>OX382261.1:17711737-27711737 GCA_947507595.1 Pyralis farinalis | reverse complement strand
AAGACTAAAATTAGCGGCCACTTAAGAAATTCTGCGAACAAAATTATTCCGTGTGCTGCATACTGTATGAAAATTAATCGGGAAATATATAAAAGTCATGGAAAAACTTACGCAATGAGTTAAAATGAATACAATGGGGTATTTATATTTCTGACGCAAGTTGTCAGCAATCTACCATATTAATTATGATATAAATCACTAATCACTTCTAGTTAGAGAATTGCATCCAATGAAGAAAGGTGAAGTCTGGTAGCAGAAGCATAAAAGTAGTGTAAGTAGGTCACATTAGCCAAATAAAGTGTCATAAGGTTAGTTAGTGTTATAGTACACTAGTATTTGCCCCAATGGGCGAAATATCATATTACAATTATTGAAAAATTGAGGAAAACATGTACATAATATGAATTTGCACGTATTCACCTTTTTTTAGGATTTTTTATGGATTACACAAAAAAAAAATAAGTTAGTGAACTATTATGACTTAAACTATTTATATATAGATACACATTTTTATTAAAAAAAAAACCCGAATAAAAATGTGGAATCGTCTTCATTGAAGTCGCCGCGGATTCTTATCGTAGCTTTTATTACTAGCTTGACGTTTTTATTATCATTTTTTATTTCATTACTTTTAGTTTATCAACCAAAATTAATAAAACCTTCACGGAAGTTAAATATACCGGTGGAGTACTTTCATGGAAGAAAAATTAAAATCGAATCATAAACAAAGAAAGACTAGACAGTCTGTTATTGATAATTTTTGAATAACTTTTTATTAAATACTTCACCATATTTCGATCAACTTTAAGAGAATACAGTTTTTTATACTGCAGAGGCGTTTGCAAGAGATCTACGTGAATATACATAAAGTAAACATACGTGACAAACAGAGAACCTTCCTTTTCGAAGTATGTTAAAAATCACCGAGGAGAATTAAGTCTTAACTTCCTTAGAGTAGATTTAAACAGAGAACAGCGGGCGGTAGCGATGCGGCGAGCTGTTTCAGTATCAAAAGTGCGCAGGTTTTTTTCCAAACATTCAAGGATACGGCCCACCTGATGTTACGCGGTTGCCTATGAATGCTAACATCAAATAAGTATTATTTGCGCGATGGTCAGGAAGGAGCTTACCTCATTTACTCACAGCAACACAATAACCCTCTAGTGAGTTGTTATTTGGCTGCGGTTTTCCGTGAGGTGGACGTACTTCCCCAGACGGGCTGTTTCGATGCGTCCTTTCTCTCTTAAAATCATAGACCAAGACAAACAGACATGGTCATGACACAAATGTTTGCCCTGTGTAGTAACCGGACCCATGAGCGTTGGCATCAAAGTAGCGTTATTAACCACTGCGCCACCAAGCTCGTCAAAAATCATTGTACTCGTATTCATTACTAATAAGTTTAGTATCGCTTGAATCAACAAAAGGGGTCGCGGGAGGCGCTGAGATCAGCCGAACGTTTACTTCCTTGCGGAAGTTCCTCTAGGTGTCGTGAGAATCTGTGCGACGCTATTTGGAGTCGCAGTAGTCATCTCCATTGAGTTGACCCTTAGGCGGTATCTTCACCGAGGCAGAATAGGACGAATCGCAGTAGTGTCTGGCTTTCAGTTTTTGCATTAACTACATAATCTTCTCCTCTATATACATGATTAGTTTTAACACAGACTTACCTGTGGTAAAACAGCCCTGGCACTAAGTCTGTTTTTTTTCTCTGGAGAGAATTTGCAACGCACGAGAGATACCGCTTGTATTTGCAGTGTCCTTAACTACGGTAGGTGTTTGCCATTAGATAGGTTGTACGCTTGTGTGATATCTAAGTAGTACCTATAAAAAAAGTTGTGCATTATCTTGTAGAGATTCAATATGCTATATAAAACTTATGATTGTAGCGTTGCATCGTATTTGCGTCAATGGTGATTGAGCCTGAAGCTATCGCCAAGGATAATAAACTTGTTCTAAAAGTAACTTAAGCATATAATTTTAATAAAATAAATAAATACAGTGGAGAAGGTTAGACCCCACTAGAAACGCACCACCGCTAGAACACAGCTTGCGTAGACGAAGACGAGCAAGTATTGTTTGAATTCTGTCGCGTGTTAAAAATCAAACGCAGCTCGATATCCTTCCTGGTGCAGTCATGGATGTTTTTTTTATATCTTCTGTCGGACAAAAAAGTTCCGAGTTTCTACTATTTTTTACCTCTATTTTACAATTTTCCGTCACCTAGATCTACGAGATACGGTCGTAATGAGAATTCTTTCTAGCATGAACATGTGAAAATTAGTGTTATTCTTGAATTTTTAAATAGTATAAAATAAAAAGATTCTATAGATTTATATACTTATACTATTATTAAATTTCAATTAAATAAGTTTTGGACTACCTACTAGGAATCTGTACTCTGTAAAAACTCAATTTTATTGTTTTACATGTGTGTTGTTTGATCTAAATAAACTTTTATCTATCTATCTCTCTGGCAGTGTAGCCTTATGAAAATATAAGAAAAATATCCATATGGTTGTGACAGGAAAGATAATGATCTCACGAGTTCCACATATTACAACACAATTCTACTGAAATACGACTTCTGAGCGTATCATATTACGCTATTTCCAGGATGCGCTCCGATGAATACATGCCAACAAATAAACAAAAGATTTAATATTACTCATAACTTGAATGGCTATATCAAAATTCATTAAACTCATAGATAATTGCATTCAGCTGACAACAATATATAGCTATAGTAAATTGTCTAAATCGTGTGCAGACTAACGTGACCAGCCTTAGAATTTACGGACGTCAACAATGTCAACTGTCAATAATGGAAATATTCATCCTTTACATCAACAACCTTGTTTGGTTAAAAAATAAAATCAAAACAAATTTATTGAATTATTAATCTAAACAGTAATTTCAATATACAATTTCCAAAACCGACTCAATCCCGATACGGCCTTAAGATTTTCGTGCAACCGCAATAGATGTATGCGTTCTAATAGGTAAATAGCTAATATATTCAACAGGCGTTATAATTCCTTAACTTTAAATAGAAATTGCTGTCATATTTAGTGATCAAGTAGACGTTGCGTGTGTTGCATGCTTGACTTTGACCTCTAGAGTAACAAAACTTTATGAAAGGGGGGAGGGATGATATAAATGTGGGGCATATCAGGGAAACAAGCACAGCTACCTACCAAGTGAAATCCAACCTATCAACCAAAACGTGAATAAGTATACAGAAATAAAATATAACACTCACGAAATTGATTTTAGTGGGAATTAAACTTTTAACAAAATCATAAATGTTGTTAACAAACGATCAATATGACGTGGGCACTAACCCACATATCACTGGTACTCCAGCCCGCCTTTCACGAACGGCCTACCAATTCATTCAATTAAATTATACATTTCTAACTCTCAAGCTTGGTGTGGTAAGCTAGCATAGTTTATTTGCTAGCACACTATTGAGTTTTTCTAATGCATATGTGAGGTTTGCAAACAACTTCTTGTCACAACCGTGTTCCTCAATGGTGCTGAAGCGGAATGTTCTGAAGTTCTTCTCCACGTCAATGTAGGTGACGGCTTGCATAAGTGGACACAGTATTATTTTTGTGTGGTCTTGGAAGTTTATCTGTAAAAATAAAAGTCGGATTTAGAAAAGATATTAACTGAAGATAAATTAATATTCACATAGTCGTGTTTTTATCGTCTTATCCATGATATTTTTTTTTATACTACGTCGGGAGGCATACAAGCATACGGTTCACCTGATGTAAAGCAGTTACCGTAGCCTATTAACGCTTGTAACATATATCACTCGCGCGATGCCTCCTCTGCTGCTTACACAGCAACTCCTTAGGAGCTTACTGGTGAGCTCACTCACGCAGGAACACAACAACCCTCTAGGGAGTTGTTATTTGGCTGCGGTTTTCTGCGAGGTGGAGGTACTTCCTAAGACGGGCTGCTTTGATGCGCCCTACCTCTCTTAAAACATCCAGACCAAGACAAACAGACATGTTTATGCACACAGATGTTTGTATTGAGTGGGAATCGAACCCACGAGCGTTGGTGTCAAAACACATCTTTCACGACTGAGCCACCGAGCTCGTCAATCAGCTCATAATGTCAAATGTTCGCAAAACGCCTATATTTAGTGATGACCATTTCTCAAAATGACAATTCACAAACTCAATTTCTGTAAATGTTACTACTACTGTACTGTAAATTTATCTACTTACCAATATTTCTTTATCAAATACAAAGTTAACTTTACTTTTATATAGTCTTGCCAATTAGCATAGAGGTACTGCATTAACAAAGGAGACAGGAACATGTTACTATAAATAACAAATTACACAGCGCCGTCTAGCCCAAAGTAAGCGAAGCTTGTGTTATGGGTACTAGACATTGTAAATACATACTTATTAGACATAGAAAATACCCAGACCAAGACAAACAGATATGTTCATGCACACAAATGTTTGCCTTGTGTGGGAATCGAACCCACGAGCGTTGGTGTCAAAGTCGCGTCATTCATGACTGAGCCACCGAGCTCGTCAATGATTTTATTAAAAGCATTATAGACTACAGTGACAGCTATTCAATTTGTGAACTGTGTGAGCTCCCGAGTGGTGTAAAAATAATATTAAATAACACAATTAAAGCAAAAAGTTGTACACAACTTAGGGGTTTTTTATATCAAGCATTTATTAGGTCGGTCAGGTCAGTATGCAATTATGTAATAAAATCTTACAAATCGAATTTCAATTAGCCTGGTTATTACATCATTACGAAACTTCCTGATTTGAGCATAGTTCAGATGACAATACAATAACATGGTACCATCAGAATCGGTCTGATTATAGAATCGGGAAGCAGCCATAGGAATTCCTCAATGGTAAACAGTATGTCCAGAGAGAGTTTGGGCTTATTGGATTGCCAAAGAACTTATACAGACTCGTGAGCTCTTTCTTACTACAACACAGTACAATATACTAAGTTTAATGGTTTTTTAAACAATAATTATTAAAAAAAAAATATTTCTAATTGTAATACATCTCAACGACTATTTCGAAATAAGAGTTTTTAATGGAGGCTAACCATTTCGAGAAACTGTTATTACATTGGCACTTTACGAAGTTTGCAATATGAGCTAAAATGTTTTCCATAAGCAAAAGGATACATGTGATATCTGCAAAAGTACTGAATTACTATGGCCTTATACCTTATGCAGTTTATAATTTATGTTACAGCTGTGTATTCAAGTATTATGGAGGAAAACGATACCTGTAATGTTCCATTTGTTAGATACATGATAACCGCAAGTGTGGTCCTAAACCATTGGTGTAAATGTGGCAATCTCGATATTCCGTCACTCTCTCTCACGGCCACTGACGCACCTGTAAAAAAAATAACTTATTAAAATGATAGGTCAACTTCGCTAATTACGGGCTGCCTCCACCGCCACATCAACTCATCCCACTGCAGGGATACGGGTCTCCCTTCAATCGAAGGAGTTTAGAGCATACTCCACCACGCCGCTCACTCAATGCAGATTGGCGGAGTCCAGTGTTTTCAAGCCGCACGAGGGCCACTGACTTAGCTTAACGACTGTCTTCTATCGACAAAAGCCGGGACCGACGGCTTAACGTGCCCTCCGAAGCAAGGAAAAATTCGAGATAGATAAACCCATTCACAGACAGGCTGCGGTCGACGTTGTTAGGTTAGAAAGACACGCGCAACGACGCCATCGGGCTGCCTAAAGGGTTTTTAGGCAGCCCGTAATTTGTTAGTGCGTGTGGTACGATCTTGAATTTAGTCCAAAAAGGGGGTATAATATTATAGGCGAAATATTCTTCCAGTTCTTACATAGTTTGTCATTTTATAGCACGTATTAATTTTTTTAGTCATTGATAGCATGGCGTCATACATGCATATGTCCCTTGTATGTATGCGCTGTTCGTAAGCGAAAGGTAAAAGTCGCAGTTAAGCTTTAGAACAAGGTCGATAAGAGTATTCTCTTACATCTCATTACATTTATTTGTGCATAAAAAAATATTTGATACCTTAATTATTTTTAGTTTCTCTCAATATGATAAATCGAGGTGTATATTATCTATGACGAGCACGGCATAAAGAGGGCTAACGTTATCGTTGTTTTCGATTCTTGGCCAAAAAATTCTAAACATTTTTACAATTGAGACATAGTCAGTAGGGTTACTTAGTAGATCTCAACTGTACAACTAATTATATAAATGTAAATGAATGATTTCGCCGCCATCATAATTCTTCTTGGTAGCTCAGTTGGAGAGCACACGATCGGGAATCGAGGTTGTGGGTTTGAACGCGCCACTTATGACGGTGAATGTTTCATTGTTGTATCCATATAAAAATATATATAGGACAAATTTTACACTGATGTAGTTTGTTCGCAAGTTTTATGTAATGCTAGTTAGATTTGGGTGGCAAAACCAAATGCGGCCAGTTTAAGAAAGAGTGGTTGTCAAGCGGTCTATGAACACAAGCGGTCATATGCTAAGCGAACCGCTTCACATCAGGCGGGTCGAATGAAATTTGAGATTCCCTTTTTATAAAATAGCTTAGTTCAAATTTAATACAGTATATATAGAGATTAACATAAAATAGCTTTTCACGCAGATAGTAAAGAATATATGGTATATTGGGAAGCACAGCAGTGAAAAGAGTAAATAAAGTATAAAAGTCTCAATATCTTATTTTATGCTTATGAGGGGTTAGGTTAGACGTACCGGCTTTCATTAAATGTTCAGTCATGTATCTTCTGAAGTACGTAAGCAGTTTCATTTTCTTGTCTAGTTCTTGCGGGTACTCCCTCATTGTCATATACTGTTCTTGGCCCTGTCGGTTGATGTAGTGCACGTTTCTGAGGAAAAGGCAATTTTGAGAGGGCAAGTTTCCCTATATATAGTTCTATATGTAGTTATTGGCCTCAGTGAGTTTGATCTCTGTCGATGAATGAACATTTTTAGGCTAACACTAATGTAATCTTTCAGCAATTCAGAAAATTATAATAAGATAATAATAAGAAAGAAGGCTTTTTAAAATGGTTGATGCCAATATTCATGAAGTGAATATATCTTTAAATTTACTTCCATAGTGGGAGGCAATTCGAGAAAACTGTTTAAAAAGATATATATTGTACTTTTCAGTATAATTTAATTCCGTTACCAGTTACAGAGACGTATTCACGTAAAACTCATGGGCGTGCCCACGACGCAGCCACGACCCGTTTTTTTTTTAATTTCTATCGCCTATCTATGGGACAACTTGTCTCTTATAAATTATAACTTAATGACACGATAAGATCATTGGAACACACAAAGAAATTTCCTACTTACAATCCATTTGACAGCATGATGAGTTTCGTGGTATCGTTGAACATGACACCAACACTCTCGTCGCACAGTTGGTAGCCGAAACCATACTTGTCGCTGTAGTCCACCCACTTGCCGACCCATAAGAAGGGTTGTGCGGCCGGGTCACTCAATTCATCGGTAAGGCATTCAGGACGGCATTTCAACTGTTAAATATAAATCAATCATTAATTTATTACATCACTACTGTTGCAGATAAGGATCTTTCAATTTAATGCATTAATTGGCTAAGGGTTAGCAGTGATCAGTCTTCAATCCCTTACGACTGTCATCCAACGACGAGAGTTAAATGGTCAATGTCTCAACATACTTTCCAAAGCACAGAGTAGCTTCAGATAATTTAATCACACTGACTTGCATAACAAGGCCATCGAGCCTTGCTTTATAATTATAGGATCTAATAGTATACATATAGGGTTCGAGTTATTCCATCTATTCATATTCATAATATCTACTGAATAAACGCAATGAAAGCTTGTCTTATTTGTGCCTATAAAAGGCGAGCGATGTGTGTAAATACCGAGTCATATGGCACCGGTTCTCTCTGCCTACCCCGCTAGACTTGACAGATAGTTGTCTGCGTGGGTACCTCTGTCTCACCTATTTCTACCGCCAGGTGCTTGGCCATATTTATATAGCTGTGTTCCGGTTTGAAGGGTGGGATATGGCAGAGAAATTACTGGGTACTGTGACGAAACATCCTTAGGTCACAAGATTGGCAGCGCGCGAGTAACATCTCCGTGGTGTTGCGAGCGTCAATAGGCTGCGGTGACCGCTTACCATCTAATACGGGCGGCATGCTTGTTTGCCAATCTAGATGTATAAAAAAAAAAAGAAATGCCCTCTAACCGCGCCGATGATAGGAATAAAAGTGGCTCATAGTAATGAGTGTAATCAGCGAATACAATAACAATTATATTTACCTTGCTAACAAGTAACTGCGCGAGTAGATCTCGCAGTGCGACCAGGTTTTGTCTGTGGGGCGCAGGTTCGACGGCGCGCGGCTCCGCTGTGAGCCCTTCCCGCTTCACTGGTGAGTCCACAGCCATTGCTACTTGATCTGTACAATATATAATACTAATAAAAGGATTTATTCATATCTCACATGGTTTTCAATTTTGGCGAACAGTCAAGCATAACTAGCACTACAGTAAAAAAAAATCGGCCAAGTGCGAGTCGGACTCGCGCACGAAGGGTTCCGTACCATTATCTATAAAAACGGCAAAAAAAAAAACACGTTTGTAGTATGGGAGCCCCCCTTAAATATTTGTTTTATTTTAATTTAATTATTTATTCTTAAAGTAAATATATAACTAAATATTCTGTGAATATTTCAAGCGTCTACCTGTTGCCGTTATCAATATCCAGCAAAAATGAGCAAAAAAATCACGTTTGTTGTATGGGAGCCCTCTTAAATATTTATTTTATTCTATTTTTTAGTATTTGTTGTTATAGCGGCAACAGAAATACATCATCTGGGAAAATTTCAACTGTCTAACTATCACGGTTTATGAGATACAGCCTGGTGACAGACGGACGGACGGACAGCGGAGCCTCAGTAATAGGGTTCCGTTTTACCCTTTGGGTACGGAACCCTAAAAAGCATTATTTTTGGAATACGAAAAATAATGTAAAGCGCTTCTGGTCTGGTCTGCGTGCGGCACGGTTGTGGGGCAACACAGTGACAGCGTAGGAATTGCCTGGCGAAAAGAACCAGTATTGCAGCAGATTGATCACGGCGTACCAACCAACTCGTGTTGCAGCAGTTTCGTAACGAAAGCAGACGTGCTGTATTCGACTGTTGCTTGTGTACTCACCATTAGAATTAACCTCGTTGAGTGGTCGTCGGTGCGGCGCAACGCCCTCGAGCTGGTCTGTGCGCGGCGCGGTGGTAAGACAGGAGAGCGGCAGCGCGGCCGGCAAGATACCCGCCGAGAAGAACTCATGCTGCAATAGTTTATCCACGGATGGCCGCCGCGCTGGGTTCGACTGCAGCTGAAGCACTATCATGGATGCCGAGGGCTTGCGCAACGACGATGGAATTCTACCATACACACAATAATATAATTGATAATGAGCATGTCGGCTTATGCTTTAGTATATATAGGATTCCGAAAACGGTATTGTACTATTGTTCACAGGACTCAATCATATGCGTATAAAGATGGTTTTGTTGGATTTTCCTAACAGTTCGTTGGTTGTGAATTAAGCTTACATGATTGATTATATTTCGCAAACAAATTGACTTTAACTCAAGCTAGTCGTGTTATATTAAGTAATAGCACTTCAATCATTCGTAATTACTTAAATGTTTTTCATATTTAATTTTAAATATTCTAAAATTATGAGTATATGTATTGAGTGGACGAATAGGTGTGTTCACACGTTTATATGTTAAATGGTCCACAACGGATATTTTCATTCTAAATACGAGTAGGTACATATTATTAGAATTGGTGCATGACGCACGTGAAAATTTTTTATGTAGGCAAATATGATTTTTGATTACGAAGCGATTTTAAATGCCATTTTCCGAGATACCCCATTGAGTAGGAGAAATTAGTATTTTTAATCACCTTCTTAGCGTTATCTAGTTTCCTAAACGATTAGGATTGGCGGGGTCCGCTACATAAACCTATGGATTTGGCGAAGATACTGCCGATATTTACATGGAGCGACTGCCGTCAGATCTCTACAAACCCAGAGGTAAAATCAGATCTTACTTAGGTAAGGCTTTCTTGCGTCTTTCGAAATATAATTTCTTAGACGAGAGCGGGTTTACACGATGTTTTCCGTCACTGATAAGCAAGAGATAAAAGTATTTTAATCACCATTCACGTGTGAAAATAATATTATGTATTTTTGTGGCGGCTATAATTACTATAACTGAAGTAGTTGGTAATTTTACAATATTCACCAACATGTTTACATTTCTCTTACAATTATTTCATAATTATAAAATAAATTATGTACAATAAAATATTCTCTGTATATATTATATTGTTGTTTATAATCCGTGGTCTGATTTAAGTCTCCATTACGATATTGCCATATTTATTACACTTTTTTCTTTTTATACAACGTTAAGTGGCAATCAAGCCTATGACCTCATACAAAATAAATATTTCTGAACAAATTACACAGTGCTATCTAGTCCCAAACTAAGGAAACCTTGTACTATGGGTACTAGATGATAAATGATGAACCTGTGCAATGATTATATTCATCATTTAATTATAATTATGATTTATTCGGCGGTGAAAGAAAACACCGTCACGAAACCCGTATGATTACATTTCGGAAGATGTGTGACCTAACCTAGAAAGATTTCCTTTTGGGTTGTGGAGGTCTGACGGCAATATAAAAAAACAATATCTTCTTCAAGTCCTCAGGCTCAGGTAGCGGAACCCGCCCATCCTAATGGATTAGGAAACGGGGAAACGCTAAGAAGAAAAAATAATAAAGACAAATATATAATAATGATGCAAAACGTTTGTTGCCAATGACGTCTGCCTTATAAGGAGTATTGCTTGCACGTTGTTGTTGGCACGTTTGATTTAAGTAATATAATAATATCACTAAAAATTCATGATAATCCATTCAGTAGTTTTTATATAATGCATAACAGAATAATGACTTCACGAAAGACCTTAAAAATGCATACAGCCGAACATAGAACCTACTCCTTTTTGGAGTCTGTTAAATATATATAATATATATACCTAGCCGGCTATAAGTTCTGTTACAAATGAATATGCATTTATTTTTTTATGAAGTAATGTAATCTTAATAAAACTAATATGTACATAGTTATGGAAGGCTCAGCAAAAAAATAAAAAATGCTTCTATTCGAAATGAGCACCTTTGGCTTCGATACAGGCCTTTAATCTGCTGGCTACGAATCTATGGAATTACACAGTTTTCAAGGGAAATTTAGCCACTGCTTGCTCCAGAGAATTTTTAAGAGACACAATGTCGGCGTGTCATTTCGAGCAGGCCCTCTGAAACCGACTATAATTTGAAGTCGAAGGGGTTCAGATCTGGGCTAGACGAGGGCCAGTCTTCAGCTGTCATAAAGTCCGGCACGTCGATTTCTAGCCAGGCTTGGGTGGTTCGTGCCTTTTGACTAGCTGTAGAGTCCTGCTGGAAAGTCCACGGTACATTTTTAAAAAGTGTATCCAAGACAGTCGCTTGATACACTTTGGCTGAAGTCTACTCCTTGAGACACCCTCCAATTAAACCATTACAGACGCACGATGATGACCTTGAAGTTGTACTTTTCCGACCACTTGGGCGGCTTCTTTAGAACTGTGTGCGCACTCTTTGTCATTTTGTTTGTTGTAGTGCTCTTCAATAAAATATTTTTTATCAGTAGAGGATATTTCTGTGCCTTTACCAGCGTATCGGGACTGAAGCCGGTTTGATCGATCCACTCTATTCAACTGTAGGGCTTGATTTAGGGCATGTCCTGTATATCGACGATAATCAACATTAACAGCCTTTGTAGCTCTAACAGCACACGGTCGCCCCGATATTTTGTGGTCTTCAACAAAGGAAGTGTAGGTATACCTGTCGATAGTACGATATACGAACATACGGCTGATACCAAGCTTCTGAAGTGTCTTAAATATGACCGACGGCTCCATACCCACTTTGTGCAAGGCAATCACTACAATCCCATTTTCATTAACACCCCATTCCATATTGTAATTTGAATTGATGGAAATCTAAAGAAGTTTTTAACATAATAAACACGTAACAAATTCAAAATAATTAAATAGTTGAAAAAAAGAAAAGATTCTATGTAACAGTATTTATGCCAGTCTAGTTATATATAATCATGCATCACAATTATACATAAAATGTAAATTACTTTGTCATGTGAAGAATATTAACCTTTCAGTATAATACCTTGCAGCATTGTGAGCCCTAGATTACATCAATTGACCCGTTGAATGCCGAGCGGTTTGATCAAACCTTGCGCGGTACGGCAACAAGTATATAACGGCATTTGACGGGTTAAGGGTGTGTATATAGGGCAGTATAATATTTAGAACTACAGCCGATCTCATCGGCGGTGTATCCTGGTAACCAGTGAATGAGTTTCTGGCACACTTTTATAAGCACGAATACATTGATTACACTCACTCTTATGTACTACGAGGTTGGATTGAAAAGTTCGGGCCTTACCCAACAAAATAAAGTATGTCCAAAAATGTTTTTTTTTTTGTTCGACATATTCTGTTCTATGCATTTCTTCCATCTAATTACCAAAGCATCTACAAAACAACACCGGTTTATAAAACACATCTATGAAAACTTCTGCCCATAGAGGTGTTCTTTAGATTTGGAACCAGGTGAAAGTTTATACCTGATGAGGTAGTAGTTGAAGAACACATTCACGTTGAGTCATGTATCCAATAGATGTGTGAGCATTATCCTCATGAAACATTCTCTCCATGTAATCCCGGGTATTTTTCTTTAATTTCGTCGCATAATCGAGGTATGAAACGGCGAGTTTATGCACCGGAGGCATTCCTTGGCGGCTCTCTCAAAAAATACCTTCACTTTCTCGCGTTAACGGATTTTTCCATTGCTTGCTTTGTTATCTAAATTCTGAAGTGTATTTGCAATCCAAGTTTCATCTACTGTCACAAACCTGTTAAAACGCTTGCAGAACAGCCTACAAATCCATTTCTGCTGATAGCAATCTGGGAACCGGAAGCATTTAAAAATTCATGTTCATTGACAATGATGCTTGTGCATTCATAAGAGATGCCAACAATGCATGCAGTATCTCTGCTAGTCAATCTGCAGTTTTACAATACACACTTTGTCAATGTCTTCATTAACAAATATCGAGGATCAACTTGTTTCTCTTGTCTGTGTTTGATTTTAGTAACCCGGTTTATTTACAATGGTAATAACATAGTAATCTTCCTTAATGCTGTTTTCGTATCATTTTGGATCTCTAAATCTCAACTGAATGTTGTTCAATTTTCTCCATTTTTGAAAATTTTCCGCTGACCCTGAGTAACTTAATTATCTCTTATTAAAAAAACGCCATTGTTACAGCAATAAAATTTTAGACTGTGACAATCAAAGATTATGTGAACCAAATAAAAATTGTATTTTATGAAAGGCCGCAAACTTTTCAATTCTCTCTCGTAGATATAAATTAGTAGCATATGTCTCAGTTAACACGTACATGTTACCTGCCACGTCTCAACATTCCATAAAATATCAGTCACATTGTTCAAATGGTAAAAAAGCGACGTAACATTATGAGCTTATGGATGCTTTCGATTAAACGATTACGACATAGTATTTACCCTGAATAACTGCAACAGGTAACCGTTTATAAGAGCGTTAACAAACTGGACATCTTTTTGGGACGTTGTGAAAACGTTGTAGTATTTATTATATTTAGATAGGAAGGAATTTCTTAATACGACTATATATTTTTTTTGCGTATGGGACGCCTATATACTCGATATGGTTTTGAACTTGAAAGCAATCAACAGGAAAGGAAATAGCACGATATGCCAATTACTTACTGATTTTATGAGGTATAATGCTAAATTACATCCAGATGATGCAGTTATGAATAGCAGTAATAGTGGACAAAGAAGCGGCCTATTTACAATGGGTGCCCGTTTCGAATCCTGATGTGGGGTTATGTACCACCAAATTCGTGTTTGAGGATTACATATTTATAATTATCACTTGCTCTGGAAAATTTGTGAGGAAACTTCACGCATCAAATTAATTATATAATTGTTAAAAGAAAGCTGTGTGACTTAACCTAAGGTCTCGCTTTCCCTCTGGGTTGAGGAGGGTCGACTTCAGGGTAGTTGTTCCATGTGAATATCAGTATATCTCCCCCAAATCCGAGGGTGAAAGAGAACTGAGTGCCACATGACTCTGTTTACCCTATAAAAAGAATTTTATCGTGTGTGCTGTATTTTGTTACTATTTAACTTTTGGACTTCAAAAATGTGTTCTATCTAAGTTCGCAAAATCAGTAGAATACTTAAGTGTTTATAAAAATAAAATATACCTGCCATCATCGGTATGTATTGGCAGTGCCTAATTGTTATTAAAACATGTAAAAGGTGAACGGTGTCAGTGCGCCGATGGTATGTATAGTATTCGTCCATTTACGTTGTTACAAGTTTCCTAATGGTATGTCAGCTGGCAAAATACTTAAAAAATGATATTTTATGTAAGTAATAATTGACAGTGTCTTTATGTACAGTACATAATGACACTGTCAACATTAGTCTAAAAGATAAAGATAAAAAATCTTTATTTGCCTTTAGACCCTTCACGGGCACTTAGACACGTCTTACATTTTCAATGTATGTATGTATGTATATCTTCACGCCAAGTCCCTTGCGGGGTAGGCAGAGAGAACCGAGCGCCATAAGACTCGGTCCTTGCATACTTCACTCGCTTCTGTGACATTCATATTCATTCTTACATTTTCAATGCTATATCTTATTCTTTTTTTAGGTTTTTCTCTTTTTTAATCTACCATGATTTCAAGTGACCATTGGCGAAGAAGAAATGCCAAAAGAAACATGACAATATAGGTCTTTTCTTTTTCCAAATCATCTTGTACACACATATTACAATAAATATAATGAAATGAGTGTACATATAGTGATATCAAGTATTACAATTAAAGTTATATTAATTCATGTGCTGAATCATTGCCATATTGCCATCTCTGTCAGTTAGATATTTATAGATTCTATAATAACCCTTCTTACATAGAGAATTTTTGATGTGCCTTTTGAACATATTGTCAGTCAAGGACAGAGCTGTTTCAGGTAATTTATTATAGAATCGAATACAATTTACAACAAAAGATCTATTAGTCTTAGCAAGCCGATGTTCTGGCATACGCAATCTATTCCTGCTTCTAAAATTTTCACTACATTTTGAAAACGAATTTATATTTTTCTGAGCATACATTATGTTCTCATAAATGTACTGAGAGGTAACCGTGAGGACATTTATTTCTTTGAATAGCTCTCTAAGTGATTCCCTGGAGCCCATATTATAAATAGAGGATGGCTCTCTTTTATAATATAAAAATAGTATCAATACCAGCCGCTTTTCCCCACAATAGTATACCATATGACAAAATGCTGTGAAAGTAGCTGAAATAGACTAAGCGTGCAATAGCCACATCTATCAATTGGCTTATACTCCTAACTGCATATGAAGCGGAGCTGAGCTTACCGGCAAGTTTATTTATGTGGGTACCCAATTGTAATTTGGAGTCTACTGTAATTTCAAGAAACACAGTATGATTAACAAATTCTTATTTATTATTTCCAATGAAAACTTCTGTATTGGAAGAAGCCACATTTGGAAGAATAAATTTTATACATTTGGTTTTAGTTGAATTTAATAAAAGATTACTGCATGTGAACCAATTTAGAATAGCAGATAGAACGCTATTTACCTTATCAATATTTTCGCACCGGCGAAATTATTTTTGATGACTCAGGTTTGTTTATTTTACTGTGTTATCTGCCGAACTTGTTAATATATATGCATTTTGTAATTTTATAAGTAATTTTTTTAATTTACTTTGCCAATATTCAAATACCATATCTTTGTTTTCTTTACATTCGGTTTTAAGTCTTTCTCCATATAATCCTATGTAATTATTGTGACTAGTGTTTGCAGTCCAGATGGTGTGTCTGTTGTAAGCACAGCATCGTTTGCATACAGCAGACAATTTACCACTAGGTCACCTACAATGTCAATGAAGTGAGTTTTCAAGTTTTAATGGTTTGTAGTATGTGCCTAATTATAAAGTACTGTACGCGCGCAATGCCAAATTATGGGGGAAGAAAGTTCGTTTAAATCGATTCACAAGTTTTTTTTAAACCAAAGGGCCATTGTCAACCGACGCAGGTTTAGTAGAGAAATATCAGAAATACATAATTTTTCGTATTGTTTTTAATCTGTCATCGTAAAATAGACCGCCTCACCATCAACTCAATTTTCAATGGGCAGTTTACCGCCCCTCAGCAGCCCTCCAGTGTCGACAGGGGGATATTATCGCCCTCTTTGGGAAAAACAGGTCTAGAGCTTGTAAAATGTATATATATATCATGCTAGTGATACCGCCTGTGTGCGTGGAAAAGAAGTCCACTGAGTAAACAAACTTTATAAAAATATTGTAAAGTAATCAATGAATATGTTATAGGTATATTTACATATTTGTTTATTTAAAATACCAATCTGAGTGACTATGGTAAGATTGTAATATCGGAATCGTTTAATTTTCCAGCAGCATAGTAGTAATGCAGGTAATGTGAAACAACTGAAGCTTCGCTGTGTTCCTTCACCCAACATTCACATTAACAGCGGTAATAACCTGTACTCCTGTTTGATTGTATTGTTATCCACTAACGCCTTGGCATACCGACTAGCCAATGACTTCCATGGGCCGGTGCAACATACGCGCATGGCTAGGTCTACGCCCTCACTATTTATGAACAAGATACATATATAATCAATTTACCGGTATATTTAATATTCAGAGGAACACCCAAAAAATCGAAAATATTTTATTCCGAATTTGGATATTCTGGTTTTCAAAATACCGAATTTCATTATTCTGTAGGTTTATTAACCTAATGTAGATTTTACCTAGTGTCATAAATACCATTTTTCCGCCAATTTGAGTATAGAGACATCAACATGAATTCTTAGTAAAAAAGTGACGTTCCGATTTTTATATTTCCGTCTTTCATTAAAATATAAGTAGATATAATTTTGTTATGTAAAATTATTACTTAATTATAGCAAAGATAAAATATAAATTCAAGTTTGGGTGCACTGGAACCAAGACTATGCCCTATTACTAGGGTGCATTCCACAACGCGGAACAAGAATCCCGCGAAGTAGGTCCTGGGTGGAATAAAGGGATGAGATTAATTAAATTAACGAGTAAAAGGAAGAACCGACGAAGCGGGTCTTCTGATGACCTAGATATACTTGCATGCTTGTTTGTTTGTATGCTGCTTGCTTGCATGCTCCATAATGCATGTAGCATTCTGGGATGCTGCATACTCGCTGGCATGCTGCGTGCTACATGCTTGCTTGTGGGGAAACAAAGAGAAAAATAAAGTATACATATATATTTTTTAGATAATATTGTGTCAGATTTTTTTGGTTCAAAGTATTTTTTGGCATTTTCTTATTTTAACTGCAAATGTCACACGTTTTGTAATTTAATTATTATAAAAAAAGGTTTTATTATAAATCAGATTTATAAAATCTATTTTTATAATAATACTCGAATACTTTTTTTCGGAATTATGAAAATCGGTATTATGAATTGTGGATTAAGACAGATGGAATTAATTACATTCTTTGTATTTATGTAGTCTACCCAACACTAAGAATTCATGAGAAAAGTTTCATAAAACATAGTTGTGACACTAAACACCAAAAACTAGTGAGCAGCTTGGGAGAGGGATATAAGTTATTGATCAATATTTATGTCATTGGAATGAACCATATACAAATCATTATGAACATAGATAGATCAGTGAGATCTATTCCAAAGTCTTATAGAGGAGGTCAAGTTAGCCTTAATGGAGGATGGATGCTAATGATCAATATAAAACATAACTTCAGTCATGTCATGGAGCATTACAAATTGTTGTACTTGCAGGGAAAAATAAATTTGTATATACAGCAGAATTTCTCATCTCGATGATCCGAGACTCTATCGTAGAGTTAGTAAGCCACTTGTAAACATCAACTCATCTCATGGAGATATTAAATACCAAAAAGCCATGCTGGGTGATAAAATTCTCTAAATACATATTTATCTTATTTTCTCTAAATATGTCTTCAATTTCGACAGCATAGGAAAATATTATTTAGAAAGAACTAAAAGGCTTATTGAAATGTATTTCTTTTATATGTAGACCTACAGTCAACATAGGGCCCCGCTGGCATAGGAATTACTTATGTATTTTTGCACTAATCGGCAGAGTTAGAAATTTTTAACATATAACAATCATTAGGTAGAAATAAATACTGATGCAACCACAGAGGTCTCAAACCATTTAGATGGTACATTCCGCTGCATGTACAAACATGGGACAAATACTCAATGGTCCTAGGGTGCACTAGTCTTAATATGTTCTGTCATTTCATTTGTCTGACAAAAAACTTTGTGTGAATTTGTACCTGAAGATAATAAAGGTGGTTTAAAAAATAAATATCTGAACTCTAACTGGGATGTAGTTCTTCACCATCTTCAGTGATAAAGCTAATTTTAACCCACAAGAAAACTATCTAGCAAATCAGAGGTGTATGATACAACAGTTGATAAGCAAGCTGTCTGGAAAAGTACAGTGCATGGCTGTAAAGAACACACAGCCATATAATAACTGGGAGGTTACTGTGTTCAGTTTATTTATACTACTAAGATTGCAAATAAGTAAAGTTTGACATCATGATTATCATCAAAAATACAGTACATACCTGTATTCACACTGTTTGATTCTCTTGTAGGTATCTTTGAGAGTAGAAGTCTCAAAGGGGGGCTTGCCAACCAACAGAGTGTACATGATACAACCTAAACTCCAAATGTCCACTTCGAAGGAGTGTCCCTTTTTCGTCAGTATCTCTGGTGCAATGTAGTTTGGAGTACCACACAGTGTCTGTTTTCTCTCTCCTAAAATCATTCAAATTATATACTAACATTTATCCAAGAACTAATGACATTACAGTTTTGCGAAGGCAAGTATATATATATATCTGTAGTAGGTTTTATTTATTTTTATATACAAAAGTGAAATTGACTTCATTAGGTTTGAAGTCGACACATATTAATATCATTGTTTAATACTGTAACAAATTCTGGTAATTAAAAATTTCTTTTATTTTATACAACGTCGGAAGGCATACAAGCATACGGGCCACCCTTTTTCGTCAGTATCTCTGGTGCCATGTAGTTTGGAGTACCACACAGTGTCTGTTTTCTCTCTCCTAAAATCATTCAAATTATATACTAACATTTATCCAAGAACTAATGACATTACAGTTTTGCGAAGGCTAGTATATATATATCTGTAGTAGGTTTTATTTATTTTTATATACAAAAGTGAAATTGACTTCATTAGGTTTGAAGTCGACACATATTAATATCATTGTTTAATACTGTAACAAATTCTGGTAATTAAAAATTTCTTTTATTTTATACAACGTCGGAAGGCATACAAGCATACGGGCCACCTAATGTAAAGCGTTTACTGTAGCCTATGAACGTTTGTAATATATTGTATCACTCGCACGACGCCTCCCCTGATGCTAACACAGCAACTCCTTAGGAGCTTACTGGTGACCTCACTCACACGCAGGAACACAAAAATCCTCTAGGGAGTTGCCACAGGTTTCTGTGGTGAAGGTGAAGGTACTGTACCATACAGGCTGCTTTATTGTGCCCTACCTCTCTTAAAACATCCAGGCCAAGACAAACAGATACGTTCATGCATAAAGTGTTTGTCTTGTGTTGTGTGGGTATATAACCCATGAGCATTGGTGTCAAGTTCGCGTCATTTTTCGACTGCGCTACCGAGCTCGTCAAAATCATTAAATCTTCATTAAAATGACATGATACCATTTTACATGATATCGACTACATCACATCTGATCTCTATTATAGATTGGCAGAGGACAACATTTCCAAACTGTCTGAAAGCCACTAACTTGTAACAACTGGTATCTATCCACAACAGGCTGGACTAATTACTCTCCACACACCTTGATATACATTGGTGGAGAGGCTATGATTGATTTTGACTGACTGTGTCCAATTAGTGTCAAAAATATTGTAATGTATAGCATTGTATATCAGCCCTAATATATTTGTAGCTTTGTATATGTGTGTGAGTAGAGTGCCACATGTTACTTCTGTTTAATTAAATTAAATATCGACGCTATTAAGATCCTCATTACCTCTAAATCAAAAATATCTGTAAAATAATAAATACATCACACATCTCATTTATCTCCGATATCATAATATCGGAAGTACATATGCGAAAGAAGCATAACAGTTAATGAAAAAAAGAACCAACTCTACAAACTCTAAATAAGAATAATGTATAGATCACGGCAAACTTCTAGTTAGCTCTGAAGTTGTCCATAGATCTTACTACTGCACGAATGAACCGTGCTGTGTTCAGAGCTAATTAGAAGTTTGGTGTGATCTATACAAGATGAAAACTTACCCTCATACTCAATCCTAGCTGCAAGACCAAAGTCGCCAATCTTAACATGCAGATTGTCATCAAGAAAGAGATTGCCAAGTTTGAGATCTCTGTGAATGATGCGCTTGCTGTGCAGATACTGCACACCCAGCAGGATTTGGTGCATATAGAATCTTGTCTCCGGTTCGGTAATAGCTTTTCTCCGCTTGTGTAACTCCATCATTGACTATTAAGTAACATATAATTTTTTTGAGGCTTAAATAGTAAATTAAAATGAAGGCACAATGAGTGTATGATATCATTCATTCAAATATTAATTCCCATAAAATAAAAGTATACTAATTAGTAAATCAGAATGTCTACAATTTTTGTAGAGAACATTTAATTCAGTAGGTGTAAACTTGGATAAGAATTCAAATCTACAGGTCACCTCATGTAAAACGGTCACATATGACCAATTGTAGACAGCTGTATTAAAAGGAGTGCAAAGGCTGCAATAACTGTGTATTGCCAGGATGTGTTGTCATCATCAAGTAACATTTCATAATTATGCATTCAGTAGTTCTTGGCAGCACAGACACAACAAATAAAACACAATAATTATAAAAATTACTGTTTAGTTCAGTTGTACCTAGAGTTCAAATAAAGATTCCACATAAACTCACATTGCTATGATGTATTGTAACTTTCCTACATAATATATTTATCTAAAATAATCATAGTTGACCTGATTCTTATATTTACAAAGAGGAAAGTTATAGAAGATGGCAGTTGTTCATATATTGTGAGATTTAGGTCAAGATTTGGGATAACGTGATGCTACATAAAATACAAGCACATTTTTTTTTTTAAATAATCAGTTACATGGCATCCGAGTGCAAATAAGATTTTCTTTGGTAATGATTAAATTAAACTTAGGGTTATTCAGTCACATTTTTCTAAAATAGTGAGCACAAACTAGAAAATGCATAATACTCGCAGTATGCATAATAAACCCCCACTAGATATACCAATAATATGGTAAAGATTCAGATAAAACCGATTGCTGTGGAATTGTAAGGAAAGGTCTATGTCAATTAAATTCATTGAGTTTCCAGGCAACCATTGATTTACTAACTGCAATGAACTTATTATTAACATATTTTTGGCAGATAAAGGCTTGGCTATAGTTATTCTTCATTGTATTTTTTAATTTTCTTTCTTTAATATGCAGAGATCAAACTTAAACTTAAATTATAAACTAAATTGAGCCGGGATGATGTGAGGAACTTTTGTTATTAATTTTTTCTTCTTTTTTTAAAGCTGCTGATGATGAGGTAACGATACATGCGCGAAAGTAAGCGTATTTTTACATATATATTTACATATTATTTTCACCTATATACGTATAAGTTTTATATATATATATTAGTTATACATTTGATTTTTAATATTTAATATTATGTCAGGTACTGATGATGATGACGATGAAACTAGTGACAACTGCTTATCAATAAGTTTATCCGACAACTATGCTAGGAGCGATAGCTTTCATAGTAGATGATATTCCCCTCTCAGAAGCTCTGACATTGCGTTTACTGATGTCACAAAAAATTTTAACACACACACATTAATGCGCAAAGCATTCCTGAGCATTATTCAGATATGTTGCTCACTTTTGGTAGTAATAAAAATATTCACGCTATCTTGATATCAGAATCCTTTCTACATTGTTTATGTTTCTACATGTTAAATCACCTTTCTACGATATCCCCTTCAAACTATTCTCCATTTGTTTTCGTTCCATTTACTGATTGTGATGTTAAGAAAGGCATACAGTTCATTGCATCGAATGCTGTTGGAGTTGATTGCATTAGCCGTAAAATTATCACTCCTCTAATCGATGTCCTTGTTCCTGTCCTGACAAAAATCCTTAACTTTTCTATTTCGACTGGTTCATTCCCAAAATGCTGGAAGGATGGATGCACACATTATTCCTTTACCTAAAAAGCCTTTTCCTTCTGTCAGTGACAACCGTCCCATTTTTATACTCCCTTTTCTTTCCAAAGTGCTAGAACGGTTAGTACTTTGGCAATTAAGTTATTTTCTCTCCTCCAATAATATTCATAATCCGTTTCTATCTGGATTCCGCCCTGGTTATAGTACAGCTACTGCATTAATCAAAATTGCTGATGACATAAGACGTGGCATGGAAAATCATGAGCTCACAGTGTATGTAAAAAGAAGATAGTACTCCCAGAAGGACATCGAAATCAACTGTATTGAAGGCATTGTGAAATCTAGTAATGTTAATACCTTCAATACAGTTGATTTCGATGTCCTTCTGGGAGTACTATCTTCTTTTTACATATCTCCAACAGTGATAGACTGGTTTCATAATTATCAGTACGGGCGACGGCAACGTGTCAAAATTGATGATACCAATTCTAACTGGTGTGATACAAATGCTGTGCTGTCTCCTTTGCTATTTTCTCTTTTCATTAGTTCAATAACTCGCAGAATCTCTTCATCCTACCATCTTTATGCAGATGATTTGCAGATGTATTCTCAGGCCTCTCTCATTAACATTTCACAGTGCATTAACCAGATAAATTTAGATTTAAATTTGATATCGGCATGGAGTAAACGCTTTCGGACTGAAGGTGAACCCAAACAAATTTCAATGCATTATTATAGGTAGTCCAGCTTTTATTTCCAGGCTTGACGTCTCTAAAATCCTTTCGGTTGTGTTTGATGGTGTCGGCATTTTATTCAGTGGAACGGTGAAGAACCTTGAACTTTTGTTTCTACGTTATCCTGGAAGTCGCTGGTGGTGGCAGAGCTCAGCAGGAAGATGTTTGCCGCATCGGCGTCTATCTGATATATTACAAATTTTCTACCCACTGCCACTAAAGTTGTTCTTGTACAGTCGCTTTTGCTTCCTATCCTTGATTACGCTGATATTTCTTATCCAGACCTTAATGTAGATCTAATTAATAAATTAGAAAGACTACAAAATCTTTGCGTTAGGTTTATTTTCGGTCTCCGAAAATATGATCATGTATCTGAATACCGTCAACAACTGAAGTGGCTTTCTATCCATCAGCGCAGAAATATGCATATTCTTTCCTGACATTAAGTATGTATAAATATATTTATGTTTGTATATTTTGTGTATGTATTTATTTTATATATATTATATGTGTTTTTTATTTATTATTATATATGTATTGTTATTTAGTATTTGTACACAAATACCTGTGTATATATTTATACCTATATAAGAAATTGTATTAATAAGAATATTTTTCCTTCCTTGCTAACCCTACCTTCTCTGTATGCCGATTCGTCACCTTAAGGTTGCCTTGAAAAGATTGCTTTTAGCAATAAGGCCGCCTTGTTACATAATAAGTATTCATATAATAAGAAATGCCCTATAACAATTATTATGTAAATAAAGCTTATTCTATCTATCTATTCCATAACAAATAACAAAGGGTAAATGTCTAACACTGTGTGCATGTGAATATGGTTAGATGACATTTGGTCTGGGTCTATTAGTTTATGCTCTGTTTAATAATATAATGTCTGCATTTTTCTTATAAAAAAATGTTTAACCTTTTGAGACCCGGGTGGTCGAATACGACCGCGAAATGTATGGGAAAACGTATATAACGGGTTCTGACTGCTCAATAAATAAAATGAATTGTACATTTACCCCTGATGTAAGGTGGGTCTATGCAGCACCGCACTAACTCCTAATCAGGATAAAATGTGATTGCCTTTCAGCGCCCTTTGGTTGACGCTTACGCATCACTTAATTGTACTTCTGTCCAATTCATCAGTAAGATTTAGCTTTTAAAAGTCTATGGATTTTTAAAATTCAGATCTGGTGAACCAGTGTCACAACCCTATCTCAAAAGGCGGCATGAGGCATAGTGCCTCTTGCGCTCTCTACTGATGAAATCAAATATCAGCCTGGCAATCACCCTCTTACTGGATCTCCAGGCAGCATTTAATTTAATTTTTAGCTAAAAATTGTTTTTTTGAATTTAGTTCACTTAGAGATCACTCCTGATGCTCTACTCAGGGCCAGTACTGGTTTTATGTCCACAATAAATAAGAGATGAGTTTTGAAATTGATTTGGCCAGGTTAACCAGAAATACTTACACGTCTCTTACATAGCTCGAGTATTATGTAAATGTTAAGAGAATCTTCAAAGAAGCTGTGGAAACCAACAACATGGTTATGCTGTAATGAGCGGTGAATTGAAATCTCTTGGGCCATCTTCTCCTTTTGGCTGGATTTCACCATCAGCTTCTTGGAGACTATTTTGCCTGCATATATTTGGTTTGATGATATGTCCTGTATTTCGTAGCATTTTGCAAAACCACCCTGAAATTCAACATAATATACATAAATGAAATAAATCTGTATTAACCTACGGCACATCTTATACCCATGTTCCAGACACAGTATTTAAAATGAAGTCAGATTTTATAAGGAATTTCATAGAGCTTTATACCAGCTCTAGAAATATGGTAATAAAGGTACCCCATCGTAGACAAGACCACAACTAAAGACTACTATGTGGAGAGCTGTTGTGTTTCTGCAAGCGAGTAAAAATATAATATAATAATAAGGTCCTGTATGAAGTATTTGCAGTATTGACGGTAACAGTGGGCTAGCTAATAATACTTTATACATTCATTGTAAGCGTTCATAGTCTGCGATTACCGCTTCACAGCAAGTGTTCCATCAAGTTAAAATAAACTTGAAAACATTTTGTAGGATGTTTTGACAGGACACAAGCTAGCAATGGTAATTTCCCATATCTTTTTTTATAAGGTGGCAAATAAGTATACGGTCCTAATGGTAAGCAGTTGTTGTCCATGAACTCAGTTGTGCATTTCTAACCTTGTCTTATATTTTGAGAACTTTTAAACCCATATGCACCAATCTAAATTTTACCTTCAATATGCCATTACAATTGGTCTGGCAGTTTGGTAACTAAGATGATGGAAGCATAAATTCAAATACAAAGTTGCTTCAAACACCCTTCGAAATTATTTCGTAGGAGGCAAAAATGAAATGTTAACAGTTTGAAAACAAGTTCAATCTTGAAACAAAATCTACAAATGCTTTTTGAGACTTGCTCAAAAGCATCACTTGGTGAGACGTAACAGACGAATTAGAACAAAAATACTAATACTACTTTCTTTTACATATTTCCAAACTTTATACATATAAATAAATTTTGTACTAAATCCAAATAAACAAATATTTGAAACGTAACTGTCGGTTTATGTAACGAAAATTGTTCGATTGAAAACAAATTGTACACAGTTTGAAAGCCATTCGTTTCTTGTGCATTATCTACATAGAAAGGCATCAATTTGGACTGAAGAATTGCTAAAACATGGTAGTTAACGGTTCCATGGTTTTTTTGCCAACTATTGTTAAAGTTAAATGCATTAGTAATGTTGTGTACACATATGTGGTTTGTACTAATGTAAAATTCATAAGTTTCAAGATTTAAAAGTATATTACAAAAATTAATAAAATAACTCACCTTTCCAAAAAATCTTAACCTCTGATATGTGCAGTTAGTTTGAGGATCGTGTATGATTTCAGGGATTTCTTTCTTTTCGTCTTCTTTGATCGACGTCATTTTTAAATAGCTTTATCAAGAGAGTCAAATAAATATTTAGTTTGTATGAATAAACTTTTGATGATTGTTGACAAATTCACAAAGGAATGATGGAGATTTCAAACGGCCATTCGTTTGAACTTCGTAGTTTGAAGGCTGTTGCATTGAAATTGGACGGTTGTGTTGTTTAACCAATACGAGACAGGGATTTTGATACCAGTGTTGTCGATACCTAAAATCAAAAATCTACTAAACTAGGATATAATGTTATTATGACGTGCACTTTTACTTTTCGTGCCTCGTAATCATCGTTCAGTCATTTGGTAGTTTTGCTTCGAAAGTTTTCCAGGAGTTTTAAAAATTGATGGTTGTATAGATTTTGATGTGCTCTTTCCGATTTTCTACTTTGCCACCTTTTATCTTTGCCGCTCGTGTCGCCATATTATATAAAACGAATTTTTGACAACATCTACCTTCGGACTCATTTTACCAAAAAAGAAGTTAAATAATAAATTATTTTTGGTACGAGTACGAGTGTCACAAATATACAGCAACATGCATTATGCCCAAAAAAATCAGGTGTGGAAACACCTGACATGAGGTAGTGTAATTACATTTGGTATCCCACAGGGCTCAATTTTGGGGCCACTTTTGTTCACATACATAAATAATATACAGCACATTGGCTTAAAAGCCGATGTTTCCTTATATGCAGATGACACGAGCTTATTTTATTATGGTCGTTCAACTAAAGCTATGACATCTAAATTACAAAACTATTTGGACACACTAAATAACTGGTTTTTATCAAATTTACTAACAATCAATATAGCCAAAACAAACTTCGATGTATTTGCCGCGAAAAATAAAACTATTGATAACATACAACTTAAGATAGGCGATGAAATTATTCAGCAAAAAACAAGTGAGAGGTATCTTGGCCTTATTTTAGACCATTATCTGAACTGGAAACGACATATACATAAAGTCAAAGCAAAATTAACATCGCCAACCGGCATCTTTCGTGGTATAGCTAAATGTCTTCCGCGTAATGTCAAATATATTATTTATAATTCATTAATTAAACCACATATAGATTATCTAATTGAAGTCTGGGGCACAGCAGCTAAATCGGAATTAGAAACTAAATCGGAATTAGAATTAACTTTCCTGGAGTTTTGTGCAGTGGTGGTATAAAGATAATACCAAACGACAATCCGAAGTCTTATCGCTCTATTACCCTGCTTCTATCGCTGGGTAAACTGCTTGAACGTTTAATTGTAACACGTTTGTTGCCCGGTGGCCCTCAATTTCATATAAATCAGTACGGGTTTACCATCGGCAAGTCTACTGTTGATGCGGCACTCGCGGTGTGTAAAACTGTGAAACTCTCGGACAGTAAATACTTTGTAGGTATGTTCTTAAACATTTCAGGTGCCTTCGATAATGCTTGGTGGCCAATGTTGTTGCTGAAACTAAAGGCGGGAGGTTGTCTTAGCAAAATATACTCCCTTATTCGATCGCACTTTTTCAATGGTACAACAAAATTAAAACTAGGCCATTATGCTGCTTCGAAGGTGCTTACGCAGTGCTGTACCCAGGGTTCGGTATTGGGGCCATACCTTTGGAATATCGGTTTTGATGAGTTTCTTAGCCTACCCTTACCGGAAGGGTGCCCGTTAACTGGCTACGCCGACGACGGCCTATTATTAATAAAATCTAATTCCAGATCAAGTATAGAAAAACTAGCCAGTACTTGCCTTGGCCCGATTTCAGACTGGGGCTATCGTAACCGTCTCGATTTCGCCCCACAAAACATGTCAGCTATTGCTCCAGGGAAATTTGCAGGTTCCGCCGCGATTGCTCTTCCATGGGGTATCAGTTGCAAATAAAAACTCAGTGTGTTACTTGGGATTACTGTAAGACAAATGTTTTAATTACATTGAACACATAAAGCAGGTTGGAGAATAAGCCAAAAAGAACTTTTATGCGTTAGTTCGAATTTCCAACTCTACGTGGGGCTTAACTTTTAAAACGTTAAAAAATATTTACACAGCCATATATTTACGATGTATTACGTACGGTTCACCTGTATGTGCTGCTAGGGATACCATAGGTGCTACGCGTCGTAAGTTGCTGCAAAGTCATCGTCTTGCATGTAAATCGTATAGAACTGTGAGCACCGAAGCACTAGCATTGCTGGCAGGTATGTTACCAGTTGACTTAGAAATACAGCACCGCGCTTCAATGTACTCCACCTCTAAAAACATGCACCATGACTTTCTAAAACACCGCGATCAAGACAAAATACTTAGATTGTTCAAATTCAAATTGACAAGGTACTTGAAACTTTGCTGTCTGAATGGCAAGAAAGATAACTTCTACTAAAGGACGCCACTTGTATCTGTTCTGACAATCAGTGCGAGACAGATTAAGTAAAGAGTGGTTAGAAGTCGAACATCCCGTTACGCAATTTTTAACTCGACATGGAAACTTTAGAGTTAATTTCTTTTCGTTTAGACTTGTGTCATCGCCTTTATGTGAGTGTTCACGACAAATCATGAATTCGAGCAAACAGCACATTATGTTCTCTGGGAGCGTGACCTCTGACGTCGGGAGCGGGACGAGATGTTAAATTCCTTGCATGTTACAGCCGGGTAGTGTACTATTTTCATTTGGTGGCAACTAGGGAGAATTACCGGGCGTTTAGGCGGTTCTGCAATCTACTCGTATATTATTGGAATCGATGTGTTAGGTAACAACTCATAATTTAGGTCACAATAGTGTTAGATAACTGATAAACCATGGTGCACGGTAGTTGAGCTTCACTTACTAGCCATCTCTTTGAGGTTTTTTAATGCCTTATTTGTTATATTGCTGTCTCTCACTTCGCCAAGAGCGGACGTCAATTCCAAAACTTCCTACTACTACAAATTTCTTCTGATTAAATTCGTTGTGAGTTCCAAGACAGCTGTAGTTTAATCTCCGGGACAGCAATGAACTTCACTGTTCATTGCCATTTTGGTGGTCGCCGCTGTTAATTCAGGCTTCACAGGAGACACTGTGGTGGGAATGAGTGGTGGGCCTGTCCGACTAAGGTTGTCTGGAAAAAACGCCTCGCTATGAGACTGTAGCTGTACTTGTGATTTCTTGTTATGTATTTTTCTTTTGTTGAAATAATGTATTATACATTTGTTGAAATAAATGTATTATACAAATGTATGTATAATATTGTACGTTACGGGTTTTCTATAAAATAATCTAAAGAGATACATCTTATCTATCAATATATAAAACAAAGTCGGGTTAGTTACACTATTAGCTGACTAGAAAGGCAATGGCTGAGGCACGCTATGAAGAGTTAAATGACAGGTATTTAAATGCTTTAAAAGATGTTAAAAATCCAGAGCTACGATATAAAGAATTAAATAATAAATTTTTATTAACTTTAAAAGACTTAAAGAAATATAAGGAATTGTCAGAAAAATTGCAAAATGAGCGAGATGACAATGAGTTGGAAGCACTGTCAATTATTAAAAGTAATACAATACTTAAGGAAAAGATAGTAAAAATTAATTTAGAGTTAGATAATGCTTTGGAAGAAAATAATACATTGCAGTCTCTGGTAGGTAGTTTTGATCAATGTAGGGTCGAGTTTGAGACCACTCTAGAACGCAATATTCAGCTAGAAACCAAATTGAAACAGGCACTAAGCACAATTGATCAGCTGGAATGTTCCCATCAGGAGTCAACAGTTGTTCATTCCCAGTCGTTATTCGATGAATTGCTAGATAGCGCTACAAACTTAGTTACTGCTTCTGCCATCTCAAACACGAATGATCCACCGTCACTGACAATTGACTTAACCTGTGATGAGTCTGTAGTATCGAACACACAGGATAAACATGCTAGTGTATGTACAATATAATATAATAGTAATAATAGGGAATATAAAAACATCATTCAAGACCTACAATCTGAGATCCAAACCCTTAATATTTCTTTAGATTTAATGACTAAAAAATATGAGGATGCTCAAAGAGATATTGAAGAATACTGTGTAGGCATGGATAGATTAGTAGCAGACTTGAGAGAAAATGAACAAAAATTATCGTCTCTTAGCAACTTGTACAATAGGAATGAATTAACCCGAACTCCGATGAAATGTTCACAGGTAACTCGATCCTCGAAACTATGTCAAGTACATAGCCACAATGTGAATGAGGCCATTAATAGTAGTGCTTTTCAACAGATGTCATCATCATTAAATAATAATAGCGAAAATAATAACTCCAACATAATAATGTATAGTGATGAAATAGGTAAAAACATGGGCCAATTATTATTACAAAAATCAGGAAAACTGGTTACCAATTATTGTTTGCCTGGAGCCAGTTTCACTCAAATAGTAGATAGAATAGTTAAGAGGGATTACCACCCCAACACAACTTTAATTGTTTTTATTGGGAGGAGAGGAAATTTAAATAAACATATAATGATTAAATATTTTAATATGTTACAACAGATAAATGTGGGAAAAGTGTTTTTATTTACTTTCCCATTCAGTCAATTGTTGCCCGAGGCGGAAAATGCATCTAGGTATAGACTAAATGATAAAATGCATACATTGACATTATATGATGACAAATTACATGTACTTGACATAAATATATTTAATAATAAATATTATAATTTGACAGAAGATAAATTTTATCTTAGCAATTTTTATAAAAGACAAATAGCAGATTCGCTATCATATTGTTTTATGAAACCAGCCAAAAGTTTGGCTAACAACCCTGCTTCTTTTGAGCAGTTAGATAATTCGACATTGAGTAATGGTACCTTGGAAGGTATTCCAAATTCTTTAAATTAGGTTACAAGACAATAGAGTTTTACTCTGGCAATGTAAATAGTAATAATAACAATATTAAAAATGGAACTGAAAGTAATAATAATACAATATCCCCATCAATTGTAAATTGTCAAGAATATAGAAAGAATAATAATTGTATCAACCTGGTGCACCAAAACATTCAGGGGATGATAGGAAAGGAGTTAGAATTGGAGTTGTTTATGAATTGTAGCAATATTGATATTTTATCTCTAACTGAGCACTGGCTAAAACCCCATCAATTCATTTTCAGCTTCAATAACCACTAGGTTGCAAGCTCATTCATCAGAGATAACTGTATACATGGTGGCTCCTTAATATTATTAAATAAGTTGCTTAAATTTAAAGAAAGGTGTGACATTGTGAGCCTCTCTGTTGAGCGAGTTGTAGAGATTTCATGCATTGAATTGGAACGATTCATTGTTATGAACCTGTATAAACCTCCTAGCACGCCCTTTGAAACATTTTCAAATATCATGGAGGATGCCTTAAATAAATTATCTAATAGCCATAAAACTGTTATAATTTGTGGAGACTTTAATATAAATATCTTGGAGAAAAATACTGTTACCTACAACTTTTTAAATTTATTTAAATCATACAATTTGCATCATATTTTTACAGAGCCAACAAGAGTAACTGCTACAAGTGCTACATGTATTGATAACATATTTAGCACTGTAAAACCTTTGAATCAATCTATAATTAATAAAGTTCAGTCAGACCATTCAGGTCAGTTGGTTTCATTTCCAAATTCTTCAAAAATACAAAGAATGCAAATAAATTATATACCTTTGAGTAAAAGCCGCTTAGAAAGATTTAAGTCTAATATAGCAGAAAAAATTGTATTGTTGCCCTGTCACGGTACTCCGGACCACTTGTACAGTTCGTTATTTAACTTAATCACTAGTGAATTTAATACAATCTTTACTCCAAAACAACTGTCTGTAACTGACCGTATGACATTCAGTGATTGGGCAACTCCTGGTATTTACAAAAGTCGGAATAAATTGTATGAACTTTATGAAGAAAGGACCTGTAATCACAATCTGACTTTTCAAGAACTTGTAAAAAATTATGCCAAAATATTTAAACGAGCCTGTTCCAATGCTAAGTCTATATATTTAAGAAATAAAATTAATGGTTCAACAAATATTATTAAATCTGTTTGGGATATGATAAATAATGAGACGGGTAGAGCGAAAGTACGTAGTCGAGACTTTCAGTTAAAGATAAATGATATAGATATCAAAAATGATGTAGAAATTGCGACTGAGTTTGAAAAATATTTTTCTAACATTCCTCTTATTACTACGAGAAATCTTATGTCTTCTTCTTTATCTGCTGAACAGGTTCTCAAACAGAGCGTGGTAGAATGCGACACATTATTTGAATTTTCAGCTGTAAGCCCAAAAGATGTTTTGAACGCTTTTAAATCAATAAATATGAAAAACACTAAAGATCTGTGGGGTCTATCTGTCAAAACCATTTCTTCTATTATTATTTCAATCGCTCCACATTTAGCTACAATTTTCAATTGTTGTGTGGCATCTGGTGTATTTCCTGACTTGATGAAACATAGTAAAATCATTTCATTATTTAAATCTGGTAATACTGCCCATTCTCAGTAAAATTTTTGAAAAACGAATGCTTAGCCAGTTGCTCAGACATTTCAATACACATAATTTGCTTCATAGGAAACAGTTCGGATTTACGAGAGGTTGTTCAACTATAGACGCAGGGATTCATTTGCTTAAAAGTATATTCGCGGCATGGGAGGGTTCGCAAGATGCCTTGGGAATTTTTTGTGATCTGTCTAAAGCGTTTGACTGCGTGCACCATGACACTCTTGTCAGAAAATTACACCACTACGGTATCAGGAACAAGGCTCTCGAACTTCTGTCTTCTTATCTGGGCAATAGGATACAGAAGGTCGATGTTAATGGTAAAAGATCTTCGGGGTCCCCTGTAGTTATGGGAGTCCCACAGGGGTCAATTCTGGGTCCATTCTTGTTTTTGGTGTATATTACCTTATTATGTAAGGGATAAACATGAGATTGTGTTGTTTGCGGATGATACCTCTTTGACATTCAAAATTAATAGACGGTTAGGTAATTATGACGAAGTTAACGATGCTCTCTCTAAAGTTATTCATTGGTTTAGTGTTAATAATCTGCTTTTAAATGATAAAAAGACTAAAGTAATTAAGTTCTCAACACCTAATGTAAGACATGTGGCTACCAATGTACATGTTAATGGAACTAATTTAGCCCCTGTGGAGACAACTGTGTTCTTGGGTATAACAATTGACTCCAGACTACAATGGGGCCCACAAATTGAAAAAGTATCAGGAAAACTAAGTTCTGCAGCCTATGCAGTGAAAACTATTAGACGGCTCACTGATATTGATACGGCTAGAATAGTTTATTTCAGCTACTTTCATAGTATTATGTCATATGGAATTCTTCTCTGGGGTAACTCCGCGGACATTAACACCATCTTTTTATTGCAAAAGAGAGCCATAAGAGCTATCTACAAACTTGGTCCCCGGGAGAGCCTTAGAGAAAAATTCAAAGAAATAAATATTTTAACAGTCGCATCGCAATATATCTATGAAAATCTTTTGTATGTCCATAAAAACATAGACTTATTTTGTAAAAAGAGTGATACTCATAGCATAAATACTAGATATAAGCATAATCTTGTCTTACATGCTAGTCGTCTCCACAAAATAAGTAATTCTTTTATGGGGCAATGTATACGGTTCTATAACAAACTTCCCAGCAATATAAGAGAATTGTCAATTAACAAATTTAAAACTACTATTAAAGCCAAATTGTGTAGCAGGGCATATTATAAAGTATCTGACTATATTAATGATAAAAATGCCTGGGAGTGAGTCGATCCAATTATAATGTAATTAATAAAATATGTAAATTTGTTTGGATACCAAAAGAGGGATGCCTGAGTTTTTTGGCAGTATTTTTATCAGTGCTCACCTAGTCATAAACTGCACGGTACGGAAAAAAATTGTGACGATTCCAAACAAATGTAGCCATTTTTACGGAATATAAAGATTTTGACTTTGACTTTGACTATTTATAACTCGAGAATGTCTGGACCGATTTTTATGATCTTTGTTTAGTTTGATTTGACTCCGCCAAGAATAGCAGAATAACTATTAAAACATGGAAATATTAACGAAAAAAATTATAAAGAAAATTCATTTTCTAATACATTTTACATAAAACGCCTTTTTACGATATCTCAAGAACGAACGGCCATATATACTTATAAAACAAAGTCGGATTAGTTACTCTATTTATAACTCGAGAACGGCTGGACCCATTTTTATGACCTTTATTTTGTTGGATTTGTCTCAGCCCCGAATAGCAGGATAACTATTAAAATATGGGAAAAAATATACGAAAAAACAGTATGTAATAATAATAATAATACCCCGCAGGGCAGCTTGTGGCGAGCTGTTGGTGCGTAACGACACCACGGGTACCCGAGTGCTCCAGAGAGTCGATCAGAGACTTCGTCTCCGGCGTGTCTTCGTCGGTCGGAGTGGAAATCCAAGAAGGCCCGCAGGGCTCTCAGCTCTGGCTTGCCTTCATTGGCCGTCCAGAGAGGAGTCGATAGAGTATATTGCTCTAGCAGGTGATATACTCCAGGGGTGGAAGTGTTAAAGGGCATAAAGCCGCGAGTAACTTTGGAGAAAGCGCAGCACACCTCTCGACACACCTGAGTCACTCACACCGGTGTTGCCCCCGGCCGACTTTCTCTGGCATTTCGGGGGTCCATCTAGTGAGTGGCGAGCCACCGCCTGCCAAAAATAACAGTCAGATATGATAGTTATGGCAGGTGTCCGCCCCTCTTTTGCAATAACCCAGTACAAATAATCCGTCCAGACCTCATTACAATAGACTAATCATTTCCTATACATTCGCAATAGTCCCAATACCTGCCGTGACCTGCTCATAGATATATGGTTCTATCGATATTTTTAGGAGCGGGTCTCGGTGGGTGTACAACATAACATGAATCTTCTTAAAGGGGCCTCTACGCGTTGGAACCATATCCCCGCGCACGCCTATCAAATGACCGGGATAATACCCGTGAATAAAAATAAAATAATAAATTAATTTTCTCATACCTACATTTTATATGAAACGCCTTTTTTATGATATCTCAAGAACGAATTGACATATTTGTTGTAGTGCTGAGACAACTCCAGCAACAACATTGACCAGTTTTTTTTCAATTTGCCAAGGCGAGTCTTTTAAACGAACGTTGCCTCTGATATACCACGCACTTGGAACGCTCATCCCAGATACTTCTACGTCGAGAGCAAGGCAATATGTCGTAAATGTAAAATTAAATACGCTTTCAATAGCGCATAAACGCGCATTGAAAGCGTATTTAATTTATTTTATTTTTATAATTATAATATTTTATTTTATTTTTAAATAATAATATAATTATATATATTTATTTTAAGTTTTGGAGGCGCAATGATTATACGGCCTGGCGATTTCCACCAAATACTACCAGCCATTTCAAGATCGACCGCTGCCGTTGACATGAACGCTTGCCTCAAATCATCGTATCTGTGGCGCTATGAGACGAAACTTCAGCTGACGGCAAACATGCAAGTTGCATTGCTAAACGATCCATCTGCCGCAGATTTCTCCAAGTAATTACCGCCTATCGGTAATAGTCGTATTCCTGACGAATCTAACGGATTGACTTCGTTTTCGTCGGATTTTGCAATTTCTTCTCAATGAAGGATGAGCTCTTCAACAAAGTGTTCTCGAGCATCTTTGATGAGCACGAAAATCACAATTGGTTGAGCGAACGAGTAATTCTTGCAGCAAAGAACAAAAATGTAGAACATTCAAAATGAAATCGTTGGTCTACTGCATTCCTACAAATCTACCGATTATGTAACAAACCAAGACGAAGCAACCAACTATAACAACTGAATGTTTAAACATCCAATGAGTTTTAGTTCCAGCTTGATTTGCCCTCACACAATTTACAACTGAAGAATTAGCTCGGCAGTCAATTCAACGAAGGGAATCGACTCGAATGCAACACATCCAGCAAATGGCTTATGATAAAGTAGTACAATAATGATACGCGAATCATTTGGCTCGCTTTCTATAAAGCTAATGCTTTGCTGCCATGTCAATTACATTACTTTTATAATTAGAATACTTCTCACATATACGAGTATATTCCAAAGGAATTTTATCAATTACGTATCACTCTCAAATTTCAACAGAAAAAATATAATAAAAACTCACTATGGTCTCGTTGTTTCATACTCTTACAGTTATAAGTCATAAACTAATTAACCTATTGACTGCGCATTAAGGTACCTACCCATTGTGGTATCATAACCATCAATATTTTTGATAAATATGATTATTGCCTACTATGACTTGTAGATTTATTAGAAATAATTTTAACATAATTTAAGATCGTAAATATGGGCAGTTAATACGAAGTACCGTTATAGTATAATTAAATTGCTTACTGCAATTAATATTTTGTAGTTAATCTTTTTATTGCAGGCATGAAAACGAGCGATATTACATGATGTTGATTCTTGAATCAGTCAATTAGAACTTCGTTTTCTACCTCACTGTCCCGACTGTCTCGTAGCGGAATATTTTTACTATGGAATAATCATATCATTGGGTCTCCCTGTCTTTTCTTCTGTCTGTTATAGGTAAGCTTATAAGCGGAAGAGTTTATTTGTTTGTAGTGCAAATTTTCAGGATCTACCACCCGTCGGATTTGAAAACATCTTTTTCATTTAATAGCCCAGTAACGCGACAGGCCCACCACTCATACCCACCACTGTGTCTCCTGTGTAGCCAGAATTAACAGCGGCGACCACAAAAAAGGCAATGAACAGTGAAGTCCATTGCCGTCCCGGAGGTTAAACTACAGCTGCCTTGGAACTCACAACGAATTTAATCAGAAGAAATTTGTAGGAGTAGGAAGTTTTGGAATTGACTTCCCCTCTTGGCAAAGTGAGAGACAGCAATATGACAAATAAGGCATTTAAAACCTCAAAGAGATGGCTAGTCAAGTGAAGCTCAACTGCCGTGCACCACGGATTATCAAATATCTAACACTATTGGGACCTAAACTGTGAGTTGTTACCTAACACATCGATTCCAATAATATAGATTGCAGAACCGCCTAAACGCCTGGTAGTTCTCCCTTGTTGCCACCAAAGCAGAATAGTATACTACCCCGGATGTGACACGCAAGGAATTTAACATATCGTCCCGCTCCCGTTGCCAGAGATCGCACTCCCAGAGAACATGATGTGCTGTTTGCTCGAATTCATGATTTATCGTAGAACACTCACATAAAGGCGATGATAAATTAATAGCCCAGTAGTAGAATATTCGGATCCCATTGTATTTGTTGCGGTGTATATAATGTGGATGCTTATAAGTGCTGTACTTGTTTATTAGGCTTTTTCTATTCGTGGAAACATTTAAACGGCTTCCTTTTATATATTAATAGCTGTTATAATAATAGCGGGATGTTAAATAGACCCTTATAACCCTCCACAGGCTTTAGAATTAGGATATCAAATGCAAAAAGGATTTTTCAAATTCAATTGGTAGATCCAGATTAGCGCTACAAACAAACAAACGCTTCCGCTTTATATCTTAGTATATATATTTTATTTTTGATTAAATCATAATTATTGGTTTTACTTAAATACACAATTATTTTAAAAAGACCTAAGTACTCTAAATCTTGACGAGCTCGGTGGCGTGGCGCAGTCGCAAATGACGCGATTTTAACACCAATGTTTGTGGGTTCGATTCCCACATACGACAAACATTTGTGTGCATGAACATGTCTGTTAATCTTAATCTGCTGTGTGTTGTTGTGTTGTGATCTTTTTAAAAGAGGTAGGGCGCATCAAAGCAACCCGCCAGAGGAAGTACCTCCACCTTACCTCAGAAAACCGCAGGGAAAGAACAACTCGCTAGAGAGTAGTAGAGAGTGTAATTAATTTATTGCTACGGTAATCATTTTACATCAGGTAGGATGAATGTTTGTATGTGTCCCGACGTTGCATAAATAAAAAAAATCGGCCAAGTGCGAGTCGGACTCGCGCACGAAGGGTTCCGTACCATTATCAATAAAAACGGCAAAAAAATCACGTTTGTTGTATGGGAGACCCCTTAAATATTTTTTTTTATTTTATTTTTTAGTATTTGTTGTTATAGCGGCAATAGAAATACATCATCTGAGAAAATTTCAACTGTCTGACTATCACGGTTCATGAGATACAGCCTGGTGACAGACGGACGGACGGACGGACGGACGGACGGACGGATGGACGGACGGACAGCGGAGCCTCAGTAATAGGGTTCCGTTTTACCCTTTGGGTACGGAACCCTAAAAACTATACGGGCAAACGTTTACTGTAAGCAGGTGGCTTCTGGTGGAAAGTACTTGAGTAAATATGCTCTAGATTTAAATTAACATCAAATAGACAGTGTTATTCCCATATTTTCACCTTTGGAAGAAACCTCGTAGATGGCAGCTTAGGCTATATGACTTATTTCTAAGTTTAGTTAGGGAAAATGTCGACAATTTCAAGCTGTAATGTATTGAACTAAAGATGTCTGAGTGGTAAGTAAGTATTAAAAAAAAATCGGCCAAGTGCGAGTCGGACTCGCACACGAAGGGTTCCGTACCAATATCTATAAAAACGGCAAAAAAAAATAACGTTTGTTGTATGGGAGCCCCCCTTAAATATTTGTTTTATTTTAATTTAATTATTTATTTTTAAAGTGAATATATAATTAAATATTTTAAGCATCTACCTGTTGCCGTTATCAATATCGAGCAAAAATGAGCAAAAAGATCACGTTTGTTGTATGGGAGCCCCCTTAAATATTTATTTTATTCTATTTTTTAGTATTCGTTGTTATAGCGGCAACAGAAATACATCATCTGTGAAAATTTCAACTATCTAACTATCACGGTTCATGAGATACAGCCTGGTGACAGACGGACGGACGGACGGACAGCGGAGCCTCAGTAATAGGGTCCCTAAAAACCATGTAGTCTGTAACGGTAAGCATGTTTCCCATGAGACATATATTGACATGATCTCGGTATTCCTGTGCGCTGCATCACTCACGGTAGCTGTGGTCTGTGTCATAGTCAAAAATTCCAATAAATTAACTAGTATAAAATACGAGTACATAGGCTGCCGCGTAAAGTGTTTCCAGTAATGAGATCATTTACATCGTTTCCTTGTATCCGGGATTTTACATTTGTTTGTGAATTCGATGTTTTACCGGGAAATTTTGTGTCTTGAACAGCAGCTACCTATGAAATTCGTTATTATATACTATCGCCGCAGAGATTCTTCCTTCTAGCGTTATCGCGTTTCCTAATACATTAGGATTGGCGGGGTCCGCTACCTAAGATTAATACTGATTTTGTCATTTTGATTTGAGACCGACTGCCGTCAGACCTCCGCATCCCAGAGGGAAAACCAGACCTCACTTAGTTAGGTTACACGTCTATCGAAATACAATTTCCTGGACTTCCTCACGATGTTTTCCATAACCGCCGAGCAAGTGATGATTACAAATATGTACATAAATCCGAATTTAGCGAATTAAGTGGTACATGCCAGGATTCCAACCGGGGTATCTATTGGTCAATAGGGTAGTTCCTTATCCACCGGGGTATCACTGCTCGTCGTGGAGATGACCATAACTAAATCAATATTTATTTTTCTTTTTAATATTTTTAACGCCTGCACATATTTTATGTGCAATGTCGGGAGGCATACAAGCATACTGCCTACATATTATTATGTAAAGTGGTACCGTAATCTATGAACGTATGTATTACATTATTACACAGCAATTCTTTAGGAGCTTACGGAGCTTACCGGTGACTCACTCACACGCAGGAACACAACAACACTCCAGTGAGTTGTTATTTAGCTGCGGCTTTCTGTGAGGTGGAGGCACTTACCCAGGAGCTTTGATGCGCCCAGCCTCTCTTAAAATTATCCAGACCAAGACAAATAGGCATGTTCATGGACACAAATTTTTGTCCTGTGTGAAAATCAAACCCACAAACAAGCATCGGTGTGAAAGTAGCATTACTAACCATTGTGCCACCGAGCTCGTCAAAATTTCGTAATTTGTAAAACATTAACGGCGGAGCATATTTCTACATTCAATTTCCAGCATCCACATTAAGTTTTTATCCACATAAATTTTTGTTTACAAAACTAATAATGATTCTAATAAACTAACGATACACTTAAAAACTACAATAAAATATGACAAAACAGAATCGATACGCAGACATTCAGAAGTTATTTCTCTTTAAATATAATTTCTAAATTTTAGGGTTTAGTAGTAAACAAGGAACCCTTATAGTTTCGCCATGCTCGTCTGTCCGTCTCTCCGCGACCTAGCGCAGAGACGCTTGAATACTAGAAGCTGTAGTTTAGCATGTATATACATATTAACTAGGTATACAAAGTGGTAGAACAATCTTGAAAAAAAAATTTCGGTGGTACCAGCCCTACACGTAAAGCGAGTATGAATTTTTTTATTTGTGCCTATCCCATGATGTGTAGTGTTGTTAGTTGTTAGATACGTTTTTAAAAACATTGCGGGTGTGGGAAGATCATTTTTCCATAAATTTTTGTTAGACTCAAGTGTGTCCTATGCCTGCGAAACTGTTGTACCTATTTGGAAATATAAAACAATCATGGTAGTATATTCCATAAATGAATTTAAAAGGAAAACTATAATGACTAAGCAGGCTTTACAGGTAAACGAGTAATAGTCGACGAACTTATAAAATGTATTTTACTTTATGAAAACGTACGTATGTCATAGAATATGACACTCTGCACTAAGCGTTTTGCTTCCTAGTTTCTAATTTGAATGACCAAATAGTGGAAGCCCTCCCCTGCGATACATAGGTAATTTCATAGTTCAAAACAAAAACAGGCTTTATATTCATGTTCCTATGCGTTTCATTCTCTTCTGGATCTGGATTATTCTGGATAGACGTAGATTTAATTCCACTTTGTATATTATACCTTTGGATATTTAGTTACAGTATTTAAATAGGTATGGTTATAAGTAGTAAATTATAAATAAAATAGTTATACTAACATTTAATAGTTACTAACACGGCGGGGTTTTTGAATGCAATATTTGACAATGCTCAGCAACTATATTTTTTTCGCAAGCAAGCAAAGCGAAGCAAATACGGAACCCAACACTTTGCGTGTCCTGAAATGCACTGGGCCGGTTTTTATTTATTTAAACATGATATATAAAACAATTGCTTGTAGCAGAGATGTGCGAATGGACCACATAAGGAGAAGGTCAAGCTGGTGTCGAAAGAAACTTGGTGTGCTTAATTTTACACAAGTCTTATATATATATACGAGTATATTATATACACAAGTTTAAAGATTGTTTCAGAAGATTTAAAGCTAAAATCTGAAATAATCTTTGTCCTGTGTAATCACGTTTCTTTAATTAATTAGGATTAATTAGGATTTGCGGGGTCCGTTGCTTAAGTGTAAAGATTTGGCGAAGATACTGATTGTTTTACTCTGGCTGCCCGCATGATGGCTGTTAAATGTTCCCGCTATGTTTGTTTAAATTGTTTTATATTGCATCATACCCTTATGCCTTATCTAATATTTTCTTAATTTTACAAATAAAATTGCACATTGGCGATAACTTTTATTTGTTAATATTTTTTTAGAACGTCCTTGGCATGCGAGCATATGGCCACCTGATGTAAAGCGGTTACCGTAGCCTATGAACGCTTACGATACATGAAGTATCACTCGTCACCCCTGCTGATAACATAGTAATTCCTTAGGAGCCTACTGGTAACCGCAATCACTCGCCGGACCACAACAATCCTCTAGGGCCTTGTTATTTTGGCTACCGTTTTTTGACTAGTCGAGTTGCTTTGATGCACCCTACCGGTCTCGAAAACATCCAGACCAAGACAGACATGTTCATGCATACAAATAATTGTCCTTTGTGGGAATCGAACCCACGAGCGTTGGTCTTAAAGTAGCACTGCTAACCACTGCGCCAACAAGCTCGTCGGAGCTTTATAGTTTATACTTTTAGTTTTCGGATACTTACGGATACGGATACAACGAAAAATTCTTCCTGGAAAATTTCGCAATAATACAAATCTGTCATTAATAACGTAAAATGTCGACCATTGTTGCCAATTTAATAAAAGCTGATAAAAAATTATCTGAACGGATTCCTCGCGGGTTCGTTTCCTGTCTAGCGTGCATACACATATTATGTACCTATGCTCGTAATAGAAGATTTATGACCATGATCAGAATGATGTTTGTGTAACACAATATAGACACAAAAACGGGGTGTGGCTGTGTTACGGGCAAAGTATTTTAAAAAGAAATGTAGAGACATGATCTCTAAATGTCGGCGTTTTCGCCTCCGCCACGCGCGGTGCTTCACAGTCCTCAGTCATTGTAAAGAATTCTTTGATTCTTTATCTGTTAAGAGATGTAATTAAATTTTGGATGTAAACCACAGATATGTAATTACACCAACATTTTTCCCTCGATTTTGTGATCATCAGATTTCTGATACTAAAAATAAAAAGGGTCCCAATATAGAGCCCTGGGGCACCCCAAAATTAATATTATGTCTTTAGATTTGACCTCATTTATGTAAACAGTTTGTATTCTGTTGTTTAAGTAAGTTGCGATCAAATTATGGTTTTTACCTCTAACTCCATAACGGCACAGCCGACATTATCAAAAGCTTTGGAGAGATCACAGAAGACCCCAATAGCATCCTGGGATCTCTCCCATGAGCTAAGAACATGCTTGACGCATGCTACCCCCGCATCTGTAGTGGATTTACCTGCTGTAAATCCGTATTGTGCGCTATGAAAAATTTCGTTGACCTTAATATGGAGTTGTAATTGATAAAGCATTATCTTTTCGAATACTTTACACAATACTGTCAAAATGAGTTTGTAATTCACCAGTTCACTTTTATCATCAGATTTGAACAATAGAATTAATTTACTAAAGTCTAGAAACACATCCATATCTATACATTGATTTAAAATAAATGCCAAGTGTGGAGCTATTGACTCAATAATACAATAAAATACTTTTATGAACATTCCCCAATGATCTTCTGAGTTTTTAATATTTAGTTGTTTATAGGTTTTAAGTTGTACAATCTCCTTTAATAACTCAGCAGCATGTAGTGGAGATGAATTGAGGGAGCTAGTGGCAATGTAAGGGATATCAGTGAAGTAGTCTTCAAATAGATTTGTTACTTAATTTGTTTTCAATACTGTTGTATTTATTAAGTTTATTAGTGGTCAGTGGTACATATAACAGATCACTTTTTAAATCTACATTATTTGAACAAATGGCCGCAATGATCTGAAGGCAAGTCGCCAATTACTGATTTATTGATATGCTCACAATTACAAAAGATATTATCTAGACAAGTCGCAGATGCGGCTGTTATACGTGTAGACTCCAGGAAAACATTATGTAAATTAAATAATTTAAACAAATTTAAAAATCTAAGAGTTGTTTGTGTGTTTACTAGTAGGTATATATCTACATTGAAATCACCACAGACTTATGCTATTATGAACCGAGCGCCACATGACAAATGGAATTATAGTCCATCACCACCACATCAACCCTTACTCAACCAGGGATATGTGTCTCCCTTCGACCGAAGGGGTTTAGAGCATACTTCACCACGCTGTTCAAAAGCGGATTGGCGGAGCCCAGTGTTTTCAAGTCGCCCGAGGGCAACTTAGCCTTGACTTAGCTTAACGACTGTCATCTATTCGCCGGGACCGACGGTTTAACGTACCCTCCGAATCATAGAAAAACCCATCCACAGACAGGTTGCGGTCGACGTTGCTTAACCTGCGTGTTCGGTTAGAATGACACGCGCAACGACGCCATTAAGCTCTCCAATCTCGAGCAATTATAGTACGATATAACAAAATACGTTAATCAATACTGATAAAATGCAAAACCAAATCTATCTGCGTGTTTATTACCTTTTCACGGCTAATTTCCTGGAAAGACTAGAATCTGAAGAACTATGGCAACTTACACAAATTGGTAAGGATTCTCCATACAAACTAACAGCATGAATTTAAAACCCTTAGATGAACAATTTCGAAAAAACCTGACATATGTATATCATTATTTGTATTGTAGAATATACGTTTAATAAATTAACTACGGAAAAAACCCTATATATAGTGTCTAAACTAAAACTTATCTCAATGACTGACAATGTAAATGCACAACCAACACTTTTGTGTGCAAAATGAGTAATAAAAAATTGACTCAATACATACAAATCTATTAATAAATCACGTCAAACTATCTTTATTTATCAGACAAAACTTGAAACTGCCCCTTTTCCGTACCAGAGGTACTCTGTTCTCCATAACGATACATTCGATTCTAGTTACCCTAATTGTATAATTACGAAATCGAATATTTCTTTTTGTTTAATAGCAAAAACAAATGCTGTGTAAGCTTTTAATAAAGTTATTGAACCTACTGCATTATGAAGTAGTAGTTTCGAACTGTATACAATGCACTGGATTTAGTAGGCCTTATTTGCTAATCGCTCCTCTAAATATCACGGGTTCGTATAGCAAAAAATAATGTGTATATGTCTGTGTAATCTATTAGTAAAGTTATTTGACCTACTGCATCATGAAGTAGTAATTTAGGACTGCATGCAGTGCACTGGATTTTGTAGGTCCTATTCGCTAATTGCTCAACTAAATATCATGGGTAGTGTTCGATAAATCGTGCTTAAGGTTGCCTGAATGTAACAGTATATATAACATCGCTATTAGTTGCGAATTGTTTACTGCCGCCTATCAGTCACTGTCAATGCCAGAGCGGGGCTGCCGTTTCCTTCGATACAAACAAGAGTCGCCTCGCAAATTTACACAATAATAATTAAAATCAAATAACTATTAATTACTATTTAATAATCAAAAATTAGTTATAATTAAAAATATATTTCATAATTAAAACTTAATTGTTACTAAATATGCACACTTTTAGTCAATACGTGTTGGTTTGGGTTTTGTTTTTTGTTTGTAAGGGAGATGCTGAACGCTCATGGACATCTGTTGACGATTGTAAGTACATTTAATTATTTTTTACAATTTTATTATAAGGATCTACTTACTTTTCATCACGCATCTAAAATGCCTACCGACTGAGAAGTATCATTTCTTAAGACGTGACGTGGGTAAGTGGATACTTTTTTCACTTACGTAGGCGAAAAAAATAGGCAGAGGGCTAAGGGTAGGTAAGTAATTAAGCCTAAGAATTTGTAACACCAATGCATCTTTCGCGAATTACCGGCCTCGCAAAAACCTCACTATGCCTTTCTTGAGGAATACCATGCCATAGTTTTTCTGAGAAATTTTTGCAGCGGACTTATTTCAACGATAGCGAACATTACGATTGTATATATTACAGTATTTTGCAATCAGTGTGCCTGCCGCCTAAAGGTAAATACGATTCAAATTGATTTTTAATTCCGAATATCGCACTTTTGTTTGTTTAAGTGATAATCTGTTCAGTCAATAGAACGCAAGCGTCACTGTCCCCTTAGATAAGTTAGATTTTCGGCATCAAAATATCCTGAATCGTTTTGCTTTAGATAGATAGATTCCTAGGAAGTATGAATCAGCATTTTATTACATACAGTGTCAATAATTCATTTCCTACCCGTTTTCATATTTACGTTATATTAATGAGTCACTTCTAATACCCAAATCAAACTATGATATTATAAATAAACAACTGGGATTCTTACAGTAGCATAATTTTGAAATGATGAATGGTATGGTACTTTGCGGTTCCTGCCTCGTTTTTTTCTAACAACCGTTATTTTGTGAATGATGTATGAGGTTCTTTAAAAACAGCGTTAAGAGGTATAGATTAGGTTGGCAAAGAACGAATGACATCCAGTGTTGCAATAACATCCATGGGCTAGGGCCGTATGGGGAAGAATCTCCACCTCACAGAAAACCACAGCCAAATAATAACTTCCTTGAGGGTTGTTGTATTACAGCGAGTGAGTGGGGTTACCAATAAGCTCCTAAGGAGTTGCTGTGTTAACAGGAGAGGTGTGAAATTTCCTGTATTACAAGCGTACATACGATACCAATTTACAACGGGTGGGCCGTATGCTTGTTTCCACCGTAGTGTTATAAAAATAAATAGTAAAAATAAGCAAATCATCAAAGTAAATAAATTTATTTAAGTATGTAGATTATTTATAATATGATTTCCATATACTAAAAGTAGGTGCACGATTATACTTGACCTAAAATGGAGTATTTGTAACACTTAATCACGTTTTAATGAAGGTTGTTTCGTGTGCTCTCATTTTTAAAAAAATTGCTTTTAACTAATATTATGAACTATAGGATGTAGGAGCCGAGGAAGACCAAGACTAACCTACCATGACCAAATTGGTCGTGTTTTATCAGAAGGTGATGTCAGGAGCCTTAGGAACCGGCGAGCGTGCATGAAAAGAGCTATGAATGTGAAAGAAGCGAATGAAGTGTGTAAGGACCGCGTCTTATGGCGCTCGGTTCTCTCTGCCTACCCCGCAAAGGACCTGGCGTGAAGATATATATATATGAACTATATTTTTATTATTTATATCTGTAAACAAATCCCTTGCGGGGTAGGGTTAGGCAATTGAGCACACCGTGACTCGGTCCTTACATGCCTTACTCGCTTCTTTAACATGCATAGCTCTTTTTATGGTCGCTCACTGATGTCTTGGCTCCGAAGTTTATAAAGCAATAAAGTCAATCAATTGCAGATGAAAAAGATTCATGTGAATATTATAAATATAATGACGATATTTCTAAGTACGTAGCGTATTTTTTTTGGAAATCACAGAAATCATTTTAAAAACGATATCCCTCCCTTCCCCCTGCATAATGAAGGATAGTAAAGAAAAAAATCAGAAAAAATTACAAATGATGTAACATTAGGTAAGTATATTATTTTCCGGAAAATATATGATACGCTAATCTATCATATATTTCCCGCCCCGGCTTTGCACGGGTAGATAGAAAGATAAATTAGAACTTTATAGGGACAAATAGAACTAAACTAATTTTATGAAATTGAAAGTTCGCACTCTAATACCGGTTTTAGATTCTTTTGCCGTGTAATTTTGGACTGATGATCAAAAATTCCAAAAAGAAAATACCATCCCGCCCTTATCTCAGAAGTTTATAATTTAAAAAATTGAGAATATTTGCACAATTAGCGTAGGCAATACATAATTAACATTACAAATTGTTTCTAGTTTATATAATGTGTAGGTACGTAACTAATATTCGCTCACATAGCGACATTTTCTTTCTTTTGGTATTTTTATATCCGTCGTAAATTTTAAATATAAGGTCCGATTCCAATAATTTAAAAATCGGCGAAGTGCATGTAGGGACACGCATAGTGTTGGTTTCCGTATTCGCTTCGCTTTGCTGGCTTGCGAAAAAATTAGATTGTTGCTTAAAACAGTAGGAAATCGAGCGTATTGGATTTTTTTAACATTCTAAATATCCAAAGGTATATACAAAGTGGAATAAAATCTACGACTATCCAGATCCAGACAGCATAAACGCTTTTTTGTTTTTTTATTTTTGACCTGTCTATGTAGCTGGCCACGAGGGGGCTGTTACTACGTCACCGGACTAAAGAGGCGGGCGTGAGGCGCCACAGCCTAGCAAACTAACTATAAACGACAGCCTAAGGGCACCCGAGAGGGGTCGAACCTCGGCTTAGGACGTCGTTGGAGAAACTAATCGAACACGCGGGTTCGTGCCTGAAGGGCCTTATGGAGAGAGGCGCCCAGTTACCTGGGCTTACTCGGTGCCTGGTGTATCGCGGAGAATTCCTAACTCTTCGCGTCCGGATCCGTCGAGCGCGGTCTGTGTGGAGTGTTGGAGTTGGAGTCGGAGGGGGAGAGGTAGGGGGCGTTCGCAACAGTAATGCGATCATCGGGATTAAAGAGTGAATTTCGCGGTCTGCGCCGGAACCCCCGGGCGTCGATCCGCGGGGTGTAATTGACAGCGCGGGCTATCAATGGGTTGGGGTGTTGGGAGGCAGTTTCGAAGTAGCGCCTAGACGCTTCCTTCATGAAACTAATGATGGAAGGGAGTTCAAGGTCGAGATGGAGATCTGCGACCCTGAAGTAATGAGGGGCACCGGTTGCATTGCGAGCAAACCGGTTTTGGAAAATCTGGAGCTTAGTCAGATGGCAGCGCGCAGCGTGTGCGTACATGAGGCTGAGGCATGACGCTGGCGTAGGTGAGGACGGGGCGGATGCAGGCCTTGTAGAGTGTACACTTATTTCTAAGTGACATTCTACGATTCCTGAATATCGGAGCGAGCCGGCCTAGGTAGAACGCGGCTTTGTTCCTAACAGCGGTGATGTGAGGTTCAAACGTCATTCTGGAGTCTAGGATGACACGTAGGTATTTGGCCTTCTCGACCCATGGGATGGATCGGCCGAACATTGAAATGGGGCGCACGGTCCTATGTTGGGAAACGGGTCTCGTAAGACCTTGTGGATCCCGAGAAAAGAAAACTGCGGCACTTTTCTCCAGATTCACCTCGATTCGCCAACGTCGGAACCATTCGCCTAGAGCGTTAGCCGCTCTCTGGAGCCTATCCGATATGCTGGATTTGGCTTGTTCGGAAGTGTAAAGCGGCGTATCATCGGCGAAGAGGGCTAACTCCACGAAGGGAGTTTTGGGAACATCGTTGGAGTACAACGTAGGATAGGATAGGATAGGACCGAGCACCGAGCCCTGGGGGACCCCGGCTCGGATCGGATGTGGCCTTGAAAGAGTGCCGTGGACTGTGACGCGGAGGGAGCGGTTTGACAAGTAGTCTCGTAAGATGTGCACGAGACTGTCTGGCACTTCCATTTGGTGTAGCTTATAAATTAAGCCATTGTGCTAGACTTTGTCAAACGCTTTCGCAACGTCGAAAAATAGGGCACCGGTATGGCGCCCCGTTTGAAAGTTAGAGAGGACGTGGTCCGTCATGCGGTGCCCTTGGTGGACTGCCGAGTGTTTGGGACGGAACCCAAACTGCTCGTCTATGAGAATGCCTCTAAGTTCGATGAACTTTTTGAGGCGAATGGCTATGATGCGCTCATAGACTTTCCCCAGGCATTTGAGGAGACTAATGGGCCTGTAAGAGGCGGGGTTCTTCAGGCATTTGCCTGGTTTGGGGATACCGACTACGTCTGTATCTTTCCAGGAGTCTGGAAATCTGCAGTTTGCGAGAGCGGCGTTGAATATCACCACGAGAAGGACTATCATGGGGCATGGGAGGAGTTTGAGGACCGAGTTCGTGATGCCGTCAGCTCCGGGAGCTTTCCGGCTCCGAAGGTCCCTGATGATCGTTTGGACCTCCTCAACCGTTGTAGGCTCGAGGGGGATCGTGGGAGGGGTCGCGAGGATTCGTTCCACCTCGGAGTCAACCATCTGCACGTGTTCGTCGTCGGTTGGTTCCAGACTAGGAGAGCATTGACTCTCCAGACTGTCTGCAAAGCATTCAGTCTTTTCGTCATCATCGAACGCTGTCGTTCCGTCTGGTCGGGTCAGGGGAGGACATTGGGTGATTTGGTCGGAACGGAGAGATTTAGCTACTCGCCAGTACGCCGTGTGCGAGGGCTTAATTTTTCCAGCAAAGTTGGCCCACCGTTCATCCCTGAACTCTTTGATGTGCTTCTTTACTTGGCGTTGTAAATAGCGCATCCGAGAACGGTTCTGTTCAGTGGGACAAGAGTCGTGGGCACGTGTCGCTGCATTCTTTTCCGCCACTAGTTCTCGCAAATAAGCAGGGAGTTCCCAACGCCGAGCTAAGTCGGCTCTTGAAACCTCTCTGGAGCAGTTGTTAGCTGCCGTTTGCAAGTGACTAGTGAGGGCGTCGATCGCAAGGTCGGTCTCGTCATTTGTGAGAATCTGTTCGGGTATTTGCTCCAGTTCGGGTGTGGAAGTCTGTGCGAGCACTCTTTTGAGTTTTCGCCAGTTCGTTACCCTTATGGTGTCTTCGTCTGTCGGTAAGTCAGTGCGTTGCCCGAACTCGATCAGAACTGGCCGGTGGTCAGAGCTAAGTTCTGTGTGCACTTGGATTGAACGCATCCGTAGGGCTACGTTCTTTAAAAGTGCAAAATCCAGAACGGTAGGTCGGTGTCCCACTGTTGCGGAATAGTGGGTGGGAGACATGGGTGCTATGACGTCGAATCCTAGGGAGTCCTGTAGGCTCTCTAAGATTACGCCGTTTGGTGAAGACGAGTGGCTATTCCACTGGGTGTGCTTACTATTGAAATCTCCAACTAGAATGGTGGAGTTTCCTAGGCCAAAGAGGGCTTGCAAGTCGCTCTGAAGGATACGCTTGCTCGGGGGGAAGTACGCGGACGCGATATTGATCGGCTGATAAACGCATAAGTATATAAGTATTAAGTCTACACCCGGTTGACTTCTACATGGCGATGTAATTTGTGAACAGCGCCATCTAGTGTAAAATATCGGATTAAAATTACGTATGAAATTCAGATGAACTATAAAATACTATGAAATTACTTATGTATTGCAGGAGGGCACTTCCACTACTTGACCATTTAAATTAGAAACTAGGAAGCAAAACGCTTAGTGCAGATAGGTGAAATGTCAATATTCTATGATATTTGGATGTTTTCATAAAAGAAAATACATTTCATAAGTTAGTCGACTATTACTCGTTAAGCCAGCTTAGCCGTGATAGCTTTCCTTTTAAATTCACTATATGGACTACTACCATGTTTTTTTTTATATTTCCAAATACAACAGTTTCGCTATGGGAGGGTTAACTCTAACAAAAATTTACACTTTTAATACAAATATTTCGCAAACGGTTCGCTATATCGAAAAGTGATTTTCCCACGCCCTAAATGTTTTTAAAAACCTATCTGACGACATCGCACGCCATGGGGTGGACCTGAATAAATAAAAAGTTATATTTTTTTTAAATAATTAATAATTTCTTTTTAAAACGAAATAAACCTAAGTTCGCACGTTCTCTTCGCATCATTCGTTAACTTATCCAAATTGCAACAGTAAAGAAATTACAAAAATAGTAAATCAATTAAAGAATAAAAAGAGCACCGGACATGACGACATACCTATAAAAGCTATAGTATTCAATTTATTGTGAAGCCACTAGTATACATTATTAATCTAATGTTAGAATTGGGACATTTTCCTGATGAAAGAAAAAAGAAAGGGGTTGTGATAACGCTGTATTACAAGGGTCTCAGCAGGACATAAATAATCATAGACTGATTTCATTGCTACCAAATTTTTAATTTTTTTTTGTGAAATCGATTTATGAACGACTGATTTTCATCTAGTATCTTTTGAGTACAGATAGGCAATCTGTACTCAAAAGATACTAGATGAAAATCAGTTTGGATTTCGGAGAGCTAAAAGTACATCACTTGCATATGTTAATATCCCGAAGGACGTATGGGAACGAATAAATAAAAAAAAAAAAATTATAATTTATAGATTGTATCGAATAGAAAGCCTCAGAGACATATTTAATGAAAAATGTTTCTTGACACTTACCTGTACATATTTTTTGGATTTGTGCCTATACGTAAGAAACCACATACAGTATTTTACACAAAATCCTCAAAACGCCATAATTTGCGTAATCAGCACAGATTTGTCTTGTATCTGCCGCAAATAAACAACGCAATGTTTCATGCCAGCACATTTGTTACTGCGATCCGAGTTTACAATCATCTCCCAATTAATATAAAAATGATAAATGGACTCCAGTTTAAATTTGAACTTAAAAATGTCTTCTCAAAAAAGGCTGTTATAATCTCAAAGAATATTTTGACGACAATTTACATAGATAAGTAAAATACTGACTTTACTATTTATTAATATAACAATGAATGGAAAATAATAATAATAATGAATAACGATTGACAATGAAAATATACATTATTGACAATAAAATTGTGAATATACTAAACTATGTTGGACTTGAGTATGTAAGAGAATCTTTGCATGCCCGTTGTTGGCAGATTGCTGAACTAATAATATGCGAATGTACCTGATGTATAAACCAGTCATGCAATAAAGATTTATTCTATTCTATTCTAAGAGTTTATACATATTTTATGAAATTTGTTGTCAAGTTCCTAGCATTTAATTTGAATGAGCGATCAATCGTATACAAGTCACGATTTGATTGACGTCAGTTTTGATGGGCATATATTATATGGATCGCTTTATAAGTATTTATTAAGCAGTGGATAAAGAATCGGCTACTTAACCCGCTGGTTCCCGGTTCGAACTTATACCACTAAATTCGTGTTTACTGATTTGAACATGTTTTTGGTTATTACTTGCTCGGCGATAAAGGAAAACATTGTGGGAAAACCCGTATGTCCTAGAAAGTATAGTTGTGTGACCTAATCTAAGAAAGGTCTGGTTATCCCTCTGGGTTGTGAAGGTCTAACGGCTGTGGCTAATTTAAAAATTAGTACCTTCGCTAAATCCTTAGGCTTAGGTAGTGGACCCCGCCAATCCTGATGGTTTAGAAAACGGGAAAACGCTAAAACGAAGAAGCTTTAAGTAAATATTTATTGTCTTCGTATCTGTTAAGTACCTTCAACACTCATGCGACATGTGACTCCTCTGAGTCTGAATCAGAATCTGAGTCGGAATGGACTCAGTAGGCGAGTGGAAGTAAATGTCAAACCTAAAAATAAAGGTTGCTACCTCTCACATTTTCTTCTGGTGTTTGTTACACAATAATTTAATTACATTCACATTCGCACGGTAACACTCAAGGAATACGTTCGTTATGGAATACTCACGACACTAATTCGGGGGATCGCGGTGCAGATGACTGCAACTAACAGCAAATATCAGTGAGACAGCAGGGCTGTCGCATGCCACTGCCCCGCCACATAAACATGTTATGATCGGTAACTTTAGGTCATGATAAATTTGGCCGAGGTCAGGAAATGTTGATACGTTGTCCTGGAAACAATATACCAAAGATATAAAAAAATTAAGACCGGTGCTTGTTGGTACACGCGCCCTGAAATAAGCGGTTCCTTTTCATAATGTGTACCTATCTATAAATACACTGTGTTGCTTTACAATATTGCCATTATCAAGCAGACTGCTAATGCCCTTCATTATGAATAAATATTAGTTGTAGTGTTCGCATTAATTGATGAAATTTTACCGCAATCATTATTGTAAATTTGAGGCAAACATTTGAATTTGCATGTTTCAAATTATTTATTTCTGCTTTTATATATTATTAGCAGAAGCCCGCGGCTTCGCACGCATGAGATTTGGGCTTTTAGTAGCCTTTATTTCTCTGTAGACATGTTTCTGTTTAAAAAAAGTTTTTCTTTTTTTACGCAGGAACCCTAAATATTTACGGGATAAAAAGTACCCTATATTCTGCTCTGAACAGTCCTCTACCTACCAGTGAAAGTCCCGTTAAAATCGGTTCAGCCATTTCGAAGATTAGCCCGGACAAACGAACAGACAGACAGACAGACCAACAAAAAAGTTAAAAATGCGTATTTAGGCTTTGGTAACGTGAAAAACAAAAGACACTTCAATTTTATTTATATGTATAGATAAATATTTTATAAATTTTTCGTTGGCACAAGCTCGTCAATAGCTACTAAATCAAAAACAGGAAAAACAACAGTTGACAAACAGAAGAGAAAAATGTGCCTATTTAACTGTTTTGGCTTTGCTTATTTATATACAAATTAGCCAATTCTGAAAAATGCCTATGTTAAATGCACGTCCTCGGCAGACCGATTGCAATGGAACATATATGTTATATTAATTTTAACTAATTTTCTCTACCTGTATCACTTGTTATGTACCAGAAACTATGACCAGAAACCTCGCTCCATTAGTTTTGTATTACATGAAATTTAGTTTCAGATTATTGTTTCCCTAACAACCATACAATAATGTTCGATTGTAACTACTTACATAATGAAATTAGGGTATTATATTTTATATATAACATTTTAGACTAGCTTAATACAACTTTAATAATAATGGCATAAGGTTAATACACAAATTGTCATTAAGTCAAAGCTTGTTCTTTCTTGTATTGATGTGATTGGCAAAGTCTTAATCATCTAAAAATCACCACTCTACCAGAGGGGAGTGATAAGTCTGGTAAAAAACAACTTAACAGTAAGTTATTGCAAATTACATACAATTTAATAACTTTTGAAAAGTTAACTGATTATATAATTTACGGTTAGCTGCGTCACTTATATCTTTATTGACAGTCGTTAAAGAAAGCTATTTGCGTGCGTTTCCGTAAAGATTGAGAAAAATAAATTTCGGGTGTTAATAATACATTTTTTACATAAAACTCAACATTGAAAATGAACAAAATGTGAAAGAAATATGGTGAATTTTCAAAAATCGTCACTTGTCTAGTCTTCTGTGTGTCTGTTTTTAAAAAAATCACATATAAAAACATTTATGGTAGTTAGCTACTTACAGTTCATTTTAGATTATGAAATTTGGCAAGAAGTAAGTTAGCGTGGCACAATGGATGTAGGCACGTGGACAAATATAAAAATTACAATATCGTATCGTGTTTGTTTTTATCTTTAATCAAATTGGTATAAACAAAATATGTATTTATAAAAAAAATCGCCATTTTGTAGTTACATCTGTGTGTTTTTCAGAAAATCACAAATGATCAGTAGATTACTTATAGTTGATCTAGGGTCTTGTAATTAGACGAGGAGCACAAGTACAGTACAATTCAATAATCGCAAAATTTGTGTCTGTATGTATTCCTAGGTCACAACATCTATACGTCACTGACATTTCACCTGCAATCAAAAAAATTGACAAGGATACGATAACGTACGTACCTTTTATGTATACATATTTTGTTTCTGTAGCCCTTATGTATACATATTTCGTTACTGTACCTTGTTTCTGTTTATGTAATGCTATGTACTCCTATGTTACTGCAATTTGTACCGTACGCACAAAAAAGAAAATGTTATATAGACCAGCACCACAATCCAAACAATCCCACCAGTATCGCAGGCGTCGATAGGCTACGGTAACACTTTATAACAGGTGAGCGAACTTACCAATGTTGTATAGAACACATTCTGGCGAGAGCGGTGGCACAGTGGTTAATAACTCTATTTTGACACCGACGCTTGTAGATTCGGTTCTTACATTTGTGTGCATGACCATGTCTGTTTTGGATATTTTGAAAGGGGTAGAGCGCAACAAAGCAGCCCGTCTGGGAAAATAACTATACGTCATAAAAAACGCAGCTAAATAACAACTCCCTGGAGGGTTGTTGTGTTCCTGCGAGTGTGTGAAGTCACCAGAAAGCTTCTAAGGAATTTCTGTGTTAGCAGTGGAGGAGGAGGAAGCATCATGTGAGTGATACTTAATGCAAGCGTTCATAGGCTACGGTAACCGCATTACATCAGGTGAGAAATCGTATAAAAAAGGTGTAATAATGAAGAAAATAAAAACCTGAGTGTCACACATATTTATTAGCTAGATAGCTTATTATAAAATAATTGTTAATGAGATGTACCTATGACTTTGAATGACAACTAATTGCGTACGTAAAATCTGAAACTCGTTCTTTGTGTAGAAATTCCGAAATACTCTTTGGTATACTTTCTTCTTTGAATAAGAAAAAATTAGTAAGAAGTAAGGAATATTAATATTATTGACTGAGCATCGCGGGCTACAGTATGGATTAGACGTACCGCGTAGATGTTGTGTCGTGTTCGCAACCCGTTGCTCCATTTGTCTCCTAGTGTATCAGAGGTTTTATACTGTAATGGCAGATCAGTACTTGGTAGGTATATGTTGCTCTAGCGTAGCTTGGACTCATAATACCAATGCGAAATAACCGTTTTTGAAGCTAACGGGTTGATTTTATCAAGGACGTGAGTATCCCGGTAATCCGTAGGAACCGTTTTTTTCTACTTTCTTTCTTTTTCTAAGCTTCTAAGAGTGGTATTATAATGTTGAATAGCCAATCAAAATATTTCAATCTTCAAAATTCAAACCTTCGTCAAGAATTGGGCTACCAAATGCAAAAGTAGTTTTTCAAATCCGACTAGTAGCTCCTGAGATTATCGCGTTTAAACAAACGAACAAAATGAATGTAATTACATATTAGTATAGATACCTAGAAATTCAACATTGTTAACTAATTCTATCGAATCCACTGTTTATGAAAATCTTAAACAAATAGGGTCAGTCAACATGTTTTATTATTACGAAGTTCTGCGTACTATTGATTATTATTATTTGCTATCTAGACTAGACCCAGTGACGATAGCTGGGGTGAAATGACTAAACTATAATCAGTCCGGCGTGGTAGATCAAGTTATTCAGATAAAGTAGTTTACATAAAGCGATAAACTGTATAATTATGACAACAAGACAATATAGAGATGAATGGCAATTTTAGGCCCACATCTTTTTCGTTTTCTTGATATTAAAGTTCAACTCAAACTATAGGTTCATACAACTGAGCAGTTTTTGGAGAATTGTTATCTGGTGAATATTTGAAAAACATTTTTAAAAAGATTTTTCTTCACAAGTTTTCTACAGAAATAATCTAAAATAAAAGCTAAAATAAACTAAATTTCACCTCCATTTCAAATTAGGTTGGTATGTGAATTTTCCCAATTATTTGAAGATTGTTTGCTTTTATGCATTGGTTTAAAAATGAGTGTACGTTTTTCAATAGCTTCGTTGAATACTCGAATAGAAAATGAAAATAAGCGTTGCCCTCATTCATGAATTTAATATAACAGATAATAAAATATGAACAAAGTAAGATATCGAGTGACCCGGAAGACTCAATGGATTCAGATTCAGAATTTCCATTCAATGTGGCAACACTAGAACTACACTAGAAGACTGGGCAATTTACGACACAGCCCCGATATGGAACAAATCTATTCATAAATATTTACTTTTAGTTTAGAACATGGTTTCCATAATAAGAATCAAATTATATTAATATAAAATACACATTACATGTTCTAAACTAACATGTAATATGTATATTATATTAATATAATTTTATTTTTATTATGGAAACCATAATCATAATTGAAAATTTGAAGAACACATATACGAATTTGCACATTTTCAACTTATTTCTCTACTGATTCCAATTATTTTTTATTAATAAAACTGATCTTGTCAATATCTACTAAACAAACAAAATCGGTTGACAAACAGAGGAATTTGAGAAAACAAAACTGTTTCGTTTTATAATTATATGTTTCATTCTTCTGTACGCGTGTATGATACTGAACGGCACCTTAAACGTCTGGACAGATTTTATTGAACTTTTTTGTGTTTTGAGTGGGTTCCACCCAGAATAATTCTGGGTGCGCTGCAATCTGGGTTTAAAAATTTTTTCATTATTTTCGGGTAACGGTGACCCAAAATGGGGTTCTTTGTCCCTTTTGGCCTCGTAGACATGAACTCTCTTCTTGCTAGTTCTTGCAAAAATACGTAATCCCTTTTTATCTTTGCAGTGGAAAACCACATCAGTCTTGAGGATCTCAGACAATTTGCGAAATCCAAAAATATTTCATCCACAACTCCTAGGGGTGACGTAGATTATGCATTTGCAGAGGTGAGTAGTGCAAATAATTTATAAGACACGTAGGTAGGTAATTACAGAAATTAAATATCTCACTAGATTTTTTGTTTTTATTGATCAATTGTAGTATAGTCGTAAAGTTTTATTTGCGCCCAAAGTAAACGAAGACCCACAAAAGCAGAACCAATTCACTGAAATCGTGCGTTGGTCATTCGTCTGAGAGGGGCACCCTCCGGGATCTATTTGGAGAGAGATGGTGAAATCTCATTAGTACCCTTTCGGACGGCCGAACGAGTTATGTCAGACACTTACTGACTAACAACCCAGGCTCTGCCTTTAACCGGGAAGGCATCGCTCCAGGGGATACGGGGCGACGCAAACTCATATAGGACAAAACAAATTATATATTTACTGAAATCCAACAACTGGATGTTACGAAGGAACATAGAACAGAAGCAAAGAAATGAAACCGATGGCAAAAACAAATACCTTGCCTCATTAAGTCCTTTCATATGAGCTAGGCCTTCACATATTGCTGAAGTTGAATTAAAAAAATGTATGTTTACGATATCTTACGTTCGTCGTATAAATTTTGTTGCAAAGATGTAAAAAAACCTTTGTTATTCGTAGTATTGGGTCCATTTTTTGACCGATGTTTTATTCGTTATAATCCGACAGCTTAAGAATTTTAGGGGGACATAGCATCGGACGTACATGTATATTTACATACATATGTTTCAAAAAGTCGACGTCGTCGGGTAAAACATAAATATTTATATTCATTCCTTCAGTGTGTAGTCCTTATTTGTAGTAGTCATTTCACTAACTAATTGAAAAATTAGACAAACAGACCGATAAATGATAATGTATTAATAGGTCCGTTTGTCTGCTTGTCAGTGGAACCATTTTTTAATTGTTATTGTACGCAGCCATAGATCAGTGAGAGTATTCACATTCATGAATACGCCACATTCACATTGCCTCGGAAAGTCATATTCGAAACGGATTCGAAAAGTTTTCACTCAGATTTTTTTATACTACGCCGAGAGGTATTCAAGCACACGGCTCACCTGATGTAAAGTGGGTACCGTAGTCTATTAACGCTTGTATAGCTTACTGGTGACCTCACTCACACGCAGGAACACATCAATCCTCTAGGGCAGTTGTTATTTGGCTTCGGTTTTCTGTGAGGTGGAGGTACTTCCCCAGACGGGCTGCTTTGATACGCCCTACCTCTCTTAAAACATTCAGACTAAGACAAACAGACATGCTCATGCACACAAATGTTTGCCTTGTGTGGGAATCGAACCCACGAGCGTTGGTATCAAAGTCGCGTCATTCACGACTTATTGACAGATAACTTTTCGATTCCAATTCGAATATAGTGTTTCGGGGCAATGTAATAAATACGCCTACTGATTCCATACATTGTGACAGATTTTTTTTGATTCGAATATGGCTTTCCGAGGCAATGTGAATGCCCCCACTGAAGATACACTTGTAGATCAGTGTTTATGTATATTCATTTGTTTACACTAAGTACCTACTAACAATTTCAGTCTAACTAACCACCAATGTTTATTGTTTCAACATATTCATACACAGGACACCATCACAGACTTACCCGAGATTCCGTCTAACGTGGATTGTTTTGGATTGGGGTTCGTCACGAAACAGCTGCTTAGGATCTTCAATATGAAACCAGGCTCTTCGGATGAAGTGGACACACATTTTTATTTCACGTCGCGTTTGCAACCACGCAGAGTTCAGGTAATGTATTGGATAAGTCGATCCAAGACATCGAAACGTATTGGATACGCAAATAAGGGTATTTTTAATCAGGTATAGATCTCTTCTCGAGTGTGTGCGTTTTTTTATACAAAGTCGGTAAGCATACAAGCATACTTACTTGATGTAAAATCGTTACACTTGCAATATAGTATTGCTTGTTGTTGCCTCCTAACTCCTAACTCCTGCTGCTAACACAGCAACTTCTTGGAGCTTACTGGTAAGCTCGCTCACTCGAAGGAACGCAAGAACCCTCCTGCGAGTTTTATTTGCCTGCGGTTTCCTGTTACGTGTAGGTACTTCATCTATATTGCTTTGACGCGCCCTAGCTCTCTTAAAATACCCAAACTAGGACAAGCATAACATCCAAGCATACGAATGTTTGTCCTGTGTGGTCCTTGAACCCACGAGCCTTGGTGTTGAGTATCACTGCTAATTACTTCACGACCAGGCTCGTCCTGTTTGTTTTAGCTCATTTCTTCAATGTGTTTATTAGTTGTTATGTGAAAGTAAATTTTTATGGTATTACTCAGGTGGCAAACAAGCATACGGGTAGTGAATGTAAAGCGGCTACCGTACATATAGAAATACATTCTTTCAACGGAAGCTCAAGAGGATTCGCTCGCTGCTACGCACCGTCTAATAAGAGCAAGCTAGTGGTATTGCGAGCAACTCTATATAAAGATATAGCAACCGCGTTACAACAGGGGGAACCTATGGTCATTTGCTACTCGATGCGGTATAAAATATCTTCTAATGGTTTGTCATGTAACGGTATTCCGCAAGGTACAACTCCAGTTAGGCTTCCATTTCTAAAAACGCCGAAGAAATGTTGCGAATTAGACTTCTCTTTCACCAGAATCTCGCTTGCTTGTGCAGTGTAACACGGGCATGTGAGTTACAATGATAGTTGATTGAGATCAAGATCATGTAATTATTGCAGGTGTATCCTGGTGACCAGTTCGGGCTCGAATGGGTCGACTTCAAGCCAACTAGACGGACCATAATGATCTTTCACGGTTTCATGAGTTTCAGCAACGCATCGTGGGTGAATGACATGACCAGAGCGTTTTTGGATTGGGTAATATTAGAATACTGATATATAAAAACATTTGCGATGGACGAGCTCGGTGGCTCAGTGGTGAAACGCGTTGTTACGCTACTTTGACACCAACGCTCGTGGGTTCGATTCCCACACACTACAAACATTTGTGTGCATGAACATGTCTGTTTGTATTGGTCTGGGTATTTACTATGTATAATAAGTATGTATTTACAAAAAAAAAAAATGTATTTATGTATGTTTATCAGTTGTCTAGTACCCATAACACAAGCTTCGCTTACTTTGGGCCTAGGTGGCGCTGTGTAATTTGTCCAGCAATATTTATTATTTATTATTATTTTATTTTTATTCACGGGTATTATCCCGGTCATTTGATAGGCGTGCGCGGGGATATGGATCCAACGCGTAGAGGCCCTTTTAAGAAGATTCATGTTATGTTGTACACCCACCGAGACCCGCTCCTAAAAATATCGATAGAACCATATATCTATGAGCAGGTCACGGCAGGTATTGGGACTATTGCGAATGTGTAGGAAATGATTAGTCTATTGTAATGAGGTTATTATTATTATTATTATTAAAATGTTCATTTATACGAGTATATGATTTTTAGAATATCTAGGAAAGAAAGCTAATGAAGACTAACAAAATACAATCAACTGGGTGAACATTTAGGTTATATTCGATTATTATTATCAGGTTGTACCTTGGGCATCTGCTAAGAAACACAGACATCTGAGTGTTGCATTCTCGTGGAAGGGGTTCCGTGCGATGAATCTAATTATCTACCATGTTTAATCTTATCTAATATGGTATATCTGTTTATGGTATCTAAGGTAATCTATCCGAAGAACTGAAACATTGTAGTTGAAAAATATGATCTCCACTTGCGAATGTCACTTTTATACGCACTATACTGAAAGATTTACCACGTTATTTTATAACTATGAATTCTTGTACTTTTCATAGGTTTTCCTGCAATCTACAAGAACATATATAAAAATAACTATTTGGTACAAGTTTCAATAGTTCCCAAACAGTTGCAAATTTTTAAAATTTTCTAATTTTCTCAACAAAAGTCACCCCTCATATACAAATTTCTTTTATTTATGTCAGGAACACGTCCATTTTGTGTCACAGAAATTCACATGTGTACTAAATACAGCAACTCCTTAGGAGCTTACTGTTGACCTCACTCACACGCAGGAACACATCAACCGTCTAGGGAGTTGTTATTGGCTACGGTTTTCTGTGTGTTTCGGTGGAGGTATTTCATCAGTCAGGCTGCTTTGATGCGCCCTATCTCTCTTAAAAAGACCCAGACTAAGACAAACAGACATGTTCATGCACACAATTATTTGTCATGTTTGAGAATCGTACACACGAGCATTGATGTCAAAATCGCGTCACCACTGCGCCACATTTGTGATCTATATACCATTATCGATATTATACCCCATTAATTTGTTATGTGTAAAACAATAATTTTCAATAAGTATTTTTTTAGGGTGATGTTAATGTGATTGCCGTGGACTGGAGTAAAGGCGGTAATACATGGAAATATTGGCGAGCCGTAGCAAATACCAGACGAGTCGGTTCTGACGTTATGAAGTAAGTAAATTAAAGGTAGACTTTCATTTATTCTTCTCGGAGCATTAACTTATGTGATATTATACTTACATTTGCAGTTCTACTTTATACCTATATAACATAATGTGATTTATTGACCGACTGACAGACATTGCACAGCCTGAACCGTTCTACCTCTAAACAAACCACTGAACATCCTAGAGATGCAATGAAAGGATATTGGAAATAACAACGAGAATGCGTGTGATGTCGCGGAAATCCTTATGTGGTGGTGACTATATCTAGGAATTCTAGGAGGGTCATTGGGAGACATCTTTAGTGTTCACTGGTATTGACCGCCGTGCATGAGCAAAATCGAACACACGGCTCAGCTGATGTGCAGCGGCCATTGTTCATATCTCTCATACCTACATCACCAGTTGTACGTAACTATTTACATGGGTACTTGTGTGCATCTTACTCCTAAGCTTACTATCAGCAGAACATACTTACAATATACACACTCCGTATCGGAACATAAATCTTAGTTTATGGGGTATATAAGATTACTGTCTATTATTGGTGATGTGTTGAAAAAGAGTCAAATCATAAGCACCCAAAACCTAAGAGCGTGTGGAAGAGGCTAGAATGGTGTGTTTCAATCGGTGCACCTGGTGTTCTATAGTTTCTGCCTACCCCAAATGGAGAAAGGCGTGATGATATGTATGTAAGTCGGGGCCATGTAGCTTGCAAACAGGCCGCCTGGCGTTTGTTTCCTACTTGCGTAATTATTTTAAGTGAGTAATTTTTATATGTACATAAATATATTTTGTATATCTCGGAAAAGGTTATTAAATTATTTTAACTATTTGGATCAAATTTGAATTTAGACATGTTTTTGCATTTTAAGTTTTTCTATATAAAACTCATAAAACGCCGAGCAAAGCTCGCTTATTCAAGTGGTATAAATAGATTTAAAAACCGTGACAATCAATTTCAATTAAATTCGAACATCACCTAATATTATATAGGAGCAATCGGACGCTAGGACCTTTCCATTAAAAAATGTTAAAATTGAGAACTTTCCTTTCTGAAGTTGGTTGATATGAGATACATTACTACCTTTTATTAACCGACTTCTAAAGAATATCTGACTAGGTATCTCATGTTTACAGGTTTATGCGGCAGTTGATGTCGGCAACCGGCGCTAGCATTAAGGATTTCCATTTCGTTGGCCACAGTTTGGGTGCTCATATATCTTCGTACGTGTCGTACCATCTTGGTGGCGTATCAAGAATTACTGGTGAGGTTTCTTGCGTATTACACGTACAGCTAACTGCACGTTAAGTAAACATTCTGATGTTTGTGTCGTTTTTATTCTTCTCTAACTAACTCTCCTTCTTACATCATAAGAGAGGTAGGGCGCATTTAAGGGAGGTAGGGCGCATCAAAGCAGCCCGTCTGGGGAAGTACCTCCACCTCACAGAAAACCGCAGCCAAATAACAACTCCCTAGAGGGTTGTTGTGTTCCTGCGTGTGAGTGAGGTCACCAGTAAGCTCCCAAGGAGTTGCTGTGTAAGCAGCAGAGGAGGCATCGCGCGAGTGATAATTAATATATCGCAAGCGTTAATAGGCTACGGTGCCCGCTTTACATCAGGTGGGCCGTATGCTTGTATGCCTCCCGACGTAGTATAAAAAAAACTCATCATTACAAATTATGTCTACAAACGTTATGCCGCAGATTTTGCGCATAATTTCATGTAACGATAATGTTCGACATAATATCTACAGAGCGGACGCGAAGAAAAGATAAGAGTGTACTGTGAATACAAAATCAAAAATAACCATAATATTAATAGTTTTAAAGCTATCGGATTGCTTTTTTTAGGTTTAGATCCAGCGCAACCATGTTTCAGAACAACAGATCATACCGAACGGTTAGATAAAAGTGACGCAGACTTTGTAGATGTTATTCACACAAATGGAAGGCTATTGAAAAAGATTGGTTTCGGACTACCGGACCCAGCAGGTAAATTGTTGTTGTACAAGTAATATATTTGCCGAATCATCACCCACATCATACGATGTATCTACTTGTAATAGAAGGTTATAGAAAAGGTTACTTATTAGCAGTCGCCCCTTGCACTACTGCACTTATGCAAAAGTAAGCAATTTCTTAGATATCTATTCTTTTATTATATATTCTTCTGATTTATAATAGATTCATAATTTGGACCCCGGTAGGTGTAGATGCAATTGCGTTTTATGATATATATTTTTTTCGTGCCGTGCGGTAGTCCATGTGGTATTTTTTAGCTTGTTCAATACATTGGACGAGCTTGGCGGCGCAGTGGTGGAACGCGCTGTCACGCTACTTTGACACCAACGCTCGTGGGTTCGATTCCCACACAGTACAAATATTTGTGTGCATGAACATGTCTGTTTGTCTTGGCCTGGGTATTTTCTATGTATAAAAAGTATGTATTTACAAAAAAATATATTTACGTATGTTTATCAGTTGTCTAGTACCCATAACACAAACTACGCTTACTTTGGGGCTAGATGGCGCTGTGTAATTTACTTTAATTACCGGGAAGGGTTAGAAAGAAGCAAACGTGAACGACGTCGCCAGTGTCAGTTAATTTATAATGTAATATATTTTTGTAAGTCACGTTTCTATTGATATGACAAACAAGCCCGCCTGATGTTATGGATGTGTTAATGGAGTTTCGCTCACGCATGTCAAGTGCCATTTGAAGTCGGTATCATTCTGATGCGGGAGCTGCTGGTCATTTCTCCACACTATTTTTACTCATAAAGCTCAATGCATCCACACCATTTGCACATGAATGATAAAGATGAATAAACAATTGATTTCAGGTCATGCTGATTTCTACCCCAACGGAGGTATGAAGCAACCTGGCTGTAAAAATGAAACCAACTCATTTTGGCCGCGAAGCATGCTTTCATTATTTAGACGTAAGTCCTAACTTACTATACGATTATCTTCCGTATTCCATTGGACAAGTGCCGTCATCGCAGAAGACCATAAATGAGAAATAAATTTAACTTATCGAATAATAGGGCTATCTTCTCTGCAAGGTGATGAAGCGTGAGAACAATATGCTGCTCCTGGCGTAACTGAAAGATCACGTCTTGATCAGCGACGATCATCAAGAGCAATTAGGATAGTCTCTAGATATTCAGCGAAGGTCAGGGTCGAAATCACCTGGGTCTTCAAATGAGTATCTAAGAAACTGATATGATTATCAGAGCGAAGTTATCCATCAGCTCAGTGGAAAGGCTTATACTATTTCGATTATATAATTAGTTATACAAGTTTGATCATAAGCATCGTTCTCACGTTTGAACTGGAGTATACCAGGATTAAGAGCTCGATGGCGTCGTTGTGCGTGTCATTCTAACCGAACATGCAGGTTAAGTAACGTCGACCGCAGCCTGTCTATGGATGGGTTTAACTATCTCGAGTTTCTCCGTGCTTCGGAGTGCTAAGCCGTCGGTCCAGGCTGTTGTCGATAGATGACAGTCGTTAAGCTAAGCCAGTGGCCCTCGGGCGGCTTGAAAATACTGGCCTCCGCCAATCCGCATTTGAGCAGTGTGGCGGAGTATGCTCTAAACCCCTTCGGTTGAAGGGAGACCCGTATCCCTGCAGCGGGATGAATAAGAGTTGGTGTGGTATATCAGGAAAACAATTTGAATTGTACAATCTTTAGGACACAAAGAATCTCCTTGTAGTTAGTTACCCTGTGTTTGTTTGAGTGGACCAAATATTCGCAAAGCTCGGTTTTGAATCTGTGAGTCGATTCAAAACGAGCTTTGCGTCCTATAGATTGTACAACGGGCTGTGTTCAGAATGCTTGGTCGATATGATGCTTACAACCTCTACCATTACAGTGCTCGCCATACTTAATGGTATAAATAAACCTTATATCCTATCATTCAATATACTGACCCATTAATAAACGTTTCTTTAATAGACCTACAGCAGGCGGTATGCAGCCATGGACGTGCGTACTTGCTTTTCACTGAGTCATTGATCAACAACAATTGTACCTTTAGAGCTCATCGTTGGAATTTGACTTATGAAGGGTAAATATATATATATTTTTCCATTTCACGAGCCTTTATGTCGCACGTCTTGATATCGTAGGAAGCTACCATTCACTGAAGTAATATAAAAATAACTTCATTCGCCTAAACTGAGCGTCGTGAATCTCATCGTAAATTTTGTCAATCAAGAATTTTGGTTAATCGGCGATTGTATCGTATCTGGACATATAAAAACTATCGCCCAGTAAAGTCACACTTCGCCGAATATCTTATAGATAAAGAACATAATTCTCTACACATATAAAATCATTCACGGATTAACATACTACAATATTAGGGAACAAAGGGGGGTGCCGGCCGGCGCTAATTCGCATGAAATCATTCGTTTTCCACAAAGTAGTTTCGATGAAAATGTTTGAAAATTTGATTGAATTTGCCAAGTTATATTTGTACTTACATTGAAGAAATATAAAAGTCGCAAATTACGAGTATGTTGGTACGAAACGTTTTTTGCTTCTATCAAAACTCCCGTTAACACTCTTTCCGTTGCAACTATTCATCGGCAACAGTAACCGCTTCACAGCGGTCGGGTTGTTGGGATTGTATGTCGTGTACCAAAAGAATGCAGAATACAGTGAAGATGATAAACTATTAATATTTGTGTAATTATTGGTACTGTTTGATCTGCATGAGAAAGCGTATTCATGTAATTATACATTTTTATCCATCACTCACGCTAGTAAAATACTGCCCCCCTCCACATGACCTTACTGGTAATCTCGCCCACTATCAGGAATACAGTGACACTCAAAGGAGAAAGTTTTTGGTTGCGACTTTCTGTAAGAAGACATAGATAGATGAAATAAATCAAGATATATAGAAGAATGTACGGACTTATTAAATATACATGTTTTTTTACACAACCCCGGGAGGCATACAAGTATACGGCTCACCTGATGTAAAGCGGTTACCATAGACTATGAATACTTGCAATACATTAAACATCACTTGCGCCATGCTACCTCTGCTGCTGACAGAACAACCCTCCAGTGAGTTGTATATCCTAAAAACATCCAGATCAAGACAAATAGACATGTTCATGCACACAAATGTTTCTCCTGTTCGGGAATCGAAACTACGAGCGTTGGTGTCTAAATGGCGTTACTAACCAATGCGCCACCAAGCTAGTCCCTGTGCTCCCTTAAATTACACCAATGACGAGCTTGGTGGCGGAGCGGTTAATAAAATTACTTTGACACCAACACTCGTGGGTTCGATTCCCACACAGGCATGAATAAGTTTGTTTGTCTTGGTCTGGGTATTTTAAGAGAGGCAGGGCGCATCAAAGCTGCCCGTCTGGTAAAGTACCTGGAGGGTTGTTGTGTACACGAGAGAGTAGAACTCCTGAGGAGTTGCTGTGTTAATAGAAGAGATGGTATATCTACTTAATGTACTTATTCATACTTAGTGTATTGCAAGCGCATGACCGCTTGCAATACATCGCTCACGATATAAAGCGATTATCGTAGCTTATGAACGGTACGATAATCGATTTAAATCAGGTGAGCCGTATGCTTGTAAGCCTCCGACTTTGTATATAAAAACCCTTCTCTTGAATACGTGAAAGTGCTACATATCAAAATTATTTTTAGAGTCAACGCCAGTTTGGAAGCTCTTTGTGACATGAAGGGATCGTGTTCCGTAATGGGCATCAATGCAGTGGGACACGCCAACTCGCCCCGAGCGAAGGGGTCGTACTTTCTTCTCACTACTGACAAGGAACCCTATTGCCGTAAGTAAACTAAGAGTACATTGAAGTTAAGGTAAATCCATATCGCAGTTACAATTTTATATCAACGCTTTGCTGCATGTTAACATTTTCGATCAGGGTCTGATGATAGCGCCGGGACCAGCACTGCAATTTTGTATAGCGAAGTGTGCCTTCTTTTAGTTTTAATCCTGACAGATAATCAGTCTGTGACTCAGAGCAAAAATAAATGTTCCTATCCGAATATTAGTGTAAACGTTGAACTTACTTTGAAAAAGAGAGTTTTTTGGTGTAATCACAGGCTTGATGTTTATACTTATTTTTATATAAACCTGTAGTCGTAATGTTTATTATTCCTAATAGCCTCTGGTCTAATTTTTCTTTGACTATGTTTATAATATGATTGTCCCAAAAAGATTTCTTTTTCTTATTTTTCCGTGCAAAGCTTCTAGACAAAATTCTTACAATGCTGTAGTTCAATTCGACGACGATTTTGAAGACAAATTGTATCACTTATACGAGTATATTGGTACATAAGTAAAAAACGATATTTCCGTCGATCTGTTTCGGCGCCTTATCGTTTATCTAATCTACGAAATTAGTATTAAGTAGTTAGTAAAAAAATTCATCTGCTATTTTTACGAAACAATTAACTTGAAATTAAATTGAATCTGTTCAAGGAATTTCATGATAATTGTTAAAATTAACGGACTGTTTGCAATTGTAATGAGATCATCAGTCAGTTGCGTGCATAGAATTGACAAACCATGACCCTTCCCGGCACAGTGGCATGACCGCACGAGACCGCATTGCAAGTACCATAACCTGAAAGAATATCAATTCGAGGGTTTGGACACGCGATGGTGACATGCACAGTTTTCACGCTGTGTAGCTATAACACGGATACGTATATTAGTCCTAAATGTGGAAGTAACTATGGTTATCTTTCTGTTCGTCCGTCGCTATCTCAACTGAATCACTAAACTAATTATGAAATCTATAAATGAACTTAAATCCACAAATATTTTTCCTGATGTAATGGGAACGAAGCAGTACATTTGAAATAAATATATATTTATTTATGGATGTTACAAATATTATTTAATGATTGGTAACATGTAAAATCTAAACTTTTCATTAGTAAATAATCTATTAAGTGCAAATAACATAAATAAAGAATTCCGCGGTTGTCTTTTGTTCAACTGAATCTGAACTGAACCGATTTTCTTCAAACATATATCAAACCTACGATAGGTGTCCGCATCGTTCAGCTTGAGGGTTGCGAGGTAATATAAAATCACTTCAACCATACAAATTCGGAACCTACGGCTTACCTTACTTCGCTAGGTATGTTGCTCTATGTATATAACAGGTTGGATGTTTCAAAGGTCCGACGGTGAAATATCTTCCCTTCACTCATTTAAAGATTTGGTTATAATATTTCGGGTGATAAACAAGAACACTTACCGGATGATGCAAAGATTGACGTTTGCAACAACCCTCCAGGAAATATTATTGGCTATAGTCTTCTGATATGTGAAGGTACTTTACCTAGAGGGTCACACACCTCTGGTTTTGGGTTGCTTGTTAAAAACAAAACAGTCTAAAAATGAGAAAAAATTGTAAATATTTCTATTTTTATCACAATTATCTTAACGTTATTCATGTATGAAACGAAATAACGTTAAAATAGAAGTTAAGAAGCGTTAGCGGATAGATACCATTACGATTGGCGGAGTCTGCTACTTAAAACGTAAGGATTTGGTGAAGGTACTGATTTTGACATGGAACCGATTATAAACTGAAAAAAATAATTTTGTGGTACGCCAACTTTTAAAAAAGTGATTCAAATGAATCATAATGGATATTCATCACTACAAATAGTTTTTATTGGTGGCAAATATAGTTTTTAAATAAATAAACCTTTAAATGAGCCATAACTTTTAAACTTAAAGATATATCCCTAACCCATAAAATAGTACAGTTTCTCCCTCTATTTCTCTGCACTGACATTTTGACCTCTAGAAATAAAACTATAAATGCGATTGAGATGCGGTTTTCACCAGAAAGTCAAACTAAATTGCATCTTTCTAATGGTATCAAAATGGAGTTAATTTGATAACCGGAAGTATTTAAAAAGTACATTTTGTACTTCCAGGTTGTAATTACAGTCATCGGTCATTTGTATAGAACAGTAATAACAAAAGCGTAAAAGTAGTGGTGGGATTTGCGCGAAGCGCGAACTCCAGCACTTGTATTTATATAAAAGTGCCGCGTAAATGACGCATTGGTCTTAGAACGCATGACGTCATTTGTAAGTAAAACTGCCAGCCGTAAAAGCTATAATTACAATTGATTGAGTAATAATAAAAAAGCCGTCAAGTGTGAGTCAGACTCGCGCTCTGAGGGTTCCGTAAAAAAATATTTTCGGAAAAAAAGTTTTTTTTTGTTGTAATGGAACTACAAATTTTATGGTTTTCGGATTTTTTCCTTTACTTGTGCTACATGACATTGCTTCTTACCAAATTTCATGATTCTAGGTCAACGGGAAGTACCCAATAGGTTTTGATTCCCATGCGAGTGTCAAAATTTGCGCATAAACGAGGCATAAACAGCCGTATCTTTTGATTGCGTTGACTTAGAAGTTTGATTTTTTCACTGCTCGAAGGGATAATATACCTGAGTATTTGATATTAATTTTAACTTGATAGCTCCACCCGTTCCTGAGAAAAAGTGTCTTGACAGACAGACTTACAGACAGTGCTACGATCACTCTAATAGTTTTAATGCCGAAAGAAAGAAAATAATAGCTTTTACGGCTTGTAGTTACAAATGACGTCACGTGATTTATACGCGGCATTTTAAAATAAATAATCAGTGGACATAGTTTGGGGTTATTTAAAGGTTTTTATTTATATACCGTCGGAAGGCATGCAAGCATCCCTCACCTCCTCGCCTCACCCGATGAAAAGCAGTTACCGTAGCCTATGAACCCTCGCAATAAATTAAGTATCACTCGTGCGATCCCACCTATGCTGCTAGCACAGCAGCTCCTTAGGAACTTACTGGTGACCTCACTCACACACAGGAACACCACAAGGTTTTCTGTGACACAAGCATACGACCCACCTGATAAAAAGCGGTTACCGTAGCCAATGAATGCTCGAATATAAGGAAATGAATTAAGTATCACTCGCGCGATGCTACCTCTGCTTCTAGCACAGCAGCTCCTTAGGAGCTTATGGTGACCTCACTCACACGCAGGAACACAACAAGGATTTCTGTGAGGTGGAAGTACTTCCTCAGACGCTTTGATGCGTCCTATCTGTCTTGAAACACCAAGACAAACAGTCATGTTCATCCACACAAATGTTTTCACTGTGTGGGAATCGAACCCACGAGCGTTGGTGTCAAAGTAACGTAACAGCGCGTTTCGCCACTGCACCACCGGATTCGTCAAAATTATCGTATTTATTTAAAATTATATTTTTATGGTGATAAATATTCATCATCGTTAATTTGAATCATTTTAAATGTTATCCGATACCATATTGTAATTAGAATAAATCTTTATTCTGTGTTATTATTCATTTATATATTTTCAGGAACACCGTTCCTATATGAAATCTATATGTTTATCTGTGTGTGTCTGTCGCTTTTTTTTCGCATATTCGAATTTTGACTTCAGATTCGGATTCAGCTTAAAAAAAGTAGAATAGGAATGTTCAGGAACACCGTTCCTATCTCTTAAGGAACATGGTCAAAATGGCCGACAAATTAAAAAAAAAATGAATTGTTATATAATTGACGAGCCAGGTGTTCCTCTGGCAATGCAAGCTTGCACATTCTCAACTGGTTATGTTTATTATGTATTTATCTAATTACCTACATATGTTCTGTTTTTAAAGCGACTGACTGGGAGCTTCGTCATCCGTCACCGAACTTGCTGCGTGACCTACAACGAGGGTTCACGATAGATCGGTGGAGGACCATCTTTACTGTGACACCAGCTTATGCAGACCCTGACGGTAGGGCAATAGACAATGAAGTTGAAACCTCGACGACCACAGAAAAACCTTGGTACATGAAAATCTTTGGATAGCGATCTTACGTATGACAGTCGTTAACCCTTTCACGTTATAAATTGATGATACAACATGTCTGAATCTAATTGCACGTGATGAAATTATACGGATATTATAAGTGGGACCAAAGATTTGTTAATTTTTATACTAACTAAGTTCTATAGTTTCTAAGTGTAAAACCATAGTATTTTCTGATAAAATAGGCTGTAACCTAGGCCCACTAATGAGTAACTATGTAAAAGGCAATATTATTAATTATTGTATGCCGAACGCAACCTACAGCCAAATTGTTGAAAAAATTATGAATACACAGGTGGATGACAATACTACCATTGTTCTATTAATAGGGAATAGTACAGAAATCCAAAAAATAGATATTATTAATGCATTACATAAATTGTACCAGTTAAAGGTTAATAAGATATTATTATGCGCACTTCCATATGTTAGTTGCCAGTTACCAAAAATAAATACTAACATTTACAATATTAACAATTTATATCATTTGACATGTTGTCACAATGACAAATTTATATTTTTTGACACTAATAATTTTATTAGTAATTTTTATTTGAATAAAGATATGACATATCTTTCAAAGAAATGTAGACATAAGATAGCCACTTTAGTGGCCTTTAATATTAATAACATAAACAGTTTACAATGTAAACGACAAAATAATTGTATAGATTTGACTGCAGATTTAAACTGCATAGAAAGACAAAAGGGAAGCAAAATCTAAATTTAGTACACCAAAATATCCAAGGCTTTCCTGGCTGTGAACAAATAGTTCAATTATTTTTAGAAAAACGTAATATTGATATTTTATGTTTAACTGAACATTGGTTAAACAAAAGTGAAATGTTATTTGGGATTAACAACTATAAAATAGTTAGTTGCTTTAATAGAGAGTCTTCGATTAGAGGCGGTTCAATGATTATAACAAAAAATTGCCATAGAGCTAAAGAACGTAAGGACATTGTTAGGCTCTCTATTGAATGCACTATTGAGATGTCATGTGCAGAATTAGATAATTACATAATTATTTGTGTATACAGACCTCCGAGCGGTGACTTTACACAATTTGAGCAGGTAATGGAGGATACTTTGAGAAAAGTTTTCATAGGTAAAAAAGACATTATAGTCTGTGGTGATTTTAATGTAGACATTCTAGTAAATACACAGATAACCCTTAGATTTTTAAATTTATTTAAATCATTTAATTTACAAAATGTCTTCCTGGAGCCTACACGTATAACAGCCACATCTGCAACTTGTCTAGATAATATTTTTTGTCATTGTGAGCATATAAATAAATCAATAATTGGCGACTTGCCTTCAGATCATTGTGGTCAGTTAGTGGTATATCAATGTTCGAAGAAGACAGATTTAAAAAGTCATGTATTATATAGACCACTGACTACCAACAAGCTTGTTAAGTACAACAGTGTACTGGGGGACAGGTTGCCTTCATTGGATTACTCTGTAGACAATCCTGACTTGTTATACACAAAATTGTTTCATATTCTATCCAGTGAATACCAGAAAATATTCAAAAGTAAACAGATTAATGCCACAAATAAATTTAAGTTTAATGACTGGGCAACTACAGGTATATTAATAAGTAGAAACAAAATGTTTGAATTATATGGAGAAAAGCCTTATAGATTTGACCCAGACTTTGTTAAATATGTTAAAAATTATTCCAAAATATTTAAACACGTTTGCAAAGTTGCAAAATCTATGTATATTAAAAACAAAATTAAACAGTCTACAAATAAAATAAAGGCAGTATGGGATATTGTTAAAAAAGAAACAGGTAAAGATAAACCACGGGATAATGAGTATTCTATTAAACATAATAATCAAACTGTAACAGTTGCAAAACAAGTAGCAAATCTATTTGATGACTACTTCTTTAATATCCCTTACAGTACCACTGACTCCCTTAACTCATCTCCACATGCTGCGGATGAGTTATTAAAAGAGAATGTACAACAAAGTGTGGAGCTGTTTAAATTTACACATATTCAGTCAAGCGACATTATTAAAACTTTTAAACAATTAAACATTAAAAACTCAGAGGATCATTGGGGAATGTCTATAAGAGTATTTTATTATATTATTGAGTCTATAGCTCCACACTTGGCACTTATTTTTAATCAATGTATAGATATGGGTGTATTCCCAGACTTGATGAAATTTAGTAAATTGATTCTATTATTCAAGTCTGGTGAAAAAAGTGAACTGGGGAATTATAGACCCATATCTATTTTGCCAGTATTGAGTAAAGTATTTGAAAAGATAATGCTTGACCAATTGCAACTCTATTTTAAGACCAATGAAATTTTTCATAATTCACAATACGGATTTACAGCAGGTAAATCCACTACAGATGCAGGAGTAGCATTAGTCAAGCATGTTCTTAGCGCATGGGAGAGATCCCAGGACGCCATTGGGGTCTTCTGTGATCTCTCCAAAGCTTTTGATTGTGTCGACCACCGGACATTATCGCTCAAGCTGTGCCATTATGGAGTTAGAGGTAAAGCCTATAATTTGATTGCAACTTATTTAAGTAACAGAATACAGACTGTTGATATAAATGGGGTCAAATCTAAAGGTAGCAATGTTAATATTGGGGTGCCCCAGGGCTCTATATTGGGCCCCTTTTTATTTTTAGTATATGTGAATGATCTGCCCTACATGGTGCAGAAAATGGCGGATATACTACTGTTTGCTGATGATACTTCTTTGATTTTTAATGTTACTCGCCGGTGCGAAAATATTGACAATGTAAATAGTGTTCTATCTGCCATTCTAAATTGGTTCACATGTAATAATCTTTTATTAAATTCAACCAAAACCAAATGTATAAAATTTAGTCTACCAAATGTGCCTTCTGCCAATACAGAAGTTTTCATTAACAATAATATACTAGAATTTATTAATGATACTGTATTTCTTGGAATTACAATAGACTCCAAATTGCAGTGGGGCCCCCACATAAAAAAACTGACCAGTAAGCTCAGCTCCGCGGCATATGCGGTTAGGAGAATTAGACAATTGACGGATGTGGCTACTGCGCGCTTAGTCTATTTCAGCTACTTTCATAGCATTATGTCGTATGGTATACTGTTGTGGGGAAAAGCGGCTGACATTGAAACTGTTTTTATATTACAAAAGAGAGCCATCCGCTCTATTTATAACATGGGCGCTAGGGAATCTCTTAGAGAACTATTTAAAGAAATAAATATCCTCACGGTTACCTCTCAGTATATTTATGAGAATATAATGTATGCTCGTAAAAATATAGAGTCATTTTCTAAATTTAGTGAAAATCTTAGAAGTAAGAATAGATTGCGTATGCCTGTACATCGACTTGCTAAGACTAGTAGATCTTTTATTGTAAATTGTATTCGATTCTATAATAAATTACCTGAAACAGTTCTGTCCTTGCCTGAGAATATGTCCAAAAGGTACATCAAAAATACTCTGTGCAGGAAGGGTTATTATAGAATCGATGAATATCTAACTGATAGAGATGCTTGGAAATGATTCAGCACATGTATTAATATATCTTTAATTGTACCACTTGATTTCACTATATGTACACTCACATATATTTATTGTAATATATTTTAACGATGGAAAAAAAAGACCCATATTGGCAAGTTTCTTTTGGCATTTCTTCTTCGCCAATGGTCATTTCCGAAATGCTGGTAGATTAAAAAAGAGAGATTAAAAGTAAAAAAAAAAAAAACTGGAAAATTATTAAGATACAATATGATTTAATTTAAAGAATGTAAGACGTGTCTAAGTGCCCGTAAGGGTCTAATGGCAAATAAATGATTTTTATCTTATCTTATCTTTTTACTACGTTACGCCTTGTGGTTTTATTTATCATAATGAATAATCAATAAACATTAAATTCTAATGTGATTGGTTTTATTTTGTGGTTTATACGATTTCTTATTTTAACATTTAATTTAAACCTAAGGGTTAAGTCAAATTTTACTTTTACTATAGGTCCCTTTTACTGAGCCTCCGCTGTCCATCCATCTTTTTTTATACCACTAAGGATCTCTTTAACTCCGTAGGGACATAGGCTCTCTATTTTTTCTCTATTCTCTATTTTAGCGTATTTTACCGCCTTTACCATGGCGAGTGCTCTGAAGAACGGTTTTCCCTTATCCCTCTCCCTTCCGTCATAGAACCACACGTGCGGGCTTGCGATGTCATCGTTCCACGATTGAGAATATCTCTTCGCGTACCAAAAAGTTCGGCAACTCCTATCTTTGTCGTACCATTAAAAAGTGGAACGCCTTGCCTGCACATGTGTTCCCTCCTTCCTACAATATGGGATCCTTCAAACGAAGCGTGAAGAAGCATTTTGCGGGTCAGCATGGCAGCGTCAATTGACAGGATACGGTATGTAGTATGTTGTCAGTTGCAGTTGCGATTTGGGCTCCTTTTTCGCTTACCATCAGGCAAAGAGGAGCCACTATGCTGAACTAATATAAAAAAAGTGACAAACGGCACATGGCTTGATGGTAAGCAGTTATCGTAGCTTACGAATTGCAACACCAGAGATGTCACTTATTCGTTGCTAATTCTGTAAAAACGTCCGAATACAAAACTGGCGCGTTTTATCTGAGGCTTCTTGCAGTGATCACCATCTGACCATTGTGACTTCTCCCCGGTTGTTGACAACTTACACCCGCAACAGTATGCTGGCTTTCAATATAAAACTAAAAATGTCTATTGGGCAAGCTTTGCTTCCCTTTTCGCTTCTGGCGCCGAGGATTACACTCGTGCTGGACTTGCAGTCACAGAAAGTGATCAAATTATGTCTGCTACATTCATATATTGCGTTATATTGAGCCGAAAAGCAAATAAGAGGCGCTGTGACTGGTGGAATGATACGCTTGTTAGGCGCGTTGTGAGGGACAGTGATCTCCCCTGTATCACGAATTTAAGGCAAATAAAATAAATTAATCAGACCTTTGTTTCTAATATCAAACTTGATTATACTCGGTGTAGAGGAGATTACTGATGCACTTCTGCATGCTTTAATTCCAGATGACTGTCCTGATAATGACAGTGACTACCATCGCGAGGTGAGGGCCGAGGTAGACTGTGCCCTGCCACTCCAATGTCAACTGTGGTGTCAATGAACGAATTTCTACATGTTGTTAAAATATTACCAACAAATAAAGCTTCTAGTGATGATAAAATCTCAAACAAAATGATCAAGGAAGCTTGTAAAGTAGCTGCTGAACCTATTTAAAGGTATTGAACAATACACCGGTGTATTGTAGAAGGTAACTTACCTGAAGTTTTGCGCAGTAGTGTTATAAAAAGAATACCAAAACGTGGTGATAAGCAACCCGACGATCCGAAGATCCGATCTTATCACCCTATTACTCTACTACCATCGCTGGGTAAACTACTTGAACGATTAATTGTACCACGTTTGTTGCCAGGTGGCCCTCAATTTCATAAAAATCAATACGTCTTTACCATCGGCAAGTCTACTGTTGATGCGGTGCGTAAAATTGTGGAACTCTCGAAAAGATATTCTTAGGCATTTCAGGTGCCTTCGATAAAGCTTGGTGGACAATATTGTTACTGAAAGTAAAAGCGAGAGGTTGACATAGCAACATATACTGCCTTATTCGATGGTACTTTTGGAATGGTACAACTAAATTTAAAACTTGGCCATTATGCTGCTTTGAAGGTACTCACGCAGGACTGTCCCCAGGGTTCGGTGATGCGGCCGTATCTTTGGAATATTGGTGTTGATGACTTTCTTAGCCTACCCTTACTGGAAGAGTGCTCGTTAACTAGCTACGCTGATGACGGTATGTTAATAATAAAAGCTAATATCAGATCAAGTATAGAAAAACTAACCATTACTTGCCTTGGCCTGATTTCAGACTGGGGTTATCGTAACCGTCTCGATTTCGCACCCCACAAAACATATCAGCTCAAGGGAAATTTGCAGGTTCTGCCGCGATTACACTTCAATAGAGTATCAGTTGCAAATAAAAACTCTGTTTGTTACGAGTACTTGCGATTACTGTTGGACAAAGATTTTAATTACATTGAACACATGGAGCAGATTGGAGAAAAAGCCAAAAAGAACTTTTATGCGTTAATTCGAATTTCTACTTCGACGTGGGGATTAACTTTTAAAACGTAATTTTTTTTTTGACACAAACCTATCAAATGCCTTCTCAAGATCCACAAAACCGCAGTAAACCTTCTGGTCTGTGGCCAGATGCTTTTCTACGATATTGCGGAGCAAGAAAACTTGATCCGTACATCCCCTTCCATTACGGAATCCTCCCCGTGCCTCCCACAGCATTTCGTCAGATTTCACCCTCACTTCTTTCAATTATCTTTCCATATACTTTTGCTGCTAAGCTGAAAACTGATGGCCCTATAGTTGACGCAGTCCATGCGTGATCCCTTGCCTTTATACAAGGATACGATGACTGCGCGTCCCCATTCCATTGGGACCCTTCCAGTTCTCCAGTATAGGTTGCATAAGTACCAGAAGGCGTCCCGGACGTAAGTGCCACTTAGTTTGATCATCTTAGCTGTGATGATATCAATTCCCGCAGACTTTCCATTTTTCAAATTTCGTATTCGACGTTCGACCATTCTATCTCATCCATAGTTATACCTTCATCGGACGCCGTCAACGTGGAGTGAGCATCAGACTCACTCTCATTGTCAGCGTCCGAGGCATATTAATAAATTTCTTTAATATTCACTCCACCGTTCTAACACTTCCTGAGTGTTTGCAAAAATGATACCAGCTTTAGACTTAATCTTGTTCATACTGGATGCCGACGAACTACCCCGTGACTTCTTTACCTCTCTCCAAAAGAGTTTGGTATTTGCCTCGAAGTTTTTCGTCAGCCTCTCTTCCTCATTCATAATTTGTCTTTCACGCTTTTCTTTGCCTTGAAGCCTGAAGCCTTGGTTTCATTCTTGCATAGACGGTACATTTCTTTCTTCTTCTCTCTCATACTTTCATTTAAGGGCAAAGATGATATATAATCCAGCCACGCTGTCCTCTTTCTTGCTACGGAGGATTCAACCTCCGAATCCCACCAGGCATCTCCTTTCAATGTTTTATGCCTCATTGCGCATCCACATGCTTCTTTTGCACTATCCACCATACTTTCTTTCAGAACTTTCCAGCAATCATCCACATCTATGTCGGAAAGACTTGCATTTGCAAGGCTTTCGCTTACCAGATGTACATGCAGTCTCCTTACACTTTTATCTTGCAATTTTTCACTCCTTATCCTTTTATGATCTCCGAAAGGGATACGCACTCTCCAATGCCTCCACTTCTTGAAAAGTCCCACAAACCAGTTTACCACCTGGTAGTGGTACGTTTCAAGAGAGGGACCTCTAAATGCTCTTGTATCCATTATAGTATTTCGGCGATGTCTATCAATCATAATCAAATCAATCACACTTTTTTGGTCATTCCGTCTCCATGTATACGTGTGAATATCCTTGTGACGAAATAGAGTATTCGACACGAGGAGGTTTCGTTCCATACATAAATCTAGAATCGACTTACCTGCTTCGTTCACTCTCTTATCTGGCTTATCTGGCACATGATCCCCTATGTAATGTTTGCATCGACCTTTATATTTGTGTTTCTCGATGTATAATTTTGAAGTTTCGCTGGCAGCTCATTGATAAAGTTTGGTATGACATATTTTAATATTCTAGTGCCATACGCATTTTTAGTTTTGGGTAGACGATATTTAGGGTCCTTAGTTGTCTCAAGTTGGCTATTCTTCTTATTTCATCAAAGTATGCCGGATCATTTACTTGAGTAAGTATATTAAATTTAATTTTATCAAATATATTGATTACTTTGCAGTACTGGAATATAGCCTGGTCATCTTTATATTGTTTAATAATGTGTTTCGGAATTATTGTTTTTAGCATTCTACGCTGCAACCTGTAAATATCGTCTATGTGTGTTTTGTATGTTAATCTATAACTACATAGGCCGTAGTTGATGACAGAGTCAGCTAGTGACAGGTACAATTGTTTAAGTGCTCTATGTGGAAGGTTATATTTTAATATTGCAAGTCTCTTTAATATAGATCTCAATTTAGCACAGATATGTTGTACGTGAGGTCTCCAGTTGATTCTGTCGTCAATCACAAGTCCAACATACATGTGAGTTTTTACATTTCCAATTGGCTGACAAGTAGAATTATTATTAGATCTATCTAGGCATAGGTGGGTAAGAGACACGATATGGGGGATGATGTCAGTTTCATTGTGAGATGAATGAATGTGAAGACGTTTCGTTTTATTACTGTTGATCACTAGCCCGACATCGTGCGCCCATTTACACAATAAGTCAAAGTTAGTTTGCATAATATGTTGTGCTTCATTTATATTTTTATGAGCAACATTACATATGCCATTTACATAGACCAAGTATTCGGTAGGACCGATAATCGAGCTTTGGGTGGTACCAGTTTCTGTGGGGATGAGAGAACTATATTGATTTTTTATTTTAACAGTGGTGGAGCGGTTAAAAAGCGGCTTTTTAACCGCTCCACCACTGTAATGTGCAACATAGTTATTTTACTATTATCACGACGATTTCGTTTACTGATGTCAGAGAGCCGTGGAAACAAATTCTGATTAGTTTTGATAAATACGCTTACTTCATATACATACAGCAATGGGAAATACAGTATGTTAATTAGTATGTTAAATAGGGCATGCAACTTTCAGTGGTTTTAAGATTAAACATAGCTCTTAAGGGGGAAGTCAATTCCAAAACTTCCTACTCCTACAAATTACTTCTGATTAAATTAGTTGTGAGTTCCAAGGCAGCTGTAGAATGACAGCAATGAACTTCACTGTTCATTGCCTTTTTGGTGGTCGCCGCTGTTAATTCTGGCTACACAGGAAACCGTGGTGGGAATGAGTGGTAGGCCTGTCCCGTTAAAAAAAAAACACTCCTTAAACTTAAGGGCTCCACAGCGTGTGTAGGCTTAGGATCGTCAATTCTCTCGTCTCAATTACACGGTTCTAGCTGGCGTCCAGGTGCTCCCGCCCCAAGGTGATTACAGTACTCCAAGTGTGATCTGACAGCGACTTGTATAACATAACATAGTTCTTTGTACCGCGCTGAAGTAATGCTTTGCTCTGTTCTGTTAGCGGGCCATATCTCATGAACAGTAATAGGTAGAGAGTTGAAATTTCCACAGATTGTGTATTTCTATTCCCGCCATAGTAACAAATAATAAAAATAAGATTAAATTAAAATTTAAAGGTACTTTCCATATAAGAAACGGGGTTTTACGCCACGTTGTACAGTGATACAAGGTGTAGGTACTTAGCTAACACGAAAATCTTTTTCAATTCGTACACTGTTCGCGCTGTACATCTTTGGAACAAGTTACCGCTGCAGATACGAGACAGATCTTCGATGTTTACTTTCAAGAAAAAAAAAATGAGCACTATCTAAATACATTATCCTTCCTTCTTTCTTGCGTTATCCAGTTTCCTAGTCCATCAAGATTGACGGGTTCGGCTACCTCAGTCTAAGGATTTGTTGAAGATGGGAATTTTTACATAGAGCGATTGCCATCAGTCCTCCACAACCCAAAGGGAAAACTAGACCTTTCTTTGGTCATTACATTGGTACATACGGGTTTCCTCACGATGTTCTGCTTCACCGCTGGGCAAGTGATAATTACTAATATGTACATAACTTCGAAAACACGAATTTGGTGGTACATGCCCACACCAAGATTCGAACCAAGGATCATCATCGTCAGATAACAAGGTCGGCTCTTTATACAGTGTGCCACTGTTCTATCTAAATCTATATACATGTATGTATGTATGTATATCTTCACGCCAGGTCCCTTGCGGGGTAGGCAGAGAGAACCGAGCGCCATAAGACGGTCCTTACACACTTCACTCGCTTCTTTCACATTCATAGCTCTTTTCATGCACGCTCGCCGGTTCCTAAGGCTCCTGACATCACCTTCTGATAAAACACGACCAATTTGGTCATGGTAGGTTAGTCTTGGTCTTCCTCGGCTCCTACATCCTTCCACTTTCGCATTGTATATCTGTTTCGTCATTCTTTCATCTTGCATTCTTTCTACATGTCCGAACCAACGGAGCATGCCCATTCTTATCTAAACACCGACACTCTCTTTCAGTCCAACTCTCTTTCGTACGTCATCATTTCGAACGCGGTCAGCAAGCGTTATGCCACAAATTTTTCGCAGTGCTCACATCTCGACCGCATTTATTCTACTTTCATGCTCTCTCTGCCATACGCAGCTCTCACTTCCATAAGTTAGCGTTGGGATTAACACCGCGTTGTGTACAGCGAGCTGTACACAACGCGGTGTTATATATACATTATCAACGTAAATGTCGTTATATATGTACGATATCTATGTATGATATATGTATTTGTATACATATTTATATTAGTAGTTTATATATATTTTAAAGTTACATTTTTATTTGTGTTTTTCATGTTAATTGTGACTGCTTTTATTTATGGTTCTTGGCAAATTATACAGAGGGCTGAGCCGGCGGGGAATGATGATGATGCTGTTGGCATGTATAATTATTTGTGTACCATCCTTGTACTTATAATTTGTTTTACGTTAATTATAAATTGGCTGAAAGAAATTTCTTGATTCAGCACAGACTATCTGTCCTTAATAATCTTTAATTATACCATTTGATATTATTATTGTACGTATAAGCTTATGTGATTTTTTTTGTAATATCTAATTGCCAATCTTAAAAGAGACATTGCAAGTTTCTTACGGCATTTCTTCTTCGCCAATGGTCATTTCTGAAATGTTAGTAGATTAAGAAAAGGAAAAAAGTAAATTAAGAGAATTAAATAAGATACAATAAGATTATATTTAAAAAAATTTAAGACCTCGCGGGCACTTAGACATGTCTTAAATTTTTATTGCTAACTTTAATTTCCTTATCCATATTGCAATTAGCAACATAGTTATTCTCGCACTACTAAACTAATATGGATAGAATAGACCAGTATTACATTACCTTTAATCTTTAGATATATGAATAGTATAGCATAGGTAGCTAGACGCGTAATAATTACCTACATGCAATATTTATTTCTGATTTAATATTTTTAAAATGTCCGTGTACCCAACTACCCCACAGCTTTAATTGACGCTTTTAAGTTATTGGATAGGAAAATGTGATAGAAGTTAATTTAAATACATATTGTAGTAGCCGCTAGAACAATGCCAGGCCCCGAAATGAATTTTTTGTTCACAACAAAACGTTCACGCAAAATATTTCAAAAAATTAAAATTAAAGAGAGATTTCTCTTTTTTGGGAGTACTAGTAGCATTCATGGAATGAGACATGTTTTTAACAGGAAAACAGTAATATCTCGGTAAGTTATATGTTAATAATTCCGGCAACAACGGTCACACATATCCATAGTGACTTTTCGTTAAAATTTAATTGAATTTCACTAGTATATTTTATTAGTCTAATTTTATTTCCATCTACTGCCAAGAAAGTCACATGATCTTTATATGTTGCGTACCTACTTATAGCTACTTAGTGTTACATCCTTACCTATGAAATTGTAAATTTTGGTACTGGATAGTAGGAAAACGAATATTATTCGTCCTGGTCCTGTTCCAATTTCACAACAATTTTATTTTAACTACGCTGTTTCTTTTAAAATATTGTTGTTCATGTGTTTTCCTGACGTTCAATTTTCCTTCGACATCGCAAATATATACATGATATAAAAATTGTAACAGATCGAGACATTGTCAAAAAATACTGTGAGGTGTATAAAATCAATACAAGCTAAAACAATTATCTTTAGATGTTTTTTGTCTGTCTGTTGTACGCGCATCATGTTAAACTACTGCACGAAATAGGACGTAGTTTTCGCATTTGCTTTGTTAAAGATCTAATTTAAAATTTGGCGCACGTTTCATCTTGACACGCTATTTAGAAGCTAAGTTATCTATCTATACGCATTACAAAACTAACTACATAGGAGATATTTAAGAAAAAATAATATGAAGGGTATTTATGAGAGAAATTGAAGCTCAAACAATTTTGGATTTAGATGAATTGTATTTAATTGCATAGAATGGAGTATGTTCTGGATTATACATATACCGAAACTATTAAGGTTCATATTTAGACATTTGGTTCTATAGCAGAGGCACGTTAAACTTCCATATAAGAGGTAATAGGTTTACTGTCGTTTTACTTTTCTTTACTTTTTATATTTAAAAAGAGTAGGACAAGCTCGGTAGCGCAGTGGCGAAACGCGCTGTTAAATTACTTTAACACGAACGTTCGTGTGTTCGATTCCCACACAGGACAAATCATTTATGTGCATGAACATGTCTGTTTTTCTTGGTCTGGGTATTTCTAAGAGAGGCAGGGCGCATCAAAGCGGCCTGTCTGGAGAAGTACCTACACCACACAGAAAACCGCAACCAAATAACAACTCCCTAGAGGATTGTTGTGGTCCTACGTGTGAGTAAGGTCAACAGTAAGCTCCTATGTAGTTGTTGTGTTAGCAGCAAAGGTGGCATCGCGCGAGTTATACGTAAAGTATTGCAAGCATTACGGTAACCACTTTACATCAGGTGGGTCGTATGCTTGTATGCCTTCTGACGTTGTATAAAAAAGGTAATATCATAGGTTAGTACCAAATATAATCCCGCATATAGTATGTTCATTGTAGTTTTTTAAGAAAATCCGAAAGAGCAAAACAAGCGAATAATATACTAGAGAATAATAAGTTGACGATTAGCTTTTTATATCAAGCTTATTCCCCAGATTACATAAAGAAATTACTTGTATTTCTTTAGGGCCTCTTGCCTACGGGACGGGAACATAAGTAGGTAATCCTAAAAAAAGGTTAAGCAAAACCATACGTGAGTGACTGCTACAGATAAAACACGTTCTGTTCAACGAGGTAGAAACTCAAACAATCACAATATTATTTTAGCTTTGAAAGCGTATTTGCCCATAAGTTCTATGAAAATCGAGAATATATGAATTAATATTGGCTGTTATATTGTCATTGTATTGTTAGGCTCTTAAAGGACCGACGTACGAGTAATACTTCAATCTTATGAGAACCAAAACAATACAATTAATTTGCATGATATCTGATATGGTAAAATAGGAATGAATCTTCTAATATAAGCCCATAATATACTTACGTTACTATAGTACAATCTTCTTCTTAGTGTCATAATTCATTAGGATTGGTGGGATCCCCTACCATAAGCATAAGAATTTGGCGAAGATACAAATTTTTACATAGAGCGACTGCAATCAGCCATGCAATTCTCTAAGCGACTCATTGGCAGAGCTGCGATAGCCAGCGGAGCCACATTACCCTCAAAATTGTCGTTTGGGGTAGACTGATGTCATCCAGCTAGTGTTTAGACGGTAATAGTGAGAAACTCCAAAATCGACACACTAATAGCTAACATATTGTAGTTTTGTATCCTTTAATTTTAAATTTAAATGTTCGTTGGTGAGGAAGAACGGTCCAAAATCGTTCGAATTAGATAAAAAAACATATGGGAAAACGTATGGCCGGCCACTCTGCAGTGCAGTCTGCACTGCACTTCCATCAACAGAAAAAGTAACAGCACTCGTCGCTAGATGTCGTACAGGGTTCCATATATTTTTAAAAAATTAAAAAATATCAGCTTTGCCTACACAGCTTGCTGTTATTTACTAGTAATGGCTGTGTACGTCACTGTGATCACAGATGTCACAGCTTTGACATCGCCTACTGAGATCACGGCTTTTTATTTGGTATTCTATAAGGCTGTAAGCGTACGCGAGGCTGTTTGCCTTGTAGAATTCCAATTCCAAACGCAGCCTTGCGGCGCTAGTGTCGCACAACCATGAAAAGCGACACTAAGGAATTGCAATTTCGTGTTCAAGGCTATAACAGCCGATGTTTCCGAGGATGTAAGGATGTTTGCTCTTGCAGAATTGCATGGCAGATCTTTTAGGTTAGGTCGCATGTCTTTAGAAATATAATTTCTTGGACATGCGGGTTTCCTCACCATGTTTTTCTTCACCGTGGAGCAAGTGATAATTACTAATATGTACATAAATTCGATGATAGGAATTTAGTGTTACATACAGTAGTATTAGGACCTGTGACCGTCGGATATTGGGCCGGTTATTTATTCACTGAGCTATCACTGTTCTTACGTTAAGATAAGATAATTTATTTGCTTAAACATGTGTTGCGAGAGCTGGGTATTGCAGAAAGAGTATGAAATTAGAATAAACGCGGTCAAAATGCGAGCGCTGCGCAAAATTTGTGGCGTAAGGCTTGTAGACCGTATTCGCAATGATGATGTTAGAAACAGAGTTGATCTGAAAGAGAGCGTCGGTGTTAAAATAAGAAGAGGCATGCTTCGTTGGTTCGGACATGTAGAAAGAATGCAAGATGAAAGAATGAAGAAGCAGATATACAATGCAAAAGTGGACGGCGAGCGTGCATGAGAAGAGCAATGAATGTTAAAGAAGCGAGTGAGATATGTAAGATCCAGTCACGTGGCGCTCGGTTCCCTCTGCCTACCCCGCAAGGTATTTGGCGTGAAGTTATAGATAGATAGATAAACATGTGTAAGTTATACATCAGATACATAGGTGCAAAGGTGTACAATGGATGTTGGTCTGCTTAAAACCAGGTTCACCATGTCTTGCTGTGATACAGCATGCAAATATATGCTTCATTATATTTATATTAACATTAATAATACTAATGCCAATGTTCTATGTTAATACATTACAATTAATATAGTATATATATTTTTTACACAACGTCGGGAGGCATACATACGGCCCACATGATGTAAAGCCTATGAACGCTTGCCATACATTAAATATCACTCACACGATGCCACCTCTGCTGCAAACACATCAACTCATTAGGAGCTTACTGGTGATTGAGTCACACTCAAGAACACAACAACCCTCTATAGGAAGTTGTTACTTGGCCGCGGTTTTTGTGAGGTAGAGGTACTTTCCCAAACGCGCCCTACCAGAGAGGTAGGGTCTATATATTACCTATAAGTAAGTATATTAAAGTGTTACATATCACTGTTAACGTTCGACAAATTAATAATGTCTGACAGCACTGTCGCCATGAGCATGATCATATTTACTCCATTTTCAGGAACACTGTTCCTATGTCTATATGTTTGTCTGTGCGTTTGTCTGTGTGTGCGTTTTTTTCGAATATTCGAATTTTGACTTCAGATTCGGATTCAGCATAAAAAAGTAGAATAGGAATGTTCAGGACCACCGTTCCTATCTCTTAAGAAACATGGTCAAAATGGCCGTCAAATTAAAAAAAAGAAATTTTATTGTTATATAATTGACAAGCCAGGTGTTCCTCTGGAAATGCAAGCTTGCGCATTCTCAACTGGTTTTATTTATGTTTAGATTTGTGACATAGAAAAAAAAAATTGCAGAATGTTCTGGCTGATGGTGGTGATAGTGTCTGCGGGCAGCCTATGTTTACTGCTAGGTCGACTAGAGAGCATCAGCTTTACACCCGAAACACAATACATTTCGTGGACAACTAAATTCCCAGCGATCACCGTCTGCGAGGCTTTCAGCCCACAAGCGACGCAGAAGCGGCTGGCTGGACTATATCGTAATATTTGTTATATATAGATGTAATATATTAGGGTTTTGCACCAAACAAACAAAAATGGAAATCAGGACAAAAAAATGTGCCGTTCTGTCCATCCGTTTGTATGCCACAAATACAATCCCTCCGAAATTTGTATATAGATAAATATTGAAGCTACAGGTGACAAAGGCTTCAGTAAAGGTACGGGGAAACTCGAATCATTTTCATAACTAGTAAGTAGTACACTTGTTGAAGTATCATCAAACAGAGTTGCTCTGAAATAGAGTGTCGGTGCCAATATAAGAAAAGGCGTGAGCTCCGTTCATCCGGGCAAGTAGAAAGTATGCAGGGTGAAATAATGGCGAAACAGACATACTATGTGTAATATGTACTCCTTAAGAAACGATTATGAGTTATAAGGCCCGGTACGGAAATTTTATGAGGAGTAAAATCAAGTGAACGCGTTAACAAAAAACGTTACGTTCGTCCGCTTAAAAAGAGACGAACATATATACCTGTACGATTTAACGTGCGAGACAGTGAGATAGAAGTATCTAAAGGATTTAACTGAGCTGTTTTTACGGTTACCGTGGCCTACTGAATGTTTGTAATCCATTAAATATCACTCGAAAGAAAAATCAAAGATAAAGATGAAGCTGAAGGCGAAGGTGGACGCGAAGGCGGACGCGAACGCGAAGACAAAGATACCGACCGAGCGTTGTATGTGTGTTAGTAGTGTTAGTACGAGTGTGTGCGCGTCTTTGTATTGCGAAGCTCGATACATTTTACATATATTTTTGTATACTATTAAACAAATCATCAAGTAATTAAAGTTAAAAAAAACATTGCAAAATTATGGAAGAAATTAATACGAATCGTAACAAAGAAGAATCCGAAAAACTTGAATGCGGTTAATTCGTAAGCCTGTAGGATATGAACTATATTCACATTTATGAACTATATAATAATATAACTTTTGTTCTTATTTTTTCAGATGATGCGTTCATTTACCCTCTTTTTAAACTCGATATATATCACAATTTTCGTTCGTACGCAGTAAAAAACTCCAGTCGTGTGTCGGAGCTGACACACACACACATTTTTTTAGACGATGACTACACCACAATATGCCTCCGTGGCCATTACTATGTCACATGATTGCACACGGGACACCTCATGCGAAACGGTTATCATAGCATATTAACGGTTACAGTACAGGAAGTATTGCCGCTCCCGTTGCTCATACAGCGACTCTACAGGAGCTGACTGATAACCTCACTCTAACACAACTACTCTCCAGGGAGTTGTTATTTTTCTGCATTTTCTTTCTGAGGCTGAGGTACTCCTCAGTCGGGTTGTAATCTTTCTCTCTTTGCTCAACGTGTTTGTGTAATGTTTGTATGTGTGTGGTCGTGGGTACGTGGATGCGCTCAATTTTCGTCCAAACTTTCAAAGCCATTAAGCCGTTTATTTTTATAAAGGGTTGTATATGTCTTTATGTTACCTATTAATTTTACGCGCCTTAAAATAGGAAGCGGCTTGTGTTTTATTTGATCTTGACATTATATAGATTTTTTTTTAATAATCTAGCGGACCTCGTGGGATCTCTCAGCTTTGACTTCAAGAAATACTTCGCGGCGTTATTGTATGGCCAAGGTTCTTGCGGCAAGTCGTATTGTGTGCCCTGCGGAGATAAAGTTTCCTGCACGGTACCCTGGAGAGAGATAGCCGAAAATGTAAGCTTTTCATACTATTTTGAATGGTATATTGGCCTTCTTGACATGCATCATTTACAGCGGCCTTTAAATCGAGGGATTATGTCTTAAGGAAGTGATTTGACGGAAAATATTCAATAATAGACTGCTTCGCATTTATGTGAGACTCTAAAGATAACAGTGAGCCATTTCATATTTAAGTAAGTATAAAATGTAATGTACACCCATTACATTTTATACACATTACACATTAACTAATTCATATCTACTCTTCTATGAAAGTAATTTGCATCAAATTCATTCCATTGCCACATTAGGTACAATACTTACGTAACTTTTCCAAATAAAAACTTATATATAAAAAGTGAAATTGACTTCTTTAAAGTCGACGTCTAGTCAGCTCGTTTTTATATAGTTTATATAACTATAACTTTTGGGAAGAACAAACTTGTCAAAATAGGATTTTTTATAAATCTTCAATTAGATATCAGATAAGAGAATGCCGATTTACTCGGTAATCCAAAGCCTACATACGGTATTTAACTCTTAAGTTTAAGGAGAGATTTTGTCTCCCTCTGCGTGTTCTATCGATTGTACAACGGGTTGTGTTCTGAAGAAATGTTCGATATGATGCCGACGGCAATTTTTTATAACCGCATCACTCACCGAAGTTCACCCTCACACGCTGGAACCACACGTGAAAGGCACAGACATATTCTCTTTACTAATTAAAAATTTTCACGATTGAAGAGCACTACAACAAACAAAGTGACAAAGTGTACGCACACAGTTCTAATGAAGCCGCCCAAGCGATCGGAAAAGTACAACGTGGTCATCATCGTACGTCTGTAATAGTTTAATTGGGGGTGTCTCATTAAGGAATAAATACTTCAGCCGAAGTGTATCAGGCGTCTGTCTTAGATCGTGTTCTGAAACCTCTCAGCAATAAACGTTTAAAAAATGTACCGAGAACTTTCTAGCAGGACTCTGCACCTAGTCACAAGGCACGAACTACCCAAGCCTAGCTCGAAACCAACGTTCCGGACTTTATGAGAGCTGAAGACTGGCCTTTGTCTAGCCCAGATCTGAACACCTTAGACTACAAATTATTGTCAGTTTTAGAGGACATGGCCTGCTCGAAACGACGCGTCGACATTGTGTCTCTTAAGAAATGTCTGGAGCAGGCAGTGGTTAAATTTCACTTGGAAACAGTGCGTAAATCCATAGATTCGTGGCCAGCAGATTAAAGGGCAAGGTGGTCATTGCAAATAGAATCATTTTTGTTATTTTTTGCTGAGATTTTCATAAATATGTACATATAAGTTTTGTTAAGATTACATTACTTCATAAAAAAATAATGCATATCCATTTGTAACCGAACTTATGGCCGGATTAGGTACATTATTACTAGTAACTAAAAGTTATAACATATAGTTGCTATGATATCATGATACCTCCAAAAATTCATAGGAAAATAAGCTTACCTCCATTAAACACTGAAAATTCAGTTTCACTTTTATACAACACAACTCACATAATTTTATGTTTATAATTTCAGGTGCGACTCAAATGTAACGAGTTGGTATCGAACTGTACGTACAATAACATAAATTTTACTTGTTGTGAAAAATTTCACGTGGTTGACTCAGAATTTGGGCCGTGTTACTCTATCAACACATTTCATGGCGAGTGAGTGCATCATTATTGTCACAATGATAATATTTGTAGGTATGGGAGATTAGATTAGATACTTATTTTGGCTATGATAAAAATAGGCCCAATTATCATGACATGTAAATTAATTAAATAAAGATTATGTCTAAAAATGAAATGGCTGCTCAGTAGGGTTATTCTTGAAACAAGGCCAATTATACTAAAAAACTGCAACTGTAAGCGTGGCGTGTGTCAAAATGTGTACATATTAACGTTTTGTTATTATTTAAATACGTGTTATACGATCTGACAGCAGCGACGCTGCAGTAAATAACTCGCTATTCTGTTAAAAAACCTACACTGCACCTGCACCTTTCCTGCAATATAATCGTATTATAATAAACTGGTTTGACACTTGTAAAGCGGAGTTTATTTGCAGTTTTGCTAAGGGTAGTCTTAAGCAACTTTTGCGAAGTGTAATTAATGTTCTGAAGCGGTGATTAACATTACAAAACATTTGTTTTGTTTTGGGAGATATTTGTGAGAATATATGATTCAGTAAAGCTTCTTTTCAGTTAGAAATACCTCCACGCCGGCAACCAAGGGCAACGGGGCTTGAAACTATAGGAGTCAAAATTAAGTAAAAATCCAATTTATTACATTGAAAGATGGTAACATGACAGGTGTTAAGTAGTTCATTTGCAGGATACGCACAGTTGCAGCGTAGTTGCAGTGCCGTTGTAGTGCAGGAATTTTTTATAGAATACACGTATTGGCACTGCACTATTCCTGCACGACTCAAGTGACAAGCGTAAACGTGCAGTTGCAGTTATTTAGCAGAATTAGCCTACTGACCGTCTCTGCTTCGGCTGCTGCGCTGAAAAAACATGCTACATGTTGTACGAATTTTTTTAACCTGGTGGCGAAGTGGTTAGCAATGAATAACGTCAAACGTGTGTCGTGGCTTCAATACTTGTCATCATCATCATTTCAGCCCATATTTGTCCACTGCTGAACATAGCCCTCCCCTCTTGCAATTCGTCTCGATACTATGCCACCTGCATCCATCGACCCTATAAGTCGTCGCTCCATCTAGTGAAGGGTCGTCCTATAATGCGTGTACTAGTACGAGGACGCCATTCGATAACCTTTCTATCCCAGTGGTTGTCGGTTCTACGAACTATGTGGCCCACTGCCATTTCAGCTTGATTATCTGAGTTCTACTGCAGATATCCTCATTTCTGATTGCATCACGCAGAGAAACCCCGAGCACAGCTCTTTCCATTGCACACTAAGCGACCTTGAGCTTCCCCATACGGCCCGCAGTGAAGGGATACGTCTCGGTTCCGTATGTCATCACTGGCAACACACACTGTTCGAAGACTTTGCTTTTCAGGAGTTGAGGTGTTTTGAACGAGAAGATCGAAGTGTCGAAGTTTCTCGGTCGAAGTTGGACTTACCTAACTGAATAACCTGTCCTAGGTAAACATATTCGTCAACAACTTCGAGCTTAGTGCTTCCAACCGTGATCGGGGTAGGTATAAGATGAACATTCGACATGATCTAGTCCATGTTAGTCATGTCCATGTTCATGTTGAGACCTACCCATTTGGAAAAACTATTGAAGGTATTGAGCATAGCGCTAAGTTCCTCCAGCGACTTCGCCATGAGAACTATATCGTATATATATCGGCATATCGAAGATGAACGATGTGTTCACCATTGATGTTTATACCTATTCTTTCCAGTCCAAGAGCTTGAAGATATTTTCCAAGGTGAAGAGTTTGGGAGATATAACTTTGCCCTGTCTTACAAATTTTTACATTTCGATCAGTTTGGTACTCTGGTCCTCTTCTCAGATATACATCGTTGCCTTACTGTATAAACACTTCAACGCTTGCATATACCGTTAGTCAATTCGGCATCGCTGGAGAGACTGTAGCACCGTCCACGTCTCAACGGAATAAAAGGCTTTTTCATAGTCCATAGACGCCAGACATAAGGACAGATTATACTCTTCAGTCTTCTGTATAATCGCGGAGGATATGTATGTGGTCCACGGTGCTAAAGCCTATTCGGAATCTTGCTTGTTTGAGAGGCTGGAAATCATCAAGTTTGCATGCGTGACTGTTTGTGATGACTCTCGATACATCGGTACATAAACGCGGCTCGGAAACGATATCAGCCCGTAGTTCTTCGAAAGGGTATTATCACCCTTTTTGAAGAACAACATGACCACGCTACACGCTTCCGGTGAGCACCTGAGTGTATGACGTAATTATATAGCCTCTGATGGACTATAAGTATCGGCTTTCTGCCAGCTTTCAGAAGTTCTGCCTTAATTTCGTCATCACCCGGTGATTTCCCATTTTTAAGCTGTGTGAGGGCTATACAAGTCTCGTACAGATAGATGTCCAGGACATTTTCGATATAGTATCGAGTCAGTTACGCTATTGGGTCGTTACTAACACTGTTGCTTGGCTGTTGCGACGATGTGTACAGCTGTCCATAGAACTTCTCCAGCTCACTCAGAATCTCAGTCTTCGTAGAAATCATGGCGCCGGTATTGGTCCTTAGCTTCGTTAGTTGACTTTGGCCAACAGACAGATCTTTGGCGAAGACTTTGAAACTATGGTTCCGCTCTACCGTCTTTTTAATACGAATCGTATTAAATTGGCGCATGTCTCGCCATGTACATTTAGAGATATGCCTGTTTAGCTGTCTATATTCTAGCGTATGAGCAGAAGACTGCAACCATATTTCACGTATGTGTGTGCATATGAATATCTTAGGCAGTTCGGCGATGTTGAAGAAGCCATAGTCGCGGGATAACTCATCCCATGACATAAACAACCGTAAAAGTTTAAAATCATGACATTATACTATTATTACAAGGAGGAATAACTATAATAAAATTGATTTGCATTTTCAGTGGGCATAATAAAGATCCGCTGATCACTGTGAATAGTACTACTGGTCCAGGAAAGATGAGTTTTCGTGTTTTGTCAAATGCTGTCGTGAGTACCTATATTATTTTTATTGTCATCGCACTATTGTTAACAATTATTATAGTAAACTTATACATTGCTTGACAAAAATAAATCGTGGATCAAATGATCAATAATAAACCGTGATCGTTTATTATAGATATTGACTAAGGTTTATGGGTTCGATTTCCACATAAGACAAACATTTGTGTGCATGTAAATACATTGTTAGCTCAAGCTAGACTGTTTGACCTTTGTATCATTCTAATGGCGCACGCAACGAGACTAAAAATGGCGCTGCAAGTGTCTAACATGATTTGACGCTGTGTGTACTGTCTGTTTGTATTGGTATGGATCTTTCAAAAGACATCGGACGCATCAAAGCAGCCGGTCTATCAAGTACTTCCACCTTAAAGAGAACCGCAGCCAAATAACATCTCACTGGAGGGTTGTTATGTTCCTATGAGTGAGTGAGGTTACTAATAACCTCCTAGAGTTGCAGTGTAGCAGGCGAGGTGGCATCGCGCGAGTTACACTTAATGTATTGCAAGCGTTCATAGTCTGCAGTAACCACTTTACATCAGGTGAACCGTAAGCTTGTACGCCTCCCTACGTTGTATAAAAAACAAATGACTCTTACACTGTAAATAACACACTGAGGTGTGAACACCTCGCCTCACACTACCCATACAAAAAATGACACGTTTTGTTTCGTAGGAAATTCCCATGAAACTTGGTAGTACTATCTTATGTCCGGGGCAGTTCAATGATGATTGGAGGGCGTAAACGTGCTTGGGGACTTCTTAGACAGTATGTCGTCTCTTTTTATACTATATACTTGTTAAATACTAGATTATTTAAAAGAATTTTATGATTCTTTTTGGTTCTTCTTATCCCCAAGGGGAAAGGCAAAGGGATCTAGCCCATATAGCCAAGTCATCAGTTTCGAACTACTTCAAAATATTAATTTTTCCAGCTTTAAGAAAACCCAGACCCAATCCTGTAGTTTAAATACCTCCCGTAAACTATAGCACATCTTCAATAGAATGTGTAGGGATGCAAAACACCAACATATTCATTCTTCTCTAGAAAATATGTCCCAGCTATACATCTGGAAATTCGTATGTGCACTGGGTGTGGGTAAACCTTCTGAGATAATCTTTAGATCGAAATTCATTAAATAAACGTTTCTGTACTCCAGTCATTTCTGTTAATCGATTAACTAAAAATGTCTTCGATTTACTCGTATCAACCCGTCCTACCCGTACGTGCGAATTCTCGTTTCGCTACACTACAGAGGAGGAAGTTAAAAAGTATCTTATCCATTATCATGGAAGGCGTGGGCAGTGATGGCTTGAGTCGCGATACAGTACTGGAGTCGCATTCCAGTTTTAGAGTATATTATCTCAGCAATCAGACACTTAATAAACTTTTCTATGTCCACTAACGTTTTTCCAAAAGTTTGGAAAATGGCTCTTGTCATCCCAATCCCAAACGTCTAATCCTACAGCCTTCTCCGAATATCGGCCAATTTCCACTCTTCCACTGCTGTCTAAAATTCTTGAAAGCGTTGTTCACGAACAACTTAATTCATATCTTCATCAGCAGCCTCTTTCAGTCGGGTTTTAATCCTCATATCATAGCACACCGAGTGCGTTATTGAATGTCACAGAAGATATACGATTTGCTATGGACAATAAAAAACTTTCCCTGGTTATTCTGTTGGACTTCAGTAACGCATTCAATTCTGTCGATATTAATATTTTCCTAGGAAAACTTCGCTCTTTGAATTTGTCCTCTTCTGTGACAGCGTGGTTCATATCTTCGTGGACGCGGGCAATGTATCAAACTTGATGAATATTCATCTGATTGGACTCCACTAATTGCTGGTGTGCCATAGGGCTATGTTTTATCGCCAATACTTTTCTCGATTTTCATCAACGAATTATCAAAGTTCATTTTGTTGTTAAATAGGGTGATTAATTCAGCCTACATTGTATGGTTGTACATACATAGATAGATAGAAATAGGGTGGTACATCGAATGTCTGGTGTTATAAATGGATATCGTTGCTTAAGCCTATTTAGCCACACAAGGTAGCATGCAAATGTAATTGAAAATAACAAATATAGTTTATATTATTATGTAGAGCGAACAATTATATTAAATGTTATTTATGTCTTAATTAATAATGATTAAAATTTGAAGATTAGTAAATTAAGAAATGGCAAAATAGTTTTAATTAATCAGTGCATCGATCATTCAAATCCATATATGCTTGTGCAGTCTCTTCTCCTCTCTATTCTCGACTATGCTGACATTTGCTATTTAATGCGACTGAGGAGCTACTTAATAAACTAGAACATCTACAAAATTTGGCCATTCGTTATATTTACGGCTTGCGTAAATATGATCATGTTTCCCGGTTTTCTCATAAGACAACTCCCATTCGTTCCCAACGTCCTTGTTTTACCCAAACTCCGAACTATCCGTCAGCCAACAATATTTTTCTTTATGTCATTCATTATTAATGATGCACAGCTGTGGAACAAATTACCACTGCAAATATTTATTTATTTATTTATATTTATATGGGACAGCTGTTTTATATCTACTTTCAAGAAGAGGTTTAGTGAGCACTATCTTACTCATGACAATTAATATTATATGTATAGTCTATATTTATTTAATACTGTGTATTTATATATGTATTAATGTAGATTATGTATAAATATGGAAAATATTAATATTTTATTCTGCATATCTTTTAACTCCCAGCCAAAATAAAATTACTACACACACATTAGGCTTAGCTGGAAGATATCTCTCAAAGAGATAAGCTCACCTTTGCGTACCGTTTTCTGTATAACCTACTTTATATGTTTTGTTATGCAATAAAGGATATATAATACTATTTTATTTATACAATGACGGAGGGCATACAAGCTATATGGTTATTGTCGGCATATCGAGTTATACAGAATGTGCAGGATGTGTACTTTTAATACTTAGCCACAAAGGTCAGATAGTATGACTTGTTCTTAGCGTTATCCCATTTTCTCATTCATCAGGATTGGCGGGTTTCGCTACTTAAGCCTAAGGATTTGGTGAAGATACAGATTTTTATATGGAGCGATAGCCGTTAGATCTCCACAACTCACAGGGAAAGCTAGACTTTTATAGGTATAATTTCATAAACATACGGGTTTTTATACGATGTTTCTTTCACCACCAAGCAAGTGATAATTACAAATATGTAGGTACATGAATCCGAAAACACTAATTTAGTGGTATAGGCCGTACATTCGAACCGGGACCCAGTTGGTCAATAGGCCGGTTCTTTATCCACTGGGCTATCACTGCTCATATTTTGACGTGGTAATCACTGAGATTGTATTAAGAAGCTCATAGTTGCTTAGTGAGATATGAAGAGAACAGGGGTTCACTGAATAATAAAATCTAAAATAAAGATATCCGTAGTAAAGCCATACTAAATAACATATCGGTTGATGAAATGATGTTGCCTTTGAGCTTCTCCGTACGCCTTGCTACCTTCAGGTAGTCCGAAAGATAACCAAACATAGGTGGCATGCATGTATATTAAATTTATAAACAAAAACATTTACTAGAATTCATAACGACGACGAGCTCGGTGGCGCAGTGGTGAAACGCGTTGTTACGCTACTTTGACACCAACGCTCGTGGGTTCGATTCCCACACAACACAAACATTTGTGTGCATGAACATGTCTGTTTGTCTTGGTCTGGGTATTTTCTATGTATAATAAGTGTGTATTTACAAAAAAATTATTGTTGTGTATGTTTATCAGTTGTCTAGTACCCATAACACAAGCTTCGCTTACTTTGGGGCTAGATGGCGCTGTGTAAATTGTCCGACAATATTTATTTATATTATCTATCTATAACTTCACGCCAAATCCCTTACGGGGTAGGCAGAGAGAACCGAGCGCCACGCGACTCGATCCTTACATACCTCACTCGCTTCTTTCACATTCATTGCTCTTTTCATGCACGCTCGCCGGTTTCTAGGGCTCCTTACATCACCTTCTGATAGAACACGACCAATCTGATCATGATAGGTAAGTCTTGGCCTTCCTCGGCTCCTACATCCTTCCACTTTTGCATTGTATATCTGCTTCGTCATTCTTTCATCCTGCATTCTTTCTACATGTCCGAACCAACGGAGCATGCCTCTTCTTATTTTAACACCGACGCTCTCTTTCAGACCAACTCTGCTTCTAACCTCATCATTGCGAATACGGTCTGCAAGCGTTACACCACAGATTTTGCGCAACGCTCGCATTTCAACCGCGTTTGTCCTACTTTCATGCTCTCTCTGCCATACCCAGCTCTCGCTTCCATAAGTAAGCGTTGGGACCAGCACTGCATTGTGTATAGCCAGCTGCGCCTTCTGGCTCAGGTTTTTACTGCCAAGAAGTTTTCCCAACGCTCCATTCACACTATTCCCAGCACTCACTCGCCTTTCCACATCTGCGGTGTACCTTCCATCCCTGCTGAAAGCGCATCCAAGATATACAAACTCATTCACTTGTTCCAACACTTCATCATCTACCGTAATTCTTACATTGGTTCTGGTTTCTTCTCTTTCAAATACCATAATCTTTGTTTTCTTCGCATTCAATAGTAAGCCTTCCTTCATACATTCGTCTTTCATCATTGTGACCAGTGTTTGCAGCTCAGATGGTGTTTCTGCTAACAGGACGGCATCATCTGCATACAGCAGACAGTTCACCACTAGGTCACCCATGCGTAATCCTACATTCGTCGATCTTATTCTCTGTAGACAACTATCGAGATACAGAATAAACAGCCTAGCCGACAACATGCAACCCTGTTTGACACCAATTTTGACATCAAACCAGGGTGACATGTTGCCATCTATTCGCACACATGCTGAGCAATCCTTGTAGGTGGACTGCACAGCACGCAGCAGTGAGCCGTCAATCCCATATCTCGGCAATATGCACCACAGTTTCTTTCGCACAACCCTATCAAATGCCTTCTCAAGATCCACAAAACCGCAGAAAACCTTCTGGTCTGTGGCCAGATGCTTCTCTACGATATTGCGGAGCGAGAAAACTTGATCCGTACATCCCCTTCCATTTCGGAATCCTCCTTGTGCCTCCCACAGCATTTCGTCAGATTTCACCCTCATTCTCCTTTCAATTATCTTTCCATATACTTTTGCTGCTAAGCTGATCAAACTGATGGCCCTATAGTTGGCGCAGTCCATGCGTGATCCCTTGCCTTTATACAAGGGTACGATGACTGCGCGTCCCCAGTCCATTGGGACCCTTCCAGTTCTCCAGCAAAGGTTGCATAAGTACCAGAAGGCGTCCCGGACGTAAGTGCCACCTAGTTTGATCATCTCAGCTGTAATCATATCAATTCCCGCAGACTTTCCATTTTTCAAACTTCGTATCGACCATTCTATCTCATCCATAGTTATACCTTCATCGGACGCCGTCAACGCGGAGTGAGCGTCAGACTCACTCTCATTGTCAGCATCCGAGGCATATTCGTACATTTCTTCAAAATATTCACTCCACCGTTCTAACACTTCCTGAGTGTTTGCAAGAATGATACCAGCTTTAGACTTAATCTTGTTCATACTGGATGCCGACGAACCACCCCGAGACTTCTTTACCTCTCTCCAAAAGAGTTTGGTATTTGCCTCGAAGTTTCTCGTCAGCCTCTCTTCCTCATTCATAATTTGTCTTTCACGCTTCTCTTTCACTAAAGCCTTGGTTTCATTCTTGCATTGACGGTACATTTCTTTCTTCTCCTCTCTCATACTTTCATTTAAGGGCAAAGATGATACATAATCCAGCCACGCTTTCCTCTTTCTTGCTACGGAGGATTCAACCTCCGCATCCCACCAGGCATCCCCTTTCAATGTTTTATGCCTCTTTGCGCATCCACATGCTTCTTTTGCACATTTATTTATATTATTTATTTATAACGCAAACTTCGATTGTTGTTAAACCTAAACTATCTAATCATATTCATTAGGTGTCTGTGCACAACCCAGGGGAGCTGTCAACTAATGTCCTGGATGTTGATCTCCAGATTCCAGTGAGACTGTATGACAAAGAAAACCGTATACAGTTTTTATTTTCGCTGGTAGAGATAGAAAACGACGCAAAATTGGCAATGGAAGATCTGAGTGTCAGGCAGTGCAGATATCTGGATGAAACGCCATCGGAAGTCCTTTACAACTATCAAGTAAATGTATATTTCCTTGCTTATTGTTTAAAATTAAAGTCTACAAGCTAACTACATCACATCAGTTAAATTATAGGACAAAAGGAATTAAAAAAATCTCAAAATATGAATAAAGAAACATGAAACAGGCTCGAGAATAATCAAAGAATTTTAACCTTGTTTTTTTGTGAGTGTTAAAAATTGAATAATGTTATATGAGTAATCTAAGAAAGAAGGGAACCTTGTGAGCGTATATCCGTCTCGCCCTTGGCCGTTTTACTGAAAAATATTCACAAACTAGTCAAATTTATAACAAACTAGCTGACCCGGCAAACGTTGTTTTGCCATATAAATTATTCCTAGGATTATTTTAGTATTATAAAAATAGGTGTTGATGGTAGAAGGCTTTTAATGCCACATCATAAAAAAAAAATTTGTCCAAAAATAAAAAAAATAAATTTGGGGTGGACCACCCTTATCACTTAGGGGCATGAAAAATAGATAGTAGCCGATTCTCAGACCTACTGAATATGCATATAAAATTTTATCAAAATCGGTCAAGCCGTTTCGGAGGAGTATGGTAACTAACATTGTGACACGAGAATTTTATATATAAGAAGATTAATATAATAATTAATGCTACGTATGGCTCGTAACCTTGACCGGCTTTAATTTATTACTAAATCAGTGGCAAACAAGCGTAGCAATCGTTCTGGTAAATAACAAAGTCGTAGGAAATCCTTCCAATAAATGTTGTATGGATGCGGACTTATTTGAGGTAGAGACATTTCTTCAGTCGGGTTGCTTTTCATTAAAGGTGCTCACCTATTTCTTTGCAGCGACTCGTTAGCTAATCAACAGGGTACACCACGTGCATATGAAGTTACTTCGTCTTTAAAGATGATAGAGTGCCACTTATATTCTTATTCTAAGATCTCCTCATAAGACCTTAGGATGTGTTTTAGATTTATTCGTATGGTGCATGCCGGTTGGTCCAGTACACAAAGGACTTCTTCGAACACTGTCATTGCATTCATCCGATCCGCCACATGTCTTGTAAGTAAACACCATTTAGTAGTTTAGTTTTAGTGGAAGAAGGACGTGTCATTTCCAAAGCAGTCACCCGCAGTTGTTGACGACTCATGCGAAAAATCAATACTTTTTGGGATGTGCGGCAAAATCTGTATCTTTTGATTTATAAATGTCTTACAATATTACTTTCATAGCTCTTTTCATGCACGCTCGCCAGTTCCTAAGGCTCCTGACATCACCTTCTGATAAAACATGACCAATTTGGTCATGGTAGGTTAGTCTTGGTCTTCCTCGGCTCCTACATCCTTCCACTTTCGCATTGTATATCTGTTTCATCATTCTTTCATCTTGCATTCTTTGTACATGTCCGAACCAACGGAGCATGCCCTTTCTTATCTTAACACCGACACTTTCTTTCAGTCCAACTCTCTTTCGTACGTCATCATTTCGAACGCGGTCAGCAAGCGTTATGCCACAAATTTTTCTCAGTGCTCGCATCTCGACCGTATTTATTCTACTTTCATGCTCTCTCTGCCATACCCAGCTCTCACTTCCATAAGTTAGCGTTGGGATTAGCAGCTATGAATGTGAAAGAAGCGAGTGAAGTGTGTGTAAGGACCGCGTCTTAGCGTGCTCGGTTCTCTCTGCCTACCCCGCAAGGGAACTGGCGTGAAGACATACATATAATATTACTTTACAATCAACTTTCCGCAAATGTATTATTTTACAAACAATCACTTTATAAACATGTTTTTGGCAAATTCTTTTCATTTGATATTGTAATTAATAAGGAATATAAGAAGATATTGTAATTAATTATGAATCTGTATATATTGTCAACTCAACTGGATTTTTTTAGGAATAACACTGGATTCTAAACACTGGAGCTCTCGTAGAACGGCTCTCGTAAGGAGGCTTAGTTCTGCAGTGTACGCTGTTCGAAAAATTAGACAATTTACAGATGTCAAAACTGCTACATTAGTATATTTTAGTTACTTCCATAGTGTATTGGCATATGGGATCTTACTTAGAGGAACTGCCGCAGATATAAAAACAATTTAAATTTTACAAAAGCGTGCGATAAGAGCTATATATAATTTAGGTGGTAGGGCTTTCTTGCGTGAATTGTTTAGGGAAATCAACATCCTAACTGTTGCGTATCATTTCATTCTCGCAACAATACTTTATGTCCATATTAGAATATTCACCGATTTAAGAAAATATACGATTCCCATGACAGAAATACTAGGAATAAAAATTAAATTGTGATTACGTAAAGCGATTACGTAAAGCGCAGAATCCGTTTAAAGGTCTCAGTGTGCAGTTTTATAATAAAATTCCTGAACGTGTTCTAAATCTTTCAACATTCAAATTAATGACTATTTTAATGACAAGCGCGCTTGGAATTAATATGAAATTGATAATGCCATTTTTATTGTATGTACTGTTATTTTGTATATTAGTGTATAAGCGACGACTTCATTTTTCTGACGAATTAAATTTGAATTTGATATGTAGAATGATTTTTATTGTTTGGGGGTTCGATTGTTGTGTAGGAGTATTTTAGTCGAGGTCACATTTTTATTTTCAAAATAAATACTATTTGAACATAAATTACTCCATGACTGAAGCTTTTTTTTGTAGTTTATTTCTAATCATATAATTTAATTTGGTTAAATTAATAAAAATTGGCGGCGGAAGCATTATAAGTAGTTTGTATAGGAGTTAACTTACAAATAACCTGTTTTACGACATTTTTATTACTGAACATTTTGTTCAAAGGAAGTGTTACTTTTCTTATGCAACGCCGGGAGGTATACAAGCATACGGCCCACCTGTTCGTTTGCAACATATTAGGTATAACTCGTACTGTTATAAGTAAGCAATGTATACTATAATGCTGTCTTCATGACTTGCGTAATCAGCAACTCAGTCAGTGTCCGGATTGGACACAGACTAAAGCGTAGCACGCTATGTGCTACGCTTTAGTCTGTTTCCGATGTTCTTAACGCGGGGTTGCCCAAGGGTAGCTCCTCAATTATTCCAATGCAACTAATAGCCGTTCAAAATCCTTTTTAAAAAAAATCCTTATCCGAAGGTGTCATATAACAGTACGTTGCCACCCCATCTGATAGCACACAGCATCTCCTCCCGATCTTACTGGTAACCTCATTCGTTCGAAGGAATACATCCATCCAGAGGAGTTGTTAGTTGCTGAAGTTTTGTGTGAGGTGGAGGTAGCAACAAATAACACGTAACTGTAGGTTTCCGTTAAATTTCATGGGAATGACAATTACCTAAAGTCATAATACCTTCTCAGCTGGTTTGGAACGTCCACTCTACACATGTACATTACTATTAATCAATTGTGGATTTCAAATATATTACGGTAATTGTTATTTTTAAACAATCTAATAATTTACATGCAATTTGATCTAACCTGCTTTGTGTGCTTCCGCCACCAATTAGTTCGTGCGGTTCAAGCACACAAACCAGGTTAGATCAAATTGCATGTAAATTGGACTTTCGCACAATAACGCCTGAATCTATTAACGATCTAATAATTGTAAATATTTTGTTTTAATCTTTTGCAGATGAAAAACACTTCTGCAATTATTCGGGACTGCATTGTTTGTTGAATTATAAAGGTTAGTTTACTTTTCGTAAACGTTGTTCGCATGAATTTTTAATGATAGTTTATTTTCTGTGTCAAAATTGATAATTTATAGTCTTACCTAAGCGTCTGTTCGTCTATCTGTCCATTTGCTACAAGCTCCAGGTCACAGGCCAGAGACTTTGAGATACGTTTTGACGAGCTCGGTGGCGCAGTGATTATTTTCCCACAGAATAAATATGAATAAACATGTCTCTTTATTTTGGTCTGGGCGTTTATAAAAGAGGTAGGATACCACAAAGCAGCCCGCCTGGGGAAGTCACAGAAAACCGCAGCTAAAAATACGTCTATTGTTCTATATGACTTAGTATTATAGTTGCCTTCAGATGGGCACACTTGGATAACAAAGCAAGGGCTTCTCATTGTGATCTGAAGGGTGCTGTGACAATAGTCAAACCTAAGCTTACATACGGGATTGATCCCTTAAGTTTACGGAGAGATTTTGTTTCCCTTTGTGTATTATACCAAGTGTGCAATGTTGTGTTCCGACAAGATGGTATATATACTGCCAAGTGCATCAACCGGTGCTTCAACCACACCGTTCGCTGTCAATTGAAAATTCATCCTCACACAATGGCTCCGCAATGCCGCGGTGGTCATGTACTGTACAGTTCTAGAGTAGTTTACTTCTAAGAATTCGTAAGTTGTAGAATGAATTGCCAAAGTTTTTCCAAGGTAATTTAGCATGCGTGAGATTCTTCAAAAAAGGCGTGAAGAAGTTATTACAAACAACAACTCACGAGTGGTGCCCCTGATGTTGCAAATATCCATAGGTTACGATAACGGTTTGTCATCAGGCAGGTCTTCTCCCTGTTTTTTTTATCTTAATGAAGTAACAAACATTCGCAATGTCGTGGTTTACTATATTCTATTTATATGTTTATAAAGGTAAATAAATCCGAGTAAGTGTGAGTTGGAATCGCATACCGTGTGTTCAGTTCTTCTATAATGAATACGTTTTGTATACACCTACCCATCCAATTTCATCAAAATCTGGAAATCGATTCGAGAGTTTATCGCTGACAAACATTATGCATACATACAAAATGATATTTGTTATCGAAACTCTATTGAAAAATCAATTAAACATCAATAATATCACCAATACGGCAGCAGTTTAGTCGCTGTCAAGCTACAAGTTGGAACTACAAACAATATAATATGTTATTAATATCAGAAACAATTACAAAACACTCCTTGGCAGGCAGGTTCATAGGCTACAGTAACCATTCCCATCAGGTGGGACGAATGCTAGTTGTCCTAGTAAGCTAGTAGTCCCGACGTTGTATTAAAAATAACAAAATGGCGAATTTTCCAATCACATCCCATATTTTTGATTTCTTGTCATACTTACAGACAGAAAGGCAAATAAACAAACAAAGTGATTTTATAAGGGTTCTTTTTTACCTTTTAGTATAGAAAAGTAGAGTGCGAATATATTTGAGGTATAATTTAGTAATGGATAAGGATTTTTTGGACCGGGTTGAAGTTGTCCGAGTTGATGTTGAATTTGGTCCGTATATAATTCATGAGTATGAGACTCCTTTTGTAAAATCCATTAATTGACTCTTAAGAGAGGTAGGGCGCATCAAAGCAGCCCGTCTGGAGAAGCACCTCCACCTCACTGAAACCTGCAGCCAAGTAACAACTCTCTAGAGGGTTGTTGTGTACCTGCGTGTGAGTGAGGTCACCAGTAAGCTCCCAAGGAGTTGCTGTGTACTACTGGCTACGGTACTAGCTTTATATCAGGTGGGCCGTATGCTTGAATACCTCCCGACGTAGTATAAAAAAAATCGAATTCATTTTATGTCAACATTCTGCATAATATTTATTTTTCAAGTCTATATTTCATTTCGTACAGATCCGTGACATGCGGGTAGAAAAACAGCGGAGTGACAACAGCTTCCGATATGGAACGCTGGAAATAAGATTCGTTTCCATTCGCTCAAATGAAATTATATTAAAGAAAAAAAAAATGGTAGAAAAATACAGGTTAGCCAGTCGTGTAGTCAACCCATTATTCTGAATGTTAATAAGAAAAGTGAATGTTAAAACAGAAAACATTCAATTACAAATGAAATTAATGAGTTTAGACAAATACCATTAACATCTTCTTCGGTTTAAAACTATTAATATATAAATAACTAAAAGGTTTCATGATTCTATATTACTTAGTTTATACCACTGGGGTAAAAATACTGACATTTGATGAATATTATTTGTATGGATCCGTTCTTTTCGATTTGGCTAACCTGTTGCTTATACACATTAACTAAACATTGTAGTTAAACTTGTAGACCTTTGTAACTAAACTTATAGACCTGTATATAACTTTAATTAACAGGTTAAGAACCAAGCTATTTTTATGATTTGTTGCCAAAATATAATGACTGTACATTGATAAAGAATAGTTTTAATAATCTTTTGCTGCGGTCAGTTATTAGATGGAATAATAAAATGATTAAATTTTTTTTTACTAGCGGTCCATTGGAGCCACGGTGCGGTTCTTACTGGCGGTCTTCAGAAAGGGCGGGAAATTAAAGCGTGCAGTTCCCATCTGATCTCAATTCGCACTGAATGCAGTGTTTCGGTTCATTCCACTTATTTAAAAGATTACAGATAGAAGAAAACAGAATTTAGAGAAGACTTGCTTAATTGGGTACTTGCTTAAAACGAAAAACGTGACGGATCTAATAACAAACAACTAAGTCACTACATCTAGGAGGATAAACATAGATTGGATGAAAAGAGGGGCCGCATATATAGTAATAATATATTGTAAGGGTTGTTACGAAAAGAAACAACATAAATTAATTCCTAAAAATAATGTGAAAAAGGTGGTTACTTGCTTATTGCGGTGTGCTTGGAGTGTTACAATATGCACGTTCTAAATTAAATTCATTTACCTACTTAAACTTCGAGCTCGGTGGCGCAGTGGTGAAACGCGCTGTTATGCTACTTTGACCCTAACGCTCGTGGGTTCGATTCCCACACAGTACAAACATTTGTGTGCATGAACATGTCTGTTTGTCTTAGTCTGGGTATTTTCAATATATAATAAGTATGTATTTACAAAAAAAATATATAGTTACGTATGTTTATTAGTTATCTAGTACTCATAACACAAGCTTCACTTACTTTGAGGCTAGGTGGCGCTGTGTAATTTGTCCGACAATATTTATTTATTTATTTAAAAAAAACATTTCTTTTTTCTTTTAATTTGATTATCTTATTATAGAATATTTATACCAAAATAGTAAATCAAAGTTAATAGGTACTTAACAAAATCACCTTTCATTTCACTGGAGTTTTTTTGGAACGTTCGGGTAAAATCAAAGGAAATTTCTAAATCTATTGAACCGGCGCGGCAGGCCGAAACATCTTAGGCAGGTAAGTCATGGCGGTCCCATTGGTGGTGGCTGATTTTGGTTTGGAAAAATTCCAGTGGCCACCCACAGGGACCGCTCAGGTCCTTAACCTGTTCAATAGGAGTCCTTAATAAATTAACCTCACTGTGTTGTACATAAGGCACTTGCACTCAATGTGCGGGACTAGATTGTTACTTTACCACTTATTGATATTAAGTGTTCAATGTTTTTACAATTTCCTCAGTTGCCAAAGAATTTCGGAAGGAAGAAGAAAATGACACTCAAGATAATTGTCTACCCTCATGCGACGAAACTGAACTGACCAAAGTCCACATTTCCAGGTACAATCTATACCTATATTTTGATGAACCCGGTGGCAGAGTAGTTATTAATTTTATTCGATCTCACAAGGGACAAAAATTTTTGTACATGTTTGTCTTGTCTTCACAAGACAGCCATTTTGTATTGTCTGGGGAAGGACCTTCATGTCACAGAAAACGCAGCTGAATAACTACTCCCTGGAGGATTGTTGTATTCCTACGAGAGAGTGTGGTTACCTCAGTACCTCGGTGAGTTATAGTTATGCATCTGTGTCTGTGTATGTACCTGTATGTATATCTCCTTATATCTATCCGATTCCTTGACTAATCGGATCTGTATCTATATCTATCCTATTTATATTATCCTTAACCGATATCTTTGAAAATTTTAAAGAACAGGAGAATATCATAATCGTAACTATAAAATATGAACTTTTTTTTATTGCAGATGGACAGTGGCAGAACCTAAGCAGGGAACTTTAGTAATCATTGAAATGGCTTCCCTGCCTACATTACGTTTTCACCGTCGGCTGATGTATACTGATTTGGACCTAGTTGGTAAGACTATATTTGATACTTATCATTAACATCCTATCCCACTCTTACGAGAGTCTCTTTTTATATATATTTCACCTCTTTACGGGAGCAAACTTCACCGATTTCTCTCAATAGGGGTACTCTTGAAACCAAATTCAATGATAATGGTATTGAGTATTTTTTTAGCAGCAGTGATAGTCCAGCGTATAAAGAACCGCTCTATTGACCAACAGGTCTCCTGTTTCGACCATGGCATGTACCACAAAATTCGTGTTTACTGATTTATGTACGTATTTGTAATTATCACTAGCTCGGCGGTGAAGGAAAACATCAACAAAAGGACAAAAAATTATATTTCGAAAACTAAAAAACGTTTTCTCTCTGGTTTGCGGAGGTCTGACGGCAGTCGCTTCATGTAAAAATCAGTATCTTCCCCCAAATTCTTAGTCTTTAGTAACCGACTCCGCCAATAGTAATGGATTACGAAACGGGATAATGCTAGGAAGAAGTTGACTTTATCATTGTCAATATAAGATTGAATTTTATCAAAAGAGTCAGTATTATAATTAATCACTAACTACGTAGGTCACACTGTAAGTTTTGCGTAACTTAAAAAAACAACATGTTATAACCAAAATAGTATGTTTATTGCTTTTCAAAATACTCTCCTTTACATTTTAAACATTTGTTCATGCGATCGAACCATTTTTTAAAACATGAGGACCACAGATCTGAGGGCATGTTTTCTACGTGCTGATTGAACGCTATCACTGCCTCTTCGGAGTTGGTAAAAGTGAAACCTCTCATCAAATCTTTGATTTTGGGGAAAATACAGAAATCACAGGGTGCTAGGTCGAGCTATGCGCAGGATGGGTAACGAATTGTACTTTTTCGGAAGTTAAAAATGACTTTGTTTTGTTGGCCGTGTGTGAAGAAGCGTTGTCATGATGTACGCGGCTTTTTGGTCGTCTTTCGCGAACTTTTTCTAACACCCTGGGTAAACAAATGGCATATCACTCGGCATTAACACTCTTTTGATCTTCAAGTGGAATTGTGCAGATGGGACCCGTAGCTGAGAAAAAAAACGCGATCATTTTTTTACCAACGTTTCTCGCCTGCCTCACTTTTGTTGGCCTGTTCTCATTTTCAAACACCCATTCACAAGATTGCTGTTTTTTTTCGGGTTCAAAACAATAAATCCACGTTTCGTCTCCTGTGACAATGTCATAAACAGCATTAGAATGTCCGTGGTCGTACTTCAGTAGCCGCTGTGAGCACCATTCCACGCGAGCCCGCTTCTGCTCCGCTGTCAGTTCATGAGGGATCCAACGACAACAAAGTTTCCGAACTTTCAATTCTTCGTGTAAAATTTTCTGAATTTGGCTCATACCAATCCTCAATAGTTCTCGAATTGTCTCATAGGTAATCCGCGGGTTTTCTTCAATTAGCCGCTTAACAGTAGCCACATTATTTACGTTGACGGCAGTTGAAGGCCGCCCTTCACGAAATTGGTCATGTAAAGAAACTCGACCTCTCTCAAATTCAGCAAACCATCGCCTCACGGTGCTCAAAGAAGGTGCTTCTCTCCCAAAAGCATTTTGAAGACGAGCAGCACAGTCTTGCGGAGTTGAAGAACTTTGATGTGTGATAAAAAACAATTGACAAATGATTTCCCGCCAATTGTTTTTTTTTAATACTAACAACGTTTCAAAAAATATAACAATCGAAATTCAAATAGTTCCGATTAGCTAGAAGTGCAAAACTTTTAGTGTGCCCCATGTATTAACTAATCTAGCATTACTGTTACATATTCTTTATATATATAGAATCAGAAATTAGGACATCCGCAGTAGAACTATGATAACCGACATAACACACAGGATAAGGAAGCTGAAGTAGCAGTGGGCCGGCCACAGAGTTCGTAGAACCGACAGCAGCTGGGGAAGGTTCTCGAATGCCGCCCCTGTATAAGTGCACGCAGTGTGGGACGACCGCCCACTAGATGGAGCGACGACCTCAAGAGGTTTATAGGGAGTCTATAGATGAAGGTGGCTCGGAATCGAGATGAGTGGCACTCTAGAGGCGAGGGCTATAGTCAGCAGCAGACGAATTCAGGCTGAAATGATTATGATGATGAACTTCAATTAAGAACACCGTGGCTAAATAACAATTCCAGGTTATTGGGTTTTTTGCAAATCAGCCAATTTATAAGAGAGTAACTGAGGCGATTATGTCTTTAATAGTCAGTGGTTAAGCAGCAGCATAAAGAGTATTCAAACGAACACATATATTAAATGGCAGACAGTACGAGCAGTGGTATAATCTTCTGTCCCATTATCTCGTTTCCTAATCTGGGTTCGCTACCTGAGCCTAAGCATTTGGCGAAGATACTAATTTATACGATAGTCACTTCATGTCATGGAGTGACTGTCGTCAAACCTCATCAACCCGGGTTATTAAACCTCAGCAATCCAGAGGGAAAATTCGTCTTTTTTAGGGTTCCGTACCCATAGGGTAAAACGGAACCCTATTACGGAGACTTCGCTGTCCGTCCGTCCGTCCGTCCGTCTGTCACCAGGCTGTATCTCACGAACCGTGATACGTAGACAGTTGAAATTTTCACAGATGATGTATTTCTGTTGCCGCTATAACAACAAATACTAAAAAATAGAATAACATAAATATTTAAGGGGGCTCCCATACAACAAACGTGATTTTTTTTGCCGTTTTTATAGATAATGGTACGGAACCCTTCGTGCGCGAGTTCGTCTCGCACTTGGCCGATTTTTTTAGGTTAGATCACACGTTTTTCGAAGTATAATTTCTTGCGTGAGCGGTTTCCTCACGGTATTTTCCTCCACCGTCGTAATTACAAAAATGTACAGAAATCAGAAAACACGAATTTAGTGGTAGATGTTCATACCAAGATTCGACCAGGAATCAGTGGGTTAACAGGCTCCCTGTTTATTCACTTAGCTACCACTGCTCTCCCATGAAATAATAATATGCTATATATTGTCACGGTTAAGTGGAAATGTCATTTATATTTTTCAGTAGGTACAACACTAATTCTAAAATAAGATTATGTCAATAAATAAATATTTTTTGTTTCAGTGGCAGTAGGAGGCTTGTTCGGCTTATTTTTCAGCGCCTCGATTTTGAGTTTCGTAGAAATAGCATACCTTCTCTTTAGACCTCGGCTGTACGTGAAATGAACACTTGCATATTTACAAGCAATGGCATTTTTATTGTCTTTATAATATATTATTACATATGAATACATTATTTTCTCGTTTGTCAACCAATTTTCTTTTCAGGAACACCGTTCCTATATGAATTCTATATGTTTGTCTGTGCGTTTGTCTGTGTGTGCGTTTTTGTCTGTGTGTGCGTTCGGTTTCAGCATAAAAAAGTAGAATAGGAATGTTCAGGAACACCGTTCCTATCTCTTAAGGAACATGCTCAAAATGGCCGATAAATTAAAAAAAAAAAAACAATTGTTATATAATTGACGAGCCAGGTGTTCCTCTGGCAATGCAAGCTTGCGCATTCTCAACTGATTCATTCTTAATAAAACTTATATGTACATATTTATGGAAAAAATTATGGAAGATGATTCTATTCGAAATGGCCACCTTTGGCTATACAGACTTTTAATCTGTCTGGCCACAAATCTATGGATTTACACACTGTTTCCATGGGAAATTTAGCCACTGCTTGCTCCAGAGATTACTTAAGAGGCACAATGTTGGCGTGTCGTTTCAAGCAGGCTATGTCCTATAAAACTTAATTATATAATTTGTAATCAAGGGGTTCAGATCGGAGTTAGACGAGGGCCAGTCTTCAGCTCTTATAAAGTCCAGAACGTTGGCTTCGAGCCAGGCTTGGGTAGTTCGTGCCTTGTGACCAGGTGCAGAGTCCTGCTGGAAAGTCCACGGTACATTTTTAAAAAGTGTAGGTATTGCTGAGAGATTTCACAACACGATCCAAGACTGTCTTGATACACTTTGGCTGAAGTCTTCACTCCTTTTTCACAAAATGAAGCATTATAGCTCCTTGATAAGACACCCCCCACCAAACCATTACAGACGCAGGATGATGACCACGTTGTACCTTTTCCATCACTTGGACGGATTCTTTAGAACTGTGTGCGTACACTGTCATTTTGTTTTTTGTAGTGCTCTTCAATCATGAAATTTTTTCATCAGTAAAGAGTATATTTCTGTGTCTTTCAACTGCACATCGGGACAGAAGGCGTTTTGATCGATGACTGCGCGTCTACAGTCCATTGGGACCCTTCCAGTTCTCCAGCATGGGTTGCATAAGTACTAGAAAGCATTTATGTCAATTAATAAAAACTGCATTATGTTCATTAAATAAGATGCAAACAAATTCTGGCTTCACTTATAAATCCGTTATGGCACAGCTTGAGTAATAATGGTCAACACAATCAAATACTTTGAAGAAATCACAGAAAACCTGTATCCGTAGTCCGGTCCATTTACCGGCTGTAAAACTGAGTGCGTTATTAAAAATTTCATTGTTTTTCGAATTCTTTACTCAAATCTCGCAAAATAAATATGGGTTATTCTCATTAGTTAATCCAGTTCACCCTTTTCCCACTGACTTGAATAATGGTATCTAATTTCAATTAAATTGGGAATCATCAATCAATCAACTCATATCTTTAAATCGATTAAAATTAAGAGCCAAACCTTCTATTAGAATACAGTAAAATTTTATTCGCATTGACTCAATAATCTCTTGAGTTTTTAGTATTCAATCGTTTAAAAGTTTTAATTATTTGGTTGGACATGTGTAAACTGAAAAAGGTCCTCACTGGGTCATACATTAGCTTTCAATAACTCGGCAATGCGGTTAATGTGGCCTATGAACAATATCAATATGGGAATACTGCCCAAGTGTTGCCACCCTCGCTACTAACGACTCTTCAGGAGCTTACGCGTAACCTTACTTTCATTATAGCCTCGTTCATCAACGTAATGCATTATGAGTGCGTAAGACTGACTTTGGCTCTAAAGACAGTGATAATTAGTAGATGTGGGATAAACAGCTAAAAGCTATTTATATCCCAATAAACGGAATAGTTCTATGAAACTTACCTTGTACAAAACTCTACGTCTCAAGAAATTAATCAATGTAGTTTGTTATTCCTAGCAACTGTTTGGTCAATAAAGTGCTGCTTATATAAGTCATTGAATTTAAAGTTTTACCAATATTTATAACCAACATTAGTTTGGAGTATTCTAGAGAAGTTACAATTTACTTGTAAACACAATGGGTAACACTGAGAGTAATGTAACCAGTGGCGTAAAGAAACAGGCTGGCACTTCAGAGCAGAAGCTGTACAAGCTCATTGATTTAAAAGGTAAGTACGATAAATTTTTCATACTACGTCGGGTAGCAAACTGCTTGAAGTCAAGCTGTTACCGTCACCTATACATATTTGCAACCTACTTGCAACAACACAAAAATATTCTAAAGAAATATTATTTGGCAGTGGTATTTTCTGAGGATGAGATACTACTCCAGTCGAAAATTGTTTTTTTTTATTGCCTTTCTAAACTTCCCAAAAATATAGAAGTCACCAGAAAATATTGGCATAGGTTTTAATGGAGGTGCAACCGGCGAGAGATATTTTTTTGCATTGCAAGCATTTGTGGGCTATGGTAAGATATTATGTTTATTTTGTGAGCAGAAGGGATAAGGAAAAATGTGTTGTAATAAGTGACGTTAAAGTTTCCAAGAAGGTGATGCATTCTAGGGCATAAAATCGACCCTTATGAATGTTTTTGACTAAAATGTTGATAGCCATGGTTACAGATCAGCAACACAATCAGTTTTTCTTCATAGCAGTTATATTAATAAAATAAAAAATTGGTTTTGGGGCCGGATCCAGAAGCGTGCCCGTTGCGACCCTGTCAATCCACTGGATTGCAATTCGGGACCAAAACTATGGCGACGAGCTAATTAGGGTCTTTCCCATAGGCGACGCGCAATGCGGATACAGGAGCTTACATAGGCCCCACTCTTGAAACGGACTGGTAACTTGTGATAAGCCGGGTTTATTTACAAAAAGTGTCGAGTGCGTATCCCATTCGGAGATCCTGAAAGGATAAGACGTTTAATAATTGAAAGATAAAAGTCTAAGGAGTACGTATGTAGGTCTAGTCAGTGAACTCTTTTGGACTCCGACATAAATGAATGTTGGAAAGTTTTGAATGAAAGTAACGTGGAGAGTGCGAAAGGAGCATGTGGTTGAGCATAGACACATAGATCGCTGAAGAGATGCCTGATGGAATGCGAAGGCTGAATCCTCCATAGCAAAGGAGAAAAGCATGGCATCATCGATGTGACTAGTGTATATGAAAAAAAGATACCCAGAACAAACACATTGTGATAGGATTGTGGTGGTATTATTGATGCTGTAATGTTCGAATAAGTGAATGAGTTTATATATCTGGGAAGCGCTTTTAGTAGGGATCGAATGTACACCGCTGATGTGAAGAGATGAGTCAGTATATGGAACACTTTGAATAGAGCGTTACGTAAACTTCTATGCAGCCGAAATCTAAACTAGAAAGCACAGCTCGTTGTACACAACAAGGTGTTAATGCCAACGTTGACTTTTGTAAGTAGAAGGTGTGTATGGCACCGATAGCATGAAAGTAGAATAAACGCGGTCGAGCATTGCGCAAAATATGCGGTATAACATTTACTGATCGCATTCGAATGCACAAAGAGTACAGGACAATAGAATGATGGAATATCAAAAGGAGAGGTCAGAAGCCCTATGTTGCTTTGATGTGCCCTACCTATATGAGAAGCACATCAAAGCAGCCCGTCTGAGGAAGTACCTTCTCCTTACAGAAAACCGCAGCTAAATAACAACTCCCTGGAGGGTTATAGTGTTCCTGCGTGTAAGTGAGGTCACCAGTAAGCTCCTAAGGAGTTGCTGTGTTAGCAGAGGTGGCACCGCGCGAGTGATAGTTATTATATTACAAGCGTTCCTTGGCTACGGTAACCACTTTACATCAGGTGTGCCGTATGCTTGTATACCTCCCGATGTTGTATAAAAAAAGGAATCAGTGATCGTGCGGAAGAAGTGTTGGAGGTGTGTAAGGACCGCGTCTTATGGCGCTCTGTTCTCACTGCCTGCCCCGCAGCTAGTGATCAAGCGGCGTGAAGAGATGATAGAAATGATATCTGTTGCCAGGTTGTGGTCTTTTGTTGGATATAATGAAGCGTGCCGTACAGAGTAAACAATACGCAGAGATTGACCACGCCATCAAAACGAAAGTGGAGCCCTTTTTGTACAACAAGGGCAATGGACGGTACATACCAATATCTCACATGGTGTTACTGAGAAACAAGGAACGAGCCAGACATAAGTTGGTAATTTAAATTAAATATATATGTTCATCGTTCAGAATTATTATAGCATTGTAATGTAACTTGCCTTGAATACAACATATGGTACAGATCTCAACAACCATTGGTTTATGATGCTTATATTCATCGGCTTGATTAGCCTGGAGGCCTACTTGACATGCGCAGTGGCGACTACAATAGCCGGGGCAGCAGCGTTAGTGGAAATACTAAATCCACACAGCGACGATCACATCGGTGATTACGATTGCATACATCGTCTATTTCATGTTTCATGCTATTCGTGGGCAATCGCTAAGGCGAAGAAGCGAAGGCAACCAGAGCATCCATTTCAGCAATGTTATCCATTTACTAAAGGTAGTGGGAGGGTATTAATTTCACTGAAGTAACTAATGCCAGATGCACACATATATCAAATTGTCTCTTAAGTTTGATTTGTTGAAGATAGCACTTAAACGTAATCACATTCTTTTTAGTTTAATTGGTAATAATAGGTTTCGTTTCATTACGTTTCGTTTAATAAGTACGCGGGACTCTTCTCATAAAGATGAGGTCTAATAATAACATGATTTGTTTCTGATGAGGTTTATTTGTCAACTTATCTAGTTACCTCCACTGAGGGGCATGGAGAACCCAGACGAAGAGTTCGACGTAGAGAAAGACTGGCCCGAAGTAACGCAAGCGGAATACGATGCTAACCCTTCGGGCTATCGAGAGCTGTGCTGGGATTTGAAGGTTTGTTTTAATTTCGAATGGTTATAGTCACAAACAAACGGATAGGGCCAGAAGATCACCTCTAGCATATAACAATTTGATAGTTAGGATAAGAGAAGATGACACTATTTGGCTAGAACTAGAACTATGAACATATTTGGTTCATAGGTCATTAGTTAGAAATAGTCAAAAATGTGCCAAGACAATAAGCAAACGAGTCTCTAGCGAAACAGAAGTAGACCATGATGGCTAATACGATTATGGTACGGATGCATCAATAATATTATGTTTCCAATTGTATTATTACATGCACATCAAGCATAACACAGAAATAATAATTATAGATGTCAGCAAGTATAGTCTTGTTGATAAGTAATTAAGTTAATATAAAATTCATAATAGACATATTCTTCAGTATTTTTATAACTATTTGGAGTTTAGTACTTAAAAAAATCCATAAGAAGTATTAGAAAAAGTACCCAAGTTCAGCTTCATTTATCTGGAGAACGGGGCAGTCCAGGACAATGCTATGTATGTGGTGCTATACATAAACACCCGTAGATTAAACATATAAAAAATCCAGCAGCCAAGACTTGGTACTTATAGAGCAAGTTAGATATCGTCCCATATTTTTTTTTAATCCAATTTTTCTCGTAAACTATATTATTTACAAAAAAAATTGCTCTAACAACATCTGATCGTCTTAATTAGTACTATCGATTGGCATAAAAAAAATAATGATATGCTACAAAAAAATCCAACGTCTGCAAATCCGAAATCCGTCCCAGTGTGCGCGTTGTTGTAGTAACATATCCCTAACGCCACACAATACTAACCAAGTATCGTAAGTGAACGCATTAGGCGTCTAGGTCAAATTTTGGTTTTGGTTAAAAATTCTAAAATTCAAAAATCTTCACTCACCATTCTCGTTCATTATACTCACCTAATCCAGCGGCAACTGGTTCCCATTTATTTTTGGAATTTAGACAATTTTTAACGGGGAAAATAAATAAAAATTCGATAACGCAATGATGAATAGTTAATTCTATAGTAGAGCAGGCTTCAATAATGGACAATACTTCGATTAATTAAGTATCTAGTAATTAAAAATATATTAGTTTTTTTCTACATTTATGCACATGCATATGTGAGTGCGTGCGGTATGTCTCTCGATTTGCAGAATCAATTGATCAAATTTTTTTTCACATGCCTTCTACCTAACAGAAGTCCGTAACAAAACAGCAAGATTGTTCCTTCAAGTGGTGCCGTCACATAAAGCTGATATGAAATAAGATTGATCCCAAAATGCCTATTGATACCATGGGAACTGAAATTATCTATAATATTTTATTTGTCTAGGAGCGCGGCGCAGTGGGAGAGACTATATTGCACATATGCTTGCTGAATTCGACATCTCTAGCAGCTGATCTTGCTAAAAGATTGCTGCGGTTCTACCCAAAACTAATTAACGACATATATGTGAGCGATGAATATTATGGTACGTATTTTTTGTGTTAAAACAGACTTATGTCGCACGCAAATCGTATTTAAAATATATCGAATGCTGCTTTACACGACTGATGAATTGACATGTGCCAATAATTAATATATAAATACACAGGTAAATAGACAAACGTTGCGTAGATGATTTTGTTACATAATTTACAGACAAAAAAGAATGGTAAAAAAAAAGAATTTTTAAAGCATTACTATGTCGTACTACTAAAGATTTTTACCAGCTTCTTAATAAAATAAAATAATATTAAACCGGTTATGCGGTATTATTTTAATTAGACGCCATTTTCTGTCTCTACGTCAGCAGATTGCGTAATAATTTGGAGACATTATTGTTATTTGGCTGCTGTTTTCTGTGAGATGGAGGTACTTCCCCAGATGGGCTGCTTTGATGTGCCCTACCACTCTTAAAAATATACCTATGTATTTAGTTAAGTCTGATAAAAACGAGATTACCACGTCTGCTAAGGTACAGTGATACTCGTAGTAAGTGGATCATACGAAATGAGATGACTTCATAGCTGTCTGTATTGCATGATTTGTCTTCACAAAGCAAAATCTTGAAGTGGCCCAGATTTGTGTTCAGTAAGAACAGTACAATGAGAGGTTTAATAGTGACTTCGTTGCGTAAAAAGTGTTAAGTAAGTTTTAATATGACAGCAGTGTTAACCCAGTGGATAGGGAACTGACTAATTATACGACAGTCCTTAGTTGGATTCCTGGTGTGGTCATGTACCACTAAATACGCCTTTGCGAACGAAATACTTTAAATCTTTTATCTATCTATAACTTCACGCTAAATCCCTTACGGGGTAGGCAGAGAGAACCGAGCGCCACGTGACTCGATCCTTACATACCTCACTCACTTCTTTAACATTAATTGCTCTTTTCGTGCACGCTCGCCGGTTTCTAGAGCTCCTGACATCTCCTTCTGATAGAACACGACCAATTTGATCATGGTAGGTAAGTCTTGGCCTTCCTCGGCTCCTACATCCTTCTACTTTTGCATTGTGTATCTGCTGCGTTATTCCTTCATCCTGCATTCTTTCTACATGTCCGAACCAACGGAGCATGCCTCTTCTTATTTAAATTTAGTTTAAATCTTGTATCTATATAATGTTTTAGTGCAATAAAGGATAATAATAATAAATTCGTGTATTCGGATTAATGTAGGTACGTATTTGTAATTATCACTTGCTCGGCGTTTTGTGAGGAAACTCGCTTGTCCGAGAAATTATATTTCTAAATACGTGCGACCTAACCTAAGAAAGGTCTGGTTTTCCGTCAGGGTTATGGAGGTCTGATCGCTCTATGTAAAAATCAGTTATCATCATCCGAGCGATAATCCTGATCGTGTCCTACGCTTTCACTTCGCAGCCCAGGGCCCGCTATGCAAAAGTCAGTATCTTCGCCAAAACCCCAGCTTTAGGTAGCGGATACCAATCCCAATGGATTCGTATACGGGGTAACGCTAGGAAGAAGAAGAGGGATTGTTAAAACAAACGTATTAAAAGCAAAATCCATACAGTTATTTGAAGTACTAGCTGTGCCCGCGACTTCGTCCGCGCGGAATTTAACAAAAAAGTTATTGTTCAGTTACATTTTTATTTATTTGATTATTTATATATAATAAATTACATAGAGCTCTTAACATCTATCATCTTCCTAGGAGAGCTTGTATGAATTGTCTCAAAATTTCTTAAGACATTGGACTATCTATCAGTAGAGAATTTACTCACTCCCCCAGTTTGAATGAATCTGTCCATATCTTTTTCTCGATTATTATTATTGTTTTTGCGTTTTGTTGCTTGATCTGCTGACTTTCTCATCCTGTATCACATCTTTCCGCTCATATACATTCTCACATTCTCTTACATGTTTATTCGCACTGACACTGCACAGCTACACACCACACACACACACTTCTGTTCAATCATTGTACAATGAGTACCTACTAACTCTAACACTAACAATGGTGAATATCTGCGACTTTATTATATATCAAGTTTATCTTTAACTTTATGACGTATTTAACTTTCTCATATTATTATATGAGAAAGTGGTTAATATGGTTTGAAAATGTTCTGATGTGCTGTTTGACTATATGGGGGGAGAGTCCTGCTGACCTGTGTCTCAGGCTTTTTCGAAAACCTACTTCAGGCACCAGTCTCTCACAAAATAGTAAAAATAGTAACTCGGTATATGTTCCTTCAATGACTGTTATCCTATTTGTGATGAGAAAATAAACGCTTTTTATTTATTATTTTATTATTATTTGATTTGATTATAAGTACCTAAATAAGCAGAGTAAAATAGCGAACAGCAAAATAATAATAGATATGTATTATGTACTACGTCCGCGCGGAATAGTTATTTTTTATTATTTATTTATATTAATAAAAATAAATAAAATTTCTAAAATAAAAGTAGCCTAACTTACTCCTTATTACATCAGCTATCTACCAGTGAAAGTCCCGTCAAAATCGGTCTAGCCGTTTTAGAGATTAGCCAGAACAAACAGACAGACAGACAGACAAAAATTGGTATATGTACCGTGTATCCATATGCATTTAGTAAAAAACGGTTAGTCCGTAGTCTGTCAACGCGTGTAATATGTTAAGTATCACTTGCGCCATGCCTCCTCTGCTGCTCCCACAGCAACTCCTTGGGAGCATACTGGTGACCTCACTCACACGCAGGAACACAACAACCCTCTAGGGAGTTGTTATTTGGCTGTGGTTTTCTGTGAGGTCGAGGTACTTCCTCAGACGCAGACGGGCTGCTTTGATGCGCCCTACCTCTTTTACGCGCCCTACCTCTCTTAATTACTTATTTCCTTTATACTCGCTACTAAAGCACCAATCACCCACTAAGAATACGACAAACTTATAGTTTACTAGGTTATTACCCACGATATCACTTCTATTTGAGAGAATAAGATATTATTTCCCTTATTCAAATATAGTAAGCGGCTCACTATCATCTTTAGAGCAAAAGCCAACCTCACCTACACGGGGCGCACTCCGCTAATTAACAAAGAAGGCTCTGGCAAATAATAGATAAGGAGCATAGAAGCAACCCGACTGGGGAGGTACCTCTACCTCACGTTGTTAGGTTTCTGCGTGTGAGTGAGAGCCAGTAAGCTCTTGAGGAATTGCTGTGTTAGCAGCAAAGGTGGCAATACGTAAGCCATAATTCTTGAATTGCAAACGTTCGTAAGCTATGGTAGCCAATTTACATCAGGTGCAGCGTATGTTTATTTGCCTCTCAATTCAGTACAAAAAATCCTCCGGTTTTATTTCATAATGATTTCAGTCAACTGCAACAATAACAAACGTAGTTTTATAGTGGTTTTTTTATTCCACTAAAGCGGAAAACAAGCTTACGGCTTGCCTGATGATAAGCAGTTACCGTAGACTATATTTACAACACCAGGGTTGTTGCGTTGCCGATCCTGTAACAACCTCTTCACGCCTTTCTTGAAGAACCCCATACTGAGTCCCTTGGGAAAACCTCGGCTGGGAGCTCATTCCACAACTTAATACTTCTCGGTAGAAAACTCTGAAACCGCACAATACGCAACCATTGCGGTTCCAGTGTACGAGGATGAACACCCAGCCGTTGGCGAGCTATGCAACAGTAAAACGAGGCTTAAGAGATTTAATTTTATTGTTTATCCTAACTAAGATATATAAAAATTAATTTAAAAACAGTTATCCTAGCCATGAATAGTTAAGATTCGGCGACAAAAATGCTGTTTTTCGCTTTCCCATTGAAATGAGATACTTTCACAGGATAAAAAGTAGCTTATGTCCTTCTCTATACCCCTGACAATATGCGAACAAATTTTCATGATGATCGGCTGCATAGTCAAGGCGGGAAGGAATAACAAACAAACAAATAAATATCACTTTCACATTTATAATATTATAATAACATACTAGTTAGGATTATAAAATATAGAAATATAAATATAAAAATGTTTATTTATCAGCAGTATCAGAAGTTTTGTAATGTAGAAATGGCTGTTTGGAGTTTCCTTTTAGGCAAACAAATTGCCTGTATTAGGAATCTCCGCTCTTCGTTTACAAACTTAATCTTCTTATGTACTAGACATTTATTATCTTAGGTGCTATTTACAACATTTTTATGTTTACCATATATATTTACACAAATTTACTTAAATACATACAGATACCCTTCTATCCATACATATGTTTGCTTATGGTTACGGTATTTACTTATTATTTATCTATTTAATTAATTTATTATCACATGAACTTATATATTATTATTATTATATATTTACCATGACACGCTTCCACATTTACACATTCTATATAATAAAATAAAATAAAATATTATATAAATTTATCGAAAGCGACATTAGCTAACTCTCACACTTCTAAAGGTTTTCCGTTGCGTCATTATCAAGGGTTTTTATCCATTTTGTTAAGATGATCTTACATCCATGATGTTTTTGAGTAAATTTCTACTTTACTGTTTACTTTATTATAGAGATATGCAGAAGCAAGACTATATTGTGAGCGAGCAAAACTAGTTTTCGCTGCAGGGACTGGCACTACAACGTTGTTCCTACGTCTATTCCTTGCTGGTGGATAGTAATGTACTATTTTATTTTTGCAATTTTATGTTTTGCAAGTAATGTTTGTACAATATATAATTGGCGAATAGATAATAGATCACATAGTTGGTAAAAAGTTCTGGTGCTGAAGCGCTGTTTCTTAAAATACATTACTTTTAGGAGAGCCCGCTGGGCTCTCTCTAGTGTCAAAAACCGTGTTTTCAAGGCTCCTCCCCACACTGGTTTACAGTACACTATCACAGATTGTACTAGGGTTATATAAATATTATTCAATAATTCATTGGGGCATGTAAGATTACCAGACGTTGTTCTAGGGATGATGTGTCTCAAAGATTTGAAAATCCATATGAACTATTTTTTTCTAATTCTCGCTGCTAATTGCTCAATTTGAGAGTACCAACATAATTTTTGATCCACAACTACTCCCAGGTATTTGATCTGACTGACCTTAGTTATGCTTGGACAATTACATTTGGTGTCAGTAATGTCATAGCAGTTGTGTATTTTGATAGTTAGGTCGTGTTTAGGTTGTGATCTAAGTACTATTTGTTCCGAAACAGATAAAATGAGTTTTTAAAATATTTATGGTGAGAAGGTTGTTTTTAAGCCAAGAAGCAACTTGAGCCATGCCTTGTTTAGCTTTCGTTTTAACATCATGCCAGGTTGCATCAGCGAAGACGATGGAAGTATCATCGGCATAGGTAATTACGAGTATCTTGGCGTTTGAGAGGTTCATGTTACACAGGTCATTGATATAAATTAAGAATAATGTTGGGCCAAGGACACTACACTGCGGGACATCACACAATACAACAGCGTCTTTCTGCCTGCCTCTCTGCCTTCTGCCTGACAAATAATCTTTAAAAATAGAAAGCTGATTGTCGCGTATGCCTATTTTATTTACTTTTTGTACAAGGGTAGGCACAGAAACCGTATCAAAGGCCTTTTTTAGGTCTATAAAAACTGTCAGGTATTTTTTCTCCTTATCTATTTGGTTAGTTAGTAAAGTGGTTAATAATGTTACGGCATCGACAGTTGAGATATTTCGCCTGAACCCGAATTGGTTGGGGGATAGTAGGTATGTCAAAAGCAGTTAGATATTTTAATAGCCTATTATTTAGTAATTTGTTGATAATTTTAGCCCGGTCTTGGCTATAAAACCGAAATAGGCCTATAGTTGCCAATATCATCTCTCGCATCTCCTTTGTAAACCGGGGTTATGATTGAATTTTTGAGTGCAGAAGGAAAAGTACCTGTTTGTAAAGATAAGTTAGCCAGATAGGTCAAAATAGGGTTTATATCTTTACTAATGTATTTAATATAATTGGTGGGGATATTATCCGCACCAGGGGCACTATCTGACTTGAGACTCATTATTATGCTATCTATTTCTGCAGGGTCGGTATCTAATAAGACAAACGAATTGGATAGGATTAGTATTGGTGGCTACGTTACGTAAGACCGTAAAACCACAGGTTTTTATTAATATAGTTCTGTTCTCTCTTGGGTACAACTTGATAATCATAGGTTGCACCACTTCCAGGTAAGACTTTCCCAACCGATAATAATGAATCACAGACCCAAATTAATACTAATCGGATAATATGATTCGCTTATATACAATTTTCTGTCCCCGTTAGTTGAAAAGGCGCATCTAACATTTTTCCAGAACTGACTTACTAATATTGTCGAATTTAGAAAAAAAGGTGCATCTGCCAATATTTTTCGTCTTTTAATATCTCAATCCGTTGCAATTATAACACAACAGAAATAGCTTCAGTACACTTACACACAGTACACTTTTTGGCATGTGATTGAAGATGAAAATACCTAAATATATCTTTACGCTTTCAATTTCGAAATTTTAAAAGGCGCAATTTTTTTTTCTAATAGGAAAATAAAAAGGCGCAATTAATCACTTGCGCTTTACGTATTAATTCGAAACTGCATTCACGCTACGAGAAAAGTTTACATCTGGCACTTGCATCCTTTTTATTTCCTAAATTAAGATTTATCTATCTCCTATATATTTTGTGTCGAGATAGAAAAGTATCCATGGTACGAGTATTTAATTTAAAAGTTGCAAGTATGCAGAAGCGTTCTTTTCATTTGTTTACCTTAATACAGCGTGTGGTGTGCGAGAGGGAATATTACGGCGGTTGATCATTTGCGTCCTCCAACTGGCAACAGATACGTGAGCGTGACACACGCTGGCGCAAATTTTCGTTGCTTGATTAGACATTGAGAAATATTGTAAGTATTTATTTAGTATTCATCACATTATTATTCTTTATATATATCAGCACATTTAGTTTTGTATATGTAATGTATTCATTCGCTCACATTAATTATTTTTTATTTTATTTTATTGTCTCTCATTGTACTTACCTACTTTTAATTTATTTTGTGTATTTTATACTTAAAAAATAACAGAAACTAAGAAAATAATTTAATACTCCGTCATTTTGTGCCTACTCTATGATAATAACTTTTGCGTGTATTTTAAAAAAAAGAAAAGATTATCGATGACTGGGCTTGCACTTTCTTTTTATTAACCGATTTCTTCAAACAGGAGAGTTAAATTGATATAAGGCGGCCACGCGCCTAATCATTCACTGGTTTGATTATTTTTTTTTGCGAATATATAACTAGTGTCGCCAGTCTGTCAAATAAACTTGTTATAACGTTAGACGGCTGTTTACATTTGTTACTGACAATACCAACATGACATGATAGCGTGATAACTTCTACCCAAAGTTCATGTAGTGTTACAAAAGTGGGAAAAATAATTCTCCTCGCACAACTAGTTACCAAACAGCGAAAGAAAAATCTCCTCTTGTAACTGGTTACGTAAGTTTAGTTACCAAAGTGGATGAAGCCGTACTAGCATTGATTGTTGTCATTAGTTGCCTACATGGTAGAGCTATACCATATAGGTAACTAATGACAACAATCATATTTAGGCAATGGCAGTTAAAACATCTAATTGTTATGAGAATGCAAACATATTTTTTCTACTACGATCCTGAAATTATTACGATTGTGAGCTCAGATTGATATTTATGGGGTTTTTATTAACATTACCGAAAAAGTACAACGTTGTCGCACTAAATAAACTAACTTTAGAGTAAATGTACGCCTGCAACTCTGTTACCCATATTAATACTTTAATAAACGTCAAATGTTTAGCACATTTTGCATCAAAATATGTAAATTTTGATAACACTAGATACTGATACTAATTCTGATGGGTTAAATTTTGTTAAATTTCTTACCCTTATATTGACTTAAGGTCAAGGATTTACATAATAGCTATATAATTAATCTATACGTATCAAGTAGGTACTTAAGAGGGGTCATAAAGCTAAGTGGGTGGTTTTTATTAGTATTAATAACGCAGAATTTAAGATCAATTCCAAAACACGCTCAATACAGGCACTGTAGAACCATATTTATGTTTTTTGAGATATATTCTGTATTTATTATTTATATACAATTAGTCACAATTTTGATTCTTGCTATAAGTGGCCACAATGAGTAATAATTAAAAATTTGTTTACTTGTACATAGATAATAAATTCAAGATACGTTTCAAAAAAACATAACTATGGTTCTTCAGTGCCTGTATTGAGCGTTTTTTTGGAATTGGCCTTAAATTAAGCGTTATTAATAAAAACAAAGGGCGCCACTTAGCTTTATACCCCCTCTTAAGCTCTTGAGTGGAACTCATAATTTTTGTATTTTTTGTTGTTTCGATGACACTTTTTGTTACTTGGTTTAAAAGTTAATTTTATAATAAATATTTGTCCAACCATTATCATTTATTAGCAGCACAAAAACTTCACTAAACATTTTCCATATACCTACAGTTTTATGCATTTTTATTGTAGCCGAAAAATGTTAATACTGTAGGATAATTATACAAAAAGGTAGATATAGCTACACTTGATATCTGGCATAAATGTAATTATAACTCGAGATTGATAGAGTGCATCTAGCTATGTACGCCTATTCAATTAAGTATGTAGTATTTATACCACTTATTTTTCCTAAGATAAAATAGATTTTTATTATTTTTAATTAAATAATTAAAAATATTCCTATATATAATCGAAATCGAAGACTATCGAGGTCAATATTCCCAATTCTCTACATGTAATTATTTTACTTCACATACCAGGCCACTTAGAAGGTATTGGGGAAAAAAGTTTTCATGTATGAGAGACTGGCCAGTTATAATCTATTTTGAAAATATGATTATTTATAAGTAAAAATACGTACGTTCCAATTTCAAAATTTCCATTCACATTTTTTGCGAGCTAATTTTAATTATCGTGTCTCATAGAAAAATGGATCTGCGCCGGGAACATTTTTCGTGCTTTTTATGATTTTAAGTGTCGCTTGAAACCGGACGAATCGTACGATAGACTTCAAATGGCATTTATAGATGAAGGCCCTTCCAAAGCAACCGTGTACCGTTGGTATACCGAATTTAAGCGTGGTCGACTAACTTTGGGGGATGAAGAAAGAAGTGGTCGCCTTTTGACCTGCTTTTGACGGCTATTACGGAAGAAAACGTGCTAGCAGTGAAAAATTTAATCCAAGGCAATATGCGAGTTACGTATCAGGAGATTCAGCAAATACTACAGATTGGATCGGGAAACTTTCACGGGATTCTACACTAGCATCTTCGCGTGAGGAGGATAGTTTCACGCTGCTAGCCGCACAACTTCATCTACTCAGATGGAATGGTACTCGGGTGGAATGGTACCGTGATATGATAAACAAATTTGAAGCAGGCTCGTCTCGGCGTGTTTACGACATCATTACAGGTGATGAGTTTTGGATTTATCGATACGATCCAGAAACGAAGCGTCAGTCGACGGTTTGAGTGTTTCAAATCGAATCAACGACTACCAAAGTGAAGCGATCTAAAAGAGGGGGGGGGGGGGGGGGGGGACCAGATTTTGATCGCGAGCTTTTTCAATTTGACTTGCTACCTGGTGTCAATTCCTTTACAGAACCAAAGAAGCATCAACGCCGAATAGTATACTACCAAATGCGTAGCAGAAGTTTTCTCTGTTGTGAGCAACAAGCGACCAAACACAGGGCTCCACGGGCTACTGCTCTAATACGACTACGCGCCCGCGCACACCGCGATCAAAACGAGGGCTTCCTGGACAGCACGCCGGTCAAACTCCTGAGTCACCCTCCTTACAGCCCTGACTTAACACTGTATAACTTATTTTTATTCCCGAAAATATAAAATCAGCTCGAAGGGATACAATATCCGTCGCCGGAAGATTGACGCACTGTCAGCGTTTGAGCAAATAAGGTGTCTGTGCCGGACTGGAAAAAGTGTTTCGAAAACTGGTACAGACGCATGCAACTTTGTATAGAGGCTGGTGGAGAGTACTTTGAATGTAATAAAAAAATATTTACCTATAGAACACTTTTTATTTTCGCCAAATTTTCTGAGTGTCCCACGTTTGAGCAGCTAACAATTTCCCATTTCATTCATTCAATGTTTTTTTCTGTTTTGCCGTCTTGTTTTATGCGCCTTTTTAACTATTGGGTGCAGATTTGTGATCATGCCACATCAATAAATAACTTTAACTTCTCCTTAGTTATTTATTGATGTGGCATGATCAGTCATTAATAAAATTAATTGACTCAAAATATACAAAGAATTAAAATTTTAACAAAATATTCATTATTGTTATTAAATATTTATTATTATTATTAAATATTTATAATTATTAAAGTTCAAAAGGCAATACCTACTACACCTTTTTATGGGTTGAATGTCTTGGGAATTATAAAGAGGTCAACCAAAATCTTTGTAACATTTACGAAAAGCGTTTCGTTACATTTCTGCTCATATGTTTTTCTATTTTGCAACACATCATAAAATATATTTGAGTAATTGAATTTGTTTTAATTATATTTAGTGAATATTAATATATTAAGCATTTTCCGCTAAAAGTTTTTCAAACAATAATAGTTAATTTGATAGAGCGCCTGATAAGTGATAGCTATACATAAATTGACTTTGATTTATGAATATCTTCCTCCCTTTATTAACAGAGGTGTATTAGCTGGGTCAAGAACATACCTATGATACATTCACTAGGTTATTACCCGTGGCATCACCTCTATTTGAGAGATTAAGATATTAAGATTTGTTTATTCTTATATTGTAAGTGGCTCGTTATCATTTAGAGCCAAAGCCAACCTCACCTACACGGGGCGCACTCCGCTAATTAACAAAGAAGGCTCTGGCAAATAATAGGTAAGGAGCATAGAAGCAACCCGATTGGGGAGGTACCTCTACCTCACAAAAGACTGCAGCCATGTAATAACTTTCTGGAGGGTTGTTGGGGTTCTGCGTGTGAGTGAGACCCAGTAAGCTCCTGAGCTGAGCTCTCTCTCTCTTCAGAGGAATTTGGTCAAACTTTTTCGTCAGCCTCTCTTACTCATTCGTAACTTGTTTATCATGCATCTCTTTCAATAAAGCTTTGGTTTCATTCATGCATCGACGGTACGTTTCTTTTTCTTCTTTCTCATACTTTCCCTTTGGGGCAAATACTTTCCCCTTTCTTGCTACGAGATTCTGGTGTGTACAGGTGAAAATGTTCTTCACATGGCAATTGTGAACGAAGATCCGACGACGGTAAAGTTCCTCTTAGACGCCGGCGCTAACTATCACGAACGATGTATCGGCTGCTTCATGTGTCCAGAAGACCAAAAGGCATCCAGGCAGGACTCACAAGACCACGAGTGGGTGAACGTTCAGCCAGATACTACTTACGATGGGTGAGTTAGAAACACTGGGATATTTCAATGTGTTGTCTTTGGCAAACGCCATGAACATTGATGTGGCGCCATCTTGTGTAAATTATGATCTATGTTCCCATTCATAGCACAACCATTCTCTCACACTCATCCCATTATTGGCATATGCATCACCCTTATGGAGAAGCCCATGTGTTTTAGTATTAGCTTAACCGCAACGGCTGCTTCTATCTTCACAGCACAATGTGAATATGTGTGTGATGATGCAGCGCAAAGAAATATTACTAAAGTGCAGCGACGAAGAAGGGGTTACTGATCGGTTACTAAAAAGGGGGTAACGTCATCTCATCAGAGTGATAAAGAGTGTTCATACTATATATATATACACAATACTATTTTAAAGACTATCCCCTGCAAGTCGGTACTTAGTGCGAGAGAGCTCGAAGTAACTAAAATCAGAGTTCATGCACAGGTATTTTTAAAGAGTGTTATTGTTAACATTTAAATATATACGTGTTATGTAGGACGGTAGGGTAGTTCCGAAAATGTAACGGTTTTTTCTTCCTTCAGGTATGTAGTCAACATCGGAAAACACTGCTTGTTTTTCGGCAGGGCATGGCAAGGTCAAACCAAAGTCTTCTATTTTGAATTGAACTGCACAGTCCGGTTAAAAGAAACTGCCTTCACGCCGTTTCAAGAACTAAACTTTCTTTAAATTAACTTGCGTGCTGGCCGTTTGTGCCGTCATTCTCCAAAGAGGTTCATGTTATCATAAATACATTTTACAGGTACGTGTATTGGGGCGAGTATCCTCTGAGTTTCGCGGCGTGTCTGGGACAAGAGGAGTGCTACAGACTGATTCTGGCGAGAGGAGCCGACCCCAACAAACAGGACACCAACGGGAACACCGTGCTGCACATGCTCGTGATTTACGCCAAGTTGGTTAGTAACTACCACATCGTCTGTGTTACGTACCGCTCGCTGTTCGCGATCTTGATGAGTGACAACCATATGGCCCTAGCGCGGTAATTATGTCAAAATGATTTAATTGCGCTAGTTAGCTTTCTATATCTATATATTGTACTTCTAATGTTTGAAGGGGATCATTTTGCTTCATAAACTATAATTCCTTTGATCTCTGTTTTAAATACGGATTACAATCTCATATGAAAGATTTTGTTCATATATTAGTCTTATTGCTGGATACATACAAGCTTGGTGGCTCAGCCATGAATGACGCGACTTTGACATCAAAGCTCGTGGGTTCGATTCCCACACAAGACAAACATTTGTGTGCATGAATATGTCTGTTTGTCTTGGTCTGGATGTTTTGAGAGAGGTAGGCCGCATCAAAGCAGCCCGTCTGGGGAAGTACCTCCACCTCTCAAAACCGCAGCCAAATAACAACTCCCTAGAGAGTTGTTGTGTGACTGCGTATGAGTGAGGTCACCAGTAAGCTCCTAAGGAGTGTTGTGTAAGCAGCAGAGGAGACATTGCGCGAGTGATACTTAATATATTACAAGCGTTAATAGGCTACGGTAACTGCTTTACCGTAGCCTAATAACGTGGTGGGCCGTATGTTGCCTCCCGACGATGTATAAAAAAAAACTAATGTCATTGAATGAACCATTTTTTTTAATATTTACGTATACGTATCTACAACACGTTATTGACAAATAATTCTTATGTTAGTATCTAGTTTTTATACAAGTATATTATAATTTCAGAGTACGTTCGATATGGCTTACGAAGTAGGTGCTTCGCTCAGCATTCGTAACGTCCAAAACATGACTCCGCTAACTTTGGCAGCAAAGTTAGCCCGTGTAGAGTTATTCTTTCACATTTTAAATATAGAGCGGGAGATATACTGGCAAATTGGAGCCACTACATGTGCTGCATATCCTTTGGGGCAAACCGATACAATCGATACCGAAACTGGTCTAATAAGCAAGGATTCTGCGCTGAATTTAGTTGTATTCGGGGTAAGTTATCCCTAAGAAATAACACTTTTTGTGTATATTAAAATGGGTACACTAATATAAAATAAGTATATCATTATGTCTGATTGTTACATTTTCACTGTACATGCCACGAAAATGGTGTCCTGGCGTCGTTATAAATCACACGACACAGGACATCAACAGATATTATATGTCTGATAAGACCAAAATGACATTTATAAAACAGACTTAAAACTGAAAGTAAACAGGATTAGACAATATTAATGTAGGTATGTATGTATATCTTCACGCCAAGTCTCTTGCGGGGTAGGCAGAGAGAACCGAGCGCCATAAGACGCGGTCCTTGCATACTTCACTCGCTTCTGTGACATTCATAGCTCTTTTCATGCACGCTTGCCGGTTCCTGGGGCTTCTGACATCACCTTCTGATAAAACACGACCAATTTGGTCATGGTAGGTTAGTCTCGGCCTTCCTCGGCTCCTCCATCCTTTCCTTAAAATATTAATGTAAAATGAAAATATGTTCTGAATCGTTATGTGGTATCTATATAGTCTACGAATCCTTCAAAGACAAGAAATATCTTACCAGGTTGAAAGTACTTATTGAAAAGCCGACTACTAACACCACTGTAAAACAAAAAAAGTTGATGAAAAGTAAATGAAGCATTATGGATATATACGCTAACACAGTATTATCTAATAGTGGCAGAATGATTAGTTTATGATAAGTTATATGCTTTTTAGGCAAATGTGAATCTGTAATATGATGGATATATTTAATCCATTTTGAGATAAAGGATAAATATAACGGGGCAATTCTGTTGATTTCTCTAGAATTAACATATGCCTGAAGATACATTTCTATGTATTTATGTAAGAAGTAATTTTGGAACAACAAACAGTTTTAAAACTTTATTTATAACTTGTTTTTTTATATATATTTACAGATTTTTATGACACCTATAGCATATTTGGTCATTTTGTTAGTCATTGAGGGAAGCGACATACAATTTGACCAATTTGTGGAACCGAAGACTATTTCTTAGTTTTAATACTTTCGTTTTTACGTTTTAATAATTCGATCAATTTTATCATATAATTAGAAACATCTAAAATGCTTTAAGATATGTATCTTTGCCCCTATAAACACAACAGTTTCGTTGCTTAGTCATGGGTGAGTCGGACTCACGTTGTATTCTCCTCAACCGTATAACTGAATTCGTTTGTGGAGGTATCCACAGTCCTCAAATATGAAGGAGACTGAAAAATTTCCATACATACATCTGGGTCCGAGGTGAAATAAGCGTCATTTATAGAAGAACAAAATGTATAAAATTAAAAACTTTAATCATTGGTAATAGGAGAAAAAAATGATTAACGAAGCGGAACATCACCTTGAAAGTTATGTCACGATTAGGATGATTGAAGTGGGATGTAAATTAATATTAAAATGTATTTACATTAATACCAGTAATGCTTGTAACCTGACCAACCATTTCCTTGTGATCCTAACATTCAAATCTTTTATTACCTCTAGTTTGATTTCCGAAGAAAATAAATAATCATTAGGGAAAGTGTGCTACCAAGTGTGCTGTTTAATGGGGTGCACTCTACGAATAAGTATTATTGTATCGTAGGGTGCACTCTGATTCTCCGCTAACAAACAATTGATCTATCTGTCTATTTATAACTTCATGACAATTGCCTTGCGTGCAGGCAGAGAGAAGCAGGCACCACAGAATCAGTCATTACACACCTCATTCGCTCTTTAATATACAAGGCTCTTCTCATGCACGCTCGCTCTTTCTATACAGACATTCTGATAAAAAATGATCAATTTGGTCATGTCAGGTATGTCTTGGCCTTCCTCGGCTTCTACGTCTTTCTACTTTCGCAGAGTTTATCTGTTTCGTGATATTCCCTTCCTGCATTCTTTCTACATGTTTGAACCAACGGAGGATGCCTCTTCTTTATTTTAATACCGACGCTCTCTTTCAGACTACCTCTGTCTCTTACATTGTCATTACGAACGCAGTCTATAACCGTTACGCCACAAATATTGTGCAAGGCTCGCATTTCCACTGCGTTTAAACTACTTTTATACTTTCTCTGCCATACCCAGCTCTCGCTTCCATATGTTAGCGTAAGACCAGCACTATATTGTGTATGATTGCTGTGCGTTCTGGCTCAAGCTTTTACTAGTAACTGCTGCGTGCTCCATTCACATTATTCTCTCCCAGCACTCATTCGCCTTTCCACATCAACGGTGTACTTTCCATCTCTGCTGAAAGCCCATCCAAGATATATAATTTCATTCACTTGGTCCAACACTTCATCATCAACAGTAATCCTTACATTGGTTCTTTCAAATATTTTCTTCGCATTCAATAGTTCTCCATACAATCGTCTTTAATTATTCTGACCTGTGTTTGTAGTTCAGCTGGTGTATCTGCTAATAATACGGCATCGTCTAGTCTGCATAAAGCGGACAGTTCACCACTAGGTCACCAATGCACACAACACAACGAATGTAGGATACATTCGTTGACCTTATAGTCTGCAGACAACTATCGAGATAGAGGAAGAATAGCCGAGCAAATAGCATGCAGCCCTGCTTGATACCAATTTTGACATTAAACCAGGGTGACATGCTGTCATCTAGCCGCACACATACTGAGCAATATTTGTACGTGTACTGCACAGCATATGTACCACAGTTCCGTTCGCACAACTTTGTCAAATGCTTTTTCAAGATCTATAAAACCGCCGAAAACCTTCTGGTCAATAGCTAGACGCTTCTCCACGATATTGCGTCGTGAGAAAACTTGATTTGTACATCCCCTTTCATTTCAGAATCGTCCTGGTGCCTCCTACAGCGTTCTGTAGGAATTTGCCCTCGATCTCCTTTCAATTATCTTTCCTTTAACTTTTGCTGCTAAGCTGATCAAAGTTCGCAATTATGTTTACTTACCATTCTTTGACTAGTTATTGCTAAAACTAAGGAAACTTCCAGTTGCAAAATGATTGGGTCTCAACAGAATAGTAATACTTCATTGATAAGCCGCTTTATATTAAATAGATAATAGGAATTTGTAGGAAGAAAAAAGTTTATCCCATATAAAGACACGTATGACTATATTATCCTCTTATAGTCGAATGAAACTGTACATCATTGTAAACAGTTACTTATTTTTCAGGAAAAAGATGAACATTTGGAGTTATTGGAAGGCATGTTAATCGATCTCCTGAAAACCAAGTGGAACACGTTTGTAAAGTTCCGATTTTATCGGCAGTTCATTCTGTTTTCTTGCTACTTTCTCGTTTCTCTTTTATGCTTCACTCTTAGGCCGGGACCTCCAGACAAGGGATTCAATGCTACTGCCTTGAATAGCACCGCTATACCAATCATCAACGACACTGATCTGGTGACTGATTTAGGTGAGGACCTACCGGGTAAAATTTCTTCTACGGGGTCTTTTTATTAAGCAGTTTTTGCCGTAAATCGCCCCGCGCGGCAGGTGACTTCATGTCTGTCCTCAAAGCCTCGTCTATAGAACGACAGGTTCCAAGTGAAGTTGACTTTGCACTTAAAGACGACAGTGAACAACATATAACTCAAAGTTTGAAGATATAGCTCGATTATATCTGCCGGAGATGGCAGATGGGCAATCTTAGAGTGAACACCGCATACAGGATAAGAGGTAACGTAAGCAATGGAATGAAAAGGGTGTAAGCAAGTAAGTAAGTGTCTCTATTTTTACATATACCAAAACAACCCTTAATTCTCGTATGTTGTGCAGTCTGCCAACTAGCAAACGAGTTCTGTCAAAAGAATATATAACACAGTGGTATATAATAATATCCATCGCCAATCCCAATATAATAATAGTGGGATTTGGCGTGAAGTTATAGATAGATATATAATAATCAGCCGGTTAATACCAATAAGCTTCTGTGTAGCGGTTGCCGTAGCCTGTATAAACTTGCTTGCTATATAAGGAGTATTACTCAATCTTGGCAAGTCCTACTTCTTAAATACAGAAGTTTTCACCACGCTTTTTAATTTTACCGCATCTGTCTCAGGAACACATCAACTTTCCAGCGAATTGGTATATGGCAGTGATTTTCTACAAAGTAGCGGTACTTCTCTAGTCGGACTGTTTCATATTAAATATAGTTGTCATTGTTGCCTTCTCCCCTTAGTTTTCTGATTGACAGAGGGCATCCCTTGCATGTGAATTTGGCTTTGATTCTTAAGATGATGGAGAGCATATTTCCACTTCAAGTGGTTGATTGGACCTTACTGAGATACTCCCAGTGGGTTTCTAGAAAACAATTGAATAGGATACAAAAAAATAAATCGTGTATTTAATAATTTTGAAAATCGGTATTACTGAACAGTAGGTATTCAAGTTTATGGTTTACGTATAGCATTTTATAATATATCGGAAAGCATTTTCATAGTTTAGTTTAGTCCATATATGACAAAATTAAAAGATTTTATCATCCTGCAAGCTCATCAATGTTTATGGAATGATACTGTGACATAAAGAAATTACAATTGTACGTTACCAACAGATCAAACTTACATATTTTGTAAGATATCTTTGTTTATAAGTATTATTTCTGATTTTGCCCTCTTTTAGCAAGGTCATTAATACATGTAGAAAACAGTTGTGAACTGTACTATTTTCAAAATTTAATAATATAAGAGTACTTAAATCCAGTTTCAGAAAATTGCACGCTACAAATAAATGCCACAGAGTTTGATCCCGGAGCTGTAGAAATGATAAATGCAACCAAAATTGATGGACCTCAATGCGCCCGATTTAAAAGTCATTCAAAGGACAAACGTAAGTTACATCGCTATATATTTTTCAATTTTGCTGTAAAATGTACTTCATTTACGCATGTACTTCTGTGTCTATATACAGCGGCCGGGCGACCGAAAGAGACTGTCATGGAAGGTTGGTGGGATGACCTGACGGAAGAATGTAGGTTGATGAATTTCGATAGTTTACAAGCAAAGGTATTTATTGTCATTATTATTTTTGCTTTGGCCACGTTAGTGCTATTCAATTCAAATAATTTATTTTTAGATGACAGATTTTACAATACAGGTCCATAGATAAATACCTAAACTTAAAATATATATGATATTATAAACTTAATTTTAAATTAAACTAATTCCACGCAGAGCCAGCGATGTGTAGCGTGTGTCATATATAACCGTCGGAACTTCCGAAATAAGATTACCTCGGTCAGAGTTCTTCCATTATGAAGATCATGAGTCGGAACTCTCACCACAAAGGAACTAAAATTTGCTTTATGAAAAGATTCCCGTCGCTCGACCATTGTAGATCAGTGTAGTCTGGAAACGTATAACGGCGTCGATGGTATTTCCATGCGCAGTTGTGACGGTCGGGTCTTTCCGATGCCGCAGTAGTTGCGGTGGGAGGGCTTCTTTCTCTTCTTCCTTTCTACTTTAATGAAGCCCTGTTCATTGCACTGGTCCAGGTGAGAATCCGGTTGCAAAGCCTTGCGAGGGGGCTTGCATTACTTGCCTTCTCCCGTTGAGATGGAAGATAAGGCGGTGGTAATGCAGCACTTTTGCGCAATCACGTCCCGGGGTTGATGTGTTTACATTTGTAGGCGAGCCCTTCTGATGAGCGGGCGGCATAGCTCGGTATGTTGCTCATAGCGATAGTAGTCGGTGACACCATTAAACTGCATGCGGATGGATTCTGTTCACCACGACGCGTGTTAATATTGTCGACCTCAGTTGACCTACTTACGGAAACACATTTCCGTACGTAGCCCGCTAATTGTTATTTCTGATGTCGTTAATTAATTGCTTACCTGAACATCAGCGAGACTTGTTTTTAGACTTCTGATGTCCTTCAGCAGTGTACTAACGTCGACGGGTCCAGGGTGATAGGTAACGGTTTATGTAAGTCTTTCGATACGAAAGAAGGCACGCCGTCTGGATCGGTCATGTCATTACGACATCATTCAATTATTTAGTTTATTTTGAAGACTGATGACGTCTTGAATACTTTTACATGCAATTTGAATTTTGAAGAATAACGCCTGAATCCATTAACTATTGAATACTTTTGTCTCCTCCATCCCTCCTGCGTCGCGGCATCTCCGCGGTCTTGCCGAGCGTCTTGAACAGTTGTATCTTGCCACTGCAAATCTCATCTACACTGAAGGTAGACTTACAGATGAAAAATGAAAATCTTTATTATTACTATAACACACACAATACACAATTACAAGCAGTGGAATAAATTAATATAGTTATTTCAGTGGTTATAGATAGACTTAATTATACAAATAAGGAATATCTATTGGTTGCCTCACTAGGCCGAGTAGTACCGAGGCAACCTTTATCCCAAGTTAATGATGCGCATGATGTTGACTTCGTCTATAGTGTCGATGGTATATTGTTTAAACGTCAACATTTCGTTGACTATGAGTTGTTCGGAACCCATAGCGAGAGAAGCTTGCAGTGGCCGCGTCCGCTTAATACGAGAATTAATATTCGCAACTGTGCTGTGTGACGGGGCGCGACCATATTCGTTCGCTCATCGTACTGCACTGCGATCAACATTCTTTATACTCCGGTTTGTATAACAACATATGAACAAAATATACATGCGTTAATGTGGTATTTGTCAGATTTGAGTGGTTAGATTCGGTTTAGATCTGGGTCAGATGGGTTAGGTTCGATAGTTTAGGTCAGGTTTACGTTTCTAGTACATTTTTTAGAAATTCGGTGTCCACTCACTCTTGATCAGTTTTATTTTTATATGGGTACTTACGATTTGTACCCAATAATTACTTTCCACAGATCAGAATAACCGCAGAATTGGTTCTATGGGTCGGAGCACTTGCCTACATTGGAGCAGCGTTACGAGAAGCGAGATTTCTCGGGTTGAAGATGTTCTTTGAAAATTTAAGCACTGTTCCATCTAGGTAAAAGCTTTTTAGTTATAATAATTTGAGAAATTGAAGTAAGTTATAGAGAATTATACGTAATGTAAATTTATTTGGACAGAGTAATGTTCCTGTTCTCGTGTCTACTGACAGTGATTCTGCCAACATTACGTTTGTGGTGTGCTGATGAGGAGGAGGACCATCTCGCTGTGATCATTATGCTGACCACTGCGCCATATTTCTTGTTCTTCTGCAGGTATTTGTAGAATGCAGGGCAAACCTTTTCATAGAAATTACTGGTATTATTAGACACAAAATTAGAAAATTGTACAATAAGCAAAATATATTGGTTAATAAACACTTTGATTATGGGTTTTATGATTTCGATAACAATGCATATACATATAAGTAGCTACGCATGTGTATAGCTAAGAACTTATTAAGCTTGACACTTTGACATTTTAATTGATCTTATGCGGCACGCAATATGAGCTACAGTAGAAGTTACAGTGTTGCCTATGATATGATCTACGCTATATAACTTAATTGACATTTTACTACTTTTTATTGTTAACAGGGGCTTTAAGACTGTCGGTCCTTTCGTTGTGATGATCTACCGGATGGTGATGGGGGATCTTCTTCGTTTCGTCTGCATTTATCTAGTGTTTGTCATGGGATTTTCACAAGGTACTAATGGTGTACCTAATAAACTTTGCTTTCTATAAAACACCTACAATTTCATAAACATGGAATGGCCGAATGACGTGCTAAACACTAGCGGTCGAAATTTAACAGTAATTCATAAAAAAATTTAATTTCTTAAATATATATCATATTTTTTCTTTCTTTTTGCACTCGTTCTCCGTTGATATAAATGTTAACTATGCCCTATCTAATAATTTGCCGTGCGCAATGTTAGGCATTAATGTACGGTATAGTGTTTTCTTAAAGAAAGAAGCTTAATAAGCTTAACGTTAAAGAAGCGAGTGAAGTGTGTAAGGATCGCGTCTTATTGCTTATGGCGCTCGGTTCTCTATGCTTACCCCGCAAGGGACCTGACGTGAAGATATACATACATAGTTTTTTCCTTCACACTATTGTTACCTAGATATATGAAAACCATTATGCTTGTTAAACGACGTTGTTGACATAAAAGAATAACAAATATTTGCAATAAATATTCGTCAATAAGCATTAGCATAGTAAAATTCTAATACTTTTATAAATAGTTACATCACTATTCTTTAACATTAGCAAAAATATATAAAACGATAAATAATAGATACCAATTTTTACTATAGGTATTTTATAACTTCAGTAATATTCTTTAAGGAAAATAAAGAGTAAGACAACTTTTATATGACCTCGATCTCGTCTCTGCGGTTCTTAAGAACATAAACTTTCTAAGTGATCGCTATTGAAACTTCGGCGAGCAAAATTCATGTGACCATATACCGCATCTGCCCTCGCCTGCACAGAGATTACTGTAATTGTGTAACTAGTTTAATACACAAAATGAGAGATGGCCTGCTTAGCCATATCAGGGTACAAGTTGACGCAGTTTAATTTGATTTGTCACACACGTATTTAGGCTACTACGTGACTGCTGAGATCGACGGCATTGGACATTTTAAAGCCTACCGACTTCAGAGAAAGTTCAAAACTGGTTGCATTGTTTCAGGATAGTTTTAGTGGTAGAGTTCAAGAGCTGCGATGCAAAGATAATAACAAATCTTTTCTGTTAATTTCTTTCTACATGAAGGTATAACATTTATAATTCCACCCGCATGCACATATCTACTACGTATATAACAAAAACTAAGAGCTCGAGAGCTGGATGGCGTTGTTGCGCGTGTCATTCTTACCAAACACGTAGGTTAAGCAACGCGACCTCAGCCTGTCTATGAATAGGTTTATCTATTTCGAGTTTCTCCGTGCTCGGAGGGCACGTTAAGCCGTCGGTCCCGGCTGTTGTCGATAGATGACAGTCGTCTGAGTCAGTGGGCCTAGGGCGGCTTGAAAACACTGGCCTCCGCCAATTCGCATTTGAGCAGCGTGGTGGAGTACGCTCTAAACCCCTTCGGTTGAAGGGAGACCCGTATCCCTGCAGTAGGATGAATAAGGGTTGATGTGGTATGTAGTATATAACAAAAGAGTCAACTATTTGACTAGTTGCTATATTTTTTTCAAGTTTATACTCGCATGTAAGTACCTGTGCGATGGCAGTGCGGATCGGCTAGTGAAATATAATGTAAATGAGTTAGCTCGAAGTTCAATGCTCTAAGTTAAGCAATGTCTTGTTTGTAGACTAGGAGATAATAGGTACTTGAAATTAGAATGATATTTAAGTTAAACCAGCTATCAGGTCAATGTAGAACTATTGTAACAATGTGCAGGTAAAATGGTTTAACAGTGCTATCGTTTTGTTTACAGCATACTATGTAATATTCCTGTCTTTTGACAATCCGAATACCCCTGAGGGAGTGGATGACTCTGTGTCGAATCCAATGCCGTCGCCAATGGAGAGCGTCATGGCGATGTTCTTGATGTCCTTGACCTCTTTCTCTGACTACTACAGCGCTTTCGATCGTACCGACCATGAAATTGAGGCAAAGGTAAATAGTATGATATCATGTGTGTGCAATACTGCCACCGAAGTGTCTTTGTAGGCGTCTTCAAATAAAAATCTATCAGCACTGTGTTTAAATTTAGTAAACATCAATGCATAAATGAATTAGCGTCTGAATACAGTTAGGGTTTCTATTAGTGAATAAATATTATGTTTTTATTGTCAATTTGCAACTCCAATATAATACAAATCGAAAACGGAGATTCGATTAACAGGATTTACATATTGTTTTTTTTTTTTTACATTTACATGTTCTTATTTTGAGAATGCAATACTGTTATACAAAAAAACAAAAATTATATATTCATTGGAGGAAGTCAAACTAGCATATGTATTATTTGACGGTAATGTTGAACGTCGCGTATGGACATTAGCAACCCCAGATGATTATCAATACGTTTCCAAGGGAAATACATTTTTTTGAAGATCATTGTTGATTCTGTAACATCCTTATACGTGGTTAAAATGCCTTAAAAAGAGTATGTAGTGGGATACCAAAAAAATATCTTTGACGACCCATCCCATTCTCGTAGTAGATACAATTTTAAGTAATGGCAATGTACAATAAACATTTCAGCTTCTATTTGTAATCTACATGATAATCGTAGCCATATTACTGGTGAACATGTTAATTGCCATGATGGGCAATACGTACCAGAAGATAGCCGAGACGAGGAACGAGTGGCAGCGGCAGTGGGCCCGGATCGTGCTTGTGGTGGAAAGAGGAGTACCGCCTGCACAGAGGCTGAAACAGTTGCTGGCATACAGTCAACCGATGGCTAATGGAAAGAGGGCACTCGTTTTAAGGATCAACCAGAAAGTAGGCAGTATTTTATATTTTCTATATAATAATTGTTATATATTGTCGCGGATAATTGATTTAAAAAAAGGGCTTTTGGAAATTAGTTCATAGTAAAAAAAATGATAAAAAAATAGTGGAAAAGTTCTAAATATTTTCAATGGCAAAAATTAGGGGGTTTTGTGTACTAAAAGCCACAAAAATATCTACTACTTAAAAGTTCTGGAATGATGCATGAACTGCTTTTATTAATTCCGTGAATTTAAATACCTTAATAGAAATCTGGGGCTCTGCTGCTCCGACAAATTTGAGAACCCTTCAAATATCACAAAATAAAATAATTAAAATACTATTTCATTACGATCACTTGACATCCATTTATAAAATATATAAAGAAACAAAATTACTCGATTTAGCACAGACATATATATATAATACATATGTTTTAATACGAAAAATATTAAACAGGGATATCCACTGTCAATTAAGCTTTACAAAAAAATCACGAATACAAAAAAGAGTAACAAGACAGGCAAATCACTTAGTACTTCGTGCAAATAGAACAAACTACGGAAAAAGGAGCATTTTGTATGAAGGAGCACAATTATACAACAAATTACCAACCGACATTAAAGAGGCTAAATCGTTTAATATGTATAAAAAAAGTCTCAAAGCTTACATTGCCAGGGGTTTCCCTTATCATTCAGGAACACATTAATGAATTGTAATATAATTTATTTGTTACCCATTGAGAAATCAATAACCCACAGTTATGTATTATCTGTACTTATCACCTTAATACATGTGTATTCAAGTAGGTACCTATTAGATTATGACAAATGTACGTGATATAATTGCTTAAATTATTGGTAATTCCAGATAGATAGTGTATGTTTTTGTTGTGATTATGCTAATTAATTTGTATAACTGATTTATTTTAATGTATCATTTAATATAATATTATGTAATCTTCGACTGCAAGGATGTGCAATGTACTCGACGCAATTTTAAGTTTGGGCTAACTAATAGTTAACAGCAGCTTGTAATCGTGCAACCCGCACTGACGGCCTGTGACTAAGCGCATTTGTCAAACGCGATTCGCATGCGGATTGTAGCAGTGATTATTAGTAAACTACCCCGCTTTACAATTGGTATGAATAATATAAGTGATAAACTGTAAATTACCTATGATATGTTTACAAAAACGCTTACGATATTGTTATTCTTATTTATGTATTCAATAGACATATTTAAACTACGACTTGGTAGTTGCGTATCACATACACGATGCAGAATGCGACATATTGAAAGTAATGCATATAAATCCTATATATATGAATATAAAAGGGCTTATTTATGTAATTCTCCTGGCACTGCACGTCTATGTCTCTTTAAAAGTGATTTTAATACAACGTTTGATAAACAACAAAAGCACGTTGTCCGCCTAATGTAAAGTACTATATCATAAAGCCGCTTACAACCCGCCCAGCAATATTATCAATGCTAGGAAAAAAGTCTGTTTTTCAATACTTATAATTCTTTTGTTAATTTTCTGTTTAGAGTGAAGATAAAGAGGAGATGAAAGAAATATTAGAAATGAAACGTACACACGAGAGGATTGTGGCGAAGAGGAAGCAGCGAGAGGAACAACTGAAGACCGGGAAAACACACGCGCCTCCAACAACTAATGTTAGAGATTACCCTGTTAGGAAATAGTACAGAGTTACCCATATATAAATAGAGTAAGCTGTTTATTAATAAAATGAAATAATCAATAACAAAGTAATATAAATTCGTATTTTCATTTATACCATTACCATACATATTAATCTTATATCAATTTTAGCGTATCTTAAAATCTACAATTTTCAGTGAGTTTTTAACACGCTTTTTATTTTATATTTCGTTATTTAATAATGATGCATTGTATTTGTTAAGTACTTATTCGGAATAACACAAAGGTGTAAACTGTGACTGAGTAGCATTCGTTTTCACTGTTACCTCACTGTTTGCATCTGCAACCTCAATCTGGGCTATTTAGGTAAACAGCCAGCAGCATACTTCACTAGGGCATGTGTAAATAGGAAATTTAGTTTCTCTCGGTTTGTTTCATTGACAGATTGACAAAACCGCTCTGCAAACGGTCATCGAAATTTGTCATAACTATTTGATGGTCATTACTAAGAATGTTTGCATTTGTATTTTAGAGAGTAATGTGAAATGATTGTTTCTAAACTGTTGGCTCAATGATTTTGCTGACAAAAGCAAGGTGAACCTCGTGTATTCCGGAGCGCTCGAGAATTTGAGTTGTATTTTATAATATTTTGCAATATCTCGATATAAGTTGTAGTCAAATTAATTGATTTTTAGTATTTTTGTGTTTGTTTGTGGGTATTCTTATTTTAATAAATGGAGTTTATAATTTTTTATACAACAGTCTCGTTAAGAATAGGATTCAATTCTATATTCATGAATGAACCAATTAGAACGTCCGTCGGTGTCCTACCAATACTTTGGTATAGAATAATATTAACCACAAGTGTATTCTACCTATATACCTATTCTGCCCTTTTTTACCTTATGAGGTTTGGAGTTTCTGATCGTGGCAAAAATATTGTCGAATGATTGGATTACATTACGAGTGTTTGTGTTTTGACGAGCTCAGTGGCGCAGTGGTGAAACGCGCTGTTACGCTACTTTGACACCAACGCTCGTGGGTTCAATTCCCACACAGAACAAACATTTGTGTGCATGAACATGTTTGTTTGTATTGGTCTGGGTATTTTCTATGTATAATAGCAGATAAGTAAAGTCAAAAAAGCCTGTGATGTGATGTAGCGACCGTCAATACGGTTTCCGTCACGGTCGGCCGACTGGTCATCTTAATGGAGGTTTTATATGTACGTATGTAATCTATTACATGTACACTGCCATATAATGTTTATTTGTAATTGACATATGTTCGAATATTGATTGAAAATGATATTCTATTGTCTTCTACAATGGTTGTCGTGTTGAAACTATCGATTATATATTGAAGTATTATATTCCTACGTACTCTGCTTACAACAATGTATTATTTTCCATTAGGTTATGGGCAGTATTTAAATACTGTTAAAATCGTATAGTTGAAATTGTGATATAAACGAAATCGTGTGCAATGGCGGATCACGAGTCTAGTCTGGGACTGTGTGGTATCAAGAAACTAATTGGTACGACGGACTTTCCTGACTGGAAGTTTCAGGTACGTAACTACCTTGAGAACAGAAACTGGTGGAAAGTGATCGAGGCTACTATTGTAAATGATAGTATAGTCGATATCGACAGAAAAGCTAGAACCACGATATGTTTATTGCTTGAACCCTCATGTTTTACACACGTTTATAATGCAAAGACTGCTAAAGAAGTGTGGTATAATCTTTGTAAAGCGTACGAAGATAAAGGGTGGGGGAGGCGAATCACACTGCAACGACAACTTTGGCAATGTAAGTTAGATAATTTCGAGTCTATGGAGAAATATATTTCTCGAGTTATATTTTTGTCGCAGCAATTGGCTGACATTGATGCTAAGATATCAGATGAATGGATTATTTCCATATTATTGAGTGGCTTGACCGAAGAATACAACCCTTTAATAATGGCTGTAGATAATAGTGGACAAGAGATTCGTCTAGAGCAAATCAAAACTAAATTATTACAGGAAGGAAATAGACAAAAAGAAATGAATCTAAGCGGTGAACAAGCTTTGGCCACTAATAAAGTACGAAATATTGCAGGATCAAATCACAAAACATTTGATAGAAAGCAAAAATTTATGTACAAATGTTTTAAGTGTCATAAACAAGGGCACAAAGCGTTTGAGTGCAAAGAGAAAAAACATAATTATGCTATGATTTGCATGAATACGGGTGAATCAAATACGTTTAACAAAAATAGTTGGTATCTGGATAGTGGATGCTCAAACCACATGACCCACGACATAAATAAGTTGACTGATTATAAAAAACAGCAAAGTGACTTGAAAATAAAAGTGGCGAATGGGCAAGAATTAAAAGTTCAAGGTAAAGGGAATGCTGAGCCAAACCTCGGTTGTAGTACTAAACTTGTACTAAGTAACGTACTACATGTACCCGAATTATCAATGAATCTCATTTCTGCGAGTAATCTTGTTAAAAAGAAGTATGCTATAAATATTGACAAAGAAGGCTGCACTATAAAGAAGGACAACCAAATAATCGCAAATTGTCGTGAAGTTGGCGGCATTTACGGATTAAAAGAAAAACAAGATTGTATGGTCAACATGACATTGTCAAATGGAATATTGTCAAATCTTTGGCATAGAAGATTAGCACATTTATGCAGAAATTATATGGAAACCTTGAAAAATCTTGTGACTGGAATTGATTTTAAAAACACAGATTTTATTGAACCGTGTGTACCGTGTATTAATGGGAAGACGTGCAAAAGTCCTTTCAAAAATAAACGTACCAGAGCACATGACTATTTAGAATTAGTACACACCGATATATGCGGCCCAATGGAAGAGCCATCGCTTAGTGGTTCGAGGTATATGTTACTCTTTATCGACGATTATACTCGCAAAACACATGTTTATTTTTTGTGTAATAAAAATCAAGCTTTTGATAAATTTCGCGAGTATAAAGCTGAAGTTGAGACAGAAACGAGTAAGTCGATAAAATGCCTAAGATCCGACAACGGGTCAGAATTTTGCAATCGTGTTTTTGATAATTTTTTGAAGTCTGCGGGCATAAAACATCAAAAAACTGTTCCCTATACGCCCGAGCATAATTCCGTGGCCGAAAGAGCCAACAAAACGATTATCGAAAAGGCAAGAACGTTGCTTTGTGAGGCAAACCTAAGTAAGAAATACTGGGCAGAGGCAGCTAATGTTGTAATATATTTAAAGAACAGAAGTCCTACCAAAGCTATTACTAACGCTGTACCGGAGGAAATGTGGACGAAAAGGAAAATTGACTTAAGTCATTTGAAAGTGTTTGGATGTTTAGCTTTTGTTTTGAAACCGAAACAAAAGAGACAGAAACTTGTTATGAAGACTGAAGAAATGATCTTTATCGGTTATCCTACAAATACAAAGGGTTACCGTTTGATAGATCCAAAAACGGGTAAAATATCTGTAGCAAGAGATGTTAAATTTTTGGAGAATGTATTTCCTGGTGAAGCCGGCACGGAAGTGAAGAAAAACACAGTTGTTCCTTTGAACATTGAGGAGGAACAAAAAGAGCCTGTGATAAATGTAATTCGTGATGGTAATTCAAAGAGTGAGTATGAGTTCCTAGAACCCGATACGACAAATATTGAGTCAATTTTAAGACCTGACATGTATATCAGCGAAATAACGGGACCGTGTGATAGTGCTGAGAAAGCTATAGAAGCCGATTTTAATGAGGAGGCAAGCGATTCAGGTTCAGTTACAACCGAGAGAAGATATCCTCTTCGTGAGCGTAAACCAGTGGATTATTATAAATGTAACGCTACCGCAGAGATTAATGGTGATCCATTAACGATTGAAGAAGCACTTGCGAGGCCAGATAGTGATTTATGGCAAAAGGCTGTGGACGACGAGCTGCAATCGTTGAAGGAGAATCAGACCTGGATGTTGGTAGACCTACCACCTGATAAGAAGCCGATCCAGTGCAAATGGGTATTTAAGATAAAAAAGGATAGCGACGGTAAGATAGTCAAGCATAAAGCTAGGCTTGTAGCCAAGGGATTTACGCAGGTACGTGGCGTAGATTATAGTGAGACTTATTCACCGGTAGTTCGAAGCTCCACGTTAAGATTATTATTATCGTTGGCGGCTCAATACGATTGGTTCATTGACCAGTGGGACGTAACTACTGCTTTTCTTTATGGAAAGTTAAAAGAAAATATTTACATGCTACAGCCGAAGGGGACAATAGTGAAAGGTCAAGAAAGAAAAGTATGTTTGCTTCAAAAATCTTTATACGGTTTGAAACAAGCGTCACACGCATGGTATGATGAACTAGATAAGGTAATGTTAGACTTAGGATTTATACAATCAAAAATAGAGCCATGTTTGTATCAGAAAAGGTTAAATGACAATAACAAAATAATTGTTGTTATTTATGTTGATGATATTTTTGTGTTTGGTAATAATGAGAGCCAAAAACAGAAGTTGAAAAATAACTTGTTAAATAAATTTAAAATCAAGGATTTAGGTCCTGCTTTGACATGTTTTGGGTATGAGATTAAGAAGGGCGAATAATGCTTTATATCTCGATCAGGAACAATATATTCAAAACCTGTTGGATGATTTTCAAATGAAAGACTGTAAACCTGTCGTGACTCCGATGGAGGTTGGACTCCGATTACAAAAAACATCGGAATCGCATTGTAACTTGCCATATCAAAATCTTATAGGATGTCTTAATTATTTGGCGGTTAATACAAGACCAGATATCGCACATGTTGTTAGTGTGTTGTCACAGTTCAATTCATGTTATAGTGAATTACATTACAAATGTGCGAAACGAGTTCTTAGGTATTTAAAGGAGACATTAAATCTCTGTCTCGTGTTTCGAAAGTCAAAACATTTAGATTTGCATGGCTATGTCGATGCGGATTGGGGCGGGTCATACGACCGAAAGTCTTTCACGGGATTGATTTTTAAATTAGGTGAAAACTTAATTTCGTGGGAGAGCCGCAAACAGCAGTGCGTTTCTCTGTCTTCGACGGAAGCAGAATACGTCGGTTTATGTCAAGCTTCTAAGGAAGCTATTTATTTGAATAGTTTATTAGACTGTTTGACAAATAAGGTATGTCAAAAACCTGTGGTTATTTTTAATGACAATCAGTCGTCGCATAAAATTGCGAAAAATAAAATGAACCACAATAGGACTAAACATATTGATATTAAATATCATTTTATTCGAGAAGCGGTGTTGAGTAACAAAGTGGAAATAAAGTACATGTCGTCTGATAAAATGGTTGCAGACATAATGACAAAGTGTTTGCATGGTCCTAAGATTAAAGGATTCCTTTCGCACTTATGTTTAGAGAAATTATCTATTAAGGGGGCAGATGTGACGTAGTTTGAGATTTATTCTTGTTTTTATAGAATCTGTTTTAAAGAGAAAATTTCTTAAAGGGTGCGGACATGATTTGATTTTATTTTTGTGTATTTATTTCTACTGTGATTTGTATTGTATTAGAAGTACAGTCAGGTTAAAAATTTTGTAAGTACAGTCAGCTACAAAATATTTTAATATGTAATAGATTAAGGGTGCGTAATGGAGGTTTTATATGTACGTATGTAATCTATTACATGTACACTGCCATATAATGTTTATTTGTAATTGACATATGTTCGAATATTGATTGAAAATGATATTCTATTGTCTTCTACAATGGTTGTCGTGTTGAAACTATCGATTATATATTGAAGTATTATATTCCTACGTACTCTGCTTACAACAATGTATTATTTTCCATTACATCTGCTAAATCTGAGGCATTGACAGTCAGCCTAGATATGGTAATGCATTCGATTGGGTCTGGCATCGGGATCTTTTATCGAAGTTACCATGACACTGGCTGCCCGAAGGGTTATGAAAATGGTTTGCCAGCTTCTTATCCAGGAGTTGCATAATAATCTTGGTAGACGGTATTTGCTCCGATAGCATGGACGTCAGTGCTGGCATCCCACAGCGCTCTGTATTGTCTGTATTTCTACTGATTATCAATAATACCTTGTCAATTGATGGCATTCATTATTATGCAGGCGACTGCACCGGGGACACATATTATACAGATCGCGCTAACATCCCTCGTCCCTTTGTGGACGATAGCCGCGATAAACTTGCGTCTGAAATTGAGGGTAGTTTAACTAAAGTACTGGGAACGGCTAAACTTTGTCCAATTGAACCCCATAAAGACACATGTTTCCGTGTTCAGAGCTAAGAAAATCCTATTCGCGTTATGGTTCCTCAATTCCAGACTACACGATTTACATCGCTAAAAGCATTGGCATTCTCGGTGTCGACATTTCCGGAATATTCAATATCGAAGTCACCTTGAAGGAGGCCAAACTAGCGTCCAGGAGACTAGGTGTTCTCAATAAAGCAAAGCAGCACTTCAGTGCGTAAGCAAAGACTTATGTTGCATAATATTGGACGGGAGCATCTGGATACCAGCTTGGATTGCGTGATTTGGTTCAGAAACTAGGTGTGATAATTGTTACACTTGATATTGAGCCCTTAGGTTTAAGCAGAGACATTGCCTCTTTTTGTGTATTCTACCGATTTTATAACGGGATGTGTTCTAAAGAATTGTTCGATATGATGTCGACAGCTTGTTTTTACAACTGCCACTCGCCGATGCCGAGACGGAGAGAAGTTCACCCTCACACACTGGAACCGCAACGGCTGCGTACTGTGCGGTCGCAGAGAAGTTTTATTCCGAGAAATCTTAAACAGTGGAATAAACTTTTTTTACATACTACGTCGGGAGGCATACGGCCCACCTGATGTAAAATGGTAACCGTAACCTATGAACGTTAAGTATCACACGCGCGATGCGACCTCTGCTGCTAACATAGCAACTCCATGGGAGTTTACTGGTGACCTCACTCACGCACAGTAACACAACAACCCTCTAGGGAGTTGTTATTTGGCTGTGGTTTTCCGGGAGATGGCGATACTTCCCAAGACGGGCTGCTTTGATGTGCTCTACCTCTCTTAAAACACCCAGGTAAAAACAAATTGACATGCTCATGCATACAAATGTTTGCCCTGTGTGGGAATCGAACCCACAAGCGTTGGTGTCAATGTAACTTAACAGCGCGTTTCGCCACTGCGCCACTGAGCTCGTCAAATTTCCAGTCAAGGGTTTCCCTAGGGAATACAGCATGGGGCTTTTCAAGGAGAAGTAATTGAAGTAGGTACATACATAATGGTGTGAATAGGTTTTTAATCAAATCAAATCAAATGTCTTTATTGCTTCCATAATGTTACATACATAGGTGGTGTAAATAAGAAAAACACATTCAGATCATTATGGACCCTGATGGGCACTGCAGTAGAAGAGAGGAGGAAACCAAATCCATTAAAATCAGAACATAATTTTAAATTAAATTAAACCAATCAAAAAAAAAAGATATATAAAAAAAAACAGTCAAATAATTTAAAATCATTAATTTATTTTATTATGTCATTTAGAAATTCATTCAAATTGTAATAGGTTTTGTCTATTAATAATATTTTTAAATGTTTTATAAATTGCATGTCACTATTTAGGTTTTTAATTATTTGTGGGATTTTATTATATATTTTTATGGACATAGCAAGAGGGCCCGAAGAGTGCAGAGCTAATCGAGAATTTGTCATGATCAATTTGTTTCTGTGTCTGAGAGAGCGGTCCTGTGTAATTTGTTCTCGACTTGTGTAAAATTCAGGGTATTTTTGAACAAATTTACATAATTCCAAAATGTATATGGAAGGCAGGGTTAAAATTTTAAGTTTTTTGAAGTAGGGTTTGCAACTTTCAGGAGCTTTTATATTAGCCAGTATCCTTACTAATTTCTTTTGGCTCGTAAAAAGACTATTCGAGTCTGTGCTATTCCCCCATAATATTGTTCCATATGTGAGTAGGGAATAAACATAAGTATAGTATAAGGCAAGTGACGTTTGCATGTCTGTAGTTTTTTTAATTTCTCGTAGTGCGTATGTGAATTCTTTTACATTAAAAAGTTTATCTCTCAGAAAAATCAACTCTCATCCATAATTTCCACGACTCTTTCACCATCATCATTACCAGCATCATCATCGCCAATCTCTAAAACTCAAGCACACACGCACACTCGCGCAAGCGCCCTGCGCCGCTCTAACCAAACAGCGATGTTGATAAACTACGTTGAACGAAACGCGTAAACGCCAACAATTTCATGGCGCTTACAACGTTTTGGCCGCGAGAAAAAAATGCCCCATGAACGATCTAGCGCTGCAGCGAACTTAAGTTCTAATTCTCACCAAAATCTTACGGTCAGGGTCACGTGTCCTGACGCAAGTTTAGCATTTTTTACTCATCCGAAAAAGTGCACAACGCCGCTAAAGAAGTTTTCACTTCAAAAATTCCACCGAATTCAGAACCTCCCCCTTTTTTTGAAGTCAGTTATAAGGACGAGCGATGTATGAAAAAGCACCACAGCTTTGATAGTACGGTGGAGAAGCCCCACCCGTTCAATGTTGTCCTTTTTAGATATGCGTATTCGATGTACGATATTGTTTCCATATCTGTTATTTGGGAAACGATACTTATTTTTCATACGCTTGATATTTTTTTTCCATTTCGAAATGCTCAGTGTCATCAAGGTCCACACATTATGACAAAACTGACAATTATCTTTATCACCGTAATACAATACAATTTAATTGTTTTTTTTTCCGGATATGGCTTGATACCCTTTTCATCACTTTCGCTACTTAAATTATCTTCTATCTATACAACTCTGAATCACCAAGAGTTGAAATGTTTGCAGCCTGATTACTAATATAGCTTAAAACTGGATACTGATTGCCAAAAGTCTGTTCACATGATGACGCGATAATATGTCTACACGATCCATTTTGAGGCTAACCCTCTAGCCGAGTCTAGCCTGTATTATATGTTTAAAAATGTCAGATGTCGAGTCGGTGAGATTATGCAAAATGTGAATAATTATGTCAGTTAAACGTACGTGCGGTCGGTGGCACTCTGCAAGGATTCTTCGCAATTATTACACCAATTTAGATAATTATTTTGTGTTTGATTGAAACTCTATTGCAAAACCCGAAGATATTCACAATATTTTTTTGCATAGCTTAAATTGTAATGAAAGTCGAAAATATCTACATGTTTATTAGGTATAATTCACTCTCCAATCTGACAAAATAATCTATGATGGTTGAAAGTTGTATCTTATAATACTCGTAGACTTCTATTCTCGCCAATTTCTTTAAGTACAGCCATGGGTCTTCTACGAGTAATATGGTGGAGCGCAAAATATATGATCAAATTGTATACGTGTTGCAAGGGGCGCCCGTACAATCTAGAAATAATTTTATTAGACGGAACAAAGTCTTGTGCCGAAATATTCACCAAGGAGTGATTCAAAATATGGGTTTTCACAATGGGCCAATAGGGAAGTTTCTAAAAGGGAGACTGACGTCATGCCAAACCAATCAAGTTCAAATAAACATGTATCAATCAGCGAAATTTAGTTAAGAATAACTTTGGTAAATTTTGGGAAGTTTTGGAAGCAAGTTTGATATTATTAAATCTTCCTTCTGAGCGTAGGCGACTTGAGTAACACAGAGGAGATCGCGAATATATTTATTGTATACTAGCTGCAACCCGCGACCTCGTCCGCGCGTATTTCGATATCTTGTGGGAACCGCTTTTACTATTTTCGTTAATTTTTCTCTGCTAAGAGTCATATGATGTGATATTGAGGCCTATAATCTTCGTCGATAATTGGGCAATCAAATGCAATAATCTTTTTAAAATTTTGACTGGTAGTTGTCCAGAGAGTAGCTTGTTCAAACAAACAAATAAACAAACTATTCTGCTTCATTTACTTATTATTATAAATTTTAAGGAGCGATCACCTCTTATTTCATTGGTTGCAATATCTGAGCCCAAACCTTATGACAGGGGAAAGGAGCTAATAGCAAGATTTATAGCCGCTAAGATTCGAGCGATAGTAAAAAACATGAGTGAAGATATATCTCATTGCGACAGGTTCAGTATCGCGTATCTGATTTGTTGATAATATGTCGACTTTTGTAATCATAGCGAAGAACAGATCAGGAGAAATCTCGAACAAGGCAAACTGTCGATCTCCCTTGTTTTAGTGTTAGCAAAGATATTGGAAGGCCTACTTGATTCGTGCATATAAAAGTGTATAAAACTACATGATGCTTAGTTCTGTTTCCAGCCCGGACTATCGACTGAATACGGAAATCCTCAAGTGTTTAATATTATACGGTGTAAACAACAGTGGTGTATGTTTGTCTCTTGGACCTCTTCAAAGCATTCGATTTCGTTTCATATGATGGGCTTTGGGGAAAGAAGGCCGACAGGTGTATACTGGTTGAATTATTAAACATATTTAAGTACTAGCAGGTTAGGTAATCAAATTAATCACGTAAGATTGTTAAATATCATCTCCGCATGATACAGGTTGAAGTTATGAGTAAGGCAAAGGGGTTTTATCTGTTAACCTCTTCGTAGTTGGAATCCACAGTATGAGGATGATGTCGATTGGTTGGTGTTAATTTTAATAACATCGGCTACACGGTCGGTATGTTGCTGTTGGGTCGCAGTCGAGGGCCATCGGAGTATATTAAAAATCGAATTACAAAACCGGCCAATCTATAAAAACGGCAAAAAATCACGTTTGTTATATGGGAGCCCCGCTTAAATATTTGTTTTATTTTAATTTAATTACTTGTTATTAAAGTGAATATATAACTAAATATTCTGTGAATATTTTAAGCGTCTACCTGTTGTCGTTATCAATATCGAGCAAAAACGAGTAAATAATCACGTTTATTGTATGGGAGCCCCCTTACATATTTATTTTATTCTATTTTTTAGTATTTGTAAATGTAAAATACACCATCTGTGAAAATTTCAACTGTTTAACTATCACGGTTCATGGGGTACAGCCTAGTGACAGACAGAAGGACGGACGGATGGACAGCGGAGTCTCAGTAATAGGGTTCCTTTTACCCTTTGGGTACAGAAACCTGAAAAAGCATACTCCACAATAGCGATAGTAACACATCCATACTAAACACGGCATCTTTTCACTGGTTGATAATCTTAGTCACTGACAGGAACACGGCTGCTATCTACGTTAGAGAAGTGTTATTTGGCTAAAGATGTAGCTGTAATCTTGAGGTAATTGTGACAAATAAAAAATATTGATAACAAGTATAAGATGTTGGAGTTTACCAACAAAAGTGATAACTCAGTAGATAAAGAACCAGCACGAATTTGTTTTTATACAATGTCGAGAGGAATACAAGCAAACAGCACACCTAATGTAAAGCGGTTACTGTAGCCTATGAACGCTTGTAATACATTAAGTATCACTCGCGCGATGCCACCTCTGCTATTAACACAACTACTCCTTGGGTGTGTACGTGAGTGAGATCTACTAATGTAGCTGATCCCACTGCAGGGATACGGGTCTCCCTTCAACCGAGGGGGTTTAGACCATACTCCACCATGCTACTCAACTGCGGATTGGCGGAGGCCAGTGTTGTCAAGCCGCCTGAAGGCCACTGACTTAGTTTAACGACTGTCATCTATCGACAATAGCCGGAACCAACGACTTAACGTGCAAAGACAAACAGACATGTTCCTGCACACAAATTCTTGCGTGGGAATAGAGCCCATGAGCTTTGTCGTCGAAGTAGCGTTATTAACTAGTAAATAACAGCAAGCTGTGTAGGCTGAGCTGATATTTTTTAAATTTAAAAATATTTAAATATTTTATTTAAATTTTTTTAATTTTTTAAAAATATATGGAACCCTGTACGACATCTAGCGACGAGTGCTGTTACTTTTTCTGTTGATGGGAGTGCAGTGCAGACTCTGCACTGCAGAGTGGCCAGCCATACGTTTTCCCATATGTTTTTTTTTCTAATTGGAACGATTTTGGACCGTTCTTCCTCACCAACGAACATTTAAATTTCAAATTAAAGGATACAAAACTACAATATGTTAGCTATTAGTGTGTCGATTTTGGAGTTTCTCACTATTACCGTCTAAACGCTAGCTGGATGACATCAGTCTACCCCAAACGACAATTTTGAGGGTAATGTTGCTCCGCTGGCTATCGCAGCTCTGCCAACTACACTAAATTCTTGTTTTCGGATTTATGTATCTACATATTTTTGTAATTATCACATGCTCGGTGGTAAAGAAAAATGTCGCTACGAAACCTATACGTCCCGGGAGTTATATTTCAAAAAGACGTGAGACGTAACCTAAGAAGGGTCTGATTTTCCCCCTGGATGGTGGTCATCTGACGGTATTGGCTCTATGTATCCCTGGGCTTAGGTAGCAGATCCAACTTTAATGGATTAGGAAGGAAGGAAGGAAGAACGGAAGGAATATGCGGCCTACCAAACTCAGTGAGATGCAACCTGAACACCTAAAGTTAACTTCGGCTCTAAACATGTCAGAGGGCTAAAAGGTTAAAAGCTACTTACATCCCAACAAGCCGAATTATCCTATGCAACTGACCTTGTACAAAATAGTACCCCGAAAAACGATTGAATCCATGAAGTTTGTTATTCCTAGCAACTGTTTTGTCAATAGTGTGTATGAGGCGGTTAGATTTCAAGGCTTATCAAAGTTGATAACGAACAAAATATTAGTTTGGAATATTCTAGCAAAAGTTGGTTTTGTCGTAGACACAATGGGTAACACCGAGAGCAATGTAACCAGCGGCGTAAAGAAACAGGCTGGCACTTCAGAGCAGAAGATTTATAAGCTCATTAACTTAAAAGGTAAGTAAGCATACTATCAATATTTTATACTATGCCGCATAGCAAACGTTTATGAACTGAAATCCGCTTGTGAGCAGTTACCGTAGACGCTTGCCTTGCATCAATACTAGAACAAGCCAACAAATATTAGGCCACGGTCTTTGTGAGGTATTCAACCCCTGTTGGAATGTTCATATAATATTAATCTGATAACTTAGATTCTGATTAAGCTTTCTGGATAAATGTAGAGCTCTTCTGTAAAAGTCACCACCAGACTTTAGAGTAGGCGCTATGAGTGCAGCGGCGGTGAGAATAGGTGACTAATATTTATTTGCAAGAAATATCATTCATCTATTCTATTACAAGGGTTCATAAGCTATGATAACCGCTTCACATTAGGAGGGTCCAACGTTTTTTGAATGTTTTGTAACCAATGACATCATTTTAAGGATCTTATGAATCAGGGTACAAAACCAAACGTTATAAAACTCTTAGTTTAAAATAGCGATGTTCATGATCATAGATCAGCAACACTGTAACTGTTTCTCTAAATAGCAGTTATATTAATTGAACTAAGGAGAAATTGTTAAACATTATGCCAAATATTAGCGACATCTAACGGCTGTTTACCGAACGATATTTAGAAATATTGATGAGAAATATTATAACGTAGCATTAATAAAAATAGATTTGAGATTTTGGTGACAGAAATGATATCTGTTGACAGGTTGTGGACTCTTGTTGGATATAATGAAGCGTGCTATCCAGAGCAAACAATATGCAGAGATCGACCACGCTATCAAAACGAAAGTGGAGCCCTTTTTGTACAACAAGGGCAATGGACGGTACATACCAATATCTCACATGGTGTTACTGAGAAACAAGGAACGAGCCAGGCATAAGTTGGTAAATTAAATTAAAAATACATGTTCTATGTTTAGAGAAGCCATAGCGTTGCCGAGTTGCTTGCTTTGTGTAATTATTTACTATATATTTGTAATTATAGCTAACCAAACAGGTAATGGAGGCCAACTTGGCCATACGCAGAGGCTATTGTAACTGCCAGGGCTGCAGCAGCAGCCAGCTGGCAGGTGCATGCGTTTTCTGATACAGTTACAGAATACAAGTAGAAACGAGTACGGCAGCGACGATGGTTGCAGGCATCATTTGTTACAGAAGGCAAGAAGGAAAGTATTATCGTCAACAGTAATGCTCAAAGCGAAAAAATTAGGTTTCCCAATTACCATTTACGTGACACAAGCGGATTGCTTCTCCGCATGCAATGGGTGAATTCGTCAAGATTGGGCCAGGATATTGTGGAAGGAATTCAACATAGGGAGTCCTCAGGGTCCTATATTCCAACCGACAACGCTGCACAATTTTGTTAAGGATGATCTGTTGCGTCGGCTTCTCCTGAGCAGAGTTAACATGGCTACATAGGGTGACGACGTGATGATCGTGTTGGTGACTTTTAGCAGTTTTGCACATGCATTACATGTTCAGAATTCTGCGGATGAGCGAGCGGAGAAGACAGAAGAGAATGTTCCGTCGCTAAAAAGGGGCATGCTTATGGACTGCCATAAGCCAGACGTAACCGTGTTTGTTCCTGCCTTAAAAAGAGGAGAAAGCAACTAATAATCGAAACAAAGACAGAGAATTAACAAAATTTTAGGAAGCGAATAACCTGCGGCACGAAATAGAGCCTTAAAATGTGATGTGCGCATCTTTAGCGACTTGGCTCAAATGACTGTGATGTCGGTGGAGTCATGTACGGTGTGGGTTGTTGCAGATGACGGGTGAACGACGAAACGAAAACGAAAAGAAGCCGTCCACAGTAGTCGAAACAGAGACGACCTGAGTGGCCATGGCAGCAATGGCATGCGACTACTAACGGTAGTGAGTGGGTGCCGGCCAACTTTAGTTTGCATGCACTAATTTGTGACAAATTCTCACAATGTTATACATATCAAAATGCTTGTAAATTTGAATTTGAAAATAGCATCAGTATGAATTAACATTTTTTGATTTCAATTAGATATAATATTATCCTCATTAATGACGAGGTCTGTAGCTGAACAATAACATGAAATGTTTCTAATGAGATTTATTTATCATCATATCTAGCTGCCTCCGCTGAGAGGCATGGAGAACCCTGACGAAGAGTTTGACGTAGAGAAAGACTGGCCCGAAGTGACGCAAGCAGAATACGACGCTAATCCATCAGGCTATCGAGAAGTGTGTTGGGATTTGAAGGTTTATACAGTATTGTATATATCATTTCATAGCCATAAATTCACAATAAATAATATTATGTCATGTATATTATGCGGGGTCCAGAAGTGATGGACAAAAGATTGGGGATGATTCTACTCTTTAATATGAACAAAATTTGTTTATATCGATTAGCAAACGAGGATCTAGCCAAATGATCAAGAAGAATAACTTGATTCTAGATAGACCTCCACTTACAGAGGACCGCAAAACAAATAATAATTTCCTGGTTGTTGTGTTCTTGCGAGGTAGGAAGGTGGACGTAAAATAAAAAAGACAATACAGGAATAGTGTGGAAATAAAATCGTTTCTTATCCTAAATTGATTCTTTAATCCATATGAGGTTCAATTTTCAATGACAAATATTTTATTTTTAGGAGCGGGGCGCAGTGGGAGAGACAATATTGCACATATGCATGCTAAACTCCACATCTCTTGCGGCAGACCTCGCTAAACGATTATTGCGATTCTATCCGAAATTAATTAACGATATATATGTGAGCGATGAATATTACGGTACGTATTTGTTATGTTAACATAAACCTTTGTCACTGAAACTCTCATTCAAATTAGTTTTTTGTGGAGATTAGCACTAAGATTAAACTAATATGTAAATCAATATACTCGTACAAACAGTCTGTTGGCGATTTTAATACATCAATAGACAATCAAAAATAATGGTAAAAATTGTTTTAAGTTAAATGGTATCATTTTAATTAGATGCTGTACTAAAAACTGTAAAATATTATGAACACAAATCTAGGTTTCCTAAAGATTTTGCTTTGCGGCGAGAAGTCATGCACGACTCATAGCAATGTCTTATCCAAATGTGACCTATAACTGAACCAAACCTGCGCAAATCTGATCTGAGGCGTTATTAATCAGTTTCACTGTGTACATAAGTAACAACTTTAGACAACATAGTTGAGCTAATTACAAAAATAACTCGTGTACAGGTGAAAATGTTCTACACATGGCCATTGTGAATGAAGATCTTATGATGGTCAAGTTCTTTTTGGACGCCGGCGCTAACTATCACGAACGATGTATCGGCTACTTCATGTGCCCAGAAGACCAAAAGGCATCCAGACATGACTCACAGGAGCATGAGTGGGTGAACGTTCAGCCAGACACTACCTACGATGGGTGAGTGACGCCATCTTACCACGCTTTAGATAACCGCGTAACTTCTTGAAGCGAAGGGAACGTACAAAGCAAATGCTGCTATATTTGTCTCCCGATATTGTATAAAAAATATGTGCTTATTTACGAAATACCCATTGTCCCATACTCATCGCACTGTTCAAATACATGTTTAACTGTTCCCTTAAATAACATGTTCCCTTAAATAAATCGCTTGAGAAGCTCACTCTGCCATGCTGTTCCACTGCGGGTCGCAACAGATCATGGTTAGTGAAAAAAATAGCGTTGGCTTAGCTGTAATCCTGCAAATCCTTCGCTATGGCTGTTAATGATAGAGAAAAGTAACATTAGTGCACGACCCAATGTGAATGTGGTTTCTGTAAAAAAAGGGTTGACTTCATCAGTCAAGAGATACCTTATGATTTGGCTTAACGATTACTACGTAATGATAGCAACCAGGACTGATAGAGTTCGTATAAAGTTTCTTTAAAGCGACAGTTATGGAAAGCATGTACACTGGCTGAAGAACTAAACAGCTTTTAAAAGTTATATTGATATGTGCCATGACTAGTATTTAGCTAGTTATTGGCATTTAGACTTTTAGATTGACTTAGCTCAGTGGCATTGAGTGACAAGTCATGCTGCAAAGAGTTTCTTTCAAGTTGTCATAACAGGTATAACCAAGTTCAGATCACGCTTAACACTCGAAGTTCGATTATAAATATTATTACGTACGGCATAAGAACGGTTAAAGTTCAATGTGTCAAATTTGACGTGCAGTTAGCTGAACATACATTTTATAGGTACGTGTATTGGGGCGAGTACCCTCTGAGTTTCGCGGCGTGTCTGGGACAAGAGGAGTGCTACAGACTGATTCTGGCGAGAGGAGCCGACCCCAACAAACAGGACACCAACGGGAACACCGTGTTGCACATGCTCGTGATTTATGGCAAGATGGTCAGTAAGCTATCATATTACAGATATTTAAATTGCACGAATTATGCAGTATGCCCCTATTCTTTACTAAGGTACGTAACTAGACAAGAGAGGCGAACCGAAAACAATCCATCGTGGTGAATTCTATGATTTATGTATACCATGTCACTTTAATAGCAAAATCACTATTTTGCTTCAAACGAAAGAAATCATCTTTCATAATAGTGACAAGCGTTTGAAGTTTAGAGCAAAATCATCATGCTTGTCGCTATGATGAAAGATGATTGAAGAGGTAATATATGGTGAAAGACTGACATTTGAATGCGAAGAAAATAAAAGTAAACCAGAACGAGCGCAAGAATTACGTTTGATGATGTACTATTGGAACACGTGGATGAGATTGTACGAGTATATCTTGGATGCGTTTCAGCAGGGTATACCTCTGATGTGGAAAAACGGGCGAGTGTTGGACGTAATGTAAATGGAGCATTCAAAAGACTTCTTGGAAGTAACAGCTTAAGCCAAAAGGCACAGCTAGCTGTACAAAACGGGGGACCAGTCCAAACACTAACTTGAATGAGAGAGCATGAAACTAAAATAAAACTCGAAAAGCGAGTGTTGCGCAAAGTTTCAGACATAACGTTTATAGACCGCGTTCACATGATGATGTATGAAACAGAGTTCGTTAGCTTGATGGAACGTATCGGCGTAAAATAGGAAGCGGCATCATCTGTTGTACGAGGTGGAAGAACGTGTATTGTAGGAAGTGAGTGATGGGTGTAAGAAGTGTCATGTTTTGACATTGTCATATTTCGGTCTGGTCTTCTCTGCCTACTCCGTGAGGGACTTGGCGTGAAGATATATATATATATATATATATATATATAGATGTATATAGTTTTGTTGACCCCCATTTTTAAGTTCTGAATATATAATTGTTTATTTTACAGAGTGGCGCAAAAGTCAGTCATTAACTTTGATTCCGCTTTTCGGACTATGTTAATTTAATATCTTAATTTTCCCCCCATTAAGTCGGGGAAATGATATACCACACGGGCCCGATTTATGACATTATTCTTCACTCTTGACCGAACTTCCGGCGATAGGTTCACGCATTCTTGACGAGTATTCTCTTTGAGGGTTTCAAGAGTCTGAGGCTTGTTGACTAGACTCGTGACTTCAAGAAACTCCACAAAATGAACTCTGGGACGGATAAATCGAGCGATCTTGACGACCAGTGTAAATCACCGTTGTGACTCTTGCAGTATGCGCCGTTGCTCGTGTTCTTCAGTCCCAATTCATCCAATTGGTGTAGGAAAAAATCATTAAGCACGGCTCTGTAGTGCTCACCGTTTACAGAAATCGTGTGGCGCGCGGCGTTTTCGAACAAATAAGGTTCGATGACGTCTCCTGCGTAAACAACACGCCATGAAATAACTTTGAGCGGATGTGACGGTACTTCATGGGTTACATGCCAATTTTCCGTGCCCCCGATACTTCTGCTTATTCACATAACCACAGAGATAAAACCTCGTCGCTCATGATTATTTTCGATGAAAAATTGTCTTACTCTCGGTCGAGATTCAGGATGGCTTGAGCGTAGGCTACACACGCTTGGCGGTCAACGGTTAACAGCTGATGCACTGAAGGGGAACTTTTTCAAGATTTTTACTAAAATTATCTGAAAAGATCGCCTATTGATACCCAAGTACACTGCTTGTCGATGCCCCGGAGTCCTATGCTATATCTTCAGCCACCGCCGCGTTATTCTCAGCAGAACGGCTGTTTCGCGGCCGGCCAGACCTGGCAGCATCTCGTGTTGTCACGTACTTTTTTATATACAACGTCGGGAGGCATACAAGCATACGGCCCACCTGATGTAAAACTTTACCGTAGCCTATACCTAAACGCTTGCAAGACATTAAGTATCACTCGCCCGATGTCATCTCTACTGCTAACACAGCAAGTCCTTAGGAGCTTACGGGTGACCTCACTCTCACGCAGGAACACAACAACATAACAACCCTCTAGGACTCTAGGGAGTTGTTATTTGGCTGCAGTTTTTATGAGGTGGAGGTACTTCCCCAGACGGGCTGCTTTGATGCGCCCTACCTCTTTTAAAAACACCTAGACCAAGACAAACAGACATGTTCATGCACACAAATGTTTGTCCTGTGTGGGAATCGAACTCACGAGCGTTGGTGTCAAGGTAGCGTAACAGCGCGTTTTACCACTGGTCCACCGAGCTCGTCAGGCCATACTCTTCTAGGCGAGCGGCTAAATGCTATAGTGTTTGCCCAGTTGTTGTTGGACGACCGGGAAATCTGCGCCTACATTCACTCTACGTCAACAACACGACGAATTACTCCGCAAAAAAATCGACACAATTATTCCGCCTTCTTTAGAAGTATAGAAATTCATTTCTTGTTAACGGATATATTATATCTGTTTTCTTCACAAATATCAAATAAGACATATGCAGCCATTTGTAAAAATTATAGCATATTCCAATGAGGTGATGATGACTTTTGCGCTACCGTGTATAAACAAGTTATGACATTATTCAACAGTTAAGGAAAACATAAACGAATTTACACGTTTCTTACTTCTTTGATGAGCTTCCAATTTTTTTTATTGATAACACTGAAGTTCGTTCATATATAACAGAGAGCAAAATATACTGAACTTATGAACCGAAATTTGTATTTGTCTATTTACATATGGATGATGTATAAGACTACTTTCTATTGTTTACGTATATTAATATATAGCTATGTTACAGAGTACATTTGATATGGCCTACGAAGTAGGTGCTTCACTCAACATTCGCAATGTTCGGAACCTGACCCCACTAACTTTGGCTGCAAAGTTAGCCCGTGTGGAGTTATTCTTTCACATTCTAAATATAGAGCGGGAAATATACTGGCAAATTGGAGCCACTACATGTGCTGCATATCCCTTGTGGCAAAGTGATACAATCGATACAGAAACTGGTCTAATAAGCAAGGATTCAGCGCTCAATTTGGTAGTATTTGGGGTAAGTTACCTAAAAATTAATACGAACGGGGTGTGTAACAATAGGTATATAAAACCGGAAGAGCTGATTCAAGGTAACGAAAAAAATCGCTTCTAACAGCATTTTCTTTAATCTTTATCGCACAGATTAAAACAGTAGCGTCTTTTCGTAGTAAACATTCATAATACTAATAAGATATACTTTAAATTTAATATGCCAATGCAAAAAATCTACCTATCATTTGAAAGTGATATCATTTAAAAATGTATCGTGTCGTTGAATTTTTGAAGTGATAACTTCTTATGGGAGGGTAAACCGCTTCGTCACCGAACTCGTTACGGCGTTAGTCTGTCTGGTTTCCCTTTCTCTCACGCATACGGTAGCGGATTAGTTTAAGTTATCACTTCTGTCGGGCGTCCCGAGACACACACGTTTTTTTAAGACTAGTTAAAATAGTAAATAGTAATAAAAGTGGGAAGGTGATAGCGAATAAGGCTGGAAAAGGACTACTGGCTATCGCGATAACATGATCCTCACGTGAGGAGGATCATGGGCAGAAATAATAGGTCACATTAGAAATTCATTCGGATTGTCAGCTTTTTGATGCATAATAACTGCTTTTAATAGCAGTTACTTCAACTATATATGGCGTGCCACAAGGCTCAGTGCTGTTCTCAATATTTTAGCTGCAAATTAATGATACGTTATTAATTGATCGCAACGACAGCATCAGGAATACTTATTATACAGACTGCGCTAACATCCCCCTTTCCTAATTGGAGGAAAATCGCAACCATCTTGAGACTGAAATTGAACTGGTATTGCACTTCAGCTCTCTGCATAGCGCAGAATGGTAATGTCTTATGCTATAGAAGTTTCAAGTCAGACTGAACATGGAATAATATATTCACCTTAGGGGAAAATACCTAAATACCAGTCAAGAACTTGTGATAAGATTCAAAGACGAGCAGTGACATTGCTGATGATCCTTAAGTATCGAATATCCGCATGGAATCGATTCTTTAAGTTTAATCATAAAATTCCTAAATATTTGGGAAGATTTTCTTTTCCTTTCTCTGCTTATTACTCAAAGGATTTCGTTAATAAAGATCTGTTCGATATGATAGCCACAGTTTCCTTCTACAGCTCCTCTACTCGCCATCGCTAGTTCCGCCTAGAGAATGGTTAGGTTATGGTAATAAATTCCCTACTCTGCCGAGGTTTTCTCATGAGACTACCACATGAATTTTCTAAAAAAAGGGCATGAATATATTACCGGTTAACGAGTGATGCTCTTTGTGTTGCAAGTGTCCACAGGCTACAATAAATTTGCTTGATTATTTTTCATAAATTTGTTTGCTAGTTTAGCGGTATAAAAAATATATTCTAAAAGATTAACATTTTTACAGTAACATGATGACTAAATAAATAAAAAAAAAATCAAAATCTTAAATATCCCGTCCAGATATATTATAATTGTACTGTAAAGATTGTTTTTTTTTCGACAAAATGGCGCTGCCTAGCCGCAATGTAAATTTTGGCTAATTTACGTTACAACTTCTGCCTACGACTTCGAACACGAATATTATGTTATATCGAGAACAGGTACTCAAGTTTAAATGTTTAGTCGTAACATGATATCAAAAAGACAGAGAAAAAGACACACACACTTTACATTAGTGGGATATTTTCTTTCTTAGTGATCAAATCATTGAATTTGCCATTTCTTGAAATGACCAAGTAGATAGTTCAGTATGCAGAATATATTTTGACCTACGCTCATTTATGAGTCATGACAGTAGTTTTATTATGACTCTTTAAACTCCACTCGTAGAAATACGAGTTTATTTTAATTATATTTGTGATGACGTCTCTCGTATTTGAGTATCATAACCATGCTGTGGAGGTCGTTAAATATTAAGAATATTTTACTACTCTTGAAATTTAAAGTTTTGACTAAAGCCATATCATGATTATTTACTAAATAATGATTATTGTGCCTTAATATTATAAATGGCTTTTTATTCTAACCTTAAGGACACTCACTTTCCCATATTTCGTATTTTCTTCAGCTTAGCTTGATTATTTTGCTGGCGTGTGAATATTTTGCCGTGGAACATATACAGGTGCACAATAAATTTTATTCTGCATTTTGAGGTCACCATTATCACCATCAGATATCTACCTCTAAAAAGTCTTTTCCAAAAACCTATTTGAAACAATTATAAGATACTTTACTCTGCAGTGTAATAGTTTTTTTTTTATCTCGAATAACAGCTCTAATACAGCCTATCTATTGTTTCTACAGCTACTATAGAACTATTATGCAGCTTGAATATACAGCTAGTAGAATTAAGTGAATTTAAAATTGGCTTGTACATAGCTTATTATTTAACTTGGATTATCACCCTGCACTCGGGTAAAACTACATCAGTGTAAACAGCATCATTCTTTTTCAGGAAAAAGATGAGCATTTGGCATTATTGGAAGGCATGTTAATTGACCTTCTGAAAACCAAGTGGAACACGTTCGTTAAGTTCCGATTTTATCAGCAGTTCATTTTGTTTTCTTGCTACTTCCTCGTTTCCATTTTGTGCTTCACGCTTAGGCCGGGACCTCCAGACAAGGCCTTCAATGCTACTGCATTAAATAGCACCGCCATACCCATCATTAACGACACTGATTTAGCGACTGATTTAGGTGAGGAGTTTTTACCATGTAAGATTAGTTTTACAGTCTCTTCTTATGTAAGAGTTTTTGCACGTAAGACGCAACGCTGAACAGGTGAGTTGGAGACTATCACCAGTCTCGTGTGTGATGGGCGGGGAGCATGGCACCTTGGTAAGTTTGGTTTTGAGTCTGAAGACTATGGTAAGCCACTTCCTTAGAATGATACGTCGACACAGTCAGCAAGTTGACGATGCGTTGGCCCGATTATATCTAGCAAATCAGTGAAGGCACATAGGGAAGCAACGGCATCCTCCCTGTATGATATGAGAAGGACAAATGATCTGACGAGGAAGATATTGAACGAGCAGTGAGGGAGTTGATGTTGATAACGACGATGAAGTGACTCCAGTTTAACAAGCATTTTTGTTCCTAGCACGAATGTGTGTGTGTTGACTCAATACACCTCAATACACCTCACCACACGCGATCAGGAGGTAACAAGCAGTGGGAGCAAAGGGTTGTAAGTGTCTCACTATATTCTTTGGAGTCAAGGCACATCTGAACTACACAGTCGTTAGTAGTCAGACGAGTGTACCTTCGATTCTAATTTACTTGCAGGATAGGTACTTGTGTTATTTATTAGCCATGTCCCATGTCCACAAAGAATATAATAATCATTGTGTTTCAGAAAACTGCATGTTACAAATAAATGCCACGGAGTTCGATCCCGGAGCTGTAGAAATGATAAATGCAACCAAAATGGATGGACCTCAATGTGCCCGATTTAAAAGTCATAAAAAGGACAAACGTAAGAGATATCGCTATATAATTTTACTTTAGCTGTAAAACGTTTTTTATTTACACGCGTACTTTTGTGTCTAATTACAGCGGCCGGGCGACCGAAAGAAACTGTCGTGGAAAATTGGTGGGAAGATCTGACAGAAGATTGCAGACTAATGAACCTTGATAGTGTGCAAGCAAAAGTATGTTTACAATTTTTAACTTTACCTACTATACAGAATGAATCATTGTGGTGTGACAGATTAAGTGAAAGCACTAGCACATTATTTAGAAATCCCTGACGAGCAAACTTTTTATGCCATGCTTCCTAGGAATGTACGGCGTGAGTCGAATTCACACTTGACCTGTTGACTTTGACGGTGAGTTAGGTTTGGACACGTCCCCGGGTGGCGGGGACTGGTGACTGTACTGGTAGTGAAACGAAGCCGAAAACCATGCTGCGCGAAGAGTATTTAACGGCGCGACTCCAGTACGTCAGGAGCCGAAGAAGGGGGCGCCAGGACCGTTATTCAAAAGTTCAACTGTATATGACGTACAGATTTAGCGTTAAACCACTCCAGATAGGCATTAGACGAGCAAATACGGAGATGTGGAAGGGAATGCTTGGCGATGTGGTATATACATGAGCGTTTTCTCATAGAGAAGAAATAAAAAAGAGGTTTGGCCACGTTAGTGCTATATATATTTCATGTTGTGATTTAGGTAAGGCTTAAGCAGTGTTAAGTTAGGCAAGGTCACGTTTATCCTAATTTCAGTCAGGTTTACATTACACTGATCAAGTTTGCGTAAAAATGAAGAAAAATAGTATTCTAGCACAGTTCTTCAGAAATCATTACTGATTTTTACGTTACGGAAAGCTCGGTGTGCTATGCCAACTCGCACTTGACTAGTTCTATGCTATTACCTTGTATATGTAAGTAGCTATATAAAATAATAAATTTAACTTTATGCATTCATACAACTTGTTTTCATAGGTACGAATAACCGCTGAATTGGTTTTATGGATCGGAGCACTTGCCTACATTGCGGCTGCTATACGGGAAGCTAGATTTCTCGGGTTGAAGATGTTCTTTGAAAATCTGAGCACTGTTCCATCTAGGTAAAAACCTAATATCTTTATAATTCGAATAATATGACAAATTGAAGTGAATGAGAGAGAGTTATACGAAATTTATTTGAACAGAGTAATGTTCCTGTTCTCGTGTCTACTGATGGTGATTCTGCCAACTTTACGTTTTTGGTGCGCTGATGTGGAAGAGGATCACCTAGCTGTGATCATTATGCTGACTACTGCTCCATATTTCTTGTTCTTCTGCAGGTATTTATTTATAAAGTTTCATTTATTGGTATCCTCTGACATCAAGTATTTACTGAGAAAAGCTTGATACTATAAAACACGTGTTTCCTATCGCACTGAGTAATTTATGATATACATAAATTACTCAGGAGTGCGATAGGGAAAAACCTTTATTTACAGCCTATATATAGTACGCAAAAGTATAATTAACTATTGAGCTTAATATGTACATTGATAAACTGTTTTTATTCTGCACGTAATAGGGGCTAAAGTTTTAGGTACCTGCAGTTCGTAGTGTATACTTTGACATACTCTTAGCTCTTCATCTCAATCGGTACTTGTATAGTTCAATTGACATTTCTCTACTTTTTATTATTAACAGGGGCTTTAAGAGTGTCGGTCCATTTGTTGTGATGATCTATCGGATGGTGATGGGTGACCTTCTTCGATTCATCTGCATTTATTTGGTGTTTGTTATGGGATTTTCACAAGGTATGGTATAGATCTTATTAAACTTCGCCCTCTAGGAATGTACTAAAATCTCTTCGTAGTCATCATTGTAAAATACTGTTATAAATATTTATATCCGCTACATAAATGTTGGTTGCGTAAATCTATAAAAAATACTTGTCAATTTCAATCAATATCTTAACGCCAGAGTCCTTGCGGACTTGGCACAGAGAACCGAGAGCCATAAGCAGTCCTTACATACCTCAGTCACTTCCGTCACATTCATAGCCCTTTTCATACACGCTTTCTTCATTTTCTTTTTATGCTTCTTATAAGTACTAATTCTACTTAAGTTTATAATAACAGTCATTAGTCAATACCTCGTCCTCGTCCTTACGATTTTTAAGAATAGAAGTTTTAGTAGTGAAAGCTATTAACTTTTGCCACAATGCGCATCTGTCCCGTCTGCATTGGATTGCTGAGTTGCGTTGCTAATAATACCTAACCACAATGGCGAGGGCCTGGTTAATTAAACTTAGGATACGAGTTCACGCACTATAATATGTGTCGTGTCTTTAGATGATAATAGACAGCTAAAAGCCCACTTTGGAGAAATTTTACAAATTACTAAATTGACCTTAGCTTCTGTTTTGCGATTATTTTCTATTTATATATTTATTTAGATATAACATTCATAATTCAAGTATTTTGTGTGCACAACTTAAACCACATATATCTATGTAGTAAATTATGGGAAAAAACTATTATTTAAACATTCGGAAGGTTATTATGATCAGTTAAAAAAAAAATTGCCAGTTATTTAATTTTCGGCGTTTGATAAATTAGTGAGACAGTAAAGTATGAACAGTAATAAAAAAACAATTAGCCGGTTATTTCATCCTGCAATAGCAGTACAAAAAATATGTAAGCAGGGTAAATAAATGGCTAGGCCAAAAATGTTGGCAAAACGCAACTGAAGACCAAGAGTGGCGACATTGTCTAGTCCAAACCAGAGGTCTTGAGGGAGATTGAGAGTTTATATGGACAGTTATATACCAAATCACCAGAGCCCGCTTCTATTTCGTCATCAGACCCAAGAGCCAAATTGACCGGACACTACACGGAGGATATCCCGGACATCAGTCTGTACGAGATTAGGATGGCTCTTAAACATCTCAAGAACAGCAAAGCTCCGGACGATAATGGAATCACATCGGAACTTCTTTAACTTTGGAAAACCAATATTTAGGGTCCTTTAGAAGCTTTTCAATTGCGTCATCCTCGAGGGTATAGCACCACAGATATGGGGCAGAAGCATGGTGGTGTTGTTTTTCAAGAAGGGCGATAAAGCCTTATTGAAAAGTTATCGACCCATCTCTCTTCTGAGCTATGTCTATAAGCTGTTTTCAAGGGTCATCACGAAGCGTCTTGCACGCAGGTTTGATGACTTCCAGCCTCCAGAACAAGCCGGTTTCCGGAAAGGCTTCTCGACCATAGACCATATACATACGCTGCGGCAGATTATACAGAAGACCGAAGAGTATAACCAGCTACTATGCTTAGTGTTTGTGGACTATGAGAAGGCTTTAGATTCGATGGAGACTTGGGCTGTGCTCCAGTCTGTCCAACGGTGCCACATTGATTATAGGTATATCGAAGTGTTGAGGAGTATATATGAAAACGCGACCATGTCTATCCGACTACAGGACCATAGTAAGAGACCTATCCAATTCCAGAGGAGTGAGACAGGGAGACGTTATTTCTCCGAAACTGTTCACAGCTGCATTGAAGATGCTTTCAAGCTACTGGACTGGATAGGATACAGCATCAATATCAACGGCGAGTATATCACTCACCCTTCGATTTGCCGATGATATAGTAATCATGGTAAAATCGACGGAGGACTTGAACACAATGCTTGGAGATCTCGACAGAGCATCCCAACGAGTGGGTCTTAAAATAAACGTGGACAAAACGATAATCATGTCGAATGTACATGTTGTACCCGCTCCAGTCTTAGTTGGGAGCTCGGTTCTTGAAGTTGTTGATGACCTAGGACAGACAATCCAGGTAGGTAGATCCAACTTCGAGAAAGAGGTCCCTCGATGAATCCAACTCGGATGGGCAGCGTTTGGGGACATTACGAAAGATTTTCTGGTCCAAATACCTCAATGTCTCAAGACGAAAGTCTTCCACCGGTGTGTGTTGCCAGTGATGACTCACGGTACAGAAACGTGGTCGTTTACTATGGGCCTCATACGAAAGCTCAAGGCTGCACAGCGTGCGATGGAGAGAGCCATGCTCGGAGTTTATCTGCGAGATAGATTCAGAAACGAACACATCCGTAGCAGAACTAGAGTTACCGGCGTGGCTCTAAGGATTAGCAAGCTGAAGTGGCAGTAAGTAGGCAGGCTACATAGCTCGGAGAACCGATGGCCGTTGGGGCAGAAAAAATCTCGAATGACGACCACGAACCGGAAAACGCAGCGTAGGACGGCCCCCCACACGATGGACCGAGAATCTTGTGAAGATCACAGGGAACCGATGGATACAAGCGGCACAGGACCGATCGCTGTGGAAGTCTAATATAAGATATAATGATGATGATGATAAATGTTGGAATAGACAGTTTTCGGCAGTTCGCAGGGAGCGGAGACACCTGAACGTCACTTTGATTGTAAAGAGAGGTAAACTTTCGTTAGAGGGGGCGGGAATGCACAGTATATGAAATCCCACCTGAAAACTTTTATGAGTTTAAAGAGCAGTTTTTCAATAAATGCGATTGCCGCAACATAAAGAAGAATGGACTCAAGGAACATGTACTTGCCCGAACTTTTATAAGATGTATATGTGTAAACATATAATTTGCCTGTCCGTATTGTGTATTTTATTTAATTCCATCAATCAAAGCGAAAGTGATTTCCTTTTTCATAACTTAATTTACTGAAAAAAAAAACAATTAAATGATAAAGCCATTGGTACTTAAATATTTTTCCTTTTTTACATTACGCGCTGGAATATACGTGGAATACATTTTACCCCCTCATTAATTATAGAACTGCTTAGAATGAGATTTCTTACAGACTAATTTTGATTTATTAACTTCCCACACGTAACTGCCCGTTTTGCTATTTTGCTTATTTTATTATTAGCCATGAAATGGATAATTATATTAGATATTACATATTTTTGATGACTTAGTTTTGTTTACTTTACTGTTAAGTTTTATCTGCCGAACCTGTTAATAAATATGCATTTTGTAATTTTTAACTCACCAAAACTACAATATACAACTGCCGCTTTAAATCAGTGCCGTAAATTTAGTTTCGTTAAAGATATGCTAACATTGAATAAACTAGGAGATAAAATATCATAGAAATATTAAAGAAGCGAGTGAGGTGTGTAAGGACAAGTTCATATGGCACTCGGTTCTCTCCGCCTACTTCGCAAGGGACTTGGCGTGAAGTTATAGATATCTATCTAAATATCTAATATAAAAAATATAAAATATCATCAGTCCTATGCTGGGTGGATATCACAATCACATTAGTCGATATTGATTACGTTTTTTGTAGTGATTGCTTATTCATTTAGTTTTCTAAATTACGCACTAGATTTTGACACTGCTTCATATTATAAAATCAAAACTTCATCGAGTAAATTTCAAAATAACAACGAACAAATCAACAATTTTTAAAATAACAATGGTCATTTGATCAAAAGTTCAACTGACCACAGTCTGGAATATCAACATTTAAATTATCTATTACACTATTGGCCAAATCGTTCAAAGGTCAAAAGGATTGCCCTATAGGTACTTGAGTTCGCTCGCTCGCTCGTGTTATGGGTTTTGGTCACAAGGTAACCTAACGAACCTAACCTACCTACCCTCCGCGGCAAAGTTGTTTTTGTGTCTTTGTTACTTTCGCCCTAAACTTGTGTTCGCTCGCTCGCTCATGTTTTGGTCGCTAGGTAACCTAACGAACGAGGAAGGTATACAAAACACTGAAGAAGAAATCATTTGCGATTATGAAATTTGATTAGGAGTGATTTGGTACTTAAATTTACATTTGGTCAATCGTCCATTTGATGACACATACACATTTGGATTATAAAATTTTGCTAAATAAAACATTTGGTCTTTTAAATTTTGTTATTTAATTTGTAGTTGTTTTGAAATTTGCTCGATGAAGTTTTGATTTTCTAATATGCAACCGTTTTCACTTTAATTTATAGATTTTTACGGAAGATTTTGTACTTATTTGTAAGTATCGTGTAAGGCAGGTTAGGCAGCGCGGATCAGTTAGTACAAGAAATATGAAGATCTGAAAGTAGGTTAGCTCTAAGCTAATTTGAAAGTATGATGATAATACCCCACAGATTAATCATAAGATGCCAGGTTGGTTTAATCGTGTTATGATTTCGTTTTCAGCATACTATGTAATATTCCTGTCTTTTGACAATCCGAACACTCCTGAGGGAGTGGACGACTCTGTGTCGAACCCAATGCCGTCGCCAATGGAGAGCATCATGGCGATGTTCCTAATGTCTATGACCTCCTTCTCTGACTATTACACCGCTTTCGATCGTACCGACCATGAAATTGAGGCAAAGGTAAATAGTATGATATCATATATGCAATACTGCCACCAAGGTGTGTTTGTGGGTCTTCAAACAAAGATTTATCATCTATGTGTTAATTTTAAAAACACTAATTTGCATCAGCACAAATTAATTTGCATCTAAATACAATTAGGGTTTCTATTAGCGTATCACTAATTATGATTAGGAATCCTGGCAGGGTAGAAATTTAACTAACTGTATTTATTTATTTTCTCTATAGGTACATAGATAATTAAATACAATTTCATAAAAAAAAGACTAGGATGATCGTAAAAATGAAGTGCTCGAAGTAAAAGTTTTAACGTATACGTTAACTGTGTGTCTTATAATTTAAACCTTTTAATTATATACATGTATTTGAGGGAATTCGCATTAAAAAAATGTTTTAGACGAAGGCAAATGAGCAAATGTGTCATCTGATTATAATCATCATTGCCTATAGCATCAATCCGTTTTTAAGGGAAACAGACTCTTTTATTGAAGCCCGCTATATTGTTTTTGTTCATGATATCTGTTAAGGCAAACTGATTGGATAACTTCAAGAAAAGATGCCTAAAAACGTACTGTGGTGAAACAAACAACGTTATAGTGGTATGAATGGAATTTTAATAACTAGTGATGTACACTATACATTTCAGGTCCTATTTATAATCTACATGATAATCGTAGCTGTATTACTTGTGAACATGTTGATTGCCATGATGGGCAATACGTATCAGAAGATAGCTGAGACGAGGAACGAGTGGCAGCGGCAGTGGGCCCGCATCGTGCTCGTAGTAGAAAGAGGCGTACCACCTGCACAGAGGCTGAAGCAGTTGCTGGCATACAGTCAGCCGATGGCCAATGGAAAGAGGGCACTCGTTTTAAGGATCAACCAAAAAGTGAGTAGATTTATAATTTCATTTATCACGATGAATGCCCAGTAGAGCTGTATGACCTTATCCCTCCGTCCAAGTTTAAACAGAAACAGAAATTACCGTCGAGCACAACTTCGCACAATAAGATTTAGCCAAGCTTTTCCGTACCGAATCATTAAACAATAGAATATGTGATTGTTTCCGGTGCCTGGAATGACATGAGATCCATTAAATAAAATATAAACCTTTCAGGTCGGCATTATACAAAAGACGCAATGCAATAAGATGGCATGATGATCTTTCATCGTTTCTATTTTTAGATACCTGCATACTGCAGCCTATCTGGTAGGCAAAGGCAGTCGCATGCCGTCTCCCATTAATTTTTTTTGTAAACATGGCTTTTGGAAATTAAACTATTCATAAAAACAGAAAAATTTATAATAGAATACACTAAATAATGAATACCCTACAATGTGCTAGTCATAATGATGTATGACGACTATGTGGAGAAAGGCCTACAACTCAATGTGAACAAATCACACAAATAATGGTGTTTGAAAGTGAATAAATCAGAACGATCACATGAATTACGGAAGCGCTTTTAGCAGGGATGGAAGGTACATCACCGATGTGGAGAGACCAGTGAGTGCACGGAACAGTGTGAATGGAACTTGAGAAAACTTTTAAACAGCCGAAACTTAAGCCAGAAGGCACACTGTATACAACGCGGTGCTAATCCCAACGCTAATTTATGGAAATGAAAGCAGGTTGAAGTAATTGGATGAAGTATGAAAGTAGATATATAAATGCGGTCGCGATGCAAACTTTACACTAAATTTGTAGCGTAATACTTGCTGACCGCGTTCACAATGATGTTATAAGAAAGAGAGTTGGTCTGAAAGTGAGTGTCGGTGGTAAGATAAGGAAAGGCATGCTCCGTTACTTCGGACATGCAGAAAGAATGCTGGATGAAAGAATATCGAAACAGATATATAATGCGAAAGTGGAAGGATGTAGAAGCCTCACCTGCCATGACCAAATCGGTCGTGTTTTATCAAAAGGTGACGTTAGGAACCATAGGAACTGGCGAGCGTACATGAAAAGAACTATTAATGTTAATGGCGCGAGCGAGGTGTGTACCGCGTTTTATAGCGTTCGGTTCTCTCTGCCTACCCCGGAAATGAACTGGCGTGAAGATATATATACATACAGATGCTAGAACTAGGAATCTGTCCAGTGTTATTATCGACGTCAGGAATAAATAAACTGTACTATAAATAATTAGTTAAATTTCTGTTTAGAATGAAGACAAAGAAGACATGAAGGAAATTTTAGAAATGAAACGGACACACGAGAGGTTTGTGGCGAAAAGGAAGCAGCGAGAGGACCTACTGAAGACAGGAAAAACAACTACCTCCAAATAGTAGCATTAAGAACTACCCCGATAGGAAAAAGTAGAAAGTTACATATATTTGAGCAGCACTAGCTGATTTATAAATAATAAAAATGAACACAGAATGAAATGTAAATTCCTATTTTCATGTATATCATTATATCAGGAGTAGAAAACATAACTACCTCTTACTGTTAGCGTTAGAAATGTGACTTATTAGAAAATAGTGTAAAGCTACTCGTATTTGAACAGAACTAGCTGGTTTATAAAAAATAAGAATGAGCACAGAATGAAATGTAAATTCGTATTTTCATGTATATCATTATACAGGAGTAGAAAACACAACTACCTCTTACTATTAGTGTTAGAAAAATGACTTATTAGAAAATAGTGCAAAGCTACTCGTATTTGAACAAAACTAGCTGGTTTACAAAAAATAAGAATAAGCACAGAATGAAATGTAAATTCCTATTTTCATGTATATCATAATATCAGGAGTAGAAAACACAACTACCTCTTACTATTAGCGTAAGAAATATGACTTATTAGGAAATAGTGTAAAGCTATTCGTATTTGAACAGAACTAGCTGGTTTATAAAAAATAAGAATGAGCACAGAATGAAATGTAAATTCGTATTTTCATGTATATCATTATACAGGAGTAGAAAACACAACTACCTCTTACTATTAGCGTTAGAAAAATGACTTATTAGGAAATAGTGCAAAGCTACTCGTATTTGAACAGAACTAGCTGGTTTATAAAAAATAAGAATAAGCACAGAATGAAATGTAAATTCCTATTTTCATGTATATCATAATATCAGGAGTAGAAAACACAACTACCTCTTACTATTAGCGTTAGAAATGTGACTTATTAGGAAATAGTGTAACGCTACTCGTATTTGAACAGAACTAGCTGGTTTATAAAAAATAAGAATAAGCACAGAATGAAATGTAAATTCCTATTTTCATGTATATCATTATATCAGGAGTAGGAAACACAACTACCTCTTACTATTAGCGTTAGAAATGTGACTTATTAGGAAATAGTGTAACGCTACTCGTATTTGAACAGAACTAGCTGGTTTATAAAAAATAAGAATAAGCACAGAATGAAATGTAAATTCCTATTTTCATGTATATCATTATATCAGGAGTAGAAAACACAACTACCACTTACTATTAGCGTTAGAAATGTGACTTATTAGGAAATAGTGTAAAGCTACTCGTATTTGAACAGAACTAGCTGGTTTATAAAAAATAAGAATGAGCACAGAATGAAATGTAAATTCCTATTTTCATGTATATCATTATATCAGGAGTAGAAAACACAACTACCTCTTACTATTAGCGTTAGAAATGTGACTTATTAGGAAATAGTGTAAAGCTACTCGTATTTGAACAGAACTAGCTGGTTTATAAAAAATAAGAATAAGCACAGAATGAAATGTAAATTCCTATTTTCATGTATATCATTATATCAGGAGTAGAAAACACAACTACCTCTTACTATTAGCGTTAGAAATATGACTTATTAGGAAATAGTGTAAAGCTACTCGTATTTGAACAGAACTAGCTGGTTTATAAAAAATAAGAATAAGAACAGAATGAAATGTAAATTCCTATTTTCATGTATATCATTATATCAGGAGTAGAAAACACAGCTACCTCTTAGCGTACCTTGGAACGTTAAGAGGTGTGATATGGCAGAGAAATTATTGGGTACTGTGACGAAACAGCCTTAAGTCAGAAGATTGGCAGCGTGCGAGTAACATCCCCGTGGTGTTGCGATCGTCAATAGATTGCGGTGACAGCTTAACATCTAATGCGGGCCGCATGCTTGTTTGCCAATCTAGTTGTATGATAAAAAAATATGTAAACCGATTACCGTAGCCTATGAACGCTTGCGACACATTAAGTATCACTCGTGCGATGCTGCCTCTGCTGCTAACAGCTAATCTTTGCGAGCTTACTGGTCACCTCATCCACTCGCAGGAACACAACAACAATAACCATCCGGGGAATTGCTACTTGGCTGCGGTTTTCTGTGAGGTGGAGGTAGTCCCCCAGGCTGTATCAAATCAATCAGCAATAACTTCAATAAGTTTTCTGTCTTATTAACAAGCTGTGTTCTTTACGTTTTAAATTAAACGAAGCTATTGTTATGGGTGCTAGATAAGTGATAGACATATGAAAATGTTTTTTTTTATATATATATACTTGCATACTTGTAGTACATAGAAAACAGAAAAAACGGATATCTGTGCATAAAGATTTTAGTACGGTTTACCGATAGCCGCACACATACTTAGTTGATATTTAATGTTCTGATTCTGATAGAAATGATAAACTGACTTAACTACTGGAAAATATCTATATTGTTCAAACTTATTACTAAGTGAACATAGATGTTTTGATATGATGATGATGATATATAAAGTTACTAAACTTCAATAGATTTTGGAGCACGTACGAGACTTTTTGATTGGTAACATACGATCTGCTTTAATTATGAGCGAAGGGCGAAAATGGGGTAAGTGTACGCTGCGAATGTGTACGGTTGCCATGCAAATGTAATACACCATACAATTACACTAATTTTGTGCAGCAATCGAACCCTACTAACCATATTAAAGTAACCATTGCTAACTCCTCAACCATCGGGATTTTGTGTTTCGTTATCAATGCATTGTATTTGTTAAGTACGAGTATTTATATATTCGGAAGTATGTAAAGGTGTAAATTGTGACTGAGTAGCATTCGTTTTCACTGTTACCACACTGTTTGCATCTGCAACCTCAATCTGGGCGATTTAGGTAACAGAATACTATACGGGGGCATAGTAAATAGAAAATTTCGATTCTCTCTGCTTGTTTCATTGACAAATTGTGAAAACATTGATAAATCCGCTCTGCAAACGGTCGTCTATATGTACGTTAATACTTTAATGATCATTATTAAGCATATCTGCATTAGAATTTTGGAGATTGATGTAAAAATATTGTTTTCAAACTGTCGACAATAATTGTGATGAAGCTGACAAGTGCGAGTAGCCCCTAGCGTATGCTAGAGTTCCTGATCAATACAGTATTTGTATTATATTTTATAATCTTTAACAATACCTTAAAGTAAAATTCGATACTTATACACGTAATAATTAAGAATAATATAAATATTTTTTCTATAAATTATGTCCGTGTATTATTAATTTGTACTAAATAGGATTTTGTTATACATATATCACGTAGCTGGCAAATAAATTGAATACAATCGAATTTGTATTATACTTTATCCATTTATTATAATATATATATTGTTTGAATTCGCTGAAGAAAAAGTATTTCAAGCCTTCACCCATGCGTTCTACAAAGAAGTATACCTACTGTTAGAATCAGAGATGTAGATATTTTTTTTTATAAATGAAGACACCGACTCCTAAAACATCTGCTATAAAAGTGCTCTAAAAGATGCAAAATATTTGATTTATTTCTTTCAATAACTATAAACAAATATTATATGTGTCTATTTATATTTAAACAGGAATTAGGAATATATTTCAGAGTACTTAGAATTAAATCAATATATTACAACAATAATATACATTTATTATTATTTTTGGAGACGGTGCCCTGCCATCTAAGGACCATGACATTCGGTTCAGGGACGACCTGTGAGAATTTTTACACACGGTATTGAACCCTTAAGTTTAAGGAGAGATATTGCGTCCATTTGTATGTTCAATCGATTGTACAAGAGGTTGTGTTCTGAAGAAGTCCTAGATATGATGCCGACAGCTTGTTTTTACAACCGCTCTGCTGCCGATGGGGCGAGGAGTTCACATTCACACACTGGAACCGCAATAATTGCGTACTGTGCGGTTCAAGATATCTTTTTTCCGAGAACTCTCAAGTTGCGGAATGTTTATTCGACAATTTGAGAGTTGTTCTCAGCCAAGGTTTCCCAAGGGACTACAGCATGGTGCTCTTCAAGAAGAAGTGATTAGTAGACTTGAAGTACATACGTAGTGGGCGTGAAGAGGATTATACAAGGTCGACAATGCATGAGTAACACCCAGGTAACTCAACAACATCAGGTAGGCCGTACTTGTTTTGCCATATTAGTGGTATAAAAAAAAATTGTAACCGTAAACACCACAGAAAGACATATTTTTTCCAGTTACATATATTAACTTATAAATGACGGAGTTCTGAGGTAACAAACAAAAAAAATGCCATCGAATTGATAATCTCATAATTTTTTTTGAAGTCGGCTAAAAAGACTTAACCTCTGTGTTCCGATTCGTATGTTTAAAAACTTATGTTTTCTTTGTTTACACGAGTACTACCTCACGGCATAATGGATGGAAGATTATTACAGTTAGCTTTTTAGCTACAGACTTACTTTAGCGACAAGTTCATCCTTTTGCTGTTAGTGCCTTAAATACCAAAATTGTTTTTCTTTATTTATAAAACATTGCAGTACAGCGAGGTACATTTATAGCAAATGTTAAATCTCCTTTTCTCCGGCCAATTGGTCCTGTGAGCTTGTAACAAACGTTTAGTATGAAGCACTAAAATATAATTTAAACCTGGCGATCTTAACGGACCTTCCTGATTTGCATGAGTGTTTCGTATAAGAAAGAATGTTTTTAAAGCCCGCATGCTAATGTAGACTTAAGGTTACATAAAGTACAAAAAATAAACAAAAGTAGGTATTTGTTTTATACTCTACAAAGAGTTCGAGTAACTCACAATGCTATTTCATAATTAGTCAAAGACTGCATAATGAGCGAACTCGTCTTTCATCCGTTTGACGTTCGGTGAATCGTTGCAATGTTCATTGCGTAAATTCTATTCATAAACACACGAGCGCGTCGAACTAATCTGATCTGACCTAATCTTTAACATAAATATAATTTTAAACAAATACAGAACAAGACATTTGCAAATCTCATGCGAATAGGATTCCATAATGGATATAGCTCACATTTCTTAACGATTTTCAACGTTAAAATACGTGACTAAATATATTACAGAATCTAGGTGCTAACGAGCTCTAAGTGAAAATGCGCTTAGAAATACCGACAGTTTATCTCCTGAAAATGTCGGTAACGGCCTACTTATCCCTATACAACTAAATATCTTAATTATGCAATCTCAAACGTCCTCCCCGGCATCATTGAAACCGCTCAAAAGCACGTCAGATTGAGTAGTAGTGGTGGAGAGTATAAATCTATGTGTCTTCTGGTATTGTCATTATACTACGCTTCACGCAAGACTTTAGACATGAGGAGCGCGGTAAGTGGCCGCGCGTTAAAAAGTGAAATTTAGTGTACACACTAGCTGTCAATGTCAGCTTAGATTTAATGTTTGCTTAAAAGATTAGTGAAATCTATCTATAGAACACTAAAAGAGTTATGTTCGTTTGGTTTTGTTTGTTGAAACATAAGTGAAAAGAGTGAGGCGTAAACCAAATGTAAACTTATTTGTTATGTGTTTTTGTTTGTGGAATGTAGTGAAGAACATCACGTTTTATTTCAGGCAGTATTAATATCGCTAGTAGCGGCAATAGCAGCGGAGGCACCTTATCATTTGCCTCAGCCTGCACCGCAGGCGCCGACGTTCAATTATCCGGCACCTGCACCTCCACCACAAGCATCACCGTCGCCTGCACCGCAGCCAAACTTCGGATATCATTACCAACCAGCAAGTATACAACCTGCGTTCGTGCAGCCAGCTCCTCAACCACAAATTAATTATCAATCTCAGCAAGCTACTCCATCACAACCTATACAGTATCCTGTTACTTTGCCTAACGTTGCACCTCAATCTGTTGGATATAATTACCCTCAGCCTCCACCACTACTCGACTTGCGCCAACAACAACCGCAACCACGTTATCAACCCCAACCACAACCCCAGCCGCAACCTCAGCCCATACGTTACACTCCGCCTAGCACGTCGTATGGTTTACCACAACCACAAATTGCTCCACGTCCATCTTTACTACAGTCCCCTGTTCAGCCTTTTGCTGCTGCGCAGCCACAACCTCAACCAACTCAAGTATATCAACCTATTGCGTATCAACAACAACAGTCAAACTTCCAGTCCGCATATTCCTATCCTCAGCAAACGGCACAGTCTGCACAATCCTTCCCTCAGTTGCCTCTTCAATCTCAAACTGTGAGCAATGGCCAAGCTACATCGTTCTCGAGTTACCAAGCGGATTCTCAACAATATAGTGGAGTACGTGGGCAGTCACCACACGATGCTCTCGACTCAGTAGTTATTGGTCGAGTGACGAATATTATAAAAGATGATGAGCACAGTTCAGCAAAGAGTGCCGGATACCAGTCGCTTGTTTCAGGAGTGTCTCTGGAAAATGCACAACCGAGTCTAGAAATATTATCTTTCGTGCACAATTCGCCGTTGGGGCCAAGTCAGAATACGGGTACATCTAGTTCAGCAATAGCGTCATCGTCTGCTCCTTCTTCAGACTACGGTCTTCCCACCATTACTGCAAACAGCCAGTCAACTAGTCAAGACTCATCTAGTTTTAATTTCTTACCCCAAACAAGACCAGCGACTTCGTACGGTCAACCAAGTCAATAATATAATAGGATAAGAGCTCGTAAGACTTGTAAATAATAAATTTGTATGCGTTATATATGTTCCCTTTGTTTTATTTATTAACGTCGGCAATGTGCGGGTGTTGTTCCTACTGTTGTAGGGGCACGTGTGTCATGGTACCTGCTTACCGTCAATCGAGCCATACCACTGCGATGGCATGGCCATTAATGCCAAAAAAAGCATATCGTATATTTACAAAATTTTATGTTATGTAGTAAAGAAAGCCATCTCTGTATTGTAACAATCTCATTACTATACCTTAAATCTATGTAATGTTTGCTACAGCCACAATTTAATGAACTTTTGGAATAGGATTTTGTATGGAAAAAAATATTATATTGAAATACCTTGAAATGCTATCTATAACCTCACGTCAAATCCCTCGCTTCTTTAACATTCATAGCTCTTCTCATGTACGCACGCCTTAAATTAAAGTTTAATTAATAATAATTACTTTGCAATTAGTAGCCATTTTGAATAAAATCATTTTTTTGTTATTCAGGAAAAATATTATAAATATGCCAGTTATGGAATTTGTAAAAAAAAACAGTAACAGATGATGATATGATATCGTAAGTGATTTGAATTCCTTATTGGTTTATTCTTTTTTAGAAGGAGGCGCTGGTAAATAATATACACAATTTTTGTAGATATTTTTATGGGAAAAATTTGTACGACACTTGAAACTTTTCTGTTACTTACTGCGATGTTACTTATTTACATAGCGTTCTTTTTAGTTTAATTATATTTAAATATTCAGAATTTTCTCATGTACCATTATGGAGGGAACAAATATTTTACAAGTTTTACAGAGGGTTTACTTAAATATTCTATAGTTAGAAAAGACATACGAATTCAATGCACATCAAAGTAAAGCTATAAATCCAATATTGTGAAGCTATAATAGAATTAACTGCAATCGACGATGAAGTAGACAAACACACAGAGAAACAAACATTTTATTTAACTGTTATTTTTAGTCATTATTTATTTTGTAGTATTAATCTCGATCGCCTTACATTAATCATGATCTTTGATAACTTGATAGTAAACACAATTTTTCTCACAATGCACGTTCAAATAGGCAAAACATACCTATTTAAAACTTTACGCCAAGTACCTTGCGGGGTAGGCAGAGTGAACCGAACGCCACTTCCTTTTTATTTATTTCTTTACCATTCATATCTCTTTTCATACACCCTCGCCGGTTCTTGGAGCTCCTGACGCTACCTTCTGACAACACTCGATCTATTTGGTCGTGGTAGGTGAGTCTAGATACATCCCTCTACTTCTACTAGGCGATACCTAGTTGAAATAAACAATTTTTTAAAAGTCACACGTCACTGAAAAACATTTTGTCAGCTCTCCGTATTGATATTGAATCTACGACTTCAGCAGCTTTTCCTTTTGTACATTTTACGGATTTATTCATATCTTGGAATTGAATAACACATGGTGCATACTGGTGGTTGTAGTAAGGTTTATTCAATACTTACAAACTTTTCAGTGCAGTTTATCAAAGGCCATGATCTTCATAAACAACGGGTGTTTCTTCGTTGTACCGAAATCCTAAAAATGAGAAGAAATACTATGGTTTTCTAATATATTCGTAATTTTAAGTGTGCTCAACATTCATATTGTAATCGGTGCAGACATTTTTTTTTCATACCACTAAGGTGTCTGATAATTAGCAGTTATCATGGTTATGAATACTTGCAATACTAGGGAAATTCTTTAGTTGTGAATATTCGCGCTCTTTTTGAAGAACCCCATGCTGTAGTCTTTTGGGAAAACCTCGGCAAAATGTTCATATACAAACTTAATGAATCTCGGAAGGAAACTTGCAACCGTACATAGTTACAGTTGCAGGGTTTCTTTCGTACCACATGTTACTGCGGTTACAGCTTTCTGTAACCGCAAAGACTATAAGACTATAAGACTACGGGACTTTTTGAACTGAACTATCTACATTCACTGGATATATTGATACTAAAAATACCAACACTCTCGGCGGTTGTATGAAATGTGTACTGGAAATGATGAACTAGAGGTTCACCATTTCCAGAACACATTACATACAATCGCACATTTTATACAAAATCATATTTCATACAAATTGGACATTTTTCTATAAGAATATCAGATTTTTTAATATTTTTGACTCGCAGGTCGGCCTTTTTTAAGTAACAACGGGACGCATCATTCTGCTCATTTGATGTAATGTGGTCACCGTAGCATTTAAATGTTTGCAATACAGGAAGTACCGCTCTCCCGTTGTTACCCCTGCCACAAACATGGCAATCCCTTAGTAGCTGACCGGCAACCCTGACATGAGAAACAGACATGTTTATACTCATGAAATGTTTTTTCTTGGGTGGTAATCGAACCCAAGACCGTTGGTTTTCGAGTAGCAATTGCAAATCACTCCACCACCGGGCTTCACTTTTATAAATTATTAGCTATGGTCGGGATTTCTCTACGTAGCGGCGACTTTTCTTACTACGCAAAATTATGCCATCGGTCGATGGATGCAGATGGCTTAGGATTTAGGAGAGTAGCTCTCTCTAGAGGAGGAGCCTACGTTCAGCAGTGAACAAATGCATGCTGAAATGGATGACGATGATTGATTAAAAATGAACAACTTACGAGGATAATGGATAGGTCCGAGGTTTGCGCAACATCGTTCACGAGAATACTAGACGTTGTCGGAGATGTAAACCGGTTGGCAGACGATTTACCGTCTCTTCGTAAGACCGTAGCGGATGTTTGTTCTTGTGTAACATTTTCTGAGCATAATGATGACGCATCCTAAAATAATATTTTATGATGATAATTGAGTTACTAATGGCTTTCAATAGGTAGTATTTACAGCCAACGCGCTGCACGAAACCAAACTAAAAACAGTGGGGTTCGATTCCCACACAAGACAAACGTTTGTGTACATCAACATGTCTGTTTACCTTGGTCTTGGGTGTTTTTAAAAGAGAGGTAGGATGTAACCAAGTAGCCCATTTGGAGAAATACGACATACTTTACAGACAATCGCAGCCTAATAACAACTCCCTGGAGAGTTGTGGTGTTCAGACGAGTCAGTGTGTTTGTATGCCTCCCTGTACTGTATAAGAAAATGTATTTGTATGTGAAGGTAAATAGGCACTGGTGTGATTAAAGATCGCAATTGACTCGGACTGCGGTCCCAGTTGCAGGATCTATTTAAGCTTCCTCGGAACGCAATTCATTGCACAATCGGTACAACGCACAGAGGGATTCACTCTCGCTGGTAGCGGGGATAGTAACATGCGAATGTACATTTTTGAGCCCTAGGAAGCGGCGTGCGTGCAAGAGCTATGATCCGTTTAAAGTTGGAAATTCAGCCACTGCTTGCTCCAGAGATTTCTTCAGAGACACAATGCCGTCGTGTCGTTTCGAGCACGCCATGTCGTTTAAAACTGACCATAATTTATAGTCTAAGGTGTTCAGATCCGGGTTAAACGAGGGCCAGTCGAGCCAGGCTTGGGTAGTTCGTGTCTTGTGACCAGATACAGAGTTCTGTTGGAAAGTCCACGTACACATTTTTAAAAAGTGTATTGCTGAGAAGTTTCATATACCTAGTTTTCAGTCTCTTGATACACTTTGGCTGAACTGTTCACAAATTTTTCACAAAAATGAAACTTTGGCTTTGTTTGTTGGGTTTGGTGGGAGGTGCCTTGTTAAGGTATCCCCCACCAATACCGCCCAAAGAAAGTCAAAACAGAGAAACGTAGTTTAGAGCATTCTAAAATTGTTTTGGGAATCTAGACAGCTATCCCAGCAGTAAAATGAGCATATCATCATGGGCTCATCTTTTTTTTTTGCCGAATGGCGGAGAAGTGTTGTGGCAGGCTGCGTAACCTTTTATTTCTCGAAAGTCCACGCTACATTTTGGGAATCTAGACAGCTATCCCAGCAGTAAAATGAGCATATCATCATGGGCTCATCATCTTTTTTTGCCGAATGGCGGAGAAGTGTTGTGGCAGGCTGCGTAACCTTTTATTTCTCGAAAGTCCACGCTACATTTTTAAAAAGTGTATTGCTGAGAGGTTTCACAACACGATCCAAGACAGTCTGTTAATGCACTTTGGCTGAACTTTTCGCAACTGTTTCACAAAAATGAAGCTTTGTCTTTATTACACCAATACCACCCAAAGAAAGTCAAAACGGAGAGACGTAATGGAGCATGCTCTAAAATTGTTAGGGGAATCTAGACAGCTATCCCAGCAGTGAAATGAGTCTTTCACCTGCGTATCGAGACAGAAAGCGTTTTGATCGATCCACTCTCTTCAACTGTAAGGATTAATTTAGGGCATGCCCTATATGCCAATGATAAGTGCCGAGCTACAAGGTCTTGTTTTATTATACGCGAGCATGACTGATGAAGAAGGCGATATACTATTACATTTAAAGTAATAGGATATCGCCGTATAACTTTTCATTCTAACTCAATTGAATTAAACATACAAAAATAAAAAAAAATACTGTAATTATCCTATTACTTTCTTTTACATATATGTATATAAATTTATTTCGTGTATCCCGGTAACGCCTTTAACGATTTAGATTACATTTTGTATATAGATGAGGTCTTGCTTTTCAAGTTTATTTGTATAGGTTTTATATCTAAAAACGCTATTTTATATAAAAGAATGCCAGTAGGAAATTTTGTTCGGTGAATCACCGGAAACTTCGTGCAGATGAGCTGGACTTAGAGTCTAAAATATAATATTTAGCCATGTACACTCTTTTTCCAATCCCGGTGTTAAAATAGTGCTTTTGTATATATTTTTCTTAATATATTTCTCTTTTTACGGATAAACGAAGAGTAAATGTATCTTTAGAGAGTTTTTTAAATAGTTTTTCTTAAGTAGCTTTTTTTTCAGACACATTTAACGATATATATAAATTTGCTTTTGCAAAATGGTCAAAAATCTATACGGTTGTAACTTAAGTTACCTGTTGAGCTAGAGTCTTTATCCCATTAAAAGTTTTAGTATTTGAGCTGGGACATTCACACATGACGCTTTTCTGGAACTGAGGCTGAGCTTCAGTTACATTGAAACCGCTGTCTGGACATTGGCATGTTAAGGATGCGTTTCTTCGAGATTCTTTTATCGTTTCCACAATATTTTTTCTTGATTCGACAGCTGCCGGTGATTTAGGTTTATGCGAAAGCTGAAAATGTAATAAAATAATATTAGGGTAATCCATGTAATCATTGGCATTTTAAGAAGCAATGTAAATGTAATACGATTAACATTACTTATAATAAGGAAGGGGGGTAAGTCTCTCAAACTTTTTATCAACACATTACTTACTTTCAGTCACACGTTGACTGTGTAACTGAAAATTAGACATTGACCCTCAAGTGCAATTACTTTTGAATTAAATATTTTTTAACGGAAGTATCGCGTGTTTTATTTATTTTGTCTTCCTGCGATTACGGATGCTGCAAAGCATTCGAAACGTCAGGTTCAACAAAATAAATAAAACACGCGATACTTCCGTTAAAAATAGTTTAATTCAATGTGTAATAATCGCGAAAACCTAAGACAATAAATACTATGCAATTCCTTTTTTTGGTAAACCCACTAGAATATTATACAATTGTCAGGTTCAACAAAATAAATAAAACACGCTATATTTCCGTTAAAAATAGTTTAATTCAATGTGTAATAATCGCGAAAACCTAAGACAATACTATGCAATTACTTTTTTTGGTAAACCCACTAGAATATTATACAATTGGAAATATTATGACAAGAAAATAGTTTCTGGAATGGCTCTTTCCGGTTTTTCCTGTGTTATCTCAGTGCCACATATATGGGTCATGCATGTGCGAGTTTTTAACTTAGTGTCATATTTAAGTGGTACCTACACGGACGTATGAAGTGGTTCTCATTCATTATTTTCTACAACTCATACTACAGAGACTATTGATGACATAAGAACTTTTGCAACTACGAAAGCCTCCCGTATAATGCATTAGAGATCAATGTTTTTGAGCAACCCAGTATGTCATCGCCTGAACAATGTTTAACTATCACTGTTTCAAATTGAGGAGCTTGCTGTACTACCAGCAGAAGAAAATGAGAATCGAGTACCAGTTTTACCACCTGGGCCTAGAGAGGAGGAAAATTCTAGATTGCCGCCGTTAGAATTTATTCTCTATTTTTAGCAGTAATTATATAGTAACGTTAGCTAAAATGTCCTCCTGACACCCATAGATTTATGTTTACAATTTCATAGCCCACACGTGTAAGGCAATTGGAATGCTTTAACTTATACGTGTGAGGTTTGATAAGACTAAAACTTTGTACGGGCGAGTGACCCACATGACCACTCGCCCCATCTAAACCGCGAGATGCCCCACATGTGGGTCACGCACAGGGAACGTGTTAACGTGTTCTATATATATAGTATATAGAATAGTAGTTAATATAGAAAAAAATTAAGGTATTCACATGCTAAAACCCTATTAAACTATTGGCACATTCTATCCAAAATACTGGAATCTTATTATTGGTCTATATAAAGTATGTCAGAGAGAGCATGAAAGTCGGATAAACGCGGCCGAAATACGATCGTTGCGCTAAATTTGTATCGTAACGTTTGTAGATTGTATTTGCAATGATTATGTTAGAAAAAGAGTTGGTCTGAAAGAGAGTGTCGGTGTTAAAATAAGAAGAGGCATACTCCGGTGGTTCGGGCATGTAGAAAGAATGCAGGATGAAAGAATTACGAAAGAGATATATAATTCGAAAGTAGAAGGATGCAGGAGCCGACGACGGCCAAGACTTATCTACCATGACCAAAATTGATCGTGTTTTATCAGTAATTGATATCAGGGACCTTAGAAACCGGCGAGCGTGCATAAGAAGGGGTAGGAATGTTGGAGTAGCGAGTGAGGTTTGTAAGGATCGAGTCATGTGGCGCTCGGTTCTTTCTTTCCACTCCGCAAAGGATAAGGCGTGAAGTTATAAATAGATAAAGGAAGGGTGACAATAATTGGATGAATTCCGACATTAGAATGAATTACGGTATATCTTATCGTAGGCAAAGAGAACCGAGCGCCTCATGATTCGGTCCTTACACAGCTTACTAAAATATAAATTACAGTACATTCTGATAAAATATTCAGTGCAAATTAACTGCCTTATTGTATCATTATCATCTCAGCCTGTATTCGTCCACTGCGGAACATAGGCCTCCCCTCTAGAGTGAATTCATCTCAATCCTGTGACTCCTGCATCCATCGACTCTTTACAAACTTCTTGAGGTCGTCGCTCCATCTAGTCAGGAGTTCCCAACCAGGGGGTACGCCCCCCCCCCTAAGGAGGCGCAGGGAGATATCATGGAGCACGGAATATCTTTTTCTCGGCTATTAGGAGCAATTAAAAATAACAAACATGACGAAGATTTGGAAGCCAACATAGAAACTTATTTACAAGCGCTGGAAGACGAGTTTCGCCGGTACTACGAGTATCAAGACATTAATTCAGAGTCACCTATATGGAATTATTAGAAGAAGTTCAAGAAGATTTCTTTGTGATTATGAAAATATTAAAGGGACATGAAAATATTATTTGTAATCCGCGGGAAGTTCCAAAAATTGGTTGGAGTAAAACAGGGTGTAGAGGTAGCCTGGGATTTAAAGAACATAGGCTACTTATAATTACGATAATACGATCCCTATCTCCGCCGCGAGTGGAAGATACATATAAATTGTGATACAATAACACAATTTTTATGTATATCATCCTTTTCTTTTGTACTATTTTCGTCTTATTACAAAAAGTGACATTGAATTAATATGAGCTTAAATCGGGAATTGCTTCCATGGAGTGGCTTTCCCTGGAGGTGAGTTACTGTGCATGTTACTATCAGAAAAAGTTATGAAGACAATAAGATGGGCAACGAGCGATTGCTACTACTCTTTGTGTTGCAAGTGTATATAGCCAGTCAACTCCCGCCCCTCGTTGGAGTTCGTCGGTCCGTTCATCAAAGATTTTTAACTTTACCCATTAAGGTTTTTGCTTATAAACTTGTTTCTTTGTCGAATTTTATCATTAATGTAACTTCTAGCTTATACATTATCAAGCCCGTGGCTATGTCCGCGCGTATACTGGTATCCTGTGAGAACCGTTTTTTGCTTCTTGGGATAGTATCGTGATACTGTATAACTTATAACCTTTCTAAAGACTTGGGCTATCTAATGCAAAAATATTTTTCAAATTCTACTGGTAGCAAACAAACTCTTCCGCTTTATTATATTACTAGCTGCAGCCCGCGACTTGTTCGCGCGTATTCTGGCATTCTGTAGGAACCGCCTTTCCTTACTTTCGTTCTTTTTCCTCGGCTACTAAGGGTCGTTTCGTGATGTTGAATAGCTTGTAACCACCCTTAATAATTGGACTATCACATGCAAAAAGCGGTTCAAAAAAATGGACTCTTCCGCTTCATTGTATTATTACAGATAATTTACAAATATTATAATATTACCTTATTAGCTTGAAGTACATTTCGCTCATCAGTTCCTATTACAAGTTGCGTCTTAGTTACAGGAAATACGTCATATTGCGTTTGTGCTTCCAGTTTCTTTACAATTTGTGCTCCACATTGGCAATGTATGTCTCGATGTTTTGTAATCGATGTTGCTGCAGGGCTCATGTTAACATCACGAAAACACTCAGTAATTTGTACTGAAGACTTCGTTTTTATATCTTCTTGAACGGTAACTATATCGACAGCTTTTAAAGACTTTTGTTTATAAACCCGGGAGTCAGATAATAACCCTTGTGATTTTGTTGTCGTTCTGATACAGTCTTTTACTGCATAACACGTATCCGATGTCCTATAGTAATTAAAATTATGATAATTAATATTAGACCTTAATTGCACACTACCCTATTACTTTAAATGTGCAATTCTTGTATATTAAGGACATTTCGTGTTGCTCGGAAACGGCTCTAACCATTTGGTTACGCCACAAATTGTAAATAGGAACGGAAAAAATGTAAGAATGGAATATTGACGAGCTCGGTGGCACAGTCCTGAATGGCGCGGCTTTGACACCAACGTTCGTGATTCCCGCACAAGACAAACATTTGTGTGCACGAACATATCTGTTTGTCTTGATATGAATGTTTCAAGAGAGGTAGGGCGCATTAAAGCAGCCCATCTGGGGAAATACCTCCATCTCACGGAAAACCGTAACCACTCTAATCAATAAAATCTCAAATAACAACTGCCTAGAGGGTTGATGTATTTTTGTGTGTGGTTGTTGTCACCAGTAAGCTTCTAAGGAGTTGCTGGTTAGCAGCAGAGGAGGCATCGCGCGAGTGATACTTAATGTTTTACAAGCGTCTATAGTGTACGGTAACCGCTTATATCAGGTGGGCCGTATGGTTATATGCCTTTCGACGTCGTATAAAAGAAAGTACTAACACATGGCAGCACACCGATGTTGTACATGATGTTTCTTTCGGTTTCATGATGAAGCAGCAGCTGTGGCGGGATCTGTTAAATTTGAATAGGTAGGTAAAGCCGTAAAATAACGTCCGTGAGAGACCAAAACCGAACCTAAATTTTTCCTCTTCCCAAAACTAAACTCTTTTGCCTTTAAACTAATAAAGTTTACAGGTTTTTAATGCAGGGGTAACTGGAGGAACTCTAAAAGGATCCACAGACGGACTACTTAATACTTAATTTGTGTATTCGATTAGACTAGAGATTTCTTATCATTTTTGTCTCGTAAACCTCTTGCCTATATATTTTCTGCTCTTCGTAGACCCCTGCCTAAATAATGTTAGAATCTGATGGACCCCTTACTTATTGAAATGACTCCATGGGGTCTATATAGACCACTTTGAGAAGCACGAGATTAGATTGACACGCGCATCGATACCATCGAGATCCTTATACTCGTATCATAGTAAAATACTACAGACCCTAAAGCTCTTTTATAATTACTTAACGTTTGAACAAATGAGAATTAACTATTACTAGCGTTTAGTATTCTAGAAGATCTTGGGTAGGTACTAGGTAGCAAAACTTTTGATTATAATAAAATGTAGCTGAGACAAACGCTATAGTATCGTAGCCATAATTACAAAAAAAATATTCTGTAGTTAAATCTGGATTCAGATGCTCAAAACTCCTAAGTGTGTGTACTGTATTTGGTGATATTTTTATAATACGAGTAACAACATCCATCATTAGACATGCATCATCTACTTGATCGAAATATCTCGCGAAAATACACTGAAATTCAAACAATTTTTCTACATTATTTAACAACGAAGACGCTGAAGTATTTTTTTAATGATATAGTACATATATGTTTTTCTTGTTCTTTCTGGCATTATCCCGTTTCCTAATCCATTATGATTGACAGTGTCCGCTACCTAAGCCTAAGGATTTGGCGAAATACTGATTTTTTACATAGAGCGATTGCCGTCAGAGCTCCACAATACGGGGGAAAATTCGATCTTTCTTAAGTTAGGTCACACGTCCTTCGAATTATAATTTCGTGGACGTGTAGGTTTCGTCATGATGTTTTCCTTCACCGCCGGGCAAGTGATAATTAGAAATATGTACATCAATCCGAAGACACGAATTTAGTGGTACATACGAGGGGTATGTACCACTAAATTTCAGGATTTTCGTGGATTCGAACCGGGGGACACTCTAAGTATACCAATAAATCTATAAAACGAAATCATGGGACTAGTGAGATAAACCCGATGTCAATTGGTAACCGTAGCCAATAGACCCATGCAGCACAAGAAATGGCGCTCAGGTGTCGCTTAACATGGCTTACCGCAGTAACATTACGCCAGCTACCAAAAGGCCTTAGTCGATAAGATAGTTGTTCTCTACGTCTCTTTCGCCAGAGCTATAGTTTCTAAATCGCAGGGCAGATGATAGTGAAACACTTGTGCTCCGAACCCACATGCGTTACTTTGACGGCGCTGAAAATATCTAGACTAAAAATATTTATAAACACTCTGTAGCCAAACACTTACCTTGGGTCGTTATTTTCTTCTTTACTTTTTGCTCGGTTACGTTTTTTCCACGGACTGGAAGTATGATATTTATTTAATGATATATCGAATACATCCCAATACAACAAATTGAGAGGTGACTCAAAAATGGCTATTTTATAATTAAACAAAATTGCATTGAAATCTTTGTATATAGGTCTATTGAAATGTTACATTATTTTGGCTTAGTGTGCAAAAGTCAGAGCATGCAATTTTGTTTTTTTTTAGTGTAAAGTTAAATCTGGTCAGGTCAACATGTTGTGACCTGACCAGTAAAAGTTATAAGGACCAAAAGCGTAGGAAATTATTGGGCTATTGTTTTGAGATCAATAAAGGTATCACATTGCCTTGAAAACCATATTCGAGTTTGAATCGTAAAAGTTATCTGTCAACATATATGGAATCTGAGTGAAAACTTTTCGAATATGGCTTTCCGAGACAATGTGACTACTTGAGGGATTATTGGTAATTAATTACAGAAGAGGGATAGACGCCTGCTATAAGAATCATATGTGATGTTACTTCCGCCAGGATTATTATAGTGTTTGTTTTAGGTAAAATATATTTATTTGCTACGAGTATATTCTATGCCTTTATATTAAGTTGGTGGGTTGACCCTCTAGGGATGTCAGTACATTTACTTGGGTTAAATTCATGCCATGCCGTGGTTACTGTATCGTTATGACAAAAAGCCTGTTATTTCTACACTGTTGGATAATGTATTTTTGTGGTTATACCCTCTACGATAATTCATGTCTTACAAAGTGACAAAGTTAGCTAATATCAGATACAAAAGTCGAAGATAAACATTTTTTTTTATATTACGTCGAGAGGCATACAAGCGCATACGGCTCACCTGATGTGAAGTAAAATTATATTTATTTAAACTATTGTAAAAATTACATTATTGAAAAGTAACAAGCACAGATAGTACCTTCTCATTCTGGAGAATATGTTATTTTTACGCAGTTCCAGCAGCAAGCTGCAAAAAAGAAGTTGTTATATCACACACCATATACCATTAGTACGTATTCATGCTGTCAAAAGGGTTTGCCACTACCACGAAGTATCTATAGAGAACCGATCAAACTATTTTGCGTAGTAAACACTACGGGGGTGGGGGTTAAAGTAGAACGCGCAGTTATTATTGGCTAGTTCACGGATTAACATCGCGTTACTTATTGTCTTATTGGTTAAAATATTCTCCCATTGGTCAGTAGGCGATATTCAGTCGTACGAATGCACATAGGGTTTTTTGTATTAAAAAGTTGGACAAAAATCTGTTATCTGAAGTTTACAATTACATAATGTTATAACATCAGAGAATACTACAATACATTACCCACGCTGTGGTAGCCATCTTTATGCGCCGGGCTTAGCAGTTGACCGATAGTGTCATTTGGAATATAGCTAATATCAAAGTGAGGAGCTTTAAAAAAATCCTTGTTTATTCAGTCACGAAACAAATAAGTGAGTGTTTGTAACAAGTAAATGATGATGGATTCTGATGATAGAAGTATGTAGCTTGTGTCGCAGGGGTTAGTGCCCCTGGAGCAAGAAGAACCGGCATTTACAAGAGGATAAGTTGAAAAGACACAATTTAAACACCGATGAGGGTTTATTAAAGGAAGAAAAGAATTGCAAGAGTTAAGGGGACGTGGGTGGGGTTGTGATTTCCGCTACGTTCGCTCTCGATACACTTATCTTCTCTCAGAGGCTGCAAAAGGCATGCCATAAGTGACGTGGTACAGTGTGGCGGACTTGCAGTTTCAACACGACAGTTATGCGCAGGATCAGCAGCTCAGCAGCGTCTTCAACCCGTACGGAGGAACCCTGCAACGTACACGTCCGGAGGGTCTGTAACTGGCCCCGCCGAGCCTCCCAACTATCCTTCAGCCATCGATGCTAGCCGTCGAGAAGAAGATTCGCGCCTATCGACCAGCTAGCAATCGAGAATCGAGAGAAACAAAACGGCAGAAGGGTAGACAGACAGAATAATAATAATAATAAAAAGCGCAGAATAATACGAGTATATAACAATAACCAAAACTAAATCGGCGCTGACTGTCGCTTGAAGAGCACTCCTCATGGTATAAAAATTTCACAATAGTTACCAACACTGTAGTACAAAATGTAAATATTAAAATTTCACAATAAAATCCTATCCTAAGCTGTGAAGAAATAAATGCTAGATTTATGCTGGTAAGCTCAGAAGAAAATACATACCCAACTTAGTAGTAGAAATGGGGTTATACTTTGATCAGGAGTCGTTGTCAAATATAAGAGATTAACTTGTATCTATTTATAATCGTCCTTCTTAACCACTCTAGGTTAAGGACGAAGCAATTGATACAAAAAAAAAATCGGTAGAAGAAAAAGAAACTATGTAGCACGACGAGACTTCAGAAGACGACGAATATTAGAGAGATAAAGATAATAAATGAGTGTGTTATTATTAATTTTGCGTTTTATTTAATGTCAATTGACTTAAATGGTAATTTGGTTAAGTAAAGTTTGATAAAGAATTATGGCCACATTTTTGTATCAAATAACCCTATGTGGAACGGTATATTTTGCGGAATGAGCGGTGCCTTTTTTTAAATACCACTAAGGTACAATCAGGTATATGGGCTGCCTGATGGTAAACAGTCACCGTAGCCTATGGACATTGGCAACACCAGGGGTGTCACTCAGGCGTTCCGACCCTCTAAAAACCACACTTTCTTCACGCATTTTCGAAAGAATTTCATGCTGTAGTCCCTAGGAAAAGCCTCGGATGGGAGCTCATTCCACAGCTTAAGAGTTCTCGGGCTTCACCAGCGCACAGCGTGTGAAGGTGAACTCCCCGTCATCTCATTTAACAATCGCACCGCTCGCTGACGGCTGGGAGTTCATCCCCATTCACTGAAGATGCATAGGTCGCGTACTGTAGAGGAGATTTCTACCGAAAACACTTAAGTTGTGGAATGAGCTTCATGCCTAGGTTTTTCCTAGGGACAATGGGATTGTCGTAACGCAAGAGCGACTCCCCTGGTGTTGCAAATTTACATAGGCCAAGGTAACTGCTTACCATCAGGCAGGCTGTAAGCCTATTTTCCATCTTGGTGGTTTAATGCAAGCGTACCCTTGCATGCCCCCCGTTGTTGTATAAAATATATATATAAAGTATGAAATTGCCGATTTCTACTGAAAATGAAACTCATTTTTTTTCTAAGATGTAAGATATTTATTTAATCAAAATATTTACCCTCATTATCTATATACATTGCTGCCATCAAATCGGAACATTTTTTATGCCTTTGCGATAAAACTCTGGGGTTCCAGATTCGACAAATTGTGTGAAAGCATTTTGTACTCCAACCTGGGAAGAAATTTTTACCACGTAGAAAATTGTCTAAATCATGAAAAAAATGGTAGTCAGTTGGAGCAAGGTCTGGCGAGTATGGAGGTTGGCGTATGGTTTCTAACTGCCTGTAGAGTTACAACTTTCTCGTGCAGTGTGCAATAATGGTGAAGATCGATTTACGAGTCGGGGCTGTTTCACTGTCAGTTTCACCATCATTGTTCGAAGTTCGGCACAGTAAATATCTGCTGTTATTGCTTGACCAGATCTGAGAAAGCTATAGTGAATAACGCCATGAAGATGCCTCCAAACATGTTACCATTGTCTTTTTATTGGTAAGCTTTGCTTTAGGAGACTGTTGCGGCATTTGACCTGACGTCAGCCATTGCATTTTTCGCTGTAAAGAATCCACTTTTCGTCACATGCCACAATTCGATCCAATATTCCTTCATTTCTGTACCGATTCAAGAAGGCAACACAAGTTTCAACACAGGTTCTGCAAATCAGTCAAAACATGAGGCAACCATTTTTCATATTTTTTTATCTTATTGATTTAATGCAAATGAGTCAATATTGTAGATAAGGTAATGTTAAACCATGGCGCTAATTTCGGGGTAGTTTGAATCGGATCGGCTTCCACCATCTCCTTCAATTCTGCGTTATTCACGTGTGTGGGCGGTCTTCCACGTGGTACGTTCTTCAAGTCGAAGTTTCAATTACGAAAGCGTTTAAACCAAAAACGCACGGTTCGTTCATTAGCAATTTCCTCTCCAAACGCAGCATTGATATTGTGAGCTGTTTCTGCTGCGTTAGTTCCGCGTCGGAACTCGTGTTCAAAAAGTACTCGGATTTTCTAAGTAGCCTTTTTTCCCATCTTTCTCGTCTAAGGTGAATAAAAATAACAATTGACATTTTTTTAACGAAAATCCTCATAGGCATCATGTGAAAAAAGCTTCACTCGAAAATCTCACACCATGAAGGTTTAATGTCAATTCAAAGTATTTGTTACTATAAAACGGCAAGTTCATACTTTAACCCCTAGTATTAGAAATCTACCGTTAATTTCCTATTGTGACTGAATATTATCATTATAAATATAACTATATAATCAACGTGATGTGGTATAGATGTGGATTATTGTCTTTTTGAACAACGAGTCTTTGAAGAACAATATAAAACATATTATAAATCTTCGTTCACGAGAACCATTTTTTTCAACAGCGGCCGCGTCCAACGCTGTCAACACATAATACATATCTTTTACTGACAAATTTTCACGAACAAAATACATATTATCAGAAATTTAAATCACAAGCAGATTATGCAAGTATTGTTACCGATTTTCGAAATCGCTCGTCTCCAAAATGGAAGTGTCCTTAAGCTTCAAAACATTCAAGTCATTATGATGTTCGTGCTGGTATTGTTTATACTTCGAGTCCAGCCAGGTGGTGAAGTCAGACCAGTTGGAAGATTTTTCCCATTTGTTTCTTTGAGAAACGCGATGCTCCTGAAATAAAATGTTGAAGGTCGTTCATAACAATGACCAACAAGAAAGAAAGGACCTATAGCAAATGTCTAATTTCACATTATACACAGAAGAAGAAGAGATATTATAACCAATCCAACCGGAACCCTATTATAGTCCGAGTGTTTTATGCCGGATGTTCAGAGTTACACTCGCTCTGGATTGCAGGGGTTCAGTTAGTCAATCATTATCATATCCCGAAGTTGGTTTTGAACAACGACGACAGTGCCGATAGTACTCATTTAAAGAAAGTTCTTACCTTGCAATTTACAAGGTAGCAACTGAAGTCAGTAAATAAAAATAAAAATAAATAGAATGTGTAAATATGAAAGTGTGTCATACACAAATATATATATATATATATATATAAAATAATAATATATAAGTTCATGTGATAATAAATTAATTAAATAGATAAGTAATAAGTAAATACCGTAACCATAAGCAAACATATGTATGGATAGATAGGTATGTGTATGTATTTAAGTATATTTATGGAAATATATATGGTAAACATAAAAATGTTGTAAATAGCACCTAAGATAATAAATGTCTAGTACATAAGAAGATTATGTTTGTAAACGAAGAGCGGAGATTCCTAATACAGGCAATTTGTTTGCCTAAAAGGAAACTCCAAACAGCCATATCTACATGACAGAACTTCTAATACTGCAAATGAACATATATTTTTATTTATTTTAAAATTAAAATAACAAAATTGATACTGTGGTTACCATGTTCACGCTGTTGAAGTGTATCTTTTCAAAAATTAGGTATTGTTCATTTAAGTTAGATACAACAAATTTAGACCCAAAGCGATATGTCCAGCACGTCGCTGGAAGTAACTACACTTGGGGTGCGGTTTTAAGAAGAAGAGGTAAATCGGCGAGCCATAACGCGGCAGCACGTAGTGAAACAAAAGGAGAAGTTGTGTTACGCTATTCCAACTTGGAATCTTAAGAAGCCATACCTATATTTTTTATAACACTAAGATGGAAAACAGCGTACGGCCGGTTGGTGGTAAGCATCGCTATGACGACAGTTGTAACATCAGGGATGCGTTGCCGACCATTTTAAAAATGTCTTCACGCCTTTCTTAAAGACCCCATTTTTTGAAGAACTCCATGCTGTAGTCCCTCGGGAAAACCTCGTTCATTAGAGTTCATTATCTGTCTGTTTATTGTAGATATATGTTACGCTCAAAGATCGAAAACGCTCATTGAGAGAAAAAACAGCACACAACACATCGTGATCACTGTAAAAAAATCACATCGTGAAATTCGTGTTATGGCTCTCATAAAAACGCCAATGACGCGTTATAGCAATAACAGAAAGACCACATAACGAGATTCGTGTTGTGATCAGAACGCATTGCAGCAATGAAGAAATATCAAGACGCGTATGGAACACGACGCTGAATTTGAAGTTGGGCGCTATCCTCGATACACAGGACATGCCCTTAATCAATCCCAATAGTTGAATAGAGTGAATCGATCAAAACGCCTTCTATCCCGATACGCAGGTGGAAGGCACAGAAATATCTTCGTTAATTATGAAAAATAAATTCATGTTTGAAGACCACTACAACAAGCAATATGATTAAGTATACGCAAACAGTTAAGAAGCCGCCCAATTGGTCAGAAAAGTACATCGTGGTCATGATCCTGCATCTGTAATGGTTTGGGAGAAGGGTGTTTTAAAAAGGAGTTTCTCAACACGATCCAAGACAGTTTTTCACAAAACTGAAGCTTTGTGAAAAACTGTCTTGGATCGTGTTGTGAAACCTCTCAGCAATACACTTTTTAAAAATGTACCGTGGACTTTCCAACAGGTCCCTGCACCTAGTCACAAGGCACGAACTACCCAAGCCTGGCTCAAAATCAACGTTCTGGACTATAAGAGCTGAAGACTGGCCCTCGTCTAGCCCAGATCAGAACCGCTTAGACTACAGTTTATGGTCAGTTTTAGAGGACATGGCCTGCTTGAAACGATACGTCGACATTGTGTTTCTTAAGAAATCTCTGGAACAAGCAGTTAATTTTCCCATGGAAACCGTGCGTAAATCCATAGATGCGTGACAGATTAAAAGGCCGGTATCAAAGCCAAAGGTGGCCATTTTGAATAGAATCATTGTTTTTAATTTTTTGTTTTATTAAGATTACATTACTTCAAAACAAAAATGCACATTCATTTGTATTAAAGAATTAACCACGCATAAAGTTTTATTTGAATTTATTTCAGTATTTTACAAAATGGATATAAACACTCGAGGCCGCGTCGTTGCATTCTTCTCAAAACCCACCATTTTGAATTGTTCATAACCGCCGTCTTTTAACCAGAAGTAAGAAGAATTATACCATTTTTAGAAGAATTATAAGAATTATAACACACAATTCCACGGCGATAATAACAAAGGAATCTTACAATATTAAATATCCACAATAAAATATTAATGCTATTAGATTTTCCGTAATAATTTTTAAATACAATAATAAAAAGTCTCACAATATTATGTGTACAAATCTCATTTTTTAACATAGATTGGTTGTTTATTTAAGAAGCTGGTACTGTTTTGTTTCATGAAGTAGCATTTTATATTTCTCTGTAGGTACTCGTGATAAAACTGCGATCAGGTGCTTGTTCCGACAAACTCACGTAATTATCATAAAACATTTCTTTTTTATTGTTCACGATTAGCGCTGATGTACGTTGACTTTCAGAAATAGGTAAGAAATGAATAAAAAATTACTGATATTTTAATGCAACGTTGTACTCGACAGACAAGTTACAACCGGCCCGTCGCGATGGTTGCTCAAACTAGCACTCAAACAGAACACGTCGTAGTACTTCTTCATCGCCACAACACAACGCGTTCTGGCATGATAGCTACAACACGAATCTTGCTATGTGGTCTTTCTGTGATTGCTATAACGCGTCATGGGCGTCTTTATGAGAGCCACAACACGGTTTTTACAGTGTTCACGACGCGTTGTGAGCTGTTTTTTCGCTCGCTCATGAGCGTTTTCGATCTTTGAGCGTAATATACCTATACATTGTACATTATGTATTCTCTGATTATAAATTAAAATGGACTATTTTACCTGAGTGTACCACCGGAAAGCTTTTACGAAAAAGTTGGAATTGCCCTTTCGAGTTTCGGATCTGCTTTGTCTTTCACGATTAGGCTGAAATATTCTAACAAATAAGTTGTTTTCAAAAAAGATCATTTGATAGTCATACACTAGAATCCAACAAATTGATTGTGGGAGGATGGATATCGTTGATCTACTCACCATTTGGGTGTAGTATACTAAAGGTTGGCCTAATGAAGAGTAAAATTGCGTGTCTCGAATGTTTTTCTTGTACGACTTATGTTTCCTTTCGCAATAACAGTCGCTCGACGACGTTGAATACATTATTTTATTAAAAATAGTAATGTTATAAACTTTAAAATTAAATGTAGATAAAATTTATTAATATTATCGCTTCGAGATATCTGCCTGTGATGTTTTGTGCAGCGTGTTTAAAATTGTTCTACGTGTACACAACCATTTAGTATTTGAGTTTATCAAAAATAAATAATGGGGGAAAACAAAAATTACGAAACATTTACGAAATGTGAATTTAACTATTACGAACAAATAAAATACTGTATGTTATATTGTTGTTGACTTCACTCAAGAAAGCTAAAACAGTGCCGTCGTTGTGACATATTTCAGCACATTAATTTTTTTATATCAAAAGGGTGTTTTGCCAGTTCATAAAAAGTATCAATTTTGAAGAGAGGCAATTTACTTCCCGAGCTAAGCCTAGAAGTAAAAGATCGATCATCAATTACTAAGGATGAAGTTCCGTTGCTAGCTAAGTTAGTGGCTAATTCATAGCCCTATATAATAATCGGTTAGGTCGAAGAAAAAGTATTTACACAAATTCAAGATATTTTTATCATAGTTCATTAACATTTTATTAAGTAGTATTGAAAGTCCTTTCCTGATGTTAACCTAAAACTATCTAAAACATGCGAATAATATGGCACGCGATTTCTGCAGATTACGGCACTTACTTACTACTTTAGCATGAACGGATTGTTGTAATAAATAGGTATATATTTCAATATAGGAAACTAAAGGTCTACAATTGTTAATTTAATGTAAACATGTAACATATAAGACTGTTTGTTTCTATTAAATAAATAAACTTTTCCCTTTTTGACCCAAAAGGAGGGCAATATTTTTCGCCCGCATGTACGTGGGTATGTATTCCTATTTCATTATGACCTCCTGTAGTCTTACCGGTTTGACTGCTTTTGAAGAGTTAGGTGACATTCAAAGTCAAAGTCAAAGTTTTTTTATTCCGTAAAAATGGATACATTTGTTTGGAATCGTCACAATTTTTTTCCCTACCGTGCAGTTCATGACTAGGTGAGCACTGATAAAAATACTGCCAAAAAACTCAGGCATCACTCTTTTGGTATCCAAACAAATTTACATAATTAATTATTTACATTATAATTGGATCGACTCAATCCCAGGCATTTTTATCATTAATATAGTCACACACTTTATAATATGCCCTGCTACACAATTTGGCTTTAATAGTAGTTTTAAATTTGTTTATTAACAATTCTCTTATATTGCTGGGAAGTTTGTTATAGAACCGTATACATTGCCCCATAAAAGAATTACTTATTTTGGAGACGGCTTGGATGTAACACAAGATTATGCTTATATCTAGTATTTATGTTATGAGTATCACTCTTTTTACAAAATGAGTCTATGTTTTTATGGACATACAAAAGATTTTCATAGATATATTGGGATGCGACTTTTAGAATATTTATTTCTTTGAATTTTTCTCTAGGGCTCTCCCGGGGACCAAGTCTGTAGATAGCTCTTATGGCTCTCTTTTGCAATAAAAAGATGGTGTTAATGTCCGCGGAGTTACCCCAAAGAAGAATTCCGTATGACATAATACTATGAAAGTAGCTGAAATAAACTATTCTAGCCGTATCAACATCAGTGAGCCGTCTAATAGTTTTCACTGCATAGGCTGCAGAACTTAGTTTTCCTGATAATTTTTCAATTTGTGGGCACCATTGTAGTCTGGAGTCAATTGTTATACCCAAGAACACAGTTGTCTCCACAGGGGCTAAATTAGTTCCATTAACATGTACATTGGTAGTCACCTGTCTTACATTAGGTGTTGAGAACTTAATTGCTTTAATCATTAGATTCATATTCTTCCCTAGAGTATCATAGTCAAGTGACGTCAGCAGAGAATCAAAATATCGGACGTAAACCTTCATCCCCGGAGTGTGCCTAGCTAATATGACGTCAACACAAAACCCATAGATAAGCAACTGGGGATGCTGCTTAAAAATATATAAAAATATGTACAAAAATATTTATATCTTTCCCATAAATCGTTTACACTAACAATGTTCGAAGTTTTCAAGTAAGTGTACTTGTTATAGGATAGCTCCGCTCTTCCGTATTATCTATTTTATTCAATTAAGTTAGATGTAAATAAGTTCATAATTTTAAGATTTAATGAAATTGGTTAACATTTGCAGAATTTAGAATAATTTGACATTACATTTCTATCCATATATTTTTTATTTTATTAGAGGCGGCAAACGAGCACGTGGTGTGGTGGTCGTGCATGACCCAATAGATTAGTTAACATTTGTATGCGGCTAAAAGTGTAAAAATACAGGAAGCAGCCTAATCAAATAGCTGAAATGTTTTATTTCACAGCGCTAATCTGCTTTTATGGGATTATTTTGATATCAGCGAATACACAGATGTATACAATTGCGGATTTAAATGAGAAATTTGTTAAAGGTAATGTACATGCAATGTAATTAGTGCTTTGCTGTTATCACAACGACTTTCCAGGAGTTTCCTGGAATAATTCACTCGTAGAAGCACACCAATCCTCCCGTATGTTATTACGAGGGTCATTTGAAAAGTTCTTACCCTAACATGGTTAAAGTCATTGGTTTTTTTTATAACTACCCTCATTTTGTAGTTACATTATTTAGCAACAAGTATGCACAGTTTAGTTTATTCACAGTAACTCATTGTTCGTTTACACGTGATACCGTAAGTCAAGTCAGAGCTATTTTTGAAAATGGATAAAATTGAACATCGTGCAGTGATAAAATACCTGAATTTGAAAGGTTTAACTCCAAAAGCTATACATGAAGACATGTCTGCTACTTTGGGTGAGTCCGCTCCTTCGTATGCGATTGTTAAAAACTGGGTGGCAGAGTTTAAACGTGGTCGTGAGACCATTAAATATGAGCCCCGTAGTGGCCGGCCTTCGACTGCTTCCACTGATCAAAACAAAGAAAAAATCTGTGATTTAATTTTATCTGATCGAAGATTGACTGTCGAGGAGATAGCTAAGACTGTAGGCATCTCATCTGAGCGAACACATCATATAATTACTACTGAACTTGGATTCTCTAATTTGTCTGCGCGGTGGGTACCGCGACTGCTTTCAGTGGAACAAAAACGCAACCGACTCACAACTTCTCACGACTGTTTAGAGTTATATGAAGCTGACCCAATAGAATTTGTTGAAAGATTTATAACCATGGATGAACCTGGGTTCACCACAATACATCCGAGACAAAAGAACAGTCGAAACAATGGAAAAGAGCAGGATCGCCCACCCCAAAGAAGGCAAAGGTGGTTTTATCGGCGGGCAAAGTCATGGCATCCGTTTTTTGGGATGCAAAGGGTATAATTCTCGTGGATTATTTAAACAAGGGAGAAACAATAAACTCCGATTACTATTGCAACCTGTTGCGTCGTTTGAGAGAAGAAATCAAAGAAAAACGTCCAGGTTTATTGAGAAGAAAAGTCTTGTTTCATCAGGACAATGCGCGCGTTCACACCTCTGTGCAATCCATGGCAGAAATCCATCAATGTGGCTTAGAATTGTTACCTCATCCTCCATATTCACCGGATTTAGCACCGTCCGACTTTTATCTGTTCCCAAAGCTGAAAAAATTTTTAGGTGGTAAACATTTTTTTACAAATGAAGAGGTCATAGCCGCCGTGGACGCGTATTTTGAGAAGTTAGACGAAGATTTTTTTAAAACGGGTATCGAAGCCTTACCGGGTCGATGGAAAAAGTGTTTTGAGCTCGGAGGAGAATATGTTGAAAAATAAAAATAAACTCAAAATCGTGTGGTTACATTAAGTATGTTAGGCTAAGAACTTTTCAAATGACCCTCGTATTAGGCTGACGTTTTCTGTGAGATATTCCTTAGTTGGGCATGAGGACTATTAATTATTCGACATATAATTACTTCCGGCAGAGCTTTATTTGGTAGTAGGCAGGTTGCACGAAGTGCAGGTGTGTCGGCTTTGTCTCTAAAGATGATGGTGACCTAATTACACCCTAAAATGTTATATAATTGCTAGAATAACATTTATTAGTTGAATAATACAAGTACAAATACAAGGTGGAAATATTAAATGTATCCAGTTCAGTGTTATAAAAAGGGAGATCATTAGTATTCTTGATGTTGAGATCTCCAGCGAAGTCACTTGGAGAAGAAGATGAAGCTGTTGTCGCTTTGGGCGGGAACACTTCCATGTGGGATAGGACCTTCGGATTTCGTTAAGAGCTATGAGTATAATCGATCCTAACCAGACGCACGTTATTGAGTTCTTAAGTTGAAGGAGAGTCTGTTCCGCCATTCGTCTGTTTTACCGTTGTACGATGGATCGTGTTTTAACTTTTTACCATATGGAATGTACATTTTGATTAGCTCGGTGGCGCAGTAGTGAATGACGCGACTTTGACATCAACGTTCGTGGGTTCGATTCCCACAAAAGACAAACATTTTTGTACATGAGCATGTCTGTTTGTCTTGGTCTGGATGTTTTAGGAGAGGTAGGGTGCATCAAAGCAGCCCGTCTGAAGAAGTACCTCCATCTCATAGAAAACCGCGGCCAAATAACAACTCTCAAGAGGGTTATGTTCCCGCGTGTGAGTGAGGTCACCAGTAAGCTCCTAAGGAGTTGCTGTATTAGCAGCAGAGGAGGCATCGCGCCAGTGATACTTAATGTATTGCAAGCGTTCAAAGGCTACGGTAACTGCTTTACATCAGGTGGACCGTATGCTTGTATGTCTCTCGACGCTGTATAAAAAACAAAATACGCAGCTTCTTTCATCAACAGCACAGGGAATATCATTCTTAAACATTGGAACTATTGGATACTGGTCGCTTACTGCGCAATGAAAAAGAAGTTTTCAACTAAAATCGCAGAGTAAGGTGAGACCGCCTGTCGTGGTTCTTCGAAGAGATTACTACAAGTAAAGAAGAGAGCTCAATGGCGTCGTTCTAACGAAACACCCAGGTTAAGCCATGTCGACCGCAGCCTGTCTATGGATGGGTTTATCTATCTCGAGTAACTACGTCCTTCGGAAGGAACGTTTAGCCGTCGGTCCCGGCTGTTGTCGATAGATGACAGTCGTTAAGCTAAGGCGATGGCCCTTGGGCGGCTTGAAAACACTGGCCTCCACCAATCCGCATTGGAGCAGCGTGGTGGAGTATGCTCTAAAGCCCTTCGGTTGAATGGAGACCCGTATCCCTGCAGTGGAATGAGTAAGGGTTGATGTGGAAGAAGTTTTTGCAGAATCGGTATAACATGGTGTTCCCATTGCCCATGGGCAATACCTGCTTACTATCAGGTAGACGGTGCGCTGGTTTTCCACTGAAGTATATAAATCTTACACTGTTCTAATGTAAACGAAAGACCCATACAATAACTATACAAAATAAAAAATCCGCTCATTGTTATTATTTGTCCGGTTTACAGAATTTAACTGCAGTGAGATTACGACCAAGAGTCTCAACCTAAAAGCGAACCAGATTCATGACTCCGAGGTTGTATATAAAATAGGTATTTATGACTGTATAATGGGAATTTTATTTTAACAACACTTGTGTAGAAACTATAGGAGAAGGTCCACAAACTAATGAAATAAAAATCTTGAGCAATCAGATATAGGTGTAGCATAGTGTTTCTGAAATGCGAGCGCGCAAAATTAGTGGCGTATCGCTTGTTGATCGTATTCACAATGATGGTGGTAGAAACAGAGTTGGTCTGAAAGAGAACGTCGATATTAAAATAAGAATAAGCATGTTCCGTGGGTTCGGATATGTAGAAACAATGCAGGATGAAAGAATGACGAAGAAGTTATACAACGCAAAAGTGGAAGGATGCAGAAGCTGAGAAAGGCCAAGACTTACCTACCATGGCCAAATTGGTCGTGTTCTATCAGAAGGTGATGAGGAGCCTCGCTGATTTCTGAGGCTCCTGAGTTACCGTAGTCTATTAACGCTTGTAACATATATCACTCGCGCGATGCCTCCTCTGCAGCTTATACAGCAACTCCTTAGAAGCTTACTGGTGACCTAACTCACACGCAGGAATACAACAATCCTCTAGGGAGTTGTTATTTGGCTGCGGTTTTCTGTGAGGTGGAGGTACATCCACAGTCGGGCTGCTTTGATGCGCTATACCTCTCTTAAAAAGCAATGCAATATCTTCGAAACCCGGGTGGTCGTATACGACCGCGAAATGTATGGGAAAACGTATATAACGGGTTTTGACTGCTCAAAGCAATGATTTTAAAAATGAAATATGCATGATGTGTGAGATGATGTGGAGAGACGAGTGAGTGCCGGGAATAGGGTGAATGGAGCGTTGGGTAAACTTCTAGGCAGCCGAAATCTAAGCCAGAAGGCACAGCTCGCTGTACACAACGCGGTGCTAATTCCAACGCTAACTTATGGAAGTGAGAGCTGGGTATGGCAGAGAGAGCATGAAAGTAGAATAAATGCGGTCGAGATGCGAGCATTGCGCAAAATTTGTGGCATAACGCTTGCTGACCGCGTTCGTAATGAAGACGTGAGAGAAAGAGTTGGTCTAAAAGAGAGTGTCGGTGTGAAGATAAGAAAGGGCATGCTCCGTTGGTTCGGACATGTAGAAAGAATGCGGGACGAAAGAATGACGAAACAGATATACAATGCAAAAGTGGAAGGATGTAGGAGCCGAGGAAGGCCGAGACTAACCTACCATGACCAAATTGGTCGTGTTTTATCAGAAGGTGATGTCAGAAGCCCCAGGAACCGGTGAGCGTGCATGAAAAGAGCTATGAATGTCACAGAAGCGAGTGAAGTATGCAAGGACCGTGTCTTATGGCGCTCGGTTCTCTCTGCCTACCCCGCAAGGGACTTGGCGTGAAGATATACATACATACATACATACAAATATGCAAGGTATATAAAAATACTGCCGCCAGCTCCATTTTCAACACCTTCTTTAACTAATAGATCTTATATCAGCCACTATTAATATTATTAGTGTGTCAGTGGATGGATAGGACTGAAGAGTAGAAATTCCATTTGTAAAGGAGAGTAGCAGAAAAGAAAAGGTAGTGTAGAAAGGTAGGCTGGTGAAGGTATTGGAGGAGGGTTCACTCCTTTTTCAGTATCACCACCAGCCTGTCTCTTCCAACGACTTCTTCTTCCTCTCAGCACGACTGAGTTTGGTCTTTGGGCAGAGACTAGTTTCAATACAGGGTCCAATGCATGTTTTTTTTAATTCACAAACATTCAGCCCACTTGATGTTAAGTTGTTACCGAAGTCTATGAACGCTTGTAATACACTAAATATTACCATGCCACTTCTGCTGCTAACACAGCGACTTACTGGTAACCACACTCACTCACAAGAACTCAATATCCCCCAGGAAGTTGCCTTTAAGTACTTTCCCAGAAGCGCTGCTTTGATGCGCCCTACGTCCCTTGAGCAGTCAGAACCCGTTATAAACGTTTTCCCATACATTTCGCAGTCGTATACGACCACCCGGGTTTCGAAGGGTTAATATGTAATGTGTGTAATATTGCTACTTATTGCTATTACTTTTTCACTAGGAACGATTATTTATTATATGAAGGTATTCCTTTATGTTCATAACCTTCTGTAACTTTCTTCAAACTGTTGAATAATTATGTTACACCAAAGATGTTTCATAGTTGAAAGAAAATTAATGTAAGTCAAACTAGACCCCGGTATAATTTCCTTAATCACAGAACGCATTATGCCTGTTACGATCACCAATAGCATCGCGAGTCATGTCTCAAGGCTACGGTAACTGCTTACCAGGGCATATGCTTGATTGCCACCTTCATGGTATAAAAATGCTGAGATTAAAATCGAAGTTCCGATGTTTTGATACAAACTTGTTTAAAATATATCGACGTGTTGTACAGACAATGTTTCGTATTCAAAACAGCGGTTGGACACATCAAAGCAGTCTGGAAAAGTACTTTCACTTCACAAAAAACTGCAGCCAAATAACAACTCTCTGGAGGGTATAATGAAGTTAGTATGTATTATATAACTTTATTTCGTTTCTTTTCACTAGGAAGGTATACGTCTGACTCCTAGCACAGTGAACAACACAATAAGAGAAAAATGGCAATAGTTACGCACAGCGACTCTACGGCTAGTCGGCTAGTAATACGAGTAATATGCGCCCGATATTACGAGTATATCTGAGTTAGCAAGTAGAGCCGATAAACTATGCGTGGCGCATAGGTTTGCTACAGAGTAGCAATGTGTTTTAGTTAGTATTAACTGTTTGATCGTAGAATAAAGATATTTTTAATAAAGGTATTTTTAAAACGTCCTCTGGCCCACTTACTACTTGTCTGGCGCAGCCGGTAGAATTTCCGGGTCGCGAACGTTATAAAAACGAAGAAAAGCGGCTAACGTTTTCACGCGTTTCTGACGGAAATCTGCAACCAAACAAATAAGACACATTGGGTGAACTGCACAGAACCATCGCGGTGCAACGTGAATTTAGAGCTACGATCCTTTCGTTCCTGTTCCTATAGATACATAAGTACGAGTACATAGAGATTGATAACGTTTCTTAGAAAAATCTAAGTTCGTTATTTGGTTTCTTTTATATTATAATTGAGTAAGTATTTAGGAATATATTAATACATAAGAAAAATGAATATAAAATGTAAATAGATATAGTAAATGTATAAAAATAGATAATGGTGAATAAATCAAGTTCATTAAAATAAAATGCATATTGAAGTATATGTATAGATAAAGATATATGTTAAAAATGCTTGAAAGTATAAGCAAAATAGATAAGTTAGTTATACACCCACGCTAGAAAATCTTACTAAAATAGAGCAGTCTATGATACTCATAGCTTACATTAAAGGAAACCAAATTAATTACCTTATTAATTTTCCAATCAAGTCAATATGTTCATGGTACATATGTACTTACTTTGGATGATCCTTGCGAGATTCCATAGGAAATATTAAGTTGAAGAGACAAAAGTAAAGTACAGAGTACACACCTTACACGAAGTTGCCAATTGTTAACTTACCTGCTATAAACATGCCTGTCGGGATAACTTCCTTCAAGCCCACAAATCTGGAAAGCATCGATTTTACCGATCTGAAATTAATTTCGTATGCAGTGAAACAAAGTGAAAGTGAATATAATAACAGTGAAAAGGTCATTATAGTGAAAAGTGTAATCGTCTGGACAATCGCCCTACACATTATACTCTATAATGATGTTTAGTTATAAGTATTATGGTGATGTAAAAAGGTATGTCGTCGAAGTTCTCCTGAGAACTTCGAATCTAAGGAGGGAGGAGTTATGCACAGCGACTCTACCGCTAGTCATAACATGCGCCCGATATTAAAGCTGAGTTAGCAAGTAGAGCCGATAAGCCCTGCGTGGCGCGTAGGTTTGCTATAGAGTAATAATGTATTTTAAAACGTTCTCCGGCCCACGTACTACTTGTCTAGCTTCTAAATTTGGTCAATACATTGTCTTTGTAATTATTGATTTTTGCTATTCCAAGCTAAATAAAACGACATCGATAACGTTAAAATTAAGGCAATTCAAGTTGCTCAGATTTGATTGTACTTTGAAACTTTAAATTTTTATAGATAAGTTTGTATGCCGACTAGTATTTAATTTTTTTTTATCTTGGAGTTAGTCCCATAGTAAAAGTAATTTAACCACCTATAATATTAATCCCTAAAATGGTACCTACTATGTCAGTCGAATTCTTTATGTATATAAATCAAACACACTTAAACAGAAGACAGCAGCGCTTGTAAGAAATAAACAAAAATAACATTTTCAAATTGTAGATCCGATATTGAAATACAGGGAGCTAGTGAATGCATTTTTATTTGGACAAGAAGTTAAAGGTAAGTGCTGGGCATTTTAATTGTAGAACATTGGCTTGATCATTCGTGGGGCATTCAAAGACAATAAAAAAATGTGAAATACGGCTTTATTTACAGTACGACAAGGCTTTTTAGGTGCGTGACCGAAATCTGAATATCCATCTCGTGAAGCTTACCTACTTGTGCAAGAGAGGGGTATACTTCTGTCAATGTCACTCAATAACCATAAGTATCTTGTTGCATTGTACATTATTCATGCCATCAAGTTGCATGTTTGCGTGAAACCATTGTAAACTGTGGATGGTACAAGAAATCTACAGTCTACAGACCTAAGTATATGACATACTATGAGGAGTTAGATGTTGTTAAATATATTTTGCAGTGCATGATTATATCTTGGTAGTTAAATTTGACTAGGCGATTTGTCAGAGCAATGAAATTCCTTATTCAGTTTTATTCTATAAAACGTCAGGTGGTATATATATCATACGGCTCGTCTGATGTGAAACTGTTACAATACCCTACAGATGCTTGTAAGACAAGACTTCGTTAAGAGATCATCAGACTTGTAAGACAAGTCGTGCGTTGGCGCCACTGCTGCTAATATAGCACTTACCAGAAGTTTACTGATAACTTTTCAAGTAATGTGGTTAGCAATGGCTACTTTAAACCGAAGCGTTGTTAGTTTGATTTCCTGCACAAGACAAACTGTATGGACATGTCAGTTTGTCTTGATCAGAATGTTTTCTATTTTTATGTATTGCAGAGGAGACGTTAGACCACTCGGTCTTACGTTCTGGTTGAGCAAACAGCGACATGCTACCATACGTCACATTGTCCCAGTCAGACAGAGCCGTCGTCTGTCATGGAGCCCTAAATGTTGTCTGTAACATTAAGTTATATTAAGTTTAACTTTCTGTGTAACGAACAATTAACATATTCAATAGATAAAGCATATTTAAATTTTACTCGTTAGAGACAATCCTCATAATAGTGCGATTTAATTCCTACATTAGCATAAATACGTATTTACAAAAATAATAATCTATTTACGTGTTGTCTAAAAAAAATTTATTAATAATTGTAATACCCATAGCTTCACTTAATTTGGGGCTGTGTAATTTGCACGGAGATAAAAAAATGATCAGTTATTTCATAATTACCCAGGGAGACTAAGTAAAACGATAAGAAGCAAAATATATACATCGACTAAACGTATAGGTATATAGGTACAATTCGTTTTTTCAAATTTTCGGAATATTGAACTTTTGGCCATTTGAAAATAGATAGTTCAACCTTCTAACCTCGGTTGATGAGATCAGACGCATAGTTGATGTGAAAGAGAGAGTCGGTGTTAAAATAAGAAGAGGCATGCTCCGTCGGTTCGGACATGTAGAAAGAATGCAGGATGAAAGAATGACGAAGCAGATATACAATGCAAAATTGGAAGGTTGTAGGAGCCGAGGAAGGGCAAAACTTACCTACCATGATCAAATTGGTCGTGTTCTATCAGAAAGTGATGTCAGGAGCCCTAGAAACCGGCAAGCGTGCATGAGAAGAGCAATGAATGTTAAAGAAGCGAGTGAGATATGTAAGGATCCAGTCACGTGGCGCTCGGTTCTCTCTGCCTACCCCGCAAGGGATTTGGCGTGAAGTTATAGATAGATACGTATTTTGAAGCGATGACTTTAATACGATTTACATATAAAATATAGGTACTTTAATATTATAATATACTTACATTAAATGATGATTTTCAGTTGTGGGTATTACAGCAGAAATTTAATGTAAAATTATTCACACAAATATTATTTGCAGAAAAATACATCGAAGAAGACAAGAAAAATACATTATTGTTGTACGACAATGGCAACAACAAAGAAAAAGTCCATTACCCGAGCGGAAATATAATGCGGTAACTGTTTCAACTCTTATCTATCGTACTAAATCTACGAATAAGTAATATAGGTAAAAAATAAAACTTTATTCTACCAGTCATTCTATTAGTCTCTAACAAATTCTATCCCCCCATTTTATCTTTAAAGTTTACTAGGCGGAAAATGTAAAATAGTACAGTTGATAAAGGTATAATTATGTAAAAATTATAATACATTACAGTTGATAATAATATGTAATATCCATCTGGCATGTATTTCAAAAATTACCAACGTCTTAAAGTTTCTTTATTGTTTACTAGCTGAAGCCCGCGGCTTCGCACGCATGAGATTTGGGCTTTTAGTAGCCTTTATTTCTTTGCAGACCTGAAATTCTTTCTGTTTTAAAAGAAACAAAGTTCAGGGTCGTAGATGCAACCATAGAGCGATTCAATTTTCATACTGCGCCATCTATTGACCTTTACGGGATGCAACGTATAGTTATTTTATTTTTATTACATAAATAATGCGTAGTTAGTTTATGTCACAAAAATACCTATTTTATGAAAATAATAAAAATAAAATTGCAAAGTCCCCGAAGGGGAAGATATTTTCCCCTAATTTTAACAGGTTTTATTTTTTTACGCAGGAACCCTAAATATTTACGGGATAAAAAGTACCCTATATTCTGCTCTGAACAGTCTTCTACCTACCAGTGAAAGTCCCGTCAAAATCGGTTCAGCCATTTTGAAGATTAGCCCGGACAAACAAACAGACATACAGACAGACAAAAAGTTAAAAATGCGTATTTAGGCTTTGGTAACGTGAAAATAATAATATGAGCTTAAGATAAAGGCTTTATTTTGAAATCACAGACACTTCAATTTTATTTATATGTATAGATATCACCATTGTAGGTACGGAACTTTCCGCAGACCCATATCTATACTGCCAGTTTTGAGTAAAATATTCGAAAGGATAATGCTTGATCAATTGTCTTTTCAGATGTTATCAAAAACTCTTTTTAGGACCAATGAAATTTTTCATCATGCGCAATACGGTTTTACAGCTGGTATACTATAGATGTAGGGGTGGCATTGGTTAGGCATGTCCGTAACGTGTGGGAGAGATCACAAGATGCTGTTGGGGTTTTCTGTGATCTCTCTAATGCTTTTGATTGTGTCGATCATCTGACATTGTTACTCATGCTGAACTATTATGGAGTTGGGGGTAAAGCCCAGAACTTGATTGCATCTTATTTAAATAACAGAGTTCAGACAGTTGACATAAATGGGAATAAATCTAAAGGCATTCATTTCGGGGCCCTTTTTATTTTTAGTATAGTTTAATAAACTATTCAAAGAAATAAACTGTGAACAGCTCCTTGAGTTGTTGAATTGAACAATTCCTTTTTTTTTACTCTCTTATTCTCATTATATCTATGAAAACTTAATTTATGTCCTTAAAAATTTAAAGTCGTTTTCAAACTTCAGCGAAAAACTTAGAAGTAGAAATAAGTTGTGTGTACACAGGCTTGCTAGGACTGGTAGATTTTTTCTTGTAAATTGTATTCGATTTCATAATAAGTTGCCTGAAACGGTTCTGTCCTTTCCTGACAATGAATTCAAAAATACTCTCTGTAAAAGGGCTTATTATGGAATTGATATGTAACTGACAAAGATGTTTGGAAATAATTAACAGCACAGATGACCTGTCCTTAATAATCTTTTATTCTACAACTTGATATCATTATTATACTAATGCTAATGTGAATTTATTGTAATATCTAATTGACAATTTTAAAAGAGGCCTATGTTGGCAAGTTTCTTTTGGCATTTTTTCTTCGCTAATGGTCGTTCCCGAAATGCTAGCAGATTAAAAAAGAAAAAAATAAAATAAGAGAATTGATTAAGATACAATAAGACTATATTTCAAAAAATGTTAGATGTGTCTAAGTGCCCACGGCGGCGGCCCAATGCCAAATAAATAACTAATATTAGTAATATTTTTTATCTTTTTATCACTAAAGAATTAATACTATTTCACCTCTTCAATTTCAGAGATAAGAACCAAAGAAATTGGATGTATCAAAGAAATCAAATCACACTTCGCCGAACATCTTATTAATAAAGAACAAAATATGCTGCTATTACGCCAAGTTTCTTGTGCAGTAAGCGGAGAGAGCGGATTGCTACACGACTCGGTCCTTATCTCGTTTACTTCATAGCATTCATTCTTGCTCGCCGGTTCCTTAGGCTCCTGGCACCACCTTCTTATAAAACACGACGAATTTGGTTGTGGTAGGTGAATCTTGGCCTTCCTCATCTCCTACATCCTTTTATTTTCGCGTTGTATATTTGTTTCGTCATTCTTACCTCTTGCATTATTTCTACATGTTCGAACTAACGGAGCAAGCCTTTTCTTATCTTAACACCGACACTCTCTTTCAGCTCAAGTCTCTTTCTTACATCTTTATTGCTAACTCGATATGCAAGTCTCATGCCGCAGATTTTCCGCAACGCTCGCATCTCGACGGCGTTTATTCTACTGCAATCATGCTCTCTCTGTCAAATCAAGTTCTCTCTTCCATGCATTAGCGTTGGGATCAACACCGCGTTGTGTATAGCGATTTGTGCCTTCTGACTTAAGTTTTAGCTGCGTCAATAGTGGAGTGTAGTGTTAGAACATCTCATTTCCTTGTTCCAACAATATACGAGTACCATAGACCTTAATTTTTACATACATTTTGATTTTTACTATTGCAATTTCTTTTTCGGAGTCAGTTATAAGCCTTTCTCCATACAGTCGTCTTTCATCATTGTGACTAATGTTTGCGATCCAGATGGTATGTTTGCTATTAAAACAGCATCTGCATAAAAAAATCACTCACCGTCACCACTAAGTCCAATCCTAGATTTGTAGATCTTATTCTCTGTAAGCAATTATCAAAATACTGAATAAACAGCCAAGCCGACAGCACGCAACCCTGCTTGACAGCAATGTTTATATTAAATTTGACGATGCAATGGTCAATAACTTGACTTTGACACCAACGCTCGTGGTTTCCCACTTTTCAACATTCCCACACATGACAAACACGTATCTGCATGAACATGTCTCTTTGTATTGGTCTGAGTATTTTCAAGAGAAGTAGGGCGCATCAAAGCAGCCTGTCTGGAGAAGTACCTCCAACTCACAGAAAACTGCAGTCATATAAGAACTCCCCAAGAGGGTTGTTGTGTTCCTGCGTGTGAGTGAGGTCACCAGTAACCTTCTAAAGAGTTGCTATGTTAGCAGCAGAAGTGACATCGCACGAGTGATATTTAATGTATTGCAAGAGGTCATAGGCTACGGGAACCGTTTTACATCAAGTGGGCCGTATGCATGTATGCCTCCCGATTTGTATAAAAGAAAAGCAAAAAGTTACACTCTAGCTCAGAGATTCACGGCGTGTGTAGAAGGTTGGCTTTGATTCCAAAGATTAGTGAGACGTAGCCCTAATCTCTTACATGTGTAAATTGTATTTTAGATCAGAGTTATACCTGAACCAGAAGGCAGTGCACCTGCCGAATTCAAACCTAATTCACCGAGGCCACTGCCGTCTGCAGATCACGAAGGATCACATGCAGACAGCAGTCAATGCGTTTGCTATACTGATCGATGGAGACATGAAAGACATCCTGAGTCTACCACCGGATTATGTGTTGAGATCGGTATGTAGTTGTTTTATCCAATCGGCCAAGTATGTAAACTGCTAGTATTATTATTGGTAGTTAGTTGGTAGTAAAAAGGTTATTAATGCCACAGTAGACTTATAAGCCAAAGCAGTAACGTAACTCAGCCGTGTCCTTGAAAAGTATACCTATGGCTGGGCGGATCGCTAGGGTAGATTTTTATTTGTACCTATATTTCGTTTTATTTGTAGGTTTAGGATTAAAACATATGCTAATTGAATGATTATTAATTTATTAGTTACATTATAAGTTAGGAATAGAAAAATATTTACGTCTATTGTGACAAGTTTTAAATTCCCTGTTTAAACTGTGAAAACTTCATCATAATCCGTTCAGCGGCATTAGAATACACATCATTAATATAGGTAGGTAGTTGTTTTTTTTTTTATAGGTTCCACGTCGGATGGCAAAAAGCATAAGGCCCGCCTGATGTATAGCGGTTACCGTAGCTGGCAGGGCGCACCAAGTGCAGTGTGGTTGGCTTTGGCTCTAAAGGTGACATTGAGCCAGTTACACTTTAAACATGTTGTACACATCTTTGAATTTTTTAGGACAAAACATAAATAACGTAGTAACTTTAACATAATGTATGTATATACTTATTACATGTTTAGCCTCATAAATGAATGATGTCGTTTGTACAGAAAAGACAACCAAGAAAGCAAATTGAAAAAAATGTGGTAGGGACTAATAAAATTATTGCTGCAAGAATTTACATTACACATAGTATTGACGATACACCTTAAAGTCAATTTTAGTTTAAGTAGAGATGAAGAGCTGTTCGATGGGATGTCAATAGCTTCTTTCTAGAACCCACAGCTCGCTGACGATGGCAGATTATTCATCATTACACACTGGAACCGTGATGATCACGTAGAGTTCCAGAGAAGTTTTGTGTCGATAACTCTGAAGCTGTCGAATGAACTCCTGTCGAGGTTTTGGAGAGACTACAGTATGAAGTTCTTCAAAAAAGGCGTGTATAGTTTTTTATAGGTACAGTGACGTACGAGTGATGCTCCTTGTGCGGCAAGTCTTCATAGGGACTACATACCGTACCGTATGTAGGCCACATATTGTCACATTAGTAGCATAAAAAATGCTGCAGTGATAAGAAACATGCAGCTAACCCGCGAAGAGTCTGCGTGTAAATCCTATATAGGTATTATATTGTACCTTGGAAGTAAGGGATTACCTAGCTAAAAATACAATAATCAGAACCTCCAAACATTACAGTACAGTACTTACACAATATTTAGTTTCTTCAAATGTGGAAGTAAGCCCCTTATCTCCGAACATAGCAGTAAGGAATTTGTTAACATGTATAATATTAGCAAGTTCTTTAATGTACAATAATTAGTTATTCCAAACAAGAACGTTAGGTGCTTGTCACTAACACAATAACTATAGTAATTGTTCTTCAAATATGTATCATATTGAACTTCTGAAAAGACTAGTTATTGTGTGAGTACTTAGTCAATAAATCCCTTACTTCATTGTATGGATAATTGTATTGTTAGTGAACTACATACTTCCACGTTTGAAGAAGGTAGATAAGATAAGGTACTCGTACTAAACTAGTCAGTTTCTTACTTCAATGTTTGGAGAAACTGGTGTAAACTTAAAATAATTTAGAAAGCTCAAGTGCCCCACTTCCATGTTTGAACACTATGCTGGAAGTAAAGAACTCGCTAGTTTACTATTAATAGAATCACTATTTCCTTCAAATATTGTAGTAATGTTTTGCTAACACAGTAATTGAATTTTCCAAATGTGGAAGTAAGATACTTGTTTACTATAAACACAAGAACTAGTTTATCTAAACATGGACCAGACATGTTACATTTGTTAGTTTAATAAATAACCATTTACTTCATAGGCGCGGATGATATCGATGATGAGGTTACCGCGGGAAAAATTATCAGCTATCTGGACGGTGGTGAAAAACGGAGAGCATCCTGAAAACATCCCTTATACTACTTTGGAAAAGTTTCGGCCCCTGTTCAAGTATGTTAATGGCAGGGAGATTGCTAAACTCAACCTCTCCGACAACAGAATCCTTTCGTACATAGGAACACATGCTGATTTGAACAGACATCAGGTATTTAAAAATTAAGGCGTTCATATTTTAGTCTTTAAAGATAAGAAAGATGTAGGAAAGTGACACCTGGCGGATGAGTTATGTAGCAAAGCGAGATTATTCTTGTCTATTAATTTCTTCTTCTTCTTCTTAGCGTTATCCCGTTGCCTAATCCATTAGGATTGGTGGGGTTCGCTACCTAAGCATGAGGATTTGGCTAAGATAATGATTTTCACATGGAGCGACCTCTACGACCCGCGGGGAAAACCAAATCTTTCTGAGATTAGATCACTCGTCTTTCTTAATATAATTTCTTGGACGTGTGGGTTTCCTCACAATGTTTTCCTTTTTCTGTTATCCAATAGGTCAGTTCCATATCCACTGGGCTATCACTTACTTATTTTTGAAGATAAGAAAGATAACATATTAAAATTCTTTATTTGCCATTAGACCTTCGCAGCAGTTTTATATTAAAAAAATAACTTATTTAATACATTTTGGTAGTGGCTACCTGGCGAAGAAATACCGAAAGAAATTAGCCAATTTTTCATATTGTCATTGGATATTACAATAAATTTATATCTGAAAAACGATACAATGAAATATAATATGTCGAAATAATGATGTCGAATGGTAAAATTAAGATATAAAATGCATGGTCATTGTCCAACTATTCTAAATAACTTGATATCTAATTCAAATACAATGGCTAGAGTGAGTAGAACTAGAGTAAGGTGTTTATCTGAGCGGTGACGGAGAAAGAATACTAAAAATCATCGCCGCCTCTCTTCCCGTGGGTGTCGTAAGAGGCGACTAAGGGATTTCTTGAGATTCCAGCATCTCAGCCGGTGGTAGGGTAAATACTCGCCTGATTGGCTACCACCGTACACGCGGCGGAACACTCGTGAATTGGCGTACCTATGAGTACGTCGCGTTTCGGGATCAGCTGGTGTATAACCAGTGCTCGGCGGATAGTATTGCGGGAACAGTGGTGGATTCTGTCTATCCATTGTCAGAAGGACTTAGGTGATCCGTCGGCCAGGGAGACCCGTTGAAACGATTGTTCGGCTGGCCGCCCGCGGTATAGTACAGGGGCCAAATCAAGTCTAATCAACTTGAGAGCCGGCCTTTTCATACTGCATTCATTTCATACTCGGGGTAGATCATCGTGCCGATTGTTGACCGGATGGTGGGGACCCAGCAACTACCTCCGGGGGGGTTTGGAGATTCCGTCCGACGGATCAGTACATCTCCTCTGCCGACAAACTAATGGAGAAACAGTCCACCTCGCTTCTTCTCCAATATCGCGGCAATTCTCTCCCGCTTCACGCTTCCGTCCTCTACTCTTCTCATGACAGCGCAAGTAGGAATAAATGAACTTACAGCGGTGCATGCGAAGATATGCACTTACCATCAGGCGAAGCGAGCCACTATGCGGAGCCTATATAGAAAAAAAAAGTAAATGGTTTAACATAATGTTTAGAGCTAACATAAGCTGGCGACATACTGTAGGACAATGACACCTGGCAGATGAGTTATGTAGCCAAGCGAGATTTGTCTTGTCTATTCATTTCTTCTTAGCGTCATCCCGTTTCCAAATCCATTGGCACTGGCGGTATGCGCTACGTGAGCTCCAGGATTTAGCGAAGATACCGATTTGACTATTAATTTATAAGGGCTTATTTAATTACGAGTATAATCCTATTTCCTTGCACTCAGTACACTGAGAGCTGGCTAAATTTACTTTGTTTGTGAACGTGGCAATTTGCGGGTTTGCGACAATATATTTTAGTTCATTGTCGGCGTGGTTTATGTCTAGTGTCACAGTGTCAAAACCTTCTTAGGATATCCAATGTATACCGGCAAAGCTACCCTCTTTACTCATAGGCTTTAGTTGGGCTTTACAGTGTTTGGTATTTCGCGTGATTGGTGTAAGCATTCTGCACAGTTAGTATTTTGCTGAAATTAACGTTTTGTCATGCTAAGCACGCATCTTTCTAAAGTAAATATATATTATTGTCTCTACAGATTGCTGGAACACCAGAATGAACTGACTACTTCATTACTTTTTATACGTTTTCCTTTAATTTAAGTTGACGAGCTTGGTGGCGCAGTGGTGAAACGCGTTGTTACGCTACTTTGACACCAACGCTCGTGGGTTCGATTCCCACACAGTACAAACATTTGTGTGCATGAACATGTCTGTTTGTCTTGGTCTGGGTATTTTCTATGTATAATAAGTATGTATTTACAAAAAAAAATGTATTTACGTATGTTTATCAGTTGTCTAGTACCCATAACAAGCTTCGCTTACTTTGGGGCTAGATGGCGCTGTGTAATTTGTCCGACAATATTTATTAATTATTTATTATTATTAATTTTGTATCAGCTTTTAAATTAAAAAATATCTGTTGTATATTTTTAAATTTTTTTACTATTCATAAAATTCCGAACACAAATTATAATATGCTTTGATTTGTGATGCTAATTTGCAAACGAAATAGACATTTAAATCAAATGTACCCAACGTTGTTTGTGATGACGAGCTCGGTAGCTCAGTCGTGAATGACGCGACTTTGACACCAACGCTCGTGGGTTCGATTCCCACACAAGGCAAACATTTGTGTGCATGAATATGTGTGTTTGTCTTGGTCTGGATGTTTTAAGAGAGGTAGAGCGCATCAAAGCAGCCTGTCTGGGGAAGTACCTCCACCTCACAGAAAACCGCAGCCAAATAACAACTCCCTAGAGAGTTGTTGTGTTCCTGCGTGTGACCTCACGTCACCAGTAAGCTCGCAAGGTGTTGCTGTGTAAGCAGCCGAGGAGGCATCGCGCGAGTTATACTTGATATATCGCAAGCGTTAATAGGCTACGGTACCAGCTTTACATCAGGTGGGCCATATGGTTGTATGCCTCCCGCCGTAGTATAAAAAAAACGTTCCAATTCGATTGGATCTAGTAGTCTAAAGAGACCACCAAACTGCAAATGTTCTCAGATTTTTCAGGAAATTCCTACAGTAAAGAAGAAATGCACAACTTTGTACGTAAATAATATATTTTTTTAAATAATTATTTTTACAACGGCAGGTGGGCGTGGTGGCGAGCAGATATATCAAACTGAATCCATATTGGATGGAGCCAAAGTACCTAAACCTCATGAATAATCTGCTGTGCGGTGTTCCAATGACGTACATGCGAAAAATTCCGCCGAACACATATTTACAATTAACCCATCAGGTTGTATTTATTACCCACTACATTCGATTTTTATACAAGCATACAGTTTACTTGATGTATAGTGCTTACCGTAACCTATTATCGCCTGTAAATTGTATGTTGAACCTGTTTTATTTGTGAATTACGCCAAACTTTCAATGCACCTGTTTATTGGTACGGATTTTGCGGCATGACTTCGTTGAAAAAAATGCTGAGCACGGTGGAGCAGTAGTTAATAACGCTACTTTACAGGCAATTTGATCTAAACTACTTTGTGTGCTTCCGCTACCGGTTAGTCCATGCGAACTACCGACCGGCACCCACCCTCTACGGTTAGTGGATGCATGCAGCCGCTGCCATGGCTGCTCCGGTCATCTCTGCCTCGGCTGCTGCGGTCGACTCTGCGAGTGTTCGCCATTTGAAATATGAATCGGATGCACCCACCACCGTTGCTGCCCTAGCTGCTCCGGATGTCTCTGCGATACGTGTTTAGCCTATCCAGGATATCAGGAGTGCCTGAGGATGCCTCGTGAAATAATTCAATCACTTCATATTAGATGTGACGTGTTTTGTTTGCCTTCCGATAATTAAATAAGGATTATCTAATGTTGGTATTATTTGTTTTTAATATCATGTCATGTGGTTCCGAAGCATACGGCCTAACACCATTAATGATCAAGTACCCTTCCAGTACAATAAGATCCGATCACTCGCATGTCATTCCCACCACTGCCCTTACAGTAATTCAATAGCAGTTTAATTAACACAACCGTCCAAGTAATAACTACTTGGACGGTTGGCTCGAAGCTTCTGCAAGCTATAAGTATAACAAATGCATTTATAAACCATAACCATGCTCATAGAACTAATTTTTGTTGTTACTACATAAGCACAGTGTTCATATAACCACGCTCATGACAATGACTCTTGCATAGCGATGATTAATGTGTAATTCCAATTATTTAATTATTTTTGTAGGTTTTTTACCACATAAGAGCATGTGATCCTTTGCAGAAGAGATTTTATTTGGCAATTATGACAAAAACTCAGGTAATCACCTATTTTTTTCATATATGCAAAGACGATAGTTGTCATATTGCTTCCTAAAAATGGTATTCTTGCAGGCGCTGGGGAAATCTTTTAGTTGGAGTGCGCATGACGTATCTCACCTAGGACTCCTACTAGCAGAAATGGAAGGGCCTGATCTGAGTGCTATCAATCCTGTAGCTATGTCGGGAATATCTGCACAAGTATGTATTATTTACAAAATTAATATTCAAATTGTAGGCAGAGTAGATAAGTAGTACTCGTAGTAAATTTACTTATCATTCTAATGAACCAAAAACAAAAATCCTGCTGTACAACTGCTTAGTTCGGAATATCTTGGAATACTGTTGTGTAGTCTGAAGACCACATTATGCCACACATTCCTTAAGGCTAGAGAGAATACAGAAAAGATTCATATGGCATTTGACTTTTTCGACTGGTATAGCTGATTCCCAGCAATCATATAGTGATAGACTCAAACATTTTAAAATGCATTCTTTAGCAACCAGACGGGAGTTATTGGACGGTATGTTTATCGTTAAATTAATAAAAAATAAAGTTAAATGCCCGCTACTTTTGTCGAAGGTTTATTTTAAAGCGCCAAATCGAATTCCGCGTGGCCCAATTGCATCTTTAGTCCCACCGCCAAGACGTACCTCACTAGGAGCCAACTCGCCTATACCTCGTATGTGTAAAATAATAAATAAATGCAGCACCGTAATAGATATACACGCTGACTCAGTGGCTAGCTTAAAGCACAATATTTTAAGATACCTTTCATGTACACATGTTTAACGTATTTGCGTACAAAAAGTTGTAACTTCCCCCCCCCCTCTTTTTCCTTATCTATTTGTTTATTTTATGTTTGTTTTTAGTTATTTATTTATGTATGCGCTACAGAGGGGAGACTCTAATTACTACATATATATATGAATAGCTTGAATATATAACTGACTAGGTACCTGTGTACAACTAAACCCCGCCTTCTGATTTCATCTACTTAACTCATTTCCTCGTTACCACCCCACCTACTTTATGCCTCTACTTATGTTATGTACAGAGCTACTCTATATAATATTATACTCTACCTTTATATGTCTCCCCCTCCTGTTTTATTGGTTTATTAACTTAGATATATATAATGGTCCTACCTATGTGAACCCCACTCTTATAGAAATATATCTACTGAGAACTGTTCATGTATTGAACATAGTAATTTGTTTATCTACCTCCTTACCCCGCACATAACTACTCCTGTACCTAATCTTTACCTGAACTACCACTCGTGTATTGACGATATATATACTAGAATCCCTGATTTTAATTGTAACTATTTCTTGACCTAAAAATCAATCTACTTAACTAAACTTATTAATTAGGTGTCTCGGACTGTGTCACGTCGACCCTCAAGTTAAATTATTGGCAGTGATCGTTTTAGTGGCAACTACATTGTGAGCAGCAACCCAGAGTCCTTTTCGTGGCTGAGATGGCTAAGCAATTCGAGAACCCTACCAGTTAAGCTTCCTGTCTCTACTCAATATGTTTATATATGTGAAGATCCAATCGTCCGCTCCACGTTTAGGTTACTTAGCTTGGGGAAATTATAAAATATCAAAGATTTAATGTGTGCTTTTCTTTACCACTCTATCTCAATCGGACTGTTAGAATTGTACCGTACCCTATCGGATTTTGATTGGTTCTTTATTGCTTAGGACCAGCATTCTGACAGATGGACGCGCGTACCAAAGGAGATTCTGAAGAATCGGATGACCCTCGTAGTTAGACGTTGATTGGATTATAACTAATGTCTATGCATATTCATATAACACTGTAATTGATTTAATGATATCCTATTATTAGGCAGGGACTTTAGAATCTTAAGAGAACCCTCAGAATTAGAACGTCAGTCTTCTAGATTTAGCTATAGTTTAACTATCGATGTAGTAGGCATTTATACTCCTCATCAACATTCGAATCAGAATTAAGTATAAGATTAGATTGTTTACACCACAGCTCCTATCGGACTCACAAGGCCGTGGCGAAATAACCTATGGAGTCACTTTGTAGGGTGAATGAATGTTGTTACTATCTCGATGTTCAGTTCAAGTTAACGATTCCGTAAGGCGATGACAAGGCAGGCTATAGTTATTTTCGGTAGTGAGATAATGTTAGTTCCCACCACCAGGATTCTATTTAGAAATCAATTATAAGACAGAGAACACTCTTGCTTGCGCTAGCCCCTCGGGCAGTGGCATATATTCTATATTAAATGATATAAAAGAGGAAGGTTAGTAAGCAACCTATATTCAATTTAGAGCTCAAATATAAGATAGAGAACGCTCTGGCTAGCGCTAGCCTCGCGGGGCAGTGGCATATTACCTACGGTTAGATTTTAAGTAACTGGAGAATGCTAGTGTTCGCCCTATGTACTGCTCTGAATGCTAACATAACATAGAGGACACCCCCACTATGTGTGAAAAGGAGAAGCAGGAAAGAGAAAGACCGCCGACAACACCCCTCCATCTGACCATTCCCAATTCATCTCGTTGATCTTACGAGTATGTAACATATGTGAGAATGAGAAAATTGTTCTTACAATTTATCTAACGACTTCTCAGTCTTCTATTAAATTTGTTTTGTATTTTTAAATTTATCTGAGGCAATTTAGGAATAATCACATGGGTCCTTCCCCAGAACCACCTAAGTTCCTGATTTTCCCTTTCCAAACTACTTTAGATAATATTCACTATATCAAATTCTACAATTTCAACCATCACTAGTTTGATTTTCTTCAATTTTAAAGCAAGCATCAATTTACAATAATACAAGTATTAAACTTCTCGTCCGCTAGCTGAACACAAAGATTGTATAAGGTTATTTGAGCACAACCTAACTGAATTGCAATCGGTCAAATCACCACTATGCCACCGCTATCAGTTATTACAAATAAGGCAAATCCCTCAGTTGTGTCCACAGATAACGTATTTGTTTATAATAAAATGTACTGTGAGCGTCATCTATACATTCGTCAGTCTTGTAAGGTAGCAGCCAGGCGCTTTTCTCAGTCACCACTGTTACACGGGGTCTATTGCCCAGACTTCTAAATAATATAGACAACAATTAATCAAGTAAAGTTTTCTGCTCTTCCGGCAGTAGTGAAGTCTCCTCACTTGAGAGACGTTAATAAGTTTGGTAACGGTATTTGCAGTGTACTACTTCGGGATATCGCCCTAAACATTAGGCTAAATTCGACCGAACGCAAAACCGCCAGACTAGTGTAATCTATTATGAGTATTAAGGTTAAGTCTTGAAACAGCTTAATTGTTCTGTCTGACCTTTGGTTGTCTTAATGGACTTCAAAGTGGTCCCTACGAGGCTTATAACGTTTCTGATGTAGCAACTTGGATCGCATGTCAAGGTTCTAGAATGTCAGCCCATTCCTGTTACATTCAGCGCTCTTTAGAAACGCCTAGAAACCCTTCTTATCCGCGCAGTTATTGCAAATTCCAGAGGAACTACATAACACTACACAAAACCGTTAATAGAAGCCGCTGGGTGGTTACCAGTCCTGGAGACTCGGGTTGTGTTAACCCATCGCCGCTCGACAACGACGCATGGGTGAGAGTGTTAAATTCTGGCGAATAAATTACTTCAGATTAACAAACGCGAATAAAACTCGTCGGCTGACCAGAATAAAGCACCCTTTGAGCTCTGAACATGTAACGCACAAAACTATTCGACTATTTTCTTTACGCCAAACGTCCTTCAGTTCGCATGAGCTGCCAAGAAGCAAGTTAATAGTTACATATCTACATTGTGTTCGATTAGGTAGGCTTGGTTGAATTATTTAATTCACTTAAATGTTTGCACTACTTTATTATTGAATGGTAAGCATTTAGCTGGTTTTGTGTATTAACAATTTAATACTCTGACCGTGCCCGAACCGTCCAACATTTGGTTGTCTTAAACGACTGCGAGGCTATCCCTACGAGGCTTATAAGGCTTCTAAGATGTGAAAATCCCTTGCCGTACCGCGGGAATCCGAAAGACAGCATTACCTGTTTCAATCGGCGCTCGTCCGAAGACAGAGACCCCCTTTCGGGCGCGGGGATGCAAATTCTCAAGGAACTACATAGATTCACTAGAGAAGCGTTAATGAAAACCCCTGGAAGAGTTTACTAATCCTGGAGACTCGGGGGAGTTAGATTCTGGCGAATGTACTACTTTAATTTAGCAGTCGCGTATAAATTATCGGCTGACCAGAATAAAGCACCCCTCGAGCTCTGAACATGTAACCCACAAAAGATTCAACTATTTATCTCTACGCCAAATGTTTTTCGACTCGTAACCACAGTCAAAAGGTAATTTAATAATTTTAAGTATGCAATGAGCATAGAATCAGGCTACCTGCATATCTATGTTATAATTAAGTTGCAGGCCCCAAGACTACGCTTTATCTAGACACCTGCAGCCTATTATTTATTGCCCACCACCGTGACTCTACAACCACTAAAATATTAGCCTATTCTCGCGACGCCCTACCCTCGTACTCCTTTATTCTCACCGCAAAGGTACTAACATCACGCCGTAGGAAAATATGATCACCCGGACGTTTTACCGAACGAAACCCTTGATTCGACCGCTTAGCGTAACCGCTTGCTACCTATCACGCACGTCGCGATTAGCTTAAGAACTAATCAGTAATTGTACCTACTGTCCCTATAAATGTCGTCTGACGCGCCTACCACGCTGTATGTTAACTAACGCGTATATTCATCACGACTACCTACCTAACTCCTAACTAGATCTTAATAAAATGTGTACCTACAATATCTAATCTAAGATACTCGTGTAAAATGACTTCTTGAGTTTGTATTACGTTAAACGTGTGATGTATAAGGTGGCTAAGCCCAAATCAACGATGTGCAATGTTGATTTGCTAATTGAAACTAGGGTATGCAAGGTAGTTAGCCTCGACTTTGTCTATTGTCTATAACTGTGTGTACGTCATGGTTCTAACCTAATTGGGACGCGAACCATGACTCCTAACAGAGGAAATAAATGTGTGTGTATATATACATATATAAATAAATGAGACCAGTATGGTTGGGTTGCGATCAATCTCCATGGCCCGCATACGCTGGACGGAATTCACTTCGACGAGCTCCTACCACTTTGAAAGCTCGCGAACCCAAGCACCTGGGAGACGTAACTGATCCCTTTAAGGGCAAAATCAGTCGCTGGCCCGTCTCAGAGCATAATACAGCTCCCTACGCCTAATCTATATGAGTCTTCGTAGTCTCCGTGAGGTATCAAACTCATATTTAAAACGAAGCTAGGCCCTAGTTAGCTAAAAATTCTTCAGTGTGAAATAACCACAAACCCTATTTAACCAATTTGTCGATGTTAGAACTCGCCTGACAATGTTGGTTAGTTAACTAGGTACCGCCGCCATACTCAAAGGTCTGTGACCCTTGGAATTCTGGCCACTTCGTACAACACAGTCAAATAACCAACACTGAATCCGATGAAATGTTAGAACCCGATTTATGACCTAATTACTTAAACGCGATCACATTGAATCAACATCCCAGCGCAGCGTCACGAAGATCGGCAGATGTACCGCCAATTCCATGCACAATGCTCAAGATAAAGAATCAACGCTATACTTAAACAAAATTAACACGAGAAGTTAAATTCCATAAAAGAAACCCCCTTCGCGGACGAATAATGCTACGTTTCAATTCCTAGAATTTGCATATCACAAAACCGCGCCATTTTGATTGCTCAACATGCGCCACGCTACCACCATCGGAGCCTGAGCACCCAATGTTCGGCCACGCTGCACACAATTTGAACAATCAACCTGAATTTTAGCGAAATATTAAACACCGGATTATTCCATATTAAGTTAACTACAATTACATTGATTCCATACCCAAGCCTAACGTTACGATCAATTAGACAACTTAATTGTCCCATATCTCGCTACGCAGCTCAAAGGCAAGGAATCAATGCCGTTCTCAACACAATATTAACACAAAGAAATTAAAATAAATAATAAAAAGAAACGTTCCGCGATTTATCAGCGATACGCCTATCACCCCAGAGATTCACACCGACAAAAAGGCCCTTCACGAACAATTATCGATACGTCTTATTACCTTAAAATTTCACACTAAAAAAGCCATGAACTAACGAACCACCCGTTTTTATATCATTCGCCTACCATCAAGCCTCTTCACCCCTCTCTGCGTATCTCTGTCTCTCTTTCCAAAATATTCTAGAATGTTCTATAGCAACTCGTCATTCAATATTCGAATCTATTTCGTTCCATTTAAGTAGTTTATACTGGTTATGAATCACCACACACCTTTTATCTCAGCCTCGTAACCGCTCGCTGATTGGTAGTTCAAGAATATCACGCCACTTCGTCTGGTATATGTCTACCCTCTTACAAGTTAACATTTTTCCTAAGCATACAGCCGTGATACCTTCAATAACATATTATCACGCCCGCTCGCCCGCGAGGCAGGCAGCGAGAATCGAGCACTATGTGAAGCGTCTTTCAAACCAAGTATGAACGACAATGACCTATTAAATAAAGTAGCGAACGATGTACCTACATTCCTAGGCGTTATTTTATACATAATTCGGCTACATATATCCATATGATTGCAAGGTTATTTTTATTTGTGACGGCAACAATGTTATTTCATTGTGGTCCGTTACAATCGACCCCAAAACTTTGTACAGGTGTGTGAACCTAACCCGGAGCAAAGTTTTCCCTTCAATTCAATTTCAGTACCAATAAAAATAACTCCACCTCATTCCACTTAACTCTCAACCTCGATGGTTTAACCTGTCTTTATCCCTCTTCACGGAACACTACCCTTCGACTGTGACTACCAACTTTCTAAGTATCCGAGCTTGATCTTTAGTTTAGAGAATCACCTACCGCTTAATGTCCATCATTATTTTAAAATTCTCCTAAACCCTCTATGATCTAGTCTAATTATCCGCGTAATCATCAAGCACCATTCTCGCGTCTCTGCACGATATAGAATAGAATAGATATAGCTTATTTTAACGTTTAAGTTTCTCAATCTAACGTTTACGCAACAACTCACCATCGTCACCACGACAATTGGTTACATTTTAGGACTATATATGAAAAAAAAGAGAAAAAAGGGAAGAGAGAGACCGCCGACACTCCCCTCCATCTGACAATTCCCAATTCATCTCGTTGATTTTTCGAGTGTGAAATATATGAGAAACTTTCGTACAATTTATTTGACGGTTTCTCCGTCTTAGATTTGGTTTTGTAATTTTATATTTATTCGAGACAATTTCGGAACCATCACATGGGCCTCTCCCCAGAACCGCCTAATTTCCCTGTTTTCTCTTCCACATTACTTTAATGTTAAAGACTACAATTACTTACTACTAGCTATACAATCAACCTTTATCTATACACAAGATAACCGTTATAATTTTACCAATCAATTCTAATTCACAACTTACTCAACATTTTTATCAATCAAATCTAACCTATAGTTTACTTACATTGTATCTAATATACAATTAATTATCTACTATACAATTAATCATTTAATCTATACTCTAACAATTTTAGTTTTTACCTTCTAATAACCTTTTTAACTACGGTTCTTAATTATACTAAGCCTTTTTAGTTCCCGATTCAGCTTCAATCCAACGGTAATATTTAGACAAATGTATTGTATTGAATTTACCTCGCATTTTTCTTGTCTCCGGATCTACCAAAAGATAGACATTTCGATAAGGAATCCCCGCCACCAGGTATGGTCCTTCATATAACGCCTCGAACTTCTTAATTGTTTTCTGGCTCGCGTTTGACTTATTTAACTTTCTAATTTTAACTAAATCTCCTATTTGAAATTGTATTAATCGATATTTTCCATTAAATTTAGCTTGGCGATTTTTCGCCGCTTCCTGTAAATTTCGTCGCACAGTCTCCCTAATTTTTAATACATCTAATTTGCTATTTCTACTACACAAAATCCCGTCTATAGATAGCTGTGTAGATTCCCCGTATAGAACTTCGCATGGGGTAAATTTCATACTATTGTGGTATGTATTATTATATAGTTCTTCTATTTTAGGCAGTGTTCTAACCCACCCCTTATGATTTTTCCTATTATATGTCCTAAACATACGTCCTAGCTCTCTATTTACTCGCTCTATAGTATTGGGTCTAGGGTTTCTTACCGTCGTGTGAACTACTTTCACTCCCAATGCCTGCATACCCTCTTTCCATAATTTACTGGTGAATTGAGTCCCATTATCCGATAAAATAACCGTTGGTTTGATAATCTCAAAGAATTCCTTTGCCCTATTAAATACAGACTTTGCCGTAGCTCCTCTGAGATTATAAAATTTAACAAATTTACTAAACGCATCTTGTAACACTAGAATGTATTTCATTCCTAGTTCCCCCGTGGGTAACGGCCCGTAGATATCTACCATCACTATGTCCCCTATATCATTTGCCACTATTGAACAACATTGGCCAACATGATTTAAATTGGAATGCTTGGTTAATTGGCAGTCATGACATTCCCTTACTACCCGTCTCACACTACGAGTCAATCCCTTCCAATAAAATCTATCCTTGACATATTTAATCACCTTGTACGCCCCCTGGTGACCCATTTCGGAATGTACTTGCTTAATGACCTCCTCCCTTAATACTTTCGGTAGGCAAGCAACGTTATTGGAATCAGTCCCAGTAACAATATATAGGGTTCCGTCTATTAATTTGTATCTCTTCAACGTACTTCCTGTTACCTCGCCAGACTCACCTTTCCCTTTAACTTGTTCTAAGATTGTTTTAATCTCTGCATCCTCCCCCTGCAATTTTGATAGATTCTTTAATTTTTCTATCAAACCCCTATTAACACGTGACTCCATATATAGAATTTCGGGCAGCCTAACCTTTTCGTCCTGTAAAAGATCACCTTTTGGTGGGTATCTAGACAGTATATCCGGGACTACATTATCCCTCCCCTTAATATGTTCTATTTCGTAATTAAAATTCTCTAAATAACTGATCCATCTAGTTACCCTTGCGTTATACAACTTCCAAGTTTTCACGAACGTTAAAGCTTTATGGTCCGTCCTAATTATAACCTTAGACCCCCGTAAATAAGTTTCAAATTTTTCTAGGCAACATATAACCGAGTAGAATTCCTGCTCTGTTACCGTCCAATTTAACTGCGCGCCCCTCAATGCTTTACTATGAAACCCTATAATCTTCATGCCGTCATTACATCCTAATTGATACAATACCCCTGCCAATCCAACTCCCGAACTGTCCGTTTGCAAATAATATGATTTACTAAAATCGGGATGATGTAATAATATAGTGTTTATGAACAAAGATTTTATTTTTTCAAAGGCTTGCTGTTCTACTTTCCCCCACGTCCAAAGAATGTGTTTCCTTAATAAATCATTTAATGGTTTTGTTTGATTATTATAATCCGGTATAAACCTCCGATAGAAATTACACAACCCTAGAAAAGCCCGTACTTGTTTTACCTTTTTAGGTACAGGGAACTCTTGAATAGCGGTAACCTTGCTTGGGTCCGCTTTCAGTCCCCGAATAGAAATGATATAACCCAACATTTTCACCTCCTCACAGAAAAAATTGCATTTCTCAAGATTACACGTTAACCCCGCTGCTAACAGCTTCCCCATGACTATATCTAGGTGTTCTAAATGACGTTCGAAGGTCCCTGTCGTAATAATAGCTAAATCGTCCAGATAGTTCACACAAAAGTCCCGCACTTCATGTCCCAATATTAAATCCATAGCCCTGCTAAAACTCCCCACAGATGTTTTCAACCCCTGCGGTAACACATTATAGACATAAGATTTTCCATTGAATGTGAACCCCGTATATCTCTTGCTATTTTGCGTAAGTGGTATTTGAAAGTAGGCATTATTTAAATCTAAAGTACTAATGTAATTAGCTCCGTGAAACGAGTTCATAACGTCTATTTGCAATGGCGGTTTCTCTGTCTCAGCAATCATGTACTTATTAATTTCTCTAGCATCTAACAATACCCTTACAGATCCATCCCGCTTGAAGGTGAAGGTTAACGGACTACAATACGGTGTGGATGACCTACTGATAATCCCTTGTTCTTCCATTTCTCTTAACTTATCCTCGACCTTTCCCCTATACTTGATACACCGTTCTCTGTAATCGAAGCTGAACCGGGACCCTACATTCAACTTCTTTTAATCTAAAGCTACTGGTTCTTCTACAATCACCTCGGCGTTCCGTGTCCCAGATCGTGATTGTTCCACGGTCTTCTGATTCCCAATAGGTTTCACCCAATTCCGATAACCGCGCTTATATTCCCCTTTCCCTTTTTCTAATTCCTTAGTTCTGCCTAGGCCAAGCGTTGTCGAATTCTCCTGACGCCCTATGTCATCCATTTTTCTCAAAAATTCCGCTGTCTCAATTAAATTACCCGGGTTTGAAGTATACCACCCTTGTTGGATGTATTTAGGAAATTGCCTAATTATGTCCGCTATTAATTGCTTTTCCGGAATCTTAAAGCTTAACATTTGAGCTTGTCCCGTCAGTCTCAAAAAATGCCCTAACATGGTGGGAGACTCTCCACGATTCCAAGTTCCCTGTACTATTTCGCGCCTCAACTCATTTTGTTCCTTTTCTCCCCAATAAGTGGCCAAAAAGTCCAACTTGAAGTCCTGCAAAGCCTTCCAACGACCCTTGTAGATCCTAGCCCAGTCTCTCACTCCTCCGTGCAAACATTCCAATATTAATTCCAATTCCTTGCCTTCATGTCCAACTTTTCCTAAATACGTATCTAGATCTTCCAGGAAGGTAACTGGATGCGTGTCATTCTTACCTTCAAATTTTGGTTTTTCGAAACTAATATTCCTGATATTATAATTTATAGCTTTACTCTGTGTTGGCAACACTTCTAGCATTTCATTATTAATCAATCCATTATCCCGACCGTTGCTCCCTTCTCCCTCTCTAGTCGTATGCGGCATTTCCGACGCCTTATCCAAAGTAGTTACATGATTTGTGTTAATCTCCTCATTACCCTTGCGAACTTTCCTTACATCTTCGCTTAATAAATTTACCTTCCTAGCCAAAGCTCCTAGGGTTTTACTTAATTTATTTAACAACCCCCTAGATCCCTCCTTAGTTCTACCGATTTCTCTTTGTATTACTTTACGTCGTTTCGTTCGCACGGCGTGCGTTTCTAGTGTATTCTCTTGAATATTATTCTGCAAAGGCATCTCTCCCAATTCCGATACCGTTGATGAATTGGTATTCCCACTATTATCTATAAAATGTTCTTCACTACTATTTACACCACTATATCTAACCGGCGCTCTTCTCTTACGACTTGGTCTCTCCATCGTATATTCGCACTTGTTCCAACAAAACTTCTAATATTCAAATTTTCACTGTCGTCCTCACGTCACTGTTTCACTCTCTACCTTAAACAGAATCACTCTACCTTCACTATTTTACTTGACGACACGAAGGTAGTGAGGTTCTGTATATCTCAACACAATATCCTAATTCGATCATACTTCTACAACGAGCGACTTAAATACTTAAGGAATTCCATGAACCGGAGTAAATCAACCGAGCTAATTCCGTGTTATAACCTGGCTAGACACTAATTATTGATTTCTAGTTAACATGGGTCTCCACTACGTAAGGTTTGGAACGTTTGTTTCTACAACAGATTATCCTAAATAAACCACGAGGACTCGACCCCCCCATCTTGCACATTTTATTTCGAAATATTTCAAGTTCCTTGAGCAGTTTCTAAATTTAATTTCAACCCTAAATCCGCATTCAGTCATTTCATTATCCAATTCCTACTCGAGAACCCGACCCCGCATCTAACTCATTTTATTTCAAACCATTTCAAGTACTTCGAACAATCTCTAGCTCTAAACACAAAATCCGCATTCAATTATTTCAATAACATTCCATAAACGAGAACCCGACCCCACATCTGGCTTATTTTATTTCAAAACATTTCAAGTACTTCGAACAATCTCTAGTCCTAATCACAAAATTCGCATTAAATTTTTTCAATAACATTCCATAAACGAAAACCCGACCCCACATCTTGCTTATTTTATTTCAAACCCGAGTATGAAATCGTATGAGAGAGTATGAGAAAATTCTTGACCTACCATTCATCGATATAAAATTCATTCACCCATTTATTTCATTTGTTCATCTCACTTTCCTTTCCTATCTTATAAATTATCTTAGTATAAGAACTATGAATAATAATTAATGTACAAATAATCCTTCTCCGAATAAATCCTAGCCAGCCCTATCATTTAATGTACAACTGAACGCCAACAACTACAACTAAGAAGAAGAACGACTCTATGGAATTACTGTTTGTTAATTAAAACCGCGCAGATAATTTGTTTGTGAATCATGAAGCTAACAAGTGAAAGTTTTATACACGTTACGTGTTATTATAATGTTTTATGTAAAGCGGCTAAAGGTTCCAATTACGTACTCAACTAGTTTTTTTCTTTAGAAGTGAACTAATTTCATATAGGTAACTAAATATAACCATTAGAGACTAGTTGTTTAATTTTCACGTGCATATCACATCATATTAGCATAATATCGTTCAAGTATACCCATTTAACATAGTATATCTATAAAACTCAAAATTCGTACATTATAACCTTAGTTTATAAACAATGTTCTTTTGGTACTAGTGTAAGTAAGTGATTTTGTTAGAATGACGCTACCTCGAAACCCGATTCTAACAACAACTCCTACCAGTTAACATGTTATCTCTATGTATTATACATTATTTCACTTCAGTAGTATTTAAATTAACTTCCGGATATTTTGTATGTGGAGAACTCAATAGTACCTACTCTTTACTTATCTAATGCAACTATTAATCTAGTCACCCACTAGTGAATACGACAAAATCTCTAAGAATCCAATGAAAGTGAAACCCCTGGGAATTAACATTGTCGAATCAAGTTTCAATCAATTACTCAATTTGAACTAATACCCATACACTATCTAACCTTATACGCATCTAGTGCTCTTTGCTAATAAGACCTAAGGAATCTAATCACATTTACCTACTGTAACGCTTACGTTATATTAAATAATAATAGCCAACACAAAACTATCTACACTTATATTTAACTGGCAAAACATTAAATAATCTAAAAATATAATATAAAAAAATAATATTTACAAAACTATATATTAACTCTAAAGCAAAGCTGCGTAAAATCACTTGTTTCTAAATCACAAAACTTACGCGTGACTGTGAGTAGAAGAACGAACGATTTTCGAATGAGCTGTACAGTGCGAAAACGATATAACATTCCCTGCTAACCGCCGTTAAGGTCGGACGTTGTGCTCAAGTTTTAAATAAAAACAGTGCTACCTACTACTGCTGTAACTATAAACGAAATATATTATTTCAAATTGTGTTTAGCCCCAAAACTGGGGTTCACCTCTCCTCTGCAACAATTATCCTATGCGCTACTATAACACCACATCCAGGAACGTCATCCTGCTCGCACACTACCACAAGCGAACCACTCCGAAGCAAGGTTCTACAAGGACTCCCCTACCTGCCGGCGATCATTAACGAGGACCAAACAGGGCAGTGGTATTATTGTTTGTCTGTTGTACTATTCGGTCTGCGATAACTTCAAGTACCCACACCCTCTACAATATTTTGTCATAATAAATACTTTTACTATATATATATATATTAGTTTTGTTTCTCATCCATCCGCTAGAGATGTGACACTGGCGCCCAACAAAAGGATTAATTCGCTGACCGAATAGTGTAATAGGACTATCATTCATATTATAGTTTTCTTTGGTGTTGGTTTCTAACTTCATAGCTTTAAGATTGATTGTATTCAAATTGACTAGTGTGTGGTCATCTGTGGTAGTACGTTTTTTTTTTCTTCTTCTCATTTTTTTAATTACTTTCCGCCTCTATTGATAACAAAAACACTACTATTATTGTCACACACTGGTTAACCCCTGTAATTATTGTAAAACATCTATTTCATTTCATTAGTATCACATTGTGTCACGGCTTGCATTTGTATTAGTTTGCTTGAGTCTTGCGACACTCACCCAGTACTTAAATAAAAAAAATATATATATATTTTTTTTTTAACCATGGCATACCCAATCAACTTTCTCTCCCTACAAAAATTTGAATTGGAATACGAAGTAGCACTTCGTGGCGGAACTGGTGACTCGGTCCAAGAACTGAGAAAACAGATTATTAAACTCTCTCCAATTCTACCAGCGGAGAATATTCTTGAGTCTCACATAGAAGACCCTAAGGAGGATTTAAAAGAGGCAAAAGAATCTCTTTTAAAATCTCAAAACAATTTAATTTCTCTCAAATCTAAATTTGACAAAAATCTGTTCAACCGTACCGAAACACTACTTCATCACATCTACCATCGTATAAACAGAATTTCTAATGCACCAGAAGTGAACGATGTCTATAAAGTATGCATATCTAGTTTGAATTCCCAACTTAAAGAGTTGACCTCCCTTCAACCAGTTGGTGCCCAATCTAAAACTTCTACCGCAGTCGCAGATACTATTTCAGAACCTCATAGTGTAGCGATCACGTGCGAACGTAGCCTAACTTCCGATATTAATAAACTGAAGTATTCTGGAAAGTCTTGCGTTCACTCATTTATACAAAAAGTCGAAGAATTTGTGGAATCCAGAGGTATTTCATTCGAAAAAATACTTTCACTAGCCTACGAAATTTTTGTTGACGATGCATTACATTGGTTTCGATATAATAAAGATAAAATTAACTCTTGGGATGATTTATGTAAACTTCTCAAAGAGGACTTTAGCAGCGACGACTACGACTACAGGCTTGCCGCCGAAATTCGTTCGCGCACTCAAGGAGAGCATGAAAACATAGTAATTTATTTATCTATTATGCACGGTATGTTTTCACGACTCTCAAATCCTTTATCTGAAGCTGACAAACTTGAAATATTACTACATAATATTCGTCCATGTTACCATAGTACAATGGCTGCATCCCCTCGTATCAAATCTATCGAGGAGCTCCAGTCAGTGTGTCGTCACTATGAAAGTTTTAGATTGCGATCCCTACAGTTTAATGAACCACCTACAGTAACTAGTAGTACACTGGCCCCTGAGTTTGCTTACAAACCTAATGTTTTTCATAATAGTAATAATAGAGTCAATCAACAAAACAAATTTCATAATAATAATAAACAATTTTATCAAAGAAAATTCTACTCTAATACTGACACTAAAAACGCTAATAATTACGAACCTAATAAATCGAATTCTTGGCACGATAATCAAAACTTAAAAACCGCCGCCTTGAATGTGACACCACCTAGACTGCCCTATTGCCCACGATGCAGATCTAATACTCACTCACTTAGCAATTGTAAAGAGGAGCGAATTCTTATTTGCTTTAAGTGTGGTGAAAAGGACGTACGTTATCCAGAGTGTCCCAACTGTAACCCAGAAATTAGAGATGGTTCATCAAAAAACTAAATAAGTTCGATTGGGGTGACCAAGTTAGTGAATGGAGAAACTGGCTGAAGTTTATTAAAAATTTTTTCACACTTAATTCTGTCGCCTCAATCGATAGTCATAACAAAAAATCTGCTAAACAACTTAGACCTTATGTTTCAATTAAGGTTCTAGATCAACTATTAACTGGATTATTAGACACGGGGTCTTGTGTTACAATTTTGGGAAATGGGTCGCACATAACATTACTCAACAAGGGATTAAAATTGCAGGACACTACTCCTGTTCAATTAGTTGCGGCCGGTGGAGAGAAAATAACCTCTATCGGAACTATCTCCCTTCCTGTACAATTTCAAAACAGAAAACACTTTATCACGGCCTATGTAGTACCTGGGATAAACTATTCCCTGATATTAGGTATTGACTTTTGGCGGGCTTTTGGTCTTTTCCCTAAACACTTAGATGCTATAACGTTTTGTAAGGATTTAGAGACACATGTCACTATCAACTCCGTAGATAGGCCAGCTGTTTTGCGTTCATACGAACATTTGACGGATAGTCAAAGATGCACGGCTGACAAACTCATTTCAAAGTTTCGTGATATTTCATATGAGGAGCGTGGTTTGGGTCGCACACCATTAATCACGCACCCAATTGATACTGGGGATGCTGCCCCCATACGTCAACGTTATTACAGAATGTCTCCTGAGAAGCAGAGGATTCTGATCGAACAACTAGACGAAATGCTAAAGGATGACGTTGTTGAACCATCCGAAAGCCCATGGTCGTCTCCTGTTCTTCTTACACCCAAGAAGAATGGAGAACTCAGATTTTGCCTTGACAGTAGAAAACTGAATACTGTAACAAAGAAAGATGCCTACAGTTTGCCATATATCACAGAAATTTTAGACAACCTTCGCGATGCTAAATACCTTAGCAGTATTGATCTTTCTAAAAGTTTTTGGCAGATATTAATACGCGAGGAGGATAGATGCAAAACTGCCTTTTACATTCCGTCGCGAGGTACCTTCCAATTTAAATCTATGCCATTCGGTCTTACTAATGCCCCAGCGACACAACAAAGACTTGTAGATATACTATTTTACGGTCCGGAATTTGAGCATAGAGTATTTGTTTACGTCGATGATATCATAATAGTATCCGAGACTTTTGAACAACATATCTCATTATTAAATCGGGTTTTAGAAAAGTTAAAAATGGCCCGTCTCACTATAAATTTTACAAAGAGTCAGTTTTTCAGAAGGCAGCTAAAATATCTTGGCTACATTGTTGACTCTAACGGACTACAGGCTGATCCTGAAAAAGTAGAATCAATAACGAACTACCCTACCCCTTCTAACCGCAAAGAGGTCCGCCGCTTTATAGGTACTGCCTCTTGGTATCGCAGGTTTATCCCGAATTTTAGCACCCTAGCTTCACCGCTTAATAGGCTTACTTCACAAAGCAAAAATGCTCCTCCCTTTATTTGGTCCCAAGAAGCTGATGAGGCTTTCAAAAAACTTAAACAGTACCTATCTACGGCACCTATTTTAGCATGCCCCGACTATTCAAAGCCATTTGAAGTGCACACTGACGCAAGCGACTACGGGTTGGGAGCTGTACTTACACAGATCCTCGATGGTCAGGAAAAGGTGATTGCTTACATGAGTAAGTCCCTGTCTAAACAGGAACGTAATTACAGTGCTACGGAACGCGAAGCACTAGCTGTTTTAACCGCTATAGAACATTGGCGATGTTATTTGGATAACGGTAGTAACTTCACTGTATATACAGACCATTCCTCCTTGAAGTGGTTCTTAAGTCTCAATAATCCCACTGGCAGACTAGCCCGCTGGGGTGTCCGACTTTCTGCATACCATTTTGAAATAAAACATCGCAAAGGCGCAGATAATGTTGTTCCTGATAGTCTGTCTCGATCCGTTTTTGTCGCCGCTATCAATGACCCAAATATTACATCAACCAATAATTATGCTGTCCCTAAAACTGACGACGATTGGTATCTAAACATTTTTACTGGCTGTATTACGTCCCCAACATCTTTTATAAATTATCGCGTCACTAGTGGCAAACTGTACAAGTACATGAAATCTATTAACCCTCTTACTAGAGAATTCGAGTGGAAGGAAGTGATACCTAAAGAAGATCGCCACAAGATTATCTCCTTAAACCATTCCGAACCTACTTCTGGACATTTGGGTATCTTCAAAACCCATAAACGCTTATCTATTAAATACTTTTGGCCTGGTATGCACCGGGACGTAGCCAACTTTGTTTCAAATTGTGACACTTGTCTTTCTTACAAGCACCCCAATCACATAACTGCAGGTACAATGGGTAGACCAAAAGACTGTTGCCGTCCGTTCCAAATGTTAAGCATTGATTTAGTAGGACCGTTGCCGGTTACTAGAAAGCAAAATACGTTTTTGCTGGTAGTTAATTGTTGTTTCTCTAAATACTGTTTACTATTCCCTATTAGGCGCGCAACTGCTGATATAATTTCTAAAATTTTAGAGGAACATATTTTTCTTGTCCATGGAATACCTAGCACTGTCATAATGGATAATGGAAGGCAATTTATTAGCAACACTATTAAACATTTACTTTCAACTTACAACATCCCAAACGTCTATTATACTCCCTTGTATACACCCCAAATAAATGCTGTTGAACGATATAATAAAACGATTATCACAGCCGTGTCCACTTTTATTGAAAACGATCATAGGTCATGGGATATCCTGATTCCCAAAATCCAGTTTGCTCTAAATAGTGCAGTTAGTGAAGTGACCGGATTTACACCATCATTTTTGGTATTTGGCCGCGAATTAGTTAGCTGTGGCTCCCATTATATTGATGCTGATGTAGGCGACCATTTAATTTTTGCACCGCGTGATAGTTACGCAGAAAACTTAGGTTGCCTCCATAAAATATTTGATAAGGTGCAAGCTGCTCTAATTAAAGCTCATTCCAGAAATAGTACCTATTACAACCTTCGCCGTAAAAATACTGAATTCAACGTCGGCGATATTGTGTGGAAACGCACTTTCTACCAAAGTGACAAAAATAACAGATTTTCTAAAAAGTTAGCTCCTAAGTTCATCAAATGCCGAATCGTAGAAAAAAAATCTAAACTTATTTACGTTCTCGAGGATATGAAAAGGAATAATCTGGGAACCTGGCATATTAAGGACTTTAAACTTACGTAAATTTGAGCAGTATTAGTGGATTTTATCTAGTAAAATCCTACCCAAAAAAGGGGGGTATGTAACGCTTACGTTATATTAAATAATAATAGCCAACACAAAACTATCTACACTTATATTTAACTGGCAAAACATTAAATAATCTAAAAATATAATATAAAAAAATAATATTTACAAAACTATATATTAACTCTAAAGCAAAGCTGCGTAAAATCACTTGTTTCTAAATCACAAAACTTACGCGTGACTGTGAGTAGAAGAACGAACGATTTTCGAATGAGCTGTACAGTGCGAAAACGATATAACATTCCCTGCTAACCGCCGTTAAGGTCGGACGTTGTGCTCAAGTTTTAAATAAAAACAGTGCTACCTACTACTGCTGTAACTATAAACGAAATATATTATTTCAAATTGTGTTTAGCCCCAAAACTGGGGTTCACCTCTCCTCTGCAACAATTATCCTATGCGCTACTATAACACCACATCCAGGAACGTCATCCTGCTCGCACACTACCACAAGCGAACCACTCCGAAGCAAGGTTCTACAAGGACTCCCCTACCTGCCGGCGATCATTAACGAGGACCAAACAGGGCAGTGGTATTATTGTTTGTCTGTTGTACTATTCGGTCTGCGATAACTTCAAGTACCCACACCCTCTACAATATTTTGTCATAATAAATACTTTTACTATATATATATATATATTAGTTTTGTTTCTCATCCATCCGCTAGAGATGTGACACTACCACTATACCGTTATGATGGAAATCAACATACGGCCTGCTCGACAGTAAGCAGTCACCGTAGCCCACCGATAGTTGCAAAGCAGACTAGCCCAACTAATAACTTTGCATAATTACACGTTAATAGTAATCCTACTTAATTTATGTTAATGAAGTTGTGAAAGTTAAAAGTTGATATTTATAATTTTCAGGCTATTTAACCACGAAACAAATGTGCTAATTTATGTTGTGGTGGACCGAGATTTCTGACAAATCTTCTCAAGCACAATCAAACCCCTCGCCGACCTAGGGAGACAACGTGAGGTGCTAAGAGGAAACAAAACGCCATTCCGTGTGCTTGTAACTTACAGAGGATCGCTTTACAACTTAGTTCCGTACTAGATTCCTGCGCCAACCACAATTAGTAAGTTTTATTTATACCCCTACTTATGTGTTTTGACTTGTAGTTCGTATCATTTAACCATATTCTCTTGAGTTTAATAATCTATACAACAACGGTTGGACCTAACCTTCTAACCTATTTACCCAATTCATTTACATGTCCTTATGGAACCCTCACTACTTTGTTTATTATTATACTGATCTAGTTTGTTTATGTTATACAACCGCACTACTCGCTACTAAGTTCCAATTAGACACTCAACAGTTGACTGGAACAGCTTCCTTATAGGAATAAGTCCGCCTTTGTACATTTATTAATGTGTTGCATTTTAAATTACATTATTGTTGTTTTATGTACCTAAGGATGTAACAACCGACCAACTATTTAACCGTTAGCTCTACGACCCCATAACCTTGGCCCTGAGACGCATGTTACCTTATATTCATATAAACCTCTCACTCAGCAATACTCACTCTTTCAGATTTAATCGACCATTCAAGCGCTAATTCACTCCCATATTGGAAATCTACCTGATCACTTGATATTCTATCTGCCTATCACCATATGCCTACTGGAGTCTACGCAACTCATCAATCAACATCATTTTACTGAAGTAAGTATGCAATTTTAATTTAATACTCTGATGATATAACTATTATATAGATAGCCTTAACTATGTATTTACTTTAATACACCTATTTGAGACTGTACCAATATGCTACTAATATTACAATTTTCTCCTTGTTATTGTTTGCTATCTAATTTATGTCTCCTAACCTAACTGTTATGTGGAAGTTAATAAGTATGCTCAACTGCCTATTACAATACAACCTCTTTAATTAATTATTATGTATGCCTTATTATGTATTAAATTAATTCAAAATTTCAATTTCCTCGTCTCAATCATTTTTTTTTTCACAAGCCTGATGTTTATTTCTTGTTACTATTTAACAATTATATTTTGAATGTAATACTAAATGCACCTGATGGTTATCCGGAGATTTTACCACTAACTTGATTCTATTTGGATAACTTAATTTAATACTATCTACGTTTTCACAATTTCCCTGTATCATTTCTTTACACTATGTTTCCTTCATACCCTGATACAATGAATTCAACTTTTTGCAGATAATCCACGTGCAGACACGAGACAACGGAAGATGCTGATCATTCAACAGACTACGCGGCAACCTAACAGCACTTACTCAAGACACCTCCCGCACTAATTTTCTATAGATCAATACTTCTCATATGCTTAGTCACTCAAGACACTATCCATTTTCGCGGCAACAAATTGTGGCCGACATGACCCCCCGAGACAGCCTAATTTAGATGAATAAATACCGATTTAACTACCAACTCTAATAACCTAGTTTACCTAATTTTCATTTATTCTCATTCTAAGTTAAAATGTAATTTTGAATATCCTGGTCACGGCTTCCACATTGTAACTTCCCCCCCCCCTCTTTTTCCTTATCTATTTGTTTATTTTATGTTTGTTTTTAGTTATTTATTTATGTATGCGCTACAGAGGGGAGACTCTAATTACTACATATATATATGAATAGCTTGAATATATAACTGACTAGGTACCTGTGTACAACTAAACCCCGCCTTCTGATTTCATCTACTTAACTCATTTCCTCGTTACCACCCCACCTACTTTATGCCTCTACTTATGTTATGTACAGAGCTACTCTATATAATATTATACTCTACCTTTATATGTCTCCCCCTCCTGTTTTATTGGTTTATTAACTTAGATATATATAATGGTCCTACCTATGTGAACCCCACTCTTATAGAAATATATCTACTGAGAACTGTTCATGTATTGAACATAGTAATTTGTTTATCTACCTCCTTACCCCGCACATAACTACTCCTGTACCTAATCTTTACCTGAACTACCACTCGTGTATTGACGATATATATACTAGAATCCCTGATTTTAATTGTAACTATTTCTTGACCTAAAAATCAATCTACTTAACTAAACTTATTAATTAGGTGTCTCGGACTGTGTCACGTCGACCCTCAAGTTAAATTATTGGCAGTGATCGTTTTAGTGGCAACTACATTGTGAGCAGCAACCCAGAGTCCTTTTCGTGGCTGAGATGGCTAAGCAATTCGAGAACCCTACCAGTTAAGCTTCCTGTCTCTACTCAATATGTTTATATATGTGAAGATCCAATCGTCCGCTCCACGTTTAGGTTACTTAGCTTGGGGAAATTATAAAATATCAAAGATTTAATGTGTGCTTTTCTTTACCACTCTATCTCAATCGGACTGTTAGAATTGTACCGTACCCTATCGGATTTTGATTGGTTCTTTATTGCTTAGGACCAGCATTCTGACAGATGGACGCGCGTACCAAAGGAGATTCTGAAGAATCGGATGACCCTCGTAGTTAGACGTTGATTGGATTATAACTAATGTCTATGCATATTCATATAACACTGTAATTGATTTAATGATATCCTATTATTAGGCAGGGACTTTAGAATCTTAAGAGAACCCTCAGAATTAGAACGTCAGTCTCCTAGATTTAGCTATAGTTTAACTATCGATGTAGTAGGCATTTATACTCCTCATCAACATTCGAATCAGAATTAAGTATAAGATTAGATTGTTTACACCACAGCTCCTATCGGACTCACAAGGCCGTGGCGAAATAACCTATGGAGTCACTTTGTAGGGTGAATGAATGTTGTTACTATCTCGATGTTCAGTTCAAGTTAACGATTCCGTAAGGCGATGACAAGGCAGGCTATAGTTATTTTCGGTAGTGAGATAATGTTAGTTCCCACCACCAGGATTCTATTTAGAAATCAATTATAAGACAGAGAACACTCTTGCTTGCGCTAGCCCCTCGGGCAGTGGCATATATTCTATATTAAATGATATAAAAGAGGAAGGTTAGTAAGCAACCTATATTCAATTTAGAGCTCAAATATAAGATAGAGAACGCTCTGGCTAGCGCTAGCCTCGCGGGGCAGTGGCATATTACCTACGGTTAGATTTTAAGTAACTGGAGAATGCTAGTGTTCGCCCTATGTACTGCTCTGAATGCTAACATAACATAGAGGACACCCCCACTATGTGTGAAAAGGAGAAGCAGGAAAGAGAAAGACCGCCGACAACACCCCTCCATCTGACCATTCCCAATTCATCTCGTTGATCTTACGAGTATGTAACATATGTGAGAATGAGAAAATTGTTCTTACAATTTATCTAACGACTTCTCAGTCTTCTATTAAATTTGTTTTGTATTTTTAAATTTATCTGAGGCAATTTAGGAATAATCACATGGGTCCTTCCCCAGAACCACCTAAGTTCCTGATTTTCCCTTTCCAAACTACTTTAGATAATATTCACTATATCAAATTCTACAATTTCAACCATCACTAGTTTGATTTTCTTCAATTTTAAAGCAAGCATCAATTTACAATAATACAAGTATTAAACTTCTCGTCCGCTAGCTGAACACAAAGATTGTATAAGGTTATTTGAGCACAACCTAACTGAATTGCAATCGGTCAAATCACCACTATGCCACCGCTATCAGTTATTACAAATAAGGCAAATCCCTCAGTTGTGTCCACAGATAACGTATTTGTTTATAATAAAATGTACTGTGAGCGTCATCTATACATTCGTCAGTCTTGTAAGGTAGCAGCCAGGCGCTTTTCTCAGTCACCACTGTTACACGGGGTCTATTGCCCAGACTTCTAAATAATATAGACAACAATTAATCAAGTAAAGTTTTCTGCTCTTCCGGCAGTAGTGAAGTCTCCTCACTTGAGAGACGTTAATAAGTTTGGTAACGGTATTTGCAGTGTACTACTTCGGGATATCGCCCTAAACATTAGGCTAAATTCGACCGAACGCAAAACCGCCAGACTAGTGTAATCTATTATGAGTATTAAGGTTAAGTCTTGAAACAGCTCAATTGTTCTGTCTGACCTTTGGTTGTCTTAATGGACTTCAAAGTGGTCCCTACGAGGCTTATAACGTTTCTGATGTAGCAACTTGGATCGCATGTCAAGGTTCTAGAATGTCAGCCCATTCCTGTTACATTCAGCGCTCTTTAGAAACGCCTAGAAACCCTTCTTATCCGCGCAGTTATTGCAAATTCCAGAGGAACTACATAACACTACACAAAACCGTTAATAGAAGCCGCTGGGTGGTTACCAGTCCTGGAGACTCGGGTTGTGTTAACCCATCGCCGCTCGACAACGACGCATGGGTGAGAGTGTTAAATTCTGGCGAATAAATTACTTCAGATTAACAAACGCGAATAAAACTCGTCGGCTGACCAGAATAAAGCACCCTTTGAGCTCTGAACATGTAACGCACAAAACTATTCGACTATTTTCTTTACGCCAAACGTCCTTCAGTTCGCATGAGCTGCCAAGAAGCAAGTTAATAGTTACATATCTACATTGTGTTCGATTAGGTAGGCTTGGTTGAATTATTTAATTCACTTAAATGTTTGCACTACTTTATTATTGAATGGTAAGCATTTAGCTGGTTTTGTGTATTAACAATTTAATACTCTGACCGTGCCCGAACCGTCCAACATTTGGTTGTCTTAAACGACTGCGAGGCTATCCCTACGAGGCTTATAAGGCTTCTAAGATGTGAAAATCCCTTGCCGTACCGCGGGAATCCGAAAGACAGCATTACCTGTTTCAATCGGCGCTCGTCCGAAGACAGAGACCCCCTTTCGGGCGCGGGGATGCAAATTCTCAAGGAACTACATAGATTCACTAGAGAAGCGTTAATGAAAACCCCTGGAAGAGTTTACTAATCCTGGAGACTCGGGGGAGTTAGATTCTGGCGAATGTACTACTTTAATTTAGCAGTCGCGTATAAATTATCGGCTGACCAGAATAAAGCACCCCTCGAGCTCTGAACATGTAACCCACAAAAGATTCAACTATTTATCTCTACGCCAAATGTTTTTCGACTCGTAACCACAGTCAAAAGGTAATTTAATAATTTTAAGTATGCAATGAGCATAGAATCAGGCTACCTGCATATCTATGTTATAATTAAGTTGCAGGCCCCAAGACTACGCTTTATCTAGACACCTGCAGCCTATTATTTATTGCCCACCACCGTGACTCTACAACCACTAAAATATTAGCCTATTCTCGCGACGCCCTACCCTCGTACTCCTTTATTCTCACCGCAAAGGTACTAACATCACGCCGTAGGAAAATATGATCACCCGGACGTTTTACCGAACGAAACCCTTGATTCGACCGCTTAGCGTAACCGCTTGCTACCTATCACGCACGTCGCGATTAGCTTAAGAACTAATCAGTAATTGTACCTACTGTCCCTATAAATGTCGTCTGACGCGCCTACCACGCTGTATGTTAACTAACGCGTATATTCATCACGACTACCTACCTAACTCCTAACTAGATCTTAATAAAATGTGTACCTACAATATCTAATCTAAGATACTCGTGTAAAATGACTTCTTGAGTTTGTATTACGTTAAACGTGTGATGTATAAGGTGGCTAAGCCCAAATCAACGATGTGCAATGTTGATTTGCTAATTGAAACTAGGGTATGCAAGGTAGTTAGCCTCGACTTTGTCTATTGTCTATAACTGTGTGTACGTCATGGTTCTAACCTAATTGGGACGCGAACCATGACTCCTAACAGAGGAAATAAATGTGTGTGTATATATACATATATAAATAAATGAGACCAGTATGGTTGGGTTGCGATCAATCTCCATGGCCCGCATACGCTGGACGGAATTCACTTCGACGAGCTCCTACCACTTTGAAAGCTCGCGAACCCAAGCACCTGGGAGACGTAACTGATCCCTTTAAGGGCAAAATCAGTCGCTGGCCCGTCTCAGAGCATAATACAGCTCCCTACGCCTAATCTATATGAGTCTTCGTAGTCTCCGTGAGGTATCAAACTCATATTTAAAACGAAGCTAGGCCCTAGTTAGCTAAAAATTCTTCAGTGTGAAATAACCACAAACCCTATTTAACCAATTTGTCGATGTTAGAACTCGCCTGACAATGTTGGTTAGTTAACTAGGTACCGCCGCCATACTCAAAGGTCTGTGACCCTTGGAATTCTGGCCACTTCGTACAACACAGTCAAATAACCAACACTGAATCCGATGAAATGTTAGAACCCGATTTATGACCTAATTACTTAAACGCGATCACATTGAATCAACATCCCAGCGCAGCGTCACGAAGATCGGCAGATGTACCGCCAATTCCATGCACAATGCTCAAGATAAAGAATCAACGCTATACTTAAACAAAATTAACACGAGAAGTTAAATTCCATAAAAGAAACCCCCTTCGCGGACGAATAATGCTACGTTTCAATTCCTAGAATTTGCATATCACAAAACCGCGCCATTTTGATTGCTCAACATGCGCCACGCTACCACCATCGGAGCCTGAGCACCCAATGTTCGGCCACGCTGCACACAATTTGAACAATCAACCTGAATTTTAGCGAAATATTAAACACCGGATTATTCCATATTAAGTTAACTACAATTACATTGATTCCATACCCAAGCCTAACGTTACGATCAATTAGACAACTTAATTGTCCCATATCTCGCTACGCAGCTCAAAGGCAAGGAATCAATGCCGTTCTCAACACAATATTAACACAAAGAAATTAAAATAAATAATAAAAAGAAACGTTCCGCGATTTATCAGCGATACGCCTATCACCCCAGAGATTCACACCGACAAAAAGGCCCTTCACGAACAATTATCGATACGTCTTATTACCTTAAAATTTCACACTAAAAAAGCCATGAACTAACGAACCACCCGTTTTTATATCATTCGCCTACCATCAAGCCTCTTCACCCCTCTCTGCGTATCTCTGTCTCTCTTTCCAAAATATTCTAGAATGTTCTATAGCAACTCGTCATTCAATATTCGAATCTATTTCGTTCCATTTAAGTAGTTTATACTGGTTATGAATCACCACACACCTTTTATCTCAGCCTCGTAACCGCTCGCTGATTGGTAGTTCAAGAATATCACGCCACTTCGTCTGGTATATGTCTACCCTCTTACAAGTTAACATTTTTCCTAAGCATACAGCCGTGATACCTTCAATAACATATTATCACGCCCGCTCGCCCGCGAGGCAGGCAGCGAGAATCGAGCACTATGTGAAGCGTCTTTCAAACCAAGTATGAACGACAATGACCTATTAAATAAAGTAGCGAACGATGTACCTACATTCCTAGGCGTTATTTTATACATAATTCGGCTACATATATCCATATGATTGCAAGGTTATTTTTATTTGTGACGGCAACAATGTTATTTCATTGTGGTCCGTTACAAAGTATACTTATATAACTTTAAAACTTAGTTGCGTAAGAATATATTTATATACACGCATGTGATATCTACCTATAATTAACTTGTACATTTACACACATTTTTTATGCATGTTATGTTGTATTATTTAGATTGTATAAGTTGTTGTAGATAAATAAATAAAAAAAAAATGAAGCGCTTACCTAGCCTATGAAATCCTGGAAAGGAATACTGTAGCAGCAACTCATTGGGGCTACCTGGTAACGTTACTCGCTCATAAAATGAACCATCTTCCAGTGTATTATAATTTTGTTGCCTTCTTTTAAAGGCGGGGAGGTACTTCATCAATTTTCTTTTTAAAGTAGCTACTTTATCTCTCTTTAGTCGTATATGACAGTTCAGACGTGGTATATTACCTGCAGGCCGTTGGCTTACACGTCACAATTATAGAACTTAAGAATAAGTAATGCTCATTTATATACCCATATGTAATTTTTACGTATTTTGTTTTAGGTAATGTTGCAAATGCCCGCGCATACCTTGCAGTACATTACTGAAGCACAGCTCCGCTACTTGGGAGATAAGCAATTAACAATTTTAGCGAAAAAACTAAAGCAATATCGACACTAATTAAGGGCATATATTGGATATGGCATAAACTAATTAAGGATTTATCACCTATTTTATTCTCGAGGCAAAATAGAGTTCTTATATGTCATCAAAATAAACTACATCATTTTACCATGTACATATGATTTTATTGAAGATTGTAGTGTTTGAGTAAATGTAATGGAGGTAAATGAAAAGAGTAATGAGAATCTTCGTGATGCCTCGCTTCTAGCTGAAAATTAACAAGAATGCGGTGAATTAATAAGGTTTTATGCAAATGTAACACGTTATATCAAATATACATTAACATTTACCAATAGGTTATGTGTGTCGGTTTGGGTATATTTATTTAAAAGTACTTTCAGCGGGGTGTTCAGATGGTATTTTGTCAACAAAAATTCGGTATTTTCCGTATTTTTTCTTGGCGTCTCTTTTTCTGTAACATTAAAGTCAAGACATGCACACCCCTTTGAAGTTGGAGTCATGTTTTCTTTCATTACGGCATTTTCAACAACTTTAATAGTCATGATGGGTACAGCCTCTTTAGGGAATATGTCGCAGACATGGTCAAGAACTGTGTCCTCTTTCATTTTTGATGTCTGAGTATGTTTATCTACTTTGATAATAGATTCCTCACAGAAACATCTGCAAAGCAAGAAACTATAATTATATTTATTTATCGGTGTAATTTAGTAATATTATAAAACTTTGAAATAGCTAAGCATATTGTCTTAAATATTGATCAAATTGGTTACTGAACAATAACACAATTTTAATGTTACCTGCTATGAATAATAAATGAATTACCCGGCTTTATTCGTTTTATGCTGAAAATGCGATAATTTTGGAATAATTTCAGGTTCTTTGTCATCGTTCTTAATAAAAGCAGATACTCTATGCATCTTGCACGTGTTGACTGGTATACGTGATACAGGTTTACGATCAGTTCTATAGGATTCATTAATAAATGTTTGCAACGGTACATGCATATGATTAAAATTGACACAAGATTCTTTTTCGCTTAATGAGTTTTGATTATTATCATTGTACACTCTACTGTCTACGGCTAAGGTATCTGGATGATTTTTTACTTCTATGCTTATTTTTAATTTTATCGTATGCTCATGATCCACGAATGCAATCAAAGAATTTGTCGTAGACTTGTTGCAAATATCTTCTATAGATTTTGGTGCTATTGTGTTATTAATTTGTATTTTACTGTTACTATGCGAAATATCTTTTGTTACTATTGATAACTTCGATGGGTAAATATTTGGTCTATTATTGATAAGCGGTAATGGCATTTCACTGTTCATAGTATGATTATCGACATTATCTATTGTATATAACTTATCATACGGTACATAAACAGGCGTGAAAGATTCTGTATCTTGGGCTTTCAAAGCAGTTTCATAGTCATTTAATAGACTATCAACAATGTTAGTACCTGTAGTATCTGCCTCCATGTTTTTATTTAGGACGGCAACGGTATCATTAAGCGAGATAGTACTTTCCTTAATTTGATTTTCTTTTACTTCTGAGATATTGTCTGTTATATGTTTGTGGTTAGAATCGAGTAATTTGAATGAAGAAGAATCTCTACGTTTAACAAATTTATCAAACTTAACAGGAATTTCAAATGTTGGGGATAGATCTTTTCCCCGGACCAAAGCTTTACATGTAGGATTAATCTTGTTTACTTGAGTTTTTCTGTAGTTGACTGGCTTTGTTGATGCTCTTTTACTCATCGCGTTCACAAATTTTAACATTTCTTTTGATGAACTGTCATGTTTTTTCAAAAATATATTCTTTTGTGATGGTACAGCACTCGGCTTTGTTTTTCTGCTAACGCTGTTGCGATGAACTGTATATTGTCTTCGGTTTGGTATTGATTTTATAGGGGTAAAATTATTTCTTGTTTGTCCGTATGCTTTTAGAACTTTTGCGTTTTCTTGGACTTTATCACTAATTTCATGATTCTGTTAAGTAAAATAAAGGTTGATTATTTATATTTAGCCCAAAACTATTTAAATTTAATTATCTATATCGCAGAGATGCCGGTATATCTGAACTTGAAAAGAAAGTAAATATCATTAACTGACGCTCTATATAGAGCCAAACGACTAAAGTTAATGCAACAAATTTGGTTGAGTTTCTTTATTATGTAGGCAAGCATGAAAAAAGTTTTTGGTAAATCAATCCATGACAGTTGCCTATGTAAGAAAATTTATATGGAGAACACGATTTTTTAAAGGCATCCCATAGAACTCTGTACTATCCCCGACATTGTTTTTGCTGCATATTAATGATTTGTTGTCAATTGATGGCATTCATTGTTATGCGGATGACAGTACCGGGGATACTTGTTATACAGGCTGGGCTAACATCTCTCATTCCTTATGTTATATAAGTTTCAAGTCACACCGCACATGGAGTACCGCAGTCACCTTTGGGCCGGAACACCTGAATACCAGCTTGGACCATGTGACTCCGTTCAGAAATGAGCTGTGAGAATTGTAGACGATCCTAAGCTTACACACGGTATTGAACCCTTAAGTATACGGAGAGGTTTTGCTTTCCTTTGTGTGTTCTACCGCTCATACAACGGGTTGTGTTCTGAAGAATTGTTTGATATGATGCCGACAGCTACTTTTTATAACCGCACCGCTCGCCGATGGCCGGAAGTTCACCGTCATATGCTGGAACTGCAATGGTCGCGCACTGTTCGGTTCCAGAGAAGTTTTCTTCAGAGAACTGTCAAGTTGTGGAATGAGCTTCCAGCCGAGGTTTTCCCAAGAGACTACAGCATGGGGCTCTTCAAGAAAGGCGCGAAGAGGTTTTTAGAGGGTCGGCAACGCATGAGTGACACCCCTGGTGTTGCAAATGTCCGTAGGCTACGGTGACTGTTGACTGTTTACTTGCTTGCCACTTTGGTGGTATAAAAAAAGGTATTTTGAAGGGGAAAATCGTTTGCGATTTTCCAAATGCAGCCTATCGGATCCCTAACTGGACTGTTTGCATCATCAATAATTTCGAGGACTGAGCTCCCAACTGAAACTGAACTGAATTCTTTTATGGTTACCAATACACCCCTGGATGTCGAGGGCTCATTTAGTCATAGTTAATTTAAGGCTACATATAATATTACACTCAAGTCAAAGTAAGAAATAGCCCATAATAATTTGGCTTTCACTGCATGATGTTCTCCATATGATGTGAAGGAAACCGCGATAAACATGCGTCTGACAATGAGTACCCTCATTTTGACAAAAATATCTGACTGGGGCGACTGAACTTTGTCTAATTCAACCCCGCAACGACACAAGTTTGCGCGTTCACTGATAAGAAAATTCCGTTTGCTGTAGTTCCTCAATTCCAGAAGACACCACTTACATCAAAAAAACATTGGGATTCTCAGCGTCGACATCTCCAGCAATGTTTAATACCGAAATCAACTAGAGAAAGTTAAACTGGCGGCCAAGAAACTTGGTGTGCTCAAAAGAGTAAAGCAGTACTTCAGCACGGAACAAAGACTTATATTATACAAGTCACAAGTCAGACCGTAATGACATTTAATACTAATATTACCTTAATACTAATTTGCCATCAATTGACAACAAATCATTAATATGCAGCAAAAACAATGTCGGGGACAGTACAGAGTTCTGTGGGATGTCAGCATTGATACCCATGCTATCGGGGCAACTGCTGTCTACCACGGCTACTATACATCTGCTGAAGCTGGCAACCCATTTGCACAAACCCTCGGGCAGCCCGTATGATGATAACTTTGAAAGAAGACCCTAATGCTAGGGTCTCGATGGTGATGAGATCATCGCCATATCTAGGCTGACAGCCAATGCCTCACCTTGACTCTCAATCGCCGAAGCCCAACGGTGTGTTAGATACACTACAAGATCACCAGTCGAACGACCGTGACGAAAGCCGTTTTGACGGTCGCTGATCAAATCGTGATCTTCTAGGTATGACAGGAGTAGTGTGTTTATCACACGCTCCATCACCTTGGAGAGAAGGGAGGTTATGGCATAGGCCTGTAATTCGATGGATCTGATCTATCACCCTTTTTGGGTACAGGATGCACATTGGCGGTCTTCCATGAAGACGGGACTTGCCCAGTAGAATATGAAAACACGAAAAGACGCGTTAGAACAGAACACATTTCAGAAGCACACAGCTTTAGTACCACTGTCGGTATGTTATCAAGCCCACTCGACTTATAAATGTCGAGAGAGAGCAACGCACGCCGGACATCTTGCTGGGTAATTGAGATTTCCGGCACTGAGCTACTGCAACTCGGGATGTTAGGTGGCATAGCTCCCCCGCCATTCAAAGTCGAGTTAGAGGCAAAGAGATTACGGTGTAAATCCGCTTTCTCCCTAGCACTATAGGCTAGCATATAGTCTAAAGACGAACGGTCCGACCAGTGTAATCCATCGCACACTGCGCAACCTTGAGCTTCCGTATCAAAAAGTAGAATTAAATTAGTTGAGTAAAACGAAGCTAAATGTATTTGATTGAAGATGATGTAGTGTTGGATAAAGTGAGTGAGATTGTGGACGGTACACCGCTGATGTAGATTGGCGAGTAAGTGCAGGGAATAGTGTGCATGGAGTATTAGGAAAACTTCTTGGTAATAAAAACCTGAATCAGAAGGCATAGCTTGGTATACACACACGCGGTGCTGATCTCAATGCTAATGTATGGAAGCGAATACTAGGCAGAGCACGAAAGTAGAATAAACAACGTCAAGATGCAGGCGTTGCGCAAAATTTGCCGTGTAGCGCGTGTAAATGGAGTTCGCAATGAAGATGTAAGAAAGTGAGTTGGTTTGAAAGAGACCATAGGTATTAAAATAAAAAAGGCAAGCTCCGTTGGTTCCGACATGTGGCAAGAATGCAAGAGGAAAGAATGATGAAACAGTTATATGCCTGTTTGTGCAAAATCAGAAGGTTGTAGAAGCTGAGGGAGGCCATCACTCACCTACCAAAATCAAACTGGTCGTATTTTATCAGAAGGTGATATCAGGAGCCCTAGAAACCGAGCCGAGTGTGTATGAAAAGTTTGTAAGGATGCTCGTTTCCACCTACCGCCTGCCTGCCGTTGCCGCATAAGGGACTTGGTGTGAAAATATAGTCTTCTTCTTTCTAGTGTTACTTCGTTTCTGGATTCATTAGAATTGGCAGGGACAGCTACCTAAGCCTAAAGATTTGGCTAATATTCTGATGCTCCCCCGCACCCCTGCCTACCCCGCAAGGGACTTGCGGAGAAATATAGTATAGAATTATGTTCATATCTCTTACTTTTTGGTCAGCATTATCTTTTGTTTTTAAACATAGTTCTCTTAAATTATCAACATTTGTGGAAATCCGTGACAACTTTTTACTTTCACCAGTATCATCTGTAATGGATGCATTAATACATTTTATTATTATATTACTTAGGTTGTTGACTATTTGAAATGTTAAATAGTTGATGCACGAATAATAATATTTCACCTGATTTTTGAGTATCTTCGTGTCCATAACGTTTCAATCGCGATCTAGAAACGACAAAGTATATTTAATTAAATAAGGCATTTAAATGGCTGGGAAAATACCTATTGACTTTTCGGTCTGCACTATTTCATATTAGGCAAAGAATGTAAAGAGAAAATCTCTTTATTTGCCATTGGGCTCTCGCAGGAACTTAGGCACGTCATTAATTTTTAAAATACAATAAATAAAATTTAATTTTCAAAGTTACTTTGAAGATTCCCATGCCGACGAAACCCCGCTTCATGGGTTGCAATTTCTGATTATGGATCTGAGGACAACCCTAACCTAACTGAATACAAACCTAATATATTGTTTAACTATTTAATGGGCATACGTTCCCATCACCTTGGGAATATTTGCTGACCGAATATCTTTTTTTGCTGACCATAAAAAATATTTCCTCTAATTTAACAGTATAGCATTTCTAATCTTCTTATATAAAATACTTCACTCCGTAAAATATGATTTCCATAAGTTGTAATATTCCAATTAAAAATAAGTTTTAAATTCCATTCACAGTTAACGAATCGATTTGAGAATCTCGTTTTGAAGTCGGCTAATTGAATTGTATGCACATTTTGTACTTTAAGGAACAAAGAAAAACGAAAAATGGTGTGCTCAATTTCATTCATATACAATAAGTAACTGAAATAGATAATAAATACGTTATAATTAGACCACGTACAATTATAGAATCGGACCTAAACAACCGAAAAGATAAGTACCTTAGCGACCGCGAGCTTCGTTCGGCGCTTGTTACGTTTTTTTTTTGTAAAACTGCGTTTTTTAGGCAAGTTCACGGAGACATTCTTATAGACATACTTAAAAAGCAAAACCTTATCTGCACACATTTTCGAGGTATAAAAAAAAATACAATACAGGAAATATATTGTTAATAAATTCACGTGTTACTTTGCGAAAGTCAAATTTACAGGAAATTTGATCTAAGCGCCTGAGGATGCCTCGTGGAGAGGCAAAACACGTGTCGCAGAGACGACCGGAGCAACCAGGACAGCAACGGTGGCGGGTGCTTGCGGTTCACATTTCAGATAGCGAACACTCGCAGAGACGACAGCAGCAGCCGAGGCAGAGACGACCGGTGCAGCCATGGCTTCGGCGGCATGCATCTACTAACGGTAGTGGGCGGGTGCCGGTCGGCAGTAGTTCGCACGAACTAATCGGGAGCGGAAGCACACAAAGTAGTTTAGATCAAATTGACAGGAAATATATTATAATTGCTCACGAGCGTCGGTGTCAAAGTAGCGTTACTAACAATTGCGCTACCGAGCTCGTCAATATTTTAACGTCATTTTTAGAAACAGAGCCAACCTTATTGTGCATGGTGTAACAAACCGATTATGAAGTGATACAGTGGTGAAAGAGTGAAAGGTCACGAGGATATTTATTTAGAAGGAAACCGAAAGAGGGAACCGTACTTTACAGAAAACCACAGCGAAGTAACAGTTGCCTGGAGGATTATTGTGTTCTTGCATCTGGCCACTAGGCAGCTCGAGAGGAGGTGCTGTTTGTAGTGTAGCAAGGCAGAGACGCGCTTATTTTCTATCTGCAGCATGCACAATTTATACAAACGATTTAATGTTTTTTTCACCTGGAAGCTTTCATGAGGTATTGTTTATATCCAGCATTTATAAACGTCTCGTTGGGTTCAACTGCCACATAAGAGAGCCCGTGGCTGAGTCCTAGGGGGCCTGATACTTTTTCACCTTCTAATGTGTACAGATCTATGTGCGAATGCCTTAAAGGAAAAAAATGAAATTAGTGTTAACAGGCACATATTTTAAACATTCTTCTTCTTTGCGTTATCCTGTTCTCCAATGCATTAGGATTGGCCGGGATCGTTATCTAAGCATAAACAGACGTTTGCGTGTGAGTGTGGTCACCAGTAAGCTTCTAAGTAGTTGCTGTGTTAGCAGCAGAGGAGGCATCACGCGAGTGATACTTAATGTTTTACAAGCGTTCATAAGCTACGGTAACTGCTTTACATCAGGCGGGCCTTCCGACATAGTATAAAAAAACTGATTTTTACATAGCGGTGACTGCCATCAGACCTCTGAAACCCAGAGGGAAAACCAGACCTGTCTTAAGTCTGGTCACACGTATTTGAATATATAATTTTCTAGACGTGTGGCTTTCCTCTCGATGCTTTTTTGCTTTACCACCGAGCAAGTGATAATCACAAATTTGTAGTGCATAAATTTGGAAATACCAATATAGTGGTACATGACAGGATCCTACCAAGAACCAATCGGTCATAAGGCCGGTTTTTTTATCCCATATTTTAAAGATTCTTACAGCATTAATCACAAAGTTCTAGAGTTTCAAGAAACTTGGTATGAAGATAGAAAGATATTCGCGTTTTACGGTAGGGATTAGTCAGTATTGTTGAAGGCAGTCTTCAAACGATATACTCAAGTCTATTCATTTCATTATTATACCATACCGTTGCTCACATTGGAAGCATAGTAAATTGCAGATGGTTACATTGAATATGATTTTGCTGAAAGGACAGGTTTATAAATCCATCATTAGACCTTTAGATGGCAGCGAAGGGTGGCCGGTACTTGAGCGGCACAAGCAAGAGCTGCGTGTCACGGAGATGAATATACTGCGCTGGATGTGCGGAGTAACGCAAAAGGATCGCGTAAAGTACTCCCGCATTCGCGGTAGCCTTCATGTCCTTGATATAGCAGACAAACTGCAAGAGCGTCGCCTACGCTGGTAAGGCCGCGTGTTACGAACAGCGGCAAGTATCGTAGGGAACAAATGCCTAGCCATATCAGCTCCGCCGGGCCCCGGTAAAAGGGCTAGGTCTAAGAAGTGCCGGAAGTCACTCACAGTAAGGGATGTGCAAAGATCGCTCAAAATGGAGAAGTAGAAGTCGGAAAGCGAACTCCGGACTCCGAAGCAAGAGCCTAGGACGCCACCGGGACTAACGCTCGGATGATGATGATGACATTGAATATGATTTATTTGCACAATACAAAATACGAGTATTAACACAATGGTATATTAGAAACGTGTAGGTATGTATGCGACAAGGCGGCACTAATGATAAAAACAATATTTTAGACAAATTTAAGATCATGAATTTCACAATCATGAAAGACGATTGTATTGGAGATAGGCTTACTATTGAATGCGAAAAAACAAAGATAATGGTATTTGAAAAAGATGTAACCAGAACCAATATAAGGATTACGGTTAATGATGAAGTGTTGGAACAAGTGGATGATATTTTATATCTTGGATGCGCTTTCAGCAGGGAAGGTGCACCGTTGATGTAGAAAGACGGGTTAATGCTGGAAATAGTGTGAATGGAGCATGGGGGAAACTTCTTGACAGTAAAAACTAGAGCCAGAAGGCAAAAGGGAAGGGAATTTAGTACGAAATTTGATTTATATAATTTGTTTTCGAGATACTCAAAATATATTGAATATATACAAGAATTTAAAGTGACTAGTATATATATGATTGTATTTTTATTTTTTCTGTAACGTCGGAAGGCATACAAGCATACGGCCCTTCTCATATTAAGCGGTTACCGTAGCCTATGACCGATTGCAACACTTGCGCGATGCCACCTCTGCTCCTAACATTTTTCATTATATCACTGATTTTGAGACCATCGAAAAATTGAATTTGCCCGTTAATTTCGAATACGAGTTCCGTCTTGGCACCAATGCTGCACAGGCACCAGCAATATCATCGACATGTATGGGTAAGCTATCGCTCGTGAACGCACGGTGCGGTTTTGGTTTAATCGCTTCCGTTCTGGACATTTCGATCTCATGAATGAGCTCCGTGGCCGACTGGAAATGAAAGTCTACAACGATGAATTGCAATCCATAGTGAAAGCAGACACATTTTAAACCATGTCGGAATTAGCAACCTTCAACGTAAGTAATAAAAGGATAAGTACCGATTTTATCTTTAGCTTTACACTAAGTCCCTTGTAGTCAGAGCGAACCGAGCGCCGCATGATTCGGTCATTAAACACCTCGTTCACTTCTTTGAAATTCGTAGCTCTTCATAGCTACTGCGCTAATGCACTCTCAGCTTTTCCTAGAGGTCCTAATACCACCTTCTAACACGATCTATTTCATCGTGGTAAGTCTTGGCTTTCTTCGGACCAACATTTTTTTTTTACTACGTTCGGAGATATACAAGCATACCTGATGTAAAGCGGGTACCGTAGCCTATTTGCGCTTGCGATATATTAAGTAACACTCGCGCGATGCCTCCTCTGCTGCTCACACAGCAACTTCTTGGGAGCTTACTGGTGACCTCACTCGCACGCAGGAACACAACAACCCTCTAGGGAGTTATTTGGCTGCGGTTTTTTTCTGTGAGGTGGAGGTACTTCCCCAGACGAGCTGCTTTGATGCGCCCTACCTCTCTTAAAACATCCAGACCGAGACAAACAGATATGGTCATGCATACAAATGTTTGCCTCGTGTGGGAATCGAACCCACGAGTGTTGGTGTCAAAGTTGCGTAATTCACGACTGAGCCACCGAGCTCGTCAAAACGATATTCTTCTACTTTCACGTTGTATATCTATTTAGTCATTCTTTCCACTTGCATTCTTTCTACATACCCGAAGCAAAGGAAGAGAAAGGAGCATGCCTCTTCTTAACGATACTCTCTTTCAGACCAACTGTTCCTACATCTTCAATTGCAAATTCTTCAATCTGATAGAAAACGTCCGTGGCTTTGGAGAGACAGACACAATGAAGGCAAATAATCAATGTTCCCATTGTAATTTAGTCAAATAAAGCAACTTGTATGGTAGACCTGTGCCGGCATTGCTCATAACAGGTTGCACTTTACTTTTGACACAATTATTGCACAGGTGTTCTGTGAAGAATTAGATATGATGATGGACAAGCTCGTTGTCAAATAATCTTATTAATAGCTCCGGAGCGGACGTTTTGAAACTTCACTCATAAAGGATAAACACACAGAAGAAGACTGACACAGAAATATATATGCATACATAACGTTGACACAAGCGACACGAGCAGTGATAGTCCAGTGGATAAAGAACCGGCCATTAACCAACTGGTTTCCGATTTGAATACTGGCATGTATCACTTAACTCGTGTTTTTGTAATTATTACTTGCTCGGCGGTGAAGGAAATCATCGTGAGGCAACTCACACGTCCAAGACATTATACTTCGAAAGACGTATGACATTAGCTAAGAAAGTTTTAAACCAAACCCTCTAAGTAGAGGTCTGCCGGTATTCACTCCATGTTAAAATTAGTATCTGCAACATAGGGTAACCACTTGAATAAAAAAAAAACAGGTTGACGGCGTCCGCTTTTTATATATACAATTTCAGGGGTCATATAAGCATACGACCCACCTGATGTGGTGGTGCCTGAGCCTATGAACGCTCGCAATACATTAAGTATCACTCGCGCGATGCCACCTCTGCTACTAACACAGCAAAACTCCTTAGGAGCTTACTGACGACATCACTCACACGCAGGAACAGAACAACCCTCTAGGGTGTTATTATTTGGGTGCGATTTTAAGTGAGGTGTTGGTACTTCCCCAGACGGACTGCCTTGAAGCGCCCTAACTTTCTTAAAAACACCCTAATGAAACGGAATAACGCTAAGAAGAATGAAGGAGGATATAAGGTAGACTCGTGAGTTATTTTAAGAATTCTGTTTACATATTATGGGTGTGGAACTATCAAAAGTACCAGATGTCATTGATAGTTTTCAGCAATCTGAAGCCCGTAAGAAGCTTTGTGATACCATTGTAACAAAAACTCATAGTATGTAAAGACTAAGATAGTAATTACATGTAACCATAATGTGCCCGTGCCAAATAATTAAGCAGAAGTCTCCACGAAGCCAATTCTTGACTTTCCAGGTGGTATTTTCTTGGTGGAGAAAACTGTTGACCGTTTGTGAAAAGGTAAATATCTATTCCCTCCCATTGGTTCATGTCTTCAGGTATTTTGGCTTCTTTGTCTTCCATCGCTTTACAAATCACGCTCAACTCATGACCAAATGTCTTTTTCACACACAACTACGATTTCTTGAATAGGCAAACAGTGTTAATATGAATATTAAATAGAACTCTTCTGCTAAATATTATAATATTGCGCTAAGATTTGAAAAACATGAGTTTTACAACAAATGTAAATAACGAGTATAATATATATACAGAACTTTCACAATTTAGCTAAAAATGGTAATAAATTTGTTCTAAAATATCAAAATTTACTATCCTACAACTGATACAATTTAGTTAAATAGTTATTTACCATAGACTATGAATATACTGATTATTTATGAAGTTTTGGTTGTCTCTGCCTGCCGCGCGAGGAACGTTGCATGTAGTTTTTTGTCCTCTTTATGGCAATATGTTACATTGCCAACATCAAGTAAATAATATTGCATTACAATATTGCATTACTTCAGGACATGAAACAGAAAAGTACTTACTTATTTACATCTATCTACATACATAACATAACTATTTATAACTAAATCATCTATGAACTGTTCTTGCTCTAGAATTTTATTTATATTTACATAGAAGAGTTTAGAAATGATACTATACACTCGACACTAGTCGGAAACATGTGTTACAACAAGAGAAGGGAGAGAGAGAAAAATGGGCGATCGTATTTGTGGCAAGCAAAAAAGATATGAAAAGCATGTAGATATACGAGTAAGAAAGAGCAAATAAAATTGAGGTATCATTGTTAAAACCTTTTTCTATTGTTTTGTCATCTTGATAATTTCATGATGCGGGAGAAAGAGAAAGCAAATGTTATATAACCTCCAATCGTTATTCAGCCGGTGAAGCCTGAGATTAATACGAGGACATGTTTTGCATGAAAAGAGCTATGCATGCTAAAGAAACGAGTGAGGTGTATAAGAACAGAGTCGGATCTTTCTGCCTGCCCCGCAAGATAGATGTTGATGATGAAGATGTTCTGGTAAGATGTTATATCTAAGGCAATATATTTGAAAGTCAAGTATTTTATCACTATTTTATTACACTAACTTTATGGTTCTATCTACCCTAGACACTAGTCATTAAATCGTCTTTCAGCTTGAAAAACTTAAGACTATATTAAATTTTAATGTCTACCTCTTCTATAATGCCTTCCGTTACTAAGATTTATAATTTTATTCTAGCCACGTTCTCGGGGTATATGTTACGTAGCTAGTTGATATAGCACAATAAACCAGCGAACATGTGTATGGTTAAAAGTAAAAATCAGATTTCTCGACATGTCAATGTATGGAAATTCTAAATATAGATATATAACAAGCGAGCGTAAAAGCCATGTTATGTGTATGACGATACCTTTTTATTCCTTTTGAAATCAGGCACATTAATACATTTCTGTGAAAAAATCATTAAAATCTATAAATGTTATTCGCAGTAGTGACTATACTAGGTAAACATGTTGGTATCTACTGATGCAAGCCGGGTCTGTTGTGTTAGTTTGTTTGTAGTTGTGTCTCTAGTTCGTCATTGTTTGATTAGAGAATTGTTTACAATACACATGGGCATTAATTTAAATTCCATGTAGTAAAGCATCCACTTATACTTAATTTAAAAGAACAAAGCAAACGAGTAAATGGGGAAGTAAGCCAAATACACGAGGTCAAATTGCTTGTAAACTTGACTTCCGCAAAATAACACCTGAATCTATAAATTGTTCATGTTAGGTAAAAGCAATAAATCATCATAATTTTATCCAATGACACTCTGGCAACGGATAGAAGCCTTTACACACAGTTTTTTCCAATTCTTGTACTCTTTTTTTTTATACAACGTCGGAGGCATACAAACATACGACCCACTTGCAATATATTATGTACTAGCCGAAGACCGCGGCTTCGCACGCATGAGATTTGGGCTTTTAGTAGCCTTTACTTCTCTGTAAACATGAAATTGTTTCTGTTTAAAAAAAACAATGTTCAGGGTCGTAGATGCAACCATAGAGCGATTCAATTTTCGTAGAGCGTCATTTATTGACCTTTACAGGAGGCAACATATATGTTAAAAAAAAATGTGTAGTTATTTTATGTTACAAAAAATACGTATTCTATGAAAATAATAAAAATAAAATTCCCCCGAAGGGGAAGATATTTCCCCCTAATTTTAACAGTTTTTCACTTTTTACGCCAGAACCCTAAATATTTACGGGATAAAAAGTACCCTATATTCTGCTCTGAACAGTCCTCTACCTACCAGTGACAGTCCCGTTAAAATCGTTCAGCCATTTCGAAGATTAGCCCGGACAAACAAACAGACAAAAAAGTTAAAAATGCGTATTTAGGCTTTGGTAACGTGAAAATAATAATATGAGCTTAAGATAAAGGCTTTATTTTGAAATCACAGACAGACACTTCAATTTTATTTATATGTATAGATAACTACCGCGATGTGCGCTGTTGGTAACACAGCATCTCCTTGGCAACTTACTGGTGACCTCACAAACATGCAGGAACACAGCAACCCTCCGGGGAGTCATTATTTGGTTGCGATTATCTGTGAGGTGGAGATACTTCCCCAGATGGGCTGCTTCCCTACCTCTCTTAAAACACCCAAGGGAAACAAACATGTTGTTGCATACAAATGTGTGTCCACTTTGGGAGTCAAACCTACGAGCGTTGGTTTTAAAGTAGCGTTATTAACCACTGCGCCATCGAGCTATTCAAAAATCACTATTTACCTTTAAATGTATTTCTATTAGAATCTGTAACTAAAAAATTGCGATCACAATTCGTTCGAATTAAAACTTTACCTATTGCGTTCTGTCTTTAAACTTTATGTATGTGTTGAGTCAGTTTAGGGCAAAGAACTGTGATTTGGTTCCGTCGGTGTTTGCGGCGAGTTCAACGGTCACCACACCCGCAAGGGTGCCAGCCAACTCTTGACATTTTATTACTTCCCGCTTCCCCTGTCTGACACACCCTTTGTTTTTAATGACAAATACCAGCGCTGATTACATCACCTACTAAATTTATGTTAAAACCACTATCTTTTTTTCTGAATTATTAGTGACAAATGGTGTCAACGTGTTACTATCAAGACGAAATTACTTGTATTTACTAACTTTAGCTTAACTTTTTGCAATAGTTATTTATTATTATTGTATTGAAATTAATATGGATATTTACAACACAGCTCCGCTCATCATTTTTTATATTATATTTATATAATTTTTGCAAAATCGATTTTTCAAGTGAAACTTCTATATGCGCGGCATGGAGGAAGAAAAAAGGATTGGCGTTTCGATCTTTGTAACGATGTATGTTGTTATGCGATGAATGTATGAGTATGTATTTGTGTTCCATGAGTATAGCTAAATTAGTCAACATATAGTTATACCATACATAGTCAAATCTATACGTAGGTATATTCCTTTTTTTGTGTCTCTCCTATCATAATTTTAATTAAACCAACATAAATTTAATTTCATAAAAAGTACCGATGACCTACAGAAGTTTCACTTCTTATGTGTGTACACATTGATACACGTAGGTACTCTTGTTTTGAAGATAAACACCTATATCGAAATTTAAAAACCGAAACTTTATCTAATCCTTCGAGATTTTTCCGAGACGCACGAAATATATTCAACTACGAGTAAAATAAACTATGATTTAAAAATCTATTATTTTGCGTGCATATAGTTTTCAAAAATTTGGCTGCATTACCTTTTTCTTAACTATTATAGGACAGTAACGATAGGCGAACCGCTAAAGCCACAAAGGGCTTGAAATAATACGCGATATGAAATTTTCTTTTGTAATTTGTAACTTTCATTTGTTGAGTCGAATCGACGAAGTTTAAATCTGTTATTTTTCAATTATGGCAATCTGTATGAAATAATTCTAAGAGTGTTTATATTTGCAACTTTTCTCGTACGTCAACTTCATTAAGTACTTACTTACGCAAATAAAACTTACAACTGTAAAGACTGTGTACAAAAGAAATCATATAGTAGCATATAAGACGCTATATATCACTATTATTATATTTTTTGTGTTCGGCAGCTGCTATTGTCAGCCAAGTGCACGTTAGTTTTACACTTTGATCTTTGAACCGTTCTTTTGCCATACATAATACTAATTACAACCGAACTACGAGTGTTAAGATTGAACTGTAGTTGTATCAAAGCAGTTATAGCAGGCAAGAGCGCGGCTCTATAATATAAAATAATATGTATGTATGTATGTATGTATATCTTCACGCCAGGTCCCTTGCGGGGTAGGCAGAGAGAACCGAGCGCCATAAGACGCGGTCCTTACACACTTCACTCGCTTCTTTCACATTCATAGCTCTTTTCATGCACGCTCGCCGGTTCCTAAGGCTCCTGACATCACCTTCTGATAAAACACGACCAATTTGGTCATGGTAGGTTAGTCTTGGTCTTCCTCGGCTCCTACATCCTTCCACTTTTGCATTGTATATCTGTTTCGTCATTCTTACATCTTGCATTCTTTCTACATGTCCAAACCAAAAAATAATATACTATAATAATATACTCATTTTTCTTGTTGCTTAATCATAATGCCGTATACATACGACATTATGATTAAAAAAATGTTCTCTCACTTGAAAGGGACCCAAAACGATAATGACTAGACCAATTGAAATGGGTTTTTATTTCACACAGTTAGTCTAACTATTGTTCGGTAAAAATTGCGAAAAATCTTCTCGTCCAAAAAGCCTCAATGTCTCAATACGAAATTCTTCGGCCAGTGTGTGTTGCCAGTGATGACTTACGGTACAGAGACGATGCATCTGTGCTGTAACTATGGGCCTAAAGGTCAAGGTCGCAGAGCGTGCGTTGGAGAAAGCTATAGGTATGCGAAATTTCTCTACCTGATAGATTAGCGGCGTGATAGAGTAGGGAAAGAGACATTAAAACAATTTTTATTATGAATAAAAAAGAGCTAATAAATAACGGTAAGAAATATAAATACAGCGATCTATTCATGACATGGGCATGGGCTCCAGAGAAGCACTCCGGCAACTGTTCAAAAAAATAAATATCTTCACAAGAAATTAATATTGACGAGCTCGGTGGTGAAATGGCTAGCGATGGCTACTTTAGCACCATAGTTTATATGTTCGAATCCCACACAAGGCAAATATTTGTGTGCATAAACATATCTTGGTCTGCGCGTTTTCAATGTATTATAAGTATATATTTACAAAAAAAAGGTGTATACGTATCAGATGTCTATAATGTTGTTTTGAAATTCAGTAAAAACTTACAAGTCTGAAGAAGAAGAATCTCAGAAATAAGTTGCGTATATCCAAGAAATTATATTCTAAAAAGATGTGTGACCTAACATAAAAATAGGTCTGGTATTCCCTCAGGTAGTGCACGCCTGACGGCAGTCGTTCTATATAAAAATCATTATCTTCGTCAAATCAAATTCGTCAAAAGACCTATATTGGCAAGTTTCTTTTGGCATTTCTTCTTCGCCAATGGTCATTTGAAATGCTGGTAGATTAAAAAAAGAGAAAAACTAAAAAAAATGATAAGATATAATATTGAAAATGTAAGACGTGTCTAAGTGCCCGTGAGGGTCTAAAGGCAAATAAAGAATTTTTATCTTTTATCTTATCTTTATCTTTAAATCCTTAGGCTTCGGTAGCGGATCCCGCCAATCCTAATGGTCTAGAAAACGGAATAATGGCAAAAAAATAAAGATAGAATAAGATTATATTTAAAAAATGTAAGACGTGTCTAAGAGGTCGCGAAGGCCCAATGGCAAATAAAGAATTTTTATCTTTAAGGATTTTTTTTTCTACGGTCCTATGTATTTTAGTCAAAAGTTTTTAAACAAAATATCGAGGATTTTAACCCATTTGGGCCTGTTGAGAATTAATTATCTATCTATAACTTCACGCCAAATCCCTTGCGGGGTAGGCAGAGAGAACCGAGCGCCATGTGACTCGATCCTTACATATCTCACTCGCTTCTTTAAAATTCATTGCTCTTCTCATGCACGCACGCCGGTTTCTAGGGCTCCTGACATAACCTTCTGATAGAACATGACCAATTTGGTCATGGTAGGTAAGTCTTGGCCTTCCCCGGCTCCTACATCCTTCCACTTTTGCATTGTATATCTGCTTCGTCATTCTTTCATCTTGCATTCTTTCTACATGCCCGAACCATCGGAGCATGCCTCTTCTTATTTTAACACCGACACTCTCTTTCAGACCAACTCTATTTCTAACATTATCATTGCGAATACGGTCTACAAGCCTTACACCACAAATTTTGCGCAGCGCTCGCATTTCAACCGCGTTTATTCTACTTTCATGCTCTTTCTGCCATACCCAACTCTCGCTTCCATAAGTTAGCGTTAGGACCAACACTGCATTGTGTATAGCGAGTTGTGCCTTCTGGCTCAAGATTTTACTGCCAAGAAGTTTTCCCAACGCTCCATTCACACTATTCCCAGCACTCACTCGTCTTTCCACATCTGCGGTGTACCTTCCATCCCTGCTGAAAGCGCATCTAAGATATACAAACTCATCCACTTGTTCCAACACTTCATCATCAATCGTAATCCTTACATTAGTTCTGGATTCTTCTCTTTCAAATACCATTAAAATACCAAGTTAACAAATTCGCTGGAATTCATAATAAAATAGAAATATAAGTATTGTATTTACGGTCTGATAGTTTGCTATTCGCTTATATAGAATCTATTCGATTACGTTTTTCTTTTTTTCTATAACGTCGGGAGGCAAACGACCCTTTAGATGTAAAGTGATTACTGTAGCCTAAAATGTTTGCAATATAAGGAGTACCGCGCGTTGTTTCCTCCACTGCTAACCGAGAAACAGGAGCTTTTTGGTAATGGCAGTCGCTCGCAAGAACACAACAATGCTTCAGGCAGTTAAGTTAATTAAGTGGTATAAGTTATTTAAGTGGAGGTGTTTTCACAGTCTGGCAGTTTGCTGATGCGTCCTACCTCATTTTCGACAGAGCCTCATTTGTAAATCAACACGGAGCATCACGTCTTAGGTTGGCTTTTTCTCTGATGATAGTAAGTTAGTTACACTGAAAAATTGTAGAGAAGAGAAATACATTAATAAATAAATAAATAAATAAATATTGTCGGACAAATTACACAGCGCCATCTAGCCCAAAGTAAGCGAAGCTTGTGTTATGGGTACTAGACAACTGATAAACATACGTAAATACATTTTTTTTTTGTAAATACATACTTATTATACATAGAAAATACCCAGACCAAGACAAACAGACATGTTCATGCACACAAATGTTTGCCTTGTGTGGGAATCGAACCCACGAGCGTTGGCGTCAAAGTCGCGTCATTCACGACTGAGCCACCGAGCTCGTCTATCGTATAGACCAATCGTCATTGTATAGACCAAGTTTCAAATAATTCGCCTCGGCGTCTAGGTCCCCGCACGGTTAGACACGCGATTCATTTACATTTTGTTTTCACTTTCCTCTTTCACTACGAAGCTAGATATAAGTAGTCAGTATAGCACAGAGTTGCTTCGAGTGATTGATAATAGTAGGAAAACCCTTATACAGGTACAGCAGTTATTATTAATTCCATGAAAGGACTAGGAAGCTAGGAATCCACTGGCTTAGTTGAAAATTTATTCAAGGAGCAATTATATAACAGTTTCGATGAATCTACATTGTTTTAAATAGTCCATATGGTTGTTATTTGTGAACGAAAGTATATTTTTAGGGTTCCATACCCAAAGGGTAAAACGGAACCCTATTATTGAGGCTCCGCTGTCCGTCCGTCCGTCCGTCCGTCTGTCACCAGGCTGTATCTCGTGAACCGTGATAGTTAGATAGTTGAAATTTTCACAGATGATGTATTTCTGTTGCCGCTATAACAACAAATCCTAAAAAATAGAATAAAATAAATATTTAAGGGGGCTCCCATACAACAAACGTGATTTTTTTTTTGCTGTTTTTATAGATAATGGTACGGAACCCTTCGTGCGCGAGTCCGACTCGCACTTGGCCAATTTTTTTTATTTATAGGTTAATTAGACCAAAACAGATTTTAAGAGAGGAAGACTGGGAAAGGGCGCATCTCACAGAAAACTGTATCAAATGACAACTTCTTGCGGGGTTGTTGTAATCCTGCGATTATGTAATGTTATCTGTAAGCAAGCTCCTTAGGAGTTACTGTGTTAGCAGCGAGGGTGGCAATGCATTCTTGTATTGTAAACGTTCATAGGCTTTTGACGAGCTCGGTGGCTCAGTTGTGAATGACGCGATTTTAACACCAACGCTCGTGGGTTCGATTCCCACACAAGGCAAACATTTTGTGTTCGTGAACATGTCTATTTGTCGTGGTCTGGATGTTTTAAGAGAGGTAGGGCGCATCAAAGCAGTCCGTCTGGGGAAGTACCTCCACCTCACAGAAAACCGCATCCAAATAACAACTACCTAGAGGGTTGTTGTGTTCCTGTGCGTGAGTGAGGTCACCAGTAAGCTCCTAAGGAGTTGCTGTGTAGGCAGCAGAGTAGGCATCGCGCGAGTGATACTTAATATATCGCAAGCGTTAATAGGATACGGTACCCGCTTTACATCAGGTGCGCAGTGTGCTTGTGTGCCTTCCGAGGTAGTATAAAAAAAACACCAGGTGTTAATTAGCAGGAACTGTATTTTCTATATTTATTTCTAAAACAATAAAAATGATATTAGTATTTAAAATTATTGTTACATTGACTACGAACTGACGATATAGTTTCGTTAATTTACTTACAAATTAAAGAAATGAAAATAAAATAACATTGATTTTATACGACGTTGGTAGACATACAATCATGCGGCCCATCTGATGATGATCCTCAGCAGCTAACACAGTTCCACCTTAGAAGCTTTCTGTAGGCCGATTCTACTAAAAAACTGCAACTGCACTGCAGCGCGGCGTGTGTTAAAATGCGTATATTTTGACGTTTCGTTAAACGTCGCTGCTGCCAGATCGCTTAACAAAACGTCAAAATATACGCATGCCTACTGGTAACCTCACTCACTCGCAGGAACAAACAACCCTCAAGGAAGCTGTTACATGGCTGCGATTTACTGTAAGGTAGAGATACATACCCAAAACGGGCTACTTTGATCCACCTTACCTCTGTTAAAAACGTCCAGATCAAGAGAAACAGGCATATTCATGCACACAAATGTTTGTCCCGTGTGGGAATCGAACTCGTGAGCGTTGGTTTTGAAGTAGCCATTTGCTAACCACCGCCACCGCGATCATCAACCTGAGCTCGTAAGTTCTCTCAATGAACATCTTCTCTTGAATTTATAGTTAAAAATTATCACACATGATAATAACGTCAGAAAGGTTCAGAAAACCGTATTAAAATAGTCTTTCGTTGTTTTTTCCTTCAATTAAAATACTTTTGTGCAACAAAATGTAACATAAGGGGCTTGATTGTTTAACGTAAACAATACGAGAAAGAAATAATTTATCAGTTCTCAGAATTTAAAGCTTACGTTGCCATGTCAATATTTATTATACAGGGTAGAAATTCAATACCATCATTGTTACATTCTAATCGGAAGCTGATAAGTCTGATAACAAACATGTGTCGTTGAAAATATTATACTATATGTTTTGAAGCAAAGAATATTTAAGCATCGCAGCAATTTGTTATCTATATATATACCAATACCAATAATGTTGTTAATCATGCTGCCGACACAGCAACTCCTCAGAAGTTTACTGGTAACCTAACTCACTCGCAGGAATATAACAATCTTTTAGAAGATTGCTGCGGTTTTCTTTGAGGCAGAGGTAGTTCCTATATGGGGCTGGGTCGATACACCCTGCCTGTCTTATGCTATGATTCCTTTTTTTGGTTTGGCAATTCATAGTAAAAGAAAGAAACATATTAGTGTTACTGGCATAAAGGTGATGTTTAGTCTATTCAATTTCCTGCAGGTCCTCATTTTCGTTTTCTTCACAGGAAACGATCGTTGTCTAAACTTAGGTCTCTCATTGAAATTTGAGATGCCCGGAATAGTCGTGATTTTTTAATAACAGCTTTAGTGATCGGCTTATGACGGTGACAATGCTTATTGATGAAACTGTGATAAATCTTATAAGTCTGAAACGCGCAGTAGGCCGGTTGTAGCCAAACCGACAGGCTGATGTTCTGGAACCAACACGGTGTAGTACTTTGTGGTATCCAGTTGGCACAGGGGATCGTTTTGGGTGGTGATCTTAACGGTCACATAAGTGAGGCGTGGGAGAGTTTGGGTGTGTTCATGGTGGATTTCGATACGGTAGTTTTAACGCCCTCCGCGTTACAACTACCGGGAAAGGATCTCCAGACGTGTCCGAATGCAGATCTGGCCATGTTGAAACGAATTTCGCGGGAGGCATGCTACCCAAATGGATTTCCTACTCACTAGGAGACATCATATCAGTAAAGTAGTCAACTACATAGTCACACCTGTCGTGAGTCTTCCTGCACAACATTGTATCCTTGTCATGGATCTTTGCGTGAAACCCAAGGAGAGGTGCTCTGAGTGCTGCCGGCGCCAAAGGCGTCGGTGTCTGTTTGATGAAGCTAAGTCCCAGGTGTTCGTTTCAGCTACCTGCGATAAATGCGCTGGTATCGACGGCGAACCAGCCTAGCACTATTGGAATAGGAAACAAGCGGCCATCGCAAGATCGACTAAGGGAGTGCTTGGCAGAACCAAGGTTGGACGCAAATGTGACAAGGGAACTTGGTGGTGGAACGAGACCAGAGAGAGATTAGGGCCCATGCAGTATAGGACATTCCAAGTGTCGCTGTATAAACGCTACGAAACCTCCGCGGCAACTTGTAATGCGAGGACATCGCGTTTAAGGAGAGATGGCGCTACTATATCCGCAAGCTGCTGAACATGCAGCATAAAGATGTGCAGCCACCAATTCGCCCAATCAAGGACTAGTGCCACTTATAATGCCTGAAGAATCCAATTGGCTCTTCGTCGCATGAAGAATCGGAAGGTAGTTGAAGCCTATGGAGCCCCATTGAAGCCTGGAAAGCGAGGACCTCGTAGTGTGAGTATCTTGACCGACCTATGTGCTATGTCCATTGACCCGATATTGTTCCGGTGAAGAGTATGGCTATATACTCTTCACCGAAATAATCTCGGGCCAATGGAGATTGAGTGTCATCACTCCAGTTTTCAAAAGAAAGATATCGCGCAGGATTGTGGCAGTTGCCGGGGTATAAAGGTGGTATAAACGAGCGCATAATCGACTCCCGCATACGGCAGGAATGCACTGTCTCGGAGTATCATTAAGGCTTCCGACCTGGTCATGGAACTTGGATCCCGTTTCTGCCCAAAGGGTTGTTATGGAGAAATGCATGACGAAGAACATGCCTCTGCATCTTCTGTTTTTAGACATGGAGAAGGACTTCAAATATCTTCCTGGCCCGATGATCTGGCGCGTACTAGGTCCAAACGGGTGTCTGAAATCTATATTGATATTTGCTGAGAGCTGTATCTCAATTCCGATTCCATAGTTAGGACTACTGTTGGCGAAAAAACAACCTATTCGTCGCGTCGGGTCGGCTAGGGATCCGTTCTTAGTCCGTTTCTGTTTAGCATAATATTAGACATAGCGTCGGACAGCATCTGAGATGCCCAAGAGCAGCCTCTGTGCTTGCTTATGTATGCTGATGATATAGCGCTGGCGAATGCGGACAGGATGGCCTGGTGCAACGCATGAAATCTTGGACAGAGCGTTCTGAAATCGAATGCGGCGAAAACCGAGTACTTGACATGCAACATCACAAATCCTAAACCTGTCCGCATTTGCGAAGATGTGATAGAGCGCACGGACCGTTATAAGTACTTGGAGCTGTCCCCCACGCCTCTGGTCATATCGATTGCAACGTCAGTGCACGTATTTTTGCAGCCTAGGCCAAGTAACGTGGGGTAATTGGTGTGGTGGTGTACTTGTGATTCTAAAATCCCGGTTAAGCTGAAAGGACAGGTTTACAATTCCATAATTCGATCTGTTCTTTTATGTAGCGGCAAAGCATGACCAGTACTTGAGAACTTAGCCTTCATGTCCGTGACAAACAAGACAAACTGCAAGAGCATCGCCTACGCAGGTACGGCCACGTCTTACGAAAACCGGTAAGTAACGGCGGTACGTAAGGCAACAAATGTCTAGCCATGCCACCTCCGCCGGGCCGGGGTAGAAGGGTAGGCCTAAAAAATGATAGCTTGACGTTGCAAGGTGTGACATGCGTGCCAATGGACTCATAGTTAGGGATGCCGAAGACCGCGTAAAGTGCCAGGCTCCGAAGCGAAAGCGTAAGATGCGACTAGGAATAACGTTCGGATAATGATGATAACCTCGTAATTAATATATAAGTAAATATATAGGTAGTATATAAATAATATATCGTGGAATAGATAGAATATCTTGTAGTACTAATAATGTTACATGGCAATGAAAATAATTATGTTATTAATTTTATGTATTTTTGAAATAAGTAAGTGAATTAATTAATAATACATGTCACCAAAGGTTTGTAGAGAACTGTTGGTGAGTAACGATACAAAGGGTACAAAGGGTACAATGTTGGTCGGTTTGTGTGGAAATCGATGACGACCCAAACTCTCTTACATTCGTTGGCCATCCTGAGAGTAGTCGTTTGAGCTATAAGCTCTAGAGGAGGAATTGTTAAAGGGCATAACGATGTCAGTAACTATGGAAAAAGTGCAGCTAATCTCTCTACACCATTGAGGAAGTCAAAGCAGTATTTCACCATATTTCCTGACATTTCGGGGGACGTCCAGTGCTACCACTGCGTAGCGGAGGTAGCGATCAACTTAATTTGGTGTTGATGAAAATGAAATATATTCATTTTAGAATACAAATGTCAAATAAATTTTATAATATATCTATGACATTTGTTTTGAAAAATACAATTGTATTATCAGAAGGTGTTGTCAGGAGCCCCAGGAACCGGCGAGCATGCATGAAAAGAGCTATGAATGTTATAGAAGCGAGTGAAGTATGTAAGGACCGCGTCTTATGACGCTCGGTACTCTCTACCTACCCCGCAAGGGACCTGACGTGAAGATATATAATATATACATACATACAATTGTTCAATTTGCCCGGCGTTCGATATTTTTGTGACGTTGCTGCCTCTGTTACCACGGACAAAATGAAAGGATTGTACTTCACAGTAGCCATTATTAAAAATAAAATCGGCCAAGTGCGAGTCGGACTCGCACACTAAGGGTTCCGTACCATTATCTATAAAAAACCGGCAAAAAAAATCACGTTTGTTGTATGGGAGCCCCCTTAAATATTTGTTTTATTTTAATTTAATTATTTATTCTTAAAGTGAATATATAACTAAATATTCTGTGAACATTTCAAGCGTCTACCTGTTGCCGTTATCAATATCGAGCAAAAATGAGCAAAAAATCACTTTTGTTGTATGGGAGCCCCCTTAAATATTTATTTTATTCAATTTTTTAATACTTGTTGTTATAGCGGCAACAGAAATAGATCGTCTGTGAAAATTTCAACTGTCTAATTATCACGGTTCATGAGATACAGCCTGGTGACAGACGGACGGACGGACGGACAGACAGCGGAGCCTCAGTAATAAGGTTCCGTTTTACCCTTGGGTACGGAACCCTAAAAATCAGTAATGTCATTGGACCAAATACAATCACAACCGTAACTGACTCTAGTCTCTTACGGGATAAATATGTACCTCTCTACAAATGCATAAGCTGTTTTAAGTTCTTTAAACTTTTAACTAATCAGCAAATTATATTAATAGAAGGAACAAATTCTCAAGTAAATGATGTCAAAATAATTACAATCAATTGTTTACTTGAGAAATTACTTACAACATTCGTTTCGACGTCGAAATGTAAGTTTGGCATGTCAATTGTTAATAGAGCATACATCCGATAGACGTACAACATAATAAGACTTATTTCGAGAAACAGTCTTCGTGTCTACAGGCATTTTATTCAGGAAGTCTTTTACCTATTCATTGAATTAAATGATCATTAACTAACTCGATCCTCGGCGACTATTTTAGATGTGTATGTGTTAACTCCATCTATTTTTAAAAGAAATGATTTACAGAAATTATTAGATAACTGATGTAGGTTCCATTTATTTTATTATGAAAGACAGTTATTGTACTTTATTATAAGTACCTGCGTGACCGAGCTCCGCTCGTTGTATTTGATGTTTTTTGTGTGAAATCGAGTTTTCTTTTTCAGGAAATACATCTATATAGATAAAATTTTAAAGCAAACCATCATCTAAATATAAAATTTAATCCTACTCTTTTGAGCGTTTCCGATATACACGAAATACAAGAATTCTATCTATAGGTTTCTAAGGCTCCTGACACCACCTTCTGATAAACGATCAATTTGGTCGTGGTAGGTAAGTCTTGTCTTTCTTCAGCTCCTACATCCTTCTACTTCTACTTTATAAAATTATAAGATGTAGGGTGTGTTACGCATAATATTATGTATTCATCTGAATTTTACATGTTTTCGAGGAAATCTGGAATTTTCTCATAGTATGGGACGTTATCTATCTATAATGCACCCGGCATTTTCGGCATTTTTTTATAGTATGTCGGATGGCACTTTCTCACAATAAAATTATTTTTTTTATGGATAAAGATGTAGTTCACTATTTTATGTATCATCAATGTTTTTGGCAGCGTTTGCCATATAATGACGACCGGAGCAGCCATGGCAGCGGCGGCTTGCGTCTACTAACGGTAGAGGGCGGGTGCCGGCCGGCAGTAGTTCGCACGAACTAATCGGGAGCGGAAACACACAAAGTAGTTTAGATCAAATTGCCTGTAAATTTGACTTTCGCAAAGTAACGCCTGAATCTTTTAATTAATGACTTTTGTAGTCAAATTTTTAACACATTGGGTCACATTATTCTAATTTTCGTAGGGAGTCTTTAAGTTTATCAATTACAAAAAAACATACCAAAAAATACTTTTTTTTCTATTTGTAATATTAGTTTAGATATATAAGTACCGAATATATGGAAGTCACGCAGACCGCCTGTAGTATGGAGCTTTTAAAAAGTTTTTGACGTGTATTTTTAGCCACTCTGTTTAAAAATTAATCCAAAAATGGCAAAGAATTATAATATTTTTCTGTGGGAAAATTACTTTCCAACTACTTACTTTACAAGGACCAGTACTTTGGTTCTTACTTTACCCATAGCTGCTCCATAAATTTCGTGGTGTTATCAAATGTCCAGGACTACTTAGAACTGTGATGTTTGAGTAACCGTGATGATAATTATAAATCGCCGTTGGTAAGCTGAGTAAAGATAGCTTAACCAACAATTTAATTGTATATACTAGTATTCACGGCCGCTGTAAACGGCTGGCCGCAAGCGCGGTTTGTTTATTTATCGAAATTACGATATATCGTGGTTTACAGCTATCATTATTAATAACTGTTTTTTTCCTCAGGGCTGAAAATATTACTATACTATAATTTCACGCCAAATCCTCTGCGGTGTAGTTGTAGGCAGAGAGAACCGAGCGCCTCTTGACTCGGTCCTTACACACCTCACTCGCTTCTTTAACATTCATAGCTCTTCAAAGTCAAAGTCAAAGTCAAAATCTTTTTATTCCGTAAAAATGGCTACATTTGTTTGGAATCGTCACAATTTTTTTCCCTACCGTGCAGTTTATGACTAGGTGAGCACTGATAAAAATACTGCCAAAAAACTCAGGCATCCCTCTTTTGGTGTCCAAACAAATTTACATATTTTATTAATGACATTATAATTGGATCGACTCACTCCCAGGCATTTTTATCATTAATATAGTCAGATACTTTATAATATGCCCTGCTACACAATTTGGCTTTAATAGTAGTTTTAAATTTGTTTATTGACAATTCTCTTATATTGCTGGGAAGTTTGTTATAGAACCGTATACATTGCCCCATAAAAGAATTACTTATTTTGTGGAGACGGCTTGCATGTAACACAAGATTATGCTTATATCTAGTATTTATGCTATGAGTATCACTCTTTTTACAAAATGAGTCTATGTTTTTATGGACATACAAAAGATTTTCATAGATATATTGCGATGCGACTGTTAGAATATTTATTTCTTTGAATTTTTCTCTAAGGCTCTCCCGGGGACCAAGTTTGTAGATAGCTCTTATGGCTCTCTTTTGCAATAAAAAGATGGTGTTAATGTCCGCGGAGTTACCCCAAAGAAGAATTCCATATGACATAATACTATGAAAGTAGCTGAAATAAACTATTCTAGCCGTATCAATATCAGTGAGCCGTCTAATAGTTTTCACTGCATAGGCTGCAGAACTTAGTTTTCCTGATAATTTTTCAATTTGTGGGCCCCATTGTAGTCTGGAGTCAATTGTTATACCCAAGAACACAGTTGTCTCCACAGGGGCTAAATTAGTTCCATTAACATGTATGCACGGTCTTACTTCTTATGCACGGTCGGTTTCTAAGGCTCATGACATCACCTTCTGATAAACGATCAATTTAGTCGTGGCAGGTAAGTCTTGGCCTTCTTCGGCTCCTACAGACTTCTACTTTCGCGTTGTATATCTCTTTCATGATTCATGCATTCTTTCTACATATCCGAACCAACGAAGCTGAAGATACGCCTTTCGTATTGAATACTTCCACAATCAAATGCTCTCATTTCCATTATAGGCTTCCGCACTAATAAGGTGCCAACAGGTCTCTATTATTAAAGCCTATGCTGTCTGTCCATCTGTCTAGTATAGCCGAGTTTATGAATCATTCTAAGCAACGGGTTTATTTTTTCACAAAAAAAATGTATGAAAACGATATCATGAAAATAATAAAAACATCAGAACAAAGGAAATAAGAGGATTTTTTTTTATCTGTATGGTGGGCCATACGCATAAAATAAAATAAATTAATTAATATTGTCCGACAAATTACACAGCTGTTGGTCTCAAAGTAGTGTTACACCGTTACGCGTTTCACCACTGCGCCACCGAGCTCGTCAATGTTCTCTGTGTTTGTGTTTTTATACACTATCATTAATATAAGTGCAACCGTCAAGTTCAGAATATATAATAAGAACCGATCAAATGTAAGAGTGCTGTGTGTTAAGGATTTTGAATAATTGTACAATATACGTAACAAGCGTTTACACTTGTCGGGTTGTATTAAAGTAATGTAAAAAAATAGTAATGAAATAAATTTCATATTAATCAAGAGTTAGTTAATTTTACTTATTTTATTTTGTACGCTAATTATTCATACATGTTAATATTTAGGAATGATAATATTTAGGAAGCTAAATATTAACATTCGTAGGAGTAATTAGCGTGTACTCTCCGTAATTTCATCTCAGATTTTGAAAGGAAATGAACGGAAGTGATAATTTTACTATCTTTTTTGTCACTATAGCTGGAGCACGACGCGACGGCGCGGCGCGTGCATTGCCATCGCTTCGAAGAAAGAGTAAAAAAACAAAAAAGTAGGGGAGCATGTAAATAAATATACGCGTGCTATTAGTAGCGCAAACGCCGCGCGTGCGCGACGCGACGTCCACCGTCGGGCATAGATGCACTGTTCGCAGAAGGGACACATTACATTAGCTACCCTAGTATAGAGTTCGGACAGGTCTTGAAATACAAGGCAACGGAAAAGTAACAAATATTAAAAAAAACTACCCAACTCGCTACTATTTAAATATACACAGTACAAGAATAAAATTTATAAACCAAGAATCCTGATAGATAAGGTTCTATAAGGAGATTGCATAAGATTAGCATGTAAGTGGCTCACTATCATTTTCAGGATCAAAGCTACCTGCCTACCTGCACTTAGTGCTGGTGATAAACAAACGAGACTGGCGAAAGAGACATAGAGCATTTCGACGCAGACTGATTACAGCAGTATCTTCACAGAATATCGCAACCAAATAATGACTTTCTGGGAGCGACCTATCAAAAGGTAGATACGTTATTCACCAACATTATTGTATTTTAAAATGGCGCAAGTAGTACTATAGATATCTAACGTACGGTTATTTATTATGACACTTTGCTCTAACAAAGAGGCAAATGATAGGGCATACCTGTCTTTAGAAAGAAATGAATATATATCAAGACATTTATGCTTTGTGCCGAAGTGTGTATAGCCGTGACGCGTGAGCGTGGCCAACTGAATGCGCGGTGGGTAATTACCTTACTTTCGTATTGCCATTCTAGAGCGTGTACGACGGATCTATAACTATAAAAACATCTTAGCTTTCTGGAGGGTTTCTATAAGCTGTTCCTATTGCTATTCTTCTAATTGCTATGTGGCAATGTGCAAATAAAATTCATTGTATTTCAAGCGTTCATGCGCAATGGTAATAACAACCTCAATAAAAAAATATATGACATTATATTAACATTTCGCAGTTTTAACTGTGTTTATCGTGTTTTAACTCATTTCTTTCCTTAACTTCTAATTTCTGTTACAAATCAGGTTCTACTGCCATAATTTTAGGACTCTCACAGATTGTTGAAGTTGAAGATATAAGGAAGCTGTACGTTACAGATTTTGCAGAATGCTTCGTATCATATGCGCTTGTTTTACCTTTTTACTCTTTACGATGTTCTCAGCACCACGTGTATGTAGAGGTGTGTGTTTTGGTAGTTCTAATAAGAAAAAACGTTCTTAGAAGTTTTTCCTGTACCTCAATTACAGTATATCTGCTCCCGCTTTTCTCTACATCAAGGATGTTCTTTTATATGGAAAGCACTTCCAAAATAAACAATCTTATTCACTTGCCTGAACACTACATGATCAATCGTAATCAACGTGTTCCATTCTAGTTTCCCCTTTATGTAATGGTACGAGTAGGTATATACCATTTTTTGTTTTTGCTTTTCTTCGCATTCGATTGTAATCCTTTCTCTAAATAATCATTTTTAATAGTAGTGATTAGTGTTTGCAGTCTATTTGGCGATTTAGCTAATGAAATGTTCTCTACACATTATAGTGTATTTGTAGGTGTATAGTATACTTTCTTTGGGGATTCATTCATTTTTCCATGTCGAATCTCTGTATTGTGCTCGTATATCACCTATAATTTACTTCAATCTACCCATTCTCCGTAGTTTGGGGAATTCCACGCAGATTTCCGAAAATACTTTGGTTAGTGTTCGAGTAGTCAGAAAGTTTATTAAAATGACCGATGACCGGCTTAAAATAAGGTATGTCTAGAATTGAAGTCCACATCATTACAAAAATAAATGATTAAAATACAGCCCGGTTCATTATTTCCTCCTCAATTTACTCTTGATTGACTCTACAATTTGACTCATGGAGTCTCTTGGAGTTGCAAATTATTATTAAAAAAATAAGGTATTCCAAAAGATATACAAAGAAAAATTCTTATCAGATGGAACAGGGAGTATCTTTACTTATAGGCAACAAACATGCTTTCATTTATTGTATGTAATTTATTTTATCCTTGGCTTATTACCCGTCTTTGTCGAATAAGCTCTGTCTGCAGCTAACCGCCCAATGCAATCCACACAAAAACACTATTGCAATTTCTTTTTCTTGGTCTGAATTAGTATCAAGAACTGTATTAAAAAACTACTCCATTGCATGAAAGTAGCTCGTCAGTACAGATTACTAGTATTAATAAAAATCAAACGATGTCATTAAGCTCACGTCTTAAATAGTTAAAGAAGGACTCTGAAAAAAAAGGATTCATACATGAATAACTACAGTTATTTTAGTAAAATGATTAGAAGTTTAGTAGAAGGTCGTGCATCAGGCAGATAAATAATACTAAGCACGAGTGCCACGATTGTTAGAGGGACAGAAACCATGATTTTGGGAGTAGCGAGAGTGCCATGGCAGGCGAGGCGCGGGGCCCGGCGGCGCGGCGGCGGCGACGGCCGAGGCGCGGGCTGCGGCGCCTCTCACGATGGCGCCGCGCGCCGCACCGCAGTCCGCGCGACGTGCCGCCGACGGCTTGTTGTCTTCTCTCGCGAGCCGCATCCCGCATCCTAACACGCGATCGCGCCGCCTTTGTTTATTGTCAAACGCGCGCTCGGGAACTGCAGGCCCAGCTGTTCACTGTGTTCTGTTGCGCGACATCCTGTTGGCTTAATTTTGTGTAGTTTGAGTTTTCTAGTGCAAAGTTAACGCAGTGTTTTGTGTCAGCTGTGAGTGTAGATGGAGAATACTTCGTGCCCCTGAGCGGCCGGTGCGGTGCGCGCGCCTCCGCAGGACTCTGGGGCGAGCGGCTCGGCCATGGCGGCGACGGCCCGACGCGAGATTGACACTGGTGAGGAGGACATCGCCGCCATCGCGAAACAGATATCAGACCATGCTGAGGCCATTTACCAGACCTGGAAAGCGCGAGGTTTGGCCCCCACAGAAATCTTGTCGTGCAGACCTGCACCCGGAATCAAACTGGCCGAGAGCTTGAGAACTAAACCTAAACCAGAGCCCAAACCCGACATAAAACAAAGACCGGAGTTCAGACGAGAACATCGACCAGAAGTAGTTCGTGAAACGCGTCCTGATGCTAAAAGAGAGCCGCGGTCCGAACCGCGTCGAGAAATGCGACCAGAACCAGAGGGAGAGACAATAGAGGTGATCTTACCACCAGATTTAGTTCCCGAAAGAAATGGTACTGGAGGAGCAGGAGTTGGCGCAAAGCGCCCTGATCCTGCGGCGATGCGATTGGAAGTAGCTCGTGAAGAAGAACGACTTTTGAGAGCATTACGTACTGGGGGTGTAGTGGCTGAGCGTTCTGCCGAAAGACCTGATGTTGTGCCGCCGATATCGCTCGTAGATTACGCTAAAAGTCGCTATCAAGATCGCCTTGATACCGGAGCGAGAAAGCCCGCAGCAGGAGCGAGTGGTGAGCGCCGAGCGTCTCTCGGTTCTCATGTTACGGAGGCTCGGTCAAAGTTCGAGGCGCGAGCTCGACGGGCATCAAGTGCCGGTGCTGTCGGCGAAGCAGCCGCGGCTCCCGGTGCAACACCGGTGCGACCGTTCCTCACACGAGGCTCAGTGGCTGAGCGGGTTCTTATGTTCGAACGATGTCCTAGCGAAGCCACTTTAGAACTTGCGAAGAGAAAATCTCCAGCGGCAACTACGTGGCGGGGTCCGCACGATGTCATCAATAGAGCACAGGTGAGTTACTTTTTCATTAATCTTCATTTACGATCAATATTTTATTTTACGATAAGCGAATTTTATATATCGCGTCGCGAAAATATAATGTTTAGTTAGCAGGGCATTAATCCTTTGTATATTAGGTACATTACAGGCGGTGTAAACAATGACATGAGCTCAACAAACAGAGAAACAGTAATTATTCGTGCGTTGTTTGTCGCCGCGTCATGGCAGACAGTCGTAAGCATAGGTACAGTACAGCGAGCTGCTATAGAGGTGATGTTTGTACGTAATAACAGCCAGAGCATACACGACAGGTTTGCATGATTCAAGTAGGTATCTCATCAGACGTCACCATATTAACTTAAACAAGCAATTGAATATTCAGGAATATGTTTACATTTTTCTAATAGAATAATAGTGACGCGAGTAAACTGTTTTACGAACATCGATCATAGAATTGGTAAATTCAGTGTTATAACTATTAGCACAATAAATTAAACAGCTGTTTCTATAATTAATGTCAAAGCCTTGTTCTATGAGTTACGGATAAATATATGCTTCACTATTCTGTTTCCGTTAAATGACCATATTATCAACACTTTTTAGAAATTTAATAAATAATAATTATCGTCAAAACATACTTTGAAGTAAAATTACGAAATGCTATTGAAACAATCAAATAACTGCTGAATTTGTTCATCAAAAAAGAAAATAGATGCAATGAACCATTTATTAGCGAGAGAGGCTGCACAATCGCATGCATCGCGGACATTGGATCTAGGTACACATTAATATCCACCCCTCTCCTTTCGTTGGATTTTTGTCATATTGCCAATTTATTACCCGATGAACTCTACTTCTACATAAGTACATGGCTCTATGAGATAGTCTAGTTAGAGTGACGACGCAAGACTTGCCCCCTTCGTTACACCACACGCCGTTTAAAGTCAGTTTCACGCATAAACTTAGAAATTACGTGAATATATTTTAAGTCTAATAGTTTCACGCACGCTACCTCGATGTGGTATACCGGTACTGCGTGATTGAATTGTTCGTTTTCCCGTTCTTCCATAACTAAAGGGCAAAATTCATTCCTGGAAAGAATATTGACTTACTAACACCTATTTTGCCTTTAGCACGGGATACACTCTCCAAAATTTTGTGCTTCGATTCTTATTTATTATTTACTATTGCAAAACTTAATTATGCTCGTTCACCTTCGCTAAGGAATAAATATTTCTTAAGAAACAGGATTCAAGAACATTAAATCTCTGTAAAATTTCCCTCATTGCCACAGGCTACCGCGAAGTTCCAGCATGTTGAAATGTCAACAATTTCATTCGATGTAGGTCATAGTTCAGTGTGTTCAAGTTTAAGTATATTATTAACGTTATTCTTGTCGTTACATATGTCGCAGTTTGCGGTAGATATAACATCAACATCACTACAAATATCTTTATTTTTTAATTTATCACCGTAAAAATTGTATACGAGTACCTTAGATTAATATTGCTAGCTATTAATTACACTATTTTTATGATTGCGTATTGCTATCAACTGTAGCTATGAAAAAGACAATTTATACATATACCATCTTAGGTAAATGCCAAAATTGATAACTTCACCCGCAATTAATCCAATGACTCAATTTTATTCAACTAATATTGACATTACTTTGGGCTTAGTGAGTACCTAGTTAAAAAATATCTTATCATTTATGTTTTCGTGTTGAATGTTTACACTTTGATACATATAATATGATAATAACACATATATATACTTGCATTAAATTGGTAAAAGCGATTGCTTAAATACATATTTTTCAATGTTTTACATTTTCTATTTAAAAGACAATATCATAGGTAAGAAACACCTTTAAATCAGTGACTTTTGAAAAAAACATTTGGTTTTTACACATTGTATGATTTATTCTTAGATTGTATATTAAAATAATATGTGTTGTAATATGAATTATTGAATAGCAATGTGAGCACATTATCATTGAATAATTCAGGTAACCACTGTAATAATACATATTTCTGTACAAGAATTCAACAGTCAAAAGTTCATCAGTTTCAGACGAAACTACAAATTATTTCTCAATTTGATACTAAAGGCCAATGTTATTACGTCTTTCAAAAATCAGGGGTTGATACCCGGGCATTTGATAGACGCACGTGAGGATACTCACTCAATTTTTTTGTAGTTACAGAAACAGCGATAAAACGGGGGGAAAGGCGGGAAACCAACGAATCAATGATTTATTATGAGAAATGTAAAATCAAAATATCAAAATATTTTAAATTGTGAAGTTCTAGGTAGAATATTAGATATTAACCTTGACAGAAGATAGTATTAAAAATCAGTAATTACATGAACCTAATCCTACTAGTATTGTATATGGATGTTTATTACTCTTTCACTTTCGGGAAAACCACTGGATGAAGTTTATCACACAAATAGCGGAGTGACAATCAGCAACTATTATTATATAACCCTGTAAGATAGTCTAAAAGTGTCTAAAGTTGACAATAAAGAGAAACAAAATGCCAGGGATTTAGTTTGAATTTCTATAATCCCAGTAGTGAACAGCGGCACACATTTTCGTATAACAGTACATTATACGCGATCAGAATCACAAGCGACAGTAGCAGGATGCGACAGAGTATTCGCGTCACGCAGGGGGCAGGTGCACCTCGTCTATAACAAATTATTACTGTACAATGACCAAATTGAGAATCTGTGTACTACATTCGCGATTTGTACAAGGAAAATTAAGAACAACTCTGAAACTAAAACGCTGTCATTGATCATGGAAATTCAATAGTGAGAGTGACCGATTTCAAACGTATTTGTATGTACATGAATTTCGAATGTTGGAGATTGTTCACCTCGCCGAATGTATCTACTACGGGCACAGAAAAAATAGTGTTCCAAATTTAAACCCGTCGGAACGGCGGGAATGGCTTGGCTAACGCCCAGCAGTGGCCGATCGTTGCCGAGGCAGACTCGAATGCATCCGATCATTGTCGAAATGGCATAGAAAGCTCAGTGAGATCTATTTTCAAAGCGAAATAGATGACCAATTACCTGGAAGAATAGTATGACTTGTCTAACTTGCAATATGCTTTCCATAAATATCTAGGCTATATTATATAAAATAGATATTTTTTTAATATGCCAACAGGAGTGTTTAATTTACAGAAGGTGTTTGCTTTCTCTATAATTAACGCAAGAAAGGAAGTCTACGTAGTAGTCTACATCATACGGTTGATTTGACAGGAAGGAAGTGGCCATTGCGCGGAAGAGATTGTTCTCAATTATACAGATTTCGGTCGTGTCGTGTAAGATATCGTTCGTGCAGTCATCGTTATTAATTCACACCGTGACGAGTAGTAAATCTTACGTAATGACAAGCTTATTCCTCTAGATGACATGTAGAAGAGGTTAATGTTATAATTTGCCTGTTTGTGGCAGTGTTAAACAGATTTTTTTTTGCTGCCAAAGGAGACGTGAACGTTGACTAGACGTGATGCAGTAGTAGTCTAAATTATATACCTACTGTACAAATAACTATATACACAAAGTAAACATCTTCATAGTTATTGATGTCAGGCAGATACTTTTACAATGAACAATATCCATGGTACGGTAAATGGTACAAAGACGAGTGGAGGGTTAAAGAGCCTGCAGTCAATTAAAAACCCAATAGGCGCACTTGGCCTGTCACAGATACTTCCGTGACGGAATGTGTTCGCCAAGCAACCGACAGGCACCGATTTAGAAGAATCGCGAGGGCAGCTATCACGTCGGGAAACGATGTACATGACCACTACCACTCTGAAAATACTTTATTTGGAATTAAGCGTTAATTAGTTCCAGTATATCTAGTCAGGAGCCCTAGAAACCGACGAGCGTGCATGGTAAGAGCAATGAATGTTAAAGAAGCGAGTGAGGTTTGTAAGGATCGAGTCACGTGGCGCTGGGTTCTCTCTGCCTACCCCGCAAGGCATTTGGCTGAAGTTATAGTAGTAGTAGTTCCAGTTCCAATACCTAGAACCACTGCAACTTCGTAGGGACATAGGCTCCCTAAGTACATTTTACCGTCTGTACCATGGTGAGTGCTCTGAAGAACTATTTTCCCTTATCCCACCGTCTCCCTACCGTCATAGAACCACACGTGCAGGCTTGCGATGTCATCATTCCACTGTTGAGGACATTTGTTCCCGTACTAAAAAGTTCGGCAACTCCTATCTCTGTCGAACTATTCTAAAAAAAATATTCTAAAAAGTGGAACGCCTTGCCTGCACATGTGTTTCCTCTTTCCTACAACATGGGATCCTTCAAACGAAGCGTGAAGAAGCACCTTGCGGGCCAGCATGGTAGCGTCAACTGACAGGACACTGTAGTCCTTTGTCAGTTGCCGCTGCAATTTGGGCTTCCCTTTTCGCTTACCAACAGGCGAAGAGGAGCCATTATGCTGATCCAATATAAAAAAAAAACATTTTCATGATTATCAAATTTCTGAAGAGCCAGTTGTAGAAATTGCTAACCCTGCAATTTCTATAACTGTGTAAGTAAGTAGAGAGAAAGTAAAAGTGGAAGTAAGTAAGTAAGTAGTAAAGTATGTTCCTTATATTTATTTTAGTTATTCCTGGAACAACTTAAATTTTAGGTTCAGGATTTTCAGGATTTACCTGGTTTGATGATTACAATCATGTTTATTTTAACGAGAAATTGAACTACGACCGAATGAAATTCATCGTTTTTGTTTTATGCCATTTTCTCTTTTTACATTTGTATTTTAAGTGTTCAAAAAGGGAAAATGGAATAAAAAAAGCTATGAATTCTGTTGCGGCTCGTTGAAATGTTATAAACACACTCTTTGTAGTTTTCTTGTGGCCAATACATGCATGGTACATGTTTACAAGATTTTTCTTCAAATCGTATCTGTACATGAACATACCTACTTGTTTGTCTTAGTCTGGCTGTTTTCGATGTATTCAAAATACATAATTACAAAAAAAAAGTATTTACGCGTGTTTATTAGTTGTTTAGTAATCATGTCACAACCTTTAAATGTGGTACTAGCTGGCGTTATGTAGTTTGCCCGAAGAAGAATAAAAGACATTACAAACAAACGTTTGGGTGCCTCACAAAACGATATAGTCGTAATATTTCCCATTGTTACAAATAAAAAGTAAGATATTCCTAAGTACTTTTTCAATATGTAGCATACACATCACGTACATGGAACAACTATAAATGATCAGAATCATATTTTTTCCATAGTACTAATTCAAAATTTTGCTGTTACGAAAAAGTTCAACAGAAATTCAAAGTGTCATTAAATACTTAATACAAATGTTTGTCACGACCACAACAACAAGCGATAAGCGAAACTTCTCCAAAGCGATAGTGGGTAATAAAAGTTGATTTGAAGTAGTTAGCACAAGGACTCAAGGTCTCGCACTGCGGTCGCATGTCCACACGCAATCCTAGGCCTAGCGGAAACAATAATGAACCCGAGTGTAGTGCGTGGTCAACAAATTCTTACTAACATAACCTGTTTGGATTGTAGTTGATTCGATTTCGTTCCGCAATATTTGTTATATGTTTACCTCGTTTTCGTACACGTGTAGACATATACATAAATCCTTTCATAGTACAGTAATGTAGTACGTCAGGATTACTTTTTCCAAATATCATGTCTATAGGTCTAGCAATGTGTGTCAGTCAGGTAGTCACAACATTGTTTTATAGACTCAATTACAGCGAAAATACTTGATAACCAAACTAACCAAGAAAACAATTGTAGACATTATCTATAGATATCATGGAAGTTTTAATGTGTAACTAACGAAATAATGTTGAATAATATTAGTTATTAAATTTTGTTTAAAGAAAATAGAGTTTGAAAAATAAAAGAATTTTGTCTATGGAGTAGTGTATAACGATAAATAATGTTTATTGCGAATCATCAGCGTAGTTGCGCAATACTTAGTTTTCTGACTCACTCGGTTACTAAAATTTTATGTGATGCATTTAATATAGGTATTATGAATTTATGTGCGTGTTCCTTGCAGTAACGTATCTATGTTTTTATCTTCGAGTGAGGCGGAGGAGAGGTTAGCAAGTTGTTAAGAAGTTGCTGTGTTAGCAAGTGTTGCAAGCGTTCATAGGCTACGGTAACCACTTTGCATCAGGTGGGTCGTACGATTGTGTGGCTCCCGACGACCTATAAAAAATATGTAGACTAAATAGCTTCTCGATCGATGCGGTCATCGTAATGAAGTTTTCAAATGTCAAAAGACATTAGATGGTTGTCAATGTTTGAGTCACATGCCCTGTAATATATCAGTAATATCTACATAGGTGACGACAAAGCTATCGTCCGTAAACTTTCGACGGTAGAAGAGAAAGTTAATTTGTTAGCTGCCCAAACCTGATACATCATAGAGATTTTATGATAAGCAAGTTACGTATGGTGGTGATCGTGTTACGTGGCCTTTAAATAGGCATGCATGGGTTCTTGTAGCAATAATAGCTCAGTGGATAACCAGCCTGTTGACCTAACGGCCGTGGTTCGAATCTAACTTTTGCATTTTGACTAAATTCGTATTTTTGTCCTTGTAATTATCACTTGCTCAGCGGTGAAGGATAATGTTGTGAGGAAATTCGTACGTCCAAGTAATTATATTTCGTATGTGTGATGTAACCTTAGAAAGGTTTGAATTTTCCTCTGCGTTGTAGAAGTCTGATGAAGGTCGCTCCATGTTACAATAATATTTTTACTAAATCCTTAGTAGGTGCCAGACCCTGCAAAATTCTAATTGTTTAGTAAACGGAAAAACATTAGGATGAGCTGATGAAATTTATGTAAATTATTAAATCACTATAACAGATAGATACATAGATGAAATCACTAAATCTAATAATTATTTGTTACTAACATAAGAAAAATAAGTATTTACAAATTGAAAGCCTCCACATATGTAGAATTCGGTTAACAATAAAACCATGAAATGGGATTTCATCCGCCGACCATTCATAAGCCACTACTGCTTCTTTCAGGCAATACTAATGCTATTAGCTTGAAAGTTGAAACGGGACTGTATGGTGTACAGGTACTACAACGCAAGGCTGAAAGCAGCCTATTTCGATGTAACCAAAATAGACTGCTTACAGCCTGCATAAACAACGATCTGTAGGTAATCGTTAAGTATCTCCTCAAACTTGCAATAAAATCCTGAAATTTACAGAGAACAATACCAATTTGTTAAAAATTTAAATTGAAAAGATAAACTATAAACTGCTCAGTACTCCATTACTGATTTACTTTTAATATTAGGTTAAGGAGCAAATACCTTATTTTACCTAACAAAAAGAGCTCTCTACATAGTTTTTCCTAAACTTTTTATATTCTTGTCAAATTTATTGATATAGTAGATGTGTCTTTCACCTACTAAATAAAGAAATTTTATATGCATGAAGTTATAGATAGATAGATAGAATTATAAAAATAAAACTACAAATAAGATGTCAGCTAGTAGAGAATAGCGATTGGTTTTTCCTCACAAAAGCTCTCGACAATGACGACAAAGCCACACCGCTATACCTTCCGAGACGAGCCTAACATTCACCTATTCTTATTTTCATATATTTCTCACAAATATTGCCATTTTCCGCGACACACCGTCAAACGTCCACGGCACACTGATTTGCCGCGGCATATGCTCTTTATTTTGTCAAAACTAATAAACGTGAAAGTAATTCTGTTGTCTGTATTCTTTTCCTCATCACGAACATCTCTGAACAAATTGTAGACAATGAGATTTACAAAATAGGCAGCCTGGAAGTTGCAGAAGATCATGTGCTATTTAGTACCAGAATTACAAGAATACGGGAGCAATATTGTGATAACATGATCTACGTGGGTGAATACCGGGTAAAAGCTAACATGCATAATTAAAAAATATACTCTCAATTTCAAATGTGTTTTAACTTGAAATTATGTAAAACATAATCATCTATAATTTATAAGATACAAAAGCGAGCAATTTTTTGTTCATCGTAGCAACATATTCTTGCCGCCATTTTGTAGGTAATAAAATTAATCATCATTTGTGTTTTTCTAAACTGTATAATGTTATTAAATAAGAATATGTATTAATTATCTAAGGAAAAAGCTAAACCAGTTATGCGGGAATGTTACCATGTTTTTTCACTAATGGTATTCTCGTGTGCTAGAGTTTATGGCCTGGTTTACGATTAGCCTTTTACATAATGGAGGTTTTTAGTTTCAAAGTATATTTTTTAATATCTTTTATTTACTTTATAGATAGTACTTCTTCACTCGGCAGTTTGTATGTTTACTTTTGTGTATCATCGCGATTTTTCCAAGAAAGATATCCATAGATAAACTTTAAATGCGAAACCTTATCTAAATACGAAATTTGAACGAACTTGTTATAGCCGTATCTGTGGTACACAAAATATAATTATATATATACAAGAATTGCTCGATTAAAGTATTATGACAAGAAATCCACGAAAGTCAGCGAAGTACGTTGGTACTGTTAATCCATACTATAGTCACTAGGCATGGCATAGCTTCGTATCCCTGTACCTCATCATTTGAAATATGTCACTGTACACCTCTGCAGTAATTGTTATACGAGGTTTCAAAAGGTTGTAATGTACATCATGCATAAACAGCTTGTTTTGAGTTTGGGATAGGCCTCGGCTACCTCCCCTGTATCCAACCAATGTGACGGACGTTTTCCGTTATGATGCAGAATCGAGTGAGTAACATATTTCTTATATTCCAACGCTCATTGTGTGCGGTAATCACTTGTTGTTTATGAATGAGAAGCTTATTTGTCTCTCGACTTTATATATAAAAAAGAATCTTAGGGGAGTTCAGGGGATTAAAAAAACGAGTGTGCTTTTGACCACACGACTGAAGTAAAACTTCTTTAGCTCCGTAGTGTGATACAAAAAATAGGCCTACACTGTGTCTTAGATATACGAAACTTAACTCGCTATGAGAGAAAGAAAATGTGTGCTCGCACCTCTCTCTCTTGCCTCTACAGTAATATACGAAACGTAACTCTCTATTTCTATCTTCACTATCTTATATCTCCCTCTCCTCGCCGGATCACAATTTTCGTAACGCTCTCGTCATGCGCATTCACCAGCTTACTCCCCAAGTCAAGCAAGTGCGTAAAGAAGTTTTACTTCAAAAATCAACCGGTATACTATAATAGATTATAGTATCGGTGGATTGCTAGAAACTAGGGTATTATTTTTATAGAATTTATGTAAGACTGAGTTACTTTAGGATTTATTTTTTAGAGGAGATTTTGTTCACGCGCAGGTTAGTACAATGAAACTGGGTCACTTATTATCACGATAAAGGATCTATACGGATGAAGCCCTAGGCAGAAATTTGTCAATTATATTTTATGGGTACCCTAATTTAATATATAAAAGCCACCTGTTTTATAAGTTCCTATCTGTTGTTATCTGTACCCTACTTTTCAGAATGTAATCTTGCAATGACCGATAAAACACCGTTGATAAAGATTTGAAAACATATTCATTAAACACGTTTTTATTACTCATTTCTTCTATATTAGTACCCAGTTTATTGACGAGCTCGGTGGCTCAGTCATGAATGACATGACTTTGACACCAATGCTCGTGGGTTCGATTCCCACACGAGGCAAACTATAAATTAATAGGCTACGGTACCCGCTTTACACCAGGTGGGCCGTATGCTTGTATGCCTCCCGATGGTCAGGGAATAATTTCGCACGAATTGCTTTATTTATCAGTATAAAAGTACTATCATGTATGTAGTAAAATACAATATTCATTTATTGCGCTATCGTACACAAACATGCCAATTTATATTACATTAAAAATTTAACACTTCGGAACTATTACAATTATTTTACATTAAAAAGTTTATCTCTCAGAAAAATCAACTTTCATCCATAATTTCAACGACTCTTTCACCATCATCATTACCAGCATCATCATCGCCAATCTCTAAAACTCAAACACACACGCACACTTGCGCAAGTGCTCTGCGCCGCTTTAACCAAACAGCAATGTTGATAATATACGTTGAACGAAACGCGTAAGCGCCAAGAATTTCATGGCGCTTACAACGTTTTGGTCGCGAGAAATTAATGCCCTATGATATGAACGATCTAGCGCTTCATGTTTTAATTATTTAATTAAAGGTAACTAATATTTTAGCGCTGCAGCGAACTTAAGTTCTAATTCTCACCAAAATCTTACGGTCAGGGTCACGTGTCCTGACGCGAGTTTAACATTTTTTCCTCGTACCAAAAAGTGCACAACGCTGCTAACTTTCACTTTAATTTAATTTTTAAAGATGATGTCAGAAGCCCTAGAAACCGACGAGCGTGCATTAGAATAGCTTAGAAATGCTAAAAAATCGGCCAAGTGCGAGTCGGACTCGCGCACGAAGGGTTCCGTACCATTATCTATAAAAACGGAAAAAAACACGTTTGTTGTATGGGAGCCCCCCTTAAATATTCGTTTTATTTTAATTTAATTATTTATTCTTAAAGTGAATATATAACTAAATATTCGGTGAATATTTCAAGCGTCTATCTGTTGCCGTTATCAATATGGAGCAAAAATGAGCAAAAAAATCACGTTTGTTCTATGGGAGCCCCCTTAAATAATTACTTTATTCTATTTTTAGTATTTGTTGTTATAGCGGCAATAGAAATACATCGTCTGTGTGAAATTTCAACTGTCTAACTATCACAGTTCATGAGATACAGCCTGGTGACAGACGGACGGACGGACGGACGGACGGACGGACAGCGGAGCCTCAGTAATAAACCCTATTTTCTGTAACTCCTTATACAACATACACCTCACAATAGTCAAAATAATTGAAATGTTTACTGTAGAGATCTTCAGCAAAGTTCTGAAATCAATAAAAGGAGAAACTCGCTCTAGCGCTGCTGTGCTCTGTAGTGCGTGACTCTACGTCAACCTCGATGTAAAGACTTCTGTTTTATAAAGCACAAGAGCGGCATACCAGCTTCAGCTTCAGCTTTGTGACTCGGTTCAAAGGCATTCGTGATGATTTTGCGCGTTTGCAAGTTTAGGTATATTTCTTCCTAGAGTTTTGCTGTTTCCTTATCCTTTAGAACAGGCCGGGACCGCTACCTAAGCCTATAGCTTTGGAATATAGATTTTTACATGAAGCGACTGCCGTCAGACCTCCACAACCCGAGGGAAAACCAGACCTTTCTTAGGTTTATGGGCCGCACTTCATTTGAAATGTAATAATGTCTTGAACTTGCGGGGTTCTTCGCAATGTATTTTTATTCACCACAAGTAATAATTAAAACGTGTACATAGATCCAAAACACAAATTTAGTGATATGTACCAGGATTAGAACCGGGGACCAATTGATTATTAGGCCGGTTCTTTATCATATTATATGTTATCTACACTGCTGATTTGAAGCTTAGGTATACATGCTGCGGTATCATTAAGTCTGAGAAAACCTTTCCGGCTTTTGTGATATGACATGAAATCCACCAATTGCTTACGTAATTAATTATATTCAGGAGTTGTTTATTATAATACCTTTTGCCGCCTACAAACCAACAAACCGCCCGTGTGTTTGCCATAATAGTAGTTTAAAAAAAAAGCCTTTTGAACATAAGAAGTTCAACACACTTTCACTTTCGCACGTTGGAAGTTGGCAGGCGCCTTGCATAAGTTATTAGCTTCGTCACGCTTCAACCTCGGCTCAAATCTATACAGTAAATTCATACTTGCCCTTGTAATACATGCCATTTTAAGCTTTATTATTGAGGGCGAAAGTGCTACGCCGATAAGCCAGTTGTAATTGACTGTGATAACGTGATAAGATCTCCCCGTTAGATCGGCGGGCGTAGATTTGTTAAACGTAGTACGTCGATAATATACGTCGTAAATAATCAATGTACTCGTACATAATAAAATCATAGTATCGGCCTTCCTTTTTATTTCGAGTGATCGACGATCATAATTAATTTATTGCGATTATTTATGACATTTTAATGGAAACATGAATAGTTAAGCAAGAAGAGTTAATAGAGATCTATTAATGAAGGGAGAGACAAGAAGTGTTCAAAAAACAAAAAAGCTTGTGTCCAAAAAACACAATAGAAACCAGTTGAGAATGCGCAAGCTTGCAGTCAGAGGAACACCTGGCTCGTCAATTATATAACAATTCAATTATTTTTTTTAAATTGTCGGCCATTTTGACTATGTTCCTTAAGAGATAGGAACGGTGTTCCTGAACATTCATATTCTACTTTTTTATGTTGAATCCGAATCTGAAGTCAAAATTCGAATATTCGAAAAAAAAGCGACAGAAAAACGCACAGACAAACATGTGGAATTCATATAGGAACGGTGTTCCTGAAAATATGTGACTATTTGTGTTTGTTTGTAGCCAACGATTCCAAGTAAATTAATGATCCTTCGTGAAATTTGGTACACAGAAATAATTTATACTTTATTATCCAAGTTTCATATTAAGATTTTTATTTATTTTTATTGACGAGCTCGGTGGTGGAATGGCTAGTGATGGCGACTTTAGCGCTAAGGCTCGTGAGTTCGATTCCCACATAAGGAAAATATTTGTATGCATGAACATAGGTATGTGTTTGCCTTAGTGTTTTCAATGTATTAATCTATATCTATAAGACGCGGTCCTTACACACTTCACTCGCTTCTTTAAAATTTATTTGGCGCCTTGATATTTGTCCAGCAATATTTCCGTATAAGTCCCTTGTAGGGTAGGCAGAGAGAACCCAGTAGAATGCTGTTTATGTACAATTAAAAATGATAAACATATTTTTATCAGAAATGATAAGTGGATGAATATGAAATTTACATGCTTAAGACACTGTATTATTAAATATATGGGTAGATACTATTTCTATAAAATAAAACGTTGAAATCATTAATCTCCAGCGTTTCCCCCAGCAACTCCCCCAAGCTGCACCCAAAGCCAAATGACGTTCCCTTAATTAACCATAATAAAATGTCAGTTATATGCATTGACCTATAAGCGAGATCACTTGCCTTATCGTTAGCATAAGCCAATCTCATACAATGGCCATTCCATTAGCGTTTCATAACACAAAATCCATTTATAATTGAACTTATGGAACAGAGGACTTGACGACGATATTACATTCCTTAACTTCATGTAATATCGAAGTAGTTATAGTTTGACGATATACTGTTGAAATCTTAAGGAGTTGATGTATTGCAAGCGTTCATAGGCTACCGCCCGACGTTTTAAAAAAAACTTTTTATACGTCGTCAGTAGGTATGCAAGCATACGACCGACCTGATGTAAAGCGGTTACCGTAGCCTATGAACGCTTGCTATACATGAAGTATCACTCGCGCGTTGCCACCCCTACTACTAACACTGCAACTCCTTAGGAGCTTACTGGTTACCTTAGTAGCAGGAACACAACAACCCTGTAGGGAGTTGTTATTTGGCTGCAGTATTTCTATAAGGTGGAGGTCCCCAGTTTAACAGCTTTGATGCGCTCTACCTCTCTTGAAAATATCCAGATCAAGACAGACATGTTTATGAACACAAATGTTTGTCATGTGTGGGAATTGAACCCACGAGCGTTGGTGTTAAAGTAGCATTGTTGACCACTCCGCCTCCGAGCTCGACAAATTATTCCAGAAAATGATAAGTAATTGTAGAGTTGGCTTATATATCTGACCTACTTACTTTAGCCAACGCGAACGTTTCAAAGAACAACGAGACGCACACGATACAATGTGACTCAACGAAGACGTGACATAATCTTCCATCTCAGTTTGGGTCACCCACTATAAATAACATACGCAGAAAGCATTGACCATCACACGGTTATAAAATTAACTTGTTTTTTTAGCAGATACAAGTATCAAAGCTGTATAAAATGCTGTAATATATAAATTTGTAGATAAAAACTGAAAAGAGATCTTTTCGAATTACAGAAATTGTAATAAAAGTTTTCTCGACGTAAAAGAAACATACCGGATGTACCTAACGGCCGTAAATTTAAGCATATTTTTCTTGAACAAAGGTTAATTAACCTGGCTAGGGCTAGAATTTTATTGAGGTCAGTTAGCTACAATAAATAAAAAAGTGAAAATGGCTTCATTGAAATCGACGCCTCCATAATACATAGTTGCCAATTACATGCTGATATTGAAGTATTGTTCATTGAAGACTCTTTCAGTTTTTAATTGAAGGATTGCAAATTTATACTTTATCCACAAATGTTCATACAAATATTCATCAAAATTATCGAATTCTAATATCTTATATTCTAATAGGCACTAACAACGCACATAACAAGCTACCAGTGTATTGAAAAAAAAATCATTTAAACTCGGTTCCAACTAGTTGATCGAATAGAACAATCTCTAAATTCACCTGTGGATTGAAGAGAAGATAAAGGTATCCAATGGTCCTCCAACTCCTGTTCCTGCGAGAGAATGAGGTTACCTCATTAATAGTATTCTACATCAGCAGGGGAGCGAACAACACTTTCTTTATTGCAAGCGTTCATAGGCAATTGTAACTTGTAACCACTTTGCATCAAGTGAGCTATATGCTCGTAATGTAAAATGTGAAAAGATATCGACAGAATAGAAAGAGAGACCGAAAAAGATTGGGAGAGAAAGAAGTGTTGTATAAAAAAAATAATGGATAAGAGCCACATACACCGCGAAATTATTTTTGTTTATGCTTTTGGTAAAAGTAGAAAACTATACAGTATTATTTTACCCACTCACGGTACACATCACGAAATGTTTCATTTACTCTCTCGGGGGCTATGCGGCAGGCAAGGTATAAGATGGTGCCCCGCGGACCAATTTTGTGGTAATATTTTTATTTTTGTAGATCTTGTACCGAGGGCTGGGTCATTATGTAGCCCGCAAACAACATGAAATAGGAAAACGTAAGTTTCGTCGATGACCAAACATTTTTTTATACGGGATCACGTTTTAAAAACATTAATGAAAACGGCTAGCATGTTCAAAATGATAATGTCAGAAAGCGGGTTGGTGTGAAGAGTATTGGTGTTAAGATACGAAGTAGAATGCTGGTTCGGTATTTAAAGGAAAGCAAGATGATGAAGATATTTGAAAGAAAGTACGAGCAGAGGAAATCCAAGAATCTTCTACCACGACCAAATTAGTTCAGTTTCATCGTGTTATATCAAGCGCATGCATGTTAAAAATAGTTAGGAATGTTATAGAAGCGAGTGTGTAAGGTCTAAGTCATGCGGCGGTCTCTTCTGCTTTCCGCAATGGCGTACAGATAGGTGCTATAGATAGAAGACTGTTGTACCTCCCGGCTTCGTCCGCGCGTATCCCGTGGGTCTCCATCTACTAATTTATTTCTTTATCCTCGGCTTCTAAGAGCCGTATTGTGATGTACAATAGCCTATAACCGGTATATATAAATATAAAGATTACTACATTTCTCAAAAAGTATTATAAATGTTTATTTAGTATAATGTACGAGTATGTGTATATGTATGTATTTATTTATTGATGAAGATTTGTAATATTCAATGTTTATGAGTGAAATTTGTAAATATTAACTTTAATATTGTTTTTTCACCTGTAGCTGTTACTTTGTCACCCATTCATTGACGATTTCTTTAACCGTCTATGAGGTTGGCTGGAAGAGATCTCTGGTAGAGTTAAGCTCACCTTTGTACACTTTTTATGTAACAATAATCTGTATATCAATGTGCAATAAAGAATCTAATATAACCTTCCCCATAATTAGTCTATTGCATTTACAAAAAGCTTAAATTCGACTTTCATAGATTAACGCGTTCAAACAAACATACTCTTCCGTTTTATATATTAGTATAGAAGAAAAAGACGAATGAAATTAGTGCGAAAAAAAATGTGTGCTCGCATCTCTCTCTCTTGCCACTACAGTAATATACGAAACGTAACTTTCTCCCTTCACGAACTTATATCTCCCTCTCAACTTCCGTTCGCCTCGCCCGATGACACTTTCCGTAACGCTCTCGTCACGCATTCACCAGCTTACTCCCCAAGTCAAGCGTGCGTAAAGAAGTTTTACTTCAAAAATTAGGACTGGCTGTGTTAGTAGGAGGATGGAGGATGGTAACACGGGAACACTCCTCGTCCATAGTTACGGTTACTGCTTCACATCGCTTGCTTCACACCTAAAATAATAGTCAAGTTTATTATAATAGGTATAACACGGTAACATGACTCAAGTGACTTGAATCCTACTTATTACTTCGACGAATTATTACGGACAGGATAATTTCAACGTAAATGAATGAACAGTCCAACAGTATTCAGTGCGGACCAATCATGTTTCATGTTTATTTCAAGAATGTAAATCTGGTATGCAATTTTTTTATACAACGTCGGTAGGCATACAAGCACAAGATCCACCTGTTAAGCTGTGAAACCTTGTAATACATTAAGTAACACCCGCGCGATGCCATATCTGCGGCTAACACATCAACTCCATAGGAGCTTACTTGAGACCTCACTCACACGCAGGAACACGAAATCCCTCTAGGGAGTTGTTATTTTACTGCGGTTTTTTGAGAGGAAGAGGTACTTCCCCAGACAGGCTGCTTTGATGCGCCCTACCTACCTTAAGAAAACCCAGACCAATACAAACAGACATGTTCATGCACGCTAATGTTTAAAGTTGTGTGGGAATCAAATCCACGGCGTTGGTGTTAAAGTCGCGTTTATCACCATTGCGCCACCGAACTCATCAAAATGCACGAAAACTATGATATCAGTGTATTTTATGTCACATAGTAAATATAACAGAAGAACATAACATGTCACTATAAGATATTTCTGACGTTAATACAGTGAGATTTTTCATTGTATTTTTCCATACTGGTTTACGTACATAATTCTGTTTATTTACGTTTTATAAATATTTATTTTGGTACCTACTAGGTTGCTAATCGTGGATGACAAATTTATAACAACAATGTTTCTTACGCCGTATATACCTACATATTACAATCTATCTATATCTTCACGCCAGATCCCTTGTGGGTTAGACAGAGAGCGCCGACCGACCGCCACGTTACTCGATCCTTACTTCACTCGCTTCTTTAATATTCATTGCTCTTCTCATTCACACTCGCCGGTTTCTAGGGTTCCTGGCAACACTTTCTGATAGAACCCGACCAATTTGGTCACGGTAGGTAAGTCTTGGCCTTCCTCGATTCCTACATCCTTCCACTTTTACATTGTATATCTGCTTCGTCATTCTTACATCCTGCATTCGTACTACATGTCCGAACCACCAGAGCATGCTTCTTCTCATTTCAACACCGACACTCTCTTTCAGACCAACTCTGTTTCTAACATCATCTTTGCAAATACGATCTACAAGCGTTACGCCACAAATTTTGCACAACAAAGCTGACATTTCGACTGCCTTTATCCTACTTTCATGCTCTCTCTGTCATACCCAGCTCTCGCTTCCATAAGTAAGCGTTGAGACCAGCACTGCATTGTGTATAGCGAGCTGTGCCTTCTGGCTCAAGTTTTTACTGCCAAGAAGTTTTCCCAAGGCTCCATTCTTACTATTCCCAGCACTTACTCCTCTTTCCACATCTGGTGTGTACCTTCCATCCCTTCTAAAAGCGCATCCAAGATATACAATCTCATCCACTTGTTCCAACACTTCATCATCAACCGTAAACCTTGCATTGGTTCTGGTTTCTTCTACATAGTACAAAACTAAAATTCCAAAAATACATTTTACTACAGATTCTTTTCATCGACTTGTTCGCAATATTTTTCGATACCATCGACAATATTTCCATAGATGCAAAAACAATCAATTAAAATTTTGTATATTCGAGTTGTCATAATTTATCAAATAAACAAACATACGTTTATATGAATTAGTGTGTCCTAGGCTGAACAACGTTAATACTTAGTTGTATCAATAACTAATAAAATAATCAGAGGTTAAGTTGGACCTGGGTAAACTATTTGATTTACAATGTGTTTCTATATAGAGATTAACACCTCAATAAGATCTTCTACAGTTACCAGTGAAAATAGACTGACTGATTCGATTACATAATTGCATAAAAGATCGATTTTCTACCACTTATATTCCAAAGCAAGGCCTACCTTATGGTAAACATCGTACGGACACTAGCAACGCCACCGGTCTTCACGTAATATTTGAAGAACCTCGTGCTGTAGACTATTGGGAAAATCGAGTTCAGATAGCATAAGTATTCTATTCATATTATACTCACATAACATAAGCATTTGAGTGACACTTTGAGTGTAGCACGCAGACACCTCTGTGTATGAATAAGTGATTTGATAAATTATGCGTTCTAAGGTGATAATCACAGACAGGGTCTTTTCCGCACAGCGTGTTGATACAAATTTATTCTTATGGTACAAACGACGAAGATATTTGCAAGGCCATACAAGATAAATATTTAGAATTTCAAATTACAGACTGCCTGATTGACGCATTTGAGTTTTTACCTAAAATAGATGTGACGACATCGAATAGTTTTACCATCTTCTTCCTAGCGTTACCCCGTTTCCTAGTCCATTAGGATTGGTGGGATCCACTACCTAAGCCTAAGGATTTGGATGAGATGCTGGGGTCGAATATTTTTTAATAGGTCTCTGATAAACTTGTCACTAGTCACTGGTAAACCCGGCGCTTGAAATTCTTATACTATGATGCCGTTAGCTAGCGACCAAAATACAAACAAACTGGCAAATTTGTTTAAAGTATGTTTAACAGTAAACGGTAGGCCTTTTACTATATTCATAATTTATTTTTATCAGTCTACTTATTTATATCCCGCGTCATAGAAAACAACTATTGTTGCTGCGTCAACTACGAATATTCTCTTGCTTTGCATTGCATTTGAAATGTTTCGAGAATTTTGCTGACAAAAACGAATTGCTTCGCTTTTTCTACATATGTAAGAAAGAAATAGTTTATTTCTGCTGCAACAAAACAGTATATAGTTTTACATGAATGACAACAAAACTAGACAAAATCTTAAAAGATAAATAAAATACAAAATAATAATTTGTTTTTTTTTTGTAACAGCAGCAGATAATCGTCCCCGTCTCAGCATAATGCCGTAACTCCGTTGAACCACGACGGTGTTTTTCTGACGGTGGCGACCATAGTAATTGCGCGTTTAAAGAAAAATATAATACAAGTGCATAAATATTTTCTATAAATTTGGTAACACCAACTTAATTAATTCAAATATACATTAAAAGAGGCAAACTTGGGTACATGAAATGAAAAAATTGTATTTTAGAAATATAAGTATGTATTTGATATAATATTTATGTAAGCTGTTTTTGATAATGTAGAATATGGTTGTCTCCAAAGTAACTTCTTTCCGTGATATGGCACAGAGAACTGAAGATAAATTTAAATTGATTTATGCAAAATATTCGAAAGCCTCGCCTTGTTTATCCTCCTAAATATTCTAAGCTGTAAAGTACTGTATTTCGTTTTATAATACCTGGGAGACAAACAAGCACCCTTGATTGTAAACTCTGTAGCTGTAGATAGGCGGGGTCCGCTACCTAAGCCTAAGTATTTGGCGAAGATTCTGATTTTTACTTCTATAATAATAGAATACAGGAAGATCTGTATGATATCTACGGTCTTAAAATACCTTAGTAAATCTTTGAATATTATGCTTACAAAATTATATATATATATAATATTCAAAGATTTACTCAGGTAAGGTAAGCACAGTATTCAGAGATTTTACATTCGCCATTGGAATGTATCGGAGAATGTATTCAACTGCAGTATAGTTTGTTCCTGGGATAAACAATGGGTACTTAACTAGTTATCCACTAGTATCTAGTAAGTAGAAAGTATCGGTGAGGGACGCCGCTCAGATTTAATAAAATACTGCACACATATTCATCGTATGGAACCCTCTACACGTTTTCAACTTGCACCTATCCGATTTACTTAACTAATAATTATTTGCTTAATTTGTAGTTTATAACTAAAAATACTTTTATAAATTTCTAAATGATGGTGAATGATGTGAATATTTAGCATGTATTTATATCTTCACGCCAGGTCCCTTGCGGGGTAGGCAGAGAGAACCGAACGCCACACACTTCTCTCGGAATATTTTGTCTTTTCTTTTAATAGTTTCTTTAAAAATACCTATATAAAAACATATACTTGCAGATATGTATTGATAATGCACCATATTTTGGTAGAGAAATAAAAATAAATAATTAAATTCCATTTACTCTCCTACAAATTTTAGAATACGCGCGTTTTTCAACTATTTTTTACGTGATTGCAATGGAGGTTTTAATAGATTTTAAATTATTTTTATGACGAATATACTTTTATTCTTGTGATTATAAACATGATATAATATGTAGCTACTGCTTTAACACCAACGCTCGTGAATTCGATTCTCACACAAGTCAAAATTTGTATGCATGAACACCTCTGTCCCAATCCTCTCTGGGCCTCTCTTTAAATACTCTCTTGTCGTAGTCTACGGTAATCACTTCATCAGGTCGGTCGTATACATGTTCTTACATGTACTACTTCCGACATTGTATAAAAAAAAACCACAGCCACCTCCCAAACCTTTCTTGTGACCTCACTCACGCACTCGAACAGGATAATCTTCTAGGTAATTGGAATTAATTTAGCTACGATCTTTTGAAAGAAAAATACTTTAAAAATCTTTTCGCCGTACCTCGTTGCTAATGCGGTCAACTCTATATTACGTTAGGATTTTTAAAACATTTAAATTTGCCCTTTACTTTCGACACCTCGGATACAGAGTAATATCTACAACGACAGTTGCGAAAGCTCTGATATTTAACCACGCACTCCTTTGTGAGCTAGCGTGAGCTAATACGAATTATATACTATCTACATCAGGTATATATTATGGTGTAACAAAGTGTTGGCATCACGCACCATTGCTTTCGTCTCTGTACTTTAGAGATCACTCTGATATCTATTTCAGTGTGCAGCCGACTTTCATTTTATCCTCCAATCATATTGAAAGCGTCCACTGCCGGCGAGCACGCATCATCAATATGCTATTCATTCACTACTTATTATGCGCATATGCACCGCACCATATCTATTCGTCTAAGTTTCGCGGTTGCTTTGATAACTTGGCGGTCCTACGCTCTGGTTTGTTAATATTTGCATTAAAAAAGTAGAGAGTTTCGTATTTTGTTTTACAAATGCTTTACAACAAATTTATTTATGTACGAATTTAATTACAGCTAAGTAATTTGTTTTCACCTGCATCTATTTAGTTTTTTTTTTGGAGCTACTAAAGAGGTAAAAATTTTTTATACAGCTTCGGGACGTATAAATTCACCTGATGTAAAGTGGTTACTGTGCCTATGAATGCTTGCAATGTAAGACGTATTAGAATAACTTCTGGTAGCTTATTGGCAATCCAAAAAGAGTTGTTATTTTACTGCGACTTTCTGTTGGAGGTTGTTGCTATGTATATTGGATATTTATAAAACTTATATAATTTTTTACAGCACAAGGCGAATTTATAAATTTATGCATATAAATGTGCATCTTATGCGGGAGTCGAACCTACAAACCTTCGTATTAAAGAAGTAGTCACATCCCATGCGACCATTGAGCTCGTCTATATCGCTCTATGTTCTATTGTCTATGGATTACTAGGAATTCATAAATTATATCAAATCGGTATTTCCATAATAATAGTAAGTATATTATATATTCATTTCTTAAATCACGGCGATATGGATGCAACGTGTAGGGGCCCTTCGAAAAGTTGATGTAATTATATTATAGCCGCTGTGACCTACTCCAGGGGATATCAATATAGACAATATACCCATTAACAGGGCACGGCAGGTATTACGAATGTGTCGAAAATTATTGGGCTATTGTAAAGGGATTGCCTCGAAACTGATAAATTCCGATTCGAATATGGCTTTCCGAGGCAATGTAAATACTGGAGCTTTTCTTAGTATTAGGCCCACTGGAGCTTTTCTTAGTATTAGGCAACAGTAGTATTACAGAAGAGAGACGGATGCCTGCCGTAACTATCATTACTGATGTTACTTTCGGCAGCCGGTGGCTCGCCACTCACTGGATGAACCCTCGAAATGCCAGAGAAAGTCGGCCGGGTGCAACACCGGTGTAAAGGATTCATGGTTGTTGAGAAGTGTGCTGTCTCTGAACGACCAATGAAGGCAAGCCAGAGCTGATAGTCCTGCAGGCGATATTATTATCGACGGCGGTATTTATGAATCTACACGTCTACGTAGGATATTGCTCACCTGTTGCGAAACGGTCACCCTGATTTACAATGCTTGTAACACAAAGAGTATCGGTCGTCGCACCTACAACAAAAACATTCCGGTACGGTCTTTTGTAAGACAAATTTTCTTAATAAACATAACTATGATTCATAACCCTATTTTGCCTAGCGATTATTAGACAGGATGCACTACTAGCGGGAGAGCTTGGCTTTGGATCTAAAGATATAATGACGAGCCACTTATACTGTGAAAATATTTATTAATTAAATTTTTAGATAATTAATATTTATTAATTTGCCACGTACTAGGCACCCATTTGCAAATTAATTGAAATGTAAATAAGGTTCCGTCTGCTACCTAATTTATTACTTGTTTTTTATGTTTCTGCAGTTTTTTTATTTTTAAACCTTTCGTCGTGGAGTTTGTTTTTAGCTTATTTTTATTTTGTTTTATTTTCTCCACTTTGTTTTATTTTTTTCAGTTCACAGCCTGTAAGTGGATATTGTCAGATTCTTGATTTGTTAAATAATTAATTTTTATTTTAGACTTTTTAATGTCCATGCTAATGACTGTTTTAGGTTTGGATGTCGCTATTCAATGACAGATGGCGCTAGTTGTTAATGATATTAAAAATTAATTATGTAGTTTTTCAGGCATTATAACAAATATTTTTAATACATTTAAAAATATTTGTTATAATGCCTATTTGATTTAACGTAGTTCTGAAATCATGTTTAGAAACTTCGCATGATACTTTTATTATAAAATCGTGTACAAATTGAATCAATTGCTTGCCAATTTTTCATTCCAAATTAATTTTAACCTTTAATTTGTGTACAGTCTTGTAGTCACCGATTGATGGCACAGTGGTTAGTAACGCTACTTAGGCACCAACGCTCGTGGGTTCGATTCCCACACAGTACACATTTGTGTATACACATCTCTGTTTGTCTTGGTCTGAGCGTTTTTAGGGGAGGTAAGGCGCAAACATCGAGTACGTACCCTACGGTACCCTTAGGCTTTGATGCGCCCATCGAGTACGTAGCTACCCTACGTACTCGATGGGCGCATCAAAGTACTCGCATGATAAAGTACCTCAATCGCACAGTAAACAACTTACTGGACGATCATTGTGTTCCTGCGAGAGAATGGGGTCACTTGTAAGCTCCTAAATAGTTGCAGTTTCTTTTCTATTGCCTCAGCATAGTGGCTCCGCTTCGCCTGTTGGTAAACGAAAAGAGTAGTCTAATATGCAGCGGCAGCTTACAAAGGACTGCAGTGTCCTGTCAGTTGTTGTAACATGTAACAAAGTGAAATTTGATGATTTTTTTATACAACGTCGGAAGGTATGCAAGCCGAATGATTGTATACATTATAAATAAAATGATGTTAAACGGTTACCGTAGCCTATGAACGCTTGTAATACATTATATATCAATCGCGCGATGCCTCCTCTCTTGCTAACACAGCAACTCCTGAGGAGCTTACTGGTGACCACACTCACACGCAGGAACACAACAACCCTCTACGGAGCTGTTATTTGGCTGCGATTTTCTGTGAAGTGGAGGTACTTCCCCAGATGGGCTGCTTTAATGCGCCCTACCTCTTTTAAAAACATCCAGACCAAGACAAACAGAAATGTTCATGCCATAGATAACAGAAACAACGGTTCATGCACACAAAATGTTTGTCTTGTGTTGGAATCGAACCCACGAACGTTGGTATCGAAGTCGCGTTATTCACGACTGCGTCGCCGAGTGAAGCTCAGATGACAATATAATATATAATATAAGTGAGCATAGCAACCATTTGTTAACATGTTGTTAGAATTGACTTACTTGCTCCTTTTTTCCTAACATTATCCAGTTTCCTAATCCAGTAAGAATTGACAGGGCCCGTCACCTAACCTAGGCATTTGGCGATGATACTGATTTTGACTTGGAGCGACTGTCGTCATTCCTCCATAACCCAGAGCGAAATATTGAGCCTTTCTTATGTGAGCTCACACATCTTTTGATATATAATTTCTTGGATGTACCAATTTCTTTGCTTACAAATGTATTCATATGTATATTCCGAAAACACGAATTTAGTTTTATGTGCCCCCTCCAGGATTCGAATCAAGGATCAGTCGGTTGAAAGGCTGATTATTTACCCACTAGGCAATCACTGCTCAACTAGGCAGACCTAGCACTAGCTCAACCCTATCAAATTCTGTAAAGCAACATCATTGAAGTCAATTAACAAGCTTTTAAAATCTTCGTAATTATTTCTCAGAGATAAGTAATAAAAAAGAAATTCTGGTGGCCATGCATTAATTACGTAGTTTAGAAAATTATGTGAAATTGTTAATTTGAAATTCAAATTAGCACGTAACCTAGCGGGCAGGCAGACATTACCATTCTTATGTAGTCGTCATTATGTACTCAACCGGATACGACAGAGCTTCGGTGACACAAACGACAAACTACTTGAAATGGTCTATCTATAACTACTTGCCAAATTCTTCGCAGGGCAGATAGAAAGCATCGAACGCCACATTACTCGGTCTTTCAAATAATGTGAGATATATTATTTGTTTGTGAAATGTAGGTAGTACAATCTCAATATTTGTGTTAAAAATAAGTAAATAAAAAATAAAAATTTAATATGATATAAACTAAGAGTTAAAGTCTAAGAAGGGCCCCCCGTGGCATTCTTCCGAAGATGCTGACGGCGTTACCTCGCTGTATATCAATGCTAAGGTGTTGTGCAAGAAAGCCGCCAGACCTTCGGTTAATAGTAGACCGGTCTTGACGAGAGTGCGCTTAGTCCCCACGGGCCTAAGGTCTTGATTCCAAAGGCAACAACAATGTCTTCGGGAACGAAACCACAATGTTAAAAAAATATCTCATTATGCTTACTATTAGTGATGTAATAGAACTCCTTGTTTTCCTTCAATCGATAAACTTTAGAGTATATTCCATCACGCTCCTCCGTTGCGACGCGTTACGGATTTTCCTAGGTTTAAGTAATTCCAGGGCCGGATTAACCCATAAGCAAACTAAGCAGCTGCTTAGGGCCCCCGAAAAATTGGGGCCCCCAAGATCAGGCGTGTAATTTTTTTTAGAAAAAGTTTTAATAAGAAATTTTCAAACAAAACAACATCTTAATTTCCATGAAATGAGTCTTTCTTTGTCAATCAGAAGAAGTTGGGAAAATAACTTTAAAAAAAATGAATTATTGCTTTTTTAATAAATGTACAACATAAAACAAAATTTTCTGTGTCACTCATACATGAACAAAAAAAATTATTAACAAAAAGATTAAGTAACAAAAAACATAGGGGGCCCCATACCGTTCACTGCTTAGAGCCCCACAGACTGTTAATCCGGCCCTGAGTAATTCGCATAGTCTACACTTGTTTTCGAATTACTTGCCACTCCCTTCTCGTCTTCAGGGCACTTCCGTCAATATGCGGGATGGCCTGAATATGCTAGGCATGGATATTCGTTGCGATTTTAACCAACGAAACTACATCGGCAGCCTCATTAAAGTGGAACGCCTTGCCTGCACATGTGTTCCCTCCTTCCTACAATATGGGATCCTTCAAACGAAGCGTGAAGAAGTATTTTGCGGGTCAGCATGGCAGCGTCAACTGACAGGATACGGGATGTAGTATGTTGTCAGTTGCAGTTGCGATTTGGGCTCCTCTTTCGCTTACCATCAGGCAAAGAGGGGCCACTATGCTGAACTAATATAAAAAAAAAAAAAATTCAACATCTTTAAAGAAACTCGGAGTCCTGAACAGAGTGCGCCGGTTTTTCACGCCGGACCAGCTTTGTCTGCTTTATAAGACTCAAGTTCGGTGCACATGTTTCCTCCTTCCTACAATATGGGATCCTTCAAACGAAGCGTGAAGAAACACCTAACACCTTGTGGGCCAGTATGGCAGCATCAACTGACAGGTCACTGTAGTCTTTTGCCAGTTGTCGCTGCGATTTGGGCTCCTCTTTTCGCTTACCATCAGGCGAAGCGGCGCCACTATGCTGAGCTAATATAAAAAAAAGAATATCATCAATTGATAACGACCGAATTCGGGCTCTCGAAACACGGAGAAACTCAACGTAATTATTACAATTCATGAAACGGATTCGTTCAATAATGCTTGACTAGCACCTTTAGACATGGCTTAAGCACAGTGGCCCTGAATTGACAATTAAAACTAAATCGCGTAAATTTTAGTTACGAATATGCACAACTTTTTTATGGGATTTGGACTTGCAAACAAAAATACCAACATTTCCACACAAGATGTTAGAACAGCTGAATATTACAGTATCGGAAAGTCTACTCTACCCTTTCGTTGTTGATGTCGACCACTATATATAAAATTAACTCTACAAGCTTTGCATGGGTAATGTGAATATTGTACTACGAATGATCAGTGTACAGTGGTCGACGCTCAGCTGAGCATTAGGCATTGACCTTAAATGATATGTCTATATAGGTACTTTTGTACGTTTTTCGTAATAGGTACAACGTATATTCCTGTAATTTGTGTCAAGTTGATTTTGTTAGACTTCGGATTTCACGTCATCGAGCTCATCCAAGTCAGAACTGCATTGCATGCTCGTGGAAGTATTAATTGTTGCATAGATAGTTTGAAAAGGAAATTCTGACAGTTGTTATTATGTGCAGCGCCCGGTGTTTACAAAGATCCGGCTTTTTCATAACAACATCGTGTTTTGTAAGGATTCACATGGAACATTTATAGGTAGTACATATTACTACGCTGCGCCATTTTATAATTCAAATATTTTTCATTCAAATAGGCTTATAAGCATTTTTCAATCGTTACTTATACGCTAATATACAAAATAACAGTAAAATATAAATGTTCTTATTATTTATATAGTCTATAACTTCACGCCAAATCCCTTGCGGGGTAGGCAGAGAGAACCGCGCGCCACGTGACTCGATCCTTACATATTTATATAGTCAATTTTGGATAATACCCTTTTAGCATTAATGCCCTTTTGACATAATTTTTAAATTTGAATATTGAAAGATTTGGAACACATTCAGGAAATCTATATCTATATACAAATGAATGTTTATCTGTATGTCCTCTATGGACTCAAAAACGGCTGGGCAGATTTTGATGAAATTTTCAGGGCATATTCGGATTAATTCAGCGGGTGATCCTGTGAAGTTTCGTAGCGATCAGATCACCCGTGCGAAGCCGGAGTGGGTAGCTAGTTTATTATAAAATCGCACACTAAGACCCAAAAATAAATTCTGCACTTTACGTAACCGTAGTTGTGGAGTCTCAAATTTATATTCATTCTTAGTATTTCTGGCATGGAAGTGGCATATTTTCTTAAATTGGTGAATATTCTGATGCACATAAAGTATACTTGCGAGAATGTACTGAGTAGGATGTTGATTTCCTTAAATAGTTCTCGCAGTGAAGCCCTTCCACCTAGATTACCTATATATATATTTTTAATTATACAACAATATATTATTGTATGCTTTTGTAAAATGACAATAGATTTTTTATCTTTTGCCGTTCAGCAAAGTAAGATGCCGTATCGCTATGGACATACAATATTGTTATATCTAATATATTAAACTATTCTTTATTCGTGGCTTCACCCATCTATAGAGTAACCCGTTATGACTATGATAAAAAGCCTTAATGTAAGGATATTGCAGACTACGAGCTCTATTTAAATCGAATAAACATATTCTTCTGTAGTCTCTCATCGAATTGAGCTTACGTACGTATATAGTTATTATAATTTGTGCATTTGTTATTTATTTTCTTGAATATATGATAATTTACTCTGTTTTCTTTATTTTATGTCCACTTTATTTTCTCTCTATCTGATATGTTGTTCCATTCAGAAACTCAAAAGCAATGAGATTCCTTGCTCGCATTTGCAAACATTATTACTCTTATACTTATTGTGACTTATTTACTACTTATATAGATTATGCAATCAAATTATACAAGAGATATTAATGTTATTCTAGAAGGCTAGGCAATTACTAGATATTAGCGTGAAATTTGCAACTTTTATGAATTTAATTAGGCAGCATAATGAGGCGGTTAGCTTTAACATAACTCGCCACTAGCTTTTCCGTTTGTGTAACTGCGCTTTACTGCGCGATTGCTGAATAAAATGTGGTTTGCGATGTCTTAGGATAAGCTGAAGTGTTGGCTTATCTCATAATACATTTCAATATACAAAATCTAAGGTTACTTTATGACATACCGATCAAAGTAGCTGATATAAGCTGGTATCGGTTCCAGGGTTTAAATCGATAATTGTTGGTGTATTTCCGTATATTATGTTAGAAGAGGTATCTACTTTCTATAAAACTTTTCTATTGTAGCTAATATGACTGAGAGAAATTGTTAGTTCTGTTATGTTTCGATCCATTCAAATTTCAAGAGCTTAATATGTTTTTTTTTTATACCACGTCGGGAGGCATTCAAGCATAAAATCTTCTAAGGAGTTGTTATTTGGCTGCGGTGTTTTGTGAGGTGGAGGTACTTCCCCAGACGGACTTTGATGCGCCCTACCTCTCTTATATGTGACTCAGCTTGGGTAAATTGATGTACCGATAAAGAGGAAAGTATCTTAAAAATTATCAAGACTCATTAACTGATAGAGAGGGATCTGTCTAGGTCTTTCTAAAAATGTATGAAACATTTTCACCCAACGATAAACAATTAATGGTGAAGGGGAATCTTTACAACTTTCTCGCGTTAACTTACACAACCGATTATATGTATATACTTTAGATAAATTCAGCGGAGAGCAAAAGTGAGGCTTTAATCGTTAGCTATAACTTGGCCAAGGCCTTCGATCACGGGTGATACAAGCCACTACTTTCTTCCTTCCTTTGACCTATCCTAGAGATATTGTACATTGAAGGACAGCTTTCTTTCCGGTCGGAGCATAAAAAGTTGACAATTATGTTACTTGCGTACAATACAATTATTGTAATTGCTTACAATATGCAATTATAAAATATTAATAGAAACGGCAAGCGTGCATGAAGAGAGCAATGAATATTAAAGAAGCGAGTGAGGTATGTAAGGATCGAGTCACGTGGTGCTCGGTTCTCTCTGCCTACCCCGTAAGGGATTTAGCGTGAAGTTATAGATAGATAAAATATTAATCCAAAATGTAAATTTTCTTCTATATTCATATTTAGCCAATTAATCTATTTAATATTTTTCAACTAAGTTAAGGCATTACTTAAAACTTCCCGAATTTTTACTTTATTTGTATTTTTTTTTTTTTTCGTTTTTGCGTGTATATCGTCATCGTCATTTCAGCCCAAGGACACCCACCACTGAACATAGGCCTCTCCTTAGACTTCCACACCTGCGATCTTCACAAGATCTTCGGTCTATCGTGTGCTTGTATATAGGTCGCACTTAGTAATACAAATAGGCAAAAACAAAAATAAACAACCCGAATATTATTGAAGTAATACTATATCTATCAAAATCTATTGTCATTCCAATACTTTCTGACTCGCACTTGAAAGTAAAATTGAAGCTACAATTCAATAGAGACCGTAAGATAAGTATCTCCAATAAGTATCGGTTGTCCAAATATACCTTCGGATCGTTTGCTTCGATCGCCGACGGTCTGAACTTGTCGGTTCGCACTTCTTTATCGCAGAAACTACCATTAAGCGGTAAATTATTTGATAGCGTTCATTTCATTTATTTCCACTTAAATTCGAACTATCAACAAGACCGCCGATAGAAACCGATCGATAAAATTAAATAATTTAGACAGCGCGCTTTTAGGAGATTAAATTAATTATTAATCATTATGGTCAGCTTACATAATGCGAACCTACACTATCAACAACCAACCAGCCGATCACGTGTTTGAGATCATCGGTAAATCTAGACGCCCAACGTTTGGTTCCATACGAGGACTCCAATCTAGGATGTTCTTCCTCCATCATTATGTTGACAAAGGTGGTCGACGCCTATTGCCAGCTCTATGATCGACTACTTTGGTTCTAAGTCGAAATTATATGTTTCGAATTAATTCCCATATAGAATTGAATTCTTTCCATTGCTCGTTGTGCGAATTTGTGGACCAATTGTTAGGGCTGCCCGGCTGGTCCGGATTTAATTTGAATTACCAGGTACTTAATTGCTATGTTGAATAAATTATTAGTTTATGTAATTACACACAAAATCTGCGAGATTAAAAGTAACACGAGAAGGGTCTTTATAAATAAAATTACACGAAGTAGATTCTATCTGTTTAATATTCGTCCCAAACCGTGGTAAAATTGTCAGATTCATAACATTTATATGGTCTGTCGAGGTTATTCACGCATTGCGTAAATTCAGATTTCCCATTTGAGTATTTTAATTTGGTTGTCGTATATGTATAGTCTTTTTATACTATTGTCATAATTGTAATATTGTTGCGTTTACCTATTAAAAATGGATTTTACCATGAGGTACCTATGTATATAACGATGTATGACTACTAGGATGACAATTTCATACACCAATAATGTTCCGCGAATGGCAAACGAGAGACTGAATATTTGGCGTGTTGGCGATTCTACCTAACCTATTCTCTTTTTACAGTTTTTATGCATGACGCTATCCTAAGTAAATGAGGTTAAGATATTGTAGACAGATCAATTTAAAATAGGTATTAGAAGGGGGAAATTCGAAACAAAAATATTTGTGTATTTAATTGAATATTTCATAATTATTGTGTATTATTTTATGTTGTTAGTAATAAAAAACGTACGTATTACACGAGTATAAGATTCATTCATCGTCCCGTTTTGATACTCGTATATACTCACCATACGAATTGAATTATTATTCTATACATAAAAATGAAGGCAATACTGAAGCATCGGCACAATTCACCGGCTGGATTATATCCTAAAAATCATCCATAACAATTCATATAAATATTTAGAAATATTACGTATCATTTCCTACATTTACAAATATTCTCATGTCGACCTTGAAATGTAACCAACTTGTTAGCGGTGTGGTACGAACATTGGGGTCACAGATACGGGAACAATCTTGGATGTAATCTCTCGCATTCCGCTGGATATTAGCTGCATGCGAGTACGCGTCACGTGCTAGGATTCCATCCGTCGCATAGGTATGCACTTGTTAGACATACGGAACCATTGAAACCATTATAAAAAGAAACTATTGCTTTCTGAGTTTTACTTCTTCAAAGAAGGCATATGACAGAAGATTGTCTATACGTACATACTCGTACATATAATGAAACCTTATTAAAGTCAATTTGTACATAGATATTTTTTATTTGTGATGGAGTTGGACTATATAATCAGGCAATTGGCAAATCTTATCTTAAACTAGTACACTCTAAAGATGTTATTTTACAAAGCTACATCTAAAATTGTAGTATAGTAGAAATTTTCGAGAGAAAATATATTACGTTGTTATTCGAACGTAAAACGAACGCAGACTAATTAAAATATTACAAACAATGGCACTATTTCCAACTTACAAAACAAGACCCTTTCCTACTAAAATTTCGACTTAATGTGAAATGTATTGGTAGTAATTTGAGTAACAACATTGTTAAAACATTCTATCCATATCTGCTGCATGATTAATTTTGTTCACATTTACATGCTTATATTATAATAGAGTACTATAAAAACACATACGTATATGAATGGAAAGACAATAGCACGGCAAGACTATACAAACATTCTTGGCGAGACGTTCATTCATGCAACTACGAATGCTAATGGTCGAAATCGCCATACACTTTCCATATAAGCAGCTATTTGGAGCATGTGAAACTGTGTCGTTTGCCAGAACAATGAAGTGGACAACGGGAATTATCGTGACTTTGTTACAACTTGGGTGTTAATACGTAATTCGTAAAATGGAGTAACGATATCTATATGTTATCACCAGTGGACCTACCGAGCAGAGTGTGAGTTGGAACTCATTCGGAAGCGGAGCCACGGTTACGAGCGTTTTCTTCAACTTACCTAGTAATTTGACGAGCTCGGTGGCGCAGTGGTGAAACGCGCTGTTACGCTACTTTGACACTAACGCTCGTGGGTTCGATTCCGACACAGTACAAACATTTGTGTGCATGAACATGTCTGTTTGTATTGGTCTGGGTATTTTCTATGTATAATAAGTATGTATTTACAAAAACAAAATGTATTTACGTATGTTTATCAGTTGTCTAGTACCCATAACACAAGCTTCGCTTACTTTGGGGCTAGATGGCGCTGTGTAATTTGTCCGACAATATTTATATTTATTTAATTTGGAGTGGTAAATCGGGACCACAATTAAAGAAAAATGTTTTCTATTAAGAAGATATTTTAAGCATAAATTTAATGTTTTTTTTTCTTTCGTTGTGGTCTCAATTTACTACTTCAAATCACTCTGTGAAAATGAAGGAGGCATTTGGTTTCGCATCCTGGTTCTAGCGTTTAGAGCTTTCTTCCTTTTCTCTTGATGATTCTATGGTGAAGCCGATTCAGATTGTTCTTTTATTGCGAATTGGTTTAGTTTACTGGTTAATTTTCTTCCGTTTATTTGGTCGAACTCCCCTGGAGTTCTTTCTTGTCGCCTTAGCTGCCATGCAATTCTGTAACAGCAAACGTCCTTACATCCTCGGAAACATCGGCTGTTACAGCCTTGAACACAAAATTGCAATTCTTTGGTGTCGCTTTTCATGGTTGTGCGACACTAGCGCCGCAAGGCTGCGTTTGGAATTGGAATTCTACAAGGCAAACAGCCTCGCGTACGCTTACAGCCTTATAGAGTACCAAATAATTTAGCCGTGATCGCAGTAGACGATGTCAAAGCTGTGACATCTGTGATCACAGCGACGCACACAGCCATTACGAGTCGCTTAGAGAATTGCATGGCTGAAGACGATCGCTATTAATCTAAACAGAAGTTAGATTTTTTTTAATTGAATCATCTTTCCCTCAGATTGGCTGTTCGGAACAATCATAGTATAAATTCATGGACTTCAATTGGTTCAAATTCTCTGCGACATTTGTAATTAAAACGTCTAATACATTTTAATTCGATAACAAATATTATTTTAGTCTATCTACGTGAAATAATTTACTTAATTTCTTGACTTAATTAAAATTTAATTTTAATTTACCAAAACTAACAACTAATGTAAATAAATGCCGAAAGAATATAACAGAGATTCTCAGATTAACTAGTTTATTATTGTACCGACGATTCTTCTATTTTTGGTCAGTTAAAAATATTCATGTTTATACTCTGTTCATTTTTTTTTTGGCAGGTTCTAATGAGTTAGAAAGGGTCAGATAACTTTCAAGTTAACTTTCGTTTCCCATGAACCTTAAACAGATGGAATGGGCTGTCAAAAGTATAATAACAAAATGGACAGAGTATAATAAAAATTTCTTTTATTACACAGATGAAGAAATAATCTGAATTTACTGTATTATTGGTTCATTGGAGGCTGCGGTGGGCTCATGTCAATTTATAGTCATAATATTATGAAAGTTGCTTCATACGAGAGTATGGTCATCAGCCCACGCATTGGCGCTAAGTACTATGTTTTAACTGAGTCAAGGTGCTGTGGAAGCGACACGTCTGCAATACCCACGTCTGTTAGGTATATCTTGAATGCGTGTTCAATTTTGCGAATCGATAAACATGTTTGCCGATCTTACGTTTTTCAGTTTGTATTATGCAATAAAAGGAGCTCAGCTCAATAAAGGATCTGTGGGATTATTGACGCTAATTCCAATAGCAATCCAATTTCAATGTCAAAATTTTGAGTGATAATTCGTTATGTTGACTGTATTTCGGGCAATGTGTGATTAATTTTAATCAATAGTGCCTAACTGGACAATCTACCATCAACATCAAACTAATTTGGTACTTCTATTATGATTCAAGAGGTTAATTCCAATTCCGATATGTCGGAATTGGTTTCCAGAGTATCATTACTGAGCTTGGATTTTTATGAGTAGTGTAAAGCTAGGTCAATTAATTTATAAATATACAAAGTACACATCCTTCCAATTTCGCGTTGTATATCTGTTTCGATATTCTTTCCTACTGCATTCTCTACTACTTTCTACCCTACAAGGGTTTTGGCTAGATAGATTAATATAGTTTGTACATTTTTTCTAAAAATACTATGTCTTAAATTATTGTACCACTAAATTTTATTTTTATGTTGTAATTGTCATCATATTTGTAATTATCACTTGGTAGGAAAACATCGTGAAGAAACCCATACGTCCAAGAAATTATATTTCAAAAGATCTGTGACCTAATAAAGATCTAGAAAAGCCTGGGTTATAGAGGTCTGATGGCAATTGCTCCATGTCAAAATCAGTATCTTCGCCAAATCCTTAGGCTTAAGTAGCGAACCACGCCAATCCTAATGAATTAAGAAACGGAATAATGAAAAAGAAGAATTGTGTTTCGTTAATAGTTTTTGAGCAAGCAGTAAACTTATAAATTAATCTTACTTAAAGAACGCTGAGGATAGACAACTTTTGACTTTGATTTATTCATTCATCTTCAAAGCGACCTTGGTAAACAAATCTTTTGAACACTCACTCGAGATACTACGGCATGGAAATGGACTAGAGATTAATATTTTGTTTTATTTATAAAAGTAGGTTGTATACTTGTTAGTGTAAAATATATTACGAAGACGAATTTCCTGTTTTAGAAATGACTCATCTGTAGACAATATTGCCCTTTTACTGCAGTAGAAACTATAGGTTCGTTCATAAAATATCATAGATCAGAATTTCTAGCAACTGGCGAGCGTGCATGAAAAATATCTATAAATTAGCGAGTGAGGTGTGTAGGAAACGGGTCATATGGCAATCTGTCCCCTCAGCCTATCCTGTAAGAGAAATTGCCCGAAGATGTATAAATTTGTATAAAAAATATAATTGAAAATAAATCATTAGTTATTTGGCATCGGTTTTGCTATAAGGTACTTCCCTGGTAGGGTTGCTTTGATACGCCCTAATACTGTTTCGAAAACACCTAGACCAAAACAAAGTTCATAACTAATAATTACTTTTGACGTTATTAATAAAAGAAGCGGTAATCGCGAGTTTCGAATGTCTGTCCTCGTTGATGTAAAATGTAGACTTATAAATAAAGTGGTGCTCTCCACAGATCTGTCCCCGAAGTGTTATTTTATTGAAACTGTTGAAAGCTATTGATTTTACAGTTTTATGTCGGTTGGTGTCCAATTTAAACCATTAATATTCAGAGTGATGTATATTTAGACGTATAGTGGGAACAAATTTGTAGGTCTAATCGACTTACAGTGCAGCTAAGTGCACTTTGACATGTTTTTATGCTGTATGCAATAATAGTTACAATCAAATTATGATATGGTTGTAAACTTGGGAATGTAATGAATAAAAAAATGTGTAAAGCCACCGTATTTGTTTTATGCGACTAAGAAGCTTTGACAAAGCTAAATTAGTGAATCTTTGTACAACGTCGAGAGCATACAAGCATGCAACCCACCTCCCTCAGGAGTTTACTGGTAACCTCACTCGACAACCCTCTAGGGTATTGTTATTTATCTGCAGAGAAGTACATCTCCAGTCTTAGGCTGCTTTAAAACGCCCTACTCCGCTTACAAAGCAAAAGTGTTGTTTAGTCTTAGTGAAATTACTAGTCTTAGTTAAAATTCTCTCTTATATTTCTTCTTCTTAGCGTTATCCCGTTTCCTAATTCATTTGGATTGGCGGGACCTGCTTCCTGAGCTTAAGGTTTTGGCGAAAATACTGATTACTACATGGAGCAACTGCCATCAGACGTTCGTAGCCCAGAGGAAAAAATCAGACTTTTCTTAGGTTACACACATCTTTCTAAATATAATTTCATGGACGTGTGAGTTTCCCATTACCGCCAAGCAAGTGATAATTACAAATATGTATATAACTTTGAAAACACGAATTTAGTGGTATCTACATGATAAGATGATTTAAACCGGGGAATTACCCCTCCTAAATAAGGTATATAAATAGGCACTATCAAGGCCTCAATTACAGTCTCATTATTTTATTCTGAGAGCTTGATGGCGTCGTTGCGCGTGTTATACTAACCAAACACGTAGGTTAAGAATCGTCGACCACAGTCTGTCTATGGATGGATTTATCTATCTCGAGTTTCTCCGTGCTTCGGAGGTCGCGTTAAGTCATCGATCCCGGCTGTTGTCGCTAGACGACAGTCGTTCGACAGCTAAGTCAGTGGCCCTCGGGCGGCTTGAAAACACTGGATTCCCCAATCCGCATTTGAGCAGCGTTGTGGAGTTAGCCCCTTCGGTTGAAGGAAGATACGTTTTCCTGCAGTGGGATGAGTAAGAGTTAATTATGATGTGATTATTATATTCTGCAAGATCTCAGCGACCTTTCACAGATTTCAAACCAGCCTTAGCTAACAAGAGTGATTATCAAATCACTTTTTGGTCGATTATGCTTACTAACCGTAATACCGTGGATTTACAGGGAGGGTAAAGCAAATACATTAATTACTAAAATATTAGATATTCAATCGGTATCGATAAAGTATTATCATAGAATACGAATATCTACAGGAAATCAGTTCGAAACGCATGAATGGATGCGGGCCTGGGGGCTCCACGGTCAACTGGAGTTGCCAACCGCGAGATTGCTGCGTACGTGATCACGCAGATGTTTCACTTTAAGCGTATGCGCACTGAGGTAACATGTGGCATTGTTATGCGTGTCTCTTCAATCGTCCGCTGCAGTCAAGCAACATGGACAATAACCTGTCTATGGATATACTCATTTCTCTTGAGTAGAAATGTACCCAATGGTGAGGGCAATATTCTCTATTTTGATTCCCCGTCTAGAGATTAGCTCCAGATGAGCTAGATTGGCTGGTACTGATGGAGCAGTGATAGCATTGTGCATAAAGAACTTGCCTATTAACCGTTTGCCCTTGGTTCTAATCTAGTAATGATGTGGGAGTGCACGACTAAATTCGCCCTTTTCCCATTGTGTTGTGGTATATCGGCAGTCACTCCGCGTATTATAATTAGTATCTTTAAATTCTTAAGTTTAGAGTGCCGGCTCCACCAATACTAAGGGATTAGGTAACGGGATAACTCTAAGAACAAGAGGAAGAGTTCGATTAGCTGGAGGGCACTTTGAGCAACTGGCTGCGGTAGATAACAGTCGTTGAGCCGTGTAATTGGTCTTACGGCAACACTGGCTAGGCTTCCGCTAATGTCGTCGTGGTCCACTGGAGATTGGCGGAAGCCAAGTGTTAGTGAAATTGAGTTTTATATAGGTACTACGTGAGGTAGCTAATATAGACAACGAATACAACTTACACCACCCGCTTAATGCAAAGTAGTGACTATAACTTTGAGAACTCACAACACAACAGCTATATCTCAAACATTTTATAGTAAACTTAACAAGTTCTAATAAACTTTCTGGTCTCGCTCTGAACCCCGTTAATCGTAGTAAGTAGATATGTTATTGAAATATACGTAAATCCCTTCAAAAGAATACAGAAAACAACATTCTTTGTCCCTTTTGCTTACAATATGTCGCCATGACAAGTGATAACATATAATTTTGCGCGGCGATAGTTTGAGGAATTGGGACGAAATGAATAAACATTTCAACTATTATAGTTTTCTGTTATTAATAGAATCACTTTTAGCATAGCATTTCATTACATTTTATTCTTACCGACCGGTTTCGTCTTGACTCCATTATGTAAGCAGTCGTTCGTTCACATTTCGACCATTTATCTAATCTTTACCAATTAATTCAATTTCTAAAGAGGCAAAACTAAAATATTTTTTTTTTCTTGATGTATTCTTCAGGTATATTCTGTCTACATCATGCAATCGTATTTAGGTACGTTATACGATCAACTTGATAACAAACAATTCAGTTTACTTAGGTTGATATAGGAAGCAATTTGTCAAGAGTTAATTAAATACAGTCATGTAGTCTGTGCGCGACGGCATTACCTTCAGATCTCTCTGTTGCACTTGCATCGTAACTTCGTTAATTATTTCTCATATGCATTCTTCAAGTCAATTCTGTTCTGGAAATTTCTAAGAGATGTATTTTCACTGTGCAATTTTGCCTTAGCTTTATAAAATGTATTAATTTTATCGCGCTTGTGGTGTACGCCATGATTCTGCTTCAGAATATTTATTAATCTCAAGTTTCTAGACCAGTGATTAACGTAATAAATTGGTACAAAATACAAATTAAGCTTACAGTCTAGACGGATAAGCTGACGCAAATTGACGCAATGAATTAAACCAGATTACACAATGTACTGCCAGAAAGCAAGTTTTACAGTGTTATCCAGAAGTGCCGTATTGTTTAGGGTCGGTTATTGTTCTCAACAGCTGCATCCAAGTGTCGGGAACTTCACGATGGCATCTGCGCAATTGTGTAGAGACATAAAATCCCCCGTCAATTACTGCGGTGTTGGTAAGGGTCAAATGACGGAAGATTTTGTAGGAAACAGACATTTCCTTAATCGCGCGCTGAGTGAAACATGGAAATAGCGTTTTAAGATTATCTGTTTTTTATGTATACATGTACAGTAGGTATGTATGCAGTTCAGTTACTAGGTACCACCCACTTTATTTGCGTCCGTAATTCTCAACAGCTAGGAAAAAATATAACGCCTACCTGTAATTACTGTCTACTAATCAGACCAAATTAAATTTAACTAATATTTTTACTATATTAAATAAATAAATATTGTCTCACAAATTACACAGCGCCATCTAGCCCCAAAGTAAGCGAAGCTTGTGTTATGGGTACTAGACAACTGATAAACATACGTAAATACATTTTTTTTTTGTAAATACATACTTATTATACATAGAAAATACCCAGACCAATACAAACAGACATGTTCATTATATACGTCGTATATATATATATATTATACTACGTCGGGAGGTGTAAAAACATAGCCCACCTGATGTAAGACGGTTACCGTAGCCTATAAACGCTAGCAATACATTCAGTATTACCACACCTCCTCTGCTGTTAACATAGCAACTTCTTTAAAGCTGTTATAAAGTTGTTATTTGGCTCCGATTGTTCTGTGAGGTGGAGGTACTTCTCCAAACGGGCTGCTTTGATGCGCCCTACGTCTTAATTTTGTTAATATCACATATCGTACCAGCCGCTTAAAATGGTAATTGAAAGGAACCATTTGTTATAAGTAACTAATTACTTGATTTATTTCGATATTACTGTTGCAGCGGGGAAATTGCAAAAATACATTGCACATGACTTCTACTTATATAAAACTTTGAACCAGATATGTATAAATCAGATCAGTTTTTCGTAAAATACCTTGATAATTGTTATGTTGCTGTGTTATAAAATTTATATAAATAATGTTTATTTTTTACACTGTCCACATATTTAATATCTGTATAGCAACATTTAATACTCATGCAACTCTATAAAATATTCCATTGTTAAGAAAAAAAACTACCTATAGATGACCTTGTATATCGTACCTACCGACCGTATCCCGTAGGAACCGCTTGTCTACTTTCTTGCTTTTTGCTATGTTAAAAAACCTTCAATCAAAATTTAAATTAAATCAGGTAGTTCTAGAGATTAGCGCGTTCAAACAAACAAACTATTCCGCTTTATATAAAATAATCACTTTAACAAATGACCGCTTCTAACATAATTCTGAATTAGTATGTATGTATATCTTCACGCCAAGTCCCTTGCGGGGTAGGCAGAGAGAACCGAGCGCCATAAGACGCGGTCCTTGCATGCTTCACTCGCTTCTGTGACATTCATAGCTCTTTTCATGCACGCTCGCCGGTTCCTGGGGCTTCTGACATCACCTTGTGATAAAACACGACCAATTTGGTCATGGTAGGTTAGTCTCGGCCTTCCTCGGCTCCTACATCCTTCCACTTTTGCATAGTATATCTGTTTCGTCATTCTTTCGTCCCGCATTCATTCTACATGTCCGAACCAACGGAGCATGCCCTTTCTTATCTTAACACCGACACTCTCTTTTAGACCAACTCTTTCTCTCATGTCTTCATTACGAACGCGGTCAGCAAGCGTTATGCCACAAATTTTGTGCAATCACATTCAATATTCATAATTAATATGAATAATTAGTAACTGAATTAGTAATTCTCATAAATGCAAACATTCTACACGGAATTTGTTACTGTAATAATAGTGACATTAATAATTTACCCTGCATTGCGTCATTTATCAGATCGCCTAATTCTATTTGGTTAGTTTGTAGTCGTTAGAAGTTCAGAACAACCTTGGGAAGTCAGCGCGGTGTTGGAACATCTCGTAACTACGAGTATGTTACGCTATCGCCCTTGACGGTATGACATGGCATTACATCTTTCTTGCCCCTGAATGTAGCACGTAAACTGAAGTACGTAAGTACTCAATAATAGAAACTGGTTTCATTTAAGAACATGACTTCTAATATTGTTGTTCTTTGATACAAATTGGTTATATTTATGTAAGTTATGAATGCGTGTGTCAATTTGAGTTTAAGTTACTAACTATATTGTTCATTTGATAGTTTTATTATATAATATTTTATACAATATTTTAACAATGTATCGGAGTTTGCATGATAAAGATTTCTTATGGATCTTTAATTATTTACATAATTTTAAGCGATCTAAAAACCGCGAATACTACTTTAGTGGAGTTGTACCATAATTATATGGGAAAATAGAAAGCTAGGCACTTTACAACAAAAGCAGTTTTTTTCGTCAAACACGATGGCACGTTGTTAAAGGGCATTGATAGCCCAGTGGATAAAGTACTGCACTATTGACAAACTGACCCTTTGTTCGAATCCTGGCACGTACCATTAAATTCGCGTTTTCAGATTTATATGTTTGTAATTATCACTAGCTCGGCGATGAAAGAAAATATCATGAGGAAACAAGCACATCCAAAAATATGTTTCTAAAGACGTGAGAAAGGTCTGGTATGGTATATAATTATCAATTCATATAAAAACACATAACCTAATTTCATCTAAAATTTTATTATATAACCATCTTAACTCTAATAACATTTAGTTTAATGTTCATTCTATATAATTATCACTTGTCCTAATGCTCGTTTTATGTAACGTTTATTTGTCATAATCTTCTTCTGTACTGATGTTAAATGACAATTTGGTACGGTGGACATAAAGAGTACTTACGTATTATAAGCAGTTCGACATTGCTGGGTTAGGTTAGACTTGTGACCATCATAACTCGACATGGGTTTGATCATAATTGTATGGAAATACAGGCGTTTTAAAATTATAACATTAGTAAGTAAATGTTAATGTAAATGTGTGTTATAGAAAATTATAATTTTAAAGGAAGAAAAGTCCTCCTGCGACCACGAAACGTCAGGTTCAACAAAATAAATAAAACACGCGATACTTCCGTTAAAAATTGTTTAATTCAATGCATAACAATCGCCAAAACCTAAGACAATACTATGTTAATTTTAACACAAAATTAGGTCATATGAAATTATATCAATAATACGGTATATCGTTCGATCTTTATATTAAACAAAAGTACTTATAGAGAATACCATTAGGTTCTATGATCATTTATTTAGGATTTGTTATATCGTATATTACACATCCAGTCATCGCATCCTTTTTTTGAAAAATCCCCTGATAATGTCCGTTGAGAAAACCTCAACAGGGAGTTAATTTCACAAGTACAGGACAAACAAACAGTCCATTGCGAAATTTGTATATGCAAAGTAGTGTTTACCATTAAAGTGCTGGTGTTGGTGGTTAGAATGCGGTACACTTAGGTACAGGTAGTGTTCCGCTGCAGTTGTGCAAGTGGCCCCGAGCCCACGCGCCGCCTCCGCACCTTGCATCATTCGCCAGTACCGCACGCTGCTGTTACTAAGGTCAACAGTTAAGACACAAGACAGAAATCCTTCCGGACTGCTTGGTATCGTTTATTTCTCACCACTAACCAAGATAGTTATGACGATTTCGGTAGCGCAGTGGTTAGTAAAGCTACTTTGATACCAACGCTCGCGGGTTCGATTCCCACACAGGACAAACATTTGTGTGCATGAACATGTCTGTTTGTCTTGATCTAAATATTTTCAATAGAGGTAATCCGTCTGAGAAAGTATCTCCACCTTACAGGAAACTGCAGCCAAATAACAACCCTTGGAGGGTTGTTGCGTTCCTGCGTGTGAATAAGGTCACCAATAAGCTCCTTAGGTGTGACTGTGTTAACAGCAGAGGTGGCATCGCACGAGTGATACTTAATGTTGTACTTGATGTGTTCATAAAAAAGGCATATAAATATTTTAGTAAATGGTAACATTATGTTCGACTGTAGCACAAAAGAAGGACTGATATGACTTTGACTTGTTATCAAATTATTTTTTTTATGCGTACGATTTTATTCAAACTAATTTATGTGCTTTCGTCACCGAGCAGTTTTTTTGTGAAAATTTGTGTAGGCACATTGACCGATTTTTGGTAGAGGAAAATATTAAGGGACCGTCACTGACGTGTTAACATTACCAACAGCCTAATGTTATCATTATCTGTAGCTGTGAGTACGGGTTTTAAGTTTTCACTTCTGTTGGCAGTCCCCATAGCCGCCTATTCATTTTTTTTATCAAATTGTGCTCCTAGTTAAAGACGTATATAAGATATATGTATATAGTATAGTATAGTATAAAATAATTACAGGCGTTTCCACAAAGATAATAAAATAGAACAAAGTAAAGGATTAGATCGTCGGGAGCATTCAAACATACGGCCAACCGAATGTAAAATGGTTATCGCAGTTTATAAACGCTTGCAATATAAGCAATATCGCTTGCGCGTTGCCACCCCTGCTGCTAACCCATCAACTCCGCTGAAGCTTACTGGTAACCTTTTTCACTCGCAGGAACACAATAACCCTCCAGGGAGTTATTATTTGGCTGTGGTTTTATATAAGGTGGAGGTACTTCCCCGGTAGAGATGCTTTAATGCGCCCTACTTCTCTTAAAAATACTTGTGTTGTGTGGAAATCAAACCCACAAGTCATGGTGGTAAAGAAGCCATTACTAAGCACTAGATCATCGGGCTCGTCAATGAGGAAGTTAACAACGACCTGCTTTTTGAAAGAGATATCGAACTAATTAAACATGCGATAAATATATATTACCAAGTATTTAGTATTTGTTTGACACTTCGCTGTTATTCGAGTCTTTTAATATGGGAACACTGACTTCTCTGGATCTATCTATAACTTCACGCCAAATCCCTTGCGGGGTACGCAGAGTTAACCGAGCGCCACGTAACTCGATCCTTACACACCTCACTCGCTCCTTTAACATAATTACACTTGACTTTTGTGAATGGGACAATTTTCTTAAAAATTGTAAAATGAGACCCATTTTGTCCGATGACGTTATGTTCAACAAATAGTAGAAAAAAGTGATCCATCCACTTTTTTTATTTAATTTCATTGATAAGACAGTAGGACCTACCCACCAATCTTACTTCTTATTAAATACGCATGCTTCTCAGCGAAGCTTAATAATCACTGCAAAACCATAAAATGTGCTATAATAATTACTTATACCAACCAATTTACGATTATTTATTACCACACTTATTGAAACTTAATTACAGTGTCCATTGCACGATGGCGTTTGATTAAATACGTAAAGCGCAATGCTCGTGTGTTAAACCCACATAACCACAAATAACGTCGACGCCTTACCTCGTCTTTCCTTAATAGGGTTGACCGTCTCAATGAATGCTAAACACTTGCATTTGGCCTCTTAACATGCAGTATCATGCGTTTCTGAATAGTTTACATATATAGCTTGTAAGCTTCGACCAGTTTCTGTTCTAATAAGATCTATGTTGTACTTTTTTTTTTATTTGACGCCCGACGTAAATGACGATTCATAAAAGGACTAACCCACTAAAATCGTCCGTTAGTCATTCTTCTGAGGGAGGCACCCTCCGGACTAATCGAGGGAGGGAGGGGGTGAACTCTTATGAGAACCCTTTCAGCCGGCAGAACGAGTTATGTCAGACTCTTACTGACTAAACATCACCTAGGGACTGCCGGGAAGGCTGTTTAGGCTTCGTCGGAGGCGATCGCCCCAGGGTATGCGGGGCGCCGCAATATCTTGGACTTAGAAATGATTTTTTATGCCAGTGAGGGTAACAATGACTATGACGCGTGCAATACAGGACATTTCGCTCGCACGTTGGTACCCCTGCTGTTAACACTGCGATCCTCCACCAGCCATCAACAGAGGTCAGCAATCTCCTTATTGGTCCACTCACAAAGAACATAACAACCTTCCACGGCGTTGTTTCTTGGCTGCGGTTTTCTGTGAGGTAGAACTGTCCTTGAGCATACTTTCCGTGAGGTTACTTCCCCAACACCTACGTCCTATTTCTCTTCGACATTATAAGCAATGTTCTTTGTTGTTCAAACGTTCATACACAAAGTAATCTATTCACATAAGCTGGCTGTATTCTTGGTTGCCTCCCGACTTTATAGATATATATATGATAGGTATAAAAGTGAAACCTTGAGATTTTCGCAACTGATCTCGTTTTCGTTGCGCCAATAAGATCAAGTGAACTTTAATTTTTTTGTTGCTGTAAAAATATCTAGACATAAATCAGTAATTATAGTTCACGGCCTGAGAGAGCAGTTGATCAGTGACAATCCAGTCAAATGTCACGCGACGAGCTCGTACGGAATATACCAACTTGTAGGAAATGACACTGTGGAAATGGAACATGCCAATTTATTTTCTGCAGGAAGTTATCTTTCAGTTCCTCTGAAACTAGAATCTAGACTATAATAGCATTATTGTGTAAATTTTTAAATTTTCGCTTTGCATAATTACTTTAATTTATATAATGCGGGACTTAACGCGTAATTTAGATAAAAATATTACCTTTGTATTTATTTTCCATTTCGGCTGAGTTGCATAAGCCGTGGTCAATCCGCCCGTGAAATTGAAGCCAGAAGGTGCAGCTCGCTGTACACAACGTGGTGATAAATTGAACTAATCGCGGTGATAATTCACATTCATATTTAGTATTTGGTCATGGTGGGCAACTCTTGGCCTTCCGCGGCTCCTACATTATTCTACTTTCGTGTTGCATATCTGTTTCGTGTTCACTTCTTCCTGCATTCTTTCTACATGCCCGAACCAACGAAGTATGACCAAATCGATCGATGATTGATCGTTTTATCAGACGGTGATGTCAGGAGCCCTAGAAACCGGTGTGCATGTATCAGAAAATCTGCGAATGTTAAAGAAGAGAGTAAGGTGCGTAAGGACCGAGTCATGTGGCGCTCGGTTCTCTATGCCTACCTCGCAAAGGATTTGACGTAGCTACAGATAGATAGATATATTTAGTATGAAGTAACCTATCAGAGGAAGGAAACGTGTAGGAAGACCGTAATATACACACCAATAACTAAAACTAAATATACACACCTTGGGAGGTTGTCGGTTCCTAGAAATTAGTAAGGTCACCAAAATGATTGAGTGCTGTATCAGCGCCGAGAGTTACAACGTCCGATACTTCTTATAATGCAAGCTTACATAGACTATGATAACCGCTTTACACCGAGCTTATTATATACTTATGTACTTATTTACTAGTTAATAGATTCAGGCGTTATTTTCCGAAAGTTAAATTTAGAGGTATTTTGATCTAAACTATATTTATATAGCTGTGTTCCGGTTTGAAGGGTCAGATATGGCAGAGTATTACTAGGTACTGTGACGAAACAGCTTAGGTCACAAGATTGGCAGCGCGCGAGTAACATCCCCGTGGTGTTGCGAGTGTCAATATGCGGCGGATGTAATGCGGGCCGCATGTTTGTTTGCCATTCTAGTTGTATAAAAAAAAACTACTTTGTCCGCTACCATCGTAAGACTAACATGCCACGCTATGCAAAGGTAGCATGTTATTCTAACGACTAACATCTACAGCTCCTGTGGATGCCTCGTGAAGAGGCGAAACGCGTGTCGCAAAGACGACCGCAGCAGCCAGGGCAGTAACTATGGTGGGTGCATGCGGTTCATATTTCGACGACCGCAGCAGCCGAAGCAGAGACGACCGGAGCAGCCATGGCAGTGGCGGCATGCATCTACCAACGGTAGTGGGTAGTGTCGCCCATCATTAGTTCATGACTAGTCGGTAGCGGAAGCACACAAAGTAGTTTAGATCAAATTGCGTGTATACTTATTTACCATCCAAAATAGTATAAAAAAAATACAGCCACATCGATTATTCTAGGCGTTTTACGGCCCTCTCCTCGCTAAGGACGTATGTCACGTAATCAGTATAGTTATGGGCAATGAACGAAATGGGCGATAAAATCGTGGGAGTAAAAGGACTGGTCAGCCGCCTGTTTGATACGGGCAGCAGGGGCACTAATGAAGATTTATTTTGTGGACTGTACCTTTGCGTAGCGGCCGACTCATTTGGATTTGGGGCGATACTTGTGGAGCTAACTGTGGGGTGAGATATTCAATTTAAACTTAACCTTTTTAAAGAGATTAATGTGTTACTTTGGCTTGGGTTTAACTATTTGAAGACAGAAGCGCATTAAAGAATGGGGAAGTACCTGCATATGACAGAAAACCGCAGTCAAGTGACTCCTTTGAAGGTTGTTGCATTCCAGTGAGTGTGTGGGATTACCTGGGAGTTCCTAAGGAGTTGTTGTGGTAAACAACTCCTTGGAGGCTATTGCGTTCTTTGAGCTCGCTCACTCGGAAGCTCCTGAGGAGCTGCTGTGTTTGCAGAAGGGGTAACAACGTGCGAGCAATAATACTTTCAGTATGGCAAGGGCTATTAATAAAAATATTGTTTTAATGAGTATCTTGATACATACTAGCTGCACCTGCGTTTCGTTTATGTGTATCCCGGTATCCCGTGGGAACAGACTTCTAAGAGTCGCATCATGATGTTGAATAGTCTATAACCATCCACAAGAGTAGGACAATTCAAAAATATTTTTTCAAACCCGACTACTAGTTCCAGAGATTACAAATATAGAGATTTCAAAGAAAAAACAAACAAACTCTATTAACTTGATATTGTTGATTGTAGGCACTTGGTGGAATTTTGAAGACATCTCGTTAATGTTAATACATTACGGCATTATCAAGGTATTTTATACAACATAATTATTTTATAAAATACCTTGATAATGCCGTAAAGGCGAAACCGGTCGGTAAAAATAATTATTAAATGAAATGGTGAAGTAGAATTTATACAAGTGCAAGTATTAACATTTTGAGATGCAAACAAACTCTTGCATTTTACATTAATTAGTATAAATTCACGCCAAGTCTCTTGCGCGGTAAGAAGAGAGAACGCTTCACGCGTTTTCATAACATTCATAGCTTTTAGTTATTGGACCTTCTGGTATCCTCCAATTTGGTCGCACCTATTTCAAATGAATAAACAAATTCGTAGCGAAAGTCTATTCTTAAAATTGTATATATGAATCACCTGCATGTCGTCAGAAATATTACTCAAAACATACATAAAAACATCTGTGCTACATAATTTATGTCTACACACAAAACCCGACGCACAATAAAGTAAAACGAGATTACAATTACGTCAACATGGCGACGAGTTGGTAATCTGGCCATACAATTGGGCGGATTGTATTTCAATTGTACTCTACCGATTGTGTTATTATACTCGTACCTACTTGTATATTCTTCGGTTCTGCCGGGCGTAGTACGTGGGCGGCTCGTCGAATTATTTGTATTTAGGCGCCGAACAATGCATTTGCCGCATAACTTGATTGTGGCATGATATGCTGCATTATGCATTATATATATATATATTATACATATATATATATTATTCCGCAGACAAATAAATTGGACAGTTGTTGTTTCTGCTAATGAGTGAGGTTTCCAGTAAGTCCTAAGAAGTTGTTGCGTTTGCAGCGGGGATGGCAACGTGGCAACTCTACATTAGATGAATTGTATGCTTATGCGCTTTCCGAAGTTGTATAGAATAATACTTATATATATAGCAAATTATTCTACCCATATTGTCCAATACCTATATCGTTTATTCATTGATTTGTTTTATGTAGCTTTGTTTTGTACTACTACACCGAGTAGTAAACAAGCATACAGCCTGCCTGACGTGAAGTGTTTACTTATTATATGGACTCTACTTCTAATGCAGCAACTCTTCACCAAATTTCTAGTGACGTTATTTACTCACAAGAACACAATAAAATAACTCTCAATGCAAAATATTATTTCAATGCGGCCTTCTGTAGAGTAGCGATAGCTACCCCCTCAGTATCTATCAGCGTTTCATTAAATATAGCAGTGTCCTGGACTTTTTTTATTAATTGGCAGGATGCAGCACGTGTAAGTAGGTATGGTATTGGAACTAAAGTTGACGGTGGGCCTCATATATCCTAAAAGTTGTTGCAAATGTTAACTCTAAGGAAATACATGACGGAGAAAACTTATGATAACCGTAACGTCCACGTGTTATTGACGCAGACCCTGACGCGTAGGTAGGGTAGCTCCTATAGTTTCGGTTCGGGACGATTGGGACAGAAGTTCCAAACCTGTGACATGTCCCGGTGTACTGGGACAGATGACAACCCTACCTTACAGTACAGCCATCAAGGGGTACTACATGGATCTGCGGAAAACGAACCAGCAACATATAGAAAACGATCTTAATTTACTTATAGTTTGATGACTTGTATTTACTCTCGCATCGTTATACACATTTTTAACATCATTAAATTTTTGCACCCATTTTTATTTTCTTATTGCATTGTGTATCAAAAGTATCAATAGACATGGATCTTGATATTTTTTTTATACAACTAGATTGGCAAACACCACGGGGATGTTACTCGCGCGCTGCCAATCTTGTGACCTAAGGCTGTTTCGTCACAGTACCCAGTAATTTCTCTACCATATCTCACCCTTTAAACCGGAACACAGCTATATAAATATACTACTATACTAAAAGGCAAATAATACCTCTGATACTCTATACATGGGCATGGGCATGTTGCCAATATAAATTGCATAGTTTTTGGCATTGAGATAGGAAAACTCAAAAGTGCGGTGAAAGAATTGATGACTGCAAAATATATGTAATTTTATAAGCATAGTCTACTTGCGAGACTTCTAGAATTTTCGGGCCACTTTTTTGGAGAAAGGCGCATGAAAGATATATCTGTTCAAAGTCAGGTGAGGGTGCATGTCATCTGTAGAGCCAAGGTCAATATCATCTGCACGAGATACGTTCCGCGGATTGTCAAACAAGCCTTAATTTTTAATGTATCATCAATTCTTAGTGCTTGTGCGCAAATACATGTCAAAACTAGAGGGTTCCATAGAGGGTTGTTGTGCTTCTGTGGCCACCAGTAAGCTCCTAAGGAGTTGCTGAGTAAGTACATGCATTAAATATATATAACTATTTACGGGCCAGCATGGTAGCATCAACTGACAGGACACTGTAGTCCTTTGTCAGTTGCCACTGCAATTTGGGCTCCTCTTTTCGCTTACCAACAGGCGAAGCGGAGCCACTATGTTGAGCCAATATATAAAAAAAGGCTATGGTAACTGCTTTACATCAGGTAGACTGTATGCTTGTATGCCTTCCGACGTTTATAAAAAAACCTTCAAAATTTGACGAATGACTTTTAGTTACAATTGACAACGTGTTTTATCAATCGAAGTGAATTTCCTAATAAAGTGCTGAAGTTATTTTCGAGTAAAGTAACAAGGAAATAGAAGTTGTCAAAATTACAGAACTTTCATACACAATTATTTCATTATAGTTCAATGTCAACTTTGTTGTTTGACATGTTGTTGCTTATTTGAATCCAATGACCGGCAGTCGCTCCATGTAAAAATCAGTATCTTCGCCAAATCCTTAGGTTTAGGTAGTGGACCCCGCCAATCGTAATTGATTAGAAAACGGGATAACGCTAAAAAGAAGAAAGTTTTCGTTAACGACACTACAGCAACATATGTGACGGGTATCATATACTCGTATTAGGTCCGGCAAAAAGTTTTTTATGAACTTCTTATCTTTCATTTAAGGTTTCTATCTATATGTAACATATATACATCGATCTATCATCACACCATGTCTCTTGCTATACTCGATACACCCAGTATTACATTTCCACGATACCCACAATTTCTGAATTGTTCCCTAAAATGGATCGATCACCATTGAGATTTGATTTCTTTTCATACAACATCGAGAGGCATGCAAGCATAAGGCCCAACTTGGGGAGTTTAAAACCGTCTTTGGCTGCGATTTTCTATGGGATGGAGGTAGTCCCCCAGTCGATTTACTTTGATGCGTCCTACCTCTCTTGAAAACACCCACACCAATACAAACAGATATATTCAAGCACACAAATATTTGTCTTGTGTTGAAATCAAATCCACGAGCGTTGGTGTTAAAGTAACTTTGCTAACACAACACTTGCATTTGAATTAAATTATGTTTAAATACCAGATCACCAAAAAATATATTAAAGAGTTTGAAGTTGCAAATGACTTAAGTTTTCCTATATATATATATTAAATGGGACAGGCCCACCACTCATTCCCACCATTGTATCTCCTGTGTAGCCAGAATTAACAGCGGCGATCACAAAAAGGTAATGAACAATGAAGTCCATTGCTGTCCCGGGGGTTAAACTACAGCTACCTTGGAACTCACAACGAATTTAATCAGAAGAAATTTGTAAGAGTAGCAAGTTTTCGAATTGACTTCCCCTCTTGGCAAAGTGAGAGACAGCAATATGACAAATAAGGCATTAAAAAACCTCTTAGAGATGGCTAGTCAAGTGAAGCTCAACTGCCGTGCCCACGGTTTATCAGATATCTAATACTATTGGGACCTAAATTGTGAGTTGTTACCTAACACATCGATTCCAATAATATAGAATGCAGAACCTCCTAAACCCCCCGTAATATAATATATTTAAGATAATATAATTCCTATATATCTTAAAACATTTTTTATTTAATCAGATCCAAATATTACCAGTTAATTGGCAAACTGTGCCTTAGCATCGCTGTCTACATACCTAACCTAAATAGCAAAAGAAGACGAGGAAAATGAGGAGGATATCTGACCAAAGCGACTGTATGAAACTTACAATCAATTTTATTGAAATTACTTATTAGGTTTACATGTATAAATATCGTGTAGTGTTTACATACTTAGGTGTAATTAAGTAAATACATATTTAACTTCAAGACCCAAGCGCCACATGACTCTGTCCTTGCACACCCCACTAGCTTATATAGCTCTTCTCATGCACTGTTTCTACGGCTCCTGACATCACCTTCTGATAAAACACTATCAATTCGGCCTTGGTAGGTAAGTCTTGACCTTCCGCGACTCCAACAAACGTTAAATCCTACTTTTGCGTAGTATATCTGTTCATAATTCTTTCTTTCTGCATTCTCTCTACATACCCGAACTAACGAAGCATGCCTCTCCCTATTTTAACACCTAGATCTCTTGTGAAGTTATAGAATTATAGATAGAAGTACATATTTATTGTTTCTACGTACGTTTGGTCACATAAGTTCAGTGTAGTACAGAATATTCACTAAGTAATAGGTAGGTACATTCTGTTTGTATAATAGCTGTTTACAACTATAGTGCGTCTTGTGAAATGAGCTAAATTGTCTAGACTAGACAGTGTGTCTAGACAAAAGAGAATAGTAATTACTCACTATATTGTGCCATAACATACGTAAACAAACATATCTCATTACAAATCTCCCATGAACTTGGCGTCGTTTTACGTAAAAATTACTTATTTTCATTTTCGGATCATGGACGAGCGTCTACGATGTAGCCAAGACCCCATCTTGAAGGTGCCTGCCTCCCTGACCAACACGTTCGGGAATTCTTATACCGTGCGTGCCGTCCGTCTTTGGAACGCACTTCCGCTCGAGATCAGAGCTTCGCCTACTATAAGTTCTTTCAAAAAACATCTAAAAATCTTTTTCAGTACTTCTGCGAGACATTGTGTTTACATTATGTAATATTTTTATTCGATTATATTAAATATTTGTTTGTATTCTATCGTTATCCATTAGTGTGTATATATGTATCTGTGCCCGTGTGTATATACATTTGAGTGTCTATATGCATATATACATAAATGAATATACTTGAATTTCCTTTCTCAATTTTCTTAATATATGCTGGCATCAATTTAGTTATTATGTTAACCTTATATACACTTTTTATTTACCACCGCCATACATTATTCCACTCAGGAATTCAAAAGCAATGGTTGGCTGGAAGAGATTCCTCGAAGGAATAAGCCCGCCTTTGCAAATCAAATTCCAATATTTTAAGAATGTAAACATTAATATAGCAATAAAGTTCTACAAACAAACAAACTTAAATTAAAATGTAATACTTATACAACGTGTGGCAAAATTCACATCGCACGTTGAAAGGAACACAATAATCTCTTTTTCGTTTCGCAATTACTGGAGACACATACAAATCTGATTTCAGAGAAAAGTTAGTCAACTATTTACGAAGCCAAAGGTTAGAAGGAAAACAAAATTGTCTTAAGTAATCCTTGAAACCTGAAATGTGCCAGACAGATTAGTAACTTTAATTAGATTTGTTGTTCGCTGACTATTGTCAATATTTTAATGGGTGTGTAAGTAATGAGCGGTAGATTACTCGCAATTACTATTGTTATCTTACAACAATGGACGCAGATCCAGTGGAGCGAGTAAGACAAGTCTCAGTGGTGTCATTCTTCCGTGTACAGTTTCCTCTCCCATATTTCTAGTCACCAATTCAGACCTTGGAAATAAATTTAGATTCGTGAATTAATTGCAGACGCGTCAAGCAATACCTTTTTAGTCTATTTTTCTGTTATAAATATGTTTCACAATTTGTATTATTGCTAATTGTTTCCTTATTATTTCAACCTTATCGTTATTACATAATATAAATCAAAATATAATTTTAAACTTCTTTTTATACAACGTCGAGAGGCATACAAACATACGGGTCACTTTATGTAAAGTGGTTACCGTGGCCAATGAACGCTAGTAATACATTAAGTATAACACGTGCGATGCCACTTCTGCTGCTAACACAGCAACTCCTCGGGAGCTTACTGGTGACCTCACTCACACCCAGGAACACAACAACCCGTTAGGCAGTTTGTTATTTAACTGCGGTTTTCTGTCAGTTATTACTTATGTGAGCTTACAGAGGTATTACATCACTATTGTAAATACGAAATTTAGCGTCATTTGTTTTATGTTCCGTTGCCGAAATTCTGTTTGTTCTATTATACTCATGTTATTTCGTTTTTGATGCAATTAGACGTCATAGGGGAATACTCGTATCACGGTTGATAGATACTCGTATCAACAGTAGAATAATTTCAAAGACACGTTTGAATTTGTATAAATCGCATAATTGCGCACCGCTACACAATAGAACTGTGTTGTATTTTATTAGTTAATTGACATGTAACAGGCCAATCAGTTGCGATTGCCGCCTCGGAAAGAATAGTCCCTCACTTGAACGTTACTTACCATTTTTTATATCACGTATATTTTTCACAATTAACCATAACATGTTAACTTTGAAACGATTACAAGTGTAAGTATCCCGAGTAACTTTAACCGGTACCCGGTACCTTCACTCTGTTTATTGAAGAACACAGACTAAGAGATAGGTCTAAGTAACCAGAATGATGGTATTTCAGTATGCTAACTCTTGTCTTTGGCTATTATAGGAGTAAGCTTACAATGCTAACTTTATATGATTACAATGTTACTGTTATTGACTATATTCATTCCCGTCCTTGTAGAGGAGCTAGTAGGGTATTATGGCCGAACATCTTGTGAACTGTTATATAGGATAAAGGAGTAAACATACTATGCTATATTGCAAAATGTTGCCATCCTTTTAAAAGTGTAATAGACTTACACCGGAACTATTACAATAGTTTTATTACTACTGTAGTCTGTAACATGTACGTTTTAGATTTTTGAAATTATACTTCTTTAGGCGCGTTATGAAAAAATGATGAGTGAAATTTTAAGATGCGCGCACATCACTGTAACACAAAAGTAACAGGTTAAAGCTGCCCGCTAAACCGCTCATTAAGTCACGAAAAATATGCTCAAAACTGCAGCCAAATAACAATTCCCTGGAGGGTTGTTGTGTTGATGCGAGTGAGTGACGTTACCACATCACAGGCAATTGCGGCCAAATAACAATTACCTAGAGGGTTGTTGTGTTCATGCGAATGAGTGACGTTACCACCTCACAGGCAACTGCGGTCAAATAACAATTACCTGGAGGGTTGTTGTGTTCATGCGAGTGAGTGACGTTATTACCTCACAGAAAACTGCAGCCATATAACAATTCCCTGGAGGGTCGTTGTGTTCATGCGACTGAGTGAGGTAGTAACGTCACTCACTCGCCTGAACACAACAACAATCCAGAGAATTGTTATTTAATGATGCCTGAGAAGTATAACTTCTCACGCGCGTACATAAGTACACGCACCAATTTTTTTTTTATTGTTGAGCTGCAGTAGAGTAGCAAGACTGAGTTTTATCTTATTCTAAAATAGATTATCCGGAATTTGGTAGTAAAATTACAAATATTTATTTAGTGATACCGAATAAATGTGACCTGAAATGATTTTATTGAAATGAGTACCTGAAACGGATCTATAATGTCTAAAAGCTCAATTCATCGACATGTATTGTTGATCTTCCTCTATCATCGCAATAAGTACTTTTCCTTTGTTAAGATTGAACAAAGACTATATTCAACGTGGGTGAAGCCGTGGGCAGAAACTAGTCAGTTTATTTACACTTCTGATATATCATAATACCATACTTTTATCTCCTGAATAAATTAGACCGGTAAGCTTCCCACGAAACGCCTATCGAACAAAAATTGCATATCAACCTTGAAGAACGTCTATGAACAATTTAACGGCATTTTATTCGACAAATTTTTACGAGTCAAATGTAATAAAAATATGACACACTATCAATGGAAATTAATATTATTCTTCGTTGTTCAATGAATATATTCATCAAATAACGAAGACTAAATTACATTAAGGTAACATTTTAATGAATTTTCGTCAATATGGCTTTAGACCGAAACGATCGACGGGTGATCTTCTAGCGTATGTAACGCACCTCTGGGGGGAGGCAATTGATAAACATGGTGAATCAATGGCAGTCAGCCTAGATATCGCCAAGGCATTTGATCGGGTTTGGCATAAAGCACTTCTCTCCAAACTTCCGGCATACGGGCTGCCCCTCCAGCTTTGTAAGTGGATTGCTGGCTTCCTGCATGAGCGTAGAATCCGCGTCCTTGCAGATGGACGCGCTTCGCGGTTCCTGTCAGTGAATGCCGGTGTCCCACAGGGCTCCGTCCTATCGCCCACCCTCTTTCTTCTGCATATCAATGACATGCTGCCACTTAGTAATATTCATTGCTATGCAGATGACAGTACGGTCCATGGGCGATATTTCGGGCGGCCTAGTGCTAGTCGGGCAGAAATCGGTGAGAGGCGTGAGAGTCTTGTCGTTGAGCTTAATCGGGTTTTGGACCTCGTTAGTAAATGGGGTTCCAATAACCTGGTTGAGTTCAATGCCAAGAAAACTCAGGTGTGCGCGTTCACAACAAAAATGTCCCCATTTCACCCCACTCCCAGTCTTCGCTACCCTCAATATGCGCGATAGCCTGAATATGCTAGGCATGGATATTCGTTGCGACATAAACCAACGAAATTATATCGAGAGCCTCATTTTAACAGCTTCAAAGAAACTCGGAGTCCTGAACAGGGTGCGCCGGTTCTTCACGCCGGACCAACTTTGTCTTCTTTATAAGACTCAAGTTCGGGCCTGCGTGGAGTATTGCTCGCATCTCTGGGACGGCTCCGCACAGTATCTTCTCGAGGCTCTCGATAGGTTGCAGCGTCGGGCTATCCGCATAATCGACGACGAAGAGGTCACAAAATACCTATACCTCTGCAACTTCGTAGGGACATAGGCTCCCTAAGTACATTTTACCGCCTGTACCATGGTGAATGCTCTGAAGAACTATTTTCCCTTATCCCACCCTCTCCCTTCCGTCATAGAACCACACGTGCAGGCTTGCGATGTCATCATTCCACTATTGAGGACATTTGTTCTCGTACTAAAAAGTTCGGCAACTCCTATCTCTGTCGAACTATTAAAAAGTGGAACGCCTTGCCTGCACATGTGTTTCCTCCTTCCTACAACATGGGATCCTTCAAACGAAGCATGAAGAAGCACCTTGCGGGCCAGCATGGTAGCGTCAACTGACAGGACACCGTAGTCCTTTGTCAGTTGCCGCTGCAATTTGGGCTCCCCTTTTCGCTTACCAACAGGCGAAGAGGAGCCACTATGCTGAGCCAATATAAAAAAAAAAAAAGTTTGTATTGTAAGATGGTGTAATGTTTTCTTTTTTTGATTACTCCAAGGTAAATGCTTTTAGAGTTAACTAATTATATGCCATAAGGGCACGAAAATGTTTACAAATACATATTCGAATTAAATAATAAATAAATATTGTCGGACAAATTACACAGCGCCATCTAGCCCCAAAGTAAGCGGAAGCTTGTGTTATGGGTACTAGGCAACTGATAAACATACGTAAATACTTTTTTTTTTGTAAATACATACTTATTATACATAGAAATTACCCAGACAAACAGACATGTTCATGCACACAAATGCTTGTACTGTGTGTGAATCGAACCCACGAGCGTTGGTGTCAAAGTAGCGTAACAACGTGTTCCACCACTGCGCCACCGAGCTCGTCATTCGTCGTCAAATTATGGAAAAAGAAGTGGATAAAGCATTTTAATCATTAAATTATTAAGTTAGCTTCATTTATTAATCTTTAGGATTCAGCAAACGGTTTGGGTGTTGTTATTGAGCAAAGATCTTTAAATAAGAGAAGTCTACTTCGAGCCATTGCATGACATTAAACAAATCTAATACTGTGCGGCGTTTAAATAATGTATTTAGGTATTCTGTGTTGTGCCGTGTATACTTTGGAGCATGGGCTTGGCTCGGCTAGGCGCAGGCGCAGCCTGTTTAGGGTTGCCAGATGATAGTTTTGAAAAGGAGGACTAATGGTCAGAAAAGGAAAAGTTTCACTCTAAAGGAATTTAACATTTTATTTTATTGATTTAATTTGATTCCTTAAATCTAATTTGCATTATTTAAAAAACGATTGATTTTTTTATTGAATAAATATGAGTGTTTATTTATCTGTACTAATATATAAACTGAAAGAGTTTATTTATTTGAACGCGCTAATATCTGGGCTACCAATCAATAAGTTATTTAACATCACGATACGACCCTTAGCAGCCGAGGAAAAAGAAACAAAAATAGAAAAAAGTTTACGAGATGTCAGGACACGCGTAGACGGCGTCGCAGGCTGCAGCTAGTTAAATATATATTGAGAAAGCTGAAACTCTATCTGTTTGTTACTTTGCTGCAATGCACATAAATTAGCAAAAGGAGACGATGATGAGAAGAAGAGAAAGATGTTAAAACAGCAAAGAAGGGTAATTAAAACAAGATTTGTCCGCCTCTAGTTTACCATCTGACAACCCTAAACCCAGCGGAGCGCTTCGTTGGTGCCGCCGCCATTCGCCGGCAGTCCATGCTGTAATAGTCCATCGCCGCGTGCGCAAGGTCGCGTCTCTATTGCACTGTCATAGAACCGGTCTTCGTAGGTATACCACGACATTTTTCTGTGTAATTAGTCTGTATTAGTGGACGACTCATTACAAACTAGTTTTATCAATTAACGAGTTCGAATTCACTCAATGTTACATGGTGTTAGCTCTTTAGATGTATATGAGATTGAATATTAAATGTTGTTCGTAGTAGTAATAGTAACCATTAGGAAACATTTAAGACAGTTAGTACTCAAACGTCGCATAAGCCACATGGCGCTATCGATCGGTTTGTATAGTGCTATATCCGTAACTAACTGAAACAGAAAAATCCTGGAATCTTATACTGTGATTTAGAGATAAGTGAGATGGTATGGAACTCATTTCCGCCAATGTTGTTGACAGTGCAGTGCCGGACGGGGCGAGTAGCTAATAGCTTATAAATAAAATACGAGTACAATGAATACAATTGAACATTTTAGCATTTCATCAACAAAACGTATAGATGGTTTCACATTAATTTATTTAAAGTAATTTGATGTCAAGGTCAAAGATCCCAGCTAGACCCTTTTTTGCATCTTTTGACTCTTGAATCTGTGACAAGTTTAATAATGGCAAAGTTAATCGAGCTATAATCGACAAATGTATTGCTTATGTGTTAATAAAACACATTTTATCGATATTTAGAGCACTTCGCACATAATTAAAAATACGCAAATAATATCGTTTTGCAAAATAATATCTCCTATACGATTTTCTATATATCTAAGTACAATAGCGTTCCTTTGTTGACTCCGTAATAAGAAAATTCATAAAGATTTGCTCCTGCCGAAGATCGGAAGATAATACTCGCTCTAACCAATATAGCCTTATTTGTCTATTATTGGCAGCATGCCAAAAAATATATTCGCAAAGCAGATAGAGCTTACAAAAAATAAGACAAGCCAAAGAAGTGCATGAAGAAGTGCACGAATTGTTAAATAGTGCATAAAAGGGTTCAAGACAGGTCGAGGGAAGGAAGACCTACATTGTCACTCGCCTGGGGATTTGAGAATTAAGAGCGGCGTTATCCGTAAGCGCAGCTTAATATTGTCTCACTCCCAGTGGACAATGAAAGGCATGTTAATACCTTACGTAACTGCTTTAATGTTATGTTCTGTTGGACAATGTTCATTCCAACCTTTATTGTTTCAATAAATGGCATTTTTTATGAAATCACTTCAATGTAATTATATAGTCTTTTGTAACTACTGATGTAAAAGTAAAATGCGGTTGTTATCCGTTCGGAAATCTAAGGCTATGCGCCCACGAATAACTTTTGTCTCCTTAACGGTTTTGTCTCCCACGTCAAATGTATGAAACAGCGTGCTAAGTTACGAGGCGATCATTTTAATATACTTACTTAAGAAAAGGTGGTTCTTCAGTTATAATTTTATTATGGCCCCTCTGTTTAGCTGTCCATAATAGGACGGTAAAAGTTTTTTCAGAGTGTGCATTACCGCTATAACAAATAACAATTTTAATTTAATTTAAAATTAACATACGAGAAATGTTGTTTTTAGACATTTTTCACATTATGTATTTTGTCACATTTTTAAACTTTAAAAAAAAATACGTAGCGTTAAATTGTGTACGGTAGTATGAAATCGTTCGTGGACCAGCCCTTGGCCTGTTTAATTTTTATGTAGGTTGTGACAATCCTTCTTATTGAGAAGCACCTAGCTCCGGCTTGTACGCATATAAATTAAGAGAGCTTATTACAACTTAATTAATTAGTCGGTTACATTGTCAATTGATGATTATTGTACACATAAATATGTAAGTTAATGCACAAATCACCGAGAGTGCAGAAATTAAAGCTTCATAGAATGCGCGCTCGAGCAATGCTTACGTTAAAAACCACGTAGGCATCGCTCACGTACACGAAATCTCGGAAAACGCCGCGATAATTCGACTTGTTTTTTTTTTCATTTTTTACAGAAGTGGAGCAACGAAGAAAAGTTATACCGTACCGTTCGGTTAGTGGGTATTTAAATTCGTATATTGTTAATATTAAGTTATGTTAATTTATAATATGACTTTCGCAAAATAAAACCTGAAATCTATTAACTATAAACATGCTTTAGTCGGTTTCGACTTGACATTTTGAGATGGAGATATAAGATATTTTTTACAAACTTACGATTTGTATTTGATTCGATTGGACGATATATATAAAAAAAACCGTTCTTATTCCTGCCTACGTAGGTACCAAAGAATCACGTCTACCAAATTAGAAGTTAGTTCCAACTTAGTGTAGGCTGAGCAGCGTCAATGCCCTTTATTAAAATTGGCTTATGCTTCGACTGAAATGGCCGTGCACCGGATACGTGTCTATCTCCCATTGCATTGGGATCGTTACAGAATGCGATGAGATCACAATGTTTGCATTATATGTAGTGTGCCTACGGCCAACAGTATGTAAACAAGCAGGTAAACAGCGTGGGAACTGGGTAGATATAGCTGACCTCGGCTTTCACAACAGCAACACCCTACTCGTACATACGAAACAGGTATATCACTTTCTTGCATATAGAATGAGCTATGCTTAACATTTGGTACATGTTGTTTTGTCTGTGGTGTTTGTTGTCAATGACGAATGTCATTAAGATGTTCATACATAGGACAAGAACATAACATCTTTGTTTCTATTTACGACAGGTTTTTATAATGACCTCATTTTTGTTCTTGCTGGGGCACTTTTGGCCGCGATTTCGATAATAAAACTAATGTCATGAAATAAAAACTTTTCTAGTGTACGAAGATAAGGAAAAAAGTAACTTTCGCCGTTCCTTTGTGTTTTATTGTATATATGCATTAAATAAAAAAGATAAATAAAATTGTAAAATGTATTTGCTAATTAATAGATATATTCTATAGAATATACTATAGGAACAAAAATGCAAATCTACTAAACTAAAAATCATACAAAATAAATAAATGTAACTTATATAGTATGCTATTCTTACCAATACGTCATAGACGGTAATGAGTTAACGTAAGTCTTTATCACAACAAGAACATAAATACAAAAAAGATATCGATTTCGACATAAACGATGTCTGTAAAAGTGTTGAGATGATAAATTCTTCTTTAAAATAAATTTAAGAATGTTTTTATTGCTATCTTTTTTATATATGTCTATCTACCTAAAATATGCTATGGACTTGGCACCCGTTCAGGTTCAACTCATTTATCGACAATAATGTTAATCCCTAACGTCGTCTATACGTAACTTGGACCTTTTATTCATATTTATCTTTATGTTGGGACATCATTATTGTAGGCTTTATGTACTCTTTTCTTCTGGACCTGCTTCTTCTCACGACTTCACATACATGGTGTTAACATTGAATGCAAGCCTGTATGCTATTCCAAGTCACGGTCTACATTTATTAATAAAAAGCATTTATTAATAATATAAAGTTAAGTTTTATATCAAAATCAGTTTTACCACTGTGGTGAATTGTTGAATCAATTGAAACACTCTTTCAGATACTTAGTGTGTGAAAATAGTTTTAAATGTAAGATAAGCCAAAAATAACTACACTAAACACACAGATTTTAATTATAACCGACTCATTATTAAGACTTAGGAATATTAAACACTGTAATGCTCTCCAAATAAAATAAAATTAATAAAACAGACTGATGAGCACATTGTTTGCCAAAAGAAAACGGAAACTACACATTCCTCACTCCAAACAATATCCTTTGTTTAGAAAATATCAATATTTTTAGGAAATTACAGTAAAATATTATTTAATAGAATAGAAATAATAAAGAAACAAAAACATTTATCCTAACAAGTTACTTTAATTGCAATGTTCATTATTATTTTAACAGACTAAATAAAAAATATTAGAAAGAACAGATATGTTACATAAGAATATATCATGTTTCAAAGTTACTCAACAATGTTGAAAATAGTATTGTTTAAATTAAATTAAATCCTGAGGTTAGTCTTTTTTTAATTACCACCATTCTTACTTTTTTATTTTGTTTGTAACATTAACAGTGAACATTGTAATTAATGTAACTTAGGAAGGCAAAATCTTCCTGTTTCTTTTTTATTTACATTCAGATGATAAATTTAAAAATTTTCGTAAAATTTATATTAGGTTAGTTAGTTAGATATTGGGAAAATATCGCAGAAGGCTAGACTGCCAGTAGGCATAGACAGAAAATCAGTAGGATGGGCCAGATTATCAGTAGGCAATGCTAGGGTATCGCCGCCAAATAGATTATCTGCAGCCAGTGGAAGCGTATCGCTGTCTCGCAAGCTTTCAGTTGCCACTAGACAAGTGTCGGTAGTGGGTCGATTATTATCCGTAGATAACATAGAGTGTCGGCGCCGGGAAAAAAATTGTCTCGTATCGCTAGCAGGCAGACTGGCAGCAGATATGGTGTCTGTAGGAAGCGCAGATTACCACTAAACCGGAAGGTTATCTGCAGGCACTGGAGTGTGTGTTCCGTTACCAGTAGATGACAAAGTGCCGCCGGCGGGGAAACTTTCAATGGACTCTAGAACAGTATCAGTAATAGGAAGGTTATTAACTAATGAAAAAACATCATTAGCGGGCAGGCGATCAGAAGGTATAGGAAAAGTGCCAGTAGAAGAAGGTGAATAGGCAGTAGATACTGGAAGAGTATTTATAGTTGGCAGGCTTTCGGTAGCCATTGAAAGAGAGCCTGTCGTGAGCAAGTCTTCTGTAGATACTGGAAGAGCGTCGCTGTCTGGCAAACTTTCAGTTGTCACTGGAAGAGTGTCGCTAGCGGGAAGGTTATCAGTAGATATTGGAAAAATATCGCTAGCGGGCAGACTGTCAATAGATATAGTATCAGCAGGAAGGGGCAGATTATCACTAAACATTGGAAGGATATCGCCGTCAACCAGGTTATTTGTGGGCACTGAAACAGTGTGTGTGCCATTATCAGTAGATGACAAAGTGTCGCCGGCCGGGAAACTTTCAATGGACTCTAGAACAGTATCAGTAATAGGGAGGTTATTAACTAATGGAAAAACATCATTAGCGGGCAGGCGATCAGAAGGTATAGGAAGAGTGCCAGTAGGAGGAGGTGAATAGACAGTAGATACTGGAAGAGTATTCATAGTTGGCAAGCTTTCGGTAGCCATTGAAAGAGAGCCTGTCGTGAGCAAGTCTTCTGTAGATACTGGAAGAGCGTCGCTGTCTGGCAAACTTTCAGTTGTCACTGGAAGTGTGTCGGTAGCGGGAAGGTTATCAGTAGATATTGGAAAAATATCGCTAGCGGGCAGACTGTCAATAGATATAGTATCAGCAGGAAGGGGCAGATTATCACTAAACATTGGAAGGATATCGCCGTCAACCAGGTTATTTGTGGGCACTGAAAGAGTGTGTGTGCCATTATCAGTAGATGACAAAGTGTCGCCGGCCGGGAAACTTTCAATGGACTCTAGAACAGTATCAGTAATAGGGAGGTTATTAACTAATGGAAAAACATCATTAGCGGGCAGGCGATCAGAAGGTATAGGAAGAGTGCCAGTAGGAGGAGGTGAATAGACAGTAGATACTGGAAGAGTATTCATAGTTGGCAAGCTTTCGGTAGCCATTGAAAGAGAGCCTGTCGTGAGCAAGTCTTCTGTAGATACTGGAAGAGCGTCGCTGTCTGGCAAACTTTCAGTTGTCACTGGAAGTGTGTCGGTAGCGGGAAGGTTATCAGTAGATATTGGAAAAATATCGCTAGCGGGCAGACTGTCAATAGATATAGTATCAGCAGGAAGGGGCAGATTATCACTAAACATTGGAAGGATATCGCCGTCAATCAGGTTATTTGTGGGCACTGAAAGAGTGTGTGTTCCATTATCAGTAGATGACAAAGTGTCGCCGGCGGGGAAACTTTCAATGGACTCTAGAACAGTATCAGTAATAGGGAGGTTATTAACTAATGGAAAAACATCATTAGCGGGCAGGCGATCAGAAGGTATAGGAAGAGTGCCAGTAGGAGGAGGTGAATAGGCAGTAGATACTGGAAGAGTATTCATAGTTGGCAGGCTTTCGGTGGGCATTAAAAGAGTGTCTTTTGTTGGCAAGTTATCTAGAGATATAAGAAGAGTGTTGCTGCCTGGCAAGCTTTCATTAGCTACTTGATGAGTGTCAGTAGTATGGAGATTATCATCTGTTGATACAGGGAAAATATCGCTGGTAGGCAGACTATCAGTAGATATGGTTAAAGTTTTTGAAATAGGACTCAGATTATTAGTAGACACTGGAAGCGTATGGCTGGGGACCAAGTTATTTGCTGACACTGGAAGAGCGTCGATAATGGATCGATTATCAGAAGATAACAGAGTGTCGCTGGAGGGGAAATTATTACTGGATACTGGGAGACTACCATTAGTGGGGAGGTTATTAGCTGATACAGGAAAAATATCATTAGCGGATAGGCTGTCAGTGTCAGTCGTGGGTCGTGGTATTGAAAAAGTCGGTGTTGTGAGCAAACCTTCAGTAGCCACATTAAAAGTGTCACTAGTGGCGGAATTGGCAGTAGATACTGGGGATATGTCGCTTGTCGGTAAACCGGCAGTAGATATGGGGTGAATGTCATTAGTTGGAAGAGGATCTGTAATGAGGAGATCGTCAGCGAACATTGGAGAAATATCACTGGTACTCAAATTATCAATACGTCTAGGAAAAGTATCAGTGGCGGGTATATCGTTAGTAGATACTGGAAGACTGTTACTAGCCGGTAGTTTCTCGGGGAAGATTGGAAGAATGTCGGTAGCAGGCAGGTGATCTGCAGGTAAAGAAAGAATGTTAGTAGAAGACAAGTCATCGGTAGATACGGGAAGAGGGTCACTGGGAGGCAAACTTTCAGTGGACACTGGAAGACCATCTGTAGTGTGAAGATTGTCAGTAGATATTGGAGGAATATCATTGGCATGCAAACTATTGGTAAGTATAAGAAACAAGTCAGTAGCGGGAAAGTCATTAGTAGACACTGGAAGGCTGTTAGTAGCTGGTAGTTTCTCAGTAACTACAGGAAGATTGTCAGTAGCTGGCAGGTGGTCTACGGGTACAAAAAGAATATTGGTCGAAGACAGGTTATCAATAGGTACAGGAACAAGGTTGCTGGTAGGCAGATTTTCAGCGGCCACTGGAAGAAGTTCACTGACTGGCAGAATGTCGGTAGGTATACCACGAGTGGCAGGAGCGGGCAGATTATCGTCAACCTCTGGAATAGTATCGCTGGTGGACTGGTTAAATGTTTCTAGTGGAAGAGAGTCAGTTGTGGGCAGGTTGTCATTAGGTACTGAGAGAGTATTCATAGTTGGTATTGAAAAAGTTGTGAGCAAACCTTCATTAGCCACTGGAAGAATGTCACTAGTGGCGGAATTGACAGTAGATACTGGGGATATATCGCTTGTAGGTAGACCGGCAGTAGATATGGCGTGAATGTCATTAGGTGAAAGAGGGTCTGTAGTGAGGAGATCATCAGCGGACATTGGAGAAATATCACTGGTACTCAAATTATCAATACGTCTAGGAAAAGTATCAGTGGCGGGTATGTCGTTAGTAGATACTGGAAGGCTGTTACTAGCCGGTAGTTTCTTATCGGGGATTGGAAGAATGTCAGAAGCAGGCAGGTGATCTGCAGGTAAAGAAAGAATATTAGTAGAAGACGAGTCATCAGTAGATATAGGAAGGGGATCGCTGGCAGGCAAACTCTCAGTAGCCACTGGAAGACCATCAGTAGTGTGTAGATTGTCAGTAGATATTGGAGGAATATCATTTGTATGCAAAGTATTCGTGAGTATAAGAAATGAGTCAGTAGCGGGAAAGTCGTTAGTAGACACTGGAAGGCTGTTAGTAGCTGGTAGTTTCTCAGTAACTATAGGAAGATTGTTAGTAGCGGACAGGTGATCTACGGGTACAGAAAGAATATTAGTCGAAGACAGGTTATCAATAGATACCAGAAGAGGGTTACTGGCAGGCAGACTTTCAGTAGCCACTGGAAGAAGTTCACTGATGGGCAGACTCTCGATAGGTATACCACGAGTGTCAGGAGCAGGCAGATTATCATCAACCTCTGGAATAGTATCGCTGGTGGACAGGTTATATGTCTGTAGTGGAAGAGAGTCAGTCGTGGGCAGATTGTCAGTAGGTACTGAAAGAGTGTTAATAGTAGGTATTGAGAAAGTGGGTGTTGCGAGCAAACCTTCATTAGTCACTGGAAGAGTGTCAGTAGTGGCAGAATTGACAGTAGATACTGGGGATATATCGCTTGTAGGTAGACCGGCAGTAGATAGGGGGAGAATGTCAGTAGGTGGAACAGCATCTGTAGTGTAGAGAGTGTCATTGGATATTGGAGAAATATCACTGGTACTCAAATTATCAATACTTCTAGGAAAAGTATCAGTGGCGGGTATGTCGTCAGTAGATACTGGAAGGCTGTTACTAGCCGGTAGTTTCTTGTCGGAGATTGGAAGAATGTCAGAAGCAAGCAGGTGATCTGCAGGTAAAGAAAGACTATTAGTAGAAGACAAGTTATCAGTAGATACGGGAAGAAGGTTACTGGTGGACAGACTGTCAGTAGGTATACCATGAGCATCAAGACCGGGCAAATTATCAGCAACTTTTGGAATAAGCTCGCCGGTGGAAAGGTTATGTGTCTGTATTGGAAGAGAGTCAGTGGAGGGCAGATTATTTGCAGGTACTGAAAACGTGTTCATAGTTGGTAAACTCTCAGTAAGTATTGAGAAAGGTTGTGTTTTAGGCAAGTTATCTGTAGATACTGAAAGAATAACGTTATCTAGCAAGTTACCAGTAGTCACCGGAAGAGTGTCAGTAGCGGTGAGATTAACAGTAGATATTGGCAAAATATCATTGTCGGGCAGATTGTCAGTAGGTATATGGAGAGTGCCAGTAGGTGGGAGTGAATTATCAGTGGACACTGGCAGGTTTTCGAAGGCAACAACATTACCTGCAAACACAGGAAGAGTCCCGCTTACGGGAAAACTTTCAAGGGACACTGGGGGAGAATCTGTAGTATGAAGGTTGTCAGTAGATATTAAAGAAATATCGCTGGCATGCAGGCTATCGATAGGTATAAGAAAAATGTCAGTGGCGGGTAGATCGTTAATAGATACTGGAAGGCTGTTACTAGTAGGTAGATTCTCAGTATCGACTGAAATATCAGGAGCGGACATATTTTCAGATGTACTGAATGGCAGTACTGGAAAAGTGTTGACGACGGCTATGCTCTCAGTAGACACTAAAGGAGTATTGGTAGGGGACAAATTGTCAGTAGATATTGAAAGTGAATTACCGGGTAGGGTATCAGAAAAACTTGGAACATTGACAGTGGCGGGTATCGTGCTCGTTGATATTGGTGTAGTGTTCGTTATAGGAAGAGTATTATCCAGTACTGAAAGGGTATCGGGAGTGAACAATTTGTCAATAGGTACTACATGAGTATTATTACCAAAAGGGGCGTTGCCTATGGATTCAGAGACAGATTCATTTACCTGAGAATCTGAATATTTAAATATTGGCAATGTGTGTAAGATATTTGATGTGTTATCAATAGGTACGGGTAAAGTACTTGTAACAGATCTAGATGTGTTAATGACAGATACATCATCAGCTGTTTGATTAGGTTGCTGGGTGCTGTTAGTTACATCGCCTAAGATACCGGTTAAATTAGTTTGGTTACTTGACATTAATGGAGACCAGATTGCATTGTCAGATGAATTACTAGATACAGAAGGAGATGGTGATTTATGTTCATGTTTTTTAATGTTGTCAAAAGTATGATCTATTGCTGTTTTGTTCTTGGGATTATATTGAGAGTCTTCGAGCTTGTTATGTAGTTTATGTGTTAATGAATAGAGCAGTTGACTAGAATTATCTTCTTGATTGCTTCCGACGAATGGCTGATTATTCCAATACTTGGGTATCCAAGTTTCTGATATTAAAAGCGGATATTCAACTTCAGGGAAAGAGCCAATATCTTTAAAGCAAAATGGTTCAAAGTTAGGCCGATTAGGATTTTTAATTTCATTTTTACTTTTTTGTGTAATTGGAGCAAGATTAACGTGATTGGAATTGGATGCACTAATCTTTTTAATATCTTCAAGAAATGATAAATCTTGTACAGATGGTTTTTGGGTGCTGTAGTGTAATGTAGGATAGTCAAAAATGGAAAAATGTAGAATGTCAGAATTCGCAACTTTGCTGGGAAACGGTCTACTTGGTTCCATAGCTCGAAGTAATTTTGTTTTATGAGACAATCGCTTTATGTTCTTAGGAGCTCTTAGTGATGTCGAAAAATCATCACATACTTGTGACTGCTTCGCGTTCTTGAGGTAATTTGTCCACGAATAATTTTTTAGACTTCTTGGCATACAATGCAGGTACACTACCTGAAATAATATTGAAATAAACTTTAATTTAATTATGCACGAACATCTTCAACTTTACGAGCATCAAAGTATAAAATAACTTCCTCTTACTGATAAATTATAACGACTACGACCACTTGCAAAATATATTTTTATAAGTACAAATAGCAAATAGCCCGTTGGAATTTTCGAAAAGACTTTTCTAGCTTTTAGTTTCTACGGAACCTTAACGCTCAGATTAAAGTTTATGATATTCCACTGATTAAGGCCAAGACTTACCTATCATAATCAAATTGGTCGTGTTCTATCAGAAGGTGATGTCAGGAGCCCTAGAAACCGGCGAGGGTGCATGAAAAGAGCAATGAATGTTAAAGATAGATAGATAGATATTCCACTGGTTTGGGCTGTAAGTCCTTAGTCTGATTCTGATGTAAATACAAATAGAACATGCCCACTATATTTGTCATATATATACTTAATATGAAGATATAAGTAACTAAAATATATTGCGTACCTGAACCAATATCACAAGAAATAAAAACAAAGCAACTTTTTCACGAACACCCATCGTGTTATAAACATCTTTATATAAAATCAGATATTATTTATACCTTTCTTTTGAATTATTATCTATGAACTTTAGAGAAACGTGACGTGAATTTCTTTCGTTATACATTTCTATGTATTTGATATAAAAGAAATATGTTTATCTAAAATGCAAGCGATAAGACTCGTGTTTGCTATAAGTTTATGTAACAAATTATACACTAGTATAATTTGGAAATTAGTGTACTACAATGGTATCATTGTCCTGTTTCAGGTAATATATTTATATCTCCTGTTGAAAAATCACCACTAATGTGCAATGTGCAGTCAGTAAGTATATATCACAATCATTATAATATCATAATAGTTATGTATAACTTGGTATCCTTATTTCCATAAATCCGAATAATGTGCGGAAATTACCGTAGTCTATAACTGCTTGCAATAAAGGAAATACTTGCGAGTTGTCACTCCCGCTGCTGTCGCGTCAATTTCTTAAGGGTTTACAGGTAAACGGCCTAAATAAAATAGCCTAAATAATAATATACAGTAATGGCACTTCTTTAGTCGTGCTGCTAAATAGCACACTACCTCTACACCTACTCTACTACTGTACTCTCCTTTGCCAGAACCGTGTTTGGTAATTAGTGGGATAGTGCGTGCGTAGATCAGTGGTAGTGCATCACGTGCAGATGAAGTTGTCTCAGACTGTAAAGATAAGAGTGATCCACTTAAGTTCACTAAGAAAATCTGTTAAGGATCAATTCATTTCCCATTACGTATATCCAATTAAGTGATTAGCCCCACTACAACAGTCTACTTTTTATACGACATAGGGAGACAAACAAGCTTACGGCCCACTTGATGTAAAGTGTCAACCGTAACCTATGAACGCTTGTAATACAACTAGTATCGTTAGCGCTTTGTCACCACTGCTGCTAATATAGCAAATCCTCAATAGCATATTAGTCTCTCTATAGCCTATTATCTCATTCGCTCGCAGAAGCAGCAACTCAGCAGGCAGTTGTTATTTGGGTGCGGTTTTCTGTGAGGTGGATCCTCCGGGATTGTTTGATGCAAGCTCCCTGTATTTCGTCTGAGACTAGTTTATTAATTTGCAGCGATCACCACATGCATATTACGAGTAGGTTGGCTTTGACTCTAAACATGATAATGATATTCTATACAAGTCAATTTCGATATTATTACTATTATTTAGATTACGTTTGACGTAAAATTTTATTACTAAACGTGATCTAGAAAAAAATCTTTTTTTATGTAAAATTACGTTTTTAAACCCTTATATGAATAAAAAATGGATGCAAATGGAATGGATGGACGTTTCCGAGATACACGAAGTATATTCATACATATACAAGATTAATGGTTTAAAGTATAGGATATTAAAGCAAATACCATCATTTTTTTGTTGTATTTATACTTACCGATAGTCCTTACAATAGTTTATTTAATGCTGTTTACTTTCTACAAAAAAGAGTATTTCTGTAGAATTGTATTCCATGTCGATAATAGTCCTTTCTGTAGATTGACCCTTATCCAAAATATCCTCCATAGTGTTTGAAATATTCTCGTAGAGCAATTCTTCGTTAGTAGACAGTTCTTGTTTGTCTATACTCTTATCATTTTCGCTGATATCGCTTTCTGCTTTCATATTTCTTAGCGTAAAATCCATTGTATGCGTATCAATTGTAGTTACACTTCGATTATTATCCACATTATCGTTTTTAGTATTCTGGACAGCCCCCCTATATTTTTTGCTAATAACATCGCTTTCTGCGTCCGTGTTTCCTAGTGTAAATTTAATTACATCGTACGTAGTTGTACTTTGAATGTTATCCACATTATCTTCTAAAATATTCTGGATATTTCCATTGGATAATGTTTCATTAATGGGCACTTCCTGTGGGATTGCAATATTATTATTTTTGCTAACAACATTGCTTTCTGCTTCACTGTTTCCTAGCGTAAAATTCATTGTACGCGTATCATTCGTAGTTATACTTTGATTGTTAATTTCATTATCCTCTGTAGTTTTCTGAATATTTACACTGGAGAAGTGTTCTTTATCAGTGAGCAGCTCTTGTTTAATCAAATTTTTATCACTTTTACTCACGGCATCGCTTTCTGATTTTATATTATCTGACATAAAATCCATTTGGTGGGAATCTTTCATAATTAACTTTGCATGTGATATTGCATCTTTACCTTTTGTGTTTACTGTGTCTGATAATAATTTAAAGTTAGCTTTAACTTCAGGGTCAAATGGATCAGCCAAATCTTTAATATCTTTAAAGAAGTAAGGTTTAGTTACTTCTAAAATATCATTTGGATATTCCACGTCAGGGAAATATGGATCCGCAAAATATTGATCTGCGAAGAACTCTGTATTACCGTCAGCTAAATTAGATCGAGGAACTTTAGTGTTTAAAACACTTCTGACTTCTCTTTTACTATGGCATACATTTACTTGCTAAAAAGAAATTGAACAGGTACAGACAAAATATATAAAATTGCTTATTTAATTAAGTCACTTTTTAAGGTACTTACTGAGATTATAAACATAAATAAGAAAGTTTTTATCATTTTGAAAAAAATAGCTAAAGGAATAGTTATATAAAAATGTTTGAATGTCACTACGATATTAATACTTATAGAAATGAAATTAATAGTATCCGATTCAAGTTTATATAATATTTTTTAAAAGAAATTATTTAATGTGTAGTAATGAAAAAAGCCTTACCTATTTTGTTATCTTATCTATAAATGTCTTAACATAACGAAACTTAAATATTAATGCTTCAAAATACTTATGTCACTGATGCTTGTGTAATATTATCTTAATCGTAACAATAGTGATATAATATATGTAATAATCATCGACCCAATCAATCAGTCTCAATCTTAATTACTACATTGTTACTTAATCCACTGTAATAAAAATAAAGACTCAGATATAAAAAATATCCTTACTCGAAATATTTTGATACAAGAAAGAAATGAAACGGAGTATAATCACAAACGAATAACTACCACTAGACTGCGCATCACAGCACTCCACGCTCACAAAATCGTTGAGTTTTAGCGCCTAAACATTTCAGCCTTTCGAGCCACTGACCAATAGAAGAATGTTTGAAGTAAACAATTCTTAACGGAAGTATCGCGTGTTTTATTTATTTTGTTGAACCTGTTATTTCGAATGATTTGCAGCGTCGCGGTCGCAGGAAGACTAAGGGGACATTTTGTCTTACATTGGTTATTCAATTATTAGATCTACGGACATGGATGGATTAATTATATACGTTCTGATTCACACAAAAATCGCCCACGGTGTCCGAATATTATTGAGTAGATCTCTGGGTTTGTGACTTGATTATTTTCAAACTCAGAGATCTACTCAAAAATATTCAGACACCGTGAGCGATTTTTTCGACTAGAAGAATGTTATTTTATTTTTTATATATATTTTAATTAACCAGTAAGCCGATAAGTGCCGCGATATTGATCGGCGAACTAGCTAATAAGGGTTACGCGATCTATTTTGCCCCCTGACCCGTAGTGGTGAATTGGGTTCCTACGTAATATCGGTCTCATCAGCTCTCCATAGGTTATTTCCTTCATGAGTTTTCAACCAGACAGACATTGACAACCTCACCTATCTGTAGTGCAACCTGCCGATTTGTAAACGAGGTTTTGGTGAAAGATATACAGATATATCACTATATAATATCGATGCAGGGTTGAATTTGTACATGGAATATTTTTTAATTATGTTATAACGGGACTCTACTGTCGATGAAGCGGCTAAAATAGCTATTTTTAATTATTGTGTACCTTGCGTGCACGCATCACTCTAAAATTAAAAATATACGGTTTGATTGGTAATTTAATATTACATAATAATAGCTTATATTCATTCATCGTTTATATGTATTTGTTTACGTGACAAATTCGTAAATGTTTAAATTTCCTACGTAAAACTTAAAAAATCACTCCACACAAACTTCATCTAGTATTTATAAAAAGAAGCAACCCGATTGGGGTAATACTTCCATCTTATACCGCAGGCAAATAATAAATACCCGACATTCTGACGACAGCTGTTCTTGGGTACGAATCAAATGATCTCGCGGTAAAGGCGAGCGTGGTACACTCCTGCGTTGTCTACAATCTACGAGTATTACTAGCGTTTGGTGCGAGATGAATTCGCAGACAGAGGGCAGACCCCTCTGTCTGCGCATTATGGTTAATTACTACGCGAAGAATTATGATTATTTCTTCAATTTTTTTATTCTACTTAGAAATATGATTTCATAATATTCTTCATAATCCTTCACTAACATTAAGATAATCAGATCTGACTCTAATCTCATACTCAAATCTGAGTCATATTCGCGCTGTACTCGACCAGCATTACTAAGTTCCTACGTATAAGCCATTCAGAAATAAAGATCTTGAACATTTTTGTAATCAGGATTTTTTCATTAGAAAAATCAAATTAAAATAATATTTTATATAAAACAGGATATTGTTTTCAGTATATATATACATCAAATTTTATCAACTGTAATTATTTTATTTATTTTATTATTACTTTTCGCTTTTTTATATGGGACAGGCCCACCACTCATTCCCACTACTGTGTCTCCTGTGTAGCCAGAGGGGTTAAACTACAGCTCCCGCTCCTGACGGCAGAGATCTCACTCCCAGAGAACATGATGTGATATTTGCTCGAACTCATGATTTGTCGTAAAACACTTACATAAAGGCGATGACACAAGTCTAAACGAAAAGAGATTAGCCCTAAAGTTTCCATGCCCTGCTAAAAATTGCGGAACGGGATGATCAACTTCTAACCACTCTTTTTTAATCTATCTCGCACTGATCGAAAGAACAGATACAAGTGGTAACCTTTAGTAGAAGTTTCCCATCTTTCAGCAAAGTTTCAATTGGTCGTCGATTGGTTTGAACAATCTAAGTATTTAAGTATTTTGTCATGATCGCGATGTTTTAGAAAGTCAGGGTGCATGTTTTTAAAGGTGTAGTTTGAAGCGCGTCATTGTACTTCTTAAGTTAACTAGTAACACGCCTGCCAGCACTGGTAGTGTCTCGGTGCTCACATTTCTATACGATTTACATAAAAATATTAAAGGGAGAAGCTGACTTTGCAGCAACTTACGACGCGCAGCACCTATGGTAGCCATATCAGCCCATGCAGGTAAACCGTACGTACGTACATTCTAAATATATAGCCCCACATCGAGGTGGAAATTCGAGTTAAAACGATCGCATAAAAGTTCTTTTTGGCTTTTTCTCTAACCTGCTTCATGTGTTCAATGTAATTAAAACCTTTGTCTAACAGTAAAACCAAGTAACAAACCAATTTTTTATTTGTAACTGATACTCCATTGAAGAGTAATCGCGACGGAACCTGCAAGTTTCCCTTGAATAAGAGTTGATATGTTTTGTGGGGTGCAAAATCGAGACGGTTACGATAGCCCCAGTCTGAAATCAGGCTAAGGAAAGTACTGGCTAGTTTTTCTATACTTGATTTGGAATTAGCTTTTATTAATAAGAGATAATGTCATATCGGCAGTGGGACAGGCTAAATTAGGCCGCGCCTTTTACTTAGTTGATACATACATAGAACCCTAAAAGGCGTAGAGGTATAATATAAATAATATACCTAGGCACGGGTAGAATAATTAAGAAAAATGTAATGGCGCTAATACTTCGACGTCCTTTGTAGTTGTTGGTACAAAGACAAACCAAGCAGCACAGGCGTGTGAGCATGAAGGAAATAAATAGCCATTGGACAATCAATGACACTGATTTTGCATAGTAACTCTATTTACCGCTACAGCTCACTTGTGGACGGCAACGAAGGTATAAGTGTGTTTGTTCCTGCCCCAGAACGGGGAGAAAGCTAGATAGTAAAGAGGGCAGAATTTAAATAATTTGTAGGGAGTGAAGAATTGCCCATGGTACGAAGAGATCTTAGAGCAGCATGTGCCGTGCGCATCTCCCGCGTTTCGGCTCAAATGACCGCGAAGTCGGTGGAGCCATGGGCGGTGGTGGGTTGTTAAACAAAGATATTAATTTATGCGTATTTTCTTGTCTTCACGTCAGGTCAGTTGCGGGGAAGGCAGAGAGAACGAAGAAAGCTTCTTTAACATTTACAGCCCTTTTCATGCACGCTTGGACTCCTGACGTTATCATCTGTGATGTCAGGAACTAGTCTACTTCCTACTATAAAACGTGAGCAGAATTAAATAAGAGTTCACGCACTACCATCACTATAGTACTCGCAGTCTCAGTACTCTGGCCGAAGTTCATCACATGTCGATATTCTCCAAATCACCGTGCAGAAAGTAATAATTGTTTTGCCATATATGCTTGTGACGAACTTAGCGTTCGATGTTCCTTACTCGTACTTCCTTACTGGTGCGTTCAACCTGGCCTAAGGGAACTGACGGATAAAACAGCGCTCTAGAATATATGAGTGAGTGCATACTACTATTTTGAAGGCTGATAGAGCCTCTCTAAGTTTTGCGCATCTGTATGACGTCTATCTATCTATAAGTTCACGGCAAATCCCTTGCCGGGTAGGCAGAGAGAACCGAGCGCTACATGACTCGATCCTTATAAACCTAACTCGGTTCTTTAACATTCATTGCTCTTCTTATGCACGCTCGTCGGTTTCTAAGGTTCCTGATATTACCTTTTGATAAAACACGATCAATTTGGTCGTGGTAGGTAAGTCTTGGCCTTGCTCGGCTCTTGCATCCTTCTACTTTCTGTTTGACGTCATAATGTTAGAGCATCCGAATGATATCATTAACGAAAATACATATAAAGGGGATACATTTCAGGAACATTCAGAGGAAATTGTCTTTTGTTAAAGCCTAAAGGGATAATTAAAGCATCTCGACGCAAGCAAGTCAGTTTTGGGCATTAATGAAGCCTAGCAAATAATGCTTAGTCTTAGTTACTCAACCTCTCATTAACGGGGCTATAAGCGAGCACCGAATTACTGGAAATGCCTTTTTTATCGCGCATAATAACATAATGAATGTAAAATTCCAAGATGAAGTTGCTTTACATATTTGGGGAATGAAATTTTCGTCTGAATGACTAGTAAAAAAAGACTATGTGTCATTATGTTGAAAAAGCGAGTGAGGTATGTAAGAACCGATTCACGTTTTGCTCAGTCTTGTCTGCCTACCCCGCAAGGAACTTATCGTGAAAATGTAAATAGATACACCTTTAAGTTCCAGTTCATTTTCAATTATATATTTATTCAGTTAAAGATGAAATAATACAAGAAATAACAAAATATAAGACTGAAGTATTAGCTGAGCACAGGTTTCCGATACAAGTAGTCAAATGAAAATAACCACGGGAGTGGCGACATGAGAATGTGAAGTACCATAAGAGATATAAGTAATATGAAATGCTTTTCGTAATCCTTATTTTATTAGTCTTATTATGGCTTACCTTTCGTATAAAATCAGTATCTTGAGTCTACGTAAAAATGCGATGTTTCTTGTATCTGAACACCATAAGGTAAACAATAAAACAAGAAAAAAAAAACACAAATCATAACGTATGTAGACGTAAAGCCTCACCCACCGCGGCAGGAAGCATTGTCTGCTCATAAGTAGGCTGTTCATAAGTTTGTACGACGCAGTAGATGAACCGCGGAATCTTACCATACACACTAGTCCATGTGATAATCGAATAACATGTATTAGGAAATATTGAAATCTTCCACTAATTGATTCGGATTTTTTTTTATATTCGGATAGATTCTACTTTTACGTATATACGTTTGTTCAATCAGTTTCTATTCACCGATAATCAGTAAGGTAAGCCGACAACCTGTGCTCTGTATAATGGAGCCCTTATAAAGTAACTGATCGATTTAGCAGCAGCCCCCGCACCCACCGCCACCGCTACATCCTCCGCCACATCCGCAGCCGCCACCGCATCCTCCATTACATCCTCCGTTACATCCTCCGTTACCTCCTCCAATCCCACCTCGATTCACCATAGATAAAATCAAGATTGGCAGTAGTATATCGTTATCAAAACCGCCATTTGACACGCCGTTGCATCCTCCAAAACCTCCGTATCCATACAGACCTGGGTACCCACCGTAGTAGCAGTGTGCCCAATGACACTGGAAATAAGAGATTATGAAATAAAATATCAGAAAGTTTGGGAAAGTTACCGTTTAAAAATCTGTTCCTACGCAAAATCCTGAGCTAGTTTAGTTAAAAAAATATATCTAACTTGTTATAGCTAACTATTTAAAATTGTACTGTTATTTCCAAATTTAGGTAGAAAACTAAACTATTTAAATTTACTTTGAAAAAAAAAACGAAAAGTTTCTTAATCAAATGGTGAAATTTATGTACGGAATAATGTTTACCTGTAGAACGAGCATAAGAGCTAGGAATGCTACGGTCTTGGTTGAGGTCATTTTGATTTGTTACTGAAAAACCTTGGAAAGCATCGCTTTTATACTTATGTGTGAAATATCACGAGCCTATTGGCAATAGATATGGTTGTTTTGTAATTAGGTATGTGTGTCAATGAGGGCACGTAGTGGCACACGCTTATCATTTAGTTGAAAAATGAGACATTTGATACTGGGATAATAATATGACTCATGAGGTGAGCACTCAAAAAAAGCATTTTAAATAAAAAAGTAAAACCGACTTCATGGATGTTGACCCCTTAATTGTCATCATTGTTTTGATCATTGAGTGAGTGAGTGTTCATGAGTGATGGCGTTCTAGCGTGACTTTAGTGAAATCAGTTTCTAACTTTTCATTAATTAACTTTTTAGTTTACCTTCAAAGCTTCAACAAAAATTACGTGTTTCATGACAGGCGTATAATCATAAATAATAATCAGAATTAATTTTCAAACTCGGAGGAGGTCTGCATAATAGTTTGAAATCGACATTTCTATTAAATAGACTTTTTTTTTAATAGGTAAATTCTTCTTCTCTGCCTAGGTGGAGTTCAAAGTCAGGATTTTTTTTTATTCAACATGGGTGGGCTTACTAGCGTACGGTCCACCTGATCTAAAGTGGTTACTGTAGTCATGAACGCTGGTAATACATTAAGTATCACTCGTACGATGGCACATACACTGCTAGTACAGCAATGCCTTTGGAGTTTGCTGGTGACCTCACTCACACGCAGGAACACATCAACCCTCTAAGGAGTTTGTTATTTGGCTACGATTGATTCGGGCTGCTCTGATGTGCCTTGTCTCTCTTAAAATACCCAGACCAGGACAAACAGACATGTTCATGCACACAAATGTTTGCTCTGTGTGGGAATCGAAACCACGACCGTTGGTCTCAAAGTCGCATTATTAACCGCGGTGTCACCGAGCCGGATTATTTTAAAAATTTAGAATTTTTCTGTCAAAGTGTTCATAAATAACTATAAAGTCATATAAATGTAATAAATATAGCTCTAATTAATCAACTTTTCACCAAAATATTATTGCATTACCCCAATAGTATAAAAATTAAACGAAATCTGATCATAATATTAAAAGCCAAAGCCCACAGGGGTGTCAAAAGTGGGAAGTGGCAGGGATACAGCGCTGCGATCGTTTTTTATGTGAAAGGTTCACAATATAACATCCAAACACAAAAGTCACAAATAAATCCCATCCCGGATCACTGCCACTACTACGACCCGCAAATCCCGCCTCTTTGAGTTTTGTTTTTAATATAGGACATATTAATATTAAGTTGTTGTAAAATTCAATCTTTTCTTTTTTTATACAACTTCGGGCGGCATACAAACATACGACCCACCTGATGTAAAGCGCTTACCGTAGCCTACAAACGCTTGCAATACATTAAGTATCACTCGCGCAATGCCACCTCTGCTGCTAACACAACGACTCCTAAGGAGCTTACTCCCTCTAGAGAGTTGGTATTTGGCTGCGGTTATCTGCGAGGTGGAGGTACTTCCCCAGACGAGCTGTTTTGATGCGCTTTACCTCTGTTAAAAAAGTCTCTCTAAAATTATATGGAACTTTTAAAAAAATGAAATAATAATTAAAATAGAAATTCCACTAAAATTTCATTTATAAGTTGAAGCAAATCATTAGTTGAAAACTAATCTACGAGTATGTAGCAATTATAGCCGTAACGAAAGTACGCATGCACTCAATATTATAAATATAATAACATAGTGTTATAATCCCTAGGAAAGTTACTTGTATTTTACAAACACGTAATTTTCTTCCCCATTTTTCACACGAGAAGAGTATTTGACTTGGGAGAAAGTGATCAACTGCACCCTAGCTTATCAGTCCCATATACGTCCGAGATGCGATTGACCTTCTTCCCATTAGCTTGATTATGAGAAGCATAGTTTTTTTTATAGCAGTAAAGTGACAAACAAGCATACGCCCTGCCTGATGGTAAACAGTCACCGTTGTCTATGGACATTTGCAACACCAGGGGTGTCCCTCGTGCGTTGCCGACCCCTAAAAACCTCTTTACGTCTTTCTTGAAGAACCCCATGCTGTAGTCCCTTCGAAAAACCTCAGCTGGGAGCTCATTCCACAACTTGCAAGTTCTCGGATGACCATGGCGGTTCCACCATGTGAGGGTGAATTCCTCACGGTTGGCGAGCGGTACGGTTGTAAAAAGTAGCCGTCGGCGTCATGTCGAACAATTGTTCTTCATAGTACCGGATAAACAAACAGATTTGTGCTAATTTTACTACACTTATTTTGTCATGTTCGTATAATATTTATTCCGATCATGAAGTATAATTATCGAATGCGGTTGGCTAGTCTCAAGTCACTATAGCTTCGTTTGGGCGGCTCGTTCTCAGTTTAGTGTGAGGATATTAAAAACCCTTTCTCAATGGTTTCAGAAACATTTTAAAAGGACCATGTTGAACTGAATTCAATCCAACCTGGTCCTTTTAAGCTAAGTTCACTCCTTAGAAATCTTGAACTGTTGTCTGCTCATTAATTTAACCACTGCGTAATAAATATTAAATTCAATTTGATCCAACCTGCTTTGTGTGCTTCCGCCACCAACCGTTGGTGGCGGAAGCACACAAAGCAGGTTGGATCAAATTGCATGTAAGTTTGACTTTCGCAAAATAACGCCTGAATCTATTAAAAATATTAAATAAAAATGATATTAAAAAAAGCTTTCTAATTTTTAATGCAACTCAAGTTTAAAAGAAAACCAAGTGTGTTTGTGGTCCTAATGTGATTTTTATCATTTAGTTTACAGGTGTGATTAGCGTTGGTCACAGCACACTCCTAAAAAAGTAGTTCAAATTTGACAGTCATGTGTTAACAGTCATTACCAAGAAAAAAATATCTATATCTATCAGCTCGATTCGTTATCAGGAAGTGTATCAAACTTCAGTCATTAGATTTGATACATACATACATAGTCGAGCTACTCTACTTTCCAATTATTAAATTCCATTAAATATTAAAAGTTTGCTGATTTGCTACGATCTTTTTCTTCGTCTACAATTTACTTCTTTCTAAACCATTAGGATGGACGTAGTCGGCTACCTAAATCTAAGGATTTGATGAAGATACAGATTTTTACATAGAGCGGCTGCCGTTAGACCTCAACGACCCAGAAGGAAAACAGACCTTTCTTAAATAGGGCACACGCCTATCAAAATATAATTTCTGGAATGTGTGGGTTTCGTCACGATGTGCCGTCACTGCCGAGTAAAAGATTATCACAATTATATATTATAAATCTCTATGCTATCTCTGCGCTCTATGTACGGGGTTTCTCTGCGTGATAGAATCAAAATGAGGATATCCCCAGCAGAACTAAAGTAACCGGCAATGACGAGCTCGGTGGCTCAGTCGTGAATGACGCGACTTTGACACCAACGCTCGTGAGTTCGATTCCCACACAAGACAAACATTTGTGTGCATGAACATGTCTGTTTGTCTTGGTATAGATGATTTAAGAGAAGTAAAAATAAAGCATAATAAATAATAATAAAGCATCAAAACAGCCCATCTGAGGAAGTACCTCTACCTCACAGAAAACCGCAGCCAAATAACAACCCCCTAGAGGGTTGTGTTCCTGCGTGTGAGTGAGGTCACCATCAAGCTCCTGAGGAGTTGCTGTGTAAGTAGCAGAGGAGATATCGCGTAAGTGATACTTAATATATTACAAGCTTTAATAGGCTACGGTAACTGCTTTACATCAGGCGGGCCGTATGCTTGAATGCCTCCCGTTGTATAAAAAATAGCCCAATGGATAAGTAAGCTGATGTGGCAGGGGGGCGGTCACATAGTTTGTAGAACCGACAAGACCCCCACTAGATGGACCTCAAGACGTTTGTTCCCTACAAACCTTTTGAGGTCGTCACTATCGATGTCCATCGATGGATGGCATCGATAAATGCAGGTGGCACAGAATCGAGATGAATAGCACTCTAAGTTCTGCAGTGGACGAATATGGGTTGAGATGATGATGATGATGACCGTGTAAAAAAATTGCATGCTTCTAGACTCAGTTTCCGATTTCCGAATATACATGTTATACAATACAATACAATGTAACGTTTGATTTCTTATAGAAACCTTAAAAAAAAATTAAACCCAAATTACTTTAATAAATAAAAAAAGAATATTATTTACAGATATGATAAATAACTAATAATTATAACATTAAAAATTACTGACTATGACTTATTATATACACAATTTTATTTCAATTAATCAATAACAGTCAATCGTTACATCTGAAGGATCTGATGCTGGCGTCTCGACGACCAGGAGTTTGGACATTGCTACCCCGTCCTCGTATACAGTCGGCCAGGGAAGTGGTAGTTCTTATTGAACTCGTCAAGCTACTCAGTCTCAGAGCCTAATTCGCGACCCTCGCTCTACCGTGTCTATGTCTAGTCTCATCTATTTTGTTTTTATTCAGTAAGGTTTTTTTAGAATAAAATTGTATTTTGTCGTAAAAAAAAATCTAATAATTTCCGCCTTTCTTCTTTTTAAAATCTATAACTAATGTTGACGGACTAAAACGTCACAACAATATACATGATAAGCAGTGAGTGTTCAAATATCAGACTACAGTAGAGTAGTTAGTGAGAGTATAAGTTAATTCCTTGAAATTAGCCAAAACAACTGAATAAATACATGGGTTTATACTATACAATGAGTATGTGTATGATTCATACACATGTCATATCAAAGTGAAATAAATTACCATGAAGGATGTTTTTAATCTATACAGATAAATAAAATTGTAGTGTCTGTTTATAATATTAAAATAACCGCTTTTTATTAAATGCATATGGTACATATACCAAAATATTTTTTTTACAATGTTTGTCTGTCTCTCTGTTTGTTCCGGCTAATCTCTGAAACGGCTGGACCGATTTTGACGAGACTTTCACTTCCAGATAGCTGATGTAATAAGGAGTAACTTAGGCTACTTTTATTTTAGAAATTTTATTACTTTTATTATTATATATAAATAAATAATAAAAAAATAACTATTCCACGCGGACGAAGTCGCGGGCACAGCTAGTTAACGATAAGAATGATACAATTGCAATTATATAGACGTAATTCACCAGCTAACCAAACACATGCATCTTGCACTGTTGAAGATTGTTGATATGTACCAACTCGTGCGTACATGAGATGTTTGTGTATATATAAACAACAGACAAACAAACCAGCAACAAATAAACACTTTCACATTAATAGATGTGACAATTCTTATGGCGCTCGAATCTCTCTGCCTACCCCGCAAGGGACTTGGCGTGAAGATATACATACATACAATTCAAATCATTCATTGGTAATCATAATCGTAATTGATCGTCTTCTTAGCGGTATCCCGTTTCTCTTACTTACGACTGCTGTCAGACCTGCGCAACCAGAGGGAACCTAGACCTTTCGTAGGTTTTACGGTTACCTCACGATGTTTTCCTTCACAGCAGAGTAAGTGATAATTACAAATTCCAGTATGTGTACCATTTTTAGGGTTCTATAAACAAAAGGTGTTTTGTCCGTAAAAAGTCTTTTGTTGTATGACACTTCAATACTATAATAATAATAATATTTATTTGCTCAGAAAACATGGTATAAATAAGCAATTTGGCAGAGAACAATCATGTTTAGCCAACAAATGGAGGCATGCAAATATAAAAGAATGAAATATAGATATGCTTAATTACTTATTGTCTAAAAAGTCTTTAAGATCATAGAAATTGTTTGTAGTGTACTATTGGTAGACATTATTAAACAAAAGTGAGGATAGCGTTGACCGCTGCAACCAAACATAGCCCTTAAGGGGGTCAACCGTGACCTTGTCGATTGTACATAAATCTGCAAAACATCAATTTAATGGTACAAGCCCATACCGGTATTTGAAACACGGACCATCGGCGACTTTATATCCACTGGGCTATCACTGCTTCTAATCATTATTGATAACGGTAAGTAATAACTGGCTGCACGGTAAGTAATAACTAACCGTTGCTATAGCTTTTCCCACTTGCTTTACTTTTCCTCGGCTTCTAAGAGTCGTAACGTGATGTTGAATCTATAACCTTCCTCAAGAATTAGGCTATCAAATGCAAAAAGAATTTTTCAAATCCGACTGATAATTCCTGACAGACAAACAAACTCTTCCTCTTTATAATATTAGTACATACAGATATATTAATAATTTCCGCAACAATTAATTGTTGTCATAAAGATTGGTAGATTGACCATTCGTTTTATATCATGTATTTTACATGTAATAGAAACATCTATCTATAACTCCATGCCAAATCCCTTGCGGGGTAGGCAGAGAAAACCGAACGCCACGTGACTCGATCCTTACATATCTCACTCGCTTCTTTAACGTTCATTGCTCTTCTCATGCACGCTCGCCGGTTTCTAGGGCTCCTGACATCACCTTCTGATAGAACACAACCAATTTGGTCATGGTAGGTAAGTCTTGGCCTTCCCCGGCTCCTACATCCTTCAACTTTTGCATTGTATATCTGCTTCGTCATTCTTTCATCTTGCATTCTTTCTACATGCCCGAACCATCGGAGCATGCCTCTTCTTATTTTAACACCGACGCTCTCTTTCAGACCAACTCTTTCAACCAACAAAAAAGAAACATCTAAACAGTTTACTTTATATGCTTCTTATATACTAAACTAAATGTAGCTATCTCTCTTCGCTCTCTCTCTCCTTTATTAGTAGAATGGGCTGTATTCCATCGCGTGAGTGAGGTTACCAATAAGCTCCAGACCTTCCGCTTTATATATTAGCGTAGATAGAAAATTAGTGAAATCGAAACGAGAATCGTTTTTTTTTTTTAAATATTGTCGGACAAATTACACAGCGCCATCTAGCCCCAAAGTAAGCGAAGCTTGTGTTATGGGTACTAGACAACTGATAAACATACGTAAATACATTTTTTCTTTGTAAATACATACTTATCATACATAGAAAATACCCAGACCAAGACAAACAGACATGTTCATGCACACAAATGTTTGTACTGTGTGGGAATCGAACCCACGAGCGTTGGTGTCAAAGTAGTGTAACAACGCGTTTCACCACTGCGCCACCGAGCTCGTCATCAATTCCATATTACTCGTACTATTATACAATTGGTTGCGATAGAGGATAGAGAGGATGAGGACTGATGAGGTAGGGATCCATATTCGTATTTTCCAAATATAAATTGTACGGTGTCTGTTGCGCAATATATGGGGTATTGTATTCATATATCCTAATCAATGAAAAAGAAGCAGAGCCGGGAATGTTCCTAACTCACCGACACGGTACTGAATCTATTTGCAAACCAGTTGAGAATGCTCAAGCTTGCATTGCCAGAGGAACACCTGGCTCGTCAATTACATAACAATTCAATTTCTTTTTTCATTTTGACCACGTTCCTTAAGAGATAGGAATGGTGTTCCTGAACATTCCTATTCTACTTTTTTATGCTGAATCCGAATCTAAAGTCAAAATTCGAATATTCATAAAAAAAAGCGACAGACAAACACGTAGACAAACATAGATTTCATATAGGAATGGTGTTCTTGAAAAGGTAGCATTTGTCAAATCCTATTCAAACCTTGTGCATTATGACAACTCAAACAATTTTTATTATAATTCTCCTGTTTACTGCTAATTATTTGCATTTTGATATTTATATTTAAATATACGTAAGTAAGTATATATATTTTATAACACGTTAAATTATTTAAAATAAGAAAACGAGTGTTTTCAATTAATTTCATAGTTTTTATTATTCTACGCTATAATGTACGTATCAACAACCTCTCATTTCGAAACATCTAACACAAAAAAAAACATCATTTTATAGCTGCGCTAATTTTAAAATGTTATTTAAAACACACTCTTATATAGTTATTTCTTTATTACATTTTTTCCTAGAAACTATTTATCATAACATTAGTAACAGACTTACACAGCAAATTTACATATATTTCTTATCAACCCATTATCGGCTTTATTGTCATGAAATATTGGAATTCGTCTATAGCCCCTATATAGGTAAGACTATAAGCATTTTATTTTATGCACAGCCGCATGGTAACGCTGGATATGGTTCTATAATAGTTGTAGAAGAACCTCCACAAGATGGAAGTACTATATCATATGCAGGGGGTACTGAAACAGGGACAGGATATACTGGATTGTTACATCCGCAACTACTACAACCTCCGCCGCTACAGCCGCAGGAACCTCCACAATTAGATCCGCATCCTCCACAGTTGCCAACACCCCCGCAACCTCCACAGTTATCCCGTCCTCCACATCCACCTCCGTTATTATTTCTTAAAGTAAATAGGAGCACTAGAAGACTGAACCAGTCGTCCCCACCCTTCCTTCTATCATCAGCTATTATTATAGGGGGCAAAGGTGGCGGTAGGAAGCTAGGATAGCCACCAAAGTTACCCCCTGAGGGAAAGTTAGGAAAACTGTGTGGAAAATTCAATCCATCCGAGTAAGGGTCATAAGGTGAACCAATAGGCTTGATAAAGGCTGGTGCTGAGAATTGCCCTGCAGCGGCGCCGGTCGCTTGACTCCATAGTTTGCAATCCTGAACAAAAGAAGAAAAAAATACACTACCATCAGTAATAAAAAAAATATTGCTAATTAAAAACTTTGAACTGAAATTATAATGTTACTCATCACAATGAATTTAATATGAATTATATATATAATATAATATCAATTTGAAATCTACTTAAATTTATGATCTAAAACTAAGACAAAAGGTTTATATGATACCGTCTTCATGACTTCTAAAAATAAAAGGTTCTTAATTCGAACCTTGCATAGATATATATGTTTACAAGTCGCGTCGTGTCCCCGCATATTTTTTATTGATACCTTTAGGCAGTGTCACGCAATTTCATCAAGTTTATATGGAAATGTTACATCATAGATAAAGATAAAACAAAAAGATAAAAATTATTTATTTTAGGCCCTCACGGTCACTTAGACACGTCTTACATTCTTTAAATGAAATCATATTATATCTTATTAATTTTTCAAAGCTTTAATCTCCCTTTTTGAATTCATCAGCATTTGAAAATGACCATTGACGAAGAAGAAATGCCGAAAGAAACTTGCCAATATAGGTCTTTTTTCCAAATCATTTATTAATATTACAATTAAATATCAAGTACAATGAAAGATATATTATTACATGTGCTAAATCATTTCCAAACATCTTTGTCAGTCGGATATTCATCGATTCTATAATAACCCTTCTTACATAGAGAATTTTTGATGTGCCTTTTGAACATATTATCAGGCAAGGACAGAACTTGCATGAAAAATTGCAGATATGCAAAAAAACATACAGGTTTTATTTATGGTATGGTTCCATATATATGGTATGGAAAACACGTATACCTACCACGTTATGGGATGCAACTACCCTTATCAAGGCAACAACGGGGTAACGCCCGGGGATTGCGACCCCCACTTCTAACCCAACAACTCTGAGAAAATTCCAACTATGGCTGATGACACACTTACAGCCTAAAAGTAGTTAACAATGCACTTTTATCATTTAATGAATGGTAACAATGATTCTGAGTCTGTCATGAACAGTGACAGCTCAATGGATAAAGAACCAGTTTATTTGACCTACGGTCCCTGGTTCGAACCACTGAATTCGTCTTGTCGAATTTATGTATATATTTGTAATTGTCATTAGTTCTTCGGTGAAGGAAAACACCGTGAGGAAATCCGCACGGCCAAGAAATTACATTACCAAATACGTGTGACCTAGCCTAAGAAAGATTTGGTACTCCTTGTGAGTTTTGGAGGTGTGACGGCAGTCACTCCATCTAAAAATAAGTATCATCTCCAATTCCTTAAGCTTCGATAGCGGATCCCGCCAGTCCTAATGGATTACGAAATGGGATAACGTCAAGACGAAGAAGCGAGGCCAATGATGTGTCGATGGTCGAACCTCTGCCTATCTTTACGCCTATAATTTTATACCTTTAAGATGAACAGGAATGCCGATAACAGTGTCACCCACCGGGACTCCATAATGTATGACATATATATTTCTCATATGGTTCCTTTATATATTACGGATTTCAAAATAACTCGGTCAGTAGTTAATGATGTAATTAGGTTTTGGTACATACGAGCACGTTTTGGTACATGATTGTTAGTCTAGTGCACTCGCAACGATTGCTTTATCTGAAATGGTGTTTAATTTCTTCGAAGAAAAAATGTTAAACACAGCACGTGTTGTGATAAAAGGCGGCAAATGTTTATTAAATACGGACAAGTTAATAACGTAAAAAAACAATTGCTGAGATACTGGGATTGACTGTTCACTGCTCCGTGCTGTGCAGTCCACTTACAAGGATTGCTCAGCATGTGTGCGGATAGATGGCAGCACGTCTCCCTGGTTTGATGTCACAATTGGTGTCAAACAGGGTTGCATGCTACTCGTATCTGCTAGGCTGTTTATTCTGTATCTCGATAGTTGTCTGCAGAGAATAAGGTCAACGAATGTAGGTTTGCGCATGGGTGACCTAGCGGCGAACTGTCGGCTGTATGCAGACGATGCCGTGATATTATGAAAAAATGACAAAGCAGATATACAACGCAAAATTGTAAGGCTGTAGGAGCCGAGGAAGGCCAAAACTACCATGATCAAATTGGTCGTGTTCTATCAGAAGGTGATGTCAGGAGACTCAGAAACCGGAGAGCGTAGGAGACCAATGAATGTTAAAGAAGCGAGTTAGATATGTAAGGATTGAATCACGTGACGCTCGGTTCTCTCTGCCTACCCCGCAAGGTATTTGGCGTGAAGTTATAGATAGTAAAAAAACTAATAAAACGAGCCGCGTATGCACAAATAGGGTACCATACTAAAATTGTAAAAAATTACTGGATACTCAACTTCACATAAATAAACATGGTAGTAAGCTTAGTCTTGATATACTATTGCAGTTCGGAGAGTGAGGTAATGGACGGAATTGGCTACTAGGTCGACTGTATTCAATTCTATTCAAACGGCACTTAAAACTTTAACTCTTTGTAAAAAAGCTTATTACAGAATTGATGAATGTCTGTCTGAAAAAGATGTCTGGACATTAATCAGCACGTGTATCTTTCATTACTTGATATCATCATTATTATTGCACTGACATAAATTTATTGTAATAACGATTAACATTAATTGATATTACTACTTAATTGATATTTGGCCAATTTGTTTCGGTGTTTCTTCTTCGCCAATGGTAATTTCCGAAATGCGGGTAGATTTAAAAAGAAAATTAAACTATGAGAAATTAAATACACTAAGCTTTTATCTAAATAATATAAGATGAGTCTAAGTGCCTACAAAAGCCCAATCCTAAATGAAAAATATTTTTTTTTTTAGCTTCCTTATTTTTTTTAACCTTGTCCAAATTTTGTGTAAATAATAAAGTTTTACTAATACGTTATATAAAACTATGTTCAATGTTCTAGAAGAAATTGAGGTTTATGTTATTGACCCATTTTATTTGCGGCCCAGTGTAGGAAGGGAGAGGTAGAGGAGTCCAACACAAAAATATGGCGTCATTTTACGGTGACGTTGTACAGAGCATCTGTGTTTGTAATAAATAACATTATATCGTGGAAGAATCGAAAGTAAGTAAATATTTATTATGTTGTAACTCTTATAGATACAGGATAAACAGCCTAGCAGATAGTATGCAACCCTGTTTGACACCAATTTTGACATCAAACCAGGGTGACATGCCACCATCTATCCGCACACATGCTGAGCAATCCTTGTAAATGCACAGCACGGAGCAGTGAACCGTCAATCCCATATCTCGGCAATATGTCCCACAATTCCTTTCGCACATCCCTATCTAATGCTATCTATAGCTATATCTCAAGGTCCACAAAACCGCAGAAAACCTTCTGGTCCATAGCCAGATGTCTTTCCACGATGTTGCGTAGTGAAAAAATTTGATCCGTGCATCCTCTGCCGTTTCGAAATACCCCCTGTGCTTCCCCAAGCATTCCATCGGATTTCACCCTCATTCTCCCTTCAATGATTTTCCCATACACTCTAGCTGCTAAGCTGATCAAACTGATGGCCCTATAGTTGGCACAGCCCATACGTGAACCCCTGCCTTTATACAAGGGCACGATGACTGCGCGTTTCCAATCAATCGGAACCCTTACGGTTCTCCAGCATAATTTGCTCAAAATCCAGAAGGCGTCCCTAACGTAGGTGCCACCCAGTTTGATCATCTCAGCTCAAACTTTGTATCGACCATTTCATTCATGCTAATGTCTTCATGGTACGCTGACACTACCGAATCAGTCACAGGCTCACTCACAATGCCAGCGTCCTGGACATAATCATACATTTCTCTAAAATATATGCTCCGAGTGAGTGTTAGCAAGAATGCCACCAGCTTTACATTTTATCTTGTCCATTCCAGATGCCGACGAACCACTCCGAGACTTCTTTACCTCCAGAAGAGTTTGGTATTAGCCTCGAGGTTCTTCTTCTTCTGTTCATTCCGTTTCGCTGTGTACATGTGAAAGTCCTTGTGATGGAAGAACGTGTTCAACACAAAGAGGTTTCGTTCCACACATACGTCTAAAAGTAACTTACCAGCATTGTTCACTCTTTTATCTCCGTATGGGCCAAGCACAGCCTCGTAACTGCTTCGCTTGGTCCCAACCCGTCCATTCAGATCTCCACACATAATTATCCATTTATTCGCATCAGTCAAATAAAGGACACCCCTTACGGTCTCCTAAAACTTCTCGAACTCCTAGGGATTAGTAGAGCTTACAGGAGCATGCTGCAACCAAAAAGACTCGCGTAATTCCCAGTTTTATTTTAACTCAGAGAAGTCTTGGCCCTACTAAATCGTAATCTTTCACACCAGCGGGCAAGCGAAATGAAAGCACGATGCCTACGCCAGCGCTGGCATGATCATCCTGGTTCACCCCGGACCACAGGGCCATCATGCCATCGGGTAGATCTTAGATGTCGCTTCCCTTTCGCTTGCTCTCTGACACACACAAAATATCGAGACATCTCTCGTTCATTATATCTATCAAATCATTCATCTTATCTTGTAATCCACCTCTCACATTCCATGTGCCTATACGATACTCAGCTCTCCTCAACCCGCCAGGTTGGGCGTTGTGTGGTGGGTGGCGGCCCCCACCGCAGCTTGCACTTAAACCCGCACCGACGAGGGTGGATCGGTGCGCGTCGCCTCCGGGGTACGCCCTAATCCGCGTATCTGCGCGGTTTGTATATAGGTCCAGAATTGCAATCCAGTGTTGGACTGGCAGGGTTGCGGCGTGCACGCTTCTGGTAGCAATCCCTAAACGTCGTGTCCTCCCTAATAAATGTTATAGAAATTGTATGTATAATTTACATTACTTTTTCACGTGTTCTCATTATATATTTTTTCATATATTTAGCATACAAAATTTGTTATATGGCTGTAATCTGAAGAATTATTCCATATGATGCCAACAGCTACTCTTTATAACCGCACCTCTCGCCGACGGCGGGGAGTTCACCCTCACACGCTGGAACCGCGATGGTCGCGTATTGTGCGGTTCCTGAGAAGTTTTCTACCGAGAACTATTAAGTTGTGGAATGAGCTCCCTGCCGAGGGTTTCCCAAAGAACTACAGTATGGGTATCTTCAAAAAAGGCGTGAAGAGGTTCTTAGTTCTCCAGAGAAGTTTTCTTCCGAGAACTTAAGTTGTAGAATGAGCTCCTGGCCGAGGTTTTTCCAATTTTCCAACGGACTTCAGTATGGGATTCTTCAAGAAAGGCATGTAAAGGTTTTTAGTGGGTCGGCAACTGAGTTGTAAATGTCTACAGGCTACGGTGATTGTTTACTATCAGGCAGGCCGTAAGCTTGTTTTCCACCTTAGTGGTATAAAAAAAAATTTGTCCCGCGTCAGATGGCTTAGAAGCAATCTGATCAAGAAGCAGTCAAAAGTTTCTTGTCGGCAATATTGAATACTCGCTGTTTAGAGGACAATAACTGGTAAATGTTTTAATAGCTGTTTCGAGCGAATGGAAAAGATTACATGTGCATACTTTAAAAAATATTAAAAAGTCTTGAAGTTTCTAGTTGTGCTTTTTTTTCAGATGACACAACTTAAATGACATACTTGACATCGTACATGAAAGATAGCCATACGGCCTCGCTATGAATTACCATTTTTTTAAAGCCACCACTACTGGTGCAATCCATTAAACTCGCGCAAATTATACATCCCAGACTAAGAGTGAAGCTGAATCAGTCTCGAACCCACGGTCTTCATCATCCTAATACGCTCTTCTATTTAGGAGAAGCATGATACGATTCCTCATTCTCTTATTCTTTGTATTTTAGTGACGCTATCAAAGCTTAACGGCATTGGGCCCTTGAGTTTAATGAGAGATTTCGCCTCCCTTTGCGTATTCTACCGATTTTACAATAGGTTGTGTCCTGAGGAGTTGTTCGATATGACGCCAACCGCCTCGTTTTACAATTGCACAGCTCGCCGACGGCTAGGAGTTCATCCTCATACACTGGAACCGCAATGGTCGCGTACTGTGCGGTTCCTGAGAAGTTTTCTACCGAGAACTATTAAGTCGTGGAATGAGCTCCCTGCCGAGGGTTTCCCAAGGAACTACAGTATGGGTATCTTCAAAAAAGGCGTGAAGAGATTCTTACAGGGTCGGTAACGCAAGAATGACACCCCTGGTGTTGCAAATGTCTATAGGCTACGGTAAATGCTTACCATCATAAAAACTTTGAAAGTAGTTTATGGAAAAATTAAATATTTATAATTACGAGTATGTAATTATTTCTTCACTTGTATCTTATTACTCGTATTACTAATTATTTTGTAACGTCCTAAAAATAAACACGATTTTTTATAACTTCTAAAGAAGCTTATTTTGTGCAGACAAAATAAGGTCTCTAACAACGATAAATTTATTTATTTCATCCAACATAAACAATAACATTTTTTAGTTTTTTACAGTTAAATTGGTGTTGGAATAGGGTACGGGATTGGAATGCAGTTACAATTGCCTCCACAACCGCCACACCCGCAACCGCCATTGCATCCACAACCACTGCCTCCGCATCCTCCGTGCCCTCCACATCCACCTCCACCTCCACGATCAAGCAGTAAAAGCAGCAGTATCGGCAGTATACCATTCAGTCCATTATCCCTACCACCATTATCCGATTGGATGATTATGGGATACTGTTGACTGCCATAACCATAGTCTGCTCTTGCAGATGATCCAAGGTACTGAGCGTTGACGAGTAGCTAAAATAATAATATTATTCAATTAATTTAAATTATAGTTGCACAATGCTCTGCCGCAATTTAATTTGGGACATGTTTTTGTCACATAAGATATAAAGACGTTTTTAATAACTCTACTATTAATAAATAAATAAATAAATATTGCCGGACAAATTACACAGCGCCACCTAGCCTCAGAGTAAGCGAAGCTTGTGTTATGGGTACTAGTAGCGTAACAGCGCGTTTCAGCACTGCGCCACCGAGCTATCCCCGTTAAGGAATTAAAAAATTGAAATTATATATACTTCATAAATTCTATAAGAATTTGGGCAACTCAAAAAATATTTGATTATGTTGTGTGGATGATGAATTAAATGAAAATGATGATAAAACGATGATTAGAAGTGTGTTCCGTTGAGGGATCTGTTCGCCTTTGTACACAAGGCATTTCATATTTTTTCTGGTTTAGCATAGGTACATAGAAAGTAACTGAATGGCTCAAATCTATAAGAGGGTCTCAACTTCTTCTTCTTAGAGGTATCCTGCTTCCTAATCCATTAGGAATAACGGAGCCCGCTAATTAAGTATAAGAATTTATCGAAGATAATTATGACATGGAGCGACTGCTGTCAGCTACGAATGGAGCGTCCTTCGCAGCCCACACGAAACAAGAGCTCAACATAGGCAATTTATTCAAACATCTAGACTGATAAAGGGCTGTAATTATGTTCTATAATTACTAGCTTAAAAACTGTGACTTCAAGGAATCTAACTTCCAGAGAGTCGTAAGTTGACGGTCCCAAAAAATTTAAAATCAAGTTCACGGTTTGCGAAGTTATAGAATATACAAACAAAAATATGAGCATCGTATCATCTCTTTTTCATGTCGGTTAAAATGATATAATGTTGACACTTTCATCGAAAAATTTGCCTTAACGAACTAAGGCATAACTAAGGTTTGTAAACAAAGTGCCACGCCTTTTCGTTTATGATAATCATGTGCTTAATGAAAGTAAGACCATGGAAAATTTCTTTACTGAGGCGTTACGTTGAGTATGTAAATTTAAAAATGTTAGAATTTTATGTTGCAAACATGATAACACCATGGACAATTAGAATAATGAATTTATGGGTGCAGTTAATCAAAAATTTAGATAGGTTTATTAATTAGCACATACATCAATTCCTGAATGATAATATTAAATGAATAAATATAATAAATAGCTTACATTAAGCGAACTCGTTAAGATTAAACACGACAGCCAAATAGGTGACTCCATTTCGCAAAAACTTTGTTAATATATTGACGAGACAAATTACATACTACGAGTAGCATATAAAATATAATAACAGTGTTTTTATACATATTTGTGTTTATTACAGTTTAATTTAGTAATAATTTATCAAATGAAATTATGATATCAGATAGCAATGTTAATTTTTTTGTGTGCTGCTTTCATAATATTTCAAATGCAATACTAAGTATTGCCATATTAATAATTATCTTTATGACTGTTATCGTGTTAATAAGAATCGTTTTAGAATATATTTAATTAAAATATAGAATTGGTAATGTATCATATCGTTTGATATTTTATGTTACGAGCAAGTCTCGTATTATATCTCGAAAATGGCTTTGGTGAATTAGTTCAATATTTGTATAAAGCTTATCTTTATATATATATACATAGTTTGGGTTTTAAGTTTGTCGCGAATTTATACAAAAAAAAAACATAAAGAACGTCGAGCGAAGTTCGGGCATTCAGGTACTACTTACTAATCAGGACTATTTCACATTCTAATTTTATTCTATGTCTCTACATAATATAAAATTGGAGCTATAACTGCATGTGGTGCACCAAAATTAAGAAGCGAGGCTCTAGCGTAGAGTTTTTTTTTATACAACATCGATAAACATATAAGCATACGGTCCGCTTGATGAAAAGCGGTTACCGTAGTCTATGAACGCTTGCAGTACATTTAGTATCGCGATGCCACCTCTGCTGATAACAAAGCTACTCCTTAGGAGCTTACTGGAGAGTTCACTCACTCGCAGGAACACGACAACCCTACTGGGAGTAGATATTTGACTGCGGTTTTCTGAGAGGTGAAGGTACTTCCCCGGACCAACAAAGCAGCCCTTGTTGCATCATATATCTTTCTTAAAAAGTGTGGAAGCACAAAAAGTATATTTATAAGTCTCTCACGGGAAACTACATACACTTGGTAGCCAAATAACAACTCTTTGTAGGAGGATTGTTATTTACCTGCCACTGAATGAGCTTACCAATAAGCTTCTAAGATAATAATAAGTCGAGGTTTCTGCGTTAGCAGAGGAGATGAGGATCGAGCGATAGTCACTGTTTAAATAGATTTTTTAAGTACGATAACCGGTTATCGTTAGACTGATCGTATGCTTGACGTCGTATATAAAAATATCACATTACAAAGTAATGTAAAATACTGAATTGGTGTTAATAATCACCAAAAACTGGAGACCGTCGTCAATTCGACCCGTTTTCGTGTACATGTGTGTTCACAAAAACGGAGAAAGGTTTAAAAACTTCATTATTATAAAAAAAATATTTTTAAATCATTTTATTGTGAATCTTCTAGCGTTCAATTTATTTAGTTCTATATAAGATTAGCGAAGTTACGAATTGTAGACAGATTTCCGAATTTTTTATACTTTTTTTATTAGCTAATCGGTAGGGGGCGGTTAAGAATCAATTCTAATAGATCGGCAATATTTCAACTAATCTATATCTTTCATTTTAATTTGTCCACTCAAAAGTAAACAAATTTCTAATTTTTTTACAGAGCATTTATTATAGTCAACAATTTATGTATTAATAAAAACGGAGAAATTCGTTCTTTAATTATAATCTGGACTAGTTAAAACAGCGCCGATCGTTCGAAAATGTTGCGAAATTATTTCAGATATTACATTGCGGCAAGTAGCTATAAGCTACGATAACTACTTTAAATTATGTACTTGACGCCACCGGGTATTTTAGGCAGAGCCGGTATCAGGCTGTTATTATACTTATTGTTTTAAGACCTTATTATTATTAAGACCCTATTAGGAAGATCACTATAACTCCTTTGACTAAATGACAATGGTTGACTATGGTTCAAACATAGTCCTATTAAACCCCGACATGACGAGACGACGTTGCTTCTTTGCCGCTACAACGGCTACGGCAAATAATGTATGATTGCCATGGAATATTAAAGGTTGCCAGCTTACATTATTATATTTCTGTACATGATTTAAGTTCTAATGACATTAGCGCTTGTCGGACTCATTTGTCATATACAAAAATATATATTTTCACTTCAGATTTTATCCTTTTTATGTAATATCGGTACACAATTACTCATAATAATCTCGGCCACATGGCGGGCAAATAATAATATTTAAAGGCGAAAGAACCTACAACAGACACAAGCTAATAATACTAATAAGTACACAAAATGTATCAATGACATAAGTATTGTGAGCTTATTGTTGTAATTGTGATTTGTTTGTCAGTTCTATTAATTTGATGAGAAATTGAGCGTGTATGCGCAGGTTTTTCTCGGAAATTTCCAGTCACTTTATAAGAAAAAAATGCACAGCATCTCGATGGCTCCGATTCATTGAATTCCGACCGGAAAATTTGTATTCTGTTTTTTAATAAAATCATATAAGTATTTTTAATAAATAAATACTTATGAAAATATTTAACATTGTCAGTATTTTTTTATACAACTAAGGTGGCAATCAAGCATAGATGGTAAACAGTCACCGTAGCCTATGGACATTTGCAACACCAGGGGTGTCACTCATGCGTTGCCGACCCTCTAAAAACCTCTTCACGCATTTCTTGAAGAACTCCATGCTGTAATCCTTTGAAAAAATCTCAGTATTTTGTTGTAGGTACTTAAGTTATTCCTAGTTATTTACTCAATTCTATTACGTTCGCTGTAATTGGGGGTCTACTTCGAGAACATTCGTTACGATTTACAACCGGCTTGGGTGACGACCAAAAACGGTAGACTTGATTGGGAGTAGGTATATTTTCTGAACAAACCTTTTGATTAATAGTTGAACTGTTGTACGGTTGGTACATTTATAGGCTTGCAAAATATTGTACACTTTTTAGAAGGAAACCATACACTGGGGGTCTTTAAGTTTATAGTCTGATTTGAGACAAATATAATTTAGTGAATGCGCTCTTAAAAAGTAATCGATCCACTAGACTTCGACTGTAAAGGTGAAATGGACCAAAGGTTAATTACATTTACCATGAATGAAAACTGCCGCAAGAACATATTTTTGATTTGAAGTACCTACAAATATTATATACTATACAAATATTATAACTTTCTCGTTACGATTAATTTTAAAATTCAAATAGGCACAGGAGAAAGTGTAAATGTCATATCATAAGTAATGTTTAATTTATTGTGACTGTGTTATGTAAAGAAAAAGGTCCGATCTGTTTATAAGGATAGCTTAGTTAAATCTTATTTAAAATAAACATAATAGTGTTGTATTTCTTTTTTTATTAGTAACTAAAACTAATTAAATAGCTACCTATTCACAGAATGCACATTAACATTAAATCTTTATCAAAGAATATCTCCTTCCTGCCCACTGTTAACTATATGTTGGAGGAAATGGTGGATTCCTTAGTTCGATTTAATGTCTGTTTTTTGTGTTTGTAATAAATATTACGCAAAGTACGTGAATGAACTATGACTGGATTGATTAGTGAACTGGATTAATTTGAACCAAGCACAATTAAGTATGCATCTAGAAATAAATATTGAATTTCATTATTTCATCAAAATGGAGGCACCAGTGTTTCTAAACTAAAGACCCATTACCTAGCTAGGGTTGCCAAAGTAATAATTTGTAAGTACAGTTAATTAAAGTTTTAAATGTTCATTAGCGCTAAATGTGGAATAGCTCGTCGAAAAGCCTCGCTGATGTGTGAACTCAGCCGAAATAGCTTGTCACCGTCAGACCCACAACGAAGTATATTTTATTGTTCAGTATTATAGTCATGAAGTTGAGAATGTTCTACGCTAATGGCACTAATAAAAAGTCTGATCACCAGAAATTTTGTATGATAGAATATACTATTGTATGATTTTTTATTTAATGTAGTGTATACATGAATTACAAATGTCACATATGATAAACATGATAAAAGCACATTAAAAATATAGTTGTGTTGTTATATATTATTGAGATAGAAGCGGTAGAATACAAGCATTTCCTACCTGAACATTTTTTTTTTCTAAATTCCATATATATATATTTATAATGAGTTTTGGAATTTATATATATATATATCTTCACGCCAAGTCCCTTGCGGGGTAAGCAGAGAGAACCGAGCGCCATAAGACGCGGTCCTTGCATATTTCACTCGTTATAAATAAACTAGTTAAAATTAATTATTAATTAGGAATCACAAGATTAAATTCCGGTTAATACGAATATCATTATCAGTAGCGAATAATTTTCATTCAAATTCAATCATTTACATTACAATTTGCCTTTAATGTACAATATATGTATTAATTCAGAATTTAATAACATCGTGTTATTTTAAACAAGGAAGTCTTGTATATATAAATATATATCGTGTACTTTGGAAACGGCTCTAAGGTTTTTTTTTAAGTTGTGTTTAGATAAGGTTATACTTTTAAATTTAACATACCTAGTCCGGCCAAAAGTTCTGTTACAAACGTATATGCATTAAATTTTAAAATAAAGTAATGTAATCTTAATAAAACATAGATGTACATATTTATGGAAGTCTCAGCAAAAAGTAAAAAAAAAACCATTCGAAATGGTCACCTTTGGCTTTGATACAGGCCTTTAATCTGTCTGACCATGAAGGTATGGTTTTACGCACGGTTTCCATGGAAAATATAGCCATTGCTTGCTTCAGGGATTTCTTAAGAGACACAATGTCGGTGTGTCATTTCAAGCAGGCCATGTCCTCTAAAACTGACCATAATTTGTTCAGATCTGGGCAAGACGAAGGCCAATCTTCAGCTCTTAAAAGTAATAAACATTCCGGTGGTTTCAAGCCAGGAGTGGCTTGGGTCGTGCATTGTGACGGGTGAAGAGTCCTGCAGGAAAGACCACGGTTCATTTTTGAAATGTGTATTGCTGAGAGGTTTCACAATATGATCCAAGACAGTCTCTTGATACATTTTGGCTGAAGTCTTCACTCCTTTTTCACAAAAATGAAGCTTTGTGACTCCTGTATCAGACCCTCACCACCAAACCATTACAGACATAGGATGATGACCATGTTGTACCTTTCCGACTACTTGGGCGGCTTCTTTAGAACTGTGTGCGTACACTTTGTCATTTTGCTTGTTGGAGTACTCTTCAATCGTGAAAATTTTTTCATCAGTAAAGAGGATATTTCCGTGCCTTTCACCTGCGTATAGGTACGGAAGGAGTTTTGATGGATCCATTCTCTTCAACTATAGGGATTGATTTAGGGCATGTCCTGTATATCGACGATAAGCGCCGAGCTTCAGGACTTGTTTTATTATACGCGACAGAGTCCTAGCGGGAATGTTATTTTCTCGCAATAAGATTTTTTGTTTCCTAATAAGGTTTCGGTGAATCCTGGCTTTAACAGCATTTACAGTCTTTGAAGTTCTAACAGCACACGGTCCCCCCGATCTTTTATGGTCTCCAACGAAGGAAGTGTTGGTATATATATCGATAGTATGATATACGAACATACGGCTGATACCAAGCTTTTGAAGTGTCCTAAATATTACCGACGGCTCCATACCCACTTTGTGCAGGGTAATCACTGCAATCCTATTTTCTTTAACACCCCATTTTATATTGTAATTTGATAATAAATACGGAAAAAATATGTAAAACGGCAGGAAATCGAAAGAGGTTTTTATTTATGACCAGACTAGTTATAGGTATAGGCATCTTTCCTGAATATATGTATATATCTTATGGTTCACCACATGTTTATTATGTATTTACTTTAACTTATGAACAGTTGCAATACAAGATGTCATGCATCAGCGTTAACACCTGGCGACGGACACAGCGTCACCTCAAGAGCTTACTGGTTATCTCACTCATTCACTGACACACAATAAATCTCTTCTAAATCTTATTATATGTATGCGGTTTGTTCCCCAATGTGGCTGTTTTGTTGCGCCTAGCCTCTCTTAAAAAAAATATATAAGTATGTTTTAATGTACTTTTTTTATAGAACGACAGAAGGTATACAAGCGTACATACGGCCTACCTGATGTAAAGCGGTAACTGTAGCCTATGAACGCTTGTAATACATTAAATATCACTCGCGCGATGCTTCCTCTGCTACTAACACAAAAACTCCTTAGGAGCTTACTGGTGAGCATACTTTTTATGCTATGGTTGCAGAGTAGCTCGATAGCGTTGTTAGCAACGTCAGTCTAATCGAATACGCTGGTTAAGCAGCGTCGACCTCAGCCTGCCACTGGATGCGTTTTGTTTATCTTGTGATTTCGATAGCAATGAAGTCTATTTAAAGAACAAAAACTTGTGGCGCTGCTTTATAGCGCTTATTTTTTTATTGATCATGCTTTAGTTATTTCTTAGTATTAAATGGTATGTATGTAAAAAAAATATATCAATAAAACAAACACCATTTATATTAAATAATTTAATATAAAAAGTAAGACTTAGCTACCATGACCAAATTGGTCGTGTTCTATAAGAAGGTGATGTCAGGAGCCCTAGAAACCGGCGAGCGTGCATGAAAAGAGCAATGAATGTTAAATAAGCGAGTAAGGTATGTAAGGATCGAATCACGTGGTGCTCGGTTCTCTCTGCCTACCCCGTAAGGGATTTGGCGTGAAGTTATAGATAGATAGATAGAATATAAAAAGTCCATATTTATTAATCCTCATGCCAGGGCCCTTGCAGGGTAGGCAAGGACAACCGAGCGCCATAAGTCGCGGTCCTTACATACTTCACTCGCTTCTCTAACATTCATAGCTTTTATCATGCACGTTCGCCGGTTCCTAGGACTCCTGATATAAAATGATGAAAGGAATAATTAAAAAAAATTAAGTAATTTAAATAATTTGTGTATGTAATAATAATTTAACATTCATAACTAAGTTAGATATCACTGATTTGATTACAATATTACTCGTATCTATCTATTAAGATGCTTCTTCTTTTGATTCTTCGTCTTCGTAACTATCGAAGTATTCGTGATCCGATTCATATTCACCGCTGTCTGCACTTATTTTATCATTTTCCTTATCTTTAATAATACTCGAATTTGTTTCCTCGTGAACAACTTTGTCGTTATTTTGTGATTTGCCTCCGCAGTATCCGTATGTGTTTTGATTGGCGTATCCACTGAATATTTGAGGCTCTGCTTTCTTGTTATTCCTACATCCACAATTGTGACATGAACATCCAGTATTCCTTTCTTTTAATAAATTAAACAATAATGGCAATATCGTTTTAAGATTTGAGGATTTTGATCCTTGATTGGACAATGCCGTCAATAATGGATTTCCATATAATGCAGGTGCCAACGAAGGAACTTGACTTGATTGAGGTTCAAGTAAAAGCGAAGAAAGCATTGATAATTGCCCCTGATCAAATTCCTGTGGTCTTTTAAAGGGACCCGTAGATACTTGCGGTTGCTGAGATTTTATTATTGTTACCTGGTTGGGAATACCCGACATCTGTTGGAGGCTATTTATAGGAATATTTTGTTGTTGATTTTGTAAAAGTACTGCGACGGGAGCAAAATGTTGCTGTTGATTATTTATGTTGCCATAATCAGATATTTGCGAAAGCGCTGGTATTATGGAGTTAGTTGATTGTGAAATATCTATAACAGGAGAAGGCAAATTTGCAAAGGGCATTTGTTGGTTTTGAGGGTAACCTACAGTTAACGTTTCGATATTAGGATGAAAATTAAATGGATATGATGAACAAGAAGAGGTTGGTTGGGTTGGGTTTTGTATTATTCCTAAATCAGGCATTTGTTGTAACATCTGAGGGTTCAATCCAGATAATTGATGATTTGTTAAAGGTGGAGAAGCGAAAGACATTTCGGATCTGGGAGCATTTGCTAATTGTAGACTTGCCAGCGTGGGAGATAAATTTGAATGCTGGAAATCGTTTAGTTGTTGTTGATTTAATTGTTGAAAATTGCCTTGTGGTAAATTATGTTGATGCAATTGCTGAAAGTTGAAATTTTGTATTGGCTGCTGCACAGATGTTGCTTGTTGAAGTGGTTGCTGTTGCACATTGAGTCCTTGTGGATAGCTTGTTTGCAGATTTGTGTTTTGTAAATTTGTCGTTTGTTGCAAAATGAATTGTTGTTGCGCTGCTGCCTGTTGTAAAAGTTTTTGTTGCAAATTCACTGGTAGTTTTCCGGTTTGTTGCGCATTTAGTAGATTTTTTTGGTGTAAAGGACATTTTGTGTTATGGTTTAAATTTTGTTGAAAGTTCGGTTCGTTTTGTAATGATGTTCCTAAGGGATTGCTTAAGTTGGATTGATTGAGCTGTCCATTCTGTTGTCCGCCGCTGTCCTGAGAAAAAAATACGCAATTAACACACACAAAAACACATGAAAACATCTTCAACATATTGGGCAAAACTAAAAATACAAACCTTGAATAATAATGTAACTGTGGTTAAAAATATTAATCTGCTGTGTTTAGTTAATGACCACGCCATCTCGAAAACTTGAACAATGCCCTTTTTTGTCTCTTATATACTCTAATGAACCTTATCCAAATGATATTACAACATAGCGAATGATGATCTTATCTCTTGATGTTCATATTATCTACTTTTAGTTTTATAAGTCACGTCTTAAATTATTCATTATTCATTTCCGATTACAAATAATTTATATCGCAATCCTACATATTTTTTGTACAATAAACAGTAGACAAGATGCACATTTTATCATCTTTCATAGTGAAACTGTACACTTAACGTGCTATTGACGGTACTTCAATCCATCTACGTGATTTGGTCTCTTATGCTGTCTTAGCCGTCTCTAGCCGTTCAGGCGTCCGAATTGTGTCTGAAACAAAACGCATATACCGTAGAAAATTATTAAATCTATGATTTCAAAATATTAGTTAATTGATAAACATGTGCAATAAGTACTATTATTAAGTAACAGACTATCGCTTAGTTCAGAGTCTACTAAGGCTTGGATATGATAAAGCAAATAAGTGCCCTTGGAAAGGCAAGCGTGTGTCGATATAGAAATATTTTGAGAATTATCTGTATGTAGGCTGGAGTATATTACATAAATGAGTGTTCTCCATATGGAGGTTTTCCCAAAGGACTAGGTAGGTCATGAATTTCACAAAATTCGTGAAGAGGTTTTAGAGAGTTGGCAATGTACGTTTGATATAACTGGAGTTACAAAAGTTCATTGACTACGGTAACTGTCTGCCATCAGGCTTTGTTTGTCACTTCAGCGGTATTAGAAAATCAAATCCTATAATATTAACAAAAAGGACAGAGGACAGAGGTTGCTGTTGTTTTCGGTATATGTATTCGAGATATAAACGGCACCCTGTGATATTGAAGCCAAAAGCATTCTCATTTGCAAGTGATGCACCCTGCCGACTAGCAAACGAGATTATGGCGTGAGGTATGCCAACAATTTGTATAAGTACCTCTATTGCAAATGTACCTCCACCTCACTAAACACCGAAGGCAAATAACAACTTCTTGAAGCAGTGTTCTTGCGAATGATTAAGGTTGTTGCATTAGCAGCAGGGGTGACAATACTTGATTCCTTGTATTCAAAACGTTCATATACTTCAATAACTGCTATGCAGCAGGTGATACGTATGAAAAATATTTTATTTCTTCATTCAACGCCGGTAAGCAAACAAGCATACGCTCCACGATGATAAAATAGTTATCGTAGCCTAAGGACGTTTCCAACACAATGAATATCGCTCGCATATTTCTACCCCCTCGACTAGCACAGCAACTATCTAGGAACTCACTTTTTTATACTACGTTGGGAGGCATACGACCCACCTGATGTAAAGCCTTTATCGTAGCCTACGAACGCTTGCAAAACGTTAGTATCACCTCGCCCGATGCCACCTCTGCTGCAAACACAGTAACTCCTTACCAGTGATCTCACTCCCACGCAGGAACACACCGACCCTCTAGTGAATTGTTATTTGGCCTCAATTTTCTGGGAGGTGGATGTACTTCCTCAGCCGGGCTGCTTTGATGCGCCCTACCTCTCTTAAATATGTAAAAAAGGTTATTAACCATCTGATGTAAATTACAGTTATTCTTAGACGTAATTATAATAATAAACGCTGTGCTATCCATTACTTACATACAGTGAAATGATTATGTGCGTTTTGAAATGCGTGTGGTCTAGTATCCCGGCGTAGGTACTAAGAGTTACTATCAGCACAGACCTAAGGTAACCTATTGGTACAATTTTTGTTTCCACAGTACTCGCCTTTGCGAACGAAATACTTTAAATCTGTATCTGTATCGCCGACGGCGGGGAGTTCACCCTCACACGCTTGAACCGCAATGGTCGCGTACGGTGCGGTTCCGGAGAAGTTTTCTTCCGAGAACACTCAAGCTGTGGAATGAGCTCCCAGCCGAGGTTTTTCCAAGGGACTACAGCATGGAGTTCTTCAAGAAATGCGTGAAGAGGTTTTTAGAGGGTCGGCAACGCATGAGTGACGCCTCTGGTGTTGCAAATGTCCATAGGCTACGGTGATTTTTTAACATCAGGCAGACCGTATGCTTAATTGCCACCTTAGTGGTATAAAAAAAAATCTATATAGTGTTTCGTGCAATAAAGGATAATAATACTGTTTGACGAGCTCGGTGGCGCTGTCCTGAAACACACTGTTACGCCCCTTTGACCAACGCTCATGGGTTAGATCCCCACACAGGACAAACATTTGTACGCTTTGTCTTGGTCTAGATGTTTTTAAGAGAGGAAGCGCGCATCAACGTAGTCCGTCTGGAGAAGTACCTCCACCTCACAGAAAACCGCACCAAATAATAACTCCTGTTGACTTGTAGACAGAGTTTGAGCTTTCTTCTGGAGCTTTGCACAGATAGCTCAAGTCGCGACTCAAACCATGGCAATGAGGCTCGAGTCGAAGCTTCGATTCTTGTATTGGAACTTGAAGTAGTCCGTAACTCTTGAAGCTTAAGACTTTTCTTAAAAGGCTCGAACACTTATACTAATATAGCTGTTGATGCCGACTTTTCTTAATAAAAGACGCTCATTGAGAAGAACTAACCTAGCGACTGCTAGAAAAGAATGACTATACTCAAACTGTGTATGTAGCTGCGGGTTTGATACTGCATCAAAGCGAAGCAGTACGGAAATTGGCTTTCTTAAATACATTATGGTAAGCAGTTCTGCTTCTGATTTTCCCTTTATCCTCTTCAATGAGAGCGCTATCAGAGGTTCTGTGCCGATAAGTTACTTCTTTACAAGCTGATTATTTGTTACCGAATCTGTCGAGGAGGCAGAACTGTTTCCACATCCACATAGTTTCATAGCTAATAAAAGTACTTCTATCCGCTTCGCTCCGGACAATGAATCACTCTTATACCCTATCGATTAAATAAACATTCGTATGCCAGAAGTAGGGGGGGAGTAGAGGTTGATGTGGATGAAGTAATTATAGCCATTGCTTTCCAATATTTAACTTTGTGGGACAACGTGATGCTGAAAGGCGTCTGGCAAATGTTGCATGCTGTTGTAGTGGAACTTTAAGTTTTAAAAATTTGTACTGCAATTAAGATTTTCACAGATATTTGTAGCTGAAAAAAGATGTGTGTTACTCATGGATACTTCCGTCATTTTAGTTGAAAATCGGCCATTAAAAAGAACAATCCCAAGTTAACTTCTAATAATAATGACTCGAATTAGATAACTAAACTTAATATCTTTAATTAAAACCGGTCTCAAAAGTCATTGAGAAGGACTATGGCAGCTTAATTGTATCAGTCGTATCACACAAACGACATTTGATTAATGCAGAGTCTGTGTCCGGTTAGATTTTATTTTCCCACACGTTGAGGACTATTTTTTGTGCCGTGGATGCCCACCCGCCGCTGCCTCCCGCCGTCTCAAACTGCTCATGCGAATTATAATGAAAAGGTTTCGTTGCGTTAACACTGTGAATTGAAATCGTTCCATTGCTCCAGAGGAACTTGAGAAGAAAAGCCGAAATAATTTCTAATTTATAATATGACAATGTATACTGATGGAATATGTTTTTAAGAGAGGTAGGGCGCATCAAAGCAGCCCATCTGGAGAAGTACCTCCACCTCACTGAAAACCGTAGCCAAATAACAACTCCCTGGAGGGTTGTTGTGTTCCTGCGTGTGAGGGAGGTCACCAGTAAGCTCCTAAGGAGTTGCTGTGCTAGGAGCAGAGAAGGCATCGCGCAAGTGATACTTAATATATTATAAACGTTCATAGGATACAGTAACCGCCATACATCAGGTGGGCCGTATGCGTATATGCCTTTCGATGTTGTATAAAAAAAAACAATAATAATATCACTAGCACGCAGAGCAACAATGACAGATACATTGTTACTCTGCGTGCTACATTTGAATTGCTAACCGTAAAGTGTAAATATTAATAAATTTATTTCTTATCATTTAAACCCCAATCCAAATGCGCTGTAAAAATATGTGTTCAATAAAAATATGTCCCAGAATTTTTGGAGTATGGTTCAAATGCAACAGTGACTAGTTATTGGGTATTCTCATTAAGTATCTTCTTCTTCTTAGCTTTATCCCGTTTTCTTATTCGTTAGAATTGGCGGAGTCCGCTAGCTAAGGATATTTGACATGAAGCGATTGCCGTCAGACCATCAGAGGGAAAGCCAGACCCTTCTTTAGGCCACACGTGTTTCAAAATATAATTTAATTGGACGTGCGGATTTCTTCAAGACGTTTTCTTTTACCGCCGAGCAAGTGACAATTACAAATATGTATATAAAGCTGAATACAAGAATTTAGTTGTAAGTACATACCCACACCAGGATTCTAACCGGAGACAAATTGTTTATTAGGTTGATTCTTTATCCAATGGGCTATAACCGCTCTGGTATGGACATTCTTCATTGGTATATTATAATGTTAGCGAGCGACGTTTATGATATCATTTATCATATCAAGTGTCAATTTTATAAATGGATAGGAAAGACGGGGTAGATAAACGAGTTTAATTCTCTTGTAATGTAATGAAAATATTAATTATGTTACAGTTATGTCCATTACCATGATGGAACCCATATGCGTGTTCCATGTTTACATTGGTCCGAAAGTTTCGATATCATATCAGTGATTAATAAACGTTAAAGCTAGTCAGTTCTCTGCTGCTGAAAATCGTTTTAAATTTCATTTATTTACTCGTTTTCGAGTACTCGAAAACGGGTAAATAAATGAAATTTCATAGATCCATAGAGGTCAAACAGATTTACATGATTTTTCTTTATATAAATGAAGCAGACTTGCGGAGTGCTCACTGCATACTTTTTTCAAGTTGTAGAGAAACATGAGAAGGGTTTAATATAAATTAGGCCGTAAAGTACTCACTATCATCTTTGCAGTCAAAGTCTCAAAAGCAACTTGACCTGCACGTAATGCACTGCGCTTATTAACAAACTAGGCTCGAGGGGCAGGGTACATCAAAGCAGCCGGACTGGGAAACACTTCCACGTTATATAAAACTACAGCCAAATAACATCCCGCAGAGGGTTATTGTGTTCTTGCGAGTAAGTAAAATTACCAGTAGACTCCTTAGGAAAATGCTGTGATAGTGGCAGCTTATGATATTCCTTCTATCATAGGAAACGTAATATGAATCTTAAAGATCTTAAGAAAGACAACTGTAATTGAATTATATATATATATATATATATTAATTATTATTATATCTTGACGCCTTGCGGGGTAGGCAGAGTGTCAAGTGTCATATGTCTCTGTTTACACACCTCACTCGCTTTTATCATTAACATTCATAGCTCTTCCCATGCACATCCGCTGGTTTCTTGAGCTCCGGATATTCTCCTATCCGGAGTAGAATATAGTCACGATAGATAAATCTTGGCCTTCCTCGGCTCCTACATCCTTCTACTTTCGTGTTGTATCTGTTTGACAATTCTTTCATCCTGCATTCTTTCTAAATGTCCGAACCAACGAAGCATACCTCTTCTTATTTTAATATCGATGCTCTCTTTCAAACCAACTCTGTTACTTACATCATTACGAACGCGGTCTAAAAGCGTTACGCTACAAATTTTGAGCAACACTCGCGTTTCGACGACGGTGATCCTACTTTTATGCTCTCTACGCCAAACCCTACTCTCGCCTCGGTAGCGTTAAAATCAACACTGAAAGATTACAAATAAACAGTGAAATGAATATAAATTATGAAGTATATAAATAAGAAAATATTCTTAGATTCCTATTTCTTATATTCATCTTAGGTTCATAAATTCTCTGTGTCTACTCGGCAATAGATTTAACGTGAAGTTATAGATAGATAGATAAATGAAAAATATATATATATGATCGCAACTTTCAATCACAGAGCAATCGCATCATTGATAATGTCAATAATAGCCAAATGACGACGTCAATGACCGACATGATAATCAATAGTACTAAATCTTTATTGAGCCACACATTCACTGTGATAATTTAATGATATATGCATTGTACTCCTACATCTGAGCGATGAAAGGATTGAACCCTTCGTTATTGTATTTTGATTTGAATAAAGAACTTTTTGTGATAATATAACATATATGATGATGATACATATACTTGTAGAATAGACTTGTGTAATCAATTTCTTAAGAGCAGGAGTAATTTTTGACCCTGTACTCTTGTCTCGTATCTAATCTCTGCAGTTCAACTTCATATATACAATCTACAATTAATAAGTAAGATAAGTATTGCTTGTAATTAGAGCTTTTTGAGTAGCTAACTAACAGATTATCTGAAACTAAATGGTTTGTGGTTGAATATAATTTTTCTATTGAACTTACAAAACAAGTAATAATAAAAAATTCAAGAAGTTATGTTATAAACTAAAACAAATTAAAAAAAAATATATATTTTCAATAAATAACTTGATTTCAAAATTTCCATCTTTCTCTTTTCATCTTTTTGACGAGCTCGGTGGCTCAGTCGTGAATGACGCGACTTTGACACCAACGCTCGTGGGTTCGATTCCCACTCGCGCGATGCCTCCTCTGCTGCTTACACAGCAACTCCTTGGGAGCTTACTGGCGACCTCACTCACACGCAAGAACACAACAACCCTCTAGGGAGTTGTTATTTGGCTGCGTTTTTCTGTGAGGAGGTACTTCCCCAGACGGGCTGCTTTGATCTCTATTAACCCTTCGAAACCCGGGTGATCGAATACGACCGCGAAATGTATGGGAAAACGTATGTAACGGGTTCTGACAGGTCACAACATCCAGACCAAGATGGAAATTTGCCTTGTGTGGAAATTGAACCCACGAGCGTTGGTGTCAAAGTAGCGTCATTCGCGACTGAGCCACCGAGCTCGTCCTGTCTGAACACATAATCATTGACAAATACACATACATATAAGGTTATAGTCGATAATGATGTTCATTACGCCAGTGATGTCGTTTATGATTGCATCAAGACATTTATGTCTAATCACATCAATATTATTAAACAGTCTACAAAGAAACTCATTTGTTGCAATACATTCAGAATACGGATAACATATTATTATGGCTGGTATGTTGAACTTGCTGTATATTGCCAAAGCCATGTCACAAGCTTGATTTATCTATAGTTCCACGTTGACTGTGAGATACGTGTATGAATTATTAATATGAAAATATATCTAGAACATAGAATATATTGTAAACTACTTAAGTTCAGTAGATAAATTACAATAAATAAATAAATAATAAATAAATAATATTGTCGGACAAATTACACAGCGCCGTCTAGCCCCAAAGTAAGCGAAGCTTGTGTTATGGGTACTAGACAACTAATAAACATACGTAAATACATTTTTTTTTTGTAAATACATACTTATTATACATAGAAAATACCCAGACCAAGACAAACAGACATGTTCATGCACACAAATGTTTGTACTGTGTGGGAATCGAACCCACGAGCGTTGGTATCAAAGTAGCGTAACAACGCGTTTCACGTGTGTGTGTAATTAGATATTTCGTAATTACTACTTGCTCGACGGTGACGAAACGTGCATGTCTAAAAAAATATGTTTCGAACGACGAGTACCTAAGAAAGGTCTAGTTCTTCCTCTAGGTTGTGAAGGTCTGACGGCAGTCGCTCTATTTGAAAATCAGTAGGTATCTTCTCCAAATCGTCCTTCCAAATGTAATCCCATTTCCAGATTCGGAAACAGGATAACGCTTGGAAGAAGAAGAATCAATTTGATATTTTATCTTAGTTTACATTTATAATATAGTGTCCTTACAATTACTGTTTAGAATCATTTTAGATAAATACAGCGCCCAAAGAACTTGACCGAGTATAGTAACTAATTATAATATACTACCTAATTATATATATATATATATCGACGATGAAGTGTAATGACCTCCTAATTGACATTTTGCCATTTTTGTTATTCTTATGTATTTGAATTTAAAATACGATTTTGCATGCACTAGCAAGACCATCAAACTGGATTTCGTAATTTTTAGTGAGATATTAAAAAATGAAAATTGCTCCTAAGTTCATATGCGTTAATTTTGCTGCCAATATCTCCTAACTACGTCGCAAGCATGTTTACTCTAACGCTTCTCGCAGCGTTCTGAGGGAAACGATAAGACATGGGTTATTTTGTAAGGCGTGAAAGAGAGGGGTTATCGGGTAGCTCGTGGACGGCAGACATTACTATTTTTTGTTTATTCGTTGAAGTTTCGTGCAATTAGCAAGTTGAAACGTGTCAATTTTTCTTGTTTTTATTGATTTTAGTGTAGAATTGATGTGTATTGGATTAGCTAAGGTAAGTAATCGTTAATAACACTGTCTATATTACAAAAGTGAACAGAGAATTTGTGTATTTTAGTAAAAATTGAAGAATCTTTATCCTAGACAAATCTGCAATGGTTTTTATGTACATAAAAGAGCACGTATTTTTGTCATATATATGTTGTCAACTTTCGTTGCATCATTTATGCATTATACAAAACGTTAATTCTTCTTTTTAAATTAATCTTTTTCAGTCAAACACCGATGTTAACACATTTCATCTGCTAAAAACCAGCCCCCGTCATAGAGCAACCACTACTCATCCACCTGTAATCGGTTTTTCTGAACTCTCAGTCTATGATGTTGACGTGGGTCGTCCACCCGACACCTACCAGATTGAGCAAGACGCCTGCCCCGACAATGGCGTGTGCCCACCATCTGACACATACCAGCGTGAGCAAAACGCCTGGCCCGACGATAGCGTGTGCCCTCCATCTGACACATACTAGCCTGAGCAAAACGCCTGCCCCGACGATAGCGTATATCGTACATCTGATACCTACCAGTTTGAGCAAGACGCCTGCCCCGACGATGGCGTGTGTCGTCTATATGACACATACCAGGCTAGGCAAGATGCCTGCCACGACGATAGTGTGTCTCGTACCTCTATCACCTACCAACTTGAGCAATACGCTTGCCCCAACAATGGTGTATGTCGTACATCTGACACCTACCAGCTTGAGCAAGGCGCCTTCCTCGACGATAGTTTGTGCCCTCCATCTGGCACATACCAGCCTGACCAAGGCGCCTGCCTCGACGATAGCTTGTGCCGTCCATCTAACACGTACCAGCTTGAGCAAGACGCCTGCCCCGATATTGGCGTCTATCCTCCATCTGATACATTCCAGCTTGAGCAAGACCTGCCCTGACGATGGCGTACATCTGACACCAGCCAGTTTTGCCAAAAAAATAGATCGTTATCATTATCGGATTTGACTCAAGATACCATAAACAACCTTCAAAATCTTAAAAAATATCAATCTGCCCCTCATTTAGTAGTTTCTATATCTCACTCTAATAGTCTATCGATATTAACAGCTTTCTACAGAAATACGACAACAGAAAACTATAGTCAACATCCTATTAATGATTCTGACGATGATGACAATGCAACTAATTCCGAATTTGAAGATGCTGAATATTTTGGAAATATGAACGAGGGCATGAAACGTCGCCACTCTGCTGAACCCAGTTCTTGGAAAAGAGACAAAGCCAAAAGAAGTCGAATGCTTGGCGAAGAATACCTTGGATACTCAAAACCTCGAGATAGAAAAATGCAACATTATACAGTACGACCTTCGAGACAGCTTGGCAAAAGGAAACTAAGTATAATCACCTACAAAAATTGAAAACAGTTCTACCTAGTGACTGTTATGCTTTTTATGATGCTTTTCCTTTTGTTTGAAAGTTAGTTTACTAGAAAAGCAACTGTTATTACGAGTATTATATAGGTACCTAATGTTCTTTAAATTATAAATTTTGTTACAGTATGATACAGAAAAGTAAAATTTTAATACGCGACGTTATGATTAAAGCGATCTTGTGAATTGACTTACTGATTACTTACTTTGAAGAATAACTTTGCTTCTATTTGTTACTTAAAGAGGTTAATAAATAAAAGAAGTATAACTGTTAAAATGTCTATTAATAACTATTTTCTCTTTGTATTTCTGTTTGTTTTAATTTGTAATACCTCCTTACTTAGCTAAAACTATCCATAATTTAAAAACAATATCTCCTAACTACTTTTATTCAGTATACCATAGGAATTCCTTATATTCCCTAATGTCATAAATTGAAGGTTTCTATGATACTTAATTCACAATTATAAAAATAATTCATAAATAAATGTAACAAAATATAAACGTTATTTTCGTTTCCTCTAAAAATACCTTTTTTAAGATAGGAGGTCATTACACTTCATCGTCGATATATATTTAAATGAAACGCAACACGTTTCTATTTGAGCAAGTCGTATAGAAAATAATTTAGAATTTGATCATAAACTTCGCAGAAATCCTGCACAAGTAAATTGGAATGAATTCCATTTCGTTTCTCTTTAACAGGTTGAAAAGAGACTATAGTCGATTTTTTTTTTTGCTTTTTAACATAAAAAATAATTATGTATTAATCTTACTCATGATAAGGGCCTTACTACGAAAGTCTTATATCACAGCACCTTGTAATATCAACGAGTCTGACTACTTTCTACCACAAGTACTGACGCTATGCAAACCTTTGCGACAGAAAGAGACGACAAAAGTTTGTGTTGTACAAACATTTTGTCTAGCAAGTAAGTTCCTACAGTTTGTCAAGCAAGTTAGAATTATAATTATTTATTTGCATCAAATATAGTTATATAAGTCCTCAGTGCAATATTAGTAATACAGCATATTTCGCCAAAATCTTTGTCATGCAAATACATTTTTTGTTAGCGTTGTTGTTTTTTTAATTAATTGCGTTGTTTTAATTAATTGCATAACAGTGTAAAAAATATTATCTATCATCCATGTCATTAATTCTCTTCTAAAACCTTGAAATGTTTAATTTTACTAGGTATTATATACTTTTAAGCACATTACATAATAATGCTTACAATAAAGTTTAAGCCTAGGCAATTTTTTAAAGCCTAATTTGCCTGGGTTTCGTTATTACTAGGTATAACTTACTTGACTCTATCAATGTATAGAAAACCATACAAATCCCATATTTATGCTACGATTTAAAATACATGTTCTTTGTTTATTTTGAAAGACAAGATAGCTTCCAATTTCGATGGTTATTTTGCGTTAAAATCGTACAATATTGCTCCAGACAAAATTGTTGCGTAATTATCTTAGGATTTGTGGAATTTTGCGAAGATGCGGGGAAGACGCAAGCGGGAATTGTCTTGCGGTATTATTACCCTACACTCGAAGCCCTGATAAATATTATTGGGCTATACTTTATACAATTGGGTCCCCTAAATCAGCCACTGTATTTTTAACGAATTGTCCTTATATTTTACTGAAATAGAACATTAAACCTATTTTAGATTCTCTTAATAGACTTTGCAATGTTAATAAACTTTATTGGTTATATTATTTCGTTTTCCTATATTTGCAAATATATATTCTAATTCGAAACTTAAGGCAGGCATACATATGCTTTCTTGGTTGTGGTTAACAATGCTACTACTAAGGCTCGTGGGTTCGATTCCCAGACAGATCAAACATTTGTGCACATAGACATCTCTCTTTGTCATCGTCTAGGTGCTCTTAAGAGACGTAAAAGCATATCGAAGCAATCTAACTGAATACCTGCACTTCATAGAAAAGGTTGTTGGTTACCTAAATGTTATATTGTGCTAACACAGCAGTGGTGACAACTCGCGAGCAATACTTCCTGTATTTCAAGCGTCCGTTGGCTAAGATAACCACTTTAGATCAGGTATGCCGTATGTTTGTATCCTGTATAAAAAATATGTACATTGCTATGTAAAAAGTTTTAGTATACCTATAGCCATCCATAGAATTTTCTACGAGACATGCACGGTTGATTGATATTGGGCTATTACAGATGAGAGCCGATTGCCTGCCATAACTATCAGTTCTGATTGCTACTTCTGGCAGGCAAAGAGTCTCTACATCATCCATCTCATGGAAGGACTCCCGAAATGCTAGGAAAAGACGACCGGTATAAGTGACAGTCGAGAGTGAATGATGAGTTGATATTGAGAGGTACGCTTACTTCGAAGGTACGTCGTTGTGCGATTTAATACTTCTACCCCAGGAGCATACACGCTGTTCTAATGACTCCTATATGGATAGCCTGCGGGTCTTCTTGAGTTTTCACTCCAATTAACGAAGACACACAGAAGGATAAAGTCCTAAATAAATCCCAGGTGCACTCAGTACCCGTGGTGTCGCTACTCACCATCAGCCACTAGAAACTGTTCCGCACCTACACTCATTCTTTATACAAACTCAAAAACTAATAGCTTTACAAGTTTCATTTCTAATGAAAATGTAATAAGATACATTCTAGCATATCTTCATCATTCATGTTATGACGCGTAAGTTACCATTGTTTACATACATTGTAAGCCGTAGTGTCTTGTCTAGGTCTACAACTCAAATAGACTTTGGTTTCCCTCAATCTACGCTTATCTTATTAATCTTAACTTATTAAAACACATATACTGTGGCTCTAATTTTGGTACAAGTAGATCCCACATCTTAGGAGCTAGCATCTTAATTAAATTAGATCTTAGAAGACTTTTTTATATGGTTTAAGATGATAAAGTTGCAATACCTATTTATTATATTTAGACCAATTTGTTTTTTTGCAAACAAATTGCTTGTCTCTGTTACTATAGGATTGCGTAAATTCGGATAGACTTGCGCTTAACAAAACTTCCGTAATATATTACATTAGTACCTACCATGTTGCTACCAGCGTATCAAATCACGCTTATCCTAATGGATAGAAGTCTATTGTACAAAAGACTACAATAAACTATTCAGTATTGAAAAGTATTTAAAATTATTTTGTGTACGAAATTAAAAATTGATTCAGATTATTTAATTATTTTGAAACATGTCTAAATACCAGTGCAAAGTCAAGTGTGTTAGAATTATCCAACCCAATAACGTTAGAGGTTTTTACACGGAGAGAAGATAATGCTCTAGTCTAGATCAGGGCTATCCAGACCAGATACGGTCGCGGGCTAATACAAATCACTGTTTATATTGGAGGGCCGCAAAAACAAATACCTAGCGTTAATTTATTTATTTGGAGAAAATTAAAAAACTGCGATAGTGTTAAATTTAGTTTTATAAATTATTAATTAAATTTATCTTTTACAAATTCTATCAATATCGACATTAATATTTGTAATTGCCAAGCGCAATGCGTTTGTAAGGGAATTGTCAGTCATTGAAGACCTATATTAAAATTTTATAAAATTGTCGCGGGCCGCATCAATATTAGGCGCGGGCCACATGCGGCCCGTAGGCTGTGCTTTGGACAGCCCTGGTCTAGATGAATGCAACTTTGATCTAAGCAGATTAGATCAAATTGAAAATAAATTTGACTTTCGCAAAATAACGTTTTAATTTATTAACTTTAGATGAATATTAAATCTAAGACCGTTGCTTGAATAGTTACAGATTTAACTTCACGTACGTTGAATGATTCAAGAGTACAATATACCACAGCCGATTCACAAATCATTTTATATAGTATTTTATACATAACTCTATCATCGTATCTTTATAGTATATTACGAGTATCTTTACATTATAAGCACACTTTGTTGCAACAGTCACGAAAGAGTCCATCATGCCATGGCCGATTGGGAATGTATATTGAAAATTATCTCCACTTCAGATTGCTTAAGGCACAAAAACTCGTAACTCTTCTTGAATTAAAATGAATTATTGAATATCGTTCAAATCTGGTGACATTTTAATACAATGAGATTACTTACACTTAAAGAAATTAGATAAACGAAAGAATTAACCGCCAACTCAGACGACACCAAATAGTTTATCTAAAAGATGTTATGTTCTATTATTATGATTTTATCAATACGTAGAAAGATACTACGTTCCAGGAACTAGATTATATATAACACACCATATACATACCTAACATCAAGATTGCAGGTAAGATTTTTTTTTTAAATTAACTATAAAAACTAGAAGAATAAACTATGAAAACTATTAATTATTATAAATATATGATCATTTATTTAATTTTTTTAATCGACATTATTAATATGTAATAATAGTTAGCAGGAATACAATGATGCAACACCACAACACAGGTGCCTCAAAGTGGCTTTCAGTAGCGCAGAGATCCAGCCGCGCTCAGGGCTGATAATTTATTTAATCACTGCAATTAATCTTTGCACAACAGGCGACGGTCATTCATTACATGTTAAGATCATTAATGGGATTCATTACACCTCACAGCACGTACAATAGCTGTATTGTATTGTATTGTATTATTATATTAATACTGCATAATAGCGACATCTGTATAAAAAATTCGTTTACGTACGTGTATGGCTTAAATTAATGATTTTTCTTTGCTCTGTTGCAGGTACGCCGAGATAAACTTTGCCGGCGGGATATATTTTTGGTATGTCTATCATTTATATGCGTCTTATTTGCATAACGACTAAATCAGTTTCTGTTGTAGGTGTCTAATCATTTGTTACCGCTCATTTCGATCACGCAACAAGGATTTCATTGATTCTTTTTTTATATTTTAAACAAAACGAAAAGATTTATTGCTCGACGACGCCTGTTTTTCCCAAAAGCGGCGACAGTCGGTAGACTCGACAATGAGTTTCTCCAAAAAAGTTGTTTATAGTCAAAAAACAATCACCGTAGGTGGCTTCTGTGATCCTCAATGAGTCGATTCGTATTAATGCCATGAGACGATTTCGAGCCGTATACGCGTAAACAGGTAATTTTCCAATAATTTATGTTGGTTTTCGATGATCTCAAGGAGAACGAAGCGAATATTGACAATAGCCTTTAACATACAATGTAATATATACGATTGCCAAAAGAAACAGTTCTTTTTAAGTAAAAAAGAACACAGCGATGCCAAAACTACTATCTCATATTAAATGAATCAATGAGAAAATAGGATGAATAAATAAATCTTGAGAAATGAATTAACATTTTGTCATAAGTTCGTACCGATGATATATAGTCATTACTTACTGGAGATTACTTGGGGTGTATTTTGAGCGTCATCATAGCTTTAAGGGAAATGGGTTTCCGGAGCGGAACTTCTTTTTATGGCTCCATACATAAAATCTTTTGACAACGCACATTCAAAACCGAAGTGTTCATTTATAGATAAAATATCTACAGACTGTTCTCCATCGTTCTATTATTTAAAAACAGTGTTTTGATATTTTAATTTAATAAATCAGCATATCCATTTTTGATGCAATGTCTGTATTATGTTGGGTTTTCATTGATAAGTAAGTAACATTTATGAATAATAATACACAAAATTTTCTATAAATGGAGAGTTATTCCCTGGTGATATATCCAAAAACTACGAAAGTCAGAATGTCGACATATTTTGTTATACGTATTGTCCAGCGAGTTTTTGTTAAAATCTTCTTAAAATTAAACTATACTTAGACCATTCAAATATGATAACAACTCGCATTAACCATTCCCAAATTAATTTTAGACAAAACTTTTGCAAAACTAAATAGTTAATTTCTATTGTTGACTCAGGTTTAGTTTGTCCACTGCAGCGGGAGGAAGTGTTTTATTTGTTATAAAATATGTCGTTGCCGAGATACGGGTTTTCGGCAAATGATTTAAAAACGGCTTATCGTCACTGGGGCGGCATGTTTAAAGTCAAAAGTTAACTTCTTTTTGACGATAAACCATGCGGTAAACATTTTTTTTAGTTTTTCTTTTGTAGTTAATTCTTTGCTTATTCTAAAGATTTATAATCAAATATCCTTTTACTATAAATGAGCATTTCTTGTATATTTATTAATATATTTCGTATTTTTCGGAAACGACTTTCGGTTGGGATCAAATATCGTATATAGATAAAATTTTGCTTTTTAAGTTTATTTATCTAGGTTTCTTGCCTAAAAAAATGCGATTCGACACCAAACAATATAAAAATCCAGCACGGGAATTTCGGTCCCCCAGATACAATTAAGTGCACGTCGAGCTTTACACTTTTACCTTTGTACAGTCTATTCTCTTATGCCGTTCATAAGGAAAGTTATAATCGAACTGTATCTGTCAAGCATGATCTGCACTTAGCTGTACTAATTTATTAATAGACGAACAACTCTAAGCCCTAGTTATATAATAGTATCGTAATTGTCCAGACTGTGTTTGTGTGACATCCATAAATCTATATTAAAGAGTCATTGGTGAGCTCAAGTAAACCATAGTTAAATACTATTTGTATTAAATTACTCTCTCTCTCTCTCTCTCCCTCTCTCTCTCTCTCTACAACACGTATAACAAAACAGTCATAAACAACATCATGGATGGGTATTTCTATTAACTAATTTATATATGAGACAGTGTAGATTTAGCAGCGGTAACTGCTACCATGGTAATGATTAAAGAAGTTCATTGCAGTCCCAGGGATAAAGCAAAATTCGACTTGGACCTCATAACGAATTTAATCAAAAGTATATTTAGAAGATTAGCTGTAGTATGAAATTTAAGTTTTCACTTCACTCCTTGACATTATAAAATACTGAAATATGACATAAAGACCTTAATAGACTTAATAAAGGCTAACTCAAGCGCAACTGCGGTATACTAAGGATTGTTATATCTTAATACCAAGCGGAACTTTGCCGAATCACCTAGATGCTGGGTAATTCTTCGTAATAGCAACAAGATCTAAAGTTTAGATATTATTACACGTAGTGTGGCTACTATTTAGATTCTAAATACTAGCCACACTACGTGTAATGCTTCCGACGTCATGCACTCAGTTATACTTACTTAGTACTTATCACCACCCTCTTTTCCCTCATTCCCCTTTCAAAATATGACTTCTTAAACGATACATCACCTGTATTTTAGATTTAGTTCTAAAGATGATCATGAGCCAATTGCGTTACAAATATAATATATCAAAATGAAATAATATCAAAGGTCTCAAAACCGACTTCACGTCTTCAATGAAGTTTACTTTATAAAGTGTACTTTACCTTGCTTACAATGAGACCAATTGAGTGCAAGGAGCAAAACAATAACTGCGAATTTTCATAATTAAATTTGTATATAAAACCCCTAAAAGTAATTTCAGTGAAGTCTTTGTAATTTTCGTCAAATTCATATGAAACTAATTAGAAGCTTTCTAATTAAAAAATTATTAACAAATCCAATTAATTATTGAAGATAATATTGCATAATATACACACAAAAAAACATATGGGTCCAATGGAGAACCTCCTTCTTGTTGAACTTGGTTAAAAACGAGCAGCGTAGCATCGTTTTTAACCAACTTCAACAAGAAGGAGGTTCAGAACCAAGCTCAAAATCACAATAGACTTCGGAGTGGCGCGGGTGGAAACGTCTTCAGAATATCTTAAAAGGTTTTTCATAAGTGGTCACACCGCAAGAGTCAGGCGGTGAGATCAAAAGGCGACACGGGTGACTAATTGCCACGACACGACCTTTGAATTTGTGGCCCAGTTGCGCAGACGCCGTATCGTAATTATAAGTCCAATGGTCCCCAAACTGAATGGCATTGTTGCACAGTTTATTACTTAACAACCATCTAAATAATTCCTGCTTCAAAATTCTTGCCATACACTGTATGATTTGCAATTTTATTATGTTCGCGAAGTAGTAGTTTGTCAGGAGCTAATAATTAGTTTTCATATGTATTTTCTACTGAAGACTTTCTACTTTAATCATTTATGTTACTTGTGGGTGTGTTATATGAGTATATGTGTATTTTACTTATACTTTCACTGTCAATAACAGCTTTCTGTCAGGTTACGATTACGCTTGTTTGTCGCTATGAGCAATTTAATCATTGCCTATTTCTTTGGTGGTACAAAACCAAACAAAAATTAGGTAGAATATAGATTAGACACAACACTAAAATATAAAACAGTAGTACACAGCTTTAAGAGCATGTCACTAGCGCACTCGGCACGATAAATAGGCGATTTTTGTATTGTAATAGGTTAACGCTCGCGATAGAACATGCGGGTCGTGACTCTTCAAGTTTGGCTACGAACTCGGACGATATAAGTGCTTATTTGCCTCTATAGACGAGTGCGAGGACTTTGAAAAATTCTAACTTGTACTTTTTCTTTCAATTATATCTGACTGATTTCTACTGTTACACTTCAATATGCATGTATTCAAATGATCAGCATATGTCAGTGACCAAATAGATAACCTATCGATAGTTCATCCATCAAGCAAAGGCAATGTGCATGAATCTAAATAATCCCAACAGTTTTGGAAACATTGGTCATATCCAGTGAACAGCTGTACTGTGAATACTGGGGCATGCACGTAGTAATAAGACTTAATTAATCGAGTGTGCAACGAATCTTGCGTAACACTCGCACGTTGTTTTTGTACTACTCATAGCCCTATTAGCGCAGTACGACATCGCTATCATATTTTTTTTACAACACATGGCAGATGTTTTGCAGTGTGTATTACTTACCGCCAAGGAGTATGGAGAGCATTCTAGCCAAACACGCAGGTTAAGCAACGTCGACCGCAGCCTGTCTATGGATGGGTTTATCTATCTTGAGTTTCCTCCGTGCTCCGTCCTCGGAGGGCACGTCAAGCCGTCGGTTCCGGCTGTCGTCGATAGATGACAGTCGTTAAGCTAAGACAGTAGCCCTCGGGCGGCTTGAGAACAATGGCCTCCATCAATCGGCATTTGAGCAGCGTGGTGGATGCGCCCATTCGGCTGAAGGAAGACCCGTATCCCAGATGAGGCTTGCTGTGGTTCTAAAGTGCACAGAGTGTCACAAAGTGAAGATATATCATACACATAGTATCACGCTATGAGCTAAAAGTATTAAACTTTTATCGAGTGTTTTTTATATAATTGATATTTTATATACACAACCTCCAACAGTCGCTTTCTAAACTCACTTCTCCTTACACACTCACACGTAAATGATCGCATACGGTGTTTGTATATAGAGCAGTGATTGCCCAGTGGATAAAAAGACCGGCCTATTGGCCAACTGATCCCCAGTTTGAATCCTAGCCACCACCACTAAATTCGCGTTTTCGGATATACGTACATATTTTTGTTTTTGTAATTATCACTTGCTGGCCGATGAAGGAAACCCGTACGTGCGCGTCTAAGATTATACTTTGAAAGAAATGACCTAACCTAAGTTCTGGTTTTCCCTCAGAGTTGTGAAGGTCTGACGGCAGTCGCACCATGTAAAAATTTGTATCATCGCCAAATCCTTAGGCTTAGGTAGTAGACCCTGCCAATCCTAATATAACGCTAAGAAGAAGAGAACTCTTCGTTTGTATATATCTACATCACATTATTTTATGCAGTGCTGGTCCCAACGCTTACTTATGGAAGCGAGACCTGGGTATAGCAGAGAGAGCATGAAAGTAGGATAAACGCGGTCGAAATGCGAGCGTTGAGCAAAATTTGTGGCGAAAAGCTTGTAGTCCGTATTCGCAATGATGATGTTAGAAACAGAGTTGGTTGGACTGAAAGCGAGCGTCGGTGTTAACATAAGAAGAGGTATGCTCTATTGGTTCGGACATGTGGAAAGAATGCAGGACGAAAGAATTACGAAACAGATATACAAAGTGAAAATAGAAGGATGTAGGAGCCGAGAAATGCTGATTAGACTATGATATATATTTAATACTTACCTACCATGACCAAATTAATCGTGTTCTATGAAGGTGATGTCAGGAGCCTTAGAAAACGGCAAGCGTGCACGAGAAGAGCAATGAATGTTAAAGAAGCGAGAGAGGTGTGTGAGGACAGAGTCATATGGCGCTCAGTAGGCCGATTCTACTAAAAAACTGCAACTGCACTGCAGCACGGCGTGTGTCAAATGCGTACATTTTGACGTTTAGTCAAACGTCGCTGCTGTCAGATTGCTTAACGAAACGTCAAAATGTACGCATTTTGACACGCGCCGTGCTGCAGTGCAGTTGCAGTTTTTTAGTAGAATCGGCCTACGGTTCTCTCTGCCCGCAAGGGATTTGGCGTGAAGTTATTTATACACACATACAACATGCTTTTATTAAAATCAAAAGCTAATTTGTGCGAGATGTATATATTCGGCAATTTAGGTTTATAGGCCTTATGAATTGTTAGTCTTATGAGAAACTGCTTATCACGCTGACCTGTCTTTCTGTTTCATACAAAATGTAAGTCATCTATCATCATTAAAATGTATTAGCGCTTATGTTCGAGTCACATTCCACAATGTGGCTTAACAGACTGAGCAAAAACTTAATGTGTTTATTAATAGTCTCGTTCGCAAAACATTTTTGACGAGCTCGGTGGCGCAATGGCGAAACGCGCTGTTACTTTAGGTTGACACTAACGCTCGTGGGTTCGATTCCCACACAGGGCAAACATTTGTGTGCATGAACGTGTCTGTTTGTATTTGTCCAATGGACGGCAGTTAAGGCGTTAGTGTGAATGTCGCTGCCCCAGAAGGGGCAGAAAGCGTAACGGGACATTGTGGATAAGGACTAAAAAATTTGTAAGGTGCCAAGCGTTGCCCACGGCACGGAACAGAGCCACAGAGCAGCAGGTGCCGTGCGCAACTCCCGCGATTCGGCTCATATGACCGAGAGGTCGGTGGAGCCAGCGATGTACCTCCACCATACAGACAACCGCAGACAAATAACAACTTACTGAAGGGTTGTTGTGTTCCTGCGAGTGAGTGAGTTTACCAGTAAGCTTCGAAGAAATTGCTGTGTCAGCAGCACAGGTGGCTTCCTAATGTATTGCAAGCATTCATTGGTTATGGTAACCTTATTACATCAGGTGGGCCGTATACTTGTACGTTGTATAAAGAAATAGTGATGTAAAAAACCAGGCATACAAGCTTACGCCCATGAAGGAAATAAACCTATGGAGAAGTTATGAGGCCGATATTAGATAGTAACTCAATTCACTGCTACAGGTCGGGGGGTAAAGTAAAATACGCAACTCTTATTGGCTAGTTCACTGATAAACATCGCGGCACTTATCGGCGTATTGGTTAAAATATTCTCTCATTGGTCAGTTCGAATAGCTGAGATATTTAAATCCAACGTTTTTTTGACCGCGGAGTGACCTTCATGCGCAGTCACGTGGTTTGTTGTTACGCCTATCTACCGTACACATAATTTTTTAAGAGAGGTAGGGCGCATCAAAGCATCCCGTCTGGGGAAGTAACTCCACTTCACAGAAAACAGCAGCCAAATAACAACTCCCTAGAGAGTTGTTGTGTTCCTGGGTGGGAGTGAGGTCACCAGTAAGCTCCCACGGAGTTGTTTTGTAAGCAGCAGAGGAGGCATCGCGCGAGATAATTAATATATCGCAAGCGTTAATAGGCTACGATACCCGCTTTACATCAGGTGGCCGTATGGTTGTATGCCTCCCGACGTAGTATAAAAAAAAATGTTGAAGTATAGGGCGTAAACGATTACGTTTTTTTTTTCTAAATTAAGACTAAACATAAATTAATAAGTGTACATTTAAAAAATAATCGGCAACTTGTGCCAGTATAATACTTACTTACTACTGCTATGGGCCAAGTAACGACCAACTTTTATAAACGTATATACCAATAGGTATGGTACCTCCCAATAAGGTATCCAGCCTTGTATGGATTACAATTATAGGAGTTAAGAAATGGTATGAAAAACGATTGCACGCCGCTATCGCCGGCTGGGATTACAATAGATAATATTTTTTATGCAACCTCGATAGACTTTTTTTTTTATACCACTAAGGTGGGAACCAAGCATGCTGGTATGGTATGCTGCCTGATGGTAATCAGTCACCGTAGCCTATGGGCATTTAACAAATGCGTTGCCGACCCTAAACACATATGTTGACATAACAACATACGGCCCACCTGATGTCAAGCGTTTACCTTAGCCTATAAACGCTTCCATTAAATTAAGTATCATCCCGTGTGATGCTATTTCTGCTGCTAACACAACAACTCCTTATGAGAATACTGGTGACCTCATTCACTCGCAGGAATACAATGACCCTCCAGGGATATGTTATGTTGGCTGCTGTTTTCTCTGAGGTGGAGGAACTTCCCCAGACGAGCGGATTTGATGCGCCTTACCTCTTTCGCCAAAGTCTCGTTTATTATTTAGCGGGGTGCATCGTATGTAGTTTGGCTTTACGTATACAGCAATTTAATATTGATGATCATTATTTCTTCAATTATTTGTCACGGCCTAGGTGTTTTTAAGAAAGGTAGGGCGCATCAACGCAGCCCATCTTGGGTAGTTCTTCACCTTCACCTCACAGAAAACCGCAACCAAATAACAACTCCCTGGACGGCTGTTGTATTCCTGCGTGTGAATGAGGTCACCAACCAAAATTTTAACTATTGATTATTGTGGCCACTTAGAGCAATAATCAAAATTATGACTAATTGTACATTAATAATAAAACAGAATATGTCTCAATAAAACATAAATATGGTTCGACAGTGTCTGTATTGAGCGTGTTTTTGGAATTGGTCTTAAATTCAGTGTTATTAATAAAAACAAAATGAGGACGCCACTTAGCTTTAATACTAAATGCAAGTATTTATAGGCTACAGTAATCGCTTTACATCAGATGGGCTGTGTGCAAAGTCAAAGTCAAAATCTTTTTATTCCGTAAAAATGGCTACATTTGTTTGGAATCGTCACAATTTTTTTCCCTACCGTGCAGTTTATGACTAGGTGAACGCTGATAAAAATACTGCCAAAAAACTCAGGCATCCCTCTTTTGGTATCCAAACAAATTTACATATTTTATTAATTACATTATAATTGGATCGACTCACTGCCAGGCATTTTTATCATTAGTATAGTCAGATACTTTATAATATGCCCTGCTACACAATTTGGCTTTAATAGTAGTTTTAAATTTGTTTATTGACAATTCTCTTATATTGCTGGGAAGTTTGTTATAGAACCGTATACATTGCCCCATAAAAGAATTACTTATTTTGTGGAGACGGCTTGCATGTAACACAAGATTATGCTTATATCTAGTATTTATGCTATGAGTATCACTCTTTTTACAAAATGAGTCTATGCTTATATGTATACCTCTCGACGTTGTTTAAAAAAATAGGATGACTGTTAAGTAATTGCCTTAAAGACGATCATCAAAGTCCTCACTTAGCGAGTATACTGTTAACATCCATACCTAATCTAATCGTAACTAGTTGCTCAATGGGGCAGGTGATAAGGGCATTGTCCGACGGCGCGGCGTGCTATATGCATTTACGCGCAATGTCGCCGTTATCGGTCGTACACGCGTTATCTACGCTCGCATGACGCAAGGATACTAATCAGCTAATGTAACACATTCTACGAAATAATGAAATATATATTTATTTCCGTCAAAGTATGTCCTCGTTCCTCTTTTTCTCAGTGTTATTCGCTTTCCTAATCCATAGAAGATCAGACTGCATGTCAAAAAACAAAATTCACGATAATCTTAACAGATATTTATGACAATTAAAAATATTTTTTAAACAGATAAACCTTTAAATGAATCAATACTATCTAAAGCTAAAAATTATTTATTTAAAAGTACCCTGTAAACAAGTGACGTAATTTGTACGTAATCAGCTATAAGCCGTCAAAGCAACACACACTGTTCGAAGACCTTGCTCTTCAGGCGTTCAGGTGTTTTGGACGAGAAGATGTGTCGAAGTTTCCCGAACGCTGTCCAGCCGAGTTGGATCCGTCTGTTGACCTCTCTATCGAAGTTGGACTTACCTAACTGAATAACCTGCCCTAGGTAGACATATTCGTCAACAACTTAGAGCTTAGTGCTTCCAATCGTGACCGGCATAGGTGTAACATGGACATACCGTACATTTTACTAATAGGTACCCTTGTATCACGATTTGCAATATAATTGTTACAAGATTTTCATATACTTGCAACAGGGGCCGGCTTCGCGGCTCTCACAGAAAACTGCAGCCAAATAACTCCCTTGAGGGTTGTTGTGTTCATGCGAGTGTATAACAGCAGAGTGCGGCACGTGCAGTTTTCATTTGCGTCGGTTGCGGCTCATGATGGTTATACTCGTACATACACCCTCAACTATTTCTTCCGGATATTTTAGAAAACAGACATAACTATATCAATTTATATCTCAAAATATAACGTTGTTAATACATCATGTATAGATAGGTGTACATGACTATTTGAAATTCAACCCTCAATTCCGTCTAATTGACACTGACGGCACCTGAGCGTTATGTATTGTATGTTTTGGGAAACCAACTGAGTAATAAATAAACAATAATGTTTCAATGTATGTTAGACAAAAACAAGAGCGAAAAGTTTGTATATTTTGTGTAAGGGCTGTGTGGACATTCTCACTTTTCCCACGCTTTACAGCTACTACTTTTTCAACACAAATACTTTTCAAAACATAATGTAACTAGTGTCGCCCTGTGACAACGTCCACGTTGGATCCTGTTATACCGGTAAAAAGTACCGTATGTCCTTCTTCAAGTCCCAAACTTCCTCTGTACCAAATTCCATTACCATTCATTCAACGGTTTAGTCCTGAAAAGGACACACACATACATAAAACAACACATGTCGCTCGCACACTTGTAGTCATGGTGCACATAAAGAGTGTAGTTATTTCCGTAATTACACATGATTATTGCGGATTTTATTTCAAAAAACCGGCCAAGTGGGTATCGAACTTGCACACCAAATGTTTCGTACCACCCAGCACCCTATCAAAAACAACTATTTACAATGACAGACTTTTAAAACAGCCTTAAATTTCAGAACAAATTATCCATATAATTAACATTATTATTATAAATTGATTAATATTTCAGATGTCAAAAATTATGATACGAGTAACTTAATTAAATAGGATTCCGGCAGCCATTGGGAACGGAACCCTTCCGTTTTCAATGGGTGCCGGAACCCTAAAAGCTGGAAAAACTGTACCTCATTTTTGTGTGCTATAAACTTATCTACTGGTACTTACTTTGTTAGGAAATTCCACATTCAGAGTAGTCAGGAGACATTATAGCCGATTGGGATCGGGGACCTGGAATTTTTACACTCGAATTTTACTGATCTGTAGAAGTATGCAACTGTGTCGCAGACGTCAACTGAGGAGTACTTTTCTTTTTTGCTAATATATCGTAATGCCTATAAAGCAGATTCTCCAAATTCATCTTCAGATGTCCCTCATACTGCAATATAAATTACAATTTGATGTACAATGAAGAGCTTATCCAATTTGGATCTTATCCCATAAGGCTGTTTTAAAATGCTAAAACGGAAATAGGTTGCCGAAAGTCAGATATAGGTACTAGAGAGACATAGATAACAATCGTATAAAAATCTAAATCAACAGTCCATTGTCCACGAACATTGGAAATTAACTTCAATTAAATTAAAAGTGTACATATTCATTTATGGTGTAAAGCTCCATTTAAATTGAGGTCGATGATGCCGTGTGTAGTCAAAATGAACATGCAAGTTAAGTAGCCTATCGTTAGATAGTTTTGTCTATTGCGATCTCATCCTTGATAAGCGGTCCACGATAAGCGGTCAATCCTATTTGTTGCCGATAGAACACAATAGTTATATCAAATATCTGTGGCCTGCTGGCGGTTCGAAGACAATGGCCTCCGCCAATTCGAAATGTAGCAATGTTGCCGAATATGCTCTAAAGTCTAAATGATATCTTTAATATTCGAATATTATTTCATAATTCAAGCACCGCTCAAAAACTTTCAATATCACAACGTAAATTCTATAGCAGCCTTAATTCACAAAGTACATATATCATTTCCTATCATTAAAAAAAATGTTGTCCTTTCGTTGAGTTTAATGATTAGTGCACTATTTGCACATGCAACATATCATTAAGTCAAATAAAGCAAAGGCTCAAGATCTTTATTTTCTTGCCATCATCAATCAATACATGATGTGTAGGAAACAATCTAAATTTGTACAGAAACCAATTCCGCGTCACAACACGTAGGAAGTGTTGTTGTAAGAACAATAGTGTCACCTGCACTCTACAGACCTTCATTCAAAATGAGTTGATTGTCGGCCATCATAGACTTATTCTAACATGGACTACGTTTGGAAATTCAAACTGTTTTTCTGTATTCGCTAATTGTAAAAAAAGTCGAGAGATTTTATAGAGATAAAGCTATTTCATTTTACATGCACATATTATCAAAATCTTTTATATCAACTATGATCAAAAGTGACATTTCGTGAAAAGGTTTGAAACCTTGGACCCTACTCCGTGTCACAGTATAATTTATTGATAATCCGTACAGTATAGTATGGATACTCTCTGGTGTAAACGGTCTTTTCACGCACATAAATTATTTCCATGCTTGAATGTCAATTGTTAATATTCTCATAGTAGTAATAGAACAAAACGAGGATAGTAGTGACTCAAAACAGCTAGCAAATATGCCGTGAAAAATATTCGCATAATTCATTACGATTGTGCTACATATAATTTTCAAAAATATTTCTTTATGAGAAGTAATATTCCCATCACATAATTCCGAAATATTTAGAATATATTAGGAACTATATGATGGGAATCAAAGAGCATTCCTCACTCTGATCTCCGATCGCGCCATTTGTCCAGGAGTATCGCTTTGCTCACTTAAGTGCGAGGAAAAAAATATTAATCATAGAATTCACTATGTATTCACTATGAATTCATTAAACCACAGTATTAAAGGAGGAAGGACCAATATATTTTCGTCTCATTAGTCCATCGGATATGCATTGACATTTTTTTTATTGGAGCAGAAAATCACTATTAGAATTTCAAAAATATCGGATACGATCGATACAAAAATAATTATACTCTATAGCTTATTACGCCTGCGAGCTAAAAAATTTAGGCATTATACGTTAGTCTATACGCATAGGAACTTTATTTCTACTTTAATAAAATTGCATTTTATGAACACCGTTCGTTGTCATCAGTCTGTATCTACCAACCCCGAATATAGACCTTCCCTTTCCCTTTCCGCATATGCAATACACATACTTTTTATTTGTAAAGTTAACTTATCCGTAAGCAATTAAACTTCCTCTAATTAAAATACATTCAGACATTGATTATGATACGACCTAATAAGGAGTACCGAGAGAAGCTCTTAAAATATAACCCTCTTGCAGTTGGGCAAGAAGGAATGTTCTCGCAGTCAGTATATTGTTGCGCTAGTTTTAATATCCGCAACGTCTTAACATATATATAGGCAAAATAATAAATCCATAATTTATTAGTGTAGCATAATAGCATTCAGTCCATCAATTGGTAATTGATTTTGATCCATGAATTGATTTTGTGTGGGCGAAAGAAGGGCCTTACTAATCATACTGTCATAATAAATGATTCTGATTTACGTTGCCTCGGAAATCCTTATTTAGCGTTGAATATTTGTCGACTGCAATATGTAGGTATGTTATGCTCTACACGATATAAACATAGGTATAATACCTTAGTATGGAGATTCCAGTTTATATGCAACTCGTGTGTAGTGTCCTAGAGACACTCATACATTTAGAGCATACATAAACGAGCTATAGAGCGCGCCTTACTAAGTATGAACCGTAAGCATACGTATAAACAACACCACGTATAAATGTCGTCGTCGATTAATGATAAAATGTACTTCTATCCAGAGATAATAGTATTTTTGGGGATGAGACTCGTATGAGTGTTTGTATTGAAGTATGCATAGTAAATAATGTGTTCGTAAATAGAAACTTATATAGAAAACACCCAGACCAAGACAGACCTATTCATGCACACAAATGTTTCCCTAGTGTAGGAATCGAGCCTTAGCCTGGCGCTAAAATAGTCATCGCTAGCAATTCCACCACCGGGTTCGTTATATATTAGTGAAGCCTTTGGCAATACGAGTACAGCATGTTTTCATTACTGAATTATTTTATTGGCTATATGACTATTCTTAGCTTCTCAAGTCATATGGAACGTGCCGCATGTGCACTTATTGTGTTACCAATGAATTTCTCCACGTCTATAATTACCTTATTAATTGCCGTAGTCATACTAAAGAATGTGAATGGATTGTTGACAGTAGTCTTATACTAAACATAGGGGAAGAATATAGGGAAAAAAGGGAATGATAAAAATTGGACCGGAATGTGTGAAAAACAGTAGGTTGATAGGGACGGAAGTGTGACAAAATTAATAGAAAAAGAGGATACACTACACCAAAATACGACCACAAAACAGGCATAGGATCAAGGTGATTATGAAAATGTCGTTGGACAATAATGCTGTTTGCAATGGTGAAATAGTTAAAAAGCCTCCTTTTGTGACTTGCACTTCTTATTGCTATTTGTCAAATCTGTTAAAACCATGTCTCATTTCATCTCGATTTCATACTAACTTTTCCTCAATTTTGCTAAATTGCAGTCGAATAATTTTACAGAGGCAAAGTCGTTTTCACAAGTTTTATGATCTTGCCATTCAAAAAGGCGCTTTTACGGTAACTTTTACGGTTTAATATGCGATGTAGAGTGGAATGCGCCACTATTGCAGCGCCCTTGACCAGCCTGAAGTGCACACGCCCTCTGCAGGCTGCAAATTAAATATTAAATTTCATTACGGCAGCGTCACTACAATTTAAATAAGGTGAAATTTTTGCAAACGCGTGAGGGAGGACACTGTGTATTACGGTTATGGTATATAGCTTTAGAGTGAAAACAAGGTTTATAGCCTTTGATTTAATGTCGTTAAACCCTCTGCCCACTACCGTAAGAATATGCATGCCGTCACTGCTATGGCTGCTCAGCCATGCAATTCTCTAAGCGACTCGTAATGGCTGTCTGCGTCGCTGTGATCACAGATGTCACAGCTTTGACATCGTCTACTGCGATCACGGCTTTTTATTTGGTATTCTATAAGGCTGTAAGCGTACGCGAGGCTGTTTGCCTTGTAGAATTCCAATTCCAAACGCAGCCTTGCGGCGCTAGTGTCGCACAACCATGAAAAGCGACACTAAGGAATTACAATTTTGTGTTCAAGGCTATAACAGCTGATGTTTCCGAGGATGTAAGGATGTTTGCTCTTACAGAATTGCATGGCTGATCATCTGTGTTTTGATTGCTAGGCTCGTCATGAGACGACCGTAGCAATGCATCGCAGAGCTGCGATTGCCCGCCACAAAACTTACCTACCATGATCAAATTGATCGTGTTTTATCAGAAGGTGATGTCAGGAGCCTTAGAAACCGGCGAGCGTGCATAAGAAAAGGAATTAATGTTAGAGAAAGAAGTGAGATTTGTAATCGAGGCATGTGGCGCTCGGTTCTCTATATAGATAGACATATAACTTTGTTATTCGTATACTTTCTTTGGACTATGTTTTTTCTTGTATTCGTTTCAGTTCACTGACATATATATTTCTTAGCGATAGCATCTGGCTTGAACGGGTGGTTGAATTTCTTGGCAATGGTACTCTGACCACAGAGCCAAGTGGCTATTTATTACTGATATGCCAGAAAATGTAAAATGTATGGGATTTTCAATAAGTTCAGGTAAAAATGATCTACTTTAATCAATTTGACATTTTATTCTACTAATGAGAATATAATATAAAGCTATTTGAGTAGAGAAGCACTGTATAGCTAGCATATTATATGTACTTTCAAATATATGCAAGTAAATTATTAGAAAATGTATCGACAAAGGAATCGCTTAGCGTAGGAAGTATGAATTATATTGTTATATATTTATAAAAAATAATTTATTATTAAACAATATAAGCAAAGTTTGTACGATGAGTAACAACGCAAAATCATCCGTATAATAGATACCTTCAAAGAATACATAGAAAATACTGACACCAATACATAACAAGGTATGTACATACACGGATATGTGTCTTGTGTAGGAGCCGAACCCACGACCCATGGTGGTAAAGTAGCGCGTCATTAATTAAAAATATGTTTTAAAACGCTAAATGAAACTTATGTGTTAGTATATATAACTAAAAAAATAGATAAACGGAATATGATTTCTTCATCACACAAATTAAAAATTATAATACGCACAGAAAGCGCTCTTTGCAAGGCAACTTTAGGCATAACTTTAGGGTAGCAAAGTACCAGATCGTTTTTTTTTTTCAGCGGGCAAAGTTCACAATATAATGCCTGCCTAGGCAAACGTCGGCAGCTTGCTGACTAAATTTCCCCAAAGACAGAAGGGCAAATAAGTGCTTAAAGTCACACTTATTTTCGCCCCTACTGAACTGTGCGGTATATTTTACAGTATACGGGTTATTTGACAGTATTTATTAACTGCTAACCTTAGCCACGATTACGGCGAAGGTGGCTAACTTAGAATCCTTATTATGTATACAACTTCATATATTCAACTCCATGTAGTTCAGGTTGCCTGTATTTTTCAAAAGACTGAAACAAACAATATCTCTCGTGTTATCTGTTCTGTTACTGCGAAGGAGTGGGAATACCATTAAGCTAAGTAGTTTCGTTGTGTTACCATCGGGGATGGAATGCCACTCGATGTAATATTTAAAATAAATAAAACCGACTAAATGGCAGTCAGATCCGGATACGAAGGATTCCGTTACGCCGCCCGTGAGAAAAAACGCCCAAAAGAACCTCCTTTTTATTGGGATGCTTTTTTACAGGAATACAATAACCATCGAGAAAGTTATGGTAGAGCTCAGTGGTTGAATGGCTAGCGATCGATGGGTTTGATTCATACACGAGGCCAATATTTGTGTCTATTTGTCTTAGCCGGGTGTGTTCTATGTATATTATAAGTATGTATTTAATGCGAAGAAAACAAAGATAATGGTATTTGAAAGAGAAGAATCCAGAACTAATGTAAGGATTACGATTGATGATGAAGTGTTGGAACAAGTGGATGAGTTTGTATATCTTGGATGCGCTTTCAGCAGGGATGGAAGGTACACCGCAGATGTGGAAAGACGAGTGAGTGCTGGGAATAGTGTGAATGGAGCGTTGGGAAAACTTCTTGGCAGTAAAATCCTGAGCCAGAAGGCACAACTCGCTATACACAATGCAGTGTTGGTCCCAACGCTAACTTATGGAAGCGAGAGTTGGGTATGGCAGAAAGAGCATGAAAGTAGAATAAACGCGGTTGAAATGCGAGCGCTGCGCAAAATTTGTGGCGTAAGGCTCGTAGACCGTATTCGCAATGATGATGTTAGAAATAGAGTTGGTCTGAAAGAGAGCGTCGGTGTTAAAATAAGAAGAGGCATGCTCCGATGGTTCGGGCATGTAGAAAGAATGCAAGATGAAAGAATGACGAAGCAGATATACAATGCAAAAGTGGAAGGATGTAGGAGCCGGGGAAGGCCAAGACTTACCTACCATGACCAAATTGGTCATGTTCTATCAGAAGGTGATGTCAGGAGCCCTAGAAACCGGCGTGCGTGCATGAGAAGAGCAATGAATGTTAAAGAAGCGAGTGAGATATGTAAGGATCGAGTCACGTGGCGCTCGGTTCTCTCTGCCTACCCCGCAAGGGATTTGGCGTGAAGTTATAGATAGATAGATAGTATTTACATATATTTACTAGTTGTTTAATAACCATAGCATAAACTTTGAATAGTTTGACACTAAATGGCGCTGCCTAATATGTATTTATTATAAATACGGCCCCAAACTTATTAACATCGGGACTGCAATTCTGTTTTTCAAGGTGACAGGATCCTATCTTCTTGAAAAAACAGGTGAGGTTTACTTACTTTGGGTCTAAAAATAATAGCGAGCCTTTTACACCCCAAAACTCTTTATCAAATAAATTCAAAATGCAGATAAAACATTAAAAGCATTCAAACCATGTTCATGATTTTGATTACAAAATCTGATATTAGAACGTTCTTATTTACAGACGTAATGTTATTCGTTTCACAAGACAGACGTCTGCAGTGCTGCTATCATTACGCTTGTAAAGATAATATAGTTCCGTTGCTATATTTATCTATACAAACACGCAAACTCGCGTTTTGCAACATTAATTAACCAAGTTGGGGTTAATTGTTGTATTTGTATCTGCTGCTCATTAATGATATTGTACTCAGCGAATTATTATGACAAATAAATATCATTAATCTGCCCAGTACATTTTTTTCTTTTCCACTCATCACGCTAAAATGTCATTGAGTAATCCACTTCTTAAAAAAATATAGTAGGATCTATGTTCGCCACGTATGATTTTTTTATTTGAATACTGATATAGCGGCAACGGCTTAACGGAATCAAATTATTCAAACTGTGTTCTGTCTTCAAAGAACAATGGCTAAAGTTCGCTGGGCTAAATAGGACGTGTTTAACTTTTTTTTTACTTAATAATTCGTGCATAAATATTACATTGAATAAAAATCGCTATTTTTCATAGATTATATAATAATTATTAAAATATATCTTAAAAGCCAGGTTTTTTTTAGAAAAACGTAAATACAGATGAACGCATTTTGCTCTCTGCGACGTTTCGTTACACGTAGAAAAGATAGTGTGAACTTCCTTATGTTAAATATGTTACTTGATACTTAATTACATGTAATTATATTACCATATCAAGTATATCGTTTTTCATTGCTGTTCAATGATTATACTTACATGAATGTTAAAAATATATATACTGTACCTAAATAATAATTAACATCAGTGAACATAGATATAGTACACATAGAGTGAAACAGAACGCAAGTCAATGATAATAATTCTATTTATAATAAAAGATTCTGGCTTCCTCGAGGTATATTTTTTTAAGTCGGTTAATATTTAAGAAAGTGAACATAAAACTATCTATTGCTTAATTAAAAATAATAATAGCAGTTCAACACTAATATGGGAAGTTGCCGTTATTCTATGCTCTTATACGAATGCGGTGAAGATTTGACGATTAGTTAAAAAGTTATTAAAAAAAAAGAGTAAATTTAAAATTACGCTGTGAATAGGTTTCACTTTTATGTTTAAAAGTTTTTATCATTCACGCACTCACTCATCTTTTTTTTGGCCGTCCCCTTACATACCCACATTGGTGCTCATCACTTTTTTCGTAACATTTATCACTCCTCATCACATCCCGTACCATAATAAACGGTTTCAATCTATGAGGTGCAAGTGGCTGACTATCATCTGTAGAGTCGAAGTCAATCGCACCTGTTCGTGGTATTAATAATACGGGATCTGGCGTAAACAACTTTCTTTCCCAGTCAGGTGCATCTAAGCGGCTCGAATTGGGAAGTCCTAAGAAGACTGCCACCCAGTAACAACTCCCGGGAAGTTGTTGTATTCCTACAAGTAACTGAGGTTATTAGTAATCTTCTTACGAGTTGCTGTTTGTGCAGCAATGATGACAACGCTAGAAATGTACTTCATATATTGCAAACGCTCATAGTCTACGGTAATGACTTTATATCAGGTGGCCTTATATTTGTTTGCCACCGATGTATAAAAAGGTAATCGAACCTCTATAATGTGTCATGGGTTATTTATGTGAATACGAAGTAGTTCGAGCGTCCTTGTGACATACCATCTGTGCAAACAACTACCTAAGCGATATATATTGTATTTTTTTTTTAAAGAATATGCCGCCATGTTATTGGAAATAAGTATAGCATATGTGGCTCCCTACTTCGCTTAAAAACACCCAGACCAAGACCAACAGGCATGATGTTAATGCACGCAAATGTTTGCATTGTGTGGGACTTGATCCCTCTGGCCTTGGTTTTAAAATAGCCATTGTTAACCACTCGACCACTGGTGTCGTCAAAAAGTCAAATCCATGGTTTCTACTGCCTTTCGAACATCAGTGGCGAACCTAGCACCGGGCGGAACTCCAACAAAATATAGTTATAGACTTGTGATAAATAAGTTTTATCTCTTATTTTATTCTATTGCACTAAAATAATATCTAAATATAATCGGCAGCTTCTTTTACCTACTTTGGTAAAACAATCTACTGGTCATACATTTAGTATAGTGTAGTAGTTTTAGAAATAAAAATAGCATATGGCAGATAATTTAATTTTACGTTAAGAAACAATAAAAAAAATCAATGAATTTTTTGATGTGTCGGTTATAATCTTATAAGATTCCGTCAACTTTAAACAAAAATTGTTTTACAAGTATATATAAATTCTGTTTTTAGGTAAAACACAAAGTTTTGTATTGAGCAGTCAGAACCCGTTATATACGTTTTCCCATACATTTCGCGGTCGTATACCACCCGGGTTTCGAAGGGTTAAGGTAAAATAAATTAAAATTTATCTATATAGATGTATTTCCTGAAAAAAGGTAACTTTACATAAAAAAAAAATGAAAACGCTAAACGAAGTTTGGTCGCCCAGGTACTGGAATTAACTACAGGAATTAACTTTCAAATGTTTCCTATATATGTCATATCAAATAACAAATGTCTAATATTGTACTAAATATCTTAAACGGCGAGACGTTGATTTACATGTTTGCCACCAGGTACATATTTATCGTACTGCAGAGAGGCTTAAATTTATCATCAATAAAGCCGTTTGCAGACGGCTGCATCCAAGATGGCGACCGATCAATGGTTGCCATAGCAACGCGTCGAAACCGCTCAGCTGGCCTGAAAATCGCTGAAACCAAAACATGACAGAGATTCCCCTATGCCTCTTTTTATAAGAATGAAAGGGATACAATATGTCTGTATGGGGTGTGAAAGAGACGAAGAAACGATAAATTCGTTTACAGCGTAAGGTTAGCGCCGTCATGAAATTCAGGGATAATTGAAACCACCTGTGTGGGTGTGTCATAACAAGTTTATCTACATGTTCAGAGCAGTGGGTGGAATGATTAAAACTTTGTATCAAAGGTTAAGTCTAATCTGTTTATAGCTAGGTACATGTAAATAAAACTATTTCGTATATTAACTAATATACGAAAACGTAGTTAAACTATCTAACTAATATGCTAAATAGTTTTAAGTAAATAAAAACGGGTTGTGGCTGTGTCGCGGACACGGCCGTGCCTTTTACATAAATACGTCTTTGTAACGGCTAAACGGAAGTAACTACTAAAACGGCATTATACGATGCAGCGAACGATGCATCACGGTCCTCGTTCCTCTAGCTATCAAGTGGTGTAATTAATTTTTTTAGATGTAAACGATAGAAATGTATTTACAACACCAAACTGTATACCTCGATTTTGTTATTATCAGTTCAGCCTCCCAGTATGGAAGCAATTCTATCAGAATTATATTTTATCACAAGGTGATATCAGGAGCCAGGAGAAAAGAGCTATGAATGTTAGAGAATTGAGTGAAATAAGGACCGCGTCTTATGGCGCTCAGTACTCTCTGCCTATCCCGCAAGGGACCTGGCGTGAAGATACACATACATATAGAAGCAAATTTACTTACGTATTCGCGTTAATGTTAATACTTGCACTTGTACAGATTCCACTTCACAATTTTATTTAATAATTATTTTTACCGACCGGTTTCGCCTTTACGGCATTATCTACTTACGTATTCACGTGAAAAAGTTAAATGTGTTTTTACTACTTAAGATGACATGTATGTTCAATTTGAGTCTGTTACTGTAAGCTTGCAACACAAGTAGTATCGCCATCTGCACTGCTAAAACTGCTTATGTGGCAAAATCTTACTAACTGGATGGTACTCACTCGCATCTCAACAATTCATCAGAGAATTATTTTCCTGTGATCTTCTGTAAGGTGGAGGTCCGTCTCCAGTGTGGGCTGCTTTTTATATTCTAGTCTAGCTCATGAAAGTAAGGGAGTTACATCCCTGAACTTTACATATTATGTGTAGAAGTTTGTTTGAGTTAGAATCAGGAACCTAGTGAGTAGTTACTTCGATAGCAACTTTTGACGAATTCGATGGTGCAGTGGTTATAACGCAACTTTGCCGCAAACGCTCGTAGGTTTGATTCCCACACAGAACAAACATTTGTTTGCATGGCCATGTCTGTTTGGCTTTAAAGAACGTTTTTTTTTTAAAGACGGAATGGCGCATAATAGTAGCTCGTCTGGGGAAGTACTTCCACCTCACAGAAAACTGCAGCCAAATAAAACCCCCTGATGGGTTGTTGTATTCCTTCGAGTAAGTGAGTTTACCAGCGAGATCTTAAGGAGTTGCTGTGTTATTAGTAGACGTAGCATCGCGCGAGTGATACAATGATATACGATACTACAGTAATTAAAAACGCTTTACATCGGGTGGGCCGGTACCTACCTCTCGGCTTTGCATAAAAAAAGCTAGGATAACAAGTGATACTCCTGAAGCTCAGCTAATTCCGCCAATAATATAATATAATATGCTACGGAAGCTAGCTCCGGGTTGCTTGTTTACTCGACATAGTATGAATATGCAGAAAGATAAATCTATCTATTACTTCACGCCAAATCAGAGAGAAACAGTAAGCAGAGAGAACCGAGCGCCACATGACTCGATCCTTACAAACCTCACTCGCTTCTTTACCATTCATTGCTCTTCTTATGCACGCTCGCTGGTTTCTAAGGCTCCTGAAATCACCTTCTGATTAAACAAGATTGGAAAGGAAAGATAAATATTTACATAATAGCTTCCTTCAAAGGTCATATCTCAAAACAATCTAATCAATCAAATGTAACTAAATGGCGAAGTTGCCATAGTTCGGCACACTTCGTAATTCAATAAAAAGTGCTCCCAAAGAGATTGATTTCATCTTGTAACAAAGGGACGATCTTATTGCCAGTTAGAGTTTGATGTATCTATACGAGTCGTATTTTTCTAGTATTAATAGCTACGCGTAAAGACGATCATAACAGCGACGGTGGATCGTCTATTAGATATGACGGTCCATCGCAGAGATGATTACCGCGGTCGAGGCTTAGACGAATGATGATGACGACGGAACCATTGTGGCAGTCAAATTGCTTGTAAATATTTCCAAGAAAACTAGAATCCTGACATAACACTTGGAAAATACTTAAATCTGTCAACTATTCTTCTATATAGCCTCTGATTTGTGCTTACCCCCTTTACCGCCATAATGACTGTTTACATGATCTGCAAGACACGTACGTTACCTGTGGTGGTACCAATATCTGCTTAAGTATACCGTATTATTGCCTTGTAATATGAAAAATCCCTGGAGGGTTGCTATAGAGTCACCAGAACGCACTAGCTGATTTCAACTTAGATCATATGCGCAGTAAGTTTGTATGCCACCCAAGGTGTTATAAAAAGATCTTCGCCCATTCCTTGGGGAAGCCTTTTAGACAGATGTACATTATTATATTCATATTAATTTAAAAGTATTCCCTTAATCCCTGGAAGTTGCCCACGATTTTGCTGACATGGAATGTGGATAAGAAAAAATATATCTACGGACAAATAGACCCTTTATATTTTATTGTTAAACCTAGAGGTGAGAGAAATACAAATAAGTAAATGATTGTAGACTTTTTTTTTTATTTTTATTGTCGTACTTTGGTATTAATACTATTAGTTAGCGAGCGAACGATCGGGAGATTGTTTCTAATACATGTCATAATCCCACCGAAATATAATTATAATTTTGTACCTAATCCCATAAGATGACTCCGTGTAACATTTTTTTGTGCTCAGTGCAGATAGGCAATACTACGAGTATAAGCATAATGTAAAATAAGTTTATGAATATAATGGGTAATTAAAGAACATTGGATTAATTATATTAAAGAAGTTTCTTCAAAGTTTTTCTGATGTCTCATTCTTTTTATTTGCATCTGTTGCATTCAAATTTTATTGCAACAAATAGAATTAAGATATTTTAGTCAATGCTTTTCTTATTGTTAGTATTTGAAGTTGTGAACATAATTTATGTTCTTGCGGTTTAAGGAATTTAGTATTTTAAGCATATATGAGACGAATAGTAAGATTAAAATCAAGTCGTGTTGCCGTCAAGGGCATAAGGTAACATTTAGCTCAACTATTTGTTACCTTTCTCCGTTCAATATTTATGGAAAGGTCAAGCTGGTATTACTAGGGGCATGATACGGCAAAGGAGAGCGCTAAGAGCAATATACTTCATGGAGTATTTGCTAGGTTATCGTTGGTAAAAATTCTGCCGATGTGATGCTTAGTCAGTGAAGGTCCAGAAGGAGCATAAATTAATTGTTTATGACTAGATAACTTGCTTAATATGATATAGGTATGTCTTTGAACCAAACAATATTACGTACTAAACCATGGTGTTATCAAATGTAGGTACTGTTCTTTACATCTCGTTTCGTTACAAATGTTTATAAATCCTAATAAATACCAAGGGTGTCGTACATTATAACAGACTCGGTGAAGTGATGAAGTCATAACTTCGCCATGCTTATATTGAAGTAATTGAAAGCTAAAAGCTTCACAACAAAAACAGAATTCTCTAAATTACAAAAGCTAAAAAAGGCCTTAAATCTCACTTTAGGGACGTCGTAACTTTATCAAACTTTTTTGTGACCAATCGGATGCTATCGATTCCTTTCCGATAAAAAAGAAGGATTACAAAATTGATCTGAAATAATGAAGATATCACGTAACGTGAACATGAAAAAATACAGTTGAATTAAGAACCTCCTCCTATTTAAAATTGCAATTTACAACCTCACGTAGACTTAGGAATTTACTCGTATGTTCAATGTGACTTTCGATTGTCTGATACATATCTGATCAGACTCAGATCAGTGGGGGTTTTGCTTCTGAAAGCCACATTCGAAACGGATTCGAAAAGCGTTCAATCAGATTCCATACATTTTGACAGATAACTTTTCTTCAGATTCGAATATGACTTTCCGAGGCAATGTGAATATATACAAATTCACTTTTCACATGCGATTTTTCTAGCAGAGTAATTATCAAGTCAGTCGCAGTACGCAGTACGTCGTATTTGAGAGTGTAGATAACATACTGCTGAGCATATTTGCTTGCAATGAGGTAAAACTGGAATGTGTTTTAAACGTTTGCGTTTTAAACACGACTTAAATTATTAGTTCAGACACAAATCTAATTTGTTCGGTGCCAACGCTAGATTCTAACTGGTGAATTAGATGATTGTTCGTCTCTATTGCGAAATATGTAGACCGTGTCTTCGCAAGATCGCTAATAAATTCCTAAACACATTGACGCTGTTTTAATTAGGTATGTGTTATTTAATGAACGTGTCTATTTATCTTGGTCTGGCTGAGCGCATTAAAGCAGCGCGTCTGGGGAGGTACCTTCACCTCAAAGAAAACTGCACCCGAATATAACTCCCTGCAGGGTTGTTGTGTTCTTGCGAATGAGGAAGGTTACCAGTCAGCACCTGATGAGTTACTGTGTTAGCAGTAGGGGTGGGATCGCGCGAACTATACTTAAGTGTTCATATACCTACTACCCACCTGAGGCATACGACCCACCTGATGTAAAATACCCACTACTAAGATGTAGGGTACCCACTCCCGACGTTTAATAAAAACAATTGAAATATTCGACTCTTTAATCTAATGTGTATTGAATGTTCGAACAATTATATAACTATAGCACATCGGGTTTCAGTCAGTTGGACAGGCTATCTTATTGACTATCATATGAAAAAATTGGACGTAAATTTTCGGCCCCAAATCTGCACGAATGTAGCGTCTTCTTCTTTTACATTTAGTAGTTTAGTTATTATATTTAACTTCAATTATTATGTCTATCATATTATGTAAGAATGTCTTGAGTGTATTTAAAGTAATAAATAATATTTCTTTTTTTGTAAAATTTAAGAGTTTATAAAAAGATGATTGCTGGAAATTTGTAGTCCGCGAAAAGGTTCATTATTAGATGACTTCTACGCAAATTACAATATCTACGAATTATTTCATATTACACTTTAAATGTTAACAAATATTATTATAAAGCGACTTGTGAATCAAACCGCAAGATATCCAGAAATAGAAACAGTATTCGTTGACGCTAATTGAACTCGCCCGGTATTCTCGCCTAAACGATGTAACGTTTAACAATTATGTCTACCCTAACCAATGGTTGTATTGTTCAAATTATTTTTTTCCTAACAAAATTATCAGTATTTATCATTATTATTATCTTGGCAATCTACGTCGTTCAACATATATTATGTTTTTTTTTGTGTAAAATCGTGTTTTGTTAGAACAAACACCTGTATAGATAAACTTAAAAAGCAATACCTTATCTAAATACAATATTTGATCTAAATCGTGTGAAACAAACAGTTTAAAGTAATAAGATACTTATTATGCACGTAGGTACAGTAAGACGTCAGCGAGAGATGAATACCCGATCAACTGATTGATTGTGATCTATGCGCAATGAACTCAGCTGTCCCCAATTCCCATCCAAGGTTGACACCATAAGCAGCGTGGGTGCATAATACAAAACTGGTCAGTCTGTGATAACTGCGATATTTTTAAAATTTACTACATTATTTCACAAATAATAAAACTTTTGATTCCATTATTACGCTCACGTGAATACCTATTGGTTCTTTATACTACTACACCTTACGATAGAGAAAATATATATAAAATTGAAAGGTTCAAATATGCATACATATAACGTGCACGTAACCACTAATAGTGACGATCAAGACCTGAAATCAATCCATTCATTGTATCTTTCCGATCCAAAGCATAACTTACCACAAATGGTTCATAAACAATTAAAATAATCCAATATTAATATCTCACGTTTTATCAGATCTCGGTGCATGTTTATGGCATAATAAATGTGCCATATTTAGACACAGAACAGCTCCAAGTCGCACAATGGTTTTGTAGAACAAAGTGTCGTTATTCTCACGTAGGTACAGTTTTGGTCGTATTCATCGTTTCAATGGTGATAATAGTCTATTTTTGTATCTTTATAAATATTATATAAATTAAAACAACAGTCACATGACGATACTTTTATGTATAATATATAAACAAATCTGAACCAAAACCAAACCATAATCAAATGCAATACAACTTAAATGCGGCTTTAGATTTCATAGACAAAAATTGTCCGTTGCAAGCAATTTTTCATTATAAAATTTTATATAATGTACTTACGGAAATAATATTGTTAAATTGATATAACTAAATACCCATAAATACTGTTACATAGAAAGTTTTCTTTTTTTTCAACTCTTTAATTATTTTGAATTTGGAACACGTTTATTATGTTAAAAACTTCTTTCGATTTCCCGCCGTTTCACATAGGTACTTTTTTCGTGTTTATCATCAAATTACAATATGGAATGGGGTGTTAAAGAAAATAGGATTGCAGTTATTACCTTGCAGAACGTGTTTATGGAGCTGAGCTGGTGAGCTGTGAACTTCAAAAGCATATGTTCGTATTTCGTACTATCGACAGATATACTAAAGATTGGGGCGACCGCGTGCTGTTAGAACTGCAGAGGCTGTTAATGCTGTTAAAGCCAGTAAAAAATCGCCGAAACCCCATTAGAAAACAAAAAATCTTATCGCGAAAAATAAAGATTCTCGCTAGGACTCTGTCGCGTATAATAAAACAAGACCTGAAACACGGCGCTTAACGTCGATATATAGGTCATACATACCCTAAATCAATCCTTATAGTTCACCTGCGTATCGAGACAGAAGGCGTGTTGATTGAACCACTCTCCGATCAAAGCGCCTTCTGTCTCGATACGCAGGTGAAAGACACAGAATTATCTTATTAAAAATTTCACGATTGAAGAGCACTACAACAGCAACATGACAAAGTGTACGGTGAGGTCTAAAGAAGCCACCTAAGTGGTCGGAAAGGTACAACGTGGTCATCATCCTGTGTCTGTAACGGTTTGGTGAGGGGTGTCTTATCGAGGAGTCACAAAGCTTCATTTTGTGAAAAAGTCTCGATGTCTCTAATTACCTTCATGTTTGTTACGCAATATATTCGCCAATAGGGCATCGGACAACATTTCAAAAAGTGATTCAATTTAATCATATTAGATTTTCATCACTATAAAGTTATAATTTTAAATAAATAAACATTTAAATGACCCAAAACTATGACTAAAAATTATACAGGGATTTTCATGATGCATATCTTAGGCTGGTATTATTAGTTCTGTAAAGGTCACAGATTGCGAATATATTACGAGTATTATTGTGTCCGCATCAACTCTAGTTTAGAAACAACCCTCATTTGTTTGTTCTAAATTCCATTACGTTAAATGTAATAACTATTGAGTACTTTATATATTTTTTAATATATTGTCATTTATTTTTTCGTAATGTCTAGCTCCCGTAGGCATGTGTGATTTGTGGTGAATGTATTATGGAAGAATTACGAATTTTTTATTAAGACAACAATGTGGACATGTAAAATACACGTACTTCATTTGTCTATGGTACAGTAGAGCAAAAAATTAAAAGTAGAATATAGAAGAAAGTAATACACGCGCCTTTGGTTACAAAGAGAAAATATTATACTACCTCCATTACACATAAAACTAGGTTTAATAAAACAGTTCGTCAAAGTTCTAAACATAAATGGGCCTGTTTTGAATATTTATCAAAAAAAATTCAAAATTGAACACTGAAAAAATAAAAGCAGGAGTTTTCGATAGACCACAAATGAGATTACCTATTAAGGACTTATTGCTTCCTCCATGAACCAAAGGGAGTTACAAGCTTGGAACTCATTTGTAGTCGTGTCAAGAATTTTCTTTGTAATTCATTATCTGAATGTTGTACGATCCCTATTCTGAACTGATTTGATGACAAAATCAGATGTTTTCACTATTATAAAAGCTATCTCTAACTTCACGCCAAATCCCTTGCGGGGTAGGCAGAGGGAACCGAGCGCCACGACTCGATTCTTACACATCTCATTCGCTTCTTTAACATTCATTGCTCTTCTCATGCACGCTCGCCGGTTTCTAAGGCTCATGACATCACCTTCTGATAAAACACGATCAATTTGGTCATAGTAGGTAAGTCTTGGCCTTCCTCGGCTCCTACATCCTTCTACTTTTGCATTGTATATCTGTTTCGTAATTCTTTCGACCTGCATTCTGTCATGTCCGAACGGAGCATGCCTCTTCTTATTTTAACACTATAAACATTTTCTATTTAATGTCATATAACGAGTAGAATAATGTAGGTGTTTATTAAGTATTATTATATATTTACTATCTAATGGATTCCAGTAATATTCAAATGAGTCCCTCTTCAACATTTGCTAAAGTTAGCGATGCTTGGTCATGCCTTAACGACCCGCATAATTCATTATGAAAGATGTCTCGTAAATTTTTTGGTCCTTCGACAAAAATGGTTTCTATATAACTATGTTGTAATATGGAGGGTTTCGATGGCATAACGAGGCACGAGTCAGTTCAAACCAAACACTCAAGTTAAGTAATGTCACCCGCAGCATGACTAAACATGGGTTTAGTCGTTTAGCGTTCTTCCAAGTTTCGAATAACTCCCTGGGTTTTATTACTGTAAGTGAATCAACTTACCAGTAATCTTCTGAAGAGAGAAAAGACATGTTTATGCATACAATATTTTTCATATGTAGGGAATGGAACCCACGAGCCCTGGTGTCAATATAGCATTACTAATCACTCCGCCACCGAGCTCATCAATTCATCAGTGTCATATATATAAGCTTCAAAATTGTATGTATGTATATCTTCACGCCAGGTCCCTTGCGGGGTAGGCAGAGAGAACCGAGCGCCATAAGACGCGGTCCTTACACACTTCACTCGCTTCTTTAACATTCATAGCTCTTTTCATGCACGCTCGCCGGTTCCTAAGGCGGTTCCTAAGGACATTGTGAAATAATTATCATTGTATTTATCTATTTGTTGTGGTAATTACGCTCTATAAAGGTTCTTATGTTCTCAAATGGCTTTGAAATGTAGCTGCGTCTATCTTTATTGGGGTGATCTTCACAGAAACTTGCATTTTATTTTTGTTTATTCTAAGGATTGATCTAACGAAACGTCAATGAGTTCATCATCATCATCATTTCAGTCAAGGAACGTTGAGCTGCTGAATATAGGCCTTCGACTTACTTCCGCAGCGATCGGTACTGTGCCCCTTGCATCCATCGGCTCCCTGCAACCTTAATAAGATCATGTGGACGGCTGTCTATGAGTTATGAATAAATAATTATTGAACAATATATACATATAATATATACTTCGCAATAACTATGGCAAAGTCCATAAGACTATTAAAGTACTTCACGTGATCTCGAAAACTAGAACGGCCTCGTCATAAAACGTGTTACGAAAAAAGGTATAAACGAGAGTGTACAATGAACAGCAATAAATGGATTCACGTCTCCGAGTTTTATATGTGACGAAATTTAAGCTATATACTCGTAGATTGTAACATAAAGTACGTTCCATACATAATGCTTTTTTTATGTGAAAGTAATAAAACGGACGAGCTCGGTGGCGCAGTGGTTAGTAACACTACTTTGACACCAACGCTCTAGGGTTCGACTCCCACACAATAGTGTGTGTAAACATGTTCGTTTGTCTTAGTCTGGGTGTTTTTAAGAAAGATAGGCCCAACCATAGCCAAATAACTTCCCTGGAGAGTTATAGTGTTCAGATCACCACTAAGCTCCTAGTCACTGTGCCAGCAGCAGAGGTGGAAAAGCGCGAGTGATACATAGTGTGTTGCGTACATACGTTATAGTAACCGCTATGCACGAGATGGACTTCCCGAAGTTATATAAAAAAATAAAGCCACATTTTTTTTATACATCGTCGGGAGTCAAATAAGTATATGGCCTACCTGAAAATGTATAAATAAATAAATAAATAATATTTTTTTGTAAATACATACTTATCATACATAGAAAATACCCAGACCAACACAAACAGACATGTTCATGCACACAAATGTTTGTACTGTGTGGGAATCGAACCCACGAGCGTTGGTGTCACCACTGCGCCACCGAGCTCGAAATATATAAATTTGATTGTTATCGTACGTTTGTTAACGCTTGCAATACAAGGAGTCCTCGCGTGTTGTTATCCTCGCTGCCAACACTACAATTCCTCAGGAGCATACTGATAAACACAACAACCTTCCAGCGAACGGTTAGGCGGTCTTCTTTAAGGTGGAGGTACTTCCCCAGTCGAGCTACGTGTTAAACACAATAACCTTCCAAAGGTAATTGGTTAAACATCATCATCAGTGGTGCAGGTGCATCATCAGTACAGGTGTGGTTTCTTCTGGCTCTAAAGTTCATGAAACCACTTGCACCTCAAATTAACCCGCTATGAGTTGTGGCAGACGCATAATTCGTAAGAAAACTAAGATTCAGTTGAGATAAAGTAAGAAATTAATTTGTACTTTTTAGTACATTTCTTCATAGCAGATGTTTTTGGAGCCGTTGTATTTTTGTAAAATTTTATGTCATTGCAATAAGGCCCTTAAGTATAAAGAATGTTGCTACTTACTACTATTAGAAGCTACTGGCAATCTCACACACTTGCAGAAACACAACAACCATTCAAAGATTTAATCTGCGCTTTTGGTTGATGCTGACGCACAAAATTATCAGCTTTGCGATACCTGACCGTAGTCGTAGTCGTCAGCGCTACCTTACCTACTATGACCAAAATGATCGTGTTTTCTCAGAAGGAATTATTAAGAGAGGTAGGGCGCATCAAGGCAGCCCGTCTGGTGAAGTACCACCACCTCATAGAAAACCGCAGCCAAATAACAACTCCCTAAAGGGTTGTTGTATTCCTGCGCGTGAGTGATGTCACCAGTAAGCTCCCAAGGAATTGCTGTGTAAAACAGCAGAGCAGGCATCCCGCGAATGATACTTAATATATCGCAAGCGTTAATAGGCTACGGTACTCGCTTTACATCAGGTGGGCCGTATGCTTGTATGACTCCCAATGGAGTATTAAAAAAAGAAGGCGATGTCAGGAGCCGAGCGTGCATGAGATGAACAATGAATGTTAAAGAAGCGAGTGAGGTGTGTAAAGATAGAGTTATGTGGCGCTCTGTTCTCTCTGCCTATCCCACAAGGGTGAAGTTATAGTTATAGAAGTCAACAGTCCTTCGGCCACTAACAGACCAAGCGCTTAAAAAAATCAGGCATTACCATGAGTATATCGTTATGCTACGAGTATGATCTACTAAGCTTTCATCATCATCATCAGGTCCACTGCTGAACATAGGCCTCCCCCTTAGATTTCCACAGCATTCGATCTTGTGCTTGCGTCGTAACTAAGCTTTACTCCTTATTTATCTATAGCTTAGGAGCTGATGTGCCTTAGACTAAGATCATGATCTGAGAGTCAGTGTCTATATCAAAAAATAATTTCTCCCTGCGCCTAGAATTATATGATGTGTTAGAACGCAACAAACCCACCCCGGCATATGTGCTTCTACAATTTTCTTTAACATTGCGCATTATTTAATATATTAATCCAAAAGTATTATCATTCTTCTGTTACGGGTTTGTATGTTCAATCACGAAAAACTCACCTTATCATTTTATCCTTATTACGTTAAAAGATCTTCGCTGATATTTTCTAAAAAAATTTAAGATCTCGATTCGTAGATTGCATTATACTATAAGAAAACTCAGTAGTTATCTTATTCAGTAGTAGTCGTAATTAGTAACTGCTCAGAGATTGTGTCGATTGATTCACTGCTCCGTAGCAGTCCCTCACGCCTCTACAATGGGGATTAGCACAATTGTTAAAGCAAAATGCACTTGTAATTGCTTCTTACATAATCATACTCGCAATTAATGCAAAGTTTTACAGATTTTTTGCTATTATTAAGATTGCAATAAATTCTGTAACTTTGTAACTACGTAACTGTTTCTTCTACCTAAAGTTATATAACTTTAATCTTGACACATATTTATACATCAACATTGGCATGTTACGCTTGTAACATTAAATGTAAGTCTCTGTTGGCCATTCCCATTTCCCGATTTGGTGTGGTGCGAGTACGCGGACATGCGCATGCGACTATTTATACCACGTGGTTGGAGAGACGCGCGCCGCTTCTCCCGCCGCGCCCCGCTTGCTGCCGCATCTATCCCGTTCATTATAAATATAGACCGAGGGAATCCATTGCGAATTCTATGATGCCGACCATTATTGATGAACGCGTTGCATGAGTCAGTCGATAAAATCGTAAATACGGTGGGACGTAATGATTCGTTTGTGAAAACTCCGCACTCTCTCCTGTATTTACTAATACTTTGACCAGTCTCTCTACCAGCTGCCGAATAAATTTATTATGAAGAAGTTTTGTCGGTCTTTTGTCAGATATCTAACAAATTATTCTTAGCAAAAGCCTTTCATCTGTCACGTCAATGTCAGAAGCATCTCTTAACATAAAAACTTTTAGCATGGCGTAGGCAGCGTACTGGGTATCTTATCATAAATAATTGAATTGGCCCCGAATTATGGCCTGTTTTAAAATATTACTCAACTCATTACCTTAATGCTTATTTATTCAACTAAGATGGCAAACAAGTATACGGCTTGTCTGATGATACCTAGGTAGTTACAGTAACCTATTAGTGCTTGCAATATCAGGCACGCATTGCCGACCCTCTAAATTCCAATTTGTAATAAATTTTAAATTAATCTACATGTCATTTTGCTATAGCATTTTCTCAGATTACATTGTACAGCGTTCTGTATTTTTGTAACATACAAACGTATAGACAAAGGATATGTTTAATACTAAATATATTTTTTTAACTCCCCTCAATTCACAGAATTTTAATTAGGGATAACGAAGAAAATTAGATACTTATCGTCACGAACAAACAGCACAGCAATTCTCAAAACGAGTATATTGAAACAAGTACTTTGAAAACTTTAAAATCAATTTGACTCCATTTTCGTAATACACGCGCAGTAGAGGGATATAGATAAGTAGTACAACAACTACATAGAGCACTTTTTTAAACTGCCACGAGACAAACAAGCGTAAATATGTCCCAAGCCACGACTAATTTCACTGAGATCGTTTCTTGGATCCATTTAGCAATTACGGTTTAGTGACTCTCTGTGATCAATTACTACTACTATTACTATTACGCGATTTAGCTATTGTAGCGACGCTGCATCATGATTTGGTGACTCTCTGTGACCGATTGCAGTATTACATTACGCGATTTAGCTATTGTAGCGACGCTGCATCACGAATTGGTGACTACCTGTTATCGATTGCAGTATTAGGTTATGCGATGTAGCTATTGTAGCGACGCTGCATCATAATTTGGTGACTATCTGTAATCAATTGCAGTATTACGTTATGCGATTTAGCTATTGTAGCGACGCTGCATCATAATTTGGTGACTATCTGTGATCGATTGCAGTATTACATTACGCGATGTAGCTATTGTAGCGACGCTGCATCATAATTTGCTAACTATCTGTGATCGATTGCAGTATTACGTTATGCGATTTAGCTATTGTAGCGACGATGCATCACGATTTGGTGACTATCTGTGATCGATTGCAGTATTACGATGTGATTTAGCTATTGTAGCCACGCTGCATCACGAATTGGTGACTACCTGTGATCGATTGCAGTATTACGTTATGCGATTTAGCTATTGTAGCGATGCTGCATCATGATTCGGTGACTTTCTGTGATCGTTTATGGACATACATTTTAAATACATAAGGACATACATAAAATTTTACTTATTTAGAGAAAAATGACATGTTTCCATTAATTCACGGCTTAAGTATCTAAGTTTATACATAACATTGTTTATATATCTGTGATATGCAAAATAACGAATTAAAATAGTACCTTTGATGTTTAATTCATGTTAACTTAATACTAATTGCTGAGTTCCACTATCGTACCACTCGCCACAAACTGAAATTTCACCATCACCATCTTAATGAGTGGCAATCTGCTACTATGCTTTTTGAGGCATTTTCTACCACGTACGGTGAAATTGTAGAATAAACTACCCTCAGCAGTGTTCCCGAACAAATACGATGTGGGTATATTCAAGAAAAGAGCCTATATTTCCCTAAAAAGGCTGGCAACGGATCAGTGACCCTTCGATGTTGCTGATGTTAATATAATAATATAATATAATATAATATAATATAATATAATATAATATAATATAATATAATATAATATAATATAATATAATATAATATAATATAATATAATATAATATAATATAATATAATATAATATAATATAATATAATATAATATAATATAATATAATATAATATAATATAATATATAATCGGCCGGTGGTGACCTCATACCATCATGTATCATCATACCCACATGCTCGTTTGCCCCCTCTAATATAAAAAAAATGTTGTTTTTCATGTGCTTATATATGTATATACATTCTGTGTACTAAGTATCGGGAATTTGTCAATAAAACAAAAAATACAAATTATTCATCTAAATTTATTTTATCGCCTTCAAAGTAGGCCCCATCGCTTGCAATACAACATCTCCACCGCTTCACCCAGTCTTCCATACATTTTTCATAGGCTATTTGCGGTATGGCCTTTAGCTCATTCAGCGAATTTTCTTTTATGGCTTCTATCGACTCAAAACGTTTTCCTCGAAGTGGTAATTTTAACTTGGGAAATAAAAAAAAGTCAGACGGAGCCATATCAGGTGAATACGGTGCTTGGTCGAGAACTTTTGTTGAATTTTTCGCTAAAAACTCTTTCACTATAATGGCTGTGTGTGATGGTGCATTATCATGGTGCAGCATCCATGAGTTGTGTTGCCACAAATCTGGACGTTTTCGGCGGATACTCTCACGCAAACGCTTCATGACGCCTAAATAATATTCTTTATTCACTGTTTCTCCCTCTGGAAGGAATTCGGAGTGAACCACACCACGGTAGTCAAAAAAAACTGTCAGCATCACCTTGATTTTGGAGCGACTTTGCCGCGGTTTTTTGGGTTTCGGCTCGTTTTCGAGACGCCATTCTGAAGACTGTTGGCTTGTTTGCATGTCGTACTCATAAACCCATGTCTCGTCGCCAGTTATTATACGTTTCATAAAGGTCGGATCCGTAGAAGCTCGGGAAACCATGTCTTCAGCGACATGCTTTCGCTGCGCTTTTTGAACAAAATTGAGCTCTTTTGGAACTAGTCGAGCGGCGACGCGTTTCATGCCTAAAATGTCAATGAGAATGTTGTGGACGGACTTAAAAGATATGTTCACCTCACTAGCCAACTCTCTCAGACTCATACGTCGATTTTCGAGCACTAGCTTCTTGATTCTGTCGATGTTTTCTCTGGTCGTAGCGGTTGAAGGTCTACCAGAACGAGGCAAGTCTACTACTACTTCTCGGCCTTCTTTAAAAGCCTTATACCATTCATAAGCCCTTGTTTTCGATATACACGATTCGCCGTAGGTATTTCGCAACATTTTTAGTGATTCACCACATGAAATATCATTTGAAACACAAAATTTAAGGCACACTCTTTGTTCAACAATATTTTCCATTGTAAAAATCGCCGAGGACTCAAAACTATGACCAACAAAAAGTGTAGTTTAAAACAAATTAAATGACAGATCCCGCTCAAATTTTGCGCGCTAAATCAGTACAGTGCTACCAACATGCAGTAAAAAAATTAGAACGACCTCTTTTACGCGGGTCTTTTTATTGACATATTCCCGATACTTTTTACACAGAGTAGTACATGTAGATAGATACATAGAATAAGCTTTCTTTACATAATAATTGTTACAGGAAATTTCTTAAAAATATAAAACATGAATACTTATTATGCATCAAGGCGGCCTTATTGCTAAAAGCAATCTTTTCAAGGTAACGAATCGGCCTACAGAGAAGGTAGGGTTAGCAAGAAAGGCAAATGTACATTGTAATATTCTATACTCGTTGAGTACAAAAATTTGAAGGGGGTAGGTTTGTTGGCGAAAATAACGAACTAATAAATTCATCCTCACCGACCATATTTCCTACTACTGGGATACGGGTCTCTTCAGCCGAAAGGGGTTAGAGTATGCCTGCTTCACAACGGTGCTTGAATACGGACTGGTTTTTCACATGGACTGCCTCTGCTTTTAAGCCGAGACCGCTGATTTAATTTGCTTTCCGATGAAGGAGCTCAAATTAACTAAACCCACCCACAAGCTGGCTGCGACCGACGCTGCTTAACTTACATGTTCGATAAAACGCATCGTCATTGAGCTCTTCAAATAATAAATGGATATAAAAAATTGCGAACTTTGTTGAAACAGCTGTGTCTGCACGAGATTGAGTTACTTTCGGATGACTTTGTGAAAATGACACTCTAAGTAAACTGCTTTTTGCAACATCAGTATTTTGTAAATGATAAACATAACCGTGTCTTTGTATTCTTAGAAATCTTTTACCGGTATATTCGGATTGAATCGCGACTAAAAGAATTCCATCCATAACTTAAATCGCTTTTAGGTTACGTCGGGTTAGTAGTATAGCTGTGACGGCGAACAATAAGAAGCCATATCGATTATTGCGGTATATAACAAACGGCAAAGTTGAGTGGAACTTGAATTTGAGCCAAATAATTAATCAGTGTGCCATATGAGTTGGACACCTTGCTCTACAGCCGGTGTTTTGTAAAGTCTAATGAACCTTTATTACTTAGATATATTACACGTTTTCTTTGTAAAGTATAATCGGTGGATAATTACATAGTTTTCGAGCGGCATTGTTTCAACTCGTCAATGTCTTTGTTTGTGGGCGCACTTCTATTTCTCTATTATAATGTATTTATAAATTGTATCAAATTCAAAATAAAATATATGCGAATAAACTAGGCAAGCGCCAATCAGATACGCAAAGTGTTCCGTATAACCATGTAAAAGAAACACTAAAAACATATTTTATGTATTTTTTTATATTTAATCATAATCATACAGTCTGTTTCAGGTGTAAATGTGTAATATACTCGTATACAACCCTGTGCTAGATTTACAGACAGTCGGACAAACAGCGGAGCCTTAGTATAGGCTTTCGTTGCTACGCTGGGAACCCTAAAAAGAATAGTCGAAACACAATCAATTCAATGCAAATCAAATATTACTTAATATATCCACTGATTACCGCGAATTAATTCAGTAAGGTATACGAAAGATCAAAAATTAAAAGTCGCTTGTTTTCTGTTACTGACCATGGGTTGAAGGTATGTGAAAGTAATTACCTTAGCCTATGATGAACAAATGATTATTGGTGAAAAGTTCCTCTCTCTTATGAAAATGAAAGCTGGGTATGGTAGAGAGAGTATGACAGTAGTATATACGTGGTCTAGATGCGAATATTGCACAAAAATTGTGGTGTATGTTGATCTGAAAGAGACTGCCAGTGTTAAGATAAGAAAAGGCAAACTCCATTCATTAATTATAATAATAATAAATATTAATAAATATTGTCGGACAAATTACACTGCGCCATCTAGCCCCAAAGTAAGCGAAGCTTGTATTATGTGTACTAGGCAACTGATAAACATACGTAAATACATTTTTATTTTTGTAAATACCTACTTATACACAGAAAATACCCAGACCAAGACAAACAGACATGTTCATGCACACAAATGTTTGTATTGTGTGGGAATCGAACCCACGAGCGTTGGTGTCAAAGTAGCGTAACAGCGCGTTTCACCACTACGCCACCGAGCTCGTCAATTCAAATGGTTCAGACATGTAGAAAGAACGCAAGACTAAATAATGATGAAACAGATATACAATGCGAAAGTGGAAGGATGTAGGAGCTGAGGAAAGCCAAGTCTACTTACCTATCACGACCAAATAAGTTGTGTTAAAGTTGGTGTTGTCAGAAGCCCTAGGAATCTATTATTCATAAAGAAGCTAATAAGTCTTAGGACGCTCGATTCTCTCTGCATAGCCAGTAAGAGACCCGGCGTGAAAGTATAGGTAGTATATACACAGAATAGTTCCTCTATACGATTTAACATACTGGTTAGGCATTATGTATATTTTACAAAAAACGTGACTCGAAGACATTTTTGAACTTTGCATTATTTATTACAATAGGCACATCATTTGATACAAAAATGTATTCTAATATAAAACTCGTATTGCATGTTCACCGCGTTTCAAGAAGTATAATGGAGTTTTAATATATCTAGTGTTTGCGTTGACATACGGTTTGCAAAATTTAACCAATCTGACACTACTATTGTGCCTATTGGTTCAATATCAATTTAAATTGAATATGATTGATTTCAAGTGTGTATTCTAGCAGTATACTTTTTCTGATATACCAATAAAAAGAATAGGAATTCTTAGTGTTCTAGGGATGCACTAAGAAAGAATTTTTGGGCATTTCACATACATTTTATTAAAATATGCTTATTCCGACGAAAATTATTAGCTTGGTTTCCGTGCCTAGTAAAAATAACTATACGAATCATATTCTCTAATATTTCGATAAATCTGGCTTAAGACCACTGAGAAAGAGCAGGCAGAATGAATACGGGCGGCATAAAGTCTCTTAGGTTTAGAAATCTTAGCCTATCCAACAGCAATTCTTGAGCTATGTTTTTCCATTTGTTGACACGTGCTAGCTACAAATCATACCAAATTTCATCCAGTACAGTAGTATTCCAGTGATGCACAGACAGATAGATGTGCAAATAAATTTCACGGCATCTACAACATGGCTTACGTTAGTATTTTATTATAAATATAGATAACATTTCCTTTCTGAATTCAACACAGGCCGAGGTGCATCAGAATCTATAATTGATCATACAACGTTGAGGCCAAACACCTCTATTTCCACAGAATGGTACAAATATCTCTAATTGGCAAAGATAATTGCCCGAAGTGTTAGATTTCAGAAGTAAATTCTAATGATGAAATCAAGTATGTGTGCCGCACTTCGTTAGTAGCAATCATTTCGATCATTGATCTATCAGACAATGACACTGATGAAACGGAAACAGAATAGACAAGAAACACAATTATGATGTTGGTATCCGTTGCTTGCACAAGTAATTCACTTATTATTCTGGCCGTGTGTGGGCGCAGATGGTCATTTGTTACCTTACTAAGATGTAAAACCCTGGGCATACGGAATATACATTATGGTTATGCAATACACGCCTAATGACAGTAGTTGATATAAGAAAAAATCGTGTGTGATTGATGACGAGTTAATTTTCTAAAGACGGTCACTATATGTACTATGAGTTTTTTATTCGTACACATATTTTATTCAATCTTATTAGATTACTAATATTTAATATTACCCCGTTACACACTCTTGGCCTTATTTCTTCCAGTTAGTAGTAATCAGATTGTTTTATCTTTGGTATGATAAAGAACAAATGCGTTGTATTGATTCATAAACGTTTCGCTAGAATTCGTAATTAACCTCTATACCTCTATTGATAACTATTTTAATACCTATTTACTAACTCCTCGCACACGAGAGCTTATATTACATTTGATCTTGTTAAGTTTCTAGCCTTAATCTTGAATTTCTTGATATTATAAATACCAAAGTAATATTAACTCCTATCTATAAAATATTTATAAGAATATTAAATGATCTAACTCACCATTAATTTGCGATAAACCACGAGTGACATCTGACAGTATTGTCGAAGTGAAAAAACATAGCTAAACTGATAGGTGATCGATCATTTCTCTGCCAATTGCCCATTAGGAATCTCGCATCGCGGTGCGCTGCCAAATCTTTATTATATTCCGCGCCGCGGCGCTAACAACCCGTAGATTTATCTTTATTGATGTCATAGCCAGATGATATGATTTATTAATGTCAAAGATGTTATATCAAAATTTCAAAATTTCAAGTTACATTGTAATAATAATTGAGTACGCAGTATACAGTGCTAATGGATAAAAGACCGGCCCATTAACCGACTGGTCCCTGGATTGAATTGAAAAAAATGTGGACATGTACCACAAATTTTTTGTTTTCGTATTTATGTACATATTTATAATTATCACTTGTTCGGCAGTGAAGAAAAACATCATGAGGAAACCCACACGTCCAAGAAATTATATTATAAGGACGTGGGATTTGACCTAACCTAAGAAAGATGAAAATCCTTAGGCTTAGACAGCGAACTCCGCCAATCCTAAAGACTTAGTAATCAGGATAATAACTACTGTATTACCCACATCAAAAAATAGCGCATATAATGTATATACGACCTATCTCTATAAACATACTACAAAAATGATTCAAAACAGACACTTAGCTCCTTTCCTAAGCATACAGAATTTATTCATCACATTTATTATTCCAGAGCTTCATGATAGTCGAAAATTACTTCTAACAGTAAATAACATCACTTCTCTAAACACATTTATAAAATATGTTATCAAATAATGTTTGTACAGGCCAACCACATCTGTCACATCCTGATTGGCCAATCACTGATGGCCAGATTGGGGAAGAAATGTATACAGGGAAGCATTAGGAAAGGTCTATCCTAACGATACACCCACACAATTAGTACGGTTTATGTACATATAATGTAAGCACGTGTATTTCACGATAGATTGCTCAAACCATATTTATCTAAACGACAAGTATAAAATACATTTAATTTACATTCATCGATCATATATTTTATAACCGCACCGCTCGCCGACGGCGGGGAGTTCACCCTCACACGCTTGAACCGCAATGGTCGCGTACGGTGCGGTTCCAGAGAAGTTTTCTTCCGAGAACACTCAAGCTGTGGAATGAGCTCCCAGCCGAGGTTTTTCCAAGGGACTACAGCATGGAGTTCTTCAAGAAATGCGTGAAGAGGTTTTTAGAGGGTCGGCAACGCATTAGTGACGCCTCTGGTGTTGCAAATGTCCATAGGCTACGGTGACTGTTTAACATCAGGCAGGCCGTATGCTTGATTGTCACCTTAGTGGTATAAAAAAAAAAGATCAATCTAGGCAAACTTTACGCAAACACGAGTCCTTTGACTGTCACGTGTGAATGGTTTGCGATATTGAAGAGAAATTAGCGAGAGTTTGGCCAATCTGCATTGTTCTGTGCCCCCGCTGACATTTGGCTACTACTCACAAATACAAGATCGTATCAGGAACTTTAACTGATGGTGCTGATACGAAGGAGTGTAGACGTTATAGCATGTTACGTTGCATTTTAGAAACATGTAAAGAATATTGTACTTTTGTGCTAATGTAATTTCAAAATATGTTGATCGAGATTTAAATAGTTATGCAAATCGAGGCAAAGTAGACAATTGCGTTACGGGGCACATTTCAATGTGTTTTTTAGTTTTGTAATAATACATACATATAAATCTATCTGTCAATAATTTCACGTCAAATCCCTTGGTAGGCAGAGAGAACCGAGCGCCACATGACTGGATCCTTACACACTTCACTCACTTCTTTAGCATTCATTGCTCTTCTCATGCCCGCTCTAAAGCTCCTGACATCACTGTCTTGGCCGTCCTTGGCTCCTACATCCATTTACTTTCGTGTTGTATATCTGTTTCATAATTCTTTCTACATGTCCCAACCAACGGAGCATGCCTCTTCATATTTCAACTCCGACACTCTTTCAGACCAACTCTGTTTCTAACATCATCATTGCGATATACGTATATATATATAATATTTAAAATATGTCAGAATACAATACTGATGTTTGTACACAGCCTTACAATAAATACAAAGCGTGAAAAATGACTGAGGTATACAAAGAAGTGACATGTGTGATTGAGTTATCCCGCCTACGCTTTACCTGGACTAAGAAACGTTCACGATAAATTAACTATCATTTGACATTTTAAATATGGCCAAATAGAGCGAAATTACCTTAATATTACTAGATGTTCTCTACTGTTGACATGAGTATTTAATTTATTCTAGATTTATCTCAGCGAACTAAATTGCAGTCGATGAATCTATTCCGCTGTTTGAATTTGTGTACAAATAATAATCTAGCTCTTTTTTTGTTGACTCACGGCATAAGTCACAACTCCACATCTCAACTTGTTCACCTTTATAATCATGTAGTCGGAACAAAAGTTTTACGGACTGCCTAAAGTACATAACGACTGGAGCCATTAAAACAAAACATTAAAGTGACTGCTGGGAACGGAGTTTATGAATATTTTTGAGAGTGTTTTATTTACGAGTAACTTGGTTTGAAACACCGGTGTTATCCGCACCGTAAAGCATGTCTTTGTTTCGCGGGCGGGGTCAACGCGACGTTTCTGGCAGTCATTCCAGCTCACTATGCCAAATTTCACACCTCATATCTAGTTAAAATTGGCTACTTTTCCCCAATACCTGCAGTACACTGAACTGGCTGATTAAAGATGTTCGCTAACGAGCACGTGGATGCTAAAAGCGAAGCGTATGTAGTGCGTAGTGTGACGTACATAAATTTATAGGCCAAGGAGAGTGGAAAACTGCTCTGCCAATATTGTACGTAACTTGATAGATGTGTGCCGATCGGCATGTGATTACGACTCGCCGGAGATATTTTTAATGTAATGTTTCATTAACTTGAGAATGGTTAAGGTATGACAGAGAGAGTATAAAAGTGATAGATAACGCGCTGGAAATGTCAGCGTTGCGCAAAATCTGAGGTGAACCACTTGCAGACGACGTTGTCACTGATGATGTAAGACAATTGATCTGAAAGAGAGTAAGGATCGAGTCACGTGTCACTCGGTTCTGTCTGCCTACCCCACAAATTAGTATAAAGATATACATACATAAAATTAAGTTAACCACAATAGAAAGCGCAAATTAAATATTGTTGCACTATTTACATTATTATCTTATTTCTTTTAGTGTTATACTAAATATATGCAATGGCGTCATATATATATTTAAAACACTTTGAGGATTGATGTTTTCAATAAAATTAACTAAATAAAATACCAGTTTTCTCTAACAAGCCTTTTACAGCCTACGAAACGGTCGTAAAGGTTTTCCGAAAATAGTATATACCTTTACATAAGTATGCATTTTTGTAGTTTATGTTAAAATAGCTGTAAAATGTCGATAGCTTGCTTCTGCTCCCATTTTCTACATAAGATCAATTTAGCTTACGCTGCTGGCACCGTTTGCGTGGATAGCAATTGAATTATCTTTTCAAGCCTATAAGCTATTTCGTAATCAATATCTCGTACTAAATAGCCATTTCCGTTAGCCAATGATAGGATTATAACCATGTATTATAGAATGGATTTATGCTCGTAATCATTCATGTAGGTAGGGTTGCCATCAATGAAAAACCGCGTTAATATAACCGGCAAAGTTTCTTGATAGCGGAAATACTTAGGCGTCAAGCGAAGGGACCTATCATCATTACGCGAACAGTGAGCAGCTTACTGTCCGCTGACTGACTGTGAGCGACTGTTGCAGACTGGATGTCATAATGAGCGACGAACTGTAGCAAATTAGCCGCAGAGAGCTCTTGGCAAAGAAGTCAAACTGAGTTGCTATCACTAACACAGTCACACGCATAGTGAGCATACTTAGACTGCATTAAATATCGCGGAAATTTTTTCTGCTAATTGGCGTACTAAATGAGACAGAAAGCGAAACGCCGCAAACTGCGTACGTCACGCATTGTATGGTCACTTCATCCTATTATTATTAATATTATAAATGCGAAAGTTTGTATGGATGGATGTTTGTTGCTCTTTCACACTTAAACGGCTGAACGGATTTGAATGAAATTTCCCACGTAGATAAATTATGATCTGGATTAACACATAGGCTACGTTATTTGAATCACGCGGGCGAGCCGCGGGCAGCAGATAGTTAAAAATATATAAGGATTGGCCATTTTATTTTTTTAATTTTTGTATTTTACATAAGGAGAGGACTGCGCAATTATGTCTCCACGTGGTGCTTTATTACAAGTGTGTACTTTGTACTCGAGCTTTTTGTCTACTGACTTAAAAAATCGTACAAATTACACAGCGCCATCTAAGACCTAAGTAAGCAAAGCTCGTGTTATAGGTACTAGACAACCGATAAACATACATGTAAATACATGGATAATAATCAGATCAAGGCAGGCATGTTCATCCACACAAATGTGTGAGAATCAAACCCACAAGCGTTGGTGTCAAAGTACTTGTACTTAACTTAGAATTCGTAAATTGTATTTGATTGGACCGGAATATCTTTGGACTCTATCATTGGATTGGTCTAATGATAGAATCAAAAAAAAAAGAATAAATTAATGGTATTCAATGGTATATATGAATGAAAATGAATGTGATCATCACATTCGAGAGAAACGAGATGAGATCAGTATGAAAATAGGTATCGATGCTGTGACATAACAAATTGGCACCAATCTTGCTGTGAGATCGATTATATATAGGCCGAGAGCAATCAACCCTACGAATAAATAATAAGTCAACCTAACCGAAGTCTTAATCGTAACATAACCTAATCCTAACATTACCTTTGTGCCGCATTACGTTAAAAAAAAAAATAGTTAATAGATTCAGGCGTTATTTACGAAAGTCAAATATACAATTTTTTTACAATTACCGTATAATTAATAAAAAAAAAAAAATTTGTAAAAAAAATTTAATGTTAATTTTAATAAATCTTGTATAATATTAACTAGGAACTTTAATAAATCGGTACTAATATACCTAGTCAGGTCATAAGTTCTGTCAAAAACTTTTGATGTAATTAATATACACTTTTTGATAATTATCTAAAATTTATATATGAAATGAAAGGTAATTAAATATACAATAAAAAAAATATTTACATTATTCGAAATGCCCTCCTCCATGCACGCACCAAATTTACATCCATTTCTGCCGCTGCTTTAACCAGAGATGCTCGGAGAGACTCCAAATTCTGATGAAGTTTAGCGCAAACTTTTTCCTCCAAATGTTGCCATATCTTGTAGTCCAATGGGTTTAAATCTGGACTAGAAGAGGGCCAGTTTTCATGCCCGAAGAAGTCAATTCCACGGGCGGTCAATCAGTTTTGAGTGCTTCGTGCCTTATGAGCTGGCGCAGAGTTCTGTTGGAATATCCAGTGTCTGTATATTTTCGAAAACAAAATTTCGCGGTTTTTTTTTCTCGCGTACCGCCGCGGCCATAACAAAGCGCAGGATCTTTCCAACCTAAATTTTTTCAAACGCTCGTTCAAAAAATGACCGGTTTTTTACGATAAGCTCGTAGTCCCAGGTCTTCATTTAACACTCTTTTGACAGTGGTTCTGCTTAATCCCATCTGAAGGGCTAAGATTTTTTGTTTTCGCACCGGATTTCTTTGGATTCGCGCCTTCACTGTTTTGATGACCGCTGGTGTCCTAACAGTGCGAGGTCGGCCGCTCCTCTTCGATGCTTGAATCTTTAGTATATCGTTTGATAGTGCGATAAATAAACCGTAGTGTTATTTTCAATTTTTGTAGAATGTTGAAAATCTCTTTTGGCGCGTAATCACAGCGGTGCAACGCGATAACTGCGACTCTATCTTCCTTCTTCGACCACTCTATATTTGAAAATAAATTTATTTTAATTTTCGCCAAGTGGGAACGTTTTTTTTTTAAAATTAGTCAAAGTATTTCTGGCCAGTATTCCAAAATTAAAATAATAAGGTTTTGACAGAACTTAAAACCCGACTAGGTATAATACTAATAAGTAGGTACCTACATATGTTTAATTAATAATTACTACACAATAGAAACAAATAATACATGGCAGAGATCATAATATATTAGAGTTGTTCAATTAAAGTACTTTTTACGTCGGGAGACATGAAAGCATACGACCCACCTGACGTGAAGTGGTTACTTACCATAGCTTATCAATCCTAGCAATACAGGAAGTATCATTCGCGCATTGCCACCTCTGCTGCTAACACATTAACTCCTCAGGAGCTTATTGGTAACCTCACTCACTCGCATGAACACAACACACCTCCAGGGAGTTATTTGGCTGCGGTTTTCTGTGAGGTGGAGGCACTTTCTCAGACGAGCTGCTTTGATACTCCCTACCAAAACCCAGACCAAGACATGTTCATGCACACAAATGTTTAGCCTGAGTGGAAATCGAACCCACGAGCGTTGGGGTCAAAGTCGAGGTATTGACCACTGGGCTACCGAGCTCTTGGAAACAATAAACGTCGAAATACAGCGTCGAGGGACATACAAGCATATGGCCCACCTGATGTAATGTGGCTACCTATCGCATATATACATATATGTATATGAGTGGGGAATTTATAGTGGGAATCGAACCCGCGAGTGTCCGATATTTGCAACCTTATATTGAAAGATATTAGGATGAACTTATCGTTAATAACTTTAAATCGTAGTTAAATAATTCCATCCATAACAATACGATACTAATCGTTTTAACAAAAGTAAAACTATGAAATCTATACAGATAAATAAAATTGGAGTGTCTGTTTGTGATATTGAAACAACCGCTTTTTACTAAATGCGTATGGATGTATACACGGTACATATACCAAAATGATTATTTTTACTATTTTTGTCTGTCTGTTTGTTTCGGCTAATCTCTGAAACGGCTGGACCGATTTTGGCGGGACTTTCACTGGCAGATAGCTGATGTAATCGATCGATCGAATAAAGAGTAACTTAGGCTAATTTCATTTATTTTTATTAATATAAATAAATAATAGTTAATAGATTCAGGCGTTACTTTGCGAAAGTCAAATCTATATGCAATTTGATCTAACCTGCTTTGCGTGCTTCCGCCACCAATTAGTTCATGCGGCCTAGCGCCGGCCGGCACCCACCCACTACTGTTAGTACTTGGTACATGCCGACGCTGCCATGGCTGCTCCGGTAGTCTCTGCTTCGGCTGCTGCGGTCGTCCGTCATCTGGAACAGAATCCGCATGCCCCCACCACCACCGTCGCTGCCACGACTGGCCTGGTCGTCGCTGCGACACGTGTTTCGCCTCTCCACGAGGCATCATCAGGCGTTGTAGAAGTTAATCGTAACTTGTAGCATGTTATTCTTACGATTAACGTCTACAACGCCTGATGATGCCTCGTGGAGAGGCGAAACACGTGTCGCAGCGACGACCAGGCCAGTCGTGGCAGCGACGGTGGTGGTGGGGGCATGCGGATTCTGTTCCAGATGACGGACGACCGCAGCAGCCGAAGCAGAGACTACCGGAGCAGCCATGGCAGCGTCGGCATGTACCAAGTACTAACAGTAGTGGGTGGGTGCCGGCCGGCGCTAGGCCGCATGAACTAATTGGTGGCGGAAGCACGCGAAGCAGGTTAGATCAAATTGCATATAAATAAATAATATTCCACGCGGACGAAGTCGCGGGCACAGCTAGTATTATATAAGAAAATTTCACGAAATAATACATAATCATTCTAACCAACATACGAGTACCTGTTCTGAAAAAAAAAATGCCAATAGGCGGCAGCCCTTTTATTACCACTTCTAGCTCAGTAATAAAATTAGGGTACTTACTAAAATCCAAAGAGCCGATATAAACTTTTAATTAGTTAGTGGCTTAGAAGTTGCCGGAAGAAAGCAATTTATCTGTTCCGCCAGCGCGGTCTCTTGGCAATAATATATCTAGAAGGAAAACTCTCGAAGGGAAACTGAAGGGCCTTCCTCGCTTGTGTACCATTAACATTCGTTTATCCTATAATTAATAAGTGGCTTAACTTCCTTAAATGATACTCTTTACGAAAGGTGCGTGAGGAGGTAAATCGAGGTATTCTGCATAATATTAAATAGACATAAATATTTAGGCATATCTTTATTGCCGTAAATACAGCTAGCATAATTAAGAAGAATAGTATTATGAACACAAACAATAAACATACAATACAATACAAACAACGCATAAAGGCATCCCGCGCTCACTAAACGTTGTGTTTTAGCGCCTAAATATCTCAGCCATTCGAGCCTACTGACGAATGAGAGAATATTCTAAGCAATCACCCGATAAGTGCCGCGATCTATCATGAGTAATTAAAACATGCGTTTTGTTAAATTTTTTTTTTGGTCTATCTGACATCAGCCTCGACATTTCGGATATATTAGCCTGGACAACAATCAGAGGGGCTGTTGTCAAACATCCGAAATGTCTCAATCGGTTATTTTTTCGTGATTTTACGGATAAATACTGGACATACAGAAAAGACTTCATATGTAACGCGAACATGCTTATTTTTTTATTAAATTTAAATACTTTAATCACGCGTAACTCACCAGAACCTGCTGATGTAAAATAAGCATGTTCGCGCATGGCCCAAGGGCCACCCCTGCCGCACCTTAACCTATTTTTACAGTGTGGCATCGAATGTATGTTAGGTGGCAAAAATGTGGCATCAAAGGTATACCATACCTTTTTTTTTTTTGTTTTGTGACGCGGGGAAAAATGCGTTACGCACACCACCGGTGCCCGGGTGGCCTCCGGTGGTAGTGTGGGACTCCCCGTCGGCTGTCCAACGGTATACCCACTAAACAACCCCGCGAAATGCCATCGGCCGCGTTGGTGTGGTGCCCCGGATCTGTCAGCAACAGGGCACCACTGCGACTGGCCAGCCCCTCAAAAGGGGCCGGACTTCTTCTCTCTAGGGGCCATCCCGGCAAATTGGGACAGCCCCTCCGGCGGCGGGACCATTATGGGGCCAGGTTCCCAGCCTGACCCCTAGTCCCACAGGTTAGGGAGGCGGCAGTAGGTGCGCATAGCGCCTACGCCGCACTCCCGTCCGCCGTCTCCGGAGCGGGGCAGCCTGAGGATCGTCCTCCCTGTCCCGCTCCGCGGCCTCCTTCTGGGACATGACGGTCTCACAGAAGGAGGCCATCGCCTGCCAGGCACTGTCACTCCCGAGCATGGAGCGGACCACGCTCGGGAGCGAGAGGTCCGCGCTACCTAGCGCGGACACCAGATCGTGGCGCTGCCGAGACCATCTGGGACACTGCTCTAGAGTATGCTGAGCAGTGTCCTCGGCCGCGCCACAATCGTGGCAGCCTGGCCGTTCCTCCCGCCTCGCGACCCGGTGCAGGTACTCACCGAAGCATCCATGTCCGGTGAGCACCTGCACCATGCGGAAAGTGAGGGGTTTGCGCCTACGACGCATCCACGCCTCCAGGACCGGGCGCAGCGCCTCCGCAACGCGGACTCCGTACCGCGGCTGCGCCAGGTCCTCCCCCCACCTCCGCATCATTTCCGTATGCCCTCGCTGGCGATACCGCCCCACCTCCACCGACGTGGGGCGCTCGCCGAGACTCCTCCTATCAGCAACGAAGCCGTATACCTCGGCGAGCACCTCCGCCACCAACTCCCAGGGCGGGTCGCCAGCGAGGGCGGTCGCGGCCGTCCAAGCTACCGTACGGTACCCCCTTATCGACCTCTGCGCTATGACCCGCTGCGCTCTGCGCAGCTGAGCCCTATTCCGAGCGCAAAGGGCTTCCGCCCATATGGGGGCACCGTACGTGGCCATACTCCGGCAGATGCCGGAGTACAGCCGCCTGCACGCGGCGCTGGGCCCGCCCACATTGGGCAGGAGGCGACCCAGCGCCGCCGCAGCTCTGATGACCCTCGGCCCCAACCGCTCGAAGTGGGGGCCGAAGGTCCATCTCCCGTCCAGGGTGAGGCCCAGATAGCTAATCTGGGCACTCACCCTAATCCTTTCTCCTCCTATTTGGAGGTGCGCTCCCGAGGGGGGGCCCCGCCTACCGGTCCCGCGGAAGAGGAGGGCCTCGGTTTTATCCAAGCGGACCCGAAGCCCAAGCCTCTCTATGCGGCTGACCACCAGTCCTACACCGACTTCGGCCAGCCGCGCCGCCTCCACGAAGGTCTTACCCCGGGATGTGACGAGGGTGTCATCTGCATAGCAGATGACGCCCATCCCGGGGAGGAGACGGCCCCGCAGGACCCAGTCGTATGCGAGGTCCCACAGAATGGGGCCCAGAACGGACCCCTGTGGGACACCGCACACGACGTGTCTTCTCACCATCTGGCCCCTCGCGTCCTCGTAGCGCACCTCCCTGTCCTCCAAGTACGCCTTCAACAGTCTCCCCAAGTACGGAGGCACCCCAAAGTATTTGAGGGCCTCCAGTATGGTACTGTGGGGGAGGCTGTTGAAGGCGTTGGCGATGTCTAACGACACCGCCACCACCACATCTCCGCTGCGCTCCGCATCCTCCGTCACCGACCTTAGGCGCCTAATGGCGTCGACGGTCGACCGTCTGGCCCGGAACCCGAACTGGGCATCCGATAGGCCCGGTCCCGGGCCATCCTCCAAGTGCTGAGCGAGGCGGGAAGCGACAACCCTTTCTAGGGCTTTCCCCGCCTCGTTCAGCAGAACGACTGGTCGAACCGCCGACCCTGAGTCCGGGGGCCGGTCTCCCTTCAACAGAAGGCAGAGCCGGCCCACCCTGAAGGGTCCCGGGCAGCACCCCGACCGCAAGCAGCAGTCGAGGAGCTCCCGGAACCTGTCTCCGAGGTGCACGAGAGCCAACGCTAGCACCTTCCCGTGCACCCCGTCCGGACCCGGCGCCCTCTTTTTGCCTCGGAGGCGGTCAACGACCGCCTCCATCTCCTGGTCGGTGACGGGCGGCGGAGCGCCCTCCTCCTCTCCTCTGGAGTCCGACTGTAGGGCCATCCTCGGGGGAGCGTAGCCCCGTGGGGTGTCGGGGAAGAGTTCCCCGACAACCCTCTCCAACACGGCCGGCTGGAGGGTCTCTGTCAGTGGGGCCGACTGAGCGCGGATCTTGTTCCGCGCTCCTCTGTAAGGTCGGCCCCACGGGTCCCTATCCAAACCCTCCAGCAGCTCCTGCCACGCTCCCTCCTTGGCCCTACTTATGGCCATCTGCAAGGCTCTCTTCTTCTCCACGTATATGCCGTGCAGATGGCCATCTCTCCCTTCGTCCCGGGGGCGGCGACGCCTGCTCCGAGTATACGCCCTACGCGCCCCGTTGCAGGCGTCCCGGAGGTGGGCTATCTCAGCCGACCACCAGTAGACCGCCCGCCTCGGAGGCGGACGCCCAACGCTGGGCATGGCCGCTCTGCACACCGCCGTGAAGGCGTCGCAGAGACGACCAGCCCCCTCCTCGGCGTCCAGATCCTCCATTGGCGGGAGGCCCCAGCGGCCGACAATGGCCGCCTCCTCTGCCAGTTCCCGGTCGAGCCTGGTGAGCGCCCAACGCGGGAACCGGCTCCGCCACCGGGACGAAGTCGTCGGACTCCCGGGGGCTGGAGACACCTCGAACCTGATATAACGATGGTCCGAGAGTGTCTCCACCCTCCAGCCCTCCACTCGGCGTGCAGTGGACGCGGTGGCGAAGGACAGATCCACCACCGACCCTCCGTTCCACCGCACGCACGTGTGGACTGTCCCCCTATTTAAGAGGGACAGTCCCGCGGCCAGCGCCCACTCCTCCACCATCCGCCCTTTGGCTTCCGTGGCCGGGTTCCCCCACGCCGTGGACTTGGCGTTGAAGTCACCGGCCACGACAACCTGGGCGGGCGCTAGCCGCCTCACAGCCGACCCCAGAGCGTCGAGCAGCCGCTCCAGGGCCGACAGGTCGCGGTTCGGGGAGAAGTACACACCGATGATTGCGTACTCTCCCCGAACCGCCGCCACGTAACCCGCTCCCCTCCCCCACACCACGAGTGGGGGGCTGGCGCCAGGCCTCGCGACGATGGCCACGGAACCGTCCAGATCCCCGGCCCAGTTAGGCCGGGAGGGCACGAAATATGGTTCCGCAACCACCGCCACGTCCACGTCCCACTCCGCCATGGTCTGCAGGAAAAGGTCCTGAGCCCCGGCGGAGTGGTTGACGTTGGCCTGCAGGAAGCGAGGATGTCCGGCCATTACTCGGACATCCTAGCCTCCGGCGCCGTCTGCCGCCCACTCCCGCGAGAGATGGGGGGCGTTCTCCCGCGGACGGATGGGGGGTTGCAAAGACGGCCCCCCATCACGTGTGTCGCCTTCCGCCCAGCGTCTGCGCATACGGCACAGCGGGCCTGGGCCGAGCAGGCCGAGGCGATGTGCCCCGGCTGCCCGCACCGGTAACAAAGCCGGCTGCGGTCCTCCTTGGAGGGGCACAGCTCGGCTGTGTGCCCCTTCCCCATGCACTTATAACAATGCATGGGGCGCGCCTCCAGCAGGTGGAGCTGCACCCGGCTCCAGCCCACCCCGATACTGCCCAGCTCGAGCAGCTTCTTCGCTGCCGTCACCGGGCAGCGCATCAGGGCGGAGCTGGAACTCCGCCAGTCCGGGCGGATTTCGCCCACCCGGACCTGCTCGGGGGTGCAGCCCCCCTCGCGCGCGACCGCAGCCTTGACCCGCTCTGCCGTAGCGGCGTCGTCCAGACCCGTGAGGCGGAACTCCGCACACTTCACGGGCCTGGACACCTCAGCAACGCTGGACAGGGCAGCCGACAACCTAGCTGCCAAGGCGTCAGCCTTCTCGTGACTGGACGAGCCGGGGACTTCGATAAGCCTCGCTCCGGTCGCAGACTTGCGAATCCGGAGCGAGCCGATTCCCAGCTCGCCCAGGTTTACCTCCCGCTCGGCCTTAAGCAGGGCCGAGGCATACGATGCCCCCCCTTGGGCTGCCTCCGGCCGTAATTTGAGAATTACGGCCGTGGAGCCGGGGAGCACCACCTTGGGCTTTCGGCCCTCCTCCCTGCCTGCGGGAGCATTGGCTGACGCCTTGGCGGGCGTTGGCGCCGCAGTCGCGGGGGCCGCGGTCTTTCGCGGCCTGCGGCGGACCACGTCGGTCCACGCCTCCTTAGGGACCTCGGTGGCCCCTGCCGCTGGCGACGGCGTCACCGCGGCCGGCTTCGCCCTTGATGTGGACGGGCCGAAGCTCGTCCACGTCTCCTGCGGGGTCCCACTGCGGGCGGGACCCGTTCCGGTGGCCGGTCTTGCCCGAGGACGTACCTCGAGCTCGGCCGGCGCAATTACCTTCTTCGGCTTAGTCGCCGGCCGACCTGCATTCTCGATGGCCGCCCTCGCGGCCCTCGCCACCGGTGAGCTGTCGCCCGCCAATGGGGGACGGGCGACACTCGGAGGAGGCAGGCGCGACTCAATCGCGGCGAGCCGGCCGTCCACTAGGTTGCCGACGAGCCGGGCGATGTTTGACTCCAGGGTCTGGAGATCCACCGGGCCCGTCGACCCCTGCGCTTTCCTCTCGCTCCGGAGCTCCTGGAACTCCCGGCGGTGCGCCTTGACCTCCTCCCTCAAGGAGGCCACCTCCCGTTGGAGACGGGCGTTGTCAGCTCGGAGGCGGTGGGTCTCCTCCACCTCCGTGCGCACCACCAGGGCCCCCAGGATCTCCCGGATCCCGCTCGCAGCCCTTGCAATTTTTGCGGCGTAGCCCCCCTTGAGGCTCGCCGATTTCCCCGTGAGGTCGAGGATGACTTCCAACATCCCCTCGCCCCTCACCATGAGGTCCTCGGCACCCCTCTCGAGTGGGCTCGCCGCATCCCCCTCAGGGCTTCTCCCTTCGGGGCTTTTTTTCTCCGCCTCGGGGCTCACCCCCTCGGCGCTTCCTGCCGCTACATTTGGGCTCATCCTCGTCCTAAGGGCCCGCTTCTCAAGGAGCGCATTAAATGCCGCCTCCTTGGCCTCCTCCTTTCGCTCCCTTATTTGTTGGCGGGCCCTAGCCAAACTGGGGGCGATACCGCCCCTCTTGCCGCGCCTGGCGGTGGGCACCTTCGCCCGCTCGTCGGGGGTCTCCGTCTCCGACCCCGAGAACAGGCGCTTGCGACCCAGCTCAGATTCGGAGAGGGTGGTGACCATAGAGTCGGTCTCCACCCACCCCTCGCCCTCGCTATCCACCTCTTCCCTTCGTGGGCCCTCCGGGACGTCACCCCCCCCGGAACCTTTAGGCCCCAACGTACCCCCCCCACGCGGCATCACCGGAACTCGGCTGTCCAGGCTCGTGACCGAGAACTAGACAGCCCACACAACACGAAAACGAACGACAAACACAAAAACCAAACAAGTGACAAAACCAAACACCAACAAAAACCGCCTATGTTCGTCACCGAACCCAACTACAAACACAAAAAACAAAAACCAACGCAACAAAAACACACGACACCACCAACCACACGGACACGCTCCACACCACCAAGACAATCAACGAAAACGTCAATCGCTCCAACTCCACTCAACCTCCTCGCCCACAAGTATAGTTTTCTAGTTTTAGTCACCACTCACCGGCCACTGCGTTACCGCGCACCAGGTGAGTGGGTCCAGGGCAGACTACGTGGAAGCACTAGAAAACACTTGGGGCCTGCCCCAAGGTATACCATACCTCCTTTTTAGGGCTTCGTGCCCAAAGTATTATTATGGAATCCTAATATTACTTAAGTCCCCGCTATCGTCCATCAGTTTCTTCATCTGACATAAGACTGTATCTTGGAAACGCTGATACGTAGACACTTTCACAAAATATGTATTACAACAATAAACGAGTTTTTTACACGATGATGCGGAATCCTTCTAGTGCGAGCCCGACTCGCACATAGCTTTTTTTTAATTTTCTAGATAAAAATAGCCCTGAACAAATTAATGAAGACGCATAGAACCAATAACCAAATAATACACCAATATAAAACACCAATTTCATATGTAAGGATTACATTCCTTACATATGAAATTGGTGTTTTATATGGTAAAGGAAAACGAAAAAAATATGAAATTCTTTATTTAATCAATCGAAGTATGTACCATAATTATCTATGCACTTTCGCCATTTTATAGGTAATTCATTGATTCCATTGCTGAAAAGATTGTGGGAGCGAGAATCAATAAATTCAATTACGCTGGGGCATTTCATATCGGCCTCACGATTTGAACTGCCACATCGAATTGAATTTCTTTCATTACAAGTAGTTGTTGAAATTGCGAAAAATGTGGTAATCTGTTGGAGCAAGGTCCTGGGAGTATGGTGGGTGTCGGAGACATTCCAATCGTAGCTTCTCTAATTTAGCGACCGTCTGTCGTGAAGTGTGAGTGTGAGAAGTGTTGTCCTGAAGCAGCAGTGGACTAGAGCAATTGACCAGTCTCGGATCTTAAATAGCGAGCTTTCCATCATGATTTGCATTTGTTGACAATACAGATCTGCTGTAATCGTCTGGCCAGATCTTAAGAAGCTGTAGTGTATGACACCAGCACTGGTCCACCAAGCACTCACCCGTACCTTTTTCTGGGTCAACTTTCGCTTGCGACAGGATTAAGCCGGTTCTCCTGCGTTAGCGTTTCCGATTATCCCCAAAAATTCAAAATTCCCTCGTTATTATGACGGTTGAGTAATGTGATGCACAACTCAAAGCATGTTTGTTGTACGGTACCCATTTCACTGTTTTTTCCCTTTTCCAATTTGTTTCAAGTGAATTAAAACTATTTTACCACTCACACCGAAGCCTGCCGCTAACTCTGACGTGGTTTGCGATGAATCTTTTAATTTAAATTAATCCTTCCAACTATTTCCGCAGCGTTGATGCCAGGGTCCACCCTGGCATCAACGCTGCGAGTTGAGTTCCAACTCGTATTCATAAATAACGGTATATTTTAAGTTTATATTTTGTTATTATATTGGGAACAGACCGATGTCAAAGAAAAATCAAATGGCGTAAAAACAAATGAATCACTATGTTCGAAATACAAATACACAAGCCTAAATTTGAAATAAATTTGAATTTGGAATTCCTAACCAAACGCCAGATATTTGAGATCAAAGTGGCCAGTTTGACGAAACGTCAATTTCATATGTAATATAATACACATACAAATTTTGATCTTAAAATATAGGCTGTATAGTATTTATACGTGCATTAAAAAGTAAGCCATCCCGCTGGGGGATCTGCGATGGGATGACGCTACATTTTTTTTAAGAGAGGTAGATGTAGAATGAATTACAATCGTTTGTAAGCTACGGTAACCGTTTTACATCAGTTGAGTCGTATGTTTGTATGCCTCCCTACGTTGTACATAAAAACAACTGCTACAATAAAAAAAAATGTTTGAGTTTGAAAATTCTTACGTACGACAACTCGGAATAAAATTGTCTGCGAACATTGTACCATGTATCGTACAAAAGGTTACAAGTACCATGTCGTACTTGTAACCTTTGTTGTCGCAGCAAAAACTGACATTTAACTTCTAAATTACACGACAGGTCTTATTCTAACAGACAAAGAACAAAATAATCAATACGTTGCATTGTATTGTAATGCAACAAAGTGAACATGGAATTAATCTTTACATAAACAGAACAATCTGCAAAAATATCCTCTGCTTGATCTTTTGGCAGTCATTGTAAAAACTGTCATGTAACGTCTAAACTTCTATAAAATACTAGCTGACCCGGCGAACTTCGTACCGCCGCCTCAGGATCAATAACTGGTGTGTTAACTGTGTGTTAACACACCAGTTATTAAGTGTGTAAGTGTGTTAACTTATTATAGAGACGAGCTCGGTGGCGCAGTGGTGAAACGCGTTGTTACACTACTTTGACACCAACGCTCGTGGGTTCGATTCCCACACAGTACAAACATTTGTGTGCATGAACATGTCTGTTTGTCTTGGTCTGGGTATTTTCTATGTATGATAAGTATGTGTTTACAAAAAAAAAATGTATTGACGTATGTTTATCAGTTGTCTAGTACCCATAACACAAGCTTCGCTTACTTTGGGGCTAGATGGCGCTGTGTAATTTGTCCGACAATATTTAAAAACAAATAAAACAAAAAATTAGGTGGTATAAATTCTTTTAATACTTATTATCCCGACGAAGACAAATCCAAAAACACAAAAATCATAAAAATCAGTCCAGCCGTTCTTGAGTTATAAATGGTGTAACTAACACGACTTTGTTTTATATATATATATATGTAGTATACTTGTAGTTGGAATCCAGGCAATGTTTTCAGTACCTCATAAATGCTACTATTAATATTCTTAATATAATATTCGTAAGTGTATAGTTACGTTGTAGATAGATAGTAATAATTGTATCCCAAGTTCACCAGTATATAACTAACATGACCATTGAAGACACTTTCATTACGGTAATAACATTTAATTCTAAGTCTTCGTGCATTAATTCCCTGCAGGGAAAAGCCGGTGTTATTTTTGAATGTAAAATGTACACTATGAACGGTTTCCACATTTTATGGAATTATGGTTTATAATAATTTCATTATAATATTTGGTTATATGTGTACAACAATGATAGCTCAGTGGATAAAAAACCTACAGCCCCTGGTTCGAATTCTGATGTGGACATGTATCACAAAATTTGTGTTTGCGGATTTATAAACATATTTGTAATTATCACAATCAATGTCATAATCAAACCAAATCCTTAGACTATAACAGTGGACCCGCGGGAAACATTATAGATTAGAAAACAAATAATGCTAAGAAGAAGGAAGATTTTGTCCCTATAATAAAATGTAGAGTCAAGTTCGAACATGTAATATAGATAGAACGTGATGAAGAGATATAGAACATGCATGCAGATATAGAATAAGAGATAGAACATGCACAAATGCAGCTGGACTCTAATGCCAACATCGAACCCGTATTTCTGTCAGTAATTACTACAATCAATTTGTCTATCCATTGTAGTACACACATCACGTGATTAGACTTTAATGAACTTTTAACGTGCTGGCTTATATTGCATGTATCAGCGGCACTTCTTTCGTCTCTCATAACAGACCGGTTGTATTCCGGAGGCTTGGAGAGAGGCCAATATGCAGCCGGTCCCCAAAAAGCGAGACTGTTCCGACCCATCAAATTACCGCCCCATTGCCGTAACTTCAGTGTTGTATAAAGTCATGGAACGGATCCTTAACAATCAATTGATCCGTTACCTAGAATAACACTCTTGAGTTAACGATTGTCAGTATGGGTTTAGACCGAAACGATCGACGAGTGATCTTCTAGCGTATGTGACGCACCTCTGGGGGGAGGCAAACGATAAACATGGCTTGAAACTTGAAAACCAACCACACGAATGTATCCGCGGGCAGCAGGTATAACAAAATAAAGTTATGAAGATGTTACTTAACGTTCCCAGAGGAAAGTCTCTAGAGGAAAAAATATTTTAGCGGTTTTTTTCGAACAGTTTGCGATATCCAAATAAGCTAACGGTCAGTTAAACTATTATTGACTGTAGTAAATTACGTTAGTCATTTCATTACGTATGTATATAAATTCTATTTGAATAACATTTTTAAAGTTTGTTGCGTAACGCTTGTAGACGATGATGTTAGAAACAGAGTTGATCTGAAAGAGATTGTCGCTATTAAAATAAGAAGAGGCATGCTCCGTTGGTTCGGACATGTAGAAGAAAAGAATTACGAAACAGATATACAACGCGAGTTGAAGGATGAAAGAGCCGAGGAAGGCCAAGACTTACCTACCATGACCAAATTGATCGTATTTTATCAGGTGATGTCAGAGGCCTTAGAAACCGGCGAGCGTGCATGAGAAGTGCAATGAATGTTAAAGAAGTGAGTGAGGTGTGTAAAGATCGAGTCATGTGGCGCTCGATTCTCTCTGCCTACCCCGTAAGGGAAGTTATAAGTTGTTTGTTCAAAATCTAAGACTCTTGACCGATTGTTTTAAAATTTATTTTTAAAAGTTGGAAAGTTTCATTTAGTATTATTTTCGTACGTTCATGTGCGATTCGCCAGAGGTTTTTCTACATACACATAAGTTGTTAAATGAACATCGTATCGAGGTTTTCTTGACAGGCAACGATTGATTTTTCAGAATAAGAATTAAGAGTATTTATTGGATTCGCACCGCGCGAAATATCTAGTAATAGCGGAGCTTGATAAGTATTTACTGTCATGCAGAAAGTATACCTGATTGCCTTAGTGAAAGCTGCATCTGCGTATAACCGTATGGCTATACGTAGGCTATAATTCCTGCAAGCGATATTACCTTTGTAACCCAAATAAACAAACTCTTTTTTCTTTCACATGTTGTTGCAATATAGAAACTCAGCCCTAGAAAATGCTTAACCAGAATACTGATAAAGTCAGACCTGACTCCCACTTCACCAGTTTTTTTCAATTTTGGTTACTGTAGTTTTTAATTTACAATAACAGAAAAAGGTTTAGTAAAAGTACTTACTCATTGCTCATTTGTTAAAATATCTGTCTATCAAAGTGCTCATTGTTCATTACGACACATTTCGTAGCGTAACAAACAAACGGACATTCACATTTATAATATTAGTAGGATAAGTCTCAAGTCAGATCGCACTAGGAGTACTGTAGACATCTTTGGGCGGGAGCACTTGGATACCAGCTTGGGTCATGTGATTCGATTCAGAGACGAGCTGTGAGAATTGTCGACGAGATCCTAAGCTTACACATGGTATTGAACCCTTAAGTTTAAGGAGAGATTTTGTATCCGTTTGTGTGTTCTAGCGATTGTTCAACGGGTTGTGTTTTGAAGAATTGTTCGATATGATGCCGACAGCTACTTGTTATAACCATACCGCTCGCAGTCGGCACTCTCCCGCACTGGAACCGCAATTGTCGCGTACCTTGCGTTTCCAGAGAAATTTTCTTCCCAGAACTCTCAAATTGTGGAATGAGCTCCCAACCGATGTTTTTCCAAGGAACTACAGCATGGAATTCTTCAAGAAAGACGTAAAGAGGTTTTTAGATGGTAAGGCAACGCACGAGTCGCAAATGTCCATACGCTACGATGACTGTTTACCATCAGGCAGGCAGTATGCTTGTTTACCACCCTAGTGGTATAAAAAAGCGGGCCCCGTTAATTCTAATAGATTTAGGAAACGGGATAACGCTAAGAAAATTATTGTTACATTCTATTTAAAAGATCAAAGTGTAAAGAAATTACTTAATACATAGTTGAATGTATCTGGTATCATATGAGGATAGCACCAGATACATTCTGTAAGCTCTCATTTAGTAAACAATTGGTTTTTTTTATATTACGTCAGGAGGCATACAAGCATACGGCCCACCTGATGTAAAGCGGGTACCGTAGCCTATTAACGCTTGCGATATATTAAGTATCACTTGCGCGATGCCCCCCCTGCTGCCACACAGCAACTCCTTGGGAGCTTACTGGTGACCTCACTTACACGCAGGAACACAGCCTCTAGGGAGTTGTTAGTTGGCTGCGGTTTTCTGTGAGGTGGAGGTACTTCCCCAGACAGGCTGCTTTGATGCGCCCTACCTCTCTTAAAACATCCAGACCAAGACAAACAGACATGTTCATGCACACAAATGTTTGCCTTGTGTGGGAATCCAACCCACGAGCCTTGGTGTCAAAGTCGCGTCATTCACGACTGAGCCACCGAGCTCGTCGAAGAAGAATTGGTTAGTAGACCTATTTCTCGCAAAGAACGATACTAGCATAGCGGAAGTATATGATTCTGCCTACCTTTGTCATTCGATGACAGCTATCACTGGCATTTCTGTTGAATGAAACTTACGTCTTTGCCCACAAAATGTTTTGTGAAATGATATATCCGCTTCCATTTTGTAATTTGTAAACAGCCTACATCTATAAATTCTTTAGTTGTTGGTATCTACAACATTTCTATCGCTATTAAAACTTCGTTGTCATCCTAAATCAGTTTTTTTCCTGTGCCAGTAGTAGATATATCTAAACTACAGGATTTCGAGACTGTTTTAAAAGTAGTAAAATTAAAAAAAAAAAATTTTAAAGCAAGCAAATGCACAGATATACATATGGAGATCTAAGTACAGAGCCCCACTGTACTTAAGGATAAGATCGGGATATACATAACTCCTTCCCCATACATACATATACATAACTACCTGCTTCGTTACAGACGTGTGCATACCATCAAATGGGGTAATTACGCTTGTAGCAATCGGTACCGACCCGCATCGATTTATATCTACCGCTTATATCCACACCCTTAACGTTTAAAGCTGGGTGGGTTTTATTACGTATTAGGACTATGGCAATGTTATTCCACACACGTATAAATCCAGATTTGCCAGTAATCGAGTAGTTTTGCCGTAGATACTACTCTGTGTAAAAAGTATCGGGAATATGTCAATAAAAAGACCCGCGTAAAAGAGGTCGTTCTAATTTTTTTACTGCATGTTGGTAGCACTGTACTGATTTAGCGCGCAAAATTTGAGCGGGATCTGTCATTTAATTTGTTTTAAACTACACTTTTTGTTGGTCATAGTTTTGAGTCCTCGGCGATTTTTACAATGGAAAATATTGTTGAACAAAGAGTGTGCCTTAAATTTTGTGTTTCAAATGATATTTCATGTGGTGAATCACTAAAAATGTTGCGAAATACCTACGGCGAATCGTGTATATCGAAAACAAGGGCTTATGAATGGTATAAGGCTTTTAAAGAAGGCCGAGAAGTAGTAGTAGACTTGCCTCGTTCTGGTAGACCTTCAACCGCTACGACCAGAGAAAACATCGACAGAATCAAGAAGCTAGTGCTCGAAAATCGACGTATGAGTCTGAGAGAGTTGGCTAGTGAGGTGAACATATCTTTTAAGTCCGTCCACAACATTCTCATTGACATTTTAGGCATGAAACGCGTCGCCGCTCGACTAGTTCCAAAAGAGCTCAATTTTGTTCAAAAAGCGCAGCGAAAGCATGTCGCTGAAGACATGGTTTCCCGAGCTTCTACGGATCCGACCTTTATGAAACGTATAATAACTGGCGACGAGACATGGGTTTATGAGTACGACATGCAAACAAGCCAACAGTCTTCAGAATGGCGTCTCGAAAACGAGCCGAAACCCAAAAAACCGCGGCAAAGTCGCTCCAAAATCAAGGTGATGCTGACAGTTTTTTTTGACTACCGTGGTGTGGTTCACTCCGAATTCCTTCCAGAGGGAGAAACAGTGAATAAAGAATATTATTTAGGCGTCATGAAGCGTTTGCGTGAGAGTATCCGCCGAAAACGTCCAGATTTGTGGCAACACAACTCATGGATGCTGCACCATGATAATGCACCATCACACACAGCCATTATAGTGAAAGAGTTTTTAGCGAAAAATTCAATAAAAGTTCTCGACCAAGCACCGTATTCACCTGATATGGCTCCGTCTGACTTTTTTTTATTTCCCAAGTTAAAATTACCACTTCGAGGAAAACGTTTTGAGTCGATAGAAGCCATAAAAGAAAATTCGCTGAATGAGCTAAAGGCCATACCGCAAATAGCCTATGAAAAATGTATGGAAGACTGGGTGAAGCGGTGGAGATGTTGTATTGCAAGCGATGGGGCCTACTTTGAAGGCGATAAAATAAATTTAGATGAATAATTTGTATTTTTTGTTTTATTGACAAATTCCCGATACTTAGTACACAGAATGTATATCTCATTACGACAACCCACATCTCTCTTCAAACGAAATTTGTAAAATATCTACATTCGTACCTGCGATAAATCACCGAAATTGCTTCTCACTTTTTCGTTTCCGCGAGAAGAAACGTACCTACATAAAATTTTCTTTTTCTCAAATATATTGTTTTATTAGACAAAGGAGCATCTGTACATTTTATTTGAATTTCTAGTAAATTACATTCTAAATGGTAGCGTGCATGAAAAGAGCTATGATTGTAAGAGAAGCGAGTGAAGTATGTAAGGACCGCGTCTTATGGCGCTCTGTTCTCTCTACCTACCCCGCATGGGACCTGGCGTGAAGATAAATACATCATTGTTAATATTGAGTGTTCTCGTTTCTTCTTCTTACCGTTGTACCGTTTCACAATTCTTTGGTATTGGACCCCCGCTACCTAAGCTTTGGCGACGATACTTTATTTAAAATCTGGATATTGAGAGTGTTACAAAATAACTATATGAAAATAAACAATTAGAACAGCAGCATACAAATCAATTTTACGCTTGCCAAAATATTTTAATTTACATGCGAAATAATAGCTACCTATATTAGTTGTTATAATACCAGCGGTGGACATTTTACTAATCTATTACATAATTTATTATCTATTTATATTCCAGCAAAATCTTGTTATGGAAATATGGAAAGAAGTTGTCTGTATTTCTGTCGATCTTATTACGTTTACTTTGCTTCAAACACGCGGTCGTTTACATTAAGTGCACAAATCGAAACTAAAAAATATTTGCGAAGTTTAGAGTACCATGTTTGTTTTGGTAAGTGCTATTGACATTTGGAATTGTGTGAAATATACGGTGACCTTGTAAACACCACAGTATTTGTATATGTATGTGTAATTACGCAGTCATCACATACTAATGATATATTGATTACTTCCTGAAAAGATCATCACATCACCTCATATAATAATATACGTTTATATTTGTCTTTAATCCATTTATAATCGTCTGTTACAGAATTAAAATGCCAATTTACATGTAGGTACAAAACGGAGAATCTGACTGACTAACATGTGCAGCAAGTACCAATGGGTTTAGGAACTTGAATATTTTCGAGGCAGTCTCTTTTCGAGGGTTTCCAATAGTTCCCAAGGAATTCTGGTACATATACATTAAGTGATAGAGGCAACCTTCTCGTATAACACAGTAACATGATGTAAAACATGTTAACAATAGCTTTATGTTTATTGTTTTAGATACCTATCTTCACGCTAGGTCCCTTGCGGGGTAGACAGTAGTAGCCATAAGACGCGATCCTCACACATTAGCCTTACTCGCGCCTTTAACATTCATAGGTATTTTCATGCATACTCGCAGATTTATAGGGTTTCTGACATCACCTTTTGATAAAACACGACCAATTTGGTCGCGATAGGTAAATCTTGGCCTTCCTCGGCTCCTACATCTTGCCACTTTCGCATTGTACAATTGTTTGGTCCTTCTTGCTACTTCCCCGAACAACAATCAACCAATAGAATAAGCAAATGTACAACCGAGATTAAGTCCTTTCACTTATATAGGGGAAATTTCCCCTATGTAAGTGAAATGACAGTATTATTTCTGTAATCATCATAGAATCTACAAATGTACAAAACATAGATGTACTACCAATGTGCCAAAAAAAATTGAGTAGGTACTTTTACACACAATTTCCTTAACGTTTTCTGGAATCTGCTGACTTTTGATCCTCTCCTGTTTAATTTAGTACTACATTGTATCACTTGTTGTCATTGATCTATATTTTTGTTTAGTATATTTAAGAAATAACAGGTAAAATGAAAATAAATAATAAATACCCTGTTCTCTACACATTATTATTTACATGCAAGCCGCAAATGAAATTCCACTAAATGTTATTGCCACAAGTCCGTTTAGTTTATAACTAGGGCAACAAAAAACTATATCGTACCAACACCCTGTAAAGACCTTTTTTCTGCATTTTTGAACAAACGCTGAACTCTTTTGAAAAAGTCTCAGCAGAGAATTCATTTCACAAGCTAAAGAAAATCTTCTATCTATAACTTCAAGCCAAATCCCTTACGGGGTAGGCAGAGAGAACCGAGCGCCACGCGACTCGATCCTTACACACCTCACTCGCTTCTTTCACATTCATTGCTCTTTTCATGCACGCTCGCCGGTTTCTAGGGCTCCTGACATCACCTTCTGATAGAACACGACCAATTTGATCATGATAGGTAAGTCTTGGCCTTCCTCGGCCCCTACATCCTTCCACTTTTGCTTTGTATATCTGCTTCGTCATTCTTTCATCCTGCATTCTTTCTACATGTCCGAACCAACGGAGCATGCCTCTTCTTATTTTAACACCGACGCTCTCTTTCAGACCAACTCTGCTTCTAACCGCATCATTGCGGATACTGTCTGCAAGCGTTACAGCACAGATTTTGCGCAACGCTCGCATTTCAACCGCGTTTATCCTACTTTCATGCTCTCTCTGCCATACCCAGCTCTCGCTTCCATAAGTAAGCGTTGGGACCAGCACTGCATTGTGTATAGCCAGCTGCGCCTTCTGGCTCAGGTTTTTACTGCCAAGAAGTTTTCGCAACGCTCCATTCACACTATTCCCAGTACTCACTCGCCTTTCCACATCTGCGGTGTACCTTCCATCCCTGCTGAAAGCGCATCCAAGATATACAAACTCATCCACTTGTTCCAACACTTCATCATCTACCGTAATTCTTACATTGGTTCTGGTTTCTTCTCTTTCAAATACCATAATCTTTGTTTTCTTCGCATTCAATAGTAAGCATTCCTTCATACATTCGTCTTTCATCATTGTGACTAGTGTTTGCAGCTCAGATGGTGTTTCTGCTAACAGGACGAAAATGCCAAAGAAAATCTTTATGCATTTTATCCAACTATTTTTACTTCGATCTGTCAAGATCTCATGATTCCGATCCGATTGTGGAAGAAACCCGTGGCATTTTGAACACTACTTAATATACGATTAGAAAATTGATTAGTGTTAAATTTGTGCTAAGCTACAGAGTCTCTGTTGATAGTAATTTTAGAATATTTTTTCCAGAGTTATGCCGCATCGACGCCGCCTAAGCCGTCTTCGGCACCACCGCACACAACGCTGCAGCGGTCAGTGCGCGGTGCGGCCAACAGCGGCGCACCAGCAAGAGTTATCCCAAGGTTCCACTTTCCCAAAGGGCGACCGCCCCCCGCGCATCAGCAGGACCATGCGCTGCACAAAGTGCAATCTGCCTTCGCTACATTTCCTAATAGCCAGGTGAGTGGATCTCAATAATATATTTATCATCACTAGATACTGACACCACTCAAGTTTTATTTGCCATTCGATGGTATTAATAGTTAATATTCGTAAATGATGTATCGATAAAAGGCATAATCAGTGGTTATACTACTAAAGGTTTATAGTTACAATAGTCATATTATAATGCCTCTATAATTTATAGTTATTATATCTTATTTTCTGCCATATCTGCAAAAGCTAAAATTATACAATATAGTATATATAAGAATGGAGACACGAGAAAATCTTGTACTTTGCTCTACATAATTTATTGCACCACACACCTCTTCTTCTTGCCTCTCATGCAAATAGACAGCTTATCAAGTTTTATAACATAGCATACTTATCAAGCTGTCACATTGTGTTAAGATTTTTGGTGAGTATGTTAGTTAGTTTTGTCGTCGCCTAAAAAGGGCAACTATAAATTAATAAGCTTTACGAAGCGACGATCCTCGTGAAATATTCAGAGCTCTCTTTTACGACAAGTAAATGTGCCGAGATTGATATATATACACGAGAGGTGAGGCGTCAGTGTGGGGCTCACATTTAGGATTAATCGGAAACACTTTATAAACATAAATTTGAGTAGTCTTAAAGTTGATAAGCAGACTGAATGAGAAACATTACTGTACGATGTTTCGTATTTAATTGCCTATTTAAACTTTCCTAGGCGCGTCAAATTCGTCTGGCCAAACCCCGCAAGGTTATGTGATTAATTATTGAAAAAATATATCTAGACATTTTTATGTTTTACGCCCTACTTCATGAAAACTATTTACGGCAAGTAGGATGGAAATTCACCGACTGGCGTAATCTAAGTATTGTCAAATTCCTCGTTTTCCCTATATTTTTTTTTTCAAAGGGCCTACAGCATGGAGTTCTTCAAAAAATGCGTGAAGAGGTTTTTAGAGGATCGGCAACGCATGAGTGACACTCCCGGTGTTACAAATGTCCATAGGCTACGGTGACTGTTTACCATCAGACAGGTCATATTGCCTTGATTGCCATCTTAGTGGTATAAAAAAAATATTAATGTCCCAACTCTATACTATCTACCATCAGTAAAATTTTAACTTCTTTTTCCCACACCTTTTTCAGGTGGCTGGCAATTCAAAAATCTATCTTTTTCATCATCTATATTTATTATCGTCCTCCCTTACATTGTACATCTACCTACCTACTGGCTTATCATGTTACGAACTTCACTTACTATTTGTTTGCCATCGTCTTCTAACGTTTAACGCATATTGAGCGAAGCTTTCGTCGCAATTTACCGAAGGCTACCAGAGTCTGAGTTGGATTCGACAAGAGTCCTCTATCTCAAAATTGAGCGTACCTAGCTACCACTTCGAGATTCGAGTTCCCCACTGAAACTACAATTATATCCACAAAATTATGGGAAGGCAGGCAGCAATTTAAAGTGAATCATCGAAAAAGCGACGACTTGAAGGTTTCACATGGAATAAAAGAATTACACTGCGACAAATATGAGCAATTTGTCAAAGACCTTATTTCAATATTATTGTCTTCAAAAACAATCTCATAATTTGGGTGACATCTAAATTGTGGCAGATTTCTTGTACAATATAATATTATTAAAAGAGAGACACAGAGACTTACATACCATTTGATTTCAGATACATTGAAAGCTGATATGAAACAAAAAAATGTAGGCCATAAGTAATATATTAGCGATATTAGCTTTATGATTTAGTTACGTAATCATATTATTAGACAGAAATAAACCAGTTTATCATTTAGCAAAATTTACTAGAACATGTAAAATAGGAATTAATAATAGCTAGTTAACCCAGAACTCAGAAGCCAGTCAAGTAGATGTGAATAATATAACAGTATTTCATTGCCAGCCTAATTACGCTACTTTTATTTATTAGGTGATTTATGTAACTTAATTAGCTAGCTCTAATCTGGACTTCTGAGGCTACGAGCAGCTGAAACGGCATAAATAAATAAGTGTGTACTTGATAGCATTAATTTATACACTTTAGATACTTACTGTATCGCGATCAAATTTGCTTTAATATTTTCAACGTCTATGTAAATATTGTACTGACTGATTGTAAGCAATTTATCTATCTATGTCTATACACCATGTACTTTGTGGGGTTGACAGCTAGAACTGATCGTCACAGAAGATACGCTCCTTATACACCTTGCTTTTTTAATATTCATAGCTCTTTTCGTGCACGCTCGCCGATTCCTAGGACTTCTAATACCACGTTTTAATAAAACATGAGCAATTTAGTCATGGCACTTTTGGCTTGACCTTCCTCGTTCCGCTTTCACGTAGATATACTCTAGCGCTCATTCTTTCATATCGCATTGTTTGTACATACCCGAACCAACGGAGCATGCCTTTTTATTTGTTTTAGCACTAACACCCTCTTTCAGATAAATGCTCTTCCATCATTATTGCGAACGTGGTCAGCAAGCATTGCGCTACAGATTTTGCGCAATGATCGCAATTTGACCGCGTTTACTCTTACCGAATAATATTATGTATTCAAAAATGAAAACACAAAATAAAATATATAAAAACTTTGATAATTAAATTATAAATTATTTAATAACAAATATACATAGGCCAGTATGTATTCTACAATAACCCATAAAAATCGATCTAAAAATGTTTTTACTGGTTTAAACCTGTACAAAGCATTTCCTTATCTTATCATCATCAGCCTGTATTTACCCACTGCTGGATATAGGCCTTCCCCAATGCCTTCCACCATATGTGATCCTCCGCTTTCCGCATCCAGCCGCTTTCGGCCGCTTTATTTTATACCATCGGTCCATCTAGAGGGGGGGCGTCCAACACCTCGTCGTGCCATACGCGGCCTCCACTCCAAGGACTTTCCTACCCCATCTGCTATCGCTAACTTGGCAGATGTGGCCGGCCCACTGCTACTTCAGTTAGCCGATTCCGAGAGCTATGTCGGCAACTTTAGTTCTCCGTCGAATTTCTACGTTCCGGATTCGATCCCTTAGAGAAATTCCGAGCATAGCAAGCTCCATCGCTCGCTGCGCAACCTGCAGCTTTTGAACCAGCCCGATGGTAAGTGCCCAAGTCTCTGCACCGTAGGTTACTGCGAGGAGGACGTACTGATTGAAGACTTTAGTCTTCAAGCATTGAGGTATTCGTGCAGTGAGGATGTGCCTAAGCTTTCCGAAAGCCGCCCAGCCCAGTCGAATGCGTCTATCGATCTCTTTGTAGAAGTTACCCCGACTGACCTGAATAGCCTGCCCGAGGTAGACGTAGTCTTTAACCACTTCAATAGTTGCATTCTCTACGACAACCGGGCCAGGAATGATTATGTCGTTACACATGACTTTCGTCTTATCGAAATTCATCCCTAGCCCCACGGATCGAGAAGCACATTTGAGGTCGTTTAACATTCGACTGAGATTCTTCAGCGATCCGCCATTATTACCACGTCATCGGCAAATCGGAGATGTGAGATGTACTCGCCATTCACATTTATGCCCTGTGTCTTCCACTGTTATTTTTTCCCCACTTCTTGTTAGTACCGATTTCAATTTTTTTCTCTGTCATTTTATAAACACTTCTAGTCAGCGAACTTAAAAAGCATTCTAGTTCTAACTTGTTTTCTGTCTTTTCATTAAAAATTTCATGATTCTAACTATTTTTCCACTTGTTCATCTGACTTTGGCTTAGGTAGAGAACAAAGGGGAAAGAATTGAGAACGGACTTTCTTTTCCCCTTTATTTTCTCCTACTCGGAATCAAATTTTTTTACTTCTAACTAAAGTCTAAAGTAGCTACGATTTTATTTTACAATTTTTTCCTCAATATCTCACTTTAAGGATTGTATAATAAAAAAATCTTGAAACAGCTGAATATTTGCCCCGTAGAATGTTTAACTAAAGTGTCGTTGCAATCACCTTCCTTCACAACCGAATCATGCCACCAGCAAGGAATCGAATCGCATACACTGTATGTGTGATTGATTGCGGGCAGCTTTTTTTCCGAGCAACATTAGGTTGGTTTGGAATTGTTCGACATCATGCCAACAGCCTCGTTTTACAATCGCACAGCTCGCTGACGGCTGGGAGTTCATCCTCATACACTGGAACCGCAATAGTCGCGCAATGTGCAGTTCACAAAAAGTTTTCTACCGAGACCTTTTTGTGAACTGCACAGTAACACTGTAAGCGGACTACTGTATGGGGTTCTTCAAGAAAGGCGTGAAGAGGTTCTTACAGGGTCGGCAACGCAAGAGTGACACCCCTGGTGTTGCAAATGCCCATAGGCTACGGTAACTGCTTACCATCAGGCAGGCCGTACGCTTGTTTGCCACCTTAGTGGCATAAAAAAGTTTGTGGAATAAAATCCCTGGCGAGGTTTTCAGGAGAAATTCAGCATGAGTTTCATATAATGTGGCGTTAAAAAATGTTGTTAGAGTTCATTCGATAAGTACAGAACTTTTATTACTTATTAATACAATCGAGGTCATCGGATGCCATATTGAAAAAGTCTTATGACAGGGCACTAACCTATGGATGATTTTAGTTACAGGCATGAAATTTGTGCCATCATCCATAGCTCTGGAGCGGTCGTATACAGCGACAGAAGTGCAACGCTGGCAACGGTCCAAATCGGCCGTAGCATATCAACATGCCATTGCGTTGTTATTCTCGGATGTACGGCCGTAACAAATAACTCGGTATCGACTGAACCGATATGCTTATCTACAACTTTACACAAGTAATATACATTTTATCTTGTCTCTATATTTTTACATTATTAGACATTATTCCATTTATTTAACATTACAATGAGGAACTCCATTAGTCCCTCAAGGTGTCAGGAGGAATGCAAGCTTAAGGCCCACTTGATCTAAAGCGGTTATCGTAGCCTATAAACGCTTGCACCACATTAAGTATCACTCGTTGCCACCTTTGCTGCTAACGTACCAACTTGAGAACGTAAGAGACTTGAAAAAATAATATATAAAAAATGTAAGACATGTCTAAATGCGGACCCAATGGCAAGTAAAATTTTTTAACTTCTTTGTTTTTATTTATACTCAAAGTATACTTATTCACCTCCGTATATTTTATATATAATACAATATTGAAGACACAAAGATAGTAATTTTTATTTACCATTTTTTTCACTTACCTTTAAGTTTATTTATTTAATTAAAGTTGTTTTAGAAAATTGAAATTGGCCGCAACGAATCCAAGTTCCCTGTGCAACTACTTATTCAGCTACCCTTAAAACTTTAGTCATTTACTAGCTATGCCCGCGACTTCGTCCGCGCGGAATAGTTTTTTTTTATTATTTATTTATATTAAATATTAATAAAAATAAATAAAATTTCTAAAATAAAGGTAGCCAAAGTTACTCCTTATTACATCAGCTTTCTGCCAATGAAAGTCCCGTCAAAATCGGTCCAGCCGTTTCAGAGATTAGCCGGAACAAACAGACAGACGGACAGACAGACAATAATTGTAAAAATATTCATTTTGGTCCATGTACTATGTATACATCCATATGCATTTAGTAAAAAGCGGTTATTTTAATATTACAAACAGACACTCCAATTTTATTTATCTGTATAGATTAGTATGAATTATACGAACACGTTTAATTAAATTTCTTATGATGTGGGAGAAAAATTCGTAAATATTGTTCATTATTATAATGAAATTCTTGGCTATGTGAAGGTGGCTCTGGGTAATCTTTACCGCTTAAAATAGTTACCGATGATGTTATGCTGTAATAGTTTCACAATAGTTGCTTTCAGCTTTAGAGATAGCATATCCAGGCATTTCTAAAGATTTCTTAGGTGTTTATAATAATAATAATAATAATTTTTATTTGCTTTAAATAGGGTAATATACAACATCGGTGTTAGATTACATGATGGAGTAGCTTAAACCTATTTAGCCATTTTTAATAGCATGCAAATTTATAGTTAAGTATATGTTTTGTTAGTCCTATTTTACAGTAGTCAAACTTATTATTAGGTAATTAACTATATTGGTTCCATGTAATATTTAAACTGCAATACACAAGAATTCGACAGGAAATACAAGCCATACATCGATTATAAGTATAATATGTTTATAAATATAGTATCTATTCCTTATACTCTAAGAACTGTTTAACACTATAAAATTCGGTATATTCTTAAGGATCTTGTGTATCATCGTTGTGAATAGATATTGTGAACGTTACGGCGCCAAGTATATATTCGTCAGGTTCGAAAAAAGTATAAAATAAATTTATCATTGCTATTGTTTACTCTCCCTGTGTGCATAGAAATTGATGCCGTATCACAAACATGACAAGTGTAAAAATTCACATTTATAGGAGAACATGTTCTCTAACCTGTAATTATTATGTATAATAATTATAGGCTTGCTCATACACTCACGAGTTTCAACCTCATACTGAGATAAGAGAGGTAGGGCGTATCAAAGCAGCACGTCTGGAGAAGTAACCTAATAACCTAACCTAACTGCAACCAAATAACAACTCTGTGTAAGGTTGTTGTGGCTCTGTCCGTCTGAAAACAACAAGCGACATGAATGAATGAACAGAATGGTATTGTTTATTCATTCACATCGCATGTTGTTTTCTTTTCCTATAAATAATAAATAAATGGCTAGCTTTAAGAGAGGTAGGGCGCATTAAAGCAGCCCGTCTGGGGAAGTACCTCCACCTCACAGAAAACTGCAGGCAAATAACAACTCCCTAGAGGGTTGTTGTGTTCCCGCGTGAGAGGGAGGTCACCAGAATGCTCCCAATGAGTTGCTGTGTAAGCAGCAGAGGAGGCATCGCGCGAGTGATATTTAATATATTACACGCGTTAATAGGCTACGGTACCCGCTTTACACCAGGTGGGCCGGCGGGCCTTGTATGCTTCCCGACGCAGTATAAAAAATAGTGAACTTTCTAAATAAATATGACATTATCTCTGATTCTCAATTTGGCTTTCGGGAAGGTAAAAGTACCGAAAGTGCAGTTCAAACTGTAACTAGCAAAATAATCGACTTCACTAATACCAAACAGAAAACTCTATGTGTGTTTTTAGACCTCAGGAAGGCGTTTGATACTGTCTCTATTCCCATCCTACTAGAAAAGATTGATAAAGTTGGAATACGCGGTTCGTTTCATACTCTTCTGACTGACTGCCTAAGAAACAGAACCCAACAAGTGAGATTGTATGACCCCATTTATAGCACAGTTGAGTCTTCATCTCTGTATGGAGTTCCACAAGTTAGTGTCCTTGGTCCCACATTATTCCTCATATACATAAATCACCTTGCTGGACTAAAACTTGAAAATGGCTCAATACTTTCTTATGCTGATGATACGGCACTTCTTTTTCATGGACGCAGCTGGGAAGAAGTATATAATAAGGCGGAAACAGGTCTCCAAACAGTAACTAAATGGTGAGAATTTAACTTATTAACATTGAATATTACTAAAACTAACTACATCATATTCTCCATACGTAACTCCCTATAACCAAGTAATCACTTTGTTGATCCCGTGATTGAAAACTGTACCGCATGTGCATAGAAAATTAATGTGGTTATTTAAGTGTCTGCGACATATTGCTGACAGACAGCTGCTGATCCACGTATATAAAACTCTGGTTCAGTCAGTTGTCAGTTACTGTTTGCCTATTTAGAGAGGTGCCGGCAAAACAAAACTTATTCTACTTGAACGCGCTCAAATATCACTTCTGAAAGTAATATTAATGAAAAAAATTACTTACAGTACTGTTAAGGTATTTGAGGATTGCAATGTTGTGACCATCGGCAACTCTATATTTTTTATGTATCTTAAAAATTCACAAAATTACTATTCCAGATGCAAATATTAATCTAAAGCGAAATCCCTATAATGTTATACGCAATAAACCAGAAAAACAAGTTTTGCGAGCAACCAGTTTAATACAAAATCAATAACACTATACAATAAAATAAATAGAATATTGAACATCTATAATATGTCTTTCATAGTGCGTAAGAGACTGCTTGGTTAAAACAATTGGGCTATTTTTCAACGGAAAGCTTGTTACAAAGAACAATTCTATTTGCATGCTAAGTAAGTTGGCAAGACATGAGAATCTAACATAATTATGACAGCTTTGTAAACCATGTTTTTTGCAAATAAAGAATTATTATTATTAAAGTTGAGTTAATAAATGAGTGTGATTTAATATATTCGTCATAAATACCACAGTAGATGTGTGTATATTACTTGGACATTGATGGTTTTTATTTCTTTATGATTTTTTTTGGTTTATATTTTTATTGTACCAAATTAGTATTGTTTATAAACATGTCACAGTTAAGACTTGAGAGGAGCGGATTTATCCTTGTACAAGTTTTTATAAACTTAATTGGATAAAGCCCACATTTATTTGTTAAAGGACTTGTAAATCATTTGTATAACTAGTCTGGCCATAAATACTGTTTTACATGCAAACTTTTTTTTCAACTTTTTAATTATTTTGAATTTGGAATGCATTTATTATGTTAAAAACTTCTTTCGATTACCCGCCGTTTTACATATTTTTTTCGTGTTTATTATCAAATTACAATATAGAATGGGGTGTTAAAGAAAATAGGATTGCAGTGATTGCCTTGCACAAAGTGGGTTATGGAGCCGTCGCGGCGTCGGTCATATTCAAGACACTTCAAAAGCCAAATGTCCGTATATTGTACTATCAACAGATATACAAACTTCCATAAGTTACATTATTTCATAAAAAAAACATATTAATTTGTAACAGAACTTATGGCCGGATATCGAATAGAAAAATATTGCAAATGAACGCATCTACTAAAATAATAGGAATAAAATTTATATTATACATAAATGTGAACTATATGCTTCCGAATTAACCGCATGCACGCGTTTTTTGGATTCTTCAGCATTGCCACACAAATCAATTTCTTTTTTTTTTAACTTTAATCACTTAATGATTTGTTTAATAGCACATAAAAATTTACGTAAAATATACCAAGGTTCTTAATACGCAGGCGCGCACACACACACATACGTACTAACACAAATATAATCCTCGGTCTCTGTAATAAACACTGTATCACTTTCTATCTCATTCTCATTTTGACGAGCTCGTTGGCACAGTCGTGAATGACGCGACCGCACAAGACAAATATTTGTGTGCATAAACATGAATGTTTGTCTTGGTCTGGATGTTTGAAGAGAGGTATGTCGCATCAAAGCAGCCCCCGTCTGGCGAAGTATTTTTTTTTATATACAACGTCGGGAGGCATGTATAATAAAATAAAATAAATATGTAATGCGGCCCGCTTTACGTAAAGCGGTTACCGTAGCCTATAAACGCTTGCAATACATTGAGTATATAATAGCAACTCCATAGCAGCTGACTGTTGTTTGACTGCGGTTTTCTACAACTACAACTCCCTAAAGGGTTGTTGTGTTCCTGCGTGTGAGTGAGGTCATCAGTAAGCTCCTGAGAAGTTGGTACTTTAGCAGCAATGGCGGCATCGCACGAGTGGTAACCGCTTTACATCAGGATGGCCGTATGCTTGTATTCCTTCCGACGTTGTATAAAAAAAATTTCATAAGTCGTATAGATACTTCTATCTCATTCTCTCGCACGTTATATCCTACAGATGTATATGTTTAACGATATCTTTTTTTGTTAACGCCTTCACTTAATTTTACTCTTCATAAAATTTCCGTAACGGACCTTATAACCCAAAATCATTTCTTGAAGAGTAAAGTCCAAAAAATAGTTTTGGTAGTTTGCGACAAGGTAGCAAAAAATCAGGTACACATTTGTCTACAAAAACATACCATACCTAATACCTAACGCGGACATTAGTCACAATTAGTGGCTGATTCAATTAGTATGCATTATTCATTAAACTTTTATAATTGCATAAGTACATACATTTTGATAAGTCTCACGGCCGTAATCTATGTTCAAAGATAGTTCCAACGTATTGTTTAGCTTGTGTTTCTTTCTGTAGGTCATACTAGTGGAGGACGTGGGATGTTTCCCACAGATATTACGACACGTAAATAATGTTATAAACGTCCGTCCTCTTTCAAACCATTGTGTTCTGTCCGTTTCAGGAAGTTAGTGTAATTATATTTTTATTGAGATAAAAATGACAGTTGAATCTCGATTAAATGAGACTGAAGTACAAATTGTATGTTTACAATGATTTTAGTTGATAATATCTAATGACGAACCTGGTGGTCGAGTGTTAGGAATAGTTGCATTATCACCTAGGCTAAGGTTCGAACTGAACAAACATTTTGTGTACATAAACTTGGGAGTTTCCTAGTATCAGTGTTTTTAAAAGGCGTACTTACGTTTACTTGGAACGTTAAATATAAACTCCCTGAAGAGTCGTTATGTTCCTGCGAGTGAGTGAGATTACCAGTAAGCTCCTAAGGAATTGCTGTTTACATTACATTACATTCGGTAACTGCAGTTATTAGACCACCTTCACGTGCAATGTCATGGAGGTAATTACGTCCACGTTTAAACCCACTGAACCATGCATACACGAACTACGATATGGGGCTTCATCGCTAAACGCCAATTGAAGTTTCTGGTAACTGTATATTAAGCCGCAGCAGTTATCGTAAAAAAATTAAAGCGAATATTTTTTCGAGAAAATTCTTTTTCGGCAATTTTAAAAACAACACTACGATGAAAATCAAGGGACTGTCCCTTGATTTTCATCGTAGTGTCTCGTAAGTTGAAAATGGAATTAGATTTTCAAATGTTGTAATTGGTTTTTATTTCTTTTATTATCAGAGGCTAATTCAAGAATCATTCATTGTCCTAAGTCCTTTCTAATTTTCCTCATCCTAAGTCATTTTAAATTACTTAGGATTATGAAATTTGGAAAGAAGTAAAGTATCTCAGCTTCAAATGAAAACAACGGAAATTTTTTTTTTTATATTATATTATACTTTTTTTATATTATACTCAATACGATGCCCCAGTTTTGATAAATTGTAGCAGAAATGTAAACATTTTGAACAAAAACACGTCCGTATCTAAGAAATAGAAATTTCAGATTGGAGAATTTCAGATTTCAGAAGTCCTAATAAAGCTTCAGCTATTTTTTAATAAAATCATGAATATTGCAATTAATGTCTTATAAAAAATACTACAATTTATATTATATAATTTTATTCTTATTATCCTTTTGTCCATAATCATTTTTGATGCGACCGAAACAATAAGTTATCTAAAAGAAACCGCGTAAGAAATTTGCCAATATAGAAACTTCTTTAAATTGTTTATGATATGACAGAAACTAGAAACCAATGCAAATGCATGTTAATGTTATGAATGTTAAATAAGTGAGTGAGGTATGTAAGGATCGAGTCACGTGGCGCTCGGTTCTCTCTGCCTACCCCGTAAGGGATTTGGCACGCCAAAGAAGAGTGAAGTTATAGATAGAAATATTATATCTGCACAATAGTAATGTCAGGTAAGTGGTATGATGAAGACACGTGGATCTCTGCGCTAAATCCAAGCCTCTTCGTCAATTAGATGTTCTTCAATTTTTTTATGTCATTTTCATAAAGAAATATTGATGTGTTTCTTGAACTTATTTTCGGGCAAGTACAAAACTGTTTTTGGCAAATTATTTTACAATCAAATACATTTTTTAACAAAACACCTGTCAGTTCCAGCAAACCGATAGCTACCGGATTACGCAACTTAAAAAAAAACCCCTAAATTTCGAAAACTACTTTTGACTCCCTAGAGTCCGTGTTATGGGCCGATGTTATTTAAACAAAAAATTTTGACCGTAGCAGTTTTTCACCACAACAGTATAACACATAGTATCGGCAATATGTATAGCCTATCTGTAAAATAGCTGACATTGGCTAGGCGCGCAGTAGCCACGTCCGTCAATTGGATAATTCTTCTACTGACAAGTTTATTTCTGTGGCCTGGGGGCCTACTGCATTTTCGAGACGGCTGTGATACCGAGAAATGTAGTAACTTTAACAAACTCCAATTTATTATTCTCGACAAGAACTTCTGCATTGCCAGAAGTTACATTTGGAAGACTGAACGTGATACATTTAGTTTTGTCTAAATTTAACAAAAGATTATCGCATGTGAACTAGTTTAGAATGGCAGACGAGCAATTAATAAACCACGCAACCCGCCCGGTCGGTCGCGTGGTCTTTTTAAATTTAATTTCAGTGCTTTTTTAAAAAAAATGACAACTGCGTGTTTGTTTCTTAAAAAATCAACAATACCACAAAGTTTTTTTTAAGATAACGTCGGGGGACATACAAGCATACGGCCCACCTGATGTAAAGCGGTTACCGTGACCTATGAACGCTTGCAACATTAAGTATCACCCGCGCGATATCACCTCTGCTGCTAACACAGCAACTTATTAGGATCTTAATGGTAACCTCACTCACTCGCAGGATTACAATAACCCTCCACGAAGTTATATTTTTGGCTGCGGTTTTCTATGAAATGGAGGTAGGTACTTGCTCTAATGCACCATATCTCACTTATAACACCCGGACAAACAGACATGTTCATGCACACAAATGTGTGTAACTGCACCACCGAGCTCGTAAAAAGTGAGTTAACATCTAATCGGCATAATATTATTGGGTCGGAATTGGGAATCAAGCTATTGCGACCGTTCAATAGCTTGATTCCCGACCTCATCCAATTAATCTCGATATAATAATATATGGTGCAAAATGATTTATCTGCATAAAATTTAGAATCTTTGATCAGAACCTAAATTATATTCGTTCAGTCTGCCATATATTCATCACGAGAGCAGACTGTGAGACAAATGTCCGCCCACGCCCACTCTTCACAGACACGTGTTGTAACATAGTTGAATTACTAGAATGTGTATTTATACAGTTTAGTAGCGTTTGCAATGCACCACGGGCGCAAAAATATTCGAGTTTGTTCATATTTTTGTAGTAATTAAGTTTATTTAAAAAGTAAAGGTAGGGAAGATAGGCTTCTTATCTTTATCTTATCTTATTCTTATTAAGATAGATTTTCATATTAAAAACGCGGAACGGAGATGGCTCGTCCTGAATCGAGTAGGAAAATGACAGTTCGCTGTTTCACTTGAATTTTCTTTAACAGGTATACGTGTCTTTATAAAGAACGTACTCTTTTTAAAGTGCGTTTGTTCATATTCATAGTTAGGGTCATCGTCGATGATTTATTTTCATACAAATAAATAGTCCGCCCCAAATATCTACTGAAACAAAACCGGGTGCGGGTGCTGTGTCTCATTTTGTGCATGACCACCCCTTGCTGCCATCGGGATCTTCTTATTTGGAGGTATACAAGACTAAGTAAGAAAGGTAGGGCGCATCAAAGCAATCCGTCTGGGAACGTACCTTCATCTCACAGAAGACCGCAGCGAAATAACTACTCCCTGGAGAGTCGTTGTGTTCCTGCGTGTGAGTGAACCAGTTAACTCCTAAGAAATTCCCGTGCTAGCAGCAGAGGTGGCATCGCGCAAGTGATACTTAATACATTGCGAGCGTTTATAGGGTACGGTAACCTCTTTGGACCGCGCTGTTGACCGTATGCTTGACCGTGCGCTGTGAACGGTACGCGTCTCCCGACTTTGTATTAAAAAAAGTATTTTCCTCCGATCCTCTATAATATAGATATATTTCTTCCCCAATCAAGGTACAACAGATCTATAATATAAAAATGAATCGCTAAATGTGTTGCTAAGCTCAAATCTCGAGAGCAGCTGAACCGATTTAGTATATTCCTTGAAGTACGAGGATGGTTCTTACGAAGAGAAAAATTTAAAAAGTTGCCTAAAAATATGGCAAAACAACGTTTGCCGGGTCAGCTAGTTTTAAATATATTTTGACTCTCTCTCACTCGGGTGCGTTACTTGTAGATTATATCATCAAGAAATGACACTTATTACTTTTACTTTTGACAATGAGCTTTAATAATAAATGAAGAACGCTGCTAATCTTCATTAGTTATCAGCATCGATTGCATATCAGATATCGTTTAGCGAGGCGGGTCGGAAATGGCGAGAAGCACGCGGCGGCCGCCCATCAAAGAGACTTGCCAAGCCCTCCTCGACCACCGCGACCGACGACCCCTTTCCCACATTTATTTAGGTCAATCGCAGTACGCTATGTGGGTTTTCCAATGGTTCCAATGGTCGCCAGAGATTTCATTGTACATGGTTGACTATAACAAATGCAAATACAATGTAATTTTTTTATCTCCACAATTCATGTACTTAGATAGTAGTAGTGTGGTATACACAACTGTTGTTTGATTGCAGATAAAATACTTGTTCGAACTAGAATGAGGCCTATAAAACTAGGCACAAGCCTCACTGCGTCAATGGGTTCTTCCGAGTGAATAGGTGTTCACCTACAGATAGACCTTTAGTTTAGGATTGCAAATAACGACTATGTTCGCGTGGAATTAAAAATTTGTTCACCATATCCATATATAGGTTTTATTTTCCCCCCACAAATACTATTTTTTTTTCTAAGTAGCCTAATTTACTCCCTACAAATCCGTACAACGTGTAGATCAGCTATCTGCCAGAGAATGTCCCGTCAAAATTGGTCTAGATGTTTCAGAGATTAAACAAATTTTATGGTATAAGTACCGTATATATACTACATTTACTATAGTTATTTTGACATTACAAATAGACAGTTAAACTTTATTTATTAAAGAGTTTTAGACACTCATCATAAAATTCGATTATTTAGATTTATACGAGTTGCAACCAGAAACGTCAGTGTTTTATATTAATTAACAAAATGAGAATTTTGATTATGATTGATTCAATAATTTGAAAATGTGACGGAGACAATTAAATTTAACGATATTGTGCGACTAAATAAATTAAAAGTAAAATTTAATCCAACGATTTATGAACAAGTAATCGTACTTTTTGGTGTCTTTTTCAAATGCGAAATGTACACAAAACGACACCTCTAATTAGTTAGTAGTTGTCCTTATGGGCGCACCTAATAAGAGTAAAAATGCCACTGCAAATGTCTAACACGGCTTGACGCTGCGGCAACTTTCAAGCCATAGTAACTGCATTGAATTACCGAGAAACTATATTTAAAAAAATAGGTCGTTGTAATAATTACTTATATTTTTTTGAATGCCAAAAATGTAATTGAGGTTAAGGGAGGCCGTAATTTATATTATAACCGCCGTTTGTTTGCGCGCAAACTTTAATGGAGTTTGTAGGAATAATACTTAAGTTATTATTCCTCCCATTTCGGCTTTACTCTTTGACAATTGAAGACATGAGTAGATATAAAATATAATTTTCACTAAATTATGTCTAAACGATTTTACTTGTAGAAATTACAGATACGCTGTTGAGACAAGATGTTGATTATTAAGTATTTTTTCAACTACGAGTACTTACGGTTATAATAAGAAAGGTAAAGGTATGTAGGTGAATTAAAAAATAATACGACAAAGAAAACTGAAAATAGAACGAATCCTTCATAACACCCTCTTCCACTTACGTCTTCGATTATTATCTATATAATATAATAATACTTTTCTGTATAATTTCTAATTCGGACGACTGAGCTTCTCCCGGTGTTATTTTTAACAACGGGAGGCATCCAGTTATACAGTACCTGACGTAAAGCGGTTACCGTAGTCTATGAACGCTTGCAATACATGAAATCGCTCGCGTCTTGCAACCTCTGCTAATAACTCAGCAACTCCTTAGAAGCTTACTGGTCCCTCACTCACACGCAGGAACACAATATCCCTCCAGAGTGATGTTATTTGGCTGCAATTTTCTGTGAGGTGGAGGTACTTTCCCAGATATTTACTTACTTTTACTTATCCGTGCGGTGACGAAAGAATACTAAACTTCACCGCTCTCTCTCTTCCCGTGGGTGTCGTAAGAAGCGACTAAGATAATTCCTAAGATTTCAGCTTCTTAACCGGTGGTAGGGTTCTTCTTAACCACCACGCGTGGTTCGCTACACCGTACACACGGCGAAGCACCCGTGAAGTAAGTCAGTCGCATTTCGGGATCAGCTGGTGTATAACCAGTGCTCGGGGGCAGTGGCGGCTGTACCTTAAGTGCGCTCGTGCGCTGAACCACCAATTCAAAACATTTAAAAATTACAAAATATTACTTCATCTTTAAATTACCATATTAATATTTATTTTTGAAACATACAAAAACATAATATAACAAATAAAATTTAAAATTATAACAAATAAAAGACAAAACAATTTAAGCGCTTTGCTAAACTATTAAGACTTATTTTCCCTGTAAAGAAAAATTCTGGTGCGCTTCGGCGAGCGCACGAGGACTGCTAATAGAACTTGTATGAGTTACTAGCGAATGTGCCTGACCCGTGAAACAAAAGATAGTTCATAGAAATGTATCGAGAAATGAGTCGGTTCTCGAGCGCCGCACGAGCGAATCGAAGGTTACCGAGAGCACCCGATGTTTGACGAAATTTGAAATTTGAGTTCGACGGCGGCCATGATGGACCTCTCTTTATCAGTATAGTTTCGCTGTATCAGTGACGCGTTAATTATTGTTTCTTTATATTAAGTAATTGTTTTTTTATGTAAATTGTTGATTTGTTGCAATTTCTAATATTAATACTTGGTGAGCAAGTAAAGTGCACCACCAGTTCGATAACCCACCAGCCGCCACTGCTCGGGGGGTTGTTGATGCGTTATTGCATCAACAACCCCCCGAGCACTGGTTGGCAATTCGCTCCCCCTTCACGCTTCCATTCGGTTCTTCTCTCACTTAAGTAGGTATACATGTTAGCGGTGCACTCTCGCACCACCCTGTTCAAGGTTGAGTTCGCTAACATCCGCGGACTCCACTCAAACGTTAATGTGGTCTAATAAAATGCCAACACCTTGAGAAGGCACGGCCCGCCATGCTCTTCCTAACGGCGACACAAATCCAGCACCCAGCAGATACGTTCTACCTCCAGTACCCCGGTTACGTGCTCGAGCAGATGATAATGGTGGAGTGGCTCGTCCAATGAATATTTCGTTTATAAGAGAACACTTACTAGATAATATTAGTACCAAATCTGTTCAATGAACACGCTTGCATCTTTTGTTATTTAGTTCAATCTGCGTACCACGGCATCCGCTTCAAATTCACGGTTGTTTGCTGCAACCGCATCGCTACTGCACTATTCAGCGATGGTATTGTTGTAGAGCTCTTTTGGGAACACTATATCTAGGGAGAAATGTATTATGTTGGGAACTAATGGTTAGTTTTTAGGGTGTCCAGTGGTGCAAGTTGTCGCGCTCCGCTCCGACGAACCGAGTCAGTTACAAAATGCTGTTGTTACGAATTGTAAGCCATTTAATATCCTGTGTGGATGTAATGTTTAATTATTGTCATACAACTTACTCTGCAGTTATGCTATCACATGCTATTAACGATGACTTCAACGAACCATTAGAGTGCAAAAATGTATGAACTTCTCCGTATCGATTATACAGTAGAGATGCGCCGAGTACACATTTTATCGATTAACCGAGTATTACTCGGTTTTATATTTAGGGGACCGAACTGAGTTACTCAGTTCAGTTTAGGTAGTGCAGCGAGCGGGCGAGCGATACCTAGCCGCCCTCGCTTCTCGCAACTAGTCGCTTGTCGCTTCCCGAAGCCAGAGTGACCAGAGTGCATAATGTTCCTGTATTATAACTTGCTTCTGTTAAATTTCCAATTTTAATTTCAATAAATTTATACCATTTTCTAGTGTTCTTATTTCTTGTTTATGTGGTGATTCAAATAATAAAAAATTTAATTACCTAAATTAAATAATATGCTTATTTATTGAAAAGAGTACTAGGCATTTAAAACGAGTTACTCGGCCGAATACAAGTACTATAAAACGTGCCGAGTACGCCGAGTACGCCGAGTACCGAGTAAAAACCGAGTAGGTACTCGGCGTATCTCTAGATATACATATAATCGTTAGGCGAGCTCGGTAGCGCAGTGGTTAATAACGCAACTTTATAAATAACTAATATAATAATTATTTTATTTTTCTCTCTAGAGTACATACATGTATATCTTTATATGCCACTTCCTTTCCTGTGAGGGGCTGGCGCCTGAAGTACGTTTAGTAAAAACCTATGTTACAGTTACTTTGACAAATCAGTATGTTGTTATAGTAACTGCTTCCTATCAGAAAGCTCTTAAAAATCACTAAGGGTAGAAAGACAGTTATAACGCTAATAATAGCAACCGCGTGGAAAACTGAAAATCCCTTAAAGCACTGGATGCGTCTTGAAGCTAAATCAACGTAACTCATTGACAACAACGTTCGAGGGCTCGATTCTTACACAGGACAAACTTTTGTGAACATGAACAGTGTGTTTCTAAGAGAGGTAGGGCGCATCAAAGCAGCCCGTCAGGGAGTAACTCGACCTCACATAAGACCTCGCAGCCAAATAACAACTCCCAGGAGAGTTGTTCTGTTCCCGCGTGTGAGTGAGTTCGCCAGTAAGCTCCTAAGGAGTTGCTGTCTTAGTAGCAGAGGTGGCATCGTGCGAGTGATATTTAATGTATTGCTAGCATTCATAGGCTAAAGTAACCAGTTTACATTCAGGTGGCTCGTGTGTCTATATGTCTCCCGACGTTATATAAAATAGAATATATAAAAAGTAATAATCCATTTCAAACATTTATTTGAAGAATTATTTAAAGAAAAGTCTGAAATGGACGGTCGCGATTAGCTGTACGATTCTAAACAAACTTCCCAGTCAAAAGAATAAATAAAGACTTTGAAACAACGGGTCGCGTTTTACGTATTATGTAGCGCGCCGCTCACTATGAAGGGCGACGATCCTAGCGCGCTACTTTTATGATTCAAAAATGAATAAGTCTTAGACTCTACGTTTTCATTTTACACATGTTTAGTCATTTCAAGTAAGTGTTTTGAATTGTTATAATACGGCAATCAGAAGTTATGTAAAGTAAAAATAGGCCAAACGAATGTAGTGTACATATATATGTAGTTATAGTTGATATAGTTATGGCAGAGAGAGCAGGAAAGTAGAATAGTAAAAGAGTAACAATTGCCGCGTTCGCAATGATGACGTAAGAAAGAGATTTGGTCTGAAAAGAGTATCGATGTTAAGAAAAAAAATCGGCCAAGTGCGAGTGGGACTCGCGCACTAAGGATTCCGTACCATTATCTATAAAAAAGGCAATAAAATCACGTTTGTTGTATGGCAGCCCCCTTACATATTTATTTTGTTCTATTTTTTAGTATTTGTTGTTATAGCTGCAACAGAAATACATCATCTGTGAAAATTTCAACTGTCTAACTATCACGGTTCAGGAGATACAGCCTGGTGACAGACGGACGGACGGACGGACAGCGGAGCCTCAGTAATAGGGTTCCGTTTTACCCTTTGGGTACGGAACCCTAAAAAGGGCAAGCTACCTTTGGTTCGGATATGCAGGATGATAGAATGACGAAACATGTATACAAATACAAAAGCGGAAGGACGTAGGAACCGAGGAAGACCAATACTCACTTACCATGACCAAATTTCGTGTCATGGTCGTGTTTTATCAGCAGGTGATGTCAGAAGCCCTAGAAACAGACGATCGTGCATGATAAGGACTACGATGTTATAGAAGCGAGCGAGGTTTGTGAGGATCACGTCTCCGATTCACCATGGGACGGTTCTCTCTGCTTACCTGGCGTGAAAATATAGAAACATACGTTTATTATAGTTATTATACAGGCGCATACAGACCGAGCAAGACACACACTGCTCCGAAGAAAACTAAACTAGCAAACTCCTCTTTTCAACAAAAAATCAATTAAACATACGTCCTTCTAAACACATTGTCTATTTTGCTTTGCCCTGGCCGCGTTAATAAATTGCAGTCAATATGGGCTCAAAAACAATAAAATTAACACTAAAACTAGTAAATAACAGCAAGCTGTGTAGGCAGAGCTGATATTTTTTAAATTTAAAAAATATTTAAATATTTTATTTTTAATTTTTTTTAAATATATGGAACCCTGTACGACATCTAGCGACGAGTGCTATTACTTTTTCTGTTGATGGGAGTGCAGTGCAGACTCTGCACTGCAGAGTGGCCGGCCATACGTTTTCCCATATGTTTTTTTTTTCTAATTGGAACGATTTTGGACCGTTCTTCCTCACCAAATAACATTTAAATTTCAAATTAAAGGATACAAAAGTGTCGATTTTGGAGTTTCTCACTATTACCGTCTAAACGCTAGCTGGATGACATCAGTCTACCCCAAACGGCAATTTTGAGGGTAATGTGGCTCCGCTGGCTATAGCAGCTCTGCCAACAAGTGTGTTTATTGTTGGACAAACATTAGTGTCTTGAAAATGTTATTATCTCGCTCAGTTCAATACAGAGTGTCTTGTCCAGATCAATAGACAGACAACATATTCGAAAATTGCAAAACAAATCTGCTAATAGCGTTCAAATCACACGACACAGTCACGTTTTGTTTGTCTTACCTATTTGAATTGTTTGGATTGATTAAAATTGTGTTCGGTGATTGAATGCAAATAGCCTTTTAGGTCGATAAAGTAATCATACACATCACGTTAACGTTTTTTCCTATATAGACAAGCTAACTTGACGAGCTCGGTGGCGTAGTTGTTAGTAGCGCTTCTTTGACACCAGAGCTCGTTCGTAGGTTCGATTCCCGCACAGAACAATAATTTGTGTGCATGAACACATCTGTTTGTTTTGGTCTGAATGTTTTAAGATAGGTTGAGCGCATCATAACAGCCCGCCTAAAGAAGTATCCTCCATCTCACAGAAAACCGCAGCCAAATAACAACCGAATGTGTGAATCGAACCTGAAGACGAGCCTTGGTAATGAAGTAGCATTGCTCCACTAACCACACCGCCACTAGACTCGCAGGCATTGGACTTCTTATTTGACTACATTTACTGTGTGTAGGGGCATTACCCCAGTCAGCCTCTAACTATAAATTTAACTGTGCCTTCTCTTTCACTAAATCTTTGTTTACTATCTGGCGGGGTGTATCGCGTGCAAATGACGTTCACTTTCCCTCTAAAGATGGCAGGAAACGCCCCAATAAGGTAATCATAAAAGTTGTCTCGCGCCTGATACAAAATTGATTACAACTTTCTAACAAAACCCATATACAGTTTTGATGACATCATGAGCCATGACATACACGCTAATACACCTTAGCTTGCGTGGTGTGTATTTGACAAGTGTTCGACAAGCGGCCATGGGGCATCGTATTGTCGAGCTTAACGGCTTTAAATAGAGCCGGGAAGCCGTCGTGACCTACTTACGGCGGTCGATGACCTGCCATGGGGACTTACGGGACGGTATGGGGTTTCAGAGGACGCTTTTTGGAACCTCCGTGTTGCTAAATCGATTGCGATTGTCAAACACTCGGATTAACTATATATGCTTGCAAATTTACTACATTGTATCCATCTACTTTGGTAAAAAAAAAGTTTTCTTCTTCTTTTATAATTATAACGGCAATGTAAGTAATGTTAACAAGTATTGTAAATGTATATTTTGTTTCTTAGAAAGGATGAAAGAATGACGAAATATATCTACAATGCGAAAGTGGAAGGATGTAGGAGCCGAGGAAGACCAATACCTAACCTACCATGACCAAATTTGTCGTGTTTTATCAGAAAGTGATGTCAGGAGACATAAAACACGACAAATTTAGGAACTTTAACCTTAGGAACTGGCGAACGTGCATGAATGTTAAAGAAGCGAGTGAAGTATGTAAGGACCGCGACTTATGGCGCTCGATTCTCTCTCCCAACCCCGCAAGGGACCTAGCGTGAAGACATATATATATAATGTACATTGTTTCTTAGTTGTATTTGCTATGTTTCAAGTATACACATGGGAGCACTGATAGCTCAGGGGATTAAGACTGCCCTATTAACCGACTGGTCTCCGGTTCGAAGCCCTAAGATAGTAGTGTCAATCTATCTATTATGTTTTCACGGCAAGTTCCATGCGGAGAGCAGACATGGAAAAATGAAATTCTTATACTCCCACTGATCTACCCACCAGTGGGTGCGGGGGGAATTCTTACCCGTACACCCACTGTATCCCACCAGTGAGTGCAGGAGAATTCATGTTTGCCCGTGCCCATTTTATTACATATTATTTGCCCACTGTAAGTATTGTAATAAACATGGTAATTGTAATTTATATCTATATTTTACTATAGTTAATATGTTATCTCGTTGTTCACTAGTTGCATTTGTGCATTCAGTATCTAATTATCTCTAAAAACGTAATTTGTGTTTCGTCTATCATTTAATGTAGCATTTGATATTAAGAATATGTTAGTTAGTAATTTAGCTGCCGTGGCGTAATTTTTATTAAGGCGAGAGTTCCAGTTTGTTTGTTCTATGACGTCTGTTATACACACACAATTCCTCGATAAACTTTTCTCTTAAATAAAAATTTTCAAAGTAAGGAACAAAAGTTTCAAGGTTTTTATCCTTAATTTCTTGACATTCTTCAGCAATAAATTCCAACCCTCATTTATCATTATAAGTTGGTAACAGAGGTAAAACACAACATAAGCCTACGCCGCGTCGTAAAACTTTGCTCTTAATACCTAGATTTTTGCTTTTCTACAAAGACTTTGTGTATAGTGGTAATAATTAGCGTCTATTGACAATAATATTCGGAAAGAATATTTTAAGATTTGTTATCGCCATCTCGGCAGCTCAAATCGGCATGAACCGTTTTTGGCTTAAAATCAGGAGCTGTTACTGCTATGAGATCAAACATTTTTATATAAGTGTTCTCTGTTTTGTTAGGAAGTAGTACTTACATGAAAGGTACTTTACCGATAAATAAACTACTTTATCGATAAAAATTTCTTCAATCTTACATTGAGTCCCTATGAGTTTTAGTTTCTCCTCATCAGCAAAATCCAGTATCCGAGTGTTGTCATCAGTATCATAATAATCGGCTATCAAATACCTTATAAATTTAATAGGAGCTTCCACTTCACTAAATTCTTATAAACAGTTTCTTGCACTTGATATCTTCGATTTCGACTAATATATAATGCATGTTTCGTGCTGTTAAAAGATGGTACTTTAGTTAAAATTGCAAGACATTTGTCTTTTAATAGCTTAATATTTTTTTTTTGTATATCTTTGTAATACGTTTGCTCATCGTTGTAGCTTCCATTTTCGCATTACCAATAACCACCGCTACTTCATTTTGGACATGTCACGTCAAAAATAAAAGGGAATGAATAGAGAATTTCAAAGTGTCTACGCTAAAAGTATAGTGTGTGCCGTGATCCTAACTAATAACATTAGAGTAGACACAATCCTCACTTCATCAATGATAAGAGATCCGTTGCATTTGAGCGTCTGTTTTTAAGTGCAATTCCATATTGACGTTTTGTTAGCACAAACTTTTTGCTTAACATATTGATGGGTTCTATATAGTAGGAGTTGCTTCGTTTTCGGTGTATAAATTTAATATCTGTATTCACTACTGCAACAGTAATACAAAATATTGTTTAATAAGTATATTATTTGAATGACAATTGAAGGATAGATGACATCCTATTTTATTTATCATAATTTATGTAGGTAACAAATTATGTGGCCACTGTGCATACTTGTTTGGAATATTGTATTGGTTTCCTCTTAAAGTTAACTTTCAATTTATATCGAATTATCTATAATATAAAAATGAATCGCTAAATGTGTTGCTAAGCGCAAATCTCGAGAGCAGCTGAACCGATTTCGCTAATTGTAAGAACCGCATATTCTTTTTTTAGAATATTCCTTGAAGTACGATCCTCGTACTTCAAGGAATATTCTAAAAAAAGAATATGCGGTTCTTACAATGAGAAAAATTAAAAAAATTGCCTAAAGAAGTCTAAAAATAACACTTTTCTATACTCCCATACAAAAGGTTCCTAATAATACTTAAAAGTCAATTTGAACTATTAAAGTTTAAGTGTTAGTGGAGAGGTTCCAGGAAGGAAAAACAATTGAGTGACGTTAGTATCGTCTAAATATTAATGTCAATATTTGTTGTCAATAATTATACGATGGGAACATTACTCAAAAACAAAAATATCGTGTACCATAAAGTACTACAATAAAAATGAAACTTAATTTAGAATAAGTAAAAATAAAATGAAATATAATAAGTAGGTATCATAAATAAGAAATCTGAAATTGTAATTTTCATTGTGATTTTTTAGTGACTATTAAAAGAATTTTAAGTGTTTTATAATTTTTATTTTTTGACATAATGTAATTGTTGACTTATTAACTTTCTTTTTTTATCTTACTAGCTGACCCGGTGTCCCGAATCGCAGAATAAGTATTAAAAAAAACTGAATCGACTGTTAGGCGGTACGAAATTCGCCGGGTCAGCTAGTAATTAAATAAATATATAAACGGTGGGTCCACAAATTTTTTTTTACCATTATATAGTGGGCACACAGGTCGCAAGCGTTTCTCCCTCCACCCACTGGTGGGCTACAGCGGGTGTACGGGTAAGTAAGAATTCCCCCGCATCCACTGGTGGGTAGATCAGTGGGTGCACGCGAGGGAATCCTCTGCTTCTATGTCCTTCCACTTTCTGTTTCGTTATTCTTTAGGTTCTCTTGCTTGCTTACTTTAGGTTCAACATTCTTTCTACATGTCTGAACTAACTTAGCATGCCCTAACCTAAATACAATGACAACATAGTTTGACAGTGTAGGTTACACTGTCAAACTATGTTGTCATTGTATTGTCACACTAAATACACTACATTGTGTATATAGACCACCAAGACTAAACGGAATCAGAATTAGTATAAAGAGTAGCCTTACAATTTCGTACGGTGTATATACAATTAATCGCAAAAGTGCATTCATGTATAAAATTATTTTGCAAAGAATAATTACAGCAATACAAGCAACTAATGTCAAGCAATTCCAATGCATATGCTAAAGAAAGCGTGTGTAATTCAAAATTATAGAGTGTGTTTGGCTCGCTATCATGTTTAAAGCCAAAAAAAAAAAAAAAAAAAGCTCACCTGCACGTGCTGAACCTTACTAGTTCATAAACATGGCTCTTGTGAAAGAGAGGTAAGGACTCATCTAACCCGACTTGTACCTCCGCTTCACAAAAACCAGAGTCAAATGGCGACTCCTTAGAGCTTCGTTGTGTTCCTGAGTGAGTGAGGTTAACAGTAAACTTTTAAGGAGTTGTTGTGTTAGCAGCATAATGGCAACATTTTACCTTGTGTTGCTAGCTACGCTAATCCCTATACATCAGATGGGACGTATGCGTATACCTCCCGATGTTGTATATAAAGTCGTATGTACTTGGCCGCACCCACTGCACGGCGGCGGCAGCGGAACGCTTGAGCTGCTAACAATTGAATATCACTGTGCCCTTTTATGTCAATTCTGACTTTACGAATTAATATTTTCTTTTATAAGCTTCTGCTACTTAGCGTTATCCCGTTTCCTAATCCATTAGTTTCGGCGTGCTCCGCTGCTCCCCAAGCTTGAGGATTTGGCCAAGATAATGATTTTTACATGGCGCGACTGCCGTCAGATGTCCACAACCCCCAGAGGGAAAACCAGACCTTTCTTCGTCACACGTCTTTCGAAATATAATTTCTTGGGCGTGCGGGCTTCATCAGAATGTTATCGGCGGATCAAGTGATAATTACAAATATGTACATTAACTAGTAAATAACAGCAAGCTGTGTAGGCAGAGCTGATATTTTTTAAATTTAAAAAATATTTAAATATTTTATTTTAAATTTTTTAATATTTTAAAAATATATGGAACCCTGTACGACATCTAGCGACGAGTGCTGTTACTTTTTCTGTTGATGGGAGTGCAGTGCAGACTGCACTGCAGAGTGGCCGGCCATACGTTTTCCCATATGTTTTTTTTTCTAATTGGAACGATTTTGGACCGTTCTTCCTCACCAACGAACATTTAAATTTCAAATTAAAGGATACAAAACTACAATATGTTAGCTATTAGTGTGTCGATTTTGGAGTTTCTCACTATTACCGTCTAAACGCTAGCTGGATGACATCAGTCTACCCCAAACGGCAATTTTGAGGGTAATGTGGCTCCGCTGGCTATCGCAGCTCTGCCAATTAGAAAACACGAATTTAGTGATACATGCCAGGATTTGAACCGGGGACCAGTCGCTCAATTGGTCGGTTCCTTATTCACTGGGCTATCACTGCTTCTTTTATAAGCTCACGACTATATTATTGCGTGTTGCCGTGAATAAATTTCCAATTTCATTTTTCATTTCGCGCCTGATAAGATACGAGGGCTGGAATAGATGAGGCACCTAAGTACAAGATACGTGAATACATTATCTTGATACGACTGTGCATATTTCTTACCTACTCAATTCTGGAGCCCTTACAGAACTCTGAGAATTTATACGCCGTTTTGTTAATATTTTATCTCTGATATGGATAGAGGCAGCATTAAAAGCGAGTAAATTTATTTTCAAAACTATCTGGACTTCAACAACTACTGTACAGAAACCTATATGCAATTGTTCAGCGTCACCTGTTAGAGTCACTTCACGAGAGAAAGACACAGAAATCAGCAAAGCATGTTTTTTTCGCTGTGTTTATTTTCTATAATAAAAATGTGTAATTAAAGCGCGGGCAGGTTTTTTGTGTTATAATAAAATTTATTTTAAAATAAGTAGATTTTCTTTTTCTTTCTAAAACTTGCCGGTAATACGTTAAACATACCAAAAAAATGTTGATATTCATAGAACCATTCTTGTTTTATTTGGGAGATTATTACACGGTAATCAATTTATATAATAAATAATAATACATGTACATTAACTACTTGTATATAAATAAATATATATAAGTACCTAATGTCTTTTTTGCGGCTTACTACACACTTTATTCGAAGACTGTACCCGTCTGACCCAAGATTATCTTGCACATTATTATCACAGACGGAAACCGATCGATTTTCTGATTCCCAATCCCCTGTCGGGATCGTCATCAGATTAGGCACAGTCGTAATTTTATACTTACACTAAACACAGATTATTTATACCTAATATATAGTCATTTAATCTGAGACACGTGTCCCCAGCTGTCACGATCCATATTCCATGGCGGAAGGCGGAAGTGAGCGCGTGCCCAGGCGCCCGTGGTTCTGCTGACGAAATTAGGCCTGTCGTCGGCAGGGTTTCCCCACAATAGCGTTCTAATTTTAAACACAGTTTCCCTGTGTCATTATTTTTATTACAGGAAGGATTTTGTCGTTCGTGGCTGGAGGGATCATGTTAGACAATGACCAGTGTCACAGTGGACATGAATATAGTAGGTACGAAGCAACTTGGAAATTGTTGTACTCGCGCATACGCGTTCATCAAGGTATAGGCGAAGTTAGCAGTCAAGTCTTTAGATGACAGGTACTTCGAGCTGACCGGTGACGACCGCTTACCACCCTGCTTACTGTTTGCGATCTTGTGTTCAGATGTTCTGCTCTGGTGAAAAGAGTTATTTCGCGGCTGAGCAAGTACCACTATTTCATAGAAGACCGCAGCAAAATAACAATCAGTAGCACCAAATCCTCAAGTTTAGATAACGGACCCCGCACATCAAAATGGATTACGACACGGGATAACACTAGTTCTTCCTAGCGTTATCTCATGTTACAATCCATTCTGATTTGCGATGTCCGTTACCTAAACTTGAGGATTTGGTGAAAAAACTGATTGCAACATGAAGCGATTGCCATCGGCCCTTCACAACCCACAGGGAAAACCAGAAATTTCTTTTGGGTCCCACACCAAAATAACTACTCCACGGAAAGTTGGTATATTTTTGCGAGTGAATGAGGTTGTCAGCCAGCCAGTCAGCTACTGAGCCGTTACTGTGTTAGTAACTAAGACGCGGGCCATGCTTCTTGTATTGCAGGCGTTCATGGGCTAAGGTAATCACTGTACATAAATTATATATACATATATTGAAGTGACAACCCTGCCGCTGTAATGCAAGCGCTGGTAGTAAAAATAGCCCAACTGCGGTAGTGAGCCTACTGTTATATCTCTCTACTGTGCCTTGTACAATATGCTCAATATAAATATATAGCACTATTTACTTCATATTATTTTTATGATTGTGTTGGTATAGCCTAGATATGTACGTACCTATAAAAGTATGATATTGTATGTATTCAAATTTGACAAATGAAACTACAATGGTAAAAACAGGTGTATTATATTCTTCCCCAATATATACCAATCGGACTTGTTTTTTATGAATCTGCGGTATTTAGAAGATACAGAACATTCATTTTTATGACTTAGCGTGAAGCGATTAATTGTTTTAAGCAACTAGGCATAAGTACTCGTACGTTTGCAATATAAGGTGAAACACTCGTCCGTTGTCGCCCCCACTTGTGATGCTCCTGCAATTGGGCTATTTATATGTATAGTATATTACAACCCAAGGATACCAAGGTCATGACAATAAAGTAGCATATGACTTTTCCCAGGTCTCAGACTATCTTCACCAAATTTAATTACGGTTTATTCAGGTGTAGAATCCCTGACTGAAAAACTGTAATAAGTAGATAGACAGACGGACGGAGAGAGTTACTGTAGCGTTTGGAAGTGGGAATGCCATTTCGCTCGGTGTTTTTATGTTTTATTTTGTGTAAGATTTTTATTTTTTCATGATAAACTTCTATATAAATCCTATATAAAAAAAAAACCTAAAAAGCAAAATCATAAACACAAAATTAGATCCAAATTAATAAAGCTCTTTCCGAAATGTTAATAGTATCTCATAAGATTCAGATTTTTTACAAATTGAATGAATGCAATTCCTCATAGTGATATTAGTTACTTAAAATGTAACAATTCTTTAACAAAACGTGGCACCTATGTTATATTAATAATTTTATTATGTAACACGCCATGCAACTATTAAAAATTCCCACGGACGGGGTAACACCTCGCGTGTTATATTAGAGAGTAATGAAATTGTAATTTAGCTAAAAGGCAAATACGGAATTTTGTATAAAGTAAGTTTATGTTATATTTCTTTTAGGATACGGCATCCAAAAAATCTTAAAATCATATATTCAATGTTCTTCACATTGAAAGTGTGTAACGATTATTTTAACTATAGAGAAGGGCGTAGGCTAATTTAACAATCTCCGCTGAAGTGAAATTGTTGGTACGTGGAATCTAGTTTTAAAATAACTGTACTCGTACATGATATTAGGACAGTGGTTTGTCAATCAATTGGGTCGAGGTGAGATCGTTTGGAAGTTATATGACCGTATGTTACAACCTCTATACATAGTTCCAAAAAGTATATAAATGAATTTCAAGGCGCTAGTTTTATTCATTTGGCTACAGAGAATCCAATTTAATGTATATTCTAAAAAATAATGGTACGTTACTGCAGAGGTCAGAAAGTTAGTGATAGATGACAATATGTTAGCAGGCCTGAGAATGTATAATCCAGCTAAGGTAGCTGGGATTATATTAACCCCGGTCATGGCATGTATAGTACTTTTTTTAAACATGTTAGGTAGTAAAAAGTTCAAATGAGAAATTTCCCATATCTCTTTTTTTTACTTAGATTTGTTCCGCTTGGAAAATTGTAAAATCTCTACTACTACTACATACGAATAAACTAAAGCGGATCAGTTTGTTTGTTTGAACGCGCTTATCTTTGGAACTACCAGTCAGATTTGAAAAAATATTTTTGCATTTGATAGGCCAATTCTTGAGGAAGATATACAACCTTATGATACGACCCTTAGAAGACGAGCAAAACGAAAGAAAGTAAGAAGAAGCTGTTCCCACGAGATTCCGTTATATACGCGTACGAAGTCGCGAGCTGTGCTAGTATTTTAAGAAAATTGTATTACTTATGATTTCTTTTTCATACAAACTTAACTGGCTTGAGACATAAATAGAAAAAGTATTAACAATTAAAGTCTTTTCATTGGTAAAATTGAAGAGAATCATTTAGTACACGTTTCGGAATTAGGGCTAAAATAATTACACAGTCCAACGTAATGGGTGCGTAAAGGACAATTAACTGCCTACCTGGCTTCTTTTCTTTGCAATTAATATAATTATAATATATAATTATAAAATAACTATTTCTTGGACATACGAGTTTCCTCACCATGTTTCTTATTACGAGTATATACCGAAAACACGAATTTAGTGGTACATACCAGGTTTCGAACCGATCTGTATTCAGTTAATATGCCGATTCTTTCTCTTCTGGGCTATCGCCGCAATAAAGTTAGATAAACAAAGCACGCTTTCCTGTGAGTATTTCAATATGCTGATGAAACCTACAACTCCCGAAATTTTAACTCTCTAGTTATACGGTCGAGGCTGAGCATTCTTTGTCAGTAAAGTTTTTTCATTCCACTAAGACAATGACGAAGATTTAATTTAATTTAATTTAATTTAATTTAATTTAATTTAATTTAATTTAATTTAATTTAATTTAATTTAATTTAATTTAATTTAATTTAATTTAATTTAATTTAATTTAATTTAATTTAATTTAATTTAATTTAATTTAATTTAATTTAATTTAATTTAATTTAATTTAATTTAATTTAATTTAATTTAATTTAATTTAATTTAATTTAATTTAATTTAATTTAATTTAATTTAATTTAATTTAATTTAATTTAATTTAATTTAATTTAATTTAATTTAATTTAATTTAATTTAATTTAATTTAATTTAATTTAATTTAATTTAATTTAATTTAATTTAATTTAATCTAATTCACGGCTTCCCTGATGGTAAGCAGCTGGCACAACACATGGACACTTGTTAGAACACCGGAGATATGTGAGTTGCGGACTTCGCAAAAACACGTTGCTCCTTTTGAACCCCATATTGTAGTCTCTCGAAAAAGGCTCGGCAGGAGTTCGTTCCACGATAAAGATTCTATAAGCAAACTGAAACAATACAGTACACGATCATTTCGATTCTAACAGGTAAGGACGAATTGTCTGCACAAGGTGAGCAAGGGCGTTAATTACGACTGAAGGAGCAATAGTAACTACCGCAGATGTCTAAATTTAGAAAAAATATAAATATTTTTATTTAAAAACCGAACAGTGATAGCCAAGTGGATAAAGAACTGGTCTATCAATTGACGACCACTAACTTCATTTTCCATGTAAAAATCTGTATCTTCGCCACATCCTTAGGTTAGGTAGCGGACGCCGCTAATCTGAAAGGATTAAGAAACGGGATAACGCTAAGAAATATAAATATTTAAACAAAAATTGCACAATGCCATCTAGTCACATACTAAGCAAAGATCGTATATTTATATGTATTGACAACTGTCAAACATCCGTACCGAGACAAATAGACATGTTTCATGAACACAAATATAAGTAGCATGTTATTCTAACAACTAACATAACAGATACAGCGCCTGAATATGTCTCGTGGAGAGGCGAAACACGTGTCGCAGAGACGACCAGGGCAGCCAGAGCTGCAACGGTTGCGAGTGTGTTTCCTGCTCCAAATAGCGAACAATCGCAGAGAACGGCAAAGACGACCAGAGCAGCCATGGCAGTGGCGGCATGAATCTACTAACGATAGTGAATGAGTGATGGCCGGCGCAGGTTTACGTAAACTAATTGTTGGCTGCAGCACACAAAATAGTTTAGATGAAATTGCCTGTAAACTTTCGCTCGTTAATTTTCCCAAAATACCTAAATAATCAATTAAAAAATAATTTTTGCACAGGAATCGGTCCTTAATGACAAAGTGGCTACTGCTAGCCAAGCTACTAGACCTAGACTAGTTAGCTAGACCACCGGCGTCCAAATGGACATTGCATTAAAGTAAAATTATTCAAAATGCTCGTAGTGTAGGTCTCGTAACGAGAAGGAAAGCGGAAGCAATTATCCTCCGAATCTCCTAGATTTTCCGGCAAGCGAATGCTTTAGTTTTCTTTTATAACGCCTGAATCTAAGTATACCAAAATCTATGGATTAACCATAAATAATAAGATCGTAAATAATGGTATAGTATCTAATTATAGAATTCTATAATTAGATATGTTATACTGAAGTTCTCTCACACTTGTAGATAGTTTATCGTTTTGAATTCTCTCTCTACCAAACAAATAGTTACCAATATTTTCATGAAATTTTCTTCTCATAAAAGTGGCATAGGCACTCCAAATTCTACTGCATTATATGGAATTTTATACTCGTTGATGGGTTTTCGTTCTTGACTAAAGGCAGATACATACTCCTATAGAAATCCTACATTTTATTACAATGCCGGGTGTCAAACAATAACATATTAGTTGTGGTAATTCTGGTATAAATGCGAAGCGGACGATTGTTTTTGATTGATTGGTAAAGATTGATAAAAGCAAAAGGGTTTCGCACTTACACCTTGTTCTAAAATTGAGATCCCTGCATTTCCTCACTAACAACAGCTAACACATCACCTCGTCGGGAGTTTCCTGGTTACGCACTCGTAGGACACAATAACTAACATACAGATTTATATAAGGCAGAAGTACTTTCCCAATCTGGCTGCTCCCAATTAAAGAGCGCTAAGGAAAAGCTCTTCGCTTAACGAATTTTTTTCCCACAAAGAGAAGATTTTAACTACAACAATAAATAAACATATCTGAAAGGTAATTTCACTTTTTGCAAACTCAAATTGGAAAAATAGATTAGAGTACGTATTAGTAGAGTATATTATTAGAGTAGGTTAAATGTTTACTTGCATGATGATAAGTGTAACAGCCTAGCTATTGTTCTGAACACAATTTCTATCGACGATGAAATATGACGTAACACTAGTTATTTATTTTGAATTAGATCAGATAATTTAAACGGAAATGTAATCTTGGCAGTAGTGGTATCTACACAGTGATATGTACATACGCACGTAGCCGACAATATGTCCCAATAGAACCGCACAATACACCCGAACTGGCTTAAATGGTTTATTAGCGGATATGTCCCGTTTGTCCTCGTAGCCGACACCCACACTGGTCTGAGTGATGCATACTAAATTTTAGGTATATCTTTAATGAAGATGTACCTAAAATTTAGTATGCCACATTACATATTCGTAAATCTATTTATTCTACATATATAATACAATCTATGTACTGTGCACATAATTCAGATGTTTCCATTTTCTGCCGAAGCGTTTTAGCGTGATAAACCGATTGATTATTTTTACAGATCCTGGTCGTAAATATCAGAATTATATTATTAGGATTCTAATTATCTGAATTCTGATATTAGAATTTTGATACTTATCACTGCTATCAAATTTTCACATATTCTATAGAAATTTACATTCTAATATCATCAACTCTAATATCATGCATGAGTGTTGTTTTTTTACCTATAACTATTATGTATTCCACTTTTTAAAACTATTAAATTAAATGTAATGACTACACAACATAAATATAACCTTACAGAAAACCGCAGCGAAATAACATCTCCATAGAGGGTTGTTGCGTTCCTGCGTGTGAGTTAGCAGCAGAGGTGGCATCGCGCGAGTGATACTTAATATATTGCAAGCGTTCATAGGCTACAGTAACCGCATTTTTACATCAAGTGGGCCGTATGCTTGCATATCTCCCGAAAGCTCTTCACATGCATACTCGATTTTTAGCACATTCTAAAGAAACACGACCAATTTGTCATGGTAGGTGATCATCTGTTTGCGCATTGTATTTAAATCTGGTTCGTACTTCGTTCTTCCTGCATTCTTTCTACATGCCCGAACGAACGAAAAATGCCTCTTTTTATTTCAACACCAATACTCTTTTTTAAACTTACTCTGTTTATTACGTCTTCATTGCGAACGCGGTTTACAGGCGTTACAAATTCAAAAAATATTAACCTTTTTATTTGGTTTGTTGTTAAAAACATCCAATCGGATTGTATTTATTGTAATGTCAATTGCCAGTTCCTGATTTGAAACACATGCAGTTCAGGCTTCTTCCTAGCGTGGTCCCTTATCCTAATCCATTAGGATTGGCGGGATCCGCTACCAAAGCCTAAAGTTTGACGGTGACACAGATTTTTACATAGACCTCCATAAACCAGAGGAAAAATCAAAAAAATTATTAGCTCAAGTCACACGTCTTTCGACTTTTAATTCGACCTTATGAAAATTAATAAAGCGATTTTTCATACATCAAAAAAGGATTGAAAATATAGCCGCCATCAAATAGGAAATAACATAACTAGTAAATAACAGCAAGCTGTGTAGGCAGAGCTGATATTTTTTAAATTTAAAAAATATTTTATTTTTAATTTTTTTTAAATATATGGAACCCTGTACGACATCTAGCGACGAGTGCTGTTACTTTTTCTGTTGATGGGAGTGCAGTGCAGACTCTGCACTGCAGAGTGGCCGGCCATACGTTTTCCCATATGTTTTTTTTTTCTAATTGGAACGATTTTGGACCGTTCTTCCTCACCAACGAACATTTAAATTTCAAATTAAAGGATACAAAACTTCAATATGTTAGCTATTAGTGTGTCGATTTTGGAGTTTCTCACTATTACCGTCTAAACGCTAGCTGGATGACATCAGTCTACCCCAAACGGCAATTTTGAGGGTAATGTGGCTCCGCTGGCTATCGCAGCTCTGCCAAAAATTCTTAACTTGTATAATGCACATTAATGTACAATTGTAAATGTATGTGTACAATATATTGTACTTACCTGTTATGTGAATATAATATATCAAAACTATAACATAGATATATATCGATTCTAGGCTCATTAGTTACTATGCTCATACATTATCCCTGAATTACCAGAGAGGTTGATAAGGAAACGTTTTTCTCGTTTTCCAATTTAATTTACGATGGAAAGTAACAATTAACAGGTTTTCGCATCATGTTCGTAAGGCGTCAATTTATCAAGCTTTCCCTGCTACCTCGCACTCCTAACCTTTCGCTTGTTATCTATAATGTTATGTGTTGATGCGTTACCATGTTTAATAATTCTTACATTATATTCGAGCATTTCTGCTTGACGAATAATTCAATTACTGTAAACACGCACAAAAGAATTATATATACGTATTCTTCTCTACGTGTGTGTGTTACTTAAACGACTAGACCAATCATGAAGATTTATTTTGTGTATTTGAGTGGATTTTTGAATTTAGACTCACATTTGGACCACATTTTATAGTAGATGACGCTCAATCAATTTTTTTATATTTTCGGACTCAACAACGCCTGTCGGGTCTGTTAGTTAATATATGTATATATAAATTATCCCGCTATATATATACATATGTACCTGTAATCAAGAGTAATCAATCAGCTGTCGAGAATTGTCATATAATTTAGAAATTATCTTTTGGAAATATTCTCAAAAAGAGGAGAAAAATAATGAAGGATCTACTAACTCTTCCTTTTGAGAAATCCTGATACTCCTCTGAAACTCTTAATGCTTTTTTATGATCATAATCAATCTTTTGTTGCAGGTGCCTCGTGAGAGTTTCAAACATATCGTGAAGGCATGCGAATGCCCGCTGTACTGGAAGATGCCGCTGTTCCTGGCCACCCAGCAGAGCCTCCACGCGCCCGTCGATGGACATAAATTCATTGACTTCTGGAGAGAGTAAGTTCTATACAATTATTCATAGGTTTGCAATATGCAACAGAAAGACTTACAAGCAACATTGTTAAAGAGTAGCGTTCGTAGAGCATGCAAGCGCACGTCAGACACAATTTAATAAACTTATAAAGTTATACCAAACAATTATAAACAGGCAAACTTGTACTTATGGTAGTTTTAAAAACTACAGGAAGCCTTTAAAAAGCAACATTGTTGAAGGAGTAAGGTACACGGAACCTGCACACGCCCGTCGATGAATACAAATTCATCGACTTTTGAAGACTGGAGATTACAGTTATAAATAGACATACTTTATGCTTCCAAGTTTCACAACATGTAGTTTAAAGGTTTACATAAAAACTTTAAGAAGTAAGTTTCTGAGAGCTTGCACGCGTCCGTCGATGAACAGAATTTCATATACTTCTGAAAAGAGTTAATAGTACACAATCTATATATAAAGATCACCTAGTCCATAGACCATGTCTAGTCACCGTAGTTGAATACATAGATACCAAAAGCAACACTTATAGTTTGTCTATGGAGAGGTTTATTTACAACTCATCCGTACAGCGGAGGTCACGTAAAGCCGTGTCGGTCCCTAGTGTTCATTGATAACAGTCAGTAGGCTAAGTCGTAACGTTTTGTCATCGTGCAAACACTAACCTCAGCGAGTCCGCAATAGACCACCGTGATGGAGCATGGTCTAAACCCCTTCGATTAAAATGAGACCCTTAACCAAGGAGTATGGGTTGATATGGATTCTTGAACTTACTTTACGTATATCTAAAAACTACGGAAAGACTTTAACGACTAATATTGTAGAAGGAATTAACGTTTATCGTTGAATAATATGACCTAGATAAGTTTAAAATAAGATTATAAGTTAATATTCACTCGCTGGACCCTTTAAGATCACACTAAATGGGAGATTTTAACAATACGCCGTCAATGGACAACTGAGAGAGATGACTGCTAAGTAGATTTTATGCTGAAAAATTCTATGTTTGGATGTCAGTGACATGAAAAATCTCACCTGCATGTGATGCGCCCTGCGGATGCACCGGCGAACAGATAACAATTTGGTACAAAAAAGTTTGCATCTCTTTGATCAGCATAACTTCATAGCTTCATACGATAATGGGATACCATGCGGGCATATGCGTGATAAGAAGCTGCTTTCACACAAGTTCTTGAGTTTGAATTTTTATTTGAAACACTGTTTCAATAAACTGGACATCTGATTTCAGAATGACTTCTCAATGCCACGACCAGGCGTCCCGGTTCGTCTACGTCCTCACCAGAGGGAAAAGTAATTCTTTAGCCCCGGAGGACTTCGTGCCGCTCGTCCAAGATGTGGTAGACACACACCCAGGCTTATCGTTTCTTAAGGAAGCCACCGAATTTCACTCAAGATACGTGCATACTGTGAGTAATTAACCTAATAATTTCACTATTAGTAATAATTAAGTTCACGTAAGTTAGTAAAATAAGTTCAAGTAAGGGGAGTTCACCCTCACACGCTGGAACCGCAATGGTCGCGTACTGTGCGGTTCCAGAGGATTTTTCTTCCGAGAACTCTCAAGCTGTGAAATAAGCTCCCAGCCGAGGTTTTTCCAAGAGGCTACAGCATGGAATTCTTCAAAAATGCGTACAGAGATTTTTATAGGGTCGGTAACGCATGAATGACACCCCTGGTGTTGCAAATGTCCATAGGCTACGTTGACTGTTTACCATCAGGCATGCCGTATGCTTGAATTCCATCTTAGTGGTATATAATGAAACTTTCACTGTTAATAAAAAGTGAGCAGTGGTAGCCCAATGGATAAAGAACCGGCCTATTGACCAACTAATCCCCCGTTCAAATCTTGGCATGTACCACTAAATTCGTGTTTTCGGATTTATGAAAATATTTGTAATTATCACTAGCTCGGCGGTGAAAAACATCGTGATGAAACCAGCACGTCCAAGAAATTATATTTCGAAAGGCGTGCGACCTTAATTAAGAAAGGTCTGGTTTTCCGTCTAGGTTGTGGAGGTCCGAAGGCTGTCGCTTCATGTAAAGATCAGCATCTTCACCAAATCCTTAGGTTCAGGTAGCGGACCCCGTCGATTGTCACTTTACCTTTAGTAAATGGGATAACGCTAAGAATAATAAGAAGAGTAACTACGTAATTAATTTAGTTTCACTGATTTTTAAAGTTACATATTCGTTGAACAAAGCTAATTTTGATGCTGTTTGTCCATTCGTATGAAATATTTTGCTGTTAAATGAATTGAGATGCGGCCTTAACTTGACCGAATATTTAAGTAGAAAGTCAATTAAAATATTTTTTCTTGCCAAGTTTCGTCTAAGACTGGAGATTTTTTTTTTTAGCCCGGCTTACAATATCATTATTTAAAGTTAATTAATTATATGACAGTAGTTTCTTATTTTCGATGTCAGATAATGCTGACAATAATACGAATCAGGTAACTGTCATTTTCTCCGAAACTCGTTTATTTAATTATTTGGAAAATACAGCTTACAAATAAAAAGGTACACTAGTAAGTGAACTACAATTAGCCGTAACATAGTTTTCACGTACAAGGTACCTTACATAGAGTTACTTATTCTCAAAAAAATGCTAGGATAGAAATTCAATTCTATGAAAAATATATGAAAACATCAATTTTTGAAATTCTACATTTTAAGCAAACCTCTAACAATTAAAAAAAATCTTATTTAACAAAACACTCATAATTTGAATATAAAAAAGAAATTTTCCAACAAAGCTTTATACAACTCTTTTGTCGCCTAATTTAAATTTTAAACGCAGAATGATATAGATTCACGGTATTTAGTACTCAACAGTCCTTATTTTACGGTATTTTGCGTATTCTTTTTTCGCTTTCAATCCGAATATTTCCACGCATATTTGAGATTAGGTAAGGTAAGGTTTTTACTGTTTTTATACCCATTTTGGGATTAATGTCGCTGTATTCTACTTCTGTTTGCCAGGGCCACATTTGAGTGGCCCACGTGTGTGTGAGACTGGATTTGGCTGTTATTAGATCACTTACACTCCAAATAAATGACCTAATAAGTAATAATATAACAACTTATTCCGACCTTCGTGTATTGCCAAAACGAAATAAACAACTATTTTAGTACCATTTAAGTAATTATTTTCCGTGATAAACCACATACTACCGTTGTTTAGTGGTTACTGTGGCTCGGAAGTGGTGGCGTGCTGCTCGTACGCTGTGGCAACACACCAATTAAAAGCTATTTTCGATGCGCTCTAGTTCTCTACGGAATTTAAAACCCATAGCCAAACTTGCCGTATAATTAGTCAAGAATATGGATTGCCGGTTCGGGATCAATTGCAACACAAAATAGAAACATGGTGGACATTTGAAATTAGAATTGAATCAGCCTATATGGTTTAAAAGAAAGTTCTTATAAATACAATCCAAATCAAATAAGAATACGTAACCGTGGAATTGTGGCATCGTGGAATAATTGATTATTTCATAGCTATTTTATGTTTTGTTTATTGTAACACGAAAATGAATGATGGAATATAAAATAATTAATAAATTTCACTTCACGTATCACTTCAAAATTTTTTATCTTCAGTGTCTAAGGCGAAAGATTACTAGTTATTATCAAACAAATATAATTCGTTCCCCAGTGTAGATAATCAACATGGGTTTATGGTTTATTTTTCTTAAAAGACAACACCATGAATATACTACGCAGATTTCAAATAAAATTTGCCAATTACAGAATCGACAGTATCTCTCCTTGTGTTGTTTAGAAGGAGTCCTCATGAAAATTGTTAATGGCCAATCTACTATTAATATTATCTACTACTAATATAACGATCGTTCGGATCTCGCCAGAGACTGCTAGTTAGTAGGACAGTAATAAGATTGATATTAATGCAATTCATTCGTTTATAAAACAAATGCATCTTGATTCAATAAGGTCTTATATGTATAATCAAATGTTACATTTACGAGTATATGCATTGCCTATTGAGGCGTACAAATGTTTTAATATTATCAAGCGAATATATTATTTAAGAATTAAGTTAACGTCATTGAAAAGTCTATAGTAACATTATTGAAGTAATAAACTAAGATTTGGGGTCGGTACCAGAAGCGTGCACGTGCACGCCGCGACCCTGCCAGTCCAACACTGTGGACTGCAATTCTGGACCCAAACCGCACAGACGCGCGGATTAGGGCGTCCCCCGGAGGCGACGCGCACCGATCCGCCCCCGTCGGTGCGAAATCTAGGGCATGCGCAACGCCCACCCCGGCGGGTAGAGGAGAGCTGAGTGTCGTATAGGCACATGGAATGTGAGAGGTGGTCTAAAAGATAAGATGAATGAGTTGATAGATATAATGAACGTGAGATGCCTAGATGCTTTGTGTGTGTCAGAGACCAAGCGAAAGGGAAGCGACACCGAAGATCTGCCCGGTGGCATGATGGCCCTGTGGTCCGGGGTGGACCAGGACGTTCATGCCAGCGCTGGCGTAGGTGTCGTGCTTTCATCTCGCTTGGCCGCTGGTGTGAAATATTACGATTTAGTAGGTCCAAGACTTCTCTGGGTTAAGATAAAACTGGGGATTACGCGAGTGTTTTTAGTTGCAGCATATGCTCCTGTGAGCTCTGCTGATCCCCAGGAGCTCGAGAGGTTTTGGGAGACTGTAAGGGGTATTCTGGATTTGGCCGAAGCGAATGAACGGATAATTATGTGTGGTGATCTGAATGGATGGGTTGGGACCAAGCGAAGCAGTTATGAGGCTGTGCTTGATCCATACGGAGATAAGAGAGTGAACGATGCTGGTAAGTTACTTTTAGACGTATGTATGGAACGAAACCTCCTTGTGTCGAACACGCTCTTCCATCACAAGGATATTCACACTTACACATGGAGACGGAATGAACAGAAAAGTGTGATTGATTTGATTTTGATAGATGGACGTCTCCGAAAGTCGTTAATGGATACAAGAGCCTTCAGAGGTCCCACTCTTGAAACGGACCACTATCTGGTGATAAACCGATTTGTGGGCCTTTTCAAGAAGTGGAGGCACTGGCGAGTGCGTATTCCTTTCGGAGACCATGAAAGAATAAGAAGTGAAAAATTGGAAGATGAAAATGTGAGGAGTACGTATGTACGTCTAGTCAGTGAAAGACTTGCGAACGCGAGTCTTTCCGACTCAAATGTAGACGAATGTTGGAAAGTTCTGAAAGAAAGTATGGTGGACAGTGCGAAAGAAGCATGTGGATGCGCAAAGAGACGTAGAACACTAAGAGGAGATGCCTGGTGGGATGCGGAGGTTCAATCCTCCGTGGAAAAAAAGAGGAAAGCGTGGCTGGATTACGTATCATCTTTGCACCAGAGTGATGGTATGAAAGAAATGAAGAAAGAAATATGCCGTCGATGCAAGAATGACTCCAAAGCTTTAGTGAAAGAGAAGCGTGAAAGACTACATATGATTGAGGAAGAGAAGCTGACGAAGTACTTCGAGGCAAATACCAAACTCTTCTGGAGAGAGGTAAAGAAGTCTCGAAGTGGTTCGTCAGCATCCAGAATGGATAAGATAAGATGTAAAGCTGGTGGCATTCTTGCTAACACTCAGGAAGTGTTAGAACGGTGGAGTGAATATTTTAGAGAAATGTATGATTATGTCCATGACGCTGGCATTGTGAATGAGTCTGTGATTGACTCGGCAGTGCCAGCGTACCATGAAGACATTACTATGGATGAGATTGAATGGTCGATACGAAGTTTGAAAGATGGAAAGTCAGCGGGAATCGATATGGTAATAGCTAAGATGATCAAGCAAGGTGGTACCGGCGTTAGGGACGCCTTCTGGTTTTTGAGCAAATTATGCTGGAGAACCGGAAGGGTCCCGAGCGATTGGAGACGCGCAGTCATCGTGCCCTTGTATAAAGGCAAGGGCTCACGTATGGACTGCGCCAACTATAGGGCCATCAGTTTGATCAGCTTAGCAGCTAAAGTGTATGGAAAAATCATTGAAAGGAGAATGAGGGTGAAATCCGATGGAATGCTTTGGGAAGCACAGGGTGGATTTCGAAGCGGCAGAGGATGTACGGATCAAGTTTTTTCACTCCGCAACATCGTAGAGAAGCATCTGGCTTTGGACCAGAAGGTTTTCTGCGGTTTTGTGGACTTTGAGAAAGCATTTGATAGAGTCGTGCGAAAGAATCTCTGGAACATTTTGCCCGGATATGGGGTTGACGGTGACCTACTCCGTGCTGTGCAATCCACTTATGAGGATTGTACAGCATGTGTGCGGGTGGACGGCAGCTTGTCGCCCTGGTTTGATGTCAACATTGGTGTCAGACAGGGATGCGTGCTGTCGGCTCGGCTGTTCATCCTGTATCTGGACAGTTGTCTTCAGAGAATAAGAAATATGAATGTGGGAATGCGAATGGGTGACTTAGTGGTCAACTGCCTGCTTTATGCAGACGATGCGGCATTAATAGCAGAATCACCATCCGAACTGCAAACACTAGTTACAACAATGAAAGATGATTGTATGAAGAAAGGCTTACAATTGAATGCGAAGAAAACCAAGATAATGGTATTTGAAAGAGAAACAACCAGAACGAACACTAGGATTATGGTTGATGATGTAGTGTTGGAGCAAGTGAATGAGATTGTATATCTTGGAAGTGCTTTTAGCAGCAATGGAAGGTACACCGCTGATGTGGAGAGACGAGTGAGTGCCGGGAATAGGGTGAATGGAGCGTTGGGTAAACTTCTAGGCAGCCGATATCTAAGCCAGAAGGCACAGCTCGCTGTACACAACGCGGTGCTAATTCCAACGCTAACTTATGGAAGTGAGAGCTGGGTATGGCAGAGAGAGCATGAAAGTAGAATAAATGCGGTCGAGATGCGAGCATTGCGCAAAATTTGTGGCATAACGCTTGCTGACCGCGTTCGTAATAAAGACGTGAGAGAAAGAGTTGGTCTAAAAGAGAGTGTCGGTGTTAAGATAAGAAAGTGCATGCTCCGTTGGTTCGGACATGTAGAAAGAATGCGGGACGAAAGAATGACGAAACAGATATACAATGCAAAAATGGAAGGATGTAGGAGCCGAGGAAGGCCGAGACTAACCTACCATGACCAAATTGGTCGTGTTTTATCAGAAGATGATGTCAGAAGCCCCAGGAACCGGCGAGCGTGCATGAAAAGAGCTATGAATGTCACAGAAGCGAGTGAAGTATGCAAGGACCGCGTCTTATGGCGCTCGGTTCTCTCTGCCTACCCCGCAAGGGACTTGGCGTGAAGATATAAAAAATAAAAATAAAAATAAAAAATAAAAACTAAGAATTTCTCTCTTAAAGGTTCGAACATGTATTAGTATGGACTAAACCTTTGAGGTTTATTATAAAGTCCTCATCAAAATTCCAATAAGTTACAGCGTTCTCTGTGTATGACTAAAAACCATCTTACATCGGCTTGATCTAGTTGTCTAAATGGATAAACAGAAATTAATTCTATCAGTTTTGTAAAGTTGATTGATTTTTTCGGCTTCGACCGTTGATGGACAAATTCAAACAGTTTTAATAAGGACTTATTAACTATAATAAACTCGTATACAACTACAGTAGAGGTATCTATAACTTCACACCAAATCCTTTGCTCGATCGTTTTTTTGCTCGAATCCTCTATAACTCGATCGTCGCTTATTTCCCATTCATTGCTCTTCTCATACACGCTCGCCGGTTTCTAAGGCTCCTGACATCACCTTCTGATAGAACATGATCAATTTGGTCATAGTAGGTAAGTCTTGGCCTTCCTCGGCTCCTACATCCTTCTACTTTTGCGTTGCATATCTGTACATTTTAATACTATGATAATTTTGATACATGTTTTAATAATCTGTCTAGGCTGTATAAATCTGTCTAGTTTGGATAAAATGTCTATTTTAACAACTTATTAATGGAAACTACGGCACCGAGCTCAACAAGTGTACATCTACGCGTATGCAGCCAATGTGTTCAGGCCTTAAAGGACACAGCACCTGCTGGCTGTCATTTGATATATGCGTTATTCGTACACAAGTCGAGCACCTTGGGGCTTCCCGCCAGCTATAATCAAGATACAATATTGTTAATAGACTTGCTTCTCGTAACAGTTGGTCCTGTGGGAAATTCCACCAGCGCGATTGTTAAGTGATCCGAGTAATATACAGTTTAACATGGTGCATAACATTTAAACAGGACGAGGTTAACTATTTTACATTAAGAAACTGTACTACAAATGATGTTACGAGTTTATGACGCAAAGGTAACATAAGAGTTTTAGTTATAAATCTTCTTCTTCATAGGATTCTCCTGTTTTCTAATCCATTAAAATTGACCATTGGCAAAGATACTGATTTTGAAATTACTGCCGTCAGACCTCTCCAACCCAAAGTGAAAACAAGTAGGCGTATCCATATTGTGTCCAAACACTATATTCGAATCGGAATAGAAAAATTATCTGTCAAAATGTACGGAATTTGAAATAATATGTTTCGAATATGGCTTTCCGAGGCAATGTGAATACGCTCACAGAACGTTTTTAGTTCACACAACTTTCGAAATCTAATATCGTGCACGTGCGGGTTTTCTAGCAATGTTTTCCGTTACCACGGAGAACTGCACTTCTAGTTATTAGTTAATAATAATTATTCCCGAGCAAATTACACAGCGCTGTCTAAAGACCCAAACTGAGCAAAGCTTGTGCTATGCGTATTAGACCACTGATAAACATGGTAGAAGTACCTTTTTTTTAGAAATATGTACCTATAATGCATAGGAAACATCCAGACTAAGACAAATTGACATGTTTATTAACACAAATATTTGCTTTGCGCTTGAATCAAACCCGCGAACCTTGGTACTAAAGTAGGCATAACTATCCATTATACCACCGGACTCGTTGTAGTTACCAAACTCCTCTCGCACAATTTTTTGAAGCATAAATGTGCGTCAGTAGGTACATTATTGACATGACTATGTTTTTTGTTACATCGGGAGGCATACAAGCATACGGTCCACCTGATGTAAAGCGGGTACCATAGCCTAATAACGCTTATGATATATTAACTATCACTCGCGCGATGCCTCCTCTGCTGCTTACACAGAAACTCCTTGGGAGCTTACTGGTGATCTCACTCACACGCAGGAACACAACAACCCTATAGGGAGTTGTTATTTGGTTGCGGTTTTTCTCTGAGGTGGAGGTACTACCCCAGATGGGCTGCTTTGATGCGCCCTACCTCTCTTAAAACATCCAGACCAAGACAAACAGCCATGTTAATGCACACAAAAGTTTGCCTTATGTGGGAATCGAACCCACGAGCGTTGGTGTCAAACTCGCGTCATTCACGACTGAGCCACCGAGCTCGTCAATGTTCTATTTTTATACCACGTCGGATAGCAAATATAGATAGCATTCGGCCCGCCTGATGTGAAGCCGTAGTCAATAAACACTTGCAACATTGCGCTATTGATACCTTTAAAATATATTTTCCACTAGCTGTGCCCGCGACTTCGTCCGCGCGGAATTTAACAAAAAAGTTATTGTTCAAATATAATTTTATTTATTTGATTTGATTATACGTACCTAAATAAACAGAGTAAAATAGCGAACAGCAAAATAATAATAGATATGTATTATGTACTTCGTCCGCGCGGAATATTTATTTTTTTATTATTTAATTATATTAATTAAAATAAATAAAGTTTCTAAAATAAAAGTAGCCTAAGTTACTCCTTATTACATTAGCTATCTGCCAGTGAAAGTCCCGTCAAAATCGGTCCAGCCGTTTCAGAGATTAGCTAGAACAAACAGACAGACAGACAAAAATTGTAAAAATATTCATTTTGGTATATGTACCTTGTATATATCCATATGCATTTAGTAAAAAGCGGTTATTTTAATATTACAAACAGACACTCCAATTTTATTTTCTATGTATAATAAGTATGTTACCTAGATGGCGCTGTGTAATTTGTCCGACAATATTTATTTGTATAGATGTACTCGTATATGTGTAGTCACAGTGACACCTCAAGCTAGGCTGTTTGACCTTTATACCGTTGCTACAGGCGCACATAATAACAATTAAAATGGTGCTGCACGTTTGTAGCCTGGCTTGTCGCTGTGTGGTACAATCACAACTCGAGCTAGGCAATGTCTATATTTAGATAATTTCCTCGCCTCCACTAGTTTTGACATTGCATATATATAGACTACAAGAAATCAATTACAGTGGTGAACTGTCTGCTTTATGCAGACGATGCCGTGTTATTAGCAGAAACACCATCCGAGCTGCATACACTGGTCACAATAATGAAAGACGATTGTATGAAGGAAGGCTTACTATTGAATGAGAATGAACAAAAAACGTGAGGAATGGTATTTGAAAGAGAAGAAACCAGAACCAATGTCAGGATTACGGTTGATGATGAAGTGTTTGAACAAGTGGATGAAATCTTGGATGTGCTATTTCATATTCTTACGGAAGCGAGAGAGAGGTGTGACAGAGAGAGCATGAAAGTAGCGTGTCGGTGTTAAAATAAGAAGAGGCATGCACCGTGGACTTGGACATATAGAAAGAATGCAGGTGGAAATAATTACGAAACAGATAAATAACGCGAAAGTAGAAGAATGTAGGAGCCCAGGAAGGTCAATGCTTACCTACCATGACCAAATTTAGCGTGTTTTTATCAGAAGATGATGTCAGGAGCTTAAGAAACCGTCAAGCGTGCATGAGAAGAGCAATGAATGTTAAAGAAGCGAGTGAGGCATGTAAGGATCGAGTCATGTTGCGCTCGGGTCTCTCTACCCCGCAAGGGATTTGGCGTAAAGTTATTGATAAATAGAAATCAATTACATCGCATAAGTACTTTTATGTAAATTGAGTAATTGACGCAGGGGTCATCCGTCTCGGGATGCAGCTGCACAAATTCGACCCTAATACAATTTAATTTGACGACCTCCGTGGCACAGTGATTAGTAATGGTACTTTAACACCAACGCTCGTGGGTTCGATTCCCACACAGAACAAACATTTGTGTGCATGAACATGTCTGTTTATCTTGTTCTGGGTGTTTTCTATGTATCACAAGTATTTACAAAAAAAAATGTATTTTCGTATATTTGTCATTTGTCTAGTACCAATAACACAAACGTTGCTTACTTTGGGGGCTAGACGGCGCTGTGTAGTTTGTCCGAAAATATATATATTTTTTATTATTTGTAGGAACAGATTTACACTTCTTCCGCGTTGTTACAGGCAAGTCGCGAAACTGCCAAACGATAGAAATAAATGACCACCTTATATTAGAAAGAAAGCGAATTATAAATATTTTCTAAATTCCTAAAAACTTTTTATATCGTTAAATGTCTGTATGTAGTATATACCTATATCTTCGTTTAAATTAGTTTTGACTTACTGATTTTTGAAAGCATTGTCTTTGTTTTTTTATACAAGCATATAACCTACATGATGTAAAGTGGTTAAGGAGGGTTACTTCCTGTATTGCAAACGCTTGCATTACAGGAAGTAGCCCTCCAAAGAGTTGTCATCCGAGAAACAGTCAGGAAAAAAGCTTGTAAAAATGTTACAAAAAAACCATTCATACAAATAATAGTACTTACACGCATGCTCTCTTTGTGGTATGTAGCATTGCTAAATATAAATTAGTAGTAAGTATAATTATAAAGAAGTTAATATTTTTTTATTAAATTCCAGGTGATCGCTAGGATATTTTACTGTGTAAACCGGTCTTGGTCCGGTAGGATATTGATTCCCGAGCTGAGAAGATCGAACCTGCTACAAGTTATACAACTACTCGAAGATGAAGAGGATATCAATCAAGTTACGCAATACTTTAGGTAGGTATTTAATTTATTGGACCTCGGAAAGACGAAAATGACTTCAAATTCAGAAGGAACTACGTCCAGTACCTGAACTTTATGAACGTACTTACAATGCAGTTTACAAATATGCATAAGGCCCGCCTAATGTAAAACTTAAAATACATGAAACACCACAAGGAGTGTCATTAAGCGTTTATACTCCCACTGCTAAGTCAGCAACTCTTCTCCATCCTGGTTACTCACGAGCAGGAGGAAAAAAGGCTCAGAGGTATTGTTATTTGGCTGCGGTCTTCTATGAGTTGGTGGTGGTTATCGATGCAATTACGTCATTACTTATTAAATACAGCTATGCTAAAAGAGAACTTACTTTTACCTCTAAAGTGATGGTCTGCCAAACCAACGTATTCCACAAAACAACTTTGACGTTAGATTTTTTGTCAATAAGTAATAAATTTTTATACTGACATATTTTAAAAATATTTATAAATACATATATTTATAAAATAAGTTTATCATATAATTAATTGTAAAAAGAACTTCAATTGGCATTTTTTCTTCCCCAATTTTCGAAATGCTCGTAATTCAAGGAGGAAAAATTAAAACTATGAGAAATTTATAAAATGCAATGTGATTTGATTATACATATAAATGTAAGGGATTTTTACCTTATATTTATCTTAAATACGAATAAAATGTCCGTTATTAGCTAAATTTTGCATCTGTCTGTTTCTTTACACTTGCAGGGTATGTAGACGGAACCGGTAAAGGAAAGTAATACCTACATAAATAATATAAACTACATCTAACAATTAACTAGTCAATATTAAATTATTTTGTTTTACTACAGACGGACAATAAAGCAATAAATATATATATATATATATATATATATATATATATATATATATATATATATCACTTTTTATGTTATATTTTTTATAATAGTTATAAAACTACATATTTCACGTTCACTTAATCCCTTACCACTTTACTTGCTTATGTTTTAATTCTATAATCGACCTTTATTTGCGAGAGGTTTCCTATTCCTTTACCAATTATTACACCGCTCTATTGATCTCGTAAGCTATTTGTTAAAAGTAGACCAACACGGTTCAAGGAACTTTTAATTGGCCGTATCACCATCGTTTTACGACTATAAAGATAATGGGAACTGGATCCCGAAATTAAACCGAAGTACATCCTAACAGCCTCTGTAAAACAGGTTAGATAATTTGAATTGTATCCACTGTCGAAAAAGAGGAGCTCTACGTTGCATATCAGTCTAATCGAATAGACATGTCAAAGAACATTAGGCGTAGCCTGCCCATACCTCGAACTCCTACGAACTCATGTTATCCTATTATCGGTTCCAGCAAAGTAAGAAGTTATACTTCTTTCGTGTAACAAAACAAAAATAACTTATCACCGTGCAAGCACTCTACATTTGTAAAACAAAAATATAATAAATTATCAATAAATATCATTTACCACCGTATATAATTTAAAGACACACAAACATATACCTTTATTTATTAATAAATATATTTTATCTGTACTGATATAAAACACTACAACATTCTTAAATAAGTATTTGAATAACTACCTTGAATATAGTCACGAATAAAACTTGAGATACATTTACCAACCAACTTCGTGGTGTCGATTTTAAATGTCGGTGTCGTAAAAAATCACTCTCATCATTTTTCCTTAACGCGGTAAAAGAAGTACCTAACTACTCTGCGATTTACTAAAATAGACAAATTATTATGTATATATGGTAATACTAAGTCAAATATGTATGTTTCATTTCAGTTATGAACATTTTTATGTAATCTACTGCAAGTTCTGGGAGTTGGACCGCGACCACGACTTGTTTATTGACAAACACGACCTCGCGAGGCACAACGACCACGGTAAGGGAGTGTACATAATATTTTGGCACCCTCACAAATTAAATTATGTAGTCCATACGTAAGTATGAGCTAGTGGAAAAGCGTTAAGTCCTTACGTATATACCTATAACCTATCTGCAGCCCGCGATTTCGTCCGCACGTATTCCGCTATCCCGTGAGACGCGCTTTTTCTACGTCCTTTCTTTTTCCTCGGCTTCTAAGAGTTGCATAGTGATGTTGCCTATATAATATATATAATAGCCTATACCTATAACCTTCCAGAATTGGGCTATCAAATGCAAACAAATTTTTTCTAAATCCGAGTCGTAGTTTCAAAGATTTTTTTAATTTATACTATGTCGGGAGACATACAAGCATACGGCCCACCTGATGTAAAGCGGGTACCGTATCCTATTAACGCTTGGAATATATTAAGTATCACTCGTGCGATGCCTCCTCTGCTGCTCACACAGCAACTCCTTGGGAGCTAACTGGTGACCTCACTCACACGCAGGAACACAACAACCCTCCAGGGAGTTGTTACTGTGAGGTGGAGGTAATTCCCCAGACGGGCTGCTTTGATGCGCCCTACCTCTCTTAAAAGATTAGCTTGTTCAAACAAACTCTTCCCCTTTATATGTTACTATATATGTGTACGTACCTATATGTAGTTCTCTAAACAAGAAAACATTTCCTTTTTATATATGTTATAGATATTTGCATGCCTGTATGTAGTTCTTTTGATGATTATCAGCAAATGTAACTTACCCGTTGTCACGTAACGCAACACAATGCTTCTGTTAACGTGCTTACTCGCAGGATCATGAGAAACAATATAATATTGTTATTTTAGTACAGTGAATAGAGACGTGGAAATTCTTTTTATATATTTACGCTAGGTCCGCAGATACGCAGAGAAAAACAAGCGCTACAAAACGTGGTCATCGTCTTACGTACTTACTTCTTTAACATTTGTAGCCCTTTCCATGCACGCTCATTTTTTAAATTTAATTAACAATTTGGTCGTAGTAGGTGATTGTTGGTCATCCTCGGCTCCAACACCGACCCACTTTAGCATTGTTGACGAATCAGATATTATATCGTCATTCTGCATTCCTTTTACATGCTCGAAACAATGGATCACGCTTCTATTAACACCGACTCTTTTTTAGATCAACTCTCTTACTTTCACCATCACTGCGAAGAATTTATCTATTGTTTATAAGCAATTTGATTAAACTACTTTGTAGGCTTGCACCAAATGGTTCATACGAAATAGTGCGGACCGGCACTCACCCATTAACATTACGTTAGTAGGCATACCGTCGCTGTTATGATTGCTTTAGTCCTCACAGGCTTGACTGCTGCCATCGCCTTAATGATAAGTGTGGTGGCACACAAATAAAATTGCATTTTAATGTGACTTCCGTCAAATAACGCCAGTTAACTGTTCAATTTTTATGAAAAAAATAATCGAGTAGTTTGGAATATGACTATTCCTTTACATACGAGTATCACACAAACCAATAAACCTGCGCATAAAACCCCCCTTACTCACCAATACGTAGTGTTTTAGCGCATAAATATCTCAGTGAATGGAGCCTAATGACCAATGGGAGGATACTAACCAATAAACTATTAAATGACGCCATCTTGATCCGTGAACTAGCCAACAAGAGCTCAGCGTTCTACTTCACCTCCCGACCCGTAGCGATAAGTTTATTTACTATGCAAAATGCCATCGGTATATTTCCTTCTTGACATATCATAATCGCCTTGGTTATTTATTTAGGTAAACTGACACTTTTCAGCTTTGTCGAGCCGTATGATAGAGCGGGTGCTATCAGGGTGCGTCACACGAGGCAACCAGAACAGGCTGACACCAGACGGCGAACCCCGCATGTCCTACACCGAGTTCGTGTGGTTCCTGCTGGCAGAGGAGGACAAAACGCACCCAACCGCCATAGAGTATTGGTTCAGGTCTGTAGATTTGAACATTTTGGACAAAACATAGATCGCGCCCAACTTCTGGTTAGCTCTGAACACAGCACGTTTCATTCTCGCAGTAGTAAGATGTGTGGAGGATATCTGCGCAGAGCAACTTCATAGCTAACTAGATTTTTGACGCGATCTGTACTTACTTGCACAGTAAAATTATAGCGTGAAGGATTTGCTTAGCACAGGAAGGGTTGTTTTTTGATGTGAAACATCTATTGGCGCGCCTTGGCAGTAAAATCGAACCGTATGCCGTGATGGCAAATGGCATGACGCTCTCTCATGCCGTCATGCCCCCTCTATACCGCCACTCTCGAATCCCTTGCGTGTGTGCGTGCGCATACTAAACACCCGTTGCTTCTCTGTATGAGCTGTTTTCACATTATACCGCACTCCCAGATATGTAGGCGAACAATGATGACATAGTGTAATTATTACATTACTAGCTGAAGCCCGCGGCTTCGCACGCATGAGATTTTAGTAGCCTTTATTTCTCTATCGACCTGAAACTCTTTCTGTTTAAAAAAAAAAACAAAGTTCAGGGTCGTAGATGCAACCATAGAGCGATTCAATTTCCATACAGCGCCATCTATTGACATTTATGGGAGGCAACGTATATTTATTTTATTTTTATTACATATAAATTACGTAGTTATTTTATGTCACAAAAAATACGTATTCTATGAAAATAATAAAAATAAAATGTCAGTCCCCCGAACATATTTCCCCCTAATTTTAACAGTTTCTTACGCTAGAACCCTAAATATTTACGTGATAAAAAGTACCCTATATTCTGCTCTGAACAGTCCTCTACCTACCAGTGAAAGTCCCGTCAAAATCGGTTCATCCATTTCGAAGATTAGCCCGGACAACACACAGACAGACAAAAATAAAAAGTTAAAAATGCGTATTTGGGCTTTGGTAACGTGAAAATAATAATATGAGCTTAAGATAAAGGCTTTATTTTGAAATCACAGACAGACACTTCAATTTTATTTATATGCGTAGATGACGATAGTTCATAGGTATAAAAATACATTTTATTGTCACGTATTCAAGGTCGTTTTCCTATTATAATACGTGATATCTCTATTTTGATAAATTATGCAGGTATGCAGAAGGTGCATTATACTATAATATGAGCACAGTTTAATTAAATTGATAGTGTGTTAGTTGACAAAGACCTGCGTTACTTGCTCATTATTATTTAGGTACATAAAAATAAGAAAATATGTTTTAATAAATAAACACAAGTTTTAAAGACGATGTAATGTGTATTGTGTTTTATAAATTTAGAAATTTTAAGTTACTAAATAACTAGTAACTTAAAACTTCTTTTCACAAATTAAGCATTCATTTTTTAATTTATTCATTACAAATTGTCTATTAATAATTTACTATATTAAATACTTGAAATCATTCGTCTATATATTAGATTATAACATTTATAACTAGACATGTTTGGTCCTTGGGCGATGCAATCCTATAATAAGTGAATTCAATCGCAACGCTGAATAGTAACTCAAATCCGACTCTAATGCTATGATGTCAGCTCTAATACCTCCGCTGAACTTTATACACAGCGGTAAGTTGGTTCGGCGTTTTAATGGGCTAACTTTGGAGCATCGCATGCATGAAGCCACTTCAATACTTTCATACGATGTAGTCACGATAGTTTCTATTACATTGTACACCATAACCAGTAATACTATTATGTAATCGCAGTTCCGAAGTTCTGAGGTTACTTATAAGGTTTACTTTGGAATAAAAGGAATGCGAGTGAGTACAATGTTTGTTGATTTTGAGTGCGCCGCGCAATTTCTATACGTATTTACATCTGTGGTCTAATTGTGAGTTTTACAAAGATCGAAATAACTACTGCATTTGTTTCTATGTCGGCAATTAATATGGAAATTTAAGCCGCGTCTTGCGGACATTTTGGAAACTTATATTACCGGGCAAATTTACCAATGTAAACGAACGTGAAAGAGCTTACCAAAACTTGTACTCTGGCTACTAAATGAGAATGCGTTCTTAGGCATAAACCTCTCTTAGACCGGGCGGCGCGCGATGACGTAATCGCTTGAGACCAGCCACTTGAGACGGCGACAGATTGGCGCGCATTATCGCTTTGTTTACATTCACATGGGCCAGATGCTTGGGTTTACAAAGACCGGCTTTGTTTCTTTTGAAAGGTGATAAACGATTTAAGTGTGTAATAAACAATTTGACTGATTGTATAATTTTTTATGGCGCTTGTAACTTCGTGTATGTGAATATTTTGTACCATTTTCAAATAAATGTTCTATATCTTGAGAAATAAGTATGATTTTTGTTTCATTTTTTACACATGTATTCTATAGTATACGTACTTTACATAAATAGAAAAATAATGGATCCTATTCATATAAGAAAATGAAGATTTTTGCATATGAATGTCGAGTATAAATTGGTGACGGACGATTCTAGTGCAACGTGACGACTTAGATTTTCAATAATTTTCTGTAAATAGTACATTGGAGCTATATATTTGATTTATATGTCATCTTGTAGATAATCTATTCAGCTACAATACTATATTTTTTTATTTGCGACAATAGTAAAATGTGTCTAAAATATAGAAAAATATCTATAATGGGGGGAAAAATACGCGAAAATAATGCTTATTGTTTTGACCCAATTTCGACACAAGATATTATCAATATCTCCCTAAAACTACTTGTTATGTGGAGATCATGAAATGCTCTTTCGAATAACATATATAACAGTAATACCTATAATAAAAAAATATCAAGTAAAGTGTTTTGAAAAATTTTGGAATACATAAAAATGGCGCGTCATTAGCGTCCTTTTACGGTTTTTTATAGAAATATAGACAATCAATCATTATTCAATAAAAAAACAAATGAAAATCTATTCCTGAAAACATTTCCAATAAGAATCTTGTAAAATACTATTAGATTACTTCGAATTGTATAAAATATTTACGAACGAAATGCGTGGTCGAAATCCCGCCCCCGCCCTACTCTACCACCCGGGTTTCAAATCACTTTTTTCACAATATAAAACACTAAAACACACTATTGCTGCTATTTCATATACTAAACATTATAAACTAATAAGAAATAAACACAAACTTACCACAATATAACAAATGACGCACAATAATGTCACTAAACACACACACACAACGCACTCGGTCACACGTGTTAGTGAGTCGACGGCACGCTGCAAACTGTGAAGCCGCAAAAAATATTTTTGTTCCTGACCGTTGTAGTTTATTGTGATATTGGTATCTTTGGAGCACAGACTAACGATAGAAATCAATTCAAACTGAATAGGCAGCACTACGGCGCTACAAATACGGCTTTAAATTGGGTGTTGAACAGGGACGTCCAAGGACGTACCAGTCCTTGTTGGTAATCATTTGCAGACGTCCAAGGCCGATGCGGTCCCCGAAGGGTAAAGTGTCATTCACATGTTGGAAATCAATTACTGGCTTACTGCAGATGTTTTTGGTCAACGTGATACATAGAATGAATGTTACAAAATTTATTCATTCATATTCATTCATCAAATATATTCATTTATTCATGTGCTATGAGATCGGTACTCCGGTATTCCGTTTACGAGCTAAGGCTTCGTGGCATTCGCGACAGACAACAGAATGTCTTCGATAGGATCTTAATTTTTTATTTATGGCAATTTGGTGACTTATTTCAGATGTATGGATCTGGACGGCGACGGTTACATCTCCATGTACGAGCTGGAGTACTTCTATGAGGAGCAGATGCAGAGGATGGAAGCCATTGGCATCGAGACACTGCCATTCGTCGACTGCTTGTGTCAGGTATATTTCACATCGAGCATTACTCATCCCACAGTTAGGGAATAGGTCTTCCATTCAAGGAGAATAAGACACCTATAACGTTCTTATTACACTGTAGTGTGTATCAGTTCAATTTAGCCTAACTACTTAAACCAATTATCTAATATGTCCTTTGAAGATCACGAACTTGAGATGGGACTAATTTCTCTACTACTCCTACTTCGAGCTCCTCTTATAACGTACAGAAACTCTGTTTGTTGAAACACCGTATACAACAAAATCGAATGCGATTATCTTTTGCGCCTCTTTCATAAGATAGTATGTAATTATCTGCTTACTGATAAGGAAGATTAGAAAATGCAACAGTCTTTTCTTACAATCTTTTCAGATGTTAGATATGGTCCACCCAGTGGAAGACGGGAAAGTGACCCTCTCAGACCTGAAGAGGTGCAAGTTGACACCGATCTTCTTTGACACGTTCTTCAACTTGGAGAAGTACCTGGACCACGAGCAGCGGGACCCGTTCGCCACGCAAAGAGATTCCGATTGCGAGGTAGGTTACTCGGAAAATATTGGAGCGTCCGCATAAATCGAGAAAAACCAGAACTAAGCCAGATAGATAAGAACCCGTCGAAATGTGCCACGTATTCGTTTTCCACATTTCTTGCGTCTCGTATATAGTGCCCCTAAAATATCGAATTATGCTTACGTTACCTATCTATAACGTCACGCCAAATCCCTTGCGGGGTAGGCACAGAGGACCGAGCGCCACATAACTCGATCCTTAATTTATTGTATAACAATATCGAATTGCGCTTACATAATAGTAGCATTATGTATGATACGTACCAACCGAAAAATAAATCTAATCCATTTAGGCATGCCACAGGCAAGTAAATATTAGTATTTGCTGTAATTGTAATCTTGCGAGAAATTACAATATGCAATTCTTAAGCAGCGTAAGCTTGGTTTTAGAAGTGAGTATTTGTTACAGATCTATGGCATTGCAATATTTAGTGGCTTTGTAAAAAAAAAACAAAGGTAGGTATCGTTAAATATTCGACTAGGCTGCTTTAACGGCAGATAGCGTACAAATTGTCCTAGAAAGGAAGCGTATGGATAAACAAAACGTTTGGCGTCTCTTTCTTAATGAACCAATGATATTCTGAAAAAGAACGCTCGGACTTGATTGAATGCAAAAAGCTGAGGATCGCTGAAGAAAAAATTTGACATAGGTCCATATTGAGCACTGAGAAGATACAGGTTGATAATTGGCACGAGAAATATTTCAAAACAAAATTTACACTAAGTAAGCTACAGGTAGGTATGGTTGTCTGTACATTATATTTCCACATTAAAATTTCAGATGTCCGAGTGGGATAGATTCGCGGCCGAGGAATACGAACTGTTAGTAGCTGAAGAGGGCGGCAGCGATGCGCAAGACCAAATGTAAGGAGTCCTTATTGTCACTTCACATTCCTAACGTCATATTATTTATTATGTATTTGTATACACGCAATAACTTTTTATTTCTTATAAACAGGCAATTGTATAGGCTAATGAAAGAATCAGAGAGAAAGAAGTCCGTCGGCAAGTTCATTGAACTCTGCCGCACAAACGGACTCAAAATCAACGGATTCAGATTATACAAATAAATATTCATAATCACCCCTTGGTAATTATTAGAATGAATTGAATGCATTGAGCCCTGTAATCCAGCACTAGATGACTTAGCATACATCGAGCATCTTGGCGCATCTTGAGACGCACATTGTGAACGTAGCAGGTTGAACAATCTGCACATACCCTGTTATATGAAATTATTAACATTAATATTTCTATTGGACATTAAATGACACAGTGTACGATATGTTCTGAATGCAATCACGTGGTAGCCTGTAACCTGAAATATCCACACTATAATATGACAAATAGGATTCATAGTTTCCTAAATTACCTCATTACTTAACACTATTCATTCAAAATAGACTGTCCTATCTATAGAAATATTTTGTATTTTTTTTTTGTATTTATGTATAGTTTTGCCTACTATAGTATGTATTTATATATTAGTTATCTCTTTTGTTCATTATATATGAAATTTCTTTCATCAGGGAGGACGACAGATCTGGCTATGATAGGGTAAGAATGTGTTGGTGAATTGCAGTGTACTTATTGTGTCATTTTGCTGCACTGCCGATGTCATCTCTATATTGTGACCTGCAAACCGCTTGAGATGAGCTTCAATGACCTCGTGAGGTACACGAGCTGTGAACGAATATTGCATTACTTATCGTCTTGTCGCTTATGCGTGTGAAAGTTTGCACTGAAACGTTTGTTACGATGCGACAGACCACGGCAACGCAGACACGACTCTCCCATCCTCGAGTTCATGCTGTCATCTTGCTTGCGGGCCTTTGTCTGCCTTACTGATGAAATTATCATTTTTGTAAATATGAGCCTCCTCACTCCGTATCTACACTATCAAATATTCAAAGCTTTTGTTTGTAAATAATAAGTCTCATTGGCATCGGGCATGAACACTAACATATGATTTGTTCACTTGCATTCAGTACATATGATTGGGAGCTGGTTCACATTAAATCGAACCGACAATTTTGTCGTTCGCTGTTTGTTCTTGCTGTTCACGCTGTATATCATCCTGCGTTTTTATCAATAATATTTGTACGCATCTATGTACGGGTGGGTGATACAGAGGTATTGTCGAATCGAAAAGCATGAACGTGAGTGTGTCGTGGCCCAGGGTTTTATCGGGTCACACTAGTGTGAATACTGCTGTTGAAAACAAGCCAATATACACCTGACATATTTGTCGGGACGGTGGATATGCTAGTACAACCTAATGTAAACCAGCTCTTATATACCTAATGTTATAGACATTATATGGACAATGATAAATATTACAATTGAATTTTCAGCTCATACGATGAGACAGACGAAGACTGTCTATCTCCAAATATGGACGACATCACTAATACTGAGATCATCGAGGACTCCAGTGTGGAAGAGTCCACTCTGAGTGACAGCATGTCCGGGACTTCAGTCCGCCTGCGCGACCCAGCGGGGGCGGCGACCACCTCCCGAGCCCATCCTCCATCTACTGTTCCCGGTGGCTTCGTCAACCTCAGCTCTATATACTCAATCGGCGCCAATGATAAGTGGGCAAACTCTCAATCTATGCCTGCCAACAAAAACGGTTTCCCTGAAAAAAGACTTCCAGAAAAACCAGTACCACCTGAGAAGCCAGTTAGCTTAATGATGGTAAATGGAAAAATGGACAATAGGTATGCAGGGTTCGGTGGGAACAACAGCTTCTTATACTCACATTTACTGATGGGCGGGGCCCGTGCCAAAGACCCACCTTCGTATACGGCTGCGACGAGCGGCGCGTTGTTCGACAAAGAAGATCAGAAAGCAGTGACATCACCTACTAAACAAGCTAAGTCACCAGCAACAAGTCCCGTGAACGGTGTGAACAAGATATCGGATAATTATGAGCGAGCGGTCGCTGAGAGACTCAGTCCGCAAAGGGAGATATCGAGACTGAATCGCAGCAGTCTGTTCAGCAAAGTGAACACGGGCGTCGTCTCCAGCAAGGTAAAGAAAAGCAGCGGCCGCAGCCACGACGAGGACGATGAAGACTATGCACGTGACAGTGACGAGTGCTCCATTTAGGTGCAACTTTTGCGATCATCACTGCCGTCGAGGACTGTAGATCGGCAGCAATGTTTATCAGTGAACACCAAAGATCTTAATAATTGTGCAATTCGTAAAGCGGTAAACACTATTGATTCTTCATTAGTTTAGGGTTCGTACATTACGATGCCGTTGTATTTAAAACAGAGGAATATTTTTTCAGCGTATCCTAGTGGTCGATACGTGCCTTGTGACAGTGTAGCGACATAATGTTAAACGATACTGAAAACGTAGTGTGAAATTAGCGAAGTGCAAATACCTCGGGTACAGAAAATTGATACGTCTCATAGACTAGATGCATTTCATTAGTATAGATATTTTATGTATTTACGATATACCAGTGTTTTGACGATACTTATTTATGGGCCGAAGTATCTAAAGCATATCAAATAGTTTTGTTTACTTGCATGGAGTTTTATTGTTACTTCCTTAATATTTCTCTGTGTGGTATTACATAATACAAATGCTAGTGATTTATTGTCATAAATAAATATTAACATTGTCATGCCATTCTGTCGATATTTTCTTGTAGAGCGGCAATCTCATTTGTTGGCAACGACATTGAATTCCGTCGTTAAATAAAATCATTCATATCATTACTCCATCCAAATCAGATTTATTTTAGTACGAGAAATGACCGATATTTGGCTATGTTCATGTACTTGTTATGTATTTATAATCTTGAAAGTGAATTAAGTAAATACGATCGATCTTGCATAAAACTCAAGTCACAGATAGAGAGCATAAGTTTTATGCTTAATCGGCCATAGGGAAAATAAATTTCGAATCTCAATGATAGAATTGTACCATAGTTTTATTTTGGTACATATTGATCATCCAAATCTGTAGCTTAACCTAAAACTCGTTATGCCCAAAACTGGCATTAATCGTCCATAATGCTTTATTTATTTTAATTTAACGAAACATACGTCAGTAAGTTAAACACGCACAGACTATCAATTTAGAATAAGAATTAGCTTAGAGGTCTCATAACTATTTTTGATAAGGGCCGATAGATCCATTTTGCCTGTAAGCCAGTGGAACCTTCCACACTCTTGGCAAAGAAAGCGTGGTGTCAAATTAATAAACTTAAGATGTAGGTAATCTCGAGTTGTTCGGTAAATTTAGAAATTGTTCTAGATTTAAACAAGAATAAATATTTAGAGGAAGACAATTTTCACTTTTAAGTATTTGGGTCCGTGAAGTGAGTTATACTATAAATGTACGAAATTAACAAGTTTCAAACAAAAGTAGGCACATGATATTTTTCTAAAATAGATTTTCTCGTATACTGATAAATTTGATAAAAATAACAAATAATTCCATACCATCTTCCCTAACCAAGAACCTATTTCATAACTACCATCTTCCGTAACATAAATATAGGTGGCATTCCTGAAACTCTTAGTAAAATACAATATGAAATGTATGGAATCGACTAAAGTCAACGTCACGAACTTGCTTATATAGCTTATCTTATCTTGTTCATATCTTGTGGGTATATAGATAGACATTTAAAAGAGTAGGTACTTTTAACATTCTGTTCTACTAACATTTAATAAGACAGCCATTTTTGTAGGGTTATTATATATTTTATAGAGTACAGTGGATCGGGCGCCATAACTATACCTACTTGTATCTTGATTCTTGAACTGATGTCAGAATAATATGCAAGGCAGATGGGAACAAATCAGTTGGACTCAGATATTATTAAAGTTGTTGTAATTTAAAAATAAGAAACTAAATACAAATGTCTGCTTATGTGAGGCACATTCATAATCAAGGTTTTAATACTAGAGTTTGCCTCGTAAACTTTTGTGTTTTGAAATATTCTGCAACGTAAACTATGTATGCGTTTTTTGTTTTTCGAGCTGTATAATAAAAATCACAGACATTTTTATAGTAAACATGTGCGACTTATACCATGAAAAAAAAGACCATACTTACCAATCCTCAATATGGTTCTCACATCCTTAGTGATAGACCGGGCAATTTCATAATAAGGTATGTAGTTAGAACCGAACTAAGACGTTTAAATAGTTGAACTACATATACTTATTTATACCTACTGCATCAGTTTCTATGTAGCGTAGGTACATAATTATGTAGGTATGTAGAAGTTGTTGAATACGAACGCAAGATTTCATTAAAGGAATAGATATTTACCAACTACCTACATCATAACAATTGTTCCATATCAATAACAGTGATGACCAAATGTGTTAAGAATAGTTTTTTTTAATAGTATAACTCACTGGCCTAAAATGGCCATAATACCCACGAACGTAGTAGATAACAATTTAGTAAAGGCAGCTGTATTATAAGCTTCTAGGTAATGCTAGGTAGATCTTACATTTTACTCTAGTCTGCAGGTGCTGAGTTGTGTGCACTGACGGTCTATCATTCTGTAATTTGTTTAATCTCATAACAACCGACGTTCATGAAACGTTACCGCTACCGGTAACCATGGTTAAAATTTATTGATAAATAATTTTGTGTAAAAAAACTTTCAATAAGTATTACTTATTGCTCTGTTGTTAACGATATCTTAACATTTTTGCCTAATGTGGGTTTAATGTTAACGAATGTTAAATTGAGTTTGTAGTATTAAGAAGTTTATGCATTGATGTATGTTATACATTTAAAAATAATTCTGTGCCTCGTCATGATTGGGATAATTTCAAATAAAATAATTTCTAGACCGTAATGATTGTATTCTATAACATCTTACTAATGTTACTACTAGTCATTTCCGTATCTAAATTAAAATCTTTATTTACAAATTTTACAATCCTCAATTGAACTAATTACCAAGTATTAACCAAAACGATTGTTCACATTTTAATAAATTTTATTAATACGTTGTGTACTGTTATCTTAGTATAATTTTATTAAAATTTATGGTATGTTTTAAATACCTACCATTATTGAGCTTAGCTGTTTAAAATTACAATAATTTAGTTGATTAATTTAGCGAGTAGGTCTGTATACATAAGTTACCGAATCCTAAGCGAATTACTCTGTTCTGATTCTGAATGTAATTGTGTGGTGGTGTGGTTGACGTTTAAGCTGGTCTTAATGAGGTACAAGTATAATAACATCATAAACAATGATGTTAAAAGGTTGTTATACTTACGTGAACGTAGGTGGGAAATAAGCCTTACGGTTTTGATAAGATTGCATGTGTTTTTGAAAAAAATAGTATGTAGTAGACATTATAAAATTCTATACAGGATGAAGACCAGTAGACATGTATATTTTACGATGGTTGTATGGTCAGTACATAATAATTGGCCCATTAAATTGAAGCTTCCAGCGTATAACCCCAAGCCATTTTTATAATAGTGCCATTAATTTTTATAATGTATTGAATGATGTAGAACGGAGTGAATTAATAACTATATCATTTATGTAATAATATCAAAATAAATTAATGTAAGAAATTTTTGCGTTATCTCTTTACAGACAAAAATGGTCGTTATGAAAACTGCATTTGTTTGTTTCAGTCCTCGTTTTAAATCTAGCATAGCAATTAAAAGAAAGGACTATTGATGATTAAAAAGCCTATTAAAATATTGATTAAATTATTTTAAATTTATTGAACTAAAATTATTGTTTAATTAAATTACAAAGGGTTAAAATGTTTTCGTTTATTTAAATATTGTATAGAATTTTCAATAAATACTTATAATATACGTACACGTCACTTTTTGGTATTGTGTAGAACAAGACACGAATATAGGTTTGGTCAGTGTTGATATATCCTAAACGAATTTAATGTAATACGAGTGTTTTAGTTACAATAATAGTCTCACAGTTTTAGACTGGCAATATCCGATACTGTGTAGTTCAATAATAAGAAGAGATTAAATGCATACTTAATAAAGCTGTTAATGTAAGATTTTTTTACAAAAATAGTAACGAATATGGTGACGATGTGTTAACAAGAAAGGATGGTGACAGGCCTATTGTTAAGTATCCTAATAAAGTACATTATTGTATTTATCTGAAGATATTTTATTTTAATACGTTTATAGCACTTTATGAAGTGGTCGTCGGGGCAGTCGCCGCAGGCAAGTTGTGACCACTTAATAACTTGCACGAGTTAAAATGAGATGCTCAATTTTTATCACTTCCAGCCCATGCGAAAGCAAACCTACCGCAAATTAGCTTTTCGTTTGATGATCCTAGAGCCATCGCCTATGTGCACGGAATGGAACTTTTCATTTTGTAACGATGTGGTTCGAAGGCGAGACACCACCAAGGTTCGAGCGATCTTGCGTCGCAACTAAGCAGGATGCATACATAGTCTTCAACCACCGAAAAGATGGATACAGCTAGTTCGATTCGCATCCCAAAAAAACACCAAACAATTCAAAAGCTTCTTGCATCGCCCGCTTAGTCCCCCATCTACCATCATAATGAATGTATTTAGCGTCATATATATGTTGCTAAAATGCCGACTTGCGTCATTAAAACTTGCAAGATTCACAATAATAAACCTACGAAAGCGAGTGATGTTACATTTCAGCAGAAAGTAGGCATTGTTATTATTCTATCAAGGGGCGAATATTTTATATGAAAAAGTAATTACAACAAGGTGAAATGTAACGCGCAGCTCTTATTTGTTAGTTTGCCGATCATGTTTTTGTGAGCTCCACGTGTCTTCATACGCAGTCAAGCGTTTAGTGGTTTGTGATCTTGAGAGTACAAGCATGCCATGTGAAGTTGTCGCGCGCTAAATAGAATATATATTTCTAGCAAGTTCTCGAACTCAAATCGAACAGTCGTGTACCCCATGACACGATCACTACCTCAAATTTGGCACTGCATTTGAGTACTGCCGACTGGAGTATGTTATGTGATATACAATTTTGGCGGTATCCAGCCTAACGCTCAGGTTGCATGTGATCCATAATCGGTACCCCTAAAAAGCACTGACTTGAGTCACTTAAAGGGGCATGTCGCGTAGCAAAGTCTAAGATCATTAGCAGAATTAGAGATATATGTAGGTATACACTTGCTCTTCGGAACACGTGGTATCTGGTTTCTCGACAAAGCTTGTACAAGGTAAGTTCATTCATTTATTTTTACTGTCTCACGTACAAGATAATTTGCTGCCCTACACCACAGAGGAGAAAACCAGCCTTCTATGCTGGCTTTTACGTCTAATTTTCATTTTCAAAAAACTGTCCATAATAGTTTTGCCCTACATATTTAGAAGCAGAACGGAGCAAATAACACTGCACACACTGTGTCGAAAAATCCCCAACTGATAAATAATCGGCAATATGGATTTACCCGCTCAGCTGGCGATCTTTTAGTATACTTGTTTCACAGTTGAGCGGATTCATTAGAGTGTAAAGAGAGGCCTAAGCCGTTACCTTGGACATAGCAAACGTCTTCGAGCGGGTGGGTGTACCACAGCGCACTTCATGCTATCGATCCTTTTTTTCTTTGGGCTGTCCGAGAGATTTTGTACATGAATCGGCAGTTTTTAGTATCTTGATATGGTAGCCTAGACTCGAGCGAGTGGTTACTTTTGGAATCGTTCAAGATACCGCTTCACATTAGGCCGGCAAGTATGCTGGTTCATTATCCGACGCAGTACCAAAGAACGTGAAGTAAGAAACCAAAACAGGTATTCATTATGTTGATTGTTGGCGCTTGGTGGAATTTTGAAGACATCTTGTTAATGCAGACACTTGTACAGATTCCAACAAAACACATGAGATGTTTTGTAGGAATACCTTGATAATGCCGTGTGAAAGTGAAACAGGTCGGTAAAAATAAGTAATAAATAACAGTGAGTGGAATCTGTACAAGTGTTTGCATTAACAAGACATAATCATCACATTGCCTCGATACACTATATTATGGACTTAGTTCCGACACAGCGGTCAAAGGCATATTCAATGTCAAAAGAATACATCTTTATTTGATTTCCAATTGTTTCACATGTTGTGAAATAGAATAACCCATTTGATAAGAAATGCTAAACCTATAGGTATATCTAGTCATTGTTTCATACAGTAACCCTAAGTCATTATACAATGTATTTTCTGAAATAGCGGATACAAGTCATGTACATAGAAATAGTGTAGAAACATTGAATAAAAAATCACCGTGTCGTGTTGTTAGTACATAATTACATTTACGATACTATACAATACATTAATATAATAATTGTTTATAACAAAAGCACAAAACTCAGCCTACTAAACCTTTGCAGTTTATTACTAGTGATCGCTAGATGACGCAAAAATGATGCATGCGTGACAGTGCGTATACGATATGGAATAGTGAACACCCTATTAAGAAGAAAAATAACAATAACGAGAAATTTGATGACTCATCTTCTTTACCTACCTCTATCGGAAACGCTGAATGTAGCTTCCAGTTTTATCCATAGTTCCATACTACAACAAGACTTTACTAGGTATCTTTTTATATCTTTATTTTGACGAGCTCGGTGGCGCAGTCGTGAATGAGGCGACTTTGACACCGATGCTCGTGGGTTCGATTCACATACAAGACAAACGTATGTATGCATGAACATGTCTATTTGTCTTGATCTGAATGTTTTAAGAGAGGTAGGTCGCATCAAAGCAGCCCGTCTGGGGAAGTACCTCCACCTCAGAGAAAACCGCAGCCAAATAACAACTCCCTAGAGGGTTGTTATGTTCCTGCGTGTGAGTGAGGATACCAGTAAATTCCTAAGGAGTTGCTGTTAACAGCAGAGGTGACATCCCACAAGTGACACTTAATGTATTACAAGCGTTCATAGGCTACGGTAACTGGTAAAAAAAAATCTACAGCCAGGACCTTCGTGGTGTAGCCAGATAGAAACAAACCAATCGCCACATGACTAGGCCCGTACACACCTCGCTTGCTTTTTGTATGCATGTCTGTGTAAAACGTAGCCCGGGTTTGTAATAAAACACCAGAAGTCCAAAAGTAACACGGGAACTCTGTAGATAAAGTATCCAGGTTTGATTTTTTTTTGGTTCTTTATCCCCCAGGGCTCTAGGCCATACAGCCTAGTTTTCCGTTTACAACCATTTCAAAATCTTAACTCTAGTCATGTTCCAGCTTCAGAAACTCTGCTGATAAAATATTTGGAAAGAGTACCCAGACCCAATCCTGAAGTTTGAATGTCATTCGTAAAACGAAAGTGAATTTTACAAGGTTTTCTTCATGGACTTATCACGTCTTCCAAAAAGTGCATAGACGTGTTATATTTGAGTTTTTTTTTTCATTACAATATAAGTTACAGCGCTTATACAATACACAATCAAAATTGTCATATAAAACTAATTTTATACTAAACTTACTGAATTGTAAAAAAATCATGAATAACAACAATTTCACTCGTCAAAAGGGCGGAAAGAATTCCAGGTTTGATAAAATATTACATTTACAGTGAAAGAAATTGCAATTTGATATGACATAGACTTCTTCTCGCGCTTTTGACGAGTGACGTTGTTGTTATACTTGAAATTTTTACAATTCACTGTAAAATTAGTTTTATGTGACAATTTCGATAATATTTTATAACATAAGTGCTGGTGAAATTATGCAGTAATGAAAAAAAAAAAAAATATAGCTCGTTTATGCACTTTTTGGAAGACGTAAATAATAAGTTCATCAAGAAAACCTTTTAGAAATCACTATCGTTTTACGGGTGGTATTGATGGTGGTATAACTGGGTTGATTGGGTCGAGGTACCCTTCCCAAGTATTGTGTCAGCACAGTTCCTGAAGCTGGAACAAAAAAAAAATGAAGATTGTCAAAACTGAAGACTTGGCTGTATGGGCTAGATCCCTTTGCTTTCCCCTCGAGGATAAAAAGAACCAAAAAAAATTGATATGACATAACACGTCCGTCATATGTCATGTCACTCTTGTTTGTCAATTTCCTGAACTTAAATGTCATGGTGGTTAGGATTTCAAAAAGTTGTAGTTTTAAAAATTTTTAGCTTTAAAAATTGTAGAGGACTTATCAAAATGCCCTTCTACGCAGTGGCTAAAGGACGGATAACAGGGATATATATGACATGGACGGACTGCGAAGCACAAGTGAAAGGTTTTTCAGGTGCAAGATACAAAAAGTTTGATACAGTTGTGGATGCACAAGGCTTCATAGAAACTGTAGGTGGTATCAAATCCAACGCTAAAACCAAACCAGCCTATGCATCTGCAAGTGGTCCTCCGAAAAATAGCCTGAAAAGATCATTTTCTACGACATCGTACGTTCAAAATAACGATAGTAGTAGTTCTAATCGCAACACATTTAAAAACAAACCAAAAGACCCTTCCTACAGCGATGAGTCGGAGACGTTCACTGATGATGATGACATAAACACTATTTTGTCTAAACAATTGGATGATGTAGAAAAAAGACTAAAAGGCTTCGAGAGAGGTGTTGACAAAATTATAAAAAAAAGCCAAAACTCTGGGCGCAAAGCAATTATGATAGAGGCTCCAGCACCTAAAAAATCGAGAATGAGCGGTAAACAGGACTTTAATGTTGATAATGATGGTTTTGTGCAAGTGTATACAGATGGAGCATGTTCAGCAAACGGGCAGAAAGGCGCCAGAGCTGGCCTCGGTGTATATTGGAGTGAAGGACATCCTCTAAATGTTAGTGAACCAGTCTCGGGGCGCGCTACTAACAACTGTGGAGAGATACAGGCTGCTACAAAAGCAATTAAGTTAGCACTTCAGAATGGTGTTCAAAAGTTGGCTATTAACACTGATTCAAAATTTTTAATTAATTCTGTCACCAAATGGATGCCAGGTAATAATTTTCTATAATAGCAATGTAAACTTAGCTTTTTCCACTATAGGGAAATCTACAGCAATAAAAATGGGATAAATATATGTATCCTTTATTGCATAACATAAATATATCCCTCATACAGACAATTTTAGATTGGGGTATATGTAGCTTACTAACATCTTTAAAACCATATGTTGCTTCTTGCAAATTAGTTAACAATGCAATGGCAGAAGAAATTGAGGGCCTAAGTAAGCAGCCTGATTGGAGAATACTTCTTATAGAAAACCACAGCTATTAGAATATTACTCTGGACAGTTTTTTTTTACACAAGGCATACAAGCATATGGCCCACTTGATGTGAAGCAGTTATCATAGCTTATGAACACTTGTAATACATTATGTATCACATACACAATGCCACCTCAGTTGCTAACGCAGCAAGTCCTTTGGAGCTTACTGTTGACCTCACTCGCACGCAGAAATACAACAACCTTCCTGAGAGTTGTTATTTGACTGTGGTTTTCTGTGAGGTGGAGGTACTTCCCCAGATTGACTGCTTTGTGACACCCTACCTCTTAAAACAACCAGAACAGACAGTTATTGTTGTGTTCTTGTAATTATTTATGGCTTCTAGTGAGCTTCTAGAGAATACCTATGTCAAGTTAGGGGTGGCAGAATGTGAGCAATACTCCTAGTATTGTTAGTGTTCTATAACTACCACTTCAGGCAGACCTCTATGCAATATTGTAATCCCTTAGTTTGAGATTTGAAAATGCTCTATGAAAGCATTGGCTTTGAAACAAAACATTGACATGTGAGTGCCAATGTTACTTATAGTCGTACCACTGCTCTGGACTAGACCGTACCATCAGCATGCTAAACTACTAAAGTTAACTAAGGCCAGTGTTTTCAACATAGAAAAACTGTAAATTATCAAAATTTCCTTGGATTGATAAATTAATGTGCCCTTCATGGTGCAAAAGAAACACATCTACTTTGGTCATTGTTACTCAACTTGTTTGTTTATATAAAATATCCTAAAAAACCTACAGTCCAGTTCTGGCCCGCAATAGGTCTTAACCCAGCGAGATCCGACTGGCATAATTATACCACTCGCTTACGACATATGGGTGGATCAACTATTCTTTGCAAAAAACATGTCCCTCCATCAATTAAAAACATTTAACTATGTAAAAACAATAGTTCGCTGTAATTTTATATCCAAACAGTAATTTATAATACTTAGAATTAATATTAAAGAGCGTTCAACTATATAATTTAATTATTTTTTATTGCTTTTATGGTAACTTAGGTGACAAGATTCACTCCCCATACAAATTATTCCTGTCCCCACGTCTACTTCAATAGTTCCCTAACACAATAATTTTAAAATTTTATATAAAAGTGTATTCATTTCTACTCATGTTATTTTCTACAACGGTTTTTAAACGCCCTTAAATGCTTCCCAGATTTTTAAGTATGATTTTGCTATTTAGAAAAAAATAAACAAATTGTGTCCCAAAATTAATACCCAAACAGATGTCATCTATCTCTAACAGTCTCAATTGTGTCAATTAATGCCTGAGGATGATGCAATGACATTCCGCCATTTTGTGTGTGTGGAACGATTGTTTTTACATAGTTAAATATTTTTAATTGATGGAGGGACATGTTTTTTGCAAAGAATAGTTGATCCACCCATATATACTGAATAACGGTAACTGCGGGTTCTGACGGTTAATTTAGGCCACCATTAATTTTTCACATGAGTTTGTAGGTATATTTATGGATTTGGGATTCCATATCACAAAAGAAAAACCAATAAAATCACTAACATGTCCTAAATGTGTATCAGTCTGTATAAGAAAGTGTTATACATATAAATGTGAAATTTGCTATTTAGCATAGTAGTTTAGTCATAGTGACTACTGTAGCAGTAGTATTAAAGTATGTATATTGCATGTATTAATAGGCAACCATAGTCATTTACATTAGGAGGACAATACAAAAAAAACTAAATTTCTAGTGAATATTATTGTACAATTTATATTGGAATTCCCTTGAGATCTTACTGACAAACACGAAAAATACTTTTGAATCATCAATTTCTGGACTACATACTCACATTGTTCTTCTGTTAACAGGTTGGAAAAAAAAAGGTTGGAAATTAAAATCAGGGGAGGCAGTGAAGAATGAAACAGATTTCAAGGACTTAGATAGTGTACAAAATAAATTACAAGTGAAATGGAATTATGTAGAAGCCCATCGTGGAGTACACGGCAATGAAATGGCTGACCAGCTAGCAAAAGCTGGTGCAGCCCAATATACTAATGGATAGCTCCTGCCTATTATTGGATGAAATGTTATCAAGTGTAATTTAATTTAGTATAATTATGTAAGTTATTAAAACAGATATACTTTGTATTGCTCTTTGAAATTCCATATTATTTAAAACTAATTTGTTTAAAAGATAGTATTTTATAGACGCCAGATTTTTTATTAGGCGGGATTTTATCTTTAGTGTTACAAAGTGATTTGAGTGAGTATAAGCTGTTCTGCGATGAATGTGAACACGTTTATATTGATCAAACGGGTCGTTATTTTCAAACACGATTCCACGAACACGTATCGGCGTATAAAAACAATCACCCAGAAAATTCGCACTTCGCCGAGCATCTCATAGACAAAGGACATCATTTATCCCCCACTAATATCAAATCTTACACACCATATCAAATCTTACACACCATAGACAAAGGTTTAAAACTAAATATTAGGGAACAATTAGAAATTATTAAACATAAAAATTCTAAAATTACTCTCCTGAACAAACAGACTGACCTTAACAACTCCCCCCTATTAAATATCTTTTCACTCACACCACACACCCCCCACCCTTAATTCAATATAAGGGGCGGCACTGCGATGGATTTGTCACTTGAGCATGTTATTCTAACCGATAACGTCTACATCGCCTGGAGATGCCTCGTGGAGAGGCGAAATACGTATCGCAGCGACGACCAGGCCAGTCGTGGAGCGACGTGGTGGGGGCAAACGGTTTCGGTTCCAGATGGCGGACGACCGCAGCAGCCGAGGCAGAGATGGCAGCGTCGGCATGTTGAATCTACTAACGGTAGTGGGTGGGTGCCGGCCGGCACTAGGCCGCATGAACTAATTGGTGGCGGAAGCACACAAAGCAGGTTAGATCAAATTGTATGTAAATTTGACTTTCGCAAAATAACACCTGAATCTATTAACTAGAAGAAAGAGTTCTTGACAGCTCTAAAATTTCGCTTTTGATATTTTCCACTTTACGGCCGAACCTTGTGGCGTCAAAATGGCGATTAAAATTATTTTCGTTTAATTTGTGGCTTTAAAGGTCTGAAAGGACCTAATTTATTTTGAAAACAGCTACCTAGCCGATGGATTTTGTAATTGCGATGTAAATTGCATAATTTCCAAGAAAATGGTGAGTAACTTGGACGAGTCCCACGTGCGGACATTTCTCGTGCGTGCGGCAATTTGATCAAATTTCTAATAAAGTGTCGTTCTTTACAGCTGAAGACAGCATTTTCTTCAGACTTAAAATTTTACTTTGTATTTCAAACTCGCACGGCGATGCCACGCCGGCGAATTGAGGTTATGTGCGTCGTGGTTGGAACATTGCACAGCCACCTTTTCAGTGTCGTACATTCACTTTTATTGGACACACACACTTTTAATGGAGTCCAACTTGAAACTTTAGTAACTTGAACTCATAGTAACTTGCAACCTTAGTGACTTGATTGAACTTTAGATTTTCTCTTAGAAATGATTATTATCTGAATTTATCACCATACCTAAGAAATAATTTGCTTATAGATGAATATAGGGGTGCAGTAAGTTTTAGTATAAGCCATTGTACTCAACTAACCTCACTAACTTAAATTTTATAAATTCGTTTTCGGCTGAATATAATTTAACTGTAATTTGCTACGCCTGATCCCTAAAAGTATTAAAACAATAATCGGATTTGAAATGGTTTTCTTACTACTCCTCTTGTGATTAAATATCCAGACATCGCTGGACTATTCGGAGCAATATTATGGAAAGAGTATGGCTGGCGCCCGATATAAACTTTGCTTTTTAAACCCTATCTTTATGACTTTTCATTTGTTGAGGTCACCTAGAAAAGGGCCTCATCCATGTTAATAATTTAAAGGAAAAAAAAAACAATATTACAGTACATAATTGAATTGGATGGAAATTATTTAATTAAACTTTACAATTATTACAAATATGAAAGTAGCTCTGAGTCCCGTATTATTTTCCTACTTGAAATCTTTGAAGGGATCTTTTCCGAAGATGAAAAGGAAAGAAAAACGTACGGCCAACCGGAGGTCATACGATTGCCTATCGATATCCTAACTATAGATGACCTATGAACAAGCATCGCTCAAGTAGTTTCCACACCGCTATTAACACGGTAACTCTCGCAGCAAGTGGAGGTCTGATGTCAGTCGCTCCATGTAAAAATCAATATAGTCGCCAAATCTTTAAGCTTAGGTAATGGATTCCGCCAATCCTAACAGAAAAGGAAAGTGGTAACGCTAAAAAGAAGAATTCACGCAGCAAAGTGGAAGTATTTCCATTCAGTGGTGGGAACACAGCATCCCTTATGAAGATGTAAATGAAAGTTGCAGTCTTCTGCAAGGCAGAGTTACACCCAGCCTTCCTCTTTTATGATCAGCAGACTGGACCACGTGTAGATGAATTTGGCTTTGGGTCTAAAAAACTTATACCCATATATAATATAATAATATAGTTTATTTATCTCCACAAATTCCATTTTCTTACAAACTAAACAAGTGAGAATGTAATATTTTTACCACTAGTATGCAATTTGTGGGAGATCTGAAGCCTAAACTAAGCCAAGGCTTGTATTTTAGAGCACCAGGTCCCCCCCTTTTTGCACAGTTTTCATGCATGCACATACTATATATATTTATATATATACACACAGCACCTAATTGCAAAGCAATAGACACATAATACATAAACAATACAATTACACTTTATAGTTACTTTATCTATGCTTCATGTTCCTGAAATACTTCCTATTTTTGTATAACAATAAGTTTTTCAATTTCGTCATAAGTCCTTTCTTTTAACCATTTAGTTATTTTATTTTTTAATGTATACCTGGTACAGTTCACAATATTTAGTATCTTATTTATTTTGTTGTATAGCATTCCTGAACGAATAACGTAAAATTTTTGAGCAAAAGAGGTTCTGGCAGTTTTTGTCTCACATACTGAGTAATGGCGTCTAGTATGCGCCCTGTCTTTCACCACATCCAACGAAATCGCAGCGTGTTTACGCATTAATGTTAATAAAATGTATGTTTGGCGCACAGTAAGTATGTCTGCTTCTTGGTGTAATTGATAGGTAGGAAATAGACGAGGTTTGTAAAGGCCGATTTTAAGGATTAATCTCTGAGCTCTTTCCAGTACTATCAGTTTAGTTTTACCTACACCACCCCAAGCAGTGACACAGTACCTCAAAATCGAATGTACCAAAGCCTCATACACTAACCTCATGGTACGACCATCAGCTACAGTGCGAAGTTGTCTGAAGATATATGTAAGTTTCCTTACTCTTTGCGCCACGCAGTGTTTAAATTTAAAGAAACAGCGTTGGGCCTATGATACTCCCCTGCGGGACCCCAAATTCTACAGACAACTCCTCACTGATATAGTCTCCGACTTTAACATACTGCGTTCTGCCTTTTAAATAATCTGTTATCAGATTCAGTGGAGTGCCTCTAATACCTATATCGTTAAACTTCTGTATCAGGTGGGAAATAGAGACGGTATCGAAAGCTTTTGCTAGGTCGAGAAATATAGTTAAACACTTCTTTTTCCCATCCATTTTTTCAGCCAAGTAGTCAGTAAAATCAAGAACAGCATCATCTGTTGAGCGACCAGATCTAAAACCATACTGTCTATTAGATATTATATTGTGTTTTTCTAGGTAGTTGACTAATCGCGTGTTAATGATACGTTCAAATATTTTGGAGAAGGTCGTGAGTATTGCTATAGGTCTATAGTTCTCAATACAGCCTCTACAGCCATACATGCAAACGAAGTATGCAACGGCAAAGAATGTGGAGCTTGTTGATCGGTTTTTTTTACAAGGAACTCTATGGTTGATGTCATAATTGCCTACTTGACAAAAGTATTTTAAATTTTGCAAATGTATGTTTTTTGGACTCTTATTATCATCTATTTATCTAAAAAGAGGAATTTAATGGGAAAAAGAGATATTTTATTCAAGACATAGAACGACTGCCATCAGGTCTCCACAATGCAGACGGAACATCAAATTATGCTTAGGTTAGGTCACACTTTTTAAAATATAATTTCTTGGACGTACAGGTTTCCTCACGACGTTTTCATTTCCCGCCGAGCGAGTGATAATTACAAATATGCACTTAAATACGAAAAGACGAATTTAGTGGTACATAGTGCCCACGCCAGTATTCGAACATGGACCGTGGGTATTAGGCTGGTTATATATTCACTAAGCTATCGTACGTATAACTCTATGTAATGGGTCCTGTCCTGTCGGCAAAATAAGTAACTTAAAAAGCAATTTCATTAAACTTTTTTACTATATGAGAACTTAATTATAAGAAATCTAAAAATTATTCACTTTGACTTTACAAATATTTTTTATTGTATTACTCTGTTCATGTCTAAAACTTTCGTTATTCAAGTAGTTTTTACATTCAACAAGGTGGGCCGTATGCCAACAGGCCAAAAGCCAGGATTACACGCAAAGGCAAAGAAATAGGCAACCGTATGTAAATAGACTGGGCAGAATTGCACTATCAATTTTATATATCCTAGCTCCATTTTATGAAACTTTCACAAGCAGCAATTGCGTATTTTTAGATAAAACGCTCAGCCCAGCTCAGATGAACACTAAGTTTATTGTCAAACCATATGATAAAAGGCATTTTGTATCTTGTGACCAACAATAAAAAGTAGCAAATTTATTTTGGTAAATAAAATATTTGCTACTTATCTTAGGGTAAAAAATATTGGATAATGATTTTTTTGTTAACTTGTAAGAAATATCCAATTATTAAGTCAGCCTTTGACTACCTAAACAATCAAAATAATATTAACACTGATATATTCATAGATGCTGCGTCATGCAATAGATCTCCTTGTATAGTAAGCAACTAATACTACTATATTACTTTATTGTTGACCACGGTTACCGCATCAGAACATCGCAACAGAAAATGCATTATAACTAACATTATAGAAACGTATCGAGCGGCTAGCGCTCTCAGTTTGTCCATGTCTATTCTTCGCGGTAGTCTATGTCCTTCACGGTAGAAGAGGCATTGCAGAGAGCGACATGGTTCCTTACTGCACGTAGTGGTATTCTTTGTGCTATGCCGCTATGACTCCTTTTTCACGAAATCAGCGGGGTGGCGGCGCGATCAAATGCATAGATTTGTATTGAATTTGCTTAAAAGTATATTCGCGGCATGGGAGGGTTCGCAAGATGCCTTGGGAATTTTTTGTGATCTGTCTAAAGCGTTTGACTGCGTGCACCATGACACTCTTGTCAGAAAATTACACCACTACGGTATCAGGAGCAAGGCTTTCGAACTTCTGTCTTCTTATCTGGGCAATAGGATACAGAAGGTCGATGTTAATGGTAAAAGATCTTCGGGGTCTCCTGTAGTTATGGGAGTCTCACAGGGGTCAATTCTAGGTCCATTCTTATTTTTAGTATATATAAATAACTTACCTTATTATGTAAGGGATAAACATGAGATTGTATTGTTTGCGGATGATACATCTTTGACATTCAAAATTAATAGACGGTTAGGTAATTATGACGAAGTTAACGATGCTCTCTCTAAAGTTATTCATTGGTTTAGTGTTAATAATCTGGTTTTAAATGATAAAAAGACTAAAGTAATTCAGTTCTCAACACCTAATGTAAGACAGGTGGCTACCAATGTACATGTTAATGGAACTAATTTAGCCCCTGTGGAGACAACTGTGTTCTTGGGTATAACAATTGACTCCAGACTACAATGGGGCCCACAAATTGAAAAATTATCAGGAAAACTAAGTTCTGCAGCCTATGCAGTGAAAACTATTAGACGGCTCACTGATATTGATACGGCTAGAATAGTTGATTTCAGCTACTTTCATAGTATTATGTCATATGGAATTCTTCTCTGGGGTAACTCCGCGGACATTAACACCATCTTTTTATTGCAAAAGAGAGCCATAAGAGCTATCTACAAACTTGGTCCCCGGGAGAGCCTTAGAGAGGAATTCAAAGAAATAAATATTCTAACAGTCGCATCGCAATATATCTATGAAAATCTTTTGTATGTCCATAAAAACATAGACTCATTTTGTAAAAAGAGTGATACTCATAGCATAAATACTAGATATAAGCATAATCTTGTGTTACATGCAAGCCGTCTCCACAAAATAATTCTTTTATGGGGCAATGTATACGGTTCTATAACAAACTTCCCAGCAATATAAGAGAATTGTCAATTAACAAATTTAAAACTAATATTAAAGCCAAATTGTGTAGCAGGGCATATTATAAAGTATCTGACTATATTAATGATAGTGAGAGTGAGTCGATCCAATTATAATGTAATTAATAAAATATGTAAATTTGTTTGGATACCAAAAGAGAGGATGCCCGAGTTTTTTGGCAGTATTTTTATCAGTGCGCACCTAGTCATAAACTGCACGGTAGGGAAAAAAATTGTGACGATTCCAAACAAATGTAGCCATTTTTACGGAATAAAAAGATTTTGACTTTTGAATGCAGCAGGGCAGGGACCAACGAACACCCGCGTCGCTGCGCCACCGCCGCCGCCCCGTCAAAGAGAGATTGTCCCTTTGTCGGGCTGGACTGGCGTTGTGTGTGCCCCTGGTGTGTCAATTGACGAGCTCAGTGGCGCAGTGGTGAAACGCGTTGGTACGCTACTTTGACACCAACACTCGTGGGTTCGATTCCCACACAGTACAAACATTTGTGTGCATGAACATGTCTGGGTCTGGGTGCTTCCTATGTATAATAAGTATGTATTTACAAAAAAAAATGTATTTACGTATGTTTATCAGTTGTCTAGTACCCATAACACAAGCTTCGCTTACTTTGGGGCTAGGTGGCGCTGTGTAATTTGTGCGACAATATTTTAAATTTAAATGGAATGTTCAATGTTGGAATGAAAAAAACAATGCAATTTAGTTTCGACAAAGTCTTTATTGATTCGAAACTTTTGTACCTTACGTACTAGAAGCCTTTAAAATAATGATACAGAGTATTTACACAAAACACTACTTCGCGTTGGTACTCTTAGGTGGACAACATTTGAAAATACAATTTATTATGTATGCACATTATTAATGCAATATGAACTTCTACGAGTTCAATTTGACCCGTTCCCAATATGGCGAGAAGATTTGGGCGTCTATCACTCACTTGAGCATAAATGTCACCAACAATCGACAAAGATGTTAAAACGTTTAAATTTCAAACAAATATATACAACCACGATTCAAATGCTACAAAAAGATAACGTTGCGGACGCTTACCACTACAATATCGAACTAAAAACTAGATCTCTAATAATATTACTAGTCACTACATAATCAGTACTATGGGTTTATTGAATACAATGTTTATGAAAATTTAAATAAAATAGCAGTCTTAAAATAACATCAGTGTAAATATATGACAAAAAAGCAATTCCAGTATGAGAGCAAGTTTAACAAATCTAAAAAAGTACTTTTTTGTAGATAATGTTATGTTACTTGATATTTGTACCGCATTTACGGCGCACGCAATAAGAGTAAAAATGGTACTGCAAGTGTCCAACATGACTTGTCACTGTGTGTACATATGTACCTACTAACATAAAGGTTTAGAAGTGCAGATTTTTATTGCATCTATATTTTGTAATAGTACTCAAAAGCTATTTGTTTCATTTACTAACTTGCTCCTATACATTACGTTAACTTTGTAACACAACATTGTATGAAATATGTACATCATGCAAGGCTTGCGCTCTGTTACGATAGATTAACATACCAAGAGCTTATGCAAGTATGTATAGTACTAACTTGAAAAGATATATATTCAGCTGCCTAAGGCTATATAACAACACACACGGTGTTACGGCAATACCCAACATAGTAAAAGAAGCAGTACGACGCAATAAATTCCTCTTAAAATATCCCAAATCTACGTTGCCGGACCGCATAGCACTCTTTAGCGTTTTTTAGTATAATTATTACATTGTAAAATATATATTACAAATAAAACGTATTATGTAATATATTTTAGACCACATACAACTCGTATTGCATGTCTGTCTCAAATAATGTACATTTACACAAGTTTCACATAATTAAAAATTCGTAAAATTAGGACCCTTATATCTATGAGAACAAAATTCCCTCCGATTTGTTTCATAACACTAAATTTTGTACAATATTTACACAGTAAAACCCGTTAATTATCATCAAAATCACCTGTGATAGAGACTAAGATTTATTTAAAGTACATGAAACTACCATAGTCTGTATCATGAGTGAATATAAGAATTGTACTGCTGGCAGCACATGAACTGTAATCGGACGATTACATTTTTAATTTTCAATGTTTTTGTACAAGTAGTGAACAATCGTCGCGACCCGTAACATCGCCTGTGCATCTTCGGCTAATTTCAAATAAATTTTCTTTTTCCTAAATATTTATGGGACAGCATGCATATAAAACTACTAAATACCACGTATTTTTCATGCATGGCAACATTTTTCAGATTAATTGTTAACTAACTTTAGGCTAACTTTACTGGTGACCAATGTATTTTTCAGTGGGAATAACGTCACGTTTTTCCTTATCAATATTTAAACTTCAGTTTTAGCCAGTGCTAACAGGTAATGCTAAACTTTCCATTTAATTATAATTTTATAACTAATTTTCATTATGACATTATTATTTTATGTCTAAGTTACATTTAGAAATCATAATTGAATAAAATGTTGTTGAGGTGATGGCGGCAGCCATCTTATTGCTAAACTTCGCCTGCCCCATGGGTTGTCGATTCTGTTGTCAGTTTTTTTGTATTGTATGTATATGAATAGTAGTAATGGTGGACATTACTAAGAACGAAGATTTGATAACCAAACTTATTGTCAGAGGATTTTACAAAATGGCAGAAAATAAAGATGTAGCGTAAAAGCGCCAAAAAAATTGCCATACACAAACAAACATTGGCAAAATACGATTGACCTGGCAATTAAATAAGACAGTGTCCTCGTACGACGCTGAAAAAAACTTTGGCATCCCTCGTCGAACCTTATTGGACAAGTTACATTTAGTTATTGCCATTATGTAGGTAAAATAAGAGAAAAGTAAAAATGATGGCCGTTTTTTACTGTTTCAAATATTCTGATTAATGATAACTACTAATAGTGATCCAAAAAAATAGGTACTTTAATGTATCCCTGAGCTTTCTGTGGAACGAAATTCGATTAACGTTTTGGTTTTCCGGCATCCTGCAATATTTATTCTCAACCGAGGGTGCCACTTGCCACACAAAGTGCCTGTGCAAAACAAAAATGTTGCTAACTTTTGTCTGATAATTATAAAATTATAATGAAAAATATTCCTCTATAACATATCTACAAAACACTTGACTTTTGAAAATAAATATAATATGAACGATTATTTTAATTTTATTTTTGCTCGTATTACCCTTCTTTATTTCGCAGTAAGGTAAGATGATTTATGGCAATATTTCAGCAAATGTATGGAACCATCTTCAGACAGTTGCCTATCTTCGCCTACCACACATTTTTTAAAGAAAATGCGACTCTATTGTGCTACAAGTAAAGTGTATCATCATCTTTTACGTTCTACATTGTTTACACTAGCGGCATGTAAAAAAAAAAAATAGTGATGCTACAGCAAAGGTAGGTGAAGTTAGGGAACAATACCTATACTTCGCCTACTACACTTGTGGTAAATTTTAAACCACATAGGCAACGAAATTTAAAGCTTTAATAGTCTATAATCATAGCCACAGATAAGTAAAATCGATTTTTATTCATCATTTCAAAATACTTTTAAATCTGTGAAGGAATTGTTACAAAAGCTGCCAAAACCCAGGCGAAGTAACGGGTCGCCACCCTATTTACTTCAAAGTTCATAAACTAAAGATATATGAAATGTTCTTTTTTATGAAAATTAATTTAAAATTTTAGCTTAAAAAGCAATATTTAACACCCGCATATGGTATTAAGTATTTATTCTTTAATTATACTACCTACAATTATAATATAATTATATTTTAATACAATTGTAGGTACGATAAGGTTTCGAATACCTCATAATGATCCAAATTCAAAATACCGCATGAACTAATTGGTGGCGTAAGCACACAAAGCAGGTTAAATCATATTGCATGTAAATTCAAAATACTTGTGAATTATCACATGTATACAAACTGTAACATTATTTTCGGGCAAAATGTGTTGATTAATTGCAGTGTCTTTTTCCGTGCCCCAAACACAATGTGCCCCAAACTCATAAAAATTTTGTTTGTAATGACTGTGTGACTGTCGATAAGTCGTTTTTTTGCTAACAGATTGATTCTGTGCCCAGATAAGTCATCCAATTAGTGGCGCTGTTTAATTCTGGACTTAGCGTGTTTTAACTGTAAAATTGCAACTAAGCGTCTCACATCTTGAAACAATCGAACGCTATATACTTGTTTATTCACATGCCGTCAAGGATGAACTAGGAGTGGAAGTTTTTTGCAAATTTCTTTCCTAATCGATTTTCAACTACAGTTACATATCCACTGAGTGATTACTATTTAAGAAATCTATAACCCATTCCAATTTATTTAATAGAAGGTGATCTAGCCATGTTGACATTATTTACACACAAATTATTCCTCTTTTTATATAGCGGGAAAACCTACTCCTCCTATAAAAGTTTACAATCAACAGCTTCATTACTTATTTTGCGTAAATGTAAATATGGGCAAATACACAACGGTGTACAACACATATAACATACCTTGCCATACATGTCCAGAACTTGAACCTACATGGTATAATTTAGTAAACTATACTCGTATCTTGCATAAAAAAAAACCTTGGCATATTTTAAGATAACAATATTCTAATTATATCTACCTATTGGCGATATAAGTTCATGGTTTTATATAGGCTCGTTATATATTATTATAGCCACAGCGGCATTGTGAAAAATCATATCATTTTTAGGTAAATATCACAAAATCCCTCGCCGTAATAACAACCTAGTATTACCGGAACCTAAACTCGAGCAATATTAATATATAATCAAATACCAAATTATATACACGAACAAAAAGTACACCTATTCAAAAATAAATTAAAACATCTACTACTACAAAATTGCTATTACTCTGTTGCTGAATACCTGAACGATAAAAATGTCAAGGAATATATCTGTAGAGTGGAAGATAAACATGTAACTTAATTAGTATTAATATGTTAACTGAAGCTGTAAATTGCAATACCCAGCTAGGGTCCATGTTTGTGAAGTTGTGGTTATCATTATGTATTATTACCTACTGTAAACTGACATGTGCAATAAATAAATAAATAATAGACTACGTTAACATGAATACTTTAGAGCTGATATGATGATAGACGTCGGAAGTGGTCATTGGGACTCCTACATGGTTAACAGTAAGTCCATTTGGGTTGGGTTCGATTGACAGAGATTAAGTCAGTTGATTCATAACATTATTAACATAACAAAAGTTTGTACTCGCGCATTTTAGATGTGACCTTCTCTATGACTTGCAGACAGTACTGCCAAATTTTTATGTTTTTAAGGTTCTGTACCTCAAAAGGAAAAACGAAATCCTTATAGGATCATCACTGAGTTGTCCATCTGTCGGTCTATCTGTCCGTCTGTCAAGACCCTTTTTCTCAGGGGCGGGTGAAGCTATCAACCTGAAATTAATATTAAATACTCAGGTATGCAATACCTCCGAGTAATGAATAATTAAACTTCCAAGTCTATGCAATCAAAAGATACGGCTGTTTATGCCTCGATTATGCGCATATTTAGTCACTCGCAAAGGAAGCAAAACCTATAGGGTACTTCCCGTTGACCTAGAATCACGAAATTTGGTAAGAAGCAATGTCATGTAGCACAAGTAAAGGAAAAAATTCAAAAACTAAATAGTATTGTCTTAGGTTTTCGCGATTGTTACACATTGAATTAAACAATTTTTAACGGAAGTATCGCGTATTTTATTTATTTTGTTGAACCTGACGTTTCGAACGCTTTGCAGCGTCCGTGGTCGCAGGAAGACTAAGGTGGTATTTGTCTTACATTAGTTATTCAATTATTACATCTACCGACATGGATGGATTAATTATATATGTTCCGATTCACACAAAAATCGCTCACAGTGTCCGAACATTTTTTAGATCTTTGGGTTTGGGACTTGATTATTTTTAGGACTGGATCCCAAGCAGGTGGTACTTGCCAACCATCTTCTCTATTGAAATTGTTTTTTTAGAGAAAAAAACTCTGCAGTATGTGAACATACACTGGACCAGCCAAACCATTACATCCGGTTCGATAAACCACAAATCCTCGCCAAGGAGAATCGCTACATGCCGAGAATGTTGCGCGAGGCTATTGAAATAAGAAAACACCCCAATTTCAATAGAGAAGATGGTTGGCAAGTACCACCTGCTTGGGATCCAGTCCTAAAAATAATCAAGTCCCAAACCCAAAGATCTAAAAAATGTTCGGACACTGTGAGCGATTTTTGTGTGAATCGGAACATATATAATTAATCCATCCATGTCGGTAGATGTAATAATTGAATAACTAATGTAAGACAAATACCACCTTAGTCTTCCTGCGACCACGGACGCTGCAAAGCGTTCGAAACGTCAGGTTCAACAAAATAAATAAAATACGCGATACTTCCGTTAAAAATTGTTTAATTCAATCAAAAACTAAATTTTTAGTTCAATTACAAATAAAACTTTTTTTGCGAAAAATTTTTTACGGAACCTTCGATGGGCGAGTCGAACTCGCAGTTGGCGGTTTTTTTTTAAAAAAGCAAACCGGGTAACATAGTACACGCTTTGCATTTTTTAACAAAGCTTTGCTGAAACAGTCAGCATGTTTGTGAATAATAGACAAACAATATAGTTAGGCAAAGATCACAATACAACATTCCTGATCCTTATTCGGACATATACAAGAGTTACAGCTTAGAATAGCTAGTCCTTATCGAGCAGTAGCTCAGAGAAGTTGAGGTGGATCTGAGGGACTTGTTATTCATTTATGCCACAATAGAGAGATGTAAGCGGTATGTTAACTTCAAATTAACGGAGGTCGAAATCTTTACACTCGTACAGATGGACGCGCTGCGTGAATCTAAACTATTTTCGCAGCAAATCAGTCGCGACTGGTCACGTTTTACGTTCCCTGTAGCATGTGACTATTCGGGATCCTGAAGAGTGACTGCCGAGATGGCGACCACTGATTAACCAATTGCTTAAATATCTGTACTGTGCCTATAATCTGATAATGAACTGATTAATTTCAAGATAGATACTGTATAGTGTGGGCTCGCCTCGACGGGGTGACTAGAGTGTTGGCGCCCCCACCGCCCACGATCAGATACCCGCCCGACGTCACAACTTTCTTATTGGCTGCGTTCTCATCGCTGGCGACTATCTGTAAGATGAACGGACAATTCAATTTATCAGTATTATTAATAGCTTATATTAGTGACAGCCTAGTGAATAAGGAAACGGCCTATTGAGCAACAGGTCTCCAGTTCGAATCCTGGCATGTACCACTAAATTCGTCTTTTCGGATTTATATACATATTTGTACTTGCTCGGCGGTGAAGGAAAGGAACGCTCCATGTCAAAACCAGTATCTTCGCCAATTCTTTACGCTTTTAGGTAGCGAACCCCGCCAATCCTAATGGATTAGGAAACGGGATAGCGCTAGGAAGAAGAATCATTGTGTTCATAATGTTAGGTAACAGCTCATACAACGTAACCTAATAACCATTAAAATGGCTTAATAGATGCGTTTTACTTAAAATAAAATGCATATTAAAGTACTTTATTAGAATCTTAATTGCTACTTCTGTTTGGATAACAATTTCGATACAATTACGAACATTGGTTTTGTTGCTTCCTTTAAACCTACAATTTAAATAAAACAGAAATGTCATGATTTAGAAGAAAAAACATTGCAGATGTAGAATATGGAAGTTTATCTATAATAAAATAATCAACCATTTGTTTTGATGCCATTTTACTACGTAAAATACAATGAAATTAATTCTATGTTACAAAGGCGGACTTATCCCTAAAAGGGATCTCTTCCAGCCAACCCAGATCTATTGACAGAATAACATATATGACCGAGAGAACAAACGTACACCAATTGACTACAACAATATCATAAATTTCATAAAACTAACGAACATCAACTTTACCTAATACATATTATGAAGTTATACCTAAACAAAACAATAAATAAAGATGAAAAAAGAAATAGGAATATATACAAACATTAAATACAAAAGCTAAAAACAAACAATATGAGATATATTTTATGCAGTATGCATCCAAAAATGCTCACAATTCACCAATTAAAATGTTTTTGACTCGGGAGTTTGAAGGAATCTATTCCATAGACTAACAGATTTTGCAGAAAAAGACTGTGTGTACGAATTGGTATTCTGACTCGGAATATCGAGGACAAGGGTACCACAGGAGCGCAACCGATTGTCCATATCACGAAGATGAATTGTCTCTTTTAGGTAGGAAGGTGCAGATGGATTGAATAAAACATTAAAAAGTAAGCTGAGAATGTGCATCTTCCTACTGTCTCTGATCGTTGACCAATTGAGACGTTTGCGGCACTCTGAGACGTGATCGTATTTGCGCAGTCTAAAGACGAAGCGAATACAAAGGTTTTGTAGTCTTTCTAACTTATCCAACAATTCTTCGGAAGGGTCCAGATAAATCTGACAAATCTGAATAAAGCGACATCATCATAATCTAGCAAAGGAAGGAGAAGGGAATTAGCCAACAAGATCTTAGTTTTTAGAAAAAAATACAGTCGTCGGAGTGAGTGGAGAGATGCGAAAATCCTACGGCTGACTTCATTGAGCAGTCAGAATCCGTTATATACGTTTTCCCATACATTTCGCGGTCGTATACGCCCACCCGGGTTTCGAAGGGTTAATATGCGGGACCCACGACAGAGTTTAGTCAATAATAATTCCCAAATCAGAGACAGTTGAAGAAAAAGGAATTATGTCACCATCAAACTGAATGTTAAGAAGAACCGTAACCCTGGAGTTTAGAAATAAAGTGTGGGCTGCCTATAATTATTGCTTGTGACTTGGCTGCATTGACTTTAAGCCCGAAGTTATGGGACCAATCAGCAATAATAGCAAGATCGTCATTGATAGCGTGCACAGCTAAAGAAATATCAGGAAATGGGGCAGCTGTATAAATCTGTAAATCATCAGCATATAAATGGTAAGAAGAGAGAGAAGAAACAATGCTATTAATAAACAGCGAAAAGAGAACAGGTGACAATACACCGCCCTGTGGGACAAATCAAATCACACCAGTCAGGTCGGCGATCTCCCATTTTTACTAATTGCCGGCGACCCACAAGGTAGGAATGAAACCATGCTGATGCCATGGACGATATATTGACAGAGTGTAGGACTCCTAACAAAATATCGAGATCAATAGTATTGAATGCACTAGTGAAATCTAGTAGCACAAGGACAGTTACTAATATGTAGCTCACTTGGTGGTAAAATATGTTTGTTCGCGACAACTATGTACATAAATAGATAACCGTCGCGCGTAGTTATAAGTGATGCACATTTTATATAGTTATAGTTGTTTGTATTAGTTGTTTATGTAAGGATTAGAATAGGTTTACACAGTTTTCATACATACTTTGTTAGAGATAAGTTTTACATGTTTTTAGTATATAGGTACGAGCTGTTGCAAGCCAGACTATATAATAAAGTTATAACGGCGAATTACTGGCTGCAACAGCTCAATAGTGCATAGATGTACCTATTAACGTAATTTTAAGTTTATAATGAAAACATTTTTATGTAAAACTTCACTGACCCATAAGTTTCGACAATAACTTTAGCAAAAGTTTTTATGGTTTTTTATGAAAAAGGGTCAAATGTATGAAATAATAGTACAACTTACAAACATTTTAGACACAAATAAAGCGAGCACGATCAGGTATTGCCTCTAGGTCTGGGCGATTTTGGCTATTGCTATCTCTTTCCCACACATGTGCCTCTCGCTCGCACAGCGGGGGTATAAATATGGGCCATACATCGTCGATCGGTACCGACCAACCAGACCGCTACGGCCGCCGCACTGAGCAGACGTCTCGACGTTCGCTCCGTGTAGTACCTGTGCGATCCGCGACTGACCAGTGTCGCTAGTTGTATCTCTGTTGTGTTTCGTAACGAAACATCAACTGAGATACGCCTGCGCCGCCGGAAAGTTTCTCTGTACTTTTTTAAGGTACAATCAAACCTGAAGGCATTGCAGAGGTGACTCCACAGCCCTGACGACTCTTGGCTAAGCCGTAACACTTTCTCCCCTCGGGCCTTAGGGCCTGGGGGCGTGAGGTTTGTGGCCGCCAGACTGCGGATACAGGAGCAAGACCGTCCCTCCGATGTCGAGCCCTTCTCAGGGCTCCGATAAAAAGGCCCCTGTCGGGGCCAAACGCCCGACGCCCGTCGCCGCCAGCCGAGGCGAACCCCCCGTGCCGTCGCCGCGATCCCCCCCCGCGCAGCCGCCGCGTGCGCCCGTCGTATCTGCTCCGCAGCCATCTGCGTCGAAGCAGCCGCGAAAGGGTGCAAAAGGTACCGACGCCGTCGCGGGCGTCGCTACCTCCCAGCCGGAGCGCAGCGCCGGAGGTATGCGCCCTTCTCAGGGCGAAACTTCCAGGCAGCCGCCGCTGACGTCCCTCAGAAAGGGTATAAAAAGCACCGACGCCGTCGCGGGCGTCGCTGCTTCCCATTCGTCGCTGTTGTCCGAGCGCAGCGCCGGAGGCATGCGCCCTTCTCAGGGCGAAGCCACCAGGCCGCCGTCGCACACTCCACGCGAAAGGGTCAAACCAGACATCGACGCCGCCGGCGGCGTCGGTGCCTCCCGCGCCGGAGCGTCGCGCCCTTCTCAGGGCGAGCGCTCCAGGTCGCTTTCGTCGTCGCGTAAGCGCGACGGTGCTAGGTCCGCGTTGCTTCACCCGACACCGGTGACGTCACGCGACCCGACTGTCTTGGCGGTCCCGCGAGTGCGCCTGCTGGGTTCCGGCATTTCGCCAAAGTCTATCCTTGAGGATGACATGGTGAAATTCGCCGAGATCTGCCGGCGGGGCATCTTCTCGGACCCCTTGACGGAAAGGATAGCGATGACCATCCGGGACTACCAGGATGAGGTGGCGGCAGGGTCTTCAACCCCCCCCTCACTGGAAGTGGTCGAGGCGCAAGAAGCCGTGCAAGCGTTATGCGAGCGCGGTGTAAGGCGCCAGAGGTCCCCAGAGAGTGACACCGAGGCAGAGATGCAAAAGCGAATCCGCATTGCACTCACAAGCCCTCCGGCCTCTCTTAGTGTACCGATGGAGGTACCTCCCCCTGCGAATCCAACTCCGAGAGAGCAACGCGACCCGCGCATCTGTCGACGCCGCGACGTAGTGTGCCCTCCTCCTCCCCCCCCGCCGTCAAGTGACGAAGCGCCACCCCCCCCTCCTCCTTCTCCCCCCCCGCGGACAAGGAGCGACGTAGTGCCTACAATGTCGTTTGCCGACACGGTACGAGCGCAGGCGTCGACATCAACGTCCGGTGCGTCACAAGTACCGCCGGCGTCGGTGAGCAGCAAGCCTGCGGTGCCGCCGAAAGCGAACCCGCGCTACCCACCGCTCATTGTTGAGACCCTACCGGATTGGACGACGCACTTCAAAGCCTTGAAGTCTAAGCTGGGCCATAGCCCGAACGCGAGACCCTTTGGCAGAGGAGTGCGGTTCACACCGAAGACTGAAGAAGAGTACCGCGCCGTACAAAGGTACCTCTACGATCTTGAGAAGACTCAAAAGCTCAGCTGGTTCTCGTATTCGTTGCCGGCTGAAACCAGCGCAAAGGTAGCGATACGAGGGCTACCGTCTGACACCGATCCGAACGAGATCTCAGAAGCCCTAGCGGAACTGAATTTCGTACCTGAGTACGTGCGACCCATCCGCGCGCGACAAGGCAGACCCGGATGCATCTTCTTCGCCCAACTTAAGAAGACCTCCGACACCATCCCACGGATATACGACGTCACCGAGCTGTTGTGCATGCCCGGAGTGAAGATAGAGGCGTGGCGAGGCAGGCAGGGGCCAGCCCAGTGCCACCGCTGTCAGCGCTTCAGGCATTCATCGCACATGTGCCACCGCAAACAAGCGTGTGTGCGCTGCGGAGAAGAGCACGCAGCTAGTGACTGTCCGCGCCCCAGAGAGGAGCCGCCGACGTGTGCCAACTGTGGAGAGGCGCACACGGCCAACAATCCCAGATGCGCTGTGTTTCGTCGCGAATTGCGAAACAAGCGAGCAGGGACGGTTGCAATCACCGCCGGCGCCTCAAAACGGACAAAGAAGGCCGTTACAGTCGATATACAGACAGAAACGCCTTCTTTAATGGCACAGGCGAACGCTCCCACCGAGAGAGGCGCCTCTCTCAAGAAGAAGAGGCGTAGGAGGAAGTCCCGGAAGGCTGCGCAAGCCGTACAGGCGCAAAAACCGGCCGAAAGGACCCAGACCGCAGCCACTTCAGCACCCCGAAAAGGTGATTTGAAGAAAGCGGGCGTCCCTACACAACAAGTAGGTCGTCAGGCGAGGCAAACGGCGGTTGTTACATCGCACATACCGGCACCCAGCGCTGGAGCGATCGACAACAACGCTACTGCTGTTTTAGACGTCGCTCTTATTATCATGGAGGACGTATTGAAGGCCGTACGGACAGGACAGAACACCCTGTCAGTGTTACTAGGAGGAATGGCTCAGCTCATCCAATTGAGACTGCAACATGGGGGCTCTTAGAGTTTTGCACTGGAATGCAGACGGCCTATACAAAAAGGTTGCTCTGCTGAAAGCGCTACTCAAGGAGCAGGATATTGACGTCTGTTTGGTGTCTGAGACGCACCTGAAGGAGTCCATTACGCTGAGAATCCCAAACTACCATATCTATCGGAAAGACGAACGTTCTCCCCATGGAATAGCTTACCGTGGGTTGGCAGTGCTAGTCAGACGCCGCTTAGTCCATCAACCGATCAAGATAGTCGAGACCGAGTCTGTCCACAAGAGGGCCAAGCTTTATGCTTTAGGAGTTGACATCCACGCGGGTAGGCAATCCATGCACCTGTACGCAGCCTATAGACCCCCGATTGGGAAGCTGGACCCGGCGGAGATAACCCGCCTAGTCGATACGGAGACTAATACACCTGTCCTTCTGGCTGGCGATTTCAATTGCAAACACACAGCATGGTGCGCCACGCACATTTGCCCAAGCGGACGTCGGTTGTTTGACGATGCGGAGCGCTGGGGCTATACCGTGCAGGGCCCCGAGGTTCCGACGCATTATCCGTATAGTAATACGGCGGCACCCGATGTCCTGGATATTATAGTTCACAAGAACTTACACTGCCAACCTACGCAAGAGGTTCTACTGGAGAGCATGTTCTCGGACCATCTACCGGTACTCGTGACGATTCCAGAGACTCCACTTTCGGTCTCACCACCAATTCCCAAGCGTCTCATCAACTGGGCCCAGTACACCGAAAAAGTAGACTCCAGGCTCGCGGCGTCGTTTCCCATCTCAACTCCGGATGATGTGGAGCGGCTAGCGGTGCATATTACGGAGACTATCCAGACGGCCTTCAATGAGTCCTCCACCGAGACTAAGAAGCGACAACAATACTCGCCACTCCCCGACGCCATCAAGCGTAAGCTAACAGACAAACGTCGACTACGCAAGCTGTGGCAGAGGACGCGGTGTCCTGTGCTAAAGGCCGAACTTCATCGCCTTACGACCATAGTAAAGGACGCGCTAGAAACCCATCGAGAGGAGAGTTGGCAGCGGCACGTAGAGGATGTCAGTGATGACTGGAATTCAATCCACAAACTGTGCAGGCAGCTGACGAGAACTCCACCTCCAGTACGTCCACTACTGGCAGACGATGGTACTTTGCGATATCACGCAGCAGACCGCGCTGAAATATTCGCCGACCACTTAGAACGCCAATTCCGCCCTAACGAAACAGAAAATACAGCTCACGTCGAAATGGTGCAACAGTACCTACGAGGCTATTTTTCTACGTCGATAGCGGCCGATGACGATCCAATTGTTTTCACCCCGGGCGCAGTGCAGCGTGCAATACAACGCGCTAAACTTCGGAAGGCGCCCGGTGCAGATAAAATAACCAATGAAGCCCTACGTCGGTTACCGCCGCGCGCCGTCGCGGCGCTAACTCGACTGTACAACGGTATAAATCGCACTGGACACTTCCCGTCTATATACAGAGACGGACGCGTAATATTGCTGCCTAAACCCGGTAAGAACGTGTTGAAACCGGAGAGTTATCGGCCCATTACACTGCTATCTACGCAGTCGAAAGTGTACGAACGCCTCCTACTGAAACACCTCGCCCCGCACATCGCCCCCCGCGACGAGCAGTATGGTTTCAGAGCGGAACATTCGACGACTCTTCAATTATTGAGAGTGCTGCACATGATGACCCAGGGTATGAACCAGAGGGGAAGCACAGTAGCAGTATTTCTTGATATGGAGAAAGCGTTCGACAGAGTTTGGCACGACGGTCTGCTGTACAAACTAGCGACGTCCAGCGCTTCCCAACGTCTAGTACGAATAATAGCCTCCTTCCTGAGTGATAGAAGTTTTCATGTATCCGTAGAAACAGAGTCCTCGACGTCCAGAAAAATCTTGGCCGGCGTACCGCAAGGGAGTTGCCTCTCCCCAGCATTGTACGCACGTTACACCGATGACATTCCGAAGTCAGACGAATCCACATTAGCACTGTACGCCGACGACGCAGCGTATCTGACATACAACAAAAATGCTAGATACGCAGTGTTGAAAATGCAACGCGTACTAAACCTGCTCCCCGAGTGGCTTGACAAATGGAGGCTCTCGGTTAACGTGCGAAAGACACAAGCAATGCTAGTGAATCTCTCCGTAAAGAAGCCTTCCACCTTGTATCTCCATGGTGAGCAGCTAGCTTGGCGCGAATCGGCGACCTACCTAGGCGTCGAAATCGACCGGCGGCTCACTATGAAAAAACACGCGAACAAAATCATCGCTAGGACCCGTGCATCGCGCGCTTTATTGCGGCCGGTGCTCTCCTCGAAGCTTCCGCTGAACACGAAACTCAGCATATACAAGACCTACCTACGGCCACGTTTAACATACGCAGCGCCAGCTTGGTTCGCCCTACTGAGCAAAGGAAACGCTGAGAGAATCCAACAGCAACAGAGCATCTCCCTCAGGCAGATTACAGGCGCCCCGCGCATTGTAAAGAACGCCACTATACAGAGGGACCTACGTATGGAGAGCACGGACGCATTTATACGCCGACTCACTGTAAGCCTGTTCGAGCGTGCGGACGCGTCGGATTTGCGTCATATACGCAATCTGGCGCCTCTACATACTCGGCCGCCGGACGGACGCCCTTACGCTCGTGAGTTACTCGCGAACAACAACACATGAGACGATTCTGACGAACTAGAAACGTAGCGCGCATCTCGGCCTATACGGCCAACACAACGCCCGGTATGTAGTCACATGCTGCGATCGATACCTCAGTAGAGAGATTTCTATCTCGGAACTGATTCCCCAGCCACCGTGAGGAGGTTGTGAGATGACCCACACTACGATCGGTACCAGTCGTCCGCTACACTCAGCGCTCACACTACAGTGAGATAGCCAGCCAAGTCACTCCGAAGCCAAGCCAGTCCAGACCTAGCAGGAAGTACCTACGGCTCCATACTTCTGAAGACAGCAACAGGCGTTTCATTCTGCACCAACCCACAGACCTGCGACTTACAACCGGAGGTCGAAGAACGAAGCCCGCCAGTGCCTACATTCTATTATTTTTATATTCATCTACGTAAGTGTACGGGTCGTATCGAAGGGGCCCGTACATTTTGGTCCTTCAGCAGCCGGATACTGGGAATAGTTCTTCAGACGACGAAGAAAAATGCCTGTTACAAGAAGTATGGAGTCGGAAAGGAAGACAACGCCTGCTCAAGTCAACGGAGCCGCCGCCGCCACAGTGACGCCCGCCACCGCCGCCGCACCCGCCGTAGCGACGCCAGAGACGTCTACAGCCGAAACATCGACGACGACGAACACTACGGCCACTGCAACGACCGGCGAGACGACAGCGACCGGCGAGACGACAACCGGCAAGACTGCAGCCACACACCGGACAGCCAGCCCACAGAAGGAGGCCTCTCGCCGCCCGCCCAACGCGCCCCGCACTACGTCGAATTCCTTCTACAGAAGGAAGTGGAGCTGGCAGCTGCACGTGTCGCCGCGTTGGAGGCGGACTCTGAAGACGAGATCGAAGCAGACGAGGACTTGGCAACTAGGAACGAGCGAACAACCGACTGGGTCAACAGAAGCACGCTGGCACTCACAATGGAGCCCTACGTACCGAAGCCCGACGTCCCAGGCCCGGGCCATCGCAGGACCGATGAAGAGGGGATTATAGCAGCGCCGCCGCCGCAGACGTGCAGCGACGCACTTCATCGGGGCCACAGCGAGGTCACGCGGCACGCCGAGCAACAAGTACCGGTTCCAGTGAGGGAAGATATAGAGCCAGCACGCTATTGTGAAGAGAGACGACCGCAACGGGAGTTTGACTACAATCAACTAGCAACTGCCATCACACTTGCAGCGAGAGCCGTTCAACCCGCCATTGCACCGAGGACCGTCGAGTTACCGTGTTTTCACGGGTCATCGAACGAGTGGCTGCCATTCAAGGCCGCCTATGATGAAGCTGCAAGTCACCTCTCCGAACAAGAAAGGCTGTCCAAGTTACGTCACAGCCTGAAGGGAGCCGCCAGAGATGCAACACTATGTCTCTTCGTCTTGACCCGACGAAGAGACATAGTGTTGCATCGACTTCAGAAGAAGTTATGAAGATGTTAGCCGCGAGGTTCGGTCGTCCAGATGCACTGGCAATGACCGAACTGAACAAGCTCCGTGCGCTACCACGACTGGCCGAGAACCCAAGAGACATCTGCATCTTCGCTTCAAAGGTGCTTAACGTCACAGCCACAGTTAAAGCACTGAAGAAGCATCACTATCTACACAACGCCGAAGTGGTACGCAGCGTCATTGAAAAACTGCCGCCAGCGCTGCGCTACAGGTATTACGACTTCGCCGCCGAACAGCCGGAAGATCATCCAGACCTTCTCACGCTGTCCAAGTTTCTGGAAGTCACCGCCGATCGATGTGGAAGCTACGCACCGGCCGAGCTCACTGCGGTTGAAGACCGGCGGGAGCCTGCCGTACGAAAAGGACTACGTGCTTACCACACTCAAGATCAGAAGTCTACTGCGGTGCAACTAAAGTGTCAAGTTTGCAAGAAAGAGGGTCACCATCCGTACGACTGCAACGTGTTCAAGAAAGCCGACCAATTTGCGAGATGGGAGCTAGCCAGAACTCACAGGCTATGCTTCCGTTGTTTGCGAGTCCGCAAATTTCGGCATAACTGCAAGCCAAAGCAGTGTGAAGTCGACGGATGCAAGTACACGCATCACCCTTTTCTACACGACACGAAAAGGAAAGAAAATGAAGTTGAAAATTCAACAGCCATAGTTACGTCGACAAGGGAAAACTTCACTGCTGCCTATCTCAAGATTCTGCCTGTACAAGTGACCGGTCCGAAGGGTACATACGACACTTACGCCCTTTTGGACGACGGCTCTACGTGCACACTCATCGAGTCGGCAGTGGCGAACAAAATCGGCGTACACGGGCCGCCCGCGCCTTTTTACATAGAGGGTGTGGCCGGCGCACGTATTACGGCCGATACATCGGAACGTGTACACTTCACTATACAAGGAAGAAACTCAGTGAAGCACGATGTGTCGGCGCGTACAATGGACAAGCTGATGTTGACGACTCAAGGTGTGCCACGTAGTGTCGTGAAACACTGTCGTCATTTGGAAGATATCGAAGATCAGCTGATTTATGAGGAAGGCCATCCAACCGTGTTGCTGGGTCAAGATAATTGGTCGTTGCTGCTCACACACGACGTGCGAAGAGGGACCACAGCCCAACCAGTCGCTTCATTAACCGACTTGGGATGGGTATTGCACGGCGCGACGGGAAATAAGAAGAAGCAGCAAGTCCATCGAGTTAGCCATCTGACTACAATAACACTAACGGAGGAACAGACAATGGATGACCTCATGAAGGAGCACTTCGCCCTCGAGTCTCTGGGTGTTCAGCCTAAACATTCACACACCAACGACGAGCTCAACGCGCTGCGCACACTCGAGGAGAAGACGCGTCGATTACCGGCGGGAGGGTTTGAAACAGGATTGCTATTCAAACAAAGCGATTTTGTACCGCCGGATAACTACAACACAGCGATGCGTCGCCTCGAGTTAGTCAAGAAGAAACTCGACAAAAATGTTGAATTGAAGCGGCGCTACGAGACACAAATGAACACTCTGATACAGAGCGGCTATGCAGAGAAGGCTCCACAAGTGAAAAGCGACAGAACTTGGTATCTGCCACATTTTGCAGTTATCAACCCGCAAAAGCCCGAGAAACTACGCATCGTGCACGACGCGGCAGCCAGGACCCGTGGTATCAGCCTCAACGACATGCTGCTGTCTGGGCCCGACCTCATACAGTCTCTACCCGGAGTGCTGATGAGGTTCCGTCAACGCCCAGTAGCGGTCGCAGCCGATATCAAGGACATGTTCCTGCGCATCAACATACGGGAGGAAGACCGAGACATGCAGAGGTTCCTGTGGAGAGAAGACAGAAGAATAGGTCCACCCACAGAGTACCGCATGAGAAGCGTGATCTTCGGCGCCACGTCGTCACCATGCACGGCGATATACATCAAAAACAAAAACGCCGAGGAATTCAAAGAACAGTTTCCCGAGGCAGCGCAGGCAGTGATAGCAAACCACTACGTCGACGACTATCTTGCCAGCTTTGACACGGAGGAGGTCGCCATACAAGTATCAACACAAGTCGCTAATATACACAAACGAGCGAATTATCATCTTCAACGCTGGGCATCGAACTCAAACAAGGTGCGCGCCGAATTCTCCACTACACCTAAGGGGAATTTAGTGCAACTCGATGCAGAGAAGATATTGGGCATGGTGTGGGACCCGAATGAAGACAATCTGGGCTTCAACATCAATCAACACAAGCTTCCGCCTTCAATATTGGAAGGCACGAAAACACCGACGAAGCGAGAAGCCCTACGTACAGTGATGTCTTTGTTCGACCCGCTGGGCTTAGTTACACCTGTTACAATACAAGCGAAGAAGATTTTACAAGATACTTGGCGTACTGGAATCGACTGGGATGTCAAGTTGCAAGACAGTGAAGCCGAAAGTTGGTCATACTGGCTCTCTCACGTGAGAAGACTACCGAGCCTAGCTATACCAAGGTGCTATCCCGGCGTATCGACCGCACATACGAACGAAATACATACTTTCGTCGATGCAAGTTCGTCGCAATACGCCTGCGCTGTGTATTGGAGGGCACAGGATGCATGCGGGAATATACATGTGTCATTGATAGCTGCAAAAGGCAAAGTTGCACCGTTGAACAAAGTGACGTCAATACCGAGACTCGAACTCCAGTCAGCTGTACTTGGGTGTCGTCTTGCGCGCACAGCCATAGACGAACACGACATAAAGCCGACCCGCCGAGTATATTGGTCGGATTCACGCACGGTACTCTCGTGGCTACGCACTGGCCCGCGAGCGTACAAGCCGTTTGTGGCCCACCGGATCGCGGAGATCGCCGAGGAAACGAAGACCAGCGAGTGGAGATGGGTGCCTACGAAGGAAAATGTTGCAGACGACGCAACGCGCGACACTCCACACGACTTCAACTCACAACACCGGTGGTTCCACGGGCCCGCGTTTCTACGCGAGTCGGAAGCAAACTGGCCGCGAGAGGTCAATGAACCCGACCATATGGGTCTGACCGGCGAGGAAAGAGTCAGCTTTGTTCGAAACACTACATCACTAAAGGAAGCACTGCCCGACGCAACTCGTTTTTCAAGTTGGTTAAAGTTAGTGCGTACTACGGCGCGTGTACTACAATTCATCGAATTTCTGCGCATCAGAAAACAACTGTGCAACGCGGCCTACAAACGCAATAAGAAAAACGAAGTTGACGACGCTACTTGGACGAAAATAAAGAAAGCAGCGAAGGGAAAAAACAAGAAAATCAGTGCTACGTGTGAAAGTGAAAACAGCTGTTTCATTCAACTTGAAACACATCACTTACATCGTGCCCAACAGCTGTGGATACGCTCAGTGCAAGATGATGCGTTCAGTGAAGATGTCGCAGCTTTAAAGTGTAAAAAACAGTTACCTGCTAATAGCCGACTAAGTCAGCTGTCCGTCATTATAGACAGCGATGACGTCATACGGCTACGGTCACGAATAGCAGCCGCTGTCGACATCACGGACGAACAAAAAGCTCCGCCGATTATGGATGGCAAACATACATATGTGCAACTGTACATCTCATGGGTACATCGAAGACTCCATCACGGGGGCTTCGAGACCACGACCAACGAAGTTCGACAACACTTATGGGTACTACGACTGCGCAATACAGTTAGAAGTGTGTTGAAAAGATGTCAACAGTGTCGCATCAGGCGGGCCGTGCCCGCTCAACCGTCTACGGGTGCCACTGCCGGGGTCATTCACCGACGCCGACGCAACAGGGCGACGGGAGTGGCGTGCGAGTCAACAGCTCGCCAACCATTTCTGGAGTCGCTGGGTGAAGGAGTACCTGCCAGAACTCCAACACCGGCGGGACCCACGCGCTTCACACGGCGCTATCCGGGTCAATGACCTCTTACTGATAGCAGATGGCACTCTACCTCGTAACTTGTGGCCACGAGGTGTAGTCGTCGCTACCTACCCCGGACCGGACGGAGAGACACGAGCGGTGGACGTGCGGACCAACAAGGGCGTGCTGCGAAGACCCACCAAGAAGCTGGTGATCCTGCCTACAGCGACGGTCGACGGCGCGAACATGAAAAATATCTCCAGCTGAGATAGCTGCGGCGGGAGTATATGTTCGCGACAACTATGTACATAAATAGATAACCGTCGCGCGTAGTTATAAGTGATGCACATTTTATATAGTTATAGTTGTTTGTATTAGTTGTTTATGTAAGGATTAGAATAGGTTTACACAGTTTTCATACATACTTTGTTAGAGATAAGTTTTACATGTTTTTAGTATATAGGTACGAGCTGTTGCAAGCCAGACTATATAATAAAGTTATAACGGCGAATTACTGGCTGCAACAGCTCAATAGTGCATAGATGTACCTATTAACGTAATTTTAAGTTTATAATGAAAACATTTTTATGTAAAACTTCACTGACCCATAAGTTTCGACAATAACTTTAGCAAAAGTTTTTATGGTTTTATATGAAAAAGGGTCAAATGTATGAAATAATAGTACAACTTACAAACATTTTAGACACAAATAAAGCGAGCACGATCAGGTATTGCCTCTAGGTCTGGGCGATTTTGGCTATTGCTATCTCTTTCCCACACATGTGCCTCTCGCTCGCACAGCGGGGGTATAAATATGGGCCATACATCGTCGATCGGTACCAGTCGTCCGCTACACTCAGCGCTCACACTACAGTGAGATAGCCAGCCAAGTCACTCCGAAGCCAAGCCAGTCCAGACCTAGCAGGAAGTACCTACGGCTCCATACTTCTGAAGACAGCAACAGGCGTTTCATTCTGCACCAACCCACAGACCTGCGACTTACAACCGGAGGTCGAAGAACGAAGCCCGCCAGTGCCTACATTCTATTATTTTTATATTCATCTACGAAAGTGTACGGGTCGTATCGAAGGGGCCCGTACAATGTTAAACACGGGAAAAAAGATTAAATTCACCCTCCATTATAGATGCTCTCGCTAGTTCAAGCACCATAATGTATAGGGTGCAATTGCTCTCTTTCTGAACTTGATTAACAGCCTTGGTTAACTGGCATCATTTACTCTCTTTTCTCCATATGGTCTAAGTACAGTTTCATCTTGTTTCGCATGGTCCAGGCCAGTTCATCAGAATGTGAAATACGGAATATTCGCACACAACTTCTCCAAATTATTCAGTACACACTGAGATCACGGAAGCATAGCCTGACCAAAAGATTTCGCAGGGTTTTCCAACTGAATTCGACCCCAGAAAGTCTTTGACTTGTGAAACCTTGATGTTTCACCCCAGAAGCTAAGCTAAAAAGAGACACCTACATCCGCGCTGGACTTGGTACGAAAAAAAAAGAGCGTGACGCTTGGTGTTGCAAGCATCCATTCTGTAGTTTACTATATGCCTCCCTTTCATCAGGTTGCAAATTAGCAGACACGAGTGCTCTGAAGAACTGTTTTCCCTTATCCCACCCTCACCCTTCCGTCATAGAACCACACGTGCGGGCTTGCGATGTCATAGTTTCACGGTTGAGAATATCTCTTCGCGTACCAAAAAGTTCGGCAACTCCTATCTTTGTCGTACCATTAAAAAGTGGAACGCCTTGCCTGCACATGTGTTCCCTCCTTCCTACAATATGTGATCCTTCAAACGAGCGTGAAGAAGCATTTTGCGGGTCAGCATGGCAGCGTCAACTGACATGATACGGGATGTAGTATGTTGTCAGTTGCAGTTGCGATTTGGGCTCCTCTTTCGCTTACCATCAGGCAAAAAGGGGCCACTATGTTGAACTAATATAAAAAGAAAACAAAAAAAAAGACAGCACGCCCAATTCTAACGAGTACAATTTGCACGTTGCCACCCCTGCTACTTAACACAGCAACGGTTCACTATGTAACTGCTAATTTGACATATTCTCAGGAACATAACAACCTTCCAGAGAGTTGTTATTTAGCTGCGGTTTTTTTTATGTAGAGGTACTTCCGTATTTGAGTTGCTTACCAAGTATCAGTGTGCGTTACCTCTTTTTCGCTATAGCCTCATTTGCTGGTTGTAAAGATTTTAAGTGAATTATTTACACCCGACATACCCGTTTGCTATCTTTTTTTTATACAACATCATACAACATCATACAGGCATAAAAGTATACGGCCCACTTGATGTAAAGGTTACCGTAGATTATAAACGCTTACAATACATAAATATCACTCGCACGATGTCACCTCTGCTGATAACACAGCAATTGCACAAGAGCTTACTGGTGACCTCACTCACACGCAGGAACACAACAACCCTCTAAGGAGTTGTTATTTGACTGCGGTATTCTGTGAGGTGAAGGTGCTTCCCCAGACGGTTTGCTTTGATGTGCCCTACCTCTCTTAAAAATACCCCGACCAAGACAAACAGGACACAAATATTTGTCCTGTGTGGGAATCGAACCCACGAGTATTATGTCAAAGTAACGTTACAGCGCGTTTCGCCACTGCGCCACCGAGATCGTCAAAGTGGTATGTTGAATACAAACCAAGTACAAACATGCTTATTTTATATATTTTTACATATAACTATTTAAAATCCAAACAACAGCACGTCGATTATGATTATTATGAAACAGAATAACATACTGGCTTACTGACTACGGCGGGCGGTACCTGCGTGGGCGCCGACACGGTGGTGGGCGCCTTGTACGTGCCCACGCATTTGAGGCTCTGGTTGCCGCTCGTGTCTTCAACCACGCTCACTAGACAAAATTATTTGTTTGTACATTATTCATCAACGTACAGACGATGACAAATGAAGATATACACTCATGAGTTCTGTCGTAGCAGTAAAGGCGTTTGCATGGTTTTGATTAGCTTTATTTGCCGTGTACATAAAAAAAGTGATATGTATTTAAATACAATATCATTTTGTAAATGCGGACTAAGAAATATCTTCCTGTAGAAGTAGAAAATCTTTTTCTGTAGGAAAAGATTGCTTGATACCAAAGTTGCTGTTATACAATCAAAATTTTCTACTACTACTTCGTGATTATCGAAAAAAAGAAAAGTGGAGATTTTAATGTAATTTTTGCATTAGATGCGATCCGTTTGATCGAGTTTCTAGACAAAAAAAAATATTTAAAAATGTGCAGCAGTCGGACTGTACCAACAACAATATCAAAAACAGTAATTGAGGCAATATTTCAAAGACATATTTAGCAAATTGAAACTAAAGTATTTATTTCATACTTCAGTTACCATATGCCTCTCGTATCAGTTATAGAAAATTCAAAATCGGGAACTGATAATGCATGTAATGTAAATGTACGTAATGTCTATGTGAATAAAATGCATAATCATTTTAAATTTGATATCAATATAATCATAAATAAACCCTACAATTATCCTACACCTGAAATTCTACATTCGTCTTAATTATCTTGAAGTTCACATTTTTTAAGATTTCATTTCTATCGCGTGTGAACATACACATTTTTTTTATTTAAAACTTTACATTTTTGGTACCCTCTACGCCCTGAAAGCAACCGACACCCCTCCGGAGAGTTGTTATTTGGCTGCGATTTTCTGTGAGATGTAGGTACTTGTTCCGTCGGTCATTGCCCTTCCCTTTTTGCTAACGGCTATCATATAACGATAACAGCCTGGTCCGACGGCATAGAATTGCATAGAGGCTCTATTAGTGGGCGACCGATCTACTCTTAAAGTTTTTAGAGCCAAACCAACATCAGCTGCATGTGGTGCATCCCCTCAACTAACAAACGGGACTATAGATATAGGCAATAGGCAGTGCGTAGCGAAATTTCACAAGCAAAACACCAAGGAAGTACCTCTACACTATATAAGGTGGTCCTGAGAGTTACAAGTAAGCCCCTGAGGAGTTACTCGGCACATCTTGTGTACTACGAGTGTTTATAAGCTACGGTAATCTATTTATATTGGCGTCGTATGCATGTTTGTCGCCCGACGAAGCATCAATAGTTAGTAGTAATAGTTCCACTGTAACATTAGAAATTGTACACTGATATTAGTAACGTTATACCCGTTTCCCAATCTACTAGGATTGGCGGGATCCGCTTCCTAAACCTAAGAATTTAGTAATACTGACCTCCGCACCCCAAAGGGAACACCAAATCATTCTTAGTAGGTAGATCACTCTATGTACAATTTCTTGAACACTGATTGAATGTGAAGTGAGTGAATGACATGGATAAATCATCTTTCTTTCATACAATAAAGCCTACTTACTTATAATGGATGACTTCTGGCTGCCATCTTGGACCATCCTTGTCGTAGATACACTCCCGCCGACCGATAGGGTCGGCGCTGGCGAGCTTTTCTGTAACGCCAATATATTATGCTATGTAATAAACCAGTTTTAAAGAGGATATGTACAAGATCATTTTTTTATACAACTTCTTAACGTTATTCTATATCCTAATCCATTAGGATTGGCGGGCTCCGCTACCTAAACCCGCCGCTACATAACATCCGCATCCGCTACATAAGGATTTCTCGAAGATACTCATTTTTACATGAACTGCCATCAGACCGTTATAACCCAGAGGGGAAACCAGACCTTTCTTAGCTAAGGTCACACATCGAAATATAATTTCTACGACGTGCGGGTGTTGTATGTTAAATGGTAAATCAATAGTAGCCGATAGGTGAACCATAATAAGGTTGTATACTACACACACTGCAAGCCCTCTGGTTGTTACTGTTGGGCATAAAACAACCCTCGAACCCTTTAGAACTCAACTCAACTTAGAAGAGTTACTATTTCTACCAGTAAAGCCATCTGGAAAATGGTGTGAGACACTGCGTTAGCCGCGGAATTGGCAACGCGCGAGTGATACTCCTTTGTCTCGTAAACATCCGTAAGCTAAAGTAACCGCTTTATATATAAGACGAGAAAGCATAAAAATCTTTTTATACAATAATTTTTATAAACTCACTGGCAGGTTTTCTGGTTGTGGTTGCAATCTGCTCTCTGGTGGCGGTATTTTGTCACTGTTGCCGTCCTGAAACAAGCGTAAAGTGTCTAGTAAAGATATTCATATAACTAAACAATCACAAAATACCTAACGATATTAATAGTTTTCTTAAGAGATTACTAACAAATATTGGCTAGTATAAACATGCATACCAGTGATACTTAAGCGGAACATTGCAAATGTTAGGTTACTTGTGTAGATAATGTATGAAACTATATTTATTTTAATATTACTTCCCACCACATGAGCACATTGTCACTTGTACAGTCCCTTTGTTCTTACTTGGCAAAAGATGCAAGTAAACAAATATGGCGTCTCGAGAAAAATAGTGTTGGGAACCGTTGAATGAAGTACTCATTAGGTTGCTATTTGCCACTGCGTTCATTCATGAATGAATGTAGTGTCATAAAGTAAAAAAATAATTTATAGTGACAAAGATGGTTTTGGTTGCTAAACTATGAAAAGTAGGTTACTTACTACTTAAAAATATATTAGACACTTAATTAAAAATATGAGTAAGTTATAACTATGACTGACAAGATTGTAAGATTACCCTTGCAATATTTCTTAAGTAACTAATGAAATATACAAATCTAAAATTTTTGAAATAGAAAGTGCCAGAAACGGATGTTTTTAATTTTTATCATATTCGTGTGAAATGTATATTCTTTGAAAATTATATTACTTGTATGGTATGGAGTGAACCTGTGTGGAGTCCTATAAATTCACTTTCCCGTTTATTCTGCATATCTAATTAGGTTTATTTACTCAATTAACTCATTTAAATTTGAAAAATCTTAAAAAAACACAAATAAGGTCTGAAACAGTCTTGAACAGTTCTTCATTCATTTAATCCCAACTGTATAATATTGAAATGCCAAACTGACATGGTGTCATTATAGCCCAGTCGAAATTACGTTTTTCGTTTGTCGTTTCGTCGTCGAATTATTTAAGTTTGTATGAAGTATTTATAGCTGTTTTCAGGGGAATTTAATGTTATAGTATTTAAACTAGTGTCTATATCGTACTGTGGTAACTTGCATTGTGCGATTCATTCGTAATATCGTGATTTGTGATCGAACAGTGTTTGTTTACATCTTTTGCCAAGTAAATGGACTTTAGTTAATTCGATCGTTACGAAAAACTCATTACTTTAAACTTCACAGCAAATCTACCCCACATAAATAACTAAGATAAACACTATTAAGTATTATGTAATTGAAAATGTAATTTAAAAATATTTACAAGTAAATAAAAAAAAAACCCAGTCTGCGTAAAATGCGAAGTTAAAAGATGGAAACAATTACACGTTCAAAAAATAAAATATTGTTTTTTTTTTATTTACTATTTTATTTTACACTTTAATTATCGTAATGAGGTAAAATTATGCAATCATGTCATTTCATTAAGGAGGTTAACAAAGTGATCTAAGCTACTAGTAATCCGCCTAAAAACCTTGATACACGGCTTAAGAGAAAGGTTACATAGACTTGACCTTTCGCTAAAATGCATCTAGTTAAACCAATCACGGTTTAGTGTAAAGCACAAAGGAGTATTTTGGCTAGTCCACGAAGTACATGGATTACCTAATCATTGTTTGATTTGGACTTGTACTACATTGTTTTTAATGGCTTTGTTATCAAATTCAACCAGGACGTGCCGTCACCACAAGACCGTAGCTCATGCCGAACGTCTCTTTTTCAAAGTCAAAGTCAAAATCTTTTTATTCCGTAAAAATGGCTACATTTGTTTGGAATCGTCACAATTTTTTCCCTACCGTGCAGTTCATGACTAAGGTGAGCACTGATAAAAATACTGCCAAAAAACTCAGGCATCCCTCTTTTGGTATCCAAACAAATTTACATAATTAATTATTTACATTATAATTAGATCGACTCAATCCCAGGCATTTTTATCATTAATATAGTCAGATACTTTATAATATGCCCTGCTACACAATTTGGCTTTAATAGTAGTTTTAAATTTGTTTATTGACAATTCTCTTATATTGCTGGGAAGTTTGTTATAGAACCGTATACATTGCCCCATAAAAGAATTACTTATTTTGTGGAGACGGCTTGCATGTAACACAAGATTATGCTTATATCTAGTATTTATGTTATGAGTATCACTCTTTTTACAAAATGAGTCTATGTTTTTATGGACATACAAAAGATATTTTCGCGCGGCCCCCCCGAGTAAGGACTATATTTTTATGTTTATTATAAGTGCATATACGAATATGGGAAGTATTATTATTAGTATTGACTAAAATGAAATACAGTTGTAAGCACTTAAAATTTCACACATCAAATTATAGATCGTATAGCCTAACCCAAATGATAATTATAAGGAGAAATGGTTTGAGGAACCTAAACCTATTTTTCAAGACATATTCAATGACACCCTACTCAGCATACTTCCTCGACATTCAAACACGCAGGATAAGCAATGTCTATGGATGGGTCTATTCCGATGTTCCGACGTTAAGCCATCGGTCCTGGCAGTTGTCGATAAATCAGTTGGTAAGCTGTCAGTGGTCTTCGGGTGATTTGAAAACACTGGACTCCGCCAATTCGCAGTTGAGCAGCGTGGTCAAGTATGCTCAGAATACCTTCGGTTGAAGGGAGACCCGTATCCCTGCAGTGGGATACGTTGGGATTGGTGGAAAGTAGTACAGAGCTTAAAGTATCTCGTATTTTCCTTAAAAACCGAAGAGTGTATACCTGATTCCGTTGCTGTGTGCACACTGCGAAATGTCTTGACCAGTGCGCGCGCTGGCATGGGTAGTCGCAGTACGACGTGTTCCAACAACAGTAAAACTGTGCCTCGCGCTTACAGTTTGCGCACCTGCGAACACATTATCTATAGATTAAGAGATGTAGGGCGCATCAAAGCATCCGATCTGGGGAAGTACCTCCACCTCACAGAAAACCGCTGCGAAATAACAACTCTCTGGAGTGTTGTCGTGTTCCTGCGTGTGAGCGAGGTCACCTGTAAGCTCCTAAGGAGTTGCTAAGTTAGCAGCAGAGATGGCATCGCGCGAGTGATACTTTTTGTATTACAAGTGTTCATAGGCTACGGTAACCGTTTTACATCAGGCGCACCGTACGCTTGTATGCTTCCTGCCGTTGTATAAAATAAATAAATATTGTCGGACAAATGACACAGCGCCATCTAGCCCCAAATACCCATAACACAAGCAAAGCTTAAGCTTGTGTTATGGGTACTAGACAACTGATAAACATACGTAAATATATATTTTTTTTTTTGCAAATACATACTTATTATACATAGAAAATACCCAGACCAAGACAAACAGACATGTTCATGCACACAAATGTTTGTACCGTGTGGGAATCGAACCCACGAGCGTTGGTGCCAAAGTAGCGTAACAACGCGTTTCACCACTGCGCCACCGAGCTCGTCAGCTCGTCATAAAAGAAAAAAGAAGAATATAATAAATGATAATAGATGCTATTCACCTAGCTGTTAGCCACAGGATGCGTACGTTCTTTAATTTATGCACTTTATAACTTACTAGCAGTTTTTTCTCGAAATCTATATGCTCTAAAATATATTGTTGCATGGAATGACGATTCTAGTGGTTACATGAAGTCTCTATTAATTAATGTAAATTTTGGGAAATAAATGATCATTTTATAAACCTTTACATTAAAAAATGAAACCATCATTTTTAAATTCGACAACAGTGAAGTTAAATATATAAATAGACAACGAATACAATAAAGTCAGTTTCACTTTTTGTGTATTTTTTTTAATCGTTTTAGTCATTTCAGTCGGGCCAATGAAGTATAAAAAAAACTGACCATTGTTTAGACTTTGCCACCTTGACGGCCGCTTCTGTCTCAACCTGAGCTGATCTTCGCGCGTCCGCCACTATTCGCTTCTTCTCCTTTTCAAAGGACGCACGCATTTCCGTCAATGTTAGTTCTGTAAAAAAAAAATAAGTTGCTATAACTTAGAGCTACTGAATAATTTACTCAAATTGCTTTATACCGGTTCGAATTTTGTATGAAAATACTCATATAAACTAAATATAAGCAACGTGGAGGGCATATCCAGCCCTAAATTAATTTATCCGTTAATAAATTTGGATGGATACAGATCAACGTTAAAATGTTGTTTATCGCCTGTAATTTTGAAAGTATGGTAAAAATAGCATTTACAGGGTCACATTACGCAAATTATAAAAAAGATATTGCTTGTGATGTACCTGGCCGTGTGTGTTGCAAAGCGCAAATTTTCATAATACAGTTTTTTTATGAATAAATGCCCAAGCAAAGGTTCAGTGGTCCTACAGCCTCATCTTTTTTTTTCGCCTATATTAGGAAGACTGTCGAGAAATTACGGGAAATATCCCATTATTCAATTCTGTTGATGTGAATCAGTGCTTTAACTGATAAGGAAATTAATAAAGGTAACAGCTTATCATGGTCGTTTGCTCTACGCGAATAAAGCTACGGGACATAAATTTATTAATAACATATTTAAGTACAGTCAAGGAACAAAATAAATACCATTATACCTTATTGACGTTAATTAACGAGCAAGGGTAGATTATCTAATTCTGTGACTGTACAAAATGTACGCACCGTGGTTATGTTTGATCTCATCGAGCTCGTGCTGGTGTCGCCAACGCAGCTGCTCCAACTGTAGCTTTAAATTTGTGACCTGCGTCACCGGCTCATCCAACTTCTCTAACGAGTCTTCTAGTAATGAACGGAAGAAGTCCATCATCTGTAACAGCAACAATAAATAAATGCAAATTAATAGTTATTATGACGTCTACGTTTTCAACGGGAATTTGAATTTACGACTTCGAAACTGGTCCTAAGGAAAACTTGGTACTTTTTCTTAATGTTATTCCGTTTTCTTAATCCATTAGGATTGCCGGAGTTCCGTACCTAAGCCTACGAATTTAGCGAAGATACTAAACTTGACATGGAGCCATTGCCGTCAGACCTCCACAACCCAGAGGGAAACCATAACTTAGGTTAGATCACAAGCCTTTACGGACGTAAAGAAGGGCGTGATGAAGGAATGGAGCGGTACCTTAGCAGCGTTTTGGTTAAGCTTCGCTGTGAGCGGCCCTGCGCTGGAAGGCGCCGGCAGGCTGCCGATGGGCGTGTTGGAGTCCAGCGGGTGGGCCAACGCTGGACGCTGCTGCAGACGAGGCGGCTGCAACAATCAAACAACGATCAAATTTATTAAAAACTAAATCCGCTGCAGTGGTGTGATTCTTCAAGTTTTACACGGAATCCCTAAACATTCCCAGGATAAAAAAAAATTACTAATTAACTATAATTAAATATACAACAAGCAAAAAATTAAATAAATGAAATAATATTAATAAAATAAATGAATTATCAATGAATAACGTAATTAATGAAAAAAAAAACAATCGTTCACCTCTCCAACGTCGTTTCCTATTCTGTTAACCGTTGCGGTCGACATGCGTAAAGGAGGCACAGAAGGGTTGGTAAGGGCGTTGAGCGGAACAGCGACCATCGTCGGAGTGGCAAGCGGCAAAGATGGAGAAAGGAGGTTTACTTCTCCGGGGCCGTCGAGCCGCGCCGCGCCAGGCATCAATGCGGGCGGCAACGCTGGCATCACAGGAGACGCGAGTGAGCTCGTGGTACCAACTCCCGCGATCGGCATTAGCGACCGCTCGGGAACGCCGTTTATCGGTGGGGATGACGGTCTCTGTAACAATTAATCATTGCATTGCACACCAGCGAAAAAAATTTAACCGACGGTGTGTGTTTGGTGTCAACATTGAGGAATATCACGTCACAATGGTTTTATATATACCTAGAAAAATATCATAGGAGAATGCAGTTTGTAATTTTTAGGATTCAGTACCCAAAGGGTAACTACGCCCCCTATTATTGAGACTGATACCGTGCATATGGATATATACACGGTACATATACCAAAAAGAATATTTTCACAATTTTTGTCTGTCTGTCTGTCTGTGTTTGTTCCGGCTAATCTCTAAAACGGCTGGACCGACTATGACGGGACTTTCACTGGTAGGTAGACGACTGTTCAGAGTACAATATAGGGTACTTTTTATCCCGTAAATATTTAGGGTTCCTGCGTGAAATATGAAAAACTGTTAAAATTAGGGGGAAATATCTTTGCTTTGGGGGACTTTGCACTTTTATTTTTATTATTTTCACAGAATACGTATTTTTTGTGACATAAAATAACTATATATATTTATTATATACTATATATATTATTATTACTATATATATTTTATATTTATACAAATTTTGTCATGTCTTACGACCATTCTAGATTTTCCTCTAATATCCAGGTTCTAAATTTAAGGTCTACAAAGTTTACAAAATAAAAACATGGACAACGCATCGCTTCATGTCTAGTTTAAGCAAGAAAGTTGTGAATTAGAGTATCCATCTGTGATCTTTGTACAAGTGCAAGATGACAACACTTCACTAATCCTTTGAACTGGCTCCAGCATAAACTGCACTATCTATCTATGTATAACTTCACGCCAATAGGCAGTGAGAACCTTCTTTAACATGCATAGATCTTCTCATGTACGCTAGCCGGTTTCTAGGGCTCCTGACGTCACGTTCTGGTAAAACACGATCAATTTGGTCATGGTAGGTAAGTACTATCGCGTTGTATATATGTTTCGTAATTCTTCAAAATTTTATTTCCGTAGAAACCACAAAAAGGGTTTCAGACGCAAATGTCACCTCGTTTGATCATCTAAGCTTCGTTTTAATCATTAATTCTCATCTACAAGTTCACAGCGGGCCATATGGGGAAACTCAAGGTCGCTCAGCATGATCTGATCAGGGTTTCTTTGCGTGACAGAATCAGAAATAAGGATATCCGCAGTAGAACTAAGGCAACCTACATAAGCCTATGTATGTTCAGCAGTGGACAAATACGGGCTGAGATGACGATGACAAGTTCACAGGGTCTTGCACATTCATAACATTTGCCTAAAGTATTCGCTCATGTTTTTACTTAACGGCATAAAACAATGTATACTCACATCAATACCCCCCACAGACATAACGGGTTGCAAGCTGAAGGTCCATTGTCCGTTGACGGATGTTATCAACGGCACAGTATGGACGGTAGTGGGCACTTGCCCAACTGTGGGCATTTGAACCTGCGTGCTCGATGATGGAATCATCGTAGGCGATAGACTGGAAATCGTTGACTGCATAGAGACGGGAAGTAAAGGTGTTATTGTGTTGACTATTGAATTTGCTGAAAGAAAAATAAGTAAATATAAAAAAGTTTGAAAAACATCTTGTCAAGGCCTACTAAAACAAGCGGAACAAGCCCAAACTAAATGGACTTACTGATTACTTAGGAGTACCTAAAATCACGTTTAAGCTCCACCATCATATTAGCTCAGTAGTAATATTACTATATTTTTAAGAGAGGTAGGGCGCATCAGCCCGTCAACGCAAGTGGGCCACACGGAAAAGTATATCATCTGTTAAATTTGGCAATATCCACATTAAGTTATAAGTTGCTGTATTTGCAGCTCTAGATTTTGCCTTTAACTTATAGTATACGAATTTAAATACACCACGGCACTAACACGTTCGTTTCGCGCCACTTATCTCATTGGAGTCGTATTTTTGTATTGCGGATACCGACACTAAATTTTTTTTTTCTATCTTACTCTATTTTATAAACTATTTGCAAATAACAACTTTTACAAAAGCCATCCATTACCCCAAATAATAATTATAATTCAAAGAGGGTATTTCAAACGAATGAGCAGGAAATTACAAGCTTACTTTAATATGAATTAACAGTCGATCCTCAAGTGTTGACCACAATATGCATATTGGATGTGTTTCTTGTGTTTTAAGTTTACAAAGCAGTCCGTCTGGGGAAGTACTTCCACCTCACAGAAAACCGCAGCCAAATAACAACTCCCTAGAGCTAGAGAGTTGTGTATTCCTGCGTGTGAGTGAGGTCACCAGTAAGCTCCTAAGGAATTGCTGTGTTAGCAGCAGAGGTGGTATCGCGCGGGTGATACTTAATATATTGCAAAGCGTTCAAAGGCTACGGTAACCGCTTTATATCATGTGGACCGTATGCTTGTATGCCTCCCGACGTATATTTCCCGCAGCACAAGGAGAGACGCGCGAACAGTCGCGGGCTACAGCTAGTAGAGTATAAAGAAGTAATGATGAAATGAGAAGAGCATTGATAGTGGTGGATAGAGAACCAGCCGGCGGTCCCCTGGACCTATCACCACTAAATTCCGTTTTCGGATTTATGTACATATTAATCATCAAGTATGAATGAGTGTGGAAACGCTCACGTCCATAAAATTATATTTTGCAAGAGGTGTGGTCATACATAACAACAATCTGGCTTTCCCTCTGGGTTGTGGAGGTCTGACGGCAGTCGCTCTATGTAAAACTCAGTATCTACGCTAAGTGTTGGTAATGCTGTACGCCAAGGCATGCTCCGTTAGTTCGGACATGTAGAAAGAATGCGGAACGAAAGAATGACGAAACAGATATACAATGCAAAAGTGGAAGGATGTAGGAGCCGAGGAAGACCGAGACTAACCTATCATCAAATTGGTCAAATTGGTCGTGTTTTATCAGAAGGTGATGTCAGGAGCCCCAGGAACCGGCGAGCGTGCATGAAAAGAGCAATGAATGACACAGAAGCGAGTGAAGTATGTATGGATCGCGTCTTATGGCGCTCGGTTCTCTCTGCCTACCCCGCAAGGGACCTGTCGTGAAGATATACATACATACGCCAAATGTAATGAATGGAAATCCCGCTAATTCTAACGAATTTGGGAATTTGGAAACGGGATAACGCTAAGAAGATGAAATGTAAATCAGGGTATAATAACATTGCTTATGTAGAATTTCTGATACAATATTGAAATATACAGCATTTTCGGCTGTGGTTGGTTGCCATCTAGCAATAATATCATGATGCTGAATATGGTTATCGAAATTACTAACAACAGCGCTCGTCGAGATATATGTACGAAAGCGTATTATTGGATAACTTAATGTATTCTGATCTCAAAAACAAGGTAATGTATTAAGTAAAATGAACACATATAAATTTGTTACGTAAAATCAGTGGATTTGCAACTTACCGACAGAAGTATTGATCGGTGCATTCAGTCTTGGTGCGGGCATTGTCGGCCGCGGCAATCGCATTGGAGTCGGAGTACTCGGTGGCTGGATTGGGATGTACACCATAGAGTTTTTGCCGTTCAGTTCCGACCTCCCCTCGTCAGTCTTCCGTGGCTGTGGAAATGTCTTCTTCGCACGCGGCTTTGGCTCCGTGACTTTCTTAACATTCGATGGACTAACAGTCACTTTGTTAATCCTTACATCTCTAAGACTCGATGTTGTTTGATTCACAGGTCGAAGTTGGAATGCATTCATTAAATCTAACTTCTCTATCTGCCGATCCGGGTCGTCGATGTCAATTGGCTCTGCCTTGATCTCTACTTCTACGTCTTTATCCTTATTTCGCTCCGCTGGGGGTGACGTCATTCGAGCAAAAGCACGGACCCCTACACGCCCAACCATAGGTTTCTCTGTATCATTCCTCAACTTCTGAAGTTTCGTTACAACCTCTTTCATATTCTTTACGTTGTCAGTAGATGTTGGTGTAAAAATGCTACAGTCTGAATTAGCCTCTATGGTCACTTCTATCGTTTTGTTCGATGAAGTGGTTTTTGTAGTTGTTGTGCTAGTGTTTTGGGCTGTTTTAGAGAGGCTTCGAACACTACTAATTGTGGGTAGCCCAGTCAAGACGTTGTCATCTTTACTGGATTCCCTAGCTATGATTGCTAAACTCGTGTCGTCATCAAACTGCACGCGGTCTCTTGATCCTTTTGCTACTTCCTGATTCTTACCCGATGGAGTACCCTTATCTGCATTCTTACTGCTTTCACCACCTTTATTTTTATCAGACACAAGGTTTTCTTTCACCTTTTCTTTTAAAATTATAGAACTATCTGATGACTTATCTTTCTTTTCTGCAATTTCATTAATGTTTACTAAGCTGACGTCACTACTAATATTGAAAGATTTATTTTTGGAACTTCTGCGTCTTTTAGATTTATCATCTTCATTGTTTTTGTTTTTCTCACTAGATGTGCTTTTGTGTACTTTTAGTGACTTTTTATGTTTAACTTTTGGTGAAGGATCTTTATCTTTTGGTGTGCTAGTCACTACTACATGCTTTTTCACTGGTGTGGACGCGCCTTTAACATGAATTGTCTTAATTTTGAGTGGTTTAATTTTTTGTTGCAGCAGTGGCTTTTGAACAGAAGCCGAACTATTTTTTGCTTCATTCGCCGTTTGTACATTAGTGTCTGTTTTCTCCGTAGATTTTTTTGTTTCAATCGATTTCATTGAGACATTTTCGCTGCTCGAAGGCGTTTGAGCATCGTTTTTATGGTCTTTCTTTTCATTGTCAACTCGTTTCTTCTTCTCCTTGCTACGTCCACTGGTTTCTATTAGAGTGATAACTGCTTCTTCTAAGTCTGAACGTCGACGTTTTCGAGATGTTTCATTTTCTTTAGTCTCAATTTCCATCTCGATTTCTATCGTTTTGTCTCTGTAGCACAAAAATGTAAATTTGTAAATATTTAATAGACAAAAAAGATATATCATAAACTAGGCACTTTGTCAGCAAATCACATGCCGACAGCGTTAGGGTGTTTCTAATAAAATCCGTAGATTACAAAATATTACTGTCGCCATGCCATATTCAGCTTCCTGCAAGTATTTACACGATTAACAAAAAGCATGAAAAACTTTTTCAGAAGCCCTATAATCTGCTAATACCAACTGCATTTGCAAAATAAATCATAATCCATATTTTTGTACTTTAATTTCCCCATTATCAAACAATCGTGCTTAATAAAATAACTATTATTATTTAGTTTAATAAATGTAAGTCACAACGAGCTCTTAGCATCTGCCTGACTGGGGAAGCTCCACGTCACATAAGGCAGTAGACAACGACTCGCTAAATGCTTCTTGTGTTCCGTGAGGGAGTGAAATCATCATGAAGCTCCTGAGGAGTAGCTACGTTAATAACGGGGTGGCAAACTGTGAGCAATGGATTGCAAGAGACTATATGCTTCCGGAACAGCTTCTCAATAGGCGAGCTTATGCTTAAATACTACCCGACCATTCATAAAATAAATAATAATCCTACAGCGCGGCTGTGAATAAGATTATAATATGAGAACTACGGCGTGCATTAATATATATAGTTTTAAAGGCGCGTTCACACCAAAACGAATACTTAGCCGCCGAGTTTGACCAAGCTTTAAGCAGTTTATCGCTTTTTTACATATTGAGGTTTTCTATCAGATATACATAGTTATTATATAATATAAATAGATTACAATTGCAGACATAATGCAAAGTTGAAGAATGTAAGAGCCGAGGAAGGCTTACGTAGTTACGTAGTAGACTTACCTACCATGACCAAATTGGTCGTGTTCTATCAGAAGGTGATATCAGGAGCCCTAGAAACCGGCGAGCGTGCATGAGAAGAGCAATGAATGTTAAAGAAGCGAGTGAGGTATGTAAGGATCGAGTCACGTGGCGCTCGGTCCTCTATGCCTACCCCGCAAGAGTTTTTTGGCGTGAAGTTATTAACAGATAGAAGTTTTCGTTCACACCGAGCTTACCGTACACCGTGTATGGCTCTCGGTGGACGACTATTGACCTCAGAGTCAACCTGCTCACAGTCCGCCGCTGACTTTACACTTTGATATAAATACTTTACGTTTATCGTCGTTACGTTTATGCTTTGATATAGTTACTGTACTTTGGTATAGTGGCCTTATGCTGACATAAATCACATTCGACGATTAAGCTAAAATAATCACGTTGTAGCCGACGGCTAATTCCCTGTCAACGTATGACATGATCATGATGATCACGTAGAGATTAGTATATAAGCATAGAACGATAATTATTGGCATATTGTAACTGTACTGGTGTTACAGAATATATACTACATGGCTGAAAGTTGAAGTGTTTCATTTATTGAGCAATGAAGATATTGCATGGCGACCGAGACAGCGTGATGCTATGAAGACAACACACGACGACAACAGGTAGCGAACAAGGTACCAGACTTTCTCCAATTAACGTTTTTCTTGTGGTCTGTTTGAATTGTGTGGAAAAGGGGAGGTCAACAACCAAAAGACAATATTGTTGTATAATAGAGCTAAGTGGCTAGTATACAACTAAAGCGATACTCACTTATCGACGATGGAATCATCATCCACCCTAGCAATCTCTGCACCATCGGCCATTTTACGTGCCGGCGCGGTAGACGCGTCCTCTCCCTCACTCGTATCACTACAACAATGACATTACCATGTAAGTATTATTTATTCAAAAGAAACGAAACCACAACAGAATGAGTATTTTTAATACTTCGTGGTACCTCACCATACAAACATAACAAGCATACAATATATCATAGGTAAAGCGATCAATAGTTGTAGATCATTGAAATGCCTACAAAATATGTACCAATGTTTTATTCTACCTTTCTTAACTTCAACGATCTTACTGCCTGCAATATTTTACCTCAATGGGTGATTTGGTGGATAAGACATATCGCAGTTCCAGCGTTTCGTACTTTCGTGTTCAGTGCTACACACACTGAAGTGCTACTAACACGAAAGTATGGACAAACCCGTAATATGCACATTAATATATTTTTTTTTATACAACATCGGGAGGCAAGCATACGGCCCATATGATCTAAAGCGGTTAGCTGTCTGTAGCCTATGAACGCTTGTAATACATTAACTATCAGTCGCGCGATGCGACCTCTGCTGCTAACACAGCAACTCCTTAGCAGCTTACTGGTGACCTAACTAGAGGATTGTTGTATTCCTGTGACACGCAGGAATACAACAATCAGGGAATAAACAGGGAATAACAGGCTGCGGTTTGCTGTGAGATGGAGGTACTTCCCTAGATATGCTACTTTGATGCGCTCTCTTAACACTCAGATCAAGAGAAACAGACATGTTCATGCACACAAACGTTTGTCTTGTGTGGGAATCGAACCCACGAGCATCGGCGTCAAAGTCGCGTCATTTACCACTGCGCCACCGAGCTTGTCATATCTTCAATGTTCTAAATCGCGATATGTCAGGTATCATAGAATACACTATGAAAACATATTTTGTAGACAATTCAATTTATTAGTAAACTTCAAAAACCAACCAAGTTTTGATCTTTGACATTGACTATTTTTTAGACTGAAAGTCTTAACTTTTGACACAAAGGTAGGACCCATCAAATCTGGGAAAGTACCTCCTCTTTACACTGTGTATCGGGTTGCTAATTAACTCCTAAGAAGTTGCTATATCAGTAGCAGTGATGCTTACTTGTATTACGTGCGTTCATAGGCTACGGTAATCACTTTACATCAGGTAGGTCGTATGCTTGAATGGTGTCCGATGTTGTACAGATTCTCAGCTTAATAGTAAATTGAGATTTCTGTTTTGGCGGAACAATATGTATATCTCCTAAACGCACCAACTACTCATGTCAGTTTTAATACTGTGCACATGGCAACACCGCATTGTAATATATTATCCTTGAATCAGCCCTCCTGATGGTCATTTAGTTCTCTAAAACGCACCAACGTGATGCAGGCTGATGTGGTCTATCCTTTTCACATAGGTAATCTATGAAATATATCATGAGTTCGGTGGCGCAGTGGTTAGTAACGCGACGTAGACACCCGCGCTCGTGGGTTCGATTTCCACACAGGTCAAACATTATTGAGAATGAACCCGTCTGTTTGTCTTGGTCTGGTTGATTTTTAAAAATGGTAGGGCGCATCAAAGTAACTAGTCTCGGTTAATACTTCCACCCTCCTCCTTTATAATTATACTATTTATATATTATTGCATAAATTTTTATATATACTATTTATCGCATTAATGAATCAACTCCCTGGAGAGGTGTTGTGTTCCTACAAGTGAATGAGGTCACCAGAAAACTCCTAAAGAATTGTTAGCTTTGTTAATGTATTGCAAGCGTTCATAGGCTACGATAACCGCTTTATATCAGGCGGGCCGTTTGCTTCCCGGAATTGTATATAAAAATAATAACATCCTGAAAAGTCGTTGCGACCATGCGAAAAAGTTAACTCTCTAAGAAACTGGGAATAAATAGCTACTTTAGCTATTAAAAGGACTACGCGATATGTGTTTCTAATGTCATCAGGTGGACCATCTTATCTACCACCGATATAGCATAAAAATGTATTATTTATTACCCATCATTGAGTGAACTCTTCGAACTTTTAGAATTAGACCTGCTTTTACTCTTGACTGCGCTCGGCGAGCTGTTCGATGACTTGTCTTTGGCGGGTGTGCGAATTTCGCCTTCGAAAGATGGTATCTAAAAGAAAGCATATACAATTAGAACCATATATGGTGGCCATGCAATAGGGCATCGTGTGACGAGGACTTTGCATCACGCGCCTGTTAAATGGGCTTCTCATGAGCTTTACATGCTTCAACGACCATATCCAGCATCATGCTAGATGACAACCAACCACAGTCGAAAACGCCGTATATTTTAATACTGTATCACAAATACTACATAAGCAATGTTATTATACCCTGGTTTACATTTCATCTTCTCCTTAGCGTTATCCCGTTTCCAAATTCATTAGAATTAACGGGATTTCCATTCATTACATTTGGCGTATGTACTCGTATATCTTCACAACAGGTCCCTTGCGGGGTAGGCAGAGAGAACCGAGCGCCATAAGACGCGTTCCTTGCACACTTCACTCGCTTCTCTTACACTCATAGCTAGCTCTTATCATGCACGCTCGCCGGTTCCTAGAGCTCCTGACATCACATTCTGATAAAACACCACCAATTTGGTCATGGTAGGTTAGTCTTGGTCTTCCTCGGCTCCTATATCCTTTCACATTCGAATTGTATCTCTGTTTCGTCGTTCTTTCATTCTGCATTCTTTCTGCATATCCGACCCAACGGAGCATGCCTTGGCGTACAACATTACCAACACTTAGCGTAGATACTGAGTTTTACATAGAGCGACTGCCGTCAGACCTCCACAACCCAGAGGGAAAGCCAGATTGTTGTTATGTATGATCACACCTCTTGCAAAATATAATTTTTTGGACGTGAGCGTTTCCACACTCATTCATACTTGATTATTAATATGTACATAAATCCTAAAACACGAATTTAGTGGTGATAGGTCCGTGGGACCAGTGAATAAACAGGCCGGTTCTCTATCCACCACTATCACTGCTCTTCTCATTTCATCATTATTTCTTTATACTCTACTAACTGTAGCCCGCGACTGTTCGCGCGTCTCTCCTTGTCCTGCGGGAATTATTCGTCGAGAGGTATACAAGCATACGGCCCACATAATGTAAAGCGGTTACCTTAGCCTTTGAACGCTTTGCAATACGTTAAGTATCACTCGCACGATACCACCTCTGCTGCTAACACAGCAACTCCTTAGGAGCTTGCTGGTGATCGCACTCACACGCAGGAATACAACAACCCTCTAGCTCTAGGGGGTGGTTATTTTGCTGCGGTTTTCTGTGAGGTGGAAGTACTTCCCCAGATGGGCAGCATTAATGCGCCCCGCCTCTCTTAAAAACACCCAGACCAACACAAAGAGACATGTTTATGCACACAAATATTTGTCCTGTCTGGGAATCGAACCCACGAGCGTTGGTGTAAAAGTAATGGCTGGTAATTCCAGAGATTAGCCCGTTCAAACAAATAAACTCTTGCCTTTTTTTTATATTAGTATAAAGGACAAATAATAAATTTCTCACCATCATTTTCAATTGTTCGGTCAACTTGTTTGGGTCGAATTGCGTCTTGAATGGTGGGTACACAAACTTGCCGTATTTGCGGGATATATTCCGAATGTGTTGTTCGGCTTCCTGGTGATTAAATAAGTTTCATTAAATTCAGATCTTCCACTTCCTTGCTTTATTCCCGTCTCCTAATCCTACATAAGCCTAAGGATTTAGCGAAAATACTGATTTTCACATGGAGCGACTACAATCCGAATTTCAAAAACCAGAGGCAAAACCAGACCTTTCTTAGGTCAGGTAACAGATCTTTCCAAATATAGTTTTTTGAACGTACAGTTTTCCTCACGATGCTTTTCTGATCACCGCCAAGCATGTGCAAATAAATATATATACGTGTACATAAAACAGAAAACACGAATTTAGTGGTACATGCCTACGCCAGGATTTGAACCACGGACAGTTGGTTAATATGCTGTATCTTTATCCACTTAGCTATCACTGCTCCAGATAGATTCATCCATAATTTAACAAAATTTTGATCACATATTATACATTGCAAGCTAAACGGTCGCGTGCTGTGCATTTTCGAGCTTTAAGATTAACCCCCTATTAACGAAAATATTGAACAGAAAAATCTGGACAGCTCCAGTTTATATATACGAGTATATTATCATGATTTGGATAATGAACGAAAATTATGGGGGAAGTTGTGTGAATCAACGTCAATTTCATTCATTATGAATAAAAAACCTAACCAATAGAATGAAAAATGTTAAATATGAATTACTAAGCAAGTTTATTCATACAGTGTACTTGAATAGCTTTATTTAAAGCCTAATGTGAATACCTTCATACTGTCCAATATATCTTGTCGCTTAGTCCTAAAGTTATTAGGGTCTTTCTCTGAGAAAAGGAAGCAGTCCTTGGCAGGCACCCAGGCACGGTCGTGTGCGCCGAAAAATCGTACATCCACCAGTCCTGCGCTGCTCACTGACATGCCTTTCGCTGGCCAGTACGGAAAACCTGAAAAGATAAAGGTAAAACCGTTGGGCCCTCGAAAAATAAGACAACCCTTACAGATTTTTAAGTATAATCTCTAATTGTATGTTATTAATTTTTTACAGTTTTCATTTTTCCTTTTGTAATGTACCATTAGCATGTCGAAAAAAATCGGCCAAGTGCGAGTCGGACTCGCGCACGAAGGGTTCCGTACCATTATGAACCTTATGAAATTTAGTTGCTCAAGGAGCGAATTTCACATAGAAGCTACAAAGTTCGCTGAAAATTATTAATTAATGATATGTAATTTGTCTCTTTTCGTTTCTTCATTTAAACACTGTTGAACGCATTGGATTTTTTTAAATTTGTAATGTTCAATACTGTGTATGTTTGAATAAATAAATAAATAAATAAATAAATAAATTATCTATAAAAACGGCAAAAAAAAATCACGTTTGTTGTATGGGAGCCCCCTTAAATATTTATTTTATTCTATTTTTTAGTATTTGTTGTTATAGCGGCAACAGAAATACATCATCTGTGAAAATTTCAACTGTCTAACTATCACGGTTCATGAGATACAGCCTGGTGACAGACGGACGGACGGACGGACGGACGGACGGACAGCGGAGCCTCAGTAATAGGGTTCCGTTTTACCCTTTGGGTACGGAACCCTAAAAAGCTATTGGAGAAGACACCGGAAGAATTCCGTTTCCTAATCCACTAGGATGGACGAAGGCCTACCTGAGACTAAGGATTTGGTAGATTCTGATTTCCATATAAAGCGACTGTCGTCAGACCTTAGCCCAGAGGGGAAACCTGACCTTTCTTAGGTTAGATTACACCTCTATCGAAATATAATTTCTTGGACGTGCGGGTTTCCAAGATGTTTTCCTTCACGCCGAACACGTGAAAATTACAAATATAATAAATCCGTAAACACCAATTCAATGGTCATGGCAGGATTCGAACCTGACCTGGGCAGCTGTTAGTCAATAAGCAGATCCCTTATCCACTGGGCACTGCTCTTAATCTACATATAGAAATATACACATACACACCTATATACTATGGCGACTAAGAGATTTTTGTAAAAAAAAACATTATTTTTTAAACGCAACATTAAAAGCAAATAACGTTTGTGACCAAGTTTAGACAATGGCTAGCTAACATTTCCTGGTATTGTTCGAATGCTTACCTTTCAGCTTAGCCCACAGTAGTATATGTGGCGTGGTACACACGTCCGTGAACCAGGTGGGTCTTCGGGCATGCGCAGCCGCGTAGCATTCAGGGCACGCTTCGATCTCCCCCATTTCGGCTCGACAGGAGCGCACTAGCGCTCGGGCGGCGCCCGTCAGCTTTGATTGTACTGGGGGCGTTACGCCAAGTTAGACGAAATTCAAAAGCGATATGAGACGAAATAATAGAATGAAATGATTTATGATCAGCTATATTATTAGGGATGCAACGAGTATGAAAGCTTATCGGAAGAACTGCGACTACTTAATATACTAATATAGCATATTCGAAATCCTAAAAATGAATAGCAAATATTTCTTCTTAGCATTCTGCCGTTTTCTAATCAATTAGGATCGGCGGGGTCCGCTACGTAAGTTTAAGGATTTTGCGAAGATACTGATTTTTTACATAGATCGAGTTCTGTCAGACCTCCACACCCCAAAGGGAAAACCAGACCGTTATTAGGTCACGCGTCTTTCGAAATATAATTTCGTGAACGTGCGAGTTTTCTAACGTTTCCTTCACCGCCGAGCAAGTGATACATACAAATATTTATATAAATCCGAAAGCATGAATTTAGTGGTACATGTCAGGATTCGAATCGCGGATCAAGTGGTCAACAGGGCGGTTCTTTAACCACTTGGCCATCACTGCTATGTATGCACATGCAACAGCAAATGTATTTACTATATATACTATTTATTCTTAGGGTGTCGACGACATAAAAGTATTCATATTTGGGTGTCTGTTTATATTGTCATTCTGCACACCAATTGACGCTCGTCCCACTGCTGGGATAAGGATCTCTTTCAACCGAAGGAAAATCCTTCTTATATTTATAATATGCTCAATCACGCTGTTGTTTTCTTGCTGGAGTTTTAGTACAACTTGCTAGCCCGGATCAATGTATACAACGTTGAATTAAACAATTTTTAACGGAAGTATCGCGTATTTTATTTATTTTGTTGAACCTGACGTTTCGAACGCTTTGCAGCGTCCGTGGTCGCGCTGTCGATGGCACCGGCTGTGCCGAAGATGTACAAACGGTACGTAGATGATACTTTTGTTGTCATACCTAAAGATAAAGTGTCTATATTCCTACACCACCTTAATTCCATCAACAACAAAATCAAATTCACCATGGAATTAGAGGCAAATAATTCACTAGCATTCCTTGATATATTAATTACCAGGAAACTTGACAACTCACTTACTCACACAGTGTATAGGAAACCCACCCATACAGACAAATATCTCAATGGTAACTCACACCACCATCCATGTCAGTTAGCTACCGTAGGCAAATCTTTGTTTCAGAGAGCACAAGGCATCTGCGACGCTGAGCATCTAGAGGAGGAACTCCAACATGTCAAACAAGTACTGCGGAGCAACAGTCACAAACTCCCTCGTATGCGTCACAGAAGCCGCCCGAAGCCACCTACAGTTGAACGTCAACCTGCCATCCTACCATACTTAAAGGGAGTCACAGACAAAATTGGCAACATCTTACGGCGAGCTTCAATTAAAACTTACTTCAAGCCCCTTAAGAAGATCAGTCAATTTCTAAGACCTATCAAGTCTAATATCCCCTTACAAGATGCAGGAGTATACAAATTAGACTGCGAATGTGGTTTATCATACATAGGGCAAACAAAGAGAAGCGTAGGTACTCGTGTGAAAGAACACATTGCTGACATGAAGAATAGGCGCGATAAAAACTCTGCAGTTTGTGAACATACACTGGACCAGCCAAACCATTACATCCGGTTTGATAAACCACAAATCCTCGCCAAGGAGAATCGCTACATGCCGAGAATGTTGCGCGAGGCTATTGAAATAAGAAAACACCCCAATTTCAATAGAGAAGATGGTTGGCAAGTACCACCTGCTTGGGATCCAGTCCTAAAAATAATCAAATCCCAAACCCAAAGATCTAAAAAATGTTCGGACACTGTGAGCGATTTTTGTGTGAATCGGAACATATATAATTAATCCATCCATGTCGGTAGATGTAATAATTGAATAATTAATGTAAGACAAATACCACCTTAGTCTTCCTGCGACCACGGACGCTGCAAAGCGTTCGAAACGTCAGGTTCAACAAAATAAATAAAATACGCGATACTTCCGTTAAAAATTGTTTAATTCAATGTGTAACAATCGCGAAAACCTAAGACAATACTGTATACAACGTTATTGTGCAAACAAGCAAGTATACCGCCCACCTGATATTTTGTCATCCATGTCAGATGATAAAATGAACCAAGGTATGGATGTTATTATATAGGTGTTATTTTACATGAGAGAAATGTACACTAGTTAGAACTAGCGCTGTAAAACGGTAACAGTCAAATTAGTTTATTGTTTATAGTAATATTCGTTGCATCGTTTTAATTATCACTGTGTTTCATAAGCTGATGATGATGATGAGAAAACATAAATAATATTGGAATCGAAGAACCTGGCTTACGTGTGTTAAATATGATACTGTTGTGCAGTATCCATTGCGCGTCAGCCGCGAACGCCTCTGTGCTGCCGTACAGTCCCGCGTCAATGTGTGCTTTCATCAGCGATAGGTCCATCGGGTGAACTGCGTATTTGTCATAATCGGGGAAGGCTGTGCGATCCACCGGCTGCATGAAGGGTTCCACCTATAACATTAACAAATAATAGATTATTTATACCACTTTACAAGCAAGCATATGGCCCGCGTGATGGTAAACAGTTACCATAGCCTACAGACAGACATTTGCAACGCCAGGGGTGTCTATCACTCGTGTGTTGCCGGCTAGAGGTGGCCGTTAAAAGCTACTACCGTTATAATAGCGTGTTAAAAGTAAATTAGCTTCAAGGTAGCTAGTTAAGGTAGTTCCAAAATGGCGTTAAATCAATATTTACAACACCGAGAATGTTTTCTCGCGGACAAGAATTTTGTGTAACTGCCATCTATCACTATACCTAATCCGGCCATAAGTTTTGTTACAAATGGATATGCATTTATTTTTTTATGAAGTAATGTAATCTTAATAAAACTTATAAGTACATATTTATGAAAGAAGCAAAAAATAAAAAAGATAATTCTATTCTAAATGGCCACCTTTGGCTTTGATGCAGGCCTTTAATCTGTCTGGCCACGAATCTATGGATTTACGCACTGTTTCCATGGGAAATTTAGCCACTGCTTGCTCCAGAGATTTCTTAAGAAACACAATGTCGGCGTATCGTTTCGAGCAGGCCATGTCCTCTAAAACTGACAATAATTTCTAGTCTAAAGGGTTCAGATCTGAGCTAGACGAGGGCCAGTCTTCAGCTCATAAAAAGTCCGGCACGTTGATTTCATTTCGAGCCAGGCTTGGGTAGTATTGCTGAGAGGTTTCACAACACGATCCAAGACAGTCTCTTGATACACTTTGGCTGAAGTCGTCTTTCCTTCTTCACAAAAATGAAGCTTTGTGACTCCTTAATAAGACAGCCTCCACCAAACCATTACAGACGCAGGATGATGGCCGTGTTGTACCTTTCCGACCACTTGGGCGACTTCTTTAGAACTGTGTGCGTACACTTTGTCATTTTGCTTGTTGATGTGCTCTTCAATCGTGAAATGTTTTCATCAGTAAAGAGGATATTTCTGTGCCTTTCACCTGCGTATCGGGACTGAAGGCGTTTTGATCGATTCACTCCCTTCAACTGTAGAAATTGATTTAGAGCATGTCCTGTATATCGACGATAAGCGCCAAGCTTCGTTTCTCGCGATAAGATTTATTGTTTCCTGAGGGGTTTTCAGCAAATTCTGGCTTTAACAGCATTAACAACCTTTGTAGTTCTAACAGCACGCGGTCGCCCCGATCTTTTTTGTCTTCAACAGAGAAAGCGTTGGGTATATCTGTCTGTGATATACGAACATACGGCTGATACCAAGCTTTTGAAGTGTCTTGAATATGACCGACGACAGCTCCATACGCACGTTCTGCGAGGCAATCACTGCAATTCTATTTTCTTTAACACCCCATTCCATATTGTAAGTTGATAATAAACACGAAGACAATGTGTAAAGCGGCAGGAAATACAAAATAAGTTTTTAACATAATAAGTAATAAAATAAAAAGCGTTCCAAATTCAAAATAATTAAACAGTTGAAAAAATAAACGTTTCTATGTAACAGTATTTATGGCCACATATAGTTATATGGAAACTAACAATGATTGAAAGCTGTCAGACCGCCACAACGCAGAGGAAAAACCAGATATCTCTTTTAAGTCACACGTACCTATTTCGAAATTTAATTTCTTGGACGCGTGGGTTTACTCACGATGTTGTCCGTCACCGTCGAGTAAGTGATAAATATGCTCATAAATCCGAATATACGAATTTTGCGGTACATGCGGGGCATATACCGATAAAGTCGTGTATTCGTATTTCGTGGCAAGGATTCAAACCGGAGACCAGGTGGCCAATAGGCCGGTTCCTTATCTACTGAGTTATCACTGTACTAATTACTCATCTATAATATCTTATATCTATCTACATATGCCATTAGTGAAAAAAAATGCAACTTTTCTTACACAAAAGTATCAAAGTTACGAAGGGCTATAATAAGCTACGGCGACGCTTCTAATCAGGCGTAACTCGTTCTTCGCCAGTTAAATAAAAAAGATAATTTACACAATTCCTTTTTTTTATCATCGGGAGTATACCAAACATACGGCGCATCTGGTTTAAAGTGGATACCATAGCCTATGAACGCTTGGATACAATTGAGCAGCGATCGAATTATCCATACAAAGTGCCCAATAAGAAAACAAGACAAAATCATAAGAATGCACTACACTCCTACATACATAAGGATTACTTTAGTGTGTTTATTAATAGCGTAGAGCGGGACAGACGCTGTATTGATTGCGGGCGGGAATGTTAGAGCGAGATGAGTGACTGACGCGGCTAGCGCGTCACGCGTAGCGGCTACGTAGATAAACTAACAAGGTCATTCGACCGAGCGTTCCGCCGTCTACAGAGAATCGTGCCTCCCAACATATTAATACGATATGCGCGTATGTTCGGTGCGAACGGTGAAAGTTCTAGAACTATCGATTCAATGATTCGATACGTTCAAGAATGCAACTTATGTTTAAATACTTTTTAACGGAAGTAACGCGTGTTTTATTTATTTTGTTGAACCTGACGTTTCGAATGCTTTGCAGCATCCGTGGTCGCAGGAAGACTACGAGACTACTAAGACCACGGATGCTGCAAAGCATTCGAAACGTCAGGTTCAACAAAAGAAACAAAACACGCGATACTTCCGTTAAAAATTGTTTAATTCAATGTATAACAATCGCGAAAACCTAAAACAATATTACGTTTAAATGTTAATTATTAAACGAAATGATTGCGAAAATATCGATTCAGCTATATAGTAATTCTAGTAGGTTGCGATTTTTAGTAAACGCAAACTTTTCGTCGCTGCCTATGTACTTCAAGAGACGATGTTGACCATATTAACAAATAATTTTTTCCATCGATGGGAAGCGTTTCCAAATAAAATACAGGATATAATTTTTATCGACTTCGGAAGCCGTTCCTATATGGTTACAGTAGTCTATGAACGCAATACAAGTTTCGCTCGCACGTTGCCACCCCGTTGCTAACTCAGCATCTCTTCAAGAGTTTACTGGTAACCTCACTCACTCACAAGAACATAATAACGCAACGTCTAAGCAGTTGTTATTTGGCCCCGATTTTATATGAGCTGGAGGCAGTTTCCCCAGTCGTGGAGACAACCAGAGTAACTTGTGAAGGTCTCAGAATAAGCTGAAAACACAATACTATTTATGATAGACTAGCTGTGCCCGCGAGTTCGTCCGCGCGGAATAGTTATTTTTTTATTATTTATTTAGATTAACAAAAATAAATAAAATTTCTAAAATAAAAGTAGCCTAAGTTAGTAAGTTACTCCTTATTACATCAGCTATCTGCCAGTGAAAGTCCCGTCAAAATCGGTCCAGCCGTTTCAGAGATTAGCCGGAGCAAACAGACAGACGGACAAAAATTGTAAAAAAAAAAAAATTTGGTATACGTACCGTGTATACTGGATGTATACACGGTACGTATACCAAAATTTTTTTATGCATTTATGCATTTAGTAAAAAGCGGTTATTTTAATATTACAAACAGACACTCCAATTTTATTTATCTGTATAGATGAAAATGCCTGGATTTATTCTTCTTAAATTTTACAGGTAAAGATTTTGATGTTGTATAGTGGGTATATGGAGATTATTATTGATCTCCGGATCGTTTGTCTGTCTGTTTGAAATACAGCTAATTTCAATGATCGACAGGCGGTATATTTATTAACAAATCCGGCGATTTTACGTAATAAATCTTAAAGAATATTGATTTAATATATTCCTGGGGGCACAATAGCATCATTGACCGTGGCAATCGAATACGCAGGTTAAGCAACTTCGGCCGCAGTCTGTTCATAGGTTATGTTAAAAATAAGTACTTATTAATTAATCAAACAATTTTAGAGTACCACGCTACAATGCTAATAGGGCAGAGTATTATTAAATTAGGAATAATGTAGTAGAAAAGTAATATCGAAATTGTATACACAAAAAGTATTATCGAAATTGTATACATGTGAGTGGGGTATAGCATCTGAGGATATGCTGTATTACCAGCGGTGACGACTCGCGAGAGTTACTCATAAGTTAGATTGCATTTTTAGGCTACGCAACCTGTTTCATATCAAGAATGCTTGTTGGCTAATCAAGAGACATAAAAAGGTACTAAGAAAATTATTATTACAACTCGTACTACTGCATTAGTCATTCGTGACGAAGAGGTTTTCACAGAGTCAACAACGCAATAGTAATGCCTGTGGTGTGCAAGTACACATAGGCTACAGTACTAGCATACCATACCTAAACATTCAAACCCGAATATTCCATTAAGATTAGTACCTCAATTTACCTCAAAGGATAATGGCAGGTATCGGCCCAAGAACTTTCAAAAACTAAAGTAACAGACATTTATGACTTCATACACACTCATTAAGCCCTCTTCGAAATAATGGGTTTGGACCTGTGGGGACATTCACATTGCCTCGGAAAGCCATTTTTCAAACTTTTGATGGTTAACTATTAAATATCAATTCAAATATGGGTTTCTGAGACAATGTGCTACCCACATGAGAACAGGGCAGGATTCAATCACAAGTTCAAAAACGAATGTAAATGTATTACCCCATTGAGATCCATCATCCTCTCCAGAGCATATTTTAAAAGGTCACACAGCATTCCGAGGGACGTTTTCTTCATGGCTTGGGATCTGAAAACAAATATACAATAATAAATTAACTTTTAAGTTACCATTTTCTTACATAAACTAAAGCTTTGAGGTTCGTATGAAAACGTGAAATATAAAATATAATAGCAGTTACTGGCAACACATAGTTAGAGGTATTAAACTAAATATTTGTTCTTAAAATGTTGATATTAGAGTTACCTAATTTATAGCATACTAATCAATATCCTGCTATACAATCCTGTATTAATTTTAATAAGCAAGTGATGCAATGATAGAACCGGTTCGCTGCTTACATTCAGAATAATAAAAATACATTTTTTCAAAACACCTACTTTTTTCTAGTATCAACGTCTGGTATAAACCAGATAATTTTATATGGAACCCTCATGTAAGGCATCTAACTCTTTCTTGTATTTTGTACCGGCAAATTGAATGAAGTCAAACATCACACTTAAGTAATTTAAAGAAATATCACTTTATTTTTTTTTAAGGAACGTTGGAGGAACCCTAGTATACGAACATGGAGAGCGGTTACCGTAGCCTATGAACGCTTGCAATACATTAAGTGTCACTCGCGCGATGTCACCTTTGCTGCTAACACAGCAACTCCTTAGGAGCTTACTAGTAACCTCACTCACACGCCGAAACAACAGCCTACCAGGGAGATGTCATATGGCTGCAGTTTTCTGTGAGGTGTAGGTACTTCCCCCGACGGGCTATTTTACAGAAATTTCAATGCGCAAGTCTAACTTCACTGGTTATTGTAGATGCTCCTTTAGCATACTGTATGCGAAATTTTGTAAGTATAGATGTTTGGCACTATTTCATACATATTTAATGAAGTCGGTATAAAGACTAAAAAATCTGAAACAATACAGGTTATAATTGCAAACAAATATAAAATATATCTAAAGAAAACCACATACCTAGTTTCTGAACTTTCAGCATGTAACACAGCCATACATTCTGGACAGACCCAATTTTTTTCAGCATTTATTTTGGCCCGCTCAGCACCAGAGAGACATTTAAAGTGGAATGATCTAGGACACACCGTGCAGTGCAAAGGTGGCGTCTTCTCAGAAGGTGCTTGCTCCACTGACCAATGACATCTCCAGCAGTAAAGGTCTGACTTCAGTTTTGTGTTCTTCACTTGAGGCTGCTATGAAACAATTAACAACATGTTAGAAATAAGGCACAGAATAACATCATTTTCACTTAAAATATGAAATGTTATAAAGCATATAACCATAATACATAGATATTATTACATCACATTTTATACCATTTCAAAACATTATTTACAAAATTGTCACATATTTTGACATAACAAATAGTGTCGCCATTTTATTATAAGTTATTAATATGTCAAAATTTCTAACCAACCTCAACCTCTTTTTAATCATTAAACAAGTTACTATCATAACCTAACTAGTACAGATCTTTTCATAAGTATGCAAATTGTGTGCACTAGTTAATATAAAACATACAATTATTATGGGAAATATATTTCAACAAATTCAATATGTTTATTTAAGAAAGGTAGTAGCATCAAGGAGCCCGTCTGAGGAAATAGTAGCAACTCCCAGGAGGTTTGTTGTGTTCCTGCATGTGAGTGAGGTCACCAGTAAGCTCCTAAGGAGATGCTATGCTAGCAGCAGAGGTAGCACCGCACATGTGGTATTTAATGTATTTCAAGCATTCATTGTTTGTATGCCTCCCTACGTTGTATAAAAAAAATATTAACATACAATGCTTAAATTGCAGTAATAGGCTATTTCATAAACACTGATTATACATGGTATTTGGTTTGTTTTCAGATCAATGTCACCAAGAAAATATGTTATCATTATTCTTATTGCCTTTTTTATTAATGAGTACAAGTAATGTAAAAATAATGACTCAACTCTCCTACTGCACAAAGTAATGTGAATAATGAAGATGACGCATATAAAGGAGAGGTTTCTCCTAGGATGTGATGCCTGCGGGGTGTTGAAGGTCTATTGTGTGAACATACTGCTCATTTAAGTCTGTCATAACAACGCACTTTAGCATTGGCGGCATAGCACTTAAAAGCTGTGGATTACCAATGCATGCTGGCACCACAACACAGACATCTCTGTTTCTCATTGACTGCACACTGGATGCTCTATGGGCCACCATATCGTGCTACTGTGGATAGCTGTGTACTAAGCACTGCAATTGCATGTCACATAATAGTACTGGAACACTCGTGTCATGACTTGCTGCTGTGCACTGATTGCAACAACTGCAAGTGTTAATTAAAAACATATGTATTTAAGTGGTTATTATGACAACAACAAACTTGCAGGTTGACTGTGTATTCATTGCCTGTGCACCAAAGTACTGCAGACTCAGTAAACTTGTGTTAGGATATGCCTGCACCACTTTCATTTCATGCTGGTAATTAATTTACATTTTACATGCAATTTGATCTAACCTGCTTTGTTTGCTTCCGCCACCAATTAGTTCATGCGGCCTAGCGCCGGCCGGCACCCACCCACTACTGCATACTGTTAGTAATGCATGTTGCATTTACTAACAGTAGTGGGTGGGTGCCAGTGGCGGAAGCACACAAAGCAGGTTAGATCAAATTGCATGTAAATTTGACTTTCGAAAATAACGCCTAAATCTATTAACAATTTACATTTTAACTTCGGTAGTCTAACCCAGGATATTTTTGGTGAGCTTGGTGATGGAGTAGTGAGCTATTTTAACACCAAGGCTTCTGAGCTCAATACCCACACAGAAAAAACATTTGAGTGCATAAATGTGTCTATTTGCCTTGGTCTGGAAGTTTGTAAGAGACATAAGGTGCATCAAAGTAGCTCATCTGGCAGAGTACCTACACCTCACTGAAAACCACATCCAAATAACTACTCCCACCAAGGAGTGTGTTCCTGTGAGTGAGTGAGGTAGCCAGTAAGATCCTAAAGAGTGCTGTGTGTGATTGATGCTTTCCATATTGCAAGCATTCATAGGTAACCATTTTCCATCAGGTGGACTGCATACTTGTATCCCTCCTGACATCGTACCAAAATAAACTTTATATCTTTTACTACAGGACCTCCTATTAACATTTTATTACATTATTCGTAATAGTATCGTATTCCTTTGAATGTACTTACTTCCTCTGGCTCCACTTCAGTAATTTTTTTCTTTTTTGGAGTGCTAGCCCTTATAACATTATGCCTGTCTTTACTTTTCTCAAGTTCTATTTCATCATCATCATCTGTACAATCATTAATATACTTATGAGGTTTGGTGACAGAGTTGAGAAACAATTTGACTTTATTTACAAATTCGGGGTTTTGAGATCTCATGGATCTCTTGACAGCGGTTTTATCAGATTTTCCACTACTATTACTTTTTTGTGAAATATCACTATTTCTTCTACTTCGAGATTTGCTTGTTTCCGCAGAAGTATTAATTGGATTTGATAGATCTAAATTTATCCTGGATTTTCTAGTTTTACTAGTAAGCTGTGTGCATTCATTAATTATTTTAGATTCTTTAGCTGAATTAATCAGCGACTTTAGTTCCCTGCTAATACTCTTATTGAGTTCTTTCTCTGAGGTATCCGAATTGGCTTCTAGCTGATATTCATTAGAAACTTCCTTTTCAGTTGCTATTTGGACGGTATCATCACTATCATGTTTGGCCACAGATTGTATTTTATTTTCAGTATCATATGTTTGCTCTGAAACCAACTCCTTAGGTGTAACTGAAATTTCCACCGAATTATCTGTTGTAACAATTTTTTGCTGTGTTTTGTTTTCTAGATTTATGACTAATGACTTCTGATCTGTCATCTCATTACTTTGTTCATCTGACAGAGTCTCTGTGGGCACAATCGAGTTCACAAGGATTTTAAGGGGAGTCTTTATTGTAGTTTTCTGAGTATCGGACTGTTCGCTATTGAGTGGTTTTTTTACAGGTGACAGTTCATTGCTAAGTGTCTGTTTCAAACTCTTCTCATCAGATTGTACTTTTGTAGGAGTTTGTGCAGTCTCCTGTATATTAGACTGCTCTCTTCCCAATGAGTTTCTTCTAATGGTGTGTACATCTGAATCTAAATCATTTATTGTTATCTGTTGTGAAATTTTCTCCATTTCCAACTGTTCCTTTATTGGTGACTGCTTTGTAATCCTCTGCACGTAAGACTGTTCCCTTGTATTTAATTTCTGTGCAGTTTTCTGCACATCTGTCTGTCCTTTTATAGGAGATATTGTAGGTGTTTTTTGTGAAAACTTATGAACATCTAACTGTTTTTTAATTGGCGTATATTGTGGGGAAAATTTCTGCTGTGTATCAGATTGTTCTTTTGTAGGTAGTTCAGGTGTAGCTTTTTCGTTATTTGGGTGCTCCTTTGGTGACAACTTGTTATTAACTAGAAACCCTTCTTGTTCATTAGATAAATTTTTTGGTGGAGTCTTTTGTGCATCTTTGATAGGTGATATTTGAGCAATATTACCATTTGTATTAAGAGACATATGAGTGTCATCTTTACTTGAGGAATGCACTATCTCCTCTGAATGTGACGAATGTGGCAATACCTCATGAATTAGGTTTTTATTTACTTGTACATTTGGTGACTTCATAAGCTTTGCAAGATCTGAATCTTTGTGTGGGGATTTTTCAGTATGATGTGGTTCGCTATCCTTCTGTATCAGCTCTGCAGCCTGATTAGTAGCATTTTCTTCTACCTTTGGCGGCGCATGACTGCTAATGAAGTTGGTACTGACTGGATCTTCATCAATCTTCTCCACTATCAAGACCATCTCCATGTTTCCATTGGAGCCTGTGACCTCCTGCGTCTCAGGGACATCTTCTGTAGTCGAAGATACATCCGTCTCCATGTGAGCATCTGAACTCTCCTCCATAACCTGTGATAAACACTTCTAATTATTTAGGATGATCTTTGATAAAATAAAATGATTATGTATGGAACTACACAGTGTCATACTAACAATAGACAGGTGAATATTGAGGGAACCGGTCATTACCCAAGCTCTGCCACCGAGCCGCTAGCTACATAAATACCTACTTTCAGTACAACCATACAAATACATTATGGACTTACCTCACGTACACAAACTATTAGGTTCTAGAAAACAAACACACAAACAATTCCTTGATAATATAACAAAAAAATTATATATCATTGATATAGTTTATTTAAAATTAGCAAGATATTTAGATAAAAAATAGCGAAACTGAAGAAAGTAACATCGCCATGGCATTTGAAACTAACTTCATTTATTATACCCGATTGGTGCAATAACAAGCTGAAATTATAGTGCAACGAGAAACTAACTGCATCTCTGTTTTTGTGCTGTACTTATCTCTCTTTCTTGTATGGCAATTGTATAATACCGGCTCACATTTAGTAGCCCAATGATAGAAATCTTTTTTCTCTTTCACGAATAAAACTAATGGCGTGAAGTTAGGTTCGTGCGCGTGGTCTCAATGGTTTTTAACTAATTTAAGGGTTCTGGAAACAAGGACAACCGCATGTTGAAATATTAAATTATGGAATGCATTTTAAAAAAGATGAAATCATTTTAGGTATAATAAACTTCGAATATTTATTAGTTTCAATATGTACAATCATAACTACTGAGACTGTACCAGTACTCCAGAGGGAATAAAAAATTAATAAAAAAAAGTATTATACCTATTAAGCATTCCGATTATAAGTTTATGCTCCGAGCTAAAGTACTGCTTGATGATCTAAGATCTTGGAGAAATTTTTCTAGGTGACTTCGGTATTGAACATTATCGCGCCAACACAACAACGTGTTAATCGTACGTTGATAAGTGCGATAGAATATAAATAGATAGACCTCGTGTATAGATAAGGATTGTTCGACGTAAGATATCTGAGTTGTATATAAGTTATGAAATCAGTTGTTAATATAAGTTGTTAACAGTTACTCTTCAGTAATTCATAATGGTTCTCTAGTGATTAATAATAGTTCAAAAAAATTTAATCTTTAAAAATATTTGTTACTCGTAAGAGAAGTTGTTTATTTACCGAAGAAAAGACGTCCCTCCAATAAACCAGTACGCGGGACGTACCAGGCAACCCCTCATACAAATCCTTCAGTGGCGCAACAAACATCACTGGAAATCTCGACACCAATGCTTTTGGCGATGATGGTTAGATGTGTATTCCGGAATTAATTACCACAGAAAGTGGGGTTTTCTTACCAGTGAATGCGCAGACTTGTATCTTTAAAGGGTTGAATTGGACCAACTTCAGTCACCCCCCAGTTACATTTTCATTAACATTTGTCAAACTACTCTCAATTTCATATACAAGTTTGTCGCTGTTTTCCTCCACAAGGGAATGAGGGATGTTATCACGGTTTGTATAATAAGTTTAGTGTCATCTGCATAACAATGAATGCCATCAATTGACGACATATCATTGGTACGCAGGAGAAACAGCGTCGGGACAGTACAGAACCCCGTGGGATGCCAGCATTGATATTATCTACAACGGCTTTTGTGCTTTTGCCGGATAAGATATATTTGCGCTAACCCTCCGATAGCCTATTCGCTGTTAACTTTGATAAAAGACTCAAATGTCAGACCTGTGGGGGTAAATAAATGTATGAAATCTTTTCGAATACGTTTCGAATTTCGCTCTCTGTGTCAATCTCAATGTGAATACCCACGCTGATCTAACGCCTTTGCCATATCTAGGCTGACTGTCAATCTCTCACCTTAACCATCAATCACTGAAGCCCAGTGGTGTGTAAGATATACTAGGAGATCATCAGTCAAAACACCGCGACGGAAGCCGTATTGACGGTCACTGATCAAATCGTAATCTTCTAGGTATGGCAGGAGTCGTGTGTTTATCACACTCTGCATCACCTAGTAGAAAAGGGGGGTTATAGCAATAGAACTGTAATGTGATAGATATGATTTATCTATATCATTGGCGGTCTTTCAGGAAACATTCCTAATCAATTGAGTAGAAAAGCACGAAAAATGCCTTTATACAGAATACAACTTGTCTGGCTTACTCGACTTATGAATATCGAGAGAAAATAATGCCCACCTGAGATCTTGTTGGTTAATTGAGATTTCCTTTTCTACCTTTCCTAAAGCCTTGTAATTAACCAGCTTGAAAAGATTAGCGTTTCTACAATGCTGATTCAATCACAGTCGTTTTTTAGATTTTATGGTAGCTTGGAAATGTAGCATTCTATGCCATGCAATCTAATTTCGCCTCAGCTGCTGTGTTGAACAGAATTCAATGTCCACTGATTTTAAACAAAACTGCGTCTATGGGCACGATGCGAATAATTATTGCAATTCATCCCAGTCTACTAACCTGTAGGGTGTAGTATTAACTGTGTTATACGCTACGCTCATCATCATCATCATCCGAGCGTTAATCCCGGTTACGTCCTACGCTTTTGCTTCGGAGCTCAGCGTTCACTTTCCTGTTTTTATTCCTCCATTTCGCGCGGTGTTCGGCATCCCTTATAGTAAGACCATTGGCACACATGTCATCCCTCACGATGTCAAGCCACTTCTTGGGTTGAACACACTTTGGGTTCTAGACCTTCTATCGGGACCCGGTGAAGGTGGCACGGCTAAACATTTGTTCCCCACGTAACTTGCCGGTTTTCGTAAAACGTGGCCGTACCACCGTAGGTGACACTCTTGCAGTTTGTCTGCTATGCCCCGGATACGAAGGCTACCGCGTATGCGGGATTTCTTTACGCGATCCTTTCGCGTCACTCCGTTCATCCAGCGCACCATATTCATCTCCGTGACACGCAGCTCCTGATTGTGCTCAAGTACGGGCCATGCTTCAATGCCATATAAAAGGACAGATCTAATGATAGATTTAAAGACCTGTCCTTTTAGCTTAACCGGCATTCTAGGGTCATAATCGACACCAGCCATCTCACGTCACTTAGCCCGAGCCGCTGATATGCGTGCCTTGACGTCGTAATCGATGTCTCCGGACGTGTGGAGCAAAGATCCTAAATACCTACAGCGGTCCGTGTGCTCGACCGCATCTTCATCAATGCGAACGGGTGTATGATCTGTGATATTCCAGGCCAAGTAGTCTGTATTCGACACATTTAGTTACAGACTGGCCGTTCTAAAGCGATTCTCTCCCAGCATTCACTCGTCGCAACAGGCACCCCTGTCCGCGTCCGCCAGCGCAATGTCGTCATGTGTACCTCTGATGCTGTCCGACACTACGTCTAACACTACGCTGAACAACAACGAACTAAGGACGGATCCCTGTTGGACACCGATGGTGATTGGAAATGGCAGTGTATCGCCAATGGCAGTCCTAACTATGGAATAGGAATCGAAATACATGTCCCAGCAAATGTCAATATATTTGGACTTCAGTGTCCACCAGATCATCGCACGAGGAACACAATCCAAGGCATTCTCCATGTCTAAAAATAGAAGATGCAGAGAGAGTGTGTTCTTCATCCTGTATTTCTCTATGACGAACCTTAGAGAAGAAACAGGGTCCATGGTCCCACGACCAAGCCGGAAGCCATACAGACATTCCGAGACAATGCACTTCTGCCGGATCCAGGAGTCAATTGTCCGCTCGAAAAGCTTCATAGTGTGAGGCATGACCTTTACACCGCGGTAACTACCACACTCCTACCCTGATTCCTTTCCTTTGAAAACTGGAGTGATGATACTCAGTCGATCGATCTCGATCGATCAACGTACATCACGAGACCCCATCGTCTTCCGGGCTTCGATGGGGACTCCATCGGCTCCGACTGCCTTCCTAATACTTCATGCGACGAAGAGCCCATTGGAGTTCTTCAGTCGTTATAAGTGGCACTAGTCCCTGACTAGAAGCACCGGTGGCTGCACCTCTTTATGCTGCTTGTTCACCATGAGATCCTCGCATAACATAACACAACGGTAGCCGCAGATGTCTCTTATACAGCGGCACTTGGATATATCCTGTGCTGCATTGACCCTGGAACGTGCCAACTTGTATATGAGCTTTTGCACCTCAGACGATTCCTACTTATCGTACATATGTTGTCAGTGGTCTCGTTTGGCTCTGGCTATAGCTCTTTTAGTGATACGTTTCGGATTTCTATATACGTCATCGTCTTAAGAGGACGCTTGTCACTTTTTAAAGAGGGCTTTTTTCATCCTAATCTCTCTCTGGTATGCGTCGTTCCATCAGCAAGCCTCCTTGTTACACCTGGGTACTACGCTTGGGCCGCCCTGGTGACGGCCGTCTGAATCCTATCTCAGTGGTGCTGGACTGGTTCGCCGTTGATACCAGCGCATATATCGCCGGTAGCCAAGGTGAACTCCTGGGACTTGGATTTATCATGCAGCCATCACCTAATTTGACGTCTGCAGTGGTCAAAGCGACTCTTCTTGGGCTTCGCGCAGAGGTCCATGATAAGGAGACTATATTGTGCAGTGATACTCTCGCCGGGTATGACCTACGGTAGCCCTTGCCTACTTATCACAGAGGTCACGCGAGGCTCATGCGTGTCGTTGTGCGGCGGCGTCCTATCCGTGGCACAAGATCTTTTCCTACTTTTCATTATAAATTTCACTTAAATTGTGACTTTGACAGGAGCGATTACCGTCCGACCTCACAACCCTGAAGGGAAAGCCTTCGGCAGAGCCTCGTCTATCGATCAGCAGGTACACCAACTTACAGATGAGGTTGATTTGGATCCCAAAGATGTTGGCGAGGCCCTATGCACCCCTACTGACCTGTAGGGCCATACGCGACGCTGTTTTGCGCAATGAACTCCATGTAGAGGTTTACCGAATTCAAATAAATATGAACATTAACCACTCATATCTATACTTAATAAACTACACCATGTAAAGGCAGCTAATATTCTGGCCGTATGCGAAGCACGATTGGCAAGTGTTAAGGTAACTAATTTTACCTTAATTTCAATGATGTGATGTGACCAATAATGCTAATGCGACAGAGTTACGAGACTGAAATTGGATTCAAAAATAATTTCAAATAATTTATGGGCTTTGTGATAGGCTTAAGTAGAATAGAATCCAGGGTCGTTAATATAAAAAAAATGTAGTATAGTTCTGTATTTTGTGTTATATACACATTTTTAAAATTCCAAATAAAACATTTTTAAAATTTACTTTCATGAAATGGAATTCATTGAACTCATATTAATTAATAAATTAGATGGTGTTATCCTGAAATACCCGCACCATGACAACGTTGATGGCACCGTATGTATAACAGGTCATCACCTTATTTTGAGTTCAAGGAAAGAAGGCGTTCGTGAATTATGGGTAGGTTCTATCTCGTGAGTCTTTTATTTAATTCTATTTATAAGTTCACATAATTAGCATTTTAATGTAGTCTTAAGACTATACTGGTACATGTGCAGTATTATACCAAAGAATTTCTAAGCGACAAATGGTAAGCATATCTATTAACTGTGTGTTTTTTTAATTTATAGCTCCTACACAAGAATATAGACAGCATAGAAAAGAAAGAAAATAAGCCTAGTAGTGGGGTGTCACAAGGTGGATCTCTGTTCCTCAAATGCAAGGATCTGAAGATATTTCAGCTAGATATTGCTACTACCAATGAGTTGAACCAAATGGCGCAAACATTAGAAAATTTATCTAATCTGCAGGACCCTGGTCTTTTCTATCCATTTTTCTACAGACATATGCATCCCATTGTTGAGAATGGATATACACTATATAGGTAAAGCTTTTATTTCTTTTTTGTACTATTTCCGGTAGCAAAAACAATCATCAAACTGTTCCTATTGCCTATGAATCATGACACAATGGGGTGCTCTCGTAACTATCCTAATAATGGAGCAACCTCTGAGGAACTCACTCACAGGAACATACTATTAATCCTCCAGAAACTTTATTGCTATGATTTTGGTCTGTAAGGTAGTAAATCACCAGTCAGGTTACTTATTAAATACTAGAGAAACTCTTATCTTCCTTTTGCTAGAGCCTTGTTGATTGGTGTTGGTGATAAGATTGTCTGTAGCTCTAAACATGGGACTTAAGTTTTATGTTTATGGTTGTGCAGCACTGAGCATAAAACTGGGTCTAAATGTACAAAACTCATCATCAGAGACAGTGAGTCAATCATCTACACATGTGCTAATTGATATCAGGATAAATAAACATCATGGCTTGTTCATTTGTACATTGTATCATGAGCTCTTACAGCAAATACCGCTTTAGCAAATTAAATAGACATCAAAATTATATAAATAATAATCAGTGAATAAGAATATGAGTATTATAGTTATTGTTTTCTAATTTTTATTTAGATGCGTGAGAGCAGGGAACAGAGAGACATAACTTGCTACACAACGCAGTGCTAATACCAACACTAATTTATGGAAGTGGAAGCTGGGTATGGCAGAGAGAGCATGAAGGTAGAATAAATGTGGTCAAGATGAAAGCATGGTGCAATATTTGTGGCATAACGCTTGCTGACCACATTCATAATGATGATGTAAGAAAGAGAGTTGGGCTGAAAGAGAGTGTCAGTGTTAAGATAAGAAAAGGCATGCTCTGTTGGTTTGGACAATCAGAAAGAGTGCAGGATGAAAGAATGACGAAACAGACATATAATGCAAAAGTGGAAGGATGTAGGAGCCGACGAAGACCAAGACTAACATACCATGACCAAATTGGTTGTGTTTTATCAGTAGGTGATGTCAAGAGTTCTAGAAATGTTTAGTTTTAGTAAATGTGAAGTGTGTAAGGACCACGTCTTATGGCACTCGGCTGTCTCTGCCTACCCCGCAAAGGATTTGGCGTGAAGTTATAGGAGATAGATAGATAGAATTTGTTATTTAACAAGGGCTAATTTAGTGCTGAACCATATCCCTTTTAATTTACAAAGAGCATACAAAGAAGCCCAGTGGATAAAGAACCAACTTATTATCTAACAGTGCCTAGTTTGAATCCGGGGGTGGGCATGTACCACTAAATTATTTGTGTTCTTATTTGTAATAATCACTTTCTCGGCGGTGAAGGAAAACATTGTGAGGAAAGCCTTAATGTCTAAGAAATTACATATGACCTAACCTACGAGTATGTAAAGTTAGTTTTTCTTTAAATTATTAAAATGGGTGAGGTCCTTTTCTAGGCGACCTCAGCAAATAGAAAGGCATGACACTAATTAAAGAAAGGTCATCTTATTTTTATTTTTTATTTATACTATTGCTCTGAATAGTCCAGAGATGCCTGAACATTTAATCGCAATAGGAGTAGCAAGAAAAGCATTTGAAATCCGATTAATGCTTTAATACTTTTAGGGGTCAAGTGTAGCAAATTACAGTTAACTAAAGTTCAACTAAAAACAAGATTATAAAAGTAAGTTAGTGAAGTTAGTTGAGTACAATGGCTTATACTAAAACTTACTGCACCCGTATATTCATCTATAAGCAAATTATTTCTTAGGTAAGGTGATGAATTTAGATAATAATCATTGCTAAGAGAAAATCTAAGATTCAATCAAGTCACTAAGATTGCAAGCCACTATGAGGTGAAATTACTACGGGTCAAGTTACAAAAGCTTCAAGTTGGACTATTGTATCGAATAAAAAAATATGAAAATGTATGATACTGAGAAGCAGGCCACATTCCCTTCATATGTCAGGAAAACATTCACGGGCTGCCGTGCGTCATTCCAACACGCCCCACGCAATCTCAACTCTCTGGCGTGGCATCGCCGTGTGAGTCTTCCAGAGTAAAATTTCTAAGTCTAAGTAAAAGTCTGAAGAAAATGCTGTCTTCAGCTGTAAAGAAATACACTATTAAAAATTTGGTCCCATTACACGTCGAAAGAGGTGCACCTGTTTGGTCCATGACACTAACCATTTTCTTGAAAATTATGCAAATTATATCGCAAATACAAAATCCATCGACTAGGTAGCCGTTTTCAAAATAAATTAGGTCGTTTCAGACCCCCAATCCCACAAATTAAACGAAAATTATTAATCGCCATGTTGTGGCGAAGCTAGACCAGAAAGTGGCCATTGTGAAATCGGGTTGTTTTTATCTCCGAAGGGAAGGCAAAGGGTTCTAGCTCATACAGCCAAGTCTTCAGTTCAGAACCATTCTCGAAAATTCCATGTGGCGAGAAAACTACTCATCACGCCTAATAGATGTCTGGTTTTCTCTCTGGGTTCTGGAGATCTGATGGCTGTCGCTCTATGTAAAATTCTATATTTTTGGCAAATTTTAGACTTAGGTAGCTAACCCCGCTAATAATGCTTGAAAGAAGAAGATATCTCTTCGCATTAGTCCACCATTTAGATTTTCTACTGAACTTATTCGATAGAAAAATCTTCTGAATATGTAACATCTTGTTGGAAGCTAATGTTTCATTAAAATATAATTCATTTCCTTTTCTACAATCACATATGAAAGCATACACACTCTCAGACTTGTATATGTATATGCTAATCTTCTTTAAAACTCTTTGGAAATACAAATATCTGTCCACAACTGGTGAAGTGGGGAGTCTACTAGTGATCAAAATCACAGGTTCACCCTTATTTCAGACACCACTATCTCTCTCTCTGTTTCTATATTATATATATATCTTGCCTCTGCTTATGTGAACAGAAAACGAAATTTGCAATTGTAATACTTTGTACTGAAGTTGCTAATAACTTTACTGAAACCTTTGTATTTATTTTATATTTCAGCATAGAAGGAGAATTCACAAAGGTTTTGGCCACAGAGGAGTGGCGCATCTCCCGTGTCAACCAGAACTATACCATATGTTCCAGTTATGGGAAATCAGTAGTTGTGCCTAAAAATATAGATGACAGCACTCTTACTGTTGCAGCCACATTTCGACAGGGAGGCAGGTTTCCTGTGCTATCTTATAGACATAGTAATGGGGTAAGATTGTACATCTTATGTTTATAACATTTTGTGTACCACAAATATCCTTTATACTGTACAAGGGTTAGATAAAGTCTTTTGGAAAGAAAGAAAGAAGCACACTTTTTTGTACATGACAATACAGATCATTTTTAACATATATAATTTTTTTACTAAGAAAATCAATGTAACAAATTTAGACAAATGTAGATATTACAGACAAAACAAACACACATAATAACCAGAGTATCGCACAGTTTGTACAAAAGCAGCTTACTCAAGAATTGAAATATCAAATATATGCAAACCAATGAATTACTTTTATTCTAAGAATTAGGAGAGAAAAGTTACGTTTAAGATTTCTTTTAAACATATTGTTCATCTTTAAATTGAAGGAGTAAGAGTATTTTTTTCTAAATTTTGATCCCTGCTAACAACTAAAAAATCATAGTGGTCTCTTGGTCAATAAAAGGTTAGGAACCACTGGTGTTAGAGGCACAATTTCCGTCATTAATTTAATTGAGTTTTACTGAACTTACGATGTTTGTACTGTTTATAAGAGAGTACAACATCATCGACATTGTCACTGAGATGAGTTTTATCAGTGATTGAAGGGCTAAATAAATATATGTATTTAATCTTATCTTCAGCAAAGACTAAATTGAAAGACAGGTAATTATTTCTAATAATTAACTGTACATTGTGAATTTGATCTAACCTGCTTTGTGAGTTTCCGCCACCAATTAGTTCATGTGAACTACCACCAGCCGGCACCCACTCACGTCTATTAGTCGATACATTCCGTCTCTGTCTCGGCTGCTACGGTCGTCTCCACGATTGTTCACAATCTGTAACAGGAACCTCAAGAACTAACCAGCGTTGCTGCCTCTGTCCTAGTCGTCTCTGTGACATATTTTCACAAACGTGATGTGTTTATTCAGAATGTATACTATTTCTATGTTAAATTTCATCCAAATGTCTTCAGCCGTTTTTGCGTGATAGGGTGACATCGTTATAAAAAAACAATAGATTTGGTTAGATGTTCCATTTATTATAGAACTACCATAGCCGCTGTGCGACGGGGTGAAGGAGATGAAGCGGGGATTTCGAATGTAGCAAATACTTATTTTATTTAAGGACACAGTGGACGTATGTCTTAGGCATACCTCCACTATAACAAGGATTTACAGTTAGACGTATTGAACGGTAAAGTAAAATAAATCTCAAGTAAGGTAAATGATTGATGAATGGGTGGATTAAAATAATAATAATTTAATACAATGGTATTCTTTAATATATTTTTTTAACGCCATACTTAAATCTTTAAATACTAATTATTGCTGTACTCCAGAAAAACTAGTTTTTCTTTTTGTTTTTCGCCCAAGAAAATTGTAGGCCCACAAGAAGTGGGTGTGAGTTAGTCATTCTCCCGTGAGGGGCACCCTCCGGAAAATGGGAAGGAGGAGGTGAGATCTTCCATAAGATAACATTTCGTGCGAAGGAACTGCTTATGTCAGATTCCTACTGACTAAAACCCCCCTGGGCCTGCCTTTAGCCGGGAAGGCTATAAAGGCTTCATCTGAAGCGATCGCCTCGGGGTGACGCAATATACGTAACTAGACAAAATATATCGATATATAGTTTACGCATAACTAAATAGTAATGTCATATCACATAACTAATCAAGTAGTCACTCCACTTCCTGCTAGATGGCAAATGACCTTGTTGATTGTTTACTTTAGTGTGCTGTAAATATAGTCTATATTTGACCATTATTTTTGCAAAGAACGACATCTGTTATCCGATAGCGACATATTATAGCAAAATAGAGGCGGGTAACAATAAAAAAATAATCTCTGTTATTTGTTATATTTTGAAAATGTGGAAATAATTTTATTTATGTAGCGGAATTCAATGTGTACTTATATGTTATTTATTAAACAGATAATATTGTTTATAAAGTGTCCTAAGTGTACATAAAAATCACCACATTAATGGAAGTAATTACCGGTGATCGATGCTAAAGCAACACAATTTTGATATGATAATGCAATCTCTATTTTAGTACAATTTCAAAAAAATGGGTGCGTGTCTTATACTTATGTACGCGCGTGAGAACTTATACTTCTTTGGCAACATTAAATAAAGAGGTTACCTCTTATAAATTTTCATTTTATACCAAGCATTTCCAATTTACTCCAAGGGTTTACGTGTGTAGCGCGACTAGCGCGTAAGTAAAGTGCCATCTGTTACAAAACTGTTCAACTATTTAATGATCACATCTGCTACCTACAAACTTAAAGCATTACAATACAAAAGCATGCTTCGCTATAGTGCTTGAAGAGCGGTTTAGCGGGCAGCTTCAACCTGTTACTTTTGTGCTACAGTAATGTAAAAAGTAAATACTTAAAATTTCACTCTCATATTTTTTTCATAACGCGCCTAAAGAAGTATAACTTCAAAAATTTAAGCATAATGAAGTAAATCGGAAATTTATAATAACACTTACTCGTGATAAGTTACGTCGCCGTTACTTTTATTTATCTTTTTCTTATTATTCTTGCAACTTCTACCCTACCGGCTACCTTGCCAATACGGTTAACACGCATCTATTGTTTTTTTTTTATATCGATGTAGAGTAACACGCGTCCATACATCCTCAAATAATTTCACAATCATAATATTCGTTGAGAGCTTCCTGTATTGCAAGTTCCTAGGTTATAACCACTTTACATCTGGTGGGCTGTACATTGTATAAGAAATAAAAATAATGGCTACCTTGCCAATACGGTTAACACGCATCTATTGTTTTTTTTTTATATCGATGTAGAGTAACACGCGTCCATACATCCTCAAATAATTTCACAATCATAATATTCGTTGAGAGCTTCCTGTATTGCAAGTTCCTAGGTTATAACCACTTTACATCTGGTGGGCTGTACATTGTATAAGAAATAAAAATAATAGAATAACAATTAAATTTGTTGTATAGGCTGTATTAATACGTGCTGGTCAACCACTATACGGGCCGAAACACCGCAGATGTCGCGCTGACGAGGCGATACTGAACACGGTGGTAGCAGTCGGCACGAAAGGCGCTATTTACGACCTTAGGAGTACCAACGCTATATCACAACAGCAGAGTAAAGGTAGGTCGCATTCATCATCACTCATCAATCGGAACATAACTTTACACCATTGTAAACTGTTTCCTAAGTCAAAACCCACAGGGGCGGGAAGAGCGGGAAAGCAGCAACGTTCGCACAGCGCTCGCTTTTTGTGTGACAGGTTGCATGCAAACACAAATGTTGATTCTGACGAGCTCGGTGGCTCGGTTTGTTCAGACGTTTGTTCGGACATGTATATAGAATGCAGGAGAAAAGAATCACTAAACCGATATACAACGCTAAAGTAGAAGAATGTAGGAGCCCAGAAAGGCCAAGACTCAAGGTGAAGACGTACCATGACCAAATTGGTCGTGTTCTTCTGATAGAGAAGGTGATGTCAGGAGCACTAGAGACTGACCGGAAAGCTTGCATGAAAAGAACAATGAATTACTATTGTTTGATTTACCGCTGTGGATGAACACGCGTCTTTGTCTTGGTCTGGGTGTTTTAAAAGAGGTAGGTCATATAGGAAGGTCATACATTAAAGCAGCCTATCTTGGGATGTATGTTGTATTCCTGCGAGTCAGTGAGATCACCAGTGAGCTAAGGATATGCTGTGTTAGCAGCAAAGGTGGCATAGCGCGAATCTTGGGATGTATGTACCTCTACCGCACAGAAAAGCGCAGTTAAATATCAATTCCTTCCAGGTTTGTTGTATTCCTGCGAGTCAGTGAGATCACCAGTGGGCTAAGGATTTGCTGTGTTAGCAGCAAAGGTGGCATAGCGCGAGTGACGCTTAATGTGTTACAAGCGCTCGTAGCCTGCGGTAACCTCTTTACATCAGGTGGGCCGTATGCTTGTATGCCTCCCGGGGCGTTGTATATACAAAAAATAGAGATGTGCCGACTACGATTTTGGTCGACTAGCCGAACAGCCGGTTGTAATAAGAGCCGACTAGTCGGCCAAGTCGATCACAATTTCGGTGGTATTCGGCAATTTCTATGACACTTTGTTTACAGCTGATTCGCGCGCAAGTCGCAACCGCGAGCGTGTCGGAACATATTTTGTTTACTTCGCATTGTTTCTTGATTTTTCCTTATGCACTGGTAAGAGCGGTGTTTTTGAGTAAAAAAATAAATACAATACTGTTATTGTTCATTAAAGCTATAAAGCTCAGTTCAGGTTTTTTTTACTAATATGACAATGATTATCAAAGTCAAATGTATTCTTTGCAAATGATAGTCTCTCGTGATGGGCAGAGAAAAACAGCAAATGTTAGGAGTATATACGACCATTTCAAAGGTTGCTTTACTTTTCAAAATGTTTAAGACTGGTTCTAAAATTAAAATATTAACAATCAAGGTTTTTATTTAATGTAATTCCTCCAATTACTACTATATACATTTTATTGAGAAATATATACAAAGTAAAAAGCCAGATAGTCGGCGCTTTTTGCCGAATATTCGTCGAAAATTACGTTATTAATTAATTATTATTGTCATTGGATAGTCGACTTTAGCGAATAGACGGAACATCTAAAAAAAAAAATTAAATACAAACCATGAAAGTTTAAAATAATACTACAATTGTGAATGTTAGAAAAGCGAGTGAGGTGTGTAAGGACCGTTTCATATGGCGCTCGATTCCCTCTGCATTCCTCCTTTCCTCTCATTTCCTCATTCCTCCATGAGGGGAGCTCAAGGGACTTGACATAAAGATACAGATAGATAATTATATGTTTTTCAGGTGGCGGCACAGAAAGCAGTTCAAACTATTCCCAATGGAAAATATACAACAGAACTATGGACGACGTTGACAACCAACAACAATTATTAGATAGCTATTCTAAATTAATAGAAGGTAAATGATACTTCACCATCAATTAGCATTTTCATCATCAATTAGCACTCGTGCTACTGCTGGAAACCGGGTAGAAGTATATACTCCATTTCAATTACGACGTACTTTGGACGTATATAAATAAACTAGCGATCTACCCCAGCTTTCCACGGGTGATCCGATCGCTACCAAACTTCACAGTGCTCGCTGGAGTATTCCCTGAAAATTTCATCGAAATCGATTCAGCCGTTTTGGAGTCTACAAGAAGATATTTTCACATATCGGCTAAACATATTTTACATATAAGATAAACAGTCTTTGTTCGTGCATATGGTTTGATCACATTGCATCAAATAAATTTCCTATTTAAAATTCTCAATAAATTCCATCGGAGACTTACATAAACAGGACTGTTTATTTATATGTATATGTAAATCGTGCAGAGTATGTTCGTGTAGTCGTTGTGGGACTTTGCAATTGGAATGGAGTAATGGCTTATTTATTAATTTACGAGAACGCGTGATGTTATTGTCCTTATAAATAACATCAGGTAGGTTGTAAGTTTTCTTCCTACCCCAGTAGTATGTGATACATAGTAAAAAATGAGTTGTAACATATGCATTTAATTTTCAGCGTGCAACGACCGTGAAATTTCCAGTGATAAATGGATATCGAAATTGGAATCCTGTGGGTGGCCAGAGAGTGTCAGGAATTCGCTGCACACTGCATGCATTGTGGCGCAGCATATACACCAAGTAACTATCATATTTATGAACAATTTTCTAGACGGGGAAAAGGTACAGTTGACCTGAGCTGACCTGATCTGACCTAGCACAGGCAGAATCCCACTTACTACCTAACCTGGGCTATAGTTTTCTCTTTAAACGACGTTAAACCTAGTTATAACTATAGATATATTTTTTTTATACAATGTCGGGAGGCATACAAGAATACGGCCTACCATAGAGAGGCTAACACAGTAACTCCTTAGAGCTCAATAGTAACCTGACTCACACGCAGGAACACAACAACCGTTCAGGGAGTCTTTATTTGGCTGCGGTTCTCTGTCAGATGAAGGAACTTTCTCAGACGGGTTGCTTTGAAGCGCCTTACCTCTCTTAAAAACACCCAGACCTATATAAACAGACATGTTAACATACACAAATGTTTATCATAAAACTACACATCAATTTTCTTGAAGAGAGTCTAAAAACCATTTTTGCATTATATTCTAGCATAAATATGCTCTATAAACAGTTTGCATATGTATGATGGCGTAAATTTTTGTTATTTTATACAATGTCGTCATTGTCGGTGTAAAGTGGTTACCGTAGCCATTGAACACTTGCAATGCAGAAAGAACTTCTGCTGCTCTCTTCAGGAGCTTACTGGTAATTATTTTCCCTCGCAGGTACGCAATGACCACGAAAAGAGTGATTGCTGAAGAAGCGAGTGAAGTGAAAGCAGAAGACGCAACTTCAATGCAAGAGTGTTGCCATAAAGATATGTAGAGATACTACGTGCTTTATGGAATCAATATGCCCGATTCACCAAGTTGGACGAGCGCTAGGCGGATATTTTAAATAATTTTTTATGCACTGTTTATAAATGTATCTGTCATTTAACATTGTTTTTTCCAGAAAGCCGAGCCTGTGCTTGTTCACGGTACACGGGGCGAAGATGCGACTTTGCTTGTATGTTCCTTAGTCCAAATCATTCTGAATCCTGATTGCAGGACTTTAAGGGGGTAAGCATATTGACATACTATTTGGAGTCAGGGCGTATTAAGCGGAGAGGATCAATAGATTCGTTAATAAAAATAAATTGTTTTTGATTCTATCATAAATTGTTTGAAACAGTTCTGTCATTGGCTGAAAATACGTTCATGAGACACATTAAAATAAACCAATGCATCGATGTTTATTTCTTGCGATATATAATAATCGATTTAAAAAGTTTTTTTCTGCAACGTTGAGACGCATACAGGTTTACGGCCTATCTGATTTGAAGCGGTTAGTGTAGCCTAAGAACGCTTCCAAAACCTTCAGGATATGTAATTTTGCGGTTTTCTATGTCCTAATTGGCGAGTTTCTTCTTCCTAGCGCATTTGCGTTTCCTAATCCATTTCGATTGACGGGATCCACTATCTAAATGTAAGGATTTGGCGAACATACTGATTTTTACATAGAGCGATTGAGATACCTCCACAAAACAGGCGGAAAACCAGACCTTTCTTAGTTTAGAATATAACAATATGCCCTTTCTAATGTAAACTTTTCGGCCGTTTATGAAACTCGTATCGATTGAACGGTATTGTATAAAGATTAATTTCCTGCTAATAAACAAGTATGAATACGAGCAGTAATAGCCCTGTGGCTAAAGAACTGAGCTATTGATCAAATTCATTTCATTGAATAAATTAGTTTTTTCGGTTTTGTACATATTTGTAATTATCACTTGCTCGGCGGTGAAGGAAAACATCGTAAGGAAACCCGCACGTCCAAGAAATTATATTTTGAAAGACGTCCTATGAAAGTTCTGGTTTTCCCTCTAGATCGTGGAGGTCTGACGACAGTCGCTCCATGTAAAAATAAATTTTTATTTAAGGATTTAGAAAATTTAATTAAAATATCTCTATCCTTAAATATTTTATAAATCCTTAGGCTTTGGTAGCGGACCCCCCTAATCCTAATGGATTAGGAAACGGGACAACGCTAAGAATAAGACAATAAATACATTTTCCTTGTACGCGGTTTCCACGTACACATTAATGGTGTACATGCCACACCAGAATTAGAATCCGGCACCGTCGGATAATAGGCCGGTTCTTTGTCTACTGAGCTATCACTGCTTCTATTTCTAAAATCTATTTATTGTATTACTAGCTACCCGCCCCGGCTTCGTACGGGAAGTAGAGCATATTACATGTATACGTACAGTAAGAAGTAATACTGTATATTCGTATAATATCCATTGAAAGCTTCCAGGCGGCTTGACTCATTCAGACATTTTAAACTATAATCGTCATACTTCAACCAATTTACACAAAATCTTAATAAATTAAACACCTAAACATTCCTCAAGAATCACTCTGTCTATTGGTGTAAACCGCAAGAAAATCCGTTCAGTAGTTTTTGAGTTTATCGCAAACATATAAACAGACAGACGCGGCGTGGGACTTTGTTTTATAGTTAACTAGCTACTCGACCCAGCTTCGCACGGGTGATCCAATCGTTACCAAACTTCACAGGATCACCTGCTGGGCTAACCTGAAGATTCACTGAAAATTTTATCAAAAGCTGCCCATCCGTTTTTGAGTCCATAGAGGACATACAGACAAACATACATTTTTATATATATAGATAATGAAATTTAACTTTTACTGACTTGATCCTAATGAACGATTTAACCGCTGTTGGCGGGGAAAATGGTACCTATATAGCAACAAGTTTTACACGGATTCCTCTTAATCTAATGGGTAAATTAGGCTGGATTTTGAATTTTCGATGTGCCCTTCTTCCTCATGTTCCAATTGGTATAATGAACAGACTCCAAGCCCTGGTGGAGCGTGAATGGCTACAAGCAGGGCATCCATTCGGCGCGCGACATCGTTGCGGCCCATACAGCCAGACACAGCCCCGCGCTGCGCCAACTTTCGCTCTATTCCTAGACTGCATCAGGCAGTTCCTTGAACAGTTCCCCTGCAGCTTCGAATACCGCCAGTCCTTCCTCATCACGCTGTTAGAACATGCGTACGCTAGTCAATTTGGTAAGTGAGAAAATGTTTATACATTTATGACTTTTTGTTAAATTTCCTTCAATTTTTTTTATATGATTAGGTATAATAAACTGATATTATATAAAATTAATAATGTAATAGAAACTTAACTTTTAATAAATGCCGATCAAAATCATTAAGCACACATACTCAAAAGTAACGACATGGGATACAAACCAAGAGGCCTAATGTGTTATTGAAGAATATGCGGGATCCACTATAAGCTGCTCCGCTTACTGTCACCGAAATTTAATAGAGAATTTTTTCTTTAAAGAGAAGTAGGCCCCCGCAAGTAACAACTGGTACATTTTCCCATCAGACTACCAGATATAGAGGAAGGACCATGCAAGCTCCTTACTGGACCTTTTGCTGACCACACGTCCGGATGAGTATTAACATCTCAGTGGATGCGCCTCTTGGCTCATCGGACCACTGTCTCATTCGGACCCAAGCGCCCTGCACCAGACATAACTCACCTCGGCCTAACGGATGGCGTCGCGTATGGCACTATAAGTCGGCAGACTGGGACGGATTGCATGAATTTTACGCGTCGTACCCGTGGAGGCAGCTTTGTTTCAAAAACAAATGATATGGAATCCTATGCGACTGCGGTAGCTGCAGTGATATTCCCAATCGCTTAGTGTCTGCTGCGGGAGTTAAAAAGCGACCATGGTTTAATCGGCCTTGTAGAGAAGCTAAACTTCTCAAACAGGCTGCTTTCGAGGCTTGGACCACAGCGCGTGCTGATGGGAATGTCTCTGTATTGAAACGCGAACAGAATGTTGCCTCGAGATCCAGTAAGAGGGTAATTGTCAGAGCGAAATTTGGTTTCATCGGAAGAGTTGGCGAGCGGTTTGTAAGCCTTCCGTCTGGGAGCCGTGCTTTCTGGTCGCTGACTAAAGCTACCGAGGGAACCTTTTGTCAGTCATCCATGACACTATTGCAAAAACTGGATAGCAGTCTGGCCTATAGTGCTAAAGAGAAAGCCGATTTACTGGGTAATCTCTTTGCCTCTAACTCGACTTTGAATAACGGGGGAGCTATGCCACCTACCATCCCATTTGCTCAATGCCGGAAATCTCAATTACCCAGCGAGATGTCCGGCTGGCGTTGCTCTCCCTCGATATTCATAAGTCGAGTGGGCCAGGTGGCATACCAGCAGTGATGCTTAAGCTCCTGAGTTGTGTTCTGTACTGATGCGCCTTTTTGTGCTTTCGTACTCCGTTGGGCAAGTCCGACGCTAATAAGCACCCGCTGGCCAAAACGGGCGACTGATCAGATCGAATCACAGGCCTATTGCCATAACCTTCTTTCTCTCCAAAGTGATGGAGTGTGTGATAAACGCACGACTCCTGGCATACCTAGAGGATCACGACTTGATCAGCGAACGTCAATATGGCTTTCGCCACGGCAGTTCGATTGGTGGTATTCTAGTGTATCTGACACACCTCTGGGCTTCGGCGATTGAGAGTCAAGGTGAGACATTGGCTGTCAACCTAGTATAGCAAAAGCGTTGGTTCAGGTCTGGCATTGGAGTCTTCTATCGAAGTTACCATCGTACGGCCTGCCCAAGGGTTTGTGCAAATGGGTTGCCAGCTTCTTATCCAGCACGCGTAAAAGCCTTGGTAGATGATTGATGCTCCGATAGCATGGATATCAATGCTGGCGTCCCACAGGACTGGGTATTGTCTCTGACGCTGTTTCTGCTGCACATCAATGACATGTTGTCAATTGACAGCATTCATTGTTATGCGGACGACAGCACCAGGACTCTTATTGCACACGCCGTGCGATTTTGACATGGTGCTACCGTCAGACCTTCATATTTTAGTGAGAAAACTAGACCTTACTAAGTTTAATTTACTCGTTTTTAGAAATATAATTTCTTAGGTCCTAGACTAGGGTCCGTATAAAACTGGGCATCACGCGAGTATTTCTGGTTGCAGCATACGCTCCCGTAAGCTAAACGTGTGCTCAAGAACTAGAGAGGTTTTGAAAGTCTGTGAGGGATATTCTGTATTTAGCTGAAGGGAATGAAAAAGTGATTATGTGTGGAGATTTGAAGGGAAGGAGTGTGGGACCAAACGAGACAGCTATGAAGCTGTTCTTGATCGCTATGGAGATAAGAGAGTGAACGAAGCAGGTAAGTCAATTCTAGATTTATTTATAGAACGAAACCTCGTGTCGAATACATCTTACAGAATTTCATCACAAGGATATTTACACGTATACATGGAGACGTGTGTGTGATGTGATTTATTTGATTTTAATAGAGTCTCCGAAATACTATAATGGATACAAGTGCCTTTAGAGGTCCGACTCTTGAACGGAACACTACTTGGTCGTAAGCCGGTTTGTGGGACTTTTCAAGAAGTGGAGGCATTGGTGAGTGCATATCCCTTTCGGAAATCATGAAAGGATAAGGAGCGAAAAATTGCAAGATGAAAGATGAGGATGATTGCTGGAAAGTTTTGAAAGAAAAAGAAAAAAAAACATTGTAAGGAGATGCCTGGTGGGATGCGGAGATTGAATCCTCTTTAGCAAGAAACAGGAAAGCGTGGATTTTTGCTCTTAAATGAAAGTATGAGAGAGAAGAAGAAAGAAATGTACCGTCTATGCAATAATGAAACCAAGGCTTTGATGAAAGAGAAGCATGAAATATAAATTATGAATGAGGAAGAGAGGCTGGCGAAAAACTTCGATGCAAATACCAAACTCTTTTGGAGAGAGGTAAAGAAGCCTCGGGGAGGTTCGTCGGTATCCAGAATGGAGAAAATAAAATCTAAAGCAGGCGATATTCTTGCTAACACTCAGGAAGTGTTAGAACGGTGGAATTAATATTTTTAAGAAATGTGTGAATATGCCTCGGACGCTGACAATGAGAGTAAGTCTGATGCTCACTCTATATTGACAGCGTCCGGTGAAGGTATAAATATGGATGAGATGACGACGTGTTGGAACAAGTGAATGAGATTGTATATCTTGGATGCGCTTTCAGCAGGAATGGAAGGTACACCGCTGATCTATCTGGAAAGACTAATGAGTGCTGGAATAGTGTTAGAAAATTTCTTGGCAAGAAAAGGTTGAGCCAGAAGGCGCAGCTCGCTATACAAAATGTAGTGCTGGTTCCAACGCTTACTAATGGAAGCGGATAAACGCGGTCGAAATGCGAGCGTTGCGCAAAATTAGTGGCGTAACGCTTATAGACTGTACTCGCAATGATGATGTTAGAAACAGAGTTGGTCTGAAAGAGAGTGTCGGTATTAAAATAAGAGGCATGCTCCGTTGGTTCGGATATGCAGGAAGAAAGTATTACGAAATAGATATACAACGCGAAAGTAGAAGGATGTAGGAGCCGCGGAATGCCAATACATACCTACGGCACGGTGATGTCAGGAGATTTCGAAATATAATTTTCTCTCTCTTCTCTTAGACTCTCAGGTTCCTCACGATGTTTTCCTTCACAGCCGAGTAAGCGATAATTACACATTTTAACTATATTTATAAACTGAATAATATCCTATAGGTACGTTTCTTTGCGATAACGAGCAAGAACGTGAAACACGCGGGGTCTACGAGCAGACGACGAGCATTTGGTCGTGGCTGAACCAGCCTGACGAGTTGACCACCTACATCAACCCTCTGTACGACCCGACCCCCAACGTCATATGGCCGTCTGTGGCGCCCATGAGCTATGTCATATGGGAAGGTAAGCATTAAGTCTACCATTTTGTCTTAGGTTTTCGCGATTGTTACACATTGAATTAAACAATTTTTAACGGAAGTATCGCGTGTTTTGTTAATTTTAACGCTTTGCAGCGTCCGTGGTCGCAGGAAGACTTAGACTTAGTCTTCCTGCGACCACGGACGCTGCAAAGCGTTCGAAACGTCAGGTTCAATAAAATAAATAAAACACGCGATACTTCCGTTATAAATTGTTTAATTCAAGTCTCCCATTTGTAGATTATTATTACGTGACCGCCCCCCAAAAAGAGTGTAATGTTACAGGGTTCAAGTATGTATGATTGTAAGTTTCTATTAGGGATGTAATGGAGCTCTGTGACCGTAACTATCGGATATCCGAAATAAAAATGTATCCGTAACTGAATCCAATATAAAAGTTTCGAATATATTCAGATGGGGTTGGAGTCTATATGAGACACGTTATGAAGGGTGTTTGTTTTTGTCCGCCTGAGCCGACCCTGCGTTGTTTATTATTTCTATTGCTAAGTTATAACTAATCAGTAATTGTGATATTACATTACAATTATACATATACGATTACCTGCTTAGATTTTTTTTAATACAACGTCGGGCATACAAGCCGCGTGCACAGCAGTTACCGTAGCCTATAAACGCTTGAAATACCTTAAGTATCACTCGCGCGATTCCACATCTGCTGCTAGCACAGCAACTCCATAGGGGCTTAGTGGTGACCTCACTCACATGCAGGAACACAATAACCCTCAAGGTGGATGTTATTTGACTGTGGTTTTCTGTGAGGTGAAGGTACTTCCCCAGACGGACTGCGTTGATGCGACCTACCTCTCTTAAACTACCCAGACCAAGACAATGCATACAATTTGTCTTGTGTGGGAATCGAACGCGTTATTTTGATAATATTCATAATAAAAAAATATGGCGGATTATGTATTCAGTATTGTAAAAGTGAAGAAAAAAGCTGCTTTTTAATTAACGAAATAAAATATAATACATTAACTTTACACACTTTACAATTTACCCTAAACAACGGGCATACAAGCACACGGCTCATGTGATATAAAGTGGTTACCGCAGCCTATGAACGCTTGCAATACTCGCGCGTTGCCACACCTGACGCTTACACAGCAAATTCTCAGCAGCTTACTGGTAACCTCACTCACTCGTAGTACAACCCTCCAAAGAGCTATTATCTCCTGCCATCTTCCGTGAGGGCGCATCAAATCAGCAGCTGGTATTTTGATTGATGCGCTCTATCATTTTTAAAAATTGACACGTCATCAAACACCTATAGATTTGGTAATCAGACATATAAGTAAAATCGATTTTACATAGGTAATTTATTGTTCGTCGTGTTTTCAGAATTATACCTCCGATGGTTAGTAGAACAACACACCGAACAAAGAGAAGAACAGTACAGGACGATCCGCGTGCGCGAACAACAGTTGCGTTCGCAAGCACAACAGCTTCGCCGCGAGCTGTTCGACGTTGCACACCAGTACTATGGCGATGGGAAACCCGAAGTATTTTATGATAAGTAGCTAAAGTCGAGGGACTACGGTCTGATTTTGGGTAGGAGGAGATCATGAATAGTTGGCAGTTCGTGTCTTAAATAGTTAGGTACTTAATTAAGGTATTGATGGACATAGTTCATGGAATGTTTCACCAATTCTTCTGTATTAAGCAAAGACATGAATTAAATATTATATAAAATTTTAAACCGTTCATCCAGAGGCAAGAAGCATAAGAATCGCCTAATATTCAGTAGTTACCATAACCTATAATGAAGAAACCTGCCTGATTGCCTAATTCGTTCGCAAGAACTTCCGATGCGATTATGAATCAACTTCTTTCTTTACTGAATTAAACAATTTTTTTTAACGGAAGTATCGCGTGTTTTATTTAAAATTGTTTAATTCAATGTGTAACAATCGCGAAAACCAAAAGACAATACTTCTTTCTTTACTATTGTACAGTACGATTAAAATATACTTAACTTGTTCCTGATATTAAAACTTTGAAAATACCTTTATTTATTGTCCACTAAGAGCCGCATACTAAGTGGCTATAACTGCAATTAACATATAAAATATAAACAATTCTCAAGCTTTATGACGCGTAATAAAACGTGAAAGTATCCTAATTGTTTTTAAAGAAAATATTTTTACATTTTTGGAGCTACATTTGAGCATTTAACGTGCCATTGTTCTGCAAAAGTTATTTTTCCCAAGGATAGCGGATTCACGATTCGCTTTTTGAGTAAACAAGTCTCCTAGAGTTAAGAAATAAACGATGTTGTTGATAAACGAACACCATTACGAGTGCTAATAATTGTGTATGTAAGTATATCTATTTAAAAGGTGCTTATTTTTTTCTTTGCTCATAATCATTTTAAATATTACGTTAACACTGTTATATGCGTTTCGCACATCTAGAAATTTGACCCATTGTCCAATCCTCTTTTTAAAATGTGTGTTTGTGTGTCAGTCCGTTGCCATCGAGACCATTTGAATGATGATGATGAAATTTGGCGTTACTATACTAGGTAATGTATAGAACGGATTTGTAGATTTTTCTAACTCGTATGTTAAAGGGGGCTTCCATACAAGCAAAATATATAATTATTTTTCCTGAAAATACGGACTAAATAAAATAGTAATGTAAATTTATCTATATTTTATGTTTCATTTATTTTTTGCTATACCTACAAAGTTATATCTCACATTTTTATTTTTAAACAGTGTTTCCTTAATTTATAGATACAGCAAAGAGAAATCTATCCCTTATTAGGACCTACTGTTTGGTACTGTAAATAAAATACGGGCTACATTTTTGGCTTTATACAATAAGGATTTTCGGGTTACTTAGAGCACTTATGGATACTTGTTTAGTGAGTACCGTAAAATTCAGAAAATGAAAATATTTTACCAAAATGTAACTTTTTACAATTTTTAAATGTTAATGAGACTTAGTCTGTATTAAACACCCCTATAGACTACCACTATAAACTGCAGGAGTTTTATGCTCACAAATAAAAATCACTCCCTTGAATATTACAGGAGTAATGGATAACAAATATTTAAAAAAAAGAGGGTGAATGGGAAAATACTGGAAATTACACGGTTAACGAATGAAATGGGCACACAAAACCAACTAATGTCTGTCCAAAAAGATAATATAAACTTTGCTGTAGAACTGACTTTTCTATTTATATCACTTTGTTAATCCGAACAAATTTGTCAGCATCATCCAGCCCTCAATTATGGGAAATTTGTGCAACGGGTACAGAAAACTTGAATACACATTCTATACATTTTTATTGTAAATATATATTTGTAATACATATATAGAAAATACGGATTCTATTGAACCGAAACTGTTTTGAAACAAACAGAAATAAGAATACAGACTGTTGTTAATCTCATCTATGGCTGGTCTGAATCTTTTGTTCTTCAAAAATATTTCTGATACTTTTAAGTTGATTTCTAAAGCAAGAATATATTTTGCATCTGTAAAATTCATAGCTGTAAATGTCTGTGAAATGTATGACACGAGATAATCGTGTATAATATGCCGTACACAATTTATTATTTATTCGTTTAATGTTAAAATGTATCAAAAGGCATAATAAAATTTCTATAGAGGGATCGCCTTTCGTATGTAAAACATTTTTAAAAAATATATCTTAGACACATCTCTTCTACGACGACAAAACAAAAGTAAAAAAACATAGTAAATAATAAAAAAGTAACTTAAAAAATTATGAATTATGTTAGTTTATAAATGCTGAGCTATAATTGAAAAAATAAACATACACACACGTGAGAGAGAGAGAGAGAATCATAACTAAGTAAAGTGTATGTTCTGCACTTAGAGTATAAATAAGCAAGCTATAGAGCACGCCTTACTAAGTATGAATCGCCAGCACACGTATGAACAACACCTACAGTAAATGTCGCCGTCGATCAGTAGAAAAATGTGCTACTATCCAGAAAAATCATCTTTTTGGAAATGGGACTTGTAGGAATGTCTGTATTGAAATATCGACAACCTGAAATTTCGTTACATATAAAACTTCACTGTAATAGCTCTATACCATAGATAAGTATCTACAAAAATTTTGCTTACGATCGGCACAATCGACCAGAGAATTCGCGCGTTCTATATAGCTTTCTTTTGTATTCTCTTGTATAACATAGACTTTATTATTTACGATGATAGAAATACTCGCATTATTTAGTTCTGTGCCGCAGGACTAGATAATTTCTACGTAAATACACTCTACTCTATTTACTATTGATAATATGCGGTATTGTGTGTGCAAATGTTCATATGATCAAAATTTTCATTAACAAAAGACACTAAGCTTCTCATCTATTCTATCGTATTATGCTCGCTTTCTAGTCTGTTAACAGTTTTTATGTTTATATTATAATACTGTATAAATAAATGTTGTCGTAATTTGTTTTCAATGAGGCAATTAATGGTGCGTGCTCATACACCAAATAAATCGTAATTTAGGTAAAACTAATGTAAGAATTATAAGACTGCGTTCATTTCAATATTTTATTTTAAAGTTATTATCCTTGATACAATGTCTCAATTTATAAATTAATGTAAGCTTAATGACTGTTTTATTTATGACTTTAAGATTGAACATAGTAATTACAAAACTTTACTATTTATTTCATAATAAAAGATTTATATAAATAATAATATTGGATGATTATATTATAAATAAATATATGTATTATTTATACTATTATGTAAAGCTAACTTAACATTCCAATATTAAGCAGGGTCAACAGCTTAGCTTGATATACTAAATACGGTTAATAAAATTAGGCGATAATATTTAAAAAATACACAATACACTAATATTTTTAGCGTTAAGTGAAATTAATGGCCTAATGTACTATCCTTTTCTTAAATGGTATCGTAGATTTTGCTTGACCCATTTGGTAACTATTCGTTACAGAGCGGAAAGAATGTTTGTTGCAAGGAGGGAAACATTTTTATGTATTGAATACAGTTAAACTCCCTGAAAGGAATTCATTGTATTTTAGAGATTTATAAATACAGTATTTAGTAAAAATATATGTTTATTTGAGCGAAACCAAATGACGAAAATAACAAAAACACATATTTGTTTATTTTTATTATCGATCCATAGAGTCACTCATAACGAAAAAATCCAAACACGATGAAATTAAAACACAATTTTAACTATTTTTATCGATATGCTTTTTTCGTTCCCCGTCGAATGCATCCTGTTTCAGCCTGATCGGTTGTTAATCAAAAATTTTAAATAATCGACCTATTTTTTTTATACCATATTGACTGTACTATTCCTTTCAGTAAAATCAGCTTCATATCATAAGATTAAGATTACTATTCTTGCACGATACACTCTTTCCATCTCGTATATATTTTTCTTCTATATATATGTTATTGAAATGTGATATAATGATAGATATACAGTATCTCTGCAAATGTAATTAAAAAGCAAGATATAAGATATGAATATTGTTAACGTTCAAGCAATTCGCCGAAAAGCCAATAATATACAGCCAAATACACAAACCACCCCAGACGCTCTATACAATAGTCGTGCGTAAATAAACGGGGTTCAAAAAGAGACCAGAAGAGATATTTAGACGAATTAAAAAATAAAGTTAATTGAAATTATTCGAATAATTTCCATGTCGCCATTTCGGTTAACCTTTCTCTCGGTCTGTGACCCGTATAAATACTATTACTTACATAAATTCCATCCAAAGTCCCACGTCAAGCGGAAATTATGGTTATCAGGCCGTTACGAACTTAAATATAATCACGTAGGGATATAATAGCAGATTCAAACCGTCGACGATATTTTGTGTTTGAATTTTTGTACGACATTTTCTTAAAAACAAACATGTGCGTCTCGGGACGTCCGACAGAAGTGATAACTTAGACTAATCTACATATAATTAAAGCTGCCGTATGCGTGAGAGAAAGGGAAGTCAGATAGACTGGCGCCATAACGCGTTACGTAACGAAGCGGTTTACCCTCCCATAAAAAGTTATCACTTCAAAAATCCGACCTCATTATCTGCGCTTAAGAAACAAGACCCTGTGTCGTGATAGAGCATGCAAGTTCTTTATAAAGATTGCATACTATTTTGATATTCTAATAAATCTATATGCACTGTCAATACCACGAGCTTGACAATTGCAGTGCCATTTAAGGTCGAATTGCATTATACGTATAAAAAGTACAATAGTTTCTTCTATCTTGTTTGTACTGTATATGTTACGTCTGATTTTAGTATTAAGATATACTTACTTAACATTAACTCTAAATTAACAACATCACGACTAAACATGTGGATGTAATCAAAACAAATTTTGTTGCCCGAAGTGAGTCACCCAGGTCGACAGGAGCCTCTTTTGTTTGCTTCGCGCCTACCATAATCTTTAAAATTGTGTTTTGATAAAGGGCGTCTCGTTATCATCCTTGAGCCCAGTAGAAAATCTTTAGTTTTTATATTTCATTTTTAATTAATAATTTCTAATAAAACTTAAGTATATCGACTAAACTTAAGTTTATTAATAAAACTAATATTAGTCGTAACATATACAATATATTCATGCATAATATGTTTTTATTTGCCGTCATAAATAGGCCTATTATTATAATCGCATACGCTGTAAATCCACCTTTTTGTTAAAAACACTATTCCTAGTTATTAGTTACAAACTTGTAAAATAAGTTTTATATTTAATGATTTAAAATTATTTAATGTCAATTTGAGATAATGAATTTATTTGTTGGTCAATTAAATATTGCACAGCAAGTTGAGTTTAATTTATATTTCTTGTTTTTATACAACGTCCACCTGATTTAAAGTGGTTATAGTAGCCTATGAATGTTTGCATACAGGAAGTATCACTCGCGCGTTGCTACCCAAGCTGATAATACAGCAACTCCTTAGGAGCTAGTGGTAACCTCACTCATCTGCAGTAATCCCGCCATCAACGAGTTCGCTCATGGCATCAACGCAGGACAGACGTCACGCATTATCGTCGTGTATGTATATGTATGTGTCAGATGCTGCAAGTAAACACATGATGCGCTTTTACTTTGATCGCTTCGCTTCCTTTCTGAAATGTGTTATCTCAACAATGATATTCATGATCTACCAGATTTATACAAACTACGTTGAAGCTGCAGCTCAGCAGCAGCATGACGAGCTTTCTACGTGATGATGAGGTTTCATCACTCACGTAGAAAGCTCATCATCAATCCACTTCCACCAAATCTAAAAGGTTAGAAAGTTCGGAAAGTGGGTCCGGTAGCCATTATACAATAACAAGAAAATCGTGTCGAAGCTTACCTTAACTTGTAGAATTGTCGTACAGACAACACATTAAGTATGACTCCCGCGATACCACCTCGGCTACTAACACAGCTACTCCTTAGGAGCTTACTGGCGACCTCACTCACTCGCAGGAACATAACAACACTCCAGGGAATTGATATTTGCCGACGGTTTTCTGTGAGGTGGAGGTACTTTCGCAGAGGGGCTGCTTTGATGCGCTCTACCTCCTAAAAAATACCAAACACAGCTACATGTCAAATATATGTAATGTAAATATATATTGCACGTTATAAGGTGTGCTTAAAAAAGAGAATTTGTTATCAATTGCAATATGTTTATTTTATCGAGTGGTAGTTCCATTATATAGCCGTGCCTCCTACCTACCATCGTCTGGCAGTGCAAAGTAAATAGCCCCATCGCATATATAAGTATTTATTTCACTGTATCCCTATTTATCTATCGAAAACTTCACGCCAAATCCCTTGCAGGGTAGGCAGAGAGAACCGAGCGCCACATGACTCGATCCTTCTCACCTCACTCGCTTCTTTAACAGTCATTGCTCTTCTCATGCATGCTCACCGGCTTCTAAGGCTCCTGACATCACCTTTTGATAAAACATGATCATGGTAGGTAATCGGACTTGGCCTTCCTGGGCTCCTACCTCCTTCTACTTTTGCGTTGTATATCTGTTTCGTAATTCTTTCTTCCTGCATTCTTTCAACATATCCCGAGCCAACAGAGCATACATGCGGCATGTACTTCCCAAATCCTTATGTTTAGGAAGCAGACCCCGCCAGACCCAAAAGAGTAAGAAACGAGATAACACTAGAAGAATGTTAGAAGAGATACGGCCGATTGTATTTTCAGGAACACCGTTCCTATATGAAATCTATATGTTTGCTGTGCGTTTGTCTGTGTGTGCGTTTTTTTCGAATATTCGAATTTTGACGTCAGATTCGGATTCAGCATAAAAAAGTAGAATAGGAATGTTCAGGAACACCGTTCCTATCTCAGGAACATTGTCAAAATGGCCGACAAATTAAAAAAAAAATTGAATTGTTATATAATTGACGAGCCAGGTGTTCATCTGGCAATGCAAGTTGCGCATTCTCAACTGGTTGTATCACTCGCACGATGCCTCCTCTGCTGCTTACACAGCAACTCTTTGGGAGCTTACTGGTGATCTCACTCACACGCAGGTACACAATAACCCTTTAGGGAGTTGTTATTTGGTTGCGGTTTTCTGTGAGGTGGAAATACTTCCCCAGACTTTGATGCGCCCTACCTCTCTTAAAACTAGACCAAGACCTCTTAAAACTAGACAAGCCATGTTCATGCACACAAATGTTTGCCTTGTGTGGGAATCGAACTTACGAGTGTTGGTGTTAAAATCGCGTCATTCACGACTGAGCCAGCTCGTCAAATGTTGGTTGTCAAAACAAAAAATTTACTTTCGTGTATGTTAGGGTTATAGTAACACATACTGTTACACTTCATTAACCATGATTTTAAGACAGCATAAAGATATCCTAAGGTTGTATGGTATTGTATTGCAGGTATGTTAAGTTTACTTTATGGACGACTTAGGTACCTGTAGTAGATCAAATCCCATGCAAAGTCCAATTTGGGCAATAATAGGCAAATGTGACAAAAACAATCCATGATTGCGGATCTACGAATACCAAGTTACAATACTAATGCACACATATCAAACGAGTCTAAGACAGCGGTCCTCAAAGTAAGCGAGTTCACGAATGTCCGTCGCCAGTAAGTTACACTGGGTTCGAAATATGCCCAAAATACAAATGTAGGCCTATTCACATTGCCTCGAAACACTATATTGTAATCGGAATCGAAAAGTAATCGGTCAAAATGTTGGACTCTAAGTGAATTTTTTTGAATCCGTTTCGAATATGACTTTCCGAGGCAATACCCCTATTGAAGTTAATGTAATTTATTTGCTAAAATAAGATCACCTTACTGAAGTTTAGCCGCGCTTTTTGTTTAGTGAACTTTGTTACAGTGTTGATTTTGACATTCTTTAATTAAAAACGTACTTTATTTCACGTACAATGTTTTGTGAAGGTTCATTAAAAACTGCCTCGAATATTTTTCAAGCGTTACAGTTTGAGGAACTTTGGTCTTTAAGTCAACGGTCAAAAGCAGAGATATTGTTATGTTTAATGTTATGCTGTATGCGTGGAAGGTGCTAGGTATGTGTCCGCGCACCAACAATGGGGGAGATGCGGCGATAACGCGCATGCCATTTTATGTATACAATTTGAATATGACAGGCCAGGGCGCCGCTGGGACTGTCAAACGACGTCCATTTCAACAGTTACATATTTAGAAAAATCGTATATGCCAAAATAAAGGCAGCTAAGTTGTAGTTTAATATTCCTTTAGTGTTTAAGAGCTGTGATAGCGTAATGGATAAAAAACCGGCCTAGTGACACAAGTCCCCGAGTCTAATCCTGGCATGAACCACCAAATACATGTTTTCAGGTTTATGCTCGGCGGTGAAGGAAAACATCATGAAGAAACCCGCTCGTCTATGAAATTGTTGCAAATGCTGCGTGACCTTACTTAAGAACGATCCGATTATCCCTCTGGATTGCAGAGGTCCGACAGCAGTCGCAGTGCATAAATCAGTATCTTCGCTAAATCCTTAGGCTTAGTTAACGGACTCTGGGTTCCGAAGCGAAAGCGTACGCGACCGGGATACACACTCAGAAGATGATCCCTTCAGAATGTTTTCTATAAAAAAAAACTGCTAAGGATCACTATAGTGCCTAGTCGGATGTTGTAAACGACGATGGCGATGCATGAAGTTTTTATACAACACGCAAACAAACATACCACCAACTTGATGTAAAGCGATTACTTTACCCTATGAATGCTTGCAATACATGGGTATATAGGTACTAGCGTGATGTCACCTCTGCTGCTAATACAGTTACTCCTTGGGAGCTTTCTTGTGACCTCACACACTCGTAGGAACACAGCAACCCTCCAGGGAGTTTTTTATTTGTTGAATTAAACATGTTTAATGGAAGTATCGCGTGTTTTATTTATTTTGATGAAACTGACGTTTCGAATGCTTTGCAGCATCCGTGGTCGCAGGAAGTTTTTTATTTGGCTGCGGTTTTCTATGAGGTGGAGGCACGTCCCCAGACAGCCGGCTTCGATGCACCGTACCTTTTTTAAGTTTAGCCTGTTACCGTAGGCTATGGACATTTGCAACATCACTCTTTCGTTGCTGACCTTAAAAAATATAGCTATGACCTACTTTGAGTCTCGTTTGCTAATAGCAAGCTTGGTTAGAAATGACAATGAGTTTATATTCATCGCCACGTACAAAGTTTTCCTACACAACAGTGCGCACTGGCTCGGTAATGATGCGGTTGTCGTAATAACAGCGGAGTCGTTCACCCTGCCTGCGTATGAGCCGCCATTATCTCACACCACCACTTTCGGTTTATATCAAAGACATTGCAGGTTGTTTTTTTAAACTAGACTACAGAATCAACTACAGCCTTTATATACCCTCCGCTGGATTATAATATGAATTAAATAGTAAATGTTTATTTTCTTCTCTCTTAATCTAGAACTATTATTAAGTGCATGTTATAGTAAAGTTCATATGAACAGTGACCGCCCAGTGAATAAAGAACAGCTCTATTGAACAACTGGTCCTCGGTTCGAATTCTGACATGTACCACTATATTCGTGTTTATGTATATATTTATAAAATTATATTTCGAAAAACGTGAGACCTTACCTTACAAAGGCATGGTTTTCCCTCTGGGTTGTGGAGGTCTGAGCGGCAGCCGCTCCATGTAAAAATCAGTATCTTCGCCAACTGGCTTAGGTTGTGCACTCCGTCGATTTTAATGGATTAAGAAACGGAATCAAAACGTTGATTTTACCCAATCAACCCTTACACATACAGCTCCTATCCCATTTCTTTCCCTAGTTTGCAAGGTGTAAAATAATTGGTAAATATTTGTATATGCAGGAAAAATAAAATTATATTTCAACAATTTTTTATATATTTTTAATAATTACAGGTCCCCCTTCAAACGAAGGGATTTAGAGTATGTTCTATGCAGCGTAGTGGAGTATGCTCCACCAGGCTGCCCAACTGTGGGTTGGCCAGTGTTTTCAAGCCGCCCGAAGGGCACTGACTTAGCTTAACGATTGTCATCTATCGATAACAGCTGGTACCGACGCGACGGCTTAAGGCGACACCTCGATCGTGAAGCTTTAAAATGGCTCCGCCCAATCACCCCGCGCCCCTCAATTGACACTCGACGCTCGATTTGTAAAATTTGAAATTAGCGCCTAATAGGTAACCTGGGGTCAACGTATAGTCAATGCAAACGAACAGAAAAGCTACAGAGTCGCGTCACACTTAAATAAAATTTATAATATCAATATTTAATAAAAATTATTGATTTAATTATTATTTAGCTTTATACATACTGAACCAAACATATTTATTTAAGCTAGACGGAAAACAATAGTAATAATAGTAATAAAAAACTACAGAAACGTATTCACTTTTAAAAGTTTATTGAAAGAGAAATCAATGACATCGTTTTATGTTTATATCTCTATAAGTTAACATGTCTTGGTATCTATGTTGTTCTTACTTAGGTCTCGTCCAGTGGCGCCCTCATTGAATAAAAAAACATATTATAGCATAGAAGATAAACATTATGAAATCTTATGTTGCATTTATTACGAAGATAGTAAAGTATTTTTACGTCATTAAACCAACACTCAAAATATTCCACTATCGTTGTTATAAGCAAAAGTGCTAAAAGAGGCCGTTTTTTGGCAATTATGCCTATAACAACGAAAGCAAAACATTTCAATTGTTGGTTTAATGACGTAAAAGTACGTTATTGTATTTGTAACACACGCAACACATGACTTTATAATGTTTATCTTCCACGCTAAGATACGATATTTTATTCCTTGAGGCGCCACTGGACGGCATGTATCCCCCTTAAGAAGAATGAAACACTAGCTACATAATACAACATTGTTTATCGAGAGGCTAAAGCGGGCCATTTGTTGATTCGGACACATATGTTTAGTTAGCAGATACACCATCTAAACTGCAAACACTGGTCACAGCGATGAAAGACGACTGTATGGAGAAAGGCTTACTACTGAATGCGAAGAAAACAAAGATAATGGTATTTGAAAGAGAAGAATCCAGAACTAATGTAAGGATTACGATTGATGATGAAGTGTTGGAACAAGTGGATGAGTTTGTATATCTTGGATGCGCTTTCAGCAGGGATGGAAGGTACACCGCAGATGTGGAAAGACGAGTGAGTGCTGGGAATAGTGTGAATGGAGCGTTGGGAAAACTTCTTGGCAGTAAAATCCTGAGCCAGAAGGCACAACTCGCTATACACAATGCAGTGTTGGTCCCAACGCTAACTTATGGAAGCGAGAGTTGGGTATGGCAGAAAGAGCATGAAAGTAGAATAAACGCGGTTGAAATGCGAGCGCTGCGCAAAATTTGTGGCGTAAGGCTTGTAGACCGTATTCGTAATGATGATGTTAGAAATAGAGTTGGTCTGAAAGAGAGCGTCGGTGTTAAAATAAGAAGAGGCATGCTCCGATGGTTCTGGCATGTAGAAAGAATGCAAGATGAAAGAATGACGAAGCAGATATACAATGCAAAAGTGGAAGGATGTAGGAGCCGGGGAAGGCCAAGACTTACCTACCATGACCAAATTGGTCATGTTCTATCAGAAGGTGATGTCAGGAGCCCTAGAAACCGGCGTGCGTGCATGAGAAGAGCAATGAATGTTAAAGAAGCGAGTGAGATATGTAAGGATCGAGTCACGTGGCGCTCGGCTCTCTCTGCCTACCCCGCAAGGGATTTGGCTTGAAGTTATAGATGTTCGAGTGTCATAATGGCTGATAGCGCCGAGTAAACACAGGATTTTTTTATTTCGAATAAATAAGAGAAATAAAATTATCAGATTGAATTAGATTGAAATTGAAATAGAAAATTGGAATTTTTTTGCAACTCCCTCCTGGTGAAGATTCACAAGTTATTTTACACAGTTAGGTATAGCTCTGGTAGGGATCCTAGCTTTTTCCCTAAATATAATACACTCTCGAATGACTAGGTATGCGCTTTCACTAACAGTCAATTTAACTTCGCGAATTTTATAAAAAAGTACAGGAAGAACTTGACGGTTAGACGGTAATTTTGCGCCTATTATTTGATAATTTACGTCTCCAACTAAGAAAATACTTGATTTATTGCTTCTCAATTCCACTGCCATCTTATAAAAGTTAAAACATTATGTATTAATCACGAGAATAACTGACATTCAAAATTAATAGACGGTTAGGTAATTATGTCGAAGTTAACGATGCTCTCTCTAAAGTTATTCATTGGTTTAGTGTTAATAATCTGCTTTTAAATGATAAAAAGACTAAAGTAATTAAGTTCTCAACACCTAATGTAAGGCAGGTGGCTACCAATGTACATGTTAATGGAACTAATTTAGCCTCTGTGGAGACAACTGTGTTCTTGGGTATAACAATTGACTCCAGACTACAAAGGGGCCCACAAATTGAAAAATTATCAGGAAAACTAAGTTCTGCAGCTTATGCAGTGAAAACTATTAGACGGCTCACTGATATTGATACGGCTAGAATAGTTTATTTCAGCTACTTTCATAGTATTATGTCATATGGAATTCTTCTTTGGGGTAACTCCGCGGATATTAACACCATCTTTTTATTGCAAAAGAGAGCCATAAGAGCTATCTACAAACTTGGTCCCCGTGAGAGCCTTAGAGAAAAATTCAAAGAAATAAATATTTTAACAGTCGCATCGCAATATATCTATGAAAATCTTTTGTATGTCCATAAAAACATAGACTCATTTTGTAAAAAGAGTGATATTCATAGCATAAATACTAGATATAAGCATAATCTTGTGTTATATGCAAGTCGTCTCCACAAAACAAGTAATTATTTTATGGGGCAATGTATACGGTTCTATAACAAACTTCCCAGCAATATAAGAGATTTGTCAATAAACAAATTTAAAACTACTATTAAAGCCAAATTGTGTAGTAGGGCATATTATAAAGTATCTGACTATATTAATGATAAAAAATGCCTGGGAGTGAGTCGATCCAATTATAATGTAATTAACAAAATATGTAAATTTGTTTGGATACCAAAAGAGGGATGCCTGAGTTTTTTGGCAGTATTTTTATCAGTGCTCACCTAGTCATAAACTGCACGATAGGGAAAAAAAATGTGACGATTCCAAACAAATGTAGCCATTTTTACGGAATAAAAAGATTTTGACTTTGAATTTGAACAAATGAATACCGCGAGTACGTGCGGCACTGCCGCGCAACTTGTATGAACATGTTTCGATGTAATTCGGCACGGATTATCGTAATCCAAATAAGTTAAAAATTAATTTCCGAGTGTTTTAAAAGCAAATGAACAAAACTAAGACATATGCGTTAGAAAATAAAAACTTTGAAAAATAAGGACACCCTAATATACATATATACAAATAGATTTTATAATCTATTCATATTTAAAAAAAACATGTGACAAATGATTTTCTTGCTGTTTCATAACTTTAACTTCAGTATAATGACATTTATTGTATTTTACTTATGTATACTCTGTGTTTTGTATTGTTGTACGTTTCCTTGTTATTTATTAAACTCTCAAGAAGAAAGAACCAGGACCATCTCTGATGTTGCAAAATAAATCTAATCCGTACAATAGTTCAATACTAACCACAATGTATAGAATAGATGATTTTTTTGTGTTTTCAGTGTTGGTTCATAGTAAATATTATTTGTTTTCACGAGTACCATGGGTATAAGTATACTATCTATCTATATCTTCACGCTAAATCCCTCGTGAGCGCCACATGACTCGGTACTTACACACCTCGCTCGCTTCTTTAACATGAAACATACCGAGTTTTTTTAAAAACTATCAAAAAATACTATTTTACTAGTAATTATTTTAATACAAAAAAAAAAAAAACCTCCACTGGTTTTCTATCTTCTGATTGGATACATTTCCAACGTAAACTAACCTTCACCTACGTACAATGTCTAAGTCGGAGTTCGGTGAGCTTATAATGGTTACTATGAGTTTGTCGTCCCGTATGACACTTACGTTAAAGTAGCATATAAATCGAGTAGTGATTCTTCTAGTGGAATATGTTTATTTAGTAAGTTTCTCCTAAAAAACAAAACAGCAAAAATATTCTATTTTATAAGTTTTTATTTTAATACAAAGAAATAAAGAGTCTCCACTGGTTGCTATGTGCTGAGAACGCGAACCTTATTGGTATAAATTTCCAACGTAACCTGACCTCCACCGACGTACAACTTCTAAGTCGGAGTTCGGTCAGATTATAATGGACATAATAGGAGTTTGACGTCCTATATAGGTACGCGGTCAGCCTGTGGATAATGTATACCAATTATCAAATGTTACTGTTTATTCCTGCAAAAAATAACTCTTATTTAATTAATGCAGTTTTATATAGAGTTATTAAGTAAGCAAAATTAAAAAAAAGTTTGAAGAGGAATTAAATAGCTTGGGCCAACCATACCTAGGAACTGTTCTAAAAACTAGAAATATGTCTACACAATGTTATTATAATATGTTTAATGAATATAATAATTAAAAAAAAAAATACCTTGTCTTGTTCGCCTCCCCCATTCTACGAACATTTTCTTTGTATTTTTATTCTATATATTTTCTTTTTAGTGTTCCCCATTATTACAACAGTATAATAAATATATATAAACCTATAATATTATTTACTACTTATATCTAATAATAATACACTTACGCTAAATACTATAATATTGAATATTTACAACTATTAATTATAAAAACTTCGGTGTCGCGATGTAAATGGAGCGAGCTCGAGCAGACAGTCGACATAGGTCTTACCTCGAAGCGGGCTGCAGCCGGACTGGCTGGATGTAGTTAGTCAACGCGTTTATAATCCTCATTACCGCACAATAAGGTCGAAAACACGTAGCACCCAAGACGAATGTGATCGCTTAGAAATTGTCAGAAACTTAAAATATTTTTAAAAAATTTCATGTTTCACTTATCAAAATATGCAGCAAGCATATTATAAACATAGATATTACTAATAGATTTAAGTAATTTTGAAGCGTATAAACAGAACAACTTCGTTGTAATTTCAAAAATAATGAATTTCAGGAGGTGTTTTCGAAAGTAATTATTATCGAATCAATTTTACACAATCGCGTATTTGAGCAAGCAAATTCAAGATAAAGAAATGAAGTTATTTATATTAAAATCTTAGATCCGTCAGTTTAGTCATTAGCCTATACTATTCGATGAAAGTTGGTCTAATTTTTCGATGTGTCGCCTTAACGTGTCCTCCGAAACCGGACAAGCTAGAGATAGATAATCCCAGCCATAGACAGGCTGTGTCAACATACATCATGGTCACGTGTGTAAAGCAAAAATTTAGAAATAATTATAGTTGATGAAACAATATATTTCCATCTAGAATAGTATTTCCGAAATTTATATATTCTTTATTGCATATTATTATTACACAAAACATTGTTATATTAAGACAGATTTTGAGAATAATACTGAATTTATTAACCTTTTTTAAAAAGTTGTGGCTGATGGACAGTCCCTTATTTGAGGTGGCAGTTTGTTCCAGAGTTTGGTGTTTGAATGCTTCAAAATTTTTTGAAGAAAAGAAATGACTAGATCTGCAAGTCATCTGCATAAGGAGAATTTGTAATTTTAGATTGTTCATTAATAAAAACTGAGAAGAGTAGTGGGGATAATACGCCGCCCTGTGGCACACCCGTCAAGAGATCGGTCTAGTTTGACAGTGACTCGTCGATTTTAATATATTGCTGGCGGCCACGAAGATATGAGTTCAACCATGTAATTACAGAGGGTGAGATATTATACATATATCGAGCGAAGAATCCCTAAAAGAATATCGAAATTAGGGTAATTTTTCATTGTCCATATCATGGCGTATGTTGTCGGTGACATTCAGTAGCGCGCTCACTGCGTGATTGGGATGAAAGCCAGATTGAAAAGGGCAAAGAAGGTTATTACGAGATAATTAGGCATGAAGTGGTTTGTATACGGCACTTTCAAGAACCTTAGACAGCATGAAAAGAATAGAAACAGGTCGATACTGGGAGAAAGACCTTGGGTTCGGAATTTTAGGGAAGGTGTTGGCATGCGCCAGTTTCCAACCTGATGGGAATACATTAGTTGTTAGTGAAAAGTTAAGAATATGTGTGATCACTCGCGTAACACAGTCAAGGATCAGGAGCAACATATCACGACTCACTGCCATCACTACCTACTGCCTTGGTAGAAATGGACAAAATGCTCTTGCTTACTTCAACAGTGATGTTGCGAAATACGAAAGAGTCACAGGTGAGTGGAGCCCGTTGAGAAAGAGAAAATAGAGTAGAAACTTTAATCGGAACATCTACAGAAGCAGGGGGAGTACAAAAGTGTTTGTTAAGAGAGTTTAAGTCTGGAATTTTTTCTAGAGTTTCATACTGTTTTCCTACACACAGTTACCGAAGGAATTTCCAAATATGTGTAGTAGTGCATGTTTTCTATCGAAGAGTGAATATATTTACGTTTTGTATCAATACATATTCTATTTCAGATGTTGCGCAATTTTTTATATTTTAAGTGGGTTTTTTCTGAAAGTGAGTCTTTGAACCTGCTTTTCGCTTTATCTCTTTTACGCATTGCCTTTTTAATTTCTGTCAGCCAGGGTCATAGCCATATGTCTATCATAAAGAGATATTAAATTAGACGTAAAAATGTCTACCTTTTTATCGATTGTCGACGCTGCAACAAGTGTGGACCAATAAATATTACACGCATCACTCCTCAAGCGACTCATATCAGCATTTCTAAAGTTACGTTGAAAAATAGTTATGTTTTTACGTTTAAAGGAAAAAAAGGGACGCACCTTATAAGATATGTTAAGTCGTGATAGGAGAAAGCGCAGACAGTTGTCCGTGGGAAATTACAGTCTTCATCAGAAACAAACATAAGGTATAAGAGAGAAGGTCTGCAAATTGGGCAAGTGATGCGTTGCATATCCGGGAGAATTATCTATATAACTATCGTGGGAGAAAGTGAAGATTCATTCCAGAAACCAAACTTCGTAATTTATCAGCCCGGGTTATCACTTAGGTTTTCCAGTGTAGATTCTAAGGACCGTAAGTAATCTATCTTGTCGTTGGGGTTGTAAACCACGGCTAAAAGGATTTTTGTGTGAGGGAGTGTAGTTACTAGAAACAGGTTCGAGGATGTGTTTCACTAGGCGATTGAGACACAACGTCACATGAAATATAGTCATGAAATATAATCACACACTCCACCAGCTTCGGCCCCAGATCTATCATTATGGTAGAGCCGGAAACCGGGAAGGGAACAAAATGTAGAAAAGGGAGTGAAAGCTTTAGCCATGATTCGGAAACTAATATACCATTGACTATGTCGCTGCTAAAAGACGCGATAAAATCTGGATAGTAGTAGTAGTAAGTTGATACGGACGAGCGTCGTCGGCCGGCCTCGCCTCTCCACGAGGCAACCTCAGGGGCTGTAGATTTTAGTCGTTAGACTAACTAACATCTACACCGCCACCATGTTATTCTAACGACTAACGTCCACAGCGCTTGAGAATGCCTTGTGGAGAGTCGAGGCTATGCCAGCGACGGCATATTACATCTACTAACAACAGTGGGTGGGTGCCGGCCGACGCTAGTCCGTATGAAGTAATTGGTAGCGGAAGCACACAAAGCAGGTTAGATCAAATTGTATGTTAATTTCACTTTCGCAAAATAACGCCTGAATCTATTAACTAATTTATCTATACTAATATGTAAAGCGAAAGAGTTTGTTTGTTTAAACGCGCTAACCTCTGGAACTACCAGCCGGATTTGGGCGATCTTTTTGTATTTGATAGACCAATTCTTGAGAAAGGTTATAGGTTTTTGAACATCATAATAAATCCTATCTTAGAAGCCGAGGAAAAGAAAGAACGTAGACAAAGCTGTTCGTACGGGATACTGGGATACGAACGACGTGCGGACGAAGTCACGGCGGCGGGGTGTATATAGTTTTTGTTATAAAGGTGATTTTCATCAAACTTAACTAGGAAAGCTCGTCACAGAGACAGCTATAATATATCGTAAGATAACATTTTGTATTGTTCTTAGTAAATGAAACCAGGTGAATTCGTATTTCTCCTATTTCACCATGTTTAATACGTAAGTATAATGTAAGGCAGCATATATGATACGATATGTAATAGCTACCTACATCTATTACGGACTTAAATAAATCGCGTCAGAATGACTCTTAACTTTTATGATGTTTGGAAATCGGTTTAGTGGTTCTCGAGATGTTCAATTTGCACTTTTCTCAAGATTGTAACATTTTAAATAAGCATATACTTTGTCTAATTTACGTTTTTATTTACTTACTAGCTGCTCGCCCAGCTTCGCACAGGTGATCAATTTGCTACTAAACTTCACAAGATCACGCGCGGGGCTAATCTGAATTTCTCAGAAAATTTCATCAAAATCTGCCCAGCCGTTTCCAAGTCCATAGAGAACAAATATACATACATTGATTTTTATTTTTATAGATATATTTAAATTGATATATATAATTATCAGTATCAATAATCCCTCCAGATTTTATTACAATAGCCCAATCATTTTCGACATATTCGCAATAGGCCCAATACCTACCAAGATCAGCTCTGCTTCTCTCTGCTCTGCTCATGGGTATGTTGCCCCATTGATATCACCCGGAAGGGGTCACAGTGGGTGTACTACATTATGTTAATCTTCTCAAATGGATCTCTATGCGTTGAATACATATCCACGCGCACGCCTATCATATGATCGGAATAATACCCGTGATTCTAGAATTTAGAATAATAATTATTAATAAGTAATAATACAAAATACAGGCGTAAATATCGTGAATTACAGCGGTTAACCATCATCATTACCTTTATCAGCGATTCAGCATCAGTATTCACATGCAAGCGAAATTCATCTACATCAAAATACGAGTACAATATTGTAAAATGGTACAGTATTCACGCCTACGGCAAGAAATAGTAAACAAGCTTTCTGGGATTTACCTTATTGGGTGGGATCAATCGTTGTGGTGGCTTTGCCGAGGTCAAAGTTCGAAGGTACCTTCTACAGGCCATTTATAGCGCTTTCTCTGCTAGTTCGCTCGCGCCACCGCACCGCTGCCCGCAATAAATATTTTAAAACAGTATCTCAACATCAACAAACGATCTTTAAGTGTTTTATTAATCCATGAAGACTTTACTTTACTCACCTTTTATCCGTAGTGTGTCTATAGTTGGAATGGTCCGATGTATCTGGCAGAAACTGAATTCAAGTGACGAGAATTGATGAATGGATACATCACACTGGATATGAACGTGTAAAGAATCTAGATTCGGCCACTTTCTAATTTTATGATCACGGTTGAAGCCTAGAAGAAACTTACTACAATATTAATATGCGCCTATTGCGCTGAAGTATATTTTAATACCAAGGATTTGCTTGTTCCATTCCCACACAGGACAAACATCGGTGTACTACATGCCTGTTTGTTTTGATGTTTTTAAGGTAGGATGCATCAAATCAACCTGACTGGCCGAGTGGGTTCTCGCCATTTGGGCTTGATGCGAGCGGTGGAGGCAGACCGTACAGAAAACCGCAGCTAAATAACAACACCTCTAGGGTTGTTGTGTTCCTGGAACTGAATGAGGTTACCAGTATTCTCGTAATGAGTAACTGTGTTAGCAGAAGTGGTAACGCGTGAGTGGTACATCCTTTATTTCAAGCTTTCATAGGCTACGTGTACATTATATATTACATTATACCTAGTCTTGCCATAAATACTGAAACAAATAAAAAAAAAATCTATTGCAAATAACATTTATTACTTTTACAGCGTGTTAGTTTAATACATAAATATAAAACAATTTAAAATATAAAAAGCTCGAATAAGCTGTAGTCTCCATTGGCTGCCATACAGTCCTTTAAACGTTGAGGCCAGTTATCAATAGAAGCACGCACTCTTTCAATGGGAAAATTCTTCACTGCCAATCGTACGGATTATTCTAGGAACTCCAAATTATCATGGCGTTTAGAGCAAGCCGTACTCTCTAAAACTGACCATAAATCATAATCCATAGGATTAAGATCGGGACTAGACGACGGCCAGATTTCAGACTGATCTGAAGTCCGAAACGTTCGTTTCCAACCAAGACTGCGTAGACCGAGCTTTATGACCTGGCGACGAGTCTTGCTGGAAGGACCATTCTTGGTTATTGAACATGGTGTTGTTAAGGGGCTTCACTACCTTCTCAAGAATGGTATCTTGATACACTTGTGCCGATGTTTTGATACCTTTTTCACAAAAGTATGTCTCAGTCACTCCGTCATAGCTAATACCCCACCAAACCATCACGGATAAGTCGGATAGCGCCCACGTTGCACTCTGTCTACTAATTGGTAAACAAAATTTTTCTGTGACCTCCCTTTGCGTACCGCTTCAGTAGTTGTTTCGATTTTACCACCCTATTCTTTTTTAAATTATCAGTTAAGAAATGACCAGTACGTCTCTTATACGTTGCATGCCCTAAGTCATCTTTTAAAATACGCGACATCGTTCTAGGTGCTATCTTCATCTCCCGAGATAAAATCCTTTGCTTTCGGACAGGATTTCTTCGAATTCTTTCTCTTACTGCTTTGACCACCTTTTTCGTACAAACACTACGTGGACGGCCAGATCTTTTTCTGTCACAAACAGAGGAGGTCTCATTGTACCTATTAATAGCCCGGTACACAAATATTTTACTAATACCTAGCGTATGGAGAGTTTTAAAAATTGCATTTGGTTCCATACCTACTTTGTGTAATGCAATCACAGGATTCGGTTCTCTTTATCACCCCACTCCATTTTAATATCGCAAAATATTGTACAATGTATTGGCGCCAAAATGAGAAACATTGAATTTTCTCATTTTGGCGCCAATACATTCACAATTCACATTCATTCGCAATCATATAAAAATGACAGATTCCAAATTCAAATACATTATGTAAAGTATGTATACTTAATCTGGCCATAAATACTGTTACAATTAAAAATAAACAAAATATGACATTTTTAATTGTAACAGAATTTATGACAAGATTAAGTATACATACTTTACATCATGTAGGCGGTATGCCTCTCGATGAAATATAAAAAGGTATAGGTATAATACAAGGTATACATAATGTAATGGAGATATACAGTTATTACAGTGTAATGCGTAACATTTAGGTCCATGATATAGGTGTAAGTGCAACGAAGACGTAAGCATGTTTGTCTCCCCCCAGAATTGAGAGAAAGCGTACATAGAGACACTGTCTCACCACCTTCCTATGGCTCCGTACATAGAGACAAAGGAGTAAGAACTGCTCACGATAGAACGAAGAGAGCCTTAAAGTAGCATGTATCGTGGGCAGCTCCCGAGTTTTGGCTCAAATGACCGTGAGATTGTTGCTGGTTTTGTGATATAAAATCTGCAGCTGTCTACAATTAAATACAGTTGAGATTCTGTTTATTTCATTTAGAGTGCAGGAGGTATACCTACTCTCTATTGTTGTACGGGTGTTCGCGCTTATCTGCTCCGAACTGTGAAACCTTTCACAGTTCCATATGAATATGCTTGGCTTACCATTGTTTTGTTCTTGAAAACATCAGTTGCTAGCTGTGTTGAGTTACAAATAGGCTATCAAAGTCTCCTTTACATATGTACCTATTGGCTGTCTTCTATTACATCATCGCTAAATCATAAGACGTTTCATCAGATGTAATCTGGTATTTTTGACGAGCTCGGTGGCTTAGTCGTGAATGACGCGACTTTGACTCCAACGCTCGTGGGTTCGATACCCACACATGACAAACATTTATGTGCATCAATATGTCTGTTTGTCTTGGTCTGGATGTTTTAATTAAGAGAGGTAGGGTGCATCAAAATAGCCCGTCTGGGGAAGTACCCCCACCTCACAGAAAACCACAGCCAAATAACAACTCCCTAGAGGGTGGTTGTGTTCCTGCGTGTGAGTGAGGTCACCAGTAAGCTCGTAAGGAGTTGCTGTGTAAGCGGCAGAGGAGGCATCGCGCGGCGTTAATAGGCTACGGTAACTGCTTTACATCAGGTGGGCCGTATGCTTGTACGCCTCCCGACGATGTATAAAAAAAATATATTCTAAATGACGCAAATAGTTCTTGTTCATGTAGATTGTAGACAATCTAGTTAAATTGGCATTAAAATTTTCAGTGCTGATACACAATTCAGTTCTTTCGTCTAGCTAGCAAATATGAACGACAAGTGCTGAACGAGTGCGGAACTTACAGTCACAGAAAGGGTTCAAATTATGTCCGATACATTCATATAAGTATTGCACTGACGTTATATTGGGCCGAAAAGCTATAGTAAATAAGAGACGCTGTGACTGGTGGAACGATACGCTTGTCAGGCTGCGTAGGAGTCTCCGCTGTGCCCGACGTCAGGTTTCTAAATTAAGAAAACGTAACATCGAAGGAGAACCATATCAAACAGATCTGAGTAACTTGCGTATTAGTAGATCTCACTATCGCTCTGCCGTCGAAAAATCTAACGGTAATGTGCTAAAACGAAATGTAGAAAGATTAAATTGTGAGGGACCGTGTCTTTCCTCTATCACGAATATAGGGCAAATAGGCGCGTTGATCAGGCCTTTGTTTCTAATATTCAACTTCGTAATTCCCACACCCTCGGTGAAGAGGAGACTTCTGATGCACTTCTGCATGCTTTAATTCCGGATGACTGTCCTGACAATGACAGTGACTACCAGAGCGAGTTGAGGGCCGCGGTAGATCTGTGCCCTGCTAGTCCAATGTCAACTGTGGTGTCAATGGATGAATTTCTACATGTTGTTAAAACATTACCAACAAATAAAGCTTCTGGTAATGATAAAATCTCAAACAAAATTATCAAGGAAGCTTGTGCAGTAGCCACTGAACCTATTTTAAAGGTATTAAACCGGTGTACTGTAGAACATAATACCAAAAAAGCGGTGATAAGCAACCCGACGATCCGAAGTCGCCCTATTACCCTACTACCATCGCTGGATAACCACTGAGGTAAATAAAAAAAAACGTCGTCGCCATTATTACTACTGACTGAGACTGAGAGAGAAAAAAAGATTCTGATTGAGATGGAGAAGTTCTGTGAACAGCTGTACACATCGTCGTTACAGCCGGGTAGCTACCCAAGAGCTTAACTGACCTGATATTATACTAAAAATATCCCAGCCATCACCCTCCACGGGATTCGTATGGCTCTCGCGTAAGGCAGAGGAGTATAATCTCCCCTTATGTCTGGCTTACGTAGACTACGAAAAAACATTTGATTTGGTTGAGACATGGACAGTACAATCTATCGAGCGATGTGGAATGCAGAGTATAGGGAGTACGAAACCGATTCAAATGGAAAAAGGTATAAGACAAGGCGACGTTATATACCATGGAGGAGTATAAATAAAATAAATAAATATATATACATAATATTTATTTATCGGAAATAGTTTTGGACTTTACCATATAGTCAAGAGGAGTGATTGATGTGAAGTGATTGTTTAAATCATTGTGACTATGAGATTGAGTGGAGCATTTTCCTTGACTAAGAGAGTTAAGAAACTTTCATATAGCGGCCGAAGGTGTATTAGTGACATTTTAATGAAAATACTGTCGTTTAGCTGCTCTCGCGAAATATCTGCAATAGTGTAAATTGCCGACATTACGCGCCTTCTTGTACAAACACCAATTCATATCCGATCTGTCACGCTTGAAAACTCGAAAAGCCCGATCGCGAAGGGTCATCGCTATGCGGACATCTTTGTTAATCCACGGAGCAGGTGGCCGCTTCAATCTAACAGGTTTGAGGGGAACATGAGCGCCAAACAAATATAAAATGCAGTCAATAAAGTTGGAGAATTTATCATCTATTGTCGACGCTTCAAAAACCATTGAAAAGTCAAGGTCAGCAGTATCTTGCTTTAATTTCGTATGGTCCACTCGTGCAAAGTTGCGCATCCATATCACTCTGTGTGGCTTTAATTTATATTGTCGGAAAATTAAGTCATGCTTTGAAAAGCCTGATGTAAATAGTTGTCCATGTTTCAAAACGCGATTAAAGAAGAAGAAGAATAAGTAATAATTAACTCAAGCCATGTGTCACAGGAAGTTGGATTATGATGTGTTTGGCTCTATAGGCGAAATGGGATTGATTGACTTACATTTGAAATTAGCGAGATTGAGTGGTGTTACACATTAGTTCAATGTTGAAGTGTCCCATGTTATGTGATGTATAATCCGACGGATTGCAATTTTAGACTAAAACCGGCGCGCGGCGTATGGGTTAGGTGGTCGCCCAGAGATGACGCGTACCGATCCACTCCTCGGTGCAACAAATAATGCATGCGTCGAAAGTGGCCGCCACACTTTACGCAGTGTCAATTCTCGCGGGTCGAAGAGAACTGATTGCCGCATAGGCACGTGGGGTGTGAGAGGTAGATTGAATGATAAAATTAACGAGCTGATGAACGTGAGACGAGAATGAATGAGAGACGTTTTGTGTATAACAGAAACTAAGCGAGGAGTGACACTGAAGATCTTCCAGGTGGAATAATGGCTCTATGGTCAGGAGTACATCGAGACGATCATAGAGACGGAATGACCAAAAGAGAGTAAATATTTATTTATTTATTGGAAGACCAACAGCTGTATTGATATATTATATAACATATGTAGCAAAAGAGAGCCAATTACAGGTCCACACAAATATAAAACAATATAAAATGATAAAGGTAAATAAATAACACTCAATGGGAACACTTTACGAGATTTGCTTTAACTTACATTATTAAAAAATAACTGTGTAAGTTTGCGCCTCGCTGTTTCGCAGCTGGTATTGAATAAGTCTAAAGTATTCGTATTTGAAATTTTGTTAAAATTTGTATTCGCTCACACTAGAAATGTGTTTTGTCTTTAGTTAGTTGCACAGTATGGGACGCTCATAGTGGTATGTAGTCTGCGGAATCTGGAAGGCACTCGGATAGAAATAAGGGACAGTAATTCGGAACTGAAATGAAACGGATGGCAATTGAAAAAGCTTTTGCAAAAGTAAATTATGTTGGATACGATCAAATGCCTAACTATAATCTGTATAAATTACATCTACTTGATGGCCGGTATCCATGGACTTACTTAGTTGATTTGATTCTGATAGATAAACGTCTCCAAAATGTTACAATGGACACAAGAGAGTATAGAAGTCCCACTCTTGAAACCGGCCACTACCTGGTGTTAAGCCGGTTCGTTGGCCTTTTCAAGAAGTGGAGGCACTGACAAGTGCGTATCCCTTTCGGAGATCATGAAAAGATAAGGAGCGAAAAATTACAAGGTGAAAGTGTAAGTAGTACCTATTATATTATTCGTATGTAAGGACTTTTAGTAAGCGAAAGACTTGCGAATGCGAGCCTTTTCGACTCAGATGTGGATGACTGCTGGAAAGTTCTAAAAGAAAGTATGGTGGAAAGTGCAAAAGAAACGTGTGTATGCGCAAAGAGGCATTAAACGTGGAAAGGAGATGCCTGGTAGAACGCGGAGGGGAAACCCTCTTGCACAATAAAACAATTATTTTTTCATGGTTTAAGAAGATGTGATTTGTTGTTGGTGGTATGGAACAGACCGTGTCAGGGGAAAAAACATGACCCTTTTTTACCCTTGGTGTGTTCTCAGTATCGAACACCCTTAACAAAACTGTATTCTCTCATGTTCAAAAAAATAAATTCATATTTCATCTACTCGTAAAGTGTCATGTCGTAAATATCGGAATGTCGGTTGTACGTTAGCAATATCATTATCCACCAATCAACACAAGCGCGATTCTGTTCTGGCATTAGTTTGTAAGGAATACAACAACTTGGCTCATACCGGTCTCTAAATGTAGGTACTCGAATCACCTCGTAGGTGATGTCTTGGTTTTCTTTATTTAATCGACTAACATAACCACTTTTCCTCGGTAGTCGCAATCGAAGGCCGACCTTAACGAATGTCGTCATTGAAAGAAACACCTCCAAGTTTAAATTCCGCGTACGAACGTCTTACGTTACTGGGATGAGGTCTTCAGAAGTATTTTTAAGACAAACAAAACAATCTTCTATATTTCGTAAAAAATCGTTGCTCTGAAATATTTTCTCGTTAATTCCGTTTTCAGAGAATAGAAACTTCAAAGTATCATAAAAACAATTTATTAATAAATGGGAAATCATTTCAATCAGGAAACGAGCCAATTTCTAAAAAAAGAATAATACATCAATATTATTCTAAGTACAATACGGTTTTTATTTAAAAATATATAACATTAGAAATTCATCAGTTATGACCTTTAAATATATTATCTGGGCAACTATCTACTAAAATGAAAATATATACCAAAAATATACCAAAAAAATATTTTATTTGCAAAATTTAATCAATGGAAAGAGAAGCACAGCACAGTTAATAAGCAAATGGTGATTAAGTACTTTCGCTTTACAAAATTTGTGACATTTGAAGTATTAAAAAGTAATCTTGAAGTAATATTAAAAAGGTACTGAGATATTTGTAGAAAACTTCTTCCCGCTGCTTAGTAATAATGGTGAACACATAATGATCAACAGAGAAGCTTCCAAAACCTACTAAAATGCATACCTAGGTATGTAAGTGGAATGTATATCCTCGTGCTCAACGATAAGCAGAAATAGCCAAGTGGATAAAGAACCAGCCTATTGATCAACGGGTTCCTAGTTCGTATCCTGACATATATAGCTAAATTCGTGTTTTCAAGTTTATGGATATATTTATAATAATCACTAGCTCGGCGGTGAAGGAAAACATCGTGGGGAAACCCGTAAGTCCAAGAAATTATATTTCGAAATACCTGTGTGTTATCTAACCTCTAAGGGAGCTCAGGTTGATCTGACGGCAGTCGTTCCATGTAAAAATCAGTATCTTAGCCAACTCCTTAGATAGCCGACCCCGCCAATACGGGATAAAGTTAAGAAGAAGAAGATCATCGTGTTCGTAAGACATGGGAACTTCAATGATTCGCAAACTGTAACAAAGCAATTTAATTTAACCATAATGTCGGAAACTTACATTGTTTTCTCCAACAATATATTGTGAAATTAAAATAGTAATGGCACCGGCATTGTGTGCTACAATACGCGGGTAATTACAGCGGTGTATGCAAACGCGGAATGTACTATTTTGTTAAACAGACTGTAAACTGCTTTGTACGAACTGTTAAATGTTGTAAAAGCCATTATGTTGTTGGTTTGTGCATGGCTACGTTTAGATCGGCGTCGTGCACAAACCACTTGACTGCGCAAGCACCCCGCGCTCACAATAATGTTGTTTTAGCCTACGAATAATGCGTAATTCGTTTATTCTTCGAACATCCACTGCAATTAACAACTCAATAATGGATATTAATTTATTTTGCATCAGCAGCAAATGTATAAAGTACAACGCAGCCAAAACTACTACTACGTAATGTCGGTCTTTTTTGCAGCAGCACAGATGATGCCGTCACTGCTTATTATTTCTTATTTTATAATAACGATTTAGTATCCTTTCTACTCCTTGTTCCGTTTTGTTGTGACGCGTTCTTATATTTTTAGGTATAGGTGGAGTCTTGTTATTGGCATATTGTTATTTATTATTAACATATATTCAATTATTTTGCTGTAAGACTCCGAAATAATATAAAATAAAATAAACAATAAGGTTTTAGCGTATAAACATTTTAGCGATTCGAGCCCACAGACCAATGGAAGAATATTTTAACCAATAAGTGTCGCGATGTCGATCAGCAATCTAGCCAATAACAGCTGGTCGTTCGGTGAATTGAGTTAAGTACTACGTAATATCGGTCTCATCGGTTCTCCATGCGTTATTTCCTTCATGGGGACTACCGTAGCCCTGCTGCTAACAAACAACTGCAACTCCTTAGGTACTTGTTGGTAACCCCTTTTACTTTCACAACAACTCTCAACGGAGTTAGTTGGCTGCGTTTTTCTGTGAGGTGGAGGTACTTCCCCAGTCGGGTTTTATGCCTTTCTTTAAAATACTACTTTTATAATTACCTTCTCTTTGAAACACCCAGATCACGACAAATAGACATGTATATGCACACAATTGTTTGTCTAGGTATGGGAATTGAAAGCAGCATTGCTAAGCACTCCGCCACGGGGTTCGTGAAAAACCTTATGTTCTCATTGGATCTGGCGGCATATGAAATTAAATAATCCTATCGGCCCCTCCAGACGTTGTGCTTTGTTTGGAGGCACTTAAGCATTCAGACACTCTTCTGGTGGACCTGCTTAGTGATGTTAATACGCTGCCAACATAGTTGCTCTTCAAATGCTTATGGTAACCACACTTACTTACCTACAGCACCACAACAACCCCTCAAGGATTTTTTATTTGCTGCGGTCTTCTGGGATTAAAGGTACTTCCACAATTGTGCAACCACCACACCACACAAATTACCACCAAAAATTCAAAATGAACCTTGAATTCAATCTTGCCATACGAATGCAAAGGCTATGCGTACGAAAATGCTGGAATTGAGTATTTCCAAACCTTGTTCCTTTAAATTACTTACTACTTTACCTTCAAAACTACATAAAAGTGTTTGTAATACGGGCAATTTGATTTAAACTATTGTGGTGAAAGATAAAATGCTGGTTGTGGCTGGAGTACGGTAAAGGTAGTCTCAAACTTAGCCAAACATATAGGCACTTTTTTGTACAAACATATCTTTCTAGTTTGTTGTCAAAATTTACTGACACTAACAATTTTATTACATAGTAACTCTAGCAATGTATTTTAATCCTTAAAATATCCCTGCATCTCCGTCCGGTCGTTCTGCCATGTCCGGAAATTGCTACCGTCTCCGACCAGGATCTCCTACCGAACCCGGACTCATCTTACTGAACATTAGGTTGAACTATCCTCGCGAGTCGTTAAAGCCCGTCCGAACCATATAAAATTTCATCAAAATCGATCAAGCCGTTTCGGAGGAGTATGATAACTAACATGTCCGAACTTTTAAGTTCGCTGGTCCGAACCCGATCTATTTCTGTCCTAAACCGTCTTTTCATATTCAATGTTTGTAAATAATAGACTTTAATTAAAATTATATTATTTTTACACTTACAACTAATAATGGGATACCCATACTGGCGTGGCGACGGGGAGACCGGGAGACGCAAGTTATATAAAAGTGGTATACGCGGCAATAAAATTAACTAATGCTTAGGTTGCCGCATCATACAAAATAATAATGACTTGTGTGAACCGTTTCAAGTGAATAATGGAAGAACAATTTGAATGGAAAACATTCAAATCAAAATAACAGTAATCGCGAAAGTTCAGTTTATACGGGTATCAGGTCGCGCTCCCAACAATTTTATTCATACATATTATAATGTAATCTAAGAACAGTAATTTTCATTGACAGCGTGTGTTTTTCCATGAAACTATAATACGAGACTGGTGTTATTACAGTTCACTATACACAATGCAGTGCTGGCCCCGACGCTAACTTATGGAAGCGAGAGCTGGGTATGGCAGAGAGAGTATGAACGTAGGATAAACGCGGTCGAAATGCGAGCTTTGGGCAAAATTTATAGCGTAAGGCTTGTAGACCGTATTCGCAATGACGATGTTAGAAACAGAGTTGGTCTGAAAGAGAGCGTCGGTGTTAAAATAAGAAGAGGCATGTTCCGTTGGTTCGGACATGTAGAAAGAATGCAGGATGAAAGAATGACGAGGCAGATATACAATGCAAAAGTGGAAGGATGTAGGAGCCGAGGAAGGTCAAGACTTACCTACCATGACCAAATTGGTCGTGTTCTATCAGAAGGTGGTGTCAGGAGCCCTAGAAACCGGCGAGCGTGCATGAGAAGAGCAACGAATGTTAAAAAACCGAGTGAGATATGTAAGGATCGAGTCACGTGGCGCTCGGTTCCCACTGCCTACCCCGCAAGGGATTTGGCGTGAAGTTATAGTATAGTGTCTTTAAGTAATGTTAATACAATGTATCAATAATGTTGAGCGGTGGTAGCCTAAGTGTCTGGAAAGAATCTTGGTGTAGACACCTACACTAGTGTTCTGCAATTTATGTGCATGTATGTAATTATCACTTGCTCAGCTCGGTGAAGAAAACATCGTGACGAAACCCGCGCGTTCAAGAAATTATATTTTAAAAGATGTGTGAGCAAACCTAATAAAAGTCTTTCCCTCTGGATTTTGGAGGTCTGACGGCATTCGCTCCATGTCAAAATTAGTATCATCGTCAAATCTTCAGTCTTAGGTAGCGGACCCCGCCAAACCTAATGGATTAAGAAGGGAATAACGCAAGGAAGTAGAAGGAGCAAAAATGCTTCTATAATATTAAGCACAAGTTCGCTACTATATTCACTGCTATATTTCTTTTGTTTTTTTTTTATACAACGTGGGCAGGCATACAAGCATACGATCCACCTGATGCAAAGCAAAGGTGGCAAAAAACGGTTATCGTGGGCTATGAATGCTTGCAATACATTAAGTATCACTTGCGCGATGCTACCTCTGCTGCTAACAGAGGAATTCCTAACGAGCATATCTCATTCACCTGCAGGAACACAACAACTGGAGAGTTTTTTATTATTTAGCGGATTTTCTGTGAGATGGAGTACTTCCCCAGACGGGCTGCTCTGATGTACTCCACCTCCCCTAAAACATCCAGACCAAGATAACAGATATGTTCATTTCATATACACAAATGTTTATCATGTGTGGAAATTGAACCCACGAGCGTTGGTGTCAAAATAGCGTTAAGTTGCGTTACCGAACTCGTCAAATATTTGTAGATAGAATTAAAAGCGGCTACCATTAAAATGACAATGAGTCAAATTGTGATTCAAGGGGAAGAACAATATGAAATGATCGACAACTAAAAAGCTTACAACATATTGATCGTTTATAATCTTTGAGGGTAGTATAAGCGAGAGTACGGGGAATCCAAAGAAAGAGGAACGGGAACGGAGAAAACCTAATTAAAAGTCGAAGAATGTAGATTTCCCACTCTCTTCAATGGAGAGTGGGAAGTCAAGAAGAGAAAAGAATGTCTAGAGGAAATAGAGAGGAGAGAACGAAGAAGGTCAGCTAGAGAGCGAGAATGAGAGAATATCAAGGTCAATGTGATAACATATATGGGAGGAAAGGAAGTCGAGCAAGGAATGAAGATGGAAAAAAAATAAACGGTAAGAGAAAGTAACAGTTACATAGCCCAGTGGACATGGAACCGGCCTATTGACCAACTGATCTTCGGTTCGAATCCAGGTGAGGGTGGGTACCACTAAACTCGTGTTTACGGTTTATGTACATATTTGTCACTTGTTCGGCGGTGAAGGAAAACAACGTCAAGAAACCCACTCGTCCAAGAAATTATGTTTCGTCAGACAGATCAGATCTTTCTTATGTTAAGCTTACGAAAGATCTGGTATTCCCTCTGGGTTGTCGAGGTCTGTCGGCAGTCGCTCCATAGCTTAGGTAGCAGACCCCGCAGATCTCAATGGATTATGAAATGGGATAACGCGAAGAAGAAAAAGAAGAAGGTAAGATAAAGTAAAAATTGGAGAGCACAGATTTTTAGATAATGATAAGACGTAAAACGTGAAATGGAGAATAGAGACTTTTCTAGTAGATTTGTCAGCTGATAATTTTATTACCACAAGTAATTGTAACTTAGTTTTAAAATCGTTCTAAATCAAGATTTTGCCGTGTACTGTTACGAGTAAGTCAAATTGTTTTGTTTTTGAATAGTTACTGTTTAAAGTAAGGCCATTTCGGAAACAAAAGCAAAATGGCCACTGGAAAATGAAATCACCGGTCAATTTTTCGTCTGTGATGTAGACCATAAATACTATGTTTAACAAACAACAATAGTCTATGTATTATTTGACGAGACGAGTACCGCTACACTCGAATAACTTGATCGCGATGACGACGCGGCCGCCGCCCCCGCCTTCCGCCTTTTGTGTCCACTGAGGGGATTGTTTCTTTCTTCTTTTTTTCCTTCGTTTTAGTATCAAATAGGAACCAATATACAATTGGTACTCTTGGTACTTTCATATAATTCGTAAAAGCATTTTTAGTTCGAACAATAGCCATTCTGTATATTTATAGTATAGTATAGTATATTTATAGTACATATGAGAAATTTGAAGAAACTGAAAGAAAATCATGTTCCTTATATAGGAAGTCCCTCACATTTTAAAAGACGATCTTGGTGGTGGAGTGGTTGGCATATCATACTGTAACATTAACGCTCATGGGTTCGATTCCCGCACAGAGCAAACATTTGCGTACATGATCATGTCTGTTTGTCCTGGTCTGGATGATTTCAAGAGAGGTAGGGTGTATCGAAGCAAGTCGGGCTGCTTTGATGCGCCCTACCTCTCCCTCACAGAAAACCGCAACCAAATAACAACTCCTTGGAGGGTTGTTGTGTTCATGCGGCGAATGAGTTTACCAATAAGCAGTGGCTGTGTCATCACGTGGTGGTATTGCGCGAGTATTGATCTATACTTTGTGTATTGCGTGCACTCATTCACAACAGTAACAGCTTTACATTAGGTGGGAGGGTATGCTTGCATACCTCCCGACGCTATGAACGACGGGGCCTTGGTTATGTATTGGTAATGTCGCTCGCTTCTTCACACCTTTTTGAAGAGCCGCACGCTGTAGTCCGTTGTTAAAACTTCGGCACGAACTTAATTCCACAATACGCAATCCCGTACCCCAAAGTACGCCGTTATGGATCCATTGTGTGATCCATGTGTGGTGAATTCCCTATCCATGGCAAGCGGTGCGATTGTAAAAGGAAGCTGTATATATAAATAGAATATTTTATGTACATCTATCTGATCCCGCATCAATTTACTGGGCTTTTCATATTTTATTTTTCTAGGCTTTTTATTTAAAACTTTTCTGTAGGTATGTGTTTAATATCCCCACTAATGTACGTATAATTCGTATAATATATATATAATACGGAAGAACACTTATTATGTTTATTTGATTCTGGTCTAAATCTGTGAATCGATGGTAATATCTTCTTCTTCCTATCGTTATCCCGGTTCCTAATCCATTAGGATAGGCGGGGTCCGATATCCAAGCAAGCTAGATTTGGCGAAGGTACTGATTTTTACATGGGGCGATTGCCATTAGATTTCCACAATCCGGAGGGGAAAACCTGACCATGTCTTATCTTAGGTAACATGTCTTTCGAAATATAATTTCTTGGACGTGCGGGTTTCCTCACGATGTTTTCCTTCACCGCCCAGCAAGTGACAATTACAAATATGTACGAAAATCCAAAAACACGAAGTTAGTGGTACATTACTACGCCAGGATTCGAACCGGGGTCATTTGATCAACAGACCGGTTCTTTATCCATGCTAGCTTGGAATTTGAAGAAGAACATACGTCCTTTTACGTAATGTCGGGAGGCATGCGAACATACGGCCCACCTAATATAAAGCAGTTATAACATATAAACGCATGTAATACCTACAGGAAGTGTCCTTCGCGCGTTGCCACCCTCGCTTCTCACACAGCGAATCCTCAGGAGTTTGCTGGTAACTACGTGACTCAGGTATTACAATAGACGAAATATAATATCATAGTAACGGTATCCAGGGGAACCGGGGCTGTACTGCATGAAATTATTAGCACACAAAGAAATGTATAATCTTTAAAACTATGTATCATATTGCCATCGACCTTAATATATACGGATTGTAATTAACGATCTCGGCGGCTCAGTGGCTAATAACGCTGCTTTGACACCAGCGTTCGCGAGTTCAATTCCCACACAGGACTAACATTTGTGTATATGAACGCGTCTGTTACCTCGGTCTAAGTGTATTTAAGAAAGGTAAGGTGCATGAAAGGGAACCTATACCTCACAGAAAACCGCAGTCAAATAACTCCCTGGAGGGTTGTTGTATTCTTGACGTTGCCTCCCGAAGTATGTATATCTTCACGCCAAGTCCCTTGCGAGGTAGGCAGAGAGAACTGAGCGCCATAAGAAGCGGTCTTTACATACTCCTGTGACATTCATAGCTCTTATCATGCACGCTCGCCGGTTCCTGGGGCTCCTGACATCACCTTCTGATAAAACACAACCAATTTGGTCATGGTATGTTAGTTTCGATCTTCCTCGGCTCCTACATCCTTCCACTTTTGCATTGTATATCTGTTTCGTCATTCTTTCGTCCCGCATTCTTTCTACATGTCCGAACCAACGAAGCATGCCGTTTTTTATCTGAACACCGACACTCTCTTTCAGACCAACTCTTTCTCTTACGTCTTCATTACTAATTGAGCTATTGTAGAGCATAAATTTACTAATTGCGCTATTGTGGAGTATACATCTAAGATGGCTACTTTGTTAAGCATTTTGCTTTATTAAACGATAGAGAGGCTAGTTAGTGAGAATGGCAGCGTTTAATGTGTTCATTGTGCATACTCCCATAGAGCAATTAATAATTAAGTACGATGGTCGTGTTTAAATTAAGATTTTATCTGAGTTTTGGTACTTACGCCAATTATAGGCTTCAAAAGAGGCTATTCCAACCGATTGCGGGATAGTAATGAAGATAAACAGAAAACAGTATTTGTATCGTATTGTATAACTTCACGCCAGGTCTCTCACGGGATAAGCAGAGGGAACCGAGCGCCATAAGACGCGGTTGCTACACACCTCAGTCACTTATTTAACGTTCATAGCTCTTTTCATGCACGCTGCTCGGTTCCTAGGCCTGATATTACCTTCTGATAAAACACGACCAATTGGGTCTCGGTAGTATAGTCTTCCTCATCTTCTATTTTCTCGTTGTATATGTATCTGTTTCGTGATTCTTTCTTTCTGCATTCTTTCTACATGTCCAAACCAACGTAGCATGCCTCATTTTATTTTAATACCGATACTCTCTTTCAAACCAATTCTGTTAAAAACAACAGGGAACGCGATCTACAAGCGTTACTTCACATAAATTTTGCGCAACGCTCGCACTTCGACCGCGTTTATTGCTCTATCTGCGAAATCCAGCTTTTGCTTACATATGTTAGCGTTGGAACCAACACTGCATTGTGTATAGTGAGCAGTGTCTTCTGGCTCAAGCTTTTACTGCCAAGAAGTTTTCACAACGCTCCATTCACACGATTACATGATTTTTACACATGATCACTCTTACATTCCCCTTAGCTAAACCTAGAACATCTATCCGGTCATGGTCCGCCCTAATCCGCACATAGGTGCTCTTTTGGGCAAGAATAGCAACCTGATTGATTGGCAGGAGTCGCGAACGAGCACGCTTCTGGCGCATTACCCCATGTCCTACCTAGGTCTTGCTAATAAATGTATAAATATCATACTACATAAAACTATATCCATTTCACATGAAAGCCCAGTCAAATGTCACATAACAACTCCTAAGGAGTTGCTGTGTCAGCAGCAGAGGTGGCGTTCATAGGCTATGGTAACTATTTTACATCTAGTGGGTCGTAAACTTCTATGCCTCTCGAAGTTAAATAAATATTTATCTTACACACGTACAGAAGAATTATATCTTCTATACGTGTTATATAACTGTACTCCTCCTAACCGGAGAGATCGATTTTGGTCTATATTTTTCCTGGATGGTTTAGATTCACAATTGAACCCAGTGGGCGGCGCTGCAATCGGGTTCTAGATTTTTGTTTTTTTATTTTCTAGCAGGATACCCTATGCAGCGACCGCTAGATACATATACAAGCCTGGCGTCTAGCTAATTACTCTAATAGTTTCTAGTATTAGAGTCTAATTCTAGAAACTAACAACTCCCATAGTCACCCGAGGTGAACTCAACCCAAGTAAATTTTGGGTTTTCAAATTTTGTTGTTTGTACAAAAATTGTGTTTTGTCATTTACGTGATGCCACCTCTGCTGCTAACACAGCTACTCCTTAGAAGTTTACAGATGACCTCACTTACTCAACAACCCCCCAGGGAGCTGTTATTTGACAGCGGTTTTGTGACGTGAAGGTACTTCTCCAGACGGGCTGATTTAATGCGACCTGTCTTAACAACACCCAGAAAACGATAAAGATATGTTCATGCACACAAATATTTGTCCTGTATGGAAATCGAACGCACGAGCGTTGATATTTAAGCAGCGTTCGTAACAACTGCGCCAGCGAGCTCGTAAAATATAGGTAGGAATTGTTATCCAGTTCTTACAGGGATGATATAGTTTACATATTTGTGGTATATATTTAATTTACTAAGTACTAGCTATGCAAATACTGCTCTACCCACTGTCGGTGGTCCGCAAAAGTTTTATTACAACTATGTACGCCAATAGGGTTCATAATCAAAGCGAAATTATCGTTGTAGTTCGCAAAAAGTCAGTTAATGGAGTCGAGACGGCCTTATGAAGTGGAAGAACAAAAAGTTGTTTACGATACTGCCGAGGTACTTATTAAGTACCGAAGGTACGCGGTACTATGAAGTTATCTGATGTCATCTAAAATGTTATCTTATTTAATACGTATTTGAATCATGGAAGTCGCACAATTTGCTATTTCCTTTTTTCAGATAAGGTAATGTTGTACAGCTATTAAGATTTTTTTATTGCATGTTCATTTAATAACATATTTGATAACATTAAGCGTTTTTTAATACCACTAATGTGGCAAACAACGTCCCATATGATGCAAAGCGGTTACCGTAGCCTATGAACACATTAAGTATCACACCCACGATGCCGATTCTGCTGCTACCACAGCTACTCCTTACTCGCTCGCAGGAATTAATAATCTTCAGCGAATAGCTTCTACTTTGTGGATATTTTGAGGTTAAATTCACTCCGTTAATACCTGTAACCACCAATCACCTACACGTCAGTCCTGCGAGGTATACTAAAACAAATTAATTCGAAGGAATTAGTAGAGTAGGAATTAGAAACACTAAACAGTATATATTGGACTTAGAAGGTAATTAATAAAAAGTTGTATTAAGATAGAGATCAATTTATCTATCTTCACAGCAAGTAGGCAAAGAGGACCGCGGCCCACAAAACTAGGTTCTTGCAAACTTTACTCAAAAGTATAGTAGTTACAGAACAGGATTGTAAAATATGAATTTTTTCAACACCCAAATTTTCACAATGTTGTCAATTATTTTCTTTCCTCATACAAACCATGGCAACTCGAACTATCGTTTTTCAATTCTATTGAACAAAAATTCTTTTTCAAGTATGTATGCTATATTTCTATGCAAGTTAATAGCTTTCTGGTAATAGCGCACTCAATAGAAACACCCAATTTCTACTTTTGAATGAATGAGAAATGAGAAAGTTTTGTAATTGTGTTTTTTTACTCAGTTATTTAGATGAAAATATGTTCAGAAGTATAATGAAGCCAAAAAACTCGCTTAAAAGAAATATTTGTTTGTGTATCAGTCACGATTCGTCTAATAGTCAAAACTTGAGGAAACTTGGTATGTATTATTATTACTCAGTAACGGCGTTTCTGGCGCCTTAGAAACTGGCGAGCGTGCCGCCAGGAACGCCATGCCAATGAGAAGGGCAATGAATGTTAAAGACGCGAGTGAGGTGTTTAAAGATCGAGTCAGGTGGCGCTCGGTTCCCTCTGGCTACCCCGCAAGGAGTTTGGCGTTATAGATAGATAGACAGAATGGCGTTTCGAGAACTTTCCCTAATTTGAATATTAACGAATTTCCATTCAAGCAAAAATGATTAATTACCAGTATTTTCTTACATTGTAAATACTACTGTCATGGAAAGATTTAATCGGTACTAGTAACCCTAGATCTTCTTCCTAGCGTTATCCCGTTTACTAATCCATTAGGATTGGCAAGGTCTGCTACTTAAACTAAAATTTTGACATCGAACGACTGCCATCAGAACATCCACAAACCACAGGATAAATCAGATATTTCTTAGGTTAGGCCGCATGACTTTTGAAATATTATCTCTCGGACTTGCGAGTTTCCTTACGATGTTTTCCTACACCGCTGAGCTTCTAATAGTCCTAGGTACCACTTACTATGTACTTTGTGGTACTTATAGGATGCTTTTCTTCGCTTCAGAAAATACTTAATTTAAAATACATTATCAAAATTATTAGCCACACTCAATCCTATTGTAATAACTCTTATTTAGTATTGATTTATTGCAATTTTTCTGTCTATAATGTATATATTTTAGTACACAATAGGCGCATCACTCGAACGTTTCGACCTCGTTATCAGTGCGGTGCCGTCGTAGAAGAAGTATCATATCGAAAAACAAAATTCGATCGATTTAATCCTATTAACCAATGCGACGATGTTTTACCCAGTGAACTCAATAGGTCGATTCTACTAAAAACTGCAACTGCACTGCAGCGCGGCGTCTGTCAAAATGTGTACATTTTGACGTTTCGGTATTCTCGAACAGACAGCAGCTACGTCGCAGGAATGCTGCAGTAAATGACTCGCTATTCTGTTAAAAAACCTGCACTGCCCCTGCACGTTTCCTGCAATATAATCGTATTCTGATAAATTGTTTTGACATTTGTATACCGGTGACAGAAGTTTTGAAGGAGTTTACTTGCAGTTTTGTTAACGTTACTCTTGAGCAACTTTTGCGAAGTGAAATTAATATTCAGAAGCGGTGATTTATTTTATAAAACATTTGTTTTCTTTTGGGAGATATTTGTGGAAATATATGAATAAGTAAAGCTTCTTTTCAAAAATTCCTTCACGCCGGCAATCAAGGGCAATGAGGCTTGAAACTACAGGAGTAAATTTTAAGTAAAAATCCAATTTATTAGATTGAAATATGGGAGCACGACAGGTGTTAAGTAGGTAGTTCATTTGCAGGATATGCACAGTTGCAGCGTAGTTGCAGTGTCGTTGCAGTGCAGCATACGCACAGTGGACCAATTCTGCTAAATAACTGCAACTGCACGTTTACGTCTGTCACTTGAGTCGTGCAGGAATAGTGCAGTGCCGTAAGGTGTATTCTACTAAAATTTCCTGCACTGCAACTGCGCTGGAACTGCGCGTATGCTGCACTGCAACGGCACTGCAACTACGCTGCAACTGTGCGTATCCTGCAAGTAAACTACTTAAAACCTGAAATGTTGCCATATTTCAATCTAATAAAACTGAATTTTTATTTAATGTTGACTCCTATAGTTTCACTATTGACCTTGGTTGCCGGGGTGGAGGTATTTCTAACCGAAAATAACCTTTACTTAATTATATTTATCCACAAACATCTCCCAAAATAAAGCAAATATAATTCACCGCCTCAGAATATTAATTTCACTTCGCAAAAGTTGCTCAAGAGTAACGTTAACAAAACTGCAAGTAAACTCCTTCAAAACTTCTGTCACCGGTATACAACTGTCAAAACAATTTATCAGAATACGATTATATTGCAGGAAACGTGCAGTTGCAGTGCAGGTTTTTTAACAGAATAGCGATTCATTTACTGCAACATTCCTGCAACGTCGCTGCTGTAAGATCGTTTAACAGAATACCGAAACGTCAAAATGTACGCATTTTGACACACGCCGCGCTGCAGTGCAGTTGCAGTTTTTAGTAGAATCGGCCCACAGTTCAGCGTAGTTTCAGTGCAGGAAACTTTAACAGAATACACGTATTGGCACTGTACTATTCCTGCATGACTCAAGTGACAATCGTAAACGTGCAGTTGCAGTTATTTAGCAGAATTGGCCTACAAGTGATATCATATGAACTAGGTAGCCAATTAACAATAACGGTGAGTTTCAGATCAAAACCGTTCCGGTTCGCCATTCGGTTATGTCTTTCATGCGTAGAACACATAAACTTTGAAGTAGGTACTTTGTTTTATTGATAACATCAATACTAACACTACATTTAAAAAAAAATAGTCATCTGTTGTTCGCGTATATCATTATTTATCTAAGTTTAAAATATATTGATTTTATAGGTCTGGATTACTAAAACGGGGGTTTAGTTATTGCGACAGTCAAAAGACAAAGAATATAAAATGTATTATTTAAACAAACCGTACGCTCGATTTATACTTACGTGATTAAAAAAAAGGAAGGAAAAATACTCTTGACATAAAGATGGTTATTGTTACAAAAAATATATCACACGAATTTAATTTTTAAATCTTTTCTTTCTTATCTTGTAATAGGACGGCGAGCTGAACACAGCCCAAATTTTGTACGATATGTCCCGCATCCCGATCGCAACTGACATTACATTGAACAAATAGTTCGAATCATTATTCAAATGATATTCAATGTATTGATTCAATATTTGATTGATTGTTGATTGGTTGGACAGTCGACCCAATATTCAAAATATAGATGAAAAATGTTGGTGAAATTTAATTATATACGGAATTTAACGATGGCAGTGTTATGGTTTTGGCGAAGACTCTGATGATGGAGCGACTGTCGTCAGACACTCACAACCCAGAGGGAAAACTAGACCTTTCTTAGGTTAGGTCACATGTCTTTCGAAATATAATTTCTTGGACGTGTGGGTTTAGTTACGATTTTTTCTTCACCACCGAGCAAGTGACAATCACAAATATGTACATAAATCCAAAAACATAAATTTTGTGGTACATGCCAGGATTGGAACGTGTTGGTCACAAGGCCGATTCCACTAGGCAATAACTGCTTAATTTAATTACATGCGAACTTTAACACCAGAACATTTTTATTTAAATAATAAAAATAATAGTTAAAAACGAAAGGTCTAATTACAATTTAATTGAAAACATCGATGATACCTTAAAAAGATGTAGCTCAAAATCTAGCCCCAGCCCATCTAGATGATTACTTACCATCGCTTGTTTAAAATATTTACTGAATGACGGCATTGCTATAATTTCAAGTAAAGTGAAATCTTTTCCAAATTAGTTATTTTCTCGATTTTAACAATTATATTGATATTATAAAATAGCGCTATGATTCTGTGTAACTTTATTGAGACACAGGGACTAAACAGCCTCAAAGATCAGCTACCATTCTTCTTTTATTAAGTTCATAAGAGGGAGAACTTAGATTTCAAGTATCTGCAAGTTGAAGTCAAGGGTTACATTAATAAAGTCACCAGTTAATTAAAATGCATAAGATAAATACTTATTAAATAGTTAAAACGCCTGAATCGTTATTTTGCGCAAGTCAAATTTACTGGCAATTTGATCTAAACTACTTTGTGTGCTTCCGCTCCCGATTAGTTCGTGCGAACTACTGCCGGCCGGCACCCACCCACTACCGTTAGTAGATGCATGAAAGAATTCGTAGCATGTTATTCTAACGACTAACACCTACAGCGCCTGAGGATGCCTCGTGGAGAGGCGAAACACTTGTCTCAAAGACGACCGAAGCAGCCAGGGCAGCAATGGTGGCCGATGCATTCGGTTCACATTTCAGATGGCGAAAACTCGCAGAGACGACCGCAGCAGCTGAGGCAGAGACGACCGGAGCAGCCATGGCAGCGGCGGCATGCATCTGCTAACCGTAGTGGCTGGATGCGGTAATCAACTAATCGGGAGCGGAAGCACACAAAGTAGTTTAGATCAAATTGCTTATAAATACTTATTACTTCACAGTTACTTCCATCCGACTTGTTAACCAATAAATATTATACACTATTATACAATTAAATCGATTACCATCGCTAAAGCACGGTTATATCTGTTACTAGTTCTGCCGTATTAAGCCGGAGACACATTGTGCGATTAAAGATAATTGCAAGATCGTAACACAGTCTTTTGTTATAAAGTCAATAGTATAGTAATACAACAATATTTTTGTCCCTGGAGAGGAAACAGGTGTAGGTACTAGTTGTGTGATGATATGCAGTCACGACAACCCAATCAACGTAATAGATAATTGTTAAGTTTTGTCGACTCCGTAAAGACACTGTCACGCCTTTCTTTGGGAACCTCGTGTCGTTGTCTCATGTGAGAACCTCAGTTACGGCCCACACGGTACTTGATCGTTTTGGTTCTAATGTGCGAGGATATATTGCCATTTAATGGTAGACGATACGGTACGACAGTGAAGGTGGATGTGAACTTTTTATCCCGTAAAATATTTAGTATTCTTGTGTATATTTGCAATATTCAAAATAAGTTGCGATAATTGGCTAGTCCTAATATAGCTTTCATATGGAACAATCCAACTAAGTGTGTAATCAACTTTATTGTCGTTATATGAATCGATTAACGCGATTTCATATCATTACAGATCAGCTATCTTACCGTGACCTTGTGTAAGCGCCGACAATCACTCAAATAGTTAATTGATCAGCGATTGAAACCGTATTTACTTTTTATATAATTTCACTCTTTTTTCCGTACGACGTACAAAATCTGTAAATAATGATAAAATAAACATAAACAAAATCAAAACACAAGAGAGTTAAAACCCAAAATTTTAACTTCACCTCACAAAGGTTTTTGAATAATTGCTTTGCGTTGATAAAAATGGGAGAATTTCGTTATTATAATTATTGAAAAAAAAAAGAGAAACAAGTAAAAAACGCGACATATTACATGCATATAGCATTCTTGCAGTTTTATAAAGGATTTAAAAAGGTCTTTTTATGATTTTTTTATTATTCCGCTCTTAAAATAAAGGTGAACTTTACCTAGAAAACAAAAAAAAACAGTTGAGAATTCTACTCTTTTATGCTGAGCTCGTCACTAGATAATCAATTCAATTAGAAAATAGATTCCCTTAATTTAATTATGTAGCTATATATATATATATATATATATATATATATATATATATACCTAAACTAAAGCCTCTAGTTTAAGTTTAGCTTTTTATCAAAGCATGAGAAATTTAGTTTCGCCTCTAAAGATGACGTTGGTCACGTAAATTGTCAAAAATATATATTTGTCGCAGACACTATAATTGTCTACGAGGAAAAAATATTAAAACAATGATATTTTCAAGAACACCGTTCCTATATGAAATCTATATGTTTGTCTGTACGTTTGTATGTGTGTTTGTCTGTCGCTTTTTTCGAATTATGACTTCAGATTCGGATTCAGCATAAAAAAGTAGAATAGGAATGTTCAGGAACACCGTTCCTATCTCTTACGGAACATGGTCAAAATGGCTGACAAAAAATTTGAATTGTTATATAATTGACGAGCCAGGTGTTCCTATGGCAATGCAAGCTTGCGCATTCTCAACTGGTTATTTTTGTATTTGTCTGATGTTGCAGTCGATTTTTTTTTTATAGAACCCGGTGGCGGTTTTTTTAACAACGCAATTTTAATAGCTTATTAACAATTTTAACGCAATTGTTCGATTTAGAGAAACATTTGTGTCCATGAATATGTCCGTTTATCTTAATCTGATGTTTTAGGAGAGGTAGGGTGCATCAAAACTATCCAACTGCGGAAGTACCTCCACCTCACAGAAAACTGCAGCCAAATAATAACTTCTCGAAGGGTTGTCGTGTTCCTGCGAGTGAGCGATCGAGGTTACTAGTAAGCACCTAAGGAGTTACTGTGTTAGCAGCAGGGGGGGCAACATGCCAGTGATACTTCCTGTATTACAAGCGTTCATAGGCTACTGTAACCACTTTACATCATATGCCTGTACCTATGCCTCCCGATGAAAAAATAATATTTTATATTATTGTCAGTTTTATAATATTTATATTATGCGACATATCCTCGGCTCCTATTGTTTTTCACTTTTACACTGCATTCGTCCATCCTCAGTGACCATCCTACCTTCTTTCTACATGCCTAAACCAACAGATTATCTCTCAGACTAACTCTTATTCTTACAGGACTATTGCGAACGCGGTCAGCAAGCGTTACACACTTTGCACAACGTTCGTATCTCCACTGCGTTTATTCTGCTTCCATGCTTTATCTTCTATACCAACAGATGATTCAGCATATGTATTAATATATCTTTAATTGTACCACTTAATATCGTTATATGTACACTAGCATAAATTTATTGCAATAGAAATTGACGTTTTGAAAAAAGACCTATATTGGCAAGATTATTTGGCATTTCTTTTTCACCATTGGCTTTTTCAAAATGCTAGTAGATTAAAAAGGGAAATTAAAATTATGAAAAATTAGTAAGATACAATATGATCTTATTTAAAGAATTTATGAGAGCTCGATGGCGTAGCTGTGCGTGTCGTTGTAACCGAACACGCAGATTAAGCAATCACATCGTGTTTATAGACGGGTTTATCTATCTCGAGCTTATTCGAACGGCCGTTAAGCCGTCGGTCCCGGCTGTTGTCGATAGATGACAGTCGTTAAGCTAAGTCAGCGGCCTTCGGACGGCGGCTGGCTGAAAACACTGGCCTCCGTCAACCCGCAGTTGGGCAGCGTGCTGGAGTATGCTCTAAACTTCTTCGGTTGAAGGGAAACTCGTATACTTGCAGTGAGATTAGTAAGGGTTAGTATAGTAAAGAATATGACACATGTCATGTCTAAGTGTCCCTGAAGGCCTAATGGCACATAAATATTTTATCTTTTTACACCCAGCTTCCGCTGCCATATGTAAGCATTGAAATAAGAACCGCTTTGTGTACTGTGCCTTCTGGATTAGGTTGCATGAAGTGAAGGTACCATTTACTTTTAATATTTCGGGCAACAACAACCAGACAAACACGTACAACACATGACATAACTTATTTTTGAGTCTCAGAATTCTTTCTTATTACCGTACCTACCTAAGTAAATTAACCTTCCAAGTAAATAGCTAACCTTTTGAGTTTCTGACATAATATTTCGTCGGCCGTCGTAAAGAGATCCCGCCAAGTGATTATTATTATGAATTATAGCTTGTTGTTGTCATGGTAGCGGCCTGTTAAAAGAATAAGGTCTAAAAATACACGGCTAGCAACAAACCAGATTTATTGGCTCGGCCCACGGCGACGGCGCTATCAACTCACTTTATGACTTAACTACACGCTGTACAGTTTAAGATCAACTACCGGCATCTATAGACCTCATCGATGTTGATGCAGATAGTGGTCGTAACTGACATTCAATATAATGGTACAAGCGTAAATGTATGGATTTAATAGTGGGTCGTTTCATCGTGGATCTATCTGCAGAGTATCTTTGTTGACAGTGTATGGACTCCAGGCTTCATTGTTATACGAATATTGCGCGATTGATTAGAACTCAAAATGATGAAAGCAGAGGAAATGTAAGCGAAACTACCTTTGTTATAATCTGCAGAATATTTTCGTGGGCTTTTTACAATATATGAACGTAGGCTTGATTGCTATGAGTTTGTATTGATATTATTTGGTTTTTTCCCTCAAAAGATGCTGCTCAAGGAGAGTAAGACAAATTGTCTTTATCTGCCAAATATCTTTGACTCATTGCAATGTGTGAATGGAGGATTGAGTTTATATGATACTGTACGATTGGTACACAAAATGGTGACTGCAAAGCAGAGTACCTAAGTAAAAATATTTATTATAATTGCCGAATCTTTTGTGACTCATTATAAAGTATGATCGGAGACTTTTTGTTACACAGGTTTTTTATCGATATTGCGCGATTGATTGCAACTGAAAGGAGAGTAAGTGAAAGTATCTTTGTTATATATTCAACACCTTTGTCGTCTCATTCATTATCATCCGAGCGCTAATCCTAGTAACATCCACGCTTTCGGTTCGTTTTCCTGCTTTTACTACTCCAGTTCACGCGGTCTCCTACATCCCTTATAGTGACGCACGTATGTCATCTCTCACGATGTCAAGCCAGCACTTCTTGGGTGTACCCCTTCTACCGGGACCCGGCGGAGGTGGCATGGCTAAACAAACAGTATCTTGCCGGTTTTCTTAACCATACCGTAGGCGACACTCTTGCAGTTAGTCTGCTATGTCACGGACACGCAGGCTACCGCAAATGCGGGAGTTCCTTAGGCGATCCTTTTGCGTTACTCTGCACATCCAGCACAGTATATTCATCTCCGTGACATGCAGCTCCTGCTTGTGCCACTCAAGTACAGGCCATGCTTCACTGCCATATAAAAGAGCTAATGATGGATTTATAGACCTGTCATGTAGCTTAACTCACAATCTAGGGTAACAAACGACACCACCTCCCTACACCACCATTGTAGACTCACAACTATATATAAATAGATGCTTAGTTACGTTATCTATGTTAGTTAAATAAGTTTGTTTTGACACTGTAGGAATGTTTGAACCTCAAAATGATAATTGAATGAGGCTAGTAAGAAAACTTATCGTCATTAAATACAAATAGCTGAATGTCTTTCTCTACTCATTATAATTTATAAACATTGACGTGCGTATTATACGAGTTTAAGCGATACGACATTTATTATACCCCTAAGACGGCAAACAAGCTTAAGGCTGTTTCAAAGTCGATTCATGTTTTTTTTAAGAATGCCATGCTGTAATGTTCCAGAAAAACCTCGGTAGGGACTTCAGTCCGCATCCTAAGCGTTAATGAAAGACTTGAGTCCCTAACTAGAACTTCACAGCGGCTACCGTAGCCTACCAACGCTTGCAATACACCAAGTGTCACCCGCGCAACGCCTCCTCTGCTGCTTACACAGCAACTCCTTGAGAGCATAATGGTCACTCACACGCAGGAACACAACAACCCTCTAGGGAGTTGTTATTTAGCTGCGGTTTTCTGTGAGGTCGAGGCACTTCCCCAGACGGGCTGCTTTGATGCGCCCTACCTCTCTTAAAACATCCAGACCAAGACAAACAGACATGTTCATGCACACAAATGCTTGCCTTGTGTGGAAATCGAACCCACGAGCGTTGGTGTCAAAGTCGCGTCATTCACGACTGAGCCACCGAGCTAGTCAAAAGCTTCTTTTGCGGGTCTTCAATTTTCATGGGCGAAAAAAAGTACTTGCCTTAATTCTTGCGATCCGGCGTCTCTATCGAAACGCCAATAGACAGAACTGCACGCCTCGACGCAGAGTGTTCAATACGTAAAACATTCAAAACCCAAAACGTAATTTTTTTTAAATTTTGCAATATCAGAATGTTCAATACCCAGAATGTTCAACACTCAGAATGTTTGATTCACAAAACAATTAAGAAACGACAATTACAAAAAAAAACACATGCTTCATAAAAACTATTGTTTATTATTATTACAAAATTGTAAAAAACATAAAGTTTATATCTTTATATATAAAAATTCGTGTCACGTCGTTTGTCCGGCAATCAATCAATGATTGCCGGACAAACGACGTGACGATATAAACAGAATAAAAAAAAAGATCATTAACGCAGGACAAGTTACACAGCGCCACCTAGTCCCGAATTAAGCAAAGAAACTTGTACTATGGGTACTAAATAGCTGATAAACATACTTAAATACTTTTTTTGTAAATACATAGGTACTTATTATAGATAGAAAACATCCAGACCAAAACACAATCGAACCCACAACCGTCGGTGGTAATATGGCTATTGTTAGCAATTCGGCCACTGGGCCCGTCTATAACAAAATAATATAAGAAATAAGAAAGTACCATTTCAAGTGGCCAGTACGTTTCGACGCATCATCATAACCTCTTTGTCATACATACTCGTAGAAAGTAGTTGAATACCTGTCGCAAAAACTCGCATTTTGAACGTTTTGCGTTTTGATCATTTTGTGTAATTGTACATTTTGGGGATTGAATATTTTGAGTTTTGTATGTTTTACGTATTGAACGTATTGCTTTGTAACTGTAAATCATAATAAATAGTCGACTACAAAACTTCTTTCTTTACACCATGCGACCCGTTTACGACACGACAATATTACAAGTTTATTTCGTTCATCTGTTATAAAATAATTAATTTTTAATAAAAAATATTTGCAATTTCGCTCACACTCCCTTAAATATTTGGAAGCGTAATTTCTATCTAATTAAACTTTCATGTTCGAATCTTGTGATTGTGAACATTACGGTGGTCTGTTAAAAATCTTACTACCAAGAAAGTGATAGGTACCAACTCTTGTTGAATAAAAATCACAATGGACCATAGATAGTTGAAGTGTTAAACATTCGATTAACATTACTTTAGATCGGCCGAAAATAATTACGAAGGCTTTAGTTGTTCACAATGAAGAAAATGACAAAGATTAGCGAAACTAACAAAAAAAAAAGAATGATTACTATCAATGTCGGTCGGCATTTAGTAAAAATATGACGTATTACAAACTTGAGTGTTAGAGAGTTACAAAAATTGAGTGTGTATTACACGAATAACGAAGACCGAACCGACCGAAATATTTTGTAACAACAAACGATTCTTTTAATCTTTTATTCAATACTATGAGTTATATTCAACGTATTTTGCTTTTGTGGTATTAAGCGCCTTAATCACAATCGACCACCCCGGCGGCATCTCAAGTTGCACATTGCACCAATTTCGTGGAAAACTTAACCTGGTTGCAAAATTAACCCAGGTGTTGAAACGCCTGTTGTTAAGTCATTCCATATTAATCTCACAAATTGTACTTGAACTGAAAGGGGATAAAAAAATATATATAAAATGAAATAAAACCACAATGATTGCTGGTCATTTTACGGTTGGACTCACTCAAACGACTTAAAACATTGGTATAGTTGTGAACGGCATTGGAATTGTTATATTACAATACTTAGTTCTTTTATTTTTAACTAACTAGAAAAAGGAACTCTTTTTCCAGTTAGTTCTATCTATGTTCGTCGCATGTCGCTTTTTATGCAACGTTTACAAAGATATCTCGAAAACAGCTTGGATAATTTTGACTGTGTTTAATTAAAATGGAGTAGAGTTAATGTGTGTTCTTAATTCTTATGCTGTTCGATTCATAGGCTAAAGGTACAAAAAAAAGATTTAGTTGGCAGTGAAAAGTACTTGTGTAGATTGTCCTACACCTATGTCCTACACTATTTGGTTTATATCACTAGGTTATCAATCAAGCATACGGGCAGTATGGTACGAAGCAGTTATCGTAGTCTATGGATGCTTGGAATATTTTTTTTTAACGTTTACAAATCACGGTCACTCACTATAAGAGGAACTATTTATAATGAAACGTTGGCGACTTAGCGTGCATTGTTCAATCTCTACAAGTCGAGATCGCATATTTAATGAACGGTTAATTTGTAAAATTAATACAGACATGGTGTAACCTCAGAATACAGAGGGTGTAACATGATGACATCATTCGTATTATTTATTTATTGTACACCTCATGGCCCGGGCGTGTCTTTGTTATCGCTGAATGCGCGAACCTTAGATTTCAAGGATAAAAGAGATCCAATGTCTACATTTGATGTATTTTAAGAAAGAAGATATTTCGTTATATCATTTAATGTGTACCTAATTATCTACAACGATTACGATCATTATCCGAATAAATTGTTTTGTATTAGTTTCTCATTTTACTATAACGTTATTTTTGAAAATTAATCTACATGATGAAGAGAAGTTAGAGGCGAAAAGTTTTCACCGTACGGAAAGAAGTCGGACATAGGAACGTTAAGCTAGTCCAGAAAAAATGCAGAATAGAGAGGATAACACATAGATAGATATACATTAGAAATTTCTTAGAACGACGTATACCTACGATTATACAAAAACACTAAAACTTATATTGAGAGTGTTACAAATAGTAATTATGAATTGACTGTGACTGGTGGTACAGTACATATCCCAAGGCAACAAACAGACATCAACATTATCATTGCGCTGGAAAATAACAAGCGTTACCTACCTTAGTGTTAACACAATGACATATTCCCGTACACGCCTGTCATATAAATATCCGTGATTTCAAGAAAAAAAATATAGCACAATTAGTATCTCTGACATGTGTTTGTCATCCAGTTGCCATTCGATCTTCCGGTTTTATGACCAAGAGACTGTTGTTGATGCTGTCGCGCAGTACTAGTCGTCGGCTCATGTGCGAGGTGAGTCACTTGTTCATTATGGCTGCTTTCAATGTGCACCCCAGTAAACATTTCAGCAAACACAGTGCAATCTCTATTAGCATCTACTACTTATACTCACAATGAAAATGCAGTATCTAGGGATGAATATAATTATTACAAAAATCATAACAGCCCGCAGTTTTAGTCCGGCAATTCATTTAGGGTCATTAACTTTTTAAAATTTACCGATTGTATTAAAATAAAGATGAATAGTAGTTACACGTAGAAGGTATTATTTCCTTATCTTTTCAAATCATGGGAATATGGTTGAATATGGTTGTTGCAATATGTTCATTGTACGTTAAATTGAAAATTAATTACAATGAACTTAAAGTAGCGGTACACTACAGCAATTGATAAAATAATATGCATTGACGATAAAACATATAGTCTAAGAGCCAGCGATCGGCATACTTATGGTATTTCAGCAAACTGCATATTGATGCTGGTTATACTATTGGACCTGCTGGAGGTGAAATGGGGATTCACTATCCCCGATGATGGTTCCTTTGGGTGTGTCCAGAGGTCCAAGAACGTCAAAATTAACTTCTAAAACGTTATCGCAGGTTGTCTGCTATTTTAATATCTTAAAGTAGTCGTATATGATTTTTGTTATTAAAAAAATCAATGGCAGACACGTAATGCGGTTCGTGCCATCGTTCAAGCCTGTTTTATACAATTTCAAATGTTCAAAAAATTGATAAAAATTTGCGTTATTTCAGCACAGCTAAAATTTGTATAAGTATGTTATTTACATTTCTACGCTCCTTCTACGATCTACTTTTATACATTTTTAAATATATTAATATCATTACAATATATTATAAAAACGGACACCTACTGGTAGCGGAGCGGAGGCCCATGATCTGGGCTTCAGAGTGAGAAAATTCCTCGCAATGCGTGCTGTGTCCAGAAAACCGCCTTCCGTAACTGGTTGTTGACCCAACTACCGAGCGAGAGTCTCTCAAGGTGACGATCGAGACTCTTTGCTATAAATCTGTTCACTGTTACGACTATCGGTACTATTATGGTCGAGTCCACATGCCACGTAGCGGTAACCTCGTGGGCCAAGTCGAAGTACTTCGATAGTTTCTCTTTCTCGGTCGTCGGTCACGAGGTTTTCGTCATGAGGAATGGTAACGTCAACAAGAATTGCACGGTGCGTCCCCCGGTCTATCATCACAATATCAAGAACAATGGTCCTATCAACAATAATTCAAAACGATTTATGAGTACTGATTCGCTCTTGTTCCCTGTAAGAGTGAGCGAATCAATATCGCACACTTTTATTATTACGACATAGTGAGCACTATATAGTCTGCCTGCTGGAACTAACCTATGTGTCTGTTTCTTCAAATATATATGTATACTTAATCAAATTTTTGTACTTTGAAATTTTGTAAAACACACTTAGAACCGCAATAAGTGTCTGTCATTGATTTTTTTAATAACAAAAATTATATACTTTAAGATATTAAAACGGCAGACAACCTGCGATCACGTTTTGAAAGTAAATTTTGACGTTCTTGGACCTCTGGAATACCGTACTATATACTAAATACCGTAAATATATCGATCGCTGGCTCTTAGACTTACGTACCTATATCAATTCCATACAAAAATATTACTACGTTGCCCATCAATGAATATATATATATATCTGTAACTTTGACGAACAAAAATGATGTAATACGTGTGTGTAGTAGTAGTATAGTGTAGTAAGTGGTACGTTAAATAAATTACGCACTGTAATTTCTATATTATTATTATTAAAACATTTTTGAAGTTCAGCGACAATAAATAAACCAACAAACAGCTTAACATAATATAAAAAAAACTAAAAATTGTTGAAATTTTATAACAATCTGTTATTACTTTCTTAATACATTTACAACATAATAAAAATGCTAGTTTCCAATGTATTTGCAATAATTAGGGTTAAGAAAATATAACGGATTGTTGAAATTCAGGATAATCGCATATATGTACCCGCGAATTAACAAATTTAGAATTAAGAAGTTGCAATTAGTGAAGATCCAACTAGTGGACATGGCTTTTGAACATATCATTAAAGATTTTTCTTTTAATTTTGCTTACTTATTTACTCACGCGTATTTTGAATCATTCAAAATTTATTTTCTGTGTTTATAGGAGTACTTTATGAATATCTGTCAAATTATTGAAATTTTTAGTATCTTATCTAAAGTGCCTCATTACATAAAGAATCCATAAATAATTTTATATCCATCAAAAAGGATCGCGTTCGCGTGACAGCAAAGCCGTCGGACAGGCTGAGGAAATTTGAGCCCATCAGTGGCGTAGTGGCGTCCATTCGATTCGTATTAACGCTCAAGTAATGTAACAAATAAAGGGAGGTCGTTGCCCCATCTCAAGACGCGAACGCAGCACAACCACGCTTGATCCTCACACAAAAGAAATAGTTAATATTAGAGCTCGCTCCTCTACGAGTGTCATTAGCAGCAGTACAAAGCTCCGGAGTCATTCCACGCTCTTACTATTTGTCAGAGGCAAAAAGTGCCTTGTCCACAATAATTACGGGACCGGCTTTCGAGAGCGCTCATAATTCGTCATGTTCTGGTCGGCCGCGTCGTTCCGAACGCATCCATAATTTGACGTTTCCCGCCAGCGGTCACGATAGAGCGCGGGAAAGTGACACTTTTGTTCAATTTTGTAGAAAAAAATGTACTAGAAAACGTATTTTTCAAGCTTTTTTTATGTATGTGCGTGTATGTTATAGGAACCGTTTTGTTTATTGTGCTTGGACAAATATTATAGAACTGTGATTCTCGTGAAGGTATTTTGTTTTATTCACTACATACTGTTTCATACACGCATAAATAGGCAAATGATTTATTATTTACAATGCATACCACGGTTAGTTGCTAAACTAGTAATGATTAATGAGTTCCTTTATTTCCTCATAAATGCCATTACCTCACAGAATTCGATGATTGTATGACAGAATCGATTGCGCGGTAGTAGAACAAATCGATCGCGGCTCGCTTCGGAAGCGAGCTGGAAAGGGTTCGCCGACCGAAGCACTAATCAACCAACACTTGCCGATCAATTGATTCATTATGCGGCCTCGATATTATTTAAAAAATAAGAATAAGTAGGTTGGTACCTACTACGGTGACGGTGACTGCTTACTTATTTATTTATTCTAGAAAGGCAAACAGATTACTTAATACGCAACTAGAAATATACACTAAAGTTGCCAATAATTAGCCTCTACTTATAAATATCGTATGAAAATTATTAAAAGTATATAATAAAAGAATCACAACAGAAAAATAAGAACAATATGTAGAATCAACACTGACCCACTCTGCTCAAATGACACAAATAAAGCTGCTGAGTATTATTACGGGTTAGCATTCGCTAAATTTTCACTATGGTAAGTAGAAATCACTGTTTTTGGCAGACTGCACATAAATTAATACAAAGTAAATCAATGTGTACTTATATTTGTTACTTGAACTGGATGCATCACAAAAAGGAGTTTGTCTATTAATTAACACTAAAGGAATATGCAGAATTGGTACGTCCGTTGGTAAGTTATTTTGCCAAGTAGCTCAGGACAATGGATCGAGCCATTTACGATGTTAATAAAAAAATCGGCATGTCATTTGTGTGACCTCGTATACAATCGTAGTACGATCCTGTGCCTTATAATACTCGTAGTATAATCTGAATATCGCAAGAACTTTTTTGAATGGCATCAATATCTACCAGCTGTATAAAACCCGTACTGGAAATTTTAAATCTGTTAAGCAACTAAAGGTGTTTGAATACGTATGAACAAATATTTATTTATTTAAATGTAAGGAAGATAATTATATGATTATTTGAGTATCTTACGATTAGCGATTAGCGAGCAGTGATAACGAACCAGCCTATTTAACCAACCTATGAACCTATTAAAGTTAGAATCCTGGTGTTAGTATGTAGCACTAATTTCGTGTTTCGTATTTATCACTTACTCGATGGTGAAGAAAAACATTGTGAGGAAATCTCTAAGACCAAGTCATTATATTTGGAAAGATGTATGATCTAACCAAAGATAGGTCTATTTGTCCCTCTGGGTTGTGGAGGGCTGGCGGCAGTCGCTTCATTTCAAAATCAGTATCTTCACCAAATCCTTAAGATTAGAAAAGACCTGACGTGGAATAAGCAACGGCATAACGCTAGGAAAAAGACTTGCTTGTATGGGCATCATATACAAGCATAGAATCTAGTATTACCCCCAAGTAATTAATATAACTGACTTTGCGTGTTTATTAAGTGACTACTCATGACTGATTATGTTTATTTAGTAAAGAAAATGTAAAAACATTTAGATAAGTACATTTCATTCGAGTTTAGTTTATTTGTAATAAGATCAAATAAGAATATAAAAATAATATCAGCCGGATAGAAGGTTAACCACTATCAGTCGCGGATATAAAAATTATAACGTTATATAACATTATGAACGAATATATTTAATAGTAGAGGACCCAATATCGATCCTTGAGTTAGTATGGTGCATCAGGCACATATGTCATACCGCATGTCATATTATATATGTCATATCCTGAAGAGAAATCCTTCGGGTATTACGAATCTTCAAACTCAGAATGACTACTGCATGCGTCCGATTCTCGATATATGAACAAAACTGGTGATGCAAGTACTCATGTATACCAGACAACTTAGACCGGTACTTATGGTCAATTCGATCGAACTATTTGCTATAGTCAGTATATCATCAAACAGGGCGTCTCTCATTTGATATAAAATTATTATAAATTTACTACAGGTAACCGACAGTGCAGGGGAATTAAATATAATTGATCATTTATCATCCCTACGTCATAAGATTAAGCACTTCCCCACAAGTACCTAATAAGAAATTATGAAAGTATTTTGTGGCAATTTCGTTACTGAATTGTACTTGACGCATAGTTCTGTGGTCGTTTATTAAATATCAGTAAATCTGTATTGTATTTACAATTAGCTTCATAGTCCTCATTAAAAATCTGTAATATGTAAATTTGATATGTAAAATTTACATACTATTATGATTTCCGTGTAAAAAAAAATATATAATTATTAACCAATGGTATTTTTTTCTATATGTACTATATACTATCATTAGATACCTAATAATACTAGGAAGATAATGGATTGATTCATTTGTGGTGAACCGTATATGAATGATTTTCATAGCATTGGCAGATATTTCTTCTATATTTCTATCTTCCTTATTTCATATTAATTAATAATATGCAGCGAGCCAATATTATAAGTAAATATTCCGTCCACAGTTTATGTTGATATTTGTCATGAAAACGCGCGTCACATTAATGTTATTGCCTTGGTGCGTTATTTGATCTTTGTATAGGCATAAAAAATGTCTAGTTAACTTCACGCCTAAACTACATCTGAGGAAAAACACATGTGTATCGATATACTATTTTTGCGTTTTTAATTAAAATAGAAGAATTGTTTTCTATAAAAATATATAATTTAGAAAATGTATGTGCAATTTAAGGAATCAATATTACCTATATAACTGTGTCATAAGTCTAGAACTATATTGATACATAACAAGTTTACCTGCTCGGATCAACTGTAAATCTAGCCAAAAATATACCAGAATATTACGAGGTTCACGTGCATATTAATTATATTTTGCATTTTAAATTTGAATAGACATTAAGATTTACACGCCATGTCACAAAAAATGTAAGAATATTTTCAGAACTCACTCATTTGCAATAATATGTGGCGGTTTTTTGACAGATAGACTAGGCACTAATATAAAAAATCTGAGACATAGGTACGTATAAGATTTTTGAATCAAAATTGAGTAGATACGGTACCGAATTTTAATTTGTTACTTAAATGTGGGTGGAAGGACGTTCATATTTTCATACATCAGATTGTTCTCTTTGCAGTGATGGTAGACTGGTGGAAACTATACCTACCTAGCGTATTAGCTAGAGTAGGATGCTCAAATCTGGACAGAAGTGTGTCAGCAAAATTCGAAAAAAAAAAGATTATATTAGTAAACAGTATGGATTAACAATCTATTTACTTATGCAGCAGTATAAATAATAACATCTAAAATTCTTATGTATTGTTTGAGTTTAAAATACATTCTTTCGTGGCATACTCTCTTGCGTTCAAGATTTGGAACCGATTTTAAAACGACCGGTTTTACTTAAGTTATTTTGATCGGAATGTAAATATTAAGAGTGTAATTGAAAACCCTAATTAACCGTGGGCGGTGATGCATTGCTCGGCGGAGGGTTTTTGGAATAAAATTATAATCGTCGTTTTATAGGAGCAGCTATATTTATTGGAATGTATTACAGAATTCATATTATGTCAGGTACAAACTATACATTTTCAGCCATAGCAGCGCCATCTCACGGAAATAGCGTAAAATATATAAATCCAATGCGCAATAAGAAGTTTAAAAAAATTATAAAGACAGAGAACTCTGGTGGATTTTCTCCAAATTAGTTTATTCTGCAAAAGCTTATACTGAGCCATTCATCCCTGTTTGTGAATCACCGTATTCACGGAGAAATTATCGTATACACAGACACGTTATTACATAATTATAGACAAATTTCGCAGTCAAAAGTGTAACTAGTACGTCGAAAGGTATAGCCAAGTTTTAATTTTTGGGCACTAATCTCACCGGAGGTAATCTGGGATCTCCTAGTTTAGCGTCTAGTAAACGGGGCTCAGCAATCATTTACTAGCTGAAGGTTGTAGGTGAGTAGTTGGTGGTGGGTGGTGGGGTAGATGTGCATTAAGTTTGTCGTAAAAGTCTCTAGCTTACTGTGGGCTGAGAAAATACTTTTAGTCTTTTATTGTGCGCTATTAATTCTCAATTTGTCGTCTCTACATAAGACTCATGGTCTCACCAAAAACATGGCATCTCTATGTAAATGCCACCGTCTGGATTTTTTATACCACCAAGGTGACAATCAAGCATACGGCCTGCCTGAGGGTAAACAGTCACCGTAGCCTATGGACATTTGCAATACCAAGGATCTCACTCATGCGCTGCCGAATATTTACTATTTAACTTCGCGCAGTAAGTGCAGGCAGCATTCTTTCTTTCCGTTGCCTGATCCACATCGACGGTGGTTTTCAGTACGCTGAGTCGATTTTGAGGGTTTAAATCCTATCAAAGTTAGAATGATTTGGGGTCAAACGTAGATTCGACCTCGTCATATTATGACCTCTTTCAAGTCTATAGTATTTACATAAATAGGCTCATATTTTCCGATCCTGAAGTCTGATGACCACTCATCTTTGAATATGCATCTGTCTATTATCGGGATCGAGTGTTCTTTCATCTAGGGCTAGCAAAAGAAGTTAAGTTGAGTCCCTCTATTAAGTATCACTCGCGCGATGCCTCCTCTGCTGCACACACACAGCAACTCCTTGGGAGCTTACTGGTGACCTCACTCACACGCAGGAACACAACAACCCTCTAGGGGGTTGTTATTTAGCTGCAGTTTTCTGTGAGGTGGAGGTACTTCCCCAGACGGGCTGCTTTGATGCGCCCTACCTCTCTTAATAATAATCATTTATTTCAGACAACAGGTTTTACAACACGGGTCCATAGATAAATACCTTAAATTAAAATACATATGACAATATAAACAAAACGAGCTCGGTGGCGCAGTGGTGGAACGCGCTGTTACGCTACTTTGACACCAACGCTCATGGGTTCGATTCCCACACATGACAAACATTTGTGTGCATGAACATGTCTGTTTGTCTTGGTCTGGTTATTTTCTATGTATAATAAGTATGTATTTACAAAAAAAATGTATATACGTATGTTTATCAGTTGTCTAGTACCCATAACACAAGCTTCGCTTACTTTGGGGCTAGGTGGCGCTGTGTAATTTGTCCGACAATATTTATTTATTTATAATTACTAATTTCACCTTTAACGAACGAAACGAGATGACGCTAAGACGAAGAAAAAATTGATATTTTTATTTGTCCATTGATATGCAGTAAAAATAGCACCAGGGCAGCACATAGCCTTACGGGACATTAGCATCGATGATCGATCAATATTCATTAACGCTATTGGAACAGCTGTCATCTGTAACACCAGTTATGCATCTGCTGTACAAGAACTTCAGTAGAAGACCCGTTGCCAGACCCAATCGTACGCCTGCACCATGTGAAATGAACTCGAATACCTCTCCTCTATCTTTCAATCTTCTAATTAAGTTTACGTTATAGGTTTAATAAAATATTGCATAGCATTTACGCGATTTAAATATATGTATCTATACTAAATATCATTAATATACAAATAATAAATAACAATTATAATACTGTAACGCAGGGCAGCTTGTGGCGAGCAGAGCGGTAGTGGTGGGTTATGACACTCGAGTGCTCCATAGAGTCGATCAGGGTGTTCGGTGTGTCTTCATCCATCGGAGTGGAAACCTAAGAAGGCCCACAGACTCGGCACTGGCTTGTTTTCATTGGCCGTCAAAAGAGGAGTCGATAGAACAATATACTTCAGGGATTACACCGGAGAGAGTGCAGCACACCTCTGGGCACCTCTGAGTTACTAAAGCTGGACGCAGGTGTTACCCCCATCTGACGTTCTCTGGCAATTCGAGGGTCGTCCCAGTGAGTGGTGAGCCACCTCCTTCCAGAACTAACAATCCGATTTGATAGTTATGGCAGGCGTCCGTTCCATTTCTTCAATAGCCCAGTACCAATAATCCGTTAAGAACTCATTTCATCAGCCCATTAATTTTCGACACATTCGCAATATTCCTTGTTTATGGGGATAAATTCTCTGTAGTCCCATTGACATCCATAGGAGCTGGCCACGGCCTGTAACTATAACCCATCAATTGTTGGATCCATATCTCTCGAACATCTACCAAATAACCGGCATACCTGTGATTTTACAGAGACATAATAATAATACTTTACCACTAGATGTGTAAATATTAAGTGCACTCAAATCAATAGGCAAGAAGTCAAACGGTTGTACAATCACGATTCGTTTAAAACTGTATTTGCTGCGTAACCTTTTCAATATGTGTGTATATTAAGTATTAAATTAAACAATTAACTCCGTGGTCGCAGCAGAAAGTCTTTCTGCGACCACGGATGCTGCAAAGCATGCGAAACGTTAGGTTCAACAAAATACATAAAACACGCGATGCTTCTGCTAAAAGTTGTTTAATTCAATGTGTAACAATCGCGAAAACCTAAGATAATACTATGTAATAAGCAATTTACAATTAAGTACTTTACGATCAGAACGATAATTTTCATTGTTATTCATATAAGTAGTTGTATTATTCATCTATATATATTCACTTTTCTTCTATATATATTTTATTATGTTAGTGCTTCAATATTCGCCACTAGGAAGACTGATCTTATATGTAACTAGTTGTTACCCACGACGTCGCCCGCCCCGTAATGGAGTGCAAAATGATCATTTAACTTCTTTTAAGAATTGGGCAATCAAATACAAAAAGTTTATTTCAAATCCTACGAATAGTTGCAGAGATTTCAACAAACTCTTTAGCTTAGCTTTTTAGCTTTAACTATTATTGGCATAGCTATATACTCGTAGTTCAATAGCAACAAGCCTAGAGTATTATGCCTCCTCTGTCATAAATAATAATGGGCAATTTTACGGGATATTCCAAATTTTGGAATTTGCCAACGTCTCCTGAATTATTACGGAAACGAACAAAACTGCTCATTTATCTCTGATCAAAAAACAAAGATCAATTACGAATTTTCCTGTAATACTATTATATGACAACATTTCCTATCAAAGCAAATGATTCTAGAAACATTTACGTTTCTACCAACCGTTCCGCTTTTGAATATAGTAGCTTCAGTAATGATCTGAATATCGTTGAACCGAATAAACAGGAAAACTGTTGCGGACCTACCTGTTTACTTTGAGTGTATTTGGAGGCTTCAACATGGCTCAGTTGGCAAGGGAAAGGCAGCAGACACAATGGTGATGAACAAATTCCAAACATTCACCTACTTTACTTTGCGTTACGCATTGTAAGTTACGGTTTTGAAATGAACTATAAAGGTTATATTTGAGTCCAATTGGATGGTAGATACAGCGTAAAATTACTTTATGTATGAGTGAATTAAGCAATCAATGTTAGTCAGCACATGAACTATTACTCATTCTACTGCTGGGATACGGATCATATACTTCAACTGAAGTGGGCCGCATCGGTTCTCAACTCTTTCAGCTTCTGTTTAACGACTGTCATCTATCGACAATCACGTAGCTCTCACAGCACAAGAATAGGGAAACCCCAATTTTCATTGTTTGTTTTTCAGTTTAAACATAAATCAAAAACTACACACGCAGTTGACATAGTTACTCCCATGAAAATTGTTTAGAAGCAAAGTCTTATAGCACCAACCCAGGGAATAACCTAAAGGTCGCGATTTTGTAATTAAGTGAATAAACTAAAAATAATATTCATAATACCTACCATTTTTAAGGAGCAGTGATAGAGAATAAAGAACCGTCCTATTAACTAACTAGTCTCAGGTTGGAAACCTGACATGTACCACTAAATTCGTATTTTCGGTTTTATGTACATATTTGTATTGTTATCATTTGCTCGGCGGCGGTGAAGGAAAATATCGTGTGGCAACCCGCACGTCCAAGAAATTATATTTCGAAAAACGTGTGATCTTACCTAAGAAAGGCCTGATTTTCCCTTGGGGTTGTAGAGATGATCCGGTTTCCCGATTTTAATAAAAGGGCTAATAAAAAAAATAAGCGTATGTTAGAAATAAATGTAAATAGTGGTAAGCCTGACTCGTACTTGATATAAAAAGTGTAATATTTATATCAAGTACGAGTCAGACTTACCACTATTTATATCAGTAACGAATACTTAACAATAATATGAAATGTACCCGTAATTTAACAAACATGTTGTATAAGTTGTATAAAATACCTTAATAATGCCGTACAGGCGAAACCGATCGGTAAAAATAATTAAGAAATAAAATTGTGAAGTGAAATCTGTACAAGTGCAAGAATTAACATTAACGAGATGTCTTCAAAATTCCACCAAGCGCCTACAATCAACAGTATCAACATAATGTAGGTATACGTGTGATCTTACACCGCACACTAAAACAGAGAATGCATGTGGCGAAGATGACAGTCTTATTCTTCTTAGGATCTACTAGGATTGGCGGGATCCGCTACCTATGTTTTCCTTCACTGCTGAGCAAATGATAATTACTATTATGCACATAAATCAGAAAACACGAATTTCGTGGTTCTTTATCCACTGGGTTATTACTGCTCTAAAAGGCAAAAATGACAGTATATGAGAGTAAACTAAGGATTGTATTTAATTAGTCAATATACTAAAACTAAGCCTAGGGCTTAGGTGGCGGACTCCACCAAACCTAATGGATTAGGAAAGCGGATATCGCGATGAAGAAGATTGTGCGGGTCTGATGATAGAGGTTGAAGGTTGTAGGTACTAGTAGTTTAAAGAATCCTTATTTCTAGGTATCATGATAAAACTGAGTACCATCCCGCAGATCGTACATTTGTTTTCCACCTTAGAGGTATAAACATAAATATAGTATCCACGGCATTCATATACCACCAATCTCGTCGCCAGCCAACCATCTATCAATACTTACAATATGGTAGCAAAATTTTGTGTTAGTTAACGGAATATAATTAACAAAAAATACTAACTTTTCATATAAAATATTGAAATACAAATTAGTATTGATTTGATGTGAATTTCAGATTTTTTAAATGTGAACAATAGTATTTTTGTAGGTAAGTTTAGGTTTAGTATGTTGATTTGGCGAAGATACTGATTTTCACATGAAGCGACTGCCGTCAGAGCTCCACAACCCAGAGGGAAATCCAGATCTTTCTTAGGTTAGGTCACACGTCTTTCGAAATATATATATTTGGACGTGTGGGTTTCCTCACGATTACTTTACTTCACCGCCGGTCAAGTGAAATTATATGCAAAAATCCGAAAACACGTATTAAGTGGTACATACCTCCACCGGGATTCGTACTGGGGACCTGTTGTTCAATAGGCCGGTTCCTTATCCACTGGGCTATCATTACCCATCAGACCAGCACAATCATAGCCCAATATTACATTTGTTACAAATGATGATGGTGAATTAGCCCAATGTTACATTTGTTACAAATGATGATGGTTAATTCAAGATAATTGACGTATTGGCTCTTCCACTGTTAATGTAGCTACTCCACACGATCTTATTTGTATACTCATTTACTCGCAGGAACACAACAACCCTCCAAGGAGTTGTTATTTTGCTGTGGTCTTATATGAGGTGGAGTTATTTTCCCAGTCGGGCTGCTTTGTTGAATAATTCGAAGTTTTCGAATAGTGAAAACGAGCGAAATTTGCATTCCCTACTACGACCCATATGTACTATATAATTACATACATATATATGATATAATTCATACCCTAAATTGTTTTACGTACATACCAAGACAAAGACATGTATTTCCTACCTAATAAGGTACCTACCTAAAGATACGGTACGGTACGAGTACAATAATGTAGATGGAATATTACAGAAGCTAATCTGTTAGTTATCTCTTAGGTTATTGATACAATGACGCACTAGAGGCAATATTATTAATTAATTATATATATGCAACGTGTAGACAAAATTATGAATATACAGGTGGATGACGAAACTACTATTGTTCTTTTAATACGAAATAGTATAGGAATTCAAAAAAGGATGTAACCAGTAGATTCGATAAACTGCACCATTTAAAAGTAAATAGGATATTGTTATGTGCATTACCTTACCGTATACATGTTGCCAGACACCAAAATTGAATACTAACGTGTATAATATTAACAACGTATACCACTTGACATGTCGTCATAATGACAATTTTGTATTTTTTGACACTAATAATTTTATTAATTATTTTTATTTGACGAAAGATTATATCTTTCAAATAAATCTAGAATTAAGATATCCACATTAGTGGCTCATGATGTCAATCATCTTAGCAGTTTACATTGTAAACGACAAACTACGAGTAAAACAAATTTTATCGATTTGACTGCAGATTTAAATTGCTTAATGAGACAAAAGGAAAGCATAAATTAAACCTTGTACACTAAAATATTCAAGGTTTTCCTCGCTGTGAAAATGTAGTAACAATTGTTTATGGAAAAATACAACATTGATATTTTATGTTTTACTGATCATTGGTTAAAAAAAGTGAAATGTCATTTCGTATTAGTAATTATAAAATAGTAATAGTCTTCAATAAGAAATGGGATGATTGCATTAAAAAAATACCAAAAAGCCAAAGAACGTTTGGATATTGTTAGGCTCCCTATTGAGTGCACTAACGAGGTGTCATGCACGAGGTGCCGAATTAGAAAATTATATAACTATTTGTGTATATAGACCTCCTAGCGGCAATTATTTGCTATTTGAGCAAGTAATGGAGGATATTATAAGAAATGTTTTCAAAAGGAAAATAGACATAATCGTATGCGGTGATTTCAACATTGATATATTAGTAGAAGCACAAACAAGTATTAGATTTTTAAATTTATTTAAATCCTTTGATCTAGAAAATCTATTTCTGGAGCCTATGCGTATAACCTCCTCTGCAACTTGTCTTGATAATGTTTTTTGTAATTTTGACCATATAAATAAAACAATAATTGGCAACTTGTCCTCAGATCATTGCGGCCAGTTGGTAGTTTATCAAGGTTCACATAATACAGATTTGAGAAATCATTTCTTGACACTTGACATCAGACTTATTAGATACAATAACGTATTGGAGGACAGGTTGCAATTGTTGAATTACACTGTAGGTAGACGATCCGGATTTTCTTTATACCAATCTGTTTGATGCTATATCCATCGATATCAAAAAAAAAAAATGATATTACACATAAATTTGAGTTTAATGATTGAGCAACTACAGGTATTCTGCTAAGTAGAAACAAAATGTTTGATTTGTATGCAAAAAAGTGTTACAGATTTCTTTTCAATTATGTCCTTTATTTCAAAATATTAAAAAAAAATGCGGAGAAGCAAAGTTTATGTATATTAAAAACAAAATTAAGCAATTATCAAATAAAATTAAGGCTGTATGTGATGTTGTTAGTAAGTAAAGAAACAGGTAAATATAAGCAACGGGATAATGAGTGTTCTATAAAATATGACGATTGAATTATTACAGACGTTAAACAAGTAGCAGATCTATTTCAAGACTACTTCATCAATATCCCCTACCTTACCACTAACTCCCTTAATTCTTCTCCAGATAGTGCTGCTGAGTTATTAAAAGAAAAAAGTTCCACACTAGGTTGTACAACCAAGTGTGGAACAATAATGGTGAAGATCAATTCACGATTCGGGGCTGTTTCACTGTCAGTTTCGTCATCATTGTTCGAAGTTCGGCACAGTAAACATCTGCTGTTATTGCTTGACCAGACCTGAGAAAGCTATAGTGAATAACGCCATGAAGAGACCATCACACAGTTACCATTACCTTTTTATTGCTAAGCTTTGCTTTAGTGCGCTCTTGCGGCGTTTGACCTGGGGTCAGCCATTGCATTTTTATTATAGTAAAGAATCCACTTTTCGTTACATTCGCTCCAATATTCCTTCATTTTTGTACCGATTCAACAAGGCAACACGCGGTTCTTTCTGCAGATATCAGTCAAATCAATTCAGCGGTATTCACCTGTGTGGGCGATCTTCCACGTGGTTCGTTCTTCAAATCAAAGTTTCCATTATGAAAGGTTAAACCAAAAACGCACGGTGCGTTCGTTGGCACGTTGCCTTGCCGCTTCTAGCCGTTTCTGCCACGTTAGTACCACGTCGGAACTCCTACTCAAAAATTACTCGCATTTTCAAAGTATGCATCTTTCTCGTCTAAGCTGAATAAAGAAAAACAATTGAAATTCGAAAATAAAATGTTGCACATTTTTTAAAAGAAAAATCTCATAAGTATCACGTGAAAAAAGTTTCACTCGAAAATCTCACACCATGAAGGTGCAATGTCAATTCAAAGTATCTATTACTTTAAACCGCCCATTTCATACTTTAACCGCTATTATTTATTAATTATACAGTCTGCAAAGTTACCGTTAAAATACGAGTAAATGAATTAGGTTGTTTTATTAATTTAAATAAATTTGTACTCTAATTACGTAAGTATAATTTTAAGTGCATATAGCCTTTTCTTACAAATATACATATAGTATAAGTACGATCTTTAATTTCACTATCTATAAGTCAGGGATGACTATGACTCATGTTACCTAACAACTGCTATAGACAAGTTCACAATATTAAATCTAAAATTAATGGCAGTGGAATAAACCGACGCATGTTTACAACAACACACTCTTTATTGACAGGCCTTCGATTCCAGCCTCGGGTTCAATTCATAAAATACCTACATATGAAATATTTTAAATCTGTGTTTAAATATATTTCTCTTTCCTGCTAATCCAGAGACCCACTCAAATACACACAACAAATTCCATAAATATATCTATCTATCTGTAACTTCACGTATAATGCCTTGTGGGGTAGGCAGAGAGCACCGAGCGCCACGTGACTCGATCCTTACACACCTCACTCGCTTCTTTAACATGCATTGCTCTTCTCATGCACGCTCGTCGGTTTCAAATAAAATTTATGTAGGTACATAATATAAGAAACCGGTTGATTATTTGACTGATTGACATATCAAGGTGCAGCCCAAACAGCCACTTCCAAGAACTTGAGATTTCAAATGGATAATTTTCTTAGAAGGATATATCAGCTCAAAAATTAATTATAGATATTCCCACAGGACACCAAGAATCTTGAACCGGGATATGCGCGAACAAAATGTTCAATCTTTAAAGAGTTCGGTATTAACTATGAGATATAATTGTCGGCTCGTAGATGCTTTTATTTGTTGTGTAATAATTACAATAATTTATGCAAACTATGTTAATAAATCTATGCGCATATTGAATAACAGAAAAATGCAATATACAAATACAACTTCGCAGAATTGTTGCTATTCTGTTGATTCGGAGAAAGTGGCATTTGCTGTACCGTTAGCTAAACGGTATTAAATAGGGCGCTTCGTGAGAAAATCTAGAACGATAGGGGTACTCAGGTTAATGGGACAACATTAGGGGTGATATGATAACAGACCGTACCGACATTTTAAGGGGATTTGAACCCGCACTCGTTACAAGCCGTCATGCGGGCCTATAATTGTGGCATGCGTCCGCAATCGTGTAAATTAATAATTAAAGCTTTTAGTTTATGGATTCAGCGTTGTTTGATATCAAACGTAATAATAAATGTCGTGATTGAGAATTGCATTATTTTGTAACGTGACCCGTATACTGCTTTAATCAAATTTTATTCGCTGATGTTAGTGTCGATTGTGATTCGAAGATGTAGTAGAACAAGTAAGTAAAGCAAAAAAAGTCTAACATGAATTCTATGTTAGCTACATCGTCATTTACGATATACAAAATATTTCACGAAAAGAACATTGTGAGAATATGATAATTATTCGAATGGTTTAAAAATTATCGCCTGAGAATTTTATATCCATTATGGATCAACTCGTTGACTAAGTAATATAAGTACGTTTAGGGTGTACCTAAGGAGTCCACTAATCTAGAAGCCCAAGTATCTTCAAGTACACGTTGTGTGCCAAGATTTGATAAAGGAGAGGTAAAGCACAACATTATTTAATAAGCAGGTAAGGTTGCACCTTACAAAGACTGTGGTTAAATAACAACATTCTGGAGGACTGTTGCGTTAATAATACAAGTGAGTTATCAATAAGCTCCTAAGGATTTTAGGCATGCTACGGTAAACACTTTAAATCAGGCGGATCGTATGCTTGTATGCTTCTGTATGAGCGAGGAGTAAGCTGTTAACTCATCGGAATGTGACTACGTGGAAAACAAGCGCACGGCCTATATATATTTTGACGAGCTCGGTGGCGCAGTGGTGAAACGCGTTGTTACGCTACTTTGACACCAACGCTTGTGGGTTCGATTCCCACACAGTACAAACATTTGTGTGCATGAACATGTCTGTTTGTCTTGGTCTGGGTATTTTCTATGTATAATAAGTATGTATTAACAAAAAAAAATATATTTACGTATGTTTATCAGTTGTCTAGTACCCATAACACAAGCTTCGCTTACTTTGGGGCTAAATGGCGCTGTGTAATTTGTCCGCAAATATTTATTTTATTTATTATATATATCATTGTGGAAGCTCGATGGCGTCATTGCACGTGTCTTTCTAACCGAACACATAGGTTAAGAAAGTCGACCGAGCCTGTCTATGGATGGGTTTATCTATCTCAACTCGAACTTGTCCAAGCTTCGAAGGGTACGTTCCGGTTGTTTTCTATAAATGACAGTCGTTAAGCTAAGTCAGTGGCCTTTTGGAGCGACTTGAGAACACTGACCTCTGTTAATCCGCAGTTGGGCAGTGTGGTGGAGTGTGCACTAAATCCCTTCGGTTGAAGGGAGACCCATATCCCTTAGATGAGTTAGGGGTGGATTAGTAATACAGTCACATCACTAATGTGAGCGAGGCTACCGGTTTAAGAATTAAAAGAGGTAGGGCGCATCAAAGCAGCCCGTCTAGGGAGGTACCTCCACCTCACAGAAAACCGCAGCCAAATAACAACCCCCTAGCCTAGAGGGTTGTGTTCCTGCGTGAACGTGAGGTCACTAGTAAGCTCCTAAGGAGTTGCTGTGTAAGCAGCAGAGGAGGCATCGCGCGAGTGATACTTAATATATTACACGCGTTAATAGGCTACGGTCACTGCTTTACATCAGGTGGACCGTATGCTTGTATGACTCCCGACGTTGTATGAAAAAAAAAATACTCCTGTATAGTAACACGCGAGGCACTTATGTGATATATATTGAAAAGAAGACCATGGACTACGGCTACGATAACCGTTTTATGTCATACGTTCATATATAAAAGCCTACACCTAAACACCAGGGCAGGAACGCTAACTAAGACTATTCTTAAATATAACGTTTCGTTGCTAACTGTGTTGTCAATCTATTCACAACGGATTCTGATCAAACACACGACTTAGCACCTCCAACGTCTAACCAAGTGCAAACAAAATCATTCTCTCTAACTTGCGAATTGGAGCTGTAAATGTATAACGAGGAAATAAGATACAGTCGATAGATTGGTTCAAAATGTTTTTTTATGTAACGTCAGGAGGCAAACAACTTACAAGCATACAGCCCACTTGATATTACTAGTGATTGGCTACCGCAGCCTATAAACGTTTACAATACGGTAACTCGCGGGTTATTATCTCTGCTGCTAGCACAGCTACACCTAAGAGCTCACTGGTAATGGTTCTCTCAATCGTAGGAACATAACTTTTGACGATCTGGATGGCACATTGGTTAATAATGCTACTTAGACATTAACGCTCGTGGATTCGATTCTCACACAGGACAAATATTAAAACTTGTCATCAGTAAGCTCCTAAGGAGTTAGTGTTAGTAGCTGTTGTGGCATCGCGCGAGTCATACTTAAAAGTATTACAAGCGTTCAGCTACAGTAACCGCTTTACAACAGACGGGCCGTATGCTTGTACGTCTCTATATACAAAAAAAAAGAATATTTTACGATGTTTTACCAAGGGATATGACGTTTTTTCAAAAACTTCATGAACATGTCTTTACTGGACCGGTATAGCATGTGTGATGGTCGTGGTTTTGCAAATATCTATAGGATACAGGAACTGTTTACCATTAGACAGGTCATTCACTTGCTTTCCATTTAGTGGTATAAAAAAACATACAAGAACATATTAGAAGAACTACAGAGTACTACTTATTTACTGTCAGAATTAGTTCTCATTTTCATATTGCTGATAAATTATGCTAATGTTTTTGCCGCCATGTGTACTTTCAAAATAAATATAATAATATATATATATATAGTATAACACAAGAAGCTCTGAAAAGAGGTCACTAAAATGTGAAATATCATATGCATGTCATTTGAATCCTGGTACAGTTTTACTTCAATATAATTTATTTGAAATATATGCGAGTGAAGCGAATAAAAACTTGTTAGTTAGGAACATGACGATGTTTATCTATGTTTTGCACACATTATGTCAACTCGACCATGATAAGTAGGTGGCCAGGTGAACAAACTTTTACTGTACAATACATGATGAAAATGCAAATAAGCATATTAAACGTAATTTGAACTCTTGGCATCGACCTTCAGAGGACGGCTAATTACGTCAAACAGTTTATTTTTAAATACTACATTTCCTTACAGCTTACGAAGGTAATACTCGTAAAAAGTGATTTATGTAGTCGTCGAGCAAAGGAGGTGCTCGAGAAACATATCCATTTGTGTAGAGCTGTTGGGATGCGGGAGACTCGTATGCCTTCTTGTTATAATGAAGTTGTTTGTAGCCGGAGGATAGGTCTAGTTAGTGTGGTGATACGGTTAGGGTTACCATCTATAAAATATCACGTTAGAATGTAAAAGATATTGTATTATACTGTAACATTAATAATACAAATAATAATAAATTATTTGTTCAGATGTGTATTTTAATTCACAAATATCAAATTATAACTTTTACCTATTATTTTAAATACCATGATTTTTGTTTTATTACAACTTTCGAAATATAATGATGCTTGAGTTGCAAAAATGCCGGTACGACACCAGTAGGCATATTTATATTGCGTCGAAACACTATATTCGAATCGGAATTCTGAGTGGAAACTTTGCGAATCCGTTTTGAATATGGCTTTCCGAGGCAATGAATACCCCCACAGAACAACCGCTAAATGCCTGGCGAATCAGGTACAAACCTGCATATATGGTAACCCTATATGCGGTGCGAGTACAAGGCAAATAGACGAAGATGAACCATGGTATCTGCACGTGGAGCGTGGTATCGGAGGGCCGCAGCAAAGGAACCGGTTCTATAGTAACCGGGGTAGGGCACTAGCCGCGTTTACGTTGCCTGTCCGCTATAGTTTCGACGAATGTTTTATCGAGATTATTTTCATTGAATATGATTAAACAAGTTCAGTTCAGCGTTTATTCAGCTGTCATTTTATAACTTTATTAATAAATTAGTTTTCAACAATTTAGAGTTAATATTTAACCCGTCGTCGTCTTGGTGTAAAAGTATGACGTACACCGAAATAAACTCAGTTGTAAGTTTTTTTAAAGCGGTACGAAATGACAGAAATATCTACAATCTTATACTACTCTTATAGTTATTTTGACGCGAAGAACATCTTTTAATGTCAAATTGTATGAGAGTCGGTTTCGAATCTGAGACTGGGGGAAAGAGTATTATTAGATACATTGTGCAAATTACGTATGTATTAAGAAAAGCCGACAGAAAAAATGGATACAGCAAAATTATATTTTATCTTTGTTTCATAATAAATATTGTATGGTAAGTGGCAAGAATTGAAAAGTCATCGTTTGATTCGAGTAATTTCTAAACTTAGACAGAAAAAAAAATACTGTACATAGAATAGAATACTAAGAATACTACTCGTAGGTATCTAATAAGTATCATCGGTGAACAACATCATTTCGAAATAACCTCAATAATAATAAAATTATGGGTTATTTATGTTACGGAGCAGCGTGATCAGCAGTACGTACCTGGATATAACCATAGCCGGTTGAATATAATAAAATATGTAAAGGTAAAAGAATAGCACGAGTTCAGTCCTAGCCGATTCCAGATTCATTTCACCGCTTGACTTAAAATGGTTGAATATTAACAAGGATTCAATCGATAAGATTGACTCACTTCACTACGGATTGTTCGTACTCAAACAAAGGAACAGCTAACAGGAATCCGTCAAGTCACGCCGGCAAGTTGTGCCTCCTCCACTATGGCAAGTAACAACCGAAAACTAATCGAGAACACCCGGAACCAATCTTTTTCTAATTATAAAAAAATGCGGCCACCATTGAATTCCTCGTTTCGAGCGTTCATTTGCGACGAGGTAAATTGAAAATTGTTACCGAATTAGATGTACGAGCATCCAGTGAGATATGCATGCGTGTATAAATGGCGAAAACAAGCGTGAATGAAACTGGTATTGAATATTTTTCGATGTTAATCAGAAGTCCGTTAAAGGTTCGCACGCGACTCGTCCGCGTTTGGCCACGCGACCCGGATCTTTCGCGCGCTTTTTTTCGCGCGCTCGTACCAGTTCGAGTTAGAACCGCCAAAACACGTAATTACCTAACTTGCAGATTATGCTGTGAAAGAAATAAATATGTCTCGTTCAAGATAAATATACTTTTTCCAGTAATTCCTGCAGTAATATGGCAAAACAATTATAAATAGATAAACCGAAGAGCTCATACCTCGCAAGTCACATATAATTTTAATAAGTAAGTATAATATGTTGGCAGGGTGAAGGTTTTATGTACATATTTGTATTTATCGCTTGCTTGGTGGTGAAGGAAAACATCGTGAGGAAATCCAAATATATTTTTTTAAAACAGGTGTGTGACCTTACCTAAGAAAGGTCTGGTCGGTTTTCCCTCTGGACCGCCTGACGGCAGTCACCGATCCTAGTAGATTAAGAAACTGGATAATCGCTAGAAAGAAGAGCGTCAGGGTGCAGGTGCAACACTTTCAGTTGAGGTGCAATTAGACGGAATTTCATGGACTTTCCTGTTTTCAATACATTCTACACTATAGATATTTTTCCTCTCCATACTCTTCTTGAATTTCGAGACGTGGAGAATATTAATTCTTTATCGAGAATAATGAGATTGAGACAATATTTTCAACGTCTGGAATTTCGAGAAGTGTAAAAAATAATGGTTGTTTAGATAAATTGTATGTAACGTTCGAATTATGCGAGGAATCGTTCTTTAAAATAAAAATAATAAGGGTACAAACCCTTATTATTTTTAATTTCTGTGTGTGTGTATGTAATCCAGTCGACAAAAAATGACAAAGTACATTAACATGTGCGAACTGTGTACTGTGAGTCAAATTCAACTCTCGATAAATAATTTTACTTTGATAAATGATACAACAAGATCTCTTCTATACAAAAACTACACTAAAATATTTATTTCTAAATTATCTATAACATATTATTATTTTAAATTATTATTATTAAAATTTTCGAATAGTTGAAATCTAACACTTTTCCGACATGTTACACACAGCAAACCCGCCAAGCGTGCATTTGTGAAATTCATAAGAGTTATAAATTGTTATGTCGTGAATACAAAGTACTTTATCATTATTATGATCTATTCTTACTACGCGTACGATATCGCAGTCTATCGCGGTGGCCATTGTACACGATAATTCCATTGAACTGGTTTCGATGCGTGCGACCCGCCAGGCCCGGTAACTCGGGGCTCAGGTATCGACCGCGCCCGCAGCTTCGCACCCCTCGCAGGAGTCTTATTGCTTCGTCGTTATTTATATTACCACTTGCAATTGACAGTAAAATCCGTAATAAAACAGCTTATCTTTATTCAAAATAGTATTATGCGTACATTCGAAATCAACTATTATTTTACATTACCATGGTTGCATGGTCATTATTTTAAAACATGATTAGTGTAAGGTTGAATAACCTAGCAATACGTGGCTTCGATATCGCTTGCAATACAAAGAGTATAGCTAGTGCGTTAGTGGGGACTTGGCTTGCCAACCCAGTCCACAGAATTGCAGGAAACTTGTGATCAAAATTCGGGACGTGAATAAAAATAGTGGAATTATATTACACAGCACCACCTAGCCCCAAAGTAAGCGTAGCTTGTGTTATGGGTACTAGACAACTGGTAAACATACGTAAATACATACTTACTCGTATTATACATAGAAAATACCCAGACCAATTCAAATAGACATGTTCATGCACACAAATGTTTGTATTGTGTGGGAATCGAACCCGCAAGCGTTGGTGTCAAAGTAGCGTAACAACGCGTGGCACCACTGCGCCACCGAGCTCGTCTTTAAAAAAGACATGTAAGTATAGGAAAGCAAATAAAAATTATGTAAAAAGAAAATATCGACTTCATTAAAGTCGACCCTGTGTCGTTTTCACACACGTGATGTTTTCATTAAGGTATCCTAAAATAGCTTTGAAGTTGTCAACAAACTTATTATTATTTTAACCGGTTTAAAAAAAAGACGAAGTTCTTAATTCGACTGAATATTCTTTGTAACACAGATAACTCAATGTGGGTAGCGGGTGGAGGGGAAAAGGTGGTAAGTAGCAGGTGAGCGAGTGTTGTCTGTAGGTAGTTCGCCTCAATATGCAGTACTTCATACTTATTATTGTATATATTGTGTAGATGTGCCAAAAAACGTAACAATTGGCGTCCTGCACACACCATTCGCGGGTAAAATCTTCTAAAACCCTGAAAACGGGACCTACCGCGTATTGCGGGACGGTTGATAACCCTGGTCCCCACTCCTGCTGCTAACAACAGCAACTCCGTGGGAATTTACTGATCACCTCACACACTCGTAAGTCCGTGTTGTCGGCCCCAGTCGGGCACAATAATTCTACATACAGTTGTGTTGTGTACCTCTCATTTTCTAGAGCCTCGTTTGCTATTTACTGTATATTGCAACATGTTCAGGTAAGATTGGCTTAGGCTGTTAAAGATACTGGTGAGCTACTTACACCCCATAAACATTTGTATATAAGTAAATGTGTGTCTGAATGTCTTCTATGTATTATTAAGTATATTTTTATATATAAAAGAATAGCAATGAATAAAAACACACGCCGCGCCCTAACTATTCCACTAAAGTTCTTATTCATTCAAAGTGTTAACATTTTCGCAGCGCACTTTGCTACTACGAGTACAAGGCCCGCTAAAAACGTGTGCGTCTCGGGACGCCCGACAGAAGTGATAACTTAAACTAATCCGCTGCCGTATGCGTGAGAAAAAGGGAAGCCAGACAAACTGGCGCCGTAACGCGTTACGTAACCCTTTACGGTTTACCCTCCCATAAGAAGGTATCACTACAAAAAATCCGCGGCCTTAGGCGGTACGGTGCAGTGTCAGAATGCGCTTTGTTGCGTAACAGCAGAACAGTTATAAAAAAGTCACTATAGCAATAAGTGTTCCGCATTCAAAAGGCAGATCTTTTAGTCAAAGTCTATACTGGATTCCAACTGGAAAGGTCGGAGGCCATGTACCACCAAGGCGGGGCAGGCGGCCTTTTAAATAATTTGATGATAACTAATGTTGAATCTCGATGACGTCTTTGCGCGTGTCACTCTAATCGAACACACAATTTAACCATCGTTCACCGCAGCCTATCTATGAATGGGTTTACTTATTTTAGCTCCGTATTCAAATGCACGGTAAACCATCGGTTTCCGGCTGTTGATATATTACAGCAATAGGCAATAGACTACAGTCGTCAGTCGCCTTCGGACGGCTTCGGACGGAATCCTGACCTCCGACAATCCGCAGTTGAGCAGCGTGGCGGAGTATGCTCTAAACCCTTTCAGTTGAAGGGAGGCCCCTATCCTTGCAGTGGGATGTGAAAAGGTTGGTGTGGAAATGTTGAATAAATGCATGCATTTATCAGTACAATTGAACACGCAAGCTATGTTTGTCACCGTCGTCGACCGCATATTGTCTATGAGTGTATTTAGGAGTATACCGAGCTATAAGCCCGTCGGCCCCAGATGTTGTCGATAGATGACAGTGGATAAATTAAGCTGTCAGACTTCAGTCAGGTTGTAAACATTGGCCTCGGTCAATACGTGAGATATAAAATGTATACTACCGTAACTGCCACGGTATTGTACCGATTTCTTTTCCTTGAAAACTGAATCCATGACACTTGATCTCCATTGGCCCGTATTTTTTTCGGTGGAGGTATGCAATTACATAGGTCGATCAAGATGGTCACATTACGAGGCTACATGGCATTCCAGGCACCTATGCGGATTCTATTAGCTCCGACTGCCTTTCAATTCTTCATGCGACGTCCCATTAGTCTTCTTCCGGCGTCATAGGTGGCACTAATTCTTGCTAGTTGATTGTTCAATAACTCATGGAAATATGAGCCCCATCTCCTTCACTGTGAGGTCCTGTCATAACAAGGTGCCGCGAGGGGGTCTTACGCGGTGGTACTTGGATATATACTGTGTTGCTTTGACCCTGGAAACTACCCACTTGTAGATGAGCTTCTGCTCCTCAGACGTTTACAATTTGTTGTACATAGATTGTTAATGGTCGCCGGGTATGACTACTTCGATGATGTGATGTCTAGTGAGTAAGAAGTCGATTTGGGTTGCATGCTCTTGCACGGCAGGAGCTCTTGTAGGTGATTAAATGTTTGGATTTCTTTTTGAAGTATGTATTCATTGTGATCTAGCTAGATCGGCAGCCGCACAAGTATGGAGTATATTCTCCCCCTGCGCGTTTCGACGACCATATTCAAAGTCACCATCAACACGCTTAAAGTCTTCCTACGCCTCGCCCAGGTGACCGTTAAGATCACCACTCAAAACGATCCCCTGTGACAACGGTATACCACGAAACACTGTACTGTGTTGATTTCATGACGTTATCCTATCAGCTTCGCTACAAACGACCTGTGGCGCATAGGCACTTATCAAGGAGGTTACAATTCCATCGACAAGCACTCTTATGGTCTTAATCTGGTCACTGAAACGATATACCTCCAAGACGTCGACCTGAAACTCCTGGGAGAACACTATGGCACAATACCTCGTTATCCTCCGTTATCCCCATCTACAAGATATCATCTTGCAGGCATTCCCAATGAGACAGGAATTACTGTCTTTCCACCGATTTTACTTTTACTTCAGGTTCAGGTCAGGGTAACATGTCGCGAGCTTCAATAAGTCATTTTGGCGTCAAATTAGCTCCAGTAATAATGGCTACCGTCACATTATAATACCTACTTCAGGTATTTCTGTTATCTCAAGCGTTGTAAATGTTATTTGACGACCGACATCTACAGCGTCCATACAACATCTACTGCTAACATAGAAACTCTTTAGGAGTTTACTGGTGACCTCACTCACACGCAGGATACATCAACCCTTTAGGGAGTTGGATTTTCTGTGAGGTGGAGGTACTTTCTCAGATGCGCTACTTTAATACGTCCTACTTCCCTCGTTTTTCTATAGGGTCGCCCATTAGTAGCATCGATGGCAGCCCGCAAGCGAAGTTATATTGCAAGCGTTTAGCCTATGATTACCACTTCAGACAGACAGCTTTTTAGCAGTCTACGTAGTGTAAAATATATTATTATTATTAGTAGATATTTGTGTGCATATTGCTTCCGTGAATTGCACTTAATTCCAGGCTTATCGACGTTATCTAATTGGACAGATGACGTTCGAGCTGGCAACGCTGTTATTAATAACAATTATGCAGCAATTTACAGCTCCAGTCTCTTTTATGCGATATATTTTTCTTTCTACAATTATTTTCCAAGAAGTATAAGGTCTGAGAACTTGTATACTTCTCGGAAAGTAATCATTTACGTATTCCTACACTTGTTTGGTAGGAAACTTAAATAACAGTTTCTTGCGTGTATGCTATCAAGTGGCCGGATGCAAAATAGCCGGTTTTTGCTATCCGCTAGCCTCCACCATTTCCTGTCATCTACGAGTATATAGCATAGTGCTAAGCAAATCTGTCATTTTGATTTTTACTTAAACGAGCTTACGGAGAGGTTTATGAACCAATTTATTTATGAGTAACCTGGGGTTGCCCGATGGTATCGTTGCGCGTGTCATTCTAACCGAAAACACAGGTTAAGCAACATCCGTCTCAGCCTGTCTACCGATGGGTTTATTTTTCGTGCGGAGAGCACGTTAACCCGTCGGTCCCGGCTGCTGCCGATAGATGACGTTCATTAAGACAGTGTCCTTCGGGCGGCTTGAAAACACTGGCCGACCTCTCCAGTTAAAGGGAGACCCATACCCCTGCAGTGGGATGAATCAGGGTTAGTATGTAACTTGATTGGAGAATTACTCTGTTTGCAACACAGGAAGTATCGTTTGCACGTTGCCAAAGCTGCTGACACAGCAACTGCTTAGGAACTTACTGGTAAACACACCTGCTCACAGGAACACAATCCTCCACGAAGGGTAGAGAGGACATCCCTAAATTGAACCGGGGCATTTATAAGCAGAGAGGATTATAGTTAGGATTATGAGCAGTGATAGCCGCACGCTAACAACCAGCGATAGTCTATGACTAACTATATTTTAAGCAGTCCATCAGTAAGAGACAAATAACAACTCCCTAGAGGGTTGTTGTGTTCCTGCGTGTGAGTGAGGTTACCAGTAAGCTCTCAAGGACTTTCTGTGTTAGCAGCAGAGGAGGCACGCGAGTGATACTTAATGTATTACCAGCATTCATAAACTACGGTAACCACTTTACAACAAGTGGGCTATATGCTTGCATACCTTCCGATGTTGTATAAAAAAAAAGATACCCAGCTAAGATGGTTTGCAAATATAATTTTCATAGATCTCTAACCTGGCGCACGAACAATAATGACATACGAAGCTCTGACGGAAGAGAGAGGTAGGGCAATATCAAAGCAACTTGACTCTGGGGAATACCTCCACATCACAATCACACTCCCCCGAGGTTGTTGTGTTCCTGCGACTTAGGCAGGAAGCCAGATCGTTCCTCAGGAGTTGTATGTTGCTCATTATAGTACCTACCTCACAGAAAACAACAGTTAAATGATAACTTCCTAGAGGATTTTTGTATAATCAATAAGTGAGGTGACTAGTAAGCTATAGAGAACTTTCTACGTTAGCAGTCAGGGTGGCAATGCACCAGTGATATACCTTGCGACGCACGTATCTGTTGATTCCCATCAGAGGGGCAGTAAGAACGTTAACCACCTGACGAAGTACAAAATAAAAATTTAAACTACGGTACATATGTATTATGTAATAGCTTGATCTCGCTGCCATTTTCATCCTTCCACGGTACTAACAGTCATGAGGAATATTTGTTTGTTTGTAATATCTTTAATGTACATTAAGAAATACACAATAATAATAATTACAAAAAGAGACAATGGTACATGGGCGGACTTATTCCATAAGGGATCTCTACCAGCCAACCTAGGGTCAATGATAGAGAATTTTATAGTGTCGTAAAAACGTACATTACAGACTGTACCTACCTCAATAATTGAGGAGACTACATAATTAACACAATATAATTGAGACAATATAACTATATCTATACATAAACTATGCAATAAAAAGAAAATAGTGATAACACGAACAATAAAACAGTATTACACAAGAATATAAGAAAATAATATCCAAATTACGAATAAATTTAATAAAAATAATACGTATAAAATTAATTGATCGACTACACATTGAAATATATATTTATTCCCTTCTGAGGTACTGACGAGGAGTATGACAAAGTAATTTAAAAAGTGTCCTACATCTTCATTCCTGTCCCCAATTTATTAGCTCCATATCGATATAAATTTGTTCTTTGCATTTGGAACCATTCTCTTTATTTTTAATTGCTTTTTTTTTGAATAGCAAACTGTTAACAAATAGTTTTAATTAATATTAAATGAAATTTACTGCCACCCATTAACCACATGATGATATTTGCATACAAAATTTTATGTGTGCTAGTAACACCAAATTCAGCAGAGTAGCAGAGTCGTAAATTACGTGGGAGGGCTCTGCAGTGGGAAGAGAGTTTACAAACGTAAGAACGCAAATAACTGGCAGTAAAATTAACAAATTAAAACCAATTACTAGAGTGTATGGTATACGTATATTTGTTTGACGCAATAAAAACCTCCTTTATCATATAAATTCGACTCGAAAGTATAAGAAACTATACTGCCTTCGGATTAGATTTTATTCTTTAAAAAATAATTGTCTAATGGAGCGTAATACCTTCCCAAAATAGTGAAGTGGGAACGTTGGTTACGGCGCGAGGTCGATTCGTCAAGCCATTGCCACATCGCCAGCAGCTTGCTTCTAAAACGTAAAAGGGGGTTCGGAGGGGTGTGCGGTGTGACGGGAGGAAGGTCGGAGGGGTGAGTGAACGCGGCTCTATTACGTGCCGCTGGACGTAATATCGAGAGTACCGTCATAGTAAAGCGGCCGGAACCTGTGTCCGAGTGCGGGCTGAATGCGACGAAGTATTTAGGCTTTCTTACGATGCTTTATTTAGAACTTTCGGAAGATAATTTTCTAAGCACGTTCCACCCGTTCCCTTTTCTTCATTCCACTGACAATTTCTCTTTAATAATCGTTGATAGATTGTTCGAATACGTGTTGTTGTATGTACTTACTGTCACACGATTGGAAGTATTAGAATTAAATCTGATACTAAAATAGAGTAGGTTTTCCTTAAATTATTTATGCATATTGGCATTCTATAATTGAGATAAATTGACAGCGCGCAGGCGAAGTCGCGGGAACAGAGTAATTATTACTACGCGCGAATAATAAATCAATAACTTGATTGAAATCAGGTATCTTACGCAATTTTAATAATTATTTCATAGGCAAAGTAGATCTGTGGCTATTAGATCATAGCCAACATACTTTAAAAAAATATTAATATATTTTTGACGAAACTTAGCCTTTTTCCCAAAGTTACCTAATATTGAATAAAATCTTTATAACATAGATGGCGTGTTTTGTTTTAAAATATAAATGTTATTGTACTTATATAACAATTTTCTGAGAAACCGATGTGAAGCCTTGCTAATTCGTCGTAGCAAGCCATCGCGGTGAGTCACGAAGATCGTTGAACCTCTTCGCTCCGCCATCTTGCGGTGTGAGCCCGCGCAGCCCTCGACGTGCCTCGATTGCTCTCCCACCCTGTTGCGGGGATGCAATCATTACCAACCAAGCCACAGAACCATAATAAAATGTAATTTAATTTTAACTAATGTTTTCAAATGTTTGAAAATTGTTTTACCGTAACTTGTATACATTGTCCTACAGCAGGCAAGAAAGTAACAATATTGGGCAGATTATATTACAAGGTAGCTAAATGATATTTTTATGTCTAGGTCGCTTATTTAAATTCAGAGCCGAGCCATGGAGTACAATAGATCTAAATGTGTCTCCCGAGATAGATGATTCGTATTAGAAGGGCCAAATATTTTTACGCGAGTGCGCTGTTTGTAATCCAGTGGTATAGTACGAGTACGTAGTAGCCTGGAATGAATCTTATAACGTCGCTGTATAATACTTATGTCGCCTGAGGTAAAAATTTTGCGGTTGAGTGTCTTCAGAGAGTTTTTCATTTTTAATATTCGAAATATAAGTAAAAATAAAGAAATTTCTAAAACGAAACAAAATCTGAAATATCGCATCTGTAGGCAGTGTCTGTTATTTGGAAAATGATAGTCTTAACACAATTAGCAAAAATAGAAATTGGCCAATGACATTTAACAAATACCTAAATAGCCAGACTGGAAAAGTCTCTCAATGTTGCAGGTACGCAAACAAAGTACTTAACAATTTCCTGGAGCGGTTGTGTTATACAAAGGCGGGAGGCATACAACTGATGTATATAGTATATAGTTGTTACCATAGCCTACGAATGCTTACAAGACGTTGTCATCCGTGCTGCTAACACAACGACTCTTCAGAAACTCACTGGTAATTCCACTCATTCGCAGAAACACTACAACAAAGAGAGTTGTCATTTAACTGCCGATTTGCGAGGTAGAACCCAGTCGGTTTGCTTTGATATACGAGTACCATATTTCTCTTAAAAAATACCCAGACTAACACTACATTACAAGTTCATGCATACAAATGTTTGAAAACCCATAAGCGTTGGATTTTAAAGTAGCTTTGCTAACCACTTAACCACCGAGATCATTAAAAGGGCTTTTGTATTGCTGCAGAGGTACGGTAAGAACAAGGTGCAGTGGTAAGCACCTAAGCTTCTGCCAGTGCCAGAGTGACACACCAGTCTTACACCTCGACTGCAAGCCATGGTTTTCATAAAAAAAAACATGAGTCCAATTCGAAGTTCTTGAACTTGAGGTTTGAATTAGGTTTAGATCAGTCTGAAGCAGGTATGGGTAATTAAGGAAATAGGTATAGAATTGTTTTTGTAACTAGCATTACACTTACAGGTGAAAATACCTTTGTACCAAGTTTTCCGAAGATACTCCAGAACAATTTTGCTCAAACGGGCGTAAATAGGTTTTTACAGGCTCGGCAACGCACTATTGATGTCCTCATTGTTGAACGTGTCCATTGGCTACGGTGAGTACTTGCTGTCAAGTGCCACCTATGTTAAAATAAAAGTACCTGGACGATCGAGCTTTGTTCGGCGTTTTTTATGTTATTTACATATATGTATAAAAATAACATAAAAATATATATATATATATATTTCCAGGAATTGCTCGTTTAATGTGATATGCAAAAAGAGTGTTCTGTTAGTGGAGTTCGAATCGGGGACCTACGCAATAATGATCGATCTATTTATAACTTCATGCCAAATCCCTTGAGGGGTAGACAGGGAGAGCCGCCACATGACTCGGTCCGTTCACACCTCACTCGCTTCTTTAACATTCATAGGCCTTTTCATGTACACTAGCCGGTTTCTAGAGCTCCTAACGTCACCTGATAAAACACAATTAATTTAGTCATGGTCATATCTTGGCTTTCCTCGGCCTCCTTCTACTTTCGTGTTGTATATCTGTTCCATAATCCTTCTTCCTACATTCTTTCTATATGTTCTAACCAACAGAGCATGCTTCTTCTTATTTTAACACGTCGGTAGGTAGGTAGGTAGGCAGCTGGTAGGTATTCGTGTTTAACACGATTCACATTTATTGATGAAGGATTATAATCGGTAATATTCGAAAATTCCATTCTATCTACAAAAAAAAAAACTACCTACATCGACACATTTTTCGGGTTCTCTTTTATTGTGAAACATAATTAACAATGTTCATGGTTCTAATTCAAAATTTATGTGATTGCCCGCTATGATTGGCTTTCGCAGAAATAACCGACTTTATTCCAACTTAAACCTTTTATCGTTTTAATGATTGATGAGATAAATAAGTTAACCTTTTAAGTACTTAAAACTTATTTTACTTTTTAAAAGTATTCATACTTTAAGTCACGTTATAATAAAAATATTAAACATCATTATTATTATTAGTCAATTGAAGATTGGCTTTTATCAAAGAATAAAGACTCCAATCGCAATCCTGCTTATTAAGCAAGAATCTATACAATGCAAAATAAACATTTCAATAGCTATTTAAACGCCGTTGGTTGATAACCTATTCGCGGTTTACTATTTTATACATTTTATAGCAGTGTTACTGCAAATACTGCAATCATTGTAAAACGACAATTGACCTGCTACGGCCTACAGTCCCAGTAAATTGCTGTGGATCTAGTCTACACTACCAGTTTATTAACCAATGCTGTTTTCCTTCAATGGCAAAACAATCGCCAAGCAGATAAGCCGCCCACGAATATACCGGCGTAGCAAAGTCTAGATTACACCAATGTAACCCATCACTACACATATTATTCTTTTTAAATTCTCCTAGCGTTATCCCGTTACCTAATCCGTTTGGATTGATAGAGACTGCTATTTGAGCCTAAGGATTTGGTTAAGATAATGATTTTTACATAGAACGTCTGTCGTCATACTTCTACAACCCAAAGGGGAAACTACACTTTTCTTAGGTTAGGTCACACATCTTTCGAAATATAATTTCTTGGAAGTGTGAATTTCCTCAAGATGTTTTAATTCACCTTAGAGCGAGTAATAATTACAAATATAAAGCCGAAAACACAAGTTGAGTGATACGTGCCTTTATTTCTGCCCCTTTTTTCTTATATTATTTCATTGTGTGCTAAGGACAGCCTATTTACGCCTGCAGGTATTCAGTATTACGTATTTTGTGCCAGCATTATCACTTTATATACATTGTTAATCCCAGTCCCGACAACAAAGGAAACACGTACGCACTGTTCTTTTAAAATAAAACACGGATTAGCGCCACAAATGTTCCATACGTTTTTATTGCAGGCCTCAGGGCGCCCCGGCGGCGATGCGAAAGTGCCTCTTACGAACACTTTATAGAAAAGTCTTAGATCAAACACAAAACTGTGATCGCATTGATTATTAACTTCTTAAAATATACATTTTAGAACAGATGTTTTGGATAAAAGACTATTTTATTAAACATTTTAATACAATTTGGTATTTTTCATAGCGTTATCTCATTTTCTAATTTATCAGGATTGGCGGGATCCGCTAGCTAAGCCTATGGATTTGACGAAGATGCTGATCTTTACATGCTACTGAGGTCAGAACTCCACACCGCAGAGGGAAAACCAGACCTTTTTTAGGTTAGGTCATACGTCATTTGAAATATAATTTCTTAGGCTTACGGGTTTTCTCATGATGTTTTCCTTTACCGCCGAGCAAGTGATAATTACAAATATGTAAAACACGCCAGGATTCGAAACGGGGACCAGTTGATCAACCGGTTCTTTATCCACTGGGCTATCATTACTAGTATTAATAACATAATATTTAATAATGAATACCATTTTCTAATTAGTGATTTTGTTTATTGTGAACTAGATTAGGTATCCTTAGACTAATACGTACGAGGAATCTGCGTCAATTGTTAAGAATGAAAGAACGAGTACAGATGTGCTTATTGTATACTTGAAGGTCCCAATTGTTAACCAATTTTGACAATTCCTTTTTTAATCATCAATTGGAATTTATCGTAGTAGAATCCTATTGTTTTTCAGAATGTTTCCTGGCATAGTTAACTGTTATAATTATATGAACTCTGCTCTGCAATACAAAAAGATTCTAATGCGCGCTGCTACCCTCGCTAAGCGAGAAGCTAAATGAAGGACTCCAGTAGCATCCTTACTTATTCACGCAATACAGTAGTAGTGCCCATTAAATATTTCTATTTTAATCTGGTAATATGCATAATCTGATGGTAAAAAATGATACCGATCTTTAATGTGATGAGATTATAGAAGTTACAACATAAAAAGCATCGCTAACTAGCATCACAATCTTTCTAGTCATTTATTTGCAAGAACACAGCTATTTGTCTTTTGCCAAAACCATGTTAACTCACGGGCAGGACTTTAGATCCAAATATGATCGAGAGAGAGGGCCTCGCACACCCCAAAATAATAATATACATATATGATAACATAATTAAGTTCGGTTCTTTGGTCTATAGATACAATTGTAACAATAGATAAATTCTAAGGTCGGTTTTAGGGCAGCGCGGGCGGACACAATTTGGTGAGTCAGTCGTCGTGTCGAATTTCTTACGGACAGCTCACGCGAATTCTCCGCATGGCAATGAATCGGTTGCATGGTAACATTTGTGATACGTTTGGCCATCCTTTTTATTTATTTTTAGTAATGCCTACCATAAAGGTTTATCTAATATTTATGCATATTTTGTGAATAGTCGAACTAACAGAAAATTGTACCACACTTATACCATAGTGACAGTTTATGCTGATCATCCGCGCGGACTGTCTGCGCAAATTGAATGAATATTTTTGAAATTGATACAAATAAATATACCTTGTTGTCCGGCGGTGTTGCTCTAAACAAGGTTTACCTACCAATTAAACAGCTTGTTAATAATTTGTCACGTGGTTGCATCACGAAATAATGGTTTATGAGAACTATGGGAAATAGTATTTGATTTGAAAAGTCGACGTAGTAATTACAGAATGACAATGATTATATACTACGTTAGATAATTTTACTACGTTAACTTAAATCTGGAAAACGTAACCTGGAAAAGCTAGTCGTGACTGCCAAGAATTCACGAATTTTGGAACCATGAAAAATATTGAACGTGACTTTGTTTTACAAACTTCTGAGATGGATTGTTATTGTTGTAGATACAGGGAATCATGCCATGAGTAATTTTTTTGTTACGGAACCCTATATGTTGTATGCGTTGTTAATGTCCTGAAGACGCATATTTTCTATACCTACCTATATTCTTTTGACGTATCTATTCATTATACTTTTCATTATTATCCTCCATTGATTGTAAAATAAATAATATATTCCACATCTGATATAAACCCTAAAAAAATAATTCATTTTCTTTCTTTACATGTTTTGTAGTCAAATATAGATACATACACTTTTCATCACAACGGCCTCATAAAATGGATACTAAGAGGGCTGTATTACCTTCAAAAAATTGATTTTACCACATCTTCCCTATGCGCCAAATTTTAGGTAAATAATCTAGTATTAAAATATAGAAAAGAAAATATCATTGTTCGTTTCAAATTTTAACCATTCACTACAAACTCGATAAGGGTTGATTCTAATTTGTGAGTTCCTTGATTCCTTGAAATACTCTTCTATATGATTAGATACAATATCCATAGACAATAGAGTCGTCAATAATGTATCTATTAATCTATTAAACATCCTCAGGAACTTTTTATTATTTTCATATGTGTCTATTATTAGTCATTAGAATCCAATCAGTTGCACAACTTATTAAGTACGGCTGTTTTTGTATTATATAAATGTAAACAGTGTCTTCGTACCATTTTTTGATATATAGACTGATGAGATGTAGATAGATTATATGTAAATATCATTTCTATGCATCTCTTTCTGTTATAATTTGTTAATTATAATGGTACCCGTAGTTTCTTTAAACATATAAATATCTTACACATTTGAGTTCAAGTCTCATTTGTCCCAATTATAAACCCAATAACAATTAACACCCTGCTCCACCAACACAGGCTTCAAAGCTTTACATATCTAACATCTCATCATCTAACTTCTCATTCTGGGAGAAGTTATTGTAATTGTATCCAAGCCCTAGTTAGTCTTGCCTAGTTATATTTTCCTTTCTCTCGCCTATCTGCCCTAATTCACTTACCTTGCCAATCACACATATCTTGCCTAACTTATTTCTCTCGCTTATATTGACTACCTAGACTACTGTTTAGCATATCTTGACTATTTCCCCTATCTCTACTTTCTCCTTAAATAGCTATTACTGCTTGTAATACAAGAATGATCGGTCATGTGTTGTTCACTTCGCTCCCCTATCTGGACCTTCTACCCTATCTCATCCCTCCTAACTGGTAGATCTTGCCTATTTACCCTATCTCTTACATATTGTATATATTGTCACTCTCTCTTTTCTTATCTATTTCGGCTGCCTAACTCTTCAATTGTACTTTTTCCGCCTTTCTATATTTTATCAATAAATTTCATACAAATAATTGATTTTGTTGCTAATGATATCAATCTTATTTTGTTATTTTAGTTCGTACGGCAAAAATATACATATATTTCAATGCATCTAAATAACATCATTAAAACATCTAAAAGGCAGACACTACTGGTTACAAAATCGTCTACAATTACTGAGCTGTAGTAAATGTATGTAACTATTATTTCCTAGGCAATAAAGCTAAATGACTAGAATACAAATCGCATATCGCCGATCGATTGAGATCTATGATTGCGCGATCCCATTCAACGAACCCACAGTAATAAAATTATAAATGTAACCATAAAATTATTCTGCTTACAAACAAGTGCAGGAGAACTTGTTCCTTTACTGTACTGATATATTTTATTTGACTAGACTCCTAAAATTTATTAACTAAGTTGTAATATAAAACGTAATGATTCATGTGGCATTAAGTGCTGTAGGTAAATAAAGACTAAGTCTGTGTTGCTTAAAAAAGATTGATCGGTATTTTTTTTATTCTACATCGAATCGCAATGAAGCAAACGTAAAGCGACTAAACATTCACTGGTATATTAAGTGATTGCTGAATTAAGTTTTAATCTTTAGATATTTACATTGTACTGACATGGTATTTACTTTAAAATACATATCATATTAATCATTTTGTCTATTAATGACAAAATGATTTTAACCCGCTTTTCAACTACGGCCGTCGAACTAAAATTGTTCTAGAGTAGCGAGAACTAAAAGCAAATTAATTACGAAGGAATGCGTCGAAATGTATTAAATGCCATAACAAATTTATCGACACGCACGACTTAGTCTGATACGAAATATCAATTTTGGAGTGGTATCGCAGCCTATTTCGAACTCTCCATAGTAGGTAATAAAAAATAGTAAAGTATTCAAACTATTGAGCGTTGCATGTTAAACCCTAGTTCTTTTGACTTTGAATTCAATTAGGTGTAATACTTTTAGTTTAATATGAGCAACCGAAAAATGTTGCCATATCTGTCACGAGGCAAATGGTACAGCCTGGCACTTGTTAATACAGACATAGAACAAGATGTTTCTAGAAAGGGATCATTGTTCAAATTACTACGATAGAGTTATTGAAGTTATACGAAAAGTTGCAAGACTTTCCGTAGTGGTAGACTCCTAAAACGCCAGAAATAAAATAACAAACGTTCAAATATAAAATACAAAAACAGCCGTACTTAATAAGTTGTGCAACTGATTGGATCCTAATAATTAATAATAGACACATATGAAAATAATAAAAAGTCCCTGAGGATGTGGTTGTTTATTTTCTCTACTCAATATTTCGCTCAGACATTGATATTACATTTTATTCTATAGATATGAAGTCCAAATATTACATTATATTATATAGTTAATAGATATATAATTATTATATATCTATTAATTATATAATTAATAGATACATTATTGATGATTCTATTGTCTATGGATATTGTATATAATCATATAGAAGAGTATTTCAAGGAATTAAGGAACTCACAAATTGGAATCAACCCTTATCGAGTTTGTAGTGAATGATTAAAATTTGAAACGAAAAATAATATTTTCTTTTCTATATCTTAATACTAGGATATTTACCTAAAATTTGGCGCATAGGGAAGATGTGACAAATTCAATTTTTTTAGGCAGGCAATACGGCCCAGTGGTTAACTAGGCAAGTGTTAATTGTTATTAAGTTTATAATTGGATACAAATGAGACTTAAACTCAAATGTGTAAGATATGTATATGTTTAAAGAAACTACCATTATAATTAACAAATTATAATAGAAAGAGATGCATAGAAATATTATTTACATATAATCTATCTACATCTTATCAGTCGATATATAAAAAAATGGCACGAAGACACAGTTTACATATATATATAAGAGAGATATAAGAGTTTTAACTGCGAAATGGAAACAGCGGGAACGAAAAAATAAAGTCTAGGTCTTAAAATTGTTTCGTGATCACGTAGAGTGAAAGTAAGCGTCATCAATTCAAAGAGAGCGTTTACTGTTGGTTGCTCAATACAACAATTTTAAACAAACACTGATTTTGCCGCTTTCTGATACTTTTTATTTACTTATGGTGAATAGAATCCCTACTGATCTGGACAATAGACAAAGTATCAAAATTGCATCGTAATTGCGGAAAGTGAAAGCGCTAAGTTTATTATTGTGCAAAACATATGTACACTGTAATTTTGCCGGTCAACCTATCATTTGCAGCTCATTTGTGTTTTCAATAGGTATAATTTTGTATCTACTGTACGTAGGTAACTACTGCAGTTACAATAAAATGTAAAGAACCACTTTGACCTTTGGAATGTTCTAATGCCGTACGTAATAGGAGTCACAATTGAACTGGGAGTGTCAGACTGGGAGAGTCATATGGAGTAGTCACTCCTTCGGAAAGTACGAAATAACGCCAACTTGTAGGGGCTAGAGGCATAGTAAGAGAAAAGGGAAGTATATACGCCAACTCAGGCAGAGCTATCGCTTTTAGTTGATTCAATCGCAAACGCAAGGTCAGTCTCTGTACGTAAACCATTTCAAAAAAAAGTCATTGAGAGACTATGTCAAGACTAGTTAATTTATTTATTATTCTCAGTACAGTTGGGTGGATTCACTTTACCCACTAAGGAAAATTCATAAATTAAAATCACTGCAAAGTTTCGTGATAAGAAAGGCTCTTGAAAAATCAACTGCAAAGAATATGACCGATTATGAGAGAGAATAACAAGCCTTTATAGCTTTAAGTGTACTTGCTGTACATTGCATCGGTCATTGAAAACATTGCGAAAAATTTAAGTGAACGGCTGCTGCTCTTTAGTTGACACATTTGTATTGCCAATGACGAAGATTATATGTTTTCAAACGATTACTGTTCCACACGGATTTGCGTTGGCTATCAAGGGGTACTTGTGGGTCTCGGTTTTGCAGTATATTTTACTATAACATTTTTAACAGATCTGCATATGTTAAATAATTATGGATCAATATCCAACGTCAATTTATTTATTTGTTATTAATGACTAATATTATTGATTAAAATAAACAATTTAGTTGTTGTAACTTCTTGCTCTTACGCAAGAAAAATATCTGCAGACCTGAGCACCACAATTGCTCTAATTTATCAAAAGCGTACAACGACGACGTAAACAAGCATGCATGATCGTATTTAGCAATCCTTCATAGTGATTTCAAAGAACGATAGAAGAACATTTTAAAATTAGAAATACCGAACTAAATCTTGAACCCCTTTTAAAATGACAACACAACAATATCATCACAGATGGAAAAAGCACCTATAGAAATGAAAATTAAGCACGACGAAATATAAATCAAATTAAAAGATAATTCGGTATTTGTGTTCTGGATGGTAGTCGTATGTTCAGCAACTTTTGATACCATTTCCATCATTGTATTTGTGTGTACGACGAATTAGTACTGTGACAACTCTGCTAACTAAGAATAGAAATCGATTACATATTACTGAACGCGATGACTTGTGCCTATTTTTGATTAAAATCGAGTACAATATTAGTGAACATAGAAAACCATTAATGCCTTCACATTAATTTAGTTAAATCTAAAACCAAAATATTTATAAACTTGCGTTTTATTACTCTCATAAGAACAGTCTTACTTAGATTTGTATGTTCGAACGTAGAAATAAGATAAAACTCATACTACTGTACATTTTTAAGATGTGGTAAGTTAGGGGGGCCTTAGAAGACAATTGATGTATCAAAGTGGGCATTAGACGAAATAACTTCGAGATCGTCTGTACTAGATCTAACACTATAAAGAATCCCGTTTATTTATATGAAAAATAGTTTTGATTAATGTGAGTTTTATTGCACTTTTTATAATAATCTCATTAAACCCAGATACAAGATACGTACCATATGTGAGTTCTACATTTACTGTGATTATTAGACGTTGAAAATAAAATTGAGAAAACAGTCGTTTCTCGAAGTGGACGGTAAACGGAACCAAAGTTCAATCAAACATCACAGATGTTCTTAAAACGTTAGTTCCGTTTACCGTCTAGGCCCAGCATCGTAAATAAACACAAGTCCTAATTATAAAGTGTATCAAAATTTTGCAATATTCATTTTGCATTTTCTGATCGTAAATCATCGTCCACTGGATTATTTTCTAATCAATAGAACTAGAATATTGCTACAATTTTATACAAAACAATGTCATGCTTAAATTTCTAGTGAGAAGAGCATGGGAGATACGTCAGGTAGAAAAGTGCAAATAATAAAAAATCTTGTTTTGTCAAACTACGATACATAATTTTTATCAAAATTACCATATCGTACGTCTCAAAAAATATTTAATCATTAAAAATAATTCCAGGAATTATTTTATTATTCCCAAACTTGTTGTTTAGGTTTACAAATTTATATACTATAACTGAACGAAAACGTAAAGAATACTGAACATACTGATATTAAGTTTACATTGTTATCGAATTATTACCTTCGCAATGTAAGAATGAATGTAAGAAAAGAATCGCGTGAGAGCGTGAAACTAAACACTTTATATTCAACAGCATTGACTGACGTATTCCCCCTTCAAACATAATTAAGTATTTTTAGAAACGGTTGAGGGGATAACGTATTTAGTGTAAATTGCGTAAGTAAACATTAAGAATACACGTACATTGTAATAAAAAGTACATTTAAGTTAACACTTGCAGAGTAATTAACAAGAACGGGCCAAAACTCCAAGTGTCACTCATACAATGTAATATGTTGTAAAACCTGTTGTTTGAAATTAATGATTATTATTATTATTATATAGCTTGGCGCGGTTTTGTCTATTAGCTGGTATACTTATGTAGCAAATATTACATTTAGTCAATACTTTTATGTGCGAGTGATATATATATATTTATTCATATGTGTTCATATGAATAAATATATTCAGGGCATAACTATTAAGTGAGCCCACGCGATGATTTCTTTAATTTAAAATGTATAAAAAAATCCACTGACATTGATAGTACGGAGTTTCGGGAGATAATAACATCCATATGTTTTAAAATTAAAACGTGAACTATCACAATTTCTGACTAGTTTTACTTTTGACGTTAGTTTCTTTTATATCTATATATATAAAACAAAGTCGTGTTAGTTACACCATTTATAACTCAAGAACGGCTGGACCGATTTATAAATTTTTGTGTTTTTGGATTTGTCTTCGTCCGGAATAGGATAAAAAGTATTAAAAGAATTTATACCATCTAATAAGTTAACACACCGTTTATTGATCCTGAGGTGGTACGAAGTTCGCCGGGTCAACTAGTATCTTATAGATACCTACGTAATGGTCGTTTTAACACACTTAATGATTAGGTGGAATAGGTTAGTAGAGATTAAAAAAATCCATTCTATAGACATCCTATATACAGAATGTATATAGAATGAGTATAGAGGATGGAAACTTTAAGTGTATCAAAACTTTTATATTATTCTCGATATCCGAGAGAGAAACTTTAAGTGTATCAAAACTTTTATATTATTCCTTTAATTTAACAGATATTGCAAAAATTTTAAATGGATGTAGTAAGATGTACTTCGCTTAAAATACAAAATTCCATCAAAAACACTTAAAAAATCCAGGCGAAAATAGTTTAACCTTTTGTAGCTATTATTGTTACTATGAATTTCATTAGTACAAGTATGATTATCAATTGTATTAGAATTTTATGACGACTCCGGCGATGGAGTGGTTAGTAATGCTACTTTAACAAGCAGTCAGAACCCGTTATATTCGTTTTCCCATACATTTCGCGGTCATATATGACCACCCGGGTTTCGAAGGGTTAAGGGTCATGGGTTCCATCCCCATACAGAACTAACATTTATGTGCAAGCGCATGTCTGTTTGTCTAGGTGTTATTGTTTTTTTTAAAGAGGTAGATCGCATCAAATCATATTGAATAGAGAAGTACCTTCACCTCGCAGAAAACCGCAGCCGAATAACGATTCCCTGGAGGGATGTTGTGGTTCTGGGAGTGAAGGTTACCAGTTGCTGTGTTAAATATGGCCCACCTGATGTAAAGCGGTTACCGTAGCCTATGAACACCTGTAATATATTAAGTATCACTTACGCGATGCTTCTGCTGCTAACACAGCTACTCCTTAGGCCTCACTCATTCGCCGAAACACAATAATAGAGTTGTTATTTGGCTGCGGTTTTCTGTGAGGTGGAGGTACTTTCCCCAGGCGGGATAATTTGATGCGTTGCCTCTTTTAAAAACAACCAGACCAAGACAAACAGACAATGTTCATGCACTTAATATTTGTCCTGTGTGGTAATAGGGCGTTGGTGGGTAAGTTGCGTTACCACTGCGCCACTGAGCTCGTCAAAATCTTCACGCCATTGGATGGTTAGTATAGTTTAATCCGAGGTCTTTATGAAAAGAAGGATATCACATCACAGGATAACACTTGATTTGAAGAAAATATATATTTACTTGTTCCCTATTAAATTAATTTTTAAGTGCATAATATATGCAGCCACAAAAGCAACAATTCAAAATGTGAAAGTTTTATTCACTCTATACGACGTTGTTTTAAACAAGACACTCATAAGTCAAACAAAACACCCGAGAGCACACTAATGCATCTAAAGATAGAGATAATCTCAGTAAGAGCCTTCCAAGTAAGGTAGTATGTGCACTAAACACACCTCAAGTGGTGATGCAATAGCTGTAACCGCCAACAACTTGGCACGGTCCGTGATGCTGCGATTTACGAGGATGTCATCATAACTTCGCACCGAGTTCCCATTTGCCATAAATAATTCAAACATAAAGATGGCTACGTATTTTCCTACTAAATTTATCTTGTACCCATAATGACGTTTTTAGCTAGTATAAACCCAAACTGGTTATTCGTAACCAAAGCGCAGGTTACTACATTGTTCAGTATAAACACAGTAGAAATATTAGTAGTAGAACAACTTCAAAGAAGAGTTCAAGATCGTTACACTCACAAACCGGCCAGACTATCTAATTAATTTTGATTTTCAGTAATAATGGCTTTGCCTTCAAACAATGACATTACTATAGAAAGTATAGCGACTGCAATCAATTTTACACAATTAACAAATAAAACGGATGACATTAATACTCCTAGAGTCTAGGCTATATACAGATTGACGGGCTCGGTGGCGCAGTGGTGAAACGCGTTGTTACGCTACTTTGACACCAACGTTCGTGGGTTCGATTCCCACACAATACAAAGATTTGTGTGCATGAACATGTCTCTTTGTCTTGGTCTGGGTATTTTCTATGTATAATAAGTATGTATTTACAAAAAAAAAAAATATGTATTTACGTATGTTTATCAGTTGTCTAGTACCCATAACACAAGCTTCGCTTACTTTGGGGCTAGATGGCGCTGTTTAATTTGACCGACAAAAAAAAAAGATGCTGCTGTAAAAGAATTTAAGCGAAATTCGCACATACCTAATTTTGTTCGCTAGTTTTTAAACAAGTTAAAGAATTTTTCACGTTTTACGCCTCACGTAGAATGTCAATCACGGTTTGCTATATGGAAGAGCGACAAAAACTGGCTACTTGATCAACTGCTTATATCTTTCTGCTGTGACAGTCATCAAGTAGTCGTAGACATAGAGTTTTTCGCTACGTGTGGTAGCAAGTAGCATGCAAGCAATTTAAACACTAGTCGTTGGTTTCGCACGAAAGTAATCCGTAATCATAGTGTAGGTTCGGACAGTTCAATCATTTTAACATACTAGCATATTATTTAAGCAAATTGTTACCTGTTCCTTCGAACAATTATAATTCATAATTAAAGGCACACTTTATAGATAAACGGTCTTTGGAGTATCTTTTAAATAAAACTCAAAAACTAGCAAACATATAACACAATGAGTACATTATTATTGTCACAAATTACTGTTAAAAAAGTCATCATTTTTTTTTTTAATTATTGTAATGTACCCAATATGTTAATTTTAACTATATTTTTATTTTTTGTTTTATAATGGGCGTTTTGCCTGAAAATAAAGAATATTATTATACAATAATAATCTTTAAGAAGTGCTCACATGATTGATTTATGTAAAAAAAAAAACAATCATTGACATTTTTAAGAGAGGTAGGGCGCATCAAAGCATTTGGGGAAGTATCGCCACCTCACAAAAAACCGCAGCCAAATAACAACTCTTTAGAAGGTTGTTGTGTTCCTACAATCTGTACATGTAGACCAATTTTTTCACACTATAGATAACCACGTTACGTGACTATCCCAAATTTCACTTAATGTGATAAATACCTGTGCAAGACAGATATCCGTTTATCGTATGGAACTCTAAAAAATATTTATTATTTACTATGTTCAATAAAACAATGCTTACGAGGGGTATTTTACTAAGGCGAAGGGAGTGGTCCAGAGACCAAGAAGGTTTTCTGGGATTTTGGGGTTTATGTATGTTCAAGTATTAGACGACAACCCGCACACATGCAACCCTGTCGTCGAATACAATAGCTAGTCGCCCCAATTCGATGTTGACGTCAAAATCAACTTGGGTGTCAATTATTATGAAGGTTTTATGATGATAAACTATGGTACGTGTGAAAACACCTACCACCTCTCGGTGCCACCTACCTATCGGTAGGAATCATAAATTTGTAGCGCCATAAGAGTTTCATTTTTACCATTTTCCTATGAAACCTGAAAAAGCCGTAACAAGATAACTATTGATATTTCGGCAGGGTGTCAGAGTAAAGTCACGAAGGCCAATTACAGTGGTAGTTACTAGTACATTTTTTTATACAACATTGGGAGGCATACATACATGCATACGGCCCATCTGATATAAAGCGGTTACAGTAGCCTATGAACGCTTGTAATACATTAAGTATCACTCGCGCGATGCCAACTCTGCTGCTAACACGGCTACTCCTTAGGAGATTGGACCTTTGGCTGCAGTTTTCTGTGACGTCGAGGTACTTCCCCAGACGGGCTACGTTGAAGCACCCTACGTGTTTTAAAAACACCCAGGCCAAGACAAACAGACATGGACACGCACACAAATGTTTGTCACGTGTGGGATTCGAACCCGCGAGCGTTGGTGTCAAAGTAACGTAACAGCGCGACCGAGCTCGTCAGAACTAGCGGGCATACTACACTTAAATAGTAAAATGTTTTTGGTTATCTGAATTGCACAGTGGTGTTTAAAATAAAATGGTTCACATTGGTCACAACAAATAACTTAAAGTACAATGACCAAATGTGAATGGCAGCTTGACCACTCTTGCGTCACTGATGAGTTGCGATATGCGTAATCGTCTGTCCCTGTTGTCGATAGATGGCAGTCATTAAGAAAAGTCAATGGCACATCGAGCTGTGAGAATTGTCGATGATCCTAAGCTCACACACGGTATTGAGCCGTCGCATTGAAGAACTATGTGTATTATACCTACTACTTTTATTATACTCGTACATACTACTTGTGCAATGGTTTGCGTTCTGAATTCTTCGATATCATGTCAACTGCTTCCTTCTACGACCGCACTATTTGCGTCGTCGAAGAGGAATTCTTGCTCATACACTAGAATCGCAATGGTTGCGTATTGTGTGATTCCAGTGAAGTTTTTCTCAGAACTCTTAAGTCTGGAAAGAAGGAATGAACTCCCTGTCAAGATATTTAAATTCAAAAAGGCGTGAAGATGTTATTACGCGGTCGGTAACGCATGAGTGATTCTTGGTGTTGCAAGTGTCCATAGGCTATAGTAATTGTTTCCTATCAAGTATGCTTATTTGTCACTCTAGTGATACAAGAAAGTATATAGTCGTTTGAAAACACTCGTATACATTTATGCAGTGGAGAAGCGAATCGGAATACACTCCAAATTTCTTGACACCAGCTCTTCCAAATATCCCAGCCACGGCATGAAAATAAGTTGTGTAAAATACTGAATTCCAGCGATTCTTTCTCACCCACTGGAACCAAACAAATACCACATACTGGGCGATTCCATAGAAATTTTCCTACGAGAATCATTATTTTGTGGGATGAATTCCCGGTTAATGTTTGTCCAGCATGAAGTTCTTCAAAAAGGGCGTAGAGAAGTTTTCAGCGTCAACAACGCACCAGTGGTGCTGCAAATAACCATAAACTAGGGAAACTGCTTGCTTCGACAGATCGTAAGTTTGTTTCCTACCTTGGTGGTATATAAAAAAAAAAACAGGGCGGTGTAGCGCGGTATAGACCTCTTACTCTCTCCTAACCTCTAAATATACATCTCTAAAAAGAAAACCCCTATATTCAGCAGTGGAATAAGTATGAATATAACGTATATAGTTCAACCTACGGTATCGCTCATATGAAATCAGGTTAAAAAGTACCCTCTGTCATTCGCCAGGTTTCGCCTGCCCATTTTTCATCAAAATAGGCCTACTCCACAATCTTGACGACAATTTTCTAATAATATAAAAACGTATTTGTAAGCACGAACTGCCTTCATGGGCAGTCAAGTGGTTTATGGATTGTGATAGGGGAAGGCAGTCAGGCGTTTTTCTCAACAGCTTCAAGAAAACTCGGAGTCCTGAACAGGGTGCACCGGTTTTTCATGCCGGATCAGCTTTGTCTGCTTTATAAGACTCAATTTCAAGCCTCCGCAAAGTATCTTCTCGAGGCTCTCGATAGGTAGCCGTGACGGGCTATCTGCATAATCGACGACGAAGAGGTCACCAAAACCTAGAACCTCTTCAACTCCATAGGGACATTAGCTCGCTAAGCGTATTTTACCGCCTGTATAAGAACTGTTACCCTTCCTCTCCCTTGCATCATAGAACCACACATGCAGACTTGCGATGTTATTGTTCCACTGTTGTGAACATTTCTTCGCGTACCAAAAAGTTCGGCAAATCGTATCTTTGTCGTACCATTAAAAAGTGGAATGCCTTACCTGCCGTTTATCTTACTCATAACATTTAACTTATTCGTATATGCAATAATGATTTATATTTACCGTAAACATATGTGCTTCTGAATGAAAGAAGGCAGGATGAAAGAATGACGAAGCAGATATACAATGCAAAAGTGGAAGGATGTAGGAGCCGAGGAAGGCCAAGACTTACTTACCATGATCAAACTGGTCGTGTTCTATCAGAAGGTGATGCCAGGAGCCCTAGAAACCGGCGAGCGTGCATGAGAAGAGCAATGTATGTTAAACAAGCGAGTGAGATATGTAAGTATCGAGTATGTGGCGCCCGGTTCTCTCTGCCTACCTGATTTGGCGTGAAGTTATATATAGATAGAAATATTATGCGTAAGTTATATAGCAATGAATGTGGTAGGTAACTGAACAACATAGTCAAACTGACAATGAAATCGAAATGAATTAAACGGAAGATAAGAAGAAGAAACTTACTTATATCATATTTACATCAGTTTTAATATAGTTTTATCCATATCTTTAAGTTTTATGAACAGAACTACGGTTATGCCCTCTAATATATCCTAGAAATGTCAAACAGGTTATAAATAGAGTCCATTAGTGCGACAGACCAATCGTTTATGTACTTTGACCGGTAATGTTAACGACACCGCGTTCTTGGAGACTTCATCAATAATACATAATGTTTAATAACCATGCCATGATGGAACCATTCCATACATAAAAGTCCTAAGAATATCACTCGTACCCATCATCATGATCCGGGCGTTAATATCTCGGTCGCATCCTACGCTTTCGTTTCGGAACCCAGGGTCCGGGTCCGAAACCCTACTTGGCACAAACGATACCGCGATGGCGTGTGTCGTTTGTAACCGTAAACTGGCGGTTAAGCTAAAAGGACAGGTTAATAAATAAGGGATGCCGAAGACGACGCGAAGTGGACGAGTAAAAGCCGGAAAACGGACCCTGGGTTGCGAAACGAAAGCGTATGATGCGACAGAGATATTAACGCTCGGATGAGGTTCTCTGCCTTTTCGCAGAAAATTGTTAGGTGGATTATCATTTGCCAACTAACGTTTCGAAGAATTTTATTTAGTGAAATAATCATTTGCCCTCTTTTCGTATAATTTTGTTTTATTTCCCAACCTCACAGTTGCCAACTGTATGTTTGGTCTGCTTTTTAGGGTTCCGTACCCAAAGGGTTAAACGGAACCCTATAACTGAGACTTCGCTGTCCGTCCGTCCGTCCGTCCGTCTGTCACCAGGCTGTATCTCACGAACTGTGATAGTTAGACAGTTGAAATTTTCACAGATGATGTATTTCTATTGCCGCTATAACAACAAATACTAAAAAATAAAATAACATAAATATTTAAAGGGGGCTCTCATACAACAAACGTGATTTTTTTGCCGTTTTTATAGATAGTGGTACGGAACCCTTCGTGCGCGAGTCCGACTTGCACTTGGCTGATTTTTATAATGACACTTCAAAATGGCAACGATTCGCTTCAGGCACTTCGCCGGCCGCTACCGCGGCACGCTCGCATCGTTCGCTCGGCTCATGCGTTGTTTGTTTTGACAAACAACGCATGACAAACACTAACCTCACCTAACCAACTGAGGTTTCTGTTGCTATACTTATAACAAAATTTTTATTTGTTTGAATGATTTGACAAATGATAAATACCCAAACGTTTTGTATCATTATAATAATCAGCTTAACAATAATTCTACCATATGAAACGTTGTCATACAAAAAATTGATAATTGTTAGTTGTCAAAGTGAAAAATAGGCGAAACGTTGGTTGGCAAGTGATAATCTGCCAAACAATTTTCGGCGAAAAGGCAGGATACCGCCGAGTAGCGTGAGATGTTAAGCTACTTGACTGCCCATGAAGGCAGTTCGCGCTTACAAAAACGTTGCGTTTTAGCGCCTAAATATCTCAGCGAATCGAGCCCACTGATCAATGAGAGAATACTTGCCGCTACCGCGAAGTTAATCCGCGGATCAACTACGCGTCACTCATCGGCTAATTGTTTAAAATATTGGCGAACTAGCCAATAAGAGCTGCGCGTTGTACTCTACCACCGACCCGTGGCGAGTTGCTACGTAATATCGGTCTCATCGGCTCTCTATAGGTTATTTCTTTTATGGCCTATATACATATGTCACATGTTATACAACAAAATAAAATTTGGTAACAGATAGTGGGCATGAATCTGTAAACTGTCTTTATATTAACATTAGGTACTTATTGTTACTTCAATACGAAATATTCCCTCCCTATAACTGTGAGCGTTATTAGTGTTATGACTATAGCAATTACGTTGTGAGTTTTTTCCACGACGCTTCAAATCGCGTTATAATAATGTTATTTTTTCTGAACCATTAACTCGGTATGTCGTCTCGGCCCTCCTATGCCGATAGGAGTATGTCCGCTGGCATTAGAGCTTCCTCACTCTTTATACAATGTTGAGTGTCATTCACATTCTATTTTTCACAACTCTATCGCAAGTACCGTTGGTAATATAAGTCGATGAGCGCAAGGCTTCACTGTCCTCGCGACATCATGCGTGCGAAGCTCTGTATTCCGATGACATTTTTCATATATCTTTTTTTGCAGTTGGGGAGCATCTCCAATCTAAATTTTAACTTACTAAACTGACTTGGCTGTATTACACTCATGAACCTGAACCGGCGATCACAACTTATAAACGCTTTTAGCACAAATTTTTGTTTGCTTTATAAAAGGTAGTTGCGTTATCAAAATTATTTAGAAGATAAGAATCACAAAAAATAATCATTAAAATTTAAGTACGGTGGTGATAGTGGGCTCCCAAACCCAAAAACTGTCCCGTGACATCACAGCGTATGATATATATCTTGACTTATCTAAAATTAAAAAGTACACTGACCGTCTCACTTCACTAAATGACAGATTGGTACGTATTAATATTGACTAATAATGAATACTTACATTTTTCGATTTAATAACTTAAATAATAAACCACAAATATTACAAAAATATTTTTTTAAATTACTGGTCACTTCCGGCAGTATGTCGCATGTCACTAATTTTAGATAATTTGTCATCAATTTTTTGGAGTAGAGAACCCCAATATATGAGTATGTGTGTAGTTTATTTAAATTTTAAAATATACCATATATAAATACCCGCCTCTTTCCCTCCCAAACCTCATGCCTACGAACTTACCTAAGCCAAAAAGAACATCCCCATATACTATTTGACTTTGCACAATTAGTACCCGCCTCTTGAGTACTTCGGGGCTTACATAACAAAGCTGTAATGGACAATGCTTGATTACCAACCTTAATAATTCTTCAAAAAAATACATAGTTACATAGGAACATCAACGTTGTTCAACGAACTATAGCAATCTGTGGTTACAACAAATGGCCAGTGTAATTGGACCCACGGTAGGCAATTCACAGATAGTGTATGTAGCGGTATATAAAAAATATGTTCCCTTCTCGAAGCAGGTAAACGTACCCTGTAATGACCGCTGCGGCCGCGCTATCTCACTGGCGCAGCCGGAGACCTATCTATCATCGTCGACCCGCTTTGTGCCAGTCTTCTACGAATTGAGTAATTAAGGCCCTACGGACCGACCATTGTAATTGTTATTAACAAACACTGACTTATTGCAATTGCCATAAAAATGATTTCACTGTAGGATATGTAACTGAATGGCACAGTCTTGACTTATGGAAGATTTTTTTAAAGCTAAGCTTTAATATTTACTTTATTTTTAAAGAACAGGAGTCGACTATTCTTAATTATTGTGCACGCAATGTTCACAATAATTTAGAATAGAAATTAATAATTTAGGTAGTAGTACAGTATATTAACTATACTGTATCCTGTTAACTATTATTATTGACTGCAAATGTATCTAATACTAGCTCTTATAGGCCTTCTATTCTGGAGCCTTCCTAGTAATGTGTTGAATATACCAAGAGACCTACACACGTCAATCACTTACAAAACTTTTTAGAATAATTTTAATTAAAGGTTGTTAAAAAATTGAATTCCTCTTTCAAAAAGGACCTATCACTAAACAAATATTGGAGTGTAAGTAGCTCATGTCACCTTTAGAGTCAATGCCTGCGTCACGTGCACGTGACGCACGTGCACTCTGGTGAAAGAGATGTAGGACGCAATCAAAGCAATCCGACTAAAATTGCCTCCACCTCACAGAAAACCGCTGTCAAATAACAACTTACTGGAAAATTACGAGTAAGTGAGGTTATGCTGCTGTATTTATAGCGCGTTGGCAACTCACTAGCAATACTTCTTGTAGGCTACGGTAATCATTCACATGCTTGTTTGTCTTCCGACTTTGTATAAAAATGCAAGCTTTAATATTTTATAAAAATTTACTCATAATACCAAACTAACAAAACGTTGCGCAGACAATTTTACGTCATAAATACTTAGTACTCCGGACGACCGAACTAAGCTCGGCGTTTTTTTAATAATTTTCTGCGTAAAATAGTGTAAATTCTTTTTTTTTTTAAGAAAGATACGCATATAGATAAAGTTTGAAGCAAAACCTTGTTTGAATGAAATCAACCACTTTAGGAATTTTTGTGTAGGTACAGTTGCTTGCATTTGATACATTCCTTTGAGAATGGAAAGGAAACTAAGGCGCTGCACAAACACTTTTCGTTATCGATACGGGACACCGTCATAGAAAAATGGTGATTGCTGCGTAAGCAACAGAAGCGTCTTATTTTTTTATACAACGTCGGGAAGCATACAAGCATACGTCCCACCTTATGCAAAACGGATACCGCCTATAGGCTACGGTAACCGATTTGCATCACGTGGGCCGTTTACGTCGTTTGAACTACTGATACTCAAAAGTATCAATAATCCAATCGCGTCGCTTAAAGGTTTATGCACACAAAAGTATTAGTCACGTCAATGTTAAAGGCATGCGGGAACGCGACGTGTGAATAGGCGGCCAGTCACAGCATTGTTATACTTACACATTGCCTAGTTTCACAAGTAGATACTATACTATACTCGATTTTACTTTTACCTGACTCACCCTTGTACTTTATCATATCTTATTTTCATTGTGACTTTACTAATGTTATCTTGATATAGTAGGCCACCAGCAGGTTGAATTTACTAATGCTTTCTTGATAGAGCTTACATGCTGGTAGGCCACCAGCTATGCTAAGACAATATATATGTAATGATAAAACTAAATTAAGATACTGTAAACTACCAGGGTAGATCTGATAAAGCTGAAACCGGTAGGTACCGGCCGGCAACGTGAAGGCATACGTGCCGATATTTACGTCACTGACTTCCAGCAAAATATATATGCACACATATCAACACTTCGAAACATATACATGAGTTAAAGTCGCATGACACATCCGTCACACACCAGTCATGTCATGATCGATACGTTGACGGTTGACTGACTGGCCGATACATTAAACGAATTCATTAAACCTGGAACTGTTACAACAACGCTATAACTAACCATCAATTCTCACACACCATATCACATCCCTAACGTTGACCGTGACGTGACTGACATATGTGCATGGACCTTAACGCGTTATTATGATTCCTAATCATAATAGTGATTGCTTCCACTTCGATTAATGGTGTCATTACAAATTACAATGGTCTCATATAAATTTGGTAAAGATACGACTTCATTGATGTCCAGAGATTATAAACTTTTGTAATTTAGATCTCATTTACGGAAAAAGATAATCTAAAACCAAATTAACATTTTTTGATTTGACGTAGATACTGATTTTGATGTGGCGCGAAGAGGGAAAACCAGACCTTGTCTTTGGTCAGGTCACACAGGTCTTCCGAAATATAATTTATTAGACTCGCAGGTTTCCTCCCGATGGTTTCCGTTATCGCCGAGTAAGTAATAATTACAACTATGTAGGTACATAAATCCGAAAACTCGAATTTAGTGGTACATATCCACGCCAGAATTCGAACTAGGAATTAGTGATTTAATAGCATGGTTTACCTACTGGGCTGCTCATACTGCTCTATTTTTCCTTTCGACTGACGAGAAAATAATAATATTGTTACTTAGATCACCAAATAATTGCTTATTATTTTACCAATTTTGTTCTTACTTTTTTTCTTCATTTGACGACGCAGTTACAATAGTGAAAGTTTATGTAGAAAACATTCCGCTTTTTAGTTTATTGATGTTGTCCATTACGCAAAATCGGTAGTCGGACAGTTTTGAGTAATGTCGAAACAATACAAAATATTGTTTTCAAAATAGTGTAAAGTTCTTAAAGCAGCACATATTGCTAATTACAAAAACTAAATACGTATATATTTATCGTTTCGTATTCTTCGGACTGGTCATACGATATTTTGGAAAGCGGCATATTTTTTTTTTTAATAGCGTAATATTTTTCTGCTGGTAAGTTTTCATAATATACTCATAAGCTTAAACTGCATGCATAAGTTCCATCACCGACCATAACGATTATCAAAACAATCTCTACGGAGAGAAAAGCTTTTTCCCGCCGCTATTAAAATTATGGAATATTTAGTTTCCGAAAATAAAAGATAATAGGAGTATGTTCTGTGCAGTTATTTTATTATGTAGATTCGATTTTTTATTTTACTATCAGATATACGCTTTGTGGGTTTCCCCCGGTTGTTGACAACTTACACCCACAACAGTATGCTGGTTTTCAATATAAAACTAAAAATGTCGTTTGGGCAGGCGTTGCTTCCCTTTTCACTTCTCGCGCAGGTGATTTTACTTGCTTCTGAACTTACAGTCACAGAAAGTGTTCAAATTATGTCTGATACATTCACATATTGCGCTAACGTTTTATTGGGCCGAAAATCAAATAAGAGACGCTGTGAGTGCTGTGACTGGTGGAATGATACGCTTGTCAGGCTGCGTAGGAGTCTCCGCTGCACCCGACGTAAGGTTTCTAAATTAAGAAAATGTAACATCAAAGGAGAACCATATCAAACAGCTCTGAGTAACTTGCGTATTGTTAGATCTCACTATCGCGCTGCCGTCAAAAATCTAAAGGTAATTTGCTAAAAAGAATAGTAGAAAGTTTAAATTGCGAAGGACCGCGGTCTCCCCTGCATGACGAATTTTAAGGCAGATAGGCGCAATGATCAGGCCTTTGTTTCTAATATTAAACATGAATTCGAGCAAACAGCACATGATGAACATAAATAGTGAGGTAATACGTGAGGTATACTGAAAGTTTCTGGAACTGTGTGAAGGTCGTCCAGCGGTGGCCATTTCTGAATCTAATATTGATACTGCACGTTGATTAATTGGGACCGACAAAACAATTGCTTGTCATGAAATTCGTGTTGTATTAGACATTGAAATAAGTGAAGTGGAAAATATTTTATATGTGCACCAGAATGTACAGAAAATTTGCATTCAGTGGAGATTGCATTTGACGATAAACCAGAAACGACTGCGTGTAGAATAATGTCGTAAAAGTGCGTAAAAGACGTTTTTGAATCTTTGGCCAAGTTTGATGTATACGATCAATGGGTAATATTGCAACATGTGGTGACACTTAACTTGGCTGTAGCTGTACTGCTTTGAACAGGTAAGAAAAAGGCAATCGGTAGACTATTTTTTTTTTAAGAATTGCCAACGAAAAGAAGGAAAAGTCGAAGAATTGGTAAAAAAAAAATAGTTGTTTCTTTTTTCGTCAAATTAGGACATTATTCAACTGTAAAGCTATAAGATCAAAGAACTACAGACTGGTACGTAAAGACTTGTTTGCCCGCAGTCTTATAAAAAGGTCGCGAATGAAGACAGACAAATTCCTCGAGGCAATGTCGTCTTTCACCACAATAACACGTCCGCACATTCCGCTAAGGTAACGGAAGCTTTTTGGAGGCGTTAAACGTAGAACTGTTGACGTATCCGCCATACAGGCTAGATCTCGCACCTTGCGATCTATCATCTTTTTGTTTAGTGAAATTGAAAACAAACTTAAATCACACTTTTCATGAGTCCTAAATCGTTGGAGGATGTGTTCTGGTCCAACTGGTGATGTAGAGTTACTAACGTTTGTCTATGGACAAAGTCTTTATTATTATACGAAAAAAATTTGTAATAGATTTTTAATATTTTTATCGTTTTTCGTCCAACTGGTGATGCTAAAATATATAAACAATTTCTATATTTTAGCATCACCAGTTGGACGAAAAACGATAAAAATATTAAAAATCTATTACAAGTTTTTTTCGTACAATAATAAAGACTTTGTCCATAGACAAACGTTAGTAACTCTGTACGCTAAATAATATGATAAGTTTAATATTCTATTATTTGATTTTCGTAGTGGATATTTGTGTTCTGTTGAGTGCTTTCTTGTTCGTTGGTGAAGTCACATACAGGTCGGTCGGTCTGGTAAATCGGTGCCTGGTCTCGAATACACCCTGGCACAACGATAAGATCAGATCTCACGTATTGAGACTTTGATTATACAGCACTATTAGCATGCTCAGTATAATTGTTCTGTTATTGTCCTCAAGGGTTATGTGCATTATGTTGTATTTGCGTCCAATTTTTTTCGTCTTATTCTTTCATATCAATGTTATTATAAAATAATGAATTTTTGAGCATAAATTATTTTTTTATGATTAAAGTGATACCCACATCGTAGTTACATTAGGCATAGGTACAATATACAGCTAAGTGTTAGTTATAAAACTACGCATAAGGGACACTAGCATTGATGTTTAAACTATCAGAACAACAGCTGTTGACAACGGCTTTTATGCATCTGCTAGATAACAAGCTAACAACCAGCTAGTAATACAAACCCACGGTCAGCCAACATGATAGCTCAGATAGAAGATTCCGGTGGTAGATCTGATCCAACTCAAGGCTCTGATTCAACTTGACTCTCCATTATTCTCACTCTCTTTTTTCTGTCTTCATTATTACAAAGCTTATAGCTGATTGTAGTCCATGCATATAAAATATCCCTCCTTTGGTTCAACAGGACATTATTCAACTGTAAAGCTATAAGATCAAAGAACTACAGACTGGTACGTCAAGACTTGTTTGCCCGCAGTCTTATAAAAAGGTCGCGAATGAAGACAGACAAATTCCTCGAGGCAATGTCGTCTTTCACCACAATAACACGTCCGCACATTCCGCTAAGGTAACGGAAGCTTTTTGGAGGCGTTAAACGTAGAACTGTTGACGTATCCGCCATACAGGCTAGATCTCGCACCTTGCGATCTATCATCTTTTTGTTTAGTGAAATTGAAAACAAACTTAAATCACACTTTTCATGAGTCCTAAATCGTTGGAGGATGTGTTCTGGTCCAACTGGTGATGTAGAGTTACTAACGTTTGTCTATGGACAAAGTCTTTATTATTATACGAAAAAAATTTGTAATAGATTTTTAATATTTTTATCGTTTTTCGTCCAACTGGTGATGCTAAAATATATAAACAATTTCTATATTTTAGCATCACCAGTTGGACGAAAAACGATAAAAATATTAAAAATCTATTACAAGTTTTTTTCGTACAATAATAAAGACTTTGTCCATAGACAAACGTTAGTAACTCTGTACGCTAAATAATATGATAAGTTTAATATTCTATTATTTGATTTTCGTAGTGGATATTTGTGTTCTGTTGAGTGCTTTCTTGTTCGTTGGTGAAGTCACATACAGGTCGGTCGGTCTGGTAAATCGGTGCCTGGTCTCGAATACACCCTGGCACAACGATAAGATCAGATCTCACGTATTGAGACTTTGATTATACAGCACTATTAGCATGCTCAGTATAATTGTTCTGTTATTGTCCTCAAGGGTTATGTGCATTATGTTGTATTTGCGTCCAATTTTTTTCGTCTTATTCTTTCATATCAATGTTATTATAAAATAATGAATTCTTGAGCATAAATTATTTTTTTATGATTAAAGTGATACCCACATCGTAGTTACATTAGGCATAGGTACAATATACAGCTAAGCGTTAGTTATAAAACTACGCATAAGGGACACTAGCATTGATGTCTAAACTATCAGAACAACAGCTGTTGACAACGGCTTTTATGCATCTGCTAGATAACAAGCTAACAACCAGCTAGTAATACAAACCCACGGTCAGCCAACATGATAGCTCAGATAGAAGATTCCGGTGGTAGATCTGATCCAACTCAAGGCTCTGATTCAACTTGACTCTCCATTATTCTCACTCTCTTTTTTCTGTCTTCATTATTACAAAGCTTATAGCTGATTGTAGTCCATGCGTATAAAATATCCCTCCTTTGGTTCTACAAATAATCTAAACAACTGTCATGTTACAAACAGTACTAAGGTAAAGTTGAATGTCTTTGAAACCAGATGTCGCAAAACTTGCAACACCGATAGATAGAAATGAAACCACTTTTTTTACATCACTAAGACGACAAACAGGCATACGGCCCTTCTGTTATCACAGGATGGTGGCTTGCGACACTAGAGGTGCTTGGTGTCACAAGGTCTGATTGATTTGAAATTATCACTAAATCACATTTAATTTTTCTCGATTCGTCTACTACTAATATACCAACCCTAACACATCTCACTGCAGGAATACGGGTCTCCCTTCAACCGAAGCGGTTTAGATCATACTCCATTACGCTGATCAACTGCGGATTAGCAGAGGCCAATATTTTCAAACTGCCGGAAATCCACTGGCTTAGCTTAACGGCTGTCATCAATCGACAACAGCCAAAACCGATGGTTTAACGTCTCTTCAACTGTTGGAAGTCTAAAAATAAAAAAATAAATGGTAGAGTTAGGGTAGAGTAGGTACACAGCGTAGTTGCTGTTATGAACACTTATATTGAGAACCTTATTTTAATGTGTATTAAAGTCAATTTGGTGACAGATGACAATAAATCAAAAACCGACATTATTATTCTGTGGTATTGCGAAGCAGAGACATTGTAAGATATATTAGTAGTACTTACAACTAGAGACAAAGAGCTCTGATACGGTTAGCAAATAAAATTAGTTTAATAGCAAGTTGAACCTAATTTTCTAATCACCGAAGGTTAAAAATAGCTTCCATTTTTAATCTTCGGTGATTAGAAAATTAGGTATATCAAGTAATTTGTTTTAAAGCGTTCTGTGTATTCTATTTGTATTGAACATGAAATTTAATATTAATAATGATGAATGATTTCGCCATTTAATATATAATTTATATTCAGATAAATATAAAATAATACAAAATTGCATTTGTTTATTTATGTTTATATACTCACATAACCGGTATATAAGCTAGTGAGAGGAAGAAATATAACATTGATAAGTACTCACTTATGTATATAAATTAAATTAATATAAATAATTTAATTGGAAATTTAATTATTATTAGGGACAAGCTCTACGCATTTTGTTCGACAGCATGGCGGTACTTCAAGCTCTAAACCCCAACACAATAAACCGAGGTCAGATACTTGAATGCCGCCGCATACTGGAAAGGACATGTAAAAACAACTTTGCAGATTAAGACCACAGCGGATGCAGGAAATGATGCGGCGGACGAACTGCCGAGAAGAGGAGCCGATACGAAATATTCTGGGAATGAGCCTATGATGCTACTCCAATTTTCCTAGATCTTTTTTTATACTACGTCGGGAGGCATACAAGCATATGGCCCATCTGATGTAAAGTTGTAACCGTAGCCAATAAACGCATGCAATACATCAAATATTGCTCGCGCGATGCTACCTCCGCTGCTAATACAGCAGCTCCTTAGGAGATTACTGGTGACTCATACGCAGGAGCATAACAATCCTCTAGCTAGGGAGTTGTTATTTGGCTGCGGTTTTCTGTGTGTTGGAGCTACTTCCCCAGACTGCATTGAATTGTCCTACTTCTCTTAAAAGTTCTGGATAAAAAAAAAACAATTAGCCACAAACATAAAAACGCCGAGCAAGTTAGTTAGATAGCAAATAAACGAGAAGCGCAATGCCCCCAAAGTGCGTATAACTCACCGACTGTTACAACCAACAAGGCAACACCTACATCTCATAACGTAGGCGATTAGTGGACATCAACTTTGTTACAAATATATTTTTACTATACGTGTGACAGAAACAGTCGCCCACGCCTTGCCGTATTGCAAGGATGTGGCAACTCAACGGCTTAACGAACTGCCAGTCTTGGGAATCCAAGGAAGGAGGCCTGCAGCTACATCAGAAAGCAGCAGACTTTCTTCTGAAGGTACATAACACTCAATACTCTTATACACATATTCATTTCTACATACCTAGCTATCCTCACATACAACGCATCACTACGTACACACACTCTTACACACATGATCCTCACTCTTAATATATGTAACACATTAAATATTTAAAATCATTTATAGCCTGCGTTAACCACTTACGATCAGGCGGGCCGTGTACATGTTAAGACACATAAATAGGTAAAAAAAACAGTTGTTTATTGTTGTTGAGATAAATAAATGTTTTTATTAATAAAGCTTTTCGCAGCACGAACTTTAGATTATACATTCACGTTTAACTAGTCTGGCCATGTAAATGTTTTACTGGCGTTACAATAAATGATATTTTCATTTACATGAAAAAGTTGTTTAAAATCAAGTTTTATTCTGATAATCTAATCTGGTCTTAGGGATTGAGCTAATTATTTATAATTGTATTAAAATGGAATGTAATATGACGGTTAGGGAGAAAATCAAGGTAATAAATAAAAATGTAGGGTGAATTTCTTTTATACAATAAGGGCATATCAAGGATTGTTTCTACTTGTTAATATGACAATTCAAGTGTCAATCGATTTAATAACGGCGCCAAAATAAAATTCTTAGTGTAAAAGGTATTTAAAGGAAAAAATAAACGTATGTTTGATCTTTTGCGTGAATCATATAGAAACTTCTGTAAAACTGTTACAAGAATAGAGTAAATTTAGTGAAATTAATACCAATAAAATAAAACTGAAGATTTTTTATATTTGACTGATCTTTGAAACTACCTGTCAGATATTAAATGTTTTTGTAGTTGATATTCGGCTATTTAACATCACGTTACGTCTCTTAGTAGATGATCAAACAGAGGGCAAATTCGCAGAGCACAGTTCGTATAAGATGTATTCATTTAATTTTATTAACCTTAATAAGCAGTTTGAAATGAATAAAAATATTTTATTCTCTTTGATTAATTTGGCATATGGATAAGGTGTAATGTCATGTAATTAAATAAGCTTTTACGCTCGTAGACTTTAGGAAGATAAAGTGGACCACTATCCGTATCACGTATCCGTACATGTTATGAGACTGTTCACGAGCAAGTGTAATGAAACATATCAATAGAATTTGAATTTCGATTTCCTAGGTAATTAATAAAAAGGCAAAAATAAAATAAAAACAATAACGTCCCGGCAAACGGAAAAGTACAAACGAGTAAATACGATGAGAATAAGAAAATAACAATTGGAAGAGCTTGTTTGGCTGACCGTACTGTCGCACAACCAACGCCTCGGTTCCCATCAAGCTGCTTCCCTAGAACTGCTAATGATCACACTGTGAGAACACCGCTCTTGTTTCCGCATTGTCGCTACCTCCACTACTTGCAAGGAACATATTTGTTGTACGCAAAAACTGCAGTTTCACGCTTGGTTGGATCCTGGGGTACGATACTTGGAAATAAGACATGTCCTGGGTTGTGTGAATAGAGTAAGGGTTAATACTACACTGTTACATTCTTAAATCTACTAAAAAAGTTTTAAACTTTCACAAACCACTATTCTAAAACTCAATACTGTCAATAGATTAGCAATCGGGCCAATTTGAAGTGAATCCCGCAATCATGTGAAACAACATAGATATCGTATAATTAAACGCGAAGTTTACAATTAAATAAATTGAATCACTTTAATTTTGGTACCGTAATTTTGCTGAGATAAATATGATATATAATACGAAAGAATATGATAATAATTGATAAATGAATAAGCGTTTGTACCGCGGTACAATGCGGGTACCATTGTAGAGTTCTACTATGTAAACGTAGTCATACTATTACATAGTATACACGACAGATACTTCATGTTAATAGTGCCCAGTAATTTTTTTTTCGCTACTATATTTAGTTACGTGATTACAAAATGGTACGTTTGTTACATACATACTCTTATTGTAGAGGGAAACTGGTGCCTTTAATGGATTGATAAGAAAACCCTTTTGTGCATCTTTTCTGCTAGAAATTATTGATTGCCATGGACATAGATGGTAATAATAATAGTGGATTTTTTCCGCATGTTTCTAATGTTGAAAGTCTTCACTACCCAGTAAAGACTACGTAGTGTTTACCATGAGACAGGACACAAAATATCTTCAAAATTAAAAGCAATATAATACTATGAGCGAGCACCCCATAGATTTGCGAACACGAGAGCGTAACACCGATATTTATTGTCGGTTTTAAGTAGGAAAAACCCGATTAACGAAGTTCTCTCGTTTTGCATTGTACGCCAAGACAGCAATTCCCTGCATCGTTATTGCGTGTGAGGAAAGTCACCAGAAATACCAGAAACCTTCTAAGGAAATTCAGCGTTGAGAGCGGGCTGGCAATCCCCGGGTGATATTCTATGTATTGCTAGCGTTTATATTGTAGCTTGCTACAACTGCTTCACAATAAGTTGAAATATCATCCCATGTTTACTTTATTTGCTTTTAGTAGGAGTGGGTGTTTCCTTCTTTATATAAGAACTCTGCAGTCAATCTGTGCAATAGAAAAAATGATTTAAATATGGTAGTACTTCTTCTGCCAAGGCCGGGTTAGGGTTAGGGTGTAAGGAACCTCTCAGGATAAGATTAAGTTATCGGAAAACACTAAGTGTCAGTTTGTCTAGCTTTATAATTTAGATTGCATTAACTCCTCAAATTGTCCTAAATGTTAACTAGCAGATAATGCAACCCTTTAAGTATTCGTCCAATAAAATTTTAAATATATTAACGAAATACCATCCAAATTCTAGGATACTTCATGAAGTCATAGAAAGTTGAAAATGTTATATCTGTGCCAATACTAGTCTTTGAATCGGTGTGTACTGTCGAATTCATAAACAAGTAACGAGAAAATTAAAAATCTTTTACTTCAACGCTGAAAACGTTACGAGGTTCCGAATACTGTGAGTCTTTCCAACCTCATAAAGCATTGAGTGTACAAAAGTTATTAGATTTTATGTACGCTCAAGGTAGGGCCTTCTCCAAATAACCTAACTCTACAAATCCTGTATTAAGATACAGGATTTGTAGAGTTAGTAGTAGTCAAAAAGTATTACTCGACCATTTGACCACAATAAAGGTCAATGACGTCTTACCACAAGACCTCGGTAGGGCTTGTGCGATGACCGGGAAGCTACTTTTGACTAAGATGGAGGGTCTGTAGAAGAAATACTTGTAGAACTAGCCTTTGTATAAGTTGTAAAATGTTTTCAGATAAAATTTTCCTGTAAGCAATGAAGTGGTCATACTGATATGTAAAATATAGACATCGATTTGAGAACATCAATTTGTTTATAAAACCTATTTAATAATTGTCGTATCCAAGTGTTGACAAGACGGATGAACATTGCGAGTGCACCCTGCCAACGCCCTAACAATTGTTTACGGCACGCAACTTTAATGAACACTTAATAGCCCCATCTAACCACCATGTACCATATTAATATAGGTATGGGTTTATACGTATATACATTAGAATAACTTCAAAGCAACGTCGCCGCACTCAAATAGACACACGCAGTCATAGCAAGTTCGCAGTGAAATCAGTCACGACTGGCACTTCGAAACTGATATTTGAAACGGGTAGGTCACTGTTTGCTACCTTTTTAATGCGAGCTTTGGTAATTATGTCAAAAAATTTATAAGTTTAATCTCTACTATGATATGTGTTTTTCCCGACAATCCTCTGACTCTCTCTGATTGAGGCCATAAAACTGTAGGATAATGTCAAAAAATCTTCGAAATGGTGACACTTACAAAACACACGTCGCAAATTTAATCGCAATGTTCCAAATTTGAACTGCTCAGAGAAGCATTGCTCAGTTATGCAGGCTCACATTTAATATTCAATATCTTTTTAAATTATATTTATTTTAACAACAAATGATGTAGGTAGACCTACCAAATCAAGACATTTGAGATGTACATCTCAAATGTCTTGGTTTGGTAGGTGTACTTTGAACACAAAAAACGTGGTGTGGCTGTTTCGTGGACACGACCGTGTGTTTTACGTGAAAACCTCTTCGTAACCTCAATGTAACGGATTTTTTGATTCTTTAGCTATCAAGTGATGTAATTAAGTTGTGGATGTAAACGATAGATATGTAGCTACAACACCAAACTGTATCCTCTGATTTTGTTATCATAAGTTTTGTGATTTATCTCCCAGTAAGACAAGATAAGATAAAAATCATTTATTTGCCATTAGGCCCTTAGACACGTCTTACATTCATTAAATTAGATCATATTGTATCTTAAAATTTTTCCCTAGTTTTTTTTTTGTTTTAATATTTCTTTTTTAATATATTAGCGTTTTGAAAAATACCATTAGCGAAGAAAAAATGCCACAAGAAACTTGCCAATATGGGTCTTTTTTCATCGTTATCATCATACATATTACAATAAATATATGTGAGTGTACATATAGTGATCTCAAGCGGTACAATTAAAGATATATTAATACATGAGCTGAATGGTGGAAGCAAATCTGAACACGTATTCACGTCAAAAGTTTGTGGGACACTATTCTACATAAATCGCCGCTCATTATTCGCAACCTCGAAGAATCACAACATATGATAAAAGTGAACGAAGCTGAATGAGCGTTATCATCATCATCCGTCATCGCGACAGTTTTTGAACAAAATGTATGTCGACATCTGAAGTAATGACTGTACCAATGTATTTTGTAGATATGTACAATTGAAAACTTGCAAACACACATATTTGTAACGCTTATAGTTGTTATAGTTCACTAATGGTCAACCTTGTAACTTGCCGCCTTATTACACCAACGTGATATAACAGCTTGTGGGAAATCATGCGATTTGCGTACGACAAGGAAAAGACTGACGAAGGTTATATAATTTGTATGATACACGAGAGACAAAGTTGTGGAACATAGTACTGCAGCCAGGTTAGATAGATAATAACTAAATATATACCCGTATATTCTTTCTTTATTCAACGTTAGGCGCATGTAAAGTGGTTACGGTATCCTATAGACGTTTGCAATACATTAACTATCGTTCGTACAATGTCACCTCTGCTGCTAACACAGCAACTTCTTAGGAACTTATTGCTAACCATATTCACTCGCAGGATCACAGCAAACCTCCAAGTGGTTGTTATTTGGTTGCGGTCCATAAAATATGCCTACTTAAAATGGGGTATAGTTTAATAGCATACTATCATTGTAGAGGTAAAACCAACCTCATCTGTACATGGTGCACCATGCCAATTTTATTTTAATTTTTTACAGTGACATTTAGTAAGTCATTCATTAGAGGGATAGAGCTAACTACATCTTACATAAAACCACAGACAAATAACAAATACTTGGAATAGAATAGCATAGCATAAGAAACTTCTTTTAATTAACTGTGTTTCCTGTAAGTGAACTCAGGCACCAAATTCGGCAGAAAGCTTCAAAGGATAGATTTATGTTGAGTCAGTATAAAAGACACCGATTCTTGAGCAAAGCATTTGTGTTATCCCGCATCCTCGAGCGCGATCGCTTTCGATGAAGCCTTAAAGGCTTCCCGGCTAAAGACAGCCCCTAGGTTTAGTGAATAAGAGTCTGACATAACCAATATGGCCGTTCGTATGAGTACTCATGACATAGTATTGTCTTAGGTTTTCAGTCTTCCTGCGACCACAGATGCTGGAAAGCATTCGAAACGTCACGTTCAACAAAATAAATAAAACACACGACACTTCCGTTAAAAATTGTTTAATTCAAAGTACTCATGACAGTTCACCCCCCCCCCCCCCCCCCCGAAGCCCCCTTTAGAAGAATGACTAAAGCACGATTTTAGTGTATAAGTCTTTCTTTTGTGGGTCGTCATTTACGGGCGTAAAAAAGAGCCAAGCATTCTGTAATAGAGGGCTGCACGGTTACTTTGTGTATACAGGGTGTCCCAAAAAATACGGACGACCCGAAGCCCAGAGATAGAACACCCTTAGAGGTATCCGAATAACCCCTATGTATGTTCTACGATTTTTTGTAGTTTTCGTGTGTGAATTTTTTAATTATTTTTTATCATTATTTGACTTACAAGGCGTTTTTGTTGACGGTGAAGTGAATAAACAAAGTACATGCTTGATTTTTTTTTCTTAAATAGCTGAATGTACGACTATACGAACAAAATAGTCTCTGTTATCCTCAGATGTAACCATCAAGCAAGAAAAAAAATAATATTACCAAAAATGAAAAATTAAAAGATTTGAAAAATCTCCAAGAGCTTTTTATTCAAAACATAACCCATTTTTTTTCTTTCAAATCGACTTTAAAAACTTGTCTATTTCATCAACTATTTACTCTGAAAATTTCGTTGAGCTATCTCTACGGCATCGTACATAAAATTTAATTCGAAACGCAAAAAGGACGAAATTCGCTTAAGAAACCGGTTTCAAATTCTTACCTGCGCAGATGAGTCATGTGATGTGAACGGGACAACAAATACTTAGTGGTGATTAGAATGAGATAGAGAGACGTGCCCGATCTCTAGCATGAATGAATGAATGAATAATATATTTTATTTCAAGCAATTACAAGCTCATATTTTGTTAGTAGAATCTTAGTAACATGATCTTTTGTTATCGTATTTAATTTCCTTTCAGTCGTTTGCTTGCCTTTGCGCCCTACGATACATTCCGTGTACTTACAGTTCCTAATTGATTGTGCGACGATTTTGGCTTTCCCAACGGACTTTTGAAATTGTGCCTATCGATCTGGACATTGACACGCTTCTGTTTTAACGACCTTCGCTTTCTTAACGGACTTGGACGGGCTAATTAAAATGCCTTTTACTGCCAGAGATTACGCAGAAATGCATTATTATTACGGATATGCAAGAGGCAACGCGTCTGAAGCGGCAAGACTGTACCGGGACCAGGTTGTACGTAGGGGTGGACCTCAACCTGAGACATTCCCTGACCGCCGTGTTATACAACGTGTTCATGACGCCTACATGGAAGGTCGCATACCTGGCACAAGGGCTGGTCGTCCTCGACAGTATGACAGAGATTTGGTTGACGTAGTGCTTGAAGAAGTGGATGGGGATTCTTCGATAAGTGTTAGAAGCATAGAACACCGTACCGGAATTCCGAAGTCTCAGGCACATCGCATACTTCAACGTGAGGGTTTTCACCCATACCACATCCAAAGAGTACAACAATTAAAACCTGAGGATTACCCAAGAAGGTTATCATTCTGCCGCGAAATGTTGCGGCGTCAAAATGAGAATGAAATTTTTTTTAAATGCATTTTGTGGACAGATGAATCTCACTTTAAACGATGTGGGATATTCAATATCCATAATTACCATTCTTGGAGCATTGAAAATCCGCACCTATCTCGTGCCTCCAATTTCCAAGAACAATTTAGTGTCAACTTGTGGAGCGGGATCCTAAATGGACAGCTGATTGGCCCCTTCCAATTACCTGATCGTCTAAATGGGGAATCCTATTTACGATTCCTAGAAGAAAATTTGGATGAATTGTTAGAAGACGTAGATTTAATGACGATCAGGAATATGATCTTTCAGAACGATGGGGCACCGTGCCACTTCGCAGCGAGAGTCAGAAATCATTTGAATGATAGGTTTCCAGGCAGATGGATTGGTCGCGGAGGACCCATTGCTTGGCCGCCCCGGTCCCCAGACCTAAACCCCATAGATTTTTTTGTCTGGGGCTACTTCAAGGAAATAGTTTATGCAAAAGAAATAAGAAACCTAGCCGAACTACAAGCAAAATTGCGCGATGCACAAGAAACAATTAAGAACAACAGGATGGCATTCAATCGACTTAGACAAAACTTTTTTAGAAGATGCAGACTGTGCATTGAACATGGAGGTCGACATTTTGAAAACATCTTGTAATAAAAACATTTTTTTAACAATAATTATGAGTTTTATTAAATTACATTCTCACTTTGAAACCTCAGATTTTTTAGGTATCAACATGTTAAATAAAATTTATTTCTGTTTCCGCAGTGATAGATCAAAGAAATTTTCAAAGGAAATAGTTGATGAAATAGACAAGTTTTTAAAGTCGATTTGAAAGAAAAAAAATGAGTTATGTTTTGAATAAAAAGCTCTTGGAGATTTTTCAAATCTTTTAATTTTTCATTTTTGGTAATATTATTTTTTTTCTTGCTTGATGGTTACATCTGAGGATAACAGAGACTATTTTGTTCGTATAGTCGTACATTCAGCTATTTAAGAAAAAAAAAATCAAGCATGTACTTTGTTTATTCACTTCACCGTCAACAAAAACGCCTTGTAAGTCAAATAATGATAAAAAATAATTAAAAAAATTCATAACTCGAAAACTACAAAAAATCGTAGAACATACATAGGGGTTATTCGGATACCTCTAAGGGTGTTCTATCTCTGGGCTTCGGGTCGTCCGTATTTTTTGGGACACCCTGTATACTTACTAATATGTAAAGTATATGTTACACGTGCAATAACTCGCGTAAGTTTGTTTTGTTTTCAACTGGATAAATGAGAAAAAAATACTAAATCAGCCACCTGTACTGGATAACTGAACTTGTAAGAATACATGTAAAAATTCTTCTAAAATTGAATAGTAACAAATATTTGTATACCCATGAATAGATGCATACTTTTATAAATCCAAAAGGGCTTACTATCAAGTAGACTAATTTATTTTTCACGTGTGGCCAAGACTGCTGATGCTATTCTATCTTCCGATAGGATTTTATTATAGGTTTCCCCAAAAAGACTACCAAAGATACATGAAGTTTATGTGTACTCTGTAGAAGGGCTTATTATAGAATTGATGAATATGTAACTGACAAAGATGTCTGGAATTAATTCAGCACAGACTACTACCTGTTCTTAATAATCTTTAATTTTACCATTTGATATCATTATTGTACCAATATGCTTATGTATTTTTTATTTTTGTAATATCTAATTGACAATTTTAAAAGAGACCTATATTGGCAAGTTTCTTTCGGCATTTCTTCTTAGCCAATGATCATTTCCGAAATGCTGGTAGATAAAAAAAAAGGAAAAAGTAAAAAGAGAATTAAATAAGATACAATAAGATTATATTTCAAAAACTGTAAGACGTGTCTAAGTGCCCGCGAGTGCCCAATGGCAAATAAAGAATTTTTATCTTATCTTATCGTTTTACTACATAAAATCACAAATACGGTGTATATGCCAACTACCATCTTGAGAGCCGTAGCTAACCTCATCTACATTGGGTACACCCGATCAAGCACCAGACGAGGCTCTGGCTAAACAACCTAAGAACTTACTACGTTAGCAGTTTTCTATTGCTAATTCTATATACGCTAACCGGTTCACTCAACTAGACCTTATACTAAGTTTAGTTGATAGTATAAAAAATATATCATTTATAAATAAATATAAAAAAAATTAATAAAAAAAATAATTGTTTTTTATATTACATTTAGTTATTCTCGATCAAGCCCATACTCAAAGCGTTATACTCGTAGTTATAACAAGAGACTTACGTAAATAGTTAATAGATTCAAGCGTTATTTTGCGAGTCTAATTTACATGCAATTCGACGTAACAAACAGACATTCCCAAGCAACGCTTCTCTATTAAATACTCGTATCTTTTCACTCATCATCCACTCCCACATAAAATTTTAAATAAGGGACGGCACTACATACGGTAGTTTTGTAATTATATCTTTTCAATATTTTTATATGAATTTGAAGAACATCTTTTGAATCAGAACGAGAATGACAGATGTGTTTCTGGTTCGTGATTTACTACCATAAACAAATATTTCGTTTATTTACGTACATTGCAGAGTACTCGTACGTTCGTGTAAGAGGTGGTTATACAATTAAAAAATATTTTCAGGCAAATGTTTTACAGTACAGGTCCATAGATTCCTTCACTTAAAATATTAATGATATTATAAACTTAACTTTAATTTAAACTAATTTCACGTAGTGTCCTCGACGTGTAACGCATAACGTTAGGCAACCGTCCTCGGAAACACCGAAATACGATTCGGAACCCTCACGCAAAGCAATTAGATTTTCGAGTGAAATTTTTTTCACATGATACCCATGAGGTTTTTCTTTTAAAAAATGTGCAACATTTGATTTTCTAATTTCGATTGTTTTGTTTATTCAGCTTAGATGGGAAAGATGCATATTTCGAAAATCCGAGTATTTTTTGAATACGAGTTCCAACGTGGAACTAACGCGGCAGAAACGGCTCGCAATATCAATGCTGCGTTTGGAGAGGAGATTTCTAATGAATGCATCGTGCGTTTTTGGTTTAAACGCTTTCGTAATGGAAATTTCGACTTGAAGAACGAGCCACGTGGAAAACCACGTGGAGATGGTGGAAGCCAATCCTAGTCAAACTACCCAGAAATTAGCGACATGGTTTAACGTTGCCTTATCTACAATATTGACTCATTTACATCAAATCAATAAGATAAAAAAATATGAAAAATGGGTGTCTCATGATTTGACTTTCTTTACGATAACCATAAGCGAAAAATGCAATGACTGACCCCAGGTCAAACGCGGCAACAGTGCCCTAAGCTTACCAAAAAAGGTAATGGTAACTGTTTGGTGGTCTCTTCATGGCGTTATTCACTATAGCTTTCTTAGGTCTGGTCAAGTAATAACACCACATGTTTACTGTGCCGAACTTCGAACAATGATGGCGAAACTGGCAGTGAAACAGTCCCCACTCGTGAATGGATGTTTACCATTATTGTTCCATGATAACGCAAGACCTCACACTGCACAAGAACCGTTGTAACTCTACAGGAGCTGCAGTTAGAAACCATGCGTCATCCTCCGTGCTCGCCAGACCTTTCTCCAAATGACTACCATTCTTTTCGTAATATGGAAAATTTTCTACGTGGTAAAAAATTTCTTACCAGGAGGCAGTACAAAATGCATTCAAACAGTTTATCGAATTTAGATTCCCAGAGTTCTATCGTAAAGGCATAAATACACTTCATAAATTAGATGGCAGCAATGTGTAGATAATGAAGGTATATATTTTGATTAAATAAATAATAATAAAAAATTAACCCCTAATAAAAAAATAACCCATTTAAAAAAATGGGATTAAGATTAAGAATATGAGTTGGTAATTTATTCCGCAATGATGTTTTGGATGACGGAACGATGAGAACAAATGTGTACTTTTGAAAACATCATGCTACTAAAGTATATAATTTACATATGTAATAGTTTATCATTGTAAAGATCCGTTTGACGACTACACAAAAACATGTGCTTGACACATCCGGTGACGTCATAGATCAGTAGTTAAAGTGGTAAAAAATATTTTTCACTAAGTTTCGTATTTAAAATTTGTCTTCTTCGTATTATCATCCCGTTTCCTTATTTATTAGGATTGACGGGGTCCGCTACCAAAGACTAAAGATTTGGCGAAGACTCTGATTTTTACATGAAGCAATTGCCGTCAGACCTACACAACCCAAGGGAAAACCCCGATCTTTCTTGGGTCTTTCAAAATATAATTTCTTAGAAGTGTGGGTTTCCTTAAGATACTTCTCCTTCACCGCCAAGCAAGTGATAAATATGTACATAAATCTGAAAACACGAAATGAACTTTTATTTTGTCATCAATTCAGGAAATATCTACCGTTAAACTCTCCGCACCGATTTTGTTTAAACGATTTGTTTGTGGATAAATTGATAGAGATTTTTTGGTGAGAAACAACAATGATTTATAATGATAACAGATGCAGGTGTATTACAGGCAATGAATCACGTCTTTCCCGGTAGCACCTGAGTCACGAATGCCGACGTTGGGCCATTTCGACATTGCATAATGCAGGGCGCAGCTTGAAAAAATTCCATTGTTGTAACAATCGCCACACAATATTATAAAATAACACGGTCTATAAAGAGATATGTGTATTACGATCAGTGAAATTCACTAGAATTCTTATTGTACAGCGCCTGAGGGTCCTTTTCATACAACGTCGGGAAGCACACAAGCATACGGACCAATTGATGTAAAGTACCGTAGCCTATAAATGCTTCCAATACAGGAATTACGGTAAGCAATTCCTTTATCCCGTGTCTTATATAAAAAAGAGATTTTGTTCTATCAAATAACTCGTATTAATAACTATATTTTTTTAATAAAATTTTTCGTTAAAAAAATGTTGTCGTTATCAATTGTTAACTGACTTTGATATTTTTTATTGCTCACTCCTGCTGCTAATACAGCAACTATTAACGAGCTTACTGGTAACCCCACTCACTCTTAGAACACAACAATGATTCAGAGAGTAGTTATTTGGATGCAGTTGTCTGGAAGTTGGAGGTCTTCTCCCGATGGGATGCTTTGATGCGCCCTACTTCTCTCAAAAATACCCAGACCAAGACAAACACACACGTTCGGGCACACAAATGTTTGTCTTACGTGAGAATCAAATCCTTGCCTTGGTGTTAAAGTAGCATTGCAAACCACTCCACCACCAAACTTGTCAAAATCTATATCTAGTACTTGCCTGAATAATCAATCTTGCTTTCGCTTTAGTTTGTTTTGGGATATAAGCTACCCCCGAGCATGTACATATGTACATACATATGTACGTATTGGAACGAAATTGATACGTATGTACATGTTGTACATATTGGACGTATTGGATTGTATTGTACATATTGGACGTATGTACATATTGTACATATTGGAATTGTGTAAATTTGTGAGAAAACATCCGGGTTTTTATTCCAGAGCCTGCGATATTCCTCGCCGACATGCTTTACGTAACAGAGATAAGCTCATCCAGGTTGCATCAAAACTGACATTACATAGCACTGGGCCCTATTCAATGTCCATAAAAATCTACAATAAATTACCGGCGACCATAAAAAACGAAACAAATGATTTGAAATTTATTGAAACCTTAAGACGACTTTTAATTGACAAAACATATTATAACATTGACGAATACATGAATGAAAAATAGTTAGTGAATCAAAAGATTGTATTGTGAGCCAAGCCTTTTAGACCAAGTAATTATAGCTAGCTGTAAATTGAATGTCTGCCTCTCTCTCTTTCACTTGCAATACCTACCAAGGTGCATTATGCGTATTGACACTGTTATAAGATCCTAAAGTTGTGAATGACATAATGTAATGCAATGAATAAATAAATAAATAAATAGTAAACCGTTTTTAGAATACTCGAGAGCACATTCATTAAGTAGCAACAATGCAGCAAACCGAATATAATACACATCCGAATATATATAATACATCTATCAATTCGATCAATTTGATATAAACTACTTTGTGCGCTTCAGCTACCGATTAGATCATGCGAACAAGCGCCGTTCGCAAGCCGTCCTAGTTGCATGCCGTCGCTGCCATGGCTGCTCCGGTCGTCTCTGCTTCGGATGCTGTCCTGGGTGCTTCGGTCGTCTCTGCCTCTAGGCGGACAGCAGCGCTTCTTTTTTACTCAATGTAGAATAAAAATATATCTTACGGGCCAACGATTTACCAATTTACCAACGATTTCCTATTCCATTTGCCTGATAGAAAAGTCATAAAACAATTACACTAAACAAATAAAATTATACTTAAACTGGGAAATGGTCTTGTCCCTTGCTCTTTGTTCATATAGCTGAAGTTATATAATATAGAATATTTCTTCACATTTTAAACCCAATTCATGTTATAAACCACTCTATATATTTGTTAATCAGAATATGCCACTAATTTCGGTCATTTCAATCACCCCATAAAATATTTCTTCCATACAACCTTTGAAACCAATTTAATCACTTATTTTATAGCCTTGTTTTATAAAAATGTGGTCTCCGTCAACTTCAACTTTACCTGCTACTAGTATATTATCTGTTTACTTATATTATCCGTTTTAGTAAAGTTTTTGCCTTCATTCATTTACTTACTTACTTATTAATTTACTGTATGCATGAAAATAAGGTTTATTTACTTACGTAGACCGTAACTTTAAGGCAATGACACAAATTATCATTATTATAAAACGTGGCTAAATAGTAGAACATATAACAAAGAACAGACGAGTTCAAACATCACATTTGTAACTTATTTCTTTAAACTGGTTTTTGAACGAGTGATGAACTGGCGCCGAATTTGGTCTTGAACTGTTGCTGAGCATTTAAACTGAGAGGTTATGAGCAATTAAGTATGAATAAATTAAGAAAATATTTAATGTAGGTACGTTGATGAACTGGCGGTCCGCTGTCGTTTTTGCTAGTGCAAATAAATGTATGGATGTTTTGAAAGAGACGCTACATTTTTATGTCGTAAAAAAAATGTAACGAAATTGTTTTTTAACTTTAGGTTTTAATGATTAAAAAATTTAAATTAAATATTTCCCTCACTAGAGCTCATGTACATGTCATACATAGAGCGGATGAACGTTACTAAAAATTAAAATATATTGTAAGCCAGCGGCTTTCCCCACAGCAGTACACTATAAAATAAAACGTTGTCAAAGCAGCTGAAATAGACTAGGCACACAGTGGCCACATTCGTCAATTTATACTATAGAGTAGAGGATCCACTGCAATATTAAACACATTGTAATTCCAAGAAATTAAGTACAAGTATCATTGCCAAATTCTACTAAATTCCAATTTATCTATTATCATTGAGAACTTCTGTACTGACATGAATTACATCTGTAAAATCGATATGCCACAAAGAATGACAAAGATTTCAAATTGACAATTGAAAAAAATGGTAACATATTTTTTGCATTTCTCTAAACAAATAATGTTTAAATTTACAAAGATTGAATTATTACAACATCACATGATCAATCTATCAAATGTAGTGGTCTACCGATATGGTACCTTATAAGTTAGAAGGCAGCCTGTTCCCGCGACGACCTTCAATGTTGCGTTTCATAAAATCATCACAGACCACGGAATATGCTGTGCTGTTATGACTACCCAGAAAGACCATTGGAATTGGACTAATTACTTTATTACTAAAAATTTAGAATGTTAAAAAGAATTGCCACATCTTATTTTCATAATTTTTCATTCAAAAACATTGATCATTAAGGACAATTGCAAAATAATGTTTCATTTCTATATTGTAATATGTAATTTTATGAAAACGTTTAGTGATTTAATCTATCTTTGTCATATTCCTTGGTACGGGTGTACATTTTTAGATTTTGTCTGAATTTATTATAGTATGTATTAAGCGTTAATTAAATTAACAGATAAAATGCCACTATTTTTTTTTATTCTACGTCGGTAGGAATACAAGCATACGTCCCACCTGATGTACAGCGAGTACCGTAGCCTATAACGCTAGCGATATATTAAGGATCACTCGCGCGATGCCTCCTCTGCTGCTTACACAGCAACTTCTTGGGAGCTTACTGGTGACCTCACTCTCACGCAGGAACACAACAACCCTCTAGGGAGTTGTTATTTGGCTACAGTTTTCTGTGAGGTGGAGGTACTTCCCCAGACGGGCTGCTTTGATGCGCCCTACCTCTAGTACTAATGTACCTTGTCAATATTTTCATACCGACAAATTTAAAGTAAATGAGATTTCATAGTACTCTGCATCATGTAGGGTCATTTACATGTACTAGAAATAAAGAGAGGCCCGAAGTAGCAGTGCGAGGTTACTTCAATTTTTACATTGTGTCTTTAGTTTTAACACCATTTATGTAGAGTCCTGTGTATAAACTCTAAATTTTAATCTATATAGTCAGGTAACAACAGTGGTTACCCAGCTAAGAGAGGACTCAGAGCAGTACAAAGGCCACAGTGTCAAGTTTGATATGTTCTAAGCTGTATAACGATTTTAACTACATCTGTAGTTACCCTACTTACGTATGATGCATATATAATTTAGTTTTATGTTAGAGACTAGGTACACATCATTAAATACTGACTGACATAAATGGTATTAATATTTTTTTTACATATACAACGTCACAAAGTATACAAGCATACGGCCCACCTGATTTAAAGCGGTTACTGTAGCCTATAAACGCTTGCAATATAAGTATCACTTGCGCGATGTCACCTCTGCTGCTAACACAGCAACTCCTTAAGAGCTTACTGGTGATTTCACTCACACACAGGAACAACAACCCTCTAGGGAGTTGTTATTTGGCCGCGGTGTTTCTATGAAGCGGAGGTACTTCCCCAGACGGGCTGCTTTGATGCGTCCGACCTCCCTTAAAAACATCCAGGCCAAGACAAACAGACATGTTCATGCACACAAATGTTTGTCCTGTGTGCGGGAATAGAAATAACGAGCGTTGGTATCAAAATAGCGTAACAGCACGTTTCACCACTGCGCCACCGGGCTTGGCATATTGTATAAAAGCATAAATGTAAAAATTGTGGTGCACGAAGGTTCTATTTTGATTACCTTTTTATAATAACACCTTATTGAATTTAGCTACTTGTGTTGCCTGTTAGAACTAAAACTCTTTATTCCTTGTACAATATTTCACACGAGGTACGTTTAACGTCGGCTATACGCGCCGCATGATCTCCCAAATAGTGTGTGAGGTCGTCGGCCTGCGCGGCCTTGCCCTTCATGGTCGCGCGGAATCAACTCATTCCTCATACGCCGCGGACAGATCGACCTCGCTACACAATATTTATTACGGAGTACGGCTAGAACGAGCAAGGGGCCGTACACATTCGTCTCACGCACGGGATACAAATGACGTTGGAAAGAGACGCCCTGAGGCAAGGCGACGCATGCTGACAGAAAATCTGTTCGATAAATTCTATAGGTAGATTACATTATTGTATAGTGCCCTCTAATGTTTGTTTATATGCTATATCGTTGATCCTGAATTTTAGAATCATAAAACCTTATCTTAAATACTCGTTATGCATGAGATTAAATGCCAACCAACAGGCCGTGTGATTCTCCTTGGCACAATCCATTTTCAGTTTTTATTAATTGCCGCCCAAAAACCCCAATTCTGATGGATTTTTTCAAAAAATGCTGGATGAACAGCATGGGGGGTTATTTAGGGGAGGGGGTGGGGTATTTATGGAATTCTGAAGTCGGAATCGTAATCAGCGACCTCAAAAACCCCCGAGTCCACCGTTTCATCCAATTCTGATGGATATTTTCGAAAAATGCTGGATGAACACATGGGGGTTTAATTAGAGAAGGGGGAAGCGGAATTTTGGAAATCTGACGACGGGATCGTGATCAGCAACCCGAAAATCCCCCGAGTTGACATTTTCAGGCCTATACCGCAGTATTATTCAATTATTTTCTCAATTTTATTTATTGAGGGGGAGGGAATATGTTGTGGACAAAAATAATTTGGGGTCCTTTTGTCTACATATTTTTCCCCATCGAATGCATCCTGTTTCACCTTACCGGTTGTTATTCAAAAAATTTTAAAGTTCGACATATTTTTATACCATATTGACTGCACTAATAGATGGGATCTCAATTCCATTGATACACGCCGCGTCATTGAGATACTCGTATATCTCTTGGTGAAAATTTACTTCACAATGTCTTGCGACTGCCATACAAGATAGCATGTGCATAATCAGTTATAAAAGACTGGAGTGCTAAAGCAACAGCAGTCGTATAAGGTTTAATTAAAATTCGATCAATGCACGTACGTATCGAGAACAAATAATCAGTTGTAAGACTTATAAGACATGAGATACAGTAAACGTTACATTCTAACTCTTTATTTTTAGGTATATAATTAATATTAATATCGGAAGGATAGGATCAACGAAGTTAATAAAAAATCTTGCATTTCTATATGATGAGATCAACAAGAGCAGTTTCATTAGAAAACTTTAAAATAAGCAATTATTTCCAAATATCCAAACTGACAACTACTTACTTAATTTGTGTTATTCATTAAGTAGATAAACTAAACTAAGGAAATGATAAATTTAATTATTCGAAGATCATCAGTTGAACCATATTTTGGTTGTTACCATACAGGCGTATAGTAGAAAACCCTTATATAATATAGTAATGAAAAAGTGCTGGGTTTAATGTTTATTGCGTATGTGTGTGTTGGTACATCCAACACACACATACATACTGGATGTGATAATTCTTGGCATCTTTTTAAAATAATCAACGCGATATACAAATTTATCATTGTTTATAAAAAGAGCTATGAATGCTAAATAAGTCAGTGAAATGTGCAAGAACTGTGTTATGTGACGCTTGGTTTATTCTGCCTACCGCGCAATGGAATTGTCATAATGACATACATATATAAATTATGACATTGACAAAATAATTACAATTGCACTGACAAAAAAATTGAGAGAAAAATTGTAATTTGATCTGGGACAGATTCGTGAAGGTTTGGCAGTGCACTATTTGTCTTGCGGAAGGACAAATATTCTCATCTGATTTTCAACAGTATGAATATTTGTTTGTCGTTACGTAATCTCGTGGACGAAAAATAGTCCTTGGGTGGCACGTCATGCTTTTGATCTTCAGTATTCAATCTAGTGGACTCTTTATGAAATTGTCGGTACTATTTAGGGAGGTATTTAGGGAGAAGTAAAATCACTATGATTTATTAGAAGTCTGCGCAGTTTTTACACGAAATACTAATTTTACTTCATATGCTTAATTGTTTTATTTATTGATCTGGTGATAACATTGATTTTATTTAAGAGGTTGGTTCGCAAAGATGGTGTAAGAAAGCGAGTGTCGGTGTTAAGATAAGAAAGGGCATGCTTCGTTGACTCGGGCATGTAGAAATATCCAGGATGAAATAATGATAAAACAGATATACAATGCGAAAGTGGAAGGATGTAGGAGCCGAGGAAGACCGAAGGTGATGTCAGGAGCTCTAGGAATCGGCGAGCGTGCAAGACAAGAGATATGAAATGCTAAGGAAGCGAGCGAGGTCTGCATACCTCGCGCGTCTTATGGCGCTCGGCTCTCTCTGCCTGTTCCGCAAGAGACCTGGCGTGAAGATTATACTATTCTAGCCATAAATACTGTTACATAGAAAGTTTCTTTTTTTTGACTCTGTAATTATTTTGAATTTGAAACGCGTTTATTACGTTAAAAACTTCTTTTGATTTCCCGCCGTTTTAAATATTTTTGTCGTGTTTATTATCAAATTACAATATGGAATGGAGTGTTAAAGAAAATAGAATTGCAGTGATTGCAAAGTGGGTATGGAGCCGACGCGGTCGATCATATTCAAGACATTTCAAAAGCTTGGTATTAGCCGTATATTCGTATATCATACTATCGACAGATATACCAACACTTTCTCTGTTGAAGACCATAAAAGATCGGGGCGACTGCGTGCTGTTAGAACTACAAAATCTGTTAATACTGTTAAAACCAGAATTTGCCGTAATCTTACAAAAAATCTTATCGCGGGAAAAGGATTCCCGCTAGGACTCTGTCGCGTACGTTCGTTCCGGACTTTACAAGAGCCGAAGACTGACCCTCCTCTAGCCCAGATTTGAACTCCTTAGACTAACAAATTATGTTCAGTTTTTAGAGGACATGAGCTGCTCGAAACGACACACCGACATTGAATCTCTTAAGAAATCTGGAGCAAGCAGTGGCTAAATTTCCCATGGAAACAATGCGTAAATCCATAGATTCGTGGCCAGACAGATTAAAGGCCTGTATCAAAGCGAAAGGTGGCCAATTTGAATAGGATCATTATTATTATGTTTTGCCGAAACTTCCATAAATATGTTATATATAAGTTATATTAAGATTACATTACTTCATAAAAATATAAATGCATATTCATTTGTAACAGAACTTATAGCCGGACTAGGTAACATACATACAATAAAATGTCTACTTTAATTATTAAACAAGCAGTTAATATTTTAAGATTCTAAATATTATCAGATACTTTCATGTAGAAACATATAATAAACATCTATCTCATGAGCAGTGATAACCTCGTGGCTATATCCAACCGGCCTTCTAAACGACTGGTCTCCGGTTCGAATCCAGGTGTGGGCATGTACCACCCAATTTGGATTTATGTACCAGTTCCTTTACCGCATTATAAGTCAAGAAAAACAATGTGACGAAGCCCGCACGTCCCAGAAATTATAGTACGAAAGGCGTGACCTAACTTAAGAAAGGTCTGGTTTTCACTCCGAGTTATGGAGTTCTGACGATAGTTGTTCAACAACGACGACAAGGAGTTCTGACGATAGTTATTCAACAACGATAAAAGTATAAGGCTTAGGTAGCCGACCTCGCCAATCCTAATGAATTCGGAAAGTTGATAACGCTTGAAAAGATAATATAAACATCTATGTCATAGTCATTTACTTGTATCTCTACGTATTGCTGGATATAGGCCTTTCGTAATGCTTATATTATTCCGCATCTGATCCAGTTGGCTATAACTAACAAAGGGTAAATTACAATTACCTCTGTGATACTATCGTTAAGTATTTTTAAGCAGCAAGTGAAAGAATTGGCCAAAAAATAGGAATTGAATTCACGCAATAGCAAGCACTAGCGTCATATAAAATTATGGACATTGACTTTTGTTCAAATACCGGTAAAAATACGTTCATCCCGTCTCCTACTTAAATACTCGTATCAAGATGAGAGAGTAATGACTAAATAATTATTGTGAACTCAAATTGTTACGACGTTAATGGAAAATAAATTCAAATTCCTATAACTTCCCATGTTTTATTTATAATAAAACCAGCGAAGTGTACATTACATTACATATTATGTGTATATTACCATAATGTATTGTGTTATGTTTGAATAATGTTAAGTTACTTTATTCATCTAATTTGAAAATGTATTTATTTGTATAGCTAATAAAGCGCACACATCAATTTCTAATATGTATAGCTTGAGAAAAAGAAGGTATTTCTGAACATATATATTTATTTATTTATTTATTTATTCATTGCATTACATTATGTCATTCACAACTTTAGGATGATATAACAGTGTCAATACGCATAATGCACCTTGGTAGGTATAGCAAGTGAAAGAGAGAGAGGCAGACATTAAATTTATAGCTAGCTATAGTTACTTGGTCTAAAAGGCTTGGTTCACAATACAATCTTTTGATTCACTAACTATTTTTCGTTCATGTATTCGTCAATGTTATAATATGTTTTGTCAATTAAAAGTCGTCTTAAGGTTTCAATAAATTTCAAATCATTTGTTTCGTTTTTTATGGTCGCCGGTAATTTATTGTAGATTTTTATGGACATTGAACAGGGCCCAGTGCTATGTAATGTCATATACCTATGTATACATGTAGAATTTTCTTGTGATTTATTAGCTACACGAATTTTCTTGTGCTTTATTAGCTTCCTTTTTCGCAAACTTCAAGATTCAATGACAGCAGAAATAACGCGTAATCAAAACCATAATAGCCAAGTGGCTTAGGTACTTTTCCCACTTACTTGTAAACTCAGAGGTGCGTAACTTTTTACCTTTCTTTTGTTGTTTTACTACAGATAATCAGATCTCGTTTCCATGGTGTCGTGCCCTCGTGGCCGGCGCCATAACACGCTCTCTTCCTAGAATAACAATTTATCCCTACGCTCTGAGGTTTATATAGAATACGTGATCCACATTTATACATTTGCATGAATCTCGATGCATCCCGCCGTCTTTTAATATTATACGAGACATAAATAAAAAATAAAAAAATAGAGCTCTTCCACGCGATGAACTTTTTTGGGAAAAGCACACCCAAGAAGGTGCCATTTTTAGGGTTCCGTACTTGATCACCAGTGGCACCACTCTTTACGTCCGTCCATCCGTCTGACTGTCTAAATATACCATACTATCAAGTTTAGGTCAAGTTTGGATAAAGACGTATATTTATAACTAGGACAGTTTTTAAGAAATACTCGATAATCCTACACAAACAGTGGTCATGTGATCCAAAAGACGACGGGAACCCTCTTCGATCCGCGAATCCGAATCTTAATAATTCGAATCTCAATTGATTGGCCATGTTTTTATAGCAATAGATAACACCATACGTCCATTTATATTAACTCCTAACAGACTTTGGAAAATCAAACAGTAAGAAAATTATTACAAGTCCAATAGTAAGAAAAATTACACGAATTGATAAATTTAAAGCGAGCAAAACATTTCCATCTATTGACGGATATGATGATTGAAACACAACGAAACTAGCTACCTACGGTACTCGTTCTGCGACTTCTTGTGATTATAGCGTAATGTTTTCTAGATATTACGTCCAATGACAGTTCGCGTTGGAGAAATGATTGAAAATTCCCTTCCAAGAAGCGTGAAATGAGAGGAGGGTGCAGTCGGCGCCCGCCGCCGCCGGCGCGCATTCCTCCTGACCGCAGCCCTGTGTTTAAATTGAAGTCAGTGCCTCCGCGCCGCCGGCCGCTTTCCTATATTTACTCTAAGAATGTGAGGGTGTTATGTTATGTTACTTTGCCGTTCTTTAATTACCAGTATTATAATGTACACTCATTGAACTGTCTACAATCAATGCCGATAATTTAAATCCAGAATTAAATTTACTTGTCTAGTCGTATCTATCTAGGTATATGTTCATGACAGGGACCTGGCGTCCCACCCAAAGACTATTTTCCTTGCTCAAGACTGCGTAAAAACGAAGAAATGTACATACTGTTGAATATTAAAGGCTGTTTTTTTTTGGAAATACAATAAATAAATAAATAAAACCAATCCCATTTCGAGTTACAATTTCTTATTTCGTCTATCTGATAAGTTTATCTATGTATATGCTTGCAGGCACGGCAGAGCGAACCGAGCGTCACAAAACGCGGTCCTAACGCACCTCGCTCACTCCTTTAACTTGCCGGTTCCGAAATTCGATCATAATTATTAGATTGTAAACGAAACTTACACTAATTTTCATGTCTCTAAAGCTTTTTTTTAATAACAAGAAAATACGGTTAACTGACAGAGGAGAAAAAGGCACTGACATGCAATTCTGTAAGAGCAAACATCCTTACATCTTCGGAAACATCGGCTGTTATAGCCTTGAACACAAAATTGCAATTCCTTAGTGTCGCTTTTCATGGTTGTGCGACACTAGCGCCGCAATAGAATACCAAACAAAAAGCCGTGATCGCAGTAGACGATGTCAAAGCTGTGACATCTGTGATCACAGCGACGCACACAGCCATTACGAGTCGCTTAGAGAATTGCATGGCTGAACTCTTTTGTCTTACTTAGCCTATTTATATATTACGCGAAGCAAAAACTACGCGGACGGAGGAGTGTGACATTTGGCATAGTTTAAGTTTATATGGAGAAGAAGTGCAGAAAGCAATTTTTTTTATAATAGTGCTTGAAAAATACATTAAATTAATAAAAAAGACATTACACACACTACCATAGCTTTGTGTGTCAAAACACATATGTACCTAAATATATGCCTACTCTTTTGTTCATGGTTAAAGTATGTGGTCAAACTGAGAAGACTTTCTGATGTAACACAGTCAATTTATACTTAGTATGTATGTTTTAGACCAGAATTGAATTTGTTAGGGTAAGGTAAAATTGGTAAGGGTCGCGACAAGTAGGTACGCTACTAGCACATGTCCCCCAAAAAGCAAACATTATAGGTAAAATATTTTTAAATTGTCAATTATACTAACGTAATGGGGTCAAAGAAATCATATTCTTACTCATATTCCATCGGTTTTAATACAACTTTCGTAAGAGTAATGGATACTCGTAAGTCATAAGCAGCCTATCAGCATTTATTTGAGTATCATCCGTTGGATATTCCCGAAAGCAAATATCTCTGCTTATTTCCTGTTGAATGTAGTATTTTAACAATAGCACGTACTCGATGTGTGTTGTGGTTTATGTTGACTATTTATTATCATGTTACTGTATTTTTATTCCATTCCAGTGGCAAAAACAGCCCGAGGCCGCCTGATGCGCAGCGATTATCTTGTGCGCTTGCAACCTATAGACGTTAGCGTAACACAAGGTGAAGTAATTCTGCTGTTAATCAAAAAACTTCTGTGGATATTTCTACTGACCTTACTCAATTGTTATTTTATTCTGGTTTTCCGTAACATAGACACAGTTCAGTTTTTCATTTTTTTTTTGTTTGATACAACGTTGGGAGGTTTACAAGCATACGGCCCACTTGATGTTAAGCCTATGAATGCTTACAATACATTAAGTGTCAATCGCGAGATGTCAATTCTGCTGCTAACATAGCAGCTCCTTAGGAGCTCACTGGTGACGTCACACACACCCAGGAACACCACAATCCTCCAAGAAGCTGTTATTTAGCTGCTGTTTTCTGTGACGTGAAGGTACTTCCTCAATCTGGGCTATTTTGATGCGCCCTACCTCTCCTAAAAACACCCAGACAAAGACAAACACACATGTTCATGCACACAATTGTTTGTTGTATGTAGGAATCGAACCCATGAGTCTTGTTGTTAAAGTACCATTGCTAATCACTCCACCACCAGGCTCGTCATGCTATCTACAAACTCAATTTCATTCTTCGTCAATGTGAAAAGGACATGCGCGTGTAAATTATACCTCTAGCGAAGTTAATTCGCTAGTTTTCTTAATACCTCCCAGCGAAGCAACTTGCTTGCAAGTACCTACATTGTATTACGAAAAGATGTACGTGAGTGACAGGAAACGCTGAACACTGACCACTATTACAATTAAGTGGCCGCAAGACACCAAAGCTACCGTAATTATCGTCACGCGACTTTGGACACGACTGTTCAGACTATTTCTAACCAAAGCCCGGACTCTGTAGGATAACTTCAAAGAAACAATCTAATATACTCGTAAACAGTCGCACTCACACACGTACGTAGTGTACGATTCTAAGCTTTCAATCGAGGCTGGCTGGCCCTTAGAAACGACTGGCCAATTTCTATTCTACATCATCTTTCTCCAAGCATTATCCCGTTTACTTATTCATTAGGAATGACAGGGATCGTTACCTAAGCTATAAGGAAATAGTGAAGTGAAAAATCAGTAATTTTTACACAGAGCAACTGCCGTCAGACCTCCACAACCTAGAGAGAAAACTAGATCTTTCTTAGGTTAGGTCACACTCACACGTCTATGATAATGATAATTCAACATGTACATAAATTCGAAACTTCAAATTTAGTAGTACATGCTCACACCACCACTTTTTTAAGAGAGATATGGTGCATCAAAACACACTTCTGGTACCTTCACCTCACAGAAAACCGCTGCCAAATAATAACCCTCTCTAGGGTTGTTGTGTTCCTGTGTGTAAGTGAGGACACCAGTAAGCTCCTAATGAGTTGCTGTGTTAACAGCAGAGGTGACGCGCGAATGATACTTCTATTTATATAAAAATCGGCCAAGTGCGAGTCGGACTCGCGCACGAAGGGTTCCGTACCATTATCTATAAAAACGGCAAAAAAAATCACGTTTGTTGTATGGGAGCCCCTTAAATATTTATTTTATTCTATTTTTTAGTATTTGTTGTTATAGCGGCAACAAAAATACATCAGCTGTGAAAATTTCAACTGTCTAACTAACACGGTTCATGAGATACAGCCTGGTGACAGACGGACGGACGGACGAACGGACAGCAGAGCCTCAGTAATACGGTTCCGTTTTTTTATTTTTTTATTAGGCCAATCGCAATTGCATGCCTCCAGATCGAACGTGTAAGGTTCGTATCAGGTGCACACAGATTGGCTTACGGCTAAAGGACCTCGGGTATGGGGAGGGCCGAGACTTTTTCCATCTCTTTCTTTATTTATCCATAAATACATTTTGTACCTTATTATATGTATACTATTTTTATATACATCTTAGTCTTATTACGCTAGTAGCTTATTCTAGTATTCAATATGTGCGTATTATACGTTTCTGCTTTACCTATTTCTAATTATTTTACTTAACTATTGAATTTAATCGGTTACTTAATATATATATCCCTATGTATATACATTAGTAAAGCCTTTTCTTTTAACTTGTTTCTGTTTATCACCTTTTTTATTATTGTTTGGCAGAATAAAAAAACCTAGTTCTTTCTTTTTTATTTTTCATTATTATGTTTATGTTTTGTGGCGTTATTCTTGTGTTTATTTCCGTTTCTGTTTCCCATCTTTCTCTTCCATAAATCGGACATTCGGTTATGATGTGCAGCACATTTTCGGCCTTCTCTGAATCACAGATATATGCCGGGTTCTCTTTGCACCGAAATCGATTTAAGTACTCCGAGAACAATAGGGTTCCGCTTGATGAATGTTTGTCTGTATGTCCTCTATGGATTCAAAAATGGCTGGGCAGATTTTGATGAAATTTTCACTGAATCTTCAGGTTAGCCCAGCTCCTGTGAAGTTTGGTAGCGATCATGTCACCCGTGCGAAGCCGGGGCGGATAGCTAGTAAAATATAAAAAATAATAACACCAGGGTTCGAACCAGGGACGAAACGGTTAATAAACCGATTCTTTATCCATTAGGCTATCTTCTTCTCTTAATATATAGATATATTGCACTTTTCTAGTATCGGGCATTATCTACTTAGTAGTCAAGTCACACTCAGTTACGCGATCATGAAAATTGATAACCTACCGCTAATCCGTAATCATTTCAATAATGTCTTATGTGCGCTAGTCGACGTACTGTATATCTTTCTATTGCACGTTCTCTGGTCCCACGAATGTGACCGGCGACTAATGCATATTCACACGCACACACCGAAACATTTTCTTCTTAAATATTTGTTCTGAAGTAATTACAGTGTATACGTACCCAGAAATTGACTGGGATAATGGACTTTAAAACATCTAGATGAACTATCATTATTGCATTGTGTTTAACCATACGATGATTGACAATAAAACATCAAAACTACCTATAGCTGCATCGCGGGGGAGCGTGGTGGGGAATGCTCATGCATACCAGTGCCCCAATCACACAGGTCATGATGACATATTGCCGACATTGGTATTGATGTTAAGTAACATCAGATGGAGAGACTTTTAGCTAAAATACTTTTTTATAAAAATGTAATAGTTCGTATCTCACGTTACATAAGAAACATATAAGATACATTGCGGAAGACATTACAGGATGGAGCCTGGAGATTTGTAACACAAGTTACGACAGTTCACACTCATAAGAATTTTTAAAATAATTGTTATTAAAATGTATCGTATGTAATATACCTTGTGAGAAGTAACTGAAATTTTATTATGATTATTTTTCTTATATCACGGATTTCAATCACGGTCATTTGATAGGCGTGCGTGGGGATATGTATCCAACGCGTAGAGATTTTGAAAAGATTGATGTTATGTTGTACACCCACCGAGATCCGCTCCTGAGAATATCAATGGAACAATATATCCGTGAGCGGGTTACGGCGGGTATTGGGACTATTGCGAATTTGTGGGAAATTATTGGTCTATTGTAATGAGACTTGAAGGGATAGGTATTGGGCTATTACAGAAGAGGGACAGACACTTGCCATAACTATCATATCTGATTGTTATAGCCTGGAGATTTGTAATAAAAGTTACGACCTAGTTCACACTCCATACTCCCACAAGATATTTTTTAATTGTTATAAAAAAGAATCCTATATTTTACCTTGTGAGAAGTAAACAAAACTTATTATTACTGTATTATTAATACGTTATCGAAACCAATTGCCCTTAATTAGAGATACGATGCAGGCAAATTGTACGCAGAAGTAAATATATTTTATACAATTGAAGGGGCAAAAAACACGTGCATTTGCAACATATATATATGCACGTAAGCGAACCTAACTTGAAACCCTTCTATGGAGCATTCTACAGACCTCAATTACTCGCCTAGGAAATTGTTAATCTACTCCCGTTTTCTGTAAGATGAACACTTCACTCCCCCAATTACGATTCAAACCTATTATAATTAATTAATTACTCCTAATGTATAGTGAGTTTTCCAGTAAGCTCCTGAAAATGTAAGTTGATCGCCAATTTACGGAAAGTGCCTACATAAAATATATATAACGTTAAGAATATATTTACGTGATATTACACTCGAAATAAAAAAAAATGCTTACTGAGGATTTCGTATTTACCAACGTATAATATTTACACGTTATCTGGTATCATCCTTACATATTTTACATCTACACTTATTTACACATCAAATTTCATAAAAATCATAGAAAAAGTCTTTTCCGTAAACTCGATTTAGATACATAAATATTATCAACAATTCATGATCAAATTGGTCGTGTTCCATCAGAAGGTGATATCAGGAGACCTAGAAACCGGCGAGCGTGCATGAAAAGAGCAATGAATGTTAAAGAAGCGAGTGAGGTATGTAAGGACCGAGTCACTGGCGCTCGGTCCTCACTGCCTACCCCGCAAGGGATTTGGCGTGAACTTATAGATAGATAGAATATTATCAACAAAATGGCCGCTGTTTAGTTACTACTAAGCAACAACATTTCGGGTTAAAACTGTTAACTGTCAGTCAACTGTCATGCTCTAAACCCCATCGGTTAAAGGGTTAGCCGTGTCCCTGCAGTGGTATGAGTACAGGTTGATGTGGTATATGTAACTAGCTGTTGCCCGCGGCTTCGCCCACCCTGTAGCAGGATGTTAAATAACATATAACGTTCCTTAAGAATTGGGCTATCAAATTCAAAATGATTCTTTCAAAACCAACTAGTAGATAGAATGTAATTACAATATGTCATTTTTTGCCAGTACTTGAGCTACTAGACCTATTCTTACCAAAGAATACCTGCTTCATAAACCTAGGTCAACTCTACTCGTAAGCAAGACCGGCGGACTGAACTTCTTTCATGCAAAAACATTTAGGAAAATTTGACAAATTGTGAAAAAAGTAACACTTGAAGTTTTAAGAGAGATAGGGCGCGTCTCTGTAAGTACCTCCACCTCGCCGAAAACTGCAGTCAAATAACAACTCACTGGAGGTGTTGTTTTGTATTGTGTGTTGTTGTATTGAGTGAGGTCACAATTAAGCTGCTAAAGAGTTACTGGTGACCTCGCTCGAGTGATACTTAATGCAAGAGTTCATGGGCTACGGTAACCGCTTTACGGTGGGCCATATACATGCCTCCTAACGTTGTATAAAAATCTAAATCGATGTGGTCGAACAGTAGCATAGTAAAAATTTGTTTTTACTATGACTGTAGTGTCCAATCAGTAACGAACTACCGACTGTCTGTCATGTCAACTTGGTGTAATACATTACGTAACTTCTGGTTTTAAGAGGTTTTTAGATTTAAGAGAGGTAGGACGCATCTAAGCAGTCTGTCGGGGGAAGTAGCTCCACTTCACAGAAAATCGCGACAGTATAGGCCGCGAGTAACTCGCGGCCTATACTGTCGCGATTTTCTGTGAGGGTGAGATAAACTTTTCCATACCAAAACATTTAGAAAATTTCAGGCAATTTATGTTGAAAACAACTATAAAAATTATAAATGTATACGTACATATATATATTTTACGGTAAGCGTGATTAACTGAAATTATTAATAATTGTCTATCATTATTAATAATCACCTCATGATTTGGTAAATGTATCTAAATATAAAATTGAAATTCATCACTTTTAGCAGTTGCTATTATAATTCACTACTCTCGTCGGTAAAAGTAATATAATAAAATAAGGCTTGAAGTTATTTGTTCAGTAGGTATTTCTTTATACCAGAGTACGTATAAGAACATAACCAAAAGAAACTTACATGCAAAATCGTTTATTCTTTGAATTTGTTTATCGAACACGAACAGATAAAATAAAAATTATAGAATCATAGTTCTGGCATCGGGGTCTTCTATCGAAGTTACTATCGTACGGGCTGACCAAGGGTATGTGCGTGGCATTCATTGTTATGCAGACGACAGCACCGGGGACAGTTATTGTACAGGCCTTGCTAACATACCTCGTTCCCTTGTAGGAAAGCCAAGTTAAATTTGTGTCTGAAATTGAAGGTAGTTTAACCCTCTGTAGCATAGTGTAGACTGAAGGCATCGTACTGATTGAGCGCCTCCACAATTTACAGGATTGATTTTTAAAAGTAATCACGCACTGTAATGTGTGGTCTACACTCTGAGTTAGCGAATTAATATAAATGAAAACGGCTAGATGGCGATACGTGTAGCAAATTGAAATTTGTTCGTCAATCTGTCGGGAGTTTCGAAAAGTGTCGGTCTGCTGCGATTTGAAAAATCATAAAAAATTGTTGTGCTTGTGTTTTGTGCATGATATTGATAAATTGGAGAGGTAAGTGTTTGAACTTTATTGTGTAATGTTATTATTAAAAACTTTTTACGTTTTATAGTGTTTTTGCTGGTAAGTTGGTTTGTTGCTCGCAGGCTACATCAGACGAAAAGTGCAAAATTTTATTTGATACCTATTAGGTTGATCGTAGTTTTTATTATTTTCCAGGATGTCTCATAAGAGGCCCTTTGATGACAAGGACATTGCTACTGTGCTACATGATGATCCAGATCGTGAAAATGGCTTAGATTTTGATGACGATAGCCTCGCCGATCCTGATTTTGTTCCTGATTTGGAAATAATGGAAGACGAGGTGCCAAAGATGGATATTGATGTGGATTCTATTATAGAAATCCTTCAAAGACAATGTCCTTCCTCGAGCAGTAAAGCTGCACCATCACAAGAAAGTACTACTAAACTACTAGCTAAACCTACCCAAGCCAGAAAATCTGTCGAAGAGAAGCTAACTAAGCCGAATTTACGCTGAAAGAAAAATAATTTAGAATTAAATGCAGAGCAGCTATTGTTTACAGGAATCAATACCCTGGGTCCTGATCTACTAGCTAGATACTCCTGCACAGTTTCATTTTCTACTTATTTTCACTATTACTAATGAAGAAAATTTCTGAGGAGTAAAACTTATATCCTAATAGTACTTTTCGAATGTCAGACAAGGATGTTAGGCAATTCATAGGTGTGGCATATCTAATGTCTCTCGTCCAATTACCTAGAGTTACGATCCACAGGAGTCCTATACTTGGAACACCTCTAATACAGGAAACCATAACGACAAACAGAAGTGAACATAAAGCGACCCAATGTAGTTGGAGAATATAATCGGTAGTAGATGGGTAGAGGGTAGAGTTGACCTTCTTGACAGCATCATGGCCATTTATTAGATACGTACGAAGCACACGATGGCCCATTCGCCTATTTTATCATTATTTAGATCTGACAATGGTCAACGCATGGATTCTGTACAAAAGGGTTGCTAAATAGAAAAAAATACAATCAGGCCGCTTATCATCAGCAGATTTTCAGCTGGAGGTAGCTGTGACCCTTTGCAAAATGGGAATAAAATCTAGTTTGTGTAGTCGGCGGTCGCTGGAGAGCGGGATTCAAGCAAGAAAGTATAAAGGACCTGCTGAATATGTGCCATCAAAAGTAGTCCGGCAAGACCAGAGTGGCCACTGGCAGCAATGGTCTGATAAAAAAATAACTTGCAATTTCCGAAGTGTCTACACACTTCGTTGGTAAATCCTACGATTTACCCACAATATATGTGAAAAATGCGAGGTGCCCTTATGCTACACGAAAAGAAAGAATTACTTCAGAAATTTCCAATTTTCATAACTTGTGCTGCCATACTGCAGATTTTGACCACTTGCCTCAGTGTTGCCAAAAAGCAACACTCCCTATTTTTATGACTTTCTTTCCAAATAATTGAAAATTGCAAAAATCCAGAAATACGTGTATTTTATTTTTTTGTTACCATACCCAATACAAAAAATCAAGTAAATTCGAGTTTATGAGTGACAGAGGGTTAAGAGAAATCTCTGACTGGGGACGTTTGAACTTAGTACAATTTAATCCTAAAAGATACAAATTTGCGTGTTCACCGCTAAGAAAACCCCATTTGCTGTACCTCTTTATTTCCAGAACACGCTCCTTACCATTGCCAAGAGCTTTGGGATTCTCGGTATTGAGATCTCCAGCGATGTTCAGTACTGCAGTCACCCGGAAGAGAAGGTCAAACTGGTGTCCAAGAAACTTGGTGTGGTCAACAGAACCAAACAGTACTTCAGCTCGGGGCAAAGACTCATGTTATATAAATCACAAGTCAGACCGCATATGAAGTACTGAAGTCACCTTTGGGCGGGGGCACCTAGATACCGGCTAGGACCTTGTGACTTGGTACAAAAACGAGCTGTGGGATCGTTGATGATCCTAAATTCACACACAGGCATTAAACCCTTATGTTTAAGGAGAGATTTTGCGTCTCTTTGCGTGTTCTACCGAAAATAGGTTGTGTTCCGAGGAGTTGTCCGACATGATGTCAACAGCCTCATTTTACAATGCAACCTCTCGCCGACGGCTGGGAGTCTCATCACTGGATGGTCATCCGCAATAGTACGTACTGTGCGCGGTTCCAGAAATTTTGTTGTGATTAATTTCTTACTTTTACCTCGACTTTCGGTAATTATTAATAGTTATAGACAATTATTAATAATTTTCAATTAATCACACTTACCGTAGATCCTATTTCAACTCATGACGAGCTCGGTGGCGCAGTGGTGAAACACGCTGTTACGTTACTTTAACACCAACGCTCGTGGGTTCAATTCCCACACCGGACAAATATTTGTGTGGATGAACATCTCTGTTTGTTTTGGTATGGGTATTTTTAAGAGAGGTTGGGGCCATTAAAGCAGCCCCCGTCTGAGGAAGTTTCAACTCACAGAAAACTGCACGCAGGATACACAACTCTCTAGGGAGTTGTTATTTGTTACTGCGTGGCAGTGAGGCCACCAGTAAGCTCCGAAGGAGTTGCTGTGTTACCAGCAGCGGTGGCATCGTGCAGGTGATACTTAATATATTGCATTTATTATGTACGGTAATCGCTTTATATCAAGTGGGCCGTATGCTTGTATGCCTCCCGACGTTGTATAAAAAAACTAACCTAAGTACCAAATAGCTTTTGTGATGTCTTGACATATCTACATATAGACAGACGGATAAAAAAGACAAAATAACTGCACATAAAATACAAAGGTATACAGCTCGTATGTACGTATGTATGTACTCGTATGTATAGAGCTATTGACCAAACATTTATTGGCGACCTCACTCTCTCGCAGGAACACAATAGCCTTCCGGGGAGTTGCTGTGTTCCTATTGCGTCGCACTGCTGGTAAAGCAGGGATGGCAACGCGTCAGCAATACTTCTTCTGTTGCAAGCGTCAATAAGCTACGGTTACCACTTTACATCAGGTGGATTGTATGCTTGTATGCGTCCCAACATTGTGTAAGAAAAAAGAGAAGTAGTCCGCAGTCCGCAAAGTAGCCCATCTGGGGAAGTACCTCCCTCTCACAGAAAACCACCGTTAAATAACAACACCAGTAAGCTCCTAAGAAGTTGCCAAGTTAGCAGCAGAGGTGGTAACCGTTATACATTTTATGTTATGTATTTTATGACGTTGTAAAAAAAATTGGTTGTCTGTAGGTAGGTTTACGGACGATAATTTTACGTGATAACGTCATAAGAAAACATTCAACAGTTGACAAAACAGTTCACGTGTAGGTTGTGTGCTGCCGCCGTCTCTCTTCTACTCGGACGCATCGCAACAGTGGAAGAGAGATAGATGCGTCACAAGCCGAACGCTTAGGCCGATCGTGCCTCTCTATCGCTTGTTCCGCGCTCTCGCTTGCACGCTCGGGTCAGGCGGAACGTGACACTTTTTCGTGCGTGCAGCCGGCGTTCACCGATTTATAAAACGTCATCACGTTAAAAAAAAGACTAGTTCTGAGCTCTATAAGGTGAAAAACGTTACCCAAGTTGCCTTCCTCTTTGCTAAATATCGCTAGGTTGGATCGCATCATTCAATATAACCCCAAATTGAACGTTATTATTCGATGTATTGAATTAAGAGTATTTGTAATTATAGACAATAATTGAAGTTGTAATTGTAGCCCTATCAATTTCATGTTTGAACGGGCGGAGCATGTCTCTGGGTTGTTATTAACGTGAGTTATCCATGCCTAAATAATATGTTTTGAAACCTACATACCAATGTGTTTCACTTTACGACCATATATGAACTTCGCGTGAATTATAATTTGGAAATGGATGCTTGGTTCGTGAATTGATATCATAACACTCGCCGCGTTGATTGATTACAAAATAGGCTTTACTGCTGCTTCTGCTCGTAACAGCCATAAGGTCCGTAACAGTACCTACCTATAAGAATAGAATAATTCTATAAAAATAATATTTTAACCAATAAGCTGTTAAGTGACGCAATGTTCATCCGCGAACTAGCCAATAAGAGCTGCGCGTTCTAACCGCTCGTAGCGGTGACATTAGTCATTACGTAAAATCATATCATTGGGTCTCCATATGTTAGTTATTTCATGATATTTCCCCGCCTTTCTTGTCATTTTTACAGTAGGTCCTTACATCATATAGAATTTAGATACATTATATAGAAATAATTAATTATTACTTTTATTGATGCTTTGACTGTAGAATTCCCGGGTATGAAAATCGATGAACCATTTAAAAGCGTTTCTTTAAACCACCTCATTGCATTTGAAATTTTCATATTTATTGCAGAGGTTTTTACTGGAGACAATCGCTTGATGTGTTCAAAGACTGCGTCGATAATGTTTCACAGAGACGGCAACGCGGATGCTCCTGGTATTGCAAGCGTCAATCAAAAAGGCATATACTTGCCAACCTTAGTGCATACTAATGAACAATGTGCTATATCACCTAATTTATAAATTAAAATATTTTTTACGCCAACTGAAAATTACAATTTAATTAACCTTGTTAGCTATAACGTCTATTAGGGAATCATAAATGCAAATATCCACACTCATTATGAATAACATGCTATCAACATATTTAACCCTCGACAGTTCACACAGGAACTTGCTTACGCTTTCATACGTACCCTATCATTAGTACCAGGATGGCAAATTGTTTTGCGGTTCATAACGACCATTTTGAAGCTAAAACGTTAGTTATAAGAGTTTACCGGTGGTATTGAATGATGGGTGGCAGTGCAGTGGGCACCCCGCGTGACGCTGCGTCATACCTCACAACTCGGGGCCCAGTGGGAGTCAATGGAACAGCGGACAGGCGACACGCATAATGCCTCGCAAATTGTGACTTGCCGACAGTTACGCAACGATGAAATTGTCGCTGCTTACGTAAGCTATATACTTTAGCGATTAAACGTTGCGACGCTGTTACTTCTTGTTAACGTTGTGTAAACTGATTTTAATTTCGCTTGCCGCTGTTACAGTTCGGCGAAACGCGAAATTATTGTCTTAATGCTTCGAATCAATGGAATTTAACGACTATGACCAACAAAAGTAACTCGACTATTGGTGGGTAAGCAAGCAATTATAGCTGGTGCACTTTAATCGGCTTTGAATGACCCTTAGAAGTGTCGAGATCTTTACTAATTGCTTAAGAAATGCCACGCTAAAATTATTGGGTTAACATTGTGATCTACCCTGATTTGTAGGCAAGCGAAACCCCTCTTGCATGGAAGAAATAGAACATGTGCTTTTTCCAACTATATTCTCACATACGATAATTATTTCCACACTTTAGCGACGTCATAAAACAATAATAAAACTGTTTTCATAACTACTTTTATCTCACTTGGCCTGTAATAATTTTAATTAAATGAATCTTTTTTTTAATAAATTCAACAAAAACATCAGCTAAGTGCGCGCTTAGCTGATGTTGTCGCTCGATGATGTCGCTTCCTGCGCAGTGTAGGATTTTGCAGTTGCCCATCATAATTATGTAGACTGAGAACGCAGCTTTGATCTTTCTTTTCCGTATTTTTCATAGATTATGAACTTTTGTTTACTACCTGTGTTACACAACTCACAACTTCATGTAAGTAATTTTCAATTTATACGGCATTTGTACGAACTTTTCCATTTTATTTCTTCAAATACATTTTATAAGTCAACAGACTCTTTAAGAGTTGGTCTAAAAGAGAGTGTCGGTGTTAAGATAAGAAAGGGCATGCTCCGTTGGTTCGGACATGTAGAAAGAATGCGGGACGAAAGAATGACGAAACAGATATACAATGCAAAAGTGGAAGGATGTAGGAGCCGAGGAAGGCCGAGACTAACCTACCATGACCAAATTGGTCGTGTTTTACCAGAAGGTGATGTCAGGAGCCCCAGGAACCGGCGAGCGTGCATGAAAAGAGCTATGAATGTCACAGAAGCGAGTGAAGTATACAAGGACCGCGTCTTATGGCGCTCGGTTCCCTCTGCCTACCCCTTAAGGGATTTGGCGTGAAGATATACATACATACATACATATACACAGACGAACTCGGTGGCTCAGTCGCGAATGACGCGACTTTGACACCAGCGCTCGTGGGTTCGATTCCCACACATGGCAAACATTTGTGTGCATGAACATGTCTGTTTGTCTTGGTCTGGGTATTTTCTATGTATAATAAGTATGTATTTACAAAAAAAAAATGTATTTACGTATGTTTATCAGTTGTCTAGTACCCATAACACAAGCTATGCTTACTTTGGGGCTAGATGGCGCTGAGTAATTTGTCCGACAATACATACATACAGACTCTTAATATGTAAAACCTACTTAATATCACAGTTAAGTTTTCATTTTCTTCTCTTCATTGTAAACAACAATAACCATTTAGTTAATAATGGCACTTGATTCTAATAAAATGGGATAATAACTTAAAAAAATAGTCCACATTTGTGCCCTAAAGAAATCAAATAATATGAAAGATTCTATTTTACAACTTTCATATAATTTGCGTATCCTATCCATCCCAGAAACGGATGCCAAATTAATGCTTTCAAGTACCTACTAAGAGTTAATCCGAGGATCGACAGATGAACCGACGACATGGCGAAACTGTTAGAGTCCCTTGACTACGTTAACTTAAAAATAATGTTTCATAAACAGAGCTTTTGCAAAGTGTAAAGATTTTCCTTTCAATCTCTGTAATATAAATATAAATGGTCTCTATGAGTATGCAAAGTTGTCATCCAGTCATATTGTTCCAACTCATATTCTTTTTGACAACTTCACTTTAAGGGAACGTTGCTCCTTCCTTTTTGTTATGCGGTTGCAATACAATATAACGGGCTCGATTACAATAATACAAAGAGTATCGCTCAATGAGCATTGACATTCTCGCTGCCTAGGCAGCAACTTGACGAGCTCGGTGGCTCAATCGTGAATGACGCGACTTTGACACCAACGCTCGTGGGTTCGATTCCCACACAAGACAAACATTTGTGTGCATGAGCATGTCTATTTATCTTGGTCTGGATGTTTTAAGAGAGGTAGGTCGCATCAAAGCAGCCCGTCTGGGGAAGTACCTCCACCTCACAGAAAGCAGCAGCCAAATAACAACTCCCTAGAGGGTTGTTGTATTCCTGCGTGTGAGTGAGGTCACCAGTAAGCTCCCAAGGAGTTGCTGTGTAAGCAGCTGAGGCGGCATCGCGCGAGTTATACTTAATATATGGTTAATAGGCTACGCTACGCGCTTTACATCAGGTGGGTCATTTGCTTATATGCCTACCGACGTAGTATAAAAAAAAACTTTCTAGTAATCTTAATTTTGGTCCTGCGAGTGATTATCAGTAGTCAAGGAGTTGTTGTGTTAACAGCGGAGGTGACACCGCACGAGCGATACTTAATGTATATGCTACGGTAACCACTTTATATCAGGTGGGCCGTATGTTTATACATCTCCCGATGTTGTGCAAAAAGAATGGTACTTTGTGTGCAACAGTGTTTGCGCGTCGTCCCGCTTTGCGTCGGTCTATTTACCATTTGCTCGGACTTCTATGATATAAGATTTGATCTACAATCCACAAATGATAAGTAGCGTACGCTATCCGCGGCCACAATCCGTGAGCTACCCCTCCTCTCGCCAATTAATCCACTCAATTGAATATCTAGAACGAAACCTATCGTGTTTAGTCCTCCCACGGGTTTGTTAACGTTCGTTTGAATTCCAATTAGAGGACAGTAAACGCTCGCGCCTTTTGATGTTACGAAGGATCAAAGACAAAGACAATAAAGGCTTTGTCAGCGACTAACAAAATGTATGACACTAAATATAAAGAATTTATACTCATGGCAATTACCCCAAATCTTAATAAAAAAATGCACAAGGAGGAGTAGATTCTCGCACGACGATTTGTCTAACATACTCGTCATTAAGTATATAGTTGTTCAATTTATTATTAAGTTATACCAATTTTACTATCCAATATTAGTTGATCTTCATAATATAGATGCAGTTCAAGTTGAATTGGATTTCAATTTTCTCCGAAACATTGAGTTACACGAAAATCGCAGCCAAATAATAACTCCCCAGAGAGTTATTGTGTGTTGCTGCCCGATGTTATACATGGTAAATTTGTACACTAGTATATATAAGGAAATTTTACTTGAAAGCCAAATCCCTAAATATCGCCTATCCAGGTGGCTGTTTGGAGCATGCTCGCCGTGTGTCTTCATATATAGATGGAAGGAAGGGTATGTATGTATACAGGGAAAATGCAAAAAAAAATATCTGACGATCTGTCAGTTGTTCAGGAAATCACAAATCTAAATCTCCTGGAATCGTGACATTTGTTACGTAGCAAAGTCTCGTTGCAGAGAAAAAAGTCGTAAATTGCCATTTTGTAGTAATGTCTGTCATTAAAATTTATATTGTACTTGTAGCTTAACAAGTATGACAAAAATTTTAAATTGATAGAAAAAAAATCAGGCACGCCATTTTATATTTATATCTTTCTGTATGTATGTTAAGAAATCAAAAAACCAGTTCCAACAGATGACCTTGAATCGTGCAATTTGACAAGAAGCCTCATAGGCATATGGCATTTTTTTGTAATTATTTTTAGTCAATGTTGTTCGAACGATGTCTACGAAGCTCCAGTAATTTTGAAAAATATTATAAATGTGCGGTATCAGCGATAACTGTCGACCAGGCAGGAGCAGTGATAGCCTAATGGATAAAGAATCAGCCAATTCGCCTGGTCTGGTCCTGGTTCGAATCCTGGTGCGCCCACTATATTCATGGTTTCGGATTTATTTGACAGTATTTGAAGGAAAACATCGTGAGGAATCCCGCTAATGTAAGGTAAGGTCTGGCTTTCTTTCTGGTTTGTGGAGGTGTGACGGCAGTCGTCCCATATCAAAATCAACATCTTCCCCAAATCTTTAGACTTTGGTAGCTTACCCCGCCAAATCCTAATGGATTGGGAGACGGTATAAGGCTTGGAAGATGGAGAAATGTCGACCCTATTTGTTGATGTTGGTGAAATTTAGATGTGCGTAAAAAACATAAAACATTAGTATGTAAGAAACATAAATTTCAAATAGTGGACTCTCTCTTGGCTGGTTTTTACCAGTATTTTCTCCTTTATACTCGTATGTTTTTGTTCCTTAAAAGTTTGTAGCCTAAAATAGTAGTTAACATTCTGTTAGGTGAAGTATCGTTCTTGTTTTAATGGAAGTTGTAACGATTTTATCCACTTGCGAAAGTAGGTTTATTTGGCTCCAGCCTTTAAGTATTTTATGTTTGCAATATAAAATACATAAAAGCTCCCACTTTGAATGGCAATGGCCTTAGAATTCCATTGGCATCACGGTGAGTTGCATTAAAAGTAATTCAAAAAGCTTTTATTAAATGTTTTGTAAATGACGTTGGATAATATACTCGTAAAAAATATAAACGAAGCTAGAGGGATTACGTAACTGATAGTAACTAATCGAAGTTTTTTGAAAATCAAGATTTTTGATAGTGTTGATAATTATGTATATTTTACAGGTATTATGTATAGTAATATTATTCAAAATATAAATATCTCTAATGACTCGAAGCTGTGAAATAATCAGCATTATCGCATGCATGCATAAAATATGAAATATGTACAGCAGTAAACGGGTTACGTAACAGCATTGTGACTGCAGTGTGTCGGTTTCAAGGTGCCTATAGTCGTGAATGGCGATCGCGTGAATGAACAGGGGCCGTTTTACTCGTTACTGGTAGGTACGGACATGGAGCGACTGTCCTCATAATGAACACAAGATACTAGAAACTGGTGCGAATTATGTCGCAGTAGACTACAAAATATCTGCCTAAACTAGCCATAAGTTCTGTTACCACATAAAGTGGTCATATTTTTCTATGAAAAAACGTAAATAGATCTTAAATCATTAATTAAAAAAGAAATCTTGTATTTTTTTATGCAAAGTCGAGAGGCAGACAAGCATACGGCCCACTTGAAATAAAGCTGTTACCGTAATGTATGCAATACAAGAGTTATGGCTCGCTTACTTATATTACTGGTAACCTTAGCACAACAACTCTGCAAGAATTTGTTTTTTGTCTGCAGTCTTTTCTGAGGTGGAGGTACTTCCCCAGTTGAGCTGCTTTGAAATATTATACTATTATAATTATAAATATTCTTCATAGCGTTACCCCGTTTCCTAATTCAGTATGGCGGGGCCCGCTACCTAACATACCTACTAATTTTTATATGGAGCGACTGCCTTCTGACCCTCACAACCCAGAGTGAATACCAGGCCTTTGTTAGTTATGATTACACGACTTTCGAAATACATCGAGTTTCGAATCAATGGCCATATGAACCGGGGACTAGTTGTTCAATAGGCCCATTCTATATCCACTTGGCTATCATATATATATATATATATATCATATATCAGCTCATCTCTTATTTCTGTATATATTTATTAAATCGAAAGTAGTATATGTGTATACAATTTGTACATAAAATATTAAGAAAATATATTGCCCTATGGCGTTCAGAGATATATTCTTTCCATTTGTCCGACCTTCTCCGTCTTCACTAGAAGGTTAGCAATGGCTCATTAGAGTAATATCGAGCAGGTCATGTCCTCTGATCCTTTGACGAGGGCCAGTCTTCAGCTCTAATTAAGTATGTGAACATTATACTCCAGCCAGGGTTGAGATATCTGGTGCCCTGTTGGTGACAGATCCGGGGCACCACACCAACGCGGCCGATGGCATTTCGCGGAGTCGTTTAGTGGGTATACCGTCGGACAGCCGACCGGGACCCCACACTACCACCGGAGGCCACCCAGGCACCGGTGGTGTGCGTAACGCATTTTTCCCCGCGTCACAAAAAAAAATGTTTGAGATATCTGAGCCTCATGATCAGATGCAGAGTATTGCTGGAAAGTCCACGTTACATTTTTGAGCGGTACAATGGTCTCTTCAATAACTTTAGCCGCATCCTATATAGCAATAACTCTTCAAAAACTTTTCAAGTCTTTATTCCTTTTTATAAAAATGACATTATGCCATGACTGCTGGAAGATAGTTTAACTTCACCAACAACTTCGTCTTCGTGAGCACATTTCTATTTTATACCACGTGTCGCAAGAGTTTAGATCGATATTCTTTAAGAAACTGTTTTAGGACATGTTTTGCGTTTCCAAGATACCGGGAAAATCTTAACGGGAATGTTCGTTTCTCGCGGCAATGTTTGTTGTTTTTATAAAGTTTTCCTCTGGACAGCGTTCAGTGACTGTCTAGTCTTAACTGCACGTGGCCCATATTATTTTAAAATATAAATACTAAATTAATCACAATTATCTTATATGCTATTTGAATTGTCTATCTACAGCGAATTTGATCGGAAGCACACAAAGTAGTTTAGATCAAATTGCCTGTAAATTTGACTTTTACAAAGTAACGCCTGAATCTATTAACTGTTTAATTGTCTATATTTTCACGCCAAGCCACTTGTGGTGTATCCAATGAGAACAAAGTGCCACGTAACATGGTCCTTACACACCTCACCCGCTACTTTAACATTCATAATTCCTTTCATGTACGTTCGCCGATTCCCTTGATCTCCTGACATCTCCTTCAGATAAAATAATACTACGAGTATATTAAATTTATACAATATAAAATAAAACTTAATCTTTATCTCATTTAAATGATTCTAAAAATATCTTATAAGCACAAGATAGACAACACTCATATCGAGCCTCTGATGGCCTCACATCTACTAAATCGCTATCAAGCTTATCAATGTCTGTATATTCTGCGACTAGATGATGGGAAATTATGAAATCAGAGCTTTATTTTAAGGAGTAAAGTCCCGTGGATGCTATGCTGCTGAAGAATGAAGCTGCGGGTAAGGTATTGTTTATGACTGTAGAACGCCTCATACTATTGTAGAATCGGTAAAATACACAAAGAGACGCCAAATCTGGCCTTAGACCTAAGGGCTGAATTCAGCGTGTAACTTTGTTACAAAGTCCAAGTTAGTATCTAATGCTCTCGCCGAAACGTGACTACAGTTCTCACACTCATCGGACTCGACACTTGTATAGCATAAGTACTTGCTCCGAGCTTTGGCACTACTTAAGCTGTCTTGGGGGTCAATTTGATCTTCTCCTCCAGGTAACCTCGATAATGAACTTCGTTAGAAATTTTGACTTGATTTCGGAATGGTAAATGGGGACTTCCAAAATTGAGAAATTGCAGCAAATGGGGGTTTCTTAACAGTTACTACTTCAGGTAGCCGTACCCTTTTGAAGGCACGTATTCTTGTTTATCATCTATAAACCAAAAACTATACCAGTATGATGAAATTGATTTGTTTCATTTTCAACAACATGGTGATATTTTTAATCTTATTGAATAACAGCCTTATTAATCAGGACTATTTAATTGGCTTGTAGTTGTAGGTCGTCCGATGTGGTCTTCATTAAATAACGTTGGTGTAGGTCAACAAGGAACACGTAAAACTTGTTATGACTGACTCGTAGACTTATTTACATAACATGGTCACAAATTTAAGTGACTTTCTTCCGAAGTATAAGACAATACGACTAAACATGGCTATGTGATTGCTTTTATAATTCAGACAGAAAAATGTTTATGTAATAAATTTATCAAATTTAGTTTTCCAATTGTGATTTCTGTAAATACAGAAGTGGTCGTTACGAAGAAATCCGACATTGCATTTATTGGGATTAGAGTAGTCTCCAAATTGTAGTGCGACCGCCACAAAAAATAAACTTGCCAGTAAACTCAGTTTAGCCGCATATGCAGTTAGGAGAATCAGACAATTTTGATGGACGTGACTACTGCAAGCCTTATCTTTTTCAGCTACTTTCACAGCAATATGTCGTATAGTATACTGTTAGGGGAAATGTGGCTGATATTGAAACAATTTATACATTACGTAAGAGAGCCATACGCTCTATTTATAACATGGGCTCTAAGGAATCACTTAAGAAATTGTTCAAAGAAATAAATACTCTTACTGTATCACCTTGCAGTATATTTATTAGAATACAATGAAACAATAAAATACAATATAAATACTTAAAAATATTCAGCGATATTTTCAATATTCAGTGAAAATCTTAAAGTTGCATATACCAGTACATAATTTATTTATTTTACATTATATATACATTAGCTATAGGACTGACGGTAGATCTTTTGTTGTAAATTATATTTCATTCTGTAATAACAACTTCAACAGGCACATCAAAACCACTCTTTGTAAAAAAGGTTATTACGATTAATATCTGACTGACAGAGATGCTTGGAAATGATTTCATACATGCAACCACATATCTTTAATTTCTACCACTTGACATCATTATTGTGCCGCTATGCTGACATAAGTTTATTGAAATATCAATTGACGATTAAAAGCAAATATTGACAAGTTTTTTCAGCATTTCTTCTTCGCCAATGATCATTTTCGAAATGCTCGTAGATTAAAAAACAAAAAGTAAAAGATATTATTAAAAATCAAATACATTGTATTTAAAAAATTTAAGACTTGATCAAATGTCAGCGAAATCTTAATGGTAAATGGAGAGTTTATCTGTTTGGCTCTCTCTGCTTGCCCCGCAAGTGACGTGAAGTTATACATCGCTTGCATCGTAATGCGCTATCTACTAAAACGAAATATTTCCAAAATAATTTTGATTTATGAAATGTAAATTCAATTCCAATGATTTTGAAATGAAAACTTCTTCAGAAACATTGAACTACTTTTGCTACAAGAAGACTTTATAGGTTCGGGCCATCGATATGTTAATCAGTGTACTCATCACTGATGTGGTTTAACAAGCTATTAACAGTAGATATATCTGTAGCTTGAATATCAGTTCTATTTTTTCACTTCTGACAGCAGTCCCCATGACGGCAACTTTTTTTTTATTTGACTGAGAGCCGAATGGGCGGATTCATACTTACTTTTGCAAAAAGACTTCTTGGGCTTCTTAACGGAATGAACAAACTTACAGTTAGTGTATCTGCTGCTTATCTATCTATATCTATCTATGTATATTTTCACGCCAAGTCCCTCGCGGGGTAGGCACAGAGAACCGAGCGCCTTGAGACGCGGGCCTTACACACCTCAATCGCTTCTATTACATCAGATCTCGTTATCGCTCGCTAGTTCCTAGATTTCCTGATATCTCCTTCGGATAAAACGCCACCTTTTGGTCATGGTAGGTGAGTAAGCTCCGTCGTCCTTCCAATTTCCTATTATATACCTATTTCGTTATTCTTTCGTCATGCATTTTATCTACATGCCCAAACCAATGAAGTACGCCGAGATTCTTCTTAAGACATACACTCTCTTTCATATTATCGTTGCGAACGCGATCAATAGGTAAGCATTACGCCACTAATTTTGCACAATGCTCGCACCTCTACTATGTTTATGCTGCTTTCATGCTCTCTCTGCCATAATTATCTTTCACTTTCGCAATATACAGTTGAAAGTAGTATCGTGTTATGTACAGCGAGCTGTGTTTTCTGGCTTAGGTTTCCACTCCATTCACAATGTACCCTACTCCCCCTCGTCACTTCAGCGGTGCACCTTCCATCCCTACTAAAAGCGTGCTACTACTGGCATAGTGTAATACACGATTTTACCATAAAAAATCACCGTGTTAATAAATTATAAATATAAATAAATATTGTCGGACCCCAAAGCCCCAAAGTAAGCGAAGCTTGTGTTGTGGGTGCTAGACAACTGATAAACATACGTAAATACATTTTTTTTTCTAAATACATACTTATTTTACATAGTAAATACCCAGACCAAGACAAACAGACATGTTCATGCACACAAATGTTTGTTCTGTGTGGGAATCGAACCCACGAGCGTTGGTGACAAAGTAGCGTAACAGCGCGTTTCACCACTGCGCCACCGAGCTCGTCAAGTGTACTCAATTTCGTTAAAATCCTTAGAGCAAAAGAGGTATGTCACGTTATATATGTATATTTTATTATATACATTCATATTTATATATTTGTAGACAATGGGCATTTTACACGATTAAGGTGGCAAATAAGCATACGGTCTGCCTGATTGTAAGCAGTTACCATAACCTATGAACAGTTGCAATACCAGGGGTTTTACTCGTGCGTTGCCGACCCTGTAAAAACCTCATTACGCCTTTTTTGAAGAACCTCATCTATCTCTATAGTCCCTAGGCTCAGAATACTGTGTCGCTTTATTCAGCACACCGAGTTTATTGGAAGTCAGGATAACCTTGTCTTCTAAAGGCATTCTAATGTAACATCACCTGCCCTGTTACGATCGAGGGCGTAGCAACTCGGAATCGACAAAGTAAACTTGAGAGGTTATCTTGTATTATTATTCACTGACATGTACAAAGATACAAATGCCAGCGTGAATGCGTAATATGCTCTGAATGCATGTGAAGATATTATCTGCGTTAGATTTAAATAAATTAAAATCATGCAAACGCAATAGGAAAGGTTTTACTATTTGGTATTTAAATATACAAATATTTAGAGAGACGATGTTTCACACATATCTGCATCATAAAGGTTTGGCTCGCCATAAGGCACAATGCCGCCCAAACTAGCAATATCTTTTTCTGAGGCTCATAACCACATCCATAGATTCGGAACAAACATTTAGACGCCTAATAAATATCTGTTTTAATAGTGTTTAGAAACCAGAACTCTACGAGCATACTTTTAGCCACTCCACAATCTGAGTCTTCAACTTGTACCGTATCTAAAGAAAGGAAAATAAAATTGCTTTCTTATATGCCGACAATGGTGACATTCGGCACATTATATCAAAGTTCCCAAATTTGATTCCATTCCAGACATATTGTTGGTAACTACTAAATCAAGTACTCAAGCTACATTCTCTTTAGTAACCAGTCACTTTCTTCAATCAGTGAATAACGTATATGTTCATGAGAGGTGACAATTACTCATATAGTAAATTCTGCCACCAATTTGGATAGTGTTTTCCCAAGAGCATAAGAGAGATTGGTGGTTCAACACATTTAGATATATACGGATAGGTATTAAATCATATAATAGCAAATAACCTACGTACAATCACGAAATATAAAAACCCCTATATGCCTCTATAAACCACGAAATGTTAATACTATTTAAATATAACACCTTTATGCAGCAAAAAATTAACACCTTGTAACGAATGTTTAGTCATTTAAAGACCAAAAACCTTAAAAACTTGTATAATTAACCTTATGAGAGTACTTAAAATTACTCACCTTAAGTATATTTTGGGGTTGACAACACATAAATGAGGTATTTTGTAGTATAGAGCCTGCGAGGGTGACTCATTCATGAGACTCATGGCAGGATGAGTTGGTAGCTAAACTGGGTTCGAAAAACAACTATTATCGCTCGAGTAACATTGAGTACAAAATAAATTATGCTATACTTATGATCTCTTCTATGATTCATGTGTATGGATGCGAATCTTTGAATATCTGTACCAGATATTTCACGAAATAATATAATAAAACCTACGCGCTAATCGTAACCGTAAGCGCTTTTCTTATATTAGAAAGGCTGATGATGAGGCATGTAAAAAAACGCGTAGAGATATGTATTAAAAATATATATTTTGTTATTTGTAATATTATAAAATATCGCATTAGCCTAGTCATTTAGTAGCAAAGCATATACATATTCGATTGTAGTTTCTACGAAATAGCCTTAAAAGTTGAATGCTTTGACTTTTAAGGCTATTTCGTAGAAATTTCGTACAGATCTTGTTTGCAAATATTTTTTTTATGCAGTCGAATAAATGTACTAATATATAAATAATGCTTTTAAATCCTAGGACTGAATGAATGAATTGGACTACAACGTTAAAAACGATTGGGGTTGTTCGATCGTCGATAAAAAACGTGAGGCGAGTTCACACTGCAAGAGTTATTACATCATAAATGAAAAGATATGTCATTACATTATTCTCTCACACAATATAAATTTAACCTAACAAAAAAAAAAAATTCCAAATCGTATTATATGTATTCATGCTTCTAACATAGTAGTATAATAAGTATGGGTTCACAATCACAATGAAGTTGACATTAACTTCTTTTAAAACCCATGATAAAAAAGAAGTGAGTGAGTATGTAAGTGAAAATAAAATTATGTACAGTACGAGTAATGTGTACCTAATCCAAGTTCCAGAAAAAATAATATGAGGTCTTACCTTATTCATACGACCCAAGTAAGGCCAATGACTAGGACTTATTTTTAGATTATTATTTTTAGTAATCGACTCTGTAAGATCTAATTAAAAAGTAACACAATTAAGTAAAGAATCGTAATAATTATATTAGTCATGTTACGATACGCAACAATTTAAATTCTGTACAGATCTTCCTCAACACTGTAAGCTGACTCGAGGTAAAAGGGGAAAACTTCTTAACGAAATAGTACAAACAATATAATTTACTGTTATCTCATTACTATAGCCCAACAATTTCTCACACATTCGCAATAGTCCCAAAAACCTGCCGAGACCTGCTCATGAATATGTTGTGCCATCGATATTCCCAAGAGCGAAAGCGAGTATACAGCATTAGAATCATTTTCTCAAAGGGGCGTCTACGCGTTGGATCCATATTCCCTCGCATGGCTATAACCGGCATTAAAACCCGTCTAATAAACCGTGTGACCTACCACAGTGGTATCGCAGGTATCCCAATCGACGGCAGAAGCCGTAGGTAGGTAGGTAATTTTGAACATAGAATATGTGTATACGAGTATGAATAATTTTGTATATCACTTACTCACTAACTATAATAGATAAAGGTTTATGAATCTGCTTGCTAAGCTGTTTCATATAACTCCACACGACATATATCTAAAAAAAACTTGACTTATGGCCCCTCCTTATTTGTTATATTAGTTTTAAGAAATTTGTACTCTATTACTGGTAGATATTATGGAAGGGAGCATGTTACGCAATTGCGAAATTACGCGCCTGTATATCTAACACCTACAACACAGATATAAATGCCTGCCACAAGCTACCAGATAGATACATATATGATCTTATAAGGGCTCCGTTTTCTACTGAGGAATGGAACCTTCTAAAAGTTAAAAGTTATTGACTTCGATTCTTGAACAATTGATAAATGATTATTTGTCGTGTTGCTACAACAAGGCGCGGTGCGCCGGATGATAACCTGGCTGGCATTTGTTTTCGCGCCTGAAGAGGAATTAATGCTTTCATTCAATATAAGGAAAACTAAATAAAAATTTCATTTCTATTAAGTTTTTTAAGCGAGTATAATGAAGGATCATAAAATAACTCAGGTATAACCTAACTTCCCTCTAACGTGTGTTAAACACGCGACTCCGGGCTTACCTGGTAGATCACGGCGTGGTGAGCGACCGCTAATACGACTGGTGATCTTCTAGTCTTTCTTACTCTTACTCTTTGGGCTTTGGAAATTGAAAATCAATGTCCGGACTATGTCTATCAGCCTAAATATGGAGAAGGCGTACAATTGGGTCTGGTTTGGAGGTTCCTCTATCGAACTTGTCATCTTGCGGGCTACCCGCGGATTTGTGCAAGTGGGTTGCCAGTTTCTTGTGCAGCAGATGCATTAGTGTTTAGTGATGGTAGCTGCTCCTACAGCATGGACATCAAAACTGACGTCCCGCAAGGCTCTATAATCTCCCCGGCGCTATTCCTGCTGTATACCTATGATACTCTCAACTGATGAGTTTTATTGCTGTGCGATACTTATTATACTCGTACAAACAGTGCTAATATCCCTAGCTCTCTCGTGGAAATTAGCCGCAATAGATTTGTGTCTGAAATTGAGGGTACTTTGACTAAATATATGATTGGGGGCAGTTAAACTTGGTCGAATTCAACCCCTCAATTCCAGAACACGCCTCTTACCGTTGCTCAGAGCAATGGGATTCTTGTTATCGAGATCGGCAGCTAAGTTCAATTGCGAAGTCACGGAGGAGAAGGTTAAAGCTACATGGTGCTTGAAGGTTAAATTATGCTATGGTTAGTAAAGCAAAGCCGTACTTTAACTCGAGGATAAAGCTTATGTCATAAAGATTTTAGGTAGATCGCACACGGAGTATTATGGTGACCTTTAGATCTGGAAACCAGCTAGGACCTCGTAATTTAGTTCAGAGGCTAGCTGTGAGAAATGTCGATGATCATAAGCCGAGGGTTCACCTCTTTTTGAGTCTTCTACCGATTGAACAACTGGTTGTGTTCTGAGTTGTTGTTACAAAAGCTTTCTACAACAACATCTCGCTCGCCGTCGCCGAGGAATTACACTGGAATAGTGATGTTTCCGTATTAGGCGGCCCAGGGAATTTTTCTTCTAATTCTTATGTTAGCTTTTGATTTTAAGATATTTGATATTACACAATTCTATCTTGAAACTGTTCTAGCGACTGCTACTGGTCAGTAAAATGGTCTTATAGTAGAAACTTAAATACTAGATAGATAGTTCTAGATAAGGTTGCATCATGTTCATGACGACCAAAAATTCGGGCATAAAGAAGCTACATGGTAACCAACTATATCACTAAATCGACATACTATAATGATGGCATTATGGCTATTACAATACCAACACTATTTCCGTATATTGGAAATCTTCACAGATTTGTTTAAATTTTGAACACCTGTACAGTGGTAGATTACTCCGTAACAGTAGTGTTGGTTAACTTTAATGTCTTCTACTTATTCATAGTGTTATCACGTTTCCTAATTCGTTTGTAAGTCCTTAACTTAAGCTTAAGGATTTGGTGAAGATATTGATTTTTACATAGAGCGACTGCCGTCCGACTAGGGCGTCCAGTATCGGAAGGTTTTCAATTCCGGAGCTGATTTACGATATTGGCCTCTCAACTCCGGAATTCCGGAACTGGTTCCGGAATTGGTAAAAAAAAAAAACAAAAATCTTTCTAGTACGTTTTAATAATTTAAGTCTTGACTGTAGTTATAACAATTTTTAGATTTTGGCGAGTCTAGCTAGAACTTTTAAACAAACAACAAATTGAAAATCTTAAAGAAAATAAACATAACATAAATAAACACAAGAAACATCAGACTTTCGAATAAAACTATTTTAAAATTTTAATATAACAAATATTAAAACAACAGTCTTTAACTCTCTTGACATTATTACCTTATATATTATTAAAATTAAACAAGTTATACTTCTTAAAAACAAATCAACTTAAGTAATTTGAGCTCAATAGCAAATATTTATAAAATAAAATAATCATTAGAATCACTTTTAACATTATTAAGTACCTAGTTAAATTAAAATCAAAATAGTAAAACGAGCATTTAACTAATGTTCGTATTAAATTAATAGGAACATTAAAATCTCAAATGAGATGAAATCAAACCAGTTTCATAAGAGCTAATTAGGCAAAGTCAAGGAAACATTAAGCTCTTGCAATGAGATCTCACTATCAAGAAAGGTTCTCTACTCTACGTGTTGCGCTGTTCTTGATAATGCGTTCTCAAGAGTATCAATGAGTCTAACATTTTGTCAGAAAGTGAGCTACGTATTCGGTTACAAAAGTAACTAGCGCTCGAAAATACCCTTTCACTCTAGACACTCGTAGGAAGCACGATGCTTAAATAATAATAAGCTTGTGTCAGATATACACCTCGCTCTCCGCCATTATCATACATTGCTTTTTCAAATCTGACAAATACAGAAAGGTCAAAATTGGCAGTCGAATGTTTACGGGACTCCTGCAGGCATGTAGCTCTCTATCAAGCTGTTCTTGCAGTGTTAAATCGTCAACTGCGTCGTCAACATTAGAAGACGAAGAGTTATTTTGATTTTCTTCGCGCTCACTTGAAGAGGGGCTGTATTTAAGCTGTTGTTGTAGCAGAGTAACAATAATCTGGGGAATTTCGTCGCTTTTGGGTTTGATAAAAGTGTCATCATCTGCTTGTTTGAAGAAATCTACCGAATTTTGCAGATAGTGCAAAACACCTGCGAGGTTGTCGCCTTTGCTTGATACGATTTCTTAAACTTGTGGCAAGCTTAGCACTTCAAAAACTATTTTGTTCGTCCAGTTTTTTAAGCATGAATCTCAAAGCCGTGTCGGCTGTATAGAGAGTTGCATCACGTCGGCACAATGCAAGAACAGCCAGTTTTATGACATTCAAGCTGTGATGAATGTCGGTCAGTATTTGAATGTCATCATCTGAAAAGGAAACTTCAGATTTCCAATCTATTAGTGCCTTCAAAATAGAGTCTTTTATTTTCAAAAACACTCCAATCATGTCCGACATACTGGACCAGCGTGTGCGACAATCGAGCTGCAGTTGTATGTCTTCACCGTGTTCTGTTTTGACGTATTGTCGCAACATATCAGCTTTTAGAGGTGACTTTCTTATTGACCTGACAAGGCGCCGAACTTTTTCTATAAGTTCCTTGTATGTTTTTGGTTCAGCCTGAGCAGTACGAGTTTCAATTTCTAAACGATCGTCATTCGTTTGCGATGCGCAGTCAGCTTCCTCGTCGCTTTCAGATTTACTGTCTTCGTCTGAATCAAATTCATCGTTGATGGAAACCGGCACTACTGCCTGGGGTTCCTTCGTATCTTTATATAAGGTGTCAATCACAGCAAGCTGAACACCGTGAGCAAGGCACAATTGGTGATAGCCTTTGCAGTATGTGCCCATTTTTACCATTACGCTTGCACCGTAGGTTGTAAGGCTCACGACGTCCTCATCCAAAGACACAGCGAATTTAGCGAGATGGTCTCGCAACATATTGTGTACTGCAAAAGCTGACAATGATCCAGTAATTGCGTTGAAAATGTTGAAATTACGCATAAAAAAAAAGTAAATCGAAATACGATATTGAGCCCTATTCCGGAATTGAAATATCGGACCTAAATCATCCGGAATTCCGGAGTTGCGAAATTCCGGAATTCCGGAATGGACGCCCTACGTCCGACCTCCACAAACCTGAAGCAAAACCAAACCTTATAAAAAGCTGAAACATAGGTCATACGTCTTTAGATATATAATCTCTTGGACATGCGGATTCCCTCAATACGCTTTCCTTCACCGTGAAGAAAGTGATCAACACAACATACATGAATCGGACGTCCCATGGTTCGTTGTAGTGGTGTCAGATGACTAAACAAGCTGACCATCATATGGTGTTCTATCGCTGGTATGAGTGCCACACAGACTCTCCTCCTATAAGATCAGCAAACCATATGTAAGCAAGCTACCTTTGTAATACTGCCCTTAAAAATCCAGCTCCGTCTTTATTGCCTAGGGCGTTTAGTTGGGACGTGATTTGATTGTGTAAGCATACCTTTAGCTTTAATATGCGCATTTACTTATTAATTACCGTTTACATACTTTAAAACAACGTTTAACCATTTACGGTGTATGCAAATTAAGAGCTACATAAAACCGAAGATTAATATTTCATAGGTCGTAATAGCAACATAGTCTGTCGCTTCTCAGTCGTATTGCCGCCTTCTGTAATTTTACGACGAGACGTACAACGCAATGTTCACCTGCGAAATCCTTCATTATAAAGTATTGTCGTAAAATGGAATTCTTGTTTCAGATTTATTTTTCTTTACAATCTCATACAAATATATATATATAGATATAATTATTACAATAGAAGTATAGTTGTTTTAAGATTGTGAGACTGGCGTCTGAACTTAGCAAAGCTTTCTTTTAAACGAGGTTTTAATAGCGTAGGTAACAAGCATTTAACTATTTTGTTACATTTATACAAAAGAGGTAGGAGAAATTATTATAATCTGAGTCTATCTTAGATGCATGGACAACAGAAGTTCGTGCGCTCGTGTGCGGTTTAGAGAGTAAATGTTAGTGGAGTAGAATTAAAATTTTAGTTGGGGGTCATGTGCCAGAAGCGTGCTCGTTCGCGACCCCTGCCAATCAGTCGATTGCAATTCTGGACCAAGAGCGCACCGACGTGCGGATTAGGGCGTCCCCCGTAGGCGACGCGCACCGATCCGCCCCCGTCGGTGCGAATACAGCTGCATGCGGCGGTGGGGGCCGCCACCCACCACGCAGCGCCAATTCCGGCGGGACGAGGGGAGCCGAGTGCCGCATAGGCACGTGGAATGTGAGAGGTGGATTGAAAGATAAGACGAATGAACTGATAGACGTAATGAATGATAGACGTTTGGATGCTTTATGTGTGACAGAGACTAAGCGCAAGGGGAGCGACACCGATGATCTGCCCGGTGGTATGATGGCCCTATGGTCTGGAGTAGACCGTGACGATCATGCCAGTGCTGGTGTAGGTGTCGTACTCTCCTCTCGCTTAGCCACTGGTGTAAGAGATTACTGTTTGGTAGGGCCTAGACTTCTCTGGGTTCGTATTAAACTAGGCATCACGCGAGTATTTTTGGTTGCAGCATACGCTCCCGTAAGCTCAGCGTGTGCTCAAGAACTGGAGAAGTTTTGGGAGTCTGTGAGGGATGTTCTGGACTTAGTTGAAGGGAACGAAAGAGTGATTATGTGTGGAGACTTGAATGGATGGGTTGGGACCAAGCGATACAGCTATGAAGCTGTTCTTGCTCCGTATGGAGATAAGAGAGTGAACGAAGCAGGTAAGTCTATACTAGATTTATGTATGGAACGAGGCCTCCTCGTGTCGAATACTTTATTTCATCATAAGGATATTCACACGTATACATGGAGAAGGAATGATCAAAAAAGTTTGATTGATTTGATTTTAATAGATAGACGTCTCCGAAATGTTTTAATGGATACAAGAGCCTTTAGAGGCCCCACTCTTGAGACGGACCACTACCTGGTGGTAAGCCGGTTTGTGGGCCTTTTTAGGAAGTGGAGGCACTGGCGAGTGCGTATCCCTTTCGGAGATCATGAAAGGATAATGAGCGAAAAATTGCAAGATGAAAGTGTAAGGAGAATGTATGTGCATCTGGTAAGTGAGAGACTTGCAAATGCAAGCCTCTCCGACTCAGATGTGGATGATTGTTGGAAAGTTTTGAAAGAAAGTATGGTGGATAGTGCAAAAGAAGCTTGTGGATGCGCAAAGAGACGTAAAACAGCGAAAGGAGATGCCTGGTGGGATGCGGAGGTTGAATCCTCCGTAGCAAGAAAGAGGAAAGCGTGGCTGGATTACGTATCATCTTTGCCTTTAAATGAAAATATGAGAGAAAAGAAGAAAGAAATGTACCGTCTATGCAAGAATGAAACCAAGGCTTTAGTGAAAGAGAAGCGTGAAAGACAAATTATGAATGAGGAAGAGAGGCTGACGAAAAACTTCGAGGCAAATACCAAACTCTTTTGGAGAGAGGTAAAGAAGTCTCGGAGTGGTTCGTCGGCATCCAGAATGGATAAGATAAAGTCTAAAGCTGGTGTCATTCTTGCCAACACTCGGGAAGTGTTAGAACGGTGGAGTGAATATTTTGAGGAAATGTATGAGTATGCCTCGGACGCTGGCAATGAGAGTGAGTCGGATGCTTACTCCACGTTGACGGCGTCCGACGAAGGCATAACTATGGATGAGATCGAATGGTCGATACGAAGCTTGAAAAATGGAAAATCAGCGGGAATTGATCTGATCACAGCTGAGATGATCAAATTAGGTGGCACTTACGTCCGGGACGCCTTCTGGTACCTATGCAACCTATGCTGGAGAACTGGAAGGGTCCCAATGGACTGGAGACGCGCAGTCATCGTGCCCTTGTATAAAGGCAAGGGATCACGCATGGACTGCGCCAACTATAGGGCCATCAGTTTGATCAGCTTAGCAGCAAAAGTATATGGAAAGGTGATTGAAAGGAGAATGAGGGTGAAATCCGATGAAATGCTGTGGGACGCACAAGGAGGTTTCCGAAATGGAAGGGGATGTACGGATCAAGTTTTCTCGCTCCGCAATATCGTAGAGAAGCATCTGGCCATAGACCGGAAGGTTTTCTGCGGTTTTGTGGATCTTGAGAAAGCCTTTGATAGGGTTGTGCGAAAGGAACTGTGGGACATATTGCCGAGATATGGGATTGACGGTTCACTGCTCCGTGCTGTGCAGTCCACTTACAAGGATTGCTCAGCATGTGTGCGGATAGACGGTGGCATGTCACCCTGGTTTGATGTCAAAATTGGTGTCAAACAGGGTTGCATGCTATCTGCTAGGCTGTTTATCCTGTATCTCGATAGTTGTCTGCAGAGAATAAGGTCAACGAATGTGGGATTGCGCATGGGTGACCAAGTGGTGAACTGTCTGCTGTATGCAGACGATGCCGTGCTATTAGCAGATACACCATCTAAACTGCAAACACTGGTCACAGCGATGAAAGACGACTGTATGGAGAAAGGCTTACTACTGAATGCGAAGAAAACAAAGATAATGGTATTTGAAAGAGAAGAATCCAGAACTAATGTAAGGATTACGATTGATGATGAAGTGTTGGAACAAGTGGATGAGTTTGTATATCTTGGATGCGCTTTCAGCAGGGATGGAAGGTACACCCCAGATGTGGAAAGACGAGTGAGTGCTGGGAATAGTGTGAATGGAGCGTTGGGAAAACTTCTTGGCAGTAAAATCCTGAGCCAGAAGGCACAACTCGCTATACACAATGCAGTGTTGGTCCCAACGCTAACTTATGGAAGCGAGAGTTGGGTATGGCAGAAAGAGCATGAAAGTAGAATAAACGCGGTTGAAATGCGAGCGCTGCGCAAAATTTGTGGCGTAAGGCTCGTAGACCGTATTCGCAATGATGATGTTAGAAATAGAGTTGGTCTGAAAGAGAGCGTCGGTGTTAAAATAAGAAGAAGCATGCTCCGATGGTTCGGGCATGTAGAAAGAATGCAAGATGAAAGAATGACGAAGCAGATATACAATGCAAAAGTGGAAGGATGTAAGAGCCGGGGAAGGCCAAGACTTACCTACCATGACCAAATTGGTCATGTTCTATCAGAAGGTGATGTCAGGAGCCCTAGAAACCGGCGTGCGTGCATGAGAAGAGCAATGAATGTTAAAGAAGCGAGTGAGATATGTAAGGATCGAGTCACGTGGCGCTCGGTTCTCTCTGCCTACCCCGCAAGGGATTTGGCGTGAAGTTATAGATAGATTAAAATTTTACAAAATTAAATACTAGCTACTACTAGGTATACTAGCCCTCTTCTAATTTTTATGCAAAATTTCAAGTGTCTCCGTTACTTAGTATTGGAGAAAACAATTTTATTTGTGACAGTTGGACGAACGAATAAGAGAATGAACTAAAAAGGATCTATCTATCTTTCTGACCTGCAATATCCTAAATAAAAACTGGCCTTTTTTAAACGATATGCGGAGGCATACAAAGATATTAATTAATGGTCAACTAGATTTTTTCTTGCACTTCGTATAGTATGTTAATATAATACATTTTAACATTTTTGCGGACTGCTCATGCTTATAAAGAATATATAATTTGTTGATAAGCACGAGCAGGCCACAAAAATTGATGAAATCGACTATACGAAGTGCAATAAATAAAATCTAGTTATATGAATATATGAATATATGTAATATATGAACACTAACACAGGCTTTTTATGTTCACAAAGCAAAATAAAATGATTTTAAGACAGTTTTCCTAAATCATGAAAAGTCTACAGCATGGGGTTCCTCAAAAAAGGTGTCAAGATGTTTTTATAGGATCAGTAAAGCATGAATGACACTACATGTACATATACATTCTAGGGTATGTATATTTGCAATAGGAGTGTCATTCAAGTGACTGCTTAAAATCCGCCGTACAAGACCGTACGTTGATTGGCCACCATAATGGCTTCTTGTTCTTTAGTTTTGGGTTCCCCCACACTGTCTCAATTAATCAAAAAATACTCTGTTTGTACTTAGTATATTATTTATTATTGCTCTTTATACAGTAACACAAGATGCATTATAGTGGGGTGAAAGGTGAATTTGTAAAAAATACATAGTGTGATCTTCCATGCATATTTTTACTACATAGTCACTTGAATTAGTTTATGTTAATCACGAAATATAAATTGAAATAAAATCCAAAATGTAAATTGAAGAAGTGAATTGAAATGGTTTTTTAAGAGGTCGTGACGTAACGGACGGGCAGATAGCAAAGTGACAGTAATAGGTTACTGTATCCTTCTAAAAAGTAATAACTGCGAACTCAAGTTGACAGCAATCGTGACCGCGGTGGTGTAGAATTGCGGGGTGGATGTATTGGCGGCGAAGCACGGAGCGCGCGCCGCAATAGTGCGCAGCCGAGCGGGCGCATAATGACAGCTCCACCGCCATTAGCTCTCATTACCTCACAGTCACGTACCGCAGGCAGAAATGGATTTGTCTTTGCAAAAATAATGATTGTAGATTGCAGGCCGCCTTCAAGAAAATTGGATTCGAATGCGCATAAACAGGATCCAGGGCCCGCAAGTCTTGCTACGCTGCCCTTGAGATACCGGTGTCGTTGCACTCTTCAAAGCTGCTTTCAGCATCAACATGTTACAACAATGCTGTACGTTGTTTATCGGTCGAGAAAATATGCATCGAAACTTATAAGCATAATGAACTCCTGTGCATTTCTCGCAAAGCAATTACAATATTTACAATACCAGCACTATCGTTTCTTGAATACGCAATATATATTTTTTGTTTAGCGCATAATTTTTGAACGTGCATCAAATGCTCACGAATAAAACACGTTTGAAATATACTAGAATTATTAAAAACCAATTACAATTCATTCTTTCGTAAAGAATAGAGTTAAATGACCCCTCGAGTTTGTATAGACGCTATACTCGCGTTCAAGTCTTAAAACAAAGGTCGTTTGTTTTGGTGTGTATTATCTGCCCATACGAGGAGCGGAGGTTATTTAAGTTGATCTCATATATGGAATACCTTCATTTTTAACATTAGTACGTCAATAACTCGCAGGAAATGTGTTAAATACTACAGGAGTTACATACGTACACAAGAAAAAACATGCTGTGTATATTTATATATATTTACTTTTTTTGTACAACGTCGAAAGGCATACAAGCATACGGCCCACCCGATGTAAAGTGGTTACCGTAGCCTATGAACGCTTGCAATATATTAAGTATCACTCGCGAGATGCCCTCTCTGCTATACTCGCGTTCATACTAACACAGCAACTCCTTAGGCGCTTACTGGTGACATCACTCACGCGCAGGAACACAACAACCCTCTAGGGAGTTATTGTATGGCCGCGGTTTTCTGTGAAATGGAGGTTCTTCCCCAGACGGGCTGCTTTGATGCGCCCTACCTCTCTTAAACCGTACAGACCAAGACAGACGTGTTGATTCACAGAAATGTTTGTCTTGTGTGGGAATCGAAGCCACGAGCGTTGGTGTCAAAGTCGCGTCATTCACGACTGCGCCACCGATCTCGTCAAAAATCTACGTACATATTAATTTTGGTTTAGACATACTAATATCAGTAGATACATATATTTATTATACTAGAGTTTATTTAGAGTTTAGCGACTACATCTGCGTATATCCCAGTATTTTCGAAAATTCTTTATCCTTCTCTTCGTTTCAATTTTAGATGAAGCGATGTGTACTGTGAGTTGGTATATTGATGTGCCACTCAGGTTCTCGTTCTATATATGTATATTAGTTCCCGCAAGCGATTTCAGCACGTAATAACGGTGATAAATAGCATATGTCCTGCCGCAGGCCCCAGACTATCTCGATACCAGATATCATTACGATTTGTTCAGTAATTTAATTAGTCACACAGATACAGACAGCGTTACAATCGGAGGTCCACGTGGGCCAAGCAGCTGGCAAAAACTAAAGGTATTCATCATCATCATCATATCAACCCTTACTCATCCCACTGCAGGGATACGGGTCTACATTCAACCGAAGGAGTTTAGAGCATACCACGCTGCTCAAATGTTGATTGGTAAACAGTATTACAACTACAAAATTCGTCTTCTATATATTTGGTTTCCGAAGCTAGTACACACTTAGGTACTCCAGATTAGCAATGACTTCTGCTTTACAAGGTATGAAGGGAGGTCCCACATAGATTACACAATATTGTAATTTTTGGGCGGGTGCATCTGGATACCAGCTTGCATCCTATCACTCAGTTCAGAAACGAGTTGGAAATCTTGTTGATGATCCTAAGATTACATTTACATGCACCCTTGAATCATTAAGTCCAAGAATTCGAATTTACCTCCCTCCATATGTTGTACCAGTTGTACAACGAGGTATGTTCAGGGGAATTATTAATATAATGTTTTCGGTATCGACCTACCCGCCATTAGCAGGGCGTACATTCTTACACATTAGAAGCGCGCCGTACTGTGGGGTTGAAAACAGGTTTTCTTCAGCAAATTATGAAGCTATGGAATGTTCAAAGTGTACTCTTATCGAGACGATAGGGTACATATTAATAGTAACAGAAACTTCTCATTGTTGTTTTAACTTTCCTGATATAAACTTCAACGAAATAGGTTTCACTTTTTCGTTTAAAAGGTATTATTTATTTTTATACCACGAAGGTTACAACATACGGCTTACCTGATGATAATAAGCAGTTACCGTCGCCTATGGACACGTGCAATACCAGGAGTGGTACTCATGCGTTGCCGGCCCAACGTTTATTTTACAACTTTATATATAATTTAAACAATTTTTAACGGAAGTACCTATCGCGTGTTTTATTTATTTTGTTGAACCTGACGTATCGAATGCTTTGCAGCATCCATGGTCGCAGGAAGACTAAGGTTTGTTTAATTCAATGTATAACAATCGCGAAAACCTAAGACAACTGTATAGTTTGTCATCAAATTTGAACCAAAATAATATATCGCTAACAAAGAACTACGTTCTTCAATTAAAAATTTAAATCGAATCATAAACAAATTGAATATAAAAAAATATAGTTTTTAATAACTTTTAACAATCAAGTCTTTACCTAGTTTACATGGGACCAAATCTAGACCAAATTCGCTATATATACCTTTTACTCGCGAAAAAATCGACCACAATGAACACAAGTATGATTCTTATAATATTTATGTAGATTTATACCTCCATTAAGCCGTTTTCGAGATAAGCTACTAAACAATGATAAAAAACCAAAACACTTATTTATGAAGTCGTTTATAAATGAATAGATATCATTAGGTACTACATTAGCTGCACGGCGAACAATTCGTCTAATTATAGGACACAGGTACTCGTACCTATGAGTACATACAAGCAAATCTTGAAACGCAGTGATTCATGTTTTGATTACGTAAAACAAGCGAGGTGTAATAGCCATAGGTTTGTGCTTATGCAGTACCAAATCGACATGCTTATTACACTAAATTACAGCTGAATTTAAACGAACTAACCATTATGTTTTTAGAAATCAGTATCAAAATAGTTAATAATGGAACAAACTTGAACTGCTTGAAATTGAGGTTTCGTCCACGAACCTTAAATAGTATAATATTAATATATATACAACCTTTTTTATTGTCTTTATACATATCGATCATATAAAATGTCATTGTCAAAATTTGTGATAAAAAATCATTTACAAAATTTAAATATTTAAAATATAAATGTTCTGTAGACGACCTACCAAAAGAAACAACAGCAGTCTACGCTCAGATTTGATCAGCAACACATGGTGTACTGACTACCTCGGCTAGGACCTCCAGCCCCTGCTCTTTGGGCTACGCGGTGTTTTTATCGTTGCGGTGGTGGATTTCTACTCTCTACTGCGCCTTGTAATCTCCGACGTCCGTGCTCACTGGCGAGCTCCTCTACAGCCGGCAGCCTACATTCCCATCAGGATCGCAACCGGGTGCTGCCGGCCAGTGAACAGTGAACTTTGTGTAGATCGAACCAACGCGAGTCCTCAAAGACAAAGCTAGCCGAACTTTAAAATCCGTCTTCTATATATATATAAAAATGTAATGTAAATATATAAAAATGAATGTTTGTCTGTATGCCCTCTATGACTATGACTCAAAAACGGCTGGGCAGATTTTGATGAAATTTTCAGTGAATCTTCAGGTTAGCCCAGCAGGTGATCGTGTGTAGTTTGGTAACGATTGGATCACCCGTGCGAAGCTGGGTCGAGTCGCTAGTTTCTTATATAATATAGTTTCTAATATAATCTTTTGTTGTAACTATTAGCCCTAAATAAATGTGGTATTCCCCTTTTAGTTTTTCCCCTTTTTCTAATCAGTAATATTGCAATAGGCGTATCATAATCATATTCGAAACCGGAGTTGAAGGTAGGACAAGTAAAATAAATTCAACTACCCTTCTAAAATCCCACTTATAAATTCATATCTTCTCGTCCAAAATATCTCGATGCCCGAAGACTAAAGTCTTTGAACAGTGTGTGTTGCCAGTGATGTGATGACATACTGAACTGAGACGGCCTCTAACTGTTAGGGTCACTCGGCATGCTATGAAAAGGATTTCGCTGCGTAATAGTATCAGAAATAAGGTAATCTGCAGTAGAACTAAAGTAACTGACATAACACGAAGGATAAACAAGCTGTGGACCGGCCACATTACCCGTAGAACCTACAACCGCTGGAGAAAAAAGGTTCTCGAATGGCGTCCTCGTACCGGTACACGCAGTGTGGGACAAATCCCCTCTAGATGGAGCAACGAGCTCAAAGAGCTGTAGGGAGTCAATGAATGCAGGTGGCTCATGATCGAGCCGATTGGCTCTAGAGAGGAGGCCTGTATCCAGCAGTGTACTAATACGGATTGAAATGACGATGACCCTTCTAAAAATACTTTTATAATTTTATTCGAAGAAATGCGAAATGTCTTTATTGCAAACCGCAAGTCAAGTATAATGAAATTAAGTTTTATAACATTTATTTTATACATGGCTTACATGACTCTGCACGTACAGAAAGTAGGTATTTGTAATTTATAAGATCGCCTTTAAGATCATTATTGCATAGAAAATTGGGACATATCAACATAGGCAAATTAACACGATATAACTTACTTACCTAATTTAAAAATTTATACGTATTTGTTGATACTTAATTGGAATAAAATTTTTTTTCAATAAAACTATACGATATCAATATAAATATATTACTCATAAAAAAAAAACAAATGAGAAGTGGCAACTTAATATCCATTAATGTTTGTTTATGTCTGTTGTAGGTATTTAGTAATACATACTGCGTGATTGTTTGTTTACCCTAATAATGAAAATTAAAACAAGCGCATCTATTTTGACCATTATATAGTTAACCTATTAATGTATAAGTATAATGAAAATGTAATAATTGGATCGTAAATATTCGTAATGTCACGTTAAAATCTAAATTTCAATGTATCGATGATCCATGTGGTATAGTGAATGCAGTAAAACTACAAACTCTAAACATGTTGCAGAAATTTGCTATGGATGCAATGCTCATTCTTTTAAACCTAATATGACCCTGTAAAAACTTCACGCCTCTCTTAAACCAATATATTTTGCTATAGCAATTTATTACCTATGCCAAATTTGAAGTCGTTTTTGAACAGACGGACATAGCGTTTTTTTCTATTTTGTTTCCGATACCAAATAACATTTACTATAAGTTTAGGTACTCTTACTCTACTTATGCACTGCACTGTCGATCTAATACGTAGATATGTCAATGAGCAGAACAATAAACAGCAATCAATGTTGATTACTCTGTTCAATCATGATATAGAATACTTTCCATTGAGCACACAATCCACGAACCTCTTTATATAGTGCAGAAAGGTAATGATTTGCAAGCGTTAACAATTTTTTAATAAGTTATTCTTAAAATGGATGTAGAGCAATGATAGCTCCGTGTATAAAGAAGCGCCCTCTTGACCAAACAATTATGTACATATTTGTAATTATCACTAGCTCCGCGGTGAAGGAAAACATCGTGAGGAAACTAGCACGGTTTTTTTATACCACTAAGGTGGCAAACATGTGTACGACCTGCCTGATGGTAAGCAGTCTACCGTAGCCTTTTGCGTTGCCGACCCTGCAAAAACCTCCTCACGCCTTTCATGAAGAACCCCATGCTGTAGTCCTTAGGAAAAACCTCGGCAGGAAGCTTATTCCACAACTTTAGAGTTCTAGTTAGAAAACTTCTCCGGTACCACACAGTACGTGACCATTGCGGCTCCAGTGTGTAACGAAATCAAATAATATATCCAACGTCCAAGAAATTATATTTCGAGAGACGTGTGACCTAACTAAGCCAGGTCAGGTTTTCACCCTGGCTTGTGGAGGTGAAACGCTTAGTAAGCGTGTTTTAGCGATGGTGAAATAGTTGGCTCTGAAAGAGAGTTGATATAATCTGATAGATTAGAGCAGGCATGCTTAACAAGAATTGTTGAATAGTTCAATAATCTATAGAATAATTACACTATATTTCTTCACTAAAAACTGCTATGCCCAGTAGTACAGTGGTACTAGTATGCCTCCTATGCTAGAAGTTCCGGAGCAGCCATAGTTTCGCCTTCTGGACTGTAATCGTAATCACTGTTCATCATCATAGGGGCGGTTACTGTTATTAATCGGTTGTGGGGAGATCTAAGTGGAAAGTAGGGTTTGACATTTTATTGTATTAAAACACAAGAGAGCTAGTTTGTGAGCAGTTACCGTAGCCTATGGACGCTTGCAACACCAAGGGCATTGATATCGCTTTGTTGACTTTACACTTAACTTACTTATTATTTTTTTATGTCAAACAATTGATCATGACGTCAATATAAAAGTCTGAACCATCACCGCTAAGAAATCCCCTTTGGCTATAATTCTTCAATCCCCGAACTCCTCTCTTACTAACACCAAGAACATTACGAGTCTTAGTGTCGAGATATCCAGAGAAAGCACATCCTTACCGTAACAGTCCTTATTCAGTCATCCATACCAAAAAGATATAAAGGAGCGCTTGAAATTAAAGCATATCTCAGTGTATTAGACTCCTATGACGCCCTCCCCCTGCATCCGCCACCTTCTATCTTCAAAGTTGCAGCAAAAAAAAATCATAAAATTATCTTTTACAAACTTATACCATCACCGTTACTGCCGTTACCTTTCTCGAGTCTCCAACAATCGTAAAGTGAAAGCTCTGGAATAATTACAGTTGATAAAAATGTATTAATTACAAGTAAGTAATAAAATAATGAACAGAAATCATAAAAAAAATATTATCATAATCAATTATGAAGGAAATTTCCGTTACTATCAAACTTTGTTACGCATGCAATTCTATTTCTGGAATCTCTAAAGTAACCTGACCTTAACGTTAAGGGTCAGATTTGGGTTTGGTTCGATTAGGGTCAGAGGTGAATCGTATTTGAATCGAGTTTGTGGACGATAAGAATAAAGAAAAATAGAATGATTTTTCTAACCAATATAATTTATAAAAATCAGAGGAGAGTTAACTAAATATGTGCCACCACTTTGTTTTTGGAGCAAAAATAAAAAACTATTCAGACCTCAACTTTTTATTTATGTAATATTCATGAGAAATATATTTTTAAAGAGTAATTGTACCCGCCTCATAGATTTTTATTAAACTACATTATCAAAATTGAGCATTGAACAAAATTGAAAAATAGGATGAATAAACTAAATATGGAACCGGTATATCAAATATAGCCATACTTAACACTTAATTATCTTTAACTTAATTCTCTTTTAAGAAAAGAACAATAATAAATGTTTATTACTTTTTATAAATGAGATCAAGTATCTTTAGTAAGCGTAAGAAATTATTTAATTTACTTGCATCCAAGTGTCAAACATCGTGTCCACACATATCTGACCCACAGTTCGCCTTGTGTATTTTCGGGAAAAGTGTGGCCGACAGAAATGACAGAATATACACTCTGTATCTACATAGTCAGGAACTTCTCTTCCTAATAATAATAATAATCTGGTTTACCGTCTGAATCAAAGTGGATATCTTCTTCGCCTTCACTATAAATCTCTTCATTATCACTTCTTATCTTTGTTTTCTTAATTCTCGGCATTCTTTTCTTTTCTTCGAATGTCTTGTCTACAGTTTTACTTTCTTTTTCATTTTCTTCTTATTTTTTTGTTAAGGTAATTTTATAGTGGTACGATTTTATAATACAGGCCAGAGCACCTTTTTACCCTTATTTGATACGAGTATTTTTCTGTTTTTATTGGGACGGGACTAATTCATAAGGACGTAGGCTGCTGCGATCAATCCTGGAAGAAGGTTCGGCAATATGTAGGTATAGGTTCATGTCTAGTTCCTGAGGTAGAAGCTTCTATTTGAGCATCATATTCGGATGTAGAAGTTGAATGTTCAAATGGAGATCCAGTTTCTGTATCGGGTTAAGACTGATGCTTCGTTAAAAATTAAATTATTAACATTGAGATTAGAGGTTGAAGATCTAGATGAAAAGAGCAATCGGAGATTGTTATCTAAAGGGCTACGATCGCCATAGCCCAAATTCGGAATTATTTATCTAAATAAACATTATTTTCTACTCTAAAAATAAAATATCACAAGTAATTAAACGATCATAAAACATGAAATTAAAATTATATTATACAAATAAGACATGTAATTTAGTATTTCATCCTAATTTTCATCAAGAAAATAACATATTTTTAAAACCTTACGAAACTTTTTGAAGCCTCCGACTCAACAATACACTGGCGACAGCTCGCGACGAATTAACGAAACAGAGCGAATACAGTGTTGAGGCAAATGACTGTGCAAATGCATTTTTCAATTATTTGTTTCTGAGAATTATTACTAGCCCATATTAAAGCACTAGCCCACGTTTAGTTACTTTCCTCTATTGAAAATTTCTAACAATCATCGACATATATACAGACAATTTGATCTTGACTATTTTCTGTGCTTGCACTTAAATGGTAACCATTTAGTTCATGCGATCGAGCTCTGGCCGGTGCCCACCCATGTACCGTAAGTATATGCATGCCATTGCTGTCATGGGTGTTTTCGCCATCTCTGCCGCAGCTGCTGTCATCTCTGCTATTACGCGCCATCTGGAACAGGTAAGCTATGCACGCGTACGTGGGTGCACGTGGTTCTTGTTCTAGATGCTCCGTTGCTGCCTTAACTGCCCTGGTCGTTTCTACGACACGCGTTCCCCTCTTCACGAGGCATCCTCAAGAAAGAAGGTATCTTATAAAAAGTAGTTATGAGCAAACAGAGTTTTCAATCTGTTATCTTCTTCAACTCAAAACCTATAATAGAACTGGCAATGTGTTAGATTTGTAGTTCATTCGTAGCATGTGTTTCTAACTATTAACAGTACCTGGGAATGTCTCATGGAGAGGCGAAACATGTCGGAATCCACGGCATCAACGTCTACAGGTGCATGCGATTCCCGCTCCTTGCAATGGCGGGCAGTTGCAGAGACAACCGGAGCAGCCATGACAGCGACGGCACGTATTTACATAGATACTGAATGGATGCCGGCTAGCACTTTAGACTTTACAGAATTCCACATCGTCATAGACTATAAATGTTGATAATAACCGTGTAAAAATTGAAAACGACACCGTCAAACAGGTAAGCCATTTGGCAACCCTGCGTAATCCCAGTGGCCAGTAACCAAGTAAAGGCATCGACCTCGAACATTTCACACATAAATCTCGTTCGGAGTGCCGGTGAGTCGTGTTCGGTAACAAATTACTGCGCGTTATCCAGCGTCGACGTCCACGAGGGCCGTTATTACAGCTAATTGGCGACAATCAGTCGACTACTGCCTTGTGCCAACGGAACATTCTCGCTTGTTCCACAACTCGCTTTGTTCCTATAACATCAGTTGTGATCATTTTAAAACGACTGTTGATTCGTGCCGTTGAATTTGTTATATCTACGTCCAATCATGAAATAATGATGGTATTGCCAAATGATATCAATCTACGTAGGTAACTAGGTTTCGAAATATAGTTGAGTTGGGAATACGTGAGATGGGAAGAAAACATACCAGCGCGTATGAAGTATAGCGGTAGTTTATGGATGCAAATTAAAATATCTTTTACCTGTTGTCATCCCAGCCCCTTTATATCGTCTCTACATTTATTTTCACTAATTTTTAAGTTTATAAGGGCGAATTAAGTAAACCCTTCTATACAAATCTAGTGATAAAGTTACCCATTATTCTTGAAAACATAAACTTTAGCAATTCCGATCACACCATAAGTGGTTCTAGGGGACTCAATCAACAGGGTAGGTAATAAAAAGTATGGTCCATAGGAATAAGTCAATGTCCAGCGCCATTTAGGTATAAATATAGCTAGATACCGTAAATAGAAAATGTCATGTGGAGTAAAATCACCAATAAGATGACAAGTTTCACATAACTATGCCCTTACAGAACTAAAAACATTCACATCGCAAAAACAGCAAGCAGCGCATATTCATTTCTTGTCTCCGCTACGATGCAGTCCTCGGGGGACCAGCACAGACATTGATAAAATATATGAACAGCGCATGGTATGCCAAAGGAAAATGGCGGGTACGGCTCCCCATTCCGCCTTCCAAACCTTGTCTACATTTTTGGTTTAAGAAATATTGATATTTTTGGGTATTAAATTTTAGGACAATCCTATGGAAATAAAAAATTAACAGTGTGATTTTAACCTAACAAGTTTCTTTTATTACTATGTTCAATATTAATTTATCCACCGAACCAAAATAATATATATATATATATATATATATAAATGAATGTTTGTCTGTATGCCCTCTATGAACTCAAAAACGGCTGGGCAGATTTTGATGAAATTTTCAGTGAATCTTCAGGTTAGCCCAGCAGGTGATCCTGTGAAGTTTGGTTACGATTGGATCACCCGTGCGAAGCTGGGTCGAGTAGCTAGTACGTAATAAAAAAAGATGTTACAACAAGAAATGACATGTTTCAATGTTACGGTTGAATACAGAAAATCGTATTGTTTCATATTCATGTACCTATTTTTCTTTTAAATAAAATAAATATTAAAATTAAACAACAGGATATTCTTCATTGTACCGTAACTATGAAACATCATGGCGCCGAACACGATGCGATACGAGTATTATGAAAAAATATATTGTTCTATTTCCACTCTGAAGTCTGACATACAATCTTACACCAGTCGCATTATAACTCTGTATACACATATATGGTCCTCGTTGTTAGTCAATAAACATATTTAGTTTCATGAATGAGATGAATACCATCTACCAGTCGGATTTGGGAATTTATTTTTTTACATTTCACAGCTCAATTTTTAAGGAAGATTATAGGCTATTAATCATCTCGATAGGTACGACCCTTAGAAACCGAGGATAAAGAAAGAAAGTAAGAAAAAGATGTTCCACGGGATATCGGAATACAGGCGAATTAAGCCGCGCGCTATATTTATCACGTGCTTTCCAGTAAAGACTCTTCAGTATTCCTAATGTAATCTTTTCTTTCATCAATATTTTTTGTCATTGTGTTTGTGCCATTGAACACACACGAACTCGTACATCCGTCGAATCGTCAACGACAGACGACAGCGGCCTCGCTGTAATTGGTTGCAGATTTTTTACTCGCATAGTGAGCGATGTCAGATGACAAGTCATTGCTATAAGTAACTATTAGTTATCTGATACAGGTAGATCGACCTCCTACATCTTCGGTATCACAACTGTCAACATATCCACTAATCTTCAGTAACGGTGAACTATTGAACACACTACCGGTTGTACCCTCAATATGTCTAGTCCATGTTCTGCAGACTGTTTGAGGCTCCATTTTGTGGGACCGTAAAAATGGTGATAGGTACAGTTAAGAGTCGATCGCGCTTGACACTCTGTTTTGACGAGCTCGGTGGCGCAATCGTGAATGACGCAACTTTGACACTAGCGCTCGTGGGCTCGATTCCTACACAAGACAAATACTTGCGTGCATGAACATGTCTGTTTGTCTTGGTCTGAATGTTTTTAAGAAAGACACAGAAAACCACAGCCAAATAACAACTCCCTAGAGAGTTGTCGTGTTTCCGCGTGCGAGCGAGATCATCAGTAAACTCCTAATGAGTTGCTGTGTTTACAGCAGAGAAGGTTTCGCGCGAATGATACTTAATGCATTACAAGCGTTCGTAGGCTACGGTAACTGCTTTACATCAGGCGGGACCTACGTATGTTTGTATGCTTTCAGACTTTGTATAAAAAAATACTCGGAAACTTGAATTCTGTATGACATATTAAGAGCGGTACAAAGATCAAAGTGTCGAGCATACATGACGTGCATTAGCTGTACCTATCTTTTAAAACCCTGGCTTCACAGACAGATTATTAAACTCAAATTCTTTATTTTGCCTTTAGGCCTTGGTACTCACTTAGACACATCTTACATTACAAATGCTATATTTTAAAATTGCACCACCGTTTTTCATATCATTGTGCATTTTTAATCTGTTAGCATTCCGGAATGCACTATCAGCGAAGAAGAAGTGCCAAAAAAATGTTTTTATTAACATCATTAATTTGTTCTGACCATCAGTTATAGTACAGGATGTCAATACAATCATTTTTGATACTAAGAAGTGCATTACATGCAGATACATGCTTGATTTGAATCATTCCCACACATGTGTATTAGTGGAATAGATATTTATATTAAGACTCTATAATATGCCTTTCTAGGAAGACAATGTTTAACTTTGGCAATAAACCTCTTTTTTGGGCAAAGCAGGGACTGTGTTTCAAGCAATTCACACTTTAGCGGTATTCACATTGTCTCGGAAATGGATCGAACCGGAAATCGAATATTGATTCGAAACGGATTCGAAAAGTTTTTAATCAGATTCCATACATATTGACTGATGCTTTTCGATTCCATTATAGCTTTCCGAGCTAATGTAAGTACATACCCCCATTTACCCAATTTGCAAAAAAAAAAAGGATAAGTCAATACCTCAGCATATCACTGCAACTTAGAATACAGTTTTACCATCTTTGCCTTTTAAGAAGGATCATCAAGGCTACGGTTAACGCTTCATATCAGACGGCCAGTTTACTTATTTTCCACACGACGTAGTATAACTTTTTTTACGGGCATACGTAATACTTCCATACATAGGGAATTGTTTTCTAGGGAAGTCACATTACGGATATTTATTTCTTTAGAAAGCTCCATCGAAGATTCTTTGGAACCATCGACTTATATTCGTAGGTAATATAAGTCGATGTTTGGAACTCATGTTATAAATGGAGCGGATCTTTTTTGCATGGTCGAATCGGTCGAATGGTTGACAATGACTACTTTAACACCAAGGTTCGTCGATAAAAATTTTTCTTCACCTCACAGGAAACCACAATCAATAAAATCCCTAGAGACTTGTTGTGTTACTGCAAATGAGTGAATAGGGTTGGCAAAGCGCGAGCGATACTCCACATATTTCATGTTTCCATAGTCTACAGTAACCACTTAATAGAGTGGTTACTGTAGACTATCAGGCGGGTCGTATGCTTGCATGTAGCCCGACTTTGTGTAGAAAAAAATCAGTGGTCATTCTCCACAACAGCATAATATACCAACCATAGAACATAATGCTGTGAAAGTAACTGAAGTAGACTAAACGCGCAGTAGCCACGCCCGTCAATTGTAGAATTCTCCTGACTGAACAAGCAGAGAAGCCGAGTCTACCTGCAGCTTTATTACTGAGTCTACCTGCAAGCAGGTCTCTTACTTGTTTCTGATCAACCAGTCAGATTTGACTGTTTATAGGTATGACTGAAACAGGACCAAAGACGCGCAAAGTCATATTCAAAGATTGCTTCTACATTTGATTCAATCGAGTTTGTACAGTAGGTATATTAATTTTATGGTCGAGTTAATAACCTATAACGACTTTGACAACCGAGCTGTCAGTGGCGTGAAGGTCGAAGATGCAAATATTTCTGTAACATACATTAGTAGAGGAGAGTAACTAAATGTGGGCTAGTGCTTTAATATGGGCTAGTGACAATTCTCGAAAACCAACATTCGACGATCCTCTATCGCAATCATTCGCTCTAACATCGCACTCACTCTGTCTCGTCTGTCGTGCGCGAGAGAGTGCGCCAGTGTTCGCTATCGGCTATACTTGTGTTGCCGCTATCGAAAAATTTTCTGAGGTACGTATCAATGTTTTATTTAATTAATGAAATATAGGTCTAAATACTATAACTATAAGTTTTATTGCAGAATATAAGTTTAATTTTATGATTTTCGGTCGATTTTTGCTTGCTATATACGATTTGTAAGGTATACGATCAAGTTGATTTTGGTGGAGAATTTCGAATATGGGCTATGACTATTGTCCTATATTTAGGTATTAGTATTTAGGTGGTCGGTTATGTGGTTCTAAAGATACCTACTTATATTTTTTTCAGAATAGCGCCATGACAATCAAAAGAACCAAGGAAAACTTAACTTATTAAGATAAACATTTATAATTGTTATTTTCGTACAATATATTATAAGTTTCCATCTAGCCCATATTTGAGTACCTGTTCCATATTTAGCGTCTATTTTGCAATTTCATTTAATGCTCAATTTAATAATATATTAAAATGTTAAGACCATAAGATTGTTACTTAGCTCTTTAAAAATATATGTGTGATTATTTTTCCGTCAATGAATGGTTAATTTTTGAATAGTTTTTTATTTTTGAGACAAAAACAAAATTGTAGCCCATATTTGGTTACTTTCCTCTAACATTTATTACTAGATGTTGCCTAAGGCTACATTCGCGTGAGATTTGTATTACAAGTTGACATAATGTCCGTCAAATACTTCTAAAAACACATCAATCTGTTACACCCGTGAAGGAAATATCTTATGGAGAACCGATAACACCGATATTATGGAGTAACTCAATTCACCGCTACGGGTCGGGAGTAAAGTAGAACGCACAGCTCTTATTGACTAGTTCGCGTATCAACTTCGCGGTACTTATCGGTTTATTGGACAAAATATTCTCCCATTGGTCAATAGGCTCGAATCGCTGAAAATCAGGTGATAAAACGCAACGTTTTGTGAGCGCAGAGTCCCTTCATGTGCGGCCAAGTAAATCATTGGTTTATGACCACACCCTAGATGTGAAAGGGCGATAATCATTAATATTCCCTGCCATTGCTCCGCATGATTCCCCGTAAAGCAACCGGTGCGAATGCGTGAATGTGAGCATTGCGTTAATTAGTTAAACAAAAGAAACTTACGTTAGGTCGGCCGATTCCCTCGACCCTCTGTTCGCACGCCCTCAGCTAACGCGGAAGTTTACACGAAAAATGGCGTCGTATGCGCACGCGCATACAATGGGTACCTCGCCTTCATGGGAATAACATAACTGCAACACCAGTTATTCATACATCGACATCGCAATTATCCATGTAGTAAGCGCACAACTAGTTTCGCCATAGAGATTTCCTATCGATAATGTAGACTCCGCATCCACCTTACAACACAAGCAGCGAAAAAGAAAATCATCTAGTAAAACCACCATGCAAGATACACCTACATATCAGCTAATAGCTATGCTAGCAAAATTGAAATTGACAAGCTTATTACTTTAAACTATAACTTCCAAGTTCAAGTAGGCATCTTCAAACAAATATACATACATATCATCATGCTTATCTCCCATTAGGGTAGGTACTGTGGAACGTCAGGTACACCGATCCAAAGATACCTCTCTCGCTTCTTCCACACTCATCAATCTCTTCATGCACGCTCTTCGGTTTTGGGTACTTTTGGCCTTTTTTCAGCACATGACCAATTTCATCTATATATGTAAGCGTTAATGCGGCGTCTGCCAATATCTCCGTTCACAATTTCTTGCTCGATTACTTTAAACGACCAATATAAGTATAATTCTTAAGTATATATATATTTTCACGCCAGGTACCTTGCGGGGTAGTCAGAGGGAACCGAACAGCATAAGACCCGGTCCTTACACACTTCGTTCGCTTCTTTAAACATTCATAGCTCTTTTCATGCACACTCGCCGGTTCCTAGGGTTACTGACATCACCTTCTGATAAAACACGACCAATTTGGTCATAGTAGGTATAATTCGTGTATCTTGGAAAAGGCTCCAACGATTTGGATCAAATTTTATTTTCAGGTTTTGCTTTTTAAGTTAATCTATATAGGTGCCTTTCCTGAAAAAACACGATTTGCACAAAAACTCAACCATATCCAAGTAATGTGAAGACGGACTTAATTGGTAAGTGTAGGTACGTACATGACATAATTGAGTAGACTGAATTGTATAGTGACTTTATTCTTAAATTTGAAAGAAAGATGTAGTACAATTGAAAATTGGGTTAAATAGTTTACATAAGTATACATAGCAACACCTCAAGATAGACTGTTTGACTTTTGTATCGTTCTTATGCCGCACGCAATAAGACTTAAAATGGTCTGCGCACCATTGTCTAACATGACTTGACGCTGTATGTACTACATTAAAACAGAGTACATATTTTGCCAGTTCATCACATTTATTAGTTCACACAAACTCTATTAACCAACTGATTTAGATATCCCCTTGTAATGTAAATATTTTCTACAGTGGGTACGACTTCGTACCATTTATCCAGTCATGAACTCATGAATAAGTACAAATGCAAATAATCTTCTGAGGCTTGTAATCTGGTAAATATTTTTAAGGAAAATTCGACGAAAATCGATTCAGAGGTCAGATGTGTTTACTATGACGTATGTTAATGTTTTAAGAAATATGAAAAGAATGAGGTCAAGCTCGACCATTTTCCTGTGGATTTACATAACTGCGCTACGATACACATTCAATGGAATATGTAACAATGTAAATATTAAAGATTATTTAAATTAACGTAAAAATATTTAAACCAATGCAAAAATTACTTTAACGACATGTAAAATAAACCAGAAACTATCAAAATAGTAAAACGAAAGTAAAATTCTACAGACAAGATAATACATATGCAGAGCACTAGAGGAATGCTTGTAACTTCACGCTTCTAGATTCTATCGCAGTGTAATGTAGTTTTATTACACAATAAATTCTAAAATTAAACGCTAATTAATCTTGAGATAAAAAATGTAGCGAAGTAGCAAATGTAAGTACATAAAAGTTAATTTGTTGTAATGACAAACGTTAAATTAGTGATGAAACACGCTGTTCACGCTAACATATTTTTGAACATCGATTCTCGGCTGTAACCACGCGGGCCGAGTCGCCTCGGAGGCGTACCCACATAATTATTTTTTGTAAAGCACGCTTTTATTCTATCTACCTGGGTACCTGCCCCACTAAACCCACTACCCGGAACACTATTAAGTAGCTCCACGAGGCATAAAAAACATGTAGAAATAACACAGGCCGCGTCTCTTTTGATGGACAGAGCGTAATTTAGTCTGGAGAACTCCTTTGTGGAATTACTCGGCATTTTGTGATCGAAGGCCGTAGCTATTATAGATTCAAAAGTAAAATAATGTTATGGTGGCAGAAATAATTTGCCAACTTGCCTCACAATTGATTTTCAATAAAACGTTTGCATCCGAATCATACGTAATAACTGAATAGTCAGCGAATATGCGGCATTCATAAATCAAACAAGTAAGCAGTATAAAATTATTTTGCAACGTGGTCAAATGACTAGCAATGCAAAATATACCTTTACGAATGACGAAATACGTCGTGATGAAATGCATTCACTGACGAAATGTTTTTTTTTAATTATTACGAATGCCACAGCGTCCCGTCACTACAGACGTTACTCGAATATTTGGTACAGTCGACACCAAAAGCGTAATAGATGATGATCATTCTGATTTGTAAGTTACATTGATTGCCTCGTTCGCACGAGTGCTTTTTTCAACGTTTTAAGACACGTTACGTCCGTCGCCGGGTATTTTTTATCGGTCCAGCAAGGTTATTGCATATTATATTTGACAACGCTAGGTGGTTGTCAACTTACACGTACCACAATTACTGCCTTAACAAAACGTAGATAACATTGCTCGAGTTACGACTTATGAAATACAGGGTTTTGTCGGATCAATAAGCTTGTAAGCCTTGTAAGCCTACTTTATGACACTTCACCAAGAATAGTACTTATTCTATAATCCTACTGTTATATTAAAAAAAAACCTTTAATAAAATACCGTCGGGGCGGAACATTGCCTTCTATTCTTTTTCAAACTTTATCTACTGTGCGAGATAATTATAAGGTCTTTTTTATGTCGACTAGTCCACATACAACTGTCATTCCGTGTCATCTTTACGAGATAAACATTTTGGCGCCAATCTTTTACAACAGACTAAATAAATGGTTCTTCTTTTTACTAGTTGTTTTTTATAAATTTATTAAAAATCCCGTTGACCATATTATATTTATTGGAATTATTTTATTAAGTATGGTAATGAATGAGATTATAAATTTTTAGGTATGCTAGTACGAGGAAGACCAGTTCAAAATTTCAACTAAAGACAAACTCGTGGTAATTTTAAATGAATGAGCAAAGGCGGAAAAACCTGTCAACAACAAAAAGCGATTGGAATGATTCACGTAAAGTTTTGTAGTCAAACTTATTGTACGTCGAAAGTGAATGCTGAGCTTAATTTTCCTTATACATGGCAGGCCCAGGTTAAAAGGACGAAAAACAAAGAAAATGAACTATATTCTTGATTGAAAACCAAATGATGTACCGACTAGGTACCTACTCTAATTGTATCGCTTTAATTTAGATTTCTTAGTTTGCTTGTTTAATATTCATTTGGAAGGTACATAGTCATTAATAAATAAAGAATAAAAAAAAATACCTAGAGACTTGAAATAAAATAATAGTGCCTACCATGTGAGGTTTTCTGTAATTGAGAAGCAAACACAAAAGTGAACGCCTACGCCTGCGGGTAGGGAATACTTTAGTAACAAAACAATGAAAGAGGAAAGTTTCATAATTAACACGATGATGCAAAAACATGAGCATAGCTTGGAGGATACACCGGCCGGGGTGGGAGACGGGGGAAAGGTTGTCGGCCCCAGCCCGTGACGTCACCGTACTGACCACTCCGGGACCGCCACAATGGCCTTTCTCAGAAGGAGCAGATGCGCCTGCTTGTTGCGCCGCTATCTGCCACTCCCCTCACCCCGCAGCCGCGTGCACACACACCGCAAAAGTATTCTTACGATAACCATAACTTCTAAAATATGCTCAATCTATACCGCAGTCGACATGGCTGACCAAAAAACCATCCATTCTTTACCTTTAGAAATCGTGAAAAAATACGACAAAAACTCACTCTGAATAAGCAATAGTTAACCGGCGCGAAGTGTATCTAAACGACATTTTTTGGGCAGCGCGGCGGGGCAGGTAGACGCGGCCGGGCGTGCGTTAGAAGAGAGCGTACCTGCCGCGCCGACGTATCATTACGGCGCACCGGTAATAACACCGGCTCGCGGGCACCGCCGCCCGCCTCCTGGACATGCCGGCCGCTCCTTCGGCGACGAACCACGCAACTTCCATGGATGAGTGTGGATCTAGTCATGATGTATAAAAACATGCACTAAACCTCCACTCATCGAAAGAAATTGACCTCACGCCGTCGTAGACCGCTCCGCACGTTGCACTGCACGCACTTATCGTTCGCGATGTCACGTCGTAGCACCGAACCGTTTTCACGAGCACGTCGCCGTGTTTTTTAAACAATAATGAAATGCGGGCGCGCGGCTCCGCGACGCGCGCGCTCTGCCCGCTCACTACAAAATAAACGGTCGAGATTTGAAATCGGGGAATGTAGACGCTGCGCGTGCGACGGGCCCGGGGGCGAGCGGGGCCTGCGGGGGGCCCACCGCCGTCCAATGGCAGCACAGCGCGCGCAAACCGTGACGTGGAGGGGCGAAGCCCGCGCCGAGGACCCACTGCGATATTATCTTTTCTATAAGAACGTTTTATTTTCTTTCGTTCCTACTTGGCCGACCGTTCAACCGACAGCGGAAGTGAAATGAACACGCGCGTAAACTGCAGGCATGGTACTGAGTACTACCTGCCGCTTGAACCGACGCTATGTAGAATTCACCCTCGTAATTTATAATACTTTAATACATATGTACTTATAAAACATGTTTTTCCTCATAATATTGAACCTAAGATTAACAGATTGTATATTCTATGCAGTCAAATGAATTAACGTACCTAATTATTAACGGCGAATCCACAGAAAAAAAATAAAGGTAACAGTAAGTAAAAACTTACTTTAAATATTTGGGCGACTTGCAGCTTGCCAATAAATCTCGATTTAGTATGGACTAAACTCAGCTTAGCCTAAAATCCGATTAGAAGATCCAGGGCTCCTTACAGCAAAATTACATACATACATACAATCGCATGATTAAAACATCAAAGAAAATAACATATGCTTGATACATCATTTGAAATATAGAAGTATTTTTTGAAATCCTCCGATCGTATTCACAAAGCACACTCAAAAGACTCGGGCCCTTCTAACTTTAAATATGAAGCTCTCGAGTACTTATTAGGGCTGTAGGACTTGGCTTCAAATAAATCCTCACAAATGACTTCATGTCAAGCAAGACAGACTTCTGTCATTATTTCGAATCTGCTAACTTTGTATCGTAATTTTTTTTTATTTATACATTTACCTACATCTCCGACTTTGGTATCATTTTTCTCAAATTTTATTTAGTTAGTTACTAGCGACCAGCCCCGGTTTTGCTCGGATTAGGTAGATAGAAAGATAAATTACTTACGAATAGAACAATTTCTTATAACTTTACTTGGATAAGGATTCATATCATAATATCATTTTTTTATTCTACCCAATTTGATTGAATTATTGAAAAAAAAAACGTTTATTGTGACTTTAATATAATTGTAATCAAATGTAATTGTAATATAATTTATTTGTAGGCAATAAGTGCTATAAACATAAAGTAGATTATTTTATGCCTTATGGCGCTCGGTTCTGTCTGCCTACCCCGCAAGGGACCTGCCGTGAAGATGTACATACATACATTATTTTATGTATCATCAATAGTTTTCGTAGCGCACGGATTATTCGCCTTCGCGAAAAATACAAATGGTTACATTATTTAATTTTTCGTAGGAATTTCATTTTTTAATAAAATACATCTTGAGTTAAGTACGCGCCGGTAATGTAGAAATAAGGTAAATAGCTTTCTACCATGTAAAAGAATTTTTAAAATTGGTTAACGATTTTTGAGTTTATCCCTTTTCTTTTCCTTTTCTCTAATATTAGTTAAGACTTAATTTAGTTATTACAAATTTGTATTTTTAATTCGTTGGTTAGGCACATGCCGATTGTGTCTTTGTGGTATGTACCGTATTCTTTTTAAGGTTTTATTTAAAACACAAGGCAACCAAAAACAAACTACTAATTTGTTTTTCTAAAATTTAAATTAATTCTTTCAAAACCAAAATTTCTATGAAATTATCGATATCTATTATTGATGCTGTTTTGAAAACTGTAGTAAATTATTAATACAAAATGTATATACTTAGTCTGGCCATAAATACTGTTACAATTAAAAATAAACAAAATATTACATTTGAATATGGAATCTGTCATTTTTAGGGTTCCGTACCCAAAGGGTAAAACGGAACCCTATTACTGAGGCTCCGCTGTCCGTCCGTCCGTCTGTCACCAGGCTGTATCTCATGAACCGTGATAGTTAGACAGTTGAAATTTTCACAAACGATGTATTTCTATTGCCGCTATAACAACAAATACTAAAAAATATAATAAAATAAATATTTAAGGGGGCTCCCATACAAAAAACGTGATTTATTTTGCATTTTTTATAGATAATGGTACGGAACCCTTTGTGCGCGAGTCCCACTCGCACTTGGCCGATTTTTTATATGATTGTTCATTGCGTTTTCTCATTTTGGCGCCAATACATTGTAAAGTATTTTGCGATATTAAAATGGAGTGGGGTGATAAAGAGAACCGAATCGCTGTGATTGCATTACACAAAGTAAGTAGGTATGGAGCCAAATGCAATTTTTAAAACTCTCCATACGCTTGGTATTAGTAAAATGTTTGTGTACCGGGCTATTAATAGGTAGTCAAAGTCGAAATCTTTTTATTCCGCTACATTTGTTTGGAATCGTCACAATTTTTTTCCCTACCGTGCAGTTTATTAGGGTAATCAGGTACAATGAGACCTCCTCTGTTTGTGACAGAAAAAGATCGGCAGTCCACGTAGTGTTCGTACGAAAAAGGTGGTCAAAGCTGTAAGGGAAAGAATTCAAAGAAATCCTGTCCGAGAGCAAAACGTTTTATCTCGGGAGATGAAGATAGCACCTAGAACCATGTCGCGTATTTTAAAAGATGACTTAGGACTTGCAGCCTATAAGAGACGTACTGGTCATTTCTTAACTGATAATTTAAAAAACAATAGGGTGGTAAAATCGAAACAACTACTGAAGCGGTACGCAAAGGGAGGTCACAGAAAAATTTTGTATACGGATGAGAAAATTTTTACCATCGAAGAAAGTTACAACAAACAAAATGATAAGGTGTATGCCCACAGTTGTGAAGAAGCGAGCGCGCGTATTCCGAGAGTCCAGCGAGGGCATTATCCTTCATCAATCATGATTTGGCTTGGAGTCTCATATTCAGGCTTAACTGAGGTGTTTTTCTGTGAAAAAGGTCTGAAATTTAAAATAAAAATAAAACTTTCACCAGTGCCGTGGTTTACCAAAATACCGTCCTAACAAACATAGTAGAACCGCTTTCTCAGACAATGTTTAAGAACAGACACTGGATATTCCAACAGGACTCTGCACCAGCGTAAGGCACGAAGCACTCGAAACTGGTTGACAGCCCGTGGAATTGACTTCATCGGGCATGAAAACTGGTCCTCTTCTAGTCCAGATTTAAACCCACTGGACTACAAGATATGGCAACATTTGGAAGAGAAAGTCTGCGCTAAACCTCATCAGAATTTGGAGTCTCTCCGAGCATTTCTGGTTAAAGCAGCGGCAGAAATAGATATAAATGTGGTGTGTGCTGCGATCCATGACTGGCCGCGTCCATTAAGGGCATGTATTCAAAATGGAGGAATAATGTAAATAAAATTTTATTGTACATTTAATTACCTTTCATTTCATAACTTTTACTTAATTATCAAAAGTGTATTATTAATTACATCAAAAGTTTTTCACAGAACTTATGACCTGACTAGGTATATTACTCCTTGTAACAATTATGCCATCCTATCTCGTTACAAAGCTTTACAACGGTTTTAGAATTCAATTGGCATCCTATACTTGTAGTTTCTACTCGTACCTACCCTAATATGAGACGGGGCGCCTTGGTGTGAGGTATAAAAACAAAACTTCACTGTCGACTTTTACCAAAAATAAGCTTCGTATGTCGTCTGTCACAGGATCTTATAATTGAAGTATATAATTGAAGTATATAATTTACATGCTAAATTATAATTGAAGCATGTTATAGATTTTAAGATAAATAATTATTTAACACGCAACCTCACTACTGACCGACAAAAAACTTTAAAAAGTGTAGTGAGAAGCATGAACGTCCCAGTCCTTCTTCGCCAGCGAACTTTTCTTCGCGTTATCCCGTTTTCTAATCCATTGGCATTGTCCGAGTCCGCTACCTAAGAATTTGGCGAAGATATAGATTTTTACATGGAGCGACTGCCGTATGACCCCCACAATGCAGTGGATCCAGATGGAAGACCAGTAGGGGTATTCACATTGTCTAAGAAAGCCGTATTTAAGACAGATTCGAAAAGATTTTACTCAGATTCCATACATTTTTACAGATAACTTGTACATTCTGATTCTTTAGTGTTTCGAGGGAATGTAAATAACACTCCTACAGATCTTTCTTAGGTTAGGTCACATGTTGTGGGCGTGTGAATTCACGATGTTTTCCTTCACCGCCGAGCAAGTTATTAAGGGTATATTCGTTTTTCAGTCTATATTCTATCTATCGCTTCAGGGTAAATCCATTGCGGGATAGGCAGAGTACCGAGCGCCACATGACTCAATTCTTACACACCGCACTCGCTTCTTTAACATTCATTGCTCTTTTCATGCACGCTCGAAAGTTTCTAGGGCTATATTTGTTAGGAAAAATATTTTTTTGATTTACAATGTTATGCTATATACGAGCCCTAAGATAAATTTTCGTCTTTTAAATATTTACATTTTTTTTACAAAATGGGATATTATGGGGATATTTTTATACTGAACTGAAATTTACGTGGACGTGGTGTGGCTTCCGATAAGCAGATTAGAAAAAATTCTAGAATTTATAAGCAAGGTTTATATCGCGTCGATTCTTGTTTAAATTAAGGTTTAATTTGTAATATTTATAGTAGGTATGGGCCGTCGCGTCGCCCGCGGTCTTTGTAAAAACAGTTTTGCCCGGTTGAAAAGTAATTATTCGATATTTTGTATACTATATTATTGAACAGCATATTTAAGATTAATTAGTAGCATTAAAATATTTTTAATCAAAGTCAGCAACAACGAAAACGAAGCTTGCCGTAACAGAACGCGAAGGGATCGTGGTCTCCCTGTATCACGAATTTAAGGCAAATAGGCGCATTGATCAGGCTTTTGTTTCTAATATTAAACTTGATAATACCCACACCCTCGGTGTAGAGGAAACTACTGATGCGCTTCTGCATGCTTTAATTCCCGATGACTGTCCTGATAATGACAGTGACTACCATAGCCCGTCAACTGTGGTGTCGATATACGAATTCCTACATGTTAAAACATTACCAATAAATAAAGCTTCTGATGATGATAAAATCTCAAACAATCAATCACACTCAAATGATCAAGGAAACTTGTAAAGTAGATGCTGAACTTATTTTAAAGGTACCGGTGTATTGTAGAAGGTAACTTTCATGGAGATTTGCGCAGTTGTGTTATAAAGATAATACCAAAAAGCGGTGATAGGCAACCCGACGATCCGAAATCTTATCGCCGTATTACCAACGCAGGGTAAACTACTTGAACCTTTAATTGTACCACGGTTGGGGCCCGGTGGCCTTCTATTTCATAAAAATCACTACGGCTTTACCATCGGCAAGTCTACTGATGATGGGACACTCGCGGTGCGAAAAATTGTGGAACTCTCGGATAGTAAATACGTTGCAGGTATTTTCTTAGACATTTCAGGTACCTTCGATAATGCTTGGTGGCTAATGTTGTTGCTGAAACTAAAGGCGAGAGGTTGCCATAGCAACATATACTCCCTTATTCGATCGTACTTTTTCTATGGTACAACTAAATTAAAACTTAGACATTATGCTGCTTTGAAGCTTAAGTTTTAAAACGTTAAAAAATATTTACACAGCTACATATTTAGGATGTACTACGTACGGTTCACCTGCATGGGCTGATAGGGCTACCATAGGTGCTGCGCGTCACAAGTTGCTGCAAAGTCAGCGTCTCGCTTTAATATTTTCATGTAAATCGTATAGAACTGTGAGCACAGAGGCAATACCAGTGCTGGCAGGCGTGTTACCAGTTGACTTAGAAATACAACGACCCGCTTCAATGTACTCTACACCTCTAAAAACATGCACCCTGGACTTTCTAAAACATCGCGATCATGACAAAATACTTGATTATTCAAACCAATTGACGAGGTACTCGAAACTTTGATGTCTGAATTGCAAGAAAGATAGGAAACTTCTACTAAAGGACGCCACTTGTATCTGTTCTTTCAATCAGTGCGAAACAGATTAAATAAAAAGCAGTTAGAAGTCGATCATCCCGTTGCGCAATTTTTAACTGGGCATGAAAACTTTAGGGCTAAGCTCTTTTCGTTTAGATTTGTTTCATCGCCTTTATGACAGTGTTCTACGACAAATTATGAATTCGAGCAAACAGCACATCATGTCCTCTGGGAGTGCAATCTCTGGCATCGGGAGCGGGACGATATGTAAAATTCCTTGCATGTCACATCCGGGGTAGTATACTATTCTGATTTAGTAGTAACAAAGGAGAATTACCCAGCGTTAAGGCGGTTCTGCAATATATATTATTGCATTCGATGTGTTATGGCAACTGTAGTTCAACTCCCGGAACAGCAATGAACTTCACTGTTCATTGCCTTTTTGGTGGTCGCCATTGTTAATTCTGGCTACACAGGAGACACAGTTGTGGGAATGAATAGTGGGGCCTATCCCGTGAAAAAAAAGGTTTAGTTTAAAAAAATTAAATATGGCCGCTAGCAGTTGCCATTACTTTGAAATCTGTGTATACAGTAGAGTATACAGATGTTAATACCCAGTTACAGTATTTTATCTTTTAATTATGCACTTTGTTTATCTAAAATATGTGATTTCGAAAACCGCAGCCAAATAACAACTCCCGAGGGGGTTGTTGTGCTCATGCGAATGAGTGAGGTCACCAATAAGCTCATAAGGGAGTAGCTGTGTTAACAGCTGAGTTGGCATCGCGCGAATGATACTTAATGTGTTGCAAGCTTTTATAGGCAATGGTGGGCCTTACGATTTTAGGCCTCCCGACATGGTAAAAAAAATGTACAAACAAATGTACGGCATGCCTAATAATAAGCGGTTAAATTCCTATAACGACTCCAGTTTAGTCTGTAAACTGTCTATAAGTTAGGCAGTGTTATCTTTATTGTAACACTAGCTGCTGCCCGCGGCTCCGCCCGCGTGGAGTCAAATAACGTAGCCTATGTGTTAATCTAGATCATAATCTATCTACGTGCGAAATTTCATTCAAATCCGTTCAGCCGTTTAAGCGTGAAAGAGGAACAAACATCCATACATACAAACTTTCGCATTTATAATATTAGTAGGATATGATTTTGTACTCAATAACGCCCTCCTCGTAGCAACACTTCTACAGCACATGTGTCTTAAGACACTATCAGTGCTTTTGGGATGTAAGGGGCTCATATCAGCAGAACCATAGCCAACTTACCTCTTACCTGCATGTACTACATGCACCTATCCTATTAACAAATGACATTCTGGAGAGAAAGATAGAACAGAGATATAAGAAGCTCGGCTGGGTAAGTAGCTCCAACTACAGAAAAATGCAATCAAATAATTACATGGAGGTCTATTGTTTCCCATCGTACTTATACTAATGTTAGCCACATTCACTCCATATTTTGCGAAAATATACACACAGGGTACAAAAACTGCTTTACATCAGACGGGTCGCATAATTATTTGTCACACGTAGAATTTAAAAATTCTACAAAATATAGTCGTTCACTATCTATCTATCTATAACTTCACGCCAAATCCCTTGCGGGGTAGGCAGAGAGAACCGAGCGCCACGTGACTCGATCCTTACATATCTCACTCGCTTCTTTAACATTCATTGCTCTTCTCATGCACGCACGCCGGTTTCTAGGGCTCCTGACATCACCTTCTGATAGAACATGACCAATTTGGTCATGGTAGGTAAGTCTTGGCCTTCCCCGGCTCCTACATCCTTCCACTTTTGCATTGTATATCTGCTTCGTCATTCTTTCATCTTGCATTCTTTCTACATGCCCGAACCATCGGAGCATGCCTCTTCTTATTTTAACACCGACGCTCTCTTTCAGACCAACTCTATTTCTAACATCATCATTGCGAATACGGTCTACGAGCCTTACGCCACAAATTTTGCGCAGCGTTCGCATTTCAACCGCGTTTATTAGTCGTTCACATAAACAAGTAATAATAAAAATTACTCTGTTACACGATCATTTAATAAGCTCGCATTTTTTTTATATTTCACATACAAAACAATACATATACTTACTGTTAGCTTTTAAATAGAACGGATAGAGCCCAGGCAACAGAAGTAGGCTCGGAGCTAAAATGCTGGCATAACATGGGCTTTAAGCATTCTTAGTTAGGCAAGTACTAAATAAACGCTAACAGACTATGCCTTTTGAAGAAACTATGGTAATTTCACAATTTCTAACACATCGTAATATTATTCCGTGTTTTTTTTCAATTGGTAGGGGCTGCTCAGACGTTATCATGGGTCGTTATTAGCCATGATGATGGTACATCCAAGGTCTGTCAGCTGCATGAATTCCGCACCGCCGTCGAGGAGTCGGTGAGCGCAGACTGCAATCTTCTCACTTATAACACACTTCTGTTTGTTGGTGAGATGACCAGCGAGGACTATGTTAGCGCTCAACTGCTCTAGGAGTTGGGAAGCGGAGTACGCGTCCATGAGGAACCTGGAACAATAACTGACATCAATTTGCGGCATAAATTGCCCAAATAAGCGGCGCAAGTTATATTTATAAATTATTGAAAATCTATTTATAAGGATTTTTTTATACTACGTCGGGAGGCATACAAGCATACGACCCACCTGATGTAAAGCGGGTACCGTAGCCTATTAACATTTGAGATATATTAAGTATCACTCGCGCGATGCCTCCTCTACTGCTTATACAGCAACTCCTTGGGACCTTACTTGTGACCTCACTCACATGCAGGAACACAACAACCATCTATAGTGAGTTGTTATTTAGCTGTGGTTTTCTGTAACGCGGAGGTACTTCCCCAGATAGGCTGCTTTGATGCGCCCTACCTCTCTTAAAACATCCAGACCAAGACAAACACACATGTTCATGCACAAAAATGTTTGCCTTGTGTGGGAATCGAACCCACGTGTGTTGGTGTCAAAGTCGCGTCATTCACGACTGAGCCACCGAGCTCGTCATAAGTATTCTCTTTCTGAATATTTTCCTTTTCGTGACAACTAAAGCCACCGATAAAAAAACTTTAAAATGCTTGTGTCTGAAAATCACTAGGCAAACAATACACACTTTATATTTATTATATTGACGAGCTCGGTGGCGCAATCGTGAATGACGCGACTTTGACACCAACGCTCATGGGTTCGATGCCTACACACGGCAAACTTTTGTGCGCATGTCTGTTTGTCTTGGTCGGGATGTTTTTGTAGGCCGCATCAAAGCAGCTTATCTGGGTGAAATACCTCCACCTCACAGAAAACAGCAACCAAAAACAACTCCCTAGAGGGTTATTGTGTTCCTGCGTATGAGTGAGGTCACCAGTAAGCTCCTAAGTAGTTGCTGTGTTAGCAGCAGAGGAGGCATCGCGCGAGGGATACTTGATGTATTACAAGCGTTCATAGGCTACGGTAACCACTGTATAGTAGGTGGGCGGTATGCTTGCATGCTTCCGACGTTATATAAAAGAAAAACACCTTCTAGGAAGCCCATTTGGCTTTCCACTGCAAGTGACCGCAAATCTAATCATCACTCGATATGTCGACACACGTGATATGGGTAATAGGTAAAATGCTAAGAGTAGTGTCCTCTTAACGATAAGCTACCTCAGATCATAGGAGTAAGGAGAGATGCCAAGATATATGATTCGTGTTACATCGACGTGGTTTAATAATAATATAATAATAATTAATATTGTGGGACAAATTACACAGCGCCACCTAGCCTTACTTTGGGGCCATCATATACATAGCCCATCAATTCATGGCATCTACCACGCAGTATGGTCGTATAGCCGCTGGAGCTGTTATATCTGTAGGACCTGTGCTACTGTCACAGAGTATGTCTCTATCAGTTGTAGTTTTCCTCCTTAAGGAAACGAGATTTGTTATTGTTTCGGTTTGTACATTAAAGAGTCTCCAGTATTGCTGTCCTCGTACTAATGCATGCACCCATACACCAGTGGATAAATAAATAATAATAAATAAATATTGTCACAAATTACACAGCGCCATCTAGCCCCAAAGTAAGCGAAGCTTGTGTTATGGGTACTAGACAACTGATAAACATACGTAAATATATAGCAATAATTCAAGTGTCTAGTGAATAACGTTGTATAATGGAAGCAGGGTTAACGTTTCTTACATTATTTAACCCTACTTCTATTATAGAGCGTTTTAGAAAGTTAGGGGATCACAAAACTCCATCTTCCAACTCCAACTAGGATGATCACGAAGCGGGTAATTGATGGGTTGTGTTCAGATGTCATATAGGCGAATGTAGTAAATATTTTCATTCAATTTCAAATATTTTAGTATTTAAACAGGCTTCACAAGCACTTTTAAATCGACACATACACTAATATACAATAACAGTACAAAATTAATGTCTTTAACAATTTCATATTAAATCCAAGTATTCTTATTGTTTAAATAGTTATTAGTTAAATAATACCCTTTTGACATTAATGTCCTTTCGATATAATTTTGTATGATGAAAGATTTACAACGCATTAAGGATGTTTATTATAAAATCGCACACTAAGACTCAAAAACGAATTCTGCACTATGCACAACCGTAGTGCCGGAATCACAATTTTATTTTTATTTCTAGTATTTCTGTCATAGAAAAAGCATATTTTCTTAAATTAATGAGGTGAATATTCCGATGCACATAAAGTACATTTACGAGAAATTACAGAGATGCAACGGTATGTTTATTTCCTTAAACAATTCTCACAGGGAATTCCTTAACCTAGATTATACAGTATGCAGACGATGCTGTGCTATTAGCAGATACACCATCTAAACTGCAAACACTGGTCACAACGATGAAAGACGAATGTATGGAGAAAGGCTTACTACTGAATGTAAAGAAAACAAAGATAATGGTATTTGAAAGAGAAGAATCCAGAACTAATGTAAGGATTACGATTGATGATGAAGTGTTGGAACAAGTGGATGAGTTTGTATATCTTGGATGCGCTTTCAGCAGGGATGAAAGGTACACCGCAGATGTGGAAAGACGAGTGAGTGCTGGGAATAGTGTGAATGGAGCGTTGGGAAAACTTCTTGGCAGTAAAATCCTGAGTCAGAAGGCACAACTCGCTATACACAATGCAGTGTTGGTCCCAACGCTAACTTATAGAAGCGAGAGTTGAGTATGGCAGAAAGAGCATGAAAGTAGAATAAACGCGGTTGAAATGCGAGCGCTGCGCTAAATTTGTGGCGTAAGGCTTGTAGACCGTATTCGCAATGATGATGTTAGTAATAGAGTTGGTCTGAAAGAGAGCGTCGGTGTTAAAATAAGAAGAGGCATGCTACGATGGTTCGGGCATGTAGAAAGAATGCAAAATGAAAGAATGACGAAGCAGATATACAATGCAAAAGTGGAAGGATGTAGGAGCCGGGGAAGGCCAAGACTTACCTACCATGACCAAATTGGTCATGTTCTATCAGAAGGTGATGTCAGGAGCCCTAGAAACCGGCGTGCGTGCATGAGAAGAGCAATGAATGTTAAAGAAGCGAGTGAGATATGTAAGGATCGAGTCACGTGGCGCTCGGTTCTTTCTGCCTACCCCGCAAGGGATTTGGCGTGAAGTTATAGATATAGATAGAGAGAGATTATACATAGCTCTAATCGCACGCTTTTGTAAAATGAAAATTGTTTTTATACATGCGGCAGTTCCCCAAAAGTAAGATGCCATATACACACTTACACTATGAAAGTAACTAAAATATACAAACCTAGCTGTATTGACGTCTGAAAGCTATCTGATTTTCTGCCAACATAAACTACTAGGTAAGCCTCCCTGCGAGATCCGTTATATGACAGTTTCAATGTAGTTTGGATCCAGTGCTATAGAACCTATACATGGGTATACCCAAAAATGTAGTTGAGTCAACAATACCTATAGATTAATTATTAACTACAATGTCTATCAGCACGACTCCATCATTTGGCAAAATGAATTAAACACATTATGTCTTGTTGGCATTGAGAACAAGATTACAATTTATTAGTTCTACATTCTGCTATGCACTGCATGTAACATAATCAATATCTGCATTTATATGTAGATTCCATTCCACTGCATCCATTTTACTAATAAATATATATGGCCCTGCTGTCTGACGGACGTCGAACACGAACATAATGAAAAAAAAACAAACAAACAATTGTATATGTATACAGATCCGACGCAAGACTGGAGTTTACTCCTTACAAACGATAATTATGATATATATCTGATAGAAAAACGCATCTTCCAATGTTTTTTTTACTTCAATCACTTGATGATTTGTTTAATAGTATATAAAATATACGTAAAATATACCAAGCTACGTAATACGCAGGCACACACAAACGTACTAACGCACGTACAATGCTATAATCCTGTAATAAACACTTATAATTTTTTGCTTTTATATCACTCTCTCGAACGTTAAACCCTACAGACGTACATGTTTGTCGACGAGCGTAACGCCATCACTTTTAGTTAACACTTGATTTTACTCCTTAAACAATTTCCTTACTGGGCTTTATAACTCAAAATCGTTTCTGAAGGAGTAAACTTCAAAAAGACAAGGCAGAACCAGATATCTCAACTTATATTTTCATAGAATTAGTAAAGAACATCTTAACTATCAGCCTGTATCAACCCACTACTATATGTAGGCCTTTCTTAATGCTTACCTCTGCATTCCGCATCCACACGTGAATTCTGAATGCTTGGTCGTCCTATACGCGGTTCTCACTCCAGGACTTTACCCCTCTACCTGCCATCATTGAGTTGAAAGACATAAATTAGAAAGGGTCTAAACTCTACTCACATTTCAACGAACTTCTCCAAATCGCTGTAGTTCTTCACGCTTAAATACTCGTTCACTAGTTTTTCAGGCACCAGCCCAGTTACCTAATAAAAAAATAAACATGTATTAATGACGGACATTTTATTTTATACAACGCAGGGAGGCATATAAGCATACAGTCCACTTGATGTAAAATGGTTACCGTAGCCTATAACGCTTGTAATAACGCTGCCAACACAGCAAGTCCTTAGGACCTCACAGGTAATCTCACTCACTTGCTGATTGGTTGGTTGCAGTTTTCTGTGAAGTATTCCGCCTATCAGACTGCTTTGATGCGCTCTACCTCTCTTAAAAACATTCAGACCATGACAAACACACATGTACATAAATGTGCTGTTTGGAAATCGAACCTACACGAGCCTGCGTTAATGAACGTTCTGTTGCATAGTAGATATATTTTTTAGTAAATAAGTATGTCAGGACCGCGTCTTATGGTGCTCTCTGCCTACCCCGCAAGGAACCTGGCGTGAATATATAGTAGTAGTAGTAGTCAAAAATCATACATTGAAAGCTGATACGCGTCTAAATGTACATGAACTTAACTACATAGAACGTTAGCGGAAAAAGTACCTAAAGCTATGTGAATCATTGTGTTTCTTAGTGAAATGTCGAGGATCAGGTGTTAGACCACAATATGACCGAATAAAAACCCGGGACGATAATTGGGGGTCTGCAAATATTCTAAGAAACGCGAGTATGCGGAAAACCTTGAGTCTATAAAATTGACTGCAGTCGTGGAAGCCAAAAAAAATTGGGCAAACCAAAACCTCTGTGGCCAACGAGCACATAGCTACAATCAAGAATAGAGAAATTAAAAAGTCCACCATAGTCGAACACCTGCAAACAGATGTCAATTACTGGTTTGAGCTGCATAATCCCAAGATACTCTCAACTGAACCACGCTTCATACTCTCAACTAGTCGTAATATAAAAGCAAGTATAAAGAAGCATCGTAATTACAATCGTGAAGACGGTTTCAAGTTGTCGGGAACGCGGAACCCAGTTGTCGAGTTATGCAAACGTTATGTGCGGGCTTCGAATAGCAAACTCCAATAAGACACCGTGAGGGTAGTGTGTAAGACGCCGAGTAATAAGCGATGCAGAAAGAGGGTAGACAGATATTTCATGTGCCATGTTCAGGCAACTGAGGCAGTTGAGCTTCACTTGACTAGCTATCCAATATCCAGCCATATTATTTGTCATATTGCTGTCTCTCACTTTTCCAAGAGGGGAAGTCAATTCCAAAACTTCCTAATGCTACAAATTTCTCCTGATTAAATTCGCTGCGAGTTCCAAGGCAGCTGTAGTTTAACCCCACTGACACACACACACTAGACAGCAATGAAATTCACTGTTCATTGCCTTTTTGGTGGTCGCCGCTGTTAATTCTGGCTACACAGGAGACGCAGTGGTGGGTATGAGTGATGGGCCTGTCCCGTTAAATATTGTTACTAATTCATGAGTATCAGTCCATATACACCCATTGCTACACAGCATGTCCAATGATTCACACAACATGTGATCGCTTGTGGGTATATATAATGCTTATGTATTATAAGTTGGTTGTTTAGTGAGCTTGCGAGGTATTTAGTTTATAAGATTAGTATATGATGTAGGAGCCGAGGAAGACCAAGACTAAGCTACCATGACCAAATTGGTCGTATTTTATCAGAAGGTGATGTCAGGAGCCTTAGGAACCGGCAAGCGTGCATGAAAACAGCTATGAATGTGAAAGAAGCGAGTGAAGTGTGTAAGGACCGCGTCTTATGGCGCTCGGTTCTCTCTGCCTACCCCGCAAGGGACCTGGCGTGAAGATATACATACAAGATTAGTATTTTTGATATATATGGAAAACATTCGCTCGCTATGTAAATAACTAGCACATTAAATGATATGCACCTCAATGAGTCCTTCATCAGTGATTTTGCCCAGCAGTCTTTGGCAGCATTGCAGCGCGGTCAATGCGCGTCGCAAATCGCCCTCGCACGTATCCACGGCTTTATGGAGCACTTGGCCGTCGCCGACGTCGACACCCTCCGTCTCACATATCTCACGTAACCTGAAAAAATATACATTAATGTTGAGAGGAAATCTATCATATGATTTCGCCTAATATGAAACATTTATCGAAGTTTGAGCAGTCAGAACCCGTTATATACGTTTTCCCATACATTTCGCGGTCGTATTCGACCACCCGGGTTTCGAAGGGTTAAGAGCAGTGGTAGCCCAGTGGATAAAGAACCGGCCTAGAGACCAACAGATACCGGTTCGAATCTTGGCATGTACCACTAAATTTGTGTTTTCGGATTTATATACATTTTGTAATTATCACTTGCTCAGCGGTGAAGGAAAACGTCTAAGAAATAATATTTCGAAAGACGTGTGACCCTATCTAAGAATGATCTGGTTTTCCCTCCACGTTGTGGAGGTCAGACGCCATTCGCTCTATGTCAAAATCAGTATTTTCGCCAAATCCTTAGATTTAGGTAGCGGACCCTGCCAATCCTAATGGATTAGGAAACGGAATAACGCTAAGAAGCAGAAGCATTTGTCGAAGCCTATAGAGTCGCAATGATGATGATCACTTGCGTTATTTGTTTGGGTAGCATTGTAGGTGAAACATAAATTTACACCAATAATTTCAACATGATGACTGCAGTAGAGTGAACTATTAGAATTCAAACAATTCTGAATAAAGAAACTTTTTTTAACGCATTATAATAGGGGACAACATTTCAATAAGTGGTTCTAATTAATCATAATAGATCTTAGACCGTTAAACCTAAGGACACATTATACGTGTGATTGTAATAGCAAATAATTCTGCCACTTATGATGGTGCACGAGGTAAATACAACATACAAACGATTACAACACGCCCAAAAATCTTTTGTGTTGTCATGAAAGCACACCTGAAAAAAATCTTCCACTATAGTGACAAACAGATATGCGGCCTACCAGATGGTAAACAGTCACCGTAGCCAAAAGACATTTGCAACACCAGGGGTGACCCTCTAATACCTCTCACGTCTTTCTTGAAAAACTCCCTTGGGAAAACCTCGGCACGAAGTTCATTCCACAACTTGAGAGTTCTCGGAAGAATAATTCTCTGGAACCACACAGTACGCGACTATTGCGGTTCCAGCGTGTGAGGGTGAAATCTCGGCGAGCGGTGTGGTTATAAAATAATGCTATTACACATGTCTGAACACAGCCCTTGTACAATCGGTAGAACACACAAAGGGAGGCAAAATCTTTCTTAGGATTGCTTTGTTAGAATGATTGCTTAGGACCGTCGACAATTCTCATAGCTCGTATCTTAGCCGAATTACACAGTCCAAACTGATATCCAGGTGCTCCAGCCCACAAGTGACTACAGTACTCTATGCGGTCTGAATTGAGACTTATACCTAGTCCGGCCATAATTTCGGTTACAAATGAATATACGTTTATTTTTTTATGAAGTAATGTAATATTAATAAAACTAATAGTACATATTTATGGAAGTCTCAGCTAAAAATAAAAAATATATTCTATATAGCCACCTTTGGGTTTGATACAGGCCTTTATCTGACTGGCCTTGAATCTATGGAATTAGTTTCCATGGGAAATTTAGCCACTGCTTGCCATCAGAGATTTCTTAAGAGACAATGTCGGCGTGTCGTTTCGAGCAGGCCATGTCCTCTAAAGCTGACCATAATTTCTAATCTAAGGAGTTCAGATCTGGGGTAGACGAGGACTAGTCTTCAGCTCTTATAAAGTCCAAAACGTTGGATTCGAGCCAGGCTTGGGTAGTTTGTCTTGTGACCAGTTGCGGAGTCCTGCTGGAAAGTCCACGGTACATTTTTAAAAAGTGTATTGCTGACAGGTTTCACAACACAATCCAAGACAGTCTCTTGATACACTTTGACTGAAGTTTTCACTCCTTTTTCATCAAAATTAAGCTTCGTGACTCCTTGATAAGACACCCCCACCAAACCATTACAGACGTAGGATGATGACCAAGTTGTACCTACCAATTGGCCGGCTCCTTTCCTTTAGAACTGTATTCGTACACTTTGTCATATTGCTTATTGTAGTGTTCTTCAATCGTAAATTTTTTTTCATCAGTATAGAGGATATTTCTGTGCCTTTCACCTGCGTGCGGCAGAAGGCGTTTTGATCGATCCACCTTCAATTGTAGGGATTAATTTAGGGCATGTCGTATATGTATATCGACGATAAACGTCGAGCTTCAGGTCTTGTTTTATTATACGCGACAGAGTCCTCGCGGGAATCTTTATTTTACGCGATAAGATTTTTTGTTCCCTAATGGGGTTTCGGCGAATTCTGGCTTTAACAGCATTGGCAGCTTTAAGTTCTAAGAGCACGCGGTCGCCCCAATCTTTTATTATGTTCAACATAGGAAGTGCTAGTATATCTGTCGATAGTACGATATATGAGCATATGAAGCTTTTGAAGTGTTTTGAATATAACCGACGGCTCCATACCCACTTTATGCAAGGCAATCATTGCAATCCTAATCTTTTCTAATCCCTAAAAGAAGTTTTTAACATAATAAACGCGTTCCAAATTCAAAAGAATTAAAATGTTGAAAAAAAGTAAAAATCTATGTAACATTATTTATGGCCAGACTAGTTATAATACTCGTATACATATATATAGCACGGTCTGTATAATAAGTGTCCCCGGTACTGTAATTCGCATACCAATGAATGCCATTAATTGACAACATTATCATTGATATGCAGCAAAAACAGCGCCGGGAACAGTACAGAGCCCTGTGGGACCATAATATCGAAGTAAGTGCCGTCTACCACGGCTACTACGCATCTGCTGGATAAGAAGCTGGCAACCCATTTGCACAAACTCACGGGCAGCCCGTGTGATGGCTTCGATAGAAGACCCCTATGTCAGACCCAATCGAACGCCTTCGCCATATCCAGGCTGACAGCCAATGCATCACCTTGACTCCCAATCGCCGAAGCCCAGCGGTGTGTTAGATACATTAGAAGATCACATGAGCAATGAACTAACTCCGCGGAGGGAAACTGTTTAGTAACTCTGTCAATTGACATTTGCGGGTGCTCGAATAAACGAGTTGTGCCTGTTTCACCGCTATGGGACCTATAAGGGCACGCGTAGATCCAGGTGTGACCGCCATGATCCACACGTATCGATAAACCGACAGGTCCCTATCTCCAAGACTGTAGTGTCAGCGACAGCAAATATCCTCCCGAACGAACATATATACCCCGGCACTACGCACATATGTGTTTTAGTTTGTACTCGGGTTAATGTAAGTAAGATCTGAGGAAAAAAAATGGTCGGCCGCGCGGTCTCTAGGTGATGTTGCAAAAGTCCACATATGTTGTGGAAGAGGTGGCCGCTGTAAACCACTTTTATGTTTCCTTTTCGCGGGTTCTGTTTCTGTTTTTGTCGAGGTATAGTAGAAAAAAAATAAGAAGTCGCTGAGCGAACAGAACACTGCACTTTTTATCCTACAAAAAAGTGCAGTGTCTTACACCACAGTAGTGCAAATTGTGCGGTTTGCTGGTGCGGCGGGCGGAAGGGCCCCCGGTCTCATTCTCCGGCACATCCACTCTCTCAGTAAGCCCGGAGTTGTTATTTACCTGCAGTCTTCTGTAAGATGGAGGTTTCTTACACAGATGGATAATTTAGAACAAGACTAGCTGACCCGGCGAACTTCGTACCGCCTCAGAATCAATAAATGGTGTGTTAACTTATTAGGTGGTATAAATTCTATTTTTTTTTTAAGACAAAATGAGTAGTCAAAATTAATTAAATATAATAAATGTTCAAAAGTAGAGAAGTACTTTAAATATGTTATAACAAATGTGTGTTAACTTATTAGGTGGTATAAATTCTGTTTTTTATTGACAAAATGTGTAGTCAAAATTAATTAAGTACAATAAATGTTCAAAAATATTAATGAGAAGTATTTTAAATATATTCTAACTAATGTAATTCACGTGGCGGCAAAGCATTAGCTTTAAATAAGCGAACAAAATTATTCGCGTACCATTGTTGTACATTATTATATTAAGCTGTTTCTTGGATGAGTTGCATTTGAGTCAATTTCCTTCGTTGAATTGACTGCCGAGCTAACCTTCAGTTGTAAATTGTGTGGGGGCAAGTCTGGCTGATCCAATGAGTTTAAATATTCAGTTGTATGAAACAAAAGAGACTATGAAACAAACCATGGTTAGTTAGTTTCATAGTCTGTAGTTTTGTAGGAATGCAGTAGACCAACGATTTAATTAATAATTCTGAAGTTTAAATGTTCTACATTTTTGTTCTTTGGTGCAAGAATTACTCGTTCACTCAATCAATTGTGGTTTTTGTGGTGATCAAAGATACTCGGGTATACACTTTGTTGATGAGCTCGTTATTCATTAAGAAGAAATTGCAAAATTGGGTGGAAACAAACTCAATTCGTTAGATTAGTCGACAGGAATGCGACCATTACCGAAAGTCAGTAATTGCTTGGCGAAACCTGCAACTAATGGATCATTTAGCAATGCAACTTGCATGTTTGCCGTTAGCTGAAGTTTCGTCTCATAGCGCCACAGAGACGATGATTTAAGGCAACCGTTTACTTCAACGGCAGCTGTCGATATAGAAATGGCCGGTATTATTTGGCGGAAATCGCCAGACAGTAGAATCATTGCGCATCTAAAACATCTTGACTCATTGACCACATCGTTAGATACGCTTTCAATACGCGTTTAGGCGCCATTGTGTATTTATCCCTGATGATAATTTTACTTGTTACGAAAACTTTGGTCCTTGCTGAGTGTTTTGCAATGTTGGATGACGGTTTTTTAGTCGTTTGAAGGTTTAACGATAATTTCAACACAGTATGAGACGTTGTGCGTTTTTTTAGTAACATGACCGCTATCCCAGAGGAAGAACCTGCAGTTTCGGACATCTTGCGAAAAGTGGGCAAAGTTTTCAAATTCAATGCCTGTCTGCCTAGTTACACCGAGCGCATCGTGGAAAAATAAGCCATTTACATCAATTGCCTTCGTTAACATATCGCACATTTCCTTCTGTTGGTATGTTATTTCGAACATATTCACATTCACATTCCAATTCTCGACTAAAAGCGACGTTCTTTCCACGATTTGGTAGTAGCATTCTTAACTTCACTAACACCTGATGTACCACATGTCTTCGATTAAAAGCAAAGCCGGCATATGTATTTCTTCATTCACTTCGAGATCGGGATTCCCTGAACTGACACGAATTCAATGTAAAATGTCTTATGACATACATAATATATGTTTTTGTACCACAATTCATGTGGTTTCTGTAGGAAGCACTTTAAAACATAGCATCGGCTGCAACGAATTATCATGTCCCAATGAGTATTGTTTTCAAGCAAATCGAGCAGTTGACATGACTCTTTGAATAAACTGTGTAAATACGACCAAAAACATCAGCAGCAGAACGAAGATCATAAAGTGGACCGACTTTATGATCTTTGTTCTCGAGTTATAAATAGTGTAACTAACCCGACTTTTATATATATATAAATATGCCAATTCGTTCTTGAGATATCATAAAAAAAAGTTTCATATAAAATGTCTGAGAAATCGAATTTAATTTATAATTTTTTGTTCGGTTATTTTTTCCATGTTTTAATACTTATTATCCTATTCCGGACGACGACAAATCCAGAGACACAAACATCATAAAAATCGGTCCAGCCGTTCTTGAGTTATAAATGGTGTAATTAACACGACTTACGTTTATATATATAGATATAGATGTCCTGCTATGCCCCACCAATTCAAATAAAAATCTGAGAAGGCGTAGCACAGCACAATCTCCTGCTGGATACTACCTCTCTTAAAATCAGGTAATTTTACGCACACTACTCAAATATACACGACAATACCAGGCCACTCAGAAAGTATTGCGAAAAAAAAGTTTTTATGTATGAGAGACTAGCCAGTTATAATCTATTTTGAAAATATGATTATTTATAAGTAAAAATAAGTACTTTACAATTTCAAAATTTCCCTCCAATTTTTTGCGAACTAATTTAAATTATCGAGTCTCATTGAAAAATGGATATGCGCCGGGAACATTTTCGCGCTATGGTTTTTTACGATTTCAAGTGTCGAAAAATATCAATATTTATACCTTCGAAACCTGCAAGCGTGCATGCGAAGAGCAATGAATATTAAAGAAGCGAGTGAGGTGTGTAAGGATTGAGTCATTTATCTTTCAATAACATTATCAAAGTGCTTAATGTATTTACCTTTTAATAACATTATCCCTTGCAAGTGGTTTGAATCTGAATTTAGAGCATCTACTTGTGATTGGTGGAATGATTCTAGAGACATAATTGCAGATCAGACAGAAGCGAGTGGTCCTGGTCTCTCGCTCCATTGTGCGACGTAGTGCTGCCTGTGCTGCTGTCGTCATTGAATCTGCCTCGTCTAGAATCACTAATTTGTAAGGTGGGCATGGCCGTCCACTGAAATGAGCATTTATATAAGTTTAAATGGGTTCATTTAATTAAAGGGTTGGACTATTTTTTTTAATAACAACCTGTTTTATAATTTAGGGAACTTATTAATAAGGAAGAATAAACCTGTATTTTTTTATACAATATTGGTTGCTAAGCGAGTATGAAATCTGCCCGATTTGTTACTATATGGCCAATGCTGCTGACAGCAACTCCTTAGGAGCTTTACTAAACTCACTTGCAGAAACACAACAACCCTCCAGAGAGTTGTTATTTGGTTGCAGTTTCCTGTAAGGTAGAGGTACTTCCCTTACTTACTTAAGATTGCCAACCACCCCGCTACCGAGCTTTGTTCAGGTGACCCTCAGAAGCTTCCTGATGGTCACATTCAAACACAGGCATAGAATTATCGTGAACAATCTCTCAACAAGTATTGTTATTTTGAGATTTTCCTGTTCAATGCATTGTTCATCTTCTATTATCAAGCAAATGTGTATCAAATGAACTTCATTCTCCAAAGAGGATAATTATTTATCTACACTCAAAACACTTAAAATCGGAAACGTATTTCATTTAGAACTAAATAGAAAACATTTTCAAAATATGAAAAGATCTTCAATGAAGCACTGCACTTTACATAAAACTACCATTATTAAAATTTCTTGGGAGTATTGTACTACTCCTGGAAGTAAATAAGGTCACCAGGAAGTTCTTAATAAAGAACTACATTAGCAGCAGCAATAAAATTGAGGGTGGCAATGCACAAACAATATTTATTGTGCTTAGATTGTATATCATGATAGTCCAGTGGTTAAAGAACCACCCTATTGACTAATTGTTACCAGATTTGGCGTATCCTGGCGTATATCACTAACCTTGTGTTTTTGAATGTACATATTTTTGTAATTATCACTCTATCAGCAGTGATTCATTAGGCTTGGCGGAGTCCGCTACCTGAGTCTAAAGATTTGGTGCAGATACTGATTTTGACATGGAGTGACTGCCATCAGAATTCCACAACCCAGGCGGTAAAGCAGACCTTTCTCAGGTTAGGTGTCACGTCTATCAAAATATAATTTCTTAGATGTGCAAGTATCCTCACAATATTTTCCTTCACCAGAGCAAATGATAATTACAAATATGTACATAAATCCCAAAATACTAATTTAGTGGTACATGCCAGGATTTGAACCAGAGCTCCGTTGGTCATTACACCGGTTTCTTATCGACTGCTAGCACTGCTCCATGTAAAAATCAGTATCTTTTCCAAATCCCAACACAAATATGCAGACCCTGCCGGTCCCAATGTATTACAAAACAGTATAAACCCAAGAAGTGTATCATGATTTGTTAAAAACCAACCAACCAGCCAACATTATAAAAATTATAAAAAATATTATGGGACAAATTTGGATATTCAATATCAGTATACAATTGGCACTCATGACACATAACAAAAGCCTATTGAAATACAGTAATATTGAGAGCCTCCTCCTTTCTGACGTCTGTTTGACGAAATGTTTGTTGTATGTGGCTCAAGATCATATGTAGAGCCAAAGCCAAGCTCTCCTGATATGTGTGCATAATACTAATTAATGAAAGAGGTTCTTTAAAATGTAAGGGCACAATGTGGCGTGAGATTTTAAAAAACAGATGCATTTCACAAACAAAAAGATCTGTGCAAATTACCAATGTGTACAAGCCATCCTATTAGTACCCCAGTTGTTACAGGGCCGGCAATGCATGATTGACACCCCTGGTGCTGCAAATATACATAGGCTACTTACCATCAGACAGGCCATATGCTTGTTTGTCACCTTAGTGGTATAGTAAAAACCACACATTTCTTTTGTTTGCTAATTAGAAAGATGTACCACATACAGGTGAAGGTAGCTATAAGATAAGGTAGTTTAAAGATAAGGAAGGCCACCTGCAACCAATGATGGAAAAAAGTAAGGTATTATTTTGGCAATCGCTTATTTTATTCAATACCAGCAACTTCTGAAGCAATCAAAATTGAATTTGTTTGTTGATTGATCAGAGTCCACTCTCTCACTCACTGGTTTCTTGATCATGAAATCTCATAAGGCCCACCTGTACGCCTATTCACAATGTCTCAAAACCCCATAGTAGAATCAGAATCATAAAGTTTTCACACAAAATGTAAGGAATATGAGTGAAAACTTTTCGCATACATTTCGAATATATTGTTTCGAGGCAATGTTTGCAACACAAGGAGTATCGCTTGCTATGTTGCCACCTCCAAACGCATGAGTGTTGGTTTCTAAGTGGCATTACTAACCACTCTGCCACCAAGCTTGTCATTACTGAAAGTAGGGCCACAACTGTGATCAGATAATATTATCTATAATGTAAAGGCTTTTTGGAAATTTATACTTATAAATAAAACAGGTTTGCAACTAATGTAACATAGAAAAGAATAAATCTAAAAACACGAAATTTGAAATCGTGTAGGTGCGAACACCGCGAAACACCGGTAGGTAATAAATAATAAAATAAAAAATATCTTACTCTGGTTTTGTACTACTGACTGTCAACTGAGCAAACGACTTCACTTTGTCTCTTACAACTTGAATACCTCTTTCATCTGATGCGTTTAGCTCTAACACACGATCTCGTGTTATATCTCCGAAAAGCTGACGAGCTGCCGCCAAAATCGCACTCGTCTTACCAGTACCAGGGGGGCCGTAGAATAACAAGTGCGGTAAATCGCCACCAGATAAACATTCTCGTAACACTTGTACGACTTCTCCCTGGTCAACAATGTCATCAATAGTCTTCGGTCGGCTAAAATTAAGAAGAAATTATATAGTTACCGTAACTGAATAAAAATGGACAGCAATTTTCAGACATTACTTACTATTTCTCAACCCATGGTGCAGGAGGCTTCTTTTTAGTAACTGTCTTTACACCCGAGGTGGATGGTTTATCTCCAGCAGATATTTTACCAGTTTTCAAAAAGGCCTGCATTTAAAACAGATTTGTAATACTATTTAACTTTTTGATAAACAGCAAAGCGCGGGTTCAAAAACTTAAAACGGTGCCGTGATATACACAGACACATGTCAGATGTAATTTTTTTTTTTTGGTTCTTTTTATCCCCGAGGGGAAAGGCAAAGAGATCTAGCCCATACAGCCAAGTCATCAGTTTAGAACCATTTCAAAATCTTAATTCTATGTTCCAGCTTCAGGAACTGTGCTGAAAAAATACTTAGGAAGGGTACCTCGACCCAATCAACGAAAGTTAAATCCACCCGTAAAACGATAGTGATTTTTACAAGGTTATCTTGATGAACTTATTCATGTCTTCCAAAAAGTGCATATACGTGTTATATTTGAGTTTTTTCATTACTGTATAATTTCACTAGCACTTATGTTACAAAATACTATCAAAATTGTCACATAAAACTAATTTTGTACTGAATTTTAAAAATTTCAAGTAAAACAACAATGTTACTCGTCAAAAGCGCGGGCAGAAGTCCTTTTTTTTGTTCCATTTACCCCAGAGGGGTAAGGCAAAGGAATCTAGCCCATACAGCCAAGTCTTTAGTTTTAAACTATTTGAAAATCTTAATTCTATGTTCCAGCTTCAGGAACTGTGCTGAAAAAAGACTTGGGAAGGGTACCTGGACCCAATCAACCCAGTTTAAATACCACCCTTAAAACGATAGTGATTTTTACAAGGTTTTCTTGATGAACATATTCACGACTTCCAAAAATTGCATAAAGGTGTCATATTTGAGTTTTTTCATTACTGTATAGTTTTACTAGCACTTATGTTACAAAATACTATCGAAATTGTCACATAAAACTAATTTTATACTGAATTCGGTATTACTAATCGGTGGAAAAATCGTTGCGTTGAGTTGCAGTGTAACATATCATTTTTTTTTTTACCTTTTACCAAACGAGAAAAAAAAATGATATGTTACACTGCAACTCAACGCAACGATTTTTCCACCGATTAGTAACACCGAAATTTAAGTTCTTTTTAAATACTTTACTGTTTGTTAATGATTACTTAATCACGAAAAAATTAAAAGAAATAAAAATCACATTCTAATATTTCAATATTACTATTAATAACAATTTGTATAAATACTAATTAAGTATGACGAGCTCGATGGCGCAGTGGTTAATAATACTACTTTGACACCAAGGCTCGTGAGTTCGATTCTTACACAGGGTAAACAGGTAGCATAGCACGAATGATACTAAATGTGTTGCAAGCGTTCACAGGCGACAGTAACCACTAAGCTATTTCAAGCTTAGGTCACAAGATTGGTAGCGCGCGGGTAACATCCCCGTGGTGTTGCGAGCATCAATAGGCTGCGCTGCGGTGACCGCTTACCATCTAATGCAGGCCGCATGCTTGTTTGCTATTCTAGTAAAAATTAACGTGTTGATATTTAGTCAAAAAAGGTCAACTAGTGCGCTTCTGTTTACGGCTGGGACGAATGAACGATTATTCATTTCGCCATGCAGAAACTTCAGGGATTGGCGAAGGTCTGGTACGAAAGTTTAAACACAATTTTGTATAACTGGGCGGAGTGGCAAGAAATGTTACTAAGTGCATTTCCTTGCGACCAGAGCTATGACCAATCCCTGGAGGATATGCTCCGAAGGCGTAGTAGGCCTAACGAACCAATTGAATTGTACTACTGCGCAAAATTGGCTTTGATCAACCAGTGCGACATTCAGGGAAAACGAACAGTTTAGACGCGATACTTCCGTTAAAAATTGTTAAATTCAATGTATAACAATCGGGAAAACCTAAGACATTACTAATTCAATACCCTGGACTTGCATACTTGCATGTCCGGATACTACCATGTGTGACTATTTAACCGCATGCCGTTCGGTCTGGCAAATGCTCGCGCAGTATTTCAGCGGATGATCAATAGGATTCTTGGTTCATGACGTTATGACAAAGCAATAGCTTACATAGATGTACAATACTACTACTCTTTATTGCACCAAACGAAAAATACATAAGAAAATAAAGTATCAGTACAACGGCGGTCTTATCGCGATGTGATCTCTTCCAGACAATCTTAGGGTAGAGAAGTAAAGAAACAAGGTAGAGTGGCGAAGAGCATAACTTAAAGGAAATAAAGTAATTATTTAAATAAATACATAAAGATACTTAACTACATAAGTTATATATAACCAAGTACACATATACACAATATATATAATTTTGATGAATACATTTAATAAAATATACACACAGTAAATGAGACTGAGGGAAAAGACAAGAATATAATGCTACTCGTAATTACGTAATGTAAAGGGAAAGATAATGAAGTTTGACAAGATGTTTGAAGGATTGAGCATTCCGGATATCGAAAGGCAGAGCATTCCACATGTATGTTGTATTGTTTTTCGGCAAAGATTTAGATGAGCGTCTAGGCAGACTCGAAGACTGAGTTTCCGCAGTGAGTGAGTTTACTTGGGGTATGAAATTAGCGCCGCTGGGGTAAGACCGAATAACAAAAAGGTCAATTGCGTTCTGAATTTTCCTCGTCCAACTTTAAACATTACTTTGTACAAAAGTAATGGTCTGACTATCAAATGACGCGGGTGTCGCACAGCGTCGGGGAAGGAGTGAGGTAGCGCGGGCTGCGCCCCCTGTGGCGCGCTCAGCAGCGGAGCTCGACTATGGTGCGGTGTTGCCATCAACTACCTACATCAAGTGGCAAACAAACATACGATTCGCTTGATGTAAAGCATTTTTAAAAGTATTTAAAAAAAAATGGAGATTTTAAACTGCGTTTTAATCATTTACTTTGGTCTGTCGTGAAGTGGACATAGTAAATCGCGAAGGTAATCAATCGAGCATGTGTTTACCTCCTATGCATAAATTGTGCTACTTAGTCGAGTACTCGTTGGTCTCCGCCAATCCGCATTTGAGCAGCGTGGTGGAGTATGCTCTAAACCCCTTCGGTTGAAGGGAAGCCCGTATACCTGCAGTGCAATGAGTAAGGGTTGATATGGTGTGGTGGTCACTCGAGGTTTTGAATCTAATCAATCGAGCTGTATGCTTTTATTCCTCCTCATCCGATGAATATAATAAAGTGCATAGGAACTTCCACTATGTTAGCTATACTTATTTTGACGAACTCGGTGGCGAAGTGGTTAACGTTAAACGCGCTGTTACGTTACTTGAGACCAACGCTCTCGGGGTTCGATTCCCACATAGGACAAACATTTGTGTGTATGAACATACCTGTTTCATTATAGGTGTTTTTAAGAGGTAGGCGCATCATAGTCTGGGGAAGTATCTCCACCTCACACAAAACAGCAACCAAATAACAAGGTGAGCGTGCATGAAAAGAGCTATGAATGTTAAAGAAACGAGTGAGGTGTGTATGGGCCAAGTCACGTGGCAATCTGTACTCTCTGCCTACCTCGCAAGGGACTTATTGAGAATATGTAGAATATGCAGTCAATATGTAAAAAATCAGCATTTTAACCAAATACTTGGGCTTAGGTAGCGGACGCCGCCAATCCTAATTCCTAATGGATTACGAAATGGGATAACGCTAGGAAAAAAAAGACTAACAGACCAACAAGCTTTCAACTAATACCACCAATTATGCCTAGGAGGTGAAGACATGCTCGAATGAGAAATAATCAAATTATTGGAATTAAAATACATTTATTTCATACATTATTATTACACTGATACTGTCAAGTGTGTCACTTCTTTGTAAAAAACGATGATATAGTTTTAGTTCCACTGGCAGCTTTTTGGCGGGCTTTCTCTTTCGCTGACAAAGGTCTCTGCTTTTTAACATCACTGAAACTTGAATTCATATTATTTTGCATATTTTCCAAGTCTTCATTAGTGTTAGACTCTCGTTTAATTTTCTTGTTTGGATCATTGTCATCAGCATGTTCAGATTTCCTTTTGTTCCCAACAGATTCTATCAAGTCTGGTTTAAAGTCAAACCTTTTTTCTAGAAGCTCTACAAATTCATTATGCAAGTATTCAGAAACGATCCCATGGGCATATTTTAAATAAAACTCTGAAAAGAATGTGATTATAAATGAACACTGTGACTTACATTCAACTGTGAAATAGACTACAGACAATGGTTCAACCATACTTCTATTACAATACATTTTAGGAGCTAGGTGGAACCGTGGCTCATTTGAAGAAATAATAAACCGCCAGTTCTGTTTATGGAGGAGGTATGTTTCATAGAGGTATAGACAATGCAAAAAAGCTAATCTTCTAAAGAGGCTGCTTGCGAAGTTTGGACTTGTGTGACTGTGAAATTGTAGTGTAGACGCATATTATCAGTGATTACTGTAGATATTGTAGCCTAAAGACCATGGTTCAACCATGCTTCTATTGCAACACATTTTAGAAGCTAGGTGGCACATTTGAAGAAATAATAAACCACCATTTTTGTTTATGTAGGAGGTATGTTTCATAGAGGTATAGACAATGCAAAAAAGCTAATCTTCTAAACAGGCTGCTTGTGAAGTTTGGACCACGGCATGTAGTAATGGGGATCGTAATGTCTCTGATTTGAAATGCACATGAAATGCTGCCTCGAGGTTCAGTAAGAGAGCGACTGCTATGGCAAAATTTTGTTAGTAGAGTTGGGTTCCCTGTGGGAATCGTGCTTTTTGGTAGCTCGCTAAGGCTGTTGAGGGAAACTTCCGTCGGTCGTTCACGCGAAAACCGATGGCGCGCAGTATCAAGGACAAAGTCAAATTACTGGGTTAAATCTCTTTTCCGCTGTATTTCGCCTCCAACCCGAAAATAAATGACGGACAGGCTGTGGCCACCTACTACCATCCCGTGATACGGACGCTGAATGCTAGAAATTTTAATCGCTCAACACGATGTCTGGCGTGTGTTACTGTATTTCTCGACATTCATAAGTCGAGTGGGCCAGAAGACATGCCGGCAGTTGAACTGAAGGTGTGTTTTCGCACTTTCATACTCAACAGCTAACGTGTGCTGGTAATGCTAGCTGGTTTCCAAAAAAGGGCGATAGATTAGACTTCAATGAATCATTAATATTCAATGAACCGAATTATAAACCTATAGCTATAACACCCCTTCACTCCAAGGTGATGGAACGTGTGATAAACACGCGAAAACGCTATTGATTAGGGATCCTCAATACGGTTTTCGCAACGGTCGCTCGGCGAGTGACCTTCTAGTGTAATACACACCGCTGAGCTTTGGCGATCGTGAGCCAAGGTGTGTTGTGAGGCATAAGGCGATACATTATAGTCCATCGAAGCTGTCATCGGTACGGGCTGATGGGCTTGTCCAGACGATGCATAAAAACTGTAATTGATGGTTACTGCTCCGATAACATGGGTATAAATAATGTCGTCGTAAAAGGGTCTGTGCTCTCAGCGACGCTGTTCCTTCTGCATATAAATGATATGTTGTCAATTGAAAGAATTCATTGCTTTAAGGACGATAGCACCAGATATACTTACTATACAGGTCGCGGAGAAGCATCTGGCCAGAGACCAGAAGGTTTTCTGAAGTTTTGTAGATCATGAAAAAGCATTTGATAGGGTTGTGCGGAAGAAACTGTGGGGCATATTGCCGAGATATTGAATTGACGGTGCAGTGCTGCATGCTGTGCAGTCCACCTACAAGAATTGCATGTGTGCAGAGAGATGGCAACATGTCACCCAGGTTTGATGTCAAAATTAGTGTCAAACAGGGTTGCGTGTTGTCTGCTAGGCTGTTTATTCTGTATCTCGAAAGTTGTCTACAGAGAAGATCGATGAATGTGGGATTACCAATGGGTGACCTAGTGGTGAACTGTCTGCTTTATGCAGACGATGCTATGCTATTAGCAGACCCAACATCTGAACTGCACGCACTGGTCACAATAATGAAAGACGTTTGTATTGAGAAAGGCTTACTATTGAATGCGAAGAAGACAAAGATAATGGTATTTGAAAGATAAGAATCCAGAACCAATGTAAGGATTACGGTTGAGGCCGAAGTGTTTGAACAAGTGAATGAGATTGTATATCTTGGATGCGGTTTCAGCAGGGATGGAAGGTACATCGCTGATGTGGAATGACGAGTGAGTGCTGGGAATAGTGTGAATAGAGCGTTGGCAAAACTTCTTGGCGGTAAAAGCTTGAGCTAGAAGGCACAGCTCGCTATACACAATGCAGAGCTGGTCCCAACGCTTACTTATGGAAGCGAGAGCTGGGTATGGCAGAGAGAGAGCATGAAAATAGAATAAACGCGGTCGAATTGCGATCGTTGCGCAAAATTTGTGGCGTAACGCTTTTAGATCGTATTCGCAATGATGAAGTAAGAAACACAGCTAGTCAGAAAGAGAGTGTCGGTGTAAAATAAGAGGCATGCTCTGTTGCTTCGGACATGTAGAAAGAATGCAGGAAAAAAGAATTAGGAAACAGATATACAACTAGAAAGTAGGGAGATGTAGGAGCCGAGGAAGGCCAAGACTTACCTACCATGACCAAATTGATCGTGTTTGATCAGAAGGTGATGTCAGGAGCCTTAGAAACCGGCGAGCGTGCATAAGAGCAATGAATGCTAAAGAAACGAGTGAGGTTTGTAAGAATCGAGTCATGTGGCGCTCAGTTCTGCCTGCCTACCCCGCAAGGGATTTGGCGTGAAGTTATAGATATAAGTTATAGATAGATAGAGTCAGAGGAGAAATTTGCTTCCCTTTGTGAACTATAGATTGTACAATGGCTTGTATCCCGAGGAGTTGTACTATATAATACCAACAGCCTCGTTTTACAATGACACAGCTCGCCGACGACTGGGAATTCATACTCACACACTGGAACCTGAAATGGTCGCGTACGGTCGCGCGGTTCCAGAGAAGTATTCTACCGAGAACTCTTAAGTTGTGGAATAAACTCCCTGCAAAGGTTTGGCCTAGGGATCATTGCACGAGGTTTTTCAAGAAAGGCATGATGAGGTTTCTACTGGGTCGCAATGCATGAGTGACAACCCTGGTAGTTCATAAGCTATAGTAACTGGTTACCATATGCAGGCCATATGCTTGTTTACCACCTTAGTGATATAAAAATATCAAGTAATCACTTTCTACTGCATTATTGACCTTGAGATATCCTTAGGTGGATTGCTCCCGATCAAAGATCTCTGTATTTCCTCTTTTGGCAGAGCATAGCTTGCTAATCGCATCAGATAGCTCCATGTAGGTGCACTTCGGCTTGTAAAGGGCTTCAATTTACATGATACCTTTATATATAAATTTTTCAGTGTCAGCATATACACAAATACCAGCTATAAAAAGATTCAAAGTATACAGCAGAGAACAGAATTTTTTTACCATACCTTCATTGACAGAAATACTGTTGATGGTACTTGCTACAAATGTAGCAGAGACTGCTCCCGACGTCACATGAATGTTTTTCTCTCTTAGAACTAGACTTAACTTGCGCACTCTAGCTTCAAGCCAGGACAAAGCTTTCTCTTCATTGTATTTGTAAGCTTTCATGTCAGCTGAACCCTAAAGGCAAATTAATTGTTACATATGGATGACTACAAATTTAAAATGACTAAATTGGTGCTTACAGACCACAGAAACGCTCGAGTAAATAATTAATAATTTTTGATAATCATGGTGCCAACGTAGTATTACTAACCACTCTGCTAATAAACTTGTCTAAATACATATCAACACGCCTGTATCGCATTGGGGTAGGCAGAGACTATGAAACACCAAGTGCACCGATCCAAATATGCATGTGTGCACATGGCTATTTGGGGTTGTTGTACATTGGTCACAAAGTAAATTCGTCACAGAAAAAAGTAAGTATGTGTAATTTGCCACTGTTCTATTTTTATGAAGTAAATTCGTCATATATTAATTTGGATTATTGTAAATTCGTCTCAATGTTTTTTTTTCGTACAGTTATTGCTACCTGTACTTTACGCATAAAGGATGTAATATAAGACTTGTGACGAATTTACAATAACTCTTACCTACCTGGGAAGAATTTACACATATTTTTAATGTAAGTGGTGAATTTACTTTCAATGTATGGAGTGTACAAAAATGTGACGAATTTACTTGTGACGAATGTACAACAATCCGCTATTTGCATGACATTATATATTGTGCTAATACAATTATCTCCGTGGTATGCATGTATATTTTTATACCATTGCTATTGTTATATACAGTTGGCTGTCACAAAGGGTTCTAATCTCACAATCACAAAATTAACTAGTGATGCCACTCAATAGGCCACTATCGATAGGCTGGCAATAGTGTGAATATCAATAGTATTGATACTATCGATAGTATCAATACTTATAATATAGCGACTATCAGGGCTCAATTCTATCAATACTATTGCCATTATTCAACTACATATTGTACTATTGATAGTATTGATGCTATCATTGGTACTATTGATATCCTAACTGACTTTCTAGGTCAACTATCGATAGGCATACTATCAGAATACTACGGCATTACTATAATTAACATGCAAGAGCAAATTGCATGCAGCAAGATAGCATTTGACAAGCTTAAATCAGTGGCATCTGACATATTGTGTGTATAACAGGCAAAGATTATATATTAGATAAACAAAGTAAAATAGCTAGAATATAAGCATGAGTTTAACCTTCAAATCTCCAATTGCTTCTAAATTACAAACAAAGTCAATTATTTTATCATATCCCTTTTCGGATAACAAATCTTCTAAGGGCACAGCCCTGTTACTGCATTGCTCCTTTAACCGAGGTAATACTGGAAATACAATAAACCATAATTAATAAAATAATTTACATGGGGAAAAATTTTGAATCGGGGCGCACGATTTGGCGAGGGGGGGTTGATACCCCCTGTTACCTTAGTTTTTTTTATACAGAATTCATAAAAATTTAGTAAAGTACTTTAGATTAAGTAACACCGTAAAAGGGGAGGGGATGGAAAGGGGTGGGGAGGGGAGGGAAACCCCTTGAGGGGAGAACTAGAACACGGATGTCACCTACAATCTTTCAAATTCGAGCAATCACTTTCATCTGATATCAATATTTAGAGGGGAAGAGGATTATATCCCCCCCTCCTCCTCTTTCTTTGAAGTATCGTATCGTTTTCTTTCCCAACCTCACAGTTGCCAACTGTATGTTTGGTCTACTTTTTATAATGACACTTTTCAAAATGGCAACGATACGCTTCTGGCACTTGGCCGGCCGCTACCGCGGCACGCTCGCTTCGCTCGCTCGGCTCGTGCGTTGTTTGTTATACTCTAACCTAACCAACTGAGATTTCTGTTGCTATACTTATTACAATTTTTTTATTTGTTTGAAAGATTTGACAAATGATAAATGCCCAAACGTTTTGTATCATTATAATATGTTCCGTTTCAAGGTAACAAATTACAATTTTACAACAAACTATATTTTTATTGAACAAAATTCGTTCCCTTTCACGTGCACTAAAATAATAATTTAAAAAAAAGTAGACATTTCCTGGAGCTCCAAGTAGTGTCGTTTGAAAGGGGAGACTAACCCCTACATAAAGCAACCCTGACCAACCCCTGACCACCCTTTACATGTTCTAAATATTACATTAATATTATTCCATTAAATTAAATTACCACATGACACATTTTCATGTATTATTTAATAGCCCCATTATCATTACCTAATCTTTTCTGTTATGTAAAGAAGGTGTCAATATCAGAAAGAGTTAAGATGTTAATGACATCACATGAGTTCTTTGGATGTCAAAGGATGTCAATAATGATAATATTTGTATATATCACTCCAATCTAAACATATGAAAAATGTGTTGATTATCTACAATGTTTGCAGCCTTACACAAGCTTACAACTGCTCATAGTCAATATTGAACACCATGACAGAAAAACGGTGGTGTGGCTAGTTGAAGGTTTAAAAACCAGTCACCAATTTTGTATCGCGGGGTTTCATATCACTAACAAGTGTTTACGTTTACACAGCACCTAACGAATTTGATAACGACCATAACTTAATGTCCTCTATGTTAAGGCTGCTCACCTAATCAGTATATGTAATATCCATGTTTTTTGAAGTTATACTTCTAATGCGACTTCCAACAAGGTTGTGTGTACTTATGTACGCACATGAGAAGTTACACTTCTCTAGCATCATTAAATAACAAATCCCTGGAGGGAAATTGTGTTCATGCGAGTGACGTTACCACCTCACAGGCAACTGCAGCCAAATAACAATTCCCTGGACGGTTGTTGTATTCAGGCGAGTGAGTGACGTTACTACCTCACGGAATACTGCAGCCAAATAACAATTCCCTGGACGGTTGTTGTGTTCATGCGAGTGAGCGACGTTAACACCTCACAGAAATCTGCAGCCAAATAACCATTCACTGGACGGTTGTTGTGTTCAGGCGAGTGAGTGACGTTACTACCTCACGGAAAACTGCAGCCAAATAACGATTCGCTGGACAGATGTTGCGTTCATGCGAGTAAGTGATGTTACTACCTCACGAAAAATATGCTCAAAACTGCAGCTGAATAACAATTCCCTGTAGGATTGTTGTGTTCATGCGAGTGAGTGATGTTACCACCTCACAAGCAACTGCAGCCAAATAACAATTCCCTGGACGGTTGTTGTGTTCAGACGAGCGAGTGACGTTACTACCACACGGAAAACTGCAGCCAAATAACAATTCGCTGGACAGATGTTGTGTTCATGAGAATGAACTTTCCTCCAGGGATTTCTTATTTAATGATGCCAGAGAAGTATAACTTCTCACACGCGTACATAAGTACACGCACCCATTTTGTTTTACAACGTCGGGAGGCATACAAGCGTATGGTCCATCTGATATAAAACGGTTACCATACCCTATGAATGCTTGCAATACATTAACCCGTGGAATCCCAGGTGGTCGTATCCGACCACTCGCTTACAACATATATATGGAATAACGGTACACCCAGAATCCGACGGGTTAAGTATCACTTGCACAAAGCCACATCTGATTCTTACACAGCAAATACTTAGGAGCTTTACTGGTGACCTCACTCACATGCAGGAACACAACAACTATCTAGAGAGTTGGTATTTAGCTGTAGTTTTCTGTAAGGTGGAGGTATTTCCCCAGACAGGCTGCTTTGAGGGACCCTACATTTGTTGAAATACCTATATATAGTAACTTACCTAAAAATAATGGGTTTACTGGTGTCAGCATCAATATGCTGCCATCAGATTTTACTGTTTCTCCAATGAACCAAGATCTGTAAGGCTCACAAAATGTGACCGCTTCATATATCTTATTATGTTTGTCATCTAGACAATACTTAGCCGGTCTACTATCAGCAGGATGTGGCAAAGTGATGAAACTAAAATGACTATTATCAAGCAATGTTTCTGGAAAATAAAACAAAAATCTATAATGCACTGTTATACACTTGTGCTAGTATACAATTGAATAAGATACAATAAGATTATATTTTATAAAATCATAATGTGTCTAAGTGCCAGTATGAATCCAATGGCAAATAAATAAAATAATTTTTTATGTTTTATCTTAGTGTAAATTGGGTATGCTCTGCGACATTTGTTAGCATAGCCTATTTGAACTTGCAAAACAAGAAGTATGGCTTATTGGTGTTCACACACACTTGCAGAAACAAACCAACCTCCAGAAATTGTTATTTGGTGACAGTCTTCTGCAAAATGGAGATAGTTTTGTAGTTGCCCCATTCCTAATCAAATATTGCCATCTTATGCCAGGAACTCATTTGAATTCACTTAAATATTACGTGAGGTTCCACCATTCTCATTAGATGTTAGTAACATCTAACAGAGATGATGGGACATTTATTCACTAAGATAACTGTATATTTTCTATGTCACAGTATGTACCAAATAATATGATCTGACTAAGATGCATTGATCACAGGCTACAAGTGAGAGAAAAAATTACTACTGAGTTGTGAACCCTTCTCTGACCTTTCTCTTTCAGAAACCTCTCCAAGAACTACCCAGTGACTTTACTTCACTCACAGAAACCACAATGTACCAGGGAATTAATATTTGGAATCATTATTATTTACGGTACAATAATTGGAAGCCAATTTTAATATTATTTCTTTCTTTAAAATGACGATTGTGTGGCAGTCTCACACTGGATGGGTATATGACGTCAAGATATTCCACTGCAGCCAGGTCATCCTGCAGTAGGCCTTATGCTGTGTCAAAAACCCTAGTAACTGCAAGCGTGTATGACAAAAGGTTATGAACGTTAATGCAGCAAGTGAGGTGTGTAAGGACAGAGTATTGGCCTATACCTAGTGATGGTCGACTCGAGTAACTAACTCGAGTCAACTCGAGTTGGGCTTAACTCGAACCTACTCGAGTAAAATTATTTCCGACTCGCGTTCGAAAACCGAATGAAACCGACATGGAGTGAAGTTTGCCGATCATTTGAGATTTGAGGTTAACTTTAAAGTACCGGTTATTGTTGTAGTTTTGGTGTTTTATGTTCTCTTTATTATTCTCCCAATACATTATCAATAAATAATAGAAAAAATAAACAATTGAAACAGATAAATATATCATTTGTCTGTTCCAATTTTTTTTAACTATTAATGCTATACATAATAATAATATAAACTATCCCTCCAGATCTCATTTCAATAGCCCAATTATTTCCGACACATTTGCAATAGTTCCAATACCTGCTGTGACCTGTTCGTTGGTATATCCTCCCATTGATATCCCTCAGAGCAGGTCACAGCTGGTATAATACATTACATCATTCTTTTAGAAGGGGCCTCTACGCGTTGGATTCATATCCCTGCGCACGCCTATCAAATGACCGGGATTAAACCCATGAAATAAGAGAATATAAACTATTAATGAATAAATTAGTATTTTTTTTTAATCAGCTGTTTCATCCAGTTAACTCGAGTTCAACCCGAGTTACGTGAATTTTAACTCGGGTTAAATCGAGTTTTTGTTTTTTCCGAGTTGGCACATCACTACCTATACCGCGTATCTACTCTGCTTATCACACATGGGATTTGGCGCGAAGTTATATATAGATAGATAGATCAATGTATCACCACATACCTAGCTCGTACCATAAATCAATTATGATAAATTTAGTATAGCTCACTTTTTGTTAGCAGAATCCAAGAACTTTGAACTCGTTTGTTTGTTACCGCGGGTGGAGGTAGTGTCGATGTGTTTGATTTTCTAGTTTTTGTCGTCATGGTTCCTGAAATTACTTAAAAAGAATATATAATATAAGAGTAAAATTAAAAAATATTTAGCGGCATTTTCTACGATTTGACGTTTCTGAAAAATAAATACATTTCTTTTTTAATTTTCTTTAACGGTCTTGGATATTAGGTATGTATGATTCCCAAACGACTTCTTCCCGCGCTTTTGACTAGAGATATTGTTGTTTTACTTGAAATGTTTACAATTCAGTATAAAATTAGTTTTGTGTGACAATTTCGATAGTATTTTGTAACATAAGTGCTAGTGAAATTATACAGTAATGAAAAAACACAAATTAGTTCACCAAGAAAACCTTGTAAAAATCACTATCCTTTTACGGGTGGTATTTAAACTGGGTTGATTGGGTCTAGGTACCCTTCCCAAGTATTTTTTCAGCACAGTTCCTGAAGCTGGAACATAGAATTAAGATTTTCAAATGGTTCTAAACAAAAAGTCAAAAGCCTAAAAAGCATAGTTTATCCAAAGCGGTCTATATCCACGAGGTCGATATCGATATCCATGGGCACCGTAAACTTCATACATTTGTAAGACTACGAATATTACCGAATATTTATTGGTAAGGGGTTTACGTACTGTAAACATCAAAACATGGGATCAAATCTCTCTATCTATCTGACATAAAGTAACCACAAAACTAGTAATTATAAAACAAGTTGCTTTTTAAAAGTATGTCCGTATTATTACGGGGTGGGTCAGGAAGTAGTTAAAATAAACTATTTATATAAGAAATAAGTAATAAGACCTGGTCTGACTAATTAAAATTGAATAGGCATGATGACAGATTTTGTATATTCTTTCTATGCTGTAGGTAGACGGCTACTATTTTCGAAAAAAATAATATCTCAACAAAAAAGTATAGTTTTAACACTAATTAAAGTCTTTTTTGCTATCTAATTTGAAATAAGCGTGAAAATGCTCAAAAGTGTCATGGCGATGCTTGTGACAAAATGACTACGTAAATGCGGCATTGTGTCTATGCTGAATTAAGAAAGTGAACTAAAAATTATTCTTTTCGTTTGTTAAAATGAATTCTAAAGTTTACAAATGGTGTGCGGTCCCTATGTGAAAAACACATCAATAGCAATACCGGAAAACTGTTTGTTTATGTTCCAATCAAGAAAATAATAAAAGATAAGTGACTAAAGCTCGCAAGGCGAATCCCATCAGATGTTGCTACTAATTCGCCACTTTATTTTTGTGAGGACCACTTTGATATAAGTATTTACACTATTTACTATAGATTAATACATGTGTAACTGAAAATCTTCGAAATGAAATATATAAGGTGATTTTTTTTAATATGCCCGAACTTCAATGGGAGAAAGAATATCGTTTAGCTGTTACGATAGACAAGAAACTTCGTGTCCCGGCACCGTTAAAAAACTTTGAGGATCAAATAAATAAAGTGCAACCAAGTAGATGATGAACAAATGATGGCCGGGCAATCATTATGCACCATGATGCATAATGATTGAAACTAAGTTCTGCAGCCTATGCAGTGAAAACTATTAGACGGCGCACTGATGTTGATACGACTAGAATAGTTTATTTCAGCTACTTTCACAGTATTATGTCATACGGAATTCTTCTTTGGGGTAACTCCGCGGACATTAACACCATCTTTTTATTGCAAAAAAGAGCCATAAGAGCTATCTACAAACTTGGCCCCCGGGAGAGCCTTAGAGAAAAATTCAAAGAAATAAATATTCTAACAGTCGCATCGCAATATATCGATGAAAATCTTTTGTATGTCCATAAAAACATAGACTCATTTTGTAAAAAGAGTGATGCTCATAACATAAATACTAGATATAAGCATAATCTTGTGTTACATCCAAGCCGTCTCCACAAAATAAGTAATTCTTTTATGGGGCAATGTATACGGTTCTATAACAAACTTCCCAGCAATATAAGAGAATTGTCAATAAACAAATTTAAAACTACCATTAAAGCCAAATTGTGTAGCAGGGCATATTATAAAGTATCTGACTATATTAATGATAAAAATGCCTGGGATTGAGTCGATCCAATTATAATGTAATTAATAAATTATGTAAATTTGTTTGGATACCAAAGGAGGGATGCCTGAGTTTTTTGGCAGTATTTTTATCAGTGCTCACCTAGTCATGAACTGCACGGTAGGGAAAAAAATTGTGACGATTCCAAACAAATGTAGCCATTTTTACGGAATAAAAAGATTTTGACTTTGACTTTGATTGCCCGGCCATCATTTGTTAATAATTCAGTTTGACGGGATCGATGCGCGGCCACAGCCTGTCTCGAGTTCCTGACTCAGAGGGTACGTTAAGTAGTAGGTTCCGGCTGTTTTCAATTCCTTTTGCCAGTCGTAAAGCTCAGTTAAGAGAGGTAGAGCGCATCAAAGCAGTCCGACAGGGAATGTACCTCCATCTCACAGAAAACCGCAGCAAAATAACAACTTACTGGAGGGTTGTTGATATAAAGTGAGTGAGTGTAACATCACTCACTCACTTTATATCAACAACAGAAAGCAGTAAGAGGAGTTGTTGTGTGACCAACAGGGGTGGCAACCCGCGTGCGATAAACCTTAGTGCGAGCGTTCATAGGCTACGGTAACCACTTTACATCAAGTGGGCCGTATGTTTATTTGTCTTCCGACGTAGTAAAAATAAAACCGCGATGCGCAGACGCGCTCCGCAGACGCACTCCGCAGACAGCGGGCAGCGTTTTACAAAGGACCGCTAAGCGCACCTGCGCACCGCATCGTATGGTATGCTTGTAGTATTTTCTTAGCCGGTTGGTTTCATACAACAGAAAGCTACCATGATGCATAACGATTGCCTACTTGGTTGCACTTTATTTATTTGATTTCTCAAACTTTTTTAACGGTGCCGGGACACGAAGTTTCTTGTCTATCGTAACAGCTAAACTTGCTAAACGATATTCTTTCTCCCATTGAAGTTCGGGCATATAAAAAAAAAACACCTCATATATTTCATTCCGAAGATTTTGAGTTACACATGTATTAATCTATAGTAAATAGTGTAAATACTTACATCAAAGTGGTCCTCACAAATATAAAGTGGCGAAGTAGTAGCAACATCTGATGGGTTTATGGCTGCAGTTTTCCGTGAAGTAGTAACGTCACTCACTCGCATGAACACAACTTTCCTCCAGGGATTTGTTCTAATGATGCCAGAGAAGTATAACTTCTCACGCGCGTACATAAGTACACGCACCCATTTTGTTTTATACAACGTCGGGAGCCATACAAGCGTATGGTCCACCTGATATAAAACGGTTACCATACCCAGGATATAGGAAAAGGTAAACTTACCCCACTAAGGTGGCAAACAAGCTTAGGTCCTTCCTAATTGTAAGCAGTTATCGTAGCATTTGGACATTTTTAACACCAGAGACGTCGCTTATGTGTCGTCGCATATTCGGTGAGTACCTACTTAGTTAATGCCGGTAGAGTAGCGCTGATGACTACCTATCTAGTTAAATAAAAATGGAAATTTAGAACACTTACCGGATATAACAGCTGATCCACTTTTCGTAAAAAAGGTCACAAACTTTCCATCACACTTTCACACAGGCTTTGAACTGTCAAGTTAATGTAATAACGTTAAATTTGAGTATTTAGTGTTTGTTAGATAGGTAGGTAATGACGTGGTTTAATATTGAAAAATAAAAAGCTATCGGATAACGTTTGTTACATTAACTTGGCGTGTTTAAAAACTCATCAGTTTATTTACAAGTTATTTACACATCACCATCACGACACTAAATACAAAATTGTTTACCTTTTTAATTCTTCTACACTTTCAATATCATGCCCAGTTTGTCCATACACTAAATCTTTCACGCGACCCCATAAAAGAAAATCCATCGGCGTTATATCAGAGGAACGGGGAGCCCATTGGACTGGCCATCCCCTTCCTATCCACCTCATGGCGTACGTAACGTCCAGATACTCGCGAACACGCAAGGCGTAATGGGCTGGTGCTCCATCGTACTGGAAGTATAAACCCCTTAGATGTTCAAGTGGAACATTTTCCAACATACTGTCCACTTGCGTTTGCAGTAGATGAAGATAGGTCTCTGCATTCAGTCTCTCTAAAAAAACTGGTCCTAACACTCTGTCACCGAGTATGCCCGCCCACACGTTCACACTAAATCTGCGTTGGAAATGATCGGGCCGCACTACCCGAGGATTAACATCGGTCCAGTAATGTGCATTATGTATGTTAAGTATACCAATGCGTGTGAAGGTTGACTCGTTTGTACACAAAATGTTGCGGCGCTCCGCATGAAGCCAACGACAGAAGTCAACGAGGCGCATGATCTTGTGGCATGAGTTCTTGTACCCTAGTGAAGTGGTATGGATGTAGCCCTTCATCGTTGAGTAACTGCCACACGTAACTGTTGCTCACATTGAAAACGGCAGCTCCGTCCCTCGTGCTCGCCATTGGATGACAATTAAAGAAATCCAACACGCTCTCTTCGAATTCGGCAGGATACCGACGTCTAACGGAGGCGGGTCAAACTGGCCATGTTCACGAAACCTGTATACAGCGCTGAGGATGGTATGATGGCTCACTCGTATTCCGAACCTTTGCTCGTACAAGTTCACCGCTTGTGCAGTGATGTTATTGCACTCGCGACAACAAAGTACCATTTGGAGATACTCCTGATTAGAGTAACGACGTCCAGACATGACTACGGTCACGCGTAGTAGTGTACTGCGCGACACTCGTAAACAGACTGATTTGTAGGACCAATGCGCAGTATGCGCACCGCGCTGCGCAGACGCGCTCCGCAGACGCACTCCGCAGACAGCGGGCAGAGTTTTACAAAGGACCGCTAAGCACACCTGCGCACCGCATCGTATGGCATGCTTGTAGTATTTTCCTAGCTGGTTGGTTTCATACAACAGAAAGCTATTTTTTATGGGGGATTTTTTTTTAAAGAAGAATTTGTAACACGTGGGGCATAAAATATATTTATTATTATAATCAGTATACGTAATACTATTTCCCATTTCAATTTGGGTATATTATTTAAGAACACCATATAATAATATAAATTATTGTTGACCTGTATTTTATTGTGGTTATGTTTACTTTGATCTTGATTTATCGTTGTTGATATCAATTTCAATGGACTATTTATTCTCTTTATAGTTACCAAATGATATGGAAAATTACATGCAATATCATATGTTAGGATCGGTATCACAAGTGCGTATGATAGGATGTATTCCCAAGAAATTAGCAGGTGAACCGGACAGAAAATCACGAACATCTGACACTACAGAACAACCATATATACGTAAGAAACGAAAAATGAACGAGTTAAATTATACTTAGCACTAAACAAAAAAAGTTTTCACATTTCGGTATTCAGATGAACAAAAGTCTTTATTTGATGCGAGAAACTCACCCAACATCAACAAGTCAACTCTGGATAAATTTCCCTTAGTAAAACCTTGTTCCATTGTTGATGATTATCGGATTAAGTATTTTTATTATAAAACCACGAATAAACAACAAAATCCACTGATTAAATGATACAAAAATTAATCGAAACACGTAATCACAACAAAAATTCAAGCATATGCACGTAGTCGTGACGTCCTTCGCTCTGATTGGTGGTTCAGTTAACATGGCCGATTACCGTATTTTATACTTTCATTTTCATGAAAATCTTATTAATCTCAATGTTTATTTTACAACTGAGTCATTTTATGGAATTATTTTGACATATATATTTTTCTTTGATTCTTTAATCTGTCATCATGCCTATTGTGCATCGATTCCTATTGATTTGACGTCAGTGCAATAATAGAGTCAGCGATTTATTTTATAATACTTTCTCATGCTTGGGCCTATATAACAGCTGTTACGATCTGTCATCATCTCGCCAGATGACGAGAGATTTTAATTATTGGTTTCGTTTAGACTGGCGACGTGGAGAAGTTATGGTCACAATAATAGTAATAATAATAATCTTACTGAGCAGCTTAAATCTGCAATCATATCAGAACAATTACTTTGTTGTTTACAATGCAAACTATTAAGATTATAAGCCAAGCTATTACTCACGGATTCAAAGCATTAGTTATTTAACATTAGTTTATTACATGTGCTAGGTTTATCATTAATCTGTTTCTAGTATTGCTTTCAGCCTGATAAATTACACAGCACCATCAATCTCCAAAGTAAGCGAAGCTTGTGTTATGGATACTACTACACAACTGATAAACATACGTAAATACGTTTTTTTTGTAAATGCATACTTATTTTACATAGAAGATACCCAACAGACATGTTTGTGCAATGTTTGTCCTGTGTGGGAATTGAACCACGAGCGTTGGTGTGAAAGTAGCCTAACTGCGCGTTTCACCATTCAGCCACCGAGCTCGTCAAAATAGTACATGGATGTTAATCTTTATCTCCACGGCTCCGGTCGACCACACCGCTCATACCTCAGCATATAGACAGGAGAAATTTTGATCTCAATGGACATTCATATTTTATTGAGATCAAAATTTATCAAACTAAAAAGCACCGTGCTTTTACTTTTGGCACCTGTTTTATTTATACACATCGTTAATAATGTGTACCGTCCGTCATGTATCAGTACAACGATGGAACTTATTCGAAAATTACACTCGGTCTCCATTTATTAATTGTCACAGATAATCTTCTGAGGAAGTGTATGTTAATAGTTACAGTAGTATCACATGACACAACACAAGCGATCTTTTTCATTTATATGACGGTGACATATTATTATGACATGCTTGCTCACAGTTGCTCACTGTTACAACTCGATGACAGCATTGACAGCAGAAGTATTTATGTTTGGTGTTGTCAGACACATGTTAGTTCCTCAAACATTCATGTCACGACTTTATAGACAAACTTTAACTACTATGTAACGAATATACCATTAAAAAGTCATGGTAAGTTACTACGGATTTGAATCGCTTTCTGTTTCAGAAATGTAAGCTACGCAGTCAGGGCTAAATAATCAATTTTTCAGGTCTTTCTTTAGCTTCAATATAGATGTAATTCTATGCTTAAACTTACAATGAAAGTAAGAATTTTATTGAAAACCGATACTTGCCGTGAAAACATTCAATTAAAGGAGATTAAAGGTAATGGCAACACCGTGGTGGTCGCCATTAACAAACGTCCATCCGTTTCGTTTCGTACATCAGTGCAGTGGTAATAAATTTAGGACGGACCTTTTAGAATAATTAAGTGACTCTCGGACACTTCGGACTGTGTGTAGTGAAACTGATGTGATTTATTTTGTTATTGTCGTGAGAAAAGACTTCACAAGTTCTTAATAATCACAAAATCGCGGCCAATGTCAGCAGGCGTGTCAGATCAGGTATTTATCATTTATGCTATTATTTCCCTGTGTTCATGCATAAATATTAGGTTTTTGGGTGATTAACTATGCTATTTATTATCTTGTTTCATGTGGCTGCGGTGTTTAGCGGATGAAAGGGCAAGGGAACCAAGGTAAAGTCAAACCATTATGACGTTGCAAAGTGTTTTCTTCGTAGGCAGAACATAACACCGGTCTGCTTTGTATCCGGTGGTTTTTGTTGCGGAGCCATGATTAGAGTTAGCATATAGGCTTTCACTTATTTTCACTTCCTGTTTCTTGAACAAATGAAAATCCGCTTAATCCCTTTACGTTGATAAGGAAAACCCATGAAAGTTGATTGATTACTGGTAAGAAGTTATCAAAACAGTCCCGCCGCCTAATTTTTTTTCTTATCTAAACAAACGTAAATGTCTAAGGACGCAGGTGGTATCCACCTACTCATAACAGTGAATTCTTTAGAACACCTTCACCCACACTGTTCACTAAATTTATATAGTATTTTAGTTAATATTGCTTGTTATGTAGATACTTACGTGCATATAAAATTAATTAAATGTTAGAAGTTATTATATTCTTATCAACCCTCATAAAAAATAGCTGTTTATTTTTGTGAGTTGTCTTCAATCATACTAGATCAAGATGTCTGAACAAGAAATTAACAGATTTATGTAATTTCTTTTAATCAAATAATGAATGATGAAGATTTGAAAATATGTTAAGATGGATTTTGTTTTATTTTGTTTGACAATAAAAATATGTAATGTGAAATTTTCATTACATTTATTTATTAAATAAAATAGGCATTCAATAGTAGGTCAGAGAGTTGCCTTATTGTATGCTGTATACTTACATTATTATGTAGTGTTATTAATAATACATGTTTTAAATTTTGATATACAATGTCACTTGTGTTTTTCTATTGATTAGTATTGTGTTGCTCACAATCATTTTTCAAGGTCAACCTTTATGTGGGTTATTTTGCCCACTCTCGGGCCATTTGATTTACTTTGCAAAGGTGTACAGACAATTAACAACTGTGTGAGTGAGGTTACGAAAAAACTCCTGAAGAGTTGCTGCGTGCAAAGCAGGTTTAGTACACACACAATACTCATTGTATTGTAAGTTTCCATAAGTTATAGTAGTTGCATCACATTAGGCAAAATGGTTTCTTGTCTCAACAGTGCATAAAAAATATTTGAGTTTAAATCTGCCTTTTATTTCTTTTTTTATACAACAACAGGTGGCATACAAGCATACAACGTGTGAAAATGAACATTTGCAATACATTCATTGCTACCTTTGCTGCTAACACAGCAACTCCTTATAAACTCACTTGCAGGAAAACAACAACCCTTCAGAGAGTTGTTACTTGGCAGTGGTTTTCTGTGAGATGGAAGTACTTCCCCAGACGGGCTGCTTTGATGTACCCTACCTCACTTAAAATAGACTAACACAAACAGACATGTTCATGCATAAAAATGTTTGTCATGTGTGGGAATGGGTTCCATTCTATCCATCCACACAAACCCTGATATCAAAATAGTGGTACCAATTAGTCCACCACTGAACTCCTCATTTTAATTAAATTGTTATTGAGTTGATTGTCTATTAAGAACTCTTTATGGCTGTTTGTAGCATGTGTATAGGGGTATATAATTAATCTCTCATTACCTGCGGGCCGCTTTTCCGTCAAGAAATGTATGGGAAAACGTATATAACGGGGTCTCACAGCAAAAGCATGCTAATGTTATAAATATTTAATAATATAATGATAGTAGATATTGCAATATTTATAGAATACTTTTGTATGATTATATGATTTATGATATGATTATGCTTTAACATTTTTAAGTACAAGTGAGACAAAGGAGCGGACATGACAGAACAATGATTAGCAACAGTCTAACTAAAACCATATTGAAATGTGTGGTGCCGAGATACAAATAGTATAATAGTTAGTACCAGTGTAGACATTTGAACGTGGTTGACAATCAGGATTGTCGAGAATTTATATAACTATGTTCTGAATACTCATGTTTACTAAAGCGGATATCACGAATACTGGCACTATGCCCCCCTAAGAAAATCTACCCATGTATTTCGAACTCTTAGGTTTTGGAAGATGTTTCCTAAATAATAATACAAGGACTTTCGTTACGAAGTATTTCTCTTCTTTTCTCCATAATATATAAATTAAAGTGAGAGATTTAGATATTCAATAATTGGCAGAGCTGCGATAGCCAGCGGAGCCACATTACCCTCAAAATTGCCGTTTGGGGTAGACTGATGTCATCCAGCTAGCGTTTAGACGGTAATAGTGAGAAACTCCAAAATCGACACACTAATAGCTAACATATTGTAGTTTTGTATCCTTTAATTTGAAATTTAAATGTTCGTTGGTGAGGAAGAATGGTCCAAAATCGTTCCAATTAGAAAAAAAAACATAGCGGAAAACTCTGCAGTGCAGAGTCTGCATTGCACTCCCATCAACAGAAAAAGTAACAGCACTCGTCGCTAGATGTCGTACAGGGTTCCATATATTTTAAAAAAATTAAAAATAAAATATTTAAATATTTTAAAATTTAAAAAATATCAGCTCTGCCTACACAGCTTGCTGTTATTTACTAGTTTAAATGTTACATAAAATTGGCGCACTTCAAAGCCACAAATAATACCTATCTTATTGTTTAAACTACAAAATTGCAATTTATAGATAACAAATATGCCGTACCTAAAAGAAAATTTCGCTTCCTTACAAGCTCTCGAGAATATTTCGAGTCAAAGTGGCGTAATTTTAATGAATGAAGAAATCATTATTTTCATAGATTTAAATTATATCGAAAATTTAACATTTTTTCGATTTGTATAAGTATTTTCAGTGTCAATGTGAATCCTGTAGTGCAGGTTAATTAAGTTTGCTATTTATATGTTCTATTTTTATATTATCGTATGTACTTCATCGCATTATTGTGTATGTATGATAATTAATGGTATTTAACACCATTCCTTTTTTGTAGTCAATCTCAAACATCAATCAATCACTTTGAACTTTCTCATACTAGGAAGTACAATCAAATAGCATAAGTATAATAAAATTGAACAAATCCAAAATGAACAATTATTTGAATTAAACAACCATTCACATAACAACTGTAGTCATTTTTGTGGGAACATTATATTGTAGTTTGACATTTGGTGGCTGACAATTTACTGAATCGAATTAAAAGTGTAACTACAGAGGTACAGCCAAGTATTGGAATATTCAATTGAATGCTTTTAAATTAAATTAAGGAAACACTAAAAGGTTATCTTGGAACCAATACTAATACAACAGAATTTGAATTAAATGCATTAAGCACTACAGTATCACCAGATTTAATTAATATTGGTGTCTGATTGTCTACTTTGATACTATTAAAGTAATTAATTCTTTTGTTGCTAACATTAAAGACGAGATTATGCTTAAAACGAATTCATTGAAATTCATATCAAGTGTGACCCTACATGACAACAGAATTTATTATACAATCAATTTGTAAATAGTATTATGCACATAAATTTCTTAATTGTAATATAATATATATTTATAGTAATAATTTTGTCTCTGCCTACCCCGCAAGGGATCTGGCGTGGAGATATACATAGATATTTTTCTTCAATGTGTAACAATCGCGAAAACCTAAGACAATACTATACATAGATATATTTCTAATAATATATTTTTCAAATTAATTGACTATAAAAATAATTCCTAACTCATTAGGATTGATGGGGTCCGCTACCTAAACCTAAGCATTTGGTGAAGATGCTGATGACTAATTTGGTGACTCACCCGTTTGGATGAAATTAGGATGTACAAAACAATTAAAAAAAAAACCTGTTGACCAATATTGTAAAAGTATTCAAGCAAATATCTATTTACTTAAGATATATGGAGGATGTTAAAGGCATTAGTGTAGAAAACAGTTTTTAAATGCTGTAGAACTATGTCAGGTATAAGGTTTTCAATACACATTACAATATAATTGTTTCTGAATACTTAATGTAGTTGAGTTGAAGAAGGCATATGCAGCAAGAGAGATCATAAGAGAGGTAGGGCACATCAAAGCGGCCCTGGAAAAGTACTGGCACCTCAACTTTTTTTCAAGGTTAGCAACAGAGGTGGTATCGCGCGAGTGATACTTTATGTACCGTAAGGGTTCATATGCTACAGTGGGCCGTATGCTTGTATGCCTCCCGACCATGTTAAAAAAATAACTCGCTTTTGAAAGCGTTATTAGCAGTTAATAGTGTCGTGTTTGTATATGCAGTGACAAATGCACCGAAAGAGCAACAGTTAGAGAGTGGCGGCGACGAGTTGGCCGAGGTGTCATGGCGGCAACAGCAGCAACCTTCGTATGCACCACCCATCTCGTCAGCGGCCGACCACTACAGCGCGGCAGGTAGGTACATTGTTTTACATTATTTTATTAGTAGCTAAATATCATATTGTTTCTCTAGAAACTAATCCAACGACAATACAGTGCCAGTTGTCATCATCATCGTATTAATGCTCGTAATCCCGGTTGCGCCCTACGCTTTCGCTTCGGAGCCCAAGGTCCGCTTTCTGGCTTTTACTTCTCCACTACGAGTGGTCTTTGGCAATATGACAATACAATGCCAGTGTTAAAGTAAAGTCACAATATAGTGTATATAATTTAAGCAAAATGCGATTGAATGGTGCTTAATCTGTCAATTGGGCACCGACACTAAAGCTAGTTTAGCTACTGCCGTGGTTAAGGTTTTCTGTCCTATTTTAATCTGTGTTGGTGCGAGAGCAACCCTACAAGCTTATCGTGTTATGGAAAAAACTATTTAATTAAAATAGTTTGATGGAGGTTATCATAGAAATTTAATTTTTTTGTTTTAAATTCATAAAATTATCGGCATATAGTTTATTGCATAATTGTTCATTAGTATATTCGTGTATTGTTTTAATACTTTGATTGTGATTGTCATAAATACTGTCTAGGAGATTGAAGGGATGATTATATTTCATACATTACTTAAATGTTTTAGGCATTCTATACAATGCCTAGGTAAATTTTTATACGCGAAAGAACTAAATGCCGAACATTTTTTGATATACCATGATAGTACAATAGAGAGTACGTGAGATTGATTATTTGTTTAAAACTGTGGTTAGGCAAATTTTTTTGTTTTCTTTTCAAGAATCTTACCGACCCCGTAATTCTTCTGAAAATGTTTCACTTTTCTCAAATTCAATTAAAAATACACCTAGCATTCCTTTATAGCTTAAATATAATGCCTGTTTATATGTATATGCTATCCATGTGTTCTGTGTATACATCCTTCCATCGACAATGATAAAAGCTACATTATTATCATTTTGTTTGCAACAAACAATCAAATATGAATGTTGTATACATTTCAGGTTATTACGGTACAACAACACTTCCTTATCAAGCTTTTGGAGTCGGGGATGGGACATGGTCCACCAATGGAACCGATCCGATGACTTTCCTCGGAGGATACACTCCTCACGATTCTTATGGAATGGATGGTAGCTAGTATTTATTCAATAATTAAGAAAATATTTCGATTCTAAGAAATGTAAATACCTACGCTATTCGGTTCGAAATTAACAATGTATGATCAGCCATAGTCATCTTAAAATCATTTCAGCATGATTTCGTTCGACTTTTGTTTTCGTCCATCATTGTTTAAATTCACACCACAGTATTCAGTACCCACCCGACCACTGACATGGGGCGAGATTAACTGTATCATTTTTAATCACCTCGCACCTTGCTATAGTTATCTTATTTGCATGTATAGTTAATAAGATAGTTTTATTTATTTTTGGGATTTAGATATTTTTATTCAGTTTTCTAATACAGATTTTGAAAACTTGTTATAGCTTTTTCTTCTTTTAGAGCAATAAGGACTACTTTGACCTTTAGAGTTTGCTCTCAGGGTGAGACACGGGGCGGTTCGGGTCATAAAGCATTCCATCAACAAAAACATCCCATTCTTCATATCACTAATATAATTATGCTCCATTGGACGATTTTAATTCCTTATTGTAAATTTCAGGTGTATTTGGACCTTCAACTACACCATTCTCAACTGCTGCATTCGGCCAGCCTGCTTCAACTTTTAATTATTTTCACGGCAATGGAGACTATTCTACTTGGGGCCAGTTAGGACGTGCAAAACAATATGACGACTATTATAGAGCTGATGGACTGTACGTGCCAGATGGAATCAAAGCGGTTGAGACGGGAGTGCAGGCACTCTCGCTCGGCGAGCACAAGATCGATATGGATCGCGTTTCAGATCTTAAGGACCCGTCTAGCGGGTCACAACCCAAAAAGATGACATGGGCGTCGATCGCCAGCCAACCGGCTAAACCCGCTCCGTCCTCGCAGAGCAGTGGATTGAAGAAAAAGGGACCAGGAATGCCTCCACCGCCGATAGTGCCCGGCAAACATAATTTGGAAATTAACGCTTGGGACGCCGGTAAAACTGCGCCGGTCGTCACAGCTCCACCGCCGCCGCCGTTGCAGCCGCCACCGGTACCGGCACCACTGCCGATGCCAGCGGCGGCTCCTGCTCCGACATCGGCGCCGATGCAACGGGGCCCGCCTCCTCAGCATCAGCCGCCGCCCACGTGGACGCACGCTCCGCGAGCGCCGCCGCCACATCAGTCGCACCATGCGCTCCAGCCGCATCAACCCCATCAACCATTGCAGCCGCGTCCACCACTACCGGCCCCCCCAGTCGCGGCCCCAGCACCAGTGCAGACGTCCGGCCCTGGCGCTATTCCTCATCCAATTCTTGATGAGTTACGTGTTAAGAATGATTACAATCCAAAAGAATTCGATTTGACCGCGCCTCTTGCCAGGTTCTTTGTCATCAAGTCATATTCCGAGGATGACATTCATCGCAGCATTAAATATGAAATCTGGTGTAGCACCGAACATGGCAACAAACGTCTGGATGCTGCGTTTCGCGAGCGTGAACGAGAGGGTGGTGCTGTGTATCTGTTTTTCTCAGTAAATGGTAGTGGCCATTTCTGTGGAATGGCGCGTATGACAAGTGCAGTGGATTACAGTTCCAACTCTTCAGTGTGGTCGCAAGATAAGTGGAAGGGACAATTCCGCGTGAGGTGGATCTACGTTAAGGACGTTCCCAATGTGGAATTGCGGCATATCAAATTAGAGAATAATGAAAATAAACCCGTGACAAACTCCCGTGACACACAGGAAGTTCCACACGCGAAAGGATTGTTAGTGTTGCGTATTATACATAGTTACTGTCATTCGACTTCTATTTTTGATGATTTCATTCATTACGAGAGGCGTCAGGAGGAAGAGGATTCTCGTAAGGTTCCGCCACATCACAACAATCACGATAATAACCGGGATAATCATGAAAATGGTCGTGGATATCGTAACTATCGTGATTATCGTGACCAGCGCGACGGACGAGAGGAGCGGGAACACCGCGAGCCGAGGGACTACCGCGACTCGCGCGATGGTCGCGACAACCGCGACCCTCGCGAGTCGCGCGATGCTCGTGAGCCGCGCGATACCCGAGACCCGCGCCACGCCCGTGATCCGCGCGATCATCGAGATCACCGCGACGATCGCGATGGACGGGACAACCGCGATCACGGGTATCGCGACCGAGATTCCAATTATAGACCCCATCATAAGGTTTGTGTCAAATGCGTTACATGTTTCATATGCAATAGTTTCCAAAATCTTTGTATCCCTCTAACTAAAATGTACACGCACTTTGTTTCAGGACCGGGACGGCTCGCGGGGCCGCGGACGTTCTCGCAATTGATTGGACATTAAGCTATGTGAGAACGATTTGAGGACTGTCTTCTCCCCATAGACAAACTAGTACTCGAGTTAATAATAATTGGTACCGTTTTACACAACAGATGTATATAAAATGTGTGCAAGGTAGGCATACATGAATAGAAATGAGGTATTTGTCTTAGAGCAATGCGACAAATGGATGTTGTGTTTCAATCTGAACAATTTAAATGTAACATAGTATATCGATTGTTTTAAACAGTGCAACGCTCATGGAAAACTTTCAACAAATTAAAATGTGCTAAATATTTTGTACTGGAAGAACGTTTAATTAAACAAACGCACAGTGAACAGAACATTAAATATCAACATTCACATGTGTCGGTTTCGTGTCACATGACGTTGAGTGGAATTGTGGACTTTATTTCAAATTTGTGGACTGAATCAATAAAATATAGTAATTTTTATAACTAGGAAATTCTGTGGTGAGAGGAGTTGCTCCTTTTATTGGTGAAGTTCAATATAAAAGTAGCATCGACATGTGCGCTGATCGAGTGTAGTGTTAAAAACGATACCACGATTATCAGTGTCTTAAATATAAATATAAAAATTAACAGATGTATCAGTGGTGATTAATAATTATAACTTTTATATTACAAAAATTGTAATCAAGAGGTGTGGACATTTTATACACATTTTTTTAAAATCAATATTATGGACAGTTGTAAGTTCTCTCGTGGCATTGGGTTCCTTTTATTCCTTGAACATTGAACATATTTCTTAGACATTATTTTTTATTTACTTGACTGCTATAATATGTAATTGTTTTGATTGAATATTTACGTAAATCACTGCGAAACCTAGTTGAATGAGTGTAGTTTCGTCACAGTTTAATTTCGTAACATGCTTCATTACTTTGTGCTGTAATTTATTCTTTATTTCTCTGTTCATTTCAATTATAGCTAATTTCTTTTACTCTGTAGGCATTTATTATCTATCTATAGATACAATATATACTCGACGAGTTTTTAGTGTGTTGTTGCGTTGATAGCCGCCTTTACAAAGGTGAAGCTTTTATAAATGTGGGTGAAAAAACAAAGTGACTTTGCTAGTACAAAAATGAAAGTAATAGAATTAATACTAGTATATTACAAGAATCTTACAAATAACTTATCATAGGAATTCTACTCGTTTTAAAACATAAATAAAAAAATCGTTTTTATAACTGTTGAAATTTAATTATTTTCCAACGCATACTATGATAACAGAAATATACAGGAGGTACAACATATCACAAATATAACACTGACTGTTCATAATGACCCCATATGCATGCAAAGTAATTCTAGTACGATTTTGGGATCAAAAACCATTATAACTGTGTGACCAAATTGCACTTGATTGTTTTCTTGTGACGAAATAACAGTGACGAAATGACACTAAATCCTAAAACAGATGGTTTTCTTGATATTTTTATGTAGAGATGTGAATCGTTCTATACTTATATTGGTTTCTAACACTTGTGCATACCTATTTACTATGTATGTATTAATTTTAACAAAACATAATGTTTTCTATATATAAGTGCAACTGCAGTGTGACGAGAGAAATTTGACGATAGATTAATGCAAATATTTCAATATGCCTCAATATTATTTGTTACTGTCATGTATTATTATCTCCCCACCTTATTTTAAAGTGCCTTTTTTATTTTTGAACATGTAATTTGTTCTGCATTCAGTTAGATGTCTATAGATATATTTAGTGCCACATGATTATTTTTATTTCACCTTAAATAATTTGTAGTTAACAGTTTGCTGATGCATACTATATTTTCGTTTTAATATTTTAGTTTTATCCTGATTTTATAGTGAAAAATCTTTTTTCCCGTAATCTAATCACACATGAAGTGTTTGATTTACAAAAAAAAAATACGTCGTATCCGAATGAAGTTTCCGCGAAACCTGATACTGGATTAAAGCCTGTCATAGAAACATGCAAGTATTATTTTATCCCTCGCACGATTTTGTGATGATGAATTAGTTGGATATACTTGAGATGGAAATCTAGAAATATAATGTGATGTTTGGGAAATATGCAGACCATATAACCTTTTATATTTAAATATATTAGTGTTTGTTGTTCCAGTGTACTCTCATTATATTTTGCTGAATATCAGAGATTTCCTACTGAATTAAAACATGAAAAGGGGACATAGATATAAGTTTGAGTTAACTTTTTAACATGGCTCGATGGTGTAGTGATCAAGAATGCAATTGTTTCATAAATGCTTACCATCATGGATTTTGAATGTTTATTTCAATGTAAAAATATCTTTTACATGCAATTTGATATATTAGCGCTGGTTCGCATGAACAAATTGGCGGTGGAAGCACTAAAAGCAGGATAGATCAATTTGCGTGTAAATTAGATTTTCGCAAAATAACGCTTGCAGCTATTAACTACTAGCTGTTACCCGCGGCTTCGCCCACGTGGTCAAAGAGAAACAAAGCGTGTTTTCCTGTGGGAGTAAGACATTTTGCCGCGGTAAAAAGTAGTCTATGTCACTGCCGGGCCGTCCATACAAAATAAATATCCATCCAAACAAAACATCAAGCGTTCGCTCCATTTTGAAAAAAGGGTAAACTAACAAATAAATACTTTTAAATTCATAATAGTACGAACCCCTCTAAGACATTTGGACTATGAATTCTATGATTCTCTACGCTCTACTCGTAGATGTATTCGACAGGAGCCGTGCTTTCGTTCAGAATAAAAGTGAAAGTTTAACTTATTAATTTATGCGTCACATAAACAATCTGAATACAAAAATAACTGTCTTAATCATTGCATCCCAATGGTTGTCATTTTCCAACATAGCTGTTTCCTGTTTGACCTAATTCGCTGTTTCCCGGACGCTAAAGCTGGTCGGGCCTGGCACTTGGTTAGCAACATAGACAGCATTCGAAATGATTTACATGCACTGTAGATAAAAGATAAAAATTCTTTATTTGCCTTTAGACCCTCACGGGCACTCACAGATACGTCTTACATTTTCAATATTATATCGTATCATATTTTTTTTTCAGAAGTTTTTCTCTTTTAATCTACCAGCATTTCAAATGACCATGTGTCCAAGTGCGTCGCCAGCCCTTACACCTGGTCAGTTCTCCGAAGTAGTCCGTTGTACACGGACTTTCACTCCTTTCTTGAAGCATTCTACGTATAATAGTGGAGAATCTCTGGGTAAAACAGTCTTCGCAAAGGGGTCATCCCACAGGAACATATCGCCGGGATAAAAAGGCAACTTTTTTTTTGTGGGATAGTAGTAGATGAAAGCCACTGAGACGTGGAAGTGAAATAAAACATCCATATTTAGGACGATTCAATCGAATTATCGAAACTGTCCCACGGGAACATATTGCCGGGATAAAAAGTAGCCTATGTGTTAATCCAGTACCTAATCTGTCTACCTACCAAATTTCATCCGAATCTGTTCAGCGTTGACGCTTGGAAACAGAGCAACCAAACATCTAAACATCCATACTTTCACATTTATAATATTAGTAGGATGTAAAAATATAAAATTCATTACTTTTTTATTAGGAATCCAAGTATCTAACAGTGCTATTCATCACGGTTCAAAATAAAAGTGAAAGTTCAAAAACCGGAATATTACTAATTTTAATACAGAACTAAAATTAACTTAATTTTTTTCTCGCAGTTTTAGAAAATTTTGACTTTTGGTCAACTTTAACCAGGTATGGTTTAAAAAAATGTATCTATACTACTACGGTAGGTAAGTAATTTAAAAAATTAGTACAATTACTCAATATTCTGAAATGGCATAATACTTGATGGATATTTATAGCACAGTACTTGAGGGATTTAAGCACAACACAGACATAAGCCTATACATGGTACCCAAACTGCACAAGAAACAAAACTCAAGATTTCTTTATTTTGGCAGTTTGTGTGTGTAAAAACGGGGTTTGGGTCAGTTTTAAGTAGATAAACGTTATCAAATAATGAAGTGCGATGCGAGTGAGACAGTTACACTATGGTAAGTTAGAATGAATTTCCCTAGAGAACTTTACACCAAAATTTCTAATGCTCTTGGTGATGGTACAGATGATTTTTAGCAGTAAATGCAAAAATAGTCATGATGAGGTTGGAGTTTAATTGAACCAAGTTCAATCACCCCCTGTCGGATACTTTCCTTTTCCTCCGTACTTTATCGCGGCTTTCCTTCACATGTAAACTAGGGATTGTAACAAGGCCTGTATAATAATTGTACACGTCACGTCACCGCTAATATCCGTGCTATCAGAGGAACTACCGTCTGCCGATGCTTTTATGCATCTGCCGTACAAGATGCTGGCAACCCATTTGCACAAATCCTCGTGCAGCCAGTACGACAACTTTGTTAGAATACCCAGATGCCAGAAGTGTATTGAACCCCTTTTTCATATTTATGCTGACAGTGACTCTCAATCCCTGATCCCCAGCGGTGTGATGAGCGGGTAAGATCACTAGATCACCAGAACGATCGTGATGAAAGAGTCATGTCTGGAGTTGTGAGTTTATTATGTTTTATTAGAATATAGTTCACAAAGGCTAGAGAGTCCTTTAATCCCAAATTTTAAACTTTAGTGTTTTTAAAATTTGAATGTCGTAGGGTTTAATAATTTGCTCCGTCAATTAATGAATCTGCAAGTGCAACACCGTAAACTGCGCACGGTACGTGCTGCATGTACACTCAATTTCAGTCAAATGTATAAAGAGACTAATTGTTCGCCTCTTGAAACCTATGATTAATTTTGTGGATAGTCTTATTATATATATAGTGTTTTAGCCTTGTTTACAGATGATGGGAAATTGGACTTGTTACTTCTCGGAATTACAGTATTCTAGAAGTCACTTGGAGCAAATAAACCGCCATCAACGGAAGGCTAAAATGAACAGTTTTCGAGATATCGGGTGTTATTTTGTTGAATATTCTGCTGTGTTATCAAAATAAGAACCTGTAAGAAGCTGCTTATTTCTGGGCAACAGGTCGATTAAACATCAACATATATATTTTTTGTATATGTTTGTACTTTTTTTTATGATGTAACATAAAAAAAAGTACAAACATATACATACATGTGATTACTGTATTTATTTTGAAATAGTTGACTCTCGGGGTAGGTAGGTAGTTGCTTACCTACATATTAACTTAATATTCTCTGAAAAATAAACTTGGTATTTCGGCTTATGTAGGGGTTTAATCACTTGCCTTTTGTGTAGACCCGACGTATTCAGGCGCCTTAGAGGTATATAGAGCCACTGCTACGTTTTTATTTATTATAGAATGGCAGGAAAGTTGCTAAAGTCCTGGGACTTTTATGTGACGTATAACGTTGTCTAAATTCCAGAAAAAAATGAATATCAGTATCAGAAAGAGATTTAGTAAGTATGGTGAGTGAAGGAAAATTTTCTGTTGTAATTCCTGTAGTTTGACCAATATAAGGCTTCTTGATTTAAACGTGCCATCGTTTGACGCGCGTCTCAGCGTGGTACGAGTATAAGGATATAAATGTAACGTGCGGTTAGCGAGTCCCTTCCCCCAGAGGAATGACTAAGGTACCTTCAAAGTAGATTAGGGTTTGTTTCCGTCGAGTGTTAAAACATCTGAGAGTCCTTTCATTATACGTGTGGCGAAGTAGGTAATTGCATTGGTGATCGGCATATCTGATAAGGAATGATGATTCTGGTAACTGATTCTTCGGTATCCTAACCTAATGCAGTTTGTCGATTGCTATGTTCGCATGACGATCTGGTTTGTAAACATTAACAACAACGAAGACATGTTTACCTTTTTTTTTATACTACTTCGTGAGGCATACAAGCATACGGCCCACCTGATGGAGCCCCGGATAAAAAACGCTTTACATCCGAAAGCGTTTTTTTGAAGTGAAAACTTCCGGCGTTGTGCACTTTTTGGGATGAGTAAAAAAATGCTAAACTCGCGTCAGGACACGTGACCCTGACCGTAAGATTTTAGTGAGAATTAGAACTTAAGTTCGCTGCAGCGCTAAAACATTAGTTACCTCTAATTAAACAATTATAACATGAAGCGCTAGATCGTTTATAGGGCATTATTTTCTCGCGGCCAAAACGTTGTAAGCGCCATGAAATTGTTGGCTTTTACGCGTTTCACGCGTTTCGTTCGATGTGTTTGAGTTTTAGAGATTGGCGATGATGATGCTGGTAATAATGATGGTGAGAGTCGTTGAAATTATGGATGAAAGTTGATTTTTCTGAGAGATAAGATTTTTAATGTAAAATAATTGTAATAGTTCTGAAGTGTTAAATTTTTAATGTAATATAAATTGTCATGTTTGTGTACGATAGCGCAATAAATGAATGTTGTATTTACCACCACCACCATTACCACATATATGATAGTACTTTTATACTGAGAAACGAAGCAATTCGTGCGAAATTATTCCCTAACCATTTCAAAATATTCAAAAATGCTCAACGTTAATGTTCAAGTTTTCGCTTCTGCCGGCACTCCCGGAGTGCAACCCGTTTGTTTTTCTTTATATAACGTTGGGAGGCAGACAAGCATACAGCCCACCTGATGTAAAGCTTGTAATAAATAAGGTATCACTGGCGCAATGTCTCTTCTGCTACTTACACAGCAACTCCTTAGGAGCTTACTGGTGACCTCACTCACACGCAGGAACACAATCCTCTAGGGTGTGGTTATTTGGCTGCGGTTTTCAGTCAGGTGGAGGCACTTCCCCAGACGAGCTGCTTTGATACGCCCTACCTCTCCACCCGTACCAAGCCAAACAGACATGTTCATGTACACAAATGTTAGCCCTGTGTGGGAATCGAACCCACGAGCGTTGGTGTTAAAGTAACTTAACAGCGCGTTTCGCCACTGAGGCGCCACCGAGCTCGTCAAATTCTTTGTCGTGTAGATACTTGTACTTGATGACGTGAATTTTGGCACGTAGCTTGGTGACGTAAGTATAATCCATGGTAGGTGTGTTTGGCTGCGGTGAGTTCGGTATAGTATGCGGTACGGTATTCTTACGGACGGAGCCCGACGCGTAGTCCTAGTATAATGTTACTTCTCCAGACGGACTGCTGTGATGCAGCCTACATCTTTTAGACAGTGGTAGCCTTCTGTAGCTGTACATAGCAGCCGAAGTATATATGTGGACATTTTTTATATTACAAAGGTGACCAACAAGCTAGCCTACCCGATCGTAAATAGTTATTACAGTATGCGACACCAGGTACGTAACTGTGAAACCTTCACACCTTTTTTTGATGAATCTCAGGTTGTAGTTCCCATAGATAGAGAAAACCTTTTCAGGAGTTCATTCCAGGACTCAAGACTCCTCCAACAATAACCTCTGATAAATAAATATAAAATAAATGAATATTGTCGGACAAATTACACAGCGCCATCTAGCCCAAAGTAAGCGAAGCTTGTGTTATGGGTACTAGATAACCGATAAACATACGTAAATACATTTTTTTTTGTTTATTATACATAGAAAATACCCAGAACAAGACAAACAGACATGTTCATGCACACAAATGTTTTCCTTGTGTGGGAATCGAACCCACGAGCGTTGGTGTCAAAGTCGCGTCATTCACGATTGAGCCACCGAGCTCGTCAATAGTAAACGACCATTGCGGTTCCAGTGTGTGGGTACGACTTCCCCACCAACGGCGAGCGGTACGGTTCTAGTATGACTTCTCCCCCTAGGCAACAGTACTACCTACTCGTACATGGCAACCAGTATGTCATGGAAGATTTTCCTTTTCCGTTACTACTAAGCAAATTAAACTCCTGTACCAAAAAGTCCCCATGCATTTATTCCCGAAGCACTGCTGTGTGGTTTCGAGTGCTTTTCGTTTCCATAATTTTACTAGGAATATCATCACCAGACGAGCTCTGTAGCGCCGTGGTTAATAACGCGACTTTGACACTACGCTCGATTCCCACACAGGACAAAAATTTGTGTGCATGAACATGTATGTTTGTCTTGGTCTGGGTGTTTTTAAGGGAGATAGGGCGCATCAAAGCAGCCCATCTTGGTAAGTATCTCCACCTCACAGAAAATCGCAGCTAAATAACAAACTCCCTGGAGGGTTGTTGTGTTCCTGCGTGTGGTTCAGGTCACCAGTAAGTTCCTAAGGAGTTACGGACTGTGTTAGCAGCGGAGGTAGCATCCCGCGAATGATACTGCGCGATGTATTATCAGCGTTCATATTCTACAGGTATAAAGGTATGATTGTGTGCCTCGCGCAAAAAAGCAAGTTATCTTAGCCCATATTCGCCCACTGCTGAACATAGGCCTCCCCTCAAGAGTGTCATTCGTTTCGATCCTCTGCCACCGGCATCTGACTCTCTATCTTATCTATATATAATATAATTATCTTATATAATATATATAATCTATATCTTTTTTTTTGTACTCTTACAGAGAGGGCTTTTGCCGTAGTTGCCACTTTTGGCAGACGTTTTTGCAACCTCAGTAAAATACCCTTAGTCGCCTTTTAAGATACCCACGGCTTATAAGGGGTGGCCTATGCTTACGTCGAGACACACGGCGAACTAGAACACATAATAACTGAAGCACATTCGAGTAGCTAATTGCTTGGTGTCGTGTTACTTTTAATGTTTACAAACTTTTTTAAGCGATTAACAATGAGAGACAATTGAGAACTACGAGGGCGGGTCAAAAAGTTCACGGAATGGAGGGGTTGCAGTGGGGAGGGGGTATCTTTTTTTTAACTGGCACTACTTGCGGACTCAATACAACTATAAATACTAAGTTTCAGTCCAATCGGTTCATTAGCCTTTGAGATATCGCTGTATACACACATCAATCGGGAAGAGAACATCGACTATGGAGAAAATTGAGTTTCGTGCCGTGATTAAGTTCCTCACTAAGCAAGGAAAACCCCCACAAGTGATTATGGAAGAGATGTCATCTGTTTACGGGGACTCTTGCCCTGGAAAAACAATGATTTATAAGTGGCATACCCTTTTCAAGCAAGGTAGAGAGTCTATTGAAGATGATTCACGCTCAGGCCGACCGATTGAGAAGTCCTCAGACATTGTCGAAAAGAAAATCTTGTTCTTGAATATGCCCGTTTAAAGAAGAAATAAATCGCAGAAATGGTTGGAGTATCACCTACAACCATTTTGAACATCCTCCATGATCAACTTGGCATGTCTAAGGTCAGTGCAAGATGGGTTCCGAGAATGCTCACACCGCTTCAAAAACAATAACGCGTCGAGTGTTCACGCGAGTTTTTGAATCTGTGTAGTGAAAACAGGGATGTATTTATGAACCAAATTGTTACTGGAGATGAAACCTGGGTTCATCACCATGAACCTGAGTCAAAGCAGGAGTCTATGCAGTGGCACAAAAAAGGTGCAGCACCTCCGAAGAAGTTTAAAGTGTCACAATCGGCCGGAAAGATTATGGCTATAGTTTTTTGGGATGCAGAGGGCATTTTATTGACCGATTATAAAGAAAAAGGTGTCAATATTACCGGAGAATACTACGCCACATTATTGGAAAAAAAACGCGATTAGGGAGAAAAGAAGGGGGAAATGGACTAGAGGTGTGTTCCTTTTGCAGGACAATGCACCCGTTCACAAAAGCCATGCTGCGATGGCTGCCCTACACAGATGCGGCTTCGGAACACTGATTGTTTCGTTGCTTCTCTAAATATAAATCACAATGGGTAATTTCATTTACTCCATCTAGGCGGGGTAACCAGTGCGTAGGTTAGACCTACATACTGATTAGAACCCTCGTAAACGGAGTGACACTACTGGCATCAAAGTCGTGTCACCGAAAATTACACTACCGGTAGTATCATCGAAAGGACAAATCTCCAATGACATTAATTTCTGGTAGAGCCACACAGTAGTGCCAAGGGAACTAGGGAATAAAGCTGTAGGCATCATATCAAACAATCCTCGTAACACAATCAATTATACAGTCGGTAAGACACATGAATTAAGGTAAAGTCAAGAGCTTAATACCGCGTGTAAGTTTAGAATTGTCTTATAATGCTTCCAGCACGTCTCTGCAGCATATCACAAATTCTGTGCTGGTAACCATGTGTTGCAGCCCAAAGGTGACCATAATATTCCATATGCGGTATGATTTGATTCTCGTAAGTATATATATATATAAAAATATTTACCTTAATTTAAAATACTGTTTCGCTTACCAAGCACACAAGTGTTTTCGCACCTAAAACTCGCTGGAGATCTCAACATTAAGATTCCCGAAAATATTAGCAATCGTAAGAGGCGTGTCCTGGAATTAAGGGCCTTGTTTTTTTATACCACTAAGGTGACAAACAAGCATATGGCCAACCTGATGTAAAACTGGTACCGTAGGCTATTAACGCTTGTAATATATTAAGTATCACTCGCGCGATGTCTCCTCTGGCTTACACAGCAACTCCTTGGGAGCCTACTGGTGACCTCACTCACACGCAGGAACACAACAACCCTCTCTCTAGGGAGTTGTTATTTGGCTGCGGTTTTTCTCGGAGGTGGAGGTACTTACCCAGATGGGCTGCTTTGATGTGCCCTACCTCTCTTAAAACATCGAGACCAAGACAAACAGACATGTTCATGCACACAAATGTTTGCCTTGTTTGGGAATCGAACCCACCACCACCATCGAGCCACCGAGCTCGTCAAACTCGATGTTTCGCCGTTACCGAAGTCTTGCTCAGGTTTTCCCGGTGCTCGTTCTTGAAACTGCAAGGCGTAGTGCAACGACGTGCTTGAGATCTGAGTTGCTGATCGTAGTAGCAGTATGATAGCGGCAAATTTATACGGGAACGTGATGGTGACGTTGACGTGAAGTAAAGCGGTTGCGATGTCAGTCGTTCTACTGTGGTTTTCACTGATGCTTAGAAATCTCTAATGATAGCTTTCGGATTGCGTGTATGAGAAGTTGAGTTTCAGAAAGTGCAGGTGACGTAGGTATATAGTGCTTGTGGTGTGAAAATGGTGACGTTAATTTTTCTTGTTGAATGATTCGCTAACAGCCAGTATGGAATGTACGTGTAGTTGTAGGTTTTTGCTTCACATAAGCCTAACCCTAGAATCAGAAATCTTGTCTTTGTGGCGCATGCGTCTAAGGAGCTAGGTTGGATTCTGACCTCTGAGCTCCATATATGATTTTTCATTTGGTGATACGAAGCGTTATTTGAGTAGGTATATTGTACTGACAATGTTACTGTTTTTGCTTTTTAAACTGCTAGTATTTCGAAAATTACTTTCGTTCCGGTTTCCGTTCTAGATGGCGTGCAATCGCTGAGACGACCGCAGCATCCTATGCAGAGATTTCCGTAGCAGGTTTCAGAATTTGTGATATTTATAATCCTGTTTTCATAATTTATAATATAATATCAGGAATACAAATCCCTTCTTGCTTCTCGCACTAACATGCGGTCGACACTTCTTTTGTTACAAGCATTTACAGGCTACCGCAACTAACTAAACTGGTAGACCACGAAACATTAGAAAGAAAACAAACGTTTTACCAGAGAGGTATAGGTATGGGATTTCACTTTAGATTTTAAAGTACACAAAACATAATCTATAACTTTTTAATTATCTGTTTAATGCAGACGTGGAACTATTTTGTTAATGGTAATTTTACAAATGGAGTTGTGTAGTCTTGAATGCCATACAGATTTATAATAACACGGGTCGGTCCACTCTGCTCACCCTGCCCTACAATTGACTACCGAAATACGCATAGCAATTGTACATTTACATTTCTGTTTGGGTGCTATGAGATTATTGAGATTGTTTATTTACTACGCTAGTTTAATATACGCTAATTTTAGAATTTATGACCAACAACGCTACTGTAATTATATGGTTCCAATTTCTCAGTACCTATATCATTCATTTCTGCAGTAGTTCGTATACTTTTTTTCTTTAATTTAATTCGTATGCACTTAATAACGATGAAAATAATTTGAAAGAAACGACTGATTGCTATAACTGAGGAAAGAGAGAAACAATTGTTAATAATGTCAATTTTTAACTCTGTGGTTTCAAGTCTGTACTTTGTGACTGTCACTGTCAGTCCGTTCAGATAGCCAGTCATTGGTTTCACTCGCGTTGTGTTGGTTCTCTACACAGATTAAATTTCGTTTTATTTGGCTCTATACGACACTATCTCGAATGATATCAGTAAAAACAATGATAACAGAATGCAATGCTATATATAGATAGATAATTGAAAAATGATAATAGAAATTGAGATATAGTCGCAGTTCGCTGAGAACCATTGTATTTCTGGAAGACTGTATAAACGGTGTGTTTAGCTGTAGATTATTTTTGTAAAAATGAGACATGCATTCGACCGAAATGCAAAAAAGTGTATCTGTGCAAGTAGATAGTGATTTCGCCTTGTTGTTACCGAGCGGTGCATATGAAATAAAAAAGATGGAACCAAGATCAAAGCTACGGAGGGTGATACTATTCTGTTTACTACTTTCACTGTTTGGAATGGTAGCTTTTGGATATTTCTGCCCTGATCAGGTGAGCCAATCACATAATTCTTTAATATTATAGTGAAAGTTTCTGAATTCGCATGTTGCATTTCTTCATATCCCCATATTATTAATTTCAGAGCATTTTATAGAAGGTTATATTTGTTTCCACTAATTTGATGCAATGCAAATGTAAACAATGTATTATCTATAGGATATAGTTATGACATGTGTTATTGAAAACATGCTATCAGTTATGCTACCTATGTTTGATGCAAATCATTTAAATTATATTGTATCATGTCTTTTATTTTATTTACTTTTTGAGAACTCAAACCAGCAATTTCATATTCGTTCCTATGGCCATTTACAGTAATCCTTATTATTCTCAGGGTTCACAATGGATATTTCGTAATTATAATGTAGTAATATAATTAATTATAGATACATAATTTTTTTATCAGTCTACTGGCAATCAGTCGCCAGACTATAAGCGAGTTTGCTGTGAGTAAAAATGGTGGTGTTGTAGTGGGACGGCCAATGCTGCACCTCACAATCAAAGTACTTAGTCCCTTCTCAATGTTGTTGCAATGATTAATGCATTCAGATCATGTCCAAAGAGCAAAATGGATACATTGTGAAGTGATTTGTGAAATATCTTATGCTTCTTGATTATGTACCTCGTTGTTCTTTGTAAGTAAGGGAGTGTTCAGGATGCTGTTATGCATCCTCTGGAGGCAGAGTACATTGTTTCGTTGGCTGGATTTCTTAGATCTTTTCTTTCCATGTGCCAGTACATGGAGTGAAATCTGTGCTTGAACTTATCTCTTTTTGATTTACGTGATCCTACCGAGTTAAGCACCTCATGATAAACAGGGTTTTACTGCATTAGTATGTATAATTGTTTAGTTATATGTAGAATCTTATGTATCTGTTGATGAAGCGTGGGACTAGCAGATAGTGTGTTACTTTTGGGAGATTAAGTATGTTATGTTGTCAGCTCTTCTTAGAGTTATTCTATTTCCTAATCCATTAGGATTGGCAGGTCCGCTACCTAAGACTAAGGATTTGGCAAAGATACAGATTTTTATATCTAGTAACTGCCATCAGACTACAACCCAGAGGGAATGTCAGAACTTTCTTAGGTTAGCATCCATATATTTTAAAATATAATTTCTAAGATTTGTGGGTTGTTCACAATGTTTTCCTTCACTGTTGAACATGTTATAATTGCAAATATGTACATAAATCTGACAACACAAATTTAGTGGTACATGTCAGTTCGTATTGGGGTAACCCGTTGACCAATAGGCCAGTTCTTTATCCACTGAGCCTTCACTGTTCAACTACACTGTGTTAAAGCACTATTCTGACCACCGAGCCTTGTGCCTCAACTTTGTAACGGTTTGATTGCGCTTCTCCCTTATTACCTAGGAAATAAACCCGAAAAGATATGATTAAATGAGAAGAAACATAGAGCGTGGAAGTCTTTACTTTTCCCACTATCTCTTAGCACTCACGTACGAATTTTTTTTCCTACAGTGGAACAAGAGTAGTGGCTACCTGATTAAAAATAGTTATCATATAGACACTTGCAGCACTAGGAATTATCATACATAAGCTGTTTGGATGCATTGACTACCAAGAATGGGTTGTCTATTTTACACAGGTGGTGGAATGGCTAACAATACAAAAAAAACAACATAAATTTATAAAGTTATGTTGCTAAAATATGAACAGAGATTGGCAATGAGAGATGGCAATGTGCTATAGTTTTGGTTTAAGGAAATGTTCCATAGAACTTACCTGTTCTTCAGTTGTACCAAGAAGTGCTTATCTATATTTCTTTTGGTTATCACAGATTATAAGGCTCAAACCAGGTAGTTACCCCCACGGCAATGAACATTTAGAGCTGGGCTACTAACTACGACATACCTAGGTCGTACCCCTATTAACTAAGTGGGAAATGTACACTCTAATTGACATTCAAAATAATATTTTCTTATCAAAGAACTAAGATTAGATCATAAGAATATTTGTAGGCTCCATGCATAGGTGAACTCTCAAATATATATTGTTATAACATACTATTAGCATTGGCCATACAAGTTTAATGTCTTTGCAAATATTTATTTATTATAGATATAATATTCTGTAATTTGTTTCAGAATTAAAATAACTAGTTTATTGCACAAAACCCCTAAATTAATGTCCTGATTTTTACATTTGAACAAATTGCATAGTTACTTATGTATGTATTATATATATATAATGTCTTGTTCTTTATTCGTTAGCCCTTTTCAAAAAAGTAGCAAATATTCTATGATAGAGATAAGTGTTGCTCCACATTATAAATCATCCAGTCTATGGTACCCGATTATGTTGAGGCAGACTGTATATTTGAGTCATGTAGCTGGTATTAAAAAAAATAAAAATTGTTTATACACTTTTATCTAAATATATTTAATTTTGGTTCTCTCTGCCTTCCAAGGGGTTTTGCCAGTTTTCTTCAGAAGATAATTATGAAATCATTAATAGCGTTAATAAGTGTACTATCAGAGTTCAATGCCTCATTAATCAATTTGTTGAATAATTCGATTACTAACAATTTTCTAAGGAAACTTTAGCTTGTAGCTAAATTTGTCTATACTATATTTTGCGCATACGTACAGCAAATAATCAAAGCAACTATTCGAGTAATAATCAGCTACTGGCGACGGACATTAGAGAGGCAACCTGCATGTCTCATAAATGTGATTATTTCTAGACATTTTTCGTGTCTCGTACTCGAACGCGTGCGTTGCGAGAAGTTTCTATGGCGCTTCCGAACGGTAGTGAATTGTGCCCTAGTGACGCCACTAATTAAAGGGGTGGCAGTCACGTGAGTGGCCCTTTTGTTTTTCCGTTCTGAACACAAATCCCCCTGGTGCAAAAAGCTTAATGTACTAGGCGCTCAGCATGCGTGGAGTGCTAATGAGCTTGTAGGGTTCGCACATAGGAATATAAACAGCTATAGGCATTGAACTCGTGCATATGCATAAATTGTAGGGTTTGTATTCACATAACTTTATTTTTAATTTAATCACCTTTGTCATTTTAGAGCATCGTTGCGTTTGTCAATAGAATCGAAATCGGTTTTTTGTTTTTTTTTACTACATCGGGAGGCATACAAGCATACGGCCCACCTGATGTAAAGCGGGTACCGTAGCCTATTAACGCTAGCGATATATTAAGTAGCACTCGCGCGATGCCTCCTCTGTTGCTTACATAGCAACTCCTTGGGAGATTACTGGTGACCTCACTCCCACGCAGGAACACAACAACCCTCTAGGGAGTTGTTTTTTGGCTGCGGTTTTCTGTGAGGTGGAGGTACTGCTCCAGACGGGCTGCTTTGATGCGCACTACCGCTCTTAAAACATCCAGACCAAGACAAATAAACATGTTCATGCACACAAATGTTTGCTTTGTGGGGGAATCGAACCCACGAGCGTTGGCGTGAAAGTCGCGTCATTCACGATTGAACCACCGAAACCACTCGTCAAATTGATATTTCCTCAGTGGGACTGCTTTAACGCGCGCTACTTCTGTTAGGTTAGCTTAACGGCTGTTCTCTACCTATCGAACACAGCAGGGATCGACTTCTTTGCGTGCATTCCGAGTACGGAGGAAGCTGAAAAGATTGAACCCAAACATGGACAAACTGCGATTCACGCTGCATAACTTGCGTATTCTATTAGACTGATGAGACATCAAGCCCCGCAAGCTTCCCTGTTCTTCGAGTGTTGTTGTGTTCCTGCGAGTGACAGAAGTTACGAGTACCAATAAGCTCCGGAGGACGGCTGTGTTGGCAATGACTATATCGCAAATGTCTGACTATGGTAACGACTTTACACCAGATGGGCCGTATGCTTGTTTACCTCCCGACTTTGTGTAAAATGTGAGATCGGAAGTTAACGGTAATTACGATACGTATCTCTGTTGCACCTGCCTACCCTGGCAGGGAGTATTATTACTGCTCCAGGGAGTGTGTTACTTGGCTGCGGATTTCTGAGAGGTACTGCCCTAGGCGGGTTGTACCCAGCCGCTATTTGCTAAAGGATTCCCATCCGTCTAAAACAAACGAGACCAACGGCTAGACGTACTCTCAGAGACTGGAGACTGGATTAAACCCATCAATTCATAGATAGACTGCGGTCGACGGCGGTGCTAACTTGCATGTTCGATTACACTGATGTGCGTATTGATTTAATCCAACTCCTCAAATTTGAGCTCTGCTTTAAATCATAGTAAAGAGAATTCAAATGAGATTTGAACGAGCCCGGTGGCTGATTGGTTAGCAGTACTACTTTAACACATAGGTTCGTGAACATGTCTCTTTGTTTTGTTCGCGATGGTTTTAAGACCATGAATTGCACTAAAGCAGCCCAATTGGGACAGTACCTCCACTTCATAGAAATCCGCAGCCAAACAACAACTCCCGGGAGGGTTGTGTGTTCCTGCAAGTGAGTGAGGTTACCAGTAACCTCATAAACAGTTATTGTGCTAGCAGTATGGGTATTCCAAGCGTTACGATAACCACTATACATCAGGTGGCTGTATGCTCAAATGCCTTTGTACGTTACATAAAAAAGTATTTTATGTTACTCTATAATATAAGTTTTTATCTATAACTAGCTGCTGCCTGCGGCTCCGTCCGCGTGGAGTCAAATAACGTAGCCTATGTGTTAATCCAGATCATAATCTATCTACGTGCCAAATTTCATTCAAATCCGTTCAGCCGTTTAAGCGTGAAAGAGCAACAAACATCCATCTATACATACAAACTTTCGCATTTATAATATTATATAGTAGGATGTCATAAAACTTTAAAAAAACCCCGACGCAAAAATCTTCTAAAACTTAAAAAGAACAACTCATTCCTTTACATATTCATGCACCAATTCGCCACAAACAGTACAATATTTGCCTTCTACTTTGTAACGTGAGACTCCAATTCTTAGTTTCTCATCTCTTTGTGTTCAAAATTGTACAAAAATAAGAACGGATGACAGACACCTTATACGGCGCGGTATACATCCTTCAGTGAATTGTTTCCAACATGGCACCGGCTACCGTGATAAACTCGACCCTCCATATTTGTTGTGACCGTTTTATTATCTCCTTGGCAATGTTTGCTTTTCTGAGACGGGGGAATTTCGCCCGGAACATGTCTGTATTAAGGACTGCCTTTATGAAACACTTTCTTACGAACGAGCCGAGTAAATATCAGCGAAAGTAAGGTTACTCTTATTACTTGCTAGCTTTTGCCCGCAATTTCGCTTGCGTAGAGATTTCGTTATCGCGATAATAAGTAGACGGCTGATCTTCAGATCCTACATTCAGACGAGAGCAGCTTTTCACAACCACCTAGTTGTGAAAAGCTAGCAGAGAAATAGGTTCTTACATTTCCATTTTAATATTGGTGTGGATTCTGATAGAAGCAATTTTTGTTTAGTAATCAATTGCAGGATGAAATGTCTATACAGACTTTAATGAAGTTGTGACTTCGTTATCCCGTTTCCTAATCTTTTAGGATTGGCAGGGTCCGCTAATTAAGCCTAAAGATTTGACGAAGATACTAATTTTTACATGGAACGTCTGCCGTCAGACCTCCACAACTCACAGGGAAAACCAGATCTTTCTTAAGTTAGGTTATACGTCATTCGGAATATAATTTATTGGACATGTGAGTTTCCCACGATCTTTCCCTTCGCTGCCGAGCAATTAATAATTATCAATATGTACGAGTACATAAATTCGAAAACCAGTTGGTCAATAGGTCAGTTCTTTGTCCACTAAGCTGTCACTGCTCCTGTGACTTCATTAGATTTATATGAATGTATACCTACACGCCAGGTTCCTTGCGGGGTAGGCAGAAAGTATCGAGCACCACAAGATTATATTTAGATTTATAAGGGCTTCAATATTTTTAAAACCAAACATGTCTTATATATTTATACATTATTATACAATTTTAAACTTTCATGGTAGTCATCTCGTGACAATGATGTAAAATAGAAATAAATACCTGTCCCGTACATACAAAGGTATGGCGTTCGGTTTTCTGCCTTCTCTGTAAGGGACTTGCCGTGAAGACATAGACAGATATATGGATAAATAATATGATATAGACAAGAATCTCTTGACCGGCCATAGAGAAGCCGTGGAGCCTGAGCGTGGAATTTTGTAATTTGTGCTGATAACAATTGTAAAACCATAAATATTATAAAGGACTAATCGAACGCTAGGAGATTAACAAAGAAAACATAATTTTCACAACAACAAAGGTTTAATTAAAATCTTAAAGGTTCAATTTCATTGGTCGATAACTTGGACGTTAGACAGCATGCGGGGTCTCCCCGCAGGCGAGATAACAACTAGTGAAATTACGTAGTAGATATATCGGTCGGTATACAGCATGCGATATTCTGTCTGTATACGGCATCATAACCATAGTAAAATCAATTTGATTTTGATTTTACTATGTCATAAGTCAGTTCATAATGTGCGTCCTGCACATTATGAACTTAGAATTATGGCTGATTGTTTTACGGATTTACCGATTAATGTAAACAGTTCCCACATGTGAATCCTTGGCATACGTAAACAGAAAATCTCCTGCAGCCGCATCATTTAATGATAACGGTTCCCGCATACGATCCCTGGCATGCGTGTGCAGAAAATCTCTCGCACCCTGCGTGCGGGCTCTAACGATCTAGGAAAATTAGTCTTTAAAGGTGCGAGACCGTTCTCCAAAGCGGGATGGGCGCAGAAAAATGTGTTGCAGAAGATTATGGAGAAGTGATACATTTGTTCGAGTGAGGCGTTAGGGCAACCGTTTCACATCAGTCTTCATTATTCAGTGTGACATGTGAAGCCTTGAGTCAGACTAGAATAATGGTTACTTTGAGTCGATTCGCTATAAAAAACTATGTCGCATTTAAAAAAAGTAAGCCATTTTGTTGTTTGTTTTTTAAATGCAATAAATGGCAATCACACGCAGAAATTTTGCATGTATTGAAAATATTTACATATACCTAATACATTTTTTTCCTATTGCAATAAACGTAATGCTTATTGGGTAAACTTCTAGGCAGTTGAGATCTAAGCCAGACGGCACAGGCTCGCTGCTGACAACGTGGCGCTAATCCCAGCGCTACTTTATGGAAGTGAAGTGAAGCTGGGTATGGCATAGAGAATATGAAAGTAGAATAAATGTGGTCGAGATGCGAGCATTGCGCAAAATTTGTGATGTAATGCTTTCTGGTGAATGTCTGACTGCGTTTCGCGTGTAAGAAAGAGTGTTGGTCTGAGAGAGTGTCTGTGTTAAAATAAGAAAAGGCATGCTCCGTTGCTTTGGACAAGTAGAAGGAATGATGAATGAATGACCTATGAGCAATATTCTAATTAAATATCAATATCCAATTAAATGTTTAGGTCAACATTCTACACAAAATATCCAAAATTTTGGGTTGTAACTCATTTCGTTATTTGGCATGTCGCTAGATGTGCATGCAGAGACCCATCACGTGACGTACAGACGGACAAACCGCAGAGTAATTGCGGATCCCGTCCAAACACGGACTTCAACTTTTGGCGAGCCCGGTGATGGTTATGAATGCTACTTTAACACTAACGCTGGTGAGTTCGATTCCCACACTAGACAAACATTTGGGTGCATGTTGTTTGCCTTGTTCTCCGTGTTCTTAACAGAGGTAGGAGGCATCATAACATTCATGCCTCGCGCCGTTGTATATATAAAAAAAATACTATACATTAACGTTACACCTCACTCGTTTCTTTAACGTTCATGGCTCTTTTCAAGCACGCTCGCCAGTTCATAGTCAGAGCACTATGAACTGGCGAGCGTGCTTGAAAAGAGCCATGAACGTTAAAGAAACGAGTACACAGCACCTTATGATAAAACACGATCAATTTGGTCATGGTAGGTGAGTCTTGATCTTCTTCACTCAGAAGTGAAAAAAACTTGATCCGTACACCCTCTACCGTTTCGAAATCAGTACCTAATTGGTACTGCTCCAATAAATGCCTCCAATTAATACCCTATTTTGTTTCTTTTCTGCTAATTTTTGTGAATGATGTAATTGGGTTGCATGCTGTGCCTAGAATCGAACACGTTATATTGAATGTCATCATGTGATCTGTTGGTATATCTAAATACAGTAGAAACTCGATTATCCGGCCCTCAGGTATACGGATTCGTGATTATCCGGACTACCAACCGCGACCAATTTATATGTACCTACAAGTCGAATTTATGCAAGCATTAACGTATCGGAACTGGCATATATCGTCCACGCCTCGTGGGACCGCTGCCCTACGCGTTTCGTTATTGTTTTAGTTAGTTTGCAATTGTGACTCTCCGATCTGACGTGCGTGTCATGTTTACATATTTAAAAATGTCAAAGCGTAAGACAGTGGTTTTATCGCTTAAAGACATAATAAATATTATTGATTTATTAAAAAAAGGGAAAACCGGTCGTAAGTTAGCTGATAAGTATGGTGTAGGCACATCCACAATAAGTGATTTTAAGAAGAATACCGATTCAATTTTGTTGTACACCTGCAAATTAGATAGTGAAGACGGGAGAGTGAACATCGGAAAATGATGAAGAAACCGAAAAATGGACTTTTAGAAGAATCTCTGTATTGTTGGTTTTTACAAAAACGATCAACTGGACAACCGATATCTGGTCCTTTGTTCTGTGAAAAAGCATTACAATTAAATAAAAAATTAGGTGGTGATGAATTGTTTGTGGCAAGTAGGTAACGGTTGGTTGTACAGATTTAAATCACGTCATGGAATTCTTCATACATTCGTATCTGAGTATAATCTTTTAATTTAATATTTATTACGGATACCTAAACTTTATGAGAGTTTTAAAATTGAAAGCATTCTTAATTTTCTTTGGAACAAAAATATAAAAAGAAAACTTTACTCAACCCGAGGCCCGAAGACTGAATGAGACTCTCAATCGTAGAGTTATCGCCACAAAGCCTTGCATTAAAAGTAAAATTTTTCTTTGAATTAATTTGAACTTTATTCGTTATTCTTTTAAGCAATAATATTTTTTGCCACGAAATCAGATTGTTACAGATCATTCTTGAGTTGCTTATTATTTCTATACTTAATTAAAAGCGAAACATTGGAAATACTTCGACGAGCTCGGTGGTGGAATGGCGAGCTGGCTAGCTAGCGATGGCTGCTTTAGCACCAAGGCCCGTGTGTCTTGATCTGGGTATTATGTTTTATAAGTATGTATTATATGTGTACAAAAAAGGTATTTACGTATGTTTATCATTTGTTTAGTACCTACCTAGTAGTTTGGGACTATGTGGCGTTGTGTAAATTTATCCAACGATATTAATTAATTTATTACTCATAAGGGCTTTTCACATTGTAATATGTGATTTATTTATTGTTTATTATGGACGGACAATTGTAATGATTTTTTCGTTTTAGGTTTTAGGATTTTATAACGTCTGTAAATTTGTACTCGTGCTGTAGAAATTCTTACAGATCGTTGCTGAACTGAGACATAAGTTCCAAACTGGTATCCAGGTACTCAAAGGCAGGAACATTGCTATCTATGAGGTCGTACTTGTGACATGTGTAGTGGAAGTTGTCTTTACTTCGAGCTGAAGTATCGCTTCGCTCTGTTTCCCGCCCAACAGAGTCTGCGTCAGGCACAGTGGTTACACAGGAATGATGTCTTTTAATGAAGCAAAGCTTTCTCTACGCGTACATTACTATGCATAGAATTCATGCAATCCATTCCAATCTGCCATACTGTGTTCTGAGCTATTGAACCATATCGCCACATGCAAAGCCATCCGGTAAGCTTCGGTATTTCGAGTTTAGCGCAGGGTACTTGGGTTCGGATGGGTACAGTAGCCCGATGAGTAGAGCGGCGGACGAGATATTTCTTCAGTTTCAGTTGTTGGCAACCAGGAACGACATTGCGTATCTCGCTTTACAGCGATATAGAGGGAATAACGGTCACACTTATGCCTCGATATAGTAATTAATATTCTGCCAACAAAAGTCATGGAAGGTACTTTGAAATGAACGCAGTTCGAAATAGCGCTGATAGGTGCTACCAACTGTATTTGAAAAAGAATTCAGCGCATATCTAAAGTTATTTGTAACTTTACATATTGTATTATACTAACTGTAGATTATTGTATTGTAGTTTCTATGTTTATAAACATTATGGAACAATACCAATTACAAATACCACATAAACTACTTATTTGCTTGAAAGGCACAATTTAATGCCACTTAATAGACGTACAACCTCGTTTATAAATGGTAGAGAACAAATTAATTGAAATTTTTACACCCCAGCAAAAATTTTGTATTTATGAAAACTATTATTTATTATTACGGGTTAAAATATGAAATTGCCGATTTGTACTGAAAAATTAAAACTCGTTTTTTTTCTAAGATGTAACATATTTATTTAATCAAAATATTTACCCTCAATATCTATACATTGCTGACATCTAATCGGAATTTTATTTATGCCTTTGCGATAGAACTCTGGGGATCTAGATTCGACAAACTGTGAGAAAGCATTTTGTACTGCCTCCTGGAAAGAAAATTCTTTTGTAGGAAAATTGACAAATCACGAAAAAAAAGGTTGTCAGTTGGAGCAAGGTCTGGCGAGTACTTAGGATGACGTATGGTTTCCAACTGCAGCTCCTGTAGAGGTACAACGTTTTCTCTTCAATTTTTTAAATGAAAAGCCTCATAGGTATCTTGTGAAAAAAGTTTCACTCACACCATGAAGCTTTAATGTCAATTCCAAGTAATTACTATAAAACGTCAATTTCATATTTTAACCCCTATTATTAAGATTAAATTAAAGTAAAGATGTTTTTAAAAAGTTCAAATAAAACCCTTCTTGCTTATTGCAAGGTTTTATCTTTGGACATCGATTTAGTAAAGGATTCTGATAATGAACACGATTTATTTTTAGTTTCTTATTGAGTAACCCCGTAGGTACTAGAAATAAACGTATTAAATCTGTAATGCACGAATGAATAATGACTGTCCGAACATGGTGCCATGAAGCCTGAATCATATTCTGTATCAGGTATTAGCGCTTAATTAATCAGTGGGTCTTGAACTACGAACTACTAATTATTCGACGTTTTGGCTTTGAAGTCGCCACAATGTCCGCAAAGGGATATTGCTAGCTATTCTGTTGTGTCTATATTGTGGCCATGTAAAAGGCACGTGTAGATACGTAAACAATGTGCAGTTACGTAATTGGTTGTGTATCATCGCCTATTTCTATACAAATGTAAAAATATACGAGAAGACTAGATACTTGGTAACTGATCCAGTGTTTCGAAAATATCTTTTTAGTGCCTAAAGGTCTATGTAATACTCTTTTAAAATTTGAAATGTCTGTGTCAGGCGATCACGGTACCCGCTTCATATATATATGGTATGTAAATGTGCGAAGCGAACCAAATACGAATAGGACGTATTGCGAAATAAACGTATTTTCGGCGAGTAAACGAAATGCGAAACGGATTGAATGCGTTGAAATGAATATATCAGTTCCTAAAATGTCATTTCGAGCCGATGTAAATACGGTATAATTATGTGATGTGGTGAAATTGAGCTCATTCTAAGATAATAATTATATCGCTATATTTGCTGTGGTTCCTCAATTTCAGAACACACCACTCACCATCGCCAAAAGCATTGGGATCCTCGGTGTCGAGATCTCCAGTGATGTTCAATACCGATATCACCTGGAGGAGAAGGTCAAACTGGCGTCCAAGAAACTGTGTGTGCTCAACAGAGCAAAGCAGTTCTTCAGTACGGAACAAATACTTATATTATACAAGTTTCAAGTCAGACTGCACATGGAGTACTGTAGTCACTTATGGGCGGGCGTACCTGGATACCAGCTAGGACCTTATGATTCGGTTCAGAGACGAGCTGTGAGAATTGCTGGCGATTCCAAGCTTACAGACGGTATTGAACCCTTAAGTTTAACGCGAGATTTTGCCTCGTTTTGTACAACGGGGTTGTGTTCTGAAGAATTGTTCGACAAGATGGAAGAAAGGCGTGAAGCGGTTTTTGAAGGGTCGGCATGAGTGATACTCCTGGTGTTGCAAATGTCCATAGGCTACGATGCTTATCATCAGGTAAAAAATAATCTTGTAGGTACCAATTCATTCTTATACGCAATGATAATTATGCTTAATAATATACCTATAGAAAGTTTATTATATCTTATATTACTTAGCCCTTATTACACGTTTTACACGCACTGTGCGTACTACAGCAAGGGGTAGTTCAAAAAACAAGTTTGCTTACCACTAGGCAGGCGGCCTTAAACTTGCTTGTGACCTCGGCGATACAATAATAAAATGAAATTTAATCAGTAGAGAGCTTATAAAGATTGTACAACAAAGGGTAGATCGTAACTTTAAAGGAGTAAACTTTCTGAAGCCCAAATTTAACTTTTTGACTTTAATTACATTGAAAACGAAAGGGACACGCAATAATTACCTAAAACTCATTTAAGATTGCGATTTTTTACGATGACAATCGAGCACCTATATAACCTCTTCACAACAAGCGGATCAACGCTTGTCGTGAAGAGGTTACTATAGGTTTTACATAAATGTATATAAATAATGTCACACATACTCATCTCAGTCGGACAGAAATATTTTACTATAACTCTACTTTACCACACTCACACGTACATAGCACCACATTACACACGCTATACCACACACACACACACACACACACACACACACGACACACACACACAAAGAGAGAGAGAGAGAGAGAGACGCTCGCGTGCATGCACTTATCCACACGCACACACACACAACTAACAATGTTAAATAAACTATCTAATTAAATAGTAAATTGTTATTAATAAAAGAGCGAAATCTTCTAATACAAGTGTTTAAAATGCTGAAAAGGAGATCTCAAACAATGTCTTTATTGTAGTAGTTTTAAGTAACCGTAATAAAATATTTTCATTTTCATTCATTTTCATATATAATTGCGGACTTAACGCAATTAATTTAAGTAAAAAAAGCAATTTAAGTAAAAATTTTACCATTTTATTTCTCGATGTTTCGGCTGAGTTCAGCAGTGGTCACGGACCGACTGGCGCATGGCGGTGCGCGGCGTCGCCGGCTGCGCTCGGAGGTGTTTTCTTCAACTACCCTCTCTTGGTCTTTGTATTTGTCACAGTCACTACACACGACACTAATAATGTCCACGAGCGCATTCGAACATTAAAACGCGAGATTTTAATTTTCCTATCACTGACTGCCACGTCGGAGTAGCTTATATCCATCGTCACGATGAAAATTTTTATGTTATTTTAATTTCAATCGCTTCGCGAACCATTCGGCGGTAATATTGGCGATCGGTGGATAAAACCTTTGGCCGGTGGAGCTCAATCCAGTCGTTGGTGTTGCAGTCGAGCTGATGTTCGGTTATCACTGATTTTGTCTTCTGGAGGTTCTTTATAGCTGCAATGTGTTCTTTGAATCTCTCTGCGATTGTACTCTTAGTCTGGCCAATATAAGAACTACCGCAGCTGCAAGTAATCTTGTAGACACCCTCTGTCTGGTACGGAATTACATCCTTTGGTGTACGCAGGTGGTTTGCTATTTTGGAGACCGGTAATTATGCAACGCGAAAATTAAAAAAATTACTATAGGTTTTTTCCCATAAGAAATATTAATTGCGCATTAACGCAGTAACTCTCCTGTAGAGTATTGCGTTAATGCGACTGACTCTTCTTACTAGCGTTATTCTGTTTCCTAATCCATTAAAATTGGCGGGGTCCGTTATCAAAGGCTAAGGATTTGGCGAGGATACTGATTTGTACACAGAGCGACTGCCTTCAGACCTCCACAACCCACAAAGAAAACCGGACCTCCTTTAGATTAGGTCACATGTCTTTTGAAATATATTTTTTTAGGCGTGCGGATTTTCTAACTGTGTTTTCCTTCACCGAAGTGCAAGTGATAATAACAAATATGTACATAAATCCGAAAACGAATTTAGTGGTACATGCCAGCATTCGAACCCTGGACCGTAGGGTTAATAGGCTAGTTCTTTATGCACTGAGCCATCACTGCTCAACAGGGTGACTCTACAGGGGTTAACATACAGTACATGCGACAGTAGGTGACAACGCTATAGTGTGGCTGTGTTAACAGTTATTGGGAGAGTTACTCCTCCAGGGAGTTATTACTTGGTTCTAATCTTCTGTAAGACAAGGGTTATACGTAGGTGCAGGCTTTGGTGAGTGACACTTCACAAGTTACCTATAATAAGTTTATTCTAAGCAACCTGTTATAATGTTATACGTAGGTCACACTATTAGTTTTGCGTAACTTAAAAAAACAAAATGTTGTAACTAAAATATTATGTTTATTGCTTTTCAAAATACGAGTACTCTCCTTTACATTTTAAACATTTTTTCATGCGATCGAACCATTTTTAAAAACAGGAGGACCATAGATCTGAAGGCATGTTTTCTACGTGCTAATTGAATACTATCACTGCCTCTTCGGAGTTGGTAAAAGTGAAACCTCTCATCAAATCTTTGATTTTGGGGAAAATACAGAAATCACAGGGTGCTAGGTCGGGGCTATGCGCAGGATGGGTAACGAGTTGTACTTTTTCGGAAGTTAAAAATGACTTTGTTTTGTTGGCCGTGTGTGAAGAAGCGTTATCATGATGTAGGAGAATGCGGCTTTTTGGTCGTCTTTCGCGAACTTTCTCTAACACCCTGGGTAAACAAATGGTAGAATACCACTCGGCATTAACACTCTTTTGATCTTCAAGTGAAATTGTGCAGATGGGACCCGTAGCTGAGAAAAAAAACGCGATCATTTTTTTACCAACGTTTCTCGCCCGCCTCACTTTTGTTGGCCGTTCTCATTTTCAAACACCCATTCACAAGATTGCTGTTTTTTTTCGGGTTCAAAACAATAAATCCACGTTTCGTCTCCTGTGACAATGTCATAAACAGCATTAGAACGTCCGTGGTCGTACTTCAGTAGCATCTGTGAGCACCATTCCACGCGAGCCCGCTTCTGCTCCGCTGTCAGTTCATGAGGGATCCAACGACAACAAAGTTTCCGAACTTTCAATTCTTCGTGTAAAATTTTCTGAATTTGGCTCATACCAATCCCCAATAGTTCTCGAATTGTCTCATAGGTAATCCGCGGGTTTTCTTCAATTAGCCGCTTAACAGTAGCCACATTATTTACGTTGACGGCAGTTGAAGGCCGCCCTTCACAAAATTCGTCATGTAAAGAAACTCGAGCTCTCTCAAATTCAGCAAACCATCGCCTCACGGTGCTGAAAGAAGGTGCTTCTCTCCCAAAAGTATTTTGAAGACGAGCAGTACAGTCTTGCGGAGAGAGAGAACTTTTAAAATCATAAATAATCATCGCTCTAAAATCTTTTCGACTCAATTTCATTTTCGTTGCATACGTAGAACTTTGATGTGTGATAAAAAACAATAAAATTGACAAATGATGATTTCCCGCCAATTGTTTTTTTTTATTACTAAGTAGGTGGCAACCTTTCAAAAAATATAACATTCGAAATTCAAATAGTTCCGATTAGCTAGATGTGCAAAACTTTTAGTGTGCCCCATGTATGTGTAACATACGCATAATATAATTCTTGGTACAATAAAAAGTTCACACCAGTGTATTTAAGTCGAGACACCGAGAATAGCCATCCAGGAAATACGTTAAAATAGTACGACTATATTAAGAAGAGCGGTAAAGAAGAAATTACAAACGAGAGACTAGAATTTTGTGCTTAAATAACACTAGTTTGTTATTCCTTTATCTACCGTCGAGCGTGTTGCATGCAATATTTTTTACCATATTTGCAATGAAAATGTAATGTGAAAAATCTGTATTAATACCGAAACATTTAGGTAATAAAACGGTCGTAGCCGGCTAAGTCCCTGTATTTAGATTTTCTTGGTATAAGGTTAAAATTGTTGTCATATTTATCACAAATTTACTTATTGTATGTTACAGTTACTTAAAGTGGCAAATAGACTAATCAATACTCAATTGATTACAGCAGCACCGAAGTAAAATGACACGTATTTCTCGTAAATGTATATTTGCCATTTTCTTATCTATTGTGATTAGATGCAGGAATGCTTATATTACTGTATTGTAGGCGAAAATAATTGATTTATCCGGTTGAACTATTTTTCAACTTACGAGGACCACTGATCGGACGGCATGTTTTCTGCGTCTTAATTGAAAACTATGACTGTCTCTTTGAACCTCGTAAAAGTTAAACGTCTCGTTAATTTGGGAATATAAACAAATAGCAATAATTTGTTATATCTATGATAAAAATAAAAAATGATTTAAAAATGTTTTCCCGCCAATTTAAAAAGTAATGAAATAACACGAGATTATCTCATTATTCGAGTTAAAATCGTATGTTTATTTTTTTATCAAAAATATTACAATATTAAATATATAGTACTATAAATAATAGGCTCCGTTGCTTCGCTGTTATGCTCCGTTGCTTCGGGCACGTAGAAAGAATGCAGGAAAAAAGAATGACGAAACAGATATACAACGCAAAAGTGGAAGGACGTAGGAGCCGAGGAAGACCAAGACCCACCTACCAGGGCCAAATTTATCGTGTTTTATGAGGTCAGGTGCCCCAGGAACCGACAAACATGCATGAAAAGAGCTATGAATAAAAAAGAAGCGAGTGGAGCGTGTAAGAGCCGCGTTCTATGCCGCTCGGTTTCTATCCAAAATATATAATTTTTTGGATAATATTGCTTTGACATTACTTATTTATGTTACTCTCTTTAAGTACCTACTGTATGTTGCATACGCGGGTCGCTACATTGTCTCACATTATGGAAAAACATTAGACTTCAAGACTAATAACATTGTAACTACTAGATTTCTTAAGAAATTAACGTCTGGAAAAATGTAAAAGTACTCATCAGAAACGTAGATAGTACGCACTGTTTACATAAACTATAATTTCTTATTCCCTGTATGGTGATCCTTAGCATCTTCACACATGCAGGTGTGTGTTTTTGGTTTTCTCAAGTATTTTTGTTTAATGGGCTTCCCACACGCCTTACGTTATTTTTATTTCTTATTTCTACTACCAAAATGTAATAGACTCACCACACGTCACCGATTCTAATGTTAAATTTGGCCATTCGGCGTCTAATATATTTTTTATCAATAGCAGTACAACCACAATCATTTTTCACAAAATAATATAAAAAATATATAATTTAGTTTTTATTCCATGAGAAATAATAGTATATCACAATCATTACTCGCCAAATAATAAAATACTACTATGGATTATAAATATATTAAACGCAAAATTGTCAAATTTAAAATTAGAATCGGTGACGTGTGGTGAGTCTATTACTCGTACAATTTGGAAGAATAAGTAAGAAAAAATGAACGTTTTTATTTTTATCCCATGATAAGTTCTGCCATTGTCCTTATTAAATATAAATATGATGTTCAGCGTGCATATTGTGCATATAATTAGGTTAAATTTCCTATTGTGTTAGTCGATAATGCTGCCCAGCCTGTATTAATCGTTGCGGGTTACCACAACCGTCAGCGAGACTGATAGGTATTGTAACGACAGCTGTTCTAGTTGTCGAGGTATGGAGTTAGCTATATAGATATAAGAATAGGTAAATCATGTGAAAGAACACCATGCAGTATGTTATTATTAACCCGTCGGGTACCGTGAGCCACACGTGTGGTTTTTATATTATGGCACATATATGGAATAACGGTAAACCCGGGTTAAAAGGAACTGTGTTGCCCGCGTTTTTGTCTCCACGTATTCGGACGGAATTTTCTGTTTTCCGTACCGAATGGCTACGGCCCGGAGGATAGTCAATTTACAACGTCGAGAGGCATACGGCCCACGTGATGTAAAGCGGTTACCGTAGCCTATAAACGCTTGCAACACATTAAGTATCACTCGCGCGATGCCAGCTCCGCCAACACACTAACTCCCTAGGAGCCTAACACCCAGACCAAGACAAACGGACATATTCAAGCACACAAACATTTCTCCTGGGCGGAAATTGAACCTACGAGCGTTGGTGTCAAAATAGCGTTATTAAAACCACTGCGCCACCGAGCTCGTCAAAAATGTCAATGCAAGATTTCTATTCCAACCGTTTGCCACATGCGTTAATATGTCAGTCGAACATATTAAAAAAAAACATTCATGCGACTATCATTAGTATGCATTCTTCGTTTCAGTCCTTGATCGTGGTGGATTGTTAGTACCTGGAAAACATTCATAGTAATTCGTCTAAAATCATTATTGAATATTTGAGGACAACATATACGAATTTGCATGTTTCCAACTTCCTTTTATCATTGCTTCCATATTTTTTATCGATGACACTAAATCTCTTCAATAGTTACTGTACAAAAGGAAAATATAAAATATCGGTTATCAAACAGAGAAAAAGGCGCTGAACTCTTTTATCTTTGCCTATTTATATATAGATTGTAATATTTTTATTTCCTTTATTTAATATAGGATTTAACATGTAAACATGAATCGTATATTGCATGTATTCTCCGTTTTTAATCCTCCTGGTGCTTTCTATGTAACGGTATGCACCAACTAAAAAAAAAGACACACACTATATTACTTATCTCATTTTTTGAGAAAAAATCTAGTGTTTCTATTTTTTCAATAAAATGTTCAAAAATGGAGTAGTTACTAGCAGCCAGGAGAGCAAATCGTGCAATGTGGTCCCTATAATAACGTAAATGTTTCTCTTCATATAAAGGAATACAGGAAATGAATTTATGGGAAAATGTGGTTAACGTGAAAAAAATTATATCACTCATATATACGTTATGAAATCGTAATTGTATGACGTTGTAATCAATGCAGTCTGTCGATATAAAGTAAAATTTGAAGGAGTTAGTGATGCGAGGAGGATACTAAAGTAAACTGAGACAGAATATACACTGAGACCGATTAAACAAAACATTTGAATATTGTTATCAGTAATCCTGCATGGGTTCTGGATTACCGATGATAAAACACGAGCTTGCCATTATAACTAACTAGATTACACTATTATTGTGTAATTTGTGCAGGATTTTATAAAAATATGAAACAGTTTTTTACTGTGATCATAACGAATGATGTACCTAAACGGTAGTCAAAGTCAAAATCTTTTTATTCCGTAAAAATGGCTACATTTGTTTGGAATCGTCACAATTTTTTTCCCTACCGTGCAGTTCATGACTAGGTGAGCACTGATAAAAATACTGCCAAAAAACTCAGGCATCCCTCTTTTGGTATCCAAACAAATTTTCATAATTTATTAATTACATTATAATTGGATCGACTCAATCCCAGGCATTTTTATCATTAATATAGTCAGATACCTTATAATATGCCCTGCTACACAATTTGGCTTTAATAGTAGTTTTAAATTTGTTTATTGACAATTCTCTTATATTGCTGGGAAGTTTGTTATAGAACCGTATACATTGCCCCATAAAAGAATTACTTATTTTGTGGAGACGGCTTGCATGTAACACAAGATTATGCTTATATCTAGTATTTATGTTATGAGCATCACTCTTTTTACAAAATGAGTCTATGTTTTTATGGACATACAAAAGATTTTCATAGATATATTGCGATGCGACTGTTAGAATATTTACAGGTAGAATAGGTACAGTAAGTAATCCATCAATACATATTATAAATTAAAGTCCCACGCTGCGCTGATATTGTGTTTGCTCAAGCTAAGCTAATAAATTACTGTACCAATTTTCATATCGTTTCCACCAATAGAATAGAGATAATCTAGGAATGTTATAGGCTACAATTTATGATTTTTTTTCGAAAGCAAGCTTGCAGTACAAATCTAAGTATAAAATCTGCGATAACATGTAGTCTATCTTTTAAAGCTGACTCACAATATTTATTTTTAGAACACATTTTGTCTTTAGGTATTTACGAACCTAACGTTCTATCTTGTTTCTTAATCAATTTAGATTGGGTGTGCCACCTGAGCCTAAGGATTTGGCGCAGATACTGATTTTGACATCGACCTCCGTAATCCAGAAGGAAAACCCAGAGCTTTCTGAGATTAGGTCACACATCTATGAAAATATATATTTTTTTAGGCGTGTTTCCTAAGGACGTTTTCACAAATATGTACATTAAATTCGAAATCATGAATTTAATATACATGGGTCCATACCTGGATTTAAACTAGAAACCGGGCGGGAGCATCGCTAGTACTCGTAATAATAATTTAAAAATAAAGCGTTCAATTGCGGGCTGGGTCTCAGGAATTATGTTTCTTAATCGATTTGCAAGTACTGTCGTGTAAAAAGCGATACCGAAGTTCTTGATTATTTATGGTTACTCTCTTGACATAAGATCTCGATATTCTTTAGTCAGTCACCCTTTCGTACATACATTGCCATTATTGGGAATGTAAATAAATACACGTTCGTAATTCTTGAAGGACCGGATCGAAATCCCATTTTTGGTCACACATTAAACATTCACACGGCGATTGCAAGACGCAAGGCAAAGAATTAAATTTCGTGAGCACGGGCACAGCGTGCCCACATATGGTGCAAGCGGGTTGTCCACCCTGTGTCGCTGTCCTTCGCGCCTTGAATTGATAATGTACAGGATAACACCTGTATAGCAACAGATACTACTTCAATTGTACGGACGAGCATATTTCGTCATTAAGATTCATTTTCATTCTATAATATGCCCATTACATCCTTGCATTTCTCGCTGGCGTTCATTAGTCTATGATTGATTGCGTCTAGATAATAAGTTATAATGTTCGCCGATACCTCGGCAACGGTTCAACGAATTTGGATAAGTAATTCAAAATATACTGTGTTGCAAAAAAACGGGTCAATTACATAAAAAAACAATATCTTCTAAATAGGTACTGGAGCTAGCTTTATTACATCTATCTATCTTTAGCTTTACGCCAAATCCCTTGCGGAGTAGGCAGAGAGTACTGAGCGCCATAAGACGCGGTCCTTACACACTTCACTCGCTTCTTTAACATTCACAACTCTTTTCATGCACGCCCACCGGATTCCAGGACTCTTGACACCACCTTCTGATAAAACACGACCAATTTGGTCATGGAAGGTTAGCTTTGGTCTTCCACGGCTCCTACATCCTTCCACTTTTGCATTGTATATCTGTTTCGTCATTCTTTTATCCTGCATTCTTTCTACATGTCCTAAATTAAAGTTTATATAATAACAAACATAAGAAGTAGTCAAACGTATTTCTTTTTGGGGACTGTATTAAAACCTATACAACATACAAAAAATTAAGACAGGTCATAAAATTCGAACTGGAAATTTAAAATCAATTGTTTTCTAATATTTGTCATATAAATACGGCATTACGTATGCAGAAATTCATTATCCTAATCAAATTCTGATAAAACATGTCACACGTGTTAAGGAGGATCAGAATTTGGCCTCGTATAAATTTAATGAAGACTTGACGAAAACTTAGAATTCATTTAAACTAAGCTTTATAAACTGTCTTTCTTGTTGAAAATTTAATGAACATTACCGTTTGGTGTTTTAACTTCATATCTATCGTTTACGTCCAAAATTTAATTACACTACTTGATAACTAAAGAATTCGTTAGGTTGCGTAACGCATCGCGCGCGCGGGTAGTAGGCATTTTGAGATCATTTCCTTGCATCATATTTTTTATTTTTATAGAACGTCGGGAGGCATACGGCTCACCTGAGCGGTTACCGCAACCTATAATCGCTTACACTACATTAAGTATCACTTGCGCGATGCCACCTCTGCTCCTAACACAGTAACTCCCTAGGAGCTTACTGGTGACCTCAGTCACGCAGGAACACACCAACCCTCTAGGCTAGGGAGTTGTTAATTGGCTGCGGTTTTCTGTGAGGTGGAGGTACTTCCCCAGACGGGCTGCTTTTATGCGCCCTACCTCTCTTAAAACACTAAGACAAACAGATATGCGCACTTTTTTGTCCTAATGTTGTTATATTCCACTAAGGTAACAAACAAGCGTACGGCGTTACGGTGGCAAACTGTTATCGTAGTCTATGGATCCTTGGAACACCAGAGCTGCTGACTATGAGAAGATACTTCCTCAGACGGACAGCTTTGATGCGCCCTACCTCTTAAAAATACCCAGGCCAAGACAAACAGATATGTTAATGCACACAAATGTTTGTCCTGTGTGGGAATCGAACCCACGAGCGTTGGTGTCAAGGTAACGTAACAGCGCGTTCCACCACTAAGCTCGTATAAATTATATATACCTTTTAATAGGTACGACTTACTTCCGTTTACCCGTTACGAAGACGCCTTCACGTAAAACTCACCGCTCGCCGCGTCCAGTACAAAGCCACACCCTAAGATGTTTTTATAGTTATAGATACGTCATACACGCTCTAGAATGGCAATACGAAAGTAAGGTAATTGCCCAACTCGCAGTCAGTTGGTCACGCTCTCGCGTCGCATCTATACGTACATACTTCGCAAACAACAAAGCATAAATCTCTTAAGATATATATTCATCTCTTTCTAACGACAGGTACGCCCCATAATATATCTCTTTGTTAGAGCAAAGTGTCATAATCAATGACTGTATTTAGATATAGTACTACTTGCGCCGTTTTAAAATACAATTGTTGGTGTATAACGAGTCTACCTTTTGATACGTCGCTGGCCACACCTTATTTTTTATTTACTGGTTGTTATTTGTTTTGTATAAACATTGCAACGCCCTTTATATATACTACGTACACATTAGGATTGTGATAAATGTTTGAGTATTTGTTCCTTCATTGCCTATTACAATTTAACGTATGAACGGACCGCTATGCGACTCGATACAGAACATTCCGATAATTTAGGGCAGAGTAACGTGAAATATTCGCCGTATATCATACCGCGGCAGCAGGGGGGTGGGCTATTAAGAAAATATTGGGAGCAACCGAGGCGCGCGGAAAAACTCGAATAACGTGAAAATAAATGAAACAATAGAATCAACCTTTATGTATTTAATCAGAGCATTGCAGCGTCTCTCTTTTAAATGGATCGCGGAGACGGAAACTTGCAAATTAAAATTCTATTAAATACTGCAGTCTTTTAAAAATGAGAGAATGAGATTTCCGACTTGCGGCAAAGATATTCTCTGAATCTATTTTCTTTTAGATTTGTCGTAGAGACTAATAAACGTATTCTGACTTTATATATACAACATCAACATCTTTATATATATACTTTGAAATATACTTTACATCTACTCCCATACCTACCAAATATATTTAAAAGATTTTATAAAAAATTGGTCGAGCCATTTCGGAGGAGTGCGACCAAAAACACCGTGACACGAGATTTTTATAGATATAGATGTTAATGTGGTGTTGCTATCGGATTACAGGACTTATTGTTTTTATTTTAGGACGTGATGTCTGTAGGGTCCGCTAGTGTATATTTTTTTATACCACTAAGGTGGCAAACAAGCATACGGCCTGCCTGATGGTAAGCAGTTACCGTAGCCTATGGGCATTTGCAACACCAGAGGTGTCACTCTTGCGTTGCCGACCCTGTAAGAACCTCTTCGCCTTTCTTGAAGAACCCCATACTGTAGTCCCTTGGGAAACCTCGGCAGGGAGCTCATTCCAGAACTTAATAGTGTATGAGGGTGAACTCCCAGCCGTCGGCGAGCAGTGCGATTGTAAAACGAGGCTGTTGGCATGATATCGAACAATTGTGTGTATGTCACTGAACTCCTCCCAAACGGTTGTACCGAGTTTGATGAAATTTTTAGATAGCGCATAGTGGATGCCTGAATGGTTTAGATTTCGATCCAGTATGTGATGCTACAATTGGGTTTCAGGACTGAAAATAAAGACAGGACATCTGTTGGTTCCGCTAGCCATATAATATAATAATAATACTTTGTTTCATTATCTAACAGCTGTCATCTAAATATAGGGCTGGGTCTATATTTTAAGCATAATGTATGCTTATATCAGATAGTCTCTCCTTCACAATTACAAGTTCACAACAGTCAGATAATCACGTTTATATTTCTACAATATACAATTATATCACCATGTAAAGTGTATTGATATTGAGTTAGTGTCGTGGTGTGAGTGTAATAACATACAATTTCCTAATTCCTAAGAGAGAAATCAAATAGGTGTATCAAAGCTACATCTAGGGAAGTTCTTCCTCCTCCCTACGATTGAGGGTTGTGGTTTTCCTGCGAGAAAATGAGGTCGCCAGTAAGCTCCAACAACTTTACTGGCGTTAGAAATTAACTGTACCATATTTTAATTTTTTAAACATATATAGCCTGCCAGTAAAATGGTTGTGATATACTGACTGGCAGACAATCACGACGAAACTATAAAAGCTAAAACCCACAGAGCCTGGAAAAGCGGCAAAGCGGTAGCGACCCGGGACGGAATTTCGTGTTTGTATGCAACCTGTCCGATCGCGTCAAATCTTTTCGTGCACCACGTTGCATACAAAAACGAATGTTACAAAAAATGCCGTCTCGGATCTCTATTGCTTTCCCCGCTTTTCCGCTCCTGTGGGTTATGGCGTTTTCGGTTCCTTGTGTATTATGGAACCCTAAGAATTAATACTTATAGTCCCTCCGCCTGAAACCGCCCACACTGACTATTTCCCGCTGGTCATGATAATGAATCACAGGGTTGGCGTTTGTAATAAAGCATAATAAAGTTTCTGCTTTTACTCAGTCATCATCTTCGCAGTCTTTTCAGCTAAAGGAATGCCATTGCCGAACAAAGGTAATGAATTAAGATAACGCAAAATAACATATAATTATATAAAAATAGGTAGTATGAACAAACTTAATGTGTTTCGATGTGCCTCTTCTATACGTTAGTAGGTGAGGTTAGATTTGACTCTAAAATGATTTTGAGCTACTAGCACACAAAATGTGTAAAAAAATGATAAAACATATAAAATGCAGAGTACTTCTCCTAAACATATACGATGGGTGGAGGGATTTTATTAGTGAACCCCATTCGCGTGCGGAATGGTTTAAATATGTTTTGAAAAAGATTGAAATGCAACATTTACGAGGCCGGTGGCGGAGTGATTAGCAATGTTAGTTTAACAAGGCCTTGGTTGTCAAGTAGCAGGCTGTTGGATTCGATTCCCACAGAGACAAATATTTGTCTTGGTCTGGGTGTCTTTAAGAACGGTAGGGCGCATTAAAGCGGTCCTACTGGGAAAGTACATATTCGTACATCCACCTCACAGGAAACCGTAGCCATATAACAACTCTCTGGAGGGTTATTGTTATGAGTGAGTTATCAGTAAGCTCTGAAAGAGAGAAGCAGAGGTGGCATCGATACTTCAGGTATTGTAAATGTTCATATGCTATGGTATCCGCTGATGTATCTGGCGAGCCGTGGACTTGTATGTATGTAAATAATTTTTAATATAACAAATGTAACAAGAACAAAAAGTAAACTGAAAAAAAATGTGAACTTTTCATCCCCACCTCCAAATATCTATATTTTGATACCTGTCTGAAAGTAAACTGTGACGGAGGAATAGTATGTTTAAATAGTTCACTTTTTAACTCATCAGTAGGCGTATTCACATTTCCTCGAAACACTATATTAGAAAGGGAATAGAAAAGTTATCTTTCAAAATGTATGGAATCTGAGTGAAAACTTTTCGAATCGCTTTCCAAGGCATTGTTGTTCACATTGCCCTACAGGTTAGTACCGAATTTCTGAATGAATTATAGGTATGTTATCGGAACTGTAAATTGTATGTAAAAAATATCTTTGTAACACGTTATAATTATCTTTTTTTTCCCGCCTACTTGTAGTGTAAAGTAATTAGTTGGTAAGTAGATTAACTCAACAACGATTATACTGCAGTATTGCAATTAATTAATGACGCAGGCTGTCGTTCTTTGCCACAGCAGTTTGCCGCAGCCCTAGGTGGAACTCAAATTGATAATATTTTTAATTCTTTTTGTTCTAAACTTGGGATATATGATTTCTTCTTTAGTTTCCATCGTCTTCTTTGAGTACGTTTCTTAAAATATTTCTTTTCTTTACTTTCTGCTTTTGTTGTGGTACATTGAGGTAACAACCCTGTATTATCTTGAATATTTAGTAATCTTTTCAGAACATCAATAAATTATGAATGACAACCTAAACGACTTTCTTAACATTTCATAGTGTCTATATTTTAATACCTATATGCTATGAATCTTAAAGAGGAAATATATATCCAGGATTTCAGAAATAATCTTTAAGAATCAGAAATATATTTGAAGCACAAACAATTCTAACTGGTGATATACCGTTCCAAAAGGTTGGTTAGATTGAAACGTCAGTTTGTGGTGTATAGGTTATTGAAGGTTTTTTTTTTGAATAAATTTCTTTAACATGTCAAATAATACGTTACTCTTCTTCCTAGCATTATCTCGTTTCCTAATCCATTAGGATCGGCAGGGTCCGCTACCTAATCGTAAGGATTTGGCGAAGATGCTGATTTTGATAAGGAGCGACTGCCATGCCATCAGACCTCCACAACGTATAATCAAAACCAGACATATCTTAGGTGAGGTCACACGTCTTTCGAAATACAATTTGTTGGACGTGCGGGTTTTCTTACCATGTTTTCCTTCATCGCCGAGCAAGCGACAGTCACAAATATGAACATAAACCCGAAAACACGAATTTAGATATTAATGCCAGGATTTAAATTGTTGGTCACAGGGCCAGTTCTTTATCCACTAGGCTTCCACTGTTCAGTAGCAAAATATACGAAAATAGATAATTATTCTTATAAAGCACTTGTAATATTTTGCAAACATACTCGGTACTACTAAAACATACTACCTATCTTACCTACCAACATTACTAATGCAACGCAGTGTATTTTTAAAATATTAAAACACAAATACTAAAACAAAAATTGAGCATCGCACATCGCTTTTACCTATTCATTAAATTAAATTTTGATAGAAAATCGACACCAGATTACAATAATATTAAACATAAAACCACTTTTAAAACCAAAATTAAAAACCTCTCTTTTGCTTATTGATTAACCTCGAATTTTAAAACCACAATTATTTTGGCTCAGTAATTAAGTCAAACGATAAACTGACTACGTTTTTAAATATATGCCACTGAATTTTACCTATACCTTACCTATTACCTATACCATATATAAAGTATAGTTCCTGGACACGGTACAAGACACGTAATTCCGGGACAATCCCGAATTTACCGGCCATCTGGCGGGCATAGGGTAGACAGACACTGTGGAACGCCAGGCGCACCGATCCAAACGTACCACCTCTCTCGCCTCCTCCACACTCATCAATAAAAAAATACGAGTTGGAACGATTCCATTGGGCTATCACTATCAGTGCTGTGTGACTTTTGTATGAGCACCTTCTTCTCGGTACACAAATAATATCAGATATCATTTGTGAAGCGAGAAAAAGGATCCTATGTTTTATAGGGGATCAGTATCATCATTACAAATAAAAATTCTTGAACGTTTGGTGTAGCAAAAATTTTAGAAAACCTCGATAGTAACAACAAATTTTCTTGGAAGTATGAGTTGGAGAGAAAATAAATTAATAATAAAAAAACATTTTAAAAACAAGGTTTTAATTGAATGCTCTAAAAAGCAAATAAACTTTGAATTAAATCAAACTCGTCAATTTATTACATTACACAATTTATATGATACAAAACTTGTCACGAGATTTAAGTCCACATGCTACTTGTTGAAGCATGTGACTCACCATATGTGAAGTGATTAACGTAGCCTACAAACGTCCTCAATATAAGAAGTATCACACGCACGTTGTTAGCATTTCTTCTCCACTTAAGCTTACCGGTACCTCGTTGACTTGTTGGGCGACACCATCCCCCCAGAAAGTTGTCATTTGACTGCTGTCTTCTTCTTGTATATCTGCTGAACTGGTTCTCAAACAGAGCGTGGTAGAATGCGACACAATATTTGAATTTTCAGCTGTAAGCCCAAAAGATGTTTTGAACGCTTTTAAATCAATAAATATGAAAAACACTAAAGATCTGTCAAACCATTTCTTCTATTATTATTTCAATCGCTCCACATTTAGCTACAATTTTCAATTGTTGTGTGGCATGTGGTGTATTTCCTGACTTGATGAAACATAGTAAAATCATTCCATTATTTAAATCTGGTGATAGTTCGGACCCTTCGAATTTTCGACCTGTTTCCATACTGCCCATTCTCAGTAAAATTTTTGAAAAACTAATGCTTAGCCAGTTGCTCAGACATTTCAATACACATAATTTGCTTCATAGGAAACAGTTCGGATTTACGAGAGGTTGTTCGACTATAGACGCAGGAATTCATTTGCTTAAAAGTATATTCGCGGCGCGGGAGGGTTCGCAAGATGCCTTGGGAATTTTCTGTGATCTGTCTAAAGCGTTTTGACTGCGCACCATGATACTCTTGTTAGAAAATTACACCACTACGGTATCAGGAACAAGGCTCTCGAACTTCTGTCTTCTTATCTGGGCAATATGATACAGAAGGTCGATGTTAATGCTAAAAGATCTTCGGGGTCCCCTGGAGTTATGGGAGTCCCACAGGGGTCAATTCTAGGTCCATTCTTATTTTTAGTATATATAAATGACTTACCTTATTATGTAAGGGATAAACATGAGATTGTATTGTTTGCGGATGATACCTCTTTGACATTCAAAATTAATAGACGGTTAGGTAATTATGACGAAGTTAACGATTCTCTCTCTAAAGTTATTCATTGGTTTAGTGTTAATAATCTGCTTTTAAATGATAAAAAGACTAAAGTAATTATTAAGTTCTCAACACCTAATGTAAGACAGGTGGCTACCAATGTACATATTAATGGAACTAATTTGGCCCCTGTGGAGACAACTGTGTTCTTGGGTATAACAATTGACTCCAGACTACAATGGGGCTCACAAATTGAAAAATTATCAGGAAAACTAAGTTCTGCAGCCTATGCAGTGAAAACTATTAGACGGCTCACTGATATTGATATGGCTAGAATAGTTTATTTCAGCTACTTTCATAGTATTATGTCATATGGAATTCTTCTTTGGGATAACTCCGCGGATATTAACACCATCTTTTTATTGCAAAAGAGAGCCATAAGAGCTATCTACAAACTTGGTCCCCGGGAGAGCCTTAGAGAAAAATTCAGAGAAATATTTTAACAGTCGCCTCGCAATATATCTATGAAAATCTTTTGTATGTCCATAAAAACATAGACTCATTTTATAAAAAGAGTGATACTCATAGCATAAATACTAGATGTAAGCATAATCTTGTGTTACATGCAAGCCGTCTCCACAAAATAAGTAATTCTTTTATGGGGCAATGTATACGGTTCTATAACAAACTTCCCAGCAATATAAGAGAATTGTCAATAAACAAATTTAAAACTACTATTAAAGCCAAATTGTGTAGCAGGGCATATTATAAAGTATCTGACTATATTAATGATGAAAATGCCTGAGAGTGAGTCGATCCAATTATAATGTAATTAATAAAATATGTAAATTTGTTTGGATACCAAAAGAGGGATGCCTGAGTTTTTTGGCAGTATTTTTATCAGTGCTCACCTAGTCATAAACTGCACGGTAGGGAAAAAATTGTGACGATTCCAAACAAATGTAGCCATTTTTACGGTATAAAAAGATTTTGACTTTGACTTTGAGGTTGAGCTGCGGAGGAGGTACAACCCGCGTCGGACCGTTTTATTCTATCTCTCGTAATAAGAACATCAGAGTTTCATTATTAATTAGCAGTGATAACTATGTATAGGTTTTGACTACAAAGATGATTCTGACCCTCTTATGGGGTTATAAGTGGTTCAGAGTCATCTTTTTAGAGTATTCAAGAAATACCCCATAAACGATTAGTCTAAACATTTATAAACAACGGCTGTAGGCATGCCAAATTTCATCAAAACGCGATCATGAGTTTAGTTGGAAATCTAAACGTAAAACAGAAACACGGACATACAAAATGGTATATCGACTATATATATGTATGTTATATTATGAGTTGTTGCGTTTTTTTAATATATTGACATCAGGGAAAAATAATATCATAATTCGATTTATACATGTCATGACAACCACAGTCCCATGAAATGGGGAAACGTACATGTTTCAACATGTTCACCAATTTCAATATCAGCCCTTGTATTCTTTATCATTTTTATCAGTAACCACGTAATACTTAACGAAATTTTAAACTTCCCGATTTTCCATGGAAATAATAATATATAGGTTATCATTATTGTAATACGAGTTTAACCAGTTCTGTGCGGCTTTTACTTATGTGGTTTCGGATATTATTATGGTGGCGTACGCAAGCGAGCGTCATCAATTGTTCTATTATTTTTATACGATTACGGCGGCGAAGCCATAAAGTGGTGTATACTTTTAGCAGGCTATGTATATCTCTAAAATCATGTACCTCTTTTTAACTACTTGCCAATAAGAGCTGCGCGTCCTGCCCCTCCCTCACTTTACCCCTCCAACCCGTAGCGGTGAATTTATTTATCATCATCATAAGATCGGTTAAGCCGCCTTTCCAGCCACGGTAACAGAAAATTACGTCATTTATTAGACAGAATAGAACATTATTTCTACAGGAAACGGAGACAAGCAAAGCCATTTTTTTGTTCTTTATAACATTACTTTTTCAATGTCATAAATATAAATTATATACCTGTTTTATGTTCCATACTTCTTACATTTGCACATTTTTATCTAAATCCAGTCTAAATCGATTTTACGTTCCTTTTCTATAAAATTTATATTTGCGATTACTGTCTCAATTCAATCAAATTTAAAATTAATTTTAAGTTTGGTTTCACGACCACAATAATTAAAAATCGGCGTTTATTTTTTTGAAGTCGTGATATGTGCTAACAAGAAAAAAAATCAAAGTGGTCACTGATCAGTAAAAGGTTGGGAACCACTGTTTTAGTTACAGGTTCGATTAAAATTTTAGCACCGCCGAAAGACTTAGTATCTATTTTTGTATATATCCATTGACAGGTAGATAGGTGTGCTAGCCATCAGGCAAATACACTTGTTAAAAGCAATACTAACAAAAATGATAGTTAAATAAATATCACTTGTTTCTTTCTAATTTTCTAAAAATTAAAAACAATTTACTAATTGTTTTATATTATACACTTATTATATATATAGTTAAAAAACATGTGTATTAACTAATTAAAGTGAAAATAAAAATTCAAAGAATATGTAATGAAATAGTTGCGGGCGATCCAAATCAAATGCTTCAAATGAACATTCAGTGTTTCTTTTAAAACATTCAGTGTCCGCTATAATCAATAACTTTCTAGAACATCAGTTCAATAAAGTCTATTTCTCCGCGTATTTTAAATCAGATGTTCAGAATTGTTTCTTTATAAAATCGCACAAAGAGCAATTCGAAGTGCTAATTAACTGTGTTTTATTTCTTTCTGTTCGTCAATACTTTGTTTTTAGCAGCTGCCGCTATACTAGTATTTGCTTGCAGTTGCACACGATACGAGCTGGCGAGAAAAACATAGCTCGTAATTGCATATTAAAAAAAAGCGTACTTTTACTGATGTTTCTTTTATTCACAGGACCAGCTAGTCTCAAACTAAGCAAAGCTTGGGCTATGTGTACTAGACAACTGATAAACACACGTAAATACTAATAGTAATATACTCTTTTTGTAAATACATACTTATTAATACAAAATTTGAATCTATACATCTATACATATAAATAAAATTGAAGTGTCTGTCTGTGATTTCAAAATAAAGCCTTTATCTTAAGCTCATTTTATTATTTTCACTGGACTGTTCAGAGCAGAATATAGGGTACTTTTTATCCCGTAAATATTACGGGTTCCTGCGTAAAAAATGAAAAACTGTTAAAATTAGGGGGAAATGTCTTCCCCTTCGGGGGACTTTGCAATTTTATTTTTATTATTTTCATAGAATACGTATTTTTTAAATAACTACGCATTTTTATGTAATAAAAATAAAATAAATATACGTTGCCTCCCGTAAAGGTCAATAGATGGCGCTGTATGAAAATTTAATCGCTCTATGGTTGCATCTACGACCCTGAACTTTGTTTTTTTTATTTTAAACAAAAAGGATTTGAGGTCTATAGAGAAATAAAGGCTACTAAAAGTCTCATGCGTGCGAAGCCGCGGGCTTCAGCTAGTTACAAATAAATTTGATCTCAACTACTTTGTGTGCTGCCGCTGCCGAACAGTTCATGCGAACTAGCGCCCGCCGCCACCCATCCACTGTTAGTTGATGCGTGCCGTCGCTGCCATTGCTGCTACGGTCGTCTCTTCTCTGCCTCGGTTGTCTCTGCGAATGCCCGCTATTTGAACTATGAACGTCGTCTTCGCGAAACGTCCTCTCCACGAGACGTCCTCGGGCGCTGTAGATGTTGGTTGTTAGAATAACATGCTTTGGATCTAATTCTGCCGATCCCAGTAGCCGGAGATGAATGGAGCAGCCAAGGCAGCGATGGCATGCATTTACTAACGGTTGAGTGCCGGCCAGCGCTAATTCGCATGAACTAAGCGGTAAAGGAAGCACGCAAAGTAATTAATGTCGAATTACCTGTTCATTTCGACTGTTCGAACGAGCTCGGTGGCGCAGTGGCGAAACGCGCTGTTACATTACTTTGACCCCAACGCTCGTGGGTTCGATTCTACACACCGGACAAACATTATGTGTGTGCATGAACATGTCAGTTTGTATTGGTCTGGATGTTTTTAAGAGAGGTAGGGCGCATCAAAGCAACCCGTCTGGGGAAGTACCTCGACCTCACAGAAAACCGCAGCAAAATAACAATTTCCTTGAGGGTTGTTGTGTTCCTGCGTGTGAGTGAGGTCACCAGTAAACTAAAACCAGGAAAGCGGTTAACGTGTCTGGGGGAGTTCCTTTACTTCACAGAAAACCGCAGCCAAATAACAACTCCCTAGAGATATGGTGTGTTCCTGCGTATGAGTAAGGTCACCAATAAGCTTCTAAGAAGTTGATCTGTTAGCAGCAGAGGTGGCATCGCGCGAGTGATACTTGCAAGCGTGTGTAGGCTACGGTGATAGCTTTATATCAGGTGGGCCGTATGCTCGTATGCGTTGTATAAAAAAACCACTTGAGAATGCGCAAGCTTGCATTGCCAGAGGAACACCTGGCTCGTCAATTATATAACAATTCAAACATTTTTTTTTTAATTTGTCGGCCATTTTGACCATGTTCCTTAAGAGATAGGAACGGTGTTCCTGAACATTCCTATTCTACTTTTTTATGCAGAATCCGAATCTGAAGTCAAAATTCGAATATTCGAAAAAAGCGACAACAAACACACAGACAAACGCACAGACAAACATATAGATTTCATAGGGGAACGGTGTTCCTGATAAGAATATCTACACTGGAAAATGATACAAAATTTATAAATTAATATTGAAAACTTAACAAAGCCAAGTTACGATACAGGAACACTAAACAATTTCTGGCGATCACGTGCGAAAGGACGGCGAGGTACCGCTTGCTCGTTCGCTGCACTACCTAAACTTAACTGAGGAACTCGGCCGAGTACTCCTGAACATTCCTATTCTACTTTTTTATGCAGAATCCGAATCTGAAGTCAAAATTCGAATATTCGAAAAAAAGCGACAAACAAACGAACAGACAAACATAATAGAATTCATATAGGAACGGTGTTCCTGAAAACACTAAGCTCGGCTCCTACATCCTTCCACTGTCACTTTGTTTCTTATAGTAAGTTGTACAGTATGGTAAGTTTAGGGAAAATATGAACGAATGCTAAAACTCTATAGGTCACGTCAGATTCGTATCTACCACAGTTACTTTCACACTTTACGATTAACCAAAGTCGTCCTATAGCGTGTTAGCACACGCAATAATCACATTTATTCCGCTATTTATGTTAATTCTACGAAGGTTTATATAAACCTCATTGAATAATCCTTGCCCTTGACCCTTGCAGGCACCAAATCACGCGACCTATACGGGAGTTTTCATTCACACACTTAGAGATCCAATTCGATCTTGAAGAAAGTACACATTACGGCCGTATACATCCTATTGCTTTAAACGAATAATTCTTGTATTTGCTTATCTATCTATAACTTCACGCCAAATCCCTTGCGGGGTAGGCAGAGAGGATATGTATTATATCTTGTATATACCTATATAAATATATATAGGAATTAAATTATATATATGTATATATAATATATATATAAGAATTAATTAACCGCACGTCTATCTCTGCCTACCCTGCAAGGGATTTAGCGTGAAGTTATAGATAGATAGATATATTTTGTGTATCTCGGAAATGATAACGATTTGGCATTAATTTTGCATTTAGATGAAGTTTTGCTTTTACGTTTATTTATATAAGTTTTCTAACTATGCCATATTTACTAACCTTAAAAAAGATTATTTTATGCGTCGCATTTATTACGATATATACTATCGTCGTACACAATATAAAAAAAAGTTAAAAAGTAAAAAATTTCAAGTTATTTACATGTAAATAAATACTATAAAGATATAACAAGATTTGCGATATTAATTTCCGTTATTTTTAAACATTATAATAATTTTAATACTAGTAAAAAAAAGACAAAATGTCATGTCCATGCACACAAATGTTTGTCCTGTGTTGTAATCGAACATACGAGCATTGGTGCTACTAACCACTGCGCCACCGAGCTCGTCAACTAGCAAACAAACGAACACATTTTCACGATTATAATATTAATTAGATTTAGGAACTACTAAATTATCTAGCTAGCTACATTCAAACAACGCAATTAGTTACCAAATGGATAATGACGGGTTCTGACGCATGAGTAAGCCGTCCCTGGAAATTGAATTCGTTAGCATTCAATTGAACAGTATTGGATTGTGTCCCGAGCCCGGCATGCACCCATTTCATGTGCAAAGGTCAAATTGTGACTTGTGTCAAATAAGTGGCAATTCTGTAGGTACGTTTTGTCAGACAGAGGGGCAATAGACCTGCAATATAATGCTCCCAGCCTCCTGCAAAAGGCGAGTAGAAGTTCAACAAAATGCCATTTATAGTGTCGTTTGTTTTAAAAACTGGCCAAGTGCGAGGCGGACTTGCATACAAAAGGTTTTTGAGGTTTATATATATATATATATATATATATATATATATATATATATATATATATATATATATATACTAGCGGACCCGACAGATGTTGCCTTGGCTGTCCGAAAATAAAAACAATAAATCCTGTAACCCGATTACAGCGCCACCTACCGGGTCCAATTATGAATCTAAATCATTCTCGAATCACCTTGAACACACACATAAAATTTCATCAAAATCGGTCCAGTCGTTTAGGAGGAGTTCAGTTACTACAAACGCACAGTAGAATTATATATATAAAGATACTGATTGCAACATATATATATATATATGTTGGTTCCAGTAAGCTCCTGAAGAGCAGAGGCAGAGGTAGCATCGTGCGAGTGATACTTAATGTATTGTAAGCGTTCATAGGTTACGGCAACCGCTTAACATCAGGTGGGCCGTATGCTTGTATACCTGCCGACGTTATATAAAAAAATGTGACGTCAGACAATTTTCCTCGTAAGTTCCTCAGATATGACAATTGAAGGAAAATGACGACATTTTCAATAGCGCATAAAATTTTATTTGGTCATTAGAAAACAGCTGTGCTGTTGTAAAGTACGAAGATAACTCCAGGTGAGCCTTGCTAACAGGCACGTCGGGCGGCTGCCTGTTCTAACTGTATGCTAATGGGCGAAGGGTGCTTTGCCCACTTCATTAGGCGAACAAACAACCGGTAAAGGCGGCCTTTATCTCGTCACCCTCTTAACCCTCCCGCCGCGTAGCGCCTCCAGCCTCGCTTCGGCATTTGTACGTATCATTTTTATAGCCGACTGCGTTACAGTGAAGGGACGTGTTTTGTGCGCTCGTCTATGTATGTACGACGAGCTCTGTGGCGCAGTGGTGAATAATGCGACTTTTGTTCGATTCCGACACAGGACAAAAATTTGTGTGCATGGACATGACATTTTGTCTTTTTTTTTACTAGTATTAAAATTATTATAATGTGTAAAAATGACGGAAATTAATATCGCAAATCTTGTTATATCTTTATAGTATTTATTTACATGTAAATAACTTGAATTTTTTTACTTTTTTACTTTTTTTTTATATTGTGTACGACGATAGTATATATCGTAATAAATGCGACGCATAAAATAATCTTTTTTAAGGTTAGTAAATATGGCATAGTTAGAAAACTTATATGAAACGTAAAAGCAAAACTTCATCTAAATGCAAAATTAATGCCAAATCGTTATCATTTCCGAGATACACAAAATATATCTATCTATCTAATCTATCAACATGTCTGCTTGTCTTGGTCTGGGTGTTTTTAAGGCGACACATCGAAAAATTAGACCAACTTTCATCGAATAGTATAGGCTAATGACTAAACTGACGGATCTAAGATTTTAATATAAATAACTTCATTTCTTTATCTTGAATTTGCTTGCTCAAATACGCGATTGTGTAAAATTGATTCGATAATAATTACTTTCGAAAACACCTCCTGAAATTCATTATTTATGAAATTACAACGAAGTTGTTCTGTTTATACGCTTCAAAATTACTTAAATCTATTAGTAATATCTATGTTTATAATATGGTTGCTGCATATTTTGATAAGTGAAACATGAAATTTTTTAAAAATATTTTAAGTTTCTGACAATTTCTAAGCGATCACATTCGTCTTGGGTGCTACGTGTTTTCGACCTTATTGTGCGGTAATGAGGATTATAAACGCGTTGACTAACTACATCCAGCCAGTCCGGCTGCAGCCCGCTTCGAGGTGAGACCTATGTCGACTGTCTGCTCGAGCTCGCTCCATTTACATCGCGACACCGAAGTTTTTATAATTAATAGTTGTAAATATTCAATATTATAGTATTTAGCGTAAGTGTATTATTATTAGATATAAGTAGTAAATAATATTATAGGTTTATATATATTTATTATACTGTTGTAATAATGGGGAACACTAAAAAGAAAATATATAGAATAAAAATACAAAGAAAATGTTCGTAGAATGGCGGAGGCGAACAAGACAAGGTATTTATTTTTTTTAATTATTGTATTCATTAAACATATTATAATAACATTGTGTAGACATATTTCTAGTTTTTAGAACAGTTCCTAGGTATGGTTGGCCCAAGCTATTTAATTCCTCTTCAAACTTTTTTTTAATTTTGCTTACTTAATAACTCTATATAAAACTGCATTAATTAAATAAGAGTTATTTTTTGCAGGAATAAACAGTAACATTTGATAATTGGTATACATTATCCACAGGCTGACCGCGTACCTATATAGGACGTCAAACTCCTATTATGTCCATTATAATCTGACCGAACTCCGACTTAGAAGTTGTACGTCGGTGGAGGTCAGATTACGTTGGAAATTTATACCAATAAGGTTCGCGCTCTCAGCACATGGCAACCAGTGGAGACTCTTTATTTCTTTGTATTAAAATAAAAACTTATAAAATAGAATATTTTTGCTGTTTTGTTTTTTAGGAGAAACTTACTAAATAAACATATTCCACTAGAAGAATCACTACTCGATTTATATGCTACTTTAACGTAAGTGTCATACGGGACGACAAACTCATAGTAACCATTATAAGCTCACCGAACTCCGACTTAGACATTGTACGTAGGTGAAGGTTAGTTTACGTTGGAAATTTATCCAATCAGAAGATAGAAAACCAGTGGAGGTTTTTTTTTTTTTTTGTATTAAAATAATTACTAGTAAAATAGTATATTTTGATAGTTTTTAAAAAAACTCGGTATGTTTCATGTTAAAGAAGCGAGCGAGGTGTGTAAGTACCGAGTCATGTGGCGCTCACGAGGGATTTAGCGTGAAGATATAGATAGATAGTATACTTATACCCATGGTACTCGTGAAAACAAATAATATTTACTATGAACCAACACTGAAAACACAAAAAAATCATCTATTCTATACATTGTGGTTAGTATTGAACTATTGTACGGATTAGATTTATTTTGCAACATCAGAGATGGTCCTGGTTCTTTCTTCTTGAGAGATGTTCTTTCTTCTTCAGAGATGGTCCTGGTTCTTTCTTCTTATTCATTGGTTTAGTGTTAATAATCTGCTTTTAAACGATAAAAAGACTAAAGTAATTAAGTTCTCAACACCTAATGTAAGACAGGTGGCTACCAATGTACATGTTAATGGAACTAATTTAGCCCCTGTGGAGACAACTGTGTTCTTGGGTATAACAATTGACTCCAGACTACAATGGGGCCCACAAATTGAAAAATTATCAGGAAAACTAAGTTCTGCAGCCTATGCAGTGAAAACTATTAGACGGCTCACTGATATTGATACGGCTAGAATAGTTTATTTCAGCTACTTTCATAGTATTATGTCATATGGAATTCTTCTTTGGGGTAACTCCGCGGACATTAACACCATCTTTTTATTGCAAAAGAGAGCCATAAGAGCTATCTACAAACTTGGTCCCCGGGAGAGCCTTAGAGAAAAATTCAAAGAAATAAATATTTTAACAGTCGCATCGCAATATATCTATGAAAATCTTTTATATGTTCATAAAAACATAGACTCATTTTGTAAAAAGAGTGATACTCATAGCATAAATACTAGATATAAGCATAATCTTGTGTTACATGCAAGCCGTCTCCACAAAATAAGTAATTCTTTTATGGGGCAATGTATACGGTTCTATAACAAACTTCCCAGCAATATAAGAGAATTGTCAATAAACAAATTTAAAACTACTATTAAAGCCAAATTGTGTAGCAGGGCATATTATAAAGTATCTGACTATATTAATGATAAAAATGCCTGGGATTGAGTCGATCCAATTATAATGTAATTAATAAAATATGTAAATTTGTTTGGACACCAAAAGAGGGATGCCTGAGTTTTTTGGCAGTATTTTTATCAGTGCTCACCTAGTCATAAACTGCACGGTAGGGAAAAAAATTGTGACGATTCCAAACAAATGTAGCCATTTTTACGGAATAAAAAGATTTTGACTTTGACTTTGACTTAGAGTTTAATAAATAACAAGGAAACGTACAACAATACAAAACACAGAGTATACATAAGTAAAATACAATAAATGTCATTATACTGAAGTTAAAGTTATGAAACAGCAAGAAAATCATTTGTCTCATGTTTTTTTTAAATATGAATAGATTATAAAATCTATTTGTATATATGTATATTAGGGTGTCCCTTATTTTTCAAAGTTTTTATTTTCTAACGCATATGTCTTAGTTTTGTTCATTTGCTTTTAAAACACTCGGAAATTAATTTTTAACTTATTTGGATTACGATAATCCGTGCCGAATTACATCGAAACATGTTCATACAAGTTGCGCGGCAGTGCCGCACGTACTCGCGGTATTCATTTGTTCAAATTCAAAGTCAAAATCTTTTTATTCCGTAAAAATGGCTACATTTGTTTGGAATCGTCACATTTTTTTCCCTACCGTGCAGTTTATGACTAGGTGAGCACTGATAAAAATACTGCCAAAAAACTCAGGCATCCCTCTTTTGGTATCCAAACAAATTTACATATTTTGTTAATTACATTATAATTGGATCGACTCACTCCCAGGCATTTTTATCATTAATATAGTCAGATACTTTATAATATGTCCTGCTACACAATTTGGCTTTAATAGTAGTTTTAAATTTGTTTATTGACAAATCTCTTATATTGCTGGGAAGTTTGTTATAGAACCGTATACTTTGCCCCATAAAATAATTACTTGTTTTGTGGAGACGGCTTGCATATAACACAAGATTATGCTTATATCTAGTATTTATGCTATGAGTATCACTCTTTTTACAAAATGAGTCTATGTTTTTATGGACATACAAAAGATTTTCATAGATATATTGCGATGCGACTGTTAAAATATTTATTTCTTTGAATTTTTCTCTAAGGCTCTCCCGGGGACCAAGTTTGTAGATAGCTCTTATGGCTCTCTTTTGCAATAAAAAGATGGTGTTAATATCCGCGGAGTTACCCCAAAGAAGAATTCCATATGACATAATACTATGAAAGTAGCTGAAATAAACTATTCTAGCCGTATCAATATCAGTGAGCCGTCTAATAGTTTTCACTGCATAAGCTGCAGAACTTAGTTTTCCTGATAATTTTTCAATTTGTGGGCCCCTTTGTAGTCTGGAGTCAATTGTTATACCCAAGAACACAGTTGTCTCCACAGAGGCTAAATTAGTTCCATTAACATGTACATTGGTAGCCACCTGCCTTACATTAGGTGTTGAGAACTTAATTACTTTAGTCTTTTTATCATTTAAAAGCAGATTATTAACACTAAACCAATGAATAACTTTAGAGAGAGCATCGTTAACTTCGTCATAATTACCTAACCGTCTATTAATTTTGAATGTCAGTTATTCTCGTGATTAATACGTAATCTTTTAACTTTTATAAGATGGCAGTGGAATTGAGAAGCAATAAATCAAGTATTTTCTTAGTTGGAGACGTAAATTATCAAATAATAGGCGCAAAATTACCGTCTAACCGTCAAGTTCTTCCTGTACTTTTTTATAAAATTCGCGAAGTTAAATTGACTGTTAGTGAAAGCGCATACCTAGTCATTCGAGAGTGTATTATATTTAGGGAAAAAGCTAGGATCCCTACCAGAGCTATACCTAACTGTGTAAAATAACTTGTGAATCTTCACCAGGAGGGAGTTGCAAAAAAATTCCAATTTTCTATTTCAATTTCAATCTAATTCAATCTGATAATTTTATTTCTCTTATTTATTCGAAATAAAAAAATCCTGTGTTTACTCGGCGCTATCAGCCATTATGACACTCGAACATCTATAACTTCAAGCCAAATCCCTTGCGGGGTAGGCAGAGAGAGCCGAGCGCCACGTGACTCGATCCTTACATATCTCACTCGCTTCTTTAACATTCATTGCTCTTCTCATGCACGTACGCCGGTTTCTAGGTCTCCTGACATCACCTTCTGATAGAACATTTGGTCATGGTAGGTAAGTCTTGGCCTTCCCCGGCTCCTACATCCTTCCACTTTTGCATTGTATATCTGCTTCGTCATTCTTTCATCTTGCATTCTTTCTACATGCCCGAACCATCGGAGCATGCCTCTTCTTATTTTAACACCGACGCTCTCTTTCAGACCAACTCTATTTCTAACATCATCATTACGAATACGGTCTACAAGCCTTACGCCACAAATTTTGCGCAGCGCTCGCATTTCAACTGCGTTTATTCTACTTTCATGCTCTTTCTGCCATACCCAACTCTCGCTTCCATAAGTTAGCGTTGGGACCAACACTGCATTGTGTATAGCGAGTTGTGCCTTCTGGCTCAGGATTTTACTACCAAGAAGTTTTCCCAACGCTCCATTCACACTATTCCCAGCACTCACTCGTCTTTCCACATCTGCGGTGTACCTTCCATCCCTGCTGAAAGCGCATCCAAGATATACAAACTCATCCACTTGTTCCAACACTTCATCATCAATCGTAATCCTTACATTAGTTCTGGATTCTTCTCTTTCAAATACCATTATCTTTGTTTTCTTCGCATTCAGTAGTAAGCCTTTCTCCATACAGTCGTCTTTCATCGCTGTGACCAGTGTTTGCAGTTTAGATGGTGTATCTGCTAACTAAACATATGTGTCCGAATCAACAAATGGCCCGCTTTAGCCTCTCGATAAACAATGTTGTATTATGTAGCTGGTGTTTCATTCTTCTTAAGGGGGATACATGCCGTCCAGTGGCGCCTCAAGGAATAAAATATCGTATCTTAGCGTGGAAGATAAACATTATAAAGTCATGTGTTGCGTGTGTTACAAATACAATAACGTACTTTTACGTCATTAAACCAACAATTGAAATGTTTTGCTTTCGTTGTTATAGGCATAATTGCCAAAAAACGGCCTCTTTTAGCACTTTTGCTTATAACAACGATAGTGGAATATTTTGAGTGTTGGTTTAATGACGTAAAAATACTTTACTATCTTCGTAATAAATGCAACATAAGATTTCATAATGTTTATCTTCTATGCTATAATATGTTTTTTTATTCAATGAGGGCGCCACTGGACGAGACCTAAGTAAGAACAACATAGATACCAAGACATGTTAACTTGTAGAGATATAAACATAAAACGATGTCATTGATTTCTCTTTCAATAAACTTTTAAAAGTGAATACGTTTCTGTAGTTTTTTATTACTATTATTACTATTGTTTTCCGTCTAGCTTAAATAAATATGTTTGGTTCAGTATGTATAAAGCTAAATAATAATTAAATCAATAATTTTTATTAAATATTGATATTATAAATTTTATTTAAGTGTGACGCGACTCTGTAGCTTTTCTGTTCGTTTGCATTGACTATACGTTGACCCCAGGTTACCTATTAGGCGCTAATTTCAAATTTTACAAATCGAGCGTCGAGTGTCAATTGAGGGGCGCGGGGTGATTGGGCGGAGCCATTTTAAAGCTTCACGATCGAGGTGTCGCCTTAAGAGAGGTATATATAGGGCGCAACAAAGGGCTGCTTTGTTGCGCCCTATATATAACCTCTCCTCAGAGTTAAAAAAAGTAAAAGAGAGAGTAATAGAGTTATATGAAAATAGTTATAGGTGTAGAGGTAGGGCGCATCAAAGCAGCCCGTCTGGGAAAGTACCTCCACCTCACAGAAAACCGCCAAATAACGACTCCCTAGATGTAGCGCTCCTACGTGTAGATGAAGTCACCAGCTCCTAAGGAGTTGCTGTGTTAGCAGATAGTGATAGTTAATCTATTACAAGTGTTCATAGGGTACGGTAACCCTTTTACATCAGGTGGGCCGTATGCTTGTATGTTTCCCGACGTTGTATGTATAAAAAAGTATTGCACGTTTAAAGTAACTAGATAATGTTGATACTGCTTAATGGATTTTAATCGTTGGCACATCTTAACGTATCGTTTGGTTGTGTTCGATAGGTGTTGATGTAAAAAAAGTAAGTTTGTCCGTGAAGGGACACCGTTTCGTCCAATTATTCTTACAAGAGAAATATGAAAACAATGTATAGGTATCTATAATATAAATAGTGAAAGACGAAACAGATCATACTGAACTTTTTCTCCTCTGTTTGTTTGATTTCTGTTTAGAAACATGCAAATGATTATATGATTTCCTCAAATTTTCGATAATGATTGTTGTCTAATTTCAACCGCATTAGGCACTAGGAAAACGCTAATTATAAAGAAGATAGCGAATAAAATTATCAAGAACGTAATATATTTCTTAATTTTAAAACTTCACGCCAAGTCCCTTGCGTACGATTGATTTTTTAATTAGTTCACAAAATATATATTTTATACGGTGGAAGCAGTCATGTTGAAAAGCTTGATGACAGAATTCTACCGATTGCATAATGGGTCGTGTTCTGAGGAGTCATTCGACATCATGACAACAATCTCGTTTTACAATCGCACAGCTCGCCGACGGCGACGGCTGGGTAAGCGACCATTGTGGTTCAAGTATATTAGGATGAACATACGCTTGAACGACAATGGTCGCGTACTGTGCGGTTCTAGAGAAGACCAAGAACTATTAGGTTGTGTAATGAACTCCCTGCCAAGGTTTTCCCAAGGGACTACAGCACGAGGATCTTTAAGAAAGGCGTGAAGAGGTACTTACAGGGTCGGCAATGCATGAATGACACCCTTGATGTTGTTAATTTTCATACGCTGCGGTAACTGCTAACCATTAGGCAGGCCGTACGCATGTTTACCACCTTTGTGATATAAAAAAAGAGAAAGATTAAAAATGTTACTTTGCCATTAGGACAGGGCTAACATTTGTGTTCATGAACATGTCTGTTTGTCTTAGTCTGAGTGTTTTCAAAAGAGGCAGGGCGCCTCAAAACAGCCCGACAAAGCAGGCCGTATGCTTGATTGCCACCTTAGTGGTATATAAAAAAATAATGTTACAGTTACGAAGAACAGTAAGGAAACGTATTGTGTGAGGGATTTGGATGTATAGAATTAAATATATTGCAAGCGCTTATAGGCTACGGAAACCGCTTTACATCAGGATGTGCGAGTGTTACTTTCTGTATTTTAAGCGTTCGTAGCCTATGGTGGCCACTTTACATCAGGTTGACCATTTGCTCATATGCCTCCCGACGCTGTATAAAAACAATATAGGTTTGTTAAAAAGTACTCTGAGTTAAATAATAAACCATTTTAAATTGAAGTCGTAAAGAATTCAAAATGGAATTCTTTTGATGGAGAACATTTATCAAGAAATCCGATCCTCCATCATTCCTTCAGAGAAATCTTGGTTATTTCTCTAATAGGCTTGAAAACGTTTTCAGCTGCTTTTGACCTTATAGTATCAATTTATAATGAGCGAATTTATGAACATTAAATCGATTTCTTTTATACAACATCGGCAGGCATGCAAGTTTACGGCCTACGCTTGCAATACATGTATCCAATATCACTCGCACGACGCCAATTCTGTTGTTAGTACAGAAACTCCTTAGGAGTTTGCTCGTAATCTCACTCACTCGCTGGAACGGCCCTCCAGGGAGTTGTTATTCGTTACTACGCAATATCGGTGTCATCGGTTCTAAATAAATTAATTTAAGGTTTTATGTTATTTAATTTTTACTAATACTAGTTTTTGTACATATCTTCTACTAACAAAGTGTGAGTCCTGGTTACTTGAATAAAAATATTATTATTTTTTTTATTTATACACTTTAAATACATTTTTAAATATAAAGATTTTATATAAAAATAAATACATTTAAAAATATAAAAAAAGGGGGTACCCGCCGGTAGCGAAGCGAAGACCCAAGCTACCGGTGGTCAGGCCTCCAGAGTGAGGAACCTTCTCACAATACGGGCCGTGTCCAAAAGAACCGCCTTCTGAATCTGGTTCTTGACCCAACTGCCAAGCGAGAGCCTCTCAAGATATCGGTCGAGGCTCTTCGCTATAAGCCCGTTTACTGTCACGACTATTGGAACAATTATCGTCGAGTCCACACGCCACATGGCGGTAACCTCATGAGCCAAGTCCAAGTACTTAGAAAGTTTCTCTTTCTCAGCTTTCACGAGGTTTTCGTCATGGGGAATGGTAACGTCAACGAGAACTGCACGGCGTGTCTCCCGATCTATTATCACAATATCGGGCCTATTGGCGACAATAGTCCTGTCTGTGATAATTGACCGGTCCCAGTAGAGCGTGATACTACCGTTCTCGAGAACTGGCGCTGGTGCATATTTATATATTTATATTATTATTATTATTATAAATAGGTTTATTTCCTTCGTGGTACCTACCGACCTAAGATTTTACGAAAGATTGGATTTTTTGTCATACAACGTCGGAGGGCATTGGCATACGGCCCCACCCGGTGTAAAGTGGTTACCGTATACGTGAAATGCCACCTCTGCTGCTAACACAGCAGCTCGTTGGGAGCTTTCTGGCGACCTGACTCACACGCAGGAACATAACAGCCCTCCAGTGAGTTGTTATTTAGCTGTGGTTTTTTTGTGAGGTGGAGGTGCTTCCCCAGACAGGCTGCTTTTGTTGCGCTCTACCTCTTAAAATTCTAATGAATGAGTATGGCATTGATATTCAGATTTTCTTACCCTCGAGGTTAATTTTGAGAGCTATTGTGATGAGTCATCGGGATTTCTGAGACCGATTACTTAATAATAGGGCTATAAGGAAGTGTATATTTACCCCTCACTGAGTCCCGATTAATGGGGTCTTATCGGAGGGGGCTGGAGAGAGTGAAATTTTGTAGTGTGGGGCGATGAGTCACTGCTTCACTTTGAGCGTATTTCGATATATATTTCGACACCTACAATAAACAAGAGTTTAAAGTGCTTATATTAACTTACTATTGAAATATCGTGATGAAATTCCTTGTTTTATTTATAAATTTATGTATTACTAGCTGTGCCCGCGACTTTGTGCGCGTGGAATATTATTTATTTATATTAATAAAAATTCTAAAATAAAAGTAGCCTAAGTTACTCCTTATTACATCAGCTATCTGCCAGTGAAAGTCCCATCAAAACCGGTCCCGCCGTTTCAAAGATTAGCTGGAACAAACAGACAGCAGGAAGAAATTGTAAAAATATTCATTTTGGTATATGTACCGTGTATACATCCATATGCATTTAGTAAAAAGCGGTTATTTTAATATTACATACAGACACTACAATCTTATTTATCTGTATAGATTTGTATGAACATATTCAGCTAGGACATGTATTCTATTTTCATGAAATGGATGACTCATTACATTTTATACAAAGGCGACTGATAATCCATTTTTAGGGTTCCATACCATTATAGGAAAAACGGAACCCTTACCTCACCTGTTGTCCGTCTGTTTGTCTGTCAAGACCCTTCTTCTTAGGAACGAGTGGAGCTATCAATCTGAAATTAATATCAAATACTCAGGTATATAATCCCTTTGAGTAGGGAAAACCTCAAACTTCTAAGTCAACGCGATCAAAAGATATGGCTGTTTATGCGTATATTCTGACACTCGCAAGGGAATCAAAACCTATAGGGTACTTCCCGTAGACGTAGAATCATGATTGGTAAGAAAGAAGTAATGTCATGTAGCACAAGTGTTATGTAGCAAAAACCCGAAAACCGTAAGTTTGTAGTTCAATCACAAAAAAATAACTTTTTGCGACAATAATTAGCGAAAATATTTTTTACGGAACCCTCAGAGCGTGAGTCGGAGTCTCACTTGATGGCTTTTTGTTTTAGACGACGTCTGCTCAATATCACATTAAGAATTTTTTGTCGAGCTCACTGGCGCAGTGGTTAGTAATGTTGCTTTTTCACCTCATATACACTTACGATCCACAGCAATAAAAAATATTTGTTTTGAAAAAATATAAGCATACAGCCCACATGATATGAAGCGGTTACCGTAGCCTATAAACGCTTGGAATACATTAAGTATCGCTCGTGCGTACCACTTTTGCTACTAACATTGCTACTCTTTAGGAGCATACTGGTAACCTCACTCACTCCCAAAAACACAACAATCCTCCGGGCAGTTGTTATTTGGCAGCGGTTTTCTGTGAGGTGCATGTGCTTTCCTAGACGGGCTGCTTTAAGGCGCCCTACCTTTTTTAAAAACACCCAGACCAAGACAAGCACATGTTTATGTTCAAATGTTTGTGCTGCGTGAGAATCGAACCCACGAGCCTAGGTGTCAAAATAACAATGCTAAAAAGTACTTCCACTGAGCTCGTTTCGAAATGATTCAACATAGGCAAGGATATATTTATTTTTACCTTTCAGCATAATTATTATTTTATTGCTGACGTTTACTTGTTGTAATGCCCAATTGTAGGTCTCTGAAAATACTTAAATAGCCAAGTTTCTTTCTTCTTCGCCAATGATCGTTTACGAAGTACTGGTTGAAAAATAATCTCTGAGAAAGGAATAATAATAAAAAAATATTTAAAATTGGCAAGACGTGGCCATTCGGCTCAATGGTCAATAAATATTTATTGCCTTTACTTTCTTATTTTGTCCTTTAAAATATCCCATGTGTTGTTTAAAATAAATAGCACTAGAAAATGTATAAGAAAGAATTAACATTAGTATATGGGTTACAGAATTTAACTTTAGACCATCTGGTTTAAACCACACGCAAATTAAAGTTGTAAACGGAAACAAAACACGTGTAAACTAAAGAAAAGGTAAGAACCACTAGAGAAATGGTGCTCAGTTGGCAGTGGATATGTAAACACTCGACAGATGCTTAATTGTTAACGTCGATATCCTACGCTTAGCGTTTCACATCAAGCCAGCCACATGCTCCTTTGCTACTGGAAGTAGTATAAACCTATTAAATACTTAAAATTACGTTATAAAATATTAAATTGTATTTTTATATGATATTTTTTTTATCTTTACTGTTATATAAAGCGGAGAAGTTAGTTTGTTTGAACACGCTAATCTCTGGAACTACTTTTGCAATTTTTTTTTGCATTTTATAGCCCAATTCTAGTTGAAGGTTATAGGCTATTCAACACCACGATACGACACTTAGGAGCTAAGAAAAACAAGTAGTAAAAGCGGTTCCTACGGGATGCCGTGCTTCTGCGCGGTCGAAGTCGCAGGTGCAGCTAATTTTATCTATAAACAAAATCAAATAGCTTTGTGAACTCAGCGTTGTAAAAGTAACACATTTATTGTAAACTGGTAGTAGCTCCAAGGAGAATCAGTGTTATCGTTTTTAGGGTTCCGTACCCAAAGGGTAAAACGGAACCCTATTACTGAGGCTCCGCTGTCCGTCCGTCCGTCCGTCCGTCCGTCCGTCTGTCACCAGGCTGTATCTCATGAACCGTGATAGTTAGACAGTTGAAATTTTCACAGATGATGTATTTCTGTTGCCGCTATAACAACAAATACTAAAAAATACAATAAAATAAATATTTAAGGGGGCTCCCATACAACAAACGTGATTTTATTGCCTTTTTAGGGTTCCGTACCCAAAGGGTAAAACGGAACCCTATTACTGAGGCTCCGCTGTCCGTCCGTCCGTCCGTCCGTCCGTCTGTCACCAGGCTGTATCTCATGAACCGTGATAGTTAGACAGTTGAAATTTTCACAGATGATGTATTTCTGTTGCCGCTATAACAACAAATACTAAAAAGTAGAATAAAATAAATATTTAAGGGGGCTCCCATACAACAAACGTGATTTTTTTGCTCATTTTTGCTCGATATTGATAACGTCAACAGGTAGGCGCTTAAAACATTCACAGAATATTTAGTTATATACTTACTTTAAGAACAAATAATTAAATTAAAATAAAACAAATATTTAAGGGGGGCTCCCATACAACAAACGTGATTTTTTTGTCGTTCTTATAGATTATGGTACGGAACCCTTCATGTGCGAGTCCGACTCGCACTTGGCCGATTTTTTATAGATAATGGTACGGAATCCTTCGTGCGCGAGTCTCTCTTCTAGTTTAGTATACCCAATAGTACATATATACATACATACATACATATCATCACGCCTGTCTCCCATTGGAGTAGGTAGAGACTATAGAACGCCAGGTGCACCGATCCAAACATACCGCTCTCGGCTCTTCTACACTCATCAACCTCTTCCGTTTTTGGGTACTTTTGATTTGACCCTTTTTCAACACATCACCAAATTGATCTATATGTGTGCGTCTAGGGCGGCCCCTCCCGACATCACCACTCACTCTTGCTTGATACATTTCTTTCGTAACTCTTTTGTCATTCATTCTTTCTAAATGACCAAACCATCTCAGCATACCCTTTTCAATTTTTGTCACTAGTAATAGTAACAGTAGTAAAAGGCCGTTAATGAACAATTTGGCATGTTTATCAATTCATGACCAATTACTATGTTAAGAAATCTGCATGTGATGTGACTGTAGTGCTTCAAGCACTGCGTTGCGTTTTTCGGCCTATACCCCTATACCATAAAACATAAAGCCAGCATTCCTAGCCTTTCCTCCTTGCTTCGAAGTGTATGTTAAGCCGTGTCATTTTCAATGTGACATGCTATTACATTGCAAATAAATAATAATGGTAATCTTTATTTTCTTCTCAAAAACACAACAACCTTAACACTAATACAATAATACGACTTATTTTAAGTAAATGTTTGTGAGGTGCTGGTGTCTAGTGTAGGATAAACCTGTATTACAGATCACGTAATCTCTAATATAATAAATATTTTGACTTAATATTTGTATAATTAGAGATTGTAAATTATTAATTGCCTGTAATGAACTTGGTTTAAAATATCATCAGTATTAAATTGTAAACACCATGTATCTCATACATAAAAGGCAATAAATTAATATGTGTTTATAACATCATTAATCCTGATAAAATCACATCAAGATTGTCTCACGCTTGTTACCGCGTTACTGCGACGCAATATATCCATCTCAGTCTATCTTTAGACACATCGTGAGAAAGTGTTACCAGTTTATTTTATCGAAATTGAATTTTTCGTGGTTGCTATCGTTATCCGTAATTCTAATACCTTACTTCTTACTTAAGAAAATACAGAAAGATATATCTATAATAAATTCGATATTTAAAATACAGAAAGGTAAGTTATTGTTGTTTTTTATTTATTTTATAAGTAGCGATCAGCCACAGTTTCGTACGGGTGATCTGCCATGCAATTCTGTAAGAGCAAACGTCCTTACATCCTCGGAAACATCGGCTGTTACAGCCTTGAACACAAAATTGCAATTCTTTGGTGTCGCTTTTCATGGTTGTGCGACACTAGCGCCGCAAGGCTGCGTTTGGAATTGGAATTCTACAAGGCAAACAGCCTCGCGTACGCTTACAGCCTTATAGAATATCAAATAATTTAGCCGTGATCGCAGTAGACAATGTCAAAGCTGTGACATATGTGATCACAGCGACGCACACAGCCATTACGAGTCGCTTAGAGAATTGCATGGCTGATCGCCACTAAACTTCACAGAAACACCTGTTGGGCTAATTAGAAGATTGCCTGAAAATATTATCAAAATCGCACCTGCCGTTTTGGAGTCCAAACGGAACATACACACATCTATTTTTTATATATTAGTACAAGATATATATATATATATATATTTCTGTGCGGTGGAGGTACTTCCCCAGACGGGCTGCTTTGATGCGCCCTACCTCTACACCTATAGCTTTTTTCATATAACTCGTTCTCTCTTACTTTTTTATCTCTTTTCATACTTCAACACTATCAGCGTAACTCAAAATGATCTTTTTAAGCCAGCAAAAGAACTGACGTGACATTTTATTTCCTAATTAGGGAAAAATGGCGCTTCATAATCAGTTGGGAAAACTCTTTGTTTGTAACTGGTTATGAAGCTAAATTGGTTGAGGGGCTGTACACAAACGTAATTATGCTGCGATTTGTAAATAACGTGAATAACGCTTTGCCATTTTTTATTTAGTCATATAAGCGGTATTGTTTTTCTTTTTACGCGACTAAAGCGAATATAAAAAGAGGATTGTGATTTTAGCTGGCTACGTGTATATCTATGTTCATTAGTCACATATAAGTAAATATATCTTAAACTATATATCGTATATTAACAGATGAGGTATTGAAAGCGTCTTGATGTTTCGCTTATATAGGCTATATGATATCCTGGGAAAAAACGTACTACGTGGCGGTTAATGGCGGGCAAACATTGCTACAAAAAAGTTAAAAGGAATATAAAGTGTTTGGTGTCTCCTGAAAAGTCTTAATATGTACATTGTGAAAATATATAATTTACCTATATATATGTCTATACATAAATACCCAAAATATTAATGTAAATTACGCTCAAGAATAAGAACGCATTCCAAAAATTTTTTAGGGCGATGTGAATTGATGCGTAAACCCATTGTCTTTATAAAAATTCTATCCTCTCACTTATCGCACAATAAAAAAAAAAATGTAAATAAGTAAAGCTCGACTACGGCAAGAAATTCCCGCTGAAATGGATAAACGAGGCATCATCGACATGTAACTTATTTTGATCGCCATAGATCATAGAAATTATTACTACTACAACTGTTAAACAAAACTGGCTTTTATTTTAATTGTAATCTGCTCATTTAAGTAAGTAATCCAATAATATATTATTAATTATTTATCATTTATAATACAATATACATGCATTTAAAGGTCATTTAAACTTTTTCAGTCAGCATATTTGTCGTAGTCGGGTTTTAGTTTTTAACTTATTCTTTTAACGTACAATGCATTTACACTTAACTGTATTCTATTAATCCGTGATGTATTTGGTTCGCTTGTATTTTACATATTCATGAATATAAATGAACAAAAAGGGTTTAAACATACGACACGATTTGTCATCTTGTCATTTCTTTTTTACATAGTACCCATAGGAACTCATCAACGGTTAATAATAAGTACATGCAGTTTAAACTGAAATTATTTTCTATAAATCTATTTAAATCTTCACGCCAAACGTTTTAGTCCATAAAATACTCAATACATTTTTTAAAATTCATAACATTTTTCATGCACGCTTCCCGGTTCTTTGTTCTCCTGACATCCTGTTCTTATAAAACCCGACCAATTTGCTTAAGATAGTCTATGGTTGCCTCGGCTTCTACATCTTTTGTCTGACGCTTTTAATCTATTTACTCATTCTTTCATCCCGCATTCATTCTATATGTGTAATAATTTGTACATTCTTTTTCAAAACTTTCCCGGAATCTTTCATCTTAGTATGAGTGGGAAGAGCTTGCGTTTGAAAGTTTCGTGAACTCGTAAAGGTATCCCTTTACGCACTCACCAATGCCTCTATAAGAAAAGTCTTTCTTGAAAAAGCCAACAAACCGGCTTCATCAGTTGGTTTCAAGATTTGGGGCCTCTGTAGACTCTTGTATATAATAACAGCATTTCGAAGTAATTTAGTATAGTAGTAGTAATAAGTAATCCCATCAAAAACATTCTGTAAAAAACTAGCCAAGTCTCGACGGAGCTGCTTGTTTATCTCTAAAAAGTAATGAAATCTAGACAAAGTCGTGCCAAGTCTAAGGTTCCTTACTGCGATTTCTTTATTATTATAGTTAATGTTGTGTGACTTGGCCGTTGAAAATTCTTTATACGTTAGTGGGTACAAGTCAATTTTGTTTACACGCAATGTTATATCTGTTGTAACTACCTATGTTTATTAAGCGAGATAATAGCCCATACTGGTATTGGTAATTGGACGCTAGTGTCTCATTTTAGGCTGTTGTTGATTGTGCAACACATGCATTCAGCATTGACAATGCTGACTTCTGCTCTCTTCTTTTTGGAGCGTCAAATCGACCACCGATCCAACATAAAATAGACGTACAGACGGACTTCTATCAATGATTAGAAGTCCGTCTGTACTGGAAATATTTTTTATATTGTTTGTTTCACGCTCGCCTATACGTAAGTATTATTGAAATCCGCAGCTTTATCAAGCCTACAATTGACTGGTTATTGAATCAACGTTTTCCAAGTGGCAATTTTCCATCGTCAATGGGTAGCGGTTCTGGCGACAGATTGGTGCAATGGTGTCATGGAGCACCTGGTTTTGTACCCTTGTGTACCCTTCAACGGCCAAGTCACACAACATTAATTATAATAATAAAGAAATCGCAGTAAGGAACCTTAGACTTGGCACGACTTTGTCTAGATTTCATTACTTTTTAGAGATAAACAAGCAGCTCCGCCGAGACTGGCTAGTTTTTTACAGAATGTTTTTGACGGGATTTCACTTCTTTTTGTAGAAACGTGGACATATTGATTTATTTTATTAGATTTTCTTATTTGACACAGTTTTTTTCTCATAGTAGAAGAAGGCATTACCATATCTCTAATACAGCTGAGACCAGCTGAGGGTTCTTCATCAGATACTTCAGACCTTCGATTTTTGATATCAAATGAAGCGGCCCACCAAGTTGAACATTTTTTGTAAAGGCGGTATGTCGATCTCTAATAGTTTGGTTGGGCTCTTGTGTTTTCTAATCAGGGTCACCAGGTACTCCAGATCTTCGATTATCCTAGTTTTTATAGTTTTCCCTTTATGTGGCCATTAAACCCTAACTCTGTACCAAATTTCAGCTCTCGAAGTTTATGGGAAGTACTAGTTCTATTTTGATGATCATGAGTGAGTGAGTGTCATAAATGCGAAACTTTGCTTTTGCTTAACTTCGGAACTAAATGACCTACAGACTTGAAATTTTGGATTTTAAGTATGTGATTATAGCTTACTGGATGACGAAAATTTCTGCGTCCTGGTCTTATCCAGAGGTTCTCAAATAGGGACCTGAAAATGCGGCGAAATGGTTCCAGTAAAGGATGGTACGGCAGTGTTTGCTTCGCGCTCGACTTGGCGGGGGCACTGCCGTGCCCCCTGATTAGATCACATTTTTTTGATCCTTCTATCTCCACATATATGTGTGATTATCTTTATGATGCACGTCTTAGACAAAGTTTCGTTTCATACATACCTGCTTCATTCGCTTTCGTTGGGCCCCGAATCTCATTTCTTCCTTCCATCTTCATTCTTTTCAGCTAAATCTAGAATAACACTTATAGACACCCAAAATTTCTTGAATTTTTGCGTATTACTTTTTGCTTACGGGAGTTGCGACCAGATCGCTCTCGTGATACCCAGTTTTCTGTGGCCTAGAAAAGGCTTGGGCTTATCAAATTGTAATATCACGCCTAAGGTTAAGTGAGAATGTCCTGGTTCATCACAGGCCACATGGCAACCGGTGAGTACATCGGTGTCGTTCTCGTTCCGCTAAGGCTCTGGTCACACACAAAGCATCTAAACATTTACTCATTACATCATCATAGCTGCATTCGTTATTTTTCGTTTAGTGCGCGTCGTCGCTCGCCCTAACTCGCACATTGGTAATTTCCCTTTAGAATTGCAATTCATTGGCAGTAGTAGCGACGGGCTCGCTTCTGGCTCTGGGCCTCAAATATTTTATTTAAAATTATAATTGTTATTTCTGTACAGCTGTTCTAGGGCGTCTCGATTATTTAAGAATTGCGGTGGAGTGGGCCTTTTTACATTGGTTTGCTTCTTCTTGGGCTGTGTATTAAACAGTTACAGTTTTTATCTCGACTGGCAACTTCATTTAACCAAAATAAATATATTTCCCGACTCATTGTTCGTTACGGATAAATCTGACTGTCACATCTGGAGGCTATGGGTCTATACTCATGTTGCTGTGCCTAGTGCCTCGAGAGGACGGGCGAGTATTACATTAATTAAATAACATTCAGAATACATACAGTGTATAAAGCGGAAGAGTTTGTATGTTTGATTATTTGAACGCGCTGATCTTTGGAGCTATCAGTCGCCAAATCCCTTACGGGGTAGGCAGAGAGAACCGGGCGCCACCTAACTCGATCCTTACATACCTCACTCACTTCTGTAACCTTCATTACTCTTTTCATGCACGCTCGCCGGTTTCTAGGGCTCCTGACATCACCTTCTGATAGAACACGATCAGTTTGATCATTTCATTTTTTCATTAATAAATTTCCCCAGTTCTTGAGAAGGCGATGAAAAAAAAGAAAGACAAAACGGTTTTCGCGTTATACCAGTATACACATGGAGAAGTAGCAGGCTGCAGCTAGGTACTGCAGTATTACGTTCCTTTTAATGTTACTAACGATATATGGATGTCGAATCTGCATTAAACTGTTCTTATTTTTATTTTATTTATTGTTTTGGCTAATTTAGTTTACTTGTTTTTTGTGCAGGTCTGCGCGTTATCAGCGAGGGAGCGTGTGTCAGAATCTCTTGCCCTCACGTACGCCGAGGCACCAGGTCGGCCCCTCCCCGACGTCATCGCGCAGCCGGGCCTCTCTTACGATGAAGTCCTCCACGATGACTTCAGGTTCGACCTGAATGCTCACGACGTCATGGTCTTCCTGCACATACAAAAAACAGGCGGCACTTCATTTGGAAAACATCTGGTCATGGACTTGGATCTTAAGGTACGTACTCATTATTACACGACTGTTAAAAAAGGAGTGCAATGATATCTGAGATGTAAAGGCTTTTTTCATTGGTCGTTAGGGCCAGCATGCGGGGTACGGGTAGTGTTGCCAGATGCGAAGATTAAAATATCTGAAGAAAATTCAAAAATGTCAGGATTTTGGAATTGTTTTCGGGACTAATAAAAATTATAAATCAAAATATTACTTTATGACAAAACAAAAACATTAATTTGGAACATTATGGCTGTCATGACATTGGTAACAATTACAAAGATCTAAATTGGTGGATCTAGCTCAAACGGCGTGCCATGAATGCAGTAAAGTTAAATTTCTGTTGAGGTTAAGAACATTAAGAGAAGCTGTTTCCCTGGATATGAAATGAAGGGACAATCTGGTACGGGAGATTTTCTGTACACGCGTGAAATACAGACTGCATGCGGGAACCGTTTTCATTAGTCGATGTTGCCTGCATGCGGGATGCGGGAGATTTTCTGTTTACGCATGTCATATGGACCGCATGCAGGAACCGTTCTTATTAGTCGATTTGGCCCGCATGTGTTACGACTTTATCTATCATCGAGATAGCAGAGATCAAGCAGATTTAGCTTTCCCAAATTTTCTTATACGCATTTTCTTATTTTTTATCAGCAACAATCAGCCATTATACTCACGGGAGGTATCAATTTACTTTCAAACACTGAATGTGAATTGAGTTGTGTTTAGTCTCCGCACCCCGCATGCATTACCTATTCTGACTGATGAATTTTATTGGTTGTTGTTCCGCCTGCGGGGAATATCTGCATGCTGTATGCCGACCAAGCCATCGACTACGTAATTTCAACAGTTGATATCTCGTAATGTTGTCCTATGCGTGCTTTGAAATGAACGAGTTATCGATCAATGAAACTGAGCCTTAAGTATACGAAAACTTCTTTACATGTATGAGGTATAGTTAGAATCCTTGCATCACCGCGAGAGATATAGGCTTCAATGTTCTAAAAGAACATAGTGTGGTAATTAGAGATGCGCTTAGTACACAATTTACCGAGTACCGAGTATTACTTGGTTGTACCTTTACCGGACCGAGTCGAGTACTCGGCCGAGTTCCTCGGTTAAGTTTAGGTAGTGCAGCGAACGAGCAAGCGGTACCTCGCCGTCCTTTGGCACGTGATCGCCAGAAATTGTTTAGTGTTCCTGTATCGTAACTTGGCTTTGTTAAATTTTCAATATTAATTTATAGATTTTATACCATTTTCCAGTGTAGATATTCTTATCAGGAACATCGTCCCTATATGAAATCTATATGTTTGTCTCTGCGTTTGTCGTATGTTTGTCTGTCGCTTTTTTCGAATATTCGAATTTTGACTTCAGATTCGGATTCAGCATAAAAAAGTAGAATAGGAATGTTCAGGAACACCGTTCCTATCTCTTATGGAACATGGTCAAAATGCCCGACAAATAAAAAAAAAATTGAATTGTTATATAATTGACGAGCCAGGTGTACCTCAGGCAATGCAAGTTTGCGCATTCTCAAGTGGATTTTTTATGTGATTCAAATAATGTAATGTAAATTACCTAATTAAATTAATAATTTTTATTTAATCTCTAATGGGAAAATTATATTTTAACCATAAATTACATTAACCGAGTACGCCGAGTAATAACCGAGTACTCGGCATATCTGTGGTAGTAATGTTACCAAGATAACATTGAAATGATCATGAACCACGTGCCTGTTATTTTTCTTTCACTATTAGGGATGACAGGCGTTTTTAACGAGCTCGATGGTGGAGTGCTTAGCAAAGGCTCCTTTAACACCAAGGATTCATTTCCTACAGAGGACCAACATTTGTGTGCATAAATCAAATGCGTATGAGTGTGCTGTGTTAGCAGCAGCGATGGCATCGCGCGAGCAATACTTAATGTATTACAAGCGTTCATAGGCTACGGTAAATTCTTTGCATCAGGTGGACCGTCTGCTTGTATGCTTCCCGATTGTATATAAAAAAAACCTTGTGAGTGCTAAAAGTGCATGAATCAGAGAAAAAATGAAATAACACTTAACCGGTGAATATCTTGATTGGTGTTTTGAAATCGAGGTGAAAATTTGACTAAAACCAATCTGCTTTTCAAAGCACCTGAACGTCGCAAACTTATTTAATTTCCGGCAGCTCATGATAAGGTAATTGTAGGTTAATTAAACTTTTGTTGACTTTATACGAAAAGTCTTAATTGTAAACTTATAAAATTTGAGAACCGACTTTTTTCTTCCTACCTAATAAATCTTATATCTTAACGAACATTTTTCCGCTAGACAATGTAGGTACTATAAATAAAATCATCTGTACAATATTATTTATATTTATTTCTGGCTTAGTTCCGTGGCTTCGCCCCCTTTGGGATCCTGTCTTTGGAATAATAAGTAACTTATACCCTTCTTCAGGTCCCAGACAACACTGTGTTGACTAATGAAATGAATGACAAATTTAGAGAAGGTGACTCTGGAGTAGGTCATCGACTATTATTAATAATTAACAAACTTCAACACAAGAAGGTTCTTTGCCACTCTATTTTTTAATGTATGCACACCGCATTAGGAAATAATATATGGAGACCCATTGACACGTTTTTGGGTAAAATAATAACTTACCGTTACGGGTCAGGGGTTAAGTAGAACGCGCACCTTCACAGTTCACAGATCAACATCGCTTCATTTATCGGCTTATTAAAATATCCTCCTATTAGTCAGTAGGATCGAATCGCTGGGATATTTAGGCGCTAAAATACTATGTTTTGATGAGTGAGGAGGGACTCCATGTGCAGTCAAGTAGTTAATTGGTTTGTGATCTACCGATATGTTGGACCAAACTGATTTGAATAGCATAAACTTTTTTTCCATTAAGTCATTCGAAGCACTATCATACGGGATAGAGAAGAGAGGTGGGAGGGTTCTCTTCATTTCTTCTCTATGCCTTATGATAGTGCTTCGCTGGCGTAATTAAAGATCAAATACAATATCTTTGTTCGGCCATTTTAAGAACATTCGCTTTGCGCATTCTATGTCTTTTAAATAAATAAACTAATTATATTAATAGACCCCACATGCGGTAGATTTGATGATTACTAACCACTTCACACCAGGTGAGCCGTATGTTTACTTAGCCGAAGTTATGTAAGAAATATAGTATCTATATGGAACAATGATTACATGACACCCGGAATCTAGATTTGAATTAGTAGCTCCTACAGGAGATCTGCTTAGGAAAGACGAGAAAAACGGATATTTCCGAAACTTTTTCCAAATTAGTGTTATGACTGGGCCTAATCTATATATATATATGAGTACTTTATACGAGTAGGTACTACTAAGGAAAATATAAATATTTCAAATTCGACGATTGTTCCGTCACCATTTTACAATTAAAGCTCTAATAATACAGTTGAATCTCGGTACTTTCAGTACCCTCAGTACAAGTACATTGACCATGTCCAAGTCCATGGCTCCACCAAATTCTCGGTCATATGATCCGAATCGAGTTGAGCACGGAATTTGCTGCTCGCTGGCTCTTTTCGTGCCGTGGGCAACGCTTGGCGCCCTACAAGTTACCTAATTCATTTCCACACTGTTATTGCGGCCCGTAAGCGGAAGCTCAAGGTCGTTAGAGTGCTGTGGAAAGAGTTATGCTCGGGGGAAGAAAGCTTCTCGAATGGCGTCCCCGTAGTGTGAGTCGACTCCCCGTTAGTTGGAACAACGACCACAAGTGGTTTGTAGGGACTCGATGGTTGCAGGTGGCACAGGATCAATATGAATGTCAAACTAGAGGGGAGGTATTTTCAGCAGTGGACGAATACGGACTGAGATGATGATGACGATGAATGTCTTTGTAGTCTTTCTCCCCATTCTGGGGCGGCAACGCACGCAAAGACACTTTCGCTATCATGCGAAGGCGCTTGTGGGTAATCCTATTCATTCGTTCTTTCGTAGCGCTCTCCCTTTGTTCTCTTTCAGCTACTTCCTCCGTACTCCTATGAGTAAACTATGTGTAGGCGAACCCACGGAAGCCCGTAAATTTGCCCGCTGTACTACCTCACAGTCGAAAATATATCAGAGTGCAGATGATAATATTGTCTTCTCTTTTTAGCCTCCCGTTTCTTAATCCATTGGAGGGGGTCGCTACCTAATCCTAATCATTTGACAAAGATACTGATTTTAACATGGAGCGACTGCCGGCGGACCTTCACAACTCAGAGGGAAAACTAGGTCTTTCTTAGGATACTTCTATCGAAAACATAATTTCTTGGGCGTGTGGGTTTCCTCACGATGATTTCCTTTACCGCCACTATTGTCACTAAGTCCTTGACAAATGCGTAAAAATGTCTTATAGCTTCCATAAAAATACACAGATTGCAATTCGATTACCCACGTTGAATTATGTAGAACGCCAAAAATCCTATTCTCATAAAGAAAAGCGAATGATACATATTTTACACGCAAAAGCGGTGAAGCGGTCATAAAAAACAGCTTTTTTATACGTAGTATTTATGCCTATTTGCATTTAAATCGGTTACATTACGGTAATGCTATTGCGTATAACGGTATCGTAATATCGTTCTCTATTATTTTGCATAAGTGGAATATCAGCGCATACGACAATAATTCGATAATATTCTAACCCACATTAAAACTTTGCTATGGTATTGTAGCACCAGAAAGTCACTTGCATATTTCTACAAATATGCAGCAATGTGAAGAAAATACGGCAAATTACAGATACTTCAACTAATCTTAGTGCTTTGCGCTAGTAAATATATGTATTCACAGTAGACTTGGTGGAAATTTCTCTTCATATTATCAAATATATTCTCAGTACCGGGGAATGTTGATTTAGTAATTAGGATAATGTATTCGTTACTTAGTAATCGTGCTAATTATAGTTTATTGGAGCAATAGTAAAATATAGCACGAAAAAAATATGCGTTCTGACTTTCTATGTATATTTTCACGCATAGTTCATTGCGAGGTAGGCAAAGAATACCAAGCGCTCGTTCTTGATAACCAAGTATTGAATAGGTTGTACTTGCAAGCGAAGGATTAGTATGGCTATTTCCATCTCTATATACGCACCAGCTTTATTTCCGTATACCTACGTTGTGTGAAATGAAGGGATGTTTTTCTTTTATCTGTCTATATTTTCACGCCAAGTAAAGCCATTTGCGGGGTAGGTAGAACGAAGTGCTTCTCTCAATACAGGAATTAAATGGCATAAAGATATAAAGAGATAATTAAGAGAGGTAGGGCGCATCAAAGCAGCCCGTCTGGGGAAGTACCTCCACCTCACAGAAAACCGCAGCCAAATAATAACTCCCTAGAGGGTTGTTGTGTTCCTGCGTGTGAACCAGGTTACCAGTAAGCTCCAGGAGTTGCTGTGTAAGCAGCGGAGGAGGCATCGCGCGAGTGATACTTAATATATCGCAAGCGTTAATAGGCTACGGTACCCGCTTTACATCAGGTGGGCCGTATGCTTGTATGTGTCCCGACGTAGTATAAAAAAAAATACAAAGCAGTTCAAAATTACCGCCTGCTGCTCCAATTTAGCCACGTCTCTATGGAGCAAACGGTTACAGCTGAAGTGAAGTGTGTTAATAAAACATTGTCATTACGCGTACATCCACCATTTAAATTTTTAATGCTATTTGTACCTCAAATATCCACTCAAAAACAGTACACATCAGGTAAACAAATGCTTTTACGATAATTAAAAGCAAGCGAATATCGATCATTTTATACAATTTGTTGGAAAAGCCTCCGAGGTATTTCAACCTTTTGTGGAGCGCACTGACGAAAATTTGTACGTTACTTAGGTATTCAATGTACGACGATTTTAATTAAACTTGAATAAATACCACGTTTGTAATTGTATAGCCATTTCAATCACTTTATTGCGAAGTACGAGTATTTCGGTAATGAGAGTTACCACCATGCGAAAACGGAAGAATGTAGTGTGATAACCAAATTGGTCGTCATGTTCTATCAGAAGGTAAAATGTGTGTGTTGACCTAGAAATATGAAAATGTGCAAAAACAATAATTATGAATGCTAAAGAGCTAACGAGTTGTATAAATAGCCAGTCGTGTACGGTGAACTTCTTTCTGCATATCTCCATAGGACTTGGAGTGAAGTTGCAACTTGCAAGGCATCCCTCTGGGAACTGTGTTTTCTGGTCGCTCCAACAAGCTGCTGAGGAACATTTTTGTAAGCCGTTTATGCCATCACTTCTAAAACCGAATGCCAGTTTGGCCTATAGGTTTTTTTTTGTAGTGGAAACTTCTTTAGCATCGTTGTGATTTGAAACTCGATGAAACGAGAAAGCGTCAGAAAAAAGAGATAACCACATACATCTATAGGATTTAACGTGCGAAAGAATAAGATAGAAAGGTACATTAAACGGTGCGTAAATCCATAGATTCATTTCGATTTAGTGGCCAGACAGATTAAAGACCTGTATCTTCTTTTTTTTTATTTTTGCCGAGTCTTCCATACTTATGTATATTAAGATATATATTAAGATTACATTACTTCATCGGTCCTCTCTGCCTACCCCGTAAGGGACCTGGCGTGAAGATATACATTACTTCATTTAAAACTAAATACATATTCATTTGTATATTCATTGCATTGTGGTATTCATTGTATATATATTCGAACTTATGGCCGGACTAGGTATATGTATAATATTTTTAATAATTGTCGAAAACAATTGAGGTGTGTAAGGACTGCGTAATGTAGCGTTCACATTTGACTAGAAAAAAAAACGCTTTTGGTTATTATATAACATATATATTTACCAATCGATTTGATACATATTTGTTTTCGGAAGCATAGAGTAATATCGCTAAGCTTGAGGTGAGTTAATAAAATATCGGTGGTTCGGGAGTTAAATGCATTTATATACCACGAAAGTGGCAATCAAGCATACTAAGGTAAGCAATTAGCGTTGTCAAAATTATAAGATTGTATTTTAATGCCCTGATCAGTATTCAAAAATATTATAGAGATGCTAATATACGTTGATTGAAAAGCAATTTTGGTACAGCTCGACTTTCCACGTAATGCCGCCTTTTGTATTTTAGATTAGATTAAAGGAGTCAAAAAACGAATCTTCCTCTATCAATTTTAAACGTGAAATCTCCATGAAAAATCTGCAAGGGACGTGGCAGACATGTGAAGCGGGGAACTCTGCTCGAGGGCTATTAAAGAGTGCGCGCGTGCGGTGACTTTGCAGGATTGATGAAAATGGCGGATCGCTCAAAGAAACTGTCGTGTCACGTACGGTGTACTAGCACTAGCTCCGCGTGTAATAACCTTTTTAACCCAAACTTCGTGCTGTAATTAAAATTATAAGGCGGTTATATTTAGAAAAAATCTAATTTTTTAAATGAAAGTTGTATATTAATTAATTGAAGTAGGTTATATTATATATAATTTTATTAAGTAGCATCCAGATATGAAAGTAATTACGTAATAACGCAGGGCACACTGAAAGTTTTGCGTAATTCATATATAGAAAATACAAGGACGGCATGTTTTCCACGTGTTAATGGAATGCCATCTACATTTTCTGACTCCGTAAAAGACAATAAAGAAATTATAGAGTGCTACGTTTGGATTAAGTGCAAGATGCGCCATGAGCCTTACTTTTTTGGAGTCTAAACATAAGTTCCTTCTGTCTGTTGTGTGCGACGTGCGAAGCATCGCCGTTGTCCAAAAGAACTGCGGCTTCTCGGTCATCTTCTACTTTTTTAAACATACTGAGTAAACAAATGATGCCGTACCAGTCAGCTTTAACAAACTGCAAATGTTTTAGTATGGGCCGTATATAAATAATACGTTAGTGGTTCAATAAACTGGTTGTTTAAAAGTTACCGCATCAAATGGTAACCTATCTTTTTGGACAACAAATGTATGGATAACGGTTTCAACAGCTTAACTCTTATCCAGTGTCGTAAGCCCATCAGGGCCCTATCCATTACGTTAATAGATCGATGCACGAGGATAAACTAGGTCATCGTCACAAATGAGTATTTCTTTTCGAAAAATTTCAGGTTCCGTAGGTAATACCTACTTTCATTTGTTTGCCTTCGGGTATCCTCTAGATCTTACTGATGATGTGCTATAAATAGCATAAAATAAATCTTACTAACTTATATATATTTATATCTCTGTTGTTGTATGCTACAAATGTTTATGTCACCCTGTAGGTTGTTATGTTCTCGCAATAGGTTTCGTCGTTCCGTTCTATTATATTTAACAGATTATTGACATAACAGATTCATGGTGCGAACGCGTACAAAATTGTTAATTTGATGGAACTTACCTAAGTGAAAACCAAATGTAGCTTTAACGCTATTCTCAAATATAAGTTAACAATATTTTAAGTGATGTAAACATGCATCTATTAGAAATAAATTGCGTAAGATGTTCCCATTTTAACGTTAATCACGTTTATAGTATTAGTTTCGATTATTTATTTCAGGCACAGAACTTAATGTACCTACAGATTACAAATAAAATATATAGTAAATGTATTTTGTATTCTTATTACATTTTATATAATAGGGATACAAAATAAATTTACACAAAACCGAAATGAGATTAGTGGTGTTTTAAATGTTATAACAATAACTTCTAATGCACATCGATGTGTTGGCATCAAACCAAAATACGAGAACGGCTTGTTCGTTAGGAACGAGACGGAGCCTGTATGGTGTTTTGTCTTCTTCTTCTCCCATTACTTTCTGATCCATTAGGATTTACCTAAGCCTATGGGTTTGGCGAAGATACTGAATAACAGATAGAGCGACTGCCGTCAAGCCTCCACAACCCAGAGGGGAATTCAGACGTTTCTTAGGTTAGGTCACACGTCTTTCGAATTATAATTTCATGTAGGTACGGGCTTCACGACGTTTATCCTTCACAGCCGAACAAGTGATCAAGTATGTACATAAATTCGAAAACACAAATTTAGTGGTACTTACCTACATCAGGATTCAAACCAGTGACTGTCGGACTATATCCACTGAGCTATTAGTGCTTACATGTTTTGTATTAAACTATTAAGTTTAATAACCTTTTGCTATAACTTTCATGGCAAATAGCATACACACGTGACAAGACATATCATTATGTCGCTTGCAACATGCCGAGGCTGGCTATATTGAGATCAACAATCGCATTCTAGGCGTGTGTATGTAAGTATATCCTCACGCTAGGTCCCTTACGGGTAGGCAGATGGTACCGAGCGCCATAAGATGCGCTCCTTACACATCTCACTCGCTTCTTTAACATTCATAGTTCTTTTCATGAGCGCTCGCCGGTTCCTAGGGTTCCTGATATAACCTTTAACCGTAATAAAACATGGCGAATTTGGTCATGGTACGTTGGTCTTGGTCTTTCTCGGCTCCTACATCCTTCCACTTTCGCATTGTATATCTGTTTCGTCATTCTTTCATCCTGCATTCTTTCTACATTTCCGAACCAACGGAGCATAACTTTTCTTATATTAACACCGACACTCTCTTTCTTATATCATCATTGCGAACGAGGTCAGCAAGCGTTATGCCACAAATTTTGTGCAATGCTCGCATCTCGATCGCCTTTATTCTACTTTCATGCTCTCTCTGCCATACCCAGCTTTCACTTCCATAAGTTAGCGTCGGGATTAGCACCGCGTTGTGCACACCCTGCTAAAAGCGCTTCCAAGATATACAATCTCATCCACTTGCTCATCCACACACTACATCATCAACCGTAATCCTCGTATTCTTTCATTATCTTGGTTTTCTTCGCATTCTAGGTTTAGGCACATATAGAATTTTACCAAAGGGTAAATTTCCTGTGTATAATACGTTTAGGAGAACTCTTCCAGATGAATTACGAAAGAGATTACATTTCTTAACATATCCATATCCAACTTCAAAATAGCCGTATGTTTTTTGAAACATCTATCAAGAGTACGTCGTGATCAGACACGAAACGACTACGATATAATACAATAATTCTATCATAAAGGAGCTCATAATGTCGGAGATAAAAGTGGTATACTCTTTCCATTCAGAAACTAACGCGTTTAGTCACGTACGCCACCGTGAGGACGTCCATTCAGACATACATAGCCCATCCATAACATAGATAGTCTCAATATTCATTATTGTGTTAAAAATATGCTGATATTCCTAACTGTCACAATGCTGTCAGATTTGTGATTGATTTATTAAAAAAATTTATACACGAAGGCCGTTGTTCGTTTCCTGGAGAATTTTAGCATTTATTTGTTATTGTTATCATATTTCAATGTACGTAGGTATGCGAATACGTTATACTAATCTACGTGTATCAAAAAAGGAAATAGCTGATTGAATATAAACGCATTTGCAAATAACCATCAGATCTTCTAGTGAAAATTTGAATATGTTGTGGTTTTCATTTAGATCTTTTAGAGTTGTATCGTCGAACTTACGAACTAATTTTTTTTTATGTTGATGTATATGTGCCGCCTAGAAGGTAAACGGAAAAACGAAAAAGTCACTTGTATTTTGTAAATTGAATTACAACTGAAAGTGACATAGAGAAGCTTTATGATGTATGGATAAATAAAGAATCAATATACAAAAAATAAAAAAATCAAGGGGTAAATGAATAAACCAGGTAATTCAATGACGTTATCATTGAATTACCTGGTTTATTCATGTCATTGCTTTATTAGTTCTTTAGTTTTACGTCGTAACGTTTCGGTTTCATTTCGCCTTTCAATGTTTCCCAAATTGACATGAATCATCGTAACAGAAAGAATGAAAACGAACTCTTATGAAAGAATAGATATAACAAACCAAAGACCAATGTTTTTAAGTAATAATTAAATTTTTTCCAATTGATTTGAGACTAAATTTGAATTTAGAACAGCGTTTAACCTGTCCATAACGGTTAAGTATGTGATATACCGGTAATAATAAATACATAAGATAAAAATTTAGGCGACAAACATCAAACCCTGTTCCTTTTTGTAGTTGGTTAAAATTATTCAATGTAGGAATGGTTAAAAATTAAAACCCGCCTACGACAAAATGCCCACTGGAAATGTATATTGTAAGACTTCAATGATAGTATATATTTTTTAATTATAAATGGTGTTATTGTTATTAATTTATTATTAATATCCCGTTGTGTCCCACTGGTGGGCAAAGACCCCCAACATCTCCAATACAGTCTATGTTGGGCTATTGGCCAGTCTTTTAGCGTCGAGCTTGTCCCTCCACAGTCATCGTAATTCAGCGGTGACGTTAAACGGTTTGAGACAGAGTTTGACGTGACGCCAGCCCATCGGTTGGAAGACATTTTTTGCACGTGTCCAGTTCCATTTCAGCCTGGTAGCCTTATGTAGCACGTCAGTTATTTTTGTTTGGAATCGTGGTGTGGTGGTTCTTATTTTGTCAGTTCATTTTATTACTGAAATACTGCGGTATCGTTTGTGGACAAAAAATAAAAACAATAAAAAAATGTAAACAATTAAAAATGTAATATTAGATTACATTAAGACGTAGATTATAAATAAAAAAGGTCGGTTTTGTATAGCCGTAGTCACACGTCATTACTAAATGTTTAGTATAGGTATCTTATTTATATACGCAATCTCCGTGGACGTCCTCGGCACAACGGCAACATTGGGAAGAAAAAGGTATTGAAATATATTATGAAGAAATTTTGAATTTCTATCGGCGGTCACGATAGCCCTTTGACGTCGACGTCTGCCGTAGACGCCGTTGTCAATGTCGTAACGTTACCGTTATAAATCACAACGACGGTCGCGATAAAGTAACGTGCAGAATTGTAGAAGCGTACATTGATCGTGGGAACGACCTGTGATAACCATGCCCGGAATAAGAAGAAGAAGAATAAGAACCCTGATGTGATGGTGCTACATTCGCTTTTGTACAAACGTACATTAACTTGGTTTTCTGTCTATTTGTCCGGGGCTAACGTGTCAATCGATTTTTCCCCCCTTTCCCAATATTCGAGCATGCTGAAATTGTGTTCGCCTTTGTTTCTTAAGACAACAGAATATATTTAATTTTATGCTAGATACAATATGGAGATCAGTACAAAGTGAGGGAGTAGGTACCCTTTTTTTTATACCACTAATGTAGCAATCAAGCATACGGCCTGCCTGATGTTACCGTAGCCTATGGACATTTGAAACACCAGGGGCGTCACTCATGCGTTGCCGACCCTCTAAAAACCTCTTCACGTATTTCTTGAACAACTCCATGCTGTAGTCCCTTGGAAAAACCTCGGCTGGGAGCTCATTCCACAGCTTGAGTGTTCTCGGAAGAAAACTTCTCTGGAACCGCACAGTACGCGACCATTGCGGCTCAAGCGTGTGAGGGTGAACTCCCCGCCGTCGGCGAGCGGTGCGATTATAAAAAGTAGCTGTCGGCATCATTTCGAAAAACTCTTCAGAACACAACCCGTTGTACAATCGGTAGAACACACAAAGGGAGGCAAAGTCTCTCCTTAAACTTAAGGGCTCAATACCGTGTGTAAGCTTAGGATTGTCGACAATTCTCACAGCTCGTCTCTGAATCGAATCACACGGTCCAAGCTGGTATCCAGGTGCTCCCGCCCAAAGGTGACTGCAGTACTCCAAGTGCGGTCTGACTTGAGACTTATATGTCTTTGTGACTTTGTTTGTCTTGTTTTTGAAAAAAGGGTGTGTGGTGCGGGCTACACACCCTTTTTTCAGTAATCGTGAAATGAGTGACTAATCAAAAGATTATGTATGGCAAATAGAGTACTATAAACTGTGTTACATTTTAAATCCAAGGCCACAAGTATATGGCGGATTAACGTTTTCTTTGTAAGCCCTTCGATGTGGATGGACTTTAGAGTCTACATAGCGAGCTATAGAGCGCGTTTACTAAGTACCGGACCTGGGGTAGAGCGACAGGAACGCCAAATGCCAAAATCAACTTCCGGTGCAAAATAAAATTTTGATGGATGGATAGACTTTTTATAAAAGCTTCTAAAGCACTATTAACGTGAAGTAAAAGCGCCGACCAAGGGGCGCTGCAAGACAATTATGCTCTACCCTGATCAACGGCTAAGCCCGGCGCTGTATGAACCGTAAGCACACGTAAGAACAACACCACGTGTAAATTACGCCTGTCGATCGTTAGTAAAATGTGCTTCTATCCAGAGAAAACAGTCTTTTTGGGAATGAGATTTGTAGGAATGTCTGTATTGAAGTATCGAGAGCCTAGAAATTTCGTCACATATCAAAGCATACAAGCCTACGGCCCACCTGATGTAAAGCGGTTACGCCTATAAACGCTTGTAATACATTAAGTATTACTCGCGTGACGCTCGACATGACCTCTGTTGCTAGCACAGCAACTCCATGGTGCATGAGCTTAATAGTGACCTTACTCACGCGCAGGAACACAACAATACTCTAGGGAGTTGTTATTTGGCTGCGGTTTCTCGGAGGTATTTCGCCAAGCCTTCGTACTTCTTTACTTTATACGGGCTGCTTGATGCGCCCTACCTCTCTTAAAAATACCCAGACCAAGACAAACCGACATTTCATGCGCACAAATGTTTGTCCTGTGTGGGAATCGAACCCACGAGCGTTTGTGTCAAAGTAATGTAACATCGCATTTCGCTACTGCGCCACCGAGCTCGTCAATATAATAGCTCCATACCCTACATACGTATCTATAAAAAAAACTTACGATCACATTAACGTATCTATATAAAAAAACATACGATCGGTACAACCGTGCGTGCTATAGCTTACTGATGTATACTCTAAAGGACGGACATACAATAAGGTATATACCATTTAAAATACTAAAAGGTAGACGCTACTGAGTAAAGTGCGTGAATAGTACGATTGTCACTAATACTACTGCTCACTCAGTAAAGCACTAAATAAGTTATTCATACACCTTATATATGTTTAAAAAAAATCCTGTCGAAACAATATTTTTCGCAATATGGTTTAAGGTCTTTTGCTGTCAGATTTTGTTTGTGGTGAACTACGTACGGTAAAATGTGAATTTGTCTTATGAAATGTTGTGTGTGTTTAACTCTAATATTTATAATTATAGTACTTTTAAAAGTATTTTGAAATAGTAGTAGTTGGGTAAAAATGAAGAAATTCATGTCATTTTTTTTACTCCGCCCCACGAAATTTTTTAACAAGTAAGAAAACTTTATTATAATATTGTCTTAGGTTTTCGCGATTGTTACACATTGAATTAAACAATATTTTAACGGCAGTATCGCGGATATATAGGAAGACTTCCTGCGACCACGGACGCGGCAAAGCGTTCGAAACGTCAGGTTCAACAAAATAAATAAAACACGCGATACTTCCGTTGAAAAATTGTTTAATTCAAAACTTTGTTATGTATATCTTAACTAGTCAATAACGTTATATAATAATAACCTTTTATGCATGTTAAAATGAAAATAAACCAGTGTAGGTAGACAAGAGTATTCCAGCTTTGCATACTCCCTACATCATTTTCATTTTATCTGTAAACGCAATATAAACGTTTTTAAAACGTTTTAAATGAGCTTTTAAAATCCCACGCGCTTGTAGTATACAGGAAATCGCCTGACATGCTGCACTTAGTCGGAGCCACTGTTTACAACTCGATGAGGCAATTCACAATAAATCGACGTTTTAAAACAGACTATAGTTTACCTGGTTACAGTATGCCCCAGCCCGTTTATTGCAAAGACGTTTAGATAAGTATAGGGTAGTTTATAAAATTGGACTTATTATGAATTATCCGCACGAACATTATTTTAACACGAGAACTATCTAGTTAGTTAAATTTCTTAGATTATGTGTTTTATACTATACAACAAAAACGAGGTATGATAGTTATGGCAGGCGTTCGTCCCTCTTTTATTTCCCCTTTTAGCATCACTCTTTAGCCCAGTCAATAATCCCTAAAGATTACATTAATATAGCCCAATAACTTCCGACATATTTGTAGAATAGTCCCAATACCTGCCGAGACCTGATCGTAGGTACATTATTCCATTGATTTTCTCTGGTCACGGGTGTTACATTAATTTTCTTAAAGGGGCCTCTGCGCGTTGGATCTATGTTCCCGTGTACGCCAATCAAATGTTCGGGATAATGCCCGTGACTTTATATAAAAATTGATAAACTCCGCAGAACAGTTCGTGACGAGCTCTTGGTGAGTTACAACACTTCGGGTACGAAGACGAAGCTCTAATCGACTCTCTTGAACACTCGGATGTTCAAGAGACTCGATCAGAGCTTCGTCTATCGGGTAAAAACTCAATAAGGTCGGCAGGACTCTCAGTTCAGGCTGACCTTCATTGGCCGTCCAGGGAGGAGTCGATAGAGCAATGTGCTCCAGGCGAAATGTAAAAGGGCATAAAGCCGTGAGTAATCTCAGAAGAAAGCGCAGCATACCTCTCGACACACTTGAGTTACTCAACCCGCGGCCGACTTTATCATATATTTCGCGGGTTCACTCAGTCAGTGAATTAACAATCAGATATGTTAATTATGGCAGACGTCCGTTCCTCTTCTGTAATAGCCCAGTATCAGTAGTCCAGATCTCATTACAATAGCTCAATAATTTTCCACATATTCGCAATAGACCCGATATCTGTCGAGACTAGCTCACCAGCGAGCAGATCGCGTTGGGTGTAGATCATTACGTCAACCTTCTCAAAGGGGCCTCTAAGCGTTGGCTCCATATCCCCGCGCACGCCTATCAAATGACCGGAATAATAACAGTGATTTACGAAATATTTTATATTTCTATGTATGTATGTATATCTTCACGCTAAGTCCCTTGCGGGGTAGGCAGAGAGAACCGAGCGCCATAAGATAATTTATATTAATAATAATATATAATAAATAATAATTTATATTTCTATTAACGTTTATAATACGTTAAGCGTGGCTGAAATGGCTGGATGATGAAAGCAGAGTACTAATGGAAAGTGTTAGTGGGCCAGCAGTGGATAGATGTTACCTGGTGTTGAGTATAGTGTGATCAAAATCTGAATGAATGGGTTTACACCAAGTGAAATACACGAGGCTGCACGTGGTCCATTTTGAAGTATGAGCCAGAATAATGCAAGTATGCTAATTTTAGACGTATGTATGGGACGTTACCTCCATGTGCCGTACACCTTATTCCATCCCAAGGATACTCACACGTATACATGGAAACGGAATGACCAGAAAATTGTTAATGTGTGAAAACCCAAAAAGAAGGTATTAAGCTGTCTGATGCAAGGAGGTGTTGTCTCATACATACGTTTGAAATTGGGATCTCCCAAAATCTTTAGAGGCTAAAGCGAGAGAAATACACGACACGCCCGAGCTGTCATGAGCACCTTAATTCACCCTGATCACACAAGGCCTTTACTACCTTACTACCACCAGAAAAATAATCGTTGGGGCTTCCCTTCTACTCGTATTTAGTCGTCACACAAAAAGCATCTAGGCATCTCTCGTTTATTATATCTATCAGCTCTAACCTCCTATGTACCTAAGCAGGTCTCGGTTTTCCTCGATGCCCTAGAATGCCCTAATCCGGTCAAATGTGCAGTTGTGGTACACAATTGCAAACCGCTAGATCGTCGGATTGGCAGGGTCTTTCATTCAGTGGTTTGATAGAAAAATATTTTTTAATTTAAAGAAGAGTATCTTTTTTGAAATACAATGACCTAATTATTTTTCTATTAACATATTTTATATCTGAGTTACGCAGGGGGTCCTACAAATTATCATAAAATCTAAATGATGAATGAAATTTGGTACGCGGAATGTTTAAGTAAAATTTCAGCTAAAAGTTTCGACTATGAATGATTACATTTATAGTCGAAATTTTTAAAATAATGAAAATAAATTAAAATACCTGCATATCTCCATAGATGTATCTGTATATACAAAGGCGAAGATTAAACACTTATGTACCTTTTTTTAATCTGTTTGTAAATCGATTTTTATTGTTTAACTAAACTAAGTTTATATAATAACATCAGACATGAAGAGTTTCAAATCTACGATTAGAAAGTTTACAAATTTTATCTAAATCCTTCCTCCTTATCCCAGGATGCTTTACTTAAATCCTTAATACGCTTTGATTGGTTGAATCTAGAGAGCGTTGCGTAGTATACAAAAAAAGATAATAAGAATTGCATGGTCCATTGGATTAGAATACTTCTTTCATATATTCCCAATACCACATGTTTATTTTAAGGCATGGGCTGTGTATACGGAATGGGGTCGTGTTTTCAACCGCAAGTGTAAATATTTTAACGCTCCGCTAGTTTCGTGTGCCGACAACACTGCATGCGGTTTTCAGCCCAAATCTAAGTCTAAACGTGGGACACGATACTGGGAGATGTGTCCGTGTGTTTGCCCCAATTTGGGTATTTATACATCGTAGGAGTGGCCACAAACCGTCGCAATGCTATCGCTGAGCTACTAAGATAAAGCTAATTAGGCTAATGGAGCCGTAAAATGCATGATGATTGATTTGCTTTTTTTTTTTTGGTCGCTGGCAACACTGGAGTGTAATTGTCAAAATCGTTACTCCGCATTTATTAAATTATAATTATTTAATTTGTGGTGTAAATCTGTATTTGAAGTGCATTTTAGCAAAGTTAGCGTGTAAAACCCGTGTGTCAGTGTTCGTGAGAATATTACTCGCGTATATGTAATTATTAAAGGTATACAAAGTCACGTCGAAGTTAGGTTAACGGCTATCACCTGTTTGAAATTAATTGGAGAAAGGTATTGTTTACGACAATTATTTATACTTTTCCATAATTATCCTTTATTATAAGCATCCCATGAATGCTTGTGTTCTATCTTCACTATACAATTATAGTGGAAACTAGAGTACATACCTAACTTTGACAAACTCGTACCTACGTTACGGCTTTCACGAATCGTTGATAAAAGAAACTTAAATCTGTCAGTTTATTTATCAATAAGATTAGTTACAAAGATCTTTAGACAATTGGGTACTTGGGCTAGTCGGATTTTGCTTCAGTGTCAGTGCTAGCTCCCTGTCCTTCATAGCGAAGAATCTGGGAAGCAACTTCACTGTTACTTGAGTAGTGTTTGGCTGTTGAAGTCAACCCAAATTGCAAAATAGAAATAAAAAACATAGTCATCCACCTACTAAAATAATTAAAAACTTAGAATTGTATTAATTTTGTTGTTGCTCCTGCTGGTATCATTTGTTCACAATTATTGTATTCTTTTCATCCGTGCAATAGTCGTTCTCTTTGTTTACCTTTGCTCAATATCCAAAAATGGCAACCAACACTACCCGCGCTGTTACTAGCCGGCAAATTGAAATTAAATTAACAAAGGCCTTACAAGAACTGAAGGCATCAAAAGATCTTAATGAACAATTGTTGCATGAGAGAGAGGAGAGTGAAGAGGAGGTCATGAAGATCTTACAAAAAAACACCGAACTCAAAACTGAGCTCGCAGAACTAGACATTAATTACCATGATGTCCTCGATCAGCGGGACCAACTTCAAAAAACCGTTGAAACTTTTCACCAATGTAGTGACACTCATGAGGAAGCTCTAAGACGTATCACCAACTTGGAAGCAGAGTTGAGGGAGGCGTATAAGCTAGTTAATCAATACCAACAAGATGCAAAGCATCATGAGTCAGTAGCAGTAATGAACTTTTATGAAGAACTAGTCCACAAGGCTTCCACGTCTGCCTCAACAGGTAATGAGAATGAACATGAAACAAAATATTTGACTAACTCTCATAATAAAATAAAGAAGTATTTAAAAGTTAAGAAATCTGTGTCCAAATTAGAAAAAACATTAAAAACTAAATGTCATAACATTTCAAAATATAAGAAAACATCTATGACTAATGTTAAACTTCATTCAGATCTTAAGTTATGTCAAAAACAAATGGTGGAAAGACAACACATGTACGATACTGACATAAAATACCTGCAATGTAAAATTGAAAACTTGACTAAGTCGCTTCACGATTTAACTGCTAAATACAGTTCATCACAAGGCCAAATAAAGGAACATATTTTGGCATTGGATGAACTACTTGAAATCAGTAGATACAATGCAGATAGGTTTGATTCACTAAGTAATCGCTGTACCTGTAGTAACACAAGTAACACCCAACCCATTTCAGCGGGTGTTTCAGCTAAAAAATATAATATTCTGAATTCAGCTACTTGTGACAGTAGTTTAGTTTCTAAGTATAAAACCATAGTATTTTCTGATAAAATAGGCTGTAACCTAGGCCCACTAATGAGTAACTATGTAAAAGGCAATATTATTAATTATTGTATGCCGAACGCAACCTACAGCCAAATTGTTGAAAAAATTATGAATACACAGGTGGATGACAATACTACCATTGTTCTATTAATAGGGAATAGTACAGAAATCCAAAAAATTGATATTATTAATGCATTAGATAAATTGTACCAGTTAAAGGTTAATAAGATATTATTATGCGCACTTCCATATGTTAGTTGCCAGTTACCAAAAATAAATACTAACATTTACAATATTAACAATTTATATCATTTGACATGTTGTCACAATGACAAATTTATATTTTTTGACACTAATAATTTTATTAGTAATTTTTATTTGACAAAAGATATGACACATCTTTCAAAGAAATGTAGACATAAGATAGCCACTTTAGTGGCCTATAATATTAATAACATAAACAGTTTACAATGTAAACGACAAAATAATTGTATAGATTTGACTGCAGATTTAAACTGCATAGAAAGACAAAAGGGAAGCAAAACCTAAATTTAGTACACCAAAATATCCAAGGCTTTCCTGGCTGTGAACAAATAGTTCAATTATTTTTAGAAAAACGTAATATTGATATTTTATGTTTAACTGAACATTGGTTAAACAAAAGTGAAATGTTATTTGGGATTAACAACTATAAAATAGTTAGTTGCTTTAATAGAGAGTCTTCGATTAGAGGCGGTTCAATGATTATAACAAAAAATTGCCATAGAGCTAAAGAACGTAAGGACATTGTTAGGCTCTCTATTGAATGCACTATTGAGATGTCATGTGCTGAATTAGATAATTACATAATTATTTGTGTATACAGACCTCCGAGCGGTGACTTTACACAATTTGAGCAGGTAATGGAGGATACTTTGAGAAAAGTTTTCATAGGTAAAAAAGACATTATAGTCTGTGGTGATTTTAATGTAGACATTCTAGTAAATACACAGATAACCCTTAGATTTTTAAATTTATTTAAATCATTTAATTTACAAAATGTCTTCCTGGAGCCTACACGTATAACAGCCACATCTGCAACTTGTCTAGATAATATTTTTTGTCATTGTGAGCATATAAATAAATCAATAATTGGCGACTTGCCTTCAGATCATTGTGGTCAGTTAGTGGTATACCAATGTTCGAAGAAGACAGATTTAAAAAGTCATGTATTATATAGACCACTGACTACCAACAAGCTTGTTAAGTACAACAATGTACTGGGGGACAGGTTGCCTTCATTGGATTACTCTGTAGACAATCCTGACTTGTTATACACAAAATTGTTTCATATTCTATCCAGTGAATACCAGAAAATATTCAAAAGTAAACAGATTAATGCCACAAATAAATTTAAGTTTAATGACTGGGCAACTACAGGTATATTAATAAGTAGAAACAAAATGTTTGAATTATATGGAGAAAAGCCTTATAGATTTGACCCAGACTTTGTTAAATATGTTAAAAATTATTCCAAAATATTTAAACACGTTTGCAAAGTTGCAAAATCTATGTATATTAAAAACAAAATTAAACAGTCTACAAATAAAATAAAGGCAGTATGGGATATTGTTAAAAAAGAAACAGGTAAAGATAAACCACGGGATAATGAGTATTCTATTAAACATAATAATCAAACTGTAACAGTTGCAAAACAAGTAGCAAATCTATTTGATGACTACTTCTTTAATATCCCTTACAGTACCACTGACTCCCTTAACTCATCTCCACATGCTGCGGATGAGTTATTAAAGGAGAATGTACAACAAAGTGTGGAGCTGTTTAAATTTACACATATTCAGTCAAGCGACATTATTAAAACTTTTAAACAATTAAACATTAAAAACTCAGAGGATCATTGGGGAATGTCTATAAGAGTATTTTATTATATTATTGAGTCTATAGCTCCACACTTGGCACTTATTTTTAATCAATGTATAGATATGGGTGTATTCCCAGACTTGATGAAATTTAGTAAATTGATTCCATTATTCAAGTCTGGTGAAAAAAGTGAACTGGGGAATTATAGACCCATATCTATTTTGCCAGTATTGAGTAAAGTATTTGAAAAGATAATGCTTGACCAATTGCAACTCTATTTTAAGACCAATGAAATTTTTCATAATTCACAATACGGATTTACAGCAGGTAAATCCACTACAGATGCAGGAGTAGCATTGGTCAAGCATGTTCTTAGCGCATGGGAGAGATCCCAGGACGCCATTGGGGTCTTCTGTGATCTCTCCAAAGCTTTTGATTGTGTCGACCACCGGACATTATTGCTCAAGCTGTGCCATTATGGAGTTAGAGGTAAAGCCTATAATTTGATTGCAACTTATTTAAGTAACAGAATACAGACTGTTGATATAAATGGGGTCAAATCTAAAGGTAGCAATGTTAATATTGGGGTGCCCCAGGGCTCTATATTGGGCCCCTTTTTATTTTTAGTATATGTGAATGATCTGCCCTACATGGTGCAGAAAATGGCGGATATACTACTGTTTGCTGATGATACTTCTTTGATTTTTAATGTTACTCGCCGGTGCGAAAATATTGACAATGTAAATAGTGTTCTATCTGCCATTCTAAATTGGTTCACATGTAATAATCTTTTATTAAATTCAACCAAAACCAAATGTATAAAATTTAGTCTACCAAATGTGCCTTCTGCCAATACAGAAGTTTTCATTAACAATAATATACTAGAATTTATTAATGATACTGTATTTCTTGGAATTACAATAGACTCCAAATTGCAGTGGGGCCCCCACATAAAAAAACTGACCAGTAAGCTCAGCTCCGCCGCATATGCGGTTAGGAGAATTAGACAATTGACGGATGTGGCTACTGCGCGCTTAGTCTATTTCAGCTACTTTCATAGCATTATGTCGTATGGTATACTGTTGTGGGGAAAAGCGGCTGACATTGAAACTGTTTTTATATTACAAAAGAGAGCCATCCGCTCTATTTATAACATGGGCGCCAGGGAATCTCTTAGAGAACTATTTAAAGAAATAAATATCCTCACGGTTACCTCTCAGTATATTTATGAGAATATAATGTATGCTCGTAAAAATATAGAGTCATTTTCTAAATTTAGTGAAAATCTTAGAAGTAAGAATAGATTGCGTATGCCTGTACATCGACTTGCTAAGACTAGTAGATCTTTTATTGTAAATTGTATTCGATTCTATAATAAATTACCTGAAACAGTTCTGTCCTTGCCTGAGAATATGTTCAAAAGGTACATCAAAAATACTCTGTGCAGGAAGGGTTATTATAGAATCGATGAATATCTAACTGATAGAGATGCTTGGAAATGATTCAGCACATGTATTAATATATCTTTAATTGTACCACTTGATTTCACTATATGTACACTCACATATATTTATTGTAATATATTTTAACGATGGAAAAAAAAGACCCATATTGGCAAGTTTCTTTTGGCATTTCTTCTTCGCCAATGGTCATTTCCGAAATGCTGGTAGATTAAAAAAGAGAGATTAAAAGTAAAAAAAAAAAAGAACTGGAAAATTATTAAGATACAATATGATTTAATTTAAAGAATGTAAGACGTGTCTAAGTGCCCGTAAGGGCCTAATGGCAAATAAATGATTTTTATCTTTATCTTTATCTTTATTGACGCAAATTAATAAAGGGAAGTTTATATGTCTTTCCAGCGTGGCTTTGTTCGATTGGAAGTCTTTGTATTTCTAGTTTCATTACATGAGAATTTACGTCATGTCCAAACTTTCTATTTCACTCTTTAATTGAAGATACGAGTAGAACACTAAGAAAATTGTAATACAGGCGCGTAATTTTTATTTATGGATGTTTACACCAAATTTCGATTTCAATTATCGAACAGAATGTTTTTCCTCGTATAAATTTTGATGTCCATGTCGGTCCGATGGGAAATTATATATTAATAAAACTTTTTTATTTCATCTCTATTCAATGAATAAGTAAAAAGTAAAATAAAGTTAATTGTGCACCGTTCACCGTGAATTATTAAGGCATGTAATGCGACTTCAAGCTTCTCTTTGGATAATGACAATACTTGAGATTAAAACCACATGTATTATTGCCAAGACTCACAAATTGTAGGTACTTATAAGGTGTAGGAAGATCGAGATTTGACTTCCCTACATATAAATGGGAGAGACAGCATTACAAGAGCTTATAATGGTAAAATTACGGTCCCGGCTTGAATATTTGATGATTATGTTATGAATATGAGTTGATTACTTAATGAAAAATACTTTAAAAAGTGAAACCGAAGTCATTGAAATCGTCGTCCGTTCGTAAATGAACGATGTGATTAGGCGTCGACTTCCGTGAAGTTGGATAGTGTAATTTTTTATTGAAAAGTTTTGTATACGTGGATCGTTTAAACAAAATAATTGCTACAAACTTTGTGCGATTCATATGTATGTTGTAATAATAACGAAAAAATATTTTTATTAATAAACGTACCACGAAAGGATCCAGTTGACAACCATCAGGCGAACATCGTAAAAAAGCGAGACACACACATGACACGGTTCTTACACACCTCGCTCGCTTTTTTATCGTTTATAGCTCTTCTAAGATAGGATAAGTATCATATAACATCTTAAAAGAGCTATAATATATTGGTTTACCTGGGTTTATAATTGTTCTACAAAGGAGCTTAGAGTATCAACAGTGTTCATGCACAGTCGCCGGTTATAGGGATCCTGACGTCATATTTTGACCAAACGATCAATTTGGGGCATCCTCGGCTCCTACATGCTTCCACTGTTTTTTTATTTTTTATACAACGTCGGGAGGCATACGAGCATACGGTCCACCTGATGTAAAGTAGTTACCGTAGCCTATTAGCGCTTGTAATATATTAAAGATCACTTGCGCGATGACTCTTCTGCTGCTTACACAGCAACTCCTTAGGAGTTTACTGGTGACCTCAGTCACACGCAGGAACTCAAAAACCCTCTAGTTAGCTGTTATTTGGCTGCGGTTTTCTGTGAGCTGGAAGTACCAGATGGGCTGCTTTGATGCGCCCTACCTCTTTTTAAACCATCCAGACCGAGGCAAATAGACATGTTCATGCACACAAATGTTTGTCTTGTGTGGGAATCGAACCCACGAGCGTTGGTGTCAAAGTCGCGTCGTTCACGACTGGGCGACCGAGCTCTTCCCTTTCTTTGTCCACTTTCGCGCTGTATATCTGCTTCGTCTTCATGTCCGAACCATTTTAGTACGCCTTTTCATACTCTATTGATGTGAGAAGATCTTTATAGTATAGTGTATAGATAATTTTGTGTCTTATGATTTGAGAATGTGCCCCAGAAGGTCTTTTGCTCTGAAAAATATTATTTTATCTGTTCTGTTTATCTAAATAATACTCCTGTGATTATTTTTAATCTGGAGTCCTGGCTTTCTGACAGAAAACGAAATTGTTCAATTAGAAATTGTTCTTAATTACAGTTTCTTTCCATTTTTCTTGTTAGTCATCACGAATATGCATGATTTTCATATCTACCTCAGCCACACAGATTAAATAATCTATACTAATTTTATAACAGTGAAAGTAAATCTGTATGTTAAGTTTTTACGCCTAAACCGCTGAACCAATTTTGATGAATTTTGGCATTGACATCGATGGAACCTAAGAGAAATTTATACACGAATGCACTGAAACCATGTTGCGCGAGCAAAGAAGAAGGTGCTAGTTGAAAATATTTTGTCTTAGCGAGCTAAACAGCCAAATTCACATGAAATCCAGCCATTCTGAGTAGCTATATATCTTAAAGGATATATTTGTATGTAGATGTAGATAGAATTAGATAGATGTTTGAATTGGGTTGACTTTTAGGGCACGGTCCGTAGTAAATTCCAGCCACTATACTCAACTCATTTGGAAGCAAATACTGAATAAACAAATGTTTATGACCCTTGGCGTGCTGAACCCTCAAGTTTTAATTAACGAAGCTTTGTCTGAAATCCTTGGACGCGGTGTAATATGCGTCAATGATGGGCGCTTCGAGTGATTGAAATAGCTGTTTCGTTCTACAGGGTAATTTTTCAGGCACTGTTCAGTTTCAGGCAATTCAAGAAGCCAATCTTTATGCGTTTATAGAACCAGTCACTGCACACAGGTAAATGGTACTCTTCTTAGCGATATCCCGTTTCCTAATCCATTAGGATTGGTGGGGTCCGCTACCTAAGACTAAGGATTTGGCGAAGATACTGTTTTTTACATGGAGCGACTGCCGTCAGATCTCCACAACCCACAGGGAAAATCACATCGTTCTTAGGTAAGGTCACATGTGTTTTGAAATTTAATTTCTTTGATAATTGAAATATGTACATAAATCCGAAAATACCACTTTAGTGGTACATGCCCCTGCTAGGATGCGAACCGGGGGCTAGTTCGTCATTAGGCCGGTATCTTATCCACTGCTCTGCGTGGTCGTTGCGAATTTGCCCCGTGAACTAAGTTCTCAGAATTCGCTATCATTACAATAAAAAGATAGTAGGTCAAATGTTTTAAAAAACATATTCTGTTAATTAATATTAAATGGTTAAGTTAGCACTTCATTATCACATAAGTGACAGCAATTAGCCTTATCACTATCATATAGGTATAACATATTTTCATAGTAATAGCGTCTTTAGTGTTGTAACAATAATAGGTTTTATAAATAGTTGTGTATATATATTACGATTTTATCTATAAACTTACCTTTCTATATAGAAACGAATGTAGGTAACTGCCTTAATAAATATACAAACCAGAGGAGAAACCAGACGTTTTTTAGGTTACACCTCGTTTGAAATATCTCGGCACTCGGACGAGCTCGGTGGCGCAGTCGTTAGTAACGCTACTTTGACACCAACGCTTGTGGGTTCGATTCCCACACAGGACAAACATTTGTGTGTATGAACATCTCTGATTGTTTTGGTGTGTGTGTTTTTCTAAGAGAGATAGCATCAAAGCAGTCTGGGGAAGTACCTCACAGAAAACCAGAAATAATGGTTAACCAGCCTGGAGGGTTACTATGTTCCTTCGTGTGAGTGAGGTCACCAGCAAGCTTCTAAGAAGTAGGTGTGTTAGAAGCCGAGTTGGCATCGAGCGAGTGATACGTAACTGTATTGCAAGAGTTTATAAGTCTCGGTAACCGTAGGTAACTCGATAACTATAACTGTGTTATACATCAATGTAGTGACGACAAGGTAAAAATAATTAATACTCTATTTTTCTGCCTTTAGAATCGATACTTGAGCCTGAAATTTCTTGAAGCAGTGAAAAAATCAAACTTCAAAGTCAACGCAATCAAAAGATATGGCTGTATGTGGTCCGTTTATGACGCATATTTTGACTCTCGCGATGCAATCGAAACCTTTACTTTACTTCCTCGAATCATGACAATGTCATGTAGCACAAGAAATAATCCGAAAACTGGTGTTGCAAATGTCCATAGGCTGCGGTAACTTACCATTAGGCAGGCCGTACGCTTGCCACCTTAGTGGTATAAAAAAAACCACGACCTATGTCGATGTATAAGAACAACAGTTTTTCAACGGCAAAATTAAGTTTTTTCTCTCAATCCAGTTTATCATTTCGTTAGAGCAATGTTCCGTAGTTTCAAACTTTGAAAGTACCGAAACACGCGATTCTCGTGATGGACGAACTATTTACATACCTACAAATTTGTACGGAATCCTCGCCGCGCCACCTTTTCTTTGTATTTGTGTATATATTTCGTTATACAACTTCATAGCGTATACAAACATTCAGCTCACCTTATGGAAAGGGGTTACTGTTGCCTATGAACGCTTTCAATACATTAAGTATCACTCGCGCGATGCCACCTCTGCTGCTAACACAGCAACTCTTTAGGAGTTTACTGGTGACCTCACTCACACGCAGGAACATAACAATCCTCTAGGGAGCTGTTTTTGGCTGCAGTTTTTTACTTCCCCAGGCGGGCTGCTGTGATGCCCCCTACCTCTCTTAAAATACCCAGACCAAGACAAACATACATGTTCATGCACAAAAATGTTTGTCCTGTGTGGGAATCGAACCCACGAACGTTGGTGTCAAAGTAACATAACGTTTCACCACTGGGCCACTGCGCCTGCCTCAACTTTATTTTATAAATTTTCATGTTCTATTTCAATACATTTTCATCTAACCGTTTCAACGCTAAACGGGTGGGTATAAGGAACTCCATATCCCTAATTCTATGTCCCAACTTATAAATATATCTATCTCTATCTATATCTTCACGCTCAACCCCTAGCTTGATCGAGAGAACCGAGCGTCATATGACTCGTTTTTTTACACGTCACTCACTTCTTTAACATTCATAACTCATCTTATGCACACTCGCCGGTTTCCAGGACTCCCGACGTCTCCTGATAAAACTCGACTCTTGATCTTCCTCGGCTCCTACAGTCTTCTTCCTTCTTCCACTTTCGCGTTGTATATCTGTTTCGTAACAGATATATGTGTAAAACATAATTATGCTTTTGCTGTTGTGCAGTCGAGTAAAAAAAAATTACAGATTTTTTTTTATACTACGTCGGGAGGCATACAAGCATACGCCCATCTGATGTAAAGCGGGTACCGTAGTCTATTAACGCTTGCGATATATTAAATATCACTCGCGCGATGCCTCCTCTGCTGCTTACACAGCAACTCCTTGGGAGCTTACTGGTGACCTCACTCACACGTAGGAACACAACAACCCTCCAGGGAGTTGTTATTTGGATGCGCAGTTGTTATGCGCCCTACTTCTCTTAAAACATCCAGACCAAGACAAACAGACATGTTCATGCACACAAATGTTTGCTTTGTGTGGGAATCGAACCCACGAGCGTTGGTGTCAAAGTCGCGTCATTCACGACTGAGCCACCGAGCTTGTGAGAATTGTTATCCTTCATTCGTATTGTCTGTTTCGCCTTTTGACGCTACATTTCGAGAATCACTTCAAGCGTAGAACGTCGAACTCAGATCTCAGATTTTCGGACCATATAATACAATATCATACAATCTGAAATCTCACACATAGGTTGCCTTACTTATTCTTACAAATGGTTCCGACCAATTAAGCCACTTTTTAAATAAAAGATTTTATGAAAATTCAGTCAAGTGCCGCCATACAACACAACAAAAGGATACAGAAGCTTTAAACTTATGAAACACTCCGTATTTTATTCGAAAATCATTTCATTTTTGAAGGCACACAGATATACGTCCCACCTGATGTACAGTGGTTACTGTAGCCTATGAACTATTTCAATACAGAAAGTATATCGTCGCCTGGGGTGGCAGGCGACGATATACTTTCTGCAACAGCAGCAACTCTTTAGGCGCTTACTGGTTATCTCACTAACTTAGAGGAACAAAACAGCACTTTATTTTTATTTGAGTTATTTGGCCGCGGTTTTTTGCGACTGAAGAAATATGGAGGTACGGTCCATATTTCTCCAGTCGGTCCGTCTTGATACGCCCTACCTCGTTTAAAAACATACATCTGACCAAGATAATCAGACATGATCATGCACATGATTGTTTACAAATATTTCTCCTGAGCGGGAATTGAATTCAGGAGTCGTGTTGAAGTAGCATTGTTAACGACTCAGCTACCGGGTTCGTCATAATTATTTATGTACGTGATTTTTCTACAAGTCAATGATAGATGAGAGTTACTGAATATTTTTTCTTGTTTTACCGAATAATATTCGATCGGCGTTGAGAGTACGTTTTGCTTGAGAATTTTACATTTATATCTTAAACATGTCCTTTTATACGCTAAACGTATGCACTTGACTGTACCATAGTGTAAATTGTATTAAAGTTAATTAATCTATCAGTATGTATAGGCAGAGAGAATCGAGCGCCTACCGAGGTGGTTCTTGCACACCTCCCTCGGCTCTTTACCATTAATTGCTCTATTCATTACTCTTTTCACATAATGTAGCATCGAGGTACTTCAACATTCTATCAGAATTTTTATTTTGTATGATCCATATAGGGTTGAGTTCAAAAAATACAATATATTCCTAAAAAATCAAACGTTAGCAAAAAACTTGTTCAATAAAAATATGAAAGAAATATTATCCAAATGAAAATTTTTGGTTTCACCTTCTGACAAAAAACTATTTTTTATTATGTAAATACATATTTTAAATTTAGTTATATAACTTATAACATTCTTTTTTGATTGGATTGCACGCTCGTTATTCTCCCGAATTTGTATAATAAAATTAAAACTAGGAAAATACAAAATGACACATTATTCCAGTTTCGTTATTGGTCTAATATTATTTGAAAAATAAGTTGATAGTTATCTATTATAAATGTAACCTTAACTGAAATGGCTAGTAAGTTTTAAGTTATTAATCCTTTTTTTTTTGTCTAATATTATTTGAAAAATAAGTTGATAGTTATCTATTATAAATGTAACCTTAACTGAAATGTCTAGTAAGTTTTAAGTTATTAATCCTTTTTTTTTTTACTTTATTCGCAGGTATCTCCTACTTAATTCGTAAGATTTTTCAAAAATGGGGATGTTACGAGGTCTCAATTCATATAGTTTAGTTTTTAGGTTAACTACTAGTATATTTTTGTACTAAAATGCCAAAATAATCAGTTCTATTCAGTACTTTAATCGCTAAGTGCTTGTAAATGTTCCGAAGGAAGTTACGAATTAATTATGCGCTCAACATTGTAGCGATGTTGCGTTGTTTGTTTAGCATTCAAGTGCAAATGTTAAAAATATGTAAATGAATATCTTATGCGCACTATAATGGTGTCTAGATAGGATTTCCTGCTAATGATACAAAGGCGGCGCTAACATGCCGCATCCAGTCTCAAAATAAACTACTGCGAGCTAAAATTATTCTGAGTGCAATTATGCACGATAGTAATATTGCATATTCTGTATAATGCTATACTATTGTCTTCTTCTTCCTGCGTTATCCCGTTTCCTAATTCATTAGGATTGGGTCTGCTATCTAAGCCTAAGGATTTGGCAAAGATACTGAGTTTTACATAGAGCGGTTTCTGATGGCAGTAAATTAGACTTTCCAGAGGGAAAATTAAACTTTTCTTAGGTTAGGTCACACGGCCCTCGAATTTCTTTGACATTCCTCACGATGTTTTCCTTCATCACCGAGCAAGTGATAATTACAGTTAGGTACATAAATCCGAAAACACGAATTTAGTGGTTTACATGCAGGATTCAAACCCGATACCGTCTGATAATAGGCCGGTTGTTTATCCACTGAGCTATCACTGCTTCTCTGTTACTGCCCTATACTATCCTATTGTGTTTAATGGTATATATTCTATCTAAATCACGTTCAATTCATTACGGTGTAGGCAGAGAAAAGCGACTGCTTCAGACAATAAGGCAGACCCGAGGAGAATTTGATCAATAAAGTTTAAATAAATACGTTTACTGCGTATGCAACGGATGTGGCAAGGCACTCCTATTACAATAGGGTTACTAAAATTAGAAGTTACTTATGGAGAGAGAGAAAAGAAATTGATTATTTATTAAGTGAACAAAATTAATAAAAAGGGACCGTTCCGTATGAAAACTCTTTGTATGCATACGGGCGGGGTCCGGGTGGTTTAACAGTGGAACTGAGCATGCCACCTGGTGATAAAGGTGGGGTGATACCTACCAAAACCGTAGCGCAGTCTAATGAAAAATATGATCGTTTGAGTAATAAGGGTGTTCGTGACCCTGGTGAGGGTACGAGGAGGACCTGAAGTAAAGAGGACCCCAAAGACCAGTGCTTACGCCGTGCAATTAATTCCAGAAGAAATAATAATTGCAGCCTCGACATACTTTAGCGTTCTGTCATAATTTTTATTATGTATGGCTTATTTTTATCTAAGTAAATAATTGAAATAATATTTTGTGGATTTTTATATTCTGAGAATTAACCATTTTCTTATATGTACACACATAATTTAATGTAATGACGTATAACTTTCTTTTTGTATATGCAGATGATTAATGTCTAATAATCTAATAATCCTACTAATATTATAAATGCGAAACTTTGTATGTATGGATGGATGTTTGTTGCTCTTTCACGCTTAAACGGCTGAACGGATTTGAATGAAATTTGGCACGTAGATAGATTATGATCTGGATTAACACATAGGCTACGTTATTTGACTACACGCGGGCGGAGCCGCGGGCAGCAGCTAGTATGTCATAATTCCACTAGACTACCGCTAGCTAGATCTAGAACAAAAAAAAATCACATTAAGTTGACGATACCATTCTATGGATTAAAATATATTTATTAAATGGAAATATCTTTCATAATACGAGCTCGGTGGCGCAGTGGTGAAACGCGTTGTTACGCTACTTTGACACCAACGCTCGTGGGTTCGATTCTCACACAGTACAAACATTTGTGTGCATGAACATGTCTGTTTGTCTTGGTCTGGGTATTTTCTATGTATAATAAGTATGTATTTACAAAAAAAAAAATGTATTTACGTATGTTTATCAGTTGTCTAGTACCTATAACACAAGCTTCGCTTACTTTAGGACTAGGTGGCGCTGTGTAATTTGTCCGACAATATTTATTTATTTATAATAATGTAAGAAATATTAATTGAATAATAATAAAATTAAGTTTTATGCACGATAAATATTTTAATTTTTCTGGTCAATTGTCTTGTTCAATAACAGAATGATAAATTTGTCAAAATAATGATAAGTAAAGTACGCAAACAAAATTACAACTCGTGTTTCTGTTATACTCGTATATCACGCGTGTATACTTTTCTCCTTCTTCCACTGTAGCAATCGATAAGATAAATAATATGGATCTAATCTCTTTTATAAACATTTCGTTTTATTTTTTTTACATAACGTCGGGAGGCATACAAGCATACGTCCCACCTGATGTAAAGCGGTAACCGTAGCCGCCTATAAACGCTTGCAATACATTATTACTCGCGCGCTGCCATCTCTGTTTTCAACACAGCAACTTATTAGGAGCTTACTAGAGACCTCACTGACACGCAGGAACACAACAACCTTCTAGGCAGTTGTTATTTGGCTGTGGTTTTCTGTCAGGTGGAGGTACTTCCCCAGATGAGCTACTTTGATGCCCCTTACCTCTCTTAGAAACGCCCAGACGAAGACAAGCAGACATGTTCATGCACACATATGTTTGTCCTGTGTGGGAATCGAAACCAAAAGGGTTGGTGTCAAAGTAGCGTTACAGTGCGCTTCACCACCGCGCCACTACTTTATACTAATACTATCTATCCGCCCCGGCTTCGCACGAGTGATATGATCGCTACCAAACTTCACAGGATCACCTGCTGGACTAACCTGAGGATTCACTGAAAATTTCATCAAAATCTGTCCAGCCGTTTTTGAGTCCATAGAGGACATACAGACAAACATTCATTTTTATAGATTGCTTGTTATTACACATACACTCCTTGGCACATGAAGGATGGTCTACGTTAGCCATTAATATCAAAATTTGGAACTGTAAAATTAAATAAGTTATTTGTATACTCGCATATGGCTGTCTTATAAACTCCGTCCTATTCTCACGGTATAGTGGCACTAAACTCGTGTACGTCATCATACCACATTTCAGCCAATTATTACTCTCTTATGAACATTTCTTACATTTTATAAATTTAATTAAACATAACATCTTATATTGCTTATTATTACACTACACATGGCACATGGAGGATAATCTACCTTGTCTTTGCCATTAATATCGAAATTTGAAACTGAATAATGGTACGTTTAATTATCCTTTAAAAAAGACGGTAAAGTTTGTCATCTGTCCATCAAGATAGACAAATGGCAACAATGTGAATTAGGGCTCCGTTTTTATCTCGTAAGGTTTTACCGACAATTTGTAATAAACAAGCATATTGTCTATCTGAATTACTTATATATACCTGGTAAATAAATTACGTATAGAATTTATGTACACTTTCCAGGAAAACTATCCGGCGCATCAGTGGTTCTAGTAAAAGTAGATTGATTATTAAAATTTAAATAGAAAATCGTCCTTTAAAATACAAAAATGATGTAAAATCACCGCCATGTTAAATTAATGCGAATGCCATATAACCCATTTACCCTCTCCTATACCTCATCCATACGCTCGAAATATTTCCCTTTTATTCGTCAACTAAAAATAAGTTATTTGTATTTAAGTATTATTTGTACGTAAGTGCGCGATTTCAACTTGCATGTCTTGCATACGGCGTAGTTACATCAACTCCACCCTGTTTAATCTCATGATATCGTGGCACTAAACTCGTATATGTCATACCACATTTCAGCCAATTATTATCAAGTCACCGAACAGCTTATGTGGAGCTTGATTTCATCAACATTCAACATTAATTAATCTTAAGTCATTGTACGCCAGCAGCGTTGCAAATTACTCGGCTCTTCTTAGAGCTAATATACAGGATTAGTGGTATTTGACGTCACCATATCGAGTTATATATACTATCTACGTATCTTCAAGTTAATTCTTACATATTAGGGTTGCCATTGAGCAGTCAGAACCCGTTATATACGTTTTCCCATACATTTCGCGGTCGTATACGACCACCCGGGTTTCGAAGGGTTAAAGCAACAAATGTTTAAGACTGTATTATAATAATACATACGTTTTTTGTTGAGCGCAGTAATCGTGATAATAAACCGGTTTTGATCGTTATTGATGGGGAGCTTGCGAGGAGGTGTGGTGTAGTTTGCGAGGAGAGTGCTTCTCTTGGTGTTGCAGGTGCCTATGTATGAATATGCAATGGTAGGAGTTCTACTGGGCTAGGTAGTTTTTGTTCCGGCTTCGGTAAGCTTCGGAATTGCCTCATCGCGTGAACCTCTAGTTGTAGAACTGTTATTAGTGCGCCCGCTATGAACTATGTTGCAGACGCCGACTCCGATCTTTGGGGTCGTCTACAGGTTAAGTTGTCAAATTACCCCTCGGAATCAAATAGATGAAAAATGGCAGTGACTATACTTTTCAGTGAGTGTTTGTCGATGAAGGAGGGAAGTTCTAGGAGCGATGGCCATGAATGACGACGATGCATTCAACAGCATCTAGCTATGCCCGTGCTATCAAAGTAGCCGGAATTGTTAGGGTGCGGAACGCGGAAGTTCGAATATGGTGGAGAGCATTTGAGAAGGCCACGAAATGCCAATATTTCCCGTCGAAGGCTTTATTCACTAGTGACTAAATACAGACTAATTATGAAGATAGGCTGTGGTAAATGTTTTACCTTAGGAGAACTTGTCACTCCCTAGAGCACTCTTGGTAGAGCGGTTGAAATACTCCTGGCGAAATCGTTTTTAGGGTTCCGTACCCAAAGGGTAAAACGGAACCCTATTACTGAGGCTCCGCTGTCCGTCCGTCCGTCCGTCCGTCTGTCACCAGGCTGTATCTCTTGAACCCTGATAGTTAGACAGTTGAAATTTTCACAGATGATGTATTTCTGTTGCCGCTATAACAACAAATACTAAAAAATAGAATAAAATAAATATTTAAGGGGGCTCCCATACAACAAACGTGATTTTTTTGCTCATTTTTGCTTGATATTGATAACGGCAACAGGTAGACGCTTGAAATATTCACAGAATATTTAGTTATATATTCACTTTAAAAATAAATAATTAAATTAAAATAAAACAAATATTTAAGGGGGGCTCCCATACAACAAACGTGATTTTTTTTTTTGCTGTTTTTATACATAATGGTACGAAACCCTTCGTGCGCGAGTCCGACTCGCACTTGGTCGATTTTTTTTTATTTCGATATATCTTTGCATTCATTGTTTTGTAAAAGCACTCTTTGTATTTTAAGAAAAACATTTAAATAAAAAAAGTGAATGTAATTTTGATTAATGTCGACCACGCGTCGACATCTGATATCTGTTCACTAATAATATTATTTTTAATCTTATCTTTAGTATATTATGTGTATTCTGAAAACGGCTCAACTATTTAACATGAAAAAGTGCGGTTCGTGTTAAACACTAATATTAGCTATTCGCATTATGATTATTATTACAAATGTTACCCCACTATTGTTACAAGAAATGAAATAGAGCGCAAATGCAATTATGAACCAAATAGACAGAGCAGACATACGAGTATAAACGATTCTGCATTACTGAGGACAAGCGAATACTATAGTACCTACTTCAATAAGGGATTATTAGGAGAGATAGGCCGCATCGAATCAGCCCGACTGGGGAAGTACATGTGTACCTCGCAGAAAACCGCAGCCAAATAAGAACCTCTTCGAGGGTTTTTGTGTCCCTGCGAGTGAGTGACGTTACCAGTAAAGCTAACCAGTAGCTAACGAACACAACAATTCCTCGGGGGCTTACTGGTTATTTAACATTTATTTATAAGTGGATTTTTTTTCATGCATATTTCTTTCATCATAGTTTTCCTACATCATCAATTGATTATTTTTTACTTAACTTTTATTCAAAATTCTGTGTACTTATTAGTTTTGGTATTTACAGAAATACTTTCATGCGTATTTTTTAAAGTTGACTACTAGTCGTATTCTCAGTTTCTCGTAGATTGTCCTCTGTAGATTTCCGGAACGATACCGATTTCACTCGCAATTTCCGCGTAGGTACAGTCTGAACTCCCCTCAGAGTGTACGCGCCAAATAGAGGAAATGAGAATTTTTAAACTTCACAATAAAACATATTATTATATTGTTTGTCCGTTCCATATATATCTACAACACTTTCTTTATTTACAGAGGCCGTGCAACTGTCAGCGGGCACGAAAACGTTGCCATTGTTTTCGGCCTCACAGCAACGAAATATGGCTCTTTTCGAGATACTCCACCGGCTGGAAGTGAGTACCCTTTGTTCAGCTAAACAAATTAAAACCACATACGGTTATTTGAAAAATGACGTTTGCGTCACATTTCATTTTTCAAAATATGTTTTTGTTAAGAATTTTTGGTTCAAGCTGTGTAAATGCAGCACGCCTTCGCCGTCGCGACAAAGAGTTGCGTCTGACATATTTTATAAGCGATAATATGTGGCCGTAATTCCGAAGCGCCAAATTTGAATATGAATTATTGTTCCCGGCGTGTGAGGGGACATTCGATTACATCAGCGCCTGGCGCCGTCCTACGCGACCTTGGACTAGTCTATGCGGCAGCTGTAGATTACTCCACGCCTATTTTTTGGCAAAATGTTGATGGCAGTCATAAAACTGTTCAGCGCAAGCACATGTAAGGATTATAAATCTGATCTGCTATCTAAAACTACCGGCGGTAGCATAGAAAGTATTACACGATATGTGCTTTACTTCCAATGGGCGTTGGTAACCGTTATGTATTTAGTATTGTGGCTTTGAATATGAGCAGTACGAATTTTTGCTTAACAGTTTTATACTAACTACGATTGAGATTTGAAACACAGAGTCGTGAGGCACTCGGATCTCTCTGTCTACGTCCAAAGATAACATAAAAATATGATTTCCCTGTATTTCAACTTCCACATTGCGCCTTTGCAGATCAGATTGCATGTTGTGAATAAATATATATTTTAAGTACAATGATATTATACAATTTTACTTGAAGTAAAAATCGGTAAGTGTAAGTTGGATCGTGTTCCGAGGGTTCCATAATTATGTTCAGGTTGTCTGTTTTCTTATAGATTTTTGTCGGTGGCGAGGAAATTAAAAAGTTGTTCGTATTTTCTTCAGGTCTATTAAAATAATTTAGACCCTTATACTTTTCCTTAAATACATTTTTTGTATTCTATATCGATATAGCTAAAATATATTTCGGATTTTTCGAATTGCTTGCTCACTCACTTTGGTTTAGTGTTGAACTATTTGTAAATATCTTTCAAAAACTTGAATATTTTTAAATACTAGGCTAAGACATTAAAAAAAATCAAGCTTCACATTTGACCTCACTCTAAGCTGTTACACATTATTTTTATGTTTATATGTGTATTCGGCAACAGGGTAGGATAACCTGCGTCCACCACACGGACTATCATTGATTATCATCGGCGAACACTCCGTTTTGGACATGCAAATGTACCGAATTAAGTACTGGTTATTCGATATATTTTTGAGACATGCAAAATACTTCTTCTGGCCATTGTCTTCCGTCCTTGGGGTTTAAATAAACTATGTGCCAGACAGACGTGACCGGCATTCATCGAAAACTAATTTCGATATGATTAACCCGTCGGCATTGTTCAGCTGTGTTGAACATTGGGAATAAATAAATTTATTTATTTTCAAATTTTGTTTTTTTATATTTGAGCTTTATGCGAATGTTGAGTAATAATAAGTGACAAATCAACGCCATTTAAAAAAAAAGAATTAATTTACGATTTATAAAGGATTGAACAAAATTTAAGAGAGTATCCCACAATGGATTGAGTATGATACATAAGTAGCATTTGTCCGTAGTAACTCCCTTGGTGTAAAAATATATATAATATTCATTTTTTAATTTTAACTTTTTGTTTGGAGCTACCACGTAAATAATGTTGACCATTAAAACGAGATGCATCAAAATAATCATAGACTTTGAACGCTATTCTATTCTATAGCGGTATCTGTAATTAAGTATCGTGACTGATTTACGGACTGACATAAATTCATTAATCAAGATATAAATTAAATTCTATTGGTCCTAAAAATAAAAAATAAATTGAAAATATTCTTTGTACTCTCCCGGTATGCACTAAGAAAGAATTTTTGTAAATACATAGGAAAAGCGTACGAAGGCGCGGTAATTCTTTAAATGACCGTTTATACTTAAATCATGTGATTACTGAAATGCCATTGGGAGAAAGAAGTATTGGTGTATCTATACATATAAATAAAATTGATGTGTCCGTCTGTGATTTCGAAATTAAGCCTTTATCTTAAGCTCATATTATTATTTTCACGTTACCAAAGCCTAAATACGCATTTTAACTTTTTTGTCTGTCTGTTTGTCCGGGCTAATCTTCGAAATGGCTGAACCGATTTTTACGGAACTTTCACTGGTAGGTAGAGGACTGTTCAGAGCAGAATATACGGTACTTTTCATCCCGTAAATATTTAGGGTTCCTGCGTAAAAAAATAAAAACTGTTAAAATTAGGGGGAAATATCTTCCCCTTCCGGGGACTATACAATTTTATTTTTATTATTTTCATAGAAAACGTATTTTTTTGTGACATAAAATAACTACGCATTATATATAATACTTGTTTCTTATTAAAATTTTGCAACCAGACTAGCAGTTGCCTCTGCAGATTTTTAGCAATCTCTGTCCACTGTCTTATGACAGTTACTGACAGAAGTACTTTATCAGACTGTGCACTGGTTGCCATTGTTAGTATATCGTTATACGTCATAAAGGCGTGTGCATTATCCAACACCATACTACATGCACAATGTTTTCCATCAGATGGTATTAAATGATGGCGGGAATCCAGCAGGTTCTTTGTATTTTTTTATACTTTACCTAAAATGAAATTCAATTTACTTAAACATATTCAGGCGCAGATAATTATGTCAAGTCCATTATTAATTCCTTCCATAGTGTTGACTGTTGCCGACTTCTGCCGGCTACTACGGACGTTGTCTGTAAAACAATTGTTAGATTGCAAGCCGCTGATTAAATCGATTTGATGTTCATTGCTATGCTCGGTTAGTATGTCGTAAATTACCTCATCATTATGTGCGTGTAAATGTTTCGGTAGTCTGTTCGATCTCACTTGCTCAATCAACTATAAATCGATTAGTAAATCTATTTGGACTATTATTTGGATTCTTTGATAGTAAAACTAGTAAGATTTAACATAGATGCCGAATAATGGGCCGCATTATTTAGAAGGCTACAAAAAATATGCTTTCAGAGGTGAATATTGCGTTGGAATGGATTAGCAAGTTTGAAATTTGACTTCCACTCTTACAAACTGAGAAATATCAATATTACACGAAGGTATAGTAGTACAGTTAAAAGCAGATCACGCTTAACACTCTTATCACGAACGGCATAAGAACGGTACAAAGGTTAAAGTGTAAAGCTTGAGCGGCACTTAGCTGTACATAGAGACGGGTAGTTAAGTAAAACTCGACTCTCGTACACCAACCCTAACTCATACGACTACGAGTCTCCATTCAACCAAGGGATCTTTCAAATGGTTTCGAGCATACTCCAATGCACTTAACTGCAGATTGGCGGAGGCCAGTGTATTCAAGCCGTCCGAAGGGTTGATTAACTTAACGGCTGTCATCTATTGACATCTAACAGCCGGTACCGACGGCTTAACGTACCCTCTGAAACGAGAAGCTTGAGACATTCCCATCAATAGATTGACTGTGGTCGACGTTGTGTAACCTGCCTGTTCGGTTAGAATGACACGCGCAACGACGCCGTCGAGCTCTCAAAATTCTGTCGTACACGGTTTCAGATTTATTTTATTACTATTCCTATCCTATACCCTTGAATTTTTACCTATCGCTATGTGCCAAAAACAACAAAAGGGTTCGTTAATTAAAAACACGTTTTTTATAATACGAGTATTTACGTAATCCTTTACCCGCGTAGAGTTTGGTATTGATATTTTACAGTACTCTACACATTGTAAAGATTAAAAGCAGTGGACTCAGGATAAAAATTCTTCTAAATCAATGAAATATTATCCAAACATGTTTTAATGCATTAGCATGTACGTAGCAGTAAGCGGCTACAGTATCAGCAGAGTTTCCTGCTGCATTGCTATTTCTGAAAAATATTCTATGCACATATTCGACCCTACTACCTTTTTATTACATATAAGCTGCGCTTTTTCCAACAATCTTTATTTTTCCTCGGCTTCTAAGGGTCGAATCGTGATATCGAGTATAACCTTCTGCGAGAATTGGGCTATCAAATGTATTTTATTTTTAAGTCCCGCCTAGTAGTTTCAGAGATTATCGCGTTCAAACAAACAAACTCCGCTTTATATACTTAGTAGAGACCGACGTAGGCGCGCAACAATACTAATATTCCCTTAGGTACCTTTTTGGTACAGAACCCTAAATATACTATATTAATAACTTCATTAATCGGAAAAGGGTTATATTTCAGACGTGTATCTTTGAACCCGAACGGAAGTCTTGTATGAACTAAAGGATAAAGTTTGACCTGCAACATTTATCCTCAATGAATCGCTATATTCGTTTCGCTCTACCGGTTTCTTTCATAGCATACTTGTTTGTGTATTCATTCATCAAGTGGCACTGTGATTGTATTGATTTTATGACGGTCATTGCAGTGTTTAATAAGTTGCTTTATCTTACATGTAGCGGTAAATGATAAGCTTCTTTTGACATTGTGTTGATAGTCAAAGTCACGAAGGCATGCTTTGGACAGAGTAACAAATGGTCATCATTCAAGTCGACGGGTGGCCCGTTATGGGCACGGTATGTTTATGTCTTCAACGATCCATTGAGTGTCCACGCCTAGGCATGATTATGTTTCGATGGTTTTGTTCGTTTCGTGTTAAATTTTTTTTTCAACTAGATTGGCAAATCATTAGATGTTAAGCGGTCACCGCAGCCTAGGCTGTTTCGTCACAATATCCAGTAATTTATCTGCTATATCTTACCCTTCAAACCGGAACACAGTATCCAAATATAACTGCTTGGCGGTAGAATTAGGTGAGACAGAGGTATCCACGCAGACGACTTTTGTACTAAGTTTCCGTCTGGTAAAAAAACGTATACGTCAGGGACGCCCGACAGAAGTGATAACTTAAACTAATCTACATATAATTTAAGCTGCCGTATGCGTGAGAGAAAGGGAAGCCAGACAGACTGGCGCCGTAACGCGTTACGTAACGAAGCGGTTTACCCTCCCATAAGAAGTTATCACTTCAAAAAATACATTCAGCCCGCTTGATGTTAACCCGTTACCGAAACCAATACCAGCCTTCTTCTTAGCATTATCCCGTTTATTAGGATTGGCGGGGGATTTTTACATAGAGCGACTGCAGTCAGACCTTCACAATCCAGAGAGAAAACCAGACCCTTCTTAGATTAGGTTACACGTTTTTTTATGTAAGTAATTTCTTGGACGTGCGGGTTACCTCACGATGTTTTTCCTTCACCGCTGAGCAAATCATACTTACAAATCCTACTAATATTATAAATGTGAATGTCCGTTTGTTTGTTACGCTTTCACGCGAAAACTACTGACCCGATCATCATGGAACTTTGTACACATATTCTTGGAGGTAACAGAAGTAAAATAGGATACTTTTTATTAAAAAAAAATTTTTTTTTATCAATGCGAGCGAAGCCGCGGGTAAAAGCTAGTATATACATAAATCCGAAAACATGGATTTAGTGGAATACATGCCAGGATTAGAACCGGGGACCAGATGGTCAATAAGTCGGTTCTTTATCCACTAGGGTTACTTACCACCGCTGTTACCGTAGCCTATAAACAATTATTCAACACGAGATGTATCTCGCTCTTGCATTGCTGTACTGCCACTGCAACGGAGTTTACTGGCAACCTCGCTCTATCGCAGGAGCGCAATATCCCTCCAAGGAGTTGTTATTTGGCTGCAATTCTCTGTACGAATCGCCTATGTACCGTAATACAATATTGACGGGCTAGGGGCCGAGTGGTGAAACGCTATTTGGACATCAACATCATCATCAACGCTCGTGGGTTCGATTCTCATACGGGACAAACATGTGTGTGCATGAACATGTCTGTTTGCCTTGGTCTGGGTTTTATTAGAGGTGTAAAGCAATGCAAAAGTAAAGCAGTCCTTCTGGTGGAAGTACTCCTTTACCTCACAGAAAACCGCAGCCAAATAATAACTTCCTAAAGGGTTGTTGTGTTCCTGCGTGTGAGTGAGATCACTAGTAAGCTTCTAAGGAGTTGCTGGGATTAGGAGCAGAGGTGATATCGCGCGAGTTATACTTTCTGTATTGCAAGCGTTCATAGGCTACGGTAACCACTTTACATCTGGACCGTACCTATGCTTGCATGCCTTCCGACGTTGTATAAAAAAAACAAAGAGTATGGCTCGCGCGTTGTCACTACTTCAAAGGAGTTGTTAATTGACTGTTCTCTATAAGGTGGCACCCTATCTCTTTTGCATCATAGCCTCTTTTACTAATTGGTAAGGTGGAATGTCTGTGAGATTGGCGTTAGCTCAAAATATGACAGCGATCTACTCATAATCTGTTTTATAGCTCCAACAGGTTGCGAGGTTGTAGGGAATACATTTTTTTAAGATCAGTGATTTATTTTTTTTAGTATCCATTCCTTTTGAAACACTGAAATCCTTTTGCACAGTCTACAGAATATTACAAATAATAACTACCTACATTGGGGAAAAAGACGAGACGTAACCTGAAAGTGAAATAGTGACAATGCGTAAAGGTCGCTGTGAAATAAATATTTGAAAATGTTTGTTTTGCCTGTAATATGTTACAGAAAATGGATGCTTCGTTTGAACTGTTTATCGCAAGGGTTGACGAAATGAAAACATGTCAACGGAATATGGATTAAGTTGTTAGACAAAAAAAAGGATATGAAAAACTGCATGATATATAATAACGGTCTTTAGAGCGGGTAGAGCAGTGATAGCTTAGTAGATAAAGATCCAGCTTATTAACCGACGGTTCCGTATTTGAATCCTAGCATGGGCGTGTACAACTAAATTAGTGTATTCGGATTTATGTAGGTACATATTTGTAATTATCACTTGCTCGGCGATGAAGGAAAACATCGTGAGAAAATCCATGTCCAGGATATTAAATAACGAAAGACGTGTAACCTAATCTAAAGTAAGGTTTGGTTTTCTTTTTGGTTTTGAAGGTCTGGTGGTAGTCGCTCCATATAAAAACCAGTTGAGAATGCGCAAGCTTGCATTGCCAGAGGAACACCTGGCTCGTCAGTTATATAACAAATAATTTTTTTTTTAATTTGTCGGCCATTATGACCATGTTCCTTAAGAGATAGGAACGGTGTTCCTGAACATTCCTATTTTACTTTTTTATGCTGAATCCGAATCTGAAGTCAACATTCGAATATTCGAAAAAACGCGACGGACAAACACACAGACAAACGCACTGACAAACATATAGATTTCATATAGGAACGGTGTTCCTGAACAGTATCTTTGCGAATAGGTATCTATCACGTCAGCGTTTAGTGTCGAAGTTACGTACTATAAAGTGTATGCATTTATCATCGATTAGTATCGTTTTGCGATTATAGTGAGAGCGCATTTTTGTAACTGCTGTCAACTCGTGTGATGTGTCAGGGTTGCAATAATTCCAATTCCGTTTTATTTTATTTGTTTTGTGAACTTTTGCAGTCCTTATAATGACCATAAATATGTAGCACAGAACAATATAACTAATGATTGTATGCCAATTATATTTTTTACATCTAAATAAAAGGTTATTAGAGCATAATTTGTTGAGACAGCAAACTTTTTCGTAATATTCTGTCCTTTGTGTAGTCCATCTACACATAGTTACTATCAACGATGCCTCTGATAACGTGCAGAGGGTGCAGATTGTGACCTCAGTCACTACACAAGTTGTGCAATAAGTTCTGTAATCATTAAAGTAGGTATTAAATTATGTTTTTATTGTCACGTGCACTACTGTTCAAGTTGAATTTGTCATTGTAATCTATGTCTATTGAAACCTAAGTTCATGCTTTAAAATAATATTTTTAGATTGTCAGCTTGATCGTGGTTTTGATCGAGTGGATCGTGACGGAATTTTTTAAGCCTATTTGAACCACATTTTGTAGTAAAATGGCGCTTGGCTTGACATAAGACTGAAGCTCCAATTGTCGCACTGATGTCGCACTGTCGATCTGACACTGATATTTAATTTAGACAATTATTGTCAAATCGCGCAAAGTTGACGGTTCGGTACATTTTAGTTAGTACCGTTTTTTTTGGGTTTTGGTTATGCGTTTATAATTATCATTACAGAATATCAAGTTTTCCCTTATGAGTAACATGTGACATTCCGTTGTAGTTGTTGTTTGAACTTGTTCTTAAAATATTAATACGTTAAAATAATAATAAGCGTTACATTATGTAATAACTCTAATTTTGATGATACATGCGCGAAAATTAGGCCCTGAAGTCCACTCTAGTAATATACTATTAGAAGCATTGAATGCTGCCACGCATCTCTCGGTCGCCTAATAATTGCATACGTGTACATTACACTACGTCGCATTTTGGCTTAACATAAAAATGCACTGTACGTTGTCACGATAGTGTACATCCGCAAGTGTGTAACCCCACTTATGTTAACAATTCTGATTTGTTGCCACTTGAAGCCAGATAAGGCGTTTACGTTTATTAGACACGTATATTGTCTACCACGTACACACCGTTCTCACGGAGCAACAGACGCGTTACTATCACCGTTTGCCTTGTAAGCTATTAATTTAGTTTACGCTGTCGGCAATGGACCTCCCAAGACGACACGGCAGCGGGAGGTCGAACTCTCCCCTTAATAGACAAAATACTTTAAAAGTGAGATTATCTACATTGTACACTGTTTACTTACTAATACCATAGCGAACAGAGCCATAAATGGCAAAGGGCCCATTAACCGGTGGCACGAGTTGAAGCTTTTCTTTCTTAATAAAGGATAAACGTCGGATTATGATCTCGGTCTCTTTTACAAGAGCGAAAGGATCCTGTTTGTGCACCGACATAATTGATACAGCATATTTTATGACCATATTATCTGTTGCTTCATTCATTCATGTTCGCCTTTTTTATCACATTTTGTACATATATAGCATTAGATCTTTATTTATTAGTGTTAATTCTCTTCATCAAATGGGCCATAGCTTTACATTACACTGCTTTTTTTAGCTATACATTCCGGCGTTGTATAAAAATGCTGTGATATCAAAGTAAGCTGGGACATTATTACCTTAACATTTGTGTGCATGAACATGTCTGTTTGTCTTGGTCTGGGTATTTTCTATGTATAATAAGTATGTATTTACAAAAAAAAAAAAAATGTATTTACGTATGTTTATCAGTTGTCTACAAATACACAAATACATACAAATACAAAACTCTTTATTGCACCAATAAAATATACAAATATACATAGTCTATATAGGAAAGTACAATAGGCGGCCTTATCGCTAATGCAATTTCTTCCAGGCAACCTTAACTTAAAGGAGAAATTGACGAAAGTAAAGGTAGGTGGCGCATAATGACAAAGTAAAAGAACCTTATACAATTATACAATTTATCTTAACAATATAGATGCAATACAAAAGTATGCAGTTATGTCCGACACTAAAAGAAAGACTGAACAGGATTGAAGCATATATAAGTTCCGAAGGTTAAATTGAAAGGTAGTAGCTTTTGACGAGCTGTTTAAAGCTCGACAGTGTTTGAGACTGCCTGATTGTAATAGGTAAGTCATTCCACAGACTGACGGCTTGAACAGAAAAGGAATTAGAAAAAAAGTTTGTGAAGTGAGAGGGTGTTTTCAGACGAAAATAGAAAAGATCACGTCGCGAGGGACCCTCACTATGGATGTCTCTATGGAAGGAAAAACATTCTTTAAGATAAGAAGGCGTAGAAGGATTGTATAGTATGGAGTATAAGAGAGAAAGTATATGCAGGTTTCTGCGATAACGGATAGGAAGCCACTTGAGTTGCGTACGAAATTCAGAAACGTGGTCATACTTACGAAGGCCATAAATAAAACGAATACACAAGTTTTGAAGACGCTCAAGTTTATTAAGCTGCTGTTCAGTGAGATCTAGATAGCAAGAGTCTGCGTAATCTAGGATAGGAAGGAGTAAGGACTGTGCTAATGCAATTTTTGTATTCACGGGAAGAAAATTTCGAAGTCGTCGAAGAGAACCAGCGGCTGCAAATATCTTCCTGCTGACCTCGGCCACCTGAGGACTCCAAGACAAGGTTCGGTCAAAATATACACCAAGGTTTTTGACTTGTTCTGTTAGCTCAATTTGGACTCCATCGAAGATAATGGCATCAAGATTAGACCAATTTATTTTGGAGATAAACCGAGGACTACCAATAATAATAGCTTGACTTTTTGCTGGATTAACTGTAAGCCCATGCAATTTACTCCAAGTTGATATTTTTAATAAGTCATAATTTATGATGTCGATACCAGAGGCGAGATCATCGATGTGAGTTTGACTATAAATTTGAAGGTCATCGGCGTAGAGATGGTAGGAAGAGCGAAGTTGATAAGTAATAGAATTAATGAACAAAGCAAATAGAAGAGGAGATAACACGCCACCCTGAGGCACGCCGGCAGACGTACTACACCAAGCTGAGAAAGTATCCTCGATGCGAATACGTTGCCTACGCCCATACAGGTAAGAACGAAACCAGTCAATTGTGATTGGAGATATGTTAAAGGAACATAGCATGCCTAGGAGTATATCAAAATCGACAGAATTAAATGCATTGCTGAAGTCTAGGAGCGTAAGAATAGTAACCTGAGATTTATCCATACCACGACGTATGTCATCTGTGATTTTAATGAGTGCGGTAGTCGTACTATGTCCAGAGCGGAAACCAGACTGAAGAGGATTCAAAATATTATTTTTGGACAGGAAACTACTAAGCTGGTGCTGAACAAGACGTTCAAGGACCTTGGAGAGAAAAGAAAGTATGGAAATAGGACGATATTCGGAAAAGGAACAAGGATTTGCTTTTTTAGGTAGCGGTACTACAAAAGCATCCTTCCAAATTGCGGGGAAGGTGCATGAGACAATTGAGTTGTTTAATAAAATGGTTATAGTAGGAAGAATGATATCAAGAATAGGAAGAATCATAGCACGACTTACCTCATCAGCACCCACAGCATCAGACGAGATAGACAGTATGCTCCTCTTAACATCACAATCAGCAAATTGACTAAAATGAAATGGTGGAAAATCAGGAGTCGGAAGCGAAGAAAGATGATTTATTGTATCAGTTTTGATACTACCACTGAAGGTAGAAGGAGGAGAGAAATGTTTATTTAGGGAATCAATGTCTAAGTTATTAGGGGTGATATTATGTCGGCGTCTTCCAACTCCCAAAGTCTTAAGAAATTTCCAGACTCTGGCTGGATCTCCATTCTCAACAGATTTGTGAATGTGGCGTCGTTGAGCTTCCCTACACATCCGATTACAGCGATTTCGGGCATAAATGTAACGGTCGCGATACGTATCAGGATCAGTTTTATATTTTGCTTTCAGGCTGTTTTTCTTATTGATAGCCGTCCTGATGTCCTCAGTTAGCCAAGGAGCAGGTAGATATTTGACTCTAACAGGACGAATCGGAGCATGCTGGTCATAAAGACGCATTATTGTGGTGTTGAATAAGCCAACCTGTTCGTCCACAGAATGGGCTCCAACAACAGCTTCCCAATTGCAATTTGCAGCATCTTGTCGTAATCTTTCAAGATTAATCGCTTTAAAATTCCGCTGCATTAGAATTTTAGGTCTGTTTTTGGGAGGACGCAGTTTCAACGAGAGAAATATCAGGTCGTGAAAAGAAAAAGCGTCAGCAGAGCGTTGACCGTGCTTAGCTACAATATCTGGATTCGATACAAGAATTAAATCCAAAAGAGAGGGCCTACAATTGGGGAAAAAGTGAGTAGCTTGGAGAGATAAAATAGAGAGGTTACAGGAATCCACTAGAGAAAGAAGAGAGGCAGATCGGTGGTCATTTTTCAAAAGGCAAGTATTAAAATCACCCATTATTATAGTGTGATGAAAGGACGGAGAAAGATTTTCTAAAAGAGTTTCTAGAGAAGAAAAATAATTTATTGTTGGTGAGGGACTATAGAAGACCCCGAGAAGGACTTTGGTGTGAGAGAGACAGATTTCAAGAAAAAGATGTTCAGACATATCTGAACAATTAAAACTGTTAGAGAGAGAAACGATTTTAAATGGAATATGAGCGCGAAGATAAATAGCGACTCCACCGCCAACTCTCCCTGTTCGGTCATTACGTATGAGATGGAAGCCAGGCAAGGAATATGAAGTAGACGGAAGACAAGGTTTAAGCCAAGATTCCGATACGAGTATAGCATGTACGTTTTTGACATCAAAGCTACTTAAAAGGTCTTGAAAATGCGCTGGGATGCTTTGAGCATTAATATGCACTGCATTGAAGTTTTTAGGTACGTCGTTGAATATGTTGTCTAGCTCTACGTTCAGTGGAGTAAGTAGACTATGGAAACTTTCGCTAGAAGTGGTGGAACTAATTGAGCAAAAACTTTCATCCGCATCAGACACATTCTGCATCGCTTATATGCAAGCAAAAGACGTAAGATAAAAATAGTTAAACGAATAAATATTGCTAATAAAATAAACTTGATACTGCAAGCTACCCGCCAGCAGTAATTTTTTTACCACTACTAGAAACATTAAAACATGTTTTGTTTTTAATTTAATAAAACAAGTAATTAACAAACGTAATTTAGGTGCACGATCGAAGTATACTAGTAATGTACATAACAGAGGAACTGCACTAAAATAGTAACAACGGAGTTTCGCTGATAAGTAGAATTAAGATATATCAATTTTTATAATACGTAACGACGTCAGATATAACACAATAATATAGATAATTAATTATGCAATATTAGCATATCGCAAGTACAATACACTACTATAACTATACACAAAACTAGAGCAATGCTTAAAAATATATATATATTCTCATTAAATGAGGACTGATTGCCACAACTAAAAAGAAAGAACGAATAGAAAACATGACATACGTTACTTGACATTACATACGATATGACTTTAAATTTTGTTACAAATAATACTGAAGGTGAAAAAAATAAAATAAAGTTTATACTGACTTAAAATTGAGAATGTTAAAAGTGAAACTTTAAATACCGACATTCGCAATATTATGAATAGTAGCGGTACCATGCTACGTATTATAAAAATAGTGAAAGCCACATTTTAGATGACTTACTGAATATGAGGAACAAAACGTTTAGCATCTTGCTTACTTCCTAATGAGTCGTTTGGCCTTAGTTGCTGCTATCCGGCTCACAGCTCCACCGCCAGGCTGCTTGTTAGGGGGCGACGCCGCAGCCGGGGCCGCCACAATCGATGAAGATTCTATTAGATGATTCGCATCAGATAAAGTGTAGATGCGGTACCTCGTGCCATCAGAACCGGCAACAATAACACAGCCATCCGCCGTCCAACACTGCGAGACCCCAAAATGCCGACGAACCGCCAAAAAAGCTTCATGTCTTGGCTTTGTCAAAAACTCAGAGAAAGTAATACCACTGCCTTTCAGAGATGTTTTCGAAAACCAGAGTTTACCTCTCACACTAGCATCTTGGAGTTTCACCAGGATAGGTCTCGGCCTATCAGAAGACCGTCCCATTCGGTGGCACCGTTTAATGTCATCTGCAGTGAAATTTGTGAATTTTAATTTCTCCGTTACCACCTTGACTACAACAGCCGGAGTGTCCTCCTGCTTCTCCTCTGGAACTCCGTGCATCAACAAGATCTTGCGTCTTGTGCGCATCTCAAAGGCATCTTGCTGTTGAGCTAGTAATTCCACTTGTTGCTGTAAATTCTTCAGCGTGGACAATATAAAAGATTTGAAGGTGCTGAAGTCGGCAGCAACAGAAGAGACAGTAGGTGAAGAAGAAGATGTGCTGGCCTTGTGGAGTTCATTTTGAAAGTTTGCCATCCTACCGGTGAAGTGCTCCATCAACTCGCTAATGGACTGTTGCAATTTTGCCTCCATAGTAGTGAAAAGTGAAAGTAGATTTTAGAGAGGATATATAACTGCTAGCAGGTAACTTAACTATTTAGTATGAATATTTCATGGACTATAACTTTATAACTGTAAATAAACTATTTTATTTAATTATTTTCTGGAAGAGCTACTTTTGGTGTTGTTTATTCCACGCCTACCCACACCCAAAAAACTTTGTCTAGTATCCCATAACACAAGCTTCGCTTACTTTGGGGCTAGATGGCGCTGTGTAATTTGTCCAACAATATTTATATTTTTTTTACTTTGTCAGAAATGTACAAGGGCCTCAATTTAACCGTGTATTTTATATATTTTATATATAGGTAAGTACAAACGTCTAACTTGGTATGAATATACGTACAATGCAACTTCTAAAGTAACACAACACATATATATATATAGCTGGGCAGTTCACTTGCTTTGTCGAATGCATCCTGAACTCTAGTATTATCAAAAAATCTCCGTCAATGTAATAAAATATCTGCGAATATTAAGCTAATATACAGCAGTGATAGCCCAGTGGACAAACAACGGATCTATATTATCCGACGGCCTTTAGTTCAAATCCTTGTGTGGGCACCACTAAACTTGTGCTTTGGGATTTATGTACATATTAGTAATTATCACTTACTTAAAGGCAAAGGAAAACATCGCGAGGAAACCCGCACATCCAAGAAAGTATTTTTCGAGTGACGTGACCTAACCTAATAAAGGAGCCATTTTTTTGTACTACGACGGGAGGCATACAAGCATACGGCCCGCCTAATGTAAAGCGGGTACCGTAGCCTATTAACGCGTGCGATATATTAAGTATCACTCGAGCGATGCCTCCTCTGCTGCTTACACAGCACCTCCTTGGGAGCTTACAGGAACACAACAACCCTCTATGGAGTTGTTATTTGGCTGCGGTTTTCTGTGAGGTGGAGGGTACTTCCCAAGACGGGCTGCTTTGATGCGTCCTACCTCTCTTAAAACATCCAGACTAAGACAAACAGCCATGTTCATGGACACAAATGTTGCCGTGTGTGGGAATCGAACTTACGAGCGATGCTGTCAATGTCACGTCATTTACGACTGAGCCACCGAGCTCGTCGCCGAGGGTCTGTATAAAAATCAGCATCTTCACCAAACCCTAAGGCTTAGATAGAGGACTTCGCCAATCCTAATAGTTTAGGAAAACGGGATAACGGATAAAGTTTAAATAATATTTACATAGTTAAAATAAAAACTATAAACCTGTTACTCTTAATCAGATTTCTCACCACCTTATACCAATTCTATCTATGTATAGCTTCTCGCCAAGTCCTGGTGGTGTAGGCAGAGAGCGCCAAGCTCCACATGATTCTGTCCTTACATACGTCCTTTTTCATGTCTATTTTGATATGTAAGTGGGGATAATATTGAACAGTGAATATTATCTCTTTTTCGTAATTTACGTATCAGCGAATAACGAAGTTTTCCGACGCAAATACAGGAAGTGGTCTCAATTTTTTCTTCCGCGAATGCTGAAACCGCGAGTTTTCACTGTATCGTCATTCGAAATATTTATAAATATATTCAATTAAGAATCTTAATGTTGAACATTTAGAAGTGATTCAAATTAATTTATTCAGGTAACATAGGTGTGTTTAGATCAGGTTGGCTATTAATAAATGTGTCAATAATAGTGTTTATAAAAAAAAGCTTACATTCGAATCATCGAATCGATAATATCCGATTCGATCGTATTTGTACTTTAATAAAAAAAGAGGTAGTACTATGTGCGGGGAAGTGCGGTGGAATCGAGTCGAATCGGGCCAATCCTATCATCTCCGTATCAAGCGTAATGCCCCCGTAGACGGATAATGCAGTGATCTGTTTTCACTGATCTGCTTCAGCTAGATCTTCAGCAGAGTTACATAAATGTAGTCCGCTTTTATTCAATACCATTTTATGTACTGGCCTTTTTATTTCTTTACGTATTAAACTCGCTATACACAATGCAATGCTGGTCCCAACGCTTACTTATGTAAACGAGAGCTGGTTATAGCAGAGAGAGAATAAAAGGAAGATAAAAGCGGTCGAAATGTGTCGAAACGCTTGTTGACCGTATTCGCAATGATGATGTTAGAAACAGAGTTGGTCTAAAGAGTGTGTCGGTGAGGCATGCACCGTTGGTTCGAACATGTAGAAAGATGCAGGAAGAAAGAATTACGTAACAGATTTACAACGCGAAAGTAGAAGGATGTAGTAGCTGAGGAAGGCCAAGACTTACCTACCATGACCAAATATATATAGGATCGAGTTATGTGGCGCTCGGTTCCCTTTACACCACAAGGGATTTGAGGTGAAATAATAAACAGATCGATAGATTACATCTATATAAAGGTATAAGGTCTTATGTGATGTAAGCGTTCCTAGTCATACTAATTTGTTCAGAGTAAATGTCTCGTCTGGCGAATATACATCATATATATATTTTTGACGTGATAACGTCTTATAAATCGATGAACGCCGGCAGCACGCACGAAAAAGTGTCACGTTCCGCCTGTGCAAGCGAGAGCGCGGAACAAGCGATAGAGAAGCCCGATCGGCCTAAGCGTTCGGCTTATGACGCATCTATCTCTCTTCCACTCCATCGGCCGATGCGTCCGAGTAGAAGAGAGACAGCGGCAGCACACAACCTACACGTGAACTGTTGTCAACTGTTGAATGTTTTCTTATGACGTTATCACGTAAAATTATCGTCCGTAAACCGACTTTACAGACAACCAATTTTTTTATACCACTAAGGTGGCAATCAAGCGTATGATGGCCTGTATGATGGTAAGCAGTTACCGTCGCCTGTGGACATTTGCAACACCAGGGTTGTCACTATTTACCATATATGGCGTTTAATATCACGAGTTGTTTGAATTCGCATCTAGTATGCTCTTGTAGGGGATGATCAGCAGACCAATTTCATCGTGTTGTCTAATCCACTCTTTTTTATACCTAATAATTCCACTAGATTTCATATTGATAGCTATTTTATTTCCTATATAATCGCAATATTTTTGAGATCTGGTCATGGATATTATTATATTTATTAAACCTACGTACGTAAGTATTATATTATATATATTATACGTATCGGTGCGAGTAACTTCGGGAAAAGAGCAGCACACTTCTCGACATCCCTAAGTCTTAGTTTAACCAAGAATTTGCAACAGCCTTTTTCGTGTTCAACGAACCAAATAGGTACCTCTGGACGAATGAAATGAATTATAAATTATTCACATTTTCCAATATGTTGTTTTCGTGCAATAGACATTTTGAACTAAGATCGATAAGAGTAAAACAGAAACTTCTAAAACAGTAACTTTCAAAGATTCGGTAAAAATCTTAACACAAACTTTTACATTCACGAAAGAGGCATAATTACTCAAATTTTGGTGATACACAACGATGTTAAAGCACGATTGGTTTCTTGATTTGTTTTGCGCTATTGTGCTTATTTCAAAAAGTACGACAAAGAAATTCGCCATATTAGCGTGCTCTAGGAGGCATGCATGCAAGAAATGCATTGTGTATTCTGAAGATTGCATGATGGTATGAAATAACACTTTACATTTGTAATTATTAATGGCTTCCGTATAATATTATAGCTTTTAAACACATATTTTGAAGGGTTTTGTAGAATATTTTCATTAAGTTCAATGTTAAAACGCGATGCGTGTAGGTAGTGTGTTTGGGATATGAAACGGCTTTGCGACAGAAATGTTGATGTACGTTTTTCTTTCTTTTTTATATTACGTCGGTAGGCATACAAGCAAACAGCGCACCCGATGTAAACTGGCACCGTAGCCTATGAACTCTTAAAATATAGGAAGGAATGCTCGTCGTTGTCGTTGCCTTGCCCTCTTATTAACACAGCAAGACTAACTGGTAACTCTTATTTTAATGTTGGAAAATATCGTCTAATAATCGTTTTTTTTTGTCACTTCTGCTGGGATATATGGATACGGGTTATTTAAAACAATAAAAGTCTCCACCAGGTATTTTAAAATCAATCACTTCCTCTAAATTCCTTGTGGTACACATTTCGTTACAAATACCTGATTAAATTGAGTCAGGAATGGCGCGAGCTGCTGTAGCGCGCTTTGCCTTTTCATTGGCTATCGCTCTATACTTACCTAATATATATGCTAAATAGTTAACTCAGGTTATGCTAAACATAACAGAAAAGAAAAGAGAGAAGGCCGCAGTGGGCAGAGCGATCTAAAAATAAAATTGTTTGTACATCTTTCATCAAGAACACATATCAAGGAAATATTTTGAAAACACCGCAATATTGTTGGTTTCGGCGCGTTTTCGATATTATTTAAATAAATTGTCTCGAGTTACTTGTGTCGTAATAAGAAAACGCACTGTGATCGAAAATTCTTTATCAATACCTTAGTTATGTGCTATAAAGTATACTTTAATACTGAACCCATGGGGAGCGAATAATCTTCGCACTTAGCTGACTTTATTCTTTTAATTAGCTTCGGGCAACGCGTCATCTGTTGTAGTTTGGGATTTCAAGTTTCAGGCAACAACCCTATACATTTTCTATACACGTTAAGGAAAGAGAGGTAAGGGCCCTGTGGAAGTTTTTCCAACTCACGGAATTCAATTTGTTATTTGGCGGTGGTTTTCTGACGAGTTTTCTAAGGCTGCTAACTCCTGCTATAAACAGGTTGCGGTCGACGCTCACGTCGACGCCATCGTGATCCTAGTAGGTCTATAGTGCGTTTACGAACGGTTTCGCGATGTCCAGAGCTCTTAACGAGTCGTGAGATTCGTGCGAGCTAGTGCGCGAGTACACTCTATTTATGCGGAAATGCATTTTAATCTTACACTAACAATTATTTCAATTCTCGTATCGCAGTCGTCACCAATTCCACCACAGATGGGCGAGAAAAGAAGGGAACACTTGTCGTATAATTTATAAACGAAGCTCAGGAAAAAGGAGGTAGAGAAAAAATATTTGATAAGTAGCTCGACTGGGAAACTTTGTTTTATTACAAGCGTTTATATGCTGCGGTTAATTGCTTAACGTCAGTCGGGAGTTATATACTAGATCGAAATCCAACGTAGTGTGAAAAATAATGTATCACCACTGCCAAGTTGTAATGCACGCTTATAATTTGTCATTTTCAACAGCGATAGTTTTAACGAGCATCCTGTATCTGGGGGGCGATCTGTCAAGTGTGATGGCCCCGTGCGCGGTTATCGCGACCTCGTAAATAACTCCCGACTATCGAGGCGAGTCGCACCCGCTTTCGGACGGCACTAGTGTTGTAAGAAACTCGAGTCTTATTCTCTTCATTTCGAATATCAATAGTTTCACGAGTCGCGAGTTCTTTGAGTGTTTTGAATTCTATGAGTTCTTTGAGTAATGAATGAAGCTCGTGAGCTTTAAGAGAATTAATGTGCCTATCTCATAGCTTAACATATACGAAATTACTTGTAAATAAAACTAGATAAACAACGATTGTAAATATTAATTGTTCATCATTAGTAGTTTACAGTCTCCATAATATGTTAAATGAATAAATAATTGATTATGTATATAAACAATTACTTATTCATGTACCATGTTACTTATATATACTTACTGTTTTTTTTCTACTTCATTCACTTATAACTTCTGCTAAGGACTCAAAGAACGCTAAGGACTCAAAGGAGTTATTTTGAAAAGACTCGGTCTTAAGGGAAGACTCGAGTCGAGGTACGAGTATTTTACCGCTTTTACCATGGGCGAGAGCTCTGAAGAACTGTTTCCCTTATCCCACCCTTTCCCTTCCGTCACAGAACCACACGTGCAGGCTTGCAATGCATTGTTCCACTGTTGAGAACATTTCTTCGCGAACCAAAAAGTTCGGCAACTCCTATCTTTATATACCATTAAAAAGTAAAAACGCCTTGCCTACGCATGTGCCTCCTCCGTCCTACAATATGGGATCCTTCAAACGAAGTGTGAAGACGCATCTTGCGAGTCAGCATGGCAGCGTCAACTGACAGGACTGTGTAGTCTTTTGTCAGTTGCTGCTGCGATTTCGGCTCCTCTTTCGCTTACCATCAGACAGCGGAGCCACTATGCTAAACTTATGTAAAAAATAAACCTTATAAAAGACGCAAGATTCAAGAGAAGTTGAGCTCTGAATATTTTTATCACTAAAGTCTTTAAAAAGAACTGACTATCCAAAGAGAACTCAAGTCTTAATATTGCGGGACTTAGGACTCGACTTTCTTACATCACTAGACCGAACTGTTCTATCTACTTAATTTTTTTCCTAGTTTTCTTTAAGCGTAGTGTATTGTATGTTTGTAGCGTGAGGTCACAACGGGTCTCGCCAGCGCCGAGTCTGTCACACAAGCTTCGGCAACATGCCGAATAGAGATCAATTTGTGACATCACACAAAACTGTTCTTTATAAACATTAATTGTACAGGGTGTGAGTGTATTTTGTCGATAATTCCGTAAATATAAGTGATATCAAATAACCTTACACTGGCATACTAAATACCAAACTTCGTGAGTAAAATTACATAACAACTTTAAAACAAAAAGAGACATGCGTAAAGTTTTGACTTTAATCGCTCCTATACGTTTACTAAAACATTAATGGAGACACTCCTATATATTTAGTATGACATTAGTACAGAGGTTTTAGTTTCTTTATTTTTAAAGGTAACAATAAGCTTACTTAAATCATTAATGAAACAGCTATTAATTAAATAAAGTAAAAAAACTCTATACTTTAAATTTGGCGAGTTTGGTGGCGGAGTCGTTAGCATTGCCACTATGAAAGCTCGTGGATTTGATTCTACACATGACAAACATACGTGTGCATATGAACATGTCCGTGTGTCTTGGTCCGAGTATTTTAAGAGAGGTAGGGCGTAAAATTAATGTATTGAAAGCGTTAATAGGCTACGGTGACCTTTTTTCATCAGGTGAGCCGTATTCTTTGTTTGCCGCACAAAGATTAGTTAAAAGTGATCAAGTTATGTTTTGTATTTTACCTATTAAAATAATGAAGCTAAAACCTCTACTAAAAGAAACTAAACACTCTCTACTAATGCCATTTTGAGTGTTTTTAAAACTGATAAACATACGTAAATACGTTTTTTTTTTTGTAAATACATACTTATTATTAGACATAGAAAACACCCAGACAATCAGACATGTTCATGCACACAAATGTTTGAACTGGTGTCAAAGTAGCGCCACCGAGCTCGTCACATATCCTTAATTAATTGTCGTTCATTCAGTAAGCTTTAGCTATATAAATCACTATTAGTTATATAATATTTTAACGGGAAGTTACGCAACAACTGATAAATATATAATTAATTAATGGCAGTAATTATATAATTAAATTTGTATATTATTGTACAAATTCCCGCATGAGGAAAATTATGAATATGTTTTTAAGAGAGGTTATTCGAATCGAAGACCACATCAGGTGAACGTATGCTTGTAAATAAGCCTCCTGACTTTGTTTTTTATACAACATTTTTTATACTGATTCGCTCATGCGAACTAGTGTCGGCCGGCACCCATCGACGGTTCGGGTGCATGCGGTTCATATTTCAGATTGCGAACACTCGCAGAGACGATCACAGCAGCCAAGGCAGAGACGACCGGAGCAGTCAAGGCAATGGCGGCATGCATCTACTAACGGTAGTGGATGGGCGCTGGCCGGCACAAGTTCGTATATGAACTAATCGGTAGTGGAAGCACACGATCAAATTGCCTGTAAATTTGACTATCGCAAAATAACGCTCAAATCTATTAACTATTTTATCGTAAGCTATTTATATCAATCTTATGCTTGTATGCCTCTTGACGTTGCTTAAAAATAAAAAGTATATAATGAAGTCCTTTTAATAATACAAATGTATCCTTTACTCCATCAGATTCAATACACAGTATGGACAGATAATCTCATTTCATGCGGTACAATTAACTGCCGGACTAGTCGAATTGCTTATGTCAATCAAATTGCAACGCATGGTAAGAGCTTCGATCTAATACCGTCCTGCAGCCCTTAATGCTACCATAGTTTCACCTTAATGCATACTGTAGGCCGTTTCTACTAAAAACGTATGTACATTTTGACGTTTCGTTAAACGTCGTTGCTATCAGATCGCTTAACGAAACGTCAAAATGTACGCATTTTGACGAACGCCGCGCTGCAGTGCAGTTGCAGTTTTTTTAGTAGAATCGGCCTACTAGTACGTAATATGACATTTATGATGAATGGGAACCATTATATGTGTAGAAATAATTGAAGATATATCTTGTTCTTTTGTTGCGTAGACGCTTACTTACTATTGACTTCGTAGTAAAGCAAAAACACGAAAGTAGAGATGAGTAGTTTGCGAGAGAAAAGAGGAGGAAGAAGGCCAGCAATATGTAACTAGGATATGTCTACATCTCAGGAGAAGTCCTCTCCACTTTGCTTTAATATAGCTACGACTGAGGACAAAGTGAAGTGCGCTTTCTTTTTCCGCAGTCGTAGGTAGGTAGGACCTTCTTCCTAGCATTATTTCGTTTCCTAGTCCATTAGATCTTTTGTCCTCTACGTAAGCGTAAAAATTTGGCGAGGATACTGATTTTGACATGGAGCAACTGCCGTCCACAACCCACAGAGAAAACCAGGCTGTTATTAAGTGAGGTCACGTACTCGAAAGACATGTAGTACCTTCATGTCTTTCGAAATAAAATTTCTTGGTCGTGCCGTTTACCTCACGATGTTTTCCATCACTGTCGGCCTCAAATTTTAGTTATGAGTATGTTCGTAAATAAAAAAAAACAGATTTTAATGGCACATGCCCTCAACAGGATTCGAACCAGAAACCAGTCGTCTAATAGGCTGGTTCATTATTCACTAGGCCAGTGTTCCGCAAACTTTTTATGTTCAAGGTACGTCTATCAAATCTACACAAATTTAGATGTACACACACCGACGAGTAATGTCAGACACTTGCTGCGTTACTCTTATTGCGTGTGCCATAAGAACTGTACAAGGGTCAAACTGTCTAGCTTGAAGTGTGGCTGTGTGTACACTATAGGAAATTCATATTGTTGTTTATTAGTTATTTATTATTGAAATCAATATAATATAAAGAGATGTTTAATTAGAAATTATACCCTGGTGAACTGTGCATAAGCGAACAAATTTGCAGCAATGACTGATAATCTCACATAACTCTCACCTATTGTATGTATTTTCTTCTTAACTCTCGGATAAAACTGGCCATTCTTCTGCGGCACACCAACTAATGACCACGATAGACTAATGTACCGTGGCACTGTTCTGCCCAAGACGAAGGTTATATGTCGTTGTACAGAAAACCATGACAGAAATAACCTATAGAGCACCGATGAGACCCGTTACTCAATTCACCGTTACGGGTCTGAGATAAAGTAGAACGTGCGGCTCTTATTGGCTAATTAACGAATCCATATCGCGGCGCTTATTGCTTTATTGCTTAAAATAATCTTTCATTGGTCAGTGGGCTCGAATCGCTGAGATATTTAGGCGCTAAAACACAACGTTTTCGTGAGCGCGGGGTGCCTTCATGTGCAGTGGTTGATTGTTTTGTGCAACAAACAGGACTTCGACGACGGGAAGGGAAATAGTCGACTAACTTTTTATTACCCATTCTATTCCAGAATAAAATACATCGTAAGAACCTCGTCAGGATATCTCCGAACGAGGTGATTTGCATAAAATAAATATAATATGCACAATGTGTCATTATATTCACAATGTATCGACTAAAGTTATGTTCGAGCCGACAAATTGTGAAACATATCACGTTTATTGTATTATTCATTGTTTTGCGGTTTGTTGAATTATTACCAAGTACCTACCACGTTAACGAAGAACTATTTTAATTCTTCTCTTATAGCTTATACATAATAAATGTTTTCACATTGTATTCGTTAAAAATATACTTCGTTGACTCAGCTACCTAATTTTAGCCGTAGCTCTCGATACGGAACTCCGCCGTTGTTTAAAACAAGATTCCTTATACTTTTCAGGAACACCGTTCCTATATGAAATCTATGTTTGCCTGTGTGTGCGTTTTTTTCGAATATTCGAATTTTGACTTCAGGTGTTCTTCTAGCAATGCAAGCTTGCGCATTTTCAACTGGTTTATATTACTTAACAAAATGAGTACTTTGACTAGCAAATAATAAAATGAAAGTGACCCGTCATTAGGCATATATTACACGTACAAGTAACACGTGTAATATATGTGTTGTATAAATAACCATCGCTTGAATATTCAGTTAGGGACGTGGGTGTATAGCCAAATATTCAGCCTCAGCCTTTTAAATTTAGATAAATAAGCGAAAAGCTTCATTTCGAACAAATATATTTAGATATAATTGTTTACCTATTTAGACCTTAATGAAAGTTACACCATTAATTTACTATGTATTTTGTTATGTTTATTAATCCTGTGATTTAGAATTCTTAGTTAATAGATTCTGGCGTTATTTTGCCAAATCACGCCAAGTCAAGTTTACATGCAATTTGATCTAACCTGCTTTGTCTGCTACCGCCACCAATTAGTTCATGAGGCCTAGCGCCGGCCGGCACCCTCCCATAACGTTAGTAAATGCAACATGCCGACGCTGCCATGGCTGCTGGCTGGAGAGGATGCCGGCCGGCGCTAGGCCGCATGAACTCATTGGTGGCGGAAGCACACAAAACAGGTTAGATCAAATTGCATTTAGAATTCTAACAAATATCGAAAAATAAGTCGAATACGCCGAATGCCGTACGGTAACCTAAAATTCGTTGCAACTCTAATAGAAACTAAACTAGACATTTGAAGATAGCTGTGATGGCATAATAATTGACTTAACCATAGCATCAGATAGGGCTGTGGCGGGCCCGTTTACGATTATAGATAATTTGATGTGATTATCGAAAATAAATTCTGTCGATTTGAAATCCATTATATTCTTTTATTCAACGTCGAGGAACAAAGAACTCGAATGATAGATTATCGTAACGACATTGTATAAAAACATCTAATGTGATGTCGTAGCCATATATTTCTCAAAGTGTTGTGCCGCGGCACATTAGTGTACCTAGACAAAAAATGGTAAGTTTTGTCAGAAAGTTAAGAAGATAGCTATACTGTACATAGGGGAGAGTAATGCTCGCTTGTCAACGGTTGTTCTAAATTTTGATCGCCTCAGATAAGTAGGCAAACATTTCTTATTAAACATTTGATTTTCCTTTGGTGTATATCTAAAATTTGTTGATTTGGTTGGTGTGTAAAACACAAAAACACAGCCCTAGCCTACGGACGCCTGCAAGGATTAGCGCTCAGGCGCTAAAACCCTTAACCCTTATCTAACGCAGTTGAATACTCAGAAGCTTTCTAGTGTCTCCTTTTACTCGCAGGAACACTACAATTTCATAGGGAGTCGTTGGCCTCTGGACTTCTTTTAGCAGATGTACTTTCCTAGTTAGGTTGTTCCTAATTAAGTGCTCTATACTTCCCTTTCACTAGCCAGAATTTCTTGACCGAAGAGACGTAGATTTTGCTATTCGGAGAGTGCATGTAGGTGAGGTTAGCTTTGGGTTTAAAGGCAGTCATATGGTACGTACATCCTAATAAATACATAGAACTGCAGCTCGCGACTCGCTATGCCGTGGGAACCGGTTTTTCTACATTCTTTTTTTTAGCTACCCTTAGTAGGTAACCGGTAAAAGCGGTTAAAAAGAAAGAAAGTATCGTCTAAGAACGTATCGTAATGTTGATCAGCCTGTAATCTTCCTCAAGCATTGGGTTATATATAATAAACATCTAAATTCTTCCGCTTTATACCTATACTCCTATTAGTATAGACTAGCTGCTGCCCGCGGCTCCGCCCGCGTGGAGTCAAATAACGTAGCCTATGTGTTAATCCAGATCATAATCTATCTACGTGCCAAATTTCATTCAAATCCGTTCAGCCGTTTAAGCGTGAAAGAGCAACAAACATCCATCCATACACACAAACTTTCGCATTTATAATATTAGTAGGATTATTGCCAAGTGTATACAAAGATACCGAACACAACGTCCTTTAAATGCGTCTAATATGATTAGAATATCGATGTATTTATTTATGAGTTCAATAAAATGACATTATTACGTGACATATTATATTAGAATGAATGAATTACCCGGTCGTTGACTCCGCGTCGCGAGCCCGTGACTAGTCGCCGGGCGCGGATTGTAGGTAAACATAGTAATTAATATGTTTGTTTTGCTTTTAACTATTAACGATGATTGCTGCCACCGAATTTACTGCCTAATGGTTTATTGGACGCTACTTTTGCACTTTGTCCTCTTGCTGCGCTGTCCAGATTTCACATTTCTGGCTTTAACGATGATTGCTGAATTTACTGCATAATGTGTTATCGGACGCAACTTAACTTTGAACTCTTGCCGCGTTGTCAAAATTTCGATCAAAGAAAGTTTAGATTAAATTGCCTGAAAAATTCAGGTTTCTTGCTTTCGGTTTTAATACATATACTATACTAGTGTGATGATGATCCCTATATAGGATTTTAGTTTTTGATAAAGTTTTGGACAATAAGCTAAAAAGTTAGGCGGATTTCATTTTTTATATTTAATAAATACAAATGATTTTAAACTCGTGAAAACCGATTTTATTAATGACGTGTCGTCGTCTCGTCACGACTTGTGTGGAATCGATTAGATGTCAGAACCTTATAAAAATAAAGAATTTTCAAAGTAGGCTAATATATAAACTATATTTAAGCTGTACGCTGAAAAATAAGGAGGGGTGTATTATTACAAAAAGCTGTTTCCTTGGGAGGCATGTCAAATAAGAAATATATAATGAACTAGCTACAGCCCTTGACGAGCTTTGACACCAATGTTCGTGGGTTCGATTCCCACACAGGACAAACATTTGCATGTATGAACATGTCTGTTTGTCTTGGTCTGGGTATTTTAAGAAAGGTAGGGCACGTCGAAGCAGCCCGTCTGGGGAAGTACTTCCACCTCACAGAAAGCCGCAGCCAAATAACAGCTCGCTAAAGGGTTGTTGTGTTCCTGCGTGTGAGTGAGGTCACCATGAAGGTTCTACGGAGTTGCTGTGTTAGCAGCAGAGGTGGCATCGCGCCAATGATACTTAATGTATTGCAAGCATTTATAGGCTACGAAAACCGCTTTACATCAGGTGGGCCGTATGCTTGCATGCCTCCCGACGTTGTATATAAAAAAAAGCACGCGACTTCGTCCGCGCGTACCCCGGTATTCCGTGCGAACCTTTTTCTTTTTTTTTCTTCGTCTTCTCGGACATATCGAATTGAGTCTACAACCTTCCTCAAGAATTGGACAATCAAAAGCAAAAATAGTTTTTCAAATGCAACTGGTCGTTTCCAAGATTAGTGCGTTCAAACAAACAAATTGCTCCGCTTTATATATTAGTATAGTTTAAAGCTGCCATAAAAATCTGTTTAAATCTTTTATTTTGTGTTTCTTGATTCTCTTAGACTTTTCATGCAATCTAATAGGGAATTGCATCATTGCATATCACTAGTTTGTGTGTGGTAGGTATACAAAGTTTAAACATATTTGCAAGAGAAATTATACGATTCTCCTAACTAAATTAACTAGTAATGTTTGTTGACATTTTGTTAATTATTTAATTTCCCATAGAAATATTTGTCAGCCGTATTTCAGAAAGAATTTACAGTCCGACGTAAATCACTCTAGAGAATTCTCTGTTATTTTTACTAGTCCATATGGTTCCAATATGTCGTAGTGTCGTAATAATAAATTATGACTTTACCGAGTGCTACATCTGGCCACGACTGATCTGCCTTCGTTTGAGCTAACTTGTTAGCCTAACAAGGGTGTGACATTCACAAACTTCATTTAGAATCTAATCTGTTAACACCCTACTCGCATCTAATCCTAAAATTGTCTTTCGCTTTCCTAAACAAACTCGATTGGAATAGTTCGCCGAGTTTCGGAATCGTTATTCGAGAATTCCTATTATGTTTTCAGCAAGAATTATCTGTTGGAGAATGAGAACTCTATTAAGGATATATTGTTTCATGTTATAAACTAGCTACGTGCGAAAGTACTTCAAGCAGCACACTCGATCTTGCAAATTGATCTGATGAAAATTTATGTGTTCAGTCTGGAATTCAAGTTAGTTCGACTAATTATGTTCGCTCTGCAAATGTATTTCCAAAAGTAGAAACACTCGGCGCCGCGTTCCTAAATAATAAAATCATTTTCGTGCCTTTACAGACCTGTGTGATCAATAAAGTTGGTTTCAATTAGCAGTACAATGATCGGCGACTGCGTGGATGTTATTTCGCCATTAGCGTACAAATGTTGAATTTAATGTTGTCGGAACGCGTGTCCGTTCCTCGCTACCGATACGAATTCTGTTGTTGTTGACGCGCTACAATAAATTAACGACAATTGCACTAATTGTGCAGCTAATGGCTTGCTCAGTGACGCGTCGCCAACCATAGCTATCTGAACATTAATTATCGCCGTCACCCGGAAATATCGTACTCGTGGGAAAGGTATTCCCATTACTACATTTCGTGTGTAGCTCCACTAATATTTTGCTACGGGTATTTCTTTATTGGATTACGTGATCAGAGTATCAGAGGGCGCTAGTTAGGATGCTTTCTTCCGCGGGTGATACAAATCAATGTTATATTGTAGAGTTGTATCGCGTGGGTGGAAATAGCTGATGTTTATATGCGTCGGTCGGGTCGGTAGAGACGGGCGATGGCCGATACTCTGAAATTGCTTTCAGTGCATGGAGTTCGCGTGAGGCGCGCCACCAATCTAGTGCCGATATAAATCTACAAGCCTGCCGAGTTGGGAATAAATTGCGAACTATAAGGATCCGTGCAATTTGCCCTCTGCCCGACGATCGTCTATCGTCAAGCTAGCCACGCGATTTGGACGATTTGTCACGTCAACGTAGGGCGGTTTTTTTACCGCAAAATTCGTATCCAACTCCCATAACGGAGTTTTCGTTATTCATGTATACCACTATATAACTAAGTGACTGAGGTATGTAGGGACCGAGTCATGTGGCGCTGGGTTTTTTCTGCCCCTGCAGGGCAGTGGTCGTGCAGGCGTGGATACATAGATATACTTGTTTTACCAGTTGTCTGACAATATTTATTTATTATATTTATTTATTTATATGTAGCTACTCTCTGTAAATCATTATTTTGAGAGTAGGTGTAGTTTATGATCTTTTTAGGGTTCCGTACCCAAAGGGTAAAACGGAACCCTATTACTGAGGCTCCGCTGTCCGTCCGTCCGTCCGTCCGTCCGTCCGTCCGTCCGTCCGTCCGTCCGTCTGTCACCAGGCTGTATCTCACGAACCGTGATAGTTAGACAGTTGAAATTTTCACAGATGATGTATTTCTGTTGCCGCTATAACAACAAATACTAAAAAACAGAATAACATAAATATTTAAGGGGGCTCCCATACAACAAACGTAATTTTTTAGCAGTTTATATAGATAATGGTACGGAACCCTTCGTGCGCGAGTCCGACTCGCACTTGGCCGATTTTTTGATTATTCTTTGGCGAGTAGAATCTTCTGATTTCCTCTTGTAATGAAAGTTGTGATAATTTTTTTTTGTGTTTTTATACAACGTCGAGATGCATACAAGCACATGCCTCACCTGATGTAAAGTGGTTATTGTATCCTATGAATGCTTGCAATACCGGAAGTATCGCTCGTGCGTTGCCACCCCTGATACAAAATACAGCAACTCCTTAGGAGCTTCCTGGTAACCTCACTCATTCGCAGCCAAATAACAATCCCTGCAGGGAATTGCTATTTGATTGCGGTTTTCTGTGAGGTGAAGGTACTTTTCCAGCCGGACTGCTTTGATGCGCGCTATCTGTCTTAAATTCATTACACTATGTTATTATTATCAGAGATATTCAATATTTTTCAGTTGTCAGTATTTCCTGAAATAGTCACAGTTGCGTGCAGCAATTACGCCATTATCCTAACAATGCAGTTGATTACAATTACACAATTGCCATCAACTACAACTACTACAATTACTTACTGAATGTGTTAAAATTAAAATAGTCATGCTCCGTTGCTTCGAACATGTAGAAAGAATGGACGAAGAAAGAATTACGAAACAGATATACAACGCGAAAGTAGAATGAAGTAGGAGCCAATGAAAGCCAAGATTTACCTATCATGACCAAATTGATCGTGTCAAGGCGATGTCAGGAGCCCTAGAAATCGGCGAGCATGCATGAGAATGCTATAAATGTTAAACAAGCGAGTGAGATGAGTAAGGACCGCGTCATGTGGCTCTCGGTTTACCCTGCCTATCCCGCAAGGGAATTGGCGTGAAGATATAGATAGATAGAAGAGATATATATATATATATATATATACACAATATACTTATTATAAATAATGCCAGATTCAAATAGGACATTGAAATTTATCGGACGAGAAGACAATTTCTGATTTATAAAGTAGGCGCGCGGTTTATGACTACATAGCTTTGTTTTTATTGCACAATACGACATTGTATACCAGTAAAGGCGATAGTAATAGATCGCTCTAAAGTAGCAACTCCACATGATAAATGTCTTTCTATGTTTTACGTTTAAAGTAGTACCTTAGTTTTACCCATTTTATTCTGTATTAAACTGACTAAGAGAATGTCTCAGTCTTTTCATACATTACCTTTACGTTGGTATCGGTCTCAAAACCTACAATGTTTTTTTGAAATTCAATCAAGGGTTTTATGGTAAATTATAATGTTTATCTGTCATTATTCTAGATAAATGTTCTTGGAACTAACGTATAAATGTAGGATTAATGGAGGAAACTGTATCGATAAAACCATACATTCTAGTCAAAAAGTTTGACTTGGCCGTTTCATGGGATTATTTTATGACAACATTAACCAATGAGTTCTTTACTATGTGTCCTTACAAGCGACATCCGCGAATCGGTTAAATTATACATTTTGACTAAGTAGTACCAGTTTGTATAGTAAGGGCTCGTAGATAGGCCCTGTAGAGTTATGAGATTGGCTGTAGCTACACGAAAGCCTATAAATTTTAATAAACTTGTGGGCCCTCAAGTTTCTGCAACCTTTTACACCAAATATTTTTTTCGGGATTGTTATATTATTTTAACATTAGCTAAAGAATAATTAAGAAGGCCTACGAAGGTGATGTCGGAAAATACTTTTAGGATTGTCATAAAATTTCTCCTAAACAAAACGCCGGAAAGTACTATGTTTTACTCAAATTCTTATATATCTCGAAGTAATTATAGGGTATAATAGTCATTAGTTGGAACTAGAGAAATATATAATAATAAATTGTCAATTGTGTATGGTAGTGACAACAACAAGCAGTAGAAGTTAGAACCATCAATGTAGTTATTAAAATACATTTAGTGTAGGTGAGAATTTTAGCTTCAATTTTTCTTTAGTTTTCTAAGATACCTTTTTTATCGTACCATATCCGTTTAACGAAAGTACGCAAGGAGGGTGATCTGAGACAGTGTTGGTGTTAAAAAAGAGGAGGTATTTTCTGTTGGTTCAGACGCACACAAACAATGCTAGATGAAAGTATGACAAAACAGAAATATGGCGCGAAAGTGGAAAACTGTTGAATCTAGGCTTGCCGTTCATGATTTCTCCTGATATCTTCTTCTGATAAGATACAGCCAAATTGAGAAGATATGACCTATCTTCTCAGTTGGCGAATTCGGAGCTCTATATAAAAATTAAATATGCATGTATAGAATAATTCATGTTAAATAAATGCGCGTTGTCTGTAAGGCTTGAGTCATGTTTCGCTCGGTTCCCTCAGCGTACCGTGGAAAGAACCTGACTTAAGATATAGATAAATAGATAGAACTGCCAGTATTGGTATTCTGATTTGACATTTTGCTGCCTCAATGGCAATGTAATGTGAAGTTCATAGCCATCTCAGGGATTGATATAAACCAAATAAGAAATTCCATCACAAGAAATTGGTAAGTGTGTTAGTAAATTTGTCGTATGTTTCGTTATGTATCATATGTACACATGTATATCTTATTAAAAATATGCAAAGCAACAATATCACTAAACTTTATACTCATTAAGTCGCATCTCACCAAACATATGCTAAAATCCAGCGAGTGGCTCAAATACTTTTTTTTTCTTGGGCGCATCTAATTAATGTTAATGAAATTGGAATATTGTTTCACTAAGCCAATAACCTACGGGTGGAGGGCTGGTGTCCGGAAATACAGACTTGCCTAGCTTAGGCACCAGTCTTTCATAACTATTAACCTAGTAATGTATATTATTGTTTCTTGTACAATTTACGGGAGATACAAATATTTATTATTCTTATATTTATTTTTATCTTCAGGCAAAGTTCCTTGTAGGGTAAGCAGGCAAGCGCCATTAGACACTGTCTTACACACCTCGCTGACTTAGATTATTTTTTACATTTTTTTGTGTAAAATCGCGTTTAATCCAGAAAGTTTAAAAAACAAAACCTTTTCTAAATACTAAATTTGATTGAAATCATCTGAGTTGTTTTTTGAGATACACGAAATGTATTTTTATACATATACCTATACAAGAATGCCTCGTTTAAAGTATAAGATAGCTCTTTTTATGCACGCTCGGCGGTTCCTAGTGCTCTGACTTCACCCCGATATCGATAAATCATCGTGTACATATCGTTGATGATAAATCATGTTAAATGTACTAAGTGCTGACAAGTGGGTTTAAACCCTAAATCTCCGGATCAGACTCGTCTTGCTTGTCGTGCAATAGAAGGATATAAGCAATTTGTACCAAATAAAAGGTCACAACGACGTGATTACTGTGTGAAATGTGTGATTCATTGTTTAGTTAGGATATCCACTAAATGTGCGAGTGTTTGTAGATTCCTATAGGAATTAAGTTCGCATTCTAAAAAGCATGATTTTATGTCGTGTTTGTAGTCCTTTTTTATAATACACCTGATGGAAAGTGATATAATGTAGGAAGCGTCGCACGCCCTGCTGCTAATACAGTAACTCCTTATCTCACTCTCCATGGAGTTGTTATTTAGCGACGGTTTTTTGTGAGTTGGAGGTAATTTAGAATAGCTTCATATGCTTCTCAACAAAAAGACATGTTCATGACTTACTTTTTGCGAGTTTGCGTTCTTTCTTAGCGAGTTCTTAGCGTTAGTACATAAGTTAAAAGGACCTAATTGCGCTAGTAAACATGCAATTGTGTCTTTTTTCCGTACAAGTACGATGATTACTAGTCTACTAAACTAGTATAATCCGTTAATACACACTAAGTGATTGCTGAGAGTGATTAATAATCGTAGTACTGTGTGTTGTCGCAGCGAGTGAGTGCTATTGCTCTTTCTTCTCTTCTTTTTAGCGGTATTCCGTTTCCTGATCCATTAGGATTGACAGGGTCCGCTACTTAAACATAAGGATTTGGCGAAGATACGGATTTTACACGGAGCGACGATGGGCGTCAGGCCAGGTCAAATGTCTTTCGTAATATAATTTCTTTGATGTGCGGGTTTCCTCACGATGCTTTCCTTCACCATCGAGCAAGTTTATCGACTGGGATACCACTGCTCCGAGTGAGTGCTATAGCTATAGACCTTGACTTTTTATGAGTCTAGACTATTTATGGGTTATCGCATCTGTATAAAAAGTATAACTGTCCCAAAAGGTGTCAAGAGGACCCTATTATTAAGGCTCCGCTGTCTATCAGTCCGTCTATCACACGGCTGTGTCTTTTGGACCGTAATAGTACCTATTACGAAACACCCTTGACATTTTCGTAGTGTGTTTATTACTATGGCCGCTATAACAGCAAATAAAGAAAATAGCATAGAATTACGGAACTTTTCATTTCTCGTTCATTTCTTTGGTTTAAATTATTTTATGTCGGATCAACACATGTATAGGCCCGATATCAACCGGAAACTATCGCTTTATTGTCGTTGCGCTTGGATTGTTTTCGGCTTAAGCTGTAGGACCTCCTGTGCAAGAATTTAAGTTTTGATATTTTTTTACTTTACAAGAAAAGTTGGAAATATTTCAGGTGTTCTTTATTTAACAGATTGTGATGTCTGGATTTTTGTACGCGAAATTATTTGTGAATGATAGCTGATTCCATGCGATGTGAGGGATTCCATATGACACTTGGTAATTATAATGAGTTCCTCACCATAGAAATATTTTGGTTTTTGGCGAGGTTACGTTATTTATCTCAAAGCATCTTCGTTAAGAAAATAATATTCTTATTACTCGTAGATAACGCTTAGTAGATAACGCATTCAATATTATTATTTCTAAATTAATTATTAAATTTATTCATTTCTACCTTATTTATCTTTGTACAGTTTTTATATACCTATATAGAACTAATATAAATTAATGCTGTAGAGTATTTTTTTGGATATACGAATTCTGTCTAGGTATAGAAAAACTAAGATAAATTAGGTTGAAATTAATCCATATTATATAACAATATACTTATTCCTAAAACGCCAGAAGTAAATAATGAAGTTACATTAAAATCTATTAATATTACTACACGCTGTACATGTGGTGTCATTTCCTAGGTTCGGACCTGATCATGGTATTAAAAGCTGTCATATGACCATCACTGACCTCTGTCATTGGACTGGCTCCTATCAAATAAAATATAAGTGTCAAGGAACTAAATTATAGATATGTCACTCCAACTTAGATATAAGCTGTATCGTATTAATAATATGGGTCACATCATTAAAATTATTGACCATTGATGGCGACAAGTAGGATAGTGACGCTACAAATTGGCACATGAAACAGCTGTCAGTCAGGAAAGTCAGGTCATAATTAATGTCAGTGTTTGAAATCCAGGGCCAGGCTGACAGAGTGGACACCCTAGCGCTGATGTATAGCCGCTCGGTCGTGAACTTTACTGCTCAGTTCATCGGAACATTCAGTTTCACTGCACTCCCTCATTGTTGCAATATCACCTAATATATTGCAGTCTCCGGTTGACTGCGCCTACTGTTGTACTGTAAATCAGTTTTGCTCTACATTTTCTTTTACCATTTATTTCTGTACAGTGTCTGATTTATTCCACCTTTGACGTTAATTTATCACTATGTTTGTATTATTTCCGAGTTTGTTTTGTTGGTATTACTGCGTATTTTAGGGTACCGTAGTCAAACGAGAGATCCTTGTAGTGGCAGTTTAGCCATGTTCATCTGTCTCTGTAATATGCCTACAGTGGTGAATGACATAGCATATGGAGAACCGTTGAGACCGATTTTACGTAGTAACTCGATTCACCGCTACCCGTCGGGGGGTAAAGTAGAAGTTAGTTAGTACGCGCGAATTAATTAGGCATAAAGCACGACATTTTGTGGCCTTGGGGTGCCTTCATGCCAATTGGTTTATTGGTTGATGGGTGATTTTTTTATACAACGTCAGAGGGCATAAAAGCATACGACCCACCTCATGTAAAGCGGTTATTGTAGCCTATGAACGTTTGTAATACATTAAGTGTCACTCGCACAGCAACTACTTCGAAGCTTACTCACACGCAGGTACACAACAACCCTCTAGGGATTTGTTATTTGGCTGCAGTTTTCTGTGAGGTGGAAGTACCGAGATCTCCAGCGTAGTTCAGTTTCGAAGTAACGTTTTGATGAGGTCGGTGGCTCAGTCGTGAATGACGCGACTTTGACACCAACGCTCGTGGATTCGATTCCCACACAAGGCAAACATTTATGTGCATGAACATGTATGTTTGTCTTGGTCTGGATGTTTTAAGAGAGGTGGGGCTCATCAAAGCAACCCGTCTGGAGAAGTACTTCCACCTCACAAAAAATCGCAGCCAAATAACAACTCCTTAGAGGGTTGTTGTGTTCCTGCGTGTGAGTGAGGTCACCAGTAAGCTCCCATGGAGTGGCTGTGTTTGCAGCAGAGGAGGCATCGCGTGATACTTAATGTACTATAAGCGTTAATAGGCTACGGTAACCGCTGTACATCAGGTGATCCGTATGCTTGTATGCCTCCCGACGTAGTATAAAAAAAAAACCTTAGAATATAGTAGTCTCATTTGGGTTTGGGAACAAGTGTATGCTAGAACGTCGTGACTTGGTTCAGAGACAAGCTATGAAAATCCTACTATCCTACTAATATTATAAATGTGAATGTCCGTTTGTTTGTTACGCTTTCACGCGAAAACTACTGAACCGATCATCATGAAACTTTGTACACATATTCTTGGAGGTGTCTGAAGTATAATAGTATACTTTTTTATTTAAAAAAAAATATATATTTTTTATCAATGCGAGCGAAGCCGCGGGTAAAAGCTAGTAATATTATAAATGCGAAAGTTTGTATGTATGGATGGATGTTTGTTGCTCTTTCACGCTTAAACGGCTGAACGGATTTGAATGAAATTTGGCACGTAGATAGATTATGATCTGGATTAACACATAGGCTACATTATTTGACTCCACGCGGGCGGAGCCGCGGGCAGCAGCTAGTTATTGATAATTCTAAGCGGCTCACACACGGTATTGAGTCACACACACGCTGAAATACAGTTTTAAAGAAAGATTTTGTCTCCCTTTTTGTATTCCATATAAGTTTCTACCGATAACTCATAACTTGTGGCATGAATTTCCTGCTGAGATTTTCTCTAGAGACGACAGCAAAAAGGTTCTTTAAAAACGCGTGAATTTTTTGAAAGTTCAGTAATGTACTGTGACATAGGTATGTTTGTTTACCACCTTAATGTTACATAAAAAAAACTTCCAAAATTGGACATAAGTTTTTTTAATTATAATTTTTTTCTACCTACAACGTCGGAAAGCATAAAAGCATACGGGGTCCTCCTGATGTAAAGGTGTTACCGTAGCCTATGAACACTGGTAATACATTAAGTATCACTCGCGCGATGCCAGCCCGGCTGTTAACACAGCAACTCCTTAGGAGCTTACTGGTGACCTCACTCACACGCAGGAACACAACAACCCTCCAGGGAGTTGTTATTTGGCCGCGGTTTTCTGTGAGGTGGAGTCACTACCACATACGGACTGCTTTGATGCTCCCTACCTCTTTAAAAAAACTCCGCAATTGAAATGTTTTTAAGTATCCCTACCATTTTGTATGCCTTCATTGGATCATTGTTCATAACTTCACGCCAAATCCCTTGCGGGATAGGCAGAGCCATCCGAACGCCACGTGACTCGATCCTTACCTACCTCACTCGCTTCTTTAACATTCATTGCTCTTTTCATGCACGCTCGCCGATTTCTAGGGCTCCTGACATCACCTTCTGATAGAACACGACCATTTTGATTTGTTAATTTTGGGTTTTACAATGTTCGAAAAGCTGTCATTGCCCTTTTGCAACATTTACACGAATCCAAATGTTTTCGATCCAACAATACGTACTGTGTGTACATTGTAATTGTCGATGGTAGAGTCCAGCGTCCGCGGCCGTGTACGCGGTTAATTAATTTAGTTCACTTCCATTCCGACATCGTTCTCGCATCTGCCATCTGTGCGATCCAACCGTGCGAATAAAGTAAATCAATTGGTTTTGCTCCGACCGCGATTAAGGTCGATCGTTTCCCCAATTCCTAACAAAAAGTGGATATTGTCTGAGATTTTAATTATTAGAAATTCGAGTGTTCAGCAACATATTTTTTTAAGGTCTCACACTCCAGCGCGAATTACGGTAGGACCGTTGGCATTTGTAATAACCATTTATCATCGTGTTTTTATACTGTGTGTACCATCGCAATCGGTAGGGCGCCACTTAAAACGCTTTTTGTGTAGCAATGATTTCAATGCTCCAAGAATATTGAGACAGGTACTCTAGATAAACGTACCGCAGTAATCGTTTGTTATATACTTATGTAATGTATTTGTACTTTATGAAACAATTACAGGACTATAGCATAAAAATAATGAATTATATCGTTGGTATTCAAAAAGAAGGACATAACCTTCAAGCATGTGAGGGGGGTATCCACAATCTATGAGTATATGCATACCAGCTGTTCTAACTCGGTTTCGTTCAGAATTAGAAACCCTCTGAAGGAAATCCTCGAAATTATATATATAAAAGGGGTCTATATCGAGAGCTCGATGATGTAAGTGATCCGTTTCATACATTAGTAATGCAGAGGATCTAGGAAAATGAGAAAATATATAGGCAAAGCGTCTACAGGACAAAAGTCATATAAATTTTTTGTTCTAAATCACAGTGTTCCACCCTGCCCATCAAAATTCCTTGTGTAGTGTAGAAGAATTAAATGAAGGGGAGGTTTTGCCGCAGTTAGTCTGCTAATTAAGTGTCTTTGTGTCCTACCTCTATTTACCCGAGCTTCGTTTATTAGTCGGCACCATCACACGTGCAGGTAAGGTGGCTTTGGTTCTAAGAGTCATCAGGTTTCACCCCAAACGCACGTATTTGCTCAATACTTAGCGAGACGTAGTTATAAAATAGAAGCATCCAATAACAAGCAAACTGTAATACAACCAAAGGGATCAATGAAATAGTTTCAGTAATAAGGCCAAAAGTTTTATATCAGGAGCATGTGGAACTCGGCAGTGATCTAATTGTTTTGGTTCGGCAGACGGGCCTGTCTGGCGGCACATGTTGCCGACACCCGCTAACAAATAGGGCTGTCAGTGGATAGTAGATACGGACTCGTTAGTTTAATGCCTGGCGAAGTGACGTCCCGAATTTGTGGAGGCGCCGCCCTTATGCCTCTGCAAACTAAAACTTGCTTCATTTTAATTTGCTATAGACTTTTACACTGCTATTTTATTCATAAATCTCGGCAACTAACGCATTTTCGTGTGCACCGAGAAAAAGGAAAGTCTACAAATCAGGCTACGGTAGCGTCCAGGGTTACTATTTCAAAACATTTTCATCAAAAATGTAGTAATATAAATTCTATGTAATTGTTTTAAGTTGATACTGATTAAGCTGACCGTTATTAGTATATGTATTTTTTATTTTGAAGTAAATATAATTATTTATGTATTGCTCTCCCTCGGAGACATGGAAACATGTGGTATTGTTAAGATAGCCTTATTGTAACTTTTCTTCAGATGCTCAATTTATTATTACAATGAGTTATTATATTACGGATTATTATTATTTGTGGATTGTTATCTCTCTGAAATCATGGATATATGCCCGGATACAGATAGGTGTGCGCGGGGATGTAGACCTAACACGTAGATGCCCTCGCCTCGATGCCTCGAGAAAATTGTTGTACCTAATGTACACATGGCATGTTAGTGGAACGATATACCCATGAGCAGGTAACATTAAACAATGTTCACAATGTCACTAAACTAAGTCAATGAGATTCAATGAGATAATACCGCTTCCTGAATGTAAAACCTTGGTCCGCCTCAGACCCCTTAAAACATGAACGTTGGAGGCCCACATTTCATACAGTTACGTCGGACCGGCCGACGTGCTATATAACTAATATTGATCATATCTTATTTGTTTTAGATTCATCATCATTTTAAATAGAATCTGAGAGCATTTCATCAAATAGTAAATTTCAAGAAAGTTTCTCTTCGTTTTTGTATATTTTAATACCACTAAGGTGAAAACAAGCATTCATCCCGCCTCACGGTAAGTAGTTACCGTAACCGGTAAATCTCCTTTCAATGTCTAGATTATGAGGTCAAAGGCTCATGTGCATTTACTTTGCAATAATCATGCTATAATTTGTAATTCTGTTTTAACTGTTAGATTAAAAAGACGTGTGTGCTTTAGACCAAACGACTGAAGTAAAATTTCTTTAGCTCCATAGTGTGATACAGACAATAGGCCTGCACTGTGTCTTAGATATACGAAACTTAACTCGCTATGAGAGAAAGATAGAAAGAAAATGTGTGCTCGCACCTCTCTCTCTCTCTTGGCCCTACAGTAATATACGAAACGTAACTCTCTCTCTCTTTCTATCTTCACTAACTTATATCTCCCTCTCAACTTCCGTTCGCCTCGCTCGATCACACTTTTCGTAACGCTCTCGTCGCGCATTCACCAGCTTACTCCCCAAGTCAAGCGTATAGAAGTTTTACTTTAAAAATCAGAAATATATAATGGAAGCTTGAAACACAAGGTATTGTTTCGTTCCCGCCTTAACACCCTCAACTTCTCAGGAGTTTTCTGTTCATCTTGTCTACTCGCGGAATACGATTACCATCTAAGGAACTATTTTTGGTTACGGTCGCCTGTAACATGGCTGTACTTTTATTTCAAAAAACCTCTAACAGCCTATGAAAAGGTTAAAAGTCTTCATTTGCCATTGAGCCCTCGCGGGCACTTAGACACGTCTTATATTTTTTGAAATATAATCTTATTGTATCTTATTCAATTCAATATACTTTTTTTCTTTTTTTAATCTACTGGCGTAGACAATCATGGGCGAGGAAGAAATGCCGCAAGAAACTTACCAATATTGGTCTCTTTTAAAATTGTCAATTATGTATTACAAAAAATTCACATAAGCGTATTGGTACAATACTGATATTAAATGGCAAAATTAAAGAATACTGGATAACCGTCGCTTTATTTTACTTACATAAAATATGTTTTTGAAGCATGCCTAAATCTTACGGGGGGTTTCACAATTTTGCATGTTAGATCTTGTCAAAACATTATACAATATTCATGGCATTCGGTAAAAGATAGGCAGTTCTTTCTCTACAGAATGTTTTGTATACTGGTATTTCAAACATTGGTATACAATTCAATAACTTATAGTCATGATGCACCTGTTTAGATGTGACAATGCCCACCCTTTCTTTCGCCAGTCTCGTCAGCTTCAGCCAACCACCAACCAACTCGATATGAAGTGAAACGTGGCTCTCAATACATTAGTTCGTAATGATCGTGACCCACTTTAGCCCTTAGTGTAGTGTCCAATGTAGGACTTACATTTCTGTATTGCCGAAACAAACTATAAGTCGGCAACCCTAAACTTTTTTATTCGATTGGCCTTTGTTAGTTTTTTGACGTAACGGTTGCGCTGTTTAATTTAACTGCAAGCACAGGGTGGGTGTTGAGTGCCACGCGTCACATATTCCCTCGGTCTTGTCTGTTTTCCTGAAGGACCAATTTATACGACAACCACTAACAGGAACGCTCGTAAATGGTTTGATGTTTGTTTATTTTCGTAATACTGTGTTCTAAGATTTAGATGGATACGCTTCACGTTTCATGTGTGTAAAAAATTTAACGTCAAGAGAGTAGTGACAAATGGGGAGCAGCCGTGAGATCCCCTGGGAAGTGGCCCCAGTAACGAGTTGCTCGTTGACTAATGTTTCCACTCTGCACAGGTCATCAGTGTCGCCGCTGTGTGGACCCTACATAAGTACATACAACCGAGCCACGTATGCCCCGTAGCCGCAGCGTCAGCTGGGGGCGTTAGTAATGAGATTTCAGATAAAAACTCCTCGGAGAATTATCCGTCGTGAGCCAATTGCACTGTCAGGGCGTCTCGAACATAATTGCCTCAGTGTTTGTTTAACCTGGTGAGCCGTGTTATATCTCATGTACGTTGTTAAATGTAGCCATAGACAAATGCCGCGAAAGAATAGCATTTTTTTGTCCGTTTTTCCAACTCGAAATACATAATTTAGGTGTAATGTTTCCGGCTGCTCGAAACGGAAAACGTCTTTGTTTGGGCGTGGATGCTTATTACGACAGGTCCCGAAAATTCTATCCGGCACGAAAGCGCCGGACCCTACTTAAGTAGGGGAGGCTATTGTGCAGGTCGCAGCGCACCTCCACTACAATGTAAACCACTTTTTGTTTTATTACGGCGATGTATCAACTTCGCCAACACGCGTTTATTTAATGGCGCCTACTAATCTGCGATTTTCTCACGTAATCGTCTTTATAGTCCGACGCCTTTCATCGTTATGGATGAAGTTCGCCGAACTTCATGTTAAGAGGATATATGAAAAAATTACGACTTTTAAAGGTGCTTTAGCTCAACTTTAACTAAAATCTACACAGTATGTTTTGTTTTAATGATTTGATTTAAATACATATGTTATTTCATGAATATTGGTTACTCGGGAAAGGTTGTACTTTTTTCCACAAAAACAACTAAATAAATATTAAATACCAAACTAAGCAAAGCGTCTTGTTTGTTAACCGTGGTTGTAGGTACATGTAAATAGCGAAACTGGGTGAATACAAATGTATGTATACTTACATATTTACCGAAAACTGCAGAGTAATAAACAGTAACTAAAAAATATTTTTTTCTGTTTTTTAGACAACATTTTAATTTGGTTATTTTTTATATTTTTTGCATGTGTCGATTACGTTAATGTTTATAAGTAGCGTCTGCTTAGAAATAACAGCATTTTTTGTTGTTTTTACAACGTCTCCAACTCAAATTCCATACTTGGCTGTCACGGTTCCGGGTGCACAGCACGCGCGAGAATTCTCTTTCTTTAAGTTGCGCGTTCTGAAGAAATCACGCTATTTCTTTAGACGAGGTATGCTCATTCGTCCATGACGTTTTTTGTTAGAGGAGCCATTTTTTCACATATCTTCTTAAGGTCCAATCAGTACACGGACATTATTCATCGGAATCAGTCATTGTTGTGTATTTGACCCTTCATATATTGATTATTGACTTATTTTTACTCACTGTGCATTTAGGTGTTTATCGATCATTGAGTGTGCAATATATATACATATATATATATCTGATTACACTTTACTGTTAGGCACAGTAACTTCCTACCCTATTATTTGACGTTTAACTGACAGGAGGCCGAGCTATAGGTATGTAATAATCACATGACATGCAGAGATACGTCTCTCATATGGGGACGTTCAATATTATTACGTGAACTATTTCCAATAAGCTGCTCATATTGACTTACTGTCAGAATTCCTTTCAAGTGGTCCCAAAAATGAAAAAGCGAACTTGTATATTAAAGTCATAAAATTAAAACGTTGTGCCATGTCAATAGAAGTGAAAGGTTCTGAGACGATATAATGGATTTGTGTCAACAAATATAGAAGGGAGGTCAGACACTCGGGGGGCTTCGGGCCGACCCCACTTCACAAAGTACTCGATAGATGGAAACATTCCGCTTGACTAATTTAAACCGATCTGAAGCTATGGACTCGATGCCGAACTAAACGCACTAAAGGGTAGCTCGAACCTTTTAGCCACGCACACCAAACGTGTTATAAATTCTACGCAGTTTATTACCCTAATTTATCTATATTAGACTTCGTATACAAGAAGCTGGAGGGTAATGCTGAACGCTTTAGTGCGACTGACATGCGACTCTTATCGTCTACCTACACAGACTTCCGTTCCGCCTTTTTGTACCCTTATAGCTTCTAAATATAGCAGTTACGCGGTTGGTTCAGATACTGATAGAATTTGCTTATTATTATGCATCATCAGCGTCTTAATTCCGCACCTGCCCATTGCTGAGTTCCTTCCCTTATCTTTTTTTATTAGGAGATCGTATGGGTTAAAACTAGTCAAAAGAATAATATTCTTTTGACTAGTTTTAACCCATACGATCATATAGACAGGCTACACCCAAGGTGATCCTCATCAACCGACTGTCCCCACTCTAATCGAATAAAATGGTGTTCATGGTTCACTATCATATTAAGAGGCGGGTTAGGGCAATACTGGGGGAGGCACCTCCTAGTGCATGAGATCTCACCAAAATAACAATTGTTTGAACTTATGTTCTATTCTTGCTATAGAATTAGGAATAGGAATCTCTTGAGGAAATGTTGCACGGATTGGCAACTAGTCAGTACTGTTTCTGTAACGTCCATAGTTTATGGTAGTAGAAATCTCGGCATCGAAATCCGTTCAGGACTTTCAGCATATTTGATGACCAACATGCAAAATGTCGTCACAACATTTTCAGCTACTCTGTTAGTGGAACTAGCCGTACTTAGCGACGATCAGTTCGGTCCCCCCCTCTTGTAGGCCTTGCATAGCCTGTACTTCGAAACTACCTACGCTACTTTTAAGCTACCTAAAATAATGATGATAATAGTACCCTACCTGGGCGACCGAGGTATGCTCGGCGTTTTATATATGACACCTATATATATATATATATATATATATATATATATATATATATATATATATATATATAAAGCATATATATAAAGCAAAACCTAAATTGTTCGTTTAAAGTAATCAGTTATACCATAACGACCGAGCTTTGTTCTGAGTTTTTTATGACAAATTGTTACCTATATAGATAAATTTAAAAACAAAAACCTATTATCTCAATCAAAATTTGATCCAAATCACCAGAGTCGTTACCTTATATGAATATTTATATATACAATAATTGTTTGTATAAAATAACAAATTAACACTTAAACCTCAAGCATATAGCATAACATTCACACATTGAATCACACATTCAAATTGTTTGTGCCATTATTAATATTGCATGGCTGGCAGCTAAACTAACGAATGCTCTGTCGAGGACTTGTATGAACTAGACTCAATTGTAACTATTACGAGATCCTTGTCTAGTTATGCTTTGATATGACTTCATTTAACCTGTTATGATAGGGCCATTCAATTTGCATATGTGTCTGACATCGAGACGAGCTTTGCATATTAAGAAAGTTACCCACTGGGAGCATTTCAAGTTTGTAATGCGACGGTTACCTCCACGAGCGAACTGTAATACGAACGCTATGCCGAGGTTTTCCTAAGAGATTACGACGGCAGTTTCTTCAAAAATGGCGTTAGGGGTTTTTGAACGGTTTACCATGAGCAAGTGGAGAATTTGTGTTGCAAGTTGTTTGCCAAGATAGGCCGTATCACGAAAAATCTCACGCAGTTCACTAAGCACACTCAAGAATACTCGTGCAGAAATTTTGACATAGGACAGGTATGTTTGTTTACCATCGTTAATATGATTTTTTTAACGAGGTATGCGCATTATTCACTGTATAGTGTTGTTTTTTGACTTTCTTATTTTGACAATGTGAGAAACTGTAGTATGACACAAAGTGCAAAGTGTAGGTGTAGATAGCTTCGGGAGGCATACAAGCATACGGCCCACCTGATGCAAAGTCTACCGTAGCTTATGAACGTTTGCAGTACGGGAAGTATTGCTGCAGCGAAACCATCCCTGTTGATAACACTTTTAGGCAACTGGTTAGGAGCTTACTGGTAAACCTCATTCACTCCCAGGTGCGCTCGGTGTACATCTACCCTAAAGGCAACAATCGTTCAAACTTGCTCTAATAATTCAGAAAATAAGTACATATTCTTAGCAGCAGTAAGATTAATAAGGCCGTTTTACTATGTTGCTTGAAAACCGCTTCGCCTAGCTAAACTACTTAGTTGCTCCATTTAGATAACGCATTATGTTTTGACTGATGATGTCACTGAATGCTACTTACTTTTTACGGTTCCGTATGATGAAAATTAACCTTTATAGTGCCACTTACCCGTCTGCCACAGATAACATCCTCCTTCGAAGTTTGAAGTAAAAATACTGTATTTGTATGGAAATATCATAGTTTGTTCCTGAAATGCGCTACCGGACGATGTTTGTAACTAGTATATATTTTTAAATCATGAAAAACTTCTATAAGCAATACACTTATTACTAATATTGTATTTTAAGAAGTGTGCAATAAAATAATGAAATAATTCCAGGTGACAAGTGTTTAATTAAATAGTACCGGAATAGCTTAATTAAATGGAACCGCAAAATCAAAATGATGCTCCTGCCTAGCATAGGAACCTAGCATTGGAAAGCAAGCATGCGGCCTGATCGTAAGCGATTGCCATAGCTTACGGACAGCTGCACCTTGTTACTCGTGCATTTTCCGACCATCTGTGGTTTCTCTTCACATCTTTTTCGAAGAACCTCATCTCAAAAAACGTGTTTTAGCGTCCAAACATCTCAGCTATTCGAGCCTACTGACGAATGGAAGAATTATAAATAATAAATAAATAAATATTGTCGGACAAATTACACAGCGCTATCTAGCCCCAAAGTAAGCGAAGCTTGTGTTATGATTTAAGTTCGCTGGTTATGAGTACTAGACAACTGATAAATATACGTAAATACATTTTTTTTTGTAAATACATACTTATTATACACAGAAAATCCAGACCAACACAGACAGACATGTTCATGCACACAAATGTTTGTACTGTGTGGGAATCGAACCCACGAGCGATGGTGTCAAAGTAGCGTAACAGCGCCTTTCACCACTGCGCCACCGAGCTCGTCGTTTGTTTAAACAATAAGCCGATAAGTGCCGCGATGTTGCTCCGCGAGCTAACTAATGAAAGTCGCACATTCTACTTTACCTCCGACCCCTAGCGGTGAATTGAGTTACTATATAATATCGGCCTCATTGGTTCTACATAAATTATTTCCTTCACATGCCACTAGGGAAACCTCGTCAGGGAGTTCATTCCACAAGTAAAAAGTTCTTGTATGTAATTATCTAAATGCACACGAAAGAAATTTCATTATTTGCGAGTTCGGTTCGGTGGCCGGTGATAATGTGGTGATCAATCAAGCGGGCCATACAAATTCACGGGGGCGGGCGTTCGTACGCGCTCCGCATCATTTCGGGAACCCAATTCGCTTTATTTGTTCTGCCTCTGCCTTATGTAGGAAACGGTTATTGTCTTTTATTTTACCCGTGAGTTAATATATCTTTTTGTTCATATATTGTATCAATCATTAGAGATTTTTTAACGTCAGGCTGAAACGCCGAATTTGTACGTGCGTGTAATATCATCATCAATATATTATTAATACGTGAAGCAAAGACTTTGTATCACTTTTTACGAAAATTACGCGAACGGAAGGGTATGAAATTTAGCACAGTTAAAGTTTATATGGAGAAGAATGTGCAGAAAGCTAATTTTTTTTATAATAATGCTTGGAAAATACATTAAATTAATAAAAAAACATTACACATATGTGTGTCATATGCATGGTACTACCATGCATATGACACACAAACAAATATATTATACCCAAATATATACTTACTCTTTTGTTTATAATTAAACTCTGTGCTGAAACTGAGAAGAGATTAATATTATTGGTCTATAATACCTATTATTTGTCTATTGTCTTACTGAATGTCAAAAATTCTTTTGTTTATGGTTGAAGACAGTGGTCAAACTGAGAAGAGATTAATATTATTCTTCAGTAATATTACTCTTACTGTATGTCAAAAATAATCATAATGTTATAGTCATAGTTTGTCCAGTAAATATTTGTTACCTATTTATTATATTAGTACGTGAAGGAAAAGCTTTGTCACTCTTTTTAAGCATATTGGGCGCGCGGAGGAGTACGTTATTTATGGATATTTGGCATGATTAAAGTAGGTACGTTTAAGAAAGAAGTAGAGAAATATAAAAAATATGCATAATACCTATATGTTAAAAATATACTAAATTAACTATTACCTACGGCTTCGCTCGAGTGGGCAAAGTGAAACAAAGCGTGTTTTCCGGTGGAAGTAAGATATTTTGCCGCGGTAAAAAGTAGCCTATGTCACTGTCGGGCCCTCCATACAAAATAAATTTTCTTACAAAAAAAAAACATCAATCCATCGCTCCGATTTGATATGAAAAAAGGACAAGACAATAGAGTTATACTCTGGCAATGTAAATAGTAATAATAACAATATTCAAAATGAAACTAAAAGTAATAATAATACAATATCCCCATCAATTGTAAATTGTCAAGAATATAGAAAGAATAATAATTGTATCAACCTGGTGCACCAAAACATTCAGGGGATGATAGGAAAGGAGTTAGAATTGGAGTTGTTTATGAATTGTAGCAATATTGATATTTTATGTCTAACTGAGCACTGGCTAAAACCCCATCAATTCATTTTCAGCTTCAATAACCACCAGGTTGCAAGCTCATTCATCAGAGATAACTGTATACATGGTGGCTCCTTAATATTATTAAATAAGTTGCTTAAATTTAAAGAAAGGTGTGACATTGTGAGCCTCTCTGTTGAGCGAGTTGTAGAGATTTCATGCATTGAATTGGAACGATTCATTGTTATGAACCTGTATAAACCTCCTAGCGCGCCCTTTGAAACATTTTCAAATATCATGGAGGATGCCTTAAATAAATTATCTAATAGCCATAAAACTGTTATAATTTGTGGAGACTTTAATATAAATATCTTGGAGAAAAATACTGTTACCTACAACTTTTTAAATTTATTTAAATCAAACAATTTGCATCATATTTTTACAGAGCCAACAAGAGTAACTGCTACAAGTACTACATGTATTGACAATATATTTAGCAATGTAAAACCTTCATATCAATCTATAATTAATAAAGTTCAGTCAGACCATTCAGGTCAATTGGTTTCATTTCCAAATTCTTCAAAAATACAAAGAAAGCAAATAAATTATATAACATTCAGTAAAAGCCGATTAGAAAGATTTAAGTCTAATATAGCAGAAAAAATTGTATTGTTGCCCTATCACGGTACTCCGGACCACTTGTACAGTTCATTATTTAGCTTAATTACTAGTGAATTTAATGCAATCTTTACTCCAAAACAACTGTCTGTAAGTGACCGTATGACATTCAGTGATTGGGCAACTCCTGGTATTTACAAAAGTCGGAATAAATTGTATGAACTTTATGAAGAAAGGACCTGTAATCACAATCCGACTTTTCAAGAACTTGTAAAAAATTATGCTAAAATATTTAAACGAGCCTGTTCCAATGCTAAGTCTATATATTTAAGAAATAAAATTAATGGTTCAACAAATATTATTAAATCTGTTTGGAATATGATAAATAATGAGACGGGTAGAGCGAAAGTACGTAGTCGAGACTTTCAGTTAAAGATAAATGATATAGATATCAAAAATGATGTAGAAATTGCGACTGAGTTTGAAAAATATTTTTCTAACATTCCTCTTATTACTACGAGAAATCTTAGGTCTTCTTCTATAGCTGCTGAACTCGTTCTCAAACAGAGCGTGGTAGAATGCGACACAATATTTGAATTTTCAGCTGTAAGCCCAAAAGATGTTTTGAACGCTTTTAAATCAATAAATATGAAAAACACTAAAGATCTGTGGGGTCTATCTGTCAAAACCATATCTTCTATTATTATTTCAATCGCTCCACATTTAGCTACAATTTTCAATTGTTGTGTGGCATCTGGTGTATTTCCTGACTTGATGAAACATAGTAAAATCATTCCATTATTTAAATCTGGTGATAGTTCGGACCCTTCGAATTTTCGACCTGTTTCCATACTGCCCATTCTCAGTAAAATTTTTGAAAAACTAATGCTTAGCCAGTTGCTCAGACATTTTAATACACATAATTTGCTTCATAGGAGACAGTTCGGATTTACGAGAGGTTGTTCAACTATAGACGCAGGGATTCATTTGCTTAAAAGTATATTCGCGGCATGGGAAGGTTCGCAAGATGCCTTGGGAATTTTCTGTGATCTGTCTAAAGCGTTTGACTGCGTGCACCATGACACTCTTGTCAGAAAATTACACCACTACGGTATCAGGAACAAGGCTCTCGAACTTCTGTCTTCTTATCTGGGCAATAGGATACAGAAGGTCGATGTTAATGGTAAAAGATCTTCGGGGTCCCCTGTAGTCATGGGAGTCCCACAGGGGTCAATTCTAGGTCCATTCTTATTTTTAGTATATATAAATGACTTACCTTATTATGTAAAGGATAAACATGAGATTGTATTGTTTGCGGATGATACCTCTTTGACATTCAAAATTAATAGACAGTTAGGTAATTATGACGAAGTTAACGATGCTCTCTCTAAAGTTATGCATTGGTTTAATGTTAATAATCTGGTTTTAAATGATAAAAAGACTAAAGTAATTAAGTTCTCAACACCTAATGTAAGACAGGTGACTACCAATGTACATGTTAATGGAACTAATTTAGCCCCTGTGGAGACAACTGTGTTCTTGGGTATAACAATTGACTCCAAACTACAATGGGGCCCACAAATTGAAAAATTATCAGGAAAACTAAGTTCTGCAGCCTATGCAGTGAAAACTATTAGACGGCTCACTGATGTTGATACGGCTAGAATAGTTTATTTCAGCTACTTTCATAGTATTATGTCATACGGAATTCTTCTTTGGGGTAACTCCGCGGACATTAACACCATCTTTTTATTGCAAAAGAGAGCCATAAGAGCTATCTACAAACTTGGTCCCCGTGAGAGCCTTAGAGAAAAATTCAAAGAAATAAATATTCTAACAGTCGCATCGCAATATATCTATGAAAATCTTTTGTATGTCCATAAAAACATAGACTCATTTTGTAAAAAGAGTGATACTCATAACGTAAATACTAGATATAAGCATAATCTTGTGTTACATGCAAGCCGTCTCCACAAAATAAGTAATTCTTTTATGGGGCAATGTATACGGTTCTATAACAAACTTCCCAGCAATATAAGAGAATTGTCAATAAACAAGTTTAAAACTACTATTAAAGCCAAATTGTGTAGCAGGGCATATTATAAAGTATCTGACTATATTAATGATAAAAATGCCTGGGATTGAGTCGATCCAATTATAATGTAATTAATAAATTATGTAAATTTGTTTGGATACCAAAAGAGGGATGCCTGAGTTTTTTGGCAGTATTTTTATCAGTGCTCACCTAGTCATGAACTGCACGGTAGGGAAAAAAATTGTGACGATTCCAAACAAATGTAGCCATTTTTACGGAATAAAAAGATTTTGACTTTGACTTTGACAAATCGACAAATAAATTCACTTTTTTAATAGTAATAGTATAATAGTACGCACCGCTCTAATATATTTGGTCTCTATGACTCCCATGAATTCTACGATTCTCTACGCTCTAAGTTTATTACACTATATGCGCCCAAGTTCGTCGCCAGCCACCAGCCAGCCACCTGGCCAGTTCTCCACTGGAGTCTCCTGTACACGGCGGCACTTCCACTCCTTTCTTGAAGCATTCCACGGACAATAGCGGGGAATCTCTGTGTAAAACAGAGTCTTTGAAGGTCTGCGAAAGGGTCATCCAACGGGAATACATCACCGGGATAAAAAGTAGCCTTTATATCCCGGTGATGTGTTTCTGTGGGATAGTGTGGGATAGTAGTAGATGAAAGCCGCTGAGACGTGAAAGCGAATTATAACATCCATATTTAGTAAGATTCTCATCTAAACGTCCAAACTATCCTACTGGAACATATCACCGGGATAAAAACTAGCCTTTGTGTTACTCCAGTATCTCATCTATCTACCAAATTTCATCCAAATCAGTTTAGCCGTTGAGGCGTGAAAACGGAACAAACATCCAAATGTCCATTCTATATACATACATTAATAATATTATTAGGATTAAACAAAATAAAACTCTTCAGAGTGAAATACAAAATGTTGATAATTAAAATCTGTCAATGTCACTGTAGACTGTGATCAAACAGTCACACTGAGATTATCGCTAAAGAGTCTTTAAATAATATTGTTGAAATAAAATATGCGTTGTTTACTTTGCACATACATTGTATATGCATTGTATATGTGAATGAATGAATGAGAATCTGAAATGCGATGTGAATTGACTTACTCTGGCTATTATAATAGTATATTATAAAATTTAAAAGTTAGTACACTTTATAATGTACTATTATATGTGGCTGTTACAGCAATAAAAACTCAAGAAAATGTCAAACAACGCATCATTGTTTTTTTAATAGCGCTTAGCCAAGGTATACCTATGATGTGACAGCTTACGTGATAGATTAAATTAAAAAATATATATGCAATGATAATAGAGGTATATTCTTTGACAAAATAACCTTAATAGCGTTTAATAGTTCAAACTAAAAGGTCGAGGAATTATGGTCGAACTTCGACCACGGGCGACCGGGCTAGTATATATTATTATATTATTCGGACTAATTCTATAACTGTCAAAATATTAGTCACTAACGGTAAGCTTGTTACTGTTTCACTAGATATCTACTATTAATACACACTATGGTAGTATGTATGTATATATATCTTCACGCCAAGTCCATTGCGCGGTAGGCAGAGAGAACCGAGCGCCATAAGACGCGATCCTTACATACTTCACTCGCTTCTGTGACATTCATAGCTCTTTTCATGTACGCTCGCCGGTTCCTGGAGCTCTGGTAGTGATGATTTATATTAGATTTTTGTTACTTAAAGTTCGATTTTCGAAATCTATATTAACTATTATCGAAATCTGACAAGTTCGATATTCGATCTCAAAAATGCCCATCGCAATCGTGGCAATTGAGTGCCTTGATCATAGAATTGAGCTTCTGTATTTATCTGGCGCTGGCAGTCACAGTGACGGGGCAATGTCGAGTATATTGTATAGTTAGACAAAACATCGAAGGATGCATATCGTTTGTAGCTAATTTTGCAAGATCGAATTTCTTCTTCCATGGGGTATCCTCTTTTCTAATTTGTTTGCATTGACGGGGTTCGCTACCCTTAGGTAACTATGTACAAAATGTATCTTTGCCAAATCCTTAGGCTTACCTAAGGGTTTGGCAAACATACTATTTTTTACATGGAGCGACTCAGACCTCCACAACCCAGAGGGAAATCCAGACCTTTCTTAGGTTTGGTTACATATCCTCTGAAATAGAATTTATTGGAAGTGCGGGTTTCCTCACGATGTTATTCCTTTATCGCCTAGCAAGTGACAATTACGAATATGTATTTAGGTACGTAAATTCGGAAACACAAATTTAGTGGTACATGCCCACGTCAATATTGTGACCGTGACCGGCGGATAATAGGCCGGTTCTTGAACCAGTGGGCTATTATTGCTCTCATTTGTAAGCACTAACTATTTTAGAATTGTCTTAGGTTATCGCGATTGTTATTAACAATTTTTAACGAAAGTATCGCGTGTTTTATTTAATTTGTGGTTCAACAAAATAAATAAAATACGCGATACTTCCGTTAAAAATTGTTTAATTCAATATTTTAGAATTGTTTGTATAATTGATGGCGGAGACATGTTCAAAGAAAAAATCTTTTGCGGTTAATCATTATGTTCTGTTAGAACCTTCAAAATATTATTTTTAAGATAGGTAGGTCGCATCAAATCAGCCCTTCTCCGGTAAACCGCACGGAAAACCGCAGCCAAATAATAACTCCCGGGAGGGTTGTTATGTCTGCGTGTGAGGTAAGCTCCTAATCCTAAGGAGTAAGTCTTAATCCTAGTCCTAAGGAGTTGCTGTGTTAGCAGCAGAGGTGGCATCGCGCGAGTGATACTTAATGTATTGCAAGCGTTCATGGGTAACGGTAACCGCTTTACATTAGGTGGGCCATATGCTTGTAAGCCTCCCGACGTTATATATAAAAAACATAATTATACAATGGTTGAATATTCATTAATATCTTGTTAATTAAAATAATCTAATTAAATAAAATATGCGAGCTAAATGAGATACTGCAGCGTTTACCATAAACATGTCTTGTAAAAATGCAATAAACTTAATCAAGGTTGCGTACACCGTTTCGTTTTCCCATTAGCATCGGTAAACGGAAATGACGACGGGATAACCGGTTGCTAGTTAAAAATTAAGTTCTTCTTGTTCCATGTGCGATCGCATGCAACTTAAAGCGCACTCGTTCGCATTGCTTTCCCACGGCTGACTCGATATACCGGTCAAGTACGAGTCGGGCTTCAGTCACAGGGGGTGCCTCGATTAATATGTGAACTTTTTGAGCTTTTATGATTTAGAGGGTTTAGAACAAGAAAAAGTTTCTGACTTAACTTAATACATGTTTTTGCATAATTCTCAAAACAGGAAGTGTAAGCGAGTGGGGTGTGTAAGGACCGCGTCTTGTGGATCTCGATACTCACTGTTTACTCGGCAAGGGACCGGGCGTGAAGATATAGTAGTAAGTAGCACATACAAAATTATAATGTTTAACTATTGCCAACATTAGTTACTTAAAGGAAACAATTCGTCTGTCAGCGAATTAATCATTTTTTTACTTAGCACCGACTTCAAAATTATGAAAAAATCATAATTAAATAATAGACAATAATTTCCTAGTTACATTAAACGGAATAGCAAATAAGTATCTAAGCCTAATAATTTGACGAAGATACTGATTTTGACATGGTGCGACTGCCGTCAGACATCCACGAACCAGGGGGTCGAAAGCTCGATTAATTTGTACGCCATTACCACAAATTATTATATATAAAGACTACTTCAACTTTTAATAATGTACAATTTGTTACATTTTATGGTTACGAATATACAAACAGACGAACAAAGTTAGGAAACAGGAGCTTTGATTTCAATTCGGAAATCAAAACTCTTAAATCAATGCAGTAGCGCCAGCTTAGATTTTGATCGTAGATTGATTGTCTACTATTAATGAGGTTCAATACCATGTTGAACAAATTATTGTCGAGATTTCCAAATATTACTCAAAACTTTGACATTGGAATTGGATTGCCATTGGAATTATCCTCAAGAGTAACCTTGTAGGCTTAATTTGGTCTCACTGACACCTTTCGATAAGGAACCCTAAAACCACTACACAGCGCCATTCCAATATTATAACCAATGATGAGTGAGGAAATATCAATTATTTACGCCTACTATGCATAAACATCCAATAAAGTACAGTGTTGTCAGTAAGCAGTATTAATTGATAACGGAGATAACGTTACGATGGCAGCGTGCTGATAAGAATGTTAAACAAGATTTATGGGATGGTTATATCATGTTTCAGTGTTCGACGGCTAATTGGTTTCAATCTGTTGTTTGTGATGGAGGTCAAATGAATTCGATGAACGTACATTAAATTTAAATCAATACTTTTTTAACATTTTTGTGGTGGGAAGTTAGCAAACGGTCCACGGTTTCCCTTGTATATTAAACATTGCTTATAAAGTGCTAGCTGGTTGCTTGAAATAAAACAACAGAGGGAAAACCAGACCTTTCTTGGACGCTGGTTGGTTGAAATGGAATTTCTTGGAGGTTGAATTTCTTCTAATTGAATGTTTTCTATCACCGTAGAGCAAGTGATAATTGTGTTTTTTTTTTATATTTCGATTTCGATTGTTTTTGGATTCCTAGTTTTTGGAAAAATCCTTATTTTCATTAACATGTAAAAAATCTGGAACGTAAGGAAGCAAAGAAAGTACATACTCCAAACACAATTCCGACAAGTCAAGGACCGATTTTTGAAAACCCCATCACATAGAATAGGCGAATTTTTGGCAGGGACTTCATTACACAACTTAAGTGTTCTTCGAAGAAAATCTCTGAAGTGGCATAGTACGCGACCATGTTTTAATATCGAGATCAACTTCTCAAGCACTCACGGGTATGTATAATGTAGTTTCGTATTTGTGAAATAATTTTCAGAACGTTTCCCCATATATACAAACAAGCAAACAAATAAGATTACAACCGCATTTTTATTTTTTATAATATTAGGGTTGATTACTCAATAGAATTATATATTAATAAAAATAGGTTCTTATTCTGTTGAACTCATATATATATAGAACTCATATGTATCGTACATATGTATAGACTACATCCGAATTTCCGACCCCTACACGAAAAAACGATAGTCAGGTATACAACATTTGCGGAAACTATGCCACTAACTTTGCTTGTAAACGTACAATGCTCTTAACATTACGCTAAAATGCGATGTAATATACTTCAACCAGCAGTGTACGTGTCACTACACTAAAATGCTGCACCGTATAACATGCACTGTAATAAACGATTACAAGCCATTGATTATGAATATAGCCAGCCATTATGCGACGCGAGCGCGAGCCACTAAGATTTATAACCTGTATCCACTAACGAACGATTCTATAATTGAATACACTTTTGTATTTTCACAAAAAGTTCTCATGGATCGTATATCGACTGCTTTTACGACGGGCACCGTAAAGTTGTTTATAGCATTGTGCGAAGTGAAATGATTTTTATGTTCCATTCGTGGACATCGGAACTATCGCGCGGTTTAATGTAACTATCGTATTTTATTGTTGTGTTAATCTATTGGTAGTTTTTGGTAGTGAATTAGGGACCACCGGTGTCCACTTCCTCGCCGGTCGGCAACTGTGCATTAGAGACCGGGTCACGTCTTGGAGACATTCAGGCAGGAGACGTCACGCGTGTCGCTTCCGGGCCGCGTGTCGTATAATGACATATGTCTCTTACTCGTATTGCTGCCACACAAAATGCTTGTGGAAACGAAATTTTAGAGATATTTTACAAAGTATACATATATGATGTTTTTAGAATTGTATACATTCTCTTTGTAGATCCTTATTTATTATGCATTTGCTTAACTTCGACGTACCAATTGTACTTTGGAACGGTGAAGTTGAGTATAAATATTTTTAAGTACAAATAGTAGGTATGAAAAAGAGTGTCAGTGTTAAAATAAGAAGAGGCACGCTTCGTTGGTTCGGACATATATAAAACAGACACAAAGAATCACGAAACAGATATACAACGCGAAAGTATAAGGTTGTAGGAGCCGAGAAAGGCCAAGACTAACCTACCAAATTGATCGTGTTTTATCAAAAGGTGATGATGTCAGAAACTTTAGAAACCGGCGAGCGTACACGAGAAGAGCTATGAATGTGAAAGAAGCGAGTAAGGTGTGTAAGGATCGAGTCTGACTACCCCGTAAGAGCTTTGGCGTAAAGTTATAGATAGCAGTACAAATAAATAAATATTGCTAAACTTATTATAGGCTAACAGATCTGTTTCAATTATTAAGTGGTTTTGAATGCAAGATGACATTACTTTCAAAACTCTCAAACAGAGCACTGGGTTAGTTCATACGTAGTCTATATACGGGCTATTGTCCAGAGCACTGTAAATAAGTTTAAGCACTCACCAACTTAGGCGCTTCCGGTACTGGGCGTAGGTACTCTTTGCTACTGCTAACCACAGGCGGAATGGAATAGCTACCTAACGCCTAGTAGTAGTAATAGAATACTGATAACATAGTGTTCTATTTGATGTTGATCGAATTTTCTCCTGCATCCATCTTATCTTATTGTAATTTGGAAATAAACACGAAAAAAATATGTAAAACGTGTTCCAAAAGTTTCTATTTAACAGTATTTATGGACAGACTAGTTGTATATCTATTAACTTTATTATACAATTAAGAATTGTCCAGTAACAGATACATAATCCGGAGAGAAATGAATTATGCAATGGCGGATTTATCTCAAAAGCGATCTCTTCCGGTCAATCACAGAAAATCTAAAAGGAAAATAAGTCATGCGAGAATTTAGGGAACATTATGAGTATGTACACAGAAAAATTGCAGTCAAATAACAACTCCCTGGTAGGTTGTCGTGTTAGCCGATTAGATAGAAAAGTAGTAACATAAGAGAATTGAATAAAATACAATAAGATTATATTTCAAAAAATGTAAGTGCCCGCGAGGGCCTAACTCCTTGGGAGCTTACTGGTAACCTCGTTCAGTCGTAGTAACACATCGACCCTCCAGGAAGTTGTTATTTGGCTGCGGTCCTGTGTAATCGAACCCACGAGTACTGCTGTCAAAGCAGCATTATTACCCACTGCGCCACGGAGCTTGTCTAGCTCGAGCTTTCTGAAAGGTAGATAGTAATAGGTATACCTCTTTCAGAAAACCGCGGCCATGTAACTCCCTGAAGGGTTGTTGACTGCAGACGTGTTCACATAAATGTTTGTCTTGTGTGGGAATTGAACGCACGAGCGTTGGTGTTAAAGTACTGTTGCTAACCATTCCACCATCGGGCACGTTATATTATTAATGCAAAGTTAATGTAAAAGTCTGGTCGACTGTAATTATAAGCCAGTAATATTAGCATTACATCGCGCTGGCTGCCAGGCAATGGGTGCTATTATGAATTTCGTGTTTCTTACTTCAGTGAAATTAAGTTTTGCTAGCCCTATTTTTCTCCATATGTTACCGAACATTATTTGACTGCGGCATTGTTATGTAATTAAATTATTATTTTTAAAGTTACTGAGTGGGGGGTGTATGTGGTCATTCTCCTCTGGTCAGGGGTGGATTAGGACGATCAAGCCAGTACGGGTGTAGGTATTAAGTCTCCTCTCGCTTAGCCTCCGGAGTAAGAGAATATGGTGTTGAAGGTCCAAGATTTCTCTACATTCGTATAAAACTGGGGGGATCATACGAGTTCTTGTAATCTCAGCATACGCTGCCGTGAGTTCAGCGTGACCAACTTCACTTTCTTGACTTCCAGACAACAACTTGTGAAGTCTAGCATGTCAGTATATCTTCACGCCAGGTCCCTTGCAGGGTAGGCTGAGAGATCCGAGCGCCATAAGACGCGGCCCTTATATACTTCAATCGCTTCTTTAACATTAATAGCTCTTTTCATGCACGCTCGTTTCTAGGACCCCTGACATCACCTTCACACGATTAACCACGATCAATTTGGTCATGGTAGGTTAGTCTTGACCTTCCTCGGCTCCTGAATCCTTCCGCTTTTGCATTTTATACCAGAAGTCTATCATAAAACTTAAAGAAGACGAGGCGTGGATGTGTCGTGAGATTTACGCGAATACGTCTTCGTAACGGGTAAAAGAAAGTAAGTTGTACAGAAAGGAGATTATATGATGCAGCGAAATGATCTCAAAATGGCGGTGTTTTCCCCACACCGCGCGCTATGTGTCACAGTCCTCACACAACAAAACAAATTCTTTAATCCTTTAGCTATCAAGTGGTGTAATAAATTTTTTGATGCAAACGATAGATGTAGTTACAACTCGAAATCTATTTAAGACGTATTCACGTCAAAAGCAGCTCGACTAGACAAGTACAGAAAAATAACAACTCCCTGGGAGTTGTATACTCACTCACTTGCACGAATGAGGTTACCAGTAAGAACTTTTAAGAGCAACTCCTCAGAATTACTTACTGGCAGCTTTTACACACCTAACTCGCTGCTTTAACATTAATTGCTCTTTACATACGCTCACCGATTCATAAAGTTCATGACACCACCTTCTAATAATATACGACCTATTTGATCACACTCCTAGTTTGTGAGTCTTGCCCTTCCTCGGCACCAACATCCTTTACTTTCGCGTTGTATATGTTTCTTGTCATTCTTTCTTCTTGCACTGCACTTTTTATATATATTTTTTGTATACAACTAGATTGGCAAACAAGCATGCTGCCCGCATTAATTAATTAGATGGTTAGCGGTCACTGCAGCCTAGGCTGTTTCGTCACAGTACCCAGTGATTTCTCAGCCATATCTCACCCTTCAAACCGGAACACATCTATATAAATATAGCTGCTTGGCTGTAGAAATAGGTGAGACACGCAGAAGACTTTTGTACGAAGTCTCCCTCTGGTAGAACGTTTTTGTATTTTATAATTTTAGTCTTCTTCTTTTTCGCTTTATCCCGTTATGGATTAGCCATTAGAATTGGCGGGGCCCGCTATCTAAGCCTAAGGATTTGGCGAAGTCACTGATTTTTACATGGAACGACTGCCGACAGACCTCCACAACCTAGAGGCAAAACCAGATCCTTCTTAGGTTAGGTCACACGGTCTTTCGAAGTATATTTAAGTCCAAAAGGACTTGTGGCTTTGTTGGTCCTTGGACGATGTTTTCCTTCACCGCCAAGCAAGTGATAAATGTGTACATAAATTCGAAAACACAAATTTAGTGGTACATGCCCCCGCCTGGATTCGTACCGGGGACCATTTGCTCAATAGGCCGGTTCCTTATCCACTTTGACGAGCTCGGTGGCGCAGTGGTGAAACGCTCTGTTACGCTACTTTGACACCAACGCTCGTGGGTTCGATTCCCACACAGTACAAACATTTGTGTGCATGAACATGTCTGTTTGTATTGGCCTGGGTATTTTCTATGTATAATAAGTATGTATCTATCTATCTATAACTTCACGCCAAATCCCTTACGGGGTAGGCAGAGAGAGGCTTGGACAATCTACATATATACACATGCATATTGTACCAACATGTTAATATACAATCTCATTTTAAGAGACTGTGTGTACTTAACATATATTATAAATTTACTAAGAAGTAAACAGACTGGGGAATTAATCGCTCGTTACAGATTACCCTAACAAAATAACTATTCCTTGGATCAGTAACGCGTGAGCGACATAATAAGTATGTATTTACAAAAAAAATGTATTTACGTATGTTCATCAGTTGTCTACTCGTAGTACCCATAACACAAGCTTCGCTTACTTTGGGGCTAGGTGGCGCTGTGTAATTTGTCCGACAATATTTATTATTTATTTATTTACTGGGCTATCACTGCTCTATGTATTTATAATTTTAGTATATGCAGTAATTATGTACCTACTCATTCTAATGAATTAATCACCTACATAGTTTATATACGTAATACAAGATTCATTTTGGCTTGGACAATCTACATATATACTCATGCATATGGTACCAACATGTTAATATACAATCTCATTTTAAGAGACTGTGTGTACTTAACATATATTATAAATTTACTAAGAAGTAAACAGACTGGGGAATTAATCACTCGTTACAGATTACTCTAACAAAATAACTATTCCTTGGATCAGTAACGCGTGAGCGACATTCCTTGTGTAGCACGCAAGCATTCATTTCAGGCCGGTGCTATCTATCACACGCCTTATTATGTAAAACAAAAGGAGAACTTACAAATTTTATTTTCTATAAACAGCAAAAGAGAATTCCTCAAGTGCCACCAATAGTAATATATGTACGTCCACACATCACCTTGGAAATGCCTTCAACGTTGAAATGAACTAAGCGGCGGTTTCACCTTTGAAGTTGACAAGGCATGCGTGATTACACGCGGCCGACGAGCCGCGACGCACGCCTAGACACTGAGCCGCGGAAAGCTGACGACATTCCCGCTGAGTGTAAAACACACGAAGATGTTACAGTTATGCTGTAAGATGATATTTTAAGCCGTATTCACACCGAAGCGTACATTCAGGCGCCAAGGCAATTACCACATTGATACATTGTGCTTGTGTATTATCTTTTTTTTAAAGCCACTAAGTTCGCAAACAGACCTACGGCCTGCCTGATGGTGTGCAGTTACCGTCTTGCGTTGCCGACCCTGCAAAAACCCTCCTCACGCTTTTCTTGAAGAACCCCATGATGTAGTCGAACGAGACGAATAAACCTTAACTTCGTATGAAGGCACCCCGCGATCACGAAAACGTGTTTAGCGTATAAATATCTCAGCGATTCGAACCTGACTGACCAATGGGAGAACGTTTCGACCAATAAGCCGATAATAGCCGCGATTTTAATCTGTGAACTAGCCAATAAGAGCAGCACGTTCTCCTTTACTCCATTTACCGAGTTACTATGTAGTACCGGTCTCATCGGTTCTCCATAGGTTTCCATAGTTTCTCCATAGTTTCTTCGTCTCTTTTTTTCTTGCACGTGGCGTATTTTTTATACATTGCAGATTGACTATATTTGTCAGTAGGTAATAATTTTGTTCACACCGAACCCATGCGGTGTGCCCAATCGCGGTCTCTCGACGGCTGATGATTATGCACAGAGCCTACTTGCAATCGACCGCTTACTATATACTTACGTTTTGGTGTGAACGCAACCTTAAGGTCGTTAAATTTGAGAGCAAATAAATTTAACATTCCAATGTCATTTACCTACAAATATTTTACTATTTGTGTAATTTTGTTTTCGATTCGAAACATAAAAAGCAACGAGAATTAACTTGAACATTTCTATTAGGCACATAAAAAGTAGAAGCTTAATTTCTATCCAACAAACGTTTTCGTGACTCTTATTGCGATGTTATGAAACGGATGGAGGAAACTTATAATCATCTAATTAAATATTACTGTTTACTTCTCCTTTACCCTTAGGCAGGCTGGAAAAGGTCGCTTAGCGACAAGACTGCCTTTGTTCTTATACTCTATGCTATGCCATGTATTGTTTAACCTTCCATAAGATTTTAATCTATTTCTGAGTAAGAAATTTAATAATGCCTTGTGTAAACTTCTTTTTCATAAAAGAAACCTCGGTAAACTAGTTTTTAATTAAATAATTATTTTAATTATTTATCGTATGTAAAGAAATAATGATATTTATGTTTACATATGAATAGAATCTGCGCTAAATTTAATAAAATTAATTTTACGTTTTAATTCGCAAATATAACATTCTTAGCAGGAAAGTAAATTAGGTTTAGCATATAGGTATGTGATTTCATGAGCTGGCATAGAGCAAATAGGTAATTAGACGCTGACTTCATTTTTTAATTTCATAATGTTGATTTATCTTAAAATTTTCATCATATCTACATCAAATTTCCACTAAAAGTACATATGACATGGAATCACCTACGGCCTACTCGTGTAAGTAAAATCAATATTGCGTCATAAACAAAATTAAGACTCAAAGGTATGTGATTTACAAAAGTATTAATGAATAACTTTTTAACTAATCATTAGATATTAATCAAATTTATGTGGGACTAAATTCGGATCATCTTAGCATCGTTTGCTTTATAGAAATTCGTTGAGCCGTTTCAGAAATATCGGAGCACGTACATAAAAATGATACACACAGACGAACATATGATGTACCTACTTCCCCTCCATGTGGTATATATATGGTAGGACGATTACAAAGAAATGTTGGGAATCGCCGCACTTGCACAATACGGGCAGGATGTGATCGCGTAGAAGGTGAAAGAAACTATGTATTTATATCTCAAACGAGAATGAACACCGAAGATCGCTGTACCAACTTGTCTTCAAAATAAATCAACAATTCTAAGTGAGGTAGGCTGCATCAAAGTAGTCCGTCTGCGAAAGTACTTCCAGTCGGTCAGTTCCGGTCCCATTGGGTAAGTAAACCTCTGTCCCATAGAAAACCGCAACGAATACCAACTCCCTGGAGGGTTGTTGTGTTTCTGCGAGTGAATGACCCTCATAAGCTCACCAGTAAGCTCATAAGGAGTGGCTGTATTAATAGCAGAGGTTGTTTGCAAGCGTTCGTAGGCGACGGTAACCACTTTACACCAGATTGGCCGTATGCTTGTATGTTTTCCGACGCTGTAACTCATGTAAGTGTATAAACAAGAAATAACATGTAAGTGTATAAAAAAGAATTACTTTTTTACAATCTATACTTGCTTTAGTGACATGGGATTTAAAATTGGAATTTAGAAGTTAATATATACCTAAAAATTACCTTAAAGTTTTTTTTTAATGACAATCAACTTATATTATTTCGTAGTCAATAAATATGTGATTATATTAACAGAGGAGTATTTGCCGTAATAAATAATGACTTTCGTACCTGGTCACGGTACGAAATCATTTTTACGCAATCAGTAAGAAGACCTCATAGGCATCAAACCTCTGCTTTCATGGCGACATTTTGAAAAATGTCTCCTTGAAGACTTCGGCTATTTTCATTGGAAAGTTCCGCGGACGGAAACGTGCATTCAAATAAAAATAGAATTCCAATGTTAAAAATATTCCCGTTATGAAACTCATAATTCTTTACTCAATTTGAGCCAAAAATTACATAACATTTGTATGTTGAGACGTAAAACTGTTTTGTATAATATACCTACCATAATGACTTTTCTCCTTTGTATTTGTACCTTTATTCGAGGAAATAAATCATTTCTTCATTCAAATATTCAAAATTTAATGGATTAAGATAATGTGGCATCATGATTAGGTATTATAGATAAGTTTTTTTTGATGAATCTTAATCTTCGGAATCAAGATTTGTTTTTCAGACTGCACCCATTTTTATTTTGATAGCTCTCGCCAATGATTTACAAGGTTTATTTCGAATAGACTAGACAAATTAATGCCTCAGTTTTTCAACGTTACAAGCATTTAGTTTTACTTTACGACCGATACAAATCGCTAACTCCAACCATTTATATAAATAAAAAGCAATTACCGCATGGATCCTCGTTTGAGAACGGCTCGGGCGTTTTAACTGTTTTTTTTTTGGTTGCATACGCATTTGTATACGTGATTGTATAATACATTATTTTTAAAACCGGTAATGTCGGAAAATTGTATGGTATTTTTGTACGTAAAATGAAATAAATAAAAGTGATGTCTAAGTTTGACAGTTCTGCTATCAAATGTTTTCGTAATTATATCAATATATTCATGATATTCGAAAAAATTGCTTTAATAGCAATATATTATTGTCATAATCACGTTATACAATCATAGTGATGATGATGACGAGCTCGGTGGCTCAGTCGTGGATGACGCGACTTTGACACCAACGCTCGTGGGTTCGATTCCCACACAAGGCAAACATTTGTGTGCATGAACATGTCTGTTTGTCTTGGTCTGGGTATTTTCTATGTATAATAAGTATGTATTTACAAAAAAAAAATGTATTTACGTATGTTTATCAGTTGTCTAGTACCCATAACACAAGCTTCGCTTACTTTGGGGCTAGATGGCACTGTGTAATTTGTCCGACAATATTTATTTATTTATTATAGTGATTAATTATATTATATTGGTGCAGGTTCGCTTTTCATTTTCTTTATTAGAAAAATGCAGCCGTACGAAACCGGCGTGGGTCGCTAGTATTACAATATAATATTGATTACAACATTTGTATTGTATTGTGTATTTTAATTGGAACTGAAAAAATTATTTAAAAATAAAAACGAGTGAGTTCTAATCTGACCCGCACATCGGGCGTTCCGTTATTTTTATACAACGAAGGAGGCAAACAAGCATACGTCTGAAATAAAGAGTTCACCTTAGTGGGTACCCCTTTTTATACAACGTTGCAAATCAATTATAGCTCGCGTCATGCCCACCTTTCCTGCTAACATCTAATCTGACTCGCACATCGGGCGTTCCGTTATTTTTATACAACGAAGGAGGCAAACAAGCATACGTCTGAAATAAAGAGTTCACCTTAGTGGGTACCCCTTTTTATACAACGTTGCAAATCAATTATAGCTCGCGTCATGCCCACCTTTCCTGCTAACATCTAATCTGACTCGCACATCGGGCGTTCCGTTATTTTTATACAACGAAGGAGGCAAACAAGCATACGTCTGAAATAAAGAGTTCACCTTAGTGGGTACCCCTTTTTATACAACGTTGCAAATCAATTATAGCTCGCGTCATGCCCACCTTTCCTGCTAACATCTAATCTGACTCGCACATCGGGCGTTCCGTTATTTTTATACAACGAAGGAGGCAAACAAGCATACGTCTGAAATAAAGAGTTCACCTTAGTGGGTACCCCTTTTTATACAACGTTGCAAATCAATTATAGCTCGCGTCATGCCCACCTTTCCTGCTAACATCTAATCTGACTCGCACATCGGGCGTTCCGTTATTTTTATACAACGAAGAGAGGCAAACAAGCATACGTCTGAAATAAAGAGTTCACCTTAGTGGGTACCCCTTTTTATACAACGTTGCAAATCAATTATAGCTCGCGTCATGCCCACCTTTCCTGCTAACATCTAATCTGACTCGCACATCGGGCGTTCCGTTATTTTTATACAACGAAGAGAGGCAAACAAGCATACGTCTGAAATAAAGAGTTCACCTTAGTGGGTACCCCTTTTTATACAACGTTGCAAATCAATTATAGCTCGCGTCATGCCCACCTTTCCTGCTAACATCTAATCTGACTCGCACATCGGGCGTTCCGTTATTTTTATACAACGAAGAGAGGCAAACAAGCATACGTCTGAAATAAAGAGTTCACCTTAGTGGGTACCCCTTTTTATACAACGTTGCAAATCAATTATAGCTCGCGTCATGCCCACCTTTCCTGCTAACATCTAATCTGACTCGCACATCGGGCGTTCCGTTATTTTTATACAACGAAGAGAGGCAAACAAGCATACGTCTGAAATAAAGAGTTCACCTTAGTGGGTACCCCTTTTTATACAACGTTGCAAATCAATTATAGGTCGCGTCATGCCCACCTTTCCTGCTAACATCTAATCTGACTCGCACATCGGGCGTTCCGTTATTTTTATACAACGAAGAGAGGCAAACAAGCATACGTCTGAAATAAAGAGTTCACCTTAGTGGGTACCCCTTTTTATACAACGTTGCAAATCAATTATAGCTCGCGTCATGCCCACATTTCCTGCTAACACGGCAGAACTCTTTAAGAGCCTGCTGGTACTTACACTTACACGGAGGAACACAACAACCCTCCAGGGAGTCGTTATTTAGATAAAGTTTTATAGATAAAGTTGTTATTTGTACTAGAGGACACACATATTTACAATAATACAGACGGTACATTGAGAACGCTTGCAATACAAGCAGTCGCATATTTCCACCTCCACTGACGCCTCAAGAGCTCACTGGTAGCCTCAGTCACTCGTAAGAATGCAACAACCCTCCAGGGAATTCTTATTTTTCTGCGATTTTCTTTTAGATAGTCTATATTGAAAGAGAAGAAACCAGAACCAATGTAAGGATTACGCTTGATGATGAAGTGCTGGAACAAGTGGATGAGTTTGTATATCTTGGATGCGCTTTCAGCAGGGATGGAAGGTACACCGCAGATGTGGAAAGACGAGTGAGTGCTGGGAATAGTGTGAATGGAGCGTTGGGAAAACTTCTTGGCAGTAAAAACTTGAGTTAGAAGGCACAGCTCGCTATACACAATGCAATATGCTGGTCCCGACACTAACTTATGGAAGTGAGAGCTGGGTATGGCAGGGAGAGCATTATAAACGTAAGTAGGATAAACGCGATCGAAATGCGAGCGTTGCGCAAAATTTGTGGCGTAACGCTTGTAGACCGTATTCGCAATGATGATGTTCAAAGTTCTTTATTTGTCATTAAATAGGGTGGTACATTGAATGTCTGTTTGAAACAGAGTTGGTCTGAAAGAGAGCGTCGGTTTTAAAATAAAAAGAGGTATGCTCCGTTGGTTCGAACATGTAGAAATAATGCAGGATGAAAGAATGACGAAGCAGATATACAATGCAAAAGTGGTAGGATGTAGGAGCCGAGGAAGGCCAAGACCAAATTGGTCGTGTTCTATCAGAAGGTGATGTTAGGAGCCCTAGAAACCGGTGAGCGTACATGACAAGAGCAATGAATGTTAAAGAAGCGAGTGAGGTATGTGAGGATCGAGTCACGTGGCGCTCGGTTCTCTCTGCCTACCCCGCAAGGGATTTAGCGTGAAGTTATAGATAGATATTATCCCAGTCGGTCTGCTGATATATGGTCTACCTTTCTTAAAGTAAATTCCTTGAACGGCGTAACTAAGTTTGTACGAGAAGAGTTTTTGGATTATTTGTAAAAACCTAACTAGTTAAAAACTTTTTTTATTAAATCTGATCCAAAACTTGAGGTCAAGCAAGAGTTGGACTCAAGCTGTACAGTTTAAAAACTAATTTTCTTTGTGAAGGTAAAAACTTCACAACTTAATTGTACGGTCAGGAATTCTCGATAGCTTCTTTAAAAAGCCGGCCAAGTGCGTGTTGGAACCACGTGCAATTTAGGGCTCCGTGGTTGCCCCTCATATTAATGCGGATTAAGAAGAGGGTGTGTGTTCAGAGATTAATATTCTGATTTTGACGACCCCAGTGGCAGAGTGGTTAGCAATGTCACTTAACACCGAGGCTCGTGGGTTCGATTCATAGTTCAAACATTTGTGTGCATACTGCTTGTTTAGGTCTGTGTTTTTTATGAGAGGTATGACGCATCAAAGCTTGACTGGGGAGTGAGTTCCTGCGAGTTAGTGAGGGTTACCAGTGAGAAGTTGCTATGTTAGCAGCAGAGGTGGGGTGGCAACGCGCGAGCTATACTTCCTGTATTGCAAGCGTCTATAGACTACGGTAACCACTATACATCAGGTGGGCCGACGTTGTATAAAAAAATATACACAGAAAATAATAAAAAATCATTATCAAAGCTGATCATATGATTAGAGACTGAAATGATTTAGCGGTGTTGTATGACTATTTAATTATATAATAAACTACCTATTGAAATAAGAGAAATACCAATGGCCAATTTTTGTTCAACGTCGGGAGTCATACAAGCATACGACCCACCTTATGTAAAGCGGTTACCGTAGCCTATGAACATTAAGTATTACCTCTGCTGCTAACACAGTAACTCCTTAGGAACTTACTGGTGACCTCACTCACACAACACAACAACCCTCTACAGAGTTGTTATTGGCTACGATTTTCCGTGAGGGGAGGTACTTCTTCAGACGGGGTGATTTGATGCGCCCTATCTCTCTTAAAATGTAAATTATTTAATTGGCTTCTCGGCAAGCGTTATTACAATATCAAAGAATACTTAGACGATACATGATGGCAACCCATGAACATAACGTACGAATTTAAATTGTTTATTTAACATTGACACATAGGACGAACCTTGACATGTAAAAGTTGTTTCTTTATTATTATAATTATGATATAAATGTAATGTGCCTAACAGCAAATTTGACATTCTTACGCCATTGACGGCAGAATATGTAAGCACCAATGTTTAACTTTGTAAAACCACGAATTGTACCATATCATATTCTTTGGAATAAATGAATAAATAAAATAAAAAATTAATAGATTCAGGCGTTATTTTGCGAAAGTCAAACTTACATGCAATCCGATCCAAACTGCTTTGTGTGCTTCCGCCACCAATTAGTTCATGCGGCCCTAGCGCCGGCCGGCACCCACCCACTACTGTTAGTGCGTGCAACATGCCGACGCTGCCATGGCTGCTCCGGTAGTCTCTGCCTCGGCTGCTGCGGTCGTCCGCCATCTGGAACAGAATCCGCATGCCCCCTCCACCACCACACAAAGCAGGTTGGATCGGATTGCATGTAAAATAAAAAAAAAAGCGTGTGTCAGCTCCGACGCATGACTGGAGTTTACTCCTTACGAACGATAATTATGATATATATATCGAATAGTAAGAAAAATAAGAATAAAGTTTATAATATTCATAAATGTGAAATATAGGCTTGTCAATTAACCGCATCTACGTGTTTTTTGGATTCTTCTTCATTACCACTAGGGTCAATTTAAAAAAACATTGGAGAATATGGAATATTCCAACGTTTTTTTAACTTTAATCACTTTTGTTTAAGAGTACATAAAATATACGTAAAATATAGTAAGCTTCGTAATACGCAGGCGCACGCACGCGCGTACTAATACATACGACACTCCGAATAAACACTGTATAATGCCTTCTATCTCATTCTCTCGCTCGTTAAATACTACAGTATTTTTTTATACTACGCCGGGCGTCATACAAGCATACGGCCCACCTGATGAACCTCAGCAGTTACCGTTGCCTATGAACGCTTGTAATACATTAAGTATCACTCGCGCGATGCCTCCTCTGCTGCTAACACAGCAACTCCTTTAGAGCTTACTGGTGACCTCAATCACACGCAGGAACACAACAACCCTCTAGGGAGTTATTATTTGGCTGCGGTTTTCTGTGAGGTGGAGGTACTTCCCCAGCGAGCTGCTTTAATGCGCCTTACCTCTCTTAAAACATCCAGACCAAGACAAACAGTTGTTCATGCACACAAATGTTTGTCTTGTGTGGGAATCGAACCCACGAGCGTTTGTGTCAATGTCGCGTCATTCTCGACAGTGCCACCGAACTCGTCAAAAACGTACATACATGTTTGTCTCTTTTCTTTTGCGAACGAGCGTAACGCCATCAATTTTAGTTAACACGTGATTTTACTCCTAATAAAATTTACTTACCGGGCATTATAACTCAAAATCGTTTCATAAGGAGTAAACTCCAAAAATAGAAAAACGTACGAAGCATAAGGAACAAAAAGGCGTAGATTCAATTAATCTGATTCTATGTACATAGAATCAGTACTTGTAAACAGGGATCAGTAGAAGGTGATGTACACATAATAGGATTACTGAACATGTTAGCGCTGTGGGCTGAACACTGCTCGAAGTTCATGGGATAGTACGCCAATAGATCGGACGAGGTATACGTACGTGACGGACGGACAAAGGGATCCAAGCAGGGATCGACGAGTTGCAATAACAAACCAGAAACACGTGCCCATTGTCTGCACGGAGGGGCGAACGTCTCAATTCAACCTATTCACAGAGAATCTCTTGGCTACAAAAAAATTAACGCGGTATCTTAAGATTGTTTTGAGTTTCGAATTTAAAAAAGGGTTCTTGATCGTGACAACCCCATTTCGTTGTTTGATAAGATATTTTTTTTTTGCTGTGAACTCTGCTCGTGATGTTGCTCAACGGGCAGAAAATTAAAAAATTACGAACTACCTCGGGAGATTTTGTTTTGGACAAATATTTTCTGTTTGCTCTGTTAAATTTTTTTCGATTTACTTCATGATAAGAAATGAGGGTAAGGGTTGAAAAAAAGGTTAAATTAAAATCCGTATTCTGATTTACTTTGCCGAGATCCGAACTACACATGACTGGGATATTACACGTTAACATCCATATTTCGTTTTATTTATTTAACTTAAGTATTAGGAGGCATACAAGCATGCGGCCCACCTGATGTAAAGCGGTTACGTAGCCTATGAACACTTGCTATACATTAAGTATCACTCGTGCGATGTAACCTCTGTTGCTAACACAGTCACTCTTAGAAGCGTGCTGGCGGCCTTACTCACTCGCAAGAACGCAGTAACCCTCCAGGGTTTAATGTGGATGGAGCTTTCTGTGAGGTGGAGGTACTGCTTTGTTGCACCATACCTCTCTTAAACACCCAGACCAAGACAAACAGATATGTTCATACAGACTAATACTTGTCCTGTGTGGAAATCGAACCCATGAGCGTTGGTGTCATGTAGCTTTACTAACCACTGCGCCACCGAGCTCGTCAATATTAAGGATTCACAATACAAAGCCCGGCGAAGGACTAGTCGCAGGGTAATCTACTTATAATCTCTTTCTCTTTCTGTCTTATTGTTAGGGCATCCATAATACTACCTTATCCTGTTTCTCTTGGCATTCCCTTTTCGTTAATGATGTATGTATGTATATCTTCACGCCAGGACCCTTGCGGCGTTGGCAGTGAGACCCGAGCGCCATAAGGACGCTTCTTTAATATTCATAGCTCTTTTCATGCACGCTCGCCGTTTCCTAGGGCTCCTGACATCACCTTCTGATAAGACACGACCAATTTGATCATGGTTGGTTAAGGTCTTCCTCAGCTCCTACATCCTTCCACTTTCGCATTGTATATCTGTTTCGTCTTTCTTTCATCCTGCATTCTTTCTACATGTCCGAGCCAACGGAGCATACCTTTTCTTATCATAACACCGACCCACTTTCAAACTAACTCTCTTTCTTACGTCATCGTTACGAACTCGGTCAGCAAGCGTTATGCCACAAATTTTGCGTAATGCTCTCGTCTCGTCCGCATTTATTCTACTTTCTTCCGCATTTTTCGGTAATGATTATTTCCGAAAAGCTCATACAAAAATTAAAATAGTGCGTGGAGTCCCTCCGCGCGGAAGAAGTGATACTTCACACTGTTTACTTCGCTATAATATTGGACGCTACTCGTTGCTAACGTATAAGTATACTACGCTCATGCGTTCGAGTGCCACGCATTCACTCTCGCTCTGTCTATTCCCTCTCCATGGTGACGTTAAACGTTTAACGCAACCTTGTTGGAAGTCGCATTAGAAGTATAATTTCAAAAGCAAAAGAAAGTAAGAAATGACGAAAAAATAATAACATCATAAAATATTTAAGCGGTGTCCAAGTGCCGGCATCAATCCAAAGGCATAATCAATTATTTAATTTCATATTTTTAACAATCTTTGGATCACAAGTTGACCTCGTCATGGAATTCCTTGATGCCTTTGATTCTTTCCTGATTCTTGCCAACCGATTTTATCACGGGTACATGGACTCAGTTTTCCCTTATCGCGTGGTTTTGTAGAGATATCGAACTAAATAAATAAAGCTTTCATTATTGTGTTAATTGATAACAAATGTGTTTGGGCTACTTGTATAGCACATGCAATGCGTTCGTGAAGACCGTTATTCAAAAGGCTAAAGTTTTTACCTATAATACGAGTAGATGATAAGGATAAATATTTTGAATAATTATAAATTCATTGGTAGAACAAGATCTCTTCTATCTATAACTTCACACCAAGTCCCTTGCGGGGTAGGCAAAGAGAACCGAGCGCCACATGATTCTATACTTACAAACCTCACTCACTTCTTTATCATTCCTACGCGCGCTCGCCGGTTTCTAAGGCTTCTGACAACACCTTCTGATAAAACACGATCAATTTGATCATGGTGGGTAAGTCTTGGCCTTCCTCGGCTCCTACACCCATTCTACTTTCGCGTTGTATATTTGTTCCGTAATTCTTTCTTCCTGCTTTCTTTCTACATGTCCGAACAACGGAGCATACTTCTTCTTATTTAACAAGATCCCTTCTTTCCAAAAAAAAACTATATCAAGCGTTAATTATTAAGAAACTGAAAACAAAATTGCTATTTTTTGTGTAATATCGGGAGGCTTACAAACGTACACCTAGGTATATAAGTGTAAGCCTTGCTTATATATAAAGCGGTTACCGCAGCCTATGAACGTTTGAAATATATTAAATATCACGCGCGTGATGCCATCTCTACACCTCTACACATTTTCTATGGCGCGGAAGTACTACCCCAGTCGGGCTGTTTTGATGCGCTCTACTTCTCTTAAACACACCCAGATCAAGACAGACATGTTTATGCACACAAATGTTTGTCCTATGTTGAAATCGAATCCACGAGCTTTGGTGTCAAAAGCGTCACATCACTGTGCCACCGAGCTCTTCAAAAACATTGGCGTTGAAATCTAAGCCGCGACCGATAAGTGATAATAGTACCACGCCGCGGTGTGTGCTCGATATAGCTTAGCACGTGATATAACCATTTTACTAGAAACAGGCAATTAAGTAAATACTCAACCTTGACCGGTTCAAGGGTAAATCACAAGGGGAAATAGAAGCATTCCGCGTGGCCGGCCATTGAAAATCACAATTTCCTTCAAACTTGCTCCCTCTAAGGTCGTGCAAACATTTAAGGATACAATCGCTTTGGATTGCTTGTAATTTGCATTCAATTTAGTCATCGGGATGGGATATTTCAAGTGTGAAATTTACGATGCGTGCGCGCGATGCGTGTAGTGGCGAAACGTTCGAGATCTGTTGGCATCACCTTCTAGTTGGCGGGTTCGATGTCCGCGTTCATAACATCAATCATTTCATGTTACGTGATGCTCGTGTTGCTCAGGTGTTTTGTCCTGTAAAATGAAAAAAAAAACAAACGAAAATATCGTACTTATTACTAGAGATGCGTCGAGTATTCGGCACGTTTTATAGTACTCGTACTCGGCCGAGAAACTCGTTTTAATTGCCGAGTACTCCGTGAATGTAATTTATGGTATATAACATTTTATTATGTTACGCGAAAGCATAAGGAAGGAAGGAAGCCGAGGAGGGCCAAGACCTACCATGTTTTATGAAAAGGTGATGTCAGGTCAGGAGCCTTAGAAACCGGCGAGCGTGCATAGGAAGAACAATGAATGTTAAAGAAGCGAGTGAAGTTTGTAAGGATCGAGTCATGTTGAGCTCGGTTCTCTCTGCCTACCCCGCAAGGGATTTGACGCGAAATTATAGAATTATTTGAATCACAAAAAAACAATTAAGAATGCATTGGAAAATGGCCATACCATTTTCCAACGTATTCTGTTTTTTTTTATAAAATTAATATTGGAATTTTAACAGAGTCAAGTTATGATACAGAAATACTAAGTAATCTGCTCTTTCTGGCTTTGGGACGCGATTAGAGTACGCGGGAGTAACTCGGCTGAGTACACGATTTGGTAAGGATAAAACCAAGTTATACTCTGTACTCGGTGCATCTTTACTTATTTCTAATCCACACTAATATTATGAATGGAAGAAGCTCTCTCTGTTTATTACATTTTGCAACTAAACCGCGGAACTTTGTACATAAAAACACAATCGCATTTAAAAAGCTATACGAAATACATAACATAAATACTCGCTACATTAATAGACATACGAGTATGTCTGCCATCGTCTCTAATAAAAATGCAAAGTTGTTGCCTAACCGCAGCAGCCGAGGCAGAGACTACCGGAGCAGCCATGGCAGCGTCGGCATGTTGTACGCACTAACAGTAGTGGGTGGGTGCCGGCCGGCGCTAGGCCGTATGAACTAATTGGTGGCGGAAGCACACAAGGCGGGTTAGATCGAATTGCATGTAAATTAATTATTAGTATTTAATAAGCCTCACCAATGTAACATTGCGAATAGGTAAAATGAAATTAAATGAATGAATTAAGTGTGCTATACTCGTGAGTCCACAAGAGAATTGTCTACTTGTAGGATAGGATTAAAAAAATGTCAACTGTGTGATTGTAATAATGATTCCGTGCCGTCGTAGTAGCGTTGGTTCAATCACTGCATAGTGACCAACTTTTTGCACATAAATTGGGACGTAGTTGAGTTTTCTATTTAGTTTGTTGTACAGAGACGGAGATTGAGTTTTGAATTGTAAATGAAGAATTTAGTTTTGTGAACTTTGGCAATACAATTTATAAATGTACAACTGTCTAACCGCCAGTACGTCACACTCGTTGTAAAGTTTAGAGGTACTACGAGTATATGAATTTTTTTTAAATGACATTACCTGCAAGTCAATTCCAAAATTTTCTACTTTTACAAATTTCTTCTGATTAAATTTGTTGTGAGTTCCAAGGCAGCTGTAGTTTTACCCCTCGGGACAGCAATGAACTTCACTGTTCTTTGTCTTCTGGTGGCCCCCGCTGTTAATTCTGGCTACACAGGAGACACAGTGGTGGGAATGAGTGGGGAGCCTGTCCCGAAAAAAAAAACATTATCTTTAAAAGTGCTCTCTCTAAGATTATCATTTTAGTTTTATGAGAACCGCCCCAGACAGATATACAGTAAATTAATATCGGTTGAACTAAGCTTTTATAAATAGGTAATAGGCCTGCGGTCAGCAATATGCCTAAGGTGTTTGAAAAGTCACAACAACCGTCTAACGCGAAGTGTACATATGTCTATCTGTTTGTACCAGTGTAGTTGTTGGTCAATATGAACACCAAGGTATCTGGTAAAGAAAACCTTTTTTAGTGATGGACAGTTGCATTTACTTTTGTAATTGAGACAGGAATGGTCAATTAATTGAAGATCTTTTTTGGGTAGGGATGAATTGGTAAATATGAACACCAAGGTATCTGGTAAAGAAAACCTTTTTTAGTGATGGACAGTTGCATTTACTTTTGTAATTGAGACAGGAATGGTCAATTAATTAAAGATCTTTTTTGGGTAGGGATGAATTTTTAATAGGTTGCTGTGTAGCCAGTTGGTGACAGTACGTAATCCTAGAGAAATCTTCTCATACTCCTCGTTCCAGTTACCTAGAATAAAAGCGCGGTGTCATAGGCGTATGAAAAGATTTTTCCATCATCTAGTTTGGTCTCGGTGAGATGGTTAATATGGCTATTATGGCTATGCCTATTCATGGTTATCCTACGGTGTTATCCTATGGGGAAATAGTGTAGATGCGCCCACCGTCTTTATTCAACAAAAAAAACTGATTCGAATAATAACAAATATAGACCAAAGAGACAGTTGTAAGCCCTACTTTAGGAAATATGGCATACTCCCGCTCCCATGTATGTATATATTAGATATATGCCAATTTGTACGTGAGCACCCGTACTTGTATACAAGACGCCAGGACATACCTACCGGCTACTCGTTACGGCACAGAAACAAACTGCAGACACCGGTCGCTCGACTAAACATACATTCATCGAGCACGTTAAATATGTCAATAAAAATATACAATAAGCTACCTTTAGCCTTGAAAGAATGTCATGACAAACATTTTAAAAAAACATTAAAAAATATCCTACTTGCCAAATGTTATTATTCAGTAAGTGAGTTCCTAAACGATGTTAATATACAATAAATATAAATGTTAAATAATTATTAAAATCAATAAATATAATACGATAATAAATTAATATAAATAAACATGACACACCTACGTAAACATATCAAGAACGATTTAGAAATATAAAATGTTATTATATATCTTACCATAAGTAAATAATAGTGAATAAATAATGTAATGTGATAAAGTTGAATAATAATAAATATAGTACGGTAAAGAACTCGTCCTCCTCTCAGAATTGCGGCGCCCGACAGGGTCTATAATGCTACTGTAATTATATTTATGAGACCTAATGTACACATTATAGTTGCAATAAATGAATATGAATATAAATTAAGAATAGAATTGGTCCAAGTATGCTACCCTGTGGAACACCGTAACCTGTACAAATTTCTTCGGAACTGTAGAAATTGTCTTCCAATTTTACCATTTCAGTACGGTTAGATAGGTAGTCCGTAAGCAGGCCAAGGAATAAACCTCGTACACCATACTTACAAGCTTTTTGTTATGAGAATGGAGACAAAAACTGTGTCGAAGGCTTTTTTAGGCACAGAAATACACAAAGAGCTTTCTTTTTTCCTGTCAAGGACGTTGATAGAGTTGACAGTTAGCGCCAAAATTGTATCTTCTGTACTTTTTTTCTCGAGGAAACGTACTGTGAATCGGAAAGAATATTGTATTTATTAAGAAAATTGACTAACCGTTTATTAATTAATTTTTCTAAAATTTTGTATAATGTATTCAGAACTGATATGGGTGTATAATTGTTTATGTCGTCTCTATTCCCACTCTTAAAACTGGATGTATTATGGCGCGTTTTAGTTAACGGGGAAACACTCCTCTGGCGAATGATAGGGGCTAGTTCGTGTTTTTCTAACAGAATTAATTTAGCAGGTATTTTGTCCCATCCGGTAGCAGTCTGACTTAAGGTTCGAAGTGATAGATTCTATTTCAATTAATTCCGGATTAACTAAACCAAATGAATTAATCAAACGAGGAAATAGTTTGTTAGAACCCAAAATATATAGATTGTGACCCCCTAGCCTTTATGTCATCTCATCGTCTCACCGACTTTTTTGAATTATTTGTTTGATTAGGTTTGCCGATACTTGACGAGTACTGGCTAAAAGGCCCAAGTCATGTTTTGAAGGTTTGTTATTCAAGTTGGTGATATCTTTAATTGTATTCCAAAGTAATTTGCTGATTTTCCAGGATTTACTACCCAAGTAATAAACATATAAAATGAGCAACAAAAACTTAATTGGTTTTATGAGTGTTTGTTATATATTCAAAGGTGCGAATCAATTAAACTTTTTATCGACCCGAAAGATGAAAAAGTCGAGAATCGTGAGGCAATTTCAAATCGGTATATCGTAGAAATATTATTTGATAAAAAAGCGGCGAAGGTACGGTCTCTATAAAAATTCAGCTCACATGTGCAGTGTCTACATTTTTTACAATCTCCACCGACAAGTTAACACTTCGAATGAAGGATGTCGAAAAAACTTTCGATCTGTCGGTCTGTCGCTTCAAGTATACACACTGCATAAAAATGTTCGTTAAACGCTCTTCACAAATTACCGGGAGCATGCTATGTGAACGAAGTTAACATGCGGCAATTAGTAAGCATTATGATCACAGTATCGCAAGTTATATCGATGTATATTTTAAGACGGATTTATTAAATAGTTGGTTTTTTTCTTCTTAGCGTTATCTCGTTTCTTAATCCATTAGGATTGGCATGGTTCGCTACCCAAGCCTAAGGATTTGGCAAAGATGCTGATTTCGACATGGTGCGATTGCCTTTAGCCTCCATATCCCAGAGGGAGACACGGTCTCTTTCTTAGGTTAGGTAACATGTCTTTTTGAAATATAATTTCATAGACGTGCGGGTAACAAATTAATATGCGTTTTTTTAGTTTACTAACGTCAGGGGGGGGCATAAGGCCCACCTGATGTAAAGCGGTTACCGTAGCCTATGAACGCTTGTAACACATTAAGTATCATCGGCGCGATGCCACCTCCGCTGCTAACACAGCAACTCCTTAGGAGCTTTACTGGTGACTTTACTCACTCGAAGGGACACAACAAACTTTCAGGGAATTGTTATTTGACTGCGGTTTGCTGTGAGGTGGAGGTATTTCCTCAGACGGACTTTTTTGAAGCCCTCTACCACTTAAACACACCTATATCAAGACAAAGAGATATGTTTATACACACAAATGTTTGCCCTATGTGGGAATCGAAAACATGAGCGTTGGTGTTAAAATAGCGTTACTAACTGCGCGGCCGCGGCCGTCAAAAAAGCGTTGCGTACAATCAGAGAGGCATCTGAGATGGGCCTAATGGACATGGGCATCATCCACGCTCACGCCTAAAGGCCGGGGGGATTCGTCGCGTGACTCGTACTGTCCCCGACAGAAGAGAACATGATTCAGTAACATAACACAAGGTTTCGTTTCCCTTTTATAACGATTTCATTTACACGTTAATGATGAAGATAATTATGATAGATACTAATATGAGGGCAATAATGTTGAATGTAGTTATTGTGATGTTAGCCGCGCACGCGACCGTTCTCATGGTGTGCAATTAAAGTAGGTAGATTTGAAATATACGTTGGCTTAACTTTAGGGTTCCGTAGTGTAAGGTGTAAGCGGAGTATCCACAGGATCACTTCCATGTCTGTCAGATTTTTTTCTAAGAAATCTTTTAGAAGACCAACTGCATCTTCAGCATCATCTCTCTCCTACGCCCCATTGCACAACCATTGATGGCACCGTGTGCCATACCATTCAAGATATAACATATAAATGTATTAAAGTAAATAAGGTCTATGGTCTTATAGTATTTTAAAAACTTTCAAAGCCTGACTTGAGAGTAGTGTACAATGGCGTCTCAACACTTTTTACCGCAGCCTAATAAAACCTGCCTGAAGGGTTGTTGTGTTCCTACATGTGAGTGAGGTCTCCAGTAAGCTCGTGGTATCGCTCGAGTGATACTTAAAGTATTGCAAGCGTTACATGGGCTGTATGCTTGTAATGCCCATTTTATGGGCATTTTTTATATATTTTTTATGTGTATATATATATTCCTAGCAATTAAAACATCGTACACCTCCCAACTATGTTGTATAAGTAAATTCGCATAAAATTAGATTTTTCAAATTTTACGTATTAACCAAGCTTTTTCCTTGTTTGTTGTTGTTTAGTTTGGTGATTTAAATTTTTCTGGTTAGAAACGTAGTTTTGTTTTCCTTTCTGTATATATTAACGATTTACCCACGTTGGGTTTGATTTTGCGACGAAACCTTAATTTTTTTCGAAAAATAGATTGTAATCTAGATATTTTTCCGTATACATTGTAAAATTGCAACAAAAAGTGTCCCGTATGTTTGCTAGATGCAATCCCCATCAATGTTTCTTTCGGCGTTTTTTTTTTATTATATTAGCTCAGCATAGTGGCTCCGCTTCGCCACTGAGTTATAGTGGGTAAAGAACTGACCTTATTATTGATCAACCAGTCCCCGGTTCATATCCTGGCATGTACGGCTAAATTTGTGTTTTGGGATTTTAGTACATATGTATTCGTAATTATCACGTGCTCGGCGGTGAAGAAAAAATATTGTGAGGAACCGCACATCCAATGAATTCTTTTTCGAAAAGATCTTACCTAAGAAAGATCTGGTTTGAAATTAAACTATTTTTAACGGAAGTATCGCGTGTTTTATTTATTTTGTTGTAGTCTTTCCTGCGACCACGGACGCTGCAAAGCGTTCGAAACGTCAGGTTTCAACAAAATAAATAAAACACGCGATACTTCCGTTAAAAATAGTTTAATTTCAATGTGTAACAATCGCGAAAACCTAAGACAATACTAAAGATCTGGTTTTCCCTCTGTGTTGCGGAGGTGTAACGGCAGTCGCTCATTAAAAATCAACATATAAAAATCAATATCTTAACCCAATCCTTAGGCTTAGGTAGCGGTCCCCGCCAATCCCAATGGCTTATGAAACGATATAACGCTAAGAAGAAGAAGGAGACAAAAAAATGTTATTAAAAGCGCATGAAGTATTTAATTTTAATTCTTTTATCTCTTCTTATCTGTCACGGCGCTAAGAAGTATATGTAAATGTTGTAAAAAGGAAACTTTACCTCGTGGCGTGTTACTGAATTCTGTTCTATTGTGTTGGGGACAGCTCGAGTCACGCAACGCTGAACTTCACAGGACGTTAGCTTGTAACAATGTATGCTGGCCGCCTTTAAAGCCCGTTACATACGTAGCTATAATATATCAAAGGATAATGCAATGTCTCGCTCTAATTGCATGTAAAGCGTTGAAACAGATTCTCCTTTTTGAAGTGAAAACTTCTTTAGGAGCGCTGAACACTTTATTTTGTGGGTATTGAATGAGACCTAGCTGTCACGCTCGGCTATGTAACGCTCGTTCGGGTAAAGCTTTTTTTTATACAACGTCGGAAGCCATATAAGCATACGGCGCACCTGATGAAAAGCGATTACCGTAGCCTATGAACGTTTGCAATACATTAAGTATCACACGATGCATTCTCTGCTGTTAACACAGCCACTCCTTAGGAGCTTACTGGTGACCTCACTCACACGCAGGAACATAACAACCCTATAGGGAGTAGTTATTTGGCTTTACATCAGGTGGACCGTATGCTTGCATGACTCCCGACGTTGTATAAAAAAAACGGGTTGCACTCCGGGAGTACCGGCAGAAGTGAAAACTTAAACATTAACGTTGTGCATTTTTGAATATATTGGAATTTTCAGGGAATAATTTCGCACGAATTGCTTTATTTATCAGTATAAAAGTACTATCATGTATGTGGTAAAATACAATTTTCATTTATTGCGCTATCGTACACAAACATGACAATTTATATTACATTAAAAACACTTTACAACTATTACAATTATTTTACACTAATAAGTTTGTCTCTCAGAAAAATCAACTTTCATCCATAATTTCAACGACTCACCATCATCATTACCAGCATCATTATCGCCAAAGTCTAAAATTCAAACACACGCACACTCGCGCAAGCGCTCTGCGCCAAACAAATCCAAACAGCGATGTTGATAATCTATGTTGAACGAAACGCGTAAACGCCAACAATTTCATGGCGCTTACAACGTTTTGGTCGCGAGAAATAATGCCCTATGAACGATCTAGCGCTTCATGTTTTAATTGTTTAATTAGAGGGAACTAATGTTTTAGAGCTGCAGCGAACTTAAGTTATTATTTTTATTTATTTAAAAGTTTATTGACCACTTTACATTTTGGTACAATAGGCGGACTTAATGCTAGTTGCATTCTCTACCAGTCGACCTTTGGAAGTGCAGAGAATCACGATTGCGGCTTAACATTATATCTATCTATCTATCTATAACTTCACGCCAAATCCCTTGCGGGGTAGGCAGAGAGAACCGAGCGTCACGTGACTCGATCCTTACATATCTCACTTGCTTCTTTAACATTCATTGCTCTTCTCGTGCACGCTCGCCGGTTTCTAGGGCTCCTGACATCACCTTCTGATAGAACACGACCAATTTGGTCATTGTAGGTAAGTCTTGGCCTTCCCCGGCTCCTACATCCGTCCACTTTTGCATTGTATATCTGCTTCGTCATTCTTTCATCTTGCATTCTTTCCACATGCCCGAACCATCGGAGCATGCCTCTTCTTATTTTAACACCGACGCTCTCTTTCAGACGAACTCTATTTCTAACATCATCATTGCGAATACGGTCTACAAGCCTTAAAAGCTTAACATTAGATATATATATATATATATATACATATATACATACTTTAAATACATATATAGGTACTTGTAATACATATACATACATACATATAAATTATACGATACATGCAAACGTATTAGATATACATAATTGTTACAAGTTAAGTTCTAATTCTCACAAAAATCTCACGGTCAGGGTCACGTGTCCTGACGGCCTGACGCGAGTTTAGCATTTTTTACTCATCTCAAAAAGTGCACAACTTTGGTAAAGAAGCTTTCACTTCATAAATCCTAAATCAATGTGAACCAAAAAGGTGAGGTGTGTATATTTTCACTAAATAATGTTACAAAAATGCATACGCTGTGTGCAACAGATTTAGCACTAAACAGTTTTCACTACTGAATAGATTTATTGCTTGCAAATAATGGATTGATTTATTCAATACGCTCTGAAACGTATTCATTTACATATAGAGTGAGAGTAACATTAAACCTGACATAGTTAATGGATATTTGTATTGATTCGAAGTTCTACAGTACTGCCTTAGCTTTCCACAAAGGGAATCTAATTGCTTGCTTACATCAGAGCTGTTAATTACATCGGTAATCGTCATATAATTGCGTGCGCCGTCATAAAGCGGTCCATTTTTAGCACGGGTCGAGATGTGCTGGTTCGTTCACGGTGAGATGCATTAGAAGTGACGATGAATGTGTCCAGAAATATTCCGGGCACTCTCTCTCGATATTTTTGTCCACGTCTATCGACGCGTACCTGTCCACGGAACTTTTCCTGACAATAGCTTTTAAAATTTCCATTGATGTTGTAAGAGCCGATCTATTTTTATTATAAAGCTGTATACGAGATGAATATGAGGGTCGCGGCGTGTTTCCAAAGCGAACGAAGCGAACTTAAAGGATTGTAGCAAATGGTATATGGATCACAACTGTAGGGTCAGTCGGAACAATTTTACTATGACGAATTGTGAAATCACAACAAAAATTGGCTTCTCCATACATTTTGATCCGTTAGGTGAAATTGGGTCAAAAATTAGCTTCTGAATACACTTTGTTCTATTAGGTGACATTGGTACAAAAATTAGCTTCTCAATACACTTTGATCGATTGGGTGAAATAGGTACAAAAATTAGCTTCTCCATACACTTTGATCGATTAGGTCAAATCGCTACAAAAACTAGCTTATCCCATACACTTTTTTTAAACGTGTGAAACGTGGGAGTGAGTTTTTTCGTCTGTTTATTTCATCGTCTTTCACGGCAATTTTTTTTTACGGAGTTCAATGAAATTTGGTATGGTCATGTGCTTGATTATTAATGCTTTGTCATAATACTCATAATAGCACTGTACTTGAGCCCTAGGGATGTGTACTGTATAGCTACCTACGTAAAACCTGTCTTCCACGTAGATGTTTTTAGGGTTCCGCACCTCAAAAGTTTAAAGTAAACTTAATATGTTATCCGTTTCCTCTGTTGTGTCAATAAATCAGAAACCAAAAGTTATAGTGCCCTTGCAGTGGACTTAGGAAGTTTGGCATGGAGCAAAATCTCACAGCACAAGTACAGGTAACAAATGCCATTTTGTAGTTATATTTATGTGACTATCCGATTTCAAGAAATCACAAATCATAAGTATAGTGTACGTACAGTCGACCTAGGATCATGAAAATTGACAAGCAACAAGGTTTCATGGCACAGGGAGGAAAAACCAATACTCGCCATTTAATTTTTTTATTAGTCTATCTGGTTGTTTGTTAATAAACTACCCACGGGGTACTTATGGTTGAGATAGCATCATGAATGATTATGATGGATCATGAACAAGAAACAATGTTTTCATGGCACGCAAAGTAGGAAAATGTCGCTAAAACAATTTGGTATAATGTAACTTTACTATTTAGGAAAGTAGATAAAAAGATAAAAACATTCGAATGCTGATATATATGAATGTGGATGGAACTCGGGCCGTTTTTATCGTTGGGGGCAAAAGTAAGAATATACAAACATATTATTTTATAAATCTTTATAATTATGTTTCGTTGTTGTGTAAAAAAAAAGCATTGCAAAACATGGATATGATTAAGAAACGTTAAGTTAAAAAAAACCATCTACATAACTACATGTTCATTTATTTTACTTATTCTACGAGTATATTGTATAAGCAGTGAAGTACAACATTTTTACGTTTTCAACTTACACACAACAACTTTTATGTCAAACAAAAGGCTTGCCCGCGCGTATTACTTTTATTTGGAACTGAAAATAAGTTCTATGTACTCGTATGAATATAAATAAAAATACGTATTTTTTTTAATTTGCAACGAATGTCCTTCGTTTTTTTTATTTTAACTACCACATTCATATTTATGAATACTCACACTGTATATAAAACGGAAACATATTCGTTACTAAATTTCGTATGAAATGCTTTTTAAGAAATTTGTATTTTCCTGATATCAAATAAACAGGGTGTGAGATAGCAATATCAAAAGGCTTGCGCAATATTTCTACGACCATTTGAAGTACGGATTACAACGTATAATATCGTCGCGGAGCTATTGTGAGGAATGCTGAGTGTAGTAAAGAGGTATATAAATTTCGTCTTCATGTCTCCTCTCAGACAATAATTCGTAGAAGTAGCCGATGTGCAATTTTAATGCAACATTTACTTTTGTCTGTAAAACTCCTTTAATATTTTCTCTACTTATTTCGCTTCTAAATTATTATAATACTTAAATTGCCAGGCGTCTATTAATTTTGTCATCATCATCATCATCATTTCAGCCGAAGGACATCTACTGTTGAATATACGCCTCTCCCTTAGATTTACGCAGACATCGGTCCATCGTTGGTGAAGAAAGGGCATCCTACTCTGCGTTTTCCAGAACGTAGTCGCCATTCGAGGACCTTTCTGCCTAAGTTGTTATCGGCCTTTGGGCTCGTGGCCTGCACACTGCCAATTCAGCTTGCTGTTCCTTAGACTCATATGCTAATTTCTGAATTTATTTCGCAAGAGATTCCAAGCATTACTCTCTCCATCTCACAATGTGCAGCTCTCCATCGTACGCTGTGCAACCTTGACCTTCCGTATAAAGCAAGGGTACAACGTTGCTGTGCCGTTAGTCATCACCGGTATCACTCACTGGTCGAAAACTTTTGTCTTGAGACTTTGAGGTATTTTGAACGAGAAAATCTGTCTCGAAGTTGGACCTATCTAGCTGGATTGTTTGTCCTAGATAGACGTACTCGTCAAACAATAAGAACTGAGCTCCCAACTGAAACTGGAGGTTTTCTGTGAGGTGGAGGCGCTTTCCCAGACGGACTACTTTAATGCGCCCTACCTCCGTTACCAAGACAAACAAACACGTTCACGCATATAAAAGTTTGTTCTGTGTGATAATCGAATCCACTAGCGGTGGTGTCAAAGTAGAGTTACAAACCACTGCGCCACTGAACTCGTCAACATATTTGCAAAATAATGTTGTATACCAAATTTCATGACGTTTTTTAGAACTGGGGACAGAACTTTTTGACTCCTTTAACAAATCTGAAAACACGTTATCAACGCCTCAAATAAACAAAAAAATACAATTATCATGATTTTCGATCAATCAATGTAAACTTTGGTTTCCTTTTAATTACAACCCTCGAAGACCTATACGAGTGTTTTGACACTGGTATTGGCTACTTCGAACATAATTGTATTAGGAGTTAATAATTGTCTAACGGAAATAGTTAATTTATTCGAAAGTCCAAATAAATGTAGTTTACATAAATTTCCAAACGACTTCCATCTATCTGTATTATCACGCCAGCTCCCTTGCGGGATAGACATAGAGGTATAAGACGTGGTCTTTACACACCTTATTTGCTTCTTTGACATTCCTTATAATATAATACAACTTACAATTCATTTTCATGCACGCTCACCGGTTCCTAAGGCCTCATAACCATTTTCCCAAAGGACTGTCTATTTTCGTGCATGGTTTTCGGTACGGATCATTGTGCATATAAGAGAGGTAGGGCGCATCAAAGCAACCCCGTTTGGGCAGTACCTCCACCTCACAGAAAACCGCGGCCAAAATAACTACTCCCTGGAGGGTTGTTACGATCGTGCGTGTGAGTGAGGTTATCAGCAAACGGCTAAAGAGTTGCTGTGTTAGCAGCAGAGATTGCGTCGTGCAAGTGATACTTAATTTACATTAAGTATCGTTCATAGGCTACGGTAACTGCTTTACATCAGGTCGGCCGTATGATTGTTTGTGTCCAGACATTGTATAAAAAAATTAATCTCACCTACTATACCACGGTGGTGGCATACGTGCTTGTTACCCTATTAATCACCGAGGCTACCTCTTGCTAATGAATGATTATAATAAATGAATTCTTAAATGACAAAAATATTGTTATATAACATTGGTATATAATTAACTAGTTATTGTCATTCACAAATAGAATAATTTGCACGCCATTTTAATGGCAGAGTAAAATGGAACTAACTATCTTAAACATACAACTGTGTAATACTTACCTTACTCTGGCAAATAAACGCATTCATTCATTCATTCATTCATTCATTCATTCAACGCATTCATTCATAATAGAGACTGTGGTAAATAATCAATTTTATCACAATAGATTGATATAAACCGGCCTTCTTTGATACAACTACCAACCTTTGTGCACAAGGGTTCTCTGTTTTCTCGATCAAGAGCGGCTCGCTACCATGTTATGTGACTTATCATTTCAAAGGTTTCGCCGCGATTTCATTTAGAACTTCGCTTCGCTTAGAATTGTGCAGCAAGTCGCTTTTGTGTGACGATTTCCAGCATTAATAGCGCTTATATCTCTCTACTATGGTTCAGCTTGATTAACCACCCCTTCAAATACCCTACGGCTGAGCTTCGCAATATTTAAAAATCAGCTATTCTGCCGTAAATAGGTTGTAAGCGTGGTACAACCGCGCAGTTACATTACTTAACAACAGCTGTCAGAGAAACTGTTGGGTTGTTTGGGATTATCCGGATAATTCGGCGACATTTCAGCGACGACACGACGCGACGCCCAGCTTTCGGTGTGTAAATAATACCCGGTCGATACATACCTAACATTTACATTTAACACCCACTCGTCTTGGATAGCTGTGAGTAAGATAATTCACTGATTATTTGGTGCCTCACTTTGCCAATAGGGGAAGTCAATTCGAAAACTTCCTACTCTTACAAATTTCTTCTGATTAAAAATTCCTTGTGAGTTCCAAGGCAGCTGCAGTTTAACCCCCGGGACAGCAATGGACTTCACTGTTCATTGCCTTTTTGGTGGTCGCAGCTGTTAATTCTACACAGGAGACACAGTGGTGGGAATGAGTGGTGGGTCTGATTATTTCGCGTAATTACTACGGTCGCTATTTCTCTTTTGGATACTCACATTACAAATAATAAATCCACGGCTCGTTTCCTATGACAATATTGTAGACAGCATTGGAAATCCCGTGGTATTATCTACTTTAGCAACATTGTTGCGCACCAATCAATACGACCCCGTTCCTGTTAGTTAGTAGGTAGTTTAACTATGTTCATGTGAAAAGCTTTGAATTTCATATCGATTTCCTGTCGTAGTACTGAGTACCTGAATTACAATCAATCGTAAGCAATGGGTCGATTTTCTTTAATTAGGTAATCACTTATCTGTAATCACATTTTCCTCTGTGGTAACAGTTGAAGGCCGACTTTCATGAATGTCATCATTCAGAGAAACAAATCCACGTTTAAACGTCGCTCACGAGTGTCTTACTGCGCACATATGAGGTGCTTCTGCTGAAACATTTTAAAGGCCAACATAACAATCTCGCGAGAAAGAGCAGTTCTAAAATTGTGACATATATATATATATATATATAATATATATATTTGGGCGAAATGTTTTCTCATTTATTCAGTTTTCACTACGGTTAACGAACTTCAGTATATGACAAAAACAATTCATAAACGAATATCCCAATTAACAAAAAACAAACACTGTTTTGTGTGTAATAAAATATTATATTCGAAATCCAAAGTTATGAGCAACCAGGAGCACAAAACATGGTACATGTATTCTGTTACATGACATATTACGATGTATTCAATAGTATATAATATTGTTAATTTAAGGATATTGCTCTGGAGCGGCTACTAAGGATAACGTGGACTGCGAGTAGGACTGACGTCTTTGTACTGAGCGATATATCTATCAAACAAAGATTATCTTGTATTGTGCAACTACAAACACTCAGAATGCTTAGACATGTGCCTCGTTATGTCGCCTGAATGGAGTGTATGGTAGTAAAGGGACAAGACGAGGACGAATTCGAATAGATTCGACGATTTGGACCGATATTATACAGTCCGTGATAGGCTGTCAATACATAAATGTTCTTGCAGTGCTACAAATAGAGCAATATAATATAGCCACTGGCGGCGGCCTCAATATCAACACCAAAGCCGTTCTCTCGAGACTGAATGAGTAATCCAATCAAATCATTTAATTGAAGGTAAACAATGTATACCACATTATATATAGGTCTTAAGAATGACTAGCCTTGATCAGACATGTTGTGCTAATAATTGGCATGCAAATTTTTTAAACCTTACTATTAATGAAAAATAATATAACAAAGTAATTGAATCGATTGTAACAAAAAACTAAATGTACACAAATGAATATTAATCAAATAAATTACAGTACAAAGAACAATAGCTACTGTGTATATTAGGATCCGTTTTCAGTCACGTTCCTGAAAATATGGAAATAATGGAATTGTTTTCGAAAATCTGTTGTTCTTCCGTTATATATTTTGTTCCAAAAAGAAAACATGCATTATAAGAGTTCCCGTAATTTCTGTATTGGTGAAACAATGTTTGAATTATTTATAAGGCGACTTATAGGAACACTTTGTTTTTCTTTCGGAAAGGAAAGTACCTACCTAATCATTCTTGTTGCGTTCTGAGCAATGCTTATGGAAGTAAAGTAAAAAACGGGTTTTCGCTTAAGAATTTTAGGTGAAAACGTACAAAAATTTTACTATTGAATTACACTTAGGTAGAGTGTTTATAAATTATTTATATTTTACGGCACGTTCACTATACCAGCGATATGCTTTTCTATATTAAGGAAGTAGATAGGTATGAAGAAATAGTGAAAGAATATTGTTAATAAATTCAAAATGTGTGTGCAAATAACCTAATAGGTTATTTGCTTGTTTCTGGATTTCATTCATTTCCTCATGATAGCATTAAAGGAAAACAATCGCGTGCGTCTTTGCAAACATGGAGGAAAGTGAATTACGAACGTTGAATAGGAAATCATTTTTTTATGTGTACTGTTAAAAACTCGACAAATATTATGGGAACTTCGTTAATAATTTCGAGTTGGTGTGTTAGCAGCGGGTATGCAACGCATGAACTTTACTTCCTGCATATCTACAGTAAACACTTTACATTTGGTGGGCCGTATGAAGGTATGTCTTCCGACGTTGTATAAAAAAAAGTGTTTGCATTTCCTTACATTTTTAATTACCTAGTTGACCTAGTAAAAGCGTGTTAAAATATATGTTATCAAATTTTAACGTTATTACCACAGAGATTAGCATCTAGTCGCGGTTGAAATAACCTAATATTTGGTAAGGCGAATACTCTATTGAAGTATATAGCATACTTAGAACGGAATGCTTTCAATAAGTAATGGAACCGAAATGCCACACTATCGTAGCTTGAAGTTAAGAACGCGGATAAAAATGTTTCAACAGTTCTGCTAGGAATGCAGTTGCGAATTGCACGAAATCAATAAAAGATAATCGCATTCGTTGTCTAGACTACAAACCACTTAATCGTGGCCATTTAACGTAACTACTAGTATTTATTTTTCCATTGAAAGTGATACGGCTGCAGTCCGAGTTCGCAATATCGCAATCGTGGTGTGGGAACAAGGGTGATAGCCTAGTGGATAAAGAATCAGCCTTTTAACCGATTGGACCCCGGTTAGTGTCCAGGTGTAGGTATTTACCACTAAATTCGTGTTTTCGGTTTTATGTACATATTTGTACTTATCTCTTGCTTGGCGGTGAACCAAAACATCGTGAGGAAACCCACACGTCCAAAAAATAATATTTCGAAATATTTGTGACCTGAGAAAGGTCTGAAAAGGAAGAAAGTCTTCCATTTGGGTTGCGGAGGTCTGACGGCAGTCGCTCCATGTCAAAATTAGTATCTTCGCCAAATCTTTAGTCTTAGGCCGACCCCGCCAATCCTAATGGATTAGGAAATGGGATAACGCTAGGTAGAAGACTTGAGAAAAAGAGTCTTTCTGGGAGGGTCGGTGTTAAAGTATAAAGAGACATGCTTCATATTTCGCAAATTGAAGACTATGGAAGGTACTATGGAATGGCCAGCCAGTGCGTGAGTGAGGTTACCAGTATTAAGAATTTACCTCGTTAGCAGCAGTGGCGGTATTCCAATCTTTCATAGGCTACCGAAACCATTTAATATGAAGAAAAGAAGTGAATGAGTTTTAAAACCAACTCATGCGGCGCTTAGTTCTCGTAACTCATTCCGTGAAAAAATAATGATACTAAAAACTAACTGCAGCGCCCGACCGCCCGTATCCCTGTATCCCGTAGGCACCGCTTTTTCTACTTTCTTTCTTATTCCTCGGCTTCTAAGGTTCGTATCGTGAAGTTGAATAGCTTATATACCTTCCTCAAGTAATTGGCCTATCAAATGCAAAACGAATTTTTCTAATCCGACTGACAATTCCAGAGATTATCGCTCCAAACGAACCTACAAACTCTTCCGCTTTATATATCAGTATAAATATAAATAGATAACGTTACTTAGAAACTGATGCTTGGTTCCATGCATTTATAAATTACTTGTCAGCTTGACAATATTTCGGGTCAATTTTCGTGCCGACGCCGAGTATACTTACCTTCTTTTCCTTTAAATTTATACCGCTGTGGTCGTATACGACTGCTCATAATGCTCGTAAGGCCAGAAGCATCGCTCGTTGTCGAGCCCCGATGATCTCTTGGGGCAGCCTCAATAGGTAGGCTATTCCAGAATTCGAGGGTACGTGAAAGAAAACCTCTTCTGAAACAGCGCGACCAATTTAGGTTTCTATTTGCGACGCTAAAAATAAAACCTAAAAACATTCTGGAAATGTGATATGATTTGAATATTAAAAACGATGCTGTAAAGGAGTTCGGAAGAATTTACTAACCAACTCAACTTGAACTATATCCACATGCAATTTCAATAAAATGAAAGTTCAATTCATATTGGGATTGTAAGAATATAAAGTACCTAACGCTTACCTAACGTTTATTTCATTATTTTATTTGCAGTAAGGATAGAGACTCACAGAGAGCTCGATGGCGTCATTGCGCGTGTCATTCTAACCAAACACGCAGGTTAAGTAACGTCGACCGCAGCCTGTCTATGGGGTTTATCTATCTCGAGATTTTCCGTGCTTCGTAGTGCACGTTAAACCGTCGGTTACGGCTGTTGTCGATAGATGGCAGTCCGCTAAGTCAGTGGCCCTCCGGTGGCTTGAAAACACTTGCCTCCGCCAATCCGCATTTGAGCAGCGTGGCGAAGTATGCTCTAAACTCCGTCAGTTGAAGGGCGGCCCGTATCCCTGCAGTGGGTCATCCCACTGCCGGGGTTAGGGTTGATGTGATGCGATGTGATAGGGACTCACGTCAACATAGGATATAGATACACGGATAGAGGACAAGACTCTACTTTCTCCTTTTTCATACACCAAGGTCGTAAAGAAACATACGGTGTGCTTGATGTTAAGCAGGTACCTATGGACACTTGAATCATCCGGGGTGCTCTTGTGTTGTCGACTGTAGAAATTGACCGCATTATTTTCTTTTCAAAAGCGGCACTTTCCGAAATTCTGTCTGAAGTTCGACGTGTAAACATACAATACTCTTTACATTACTTACGTGAACAAATATCCCGTAAGGAAACATTACGGAAGGAAAGATCCCGTAAGGAAATATTACGTAAGAAAATCTACGCGTCGTACTGTGATCGCGTCATTTAGGCAGGTGTTGTGTTACGCTAAAGCTCAACAAACGTACAAACATTGCGAATGTTAATTTGGATTAAATAGCGAACAGCCTTTTCGCTGGAACGTTTCAAATGTGGTTGGAATTCCGCAATATGTCATACGTAGCACTGTTGTGCAATTAAAAGTGATGTAGGCTTGGACAACACCATCAGCTCAAATCTGTGATTCGGAAAGCAATATTTCGCCGGTTAAGCATGTAATTGCGGAAATTGTTGCTTAATTTATATATTTATTTTTACATAAAATATAGTATCTTCAATTGTCTAATTTTATATACTACATGTGCGGCGAGCTGAGCCCATTGGCAAGTATATTTATCCTGATATTTATAAAATTGAATGGCTAGAGTGTGTGCTTTACCGTATCTACTACTACTATATATTAGGTGGATCGTATACTTTATCACCCGACTATATTCCGTGAAAATTTGCTATTTTCATATTTATTTATTTTTACGACCATAGTGTCACAGAGCTGTGCAGCGATATCAGCACTTGCTGTAATTCTGCTTTGTATAAAACAAAATAAAGTAGCAAAAGCATTTTTCGAATTCGAAGCCGCTGCGTGTGTTGTCGGATTATTCATGCCGACACCTCGGGTTTTAATTTATAAAGCCTTTAATTGTTTTATTACCCAGCGAGGCTCGTAATCCCCTTATTGTATAATTTCGTTTCTCATTTGACATGATACCTCACAATTACTCATTTTATTGGCCGTTACTTTATATGGTAAGTGTGCTGCTAAGTAGTAACTTTTCGTGAATGTCATTATATTGGTTTTATAGCTCTACGTTCTATGTAGGGGAAATGTAATATTTTTATTATTTTTGCCACAAGACGCCATTTACTTTGCCTGTATGTTCGGGTTCGCCACGCAAAATATTCAAGTAATTTTTATAGCAATATGTTGGTATTCAAATTTGATACATATTTCTTAGTTTTATCACTTAACATCGTTATTATATAATGTACCTATATACTGACTTTGTTTAATAATGATGAGCACGTTGGTGAAGTGTTTAGTAATGCTACTTTGACACCAGAGCTGGTTGGTTCGATTCCCACACAGGAGATACATTTGTGTACATGAACGTATCTGATTGTTTTTAAGAGAGTTAAGGCGCCTCAAAATTGCTCGATTGGGAAAATACCTCGACCTCACAGAAAATTGCTATTGCTGCTAAACAACTGCCTAGCGTGGTTGCGTTTCTGCGGGTGAGCGAAGTTTGCACTAAACTTGCAATGTGTAAGAATCGCGAAATCCTAAGACAATACTTTGCACTAAACTCTTTTTGTACAATGTCGGGAGGCACAAGCCTACAGCCCACCTCATGTAAAGTGGCTACCGTAGTCTATGAACGTTGGTAATACATAAAGTATCACTCGCGCGATGCCACCTCTGCTGCTAACACATCAACTCCTTGGAACCTTACTCACCTCACTGTTGCTGTGTTAGCATCAGAGGTGGGATCGCATGAGCGATATGTAATGTTGTACAAGCGGTCATATGCTACAGTAAACACTTGATATGATGAGGTGGGCCGCATGCTTGAATACCTCGACATTGTATAGAACAAAAATATTTTTTGTAATATCAATTGACAGTTTGAAAAAGACCTGTATTGCCAAGGTTCCTTCGGCATTTCTCCTTCGCCAATGGTCATTCCTGAAATGATATATAATAAAAGAAAATTATGAGCTGCTGCAGCACATAGACCTTCCATAGAGAGCCCATTCACCTCGATTCTGTGCCAGCTACATTCATCGACTCTCTACAAACCTCTGTAGTCCCACACCGCGTATACCACTACGGGACGCCATTCGAAAACTTTTCTTCCTCAGCGGTTGCAGTGCGGTTGTCAGTTCTACGAACTATGTGGCCGGTCCACTGCCACTTCAGCTTGCTTATCCTTTGCGCTATATCGGTTACCTAAGTTCTACTGCGGATATCCTCATTTCTCCCGCATTATGCACCCGACGCCATAATGTGCGCAGGCATATGCATATATCTACCTATTAAAACATATATACGAACTATTACATACAAAAACGAAACTAAAATTTGTCTCTATTCACACTGTAGAAATGTGAATCAAGCTAATCCATAAAAGCTGAAAGGACGAACCAAAAAAGGTTTTTGATTTAACAGCTATATCAAATATAGTAATCCTAACTTGACATCGGTTCACCTCAGATTTATGTGAGTGAGTAATACGGGGCCGCTCTAAAGTTGCTGAACCCTACGTTTATCTTACACCTACAGATTCTCCCGATTTATTTCAGCGCTTTTGTTCGTAGCTGTAAAAACATATATTTAATTTTAGAAGCTTTCTGTAACTAACTGGATAAACTAAATCTGCCAGCAGCTGCATTTCGAGCGGAATTATTAGATTTCCTCCTAACATTGCGAGTCTTAGTTCTGATTATGACAAATGTTGCAATAGCATTCAGCAGATTTTTAAACTACGTCGGGAGGTATCATTCAGCAGTTTTGTTTATACTACACCCGGCGCCAAACAAGCGTCCGGCCCACTTGATTTGTGGAATGAAAGATTTAAAGTGGCCACAGTATTCGTAGCGTAAAACAGTGATAGTCCAGTAGATAAGGAACGGCATAATGACCAACTGGTTACCGGTTCGAATCCTGGCGTGTATAACTAAATTCCTTCATATACATATTTGTAATTATCACTTGCTTGGCGGTGAAGTATAACATCGTGAGGAAACCCGCACATCCAAGAAGTTATATTTCGACAAACGTGTGACCTTACCTAAGGAAAGGCTGTTTTTCCCCTCTGAGTTGTGGAGGTCTGAAGGCAGTGGCTTCATGCAAAAATCAGTATCTTCGCCAAATCAATCAACCAAATAGAAGAATCTGAGACATTGATAAGATATGATATAATTATATTTATAAAAGCTATTACACTCGTGGGCGTTATGAAAACGTACTCGATGTGAAAACCACACGGCCCGGACTAAATACACACATCAAAAGTGTCTAGGGATCAACATATATTTTTGAAATAACTTTTCTCCTGATTGATATTAATTAAAATTTTCTTTAAGGATTCATCAAATAAAGTGTTTTCGTTTGTCTACAGTAACGATAAACCAAGTCACCTTTGCATTAATAAAGAAATTTGCTATTTTCATAATAAAGGGATTTTTGACATTTGAACCACTAACATTAAAGTTCGAAAAAAAGACTGAAATAACAGTTTTCTTTAAAATTTTATTGGGTAACTTAAACAATTAATAATCCGTGTTTCTACCGCGAACACTAACAACACAAGAACATCGGTTTGGCATACTCAAAATGAGTTCATCCAAATCACGCTGTGGAATAGCCGCCCATGTTCGTTGCAACAACAAAAAAAGGTCTTCTTGCGACTGGATACCCTCCATATTCGGCAGAGCTCTTCTCTGTAGCATATCCCATGCATGCTCAATCGGGTTCAAGTCTGGCGACTGAGCAGGCCAGGGCATGACATTGATGTTAGCTGCGGCGAGAGTCTGTCTTACAACTCTTGCGGTGTGCGGTCGTGCATTATCATGCATTAACTGAAATAAGGGACCGATTTGCACTTGTAGAGGAACGATGACGTCTGATACAATCGTCTCAGCATAAATTTGAGCGTTGAGGTTGCCTCTGATCCAAATCAACTCAGTTCTTCCGCCGATCCAAATACCCGCCCATACCATGATGGTTCCACCACTATAAGGATGGACTTCCTGGCAGGATTTTAATCGCTGTTGGCGTCCAGGGGTTCTCCAGTGTCGTATACGTTTATATATTTTATATATTTTTTTATTACAAAGCCACATCTCAATCTCTAGAAATCCGCATAAAAATGCTTGATCCCTAGACACTTTTGATGTGTGTATTTGTAAAGTACCTAATAATTAAATACATCGTATCAAATAGGTGAATAAGGTCTTTCTTTTTCTTTTGGTGTCGGATATAACTGCATATTGTTGGTATTGTATCTATATCATTAACGTAATTTGCGTAATTGTATAAGATCTTTTGCTCATGTCAATATGCGACCCCTACCTTTATTTGTGTCAGTTCTCCTTTTATTTTATGTTAAGGTTGCCTGGAAGCAATTGCATTTGCAATAACACCGCCTATTATGCTTTCTTGTATAGAGTATATTTTGTATAATTTATTGGTGCAATAAAGAGTTGTATTGTATATATTGTATATAGTAATTGTCCGTTTGAACTGTTTATTTTCGTAATGAAGGTTTTCATTACGGAAAATGAGAACGAAATAAAAGGGGATGTAATTTCGGTGTCATGTCGGAACAGCGCTAATACGGCGGAGGGTCGGCAAATCCTTTGGCCGTCGAATTAGGGCCCGCCATCACTAAGGGTTTTTCGTTATCAGACCTGCCACATCGAAAGCATTCCAATACGTGTCGAAGACCAATTTCTATTCATACAATCGCCCCCTTGCAGTTTCTCTCGCTGTCGATAAACGCGCTTTAAGTCGACTGAATGAACGAATGTATATATCGATTTTCAATTCAGTTTGTATTTCTCTATCTATCTACCCATGCCTTTACGCCAAGCCCCATTGCATTATAGGCAGATGGCACCGAGCGCCACATGACTCGGCCTATACAAACCAATTTTTATACAACGTCGTAGACAAACAAGCATACGACCCGTTTGAACTTTGAACGTTTACAAAACAAGGAGTATCGCTTGCGTTTTGCCTTGCTGCTAATACAGCAATTGCTTAGGAGCTTTCCGATAACCTCACTTACTGACAGGAATACTGTAATCCTCCACGGAGCCGTTATTGACTGCGGTCCTCGGTTAGATAATTTCCTAGTCCGGGTGCATTGATGCGTCCTACCTCTCTTGGCAGTTTCGTTAGTTAATTAGAGGGTTTAACGAATTGACACGATAGACGGTTCTTGATGTTTCAAGATCCTGTTATAAGATATCATTCAATTAAATATATGTGAAAATATTCACTTATTGTTTTCATTTTAGTACTATTGTTATTAAAGTATCTCTTATTTCACGGGTTTTAATCCCGGTCATTTCATAGGAGTGCTGCCCCGACCCTTCGAAAAGAATTATGTAATGTATTATACCCTAATATACCTAGTATTGCCATAAATACTGAATCAAAGAGAAAAACAAAATCTATTGCAAATAACATTTATTACTTTTACAGTGTGTTAGTCTAATACATAAATATAAAACAATTTAAAATATAAAAAGCTTATTGGAAGTGGTCTCCATTGCCATACAGTCCTTTAAACGTTGAGGCCAGTTATCAATAGAAGCACGCACTTTTTCCATGGGAAAATTCTTCACTGCCAATCGTACGGATTGTTTTAGGGACTCCAAATTATCATAGCGTTTAGAGCAAGCCGTACTCTCTAAAACAGACCATTAATCATAATCCAGCAGATTAAGATCGGGACTAGACGACGAAGTCTTCAGCTCTGATGAAGTCCGAAACGTTCGTTTCCAACCAAGACTGCGTAGACCGAGATTTATGACCCGGCGCCGAGTCTTGCTGGAAGGACCATTCTTGGTTATTGAACATGGTGTTGTTAAGGGCTTCACTACCTTCTCAAGAATGGTTTCTTGATACACTTGTGCCGATGTTTTGATACCTTTTTCACAAAAGTATGGCTCAGTGGCTAATACCCCACCAAACCATCACTGAAGTCGGATAGTGCCCACATTGCACTCTGTCGACTAATTGGGAAGCTTCCTTAGAGCTTTGAGCATAAATACGGTCATTTTGTTTGGTAAAATGTTGCTCAATTGTAAAAACTTTCTCATCCGTAAACAACATTTTTCTGTGACCTCCCTTTGCGTGCCGCTTCAGTAGTTGTTTCGATTTTTCCACCCTATTCTTTTTTAAATTATCAGTTAAGAAATGAGCAGTACATCTCTTATAGGGGCTGCAAGTCCTAAGTCATCTTTTAAAATACGCAACATGGTTCTAGGTGCTATCTTCATCTCCCGAGATAAAATCTTTTGCTGTCGGACAGGATTTCTTCGAATTCTTTCCCTTACTGCTTTGACCACCTTTTTCGTACGAACACTACGTGGACGCCCAGATCTTTTTGTGTCACAAACAGAGGAGGTCTCATTGTACCTATTAATAGCCCGGTACGCAAACATTTTACTAATACCAAGCGTATGAATAATTTAAAAAATGCATTAGGCTCCATATCCACTTTGTGTAATGCAATCACAGCGATTCGGTTCTCTTTATCACCCCACTCCATTTTAATATCGCAAAATATTGTACAACGTATTGGCGTCAAAATGAGAAAACTCAATGAACATATATAAAAATCATATAAAAAAGACAGATTCCAAATTCAAATGTAATGTTTTGTTAATTTTTAATTGTAATAGTATTTATGGCCAGACTAAGTATAGTCGGATGTTACTTTCGGCAGGCGATGGCTCGCCACTCACTAGATGAACCTCTGAATTGCCAGAGAAAGTATGCCGGGGCAACATCGGTGTGTGTGACTCAGGGGTGTCGAGAGGTGTACTTGTTTCTCCGAAGTTACTCGCAGTGTTATGCTCTTTAACACTTCCACCACTGGAGCATATCACCTGATAAAGCAATATACTCTATCGACTCCTTTCTGGACGGCCAGCGAAGGCAATCCAGAGCTGAGAGTCCTGCGGGCCTTCTTGCCTTTCCACGCCGGAGACGAAGGCCCTGATCGACTCTCTGGAGCACTCGAGTACCCGTGGTGTCGTTACGCACCAACAGCTCGCCACAAGCTGCCCTGCGGGGATTATTACAGTTATTATTATAAACTGTACTTAGATGCATATGCCTATTAGGTTCTTACAGTATCATCTGTTGATAAAATGATAACCTTGTGCCAATAATTTTATAACCTGTTTAATAATAATGCTAAAAACGCTATGTGTATTTAATTAACAATTTTTCACGATCACTTGTTGTAGAACTGTAAGTTTATAAGTTCAATAGTGGGTAATATTGGCTATCCATGAACAATTAATTTAATTAATTAATGACAATTAATTTAATTAATACATTTTTATTCTACATCATAGTCTACACCATTTATTTGTTTTGATCGCTTCCAAATATGCTATAGCCGCTCTATGAGCCGTCGTGTGCACCTGCAGTGTTTTTGCGTACGCCCTTTGCATTGCTTATACAAATTAGACAAACAGGCGTCCGTCCCGTATGCACCCGACCGTGTTTTGCAGACGCCCTTAACGCTGCTAATACATTTTTGCAAAACGAACGCTCGTCGCCTGAACCCGACACTGTTTTAGCGTACTCCCTTAAGACTGCTCATACATTTTTGCGAAAAGTTGCGCCCGTCGCCTGAACCCGCTACTGTTTTAGCGTACTCCCTTAAGACTGCTCATACATTTTTGAGAAAAGAGGGCCCGTCGCTTAAATATTTTTGTGAAATGGGCGCCCGTCACGTGCGTGTGTTTATCCTGTACCCTTAGCGATGCTGATACATTTTTGCGAAAGTTGCGTGCACCCGCTTATATATAGGCGTATTAGCGCTTAGCGCTGCTCATAAGTATTTGCGAAACAGGCACAATCGCGTGCGCCCGCCCATGTTTTGGTATGACTTTATGGTATATAAAGATTATTTGCAAAGCAATCAAACTGAACTAACGAAGTCATAAAATAATAACCACAAAAACGTAGATTGGAGTTGTTATTGCTATTAGAGGAATAATCGATTAAATAAAAATAGTCTCATTTTAGATTTATCGATGTGTTGTTTAGGAGTCATTTCGAACAGACGATTTTTATTTTTTGAATACAGACTGAATATACGAGTATACAGAACTGAGCGCCAGTAAGAACCATGTCACTGGTCCTTACATACTCGTTCGCTTTCATTAATATTCATAGCTCTTTTCCCTCGTCTGATAAAACGGACGAATATTAGTATAAGTATACCTTAAATAAATACACAGCGCCATCTAGCCCCCAAAGTAAGCGAAGCTTGAGTTACGGGTACTAGACAACTGATAAACATACGTAAATATTTTTTTGTATGTAAATACATACTTATGAAAACACCCATATCAAGACAAACTGACATATTCATGCACACAAATGCTTCTCCCGTGTGGGAATCGAGCCCACGAGCTTGGTGTGACAGTAGCATTACTAACCAATGAGCCACCGAGCTCGTCAAATATATAGTAAGTAATCTCAGAGAAGTTTGGTAGGATGGATTATATATTGTACTAGCTTTTACCCGCGGCTTCGCTCGCATTGATAAAAAAATATATATTTTTTAATAAAAAGTATCCTATTTTACTTCTGATATCTCCAAGAATATGTGTACAAAGTATCATGATGATCGGTCCAATAGTTATCGCGTGAAAGCGTAACAAACAAACGGACATTCACATTTATAATATTAGTAGGATAGGAGGTATATATATATATAGTAGGATATAAGTAAATTCCCAAGAATATTTTAATATTTATGTTAGGTACCTATATTACCTACGCTACTGCGGTGTCTTTTCCTGCACGAGTACTCCTCATACTTGTAGGTTTTTTATTTCAGTATGATATATCACATAGTCCCATAGCGCACGTATCGCACGAAAGCGACTCAATGTATGTTGGTGCAATTTTGCACGGTGATGGTTTATATCCCGAGTCGACATTTATGCTACTTTTTATCTTATATTATATATCAATACTTAGGAGCCCTAGAAACCGGCGAACGTACATGAAAAGAGCAATGAATGTTAAAGAAGCGAGTGCGATATGTATAGATATGTAAGGATCGAGTCACGTGGCGCTCGGTTCTCTCTGCCTACCCCGCAAGGGATTTGGCGTGAAGTTATAGGTAGATTATAGATAGATAGATATATCGATATTTAGGGTTATATAATTCGAAAAATTTGAGAAATCTAATTTGTCGCACGCGTACTTGCCAGGAGCGGTTAATCTATGCTAATATATATACAGATTCCTTTGTTTGTTTGATCGTGCTAATTTGATTTGAAAAAATATTTTTGCATTTGATAGCCCAATTCTTGAGGAAAGTTATAGACTATCAAAATCTTAATACGACCTTTAGAAGTCGGGATAAAAGTTAGAAAAAGCAATTCCCACGAGATACTGGGACGCGCGCGGACGAAATCGCTGTATGCAGCTACCTCTCCTTCGCAAGCTCTGGCAAGAGGTACCTACGTTTGAGCTATATTTTATCAGCAAGATGCACCAGTCCCACACCACCATGGTAGTGGCTCAGGCTCAACAAGCGACGGCGAGACACATAAATCTCATATTTGTTAATGTAATCTTATAATCGTAAGACCTTTCCTTAGGAACTTTGTGCACGATTTTCACTTTAATATTGTTCAATGTTGTTATACTTTCCAAGTACGGTGCCAGAACTATTCGGAATAAGATTATCGTGCGACGGGAAAGGTCCGAGTTGTATTTACTTATAGTATTGGTTCTATACATTATAAGATGGTATAGATGCTTACAAAGGAATATCAGACTATCCGTGTACAAGGCAATAACTGTTTCTTACCTATATCACAAGTAAATATGTAATGCGAAAGAGTTTGTTTGATCGCGTTAATCTCTCGAACAATCCGTCAGATGAAGGTTATAGGCTCTTCATCATCACGATATGACCCTTAGATGCTGAGGAAAAGAAAGAAATTAAGAAGTAAATACTCGCGGACGAAGCGCTGGCCGGAGTTAGTGCATGGCTAATAGTGTATTTTTTCTGAGCTTTTTTTTTGTGCAAGGAAGTAATAATGGTAATCGGTAATACTATCCTAATTAATATAATTAATGCGAAAGAGTGTTTGTGTGTGTGTTTAGTAGTCGTTGATTGCACATTTTACTACCACACCTATATGTAGTTTGAGTGTGAGTTTGCATGCTCCTTGTCAGGGGTACGACACAGGGTTGCTTTCATCCAGAAAGTCGCTGTTCCCGACGGACAGAAAAACGTGGGAGAAGCCACAGGCAAAAGCTACTATAATAATATAGTGCAATGTAAATCTGACGTATGTTGTATTTATGTATGCAATTTTTTTATGTTATTCTTTAAGTTATTATTACCCATGTACTAACGAAACTAACACTGTTTTTCAAAATAGTTCATCATTCTTCTTTTTCTAAGAGTTAGAGCGTATTGTTACTTTGCATAATCTACTATTAATTGAGCCATTTAAGACACGTGTTAATAGTATTTATACCTACTTTTTATTTTTAAGCATTTTAATAGTACATTAAGTTACTGACTGAATAACCTGAACCTTGTGCTCCCGTCAGAGCATGCGGAAAATGCACTGTCATTTTGTTAACAGATAAATTTTTATTAGCGTAAAAGGAAATGGGTTGTTATCTACGGTAGTAAAGATTTGCAGTAATAACTAATGAAACGCTAGATATATTTTGAAATTAAATAATCACACATAATAAATTTTAATACTAAATTTTCCAGCCACGCTCTTTTTAAAGGTTTGGAATTTTAATGAACGATTCATTATACGTAACCAATCAAGCGCAATGTGCTTCTCAGTAACTTTTATCAAACATTTAATTGACGTATAAATGATAAAAAAAATACGCTTTTCTCTTTAAAGTCTTAAATATGAATTCGTTGAATTCAAAATTACTAGAGAAGGGAAGTCTTTCGAATCCGTTTTTAGCAATTAAGTGTTGTAAATACAAAATGTATTAATTAGGGGAAAAAACCGTCAAGTGCGAGTCCGACTTGCGCACCGAGGGTTCCGTAAAAGTTTTTTTTTGTTATAGAGGTAACTACAAATTTACAGTTTACGGATTTTCCCCTTTACTTGTGCCACAAGACACTGTTTATTACCAAATTTCATAATTCTAGGTCAACAGGAAGTACCCTATAGGTTTTGATTCCATGGCGAGTGTCAAAATATGCGCATAAACGAGGCGTAAACAGCCGTATCTTTTGATTGCGTTGTCGTTGCTCGAAGGAATTGCAGACCTGAGTATTTGATATTAATTTTAGTTTGATAGCCCTATCCATCCCTGAGAAAAAGAATCTTGACAGACGGACAACAAAGTGATCCTATAAGGGTCCCGTTTTACTGTTGAGGTACGAAATCCATTAAAGCTCTTTCATTGATTTCACTTAAAGAGACGTGTCTACGCCTCTACATCGTTATAGTTTATTTTATTATATAAAGAGAGAGGTAGAACGAAACGAAGTATGTGAGTGTGAGTGTGGGGAAGTACCTCCATCTCACAGAAAACCGCAGTCAAATAACAACAATAATTCCTTGTAAGGTTGTCGTGTTCCTAAGTGTGTGTGAGGTCAGTTCCTAAGGAGTAACTGTGTTGGTAGCAGAGGTGGCATCACGTGAGGGGTACTTATTGCATTGCAAACGTGTTTAGGCTGCGGTAGCCGCTTTATATCAGGTGGGCCGTATGCTTGTATGTCTCCCAACGTTGTATAAAAAATTACGGATTCACTTCTTTGTTTAAAAGCTTTTATTTTCCTTTTATATTGTCATTAAATCTTCATACATTAGATCAAGACAGGAGTACATATTATGAGAGAATTAATTATAAATGAATCAAAATCATAAAAAAGTTTGATAACGAATGATTTCTAAAATCCCCTTTTAAGTAATCATAATCATCTATACTTCTCCAATTTTATTATAATAAAACATTGTAATTACTATCCATATCGGTTAAACCATCGCCGAGCCATCTATGTCTGGAACTTTCTCGTTAAAAAGAAAGGCTTCATATTGCAAATAAAGCGTATTTGCTAAACGATGCCACAGATGATGAAGCAATTTTCAAAAATACAAACATTCCTGCCGTTGTCTTTTAACAAAAAGCTGAAGCGTGTAAAGGAAAATATAAAGAAAACAAAATGTATACGGTGTGTGCAATGTGGGCGTACACTAGATCGCTGGCGGTGTCGGCACGAGGAAGAAATTGAAAACAAAGTTTGTGGCTTCACAATCCAACACGGCGGGTAAATGGAAAAATAAGCGCAACCGCCGCTTCGGCTTTGTTGTACCCGCGACATGCCACTAGGGTTGCTACATTCCAGATGTCCCACACATACGTCGCTTTTGGCCAGCTGTACATTGTTTGAACGCAAATATTATGACGGTTTTTAAACTACGACAGCCAGCATATTTTTTATGATTTCACTCTGTTATATGTACCAGTGTGCGAGCTATATTCCTTTTAAACATACTACTACTGTAACTTCACACCAAATCCCTTGCGGGGTAGGCAGAGGGAGCCGAGCACCACGTGACTCGATCCTTACAAACCTTACTCGCTTCTTTAGCATCCATTGCTCTTCTTATGCACGGCGGTTTTTAAGGCTCCTGACATCACCTTCTGATAAAACACGATCAATTTGGTCATGGTACGTAAGCTTTGGCCTTCGTCGTGCCCTACATCCTTCTACTTTCGCGTTATATATCTGTTCCGTAATTCTCTCTTCCTGCATTCTTTCTACATGTCCGAATCGACGGAAACATCCTGTATGTTTCCGTCGATTCGGACAAACAGCCTTTAGACGGACGGACAAATAGCCTTTAGACGCTTGTAGCAAAAGGAATATAGCTTGTGCATTGCTGTACAAATATAACAGAGCGAAACTTGACCAGGTTCCTGATTTTGAGCATAATAACATACATGTCATCACGCTTGTCTCCCATTGGGGTAGGCAGAGACTATGGAACGCCAGGTGCACCGATCCAAACATACCGCTCTCGCTTCTTCCACACTCATTAACCTCTTCATGCATGGTCGTCGGTTTTGTGTGCTTTTGATTTGGCCCTTTTTTAACACATCACCAATTTGATCTATATGTGTGCGTCTAGGGCGGCCAGGATAACTACGTTCTAAATAAATATCTTCATGTATCTACAATCTTTCTTTTGTCAGAGCCTTGTTTACTTATCGACATAATGCACCCGTACAGGTGAAGCTGGTTTTGTATACAATATCCGGAGCCAAATAAGTATACGTAAATTGGTTACCGAAAACGATTGCAATTGAAGTATTGTTCGCGCACGCCACGTCCGCTGCTAAAACATCAACTTCTCAGGATCTAACTGGTAATGTCACTCAATTGTAGTGACACAACAACCCTTCAGGGAGTCGTTTGATTTCTATCTTTAGTGAGGTAAAGGTACTTCCCCAGGCGAGCTACTTTGATGCTCCCTATCTCATTCCTTCTTAGTTACAATCTTGAATCTTGAAGAATCTTGGTTACAACTAGCAATGTGCATCGCGTGTAGGTAAACTTAGCTTCAACTCTAAAGGTAATGGAGAACCGCTTACACACAATATCTAGATGCATAATATACTTACTATAATAGCAAAATCACAGAGGCAGACTATATCAGAGCCAGTCCCGTTGGGACATAAGTTTAGTAACTTCAGTCCCTGTGTCGCAAACGTGGCCTGTCAACTTAACTTACTTTATCTAACTTGGATGCGGTGCCACACGGCGCGCTGACTCTGCCTCGTTTTTAGTATTCGTCGACTTTATTGCAAGGCGTTCTACTGATATCATGCACCTAGATACCAGTGAGAACCTTGTGATTCGGTATATATATATATATATATACACACATCAAAAGTGTCTAGGGATCAACATATATTTTTGCAATAACTTTTCTCCTGATTGATATTAATTAAAATTTTCTTTAAGGATTCATCAAATAAAGTGTTTTCGTTTGTCTACAGTAACGATAAACCAAGTCACCTTTGCACTAATAAAGAAATTTGCCATTTTCATAATAAAGGGATTTTTGACATTTGAACCACTAACATTAAAGTTCGAAAAAAAGACTGAAATAACAGTTTTCTTTAAAATTTTATTGGGTAACTTAAACAATTAATAATCCGTGTTTCTACCGCGAACACTAACAACACAAGAACATCGGTTTGGCATACTCAAAATGAGTTCATCCAAATCACGCTGTGGAATGGCCGCCCATGTTCGTTGCAACAACAAAAAAATCGGTCAAGTGCGAGTCGGACTCGCGCACGAAGGGTTCCGTACCACTATCTATAAAAAGGGCAAAAAAATCACGTTTGTTGTATGGGAGCCCCCCTTAAATATTTGTTTTATTTTAATTAAATTATTTATTCTTAAAGTGAATATATAACTAAATATTCTGTGAATATTTCAAGCGTCTACCTGTTGCCGTTATCAATATCGAGCAAAAAAATCACGTTTGTTGTATGGGACCCCCCTTAAATATTTATGTTATTCTATTTTTTAGTATTTGTTGTTATAGCGGCAATAGAAATACATCATCTGTGAAAATTTCAACTGTCTAACTATCACGGTTCGTGAGATACAGCCTGATGACAGACGGACGGACGGACGGACGGACGGACGGACGGACGGACGGACGGACGGACGGACGGACGGATGGACGGACGGACAGCGAAGTCTCAGTAATAGGGTTCCGTTTTACCCTTTGGGTACGGAACCCTAAAAAAGGTCTTCTTGCGACTGGATACCCTCCATATTCGGCAGAGCTCTTCTCTGTAGCATATCCCATGCATGCTCAATCGGGTTCAAGTCTGGCGACTGAGCAGGCCAGGGCATGACTCGATGTTTATTGATGTTAGCTGCGGCGAGAGTCTGTCTTACAACTCTTGCGGTGTGCGATCGTGCATTATCATGCATTAACTGAAATAAGGGACCGATTTGCACTTGTAGAGGAACGATGACGTCTGATACAATCGTCTCAGCATAAATTTGAGCGTTGAGGTTGCCTCTGATCCAAATCAACTCAGTTCTTCCGCCGATCCAAATACCCGCCCATACCATGATGGTTCCACCACTATAAGGATGGACTTCCTGGCAGGATTTTAATCGCTGTTAGCGTCCAGGGGTTCTCCAGTGTCGTATACGTTTATATATTTTATATATTTTTTTATTACAAAGCCACATCTCAATCTCAAGAAATCCGCATAAAAATGCTTGATCCCTAGACACTTTTGATGTGTGTATATATATCTATCTATGTTTCCCAAAATAGGCTGGCAACGGATCCGTGTACCTTTGGTGTTGCTGATGTCTATGGGCGGTGGTGACCACTTACTATCAGGTGACCCACATGCTCGTTTGCCCCCTCTAATATAAAAAAAATATCATCTATACGTCGAGATCGTCATTGGTATTTGCTCTAATTTTAATTTTAAGAGAAGTTTGAATTTAAGTGTATGTCTATGTTTTGATCTGTGGATTTGCAGCTGAAAAGATTCAATCAAATGTTCCAATGCATGACAGGCATTGCGATAAGTAGAAAGTACGCGGGGTTTAACTTTTTAATCAATAAATTTTCTTGTATGTAATATATTCGTAGTTATAGTAGGCACGGTTGGAAGGTCAATGCTCAGGGTTTCACTGGATAATAGAATCAGAAATGAGGATATCTGCACTAGAACTAAAGTAACTGCCATATCACAAAATATAAGCACGCTGAAGTTGTAATGTGCCGGCCACATTACTCGTAGAATCGATAACCGCTGGGTAAAAAGGTTCTCGAATGGCATCCCTGTACTAGTATACGCAGTGTGGGATGACGGGGCCACTAGATGGAGCGTCGACCTCAAAAGATATGTTGGGAGTCGATGGATGCAGGTAGCTCAAGATCGAGGCGAATGAGGCTGTGAGGCCATGTTCCTAGAGGGGAGGTCATATCCAGCAGTGGACCAATGCTTTGCTGATTCTAAAACTTACTTAATCGCCATTGATCGACTTCACTTCTGTCACAGTAACTTAAAGCGGGTCTTTATGCAATACATATATCCGTTCTTCCTGATCCTGTACGATATCCCTACGATTCTTCACGATATCTCCACAGTTCATTTCATCGTTCATCGATTTCAATTGCTTTGAAAAGGTAATTGAATAGCATTTAATGTCATCCTGTAACCACTCTTGTGTACAAAATGTTATCAACTATAGTAAATAAATGAATATGGATTCATCTCCCGAGCTGATCGTCCTTTACTATATCATTCCAGTAATACCCGGGAGCCACTAGACGATTTGGTCGACCCAGATAAATTTTCCTAACAACCGAAATGTTAGGAAAATTTATGTGGGTCGACCAACTATTCTTACCAAGGGGGTGACTTCGCGGTGCTGATGCTTATTAGTTTCTTCAATGCCATTCAGGTAGTCACGAATTTCTTGTGGTTCCTCTAGCCACAAGTTACGGTCTAGCTTTATTATTTATGATACAAAAATCTTTAGAGGCAAAACCAACCAAGCTAAATAATAAACTCCCGTGATTATTGTGTTCCTGTGAGTGGTGACGTTACATAGAAAACTTCTGAGTATTTATCATCTGTAGCTGAGATAGTACGATCAATACCTCCAGTATCGTAAGTACGTCCATGACTTAAATATTTTTTTTTTATATTACTACACTACTATTCACATATTTTCATCAGGTAGAAGGTAGCTTGTTTAGTAACTTAAATTATTAAATAAAGATAAGAATATTAATATTATTGTTGGTAATTAATCCCATATGAAATGCATTTATATAAAGACTAGCGATGGACTGAGTGCAGCTAATTTATGTGCAAATCACTTTTCTTCCGTATACTCAACGTATTCAGATAATTACAATTCAAAAACGAACTATAATGCTAACAAGCTTAGTATCACTGAAGAAACTTAAAAAAATACTTGTTTCAAAAGGAGCGGGCCCGGATGGGATCCTACCGCTTTTTATTAGGCGCTGTGCCTTTGCACTAGCTCTTCCTTTTAAACTTCTCTTCAACAGGTCTATACAAGAGGTTATTTTTCCCAGACAAATGGAAACTTGCACTACCCTAGTGCTAATATTCAAAAAAGGCGATCAAAACATTGTTTCTAACTATATACTAGTTTCTATATTACCCTGCTTCCCCAAAGTATTTGAATCTGGTTTATTTAATAGTTTCGACTCACGTAGACTCTTCCTTATTAGACTCGCAGCATGGTTTTAAAAGCGGCCGATCAGTTCACACCAATTTAGTAACCTGTGTATCTGACTTACCATTCGAATTGCACAATCGTTTACAAGGTGACAAAGTATACGCAGATTTTAATAGTGCATTTGATAAGGTCAGTCACAAAAGTTTAATCAAGAAATTAGAGAAATTAAGAATTTTCGGTTCACTACTGAATTAGATTAGCAACAGACCTCAAACTATATCACTCAAGGGATACGAGTTTCAAATATATCTTGCCAAGTCTGGTGTACCCAAAGGCTGTATTTTAGGACCTAAATTATTCCAAATTTTTATTAACGACATTAACGATCTAATTAAATATTGTAAATTCTCCTTGTTTGCGAATGATTTTAATATTTACAAAACAATTCTAACTTCATCAGATAAATTGTTAATTCAGGAAGATTTAAATTGGATTGTGAACTGGTGTAAACTAAACCTCTTGGATTTAAATTATTCTAAATGCTGTTACATAAAGTACACCAAAAAGAGAGTTCCTATTCTTTCTATTTACTACATTAATGACAGCGCTATCGCTGAGGTGACTGAGATTCGGGACTTCTTGATAGTCAGCTAAAATTAACTACTCATACTAATGCAATATTAACAAAAGTCTCACAGATGCTTGTGAAAATGAACTCAAAAGAAACTCGAGACAATTTCGAAAACATTCTAACAAAATTAACTTATTTAACACCCTAGTCAGGGGCACTCTTGAATTTGCAAATGTGGTGAGGAACCCAGTCTATAGCGTTAATTCACAGAGGTTTGAGAATATACAGCGCTAATTTCAAGGCACCTAGCACTCTCTTCCAATGACATATCCCATAGATTACCTTATTCAAAAAGACCGGTTTTTTTCGTGATGGACTCTGTCTATAACCGCCGAAGGCTATTAGATTTAAAGTTTTTACACAAATTTATCAATGGAAAATCGATAGCGTAAATATTATGAATAAAATTGGTCTCATCGTACCCCATAACTTTCCCGAGGTATCCTCGAGGTATAACTAGAATATTCCGTGTTCCCCATTATATCCTATTATCCTACTAATATTATAAATGCGAAAGTTTATATGTATGGATGTTTATTGCTCTTTCACGCTTAAACGGCTGAACGGATTTAAATGAAATTTGGCACGTTATTTGACTCCACGTGGGCGGAGCCGCGGGCAGCAGCTAGTATCAAATATAACCCTACATTGTCCTATCATTAGAATTAATAAGGAGTATAACCACATGTGTGGTAGGTTGTAAAAACTGGATGTCTTCAACGATAAATTGGTTGCGTTTGGTAACAAAGTATTGGGACACTTTCGCTCGCTTGATTGACTATAGAGGATTAAATATTATCTTGATATTTTGTTCTCGATATTTCGTTGGATACGTTGACGTTTTACATTAGGCGACATATAGTGTTGTGTATTATATATTTTTTTGTTATGACTGCTGTGTATAAGTACCTTTAATTGGCATATGTATCAGATATAACACTGGTCTATGAATAAGAAAACGATTGTACGTTATATATGCTGTTAGTGTACCTTAATAAATATAAATAAATAAATAATTTAAAAGGTGGGTGAGGTCAACCCTTGCTTGACAGCCCTAGCTATACACTGCACGGCAATAGACACATATTTCAGCGGCACTATGCTTTATTCAGTCGTAAGTAAAATTCCATTAGTCTTTGTCGCCAATGAAAGTTCTAGAATGTCGCTACTAACTAGAATATTACTAACGAAATGAAATTCGAAAAGACTCTACTTTTTAAGGCTTATTATACGTCTCTATTCATTTTAAAGACCACGGATCTTGGCTAAGTTTTTAACCATGATACCTTCATTCATAAGAACTAATAGTTAATATGAACTGTTTTTCAACATCGGGATCAAAACTTACCCTTTATCTTAAAAGACTTAAAAAGTTAGGATTCAAACGGCTTTTGGTCCAATAGTGAACGTGTGATCTTTTCTAAGAAAGGCCTGGTTTTCCTTCTGGGTTGTAGAGGTCTGCCGGCAGTCGCACTATGTAAAAATCGCTATCTTCGCAAAGCGGTAGCGGACCCCGTCAATCTTAGTGGATTAGGAAACGAGATAACGCTAAAGAGAAGCTTTATTAATAAGATGCTCCAAAAAAGATATCCCAACAGCGATTGGCGAGATATGTTCTTTTTTTTTCCTTACAAATAACGACAGCCCAATAACAAGATTGTTGTAGACCGCATGTGTGAATTCACCAGACCTTCTGAGGAGGTGCTCCTTTAGCCGCGTGGGTGGCAACGACTGTTCTATCGTTTTATGTACTGTATAGCTTGCCAGTCGCCAGAATGACAATTAAAATACGATGTTCTGGCAAAAGAAAGATAAGGAACAGCGGTATTTATATCAAAGGACCGCAGTTGAAAAACAACCCGAGGTTCTTGTGTTCCTATGAGTGGTGAGGTTACAACTTCTCTGTATTTATAGCCTTTAGAAGTGACGACTCCGCCGCTCTGACGCGAGTGTTGATAATAATGCTAAACAATCACTTCCCAAGCGAGAGTTCTACTCACACCTGAAGGGTTCCACACCACCGTGTGTATCTATTGCTATAGCGGCCATAGCAATATACATTCCGTGAAAATTTCAAGTGTGTACCTATTACGGTTCAAAGATACAACCCTTTCAGATGGATGAACTTACAAACAACTTAGCCTTAGTAATGGGTCCTTGACACTCTTTGGGTATAGAACCCTAAAAAAGCCTAAGTGCGTTAGTTAACCTACTTCGTATATCTTTACTACGACCCGACCCTAATATAAAACAATGATAGGCTATGACACAATTGGGGAACCTTTTAGCGGGCTTTCAAAAAACATAAATTCCCCGCAACAAGTCTGTGGGCCGACATTTTCCGGTATCGATCGATCATGGCCGCCATTATGATTTTTTGTTCATCGGATAATGATCGTCACCGTTTGTTTCGTGCATTGTGGGGTGTTTAAGCGGGAAAGGATGGCACCCATCATTAATAAAATAATGGTATTTTTTGAACACCTGCTGCCTATAGTTCGTGACACAAAATGCGGGCGAAATATCTTATTTATTATTATGAGCTACACGACGGCGATTGTATTATTATGTAATAATAGATTGGGATCTGGGCCTGTAGATAAAGTAACATTATGGCACATCGCCATCGCTGTGGCAATGGTGCGGATACAAGTTTGATAATAGTTAGTAATAGCAATATAGTATCTGAAGAAATATTGCCAGTAATACAAAGTAGAGAGATACAAGCGGTAGGATAACTTCAAAGAAATGTTCGTTCAGTAGAAAAAAAGTGTGTCTATACTTATGTGCGCACGTAAGGAGTTTATACTTCTTTCACGTAACAAAACAAAAATACATGCAATTTGATCTAATCTGCCATGCAATTCTGTAAGAGCAAACATCCTTACATCCTCGGAAACATCGGCTGTTATAGCCTTGAACACAAAATTGCAATTCCTTAGTGTCGCTTTTCATGGTTGTGCGATACTAGCGCTGCAAGGCTGCGTTTGGAATTGGAATTCTACAAGGCAAACAGCCTCGCGTACGCTTACAGCCTTATAGAATACCAAATAATTTAGCCGTGATCGCAGTAGACGATATCAAAGCTGTGACATCCGTGATCACAGCGACGTACACAGCCATTACGAGTCGCTTAGAGAATTGCATGGCTGCTTTGTGTGCTTCCGCCACCAATTAGTTCATGCGGCCTAGCGCCGGCCGGCACCCACTCACTACTGTTAGTACGTGCAACATGCCGACGCTGCCATGGCTGCTCCGGTACTCTCTGCCTCGAGTGCTGCGGTCGCCGCCATCTGGAACAATCCGCATGCCGCCACCACCACCGTCGCTGCCACGACTGGCCTGGTCGTCGCTGCGACACGTGTTTTAATTAATTAATTAATTAAAACAAAAATAGCTCCCAAAAATTACATTCCGCGTACTAGCCTTCTACGTTTGTAAAACAAAACGATAATATAATAAATTATCCGTATCATTCACCGCCGCATATTATTTGAAGAAGAAATATACACGTACACACATGTATATTTATATATCCATTTTACCATCCATCCATTTACCAATCATCTTCGTGGTGTCGATTTTAGATGTCGGTGTCGTAAAAATTCACTCTTATCATTTTTCCCTAACGCGCCAAATGAAGTGTAACTTTTTACAGGGTTGCCAATACTGTGCGCTTTGTCAATACCCTCGTTTTACAAAAATCGGCAACTGTGTAAGGGCGCGGCAGATTTATCGGTAGAACCAACGTAAATAGCCTATGTATTGGCATCGGTATCGTTACATCCCGAAGTTAGTATGATACATTTCGATGGACCAATGGCGTACTGCATAAAACATCTTATTTATTATGAGCTGGACGATGGCAAGTGCATTATTTTGTAATAATAGATTGGGATCTGGGCCTGTAGATAAAGTAACAAATATAGCAGTAGTACAAAGTAGCAGATATTCAGGAATACCGTTCCTATATGAATTCTATATGTTTGTCTGTGCGTTTGTCTGTCGCTTTTTTTCCAATATTCGAGTTTTGACTTCAGATTCAGCATAAAAAAGTAGAATAGTTCAGGAGCACCGTTCCTATCTCTTAGGAACATGGTCAAAATTGCCGAAAAATTAAAAAAAATAAATTGAGTTGTTATATAATTGACGAGCCAGATGTTCCTCTGGCAATGCAAACTTGCGCATTCTCAACTGGTTTTTATTGACATTTGTCTGTTTCTGTTTCATATTCCGTCTTTTTGCATCTTGTTGTATACATGTGAGACGTGTCACTGTGCATTTTTCCATTTTCCACCTATATCAAAATTTCATCGAAATTGGTCCAGCAGTTTTGGAATCCATCAAGAACGTATATACACACATCCAATTTTATATCTGATATTACATTAAACATACGAGTATCTTACCAGTAAACACCTAAGGAGTTGCAGGAGAGTTGGCGCGCGAAAATCGCGCGAACGATACTTAATGTATTATTGCAAGCGTTCATAATCTACGGTAAACCCGTCGTATTTAAAAAACTACTTAAACTGAAAAGCAGGCTCGTTACCATAGTTTCAGTGCAAGAAGCGCCAAGAGTGCTCCAACCGCAAAGGCTTCCCGGAAATCCGCACGGAGTGAAACGGAAACGTGCCTCTTAAAATGCTTGTAAATAGTTTACGAGTACAATGCAGACATAGTGCTTTTGGACTAACATACAAACACTATGTCTCTATGACAGCAAGACAGGCTCAATTAAGGTACCGTTCTTAAAGTACTCGTACACATTGAATTTATGTAATAAGGAAAAAGTACTTTGTTCCGAATGACATTAGACATTGCTAAATAATTAATAATATTAAAACTTGGTTTCGTGATATGGCGCTAGAGAATATTTCTAGAGAAATATTTTTTTTATATATAGCTACTTACTGATTTTTAATAGTAAAATAAATACCTAGTCCGGCCATAAGTTCTGTAACAAATGAATATGCAATTATTTTTTATGAAGTAATGTAATCTTAATAAAACTTATATGTACATATTTATGGAAGTCTCAGCAAAAAATTAAAAGAATATTTCTATTCGAATTGGCAACCATTGGCATTGATACATGCCTTTGCCTTTAATCTGTCTGGCTACAAATCTATGGATTTACGCACAGTTTCCATGGGAAATTAAAAGATATATCAACACATCCTGTCTGTCGATAGTACGATATACGAACATACAGCTGGATGCCAACCTTTTGAAATGTCTTGAATATGACCGACGGCTTCATACCTACACTCTGTGCAAGGCAATCATTGCAGTCCTATTTTCTTTAACGCCCCATTCCATATTGTAATTTGATAATAAAAACGAAATAAATATGCAAAGGAAATCGAAAGAAGTTTTTACATAACAAATGCGTGCCAAATTCAAACTAATTAAAAAGTTGAAATGCATGAAAGTTTCTATGTAACAGTCTTATGGCCAGACTAGTTATATCCTACTATTAAAAAATCTGCAGTTTGGCTACCTATGACTTCATAATATCTACTTACCCTAAAAAAGATAAAATTTTAGCTTCAGGTACATGGGAAACGCATTTTAGCGTGTTATAAAACATCTTTTAAGAAAATTATAAGAATGTAAATGATTGAATAAGAATGAAATGAATTATTTGCATGAATTATGAGTAATATTAATACAATAGCAAATAAAGTGTTGAAATAATTATATAATTGGTCATATTTTTCCTTACATGCGTACAATATAAATTAAATAATTATAACGTCAAATGATAGCATTAAGAAACATACAATAAGTATTTGTCATTAATGAACTTATTAATGCTGTAGTAAACTTTTTGGCTTAAAAGTTCCTTGAAATATCTTTTAATTAGACTATAATTCAGTGTCTTTAAAAGCTTATTTGCATCAGCACAGTCTTGGTGGAATTGATACAAAGCGTATTATTATCACGTCAACTTAGCCCCTAGCTAGCTAAGCTAGCCCCGTTCTCTGATACTTTTCGGAATCGTAGTGGATTGTTCTTGACAAACAATGCAATCTTCATGATTGTATTGTAGAGGCACAAGTGTTAGTATTCTATGTTAATTAAATAAGACACACAACTGTGATAACGCATCAGTGGCACCCCTGGTGTTGCAAATGTCCATAGGCTACGGTGACTGTTTACCATTAAGCAGGACGTATGCTTGATTGCACGAGTCCGACTCACACTTGATCAGCCTTTTTTGTATTTTTAATTCATCAATGTGCAGACCTCTCGGATGCTACAGGCGATATTGAGTAATGCGAATAATATAAAAAAATATACATTTATACAAATCTATCTATCCTATAAGTTCACGCCAAATTCCTCGCGGGGTAAGCACCGAGGAGCCGAGCGTCACATGATTCGGTCCTTATACATCTCACTCGCTACAAACACAAATATTTTATTATAATGTCGGTTGTATTCCCCCAAAAAAGTCTCCATATCTGATAGTAGATTTTCTTCTTAATAATGATAACATATACAAATCTATTCCTTAGAAAAATCTTTATGACAGTTAATGGCGATTGACGATATGACCAACATAGTACTTGCAAGTTAATATTACGCCCGAAGTATCCGCGATCATAACCAGTAGGTGTCTGTTGATGGCTAACTTTATAGGCCATTACCTGGTACTAGCGCTGACGATAACTCCACTAGGGGGTTGGCAATACGCCACTTTGTCGTGGCCATGCGCTGGGCAGCTTACCCACACGACCATCAATAACCGCCTAATTTTCCACGTACTAAAATTACGTAGAGATTAGATAAAGACAAAACTAGAGAATATTGGAATAGGTCTTACACATTCAGCGTTGTTCATAAAAACAAAATGAGGGCACCATGTAACTTTACCCTCTTAAAACTGACTTATTAAAGTCATAACTTCACTAAATTTCTATGGGTAAATTCTTTTTTTTTATGGGATGGTTCAAGCGTCTAGTCCACAGTATATAAAAGGAATTTTCTAAATCAGTTTACAATTACCACAAATATCGTGTATCATACACCAAAATAAAAATATATGCGCGTCGAATCGAAAACCTGAATACATTTTCGATAACTTCTTGTATTTAAAAGGAAATTAATTTAAATTTCTCACTAATAGATTTTAGAGCAACATAATGGCATGTTTTACTATACGTTGCATATAAAATTAAATTTTTATAGTCATTTTATCGTAATAGATAATTTTGCAACATTTAAATGACCACCTAGACAGGATGTCATTAATTTCGCTAAATGTGGCTGCCAATCGCCAAGTTGACAAAGTCCTTGGCATTCAGTAATTGGTCTGCTTACTCCATCGATAAATTAATGGCGTGAACACAATAGAACTAATATCACGGGTGAATAAACTTATTTGATGAGAAGCTTGCAGATTGAACTATTTTAATAAATATATCTAAAATTTAAAGAAAGTGTGTGTTGAATTCAATATTTTAATCTTTACTGGCGTTGATTTCAATGAAATCGGTTTTTAATTTTAATTTCTGGTTTATAATGAAAGCTTTTCATTATTATATGTATTTAAATAACAGGATTATTAATAGTAATTAGGATTGGCGGGGTCCGCTACCAAAGCCTAAGGATTTGGCGAAGATACTGTTTTTTACATGGAGCGACTGCCGTCAGACCTTCACAACCCGGAGGGAAAACCAGATCTATCTTAGGTTAGGTCACACATCTTTGAAATATATTATCTTGGACGTGTGGGTTTCCTCGCGATGTTTTCCTTCACCGCTGAGCTAGCGATAAGTATGTCCATAAATCCGTAAATACGAATGTAGTGGTACATGCCCCGCCTTGTATTCAAACCGAGGACAACTTGCTCTGCAGGTCGGTTCCTTATCCATTCACCCCTTGCCTATATATTCTCTGCTCTCCGTAGACCCCTTGCCTAACTAATGTTAGAATCTGATGGACCCCTTACTTGTTGCAATCGATCCTATGAGTCGCACAGAGCACTTTGAGGAGCACGGGATTACACTGATACGTGCATTGTCGTCACCGAGATTTGCAAAAGATACGCCCTATAATAAAAACTCAAAAGATTAGAATCTTTGAGTATACATAAGCCGGCACGCCTTACTTACTAAGTATGTACCGTAAGCACACGTATGAATACCACGCATAAATATCGCCGTCGGTCAGGGAATGTGAAATCCAGAGATAACAGTCTTTTGGAAATGATATCGATAGTCTAGAAATTTTTCGCGCATAGAACATTACTATAGCTCCATGTATAACGTATCTTTAAAAATTTGCTTACTTAGTTGTACTTAGTTGGTTTTTTATACATTGTTGGGAGGCATAATTGTTCATCAAACATGGTTACCGCAGCCTATGCACGCTTGCAATACATTAATCATCACTCGCACGATGTCACCTCTGCAACACACACAGCAACTCCTTAGGACCTTATCGGTGACCTCACTCGCTTGCATAAACACAACTCCAGGGAGTTGTTATTTGACTGCGGTTTTCCGTGAGGTACTTCCCCAGACGGGCTGTTTTGATTCGCCCTACCTCTATTAATTCATGCACGCAAATGTTTGTCCTGTGTGGGAATCGAACCCACAAGCATTGGTGTCAAAGTATGCCAACCATTGCGCCACCGAGCTTGTCAAAATGTATATTCTCTCTCTGAGATTAGAATATAAAAAAAGCGACGAGTATAGTACATAATCCTTTGATTTTAACATATTGCTACCAAAAAGTATTTTTACCGCTAAAACAAATGAAAAGAAGTCGTAATAATTTCTTAGAGATACTTCAGTGATTGCGTGATTTTTATTCGGTTGCGTAATACACATATGTTGGAATCGTTTAAATTCATAATTCTTGTCGAAAACCGTTAATATGAATAGTAATATTTCAGCTCTTAATCACATATATTTTGCGGCAAATCGGCGAAAAAATCAAGATTAAATAGATACATTGAACTTCGGGCCGTGGACGCTTGCCAACGTTTAAAAAGCTCCACGTATATTTACATACAATTGAAGTTTGTCATTTCAAGTTCAAGTTTTCACGGAAATGCTTTTAAGCTCTTTGTATTGCTAGTATTTAAATTGGATTATAGTTGGATTTTCGGATTTACATCATTCGATTTTGACAACCTCGGTGGCGTAGTGGTTAGTAGCGCTACTTTGACACCAACGCTCCCAGGGGTAATGTCTCTTTGTCTTGGTCTGAGTATTTTTAAGAGAGGCAGAACGCACCAAAGCGGCCCCTCTGGGGAAGTTCTCCACCTCACAGGAAACCGCAACCAAATAACAACCCTTCAGGTAGCTCCTAAGGAGTAGCTATGTTTGCAGCAGAGGTGGCATCGCGTGAGTAATACTTAATGTGTTGCAAGGTTTCATAGGCTACGGTAACCGCTTTATATGAGGTGGGCCGCATACTTGTATGCCTCCCGGCGCTGTATAGAAAGAAATTGCAAGATTGCTGATCATAAGACATTATTTCAGCCAAATGCCGTGCACTGCTTAACCTTCCTATACTCGCGCGTTGGTCTGTGAGACCGACGAAACATATTTTCGTAATTATTTTTATGCAGGTAAATCCTAAGAAGTCGAGTTCCTTGCTAGCTGCCGGATTTGTGGCTAACTTCATTTTAGTGCACGCCGCGCGTTCGGGCGAAAAATACTTTTGTTTGGAAAATGCTGTAACCGTATGCCCTGATTGTTATGGTGAGGCTCAAAACTAAGCCAAACATAGATAAATATGTCCTCCACGGCTTTTTATTTGGTATTCTATAAGGCTGTAAGCGTACGCGAGGCTGTTTGCCTTGTAGAATTCCAATTCCAAACGCAGCCTTGCGGCGCTAGTGTCGCACAACCATGAAAAGCGACACTAAGGAATTGCAATTTTGTGTTCAAGGCTATAACAGCCGATGTTTCCGAGGATGTAAGGATGTTTCCTCTTACAGAATTGTATGGCTGATTCTTAGAGCCACATCAGTACAAGTTTTTTTTTGTGTGCTACTACGAATGTACTCATTGCATATTTCAAGAAATAACATATTATAAAAAATACGGCAACGCATGAGTGATGCCCCTGGTGTCGCAACTGCCCGTAGGCTACGCAAACTGCTTACCATAAACCCGTATGCTTGGTCTCCATCTTAGTGATATAAAAAAAAGAATATTAATTTGCTTTTTACTAACGTGCGAATTTGTAGCGAAGGATGATAGATGGATTAATACGCACGAACGAGTTCATTAAATTCGTTCAAGACATTCTTTCGAAGCGATTCCAATATCTCATAGTGTGTAACACAATAGGTTTGCTATGGCTGTATAAGGAATATATTTGTTTAACATCAGTATTATGTACGAACATTTTATCGATACTCAGCTTTTATGGGTATGGAGTGGAGGCATCCCGACTGTGAAATGAGAATGTTAAATTATTAATGACAGCCATTCATATAATTTGCCCGCTGCTGTGCGCGTATTAGTGGCTCAGTGCCAGTAAACACCGCACGTTTTGATAAAACGGTGCCGCGAACGTGATATTCCGTCGCCATGCTGTCTGAAGGCAAACCTCTCGATCCAATAAGGCATGTCCTTGCTAGAAAACAATATGTAAAACTGCGCCATTTATCCACAAATCTGGTTTTATTAAACTGGTTTCATTGTGGATAACACCTGTAGCGACTGAGATACAATACAGTTATTTATTTTGGTGCTGTCTGCTTCTTTTTATTTACATAATGTCAGAAGGCATACAAGCTTACGGCCCACCAGGTCTCAAGTGGTTACCGTAGCCTATGAACGCTTGCAATACAGGAAGCCACACCTGTTGCTAACACAGCAACTTCTAGGTGGTCTGGTAACCTCATTCATTGGCAGAAACACAACAGCTTACCTGGATGTTGTTATATAGCTGCAGTTTTCTGTGAGCTGGAGATATTTTCCCAGTCGGACTATGATGTGCCCTACTTCTCTTAAAAACACTCAGGCTCAAGACAAACAGACATGCTCATGTACACGAACGTTTGTGTTTGAGATAGAACACATTAACCCTCCAGAGAGTTTTTATTTGGCTGCAATTTTCTGTGAGGTGGAAGTACTTTTCCAGACGGGCCGCTTTGATAATAATAATAAACTTTATTACCAGAAAAAATATATATGGTTACATCGTACCCTCTCAGACATACTCATGTACACCAATGTTTGTGAGAATCGAACACACGAGCATTGACGTTAAAGTATTATCGCCAAACACTCCGCTGCCAAGTCAAATATATTCTATTATGATGTAGCTAAGCAAACAACGTTGAATATATTATCGTTTAATGTCTACTGAGAATGTTCATTATCCGTTATTAACTAGCTGAAGTGACGGCTATCTTATGGCTATTCTAGGCATTAATCAGGACTTATAGAACCGTTATGCTGGATAATCCGATTGAATGGAATATGATTAGTGACTTAGCGTCCACGGCTCGATATGGCCGAGTTTCGATTAGGTGGAATTAATTATGGAAATACAAATGAACTGAGTGAACTGAAGCGAAACGCGAGCTATAATGTAGGCAGAAATAATAATGGGCTCTCATCACACTCTTACTCCGCAAGCAGTGATAGCCTAGTCACTAATCACACGGCAAAACTACTTCGGCTAGTCAGTAGTCGCGCCGCAAAATAACTTAGCCTAGTCACTAGTCACGCCGCAAAATAACTTAGCCTAGTCACTAGTCACGCGGCAAAATAACTTGGGCTAGTCACTAGTCAAGCGGCAAAATAACTTAGCCTAGTCACTAGTCACGCGGCAAAATAACTTGGCTAGTCACTAGTCAAGCGGAAAAATAACTTAGCCTAGTCACTAGTCACACGGCAAAATAACTTGGGCTAGTCACTAGTCGTGCCGCAAAATAACTTAGCCAAGTCACTAGTCACGCCGCAAAATTACTTAGCCTAGTCACTAGTCACACGGCAAAATAACTTGCGCTAGTCACTAGTCGCGCCGCAAAATAACTTAGCCAAGTCACTAGTCACGCCGCAAAATTACTTAGCCTAGTCACTAGTCGCGCCGCAAAATAACTTAGCCAAGTCACTAGTCACGCCGCAAAATTACTTCGCTTAGTCACTAGTCACACGGCAAAATAACTTGCGCTAGTCACTAGTCGCGCCGCAAAATAACTTAGCGAAGTCACTTAGTCACGCCGCAAAATTACTTAGCCTAGTCACTAGTCACGCGGCAAAATAACTTGGGCTAGTCACTAGTCAAGCGGCAAAATAACTTAGCGTAGTCACTAGTCACGCGGCAAAATATCTTGGGCTAGTCACTAGTCACGTGGCAAAATAACTTGGTCTAGTCACTAGTAACGCGGCAAAATAACTTGGGCTAGTCACTAGTCACGCGGCAAAATAATTTGGGCTATTCACTAGTCACGCGGCAAAATAATTTGGGCTAATCACTAGTCACGCGGCAAAATAACCTGGGCTAGTCACTAGTCACGCAGTAAAATAACTTAGGCTAATCACTAGTCACGCGGCAAAATAATTTGGGCTAGTCACGCAGCAAAATAACTTGGGCTAGTCACTAGTCATGCGGCAAAATAATTTGGGCTAGTCACAAGTTGCGCGGCAAAATAACTTGGGCTAGTCACTATTCACGCGGCAAAATAATTTGGGGTCGTCTATATTACATGAATCTATGCATTTACTTGATGAAAAAAAGACATTTGTCGAAATTTATGTAGGTATAAAAGTTCATTGAGTATTAGACGAAGTACTCGTACGAACGGTAACAGATTATGCAAGAGAAATTACTTCATGTCACGCATGCACACTTAGTTCAGACCGACGCGCGTACGCTTCGATTTTTTCAGCAAATGGCGCGTTTGCCAATAAAGGTTCACCATCTCTGGCCTAGTGGATAAAGAACCGGCCTTCTGACCAACAAGTTCCCGGTTCGAATCCTGCTGGTTTCGGATTTATGTACGTAGCTGTATTTGTCACTTGTTCGACGGTGAAGAAAAACATCGTGAGAAAACCCGCACGTCCAAGTAATTATATTTCGAATGGCGTGTGACTTTACCTAAATATGATCTGATTTACCCTCTGTGTTGAGGTATGACGGCAGTCGCTCCATGTAAAAATCAGTATCGTCGCCAAATCCTTAGGCTTAGGTAGCGGTTTCCGCCAATCCTAATGGGTTAAGAAACGGGATAACGCTAAGAAGAAGAAGATCACACTGCTACTCTGTACCATCACCACATAATAAGTCAACAAATTTTTCGCCGCAGTACTGCAGCAATAAATACGATTTTTGTGTATGAAATGTATGCAGTATTCAATAACAGTTCATATTTATTAGACATGCAGTCTGATGGTGATACGTCAGTCAAAATCACTACTCCCCGTCTAGAAATAGTCGAGCTAGATGAACGGCTTTTTGTTTTCGAAACATGACTATTGAATATAATATCAAATGTATGGGCTAAAGCTCTACCTACATATATATACCTAGTTGACCCGGCAAACGTTGTTCTGCCATATAAATTATTTCTTATTAATATTATTCTAATTTTTATGAAATTACTTTACGATTTATTCTCATACCTACATATAAAAAATAATAAAAATCGGTAGAGTTGGTGACACGAGATTTTTATATACAAAATATGCTAAATTGTTTGATATAACATTAGCTTATGTCAAATCATAGGTATTTAGAAAAATTGAGAATTTTTGTAGATTTCCTTTTTTTATACGACGTCGGGAGGCTACAAACATACGGTACACCTGAAGTAAAGTGGTTACCGAAGCATATGACCGTTAATTATCACTCACGCGATGTCACCTCTTCTGCTAACACAGCAACTCCTAACGAGCTTACTGGTGACCTCACTCACATGCAAGCAAACTCTCTAGGGAGTTGTTGTTTGGCTGCGATTTTCTGTGAGATGGAGGTACTTCCCCAGACGGGCTGCTTTGATGTACCCTACCTCTTAAAACGCCCAGACCAAGGCAATCAGACATCGTGCACATAAATTATGAAAATCAGCGCCGAGTCATAAGTTGACACGGCAATATGCTGAGATAAGACCTATTTGAGACGCCACACAGCACTATTATTACGTCACTACCTATTGTATATTGTTTATTGTGTGTATAGGGTTCGTGTTACGTCCAAATAAACCTTTTCTTTCTTTCTTTAAATGTTTGTCCTGTGTGAGAATGGAAATCTCACGCCGGTGTAAAAGTTGCGTTACTAACCTCTGCGCTACCGAGTTCATCAACAAAAATGCATCGATCGTAGCTATAATTTATGTCAAAAACGTCAGATGAATATTAATTTTCGTGACATGGAATAACAAACGAGCATCTGTGAGATTAACGTGAGGACACGTGTAAGCTAAGCCCGATGTTGTTCTGCCGTTTTGATAATGGTCGTATGACATGACGCCTATTTGTTCTATCTATATATATATATATATATATATATATATATATATATATATATATATATATATATATATATTATATATATATAATATATATATATATATAATATATATATATATATAGACAGGACCGAGCGCACGCTCGCCGGTTGCTAAGGTTTCTGATATCAGCTTCTTTTTTGAAGTGAAAACTTCTTTAGCTGCGTTGTGCATTTTTTGGGATGAGTAAAATATGCTAAACTCGCGTCAGGCGTCAGGACACGTGACCCTAACCGTAAGATTTTGGTGAGAATTAGAACTTAAGTTCGCTGCAGCGCTAAAACATTAGTTACCTCTAATTAAACAATTAAAACATGAAGCGCTAGATCGTTCATAGGGTATTATTTCTCGCGACCAAAACGTTGTAAGCGCCATGAAATTGTTGGCATTTACGCGTTTCGTTCAACGTAGTTTATCAACATCGCTGTTTGGTTTAAGCGGCGCAGGGCGCTTGCGCGAGTGTGCGTGTGTGATTGAGTTTTAGACTTTGGCGATAATGATGCTGGTAATGATGATGGTGAAAGAGTCGTTGAAATTATGGATGAAAGTTGATTTTTCTGAGATAAACTTTTAAATATAAAATAATTGTAATAGTTCTAAAGTATTAAATGTTTAATGTAATATAAATTGTCATGTTTGTGTACGATAGCGCAATAAATGAATATTGTATTTTACCACATACATGACTTTTATACTGATAAATAAATCAATTCGTGCGAAATTATTCCCTGACCATTCCAAAATATTCAAAAATGCACAACGTTAATGTTTAAGTTTTCACTTCTGCCGGCACTCCCGGAGTGCAACCCGTTTTTTTTATATACAACATCGCGAGGCATGCGAGCATACGGTCTACATGGTAGAAAGTGATTACCGTAGCATATGAAGGCTGGTAATACATTAAGTATTACTCGCGCGATGCCACCTCGGCAAAACACAACCTCTAGGGAGTTTATTATTAGGCTGCGGTTTTCTGTGAGGGGGGAGGTGATGCCCCAGACGGGCTGTTTTGATATTTTTTTTATACAACGTCAGGAGGCATACGAGCATACGGCCCACCTTATGTAAAGCGGTTGCCGTAGCCTATGAACGCTTACAATACATTAAGTATCACTCGCGCGATGCCACCTCTGCTGCTAACACAGCGACTTAGGAGCTTACTGGTGACCTCACTCACACGCAGAAACACAACAACTCTCCAGGGAGTTGTTATTTGGCTCTGGTTTTCTGACAGGTGGAGGTAGTTCCCCTGTTTGGCTGCTTTGATGCTCCCTACCTCTCTTAAAAATACCAAGTCCAAGACAGACATGTTCATGCACACAAATGTTTGTCCTGTTTGGGAATCGATCCCACGGGCGTTGGTGTCAAAGCGCTAGCGAGCTCGTCAAAATTCTTCGTCTGATGAAACACGATCAATTTGGTCACGGTAGGTACTGGACTTGGCATTCCTCGGCTCCTACTTCTTCCTAATTTCACATTGTATATCTGTTTCATAATACTTTTTTCCTGCATTCTTTCTACATGCCCGAACCAACGGAGCACGAGCTCGTCATATTTTAATACCGACACTCTCATATTAATAGTGCGTCTTGTTGTACAGGAATGTGCACTGTGATACGCATTAGTGTCCTTATTCCTATGAGGTATCCACGGAAGACCAGCCAGCGTCGTACCGTCTCACGAGGACGCGGCGACATGTGCTGGGTGAATGCCCATTTGGTGTCATAGTTTTTAGAGTTAGTCTGTTTCCCTTAATCTGTAGGTAACCAACTTCTTCTTCGCGTGGCCCTTTTTCCTAATCCTATCCTATCCTAATTAAGAATAGCGAGGTCCGCTACTTAAGGCTAAAAATTTCGCGAAGATACTGATTTTTGCATGGAGCGACTGCCGTCAGACCTCTTCAACCCAGAGGGAAAACCAGATTTTAGGGCACTCGTCTTTCTAAAATAAATTCTATTTTTCCTCCCGATGTTTTTCCTTCATTGAAGAGCAAGTGATAATTACAAATGTGTACATAAATCCGAAAATAGGAATTTAGCGGTACATGCCCCCGCCAGGATTCGAACAGGTGACCAGTTGGTCAATAGGACGGGTCCTTATCCACTGGCCTAGCATGGCTCTTTAGTCTGTAACAAATTATGTCACTGAATAAATATTTTTCTTTGTTTCTTTTTCATTTTTAACAAGGTGCCTGTTTGTTTGTTACAGGTGTGGCCTGCACGCGGACTTCACGGAGCTGACTGCGTGTGTGGGTGGAGAGCTAGACCGTAACGAAGGATCAGCTGTTCACAGAAGATACTTCTACATAACACTACTTAGAGAGCCTGTCGCAAGGTAAACATTTTAGTCGACTTCAGAAAGGACAAGTGTCAAACAAGGGTCTGCCTGATGGTAAGCAGTTACCGCAGCCTATGGATATTTGCAACACCTGGGGTGTCACTCTTGCGTTGCCGACCCTGTAACAACCTCTTCACGCCTTTCTTGAAGAACTCCGTACTGTAGTTGCTTGGGAAAACCACGGCAGGGAGCTCTATCCACAACTCAATAGTTCTCGGTAGAAAACTTCTCTGGAACCGCACGGTACGTGACCATTGCGGTTCCAGTGCATGAGGATGAACTCCCAGCCGTTGGCGAGCTATGCTATTGTAAAACGAGGCTGTTGGCATAATGTCGAACAGCTCCTCAGAACACAACCGGTAGAACACGCAGAGGGAGGAAAAATCCCTTCTCAAAAGTAATAATCATAATGCCGAATTTACTGGGCTCCGAACGTAGGACCTTTGTAACTGTACAGTATTGACCGTACATAAGGTGGGGCTAAATATGTAAGAATCAATGTCGAATAATCGGTAGGTACTAGTGTTTAACTCGATTCATAGTTTTTAATATTTTTATGTGTGAAATCGCGTTTTTTTTCAAGGTAATATTTTTTTTATATACAACTACGGGAGGCATACAAGCATACGACCCACCTGATGTAAAGCGGTTACCGTGGCCTATGAACGCTTGTCATACATTAAGTATCACTCGCGCGATACCACCTCTGCTGCTAACACAGCAACTCCTTAGGAGATTACTGTTGACCTCACTCGCATACAGGAACACAACAACCTTCTAGTTACGGAGTTGTTATTTGGCTGCAGTTTTCTGTGAGGAGGAGGTACTTCCCCAGATGGGCTGCTTTGATGCGCGCCCTGCCTCTCTTAAAATACCTATATAGATAAACTTACATTGCAAAACCTTATTTAAATACAAAATTTCATCCGAATCGTTAGAGCCCTTTTCGAGATTCTCAATATGTTTTTATATCATTCTAGCAGCATTTCGTTTTTTGATGGTTTATAGATATATTATATTTGGGAAACTCGTACTTTCTGATCATATTTTTACTAGCTAACGAATTCTTCACGAGGCGAAGCTGCGGTTTACCCATGGATTTGCCTCATGAAGTATGAATTCGATATTGCTATAACATGCAGCCTATCTTTCTCCAAATTCCAAACTATATCTATCTTCAAAATGTCAGTACGATTCGTTCGGTAGTTTATTCATGAAAAGTACTGATAGATAGACGGACAGGGAGATAGTTCGCATTTGTAATGTTTGTGTTGTGATGCATCTGTTTCTAGGATTCCGTACCTTAAAAGGAAATACGGAATTCTTATAGGCTCACTTTGATGCCCGTCTGTCATGCCTATCTGTCAAGAGCCTTTTTCTCGGAACGGATGGAGCTATCAATGTGAAATTTATATCAATACTCAGGTCTGTAATCCCTTCGATCAGTGAAAAAATTAAACTTCTAAGTCAACGTAATCAATAGATACGGCTATTTATGCCTCGTTTATGCGCATATTTTGAATTTTGACTCGCAAAATTCAAAATATGCGCATACCTATAGGGTACTTCCCGTTGACCTAGAAACATAAAATTTGGTAAGAGGCAAGTAGCACAAATAAAGGAAAAAATCTGAAAACCGTAAATTTGTAATTCAATCACAAAAAAAACTTTATATAATATTTTGCGAAATTTTTTTTTACGGAACCCTCAACGCGTGAGTTGGACTCGCACAAGTGCCCACGAGCTAGTTTAGGAAATCCGATTTTCTGAATGCGCAGTAATATTAATTTCCAGCACATATACAACGTCGGGAGGCATGCAAGCATACGGCCCATCTGATGTAAAACGGTCACCGTGGCCTATAAACGCGTGCAATACATTAAGTATTACTCGCGCGATGCCATCTCTGCTGCTAACACAGCAACTCCTTAGGAGCTTACTGGTGACCTCACTTACACGTAGGAACACAACAAGCCTCTAGGGAGTTGTTATTTGTGCTGCGATTTTCTGTGAGGTGGAGGTACTTTCCCAGACGGGCTGCTTTGACGCATCCTACCTCTACAATTTTTAAACATTTAGTAAATGTTTATACCAACTTAGCTAATTATTTTTTTCTGCATCCCCATACAAACGGACATGTTCATACACACAAATGTTTGTACTGTGTGGGAATCGAACCCACGAGCGTTAGTGTCAAGTAAAGTAGTTTAATAGCGCGTTTCACTGAGGTCATTATAGGATGAGGACATTGTCCGCCGGAACCACCACTGCGCCACCGAGCTCATTATTCATAGCATTGCAGTGCTCATTCATGAAGACCGTCTCTCATTTTCTGAATTCCTCTATCAGGACGACCTTGCTGCTTTCTGTTTGCGTGTCATGAAAACTCATGTCTTAATAATTCCAAACAGTCTATACATAGGATAGCATCAAGCGACTTCGCTTTAAAGTTCACAAATAAAATCGTAAATCATGTTATGTATGGCACAATGGTCAATATAGTATACATTTCAACGAAATGTTTATATATATATACTTATACTTGACAGAAGAGGAACCGCTTTATCTTTTACTAGCTGCACCCTTCGACTTCGTACGCGCGTATATTATATCCCGTGCGAACCGTTTTTCCTTACTTTCTTTATTTTTTAAAATAAAGAAAGTAAGATCGTGACGTTCAATGGCCTATAACTTTCCTCAAGGATTGCGCTATCAATTACAAAAATATATATTTTTAATTCACCTGATAGTTCCAGAGATTCAAAAAAACTCTTCCGCTTTATGTATTAGTATGGATAACATATTCTTCTAAAACATTCTTTACTGTTAAGACTGAAACACCACAAACTACAGAAACACGTTTTTGACGCTTTCAAAATAAACATTTTAGCATATCGAATTCTTGTTAAAAATATAAACACACACTTCGAAACATACTTATACATTACATGTCGTATCTGTGTCTTCAGCAGCTAACCTTCCATTCTATAATAAGTAAAGAAGAATAAGATCAACTTTATATTCTTCCAAGTCGAACGTGTCTGATCTGTACCAAATGCAAAGGACATCTGACAGAAACCCGACAACAGGCTAAAACACGTAATTTGCCTGGTAACAATAAAAAAGTACATGCACTACATTCTGTATAATATCGGCCAAAATTACAATATGTTTTTTTTTGACGAGCTCGGTGGCTCAGTCGTGAATAACGCGACTTTTACACCAACGCTCGTGAGTTCGATTCCCACAAGGCAAACATTTGTGTGCATGAACACGTCTGTTTGTCTTGGTTTGGATGTTTTAAGAGAGGTAGAGCGTATCAAAGCAGCCCGTCTGGGGTAGTACCTCCACAAAATACAACTCCCTAGAGGGTTGTTGTGTTCCTGCGTGTGAGTGAGGTCACCAGTATGCTCCCAAGGAGTTGCTGTGTAAGCAGCAGAGGAGGCATCGCGCGAGTGATACTTAATATATCACAAGCGTTAATAGGCTTCGGTACCCGCTTTACATCAGGTGGGCCGTATGCTTGTATGCCTCCCGACGTAGTATAAAAAAAATGTTATATTAAGTCTTCTTCCTAGCGTTATTCCCTTTCTCAATTCATTAGGATTGGCAGGGTCCGCTACTTAAGCTTAATAATTTGACGAAGATACTAATTGTTACATAGAGCGACCTCTACAACCTCTCTCAGAGCTCTACAACCCAGAGGGTTTCAATGTTTTCAACAATTCAATAGCAATGCTTTGTGCATGATCTGATTAAGCAGCAGTGTAGTGATGGTAGTGATTTGTGCAAATAACGTTCACAAATAAACAATTTGTAAAGTCAGGCCGGGGTCAAAGTCCGAATCAGTTTGGATTCTATAAACTGTTTCTGTTATTACGAGAATGGGAAATTATTTACACAGTAAAGCACTTTTACACTTTTATTTAGCACAATTTTGGTCCTTACTTTTTATATTTGTTGTAGATATATGCTTTTTGTAAGTCTTTTAATATTTGATCGAATTAATTACAACGATCGCCTTCACTATTTAAAATGTAATTATCTTTTTTCTTTTTTTTTCACCGCCGAGCAAGTAATAATTCCAACCTGTAAATTCGAAAACATAAATTTAGTGGTACTTTAAGAGTAAGAGATGGTTGATAGGCTGGTTCTTTATCCACTAAGCTATCACTACTCCCAGTGTTTACCAGAGGGAGACTTTGTACAAAAGTCGTCTGCGTGGGTACCTCTGTCTCTCCTATTTCTACCGCCAAGCAGCTATATTTATATAGCTGTGTTCATGTTTGAAGGGTGAGATATGGCTAAGAAATTACTGGGTACTGTGACGAAACATTATGTATGTCTTCCCCTTAATTTCATTCTAGCTTTTTTCATTAGTCCTTTTGATATTGATCATACATGATTGCTAATCATGTTAGAACGTTCAGATATTTTCTAAGAATGAACACATCATACACACTGCTAATGCTACAGATCATTCCCAGAAATTACTACCATATTTTTGCTGTAAGAGTATTGGAATTGTTTTCAAAGTTTTTCTATTAGTTACGAAACTGGAAATACACATTCAACGGCTCTGTCGTAAGAATATCTGTCTTAGGTTCCGTACCAAAAAGGGAAAACAGAAACCGCTGTGTGCGATTCAGATCATTCGTCGTAAATGTCAATTTCATCTAAGTAATATATTACTGTAATATTGAATGCTGTTTTTAACTAACCTAACTTTTTTTAAATGATATAATTGAAAATAGTCCTAATCATATAACTTTGTAAAAGTCTTTTCATTCACATACTTAGGTATGCTCTTTAAGAAACATACGTCTTGATTCCGACTCTCCTTTGACCCCGAGGTTATTATCAACGTGAACAAAACGTGACTCAAATGTAGCTCATTTAAGTCACATTTGACGCAGATATACTATACTATTTTTATTGCGTTAATTTTGGGTCCAATGAAGAAAAATAATTTTAAATGTCGAAGAGCACAAATATTTTTTTATATTACGTCGGGAGGCATACAAGCATACGGCCGACCTAATGTAAAGCGGGTACCGTAGCCTATTTACGCTTGCGATATATTAATTATCACTCGCGCGATGCCTCCTCTGCTGTTTGTAAGCTGTGTACAGCAACTCCTTGGGAAGTTACTGGTGACCTCGCTCACACGCAGGAAAACAACAGCCCTCTAGGGAGCTGTTATTTGGCTGCGGTTTTCTGTGAGGTGGAGGTACTTTCCCAGACGGGCTGCTTTGACGCATCCTACCTCTACAATTTTTAAACATTTAGTAAATGTTTATACCAACTTAGCTAATTATTTTTGCAGACAACTTAGTGCGAAGGCCTGCGCGGTCTCGCAAGTGAACACTACTTACGACATTATAATTCAGTCACGAAGACCTTGTTTTATAGAAAGAAAAAGCCTTAGTCACATTTTGGGATTTCTTTACCTTTTAATTTTTATGAATACCTACACATAATAGGCATATGCACTGCGGTATTTTACGGGACTTGTACGGGAATATAAATCGATAAATATGGGAAAATCCCACCCCACATTGACGGCTATTTATCGGGGGGTTTGTCATTCAACTTAATAAAACTGTCAACGGATTACAAAATACGGATGCATATTTTATAAAAGGCGTAATGCTATCTACGCTGGGAACATGTTGAGTAATTTATTAATTACACACGTAATCAAACAACTTGTTATTATGAGAACCATTGCTGAACTGCCCATTACAACAAATAAGTGTGTGCAATTCGCGCAGTGAGCTTTTTGTACTATCATTTAAAAACCTTTCTTATATACCTACCCCACAAATTTCATCAAAATCAAGATACCCGATCAAGAGTTTTTATTGATAAATGTACATGTAAACACAGAGGTACATGATGTTTTTTCACCAACGCCATTTAGGGGCAACTATTATACATAAATAATCTCAACCAGGTGATTGCAATTCAGTTTCCATCAAGCAACAATTTTGTAGAACGAAACAGTTGTATTATTTCTGATGCAATTAAAAATGGTGACCTTTTGATGTTTCTCTATATTTGTACTATGAAATATCCGTATAATGTTTGTTTTGATTTGTGATTTTACATGAAACAGACAAATAGAGATATAACTACAAATTGCCGATCTTTGGAATTTGCCTTATATTTGTGTTATAAGAACCATTCCTTGCCAAATATCATGATCCTAGATTAACTGCAAGTACTCCATAAGGTTGATTTCAGGTTGTTGAAAACAGACAGACAGGCATATGTACAAAATTTTGGATTTCTGTCTGTACTATTTATTGCCATGAAACCTTGCCTTTTGATAATTTTCATGATCGCGGTTCAACGGGGAGTATCCTAGAAGTGATTTGATATATCATGATATACAGACAACGTATAGACTGACAACAAAGTTTTACACGGCTTGTTATTTGAACACAAGGATACGGCATACGTAGCATTTAAACGTATGAACACAAGAAGTATCGCTGGCGCCGGCTCACCAGTGGTCAGCGTACCAACTTCCAATACCATATCTATACAATACCTCCAGGAAGTTGCTTTTAGCGGTTGTCTGTAAGGTCTTCTCCAGTCGCACTGCTTGATTAATATTGCTGTGCCCTACCTCTGCTTTGCCGGCCTCGTTTGCTAAATGGCAGAGTGTGTGTACTGGGCTTTAATGGTAACGTTTATAATAATTTTCATACTAAAAACATTATATTTAAAAAAAATTGTACCCTGAGCGACCAACCTACGCTACGAGTTAGTTACGTTTATATATACGAAATAGACCAATATAGATAAACTTAAAAAGAAAAACTTTATCTAAATACAAAATTTGATCCAAATCGTTAGAGCCGTTTCCGAGATACACGTAATCACTAAATATTATAAAACAAAGTCCCACACCGTGTCTGTCTGTTCGCGACAAACTCAAAACTACTCAACCGATTTTCATGCGGTTTTCACTAATAGACAGAGTGATTATAGAGGAAGGTTTAGGTGTTCAATTTGTTAAGATTTTGTCTAAGTCGGTTGGAATATGACTATAATTGTTGAAAATGTGCCGAGAAAGTCGAGCCCTCTGGGAGCTTTTATCGGATATTATATGGATATGCGGTATTAATCCTTATCAACTTAAATACGTTAGTTATTATTATTATTATGTTTTTTTTTTAATGTGGCTTGTCAGAATGTCCCCATCGCGCCTGATGGAAAGCGTCAATGAGAACCAGATGTGAGAACAGTCATCACAGTGATTAGCGCTGTGCTGGCTGTCCCCCCCTTGACGGCCCGCTAAGGTGCCTCTTCACACCTCGTCTAAATTACCCGGGATTATAGGAAGTGGGAACATATGCGCCGGAAGCGAATTTCACATTTTGATAGTCCGACAAACAAATGAGTCGCCGAACTTCTTAATACTGGATGTAAGCAACCCAACTCTATGTGGATGTGATCTCAGTCCAGCGCGAGTATTCCGGAGGAGGAAAGGAAAAGGAGGGACGAGGTCAAAAAGCTCCTCAGAACATTCCCCATGATAGATACGGTAGAGAACACTCAAGCTACCTATATCCCTACGCAGCTGAAGAGATTCAAGGGAGTTAGTGACCTCAGCGCTATCTATGATGCGTATAACGCGGCGCTGCATTCTATCGAGAGCGTCAAGTAGATATTTGGCAGACCCGTCCCAGAGGTGAGAACAGTACTCCACGAGCGAACTTGGGCGAACTTGCGCTTTGTATAGAAGGCAGCGCTGCTCAGGCGTGAAGAACCGTCTCACCTTGTTCAGGATTCTGAGTTTTTTAGAGGCCACGGGAATAACGCTCTCGATATAGTCTTTGGCTTTGAGGTCGCCTCTGATGTTGATGCCGAGGATGGTAAGGCTATCTTGTATCTGCAAAGGGGTGCTCTGAAGAGAGGGAAGAGGATGGAATTGAGAGACCTTGGCACTAATGGCACACGCCTGGGTTTTATTGGCATTGAACTCAACCAAGTTGTTGGAGCCCCATCGAGAAACGCGATCCATCACCTGGTCGAGCTCAACGACAAGTGCACGTCTTTTATCCTCTACTTCTTCGGCCTGGCTTGCCGCAGGTTGTCCAACATATCGCGCATGAACTGTACTGTCATCTGCATAGCAATGTATGTTACCAAGTGATAACATATCATTGATATGCAGCAAAACAGTGTGGGCGACATGAGAGACCCCTGCGGCGTTCACACGCAAAAACTGCGATGACTGGCCGTCGCAGAGGACTCGTATGCTGCGTCCCTGGAGAAAGGCAGCAATCCAAGCGCATAATCGAGGTGGTAGACCGCATGCCGGAAGCTTGGAGAGAAGCGCGCGACGCCAAACCCGATAAAAAAAGTTAGCATTTCAAGCACATTATGATAACCCTTTACATCATATAATTTAAATGATGGAGCCGATAGACTCGCGTGGGACTCTGGGAGCATACTATTATCTACTGCACGTGCGAAGCCGGGGCGGGTCGCTAGTATATTTGTAATTCAAGAATTGCTCGATTAAATAATAAGATAGGCGCTGCAAACATTTCCTACCTAAATTTCTGATGTTTTTAAGTTGACATTATCTTGGGTTTCGTGATTTAACATTTTGTTTTTGTTCAAATAGAAAATTTATCTCTTTGTAACAACCTCCCTCTCCTCCCATCTCTCTCACCACCCGCCCCTCCTTCTGCATCGGTGCTCATAAGACGAATACTAATTACGTACGCATGTATCAAAGAATGTTGTTTTCCACAGGTACTTGTCAGAGTATCGACACGTAAAGCGCGGCGCGACCTGGAAGGGCTCTCGGCACTGGTGTCAAGGGCGTACCGCCACAGGTAACACACAAGGCATTTATTAAAACGGCAACGGACGGACGAGCTGGGTGGCGCAGTGGTGAAACGCGTTGTTACGCTACTTTGACACCAACGCTCGTGGGTTCGATTCCCACACAGTGCAATCATTTGTATGCATGAACTTGTCTGTTTGTCTTGGTCTAGGTGTTTTCTATGTATAATAAGTATGTATTTACAAAAAAAAATGTATTTACGTAAGTTTATCAGTTGTCTAGTACCCATAACACAAGCTTCGCTTACTTTGAGGCTAGATGGCGCTGTGTAATTTGTCCGACAATATTTAAAACACGCGACCATTCCGACTATTTTGGCGGTGTAAATGGCTCAATACCACCTTTAGAGCTCACCTGCCGTGGTGCACCCTGCTTATCAACGAACAAGGCTATGGCAAAATGGAGGTTGAGCACGACGTTAGCCCAACTGATTGGGGAAGCACCTCGATGACGGTAGTCAAGTAACAACTCGCTGGAGATATTTTTTTGTTGCTAGCGTTCATATGCTACGCCGCTTTACATTAGGCGGACCGTATGCTTGTTTGCTATCCATCGTAGTATAATAACAAACTCTCTACTACTTTTACTGCTACGCCCTTGTTTATATAATTATCAGATAGTTACAGTGTTATCTTTTATCGCCACTTGGATACAAACCTTATTGATATTGCTATTGATACATAGTGCTCTGTCTGTGAGTTTGATGATATTGTAGCGTGTGTGGGTCTAAAAGAACGCGCAAGTCAAGCAACGTTGAAAATAGGTGATTTTCGATTCATACATACAATTTGACTAATTGGCGTTTTTGTACATATTAAGGTATTTTTCAGTCCTGTTGGTTAATAAGGGAAATTAACAGTTTTCATATGTCGCAAGCCAGTGTTCTCAGAATTGTCAATATAATAGTGTTCTTCTCTAATCAAAGATCTATCATATTGAACTGACTAAAATAATCACAAAAGCTATTTATTACAAGGAATCAAGCAACGTCGACAACAGTTTGTCTTCATATGGCTCTTTAATTACGTTATTCCTGCCCCAAGCCAAGTCAATGGGCAGTAACTTCTTGCCTGATTACTTCTTTACGTAGTTCTACATGTCTGCAGCTTTTGCAAGTGTTCAACTTCGGCATAAAATTTCTATCAGTTTTTGCTGTCTGCCAGTTGTTGAAATCGATAGTCAAAGACGTATAGAAATTCAATTATCTTCGAGACCTAGTAGGATGTGTACTTATTTACTGGCTCCACCTTACATCCAGGTCTTATGAAATTTTCTGGTTCTACCTAATTAACCTCAACGTTAAAATATGTTTGGTGATACTATATTCGTTAATGGCTCCTTGCCGGCATCTATCACCCCTTGGTCGAATTTCTACTGAACGTCTTCAATCAGATGAGGTTCAGGTTTTGCTAATTGGAAGATATTATTGGACGTTTTATATCTTTGCATAATGTTGAAGAAACAATAATTAGACTCTTCCGATTATCTTAAAAATATTTGTTCTTTAGCTTTAATATTCCGTTTTTTTATACAACTAGATTGGCAGACAACCATGCGGCCCGCATTTGATAGTAAGCGGTCGCCGCAGCCGATTGACCCTCGCAATACCACGGGGATGTTACTCGCGCGGTGCCAATCTTGTGACCTAAGGCTGTTTCGTCACAGTACCCAGTAATTTCTCTGCCGTGAAACCGGAACACAGCTATATAGCTGCTTGGCGGTAGAAATAGGTGAGACAGAGGTATCCACGCAGAAAACTATTGTACAAAGTTTCCCTCTGGTAAATTACTATTATTACATTATGGGTTTTTATACAGTGCTCAATATCGTAAAATAAAGCATAAAGTTCAGATGCCCTCTTAGTCAAATACTGTTTTCATTTCTGAATGAAATGATACGGTCGCCGTTTTAATCTGATCGCTACTATGATCGGACGTCCCAGTAAGCTGTTGACATTGTGCTGTTAGCTATCATAGAACACACATTCTCTGCCATCGATGGATCGATTTATCCGCTCTGTCGAGAAGTTTAACCGAGAAGGCGTCTTATCCAGCATTTGTGCTAGTTCACCTTACCATCATTGTGTGGAAAGCACATCTCTTACTTTTGCTTTCGCAGTAATTCCTTACATTTTACGTACTTATTTACCATATATAACCATCCTATTTTCTATTAAATTCACATAGTAGGAGGTTCTCAATTCGAAGTTTCTGAATCGTTAATTAATTTTATTCAGAAGGTTTGGTCTCATATAAATTTGGTTCACTATAATTGGTTTTAATAGGTTTTAAACTCTTTGCAACTGAGAGAATGTTATTTTTTCTGAAGCTTTCCATTAGTCTTGTATTAGTATCGTAAAGTTATTATCATCACGAGTCATTCGGTTTTTTACTATTTGTGTTTAAAAAGCGTGATTATTACATTACAGTCGGATCAGATAAATTTTTGCCTGTTTCTCTGAATCAGAATTAATTTAGGCTCAAACAGTTCTGCAATATGGACCCCGACGTCGCGAATTAATGTGATTGTCATTAACAGAATTGAGGTAACTGCCACCTATGACAGCAGTTCAATTTATCTCACAGCTTTGACTCATTGACACAATTTGTATGTAGTATCAGTAATAACAGGATGATAGTTTCTGTAGATTTTTTACGTTTTTTTTTAAGGAAAGACACCTATATGGTCTGACCGTGAGGTGGTATATTTATATACTGCTCCTTTAAAGTAATACTCGTAAGTTAGGAGACGTTTCATTTCTGTATATCTTATTTAAATGATTTTTTTTTTTAATATTGACGGACAAATTACACAGCGCCATCTAGCCCCAAAGTAAGCGTAGCTTGTGTTATGGGTACTAGACACCAGATAAACATACGTAAATACATTTTTTTTTTGTAAATACGAGTACATACTTATTATACATAGAAAATACCCAGACCAAGACAAACAGACATGTTCATGCACACAAATGTTTGTACTGTGTGGGAATAGAACCCACGAGCGTTGGTGTCAAAGTAGTGTAACAACGCGTTTCACCACTGCGCCACCGAGCTCGTCAATATCTTATGAAGTATTGCTTTGATTTTAATGAAGGTACCAAGCTCTTTTTCGCCTCTATTCATCTGTTTACATTATATCTTATTTTTTTATGTAACGTCGGGAGGCATACAAGCAAACCGCCCACCTAATGTAAGGTGGCTACAGTAACCTATGAACGCTTGCAATACAGGAAGTATCGTTTACGTGTTGTCACACCTAATCCTAACACAGCCACTCCTTGCCTTGCTCATTCGCAGGAACACAACAACACTCGGGGATGCTTTGATGCATCCAGCTCTTAAAAATACCCGGATAATATCATGGATCATTAAAACAAGGTCTTCGAAACTAAGAACATGTGAAATAGCCATTTTTCTTCTTTTCTTTCAACCTCACAAGGGACTTGACGTGAAAATATTGATAGATAGAAAAGTATTCAATTAATGAATGTATTATTATTGCCGATGTCGAATTCTTTGATGAACCTATTGAAGAGAATCGATGAATTCCTTACAGACTTTTAGATGTGGTGAGTATGGTGGGTGATGTTTCTAGTCGTTTTGTGTTATGAGACGGTCTATCGTGCGGTGTGTTAAAATCGTGTGGTTGAGATCATAGTTTCTGAAATAACCGATCAAACAAAAAACACTTCGGTGATGTTGCGTGCCGTCTGTGCTGTGTTGGTACCATGGCAGAGCTCGTATTCGAAAACGACGCGTAATTTATCTGTGGTCACAGAAACTGCGTCATCAAAGAAAATTATAAAGATTCGAACTATTACAAGAACTATATCTTAATTGTTTTAACTGTATTATGTAATTTGAATTAATTTGAGTTTGCAACTGTAAGTAGAAGTAAAGATAGCTTCTTCACGACGAGTATTAGGCAAGAAGGATAAAATAATACACATGTAATAATAAATATTGTCGGACAAATTACACAGCGCCACCTAGCCCCAAAGTAAGCAAAGCTTGTGTTATGGGTACTAGACAACTGACAAACTAATAAATTACAAAAAAAAGGTAAAAAATACTTTTTTTTTTGTAAATTCATACTTATTATACATAGAAAATACCCAGACCAATACAAACAGACATGTTCATGCTGTGAAGTGGTGAAACGGGCTGTTACGCTACTTCGACACCAACGCTCGTGGGTTTGATTCCCACACAGTACAAACATTTGTGTGCATGAACATGCTTGTTTGTCCTAGTCTGGGTATTTTTTATGTATAATAAGTATGTATTTACAAAAAAATGTATGTACGTTTATCAGTTGTCTAGTAACCATAACACTTCACTTACTTTCGGGCTAGATGGCGCTGTGTAATGTGTCTGACAATATTCATTATTATTTATTATTCAGGACAGGTAGTTTGTAAATAGTTTCGGCTAAACTATGGTGCAAAGAAGAAAGTATTTTATTGAGTTCCAACAAAATAAATGTTATTTATTTAAATTTTTATAAACTGTACACGTCGATGTTCGTAAAGAGTTACACTCGAAGCTAAATCCAATGAGAATCCGATTCCAATATCAATGTATTGAGTTTCCTATTTTTGATTATATTTTCCTATATTAGGTTGAGTTTCAATAATAACGCCTACAGAGCATTCATCGATTCTCGTCCCCAGGACAACTATAAAGATAAAGAAGAAAATGAAAAATGTTACAGACATTTATTTTTACTGTTTTGTAATAAGGTTTATTGTTTACTCAAATAAATATGTGTTGTACCAAAAAAATAATACTTATGGTAGAAGATTATTGGATAATTTCGTACGTAGCTTGTGAACGTTATAAAGACGGTATATAAATAGTAGTTACATACGGTTCGTAGCGGACTAAACGAAGATTAGACACTGGCATTACAATCACGGGATCAGGTTGATTTTATGGTTTAATTCGAATTTCGGTCAATGGTAATTGATTTCAAGAGTAATCCTAGTGGTCTGGTTGTCCAGTTGCTTACGAACCCTCATATCACTGTAGAACATACAAACATTTTCTGTTATAGTTCGCTGTTTTCTTTTCTTTAAAGTTATTACACAACATTGGGAAAATTGGTTACCGTAGCTTATGAACGGTTGTAAACCTGCGTTAAGTATCGCTCGCACTATGCCACCTCTGCTGCTAACATAACCAATGGTTGGTGCTTGTGCGGGAATCAAACTATTGTCTTCGTATTAAAGTTGTATTTTTAATCACTCTACCACCGGACTCGTCAACGTCGTCGTCGTATTAACTGAACAATATCAAAGCAATTATAGATGCTTTGTTTGTATATTGAAGAACTTGGCTGTGGAAGTAACTCTACCTTACGGAAGAATGCACTAAAGTAATATTGGATTTAAAGTTGTGTTTCTGTAAGTGGGTCAAAGTCACCGGTTGGTAGGCTGATAAGTATATAGCAGCAGCACTGCTTAATACAGACTCGTGAGTTCAATTCCCACACAGGACGAACATTTGTATGCATGAACATGTCTATTTGTTTGGTCTGGATGTTTTTTAGAGACGTTGGGCTCATCAAATCAGACTGACTGGGGAAGTACACTTTCATCTCACAGAAAACCATAGCTAAATAACAGCTTCCTAAGCCTTCAGAACCCGTTATATACCTTTTCCCATACATTTCGCGGTCATATATGACCACACGGGTTTCGAAGGGACAGAATTGCTGCGTTAACAGAAGGGGTGACAAGCACGTGTATCACTTGCTGTATAGCAAGGGTTCATAGGCTATGGCAACCACTTTATATTACGTACACCATATGCTTGTGCACTGGAAGTAAATTCACCTTATGAAAGCACCAAATAACCCTTCATTGGAAGTTCTTGTGTTCCTGCGAGTGAGTCAAAGTCACCAGTAGGGTGATGAGTTTACAACGGGGTGGCAGTGTAACTAGCGACAATCTTTATGTCGTGTGCCGGGTTATATAAAAATATACGTGAAGACTATTGTAGGATGAAGGAATGACGAAACAGAAATACAATGCAAAAGTGGAAGGATGTAAGAGCTGAGGGAGGTTAAGACTCAGCTACCTCGATCAAATTGGTCATGTTTTATCAGATGGCGATGTCTAGGAACCGGTGAGCGTGCATGGAAAGAGCGATGAATGTTATTTGGTTAATACTAAAAAAGGATTCGTCGAAGCATTATTGTAGAACTTAACTAAAACATCGTATTTAGACAATAGCCAGGCGATCCCTAAAAGCAATTTTGATAAACCTCTATTAGAGCAGCGAGCGAGGTATGTAAGGACCGCGTATTATGGCGTTCGATTCTCCCTGCCTACTCCGCAACGGACCTGGCGTGACTATGTACACTACTACATATAGATAATTCTTAAATATGGATCCATTTTGTCAAATAACAAAAAGCGCATTAATTAAGCTCTAGATAGCTTCGTGACACGATTCCATAGCGACCTTTGATGTCGAAGAAGATGGTGCTTCAGCTCGTTTACAGCGATGCAGCGGTTATATTACGACCGTGCACTTGTGATGTCGTGAAAGGCACGCGGCTCGCGTGACTCAATCAATTAACTGCGGCTCTATTTTCAATTCATTCATTTCTTTGCACGTGACATAAACAGACATTTTCGTTTTCTGTTATTATTACAAACCAAACAGTGGAAATGTACATACAGGATGTAACATAAAGAGTGTCAAACTCTTTAGCTATGGGAATGATTTCGAAATTGGAATATATCTCAATTTATTCATACAAAAATTGGCTTTTTACCATATATTTGTAGAAGGAAAGAACGAAAGAAATGTTTATTGGCAGATATCGCTGACAATACACACCATAAAAAGGGAAAATAGGTTAAAATATAGCAAAGTACGTATATTACAATGTAACCCGCAACCACCTACAAGCAAACCACAGCCTGTGATAACTGCTTACTATAATATGTATGGTAAGCAGTCACCATAGCTTTGCAACAGTTAAATAGCCTGTGGACACTTCTGCTGATATCACCAGACAATAAACCACTTAACGGCACATAAAGACCCGCCTCACTCACAAGAATGTTGTATATTAGCGCTTAAATATCTCAGCAAGTCAAGCCTATTGACCAATGGGAGGATATTTTAACCAGTAAGCCGATAAGTGACGCGATGTTGATCCGTGAACTAGTCAATAAGAGCTGCGCGTTCTACTTTACTCCCCGAACCGTAGCGGTGAGTTTAGTTACTACTGAAAATCGTGTTGTCGGTTCTCCATAGGATAGGTATTATGTATATGTTATAATCAAATTCTATTCTTATTCTATGTTATTATTATTCTATGTTATAATAAATGTGTACAATCGCCCTCTTTGAACTTTACGAGTATAAATATACTTATACTTGTGCTTCTAACTTTACTACCCACACATCAATCCATAATCAACTATTGCTGGGATTCCGGTTTTTCTTTACCTGAAGAGGTTCAGAACGTACTCTACCATGTTACTCAATTGCTAATTGACTGAAGCCCCTGTTTTCGAGCTACCCGATGGCCGCTAGCTTAGGTGTGCTACCTAACAGCTATCGACAACAACCGGTAATGGCATTTTAACATCCTCTCCGAAACACCAAGGAGCTCGAAATTAATAAGTGTTTGACGAAACTGCCACTCATAACGATGTCATCGAGCTATTTCATAATACTAAAGTGACAAATAAACGTATACCCTAACGTATACCCTACATAATTGTAAGCAGTTACCGTAGATCGAATGAATATTAGTGCGTTGACGATCTTTAAAAATCGTCATATCACACAGCAATTCCTAAATATGCTTGTGTCCTGACTGTCCTTTTTTTGTTGGTCGAGCCTCTGAGAAAATGACGCCGAGCTACGTCCACTCCTCAAGTTGCCTGCACTTTTATGTAACGAGGAGTTGTCAATTTTAATCTCTCATATTTATGTTTGCAATTCTTCTTTCCCAGGAGCTGAAGTTCCACCATGCTACACGGGCGAGTCGTGGCGTGGTGTCACCCTTGAAGAGTTCGCATCTTGTCCGTGGAACCTTGCCAACAACAGGCAGACGAGGATGTTGGCAGATTTGGCCCTGGTTGGGTGCTACAACGGCACACTGAGGCACAGGAATGCGGACACAGACAGGGTGTTGCTTGCGTCCGCTAAGAGAAACCTCGCTGCGATGGCCTACTTCGGTCTTACTGAGTATCAGAAGGTTAGTACCTAAATTAGTATCTTGATGAAAGCATTGCAAAGTATCTTTGGACATATGCAATAAGAGGGTTCGTGAGTTTTTTTAAGAAACATATGCTGTATTGTCTTGGGAACATGGCTATTTTTTACAGAGACTCTGCGAGCATGTGGGCTACCGCCTTTTTTACATCAGTCGCACCAAATCATCACCGATCTGTTGGCAAAATTATTAAGGGACTCCTAATGAGTCCTCTAGCGTACTTAAGTGATAAAATAATAATTCGAGACATGCACATTTAAATAAAAATAATAATTACAATATTGCTGAAAAACTACTAACATTGTTTTATAACATTATAACTAACTCATTCATCTCTCTATCTAACTATACATATATTTATTGTTATTACTTAATATAAATATTGTTGTATGTTCTTAACCTCTTTCAAGTTTACTCAAGAAATTAAGTAATCAAATACATGTAAAATATAAAAGTGAAAATAATATTATCATAAGTGCGCCTCCTCTACTTTTTACGTATGATTGATGTATGGTTATCTTGTAGATATCGCTTTAGGGATAAGACTGCCTGTTTCAGGTACTTATTTTTGAGTCTGTTTTATATGTATTTGTTATTGGTGCAATAAAAAGTATTCTTTTCTATTCTATGACCCATGTAATTTATTTATATCGCATAAGGTTAGCTTTTGCTCTAAAGATGGTAGGGAGTCACTTACACCCCAAAACATTACTTTTTTACACACCCGTTTCATCTCAATCTCGCATTCTCATTACCCGAAGAGGACTATTTTCAAAGCTAAAACTTACCAACCGTGAAGGAATTGGATCATGTTTTATCAGAATTAGTGTCAAGAGCCCTAGAAAACGGCGAGCGTGCATGAGAAGAGAATGTTAAAGAAGCGAGTGAGGTGTATAAGGACCAAGACATGTTGCGCTCGGCTCACTCTGCCTACCCCGCAAGGGACTTGACACGAGGGTATAGATAGAGGCAGCATTGTGCGATTATGATTTATAGTAAAAGTTCATTCAGTTTTAACTTTATTCATCGTCTATTCAAATTCATAACTAGGAAGCCACTGGGCTCCTGATGCTCTATGAAGACAAATGTGCATACAAATTGGACATTTAAACTTCGAAACGACATTGACGCGAGAGATATGACGCCATTGCTAGATATGATCGTAAATCCAGTTTCACGATTCGAGATAAATGTTACGAGCATCGTTTGTCAGGATCACCTTTGTTTACTTTGCGGCCCGTGGCAAAGGAGTCTGCTTAGAAAGCTTAACTTGCTTAACACGGTGCTCCTGATTGCCTCTGGCTGGTATAGTGTTAATAAATTACTCTAACAGTGATAACGCTTATTGCACTTAAGACTTATAACGAATAGTGTTTTGAGCGTTCGCCGTGTCTTATTGGCAAGAAAGTCTGAGAGGAAAATAAACATAGACATTCAAAAGGTAGATCTGCAGCCTTTTTTAATTTGCTAAACAATAACACTTTTTTTAATTGATTCTTTGTATTTTGTCATTTTCTTAAGCTTTTGCTGGGTTTTATTTGCAGCAAATCTACCAAAAGCTACATTTATTTTATATACTACCATAATATCTATTTAAAATAAATATAAACAAGCAATTCTTATATATGCATGTAAATATATTTCGTGGATCTCAAAATCATTAGATTCTGCTGAATAAGATTTTGCTTTTTAAGTTTATGTATAGAGTGTATTTACTTGAATAAACTCGATTTTACACAAAAACAGAAAACTGCGGATCGTGTACACTAAACACATTTCTTTGCTCATTTTTGCTTATTACTTTATACGAGTCATTCTTATATATGTATATTAACAACATAAAAAAAAACAAATTCAGTCACGCAGGTACTTTATTATTTAAGGTAGAATTAATTATTCTTAATTTTTATACATTAGTTCATGTTAAATGTATTATAAACGTTCAAATTTTACTTATTATTTTTACTTTGTTCAATAATATTTATGTTACAACCATATTGACCGTTCGAGACAATGCACATGATCAGCAATTAAAATTTGTGAATAATTGTACGGGAACCATATCGGACTGACGAGTTTTCTCTTGTTTAACTTTGTTTAACTACGAGTATATAACTATAGAGTATGTAAGAACACTTGTGTCCCGCTCAGTTTCTAATTACTCGTAAATAGGTACTCATAGGCGTTTAGGCTAACATCAGAAATTTTAATTGACAAATTAAGTCCGTCATAGATGTAGGTATAATATATCGTAAGATCACATTCTGTCTCGCTCTAAATATATGAAACACGGTGAATCTGTAATTTTCCTGTCTTAGCTTGTTCCATACTTATAGAGTTTGACAACGCGTTATATTACGATATATTATAGCTACTTCTGTGACGGACTTTAATTCGACTAATACGATCCGCATAACTTGAAATTTTGTAGTCCTGTTCTTATAACGTACAAATTTATATACGTAGAGTATCAATTTGAAGTCGAATCCTTTGATACAAAAGAAACTCGGGAGTAATATAAATAAAATAATTTTAAAATACACATATTTTCGGAAATTTAGACGTATCACCCTGAAAGGGAACGCTAAACTCGCTCTTATGGTTCCGTAGTAAACAAGAACCCTTATCCGTTTCGCTATGTCCGTCTGTCTGTCCGTCCGTTCGTCCGCGACCTAGCTTAAAGACGCTTTGCACTAGAAAGCTGCAATTTGACATGTATATCTATATTAACTATGCTGACAAAGTGGTAGAATAAAATGTTGAAAAAAATATTTTTTTGGTGATGCCCACATCCCCACCCCATGGTATGGGGATGTGGGAAGTCATTAGATAGGGGTTTTTTTTAAACATCGAGGGTTTGGGAAGATCATTTTTCGATATAGTGATCAGCTTGTCAAATATTTATATTAAAAGTGCAAATTTTTATTAGACTCAAGTGCAAATTAAACTTAAAAATGCTTAGTAACATGAAAAACGTTTTAGCCTTTTAAAAACGGCCAAATCCTATATTCGCTATTTCTATCGGCCCAGAGTTAAAAATGGTTTAAATTTGGTTATTTCGAACACCCGAGATCAATACGAGGTCACTCTATCAACCTTAACGATTGCTTAGTCCCCATTCCACTTGCAACAGGGTTACTCTCGAAACTTATTGCGCTCAATTGGAATTAAACTCTTAAAGTAGCGCCAGGTAGGTCTAATATCTGTGGACGATTGTCAAACTAAATGCCAGGGATGAGATTCAGTTAAATTACACATTATTAGTAGTATTACAAGGTAGAAAGAGAAGAATCCAGAACTAGTGTAAGGATTACGATTGATGATGAAGTGTTGGAACAAGTGGATGAGTTTGTATATCTTGGATGCGCTTTCAGAAGGGATGGAAGGCACACCGCAGATGTGGAAAGACGAGTGAGTGCTGGGAATAGTGTAAATGGAGCGTTGGGAAAACTTCTTGGCAGTAAAATCCTGAGCTAGAAGGCACAACTCGCTATACACAATGCAGTGTTGGTCCCAACGCTAACGTATGGAAGCGAGATCTAGGTATGGCAGAAAGAGCATGAAAGTAGAATAAACGCGGTCGAAATGCGAGCGCTGCGCCAAATTTGTGGCGTAAGGCTTGTAGACCGTATTCGTAATGATGATGTTAGAAACAGAGTTGGTCTGAAAGACAGCGTCAGTGTTAAAATAAGAAGAGGCATGCTCCGATGGTTCGGACATGTAGAAAGAATGCACGATGAAAGAATGACGAAGCAGATATAGAATGCAAAAGTGGAAGGATGTAGGAGCCGGGGAAGGCCAAGACTTACCTACCATGACCAAATTGGTCGTGTTCTATCAGGAGGTGATGTCAGGAGCCCTAAAAACCGGCGAGCGTGCATGAGAAGAGCAATGTATGTTAAAGAAGCGAGTGAGATATGTAAGGATCGAGTCACGTGGCGCTCGGTTCTCTCTGCCTACCCCGCAAGGGATTTGGCGTGAAGTTATAGTATAGTATAGTTACAAGGTAGGGAAATTATAATGGAGTGTATCAGTATAGTTAATACCATTGTTTTGAGAATGGAAATAGGTCAGTGGATTTAGTTTCAAGGGTAACTTTTTCCTGTATTGACAAGAGTAAGTTTTTGACAATCAAAAATTTACTCTTGTCAAGAGTCGTATGGCTTGTCATGTAGAAAAAAATGCAGGATGAAAGAAGTATCAAACAGATATACAATGCGAAAGTGGAAAGATGTAGGAGCCTAGAAGCCATTGCATCTACGATGGTTTTTTTTTATACAACTAGATTGGCAAACAAGCATGCGGCCCTCATCAGATTGTAAGCGGTCACCGCAGCCTATCGACGCTCACAACACTACGGGAATGTTACTCGCGCGCTGCCAATCTGGTGACCTAAGGATGTTTCGTCACAGTACCCAGTAAGTTTTCTGGAACACAGCTATATAAATATAGCCGGTAGAAATAGGTGAGGCAGAGGTACCCACATTTGTACAAAGTCTCCCTCTGGTGAAATGGTAATGAGAAAAAAAAACAGATAAAGAAAATTAGGAAACGTCATTAGACGGCAACAGATAGAAAAAGCTAATGGTAGAGATACAGATATGAAAAAGAAACGGTTTCCTTTGCCGGTTCCTGCCAGAGATTAATGAATATAGTCTGATATCGTCGATCAAAATCTCCCTAATGGTTTCGTTCAATATTGACCTATTTGATTAAGATTGGTATTCAATAATGTCTATTATGTAAATTAAAATACAGTTGTGTCCTTTTACAATCTATCAAAGAATTGTGAAAGAACACAGCTGTGTTTTAATTTACTTAAAACATACATTTTCCGTTCATAGCGTTTGAGATTTCGTGTTTCATCTGAAAACACGAAACCTCAACAGCAATGAATGTGAAATTTTGCATGTAGTTGGGATACGGTAACTAAGAACTGATTTTTGGAAATACTTTATCCATTTATTCTCAAAGAAGAATTACAAAATTCACTTATTATGAGAACAACAACACTTAATACAAAGATACTCGTTGGTGGAGCGCACTCGAAACAACATTTATAACATAACGTAGGCACACTTCGCGCGGTAGAAAAATAAAAAGTTTATTTACATTCACTCGCCGCGTCACAGACGGTCGCAGGCGCAGATAGACAAAAGTAGCTGACGCGCAAGTGGGTAATGAAACATAGATCCAAAGTTTCTATACTGGATGTGCTACAAGTGACTACGACTGCGTTAAGATTAATATCGCGTAGTTATTTATTGTTTATAAATATATTTAACTTTAATATCGCACTGATTTAGTATAAGTATAATAGTAATAATAAATTATTACTATTCAGTGTTTTCGTTTACTTTTAGATACTATCTATTTATTCAATTAATTATTAATATTGTTATTTATGTATTTTTTTTACTGCGGAGATAGTGATTTATTTGTAAACATGTGAACGAGGGAAAGAGACTGGAAAACTTTATAATGTACTTTTTATAGGACGGAATACATCGGTGAAATAGAATTGGGATATAGGGGAAAGAAGAAGTTTTGAAAATTATCCTTTAATAGCTGAACTTTATATAAATTTATAAAATTATTTTTATGCGATGAAGGACATTTTTTTTATTTCACTTGCAGTTTTATATGCAACGAAATACATAGAAGTCTGAACATCAAAAACGTGCGATGTAACCAAAGAAAGGTTTGATATTCCGTGGGGGTTGTGGGGGTCCGACGTCAGTCGCTTCATGTTAAAATCATCTACGCTACATCTTTGGGTGTTAGGTGGCGGTGGATTGCGCCAATTCTGAGGATTCAGGAAACAGGAGAACGCTAGGACATAGGAGGTCGAATTTTTGTATATCCACGGAGTAACCGGATACGAGCAAGCAAAGTTACGCGAGTTAATTAGTCATTAAACATACATAATTTTGTATAGCCGTCCTAACTCAGCCACGCTTGAATAAATTTCGCTTTGGCATGACGAAATCCAATAAATACGTTTCAATTGGCGCATAAATATTTTCAATTTACATGGAAATTATGTAATCAGCGATGAGGTCCTTAAACCTAACGCATATTGGGCTTATGGTTCCATACAATGACGTGACATGTTGATGAAAATACGTGTCTCCATACATACCATATCAGCGTCATCTTTAGATCTTTTCAATAGATGTCAAATTAGTAAAAAGGTACAATAAGAGTACACTAAATCAGTAATTCACACTTTCTTTTATACAACATCGGGAGGCATACGGCACACCTGATGTAAAACGCTTTTGTAGCCTATGAACGCTTGCAACACGTTAATTTTCACTTGCGCCGTGCCTCCTTTGCTTAACACAGCAAATCCTTATTTACTTACTTGGTGACCTAACTCCACACAGAAACACAGCAACTTTCCAGGGAGTTGTTATTTTGCTGTGGATTTCTGTGTACTTCCCCGGCGGGACTGCTTTGATGCGCCCTACCTCTCTTAAAAACACCCAGACCAAAATAAACAGACATGTTCATGCACATAAATGTTTATCCTGTGTGGGAATCGAAGCCACGAGTGTCGGTATCAAAGTAGCGTTACTAACCACTGCGCCACCGAGCTCGTCTACTAGTATTGACATACATACTCGTACATACATATCAACACGCATGTCTCCCATTGGGGTAGGCAGAGACTATGGAACATCATGTGCACCGATCCAAACAAACTCTCTCGCTTCTTCCGCACTCATCAACCTCTTCATGCATGCTCTTCGGTTCTGGGTGCTTTTGATTTGGCCCTTTTTCAATACACCACCAACTAAATGGGTGCGTCTAGGGCGGCCCCTACCGATTCTCCATTCACTCGTGTCTGATACACTTATTTCGTAACTCTTTTGGCGACCAAATCGTCACAAGAAATAGGGCGTAGGGAGTAAAACAATAATAGTGTCAACAGGTTAATAAGTTAATTCACACGAGTTTAATCAGCCTATGAGAATAGTAGTCACGAAAAGAAAAATCTTTTTTCGAGATACCTCTTAGTGAATCGGGGCAGCACATTCCAGCGACGTGTAGTTTGTAACGTAAAGGAGTTCGACATAAAACCTGAAAGGTAAAGACGCGTAGGGCTTCAGGAAACTCTCTGATCGGAGTTATAGGTATACCTGGGAATGAAAAAATAATATAGCTGAACCTTTTCATGTTAATCTCGTGGAATATTTTGATAGGCGTGTTGTTCGATACGGCCACCGTCTATTAAGGGTAGGCGGGCGTGAGGTATATATTATGAAAGCGTTCGTATCTTGTTTAAGGCAAACCGAGTTATTTTAGGATGTAGGCGACAGGTGTGGGACGGCGTTCTTGGGTTCTTGTCCGCGTATGAAAGGCTGGTTAAGCCGAGTAAACACAACGATTGGGTGATCATAATTGAGCGCCCACTTGGAAGCCTTTCATAAGCCTTGAGCTCTGAATACGTGCCTTATCTGATACAAAGTATCGCCGGCTTAACACTAGATCAACACTATATTGAAAGCTCTATAACATTTGTCTAGAAATATACAAATGCGAGTTTTGCACCACTTCGCTGACGAATAAGTTTATTGATCGCGTTTCGATGAGCTCGGTGACGAAGTGGTTAGCAATGCTTCTTTTACACCAACGCTCGTGGGTTCGATTCTTATACAGGACAAACAGGTAACTCGCTGAACGGTTGTTGTGTTCCTGCAATGTATTGCAAGCGTTCATAGGCTACGTATAGCGTATTACATCACGTGGACAGGGCAGGAGCATCACTCGGGCGTTTAAGACAAACAAAAGACAACGGAAGACATAAAAAAACATACGGCCCACTTGATATAAAATGGTTACCGTAGATTATGATCGCTTGCAATACCAGGAGTATCGTTCGCCCATTGCCACCTCTGCTGCTAATACATCTCATCACCTTAGGAGGTCACCTCACTCATTTGCGGGTACACAACAACCCTCTAGGGAGTTGCCGTTTGGCTGCAGTTTTCTGTGAGGTATAGGTACTTCATCAGACAGGCTGCTTTGATGCGCCCTACATCTTGTTATGTTACTTATTGAGGAAAAGAGTGTACAAAAAGGGTTACAAATTTATTAGGGCTATTTATACAAAATATAAAAAAAAAAGGTTCACTTTAAGTTCGGCTAAATAAGGTCTTTAAGAACTCGCGTTATCTTTGTCTAACCGGAATATCACTGTTATTTTCACTGGAATGTGGCACTGAGTGGCCGCCGGCTATAGTGGCCGACGACTGTAGACAGCTGGTTAGCGTGCTAGCCAGCACGCAGATCCAGATGTAGAAGTTGTTGGTGGACCGCCTTACGGACCAACACCACAGCGGTAACTCCGTCAGCCGCCGTGGTCCACAACAGAGGCTGCAGGTATTATAATTTTTAGATTAGTTAGATGTCCGGAGATTATCGAGTTTGGAAAAGGTAGTAATATCCCGAGGGTTCACCACGTAGCCCTCAGCAGGAGGCTGGTGGTCTCAGACGTGGTGCACTGAATCTCTACTCCTCGAAAGCTTCCTCCAGACTGACTTGTTTTCTGTTTTCCGACACTAAAATGTAATATTTTAAAATTTTGAATTACAAATAATATTTTTGACAAATTGTCATAAACTAAACAGAGCATGCAAAGAAAAGAGTATATAAAACATTAAATAAGGTTGTAACATTACAATCTCTTAAAAACACCCAGATCAAGACAAACAGACATGATCATGCTCACAAAATGATTGTCCTGTGTGGGAATCGAACCCACCAACGTTGGTGTTAAAGTCGCGTCATTCCCCACTGCGCCCCCGAGCTTGTCGTTCTTTGCAAACTCTCACTCAAACGCAACGTAAACGCAAAAAAATGCGAGAACGTTTTTCTAATTTCCATATATAGTTCCTCGTATCGTACCAAAACACGCTGATTATTCAAAGCGAGACGCTGAAGCCTCGTTACCTAAATTTCGTAGGTTCCCTATATTGGTATACGTAAAATTGGCAATGAACAAACAGCAACGTAATCGGCTTGCTCCAGTTGCTACTTGATTTAACATTCTATGATATACCTTCATGACATGACAACCCTTAATACATCAAGGGTTCTTACGATAATACGGGGTTTTTTTTATGTACTACGTCGGGAGGCATACAAGCATACGGCCCACCCGATATAAAGCGGGTACCGTGCGTATTAACGCTTGCGATATATTAAGTATCACTCACGCGATGCCTCCTCTGCTGCTTACACAGCAACTCCTTGGGAGCTTACTGGTGACCTCACTCACACGCAGGAACACAAATTACCCTCTAGGGAGCTGTTATTTGGCTGCGGTTTTCTGTGAGGTGGGGGTACTTCCCCAGACGGACTGCTTTGATGCGCCCTACCTCTCTTAAAACATTCAGACGAAGACAAACAGACATGTTCATGCACACAAATGTTGAAAAAGACAAAGACAGGCTTCAAATAAAAGATGGTAATTTTACTATTTCGAAAGAAAATATGTGAAAATTTGCATTTAGATAAGGTAAACCACCTAATTATTGGCACTTTAAGAATCTTGTAATAATTGGAAATATTATATATCAAATGGAATGTAATAGGGTTAAAATTACTTGTAATGAATGTGGATAAGTATCACAAACTATTTTATCAATACGTTACTTTCAGTCTTAGCGCAGACACATAAAGAACCAGCCTATTGACCCACTGGTCCCAGTTTTGAATCCTAGCATCTTCCACTAAACTCGGATTTATGTACATATTTGTAATCGTTGCTTGCTCGGCGGTGTCAAAAAGGGAAACATCGTGAGGAAACCCGCATGTTCAAGATATAATATTTGAAAAGATGTGTGACCTTGCCTAAGAAAGGTCTGGTTTCCTCTATGGGTTATGGAGGTTTGACGGCAGTCACTTCATGTAAAAATCGTATCTTCGCCAAATCCTTTGGATTAGGTAGTGAACCCATCCTAATGGATGAGGAAACGGGATGGCGTTAAGAAGAAGAATACTTTCTGTCTTAATTGTTAAGAAATAGAAAAAAAAAGATTAAAGGTGCTAACATGCTAAAATCCAATTATTGTATCCAAAGTATTGTCTATAAATGTAAGGATGACAATAATAGTGTGCCAACGTTTGAATGGATAAAGGTGTATGCACATACACCACAGTATTACATCCAGAGTGTCGCACCGTCAAGCAATGTATGATAGCCCGTGAATAGTTACATTTATATTATTTTCCTTATATGTATATGTCGTAACGTGGATGTAATGGTCGTCAGGTGGCTCGTTGTTCATGGCGAATAAAGCGAAATACCAGCGTAGTTAATCTTCTTAATTATTAATCAGCCAATTACTACAATAATTGTAGCAAAAGTTGTGTTCAGATCGCAGATTACAACGGATTCAAAATGCGGTGGACGCGACACGTGCGCTTGGCTCCATTGCTCGATTCGTAATCCGCTTCCAATGACGGTATCTCACCTTGACGTTTTTGACAACTGACAACAATCGACATTTCGAGCAAACCATAACAAACACAACCGGTGTTGCCAATCCAACGATGTCGATTCCACCCAAGCGTCGACTTGACATTTTGATCCGTTATTATTAAAACTAGCATCACGGGGATTGACTTCTTCCGGGCTTCTCATTATGGTGTTGCTACCTCTGCGACATATACAAGTCGTTGATTTTACGAATTTGCGCTAATTACGCGCGAATGGTATATAAGTCTTTGATTTTACGAGCGAAGAGGTCTGATTTTCGCTTTGGGTTGTCGAAGTTTGACGGGTGTTGATCCATGTCAAAATCAGTATTTTCGCCAAATCTTGAGGCTTAGGTAGCGGACCCCGCCAAATCTAATAGATTAGGAAACAGAATAACGCTAAGAAGGAGAAGAGTAATGGCGCCGAGCTTAGCGTGTATCTATTTAAATGTCGATACTCCAGAAGGGATTGGATTTTTATCATAAAATCTCGGGAGGCATACCTACAAGCATGCGACCCACATAATGTAGGTAAAGTGGTTACCGCAGCCTATGAACGCTTGCAATGAAGGAAGTATCACTAGTGCGTTGTCACACCTGCTGCTAACACAGTAACTGCTTAGAAGCATACTAGTAACCTCACTCGCAGGAACACATTACTTGGATGTGGTTGTACTTACCTAGTCGGGCTGCTTTCGTGCGTCCTCTCTTATAAAAACACCCAGATCAGGACAAAGGAGCATGTTTGTTCTATATAGGAAACTTGCGAGCCTTGGTGGTAACCATGTGGTTGACATCCCAGAAGTATCTTGCGCCACACCAGAAGGTCTCCTGCGGTTTTGTGGATGTAGGATTGCGCATGGGGGTCATAGTGGTGAGTTGTTTGCTTTATGCGTGTTAACACCGTCTGAACTGCAAACACTAATCAAAGCTTTGTATGGAAAACGCCTGACGACTCGTTGAATGCTAAGAAAATAAAGATGGTATTTGAAAGGGAGTAAGCCAGACGGAACGCAAGAATTACGACTGGTGATGTATTGTTGTATCAAGTGACTCTACTGAATACCCTGAATACACTTTTGGTAGAAATGAATGAGTGTGAATGAAGCGCTGGGAAAACTTCGGCAGTAAAAAAATAAGGCCACTTGGGGCATCTTAGTATACCCCGCTACACACAGAGCGGTATATCCCAACGTTAATATATTACAGCGAGAACTGGGTTTGGCAGAGAGAGAGTGTGAGTAGAATGAATGCGGTCGAGACGCGAGCGTTGCACAAAATCTGCGTACCGAGTTTGCAAAATGAAAGGAAGATAGTTGGGCTGAAAGAGTGTATCGGTTAAGATAAGACATGGGCAATACCTACTGCATTCAGTTCTCTTTTTTACTCCGCAAGGGGCTTGATAAGACAGACAAGCTATCTCCGAAATCAAGGTATCATCTTGCGTATCGACGATCGGTGCTAATACATACATATTTTACTTACTTGGGCTGTATATACTTTGCTGTGACACAGATAACGGAATATATATGATGACTAAAAACAAGTAATGTATGTAATGTAACTTCTCAAACAACATACAACGTTACACATCATAAGGACTAGAAACAGTTGATTTCGGTATTTGCTAAGCTAGCTTAGTGGGCAAGAAAGGGTTGGTTTACTGATAGTATTACTCGTTTAATGGATATGGCTGTGCAGATAAAGCTGGTCCACATTATTCTAGCAGACATTACCCATTCGGTGCTGTTCGGTGACCCTCGTATAGATAAGCAAGCCCATTATTTGCACTTGAATCATTGTCCGCGTATCTGCAGGGCCATTTGTCCGCTCAGCTTCATCTGCCCGTATCCGTACTGCGCCCGCTGGCGCAGTTTTCTTGTCTATGAATATTCATTGCCCATTTCCTATAACCGCCGCGTCTGCCCGTCTTTCTTTTTGGTTTATTTGTATGATCCTGTTAATCTTGAATTTATTGGCATTTTGTGCAGTTACCGTAACTTTGTTGAGGATAAACAAGGCGATATCAAAGACGTCAGAGAATAATGTATTTACAGGTTTTAATACACATCGGTTGGGTTCAGACTGGGGATATTGAGGGAACATACTATCATTAATTAATTCATGATTCATGTTAACGTAGACAGTATGTTTGTACTCCCTTTATATGTTTGCATAACATCGAAAAAAAATGATTACAATACGTACGATGATGTTTTATAAATTGTAATGTAGTGTATGTCTTTGTGTCGTATAGTTAAGAGTTCATTTTTATACTGTATATTAAATAACAACTGCCTGGAGGGTGTTTATGCTTCTGCAATTGAGTGAGGTCACCAGTAATCACCTAAGGAATTGCTTTTTAGCAGCAAAGGTGGCGTAATATTTAAAGTGTCGCAAGCGTTTATATGCTACGGTAAACGCTTTACATTTAGTGGGCCGTATGCTTGTAATCTAATATTTATATTAAAATGCTGATTTTTCTTGTTGTCTACAGATATCCCAGTACGTTTTTGAGGAGACATTCAACCTTCGTTTCGCGGTGCCGTTCACCCAGCACAACGCGACCGTGTCGGGCGCGACGCTCGCCGCGCTCTCGCCCGCCCAGGTGGCCCACATCAAGAGGCTCAACTCCCTCGACCTTGAGCTCTACGATTTTGCCAAAAACCTAATGTTCAAAAGGTAACACCCAAAATTACGTAACACACGAAAGGAACAAACCTCGTGAGCTTAATGTAAAATAATTCGTAAGAGGCTTAAGAGGGCGTACAGCGAAAATTCGAATTTCACCCGCTGGGCGATGATACGCAAATGAATCAGATAAAATACATAAATGTCTTCAAAGAGGTTTCATGTCACATACGCGTTACATCGTTGTGGATTTATATATTGTTCATGTACAATTAATATGAAAGTTGTCGTAAAGGCATTTTCAAATATTTATGTAAAAAAATATGCGTATAAACAAAAGGGTTCTAAATTTTAGGTAGATTCGATATTTTTATGCACATTAGTTATTTTTGTTTTCTGCGGTTTTTTATTGTCATAGGTTTGTTGAACCCAGTCTTCTTCAAAAGATCTTAAAGAGACTCTGAAATTATTTTTGTCGTTCCTTTTGTTGACGTTATTAATACCTACTTTCTTTCATATACTGGCTACCATATTGCTTATCTATATCTATAAAAATCACGTGACACGGTGTTTGTGGTTGCACTCCCCCTAAACGACACGACCGATTTTTATGAAATTGTTTATGTATATTTGGTAGGTATGAGAATAGATCGTAAAGTATATTTCATAAAAAAAATAGAAAAAAATTTCGGTAACGTTACAGACTCCATGGTCACGAGATGACTCGCGCTTCTATTGACATCGTTCTTTGTGTGTCGTTAATTGCGCTGCAAATACATCCTTTCTTCATCATAAATTATCTCGATAAGATATTTAATCGCTTCTCTTTTGTTTCCACTTTCTACATTACATCTTTAGAAATTTCAAATCCCGAATGTCACCGTACCCTTTTCCAGTAAGATCTCTCTTTCCAGAGCATTGTTTACTAATCATTTGTGCAGTACTCGTATATCTTTTGATTATAGAAAAAAATACATAAAGTTAGTTCGTTTGGCGTACCACTAAAATAAACTAACTTAGTCCGCCATCGATCGTCACCACTTAGTATACTTATTAGTTTACATGTTGTCTACATTGCATCCTTAAGACTGACGAGAATTGCACTAACGCGAAAGCGAACGGTATACTTTTTATGAGTGAATATCATGTCAGTCTTTCGAACACTATAGTTATAAGTATTAATTTATATAAAAGTAAGTAGTACGTTTATTTCATACATCATAATATATTACCCAGTAGACGCAACACTGATCTGTTAGATAATTCGCAAGTGTGTGTCTATGGAGTGCAGGCAAGCAATCAGGAGTCGCGGCACGCAATAAAAGGAGGGGTTTATCTCTAGTATTCTCTTGACGACGAACTGTCGTCTACCGCATGATTCGCACCCTACTACAAATACGGCATCGCATTTGGCCATTGACTAGCGTATCCCACCATCCATGTATTTTTTTTTTTGATTGCAAAATATATCTAAGTAAGGTTGGCTATTTGGCCCTTAAGCTGCAAGCGTGTTTAGGATGCATTTTATAGTAGTAGTATACATTTTTATACAACGTCGATGGCGGCATACGGGTTTATATGCAGCCAGCGCCAAATCTATAAATGAATATAACAAACAACGGCATGACTAATATTTTAAATTTGAATGAAATAAATCAGTAACAAAGGTAAAGAAGTAACTTTTTGGGAGAATATCTTTTTGAGACCAACGGCGTATGCGCTAAGAAATTATTCTTAAATATTCTTAGGAGGTAAGAATTCCCTACAATTCTCTAGTCACAGTATAGAACCTAAAAATGATAGTAACACAACTCTCAAATGTTAGGCAGCAATAAAATTGATCCGAATATACTGCCTTGATGGTGCCTCATAGCGCCTTCCCGTGTACCTATCTGGTTTAACGGTCTAGCACGCTTATATCACAAAAGATTGCGATGCACGAATATATACCGATCCCTAAATGTAATCGGGTCTAGCCACGAAATTTGTTAGGAACATATATATTATACAATAAATAGCGCAAATCTGTAACACATGTTGTCACTTTCCTCCTTCGCTCTTTCTCAGCTAATATTAAATATTAGTAAATATCACTCGACTTTTTTGTGTAAAATCACATTTTTATCTTTATAGATAAACTTAAAAGGCAAAAACTCCTTAGAGCCGTTTTTGGTACCCGAAGTATGTTTTTATATAGACAAGAATTGCCCATTTAGAGTAATAGGATGATATACATAAAATATGGGTTTGTCATGCAACTTTATATGTAAACTTTTGTAAATAAGCTTGGTTATTATATACCTACATTACGAGTTTGGATATTTGCCTAGAGAATATAGCTGATAAGTAAAACAGTGTGTTCTAAAATTCTTAGCTGTTTTTCATTGTTCCAGATTCGAAGCATTGAAAAAACGCGATTCTGACTTTGATTTCCGGTGGCGGCATTTAGGTGAAGTTGCACGTGCCGGAGTTACCGAATTCGACTGGGACAGTAACCTTGAAGACGCGACCACCGAGAAGTACAGAGGCAAGTAACTCCCCATCTCGCACGAATCAACGCCATCGCCCTAGCTTAGAGCATAGACTAGTCATACTTACATGTGGTATCTCCACCACATGCGTGTATCATGATATCTACGATACATGATAGCGTTGTAACGAGATCTTATCTAACTCAAATCGGTGGTAAGGTTGTATATAGGTTACGTACATGACCGAAATTTAATTCACATTTTAAAACTAGAGATAGGACTGTACAAATAGTTTATTAGCAAATGCCTTTAATGTTCGTCTATTATGTATAAAATGTGTTTCATTTCGAAGTTCCCACGTTAAATGTTGTATTTCGTTATTACCGTAGCTCTAAATAGGTTAAGGATTGATCTTATTTGTGGATGTTATCTACATCTTGTGCTATAAATCCATCCCTTGTAAATTATATATGGATATCTATATTTTTAATTACTATAAATTGTTGAGCGAATGTTGAAATTGATAGAAACAGGGTAGGCAATGAAGTTAGGATTGAGCCCAACGAAGCGTTAGTATTTAGTAATACCTTAATAAAACGTAGGATTATCCAGTGAATCGCAAGGCTATGGTCAGATTATAGGCTTTAAAACCTATAAATAAAATTTGTATAGAACAAGATCTGTCATTAGAAAAGTTCTTTTGATTCAGTATTAGATTTTATATGAGAATTTAATTACACGTTATTAATAAAAAATACAGCTATTATTTAATAAGGCCTGCAAATTTTATTATTTTCAATTATTTGTCACTTTTTTTTTTCGTATTTCGTGCCATGGCATCACTTAGATAATGCGCCGCACGATAGCAAATCTTGTTATGATTTGTAAAGGACGTATTTTACGCAATATTTAACAAGACGTACTTATCGTGTATATTCTTTTATATTCATAATTGCGATAAGCATGTATTTTGTTAAAGGCGTGTCATCTGACAATAGTCAATACAAAATTGTGAAATAATAATCACTTGCTCAAACAAAACGTCAAATGTGGTTTTTTGTCAATATAACCACAAAAGCTTTACGTAGGTAGCTATAAATGTGTTTCTATGCAGTACAAGAGTTGATTCACTGGTAGAACAATCAATATATATATAAACGATATTGCTATAGTGTATAAAGTTGTAATATATACGTGTGTAGATTGTTAGGCGTAGGTAGATAGACGGCGAACTAAGCAATCATAGGGTGAAAAAGAATCTATCGCTTTTTATACATTTATTGATGAAATTCAGACAAAATACTATTTTTATTATTCATATGTCCATGTACCAGTATGAATTATATTTATTTAGATCGTAACAATTATATTCACTGGATTTTTTTCTTCGCCGGTGAAGATTATAAATAGCATCAGTAGGTACTACATCAATGTCTATTTTATTATAGAATGATTGCTTGTAAGTATTTTAATGGCGGTTATTTTAAAATTGCTTCGTTATAATTATATAAAATGGACAAACTTCGTGAAAGCATCTCAGTAAAAATTAACCAAAGAACAATGTAATGGTTACTTCTTAAATTTATTTTCTTGATACTCGACTTCGACGAAAATTTGGTAGCTATAAATTTTTATCTTTATTTAATGCAATGACATTTTGTCTTTTTATATTAAGCATTTAGTTTTACTGCGCTTTTTGAGCTCTAAAATTAAGCGAATGTGTTCTATTTGACTAATAAGTAAATAGATAACTATACATCACAGTGTATATGAAGCTATAAATGAATAGGTAATATGTTTTACTAGGTATTTTTCACTTTTGAATTGCCATTTAGAGTAAAATTTCAGTCTGTCTATAAAAAGTTTATCAAATATAAGAATAATGTGTAGGGTAATTTGGAAATTTACAAAGTCTAGACATTTAAATTGTGTCCGGACATTACAATTTCGACTTGCAGGCGTAATTTGATATTTGTTTTTAAATTTTGTCACATGAGTCAAAAGTCCGGGCAAAACCTGGAAAGTTCGGAGAAATCCGGATAGTTTCCATAATCAAATGCCGAAATGTTTTCATACAACAACACTATCATTTCAAACTTTTTTTGACAGTCTGTACGTGCAGTTAGGTTTTATTTTCATTGTACAGAATATAAATGCATGTCGGGAGTGGGATGCGTATATTTTATGATTATTTGGAGTGTGTATCTAGTGGCACATAGTTTTTTTTTACGTTGTACAGTACCTTAGCCTTAGTTTTGCGGAGTTAACAATATGCATCAATTTATATTAGTATTGGTGTATTGATTACGTACGATTGTAATAACGTATGACTCTCGATAAAGCGAAAATAATGTTAGCATTAGCGAATCGTTTTCGCACAGAGCATGCCAAATGTTGTATTATTTTAAAAACAAGGGACTTTGCAACGTGTTACAATGTTATATACCTATATATATATAAAAATTGGTTTTTTAACCAGTATTTTAGGGACGAATGATTAAATTTGGCACAGAATGTTTACACGAATACCTACACATTAAAAATAACTTGACTCTTAAAATGTGAGAAAATATATGTAATAATGTTGTTTTATACTACTGTATTTTTATTCTCACTTCTGTAGATTTTAAATGGTACTAATTACCATTTATTGAACAACTAAACAATTAAACTTAATGAGATGGTGTCCCAAAAATCCATGGCCTTTTAAAAACTTGTTATATTTTATCTTATAACAAGTTTCTGCCCATTACTTCATCTGCGCAGGATTTTCATGTCGCGATTATGTGCCTTTCTGTTTGTTGCAAAATGATTTTGTCACTACACAAAATAATCGTCGTTTTTCAAAATATTTTGTGCTGTTGTGTTGTATGAATATGCCTAAAATGTGTGGGTAAATTTCGACTCTTTTATTTACTACTTTTACGCCTTTCCGCAATCTGTTTATTCTGTCGGCCGTCTGCTATCGAATAGAGGAATTGCATTGTTTAAATTACTATTTTACGTACGCACTATGTTTATTTACTATCTACTAGCATCCGCCCGCAACCTCGTTTGCGTAGAATTCGAATCATATATCATTACCCGTTTTCCCGTAGGAATGAAGCATTTTTCCACGGTAAAAATAGCCTATGTTCATCAGGGATAATGTCGGCTTTTAATGGTAAAACAATTTTTCATATCGGTCTAGTAGTTTCGGAGCCTATTCAATACAAACAAACAATCAAATCGAAAGAGAAGAAAGATTTACATTTCGACGAGCTCAGTGGTGCAGTGGTTAGTAACCCTACTTTGACACCAACGCTCGAATGTTCGATTCCCACACAGGACTAACGAACATGTCTGTTTGTCTTGATCTGAGGTTTTTAAGAAAGGTAGGGCGCATTAAAGTAACCCATCTGAGGAAGAAAACTTCCCCAGATGGGCTGTCGGTCACAGAAAACCGTGCCAAAATAATAACTCTCTAGACGGTTGTTGTGTTCCTGCGCGTGAGTAAAATCACCAGTAAGCTCCAAAGAGTTGCTGTGTTCGCAGCAGAGTTGGCATCGTACGAGTGATACCTAAGGTATTACAAGCGTTTATAGGCTACGGTATCCACTTTCATCAGGTAGAACGTATGCTTGTATGCCTCATGACGTTGTATAAAATAAAAACTATTTAGGTACTTTTACCTTACTTGTTATTTCGTATTTTTCCACAAAATACTCGTACTTATTGCCATGAATATTATTTTCTTTTATAAAACGTCGGCAACCCTTCGACGGGCCCGGCTGACGTAAAGTGGTTACCGTACGCAGGAATACACGAAGTATCGTTCGTGCGTTGCCATCATAACAGCTCCTCAGGAGATTACTGGTTACAACAACCCTCCAGAGAGTTGTTATTTTGGCTGCGATTGATTGTGTTGGTAGTTCTTCCCTTGTCGGGTTGTTTTGATGCGCCCTACCTCTCTTAAAAATCTTATAGTACCACCTCAATATTGTCATTTTGCTTACCCTTTCTAGAATTACATTAGACCCTCACGCTTCCTTCTTCGTCAGCTTTACCAGCGTAGCAAGACAAAATTTTAATTTAAAACATTTTTCCTGTATACGTCGTCTTTGGCCCAACTCTACCTATTTAGGAGAGGCAATTATGTTCTATTCACATATTCTTTTCGGCACTTAGTCTGTTGTAAATCATAAAAAAAAAAAAAAGAAATCTAATGAAATATGTTTTTTTTGTCTGTCGGGAAGAGTCGAAATCACCGAACTATGAAGTCTCTGAAGAGGGCCATTGCTTCAAATATTTGCATAGGTTTTTCGGACACTGTATCAAATTAAAATATTTTCAGGTCATGTTATAGTATAGCATCAAACACGTTATTTATCACATTGTGAACATCTTTTGCTCTTTCGCATAAAACTTTCGATGTGAATCTACTTTTATTACAATGTCCCACGGTGTAAAATTGAATTTTTAAGTACTTATGAGTATTTCCATGACACGTAGTATATCCAGGTAGATTCTATGGCACGCGCCATAGAGTAGGTTCTATGGCACGCGAGATGCAAGTTAAATAAACTGAAAACTAACCCTCACGTGCTTTGTTTCCGACGAGTGCTACACACGGTTTTATTTGGTTTAAATCTTAAGATTGATCATACTTCTTTCGACCCATTACGATAAACATTGTTTATTCAATGTTTAATAATAAAACAAAAAAAAAAAAAAATTACGCTGTAAAGCCAACGACCTTTATGGCACAGAAGATACGAGTATATAAGCGCTGCTATAAGTTTGAATGAATTTTACAATTATATCAGTCGCGCCTTACCTTCTTAACAATTAATCACGCCTAAATATTTTACAATGGAAAATTCACCACCTCTCCGAGATGGAGTTTGAAGCCTCTCGATTACTGATCGAGTGCTCTTTCAACCAGTGTGGCACTGTTTTACCATTACGTTTGTAATGGTTACGATTATTACAATTTCTATATACAAATATACAAAAAATATTTTTTTTACAACTTTTGTCTTAATCCTAATTGTTGAAGTCCCCTGTTAGGCACTAAGTGTCCGTGGTAGGGGGATCCGCTTTGTCGCTGTAAAGCCACGCTAGCGCCATCTATTTACTAACTATCGGCAAATTATGGCACAATAAACTATAAAAATATATTTAACTAGTCATGAATTACGTACTGAGCCGTTAGCGATTTAGAAAAGTCTACCACTCTAACCTGGCCGTTAATGTACAAAAAGGCATAAGTGCGCTGGTTAACCCACTATTATATCTTTCTATTGTACATCCCGTACCCGGCACACCATTGAGAGGGTTTAACTTATGTCATTTATACACTATTGTATTATAATACCTTCGTTATACTTTTCTCGTGTTGAGATACCATCTTCCGTTATAATGTAACAAGATTTTTATCATCAATACTTGTTTTGAACAGCTTCAAAGAAAATGCTGTTTATAATAGCAATTACTTTTATGACGATTACTGAGAAGGACTTCAACCATTAGTTAGATGCAATTGCTGATGATGCCAATTAGTTTTGACGTGTACACGGATGTGTAAGTTGTTAAGTTTACCAACGATTTCTATGTTATCGATCACTAAATTAAGCGCACGAAAACAATTTAGTTTTCCACTCAATCGAGGTTCCGGAACACAAGTGCCTCATACTCACTTGTTTATAATGAAAATATGAAACTCATTTTAACCAATAGATACCTGCTGAATAATTAAAGTTGCAAGTGATCTTATGGTATTTGTGGTACTTGTGTAATACATTTTAATAAATAATAATCAATTTAATATACAATTACATAAATACACAAACAATTTCATTTTTTTGTCGCACATTGGAATGAAAACTTCTCCATTTTTTAATGTACATTTTAAATTTCTCTGTAGCTCTTACTTGTTGAAAGCGCAATGTGTTAAAAAGAGACAGCATGCCGTTCCCCGTATATGCACTGTATTTTTTCACGTCGCACGCGTATACGCGTCACATTATTTTGTTTAGAATTACGATTCTAGTGGTAACATATTTTTCAATGCTTAGTCTATTATTTAAATTGCAAATTGTCTTTTCCTCGTGAACTTCGCATTAATTCTCCGAAATGGCATTTATGTGAAATAACATCGTGTGTAGCATTTTTATTTAAAGTCTTTTTTTTTCTGTGAGCCGCAGACGTGTTTCAAATTATTTGCGAACATTTCGCTTCTGTTAGGTAGGAGGAATGTCACCTAAAATACGTACGTATTTATTTGTGTTATGAAATGTTTTTGTTCTGCCATTACATTATTGTCTGATCTCGCGTGTCTTGCATTTTGTAAATCTGTAATACGTAGGATTTAATAATTTATAACAGACGACATGGTTAACTGTTTGTACAATTCCATTCCAACATTTTATCTTTTCTTGTAAATAATGTAATACTTTAACAATGTCAGATGGAAACAAAAGTAGTGAATCGCTCGCATTTTGCCACACCTGCTGATAATGTAGCCAGGTTATCTTCTTAGTGTCCTTATCATATCAGTCACAAGAAAACATTACAAACTCTGCAGGAGTTATATGACCCCGATCTTCTGTAAGGTGGTGGTGCTTCCCTAGTGGGACTGTATCTGCTCAAAATAACGTTATGACCTACGTCTCCTCTGCTAGTTTATATTTATTGATATTATTAATTATACTAGCTTTTACCCGCGGCTTCGCTCGCATTGATAATTTTTTTTTTTTTTTTAATAAAAAGTATCCTATTTTACTTCTGATACCTCCAAGAATATGTAAACAAAGTTTCATGATGATCGGTTCAGTAGTTTTCGCGTGAAAGCGTAACACAACAAACAAACACACATTCACATTTATAATATTAGTAGGATTTGACAAGTATTTATACAATTAAAAGTTTGCAAAGAAGGCAGCTTCCTCAAAGTTTTTACTTTGTGTTGACGATGTTTATTGAATTGTAGAGAAAAATTCTCTTCAATTCAGCGAGTCGCCAAAATGTGTAATTATCCATTAAAATTTGGGCTCTAATGTAGCTCATGTCAACATTGTCGTCGTATCCAAAAAACCCTAATTGCCAGTGGTAAGTTGCTGCCATTTACAGTAACTACCTCCATCTCACAATACACTGCAGCCGAACGACAGTTCTTTCGAGGCTTGCCAAAGGATTTTTTTGTTTGTGCAAGTACTCCTCCTGCAAGTGACTTAGACTAAATAATGTTAGAATAGGCTAGATACTGCGCGCCATCAAATCGTGCCTTTAATCTGAGTACCGTACACCGACTTGCCTTGCTCCCACTGCAGTTTGTGTTTGAACACGCCAATAGATATACATGTCGTGGAAAACAAGCGGTATCTTTGCCTAGTCTAACTATACGGAAAATTATCAGTTTTTACTTTAAGTTACCAAGATGTTGGAATATGTACACACATGTGTTAAATGACTGTTCTTATACGTATTTCAGTGAGGTCGGCACAGTGCCTACATTTGACAATAAAGTCTGTAGTTATCGTTCACTACGACCGAACATTTACTTATGGGTATCTGTGTATATGTTGTTGATAATGTTGCGTCTCTTTTCATAAAAATATATTGTGTTCATGTAGTATCGTTCTTGGTATGTTCGCCATGAAATATTTGTGTTGAAGTAGGTAGGTAGTGTTTCGATTTTGTCATACTTGGGAGTTTCCTCCGGATGATCTTATTTTTATTATCGAAATTAATAATTCTGAGATTGAAGCTTCGATACTATCCCGACCATTAATTCAGGCGTATCTATTTTTAATAACATTTCAATTAATAATTATAAGTGTACGGCCTGCCTGATGGTAAGCAGTTACTGAAGCCTATGGACATTCGCAACACCAGGGGTGTCACTCATGCGTTGCCGACTCTAAAACATTATATATTTGTAATTATCACTTGCTCGGCGGCAAAGGAAAACATCGTGAGGAAACCCATGAAAATATATTTTGAAAGACTCGTGACCTAACCTAAGAAAAGTCTGACTTACCTCTGTGTTGAGGTCTGACGGCAGTCGCTCCATGTCAAAATCAGTATCTTCGTCAAATCCTTAGGTTTAGGTAACGGTAACGGACCTCACAAATTCTAATGGATTAGACATAAAATAGTGGAGTTTGTACATTTAACGAGTTTAATACAAACTATATGTTAGGGGGATTTTGTCATAAAATACTTTCGTTATAAGCCAGCCCACCATTTATACAATTCTTATATGTTAATGTATCTATCTCTATATTTAACTGCACGTAACGCGAAAACGATTGGGCGGATTACAATAGAACATTGACTTAATTAGCGAAGTTAATTTCGGCCTGATCTTGAAATCCATAAGAACGAAGTTACGAAATAACTATATCACATTGAACTCGCGGTAACCAACTAGCTGATTATGAAGTTATATCAGACATATATTTTCTCTAGATATATACATCCGCCCATACTTTTTCATATTGTTACTGGGATATTTTAGGGGTTACCTCGCTGTTACAATGCGAATGCCAGAGCTTTCAAACTGCCTACAGGTCACGCAGACTTAGCTTAAAGACTGACATCAATAGACAACTACCTTAACGTGACCTCCTCAACACCATCGCGCTAGCATGTTAGACTAGAAGAAATTATAAATAAAATCACTTAATTTTGGATCAATTGGAAAGTCATTAGAAATAGATTACGTCCTTGTGTTCTACAAACATTGCTAATTAAAACTAATTAACAGTATGTTACTCTTCGTTAATAGTAATTTAGTGGTAAGAATAATCACGATTGTATTGTATGTATGTATATTTTTATGTGTGTAAAGTAACGCTAAGCCCTGTGATAAAACAATTTTGCACCCAATATTTTGTTCCGAACTTGAAATTTTTCGCTTCAACATTTTGAGACCCTAATAACACCTAACTATCGCTACCAATGACAAAAAATATACTAAATAGAACTAGCAATACATTGACGCTTACCAGAGGGAGACTTAAAAAAAAAGTCCAAAAGTCAAAAGTGCAAAAGTCGTCTGCGTGGGTACCTCTGTTTCACCTATTTCTACCTCCAAGCAGCTATATTTATATAAAGGGTGAGATATGGCAGAGAAATTACTGGGTACTGTGACGAAACATCCTTAGGTCACGAGATTGGCAGCGTGCGAGTAACATCCACGTGGTGTTGCGAGCGTCAATAGACTGCGGTGACCGTACCATCTAATGCGGGCCGCATGCTTGTTTACCAATCTAGTTGTATAAAAAAATTGAACATGCTATTGTAAAATATAACGAGTGAGCATAATTTATTAATAAATCTAATTTATTGAGTATTATCTTTGACAATCCAATCTATTTCTCGGATTATATCAAAAAGAAATCCGCATGAGCTTGGTATTTACGTCAAATAACGAGCATGCAGGTTGTTTTTACTTTTAAATAAATAACCAGACATGCATCTGCTTAAATGTTGTTTGGTATGTAACGTATTGGATACCATATTTGATAATGACAATGGGATTCATCTATCCATCTATAACTTCACGCCAAATCCCTTGCGGGGTAGGCAGAGAGAACCGAGCGCCACGTGTCTCGATCCTTACATGCCTCACTCGCTTCTTTAACTTGAATTCCTCTTCTATTGCACGCTCCCCTGGTTTCTAGGTCTCCTGACATCACCTTCTGATAGAACACGACCGATTTGGCCATGGTAGGTAAGTCTTGGCCTTCCTCGACTCCTATATCCTTCCACTTTAGCATTGTATATCTGCTTCGTCACTCTTTCATCTTGCATTATTTCTACATGTCCGAACCAACGGAGCAATCCTCTTCTTAATTTATCACCGACGCTCTCTTTCGGACCAATTCTGTTTCTAACATCATCGTTACGCCACAGATTTTGCGCATCTTACTTTCATGCTCTCTCTCTGCCATACCTTTTTTTAATTAAAGGGATTAATTTTCATTATACTCGTAATTTGTTAACTTCGTACGTACAGGGCAACAGGCCATATGATTGTTTTTTCCACGTCGTCGGCACAAGTTAGGTGTTGTAACGGGTTTCCAATTTCACGCTTAGCTGATAATGTAAATAATATGGACTACAGTTAATTGGTCTGCAAGTGATGTAAGCGTATAAACAAAGGGTGCATAAGCCATAATAATAAGCTAGCCATAACAACGAGTTAGTAATTATGGTGACTCGTTTTTAACTAGATCACCTGTCGTAAGTTCGTAAGAGTATGTGTTGTACCTTTCGCACGCTGCACAGGTGCAGCACGCGTTGTCTACTACCAAATCTAGTGTTTAGTTTTTTAAGTTCCCGACTGAACCAAAACATTATGTTATATCTGTTATAATCACAGTAATAAACAAGCGAAATTATAAAATTTGTTTCACTTCTATCCACTTTTATTCAAGTCAACCCGTAACGTAAGGCTATCAATATTACTCAGACACTTGTAGGTTGAAGGATATGTAAGTAACTGGTTTTAAATCACTTCTAACTACTGCATCACATAATCACGAGCAGTGATAGCTTAGTTCGCCGGTGAAGGAAAACATCGTGCACCTGCACGTGCCAGAAATTATATTATGAAAGATGTGTGATCTAACATTCTCACCTAAGAATGGTCTGGTCTTACCTGTCTGTTCTGACGGCAGTAGCTCCATAGCAGCTTCGTCGCCAGATCAATCTTAGCCCCGCTAGTCCTAGTGAATTAGGAGAGGGTATCATAACACTAGGATGACGAAGATCATAATAAAACTGGTAATCAACCGTGGTTCTCTTGGCAATGAAATAACATGTGACATAGTTTTTGTCCCATAAAACCCATCGAGAAGTCCCGTGATGTGTGTAATGGGATTGTTGTATCCCAATTGTAAAGTTGCGAGTTACAATGGAAACTAACGGGAAAAAAAGACTAGTGATATCTAGTTTTCTTTATGATGTTACCGCCCGCTTAATATCAACGTGAATTGGTGTACACTTTTGGGAATGAATAAATCAAACAACTTGATAATTTGTAGCACATACCAGTACGGCTAGACGTGTGCGGCCAGACTGAAACGATCACCGCCTCCTCCCACGTACGTCTTACCGCTGAAAGTGTAAGCTTATTTAGTGTGGATTAACAGAATATCATAATCTTAGTAAAATAATGAATCAAATTGTGTACTATTTTAATTCAATTCACATTAATGCTATTACGCGAAACCATAAAGAATAAAAAACAAGATCAACGCTAAAATTAAGTGGCCAGTATGCTCAAGGAGACATGATAATCCAGGGGCTTCCTTATCAGGCCCATTGTCATTCGTAAGGGGACAACTAAGACAAAAGTCCATGAAAAACATGAGCTCGGTAGCGTAGTCGTGAGTTCGATTCCCACACAAGACAAACATTTGTGTGCATGAACATGTCTGTTTGTGTTATTCAAGATGTTTTAAGAGAGGTAGGACGCATCAAAGCAGCCCGTCTGGGGGAGTACCTCCAGCTCACAGAAAACCGTAGCCAAATAACAGCTCCCTACCAGCACCAGTAAGCTCCTAAGGAGTAACTGCGTTAGCTGCAGAGGAGGCATCCCGCGAGTGATATTTATGTATATAATCCAAGCGTTCATAGCCTATGGTAACCTCTTTACATCAGGTGGGCCTTAAGCTTGTATGCCTTCCGACGTTGTATAAAAAAAAAATGAGAGCTCGACGGGATCACCTATTAAATGAGAGTAAACTATCTGATGATTCAGGTCGAAGCCTGGTTGAAGCATCTCCATAATGGTAAGTCCATGTAGTTAAGACCAGTTTGTGGAGCCCTTAGTGAGTCTTTAAGTCTTGAAGTTATATTTCTTTTGGAGCATTAGGGAAAAATTATGAGGATAATTTTTTACGACACCGAAATCTAAAACCGACACCACGAAGTTGGTTGGTAAATGTCTCTCAAGTTTTGTTCGCGACTATATTCAAGGTCAAATTAAATGAGCAGTGATAGCCCAGTGGATAAGGAACCGGCTTATTTACCAACTGGTCCGCGGTTCGAATCCTGGGGGTATGTACCATTAAATTCGTGTTTTCGGATTTATGTATATATTTATCACTTGCTCGGCGGTGAAGGAAAGCATCGTAAGGAAACCCACACGTCCAAGAATTATATTTCGAAAGACGTGTGACCTAATCTAAGATAGATCTGATTTTCCCTCTGGGTTGGGGAGGTCTGACGGCAGTCGCTCCATGTTAAAAACAGTATCTTCGCCAAATCCTTTGGCTTAGCTAACGAACGCCGCCAATCCTAATGGATTAGGGGACGGCGAAGAAGAAAATATTACAGGACAAAATACTTATTTATGAATCTACAGCACATGTTTTATACTAGTACATTTAAAATATATTTGTATATAAATATAATTGGGAGTCTTCAAATTACAGATGGCGGTGAATTACATTTATTGATAATTTATTATATTATAGTTTCGTTTTACAAACGTAGAGTACGCGCACGCATGGCACGCGAGATAAAACTTTTGGCGCTATTGTTGTTTTATTACGCGAAAAGACTATAACTACTTACGTACGTATATAAGTACACACACTTTTTATTTCAAAATTATTTATAGTTTGTCAACCCTCGCTACGCGAGCGAAACGCTAAGTGCCTAATTAGGTTGAAGGCCAAATACGGTAGAAATACTCGATGGGCAATTAAAGCTAAGACTCACGCACAGTAGCCGATACGAAGGCCGTTTTGTAAATATGGCTTTGTATAGGTTTAATAAAGTGATGCGGGCACGGCGCGGGCGAACGTGCAGGAAGCTCAAATGGTCGAATTTGCATTTATGTCATTAGGCCGCATCCGCTGAGAGGGATCCGCCGGGAAGTTTGACTGACACGGTGACGTGCATTGCACCCGCCGCGGCGCCGTGGTGTAGTAAACGCTTAACGCCGGCCGTCGCACGCTCGTGGCGGCAACCTCATGTTGTAGAATAGTAGTTATTTTTTCTTATTGGGGAACATATAACTGTATTACATTGCAAAACAATTTTTATTGTATGTAGGGTGTTTAAATATTTTTTAGGGAGTGAAGAATTGCTCACGCCAAGAAGAGAGCCTTGGTGCCGCATGTGCCGTACGCATTTCTTGCGTTTCGGCGCGGTCGGTGGAGCCATGGTAGCCTATGTTGTATATGGGGTGTAAGTGTCTCATCGTCATCTAGAGACAAACTCAATCTCACCTGCACAGGACAAAGAGTAGAGTAGGGGTATTTACATTGCCTCGGAATATTCGAAACGGACTCGAAAAGCTTTGAATGGATTCCTTACATTTTGACAGATAAATTTTAGATTCGAATACAGTGTTTCGCGGCAATATGAATGCGCCTACAGATTAGGAAAGAAGCTTGGCGGAATGAGGTAAATAGGATATGGCTGTTTTATTTAAGCAGATTGCCTATGAAAACACCGCTGTGTTAGAGATGACAATTTACTGGAGAATTATTGTGTTGCGGCTTCACATCAGGAGGATGCTTACTTGGCACCCGCCGTAGTAAAAAAGCTATTTTTTTAAATCAGACAATATTTCTTTTCTATTCACAAAGCTATTATTATGTATAATGGTGATAAAATGTTAAGTTGCGTTGTGCATGTTTATATAAACACAACTTACACGTAAAAGCTATTTTTAAAGAACAAAAAATGACTTACGTTGCGGAAAGGCAGGAAAAAAATAGTTTTAAGATTCTGAGTAAATTATCACCTTTACTACAGGTACGTTTACCTTATGAATACTTTTTGTTATAATATTACGAGCATGAAACGAAACGCACGAACTCCAACGCTTACAAGAAGTGATTTTATTCCGCAAATCGAGAAGTCTTTTGATCCAAATGAGAAATAACATAACCTCTATGGTTCTACTAGAAAATTAGGTCCTCGAGAAAAACGGGGTACTTTGACCAGTACGATGACGCAGTGGTTAGTACCTAACGCTACTTTGACACCAATGTTCGTGGGTTCGTTTCCCGCACAGGACAAATATTTGTGTGCATGAACATGTTAGTTTTCGGTCTGGGTGTTTTAACAGAGGTAGAGCCCATCAAAGCAGCCTGTCTGGGGAAGTGCCTCCACTTCATAGAAAACCGCAGCGGAGATGACATCGCGCGAGTAATACTTAATGTATTGCAAGTGTTTATAGACTACGGTAACCGCTTTGCCGCAGGTGACCCGTATGCTTGCATGCCTCCCAACTTTAGATAAAATAAAAACAGGTGAAAAGTCAGCAAAACCTTTAACACAGGGTTCTGTTAGCACCTTTTTAGTACGGACCTCTGAAAAGGCTATCATCTCACTTCTGGTCATGGTCACTCTGAGATTTAGAGCATACTTTGCCACACCGTTCAATTGCGAGTTGGTAGAGTCATTATCAATTTAGTGATTTCATCTATAACAGTCGAGGGCAAAGTCTTAATTTGCTCTCCGAGAAGACGCCATTACGCATCTCTTGCCACATGTTACCATGACCCAAAATGAACTGCTCACATCCAAGAACCACGACGTGAGATCCTCGCCTCTATACCACGAGGCTGCAAAGGAATGAAATATTGAATAAATAGGTTGTTGCCGTTGCAAATAAGATCTGTGATTCAAATGGGCTCTGGGTTTCCAATAGGAACCAATTGTCGAAGCTAAAGATGATTCAATTGACATATCTTGACCCCGAAAATCTTTGTCATGACTTAATGATTATCGTCATCAATTTAATCGTCAAAGTTCCACCCTCCCTACCTGCTAAGCTGAATTTAACCTTTATTTAAAGTAAGATATTCAAAAGTTGTTAATTGTATAGGTTAAAAAACTGACTTCATGACTTTAATGAAGTCGTAACTTCACTTATGTGGAACCAATGGCTATAACTCTAGGAGCTTGTTAATGAACAGAATATTTTTAATGATACGTGGTAGGAAAAATATTGCGTATCAAAAATAGAAATACGGGTCGTTCAATGCGATCGCCTCCTTCTTTTTGACATCGTTTATAAATTTCATCACAGCTATCTTTAACTTAAGCGGTACGTTTAGTTTTCAAGATTACTAAATGTATCTAGGATAAAACGTTACATAAATGATATTATATTACCATTTTAAGGCGACACATCGAAAAATTAGACCAACTTTCATCGAATAGTATAGGCTAATGACTAAACTGACGGATCTAAGATTTTAATATAAATAACTTCATTTCTTTATCTTGAATTTGCTTGCTCAAATACGCGATTGTGTAAAATTGATTCGATAATAATTACTTTCGAAAACACCTCCTGAAATTCATTATTTTTGAAATTACAACGAAGTTGTTCTGTTTATACGCTTCAAAATTACTTAAATCTATTAGTAATATCTATGTTTATAATATGGTTGCTGCATATTTTGATAAGTGAAACATTAAATTTTTTAAAAATATTTTAAGTTTCTGACAATTTCTAAGCGATCACATTCGTCTTGGCTACGTGTTTTCGACCTTATTGTGCGGTAATGAGGATTATAAACGCGTTGACTAACTACATCCAGCCAGTCCGGCTGCAGCCCGCTTCGAGGTGAGACCTATGTCGACTGTCTGCTCGAGCTCGCTCCATTTACATCGCGACACCGAAGTTTTTATAATTAATAGTTGTAAATATTCAGTATTATAGTATTTAGCGTAAGTGTATTATTATTAGATATAAGTAGTAAATAATATTATAGGTTTATATATATTTATTATACTGTTGTAATAATGGGGAACACTAAAAAGAAAATATATAGAATAAAAATACAAAGAAAATATTCGTAGAATGGCGGAGGCGAACAACACAAAGTATTTATTTTTTTTAATTATTATATTCATTAAACATATTATAATAACATTGTGTAGACATATTTCTAGTTTTTAGAACAGTTCCTAGGTATGGTTGGCCCAAGCTATTTAATTCCTCTTCAAACTTTTTTTTAATTTTGCTTACTTAATAACTCTATATAAAACTGCATTAATTAAATAAGAGTTATTTTTTGCAGGAATAAACAATAACATTTGATAATTGGTATACATTATCCACAGGCTGACCGCGTACCTATATAGGACGTCAAACTCCTATTATGTCCATTATAATCTGACCGAACTCCGACTTAGAAGTTGTACGTCGGTGGAGGTCAGGTTACGTTGGAAATTTATACCAATAAGGTTCGCGCTCTCAGCACATAGCAACCAGTGGAGACTCTTTATTTCTTTGTATTAAAATAAAAACTTATAAAATAGAATATTTTTGCTGTTTTGTTTTTTAGGAGAAACTTACTAAATAAACATATTCCACTAGAAGAATCACTACTCGATTTATATGCTACTTTAACGTAAGTGTCATACGGGACGACAAACTCATAGTAACCATTATAAGCTCACCGAACTCCGACTTAGACATTGTACGTAGGTGAAGGTTAGTTTACGTTGGAAATTTATCCAATCAGAAGATAGAAAACCAGTGGAGGTTTTTTTTTTTTTTTTTGTATTAAAATAATTACTAGTAAAATAGTATATTTTGATAGTTTTAAAAAAAACTCGGTATGTTTCATGTTAAAGAAGCGAGCGAGGTGTGTAAGTACCGAGTCATGTGGCGCTCACGAGGGATTTAGCGTGAAGATATAGATAGATAGTATACTTATACCCATTGTACTCGTGAAAACAAATAATATTTACTATGAACCAACACTGAAAACACAAAAAAATCATCTATTCTATACATTGTGGTTAGTATTGAACTATTGTACGGATTAGATTTATTTTGCAACATCAGAGATGGTCCTGGTTCTTTCTTCTTGAGAGTTTAATAAATAACAAGGAAACGTACAACAATACAAAACACAGAGTATACATAAGTAAAATACAATAAATGTCATTATACTGAAGTTAAAGTTATGAAACAGCAAGAAAATCATTTGTCACATGTTTTTTTTAAATATGAATAGATTATAAAATCTATTTGTATATATGTATATTAGGGTGTCCCTTATTTTTCAAAGTTTTTATTTTCTAACGCATATGTCTTAGTTTTGTTCATTTGCTTTTAAAACACTCGGAAATTAATTTTTAACTTATTTGGATTACGATAATCCGTGCCGAATTACATCGAAACATGTTCATACAAGTTGCGCGGCAGTGCCGCACGTACTCGCGGTATTCATTTGTTCAAATTCAAAGTCAAAATCTTTTTATTCCGTAAAAATGGCTACATTTGTTTGGAATCGTCACATTTTTTTTCCCTACCGTGCAGTTTATGACTAGGTGAGCACTGATAAAAATACTGCCAAAAAACTCAGGCATCCCTCTTTTGGTATCCAAACAAATTTACATATTTTGTTAATTACATTATAATTGGATCGACTCACTCCCAGGCATTTTTATCATTAATATAGTCAGATACTTTATAATATGCCCTGCTACACAATTTGGCTTTAATGGTAGTTTTAAATTTGTTTATTGACAAATCTCTTATATTGCTGGGAAGTTTGTTATAGAACCGTATACATTGCCCCATAAAATAATTACTTGTTTTGTGGAGACGGCTTGCATATAACACAAGATTATGCTTATATCTAGTATTTATGCTATGAATATCACTCTTTTTACAAAATGAGTCTATGTTTTTATGGACATACAAAAGATTTTCATAGATATATTGCGATGCGACTGTTAAAATATTTATTTCTTTGAATTTTTCTCTAAAGCTCTCCCGGGGACCAAGTTTGTAGATAGCTCTTATGGCTCTCTTTTGCAATAAAAAGATGGTGTTAATATCCGCGGAGTTACCCCAAAGAAGAATTCCATATGACATAATACTATGAAAGTAGCTGAAATAAACTATTCTAGCCGTATCAATATCAGTGAGCCGTCTAATAGTTTTCACTGCATACGCTGCAGAACTTAGTTTTCCTGATAATTTTTCAATTTGTGGGCCCCTTTGTAGTCTGGAGTCAATTGTTATACCCAAGAACACAGTTGTCTCCACAGAGGCTAAATTAGTTCCATTAACATGTACATTGGTAGCCACCTGCCTTACATTAGGTGTTGAGAACTTAATTACTTTAGTCTTTTTATCATTTAAAAGCAGATTATTAACACTAAACCAATGAATAACTTTAGAGAGAGCATCCTTAACTTCGTCATAATTACCTAACCGTCTATTAATTTTGAATGTCAGTTATTCTCGTGATTAATACGTAATGTTTTAACTTTTATAAGATGGCAGTGGAATTGAGATGCAATAAATCAAGTATTTTCTTAGTTGGAGACGTAAATTATCAAATAATAGGCGCAAAATTACCATCTAACCGTCAAGCTCTTCCTGTACTTTTTTATAAAATTCGCGAAGTTAAATTGACTGTTAGTGAAAGCGCATACCTAGTCATTCGAGAGTGTATTATATTTAGGGAAAAAGCTAGGATCCCTACCAGAGCTATACCTAACTGTGTAAAATAACTTGTGAATCTTCACCAGGAGGGAGTTGCAAAAAAATTCCAATTTTCTATTTCAATTTCAATCTAATTCAATCTGATAATTTTATTTCTCTTATTTATTCGAAATCAAAAATCCTGTGTTTACTCGGCGCTATCAGCCATTATGACACTCGAACATCTATAACTTCAAGCCAAATCCCTTGCGGGGTAGGCAGAGAGAGCCGAGCGCCACGTGACTCGATCCTTACATATCTCACTCGCTTCTTTAACATTCATTGCTCTTCTCATGCACGCACGCCGGTTTCTAGGGCTCCTGACATCACCTTCTGATAGAACATGACCAATTTGGTCATGGTAGGTAAGTCTTGGCCTTCCCCGGCTCCTACATCCTTCCACTTTTGCATTGTATATCTGCTTCGTCATTCTTTCATCTTGCATTCTTTCTACATGCCCGAACCATCGGAGCATGCCTCTTCTTATTTTAACACCGACGCTCTCTTTCAGACCAACTCTATTTCTAACATCATCATTACGAATACGGTCTACAAGCCTTACGTCACAAAATTTGTGCAGCGCTCGCATTTCAACCGCGTTTATTCTACTTTCATGCTCTTTCTGCCATACCCAACTCTCGCTTCCATAAGTTAGCGTTGGGACCAACACTGCATTGTGTATAACGAGTTGTGCCTTCTGGCTCAGGATTTTACTGCCAAGAAGTTTTCCCAACGCTCCATTCACACTATTCCCAGCACTCACTCGTCTTTCCACATCTGCGGTGTACCTTCCATCCCTGCTGAAAGCGCATCCAAGATATACAAACTCATCCACTTGTTCCAACACTTCATCATCAATCGTAATCCTTACATTAGTTCTGGATTCTTCTCTTTCAAATACCATTATCTTTGTTTTCTTCGCATTCAGTAGTAAGCCTTTCTCCATACAGTCGTCTTTCATCGCTGTGACCAGTGTTTGCAGTTTAGATGGTGTATCTGCTAACTAAACATATGTGTCCGAATTAACAAATGGCCCGCTTTAGCCTCTCGATAAACAATGTTGTATTATGTAGCTGGTGTTTCATTCTTCTGGGGGATACATGCCGTCCAGTGGCGCCTCAAGGAATAAAATATCGTATCTTAGCGTGGAAGATAAACATTATAAAGTCATGTGTTGCGTGTGTTACAAATACAATAACGTACTTTTACGTCATTAAACCAACAATTGAAATGTTTTGCTTTCGTTGTTATAGGCATAATTGCCAAAAAACGGCCTCTTTTAGCACTTTTGCTTATAACAACGATAGTGGAATATTTTGAGTGTTGGTTTAATGACGTAAAAATACTTTACTATCTTCGTAATAAATGCAACATAAGATTTCATAATGTTTATCTTCTATGCTATAATATGTTTTTTTATTCAATGAGGGCGCCACTGGACGAGACCTAAGTAAGAACAACATAGATACCAAGACATGTTAACTTGTAGAGATATAAACATAAAACGATGTCATTGATTTCTCTTTCAATAAACTTTTAAAAGTGAATACGTTTCTGTAGTTTTTTATTACTATTATTACTATTGTTTTCCGTCTAGCTTAAATAAATATGTTTGGTTCAGTATGTATAAAGCTAAATAATAATTAAATCAATATTTTTTATTAAATATTGATATTATAAATTTTATTTGTGTGACGCGACTCTGTAGCTTTTCTGTTCGTTTGCATTGACTATACGTTGACCCCAGGTTACCTATTAGGCGCTAATTTCAAATTTTACAAATCGAGCGTCGAGTGTCAATTGAGGGGCGCGGGGTGATTGGGCGGAGCCATTTTAAAGCTTCACGATCGAGGTGTCGCCTTAAATTGCATTAAAATATCCAAACGCTTTTGCTTAATGCATGTACAATGGAAGACAGACAGATAAAATAGTAAAAAATGACTGTTTTGGCTTCTCAGTCGATAGTAAAGTTGTACTATTAAAAAACATCTACGAATTCGAAATTGCTACGATTTTTACATGTACATTTTGTAGTCGCTCCCTCATGTCTGACGATCGTGGTCAGCCACAGGGTTCTGTATGGAGCGGATGGTCTGCCTCCATTAGTTCCTGTCCATTGCGTCTCTTACGACCGTGTAGAATTTGGAGGATGACGAGCATTTCACCTGATCGATCCATCTTGTCGGTGATCGACCGCGCGATCTCTTGCCTTCGGTATTCTCAACTACAACCCTTTTCCAAATTTTCGTCATTTCTGCGCATTATGTGGCTGATGTCCCCTAAAATGATGGTAACTTCTCATTTTGGAAGTCCTTTAAGTGTCGCAGTTAGCGTATCGTAAAAGTTCTCCATTTCTTCTTCAGTTGATTGTGCTGTGGGGGCGTGTACGTACTTGTACGATGTTGAGCTTGCACGGTACGGTGTTGATTTTGAATGTTACCATATGATCGCTAACTGGTTCATATCCCACAACGCACCTATTTAAAGATCGCGGTACGATAAAATCCACTCCTTTATTGCTATCGTCTTCTGAGCCAAAAATACACTGTCCTTCCGAGGTCCGATGTAAAGTGGCCGCTGCCTATCCAGTGTTTCACTTATCCCTAGCAGGTGAACGCGCTTCCTCTGCATTTCGTTTTACACAATTCGTAATTTACCAGGTTGGTTGAGGCCGCGCACATTTCACGTTCCAACGCGATGGGGGCGGCGAATCGACCTACGGGTGTTAGACTCATCAGTAACTGAGTTTTCATACCGCGCCTTACGAGTTACGACTTCATGGCCGGTAACACATTTCACACCACCTCTCCCGGAAAGATGGAGCCGGGTGTCAGCCGCATCGCCAGACATACATTTCTTAGACGTTCCATGCAACCGCTGCTTCTATTTTTCCAAGATAGTCAGTCTTGGAAAAATAGAAGCAGCCGTTTCCTGTTACATTCTGGTCCAGCCATTTTACAAATTATTTAGACTCCAAGGCCGCTATAGCCTCTTCGGTCAGATACCTCATCGGTTTTATGGTTATACCGCCATTACTCGGTCGTCAAAGCCTCGTCTGTTTTCGAGCAGGGAGCAACGCGCCACCCAGTGGATGCCGTTGTTGACTATTCATAACGAACCACCGCCGCATGCAGGTGAGGTTGACTATTGGGCCGGACAAAGGTGTTATTTCCGTTCTCCGCTTACTTCCCCTTTTGCGCGATAATGTTACACAAATGTTAATCTTCTGCTTACTAAATGTTATATTACTTATTAAATGTTATATTGTGAGGAGAGCACTGTTGACTGAACAGGCCAATTCTTAGCCTAGTTCAGTAGGCTTAAACGATTAGTTAGACCTGTTTTAGTAAGTATAGTTTAGTATGATAAATTTTGTTAAAAATACTGTGTACTTTATTCGTTGAAAACATGTGTACTTGTGCGTAAAATTTGTGATCTACATCATAAACGCATGCGGGTGACCTAACTTGCCATCCATATGTATAAGCCAATCACTTCGTTAGCAATGAGGAGTATACCTACCTACGTACTAAATAACAAAACGATTAGTACATGTAGGTCACTGGATCTGCATACGGCTAGATCGATTCATGAACATTGAAACTAACTGGAGATGTTCACGATGCATTGTAAATGCATAGAGGAACTCTTGGAAAAAAACCAGAATAAGTCCTACATGTTTTATGTATTCCATTTATTTCCAGACATCATCATCCAGCAGTGATAGCACAGTGGGTAACGAATCAGCCTATTGACAAACCGGTTCCCGGTACAAATCCTTGCACGTACCACTAAATTCGTCTTTTCGGATTTATGTTTATATTTGTAATTATCATTTGCGGTGAAGGAAAACATCGTGAGAAAACCCGCAAGTACCGCGTTATATTTCAAAAGTCGTGTGACCTAACCAAAGAAAGATCTGGTTTTCCTCTAGGATGCGAAGGTCTGATGGCAGTAGCTTCGTGTAAATATCAGTAGCTTCTATAAATCCTTAGTCTTAGGTAGTGAACCCCGAAGCCAAGCTAAAAGCTTCAAGCCAATCCTAATGAATTAGGTAACGGAATAAGAGGAAGAAGTCTTCCAGTCATCATCATCACCATATATATGTAGAAGCGGAACGATGAACGCGTCCTTCTCCTCTATGATTTTGCTTCTATTCGCCATCTGGTTCGACCACTAGGTACTGCTGGTCCAATTAGACTTCATCTTAGTTTTTTTGATGGTTGTTATAACTGCCACATATTCTAAATCGTATTTGCGCGTTTCGGATCTTTTTCCGTTTTTCTTCCTCATTTCAATCCTTCATGTTATTAATTTTATTCTCTTACATTCCACGGCTCACTGTGTGTTCAATGGTTCAAGGGCTTAAAGGATGGAATCCGAAATGCGTAAATTCAATGAACTTGTGTGTGTGTGACCATAATAACATCTAAATCTGAGTAAGGGCCTAACGGTTAGAATATAACGCTTTTGATTTTTGATAATAATCTAATACGGCAAGCAAAGTTGAAGTAAGCGCGCGCGGCCTTATTTCTTATCTTTCCTACTAACATGGAAGTTTCGTAAAATTTGTTGTCCATTTCGCATATATATTAATTTCAAATAAATTTTAAGTCATAGGTAAAATAAAATGCAAGCACTGTTCGATCACGCATTATCACATTGTAATTCAACAATAACAGAATATTAAAAACTAAGAAAACTAAAAACAACAACATTATAAATTCTCTGTTAATAATAACAGCGAATTTTAAACGATAACTAAAATATATGGAAGTCACACAATCGCGTCAACCAAGAGTAAAAGAGATAAATTACATCACGAGTACGAGGATACAATCTGGAAATATACGGAAGTTGATAATTCTGTTATAATTTACTTGTTATCGACGTCTTCGACGAGCACGATGGCGCAGTGGTGGAACGCGCTGTTACGCTACTTTGACACCAGCGCTCGTGGGTTTAATTCCCACACAGTACAACAAACATTTGTGTGCATGTACATGTCTGTTTGTCTTGGTCTAGGTATTTTCTATGTATAATAAGTATGTATTTACAAAAAAAAAAAATGTATTTACGTATGTTTATCAGTTGTCTAGTATCCATAACACAAGCTTCGCTTACTTTGGGGCTAGATGGCGCTGTGTAATTTGTCCGACAATATTTATTTTATTTATTTATTTATCTATCCATACTTGTTTAATTTTATTGTTATAATAATGCATTCTAACTATGAGACACAACACCTTTAGGTTTAGGAAAACTTGATATTTTTTAGGGTTCCGTACCCAAAGGGTAAAACGGAACCCTATTACGGAGGCTCCGCTGTCCGTCCGTCCGTCCGTCCGTCCGTCCGTCCGTCCGTCCGTCCGTCCGTCTGTCACCAGGCTGTATCTCATGAACCGTGATAGTTAGAGAGTTGAAATTTTCACAGATGATGTATTTCTTTTGCCGCTATAACAACAAATACTAAAAAATAGAATAAAATAAATATTTAAGGGGGCTCCCATACAACAAACGTGATTTTTTTTGCCGTTTTTGTAGATAATGGTACGGAACCCTTCGTGCGCGAGTCCGACTCGCACTTGGCCGATTTTATTTTTTATACGTGTAAAGTTTTTTTATTACGTGTAAATATAACGGTCATTAATAAAACAGAACTATTAAGTTTATCTACATGCAAGTAGTATTGTAAAAGTATTTGTTTGGTAAAACTTCATTTCGCGATAAGATATAAACTTGCAGAGAAATAACCTTTTTACCCGACCGTGTATAAATTAATTTTAAACTTATTCCGTACCACAGTTGGGTGTTTATTTTTAGGGTTTCGTACCTCAAAAGGAAAAATGGAACCCTTATAGGGTCACTTTATTGCCGTCCGTCTGTCTATATATATCAAGTCTGTATATCAAGAACCTTTTTCTCAGGGACGGATGGAACTATCAAGCTGAAATTAACATCTAATACTCAGGTCTTCAATCCCTTCGAACAATGAAAAATCAAACTTCTAAGTCAACGCAATCAAAAGATACGGCTGTTTATGCCTCGTTTATGCGCAATTTTTAAACACTCGCAAGGGAATCAAAACCGTATCAAAATCAAGGGTACTTCCCGTTGACCTAGAATTATGAAATTTGGTAAGAAGCAATGTCATGTGCACAGTAAAGGAAAAATCTGAAAACTGTGAGATAGTCACATCACCAAAAAAAACATAATTTTTTCGAACATATTTTTTTACAGACCCTCGGTGCGCAAGTCGGACTAGCACTTGACGGCTTTTTTTAATTTTTTTATTTATGGTTTGTTAACATTTTGTCTCACGGCCAAGTTCATCTTACTGTAATATTAATTGATTGTATGTGAAGAGATAGTAACGTAAAAAATATGAAAATAAATTGTACTGACTTAAATGTATTTCAAAAAGTATTATGCACCAACATTGTTCTGCAATTTGGAAATTAATATCAAAAGATAGGTAACTTGTTTATATCTAATTTATAAAAGAAATATTTAAGAAACATTAACAACACAAAAGAAACAAACACAAATACAACAAACATTTTTAATTAAATTAAATATACTTCTTTTTCACAAACATAAATTCTACTAATTTACGTCATTCACCTCATAACCCCATAGACACTAAAGAACAGTAGACAATAGATTGACCAACAGATAAACCAAATGAAATAGTAATAATCAAATATTCACAGCGCCTTCGTCCATCAGATAAAATCTCTCGGACCGTTAACAAAACGATCGGATTTCCAAGTAAGTGTTATTTGGTGAGTCGCCTAACGCATGCAACGCGACGATGCACCCGGCTCGTATCGCCCGTCTCGAATTACCTACACGAACTTAGGAAAGAGCGTTTCTGGGGAAACACGTGTATCTGACGATGACTCTACGTCTACACCTTGTCTCCTTTATGGTGCCATAACAAATATTTAAAATAACACAACGGTGACAGTGCTTCCATTACACATATTTACAACTCCGAAGTTTATAAAGCCAAAAATCTAAGTACAGCTATATCTAATTACACCTGATGTTGATAAAAATGATGAAACTTATTCGTCTTGCATAGGTATTACAGAGAGAACTAAGCGTTACATAAGTCGCTTCTTGCACACCGATTGTGTTATTACTAGTGCTAATGGTAAGGTCATCAAAAGCTCGTTCTAAATTAGGAGCTAGGGTTACATCGTGTGAGCATATCTCCTTATTATTCGAAAGTATCCACTAGCTACGGTACCGTTTTATATCAGCTGGGCCGTAATGCTTCATTTGTCAACCAACACTATATTAGAAAATCCGCAAACTCTTTGAGCACAAGGAGTATCTGTTTCACCGCTACTAACAGAGGACCTTCTAGAAATTTGCTAACGACCATGATGGTCGAGTGATTAGCAATGGACACTTTTATACCAAGAGTCATACATTTGTGTACATAAACATGTTTGTTTGCTTTTTAGGTTAGGTGTTTCCTATGTGTGGGACTCGAACACACGAGCGTTGGTGTCAAAATCGCGTCATTCACTACTGCACCACCGAGCTTTTTTAAGAATCGGGCTATTAAATACAAGAAGATTTTTTCAAATTTGACTGATAGTTCCAAAGATTAGGGCATTCAAACAACTTCACTTCAAAATGACTGTAATTCGGTTCAGAACTAAACGCCATTATTTCAATAGAATTAATTACGTCAAGCAAACCGGTAAAAGTATTAGACGATTTGTTAAGTACATGCCTAATATTTTTACCGGTTAGGTATTGTTTATTTAATATATTCATCGACACAATATATTTGAGCATTTTTAACAGCAGTACTGATAAATTATAAATTAATTATTAGTAATGTGATTCTTACGCCTTTAGCAATCCCGCAAAGGATTGTTTAAGGGAAGTATCGATAACAATATAACCATAAAATAGCATTGTTACCGTCACAAATAAAAATAACCTTGTATTATTGAGGATATACGTGGTGAAATGTGTAAGGACCGCGTGTTATGGCGCTCGGTTCTCTCTGCCTACCCCGCAAGGGACCTGGCGTGAAGATATACATACGTGGTCAAATGGTGTATAAATGATTGAATAGGAATTTAGACGCATCACTCGCTACTCTAATTAATGGCTTATTTTCATACATACTCGGGATTAGACTAGGATCGCGACTAGTGGTGTTCGGTTCTCACTGCCTGCCTCGTGGGGGATTTTTTTTTTGGTTCATAGATCATGGCTGAGGGTCGTCAAGTGCAGGCACGATGTGATTGAATGATTCGAAACATATATGAAGTCCAGTTCACCATCTCACGATCTCATAATAGCATTCCCTTACAATGTTTATATTACAAAGATTTAATTTACTGCTATGAATACTCGACAAGTAATCTAAATAGAGGATCTACATTTCGTAAAATGGGTTCCTTCGTAGTATCGCATATTTATCTTATCGGTCGTGTCTATTCATCGGCACTATAATTAAGAGATAGGCCTTTGCTGACTGAGAGCCTAAACCCGTTATATTTCTTAGAATAACGTTATTCTAAAAAAATCAGAAGGTTCTCTGTAAAAACTGTGAGAATTTGTAAATATTTGAATAGTTATTAAGGGAATGCCTTTGAAATTAGGAAAAGTTTCGTAACTCAAACGAAAGCTTCTTATTTATACAACGTCGGGAGGCGTACAAGCATACGGCCCACCTGATGTAAAGCGGTTACCGCAGCCTATGAACACTTACACACGCCTAAATATCACTCGCGCGACGCCATATCTGCTGCTAACACAGCAACTTCTGGGGAGCTTACTGGTGACTCACTCACGCGTAGGAACACAGCAACTCTCCATGGAGTTGTAGGCTGCGTTTTCTGTAAGGTGGAGGTACTTCCCTAGTACTTCCTTTGATACGCCCTACTTCTCTTAAAAACACCCAGACCAAGACAATCAGACAAGTTCATGCACACAAATGTTTGTCCTGTGTGGGAATCGAACCCACGAACGTCGGTGTCAGTAGCGTTATTAACCGCTGCGTCACCAAGCTCGTCGAGGTTTCATAAGAAACTTCTTTATACAATGTCGTGCTCGTGCCAGTGTTTCTTGAGTTACAGACCGGTGAGGCTCTCTGTTCTATTAGGGAACTCCTATTCAACCTTCTAACGTGAAACGTGTGAAAAGGTGTTGATTATTCCAGGTCAAGCACTACCCACCCATCCCAGGATTTTTGAAGTGAAAACTAAGTACTTTAGTCTAGCGATGTTTGGTACGGGGAAACTTTAGGTATGCTAATGAGTGAACGCGTTATGCTATTATTAACAGTATACATTATGTAATTATGTGTATACATTTTAAGTTTTCACATCTGTCGGCTCCATGACTGCCACTCTGCCGTCACTTTTCTTTTACAATAATGTTAATACGAGTAGCTTTCATGGCTAGTGGTTTGTTTACACGCAAATAACGTCACGCATTCTAAGACCACATAAAACGCACTTTATATGACATTTTTAGTTAAATATTTTATTTAATAATCTACAGAGAACCGATAACACGATTTTACATAGTAACTAAAGTCACCGCTACGGGTCGGGATAAAATAGAAAGCGCAGCTCTTATTGGCTAGTTCACGAATCAACATCGTATTACTTATCGGCTTATAGGTTAAAATATCCTTCCATTGATTAGTAGGATCGATATTTAGGCGCTAATAAACACATTTTGGTAAGTAAGGGGGCCTTTGTGCGTCGTCAAATGGTTTTTGAATTGTCATAGATAAAAGCTCTAAGAATTTTATTTGGACTAATAGAACATGACACCCATTCCTTAGTTTTTTAAAGAGCATTTAAAGCTTTAAATTATAGAATGTAATATGTATAATTAATATTACATATGCATGATTTATCATCATTACAGCCGAGTGATGTCCGTTTACTGCTGAACATAGGCTCTTAGACTTCTACAGCAATCGGTCCTGTGCCGCTTGCATCCATCGGCTTCCTGCGATCTTAGAGACTAAAGGTAGGATTGTTCGCTCACGCCTCTTTTCTTACTTTCTGTATTTTATACCCGTCGTCACTTCTTCTCTTTTAGCATTTTCTACCCGTCGTAACTTGAATAATTTGTACAAAAAACTGTTACTTTTGTAGCAAAAGTTTTTGTTACTTTGGGATACATTATTGTAATTTTCGTAGGAATCTCTTATTCTATGAAAATAAAACATAGCCTGTTAGCCGCTAATAAAGTAGCTTTCTGTTTTTGATAGAATTTTTAAAATCGGTTGTGTATTTATTGAGTTTATCCATTACAAACAAATTTACAAACATGCAAAAAATCTAATCTTTCCTCTTTACAATATTAGTGCAGATAACATGAATCACATTTTGAAATGTCCGATTCCCATCCACTAAAACACCCATGCTGGTTTCCTACTTATTTTCTTATCGTTCAATTTCAACATAAATCCTACTGTTGTGTGTAGGTATTTTGTTACGGATTTGTGTGCACGCATTCAAGTTTGTTTTGGGATGTAAACGCGAGATCGTAAACGACAGTCTAAACGAAAGTGTTGCGTCACTGAATTCGTGCACAATGGCACTACAGTCCAAATAATTAAAACAAAGCTGCGTCCCCAAAGTTTTGAAGCACAAAACATAATGCGGATTTATCAAAACGATCCATTGTTTAGGGTAAATTGAAGGAATCGCATTAAAGATAAGGGATTTTATTCCTGTGCGAATGAGCGATGTTTCCATGGACACTTCACTTTTAAGCGTTTGAAGTTTTACAAAGGGTGGGCGGAATGTCTAAAAAGCTTTCAACGAGTTAGATTTCGGAGACCGTCAGCGATGTCTTTGTCTTCCCATCTGTTTCTTGGCATCGCTATTGTGTTCGATTACTCGCGCATTGTTATCATCCTTACCAATTTATAGTTATTACAGGGGCTTTGGTATAATATTCTCCCGCCTTTGTTTCGCCTTTGATAAGGGTGCTATCGGAATCGGATGTTACGTAAGGCTTCCGCCTAATAGACTTAGGGGAGTTTAACTCTTTAAGTTACAGATATTTTCCTTTATGTTGGGTACTTAAAGGATTTGTGTGTGCGCATTCAATATATTTTTAATATCGTATACTCATTGTAGCGTAATATTATTGTAGTATGATCTACATTGTTATTATGTTCCTGCGAGTGAATGAGGTGGCCCAGAAGTTCCAGTTTAAGTAGTTGGCAGTTAAAGTGATAACGCGATACCCCTTGTAAATGTCTATAGACTATGGTAACTACTTAACATCAGACGGTATGTTTGTTTATCAACTGACGTGATTATGAATCTACGTTTAGCTGCACATCATGTATAAAGTCACAACAGCTACCAGTTAAGCGACTTGCAATTTTAATGTAAATGCATTGAATTTAATGTTTATTTAATATAAAGTAAAATGTTTATAATGTGTAAAAAGTGGTAACAAAGTAACGTAACAGCGCGTTTCACCACTGCGCCACCGAGCTCGTCAAATATATTTTCTGTATGTAATGCGTAAACGCAATTACTTATTTTTATAGGACATTCTTTGTTTTGTTTGTAATAACATGTTTTCTTCTGAGAAGTCTTGTAGAAGTCCTTCTCGAAAGAATTTTGCCCAGCATGAGGTTCTTCAAAAAAGACGTGAACAAATTATTATTGGGTCGGTAACGCACGAGTGACACCCCTGTTGTTGGAACATAGGCTATGATAACTGCTTGCCAGCAGACAGGCCGTCTGCTTGTTTGACACTTTAGTGATATAAAAAAATAATAAGTCTTAACGCAATAGGATGAATTGTTTAGGTGCGCACTTAAGGTGAAGATATAATGTATGTTAATTTTTGATTTTCATATATGAAAAGTTAACCATATTCATTGTGCTATTAAATTTCATCTATTATAAAGAGAATACTCGTACACTTGTAATTATAAATGTTATAATTTTAATGGGCTCGATGGCGCACACTTTCTGTGCATGAACATGTCTAATTGTCTCGATTTGGGTGTTTTAAGACATATAGGACGCATTAAAGAGCCCGTTTGGAGAAGTACCTCCACCTCACAGAAAACCGCAGCCAAAAAACAACTGCCTGGGTAGTTGTGTTCCTGTGAGAGTGAGTAAGGTCTAAGAGTTGCTTTACAGAGGTTGCATCGCACGAGTGATACTTAATATATTGCAAGCGTTCGTATGCTATGGTAAGTAGTTAACATCAGGTAAACCGTATGCCTGTATGCTTCCAGACATTGTATGAAATAAATAAAACAAATACTAATCTTAGAGTAAGCGTGTGTACGTTGGTATTTTAATTATGTAGCTAAATTTGAATGTAGCTACTTCAATGCAAATAGTTTCCACGACAAGCGATATAATTTGCGTATCAGAACGTAATTTATGAGCTGCCTGGAGCCTGAAGAGTCATTAATCGTATGCAGCGGTCTGCAGAGCGACACACAAAGGCGGGTTGTTTAGAAGTGGAAGGGAAGGGCTATTGCACGTTTCGCAAACGGCAGCAGCCCGTGAAACGTGAAGCCCGCATTATTGTGCAGTCTTCCGAATACTTTCAATGAAACATATTGACATTTGCTCGGATATGGTTAAAGATACTGTATTTTCTAAGCTGAATGAAGTTTGCAACGTCCACACAATTTTAACGCTGAGCACTACAAAATGATTAGGTCAATAAATGTGGAAATTCTCATATATTGGAACCGCATAAGTGACTTTGACAGATAATCCTGCGTTCCGATTCGTGCAAGAGTAGGTAAGTTTGACTACATTGAATTTTTTGGTGACCTTACTATTTCTTCTTGAATTATTGGTTTCTTTCATGTTACCTATGTTTTCGTAATCTCTTCAAATTTAGTCTTAATTTGAAATAGTTGTCATCATCATTTATTGCGTTATTTCAATAGTCTTGTTTGTTTTGCCATTATGTCACTTACTTACTTACACGAGTGTTGGTGTACTGTAACTAAGTAGATATAGTTATTTATTTACGCATATAAGTATTCATATCACTATGTCTGATGATGACTCATTCAATTCCGCTCTCGAAATGAGATCTACCTCTGGGAGTAGCACTATTCTTTAAATGAATCAGAAACATTGGGCGCCATCCTAGACAACGCTGTCCTTGACATGCCTTATTGTTTCAACATCTGTCATGTCAATGCACAAAGTATAAAGAAAAAGTTTCTAAGAGTTCAGAGTAGTGAGAGGGTCTCACTACTCTGAACTTTTTCTTCAGCATTCTTTCATGCTATTCTCGTCTCGGAGAGCTGGCTCAAGCCGTGCCTAGATTTTATTTCTTACTTAACCCTTCGAGATCCGGGTGGTCGAATACGACCGCGAAATGTATGGGAAAACTAATATAAAGGGTTCTGACTGCTCAATTCCTGGATATATTTTAATCCGTAATGAATGATCGTTCCATAATGGTGGTGGAGGTGTTGCCACAAAAAGAGTGATAGATTGCACATATACTGATGAAGATTGAAGTAATATACCCTCCCTCTTTATAACAACGTGAGTGAGCTACTGGCATCGATCCTGAACCGCAGCCAAATAACAATACTAAAGAAGGTTATTGTGTTCTTGCGAGTGACTGGTATCACAAGTAAAACTCCTAAGGAAATGTTGTGTTAGGAGCAGAGTGAGAATTATACTTAATGTATTACAAGCGTTCACCGGCTACGATAACTGCTTTACTTCAGGTCAGAAACCCACACGCCCAATAAATAATATTTCGAATGACGTGTGAGCTAACCTAAGAAAGGTCTGGTTTTCTCTCTGGGCCACGCAGGTCTGACGGGAGTCACTCCGTGTAAAAAAATACTATCCTCGCCAAATCCTTAGGATTAGGTAGGTAGGCTGTAGACAAAAACCCGTCCATCCTAATGGATTAAGTAAACGGATAACGCGAGGAAGATTCTGCCTATAAATATTCATTGCATTTTCTTAACCAAATTACACGAGTTCTATCAGAAGGTGATCTCAGGAGCCCTAGAAACCGGCGAGCGTGCATGAGAAGAGCAATGAATGTTAAAGAAGCGAGTCACGTGGCGCTCGGTTCTCTCTGCCTACCCCGCAAGGGATTTGGCGTGAAGTTATAGGTAGATAGCTTAGCATTTTAAAAGCAAATAAATAAAACAAATAAGTAAATATTGTTGGACAACATATACAGCGCCATCTAGCCTCAAAGTAAGCTAAGCTTGTCTTATGGGTACTAGATCACTGATAAACATAAGTAAATACTTTTTTTTTGTAAATACTTATTTACTATATAAACATAGAAAATACCCAGACCAAGACAAACAGGCATATTCATGCACACATATGTTTGTCCTGTGTGGGAATCGAACCCACAAGCGTTGGTGTCAAAGTAGCGTAACAGCGCGTTTCATCACTGCGCCACGGAGTACGTCAAATATATTTAATTCGGTTTATTGCATGACTTAAATAGGATAGTATTTATTTACGAGTATTATACATATTATATTCAAGCGTATAATAATAAGAAAATTACATAATATATATTACATTCTTATCACAAAACCATTCAGTTTGAAAGTGGCTACGAGTATTATCACAGTAGGTGTCTGATGCAGAGAGGTCGCTGGAACAGGTAAAGGGGTTAAAGTTGAGTCATTAACGGGCGCTGAGAAGCTGAAGTGGTTTGCTATTCGCCAACTGAACGTGCAGTATTCTCAAAGTTACATCGAGAGTCCTTGCTACGCCGTGGCTTTGTGAATAGTTCAAAGGGCATGGCATGCACCAACGCGGGATGTATAAATGTGCTAAGCTATTTATCAAACCTATTTGTTTATTTCCATGGTCATAATTTGGTGTTAACAGATCTTTCAGGCTTTAATGTATGTGCATTCAGAGATAAGTCGAAGTGATCTTGACAGTCTTTGAACATTTACAGGGTGTAGAAGGAAATGCGAAATAAGGCATCTCTCACAATGATAGTCGATATAATTATTAAACAGTTTACTGACAGTTTATATAGCCCATCGAAGTGCATATTGACCAACTAGCCTCCGGTTTGAATCCTGATATGTATACCACCCTATTTATCTATAACTATCACTAAATTCGTGTTTTCGGTATTTTTATTTACTTTTAGATGTACTTTAATGTTAGTTAGATTATATACTTTTAATGTAATTTTCTTGATATCTTGACCAGTCTATATTTGGATAAAGAACCAGTCTTGTTCTGGCTGGTTCGAATTCTAATGTAGGCGTGTACATTTGTGTTTTTTTTTGTGGATTTACGTACATATTTTAATTTATACGATGAGCTTGGTGGCGCAGTCGTAAATGACGCGACTTTGACACCAATGCGGGTCGTGGGCTCGATTCCCACACAAGGCAAACATTTGTGTGCATGAACATCTAGACCAAGACAAAAATACATGTGTATGTTTGTTTTGGTCTGGATGTTTTAAGATTGCTAGGGCGCATCAAAGCAGCCGTCTGGGGAAGTACCTCCACCTTACAGAAAACCGCAGCCAAATAACAACTCCTTAGAGGTTTGTTGTGTTCCTGCGTATGAGTGAGGTCGCCAAAAAGCTCCTAAGAAGTTGCTGTGTTAGCATCAGAGAAGGTATCGCGCGAGTGATACTTAATATATTACAAGGGTACATAGGCTACGGTAACCGCTTTACATCAGGTGGGCCGTATGATTATATACCTTCCGACGTAGTGTAAAAAATATATATCACTTGGCGGTGAAAGACAAGATTGTAACAAAACCCCCACGTCCGAGAAATTATATTTCTAAAGACATGTGACTTAACCTAAGAAAAGTCTTGTTGTTCCTCTGGGTTATGAAGGTTTACCGGTAGTCGCTCCATGTTAAAATCAGTTGAGAATGCTCAAGCTTGCATTGCCAGAGGAACACCTGGCTCGTCAATTATATAACAATTTAATTATTTTTTTTAAACTTTGTCGGCCATTTTGACCATGTTCCTTAAGAAATATGATATTGGTCTTAAGACATTCTACTTTTTTATTTACTTTTCGAATCTGAAATAAAAATTCAAATTTTTTATTTTGTCGGCCAGTTCCAAGAGATAGGAGGATGATTTTCAGACATTCCTACTCTACTTTTTTATGCTGAATCCGAATCTGAAGTCAAAATTCGAATATTCGAAAAAAAAGCGACAGACACACGCACGCACAGCCAATCATATAGATTTCATATAGGAACGGTGTTCCTGATTAGTATCTTCGCCAAATCCTTAGATAGCGGATCCGGCCAATGTTGATGGATTAGGAAGAAGAAAACTTGCAGTTCTATCCAAACTATATTGTATATCCGAATTTAGAATATAGTAATAAAAAACTCAATTATAATTATTAAATTATCTTCCCAATAAAATTGATACAGTTCGTGCTAGTAGTAGTAGATTGACTTGTTATCCAGTTTCGTCATTTCGAGAGGTCTAGAAAATCAGCATAATTCTACTTTCTTTTTAATTTTCACGGAAAACTAAGCGCTATGGATGTACGAGATACTATCATATGTACGAGACTTGCCGCGATTTGTTTTTATTTTTCCCGATATTTTGGCGTCTTTGCAGATGCCACGGTCACGGTATGTCATCCCGTATAAACAATCGTGAAAGTTAAAAATGATGTTATGTAAATAAATAATGTATGATATAAATAATGAGCCTCGTTAAAAATAGCTCTTATAACAGACATACATACAGTCAGACAGACATCACGCTAAAACTACTCGACGAAACTTGATGAAATTTTGCATAATGGTAGCTTACGCTCGAGTTGACATTAACGCTACTTTATTTTATAATTAATAAAAAAAATAGTTTTCATACGTCTATCCGTATAAGTAGTACCTAGTAATAGTTCCGCTGCCTTACTATTGAAAAAAATGCATAAACTTGTTCGCGCCATAGACTAGGGAGCGAATTCTTTATAATGTGATCCAGTTATAATTTTATTACATGTATTCCTAGCTGTACCATACGTCTCTCTCCCCATAGTCCCGCATACTAATCGGTAGGGCTTACCACGTGCAGTGAGATTGATTTGTCTCTAAGCTGCCTCTAAATGGCACTGAATATGGGTTGGGACTTGTGGATTTGCATGAAAATAATGCAAATCGGCGATAACTTCTGTAAAGGCGGTTTCTCTAATTTATTTTGTACTTTGGGGGTTTTTATATATTAAAAAGTTTTCATTTAGTAGTTACATAGCAAATCTTCACTAAAATCCTATGGGTATAGAACCACCATGGGAATATACGAACTCTTTTCGAAAATATTTGCTGGCTCACTGTAATCTTTGCATCTTTGCAAAAGCATGCACCACAAGCATTTTGCTGTCCAGTGAATAAATACGATTTAATAGGTTTCTGTTATAGCAGCAGAGGTATTAAGAGTATTAAGAAATAGTAATAGTAGACCTGAAAGTAAGCGCAGCATTGTAAACAAGGGTAATAACGTGTTAAGAACGTACTCACATATTTACTGCAGCGTCGAGGGCGGCAACGAACTCACGTCCTAATCTTATTATAACTTCTTAATAAGCGGTACACACTAGAACCAATCGTGAGTTTTTATGACTTACTCGCAACCAAACTGAGACGAAGTTTAAAGCGTTTAACCGTATGACATGATTATTCACTAATAATATGTTAAGATAAGAAAAGGCATGCTCCGTTGGTTCGGACATGTAGAAATAATGCGGGACGAAAGAATGACGAAGGTATACAATGCAAAAGTGGAAGAATACCGGGAGAGGAGCCGAGGAAGACCGGGACTAACCTACCATGACCAAATTGGTCGTGTTTTATCAGTAGGTGATGTCAGGAGAAATAATTTTGAGACATGCCAAGTCTTGTCAGACGTAAAATGTCATCTGTCTCGCCAGGATGAATGAATTTATTTTCTAAAGAGGACTTGAGGATTTTTAGACAATCCTCGTAAGGTAGGTCGTTAGGAAATAAACTTTAAACATCGAGTGAAATTTATTTGGAAGAAGACGGTAGTGTTAAGCTTTTTATACTATCTATTAAATGTAAACTATTTTTAAGACTGTGTTCAGCCTCAGAAGATATCGTTTCATGGATATGTAAGTCGTATTCGTATGATTTTTCGGTCTATCCGATATTATGCGGGCGTATGGTGGGTAGTTGTGCAATGAGAAATCCAAAACAATTTGTATCACACTATAATTTTAAATCAACACTTGTAATCAATATTCAGAAAAATACAAAACAAGAGGACAGTCCCAAGACGTCGTCACTTGCCGCCGTTTGCACTAACTCTCCATTTCGCCCAGTTTCGTTTTAAAGATCCATATTCATGACCGGATGCGACATGTATATTAAGAAATTTTGCCAACAACATAGGTGGAAGCTCCAATGTACGACACATCTGGTCTTATTGGAATATTGACTTTATGTAAGTTTGGTAAACCATAAAGCATAGGAGAATGGGGATTTATGGGAATAATTTTGAATATGAATTATCCGGAAAGATAAATATCGAGCCGTTATCAGTTAATTTTAATTGGGCCAGATATTTGTTGGTGGGATCTTGGCTTACCTTCAAAAAACTGTCAGTCTGTAAAACATCATTGACGTTGGAGTTATACTCGTTACGGTCCATGATGACTACTAACGTATTTCCTTTATTGGCTTTAGATAAAACAATATTATCAGTCAAAATTCTCTGCCTGAGAGATACCAACGCCTTAGCCTCACTATTACGGTATTTTGATTTGGAAAACATTTAGGTTGTTGGGTTATGGAGTGTTTTAAGATATTATCTGTTGTTTCTAATAACCGCGACCTCTGTGTTGGTGGTGGAGGCATGCGGTTTCTGTTCCAGATGGCGGACGATCGCAGCAGCTGAGGCAGAGACTACCGGGGCAGCCATGGCAGCGTCGTCGTGGTGCATCTACTAACGGTAGCAGGCGGGTGCCGGCCGGTACTAGTCCGCATGAACTAATTGGTGGCGGAAGCATATAAAGCAGGTTAGATCAAATTGCATGTATATTTGACTTTTGTAAAATAACGTCTGAATCTATTAACAATTTAATAATATGTTCTCATTATTAACTTTCTATTTTAGGGGAAATTTCCCCTAAAATATTTAATATTGTCGTTAAAATAAATAAATTATTTTAACACGCACGCATACAAGCACCCGCTACTCGCATGCGTGCATGCGTATGTATCTATGTGTATTTCGCATACACACGCAGTACCCGAGTGTAGATATGAATTTCAGTTTAATAGGACCAGTAATTTATTACAGTTAAAAAACCAGCTTTTTTTTTCAAACATTAAAATGCCTATGAACTATTTGTCAATAGGTAAAAGGCATTTTACCTATTGACAAATAATTCATAGCAGTGTGTAATGTTTTTGAGCTTTAAACGCTCGTAGACCTTCTATATTAAATAAAACATCTAGAAATCTGTACTATGTACTTACTGCGAGTGAAATAATTAGGCCAATTACATTTTGCTGAATAAATCATTTGGAACATGATCGTTTCGATTGAGTATTGAGTAACTAACTGTGTTTATACATACGATTTACAAATAATACTGTTCATTATTGCGTTCAAATTATTTCAAGAAAAGTGCTGTACCTATATTTTGCACTTCGTATAAAATACACAAATCTTGGATTTACAAACCACTTAAAAAGTTAGATAAGAAGATTTTTGCCTACACGGTAGCCTAAATTTAACTGCAAACATTTCATTGTTAAGATAAATCTTATAACAAAAATATTCAGTGAGATTATTAAGTATTAAAGACGGTAGGTAGGATACTGATAGTGAAAGTGAGAGACAATTTACAAGACTGAGAATATTTTCATCACACTTGAAATTGCCAATTTTCTTGCGTCGTATATATTATCTATCTTAGGTATTTTGTCTCTTTTACATAACTTGCTGATCGTGTCTATGATATGTCTTGCCAATCTGCCAATTTTCTCTTTTTGTCAGATTTCTCCTATTATTTCCATCTTCTCATTTTTTTTAGTCTAATCATATCTCATTATCTTCTCTTAGCTTGGCTATTGGACCTATTTTGCATATCTTGGATAATTTAGCTATCCTGTCTATAGGACAGGACAGGACAAAGGACAAGGTAATATATTACCTATTTCTGTTATCTAGCCTTTCACTTCTATTGTGCCCATTTTTTATACAGACATTTTTTTTTCTTGTAAATTGTAAATCACTGAGAGAACTGTTCAAAGTAATATATATCCTCTCTGTTTTCTCTTAGTATATTCATGAAAATGTATGCTTGTAAAAATATGAAGGCATTTTCAAAATCCTGTGAAAATCTCAAAAGTAGAAAAATATTCCGGTAATTGGTTTGCTAAGGCTGCTAGATTTTTTGGGGTAAATTGTATTCGATTCTGTAATAATTTGCATGAATCAGTTCTGTCCTATCCCCGCAGTATTTTCAATAGGCACATCTAAAATACTGTTTATGGAAAGGCTTATTGTAGAATTGTTGACAAAGATATCTGTAAATGATTCAGCATATGTATTAACATTTCTTGAAGTTTATTATTGGACTTATTTTGGGCTTTACTTAACTGAGCGTTGAATAGTTAAATACCTAGTTGATTTGCCGTAGTAGGTGTGACCTTAGCTTTATTTAGTAGGGCTTGAAAATCGCAAGAAATAGGCTTACCGACTATTGTACTGCCGTCTCCTGTTTCAAGAATACATAACTATTCATTACACTAGTGACGACGTGCCTAAGAATAAATATGTCATTTCTAGCCATTGAAATGGTAAAGAATATTAAATTAATGATTTAGAAATATTAAAATATATTATAGTATAAAGTTACAAGGGAAAAAGCGCAGTATAAATACGCAGATATGGAACAAACTAAAAATGGAAGTTATAGCTTTATAACTATAGCTATGAATTATGGGAGACGTAGTATGTTATTTCCTAATAACGCTTGTTTTGTAAACGAGATAGGGAAAGAGAAAAAAAAATGGATTCCCTCTACAACTCGTTACTGCTGCAAAGGATGGTTATAAGAAGTAGCATCAAAACAGCCCGTCTGGGGATGTACCTCCACCTCACAGAAAACCACACCTAAATAACAATTCCCTTGTTGTGTTCCAGCGTGTGAGCGAGGTGTCCAGTAAGCTCCTATGGATTTGTTGTATTAGCAGCAGAGGTGGCATCGCGCGACTAATACTTAATGTATTGCAAGCGTTTATAGGCACAAATCTTAGTCCTGTGTTGGAATCGAACCCACGAGCGTTGGTGTCAAAGTAGCGTAAAAGCGCGTTTCACCACTGTGCCACCGAGCTCGTCAAAGTAAGTACTATTGTTTATGGAAAGTAAAAAAAAATCGCATGTAAAACATTTAATATTTATTTCCGAAGAGATGTTCACGCGTAATAAGCTCACAGGGGTTTGTACTTTTTTTTAAAGAATAGTAACGAAAATGTACTCACACTAACTACACTCCGCGACTTTGTCTGCACGTATACTGGTATCCCGTAGGAGCCGCTTTTGCTACTTTCTTTTTTTTCGGCTTCTAATGGTCGTATCGTGACGTTGAAGTTAAAAACTTTTCCAATTACCTTACCAATCAACCAAACATAATTGTAGACTGATGGCTAAAGAAAATGGTAGCTCAAGCCAAACTTCTTCTCTGTTAAACTATTTAAATAAAATATCAAGCTATTAGTACTTAACTAGATAGATAACTACATGGTAACAAGTCGCTGTAAGTTTAAATTTACTAGAAGTACCTTTATAAATTCCTTATGAAACACATACATAAATTGTAGGGGACACTTCAGCGGCCATTAATTAGGAAACTTGTGGCAACTTGACACGTTGATGTAAACTTTAACGGCCCCATGCGAGCTGTAAACAGCAATTATGTCTGAATTCATTCAATTACACACAATTTCTAAGTGTTATTGTGTAATTTCGACCATAAAAAAGCTTTTACCAGTTACTATGGAGTAAATCGGCATCCACACTTATATTATAGACCCTATAGTAAATCTCTTGTTCCTTCGTTATCTTTTTACAACTAAACCCCTTAACGAATCGTCATGATATTTGGTAAAGAGGTAGCTTGGTCGTTATAATGGGTATTTTACAATTATTGAAGTACAAGTGCGACTTTTTAGTTGTACAATGTTGGGCTATAAAATAACAGGTACTTCCCCAGCGCTGCTCGCAATGCAAAATGCTATCGCAGTAGTTGTCACATCATACTAAATATTCGATTTAACTAAAAAGGTGGGACTAACGGGAGTGGTGGGGTGGTGTCTACATCACCGATTTCGTGCGTCCCTAAGTATGGAGCTAAATTTCCGTATCTGTATATTTTGTGCTTACTGAAGATTTTCATTTGGCTTGCTAAGGATTTAGAAGACTCGAAATTAGATTCCGAAAGTCGAATGGAACGAACTTCCCCCACTAAGTTCTCTCTGTCTACCTTACCTATTTTAATCTAAATATATAAAAATCATATGAAGGACTCCACATGAACGACATATCGACTGACAATGTACGAATAATGAATGACTGATAGATTGAATTCTGTACAATCAGTCTAGAAGCATACAATCAGCAACGTTTTATGGCATTTTAATGCCATTCTATGGCTTAGAGCATATATACCTACATGAAACATATATACATAAATTCAAATTTTGTGTTAAAACCTAGTACAAACTAGTATTTTATACTTACTATAACCTGATATAAAACTTCATCGTAATCATTAGTCCGTACCTGGCCACTGTAAGTTTCCTCCTACGACTGCGGAAAAGTATAAAAGAAAAGCGATACTGCGTCCATTTTATTAAACACCTTTTGACACATCAATAATTATAAGATGTCAGTGTATATAGTAAGTCGTTCAGCAGTTTTTAATACTAAACGGTAATATCGCAGGTATCTAACGATATTTTGATGCTTTATCGCTGAACAATTCAGTGACAGACAAATTTTTCGTGATTTGGTATAGCTGTTATCGATATAGTGACGCGGCTTGTATATCGATACAGAAGCTGTCAATTTTTACCAAACGGTCTTTATAATAATTGGGTGAAATCTTACACGGAGAAGTTACTTTATATTTAGATAAAATTTAGGACCCCACGTAAAATTATACAAACTCTACGCCGGTAAAGCCACAAAGAACAGGTAGGTTGAACCCACAGAGAGGATACATATTTATCGTCTGCTAGCATTTAAACACCGACCGATAAATATATGCATAGAGTTCTACCATACACATTATTTAAATCATTATGTTTTAATTCCCCACTAAATTCACACTGATTTATTTAAGAATCATTATTTACCCCAAATAAATTATGATTCCGAAGTTGCAGGGTAATTTTTAACACCATATACTACAAATGACTAACCTCCATTTCAAGTAAAAAAATCGTCTACAACTGAGTGAACGCATATTATAAATGATACTTAATATCTTTAGCATTGTACGTGCATTGAAACCTTTGTAAAACGTTAATAGGAAAATAACTGCCACCTATGAGACAGTATCTCTTTGCTGTTAAGGACTACACAACGAGTCATTACTTTTTAGTGCCGCCTATAAAATAAAATTTGTCTTACGAGCGTGTCTAATGTGAGTAAGGAAGTGAGGAACATAAATTTAATTCTGCTGTCTTAAAAAATCGGCCAAGTGCGAGTGGGACTCGCGCACGAAGGGTTCCGTACCATTATCTATAAAAAGGCAAAAAAATCACGTTTGTTGTATGGGAACCCCCTTAAATATTTATTTTATTCTATTTTTAGTATTTGTTGTTATAGCGGCAATAGAAATACATAATCTGTGAAAATTTCAACCGTCTAACTATCACGGTTCATGAGATACAGCCTGGTGACAGACGGACGGACGGACGGACGGACGGACAGCGGAGCCTCAGTAATAGGGTTCCGTTTTACCCTTTAGGTACGGAACCCTAAAAAATCGATCATCTCCTTACACGTTGAACAATAACGACGTGCATTGTTTGACCCACGCGTAACCAGTGGCCATCTTGAATTGGCCAAATGAACTAACAATAGGGCGTTGACAACCTCTCATAAAATAGGACCACAATGGGACAGTTCAAACTGATGTGTCCGGGATATAGGGACTCGTTGGCAGGCACTGCACGACTCCTCGTTTGCAGCACATTTGCATTTTTGCGTCGTCGTGGGAGCGCAGGCATGCATATTTGGCAGAGCATACAAATGATGTGCCGCTGGGCGAAAACTTATGGACCCATTGACACCTCGTTAGTCCAGCTTCGTTAGCAAATTGAGTTTCCTGATATATTTTCATGAATTTGACAGCGTAGTTGCGCGAATAACAGTTCCCGAAAAAAAAATACCGAAAGTTCAGGTTATAGACGCATTCACTTTTTTGTGGCGTCACGTACATTTCGGATTAGCACGGGAAAACCGCAGTTCACAGTGCGAAATATAATTGAAAATGGTTCGTCTGACAAAAAATATATTGTTCTGTAGCTCTCTATGCTCAATCGTACTTCTTATATCGCTATCCTACTAATATTATAAATGCGAAAGTTTGTATGTATGGATGGATGTTTGTTTGTTGCTCTTTCACGCTTAAACGGCTGAACGGATTTGAATGAAATTTGGCACGTAGATAGATTATGATCTGGATTAACACATAGGCTACGCTATTTGACTCCACGCGGGCGGAGTCGCGGGCAGCAGCCAGTATATATATATAATATATATTAGTATTTATCCCCTATAAGCATTGCAGTTTTAGTTATCGTTTATAGAATTTGGTACGGATTATAAATATGAGGCGAAGCCAGGGTAAGTTTAGTAGTATCTTAGGGCTGCAGCAGATAAACTACCTTCGCATCGGCGATTAGCTGTTTAGCGAGTGTAGACACGGAGAGTTTTAGCGATTCTCTGCGTTCGATCGCGATATCGCAATCCTGCGGTTTAGCAACTTTAGCGATGCTGCATCGCAATGTGGCGATTCAAAAAAGCGACTGAATCGCCGGTCGGCAATAGTTTTCTAAATGTTGTGTGTGGTTGGGGTGGTCATAAATCGTCGATATAATAGGCTGGACATACTTAACGTTTCCCTGTACAGGAATTTTATCGCTGGTACAATTATCTCGGCTTTTGTACATTAAAATGTCAATTTTCGGCAGTGAATGGTAATAGGGTTGGGGCTAGTGGGCCCGTAATATTAGGGATTAAAGTATGAAATTACCGATTTCTACTGAAAAATTAACACTCGTTTTGTATGTAACATATTTATTCAATCTAAATATTTTATCTACACATTGCTACCATCTAATCGGATAGTTATTTTATATATTTGTGATAAAACTCTGGGGATCTAGATTCGACAAACTGTGTGAAAGCATCTTGTACTGCCTCCTGGGAAAAAATTGTTACCACGTCGAAAATTGTCCAAATCACGAAAAAAATGGTAGTCAGTTGGAGCAAGGTCTGGGGAGTACGGAGAATGACGTATGGTTTCTTCTTTCTATGGTTAACTGTAGCTCCTGCAGAGTTATGACGGTTTCTCGTGCAGTGTGAGGTCTTGCGTTATCATGGAGCAATAATGGTGAAGATTGATTCACGAGTCGGGGATGTTTCACTGCCAGTTTCGCTATCATTGTTCGAAGTTCGGCACAGTGAACATCTGCTGTTATTGCTTGACCAGACCTGAGAAAGCTATAGTGAATAACGCCATGAAGAGACCGCCAAACAATTACCATTACCTTTTTATTGGTAAGCTTTGCTAAAGCAAAGCAAGGGCACTGTTGCGGCGTTTGACCTGGGGTTAGCCATTTCATTTTTCGCTGACGGTTGTCGTAAAGAATCCACTTTTAGTCACATGTCACAATTCGATCCAATATTCCTTCATTTCTGTACCGATTCAACAAGGCAACACAAGTTTCAACTCGCGTTTCTTTCTACAGATCAGTCAAATCATTAGGCACCCATTTTTTCATCTTATTGATTTGATGTAAATGAGTCAGTATTGTAGATAAGGCAACATTAAACTATGCCGCTAATTCCTGGATAGTTTGACTAGGATTGGCTTCCACCATCTCCTTCAATTCAACGTTATTCACCTGTGTGGACGGTCTTCCACGTGGTTAGTTCTTCAAGTCGAAATTTCCATTACGAAAGCGTTTAAACCAAAAACGCACGGTACGTTCATTAGAAATCTCCTCTCCAAACGCAGCATTGATATTGCGAGCCGTTTTAGCCGCGTTATTTCCGCGTCGGAACTCGTATTCAAAAATTACTCGGATTTTCCAAATATCCATCTTTCCCGTCTAAGCTGAATAAACAAAACAATTGAAATTCGAAAATCAAATAATGCACATTTTTTTAAAGAAAAACCTCATAGGTATCATAAGAAAAAAGTTTCACTCGAAAATCTCACACCATGAAGGTTTATTGTCAATTCAAATTATCTATCACTACAAAACCGCAATTTCATACAACGATATAACCCCCATTAAATTTATTATTACATAATCCTAATCGTAACATATGCTATACTGCTATTGTAAGTTGGAGTTATCAATACAAACATACATTTTTATACGATGTCGGGAGACAAACACGCATATGGTTATGGAGACAAACACGTTACGGTTCCTGAGAAGCTTTCTACCGAGAACTATTTAAGCTGTGGAATGAGCTCCCTGCCGATGTTCTCCCAAGGGACTACGGTATGGGGTTCTTCAAGAAAGGCGTGAAGAGGTTGTTACAGGGTCGGCAACGCAAGAGTGACACCCCTGGTGTTGCAAACGTCCATAGGCTACGGTAACTGCTTACCATCAGGCAGGCATTATAAAGAAAATATGGCCTGCCATATTACCGACTACCGGATACCTATCACCTATAGAGACCAAGCTGGAAGTAGTCCGCCCTGCTAATTTATGAATGAGGTATTAAGGCAATTAATGAGTGAGTATAGCGCATCATAGCGGCCTGACAAAAGCCACAACCACACGAAAGAACGTAGACAAATAAAAACTGTATGGAGAGTTGTGAGGTAGTACTTCAAGTGAGTGAGGTATCCCGTTCCTAAGCAGTTTCTTTGTTAGCAACGGGTGTGATATTGCGTGAGCGATACTCAATTGCAAGCGTTTATTTACCACGAAAAACATATATTTTAAATCACTGTACACATTTTAAAAAATCTACTAGTGTCGTTAACTCATCCCACTGTAAAGATACGGGTGTCCCTTCAACTTAAGCATACCCCAATCACGCTGTTCAACTACGGATTGGTGTGCGCTGCTCAACCAGTGTTGTCCAGCCGCCCGAAGACTTAGCCTGACTGTCACCGATATCAACTATCGATATCAACCAGGACCAACAGCTTAACGTGCCCTCTGAAGCACGGAGAAATTCGACATAGAAAAAACGCATCCATATACAGGCGGCAGTCGACACTGCTTAACCTGTGGGTTCGATTAGAATCACACGCGACAACGACGCCATTAAGCTCACTCGCGGAGATGAACGACACACAGAGGAAGAGATGTAAAGACAGCAATCCACTAAAAATGACATAGAATGGTATTTAGCCGTAAATGGATCAAAAAATTCGACTTGAAGTAGTTACAATATGAAAATGTGTTAGTTTGAATTACATTTGCACGCAAAAAGCTTGATAACATTTACACCAACGGGCAATGTGTATATCTATATAATTTACTTGAAAAAGTTTCAATTATATTTCACATTCAAATTTTGATATGAAAACCACCTATTAACAAAAAACGAATCAACGTTACATCTTTATACAAGTATTGATTTTACGAATAATTTATGTATCAAATGACTTACTTGATTAATTTTCATTTTATAACATACCCTTTGAAAATCGTTGTAATTTATGTTACTTAATAAAACGCTACTTGATATATACGAGTACTTGATAATATACATTGTTAAGCATACATTAAACAAAAAACACTAACATACAAAACAGTAGTTTCATAATTCAACTTATAAACAAAAACAAGTTACCAGGATGATTCCTTTTGTAATAAAAGCAGATTGGGTTACGTTAGAATTGCTTTTGCAATGGGTGTGTTGATTGTGAAGTAACATATTGTTAACTAGCGGACCCGGCGGTATTCTGCCCTAAAGTAAAAAGAAATTCTGTAATCCAACCCAGCCTACCTATTTTGGATCTACCAGGTCAGATTGTGAATCTGAACAATTCTCGATTTCACTTAATTCACTTTTATTCATATACAAATTCACTTCTCATTTCCAGTCAGCCCAACTGTTTAGGAGGAGTTCAGTTACATAACACGTACAGAAGAATTATATATACCTACCTAGCCCGGCCATAAGTTCTGTTACAAATGAATATGCACTTATTTTTTATGAAGTAATGTAATCTTAATAAAACTTATATGTATATATTTATGAGTCTCAGCAAAAAATTTGCTTTGCGATGCAGGCCTTTAATCTGTCTGGCCACGAATCTATGGATTTACGCATTGTTTCCATGGGAAATTTAGCTACTGCTTGCTCCAGAGATTATTTGAGACAATGTCGGCGTGTCATTTCGAGCAGGCTATGCCCTCTAAAACTGACCATAATTTGTAGTCTAAGGGGTTTAGATCTGGGCTAGGACGAGGGCCAGTATTCAGCAACTTATAAAGTCCAAAACGTTGGTTTCGAGTCTGGCTTGGGTAGTTCATGCCTTGTGAACAAGTGCAGAGTCCTGATGGATAGTTCACGGTACATTTTTAAGAAGTGTATTGCTGAGAGTTTTTACAACACGATCCAAGAGAGTCTCTTGATATACTTTGGCTGAAGTCTTCATTTCTTTTTCTCAAAAATGAAGCTTTGTGGCTCCTTGATAAGACAGCCACCACCTAACCATTACAGAAGCAGGATGATGACCACGTTGTACTTTTCCGACTACACGGGCGGCTTCTTTAGAACTGCGTGCGTACACTTTGTCATTTTGCTTGTTGCTCTTAAATGTGAAAATTTTTTCATCAGTAAAAAGGATATTTTTGTGCTTTTCACCTGCGTTTCAGGACAGAAGGCGCTTTGATCGATCCACTCTCTGCAACTGTAGGCATTGATTTAAGGCATGTCCTGTAATCGACGGTAAGTGCCGAGCTTCAGGTCTTGTTTTTTATACGCAATAGAGTCCTAGCGGGAATCTTCATTTCTCGCGATTAGATATTTGTTTCATAATGGGGTTTCGGCGAATTCAGACTTTAATAGCCTTTGTAGCTCTAAGAGCACGCGGCCGCCCAGATATTTTATGGTCTTCTACAGAAGAAGTGTTGGTATATCTGTCGATAGTACAATATAAGAACATACGGCTGATACCAAGTTTTTGAAGTGTCTTGAATGTGATCGACGGCTCCATACCCACTTTGTGCACGGCAATCACTGCAATCCTATTAAATGTTAAATGCCAAAAAATACGCCCCATTCAATGATATCTTCACATACATAACAAATAAGCAAGGTTTAAAATTATTTAAATTTTTTCTTTAGTTGAAGCTTATAAAACATCCAGGATCATATATATTACTCGTACTTATAATATAAAGTTTCTAAACTTATATAATTACTATGAATATAATGAAAAAAAAAAACGATTTATTAAATACTAAAAAAGAAAGACCGAAGCTATGATAATCTTTAAACTGTTTCATCATTATCAATACTGTTAAAGTGATTTTTCAGAGAAAGCAAGTACTTCATTTAGCTAGTAATATACAAAAGTTTAATCTGATTATTACAGTTTGAAACGTAAATAACATTTTACTTCATTTATTGCTATAACATATTGTTCATATACTTAGTCTGGCCATAAATACTGTTACAATTAAAAATAAACAAAGTATTACATTTGAATTTGGAATCTGTCATTTTTATATGATTGTTCATTGAGTTTTCTCACTTTGGCGCCAATACATTGTACAATATTTTGCGATATTAAAATGGAGTGGGGTGATAAAGAGAACCGAATCGCTGATTGCATTACACAAAGTAGGTATGGAGCCAAATGCAATTTTTAAAACTCTCCATACGCTTATTAGTAAAATGTTTGTGTACCGGGCTATTAATAGGTACAATAAGACCTCCACTGTTTGTGACAAAAAAAGATCTGGCCGTCCATGTAGTGTTCGTACGAAAAAGGTGATCAAAGCAGTAAGGGAAAGAATTCGAAGAAACCCTGTCCGAAAGCAAAAAATCTCGGGAGATGAAGATGAAGAACCATGTCGCGTATTTTAAAAGATGACTTAGGACTTGTAGCCTATAAGAGACGTACTGGTCATTTCTTAACTGATAATTTAAAAGTGGTAAAATGAGTGGTAAAATCGAAACAACTACAGAAGCGGTACGCAAAGGGACGTCACAGAAAAATTTTGTTTACGGATGAGATGATGATAATTTTTTATAATTGAGCAACATTTTAACAAACAAAATGACCGTATTTATGTTCAAAGCTCTAAGGAAGCTTCCCAATTAGTCGACAGAGTGCAACGTGGGCACTATCCGACTTCAGTGATGGTTTGGTGGGGTATTAGCTATGAAGGAATGACTGAGCCATACTTTTGTGAAGAAGGTATCAAAACATCGGCACAAGTGTATCAAGATACCATTCTTGAGAAGGTAGTAAGCTCCTTAACAACACCATGTTCAATAACCAAGAATGGTCCTTCTAGCAAGACTCGGCGCCGAGTCATAAAGCTCGGTCTATGCAGTCTTGGTTGGAAACGAACGTTTCGGACTTCATCAGAGCTGAAGACTGGCCGTCGTCTAGTCCCGATCTTAATCCGTTGGATTTAGAGAGTACGGCTTGCTCTAAACGCCATGATAATTGGGAGTCCCTAAAACAATCCGTACGATTGGCAGTGTAGAATTTTCCCATGGAAAGAGTGCGTGCTTCTATTGATAACTGGCCTCAACATTTAAAGGACTGTATGGCAGCCAATGGTCTCCATCTTCGAATAAGCTTTTTATATTTTAAATTGTTTTATATTTATGTATTAAAGTAACACACTGTAAAAGTAATAAATGTTATTTACAATAGAATTTTTTTTTCTTTGTTTCAGTATTTATGGCAAGACTAAGTATATGGATAACAAATTGGTTTAAACTTTTATTGGTTTCCAAATTTTTTGACGAGCCTGGTGGCAGAGTATTTGGTATGCTATTTTAACACAGAACAAACATTTAAGTGCATGAACATATCTGTTTATCTTGGTCTGGGTGTTTTAGGAAGGGCGCATCAAAGCAGCTCAACTAGGGAAATACTCTATCTATCTCACAGAAAACCCATACAAGTAACAACTCTCTGGAGGATTGTTGTGTTCCTGCGAGTGAGTGAGGTTACCAGTAAGCTGTGTTTAAGTTAGAGTCGCTTTGTTAGTTGTGAGTTGTGTTTGTAAGTAAGAGTTGCTGTGTTAGCAGCAGGGATGGCAACGAACGAGCAATACATTCTGTATTGCAAGCGTTTATAGGTAATACTGGTTACCGTTACTTTAGCGGTACAACACATGGGCCATATGCTTGTCTGACAGTCAGCAGTGATAGTCCAGTGGATGAGGAACCGGCCTGTTGACCAACTGGTCACCGGTGCAAATTCTGACATGCACCACTGAATTCATATATTCGGATTTATGTACATCTATCTATAACTTCACGTCAAATCCCTTGCGGGGATTCTCTATGCATTCTCTCTTCCTATGGAACATATAGGAGCATTCTCTATGCCTATAGATAATGCTTTGATACGAGTACATACTCGTATTTGTAATTATGACTTGTTCGGCGATGAACGAAACACCGCGAGGACTCTCGCGCGTTCAAAAAATTATATTTCGAAAGACATGTAACTTAACCTAAAAAAGGGGTTTTCCCTCTGTGTTGTGGAGGTCTGATGGCAGTCGCTTTATGTCAAAATCAGTATCTTCACCAAATCCTTAGACTTAAGTAGCGGAACCCTAATAGATTAGAAAACGTGACAACGTTAAGAAGGGCTATGTATCCTTGTATTTCGTTGTTGTATAAAAAAAAATTCGAACATATAATTTGTGAAACAAACATTGTTTTTTTTTATTACAATCCCTATAATTTGAAAGCCATTCTCTGCCAATATTATTTATTTTTGAAAAATTGTTTTGTTTAGCAAGCTTATTCTGGTAACCAATCTATAGTTTCAAAACTAAAAGTATGTTTACTGCGTAACTCAAAATCTATTTCTTTACTGTTTGGTAAAATTATATACGTAATGCTATACATGACTACTTTATTTATTGAAGTTATACTTCTTTTGGTAAGTTAGGGAAAAATGATGAGAGTGAATTTTTACGATACCGATATCTAAAATCGACACCATGAACTTCTATCTGCCTATAACTTCACGCCAAATCCCTTGCGGGGTAGGCAGATATAACCGAGCGCCACATGTCTCGATCCTTACATACTCTTCTTATGCACTAAGTCTCCTGACATCACCTTCTGATAAAACACGATCAATTTGGTCATGGTAGGTAAGTCATGACCTTCCTCGGCTCCTACATCCTTTTACTTTCGCGTTGTTTATCTGTTTCGTAATACTTTCTTCCTGCATTATTTATACGTGACCGAACCAACGGAACATGCCTCTTCTAACCAACTAACTTAGTGGTGTCGATTTTGTTCGTGACTAAATCAAGGTTACTCAAATACTTATTTGTGAATCTACAACACATTTTTTATAGTATTGTCTTAGGTTTTCGCGATTGTTATTAATACAGATAACATATAATATATATATGTGTGTTTTTAAATTAAAAAATTAAAAATTTGTTTTACGAACGTAGAGTACAGGCACGTATGAAATTACTGGAGATTTTTTTGTTTTATTACGTGAAAGAAGTATAACTTCTTACGTGCGTATACACTTTTTTTACTCACAACCTTCGATTTATTTTGCATTAGTTTCATTTACAAAGGATGGACTTCGTAAGTCGTATTGATCAAATTGCTCGCAAGTTTCTTATTGGAACGACAAGGAATATTTTACGACTTCAGCGGTGGTGTAGCCACCGACGCTGTTGGCAGCCTTAAATATACGTTGACTTGGAATTGCATTGACTGTGCTGTTTAAATATACATGGAGCCAAAGCCGTAACCTTGACGCATAAGGAATTTCGAAAGCTACCTGAATTCATCCTAAATTCGGAAGGAGAGAGTCGATAGTCCGAATTCATTAGAATGCCCCCTTTTGGATAGGTATTATTAAACTTACTTATTTAACTATATACACAAGTTGTAACTATGAAAGCTAAAAACACCCCACGTACTCGTATATACATATTTAGGGTCCCTTTGAAAAACTTGCAAAACCAAACATCATGCGTACCATGGGCATATAGATCAACATATTTTAGTACTGTGTCGCAAGGTATACTAGCATACCTCTTGATGTAAAGCGGTTACCATAGCCTATGAATACTTGCAATACAAGGAGTATCGGTCGCACGTTAGATACTATTCATCAGTTTACTAGTAACCTCACTCACTCGCAGGAACGTAACAACTCTCCAAGAAGTTGTTATTTGACGGCAGTCTGTGTACGGTATTGGTACTTTCCAAGTTGAACTACTTATTCGAATATAATAGCCAGGTGAGGCTAGTTTTATATATAAAGTTTTTGCGAGCTACATATAATAATAGGGGTTAAAGTATGAAATTGCCGTTTTATAGTAATAGATGCTATGAATTGACATTAAACCTTCATGGTGTGAGATTTTCGAGTGAAACTTTTTTCACATGATACCTATGAGGTTTTACTTTTAAAAACATTTTTTAAAGGTAGGGGGTCATGTGCCAGAAGCGTGCTCGTTCGCGACCCCTGCCAATCAGTCGATTGCAATTCTGGACCAAGAGCGCACCGACGTGCGGATTAGGGCGTCCCCCGTAGGCGACGCGCACCGATCCGCCCCCGTCGGTGCGAATACAGCTGCATGCGGCGGTGGGGGCCGCCACCCACCACGCAGCGCCAATTCCGGCGGGACGAGGGGAGCCGAGTGCCGCATAGGCACGTGGAATGTGAGAGGTGGATTGAAAGATAAGACGAATGAACTGATAGACGTAATGAGTGATAGACGTTTGGATGCTTTATGTGTGACAGAGACTAAGCGCAAGGGGAGCGACACCGATGATCTGCCCGGTGGTATGATGGCCCTATGGTCTGGGGTAGACCGTGACGATCATGCCAGTGCTGGTGTAGGTGTCGTACTCTCCTCTCGCTTAGCCACTGGTGTAAGAGATTACTGTTTGGTAGGGCCTAGACTTCTCTGGGTTCGTATTAAACTGGGCATCACGCGAGTATTTTTGGTTGCAGCATACGCTCCCGTAAGCTCAGCGTGTGCTCAAGAACTGGAGAAGTTTTGGGAGTCTGTGAGGGATGTTCTGGACTTAGTTGAAGGGAACGAAAGAGTGATTATGTGTGGAGACTTGAATGGATGGGTTGGGACCAAGCGATACAGCTATGAAGCTGTTCTTGGTCCGTATGGAGATAAGAGAGTGAACGAAGCAGGTAAGTCTATACTAGATTTATGTATGGAACGAGGCCTCCTCGTGTCGAATACTTTATTTCATCATAAGGATATTCACACGTATACATGGAGAAGGAATGATCAAAAAAGTGTGATTGATTTGATTTTAATAGATAAACGTCTCCGAAATGTTTTAATGGATACAAGAGCCTTTAGAGGCCCCACTCTTGAGACGGACCACTACCTGGTGGTAAGCCGGTTTGTGGGCCTTTTTAGGAAGTGGAGGCACTGGCGAGTGCGTATCCCTTTCGGAGATCATGAAAGGATAATGAGCGAAAAATTGCAAGATGAAAGTGTAAGGAGAATGTATGTGCATCTGGTAAGTGAGAGACTTGCAAATGCAAGCCTCTCCGACTCAGATGTGGATGATTGTTGCAAAGTTTTGAAAGAAAGTATGGTGGATAGTGCAAAAGAAGCTTGTGGATGCGCAAAGAGACGTAAAACAGCGAAAGGAGATGCCTGGTGGGATGCGGAGGTTGAATCCTCCGTAGCAATAAAGAGGAAAGCGTGGCTGGATTACGTATCATCTTTGCCTTTAAATGAAAATATGAGAGAAAAGAAGAAAGAAATGTACCGTCTATGCAAGAATGAAACCAAGGCTTTAGTGAAAGAGAAGCGTGAAAGACAAATTATGAATGAGGAAGAGAGGCTGACGAAAAACTTCGAGGCAAATACCAAACTCTTTTGGAGAGAGGTAAAGAAGTCTCGGAGTGGTTCGTCGGCATCCAGAATGGATAAGATAAAGTCTAAAGCTGGTGTCATTCTTGCCAACACTCAGGAAGTGTTAGAACGGTGGAGTGAATATTTTGAGGAAATGTATGAGTATGCCTCGGACGCTGGCAATGAGAGTGAGTCGGATGCTTACTCCACGTTGACGGCGTCCGACGAAGGCATAACTATGGATGAGATCGAATGGTCGATACGAAGCTTGAAAAATGGAAAATCAGCGGGAATTGATCTGATCACAGCTGAGATGATCAAATTAGGTGGCACTTACATCCGGGACGCCTTCTGGTACCTATGCAACCTATGCTGGAGAACTGGAAGGGTCCCAATGGACTGGAGACGCGCAGTCATCGTGCCCTTGTATAAAGGCAAGGGATCACGCATGGACTGCGCCAACTATAGGGCCATCAGTTTGATCAGCTTAGCAGCAAAAGTATATGGAAAGGTGATTGAAAGGAGAATGAGGGTGAAATCCGATGAAATGCTGTGGAACGCACAAGGAGGTTTCCGAAATGGAAGGGGATGTACGGATCAAGTTTTCTCGCTCCGCAATATCGTAGAGAAGCATCTGGCCATAGACCGGAAGGTTTTCTGCGGTTTTGTGGATCTTGAGAAAGCCTTTGATAGGGTTGTGCGAAAGGAACTGTGGGACATATTGCCGAGATATGGGATTGACGGTTCACTGCTCCGTGCTGTGCAGTCCACTTACAAGGATTGCTCAGCATGTGTGCGGATAGACGGTGGCATGTCACCCTGGTTTGATGTCAAAATTGGTGTCAAACAGGGTTGCATGCTATCTGCTAGGCTGTTTATCCTGTATCTCGATAGTTGTCTGCAGAGAATAAGGTCAACGAATGTGGGATTGCGCATGGGTGACCAAGTGGTGAACTGTCTGCTGTATGCAGACGATGCCGTGCTATTAGCAGATACACCATCTAAACTGCAAACACTGGTCACAGCGATGAAAGACGACTGTATGGAGAAAGGCTTACTACTGAATGCGAAGGAAACAAAGATAATGGTATTTGAAAGAGAAGAATCCAGAACTAATGTAAGGATTACGATTGATGATGAAGTGTTGGAACAAGTGGATGAGTTTGTATATCTTGGATGCGCTTTCAGCAGGGATGGAAGGTACACCGCAGATGTGGAAAGACGAGTGAGTGCTGGGAACAGTGTGAATGGAGCGTTGGGAAAACTTCTTGGCAGTAAAATCCTGAGCCAGAAGGCACAACTCGCTATACACAATGCAGTGTTGGTCCCAACGCTAACTTATGGAAGCGAGAGTTGGGTATGGCAGAAAGAGCATGAAAGTAGAATAAACGCGGTTGAAATGCGAGCGCTGCGCAAAATTTGTGGCGTAAGGCTCGTAGACCGTATTCGCAATGATGATGTTAGAAATAGAGTTGGTCTGAAAGAGAGCGTCGGTGTTAAAATAAGAAGAGGCATGCTCCGATGGTTCGGGCATGTAGAAAGAATGCAAGATGAAAGAATGACGAAGCAGATATACAATGCAAAAGTGGAAGGATGTAGGAGCCGGGGAAGGCCAAGACTTACCTACCATGACCAAATTGGTCATGTTCTATCAGAAGGTGATGTCAGGAGCCCTAGAAACCGGCGTGCGAGCATGAGAAGAGCAATGAATGTTAAAGAAGCGAGTGAGATATGTAAGGATCGAGTCACGTGGCGCTCGGTTCTCTCTGCCTACCCCGCAAGGGATTTGGCGTGAAGTTATAGATAGATAGATAGACATTTTTTAAAAGAAAAACCTCATAGGTATCAATCATGTGAAAAAAGTTTCTACATTTGATTTTCGGATTTCAATTGTTTTTTTCAGCTTAGACGGTAAACATAAATACTTCGAAATTCGGAGTCATTTTTGAATACGAGTTCCGACGCGGTACTAACGCGGCAGAAATGGCTCGCAATATCAATGCAGCGTTTGGAGAAGAGACAGCTAATCAACGCACCGTGCGTTTTTGGTTTAAACGCTTTCGTAATGGAAACTTCGATTGGAAGAACGAACCACGTGGAAGACAGGTGGGAATAACGCTGAATTGAAGGAGATGGTGGAAGTGAATCAAACTGTCCAGGAATAAGCGGCATGGTTTAACGTTCCCTTACCTAAAATATTGGCTGACCGCAGGTCAAACGCTGCAACAGTGCCCTAAAGTAAAGCTTACCAATAAAAAGGTCATGGCAACTGTTTGGTGGTCTCTTTATAGCGTTATTCACTATAGCTTTCTCAGGTCTGGTCAAGCGATAACAGCAGATGTTTACTGTGCCAAACTCCGAACAATGATGGCAAAACTGGCAGTGAAACAGCCCGACTCGTGAATCGATCTTCACCATTATTGCTCCATGATAACGCAAGACCTCACACTGCACGAGAAACCGTTGTAACTCTACCGAAGCTGCAATTAGAAATCATACGTCAACCTCCATACTCGACAAACCATGCTTTAACGGACTACCTTTTTTTTGTGATTTGGACAATTTTCTACATGTTAAAAATTTTCTTCTCAACAGGCACAACAAAAAGCTTTCACACAGTTTATCGAATCTACGAGTAGATCCCCAGAGTTCTATCACAAAGGTATGAAGTCAGATGTTTGAATTCTATATTGTAGATTGAGGTTTATGTGAAATATATTTTAATATACATGGGAACGTATATATTAAAATATATATATTATAATATATATAGTGGACTCTAGGTTATACAATTTCGCGAAAACAAAATCAGCCTTCTTTCTCTTTGTCTATGGACTAAATTTTTATAAGACACTTATCAAATCAGTCATACCTCTACCTCCCAGAAAACCGTAACTAAGTAAAAACTCCCTGGAGGGTTGTTTTTTCCTGCGAGTGAGCTTACCAGTAAGAGTTGCTACGTTTGCAGCAGAGGTGGCTTTTTGCCAACGATACTTCAGGTATTGCAAGCGTTCATAGGCTAAGGTAATCACTTTACATCTGGTGAACCGTATGCTTGTATGATTCCCGATGTTGCATATACAAAAAACTCTATCAATGTAACTCTACCAAGAAAAAATTTCTTCTCCTTGTCTTAATGTGTGACCTAGCATGAAAAAAAATTTTTAACCGAATTTCTAATAAAGATCATACTCATTAGCAATTATTTTGTTTAATTAGTTTTGGGTCAACTCTTTGCATAAAATATCCAAATGTCAGGTTCTCATCAGTTTCCGAACTTTGGATTTACGCGGGTACCGAGTCCATCGTATTGCAGTAGAGGAACTAGCAGTACCTGGGATTTGTAACTTAAATGTGGGTTTCAGGAGCAAGGTAGTCACTTAATATCATAACCAGACCTCTTATTAGCGTTATCCCGTTCCCCAATACATTAAGATTGGCGGGATCCTGAGGGCGGGGCTACCTAAGCCTAAGGATTTGGTGAAGATACGGATTTTGACATGGATTGACTGCCGTCAGACCTCCACAACCCAGAGTGGGAACCAGACCTTTTTAAGGTAAGGGCACGCGTCTATCAAAATATAATTTCTTGAGTGAGTTTTCTCACGATGTTTTCCTCCACCGCCGAGCTAGTGATGATTACAAATATGTAATGTAAGTAACACGAATTTAATGTATAGTCATGAACTGTACGGTATGGAAAAAATTGTGACGATTCCAAACAAATGTAGCCATTTTTACGGAATAAAAAGATTTTGACTTGACTTTGACTTTGAATGGTACATGCCAGGATTCGGAGACCATGGGGTAAGGTAGTTAGAGTGTTGTCTCGGAGGTTATTGTGTTTTTGGCGAGTTATTGTTGTGGTTGAGGGTTGCCCGTGGGAATTTTTCAGAAATTCCCACTGGTGACAGTTTGAGGGGGGGGAGAAACTTTTTTCCCGTTTTCGACGGTTTCGGGGGTTTTGGGAGCCCCTTAACACGCCCTCGAAAGCGCGGCGCTCCAGGTGTCCTGGAACCGGGAGAAAAGTTGGGCAATACCGTGCAGAGAGCACCCTGCTCTATTGGTTTTGCCTATATTTCTGCCGTCCGGAGGCCGGGGGCGACGGTTTTTTGGGGTGCGCGGTGTCTGGGGGGCAGTAGCGAGCCCGGACTGTCGACAGGGGGGGTCATGGGGGGGCCTGGGGGGCCCGGGGGGATGACGTCCCGGAGGGTCCACGGAGGCAGGAGGTGGATAGCGAGGGCGAGGGGTGGGTGGAGACCGACTCTATGGTCACCACCCTCTCCGAATCTGAGCTGGGTCGGAAGCGCCTGTTCTCCGGGTCGGAGACGGAAACCCCCGACGAGCGGGCGAAGGTGCCCACCGCCAGGCGCGGCAAGAGGGGCGGTATCGCCCCCAGTCTGGCCAGGGCCCGCCAACAACTTAGGGAGCGAAAGGAGGAGGCCAAGGAGGCGGCATTCAATGCGCTCCTTGAGAAGCGGGCCTTTAAGGCGAAGATGAGCCCATATGTGGCGGCAGGAAGCGCCGAGGGGGTGAGCCCCGAGGCGGAGAAGAAAAGCCCCGAAGGGAGAAGCCCTGAGGGGGAAGCGGCGGGCCCACTCGAGAGGGGCGCCGACGACCTCATGGTGAGGGGTGAGGAGATGTTGGGAGTGATCCTCGACCTCACGGAGAAGTCGGCGAGCCTCAAGGGGGGCTACGCCGCAAAAATTGCGAGGGCTGCGAGCGGGATCCGGGAGATCCTGGGGGCCCTGGTGGTGCGCACGGAGGTGGAGGAGACCCACCGCCTCCGAACCGACAACGCCCGTCTCCAGCGGGAGGTGGCCTCCCTTAGGGAGGAGGTCAAGGCGCACCGCCGGGAGTTCCAGGAGCTCCGGAGCGAGAGGAGGACGCAGGGGCCGATGAGCCCGGGTGACATACAGGCTCTGGAGAGCAATATCGCCCGGCTTGTCGGCAACTTGGTGGACGGGCGGCTCGCCGAGATCGAGTCGCGCCTGCCTCCTCCGAGTGTCGCCCGTCCGCCATTGGCGGGCGACTGCTCCGCGGTCGCCATGGCCGCGAGGGCGGCCATTGAGGGCGCGCGACGGCCGGCGCCTAAGCCACAGAAGGCGAGCGCGCCGGTAGGTCTCGAGGTGCGCCCTCAGGCGCGATCGGCCGCAAAAGTGGGTCCCGCTCGCCGTGTGGAGTCGTCGTGTCAGCGAGGAGGCGTGGACGAGCTTCGGCCCGTCCACATCTAGGGCGAAGCCGGCCGCGGTGACACCGTCGGCAGCGGCAGGGACCGCCCAGGTCCCGGAGGTGGCGTCGTGGACCGACGTGGTCCGCCGCAAGCCGCGGAAAACCGCGGCCCCCGCGTCTCCTGCGGCACCCACGCCTCCCAAGACGTCAGCCAAAGCTCCCGCAGGCAAGGAGGAGGGCCGAAAGGCCAAAGTGGTGCTCCCCGGCTCCACGGCCGTAATTCTCAAGTTACGGCCGGAGGCAGCCCAAGGGGGGGCATCGTATGCCTCGGCCCTGTTAAAGGCCGAGCGGGAGGTGAAGCTGGGCGAGCTGGGAATCGGCTCGCTCCGGATTCGCAAGTCTGCGACCGGAGCGAGGCTTATCGAAGTCCCCGGCTCATCCAGTCACGAGAAGGCTGACGCCTTGGCAGCCAGGTTGTCGGCTGCCCTGTCCGGCGTTGCTGAGGTGTCCAGGCCCGTGAAGTGTGCGGAGTTCCGCCTCACGGGTCTGGACGACGCCGCTACGGCGGAGCGGGTCAAGGCTGCGGTCGCGCGCGAGGGGGGCTGCACCCCCGAGCAGGTCCGGGTGGGCGAAATCCGCCCGGACTGGCGGAGCTCCAGCTCCGCCCTGATGCGCTGCCCGGTGACGGCAGCGAAGAAGCTGCTCGAGCTGGGCAGTATCGGGGTGGGCTGGAGCCGGGTGCAGCTCCACCTGCTGGAGGCGCGCCCCATGCATTGTTTTAAGTGCATGGGGAAGGGGCACACAGCCGAGCTGTGCCCCTCCAAGGAGGACCGCAGCCGGCTTTGTTACCGGTGCGGGCAGCCGGGGCACATCGCCTCGGCCTGCTCGGCCCAGGCCCGCTGTGCCGTATGCGCAGACGCCGGGCGGAAAGCGACGCACGTGATGGGGGGCCGTCTTTGCAACCCCCCATCCGTCCGCGGGAGAACGCCCCCCATCTCTCGCGGGGGTGGGCGGCAGACGGCGCCGGAGGCTAGGATGTCCGAGTAATGGCCGGACATCCTCGCTTCCTGCAGGCCAACGTCAACCACTCCGCTGGGGCTCAGGACCTTTTCCTGCAGACCATGGCGGAGTGGGACGTGGACGTGGCGGTGGTTGCGGAACCATATTCCGTGCCCTCCCGGCCTAACTGGGCCGGGGATCTGGACGGTTCCGTGGCCATCGTCGCGAGGCCTGGCGCCAGCCCCCCACTCGTGGTGTGGGGGAGGGGAGCGGGTTACGTGGCGGCGGTTCGGGGAGAGTACGCAATCATCGGTGTGTACTTCTCCCCGAACCGCGACCTGCCGGCCCTGGAGCGGCTGCTCGACGCTCTGGGGTCGGCAGTGAGGCGGCTAGCGCCCGCCCAGGTTGTCGTGGCCGGTGACTTCAACGCCAAGTCCACGGCGTGGGGGAACCCGGCCACGCAACCCAAAGGGCGGATGGTGGAGGAGTGGGCGCTGGCCGCGGGACTGTCCCTCTTGAATAGGGGGACAGTCCACACGTGCGTGCGGTGGAACGGAGGGTCGGTGGTGGATCTGTCCTTCGCCACCGCGTCCACCGCACGCCGAGTGGAGGGTTGGAGGGTGGAGACGGGGGTGGAGACACTCACGGACCATCGTTATATCAGGTTCGAGGTGTCTCCAGCCCCCGGGAGTCCGACGACTTCGTCCCGGTGGCGGAGCCGGTTCCCGCGTTGGGCGCTCACCAGGCTCGACCGGGAACTGGCAGAGGAGGCGGCCATTGTCGGCCGCTGGGGCCTCCCGCCAATGGAGGATCTGGACGCCGAGGAGGGGGCTGGTCGTCTCTGCGACGCCTTTACGGCGGTGTGCAGGGCGGCCATGCCCAGCGTTGGGCGTCCGCTCGTGGCTCCAAGGCGGGCGGTCTACTGGTGGTCGGCGGAGATAGCCGACCTCCGGGACGCCTGTAACGGGGCGCGTAGGGCGTACACTCGGAGCAGGCGTCGCCGCCCCCGGGACGAAGGAAGAGATGGCCGTCTGCACGGCATCTACGTGGAGAAGAAGAGAGCCCTGCAGATGGCCATAAGTAGGGCCAAGGAGGGAGCGTGGCAGGAGCTGCTAGAGGGCCTAGACAGGGACCCGTGGGGCCGACCGTACAGGGGAGCGCGGAACAAAATCCGCGCTCAGTCGGCCCCACTGACGGAGACCCTCCAGCCGGCCCTGTTGGAGAGGGTTGTCGGGGAACTCTTCCCCGACAACCCACGGGGCTACGCTCCCCCGAGGATGGCCCGATCGTCGGACTCCAGAGGAGAGGAGGAGGGCGCTCCGCCGCCCGTCACCGACCAGGAGATGGAGGCGGTCGTTGACCGCCTCCGAGGCAAGAAGAGGGCGCCGGGTCCGGACGGGGTGCACGGGAAGGTGCTAGCGTTGGCTCTCGTGCACCTCGGAGACAGGTTCCGGGAGCTCCTCGACTGCTGCTTGCGGTCGGGGTGCTGCCCGGGACCCTTCAGGGTGGGCCGGCTCTGCCTTCTGTTGAAGGGAGACCGGCCCCCGGACTCGGGGTCGGCGGTTCGACCGGTCGTTCTGCTGAACGAGGCGGGGAAAGCCCTAGAAAGGGTTGTCGCTTCCCGCCTCGCTCAGCACTTGGAGGATGGCCCGGGACCGGGCCTATCGGATGCCCAGTTCGGGTTCCGGGCCAGACGGTCGACCGTCGACGCCATAAGGCGCCTAAGGTCGGTGACGGAGGATGCGGAGCGCGAGGGAGATGTGGTGGTGGCGGTGTCGTTAGACATCGCCAACGCCTTCAACAGCCTCCCCCACAGTACCATACTGGAGGCCCTCAAATACTTTGGGGTGCCTCCGTACTTGGGGAGACTGTTGAAGGCGTACTTGGAGGACAGGGAGGTGCGCTACGAGGACGCGAGGGGCCAGATGGTAAGAAGGCGCGTCGTGTGCGGTGTCCCACAGGGGTCCGTTCTGGGCCCCATCTTGTGGGACCTCGCATACGACTGGGTCCTGCGGGGCCGTCTCCTCCCCGGGATGAGTGTCATTTGCTATGCAGATGACACCCTCGTCACATCCCGGGGTAAGACCTTCGTGGAGGCGGCGCGGCTGGCCGAAGTCGGTGTAGGACTGGTGGTCAGCCGCATAGAGAGGCTTGGGCTTCGGGTCCGTTTGGATAAAACCGAGGCCCTCCTCTTCCGCGGGACCGGCAGGCGGGGCCCCCCCTCGGGAGCGCACCTCCAAATAGGAGGACAGCGAGTAAGGGTGAGTGCCCAGATGAGCTACCTGGGCCTCACCCTGGACGGGAGATGGACCTTCGGCCCCCACTTCGAGCGGTTGGGGCCGAAGGTCATCAGAGCTGCGGCGGCGCTGGGTCGCCTCCTGCCCAATTTGGGTGGGCCCAGCGCCGCGTGCAGACGGCTGTACTCCGGCGTCTGTCGGAGTATGGCAACGTACGGTGCCCCCATATGGGCGGACGCCCTCTGCGCTCGGAACAGGGCTCAGCTGCGCAGAGCGCAGCGGGTAATAGCGCAGAGGGCGATAAGGGGGTACCGGACGGTGGCGTGGACGGCCGCGACCGCCCTTGCTGGCGACCCGCCCTGGGAGTTGGCGGCGGAGGTGCTCGCCGAGGTGTACGTGTTTGTTGCGGAAAGGAGGAACCTCGGCGAGCGCCCCACATTGGAAGAGGTAGGGCGGTATTGCCAGCGAGGGCAGGCAGAGATGATGCGGAGGTGGGGGGAGGACCTGGCGCAGCCGCGGTACGGAGTCCGCGTTGCGGATGCGCTGCGCCCGGTCCTGGAGGCGTGGATGCGCCGCCGGCGTAGGCCCCTCACTTTCCGCATGGTGCAGGTGCTCACTGGACATGGGTGCTTCGGTGAGTACCTGCACCGGGTCGCGAGGCGGGAGATGACGCCGGGCTGCCACGAGTGTGGCGCGGCCGAGGACACCGCTCAGCACACTCTAGAGCGGTGTCCCAGGTGGTCTCGGCAGCGCCACGATCTGGTGTCCGCGCTGGGAAGCGCGGACCTCTCGCTCCCGAGCGTGGTCCGCTACATGCTCGGGAGCGACAGTGCCTGGCAGGCGATGGCCCCCTTCTGTGAGACGGTCATGTCCCAGAAGGAGGCCGCGGAGCGGGACAGGGAAGACGATCCCCAGGCTGTCCCGCTCCGGAGACGGCGGACGGGAGTGCGGCGTAGGCGCTACGCGCACCTACTGCCGCCTCCCTAACCTGTGGGACTAGGGGTCAGGATGGGAACCTGGCCCCATAATGGTCCCGCCGCCGGAGGGGCTGCCCCAATTTGCCGGGATCTAGGGGCCCTAGAGAGAAGAAGTCCGGCCCCTTTTGAGGGGGCTGGCCAGTCGCAGTGGTGCCCTGTTGCTGACAGATCCGGGGCACCACACCAACGCGGCCGATGGCATTTCGCGGGGTTGTTTAGTGGGTATACCGTCGGACAGCCGACGGGGAGTCCCACACTACCACCGGAGGCCACCCAGGCACCGGTGGTGTGCGTAACGCATTATTCCCCGCGTCACAAAAAAAAAAAAAAATAGGATTCGGAGACCAGCTGGTGAATAGTCAATCGATTGGGAAACGGGCTAACGCTAGGAAGAAGATGTGCCTTTTAATGGTGTATATCAATACTCACCTTCTCTGCTTCTCCTTTCAAATCTTGTTAAATTTGGTAATATCTTACTAATACGACTTTTCCGTCCAATAATTGACATTATACATTTTACAGAGAAAAAAATCTACTTTAGTTCTGAGATATTATTCTAGCAAATCGTGTTTTTTTTACTGATTAGTGTCACATATCAGTTGCAGATTTGCAATGATATTTGTAGGTGCACATCTATTTGATTTCATGGTAATGCACCACCTAACAAATAAATTTCATATGTTCTCATGGTAGTCTCAACATTATTGGATACAAAATTAATGACTTCCTTTTTGGACCACTGTATGTAATCTATCACATGAAATGATTTTGATTCTCACGCATGACATGTTTCGTTGCAAGTGTAGCACGTCTCGTAACTGCAGGACCCAAGACGAAGATAGTTAGTGAATATGGTATTATACTGTTGTTAACAATAAACATTAGAAATTAACAAACTTTTTGACCAAACTTATGGTCAAAAAGTGACAAGCTTATGGTTGAACCTGTTATGTAATTGGTCGGACTACCTTATTATTACTATTAATTTGTATATTAAATTATTAAAATTAATTTGATATTGAAGTTTTAGCAGAACGTGAAATAAACATATTCAAATATTTTATGATTGAATTTTTAAACCGTAGGTAAAAAGAATTAGTATTTGAAAGAGAAAAACCTGAACCAATGTAAGGATTACAGCTGATGATGAAGTGTTGGAACAAGTGGATATATCTTGAATGCGCTTTCAGCTGGAAATAGTGTGAATGGAGCGTTGAGAAAACTTTTTGGCAGTAAATACTTGAGCCAAAAGACACAGCTCGCTATACACAATGCAGTGCTGATCCCAACGCTTACTTATGGAAGCGAGAGCTGGGTATAGCAGAGAGAGCATGAAAGTAGGATAAACGCGGTCAAAATGTGAGCGTTGTAGACCATATTCGCAATGATGATGTTAGAAACAGAGTTGGTTTGAAAGAGAGCGTCAGTGTTAAAATAAGAAGAGACATGCTCCGTTGGTTCCAACATGTAGAAAGAAGGTACGATGAAAGAATAACGAAGCAGATATATAATGCAAAAGTGGAAGGATGTAGGAGCCGAGGAAGGCCAAGACTTACTTACCATGATCAAATTGGTCGTGTTCTGTCAGAAGGCGATGTCAGGAGCCCTAAAAACCGGCGAACGTGTATGAATGAGAAGACCAATGAATGTTAAAGAAGCGAGTGAGGTATGTAAGAATCGAGCCACGTGGCGCTCGGTTCTCTCTGCCTACTCCGCAAGGAATTTGGCGTGAAGTTATAGATAGATAGGTAATAAGTTGACGACTAAATGTAACGCCAACACTAGGTAGTAATTATATTACTACCTAGACTGTGCGATTACGTCATGGTTATTTACATCATAGAATATCAGTAAACCTTTCATGGAAAATAGACCAAAACTAGGTAACAAAAACAATTGGGTTACCGGAGCTTAGTATGGGGCTTTCTCCATCGTGAAGAGATAAATGGATTGTTTTTGTCAGAATAAAACTACTAGTCATCATTTCAGTCTGTATTCGTCCGCTGCTGAACATAGGACTCCCCTCTAGAGTGCCACTCGTCTCGATCCTGCGCCTGTGCCATCGACTCCCTACAAACCTCTTGAGGTCGTCGCTCCATCCAGTGGGGGGTCGTCCCACACTGCGTGCACCAGTACTGGGACGCCATTCGGGAACCCTTCTTCCCCAGCGGTTGTCGGTTCAACGAACTATGTGGCCGGCCCACTGCCACTTCAGCTTGCTTATCCTGTGGGCTATGTGGGTTACATTAGTTCTACTGCGGATATCCTTATTTCTAATTCTATCACGCAGAGAAACCCCGAACATAGCTCTTTTCATAGCACGCTGAGCAACCTTGAGCTTCCCCATACGGCCTGCAATGAAGGGCCACGTCTCAGTTCCGTATGTCATCACTGGCAACACACACTGTTCGAAGACCTTACTTTTCAGGCGTTGAGGTATTTTGGACGAGAAGCTGTGCCGAAGTTTCCCGAACGCTGCCCAGGCGAGTTGGATCCGTCTGTTGACCTCTCGGTCGAAGTTAGATTTACCTAACTGAATAACCTGTCCTAGGTAAACATATTCGTCAACAACTTCGAGCTTAGTGCTTCCAACCGTGATCGGAATAGGTGTAACATGGACATTCAACATGATTTCTTACGAGTATGTATGTATGTATTTTAGCAGTATATACACTCAATTAAAAGGGACTAAAAATCAGGTTTGTCGAAACCAATCTTAGAGAATTTCGCAGGCCAAGCATTTATAGAAGGTTATATGGAGTTTCTTTCACGGGATATTGCTATGTTAAACCAAAAGACGCGGAACTCCGTCAGAGCTGATGTAAGGCCCGACTCATATTTAATATACTATTTCCCAGAATACAAAAACTGCCTAAATAATGCCAAAACTAGTTGCTAAGTAGAAATAAAAACCAAAAATGCTGTATGAAACAAATCAATATAAGTGGTAGCGTATTATGTAGGGAACCGACCATATGTAACATTGCAAATTTTAATTGACGGAGGTATAAACAGCTACAACGTATTTAGGAGCCGCGTACACTTAAGTTCAAATAAGCTCAAATGGGTAAAAAAAAATATCACGGTTGGTAGATTACGCACTTTACTATTGAATAGTGTATATTATACACTACTAGCAACCCACCCCGGCTTCGCACGGGTTCTTTACAGAAAATATAAAATAACCTATGTTACTCCGAGGACATGTAACTTTCGGTAAAATTGGTTGCGTAGTTTTTGAGTTAAATCATAACAAACAAAAAATCAATCATCTTTCCTCGTTATACATAATATTCATTTAGATTATTTTTTGAGTGGCAATTATTTATGAGGCAAACAAAACAGAAAACATTTAGATTAGTTTCAAAGTATATTATATTAAACGTAAAAAAAAAAATATTTCTTTATATACGACATTAATAACCTGATTACGTGTAACAACAAAACACTATGTGCATAAACTTTCGAACCCGTTCGGACCCCACCGGCGCGGACGCGGGGCGCCCGCGCGGCCCGCTCGAATCACGGCGACACGAAATTAATTTCGTTGCGCATTATTTTGATTTTGCTATATCTCCTAAGGTGTTCATTAAATTTGCATGGTGTAAAGGGAAAAAATAATCTGCATGAAATGCTCAAGCCAACTAATGTATTTATAATGATAAGGATTAATTCCGTATTTGTGTAAATAGCTTTCCAATTACCGCTTTATAATTGCCCATTTTTAAAGTATTAAAATGGATATAGTATGTTATACTTAAGAGATAGACATAATTATGCCATCGCGGACTTTTCTGTATACCTATATAAGATACACAATTCCACCATACATTATTTTGTTATATCTTAAAGGGTTTAGGCGTTTTCGGTGAAAGCTCCCAGACGGCTTATTTTTTCTGACACATACAAATATCGTTAATGTATACAAAAATTAACAAATTATATACTAAAAGCTTCCTCGAGAACCACTATATCCATTGGTGAAAACAGCATGAAAATGGTGCAGTAGTTTTTGAATTTATCGCGATCAGACAGACAGACAGACAGGCGCGGTGGAGGACTTTGTTTTATAATATGTAGTGATAATGATATACAATAATCATCATCATCCCGGTCGCGTCCTACGCTACTTCGGAGCACAGGGTCCGCATTCCAGCTATTAATTCTGCACTTTACGCAATTTTCGGCATCCCTTATTGTGAGACTATTGACACGCATTTCATCCGTCACGATGTCAAGCTAGCACTTCTTGGGCCTACCCCCTCTACCAGGACCTGGTGGAGGTGTCATGGCAAGACATTTGACATATACAGTCTTCTTTCTAGCATTATCCTGTTTCCTAATTCATTGTGATTCATTTACATATAGTATATACAGTATTCAATAATATTAATTTTAATTAATCCTATAAAAAGGTAAACAAACTGCATTATATCTTGTGTGATAATAACGTTTAAGTTATTAAAGTTATTTTTAAGTTATTTAATTATATAAAGTACACCTTTGTTAAAACTATGTACTGAATCTTATATTAGAACATGCAACTGTATAGAACAGACTTCAAAAACGTAATGTTTTTATGTTCTACGAGCCTTTTTAGGAATCCGTAACTCAAAAGGAAAAACGGGATACTATTGGTCGTCTGTCAAGACGCTTTTTTCTCAGGGACGGGTGTAACTGTCAAGCTTGAATTAATATCAAATACTCAGGTCTACAATCCCTTCGCGCAGTGAAAAAATCTAACTCCTAAGCCAACGCAATCAAAAGATACGGCTGTTTATGCCTCGTTTATGCACATATTTTGATACTCGCAAGGGAATAAAAACCTATAGGGTACTTCCCGTTGACCTAGAATCATGAAATTTGGTAAGAAACAATGTCATGTAGCACAAGTAAAGGAAATATCCGAAAACTGTAACTTTGTAGTTACATCACAAAAAAAATGCGAAAATAATTTGAAAAAATATTTTTACGGAACCCTCGGTGCGCGAGTCGGACTCGCACTTGACAGCTTTTTTAAAGAACGTAACCATTTAGATAGCTTTAACTGTGCGTAATCTCTATAGACTTTATGGTAGTACTCGTATCAAATAGATTACATATCGCATCGACTACAGGTACAGGGTTAGCTTAATATAATCTAATGTTCATTAAAAAAGTTATTTCAAATAAAGTTTCTTTAATCAACTTCACTTTTATTGTACTTCAAGCTTAAAGATATGAAAATAATTATTGAAAGACAAATTATGTCGTGAGTGCGTAAAGTAGTGAGTAAAGTGTACAATGGTGTGTGTATAACTGTGAGTAACCCTTATTACGGTACCAACTTGCGACTATTATTTATATAACTCTATTGACCATAATAAGCGTACAAAAGGCGAGCTTAGCGCTAAAAGCATTTTTATGTCAACCTTTGGGAAAAGCAGAGATGCGCGGATACGGTTTACGAAACAGTAATATCACAGTAAATATACAGACCAGTATGTCAGCGTAGGTATTTTCTGCCTTTTAATTGCCTCAACTTTGAATTTCTCGATGTTGAATTTGTCGAGCAAAGAAAATATCTTTAAGAGAAATTCAAAGTTCAGGTAATTAAAAGGCAGGCCTGTTTCAGGCAATTTCCAATAGAATCGAATACAGTTTACAATAACGACATCCCGATTTTAACACCTTAGAAATAAGTTCCCGTAATAATAGATGTAAAACTAGCTTAAGCCTTAATAAGGTAGGTCTTTGTTGAGGCTTCTAAGAATTGCCCTGAATTTTAAAAATAACTGTGTACCTACATATATTTTAATATTTCAACAATATATTTTAGAATAATTTATCTTTTATATATAATATAAATATATAAAAAAGTAATAAACCTAAACTATATAATAATGTTATCTTGCTAATTTTATTTTTTATTAATATAGGTACTAAGCAGTGATAGGGAGGATATCAATTTCTTTGAACGGTCCCATAGTGATTCCCTAAAACCCATGTTATAAATAGCGGATGGACACTTTTAAAAAGAAATATATATTTCAGCGGCATTTCTCCACAACAGTTTAACACATAATATTGTATATATAACTGAAATAGACTACATAAACGTGCAGTAATTGCGTTCGGTAATTTATCTACCTGCATTCTATTGTTATAACGAGAAGAATTAGAAGTCATCGAATTGAATTAAACAATTTTTAACGGAAGTATCGCGTGTTTTATTTATTTTGTTGAACCTGACGTTTCGAATGCTTTGCAGCATCCGTGGTCACAGGAAAACACGTGATACTCCCGTTAAAAATTGTTTAATTCAACGTATAACAATCGCGAAATCCTAAGACAATATAAGTCGAATTTTTGGCCTCATCTCTAAATCCGTAATGACACAGCTTGAGCATTAACGTTCGATAGTCGACATAATAGAAAGCTTTGGAAATGACATACCCATACATATCATACGTAATTCGGTCTCTCCTATGTATTATGGATTAACTTTTGTTTTCTTTTATTGCTTACTTCTTTTACCACCGCTAACCCTGTATCTGTAGTCGATGCGATATTAACTTACGTTTAATATATTTTTTTTAGACTTAGCAGAATTAAATACTTATAAAAATACATTGTCATACTAAAAGTATATATCGTATCGATTGTAGAGTGTAATTGATGGTATTGTTATAAATTGTTCTGACGAGCTCGGTGGCGCAGTGGCGAAACGAGCTCCTAAGAAGTTTTTGTGCTAGTAGCAGAGATGGCAACGCGCGAGTGATACCTAATGTATTGCGAGCGTTCATAGACTACGGTACCTGTTTCCATTAGGTGGACCGTATGCTTGTATACCTCCTGACGTTGTATAAAAAATCGTGAATGTTCAATCACTTGGCTACAAAAAAAAGAGAAGTCTATCGTAAATGTTTACTTTTAAACCGAAACTAATAATGACTTCATTGTTATGATTGTATACGGTACTTATTATATCAGAATAGTAAAGTACTTGTAAATGCAGCCCCACCTCCCTAAACTCGTGTATTTCGTCGTAACTCCTATAACTCGTGTGTTGACTCTGTGACATTTAGAGGTAGATAAAATTAGGAGTTATTTGCAGGACTAACTTTTAGGGTAGTTATTAAATAGATACAGGCTATTTTATATGAATAAGCTTGATATAAATATTAGTAGCTTACAATAATTTGATATTCAAATGTAGAGTGATCAACTTCTCCCTAACGTTATTCCGTTCCCCAATCCATTCGAATTTGCGGAATTCGATACCTGAGCATAAGGATTTAGCGAGCATACTAATTTTACATACGCCCAGACTTCCACAATGCGGAGGAAAACCAGACCTTTCCTAGGTTAGATCACGCCATTCGGAATACAATTTCTTGACTATCCTCCTGATGATTTTCTTCACTGCCAAGCAAGTGACAATTATAAACATGTACATAAATAAAAATAAACACGAATGTACACACCTACACCAGCCAGGACCAGTCGGCTGATAGGTTGATTCTTTATTGAAATATAGACAGATCGTAACGTAACATATCAAGAAAACTACATTGAAAGTAAATAAAAAGTGTAGAATCCAATTAACACTAGGGTTCTGTTCCATTATTTTTATTTTATATTACTTCTTTAAGTTATTAACGAAGAAACACTGTTACCATGTTTTTTTACGTTAAATAAAATATAAGTGAATGCATTACTTCGTGACATTAATAACCATATTGTAAAATTAAATAATAAAGAATATATAACTAAATACATCTAACACAACAATTAAATCTGAATAAATAAATAAAAATACCTAAGAGATATCTAAAAGTGTGTTCTTGAATTTATTTTACGTACCAAAAATAATGCATTTTTAAGAGAGGTAGGGCCCATCAAACCTGACCATCTGGAGAAGTGCCTCCACGTCACAGAAAATCGCAGCCAAATAACAACTCTTAAACGTTCTTGTGTTCGAGCATATGAGTGAGATCACTAGAAAGCTCTTAAAGAGTTGCTGTGTTAGTAGCAGAGGTGCCATTGCGCGAATATTACATAATGTGTTGCAAGCGTTTATAGGCTACACCGCTTTACATTATGCCGTACCGTATGCTTGTATGTCTCCCGATGTTGTTTAAAAAAGACAGGCAGTATTTCCGCGTTGTATTCATACAGTTCCAACTCCTCCTACTAGAAACCGGAAACCGTATCCATCTTCCATGAGATCAGCGGCATCCCATCCGGTCGCTTGTCTTCTTTGGGTTCTTATAAAACAATTATTACATAAGTATGCAAAATATACCTTGTTGGTTTTCGATGTTACTAAATTGGGAACATAATAACTAGATCAATATACTCTACTAGGACTTGAACACGGACCATTGCGTGCACAGTCTAATGCTTGCCCACTAAGCAAACGCTGACGAGCTCGGTGGCTCAGTCGTAAATGACGAGACTTTGACACCAACGTGTTCGATTCCCACTATTTTCGGACAAATTACACAGCGTCATCTAGCTCTAAAGTAAGCGAAGCTTGTGTTTTGGGTACTAGACAACTGATAAACATACGTAAATACAGTTTACTGCTCGCGGAGACTGTTTGTAAATCATACATTACTACTCGTATATTTGACGAGCTCGGTGGCTCAGTCGTGAATGACGCAACTTTGACACCAACGCTCGTGGGTTCGATTCTCACACAAGGCAAACATTTGTGTGCATGAACATGTATGTTTGTCTTGGTCTGGATGTTTTAAGAGAGGTAGGGCGCATCAAAACCATCAAAATCAAAATTAGAGGGTTGTTGTGTTCCTGCGTGTGAGTGAGGTCTCCAGTAAGACCCCAAGGAGTTGCTGTGTAAGCAGCAGAGGAGGCATCACGCGAGTGATACTTAAAATATCGCAAGCGTTATAGGTATGCCTCCCGTAATATATATATTTACAGTGTATAAAATAGACGCTTCGGTGCCAATTTCTTCTGTTGTGTTAGTGGGTACCTTAACACGCGTGTTCAAAATTGCCTCTATTTCTTAGCATTATCCCGTTTCCTAATCCAATAGGGTTAGCGGGGTCCGCTACAGAAGCCTAAGGATTTGGCGTAGATACTGATTTTCACATGAGCGATTGCCATTAGACCTCCACAAGCCAAAGAGAAAACCAGACCTCTCTTAGGTATAATTTCTTGAACGTGCGGGTTTCCTCACGATGTTTTCCTCTTCCGCCGAGCAAGTGACAATTACAAATATGTACATAAATCCGAAAACACGAATTCAGTGGTACATGCCCGGATTCGAACCGGCGACCTGTTGCTCAAAGGCCGGTTCCTTATCCACTGGGTTATTACTGCTCTAAAACTGCTCTCCGCGTGTTCAAAATTGCATTAGAACCGAATTGGCCGATGTATTTATATATAAAGCTTGAAATACGAAAGAGTAGCCCTCAGCCGTTGTAACAAAAGGTACTCGTAGAGACGTAAAGGTAAAGTCGTCGTGACACCGCGCCCAAGTATTATACCACTGTATCGCATAGCAATCGAGGCAGGACGAAAAACAATATTGGTAACTTATTTTCGCAAAATTTAATGAATTACAGAAAAAATGTTAAATAAATATAAACCCTATAAATTATTCATGTTCTTATTTATTCTTTGGCCACTGTATTTTGTACACATCTTCAAGCTTTAGAAGATCAGACTTCACAGTATCGTCAGATATATAATAATTTAACAAATTAATTTCATTTCAAAAGCAAAAGTACACTTACTAGATTTTAATGTGAAATTTGTTGCTTTTAGTTACAGTAAGTACTTAAAAATATTAAAATAAAATCACATTTATATTGAGAAAAAATTATGTCAAGATAACAATAAAAGAGAACTCTGACAATATATCTACTTGAGTAGCTACCAATCCACCTGTAGTACAAACAAAACTTCCACTAACTAAATATTCAAACAATATCCTACTTAAATCTAAGCACAAACTCTTACCTATATCGAGTTTCCAATATAAACACCTGCTTAAAATTTATTGTCGATTACATGCACGCTGGCTCCCACCGATAATAAATATAAATAAATATTACTACAAGCCACGAGCTGCTTCGGGATTTTATCTCAATTCCCAGCGTTCAATGTGTGTGGAACACGCGTAATCTTCACACTAGTTTCACACAATATTTTATTATTACCACACGTTCGCTATTATGCTCACTGCAGATTTGAAATATACATTATGGTTATATTAAGTATCAGAAGTTGATATTTAATATCTATTAAGATCCTACATCTGAATACAGATCTTTCTTGACAGGCATCTGGTACATGAAGAAATTAAAGGGCGGCGTAAGTTTTTTTGAGTATATTTTAGTCCCATGGGAATATGTTACTTCTCTTTTTTGGGTTTTAACAAGTCTATGTTACTTCCATTCTCGAATTATTTATATCCAGTACGCTCAGATTGGCCTGCCTAGAGCAACAAAGCCTGAGCGATAGCTGATCTAACACATTTTCTTAAGTACTCGAAATATTTATAAAAAAAAGTGATTATATACTAAAGTCATTGTTATTACAATCAATTAAGGCTCGTCTGAGACATTGTAGCTTTCTGTTATTTAAACAATTTTCAGAGTCGAATATAGTTACACAACAATCTCACCTACTTCACCTCCTAATAATAATCTGAGTCTTATTGCATTCGATTACAATTCCTTGTATATTGTAAGATACAGACTCAATTTAGAGTAAATATAGGTTTCGTATTCATATTATTTGTAGTCATTTTCCTTCCATATTTACCAAGCTCCATGCAATTAATGTATACCATTGCTATTATTTATATAACGACATTTATTACCTCTCGCCCGCAAGTCCGTCCGCATGAATAATTTCAATACTCAGCATGACGCTCAACATCTTGCATTGTACAGATAAAATTAAGTAAAATAATAATTTGAATTCACCTTTTACATTTACGTGACAATACTGTTGAATTAAAATGTTGATGTCGTAAATTATTTCTATGTTCGTGTATGTTGATTAATGTTGTCGAAATAGATATTATATTTTTTCCCACGAGATTTTATTGGGCGCCATAATTGTTGTTCATTCATGACTAATAACCATCAAACTATTGCTAATAATAGAAAAAAGACAAACGCTTATGCAAGTGGTACACCCAGCCGGACAGCAAATAACGCTCTGTCCAATGAGAGAAATAGGGAGACAGGGAATAATGGACATTTATATGAATGCCATTATTCCCTGATTATTCAGGCGTAGCATATTTTATTTCCTGGTGCATTGATGGATTGCAGGAACACAGCGAGTAACTGTGGATAGGGTCACCCGAAAGCTCCCGCGAAATTGAGCTTTAGAAGTAAAGTAGTAAAAAACGTGTGGTCGTGGGACGTAAACCGAAATATTAGGAAGGTATTTATTATTAGGACTTAAGTCATGTTATGAGGAAGGAGTTTAGGAGAGGTAGGGCGCATCAAAGCAAGCCGTCTGGGGAAGTATCTCCACCTCACAGAATAACCGCAGGTAAATAACAACTCGCTAGAGGGTTGTTTTGTTTCTGCATGTGAGTGAGGTCACCATCATCTAAGGAGTTGCAGTGTAAGCAGTAGAGGCGGCATCGCGCGAGTGATACTTAATACATTACAAGCATTATTAGGCTACGGTAACTGTTTTACATCCGTGGTGGGCCGTATGCTTGTATGCCTCCCGACGTTGTATAAAAAAAAGTAGTAAGGAGTTAACAACTTAAAAGCAACTAAAAGCTCTTTATTTATTTATTTAATCTACACTACTGCATACATGTAGTACATGTAACAAAACTGTAACAAAGTCCTTTCATTATGTGATATCTTTCTGGAAAAAAATATTGTTGTGTACTTTAATACCGATATAGAGTTACAACAACAATCTATAGAAATAAAAGTGAAGTGTGTGTTTGTAATGCTCATTAATTTTACTAAATGCAAAGATACACGGCCATTTGCAATATACCTACCGCAGCCAAATAACAACGGTAGAATGTGGTTTTGTTCCTGCGTGTGAGTGAGGTCATCAATAAGCTCCTAAGAAGTTGCTGTGCTAGCAACGGAGGTGGCATCGCCCGAGTAATACTTAATATATAGCAAGCATTTATAGACTGCGGTAACCACTTTACATCAGGTGGGCCGTAAGCTTGTAAAATATATATAAATAGGAGAATAAATATTCGCAAAGTGTTTGAAGTGTGGATGTGAGAAAGGGTATTGGTCAGAAAGAGAAGTGTCGAGACCACGAAGTTAGTTGATTAGAAGAGGTATGCCCGTTGGTATATGTAGAAAGAAAGCAAAAGGAAAAATGGCGTAACAACGAAAAAAATGGCGTAGCAGTATATAACGTTATCCCGTTTCCTAATCCAATAGGGTTAACGGGGTCCGCTACAGAAGGATTTGGCGTAGATACTGATTTTCACATGAGCGATTGCCATTAGACCTCCACAAGCCAAAGGGAAAACCAGACCTTTCTTAGGTATAATTTCTTGAACGTGCGGGTTTCCTCACGATGTTTTCCTCTTCCGCCGAGCAAGTGACAATTACAAATATGTACATAAATCCGAAAACACGAATTCAGTGGTACATGCCCGGATTCGAACCAGCGACCTGTTGCTCAAAGGCCGGTTCCTTATCCACTGTGTTATTACTGCTCTAAAACTGCTCTCCGCGTGTTCAAAATTCCACCACGAAGTTAGTTGATTAGAAGAGGTATGCCCGTTGGTATATGTAGAAAGAAAGCAAAAGGAAAAATGGCGTAACAACGAAAAAAATGGCGTAGCAGTATATAACGCGAAAGTAGAAGAATGTAGGTGCTGAGAAAAGCTTACTTACCACGACCAAATGGATCGGGTGCTATCAGAACGTGCCGACGGCAGCTCTAGGAGTCGGCGGGCGTGTGTCACAGCTATGAGATTTGAAGAAGCGAGTGAGGTGTGTAAGGACCGAGCAAGGGACTTGGCGTTAACTCAATATGACGAGCTCGGTGGCGCAGTGGTGAAACGCGTTGTTACGCTACTTTGACACCAACGCTCGTGGGTTCGATTCCCACACAATACAAACATTTGTGTGCATGAACATGTCTGTTTGTCTTGGTCTGGGTATTTTCTATGTATAATAAGTATGTATTTACAAAAAAAAAAAATGTATTTACGTATGTTTATCAGTTATCTAGTACCCATAACACAAGCTTCGCTTACTTTGGGGCTAGATGGCGCTGTGTAATTTGTGAGACAATATTTATTTATTTATTATTTATAATATACAGAGAATTTATAACCAAGAACGTACTTCCCCAGACGGGTTTCATCGATGCGCCCTACCTCTCTTACCTTTACTTTCATTCATGACTGCCATTTTTCTGTCTGCGCGTTGACCGCTAAGAAAACCCCATTTGGTGTAGTTCTCTAGTCCCAAAATCATTGAGATTTGGCATTCTCAAAATTCTTGGCGAGGATAGGGCACATCCCTAGAAGTTTAATGTATAATAAAATTAGATAAAATCTGTGACCGGCAATTAACCGCATCTTGCTGGGAAAGTTGGTAATTATTAGACAGAAAAGTAAGTAATTATGTGAGACATCCGACCTCCCATGAAGTTATTTGCCGTGGTTGAGCAGGTGTTACCGTTATGCCCAGACTTTCATTAACTAAGCGCCCATTAAGAAGGCACTTTGGTAAATATTTTCAACGCCAAGGAATTTTAAGAATAAAATTATAGGTACTTTCTGTTAAAAGCTTGCGTGGATTTATGGGAACTCTAAATTGGTATAGTAAGCTCTATAAAACTGCACACATCAAAAAAGTTTAAGCAACATGCATACGTTCCGAAAACTGTGAGTGGTTAATTATATGGATCAAATCATGATGTGCATTTCAGTATTTTTAGATGTACATATAATATTTTCGAAGATTAGGGTTAGTATGTTGTTCAATTAAATACAATCCATGTTATATTTTACTTTTAATAAAGGTAGGTATGTAGTAGTTTTATTCTAGTAAACATACTGAACTCAAACCGAAATCTACTCTATAAGTACGTGCACAATGCCCTGTCAGATGCTCAGCTTACGCCGTAGGTGTCACGTACGTCAAAACATAGGCATAATGCACACGTAACATGGATCCAGCAGTATTGTGTTGAAATTTTAGTATGCTATGAATCCCCAATTGTCTTTAGGCCTTATATGAAAAGAGTAAGTGTATCATCTTCCTTAAAATACTGAACGACCGAAGTGCATCGTAGAAGTGCATCCCAAGAGCAGTTCTACAGTAATGGTTGGGGTGGATATTATGAAGGACAAACAAACTGAGCTCGTTTTTGTAAACAGCAACATGGACACTATACATTACATCGAAGACGTACTGAGGACTTATGCTCATTCCTTTGCATAAAGTTAGGCTTAATTTGCACGCTGATTCATGTCAATGCACGTTTGCACTCAGTCGGGAGATCAGTGAGTACCCTGCACAATTGTCAGACATTGATAAAGGATGCATGCTTCTACATGATAAAGTGTTTTATTTTAATTTTTCACCTGACGTAAACGACGACCCACAAAAGAAGAACTAATCCACTAAAAGACCACCTACGCACTGCCTGTAGCTAAGAAGGTTTCATCGGAGCGATTGCCCCAGGGAGCGATCGGGGCGCACAATAGTGAAATTTATGCGCAATTAGATTTTAAACCTTTTTTGTGCCACCATGAGTTACTTGAAGACCGTGCCGGCCAGCACCAGCTCACAATGCCAATGCTGTCGTTACTGTGGCTGTTTCTGCACTAGTTACAACGGCCTTCGCACTATTGTCATACATTATCAATAATATACAGAGGTTGATCAGACATTTTTCATCAGGCTTCCTCACTCCGTGTCAACGGTAACCTTACTGTAATGGGTGGGTGTCGCGTATCACTAGTTCCCATTGGCTACCCGGTACCAGGAGCACAATTGTATAGATAGATTTGCTACGTAGCTACAGAACCTAACCCGGTAAATGGGAATTTTAAAGTTAAACGAACCTAATACGTTACGATAGATCAATCACTCTGACACTAGGCGTAGTAAATAGCAAGTTATGAACCTTAAAAATAATTTGCAATAATAATATAAATGTCAGTTATGGGATATCGTATACAGGTGACCTGTGGGCCAATTCTGCTAAATAACTGCAACTGCACGTTTACGCCTGTCACTTGAGTCGTGCAGGAATAGTGCAGTGCCGATAGGTGTATTCTACTAAAATATCCTGCACTGCAACTGCGCTGGAACTGCGCGTATGCTGCACTGCAACGGCACTGCAACTACGCTGCAACTGTGCGTATCCTCCAAGTAAACTACTTAAAACCTGAAATGTTGCCATATTTCAATCTAATAAAACTGAATTTTTATTTAATGTTGACTCCTATAGTTTCAGTATTGACCTTGGTTGCCGGAGTGGAGGTATTTCTACCCGAAAAGAAGCTTTACTTAATTATTTTTATCCACAAACATCTCCCAAAACAAAGCAAATATAATTCACCGCCTCAGAATATTAATTTCATTTCGCAAAAGTTGCTCAAGAGTAACGTTAACAAAACTGCAAGTAAACTCCTTCAAAAAGTCTGTCACCGGTATACAAATGTCAAAACAATTTATCAGAATACGATTATATTGCAGGAAACGTGCAGTTGCAGTGCAGGTTTTTTAACAGAATAGCGATTCATTTACTGCAACATTCCTGCAACGTCGCTGCTGTCACATCGTTTAACAGAATACCGAAACGTCAAAATGTACGCATTTTGACACACGCCGCGCTGCAGTGCAGTTGCAGTTTTTAGTAGAATCGGCCCACTGTACGCAAACTATGCTGCACGTACAAATAATTATATGAACATATACATACACTTATGTTGACTATTGCGTCCTCATCATTTAATGCTTTATCTTTTTATATAAAACTGCTGTTTTTTAATTCCAAAATTCCTGATAAAACACGATCGATTTGGTCATGGTATCCAAATTTTGCAAATTAGATGTTTTTTGTCTGCAAAACGTTATGCAAATTCCGAAAAAAAATTACACACAGAAAATTATAAAATTATAGGGCTCCTTGAAAATTTGTTAGATCCCTTCTACTACTATGTCAAATCTTATTACTTTACATCACTTTACATCAGGATAATGGACGAAATTCCCCTATGATTATTATGGAAATTTGAGGATAATATGTATGAATTTCTATTTTTTTTATTTACGACAATTTTTTTTACACAATTTGTCAAAAGCGGGAGGCGTATAAGCATACGGCCCACCTGATATAAAGTGATTACTGTAGCCTATGAACGCTTCCAATACATTGAGTATCACTCGCGCGATGCCACCTCTGCTGCTAATACAGCAACTCCTTTGAAGCTTACTGGTGACCTCACTCACACGCAGAAATACAACAACCATCAAGCTATGGCTGCGTTTTTCTGCAAAGTGGAGGTACTTCTACAAACGGGCTGCTATAATGCGCCCTACATGGCTTAAAAATAAATCTCTCACTTTCTAAATCTCGTCTACTAAACAAAAAATAAATAGATTGAGAGAAAAAAATAGAAATAAATAAATTGAGAAAAAATAGACCGTTCTGTCATTGCCTATTAGTATATAAATGTTTAAATAATCATATTTTATGGCGGGCAACGCACAAATCATACCCCAAGCCTTAGTATTATTATCTACCTATAAATTCGCGCCAAATCCCGTGCGGCGTAGGCAGATAGAACCGAGCACCAAACGACTAGGCCCTTAAAACCTCACTCAAACCTTCTTTAATATTAATAGCTCTTATCATACATGCAAGGCATTTTCTAGGGCTCCTGAGATCATCTTCTGATAAAACACGATCGATTTGGTCATGGTATGCAAATTTTGCAAATTAGATGTGTTTTTCTGCAAAACGTTATGCAAATTCCGAAAAAAAATTACACACAGAAAATTATAAAATTATAGGGCTCCTTGAAAATTTGTTAGATCCCTTCTACTACTATGTGAAATCTATATTATTACTTTACAATTATTTATTGTCTCTGCTATTAAATGTATTTAATTAATATGATATATTTTTTTAGTCACTAATTAACAAAAGTTTGACGTCAAACGCTGTTCCAACTGTTTTCTTCTCAATCGTTTCTTTAAATTATAAAGGTCAACGTCATATATAAATCGTATACAACGTCGGTAGGCGTATAAGCATACGGTACACCTGATGTAAAGCGGTTACCGTAGTCTATGAACGCCTGCAATCCATTAAGTATCACTCGTGCGATGCCACCTCTGTTGCTAAAGAAGCAACTCCTATAGAGCTTACTAGTGACCTCACTCACACGTAGAAACACAATTTCCAGGGAGTTGTTATTTGGCTGCGGTTTTTTGTAGGGGGAGGCACTTCTCTAGACGTTACCATATAAGTATAGCTTACACGATGCCACCTCTGCTGATAAGACAGCAACTCCTTAGGAGCTTACTGGCAACCTCACTCACTCTGGCTGCGGTTTTCTGTGAAGTGGAGCTACTTCCCCAGTCGGACTGCTTTGATGCGCATACCTCTCTTAAAGACACTCAACTATGACTAACAGACATATTCATACACAAATGTATCTCCTGTGTGGGAATCGAACCCATAAGCTTTGGTGTCAAAGTAGCTTTGCGTTGCTGACCACTGCACCACCGAGCTTGTCAAAAAGCTGTTATAAGGTGACGAGCTCGGTGGCTCAGTGGTGGAACGCGCTGTTACGCTACTTTGACACCAACGCTCATGGGTTCGATTCCCACACAGTACAAACATTTGTGTGCATGAACATGTCTGTTTGTATTGGTCTGGGTATTTTCTATGTATAATAAGTATGTATTTACAAAAAAAAAAAATATTTACGTATGTTTATCAGTTGTCTAGTACCCATAACACAAGCTTCGCTTACTTTGGGGCTAGGTGGCGCTGTGTAATTTGTCAGATAATATTTATTTATTATTTATTGTTATAATTCAATAAAGTCTCGAAACGATAAGACTGAATTTGGTATCATCACCCAATGGCTCTATGGTGACGTTACTTGATTATTCTAATAGTTACCACGGTATATCTCCATGTAAATATATACATTTACGTCAAGCCCCTTGCGGGGTAAGTAGAGCGGACCGCACGCCATGTGACTAGGTAAAGGTACCTAAAGGTACCTAATTTAATTCTACACCTCACTGGCTTCTTTAACATTCATAGTTCTTTCATGCAAGATCGTCAGTTCCAATAACTCTAGAAACCACCTTCTGATAAAACACGGCCAATTTGGTCAAAATATTAACACTTTATTAACCATTATGATATGGTTACATTACATTAGTTTAGAGGGCTGGTAGACCAACACACAATCATCCTTTTATCAGACTGTTACCTGATTTGAATCCTGGTCCATCACTAAATTCGGGTTTCGTAATGCTTGGGAATCGCTGCAGGATGCTATTCAGTGATCTTTCCAAAGCTTTTGGTTGTGTCAACAATCGGATGACGTGAAGCCCAAAATTAGATTTCATCTTATTGAAATTATAGAAATAGCTGACATAAATTTTAAATTCAACAGAAGTAATTTTAATATTGGGGTCTAGTTTTCTATTTTGGATGCATTTTTATTTTTAGTGTATGTAAACGATCTACCCTACATTGTGCAGGAAATGGCGGGTGTAGTGCTATTTGTTGATGACACCTTTTTAATTTTTAATGTTGCTCACCGGTGTGAAGAAATCGACAAGGTAAATAATGACTACCGGAGCAGCCATGGCAGCGTCGGCATGTAGCACGTACTAACAGTAGTGGGTGGGTGCCGGCCGGCGCTAGGCCGCATGAACTAATTGGTGGCGGAAGCACACAAAGCAGGTTAGATCATTTTGCATGTAAATTTGACTTTCGCAAAATAACGCCTGAATCTATTAACTATTTAACATTTTTTACTCATCCCAAAAAGTGCACAACGCCGCTAAAGAAGTTTTCACTTCAAAAAACGTGTGACCTAACCTAAGAATGGTCTGGTTTTCCCTCTGAATTGTGGAGGTCTGACGGCAGTCGCTCCATATCAAAATCAGTGTCTTCACTAAATCCTAAAGCGGATCCACTGATTAAAATGGATTAGGAAACAGGATAACCATAAGAAGAAGACGACCTAGTCAATAAAGTGATAAACAAATGGCAAACCTGTTAATTAAACTTACATTTTAATAAAGGTCCTTGGGAATTTATAGTATACACAAATTAACATTTTTTGCTGTAGGCGTAGCTTATCGCGATTAAGCGTGGTTTCGCGATTTCTTGATTTAATTACTACCCAGAATGTTAATGTTGCGTGCTACCCCTTCGTCGGTCACCGTTAGCAATAACAAAGCGCTGGAAGTTTACCCTTAACGAGAATTAATTATATGAATCTACTTACCTACTGCTATAAAATATATGAATTTAATTTCATAACTTTTTAAACATTGATGATTTTCTTAAGGTCATGCAGTTATTATAATTCTAAATTGCATAACAAAAATTCAAAGTTATATTAAGAATGTGTATACGAAGATGAGCTGATCTCTTTAAGAGATTTCTGCACAATTTTTATTTTGACTGGGAGTAATAACAACCAAAACAATTTTGGCATAACTTGTGTTTATTAAGGAAAATATTTTTATCCACTCTTTCTAAAGTTTTTTTCATCGATAACACTACTCAACAAAAATAAAGAGTGTGTACACGTATACATACGTGAGAAGTTATACTTCTTTCGTGTAACAAAACAATATTAACTCAGCAAATTTCATCCCGCCACTACTTTACGCGTGCAAAATAAAACGATAATATAATAAATTATCACTAAATATCATTCCCAGTTTATATATATATATATATATATGTATGTATATATATATATATATATATATATATATATATATATATATATATATATATATATATATATATATATATATACATATATATCAAATATATATTTATATATAAACACAGATGACCCAGCAAACGTTGTTCGTCCATATAAATTATTTCTTATTAATTTTTCTAATTATTTTTTATGTCACCGTACAAAAAAAAATTCAGCAATCCGTCGCTCCGTTTTAATTTGAAAAAAGGCTAACCGACTACCAGAGGAAGGGTTTGTACAATAGTCGTCTGCGTGGGTACCTCTGTCTCACCTATTTCTACCGTCAAGCAGCTATATTTATATAGATGTGTTCCGGTTTGAAGAGTGAGATATGGCAGAGAAATTACTGGACAGTGTGACGATACATCCTTAGGCCACAAGATAGTAACATCCCCGTGGTGTTGCGAGCATCAATAGGCTGCGGCGATCGCTTACCATGTACCGCTTGCACTTTTACATTCATAATAGTACGAATCCCTCTAAGACATTTGGACTTTATAACTCTATGAGTTCTATGATTCTCTACGCACCAAATCTATTGCACAGGAGCCGTGCCCGGAATATAAGTGACACATGATTTAACTTATCAATATATGCCCCACAGAAACAATATCTATACAAAAGTAGCTTTCCTACAGGTGTTTCAAATGTTTTCGGAATAACGAATCAAATCTGTTCAGTTGTTAATACGATAATCGTAGTTGATGTCATAATCCTAAGTAAATTCATATTTCAATTACAATACACTTCTGTAGTCAATATTATAAGACCGATTTCTTTCGGCGAACACAATTAAAATTTTGGCCACTCGAAACTCGGGAGCATCCCCTATTAACTTGACTAATAGTGGCGAATCTCTGGGTAAAGCAGAGCTTTCGCGGGTCATCCCACAGGAAAAGTTGCCTTTTTATCCCAGTGATGTGTTCCTATGGCATAGATGAAAAGCCGCTGATACGTTAAAGCGAAATAAAACATACATACGAGTATTTAGTACGATTCAAACATCTGAACGTCCAAACTACCCCACGGGAACATATCACCGTGATAAAAAGTAGCCTATTAATCCAGTATGAGTTGATAGATATAATGAACGAGAGATGCCTAGATGTTTTGTGTGTGTTTCAGAGACCAAGCGAAAATGAAGCGACACCGAAGATCTGTCCGGTGACATGATGGTCCTGTGGTCCGGGGTGAACCAGGACGATCATACCAGCGCTGGCATAGGTGTCCTGCTTTCATCTCGCTTGGCCGCTGGTGTAAAAGATTACGATTTAGTAGGCCCAAAACTTCTCTGCGTTGAAATAAAACTGAGGATTACGCGAGTCTCTTTGGTTGCAGCATATGCTCCTGTAAGCTCTACTAATCCCCAGGAGCTCGAGAAGTTTTGGTAGACCGTAAGTTGTGTTCTGGATTTGGCTGATGCGAATGAACGGATAATTATGTGTAGAGATCTAAATGGATGAGTTGGGACAAAGTGAATCAGTTATGAGGCTGTACTTGATCCATACGGAGATAAGAGGGTAAACGATGCTGGTAAGTTACTTTTAGACGTATGTATGGAACGATACCTTCTTGTGTCGAACACGTTCTTCCATTACAAGGATATTCACACGTATACATGGAGACAGAATGAACAGAAAAGTATGATTGATCTGATTTTGAAAGATGGACGTCTCCGAAAGTCGTTAATAGATAGATACAAGACCCTTCAGAGGTCCCACTCTCGAAACGGACCAATAACTGATGATAAGCCGATTTGTGGCCCTTTTCAAGAAGTGGAGGCACTGGCGAGTACGTATTCCTTTCGGAGATCATGAAAGAATAAAAAGTGAAAAATTAGAAGATGAAAGTGTAAGGAGTACGTATGCACGTCTAGTCTGTGAAAGACTTGTGAACGCGAATCTTTCCGACTCAGATATAGACGAATGTTGGAAAGTTCTGAAAGAAAGTATGGTGCACAGTGCGAAAGGAGCATGTGGTTCGTCAGCATCCAGAATGAACAAGATAATACGTAATGCTGGTGGCATTCATTCTTGGTGGGGGTATGAATATTTTTGAGAAATGTATGGATTATGTCCAGGACGCTGGCACTGTGAATGAGCCTGTGACTGATTCGGCACTGCCAGTGTGCCACGAAGACTAGATGAGATTGAATGGTCGATACGAAGTTTGAAAATGGAAAGTCAGCGGGAATCGATATGGTTACAGATTCACATATGGACTGTGACAACTGCAGGGCCATCAGTTTGATCAGCTTAGCAGCTAAAGTGTATGGAAAAAACATTGACAGGAGAATGAGGGTGAAATCCGATGGAATGCTTGGGGAAGCACGGGGTATTTCGAAGCGGCAGAGGATGTACGGATCAAGTTTTTTCACTCCGCAATATCGTGGAAAAACATCTGGTTATGAACCAGAAGGTTTTCTGCGGTTTTGTGGACCTTGAGAAACCATTTGATAGGGTCGTGCGAAAGAATCTCTGGAACATCTTGGCCAGATATAAAGTTCACGGTGACCTGCTCTGTACTGTTCAATCCACTTATGAGGATTGTACAGCGTGTGTGCCTATTAATCCAGTATAGTAGTATTGCTCTGGTTTGATACCACCATTGGTATCAGACAAGGATGCATGCTGTCGGCTATTCATCCTGTACCTGAACAGATGTCTACAGAGAATGAGAAATATGAATGTGGTAATGCGAATGTGACTCGGTGGTTAACTGCCCAGCTTTATGCAGATGACGCGGTATTAATAGCAGAATCACCATCTGAACTGCAAACACTAGTTACAACAATGAAATATGATTGTATGAAGAAAGGCTTATACTTGAATGCCAAGAAAACCAAGATAATGGTATTTGAAAGAGAGACAACTAGACCGAACACTAGGGTTTATAGTCAATGATGTAGTGTTGGAGCAAGTGGATTACTTTGTATATCTTGGAAGCGCTTTTAGCAGCCCACGGATGATGAGGAGAGACGAGGAAGTGGAAGTAAACTTCTAGGCAGCCGAAATCTAAGCCAAAAGGCACAACTCGCTGTACTCAACGCGGTGCTAATCCCAACGCTAACTATGGAAGTGAAACCTGGGTATGGCAGAGAGGGCATGGAAGTAGAATAAATACGGTCGAGATTCGAGTACTGCGCAAAATTTGTGGCATAACGCTTGGTCAGCAAGCGTTATGTCACAAATTATAATATAAGAAAAGGCATGCTCCGTTGGTTCGGACATGTAGAAAGAATGCAGGATGAAAGAATGACGAAACAGATGTGGAATGCGAAAGTGTAAGGATGAAGGAGCAGAAGAAGATCAAGACCTGACCTACTAACCTATCATGACCAAATTAGTCGTGTTTTATCAGAAGGTCAGAAGCCCTAGGAACCGGCGAGCGTGCATGAATAGAGCTATGAATGTTAGAGAAGTGAGTGAAGTGTGTAAAGACTGAAGAAGACATACATACATACATTACAATAATGATTTTAAACTTCCTCTTCTTCTTAGCATTATCCCGTTTCCTAATTTATTAGGATTTGCAGGATCCGCTACCTAAGCCTAAGGGTTTGGCGAAGATACAAATTTTTACACGAAGCGACTGCCATAAAATCTTCAGAATGAAAAGGGAAAATCAGACCTTCCTTATGTAAAGTCTCGCATATTTCGAAATATAATTTCTTAGGTTTCCTTACGATGTTTTCCTTCACCGCCGAGCAAGTAATAATTATTAACATAAATAAATCCAACGGTACAAACTTAGTACTAGTGTACATGCCGAACCGGGGACCACTTGGTCAATAGGCCGATTCTTTATCCAATGGGCTATCACGCTCTGTGATTTTAAACGTCTAGTTTATTAATGAATGGTAAAATTAAATACTATTTCACATATTTTACATAGATGTAAGGTAGCTGAGCGCCGTAGAAAGGTGCCACGCTGAAAAGTATCATAGCTTGTTGAGATACGAAAGTATTCTACTTCTCTACAGTTCTTCAAGAAGGCAATAAATTTAGTAACGTAATATTTCGCGCGCGCGCGGCCCTTGAAATTCTTTTTGCATCCTTTTTGAAGACTCCCTGGCCCTTGGGAAAGTGTCGGCGTGGGGTTTATTCCACGATATAAGGGTTCGCGGATAGCTCTTCAGGAACAGCAAAGTACTCAACCATTGTGACACTATTGTGTGCGTGGTGAATATATTATAATAAAATAAAAATATATACAATCCTACTAATATTATAAATGCGAAAGTTTGTATGTATGGATGGATGTTTGTTGCATCTTCACGCTTAAACGGCTGAACGGATTTGAATGAAATTTGGCACGTAGATAGATTATGATCTGGATTAACACATAGGCTACGTTATTTGACTCCACGCGGGCGGAGCTAGTATATAATACTTTACGTAATTGGTTATTCTGAACATCACAGCTGTACTTTACAGTCGCTTCATTAGTAAAATGTTTTGTACTATGCGTACACTGTCCGATCCCGCTTTTGTATACATTTTGTTTTATTGTGTTAACAAGAGATTTGTACTTAAAGATGTTGTTTTGTACAACAATCTTCGTAACTTATGGACAGTTGCAAAACTAGGGGTGTCACTCAGTCGTTACCAACCTTACATTGACTTATTTAATACGTAATAAAGTATCATTTGTTTGAATACAAAGTGGAGAGGCATACACTCAGCCCATCTGATATAAAATTGTTATCTTAGCTAGGGACTTTTGCAATATAGTAAGTATTACTAGCTTTTTGCCACTCCTGCACACACAGCAACTTATTGGTAACCACATTTACTCGCAATCATTTGGAACCCCCTGGAGATTTGTTGTATTCCAAGTTGTCGTTTTCTGTGAGGTGGAGGTACTTCCTCTGTCTAGCTGCGTTGATGTCGTTTAAGAACAGTAGGCCGCATTAAAGCAGCCCGTCTGGGGTACCTCCACATCACAGAAAACCCCAGCCATATAACACAAATAACAACTCCGTAGAGAGTTGTTGTGTTCCTGCGTGTGAGTGAGATCACAAGTAAGCTCCCAAGAAGTTGCTGTGTAAGCAGCAGAGGAGGCATCGCGCGAGTGATACTTAATATATCGCAAGCGTTAATAGGCTACGGTACCCGCTTTACATCAGTTTGGCCGTATGCTTGTATGCCTCCCGACGTAGTATAAAAAAAATAGAGAAGTAGGCTCTCTTAATTTAATAATTCATTATTAAAATAATATAGATACACGCCACTAATACCCTCAATGTATGTATGTATATCTTCAAATCTGACGTGAAGAGTACTTAGTAGAACCGAGCGCCATAAAACTCGATCCTTGCACACTACCTCAGTTCTTTAACATTCACAGATCTTTTCATGCACACTCGCCGCTTCCTAGGGCTCCTGGCGTTACCTTCTGTTAACGTGTTAGGTGAGACTTGGTATTCCCCAGCTCCCACATCCTTCCACTTTCGTGTTATATAGCTATTTCGACATTATTTCATCCGGCATTCTTTCTACATGTACAAACATTTCCTTATCTTAACACCGACACTCTCTTTCATACCAACTCTCTTTCTTATATCATCATTGCGAACGCAGGCAGCAAGGCCACAATTTTTGCACAGTGCTCGCATCTCGATCGCATTTATTCTACTTTCATGCTCTCTCTGCCATACCCAGCATTCACTGCTATAAGTTACCGTTGGGATTAGCACCATGTTGTGTACAACGAGATGTGCCTTCTGCTTTAGATTTCGACTGCTCTCTATTATCTTATTTTTTTTCGCATTTACTTGTAAACCTTTCTTTATGAAGTCATCTTTCGTTTTTTTATTCCACTAAGGTGGCAAACGAGCGTACGGCCTGCTTCATGATAAGCCTATGGATATTTGCAACACCTGGGGTGTCACTCTTGCGTTGTCGACCCATTAAGAACCTCTTCACGTCTTTCTTGAAGAACCCCATACTGTAGTCCCTTGGGAAAACCTCGGTAGGGAGCTCCTCATTCCTCAACTAGTTTCATTGTTTTAACTAATGTTATATCCAATTTGATCTAACCGGCTTTGTATGCGTCCACCACCAATTAGTTCATGCGAACTAGCGGCCGGCCGGCACCCACCTACTATCGTTAGTCGATGCAACGTGCCGTCGCTGCCACGGCTGCTCCGGTAGTCTCTATCTCGGCTGCTGTGGTCGTCATCGCGATTGCCCGCCATCTGGCATGCACCCGCCACCGTTGCTGCCATGACTGCCCTGATCGTTGCTGCGACACGTGTTTTGCCTCTCCACGAGGCATCCTCAGGTGCTGTAGATGTTAGTCGTTAGAATTGTAGCATGTTATTCTAACTAACCTCTACATACTATACAAACAATGCAAAACACACAAAGCAGGTTAGATCAAATTGCATGTAGACTTTCGCAAAATAACGACTAACATTACTATATTATAACTGACATTAGTTGCTTAATACTCGTAGATATTAAGCAACTAATGTTCGCAATTCTGATGGTGATTCTGCTATTAATACCCGTAATACTTATGATAAAGTCATTTCGTTACCCTTTTCTTACAAAACCCACACAAATCATAAATTTTATCTAAATAAATAAATCAAATATGGGTAACATTTACCATATTTCATACGCAGTCCATTGTAAAACCTTGGAAGCATTCGTAATGGAAGGTAACAAATGTAAGACTTCGAAAACGGCCCCAGGAAAGTTGCGTTAATCAATCATTTTGATTTACAAGACAGTTTTCCAATTGTAATAAATTCAGGAAAATAAACTCTTATTTTATCTATATCAACAACGACTGGTATTGTATGCAACAACGACTCAGGCAGAGAGAACCGAGCGCCATTAGACGCGATCCTTTCACACCTCACTCGGTTCTTTAACATTCATAGCTCTTGCACGCTCGCCGGTTCCTACGGCCGCTGAAAAAACACGACCAATTTGGTTATGGTAGGTGAGTCTTGGTCTTCATCGGCTCCTAACATCCTACTTAAATATTGGGTTACTTAATATGTAGGGTTTTTATACAACGTCTGAAGCCTATGAATCCCTGCAACATATTAAGTATTACTCGTACGATGTCACCTCTGCTGCTAACACAGCTACTCCATGGGAGCTTACAGGTGACCTAACTCACTTGCAGGAACAAAAAAGTCCTCCTGGAAATTATTATTTGGCTGCGATTTTTATGTGAGGTGGAGGTACCAGACTACCTCCACCCTACCTAAATGATTAGGATTAATATTACAACATAATATTATTGCAAAACATGAGTGAGAAGAAATAAAAGGCTATCTTTCAGGGATCTCGAGAGCAGAGAGCAATTAAATCTTATGAGGAGTGGGGATACAAGAGCCGAGATTTTTTTTCTTTGATTTATCTCGATACCCTACTTCAAGTGATTATTACAAATATGTTCCTAAAGCCGAAAACATGAATATAGTGGTACATGCTCACGCCAGGATTCAAACCAGGGACCTACGGTTAACAGGCGGCTATTTTTACTATTGTCTGTGACAAATAAATAGTATTAATTACATATTTTGGACCAAACGAGTAACGACATAACTGCAGAATATCAACTTTACAGAAGTTTCTTTTTATGTATTGTTTAGAGCCGAGTTGTTATATAAATGTTCAAAAACTTTTTTTATTGGATGGTTCTACCGAACATAGCGCTTTTGTGTTCATTCGTCAATGTCAAAGTTTTTGACAAGCCCGATGGTTGTCTAGCAATGGTTACTTTATCATCAAGACTCGTGTGTTCGATTCCACACATTAGGAACATATGTGTGTCTATACATGTCAGTTTGAATTGATCTGCTGTTTTAAGAGAGACAGGGTGCATCAGAGTAGCCCGATTGGAGAAGTAACTCCACCTCACAGAAAACCGCAGCCAAAATAAAACTCCCTGTTGGGTTGTTGTGTTCCTCTGACTGAGTGAGACTCCGGATTTGTTGTGTTAGGAGCAGGACTGATAACGCGCAAGCTATACTGCCTTATTGTAAGTGTTCATAGGCTACGGTAACCGCTTTACACCACAAGGATTATTATTGCCGCTAATTCCAATGTCAAAGTTTTTGGGTAATATTGCATTATCTCGACTGTGATGGTCAATATATTATTGATATAAATTAATAGTGCCTAACTAAACAAACGACCAACATGTACAAACCAATCTCGCGCTTCTGTCGTGATTTATGAGTTTAATTTCAGTTCCAATATATCGGAGATGTGGAATGACTTACCTGCCGTGGTTTTCCCAAGGGACTACAGGATAGGGTTCTTCAAGAAAAACGTGAGGTGGTCTTACAGGGTCGGCAGTGACACCTCTGTTGTTGCAAATGTCCATAAACTGAGGTAACTGCTTACCATTAGGCAGGCTGAACGCTTGGCTGCCAGCTTAGAGGAATAAATCTTTCAGGTGGGCCGTATGCTTGTATGCCTACCGACATAGTAAACAACTGAAAACAATCGAATACAAAGATTAACCAATCGAACTACTCTTTTTTATATAACGTCGGGAGGCATACAAGCATACGGCCCACCTGATGTAAAGTGGTTAATGCCTGTAATACATTACGCTTCGTCCACGCGATTCCACCCCCGCTACCAACACAGTAACTCCTTAGTAGCTTATTGATGACCTCATTCACTCGCAGGAACACAACAATCCTCCAGGGAGCGGATTTTTGTAAGGTGGATGTACTTCTCCATACGGGTTCCTATGGTGCGCCCTACTTCTCTTAAAAGCACCCAGACCAAGATAAACAGATATGTTCATGCACGCAATGGATAAACGTTAGTTAGTTTCCTGCTTGAGAACCGAATCCGCCATTGAGCTTGTCAGAATTACTGTCATGATCTGAGGTTTATCGCTTTGCAAGTACGTCCGCGGTGGTAGTTTGCAAATTCGAGAGAAATTCTGTTTTTTTTATACCTCGCCGGGACGCACACCCATACGCCCATCAGATGTGCCTATGATAATTATCATAACTGAAAGTGCTGCTTGTACGTTGCCACCTTTGCTGCTAAGGCAGCAAACTCGTTAGGAGGTTATTGATAACCTCACTCACTTGCTGAAACCCAAAACCCTGCGTGCTGTTGTTATTTGGCTGTTGTTTTCTGTGAGATGGGGAAACTTTTCCAGTCGGGTTGCTTTAACAAGCCATATCTCTTTTAGGTTAGCTTAAGGCTGCCTGTCTATTGGAGCGGAGAAGAAGAGAACTAGATTAAAAATTCATACAAAACGCAGAGCGGCACAGAAAAGCGGAGCGGGGAAACGGTAACGCTTTGCATACTCCGTCACTACTGCTACGCTTTTTCCACATTAATGGACAAACACAATCCGTAACGGCTCTCCGTACTACTCTCTCACTAAGCTCTGCTTTCTCGATCAGTCTCGGCAGTCTAACGACGATTATCTACCGAAGATTGCCGAAACGGTTCTTCGTGTCCGATTTTCTATAACTTGCGTTCATACCTACGAATGAAATGTTCGTACTTTAAGTTCGTGCTTGCGATGTAAGCCCGTACTGAATTTAACAAGTCGGTGTTCTCACGGTTAAGACAAGGAGGGATCTATAGATCATTCGTTCAACATTTAATAACGAGGTGACACGCATAACGCGTGGTATCCGGATGGACGCACGCGATGATCTCTAGTTTGTTCAAATTGTCTTAGACAGTCCTTCTTGACCTATGTTAATGGTTGATCTTCAGGAGATAAGTATATTTATTATGAAGATTATTATTTTTATCTGTGCGCTGTTATACGTGTTACATGTGCGTATACATCATAGTTTCCGAATGAATAATCCGATATTATTGCAGTTTTTTTTTTCATTTGAAAGCTAATTGAACACTGCTAATGCTAATACTACAAATACGCGTAGATCTTAGCTTTTATTACAATATCATCATTTCTAGTGAGTTACCTACCCTGTAAAAAAATTTCAGCCCTTTTTGAAAAAGCCCAAGCTGTTAATCTCTTGGGAAAACATTTTATCATTTATTACTCATGTGTCTATCTATCTGCCTGATATTGTACTGTATTGTAGAGCAATTTATATATACAGAATAATATTTGCTTCAGAAGGTCCAAGGTCGGTATTAGCTAGACTGGTCTTGCCATTCTTGTAAATAAAATAACATAGGCTAGTGTTTGGATGGGTTCGTTTATCTTGAACATGTGTAGGAAAATCTTCAATTTCGGCTGGTGTCGTTATTTATTCTTCCAAGCGCCATATGACTTCATAATATTTATTCATTCATTGGCGGGCTCCGCTGCCTAAACCTAACTAGTATTGTTATTTATCAGTAGTTAATCCAAATCAGTTAGTGGCCTTCTTTCAGCTCGAGCGCGGCAGTGTGCATTTCAAGTCCTGTGTCAGAGTGGTGCCCGTAACTCTGTCAAAGGACTTACCTGGTCACGTGTAAAAAATAATAACGTCGGAACGGAATGCACTACGCATTACTCCAACCAGATGATTTCAGTGGATTCTATAATGACGAACTCGGTGGCGCAGCGGTGAAATGCGCTGTTACGCTACTTTGACACCAACGCTCGTGAAATCGTCGTATATGAAAACTGACATGATCTACTCATTGCTGATCATGACTTGGCAGATACTGTCAGTATATTGCTACTTCAGCTGTAACCTGACTGTTGAGGATAGCTTTTATATAACCTTTTTATACTTTTGTAAACTCTATGTTTTTACACTCTGGTATTATGCTTTTGTTTTTCTGTTGTCATATTATTGTGTCTTCGTTCGTCTTTTGGTAAGCATTATTATTATAACTCCTATATCCTAAATAAATAGAAAATACTCTGATATCTGGTCTTTACCTATTTATTACATACAGTCCACCTTTCTTTAAAACCCATTCTTTACACTGACTTTGAGTGCTATATTGATAACTTTATCCAGATTCTACCTCATACCTCAGAGAAACGACAAGCATAGCTATCTCCATTGCATAACAATTTGCTCTTTAATAATGGATGTATTTATGCCGTAAATATAAATCAAAGTTTCCGAAATGCTGACGAATATTGTCCGGTGTGTTTATCTTTTGTTGAATTTACAACAGTCAGTGGGTTTTTTTGTTCAAAGTAGAAGGTGGATATAGGCATACATCAATTACTGCATTCGTTAGGTAGTGAAGACAAATTCAGTGTGCATGGCCTTGTCTAGTTATATATAACACATTCCCAGCCCCACGGCTTAAAAAAATAACATTGCGATAATTAAACATGTAAGACCACTTAATGATTGGACTATATATTGGTATCGACCAAGCTATACCATACATTTTTTACTACTAGAATATAGTAGAAATGCCCGACAACAGGAAATCTACTGTTATAGTTGCGAGACTTCGCAATACTGTTACATGTTATGATTTTTTTAATTTTAGATATCAACACTGTTATTTTACAAAATACTACACCGTATCCTGTCAGTTGACGCTGCCATGCTGACCCGCAAGATGCTTCTTGACGCTTCGTTTAAAGGATCCCATAATGTAGGAAGGTGGGAACACATGTGCAGGCAAGGCGTTCCACTTTTTAATGGTATGACAAAGATAGGAGTTGCCGAACTTTTTGATACGCGAAGAGATATTCTCAACAGTGGAACGATGACATCGCAAGCCCGTACGTGTGGTTCTATGACGGAAGGGTGAAGGTTATTATATTAGGGAAAACAGTCCTTCAGAGCACTCGCCATGGTAAAGGCGGTAAAAAACACTTAGAGAGCCTATGTCCCTACGGAGTTGAAGAGGTTCTAGGTTTTTGGTGACCTCTTCGTCGTCAATTATGCGGATAGTCCGTCGCTGCAACCTATCGTGAGCCTCAAGAAGATACACTGTGCGGAGCCGTCCCAGAGTCAAAGTCAAGTCAAAGTCAAAATCTTTTTATTCCGTAAAAATGGCTACATTTGTTTGGAATCGTCACAATTTTTTTCCCTACCGTGCAGTTTATGACTAGGTGAGCACTGATAAAAATACTGCCAAAAAACTCAGGCGTCCCTCTTTTGGTGTCCAAACAAATTTACATATTTTATTAATTACATTATAATTGGATCGACTCACTCCCAGGCATTTTTATCATTAATATAGTCCGATACTTTATAATATGCCCTGCTACACAATTTGGCTTTAATAGTAGTTTTAAATTTGTTTATTGACAATTCTCTTATATTGCTGGGAAGTTTGTTATAGAACCGTATACATTGCCCCATAAAAGAATTACTTATTTTGTGGAGACGGCTTGCATGTAACACAAGATTATGCTTATATCTAGTATTTATGCTATGAGTATCACTCTTTTTACTAAATGAGTCTATGTTTTTATGGACATACAAAAGATTTTCATAGATATATTGCGATGCGACTGTTAAAATATTTATTTCTTTGAATTTTTCTCTAAGGCTCTCCCGGGGACCAAGTTTGTAGATAGCTCTTATGGCTCTCTTTTGCAATAAAAAGATGGTGTTAATGTCCGCGGAGTTACCCCAAAGAAGAATTCCATATGACATAATACTATGAAAGTAGCTGAAATAAACTATTCTAGCCGTATCAATATCAGTGAGCCGTCTAATAGTTTTCACTGCATAGGCTGCAGAACTTAGTTTTCCTGATAATTTTTCAATTTGTGGGCCCCATTGTAGTCTGGAGTCAATTGTTATACCCAAGAACACAGTTGTCTCCACAGGGGCTAAATTAGTTCCATTAACATGTACATTGGTAGCCACCTGTCTTACATTAGGTGTTGAGAACTTAATTACTTTAGTCTTTTTATCGTTTAAAAGCAGATTATTAACACTAAACCAATGAATAACATTAGAGAGAGCATCGTTAACTTCGTCATAATTACCTAACTGTCTATTAATTTTGAATGTCAAAGAGGTATCATCCGCAAACAATACAATCTCATGTTTATCCCTTACATAATAAGGTAAGTCATTTATATAAACTAAAAATAAGAATGGACCTAGAATTGACCCCTGTGGGACTCCCATAACTACAGGGGACCCCGAAGATCTTTTACCATTAACATCGACCTTCTGTATCCTATTGCCCAGATAAGAAGACAGAAGTTCGAGAGCCTTGTTCCTGATACCGTAGTGGTGTAATTTTCTGACAAGAGTGTCATGGTGCACGCAGTCAAACGCTTTAGATAGATCACAGAAAATTCCCAAGGCATCTTGCGAACCCTCCCATGCCGCGAATATACTTTTAAGCAAATGAATCCCTGCGTCTATAGTTGAACAACCTCTCGTAAATCCGAACTGTTTCCTATGAAGCAAATTATGTGCATTGAAATGTCTGAGCAACTGGCTAAGCATTAGTTTTTCAAAAATTTTACTGAGAATGGGCAGTATGGAAACAGGTCGAAAATTCGAAGGGTCCGAACTATCACCAGATTTAAATAATGGAATGATTTTACTATGTTTCATCAAGTCAGGAAATACACCAGATGCCACACAACAATTGAAAATTGTAGCTAAATGTGGAGCGATTGAAATAATAATAGAAGAAATGGTTTTGACAGATAGACCCCACAGATCTTTAGTGTTTTTCATATTTATTGATTTAAAAGCGTTCAAAACATCTTTTGGGCTTACAGCTGAAAATTCAAATATTGTGTCGCATTCTACCACGCTCTGTTTGAGAACCAGTTCAGCAGATATAGAAGAAGACATAAGATTTCTCGTAGTAATAAGAGGAATGTTAGAAAAATATTTTTCAAACTCAGTCGCAATTTCTACATCATTTTTGATATCTATATCATTTATCTTTAACCGAAAGTCTCGACTACGTACTTTCGCTCTACCCGTCTCATTATTTATCATATCCCAAACAGATTTAATAATATTTGTTGAACCATTAATTTTATTTTTTAAATATATAGACTTAGCATTGGAACAGGCTCGTTGAAATATTTTGGCATAATTTTTTACAAGTTCTTGAAAAGTCGGATTGTGATTACAGGTTCTTTCTTCATAAAGTTCATACAATTTATTCCGACTTTTGTAAATACCAGGAGTTGCCCAATCACTGAATGTCATACGGTCACTTACAGACAGTCGTTTTGGAGTAAAGATTGTATTAAATTCACTAGTGATTAAGCTAAATAACGAGCTGTACAAGTGGTCCGGAGTACCGTGACAGGGCAACAATACAATATTTTCTGCTATATTAGACTTAAATCTTTCTAAGCGGCTTTTAGTAAATGGTATATAATTTATTTGCTTTCTTTGTATTTTTGAAGAATTTGGAAATGAAACCAACTGACCTGAATGGTCTGACTGAACTTTATTAATTATACATTGATACAAAGGTTTTACAGTGCTAAATATGTTACAATACATGTAGCACTTGTAGCAGTTACTCTTGTTGGCTCTGTAAAAATATGATGCAAATTGTATGATTTAAATAAATTTAAAAAGTTGTAGGTAACAGAATTTTTCTCCAAAATATCTATATTAAAGTCTCCACAAATTATAACAGTTTTATGGCTATTAGATAATTTATTTAAGGTATCCTCCATGATATTTGAAAATGTTTCAAAGGGCGTGCTAGGAGGTTTATACAGGTTCATAACAATGAATCGTTCCAATTCAATGCATGAAATCTCTACAACTCGCTCAACAGAGAGGCTCACAATGTCACCCCTTTCTTTAAATTTAAGCAACTTATTTAATAATATTAAGGAGCCACCATGTATACAGTTATCTCTGATGAATGAGCTTGCAACCTGGTGGTTATTGAAGCTGAAAATGAATTGATGGGGTTTTAGCCAGTGCTCAGTTAGACATAAAATATCAATATTGCTACAATTCATAAACAACTCCAATTCTAACTCCTTTCCGATCATCCCCTGAATGTTTTGGTGCACCAGGTTGATACAATTATTATTCTTTCTATATTCTTGACACTTTACAATTGATGGGGATATAGTATTATTATTACTTTTAGTTCCGTTTTTAATATTGTTATTATTACTATTTACATTGCCAGAGTAAAACTCTATTGTCTTGGAACCTAATTTAAAGAATTTGGAATACCTTCCAAGGTACCATTACTCAATGTCAAATTATCTAACTGCTCAAAAGAAGCAGGGTTGTTAGCCAAACTTTTGGCTGGTTTCATAAAACAATATGATAGCGAATCTGCTATTTGTCTTTTATAAAAATTGCTAAGATAAAATTTATCTTCTGTCAAATTATAATATTTATTATTAAATATATTTATGTCAAGTATATGAAATTTGTCATCATATAATGTCAATGTATGCATTTTATCATTTAATCTATACCTAGATGCATTTTCCGCCTCGGGCAACAATTGACTGTATGGGAAAGTAAATAAAAACACTTTTCCCACATTTATCTGTTGTAACATATTAAAATATTTAATCATTATATGTTTATTTAAATTTCCTCTCCTCCCAATAAAAACAATTAAAGTTGTGTTGGGGTGGTAATCCCTCTTAACTATTCTATCTACTATTTGAGTGAAACTGGCTCCAGGCAAACAATAATTGGTAACCAGTTTTCCTGATTTTTGTAATAATAATTGGCCCATGTTTTTACCTATTTCATCACTATACATTATTATGTTGGAGTTATTATTTTCGCTATTATTATTTAATGATAGATGCGAGCAATACTCCACGCAGGCCTGAACTTGTGTCTTATAAAGCAGACAAAGCTGATCCGGCGCGAAGAACCGGCGCACTCTGTTCAGGACTCCGAGTTTTCTTGAAGCTGTTGAGAGGAGGCTCTCGATGTAATAACGCTGGTTAAGGTCGCAATGAATACTCATACCTAGCATATTCAGGCTATCTCGCATACTGAGGGAAGCGCTCTGAAGACTGGGAGTGGGAAGGAAAGTGCAGCAGTTGCCTGTGAGGTGGTAACGTCACTTACTCGCATGAACACAACAACATCCCTCCAGGGATTTGTTATTTAATGATGCCGGAGAAGTATAACTTCTCATGCGCGTACATAAGTACACGCACCCATTTTTTTACCCAACTATTTTTTACTCTTTCATTTACTACACTTATCAAAATTATAATCTTTACTAGCTTTTACCCGCGGCTTCGCTCGCATTGTTGCATCGCATGTTACTTCTGATACCTCCAAGAATATGTGTACAAAGTTTCATGATGATCGGTTCCGTAGTATTCGCGTGAAAGCGTAACAAACAAACGGACATTCACATTTATAATATTAGTAGGATATTCGGAAATTTAATATTTTTATAGTAGCCTAAAATGATAGGCATTAAAAGTAATTTTTTTCTGTAAGAAATCTGATTTTTTAACAAAATTACACATTTGATACAGAAAAAAAATTCTTTTTACTTTTTAGCCATCTTTGCAAATTTGTATTTAAAGCAGGTAGGTAGGTACACGTACAAATTATTACGGTGTTAAGCACGGCGTAGCCACGACTGGAGTACCTTTAGCAACGATAAATTTTGTCTGTGTGTGCGTGCGACGACGCATACGTACGGACGCGCACACATACAAACCAAACGCGGTGCATTTCTATGAAGATATCCTACTTATTTGATTTTACTACGCCAAAGGTTTGTTAGATTTTATAATTGTTATATTAAACGATTTTATACATTTGAAAAGTATGTTATACTATTTTTATCTTAATTGAAAATTACACCAACCGAAATTATAAATTTCGTCGGTAATTATTTAAAAAATATATATATTTTGTTGTTATATCTCATATTACTTACCCAAGTTGAATATCATCTGTAAAGCTAAATTAACGCCTATGTGAACAAAATAAGGTTTTTCTCAGCACTTAAATAAATAAGTGTCGAAACAAATACACGACCTTCATTCTTTGTTTTAAATTTGATAAAAAAAAATTTATAACTTTTATTTTTATAACTTTTAAATGTCAAATTTCAAGTAAGTATCTAAGTCACTTCAAAGTAACTTCTAAGTGACTTAGATGCTTGAAACTTTTATTAGATATTCTTATTTCAATTCCATTTACTAGAAAGATCGATATGAATTAAAGTCTGTAGTGTTAAAGAGCGTATCATATGAAAAATAATTCAGTTATTTTTCATATGGTTTGTTTCAATAGGTGGTGATTTTAACGGCTTGTATAACTACCGCTCGGGTATATGTAATACAATTTTAAATAGGCATTCTGATCAGCAGAGTTATTCACAAAACCAATTGATATGATTGGAATTGATATTAGGCCGTACACTTGTTCGCCACTGCAGCATATAAAAATTCTTCAAAACGACCCCAACAGAAAATCAATGCTACGAAATCCCAAGGAGTACAATTGCAGCTTAAATATTCAGGCTAATGTATTTACATATATGACAAATTCAGAAATTTTAAACATCTTTTATTTATTCGACAGGTGAAACGATACCATTCATCCGTCGCCGACTTTGCGAAAACCTCTTCAAGACCTTTTTGATGAGCCTCATGTCGTCTATTGGAATACTTTCGCAGTGAATTCATTCCATATCTTAATGGTTTACAGTAGATTTTTTTTCTTGAACCCCACAGTAGGTAATTGTGGTACTAGGATATGATAATGGCTTGCAGATGACGAGTGGTGCGATTGTATAAAAAAGCTGTGGACACCATATTGAACAACTCCACAGAACACATTCATAAAATTGACAATTGCTAGAACACATAATGGAAGGCTAAGTAAGTATCTTCTTTAATTTAAGGCCAATTGTCGACAATTCACAAACGCACCCCTAAATCTAATCCTAGCCGGTAACCAAGTGCCCTCATCGAAAAGCCACTATGTGACTTCATGTGAAGACTGACTTGAGACTTGTACAATACTGTTTTCCGATCTAAAATGCTGTTTCGATCTGTTTTGCACACTAAGTTTTTTGGACACAAGCTTGACGTTTAATTCCAAGTGACTTTGATTGAAGTTTCCTGAAGTTCTCGACGCCAAGAATCCTAATGCCGTTGGCGATGGCGATTGTAATGGAGAGAGGTAGGGCGCATCAAAGCACTCCGTAGCACAGAGCTTTGTGCTTCGCCAGCATTAATGTGCATCATCAGTTTCATCGGAGCAGTTGCCAATTAGTATGCCACTTTATTCATCTGCTGTAGAAGCTGCCAACCTATTTACATAAACCTCCGACCAATCCTTATAGTAATTTCAATAAAATACCAGACCCACCAAGGGCCTTTATACGGTGGGTCTGACTTTAAACGCCTTTGCCATAACTATTTGGGCTGACAACCAATGCCTTAATTTGGCTTTCAATCGTCAAAGCCAGCCCAGTATTCGGAAATGGCCATTTGCAAATAAGCACATGTCAAAAAGGATATATTGCCAATCTATGTCTCTTTCAATTTATGATGCTAGCATTAGACTATTAGACTAAGGATTTGCCGAACACAATCCAGTGTGAAAATCAGACCTTTCTTAGGTTAGATCACACGTCACGACATGTAGGCTTTCTCATAATGTTTTCCTTTACCGCCAAGGAAGTGATAATTACAAATATTTTTAAATTAGTGATTCACGTGTACGAATCAGAAAACACAAATTTAATAGTAAGTACATGCCAGGACTGGAACCGGGGACTAATCGGTTAATAATCAGGTTAATTATCCACTGGGCTATCACTTCTTTTTTTCAGTCTTTGTCAGTTAGATATCCATCAATACTGTAATAAGGCTTTACATAAAGGATATTTTTGATATGCTTTTTGAATATATTTGTCTAAGGACTAACAGCACATGAGGATGCCTCGTGGAGACAAAACACGCGTCGCAAGTACTACCATAGCAGCAGGTCCTGTTCAGTCTTTAAATAAGTCTCTAGTTTCAGGGAATTTTAATACGTACGGTAAGTCAGATGGTCCCGTTACTATTTTATAGATATTTGGCTGAGGTTTTCTGTGAGAAACGAACCCACGAGCGTTGATGTCAAACTAACGTAACAGATAAATAGATAGCTAGATATCATTTTTATTTGCATCTTCATTCACATGCATAAAATGCTTATATTAAAATTATTTTTTCACAATGATAACAAACAAAAACCTCATGCATGTCAAAAGTATGACAAAAAGGCTGCAGCTCAGCGTCAGTATTGCTCAAGAGCAAAACACTGATTTTCAGCTTTAACCTAGGATCAATTACAAGATACGCACGCAACCGTTTTACTGTTAATACAACAATTAACCCACAATTCCACGTACTAAATTTGCACTAGAATTTCTAGTTTTTGAAACAAAGAATTTCACCATTGAATAATTATGATAAAATTATGACGCCTGCAACTGACGAATAGCAATTCTGTTAGGGAGCGTTATGTGGCCGTTATGTAATCACACAAAATATGAACATTACATTTAGTCACATAAAGATTACTAAGTCTGGTTTTTTAAAAATAACAACTTAGTTCTAAGTTGTAAGTTTGATGAACTCGGTGGCGCAGTAGTGAAACGCGTTGTTACGCTACTTTGACACCAACGCTCGTGGGTTCGATTCCCACTCAGGACTAACATTTGTGTGCATGAACATGTCTGTTTATCTTGTTCTAAGTATTTTCTATATATAATAAGTTAACTTACAAAACAAATATGTATTTACGTATGTTTATTAGTTGTCTAGTACCCATAACACAATCTTCGCTTAGTTTGGAGCGACATGGCGCTGTGTAATTTGCCCCACAACATTTAATATTATTTATTTTATAAATGATCAACTGTCATCAAATTGCACATATTATGAAATCGTAATTTTGAGTGAAACAGTTCGAAACGCCTGAGAATCGCTGTCATGAAGTTACAGTTCTCATCTCTGAAGATGACTCTACCATCCTCAACTCCACTCCACACAACAACTACTACAAGTACAACAAACCGAGAAGTAACAACTTATTCGAACCTCTTAAACTACGTAACTCGGCTTTCATGTACCACCAAACTGGCAACCAAGCAAATGGCCTGCCTGCTGGTATGTTATCGTACAGGATACATTCTCCACGTATCCTTTGTGCAGTGTTGCTGGTTCTCACTTTTATTATCGTTGTAAGGTTACAAGTAAAAAACAATTTAAAAAAGTACTTAATTCATTGAACAGAATATTACAAAACAACTTAAAAAATCGAGTAGACTATATTAGTGACACAGCATCAATGTAATGGAGGAGAATGCTATCTAACTACGGTTTCTGGTTGAGAATCAGAAAATAAGAACCCTGAATCTCACACATTGACTGTGGATTCGAACCACAGCACAGTGGAGCACCGAGGTTGAAGGTTAAAAGGTGGTCACCGACATCTCTCTCTTGTTACCCGAGCTCTTGCTTGCATTTTTTAGAAATATAATTCTTTAAGTCAAAAAATTTCACTTGTTTAAACGTTAATTTATTTAAAAATAAACAACATAACTTTTAATTAGCACAAGTAAAAGTTATATTTTGACGGGCTAGGTGGTGCAGTAGTTAGTAACACTACTTTGACAACAACGCTCGTAAGTTTGATTCCCATACAGGACAAACATTTGAATGTATGAATGAATGTCTTATGCTTTTAATCGAGGTAAGGAGTACCCGAGCAGCCTGTTTACTAAAGCACCTCCACCTCATAGAAAACTTCAACCAAATAATAGCTGTCTGGAGGGTTATTATTAGGCAGTATGTCAATATTTAATTTTACTATATACGGATTGTAAACAAAATCTCAAAAATTTAAAACAATTATCTGCTATGAGATGGCTATAGTTGTATTTGTTTTTCAGGCTTGACAATAGGATTTCGGATTTAATGTCCCTGGAAAATCCTAATACCCTAACATTCCTTTTAATAAACAAATTAAAACAATTTACGCAAGAGAACTCAACGACACAAGTTGCCTCCTGTAAAAATAGCGTTAGAAAACCATGGATAACCACTGGCATAATAAGGTACATCCAAAACAGAAACAAATTGCAAAAGAAATTAAAATCTGATCCAGAAAATATAGTTTTAAAAATAACTTTTAAGGGATATACAAATTACTGTAATAACTGAATAAAAACTCTGCTGCTTACACAACAACTCCTTAGAAGGTTCCTGGTGATCTGATTCACACGCAGAAACAAAACAACCCTCTAGGGAGTTGTTAGTTGGTATTTGGTTTTCTGTGAGGTGGAAGCACTTCCCCTGACGGGCTGCATTGATGCGCCCTACCTCTCTTTCTTGGATTTGCCACGAAAACGAAATTTCTTGAGTAGGAGAGGGTGCAGAGATCTTTACATTAGACGATGTACTTTAAACCTTATAGATTCCCCGCCGAAGAACTCTATCTCTGCTGCAACCTCCTAATGATTCGCAAATTGCATGTCCTGCTGACTGTTCTTAGGCTTCATAATCATAAATATTTGAGATATAATAATAGTATGATGAAAATAAGAAGAAAACATAATGTTGCACCTATAGTCCCTGTTAAATCACAGAATGTTAGGAGTCAATTCATCAATCAATCGCCTTGCCAATACAATTCTATTAATAAGAGTATCAACATACGGGACACTCAGAAAGTTATGCGAATACCCTCTTACGTATCTCATCGTTGCAAAAAATCACTTACCATTTGGCTCAAAACTTTTAATTATGACGAAGTTGAGGTGCTTCTAAAGTGATACCAATTTAGAAAATTATCAATATATTCACACATACTAAAAAGTTCGATTACTTACAGGTCAGACACCCATATACTGTAATGACAACAGAAATATGTATGGCCAAATACGCACATATCCTTCATTGCACACGCATTCTTTTTCTCTTACATACACACACCACACACACACACACCTTCGTACACACAACCTCATGCGCACGTATTCTCGCATTTAAATACACACTCACACTACTCAGGTAAACTAACAACCTACACTTATATATTTTTATAATACCACTTAAATCTATATTCTGTAATATATAAAAATTTTACTTACTTACCTAATTTCAACGTCCCATTGAATTTATAAAATTTGTAAGATCATGTACACATCTATGGTGAAACCCAAATAATTTGGCTACTGTAGGGAGCCGATGGATGCAGGTGGCACAGGATTAAGACGAATTTCATTCTAGAGGGGAGGCCTATGTTCAGTAGTAGACGAATACAGGCTGAGTTGATGAGGGTTTCCTACTACAAGTACATTTTTTACTTAAAAGGAAAACCTGGTCATATTTAATGTAAGACAAATTATTTGAAATAAAGGATTGAGTTCCTGTGAGTCAATATGGTTACCAGTAAGTCCCTAAAGAGTTGCTGTATTAGAAGCAGAGGTGTAATCACCCGAGTGATACTTAATGTACTGCGTTTATAGGTACTTTCTTGCTGATCGCTAATGATGAGTCACTGTGCAGTCGCGTCGCTGTTTGAATATCCGATTCACCATATATGGTAATAAGCTGCTTACGATTAGTACTCGGAGACATTAGTCATCGCGTACCTGCGAATAAGTGTGGTTACCAGAAAGCACTTGAAGAGTTACTGTGTTAGCAGTAGAAATGGCAATACCCGAGCGATTCTCATAGAATTACAAGTATTTCTATATTACGGAAACCACTCATACATTAGGTGGACCTTAGGCTTGTATGCCGCCCTACGGTGTATAAAAAAGTGGTACCACTAATGTTGTAATTGTCCATAGACTACGGTAACTGCTTACTGTCGGACAGATCGTATGCATGTTTGTAAACTTAATGGTATATAAAAACAAACAAATGTCATAGTCATTACCACAATAATTGATTGATGCTTGATTTCCTTAGATTGTATTGCGGTTGCCTCGGTTTACCTATGTAAAAAATTAAAACCAAGGTCAGCATATAGCTACTTACAGCAGCATAGTAACTCTGTATATGTGTAATTACGATACCATACAGACGCCCGAGCATGAGGCTCACAATTTGATTGACCTCTTCCGCCATTCCCACGTTACAAATTATCCTTGGTGCCATGTACGTACATATCGCACCTACCGTTGAACAAGGATACAATTGCCCTACCTTAACAAAAGAAATAACAAATAACTAAATGATTTTAATTCATTTAATGAACGCAACTCAAATAAACCGAAATTAATTCTGCAGTCAATGTTAACAGAACAAGACGATTTGTGCCCCTTTTGTCTACCGAAGGTGCAATATGTAACAAAGTTATTACAATTCGTATAATGAATTAATTGTAGTCGTAAATAAAATCGTCCCGTCCGTAATGATAAATCAAATTGCTGTTTTGAGTGATATCAATGTGTGATATGAAATCATTATAAATAGATAGCGCTGTTAACGTTGATGTTAGTACCCAGTCAGTAAATGTACAATATGTGGAAAATAAAATATATAATTTTCGGGTGTGCGGTGATTTTGGTCTCTGCCGATGATGAGAGTCGTAGAGAAGAGCGGGTTGTCAGTACACCACAGGGGCCCGTTCGTGGATATAAAGATCCTGAAACAAACGTCTTCGAATTTCACGGCATTCCATATGCTACAGCGCCGAAAGGACTGAATAAATTTAAGGTAAGACTATGCATTTACAACGTGAAAAGAATAAGTAAACAAATTGTATATAAGATATTCCTATTTTTTTACTAATGGGAAGCTACATTAGGGTATTTTACCTGACTAATGTTTTTCGAATGTATATATGTACCTATGTTAAAATTTTACATCTTATAATATAAGTATATAAAATTCGATTTGCTATTTTTTGAATCTAACTAGTAGAGATACTCCGAGCATGGCCCTGCCCATCACATACAGTGCAACCGCATGAAGTAATCTTTTAGTAATAGATCACGTTTGTGTGTCATAAGTCGTCACTGGCACCACACATTGGTAGTCATCTTGAAATTGGGGTGTCGACGAGAAAATCTTCCGCAATTTCCCATCGACACGCTGCCTGCCATCCGAGTTGGATTCAGCAAGAGAACGCTTTCTCGTAGTTGGAACTGCCTAGTTGGACTACTTGTCCCAGGTAGGTATACTTATCAATAAATTCGAGAAATGAGACTGGGCCATGTCTTTTCAGTGCGCAAACACAAACGCTGTGCACAGTGACCGGTTATAGTTTTGTAAAACCCGCCTTTTCTTAAACCGACTCGTTCAGGAGACTGGAAGTCATCAAACGCATGCAGTGCACGACTATTCGTGATGACTCTTGAAAACGGCCTATAGACATGGTTCAGAAACGAGATAGGTCTGTAATTTTCAACAAGGTTTTTTCACAAACTACACTACCATGCTTATGCTTCATACTTGCTGCGTGTCCTTGAGGATAACGGAATTGAAAGACTTCTGAAGTACTTTAAGTACCCGTGCTACCATATAAATTCTACCAACTTTCAGACGTTCAGATGTGATTCCTTTATCACCCAGCAGCTTATTGTTCTTGATCTGTTTAAGATCTATCCTTAATTCGTACATATTGACGTCCGGATATCTTCTGTGAAGTGTCAGATCAGTTTGGCTCTTGGGTCTAATGCTGAACAAGAAGCAGGTTCTGACGGTTTGAATAACCATCCATATGAATTTTCAATCTCCCTCAAGACCTCTGACTTCTATCTTACTTGATATCTTCACCCAACAGGAATACTCCTCGCGAACACTTTAGAGAGCATGTTCCGTTTCATTGCCTCTTCAATTAATCATAATACGCTAATCTAGGCCCTCGAAGCTATTTTGGAATTCAAGCTGAAAGCTACATAAGCTAGGTTTTCGATATGGGCTGTTTAGAGTAGCAGAGTAGGCTTTATCAGGCGGGCTTTCCAGTTTGACATTGATATTCACAACAACTCTTATGTGATCGCTATCGGATATTACATATGTTTTCTTTAAGATTTCAATTGTGTTTCTTATCTCACATATAGTGATATTTTTATAGACCACCCATGCCGCCTATGCACGAACTTTAAAGGTTAAAATAATATTTGCTTAATAATTATCAAATAACCTTAATGAACAAATATCAAATTATAACTATTACTATAAATGTGCCCACAATTTAAAAGTTAATCAGGGTATTTTGTTCACAGCGACGATACAATTATAAAATAGATATAGTCAATTTACTCACGTCTATAATCTATCGCTGATTACAAGATCATTCATTATCGTTAGAACAGAACACGTTACAAAATATTTTTAAATTGATTATCATGTCCTTTCAGGCGCCTCTGCCAGCACCAGCGTGGTTAAAAACATTTGATGCGGTAAACAAAAATGTAGCATGCCCACAAAGTATGAAAGGCAACATTATGTTATCAGACAATATCATTATTCAAGAAGATTGTCTCGTTGCAAATGTTTATGTACCTGATGTAAAAGAGAAGAAACTTTCAGTTCTGGTGTACGTACACGGGGGTGGTTTTCAAATGGGATACGGTAACGTATTGACTACAAAACAATTAATAAAGGATAAAAAAATTATAGCAGTTACATTTAATTACCGACTGGGAGTACATGGCTTCCTGTGTCTGGGTACTGAAAATGCTCCTGGTAATGCGGGTATGAAAGATCAGGTGGCCCTACTGCGTTGGGTAAAGAAAAATATAGCCAGTTACGGTGGCAATCCGGATGACGTCACTATCGCTGGTTATAGTGCGGGCTCCGCTTCTGTAGATCTGTTACTACTGTCGCCGTCAGCAAGAGGTCTATTTAACAGAGCGATACTAGAAAGTGGCAGTAATGTTGGAGTTTGGGTCACTCAGATGGATCCTCTTGACAGAGCGAAATCTCAAGCAAGATCACTGAATTTTCCCGATGTTGATGATGTTTATGCTTTGGAAAACTTCTTTGTTAGCTCTTCGCTAGAGATAATGATGGACTCTTGGATGATACCTGAAACCGATTCGACTTTTGGTTTCGTACCGTGCGTAGAGCGTCCTACTGGAGAGGAAATATTTTTGGCCGATTCACCCCAGAATATTTTAAAGAGTGGTAAATTCACACAAGTTCCTTTGCTCTATGGATTTGCAGATATGGAGGGTTTATCCCGAATGCCTCTATTCGGATTATGGAAAGAGAAAATGAATGAGAAATTTTCAGACTTTCTACCAGCTAATTTACAATTCGATGATGTTGTTGAGAAAGAAGAAATAGCTAAGAGGGTCAAAGAGTTTTATTTCGGAGATCAACCTATAAGCGTTGACACAATGCTTCCATATGTTCATTATTTCACCGATGTTACTTTTGCTTATGCAGCTATGTCATCTTTAAAGTTGCAATTATCTGCTGGCAATAATCAGATATATCTATATGTTTATTCCTTCGCGGATTTGGGAGGAACTCCAACGGGGTATGAAAATTACACCGTAAATGGCGCCGATCACTGTGCTCAATCGATAGCTATTGCTGATTGGGCATCTTTCACGGGTATGCAACAAGACAACTTAACGGATGATTACAGAAGAATCCAAGCAACATTAAGAGAAATGTGGTCAAATTTTGTTATTACTGGGTAAGTAAATGTAGATAATTACCTAATTGTCCTAGAAACATGATTTATCAAATCCTTGCACATTACAATTAATTGCAGGTCAGGAACCAGCAGCAAAATTAGAAGGTCGCGGTCCTGTTTTACCACTAACGTTATATAAATATTTGTTTATCCCAATATAAAACCACCGAATTCAAAAACATTTGCCATGAAAATATACACTAAAAGGTACAAAATAATTGCTTTATTTCTTTAAATAACTATAAACAAATATTAACACCGACTCCAAAAATAACAATAAACGTATATAATATCCTAATACATTGATTTTAAGTATTCTAAAAATATGTTTATAATTTCTGTTTAAGTTTAAGTCTAATTGTAATTAATTATTATAATAATTGATTTTTATAGTCATTTAAAGAAATAAAGCAATTATTTTGTACCTTTTAGTACATTTTTCAATTTGGAGTCTGTGTTTAGTTTTTGTAAAAAAAACGTGTGAATCAACTGATTTATCGAAAGTGAACATGGGTAGACTTACTAAACGTACTGCCCATATGAGATGAGCGAAGAAAGGAAAAAGCAGTTATAGACCCGTGGATAACGAACCGGCCTATTGACCACCTGGTCCCCGGTTCGAATCCTGGCGGGGGCATGTACCAATAAATTCGTGTTTTCGGATTTATGTACAATTTATCACTTGCTCAGCGGCGAAGAAAAACAGTATGAATGAGGACACCCACATGTCCAAGAAATTACACCTATGCCGGCCATAAGTTCTGTTACAAATGCTATAAAAACTATGCATTTATGTTTTTATGAAGTAATGTAATCATATGTAATAAAAAGGATAACGCTAAGAAGAAGAAAAACGAAGAAAGGAAGTAACGGCTATCTTTCTAGCTATCTCAAAGTACGAAATCTAGAGAGTAGTATTGTGTCCTTTATTATATAAAACAAATAAAAAAGTTACAATGGTTAAAATACATAGTTCGCAAAGGCGAGTAGTCCACTACTGGAGGAAAGGTGAGCGATTAACTTGTGTGTAAAATTGAGAGTACTTTAACAAAAATATCTGACTATTTAATTAAACTTAAACTCGGCTAAATTTAATCCAATTTAATACCAAGAAGACACAAGTTTGCAACACCCCTGGTGTTGCAAATGTCCATAGGTTACGGTTACTGCTTACCATCAGGTAGTGGTATAAAAAAATAGTGACCGCAATCACCACGGAATGACATATCTTTTCAAAGTTATTTCGATTTAAAACCAAACTACTGAATCAATTTTCATAAAATTTGTATGGGACCAATCTGAAAATATATCGATTTACAAATGACGGAGTTCGAGACAACAAACTAAAAAAATACAACCGAATTGATAATCTACTCCTTTTTTGAAGTCGGTTAAAAAGGCAAGTTTCGCTTCAAGTACGTACAAGCGAAACTTTTTCATCCCTTGTGTTCCGTCAGCATGTCGTATCTCGTGAATTACAGTTCAATAAATTAATGGTTGAAAAAGAAGTCATACACATATTTTAAAGGAATTTCTAAACATATCATCAATTACAAATTGACATTTTTAATTTCAAATTGTATTAATTAGCAGTCAGTCAGGCCAGGGCGGAGATGTAATAAGACTCGTATAGAATTGTATGAAGTTTATTTACTCTACAGACGTACAGTATAGAAACGTAAATTTTATACTAATACCGACAGGCGAGGCGGATTGTTAGACGGCATATTTGTTTAACTTTGGTGACAAAATATTATATGTATTATATCTAATAAAGCTGCTCTTATGATGGACCCGTAGGGAAAATGAATTTGGCTTTTGTCATAATTTTTTTTTTTTTTTAATAATAAAAAAACCTTTCTGTATCTTAAGTCCGCTTACTATAACGATTAAGTCAGGCCTTCTCATTTTTAAATATAGCAACATTAGATGCTTCCTAGCCCTCTTATACCAGAGTCTCGATCAATTTTAATAAAATCATAATCGTCTTGTAACTTTCCAGTAAGCCGGTGCCTGAAGGATCTTCATTGCCAACGTGGCCACCGATGGAAATCGGGTGGTCCCCATATCCGAGTAACCCGTGGTATATGATGTTGGGAAATACCGTGGACCTGCAAGAATCTCTGCTCTGGGAGCGTATGCTTTTCTGGGAAGATATTTACGAACAGCACTACCGTTATCCTGTGCCACCGCCAACGCCACCAACCAGACATTCTGAGTTATAAAAATAATGTATTAGGGGTAAAAGTATGATTGCCGATTTGGACTGAAAAATTAAAACTCGTTTATTTCTGAGATGTAACATATTTATCAAAATATTTACCCTCATTATCTATACATTGCTGCCATCTATTTCTGCCTTTGCGATAGAACTCTGGGGATTTAGATTCGACAAACTGTGTGAAAGCATTTTGTACTGCCTCTAGGGACGAAAATTTTTTACCACGTAGAAAATTGTCCAAATCACGAAAAAAATGGTAGCCAGTTCGAGCAAGGTCTGGCGAGTACAGAGGATCACGTATGATTTCTAACTGCAGCTCCTGTAGAGTTACAACGGTTTCTCGTGCAATGTGAGGTCTTGCGTTATCATGGAGCAATAATGGTGATCGATTCTCGAGTCGGAGCTGTTTCACTGCCAGTTTCGCCATCATTGTTCGAAGTTCGGCACAGTAAACATCTGCTGTTATTGCTTGACCAGACCTGAGAAAACTACAGTGAATAATGTCATAAAAATACCGCCAAACAGTTACCATTACCTTTTTATTGGTAATCTTTGCTTTTGGGCACTGTTGCGGTGTTTGACCTGGGGTCATTGGAGGCATTGCATGTTTCGCTTACGGTTATCGTAAAGAATCCACTTTTCGTCACATGTCACAATTCGATCCAATATTCCTTCGTTCTATACCGATTCAACAAGGCAACACAAGTTTCAACACGCGTTTCTTTCTTCAGATCAGTCAAATGATGAGGCACCCATTTTTCATATTTTTTTATCTAATTGATTTGATGCAAATGAGTAAATATTGTAGGTAACGTTAAACTATGCCGCTAATTCCTGGGTAGTTTGACTCGGATCGGCTTCCACCATCGCCTTCAATTCAGCGTTATTCACCTGTGTCATCCACGTAGCTCGTTCTTCAAGTCGAAGTTTCCATTACGAAAGCGTTTAAACCAAAAACGCACGGTGCGTTCATTAGCAGTCTCCTCTCCAAACGCAGCATTGATATTGCGAGCCGTTTCTGCCGCGTTAGTTCGGCGTTGGAACTCGTATTCAAAAATTGGCCAAGTGCGAGTCGGACTAGCGCACGAAGGGTTCCGTACCACTATCTATAAAAACGGCAAAAAAAATCACGTTTGTTGTATGGGAGCCCCCCTTAAATATTTGTTTTATTTTAATTTAATTATTTATTCTTAAAGTGAATATATAACTAAATATTCTGTGAATATTTCAAGCGTCTACCTGTTGCCGTTATCAATATCGAGCAAAAAAAAAATCGCCCAACTGCGAGTCGGACTCGCGCACGAAGGGTTCCGTACCATTATCTATATATTTGTTTTATTTTAATTTAATTATTTATTCTTAAAGTGAATATATAACTAAATATTCTGTGAATATTTCAAGCGTCTACCTGTTGCCGTTATCAAATATTTATTATATTCTATTTTTTTGTATTTGTTGTTATAGCGGCAAGAGAAATACATCATCTGTGAAAATTTCAACTATCTTACTATCACGGTTCATGAGATACAGCCTGGTGACAGACGGACGGACGGACGGACGGACGGACGGACGGACGGACGGACGGACGGACGGACGGACGGACGGACAGCGGAGCCTCAGTAATAGGGTTCCGTTTTACCCTTTGGGTACGGGACCCTAAAAATCACGTTTGTTGTGTGGGAGCCCCCTTAAATATTTATGTTATTCTATTTTTTAGTATTTGTTGTTATAGCGGCAACAGAAATACATCATCTGTGAAAATTTCAACTGTCTAACTATCACGGTTCGTGAGATACAGCCTGGTGACAGACGGACGGACGGACGGACAGCGAAGTCTCAGTAATAGGGTTCCGTTTTACCCTTTGGGTACGGAACCCTAAAAATCACTCGGATTTTCGAAGTATTCGTTTTTACCGTCTAAGCTAAAAAACAATTGAAATTCGAAAATCAAATGTTATACATTTTTTAAGAGAAAAACCTCATATCATGCGAAAAAAGTTTCACTTGAAAATCTCACATCATGAAGGTTTAATGTCAATTCAAATTTCATACCTTAACCCTTATTATTAATATAATTTAACCCTTAAACTTGCTAATTTTAAATTTACCTAATCTTTGCATCGCAAAAATGTCATCCTTAACAAAATAATTCATCGTTTTGGAACAAATGGATGTATCTACTTATTAATACTCGCATGAATATTTTTTCTACGTGATGGACATCCAAATTAGAAAAGGGTATGTTCATTCATACAAAAATATATATAAATTGTATCTATCTATCTATAACTTCACGCCAAATAGTCGGCAAGTAGGCAAAGACAACCGAGGGTCACGTGACTTGATCCTTACGCAATAGTTATAAATTGTATAGAGAGGGATATATATTTTTATTCGAATTTAGTTTTACAGAAGTTGTTAACACTACACAAAACACTCCATTCCAAATATGTTTGGGAAATAAATTATGAATCAATCATTTAATGAAAATAGTGGCTGATTGTGGTACATAATATGGCATAGTCCAACAGAGAAATCAGGCCGAATAGGATTTTAGAAAACTTTATGACAATCGGTTGATTTTGACAAAGCGTGTTCATTAATTCAACTTACTATTATGTAAAGGTGAAGTCTACATCTCTTTTTAGATTTACTTTTTTAACACTTGACTCAACGCCAAGGATTTCAGTCGGAGGTTGTCGACCCTCTAAGAACTTTTTTGCACGTTGAAGTGTATCATATCGAGTTGTCTCTTGGCACAACATCATTACCGGGAGTAAGTACACATTTTGAAAGCGAGTATGCACAAGAAAACTTTCGTGGAATCGTACCTGACCCTTTTGGGTACAATATTGTTATTGATTCCGTTTGTTAGATAAAAATATACACACAGTGTGTAAAACAAAAGATCCTTTCATTAATTTTTGTTTCCTATCTCACCTGGTAATACCAGGTACCTCGCAAGATGTAGCTGATCCCAAAAACTTAAATAAAACCAAAGGAACACCGGGAATAAATAAAATATAACACCTCCGATACAAACTAATCAGACTAAATAAATTGCATGCGAATTAAGAAAGTGGAAAAGGCAAAAGAGAGAGAGGGTTTAAGAGAGGTAGGGCGCATCAAAGCAGCCCGTCTGGGCAATACCTCCACCTCACAGAAAACCGCAGCCAAATAACAACGCCCTAGTTGATTGTTGTGTTCCTGCGTGTGAGTGAGGTCACCAGTAAGTTCCTAAGGAGTTGCAGTGTTAGCAGCAGAGGAGGCATCACGCGAGTGATATTTAATGTATTACAAGCGTTCATAGGCTACGGTAACCGCTTTACATCAGGTAGGCCGTATGCTTGTATGCCTTCCGACGATGTATAGAAAAAACTCAATTTAGATATAAGGTTATAACAAGACAAGTTTTTTCTTATAAAATTAATTTATTTGTTAAAAACTTCGTATTTAATAATCTACGAGTATACTAATATATAAAGCGGAAGAGTTTGTTTGGTTCGGTTGAACGCGATAATCTATGGAACTACCAGTCGGATTTGAAAAAATATTATTGTATTTGATGACTCTCGAGGAAGGTTAAATGCTATTCAACATCACGATACGACCCTTAAAAGCCGAGAAAAAGAAAGTAAGAAAAAAGCGGCCACTACGGGATATCGCGATACGCGTGGACGAAGTCGCAGGGTGCAGCTAGGAAGATATATAATAAGACGTTTCTTAGAGTATACATAAGTTATAGAGCGCCGCTTACCAGGTATGAATTGTATACACACGTATGAACAACACAACATATAAATATCGCTGTCGATCAGTAGTAAAATGTGCTTCAATCCAGAGGTTAGTCTTTTTGGGAATAAGACTTTTAGGGATGTCTGTAGTGAAATATCGACGACTAGAAATTTGGTCACGCATAGAACATCACTATAATATCTCTTTACCATAGAAACGTATCTATAAAAAAATACTTACGAGTATGATTGGTACAACTGACAGGAAAGATACGCTTTATAGCTTGCTTATGTCTCTCTAAGAGACAGTTATATACCTTTCTTTCAAACATTTTCACTAAATCACTTGTTCATACACCACCCACTCTTTTACACCAGGGCCCTGGGGACCCTGTAATACAGGTTTCTCTGAAACCTACAACGCGCAGCAGTCTCTCTCACAAGGTATGTTCTAACACTAAGTGCTATTGTAACTATCTATTGTAAAAACTTGTGAAAAAAGAAATAAATAAATCTCTTTAATTTATTTAGTGTTATGGTCACATAAGTATAACACTAAGTACGAAGATGTAATGTTTATACAGTGTAAAAGTGAACGCTGTTTTTAATATAAAGACTATGTCTGTGGGTTATAGCACAAGCTTCATATTGAACTATGTGCTGTAAATGTGAAGTAGAAAGAATCGGAGAGGTTAAATAGTACGAAGAATATGTTGAATCAACACAGACGAGCCGGTTTAGAATAATTTTTTTACTTTTTTCTTTCAAAAAGTGGTCTTGTTAAAACACTACTCATTATATATGACGGTAAACATTATATGAATGCAGATCTTGTAGTAAAACTTTACGTAAGATGAAAAATAACTAGTGTAAAATCCATGTCTACAATACAAATTACGACTGTCTATAAAATTAAACAATTTTTTTACCTATTCCAACTTTTAGGTATATGTTAGAATTTTAGTAATTATATGTAAGGTGTACAACGACCTCGTCTTGCGGGGACAGTTCTTTACACTCACCACGCGGGAGACTTTTTGTGAAGATATACATATATAGACAGAATAAGGAAGTTAGATAATACGCGTGTTAAGTGTCGAGCTCCGCTTCGCCAGCAACGCTAAGTAAGACTCAACAAATGTCAGAGTAATGCTTAAAATAATATGCCATTTAAATAATCACCGTCTAAACAAGGCATTTTCTTCAATATGTTGCTTATTTTTATTACTTGGTAGAATTTAGCTATTATCTGTACAAAGCATAACATTTTTAGTGGTACAAGGATATCCGTGATTAAATACTATTATTTCAGCACTAAGTTCGTGTTAACTTATGTACTTATTTGTAATTATTACTTGCTCGGCGGTGAAGAAAAACTATATTTCGAAGGACGTGTGACGTTACCTCAGAAAGGCGTGGGTGGTGGAGATCTGACGGCAGTCACTCCATGTAAAAATCAGTAGGTATCTTTGCCAAATTCTTACGCTTAGGTGGCGGACCTCGCCAATCTATTGGAAACGGGATAACGTTACGAAGAAATAAGATTTTTAATTGTATCACTGCTCCCGTCAACTACCATCTATGAATAAGGCGTAATTTAGTTTGCGTTTGACATGTATAGAAAGCAGACAACCTTGCGAATAAGTCGTAGTTATCTTTACTATCGCCTCACAAAACTATAATCAAGCATGTGCAACGCATGAATATCATGCGTCGACGCGACATGTTACAATCTGCAAAAAATAATACGACAGTTTTAATTTGATATTGATGTGGTGTATAGCGCCATCTACATCTACGTGGGACAGATGGAGTTCAGATACTTTAAAATTCCACTATATTAAGCCTTTCCGGTATGTCACTTAGAAGAACACTCAACCAGTAACCGAGAGATCATTGGTTCGAACACCACGTAAGCCGGGAAGGTAAAATTTAGAATTGTAGAGAAACTTAGGAATTTTCTATCAAGTTGTGCCGAACTATAAATGTGTACAAATAATTATTAAAACAAATGTAAATGCATGTAAAATAATTGATATAATGTAAGTAATTAAAAATACTTAAGTAAATAATCGCTGACAACAGGAGAGAGTCGGAGTCGGAATGAACAGTCGAGATAAGTGTAAATTAATTAACTGGGCGTCATTTAATTAACTTCGACTCGGAACAGCGGTAAACAGTTTTCACGTTTCCAGACTGCGTGCCAATGATTTAATTTTCACAAGAATCAGATTCATTCGTTACTTATATTTAGGTATTTAATTATAATGCGACGTAATAATTTAGTCTTAAAATTAAAGTCTTATATATACGAGTATTTTCCATTCTTCCATTAGAAAAAGTGCCACAGGTCAATTAGTATATAGCTACGTAGGTAACACTGATTAGAACGTACTGAACAGAATTATGTTAATATTTTTAATAGATTCAGGCGTTATTTTGCGAAAGTCACATTTACATGCAATTTGATCTAACCTGCTATCTGCATTCTAATCTATTGGTGGCGGAAGCACAAAAAGCAGGTTAGATCAAATTGCATGTTAACATTTTTATTGCTTTTCGAAGTAGTCTCTCTCTCTAAGCATCGTCGTATGCGATGCAAACATTGACTGACTAAACTCACCCTTCTCTAGGGACCTCTTCCACGTATAACGCGTACAGGAGACTAAAAATTGCAAAACCTTTATGTACTTATTTGTAATTATCACTTGCTCAGCGATGGAATGGAATGTAATGGATGGAAAAATGATGGAAAACATTGTGAGGAAACCCGCATGTCAAAGAAATTATATTTCGATACACTTGTTGTGACCTAACTTAAGAAAGGTCTAGTTTTCCCTCTGGATTTTGGAAGTCTGACGGCAATCGCTCCATGTATCTTTACCAAATCTTTAGAATTAGATAGCGGACCCCGTGAATCCTTATCCATTAGGAATAACGCTAGGAAAAAGAAAATTAAAACATATGAACCATATTCTATTAAACAATGTAGTAGATATAGAAGAGTATGAAAAGCGCATAGCAAGAATATTTTTTTTGGAGGGGGCCATATACCAGCATCTATAAGGTTACTGTAAATGCTGGCAAATCGAGCAAATTATATCTGTTCTTTGCAAAAACAACTTAGGTTACAGATCAAAAGCTGTTTATCACGGTTGGAACCCTAAGTTAGTTATAGGGAGCCTTCAGTTAATTCAGAAGACTTAACTTTTTCTGACTTCCTATTTCGTTGTAGATATCTGTGACTTTATATATTCGACTCCTATTACATTTTTTAAGACATCATTGTTTTACTCGTGTCAACAAAGCTTCGTACTTTCATGTTTAAAGTGCGTAGTGCTTGTATGTACTAGCATCGCCACTAAAAACATTGAACGAAACAGAGATGAAATTAAAAGAGAACAACAATGGTATTTATTACAAAGATCATAAAGTATTTCTATATCATAATCTGTTGCAGTAGCCATAGCAGAAAGAAGAGCGCTCGTTTAGGCGCTTTCACTTAAACCTTTCGCTGACAAACGCTCTGCTTGATAGCTTTTAAATTTCTATTCATTATGAATTATTGTCACTATACCTATATATTTCACGTTTATCACGGTTGTTGCAAGCTCAATTGCATTTCAACTACTTAAAAAGTGCGATCTCCACTAAACACCACTACAGCGGGACGAAAATGGAATCAAAAAATATAATACTTGGTGTATTATTGTACGAGTACATATATAAATAAATGATTGTTTCGAAGAAATCAAATGTTTTAAGGGAATAAATAGGTCTCTTACTGAAGGTCCCCTACTGAAACTTTAATTATGTTGGAATTCATTTGGTTACGCAATAAAATTTGAAAAGATATTTAAGAATGGCTATAAAAAGCAACGTTTAAGACATGCTTTAGTTTAGTTGTAAAATGGAATTAACAAAACACGAACTTGTTACTTTGCCGGGAAATAAATAAGTTAATTACATTGTTACAAATTACGTAAAATTTAAGAAATTTATTTGTTTTTTTTATTATTAATTAGCCAGTCGAGTTACTGAAAAACTTTTCTGTTGTTTAATTAAATTATTGAAACGACAGCCCCTCCCCCCGGGAATAGGTACTAAAATTACTCAAAACAAATGTTAATTCCTTTACTCTTAGAATGTTTACACTAAACTTCGCTTGTATTCTTACTTTTGCTTTACTAATTGGACCAAATTAACAAGATTACATTTTTAAATATTGGCTTCATTGTCGCTATACTACAAGATAAATTTTCAGAATTCACCCTTATTTTTGTATGAGCACCCTTCGTTTTTTTTATACAACATCGTGAGGCATACAAGCATACGGTCTACCTGATGGAAAGCAGTTACAGTAACCTATTAACGCTTGTAACATATATCACTCGCGCGACGCCTCCTCTGCTGCTTACACAGCAACTCCTTAGGAGCTTACTGGTGACCTAACTCACAACAACCCTCTAGGGAGTTGTTATTTAGCTGCGGTTTTTCTGTGAGGTGGAGGTACTTCCCCTTGCTTTGATGCACCCTATCTATCTTAAAACATCCAGACCAAGACAAACAGATATGTTCGTGTACACAAATGTTTGTCTTATGTGGGAATCGAACCTACGAGCGTTGGTGTCAAAGTCGCGTCTTTCACGACTGAGCCACCGAGCTCGTCAAAGCTTCGTAATATTTAGACTATATTTCTGAAGTGAAAAGTAAGCTTTGTGTTTTGTGGTACCAGTACTGGCAGTCAAAAAGGGGATTAGTATATAACAAAACTCTTTGATTTTCAAATTAAGGAAACTGGGCTAGTTCATAATTTAAGTTTTGAAAGTAATATTTTGTAACGGAATAATTTTAATAACGTCTTTATTGTTTAGTTTACAGAAAGATCTTAAAATTTTGCTTTGTTTTACAAGGGGAAAAAAATCGCGTATTTATAGCAGCAATCACTGGAGTACGAACAAGATCTCTCTACAATATGACTTATTCAATATGTATGGAAACGCTGGCAAATTATAATAAGTTTTATATTGCTTGGCCTCTCCCCTAAGATTGTCGGCGAGAATTCGTATCGCAATTAATATGGCCGTTACACTGGCACTTTGTGCTTATTGTATTTCCTTTAGATGCTGTTAAGTATATTATATATATATATATATATGTGTATATATATATATATATATATATATATATATATATATATATATATAAATTAATGTTTGTCTGTATGTCCTCTATGGACTCAAAAACGGCTGGGCAGATTTTGATGAAATTTTTAGTGAATCTTCAGGTTAGCCCAGCAGGTGATCCTGTGAAATTTGGTAGCGATAGCTAGCTGATAGCTAGTATATCATAAAAATAAAATGCTAAAAGTATATTTTATTATATCAGTGTTTGTAAAAATATATTCGTTTGCATGAATATTAGTTAAGTGTCTATACTGTATAGGTACGTAGATTGTATTGTACATATATTATAGGTAAATCGGCGATCATTTTGTAGGTACTGCAGAGTACAATAAATAAGAATACGGGCCTCTGACGTAAAGTGGTCACTTTGCTTCTGAATGATAAGTATCGCTTACATGTTGCCACACACGCTGCTAACGCAGCAGCTCTGCTGGACCTGACTGGTCACCGCACTCACATGCAGGATTTGTACAGCACTCCAGGGAGTTGTTATTTTACAGCCGTCCATGTAAGGTGAATGTATTTCCCCAGTCGAGCTGGCTTTATTAAATACTGGGCTCTACCTCTCTGTTGCCAGAGATTCGTTTGCTAATTTTGTAGGTGCACCACATGCAGATGAGAGCTTCTGTTTCCAAAAATTGATATTCTTATATATTTATATATATATATATATATATATATATATATATATATATATATATATATATATATATATTGATATTCTTATATTATATAATCTTATAGGCATACGAACATACGGCCCACCTGATATAAAGCGGTTCCTGTAGCCTATGTATGCTTGTGATACATTAAGTATCCTTCGCGTGGTGCCACCGCTGCTGCTAACACAGCAACTCCTTAGGAGCTTACTGGTGACCTCACTCACACGTAGGAATACAAGAACCCTCTAGGGTGTTGTTATTTGGCTACGGTATTCTGTGAGGTGGAGATACTTCTCCAGACGGGCTGTTTTGATGCGTCCTACCTCTCTTAAAACACCAAGACAAAACAGACATGCTCATGCACACAAATTTTTGTCCTTTGTAAAAATTAAAGCCCACGAGCATTGGTGTCAAAGTCGCGTCATTCATCACTGCGCCACTTTGCTTTGAAGCTGCTTTGCTTTGGATCCTATCCCTTTTTAAAGCACCTAGATCAAGGCAAACAGACATGTTCACGCACGCAAATATTTTGTTTGTTCTTTGTGGTAATAGGATCCACGAACCTTGGTGTTATAATGTCATTGCTAAACATTTCACCACCGAGCTCGTCAAAATACTGTCTATAATTGTTCCTTCAAACATTTAAATAGATAAGGTAACCTTCAATTGGACTGTAGGCGTGGATGATTGCTGAATAGGCTTAACTTCATTCTTGCACCACTTAAGAATTATTAATTTGTTACCCGTCCGTTGACAATTTCTTTAACCATTTATGAGATTGGCTGGAAGAGATCTCTGGTAGAGATAAGCTCACCTTTGTACACTATTTATCTAACAATAAGCTGTATATCAATGTGCAATAAAGAATTGGAGCCACTGCCACAATTCTTATACTTAATAAACTTCAGGGAGAGCATTTATCGTGAAAGAAAAATACTCGTTTATTGAAATATTTCCTGAATTTCAAATAAATTTGTCTGACAACTTTGAGTCAATAGCATTCGCAAGAAATCAACAAATTGAAAAGTTTAGCAAGCGTACAACTTGTACAAACTTTTTTATTACTTAACCATAGCCATTGTTCAACCCTTCGATGTTTGACAGCCCTTTATTATGACAAAGAAGTAATTATTTAAGTAAGTAACTTGTAAGAATGAGAAAAACATTTAAAGACAACACGACACTGTTTGTTGAATAGTTACCAAAATATACTCGTATAATTGTTGGTAACTGCAGCATTTAAGATAATAAAAGTTACTGTATGCTTCAAAAAAACTTCCTTATGAATATTATGTGACATATAGAAGAGGCATTTAAAAAGGAATGTGCACTGGTGGCGGTATAGGAGTGCGGTAATGTTTATTATAAATGCCTTCCCAGAACTCCATCCGGCGTTGCAGTAAGGGTCCGCGTAGCTTCAAGGTCTGATCTAGCGACATATGTGGAGAGCCTCTCACGCCAGCCGGCGGCCACTCGGGCAGTCTTGACCCTGACGGTACTGGTTTCCTGAAATAAAATATACTATCTCTTTATCGATATCTATAATAATGTTTGGATATACGTCTTTCTTTGGTACATACGTGTAAAGCTCGTAGTATTCACGCTGCCTGTAAAATTAAATATCTTTGAAACACGTTTCTAGAAACTAAAAAATATTATCCCCTATACAACTACACTAATACGACAAATTAGTTTGTATGGGAAGTCTTCTTCAACGTTTCTTTGGCATAGTTGCTCAGTTTTATGGGCAAAACTACATCGACGTTTTCATTTATGGACCAAAGACATATATAATACATATGTGTATAAAACTATCTGTTTACCCCGCGGTTATGAAGTTAAGCCATAATTCTCTCATTACAGCTTTCATGTTTTTATAGTTTGTTGATAAATTATTTTCATCTATAGCGTTGAAGATTTCTCCATCAAATATTGCATCCGTTTGAGCACAATGTTTAGCACCACGTATTTTTGGAAATGATGGTATGGGTGTGACCGCATTATCAACGAAAGTATATTCATATAAAAATATTTCATTATTACCGGCTGCAACTTGCAATTTTAGGGACCTTATTGAGCCAATGGCAAACAAAACGTCCGTAAAATAGTCTATAAAGGATACTATGGTATCGTCACTGACTGACTTGTCTCCAAAATAAAATGTTTTAACAGTTTTAGCGACTTCCTCTTTTTGCTCTGTATTTTCGAACTGAAGATCTGCAGGAAGAAAGTCCAAAAATTTTTCATTCATTTTATCTTTCCAGGATTCAAATAAATCACTTCTGAATATTCCCTCCATATTCGCAAATCCATATAATATAGGAAGTATTTCGTAGTTTCCTTTCTTTAAAATGTTCACAGGGGCGTCTAAAAGAAAACTCTCTTCTCCTTTTAAGTCCCGCTCCACACATGGACTAAATACAAAAGTTGAGTCAGTTTCAGACATAAACAGATCTGACGTTAATAGTTCATATGAAGCTGTCTTGTAAAATGTTTCCAGGGCATGAATATTATCGACGTCAGAGAAATTTAACGCTCGCGCATATTTCTTAGCATTTTCAAGAGGATCCAGTTGAACGGCCCAAGCTACAGTACTGGCACCACTTTCTGGAATCACTCTATTAAACAGTCCTTTGGTAGACGGAGAAAGCATTAAAAGATCCACTGCTGTAGCACCTGCGCTGAAACCGGCAATGGTGACATCATTAGGGTTTCCACCGAAACTAGCTATATTCTTGTTGACCCATCGCAACAGTGCTATTTGATCTTTCATACCAGCATTGCCTGGAATATCATTGGTACCCAAACAAAGGAAACCGTGTACTCCTACTCGATAATTAAAGGTCAATGCGATTACCTTTTTACTTTTAACCAAATGTTTCAGGGTACCCAAATTTCCAAACCCTAACTGGAAAGCACCTCCGTGAACATAAACAACGACAGCCATATTTTTTTCGGTAGAGTCTGGTACATAGATATTAACATTAAGACAATCTTCTTGCCTTGTTTTGTTATTAAAGTTTGGTAAGGGAGACAAGCCCTGTGGACATATGATACCTTTTTCAACTGCTTCAAAAGGATCGATCCATGTAGGAGGCAGAAGGGGAGCCTGCAAAACAGAAATACGCTGTAATTGTCTACATCTAATATATGATAATTGAACAATTAATTGTGTTGACTGGCTGGAAGTGAAAACTTAGTAATATTATTATTTAACTAAACAAATTTTAGTTTACCCAAAATATCAAAAAACTACTCGATCTCTGAATAAAGGCTTATGTCGTAGATGGAGTACTGTAGTCTCGTTTTGGTGGGGCTACATGTATACCAGCGTCAAGGTTATGATTCGGTTCAACCCATAAGTGAAGAAACATTGTTCTCTTTGTGTATTATGTAGTTATAATATTATAATATTTTTAAGAGAGGTAGGTAGGGTAGCGCATTAAAGTAGCCCATCTGGAGAAGTACCTCCACCTCACAGAAAAGCGCAGCCAAATAATAACTCCCTAGATGGTTGTTGTGTTCGTGCGTGTGAGTGAGGTCACTAGTAAGCTCCTGAGGAGTTGCTGTGCTGCTGTACATACGGCCTACTTGACGTAAAATGGTTAACGTATCTTATGAACGCCTGCAGTACATTAAGTATCACTTGCGTGATGCCACCTTTGCTGCTAACACAGCACCTCCTTAGGAGCATAATGGTGACCTTACTCACTCCCAGGAATACAAGCCAGGGGGACTGCTTTAATGCACCCTAGCCCTACCTCTCTTAAAAACACTGAGACGAAGACAAATATACAAGTTCATGCACACAAATGTCTGTACTGTGAGGAATCGAACGAACGAGCACTAACCATTGCGCCTACGACCTCGTCAAAATCTTAAAATTTTTAAATCTTTCAATCAAATTTGGCGAGTACATCTTTATGTATTTTTTGTGATATTAGAAATCCTCAAATAATCATTAATTTTAATTGAAACAAGCTAGCTAATGTTATAAATAATATAAAAAATGTTCTCATGGAATGGTACTTTATTCGGAAACGTGATACATTAAAATGTACGAGTATATATTTTACGAAACACATATATATGCTTCTAAAAACACGATAAATCTAATACTTTTAAAATTTTCAATTTATCAGGCACATTGAATATTAACAATTAAATGACGAGTTTTTTTCTGAAAAAACAATTAAGATTCTACTGAGCTAGTTTTAATATAAAAAAAATGACAATTTGACAAGAATGTAACGCGGCGTAGCGTGTACAACTGTCCAATAATCTTCACATTAAATACTTCAGCTACGTACCTTAAACCTGTTCATTCCTTTTGGTGCTGTTGCATAAGGTATACCATTAAAAAGATATACGCCAGTACCCGGGTCTCTGTATCCGCGCACAAGTCCTTGGTCAATCTGTATTAATTTTGATTCACTCTTGATATTTGGCTTATCTTCAGCGAGGATACTGATACCTCCAGCCACAATCCATGCACACATTACTACTTTCCACATCCTGAAGCACTATACTGTTAACATAACAGAAACGAATTAATTAATAAACTTCTAACATAGTAATATTCTTACGTTGTTGTTCATGAAATGAAAGCTCGCGACTAAGCGACTAATATTCAATGTTAAGTGGCAAGTTGTACCATAAACAAATATAAAAGTGTACATATTATTCAATGCGTTGTCAGAGTGAACTGTGGCGTTATAGCCGGTTATCACAAGGTCGATTTGGGATGGAGCTGCTCTCTTGTAGGGTGTTTGATACATATATTAATAAGTATCTTTTTTATGTATCTATTCGTCGACAGTAATGAGAAAATAAATAATATTTCGCGTGACATGTTAAAATATGATAGACAAAACAGAAGGGCTACGGTCTTAGATGAAGACGATTTAGATCGTTTAATTTTTATTCCGAATATGTAATTAGGTTTAGTTTAGTTGTATAGTAGACTGTTCTGGCGGATTAGCTGAAGATAATCGTCATTAACCGAAGTTTGATCTCCATCATCAAAAAATTCGATCTGTCGTGTTTACCTTTATAAATAAAAGATGAATTCGTTTCACCTTAAAAGATGAAAGTGTTAAAGTTCGGCGTACTCTACTATCTATCTATACTATACTAACCATACTATACTACCTATAAAATACAATAAATATAATATTAACTTCAACACATACCTACTGGATATTAATACAGAGGCCACTGTATGGTAACAAGTCAAATAGTAGCAAGAAAATCCTAATCTAATATTATAGACTAATTAGACTAATTTTATTATATTATATAATTTAATATTTACAATCAAGGTCACATGGTCCAATTCGCAACGGCGTACTAAAAACATTTTTTTTAAACGCTTGCAATACATTAAGTATCACTCACGTGAAGCCACCTCTGCTGCTAACACAGCAACTCTATAGGAGCTTACAGGGTGTTTGATCACTCACTCACTCGCAGGAACACTATAACTAGCCAGGGTTTTCTGTGAGGTGGAGGTACCTACTTCCCTAGACGGGCTGCTTTGATGTTCCCTAACCTTTCTTTAAAATACCCAGACCAAGACAAACAGACATGTTCATGCACACACATGTTTATCCTGTCGAACCCACGAGCGTTGGTGTGTTAAATTAACGGAACAGGGCGTTTCGTCACTGCGCCACCGAGCTCGTTAAAATCTTTTCCAGAAATAACATCAAATAACTTTGACGACTAAATGACTCTTCTTATTATGATTACACTAATAGCGAGTGACTTGTGACCATCCCCTGAATTCAGTTCTCCAGCTCCGATAGTTTTTATTGGATCTAGATATCGGAACATTATGATAGTAAAAGTATTAATTAAACTAAATATTATTGAAATCGTTTTTAATGAACAATAAAAAATAATAAGTGTTACAAAACAAGTGTACAAATTCATTTTACTAAGAGTAACAACCAGGCTAAACAAATTAAATGAAATCTAAAACAAATGAAATCTAAAAATTGACAAATTTGATGGGTTTATTCTATTTTATTAGTAAAATTCAGCGACAAGAACACTTCCGACTCTGTGATAAGGTCATCTCTATGTTTTAATATTTGTATTGTCATCAAAATCCTTTGGTTTATCTTTGAGGTCAATTCATCTACAAGTACAACAATTAAATAAATATGCGAAGCGAAGATTAATTATATCGAGAACTACCTGTTGTTGACGTTGGTTAAAAAATATGTAACCCTTCGTCAAACAGTCATCGATTGAATAATAATCAATACTGAGTAGCTATCTTACTCGTATTTATCGACAGTACTATCGCACGCATGTATCCTTGTTAATTAGTGATATGTTTGTGAAAATATATTGACGCTATGAAACTTTACTTTTACTGACGCTTTATTTTTACATTTTTCTAATGTTATACATTACAAAACATAGATTCTGTAGCAGTTTCTAGTTTTCTATATCTTAGATCTAGATACGAGTATAAAGGAACTTGAAATATAATGGCCTTATCACCCTTAACGTTTTCGTGTTACATGTACTCTTACTTTATATTAAGTATATGTTTATTATGGGTGTCCCTGCAATCATGATCAAGCTGGAAGACAGTCATTTTACTTATTAATAAGAACAATTTTGCCACAAACTTCCAAATTGTAAAGTACAGTTTACAAGACACATTTCTCAAATCCGACCGGTAGTTCTATAGATTAGCGTGTTCAATCAGACAAAGAAACTCTTCAGGTTCATATATAAGTATGGATTATATTTGCTCAAAGTAACCTCATAACATGTACATAAAGCAGGTCATGTGTTCATAGCACGCCGGCGTTGCAGCCTTTTTTTAATTACTAATAATTACAGATAACTTACAGATGTTAAAACAGCTAGGTTAGTATATTTTAGTTACTTCCATAGTCCAATGGAATACGACATTCTAGGAGGAGCTACTGCAGATATAACCAGTTGAGAATGCACAAGCTTGCATTGCAGGAGGAACACCTGGCTCGTCAATTATACTTATATAACAATTCATTTTTTTTATTTTTTATTAGTCGGCCTATTTGACCATGTTCCTTAAGAGATAGGAACGGTGTTCCTGAACATTCCTATTCTACTTTTTTATGCTGAATCCGAATCTGAAGTCAAAATTCGGATATTAAAAAAAAATGCACAGACTAACGCACACACAGACAAACATATATATTTCATATAGGAACGGTGTTCCTGAAAACAATTTTCATTTTATAAAAGCGTGTGATACGAGTAAGAACTATAATATATTATCTTGGTGGAATGGCTTCCCAGTGAGAATTGTTTAAGGAAAACAGCATCCTAAATGTTGCGTCCCAGTTAATTTTCACAAATATACTTTATGTGTATACAATATGCAATTTCCATTTCAGAAATACTAAAAAAAATCTGTTTCTTGTACTACAGTTACGTAAAGTGCAGAATTCGTTTTTAGATCTTAGTGAGCGATTTTATAATAAAATTCCTTAATGTGTTCTAAATCTCATGACATTCGAATTAAAAAAATATGTTAAAAGGTCATTATTGGCAAAAGGGTATTATACAATATATGACTGTAATGTAAAGTACTGTACTGTAATGAAAAGAACTCTTGGAATTAATACGAAATTGATAATAATATTTACATTATACCTAGTATTATTTTGTGTTATTGTGTATAAGTGACAATTTAAAAGAGCTTGTTAAGCTTATTTGAATTTATAATATTGTCAGCTGGTCGTTTTTACATGGGTAGAAATATTTTTTCCAATACAATGTCAGTCTTAAAGCATGCAAAAACGTTTTGAAAACCTTTTGGTTTATCCATAATTTCAGAAACACCTTAGAAATTAAGGAACGTATCAGATGGACTCAGATGTAATTAAAGTAATAAATTAATTGCAAGAAATAGATTATTCTTTTAATTGTCGTATTTATAACTCGGAGTGCCTAGTTGGAGGCGTTGGTGGTGGTACAGGAGAGCGGTAGTGCTGTTTGTAGATGTCTTCCCAGAAGAGCATACGTTCCTGGAGCAGAGAGCCTTGTAGCTTCACTGTATTTCCCAGCTCCATATGTGGGGACCAATCCAAACCCATCGGTGGCCACACTGGCAACGAAGATCCTTCAGGCACCGGTTTTCTAGAAAGTTACAGAACATTTCTTATTTAATAATGCTTACAAAAATAAAGGTAGAAAAACGGATCAAGTTGTTGTTTTACATGATCTAATATGACCAACATCCCATAGACCAGATAATAATTCGATAAATAAAACTGTTTGCATTACAATCAATTCTGGTTACTTAAGACTAACTAAGAAGTAGTCACGAATTAAATATATCTATACCCTTTTTAACGAAATCAGTAGCTATTAGATTCACATCGGAAATTTTATTAAGCAAATAATGAATTCAGTGTCGATTTCAGGTCTAAAAGTTGTCGTTCGATGACAACAGTAAAAGTCATAGAGAAACAACATAAGATATTGATGTATTATCGTCTCTAAATCTTGTAATTATTGCCACTATTTCATTTATTATCATTTCAAGTTTGCTAACTTGAAGAGCTACATCAAGAACTTTGGTTCTCCGTTAAATTTTCTTTTGCTATGTTCTATCTTCTAGAGTAACTGTGAGAATACTTAGAGACTTTTAATCTGTGAACCAGTTATAATCTATGTCACTGCTATGTGTCTCAAGGCTATGAGAATGTAGAAAGAAGAGTTTAATTAATAGTGTTTAAGTAAAAATTGGGTTACATAATTTTTGAAACAAGTTAATACGGAGCTCGATATTTGTTGTGTTTATATTTGTTGGCGACAGACCTTTTTAGATATTTTTACCTTTTTGATGTATATTTCATATATTTGTTTTTTAATACTTCTTTGTTTTTATATTGACAATTGTAGTCTTGAGAAAAACGTACTCCGAAATACATGTAAGTTACTCATATTATATTATTTTATTTAGCTGCTGCCATATACTCCATCCACAGCTCTATCCACTATTAACATTGGTCCTTCTCCCGGTCTATTTATCAGATTCTTATAAAATATTCAAAATTTTCATTTTCATAAAATTTATTCAACTGGTTTTGACAAGAGGTATGGCAGCAACTCAAAGCGCCCTGACGGACTCAAATGTTCCTCCTTCTGAGGTATCCGCCGGCGTTTTAGATAATATTAATAAACCTGCTTCTCATCGTGGTTCACATCGTTCATCGGCCTCTCTACAAGCTCAACGACTTGCTGTGAAAGCCTTACACGCACGTCGCTTAGCCGACTTAGACGCTGAGCGTGAACGTGCCGCCGCTGAACGTGAACGCGCCGCCGCTGAATGTGAACGCGCCGCCGTCGCCGAGCGTGAACGCGCCGCCGCCGAGCGTGAACGCGCCGCCGCCGAGCGTGAACGCGCCGCCGCCGAGCGTGAACGCGCCGTAGCAAATTTAGAATTGCAGGCTGAATTAGCGGCTCTTGATGAGGCCGCCAGCTTTCGTTCACAATCTAGTACTAACTCTAGAGTAGGTAATTGGGTGGCGAATACTAATACATCTTTGTCTGAGAGACAGATTACATCATCACTGCACTCTCCTGCGCTACAACTGCCTGGTGGTGTCAACCCAACGCCGGTCACAGAACGCGAGCGTGTGGTCTCGCCTGACGCTTGCGACGTCGGTATTACAGCCGGTGCCGCGGCGCGCGAGCATGCGCCCTTCATCGCATCTGTCCAGCTGGCATTAAATGCACCGGCAGCAGCGCTATTGGCCGAGCGCGAGCGTGAACGCTCTCCAGACGCCGCTGGCTTGGCAGCCGCGGCGCCAGAGTACACGTCTCCTACCGCGCCAGCCCTGAACGGTTTTGCAACCCCGAGTGTACATGGTGTCGTATCCACCCAAAACTACGAGTATGGTGTGCCGCAACCAGAGACTTACGCGTCATTAGAAGCTTTTAACAAGGTTAACCGGCTCCACTCTGAACCGCCGGTGCCGCGGCCCTCGCACTGCATTCGTAACAAATATACACCAACTCACATGCTAGGTACACAAAACGATTATTGTAACAAAAATAAATATGAATGTTCACGTGTGCCAAACACTTCACATAAAAGCCAGCCCAGTGACTTCATGAAGTTAGCTGAAGTCATTAGTGACCTCGCCCGTGGAAATGGCGGGAGACCTGCTGCAGGTAATTTAGTTAGTTTACCTATATTTTCTGGGATCGCCGTCTACTCATTGGTTAACATTTAGAACTTCATTTTTGAATTCCAAAAATTCATTTTCGGCGACGGAAAATATAGGTCGGTTGAATAATGCTCCCAGAGGAGCTGCTCGTGATGCTGTGGTTTCTCTTCTGGCTCTGTCACAAGATCCAGAGGAAATCATGGCAGCTCGCATCTAGTATCGCAAGTTAAGGGCATGCCCAAGTTGTCTGCATCTGATGGTGGCAAGGAACTTCATCAGTTAGCCTGTGTGGTACGTAATTGTGTCCACACCATAAAGATGTTGGAATCTGTGGAATTTCTTGCCTCTCCGGAGCTGTTGCACAGTGTGCTTTTTAAGTTGACACCGCTGATTCGTGAGAAGTGGGTCGATTATGCTTTCCTTAGTTCGGATAGTGGGTCTAAATTTAAATTGGAACTACTTTCTTCATTTCTCACCCATCAGTCTAGAGTTCACTTGAAGTTTGGCATTTTAGAGGACTTCTGGCATCGCAAGCCGATAGATAAGGCTCGCTCGCATGTTGCGACTGATTACTACACTGACACTTGCGTCAATGATGACTGTTATGCTACCACCTCTAAAACATTTCCTCACAATTTTTATAAAGGTAAGGTGGCTCCATCTACCCGCGCTGCCAACACTGAACTTGTAGGGTCACCATTTGTCACAACTTGTCTGTACTGCCAAAAGAAAGGCCATGAAGTTGTAAAATGTGATTTATTTAAAGTTCTGTCAATGAATGACAGATGGCACTGGGTTAAAAATAACAAGGTTTGTCAAAAGTGTCTTAAACGGGGAAAACATTTTTATAGAACTTGTAAAGGTAATTGTGAAGTAAAAGACTGCAAGGGTAGAAACTACCATCACGAATTGCTTCATAGATTAACAACGAATTTTGTTAATTTCAGTTCTGGGCCAACGATTGAAGCCGAAGCTGTGCCGGTGGTTGTAGCCCACACACTTGGCAGCAATACAGTCGTACCTTGCGAGTCCCAATCCCCTCCACTACTGCATTCATTTCTGAAGGTGATTCCAGTAACAGTTTCGGGACCAAAGGGTAAGATGGATATTTTTGCTCTATTAGATGACGGATCCACAGTAACCCTAATTGATCAAACTGTAGCTGATACAATCGGGGCACAAGGCCCGAAAGGCACGATTAGGGTGAACTGTATGGGAGGTCTGGTAAAAGATTCTGTCGTAACCTACATTGATATTGGAATCAAGGGTAGGTACTCCACAGAACCATTCAGACTTGAACGGGTTCGCTCCATCCCTAATTTGGGTGTAACATGCCAAACCGTGCGTGCTGTAGATATTGCGAAGTTCACTCACCTTCAGGGTTTGATCAAGCAACTGAGCTACGAAGAAGCCAAACCTTTGTTATTAATTGGTATAGACCATTGGCATTTGTCTATACCGCGTGATATCAAACGCGGCTCTCGCAATCAACCTGTGGCCGTCCAAACTGCGCTTGGGTGGACTGTATTTGGAAGACTACCGGGTAAACCCATAGTCTGTTCACCATAGCTCAATTTCTAATTTGGAGTCTTTAATAAAAGAAAATTATAGTCTTGATTCAATTGGAATTATAAAAAAAGATTTCCACTGCACATCCAATGAGCGGGCTTTAACAATCCTAGAGCAAACTTCTCGGCGACTTCCTTCCGGCAGGTTTGAGACGGGATTACTTTGGCGACTTGACACTGACTCAGTACCCAATAGCTACAACTTGGCCTTATCTAGATTTCTTTCTTTAGAAAGAAAATTTAAACGAGATCCTGATTATGCTGAAGCTTATCGGCGCAATATAAATGCAATGTTACAAAAAGATTATGCCGAACTTTGTACAAATACGCCCCATTCAGGAATTTTGTGGTATTTACCCCATTTTGGTGTATACCACGCCCAAAAGCAGAAATTAAGGGTTGTCCATGATGCTGCAGCCAGATGTTCCGGAGTTAGCTTAAATTCTCTTTTGCTTCCTGGTCCTGACCTTTTACAACCTTTATTAGGAATTTTAATGCGTTTCAGGGAAGGTAAGGTAGCCCTCAATGCAGATATCTGCGAAATGTTTCCGCAAACAAAAATAAGAGTGCAGGACAGGGATGCGCAACGTTTTCTCTGGCGAGCGCACTCTTCCTTGCCTATAGAGGAATATAGAATGTCTTCTATGATCTTCGGCGCCACATCAAGCCCTTGCACTGCTATTTTTCTTAAAAATAAAAATGCTTTAGAACACAAGGCTAAATATCCTGAGGCCGCAGATTCTATCATTAGAGATCATTATATGGACGATTATCTTGGAAGTGTGGACAGCCCCGAAAGAGCCGCTCGTTTGGCAGTGAATATTGTTAATATACATAAAGCGGCTTGTTTGGAGATGCGCTCATGGGTATCTAATGACTCTAAAGCGCTATCCTTATTAAAGCCAAATTTGTGGGCTGTCGACACCGCCGAAGTGGGGCTTGGACCGATGTCTCCTTCCAAAGTAAGGATTTTGGGAGTTGCCTGGAATATCAAAGAAGACACTCTCAATTTTAGAAAGACAGTTGAATTGCCGATCTACCTAACTAAGAGGATAGTACTATCCCATCTCATGAAAGTTTATGACCCTCTGGGGTTTTTGATGCCTATAGTGATTGCGGGTCGAATTCTTTTTCAAGAAACATGGAGAATGGGTCTTGATTGGGACGCGGATCTTCCTGAAGTTGCAAAGGCTAAATGGCAGGCTTGGTTCGCGAGCTTAGCAGAAGTATCTAGAAATGTTTCAATACCCCGTTATTACGGAACCAAGTCTGCTGTAGAAAGTCAGCTCCATATTCTAGCAGACTCAAGTGAGCTAGCATATGCTTGTGTGGCCTTCTGGCGTTTTGTTCGTAAAGATAAATCGGTTTACTTAGCTCTCGTAGGTGGAAAAGCGCGCCTAGCTCCTTTAAAACCGGTATCCATTCCACGGCTAGAGCTACAGGCGGCTCTTATGGCTGTTAGATTCACAACGTATATTTTAGACGCGCACCGTATAGTTGCTTCCAGAGTATATTTTTGGACAGACTCTTTGACAGTTTTAAAATGGTTACGAAGCGATGCTCGAATCTTTAAGCCTTTTGTACCTCACCGTGTAGGCGAGATTTTAGAGACTACAGACGCAGCCGATTGGCGTTATGTACCATCGACTTTGAATGTGGCGGACGATGCTACCCGCGGCCTAAATTCTCTTTCGTCCTCTTCTCGGTGGTATACTGGCCCAGATTTTCTTTTATATCCACCGGAAAGTTGGCCTTGTGAACCTTCAGTTGGGCCTCCACCCGTGATTGAAGAGTTGAAACCCGATCACGCGCTATCATTATTACTTACTGAGCGGCCGGATATTCCGTCTCCAATAGTCGCAAACCATGATCACTTCAATAAATGGATTCGGTTGGTTAGAGCAACTGCTCGTACACATCATTGTGCTAAAATTTTTCGGTCTCTATTGATAAAACGTCAAAATTCTAAATCAAATAGGGCCGCCTCCAACGTTTCATCTAAAGTTTTGAATCCTCTTTCGTCTGTTGAAATTTTGGAGGCCGAACGACACCTTCTACTGAACTCTCAACTGGAGTCGTTCAACAACGAATACTTACGCCTTAGTGCCGGTCTTCCCGCAACTAATCAAGGTAAGTTGAAAAACTTAACATTGATGTTGGGAGAAGATGGATTAATCCGTTTGAACGGAAGAATTCGAGCTGTTTTGGACGCTCCCGCGCAGGATATAAACCCCGTTATTTTAGACGGTGGACATAAGATTGTGAGGCTACTTCTCGACCATTATCATCGGAAATTTGGTCACGGTAATACTGAAACTGTAGTTAACTTCCTGCGCGGGAAATATTATATCATAGCTTTACGCCCTAATATTAAGACTGTTGCAAAACGCTGCTGTTTTTGTAGAGTTAAGAAGAGTCTTCCACCACCTGCACCTCAATTTGGTGATCTGCCCGGTGATAGATTATCTCATCACCAGCGGCCGTTTTCTTTCACGGGTCTTGACTATTTTGGACCGGTAGATATTATAGTCGGACGTAGACGGGAAAAGCGTTGGGTAGCCTTATTCACGTGCCTCACCACCAGAGCTGTTCATTTGGAAGTCGTCGGGAGTCTTTCTGCAGATGCAGCTATCATGGCCCTCAGAAGATTTATTGCGCGTCGGGGATGTCCAGCTAAAATTTTTTTTTTTATTTTTTATTTTATATTTTTTTTTTTATTTTTTATTTTTTATTTTGTATTATTAAATATTTCAATATGAGCGTCACCTTAGCTTAATATTATGAAAGTTATGTGTGTGTAGCAATTAACGTACAGCATAACATTGATTTGCAGAAATGTTGTGTTCACCTGTAATTGGGTTGCATGCTAGAATAAATTAGAATATATTTTTATTTTGTTATTGTAAACATGTAACCTGTTGGTGTACCAAATAAATAAATAAATAAATAAATAGATAATGGAACAGCCTTCGTCGGTGCAGCTAACCAGCTCACAGAGATTTTTGATTTTGCAGCCAACCATAAGATAGAGTGGGCATTTATTTGCCCAGCGGCACCATCAATGGGTGGCTCGTGGGAACGCCTGGTGAGATCAATAAAGACTGCTCTTTCTGTAACCCTAACACAGCAGGCTCCAAGGGAAGAGACACTTACAACCCTGTTGCTGGAAGCGGAAGCTGTGGTGAACTCACGCCCACTTACACACGTACCAGTTGATCCGGAGACTTTACAATCTCTCACGCCTTTTCACTTCCTGTTGGGCACTCCGTCTACCGAAGCTGTTCGTCCATGCATTGATACAGACTTGTTCCACCGGCTAAGTCATAAGAAAGTTCTTCGTTTGGCTGAAGTATTTTGGGCTAGATGGGTGCGTGAATATTTGCCAACGCTGATTCCTAGAAAAGCTGGACAATCGCGATCATCATTCGAAGTCGATGACCCAGTTTTGGTAGTAGACCAAAATTTACCAAGAGGAACCTGGCCCAGAGGACGGATTTCAAGATTTTTTACCGGTCCAGATGGAATGGCTCGGGTGGTTGAGGTCAGTACAAGTAGGGGGTCATTTAAAAGGCCTGTACGTAAAATAGTGCCCTTACTAATTAAACACGGCACTCAGAAATAACTGTGCACCATCACTGTCGCCTCCTTAGATTGGTGCTCTGCACTGGGGCGGGCCATGTTGGCGACAGACCTTTTTAGATATTTTTACCTTTTTGATGTATATTTCATATATTTGTTTTTTACTTCTTTGTTTTTATATTGACAATTGTAGTCTTGAGAAAAACGTACTCCGAAATACATGTAAGTTACTCATATTATATTATTTTATTTAGCTGCTGCCATATACTCCATCCACAGCTCTATCCACTATTAACAATATTTTTGCCGTCTATTTTTTTTTGAGCATATATGATTTAGCGTTATAAAACACTTTGACTTTAATATATGTCTACATAATTATCTAAGATACTAGTAGAGCTTTTAGTAGCTCCGTTAGGTAGGATACCTGCCCTTTTTTTATAGTTTTTTTTTATATTTTTTTTTAGATTCCCAAACTAATATGACGAAAGTCAGTTGACGTAGTAAATAAATACTTTGCGGGGATTAATGCTCAATTAGCTAACAACATATAGAATGGGAAATCTAAAACTGGTTTCAAAATACAAACCCATTTACTGGTATCTCAATCACAACGAGGCTCTATGCTATGGCATTACTCATAGGTATTGCGATGAAATAGATTCCATTATCCTAAACTTAAGATGTGACTCTGCGACTGGTGGCGATACCTAAGCTTGTTCTAAAACGAGTCAGTATTCCCCTTATCACATACCAACGTAATTTGTTCATGACAACAGGTGCTTATTCAGACATTTTAAAAAAGGCTCTAGTACATCCTATCTACAAAAGATGTTATTAGTAGAACAGCTAATCTCTCATTCGGCGTGCCCCAGGGCAATGTGTTGGGCCCGACTCTCTTTCACGTGTACATTAATAATCTCTGCAATAAAACACTGTAATAATTACTTACGCTGATGAAACATCATTAATTGTGCACGGGAAGTATTGGGAGGAGGCTCGCTCCTGCCCTGAGGCTGCTCTCTACGGGGTGATATTATGGCTTAGCGACAATTTACTGACACTAAATGTAGATAAGACCAAATATGCCACATTCTCCCTGCGTACCAGTACCCAACCGACAACTGAGTTCCACTTAAAAGCCCACACCTGTGATTTAAAATATGTGTGTTTGTCCAAAATTAAGTAGAACGGACAACATTAAATACTTAGGCCTCATCATTGATAGCACTTTTAAATTGGTCAGTATACCTAAATGCTCTAATTAATCGTGTCAGAAAATTAATGTACCTATTTAGAATAACTAAGAAATTCTCCAGAACTTAAAATCTTATTATTATCATAGTTTTTACTTATCTTTTTTATTTTTTATAGAATTAATATATACCAAGCCATCTGCTTTTGGAGCAGAACTTCGGTGAGTTACATTGCCAGGTTGTTGACGTTTTGCTTGTATAGCTTTTTGAGCATATCGTTCACTAGCTCTTAGAGTATATTTGATTAAAAGCAAAGAAATACTCAAGACGAAATAAAATATGTCGTTAAAATCGAAATAATTGAAATGAAATATATTACGCCGAAATATGCGTGTACGTCATGTCGGCGCATAAAGATAATAATATTATTAATGTACGAGTATCATCAACGATCATCATACGGACAACATCTAGCTAATTGATTAGTTAAAATAGATAACGTCTGTCTTTAACTTTTAACCGTACTATATAAATTTGTTACCTTTGAATTAAAAGTGTTATTTGTTAATGGAAAGATCTGCGTTATTCACCTACGTCTATGTGACGCCACAAAATACATTGTCATTAAATAGCGAAGCCAATAATAAGTTGGATCCATTATGGCATGAATTGCGATTAAGTATTATGTATTGTAATTCAGCTTTTAAATTCGTAGGTAGATTATTGACGTTAACAGTAATGATAAGACGTGGTCTGCGTAGTATCATTATTTAAATTTGTATTTACAAAAACAAGTATTTACTTACGTTTTTCAATTGTCTCCAATACACATATGTCTATCTTAATTCGGTTTATATGAGGCTATTTGTATTCATGAACAATGTGTAAAAGATATCAAAGTCAAAGTTGCTTAATTATTCCCCATGTTTACTTACCCAGTAATTATAAAATTAGACCACATTTCTTTTAACACTGCTTTATGCTTCTTATAGTCATCTGACAAGTCTTCGTCTGGAGGCATACCAGAAAAAGGCACCCAATCACTAACAGCTATCGTTTGAGAACAGTGATTGGCTCCTTTTATAGTATAATTTTCAAACCCAGTTGGTGTTCCTCCGTTGTTAACGAATGAATAGATATAAAGATATATTTGATCATTGCCTGCGGATAATTGCAGTTTTAAGGATGATAAAGCTCCGTAAGCGAAAAGAACGTCGGAAAAATAATCAACATATGTGTGTATTGTACTCGTATCAATGCTTATAGGTTGATCTCCAAAATAAAATTCTTTGACTGTTTTAGCTACTTCTTCTTTTTGACCTCCATTATCAAATTGTAAATTAGCTGGTAAAAAGTCTGAAAATTTCTCATTCATTTTGTCCGTCCAAAAACCAAATAGAGGTGTTCGAAACAATCCTTCCATATTTGCAAAGCCATACAGCAAAGGCACCTTTCTGAATTTACCACTTTTTAAAATATTTTGAGGTGTGTCTGACAAAAATATTCCCTCTGCGGTAGGACGTTCAACACATGGCACGAAACCAAATGTTGAATCGGGTTCAGTCATGTTCCAAAATGTCATCAATGTATCCAGCGATGAGCTAGTATAAAAGTTTTCCAAAGCATGAGCATCATCCACATCACGGAAATTCAATGCTCTTGCATGAGATTTCGCTCTATCAAGAGGGTCCGTTTGAATGGCCCAAACTGCTGTATTACTGCCACTTTCTGGTATCGCCTTGTTGAATAAACCTCTAGCTGATGGCGACAGTAGTAGTAGATCAACTGCTGCGGATCCTGCACTATAACCAGCTATAGTGACATCATCTGGATTTCCACCGTAACTGGCTATATGTTTCTTTACCCAGCGTAAGAGAGCCACCTGATCTTTCATACCAGCATTGCCAGGAACATTTTCAGTACCGAGACATAGGAAGCCGTGTACTCCTAGACGATAATTAAATGTGACTGCCATAATTTTTTTATCCCTTATTAAATGTTTTGTAGTTATTGCGTTACCGTATCCTATATTAAATGCCCCGCCATGTATGTATACCAGAACAGAAAGATTCTTCTCTTTTGTATCTGGTACATAAACACTTGCAACTAGACAATCTTCTTGCATGTTTAAAGTACCGGACAACATGACGTTGTATTCCTTACTTTGAGGGCATATTACTCCATTGTTCACGGCATCAAATGTATCTAACCAGGCTGGTGGTGGTAGAGGCGCCTAAAATTAAAAGACAAATAAATAAAAATGATGAAGAAAAAGCAACACCGACTTCATTATTTCGACGACTATAGGCAAAGACTTTTTGGTTCAAATTGACTCAGTAAACTGAGACAATTTCAAATAGGTACCACATTTTTATCCATTTTATGTCAAAACTTTTTGCTTTATCTTCAAAAATTCACCAAATTTTCCCTGGCGTTACACGGAAAGAATGGCGAAATAGATATACAACGCGAAAGGATGTAGGAGCTGAAGTAGGTCAAAAACTCACCTAACACGACCAAATTGGTCGTGTTTTATCAGAACTAGGTGTCAAATTCCGTCGACTCAGCTTTATATTAGAAAAACTCCATTCGAATAAGTTCATCTGATGTCGAAAGTTAAGATTAAAAAAACAAGGCTGGACTAGTGTGACTTTTGCACGCCATACGTTTGTTGGACTTTTTGACCAAAGGAGACGGATCATCTTCCATAGAACCTTGGGCCTGGGATGTAACACAAAAATCGGCCAAGTGCGAGTGGGACTCGCGCATGAAGGGTTCCGTACCATTATCTATAAAAAATGCAAAAAAAATCACGTTTGTTGTATGGGAGCCCCCTTAAATATTTATTTTATTATATTTTTTAGTATTTGTTGTTATAGCGGCAATAGAAATACATCATCTGTGAAAATTTCAACTGTCTAACTATCACGGTTCATGAGATACAGCCTGGTGACAGACGGACGGACGGACGGACGGACGGACGGACGGACGGACGGACGGACGGACGGACGGACAGCGGAGCCTCAGTAATAGGGTTCCGTTTTACCCTTTGGGTACGGAACCCTAATAAAAGTAGTATTATTTGAAAGGTAGTAGAAAACTATACGGTTTCTGAAAATTTGGCCATAATTGGCAATCTGAGATCTGAGAAATAGAATATTATTAAAAAGTGGGGTTATGAAAATCCTATGGTAAAATAGTGTAGTTTTTTAGGGAAAAAACACCATAAAGCTATATATTTTTAATGATTTTTAACATACAAAAGCATATTAATGTACCTAATTAAATATTAGTGACTTTATGTTAGGTAGGTACTGGAAGTTTTGGTGTGCCTAGTTACCAATTTAGGTACCTAGGTAAGCACGAGTATAATAGAAAACTATTCCACGCATAATACCTACTCACCTTTTAGAGTACCTAATAGGTACTTAAATATGATTTTAATAAAACTGAAATCCGTATTAAATCACAAAGGTAGAAGAAAAATTCAAAACATCAAGAGCACATTCAAAACGTAACGAATTAGACGAAGCAAACGAGTCGAGTGACGTGACATGCAACTGACATTTACTTTTTTTTTAGTGTCAATGTCAGTTTTTTCCCACAGCGCTGGCATCTGAGTATTTAAGACAACTTTTGTGAATAATCGATTAAAGATAGTTGGCCATTTTATAAAACACTGTCTTGTTGATTGCATGACATAAATATCATTATTTGCTGTGTAATGTGCGTATGAGTTTGGTAAAAATATTATTTTTAGGTCGCCTGCAGTAAAATTATTATCAAGGCCACATCAAGGCAAACAATGTAATCGATTATAGCATACTATTCGATTCATTCGTTAACTTTAACTTTAAACCTTATTTTCTCTTTTCTCAGATAGCGGTTAAGGCTCAGTTTTCTAACATATCACTACTATGATTTAAGAGTTTTTATAACGTATAATTCATCTTGTTACATTTTGGCCCACACCCACAATGAACCGTCTCCTTTATTTATAAAAGATTTTTTGATTACTCCTAAAAAGTATGCTATATATTATATTTTTCTAAACCTGACCACAAAGTGTCCCAAAATAGACGTAAACCCGACTGAAAGTTGCGCAAATATGATCTAAACTTGACTAAAATTTAATTTAATCTGACACAAACTTAATTCAAACCTAACACCGCCCGAAGCCACCTACAGTTGAACGTCAACCTGCCATCTTACCATACTTAAAGGGAGTCACAGACAAAATTGGCAACATCTTACGGCGAGCTTCAATTAAAACTTATTTCAAGCCCCATAAGAAGATCAGTCAATTTCTAAGACCTATCAAGTCTAATATCCCCTTACAAGATGCAGGAGTATACAAATTAGACTGCGAATGTGGTTTATCATACATAGGGCAAACAAAGAGAAGCGTAGGTACTCGTGTGAAAGAACACATTGCTGACATGAAGAATAGGCGCGATAAAAACTCTGCAGTTTGTGAACATACACTGGACCAGCCAAACCATTACATCCGGTTTGATAAACCACAAATCCTCGCCAAGGAGAATCGCTACATGCCGAGAATGTTGCGCGAGGCTATTGAAATAAGAAAACACCCCAATTTCAATAGAGAAGATGGTTGGCAAGTACCACCTGCTTGGGATCCAGTCCTAAAAATAATCAAATCCCAAACCCAAAGATCTAAAAAATGTTCGGACACTGTGAGCGATTTTTGTGTGAATCGGAACATATATAATTAATCCATCCATGTCGGTAGATGTAATAATTGAATAACTAATGTAAGACAAATACCACCTTAGTCTTTCCTGCGACCACGGACGCTGCAAAGCGTTCGAAACATCAGGTTCAACAAAATAAATAAAATACGCGATACTTCCGTTAAAAATTGTTTAATTCAATAAATTAGGTGCCTTGCAATAATGTGGTAACCTTGACTTGGCGCTCGCTGCATACATTTTGCAAATGATATATTAGACTATTGTCAGAACTAGCTCCTCAGTAACATACAACAGGTGCGTTGTGTTTAGAGGTAATTTCGTGTCGTGGAGGTATTATTATTTAATTTATTTATCTTCGAATAAAGTGAAGTAAAAGAGTGTTCTAGTTATATTTTACATATGTAAAATTCTAAATGTATACAATAATGCTGTATATTAGTGCATGAGGCATGACACGTACTTGACAGTAGTATTAACTTTCTCTGATATAATTAAAATATGAACGTAATCACAAAATTAAACTTGTTTTATGGCATGTGTGTATTATCAGGCCTTGATATTAGGTATCCTAAGAATGTGATCGTGCATGAAAAGAGCTATGAATGTTAAAGTTATGATTGTAAGAACTTAGTCATGTGGCGCTGGGTTCTCTTTTCTCACGACACAAGGGACTTCGCATGAGAAAGTGTGATCACTGATGCACGAAACGAATTTAAGAGAAGGCGTCGCAGTTTTTGTACGGCAAATTTTTAATAATATCACAATATAAAAATTCTCGAACAATATGTACGCATTAAAATTTGTAAAAAATATGTTTAATGATGTAGATAGACGATTGAAATTCACTTTTTTTTTTAATATAATATTGTATCATCTATGCGATATAATAGGGGTTAAAGTATGAACTTGCCGTTTTATAGTACATAATACGAGTAGATACTTTGAATTGACATTAAACCTGCATGGTGTGAGATTTTGGAGTGAAACTTTTTTCACATGATAACTATGAGGTTGTTCTTTTAAAAATGTGCAACATTTGATTTTCGAATTTCAATTGTTTTTTTTTATTCAGCTTAGACGAGAAAGATGGATACTTCGAAAATCCGAGTAATTTTTAAATACGAGTTCCGACGCGGAAATAACGCGGCAAAAACGTCTCGCAATATCAATGCTGCATTTGTAGAGGAGACTGCTAATGAACGCACCGTGTGTTTTTTGTTTAACGCTTTCGTAATGGAAACTTCGACTTGAAGAACCAACCACGTGGAAGACTGCCGACACTGGTGAATAACACTGATTTGAAGGAGATGGTGGAAGCCGATCCGAGTCTGTTTGACTCGGATTGGCTTCCACCCAGGAATTAGCGTCATGGTTTAACGTTACCAAAATATTGACTCATTTACATCAAATCAATAAGATAAAAAATATGAAAAATGCCTCATGATTTGACTGATCTGCAGAAAGGAACGCGTGTTGAAACTTGTGTTGCCTTGTCGAATCGGTACAGAAATGAAGGAATGTTGGGTGGCATTGTGAAATGTCACGAAAAGTGGATTCTTTTCGATAACCGTTAGCGAAAAATGCAATGGCTGACCGACCACAAGTCAAACGCCGCAACAGCGCCCTAAAGCAAAGCTTACCAATAAAAAGGTAATGCTAACTGTTTGGTGGTCACTTCATAGCGTTATTCACTATAGCTTTCTCAGGTCTGGTCAAGCAATAACAGCAGATGTTTACTGTGCCGAACTTCGAACAATGATGGCGAAACTGGCAGTGAAACAGCCCCGACTCGAGAATCGATCGTCACCACTATTGCTCCATGATAACTCAAGACCTCACACTCCACGAGAAACCGTTGTAACTCTACAGGAACTGTAGTTAGAAACTATTCATCATCCTCCGTACTCGTCAGACCTTGCTCCAACTGGCTACCATTTTTTTCGTGATTTGGACAATTTTCTACGTGATACAAAATTTTCTTCCCAGGAGGCAGTACAAAATTCTTTCACACAGTTTGTCGAATCTAGATCCCCAGAGTTCTATCGCAAAGGCATAAATAAACTTCCGATTAGATGGCAGCAATGTATAGATAATTACATCTTAGAAAAAAACGAGTTTTACTTTTTTAGTACAAATCGGCATGTTCATACGAGTACTTTAACCCCTAATATAACCTACTCTCAAAAACAAACTGGAACGAGGTAAACGGCTCTCAGCTGTCTAGTCTATGTTGCGTTAGTTCATTTTTGGTGTAAGAAAATGTGTACCAACTTATAATCAACGATATTCTTACCTTATATCTATACTGTCCTGTCGGTGCTGTAGCATATGGAATGCCGTGAAATTCGAAAACATTTGTTTCTGGATCTTTATAGCCACGGACGAGTCCCTGCGGTGTGCGGACTATTCGTTCTTCTCTAGGACTTTCTTCACTGGCAGCGACCAACATCACCGTACACGCGAAAATTAAGTAGTTTATACTCCACATGTTGTATACCTACTGAAAAACTACTGAGAGCTATGTAACGTACTATCATCGTAATAGGACTATCTTTTTATACAGATAGCATATCAGACATTGATATCATTCAAAAGAACGATTTAATTGTAGCTAAGGACGAGTGGGTAATTCAGACAACTCATTAAATATACATTGGTTTATAGGCGTACTTGTACGAAACAAGTAGCTCGGCCTATGAATCTTAACAAGTCAGTCACAAAAACGTGGGTAATAACACTAATATAAATATTCTTCAAACAATTAATTTAATTCCGCTAATTGTATGTAATGGTACATTTTTTATATTTATTGAACGTACCTTTGGCGAAGTCATAAAATGGCTGGCACATCTATAATGTTACTGTATTGTTATATGTACTGCAAAAGCAAATAAGATCAAACTCTACATTATACCTTGTGTGTACCTTGTGTACTGTGCAGATCCAGAAAGGTTTCCTCCCGCGTACTAGAAAGTCTTTTAAGTAATGTGTTTTTCAAAGTGTGGGATTTGCTGGCTGATGTCTTGAGTAAAACTCCAATTTTTATGTGTACGACTTGAATCTTACTTTTTTTTTTCCATGAAAATTGTAGACCCACCGCAGAATGACTAACCCACACACGCGGGTGTGCATTACTCATTCTTTCGTGAGGGGCACCCTCCGGAAAAGATAGGGAGGAGGTGAGATCATACATAAGATAACATTTCGGGAGACCGAACTGATTATGTCAGATTCCTACTGACCAAAACACCCCGTGGGACCGCCTTTAATCGGGAAGGCTTTCAAGGCTCCATCGGAAGCGATCGCCCCAGGGAACGGGACGACGCAAGCGTCACTCTGATAAAGAGCAAACGCTTAGAGAAGTGCCGACTCTCCTCCTGAGGATATCGACACTAGTACCTAACTATGCGACTTAAACGACCAGAAGGGTGCTTATAATTTTATTAGGGTTCCGTGAACACAGAACGGAAGGAAGTGTAGTACCTAGGAAGTGGATTGAATGTAGGTAGGAATAGGTAGGTACCTACGAGCGGGAAGCACTCTACTCGGCACGGGCAGCGTACGACCCGCTACCGGGGCTATTTTTTTTTTCGGGATAGGCCCACTACTGATACCCACCACTGTGTCTCCTGTGTAGCCAGAATTAACAGCGGCGACTAACAAAAAGGCAATGAACAGTGAAGTTCACTGCCATCCCGGGGGTTAAACTACAGCTGCCTTGGAACTCACAACGAATTTAATCAGAAGAAATTTGTAGGAGTAGGAAGTTTTGGAATTGACTTCCCCTCTTGGCAAAGTGAGCGACAGCAATATGACATATAAGGCATTTAAAAACCTCAAAGAGATGGCTAGTCAAGTGAAGCTCAACTGCCGTGCACCACGGTTTTTCAAATATCTAACACTATTGGGACCTAAACTGTGAGTTGTTACCTAAAACATCGACTCCAATAATATAGATTGCAGAATCGCCTAAACGCCCGGTAATTCTCCCTTGTTGCCACCAAATAAGAATAATATACTACCCCGGATGTGACATGCTAGGAATTTAACATATCGTCCCGCTCCCGACGCCAGAGATGGCCTGATCAATGCGCCTATTTGCCTTAAATTCGTGATACAGGGGAGACCACGGTCCCTCACAATTTAATCTTTCCACTATTCGTTTTAGCAAATTACCTTTAGATTTTTCGACGGCAGCGCGATAATGAGATCTAGCAATACGTAAGTTACTCAGAGCCGTTTATATGGTTCACCTTTGATGTTATGTTGTCTTAATTTATAAACCTTACGTCGGCCACAGCGGAGACTCCTACGCAGCCTGACAAGCGCATCATTTCACCAGTCACAACATCTCTTATTTATTATAGCTTTTCGGCCCAATATAACGTCAGCACAATATGCGAATGTATCAGACATAATTTGAACACTTTCTGTGACTGTAAGTTCAGCACGAGTGAAATCCCCGGTAGCGCGATAAGCAAAAAGGGAAGCAAAGGCTGCCCAATCGACATTTTTAGTTTTACATTGAAAGCCAGTATATTGTTGCGGGTGTAAATTGTCTACAACCGGGGAGAAGTTACAAACGATCAGACGATGATCACAGCAAGAAGCCTCAGGTAAAACGCGCCAGTTTTGTATTCGGACGTCTACACTAGAAAGTGTGACGTCAATAGAAGACTCGCCCATTGGGCTGCTAAATGTAGGTGGTGCTTCTGGGGTATTGTGAATAAGAAGATTCATTTCAGCAATGAACTCTTCAACAGCAGACCATCTGTCAGCATCGGTTGCTCTCAGCTTACCGTACCATAATGATGCATTTACGTCAGCTCCTATAACTACTTTATGACCAGAAAGCGCATGTAAAACTCTACGCAGATGGTGTAGATGAGGAACTACTGGGTCTGAATATTGAAAATAACAACTCACTACGAACACTCTTAGATAGGCCGATGTTACTTCAGCTACCGCACAGTGCGTGGACATTAAGTTATTTATCGCTGTTATAGTTAAACCGCTTTTTGGAACATAAATACCCGTGCGTGACTTGTTACTGAGCTGTAGGAAATTACTGGTTAGTTGAGCTCGTGGGTATTGCTCCTGAACTAAGACTAGATCGAGCTTATAGTTCGCAACGAGCTTATCTAACTCAGATGTTGCAATTTTATCGTTGTGAAAATTTAATTGAGCAATCACGACGTTATCCATATCTGGTGTTTAAAATATTGTACTCCAACCTAGCCGTGTAAGTTGGACAAGATTCTGACCCGGTCTTGTGGTCAGACACCTTCTTTAGCCGCCTACATGGTGCGCATATCGGTTTAAAGTCTTTTTCCGATTTCTTAGTACATTCCCGCGAGTCATGAGATTCAGCACAGTGAGCACAAATTGGTTTGGTCTCTGTGCAATATTTGCTAACATGACCGTATTGTTGACATTTTAAACAACGTACTACTTCAATGTCATCCACGAATCTCCATGTGGCAAAGTCGATATTTTTTTTTCTTTTGTTGAAATAAGGTGCTTGCGTATTTCCGGGGATAGTTCGATACCCACCCATTTTCTACCGTAGGCTACAGGACGACGACGCACTATTTTTATATCTTTCAAGTACTCTGACAATGTAATGTTCATTTCGTTTTTTATATTTTGATTATATAACGCTAACAAAATCTTTGTGTCGTCCATTTTATCGGGAATGTCTTTTATAATAATACGCGGTCGGCGTCCTTTGGGCTTTTCGAGTTTCAGCCCCGCCGAGTTAATACCTTCTACCGATTGCAGCTTCCGTAACTGAGCATCATTTGATACACGTAAGACTACCCCCGATTTGGCAGTTTTTTTAATGCCTACGATTTTAAAACCATCGTCGGATGGCTTGATGGCTTTCATAAGAGCCTCCTTCGTAGCTTCGGACGTTTTGAATTCCGCGGATCGTGTCTCTGTGGGATATGCCACAATGCAAGGCATTGGTTCGCGAATTTGGATGGGTTTAATTTGCTTGGGCAGTCGAAGTTTCAATTTCTCTGTCAGTCAGTCCGTTAATAATTTCGTTATTTTTGCCAAACATTGTGATAATTCGCGGACGAACTCGATATTGTCAACGTTCGAGTCTACAACTTCAAGCGAGCTATTACGACTTAAATTGGCCATATTTTCAAAGCTACACGACCGCTGTAGTCGTTTTTCTTTAGGTGACAAATTATTAGGTGATATATCGCCTAGCGGTCTTTTGACATTACTTGTTGTTGCGGGCGGCGAGCGTGGGGTCAAGTTACTGCGTCCAAAAACCGGCGTATTATTTTTTGTACCACCAGGATCTGTTCGGCATTTTACACTAACAACGAACTTAGTAACAAAAAAATAGAATAAATTTAAATAAAGCTAATACGTATCCATACAAAATATTACCCCGATTCCGGGGTAAATTTATTAACTGACAACACCAGGAAATTATAATTTGCATACGCTTTTAATATTTTAATGCTACTAATTAATCTTAAATATTGCTTTTCAATAAAATAAAAAAAAATATCGAATAATTACTTACTTTTCAACGGGGCAAACCTATTTTTAACAAAACCGCGGACGACGAGACGGCTCGTGCGTACGTACCTACTACCTACTAGTTTCTTGATTTATTAATCACTGCGATGAAATATTACAAATTAAACCTTAATTTAAACGAAAATCGACGCGGAATTTAGAGATTTATATCACAATAAACCAAATTCAACGTAATATCACACACACTGTACAATAACAACGAAGTAAAATATTTAAACAAGCAAACAAATACACGGAGAAAATAAGCGCACCCGACTCGCGAGGAAGCGGGAGGGGAATTGACCAGGGCTATTGTTAAGCTACAAAGAGCTTAGAAGCTGTTCATACTCACAGAGCGCTATCAGGCTCTCCTGTGAGCTACGGGCAGCTCGAAGCTTACCAGCAAGGATTGATACCTACTTCAAGTTGACTCCCTGAATGGCGGTTATTACCGTCTTCAGGTCATCTCCTAATGAAGGGGCTTTATCGCCCTGTTGGGGAGGTAGTGGGGACGCCTTTGGCGGGTTAGCGCTTCGCGGGCCTCATGCCAGGGCCCGCCCGGCCGGAGTCGGGCCCGATTTGGAAAAATCGGGGAAGTGTTTGGGGGAGGATATGGTCGGCTTGGGACCCTCTGTTTGTCCCTTAGAGAGCTTGCCAGAGGGCTGGGGTGCACGAAGGCACCCTCTGTCATTTGCTGTGTGCCCAATTTGGCCGCTGTGCTCGTTCGATGTATGTCGTGTTGTTGTCCCGACAAAAGTATATACCCTCACAATTAAATATATGCTTCATTTTGGCACTCACTGGAACTATTGTATCACCTCTATATGATAATTCTATCATGTTTGTTCATAATTTATATTTTTAGGTGTTTATTGACAACAAAAAAATACAAACAGACAAAAATGAAACAAAATATTGCAGTGGTAATGCTTGGTTGCCATAAACGAACCGACATTGATTAATCGATCAGACATAACTTCCTTGTTTATGACTTTGTAGAAACTAAAGATACTCGTAGCTCGCATCCTCATCTGGGCGCATTTCGGAATCCTGTATTTTTTTCTAAAATCCTTTCTTTCTGGATTTTTCTATATGCGTATGTATATCTTCGCGCCAGGTTCGAACCGAGCACTATAAGACTCGATCCTTACGTCACTCGTTTCTTTATTATTCATAGCTGTTTTCATGCATGAGTTTCATGTGAGTCTTCGTCTTCCTTTCTTGGATTTCTCTGTACGCTGTGGAAATTCCATACATATTAACTTTCATGTCCCTAGATCCAATGGTTAGTACTGTGCTTTGACATGCCAGTCAGTCAGTATCTTCAACAAAATGTATATTTTAGAGTAACAAAAAAAACAAGTGACTTAGAAAAAAGTACTAATTGAATCATCCCGAAATATGCAATACTTGTAAATTAAATTAAACAAACAATGTCGCGTTTGGCAGAAGCATCTTTGTTGACATACAAGAGGGGTCCCGATTGGTTCAGCAGTTACACCGGGCATGGTTCCCACGTTCCTTTTTATGATGTGGGAGGGTCAGCAGAAAACCCCACAGTAGCAGCGCCGGCCAAATTGAGCAGCAAATTTCACAGGATATTATTATTAACAATGCGCAAGTTTCACTTCAATATTGCAACAAGTTGAAAAACACAATAAAGTTACTAAAATCCGCAAGACCATATTTAGAATCAGTGACAGAATCGATCGTATACAAGAATCATAATATTAACTTAATATTTACGGATTTATTGTAGGAATAAGCGTATCAAAAACTTACTAATGCTAGTGGCCATGCCACACAGAAGCAGGGACAATTAATATAGATCGGGTCAACGTTCAATTTACTAACCAACTACATTTAAAATTAAACCAGTTGAGAATGCGCAAGCTTGCATTGCCAGGGGAACACCTAGCTCGTCAATTATATAACAATTTTTTTTTTTTTTTAATTTTGACATTGCCATTTTGACCATCTTCCTTAAGAAATAGGAGCGGTGTTCCTGAACATTCCTATTCTACTTTTTTATGCTGAATCCCAATCTGAAGTCAAAATTCGAATACTAGGGGCACACTAAAAGTTTTGCACTTCTAGCTAATCGGAACTATTTGAATTTCGAATGTTATATTTTTTGAAACGTTACAACCTACTTAGTAATAAAAAAAACAATTGGCGGAAATCATTTGTCAATTGTTTTTTATCACACATCAAAGTGCTACGTACGCAACGAAAATGGAATTGAGTCGAAAAGATTTTAGAGCGATGATTTTTTATGATTTTAAAAGTTCTCTCTCTCCGCAAGACTGTGCTGCTCGTCTTCAAAATGCTTTTGGGAGAGAAGCACCTTCTTTGAGCACCGTGAGGCGATGGTTTGCTGAATTTGAGAGAGGTCGAGTTTCTTTACATGACGAATTTCGTGAAGGGCGGCCTTCAACTGCCGTCAACGTAAATAATGTGGCTACTGTTAAGCGGCCAATTGAAGAAAACCCGCGGATTACCTATGAGACAATTCGAGAACTATTGGGGATTGGTATGAACCAAATTCAGAAAATTTTACACGAAGAATTGAAAGTTCGGAAACTTTGTTGTCGTTGGATCCCTCATGAACTGACAGCGGAGCAGAAGCGGGCTCGCGTGGAATGGTGCTCACAGATGCTACTGAAGTACGACCACGGACATTCTAATGCTGTTTATGACATTGTCACAGGAGACGAAACGTGGATGTATTGTTTTGAACACGAAAAAAAACAGCAATCTTGTGAATGGGTGTTTGAAAATGAGAACAGGCCAACAAAAGTGAGGCAGGCGAGAAACGTTGGTAAGAAAATGATCGCGTTTTTTTTCTCAGCTACGGGCTTCATCTGCACAATTCCACTTGAAGATCAAAAGAGTGTTAATTCCGAGTGGTATTCTACCATTTGTTTACCCAGGGTGTTAGAAAAAGTACGCGAAAGACGACCAAAAAGCCGCGTTCTCCTACATCATGACAACGCGTCTTCACACACGGCCAACAAAACAAAGTCATTTTTAACTTCCGAAAAAGTACAACTCGTTACCCATCCTGCGCATAGCCCCGACCTAGCATCCTGTGATTTCTGTATTTTCCCCAAAATCAAAGATTTGATGAGAGGTTTCACTTTTACCAACTCCAAAGAGGCAGTGATAGCGTTCAATCAGCACGTAGAAAACATGCCTTCAGAACTGTGGTCCTCCTGTTTTAAAAAATGGTTCGATCGCATGAAAAAATGTTTAAAATGTAAAGGAGAGTATTTTAAAAAGCAATAAACATAATATTTTGGTTATAACATGTTGTTTTTTTAAGTTACGCAAAACTTATAGCGTGACCTACGTATTCGAAAAAAAACACACACAGACAAATGAACGGTGTTCCTTAAAATAAAGTTTCCATACAAATTTTGTAGGATTAAATTACATATTAATGAGTAGAAACCTCCGAAGACAAGGCCTTAAGTAATTAAATAAACAATATTGTGCGAAAACATATTGAATAATCATTTTCATAACTCGGAATACCTAGTTTGTGTCGTAAGCGGTGGTACTGGGTAGCGGTATTGTTTATTGTAGATGTCTTCCTAGAAGAGCATACGCTCCCGGAGCAGAGAGCCTTGCTCCACGGTATTTCCGCCGCCGCAAATAATATGTAAATATATCTCAGAAACTTACTTAAGACTTACATTTTCAATATTATATCTTATTATTTTTCTAAGTTTTCTCTTTTTTAGTCTACAGCATTTCAAATGATCATTGGCGAAGAAGAAATACCAAAAGAAACTTGCCAATATAGGTCTTTTTTTTCCAAATCATCTTATGATACGAGTATCAAGTGGTACAATTAAAGTTATATTAATTCATGTGCTGAATCATTTCTATACATCTCTGTTAATTAGATACTCATCGATTCTATAATAACCCTTCTTACATAGAGTATTCTTGATGTGCCTTTTGAACATATTGTCAGGCAAGGACAGAACTGTTTCAGGTAATTTGTTATAGAATCGAATACAATTTACAACAAAAGATCTATTAGTCTTAGCAAGCCGATGTACTGGCATACCCAATCTATTCCTGCTTCTAAGATTTGCACTACATTTTGAAAACGAATTTATATTTTTACGACCATACATTATGTTCTCATAAATGTACTGAGATGTAACCGTGAGGATATTTATTTCTTTGAATAGTTCTCTAAGTGAATTCCTGGAGTCCATGTTACAAATAGAGCGGATGGCTCTCTTTTATAATATAAAAATAGTTTCAATATCAGCCGCTCTTCCCCACTACAGTATACCATATGACATAATGCTGTAGCTGAAATAGACTAAGCGAGCAGTATATACTCGTAGTATTTAATTTATATACTGAGATATATACTACTGAAAAATGAGAGATATATTACTGAGATATACTATATATTGAGATGCTATGTTAGAGGCGATGTAGGCGTTGATAGCCTGCAGTGTCAAAACAACCGAATGCTAGTTTTATTTCCGGCGTATGCATATGAACATTTGGAAAGTATACTATATGTACGGGCCCCTTCGATACGACCCGTACACTTTCGTAAACGAATGTTGTAAAATAATAATATGTAGGTACTGGCGGGCTTGTTCTTCGACCTCCGGTTGTAAATCGCAGGTCTGGGTTGGTGCACAATGAACGCCTGATGCTGTCTTGAGAAGTATGGAGCCGCAGGTAATTCTTCCAGGTCTGGACTTGTCTGGCTTCCAGGTAACTTGGCTGGCTAGTTCTCTGTAGTGTGAGCGCTGAGTGTAGCGGACGACTGGTACCGATAACCGTTTTTTTTTTTTTTTGACCTGACTATGTAGTTAGCACCGAGTGGGCTGTTAGAGTCTAGTTAGACTACGTCACCGGACTAGAGAGGCGGGCGTGAGGCGCCACAGCCTAGAAAAGAAAATTAAACGACAGCCTAAGGGCCCCCGAGAGGGGTCGGACCTCGGCTCAGGACGTCGTTGAAGAATCAAATCGAACACGCGGGTTCGTGCCTGAAGGGCCTGTCGGAGAGAGGCGCCCAGGTACCTGGGCTACCGGTACCTGGTGTATCGCGCAGAAGTCCTTACTCTTCGCGCCCGGAGCCGCCGAGCGCGGTGTGTGTCTGGAGTGTTGTGGTTGGAGGGGGAGAGGTAGGGGGCGTTCGCAACAGTAATGCGATCATCGACGGAACCCAAACTGCTCGTCTATGAGTACGCCTCTAAGTTCAACGAACTTTTTGAGGCGAATGGCTATGATGCGTTCATAGACTTTCCCCAGGCATTTGAGGAGACTAATGGGCCTGTAAGAGGCGGGGTTCTTCAGGCATTTGCCTGGTTTGGGGATGCCAACTACGTCTGCATCTTTCCAGGAGTCTGGAAATCTGCAGTTCGCGAGAGCGGCGTTGAATATCGCCACGAGAAGGACTATCAGGGGGCCTGGGAGGAGTTTGAGGACCGAGTTCGTGATGCCGGCAGCTCCGGGAGCTTTCCGGCTCCGAAGGTCCCTGATGATCGTTTGGACCTCCTCAACCGTTGTAGACTCGAGGGGGATCGTGGGAGGTGTCGTTCCACCTCGGAGTCAACCATCTGCACGTGTTCGTCGTCGATTGGTTCTAGACTAGGAGAGCATTGGCTCTCCAGGCTGTCTGCAAAGCATTCAGCCTTTTCGTCATCATCGAACGCTATCGTACCGTCTGGTCGGGTCAGGGGAGGGCATTGGGTGATTTGGTCGGAACGGAGAGATTTAGCAACTCGCCAGTACGCCGTGTGCGAGGGCTTAATTTCTCCAACAAAGTTGGCCCACCGTTCATCCCTGAACTCTTTGATGTGCTTCTTTACTTGGCGTTGTAAATAGCGCATCCGAGAACGGTTGTGTTCGGTGGGACAAGAGTCATGGGCGCGTGTCGCTGCGTTCTTTTCCGGCACTAGTTCTCGCAAGTAAGCAGGGAGTTCCCAACGCCGAGCTAAGTCGGCTGTTGAAACCTCTCTGGAGCAGTTGTTAGCTACCGTTTGCAAGTGGCTAGTGAGGGCGTCGATCGCAAGGTCGGTCTCGTCATTTGTGAGAATCTGTTCGGGTACTTGCTCCAGTTCGGGTGTGGAAGTCTGTGCGAGCACTCTTTTGAGTTTTCGCCAGTCCGTTACCCGTCTGGTGTCCTCGTCTGTCGATAAGTCAGTTGGTTGCCCGAACTCGATCAGAACTGGCCGGTGGTCAGAGCTAAGTTCTGTGTGCACTTGGATTGAACGCATCCGTAAGGCTACGATCTTTAAAAGTGCAAAATCCAGAACGGTCGGGCGGTGTCCCACTGTTGCGGAATAGTGGGTGGGAGACATGGGAGCTATGACGTCGAATCCTAGGGAGTCCTGTAGGCTCTCTAGGATTACGCCGTTTGGTGAAGACGAGTGGCTATTCCACTGGGTGTGCTTACTAATGAAATCTCCAGCCAGAATGGTGGAGTTTCCTAGGGCAAAGAGGGCTTGCAAGTCGCTCTGAAGGATACGCTTGGGAGGTACGCGGACGCGATATTGATCGGCTGATGGCCGGTCATCCCTAGCCTGCAGATGGTGACCTCGAGGTTTTCGAGAGATGGGGGTTCTAGTGGGATGCAGTGCAGGGACCTTTTGTAATAGACGAGGGTTCTGCCCCCGCGGCCCTCTCTATCATTACGGATGACGTTGTAATTTGCAATGCGTGGGTCGCGATTGCATGGTTTCAAAAGGGTCTCCTGCACTAGGAGGATATCAACTTGGTGGTCGGTTAGGTACTGGTGTACTTCATCCCGTTGCCACGCAAGGCCGTTTGCGTTATAGAACGCAAGGGAAAGGGAGCGTGGTTTCACTCTTTGATTCCGTGAACCCATTATTGTTGGGAGAGGTTTGTGCGCCGAAGGTGGGCAGGCGCGCGATAGTCCATGATGGACTCAAACACCGCGATGTGTTTGCAGACGATCTCGAATTGGTTTCCCACTCCAGTGTCTTGGAAGTCGTGTAGCTCGCGGGCTAGGACGAATAGCTCTGACATGTCGATTTTACTCGCCATGTCAAACACTATGTCCGTGAAATGAGGTTTGCGTCCTCCCTGAGGGGGAGTCTGCTGGGGTGCAGCTGCTGGGGCAGTTTCAACGGGTTCAACCGGTGTGGGTAGGGGCGCAAGAGGCTGCTTGGGTGAAGCCCATGCAGACACTGCGGGGATGGGTGCCGGAATAAACGGCTGGGGGACCCGAGTGGGCCGAAGCTGAGGGTAAGCCGTTTGGCTCTGGGAGGGCGGAGGGAGGCGCGTGTGCGAGCGCCCGTTGGCTTGTGCCGGCCTCGTGCGCCTCTTCGGCGCCTTAGGGCAGCCGCCATAGTTGGCGGTATGCCCCACGGCGCCGCAGAGAACGCACGCTGGCGGCTCCACCGCTGGGTCGCGCGGACTCTGGCCCCGTTCGTGATCGCCTAGGCATTTCACACAACGGAACCGCGAGAAGCAATTACGGGCAGAGTGCCCGTAATTTTGGCAGTTGTGACACTGCCCTGGGAGTCCACGTTTGTGGGGGAGTTCGACTTCGATGTCGAAGAGACCACAGATGTTTGTGATCTGAAAGATCTTCTTACCCTCGGGGGTAAGGGGAAGATGTCAGATTACCATGTTATATGGGTCGCCATCTTTGCGGTGGTTACGGGTCATCCGGTGTACCGACCGGACGGGGACTCCTTGTCCTTTAATGGACTCGGTAATGCCGTCTAACGACAGCGACGTGGGGACGCGTTTAACGACCACGCGGAGTTCACGCTCCTCCTCGAGAGCGTACGTGAAATATTCCACGCGTCGCTCTCGGAGGAGGCCAGTGAGTTTCCTGTGGTCATTGGGGGTAGCCACCGTGACATTAATGCCCAGGTGGGTTGATTTTGCCCTTGTAAGGCGAATCTCCTTTCCGTCACGGATGGTGATCGGCGGCGGGAGTTTGGCCTTCGGTGTCTCTTGCGAGTGCACCGTTGGCGAAGAGGGACGGGCCGCTCCGGTATTACCCTTCGCGGCTTTTGCGGGACGGGAGTCACTGGAGCGGGGCTTCCGCTTCCGGTTCTCCGGGACTTGGGTCCAGTTGCCCTCCGTAACGGGGTCAACAATGGACTCATTGTCGGTCTCGTAGTCGGACAAGGAGCTGGTGGGGCCCGTGATGACTGCAGCTGCAGCTGCACCCTGATCGATGTCCATCTCCTGTAGTCCTGAAGGGGCTGCAGGAGGGACGAGAGAGGCGCTGCTACAAGAGGCAACAGCGGTAGCGGCCTGAGGGGCCTTGACGGGTTTGGCCTGAGGGGCCTTGGGAGTTGCCGGTGCGGCTTTCTTGGGCTGGGCCTGAGGGGCCTTATCGGCTTAACCCCGTTAAGAGGTCGGGGGCCATCGAGGCCACGTACCTACGCAGCATGTGAAGCTGCGTAGTTGGACGGACGGGGATCCATGGCAGACATTGCCAACTGAGGGGGGTGAAGGGCCGCCCGAGGGGTACACTCGGGCGTTGTGTTCCCTGCGTGAAAACCTAACCTCCCGGCCGGGTATAGGCCAGGAGGGTACCTAGTCGGGATATACAATACTTGTGGGCGAGGGTGAGTTTTTGGCAAGGAGGATTTTTGTGATTGTTGGAGCTGCGGGGCCTACGCCCGTCAAGGCGTCAGCCTCTGCCCCCGCGGGCAAGGAGAAGAGCCGAAAGGTCAAAGTGGTGCTCCCCGGCTCCACGGACGTAATATTAAAGTTACGGCCGGAGGCAGCCCATGGGGGGGCATCGTATGCCTCGGCCCTGCTCAAAGCAGAGCGGGAGGTGAATCTGGGAGAGCTGGGGATCGGATCGCTCCGGATCCGCAAATCTGCGACCGGAGCGAGACTTATCGAAGTCCCCGGCTCCTCCAGCCACGAGAAGGCTGACGCCCTGGCGGCCAAATTGACGGCCGCCCTGTCCGGCGTTGCTGAGGTGTCCAGGCCCGTCAAGTGTGCGGAGTTCCGCCTCACGGGTCTGGACGACGCCGCTACGGCTGAGCGGGTCAAGGCTGCGGTCGCGCGCGAGGGGGGCTGCACCCCTGAGCAGGTCCGGGTGGGCGAAATCCGCCCGGACTGGCGGAGCTCCAGCTCCGCCCTGATGCGCTGCCCGGTGATGGCAGCGAAGAAGCTGCTCGAGCTGGGCAGTGTCGGGGTGGGCTGGAGCCGGGTGCAGCTCCACCTGCTGGAGGCGCGCCCCATGCATTGTTTCAAGTGCATGGGGAAGGGGCACACAGCCGAGCTGTGCCCCTCGAAGGAGGCCGCAGCAGGCTTTGCTACCGGTGCGGGCAGCCGGGGCACATCGCCTCGGGCTGCTCGGCCCAGGCCCGCTGTGCCGTATGCGCAGACGCCGGCAGAAAGGCGACGCATGTGATGGGGGGCCGTCTCTGTAACCCCACATCCATCCGCGAGAGAACGCCCCCCATCTCTCGCGGGAGTGGGCGGCAGGTGGCGCCTGAGGCTGGGATGTCTGAATAATGGCCGGACATCCCCGCTTCCTGCAGGCCAACGTCAACCACTCCGCCGGGGCTCAGGACCTTTTCCTGCAGACCATGGCGGAGTGGGACGTGGACGTGGCGGTGGTTGCGGAACCATATTCCGTGCCCTCCCGGCCTAACTGGGCCGGGAATCTGGACGGTTCCGTGGCCATCGTCACGAGGCCTGGCGCCAGCCCCCCACTCGTGGTGTGGGGGAGGGGAGCTGGATACGTGGCGGCGGTTCGGGGAGAGTACGCAATAATCGGGGTGTACTTCTCCCCGAACCGCGACCTGCCGGCCCTGGAGCGGCTGCTCGACGCTCTCGGGTCGGCAGTGAGGCGGCTAGCGCCCGCCCAGGTTGTCGTGGCCGGGGACTTCAATGCCAAGTCCACGGCTTGGGGGAACCCGGCCACGAAAGCCAAAGGGCGCAAAGTGGAGGAGTGGGCGCTGGCCGCGGGACTGTCCCTCTTGAATAGGGGGACAGTCGACTGTCGCTCCGGATCCGCAAATCTGCGACCGGAGCGAGACTTATCGAAGTCCCCGGCTCCTCCAGCCACGAGAAGGCTGACGCCCTGGCGGCCAAATTGACGGCCGCCCTGTCCGGCGTTGCTGAGGTGTCCAGGCCCGTCAAGTGTGCGGAGTTCCGCCTCACGGGTCTGGACGACGCCGCTACGGCTGAGCGGGTCAAGGCTGCGGTCGCGCGCGGGGGGGGCTGCACCCCTGAGCAGGTCCGGGTGGGCGAAATCCGCCCGGACTGGCGGAGCTCCAGCTCCGCCCTGATGCGCTGCCCGGTGATGGCAGCGAAGAAGCTGCTCGAGCTGGGCAGTGTCGGGGTGGGCTGGAGCCGGGTGCAGCTCCACCTGCTGGAGGCGCGCCCCATGCATTGTTTCAAGTGCATGGGGAAGGGGCACACAGCCGAGCTGTGCCCCTCGAAGGAGGACCGCAGCAGGCTTTGCTACCGGTGCGGGCAGCCGGGGCACATCGCCTCGGGCTGCTCGGCCCAGGCCCGCTGTGCCGTATGCGCAGACGCCGGCAGAAAGGCGACGCATGTGATGGGGGGCCGTCTCTGTAACCCCCCATCCACCCGCGAGAGAACGCCCCCCATCTCTCGCGGGAGTGGGCGGCAGGTGGCGCCTGAGGCTGGGATGTCTGAATAATGGCCGGACATCCCCGCTTCCTGCAGGCCAACGTCAACCACTCCGCCGGGGCTCAGGACCTTTTCCTGCAGACCATGGCGGAGTGGGACGTGGACGTGGCGGTGGTTGCGGAACCATATTCCGTGCCCTCCCGGCCTAACTGGGCCGGGGATCTGGACGGTTCCGTGGCCATCGTCACGAGGCCTGGCGCCAGCCCCCCACTCGTGGTGTGGGGGAGGGGAGCTGGATACGTGGCGGCGGTTCGGGGAGAGTACGCAATAATCGGGGTGTACTTCTCCCCGAACCGCGACCTGCCGGCCCTGGAGCGGCTGCTCGACGCTCTCGGGTCGGCAGTGAGGCGGCTAGCGCCCGCCCAGGTTGTCGTGGCCGGGGACTTCAACGCCAAGTCCACGGCTTGGGGGAACCCGGCCACGAAAGCCAAAGGGCGCAAAGTGGAGGAGTGGGCGCTGGCCGCGGGACTGTCCCTCTTGAATAGGGGGACAGTCCACACGTGCGTGCGGTGGAACGGAGGGTCGGTGGTGGATCTGTCCTTCGCCACCGCATCCACCGCACGCCGAGTGGAGGTTTGGAGGGTGGAGACGGGGGTGGAGACACTCTCGGACCATCGTTACATCAGATTCGAGGTGTCTCCAGCCCCCGGGAGTCCGACGACTTCGTCCCGGTGGCGGAGCCGGTTCCCGCGTTGGGCGCTCACCAGGCTCGACCGGGAACTGGCAGAGGAGGCGGCCATTGTTGGCCGCTGGGGCCTCCCGTCAGTGGAGGATTTGGGGGTGGAGCAAGGGGCTGGTCGTCTCTGCGACGCCTTCACGGCGGTGTGCAGGGCGGCCATGCCCAGTGTTGGGCGTCCGCCCCCAAGGCGGGCGGTCTACTGGTGGTCGGCGGAGATAGCCGACCTCCGGGACGTCTGCAACGGGGCGCGTAGAGCGTATACCCGGAGCAGGCGTCGCCGCCCCCGGGACGAAGAAAGGGATGGCCATCTGCACGGTGTCTACGTGGAGAGCAGGAGAGCACTGCAGATGGCCATCAGTAGGGCCAAGGAGGGAGCGTGGCAGGAGCTGCTGGAGGGCCTGGATAGGGACCCGTGGGGCCGACCTTACAGAGGAGGGCGGAACAAGATCCGCGCTCAGTCGGCCCCACTGACGGAGACCCTCCAGCCGGCGCTGTTGGAGAGGATTGTCGGGGAGCTTTTCCCCGACAGTCCACGGGGCTACGCTCCCCCGAGGATGGCCCTACGTCGGACGTCGGACTCCAGAGGAGAGGAGGAGGGCGCTCCGCCGCCCGTCACCGACCAGGAGATGGAGGCGGTCGTTGACCGCCTCCGAGGTAAGAAGAGGGCGCCGGGTCCGGACGGGGTGCACGGGAAGGTGCTAACGTTGGCTCTCGTGCACCTCGGAGACAGGTTCCGGGAGCTCCTCGACTGCTGCTTGCGGTCGGGGTGCTGCCCGGGACCCTTCAGGGTGGGCCGGCTCTGCCTTCTGTTGAAGGGAGACCGGCCCCCGGACTCGGGGTCGGCGGTTCGACCGGTCATTCTGCTGAACGAGGCGGGCAAGTCCCTGGAGACGGTTGTTGCCTCCCGCCTCGCTCAGCATTTGGAGGATGGCCCGGGACCGGGCCTCTCGGATGCCCAGTTCGGGTTCCGGGCCAGACGGTCGACCGTCGACGCCATAAGGCGCCTAAGGTCAGTGACGGAGTATGCGGAGCGCGAGGGAGACGTGGTGGTGGCGGTGTCGCTTGACATCGCCAATGCCTTCAACAGCCTCCCCCACAGTACCATCCTGGAGGCCCTCAAGTATTTTGAGGTGCCTCCGTACTTGGGGAGACTCTTGAAGGCATACCTGGAGGACAGGGAGGTGTGCTACGAGGACGCGAGGGGCCATATGGTCAGAAGGTTCGTCGGGTGCGGGGTCCCACAGGGGTCCGTTCTGGGCCCCATCCTGTGGGACCTCGCATACGACTGGGTCCTGCGGGGCCGTCTCCTCCCCGGGATGAGCGTCATCTGTTACGCAGATGACACCCTCGTCACATCCCGGGGTAAGACCTTTGTGGAGGCGGCGCGGCTGGCCGAAGTCGGTGTAGGACTAGTGGTCAGCCGTATAGAGAGGCTTGGGCTTCGGGTCCGTTTGGAGAAGACCGAAGCCCTCCTCTTCCGCGGGACCGGCAGGCGGGCCCCGCCCTCGGGAGCACACCTCCAAATAGGAGGAAGGAGTATCAGGGTGAGTGCCCAGATGAGGTACCTGGGCCTCACCCTTGACGGGAAATGGACCTTCGGCCCCCACTTCGAGCGGTTGGGGCCGAAGGTCATCAGAGCTGCGGCGGCGCTGGGTCGCCTCCTGCCCAATGTGGGCGGGCCCAGCGCCGCGTGCAGGCGGCTGTACTCCGGCATCTGCCGGAGTATGGCCACGTACGGTGCCTCAATATGGGCGGACGCCCTCTGCAGCCGCAACAGGGCCCAGCTGCGCAGAGCGCAGCGGGTCATAGCGCAGAGGGCGATAAGGGGGTACCGTACGGTAGCTTGGACGGCCGCGACCGCCCTCGCTGGCGACCCGCCCTGGGAGTTGGTGGCGGAGGTGCTCGCCGAGGTGTACGTGTTTGTTGCGGAAAGGAGGAACCTCGGCGAGCGCCCCACGTCTGTGGAGGTAGGGCGGTATCGCCAGCGGGGGCATACGGAAATGATGCGGAGGTGGGGGGAGGACCTGGCGCAGCCACAGTACGGAGTCCGCGTTGCGGATGCGCTGCGCCCGGCGGCGCAAACCCCTCACTTTCCGCATGGTGCAGGTGCTCACCGGACACGGATGCTTCGGTGAGTACCTGCACCGGGTCGCGAGGCGGGAGGAGCGGCCAGGCTGCCACGATTGTGGCGCGGCCGAGGACACTGCTTAGCACACTTTGGAGCGGTGTCCCAGGTGGTCTCGGCAGCGCCACGATCTGGTGTTCGCGCTAGGAAGCGCGGATCTCTCGCTCCCGAGCGTGGTCCGCTCCATGCTCGGGAGCGACAGTGCCTGGCAGGCGATGGCCTCCTTCTGTGAGACGGTCATGTCCCAGAAGGAGGCCGCGGAGCGGGACAGAGAGGATGATCCCTTGGCTGTCCCGCTCCGGAGACGGCGGACGGGAGTGCGGCGTAGGCGCTACGTGCACCTACTGCCGCCTCCCTAACCTGTGGGACTAGGGGTCAGGATGGGAACCTGGCCCCATAATGGTCCCGCCGCCGGAGGGGCTGTCCCAATTTGCCGGGACGGCCCCTAGAGAGAAGAAGTCCGGCCCCTTTTCAGGGGCTGGCCAGTCGCAGTGGTGCCCTGTTGCTGACAGATCCGGTGCACACCAACGCGGCCGATGGCATTTCGCGGGGTTGTTTAGTGGGTATACCGTCGGACAGCCGACGGGGAGTCCCACACTACCACCGGAGGCCACCCAGGCGCCGGTGGTGTGCGTAACACATTTTTCCCCGCGTCACAAAAAAAAAAAAAAAAGGAGGGTACCTAGTCCCTAGTGTGTGTGGACCGGTGCCAGTCTTATTGTGCACCGGTTTGAGTACCTAGTACTTAAAACTCAAACCTTAACTACCTAACCGATAACTGGGGTTGACGAGGGTAGCCCCCAAGGCCAGTGGTCCCAGTCCCAGCCGAATGACTTGCCGTTCCCAGAGGGGAAAGGCTAGCGTACGGGTCAACGCTACGACTCGCTTTGTTGGCTCGTTCGCAATTCACCACTGCCGAAACAGCGAGGTGGTCAGCTACGCTTTCCTCTGCCTTGGAGCTAGCTCACAAGGCGAGTACCTCACGTTGACTGCTAACCTAGTGAGATGTCGCACTTTCGTACGACAAACTCACCGTGAATTGCCGACACGTTTTCCACAAGCCGACCGCACTAAAATCGTGTGGATTTGCAGACCGCTCCTTAGAAACTTTTTCTACAGAGGTAAGTTCTGAAAAGAACTTCAACCTCACTCGAAGTCAGCGAAATATTAGCCGGGCTAATTTCCGCTGTAGACGGGCCTGCAGTGGGTCTATACTAGACCGTACAGTACCTGGGGACACGGGCTGCAGAGGGTCTTGAAAAAAAAAAGGCGGAAGCCTATCGGGGAATGGCACAAGTAGCGCACGGATCCGAATCGGTAAGCGGGAGCGAACCGTGACCGTCTCCGAGCGCTGCTCACACCGGACTGGAACGACCGATCACCGCTCCGCGGCTCATATTTATACCCCCGACGTGGGAGCGAGAGGCACCATGGTGTGAAAGAGACAGAGATAGCCAAAATCGCCCAGACCTGGAGGCATTACCTGAACGTGCTTGCTTTATTTCTATCAAAAATGTCTTCAAGATGTTCTATTTTTACATACATTTGACCCTTTTTCATACAAGCTCATAAAACTTTTGCTAAAAGTTATTGCCAAAACCTATATAGGTCAGTGGAGTTTTTACACATGAAATGTTTTTATTATCGACTTACAACTATGATGATAGGTACATCTATTTACCATTGAGCTGTTGCCGCCACTAATCAAATGTCTATAACTTTATTACATATTTGGCTTGCAACAGCTCGTACCTATAAACTAATGTAAAACGTGTAAAACTTATATCTAACAAACCAAGTATGTAAAACTGTGTAAAAGCCTATTCTATGTATTTATATAAACAACTATAAAAACAACTATAACTATTAAATGTGCCTTACTAACTACGCGCGACGGTTATTTAATTATGTACAATAGTTGTCGCGAACAATATAGGATCGCAAAAGTCGGACTTTCCCCATGTCAGTTTCCAAAAAAAAACGCTAGTCAATTATTTATGACGTTGTTTTATATTCTGAATCCAACATTCTTAGCTATTTAGTAGAAATATTGTCTAATTTTACATACGAGCAAAGTTTAGAAAGTCAGTAAAAGTACACAAAATTAAATCTTTTCTACAAATTATATATATATATTAATACATTATTGCCTATTTTTCAATTACTAAAAGAATACTAGTCCAATCACTTCAAGTATTCGCGGTAAAACAAAATCCTTAACGAATTAATTGAGACATTCTTGGCCACTGACTCATTGACTGATACAGCAACATTGTTACAATAGGTATCTAGTGCTACAAAAAAACTTCTATATACGCTACTGGTTCCTGCGTAAATATATATTACTCCATTACATATAATATTTATTGTTATATACAATAAATATATTCTCCATAGAATATAGCATATAGTAGAAAACACATGACTTTCAAAATTGATCTCTGAGCTCTTTCAAGTTGGAGGAGTGAGGTCTTGGGTGCTCCTCCCCACGAACTAATACAATATAGTATTAGGAATTGGCAGAGTGCGAAATAAACTGTCCTTAAAATTTTAAAATTAGCCACATGTCCCAAAAACAAAAATTAATTTTCTTAATCTATTTGAAAGCAAGTTGATGTAGGGTTGAAAACTCAAGTTGTAGTCTATGAGAATGCCTAAGTATTTTATAGAGTTTACTTCCTCTAGTTTACAACAACTACAATGGTTCGACTGAGTTGATTCACATGTGTGTACCTTAATAGACAATGATGATGTGATGCTATTTGAATCACGCAATGAAAAAGCTATGTACTTAGTTTTATCTACGTTTAAAGTTAATAAATTATTGCGTAACCACTGATTCACCACATCAAAACCTGATTGAGCCATGGAGAATGCATTCTGCCAAGAGTCAGCACTGAATAAGAGGACAGTATCATCAGCAAATGCTACCAACCTTCCACCATTCACATCACATGCTATTTTCTTGTTTACTGCGTTAAATGTTTGCAACCAAGCTGGTGGTGGCAGAGACGACTGAATAGGTATAATAATCTATTGAATTATTGTATTACGTGTTCAGTTCAAATGAAATTAGCCCTTATAATAATTTATCTCTATCTTTACACCAGTTCCTTGCAGGGTAAGTAAAGAGGACCGGGCGTCACAAAATACTACGACCCTTACATACGAGCGCTCGCTTGTTTATCATTCGTATTTCTTCCCATGGACGCTCGACGGTTCCTAGAGCTCCTGATATCATCTTCTAATGAAACACGACCAATTTGGCCGAAGCAAATTAGTCTTGAACTTCTTCTGCTTCTACATCATTTTCGTTATATTAGGTTTTGTCGTTGATTCCAAATAAATTGTTGTGGATTTTACTTTGTAAGTATATTATTTTTTCCTTGAACGAAAAAATATATATTCAGTTATTTTAAATATCGGCTAACATGGCCCGGCTTCATCTAGGCATTTTACTTTTGCATAAGTGTATGCAGACAACATTACTATTAGATTAGATTTATAAGTAGGGTTCGCAAAATCAGTAATTTAATGATCGCTGTGCTAAATACAGTATTCATTTTCTACACTTTCCAATCTTTTTCTTCTGAGGGTTAATCCACATCTTAGTGGGGTCCACAACCTAAGCCCAAGGAATTGGCAAAGATACTGAAATTGTTACGGAGCGTCCCCGTCAGACCTACACAATCTAGAGGGAATACCAGACTTTTGTTAGATAAGGTTACAAGTATTTTTAAATATCATTTCTTGGATTCCTTCTACATGTCCGTACCAACGGAGCTAGCATTTTGTTATGTTAACATCGACACTATCTTTCAAGTTAACTCTCTCTTTCTGACGTCATCGTTACAAAAGCGATTAGCAAGTGTTACGGCACAGATTTTGTGCAATTCTCGCATCTCACTCGCGTTAATTCGACTTTTATGCTTTCTCTACCATACCCAGCTTTAACTTCCATACATAAGTTAACTGCCTAGAAGTTTTCTCAGAACTTGCCCTCACTCGTCTTTTGTCGTCAACAGTATACCTCCTATTCCTGAAAGGACTTCCAGGATAAACAAAGTTATATCATTCACTTGTTCCAACGCTATGTCATCAACTGTAATATTTGTGTTCGTTCTGGTTTCCGTTCTTTCAAATTCTACCTTGGTTTTCTAAGCATTAAATTATAAGCTTTTCTTCATACAATCATCGTTCATCGTTGTGAGTGTGTTTTCAGTGTAATATAGAAATATGTTTTCAGCCCAAGTGATGATTTTACTAATAATACGGAATCGTTTACATAAAGCATACAATTCATTGTAACCATATCGATACCCGCTGACTTTCCATTTTACAAGCTTCGTATCGAACATTCAATTTGCCTTTTTTTCATTGAAAGTAATGTCTTCATTGGACGCTAATACTGCACAGACATGCACAGACTCATTTACATTGTCAACATCCTGGCCATAAACATATATTTCTCCAACACCACTGAACTGCCATGAGACTTCTTTACGAATGTCCTGAAGTCTCTCGTCTCCCTCTCTTCCTAATACAGAGGTATTCTTTCACACTTTTATCAAAGCTTTGGTTACATGCTTGCATCGCCAGTATATTTCCTTCTTCTCTCTCAAACGTTTCCGTCTCCACGTTTTCTTCTATTATACTACGGAGGATTCAACCACCGCGTTCTATTAAGCATCACCTTTGTATGATATAATTATGCCTCTTTGCGCATTTACGTTCTTCTTTCATACTATGCACCTTACTTTCTTTCAAAACATTCCAACAATCGTGGACATATGAGTCAGAAAAGTTCTCTTTCGCAAGTCTTTCGCTGATTAGAGGTACATACATACTTATACTTTCATTTTCCAATTTTTCACTTTTTATCCGTTTAAGATCTCTGAAAGGTACGATGCGTCCATTTTATTAAGCTACTTTTGATAGATAATTCTTTCTCTTTCGGATTTGAGAGATACGTGATATTTGATATATAGTTACATGTCTCTTTATGACTCGCTAAAATGATTACCTGTCAAATGTTTAATCATAAGATGGACAGTGTATATATAGTAGATAAAAATGCATTAATCAAATAAAAATTATTGTCTGTTAGCCCTTTTGTTTATATAATTATAAATATGTAGTATTAGTAGTATTTAATATAATTTCATAGTACTGTCAAGGTCTCGCCTGACAAGAAACTGACATTTGGAATGCTCAGAGTTATAGAATCATTAGAATAGGATCCGTAGTTCTAGATCTTACCACCTATATTTTACCTTTTTATAACATACATGTATAGTTTTACTTTAAATCTATTCTGTCCTTTCGGTGCTGTAGCTTAAGGGATGCCATGAAATTCGAAGATATTTTTGTTTTAGGATCTTTATATCTATGAACAGTCCCCTGACGTGTACTGACAACCCGGACAACCCGCTCCTCTCTAGGACTTTCTTCATTGGCAGATACCAATATCACCGTATAGGTACCCAAAAATTATGTATTTTATGCTCCACATGTTGTACATTTACAGACATGATACTAACAGCAACGAGAATAGCACTATCTATTTATAGTGATGTCATATCACTCAAAACATCGGTAACTAAGAAAGAGTGATCAATGTACTCGACAATTACGTAACGTGCACTGAATCAACTTTACGAATAACACGAATAGCGGAAGAGTTCAATCAAATAACGAGCCTCACGGCTGGGCCTCTGAGCCGGTAAACATAATTATAATGCTAGTGTAGTGCTGTATATATCCATATATGTTGACCTTTGTATACATTTTCCACAGAGGTAAATCTAATAGGTTTGTGGGTAGTGGATGGTAGCAAAACAAGTTTATTAATGTAAAAACTTGAATGTTAACTTACTATAGGTATTAATGATTATGCCCATTTTGTCCTAGTTTTAACATTTGTACGACGATTATACAACGATGACAGTATGATAAAATACTTTTTTTTATATATCACTAAAGTAGCAAACAAGCTTACGACCTGCTTGGTTTGCATTTACTGTCGCCTATGGACATTTGCAACACTAGTTGTTTCACTCTTGCCTTGCCTACGCTGTAAAATTCTCTTAACGAACATTCCTTGAAAAACCATGTGTTGTACTTCATACCTTGGGAAATCCTCAGTTGAGAAGTTATTCTACAATTTGATTTATCTCGGAAGACTTCTCTGGAATCGCACAGTAAGCATTCATTCATTCATTTGTAACAACACACAAATGGAGGCAAAATCTCTCCTGAGACTTAAGGACTCAATACCGTGTAAGCTTATGATCGCCAACCATTTTCCCAGCTCGTCTCTGAATTTAATCACAAGGACCTAACTGGTATCCAAATGTTCTCGCCTAAAGGAATATATCTATAGGTATACCCAGAGAGACATTAGAAAATTATTATAATATTTATAACATTTTACAAATATCTCTTTGGTTATAAAACTACAGTTACTGTAGCCAATAAAATCATGTAACACAGAGGATAGCTCCGAAGGAGCTTTCTCGCTTGCGGGAATTTTATTACCCGGCAATTATACTCGTAGTTTGACCGCCATTTGCCGTAATGTGGAATACTGACCTGTTCGCAATTATCTCTTTAACGAAAAATATCGTTCAAAATTAAAAATAGTACTTAATGTTAATTAATTAAATATAGTTCCAATTAAAGTTGTAAACATATTGTGGAGAATTATTTATTATTATTATATGTCTTTTCAGTCACGGGTATTAATCCGGTCATTTGATAGGCGTGCAAGGCGATAAGGAGTAACGAGTACAGGCCCCTTAGGAAAGGTTGATGCAATGTATTATACCTGCTGTGACCTGCTCCAAGGATATCAATTGGACAATATACTCAAGAACAAATAACGACAGGTATTGGGACTATTGCAAATCTGTTGGAAGCTATGGGGCTATTGAAATAAGATCTGGAGGGATGATTAATACTAGGCTATTACAAAAGGGGGACGGACGCCTGCCATAACTACCATATCTGATGTTACTTCCGGCAGGCGGTGACTCTCTGTATGGACCTCCGAAATACCAGAGAAAGTCGGTCGGGGCAACACCTCCAAATATAGGATGAATAGCCGAACAGACAACACGTATCCATACCTGACACTAATGTTGATATTAAACGAGGGCGACAAGCCACTGTCCACCGATTCCTATACTGTACAATCCTCATAGGTGAATTGCATAGCACGGAGGAGGTCGCCGTCTGAAGATCCACAAAACCACAGAAAACCTTTTGGTCCATAGTCTGATGCTTCTTCACGATATTGCGAAATGAAAAAACTTGATCCGTACATCCTCTGCCGTTTCGAAATTGTGTAAATGATACAGTATTTTAAATTAAATAATTGTTTAATGAGATTACATACACATGTGAATAGAATACGTTTGTGTACATTTAAATACATATATGCATGTATGAATAAAGTTTTTCTCTGTGTTCATTTGATGATATATGAAGTTCATTTTTCATACCTTCTTTAATTTAGAGTTTTCTACCATAGAGCACCAACTATTTTGAGAGTACAAAATAATGCGTACTGGTAATAATATTAAAAAAAATAAAACATTTTTTTTTTAATACTCGTTTTGTAAACACTGACTTTATTATTACCCTAGCCTTATTACCCTATCCTCAGTTTCAAGTCTCAACTGACTATACTAATATCATGGGAATCACAGGACCACTTCGACTGCTGTTCGACTCACCATGAATTTAGTTATTGGAAGATTTTGATGGCTGTTACTTTCCGCCAATGATTCTGTCGAATCAAATTTATATATTTTTTTAACTATTCGTATTAACATGTAAACAACAAATCGTATGTGTTTCTTCATAATATTAAAATCCAATCTACATTTAATGTGACACATTTTTTGTTTATGTACACACACGCAGTTTTTGTAATAGTTTGTTCTAATTACAGCTTATAAGGAAACACATACAATTTGTCGTGAACAAACATACTCACGTACATACACATATTGGTGTTAGCCAGCAGTTTAAGGAATCTGTATAACTTAAAATGAGATAAATAAATTGTGTTCTTAATTATATATAATTCATTAACCGTGATAAAAGATAATTACGATGTCACCGTGAGTCAGCATGACAATACTAACTTAGATAATAAGCAAATTAATGTTGTGGAACACATTGGTGGCGGAAGCACACAAAGCAGGTTAGATCAAATTGCATGTTGTGGAACAGTTAAAATCGTCACCAACGCTCAAAGCGTTGGTGAAATAATGACACATATGAAATAATGAATGTGTAAGTTATCGTTTTCTACATACAATTCACAAAAAAGATGTAATTATGTTTATCATTTAATAGTTACTTATTTAAAATGTTTATGAATATAATAAAATCGTGTTTACAACTCCGAATGCTTGGCTGGAGGCGTTGGCGGTGGTACAGGGGGGCGGTGGTGGCGTTTATAGATATCTTCCCAGAAGAGCATCCGCTCTTGGAGCAGAGTGCCCTGTAGCTTCACGATATTTCCCAGCTCCATATGCGGGGACCAATCTACGCCCATCGGCGGCCATGCAGGCAACGAAGATCCTTCAGGCACCGGCTTCCTAGAAAGTCACAGAATGTTTCTTGTTGTTTATATTACATTGAAAATGGAAATTAAATTAATTTTAATCTGTTAAAACGAAAACGGATTAATAGATTTAAGTTTACATAAACTTACATAATCTTGGAAATTATCAAGTTGAATAAAAAGTCCTTGTTGCTAAATTGTAAACAGACATTTGTTCTTATACTTGGAGACTAGGGATTAAATATAAGCTAACAAGAAAAAGTTGGATCTTGCGTTAAATATTAACCGTTGCTAGATCCTAATTTACAAATTTGCATACGTTTTCCTCAAATTTTGAATGATGATTATGATTGAATTTCGAACATTGAAGTGACTGTATATACAAAAATAAGGTAAGCCAAAAGCCTAAGCCTAAAGTTCAGTATCGAGGACGATAGAGGACGAATCGCGGGCCCAACCTGCAAAGGAGAAAGCCGATCTCCTGGGCTCTCTATTTGCATTCAACTCAACCCTTGATGACCAGGCAGGAACACTGCCGACAATCCTGCGGTGTGAGAGCTCTATGCCTGAAATTCATTTCTCGCAAAAAGCTGTCCGTAGAACCCTTATCTCCTTGAACATTCATAAGTCGAGCGGGCCGGATGGAATTCCACCCAATGTGTAGAAGATGTATGCTTCGGAGTTAGTCCGATACTAACGCGCCTCTTTCGGTACTCTTATTCGCTTGGCGTGGCCCCCAGCTCATGGAAGGAGTCTTTGGCACACCCGATCCCTAAAAAAGGTGCTTGCTCGGATCCGTCCAACTAATAGGCCTATAGCAATAACTCCCATATTTTCCAAAATCATGGAAATTATCTGACAAGTGATCGCCAATACGGCTTCCGCCGTGGCCGCTCGGCTGGTGATCTTCTGGTATATACTTGACCAATTGCTAGGCAGAGTCAGTAATAAGCAAAGGCGAGGCTTTAGCTGTTAGTTTAGACATAGTAAAGGCCTTCGTTCGGGTGCGGCACGAAGCATTTCTCTCAAAGCTTCCTCCTTTTGGGCTATCCGAAAAATTATGTGCATGGGTTGCCAGTTTTCTCATTGGGTGGAGCATCAAGTTGTAGTTAATGGTGCGTTCTCGGATCCACTGCACCTGAACGCTGGCGTCCCACAAGGTTGTGTGTTGTGTCCCACTTTGTTCCTTCTGCATATCAGTGAATTGTTGCATTTGCGATACACTGGTCAAGCCAATATCTCTCGGGATTGCGTCAATGAGTGGCGATCACAGCTTATGCCTAAAATTGAAACATCACTAGAACAGATCTCGGATTGGGTAGAGTGGATTTAGTTCTACTGAATTGCCTAAAGACACAAGTGTGCGCATTTACTGCGAAAAAGTCCTCATTTATCGTAGCTCCTCGATTAGAAGGTACACCCCTCAGCATTACCCCTACCATCGGTATCCTGGGTATCGTCAGATCGAGCGATGTACAGTTTCGCAGTCACCTGGAGAGCAAAGCTAAGTTGTCGTCCAAGAAGATTGGTGTGATCAATACAGCTAAACAATACTTTACGCCTCAACATCGTCCTTAATTTTACAAGGCCCAGATCCGGCCTCACATAGAATACTATTCCATATTTGGGCCGGCGCGCCACAATATTTGCTTACTCCATTTGATCGGATACAAAGTAGAACAATTTAATAATAATAACAATTTAATACAACAAACTATTCGAATCGTCGGCGACCCAGTGATCTCCGATAGGATGGACTCGCTTTGTACAAGAAGAGACGTTGCTTCTCTTTGTGTACTGTACAAATTGTATCATGGGAAGTGTTCGGAGGGGCTGTTCAACTTAATACCAGCTCAGTTCCACTATCGCACCACTTGCTCAAACTAAAATTTCACCCTCACCATCTTGATGAGAGACAATCAACTTTTTGAGCCATTATCTACCACGTACGGTGAAATTGTGAAATAAACTACCCTCAGTTAGGCGAACACTAATTATTATAAATACGGTTGTGTTGTTAGACTTATCGAGTCGTGGCTCCGTAATAATGCATAACAAATTCTTGAACTATTAGAAAACGGTCGGTAGTGAAATTATCATTAAACATGTTCACTTACCCAGTAATAACGAAATTGGTCCACATTTTTCTTAATACTTCTTTAATTTTCTTGTAATCTTCTGAATAGCTGCCTTCATTCGTTTCGAAAGGAGACCGATCAGCAAGGGCCATAGATTGAGCGCAGTGGTTGGCCCCGTTCAAAGTATAATTTTCATATCCGGTAGGAGTGCCTCCGACGTCGACAAAAGAATAAAAATACAGATATATATCTTTATTGCCAGCAGCTAATTGTAATTTTAAAGATGATAAAGCTCCATAAGCAAACATTATATCAGTAAAATAATCGACATATGCCTGCATCGTGTCAATGCTCACAGGCTGTTCTCCAAAATAAAACTTTTTGATATTATTAGCTACCATTTCCTTTTGCTCTTCATTGTCAAACTGCAAATCGGCTGGCAAAAAATCTGAAAACTTCTCATTCATTTTGTCTTTCCATGTTCCAAATAAAGGTGTTCGGAATAAACCTTCCATATTTGCAAATCCATACAGCAAGGGAACTTTCGTGAATTTACCACTTTTTAAAATATTTTTAGGTGTATCTGCTAAAAATATTTCCTCTCCGGTAGGGCGCTCTACGCATGGTACGAAACCAAACGTGGAATTGAAAACAGACATGCTCCAAGATGGCATCAACGTTGTCAGCGAAGAGCTAGTGTAAAAGTTTTCTAAAACATAAACATCGTCGACATCGTGAAAATTCAATGATCTTGCATAAGATTTCGCCGTATCGAGAGGATCCGTTTGAGTAGTCCAAACTCCTACATTACTACCGCTTTCTGGGATTGCTTTATTGAATAGTCCTCTAGCTGATGGCGATAGTAGTAGTAGATCAACGGCTGCGGATCCCGCACTATAACCAGCGATAGTGACGTCCTCTGAATTACCACCGTAACTGGCTATGTTTCTCTTTACCCAACGTAATAGAGCGACCTGATCTTTCATACCAGCATTACCAGGAACATTTTCAGTACCTAGACACAGGAAGCCGTGTAATCCTAGGCGATAATTAAATGTAACTGCTATAATGTTTTTATCCCTTATCATTTGTTTGGTTGTAAATAGGTCACCGTACCCTAGTTGAAAGGCGCCACCGTGTACGTATACTAGAACAGAAAGTGTCTTCTTTTCTGTGTCGGGTACATAAACATTAGCAGTAAGACAGTCCTCGTGCGTGGTAAATTCGGAAAACATAAAGCCCTCTAGCGGACTTTGGGGGCATTTTATTTTTTTGTTCACGGCATCAAATGTTTCTAACCAAGTTGGCGGCGGTAGAGGTGCCTGAAATTAAAAAAATGTATGACAATAGATGGACTAACGTAATAAGTTACGAGTGCAATCAATACTATACTAGACATTTGCTACATCATTCGTGTATCATTTATTATTCATGCGTTGCCAACCCTGTAAAACACTTCTGCGTGCCCTTTTATTCGACTGTTTTTTTTTTGTTTGTATGTTTGTAAGCTATTCCAAGCCAATTCCAGCCAATTATAAATTGATTATGATGATCCTTTTTTATTTGATAGGTGCTTATTATGCATCAGAGGTAGTCTCATAACATATTAAAAACAAGCAAGATGTATGTTTTATTTGTTCATTAACTTATGTCGCTAGTCTAATAGCATATCTTAATACTATTTATTCCTAAATGTCGGGGTTCCGCATATCATTTGTTAGGGGAATTAAAATAATCATCATCTAACGTTTTTGTAGCGGCCCTCGGCAACCGAAAGTGCAGCATAAGCAAATTCGTGGAATAATACAGTCCGTGCGAGGGCAAAGCCAGTCGCTTACCGGGAGCCGTATCGTCAGGTTCCCAGCTCGTTATAATATCAACTTAGGTATTGTGAAACCAAGTATATATATGCCTGTTGGCTTAGACTGGACATTGGGTTTTATTTATGAACACGCAGTGACACCATATAGAACTCCTCAATATAGGGCAAACACTAAACTGGTGACCCCGACATGATGACGTGGTGAACTATGGAAAGAGATAGAAACGCCAAATTTTAATTCTTAGCACAGCTACTTAGTGTTATTTACATGATATGCTTTCGGGAACCCTGTCCTTAACAATAATCGTCATCTAATATTTTAATGCTTAACCTAGCGACTTAACATTATTTACATGGTATGATTTCGAGTTCTCTCTGCCCACCCCGCAAGGGATTTGGCGTGAAGTTAAAGATAGGTATAGATTTCGAGGACGCTGTCCTTAACATAGTTAGTTCGCAACAAGATAGCATGATTCCTTCATTTGAGGCACCATAGTACGGACGGCTCAAGCTGTACTGAAAGTATTATAAGAAACTTCGTTAATATAAGACATTTATATAGTAAAGAATACTATCCTTTATTTTACTATATATATCTATATCTACACATTTACGCCGAATGAAGCAACATTCTCCAGAAGAGGCAGTCCTAGCAGATCAGAGTCGTTTTTAGGGTTTCGTACCCAAAGGAACGTAAAACGGACCCTATTACTGAGACTCCGCTGTCCGTCCGTCCGTTCGTCTGTCACCAGGCTGTATCTCATGAACCGTGATAGTTAGACAGTTGAAATTTTCACAGATCATGTATTTCTGTTGCCGCTATAAAAACAAATACTAAAAAACCGAATAAAGTAAATATTTATGGGGGCTCCCATACAACAAACGTGATTTTTTTGCTCGTTTTTGCTCGATATTGATAACGACAACAGGTAGACGCTTGAAATATTCACAGAATATTTAGTTATATATTCACTTTAAAATAAATAATTAAATTAAAATAAAACAAATATTAAAGCGGGCTCCCATACAGCAAACTAGATGTTTTTGCCGTTTTTATAGATAATGGTACGGAACCCTTCGTGCGCGAGTCCGACTCGCACTTGGCTTCATAGCTCTATTCATGCACCCTCCCTGATTTTTAATGTTTTTGATGTCACCTTCTGATAAAACACTACTTTAGTCATGCAAGCTGAGTCTTCGCTTTCCTCGGCTCCTACATCCTTCCAACTAAGCGCTTGAGATCTGTTACATCATATACTATACGCTTCTGATGTTGGAATTGTCCATAGGCTAAAGTAACAACTTATCAGCATGCAGACGGTACGCTAATTGACCACCTTAGTAATATACATCAAATGTACGAGTAAAATCTCCTCTGAAATAGATTAAAACCTCATAATAATAATAACCCCGCTGTTGGTGAATATCAACACTATGGGTACCCGAGTGTTCCAGAGTTCTCCTGTCGATCAGGACTTTCATCTCCGACGTGTCTTTCTCAGTCGGAGTGGAAACCTACGAAGGTCGCAGCACTCTCAGCTCTGGCTTACCTTCATTGGCCGCCCAGAGAGGTCCAGAGAGGAGAGAGGAATCGTGGCCTGTGATAGTCCAGTACCAAAAATCTTTCTAATTCTTATTAAATAGCCAAGTAATTTCGCGTACATTCGCAATAGTTCCAATAACTACCGAGGCCAGTTCATAGGTATATTGTTCCAATGATATTCAGCAGAACGGATCACGGCGAGTGTACTACATTCTCAGACGAAGAAACCACTTGTCTGCGCATCAAGGCATTCCGCCTTGATGCGCTGGCAAGTGGTTTGTTCGTGGTTTTGTTGTGGTTTGCGTTCATAAAAACGTATTTTAGCGCCTAAATATCTTAGCAATTCGAGCCTACTGAACTGAAATTCGAGCCTACTGAGACACAATGTTTCTCTATTAGTTATTTTCCTCGTGACTAAATTACATAATTCTTCTCGTAGGAGCCTATATGCGTTGTACCCATATCCCCGTGCACGCCTACCAAATGACAGGCGTTAATACCCCGGTAAATTTTAGAACTATATTAAATTTGTATGTATGTATATATATATGTATATCTTCACGCTAAGTGCCTTGCGGGGTAGGCAGAGAGAACCGAGCGCCATAAGACGCGGTCCTTACATACTTCACTCGCTTCTGTGACATTCATATCTCTTTTCATACACGCTCTCCGATTCCTGGGGCTCATGACATCACCTTCTGATCAAACACGACCAATTTGATCATGGTAGGTTAGTCTCGGTCTTCCTCGGCTCCTACATCCTTCCACTTTTGCATTGTATATCTGTTTCGTCATTCTTTCATCCCGCATTCTTTCTACATGTCCGAACCAACAGAGCATGTCCTTTCTTATCTTAACACCGACACTCTCTTTCAGACCAACTCTTTCTCTCACGTCTTCATTACGAACGCGGTCAGCAAGCGTTATGTTACAAATTTTGCGCAATGCTCTCATCTCGACCACATTTATTCTACTTTCATGCTCTCTCTGCCAAACCCAGCTCTCACTTTATGTTAGCGTTGGGATTAGCACCGCGTTGTGTACAGCGAGCTGTGCCTTCTGGCTTAAATTTCGGCTGCTTAGAAGTTTAACCAACGCTCCATTCACCCTATTCCCGGCACTCATTCGTCTCTCCACGTCAGCGGTGTACCTTCCATTGCTGCTAAAAGCACTTCCAAGATATACAATCTCATTCACTTGCTCCAACACTACATCATCAACCATAATCCTAATGTGCGTTCTGATTGTCTCTCTATCAAATACCATTATCTTGGTTTTCTTCGCATTCAATTGTAAGCCTTTCTTCATACAATCATCTTTCATTGTTGTAAGTAGTGTTTGTCGTTCGGATGGTGATTCTGCTATTAATACCGCGTCATCTGCATAAAGCAGGCAGTTGACCACTGAGTCACCCATTCGCATTCCCACATTCATATTTCTTATTCTCTGAAGACAACTGTCCAGATACAGGATGAACAGCCGAGCCGACAGCACGCAACCCTGTCTGACACCAATGTTAACATCAAACCAGGATGACAAACTGCCGTCCACCCGCACACATGCTGTACAATCCTCATAAGTGGATTGCACAGCACGGAGTAGGTCACCGTCAACCCCATATCCGGGCAAAATGTTCCAGAGATTCTTTCGCACGACCCTATCAAATGCTTCCTCAAAGTCCACAAAACCGCAGAAAACCTTCTGGTCCAAAGCCAGATGCTTCTCTACTAACTCTCTCCTACTAACGTTGTCTCTCTACTAACGTTGCGGTATTAAGTTGCGAATACCACTGACTAAGCTAAACAATTTTCATCTCTGAACAAATAGCCGGAACTCAGATTTTCATGTCTATAGTATATTAAAAAATTAAATATAAAATTACGAGTATTTTATGAAATACAAAATATTATTTAACTTTTTTAATACAAAAGAGACAATAATTCTACTTAACCATTTTTAGTGTGTAAAAGTAGTGTTTTTTAATAATATATCTAAAATATTTACGTTACAGATGCAAACCTGATATTACCATACTTTAAATACGAGGGTCATTTGAAAAGTTCTTAGCCTAACAAGGTTAAAGTCATTGGTTTTTTTTTATAACTACCCTCATTTTGTAGTTACATTATTTAGCAACAAGTATGCACAGTTTAGTTTATTCACAGTAACTCATTGTTCGTTTACACATGATACCGTAAGTCAAGTCAGAGCTATTTTTGAAAATGGATAAAATTGAACATCGTGCAGTGATAAAATACTTGAATTTGAAAGGTTTAACTCCAAAAGCTATACATGAAGACATGTCTGCTACTTTGGGTGAGTCCGCTCCTTCGTATGCGACCGTTAAAAACTGGGTGGCAGAGTTTAAACGTGGTCGTGAGACCATTCAAGATGAGCCCCGTAGTGGCCGGCCTTCGACTGGTTCCAAATCAAAACAAAGAAAAAAATCTGTGATTTAATTTTATCTGATCGAAGATTGACTGTCGAGGAGATAGCTAAGACTGTAGGCATCTCATCTGAGCGAACACATCATATAATTACTACTGAACTTGGATTCTCTGAGGTGTCTGCGCGGTGGGTACCGCGACTGCTTTCAGTGGAACAAAAACGCAACCGACTCACAACTTCTCGCGACTGTTTAGAGTTATATGAAGATATGTATGACGGGTTTCTTAAACGGATGGAACGCCTGGAACAAGACAAAAAGGAAGATCGAAAACATATATTAGTTTTAGAGGAAAAAATTGAACAGCTTGAGAGACAACTTCGTTCATCAAGTATAGAAATTAGGAACATACCAGAGAAAAAACGGTGAAACGAAAGAAGACTTGGCAAATAACGTCGTTAAAATGAGCGAAGTAATCAATGCCCCAATTCAGAGGACAGAAATAAAAGATATTTTTCGCGTGAACTCTAAAACAAAAAACAAAACTATAATTGTAGAATTTACTACAGGATTAGCGAAGGAAAAAATTATAAAATGTACTAAGTTGTTCAACAGAACGAACAAGGACAATAAGTTAAATACTGCAATGTTTCTTGGCGGGGGTTCGAGGTCTCCTGTTTACGTTTCTGACAACCTAACCTCAAACGCTAAACGATTATTCTTTTTAGCTCGCGAGTGTGCTGCATACCGTGGCTACAAACACTGTTGGACTTCAAATGGCAGAGTATTCTTAAGGAAAGAAGACCGTTCTCCAATCATTCGTATAAACTCAGATGATGATATTCGCACTTTTAATCAACAGAAATGACTAGTATATTTATATTGTTGTATTTCGTTTAGATTGTGTGTATATTACATTTATCTGATATACTCTTCTTTCATACTAGCGAGCGAGGATCGCATTCGCCATTCTTGCAAAAATTATTGTATACCATACACTGTCGAAAAATACACAAATATCACACTTTACTCAAACACTGTACTCAATAACGTAACCTATTATTATTATTTAACAACCAAATTAATCATCTACCATACTATTTATTATTATGTAATAACTGTAAAACTACATAGACGTCTCATATATAAAACAAATTGCTCAATATTGAAAAACAAAAGCTCTACATCATCGAATAGTCCCTTTATTAACATAAATAAAATTCACGCCGAATGATGAAATAATTACAGATGACATTGACTCCTATACTCCGGCGAACTCCCTCATTTGCAGTGTTGAAAGTGCTGCGAATTTGATACCTCATAGCAGCCACCTGTTAGTACTGTCCCAAAATATTAGAAGCATTCACTGTAATATTAATCAACTGGAAGTTTTACTAACTGGATTAAAATTAAATATTGACATAATTGTACTCAGTGAATGTTGGCTCAAAGGAAATACAACTCCACCAGCGCTTCAACGCTACACGTGTTACTTTACTTTAAATTGCAAAACACAGAATGAGGGTGTAGTTGTTTATATTAAAGAACAATTAGTTGCTAATGTCACAGAACCGCCTTTCCTAGACGCAAATTGTCTGTGTATCAAATTACGAAATGAAACTTGTATTTTAGCAATATATCGTCCACCTGCTCATAGAAACATAGATAACTTTTTGAATTCGCTTAACACTACATTAGATACACTTAAAGGGTACAAAAATATATACTTGACGGGAGATATAAATATAAATATTTTAGATAGTGATCAGAAATCAAATGATTACCAAAACTTATTAGCATCTCATGGACTACTGCCTGGTCATATAATAGCTACTAGAAATCAAAATTGCCTAGACCATATAATGATAAAATCAGAAAATAAAATCACTACAGCTGTTATTCAGAGTACCGTGACTGACCATTACGCCACTATATTCAGTATTGGTAAGACAATTCAAAGAACGAACATTACAGCTACTCAAAAGGTAATTAATTACACTAATATATTGAAGGACTTACAAAGTACAGACTTTACTCCTGTTCTGGAAAATCAAGATGCTAATACAGCCACAAACTTGCTAATATCTACCATCACTAACGCAATTAAGAAAAACACTACGCTAAAAAATATATCCAATCGCAAAAGAATAATACAGCCTTGGATCACGCCTGGCCTCTTGCGATGTATAAGAAATAGGGATAAACTACATGCAAAGTCAAAAAAGTATCCTACAAATGAAACTATAAATACTACCTATAAACGTTATAGGAACTTCTGTAATAATCTTTTAAAAAATGTTGAAAATAATTATAATAAAGAAAAGCTTAAACAAGCAGGGAATAACATAAAAAAAATGTAGGAAGCAATTAGAAACACAGCTAAAATAGGCACTAAAGCTAATAGTGATGATAACGAACTATTAAATTTGTCAAACAATAAGAAGGATTCTGTTAATATAGTCAATGAGTACTTTGCAAATGTTGGCAAAAAGCTCGTGGAAAATATTCCAAAAGATAGTGAGCATATCAACATCGATAATGATCATATTACTCCGTACTCATTCGTTCTTACTGATACAGAATTGGCAGAAGTTTACAATACTATAATGCAACTCAACAACAGCCCTGCTACTGGTATTGACGATATACCTACTAAAATCTTAAAAATTGCTGCACATATACTGACACCTCCTATTGTCCATATAATTAATACCAGTTTTAAACAAGGAATATTCCCGGACTGCCTTAAAATATCACTTATCAAGCCAATCCACAAGTCTGGCGACAGGGACAGTGTCGGTAACTATCGACCTATATCGATATTACCAACTTTATCAAAAATATTAGAACGTATTATTAATAAAAGATTAACTGACTACCTAAATAAATTTAATATTATCTCCAACAACCAGTATGGCTTCAGAAGTGGAAAATCAACAGAACACACTGTCAATGACCTTGTGTCAGATGTGGTAACGCACTTAGAACTGAAACATAAATGTGTTGCTGTATTTTTAGACTTAGCTAAAGCCTTTGACACCGTCTCTGTCCCCAGGTTGTTGAGTGGGTTGGAAAAAATCGGTATAAGAGGAACTGCTCTGAATTTATTTGAAAGTTACCTAAAAAACCGTAAGCAGAGAGTAAAAATAGGTAATGTGACCAGTGAAAGTCAAACTGTTAAATACGGTGTTCCACAAGGTAGTATTTTAGGGCCTAATCTCTTCCTAATATACGTTAATAATTTGTGTAAACTAGAGTTACATAACGGGAGAATATTTGCATTTGCTGATGATACTGCACTCGTGTTCCATAGTGCTTCATGGGAGAAATTGGTTTCTGTAACCGAAGCTGGTCTAGATAGAGTTATGAAATGGCTCCAACAAAATTTACTATCACTGAATACGGACAAACCAAAGTATATAACATTCGCGAAACTGGACCGCTTACAACCATTGAAGTTTCAAATAAAATTTCACAATAATTATAATTGCCCTAGTGCAGCGACAGGTTTTTGTCAATGTATTACTATGGAACGCGTAAAGGAGATAAAATACCTGGGAGTCATAATTGACTCACAACTTTGTTGGAAGAAACACACAGAAGTATTAACATCGAGAATTCGCAAACTAATATATATCTTCAAGCGCCTTAGAACAGCTGCAGAATATAAAGTACTGAAGACTACCTACCTTGCCTTATGCCAATCCATTATTACCTACTGCATAATATCGTGGGGTGGTACTCACAAAAATTATATTCTGCAAACTGAAAGAGCTCAAAGGGCTGTATTAAAAGTAATGTTATCCAAACCGCGCATATACCCAACCTTACAAATTTTCCATGATGCAAAGGTACTCACCGTCCGCCAACTGTTCATATTGCGAACGATATTACATTGCCACGCCAACACTCCATACGACCCTGCCATAATCTTCAATCAGAGAAGTACAGCCGTGCGCATAAAACTAGTGCCACCATCATCCCCATTCGCTAAGAGACATCAAACTTTTTTAGGTCCCTACCTATATAATAAAATAAACCGCTTAGTCAATATTTATTCGGAAACACGCTATAGATGTAAACTTAAAGTGACTAATTTTCTAATAGGTAAATCTTACAAAGAAACTGAAAGCTTATTGATAGTAATACAATAAAATAACAAACTTTCATTCAATCATATGATACGCACTGATATATATACTTCCACCCACTCTTGAACACACAACAATTTATTATACACGCATCACACGAATACACACATATACGCTATAGTTAGAATATTAACTTTATACCTCATAAATTGTTTTTTATATTTTCTTTTTAATTATGTTAATCTTTGCTTAAGTATTAACAGTGAAACTGAGCACAATGTTCGCACTTCTTGGGGTGCCGAGTGCGGAGGGCCGGAATACTGTAACACAGGGTATCCTAGTACGGGTTCCGCCCCTCGCAATGATGTAAGATCGCTATACAACTAAACAAAGTAACTGAAATTATCTTAAAATTGCTTGTGTCATTGTGATGTTAAATAAAGGATTATTATTATTATTATTATTATAATATAAAAGATATATAGAATTTGTTGAAAGATTTATAACCATGGATGAAACCTGGGATCACCACAATACACCCGAGACAAAAGAACAGTCGAAACAATGGAAAAGAGCAGGATCGCCCACCCCAAAGAAGGCAAAGGTGGTTTTATCGGCGGCCAAAGTCATGGCATCCGTTTTTTGGGATGCAAAGGGTATAATTCTCGTGGATTATTTAAAAAAGGGTGAAGCAATAAACTCTGATTACTATTGCAACCTGTTGCGTCGTTTGAAAGAAGAAATCAAAGAAAAACGTCCGGGTTTATTGAGAAGAAAAGTCTTGTTTCATCAGGACAATGCGCGCGTTCACACCTCTGTGTAATCCATGGCAGAAATCCATCAATGTGGCTTCGAATTGTTACCTCATCCCCCATATTCACCGGATTTAGCACCGTCCGACATTTATCTGTTCCCAAAGCAGAAAAAATTTTTAGGTTGTAAAAATTTTTTTACAAATGAAGAGGTCATAGCCACCGTGGACGCTTATTTTGAGGAGTTAGACGAAGATTTTTTTAAAACGGGTATCGAAGCCTTACCGGGTCGATGGAAAAAGTGTTTTGAGCTCGGAGGAGAGTATGTTGAAAAATAAAAATAAACTCAAAATCGTATGGTTTCATTAAGTATGTTAGGCTAAGAACTTTTCAAATGACCCTCGTATCTTTTATAAATGTTCATGAATCCGTCAAATCCATCGGTACGAGGAGAGCTGAGTGCCGTATAAGCAAAAGAAATGTGAGAAGTGAATTGGAATATAATATAAATGAGCAGATAGATGTAATGCCTAGACACTTTGTGTGTGAGAAAGATTATACGGAAGGGAGTAACATTAATTTTCTTTCCACTGGCATGAAGGCCCTGTGGCCTGGTGTGAACCAAAATAATCATGCCAGCGTAGATCATGCTCTCCTTTCCTCTGGTGTAAGTCATTACTTACGGGTTTTTATTTATATATTTGGCTTGATGTTTATACTTTTTTTTTATACAAGTTCAGCACAGTGGCTCCTCTTTGCCTCATGGCAAGCGAAAGAGGAGCCCGAATCGCAACTGCAACTGACAAAAGACTACACAGTGTCCTGTTAGTTGACGCTGCCGAGCTGACCCGCAAGATGCATCTTCACGCTTCGTTTGAAAGATCCCATATTGTAGGAAGGAGGGAACACATGTACAGGCAGCACTTTTTAATGGTACGACAAAGATAGGAGTTGCCAAATTTTTTGGTACACAAAGAAATGTACTCAACAGTGGAACAATTACATCGCAAGCCCGCATGTGTTGCTCTATGATGGAAGGAAGAGGGTGGGATAAGGGAAAACAGTCCTCATACATTCTTATCAATGTTAATATGTTAATAATTTATTGAATTTTGCTATGGTTTCAGTCATAATGTACTTTAATGCAAGTGCTCTTATAGTACTTACATAATGTCAGACATTAAAGTGCAGAAAATCGAGACATTAAAGTGCGAAATATCGCTTCATCTTGTGTTATAAGAACTCGTCTAAAATAGTAGTAAATTGGGTAAAATGGGTCATATTCCGGTGGGTAATTTACCAATTTGGCTATGTGCATAAACATTCTTACCAAGTACTAATAATTTACTGCTTTTTGGTATGGTTTTATAACAGTGATAATGTACTTTAATGCGCTTAAGTGTAGGTATAATGTACTTAAGTGCGGAAAATCGCTTCATCGTGTGTTTTAATAATTCGTATAATACTCGTAGTAGTAAAATTAGTAAAATGTGACATATCCCGTCTTGGGAGCTTACTGGTGACCTCACTCACACGCAGAAACACAACAACTGTTAACTGGAGTTGTTATTTGGCTGCGATTTTCTGTGAGTTGGAGGTACTTCCCCAGACGGGCTGCTTTAATGCGCCCTACCTCTCTTAAAACATCCAGACCAAGATAAACAGACATGTTCATGCACACAAATATTTCCCTTGTGTGGGAATCGAACCCAAGAGCGTTGGTCGAGCAATGTCGCTTCATTCACGACTTAGCCACCGAGCTCGTGAAAAGGTTAGATCAAATTGCATGTATAATAATTTATTGCTTTTCGGTATGGTTTCATAATAGTGATAATGTACTTTAATGCAAGTGCTTTTTAATACATAACATCAGCGAGGCATTAAAGTTCGAAAAATTGCTTCGTGTGTTTTAATAATTCGTCTAATAGTAGTAAATTTGGTAAAATCGAACATATCCCGTTGGATAATTCACCAACAGGATATATCTTATTTTACAAATAAATGAATTATATAGTGCTGTTAGCATTCAATAAGAAGACAACAATAAGAAAATCTGTGAAATTAATATGTAATAATTGAATAAATCAATTAACTGTCTAACACCGTATTTCTTCATAGTCGAAATGAAAATTAGGTCTGTTTAATTCGGGAAAAAGGTACCAATTACACCATCGAACATTGATCCCTCCGCTCGCTAAGTTTCTTTATAGGTACACCTAAATATCTCGGGTGCAAGTGCTCTCTTTCTTCCGTTGCAATAACAACTACTTTTACGAGTACCTTATATTTGTTCTGTCCTTTTGGTGCTGTAGCATATGGAATGCTGTGAAATTCGAAGACATTTGTTTCTGAATCTTTATATCCACGTACGGGTCCCTGCGGTGTGCTGACAATCCGCTCTTCTCTAGAACTTTCTTCATTGGCAGCCACCAAAATCACAGCAAACCCGAATATTAAACAGCTTACGCTCCACATTTTGTAGCTATGGCAGCAGCGATAATAAGAGTAGCACACACAATTATATTGACAGCATATCAGATATTGTTATCACTCAAAAGTATGATTTTAATTAATATTCACGAGCATTTAGTTTATATCTACATTAACCTATAATATTTACTCGATTAACTTTGTAATAAAGCCTAGTAAATAATTTATTGTCTAACTAGCTAACTTTATGCGTGATGAGCGTCGCACGGTAAAATCTGTAATGAGAGACGAATACAGAATCAAATGTCTACACGCAGGGTAGGCTGGGGTCTAATGAACAGCGGGCCGATCGCGCGGAAACGATATGCGAGAGTAAAAATGCGATATAATAATATAATATCAATATTGACATCTTATATTACAGGTACTGTAACCACATTATACCAGGTATGCTGTACGTGATCCAAAGTGATAATTTTGGGTGTTCAAACTAAAGATACTTATTGTGTTTAAAAACTTAATAAAATATCCGAGTTTATTTCAGCATCTTCTTAGCATTATCCCTTTCCTAATCCTAGTTAATAGATTCAGGCGTTATTTTGCGAAAGTCAAATTTACATGCAATTTGATCTAACCTGCTTTGTGTGCCTCCGCCACCAATTAGTTCATATCATATTTCGTAGAAATCAGTTGTAATACATACGACTAAGGTAGTTTTTGCAAACAATCATGTGTTACCGGCTATGTCTTACTCTTCACGCCTTTTTTGCCGTACCTAATACTTCCATGGGAAATCCTCGGCATTCGGCGCTTATTTATTGCTAATTAAAAGAGTTCACAGAATAACTTCTCTGGAGCAGCACAGTATGGGACCATTGCGATTCCAGTGTACCTATATATGTATAGCATAAATTCTACACTGATGGTGAGCGGTGCAGTTGTAGAAGGAACAAGTTGGATTAAAGTGCGATATGATGAGACATTTTCACCGATAGCATGAACCTAGGTCCTTCTAATACCCTTTAAGCTTTTCTTAAACTCAAATCCAACATTATCATTTTGTATCTACACATTGCTGAACGAAGACCTGCGCTCATGCTTTTCATTATATACGATCCTCTTCATCCTCATTTAGAGAAACCCAAATCCTGAAGAGAGTCACTCTCTTCACCAGTGTGTGACTTTCAGCTGTAGATGCACTGATCTACAGCTGAAAGTCTACCCTTTCCGGTGCGACTATCTATTTATTTCTTAAAACCAGCCTACCAAGCTGTATTGCCTGTCCTGATATACTCGTACGTTTTTTTGTTCGACGTCGGAAGCCATACAAGCATACGGCCCACCTAGTGTAAAGCGATTACCGTAGTCTATGAATGCTTGTAATACATTAAGTAGCACTGGCGCCATACCTTCTCTGCTGCTAACACACACAGCAACGACTCCTTTGGAGCTTACTAGTGACCTCATTCCCACGCAGGAACGCAACCACCCTCTAGGGAATTGTTATTTGACAAATAATTGCAGCTGTCAATAGTTATGAGAAGATTATGTGTAACACTTATGTGTACCATCTGATATGTCGGCAGAGCAGAGGGGAGCGTGTGTTCGAGTAGTTATACAGGCCAAAACAAGGAGATTAATAATCTAGTCTGTTTCAAGTACTATAATTGATAAGAGAAAGAAAGAGCGCCACCTAATTTAACCCAAAGCTATTAGAAAGGTATGACAAGGTAATGCACAAGCTTGTACAAAGAGAATGTAATAGTATATTTATTCTTTACTGTTGATTCCAGACACAATTAATAGGAAACTAAGTTAACTTTCAGATGTCCATATTCTACATGGCACATTCAAATATAATTAAAGAGTAAATAAATTTCCTTTCATACGGACAACATATATTTATGTATATTCATCTAGTTGAAGGTTGTCATGTCTTAAGCTAGATTACACGTTCACTTAAATTCTACAAAACTGCATTTGGCCTATGTAAATGCATAAAATCGCATACTCTGTAAAACAGATGTACATTCATACAGATCCAATTATTTTTTGAGTGCATTATTGGGTCAAAACGTTTATTCTTTGGAAAGTTAACACTTTCCGAAAATTCCGAAACATTAGAACGGTCACCTGATTGTAAACGGGGCTTCGGAAGTTATGACAAGAAGAAACCAGAACCAACACGAGAAGAATCATCAGGATTATTACTCTATACACTTTAACAGCTATTCATACAAAAAATTCAATTATTCCACATTTTTTGAATACTGATCCCGTAATGTCAGCATAATTACAGGTCAAATTTTAGACGATGTAGATACGATGTCCAATATATTTAAAAGTCATTTGTCAATTCGTTACGTTGGCGGTGCCTAATTGTACTTGAACTTGACCTTGGTATAATTATAACAGATTGTAGAGTGTTGGGAGTAGCGAACTCTCTGAATACACAATGGTTATTACGTGTAATTTGTCAGCCAAATGACCGACACCGGAATATCAGACCCGTCGCCTCGCAGCGTTCACGGCCAACATATTATTTGATTACTATGACTGCGACACTGTTAACCATAATTTTGGACTTCCCATCTAAGCTCGTTGTAATGCATTCGGCCAATTAAAAAAAAACTATCTAGCTTTGCATTTCAAGTTTTTAACGAAATTGTTTCAATGTTTTTTTTTACAACTTATAGTTTTTTTTTTACTTACGACGTTGTAAGTAGTCGCGCAGGGAGCAGTTTGCCGCCAAACGCGACACATCGACAACAACCTTTGTCTCCCTCCTGCGGTGTGTCTCCTAATTTCTAAAACAAAGAGGTGAGGAACGGGGAGGGGAGGGAGGGGCAACTACTAGGTCGTTTGACCTTGACCATTAGTCAAGGTCAAACGACCTAGTAGTAGACGGCAAAATGCTCATAGAGCGAGCACTCTAGGTTTAAGACACGTTTGGCTGCTAAGATTTTTTATAGATTATATAAAAAGCCTATATAAAATATATAATTTAGCCTGTATACGGCTTCCGCACAAATTTAGACAGACAATAGGCTAATCGGGTCGATTGTTACGAATAAATATTTGTTCTAGAACCAAGTCCAAGCGTGTTTTCTCTTATTTCTTATGTTTTCCCGATAATCTTGCGGTAGAGTACATACTAAGTAATAATTTCACTTGTACGAAATTTCCATTGACGCTATGTCTCATTATGTATTTTTATCTATTTTCCGTCCATATCGTGCCAAATAACACTGAATGTATGTATGTATATCTTCACGCCAGGTCCCTTGCGGGGTAGGCAGAGAGAACCGAGCTCCATAAGACGCGGTTCTTACATACTTCACTCGCTTCTCTAACATTCATAGCTATTTTCATGCACGCTAAAATAAATAACACTGGTCAACAAAAATACTTTTTCGAGGTAAGAAGATAAGAAAAGTTCTAATCAATTATGTTTAGAACAAGGTTAACGAGTATAGCATTTATATTAGAATATTTCGTATTAATAATGTTATTGAAATGCGTTCCTTTTTGTTTTGTTTTTAAGGAATATAATTCTTGTTAATTAAGTGAAGCTATGTATAATTATAGTGTTAATATAAAGGTTTCCTTGTTATGTTTTGCTTTAGGGAGTACCCGTAGAGTCCAACATTAATGCACTAACATACGTGAGAGTAAGCGTGAGCGCTCATTTTCCTGATCTCGTATTATAATATTGTAACAAAATTTATCCGGATCATTTGTACTCTTTCTGAACATTATTCGCACTTAATTCGATAAACGCAAACAAACTAGTAAAATACAATATATCCCGAATTAATAAAGTAAACTAAACTGATACATTAAATTTACTTGTGAAAGTCACAAAAACTAGACCTGATAAAAACGAACTAAATAATTATGGTGTTATAACAGGAGTAAGCAGATATTTCAAAATTGGTAAGCAAAGATCTTGCTACAAAATTTTGTTGTCCAGTGTAATAGAAACGCCTGTCTGATGGTAAAGAGTTACTGACACTATCTTTACACGCGTTGTCGCCTCTGTGAAAACCCATTCATGCGTTTTCGAAGAAATACATGCAGTCTGCTGGTAAAATCTCGGCAGAGAGTTCGTTTCCCAATGTTAGGGTATACGGAAGAAATGACCCTGTCACAGCTCAGTACGCTACCAATTTAGTTTCAATGTATGAGGATGAATTTCTTATCGACGGCATGCGGTGCGATTATAGAAATAATGTATGGGTATGACGCCTACAGTTTCCTTACAGAATTATTCAATAACTCAAATAAAAGATCGAGTCACAAATAAAGATCAGAGCTGGTATCCACACACTCCCGCCTAAACATGACAACAGTGCTCCATATGTAATGTGATTTAAGACTTGCGTAGCTGAAGTGTCGACCTGAGATACAGCGTCAATCTTTTAAGTATCAAATGTCTAGGCGCCAGTTTAACTTTCTCCTTCAGATGACTTGGAAACTGAACTATCTATCCATTATCAGGCGGACTACGTCGGCAAGAGAGACCCGTTGAAACGGTTGTTTCGCTGGCCGCCCGCGGTATATAGTACAGGGGTCCCATCAAGTCTAACCACCTGAGAGGCTGCCCTTTCATACCGCGTATAATAATCGGAGTAGATCGTCGTGCCGGTTGATGACCGTACGGTAGGGACCTGGCGACTACCTCCGGGGAGGTTCGCGAGCCCTCCCGCCCAACGGATCAGTACAGCTCCTTTGTCGACAAATTGATGAAGAAACAGTCCACTGCGCTTCTTCTCCGATGTTGTAGCAATTCTCCGCCGTTTCACGCTTCCCTTTCTATTTTCCTCTTATGACAGCGTTATTAAGAAGGTCTTACAGCGGTGCACTCTCCCACCATCCTATTTAAGGTTGAGTTCGCTAACGTCCGCGGACTCCACTCAAACCTTAACGCTATCCACCAGCACTTTGAGACGGCACGGTTATGCTCTTCCTGACGGAGACACAGATCCACCGCTATGCTCTTCCTGACGGAGACACAAATCCAGCGTCCAGCGGACATGTTCCACTTCCAGTACCCCCGTTACGTGCTTGAGGAGAATTTCCTCGCGAAAGCCGGTGTCTGTTTGTTTGTATGCTCAGATGTATGTTGTCGCCGTCTGCGCTGCCTAGAGGATTCCTCTTTACCCGTCCTCTGGGTGCATGTAAATCTGGGCTTTCTGAGCTGTATTTACATGTGCCTATGCCGACTCCATACTAGGGATACAGAGATAACTCGGCTCTTTGAGCACTACATGAAGCATAGGAGAGGTACCCTATTGCAGAGATGGTGTGTTTGGTGAATTTAACTCTCACCACGACTTGGGATCTTCCATAACTAACCATGCAGGAAGGACCACCTACGCGTTCGCTCCTTCGCACAGCCTGACGCAATTGGTAAACCAATTAACCTACTAAAATACCTGACATCGCTGGTCAGGCGCCCTCTCTACTAGACCTACTGCTGACCATCTACCCAGGTTGAGGTCAGAGTGCCCCTGGGCATATTTGACTACTGCCTGGTCTGGGTCCAGTCCAGGATAGTGCTACGAAAAGCTCTATCACAACCCATAGCAGTGAAGCGTCGTGTCTGGCACTACTCGTCAGGAGATTGGGACGGCATGCGCGACTACTTTGCTTCCGTTCCATAGGGTCAGCGCTGTTCAGTGAGAAGGAACTCACGGCGAGTACTGTTCGGCGTTGGTATGGAATACTACATTCCTCACTCCGATGTCGCCATCAAAAGCCGAAGACTCTCTTAGTTTAATCGCGAGTGCGATGAAGGTGTTAGTAACAAACATGCAGCGTATCGCGCTTGAACCAGGGGTCGCGCCCTCAAAGATCCGAATATTAACTTGCTGTAATCAGGCTACAATACTGCCACCAATGTCTGCAAGTGGGTATACATAAGCGCGGATACCCAGCGCGTTACACGAATCGGCACGGAACTAGTGTCGCATCCTGCTGGGTCGCGTAACCACTGACAACTAGCCAAAGCCATGCAGGCCAACTTCTACCAACCCTCGCTACCTCCGCTGAGATGCCCCGATGAGTCACTGACACATCAGCCGCAGGAGAAAGCGGATCTTATGACCAGCCGCTTTACGGCTAACTTCCAGATCGATAACTGTAGCACGCAACCACTAACGATACCCTTCATTAATTCCGTTATGCCTTATATCCACATCAAGCAGCGCATATGTGCAGTAGCATACAGTCACTCGATGTCCGAAAGCCAGTGGTCCCGATGGTATCCCAGCGATTGTTCTGAAAAAATGTGCAGCGGAATTGTCCCCAGTGTTGACGCGCCTCTTTCGTCTCTTCTGTTTCGTCTCTCGTACTCGACCGGTTGTATTCCGGAGGCTTGGAGAGAGGCCAATGTGCAGCCGGTTCCCAAAAAAGGATCTGACCGTTCTGACCCATCAAATTGCCCCATTGTTATAACTTCAGTGTTATGCAAAGTCATGGAATGGATCCTTAATTATCACTTGATCCGCTACCTTGAAGATCACTCCCTAATTAATGATGGTTGTATTGTTTTAACCGAAACGATCGACGGGTGATCTTCTAACGCATATGACGCACCTCTTGGAAGCAATCGATAAACACGGCGAATTTATGGCAGTCAGCCTAGATATCGCCAAGGTATTTGATCGACTTTGGCATAAAGTACTTCTCTCTCTCTCTAAACTTCCGACATACGGTCTGTCCCTCCTGCTTTGTAATTGGATTGGATTCCTGCGTGAATGTGAGAGTGACCGGATGCGACATGTACATATTGTACATGTTCGAAATGGCCACCTTTGGATTAGATACAGACCTTTAATCTGTCTGGCCACGAATCGATGGATTTAAGCACTGTTTCAATGGGAAATGTAGCCACTGCTTGCTCCAAAGATTTCTTAAGAGATACAATGTCGGCGTGTCTCTTCGAGCAGGCCATGCGTCCTCTAAACCTGAACATGATTTATAGTCTAAGGGGTTCAGATCTGGGCTACCTGAGGGTCAGTGAGCTCTTATAAAATCTTGGCTAGGCTTGGGTAGTTTGTGCCTCGTGACCAGGTGCAGAGTACTGCTGTGGACTTTCCATGGTACATTTTTAAAAAGTGTATTGCTGAGAAGTTTCGCATCACGATCCAAGACAGTCTTTAATACACTTTGGCTGGAAGTCTTCACTCCTTTTTCTCAAAAAGAAAACTTTGTAACTCCTTGATAAGACCCTTCCCTTCCCCCCAACCATTATAGACGCAGGATGATGACCACGTTGTACATTCTGTGCCTTTCACCTGCACCTGCGCGAGACAGAAGGTATTTTGATTGATCAACTCTTTTTAATAGGGATTGAATTAGCATGTCCTGTATATCAACGATAAGCACTGAGCTTCAGGTCTTGTTTTATTATACTCGACAGAGACCTAGCGGGAATCTTCATTACTCGCGATAAGATTTTACATTTCCTAATGGGGTTTCGGGGAATTTTGGCTTTAACAGCATTAACAGCTTTTGTAATTCTAACAGCACGCGGTCACCCCAATCTTCTATGGTCTTCAACAGAGGAAGTGTTGGTATATCTGTCGATAGTCATGTGTCAGTTTATCCGTTACAATCTGCATAGAAATCCGTGTTCCCTGATTTTTTTTTTTATTCAAAATAATTATTAAATGAACGTGAACTAAATTTATTCAAATCTTATCATTATGATTATCTTAAAACGTTACAATTAATGCCATCTGGTCGCTAAAATGCACACTTTGTATTATAAATCGGTGCTGTCTACCACAGTGTTTGCGAGACAACAAGTTAAGTATATTACTTTTAATAATTAAAATCCGTCAAATTACTTTAAAAAATGTATATTATAATTTTCTGTTATAAAATAATTCTCAATTTAGATCTGGGAAGCTTTTGTAAAAACGGTTTGTCTACAACTTCAAATATCGACTATTCTATCGGAGCGGAGAGTAGATGGCGCTGCCGTCACGTAAACATTGTCATCCGTGAGTTTTATTCCTAAAAATATACGCAGTTGTCATTTCTAAGTCTAAATTAGTGAAATAAAGGAGGATCTTTGTGTAATACGATAGTGAGAGTGTTATCTAATGAAAATAAAAACGTTAAAATATCAAATTCTACAAAAAAAGTGAGTGCATAATAGTCAGAGACGCAAGTGATAAACAAACACTACTTAATAAATTAGAACTAAATATATACAAATAAATAGCGTTTTTAAAATATAAATAGTTAAATACAAGTGAAATAATATGAATTCAATGTGAATTATTATGTGAAAATAAAAATATGATTACCCACTTGTGCCGATATAACATTATAACGAACACTTTGACTACATACTAAATGCAGTACATAATTTCATTACTACTATTATCAGTGTGTGCAACAGTACTTCACTAACCGTCGGCGTTAAAATTCTCGAGTTCGAGACCCGACGCATGTATACTACTTTTTCCGTCATGATTTTTTTAGAAAATATTACATTGATTATTACATTGACACAGACGTATTCGAACTCAATCGAATACGTATGATACCAGTAAATATGGACAAAGGTCCACAAGTTTAGAAATAGATGAATCAAGTAACAGTTTACCTAATTTATCGGACAGCACTATCGAAGAGATTCAAAGTTTAAAGGAACAGATTCAAAATTTGTCTTCGGAATTAAAAAGTGCCCATAAAGAGATCGAGAACCTATCCCTCGAAAATATCACTCTTAGGCGAACAAATGAACATTTGTAAAAAAAAAAATTAGCTCTTTAAAAAAGTTACAACTAGTCCTATGCGTACAAAGAATACTCCTAAGCCAAAAAAAGGAAGACAATCACATAAAAATAATATACAAACAGAAATAATAAAAAATAGTATAAACGATTCAATTCAGTCTAAAAAAGAAAAAAAATGTGTCCTTGTAAAAATACAAAAGATGTACAAATACCACCTAAAACAAGAGACCGCAACGAATACGTATTACCGCAACATACCCAAAAAGAAAGTATAAAAAACAAACTATGTGTTTTGAGTTCTAAAAAAGCTAACAGAGTATTATCATACGTAGAAAACAATTACAGCGGTTTTGAAATATGCCACTACTTGACACCAAATTGTGGAATAAAGATACTTCTCAGTGGTATTACTGAAAAATTAAACAGTTTTACAATGCAGGACTTTTGTGTTATATTAATAGGAGAAGTCGACTTCAGGAGAACAAAAAACAATTTTGAACTGATTTTTCATATAAGAAAAACACTCAAAGAATTGAATCATACTAACATAATAATTTGTTTACCCACTTTCAAATGTAATATTTATTCAACGATGTATAACTGGAGGATTGAAAATTTTAATTATTTGTTGTATTTAGATTTATTGACACATGAATATGCTTACATATTAGATTCTAATATCAATTTATCGTATGACGATAAAATGTTTCTTACACGTAATGGTGTCATTAACGACTATGGAATCCAAATTATTTTTAATGATATGTATGAATTAATAAAATCCTTATTAGACTGTAAATTTGACAGCTCATTGAACAATACCTGTTCAAAGAACTTGGGAAAATTGTACGAAGAGGATAAATTGAAAAATTTTTTTCGCTGATAATTTTTTGTATATATTACACCAGAATATTGCGGGGTTAATTAATAAATCTGATAATTTAGCTGTTTGTTTAAATGAACTGTCAGACAGAAATGTAAATATTGATGTAATTTGTATAACGGAGCATTTTATTGCCTCTGGTTATGAACACTTTTTATTTGTGCCATATTATCACATGGCTGCATATTTTAGTAGGGAAAGCAGTAAAAGAGGAGGCACATGTATATTAGTAAAAAATGGCTATCAGCATGGACCATTGTCTGAAATAACAGAACTCTCTATATCAGGAGTATTTGAATGTTGTGCGATTGATCTCATAAACTATGACACTATAATTGTATGTATCTATAGAGTACCGAAACACAATCATTTACCTACGTTCTTTCAAATACTGGAAAAAATACTAAAAATCCTAAGCCTTTATACAGAAAAACAAAAAAACGTCATTGTAGCCGGCGATTTTAACATTGATATTTTAAAGAAGAACAATATCACACTCCAACTTGAATGTCTAATAACAACCTACAATACAATCTTATATTAGAATTGCGACAACCTACTAGATTAGTAAGCAAAACGTGTATAGATAATTTTGCTCATACTCGTAATTTGACAAAACAATGCAAATCTGAAGTTGTAGAATTAGGACTATCTGATTACACTTCCCAATTGTTAAAATGTCCAATAAAAAGAACTTATAATAAAGAGTTCTGGCGTATAAAACGATGTGACTATAGCGATGAAAATATGACAAAGTTTAAAAATTGCATGAAATCTTATAAATTTTCAGATATTTACGATACAAATGATCCGAACGAAGCATATACTATATTTATTAATAATTTTAAACTATTTTATGACTTATGTTTTCCTTCAATGCAAATCTGAAGTTGTAGAATTAGGACTATCTGATTACACTTCCCAATTGTTAAAATGTCCAATAAAAAGAACTTATAATAAAGAGTTCTGGCGTATAAAACGATGTGACTATAGCGATGAAAATATGACAAAGTTTAAAAATTGCATGAAATCTTATAAATTTTCAGATATTTACGATACAAATGATCCGAACGAAGCATATACTATATTTATTAATAATTTTAAACTATTTTATGACTTATGTTTTCCTTTTAAGTACGTTACTGTCAAAACTCGAAAAAATCCAAATTGGATATCCAAAGGAATTAAAATTTGTTCAAAAAAGAAAAGGTATTATCTGTGGCATTATAGATTACACCCTACCAAAGTAAATAAAGATACGTTGTTAAACTATACACGTAAGTTTAAAAAAAATATCAAACTTACACAACTAGCACAAAATAATTATAATATTCAAATATCAACAAAATAAAAGTAAAGCGACGTGGTAGGTAATAAACAAATCCAAAGAAATCATACGTAAAGAACCTATTTTAAGAATAAAACTAGGTGAACAAACGGTCACCGATCCACAGAAACAATCAAATGCTTTTAATAACTACTTTGTAGATAAAATTGTACCAATATTAAATTCTGGGGTTCGTGTTACAGGAAATATTAAAAGTTGTAGAAACTCAATATTTATGCACCCTAGTCTGCCCTCTGATATCTTGAATAATTATCAGTTCGTTAAAAATTCCAATAGCGTAGGTGCTGATGGTGTGTGTACAAAGGTAGTTAAATCTGTAGCAAAATATATTTGCGCACATCTCAGTCATATAAATAATTTAAGTATAGTAGAGCAACTAAAACCAACTATAGTAAAGCCAGTGTTCAAGAATGGCTGCAAACATTCTATGGTCTGTTATGGACCCATAGCTCTGCCTAATATATTTTCTAAAATTTTTGAAAAATACATCCACGCACAAATTTGCGCTTACATGGAAAAATATAATTTATTTGTTCCTGAACAAAAAGGTTATAGACAGAACAAAGACATTAATATGGCAATATATGACTTTGTGTACACTGTTATAACGAATATGGATAAAAGACTACCAGTATGCTCTATTTACTGCTACATGACTCAAGCATTTGACTATGTAGACCACCAAATTTTATTTCAAAAACTAGAAGCATATGGCATTCGCGGAAATGTTTTGGATTTGTTAATCTCGTATCTTAAAAATAGAACACAGTGCACACAGGTAACTAAACTAAATGCTAAGTCTAAAATCAATGAAACTTTTATGTCTAACCAACGTACGGTTTTATACGGCGTACCTCAAGGAAGTGTCTTGGGTCCACTGTTGTTTATTATTTACATTAACGATTTACCTTAAATAACTAATCACCCCATGTCTCTCTTTGCGGATGATTGCCAAAATTATGGCATGTACGAAAATGACGTAAATAAAACACTGGTTGATATTATAAAATGGTTAGATAATAATAATCTAAAAATAAATGTCCACAAGACTAGCTATTATGCACTTTAATAAAATAAAAACGGGAATATCTAACATTAATGTTTGCTATCTTAATAATAATATAAAAGAAGTAAACGATGCAAAATTCTTAGGGATCATAATAGACAAAAAGCTTAACTAGAAACCACATACAGAAAAAATATGTCAGAAATTATGTATCTGCATATGCATTACACAGACTAGCTCCCACTGTAAATAACGGTACATTACTTACTGCCTATCACGGAATTGCTGGTCATATATTAAGATATGGGATAATATTCTGGGGGAATTCAACAAACACAGAATATGTATTCAAAGCGCAAAAAAGATGCATAAGAGCTATGTTTAATCTTAAAACCACTGACAGTTGCATGTCTATTTTAAAAAAAATTACATACTGTCTTTTCCATCGCTGTATGTATATGAAGTAAGCGTATTTATCAAAACTAATCAGAATTTGTTTCCACGGCTCTCTGACATCAGTAAACAAAATCGTCGCGATAACAGTAAAATAGTCACTAAAAAATCAAACACCAAATTATTGCATGACAGCATTTTTCGTATGGGACCTACAATATAGTTACCGAGGTCTGTGAGAGAACTTCCGGTTAATATGTTTAAGCAGAATTTAAAGAAATTATTATTATACAAATGTTACTATAACGTTTCAGAATTTCTTAATGACAAAGTCTAATATTTTTATTTATGATTATAATTTTATTTTTTCTAATTAAAACAAGTAATTATGTATATGTATATATGTTTTGATAAAATTTTGTATTTAGATGATTGTTTTTTTGGGTTTGTGTATATGTGTATTTCCTGCAGAATCGAGATTTTCATACAAAAAAGGTAGTATTTTGTGATATATGTTAACTTACATGTTCTTCTTAAATTGTATTTTTATCGGCATGTGCATCTCAACTCAACTCAACTTTTGTATGCCTCAGTGGCCAAACATGTAGAACTAATTTATTTATGTAACACCAGTATCCATTGTAATCATTCATGTTTGACAAAATAAAAAATCTGAATCTGAATCTTTCATCGGGCTGTTACTCAGATCCAGTCGATTTCGTTCGAATCAGTCGTTCAAAATGACGAAGGAATGGCCATTTCGTTCTTGGATTTAGCTAACGATGGTCAATAACAGCTGTCTGCAATAATTATCTAATATAATATTCTCAACACTATTCTATTAATTTTATAAATACGAGTACTACGAGTGCCATCTCAGTGCAGTGATTGAAATATAAAGTCAAAGTCAAAATCTTTTTATTCCGTAAAAATGGCTACATTTGTTTGGCTACATTTTTTTCCCTACCGTGCAGTTCATGACTAGGTGAGCACTGATAAAAATACTGCCAAAAAACTCAGGCAACCCTCTTTTGGTATCCAAACAAATTTACATGATTTATTAATTACATTATAATTGGATCGACTCAATCCCAGGTATTTTTATCATTAATATAGTCACATACTTTATAATATGCCCTGCTACACAATTTGGCTTTAATAGTAGTTTTAAATTTGTTTATTGACAATTCTCTAATATGGCTGGGAAGTTTGTTATAGAACCGTATACATTGCCCCATAAAAGAATTACTTATTTTGTGGAGACGGCTTGGATGTAACACAAGATTATGCTTATATCTAGTATTTATGTTATGAGTATCACTCTTTTTACAAAATGAGTCTATGTTTTTATGGACATACAAAAGATTTTCATAGATATATTGCGATGCGACTGTTAGAATATTTATTTCTTTGAATTTTTCTCTAAGGTTCTCCCGGGGACCAAGTTTGTAGATAGCTCTTATGGCTCCCTTTTGCAATAAAAAGATGGTGTTAATGTCCGCGGAGTTACCCCAAAGATGAATTCCGTATGACATAATACTATGAAAGTAGCTGAAATAAACTATTCTAGCCGTATCAACATCAGTGAGCCGTCTAATAGTTTTCACTGCATAGGCTGCAGAACTCAGTTTTCCTGATAATTTTTCAATTTGTGGGCCCCATTGTAGTCAATTGTTATACCCAAGAACACAGTTGTCTCCACAGGGACTAAATTAGTTCCATTAAAGACCATATAAAAGAATTCAGCTTAACCTACATGTTAGGGTCACAAATGACACCAGCTATCTCACGCCACTTGGCCCAAGCCGCTGATATACGTGCCTCGACTTCGTAATCGGTTAACAGAAACACATTATAAATATGATTTTTATTATATGTATATTTTTATTGTTTGAACTTTCGATATGCCACAAAATTAAACAATTATTCATGTAACATCACTACTTACAATCTATGTACGATGGCCGCCATTTTTATCAATTGTCAAGATAGTAGGTATTTGATATTTTAGTGTGTAGTTCACTATGTTTGCGAAGAGTGGAGTGTTGTCCATATGCGCTTGGGCAGCAATATTCGTTGTATGTGCTCAGAATGACGACAATAGTGATCAAACGAGGCTAGTTTACATCAGTCAAGGTCCCGTTATTGGTCATAAGGATCCCCAGTCTTCCAGCTTCGTTTTTCGTGACATTCCATACGCAACTGCGCCCACAGGAACAGACCGATTTAAGGTTTGCTTATTAATATGAATTAATATTATTTTTATTTATTTTATTTTATGTCAACGGATCCCAAAACTCAAAATGGCGTATTAAGTTTGATGTAAAGTAAGCAGTTACCGTAGCCTATTAACGCTTGTAACATTTATCACTCGCGCGATGCCTCCTCTGGTGCTTACACAACAACTCCTTAGAAGCTTACTGGTGACCACACTCACACGCAGGAACACATTAACCCTCTAGGGAGTTGGCTGCGGTTTTCTGTGAGGTGGAGGTACTTCCCCACACGGGCTGCTTTGATGCCCCCTACCTCTCTTAAAACATCCAGACCAAAGCAAACAGACATGTTCATGCACACAAATGTTTGTCTTGTGTGGGAATCGAACCCACGAGTGTTGGTGTCAAAGTCGCGTCCTTTACGACTGAGGCATCGAGCTCGTCAAAGTGTTTAGAAAAATATAGTATAGATTTCATAATTAACGATAATATCATTCTTTCTAGGCTCCTCTTCCACCTCCAAAATGGCAAGAACCATTCGATGCCGTAAACAGACGAATCATTTGTCCACAAACTCGAAATCCTTTCACCATGCCAGGCTCAGTTCAACAAGAAGACTGCTTAGTCACTACTGTATATGTTCCCGATTCAAATAAATCAAAATTTCCCGTGTATGTCTATTTCCACGGAGGGGGCTATCAAATAGGACACGGAACTATGTTTACGCCAAGAGAGCTATTAAAAATAAAAGATATCATTGTAGTAGTGTTTAATTACCGCCTTGGTGTTCATGGTTTCTTGTGTCTTGGAACAGAAAAGGCACCTGGTAACGCTGGCATGAAAGATCAGGTGGCATTATTACGCTGGGTAAGAAGAAATATAGCTAGTTTCGGCGGCAATGCTGACGATGTCACTATTGGTGGAGGCAGTGCAGGTTCTTCTGCAGTGGATCTTGTAATACTTTCCCCATCTACGAAAGGCCTTTTTAATAGAGTGATAGCAGAAAGTGGCAGTAATCTTGCAGCGTTTTCAATGCAAGAAAATCCTCTTCAGGAAGCTAAAGATTATGCGAAGTTGCTAAATTTTATTACTGATGATGTATTCGCTCTTGAAAACTTTTTTGTAACTACGTCGTATGAAGTTTTAAATTCATATGACTTAATAGTTTCACCCTTAAAACAAAATACAAAAATTGGTCTCTCACCTTGTGTAGAGCGACCAACAGGAGAAGAAATGTTCCTTAGTGATACACCGTTAAATATATTAAAAAGCGATAATTATGTGAAGGTTCCGTTACTGTACGGCTTTGCTAATATGGAAGGTTTGATTATGATGCCACAGTTTGAATCTTTTCATAAAATAATGAATGAAAAATTTTCAGATTGTTTACCCTCTAATCTACAATTTGAAAGTGAAAAACAAAAAGAAACAGTGGCACAAAAAATAAAAGATTTCTATTTCGGTGATAAAACAGTTAGTGAAGACACCATGTTATCATATGTAGATTATTATTCGGACGTAATGTTTGCTTATCCAGCGATGAAATCACTAAAAATTCAGCAATTATCTGGCAATGAGAAAATATACTTATATTTATTTACGTTTACTGAAGATGGGGGAACTGTAACAGGATACAAAAACTATACAGTATCTGGAGCAAATCACTGTGCACAAACAACTACTGTATTTGATGGAATTTTTCCTATTACTCATGACGAAAATACACTTTCAGACGAACTTAAAAAAATAAAGGCAACTACAAGGCAAATGTGGCTCAATTTCATTACATTAGGGTAAGTACACTACAGCTATAGACACGGAGAAAACTACTAACCTCAAAGGAAGTAGAGAAGTAGATAATAATGTAAGGTAACCTTTTCTCGAGAAAAATATGACAACACTACTGTAGGCATAAGCTTAAGCTATGACGAAACGCTTCGAAGGAGGTTGTCATATTTTAACTTTCCTCTGGAAAATACTATTCTTAGGAAAATATGTAATTTGTATTACATGAATAATATTCATACTAAATTCAAACATACAAAATTTCAGTAGACTCAGTAATGAATTCGTAACAAAATGAAATTATGTGACAGCAAAACATATCGTATTGAGAAATATCAAATTGCATGTCAAGTATCTACTACTATTATTCTTATAGAAATGTTTTTGTTATCGTCAAAGCAGAGTTACATGTCTCGAGTGTCTTACTCCGCGTCCTACTCGTAGATGGCATATATTAACAAGCGAATGAAAAGGGTTTTTCACCATCGAATATAACAAGAAACTAGAAGATGGTGTTTGGCGTTAATCATTTTATTACTAACTAAATAACGTAAAATCATAAGACGTTTATTTATTTATTTATTTATTTATTTGTAGGAAAACAAACAGCTTAAAGCCTACAGTTTTCACATATAGTCGCAATAACATCAAATAAGAAAAAAGAGAAATTGACAACATATCAGAACAATGTAAATTAAAATATATATATATATATTAATCCATGCTGCATATTATTTATACTCTAAATTCACTAAGTGTATTGAGAAGAAAAGAAGTCGTCAGCGATGCAACGGTATAATTGTCGAGTAGTGGTGAAGAATATATCTAAATCAAACTTACTAGTGAGCTCTTTAAATTTAGTGCAGGCGCGAACGAAAAATGAGTTCGAGCGGTAATTTGTGTCAGCTGCAGGAATAAACAAACAACTTGGATGCCTCCGAGACCTACTTGGGATACATAATTTATATATAAGGTAACTTCATGATGCGCGATGGCCGTAACCAATTGATTGCAATACAAATGTAATAAAAATTATAAAAAAAAGTTTATGTTAGTAGTGTTAATTTAACATGTTACTCTTATTCCAGTGAACCCGTTCCAGAGGGGTCTTCGTTGCCAGCGTGGCCGCCGATGGGTGCGGACTGGTCCCCACACATGGTATTGGGGAATGTCGTCGAGCTGAAAGGCTCCCTGCTGTACGAGCGAATGCTCTTCTGGGAAGACATCTATGAGCGGCATCATCTCTCACCGATACCACCGCCAGAGCCGTCATCGATACATTCAGAACTTTAAATTAATGCGTTATGTTTGCTAATTTTTTACTACAATATTAATATGAATTTGATTTATCAAGTCACACATCCCAATACAAACATCGATTTCACAAACCTTGAAGTTACTGTTACAATTAAAAATATTTATATGTTTAATTTATCGTATTTAATTCTCTTGCGTTATTATCATTTTTCAAAATTGCCAGCATTTCGGAATTGACCATCAGCGATAAAATCCCGAGAAATCTTGCCAATATAGATCTCTTTCAAATCGTTAATTAGAATTACAATAAATTCACGTCAACATATTGGTAAAGTAGTAGAATTGAAAATTATAATCTTTCCTTATATAACTTGCGTTTAATTTATTCCAGCATCTTTGTCAGCTATATATTCATAAATTCTATAATAAGCCTTTTTATAGAGTGTATTTTTGATACGCTGTTTGAACATATTATCAGGAAATGACAGAATTGTTTCAGGTAATTTATTATGGAATCGAATACAATTTCCAAGAAAAGACCTGTCAGTGCCAGCAAGCCTGTAAAACAACATACGCAACTTATATCTACTTCTAAGATTTTCAATGAAGTTTGAAAACGACTCTAAATTTTTACGGACATAGATTATGTTTTCATAAATATATTGAAAGGTAATAAAAGTGATGATATTTATTTCTTGTCCTGAGTGATTCTCTGGAGCCCATGTTATAAATAGAGCGAATGGCTCTTTTTGCAATATTAAAAATATTTTATTGTCAGCCGTCGTTCTCCACAACAGTATAACATACGAATTAATGCTGTGAAAGTAGCTGTGCGTCCAATGTCTGATGATGTGATGTTTATTTATGTGGTTGTAATTTCTAGTCTACTGTAATTTTTAGAAACATTCTAATTTACTAATATCAATGAGAATGGTCAACACCATCGGAAGTTTGGAGAAATCACAAAAAACTCCGACTGTGATCTCTCCCACGCGTTAAGGACACGCTTAACCAATGTTAAGGTAAATGACATAAAATTACATTTTATGTAATTTACATTTTTTATAGATTTAAGCAGTTGCCGTAGCCTATTAATGCTTGTAATATATTAAGTAACACTCGCGCGATGCCTCCTCTGCTGCTTACACAGCAACTCCTTAGAAGTAGGAGGTAAGCTCAGATGTAGATACTCGTATATACCCAATATGTTGATATTGAGGTTTTATGAGGCTCTCGAACTTCTGTCTTCTTATCTGGGCAATGGGATACAGAAGGTCGATGTTAATGGTAAAAGATCTTCGGGGTCCCCTGTAGTTATGGGAGTCCCACAGGAGAAATCTAGGTCCATTCTTATTTTTAGTATACATATATAAATGACTTACCTTATTATGTAAAGGATAAACATGAGATTGTATTGTTTGCGGATGATACCTCTTTGATATTCAAAATTAATAGACAGTTAGGTAATTATGACGAAGTTAACGATGCTCTCTCTAAAGTTATGCATTGGTTTAATGCTAATAATCTGCTTTTAAATGATAAAAAGACTAAAGTAATTAAGTTCTCAACACCTAATGTAAGACAGGTGACTACCAATGGACATGTTAATACCCACCAGGTACACAGATACAGAACACAGTTAAAGTCCTTCTCCATCATGACCAAAAACAGAAGATGCAGAGACGTGTTCTTCGTTCTCTATTTCTCCATGTCGACCGGGCAGAAACAGGGTCTATGGTCCCGTGACCAGGCCGGAAGTCATACTAACACTCTGAAGTGTCGACACTGCCGGATTCGGAAGTCATTTATCCCCTCAAAGATCTTCGAGCCTTTGAGCCACGGTTCCTACAAAACTCCTGCGCGGATCCCTCTCTTTTAAAAAATAGAGTGAGAATGGTATTCAGTCTCCATTGGTCCGGGATTTTCCGGTGAAAATTATGCGGTTACATAGGTTGGTCAAGATGCTCACACCTCGATGCCTCATCGCCTTCCAGGTTTTGATGGGGTCTACATCTGCTCCGACTGCCTTCCGATCTTCATGCGATGAAGAGACCATCGGACTTCTTCAGGCGTTATAGGTGGCGCTAGTTCCTGATTAGGAGGGAGAGCCTGCGGCTGCACCTCTTTATGCTGATTGTTAAGCAACTCGTGGAAGTATGAGCGCCATCTCTCCTTCACCGCGAGGGTCTCCTACACAGCGGCACATGGATATATCCTGTGCCGCTTTTACCTGGCTTAACGTGCCCTCCGAAGCACGGAGAAACTCGAGATAGATAAACCCATGCATAGACAGGCTGCGGTCGACGTTGCCCTGCGTGTTCGGTTACAATGACATTAGCAACGACGCCATCGACCTCTCGAACTAATTTATATAATAATGCAATATGAAACCAAAATTGATTTTATGGTATATACATATATACACACATGTCATAAACTCAGTTTTATTACCAGAAGGTGAAACAAGCAGCCCCAAGAACCAGCGATTATGTGGAAAAAAAGCTACTAATGTCAGAGAATGACTGAAATGTACAACCCTGTCATGGAGCGTACGGGTCTCTCTTCCTATACCGACAAAGGTAAACATAAAAAAATATGCAGCGAATCACGGTACTCTGTTTCGTAACTGCCTTAGTTGGTACGATCACAGTGTGAGAGATAAGTAGATCGTTGGAAAACGACGCAAAATTTACACATCTACGACAAATACTTACAGATTTTGTTTATATGACTTATGAAGCGTTATCGCTATTTACATAAGCATTTTCTTTACATGACAGAAACATTATTATGGTAAGTAACCAGTTTGTTTCGGATTTATTAAGGTTTACATAGTTAACGCTGCTAATATCAACGAAACAATTTATTTATCGCAAAAAAATTACGCTCATTAACTATCTACCGTATTCCGCCTATCTATTTATATTTCATGACAGGTACCTTGCAGGGTAATGATCGTTATACACCTTACTTATTCCGTTGTCCAGTTTTGGGACGACCTATATCATAGGTTTGCACCTACGAATCAAATACCCTGTATGCTTCATTTTCTGCAAAAGCAAACAGGATCGATACCAGCATTAGACACAAAAGGGTCGAGTACGATTCCACAAGGGTGTTCCTTTGCTTGGTAGCTATCAAAATATTTACTGACTCCATGCTAATGTTCTACTAGGAAACTACTAATCATGGGATTAATCAAGGTACTTAATTTGAAAGGTCATTTCATATTCAAGGAAAATTTGAAAAGGTATAATTTTATTAATACTAACATCTTCTGAGGGACTAACCTCAAATCTGAAAAAAAAAACATCCCTCTACACAAATTGTGAACATTTTCGTATGGAAAAAACATATTATCTTTCGAATTCGTTGCCAATCCTGTAAAAAAATGTTCATACAAGTAATAAGTAGAATCATTCTTCCGTCTTGTTAATCAATCTGAGACTGTCCGTAATATTAGGGACTAGGAGTTGATATTCCAGTGAAGACAAGGATGTAAACAAATAAATATCAATTATTGTGTCAAATTACTTTGAATGAACTTCATTTTTATAACTCAGAATGTTTGGTTGGTGGAGTTGGCGGTGGCACAGGATGGCGGTAGTACTGTTTGTAGATGTCTTCCCAAAAGAGCATACGCTCCCGGAGCGGAGAGCCTTGTAGCTCTACGGTATTTCCCAGCACCATATGCGGAGACCAATCCACGCCCACCGGTGGCCACGCTGGCAACGAAGATCCTTCAGGCACTGGCTTCCTAGAAAGTTACAACATTTTTCATTTCGCTTACTAGAAAGTTGTAATTTTTACAATATGGAGCTCCGATATAATAGGTTTAGAGCGCAGGTAGTGTTTAAACCACAACGTTACAATAGACAGATAACAACTCCCTTTAGCGTTGTTGGCTTTCAGTCGTAGATGAGTTTACCAGTAAGGGTTTAAGAGCACCTGTTGTGACACAAGCATGGTGCGGCAATGTATAAATAGTTACTCCCTGTGTAGCAAGCTATGTTTGCTTACTCTATATGTGGTATAAAAATGGTAAATACTTTTTACCTAGTTAATCTAGTTTGGATTAGTTTAAGTAATGCTAACATTGCTTAAACTAATCCAAACTAGATTAACTAGGTAAAAAGAAAACTGTTTGCACAAAAAATTGTTTTGAACGCTTAGATTACCAAGATCTTGAGTTTTTGGCGTTTCATTGCGGTAGTCACCGCTTAACATTTGACTTAGTATTAAAGCGAGTCTTCCCCATATCAGTTGTCATACAAATAAACACACCTTTCAATAAAATGTTTTGATTTAACACGTTATTTAAAAAAAGCTAAATTTTTCACATTTAATTATAAGCATTCAATATCCTTTTTTGGATTGATTTATTTCATAGTAATATATCACTTGATAGTGCAGAAGCATTTGATTAATTCAGTAATTTTTTTCAACAATTAGGTTACGATCTACGTTTACTTACCCAGTAATAATAAAATTCGACCACATTTCTCTTATCACTGCTTGGATTCTCCTGTACTCATCTGATAAGTTGTCTTTACGCATACGTGTGAAAAACGACCAATCAGCAACAGCCATTGATTGAGCACAATGATTGGCCCCGTTTACAGTGTACTTTTCATACCCCGTTGGAGTTCCTCCGATATCCACGAACGAATAAACATATAAATATATTTTATCATTGCCAGCAGATACTTGTTGTTTTACAGATGACATAGCTCCATAAGCAAACATAGTGTCAGTGAAATAATCAATATACGCCTGCATTGTGTCAACACTTATAGGTTGATCTCCAAAGTAAAACTTTTTAATCTTTTTAGCTACTTCTTCTTTCTGATCCTCATTATCGAATTGTATATTAGCTGGTAGAAAGTCTGAAAACTTCTCATTCATTTTCTCTTTCCATAATCCGAATAGAGGCATTCGGGGTAAACCTTCCATATCTGCAAATCCATTGAGCAAAGGAACTTGTGTGAATTTACCACTCTTTAAAATATTCTGGGGTGAATCGGCCAAAAATATTTCCTCTCCAGTAGGACGCTCTACGCATGGTACGAAACCAAATGTCGAATCGGTTTTATTCATGTTCGACGATGCCATTAAAGTCTCGAGTGAAGAGGTAATATAAAAATTTTCCAAAGCATAAATATCCTCGACTTCCTGATGATTCAATAATCTTGCTTCTGATTTCGCTCTATCAAGAGGATCCGTTTGAGTGACCCAAACTCCAACATTAGCGCCGCTTTCTGGTATCGCTTTGTTGAATAAGCTCCTGACTGATGGTGATAACAGTAGCAGATCAACGGCAGCCGAACCCGCACTGTAACCAGCGATAGTGACGTCATCCGGATTACCACCGTAACTGGCTATATTTTTCTTTACCCAACGTAGTAGGGCCACCTGATCTTTCATACCAGCATTACCAGGAGCATTTTCAGTGCCCAGACATAGGAAGCCGTGTACTCCCAGTCGGTAATTAAATGTAACTGCTATAATTTTTTTGTCCTTTATTAATTGCTTTGTAGTTAATACGTTACCGTATCCGAATTGAAAACCGCCCCCGTGTACGTACACCAGAACTGAAAGTTTCTTCTCTTTTGTATCGGGTACATAAACATTTGCAATGAGACAATCTTCTTGAATAATGATATCGTCTGGTAACATAACGTTGTCTTGCATACTTTGTGGGCATGCTATTTTGTTGTTTACCGCGTCAAATGTTTGTAACCACGCTGGTGCTGGCAGAGGCGCCTGTAAGGACATGATAATAAATTTAAAAATATTATGTAACGTGTCCAGTTCAAATGATAATGGGTAACCTTGTAATCAGCGATTGATTATGAACGTGAGTAACTTGATTACATCTAATTTATAATTGTATCGTCGCTGTGGATAATTTACAGTATTCACATTTGTACACAGCATATTTAGTATTCGTGAAATTTTTACTAGATACTTTGATATTTGTTCAATAAGTCATTTGTTAATTATTGAACAAATATCATTTCAATCAGTTTAAATGCGTTCATTTCGTTACTTAATCTCAAATGAAAACTTATGTAATGTTGAATAAATTTTTCATACAGTCAATGGCTCGCCAAGCCTGACACCGACAAATTACGTTGCATGTCATCATCATCATTTCAGCCCATATTCGTCCAGGCCTGAACATAGGCCTCCCCTCTAGAGAGTCATTCGTCTGGATCCTGTGCCACCTGCATCCATCAACTCCCTATAAACTTCTTGAAGTGACCGGCCCACAGCAATTTCAGCTTGCTTATCCTTTGGGCTATGTTGGTTGGTACTGCGAATATTGAGGAATTTACTGATTCTATCAAGCAGAGAAACCCCGCTGCACAGCCAAGTTGGATCCGTCTGTTGACCTCTCGTTATTCGTTAACAACCTTGAGCTTAGTGCTATGTATGTAATCTACGGTGCTACAGCCTTTTCGGAATCCGGCGTGTTCACGAGGCGAGTACATGCGAGACGGTTTGTGATGACTCTCGAAAACAGTATATATATATATATATAAGCCTATAGTTCTGTAAGGGTATTATTACCCTTTTTGAAGAACAACATGACGAAGCTTCTGCTCCACATTTCGGGTGTTTCACCAGAGTACATCACGGAATTGAATAGCCTCTGAAGGTTTACAAGTATCGGCTTCCCACCCGTTTTCAGAAGCTCCGCAGTAATTCTATCCTCACTAAGTTTTAAACTGTTTGAGAGCTATACAACAGACAGATATTTGCATTGTCCACTATTGTTATTTGATCGTTGCATGTGAAACAATACAATATAACATGCACAATATAATAAAATCGGGTCTGGCATCGGGATCTTTTGTCGAAGTTACCATCATACAGGCTGCCGGAGGGTTTCTGCAAATGGGTTGCCAGCTATTTATCCAACAGATGCATATCGAAGTCATCTGGAGGACAAGGTTAGGCTGGCGTTCAAAAAACTTGGTGTGCTAAACAAAGCAAACCAGAACTTCAAAGACTTATGTACATAAGTCTCAAGTCAGTCCGCACTTGGAGTATTGCAGTCACCTTTGGGCGGGAGCACATGTATACCAGCTTGGACCATGTGATTCGATTTAGAGACGAACTGTGAGAATTGTCCACAATCCTTAGCTTACACACGGTATTGAACCCTTAAGTTTAAGGAGAGATTTTACCTCCCTTTTTGTGTTCTATCCAACAACACAACGGGTTGTGTTCTGAAGATTTGTTCGATATGATACCCACAGCGACTTTTGATAACCGCACCGCTTGCCGATGGCGCAGGGAGTTGTGAACTCTCAAGTTGTAAAATGAGCACCCCGCCGAGGTTTTTCCAAGGGACTACAGCATGGGGTTCTACAAGAAAGGTGTGAGGAGGTTTTTAGAGGGTTGGCAACGCATGAATGACAGCCCTGGTATTGCAAATGTCCATAGGCTACGGTAACTGTTTACCATCAGGCAGGCGGTATGCTTGTTTGTCACCTTAGTGGTACGAAAAAACGCCCGTAGTTTTCTCAATGTAACAATACCATAAAATACATACATGTATATATACATAATTTATATGGGTATACTAGAGGACCAGGCAAAATTTTATCCAAATCGGTCCAGCTTTTTTTTTTTAAATAAAATCACAGCCACAGGTCTTTGGCCCGTGCCTTTGTTTGTTTGTCTGGTTTTGTTAGTTTGATCCTTTACATATGTGCTTATGTTAATTATACTATATATATATATATATTGTAGTCAGGTCAGGTTTCGTTTTTTTTGTTTTTTCCCCGTTAGTTGGGTGGTAATTTTTTTTCTTTTTTTTAGGAGTTTCCTTTTTCTCCCGTGTCTTTCGTATGCTCTTTTCGGTCCGGCCGTTTAGGAAGAGTTAGGTGACAAACACACATACAGAAGAATGATATATATTAAGATTACGCCAAGAGTGACCTATCATAACCAAATTGATCGTCTTCTATCAGAAGGTGATGTCAGGAGACTTAGAAACCGGCGAGCGTGCGTGAGAAGAGCAATGAACGTTAAAGAAGCGAGTGAGGTGTGTAAGGGATTTGGGGTGAAGTTATAGAAGATAGTATACATAAATGTACATATATACATAATTTATAAATGCATATATACATATATAAATAGTTCTAAACTGCGTCATGTGCTTCGACACCCACCTACTATTTATTTAGATACTCCCGACAATACTCCCTACATAACATAAAATTCTTTTACGTCTCACCTTATATCTAAACAGTCCTTTCGGTACTGTAGCGTATGGGATGCCATGAAATTCAAAGATATTTGTTTCAGGATCTTTATATCCACGAACAGGCCCCTGTGGTGTGCTGACAATTCGTTCTTCTCTAGTACTTTCTTCACTGGCAGCGACCAAAATCACCACACAGCCAAAAATTAAGTAGTTTAAACCCCACATCTTGCACACTTAGGTGCTGAGTTTTTACTAACAGCTACGGTAATAGCGATATCAATTTATACTGATAGTATATCAGACATTTATATCAGTCAAAACAACAATTATAAAGGTCATTAAGTAAGAATGGTTAATTTTATTTATACCAAAAATAAAATAATTTATTTAAAATTGAATCTTTTTGGTGACAAATTAGCATACAGCCGGCCCCATGGTAAGCAGTTATCATAACCTATGGATACTTGCAACAACATGATTAAAATCCGCCATCGACAAACTGTTGCGTAAAAAGACGAAAATATCGTTAATGAACTACTACGAGTATATGCAGTTTCAAATGTTTCAACAACAAAATACAGTGCGAGTTTGTCCTAGCTAGGAAAAATTAGTGACAAAATAGTTAACATATTTAGAAAACACGTTGCACTTAAACACATAAACTCTCTCAAATCGCTTTGTAGCAGTAGAGACAAAATTACGCCGAATAAGAAAATCCGGCGTCTACAAGTTGTTTTGCGATGATTGTGATCATGTCCACATCGGGCAAACTGGTCGTAATTTTCAGGAAGACATATCGGCATATAAAATCAAAACAAAGGTCACACTTCGCCGAACATCTTTTTAGACAACGGACATCATTTATCACCTACTAACACATATAAAATCTTAAAATAGATTAAGGACTAAAATATTAAGGAAAAATTAGAATTCGTTAAACATAAAAAAATATTATCTCTCTTATGAGCAAACTGACGTAAGCAACTCCCCTCTATTAAAATATTTTTTCGCTTACCCCTTCCACCCCCACCTCCTTCGCTATATAAAGGACGGCACTACGATGGATTTGTCATTCGTTATTATGTTATTCTAACGACTAACATCTATAGCGCTTGAGGATGCCTCGTGGAGAGGCGAAACAAGTGTCGCGGAGACGACCGGAGCAGCTAGGGCAGCAACGATGGCGGGTGCATGCGGTTCACATTTCAGATGGCGAACACTCGCAGAGACGACCGCAGCAGCCATGGCAGCGGCGGCATGCATCTACTAACTGTAGTTGGTGGTTGCCGGCCGGCAGCAGTTCGCATGAGTTAACGGGATCAGAAGCACACAAAGTAGTTTAGATCAAATTGCCTGTAAATTTCGCAAAGTAACACCTGCATTTATTAACTGATTAATTTTCAGCCGTTGGCGAGCAGTGCGATTGCGAAGCGAAGTTGTTGGCATCACATCGAACAACTACTCGAAACACAACCCATTGTATAATTAGTAGAATGCACAAAGGGAGACAAAATGTCTTCTAATGCACATTTCTTTTTATCAATTTGAAAATCTATACCTTAACGCCAGGTCCTAATGTGGCTTTCATCCCGCATCCTTTCTATGCGCCCGAACCATGCCTTTTCTTATGTTATAAATTGATTTCAGCAGACACAATAAAGATCTCGCATATTAAGAAACACCACTATTAAGAAGGTATCAGGAGCAGTTTTATTAATATATATATACAAACCAAACACTATTTAATTATATTTCACAAAAATATATTTTCTATTCAAAATTAACCAAAGTGGAAATAAATTCGAAACTTAGACTCGAGCAGGCAGGTGCAGGTGGCAGAGCGCGAGCCGGTTTTTATTTTATTTTTTTGATTTTCGGCCAAGAAATTTGAAGACCCACAAAAGAAGGACCAACCCACACCCGGGTGTGCATTGGTCATTCTTCCGTGAGGGGGCACCCTCCGGAAAAAGGGAGGGAGGAGGTGAAATCTTTCAAAGATACCATTTCGTGCGAACGAACTGGTTATGTCAGATTTCCACTGACTAAAACACCCCCTGGGACTGCCTTTAGCCGGGAAGGCTATAAAGGCTTCATCTGAAGCGATCACCCCAGGGGAACGGGGTGACGCACGCGAGCCGGTGCTTGTTGATCATTTTTATAGCGCACGCGCGGCGCCTGCGCCGGCGGGGTGGGGTTGTTAGGCGTGTACGTCGGCTGCAGTGGTGATCTCTAACACGTCTCTCCTGACATCGTGACGTCCTCGTCAGGTCTTGATGTCGGACTAGATTGCGCAGCCAATTGGTCTTGAAACACACTTTTGGTAACAATAATTAGCATATGTGAAAATAATTTACAGCGAACACAAATATTAACTTGCAAACGTATTTGTTTGGTTGGTTAGCCTTTCATTAAATCGCGAACAAATACTTACCAGAAAATATTAAATGTGCGCATATTAACAAGTCGACTTGATTTGTACACCACTGGAGCAGAGGCTCCACTGTAACATTTATGCGCGTGGCGTCAGAGCAAGAGAGCGTGGGTTACAGCCGTTTGCAGACCAAAAAACATGGAGGGCAATAATTTAGTCTGTTTCAAAGACAATAGATAAGAGAAAGAAAGAGCGCCCTAATTTAACCTGAAACTATCAGGAAGGTATGACAAAGTAATGCACAAACTTATATAAAGAGAATGTAATCTTGAATTTGTTCTTTACAGTTGCTTTCAGGCACAATTAATAGGAAACATAGATGAAGTTTCATATGTCCATATTCTATATGGCATATTCAAATATAATTAAAGAGTAAATACTTCTTTCATATGGTTGAGAGGTATTTATATATATTCATCTAGTTTTGAGGCCTATGTAAATGCATAAAGTCGCATACTTTATAGAACTCGTGTACATTTGTACACATCTAATTATTTTTAAGTGCATTATTTGGTCAAAACGTTTATCTTTTAGAAAAGTTAACACTTTATAAAAAAATCCGAAACATTAGATCGGTCACCTGATTGTAAACGGGACTTCGGGTGTTACGACAAGAAGAAACCAACGTTGCACCTCTCATGTATATATATATATATATATTTATGTATATACATGAGAGGTGCAACGTATATATATATAGACGACCAGGAGCTGCATACCATGGGATTGCGGTCCGTGAATACATTGCAGCACGCGGCTGTTATAACCTCGAATTAAGACGGTGATTGCGACCGAACCTTATAGTCTGCAAGTAAGGAAAAGTAACCATTAGATTTTCGACATCAAATTACCGGGAATGGAAATATCCTCCGCTTTACAAATGCAAACTATTCAGACTTACTTACCCGGTATTGAAAATTGAAAGTTCAAAGCTAATTTTGTAGGTGACGCGATGACACCACGTTTCCTGATTGAAACTCCATATATTTAATCTTCAGGATTAGAACTTATTAGTTCAAAAGCCATATTGCATGGCCAGGTCCACTACGACCTACGAAATTGATTTTACATCTTTCTTTTAGGGGGTCATGTGCCAGAAGCATGCTCGTTCGCGATCCCTGCCGATCAGTCGATTGCAATTCTGGACCAAGAGCGCACCGACGTGCGGATTAGGGCGTCCCCCGTAGGCGACGCGCACCGATCCGCCCCCGTCGGTGCAAATATAGCTGCATGCGGCGGTGCGGGCCGCCAACCACCACGCAGCGCCAATTCCGGCGGGATGAGGGGAGCCGAGTGCCGCATAGGCACGTGGAATGTGAGAGGTGGATTGAATGATAAGACGAATGAACTGCTAGACGTAATTAATGATAGACGTTTAGATGCTTTGTGTGTGACAGAGACTAAGCGCAAGGGGAGCGACACCGATGATCTGCACGGTGGGATGATGGCCCTATGGTCTGGGGTAGACCGGGACGATCATGCCAGTGCTGGTGTAGGTGTCGTACTCTCCTCTCGCTTAGCCACTGGTGTAAGAGATTACTGTTTGGTACTGGCCTAGACTTCTCTGGGTTCGTATTAAGCTGGGCATCACGCGAGTATTTCTGGTTGCAGCATACGCTCCCGTAAGCTCAGCGTGTGCTCAAGAACTGGAGAAGTTTTGGGAGTCTGTGAGGGATGTTCTGGACTTAGCTGAAGGGAATGAAAGAGTGATTATGTGTGGAGATTTGAATGGATGGGTTGAGACCAAGCGATACAGCTATGAAGCTGTTCTTGGTCCGTATGGAGATAAAAGAGTGAACGAAGCAGGTAAGTCAATACTAGATTTATGTATGGAACGAAACCTCCTCGTGTCGAATACTTTATTTCATCATAAGGATATTCACACCTATACACGGAGATGGAATGACCAAAAAAGTTTGATTTTAATAGATAGACGTCTCCGAAATGGTATATTGGATACAAGAGCCTTTAAAGGCCCCACTCTTGAGACGGACCACTACCTGGTGGTAAGCCGGTTTGTGGGCCTTTTTAGGAAGTGGAGGCGCTGGCGGGTGCGTATCCCTTTCGGAGATCATGAAAGGATAAGGAGCGAAAAACTACAAGATGAAAGTGTAAGGAGAACGTATGTGCATCTGGTAAGTGAGAGACTTGCAAATGCAAGCCTCTCCGACTCAGATGTGGATGATTGTTGGAAAGTTTTGAAAGAAAGTATGGTGGATAGTGCAAAAGAAGCTCGTGGATGCGCAAAGAGACGTAAAACAGCGAAAGGAGATGCCTGGTGGGATGCGGAGGTTGAATCCTCCATAGCAAGAAAGAGGAAAGCGTGGCTGGATTACGTATCATCTTTGCCCTTAAATGAAAATATGAGAGAAAAGAAGAAAGAAATGTACCGTATGCAAGAATGAAACCAAGACTTTAGTGAAAGAGAAGCGTGAAAGACAAATTATGAATGAGGAAGAGAGGCTGACGAAAAACTTCGAGGCAAATACCAAACTCTTTTGGAGACAGGTAAAGAAGTCTCGGAGTGGTTCGTCGGCATCCAGAATGGATAAGATAAAGTCTAAAGCTGGTGTCATTCTTGCGAACACTCAGGAAGTGTTAGAACGGTGGAGTGAATATTTTGAGGAAATGTATGAGCATGCCTCGGACGCTGACAACGAGAGTGAGTCGGATGCTTACTCCACGTTGACGGCGTCCGACGAAGGCATAACTATGGATGAGATCGAATGGTCGATACGAAACTTGAAAAATGGAAAATCAGCGGGAATTGATCTGATCACAGCTGAGATAATCAATTAGGTGGCACTTACGTCCGGGATGCCTTCTGGTACTTATGCAACCTATGCTGGAGAACTGGAAGGGTCCCAATGGACTGGAGACGCGCAGTCATCGTGCCCTTGTATAAAGGCAAGGGGTCACGCATGGACTGCGCCAGCTGTAGGGCCATCAGTTTGATTAGCTTAGCAGCAAAAGTATATGGAAAGGTGATTGAAAGGAGAATGAGGGTGAAATCCGATGAAATGCTGTGGGACGCACAAGGAGGTTTCCGAAATGGAAGGGGATGTATGGATCAAGTTTTCTCGCTCCGCAATATCGTAGAGAAGCATCTGGCCATAGACCAGAAGGGTTTCTGCGGTTTTGTGGATCTTGAGAAAGCCTTTGATAGGGTTGTGCGAAAGGAACTGTGGGACATATTGCTGACATATGGGATTGACGGTTCACTGCTCCGTGCTGTGCAGTCCACTTACAAGGATTGCTCAACATGAGTGCGGATAGATGGTGGCATGTCACCCTGGTTTGATGTCAAAATTGGTGTCAAATTGGGTTGCATGCTATCTGCTAGACTGTTTATCCTGTATCTCGATAGTTGTCTGCAGAGAATAAGGTCAACGAATGTGGGATTGCGCATGGGTGACCTAGTGGTGAACTGTCTGCTGTATGCAGACGATGCCGTGCTATTAGCAGATACACCATCTGAACTGCAAACACTGGTCACAACGATGAAAGACGAATGTATGGAGAAAGGCTTGCTACTGAATGCGAAGAAAACAAAGATAATTGTATTTGAAAGAGAAGAATCCAGAACTAATGTAAGGATTACGATTGATGATGAAGTGTTGGAACAAGTGGATGAGTTTGTATATCTTGGATGCTCTTTCAGCAGGGATGGAAGGTACACGGCAGATGTGGAAAGACGAGTGAGTGCTGGGAATAGTGTGAATGGAGCGTTGGGAAAATTTCTTGACAGTAAAAACCTGAGCCAGAAGGCACAACTCGCTATACACAATGCAGTGTTGGTCCCAACGCTAACTTATGGAAGCGAGAGCTGAGTATGGCAGAAAGAGCATGAAAGTAGAATAAACGCGGTCGAAATGCGAGCGCTGCGCAAAATTTGTGGCGTAAGGCTTGTAGACCGTATTCGCAATGATGATGTTAGAAACAGAGTTGGTCTGAAAGAGAGCATCGGTGTTAAAATAAGAAGAGGCATGCTCCGTTGGTTCGGATATGTAGAAAGAATGCAAGATGAAAGAATGACGAAGCAGATATACAATGCAAAAGTGGAAGGATGTAGGAGCCGGGGAAGGCCAAGACTTACCTACCATGACCAAATTGGTCGTGTTCTATCAGAAGGTGATGTCAGGAGCCGTAGAAACCGGCGAGCGTGCATGAGAAGAGCAATGAATGTTAAAGAAGCGAGTGAGATATGTAAGGATCGAGTCACGTGGCGCTCGGTTCTCTCTGCCTACCCCGCAAGGGATTTGGCGTGAAGTTATAGGTGACTGTTTGGCGGTCTCTTCTTGGCGTTATTCATTATAGCTTTCTCAGGTCGGGTCAAGTAATAACAGCAAATATTTAATGTGCCGAACTTCGAACAATGATGGCGAAACTGGCAGTGAAACAGCCTTGATTCGTGAATCGATCTTCACCATTATTGCTCCATAATAACGCAAGACCTCACACTGCACAAGAAACAGTTGTAACTCTACAGGAGCTGCAATTAGAAACCATACGTCATCCTCCGTACTCGCTAGACCTTGCTACATCTGACTACCATTAGTTTCGGGATTTGGTCAATTTTTTATGTGGTAAAAAAATTTCTTCCATGGAGGCAGTTCAAAATGCTTACACACAGTTTGCCGAATCTAGATCCCCTGAGTTTTATCGCAAAGGCATAAATAAACTTCCGATTAGATATCAGCAGTGTATAGATTATGAGGGTAAATATATTGATTTAGAAAAAAACTAGTTTTAATTTTTCAGTACAAATCGGCAAGTTCATACTTTAACCCCTAATATCATTCATTGAAGCCTCAAAATTAATCAAGGTAATATGTTTAAAGAGAGGTAGGGTGCATCAAAGCAGCCTGTCTGTAATAACTAACATCTCCCTGACAATCGACTTTTGTTCAAATTCAGTTGGTGTAAGATTACGAAAATCATTATTTTCCGTCAGTGATTATGTTGAATTTTTTTTTTTTCATAATCATATCTACATAACTAAATTAGTATTTTCATATTTATGTACATATTTGTAATTATCACTTGCTCGGCCGTGTTGAAAAAACATTGTGAGGCAACCCGCACGTTCAAGAAATTATATTGCGATAGACGTGTGACCTAACCTAAGAAAGGTCTGGTTTTCCCTCTAGGTTGTGGACGTCTGACGGCAGTCGCTCTCGTATCTTCGCTTTATCTTTAGGTAGCGGATCCTATCCTAATGGATTAGGAAACGGGGCAACGTTAGGAAGAAGATCAAAGAAAATTTGAGTAAATAAAATTCAAAAATATATATGTTTACGTATAGCATTATAACGTTAAACTTGTACATAATAACTGTATTATGTATGACACAAGAGAGTTTATGTCATAATGTTATAGGGAAACACATACAAATTGTTGTTTATTTGATGTGAACAAGTATAGTCAGGTACACTATAGTCAGTATAGTCAGGTATACTGGCATTAGCTAGCAGTTTAAATGATCTATATAACAAAAATACGTTGTGTTTTTAATTACGTGTTATTTATTATCCGTCTTAAGTGTATACCCATATCACCGTGCGTGCCGTACTAACTGCAACGCTTTTACACATATATAAAAATATATGTGTGTCTCATCATTTTCTATGTATTACATAACTATGTGTTGACAAAAAATATGTAATTATGTTTATCATTTAACAGTTATTTATTTGAAATATTTATGAACATAAGAAAATCATATTTATAACTCAGAATGCCTGGTTGGAGGCGTTGGCGGTGGCACAGGAGAGCGGTGATACCGTTTGTAGATATCTTCCCAGAAGAGCATACGCTCTTGTAGCAGAGAGCCTTGTAGCTTCACGGTATTTCCCAGCTCCATATGTGGGGACCAATCCTCGCCCATCGGTGGCCACGCTGGCAACGAAGATCCTTCAGGTACCGGCTTCCTAGAAAGTTACAAAATTTTTCATGTTTTATTTTGAAAATGGAAATTGAATGTCAAAAGTCTATTCAGGCAAAAACTTTTAACATAAACTGTCATAACCTACATTATATCTACATTACCAAATTAAGAAAAATAGAAGTCATTATCGGTAGGCCTCAAACAGGCATTTGTTCTTTTGTAAAACTAGTGAACCACATAAGCTAATAAAAAAGTGGGAACTTAAATGCTTACTAGATCTCAATCGGACTGCTAGGTAATCCCTAAGAACCCTTGCTAGTATTTATGTATAAACAGGCAAAAAAAAAAAACAATTCAGTATCATTTTCACCTATGCTTGTAGACCGATTTTTTGTTTAGGTTTAGTGCTTTAAATAAAAAATAGTATTTTTCAATTGAATAATTAGAAAGTGAAGTTATAAATATTTTCAAATTCGTATGTGTTTATCTCAAATTTTCAATAATGGTTATGGAGTTTGAACATTACAGCGAACACTCGTCTGTATAAAAATTGATAAAGTTAAAACAGTTCACTAACTTTTTCTCATCTGTTTGTCATCTGTATTTATTTTTTCTTTTGTTTAATAGCTTTGTGACAATCTCCAAAAAAGTTGATACATGCGAATTTATATAAGTTTTCTTGTAATTTCAATAATGGTTGCAGTCAAATTTCAACCATTGTGACGAACACTAATTATTGCAGATAATTGCTATTGTATAAATTGTTCTACTTATCTAACCGCTTAAAAGCTCTCTCTATGCATCTGGTTCCGTAATAATACATTATAAATTCTTGAACTATTACAATAAAGCCTGTACATGCTATGCGTCGAAGTGGGAATTTACATGCAGCATCCAAAGACTTCTATGTATACTACTAGACAGGCTGAGCGGAACTCGGATTTTGCGCATCAAGTTACGGTCAATTCTCCGCAACTGCTTTAGTCGGTTGCGAGCAAGCGAGACAAGCACTCCTTTGTTTCGTAATTAACCGAGAACGTTGCGGTCGACAAATAAGTTTCTTTTTTTGTTTTAAATGCCACGAAATAACAATTAATCATTATTATATTTACGTGAATACTTTGTTCAAGTGATTCAATGTTATTTTTGGTAAGTAACTACTTTTTTTTTTATTTTACTATGAAACTGTACCTAATATGAATAATAGTCATGACACTATTGCCATCTCGTTTACTCTCTAGTAGCGTAAGTAGCGCTACCGACGATCACATCATAGATTTATGCAACAGGTGTGAGCACCTGATATGGAAATAGGTAGAAACTTAATTTTATTTGCAAATAGATAATTCTGTGATTTTGTATTTTAGGTACCCATTGAATGGCAATATATTCACAATAATGCCGAATTGCATACTTAGATACTGCAAAAATTATTCTCAAAGAACAAAAAAGTTTTCTGAAGGAATAACTTTTCATAAGTAAGTTTTAATATTTTACTGTATGTACTATATACCTAATTATACAATTGTTATTATCGTAGATTTCTCTGGATTATGTATTATTAAAAATATACATATAGTATTATGTACAATATACTTTAATTTACCATTATATTGAAATGGTATTAGTAACAGTCGAAGTCAAATTGGTAATAGGTAAAGTTCAACCGATTGTCGCGTCTGCGTGAGCAGCCTGTTCACTGCATCGGCAACCCTCTCCCGCTACCCCACACCTCAGCCGGCGCGCTCCGAGCTACGACACAATATTTATGTTACTCAGCCTGTCTAGTAGTATACATAGAAGTCTTTGGCAGCATCGCTTAGTTTTGATGATCGCTAGTGAAATAATAATTAGGCATATTCACTTACCCGGTAACAACGAAATTGGTCCACATTTCTCTTAAAACATCCCTAATTTTCTTGTAATCATCTGAAGGGCTATCATTATTTGTATCCAACGGAAACCTATCAGCAATGGCAAAAGATTGAGCGCAATGATTAGCCCCGTTCAAAGTATAATTTTCATATCCCGTAGGAGTTCCTCCAACATCCGCAAAAGAATAAACATATAGATATATGTGATTATTACCAGTAGCTAATTGTAATTTTAAAGATGATAAAGCTCCATAAGCAAACATTACATCAGTAAAATAATCGACATATGCCTGCATCGTGTCAATGCTTACAGGCTGTTCTCCAAAATAAAATTTTTTGATCGTATTAGCTACCATTTCTTTTTGCTCTTCATTGTCAAACTGCAAATCGGCTGGCAAAAAATCTGAAAACTTCTCATTCATTTTGTCTTTCCATGTTCCAAATAAAGGTGTTCGGAATAAACCCTCCATATTTGCAAATCCATACAACAAGGGAACTTTTGTGAATTTACCACTTTTTAAAATATTTTGAGGTGTATCTGCTAAAAATATTTCCTCTCCAGTAGGACGCTCTACGCATGGTACGAAACCAAACGTAGAATTGAATATGACATGCGACATGCTCCAAGATGGCATCAAAGTCTCTAGTGCAGAGCTAGTGTAAAAAATTTCTAAAGCATAAACATCGTCGACATCATGAAAATTCAATGATCTTGCATGAGATTTCGCTGTATCGAGAGGATCCGTTTGAATAGTCCAAACTCCTACATTACTACCGCTTTCCGGTATCGCTTTATTGAATAGTCCTCTCGCTGATGGCGATAGCAGTAGCAGATCAACGGCAGCGGATCCCGCACTATAACCAGCGATAGTAACGTCATCTGGATTTCCACCGTAACTAGCTATATTTCTCTTTACCCAACGTAATAGAGCCACCTGATCTTTCATGCCAGCATTACCGGGAACATTTTCAGTGCCCAGGCATAGGAAGCCGTGTAATCCTAAGCGGTAATTAAACGTAACAGCTATAATGTTTTTATCCTTTATCATTTGTTTTGTCGTAATCAAATCACCGTACCCTAATTGAAAGGCGCCGCCGTGTACGTATACCAGAACGGAAAGTTTCTTCTCTTTTGTGTCGGGTACATAGACATTAGCAATGAGACAATCTTCTTGCGTGATAAATTCGGGAAACATAAAGTCCTCTATCGGACTTTGCGGACATGTTATTTTATCGTTCACGGCATCGAATGTTTGTATCCAGACCGGTGGAGGTAGAGGTGCCTAAAAATTAATTATGTTATGACAATTGGACTGTCGAAATGATTTAGGGCCGCATTCACAAGAAGTTGAAATAGGAGTGTAAAGTAGCACAAGCTTACTGTATGCAACATTATATTTTATAACCACACTGGATTTTTTTTAAACTACTGAATTGAGAAAAAGCATATAACCTAAAAGTAAATAGTTATCGTAGCTTAGATACTAGTAACACCATCCACGTATGGTACAGCGGGCTTAATCTATACCAAAAGCAAAATATAACACCTTGCCACATCGCTCCTTTCTTTAACATTCATAGCTCTTTTTAGATCCCTCAATTTTTAATCCTTCGTACCGTATCTTCTAATAAAACACGAGTAATGTAGGAATGATAGGTGAGTCTTGGCCTTCCTTAGCTCCTAAATCCTTCAACTATGAAGTTGAATGTGAGATTCGTCATGGCTCAAGCTATTACTATCTAATAAGTTTTCCAAACATTCCATTCACATTATTCATAGCATTTTTTCATACAATCATCTACAATCGTTGTGACTAGTGTTTTCAGATGGGGACACTGCTAGCAACACCGCATCGTCTACATAAAACAGACACAATTCATGTCTATTTTACCCATTCACAACCACATTCGTAACTCTTATTCACTTCAGTCAATTATGCAGAGGCAGGTTGATTAACCAACCTGACAACATGCATCCATACCGGACTCCAATACTAGGGTGACAAGCTGCCGTCCACCCGTACATATGCTATACATTTCTCATAGGATCATCTCAATAGATTTGCGATAAGATTTTTCGTATTTTATTAGTAAAAAGTTTCGGTAAAATATCTTTGGCATGTAGCTATTTGGTTTCGATACCATTAAATAGATAACATTTTAACCACAAAAAAATAAAAACGGTATCCCGCCATTGTTCTATTGCGTTTCTGTCTACCAAAATGAGCAAATCTAACGTCCGTTACATTCACTTATTTTGGCGGAAATCGATACATTTTGAAGTATTATTTATTACAAAAAAAGGAAGGATGCGATAAAAGCCGCAAAAAAATTGATCACTGGTGACGAAAAGTGCGAACAACGTTTTCCCTACGGCAAGAAAGTGCGAAATAGATCATGCTCGTATGATACACACACATGTATATATATATATATCTTGAATTTGTATATAAAATGTATGGGAAAACGTATATAATGGGTTCTGACTGGTCACCAAGTAGCCATTAACGGCTTTATCTACTCACCGGGCTCCAGTCATCCATGGCGTCTGCAAAGTCGCCGAAATATCGGGGAAATATAAAAACAAATCGCGGTAAGTCCCGTACCTATTTAATAGTGTAAAATAATGTAATGTTTAAAATCTTATATTGTCGTAATATATTGTGTGTAAAATTCATGTTCTAAGTCTTATTTTGCATGAATTTATTAGCAGTCGCACGCTTTGCTAGACGCAGTTTGCAAGACGAGTACCGGGCCGCTACGCATCACCGTAGGTAACGTTCTAAGAAGGCCATGCCATAAATACCTACGGCCAAATATGTCGTATAATTTAAACGGTTTTGAGTATTAAAAACCTGTGAAGTCACACTATGTTCTATATGTCTTTTGAAAGGGCATGTTCTAAGGTTTCAACGCCCATAATATCTTTTATCTATAGAACAACTTTGTTATAGACATATTTGAACATGGGCCGAATTTCAACCACCATTCAATTTCCGTTAAGGAATTATTTTTATCGCCGCTTGCCGATGTCAAGATAAATGCTTAAAATCATAGAATAGTCATTTAGTAACAAGGACCAGGCAAAAAACTTTTGCAATAGCAGTTGAAATTGTACAATTTGTGAATGCTGGGAAAAGTATTGAAAATTTAATCATTATTGTTATAACATTTTACTACAAGAAAAATGCCGTTTACGTAATATATAATAATATTAAATAGATAAGATAAGGTTCTGGTGTATAATTTAATTTATTTTTGTGGTTAACATAGGTACTAATTTTATTCTGATAGGAAATATTGCTGGATTTCAATATCTCGGTTTCAGTGGTTATCTGTGTCTCGCACAATGTGTGCAAATACTGAACTTGTAACAACTTTACAGTTACTATATAAATGCTAAACACAATAATAGGAAAACATTAAATATAGTCGCCTGTAACTTGCGTTACCTTACAAAGCACGAGTTCAGAAAAACAAATATGAGTGAGTTTCGATGTTCGAGATTAGTACTGTGTTCGATTTTTTGAACGTGGGAACGATGTATTTTCTATTATAGATTTCCTCTGAGAAAATTTTGATATTTCTGAAGATGACTTTACGACTGTAAACGAAAAAAAAGACCATTAGGTTTGGCTTATCCACTCTCCATGCAAGGATAAGATTTATGGAAGTTCACATTTCATATAACTTAGTATTATAAAATGGGCAACAACGACAAATGATAATAAAGAAACGAAAGCAAATAAAAAGAAATATGTACAAGATCGTTTCTGCAACTAATGAGGCCTGATAATAGACAAATCTCGTCAAATAGGCGGAAACACAAACCATGACCACCCTTCAATCAACCATCTCTAGATGGTGCTGCTGTATTGTTAAAAGAAAATGTACGACCTAGTGTCGAACTTTTTCAGTTCACACACATTTAACCGTCTAAAATAATTTAAACAATTGAACATTCACAACTCAGAGGATCACTGGGGAATGTATTAAACTATTTTACAAACCTACCAGAATACCAGATGTCGGTGGTCAAGAGCACTCTCTACTAGACCTACTGCTGACCCTGCTGGCTACCGGGTTGAGGTCAGGGCGCCCCTGGACACATCTGACCACTGCCTAGTATCCAGCACAGTGCCAAGCGCGATTCCACCACAACCCACGGAGGTTAAGCGTCGTGTCTGGCACTACTCGTCAGCAGATTGGGACGGCATGCGCGACTACTTTGCTTCCGTCCCATAGGGGCAGCGCTGTTTCAGTGAGAAGAATCTAACGGCGAGTGCTGCGGCGATTGTTGACGAGATCGGCGTTGGCATGGAATAATACATTCCTCACTCCGACGTCGTCATCAAAAGCCGGAATCGCGAAAACGCTGAAGCTGTTAGTAACAAACAGGCGGCGTATCACGCTTGGATCAGGGGTCGCGCCCTTAAAGATCAGAATATTAACTCGCTGAAATTAGCCTACAACGCTGCCACCAAGGTCTGCAAGAGACCTTACATAAGAGCGGACGCCCAGCACGTTACACGAGTCAACACGGAACTATTGGCGCACCCTACTGAGTCGCGTAACTACTGCCGACTGGCCAAAGCCGTGCAGGCCAACTTCTGCCAGCCCTCGGTGCCACCGTTGCGATACCCCGATGGCTCACTGGCGCGTCAGCCGCGGAAAAAAACCGATCTTATGTCCAGCCTCCTTGCGGATGACCGTACAATGCAACGACCAACAATACCCTCTTGTGGATCCGTTATGCCTGATATCCACATCAGGCAGCCCCTCCAGCTTTGTAATTGGATTGATGGCTTCCTGCATGAGTGTAGAATCCGCGTCCTTGCATATGGATGCGTTTCGCGGTTCATCGCCCACCCTCTTTCTTCGTCATATCAATGACATGCTGCCACTTGGCAATATTCATTGCTATGCAGATGACAGTACGGTCCATGGGCGATATTTCGGACGGCCTGGTGCTTGTCGGACAGAAATCGATGAGAAGCGTGAGAGTCTTGTTAGTGAGCTGAATCGGTTTTTGGTAAATGGGGTTCCAATAACCTGGTTGAGTTTAATGCTGAGAAAACTCAGGTGTGCGCGTTTATAGCAAAAATGTCCCCATTCCTTCCCACTCCCAGTCTTCAAGGCGCTTCCCTCAGTATACGACATAGCCTGAATATGCTAGGTATGGATATTGGTTGCGACCTTAACCAGCGAAATTACATCGAGAGTCTCATCTCAACAGCTTCAAGAAAACTCGAAGTCCTTAACAGGGTCCGCCGGTTCTTCACGCCGGACCATCTTTGTCTGCTTTGTAAGACTCAAGTTGGGCCTGCGCGGAGTATTGCTCGCCTTCTCTGAGACGGCTCCGCACAGTATCTTCTCGGAGGCTCTCGAAAGGTTGCAGCACGGGCTATCCACATAATCGACGACGAAGAGAACTCCGTAAGGACATTGGTCGCTAAGCGTGTTTTACCACCTTTGCCATGACGAATGCTCTAAGCAACTGTTTTCCCTTATCCCACCCTCTCCCTACCGTCAGAGAACCACACGTGCAGGCTTGCGATGTCATTGTTCCACTGTTGAGAATATTTCTTCGCGTACGAAAAAGTTCGGCAACTCCTATCTTTGTCGCACCATTAAAAAGTTGAACGCCTTGCCTGTACATGTGTTCCCTCCTTCCTACAATATGGGATCCTTCAAACGAAGCTGAAGAAACATCTTACGGATCAGCATGGCAGCGTCAAGTGACAGGAAACTGTGTAGTCTTTTGTCAGTTGCAGTTGCGATTTCGCTTATTATCAGGTAAAGCAGAGCCACTATGCTGAATTTATATATATACATATATATAAACGCTACTCGTCTTTTTATGCAATAATTTATCGATGGTAGATTTGGAATAACCGTTTGACTTCGCGATCACTTCAAGTTGTAATTATCCCTACTTAATTGAACGCTCATCAAACGGTGTATCATAGTTTTATACGCTGCGAGCTTGTGTTACCAAGGATGGCTGGATGACGCGGGAATCGATATATCGAAAATTAATGGAGGGATTGAGTTTTAGTTGTGGTTAAATCTAAAAAGTGAAGTGAATTATTTTTGTTCCATTTCTAAAGTGAGCTTTATTTAAAAAAAAGGGTGGATTTTATTTAATTTGGAAAGAAAGAGATCCAATTCACGATTGGTACCTGTGCAATATATGAGAGTATCGTCGACATATCTATAGTAATAGAATATGTGTGGTATACCAATTATGTGTTCGCGTTCGTAATTATCCATAAATAAGTCAGCCATCAATGGACTAAGAGGCGACCCCATTGCTAACCCTTCTTTTTGAAAATAATATTTATTATTGGAAATAATTTTATATTAAATTGGAAATAATTTTGAGACATTCAAAGTCTTATCAGTCGTAATATGTCATCTGTCTCGCCCGGATGTTCCTGCAGAGGCGACAGTACGAACGATGTAAACATGGCTCGACGACAGGTCCAATATCTTAGCTACTCAATTATACCATTTTCATAATCTGAGATCACAAGAATATCGAGTGAATTTCGAGCTTTCCAACCGTATTTTCGAGTGAATTTAATCGCTTTTTATTTTCCGGGAAATTCAAAAAAACGTTCTGAATAGCTATCGGAAATTATCTAAGCAGCAAAGTCGACAGAGAATAGGTGTAAACAAAAACGTATAGTACAGAAATTTCGAGTGTAGTAGAACCTCCATATTTTCCGGAAAACCGTTGAATATTCATTTTTATGCTAAAATATCGTTATCTTAGCACATGGAAATTTAAATCGGAAGCACTCGAAAAAAATGAACAACGCAGGATTTTCGAGCTAATTTCGAGTGTCTCAACCATATTTTCAAATGACCTCCATCGTTCGTCATTTCAGGAAAATCAGAAAAAAACATTTCGTTGCTTATATATATATATATATTCATTAAACATTATCTTCGATATCGTTTTTTTCGAGTGCTTCCGGAGCCTCATCTCAACAGTATATATATATATATATATAGTATTATAAGTATATATATATTGCTTATATATAATAATAATACTCATATCGTTATCTTAGCACATAAAAATTTGAACAGAAAGCGCTCGAAATAAAAGAACGTCGCAAGATTTTTTAGGGACTTTCAAGTGTTTCAATCGTAGTTTCAAGTGACTTTCACCATTTCAGGAGTTAAAAATCTAACAAGTTCATTTTTGAAATAAGGTCGTTATTTCATCATTTTTAAACCTCCAGATCTGTTGGCAATTTTCTTATGTTATACTTGTGATGGAATATGAATTGATATAAGATAACGTAATATATTGTATTTTATTTCATATTGGGTATCTATAGGATCTTGACCTTAATTGTGTGTAATTAATAGCATAATTCTAATATATAAGTAGTTTAATTTTGACTGGAAAATTTCTGATGGTCATATCGAGTATCCTTGAGGATCAGTCTTCTAACCTAGTTGGTATTATGCATGTTGCATTAACTAATGAATTTATAATGGCGTGAACCAGGTTGGGTTAGGTATATAGTAGATATGACGAGCTCGGTGGCTCAGTCGTGAATGACGCGACTTTGACACCAACGCTCGTGGGTTCGATTCCCACACAAGACAAACATTTGTGTGCATGAACATGTCTGTTTATCTTGGTCTGGATGTTAGAGAGGTAGGATGCATCAAAGCAGCCCGTCTGAGGAAGTACCTCCACCTCACAGAAAACCGCAGCCAAATAACAACTACCTAGAACTACCTAGTTGACGAGCTCGGTGGCACAGTGGTGAAACGCGTTGTTCCGCTACTTTGACACCAACGCTCGTGGGTTCGATTCCCACACAGTACAAACATTTGTGTGCATGAGCATGTCTGTTTGTCTTGGTCTGGGTATTTTCTATGTATAATAAGTATGTATTTACAAAAAAAAAATGTATTTACGTATGTTTATCAGTTGTCTAGTACCCATAACACAAGCTTCGCTTACTTTGGGGCTAGATAGCGCTGTGTAATTTGTCCGACAATATTTATTTATTATTTATTACCTAGAGGGTTGTTGTGTTCCTGTGTGTGAGTGAGGTCACCAGCAAGCTCCTAAGGAATTGCTGTGTAAATAGCAGAGGAGGCATAGCGCGACTGATACTTAATATATTACAAGTGTTAATAGGCTACGGTAACTGCTTTACATCAGGTGGGCCGTATGCTTGAATGCTTTCCGACGTTGTATAAAAAAAAAGATATGAGATTTAGCTAAAGCTATGATTCCGGCGTTCGTTACACATCAAGAAGTAAATACTTCTAGAATACTCAAATAAACATATAAATAGATAGATCATAACTACTATTAATTTTATTATAACTATAAAGCTTTTGATAAACAAGAATGAGTGCTTGCAATTTTTCTGCTTGAGTAAGATATTGACATCTAACGAGGAAATGACAAATGAATTATCAACTTGAATAGAATACTGTTGGAATATCGATAGTTTATATGACTTATTAATAATCTGAACCATCAGTAAATATGATTATATATTAATAAAAAAATGATTTTTCTTTTATATAATTTTCCTAACGAAAACTGTCTTGATCTTATTATAACTTATTAGAAAACAATTGATATGTAGGCTCGAAATATCGATGCGAGCTGCGAGCAAGCGGGCGGTAATAGAATGCGTTGATAAAGTATGGTCAAATCTTTTTCTTTTTTTAGCGAATGCTCATTGTTTATGATTAGAATAATCAAATTCATTTTGAAATCTAAAATAAATTCAAATAAAAACAATGAATTGCAGGATAATGACTTAAATTGGAGACCACTTACCTTTAACATGAAAAATTTGCGGAAGAAATAAGAACGAAAACACTCAAATTTTCTTAAGAGAAATGATTTTTTCCGATTTTCCGGAAATGAGAACGATGGAGGTCGTTTGAAAATATTGGTTGGAATCTCGAAATTAGCTCGAAAATCCTGCGTTGTTAATTTTTTTCGAGCGCTTTTGCTTTAAATTTCCATGTGCATAACGATATAGCAGCAAAATGTTTTTTTTTTTATTTTTCGGAAATGACGAACGATGGAGGTCATTTGAAAATACGGTTCGAACACTCGAAATTAGCTCGAAAATCCTGCGATGTTAATTTTTTCGAGCGCTTCTGGTTTAAATTTCCATGTGCTACGATAACGATATCATAGCAGCAAAATGATTTTTTTCTGGTTTTACGGAAATGACAAACGATGGAGGTCATTTGAAAATACGGTTGGGACACTCGAAATTAACTCGAAAATCCTGGAATATTATTTTATTTCAAACGCTTCTGGTTTAAATTTCCATGTGCTAAGATAACGATATCAAAGCAGCAAAATGAATTTTTCTGATTTTCCGTAAATGACAAACGATGGAGGTCATTTGAAAATACGGTTGGGACACTCGGAATTAGCTCGAAAATCCTGCAATATTTTTTTTTTCAAACGCTTCTGGTTTAAATTTCCATGTGCTAAGATAACGATATCATAGCAGCAAAATTATTTTTTCTGATTTTCCGGAAACGACAAACGATGGAGGTCATTTGAAAATACGGTTGGGATACTCGAAATTAGCTCTAAAATCCTGCGTTGTTCATTTTTTTCGAGCGCTTCCGGTTTAAATTTCCATGTGCTAAGATAACGACATTATAGCAGAAAAATTAATATTTAGCGATTTCCCGGAAATGACGACCGATGGAGGTCATTTGAAAATACGTTTGGGACACTAGAAATTACCTCGAAAATCCTGCAATATTTTTTTTTTCAAACGCTTCTGGTTTAAATTTCCATGTGCTAAGATAACGATATTATAGCAGAAAAATGAATATTCAGCGATTTTCCGGAAAATGTTGAGGTTCTGGAAAATAAAAATTCATTAGAAAATCGCTCGTAAAACGCTCGAAATTCCTGTACTATACGTTTTTTTTTACACCTATTCTCTGTCGACTTAGCTGCTTAGATAATTTCCGATAGTTATACAAAACGTTTTTTTGAATTTCCGAGCCGAGCTCGATTGTGACTTTAGATTATGAAAATGCTATAATTGAGTAGCTAAGATATTGGACCTCACGAGGACTGGAGTGGAGTAGTATCTTTCATAGTGCTTGGACAATGATTTGCTATGGCAGTAGTCCTTATAAATGCTTACTATTGGACTTTTTTGTTTAGTGGTTTTAAAAAATATTGTTTGTGATTAAAAATTATTCAAATATACAGCCTACCTGACTTAAAGTGTCTACCGTAGTCTATGAAGCGCTTGCAATCCTAGGAGTATCGCTCGCGCGTTGCCACCCCTGCTGCTATCACAGCAACTTCTTAGGAACTTACTGGTAACCACGTTCACGGGCAGGAACACAACAACTGTTCAGGTAGTTGTTATTTAGCTTCGGTTTTCTATGAGGTGGAAGTACTTTCCCAGTTAGGTTGCTTTGAGGTGCCTTACCTTTCTAAAAACACCTAAACCTTCACAAACAGACATGTTTATACACATAAATGTTTGTCCTGTGTCAAACCCTTGGTGTTAAAGTAGCATTACTAAAAACTGTCTCGCATTACAAATGAATAAATTACATATCATTAATACATCTCTAAAGAACTAGTATCCAAAGCCATTAAACTATAAAGAAACAACGAGAAAATAATATATTATGTAGCTACTGGATAATCTAATTAACTACCTAACATAGTATTTCCTTGCAGTCAATATGAAAATATTCTGATCAAATTCGGGAAAACATATTTACAGCCTTATAACAATTAACAATTACAGCCTTATGTCCCGTCACTCGCTACGCTGCTTATGCACCTTGTATTTCGGATGCAACTGCTCTGTTTCTTCCCTTGATTAACAATCTACTACCTTTACCTTATATCTATTCTGTCCTTTCGGTGCTGTAGCGTATGGAATGCCGTGAAATTCGAAGATATTTGTTTCTGGATCTTTATATCCACGAACGGGTCCCTGCGGTGTACTGACAATCCGCTCCTCTCTAGAACTTTCTTCATTGGCAGCGACCAAAATCACGGCACACCCAAATATTAAGGACTTTACACTCCACATTGTGTACACAGATGAGTGGTTACTGATTTCAGCGATAATAACACACACAATTATAGTGCTAGCGTATCAGACATTGTTATCACACGAAAATACGATTTAATCAACAGCTACAGTAACCTATAATATTTTTTCGATAAGTAAATAATTTATAATATATTTAGTTTATTAATATATTTAGTTATCTAAGTCTATGCGCGATGAACGAATCGCAACACAAGACTAGAGGATAAATCGGAATCAAATGTCGGCGCCGGTAGAGCAGATTGGGGACTTATAAACAGTTGATCAGTTGGAGGCCGCCGTGATAATTGATGATGATATTGTAGACATTCTTAGGTAACCACTTTAAATCCGGTTCGCCGTATGCTTTTATTCCTCCTGATTTTGTATAAAAAGGTTGAATCTCATATCTATAAAAGTTCCCTATCCAATTTTAAGACATAATATTACATGGCATACTTTTGTTTATCCTAATGATATTTACGCATAACAGCTCACGCATAATTTTTTTCTAACTCACTTTAGATATCTTCTTTTTCGCGTTATTCCGTTTCCTAATGCATTAGAATTGGCGGGGTCAGTTATCTAAGCCAAAGGATTTGGCGAAGACACCGAGTTTTTACATGGCGTGACTGGCATCAGACCTCCTCAACTTCGAGGGAAATCCAGATCTTTCTTAGGTTAGATCACACGACTTTCGAAATATTATTTCTTAGCCGTGTGGGTTTCCTCACGAGCTTTTCCTTCACCGCCAAGAAAGTGATAGGTACCTAAATATGTGCATAAAACTGAAAACATGAATTTTCTCTTATAATACGTCGGGGCGCATACAAGCATGCGGCCCACCTGATGTAAAGTAGTTAACGTAGCCAATTAATGCTTGTAATATATTAAGTATCACTCGCGCGATGTCTCCTCTGCTGCTTAAACAGCAACTTCTTAGGAGCTTATTGGTGATTTCACTCACACACAGGAGCACCACAAACTTCCATAGGGAGTTGTTATTTGGCAGCGGTTTTCTGTGAGGTGGAGGTACTTCCCCAGAAGGACTACTATGGTGCGCCCTAGCACTCTTAAAAATATAAATTTTAAAAGAATTTAGTGGTACGTGGCCCGCTAGGATTTGAACAGAGGACTAGTTGGTCAATACGCCGGTTCCTTATCCACTGGGCTATCACTGCTCTAGTCTCACTATCGTAATTTATTTAAGCATTGTTGCGTAGTATGTTTTTCATCGCGTATGTTTGACTACTATTTTTTACATCGCACATATATGATATTATTTGTCCGCGATTACATCGATTATCACTTCGCATAGAATCAGTTTTTTATATACCACTAAAATGGCAGACAAGCTCATAATTGAAGTAAAATGCGATATTGATATTTCAACTATCTCCTGGAAGGTTCTCACAGGAAGCGATAAAATTACAAAAAAATATAAATATATAAAAATATCCCTATATAACAAAATCAACTTAGAAAATGATTGTCTTATCAATGAAATAGGTCAGGTTGTCAAGAGAGAATAGACTACGCTACATATTAAATGAGTCAATTAAAAAGTGTGGGTGAACTACTATAACTTCACGCCAAATCCCTTACGGGGTAGGTAGAGAGAACCGAGCGCCACGCGACTCGATCCTTACATACCTCACTCGCTTCTTTAACATTCATTGCTCTTTTCATGCACATAACCTTCTGATAGAACACGACCAATTTGGTCATGGTAGGTAAGTCTTGGCCGTCCTCGACTCCTACACCCTTCCACTTTTGCATTGTATATCTGCTTCGTCATTTTTTCATCTTGCATTCTTTCTACATGTCCGAACCAACGGATCATGCCTCTTCTTACTTTAACACCGACGCTCTCTTTCAGACCAACTCTCTTTCTAACATCATCATTGCGAATACGGTCTGCAAGCCTTACGCCACAAATTTTGCGCAGCGCTCGCATTTCAACCGCTTTTATTCAACTTTCATGCTCTTTCTGCCATACCCAGCTCTCGCTTCCATAAGTTAGCGTTGGGACCAGCACTGCATTGTGTATAGCCAGCTGCGCCTTCTGGCTCAAGTTTTTACTGCCAAGAAGTTTTCCCAATGCTCCATTCACACTATTCCCAGCACTCACTCGCCTTTCCACATCTGCGGTGTACCTTCCATCCCTGCTGAAAGCGCATCCAAGATATACAAACTCATCCACTTGTTCCAACACTTCATCATCTGCCGTAATCCTTACTTGTGGGTGAACTAATAGGGTTTAATATACTGTTTGTGTTGTATCGCCGTAGCTAGAGATGTATGTTTGAAGCTTCGTGCTGTTGGCGTATCACAGTCAGTCAGACTTCTATGACCACGCCCAGAGACGCCCACGAACATATTACCATATGTTGCCAGTAACAAAAAGGGGATTTGGCAGATTCTAATGGCATCTAGAGCGGAACGCGGCGAGCTGACCTGACATAACTTAACTAATTAATTATTGATTCACTCGGCAGAAAGTCGATCTTGCTTGGGAAAGCCTCTCCTAATTACACAAACAACCCTCACTCCTTGGCAGAAAAGGAATTTTTGAACATTCTGGAAAGAATACGACAAAACAGTTCCAAATGAACCACACATGCCGGCCAGAATAATATCGATGTACGAAGCTACTCACCGATGACCAACATGACCCTCTTATAACAAGAAATAGTCAACCGTGTTGGTCGACCGCCTGATTGCAAAAAGCACCGCAACCTCACTTTGATTACGTAGATCGACCTTACATCGATACATCAACTGAGCCTGAGATTGAATGACGCGTACATCATAGTTTTTTTGTAGTCAATCCAGCTGGTAGATAGATTCTTCGTATTTCGGTGGACCTGATGGCGAATGGTCATTTTAATTAGCAGAATCTCTTTAGTACCACGAAACGCAGCCCTACATCCATTCTGAGCAGTATCGTCGTGTGAAAAGTTATAAATCCGTCAGGACCTGGAGTTTTTCAATTATGTGCCAGAAGGATTGCACAGCTATATCCTGAGCTCTGATTATGATAAACCTCATGGTTTCTATTGACTTACACACTCTCTCGACAACATCGATCCACTCTCCGTCTGCATGGTTGTCAGGTTATTATTATTATTAATAAATTTCATACAATCATCAGTACTCACAATCGACGGTAAGATATCTGTCAATCATACACTTGAACTGACAGCAAAACCTTCCATCTAATGGATTCCTTAGACACTTACTGAGGATGATATTACGATAGTATACACAATAAACAGTTTATCCCAGCATACCCTATTTAAACATTTGGATTGGTTATTCAATAAATACCTACGCATCTTTCATATTGTAGCACCGCTGTATGATAATAAAAAAACATGTATTAGATTTTTTGTCTTACAAAATACTAAAACGAATAGATTTGTACGCATTGTGCCTTTACACAACAAAGTGCGGAGGTCACATTTCAAATTTTAGAATTGACTAGTAAGGAAAATTGGCAAAAAAATAGAATTAATATATTTTTGGGCAGATGTATATGTACATTGAATTTAAATGTTATTTGTTTTTATAAATTGGCGGCAATTTACTATTTTTTACATATTTACAACGTGCATTTCGGCCACATAATGTGAAGAGGGATTGGCAACCTTGAAAAATGGTCGCCAACACGTTGAACTGACCAAGTAAAAGAAACCACATCCTGATCCAAATTTTATACGACGATAAAGGCTACTTCGGACCAGTGGAGACAGATTGTCCATTTGAAGGAAAGGGCGACCACTGTTTGCCAAATGGACAATCTGTCTCCACTGGTCGCCCTTTCCTTCAAATGGACAATCTATCTCCACTGGTCCGAAGTAGCCTTTATCGTCCTAAGTGTCCTAAGTAATGGAGATCTACTGAAGAGAGATGTATAAAAAGCCAATAAAAGACTGTCTACTTATATAATCAATAGTATAAATGCAGAGAAAAAGAAAAAGTGGTTAATAGCACTGAAGTATGAGGCAATAGAAGTAATTCAATAAATACAAAAGAAATGTACGTGATAATATAGTAAACTACATATTTCATTATACAAACAGTTTCATATAATTTTAAGGAATAACGTAAGATTCTTACATGGTACACGTAACATACTCTTTTTGGCGATTAATAAAAACAACGATTTGATATATATCTACATAACCTCTTCTTCTTCCTAGCGTTATACCGTTTCCTAATCCAGTATGATTCGCAGGGTCCGCTACCTAAGCCTAGGGATTTTGTAAATATACTGATTTTTACGTAGAGCGATTTTCGTCAGATATCCACAAGCTCGACGAGAAAGCCAGACCTTTCTTAGATTAATTAGGTCACACGTCATTCAAAATATAATTTCTTGGGCATGCGGGTTTCGTCACGATGTTTTTCTTTACCTGTGAGCAAGTGATAATTAGAAATATATATTTACATAAATCTGAAAACACGAATTTAGTGGTACATGCAGCATGGTACACACCAGGATTCTAACCAAGAACCGTCGGATAATAGATCAGTTTTTTATCTGCTGGGTTATCGCTACTTATCTACACACTCCGTCACTCACACGACGAGACGAGCTCGGTGGCGCAGTGGTGAAACGCGCTGTTACGCTACTTTGACACCAACGCTCGTGGGTTCGATTCCCACACACAAACATTTATGTGCACATATGATATGAAGATAGGCGTGCGCCCCGGGGCGCACGCCTATCAAATCCATCTGGTCCAGTTATGTGCCTGACGGATTGCACAACTAATATCCTGAGGACTAATATTTACAGTTTCCATGGTTCCTATCGATTCACATGCCCTCCCGACACCGTCCATCCATTCACCCTCCGTGTGGTTGGCAGGCAGCCACCAAATCCTTTGCCAGAATTGTAATATGGCGTCAGCATTCGGCTGCTGCCTATCAACCACACAACAACTGGGTCTCTCCCAATTTCGGTATACCTTGCTTTGATCACATTGGAAGATACGATTCTGATGAAATCTGTCGATCCGTTCCCTGTACCGTCGAATACGGTTTGCCCATGCATAAACTTTCTACTTCAGGAAGTCTATGAGCTCTGTGACCCACTACATATAATCCTGAGTCCTAATATTAGTCCCAGAAAATGCTTGGTGCACAAAGGCGGGTAATAATCGCCCAAGAGCATAACTCTTGATTATTACCCGAAACAGATTAGCTTGCCGATAAGGGCCCTAGCTGCACTGATATGCCGCTCGATTCTCGCTTGCCATGCTGGTATATTGACAGGTGGTCGTGCAGCTCGATCACTATTCGGAAACTTGACTTGAGCTACACGACAAGCCGCTATGGCAGCGCAGTAGAGAATCGAGTGGGTATCAGCTAGATCTTGACTAGATCCCAAATAAGGTTCTAGTAAGCAATCTAGAGCCCCCATAAGCGCCATATTTCGTTTATGAATGGGTAAACGAGGTAAACGTGGCCTTAGGATAATCGGGATAGACCTATTATTCAAGAATCGCATCATTCAGTGCTCTCCTCAATGGCTCATTATCCTGAGGTGTACTTACGTTTATGTTTACAAAATCGTCATGCATCGCCTCATTATCCTCCTGCAACGGTGACGAATGTGATGTTATATTCGGCATCGCGGCAGTAAAACCTTCACCTGCCTCGGCGATTGTGTAAACAGGTTGCGCTTGTCGACGTAGCCGCTCAAGTGTAGGCTCATCTAACATTTGACAACGTTGGATAGCCCTCACCTGATCCGATAGACGTTGAACTGATACGGTGACAGTTGGTTCAAGCACCTGAAACAAAGGAAGCATCCGAGCACGGTACGCACTGAGATTGGTTCCCCCTTTGTTGCCCCAAAGTAGGCGCGCATGACGTTTTCATTTATTGTATTAGTCCACCTCATGCGTCGCACTACACCACCGGCAGCGGGAGCCCGTCGCGAGGCAGGGTGCCTCGAAGGCCCTAAGCTGGCCGGCAGTGGTGGCCGCCCTCTACGTCGCGCAGGTCTTGGCGGCTGTGGCCCATCCACGTCACTCGACACACTGTATGTCGGAGGAGTCACGTACTGTTCCTCCGACGACGTGGAGCCTGACAAAGTGGGCGGTGGTGGTGGGCGTGCGTTGGTCCCTTTTCTTTTCGATCTTGTAATCATTTTTTTTATTTGTCGTATTCACAATTATTTTCTTTACTTTTCATTTTGGTTTTGTATACGTATTGATTGACACATGTCATTATTGTTCGTCATATTTGGTTTCTTCATTTCCATTTTATTATTTTCGTGTTGTATTGTAATAATATTTCCATGTAATAAATGTCCTGATTTATATAAATTCGGTGGTTTCTAGTTCAATTATTGCAAATTAACAAATAAAATTAAATATTTACAAAAACATAATACATTTATGTGATTTATGTGACACAAAAATACACACACCTACATCCACAAACACATAAACGCACGTGCAAATATATTACAGATATTTTATATATATCAGATGTTCTTTTATAAATCTAGGAAAAAGTATATATTAGTGCCTGGTATATAGTTGCGTATATGCTATGCTATTTTTCTCGCCTACTGCATAATATAATTCGTAAATACTTATTACTTTGTAAATACTATTTACATAATTAGAAATACAGGAGTCAATTATTACTTAATTTAAAAATAGGAGAACACAAAATTGACTACGTTCCGAAGACAACGATGAACCATTACGTCAAAAATTTCCCACTCTTGAAACGGACCACTATCTGGAGATAAGCCGATTTGTGGGCCTTTTCAAGAAGTGGAGGCACTGGCGAGTGCGTATTCCTTTCGGAGATCATGAAAGAAAATGATGAAAAGATGAAAGTGTAAGGAGTACGTATGTACGTCCTGTCGAAGACTTGCGAACGCGAGTCTTTCCGACTCAGATGTAGACGAATGTTGGAAAGTTCTGAAAGAAAGTATGGTGGACAGTGCGAAAGAAACATGTGGATGCGCAAAGAGACGTGAAACACTGAGAGGAGATGCCTGGTGGGATGCGGAGGATCAATCTTCCGTGGATAAAAAGAGGAGAGCGTGGCTGGATTACGTATCATCTTTGCACCAGAGTGACAGTATGAAAGAAAAGACGAAAGAAATATACCGTCAATGCAAGAATTAAACCGAAGCTTTAGTGAAACAGAGGCGTAAAAGACTACTTATAAATGAGGAAGAGAGGCTGACGAAGAACTTCGAGGCTAATACCAAACTCTTCTGGAGAGAGGTAAAGAAGTCTCGGAGTGGTTCGTCGGCATCCGGAATGAACAAGATAAAATATAAAGCTGGTGCATTCTTGCTAACACTCAGGAAGTGTTAGAACGGTGGAACAAATATTTTAGAGAAATGTATGATTATGTCCAGGGCGCTGGCACTGTGAATGAGTCTGTGACTGATTCGGCAGTGCCAGCGTACCGTGAAGACATTAGTATGGATGAGATTGAATGGTCGATACGAAGTTTGAAAAAAATCGGCCAAGTGCGAGTGGGACTCGCGCACGAAGGGTTCCGTACCATTATCTATAAAAAAGGCAAAAAAAATCACGTTTGTTGTATGGGAGCCCCCTTAAATATTTATTTTATTCTATTTTTTAGTATTTGTTGTTATAGCGGCAATAGAAATACATCATCTGTGAAAATTTCAACTATCTAACTATCACGGTTCATGAGATACAGCCTGGTGACAGACGGACGGACGGACGGACGGACGGACGGACGGACGGACAGCGGAGCCTCAGTAATAGGGTTCCGTTTTACCCTTTGGGTACGGAACCCTAAAAATGGAAAGTCAGTGGGAATCGATATGGTTATAGCTGAGATGATCAAGCTGGGTGGCAAATACGTTAGGGACGCCTTCTGGTTTTTGAGCAAATTATGCTGGAGAACCGGAAGGGTTCCGACCGATTGGAAACACGTGTCAGTCATTGTATAAAGGCAAGGTTTCACGTATCGACTGTGCCAACTATAGGGCTATCAGTTTGATCAGCTTAGCAGCTAAAGTGTATGGAAAAATCATTGAAAGGAGAATGAGGGTGAAATCTGATGGAATGCTTGGAGAAGCACAGGGGGGATTTCGAAGCGGCAGAGGATGTTTTTTCACTCCGCAACATCGTGGAAATACTTCTGGCTATGGACCAGAAGATTTTCTGCGGTTTTGTGGACCTTGAGAAAGCATTTGATAGGGTCTTGCGAAAGAATCTATGGAATATCTTTCCCAGATATGGGATTGCCAGTGACCTGCACCGTGCTGTGCAAGCCACCTATGAGGGTTGCACAGCATGTGTTCGAGTGGACGGCAGCTTATCGCCCTGGTTTGATACCAATATTGGTGTCAGACAGGGATGCATGCTGTCGGCTCGGCTATTCATCCTGTATCTGGACAGTTGTCTTCAGATAATGAAAAATATGAATGTGGGAATGCGAATGGGTGACTCAGTGGTTAACTGCCTGCTTTATGCAGATGCGGTATTAATAGCAGAATCACCATCCAACCTACAAACACTAGTGACAACAATGAAATACAATTGTATGAAGAAAGGCTTACCAACCAAGATAATGGTATTTGAGACAACCAGAACGAACACTAGGATTAAGGTTGATAATGTAGAGAGAGAGAGAGAGAGAGAGCATGAAAGTAGAATAAATGCGGTCCAGATGCGAGCACTGCGAAAAATTTGTGGCATAACGCTTGCTGATCGCGTTCGAAATGATGTCGTACGAAAAAGAGTTGGTCTGAAAGAGAGTGTCGGTGTTAAGATAAGAAAGGGCATGCTCCGTTGATTTGGATATGTAGAAAGAATGCAAGACGAAAGAATGATGTAACAGATATACGATACGAAAGTGGAAGGATGTAGGAGCCGAGGAAGACCAAGACTAACCTACCACGACCAAATTGGTCGTGTTTTATCAGAAGGTGATGTCAGGAGCCTTTGCAACCGGCGAGCGTGCGTGAAAAGAGCTATGAATGTGAAAGAAGCAAGTGAAATGTGTAAGGAGCGCGTCTTATGGCGCTCAGTTCTCTCTGCCGACCCCGCAAGGGACCAGGTGTGAAGATATACATACATACAAACAATTAATTTTTATGACAGGTTTTGACATGACATTCTGAATGAAGGATCTCTATGTACAAAGAGTAAAAATGTTTCTATAAAGTGTTACACTATCAGCAATAGAATACCAACATGGTTGAACATGTTATGTTGCGCTCAAATGTTCCATTAGCAATAATTGTCCTTATCTCAACCGTAACAATAAACGAGTAAATTCTTCAACAGGCACTCACGGTAGATAGATATTCAGAAAGTAGTAACTTGAACTTTGTTTTTGACAAAATACGCCGCTAATGGTATGATTTCTACTTTACAGCACTTAATATAATCCATTACAGTAAAAGTCCAAAATGTCAATCAAAATAGATTTTATAAGCCTTTTCAATCCATTAAAATATAAATTTTAAACAAAGTAATTTTTATACCCTTAACTTGACGTTAATTTTTTTGTAATTCCTTAATTTAAATAAGTGTAATTAAATATAATACAGAACAAAGAATCGTGCTGGTAAAACCAATAAAAAATGTGGAAGGTGATAAAGGACTTACTAAGAAAATAAACACATTGCGTGATGCGGTCAATCTGGTGAATAATTATTTCTCAAGTGTAGCCCGAGAGCTGGCTGAAATATTTTCGTAAACCAAGCCAATCAATTAAATTCGAAATTTGTTTAATTGACATTGATAATTGTTCATGAGTTAAAAAAAGCTTGCTGATTTACGTATACTGATGAACATTGATGAACATGAATTTAAAAAACAAGTGCGATGTTGGATCGTATTGACCGACACGAGTTTAAACAATTCATCATTCATCGAGCGGATGAACATCATCATGACACAGATCTGTAATCTCTGCATAAGTAGTGGCGTTTCTCGTTTGTTCGTTTGCGTTAATTATTAACAAACGCCTCACTGTCTACTTAGGAAGTAAAAATTTGCTAACGTGACACCAATTTGGATTACGATTAAATAAATCGACGGAGAACTACTACGTCGAATGAGTTAACTAAATACCTAATCCGGCCATAATTTCTGTTACAAATGAGTATGCATTTATTTTTTATGAAGTAATGTAATCTTAATAAAACTTACATGTACATATTTATGGAAGTCTCAGCAAAAATATAAAATATTTATACACGTGGTATGATACTCTGTGGACCAGTCGGGTAGGTCGGGATGAAACAGAGGTTTTAATGGAGCATGCCATCTGGCAAAAAAAGGCTTTTTGGTCTCTTTGAACTAAGCTGGAATATCTCTTTCAATACAGCTATACACTGCCTCTATTTCGCTAACGCAACCTTTCGATTAGTTATTCAAGAAAGTACTCCATATGCAGATGATGTTGAATTTGGCTACAGACATAATAAAGAGCTATACTCAGCTCAGCAACCTTACAATCTATATAAAAATATTATTTTAATATGAGACAGAAAAATAATGTGTACGATCATGATGATATGGCATGATGAAGCAAAATTATTATTTATTATAATCAGTAACGTGATAAGATTAATATTAAAAAATAACGACAGAAATGACTTAGTAACGGTAAACGCAAAAAGGGTAATGCGCGTGTCAATAAGAACCATTATCTTGTAAATAGTCATCATGATGAGGCTTTGTTGATTTTATCGGTATGTGTAAACAGACACGTGCAAAAATTGCTCCGATATTGAGACTAATGCATTTCATTGATATTAATAAGTATATCTGTCAACGTGGCTTTGAAACCAGGATTTAATTTGAGGTTGAGGTTTGGTTATCTATACTAATATATATAAAGCGGAAAAGTAGACGATAGACACCAAAATTGCGCTTGCACAATCCATTCTCCTTCCTATTCTTGATTATGCCGATTCCTGCTATCTTGACCTCACTGTACCCCAATTAAATAAACTTGAGCGTCTTCAAAACCTTTGTATTCGATTCATATTTGGACTCCGCAAATATGACCATGTCTCCGAATTTCGTACTCAGCTCAAGTGGCTACCTATCTCATTTCGCCGCAACTTGCATTTGCTATCTCTTCTCTATTCCATTTTCTTCGATCCCGCTTCTCCTAGTTACCTCAAAGATCGATTTATATTTTACAGGCTCGTGAATTACGTCAAAACCTTTTTCTTCGACTTAAAACTCCATTTCACTCCTCTCAATTCTATTCCAAATCGTTTTCAGTTCAAGCAGTACGTCTCTGGAATACTCTATCACTTATTATTCGTTGTGCTCAAACACTTTCCTCTTTTAAATCTCTTGTCAAAGAACACTACCTTTCCTGTAACTCTATTTGATCGTTCTCTTTCTCTTTCTTGAACATCACTGAGTCTCTGGCATTATTGTAACTACAATAACTTTTAATGCATATCATATTTTGTTTTAAGTCGTATGGTTTGTACTGCACCACCTACCTGTATTATTACAAGATAATAGTTTTCTCTTATCTTAAGGTTGTCTGGAAGAGATTGCTTAGCGATAAGACCGCCTATTGTACGAATACTATAGTTTCTAAGTATCTTTTGTTTACAATTTTAATTTGGTGCAATAAAGAATATTTGTATTGTATTGTAGATTTGAAAAATAAATTTTACATTTGATAGACTAATTCTTGACGTAAGTTATATATAGGCCATGCAATATCACGATACCGAGCCTTAGAATTGAAAAAAAAATAAAGTAAGTAAGAAAAAGCGATTCCCATTGGATACCGGAACAGGGCCGCATGAAGTCACAAATATTTAATGTATAAGTTAATATATACCAATGAGAACTGTCAGTATGAGAAATCTGAAACTACAGGAGGTAGATAATATGGCCTAGAGAACCGTATCGTCGATTTCAGATGTACAAATATTCAAATAATTAAAACATATCATACGCTTCTCGGGGATCGAAGGCAGTCATTTTAAGATAAACTTCACCTATGTTTTCAAAAATAAATGTAACTATGACATCATGTACCTACAATCTATATATAATGCTGTAATTAATTGAAATAAGATATTCTATAATTGTGTTATCTCATTTGTTTATATTATTGACATAGTCGACGGTCCCTACATACAATCCCGTATGTGGTAGATACGTGATTTTCACTTTTTGTTGTCATAACTTTCAGGTGACTCAACAGTTTGGGTTTAGTTAAAAAAATTCAAAGTTTTTACTCAAATTGAACCTTGTAGCCATAAACACAAAATCTCGTAACTACAGATTTCAGGACGGTTTCCGAAGTAAAGTTGCAGTAGTGGTAGCTAAACGATTTTACGTCGGAACGCACGCTTTACCCTTTTAACACGCACGCTTTTAATTATCAATATATTATTATGGTAGTTACGTAGTTTTATACGGGAAAATTTAACTTACCATTATTATTAAGTGGTACTCGGGTATTTTTACATTGGAAAATTAAACTACCCTCTATCGGTAACGGTGTTTTACTTCGGAAATGTTTGTTTCATGTTAGTAAGTTACTGCCATTTATGGTTTTTTACGTTAACAATTGTAATTTTAACACAATCTGGAGAAGATACGAGTGAAAAATTAATATTACACGTTATTATAAACCAAAGGATTAAAACTGCTAAATACTCATAGCAACGAAAATCTACGCCTAATACAACATCTACCATGAGTCCACTCCCAGATTCACTTGAAAAAGTCGACGATGTCATTATTGACAAAGAGCCAACCAATAATGTTGAGGAATCGCCGAGGTCATCCATCCATGAACCGATTAAAATTAAACCAAGAATTGATTAATGTAATTTCATACGACCAAAAGAATGACAGTTGTAGTCTAAACAAAACAGAGACTGATAATACGGTAGAAGTTGCTGCTCAAATTCACACTAATAGTATTGATCAACCTGTTGCAGCACCTGAAAAGCAGACTCTGCTTACAACTTCCAAAATTATTAATGGTGCATTTTTTTGCGATCCGTACACTGTAGAAATGGCAGACATTGTATCCCAATCTAAATGTTTATCGAACAAGCTGCCACCCAATATGTCAACCACCGTAATACTTTCACTCCCGGTTATTGTAGTAGAAGAAATAATGGTCGAGGATATTATACATTTAGATGGAGAATCATTCAATAATAAAGAAACTCCACCAATACATCCGATTTAAGCACCATCTACAAGTACTCGAGATGTCGTGCTTAGATCTTCACACGATCCAAAGAATAGTATTGTTGAAGATGCGATTACTATAGAACAATTAGAGTTTGGCGTTTGGAATTTGTGTCTAATATTAATACGCTTACTTCATCTATGTGTGTAAGGTCATATATTAATGACTAAACCTTTGGACTATCTCACTGTGGTGGTAATACAACAGAAATGAGTGACACAGAAAGAAGACTGACCAAGAGAAAGAGGAAAATAAAGAAATAAGTCTAACTTGGCGAGAATACGTAAAGCTACAAGGAATGAATGGAGAGATAATTAGAGAAAGCAATTAATAAGTCAGGGTTTAAGTTACATCAGTCGAGAAGGAAAAGAGAGACCTGCAAAATCTATTTTGTCTGGTTGTGATAATAAATACAAATACAAAAAAATACAAAAATGTTTATTTCGTTGTAAACAGTTGTTACAAAACATAGAGGCTGACTCCTTCTTTTAAGTGTGTAAACACCTGTACCAGAAGGAGTCGCTCTTCCATAGCAACACAATATTTATTTACCTAATTATATAATATAATATTATAAAGGTGCATTTTGCAGTAACAGGATTAAGGTTGTGTGTGAGTGAGGTGTTCTTGGGTGTAAGTTTGGTGTAAGTGTGGTGTGTTTGGGTGTGAGTGTAAGTAGTGTGTAAGGTGTTAGTGCTGTGTATTCGTATGTGTAATTAATTATGTATGTGTGTGGTGTGTATGATATATTGTAAGTTGAGTGGGTATAATAGAGTGGATAGGGTTTTTGTGTGGACCGGTTATTAGGATACGTAAAGTAGTAACGATTCCGTTTCGTCATAGGTTAAATTCTTTATCCATACAGTTACCGTACTTCTGCATTCGTAAAATGTTTTTTGGTAAATGTTTAGTACCTTATTTATCTGATTGTACACATGCGAAGACTGATTGTTGAATTGTCGCCTGGCGAAAGTAGTTTTAAATTTGTGAATTGGCGCAACTGATGTATTTCTCCTTTTGTTAAGAGTTTTCCTATCTAGTTTTAGGATTTTATGTACTTTTAGTGTAGCGTGTAACATATAAAGCTTTCTAACAGATAACAGTTTAGACATTGTATATAGCAAATCTGTAGGGAATTTTCGTTGTTTGAAATACATCACTTTTATAAGGTAACGCTGAGCTCTCTCAACTTCCAAAAATTTAACTTTAGATGCTCCTCCCCAGACCGGAATACAATAGGCTATGACTGACTGAGCCAATGCCTGGTATATTTTATTTAAAAGATCGTTATTCATTAGGTGTCTTAGCGTTTTGAAGATCCATGATAATTTTCTGACCCTGTTTGCCACCAGTTCAATATGATTGTGCCAAGACAGACGCTGGTCTATCATGACGCCCAAATACTTGATGGAGGATATTCTATTGATCGAAATACAGGTGCATGTGTCATTTAAAGGTTTCCCACAATTATGAATTTTAATGCAATATTCACTACTAGGCTGAAATTTATTACAAATAGAGAAAGTGATGTAATTTGTTTTTTCTATATTTAGTGTAAGTAAATTGCGTTCAAGCCAACCAGCTACGTTAGTTAATCCCCTTTCAGCATCCCTTCGAACATCCTCCCAATCGGTACCATGAAGAACCAACGCCGTATCATCAGCATATGAAAAGACCTGCCCATTATTAAGTTTTAGATTGCATAGGCTATTGATATATATTAGGAACAAAGTTGGTCCCAATACGCTTCCCTGCGGCACCCCATACAAAACCTCTTTTTCTGTACTAGTATGCTGACCTATTTTAAGACTTTGTTTCCGGCCAGTGAGATAGTCTCTAAAAAGATTTAATGGAATACCTCTAATGCCAATTCGTTCTAATTTTTGCAAAAGTATGTTGACAGAGACGGTGTCGAATGCTTTTTTGAGATCCAGGAAAATAGCCAAGCATTTTTTCCTAGAATCTAGATGATCAGTAATAAGAGATGTTAAAGACAAAACGGCATCTTCTGTAGACCTACCTCGTCTGAAACCATATTGTGAGTCAGATAATAAGTCGAATTTGTCAAGATAGTTAGTCTATTATTCATTATTTTTTCCATGATCTTAGATATTGTTGGTAAGACTGAGATAGGTCTATAATTACCGACCTCGCCTCTATCTCCACCCTTATACACCGGAGTAACGATGGCATGTTTCAATGGAGACGGAAACAATCCTTTATTAAAACATAGATTGATTAGATGACAGATGATGGGTATGACTTCGTTCTTGGCCATCTTAATAAAACTGGCGGCAATATTGTCCCAGCCCGGTGCACTACTACATTTTAAGGACATTAGGATACTATGTACCTCATCTGGAAAGGTATCAAGCAGTACAAAGGAAGAGCTCATTGGAAGCGTCATTGTAGAATCACCGGTCTGTAGGTTAGCATCATTCGAGTTACTAGCTGAGATGATGTCTTCTGCAAGATTTTTACCAATATTTACAAAATATTCATTAATATAGTTAATTGATTCATTAGGATGTGATTTAATTTGTAATAAGTCCAGGTTTTCAGTTTTATTTCGCGACAAATTCGTTATATTTTTAATATTTTTCCAAAGAGTTTTCGGGTCTTTTGTAGATTTAGCAATAGTATCTCTATCATATTTACGTTTAAGTTTTTTGATTAAGCTATTACAGTGGTTACGGTATCTTTTATAAGTAATTTTAAGGATTTCATTATCAGGGTCAGCTTTTAACTTTTTTTGCATGGTATTTCTATTTTTAATACATCGTAGTATACCAGGTGTTATCCACGGTTTGATGACTCTCCTGCTTTTGGAAATGCTTACCACTTTCGTATTATCTTGAAGAGACTCCGTTATATTGTATACTAATTGTGCAATTACATAGTTGGGGTCGTCACTAACTAGAAGCTTAGATATATCTTTTTCAATAAGAGAGCTCAGTGCCATTTTAAAATCTGTGATATTTTTAGTTTTACGATTATTGTTTACATCCTTTAAGTTTGTCATATTTAAAAATGTCATTTGATGATCTGTTATAGTAGTATTTAAGATAGCTATATGTGCCGAATTATTTTTGTTAAGCTTTAGCATAATATGATCTAAGCAGCTGCTTTCTCTAGTAGGTAACGAGTGTCCTGGGAGTATTCCGTGCATAGAAAGCATGTTGAGATAATTGGACCTGTTATTTCTTTCATATGATTTCTCTTGTTCTCTTGTTATGAGATTTATATTTAAGTCCCCGGTTATAACAATATTTTTATTAGTTTTTAATGATTGTAGGTGGTTACTTAAGGAGGTAAGAAAAGGTTCCACATTATTATTAGATGGAGACCGGTATATACCGAGAACTATATTATTATTTATTTCAACTTGTATGCATGATGCATGAATTAATTTTACCTCTTTAACATTGTAGATATTTGGGGTTTTAATGTATATAACTACCCCATCGTTTTGATTGAGATGTAAAGTAGTAGCAAATGAATTATATTTATCTAGGGCCGGGATGGGCTTATTCGCATTTATTCGACATTCAGTTAACACTATCATATCTATATTGCATTTGAAGTTCGATAGTGTCAATTGGAGATCATCATGATTGCTATATACGCTACGTATATTTTGGGACACAATAGTAAAATCATTGTTAGTAGTTACTATATGTACGGGTAGGTTCTCTATATCACATTGAATGGCAGAGGCTGCAGCAGTGCTATCAATTTCATTTAGATTATTTAGAATGTTATCCATATTAAGTCAGTTAAGGAGTTGCGATAGGTGACAAAATTTAAGCTGTGATATAAATTATAAAGAGAGTGATAATTAATCAATTTGGGACTAAGGGATAAAACTGACATTTTGTAGGTTATATTAGTAGTGTATTGGAAAAACTGGTGAGTGCGTGTTGAGAATGTTGTGTTAAAAGTATAGTGTATGCAGTGTTGTTTGTTTGTGTGTGAAAGATGAAGTGGGTGTGTGAATGTAAGTGTTAAGGATTGTACTTCGGTATAAAGAGAATGTATTGTGTGGTTATTTGTGATTAATATTATGAACTCGAACACTTTTAACCCTATGACAACATAGCAATGACCTGTTAATTTTTTAAATAATAAAATAAAATATGTAATGTCTAGTCATGATTGTTGAAGCTTGTGCACTTGAACCTCACTGTTGATCATGATGATAGGCGAGTTTTCATCCTTCCGTACATAAACTTTTCCATATGCAGTCCAGCAAAATTTATAAGCTTTTGATTTTACGAGATCTCGTGCAAGGAAGTGAAGTCGAATTCCCTTGGCAGTTAACTGCTCAGATACATATATTGGAGTATCCTCGAAGGATCGTAAGCCCAGGTGCTTGGCGCATAATTTTACTTTATGTTTTATGTTATACGCTTTGCACATTTTAAGCAAATCAGTCTTAATCATTGTGGATGATGTTTCTACTACGATTGGGCCGTTACTTTGTACTTTGTCCTTTTTTCCGCGCACTCTGTATACGTCTTTTACATCGGATTTCTCTAGACCACATCCTATGCTTGAGGACAAGCTCATCACCATTCCAATTAGGTCCTCTTTGCTTTCTGTGGCAAGTTTTGGGACATTTTTTATTTCAAAGTTAGTTTTACGACTAGTTCTTTGTAAGTCCTCAATTCTGTCTTCTAATATCGCTATATGCTGTCTGTCTTCTTTAGTCTTTTTTTCCAATTCTTCAATCATTTTTCTATACTCTTCGTTTTGCGCAGTAAGGAAAGCAACTGACGATTCAATATTAATGTTTGTTTGTTGAATTTCCTTCTGGGTAACTGTTATTTTTTCTAACTCCTTAGTTTGTTTACAAAATAGTGTATTAATCATAGTTTTTATTTCCTCTTTAAAGTTGGTAAATTCTGAAATACAATTACAGTCATGTTCCATTTTCCTTTTTGGAGCCCGTGCAGAAAGAAAATTCGGTGGTGTAACGTTTTCCTTTTCAAGTAACTTTTTTAAATTAGTTTCAGATGCAGACTTATTTAGTTCGTCCATGCTTACAATTCCAGCAAAGCTATATACTATACTATATAATGTACTATATACTATAGTCCCAATCAGGTGGTAAGTGCTATCCTCCCCAAGAATGTATTAGGCGTTAGGTAAATCAAGACAAAAATACCGCTCCCATGTAGCTGTAGCTTCAAATACAGTGGCCGTAGTTATAGTTCAACTGATGTGCGGGCGCACGGAATAGTGAATTGAATGGATTCATTCACTGTTTACGGTATAAGTAGGTAAGGCGGCGATACAGGCCGTCGTCGTGCTTCGTGTATCGTCGCGGAAAGGTCTTGCTATGCGAGAGAAAGATGAAATATCGCAACTGTCTCTTACCGCTGCGGAGGTGAAGCAAGCCCCGCGCTCGCTGCTAGGTGTCGCGGCCGCCTCTTGCTACGCGTGAAGAAGACGTGAGATCACAATTATAGCTGTCCTTATTGTTGCGGGGGTGAGCGCGGCCCCGCACCTGTTGCTCTTCGTCGGTGTATGGCTGATGACTCACTTGATTAAATATTATATTGGAAAAATACTAATCTGTGACAGGCAACTATCGCACTAGTTATTATGGGCGTAATGATTTAGTTGGTATGATGATTTTTATTACTTTTTGAATACACGCGTTGCACGTCTGTTCTAAGTGAGAACTCGGGCGAAGAGGCTTGTTGATTAAAGCGTAAAGAAAGAGTAGAAGAGAATGTTCGAAAACAACTGTTCACAAGATTTTGGTCTCTAGGCAATCGTGTGCGGCAGTGGGGATTGTTATCTCGATGGTATGAAAGAATTGGAAAGAATCGCATTACAACCAACAGAGGGCCCATCAAAAAGACATTTTTCTATTAGATACTATCTACCAATCACTGTTGGTAGTAATAAAGAGGAGCGAGTTTTAGTGTGCAAAAATATGTTTTTGTACACCTTTGCTATAGGTGAAGGTGTTGTACGCACAACAGTCCACGGAGCCCTGTGTTTGGTCGCTAGTTGCTCACAACAGAGAAAACTTCTGTCAAGCATTTGGTAGTATATCATTCGGCGTTGATGCTTCTTTGGTCCTGTAAAGGAATTGACACCAGGTAACCATTCAAATTGAAAAAGCTCGCCATCAAAATCTTCCTCCCCGCTTCTAGATCACTTCACTTTGGTAGGCGTTGATTCGTTTTGAAACACCCAAACCGTCGACTGGCGCTTAGTTTATGGATAGTATCGACAATTCCAGGACTCATCACCTGTAATGATGTCGTACACACGCCGAGAGGAGCCTGCTTCAAATTAGTTTATCTCGGTACCATTCCACCCTGACCTGCTTTTGAGTAACGGTGAGGTTCTGCCACCCAGCGTGAAACTATCTTCCTTACGTGAAGATGAAAGTGTAGAATTCAACCCGGTGAATGTGCTAATATCCTGATACGTAACTCGCCTATTGTCTTGGATTAATTTTTTCACTGCTAGCACGTTTTCTTCCGTCATAGCAGTCAAAAGTTGCAGCATATGCTCCTGTGAGCTCTGCTGATCCCCAGGAGCTCGAGAAGTTTTGACATTATTACTCAAGCTGTACCACTACGGGCTTAGTTTTCAAAATTTCATTTTATTTAAACTAACAGAATACAGACCTTTGATATAAATGGGGTTAAATGGAAAGGCAGTAATGTTAGTTGGGCTGCCCCAGGGTTCTATTTCGGATTCATTTTTATTTTTAGTATATGTGAACTACGAGTATCTACCCTACATGGTGCAGAAAATGGCGGATATAGTGCTATTTGTTGATGATACCTCTTCAATTTTTATTATTGCTCGCCGGTGTGAAAATATTGACATGATAAGTAGTGTTCTGTGTGTCATTCAAAACTGGTTCAATAATCTTTTATTAAATTTAACTAAAACCAAATGCATCAAATTAAGTCTACCAAATTTGACTTCTGCCAATACAGAAGTTCTCTTTAACAATAATAAATTAGGATTAGTTAATGAGTGCATGCAGTATATATTGGAATTACAGTAAACTGCAAATTGCAGTGTCCCTCCCCTTGCATAAATAAACTTGCCTGTAAGCTCAGCTCTGCCGCATATGCCGTTAGGAGAATTAGACAATTGACGGATGTGGCTACTGCTCGCTTAGTCTACTTCAGCTACTTTCACAGTATTATACCATATGATATACTGTTGTGGGGAAGAACGGCTGATACTGAAACTATTTTCATATTACAAAAGAGAGACATCTGCTCTATTTATATCATGGGCTCCAGGGAATCACTTAGAGAACTATTCAAAGAAATAAATATCCTCACGGTTACCTCTCAGTACATTTATGAGAACATAATGTATGCTCGTAAAAATATAAATTCGTTTTCAAAATTTAGTGAAAATCGTAGAAGTAGTATAGATTGCATATGCCAGTACATCGTCTTGCTAAGACTAATAGATCATTTGTTGTACATTCTATTCGATTCTACAATAAATTACCTTAAACAGTTCTGTCATTGCGTGACAATATGGTCAAAAAGCACATCAAAAATACTCTATGTAAGAAGGGTTATTATAGAATCTATGAATATCTAACTGACAGAGATGTATGGAAATGATTCATTCAATGATTAATATAACTTTATTTGTACCACTTGATATCACTATATGTACACTCACTCCTATCATTATATTTATTGTAATATGTATAAGATGATTAGGAAAAAAAAGACCTATATTGACAAGTTTCTTTTGGCATTTCTTCTTCGCCAATGGTCATTTGAAATGGTGGTAAATTAAAAAAGAGAAAATTTTTAACAATTAATGATAATAATAATAAGCCCGCAGGGCAGCTTGTGGCGAGCTGTTGGTGCGTAACGACACCACGGGTACCCGAGTGCTCCAGAGAGTCGATCAGGGCCTTCGCCTCCGGCGTGTCTTCATCGGTCGAAGTGAAAAGTCAAGAACCCGCAGGACTCTCAGCTCTGGCTTGCCTTCATTGGCCGTCTAGAGAGGAGTCGATTGTATATCGAGAGTATAATGCTCTAGCAGGTGATATGCTCCAGGGGTGGAAGTGTTAAAGGGCATAACGCCGCGAGTAACTTCGGAAAAAGCGCAGCACACCTCTCGACATCCCTGAGTCACTCACATTGGTGTTGCCCCCGGCCGACTTTCTTTGGCATTTCGGGGGTCCATCTAGTGAGTGGCGAGCCACCGCCTGCGGAAGTAACATCAGATAGGATAGTTATGGCAGGTGTCCGTCTCTCTTCTGTAATAGCCCAGTACTAATAATCCCTCCAAATTTCATTTCAATAGCTCAATTATTTCCGACACATTTGCAATAGTCCCAATACCTGCCGTGACCTGTTCGTAGGTATATCCTCCCATTGATATCTCTTAGAGCAGGCCACAGCTGGTATAATACATTACATCTTTCTTTTCGAAGGGGCCTCTACGCGTTGGATTCATATCCCCGCGCACGCCTATCAAATGCATCGATCTATATGCAACTTCAAATTACGTCGTCGTACAAACGTCGAGAGTCATATAAGCAATATAAATATAAATAACGGCCCACCTGATGTAAAGCAGTTATCGTAGCCTATTAACGCTTGTAATATATTAAGTATCACCCGCGCGATACCTCCTCTGCTACTTACACATCAAATTTACACGTCAAATGATTAAAAATGATAAATTTACTAATAAAATAATGTTTGTAAAGTTCTTAGCATTGTTAATATTCCTTAAATTTATGATATAATGAGTAGGTACTTACGTACAAACAGTAAGAATATCAAAGAAATAATTAGTTCATGTTTGTAAGTAAATATTGGATAATTTGCACCTCGTTGTGTTTAGGCATCACTACCTTCTGAAGGAAGAGTGCCCATGTACGGATTGTGAAATGTTCTTTTAATTTTTATCACAGTCAATCATAATACAGGACAGTAAATTTAAATTGTAATTTTTTCAAAACTGAAGATATCGATTCTGTTACTTCAAAAATTTACAATAGAATAACCATAAAGGTTAGGAGGTCGATTCCTGGATTTATGGTTAGGTATATATAATGTAGATATTAGCCCAGTAGATAACTCGTTTCCGCCTGAAGCTCCGTTTTGATTTGGATGATAACAAACAACAATTATCTCTAACGAGATATCATTACGTTCACCTTGAATTTTATCGTAAGTATGTAAACGGACACGAGTGAAAAATGCTTTACTCATTCTGACTAACGTATTTCATTGATTAACATTTTCTCTGAAACTGGGGCTGAGGTTGAGGTCTGTAGGCCGATTCTACTAAAAAACTGCAACTGCACTGCAGCGCGGCGTGTGTCAAAATGCGTACATTTTGATTAAACATCGATAAAGTCATCGTAAATTGCTAGATTTCAAAGCCAAATTTATTTGTTATAGTAACAAATAAATATGGCAATATTATTGTTGTAATTATTTAAATGATGTCAGTACAGAGTTGTGTTACCTTATTAATTCATATTGATGAACATTGCATTTGACGCACTTGGTCGCCCAGTGGTGAAACGCGCTGTTACGGTACTTTGACACCAACGCTCGTGGGTCCGATTCACACACAGGGCAAACATTCGTGTGCATGAACATGTCTGTTGTCTTGGTCTGGGTATTTTCTATGTATAATTAGTATCTATTACAAAAAAAAACGTATTTACGTATGTTTATCAGTTGTCTAGTACCCATAACACAAGCTTCGCTTACATTGGGGCTTGATGGTGCTGTGTAATTTGTTCGACAATATTTATTATTACATGTCCTTGTTAATGAAATTAATTACTACTCTTGGTCTTCTATTACAAAGAGAAGAAGAAGTATCGGAGCATGTCGCCTCTAGAGTAGTCTACATAATTGTGCAGTTTTGGGTCAGAATTGGATTACCAAGCGCTACGACAGTTTTTTTTATACAACGTCTGGAGGCATACAAGCATACAACTTGTAACCCTGTAACAAAGCGAGACGCTCTATGAAGCTAGCGACATCTACTGTGTCTAAAATATAGTCAAAATAAATTTTGAAGATAAATATGTAAGTGTTTTCGGTTCAATTAAGTATTGAACCGGAAACATTCTACTTCTTATATACTGCAATCAGCAAGACGCCTGCGTTATAGCAATACCATACTATATATGAAAGACTTCAAGGCAAGGCTAGGCCAGAGGACTGGACTAGAAAAGAGACTAGGCCTAACTTTATAGAGAAAGAGGAACTCTATATGATAAACTCATTCTTCGGAAAGCCACCACGGAGAAAATGAAACTGAATGAGCCCTGACAGGAATGAGTTCATCTTAGCTACCAGAGGATAGACATTCAAAGTCTAAATAAATAGAAAAGCCACCACGAAGAAAATGAAACTGAATGAGCCTTGACGGTTCCACAAGGAATGATTTCATCTTGACCACCAGAGGTTAGACATTCAAAGTCTAAATAAATAAAAAAGCCACCACGGAGAAAATGAAACTGAATGAGCCCTGACAGTTGCACAAGGAATGATTTCATTTTGACCACCAGAGGTTAGACATTCAAAGTCTAAATAAATAAAAAAGCCACCACGGAGAAAATGAAACTGAATGAGCCCTGACCGTTCCACAAGGAATGATTTCATCTTGATCACCAGTGGTTTGACATTCAAAGTCTAAATAAATAAAAAAGTCTCACGGAGGAAATAAAACTGAATGAGCCCTGACCGTTCCACAAGGAATGATTTCATCTTGATCACCAGTGGTTTGACATTCAAAGTCTAAATAAATAAAAAAGCCTCACGGAGGAAATAAAACTGAATGAGCCCTGACAGTTGCACAAGGAATGATTTCATTTTGACCACCAGAGGTTAGACATTCAAAGTCTAAATAAATAAAAAAGCCACCACGGAGAAAATGAAACTGAATGAGCCCTGACCGTTCCACAAGGAATGATTTCATCTTGATCACCAGTGGTTTGACATTCAAAGTCTAAATAAATAAAAAAGCCACCACGGAGAAAATAAAACTGAATGAGCCCTGACCGTTCCACAAGGAATGATTTCATCTTGATCACCAGTGGTTTGACATTCAAAGTCTAAATAAATAAAAAAGTCTCACGGAGGAAATAAAACTGAATGAGCCCTGACCGTTCCACAAGGAATGATTTCATCTTGATCACCAGTGGTTTGACATTCAAAGTCTAAATAAATAAAAAAGTCTCACGGAGGAAATAAAACTGAATGAGCCCTGACAGTTGCACAAGGAATGATTTCATCTTGACCACTAGAGGATAGACATTCAAAGTCTAAATAAAAAATAAATAATTGAATACTAGAGTGAAAACCGGTCACGACATCATGTGGTGCGAGGTGCCTTGAATATCAATGTCAGACTGGAAAAGTTCGGCCTTATAACGTAAGGGAAGATCAAATCTGCGTATAAGACATGTACGCAGATTTGATTACTTTCAGTCTTTCGAACAAGACGATCTCCGATAAGGTTTCTCTACCTTACACCATATACATACACTGCGGTAGTTTATACAGAAGACCGAAATATATAACCGGCCACTATGCGTAGCGTATGCCTGACCAGCCTCTTCAAGATAATAATTATACGTGTGCTGAGAAGTTTATACGAAAACGCTACCATGTCGGTCCCACTACAGGACCAGTACACGAAACTTATGTTATTGTAGATAGACGTGAACCAGATGGACGTTATTTCTCCAAAACTGTTCCTCGCTGCATTGGAAAACGTTCTGGTTATGGAACTGGAAAGAACCCAGCATCAATATCAACGGCGGATATATTAGGGGTTAAAGTATGAAATTGCCGAGTTATATTGAAAAGTTTTTTATCTTATTGTTTTATTTAGATTTGACAAACTGTATGAAAGCATTTTGTATTGCCTGCTGGAAAGAAATTTTTTTACCACGCAGAAAATTGTCCAAATCACGAAATAAAATGGTAGTCCGTTGGAGCAAGCTCTGGTGAGTACGGAGGATGACGTATGGTTTCTAACTGCAGTTCCTGTAGAGTTGCAACGGTTTCTCATGCAGTGTGAGGTCTTGCGTATCATAGATCAATAATGGTGAAGATCGATTCAGGAGTCGGGGCTGTTTGACTGTCAGTTGCTTGATCAGACCCGAGAAAGCTATCGTGAATAATTCTATAAAGAGACTACCAAAGAGTTACCATTATTTATCTTTTTATTAGTAAGCTTTGCTTTAGGGCACTGTTGTGGGGTTTGACCTGGGGTCAACCATTGCATTTTTCGCTTACGGTTATCGTAAAGAATCCACATTTCGTCAAATGTCACAATTCGATCCAATATTCCTTCATTTCTGTACCGATTCAACAAGGCAATACAAGTTTCAACACGCGTTTCTTTCTGCAGATCAGTCAAATCATGAGGCACCCATTTTTCATATTTTTTTATCTTATTGATTTGATTCAAAAGAGTCAATATTATGGGTAAGGTAACGTTAAACTATGCCGCTAATTGCTCGGTAGTTTGACTCGGATCGGCTTCCACCATCCAAATCACCTGTGTGCCCACACAGGCAAATAACGGTCTTCCACGTGGTTCGTTGCTCAAGTCGAAGTTTCCATTACGAAAGCGTTTGAACTAAAAACGCACGGTGCGTTAATTAGCGTTTCTCTCCTCTCTGGCATTGATATTACGAGCCGTTTCCGCCGCGTTAGTTCCGCGTCGGAACTAGTAATCAAAACTTACTCGGATTTTCAAAGTATCCATCTTTCCCGTCTAAACCGAATAAAATAAAAACAATTCAAATTCAGAAATCAAATGTTGCACATTCTTTAAAAGAAAACCTCATAGAAAAAAAGTTTCCCTCCAAAACTCACGCCATGAAGGTTTAATGTCAATTCAAAGTATCTATTACTATAAAACGGCAATTTCATACTTTAACCCCTATTATTACACCTAGCGATATAGTCTAGTTCTGGGTATGCCCATATACTCGAAGACCTCATTAGCATTAGAGCATTTTAATGAGTGGGTCTTTCGAAGATGAACATGAAATAATTAGGATTATGTCGAATATGGAGTGGATACTCCAGTTACTATTGGGGTTTTTCGAAGTTGATGACAAGTATGTCTACCTGGAACAAACAGTGTTCCAGAAAGTGTGAGCTAGCTAGGTAGATCTAACTTCAAGAAAGGGGTTTCTCGTCGAATCTAACTCTGATTGACAGTGTCCCGAAAAGTGTGAAAAATCTTCTCGTCGAAAATATCTCAATGTCTGAAGACATCTTCGATTAGTGCAGTTTTGCTATTGACATAGAAACGTGATCGCTAGGTAAAAAGATAAAAGATGAGATAAAAATTCTTTATTTGCCATTGCGCCCTCGTGGACACATAGACACGTCTACATTTTGTGAAATATAATTTTATTGTATCTTCTTCAATTCTCTTATTTCACATTTTGTTGAGGCCCGCGTGGCTGAATTCCGCCATGCGCGTTATGGCGCCAAGAACATAACAGGCCTCAAGGCATCAATCTACTAGCATTTCGGAAATGACCATTGGCGAAGAAGAAATGCCGAAAGAAACTTCCCAATATTGGTCTCTTTTAAAATTGACAATCGGATATTACAAAAAAAAACACATAAGCATATTGGTACAATAATGATATCAAATAGTAAAATTAAAGATTATTAAGGACATGTAGTCTGTGCTGAACTATTTCCAGACATCTTTGTCAGTTACATATTGATCAATCCCATAATAAGCCCTTGTACAGAGAGTATTTTTAATATGCTTTTTGAGTACATTGTCAGGAAAGGACAGAACTGTTTTAGGCAACTTATTATAAAATCGAATACAATTTACAAGAAAAGATCTACCAGTCCTGGCAAGCGTACGTACCGGTATACACTACTTATTTCTACTTCTAAGTTTTTCACTGAAGTTTGAAAACAACTTTAAATTTTTATGAACACATATTATGTTTTCATAAATATATTGAGAAGTAACAGTGAGGATATTTATTTCTTTTAATAGTTCCCTGAGGGATTCTCTGGAGCCGATATTATAAATTGTCTCAATTTTCACACCGGCAAGCCACATTAAAAATTATAGAGGTATCATGAGCAAATAGTACTATATCCGCCATTTTCTACACCATGTAGGGCAGATGATTCGCATAATACTAAACATAAAAATGAACCCAAAATAAAACCCCGAGGCACCCCGATATTAACATTATTGCCTTTAGATTTAACCCCATGTATAAGATAAGATGCAATTAAGTTATGGGCTTTACCTCTAACTCCATTTATAATATAACCTATATTGGCAAGTTTCTTTCGGCATTTCTTCTTAGCCGATGGTCATTTCCGAAATGCTAGTAGAAAAAAGAAAAAAAGGAAAAAAGTAAAAAGAGAATTAAATAAGATTATATTTCAAAAACTGTAAGACGTGTCTAAGTGCCCGCGAGGGCCCAATGGCAAATAAAGAATTTTTATCTTTTTATCTTTATCTTTATTTCAGTTCCAGCTCCAGTTCAGCATCAGTAACAATGTCTGATCGACCAAACAAAACCTTTAGAGAGATCACAGAAAACCCCAATAGCATCCTGTAATCTCTCCCATGCGTTAAGGATATGCCTAACCAATGCCACTCCTGCATCCGTAGTAGATTTACCAGCTGTAAAACTATAATCATGAAAAATTTCATTGGTCTTAAAAAAGAGTTGCACTTGATTAAGCATTATCCTTTCGAATATTTTACTCAAAACAAAGGTGTCATGTGAAAGCTTGCATTGGAGATACGAGAGTTTCTCTTCGTGATAGATTCTGAAGTTAGTACATTCTTGGTAGAAACAGAGTTACCGATGTATAGTAGATGCTCTTAGTTAAAGCGATAAAATGGCAGAGGGAAAGATCAAAGATAGCTCAAAGAGTCGAAGGCTGCTCGGGCAGAAAACTTCTCGCAGGCGACTAGGAACCAGAAAACGAAGATTAGGGTGCAGGGTGTCCGTCACAAATCACAAATCGTAGTTTAAAGGATCACTCATCGAAAACTTCTTATAATAGCAACATTGACATGGCAATAAAAAGTATTCTTAGCAACCTGACCACATGAACATACGAAACTCTGCATTAATGAGATACAGGATAAGAAAAGTTATGAATTGAATTAAAATAATATTAAAACAGTGATTATAAAATAATATAGTATATGTTTTATTCCATATTACTATTTACATATATTGCAGATCGAAAACATACATGTCAAATATTATTAAATGAAATAAATTGAAGAAATGGCCCCTCGTTTACGATATCTTTTCGGTTCAATCGTTGTTGTGTGTAGAGATTTTATATAATTAATAGAAAATATTCAAAATTATTCATAACTGTTTGAAAATGGAGCTATTAGTTTTATACAAACATCATTTTTGACCAGTTGGTTGAAAGATGGCGTAGTTACGTAAGTCAAGTTTGAGAATTTGAACTTTATTCCGACATCGCGGTAATGTTAATACTTGCACTTGTATGTAAGTGGAATCTCCACTTCACAATTTTATTTAATAATTATTTTTACCGACCGGTTTCGCCTTTACGGCATTATCAAGGTATTATTCCGAGGTCGGAGATGTAGGTAATAAAATTTTAGCTGTAAGTTTTGCTTTTTTATATCGAAAAACATTTGTTTTATTATAATAAGATAGTGTATTATTAAATCTCAAATATAATTTTCAATGCTGTAATTACATTTCGCATTTAGTATTTTTTAACGAGATTTAAAAGCTGTTATTATCTACTACTTATTTGCAATGTATACTTTTAAAGTTCTGATCGCGTCGGAGATGTAGGCTTTGGTGGAGCTATGGGTGAGCGGTAGTATCGCTCGTATATCTTCTCCCAGAAGAGTGCGCGTTCCTGCAGCATGGATCCTTTTAGCTCTACAGTGTTCCCCAGTGACATGTGAGGAGACCAGTCTGCACCCATCGGCGGCCACGCTGGCAATGAAGACCCTTCCGGGATTGGATTCCTGTAAGACAATTATTTAAGTAACGAATACTTTGAATCTGCTAGTGTCCGTTTGTTCCAAATATTCAAATGAAACTTAGCTAATAATTTAAGTCAGTCTATCAGATTTGCAATCAAAATAAGTACCCTTGATCATGCCTTTTATTAATCATTCAAACAGGCATAAGGAACAGAATCATGAAACATATTGTTTTATTTTAAACACCAATGGGGGTAACTCTGCTAATTGACATAAAGAATCTTTGTTAATGCTTATTATTAATACGTGAAATATCAGCTTTCCCTTACAAGTGCTTAGCTACTTAAACATTTTATATGAAGTTGTAATTGCTTTCTTTTACAGTGAAGATTTGTATTTGTACGTAATAAATTACCCCTCATGCCTTGACACTCATTGTGTACATCAGTCACATGAATAACTAGAAAGATGTTCTATACTATATCTTCACGCTAAGTCCAGTACAGTGTATGCAGAGAAATCCGAGCATCTTGATGACTCAGCCCTTACATACCTCATTCGCCTAATTAACATTCATAGAAAAATATATAACTTCATTACGAAATGGGTACCAATATTCACCAAGTTACTCACCCAGTAGTGATAAAACTGTACCAAATATCTCTCATCAATGCTTTATTTTTCTTAAATTCTACTGATAGATATTCTTCGTCATATTCTTCAAATGAAAATGTTAATTCGTCAAATATAGCTCGTGTTTGGCCGCAATGGTCTGCGCCTTTTGTTGTAGTATAATTTTTATATTTCAGCGGAGTTCCTCCGACATCCGCGAACGAATACTCGTATAAGTATATTCTATTATTTCCAGCTGCATATTGCAATTTAACCGATCTCAACGCAGGGTACGCAAATAGCACATCTGTGAAATAATCGATATATGCATCCATAGTATTATCATTCACCTTCTCGGTTCCGAAATAAAATTCTTTAATCGTTCTCGCTATTTCTTCTTTTTGTTCACTGTTCTTAAATTGTAGATCTCCAGGTAAAAACTTTGAAAAGTCCTTATTCATCTCAATTGCAAATGTGTCGAATGATGTCATTCGCATTATGCCTTCCATGTTAGCAAATCCGTAAAGCATAGGTATCTTTCGAAAGTCACCAGATTTCATAATATTTAAAGGTGAATCACGAAGAATCATTTCTTCCCCTGTATCACGTTCTACACATGGTGTGAAACCAAATGTTGAGTCAGGCTCAGATATGTAATCACGTGATGTTAATAGATCATAGGGGGCATTCAAATAAAAATTTTCTAATGCCCGTAAGTCATCAACATTAGAGAAATTTAACATTTTTGCATGTGTTTTTGCTTTCTCAATGGGGTCAGACTGTAAACTTATAACTGCAATATTAGTTCCACTCTCTGGTATTGCTTTGTTAAACAATCCTTTAGTAGTTGGTGAGAGTACCAACAAATCTACAAATGCAGACCCTGCACTAAATCCCGCAAGCGTCACATCATCAGGATCTCCTCCAAAATTTGCTATATTCTTTTTAACCCATCGCAGCAATGCAACTTGGTCCTTCATACCAGCGTTCCCAGGAGCATTTTCCGTACCCAAACAAAGAAAACCGTGTACTCCGAGACGATGATTAAATGTGACAACTATTACTTTTTTGCTTTTTACAAAATTCTTCGGAGTAAAAATATCCCTATATCCCGCCTGGAAGCCGCTCCCGTGTATATAAATAACTACGGGAAGATTTACATCATTTGTGTCAGGGACATATATAGTGGTAAGAAGACAGTCTTCCAATCTAGTGAGATTTTGAAAGATTGGATGCTTTGGTTGTGGACACATTATTCCTTTACTCATGGCGGTATCCAGAGTGTCTTGCCATGTCGGGGGCGGTAAAGGAGCCTGAAACAATATTTTAAATAGGTTATGGAGCATATATTTCCTTTTTTGTTAACACCTTTTCTGTCATTTTCATGACGTTGAATGAATGACGTCTCTTGTCAAAAGTGCAATAAACTTTATAGAATAACGTATAGGTATAATTAACCATATTGATTCACCTACTTAATATTCTCCAAATGAATATACTTAAATATTAAATTTATACAGAAATAAAAAATAAATATATACTAGAACAATGAACCTAAAACTAAAAACCTTAAAAAATATAATCTAATAACTAAAATATATTATTAAAAGGAGTAGGTAAGGTTCCGAAGATACTGGCAGCGTTCCCCCTTTGAATAGCTAGACTAATTCTTTGTCCGAGGTAGCTGCCAGCTCTTCGGCCTCCTGTGATGTCGACTAACCTTTTTGCTATTTCCATAAAAAGTCTTATAGCGAAAGGACCCCACGGAGCAAGGGTCTCGACACCGAATGGGACAAAATCATATTCGGAGCCTAGACCCCTGTATTTGCATGCTTTAGCTTTTTCCGCCGCTTCACAAGCCGCACCAGCTCTGTTGTTGGTTCCATGTAGATGGGAAAGGGCCAGCGTGTCTGAACAGGTTGCATCCCATACCAGCACCCGGCCCATCTTCCATGGAATCAAACTCATACCGTCCGGTCTCTTGCCATCGTCTCTTGCAATGCCAGTCGGCTCAAGTAGACTTGGCACGTTGACGGTGGCAAGGGACCGGCGTATGATATCGTTAAGTGCGGCATGTCTCGAGAAGTGGCCTGCACTTTTTTAGCATGACAGTCCGTGATGTCCTAGCTTGTCGACATCACTGCCACAGGGGCATTTATGAGGAGCGCAGACCGGAACCCTAAGCCGTAGACAGGTTGCGATTCGAAGCATGTCAGGCTCAAGAAATGTTCGTGTATTTGACGAAGGGTACACGAGAAGCCAGTAGCCGGCCTCATGCGTACCCACGGCCAAAAGCCTAGCATGCGCCGAACCTGTACTACAGCTCAAAAGATTGTCATAAGTCAATTTGCAGTTTATGTCGTCCCAGCTCCTCTGTGATCTTGGAGAAACTGGAAAATTTTGACCTGGGCATGCAATTAAGAAAGCGTTTCTAGCAAGTCTCCAAGCCAGCAATCTCAAAGTTTGAAGGGGATGCCCTTAAAATTTTACTTATGAGATTTGCTGAACTATGGACAGAAGATAGGAAGGCTGGTAAAGCGACACTGGAAATTTTGCGAATCCCTAAACCACTATAACGGATGGGTAGGGATGCTTGGGTCCAAGATTGCTTCAGCTGCATATTAAGAATCGATTCTAAGCTTATTTTGATTAAGTCGTCTACTTGTGTCAAAAGATCTAGGTGATTCCAAAACGAGCAGCAACGGAGCACGTACGTAAATTTTGGGGCGAAAATACAGAATTTTAAGATGCAAAGTGCATAATGTGGACTAATTTCAAGGAGACGGTGAGCAGAATTTTGAAATTTAGTAATTGAATTATTAATATTCAGAAATTGATTCACAAAAAATTGGAGAACCTAAAAGGTAAAGGGAATTACTGTTAACTATTTTAATATTTGGAGCCAAAATATAAATTTTTTGTTTTGCGTCATTTAAATTTAAGTCGCAGTTATTTATAAAAAGTTCGCATTCGCTAAAATTAAGCACCAAACCAGTGGCTTCAAATTTATTTTTGATTAAAAAAGGTCCGAAAACACAGTATCCAGATCACCTCCTAGGGTTCCGTCGTCCAAATACCAAACGTTGAATTTAGCTTACTAAAAATTGCAGGCCCAAGGGGATCACCCTGTTGAACCTACTTCCGAGGATAGTTCATTAGAACGATATAACAATTTTGTTGGGGTTAGAAGATAATTGTACGAGTATATTTCCGGTATATGTTGTTTTATTACCGTCAGCAGTGTATCCCTATTTACCGAATTGAATGCATTTTTGACATCAATTTTGAGCAACAGGTCATGCTGTCCGTAAGTTAGGAAAGAGCGTAGGGCATGGACGGCTACCTCACACCCTCCTTTTACACCGAAGCCTAACTGTACGGGTTCAAATGTCGAATTTCATTTTGGTAAAATATGTCGAACAGCAATTTTGGAGGCCAGACGTCGTAGTGTTGATCCAACAGCAATTGGTCTCACCCCTCCGTTCTTTTTGGGGAGGGCAATGAAGTTCGCACCGAAAAGAATGGGAACAATTTCTGGATTGACATTACCGGAATACATAAAGTTGATTAATTTAGTGATCGAATTTACAAGTTGTTCGCTTGCATCGCCGACAGAAAGCGATGTTAAGTCTTTCAAATGTTGGGGTGAGATTCCATCCAAACCTGCAGCCGAACCTGGTTTAAAAGATAAAATGGCATCCGTAACATCTTTGTTTTGAATTTTAAGGCATGCTTGCCCTGCTGTTGGTGGGTCGAGAAAATACGGATTTACTGGAGCTGGAGGATGTTTTGTCCATAAGGCCTGAAGGGTGTCAGGGGTATCTGGTGATAGCACGTCGTTGGAGAACACAAGGCGAGCGGCACCTTTGAGATCTCTATCACAGATTTTATTTTCGATGAGTTTGTTGCGATTACGAGGGACATCATGTTTGATTAGAGGTGCTGGAGAAGGCGAGGAGCTTACAACGCAGTTATTCTTAATATTTTGTGTCAAGGATAAATTCGGTTCATCAGTTTTTATTATGTGTGTTGTATGAAAATAAAAATAGGTTCTGTCAGTCTTGAGTACAATTGCTTATGTCACATTTCTGGACTAATTGTGACAAATGTGTAGCAACGGTTATTCGAGCTCCTAGAGGGATTCTTTTAACTATGGGTATACTATTTTTCAAATGGCTAAGATATGTGTGGAAAGGAGTTGGATCGTTGGCTACGTAAGTAGGCGCACTCGGAATAATGGGATGGATGTCTAAAGGTAAACTATTTTGGCTAATACATTTCCTGTGTGTTTTTGTAGTGTGTATATTGAGGCCTTTCAAAGATTTGAATGACTTGTTGCACTGTGTACATGTATGGGTCGCGTTCGACGTGCCATCACAAGATTAGGTCACGGACTGCATTCACAACAGTTAAATACATTCACAAAAATGAATATCTTAAAACAAATTTAAAAAACAATAAATTAACTTAAAATGTACGCTGAAAACATAAAAAAGTCAAAGTCAAAATATGACGGCTAATTGTTTTGGTAACAAGACGCATGCGTCGTTGCGTAGGTGCGTCACAGGATTGTCTTGCAATTTGACGCTGCAGTGGAAGAGACCTAGCGACGCATGTCGTCACTAGGACAACAGTTGGTGGCCTTAGCAACCGCGTCTTGAAATTATCACACGCGGATTAGAAGTTTTTAAAGACTGAACAGGCACTGTGGTGGGAACAACAATAAAATCCCCATGCGCACATATGAAAAATATCTTGATAATTTTTTATATGCAGGTCTGAGCCGTCAGGAAATTAAACTGGCTTAAAAATAAATATTTTAAGTGACCTGAGCCTGCTTGTCACTTTTGTTGACAATCTTTTTAGAATTGTTTACCTTATATCTATCACGTCCTGTAGGCGCAGTAGCGTATGGTATACCGGGGAAGATGAATACTCCTGTACGAGAGTCCTTATAGCCGCGAACAGGTCCTTGTGCAATGGTAATTAATCGAGAAGAATCAGGATTATGACTCTGCACACATATGGCACCTGCTATCCACACAAAAATTAAAAGTATTGCACGTTCTATGAATATGGACCCCATATCGTCAACACAACACAGATCAAATTTTAGACGAATGTCCAATATATATATAAGTTATTTGTCAATTCGTTATGTCGGTGGTACCCAATGGTATATGAACTTGACCTTGTTATAATAGAATTTGTAGAGCACCGGGAGTAGTATTCACTCTGAATACACAATAGGTATTACGTGCACTTATCAGCCAAATGACCGACACCGAATTGCCCCGCAGCGTACTTATATAGTATGACTGCGACACTGATAACTTCCCAAGATAGTGCGCTAGATCAAATTTAAAAATATTTATACCAAGTACATAGCATTGCGTTTTTAGCTTTTAACGACATTTATTCTATGTTTTATTTAACTACGCCGTCTCAATGAGCAGTCAATGTATACATATAGTAGATACCTACAGCTAATTATGAAAAATGTCTCCAGCTAACCGATCCATCCATCCACATCAACCCTTACTCATCCCACTGCAGGAATACCGGTCTCCCTTAAAGCGAAGGGGTTTAGAGCATACTCCATCATGCTGCTCAACTGCGGGTTGCGGAGACGACGAAGACGATCGAGATAGATAAATCCATCGAGAGACAAGCTGCGGTCGACGTTGTATAACCTGCGTGTTCGGTTAAAATGACACGCGTAACGATGCCATCCAACTTTCCTCAGCTAACTAATGACAGTGCCTATATATGGAAGGTGCAGACCTAAAATTATTTAATTGCCTATACTTAGATCCCCAGTAAAGTATTAATGTATGAGAGAAGCCCACTTCTGTGTCTGCCACAAACACAAGAACACCATTGCCGTCTAAGAGGTCATCAATGAAATCTTTGTCTTAGATCTCCCGTCCCGATTCCCGCAGTATAATTGGTGCGCAAAAACTATCATTAAATCGGCATAATGCATTGAATGCATTAGTACGGATCACTCTGAGTGAGACTCACAGTTTGGACGCACTTCATGGTAAAGCATCACCGGTCACCGGTTAATTTGCAAAATTATTATGTTCAACGCACAATTGTAACTATTGCTATTGGAAACCAATCCTTTCCATAATAATATTATTCTTTGTTGTACATTTGTCTGACGATGGCGATATTGGGAGGCTGATCAAGTAACGCTGTCAAGATGCGCCTTGACTATTAAGATTTTTTGAGCCCATATATATATTCTGTAAAAAATATAATTTGGCGCGCACTGCAAGTGGCATAGAGTGACATATGTATCGGATTTCTTATTACAAGTAAGAAGTGAAGAAAGTAAGACTTTGTTCGTAGAACTAAATCCAAGCGTGTACTAATCCTGTAATGTTTTCAGATAATTTTGTAAATAATACACAACAAATACAAATAATATTTCATAGGTAAGAGCTGACACTTGACGCTGTGTCACATACCTATGCATTTTTGTTTATTGTTTTTGTATGCATTCTCGACGAGAGTTCGTTTCAAAACCTTACATGGAAGAAAAGGTCCTGTCACCGCTCAGTACGCTATGTTGATACGTTACGTTGACGAGCTCGGTGGCTCAGTCGTGAATGACGCGACTTTGACACCACCGCTCGTGGGTTCGATTCCCATACAAGACAAACATTTGTGTGTATGAACATGTCTGTTTGTCTTGGTCTGGATATTTTAAGAGAGGTAGCCCTACCCGCATCAAAGCAGCCCGTCTGGGGGAAGTACCACCACCTCAAAGAAAACCGCAGCCAAATAACAACTCCCTAGAGGGTTGTTGTGTTCCTGCGTGTGAGTGAGGTCAGCAGTAAACTCCTAAGGAGTTGCTGTGTAAGCAGCAGAGGAGGCATCGCACGAGTGATACTTAATATGTTATAAGCATTAATTGGTTACGATAACTGCTTTACATCAGGTGTGCCGTATACTTGAACGCCTCCCGACGTTGTATAAAAAACGTACGTTCCAATGCAAGAGGCAAGCGATGCGGTAATAGACATAATTTGTGGGCATGACGTCTATAGCTTCGTTATACAATGATGGATCACAACTCCTCTGAACACTCAAAAGCAAGCATGTGAAGCAAAATATTTTCTTAGCCTTAAGTACTTACCGGCTTGCAACAGTAAACTGGGATCATGAACAATTTTACGGTTTCTCTTTGTATCGAATCACAAGTAAAGTTTGGAGCTGGGTATACATACTCTCGCCCAATGAAGACAAAATTGTGTTCTATACGCGATTTGATTTGAGCATTGTGTAGCACAATTCTATGTCTCGACCTGAGACATTCAATTTTGCACACCAAATATCTCGGCGCCAGTTTGACTTTCTCCTTGAGATGATTTTGAAACTGAACTTTAACCGAAATCTCGACACCAAGAATCTCATCGCAATTTTAGTATTAAACGCACAGCCATATGTATCTTGGCGGTGTTGAATTGCACCAAGTACAATCGCCACCAGTAAGATAGTAGTCATCAATTTTAGATGCAAATCGCGGTTTTTGTTCCACATGGAAACTGGATAAAAGCAAGTCTTTTATCCTTGTGGAAATAAAAATCATAATGTCCCACCCTAAGCTGTTTTTATAGTAATAGATGCGTCGTACACGCTCTAGAATGGCAATACGAAAGTAAGGTAATTGCCCAACTCGCATTCAGTTGGGCACGCTCTCGTGTCGCGGTACGGTCGCGTACTTTGCCACAAAGCATAAATCTCTTAATATATATATATATATTCATCTCTTTCTAACGACAGGTATGCCCTTTGTCTCTTTGTTAGAGCAAAGTGTCATAATAAATAACTGTACGTAGATATAGTACTACTAGCGCCATTTTAAAATACAATAATGTTGGTGTATAACGTGTCTTTTGATACGTCGCCGGTCCCACCCATGAATGAACCCGATGGGGCTCCAAAACGCTCTTTTGGCAGTTGAGTGCTCCTCCAACTGAGCTACCATGAAGGTTTGTGATCGAGACGATTTTTTTTCATTTCTATATAGAAGAAGCCACCATTATTTTATGATGTATAGCGTAAAGTCGCACGTCATCTACATCACTCAAATATGTACAATATTTAATAATTTATTAATATAATTTAAAATTGTCATAGCCATAAGATATCACGTATAGCCACAAGAGGTAAATCTGTCTGTTGTAAAATATTTATAAAATTTCCGACTAGTTGTGCCATAGACAACATCATACAGGCGTATCATTTATTTATAATAATGTTATACCCACATATTAGAACGATATGTTTTTGCACTAAGTCGACTGACAAACAAGCTTACGGCAGACCTGATATGAAGCGGAACATTGTATATTTGTTGCGTTTTTAATCTTTTTAAATAAGCGATTATTCTTTATTCGTAAATAATAATCACTGTAGAATAGTATAGATAACAATGATAAGCGAAGGTGACAACACGCCACCTTGTCATAGTAAAATCAAATAAGTAGGTTATCTTCATAGATACGCACCGCGTTCGGTTTGTATGTGTGCGCGCCCGTACCATCCCGTACGTATGCGTCGTCGCACGCACACACTGACAAAATTAATTGCTGTTAAGAGGGTACACAAAGCTAAGTGGCGCCCTCATTTTGTTTTTATTAATAACGCTAAATTTAAGACCAATTCCAAAAAAAACGCTCTATAGTGCACTGAAGAACCATATTTACGTTTTTTTTAAACATATTTTGTATTTATTTTCTATGACAAGTAACCAAAATATTAATTATTGCTTATTGTGGCCACTTATAGCAATAATCAAAAGTATGACTAATTCTACATAAATAATAAAAACAGAATATATCTCAAAAAACAATAATTATGGTTCTTCAGTGCACTATAGAGCGTTTTTTTTTTGGAATTGGTCTTAAATACAGCGTTATTAATAAAAACAAAATGAGGGCGCCACTTAGCTTTGTGCACCCTCTTAAAGGTACCCCAGTCGTGGCTACGCCGTGCGTGATACCGCACGCTCCCACGCACGCACCTCCCCGCTGCGCTCCCGCTCGTAATAATTTGCACGTGTACCTACCTACTTTAACTACAAATTCGTAAAGATGGCTAAAAAGTAAAAAGATTTTTTTTTTTGTAACAAATGTGTAATTTTGTTATAAAATCACAAATTTCCTACAGAAAAAAGTACTTTTAATGCCTCATTTTAGGCTACTGTAAAAATATTAAATTTCCGAATATAAAGATTATAATTTTGATGTGTAGTAAATGAAAAAGTAAAAAATAGTTTAGTGTAAAAAAAAATGGGTGCGTGTACTTATGTACGCACGTGAGAAGTTATACTTCTCTGGCATCATTAAATAACAAATCCCTGGAGGGATGTTGTGTTCATGCGAGTGAGTGACGTTACTACCTCACGGAAAATTGTTTTGTATATAGATAGACTATGCTCAGGGGTCGGCCTACTTATTTGATTTTACTATGACCTTGTTCAATACGAATTTTGAAGCCAATCCAGAATGACAGGCCAGTATAAGTTATGTACAATCTACACAGAGCAAAAGAGGACTGTCCGTCAATCCCAAACGTACATATAGGTACGTACGAGAATATATATACACATACGCTTTTACAAAATCCAAAATACCGCAGAATTTTTTTCTGATGCATGCAGAGTCAAACGCATCCCATATGGACCAAGTTTAGGCTGGATTAATATATAACCTCTATGAAAGTCATTCGTTAAACTGATCTGTCAGTGACTTGCAAAAAATGTTTTGCCATAATTGGAAAAGAATCGCAATGTTAGAATACGTCTATACTATTTCTGGATACTATTTTTGCATATCATGCACACTTTTGATAACCATTGTTGATTGAAATGCTTGATGGACAGGTACAGACGTTAGCAAAGTTAGGCGTTAGAAATTTGTAATAATACTTGTAACAGCGCCTTGCAGAGTGCCTTTATTTATTTCACAATTATTATCGATCTGCTTAGCTGTACTGTAATATGCATAAATGATCGATGCGATGATTAGTTGTATAGATTTTCACAATCTGCCTAAGCGGTAGTCAGAATGTGACGAGGTATATCATGATCTACATCATTTTCACAATTTGCCTGCCATCAGCTCACATGCAGGGTGAATTTTCGGACATACGTTCATGTCCTAAAATTCACCCTCAGTTTATCATTCGATTAATACATTGTGCGGTAGTCGCGGAGACATTTTGATGCCATTATTTCAGTTACCTACATGTCAGGAATTGCCATCTTTTCAGTATTTAAATGATTATGAAATCATATCACTTTTTCATAAGCAGCGAATGTAACAAAATTATACTACACACTAAATTAAGTATCGTACCAATTGTATTTGTTTATGTTTATATGGCGGTAGGTGGTTTATTATAAACAAACTCTGAAAAGTACACTTTAATTAAAAAAAAGGGGGAACCAGGAAAATAACTATGAAATTTCCTTACGAACGCGACATAAAAAAGCATGGCTAGGAAAATCTGCCATATGGACTACCAGCGTTTGCATATTTTCTATAACTGGTTGAAATTTAACATAACGCGTAGTCATATTTTTCCACGAGAAAAACGGCATAATGGTAGCTGCGTTCACCATCCAGTCATAAACAAAGTACGATCAGTTCTATCCCTATTCCCAGTAAAAAGTAAAATCCACAGTCGCGCTGCACTTAAAAACGTTCTTCCTTCCTTTTCAAGTGACTCTGTAGTTAATTAGTAACGTGCACCACGTGTAGATGAGTAGATATTGACTCTGAATATGATACACTTACCTACACTTACCCTACCACTTACCTACACTACCTTGAAATTCCAGTTATTTCGATTATTGAGAATTCACCGTAAGCTGTTAGAAGGTTGAGTCCTCAAACATACGTTTCCTTGTGTGTTTCCACTTGATGCAGATTTTTTTGGATTATTTACGGAATATCTGGAATATGAGGCTGCATAATTTGAGTCATGTAACTCTAATCGAATACGCAGGTTAAGCAATGTAGATCGCTGTCTGTCAATGGACGGGTTTATTTATCTCCAGCTTTTACTTGCTTCGGAGGGTACGCTGAGCCGTTGGTTCCGATAATTGTCAATATTTGACATATAAAAATTAGACGGCAAACACAGTGACGAGCTCGGTGGTTCAGTCATGAATGACGCGACTTTGACACCAACCACGAGTGTCGGTGTCAAAGACGCGTCATTCACGCGGTTCGATCCCCAATAAGACAAACATTTGTGTGCATGAACATGTCTGTTGGTCTTAGTCGGGACGTTTTAAGAGAGGTAGGGCGCATCAATGCAGCCCGTCTGAGGAAGTACCTCCACCTCACGGAAAACCGCGGCCAATTAACAACTCCCTAGAGGGTTGTTGTATTCCGGTGTGTGAGTGAGTTCACCATTAAGCTACTAAGGAGTTGCTGTGTAAGCAGAAGGCATCGCGCGATTGATACTTAGTATATTACAAGCGTTAATGGGCTACGGTAATCGCTTTACATCAGGTGGGCCTTTCGGCAAGGTAAAAAAAAACAGCCGCCAATCCGCATTTGCACAGCGTGACGGAGTATGCTCTAAGCCTCTTCGGTTGAAGGGAGATCCGTATACCTGTAGTGGGTTGAGTAAGAGGATTGCAGTGGTATACTTTGTGTTACATTACATCAACTGTAACAGCTTTATGTACTCCATTGTAGACCTATCTTGTATAGTTTTATCGCTATAGAAACACCAATAAGAAAAACCGGCCAAGTGCGAGTCAGACTCGCACACGAAGGGTTCCGTACCATTATCTATAAAAACGGCAAAAAAAAAAAAAACACGTTTGTTGTATGGGAGCCCCCCTTAAATATTTGTTTTATTTTAATTTAATTATTTATTTTTAAAGTGGATATATAACTAAATATTCTTTGAATATTTCAAGCGTCTACCTGTTGCCGTTATCAATATCGAGCAAAAACGAGCAAAAAAATCACGTTTATTGTATGGGAGCCCCCTTAAATATTTATGTTATTCTATTTTTTAGTATTTGTTGTTATAGCGGCAACAGAAATACATCATCTGTGAAAATTTCAACTGTCTAACTATCACAGTTCGTGAGGTACAGCCTGGTGACAGACGGACGGACGGACGGACAGCGGAGTCTCAGTAATAGGGTTCCGTTTTACCCTTTGGGTACGACCCTACTCTAAAACGAAGAGTAAAATTTCAAATCGTATCAAAAATATTTTCTGTATCTAAATTATATCAATAAAGTATGTATACTACTTACTAAATCGCGCAGCATCTAGTCGCCAATCATCTTCATTCCCACATTCGCAAATAATGTACTACAAATATTTTTAATGTGCCAGAAAGTTTAATAAATTAACTATTACAAAGAATGTTTAGTAGGTCTGACTTTAACGTTTGTGAAAACGTTGCTTGCCTTGGGAATTGTGACTTGATAAAACAACTTGATATTGTAGTAAAAATTAGCAAACATAACGCATTAATTTAAAGTTCTGAATGTATCGATGACGGCTCTGGCGGTGGTATCGGTGAGAGATGATGTCGCTCATAGATGTCTTCCCAGAAGAGCATTCGCTCGTACAGCAGGGAGCCTTTCAGCTCGACGACATTCCCCAATACCATGTGTGGGGACCAGTCCGCACCCATCGGCGGCCACGCTGGCAACGAAGACCCCTCTGGAACGGGTTCACTAGAATAAGAGAATCTATATTAAAATAACATTAACAACTAACGTATTTTTTTACGATTTTTATTTTACTTCGATGTAATTAAAGTAAAATTTGTAAATAGTGCAATATGTTACGGCCATTACTTATACATATAGAGGATTTTTGTGTTCCTGGTTATGAGTGAGGTCACCAGTAAGCTCCTAAGGAGTTGCTGTAATAGTTGCCAGTAGAGGTGGCATCGCGCGAGTGATACTTAATGTATTGCAAGCGTTTATAAGCTACGGTAACCGCTTTACATCAGGTGGGCCGTATGCTTGTATGCCTCCCGACGGTGTATAAAATAAAAAATACGCAGTAAGAAATTACCAAAACAAATTTCTTTTAGTTTTAAATTCAACAATGATAAACATTGTCATTATCAAGCGATAATATACGCCATCCAGGATTCGAACTAAAACACTGGAGTAAAATTAATCTATAGAAATGAAAGTAGTAAATGATTGACGTGCAATTTGATATATCTCAAAACGATATGTTTTGCCATCATTAAAACATTTCGTTTACGGATTCATCGATGAGTCTATCGAAGAATTTACTCTTTTTTCAGATCTTTTCCTGAGAATAGGTCTCCTAGGGTATTTGCCATAGGAAAGCTATGAGAGCCGAAAATATGACGAAACGATTCATCACAGTACAATTAAGGTAGATCTTTAGCTTATCTAGTCTACTGTGGTGCGCCATATTTTTTAGTTTAGGGGAGTAGGTACTCCCCTAAACTAAAAAATATGGCGACCTACCTACGGCTACCTTTTCTTGAGAAAAAGTGGGTAGTTCCCTTAAAGTTGGTAGATTTCTCCGTGTGTGTTGTATTGTACTTACCCTGAAGTAATGAAATTGAGCCACATTTGCCTTGTAGTTGCCTTTATTTTTTTTAGTTCGTCTGAAAGTGTATTTTCGTCATGAGTAATAGGAAAAAATCCATCAAATACAGCAATTGATTGTGCACAGTGATTTGCTCCAGATACCGTATAGTTTTTGTATCCAGTTACAGTTCCTCCAACTTCAGTAAATGTAAATAAATATAAGTATATTTTCTCATTGCCAGATAAATGCTGAATTTTTAATGACTTCAAGGCTGGATAAGCAAACATTACATCCGAATAATAATCTATATATGGTAACATTGTATCTTCACTAATAGTTTTATCACCGAAATAGAAATCTTTTATTTTTTGCGCCACGGTTTCTTTTTGTTGTTCACTTTCAAATTGTAGGTTTGAAGGTAAACAATCTGAAAATCTTTCATTCATTTTTTTATGATATGTTTCAAACTGTGGCATCATAATCAAACCTTCCATATCAGCAAAGCCGTACAGTAATGGAACCTTCATATATTTACCACTTTTTAATATATTTAACGGAGTATCGTCAAGGAACATTTCTTCTCCTGTTGGTCGCTCTATGCAAGGTGAAAGACCAATTTTTGTATTTTGTTTTATGATAGAAGTCGTAAAATCATATGAATTTAAAATATCGTACGACGTAGTTACAAAAAAGTTTTCAAGCGCGAATACATCATCACTAACAAAATTTAGCGTCTTCGCATAATCTTTAGCTTCCTGAAGAGGATTTTCTTGTATTGAAAAAGCTGCAAGATTGCTACCACTTTCTGCTATCACTCTATTAAAAAGCCCTTTTACAGATGGGGAGAGAATTACAAGATCCACTGCAGAAGAACCTGCACTACCTCCACCGATGGTGACATTGTCAGCGTTACCGCCGAAACTAGCTATATTCCTTCTTACCCAACGTAATAATGCCACCTGATCTTTCATGCCAGCGTTACCAGGCGCCTTTTCTGTTCCAAGACACAAGAAACCATGAACACCAAGGCGGTAATTAAATACTACTACAATGATATCTTTCATTTTTAATAGCTCTCTGGGGGTTAACATAGTGCCGTGTCCTATTTGATAGCCCCCTCCGTGGAAATAGACATACACGGGCAGTTTTACTTTATTTGAATCGGGAACATATACTGTAGTGACCAAACAGTCTTCTTGTTGAACTGAGCCTGGCGTGGTGAAAGGATTTCGAATTTGCGGACACATGATTCGTCTGTTCACGGCGTCGAATGGTTCTTGCCATTTTGGAGGTGGAAGAGGAGCCTAGAAAGAATGATATTATCGTTAACTGTGGAATCTACACCATATTTTTCTAATACGTCGTTTATATCTTATATATTTATCTAGGATTACTCGTATTAAAATTAATTTGAAAACGAAAGTATTGATGAAATTTATGTAAAAATTGATATAAGATGTTAGTCGGTCAAACTTTAGTATAGCTCGCTGTCTTGAAAAAGTCACTGTACGATTATGTATTTCGATCAAGTGTACTTATGCAGCAGCAGTTTTTTTTTCATTTATTTTACTTATGATAGGTACATGTTTTCATAATACAGTATTATGCCAAACTGTAAAACAGTTTGTTGGCATGGTATGTGCTCTTAACATTACTTGATTTATACCTACCTAGATACATTTACACTTACAAAATGTTTTTGGGTGCGCACAACAACGCCGATGTTGCAGGCACCGTTGTAGAAACATATACCTGCAACACCCGCGCTGTCTCGCCAGAAAGAGACATTTTAACCAATAATTAAAAATAATAATAATAAAACAACTACCTATACTACCCTACCACGGCCAAATTAATCGCGTTTTATCAGAGGGTGATATTACCCTAAGAAATTGGCGAGAGTGCATTTAAAGAGCCATGAATGTTAAAAAATCGCCCAAGTGCGAGTCGGACTCGCGCACGAAGGTTTCCGTACCATTATCTATAAAAAGGGCAAAAAAATCACGTTTGTTGTATGGGAGCTCCCCCCAAATATTTGTTTTATTTTAATTTAATTAATTATTCTTAAAGTGAATATATAACTAAATATTTTGTGAATATTTCAAGCGTTTACCTGTTGCCGTTATCAATGACGAGCAAAAAAATCACGTTTGTTGTATGGGAGCCCCCTTAAATATTTATTTTATTCTATTTTTTAGTATTTGTTGTTATAGCAGCAACAGAAATACATCATCTGTGAAAATTTCAACTGTCTAACTATCACGGTTCATGAGATACAGCCTGGTGACAGACGGACGGATGGACGGACGGACGGACGGACGGACAGCGGAGTCTCAGTAATAGGGTTCCGTTTTACCCTTTGGGTACGGAATCCTAAAAAGGGAGCGAGGATCGCGTCAAATGGCGCTCGGTACCCCCTGCTTATCTCGCAAGGGACCCGACGTAAATATATACATACATACACAATAAATAAAAGAAAAAATAATCTTAATTTCGTTCAATCAGACTATCATTAACGCACGTAAACTCGACAAAATTAATATATCACTTTGCAGAGTTTCGGGTTCCATCAAATGACATAAAATAAAATGAACCAAAATATTATGAATTAATAGTCTAAATTAATATTATAAACGAACCTTAAACCGATCCGTTCCCGAGGGCGCAGTTGCGTATGGAATATCATAAAAAGCGAAGCTGTTTGACTCGGGATCCTTATGACCAATAACGGGGCCTTGGCTTATGTGAACTAGCCTCGTTGTATCACTATTGTCATCATTCTGAGCACGTACAACGAATATCACTGCCCAAGCACATACAAACAACACTCCACTCTTAGCGCACATAATGAACTACACACTAAAAACATCCTTGGCCAATTGATACTTTGGGCGGCCAGATAATGACGTTACGTGAATGTAATAGGTAGATTAATGTTATGCTGGAAGTTTTTGTATATATTGCAAACAGCATTATATACTGTTAGATTAATAAGCATTATTGCATTCAATGAAGAGCTAACTGAACAGACAAGCAAAATAATCTTAATCATACGAGTAGACTGTACTGAATTTAATCTTACTTTCGGCGTAAATATTTATTATATAGTTGCTTTGACAAACATGACGTATTTATTCTATTCTATATCTATATTTTGCCGCCAAGTCCCTTGCAAGGTAAGCAAGTTATGTTTTCCGGTTTCTAGAGCTTCAAATAAATCCTTCTGATAAAACACGACCAATTTGCTTGTGATGGTTGAGTTTTAGCAAATTGCGGGTCAAATACAGAAGGTCCGATGTCGTCAGCGTACAATGGAAAGTGCTAAGTTCGGCGTTTGATTGCGTGATAGAATCAGAAATGATGATAACTGCAGCTGAACTAAAATAACTGACACAACTCACAGGATAAGCAAGCTGAACTGACCGACAATCGATAGGGAAATAAAGGTTCTCGAACGACATCCCCTCACTGGTACAGGCAGTGCGGGAGAGCCCCATACTAGATGAAGCGACGATCTTAAAAGATTTGGTGGTAGTCGATGGATACCTATAGGTAGCTCAGGATCGAAGCGAGTGTCCTTCTATAGGGGAGGACTATGTCCAATAGGTTGAAATGATGAAATGAATGAAATCTGTCTTGGCCTTCCTCGGCTCCAACGACCTTCCACTTCCTTGTTGTATATCTGTTTCGCCATTTCCTCATCTCGTATTATTCCTACATTAATATACATAAATCAAGCTGTTATAGAAGTTAAGAAATTTGTAATTATTTTAATGGCAGGTAAAAAGTTATAATTTGTTTAATTCTATGCTAATTAAGTATAATTTTTCCTATAAAATATAGAATAATATTTTAAGACGATGACATAAATATACTCAACTGAAATATTTTATCTAAAATTAATCAGTTTTATTATTTATAATTTTAAAGTACTAACTAGACAATTGTTAATATTGATATATCTTTCTGACATTACAACGTAGATTTGTTTATTTCGATTTTCGTTCGCGTATTAAATCCAAGCAATTCTTGATACTTAATGTTATTTAACTACCTATATGCACTACTTTTCTGAGAAAATAATCATTAAGTATATACTACCTATCATCATATCATCTACCTAGAAGGCCGCAGCTAAATAATAATAAGTCCTCGGTGGTTTGCGTTCCTGCGAGAGAGTGAAATTACCAATAAACTGTTGAAGAGTTTTCTCATGTTAGCAGCCGGGGTCACAACGTGAGAGCAATGTCTTGTATTGTATTGCATGCGTTCGTAGTCTACGGTTACTACTTTCGAATTACCAAAGATACCCAAAGACTTTAAATATATATCCTATAAGTATTTTTGATAATTCGTACGTAATGAATCCATGGCAATATTTCTTTATATGCAATTTGATCTAACCTGCTTTGTGTGCTTCCGCAACCAATAAGTTCATGGGGTCTAGCGCCGGCCGGCACCCACCCACTACCGTTAGTAGATGCAACATGCTGACGCGGCCATGGCTGCTCGCTCCGGTAGTCTTTGCTTCGGTTGCTGCGGTCGTCCGCCATCTGGAACAGAAACCGCATGCCCCCACCACCGTTGCTGCCACTACTGGCCTGGTCGTCGCTGCGATACGTGTTTCGCCTCTCCACAAAGCATCCTCAGGCGTTGTAGAGGTTAATTGTTAGAATAACTTACTACAAGTGATTATCCATCGCAGTGCCGTCTCTTATGTTTATTTGAGGGTAGGGGTGGATGGTGTAAGTGAAATGATATTTTATAGAGGGGAATTGCTTACGTCAGTCTGTTTGTTCATGAGAGTGATTTTAGAATTGTTATGTTTAATAATTTCTAATTATTCCCTAATATTTAATTTTAAACCTTTGTCTATGGTGTGCAAAATTTTATATGTATTAGTGGGGGATAAATTATATCATTTACATGTGTTTTATATGCGGTTCGATTTTGTTTTCATATTTTCATTTTAAATTTCTATATCATCATATTCAAGGGTTTAGTTGAAGGTTAGAAGTCGATCATCCTGTTGCGCAATTTTTAACAGGGCATGGAAACTTTAGGGCGAAGCAAATCATGAATTCGAGCAAATAGCACATCATGTTCTCTGGGAGTGCGATCTCTGGCATCGGGAGCGGGCCGATATGTTAAATTCCTTGCGTGTCACATCCGGGGTAGTATACTATTCTGATTTGGTGGCAACAAGGGAGAATTACCAGGCGTTTAGGCGGTTCTGCAATCTATATTATTGGAATCGATGTGTTGGGTAACAACTCACAGTTTAGGTCCCAATACTGCTAGATATTTGATAATCCGCGGTGCACGGCAGTTGAGCTTCACTTGACTAGCCATCTCTTTGAGGTTTTAAATGCCTTATTTGTCATATTGCTGTCTCTCACTTTGCCAAGAGAGGAAGTCAATTCCAAAACTTCCTACTCCTACAAATTTCTTCTGATTAAATTCGTTGTGAGTTCCAAGGCAGCTGTAGTATAACCCCCGGGACAGCAATGGACTTCACTGTTCATTGCCTTTTTTGTGGTCGCCGCTGTTAATTCTGGCTACACAGGAGACACAGTGGTGGGTATGAGTGGTGGACCTGTCCCGTAAGGGTTTAGTTGTGTAAAGTAACAAATAGACAAATGCATATTCAGAGTTACTCTCTAATTTATAAACAGCGTGTAAGGGAAAATTCGTGAAAATATTTGATGTTTGTGGCACATAGAATATAATTGGAGTTAACCTGTTCTATTGGAGTTATCTGGGCTAGTATTTGAATAGGAAACATTCAGGGTCTCTACGTGAAACTCAAAAAAACGAAAGCCATTCGCGCAGATTTGTAGGTAGCAGCTATTGTATGATACGTCCAAATAGATGGCGTTAGCAGCTGCAGCTTTGTCAAAAATTCAGATTTACAGCGAGAAATGGCATGGAAAGTGCTCGCGAAATCCTGATGGCGCTCCACTCCAACGAATATCTGCAATAGACGTAATCGAGGGATTTCCACAAGTTTATTCAATGATAAAATCTTAAATGGCCGTGCGAGAATTGCGCAATGATCGATGAAATTACTTTCCAACTCTTGTTCGATTTTTATCGGCAACTTTTATGAATTCCTGATCCAAGTCTGGAAAGTTCTATGCTGTATTTTTTTCATAAAAGGGGAATAATGTTACTTAATCAATTTGTACTTGAAGAACAATGGTCTAGAATAGTTGTATATATGAAATGTAAAGTAAACAAACAACACCAACTAGTTTCAAATACAGATAGATCAGAATATTACTCGTATGTTAGTAACACACAAGGATTTGGTCATGAGCACTAATGTTGAAATTTAAAATGATTTTACATATTTAAGAACTGTATGTATTTACGGGGCATAATATGCAATATTTCCATAAATAAGTATGAAATTGCCGTTTTATAGATACTTTGAATTGACATTAAACCTTCATGGTGTGAGATTTTCGAGTGAAACTTTCTTCACATGATACCTATGAGGTTATTCTTTTAAAAATGTGCTACATTTGATTTTCTAAATTCATTTCTTTTTTATTCGTGGCTACTTTGAAAATCATCCGAGTAATTTTTGAATACGAGTTCCGATGCGGAACTAACGCGGCAGAAAGGCTCGCAATATCAATTATACGTTTGGAGAGGAAACTGCTAATGAACGTGCCGTGTGTTTTTTGTTTAAACGCTTTTATAACGGAAGACCTCTGACACAGGTGAATAACGCTCAATTGAAGGAGATGGCGGAAGCCGATCCGAGTCAATATTGACTCATTTGCATCAAATCAATAAGAAAATATAAAAAAGGCACCAGCCTCATGATTTGATTGATCTACAGAAAGAAACTCGTGTTGAAACTTGTGTTGCCTTGTTGAATCGGTACAGACATGAAGGAATATTGGAATTGACATAGTACGTAAAGTGGATTATTTACGATAACCGTAAGCGAAAAATGCAATGGCTAACCCCAGGTCAAACGCCGCAACAGTGTCCTAAAGCAAAGCTTAACAATAAAAAGGTAATGGTAACTGTTTTGTGGTCCCTTCATGGCGATATTCACTATAGCTTTCTCAGGTCTGGTCACGCAATAACAACACATGTTTACTGTGCCGAACATCGAATAATGATGGCCAAACTGGCAGTGAAACAGCCCCGACTCGTGAACCGATCTTCACCATTACCCCATGATAGTGCAAGACCTCACACTGCACGAGAAACCGTTGCAACTCTACAGGAGCTGCAATTAGAAACCATACGTCATCCTCCGTACTTGCCTTGCCCACTTAATCACTTGGGCGGCTTCTTTAGAACTTCAATCCTATTTTGTTTACCACCTCATTCCATATTGTAATTTGATAATAAGCACGAAAAAATATGTAAAACGGCAGGAAATCGATAGAAACTTAACGTAATAAACGCATTTCAAAATAATTAAAGAGTTGAAAACAAGAAAAGTTTCTATATAACAGCATTTATGGGTAGACTAGTTCATATAATTTTGGAGAAAAAAATAACTTGTTCTTAACTTCATACTTGAAATAAAGAAACTTTGATAGCTCCCATTCCATTTTATAGAGTCGAATGAACCTCTTTGAGAATGTATATAAAAAATAATATTATCGAAGAAACCCATCTTATATAATAATACCAGCTTTTACCCGCGGCGTCGCTCGCATTGATAAAATATATTTTTTTTAATAAAAAGTATCCTATTTTACTTCTGATACCTCCAAGAATATGTATACAAAGTTTCATGATGATCGGTTCAGTAGTTTTCGCTTTCACGCGAAAACTACTGAACCGACATTCACAAACAAACGGACATTCACATTTATAATATTAGTAGGATAGGGATAATCCTAAAAAAAATGTTGCGCTTTGTCAATGCTAAAGTAACAACGCGTTCGGTAGTGGAATGTGCGTTCCATACGACACGCTGTACATGACTTTAGACATTCCCCTGATCAGCCAATTTCGCAGGATAATCAAAAGTTTGCATGTTGCCGTTTCCTCCGATTGAATCCTATAAGCCTTGATGCGACTCATCCCGACTAAAACGGTCTCGCGTCTATCTAATCTCACTTCACTCAAGGGTTCAGAAATTTTGGAAGAGACTTATCTGTTGTTCTGTATAGGATTATAGAAATCCTAAAAAATAAATATTTTTATAAATACGATAATGGAAGGCCAGTATATCAATTACCAATTACGTTTCGACTCTGTAAAAATCTCATCATGCGTTTTGTAATCTTTTTTACAATGTAACCAACTTGAATGCACCTCCTCGTATATTGGCGAGTTCCTTTCGGTTTTTTTTCTTCGCTACTGGTCACGCTATTCGCCAATCGAAAAAGGAATGAAAATGTGAGAATTTCAAAGTAAAATGTGTCTAAGAGCCCGTGAGGGGTCAAGTAAAGATTTACATCCTTATCTAATATATAGGGATGAACTTGTATGCATATGTATGTATTGTATGCATATGTAATTAGTCTGGCCATACATACTATTACATAGAGACCCTTTTTCAGCTCTTTAATTATTTTGAATTTGGAACACGTTTATTATGTTAAAAATTTCTTTCGATTTACCGCCGTATTACATATTTTTTTCGTGTTTATTATCAAACTACAATATGGAATAGGGTATTAAAAAAATGGGATTGCAGTTATTACCTTGTACAAAGTGGGTATGGGGTCGGTCACATTCAAGATGCTTCAAAAGCTCGGTATAAAGTCGTATGTTCGTATATCGTACTATCGACAGAATACGAACACATCCTCTGTTGAAGACCATAAAAGACCGGGGCGACTGCGTGCTGTTAGAACTACAAAAGCTGTTAATACAGTTTAAGCCAGAATATACCAACAACAAATCTTATCACGAGAAATGAAGATTCCTGTGTATAATAAAACAAGACCTGAAGCTCGGCGCTTATCGTCGATATACAGGATATGGCCTAAATCAATCCCTACAGTTCAAGAGAGTGTATCGATCAAAACGCCTTCTGTACCGATACGCAGGTAAAAGGCACAGCAATATCCTCTTTACTGATGAAAAAATTCACGGTGGAAGAGCACTACAAGAAGCAAAATGACAAATTGTGCGCACACTGTTCTGAAAAAACCGCCCAAGTATTCGGAATGGTACAACGTGGTCATCTTGCTGCGTCTGTAATGGTTTGGTGGGGGGTGTCTTATCGAGGAGTCACAAAGCTTCATTTTAGTGAAAAAGGAGTGAAGACTTCAGCCAAAGTGTATCAAAAGACTGTCTTGGATCGTGTTGTGAAACCTCTCATCAATACACTTCTTAAAAATGTACCGTGGACTTTCCAGCAGGACGCTGCACTTGGTCAGAAGGCGCGAACTACCCAAGCCTGGCTCGAAACCAACTTTCCGGACTTTATAATAGCTGAAGACTGGAAATCGTCTAGCCCGGATCTGAACCCCTTAGACTTTAAATTATGGTTACTTTTAGACTACATGGCCTGCTCGAAACGACACGCCAACATTGTGTCTCTTAAAAAATCTCTGGAGCAAGCAGTGTCTAAATTCCCCACGGAAACAGTGCGTAAAACCATAGATTCGTGGCCAGACAGATTAAAGGCCTATATGAAAGCCAAATGTGGCCATTTCGAATAGAATATTTTTTTACTAAGACTTCCATAAACATGTGCACATAAGTTTTAAGAAAGATTACATTACTTCTTCAAAAAATAAATACATGTTACAGAAATATATGGCCGGATTAGGTATTTATACATATATACAGTGTTTGTATGGATTGACGTGTCTGTGTATATGCTTATATTGAATGTGTATTCTAATTGTATTCTTCAGTATATTAATGTGTGTCCATATGAAATCATAGATCACTCTGTTTGGTAACTATCATTTCTGCTATTGTATCAACAATTTATATTACCTTTGTATTCTTTTAACAGTGCAAAAACGTAAAAACAAATAGTATGTGCACATACAACATTTTCGGTATTCCGGTTCCTATATACTAATAAAGAATCCTAATAGCGTAAGATACGATTGTAAACTTGTAGACGGAGGTCAAACAACTCCCCTGAATACAAACCATTATACAAATGACCGCAGGCCACGAGTAACACTTTGACATTCTCGACTTCCAAGTACGCGTTTCGAAAAATTAGAAAAAAAAATTTCAGGAAAACTGGCTTTAAAGTACGTTCAAGCAATTATCAAAGTTTAGTTACCATTAATTAAATCTTCTGCAATTCAGAGTCACAGTCTAATTTATACGTTGCTAAAATTGTTGACATTACCATGACTATGGAACAGCCTTCGAAACTTAACACAGGGAAGCAGTAGTTCAAGCTCGGGGCAAGTACTTGATTAATGAAATTTGGAAGAACGATTTACAAGTATAAAGTCAGACCGCATATTATACTGTAGTCCGCTTTAGACTGGGGGGTACAATGGAGTGAGGAACATGGGATTCGGTAAAGAGAGGAGCTTCGACAATTGTCAACGATTCTCATCTTTTTGAGCACGGCATTGAGCCCCTGATTTAAAAATAAACTTTACCTCCATTTGTATGTTGTACCGATTGTACAACGAGTTCTAAAGGTGTGTTCCCGTGACTTCCTTATGAAACCGCACCGCTCGCCATCGGCAGGGACTCCGCTCTCACCTCTACGACAACAGTCGCGTATAGTGCAATTTTCCCAAGAGCGTAATGCAGGAGGTCCTACAAAAAGGACATAGCGCAATTTTTACAGCGTTGGCAACACACGAATGTTGCTCCAGGTATTGCAAGTGTCCATAGAATAGGGTGGTGCCGAAACTACTCACCATTGCGAAGTGCCGTACGCTTATTTGCCACCGCAGTGTTATAAAAAATGCCTAGAAATACAATGTTGTTAAAAGTACTACCTATGACTTCAAATATTCAAAAGAACGGAACCATTCCTACAAGAAGTAGAGTCTACAAACATAAGTACAAAAGTTACCTTACCCAATGAAACTGCAAAAAAATTCGAAAGTTAACGCAAATAAAAACCAATAGCAATTTTTTCGCAACGAGAATCGAAAACCGTTTCCCCTAAGCGTATTTCGTTTTTATGCAGTAAGTATTGGTGGCAACAGGACAAAAACTGTCTATTGGAAACCGAAATTGCAATATCGGCCAGATGCTGTTGTCGGGAAATTGTTGAGCTTTTTCCGCCATCACACTATCTGTAGCGATGCGGTGTTTTCGGAATATGCTAAAGCTTTTGTTCGGGCTGAATGCTGACACAAGCGAATTAATGGAAAACTGAAAAGCGTGCTAAATATGACATGTCGCTTTTATGACTTTTGTTTCGCCGATCTGATGGTAATGGCTTGCTCTCCGTACAACTGCACGTATATTTCAATGAGTCGTCTAGAGTTTGTCGTTTTTATGTTTCTTTAAAAGTATTTTCCTTACATTGGGTAGAAAACAAGCGCGCCTATCAAGCTGTTACTGTTATCGCCTATGAATGCTTGCAATACAAGAAGAATCACTCCAGCATGCCACCCCCGCATATCTCATAGAACAACACTGCAAATTCATGGGAGATTTTATTGTTAGTGATCTTCAGAACTCAGGTTACTTGTCTTGTAAATTAAACTGGGTTCTATTTCTCTTTAGTCAGAGCCTGTTTTGCTATCTGACAGGGTATGCTACTTGCATATCTGTAGGCTCTGACTGTAAAAAATATTGTTTAAAAAAACTAAAAAAACACGCTTTAATAGTAAATTGAACTAAAAAGCAGAAAATAATTTTTAATGATTGATATTTTATTCAACAGCCATAGAAAGTCTACTAACTCAATATACTTCAATCCTTTTCAATTATTCTAAAATAAATATAAAGTGATAAAAAGAAAATTAATTTCGTTGTAAAAAAAAGCGTAAAGGTATAGCCGAATATTTTTCAGTTATACCTTTCAGCATTGGTAGGTACATAAAAAATGTAGGCACTCAATTTTTCCGTCATAGAAAAGTACATTCCACGATAAATGCATATACGATGTCAAGGTAAATAAGCACAATTTCATCATAAATCTCTTAAAATATTGCAATCAAATATTATAAATTAAATTTGGATAAAGGCAGAATAAATAAACGTACGTACGTATTTAGATGAATATGCGCAATTGTAGTTAGAAACAGAAATCACCTCACTATTAATAATGAATTAATAATACTATGTCAATATATTCCAAAGTCAATACCCACATTAGATTCACCTTGATTTTAATTGATTGATTTATGCTTATGTATAACCACAGTTACATCCTACAAATATAATGCCACAGTCGCATTTTCACTTAAAATCATTGACATAAAATATAATGAAAATCGACGAAAATGTGCAACCTAGAAACTCAACGACGAGCGAAACAAGGTCTTAAAAGTCATCCTCAGGGAATACAAAAGTTCCCAGATCAAAGTTTCGTATGACTATAGCGCTGATTTGCTTCCTCGTACCGATTTCAAGCTCGATGTTGGAAATATCATAATCGCTGTAGAGATGGCTTACTGCCATGCAATTCTCTAAGCGACTCGTAATGGCTGTGTGCGTCGCTGTGATCACAGATGTCACAGCTTTGACATCGTCTACTGCGATCACGGCTAAATTATTTGGTATTCTATAAGGCTGTAAGCGTACACGAGGCTTTTTGCCTTGTAGAATTCCAATTCCAAACGCAGCCTTGCGGCGCTAATGTCGCACAACCATGAAAAACGACACTAAGGAATTGCAATTTTGTGTTCAAGGCTATAACAGCCGATGTTTCCGAGGATGTAAGGATGTTTGCTCTTACAGAATTGCATGGCTGAACTTGCGTTGGAGTATCAGACTTTAACATAAGTTTTATGTTTACGATATTCTTATTATGCACAAAATACAAATTACAAAACTACTTGTACACTTTAATAAAACATGTACTTATAAAATTATAAAAAAATCTACAAAAAAATGTACTTCAGTTTTCTTATATGTATATAGAATTTCTTATATACAAATAATGTACGCCACAGTTGTTGTTTAATACTCGTAAAGTCAATATTTTATGTTATTATTGTATATTAAGGAAGATGTTACCTTATTTAATATAATTAATCAAAGTACAAATGTTAATTATAACAACGAGTACAAGAAACAGACCTTCTGATAGAGATAAATAACTTATTTAGGAATTTATTTAGGGCATGTCCTATACATCGACGATTAGCATCGAGCTTCAGGACTTATTTTATTATACGCTACAGAGTCCTAGCATGATTTTTTATTTGTCGCGATAATGTTTTTAGTTTCCTAATGAGGTTTCGGCAAATTCTGGCTTTAACAACATTTTTTTTTATACCACTTAGGTGGCAATCAAGCATACGGCCTGCCTGATGTTAAACAGTCACCGTAGCCTATGGACATTTGCAACACCAGAGGCGTCGCTCATGCGTTGCCGACCCTCTAAAAACCTCTTCACGCATTTCTTGAACAACTCCATGCTGTAGTCCCTTGGAAAAACCTCGGCTGGGAGCTCATTCCACAGCTTGAGTGTTCTCGGAAGAAAACTTCTCTGGAACCGCACCGTACGCGACCATTGCGGTTCAAGCGTGTGAGGGTGAACTCCCTGCCGTCGGCGAGCGGTGCGGTTATAAAAAGTAGCTGTCGGCATCATTTCGAACAACTCTTCAGAACACAACCCGTTGTACAATCGGTAGAACACACAAAGGGAGGCAAAGTCTCTCCTTAAACTTAAGGGTTCAATACACTGTGTAAGCTTAGGATTGTCGACAATTCTCACAGCTCGTCTTTGAATCGAATCGACATTAACAGCCTTTGTAGTTCCAACAGCACGAACGAAACCCTGATCTTCTATGGTCTGCAACACAGGAAGTGTTGGATAGCTGTCGATAGTATATAAAAAAAATTATGTAAAACGGAGGGAAATCAAAAAAGTTTTTAACATAATAACGCGTTCCAAATTCAAAATAATTAAAGAGTTGAAAAAGATAAGCTTCTATGTAACAGTATTTATGGCCAGGCTAATTATAATTATTTAAGTTATTATAATTTTGTAAGTCGTCTAGATCGTATAGTGACAGAAAGTTTATAACATTGTGATCTTGTATCTGCTTTATGTCATTGTAGAAAAAAATTGTAGAAAAAAAAAGTTTAGTTGCTCGAAACAACAATTTCACAGAGCGGCTATAGATTATGCCCAAAGCCGAGAATAGGTTAATTTTTGTTTATTTTTGGAAATGTGTTGTTTTTAATTATTGTGGTTATTATTTGCTCTTTTTGTACTGATAATTATCAATTATTTTTGTTATTATTATATATGTATTGTCACTATTTATATCATTATTACATAATTGAATTTTAATCTATTGTTTATAAATCTGATAATTTTATAATTTATATTTATGAACTAATTAATAGAATTTTCTTCTTTACAACATTATAATGGACATTATTATGCGCATTGGGCATCTGAAATATAAAATATTGGTATGTAATAAATAAATAATGAAAAGTTGTTTAAATTTTGGAAATTGTCATTTTCTGAAGATTGAGGATAAAGTGTCTCAGTGGAGCTGCTCTATTTTCTAAAGAGTATTTTAGTATTGGGTACTGCTTGAATACAGAAAAAAGAAGAAAAAAAGAGCAAGTCTTACAGTAGTCGCATATGATGTGTAACATCTGATTTATTACTCATACTGTAAATTAACAATAAATGTGTACTAAACTTTAATAACACATATTTATTTTATGTTTAATCTTTTTAGTAATACCTGCCACAGCAGTCAAAGAAATTTTACTTCAACCGTGCGTGCTTAAATGCACTCATTTTTTATTTTATTAAAATTAAATATATCAATTGATTACCTACAAAAATTAACCTTCAAATTTAAAAACTAAATGTTGAAATATTTATTCGTATAAGTAATTGCAACTATTTATTTATTCATTGTTACTTACTTGTATTTTTTATCTCACAGCTGATGCGTTCTCATTCTATATTTCCCGTTCCTAATCACACACACTCACACACGAGTACCAACCTCTCGGAAAATGGATTGTTACCATCTGACGGCCAACTCTACCACCGCGAAAGCTCATTGGTCAAATCAAATAGCTCGCGCTTCCTGTTGCACACTTCCGTCCCCTTTCACGAGATCACTCCCACAGATTGCAGGAAAGCAAGAGGAAAGATATTGCACATCAAAAACAAATGTCGGGAACCCGAGAAGAAAGTTTTTTATTTTATTTATTTTTATTTATTAACTGTTTTTTATTTCCTATTTTTATATAAGTAAATAAGATATGTTTTATGTGTGAAATATTCCATTTACCTTTGTATTTATTTTTGGGAATAAATATTTTACAAATAAATGAACAGAATAAGAAGTCGAATATATAATAACCGGCCTATTGTTTTGTTGGATAAATGTGTTGCGTGGTTATTTCCCTATTCTCATTGTTATTTCACCGGGTCGTGTTTAAGAAGTAAACATGTCGCCACCTTTTATTTCGGTCATAGGTCCCATTGGGTTTAATATTCGTTTGTTTACTAGCCCCTCATCCGACAACAACAGGGAGGATCTAACGGTAGGTAGGTTGCCTATATTTGCAAATATACCTATAGGCATATACAAACCCTTTATGTATTACGACGGTAACAAACAAACATACGGCCTATATGATGTAAAACGTTCAACATAGCCTGTAAACGCGCGCAATATAATTAATATCATTCGTGCATAACCTTCACTGCCAAGGTAATAAATCCTTAGGATCCTTAGAAGTTCTCTCACTCTCAGCAACACAACCATACACAGGGTGGTAATTCGGTGGGTGTATTCTATAAGGTGGAGATACTTTACCTGATGGAATTATCGCTAATCTCTATCTATGTTTTGTCTAGTTAGCTAATTGAACCACATCCATGTGAGGTGTGGCTCCATATCTTTTGTTAAATTTTACTCCTCTCAGCTATCGGAGAGACGTTGACGAAATGGAATTTATTTGGTAAACTATTCAACTGTGAAGTTCTATTTTAAGTTCAATTAGCCATTTCTGAGTTTTTGCGTTTTAATATTTATTTAGTAGTTTTATAGGATCATGATGCTTAAAAATCTTATTGGTCTTTAAAAAATAGTGGTATTTGGCCTCTACGTCATTGTTAAAGTCCACAACAATTATATTACCAAAATATTTCATGAGTCTTGTTACAGCTTAATTAAAAATATATTGTTATCGTATTGTAATACCATAAATGGGTTCAGGATAAATTTCCGGTCGATGGCGAGCAGAGCAATTATTATTAAGCAGATGTATTTTAGTTACTCGTACAATAATATTACGAGTAGCTTTTACGAATGACTTCTCCTTCCATGTCCATTAATGTCCAAATTTCGTCATTAAGTATAATTAAAGTAGACAAAATAATCCAGTTGAGAATGCGCAAGCTTGCATTGCCAGAGGAACACCTGGCTCGTCAATTATATAACAATTTTATTATTTTTTTTTAAACTTTGTCGGCCATTTTGACCATGTTCCTTAAGAAATATGATATTGGTTTTTAAGACATTTTATATTCTACTATTCGTACTATCGTATTCTACTTTTTAATTTACTTTTCGATACTGAAATAAAAATTCTTTTTTGTTTTAATTGTTGGCCATTTTGGCCATGTTCCTTAAGAGATAGGAGGTTGGTTTAGTAGTAGACATTCCTATTCTACTTTTTTATGCTGAAGTCGAATCTGAAGTCAAAATTCGAATATTTGAAAAAAGGCGATAGGCACACACAGAGACAAACATATAGATTTCATATAGGAACGGTGTTCCTGAAAAGAATACACCGTATTGCCAAAGGATTTGACTAAGACAAGTCAAACGATTCCAAGCTAAATGGACTAATTGTCGGAAAATATTGAATTGACGTTTCTTTGGAAAAAAACAGTTAAAAGATAAAAAAAGATAAAAATCATTTATTTGCCATTAGACCCTTACACACACCCTTAGACACGTCTCACATTCTTTAAATTAAATCATATTGTATCTTAATAATTTTCCAGTTATTTTTTAATTTTAATCTCTCTTTTTTAATCTACCAGCATTTCGGAAATGACCTTTGGCGAAGAAGAAATGCCAAAAGAAACTTGCCAAGTTGCCAGTTGCCAGTTGTTTGTCTATTATCATCAAATCCACGAAACACGAGTTTTATCGTGACACCAAAGCAGTACAGTCGATACGTAATATCACCTACCGGGTACCATAAATGAACTGCAAGCGCCAACGCTTACTTATGGAAGTGAGAGCTGGGTATGGCAGAGAGAACATGAAAGTAGGATAAACGCGATCGAAACGCGAGCGTTGAGCAAAATTTGTGGCGTAACGCTTGTAGATCGTATTCGCAATGATGATGTTAGAAAAGAGTTGGTCTGAAAGAGAGCGTCGGTGTTAAAATAAGAAGAGGCATGCTCCGTTGGTTCGGACATGTAGAAAGAATACAGGATGAAATAATGAGGAAGCAGCAGATATACAATGCAAAAGTGGAAGGATGCAGGAGCCGAGGAAGGCCAAGACTTACCTACCATGACCAAATTGGTCGTGTTCTATCAGAAGGTGATGTCAGGAGCCCTAGAAACCGGCGAGCGTACATGAGAAGAGCAATGAATGTTAAAAAAGCGAAGGAGGTATATAAGGATCGAATCACGTGGCGCTCGGTTCTCTCTGCCTACCCCACAAGGGATTTGGCGTGCAGTTATAAATAGCATATTTTGACATGGAGCAACTACGGCAGACCACACAACACAACCCACAGGTATTTTTTTATCGAGAGGCCTACAAGTATACGGCCCACCTGATGTAATACGGTTACCGTAGCCTATAAACTGCTGACACAGTAACTCCTTAGGGGCTTACTGGAGACCTTACTCACACGCAGGAACACAACAACCCTCTAGGGAGTTGTTATTCCGTTGCGGTTTTTCTGTGCCTTACCTCTCTTAAAAACATCCAAATCAAAAAACAACAGAAAAGTTCATGCACATAAATGTTTGTGCTGGGATACCGTCGGGGCCACGCCTTTCGCACATCAAGTGATTGCAGCGCTGCGCGGACATAACGTTGCCTAATGTGTATGCCTAGAATCGTTGTACCACAATCAGCAATTTGCAGTGGTTATGCACCACAATCATCGATACGAGAATTGGTCGCGAAGAGATCAGCGAGAAGACTGGCTTTCTTCTGCGTCTGGTGTGCGAGTGACGCGTCCGGATATCGTAATGGAGGCAGCGCAGAAGAATAGAAACTGGATTGGATTGCACGGATTTGGCCAGGCGCCTGTATGTTTCATGCCAGTATAACATGCTTATACGTTACGCAAGGTCTAGCGCAGACCGTCTCAGGATGAGTCTCACTCTTTCTTCAATCCGCAATTGAACAGAACGGCTGAATATGCTCTAAATATCTTAGGTTGAAGGGAAACCTATACACAAAGTATGTAAGATTTTTGTAAGACAAAATCCTATAAATTGGACTTCCGCAAAATATTTATTTATACAACTTTGGGAACCATACGAGCATACGGCCCACCTGATGTAAAGCGGTAACCGTAACGTATGAACGCTTGTTATTGCAACGCGCGTTACGATCCATGCTGATGACACAACTCCATAGGAACTGGCAACCTCGTTCATGGACACAATATACCTTTAGGGAGTTGTTACTTGGTTACGATTTCCTGTAAGGTGGTACTTCCCCAGTCCTGATTTGATGCGCCCGACCTCTCTTAGATCTTATTCTATATAGTTGGTAGAATAAACCAGTTGAGAAAATTCGAATATTCGAAAAAAAAGCGACAGACACACACACAGATAAACATATAGATTTCATATAGGAACGGTGTTCCTGAAAATAGCACGATACGAGAACTTTGTGGAATGAAAGTTGGTGTAGTGACAAAAATTGAAAAGGGTATGCTGAATGAATGACATAAGAGTTACGAAAGAGTCGGGAGGGGCCGCCCTAGACGCACGCATATAGATTAGTGATGTGTTGAAAAAGGGCCAAATCAAAAGTATCCAAAACCGAAGAGCATGCGTGAAGAGGTTGATGAGTGTGGAAGAAGCGAGAGGGGTATGTTTGGATCGGAGCACCTGGCGTTCTATAGTATCTGCCTACCCCAACCAAAACAGGCGTGATAATATGTATGTATGTATACCTATATATATTAAAGATAAAAGATAAATATTTGATTCCAGTGCCGGTATATGTCACAGGCTCCAAAGAAGTAACATAAAAGCTTCAAAGAATTAACTATTAATAGAACACAAATAATCTGTGAGGCGGTTGGGGGTTTCCCTACCACATCGGTTAAATGAACAAAATACCATTTCGTTTTTTATAAAATGAAGCATTGAATTAGCTGTCCTGTCAGTCCGGGATGAAGGCGAAGTTAAAAAAAGAAAAAATATTTTGTGTAGTGGTTTATTTTGCGGAAAAATATAATTTTCCTGACAAAACGCCTGATATTGCACACACCGTGGCGCGAGTTCGTGTGTGTTACGAATGCTTAAAAATCTTCAATTTCAACGACTAAACTTTCAAAATAGTTTTATTGGATATACCGAAGTGATCTTGTTCTATGCCATATTCTACTGTACTATACTGTAACTTCACGCCAAAACCCTTACGAGGTAGGCAGAGAGAACCGGGGGCACATGCCTCGGTCCTTACATACCTCATTCACTTCTTTAACCTTTATAGCTCTTCTCACGCACACTTACAGATTTCTAATGCTCCTTTTTACCATATTCTAATGACGAAAATTATTTATTGCAATCCCATGGATCCCATGTAGCATAGGCCATGTGACATCATAATCTTATATATTTCGCCGAGCAATTTCTGTATAGTGTAAATATATTTCTGTATATCTGGCTCTAATGATTTGGATAAAATTTTATGTTTAGGTAAGATTTTGCTTTTTAAATTTATCTATACAAATATATTTCCTAATAAAAAAACTGTTGATCGTGTTCAACACTAATGCCAGCCATTCGATATTATGATTGTTGCGTATTAGTATTACAGAAGTTGTTGAGAATGTCGGCATATAGTTAGGATCATGCCATACAATTTTTTCTGATGTTTTACGCATGAAACGTATCGTAGCTAAATTTGTTCCAAAATTACATTAATGATTTTTTTGTATGATTAAGATTTACATTCACAATTGGATCCGCTAGGTGGCACTTCGATCGGGTTACAGGATAGGTTTTTATTTTCGAACAGGGGCAACGTCTGTCGGTTCCTCTAGAAAATTACAGCCTGTAACTATCTTAAAATCATGCTTCTCTATTAATGTAAATCTAATTTATACTACGCGTAATAAGTCATGATCACGTTCGGATAAGCGCGTGTTGAAAAAATTGACGCTATTTTTAAATTGCCTATGGTGGGTAACGTCAAACAATCGGTCAATTCATTGGCTTAACAAGATATTTCCGGGATATTCGTGAAAAACATCTTGTATTTTGGCATTGACCTGAAAGGGAGAACTTCTTTTGCGAAAAGAACAAGATTAAGTTCGCGAATATATCATTAATTATCTTACAAATAAACCTGTTCTTACTATTTTCGAGAATAATGCACCTTACGTGCTTTGCACTGATGCCGGCATGATAGGTTACGGTGCGGTATTAAACTCAAACTCATTATTACATAGTTATAGGTAGTTTACATAACTAGGTGATAAATTCAACAATTAACTTGCCGTTTTGGAGTACAATATTTTTTACTACCTGAAAAAAATTCAATTGATAATTATGTTCTTACGCCATCTTTACTAACAAAATCAAGCAATATTAGTATATGATATCTAAATTAATTATGAACACAAAATAAATAGTATACTTCCATAGCTTATATATTAGGGATTAAAGTATGAAATTACCGATTTGTACCGAAAAAATAAATCTCGTTTTTTTTCTAAGATATAACATATTTATTCAATCAAAATATTTACCCTCATTATCTATACATTGCTGCCATCTAATCCGAAATTTATTTATGCCTTTGCGATAGAACTTTTGTACTGCCTCCTGGGAAGAAAATTATTTACCACGTAGAAAATTGTCCAATCATGTAAAAATATGGTAGCCAGTTGGAGCAAGGTCTGGCGAATACGGAGGATGACGTATGGTTTCTATCTGTAGCTCCTGTAGAGTTACAACGGTTTCTCGTGCAGCGTGAGGTCTTGAGTTATCATGGAGCGATAATAGTGAAGATCAATTCACGAGTCAGGGCTGTTTCACTACCAGTTTCGCCATCATTGTTAGTACTTTTTTTTTATCGTGCACCCCTGCCCTGGGCAAGGCTCTCATTCGGCTTCGTTAATATTACATAACTAAACACATTCATACATCAAATTACCTTTCATACCACTTCGTTCTTTCGATCATCGTCTTTCCATTTTATGCCCATTTCTAAACGCCGGTGAAACTAATTTAGCTATTGCCAAACTTCCCTCGCCATACTGCGTCACTCCAGCCACGGGCGATAGCGAGCTTCGCAGCTCCACCTAGCCACCGCGACCCCATCGGCTATACAGAGTATATCCGAGGTGTACTACATTGGTCCTAGGTGGAGCTGCTCTGCTTATTGCGATCAATGACAACCATGGCTAGACTGACGCAGTATTTTATAAATTTTGATCTATTCTGCCCCATCACAATTTCGGAGACTGTGGTTTCGGTAACCCGCATTCCCAGCTCCTGCACCAAATCGTACCTCTGTTTGGAAAATGCGGGACACCGAAACAATACGTACTGCACTGTCTGGTCCACGCCGGGCTCGCAGAAACACGATGGCTCATCCGCGCACTTGAATCTGTGCAAGTACGCGGAGAACCCACCATGCCCCGGGAGGACCTGCGTACTGATGCTCGACGGTACCATTTTGCCCACGATACTGTAAGCCGCCGCCGCACTCGGGAAGAACATCTTCGTTGTCGAAGCTGTTGTTCCCGATTGGTACCTCCTGTCCCATTCGTCAATGTTCCTCTTGCGGATCATACCCTTGACGAATGAGACAGGGCAGCGGTCGTAACCTGGCCGCCTCCGCAACCCCAGTGCGGCGCTCCTGGCGAGTTCATCGGCACGTTCGTTCCCCTCCAACCCCGCGTGTGCCTTAATCCAAAACAACGAGACGCTCTTACCCTGGCTTTTGCAAAGTTTAAGAGCGCCCCGTGTTTGCACCGCCAGGCGTTGGGGGGACTCGACGTTCGCCACCGCCTGGAGCGCTGCCATGGAGTCGCTGAAGATGCCAATACTGGGTCCATCGCAGCTCAAAGCGTACTCGGCCGCCATGCAGATAGCCAGGTGTTCCGCCTGGTAGACGGTACAATAGGACGACAAAACAAGCTTGACGGTCTTGGTTTCGGCGTCGCCGTTCCATATGGATACAGCGGCGCCAACCCGGCCCCCAATCTTGCTGCCGTCCGTGAATATATGCGAATATTCATTGTTCGTAGTTAAGTCGAGAAAGCTACGAGTATAAGTGAATAACGCCATGAAGAGACGATCAAACTGGGACCACAAAACCCTTACCTTCTTATTGGTAAGCGTAGCTTTAGGGCACTGTTGCATCGTTTGACCTGGGGTCAGCCATTGCATTTTTCGCTTACGGTTATCGTAAAGAATCCACTTTTCGTCACATTATAATCCTAGATCCGTCAGTTTAGTCATTGGCCTATATTATTCGATGAAAGTTGGTCTAATTTTTCGATGTGTCGCCTTAACGCTTGAGATATATTAAGTTTCACTCGCGCGATACCTCCTCTGCTGCTTACACAGCAACTCCTTGGGAGCATACTGGTGACCTCACTCACATGCAGGAACACAACAACACTCTAGGGAGTTGTTATTTGGCTGCGGTTTTCTGTGAGGTGGAGGTACTTCCTCAGACGGGCTGCTTTGATGCGCTCTACCTCTCTTAAAACACCCAGACCAAGACAAACATACATGTTCATGCACACAAATTGCCTTGGCACACAGTTTGCCTTGTGAGGGAATCGAACCCACGAGCGTTGGTGTCAAAGTCGCGTCATTCACGTCTTAACCACCGAGCTCGTCAACTATTCTCTTATTTTGAGCAAACATATTCTCAAAATAGGGGATATCACGTTATATTGTGAAAAAAAAATACATTGTTTGTATTATCTGATCCAGTCGTAGGAAAACCTACAATCACCTTTCAGAGTAGAAGTAATAACGTACAAGTGGATTGTCACATGTCCCACTTGTGCAATGGGATGTACATAAAGTAGTTATATCATGGCCAATGATTACCGTCTGTCTCCGTTGACGCTTGATTAAGTAAGTACACATTGTGTCCATTATCTCTACTGGGCAATTGATACAAATATTACGGGACTATTTTTTCAATATATGTACTCATATTGTAAACCCGCAAACTTGTCTTTTTCGATGGCAACTAACAAAAAAACCCGCAAAAAATTCAACGGAACGTATTCGTGAATTTCGTGCACGCCAAAAGGCGTATTATCTTGGTATCAATATCATCATAACTAAACCCTACAGATATCCTACTCCTGAAATTCTTCATTCGTCTTATTATCTTCTAGTGAAACCTTCAAAAATGTGAACTTCAAGTTCACATTTTTGAAGGTTTCACTGCTATCGCGTGTGAACTACTATTTTTTTTTATTTATACGCCCCTGAAAGATGTAATCAAATCCTTCGGGAATGTGGAGAGAAGATGTATATCTACATTCCTACCACAATGTATGTGTTGTCTCTTACGGACTCAACATTTCCAGTTAAAAACTTACGTCTTTATTTGATTCTTTTTAAATAATTGAGTGAGGCTACGGGACCAAGAGAAAGCTAGTTTGTTTTATTTTTTAATTTGTTTTTACGCCTGATGGTAACAATATGAGTATTCTACGGGATGCAACGGGGGATGTGGTGAATGTCAATGTAGAAAGTCAAAGCTCTAAATCACCAGAAAGTTCCAAAGGAAGTGTTGTATATTATAAGTGCTATATATTAGCAACTTAGTTGAAACTGCGAGAACGTTGTAATAAATGAAATAGATTTTTATTAAACATAAAATAGTATTAACTATTGCCAACATAATCTGTGAATATACTATACATTTATACAATATAAGATTATATGAGACACATATGCAAGCAATAAGGAGTTCAATGTATAGGTACTTGATATATCCGTAGGTAGTTAATTTAGCAACTAAATTTTGTACATTTTATTATTTTGTACATTTGCTTATTTTTTTTACAACTCGGGAGGCATACAAACATAGGGCCCAGCTGATGTAAAGCGGATACCGTAATTTATAAATGTTTTACAATACCTGAAATATTGCTTGCGAGCTCCACCTCTGCTGCTAACTCTTTGGAACTTACTGGTAACCTTATTCTGTTGCAAGAACATATACACATAACTCCCACGGGAGTTGTTATTTGACAGCGATTTTCTGTGAGGTGGAGGTACTTCCGTAGATAAGCTGCTTAGAAACACCTTACCTCTCTTAAATCTTAAAGCTTTTGCGATTCACGTTTGATGCTCTAGATGTTAAGGAGCTCGATGGCGTCGTTGCGCGTGTCATTTTAACCGAACACGCAGGTTATGCAACGTCCACCGCAGCCTTCCTTCAGAAGGCATGTTAATCCGTCGATCTCGTCTGTTCTCGATAGATGACAGTCGTTGAGCTAAGTCAATTTAACTTCGGGATGCTTGAAAACACTGGACTCCGCCAATCCACAGCATTTTGGGATATGCTCTAAACCCTTCGATTGAAAGGAGACCCGTATCCCTGTAGTGGGATGAGTTAGGGGTGTGTAGTAGTAGCGCTAGGCGTATGACAGACAGACTATTAGTACCAGTTGCTATGGAACCGTATTGTAAACGTAGTGATTATTTTATTTTAAAGTTACAATTTATTATTTATGTCTAACTAATATATTAGCCATGAAATCAATTGTCATTTTCTGATGGCCAGCTATTTTAAATAATAAATATGAATAAATGTAGTTACTGGTATATTGTATCAGAGATCTAGAAAATAAGAAATAAGTACGCTTATAATGATACTCTTAACATTACACACTCATGGCAAATGGCATAAATATTAAATAAATAAATATTGTCGGACAAATTACACACCGCTACTTAGCTCCAACGTAAATATATACGTAAATACATATTTTTTTTGTAAATACATATTTATTATACATAGAAAATACCCAGACCAAGACAAACATACATATTAATGCACACAAATGTTAGTCCTGTGTGAGAATCGAACCCACGAGCGTTGGTGTCAAAGTAGCGTAATAGCGCGTTTCACCACTGCGCCACCGACCTTGTCAATTAAGCAATGACAGATCATACTTTGTAAACGAACGGCTTTCACATATTTTGTCTTTTTCACGAAGGTTGGCAGGCAGACAATGAAGAACAGCCCGCATTATATCGCTTATTGTTAGAAAATTAATTTTTTTTTGTAACAATTTACTTTCATTACACGTGTATTTATTTAATACAGTACATCAGAACAATTTAGTTGAAGTACTTCCTTATGGTTCAAATTAATTAGCAGGGGCTTTAGGAAGCCGTGCAATAAATGTGGCGCCATGGGGGTGTAGGTAGAGGGGACGGTCGGTTAGCCGCGTTGCCTGACAAATGCGGCGGACACGCGGAAAATTGGAAAAGCACCGAGCGATCACTTGCAGCCCTGAGTCCCGAAACGTGCGCATAGAACATAGTTTTGTTTAAAGAACGCATTTTATTTAATGGCTTTAATTTGTTTCACTTTCCGAATACGTTGAGAATAAAAACAGTTGTGCAGTTAGTTATAGCAAAGAGCAGATCATGCTTGACATTCTAGACTAAAAAAACACCTCTAACCTCTCACCAACGCCTAAATACCGAAGTCCTCTGGATCATCATCACGGGTCTTATAACTCGAAGTTGTGATACGGGCGTGGAACTGTGATAATTTTTCCGCTTTTCGCGATGTGAAAATTACAAAGGAATGTTCATAGATTGAAAGTAATAGCGTGATGATGATGAATACACCACTACGGGTGTGTAGTCCATTTTCCAGATTGTTTGTGCCGTGCCAGTGCCGGTAGGTATACTATTTTGCTTCGCAAAATGTTAAGATGACAGCCACCAAGGGCGACAAGGGAGGTTTATTGTTAAAGGGTCAATCGTGAACGCTGTCGATAGTACATCACCTTACATTGCGATATTAAGGCCCTGTTGCCAAATAGATCGCGCGCGACCAAGTTCATCCAGATAATATATACGGTAAGAAGTGCAGTAGCAATCTCAAAACGCTGTTGCTTATACCAGTTGTGAACATATGACCTTCTATAAAGAAAAAGATCAGCGCATAAACGCTGTAATTCCTTAGGAACGTGTCAAATATTCCACCTCGAACCTGACTGACGGCAGCTGTTTTTAAGATTTTTCTTTTTTAACTATAATGTCAATTAGATATTTTTTTATTATTATAAGATTAAATATTCAATAAAAATAATTTGTGTGAGTATGTGTGTATTCACATACATAATAGGTATTATTAAGCCATATAGATAACACTGTAAAGGTCGCTACGATTGGCTCCACAGGTGCATCTGAAAGATATGCCTGTGATTCCGATCGCAACTTATATTACTAGCTTTTTTTTTGGAATAATTTTGATATTTGTTTTATTTATCACTAATAATTTGTTCAGGTAGAAATTTTGTTGAGTTAACTTTATTTTATGGTTACTGTTTTGTTTTTGTTATTTAATTTTGTTAGAAATTTCTGGTTTAGGTATTAGTGATTTTGGTATTTTCTGGACTTCTTCTCGTTCATCTCCTTCCTCCTTCTTCCCGTCCTTTGTTTAGAACTGGGGTTTTACTCTCTTTATTTCCTCGGGCGGTCTAGCGTGTAGCGGCGATAAATTGTGTAGATGAGCATAATTGGACTTGTTTGCTCTATTAAAAAGTGATTCGGTCAGTCTCACTACAAAGTCTTTTATTGATTCTATTTTTAGCTGACATCCAGAAAGCTTGGTTCGCTCACCAGAGCAAAGCAGTGCTTTAGCACGGGGCAAAAACTTATGTTATTTAAGTCTCAAGTCAGACCGCATATAGAGTAATTTGGCCACCTTTATTCACCTGGATACCAACTAGGACCATGTGATGCGGTTAATGGTAGTGTAGATGTGTGATTTCGTAAAGCAGCCGCTATTTTCCAAGAGACTACAGCACAGGGTTCTTGAAGAAAGTCGTCAATATGTTTTTACAGGGTCGGCCACTCATGAGCGACACCCCTGGTGTTGCAAATGTCCGTAGGTGACTTTTTACCATCAAGCACAGCGTATGTTTCCGTAGTCACCATACTGGTATAAAAAGCACAAAGTTTAACAGTACAAAGAACAAGTTGTAAAGCTTGAAGCATACCACCCGTTACCCGTTAGCTAGCTATAAATTTAAACTAGGTACTTGGTTACTTACTACACTCTTTTAGCGACTCTAACTCTGTGACACGACAACATGGCCCTAACACCAGTGTATCTATCCCTTACGATTTCTGGTAAATTAACGGCTTCGAGCTCCTAGGAGTCTGCTTCCACCGCGTATGTTTTATACAGGAAAACTAGGTACACACGTTTATCAGCGTGACTACAGCCTGGAGAAACTTTAATCTACAATTGGTTTATTTCTAATTCTTTTTTTATTACTAAGGTAAATACTACTTAGGAAAAAAGGGTAGAAAAATATTAAAGACAGCCACGATTTTAATGACGTTGAACAAAACCAGTCAAGTACGGGTCGTACTCGGGTCCCAAGGAGTCCGTGCCGCCACACAGACAATTGTATTTCTGTGACGTATTTTGTGTTAATAAAGATCCTCTTTCGCCTCTAGGGGATCATTTCAAAACCTCAGGACTCCAAATAATATTATCGAGGTACACGCGAATGTAGTAAAAAGTAAATATTGTGTAAAACACGCACTAGGCACTCTTATTAAAAATTCTTTGCCCAAGTCGACTCACATTTGTGTGTGCAGTGGATTATTATTATTATTAGTTGAATTACGTTGGTGTATGCACTATACTCACATGCAATTTGACGTACCTGTGTATTACCGTGTTTTGTTACTTACTATATATTATTATTTACCATAAACAAATTACAATAAACGTAACAAAACACGTTGCATGTATGGGGGTTCTAATTGATTTCTGATATTATTTTGTAAATACTCTTTATTGCACATAAGTGTTAATAATAATATATGAGCAACAGTTTGCAAAGGCGAGCTTATCTCTATAAGAATTTATATATTTCATATATTTACCATGAAATCTTTTTGCGACATAGTTATCCGATTTTCTGTGACAATTTCAACTCGCTAAATAGTTATAATCGCAATAGGATTCCGATGGCGTCCCTCGAGTTCGGAACTCTAAAAAGTATCATGTAATATTTTCTTTTTTTTTTTTTATTTAATGAAAGTTAGAGCTAATTTGGAATTTAAATATATTTATTGTTTTTAGAAATAATAAGTTTCACTTATAATAATAAGAACTATTATTCACAGTTCTGATAAAAGTACCACAATTTTATATGAACACAGAAGCGAGGCCATATATTTCAAGCCTAATACATGACATTTGGGAATTTAATTTAATTATAACTGCAAATTTACTGCTCCAGACCTAGTCTGGAGTAAGTCGTAGTTTGCGGAAACCGATTACCTATTACTGTGCAAGTTCCTGACGATCAATTTAGGTATTTGTGCTTGGAGAAGACACGGATCAACGAGACCTATGGTTAAGCAAAATTGTGAATCAGCATTCTTTTGAGAACATGTTATGACTCATTCCTGACAATAATTTATGTATTTTTTTATTACATTATTTTAATTATATTTATATAAAGGATATTATATTTGATTGTATAAAAGATAAGCTGTTGAAAAAATAACCTGCTCATACAAAAAATCGGTTGCCAATTAGCTCTTCGATGACAATAATCCGGTATACCTAAAAAGGTAATATTCCTTTCTTGTACACAGTAATGATTGTTTTAAAAGTTGCGCAGTCGAGGGGTTTTTGTGTATACTAAGAACTTGTGACTGTGTGTGTACATGACTTTTTTAATTTATAGATCAGTATCCGTGAATACCCCTGGTATAATATAATAATGGTAACATATTGCCTTGGCAAACCGTAATCGAAACGGACCTTCATTCAAAACTTTTCGATTCGAATATAGTGTTTAGAGGCAATGCGAATAATCCACACTATTGATTACCGTCAAATTAAAAGCTAACACTATAATGGATAATATAGCACGCACCCATGTGTCCTTTTTTTTCAGTCTGACTACGTGTTACTGCACAGCCAATTTCGATGGCGTATTTGTCGTGTCTAATTGTCTTAAGTAAGATTTTTCCTTGGTATTAGCAAGTATGCCTACATATTTTGGCGGAAAAAATGAAGTTGTGTGTACATTGGCCCTTTATTCACACGATGTGAACACCGTTGTGAATTTGATTCGTCTAATTCCCGCACAAACCGATTGTTTCGAATTTGATCATCTGCGGCTTTATTGTCTTACAAAATACAAAACAAAACTCAAACTCTGATTCTACAATTTAATGCAAACGACTGTATACCCCTAACTCTGATGGTAAATTAATAAAATATCTTTTTTTCGTATTAACAACATTTAAATTCTATTTTGAATACAAAATAAAATTTACGATAAGGTAACTAAAGGTTCTAATCGTAAGTAAAAAATAAAATGCTGAAACTCGTTTGTCTAATGGATCGGAAGGTTCCAATAATTTCCAATTTTAATGTGTAAATTCTTTTGTTTTCGCTTCCTCCAATCCATTTTATAGCCACTTTAATTTCCTGGTAGACAATGGTGGCCCTTCAGGATGTGCTAGTGGAAGCGGCATTATCACGATATCCCTTCTTTTGTTTATTTTAAATCGAGTCGCGACAATGGGCGAATACATTGGCCGTAAAGTAAACTCCTTTATTTACGACCCTAGACGGCGCTAAAATTTGAAGTTTGACTTATTATACCTCGGCCCATTTTACTTCCATCCTACATTTTATATTCCGAAATGTATTTTAATTTTTAGTCGACTACCGCAAAGTCAAACGGTGGATTATGATTTTAGCAAGACATACGACGAATAGTTTGCATACATAATGTTACTCGGTCAAGCATACCCCCTTATTAAAAACTAAACTATTCCTCGTATGTCCTGCTAAAATCATAATCCACCTTTTGGCCTTGCCGTAGTCAAATTCGGCATCATTGTAAGCGGCATGCGGTAGCGCTAGTCATAAGATACATGATGTCACAAATAATCCAAGATGTTAGCTAATAGCCGACATAAGGTGCTACAAAATATGTGACTTTAAAAATATATCATGTTTATTGTATCATTTTGAAAGGTCTTAAAAAAATACATTTCGAAAATATGTGGTTTGCATACAAAAATAAAAAAATTAATTAAATTATGTCCAAATACTGAGCAGAATCTGTACATTGAATATCTTTAAAAAAACTTATTGTAATAGTCACTATTAGCAAAACACAGACCAAAGATACATATATATTAATTTTTGTTCTGTCTATTACAGCATGATGACGCGAAAACCATTAAAAATGTTTTGATGAAAGTTGGTATAAGTAATGGTTTTATGCGGCAGTGTAAGTTGCTTTTTATTACGAGAAAATATGTAATTTCCTCGGGAAAATACAAAAATTATGGGTCGAGCAAAAATCGTACCGAGACCTTTTTACAAAATTAGCCAAAAATTCAATTTTTATATATACCACTAGGGTGGCAAACAAGCATACGACTTGTCTGATGGTAAGATTAACCATAACCTATAGACACACTAAGGCCATCTCTCTACCAAACATGTAAAACCCTCTTCTTACCCTTTTTGAAGAACCGAATGCTGTAGCCTCCTAGGAGAACCTCAGTAGGAAGATCATTCCACAGCTGTAATATTCAGTGAAGAAAACCTCTATTCTTATTTCTATTCGACGCCAAATGCCGCTGCTAGCATTTTAAATAGCGCTATTAGATACCGAGAGAGCACGATGGCAAAAAAAAAATCTTACCGAACAAGTAGGTTAGGCAACGTCGACCGCAGTCTGTGTATTGATGAGTTTATCTATGTCAAGCTTCTCCGTGTTTCGGAAAGCAGCCGGCGGTTCCAGCTGTTCCCGATAGATGACAGTCGTTAAGCTGAGTGAGTGGCCTTCGGGTGGCTTAAAGTGAAGTATATTCTAAACCCTCATGGAAATTGTTGGGAGACCCATATCCCTGCGGTGGGATAAGTTAGGGTTGGCGTAGTGTAGGTTGGCAAATAAGTTTACGGCCTGCCTGATGCTAAACAGTCACCGTAGCCTACGAACATATTAAGAAAAATATCCAATTCAACATATGGTGAGTACCTCCTCCTCCTCCAAGTACATCCTGATATGATAATAATTTGCAACACCCATCAGTGTTGCCAGCTCTATCAAGTCTACACTAAATTCAAATGTGCCAGTATTTCAAAAACTAAAACGAATTTTTCTACAACAGTAACATTTAGTACTAATAAACAACAAGAAAGATATAGGGAATTAGTGAGGTGTTGTAGAAGATAAGGAAATTGTTAACTTAATCAATCTTCTGAATCGAGTACACAAATTACCAACACAAATAACTGTGTTCCGTTCGTTAATACCATATTATAACAGTGGGTAATAGACATATAGACCCTCATCTGTTATTTGATGATGACAATGTTTACATGTTAGATAAAATGTACAAACGATAAATCGCAAATGGGTTGCCTGTCTAAATCCCGGGTCTATTTTGTTATACACAATATTTACTATAATTACCCTTTTTTCATTAACTTTACTGAATGTCTATTCATGAAAACCAAGCATAAGTCGACAGAAGACATAAAAAATGAAAACAATATAGGTTGCCTATCTTTGTTCCAGCACAACTATGTAGTTACCTGGTGCAAACCGGTAAACAGGCGTTTTAATGTACCCTACAATATAAGGTCGCCTTGTCAAATGTATGTCACAGGGTCACAGCTATAGTTAAGACTTTAAATTTTAAGTGCGAGCAAAGATAGTGAAGTTGCTCGCGCCTCTTCGTGCGACAGACAGGATGCAGATTTCTAATGAAATATTGTTTCTACTATTTAAAATAATATCTTTTTTCTTTTATTCACGCATTTATTTATCAACAGCGTAATACAACAAATATAATCATGAAATAAAAATTTTCATATTGTTACTACACATTATATTGTAGAAAATAATTAGGGAATTGTTAGTGATTTATTAGGGTGTAATTCATTCACAGAGCATACAAAAAAAAAATGATATTATAACATATAAATTTAAAACTATAGTGAGTTACTTTAAAGAAGCTCTCATGCAACCTAGTTAGCAGCCAGTCAACAAAATTTAAATATGTCACCTCTGAAACTAAAAAAAGGTTCCTACTAGGTGAAACTCCACCTTCAATATGATTAATAGGATCTTCTCTGTAAAAAATGAAGTAGTCTCGACGATTGTCTTATAATCATCAATCAAAATTAAGTATTAGAAAGAGTTATCCAATGTGCTATGGTTTAAACAGAAAATTTAAGCTCTAAAACTAACACTAACACTTTGCTCTAAAAAGAACGCTAAAGCGTTATTGCAGCCAACGATCACGAGAGATAATGGATACCCACTTCATCGTCGCACATCACTTCAGTATGGAGGTTTTACTACTACAAGCAGATTACGTAGTCACAGTTGGTTTTGGACTACAGGAGGGTCGAATTATTTACCTTTTTTAGCAAAAACTTTTCAAGCTCACATCAACGTGAATTTAATAAATGAATCAATTAAAAAACATGTAGGTATACTTACAGTTACTCCAAATAATGCTGAAATGATTTATGGTTGCATTTGCACACAGTGCGAGGACCTACATCATTTGCTGATTTACGAAAAGTTGACGAAATGAATACCAGAGTTTTCAAGCTGCTTGCCGAGCACCACGACTCCTATGTGACAATCAACTTTGGAACAATTATTATTTTAAATTGATATTTATTTATTTACTCATAAAAATATTACAAATACAGGTACATATAAATCTATTAGGTATTTGTAACAAAATCTTTTATGTAACCTTTATAACACAGGCGCCCAAACTAGGCCGAGCCTGTATCTTGGGCACATATTATCAGATCAAAGTTAAGTTTAGTTAATTCTAAGTATAGCTTATTAATATTATGGAATAATTAACGAAATAAATTACTTAACTATTAGACAAATAAATTTAACTAATATTGTGATTAAATTGATAAGACGTAAGATGGGACATGGGATTTCCAATAGGCGGAAACGGATATAAAATGTCAGGTATGCCGATGACACGGTCCTCCTAGCGACGTCTATTGAAGATATGCAGGAACTGTTTCAGAGACTGGAGACAGAGAGCAACAGCATGGGTCTCGCAGTAAACAGGGGCAAGACGAAGCTCATCCCAGGCGTTGACACTGTGGACCATTATGTATACTTGGGCGCACTTCTCCACAACGATGGCAGTTGCACACCGGAGATAAAGAGGCGTATTAGTATGGCTAAAGAAGCCATGTCGCGACTTAACGTCATTTGGAAGAAGAGGGGTATTACCAATACCACCAAAATCCGGTTAATACGTGCTCTAGTATTCTCCATATTCCTGTATGGCGTGAAAACATGGACAATACGAGCTCGAGAAAGACAAAGAATCGATGCATTCGAAATGTGGTGCTGGAAGCGCAAGTTACGCATATCCTGGACCGCCAAGCGCACCAATCCATCGATGTTATCATAGCTTCGTATCCAAACCCGCCTCTCCACGATTTGTCGGCAGCGTATACTGACCTACTTTGGCCACATAATGAGGAAGGGAGACCAGAGCCTAGAAAAGCTGGTCGTTGTTAGGAACACAGCGGGTAAACGAGCCCGTGGACGCTCCCCAACCAGATGGAGCGATCAAGTAAAAGGTTCTACCTCAGCCAAGTTTTGCTCGGTCTTCAGAAACGCCATGGACAGAAAATCATACGATCTAGGTGCACACCATCCACATGATCCTCAGTCATGAGGGAACGACAACAGAGAGAGAGAGAGAGAGAGATAAGACGTTATGATTCGCGCGTGTCAATAATTTATTTTCTACCGGAAATCAATGTTTATTATAATATTACACTACTTACTTGATTTGAATTTATAAATCTATATGGAGTTATATCTAATTAATAATGTAGAATAATTAACGCACTGATTTCTATAAAATGTAATGCTGCGATACAATTGTAAAAGAAAACTGGTGTTTCCTAAAGATGACCAGATTTATTAGAAAATACGTGTTATGACTAGACGTCTTATCTCATAAAAAAACTCAGTAATGTTGCGTGGCCAGTTGGACCAGCTAAGGAGTTATACATCTTTCAGCAAAGTACACTTAATTTACGAAAGGTAGAATTGCTTGTTGGTTGTTAAATTTTAGTAAAATTAAGTTGACTCGTTTGCAGGTGAATTTGTATGTATATAATTTGTTTGTGTAATTTTCATAGCTTAAAACAGCAATAACTGTGAGAGACAGTACTTAATAATTATTACTTGTTAGTTACTCTATAATAATTAGTTCTTTATGGATAATAGATTAAGTCGTTATTTTGTGGAGGTCAAATTTACATGCTATTTGTTCTTATTTGTAAGTTACCTTCACATGACTAAGAATTATGGTATGGTAACCAGACAACACTGATCCGGCCTAAAGAACCGGCGCACCCTGTTCTGGACTGCGAGTTTTTTTTTAAGCTGTCGAGATGAGGCTCACGTTGTAGTTTCGTGGATTAAGATAGCAACGAATATCCATGCCTAGCATATTCAGGCCATCTCGCATACAGAGGGAAGTGCCCTGAAGATTGGGGGTGAGTTGGAATACGGACGAATTTTTGTTGTAAACGCGCGCACCTGAGTTTTCTTGGCGTTAAATTACCAGATTATTGGAACCCCATTTACTAATGAGGTCCAAAACCAGGTTCAGCTCAACGGCAAGACTCACGCGCGCGAATCCAGCAATCCACTTATAAAGCAGGAGGGCCTGACACGACACTTAACCGCCGTGGGTTGTGGTACTGTGCATGGCACTATGCTGGACACTAGGCAGTGGTAAGATGTGCCCAGGGGCGCCCTGATCTGACCTCAATTGATTTGGACCTTACGGAAACTCCATTATGCGACATTTCTAGAAACGGTGACAAAGCTGATGTAATTCGTAATTGTAACGTAATAATATGGGATGAGCGCACAATAGCCCATCATAAAGGTATAAAAACAGAAAAAAAATATTTATTATTAGTAATTTAACTCTAACCTTGCTCGCCCATGCTTAGCCATATTGGTCGCATATTTATCACACGCTCGTTTACCTTGGAGATGGGAGGTTAATAGCCATAGGTCTGTAATTGGATAGATCTGATCTATTTGATCTGACGCATTACCGCGCCAGAGGAAATGGAAATGGGTGCTCCTCGCCCGGAATCTCTAATAGTCGTTAGAACCGAAGCACAACCAGTCAACTAGAAGTATGACGGCAACCCAACAGGAAGAGCTCCAGGATACTACAAATGCGACCCTTGAGAATATAATGACCATCATAAGACTGAAACAAGATCAAATAAGTTTAACAAGGCAGAATAAGGCAGACGTAAGTAGTTCTGCAAGTGGAGACGCTCAACCTGCAGAACGAAGGTCCAATGCTCTGAGACCAGAGAGCGAAGCGCTGAAATTACGGTAATCTAGACAGTGTGCCAACTTAGATAAGCCATAGGCCAGATCAAATCAATGAGCATATCTCCCCGCATAGTCAAAGCGCCGTGTCACTTAGCATACCTAATCGTATTTAGTCTCCCAAAATTCCTATCTCCGCGTAGGGATACCGCTCGATGATTTCATCCGTGGACGCTTGCAGGTGCATTAATAAACAAACAGTTAAGGCATGCCTTCATTCACAATACCAACGGATCCGTCTTCTAGGCTATGAAGGCTGCGCGAGTATCCTCCAGAATTAAAATTGCATGGTTTGACGTCAACATTGGTGTCAAGCAAGGTTGAGAGTTGTCGACTCGACTGTTAATTCTGTATCTTGTTAATTGACTGCAGCTTAAACGGTACATTATATTATAGTTTGTACCGTTTAAGTCTCACCTGAGACAGAAGAGCGGACGGATACCAAGGTGAAAGAACAAATGTTCTTATTTGTCAATATTAGCATGAAAAAACATAATATCCCGTTTACATTTTTTATTAATTTCTCGTCTTGATATACATTATTGATATACTTAATAAATTATTTTTACTTACTAGCTATAGGTACAATATTCATATTAGATATGATTTAAAATGTTATTGGTACAAGTCGCATTCACTTTCAAAAAGCTCTTTTAATACATATTTAACTTTGTACATTTTTATGGATTGACGTCTTTCGTGATATTGAAATTCTACAAAGTTCTCTGTAATTCATTTCATCATTGTAAAGTATTGATGAACCGGATAATGCAATGGCATCGCCAGCAGTTCTGAAAGCCATTGCGTATCTCGCTTGACAATGAAATATCACATATGAAATTATCGGCCTTTCAATGCTGGTACATTGATTCCCTTTTATTACGTTTTAATTAATAAGTGTTGTCAATACAGAAGTATTGGTGTTCATCCGTAAATATAAAATTTTACAGTGCTGCAATGTGTTCAGTCCAGTGATCAAAGTAACTCGATTGATTACCAATTGATACTATTTTCTTAATGTTCTTCGGCAAATTTATTATGCCTACGTAAATACATAGTTGGCATAAAAGTATACTGAAGTCAGCATTGCTGAATCTATCATTTCATATCGTTAATGATAATACTTATGTTATATAAAATACCTTGAAAAAGCCGTAAAGGCGAAACCGGTCGGTAAAAATTAAAATAATTATTAAATAAAATTGTGAAGTTAACGAGATGTCTTCAAAATTCCACCAAGCGCCTACAATTAACAGTATCAACACAATATCATTTCATATTATAATCACCATGGTACCAAACAGTACATTGGTATTGGTAATTAGTATGGTAAAGCAATACATCTTGGTTTGAAAGCATGGTGGCGGTCTTCACATCTGGAATATCTCATCCAAGTTATATCTTCCCAAGGAGCTACTACAGGCAACACTAATACCGCGCCAAGTGTTAGTAGGGTCCGTCGTCACGAGCTTCCGTCGTCGTTACGTCGAGTAACCAATTACTAAATTACCTAAACATTTTTTTCTACATAAGTTTATATGGATATTTTCTTTACTACATTTAGATTGCTCATTTTTATTTTCTGTTCCGTGAACCATGTGGAGTTTAATAGACCCCAGTCACACAAAAAACCCTTATAACTCTTTAAAAATTCTCACGGCGTTTTTGATGCTTTGAGTCTCTAGCTAGTTGCGACGTTGCCACACTGCTTGGTGACAGTGGTTTAGTAATCGCGTCGTCGACGCAGCAAATATTCGTGCGCAAAGGTTCGAGACGTAGTCCAAAAAGTAAGTAGTAATTTTGTTGTGAAATGCAGTATTTATAGAACATTTGTATTTATTTCGACTTATTTATCATTTATTTACAGGTACAAAGATTATAATAGCTAGGGGACTGAATTAACATGAGATATCAGCAGCTCTTTTGGATGAAAGTGATTGCGATATAGATGAGACTTTTTTACCTGGAAGTGAGGACGAAGTGCATTATTTGAGTTGCCAGTCGGAACATGAAAGTGTAGAGGAAGTGGTAGAAATTATTTCGGATGGTGAGTCTTCTAGATCTCAACCTTTTTACATGGGAAAAGACGGCAAAACAAAATATCCAAAGAAGCCACTAACATTCGTATAAGACATGAAAACATTATTACACATTTGCCGGGAGTAAAAAGCCAACACATGGATAAAAAAAGTAATTTAAAAAGTTTTGAAGGATTTTTCTCTGATAATGTTTCAAATTTGGTAGTGAAAGATATCGATGCAAAAATATGTTCATCTAGACCGCAGGCATCAAATAACCTACACATAAGTTCCCCATATTCCGAAACAACTAAATCTAAAATGAAAGCGGTTTTGGGGTTTCTGTTCTGAGCTGGATTATTTCGTTCTAGTAGACAAAACCTCAATAATCTATGGGCTAATGATGGTATTGGCATAGAAATGAAAAAAAGAAAAACCTATTTTAATTTTTTGCTAAATAATTTGAAATTTGATGATGCTGTTACCAGAGATGAAAGAGTAAAAAGTAATCGATTGACACCGTGCGTTTGCCAAAATGCGTATACACCTTTTGAGTACCTAACATTAGATGAAGAGTTGGTTGCCTTTCGAGAGAGATATAAGTTCCGACAATATATTCCATCAAAACCTGCTAAGTATGGAATAAAAATTTACGCTTTAGTAGACGCAAAAACATTTTACACAAATCATATAGATATTTCCTGTGGTAAACAACCCGATAACAGTTCTTTTACAGTCAGTTGCAAGACCTATGACCTCATCGATCGTATGGTGAATTGCGTTTCTGGATCGGCAAGCAATATAACAATGGATAACATTTTCACTAGTTTTGAAGTTAGTGAAAATTTGCTACAAAAACATAAACTTAGCATAGTTGGTACTTTGAGAGCTAATAAAACATGCATTCCGCCTTGTTTCAAATTAGAACGAGAAATAAATTCCTCGCGTTTTGGTTTTCAAAATGAAATAAATCACTTTGGTGCCTTATGTACCAAGTCCACGTAAACACGTAGGTATATGTTATGTCATCTCTACCTCACGAGCAAGAAATAGATGAAAATACGGGAGTCAAACAAAAGCCATCTATAATTTCATTTTATAATAAAACAAAGTGGAGTAGATGTAATTGACAAACTTGCCAGAACGTATGACGTGTCGTAATTGTAAGCGCTGGCCCCTTACTATTTTTTTTTTTCATGTTAAATCATGCTGGCATCAATGCAACGGTTATACAGATGTTGAATAATGGTATCGAACTAGGGAAAACTAATCATAGAAGAAACTTCATTCGGAAGTTGGGAATGGCTTTGATTGAAGAACGTTTGAAAAACCTCAAAGATAATCCACGGATTCCTTACATGAATTAGTCGGTGAAACACTCACCGTACCACTAGCAAAAATACCGAGATCTAAAACAAGATGTTCAGAATGTGACAGAAAGAAAGATCGGAAAACAAAATACAGTTGTGAGCGATGTGATATACCTGTATGCTTAGAGCATGATCACTTATACTGCAAGTTTTAGTTTGTAAAAAATTACTATGTTTTGTTCCTATGTTGTAAAAGAATACAAATGTTGATTATTTTACTTTGTTTTGCTTTATTATTACTCTTAAATAGACAAAAAGCAATATTTTTAATAAAATAATCAAATAATTACAAATTACACATTCCTTGCCCTGATAATTCTTGGGATTTGAGAAACCGCACATCGTTTGTAATGTAACTTTTATGCACATGGTTTACGGAAGGTTACGGAAGGCAAATGCCGGACTTTGCACGTGGGTCAAGTAGTGAATAGAAAAAGTTAGCTATCCAACAACCTACTCGTATCCAACAATCCAATATATGCATAGGTGAGATGGACAGACTAGATCAGAACATAGGCTGCTACCGTGTCAACATCAGTAAAAACAAATGGTACTCGTAACTGAATCAATCAATTAAAATAATCATATGGACTATGGTTACAGGTTACAACATTTATAATGGAAAAAATACTCATCTACCCGCTCCTAAGCCCGTCCACTGAAAGTAACTTACAAAAAAAATGCTAGATGACATTCTTCCACACCACATAATATCTTCCAGTCCTACTCAAACACGCAGTAACCTTCGTGTCACCGAAAACACTAGAACGAAATGTCGAATATGTGACAAAGATTTTCATACTGACTTGAAACATTTCATACCTAACAAATAAGTTTCAGACCAATGACAGTGAATATATAATAATATATTTTTATACTTTAAAGCTCTTCTAATAATCCAATAACATGAATTGGTACACATTTAAAGAAACTTTCCTCACCTATCAGCAATTTAGCATATACGGGTCAATGCTTTTCCAAGTCGATTTTAATAGTTATTTATTAGCTATGATGCAGAGATATTATATTGTATGTTATTTTTGCCACAGAACAGAGAGAAATAAAACGGCAAAGAGAAAAATACGAAATCATATTAAAGAAGATATGGTCACTGACACGTCATTAACTATACGTGGCCATATTTGTGGACTGACCTCAAAAGATTTCAATAATCTAAACAAAGAAATACAGGACGTAACGTGCGGACTTTACGCACGAATACGCTTCATGATCCTCTGCTTCACTTGGCATGTAAACTTCCTATATTAAAATGGCAAGTGAGAACATCAACAAAAACAAAACGTCAGAGAGACAAAAGAAAAATACTAACAGATTTCAGAGAAGAGATTGGATTATTAGTAGACATCGCTAAACCAGAATTTGGGAATACTAATGACGGAAACACGTCTTGAAGATTTTTTTCAGATCCTCTTCAAGAATTACTGGAATAAATGTGGATATCAAACGATTTTGAGTGATACTAGAAATTATTTCAAATCGGTATAATATAGATGTAGTGTAATATGCAATCTATGCACACGAAGCGGCAAAACTATATGTTGAATTGTATAAATGGCATTCTATGTCACCTACAATTCCCAAAACTTTAATACCTGGGGCCAAAGTAATATGTCACGCTATAACACCTATAGGTCAATTATCTGAGGAGGCAGCCGAGGTTCGTAATAAAAACGTTAGGCAATATAGTAACAGGGGCATCTTGAACAAGTTATAATTAAGTTCTAATCTCTATTTAAGTTCCACCAGACCAAAGTCACAGAGGAAAAGAAATCCATTTACTAAAAAGGCTAGACCACTAGACCTAATAGTTATGCCATCAATATTTTCTACCTCTCCAAACAAAGAAACAAGCGACGAAGATACACTGGAAGACGACGAAAACGAGGTTAGTGAAGACGAACAAGACGATCTTTAATTGCGGTTCGAATTTTATTTAAATTGACTACTCCTAGGCCATAAATTATTGTTTTCCTTTGCAAAAACCGTAATAAATACATAACAGTCGTTTTCATTAAATAAATACAGTTAAATATTTTCTTTTCTCTCTGCCTACCCGGCAAGGGACCTCGCGTGAAGATATACATACATACATACATATATACAAATAATTTTAACCAATTTTTCATGTAAATACTCCTATGTGCGCCGATCAAAATTTAAAGTACCAGAACGTGAAATGTACCGATTGAATTTAAATTAAATAAATATATATATAAATACATAGTATTTCATGTAGTTCTTCGTGTAGCGTGTAGAACAAAACAAACAGTTACATGTATTACTGATACAAATTCTTTTGTATTTATATCCTTGATGCGGACGGACCAAAATATAATACAATCCAAGCGCAAGTCGCTAACAAACACTACACTATTGACTTGTACTACTGGATGTATCTAATAGAAGAACCATTCATCGCGTCATTCAGATGGACGGTCGCATAAGACGTGAACGCATTTGGTGTTTGCGTAACTACAAGCAGCGACTGCTTGTAGTTACAAAGCCATCTCCACTGAAGACACTTAGTGCCCCCATCATCGTCAACGAGATACGTAATGGACCGTCACATTCTACAATAATAATGTCAATTTTCAATATTCAATAATATTACTTATTCAGTGCTATAGCATCTAATCGCGTAGTTTGAGATGAAAATGAACTTAATACGGTATTGTAAGAACCGACCGGACCCTGGAAACAACCCAAATTTAATGTTATTTAGACATTTTAGTTTAGACCATAGACCACGTATATAATAAGTCTATGGTTTAGTAGCAGATAACTCATGGACAAGAACAACTATTTATCTTAAACACATTCCCATATTATTTTTTAAGTGTAGAGACTTATTATATATCGCACAACTTATATAAAAATACTCGGCTATATTTTATACCTTACTCTCTATAAAAGCGCACATATATATAACAAATTACGTTATACATTTGTAATTGTGTAGTTTAAAATTCAATAATTCGTGCGCGTGTGATTAGGTATTTGAATCAACACACAATCTGAATCCGACGCACATGGACGAATTGACTTCATAACATTCGCTGGTAGTGATGAAAGAGACTATAGTACTTCAGTCATTTATAATTTTATCTATTTTACAGAATTCCACCCTCAAGTACAAACTGGTGGTCGGTTTTAAACCAACATTTAACTAACAAGACTAATACTTGAGTTACTTAACGCATCAATTTTTTAGTCTTTTAATTTCTATAAAATGTATTTATTTAACAAATATGAATAAATATGGCTACATTGATGAGAGTCAAATATTGTCTATCTAACGACCCGCAACTTAAAGCAAATGTCCTTTATTTTCCTTAAATGTTTTGAGAGAGATTTAGTTTTATGTTCTGATTTGAAAGCCTTACGACCTTAAACCTTTAGTTCTAAGTTTATAACTCAAAGATTTGCTGTTAATAGTCTTAGTACACTCGTGAGGCATCTAAAAGTCATACACTTTAAAGAACTAAATTCCTTTCATCGCTACCCTGAGGCATTGTGGTCCAGAGTTTCACCGTCGACGGCGAATGGTTTGAAGATTACTACGTAGGGCAGCAGACTGTGGTTGAATAAATGGCTAGTAATATTCGAAATATCCACCAACGATAAAAACATCGGCGGCTGGGCACAAGGCTTTATAGGCTGTAAAACTTCTACTCCGCTTTTACGTATATATAAAAATACATTAGCACTGCTATTCTCTTCGCTACAATGGATAGCCACCGCGTGGCAACTGGCACCTCCTTAATCTGAAGAACTCTTTCGAGAAAATAGATGACATTTGTAGTTTTGCAAGAAAACTCAGATTAATCATTTAAAATAACAAATTTGTTTTTTGTATGCATACGAGTGTAAGTATTAAAAATCACTTCATTAGTTTAGTTTAGAAGTGAAAATCACGCTCTATATCTTGTGATCGAAGACTTAAGAGAATATTTTCACTTTTAAGAATCACAAGATTTCAGATTTACATAATTTATATACACACATCAAAAAGCCTCTAGCATTTAAAAGTCCACTCCAAGTTATAAATATATAAATTGTTCTTTAGTACTCTAAATATTATATCACATACATTACTTTCACAAAAAACATCTGAACAATTGTCATTCCACACATATTTAAGTCACACGATAACTCTCTTACTCAGTCATAAGAAATACAATTTTTACATAAAAAAATATAAAAAAACGTAAAGCCCTGTACATCAAAGAAAACAGAAACCGTATTTATTCCTACGGTCTAAAGTTCAACATGTGACGCTAATTCAGTGTTCCGCAAAGTGTATGCCGCGGCAAATCGGTGTACCGTGGATATTCAACGGCGTGCCGCGGAAAAAATGGCAAGTTTTGTCAGAAAGATATAAAAATAGCAACACCTACGTTTAGAAATACGCAAGCGAGGCGTTTTTGCGAGGAGTGGGACAGCTGCGCGCGCCATGTTAACATGCGACCAATATTAATTGACGAGCTCGGTAGCACAGTGGTGAAACGCGTTGTTACGCTACTTTGACACCAACGCTCGTGGCTTCGATTCCCACACAGTACAAACATTTGTGTGCATGAACATGTCTGTTTGTCTTGGTCTGGGTGTTTTCTATGTATAATAAGTATGTATTTACAAAAAAAAATGTATTTACGTATGTTTATCAGTTGTCTAGTACCCATAACACAAGCTTCGCTTACTTTGGGGCTAGATGGCGCTGTGTAATTTGTCCGACAATATTTATTTATTTATTAAACAGTCGTCCTTGTTGCGAGCTTTTATAAACAAAAATAAATTGTTATTTATCGTTAACTAGCCGCTAGTTTAATATACTTCCTCAAATTGTTTCTCTATTTTCTATGGTGTACATCTATCTATAACTTCACGCCAAATCCCTTGCGTGGTAAGAAGAGAGAACCGAGCGTCACATGACTCGGTCCTTACATACCTCCCTCACTTCTTTAACGTTCACAACCCTTCTAATGAGCCTTCTGATAAAAACACGATCAATTTGGTCATGGTAATAAGTATTGGGCTTTCTCGGCTCCTACATCCTTCTACTTTCGCGTTGTATATATGTTTCGTATTTTTTTCTTCCTGCATTATTTCTACATGTCCGAAACAACGGAGCATCCCTTTCTTATGGAGTATAAAATTTATTAATGGTACCCTTTGAACACAAAAAGTTTGCGGAACATTGAATCCGTGGCAGCCTGTACCTATTTCATTAAGACAAATTTCTTATAATATGCCATGGCATTAGAGATAGATCGAAAATATTTTTCAGTGTTACATTACTTATTATAAGTATTAATATAAAATTGTTTCTTGTGTTCGAAATGGAAAATATACTAGTTCATGGCCACGACGTCATCGACTGCAAATGAAGACAAAGTAGTGTCGAAGCCATCTCGTAAAAAAAACATAAAACGAGTCTTATCATGTTAGCATGGATAACTATTAAGTATTTTAGGAGATCGCGTGTGAAATATATCAATAAGTACCTACACGAAAATAACAGCATGCGTTGATGTTAAATTCAATTTTAAAAGTCATTTTATAGTATGTGTGTGTGCCTCTTATGTTCCCACTCATACACTTAATTACAAATTCGAGTACATAACTTATAAACAATTGTATTTATGTGCTTCCGCCAGCCATTACATCATGGGAACATAGATACTACAGAGAATTGAGATACACTATCGCGGGTGTTGTATTTTAAATCTTCATCATGTATACATATAACACCATAACACCTGCTCTCCATTCCAAATCATTGTCGACAAAAAGAACTTTACCAGTCATGAAACACGTATGGTCAAGTAGGTCAAAGGAATTAATCAGCAATAATCATATTACCATGAATGTTATGTATGTCTAATAATGTCTATAGAAAGAACTTCGCGTTAAATTGATATGAGAACCTATTTTGTAACCTCTACATCATTTAAAACAAATACGGAATGTACACACAAATGTGCGAATTAAATCGTCGTCGTACATGAACGCAAAAATTAGGTATACGAGCATGTGATCTCAATATAAGAGCGCGAACACTTTGTACTTTTTATGGACTGTACAAATGTATCATGCGTTCCTAGAATCGCGACGCTAAAAGGTTGAGAAACGATGGCCTATATACTTGGACGTTGTGCTGCTGCCGAGAAATGTTTTCTTTTTACAACGTCGGGAGGCCAAGCATACAGCCCACCTGATGTAAAGCGGTTACCGCAGCTTAAGAATGCTTGCAATACATTATCACTCGCGCGATGCCACCACTGCTGCTAACACGGCCCTTAGGAGCTTCGTGGTGACCTCACTTACACGCAGAAACATAACAACCCTACAAGGAGGTCCACATGTCCAACAGCTCCAGGAAAGTTGTTATTCGGCTGCAGTTTCCTATAAGGTGGAGGTAGTTACCCAGACAGGCTGTTTTTATACGCTATACCTCTATTAAAATTGAATTTAAATTCAATTGTTCACTTCATTCGCATCACTCAAATACACTGGCGGTCGCTTAATAACATAACATGACACATTAACATGATATATTAGCAACCTTTATCTTGGCAAACATCAATGTATCATACGACTCCAAGTATGTAGTGAAAACAATAGAAGCGTATAATTACGTCAACTTTACGTTCCTGACAGTTCATTTGACAACATTAAAATACTTAAATTAAGCAGTCTCAATACACAAATGCAAGTGTTATCACTCACACATACACCTCATGTTCACAGTGCTCGATCATTGCAATTGTCCAATACACACGCGTCCGCCGTTCAGTTGTTTACACTTCTGTTAGAGAAGGGATTGTTCCACCATGATTTTCTCGAAGCCAGATGGAGGTGGATATAGAAAGTTGTCTAGATTTATATCTAATATAGCGCCGTCATCAACTGAAAAATATTAAAATTGAATTTAATATTTAAGGTGATTTCCTCGAGAATAAAAAGATGTTTGTGATTTCTTTGAATGAATAAATTCACATACGAAATTGTATGAATGTATACACGCATAATTAACTAAACAGAATCAGCGCTAGCCTCTGTTAGATTTATATTATCATTTTTTAAGATCTTACCGAACAATTGTTTTTTATCCAACGTCAGAAGGCATATAAGCACACGTGACGTAAAGCGGTTATCGTAGCCTATAAACGCTTGCAATTCATTAAGTATCACTCGCGCGATGTCACCTATGTTGCTAACACAGCAACTCCTTAGGAGCTTACTGGTGACCACATTTCTTCGCAGAAACATAACGAACCGCCAGGGCGTTATTTGGCTGCGGTTTTCTGTGAGGTGGAGGTACTTCACCAGACGGACTGATTTGATGCGGCCTACCTCACTTTATCATTTACGCACATGAAGGTATGTATAATCATAAACAAGAAGCATAACTACAATACTACATAACTGCTACTATAATAAATACTATAGATGCTGATTTTAAAAGGGAGTCTAACTCAGCTTACTTAAATGTAACAATATAGCAGACACAAAGACGCGGCATTAGTTATTCCTCATCTCAAGGTAATGTTTGACATCGGACAAAATGCAAGTCGATTAAAGATGCTACGCCCACTATCACCAATCTTTCGTATTGGCATTTTAAAATTAATTTACGCCTTTTTTTAATACCTGCAACATCCCACATATACTGCCCACCTAATGTAAAGTGTCACCCTAGTCGCTAGCTGCTAAGAACGCATGCAATACAATAAATATCGCTCACTCGACGCCACCCCGCTCTAAGTAGTCCGACTGGAGGTTCCCCCCTCCAGTAGTCGTCCCGTCTATCACTAAAGCCTCGTTTGCCCCTTAGGAGGCTGCACCACGCGTATGTGAGGTGGCTTTTACTCTAAAATTGATATCGAGCCATTTAGATCCCAAAGTGTAAAAAAAATCTATGTGAAAATTCAGTAAATAATTACTAACCATATAGCGCAGGATAAACGGTGCCTCTAACATTTGCAACAGGAATCTCCATATTCTTGCCATTGAGGAAAAAGTTAAGTTCCACATGATTGTATGCAACTCCAATAGTATCGCCCTCTACGGGCATCACTGTTGCCGAGTTGTCATTATTTTTGTCACTCTCTGGCTTCTCGTCAATGTGGGTGGGTGATCCTGTAGAGACTAGTAGATCGGCTGTAGGAGATTCACGTGGCGCTGGTGCCAGATGGTACAGTTCTATATTGGCATGTCGAACAGTACCATCACTGTTTAAACACCAAGACTCTTTGTCAACTCCACCTGAAATTCAATAAAACATTACTCATTTTCTCTTCCGTCTGTGTATCCCCATTATTGTTAGCTCAAATTACCTGCGATATTATTAAAAGTAATTCAACATAAGAGTACAGAAAAGTTTTGAAAAGCAGCAAGTTTCTCAAAAGGTTAATAAAAAGCTTGACCTTACAAGCATATACAAACGACGTTGAGTTATTTGTTGATCAGTTGCTACGTTAGCAGTAAAAGTGGCAATAGTCGATCAAAAGTTCTGGTGTTGCAAGCGATCATAAATTACGATAAATACTTTACGTCAGACGGGTTCTTTGCTTGTTAGTTCCTGCGAATGAGTAAGGTTTCCAGGAAGTTGCTGAGGAGTTACTACGTTAGCAGTGAGAGTGGCAACGGTCGAGCAAAACTTCTGGTGTTGCAAGTGATGATAAACTACGATAACTACTTCACATCAAGCGATTTCTTTGTTTGTTAGTTCCTGAAAGTAGTATAAAAAATGTACTAAAAGTAATCGTACATCAATTCTTTAACACAAGCAATTTAGAAGTTTCGTTGAATAATTCATTGTTGAGTCTTAGTTTCCTTAAACTTTGGACACAACCAAATGTTAGAAAGATGTGATATGTATTAACAACTCTATCGACTAGCACTATAGAATACAGAATATTTATTTTGTTGACGTGCAGGTTTCAGATTATCTAGCTTGTGTATTCAGTATCGTACAAACGAAAATGACTTATATTTATTTTAATACGTCTACAAATGGGTAATATACAATATTAAGACGAAAGAAATTTACAATATTTATTAGCAAATAACCCTAGCATACCATTATTTTCACGCCAGGTCATTTCTGAGGTAAGCAGAGAGAACTGAGCGCCATAAAACGATGGCATTGCAAAACTCACTTGCTTGATAAATATTAATAACTTCTTTCATGCATATTCGCCGGTAACTAAGGCTCCTGACATCACCTTCTGATAAAAGATAGGTAAATTGACCTTCCTCAGCTCCTACATCCTTCCACTATCGCGTTGTCTATTTGTTTCGTCATTTGTTCTGCATTCTTTCTATATGCGCCAAGCAACAGAGTATGCGTTTTCTTATCCGACACTCTCTTTCTTACATCATCATTGCGAAAGCAGCAAGCGGTATACCACAAATTTTGTCTCGAAAAATTGATTCTCGACCGCATTTATTCTACATTCATGCTCTCTCTCTCTCAGCCATACCTTTAACATTACATACAACATTAACATAACTTTAACTTCCATAAGTTAGCGTTGGTATAAAAACTGCATTGTGTACAGTGAACTCTGTCTTCTGGCTTAGGTTTCGGCTACCAGAACTTTACTCAACGCTCAGTTTATGCTGTTTCTGCACTCACTCGTCTCTCCACATCAGTGATGTACATTCCATCCCTGCTAAAAGCGCTTATACAATTTAATTTACTTGTTCCAACACTACATCATCAACAGTACTCCTTGTGTTCGTTCTGGTTCTGATATAAAAATTTAAAATAATAATGATAAAGAATTCATTAAATTTTAAATAAAATTTATTAGTGACGCTATAGATACGATATGCGGCTGTTATTTTTTTTTTTCGATATTTTAAGAATGTAAATTCTACAAATAAAAATTTTGATTGTATACTACGAGTACACCAGTATTTTATATGTATTTTTGGAGTTCTCTCTAATTTTAAAGGAGGCTCTCATGGAAATAACAAGTTAAAGGATTTTTTCAGATTATATTCAGTACACAGACTCCTCCAGTATACTCGTAGTACAAAATGATATTATAGGGAGATTCTCGTACAAGCAAATGCGAAATATTTTCAGGAACACCGTTCCTGTATGAAATCTATATATTTGTCTTGTGTGTGCGTTTGTCTGTATGTGTGTGTCTGTCGCTTTTCTTCGAATACTCAAATTTTAACTTCAGATTCGGATTCAGCATAAAAAAGTAGAATAGGAATGTCTCAAAACCCCACCTCATATCTCTTAAGGAACATGGTCAAAATGACCGACAATTTAAAAAAATAATTGAATTTTTAGTTCAGATTCGAAAAGTAAATTAAAAAGTAGAATAGGAATGTCTTAAAAATGGCAAAATGGCCGACAAAGTTTAAAAAAAAAATTATTGTTATATAATAGACGAGCCAGGTGTTCCTCTGGCAATGCAAGCTTGCGCATTCTCAACTGGTTTTGACTAAAAACGAATGAGTAAAAAAAATTTAAAAGTACCATAAAAATACAAGTGGTGTCGATGATAACTCGTATCCTGGTCAAAAACATTTGTCTATAGGTTTATTTTTCATAGCCACATATTATATTAATTATACAAGGAAGGAATTGTCCCAATGGACTGAAGATGCGCAGTCATCGTGCCCTTGCATAAAGGCAAGGGGTTACGCATGGAGTGCGCCGGCTATTATAGGGCTATCAGTTTGATCAAATTAACAGCAAAAGTATATGGAAAGGTAATTGAAAGGAGAATGAGGGTGAAATTAGGGGAAACAGGGTTGTGCGAAAGCAACTGTGGGAAATATTGCCGAGATATGGGACTGACGGTTCACTGTTGCGTGTTGGGCAGTCCACTTACAAGGATCGCTCAGCATGTGTGCGGATAGATGGCAACATGTCACCCTGGTTTGATGTCAAAATTGGTGTCAAACAGGGCTGCATGCTGTCTGCTAGGCTGTTTATTCTGTATCTCAGACTACAGCCAATCGTGGACCCGCCGCGATACAGGGATCACAGAGTCGATTGGCGCCGGTTCGAAGCACTGATCGGAGATGAGCCTCCATAAGGTGCACAATGGATTATGACATACGTGGCAGAGAAGACGAAAGAAATGTGGTAGAGAAGCCGAAAAGAAAGGTTTCATGCTGCTCGTGGAAGGTATCGTAATGCAATGGAGAGTTCTCTCCGTTCCGTAACATCACCGAGTCTGGCAACAGGGACCCCTGGGGCCAGGCTTATAAAATCGCCAGCAGGCGGATCCGACCGCCCGCCAACATACTGAACGGCACAAACTTTGCTGAGAGCAATACGGGGTGCCTGGAGGGTCCATGCGCGGTCTCCTGAGTGGGCTGTGCCCTGACGACGACCCGTCGAGGGATACGGCCTACCACAGGCTGGTGCGCTTATTGGCGTACTTCATGCCCTCGGGCCCTGCCTCGCGATGGTAAAGGCACTGCCGAACACTGCGCCGGAATTGATGGAGAGAGTGCGAAAGTATGGAAGCACGTCTGGGCTGCCGCACGAAGGGAATTCCACTCGGTGCTGGCGGCATGTGTGACAGAGGGGAACGAAGACGGAAGATTACTTGTACTGCCCAAGGGCAACGGGAAACCATTGAGTGACCCAAAAGCGTACAGACTAATAACGCTCCTCCCTATATTCGGGAATCTACTTGAGCGCGTAATCTTAAGATGCGCCCTACAGATCACCAGCTGTATCTCTGAGCATCAGCACGGGTTCTCTCTGGGTAGATAAACAGTCACGGCACTCCAGAAAATACTCGCTTATAGGCATACCCACGAGCGCCTTCGGACGGCAGCGAAGTATATGTGTGCGTTGACGCCCCAGAAAGGGGCAAAAGGTGAAACAGAGACATGTGAAGACAGATGTAAACAATTTGAAGGGAGTCAAAAAATGCCCACGGCACGGCAGGGAGCCTCAAAGCAGCAAGTGCCGTATTGCATCTCACGCGTTTCGGCTTAAATGACCGTAAGGTCGGTGGAGCCATGGGATGATTGTGGGACATGTTGTCTACAGAGTATAACGTCAACGAATGTAGGATTGCGCATAGTGAACTGTCTGCTGTATGCAGACGATGCCGTAATATTAGCAGAAACACCATTTGATCTGCAAACACTGGTCACAATAATGAAAGACGATTGTATGGAGAAAAGCTTACTATGAATGCGAAGAAAACAAAGATAATAATGTTTGTGTTATGTAGTGTTGTACATTTGAAAGACAAGAAACCAGCACTAATGTAAGGATTACGGTTGATGATGAAGTTTTGGAACAAGTAGACGACATTGTATATCTTGGATGCGCTTTCAACAGGGATGGAAGGTACGCCGCTGGTGTGGAAAGATGAGTGAGTGCTGGGAATAGCGGGAATGGAGAAAGACGATTGTATACAGAAAGGCTTACAATTGAATGCGAAGAAGACAAAGATAATAATGTTTGTGTTATGTAGCGTTGGAACAAGTAAACGAAATTGTATACCTTGAATGCGTTTTCAGCACGGATGGAAGGTACACCGCTGGTTTAGAAAGACGAGTGAGTGCTGGGAATAGTGTGAATGGAACGTTGGGAAAACTTTTTGGCAGTAGGCTCAAGTTTTTACAGCACAGCTCGCTTACAACACAATGCAGTGCTGGCCAACGTTCACTTATGGAAGCGAGAGCCGGGTATGGCAGAGCGAGAGCATGAAAGTAGGATAAACACGGTCGAAATGCGTGCGTTGTGCAAAATTTCTTGCGTAACGCTTGTAAACCGTATTCTCAATGAATAGCTACAGTTGGTTTGCAAACGAGCGTCGGTGTTAAAGTAAGAAGAGGCATGCTCCGTTGGTTCGGACATGTGGACTTGCCGTCGGTCTCCGACGTTGCCGACTCCTGGCACCGCCACTGTAAGTACTATTAATATATTTATTACTTTTTCTTATTAGCTTTATATAATAAATTAGATATACATGTCGAAAATATTTTTACACTATGTCTATTGGAACAAGCACATCTTCTCCAAAATAAGATTACGAAATAAATTGACTTTAATGAATTCAGCTATATACATTTACAGACGTGATGACTAAGTTAAATTTGAATTCTCTGAAGGTTCAATCATTGTTGGATCATTTCGTGCCCATAAGAAGATAGTTACATCATACATTCAATCAGATGACCTCTAGGGCCAATATGTTGACTAGTACCACCGCCAATGCCCTGTTTTGAATTTTAATTACTGCATCTACCGCATTAGAATTTAAATTTGCACTACAAGGGCCGTTATACAATGTGACCCGTCGCAAAGTGACCGCCCGGCGTTTTTGGAGAATTCTCGCAAAATCAATGAGAAAAAAAACAAAAATCTATCTGCTTTCGTTGTTTTTATGAATTTTGAATTTTTTTTAACGGATTTTAAGATAGCTGTGATTTTTGTTCATAGTTTTGTCATCTTTTCACATTTTTCAATTATTGATTTTTTAGTTAGGAGCTATCATTCTGATTGGTCTACTAAACGTATTAATCTAGTCAGAAATTAAACAAAAATAAAAAAAAATAAGTGCCAAGAAACTGAATTTTTTCATCTAAAATAGGCTTAATTTTTCAGTAAATTAAAGTAAATATACCATACATACCATAACACATATGTTTTTTAATTATTAATAATCTACATGATATTTCCAGAAAACTGTTAAAACATTTATTTTTAACAATTATTTTTTTTGTTATCCATGGGTCATTCGTCGTGAAGCGTTTGATGAGCAACGTACAGGAGCGCGTTGTATTGTTACTTGCCATCCCTGGCTGTTCTACGTCCTTTGGATGGAGCGATCTTTCTTTTCTTTAGTCGATCGTTCCATGACCAGACCATGTACAAGTTCGACGAACCACACAGAGCATGACTTTCAGAGCCTTAGCCTGTGTATACAGTGATGGGAGCTAATTTTGAGAATTTGATCAATTAATTGTACCTTAATAAAAAAAAAACAATTTACAAATTGGTTTAGATTAATAATAAAATTCATAGAAACTTCTTGTATTATAATTTTATTCTTTTTATTCACAAAAAGAGTTAACTGACTGATCATGGAAATTTAATAACTCTTGTAGCTTTTTACTGTTAATTTAGGTAAACATTTCAAAAGCTTGTAAGTTATGAAGTTTTTATGAGACAAAATATTCTGATAGTTTACTGAAAATGTCAAGTAGATTATTAATAATTTAAAAAAAATATGTGTAATGGGGGCATATTATTTTTTACTTTTATTTAATTTACCGAAAAATTAAGCCTATTTTAGACGAAAAATTCAGTTTCTTGGCATTTATTTTCATGTTGTGTTTAATTTCTGACTAAATTAATACTTTTAGTAGAGCGATCAGAACACTAGCTAGTAAGAAAAAAAACTATAATTTAAAAATATGAAAAGATGACAAAACTATGAACAAAAATCGCAGCTTCCTTAAAGACCATTATAAAAAAAAAATTTTTGGTTTTTTTCTCATCGACTTTGCGAGGAGGCTCTAAAACCGGCGGGCGGTCACATCGCGAGGGGTCACATTACATATGAACTCGCGATTACGCGAATTTGTAATTTAAAACTAGGCTGCTTATGCACTTGCCGAAAATATGAATCGATATGTAATAGGAGCTGTCTAGCCTTTTATTGTCTAGGAATTATACAAGCGACAAAAACCGTCTCAAAAACTTAATAAAGTACTAGTAAATGTGCTAAAAAACAAAAATCAGCTAAAAACTACATTTTCACACTAGTTAGTTTTTAAGAGAGATAGGGCGCATCAAAGCAGCCTGTTTGAGAAAGTACCTCCACTTCACAGAAAACCGCAACCAAACTCATACATATCCGATAGACGCTTGCAATACCTGAACTATCACTCCCTTGTAGACACCTCCGCTGTTTACACAACAACTCCTTAACTTATAAGTGTGGATATGTCTATAAACTAAAGAACAATATATGTTTTGGGCCCTCTTTCAAATACTGTCAATAGAGACTACTACAACTACAAATTTTTTGAAAAGATCTTTCTGGCCATGTAATTCCGAACATACAGACGTTTCACGTAATAATAACAAATACTCTGTTTGAAAAGCACTTTGCAGTGATATATCAAGAATTAGGTAGGCTCAATGTCCATACATTTTGGCCTTTGAAAATGATATGCCCCTCTGTTAGTTTCAGTGTGATAGCCCACTACACAATGCTGTTGCTTCATAAATTACTTTTTCTGTGAATCCTTTTTTCTCACAATACAATCTATTATTCTTCAGAATATTTTAAATATTACTGACAATTGTTTGAACTATATATACTGACATTTTTTCATGTCATAACACTATTTTGAAATTTCAACACAACTTATTTGAAGTATGCTTTTATGTTCAAAAGTAGATAATATACCTCTATTTAGGTTTAACAAACTACATTTCATATAATAATATATTACCATGAACTTTGCTGACATCCGTGTCCCTCGTGGCAAGTCCCACTGCCCACACTCCACCCTGTTGCAGCTTCACTTCAAAATAGGCCTTGCTTTGCACAAGAGGAGCATTGCCAAGGGCACATCCAGAACCACAAACACGCTGACCTGCCTTCACAACTACCACTTCATGCCCTGGAGATGTAATAAGCAGTGTAACATTTCATGTAACTTTGACATTAAAGCCCATCATAGATGTAGCTCTAATATAACAAGGTGAGTCTGTATTTCTCCTGTTTCAGCATATTTCTTACATTCAGAGTATGACAGCATGTTATCTTACGATACATTATAGCTATGTCTGTGTTCTGTGACGGGCTTAATGTATAGCTATAATGTAGTTGTGATAAAATAGTTGATGTTACTTTAAAGAGGCAAATAATTAATGATAAAATGTCCTTTATAAAAACTAAATATAAATATACACAAGAAATAAATGTAAATTTAACAGTTGCCAGTAATACATTCTGACAGAGGCTGCATCCCCGAGGCAGCCACAGGGTACAATAGATAAGTTAAAATTAAATTAATTATCTACCATTGGGCTCTCATGGCCTCTTAGACCCTCTCACATTTTTTAATTTTATTCATTTCTCATAGTTTTCCTTTACCATTTTTTAAGATATCACTCGATATTACAATAAATTTAGTTATGTTGAGCAGTCAGAACCCGTTATATACGTTTTCCCATACATTTCGCGGTCATATACAACCACCCAGGTTTCGAAGGGTTAATATAGCACAATATTAATATATGTCAAAGGGTAAAATTGAGAAAAATATTAATGCATGTGCTAAATCATTTCCAGACAAAGAGGATTTTTGATGAACCTTTTGAACATACAGTGGACCCCCAGTGTCGGTCTGTCGAATTTGTCAGATTATAGAGTACTACCACAGACCCCCCACAGTCCAATTTTTAATAATACCTTGTAATCTGACAAATTACACTTCAGTGATAAATATCCTTCTTTTGTATCACTTGCTATGAGGAGGAATAGGGGGTACAGTAAGCAGGATGTGAACATTCCCTAAGACTGGCATAGTTGAGCTAAATGACTAAAAGCCTCAGAAAAATATTAAAATAAAAGTGATGAGAATCTATCATAGTCAAATTCTAACCAAAGAATATGCGAAACAATACTGTCGAGAACAATAGGATGGCGCGTACAAGTTATAAGCAGCTCAACCATGCCTTAGTCAAGACTTGCTAAAAAAATTTATGTAACAGTGACAGGAATGTTGATCTACAAGGGGCGCCTAAAAAGGCTTTAGATTCCATTCTCTAAAGTTATCTGACGAAAGATGTAGATTTTATTTTATTATGGACGATAGTCAGCATGAGAAAGACATTTAAAGGCTTGTATATTTATAGGCGTATACAACATATTACGATTTATGAAGCTACATAATATAAACAATATCATACCCATATGTAAAGTATCCAATTGTACAGGATTCTCTTTGATTCGGATGGGAACGCTTGGTGTAAGAGTAAACCCATTGATACAACCTTTAAGACAACAAAACATAGTGGAATGTTTCAATTTTTGAGTTCTGCTAGAATTCTACCTATATCAATACATAAACTATAAATAAACAAGTAACATTCAATCAATTCCAGTGTTTAGAAGTACAAGTTTAGATCATTTTCTTAATTATTTTGATAACTTGATGTTGATGATGATGACTGGTAATGATTATGATTTATTTCCAGGGCTACCAGATAAAAATTATAAATTACCATATTCTGACTACTCATCTATAATTACACGCTAAGTCCCACGGCATGCAGTGAGAAGCAAACCCCACATGAGTAGGTCCTTACATAAGTACCTACATCTCCGCATTTTTTAATAATTAATGCCCCTCGCAGCTATGTGTAACGACTTTTGGAATTCACTCCTTAAGAAGCGATTTTGAGTTTCAAGGCACACGGTACGAAAATTTCATAAGGAGAAAAATCAAGTGAACTAGTTAATACAAAATGATAGCGATACGCTGGTCCTCTATATACATCTGTAGGATTTAACGTACGAGAGAATGAGATAAAAGGATTCTAGATCTATAGGATTTACCTGAGATTTTTCATACAACGTCAGAAGACATACAAGCATACGGCCCACCTGATGTAAAGCGGTTACGGTATCCAATGAAAGCTCGCAATATATCAAGCATCGCTCGCGCGGGGCCTGATGCCTGGTGACCTCATTCACACGCAGGAACACAACAACTTCCGTTACTTTCCTAAGCGGACTGCTTTGATGCGCCCTGCCTCTCTTAAAACATGTAGACCAAGACAAACAGCCATATTCATGAACACAAATGTTTGTCCTGTAGGGGAATCGAATCCACGAGCGTTGGTGTCGGAGTGCCAACATTCACGACTGCGCCACCGAGCTCTTTTTTAAGGAGTAAACTCAAGTCATGCATCGGAGTTGACACACACACATTTTTTTTTTCGTCGTTTTAGGTGCAGTGTTTATTGTCTAAAGTATTAATTATTGGATGTTTTATCATGATCAGTGTCATCAGTGTTCATTTTTGTGCCCAATACTTAGTCACATATTTACAATACCATTTTACATGTCATTACCTGTTTTATTGATTAGTAAAAACAACAGAACAGAATCAAAAACTTTATTATAATGCCAGTGCCAAGTATTTGCTATAATTCGTTATAATGGAATAATCATAAAATTATAATTTTAGGTTTATTTTAACCAGAACTACCTACTTCCGTCATAGTAATTTTATTTGTAAACTTTTGTAATGTGATAATGATCGTCATTACAATACAATTGACGGTAGACATGCGAGCATTGAACAAAGTCTGTAACATTACAACTTAACGCTTGCTAACCTCAGTCTCAACTATGATGTAAGAGAGTGTCAGGGTTAGGATAAAAAAGGCATGCTCCGTTGGTTCGTTATGTGGATGAAAGATCGTCAAAATATATATACAATACGAAAGCAGAAGGATAAGTAGCCAAGAAAGGCAAAGACTCACCTACCACGACCAATTCGGTCGTGTTTTATCGAAAGGTGACTTTAAGACCTTGAAACCGGCGAGTATCCATCAAACCAATTTGATGGATTCGTAAAATTGCTACACTTTAACATTCTCGACAATTGTTGGCTCGCGTAATTTTTCCGCCGTTCATATTTGTTATAGGTAAATAGCAAAAAATTTGCATCTAAATGAATAACAGCGGAATACACTAGTTGGCATTATTATTTGAAAGTTCGAGTCCGTGAGTATTGTGGAAAATTTTAATAATGAAATATCTGAATCTCTCATAGCAATGGAACTTTGATTATCAATTCAACAAATGAATATCTTCTAAAAATTATTACTAATTTAAAGTCGTCTTCAGGGCCGAAAAGAAATTAATATAAAAATAATTGTATGGCTTAATAGCGTACATTATGGCGTTCCGCTTATGTTAGTGATATCTCCAATTCCAATGAGAATCCGGATTTCATTTTCACATATCTGCTCACGCCTGATTTAGTTCCACGTGTGCTGCAACAAACGACAACGTGGCCAATTAATGTAAGTTCTAATTAAGTTATTGCAAGTGAAAGCAAAAAGTGTCCTTACTTTACCAGAATGTAATTGAAACGCCAATAATATTGCTTGACGATATAGTTACATATATTAAGTAATTTAGATTCTTAGAATGTGACAGTAATTGTACGCTCACCTGTCTAAGAATTTCAGAAAACTTTTAATAATCTCGGTAAATGCATAAGCGAGTTACTTATGGAAATAGATTTCCCCTTCCCCGACGTCACACGACTCCCTAGAGAGTTGCTGTGTTCCTGCGTGTGAGTGAGATCTTATAACTATTTTCGTGTAACTCGGAAACTATCTATTCCGATTCCGTGTGTCAACTTTTCAATACAAATGAAAATTTTCAGTGTCTGTAAATACTTCTGCAGATGGTTTAACTTGAAATAATTTTTTAATCATTTTTGTTGTAGTTTAAAAACAAAAGTAAAGGTACACAAACAATTGGAAATACACGGTATAAAATTTTCTAATCTTTTCACATTATTATACGATTCATTCGTAATACCATGTTTTTACGGTAACTTCCGTATACCTGGTAACACTTACACAATCTATCACTTCATGCCTGATTCTTTTTTAATTCAACGGCCTTAGATAATCGCTCTTTAATCCATGCACATACTTTTATAAAGCCACACTTGGAGTATCTACGTAACGTATATATATATATATATATATATATATATGGCAATAGTGTTGCTACTTTATGCCAGTGTCATTAAAATTACGTAAATTACGTAACGTTATAGCATGGTGCGGGTGACAGCTGACAGTTTGACATGACTAGAGATTGAATAACGTATAATCGCGTTTGTGAATATTGGTTAATGATACTCAGATCAAAGCATTAGTTATCGATTAAAAACGGCAAAAATATTCGGAAATGAATTAGGAAAATAAAATTGTAAGTCATTTCTCAACGTATTTAAAATAATAATAATTGTAATAACCCCGCAGCGCCGCTTGTGGCGAGCTGTTGGTGCGTAATGACACCACAGGTACCCGAGTGCTCCAGAGAGTCGATCAGGGCCTTCGTCTCCGGCGTGTTTTCGTCGGTCGGAGTGGAAATCCAAGAAGGCCCGCAGGACTCTCAGCTCTGGCTTGCCTTCATTGGCCGTCCAGAGAGGAGTCGATAGAGTATATTGCTCTAGCAGGTGATATGCTCCAGAGGTGGAAGTGTTAAAGGGCATAACGCCGCGAGTAACTTCGGAAAAAGCACACCTCTTGACACCCCTGAGTTACTCACATCGGTGTTGCCCCCGGCCGACTTTCTCTGGCATTTCGGGGGTCCATCTAGTGAGGCGCGAGCTACCGCCTGCCTATGTAACATTAGATAGGATAGTTATGGCAGTTGTCCGTTTCTCTTCTGTAATAATCCAGTACTAATAATCCCACCAGATCTCATTTCAATAGCTCAATTATTTCCGACACATTTGCAATAGTTCCAGTACCTGCTGTGACCTGTTCGTTGGTATATTCTCCCATTGATATCCCTCACAGCAGGTCACAGCTGGTATAATACATTACATCATTCTTTTAGAAGGGGCCTCTACGCGTTGGTTTCATATCCCTGCGCACGTCTATCAAATGACCGGGATTAAAACCCGTGAAATAAGAGAGATCTTGATAATAATAATAATATAATAATAAGACATATAATAATAATAAATATTTATTTCTCCCATAAATTGTACAAGAAACAGAAAATTACAGATTGTTTTGTTCATACGAGGGTCATTTGAAAAGTTCTTAGCCTAACATACTTAATGAAACCACACGATTTTGAGTTTATTTTTTTTTTCTACATACTCTCCTCCGAGCTCAAAACACTTTTTCCATCGACCCGGTAAGGCTTCGATACCCGTTTTAAAAAAATCTTCGTCTAACTCCTCAAAATAAGCGTCCAAGGCAGCTATGACCTCTTCCTTTGTAAAAAAATGTTTACCACCTAAAAAAATTTTCAGCTTTGGGAACAGATAAAAGTCGGACGGTGCTAAATCCGGTGAATATGGGGGATGAGATAATAATTCGAAGCCACATTGATGGATTTCTGGCATGGATTGCACAGAGGTGTGAACGCGCGCATTGTCCTGATGAAACAAGACTTTTCTTCTCAATAAACCTGGACGTTTTTCTTTGATTTCTTCTCTCAAACGACGCAACAGGTTGCAATAGTAATCGGAGTTTATTATTTCACCCTTTTTTAAATAATCCACGAGAATTATACCCTTTGCATCCCAAAAAACGGATGCCATGACTTTGCCCGCCGATAAAACCACCTTTGCCTTCTTTGGGGTGGGCGATCCTGCTCTTTTCCATTGTTTCGACTGTTCTTTTGTCTCGGGTGTATTGTGGTGAACCCAGGTTTCATCCATGGTTATAAATCTTTCAACAAATTCTATTGGGTCAGCTTCATATAACTCTAAACAGTCGCGAGAAGTTGTGAGTCGGTTGCGTTTTTGTTCCACTGAAAGCAGTCGCAGTACCCACCGCGCAGACACCTTAGAGAATCCAAGTTCAGTAGTAATTATATGATGTGTTCGCTCAGATGAGATGCCTACAGTCTTAGCTATCTCCTCGACAGTCAATCTTCGATCAGATAAAATTAAATCACAGATTTTTTCTTTGTTTTGATCAGTGGAAGCAGTCGAAGGCCGGCCACTACGGGGCTCATCTTGAATGGTCTCACAACCACGTTTAAACTCTGCCACCCAGTTTTTAACAGTTGCATACGAAGGAGCGGACTCACCCAAAGTAGCAGACATGTCTTCATGTATAGCTTTTGGAGTTAAACCTTTCAAATTCAGGTATTTTAATCACTGCACGATGTTCAATTTTATCCATTTTGAAAAATAGCTCTGACTTGACTTACGGTATCACGTGTAAACGAACAATGAGTTACTGTGAATAAACTAAACTGTGCATACTTGTTGCTAAATAATGTAACTACAAAATGAGGGTAGTTATAAAAAAAACCAATGACTTTAACCATGTTAGGTTAAGAACTTTTCAAATGACCCTCGTAGTTATGGGAGACTGGTGCCTAAACTAGGCAAGCCTGTATATCAGGACACCAGTCCTCCACCCTAGGTTATTGGCCTAGTGAAACAATATTCCAATTTCAGTAACATTAATTAAATGAATGTCTTCATGAATGTCGGTAGTTGATCAATCGGAACTCTCGCCACAACGGAACTAAAATTTACTCTTTGGCGAGATTCCAATCGTTCGACTCTCAATATCATATTTTTATACAACGTCAGGTGGCATACAAGCAAACGGCTCACCTGGTGTATCAGTATCACTCGTGCCATGCCACTCCTGCTGCTAAAGCAGCAACTCCTTACTGGGTTTCCTCACGATGTTTTCCTTCACCGCTGAGCAAGTGATAAATATGTACATAAATCCGAAAACACGGATTCGAACCGAGGACCATTTGCTCAGTAGGCCGGTTCTTTATCCACTGGGCTATCACTGCTCTATAAAAAATTCAGCCTTGACCATTCTGTCATAATCCGTTCTAAGTCAACGTCGGCACAGATTACCTTTACTCGTTTAACATGTCTACGTTATAGTCAATTACATACATTCTTATTCGAATTACTTATCACACCTATTTGCTTTTGATATTTCTGGTTTGCGAGCAGCTATTTTAACCAAATTCCAGAACAGTTTAACGTCGGTGGTCCGAAAATTACTTGAGATTTTCTGTCATTCATTTTTTGCATTCCTCTTCATTAGGAATTCTTCTTGCCATTATTTTTCTTACATCACTTAAATTTAAGGTGGTTTTAATTACACCAATTATCACTGCACACACATACAGTTTTTCTGCATTACATTACTTCTCATTTAACAGCAGTTTAGATCCTTCATTCAATACTTTCAATGCTCATCTCTAGTGATAGGTAGAGCTATTTCTGCGCATTGATCATAAACTTTAATGAAGGAACTATTGTTTCACAGCGAGCGGCGTTGTCAAACATCAGCGATGCCGATTTACAAAACCAAGCAAAGCATTGTGACTTTGTGTGACTTTGCGTGACTTTGTAAAGCGGCACATGCGAAAATTTGTTAAATTTCAATCGACGCACGCACTTCAACAACTTGCGCGTGTGAATACAATAGTGGAACGCCCGCGTTCTGTCATTTATTTTTGTCTCTTCCTACAACATTCATATTGTTTATTAACACTATCTCATTAAATATATCACTCTCTTACTTCGATTCGTAGAATGAGCTCTAAGTATTTGTCTCTTGTGTGGTTTCTGTTGTCTTTTATATGGTGAATCCTTTTTAACCCTGGCTCATTTACTGGATTTACTCGTATATACCTCCTTAATGAATAAATCCGGACATAGATATTATTAGAGAATTTAGTGAAAATATTTCGAGCAATGAAATAAATTACAAAATGCCGACTTATAAGTGTAACTTCTTTAGCATCTAGAGATGTTCAACGCTCTTTTTCTACTTGTAAAAAGATACCGGACGGTACGCACGGCTGCGCCGGTATGAAGAACCGATATTTAATAAAATAAATCAAACTAAACCAGTTGAGAATGCGCAAGCTTGCATTGCCAGAGGAAACCTGGCTCGTCAATTATATTTATTATTTATTATATTAAATTATATACACACATCAAAAGTGTCTAGGGATCAACATATATTTTTGCAATAACTTTTCTCCTGATTGATATTAATTAAAATTTTCTTTAAGGATTCCTCAAATAAAGTGTTTTCGTTTGTCTACAGTAACGATAAACCAAGTCACCTTTGCATTAATAAAGAAATTTGCCATTTTCATAATAAAGGGATTTTTGATATTTGAACCACTAACATTAAAGTTCGAAAAAAAGACTGAAATAACAGTTTTCTTTAAAATTTTATTGGGTAACTTAAACAATTAATAATCCGTGTTTCTACCGCGAACACTAACAATACAAGAACATCGGTTTGGCATACTCAAAATGAGTTCATCCAAATCACGCTGTGGAATGGCCGCCCATGTTCGTTGCAACAACAAAAAAAGGTCTTCTTGCGACTGGATACCCTCCATATTCGGCAGAGCTCTTCTCTGTAGCATATCCCATGCATGCTCAATCGGGTTCAAGTCTGGCGACTGAGCAGGCCAGGGCATGACATTGATGTTAGCTGCGGCGAGAGTCTGTCTTACAACTCTTGCGGTGTGCGGTCGTGCATTATCATGCATTAACTGAAATAAGGGACCGATTTGCACTTGTAGAGGAACGATGACGTCTGATACAATCGTCTCAGCATAAATTTGAGCGTTGAGGTTGCCTCTGATCCAAATCAACTCAGTTCTTCCGCCGATCCAAATACCCGCCCATACCATGATGGTTCCACCACTATAAGAATGGACTTCCTGGCAGGATTTTAATCGCTGTTGGCGTCCAGGGGTTCTCCAGTGTCGTATACTTATATATATTTTATATATTTTTTTATTACAAAGCCACATCTCAATCTCAAGAAATCCGCATAAAAATGCTTGATCCCTAGACACTTTTGATGTGTGTATAACAAATGATTTTTTTTTTATTTGTCGGCCATTTTGACCATGTTCCTGAGATAGGAACGGTGTTCCTGAACATTCCTATTCTACTTTTTTATGCTGAATCCGAATCTGAAGTTAAAATTCGAATATTCTAAAAAAAAGTGACAGACAAACACACAGACAAACGCACAGACAAACATATATATTTTATATAGGAACCGTGTTCCTGAAAAATTATCAATAAGATGCTTGAAGTCACCCTAAACGAACACTTAAGACCTCAATCTCCTCAACTTCGAACGAGTACGGTATGCCCTATATGTTTTTGTCTATAGGTAATATAATATGTCAAGTTACCAACTGATGAACATTGCCCCGCATGCATTGTTACCATTTGAACAAGAATTTCATACTTAAAAACACAAATGTACCTCGGATGGCACAGCGCGGGACTCGACTGCCTGCAATATTTAATGTAGCACTTTTTCTTTTTATATGATGGAGTCATTTTGATGACAAAATTGTGCTACAGAAACAACATTGTTCGTTTGTAATTAAGTAAATTAAGTTTTAATTTAATTATTATTTACAATCTAATTATGGCAATACGTAGGTACGTAGAATTTGTACGTCCTATCTATCTATAACTTCATGCCAAATCCCTTGCGGGGTAGGTAGAGAGAACCGAGCGCCATGTGACTCGATCCTTACATACCTCACTCGCTTCTTTAACTTTCATTGCTCTTCTCATGCACGCTCGCCGATTTCTAGGGCTGATGACATGATCTTCTGATAGAACACGACCAATTTGGTCATGGTAGGTAAGTCTTGGCCTTCCTGGGCTCCTACATCTTTCATCATACACTTTTGCATTGTATATCTGCATCGTCATTCTTTCATCCTGCATGCGTTCAACTTGTCGGAACCAACGGAGCATGCCTCTTCTTATTTTAACACCAACGCTTTCTTTCAGCCCAACTCTGTTTCTAACATTATTATTGCGAATACGGTCTACAAGCGTTACGCCACAAATTTTGCGCAACGCTTGCATTTCGATTTATCCTACTTTCATGCTCTCTCTGCCATACTCAGCTCTCGCTTCCAGTAAGCGTTGGGACCAGCACTGCATTGTGTAGCGTGCTGTGTCTTCTGGCTAAAGTTTTTACTGCCTAGAAGTTTTCCCAACGCTCCACTCACACTATTCCCAGCACTCACTCGTCTTTTCACATCTGCAGTGTACCTTCCATCCCTGCTGAAAGCGCATCCAAGTTATACAATCTCAACCACTTTCAACACTTCATTATCAACCGTAATCCTTACATTTGTTCTGGTTTCTTCTCTTTCAAATACCATTATCTTTGTTTTCTTCGCATTCAAAAGTAAGCCTTTCTACATACATTCTTCTTTTTAATTATTGTAGCCAGTGTTTGCAGTTCCGATAGTGTTTCTGCTAATAACACGGCATCGTCTGCATACAGCAGACAGTTCACCACTAGATCACCCATGCGCAATCCTACATTCGTTGACCTTATTCTCTGCAAACATCTATCGAGATACAAGATAAACTTTGTAAGATCCAGTCAGTACATTAGGTTAGCTCGTATTGAATTAAAATTCTTTTTCTACGATAGGTGTCATCATTACAAACGTTAAAGAGAATGTGAGCTGTAGCTGTCTTGACCATTGAGTGAAACGCCATGATGAGTTGGTTCACCCAATGTAACAAAATATCATTTCCCGTATGTTCTTATTCTTCTTATTTTAGCGTTATCCTGTTTTCCAATCCATTAGGATTTGCTGGGTCCGCTACCTAAGCTTAAGGATTTGGCGACAATACTGATTTTTATATGGAGCGACTACCGTCAATCCTGCACAACCGGACCATTGGAAAACCAGACAATTCTTAGGTGTCTCAAAATATAACTTCTTAGACGTGCAGGTTTCCTCACGATGTTTTCTGATAACTCCAGAAAAAAGAATTTAGTGCTAAATGTAAGGATATGGACCTGGGATCAGTTAGTCAAACGACCGGTTCTTTATAGACTGGGCTATCACTGCTCTGTATGTTTTTTTGTTTCACATAAAACTATACAAATAACATTCAAATGGAAGGACTCGTCGAATATAGCTAACGTGGCAAGATTCTAAAAGTGTTCATGTGAAGTGAATGCAACTTCATTGTACCTACAGCACAGTCAACTGCGTTTTGCGCTGAAGTCACATCTTAAAAGTCCCATAAAGAAAAATAAATTTCAACTTTGAAATATTCTCGCCACTGTTGCCACGCAAGTTATTTTTAATTCTGTTTTACTTATGTAGTGTCTGATTTATTTTTGCAAACCAAATTTCCAAAATGTATCTCGGTTCATGAAACCGAACGACTTTGAAAACGAAATATGCGTCATGTATAGAAAAAAACAATCTTCCATTCGAACGGCCAAGCTGATAAAATTTTATGGAAGATAATGTTTTTTGGTAAAGTACATCCTGCAAAGTTTCCACCTATGACCCAAAGGTCCTACCTATATAATTCTTTTACGGCACTGCACATTGTCAACATACCTGAGACGTTACTTTCTCCAGTAATGTTTTGGCTATATCCTCATAAAAATCAATAAAGTGCGGGGCGTCCGGCATTGTAACGTAATAATTTTGCCAACCAAAAACCAGTTAAGTGAACAAAAAAGCTAATTAAGTTACATCACAGCCGTCGATTACGCTCCTAGAGACGTAGGTCATTTTCACCATACAAACGACGAATGTTGTTAAGAGTTTATATTTATGACATTTCGCGCTATTTGGTTTTGAACTGTTTGACCTGCGGCTTTTAAATCCGCATCGGAAATGCTTTGCGGTTTTCCATAAAAGAAACCACGTTTACTTTCGCATACTAAAATGTATCGGTGCATTTTTTTTAGACTTGGTCTGTTACATTTGTTCAGGATCCGTACCCAAAGAATACCAAGAGGACCCTATTACTAAAACTTCGCTATCTGTCCATATATCTTAGCAACCGTAATAGGCAAAACTTAAAATTTTTAAGATTATATACACACTGCGACATGTCATTTTGACACTTGCACCACCATTTTTTTACTCTTGTTGCGTGTGCATAAGGACGGTACAAAGGACAATCAATCTAGATAGATATTAACTAAGGCCGCTATAAAAACAAATAATAAAAATGTAAACCATTCGCCATATACGTACCTACATGTGTATTTTTCGGCGTAATTTTTAAACGGCGGTGCGGAACCTTTTATGTTTAGGCCAATTTATTTTATCTAACGTCTAGTAGCAAACAAACATAAGTCTCAAATAATGTGTAACAATTACCACAGACTGTGTGTGGTCGAAGCACAAAGGCCCATCAGTTAGCAACAATAGCAACCCAACTGATAATACAGCAATTCTTCAGATGCTTCATGTGGATGTCACACGCTCCCAGAAGTACAACGGCTTAACAGGGGACTGCTATTTGACTGCGGAGTTCTAAAAGAATTTTCTTCCACAGTCAGAATATTTCTTATTAAATATATGACACACTCATGATAACGTGCAGTGCACCACGGTAAAGTTAGTGAACAAGAAGAAACTTAGGAGCGGCAGTTATGAAAAAATATTAAAAATGTAAAATGAATGTGATTACGTGAAAAATAAAATCTTTTAAATTAATCAATATAATCGGCCAAATGCGAGTCGGACTCGCGCACTGAGGGTTACGTTTGTACCAGAGTATATAAATAGTTCGTCCATCACGGGAATCGAGTCTAGAAGAGTTTTCCCATTTTATCCGATTGTGTAGTAAGTTTCCCCCAAAATCAGTCTCCAAAACATATAATAACAATATGAGTGTATAGGTGAAATTGAAAATTGGAAAACAAAGTCTTATACATAGATTTAGAGACAAATGTATGTACTTAAATAGTAATAAGTATAACAGTGTAAGCAATTGGGTAATATTTAGCTTCATTCACCAAAGTAATTAGGGAACCTTAGGTACTGAAGTTCATAAACTATGAAAGGACCGAACATTACTCTAACGAAAAGATAAACTGAATTGAGGGAGAAAATTAACTTTGAAAACTGTTGTTTAACCGTTAACTGTTGTTGCTGTGTTGTAAAACCTAATACATCCACATAGGACGCTATTAGTTTACCAACTGCAAATAAGTTTGTAATCGACTTTTTTTGGGATGTAATTACAAATTTACGATTTTCGGGTTTTGGCTTTACTTGTGCTTCATGACATTGCTTCTTGCCAAATTTCATGATTCTAAGTCAACTTTTGATTAGGTACCTCGACTTAGAATTTTGATTTTTCACTGGCCCGATGGATTGCAGACTTGAGTATTTGATATTGAACTGAATATCAAATACGTCTGCAATCCTTTACTTAATGTCTCCACGCATTCCTAAGAAAAGGGTTCTTGAAAAACCAACAGACGGTGACGCAAAGCTATAAAATTTTACTGTACTCAAATCGGTCAATACCTAGGACTAAAGGAGTATTCGCTTCAAAAATTGGAACTGGCTTCATTGAAGTCGATGCACATCATTGGCAGAGCTGCGATAGCCAGCGGAGCCACATTACCCTCAAAATTGTCGTTTGGGGTAGACTGATGTCATCCAGCTAGCGTTTAGACGGTAATAGTGAGAAACTCCAAAATCGACACACTAATAGCTAACATATTGTAGTTTTGTATCCTTTAATTTGAAATTTAAATGTTCGTTGGTGAGGAAGAACGGTCCAAAATCGTTCCAATTAGAAAAAAAAAACATATGGGAAAACGTATGGCCGGCCACTCTGCAGTGCAGAGTCTGCACTGCACTCCCATCAACAGAAAAAGTAACAGCACTCGTCGCTAGATGTCGTACAGGGTTCCATATATTTTTAAAAAATTAAAAAATTAAAAATAAAAGATTTAAATATTTTTTAAATTTAAAAAATATCAGCTCTGCCTACACAGCTTGCTGTTATTTACTAGTTATTTGTTACTACACTAGTGTCGAAGTCAATGAATTCACTTTCCCATTTTTAACTGTAGGAACATGCACTAGGCACTAGGAACTTAGCGTGAATATACAGGTAGATATTTATTTAGAAAACGATAGATACGTAGATGTTTCTTTTAGAAGTTTATAATTCATCATTTTTTAGCTTATCGATGTTTCATCCCACGTTGCGCATCCTACTGGTTTACATTTTTCACATACATTTAGGTTACCGCAGAACCATTTCAAGATATCGGTGGACATACTTAGAAAGCAAACACAAATCCATCTTTTAAATGTGGATAAGCAAACACGTGACCCAGTTGAAATCTGGCCAATTCAAACACTACCATGAACCGCGCGTTACCCTAAAGGCCCCGAGACATGATTTGTTCGCAAATATCTACTCTCGTTCGAGTTTTCCTCTAAGTAAACGTTAAGCCTTTTAGATCGGAAAACTATATTGAGGGTTTATTTATGAGAAATTATAATTTCAAATGTAAAAATCTACTTTAACGAACAATTAAGTTGATATTTTACCAAATTTATGAGACCAATCGTGTGCTAAGACCAAAAATATAAAAATGTTCAATATAGAGAGATCAGTGGGGGTGGGTATTCACATTGTAAAAGTATTCACTCAAATTCTATACATTTTGACAGATAACTATTCGATTCTTATTCGAATATAGTGTAGTTTTAAGGAGATTTTAACATATAATTTTTTTTAATCTATTTATACACAATAATAACAATACATACAAAATTATATTTCGACCATTAGCAAAAACCCGCAATGGTTTATCCGCTAAAGAAATCGTGGTGGGATCACATGCTCGACACGAAACAATGTTTTTTTTTTATGTATTAAGGTGGCTTTTTATGGCTTATTTAAAAAGTCTTTTTAAGTGTTTTTCTACATTTCGCGTATGGATTTGACCCGGAATGATCTATCTAGCGATAATTCAATATATTTGGATATATACAATACAATGCTCTTTATTGCACCACATAGAACAGTAAACATATTAAAATGACAACTTAAAATTAAAGTATTTGTACTTTAATTTTAAGTTGTCATTTTAATATCGCACGCGGCGGCGGTCTTATCGCATAGCTATCCCTTCCAGACAACCTTAGGGTAGAGGAAAAAAATGAAAGAACAAAATAGGTAGGTGGCGCTGCACAAATAATAAACATAGGTACTTAAGTTAAATACTTAGTTCAGCTAATCTGTCTAAAGAAACGAATAGATTAAGTTAAGTCTAGATAAGAGAAAGATAATGAGCCTTAACCTTATTTTTGAAACTGACCACAGTGTGTGCATTACGGATTGTTAACGGCAGAACATTCCAAAGCCGCACAGCCTGCACCGAAAATGATTTCGTGTAATATTGGGAAGAGTGTGAAGGCGTTTTAACACGAAGGGCGAGATCACTACGAATAGAACGACCCTGCGCTCCATCATGGAAAGAGAAACGCTCATTCAAATAATCAGGGGTAAAGGATAAAAAATAATAGAATAAAGAAGGGACAAAATGTGTAGATTACGGCGAAGTCTAATAGGAAGCCACTTGAGATTTAAGCGAAATTCAGATACGTGCTCATATTTACGGAGTCCAAATATGTACCGAATACAAAGATTCTGTAAACGCTCAAGCTTGTCTAATTGCTCTTCAGTATTATTAAGAAAACATGAATCAGCGTAATGAGAATAGGAAGGAGCAAGGATTGTGCAAGCGCAACTTTCGTGTCAATTGGTAGAAAAATTTGTAACCTTTTTAAGCGAACAGCTTTCTACTGATACTTGCAATTTGAGATGACCAGCATAGAGTTCTGTCAAAAATAATCCGAAGATTTTTAACGGTATCAGAATATGGTATGTCGATACCTTTAAAGTTTACCTGTTGCAAGTTAGGCCAATCAATTTTAGTGATTTGGCGAGAACCACCAATCACAATCGCCTGCGTCTTGGTTGGATTTACAACAAACCCATGAGAGTCACTCCAATCTGATATGCAAGAAAGAAAATATCATGTTAAGTAATTCTAATATTTATTTCACAATTGCCCCATTGTCTGTCGGTTCTTACTTATAGTTTAAAGCTTCGTTGAAATATCCTGGAGCAGGTCGCAAACAATATTTATAGTAAGGCTTTTGAGTGTTCAATACAAATTTGGCACCATCTATGTCAATTCACTTGTGATTTAGAATGGGCGCATTATATAATGCTGGTTCCTCGTGTAAAGGAAGGAACCCCTATAAAAACGTATGGCGAAATAGTATACATATACCGAAACGGAACACCTCACTCGCTCTCGAAACCTGACTTAAATCACATGGCTCCCTGCCAACTTTGCACAGTACATATTGACTTTACAACTATAATATTGATAATCGCCGGAATATGTATTACTTGATTGAATGCAAACATTTGTCAATTTAATAAAATTAATCAGTTACGCAATAATCCGTAATCATTATTTGTTTAAGACAACGGCCGCTAAAGTAGAGTGAACAGCAAACACAAAAGCAAAGCCTGGAAAACTACAATGCTTATTTAGTGAAAGTTCAACCGCTTAGATGCGAAATTTGTACAAACATACACTAGCACAATACAAAAAACGGCAAAGAGTGAAGTTGGTACTGTAGATAAATTATAATCTGCAAATCTTGTAGAAGTGTTTATTTGTTTCACCGCGCTAATCTCTGGAATTCTTTGTACATTAGGTCAGTTCTTGCGGAAGACAGGCTATACAACATACGGCTATTAGAAGCCCTTATGGTTCATAAGGGCCGAGCAAGAGAAAGATAGTCGGAAAAAGTACCGAGATACGAAGTCGTGAGCTGCAGCTAGTAACATATTATGTCGTAGGATTATTATGAAACTTTTTTTTTTACAACGTTGGGAGATATACAAGCATACGGCCCACCTGATGTAAAGCGGTTTAAATATACCGTACCGTAGCCTATAAACGCTTGCAATACATTATGTACCACTCACGCGAGGCCACCTCTGCTGCTAATACAGCAACTCCATAGGAGCTTACTGATGATCTTACTCACACGCAGGAACACAACAATCCTCTAGGGAGTTATTATTCGGCCGCGGTTTTCTGTGAGGTGGAGTTACTTCCCCAGACGAGCGGTTTTGATGCGCCCTACCTCTCTTAAAAATACCCAGACCAAGGCAAACAGACTTAGCATTTCATCAATATCCTAGGATTTTGATTAATATATTTATACAGTTGATTTTTCTTGTTTCATATCATTATAAAATAAGCGTTACATCGGAATAGAAGTGCGTGAGGACTTCTCGCTTTAGACGAGGATGGGTGATTGCTCAGTCTAAAAGAACTGCTTCATTTTTAGGTAGTAATACACAATAACACCTTAAGCTAGACTTTCATGCCGCTTTTATAAAAATGGTACTGCAAATATCTAATATCTAAAACTTGTCGCTGATATTTTAATAATTCATAACAAAGAAAACAGTTTTTTTTTTTCATTTTTCGCGCTATAGTTTCCCTGTAAAAAATAGATAAAACGACACTACAGCAAATTTTTATCCGGTTTTCGCATTGAAAGCTTCGGATATCGAGGACATTTTAAAATATAATAGGAGTTGCGGATCTCCCTGCCGAGGATTTTCCAAGAGAATACAGCAGGACGTTCTTCAAAAAGGGCGTAAATAGGTTTTTACAGGGTCAGCCAATCATAAGTGCCGTCCCTAATGTTGCAAGTGTCCTTAGGCTGCGGTTACCTCTTACCATTGGGCAGGCTGTATAATGTTTGCCTCCTTTGTAGTTAAAAAAGAAGAAAGCTATGTTTGCTGCTTTAGGAGTATTCCGACAATTTAGACATTTTTTTAGGCGGGGGCCCAACTTCTCTTACACTATCATTGGTTGGTAAAATAGATAATGGTAATGCGCCTTCTTCTTCCTAGCGTTATTCCGTTTCCTAATCCATTAAATTTGGCTTAGTAACCCTAAGAGTTTGGCGAAGATACTAATTTTGGCGACTGCCGCCGTACCTCCAACCCACAGGTAAGACCAGACCTTTATTAGCTTATGTCACACGTCTTTTGAAATATAATTTCTTGGACCTGCGGGTTTCTTAACGATGTTTTGCAATGGACATATTAGGGGTTAATGTATGAAATTGCCGATTAGTGCTGAAAAATTAAAACTGTTTTTTTTTGTAAGGTGTAACATATTTATTTAATCAAAATATTCACCCTCATTATCTATACATAGCTGCCATCTAATTGGGAGTGTATTTATGCCTTTGCGATAGAACTCTGGAGGTCTTGATTCGACAAAATGTGTGAAAGCATTTTGTACTGCCTCGTGGGAAGAATTTTTTTTCCCCGTAGATAATTGTCCAAAATATCACGAAAAAAATGGTAGTCAGTTGGAGCAAAGTCTGGCGAGTACGGAGGATGACGTATGGTTTCTAACTGCAGCTCCTGTAGAGTTACAATTTCTCGTGCAGCGTGAGGACTTGCGTAATCATGGAGCAATAATGATGAAGATTGATTCACGAGCCACTACCAGTTTTGCCATCATTGTTCGAAGTCGGTACAGTAAACATCTGCAGTTATTGCTTGACCAGACCTGAGAAAGCTATAGTGAATAACGCCATGAAGAGACCACCAAACAGTTACCATTACCTTTTTATTGGTAAGCTTTGCTTTAGGGCTCTGTTGCGGCGTTTGACCTGGAGTCAGCTATTGTATTTCTCGCTTACGGTTATCGTAAAGAATCCACTTTTCGTCACATGTCACAATTCGATCCAATATTCCTTCATTTCTGTACCGATTCAACAAGGCAACATAAGATTCAATACGCGGTTCTTTCTGCAGATCAGTCAAATGGTGAAGCAACCATATTTCTTATTTTTTTATCTTATTGATTTAATGCAAAAGAGTCAATATTGTAGGTAGATAACATTGATTATCCTGGGTAGTTTGACTCTGATCGGCTTCTACCATCTCCTTCAATTCAGCGTTATTCACCTGTGTGGGCGGTCTTCCACGTGGTTCATTCTTCAAGTCGAAGTTTCCATTACGAAATCGTTTAAACCAAAAACATACGATGCGTTCAGCAGTCTCCTCTCCAAACGCAGCATTGATATTGCGAGCCGTATATGCCGCGTTAGTTCCGCCTCAGAACTCGTATTCAAAAATTACTCGGATTTTGAAGTACCCATCTTTCCCGTCTAAGCTGAATAAAAAAAACGATTGAAATTCGAAAATCAAATGTTGCACATTTTTTAAAAGAAATACCTCATAGGCCACATGTGAAAAAAGTTTCACTCGAAAATCTGACACCATGAAGGTTTAATGTCAATTCAAAGCATCTATTATTATATATTATTAAAACGGCAATTTCATACTTTTACTCCTATTATAATAACACGATTTTATATTTCTTAATTAATTATAATACATTGCAGTTTCGATTGCTTACAATTTAGGTACCTATATGAAATTCAGTACGAACGTATTCCGCGTTTTAAGTTGGTTACCTATTTCATGATAGTTTTATTTTTAACTGCGCTATATTTACTAATTTTAAGTAGTAAGTTTAAGTTATCAAAATGAAGCAGTTTACTTATTAGAAGCGGGCACCGCAATTCTAACAAAATATATCCAAAAAAACTGCGATACATTAAAATGACGTAAGACAATCCTGTTTGAAAACCTCTTTCGACGATACATTGCAATTTAGGTGTCTAGGAGATTCGCTTAAGTGTATGGTTTTATTTTCTTTGCTACGTAACTTTCTTGACATTATAAATATCGATCATCGTACCAAATTTTAGAATTCTAACTCGGATATTCTACGAGATAGGCACTTAAAAGCTTCTTGTTTACTACGAAATGGTAATGTATACTACTACTATTACTACTACACTATCTTCACGCCGTATCCCTTGCGAGGTAAACAGAGTGCACCGAGTGCCTCAAGACTCGGTCCTTAGGTACACACCTCACATGTTTACGTAATACAGAATTAAAAAAAAGATACGTAGCTATTCGTATTTTTATTCACTTTGGGAGTCCCATCACACATTATTTCTGAGAAATTACTACTGTTATAGGTATATGTAGGTTTTCGCGTGAGTAATTTGAATTGAATTGGAATGTGAAATTATTTAAAAATTAAAATTAAATTAAACCATAAATGTGTCTCAGAAATAATGGGGAGTTCAGTTTCATTAAAGAAAAAAAAACGGAAGTACTTGAACCTGAAATTGGGCCAAATATTCCAGTATTTTCTCGACCACATGTCTCTTCAATGTCGGAAACCTGTGTCCATCCGTGGTATCCAAGCACACCCATATGGACAAGCTATCCAAGCGCTTAATCAACTGACGCTGTGTTCGATGGATTTACAACTCATGATTAATCTTTAATCATGTTTCATTTAGTTTAAACTCGAAGTGGAAAATAATAATTATTGATTACTTATAATTTTAATATTAGTTTTTCAAGCTCCTGTCAAGAATATCTCTTTTTTTATCAACCGAACATTATTTTTAATTTGTATCAAAATATGTATATATCTCTTATCATTACCTTTAGTAAAATTATAAAAACTAATAAAATTTTGTAGATTATAAAAAGTGTTTAAAAGTTATAAAACGATTTATCTTGACTTTGATCTTAAAAATAAAATTACAGCCCATCGCAATATACCTAAATAATACGCATTTGGACATGGAAGCGGTGAAAACAAATTCAAATGTTTATTAACAATATTCAAATTCCTACATTCATAGAATACGCTTGAATGAGTAGGTAGGTACTAACCCTAACCTTGACCATATCGTGATTATGGTTAAAGTCGTAAATCGTGATTACATTACTTATTCATTATTAAATTTGTACGATTAGTCAATATGACTTTTACATGTTAACTTTCTTTTTGATTTTTTTTATTTGATTATTCTTTTGTAAATTTACGCCTGGGACAACCACATATGAGTTAAGGCATTATAAATAAAAAGTAAGAATAAAACAATGGAATAAAAAAATGTTTTATGTTATGATTTTGTACTAGGTTTTAGTACAAAATTAAAACATAAAACATTTTTTTACAATTACTACTTTGATCGATGCCAATAAATATAAAAACGGAACAATGAGAACGAGCGTCGTCGAATTCAGCCCGCATGAAACCATAAATTAAAAGTAGTCTATAGCACCAATTATCTAAATGAACAAACTAGGCAGGTACCTCTTTATAATATAAGTGACGACTAGCTGCTGCAGGTTAAACCAAACATCATTCTGTAGAATCCGCGAGCTTAATTTTTTAATCTTTACACATCGACCTTTAATATTTCTGAAATACAAAGATTTCGAATAAAGTTATCACCGTGAATTTTATTAAAATCTGATTTTGTATGATCTGTACATAGAGCAGATATATAAAAATTATGAAGAAGTATGAAAGAAGTCTTTCGTACTTCAACTATTTTGTAATACCAGACCAACTGCTTTTCTATTTAAAAAAATATAAGTCTCAATATTGTTATATACGTAACAGAATCCAACGCATAAAGTGACAACACTGTTATCTGACCATGCGTGCTGAATACGCAAACGTAGTCGCTGGTATTCTATTCAATATTATGTGAATATAAAAAACTTAACAACATGTCACGTTGTAATTTTATGTATTATTTTACAAAAAGCTCATAACCACCCCACAAGGGACGTTCGTCTGTCATCGGCAGACGGTATTTCCTCCATATAAAACGGTCGCGGTGCGCGCACGCAGCAGTTTGTGACGGATCTACGGAATACGAACACGGCACAGTGAGTAGCTGTTTTTATTGTCTCAGCCCTTTTTTATTCTGATTTTTTAAATTACTTTTGAAAAAAATCAATACGGTATTTAAATCGTGCTGATACGTATATCGCTTTAAGAAGTCATTTATATAATTTGCTCAGAGATGTATGTTATAAAATATACATGTATTTAGAATATTTAACACAGAGCAGATCGAATAACTTCCTAAAATACTATTGGTGTAAAAAAATAACTCAAAATGTACAAAAAATATAGATAAAAATAGATTATATCACACTTACATAATAAATTACATAAAAAGTGTTATTATAACTTACAGCTATCGGGTTTACTCATTTAAAAATCGTTCACATCTGCAAAATATTATAATTTATTTAAATTTATGCATTTAAACTCATTAATTTAAATTATTTAACACAAATGCTACGGATATAGTATTACTTACTTGATTTTTTCTGTCATTTTTATAGTTAGGAACTTATGGTATTTTTGGATAAGGAATCGTAAAGTTAAAGACGTATATTAGAAGTGAACTATTGCTAGAATAAAATTGTTATTTTCTGAATAGGAAAATATTTGCATGCTAATATCATGTTAAACTTAACTTGGCCTTTGTATCGTTCCTATGCTGTACGAGTAGGTACGCTGTAGTAAGATTTACAATAGATGTGCAACTGACCAACGTGCTATTTCGACAATGGCCTTAAGGCCATTGTCGATGGCGTTATTTTTTATATTTCTTTCATTTTTCCATATAGATATAATATAAATATACTGCGTTGTTCTCGGAAACGTCTCTAACGATTTGGATCAAATTTTGTATTCCGATAAGGTTTTACTTTCTAAGTTTATAGTTGTCCCGTCCCTCCAGCAAAACTCAGTTCTACATTAAAAAAAAATAATAAAATCAGCAACCGAAGCTTTGTTGCCTAGATATGTAACCTTATAAGGCAAATAAGCATACGGCCCGCCTAGAGTGTAGCAGTAACAGATTAATGATTATTGATTGGTACATGGCAGGAGGTACTTCACTAGTCGGGCAGCTCATTAATCGCTGCACTTTACCTCTCTTTCTCTAGAACTTCATTTGCTAATTTGTTGATATGGTGCATCAGCAGGAGAAGTTGTCTTCGCCTCTAAAGATGATTGCTAGCCATTAACACCCCTTTACACTTGTATTTTAAACTAAGTGCCGCTGAAAGCACATCATTCATAATACTTTGATGTTTTTTCAATTCTTACAGCGCAAATGACAAACAGAAAGTAAATTTAAAACTACAGTGCCAAGTGTGATGTTTTTTTTTTATACAACGTCACGAGTCATTCAAGCATACGACCCACCTGATGTAAAGTAATTACCGTAGCATATTAACCGTGAAAGATTGCTATACATTAATTTTCGCTTGTGTAAAGCCATCTTTGATGCTGATACAGCGACGCTTCATGAGCTTAGTAACCTCACTCACTCGCAGGAACACAACAATCCTCCAGGCAGTTGTTATTTGGCTGCGGTTTTCTGTGAGGTGGAGGTACTTAGCCAGACGGTACCCTTAAAAACGCCTACACTAAGACAAACAGACATCTATGCATACAAATATTGGTCTTGCGTGGGAATCGAACCCACGAGCCTTGGCGTACAAGTAGCATTACTAACCACGACCGAGCTTGTCAAATGATCGTGACGTGCTTTTAGCTGTACAATATGCAGGTAGGATCGAGTGTCGGTTGTCGTGGGAGGAACGACCTCTGGCCCTGGACAAGGGCGCTTTCTAACGCCCAGGACCGGTCTTATTTGGTGCGGCTGTAAACATTATTCCAGGGAAAGTTTGTTTGTAAACAAAGTGCTGACCGACTTCCTTCGTTTAAACTTCAGCCTCTACATAATAAACACAATTCAATATGATATTGTATGTAAAAGGCGAATTTAACACAACTCCCATCTCGCAATTCACGTTTGCTATGTATCGAATTTATAGAGGGACTGCGTACTTTAATATTTCAAATAGATCTGTCCATATATAGGTATATATAACTTCACGCCAATCCCTTGCGAGATAGGTAGAGAGAACCGAGCGAAACATGATACGGCCCTTACACATCTCATTTCACATCTCGCTTTTTAAATATTCATAGCTCTTCTCATGCGCGCTTGCCGGTTTCTAGGGCATCTGACATTATCTCATGATAAATCATGGTCAACTTAGTCATGACATGTCTTGGCCTTCCTCGGCTCCTATAGCCTTCTACTTTCGCGTTATACCTATTTTGTTTAGTGAAATTATAATATTCCAAACAAAAACGATGTTAATTTGATACGATATCCCTTACAATCTTCTTCTTCCTAGCGTTATCCCGTTTTCTAATGCATTAGAATTGGCGGGGTCCGCTACCTAAGCCTAAAGATTTGGCGAAGATATTGAATTTGACATGAAGCAACTGCCGTCAGACCCCCACAACCCAGAAGGCAAACCAGACCTTTGTGGGTTAGCTCTCACGAATATCGAAATATAATTTCTTGGACGTGCGGGTTTCCTCACAATGATTTCCTTCGCCGCCGAGCAAGTGATAATTACAAATATGTAGTACCTACATAAATCCGAAAGCACGAATTTAATGGTACATGTCGATTCGAACCAGAGATATATGGTCTAGATGTGATCTATGATATCCCTTACACTATTTATTCTACATAATATTGTTAGAATAAAAATGTTTAGGTACCTATGCGACCGAGCAGCTTTTTATTATTCTCTTTAGGGTCCCGTACCTCAAAAGGCAAAACGGAACACTTATAGGATCACTTTGTTGTCCGTCTGTCTGTCTGTCAAGACCCTTTTTCTCAGGGACGGCTGGAGCTATCAAGCTGAAATTAATATCACATACTCAGTTGAATTAATTTGTCTATGTCCCTTCGAGCAGTGAAAACATCAAACTTCTTAGACACGCAATCAAAAGATACCTACGGCTGTTTATACCTCGTTTATGCGCATATTTTGACACTCGAAAGGGAATCAAAACCTATAGGCTACTTCTCGTTGACCTAGAATTGTGAAGCAAGGTCATGTGGCACAAGTTAAGGAAACAATTCGAAAACCGTAAATATGTATAGTTCACAAAAAAATATGTTTTTACGGAACCCTCGGGGAGCAAATCGGACTCGCATTGACGACTTTTTATGTAATATCAGGTTTTTTCAATAATCCTACATACTAAGATAAAGTTAAAAACCAAAATATTATCTAAATACATAATTTGATCTAAATCGTTGGGGATGTTTTTGTGATACACGATACAAGAATTTCTCGTTTATATATAAAATATGATACAAGTACGCAACTACATATATGTAAATTAAAGTACATATACAATAAAATTACTTATGTATCTACTTATATAAGTTCACAATACCTATTTACGTTAATAGTCTTAAACCTTCTGGTTAAATAAGAACATCAATGAAATACCAGCACGTTAGAATTAAAACCACTAAGACCTTTTTAGCCTTCACTGTGTGTTTCTGTTTGGTTTTTAAACTGGAATTATTAATAATATACCACCCGCCTGGTCATGGACAACAGTGAATATTAAATATTATATTGTTATTTTGTAAGAATAGAACATCTTGGCTTAATATACGTACAATAGATACAGAGTTAGGTAATAAACCTTGGCTGACAGCAGGGTGCATAATACAGCATCTTCTTAAAAGTATTTTACGTAGGCAAATAATTAATTGATCAAAACCGATTATACTGCATATGTAATAATATACTCGTAATAAGCGTAAACGAGCACCTCTCTGGAACTTACGTGAGCCTTTTTAATATCTCAGACAGAAACATTGATTGACTTAATCTTGTTTTAAAGCTATAATAAAATAGACACCTTAGGAAGTTTAATATAAATTACCACTTCGAAAATTTGTATAAGTTTATATATAAACTTGTTCGAACGAGGTTGGATATTTGGGATTATTTTATCTATATCGTAAACTAGTTTCTGCCCGACTTCGCGTAGGTCTATCAGTTCCATAAATCGATAACTTTTATTATTCGAAATCATAGGTTAATGCCAAATCTAAATTTGTTGAAAATCGCAATGTATCTAAGTATTAGGCTCGGTTGTATATATAATATATAATTTGGTTATTATTATTATTACTCATTCTTCTCAATCTACACTGCCCTATTCTCCTGATGTTCTTACTTCCTTTTTCTCTCACTCTCCGAATCGTGTAATTTCAAGCTAGTAATCGAAGATAAAATGAGGATTATTGTTTCAATTATAAGTTATCATAAGTTTCAATTAATCCACACTTGTGAATATTCAATTAACTATGCCTGTCTGTCTGTCCCCAATAAATGTTGTTAATTTTATAATATATTTTTACTGTTAATGAAGTGAGCGAGGTATGTAATGATACCATGTCTTATGGTGCTTCGTTCTCTCTGTTCCCCGCAAGGGAGCTGGCGAAAAGATATAATATACTTTTATATACAAACTTTGGATCTGAAGTTAACTTATGGTGTTCCAAAACCTTTGCTTCGTCCCTGTCCGCTGCCAACCTACTTCGATTACTGCTATTGTCCTTTCATTATTCCGTTAGTATCTATAACTGTCATTACAGTAATATACAAATATACACGCGGAAATAAATTTCTTACATATCTATCTTGAGTCGTTACGTGTTTAAGTTGGTTTTAAAATTAAAATTCGCAATTGTTTTTTAATCCTGTTTTCTTGGTTATTTTAAGTATGATAAAACCAAATGATAAATAATGAGGGTGTAGTGTTTGTACTTTGACGTGATCTATTTACGTAACAAAGTTTTCTTACAACCCATGTCCATTTTTGTACTGCCACATACCATGCAAAACGAATGATTAAGCCCTATCCTACCGTGCTGAGTTAGTTCAAATCAGTTTTTTTTTTATATGAAACATCGGACTTCGATTTAAGTGGTAATCTACTTTAGCTCTTTCGGTAGAGCTCCGGGGTCCATACTGGCTTAGTTGGAATTATTACATTAGGCGAAAGTTCAACGTCAAAAAATTTGATCTGGAACAACTTATACAGTTGTAGATAACTGACCGCGGAAACGTAAACAAGAGATTCCGTAGAAAGAGAATCAAAAGTAGATAAGAAAAGCAATTGATCGTGTTTTATCAGAAAGTAATGTCGAAAGCCAGAAGAGAACAGAAGAAAAGTACTATGAAGCTGGATGAGCTCAAGAAGCGAACAGTGTAATTGTCGTGTCATGTAACCTCTACCTACTCGTACATCGCAAGGGTCTTGGTGTGAAGATAGAGATCCAAAATAGTAGAACATAATATATTGCCGTGTTTATTTATACGGGTGTTTACTGTTTATACACCTGAAATCATAGAAATCTCAATATGAATTACCTATGCGTAAAGAAGGGGATGGGGGAAATATCACGCATCTTGACAGAGCTGTTGCATTACGTCCCGTACTACAATAATAGTGTTAACAACCGTGAAGGTTTAAAATTATATAGAGCTGCTGCGTACCTACGAGTGAATAAGGTCAAAAAGCACCGTAGACATATGGTGTGGTGCAAGTAATGCCCGAGCATACTCTGTAATAATACGGTAATCGTTTCACATAAGGCGTGTTGTTATTCTCGAGTACCACTCGAGTAGTGACATAAAAATATCTTAAATTTACAAACCTGTTTCAGATGAAATACCTCAGTTCAATAGTACTCCTGGCGGCGATGGCGGCTGCGCAGGGCCAGTTCTCAAATGGACGTATCCTGGAGCCACCAGTACCCTCACAGTGTGTACAGAGGGTCATTCATGAAAGATACGCAGACAGTAAGTTTTTCTTTTAATCGATAACAATCTGACTACTAAAACACATCTCCATCTCGTGTTGCACATCGCTGGGTTGTCAGTGGCCAGTGTCTTCAAGCCACTGAAAGGCCACAGATTTAAATTAACGACTATCTGTGGCTGTCAACTTAACATCTTCGAACACTGACAATTAAACCATATAATACAATTAAAGCATTTAAATATTATTACAGTTTTTATAACAAATAGAGTTCACGAGACCTATGGACAAGCTAGTAATGCTACGTCTGCGTAGTGTTATTTTATGCACTTTAATGTTCAATAATTAATTAATTAAATTAAATATCTCATTTACACGATTCTCGAAACGAGTTCTCGATATTACGAGTCAGAATACCAAATCGTACGCACAGTCTTTTTTTGTAAAAATCTGTTAGTCTATGGAATGCACTTCCTCTAGAGGTTAGACTGGCTCCCTCCATAGATTCCTTCAAACTCCGAGTCAAAAACATTTTAATTGGTGAGTTGTGAGCATTTTTGGATGCATACCCTAAAATATATCTCATGTTTGTTTGTTTTTAGCTTTTGTATTTACCTAATGTTTGTATTTATTCCTATTTCTTTTTTCATCTTTGTTTATTGTTTTGTTTATGTATAACTTCATAATATGTATTAGGTAAAGTTGATGTGCGTTATTTTATGAAATTTATGATATTGTCAATTAGTGTACGTTTGTTCTCTCGCCCATTTATGTTATTTTGTCAATAGTTCTGGGTTGGCTGGAAGAGATCCCTTTCAGGGATAAGTCCGCCTTTGTAACATAAAATTAATTTCATTGTAATATGTATATTTTTTAATTTATTGTACAATAAAGATATTACAACAACAACACGAATACCAGTCAAGATAGCTACATCTTGACTGGTATTCGTGTTGTTGTAATATCTTAAAAAAAAAATATGTATATACTTTTAAGTGCACACTTATAATATTCAATGTATTAACCCCATGCCCGCTTTTGCTTGTGCGGGAATCGAGCCATAGTACCATGATAGTTTGTATTAATGGTAAGTATTCGTCCACTGGATTTGTCAATGTTTTGCGAATCGTTTTCACGCATCGTAGGAAATGATTAAATACAGGCACTTATCCGTATTAAAATAGATTAATTAGGAAATACGCGAATATTACTCGATCTCATAATATGTCGGCATGCATCTGTCGCAATCGGTCGAAAGGCCATCTGTAAAATACCTGTATCGACAAGTTTCTTCTAATATGTAAGAACGTATCTAACTGCCCACAACAGGGCAATAGCAAAATAAAGAAGTTCCATTCATAAACTAAGGCAGGTACTAACGCTGATAACGATGATAATGATGCCAGAATTCGAATTTTGGACATGTGGTAGGAGAGGCTAGAACGAGAGAGAAGAAAAATAGAAATGATGGGAAAACAAAGAGAAGACTTTATTGTATACAAAAAATTCTCAACTATAGAACTATACTAAAGTATATTCAGAAACAAACATTTTATGGACATCTGTGAAAGTTTTGTCTATACAGATGGGAAACCTCTCATCTGTCCTTCCATTTTACAACCGCGAATGCATGTATTTAACTTTATTTAGACACATGCTCGCATAGCCCCACTGTAATGACTTCGTTTGGAAGATGTTTTTAACAAAACGATTTTATGCACACATTTTAGAATACCACCATTGTCCTCCTGATGAACACGTTTACAAAAATTCACACATCTATTTGACCGAATAATGCTGTACGCAAGTACTTATATCCAATTGTAATTTAACTTATGAACGACATGAAATAATGATGACGGATGTCGTGAAGGGTTTATAAACATTTGGCTCAAGGTTTACCTAACCGATGCTGTAAATTGAACGCATGGTTATATTGATTATAATAGTAAAATCTAGAAATAATTTCCTATATTGTAAAATATAACTTAGGCATACCTGTCTAAATATTTAGAAATAGAACTATAGCAAGATACCAATCGATTGTGTGGTAACTAAGATCGCTCCCATCATTTGTGTGCCTACTTTGTATGCGAGCCTAGTTACAGATAGCTCAATAAAACCGATTTAAAATTTTGCTAAGTAATTTAATTTTTACGCAAAATAGAGAGATGCTAAGTTTGTCGTTTTGAGAAATACGTTACATATTGGTAGGTAATGTCAGATCAAAGCGGCCACATAGAATGAAAACTAAAATAAATCTAAAGATAGATTATAAGAAATTTGTTACGTACCGATAGAGAAAACCGGATATTTTTAAAAAATGCAAATTAAAATTGTGCAAATGTATAAACTATAAAGTAACAACCGAACCGAATTTCCAAAATGGGCAACAAACCGCTTTGCCTGACCGCAAACCTAAAGCAGTCATAGGCAATGTGGCCAGTTTAAAATACATGCAAATAAAACATCAAAATATGCGAGAAAATCGAAAACGTAAATTGGTAGTACTGATGGTACACTAACATTGTATGTAATAACCAAACATCCAGAATCGTGTATTTTTACAAGATACTTTTATTCACCCAAAACCACAAATAAGAATTATTTGAAACTAAAAATAGTCACTCCTAAAATAATAATTTGTTGCATTTAACTAAAATGCTTAACGACTTAGCCTCTAAACAGTCTTAACAACCTTACGTTATATAACATTAGCTTATTAATATATCGGCAATAATGAAACTATTCTTAAATTCTTATTGTGGTACATGGTCTGTTCGTCTCCAATGCATGGTAGTTGTTCCCCATTAAGAAAAGAAATAAGAACCAGAGGCCAAAATAAAGAATGAGGAATCTCGACCAAACTATAAGAGATATTTACTAAGCTGGCTGGCTATAAACAGATAACAACAGGTAGACGACGCGTATCGTCACAAAGTTTCTCAACTTTATTCCGCTGTAGCTTGAGCTTAGCTATACCTGATGACAAGTATTAAATTGGATAAATGAAGTTCATAATATTCGACAAAGAACTTTGTTAGTTAGAATTACGGAATGGGGGTAAATCTGTCATTAGCCGCTTTACCCTTTTAGGTTATTTAGTTTTGATCATGAAGGTTACTTTTTTTTTGCTACATTTCTATACAAATGTACACACATAGGTAAGCTAAATAGATAGATAATGAATAATACAGAATGATAGCACACAAATGCAGACAGTTCAGACGAAAACAAAAATATATTTTTTAACGCTGAGAGCAAGCGCTTGATCCGACTACAACTAGGCGATTGCGCATTGAACGGCGTGAAGTTTGCTACGCGATAGACAGTTTACGTCACGGCAGCATTTAAAATAACAGAATAACGATCGATTGCTACAAAATATACAATTCGTACACCATGTGCATGCCACGCCTGCCTTTGATTTTAATTCATCTGTCTAGTTCGGTCTAATGCTAAAAACTAAAGTACAAGTGAGACTACAAACAATAGTTAATGCTTAACAGAATATACAGTTTAAAGTATCCAAATGGTTAAACCTTTCTATAGACGTAGGTGAACATCCATACCTAGAAAAGTAAAAAAACATTTTTTTAAATCGGTTAAAAATGTTTAACAGATAAAAATACAAATTGTCTGTTTCAAAATTGAACTGCAACATCACGTTGTTAAAAAAAGCTATTTGGATTACAAATAAAGGCAAACTAAGGTTATCTCTCACGAGATAAGATTCCAACTTCTTCCTGAGCGTAGGTATGTGAATAGATGACATACTTACGATAACAGGACACCGTAAGTAATTTTATTTTAAATGGTGTTCTTAAATAAATTTCCGTATATAAAAGACATATCTACGTACACATGCACTTCTCTCGCCCCTTTCACATTCATCAACCTCTTCACGCATAACACTTCGATTTCGGGTGCCTTTGATTTGACCCTCCTTCAGCACATTAGCCCGTATATATTATATTTTTGTTCACTATTTTATAGCCCGGATAGCTCAGTCGGTAGAGCATTGGACTTTTAATCCAAGGGTCCAGGGTTCAAGTCCCTGTCCGGGCGACGAAAATTTTGATGAAACCAATTAAAGTTTATAACTTTAATTTATGGAGATTGGAGATATAGGCATTGGCCGCCCTAGACGCACACATATTTATCAGTGAGGACATGTAATGCAATACTTAATATTATATTGTGTTATTTGGGTTAATCAATACATATAGGTCCCTACTTACTCGAATTATTACTAGGCGCGGTCAATATATTTTTGCTATTTAAAGTGACGTATACCTATACTGTACCTACAGAGACTTTAATTCAATGTGAACGAAGATTTTTTGTCACAAGTTTTTGTAAACTTCATTTTCACTTGAATGAGTCACTTACAGCGACCCGCTTCGACTCAGAGAACCGCTATTGTATTTTTGTTTGCCAATTTATTGCCCGGATAGCTCAGTCGGTAGAGCATTGGACTTTTAATCCAAGGGTCCAGGGTTCAAGTCCCTGTCCGGGCGACAAAGATTTTGATGAAACTATACAGATTAAAAAAATTGGAGCTAACATTTTGTAATTAATTGCAGTTATAAAGGTATTACATTTTTGTCCTCGTTTTAGTAATACTTAAAGACTATAACCATTTAATCAATATTATTACGAGCACATTCTTTAAGTTAATCACTGCTGCGCTGAATTATAATTTCTTTCTTTGTTCTATTTCCTACACACATTCAATAAACAGTTTTGTACCCCACAATATGTCGTCAATTCTTTCTGCCACAATATGAAAGTCATTTTCTATTGATCGGCACTTAGTTCCCAGCATTCTATGACAATCTCACTTTGTGCTGTTGTCAGGTATTACCGTCAGGTGCAAAAACGAATAAATACCTGTTAATTACACACATAACACAGTACTATCTCTCGTCTCGATATAATTGTTTTACTTGTTTGTAATGGCTATGTTGTGTTCCTACTCTTCAAGTCCTATATTCTCTGTACCGAATTGCATTTCCATCCGTTTAGAGCAGGGTTTGTCAAACTATGGGTCGCGACCCACTGGTGGGTCGCGAGCGAACATTGAGTGGGCCCTGCCTGCAGAACGGCACACCACCCTACCAATCCAACCGCTGGGCAGCGGGCGACTGTCAGCCGCCCGGACAGATTGTAAACGCGGGCGGCGCTTAAAAAAAACTTAAACTTTGTTATTTGAAAAGTCCTTTATTTAGGTATATTGGTAACGGTTAAATTTCCTATAGGTGGGTCCCGAGTTTGGGAACTTGTATTAGATGAGTCGTAGCGCAGACAACTTTGAGAACCACTGGTTTAGAGTTTAATCATAAAAAGTAACGAACAAATAAACACAAAAAGTTGCATCTGCACATCCTCCCCTGGATGAAAAAATTGTGTTTTTATTTTCTCAGGAAACACATTTGTATAGATAAACTTGACTAACAAAACCTTAGTTAAGTACAAAATTTGATCGAATTCGTTAGACCGTTTTCGAGATATACGATATATATCATACTAGCTATCCGCCCTGGTTGCGCACGGGTGATATGATCGCTACCAAACTTCACAGGATCACCTGCTGGGCTAACCTGAAGATTTACTGAAAATTTCATCAAAATCTGCCTAGCCGTTTTTGAGTCCATAGAGGACACACAGACAAACATTCATTTTTATATATATAGATGTACAAGAATTGCTCGTTTAAAGTAACAGAATCTTATTTTCGATTACATGTATGGTCATCTACTATATATAATAACAAATTAACGATAAAAATATTGATTGTAAAAAGGTTGTTTACAAAATAATTTCTAAATATACAGATAAAGGCTACTTCTTCTCATGGCGAGACCCAGCTCTGCGCGGAGTAGAGGAAGATTGGCTGACCGCGAGGAACTACTGCCGGCAGCGCTGCATGGACCTCGTCTCCTTAGAAACCAGCGACGAGAACGAATGGGTCAAGACGAGGATTGTGCAAGACAAGGTGACTTTTTCATATACCTATATTTTAAAGAAATTTGATCTATGCTAGTTTGTATTTACGTTTTTTATTTATTTAATGCTAATATAATGTTAAAATAAGAAGAGGCATGCTCCGTTGGTTTGAGCATGTAGAAAGAATGCAGGATGAAAGAATAACGAAGCGATATAATAAAAATAATAAAAATCAATACAATGCAAAAGTGGAAGGATGTAGGAGCCGAGGAAGGCCAATACTTACCTACCATGAGTCGTGTTCTATCAGAAGGCGACATCAGGAGCCCTGGGAACCGGCGAGCGTGCATGAAAAGAGCAATGAATGTTAAAGAAGCGGGTGAGGTATATAAGGATCGAGTCACGTGGCGCTCGGTTCTCTCTGCCTACCCTGTAAGGGATTTGGCGTGAAGTTATAGATATATAGATAGATAATGCTAATATGAGTTTTATTTTGTGCGAAATAATATGGCTATATGTGTGTGGATTTCAAGACATCATTATTTAATCCAAATCAAATAAAAAGTACTTACTTGAACTAGTTTTTGAACATTTGCTTACTATCTACGAGTATAACTTCACGCCAAATCCCTTGCAGGGTAGGCAGAGAGAACCGAGCGCCACGTGACTCGATCCTTACATATCTTACATTTGCTTTCTACCTATGTAATTATAATTATACACTTCGAAATTTCAAAAAATACTGTCTTTCTTAAAGCTAATGTTTTCTTTTTCTTATCTTTCGTTTGTGTAAGTATTTCATGTACCTACAAGTGCACAAGCGCTTTGAAATACACAAACTACGAATTTTGCCGTATTTATACTTTGGTGTTTAAAATCACCACTATAGTCAACTCAACTCAACCAATATAATATAGTCCGTGCGTCAGGCGTAAGTTAATCTACATCATATAAGCACGACCTAGGCGACATTTCCGTCGTCGGTCCGTCAGCAGGTTATTAAATGGCTGCGATATTCTGGTGGAGGACGTGAATGTATTGAGTATGTTATGGTAACAAAAGTCTGAGGCTGTCCAAGAAAATATGATTTGTGTTATCGCTCACCTGCATAGCGGACTAACGACGTAGTAATCACATGTATAGCCCTACCAGGCTACGCTATCGCTAATCAATGTTTTTGGACCCTAATTAATTATTTTTATTTGTAAATAAAATGTCATTTGGCTCGTTTATGGTTTATTCGATGATGTAGGCTAACCTAAGTCTGTCGCATGAACTGATATTTGGAAGTCTACATACGACAGATAAAGTGTTCCTGTCTTTTAAAGAGCTCTTAAAGCCTACGGTTTATTAGTAAGGCTCTGTTGTCTGCCGTCTGTCGCGGAGCTGTATCTTTTCGATAGTAGGACTTGTAACTTTCACAGAAGGTATTCTTCTTCTTAGTGTCATCCCGTTTTCTAATTCATTATGATTGGCAAGGTGCGTAACCAAAGCCTAAGGATTTGGCGAATAATCCTACAGATGTTCTATGAAGCGACTCTCGTCAGACTTCCACAAATCAAAGGGAAAACCAGACCTTTGTTAGGTAAGGTCGCACATCTTTCGAAATTAATCTCGCACAAACTCGTGTTGTGTTCCTTCACCGCCAAACTAGTAATAATTACAAATATGTACATAAGTAATTCCGAAAACACGAATGCCAGGATACGAACCAGGGACCACTTGGTCAATATGGCGATTCTTGTATTATTATGGCCGCTATAATACACACGGTGATACGAATCCCTTCGTGTAAGATTACTTTTATTTTTAATGTAAGAGATCCCAAAAAGTCGTATGATGACTAAGTAGCTGCATGAGCTCTATGGCAAATAAGCACAATAACCTGTGGCTTACGGTGACGAGCTCGGTGGCGGAGTGGTGAAACGCGTTGTTACACTACTTTGACACCAACGCTCGTGGGTTGGATTCCCACACAGTACAAATATTTGTGTGCATGAACATGTCTGTTTGTCTTGGTCTGGGTATTTTCTATGTATGATAAGTATGTATTTACAAAAAAAAAATGTATTTACGTATGTTTATCAATTGTTTAGTACCCATAACACAAGCTTCGCTTACTTTGGGGCTAGATGGCGCTGTGTAATTTGTCCGACAATATTTATTTATTTATTTACGGTAGCAGTTTTCAATCAGATTGTATATATTATGCTTGCTTGCCATTATTATGAACAAAAACATCATGACTGACTAACAGACAAAAACAGCAAAAATACTCGTAGCTGGTGAAATTTCATAATTGCGTTTGAAGCTCTGAGAAACGTGTTCTTTGTTTTCATTAAACAATTTAACCTATTGTGAAGATAACGTAAATATTTCGCGTCGACTTATCGCTGTGCTTAGAGCAGTCTTTGTCAGTTACAGCAGGACTATGACGAATTCACTCAAAAACTCATTAGCGTAAAACGTTTGTTAAGAACCGTTAGTTAAAACATTGCCTTGACCTGCGTGATCGCCGCTGCAAATTTTTGCTAAAACTAAAGCGTTCACGTACGACTGGAAACTTCATTATACTAAATACCGTAACAGTGATGCAAAAACAATCTCTTTCAAAACCAAATAGAGAGAGAGAAAGCGAAACATTCTTTGAGCGATATCATTGACGAATACCCAACACGGTGTTTTTCGTAACCCAAAACTCGCAGCCATTGTTAAGAATTCGTCCGGGCTACCGGCAATGTATGATTTGAATTTGTCAATCGTTCCACTACTTGTGACAATAGAATACCTAATCGACTTCCCTTATGAAGTTTCACTTCTTATTTCTTAAGAATCTTAATGCGTTCTTCTCACACCTATTACGTATTCGATGAGCTCGGTGGCGCATTGGTACCTACTTAATACTTTGACACCAACGCTCGTGGGTTCGTTTTTCATACAAGACAAACATTTATGTGCATCAACATGTCTGTTTGTCTTGATCTGGATATTTTTAAGAGAGGTAGCTCGTCTGGATATCTACCTCCACTTAACAAAAACCTTTGCGAAATAACAACTCCAACGGGAGTTGTTATGTTCCTGCGAGTGAGTGAGGTCACCAGTAAGCTCCTAAGTAGTTGCCGTGTCAGCAGATAGTGTGATACTTATTGTGGAGCATGCTTATCTGTTTGCCTTCAATATACAGATGGACCATATGCCTGTCCTGACATTGTATTAAAAAAAATATTTTCTCATAGATTACCATCTTATTTGTAGGTACTTTGTAACGTAATTTCTTGTTTAGTTACCTACTTACCACTTCTGTAATTCGGATCGACGTAAGCCACATAAGTCATATTATTCTAACAATGTACAGCGTAATTTATTACCTCACTTCGCTATGGAAGCTCAACCAAAAGGTGAAATTGCTTCCTACACTGTCAACATGTAGCCATACAAGGTACAATCAAACTTTCCTCTGCCATTGTTAGTTAATTCGATGGTAGAATTACCATACGCAACCATTTATAAGTTTGATTGTAGTGTCGAATAGGCTATTACATTGCTATTTGCTGTTGATAGGCGTCAGCAAGCGTGGCTTTGAAGATATTAGCCATTTCTATACTTACGAGAAAAGACTAATAATATACTCGTATTTTATAATAAATCATGGTTGCCAATACCATAGCGTTGAGGACTTTCTTCGATTTTCTTTTTAAGACATATCCTATAAAAATTTTCACCCGCTACCTATTTTTTTTTATATAGCCTATGAACGTTGCAACAGTATTAAGTATTACTCGCGCAATGCCACTTCTGCTGCTAACACAGCTACTCATGGTGATCTCATTCACTCGTAGGAACACAACTATCCTCTAGGGAGTTCTTATTTCGCTAGAATTTTCTGTGAGGAGAAGGTACTGCACCAGACGGGCTACTTTCATGCACTCTACTCTTCTTTTTCCTAGCGTTATCCCGTTTCCTAATTCATTAAGATTAGCGAGGTCCGCTACCTAAGCCTAAGGATTTGGCGAAGATACTAATTTTTAGATGGAACGACTGCCGTCTGAGTTCCGTAACCCAGAGGAAAAAGCATATACTTCTTAGGTCACACGTCTTTCGAAATATAATTTCTTGGACATGCTGGTTTCCTCACGATGTTTTCCTTCAAGCAAGTGATAATTACAAATAAATGTACATAAATCCGAAAACACGAATTTAGTAGTACATGGCAGGATTGGAACCGGGGGCCAATTGATCACTAGACCAGTTCTTTATCCACTGGGCTATCACTGCTCATTTTAATTTTTTTGCTCTCATGCATCCACCTCTCTTGAAAACACATTTTCCAAGACAAACAGACATGTTCATGCACATGTTTGTCCAGTCTCGGAATCGAACTGACGAGCATTGGTGTTAAAGTGGCTTTACTAACCACTGAACCACCGAGCTCATCGAATACGTAGTAGGTGGGAGTAAAAAAGCATTAAGATTCTTAAGAAATAAGAAGTGAAACTTCAGAGAAGTCTATTAAGAATTTTATAGTTGCAAGGATTGTTTATTTCTGAAATTGATGTTTCAATGAAAAAAAATTCTTCGAATATTTTTTTTTTTGGAAAATGTACTAATTTCCCCGAATACTAATTTTGAAGTTTTAGTAGACATTGTTAGAAATAGGTATATTTGACCCGAACTAAAACTAAACCGCTCTGTGGTAATACCTAACTTCATGTTATATATAAGTAATTGTAACGAATTAAAAAGAATTAAATGCTTTACAAATAACTTTGACGATATCGGTGGCGCAGTGGTAACTCTATTTTGATTTCCACACAGGACAAAATTTTGTGTGAACATGTTTGTGGTATAAATATCTTCTTCTTCTTAAAATTCTTCGTAACACCGATACTCTCTTCCAAACTAATTTACTTTCCTACATTACCATTCTGAACGTGGTGTAAGTACATGCATTATATCACATACTTGCGTATTTCGACCGCGTACACTTTTCACTTCATGCTCCCCTACTATAATCAACTCTCAGTGCCAATGTTAGTATTGCTATAAAATAATAAGTTAATTTTTAAAGTTTAAAGTTTATTATAAATTTTATACAAGATATTTGTATATAATATAATAAATAAATCTACCTACTTCATGGGCCGAAACCCTTCGAAGCAGCTTGACTAAAGATGTACATCGATCTTGCAATTTCACAATTAATATTACGTTTAAATTAAATTTACGTATGAGGTAAGTACTGAACACTAATCTCACGATTCCAATTAAAGAGAGAGCTCTATTCTGATAAATTATGAAAATTTACAGCTCAACATATAATTTAAAATACCCTGCTTGTTACCCTTCTCCTCCGCAGTCGAGGTCCTATGATAATGAAGCAATGAATACTAACTTTAAAACACAGTTCGTTACCTAATTGTGACAAATTGAACGTATCTTGGTCCATTGTATGAGATCAGCAGATCGTTTCGTTTGATCACTTCGTTAGTCTTGCATTTTTTAACAAGGCACTCTATGGCAGCGATTCGTATCTAAAACTATTTCCTCTAATTACGCGGTAAGATACGCTAATGATCGTAATTAATTGTAATTTATGTACAAATTACCTACATTATACAACATGTGAACTGAGTGAGTGTAAGGTGTAAGGAGCAATGGAATTGTTGGGCGAGTCAATCTAATCTAATAGTAAACAGTGCAGATTAAGCCACGTCTACTGAGGTCTGCCTACGGGATGGGTTTGTACATTCCGTGGTTCAGAAGACACGTAAAGCCGTCGGTCTCATCTATGATCGATATATGGCAGTCTTTAAGCTGAGTTAATAACCTGTTGGCAGCTTGAATACATTGACCTCCGTCGATCCGCAGTTGAGTAATGTGGCGGAGTATGCTTTAAACCCCTCTTCGGTTGATAGGAGGCCCGTATCCCAGCAGTGTATTTGTTGGTGTGGTATACAGGTTTCGAAAAAGTTATTTGTATCAGTAACTACATATGAATAATAAAATCATAGCAATATATTTTTAAATTGTAATGCTACTAGCTACTACAAAAAACATGGAATTAAAATAAATAAATGTGCACATAGAATGTGAAATGACAATGATTTAGTTTGTAAAAATGTTTAGATAATGCTTCAAATTAAAAAAAAACTAATCTCTACATGGCTGAAGCCGTTCACGTACAACGACAAACATTCGGCCAAAGTGTTCTTCTTAATATTAGGTATCTTATTTCCTAATGCATGAGGATTGGCGGGGTCCTTTACCTAACTTTACAATTTACTTATTTGGCAAAAATATTGACTTTGTCACAGAGGACCACACACAACAACAAAAAATCTCATCCCGAATCGCTACCGCTTTTCCTGCATCTGTGGGTTTGGGCTAAGAAATACTCGTACTTTACAAATAATACAATTTCAGGTATTTTCTTCAGGTACCTAGTAGATAATGCCGTCAGACGTTCACAACCTAGAGGGATGGGAACACAGGGAAAAGCATTCGGCCAAAGTGACGTAAAGTAAATATTGTAGCCTAGGAACGCTTGCAAAACAGGAAGTATCGCTCGCGTATTGCCACCCCTGCTGTTAACACAGGACTTCCTCAGAAACTTAGGTGCTCTCTCGCCGGAATGTAACAATTCTCCTTGTTATTTGCCTGCGCTGTTCTGAGAGGTGGAGGTATACTTCTCCGGTCAAACTCCTTTACTGTGTAAGCGTATGTCTGTCACAACTCCTGTGGCGTCTTGTTGGCACTTAGTTGTCTCTGCCTACCCCACAAGAAACTTACATAGTATGATGACCATTTTGATACTTTTAGGTGAAATACATTTGGACATCAGGCCGGCTCTGTGACTTCAAGGGCTGCAACCGACCAGACCTGCTGCCCAACGAAATAAACGGGTGGTTCTGGACTGCCGAGCTGCAGAAGTTAGCCCCTACGACCAACAGGCAGCAGAACGACTGGTCTGAGGGCGGCGGTATTGGCAAACCACAACCAGACAACAGGGTAAGCTTAACTCTAGCCATAGACCATATAGTAAGACAAGTCGAACTTCCCACTTTGACAGTTGATTGTATTAGGATTTCTTTATTAAATTTTTTGATGACTGTATTTTTTAGCATCTTATCTACTATAATTATAAAAAATATATAGTAGAAACTATCTGCTACCGTAAATTGTATAAGTACAATTATACCTTATCAAATTTCATTTAAAAAATAAATTTTAGAATATTTTTATCAAGCACTGAATCACTATCATGTATCCTATGTATTAATATGTATGTATCGTTATATGCATATATTAGTTGAATGAATCCATTCTAATATATACAGTGGAAGAGTTTGTTTGAACACGCTAATTTCTGGAAGTACTCGTACAAGTCTGATTAAAAAAAAAACATTTTGTATTTGATAGGAAGGAAGGAAGGAGGAAGGTTATTCAACATCACGGTACCACCATTAAAGGTCGAGGGATAAGGAAGATATATACTTAGTAAATGTGGTTCTCACGGGGTACGGGATACCGGGAACATGTTTGTATTGTTAACTTTCCATACTAGGGGAAGCTACTGTACGAAATTAATATGAAAGTCGAAATTCAAATAAATAATTAGTCAGGTTGTGCTGGAGAAATTATAAACATACTTTTACTTACTTACTTGTAACTCCACAATATTTAATATTAGCATCGGGCTTTACGAAATAGTCAAATTAATTGTTCGTGCGTATGTGCCATTGTTTAGAATTATATGGTTTCCGCACTACACGGAAAATAGTAAAAATCATACTAAAAGTGAGCTCGAGATGATCTTCGTTGTACAGTTATCGTGAAAAGTACCTTACGTTAAAGATACACAAGATGGTAGGGCAGAAGTACTTGTATAAATGGAAATGTTCATTTTCGTACAAATCTAACATCTCCGCGTGTTTGTGCTCTTTGCTTCCAAATTTTGACCCAGCGTTGCATTAGAGTAGAGTAGCAAAATGTTTCTATATTAACCAAACAGTACCTAAAATAAGAAGCAATCTGCATGGAGTAATATCTCCACCTAACAGACGGTAGCCACCTACCACTTATCGATAAGGTTGCATTAATGCAAGTAAATAAAGTTATACGGGAGATGGTGAAAAGTACTGCGAGGGGAACAATTTGTTGGGCATCGCTACCCGACGTAATAGAAAATCAAATATAATGTCACCGTTGATGTAGGCTGTACGTAATTCTATGGTATTTACTGGTACATGCGTGACATAGAACAATAGTGCAGCATAAGTGAGCATTACGAAATCGGCCATGCACGTGACGCAATGGAACAGATTCCGTGAATGGTTAGGTAATGTGAACACGTCAACCGATGCATCCATACGTCGCATATCGCGTAATGAAAATGAAAGTGGCCCGGAATATTAATGGGTCTGCGAAATATTCGCCGAAGGGCGTACCCGCATGCATGCCGCATGTGGTACACACTTTCTACAAACAACCCGCCATTGAACAAAAGCTCATCGTTATTCGGCGCGCGTCGGCGACATAATGTTTGAGAGTCGCTTTCGCTGCGTGCACCTGCGCCGCGCGGCCGCGAAATTAACAATACGTAACCCTTTGCGGTCGCACGGATCATCCGCATCCGCCCCACTGACGTTCAAGGCGAATCATTCAAACATAACGCAATATTTACCTGCGTTGTATCTATAGACTTTTTATTTAAGTATTTATTTAACATAAGAAGCAAACAGTCTTATACTAATCAGGTAGTTTATAGGTTTTTTCTTTACAAATAAACTATAATATTTCTATCATTAATATGAAAGGGCGAAATTGCAAATTATTCAACTTATTTTTAATTATGATTAATTGTTATTTTTAAATAAATAAAAGGATTTTGTATTCAGCAATTACTTACTTGTAAGTACGCTCTTTTTTTACTTTGTGGCAAACATGTAAACGGTCCGCTTGATGTTTAGTGGTCGCCATAGTTATAAATGATTACAGTCTTGTTCGTGCATGTCCACCCTGCTGGTCACAATTACCGTTTATAGTGTCTATTTACACAAAATATGGGTGAATTAATCGCCAACGCGAGCAATGCGATTGTAGAAGTAAGCGGTTGGCATTACATCGAGCAACTCCTCGGAAAACAACCCAATTGTACAAGAGCACACAAAGGAAAACAAGGTCTCTTCAATGCCGTGTGTAAGCTTAGCCTCACAAATATCACACCCACAGAAAATATATAATACATATGCTTCTTTCTCCTGGCGTTATTCTGTTTCCTAATCCATTAGGTAGTTACAGTTGGCACTAACATAGCCTAATGATAAGGCGAAAATACTAATCGGCATGGCGCGACTGCCGTCAGATCTCCACAACCCAAGGGGAAAACCATAACTTTCTCGGGTTATGACACATATCTTTCCAAAAGTAATTTCTTGGACGTCGTGTTTCCGCACGATGTTTTCCTTTATCGCCGAGTGAGCGATAATTACAAATACTTACATAAATCCGAAAATGTGAATTTAGTGGGACTACTTACTAGGATTTGATCCAGTTACCAGTTGGTTAATAGGCTGTAACTGTAGTCCTTTATCCACTATCAGCGCAAAATATAAAATACACATGGACATAATTTTTCCCACAGGAATTAATCCAAGGCGGGGCAGCTGAACACTGCGTGGCGATCCTCAACAACTTCTACAACGACGGCGTGCACTGGCACGACGTCGCCTGCCACCACAGGAAGCCCTTCGTCTGCGAGGAGAACGACGCCCTTCTCAAATACGTGCGATATACTAACCCAAACCTAAGAGTTTAAACAAAACACCATAGAACTCGTAAATAATATTAAGATCTCCAAGATAGGCGTCCAATGCCAAAAGCTATATGTATTCATTATTTCTACAATTTTTAAATTATTGTAACACACGGAGCTAGCTTTAAGAATACCTCATCCATTCGTATTTATTAAGCCCGACCTACACAGCGTAGGCAATGTATAATTAAAATAAGACACTGCTATACGCATGCGAGATACAATGTTTTTCTTGTCTTATTCTAAATATATATTATCTTCATTGTGAGCGAGAGGCCTTTCAGAATATTGTCCTTTGCAGTAGTCATGCAAGAGATTGTTAAGTATATTGTAAGATCTGTCAATAAAAGACTGTTTAAGTATTTGACGAACATTTATTTCACTTTCTATGACCTTTGTGACGAACAGGCTCGGTGAAATTACGTAGGTATTATGTAATTGCTAATTACCTGCATAATATCCAGTTTACCGTTCAAGCGTCAATTTATACCAACGCGACGAAAGGGAGGTAGGTAGTTGCTGTCAGTTTCACTTTAGTAAATCGTATGCAATTTGAAACTACAAAACGTTGTATATTATTCTTGCGGTGCCTGGGAGATTTAAATGTTTTTTCTGTGTGAAATCACGTTATTTTTTTTTTCAGGAAAGACTATACAGACAATTTAAAAAAAAACCTTATCTAAATAAAACGATCCAAAACTTTGAGCCGTTTCCGAGATACACGAAACATATTTATATAATTACTCGTTTAAAGTAATAGGAGTACCTGGGCGACCAGCTTTCGCTCGACGCTTTTTTTTTATTAGCATCGCGTTTTTCAGGAAAATCACGCCACCCCTTACAGGGCAGACAGAAATAACAGAATGCCACATGACTAGATCCTTACACACCAATATAATTCCATTGTTGTATATACATATATGTGAATTGCCCGCTAAAGTAAGATTTGCAAGCGTAACAGACATTGGAGTATAAAGAAAGCCGAGTTGCCAGGCTCAATAAAAGAAATTTCGTTTCAGAAACCACCTTCTCCATAGTAGCTTCCTCTTATTTACTAATCGTACCTGGTTAATAATACAGTTATCATGTTTTCATCAAACTCACACTGTACTCGAGATATAAATGTGCGAGCTGAGCAAGCGAGGTCATACGCTGCTACTTTGGACGAGATATTGAAGTAACAGAAGATGTAACGACTTGCACTTTTCATCAAATATCCATACGACATAGAATGAATAAAAAACATATACCATGAAAATTGATGCGAATTTTCATACTGTACTGTATAACTGTAGAAAATACCTGAACAACCATGTAATACCTAAGTAGTTGTTATTACCATTCTATGCTTTACACTTAACAGATAACGAATAATAAATGCAATTATTAGTTTTTTATTTCGTACATTTCATTCAAAAGGAATACATAGCATACCCACCTGATATAACGCGGTTAGCGGTAGCCTATGAACGCTTGCAATACATTAGTATCACTCACGCGATGCCACCTCTGCTACTAACACAGCAACTTCTTAGGAGCTTATGGATTTAGGATGTAAATCAATCATCAAGGAAGTTGTGTAATCTTAATAAAACTTATATGTACATATTTATGAAAGTCTCAGCAAAAAAAATCTGTTGGAAATGTTCACCTTTGGCTTAGATACAAGCCTTTAATCTATCCACGAATCTATGGATTTACGCACTGTTTCCATGGTAAAATTAGACACTACTTGCTCCAGAGATTTCATAAGAGACACAATGTCGGCGTGTCGTTTCGAGCAGGCTATGTCCTCTAAAACTGACCAGAAGTTGTAGTCTAAAGGATTCAGATCTGGGTTAGACGAGGGCCCAGTCTTCAGCTCTTATAAAGTCCGGAACGTTGGTTTTTGAGCCAGGCCTGGGTAGTTCGTACCTTGTGACCAGGTGCAGAGTCCTGCTGGAAAGTTCACGGTACATTTTTAAAAAGTCTATTGCTGAGAGGTTTTCCAAAAATATCCTAAATAGTCTCTTGACACACTATGGCCGAAGTTTTCACTCCTTTTTCCCAAAAATAAAGCTCCTTGAAAGAGAGACATATACTTAATAATAACTCTTAGATTAGGATGGGCAAGCCATAGCATGACATAATTTAGTAGATTTGCAAATCAATTTGCATCAGGCATTTATGCTTTTAGTTTTTTTTCTTACTACTGTCATCAGATAACGCAATTCCCGTCTAATGAGATATGTCACAGTAGTGTGTAAGAGTGATTTCAGCCGTACATTGCTAACACATTACTCCCTCATTTAAACACAAAAACCAGGAAACCGCGACGGCCACGGAGACGGTATATGCGTTTGGGGTAGACCACTTTGTGAAAGCGTGTTAGATTTTTCTCGGAAACAGGTTAATTTTGAAACGGTTTTCTGTTTTGTATACGTCTTATTTCCGAGAATTTTCTTAGCTAAGTTTTAATGTTACGCGTATACAATGTTTTTACTATTAAAATTTAAATTAAAAAAGCCACAAATACGGAATATTACTTTTGCGATGACATTAAAGACTTATTTTACTTTTTCCATTGATGTATTTATACACATGTCAACAATAGACTATGCTCTGATAGCTTGTATAGCTACTTCATGAGCTATCTGTAAACGTCAGTTCGCCCATTCTTATAGAAAAACTAGAGAAATAATAAAATTTAAAACAATATTTATTCCAAGTTACTTAACAATTTATACATAAAAAGATAATGCTTGTACAACTACATAGAGCAACAATAGACCTATAGGAAGCAAAAAATACTCATAAATGTTGAATACGGGTCCAAATGAATATACCATATTTGTGTTAATTACTGATAGCCCAACTGACAGTACCTAGTTGGACTACACAATTAATATACATAGAAAATGCTTGCAAATAGATTGATATGCCAATGGATGTTTTTCTTTCCATGGAAAAAAGTCTATGTAGTTGAACCAACACAGTATTCACGATGGAATAATCACTTTAAACTTGTATGGGAGAGTTCTGGGCGAGTCTTTCTTAAACATTAGGAACCAAAGGCAAATGTTGCAGAAGTATATGAGGCTTAGGAGCATGGTGATGTGCATTAACCGACTGAGGCGCAGGAAACACACCTTTAAACCAAAACTGGAAAGATCAAAATAAATAAATTAGTACACATTGATCACTTAAAAGTTACACCTTATAAAATTTACTGGATGGTACAACGGTGTTTGGCCCAGAGTGTTAAACTTAGTTTTACTTGAACAAAGTAATTATTCTAAAACTTATGTTATGAATCATATTTTAATGTTTTATTTCCTGGTTAGTATCATTTTCTTTTTACTAACTTGTCAATTTATTGGCTGTTTAACTTAAACTTTTAAAATCCAGGGCACATATCAGCTTACGAAATTAAAGTTCGTAATTACAAAAGAAAAAATATTTTTTCTTTAATTTACTTATACAGAAGGTCAAAATTGCTCGAACTTTTTCATGTATGATGGAGTGAATCCATTAAAAATGATACATAGCATGGTCTTTGATGCAACCAATGATATTTAATAAAACAATTGGCAAGTTACACACTCCTAAAAGTTTCATTCAACAAAATTTCATTATTTATACAATCCGTTTATATCTACTATAAAATAATTACATACATATCACCACGCCTGTCTCCCATTGGGGTACGCAGAGACTATGGGACGCCAGATGCACCGATCTAAACATACTCCTCTCGCGTCTTCCACACTCATCAACCTATTCATGCACGCTCTTCGGTTTTGGGTGCTTTTGATTTTAGCCAAAAATAATTGTTTTTGAAAATAATTAACATTACATAATTAAAATACTACTATGAGAGTAAAATAAAAAGAATTTACCATTTTAACAATCTAATTACAGTTGTACACAGTCGCTTCGAAGATTCTATGTAACATATTGTTACAGGGAAATATGACCTAGATCCGTTAACAGCTTGTAGTAGAGGTAATTACAAACAGATTTGACTTATGGAATGTCCTATCTAAAAATGAATACTATCCTTGTGAAAAGATTTATTTTTCATCCGTAGGTTTATACACTTACTGTAATTGTATATGTTTTTATGTAGTGGGGAAGTCAATTGATAAAATATCTCCACAAAAATCTGGGGTGACTACAAAAAAAAATTGAAATCTTTGCGTTATTAAAGGCGATATTAAAAAAAATCTCAATGAAAACAGATCGGCAGATGTTTTCTAAAACATCTACGTTTCCTTCGGTACCTAATAAATAAGGTACAATGATCCTAGGTACTAATATCCCAAAAATCTTGATAAGCGTGGTACAGCTACTAGCCAATAATTAAAAATATGGCAGTTGCATCCTATACACTGTCCATCTTATAATTAAATTTTTGACAATCATTTTAACCTGTCTGAAAGATAACTATCAAGTATTGCATATCACTCAATTCAATTCTCCTTCACGGCGATCCTAATGTTGTTCACGCCAGAGACAGTGATTTCTTTGTAAAAGCCAGTGTTCATCTAAGTACGTGACTGTGCTAAGTAGGTGACTCTGCAATGAATTGACCTTGTGGGTATACAGAAGAGAACCAACTTTGACAAGTTATAAAGTTACTTTTATGTTCTGTTCATAATCCTGTAACAAATAGGACAGAACAAAATGTTATTTGTTAGTTTTGACAACCACTTTAAGGCGACACATCGAAAAATTAGACCAACTTTCATCGAATAGTATAGGCTAATGACTAAACTGACGGATCTAAGATTTTAATATAAATAACTTCATTTCTTTATCTTGAATTTGCTTGCTCAAATACGCGATTGTGTAAAATTGATTCGATAATAATTACTTTCGAAAACACCTCCTGAAATTCATTATTTTTGAAATTACAACGCAGTTGTTCTGTTTATACGCTTCAAAATTACTTAAATCTATTAGTAATATCTATGTTTATAATATGCTTGCTGCATATTTTGATAAGTGAAACATGAAATTTTTTAAAAATATTTTAAGTTTCTGACAATTTCTAAGCGATCACATTCGTCTTGGGTGCTACGTGTTTTCGACCTTATTGTGCGGTAATGAGGATTATAAACGCGTTGACTAACTACATCCAGCCAGTCCGGCTGCAGCCCGCTTCGAGGTAGGACCTATGTCGACTGTCTGCTCGAGCTCGCTCCATTTACATCGCGACACCGAAGTTTTTATAATTAATAGTTGTAAATATTCAATATTATAGTATTTAGCGTAAGTGTATTATTATTAGATATAAGTAGTAAATAATATTATAGGTTTATATATATTTATTATACTGTTGTAATAATGGGGAACACTAAAAAGAAAATATATAGAATAAAAATACAAAGAAAATGTTCGTAGAATGGGGGAGGCGAACAAGACAAGGTATTTATTTTTTTTAATTATTATATTCATTAAACATATTATAATAACATTGTGTAGACATATTTCTAGTTTTTAGAACAGTTCCTAGGTATGGTTGGCCCAAGCTATTTAATTCCTCTTCAAACTTTTTTTTAATTTTGATTACTTAATAACTCTATATAAAACTGCATTAATTAAATAAGAGTTATTTTTTGCAGGAATAAACAGTAACATTTGATAATTGGTATACATTATCCACAGGCTGACCGCGTACCTATATAGGACGTCAAACTCCTATTTTGTCCATTATAATCTGACCGAACTCCGACTTAGAAGTTGTACGTCGGTGGAGGTCAGGTTACGTTGGAAATTTATACCAATAAGGTTCGCGTTCTCAGCACATAGCAACCAGTGGAGACTCTTTATTTCTTTGTATTAAAATAAAAACTTATAAAATAGAATATTTTTGCTGTTTTGTTTTTTAGGAGAAACTTACTAAATAAACATATTCCACTAGAAGAATCACTACTCGATTTATATGCTACTTTAACGTAAGTGTCATACGGGACGACAAACTCATAGTAACCATTATAAGCTCACCGAACTCCGACTTAGACATTGTACGTAGGTGAAGGTTAGTTTACGTTGGAAATTTATCCAATCAGAAGATAGAAAACCAGTGGAGGTTTTTTTTTTTTTGTATTAAAATAATTACTGGTAAAATAGTATATTTTGATAGTTTTTAAAAAAACTCGGTATGTTTCATGTTAAAGAAGCGAGCGAGGTGTGTAAGTACCGAGTCATGTGGCGCTCACGAGGGATTTAGCGTGAAGATATAGATAGATAGTATACTTATACCCATGGTACTCGTGAAAACAAATAATATTTACTATGAACCAACACTGAAAACACAAAAAAATCATCTATTCTATACATTGTGGTTAGTATTGAACGGATTAGATTTATTTTGCAACATCAGAGATGGTCCTGGTTCTTTCTTCTTGAGAGTTTAATAAATAACAAGGAAACGTACAACAATACAAAACACAGAGTATACATAAGTAAAATACAATAAATGTCATTATACTGAAGTTAAAGTTATGAAACAGCAAGAAAATCATTTGTCACATGTTTTTTTTAAATATGAATAGATTATAAAATCTATTTGTATATATGTATATTAGGGTGTCCCTTATTTTTCAAAGTTTTTATTTTCTAACGCATATGTCTTAGTTTTGTTCATTTGCTTTTAAAACACTCGGAAATTAATTTTTAACTTATTTGGATTACGATAATCCGTGCCGAATTACATCGAAACATGTTCATACAAGTTGCGCGGCAGTGCCGCACGTACTCGCGGTATTCATTTGTTCAAATTCAAAGTCAAAATCTTTTTATTCCGTAAAAATGGCTACATTTGTTTGGAATCGTCACATTTTTTTCCCCTACCGTGCAGTTTATGACTAGGTGAGCACTGATAAAAATACTGCCAAAAAACTCAGGCATCCCTCTTTTGGTATCCAAACAAATTTACATATTTTTTTAATTACATTATAATTGGATCGACTCACTCCCAGGCATTTTTATCATTAATATAGTCAGATACTTTATAATATGCCCTGCTACACAATTTGGCTTTAATAGTAGTTTTAAATTTGTTTATTGACAAATCTCTTATATTGCTGGGAAGTTTGTTATAGAACCGTATAATTGCCCCATAAAATAATTACTTGTTTTGTGGAGACGGCTTGCATATAACACAAGATTATGCTTATATCTAGTATTTATGCTATGAATATCACTCTTTTTACAAAATGAGTCTATGTTTTTATGGACATACAAAAGATTTTCATAGATATATTGCGATGCGACTGTTAAAATATTTATTTCTTTGAATTTTTCTCTAAGGCTCTCACGGGGACCAAGTTTGTAGATAGCTCTTATGGCTCTCTTTTGCAATAAAAAGATGGTGTTAATATCCGCGGAGTTACCCCAAAGAAGAATTCCATATGACATAATACTATGAAAGTAGCTGAAATAAACTATTCTAGCCGTACCAATATCAGTGAGCCGTCTAATAGTTTTCACTGCATAAGCTGCAGAACTTAGTTTTCCTGATAATTTTTCAATTTGTGGGCCCCTTTGTAGTCTGGAGTCAATTGTTATACCCAAGAACACAGTTGTCTCCACAGAGGCTAAATTAGTTCCATTAACATGTACATTGGTAGCCACCTGCCTTACATTAGGTGTTGAGAACTTAATTACTTTAGTCTTTTTATCATTTAAAAGCAGATTATTAACACTAAACCAATGAATAACTTTAGAGAGAGCATCGTTAACTTCGTCATAATTACCTAACCGTCTATTAATTTTGAATGTCAGTTATTCTCGTGATTAATACGTAATGTTTTAACTTTTATAAGATGGCAGTGGAATTGAGAAGCAATAAATCAAGTATTTTCTTAGTTGGAGACGTAAATTATGAAATAATAGGCGCAAAATTACCGTCTAACCGTCAAGTTCTTCCTGTACTTTTTTATAAAATTCGCGAAGTTAAATTGACTGTTAGTGAAAGCGCATACCTAGTCATTCGAGAGTGTATTATATTTAGGGAAAAAGCTAGGATCCCTACCAGAGCTATACCTAACTGTGTAAAATAACTTGTGAATCTTCACCAGGAGGGAGTTGCAAAAAAATTCCAATTTTCTATTTCAATTTCAATCTAATTCAATCTGATAATTTTATTTCTCTTATTTATTCGAAATAAAAAAATCCTGTGTTTACTCGGCGCTATCAGCCATTATGACACTCGAACATCTATAACTTCAAGCCAAATCCCTTGCGGGGTAGGCAGAGAGAGCCGAGCGCCACGTGACTCGATCCTTACATATCTCACTCGCTTCTTTAACATTCATTGCTCTTCTCATGCACGCACGCCGGTTTCTAGGGCTCCTGACATCACCTTCTGATAGAACATGACCAATTTGGTCATGGTAGGTAAGTCTTGGCCTTCCCCGGCTCCTACATCCTTCCACTTTTGCATTGTATATCTGCTTCGTCATTCTTTCATCTTGCATTCTTTCTACATGCCCGAACCATCGGAGCATGCCTCTTCTTATTTTAACACCGACGCTCTCTTTCAGACCAACTCTATTTCTAACATCATCATTACGAATACGGTCTACAAGCCTTACGCCACAAATTTTGCGCAGCGCTCGCATTTCAACCGCGTTTATTCTACTTTCATGCTCTTTCTGCCATACCCAACTCTCGCTTCCATAAGTTAGCGTTGGGACCAACACTGCATTGTGTATAGCGAGTTGTGCCTTCTGGCTCAGGATTTTACTGCCAAGAAGTTTTCCCAACGCTCCATTCACACTATTCCCAGCACTCACTCGTCTTTCCACATCTGCGGTGTACCTTCCATCCCTGCTGAAAGCGCATCCAAGATATACAAACTCATCCACTTGTTCCAACACTTCATCATCAATCGTAATCCTTACATTAGTTCTGGATTCTTCTCTTTCAAATACCATTATCTTTGTTTTCTTCGCATTCAGTAGTAAGCCTTTCTCCATACAGTCGTCTTTCATCGCTGTGACCAGTGTTTGCAGTTTAGATGGTGTATCTGCTAACTAAACATATGTGTCCGAATCAACAAATGGCCCGCTTTAGCCTCTCGATAAACAATGTTGTATTATGTAGCTGGTGTTTCATTCTTCTTAAGGGGGATACATGCCGTCCAGTGGCGCCTCAAGGAATAAAATATCGTATCTTAGCGTGGAAGATAAACATTATAAAGTCATGTGTTGCGTGTGTTACAAATACAATAACGTACTTTTACGTCATTAAACCAACAATTGAAATGTTTTGCTTTCGTTGTTATAGGCATAATTGCCAAAAAAACGGCCTCTTTTAGCACTTTTGCTTATAACAACGATAGTGGAATATTTTGAGTGTTGGTTTAATGACGTAAAAATACTTTACTATCTTCGTAATAAATGCAACATAAGATTTCATAATGTTTATCTTCTATGCTATAATATGTTTTTTTATTCAATGAGGGCGCCACTGGACGAGACCTAAGTAAGAACAACATAGATACCAAGACATGTTAACTTATAGAGATATAAACATAAAACGATGTCATTGATTTCTCTTTCAATAAACTTTTAAAAGTGAATACGTTTCTGTAGTTTTTTATTACTATTATTACTATTGTTTTCCGTCTAGCTTAAATAAATATGTTTGGTTTAGTATGTATAAAGCTAAATAATAATTAAATCAATAATTTTTATTAAATATTGATATTATAAATTTTATTTAAGTGTGACGCGACTCTGTAGCTTTTCTGTTCGTTTGCATTGACTATACGTTGACCCCAGGTTACCTATTAGGCGCTAATTTCAAATTTTACAAATCGAGCGTCGAGTGTCAATTGAGGGGCGCGGGGTGATTGGGCGGAGCCATTTTAAAGCTTCACGATCGAGGTGTCGCCTTAAAGTCTAATGTTATTAGTGTTAATAAAATTACATAACATATGTACAAAGGGAGAGGAATTGAAAATAAGAAATAAATTCATTTCATTCATTTTCAAATATGGAGTGGTCGAAGAAGAAAGATAGAGTCGCGGTTATCGCGTTACACCGCTGTGGTTACGCGCTAAAAGAGATTTTCAACATTCTACAAAAAAATAAAATAACACTATGGTTTATTTATCGCACTATCAAACGATATCCGAGGGTCATTTGAAAAGTTCTTAGCCTAACATGGTTAAAGTCATTGGTTTTTTTTATAACTACCCTCATTTTGTAGTTACATTATTTAGCAACAAGTATGCACAGATTAGTTTATTCACAGTAACTCATTGTTCGTTTACACTTGATACCGTAAGTCAGAGCTATTTTTGAAAATTGATAAAATTGAACATCGTGCAGTGATAAAATACCTGAATTTGAAAGGTTTAACTCCAAAAGCTATACATGAAGACATGTCTGCTACTTTGGGTGAGTCCGCTCCTTCGTATGCGACTGTTAAAAACTGGGTGGCAGAGTTTAAACGTGGTCGTGAGACCATTCAAGATGATCCCCGTAGTGGCCGGCCTTCGACGTCGACGAAAAAAAAAAAAAATTGTGACGATTCCAAAAATCTGTGATTTAATTTTATCTGATCGAAGATTGACTGTCGAGGAGAAAGCTAAGACTGTAGGCATCTCATCTGAGCGAACACATCATATAATTACTACTGAACTTGGATTCTCTAAGGTGTCTGCGCGGTGGCTACCGCGACTGCTTTCAGTGGAACAAAAACGCAACCGACTTACAACTTCTCGCGACTGTTTAGAGTTATATGAAGCTGACCCAATAGAATTTGTTGAAAGATTTATAACCATGGATGAAACCTGGGTTCACCACTATACACCCGAGACAAAAGAACAGTCGAAACAATGGAAAAGAGCAGGACCGGCCCACCCCAAAGAAGGTAAAGGTGGTTTTATCGGCGAGCAAAGTCATGGCACCCGTTTTTTGGGATGCAAATTCTCGTGGATTATTTAAAAAAGGGTGAAAAAATTAACTCCGATTACTATTGCAACATGTTGCGTCGTTTGAGAGAAGAAATCAAAGAAAAACGTCCAAGTTTATTGAGAAGAAAAGTCTTGTTTCATCAGGACAATGCGCGCGTTCACACCTCTGTGCAATCCATGGCAGAAATCCATCAATGTGGCTTCGAATTGTTGCCTCATCCCCCATATTCACCGGATTTAGCACCGTCCGACTTTTATCTGTTCCCAAAGCTGAAAAAATTTTTAGGTGGTAAACATTTTTTTACAAATGAAGAGGTCATAGCCGCCGTGGACGTTTATTTTGAGGAGTTAGACGAAGATTTTTTTAAAACGGGTATCGAAGCCTTACCGGGTCGATGGAAAAAGTGTTTTGAGCTCAGAGGAGAGTATGTTGAAAAATAAAAAATGAACTCAAAATCGTGTGGTTTCATTAAGTATGTTAGGCTAAGAATTTTTCAAATGACCCTCGTACTAAAGATTCAAGCTTCGCAAATCGTAAGAGGAGCTTGAGGGGGTCGGTCGATACCGTGGCAGGTTTCCCTCTGACGATTATAAGTTTTGTCACCCTTTTCCATTACAGCGCGGGGTCTAGGATTGCAGCGGGCCTCGCACTGCATCTCGCTCCGAAAAAAGACAATGGCTAGCGACCGTGTGGAGATTATCGCATATTGAAAGCTATCTCCTACAGATACCCGCCATATTCATGATTTCGCCATATTCATGATTTCTCCCACAACATAACGGGATGCAGAGTATTTTCCACGATCGACCTTGTGAAGGCTTATAATCAAATCCCTGTCAATCCCGAAGACATACAAAAGACAGCCATAACAACGCCGTTCGGACTATTTAAATTCCCATACATGAGGTTTGGCCTCAAAAATGCTGGAGAAACTTTCCAACGCTTCATAGATGAGGTTACTAGAGGCATGGATTTCGTCTATACATACTTGGATGACTTCTTAGTTTTCTCGAAATATGAAAAGACTTGGACTTCACAATGGAAAGTATGGTTCACCATGTATACTTCAGGGTAATACCCATACCACTATACACCTGTGCAAGTAATTGAAGAAGGAAATCCTGTAAGGAGGTTAGATTTTTGTAGATTTATGTTGAATGCAGATTTAGAAGATTAATCTTTTTTCAAACATATCTTGTGGACAGATGAGTCCAAATTTGACCAAGACGGCATCACAAATTTTCACAATGCTCATTATTGGGATCCAAAAGCACAAGGAAATCCCAACAAGAAGCAGATAAAAGGATTGCAAAGACGATTCAGTTTGAATGTATGGATAGGTAGAACACTAAGAAACCTTGGGAGAATGTTTGCCCGACTTGTTAGATGAAATACCGCTAAATAGCGATGGGCGATTGCGAGAGGTTTTTTTCGATTGTCTTGATTGTTCGAACATCTCGATTGTTTTCGATTGTTTCGTCGAACATCTCGATTATTATTGTGTTCGTCTTCGGCGCGATTTCAACTCGAATTTGCGAGTATGCACGATGGCGAGAGATTTCAGTCGATTGTTTTGAGTTATATTAGAACATCTTGATGGCCGCACTTGGCCTTGTCTTGTGACTGCGATTTGCGAGTTCAAACTAAGCATGCAAAGTAGCAAACTTACCCAACTTACGTACGTATTATAGGAGAAAGGAATCACGAAAATAAATAAAATAATCGAAGTTTATAAGGAATCATCTATTTTTAATGACTTGAATAAACTTGTGCAATGTATGCAACATAGTTTTTTAGTTTTAATACAAAAAATCACAAGGGCTCGACAAACAATTGCGACACATACACCTCGGCTCGATGCTTGTAAACAACTAGCAGCGAGTCGAGTCCGTCCGGCTAAACTGACCGGTAACCGATGAATGACTGACTGATGCAACAATCGAAACAATCGAAAAACCGCTCGATTGTTTTGTAAAACGACGAGTCGATTGTTGACTCCATTGTATATTTTGACGACTGCAATTCTTTCGATTGTTAAAACGTCTCGGAATCGCCCATCGCTACCGCTAAACCTGATAAGAGAAATGTGGTTCCAACATGACAGCTGCCCTGCACATTACAGAAGAAGTGTCAGTGCTTGATAACTTGGGTCATCAAAAGTAGATTACAATATGTGTGCGAAACAGAGGTTGTCATGTTTAATATGAATTAACGTGGCATAATAAAAATAATAATTACCAACTTGTACTTTTTTTTTTTATTTTGTTTTAGGATTGTTTCCTTCTTTTGAGATGTAGGTACATTTTTGAGCTGTTACCTAGGATCATTGTACCTTGTTAGATCGCTAAGAAAATATAGATGTTTTAGCAAATATATGCAGATCTGCTTTTATGGACTTTTTTAAATATTGCCTTAAATAACACAAAGATGACCATTTCTTATCTTTAATATTTTTGGAAGAATAATTTTTTCATGACAATATTTATCAATTGACTTCTCCAGTACATAAAAACTGTTATAAAATTACAATAAATGGATAAATCTAGAAATGAAAAATAAATCTTTACACAAGGATGGTATTTTCAAAAAAAATAATTAAGTTTAATATCTAGAATGGTGTTCATTTTTAGAGAGAACATTCCATAGTCAAATCTGTTTGTAATTACCTCTACTACAAGCTGTTAATTAATGGATCTAGGTCGACTTTGAGTCCCCTGCAACCCTGTATATTTCAAAATATTCATATTTGTCAAGAAATGCTATTTGATACTAACAACCTAATACATATAAATCTAGCTATATGTATCAAAGCAATCTGTTGCAAGAATGCAGACCCACATTGCATCGGTCGCCACCACAGTTTCGACTCATACTCAGCTTGACATTTATACGATTAAAAGATATGAACAAGTTCATTTGATGTAGTAAACTAACAATGAAAATGTCATATGAATTTAACTCTCCCTTATCTAGAGTCTAAATATCACATTTATAGAAAAAAAAAACAATGAACATACTTACTCTCTATTAGCAAAGTCTTCTATGTCAGAAAGAAGGGACTCATTTGAACTTCTTGGATCTGGAAGCTTGATTAATTCTTTCTCAAACTGCTCCTGCAGGCAGCATATCCTCTCCATAATAAATAGCAGGAGAATCGCCCAGAAATACTCAAATTCAAACACCATGCCTGTCATTTTTTACCCTCTACCATAATGATATGGTAACCAAACTTTGTTTTTATTGGCGGATCTGTGTACACAGGACTAGCAACTGTAGATATAGGCAAGGCGAATGCAGCATCTTGAAAAGGACCCACCATTGACCCTCGGGTCATCCAGCCAAGGTCTCCGCCTTGCCTAGCCTTGTCCTCACTGTATGCGGCCGCTACATCTGGGAACTTTTGACCCGCTTTTAGTTTTTCTAGAGCCTCCAAACATTTCGATTGTTTCTCGCACAATATGTGGCGTACTTTGACAGCTGTTCCTCCTTTCTTCTCTTTTGCGCCAGATTCTAAATTCAAAATAAAAACTTATCGTTTGACAAAAACATGACAGAAACAACTAATCAACCTGTTACCAAGGTTTTCACATAAATGACAAACACTGAAATACTACATATAGCAGAATTCAATTCCAAATTGTAATCTAACCTTTTGTATCGCCGGCAGATTTTCCACCACCTCCTTTGCTCCCACCAGACTTATTACTCTTCTCTGGTTGTTTTTTAGGCGGCATTTACTCAGTTTCTTGAATTCAATAAATAAAAGCAATTATTTTATAAATGAAAAATATATTTGATGGACCTAAATTTATAAAAATGTAACTACAAAAAATAAAAAAAAATTTTTTTTTTTTGGTTCTTTTTATCCCCGAGGGGAAAGGCAAAGGGATCTAGCCCATACAGCCAAGTCATCAGTTTAGAACCATTTGAAAATCTTAATTCTATGTTCCAGCTTCAGGAACTCTGCTGAAAAAATACTTGGGAAGGGTACCTAGACCCAATCAACCCAGTTTAAATACCACTCATAAAACGATAGTGATTTTACAAGGTCTTCTTGATAAACTTATTCACGTCTTCCAAAAAGTGCATAATTGTGTTATATTTGAGTTTTTTCATTACTGTATAATTTCACTAGCACTTATGTTACAAAATACTATCAAATTTGTCACACAAAACTAATTTTATACTGAATTGTAAAAATTTCAAGTAGAACAACAATGTCACTCGTCAAAAGCGCGGGAAGAAGTCCCGCAGTGAATTGAATGAATATAAATAAGGCCGATGTGTCTCGACTCTCGATAATGAACGACCGGTATTGCACAGCCAAATAATGTACAGCCAGGAATCCACGGCCAATAATTTGTGGCTTTGGCTTCCTATCATTGTGTTGGGCATTTTTCAAATAACGAATACAAGAAAAATACTACTTAAATTTAACCAATTATTTCGAAACAGTAGCAAACTATCTATAAATATTACCTTGCACTACTTACCCAAAGCAATGAATATCAAAATGCTCTAAATTAACAGAACCTATTTATCAATCCATAACTGTTCCAAGAAAGAGTATTACATGTTTAATCCCGACATGCATAGACGTAATAAAATAGTCAGACCAATGATATTGTATTTAAAGATGACGTATATTCATACTGCGCGTCGTTTTGTTATTGTTCCACTACGACATTATAGTACTTACTTACTAAGGCGTATATAGATTACAACAATGAAGGGGATAGATAATACGGAACGCATGATATAGAGAGAGATAGCTATCTGTCAAGAGTTGCGCTTGAAATACGTCAGCGCATCAAAGAATAGCGCATATTAGACCAATTGGGTTAATTTCATTGCCTCAGTTTTTGCGCGGTAGTGCTAGTGCGACATCTTCCTCTTTTTAATACAATATCATTGAGTCAGACGGAATCTCGCTGAGAAACAAATGAAGCACCACAATGGCGGTATGTAACTATGCGTGAGTGTCAAGTGGGTTGCCAGATGGAAGAAAATTTCCCATTTCTTTAACTATTTTTATTTTATTTACCATTTCTTTGACTAAAAAGAAATAAAAAATTGTATGATTCGTTACTGTCTTCGAAATTCGAATTTTATGGACCGTTGATTTGTAACTTGTGTTGTTTAAAATAGGTATTGATGAAAATAAATTAAACACATGAAATATAACATTACATATTCCTTTTATTATGTAGGACAAACAGTAGGGTAAGCACGAACATATTAGAAACTCGTATCGTAATCGTATCGAGTCCTCGATAGTATTACGCAGCATCACGCTAGTACGTAGCACGAAGCACCTTCGTCGTCCTATCGTATCCTCGATAGCATTTCGATACTACGTAAACCGGGGAACGAACAAATTGAGTGTATTGATTGAACGATTCGTTCTGAAATTAGATGAAGTTGTTCATGTAACTTTTATCTTAAGTATTCTATGAAATATTCGAGTGAATTATGTACAAAAACTTTGAAATATGATTATTCTTTTTGTATTAACATTTAAAATTGTATTAATATTTAAAAAAAATATATATTTTAATTTTAAAAACATAAACTTTTATTTCTGAATGGCTTCTTGACATTCTGCCTCGGAGATTCGACAAAGGAGAACTGTCGCAAGCTTTGTTTATTTATATAACGTGTAAATAAACAAAAGTCGCAAGGTATGTAGTCTCAAGAATTTCAAGTGCTCGTCCTAAGTATAACATATAAAAAGTCAACAATCGATTTCGTTCATGTCGCACACATAGACGTAATAAAAACAGCAGACACCGTCTCCCGAACTAAACACTGAAGCACCGCCATAGTAAGTCAGTCGCTATACGTACGAACCGACACGCACACGTTCACACCATAGTAAGTCTACCGCCCGCCATTACGCACCGACACCTCGCCGCGTGATAACCTTGTCGAAAAAAAATAATACTGCTGTCGTGCGTAGTGAAGAGCAGTCGGAACCATAGTAGTACATTTTAAAAAAGTGAAGGGATTACTTTTCATAGGTAAGCAAGTAATTTTTCTGATTAACTAATCGTTTTCACTTAAATGAATTTTTGAAAACAATAAATCGACCGGTGTTGCCGTAACTCACATTTCCAAATTAGCGTAAATGTGGGAGATCATTTTTCTTTTGTTCTCTTGTAATTCTTACTTAATTCAGATACATAATTTCGTTTAAACAGACATATGAACTTACATCCTATGATTCTTTTACTGAGCAACTATTATTCATAGCTTTAATATTTTTTAGATTTCCATCGTCAAACGATGTATGGAAGAATGATTGGGTACAAATCATAAGAGAGTCCAGAAAAGTAAGCGACTGGATCTATCTAGATCCAGTGTAATATACAGTATACATTTTAAGGAGTGGCTGCCGTCTTCTGTGAGGTGGAGGTACTTCCCCAGTCAGGCTAACGTGCCCTACCTCTCTTTCGCCAGAGCCTCGTCATTAAAATTGGTGTATTTGTTTGGGCATTTTTTATTTTAAATAAGTATGCATCTGTTTGTCCTACATAATGAAAGGAATATGTAATGTTATATTTCATGTGTTTAATTTATTTTCATCAATACCTATTTTTAACAACACAAGCAACGGTCTATAAAATTCGAGTTCCGAAGACAGTAACGAATCATATAGTTTTTTATTTCTTTCTAGTTAAAGAAATGGGAAATTTTCTTCAATCTGGCAACCCACTTGACACTCACACATAGCTACATGCCGCCATTGTGGTGCTTCAGTTGTTTCTTAGCGAGATTCCGTCTGACTTTTTTATTACGTCTATGGTCGCACATACCTTATCAGTATCTTTTTCATTGTTTTTGTGACGGGGTGTAAACTCAGTTTTAGTTTTAATTTATTTTGTTTTATTGGGTCAATGTTGGAGTTTCTTTAAAAACAACACGATATGCATTAGGCAAATATCTACAGGGCTGCTAGTGGCACTGGTGGCGGGCTGGTTGTTATCTTTGAAGGCAGAACTATTTTTGAATTCAGTTTCTATCAGATCTAGCATTTTTGTTGATTTTCTTTGTTAGCTCTGCGACTTACTTCTGTGTAATATAATCAATAAATAAAAATAACGGTAGGTAGGTACTTTAGTACAAATACATATTTTTTTCAATTATGTGTTAGTAGGATGAAATATAAAATATATATTTGTAAATAATAAATTTATACTCGTATTTATTATTTACAAATTTTTATTTCATCCTACATATCATTGAAAAAATAGGTTTATTTATCTATATTATTAGTATAGGTTTTATATATTATTGTTCATTTACTGGGTGTTCAATAAGTATTGTAGTAAGATAATAAAATACCACAATAAACTACGTTAGACTCTTGGTAAATCTTGCATTTTATGTAAAATATTAGTCTACTGATGTTTTCATGCGTAATACTTCCAAAAACACTGAAAATAATGGTCAAATGCTATGTTTTCACCATTACGCAAGTTGTTTCATCCACAATTTTACGTGAATAAATATTCGTAGGTTTCGATAGCCAGCCTTCGAGATTCTCGATACCGTCAAAACAAAGTTCGTGCTCCCAAATTTAATACAAATATGTCAAGATACGTACACGTTACGATACGAACTCGATACGAAAGTACTTGTGCTTCAAAATTTAGTTACTTTTACGTCCGATAGAGGCGCTGCTCAATTCTCATACAAATTGTATACGATGACGATACGAATGTTTCGTGCTTGCCCTACTGATGCATACTTATTTGAAATAAAAATGCACCAATTTTAATGACCAGACGAGGCTCTGGCGAAAGAGAGGTAGGGTACGTTAGCATGACTGGGGAAGTACCTCCACCTCACAGAAGACGGCAGCCACTCCTCACGATCCTCAAAATGTTACACTGGATCTAGATGGAATCAAGCCGCTTCTTTTCAGGACTCTCTTATGATTCTTCCATGCATCGTTTGATGATGGAAATCTAAAAAATATTAAAGGTATGAATAATAGTTGCTCAGTAAAAGAATCATAGGATGTACGTTTATATGTCTGTTTAAACAAAATTAGGTATCTGAGGAATTACAAGAGAACAAAAGAAAAATGATCTCCCACACATTTACGCTAATTTGGAAATGTGAGTTATGGCAACACCGGTCGATATATTGTTTTCAAAAATTAATTTAGGTAAAACGATTAGTTAATCAGAAAAATTACTTGCTTACCTATGAAAAGTAATCCCTTGGCTTTTTTTAATTGTACCACTATGATTCCGACTGCTCTTCACTACGCACGACGGTATTATTTTTTTTTTCGACAAGGTTATTACGCGGTGAGGTGTCGGCGTGTAATGGCGGGCGGTAGACTACTATGGTGTGAATGTGTGCGTGTCGGTTCGTACGTATAGCGACTGACTTACTATGGAGGTGCTTCAGTGTTTAGTTCGGGAGACGGTGTCTGCTTTTTATTACGTCTATGCCGACATGCATATAAATTAGACCCAGTAACTTCGAGTTTTATTTGACTGTAATAGCGGCGTAGAGAGTTTTATTAAGAGTATTTGATTTTGCAACTTATTATAGCCGTGTCGACTGAAGTTTAGAACACCATCGGTAGGCATACATGCATACAATCCACCTTTTTTTTATACCACTATGGTGGCAATCAAGCATACGGCCTGCCTGATGTTAAAAAGTCACCGTAGCCTACGGGCATTTGCAACACCAGGGGTGTCACTCATGCGTTGCCGACACTCTAAAAACCTCGTCACGCATTTCCACCTGATGTAAAGTGGCTACAGCAGGCTTGTACTACACGGCGTACGTTTTCAGTACATTTTAGAAACCTCAGGTTCAACAAAATAAATAGAACACGCGATACTTCCGTTAAAAATTGTTTAATTCAATTTTAGACTCAATTTACATGTACGTATACATATGACATTTAGTCCCCAGTTCACTTGGCCTGTTGACATGGGCATACCGAGTAAGATAAGGGGCCGATGCTCCCCACCCCCAGGATTTAACGTGTCTATGTACGGTAGATGATAAATGTTAAAAGATTATGTTAAAGGTGCTTTAGTCTCTCAACGATATATCAACAGATTGAAGAGTATCCATATGTGAAACCTCTACCATGTCGATCCGACTACATGCCCACATCATGAATTCTATAGAAAATCAGAGGTGTAAGACAAAAAGGCGTTATCTCATGGAAACTGCTCACCACTGCGTTGGAAGATGCTTCAAGCTACTAAACTGGAAATATACTGTATCAACATCAACAGCGAGTATATTACTCACTTTCTATTTCGCGATAATGTTTTAGGTTAGTCGGTCAACGAACTTGACCCAAACATCAGTTTCAATCGGTACCTCGGTTTTTCAAGTTGTTAACGGGTATGTTTGCCGGGGCTAAAAAGACAGTATGTCTAGACCTATGGGGTATTCATATTGCCTCGGAGAGCCTTATTAGGTTAGGCTCTATGAGCAGCATTAGCGTTAACGTGTAATGCACAAAACAGTGCTAGAGAGCACACCTTTCAATTCAATCTTCAAGTTAGATACAGACATTATGTGGGACTTCTTCCTGCACTTTTGACGCGTGATATTGTTGCTATACTTGGATTTTTTACGATTCAGTACATAATTAGTTTTATGTGACAATTTTGATAGTATTTTGTAACATAAGTATTAGTAAACTTATACAGTAGTGAAAAAACCCACATATAACACGTCTATGCACTTTTTGGAAGACGTGATTAAGCTTATAAAGAAAATCTTGTCAAATTCGCTATTGTTTTATGGATGTGGAATGGAATTAAACCTAAGAAATACAAAGTTATGGGTTAAAGATCTTTGTTACCTGGCCATAAGTTACAAAAAAAAAATATACTTGACAGTTGGATAAATGACAAATTGTGATTGACATGAGAAATCAACCAGTCTATGCCTATGAATTTATTTTAGCATTTTATCTACAATTATTTTTTATTTTACATTATAAAATAAGTTAAGAATTATCATGTGTTTAACGTAGTTTTTAAATGAAAGGTATGTTACTTACTTAGCAAGATCATGAAAGGTCGAGCTATGTATTTGGTGGACTAATAAATTATGAATATAATAATGTTGTTTGATACTATTGTTTTGCAAAATTCGCAGACAATTCTTTGGATCCCGATACAATGGGGATAAAATATGAGACGCGGCCGCTGAAGAGGCCCCGATTGGGACCTCCTGATGTGTATCCGCAAGAACCTCGTCAAAAGGAGGACGAGCTTACGTCCACTAACGTCAAACAAGGTTTTTCGACGACTCCACAATCAAGTGATGAATTCGGGACTGCTAGAAATTCTAATTACTCCGCCTCCAAGGTATTTATATTATAATCATAATGTAACAAATAGCAATCACTAGTGGATTACCCGCGATTACTTCCACATCTGTCCTAGTGTTCCATGGAAAATTTTTAATTTTTTTTCTTTGTACATGCATATCTTAGACCTATTATCAATTAGTAACGATTGACAAGAACTTTTATGTATATATTTTTTCAAGATTGGACAATTCTTCTCTGGAATTTTGTCAAAAAAAGAAGAATTAAATACATTACCAGACTGCGGCCGCAAGAGACAACAGGTGAATCCTAAAGATAACTTTTGGCCTGCCACTGCTCGCACAAAAGCACAAATTGAAGCTTGGTTCAAGGACTTAGCTGGTGAGTCATTTAATCACAATATTCCTAAACTTAAAAAAGAAAGTTAACTTTGTTATTTAAATGAAGTAAATGCATACAAAATTAAAAAAAAATCTTGTAAAATTAACCTCGACATGTTGTTTAAAATTGAGTATACATAATGCAGAAACAGTTCAGCATATAGTCTATGTGTCCTAATAATATTGCAGAATATCCTGTAATATAGCATTTGAGACATACATGAACAGACATTGAGTGCTGTTTATTGTCATTATTATTGCATTACGTATTTTAAGGAAAATTAAAACACTCCACTCTGAATAATAATAGTAAATTTCTTATATATATAATTTAGCCAAAGTCTCCTTTTAAGCATAATAATACCTGTATTGGGAGGCTTCCTTAGCTATAAACAAAAAAAACCTTTTCTTGATAATGTAGTAATTCAATGCGTGCATGTATTTAAAGTGTATTTGTGCATGTGTGTGTATAGTGTGTGTTACGCGCTTTTGTGAATGTGTGAGGGTGTATTACTGTGTGCGATACTTTCTGTTAACCTTTTCGCCACAATTGATTTGATATAAAGTCATTACGTTTAGTACCCCACACACCAATACTTCATATCAAGTCAGTGCTATGGTCAGGTTTTACAAAACAAATAAAGTTACTTCATATATTCTAAAGTTAATACTATCTGCGAATGCTTATGATTCTTTTTTTCTCATCATTTACTGATTTTTATTGACATGGAATTTCCGATTTCTTGTTAATAATGTATTGTTTACGTGTAGTTGTGAACGTGTACGTGACTTAGTGAAGATGACACTTTATTATTTCATTATAATAGCTTAGAAAAGGTTATACTAATTATTTATTTTATAAAATGGTTGCATTACTGTTTCTGTCTGGTCGTAACTAAGCAATTTTATCCTTCCGTTACAAGCCTTTTGTAGTCATATTTTAGTTTATTATAGATTTCTATATCTTCTATTAACATTTAATATAGCTAAATTGAGTATGTATGATATTGTGCGCTAGTTTGTCTGAGGAACATGTACTATAATATGTTTTCTTCTTTTGTTTTTACTTATGACACGTCATAATGTTTGAAGTGTTGAAATCTATGTTGCTTGAGGACAGGTTTTAATATATATAGTTCCCTAACAGAGAATAGGTTACTTACGAGATATGGATTGTGTATCCAATTTTTTTTAAATTCATTATTTTTATTATTGACCATTGCACCCGTTCCAGATTAATGAACTTTGTTTTTGCTGCCCCACCCCATATTGGAATACAGCAGGCCAGGACTGACTCCACCAAAGCAATGTAAATCTCATTAAGAGGTGTTCAGGAGTGTCCATAGCTTTATTACGAGTTAGACCTCTCAGAACAAAATGTCTCAGTGTCTTGAAAAGTCAGCTCAACTTCCTGACCCTACATTTTACATCTACATACAAGGTGTTCCAAATTGCTGTACCAGGACAGTCTTTGATCCACTATCCCATCCAGATATTTAGTTTGTGTCACTTTGTTAAGGGCTGGACTATTGCAGCTGTTGGTATTATCCTTGTCACAGAAGTGTACATACCTTTATATTGAAGTCATGACTGGGTTGTGTTTGTTTGGTGATACTGAAACATATGTAGTTTGTCTTGGTTGTGTATAGAGTCAGAAGATTGCACTTTAACCACTTGGCTATTTCAGTGATAAAGTTCTCCGCACTAGTCTCAACATCTTGCCAACTCTTTTCAGTAAAAACAACATCAGTGTCTTCGGCATATGATTTTTTTTTATTTTCCAGTTTTAATGTTAAGAGGTTATTAATGTAAATTAGAAATAAGGTAGAGCCCAAAACGCTACCCTGAGGGACTCCATATGACACCTCCGCATCCTCACTGGTGCACTGACCCAGTTTATCTATCTGCTTTCTGCTAAAGAGGTAGTATTTGAAGAGATTCTCGGGCAGTTCCTCTTAATCAGTCTAGACCGAGACAGATTTAAACACTTTTCTCTTATAAACCCTTTGTCTATGTATTCCCTGTTTTCATGGGCATCCTGTATTACTAAAGTTTGAATGTTTGAATAGAATTTTATTGTATTTTTGAGTTCATTGACTAATTGAGGTATGTGTAATCTAGACTACTTAACTCGACACTGTTGTTTAACAAGTACCTCAGTTTTGTATAGTACTGTAGTAACAGGCACCTTAGTAGTTTGGACGAGTTTGGAGGCGCCGCGGTTAATAACGCGTTTTTGTCACCAACGCTCATGATTTCGATTCCTCTGGGTGTTTTTAAGAGAGATACTCTGCATCAAAGGAGCCCGTCTGGGGACCTCGTAGAAAACCGCCAAATAACAACCTCCTGAAAGGTTGTTGTGTTCCTGCGTGTGAGTGAGGTCACCAGTAAGCTCCTAAGGAGTTGCTGTGTCAGCAGCAGAGGTGGCATCGCACGAGTGACACTTAATGTTATCCGTGTTCATAGGCTATGGTGACACTTTACATCAGGAGGTATGCTTCAGCATAAGGTTATTATACCCATACCCACCATATTATAGCTTGAATATCTCCCGATTTAGTTTAAAAAACAGTATTTTCATTTCATAGTGAATATGGATTTCAATTTAAGTGGTAGCCTCCTCCAATTTCTTCCTTTATTCTCAAACTACAGTTTTTTATGCATTCATTTCAGGAAGCAAACCACTTTCTCAATTAGCAAAAAAGGCCCCCAATTTCAATAAGAAGGAGGAGATATTTATCACATTGACTGAGTTTCAAGTGTCTATGCCCAGAGCAGCATGGTTCATAAAACTCAGCTCAGCATACACTGTTGCTGTGTCAGAGGCTAAGATAAAGAAGAGGCAGCTGCCAGATCCTACTACAGGTATGAAACAAGAATTTAATATTTTTAATAATATTTTTAACAACCTTATTATTGCGTGTTCATTTATGTGTATAATAATTATATTTTAGAGAGGTAGAGGAATGCCCATCTGGGGAAGCACCTCCAAAAACCCGCAGCCAAAAACAACTCCCTAGAGGGTTGTTGTGTTCCTGCGTGTGTGTGAAGTGTGAGATCACCAGCTGTGTAAGCAGCAGAGGAGGCATCACGCGGGTGATACTTAATATATTACAAGCGTTAATAGGCTACGGTAACTGCTTTACATCAGGTGAACCGTGTGCCTCCCGACCGTGTATTAAAAGAAAATCGCAATGAAGCAACATATTCAATAGAAGTTTATTGTATTTCTAATACATTCATGAACAACTGAAACAACTTAACCACTAACTGTGCATACCATACCTTTATTTTCCAAAAATATGATATATAAATATCATATAATTAATAACTTACAGCTTTTATGAGATATTATTATTATCAATATCCATTCATTCTTTTTTTAATTAAAGATATCTGAGCATAAATGTAAATAAAATGGGAATTTGGAAATTTGTGTTGTGGTCAGGAATTTTAAGAATTAACGACAATAAGAAATACGCATATTATTTAGACTTCATCAAGAACCGTGCCATTGAACATTAAGACCGACAAAATTTCCGCAAGGGTATAATGTGATCTAGGAGAATATATCGATCAGCTGTTGCAAGTATTGTTTATTCAAAAACAACTGGATCCGTTCACACTATGTATCTAATAAAAAGAATTTATTTAGAATAAAAGAGATATTTCTCTTTTATTCTAAACATGTGTACTAAGTCACATGAAATAATTATTTTAATGTAAATTGTACCTTTTATTTTAGAATGGACAACAACATTAATAAAGTTCCTAAAAGACCAAATACCAAAATTAGCAGAATACTACCAAAGTGCTGTACCTGGGAATGTTTCTGACAAAACACCTCCATCACAATCAGGTAACTATGGATCTGTTATTAACCGACTTCTACTTTTCTATGTTATACACGTTTTGCATCTGTGCTTATCGAAATCGGATTACATTATGGTAAGTTTAAAATAAACTTATTCTGCTATGGGATGTTCCGGTATACCTTGCCCGATTCTTTAAATTAAGGCAACCCACGAATGTCACCCAGTATGCATACTCAAATTGCCTCTAAACACCATATTTGTAAAGTTTTCACTCAAAACATATGAAATCGGAGTGAAAACTTTTCGAATCCGTTTCGAATATGGCTTTTCAAGTCAATGAGAATAATCCAGTTCAAGTAAATAGTTTTTATGGATATTGTAAATATACATAGCACCTGATTGGTATAAAAACTCGATAGACTTCATTAAAATCGTTTATTCTTATAACAGAGTTAAAAAAAAACTAACGAGTTTTCCAATCGACTCTATTTTTTGTGAGCATATTGTCATGTGCGGCATATTTCCGTCTATTGTAAACCGATGTTAAAAATATTTTTATTTAAAAACATCTGCTGTTACAAATTTATTTCAGGCCAAGCCACTCCAAGCCACAACTCCTCGGGTAGCCAACCTGGTAATTCTACCCCAAATAGCTCAACAGTACCTAATTCTATGCATTCACCTGGAAACTCTAGCAGTACGTATCGCTTTTTTTTTATATTTTTTATTTCTATCTTAACGTTATGCTGTTTCCAACTCTATTAGGATTGAAGGAGTCCAGAGGGGAAACCAGACTGTTCTTAAGTAAGGCCACACATGTTTCGAAATATAATTTCTTGAACGGACAGGTTTCCTTACGATGTTTTATTTTTTTATTTGTGTTTTCCTTTACCACCGAGCAAGTGTTAATTACAAATATGTACTCGTACGTAAATAAATCCGAATTTAGTGGTAGGAATTCGAACCGGGGACCAATTGGACAGTAGCCTGGTTCTTTATCCACTAGGCTATCACTGCTCTCAAAATTTGCTTTTAATATTATTTACTATATATAAACAAAAAAAAATATCTTAATCATTCTAAACTTAGAATAATAGGAAAGGCCTGATTCCTCGTCATTCTTCCACTGCAGCTCTCAAAAGCAGCTGCAACAACCCAAAAAAAACTTAAACATAGCTAGTTTTTTTATATACACCATCATCACATACGTTCATTATGCACCATCGCGTACGTTTATTGACATCCACAATGAAGGTATTGAGATCGGGAATTTATTTTGATTTTGAGATTTTGTTGGAGAATATCTTTCGAATTTCAACCCTCCAGGAAGTTGTTATTTGGCTGCGGTTTTCTGTGAGGTAGCGTTACTGCCCCAAACGGGCTGCTTTGATGTGCCCTATTTCTCTTAAAACAACTAGACCAAGACAAACATACATGTTCATGCATACAAATGCATATTCTGTGTCGGAATCGAAGTCACGAATGTTGGTGTTAAAGTAACGTTACTAACCACTACGCCACCGATCTCGTCAAAATAGATCGTAATAGAGATCAAAAAACTTTGTTAATAATGTACTGTCTATGTGCTTTGCAAAACATAGTTATACATACAATTCAGTACTGTTTAGACTACCTAGAGGCGATAACCTTATTGGTACGACCTTGGATTTTGTTATGTACACGGTATAAAATATCATAAAATATAATTACTACTTACCACAATTTTGCCATTTCCTGATTTAAAGAGATATGACAGTCATGCTGCAAAGAATACTTTCTATATACTGTTCAGCTAATAATAAACTTTTGACAGGTAATCATTTTAACGAGTAAGAAATAGACAGGTAACTATCAAGTGTTGCGTATCTCTCAAATCCGAAAGAGATAGAATGTTCTGTCAAAAGTAGCTTAATAAAATGGACGCAGTACAGCACACCACTCGGATACTACAAATTCACAGGATACTAGCATCGGTTAGGATTTATCAGTCATTATTCTCATTACAAACACATAGATGTATGAATATATGTGTTTGTAATGAGAATTGCGACTGTAATCGTGACAGATACAGAAAATATATGATATCTGTATAAAGGACACTAAATGAAACAAATACATTTTTGGGGTTCCTTAGTCTCGAGTTTTATAATATTATGGTGTAAAGATCTACGTCGCAACTTTGTTACTTGTCGCATCGCATGTCATTAAAAGTCGGATATAATGAAATACATTAATAAAGATCTTGTGGATTTAATTTCTTATACAGTTAAAATTGAACGATGTGCCCTGAATTAAAAAAATATATTAATCTGATTTAGGACGAAGGCAACTTGATCTATCTGTTCAGCATTAGGTTCGTCGACCCCTGGTCCAGAGAGCACTGACTGGCGACAGGCACTCAAGCTGTGGAACTACTGTTGTCGCCTCGCAAAATACATGTTGGATGAAGGGCTGCTCGATCGACAAGATTTCCTCACCTGGGTCATTGAGTTGCTGGACAAGAGGACACCCGATGATGGACTGTTGAGGTAATGTTGTAAAATCATCGCGTTGCAATGCTTTTTACTAGAAGAGTTTTTTTTACATCACGTCAGGTACAAAATAAACGTACACTCCGCCTGATGAAAAGTAGTCAAGAAAACTACCTATGTTTGTGTGGAATAGAAGTACGAACCCGTGCTACTATTGCAGCAACTCCTCAACAGTTTCCTAATGATCTTACTTGCTCATTGAAATATATTCACCATTCAGGGAGCTAGAGGAGTTTATTTGGCGGCGGTCTTTTGTAGGGTAGATTTACTTGACTAGTTAGAATGTTTTTCAGTAAAGACACCTATATATAATACAAAATTTGATCCATATCGCTAGAATCATTTCCGAGATACTCGAAATATATTTATATGTATATACTTACAAAAGTTTTTTGTCTTCCAGGTTATTCCTGCCGCTGGTTCTCCAGCACATGTGTGAGTTCGTCTGCTGCGAAGGTCTGTCTCGACGACTGGCCACTACGTGCGCAAAGAAAGCGGCCGCGATCTGCTCTGTACTCTCTGAGGCCACGTTGCGCACCCTAAACCAACCGGCAGTATTCACTAAAACTACTGATAGAAATGCAGGTATGTGTTAATTACTTGTACAAGAATCTCATTCTCAGTCTCTTTTTTTTGTTCATACAAAGTCTGATTATTTGCAAAAGATAACAAGGCCACTGGCACACGAGTGGTGTGCACACAGATTTTTGACAGGGTAGGCAGATTTTTTTTTAAATTATTAACTTACCAAAAAATACAGCATATTGATTTTTGTTACCCAGTCTTGTGGAAATAATGCTGTATGTGATTGGTTAGCTACCTCAAATATATATTGATTGATTTTATATACATATCAATTTGCAGATATTCGAAGCGGCCTTTCGGCACGTTTGTTTGTTGTTCTGTATTTACAAATAATAGCAGCAAAAAAGTTAGCAATTTAATTTAGCATGTTGTGTGAGCACTTATATGAATTTATTAAGTTACTTTAGGTAATGTCTCATTTATATATTAAATCTACACGTCTATATTTCTGTAAGTATGTCTGTAATATGCAATCGTAAAAGATGGACCCAGTTTAAAAACAAAAGAAAATTTAACATCAATTTTATACGAAAAAAAGAAATGGCACTTTCACTCTAATTATATGGAGCAAACTACTCTTTAAAATAGTTACGTAGCAATGTTCGCGACACTTCGGCAATTTACGTAATGGTTCGGCTGAAAAGACACTGTCTATCCTATGCGATTGTGTGCGTTATGTGTGTTATTGTGGGCAATGTATTTACAGGAATGCACACTACAGTACATTATCCGTATTACCAACGCGACACGGCACACATACGTACATTTAGACAGAAGTAGTTCGTGTCTCTGCCGTTAAGCTCCCATTGCGGCGCTAGTGTAGCACATCGATGTAGCGGGTACTAATTAATCTATTTTAATAACTTGCACCGATACCGATAGATGGAGCTGTTTTTATTTTATGTTTTTGATACCAAATATTAGTTAAAAACTATGTTTAAGAATTAAGAAACATCGGATGGTATTTATCAAATTGATAGGGTAGGCAATGTCTTTTTGCCTATATGGAGTGCACGCAACTGGCGTGTGCCATGCTTCGACAAAACGTATCGCTGTCCAACTCACAGCGCCTGGTGAGTTCAGTTCGTACTACGGCAAAATACCTTAACGTCGGAAGGCAAATGTATTCGAACAGTGTGTGTTGCCAGTGATGATATACGGAATTCAGACGTGGTCCTTCACTGCGGGTCGTATGGGGAAGTTCAAGGTGACTCAGCGTGCTATGAAAAACGGCTATGCTCGGGGTTTAGAATTAAAGTAATGTCAGTTACTTTAGTTCTACTGCGAATATCTTCATTTCAGCCCAAAAGACAAGCAAGCTGAAGTGGCAGTAAGCCGGCCGAATTACTCCTAGAACCGATAACCGTTGGGGAAATAAGGTTGTCGAATGGCGTCCCTGTCCCGATATGCGCAGTGTGGGGCTAAAATTGTTATAAACGTTTAACTTTAAGCATAAGCATTAAATGTATATAGTATCACTTGCATGTAATTAGTGCAAAAATGTAATCCTAATTTTATTACAGATGGTGTTGGCCCACCAATGTCGCCAGCTCCAGATATGAACGGTGATGTGAAGCCGAACGTATCGCAAATCAAAAGATCTTCAACCCCAGCGGATCAAAATCAAGGCACACCGAACCCTAACCACTCCTTAGGTACCCCTAATCCTAATCATTCCCTTGGTACTCCTAATCCTCTAGGGACACCGAACCCACAGCAACCGCTAGACGTGCCTATCAAAGAGGAAAATGGGGCATCTCCTATAGACTCGAAGGCGGTAGTAAGTGCCGTGATTGCAGCGGCATTGAACCCGGTCCAAATCGGATTCGGAGAAATACTCAATTGTTCGTACCACAGAGACGTTATCATACAACTGGCAACAGTTTTACAGGTATGCTATGGAGATTCTTTGTACACACAGCGACAGCTGAAGCTATATATTTTCGTTCGAATATAATGTTTGCTGCTACGACGTAAAGTGCATGGCAGTCTAGCTTGATCTGTCACTGTCGGTACTTTACATTTAACGGGCTATGAGTAGAAGATGATACTCGTAAGTTCATAATAGTTTCGCACCCATTATATCCTCATAGGTATATCTCGCCCCTCGTAGCATTTACGAATGTTCTCGATCTCTGAAGTTACAGAAATATTAAAAAAAGAAGAGACAATTAGAAGAATAGAATAATAGGGCCAACACCCATGGCATATGGGTACGAATGGCGAATTATCTTTTGGAGATAAACGTGACATTTGGCGGGGTGGTGCGTGCGACGGGGCTTGAAGATCCCGTACCGTATCGTACGGGATCTTGCATGTACAAAAAACACTAATCAATACTTACTATAAACTAAATAAACCCACCCCTACAGCTACATTATCATATAAATATGTATTTAAAACTTTCACGTTTGTCTACATTGCCATTGGAGGTACAGGACTACCACGATTTGTTTTTAATTTTCCCGATATTAATGTTATTGTATGGGAGGGATGATATTGAGTCCCTGACCTGGTGTCAGCAACGTCGCCGAAATATCGGGCAAATATAATAACAAATCGTGATAAGTCCCGTGCCTACAATAGTAATGTAGTTATATACTTTAAACATTCTGTGCGCAGCGTCGTTAATATGCACTCTTTTCTACTCATACGCCAATGTTTATTTATTTTATTTTTCAAGAAAACATTTTTTTGTTCAAAAACATTTAAATTATACTAACCTATCCCACATAAAGCGGTGGTGAATCCAAATAGACACTTATTTTTTCGTAGCAGATCCTGCATCACTTTAACGTTGTGTATACTGATAATTACGAATATTAAACTGCGAGGAGTAGCTGTAGCAAAGCGGATGGCAGCGCACGAACTTATACTTGTAGCGAAGGCGTTGATAGGCTACGGTAACTACTTTCTATTAGGTGTGCCGTATGATTGTATGCCTTTCGATTTTTACAAAAAACCTATATTCTGATAATTTTTAAGAGGTAGGGCGCATCAAAGCAGTCCATCTGGGGAAGTAACTCCACCTCACGGAAAATCGCAGCCAAATAACAACTGCCTAGCGGGTTGTCGTGTTCCTGCGTGTGAGTGAGGTCACTAGTAAGCTCCTAAGGAGTAGCTGTTTTAGCAGCAGAGGTGGCATCGCGCCGCGAGTGATTCTTAATGTACTACTAGCGTTCATAGGCTTCGGTAACCGCTTTACATCATGTGGGTCGTATGCTTGCATGCCTCACGACGATATATATAAAAAAAATTGTATATCAAGTTTGATAACTAATGCTATATAGAGAACAATCAAATTTGCATACGGTTATTTTACAACATAGTCAAAGAGGAACAATTGAACTACTGGAAAGAGATAATACTACGGCTTATAGCATTACGAAAATAACAAAAGGTGTGACGTATACCTGTTTCTCGGATGGCACTGGCCATAGGATATATTTGGTTTTACAGGTCCATGCTGTATCCTTCCATCCTGTAAAATCCCTCTTTTTAATTTATCCACAATCCACTTCCGCGAATATTCATTTTTTTAATAAAAATTTTAAAGTGATAATTTATAGTAATATTGATTTTCTATTTTAAATAGATTTATACCTAACAGTTAGATTTGATCTAACCTCCTGTGTGTGCTTCCGAAAGCAAACCAGGTTGGATCAAATTGCATTTTAATTTAATTGCATGCTAAACAAGCAGTTTGGTTGTTAGATAATCTGCGTAGAATGTCCCACGGGCATGGTGTGGTCTGGTTGCGGCTCATCGTTGCAGGGCTCACCACTAGACCTACTGCCAATTCCGCCGTCTGCCTTGCCGATGCCTTATATGGATTCGGTACTTACTGAAGAACATAGAAGAATGGTAAGTTGCTAAACTAACAATAGACTACTCAGAATTTGAATAAATTATTAGTATCTTGTTAAGAGGACGCACAAAGCTAAGTGGCGCCCTCATTTTGTTTTGTTCACTGAAGAACTATATTTATGTTTTTTTAGACATATTCCGTATTGTTATTAATGTACAATTAGTCATAATTTTGATTATTGCTTTAAGCGGCCACAATTAGTAATAATTAAAATTTCAGTACATAGATAAATACAAGATATGTTTCAAAAAAATATAAATATGGTTCTTTAGTGCTTGTATTGAGCGTTTTTTTGGAATTGGTCTTAAATTCAGCGTTATTAATAAAAACAAAATTAGGGCGCTACTTAGCTTTTTGCGGCCTCTCAAGTCGCGTGTGCTGTGACATAAACATTCCTTATAAAATATATATTTGTAAAATAACGGAATTAAATTAATTGATGCCTTCTTAACTGAACGCTGCCGAAATAGAATAAAAATATAGCGTGAGAGCTGACGGCGTAATACAATAACCACTTAAGTTATGATCGTATTTTATACCTACAGACTATTGTAACCGATTCACTTCAAGTGAACTAAACTTGTAAATGTTTAATGTACACAAATTCTATTGATACATCATTGTAACATTTATCCCAGGATGCATCTCCGGATGAAGTACAAAAACTCGAATTCATGTTTGTTATTATAGTCACTATGTTGGTATAATTGTGAAGTGTTCCATCGTTTCGTAGGTATATGAGGCTGAACAAGAAATATCCGCCAGAAGTAAAAAAGCAGAAAGCAAGTGGTGTACAGACAAATGGCAAACTAGTTCTCAGGGTAGGTAACATTTTATTTACTTCATATTTAATTTTGTATATTTTTTTTAGGGTCCGGTACGAACAGATGCTAACGGGGTCCTATTGCTAAACCCTATATTACTATATCGTCCGCCCATATTTCTGTTCTACCTTCAAAGGTGTATCTTTTGAATTATTCGATGTAGAGATTTTCATTTCACGCAATATGTTTTATTATGGTGGATTTATTCACCATAAGAACATTATGAAATAAAAAAAAAGGGGATCGTAATACGGGTATCTTATTTTATAGAAAACATAACTTATTAGGTTTTAATTTTATTTGAAACACATTTAAATTATAACATTGCAAATGTTATAATTATGCAGGTTCACCAATGATTCCATAGGCATAATAATTGCATTCTTCATAAAGACAATTAAAAATAAATTATAGGTATTTTTTTTGTATTTTCTATGAGTTAATCAATAAATTTGATTTATTTCCATTGAATATGGCTGACAATCAGAACGATCCGATCCGCGAAATTTCAGTATGATATAATAAATAAGTGTAACATTTTCATTTGCACAAAATTGTACGTGGAACACGTTCATATCCTCTATTAAATTGTTTAAATTATGTTTTAAACCATTTGGCTTTTTACGTCAAACAGGCTTGGCGTGGGAGTGGCGACTTTTGTTGTTGAGATGACGGTGAAAAGATTAGGAATATATTGGTATCTAGTTTTTAAATATTTTTTGTTCTCTTTAGCACGAGTTCTAGCGGTACTAGAAGCACTAGACAGACATTGCTTCGACCGCGTGGACCCCAACAACAATCTGGATACCTTGTATAAGGAAGTATTTGCAAACTGCACACCACCGGCGAAAGATGCCATCGATATGAAGGATCCAGTGAGTTATCGAGTGTTGTGTAAAAGTAAGAGTGTAGTTTTAGTAGCTACGGACCACGTTCTGCATGCATGATCACATAAAACTTATAGTTAAAGCATTCACTTATTTTTATATGTTGACGTTAAATTTATTTTAAAACACATGTAGAAGTTCCAACAATTATTTATGAGAGTGATGCGTCACGCTCATAAATAATTGTTGGAACTTTTACAATTATACTCAAAATCATTAAAAAAAATAATGCTTCAACTATAACTTAAATCATTAATTTTTTTTGACTAATTAAGTTGTATAAAATAATTATTTTAACAATATAACAAAGACTTCCCGCTTTCGATTTCGAAAAAATATAATATTAAATTTTTTTATTTGTGCAAGACACTAGAATATTTTTTAAATCATATAATGTTCACGTAGGAATGGGCGGCGCCTTACGCAGTGGTACGTGTGCTATGTGAGTGGGCCGTCTGCAGCGCGCGGTGGGGCGAGCACAGAGCTCTCGCGGCGGCCGCGCTGCTCGACCGCAGACAACACCAGCTGTTGCATCAGCACCACGAACACCACGCTACAGGTAGCCTACTGCACATACACAACGACATGACATTAATAAATCTGAAACATTAGTGGCTCAGCTGAACAGTACCTACACCAAGCCACATTGCAAGATTGATAGAACACAACTAATTTGGTCATGATAGGTAAGTCTTGGCTTTCTTCGGTTCCTTTTCATCCGTCTTTCTTCTGGTCACTTACGAGTTGCGTATCTGTTTCGTATTTCTTTCGTCCCGCGTTCATTCCGTATGTCCTCATCAGCGGAGAATGCCTCATCTTAACGTCTACACTCTTACAGATAAACTCTCTTACATACGAACGCGGTTTGCATTTCTGCGAATGCGGTTTGCAAGCATTACGCCCTAGATTTTGCGCAACACTCGCATCTCTGTTCCGTTCACACTATTCCCAGCACTCATTAGTTATTTCTATCTTCATTCATATACCGCTTATTATCACTGTAGATGAACCCTTTATTTATTTACACACGAGAAATAAATACCGGGTATTTACCGAGTGTAAATAAATAAATGATTATAAACTGAATAAATAAGAATAGCATTAGTTATAGATATATATCTATAACTTCACAGCAAATCCTTTGCGGGGTAGGCACAGAGGACCGAGCGTTACATGCCACGATGCTTACACACTTCACTCGAATAACATACACAGCTCTTCTCGTGCACACTCACCGGTTTCTAGGGCTCCTGACATAATCGTCTGATAAAACACGATCAATTTGGTCGTGGCAAGTCTTGGACTTCCTCGGTTCGTACATCTTTCTACTTTCGCGTTGTATGTCCGTTCGTAATTATTCCTTCTCGCACTATTTCTACTACTTAACATGACATTAGTTATTTTAACACAAACTCATTTATACTATACTGCGTCAATTTTATTAAGCTACTTTTAACAGATCATTCCATCTCTTTCGGATTTGGGAGATACGCAACACTTGATAGTTACATGTCTTTTTCTGACTCGTTTAAATGTTTACCTGTCATAAGTTCAATTATAAGATGGACAGTGTACAGTAAAAAGTTTCAGTTTTGTTTGCTTCAATCAATTCCGATCCTCTCGAAGTCAATTCCGATGTATCGAAATCGAAATTTAACTCTCATGCAACTATTACCCTCATAGATTAATAGTTTAATTTTTGGTTTTGGGGAAATACCTCTACGTCACAGAAAACCGCAGCCAAATAACAACTCCCTAGAGGGTTGTCGTATTCCTGCGTGTGAGTGAGGTCACCAGTATGCTCCCAAGGAGTTGCTGTGTAAGCAGCAGAGGAGGCATGGCGCGAGTGATACTTAATGTATCGCAAGCGTTAATAGGCTACAGTACCCGCTTTACGTCAGGTTGGCCGTATGCTTGTATTATAGGCGTAGTATAAAAAAAAGTTCCAGAGTAAAGCACGTTCAAACAATCAAACTCTTCCACTATATATATTATATACATATATATATTATATACTATATTAGTATAGGTTATCATCTATAAATTAGTTATCATTATTGCAGGTTCAGACGACAAGGAATCTATTAGTTCCGGAGCCGGCCTCTACAATGGACCGCCAATTTTCCAAAACTTGTTGTTGCGCTTTCTAGACAACGACGCTCCAGTATTAGGTGAGTAAGAGAATAGAAAAGAGTATTCAGTTGAGTTGTTTATTGAGAGTATAAATGTATGCTTCATTTGGTTCTCACCGCCACTCCCATCAGCGTGTCCTAAAGCTTACGTACATTAGCCGATTTTCTACCGTCCGTTCCGTCCGTACTGTGGGCACCTAAGAACTTAAAAAAGGCATCTGTATAGTTCTAACAGTTACATACTTAATTGGGATCACTGCTTACTCTTCTTACTAGCATATCCCGTTTCCTAATGCATTAGGATTGGCGGGCTCCGCTTTCTAAGCCTAAGGATTTCGTGAAGATACTGGCTTTGACATGACAGTTGCTTCATGTCATTCATTCAGTCAGTTGCATCTGACTTTTTCCTAGCATTATCCCGTTTCAGATCATTCTTGGGTTAGGTCACACGTCTTTCAAAATATTATTTCTTGGACGTGCGGGTTTCCTCACGACGTTTTTCCTTCATCGCCGAGCAAGTGATAATTACGAATATATTCATAAATCCGAAAACACAAATTTAGTGGTACATGCCAGGACTCGAACCGGGGACCTGTCCCTATCACCGCTCTTAACTGGCTCTTAATTGACTGAATTAAATGTACTTCTTCCTAGCGTTATCTCGTTGCATAATCCATCCGCTGTCTAAGCGTAAGAATTTCTAGTGGATAAAGAATGCGCTTGTGACCAATAGGTCCCCGGTTAAAATCCTGGCATATACCACTAAATTTGCGTTTTCGGACGTACATATTTGTAATTATCACTTGCTCGACGGTGAAGGAAAAACATCGTGAGGAAACCCACACATCCAAGAAATGATATTTCGAAAGACGTGTGACCTAACCTGATAAAGATCTGGTTTACCCTCTGGGTTGCTGAGGTCAGACGGCACAGTCGCTTCATTTAAAAATCTGTATCTTCGCCAAATCCTTGGGCTTAGGTAGCGGACCCCGCCGATCCTAATGGATTAGGAAACAGGATAACGCTGATTTTATATAGTACAACTACTATTAGACTTCCACAACCCAAAAACAACCTTTCTTAGGTTAGGTAACATGTCTTTTGATATAATTTTAATACCTTGAACGTGCAGGTTTCCTCGCTATGTTTTCCTTCACCGCCGAGAAAGTTATAATAATAAATAAAGTTAAAAAAATATAATTGCATATATCACTTTCTGGGCAGTGATGGAAAACATTAATTTGTTTACTGTCTTATATCTTTATTTAATTTTCATGTTATTGCAGATGAAAGTCCTAATGCTCCACCGGGCAATAGACAGCAGTTCGCCAATCTAGTTCACTTGTTTGGTGAATTAATACGGCGGGATGTGTTCTCGCATGATGCGTATATGTGCACGCTAATTTCTAGAGGTATGTATGTTTCTTGAGTCACACAGTTGCACTAAATAGGGAGTTTAAATGAACTATGTTCTGTATCAAACTAGAAATGTACCTTTTTGCACTGTTATAAGGTTCAAAAATGCCTTTCAAATAATGATGAGTTCAGTTTAAAAACAATACAAAAAAGAGACTCAAGTCATTATCGCATGTACAGCCAACTACAGATCAAACTTATACATACCCACGCATCTTATGACATTACAGTAAACGTTTTAAAATTTTATTCAAAATTTGAAAGGTTTTGTACAACTTGATCTGTCGCTGTGCAACATCAGAGATTGATGGCATCGCCGATAAAAGAGTTGACTTCTGAGCGGGTGCTAAGCTTCATAGCGTTTCCATAATAATAGCTATAATATTACATTGAAATTAAACTATTTTTAACGGAAGTATCACGTGTTTTATTTATTTTGTTGAAACCTGACGTTTCGAACGCTTTGCAGCGTCCGTGGTCGCAGGAAAGACTCTGCAAAGCGTTCGAAACGTCAGGTTTCAACAAAATAAATAAAACACGCGATACTTCCGTTAAAAATAGTTTAATTTCAATGTGTAACAATCGCGAAAACCTAAGACAATACTATAATATTACATCATAAGAGTTTTTTACGTTTAGGCTGCATTTCTTCTGTGTATAATTTTGATATTTTTATTTTTTTTAAATAATCAAATGAGTTAAAGGCGAGAAGGTGTAGTTAATGTGCTGCCACAAGTGGGTCGAAATTTTTTAAACAAACTGACTTGTACTAAGTGATGCGATATCGAACAAAAAGCGTGACGAATTAATATGCACGCACACGTCATAAGTCCGTATTACGACACTACGTACCTTTCTAATTTGATGAGTCCACACTAGTCCACAGTATTCCGAAACACTTCCGCTTAAGTATAGCGGTGGTATAAAATTGCAACGACAATACCGATGTGACATTTCAATGAATTCAGTAAAGATGTCACCCCTCTGATCACCAATTCGTAATTCACAAACTGTACTCTGCGCTGTTTTATATTAACACATTTATTCTAGTCGGTTATGAATTGTATATCTAATTTTTTTTTTTTATATAATTAATTATTTCCTGTTTTAACTGTTTTCTTATAATAATTTTTATTTTATTCCCCCTGCATTTCGTCTTCGCCAATAATCATATCCGAAATAATACGAGTATGTTATGTACGAGTACCTGTGCTAAAAAATAAAATAGCTTTGGATTTTAGTTTTATACCACTGGATTGATCTTATCTATAACCTTAATACGATCATAATGGTTAAAGCGAATAAAAATATTGCTTGACAGATGTAAAGTTATACATGTTAGGGTAAACCTATGTTTTTTATCCGCTTTAACCTTAAAGGTCCTGTTGCGTACTCAATCACAAACCATAATCAGTCCCAACTTTACTTGTAAAACGTATGTAATAAAAGTACATCTTGATAATGTAGGTCATGTGATGTCAGCATTTTGGTGTCCATTAGAAGTACAATTGTTTACATTAAAATTAGCTCTATTAATAACTTGGTATAAATCATAATGGTTAATAGCAATGTTGTCTCCTCAGGAGATCTAGTGTCCCCCACAGAGCCGACATCGACGGGCGGTAGTACTGCTAGTGTGGGCGGCGGCGGTAGTGCCCACACAGTGGCGCCGCCCGCCAACAGCTCCGGTACTAACCACAACATGGATGACGATATATTCGCTGGAATCGACCTCAAGCCCAAGATGGAGGTATATTATTTCCTAGGTGTATCCGTTACTAAGATGATTGACACCCTACATAGGGTGAATCTAATGTTGCTCTACATATGACTGTCCAATGGCAATTCTTTAACACGTGGTTTACCAAATAAGCACGGTTTTATAATAAATGTACGGTAAGTTTTCATACTACAGTTAACGACTATTGTATTAACTTTTGAGATACATTCTATGTCTATTGAGATAGAACAAATTATCTCTTGTCGTCTTCCTCCGCCGATTATATTATGCAATACTTATTCCTGATTTTAAGAGGGAAAAATATATTCGTGCTTTCAGAAATAAATTTAATAACCCAATAATTTTTATGAAAAATAAACAGTCCGTATTTTTGTCGTACCGTTTTTTTTTTTTTCTAGTATCACCCATATAGGTAGTTGCAATTTCGTTAAAGTACATGTTTCATTTTTGCATGGGAAGCGAATAATAGAGAGATTTGTGAAGCGTAAAAATCTGCCTGTATTTTATAGTCCAATCATTACGGCGATTAGTACAAATCAAAACAATAAGGTTTACTGTAACTAAAATTTGAGGAAATATTATGTCACGCCAGGTCCCTTGCGAGGTAGGCAGAGAGAACCGAGCGCCAAGAGACAGCGAATAATGTCATTTGTAATATAGGAACTGAGGATTTTGTATTTAAAAAATCCTTTAACTTTTGGTTTCTAGAGTATCACTCTAATCGAATGCGCAGTTCGACCGCAGCCTGTCAGTGGATAGGTTTATCGTATTATATACCAGGCCACTCTGTGAAAGATAGATCTGCGCCGAGAATAGAGCAAGAGGTAAACTTCTAGGCCGCTGAAAACTAAGGCAGAAGCTCGCTGTAAACAACTTAAGAAAGTGGGTATGGAAGAGAGAGCATGAAAGTAGAATAAATGCGGTCGAGATGTGAGCATTGCTCAAAATTTATAGCATAACGCTTGCTGACCGCGTTCGTAATGATGACGTAAGAAAAAGAGTTGGTCTGAAAGATAGTGTCGGTGTTAAGTTAAAAAAAAGGCATGCTCCGTTAGTACACACATAAAATAATGCAGAATAAAAGAATGACGAAACAGATATACAATGCCAAAGTGGAAATATGTAGGAACCTACCATGACCAATTTGGTCGTGTTTTATCAGAAGGTAATGTCAGCAGCCTTAGGAACCGGCTAGCGTGCATGAAAAGAGCTATGAATGTTAAAGAAGCGACTGAGGTGTATAAGGACCGCGTCTTATGGCTCTCGGTCCCCTCTGCCTACCCCGCAAGGGACTTGGCATGAAGATAAACATACACACATATGTATTTCAAGAGATTTCTGAAGAATAAATTCATTTGTATCAGTGCAGAACAATGGTCTAGATTCATAGTTTCAGGTACAGTTCGTCAGCTTAGACGAACTGTACCTGAAACTATGTACTGTATATAAAAATACATATATTTTTTATTTTTAAAGGAGAATGTGCGCATGGATTTAGACGATTCTAAGATTGATGACGATCTGGACAAGCTGTTACAGCATATCAAAGAGGATCAGCAGAACTCAATGGACGCACCCGATAGCCCAAAAGACCCGGGGGAACCATCACACAGGTGAATCGTTACAAATATACATGTACGTCATTTTCAGCGTATCAGTTGGAGCAGTTCCGACTGCTGTAAGCTCTGATGAATATTTTTTTGAACCAGTATATGTCTGACTGTCGCATTTATGTCAACTGTCGTTCGCTTAAAATGCATGTCATGAAATAAAAAAAGCACGTTCAAGGAGCTTAGATAGGGATAAAGAATGAAAACAAAACATATTTTTATTGAGTATAATAATATTCTTCATCCCCTTAGCGTTAATTAAGATATTAAATGTAATGTATCTTATTTAACAGGCATAGTTCGTAAGATTTGTTGCTTTATTATTAGTTGCCATTGAAATTTAATTAGTTACCCGCTCGACCACGTAGATTAATTGATTTGCCAAATGTAACGAATTCATGTGCTGACATGATTCCCGTACCTAAATTTACAGATAGCACTTAGCGGCAGTTACACCGCCGTTTCTGCCTGCGTAAGTAAAGGATGAGGATACTTGTTCTTACCACTTGATATGTAATGAAACTCTGTAATGGCCGGCGTGTTTACTATTTTTATCTCGTCTCGTTGAACGATACTTCAACTGAATACTCATACGCAGTAGAAAGAGCGCCGGGGTAACACAGCCAGCCGGCAACTTCAATAAAAGACCATGATGTAAACATTTCATGATTTCCTTCGAGACTTGTTGTGTTCCTGTTAATGCGAGAGATTACCAGTGACCTGTATTAGCAGCGGCGATACGTATACACGGGTAATAATCCTTGTATTACAAACGTTAAAGGCTACGGTAATCAATGTGTTGTACATTGCTTTTACCCGATATTGTATAAAAAAGAACACTACTAGCCGTGGAAGTAGTTTAATTGATATTGTTATATCTATCTGTCTATAACTTTACGCCAAATCCCTTGCGGGGTAGGCAGAGAGAACCGAGCGCCACGTGACTCGATCCTTACATACCTCACTTGCTTCTTTAATATTCATTGCTCTTCTCATGCACGCTCGCCAGTTTCTAAGGCTCCTGGCATCGCCTTCTGATAGAAGACGATCGATTTGGTCACGGTAGGTTAGTCTTGGCCTTCCTCGCCTCCTACATCCTTCCACTTTTCTAAACACGTTCTACATAACACGTTATTTTTATTGGTGAACAGTTTCAGAATAAAGTCCCAAAAATGTGTGAACCTGGAACCTATTTTTTTTTATACAACGTCGATCAAGCATTCATCCCACCTGATGCAACGCGTTACCGTGGCCTATTAACGCTTGTAATAATTTAAGCATCACTCGCGCAATGCCCCCTCTGCTGCTTACACATCAACTCCTTAGGGGCTTACTGGTGACGTCACTCACGCACAGGAACACAACAACCCTCTAGGGAGTTGTTATTTGGTTGCGGTTTTCTGTGAGGTGGATGTACTTCCCCAGACGGGCTGCTTTGCCCTACCTCTCTTAAAACATCCAGACTAAGACAAACAGACATGTTCATGCACACAAATGTTTATTTTGTGTGACATTTGAACCCAAGAGCGTTGGTATCAAAGTCGTCATTCACGACTGAGCCATCCAGCTCGTCAAAAATTATTTACTCTACGATTTCAAATAACGTCTAGTTCCACACCATGAATCGAACGTAGGTTTGTCAATTTCTTAAAACGGTCACTTTCTTTCGATTTCGCATTTAATAAAGAGTCTTTTGCTAATGATTTCTTGTCGTTTCCAGTGTGACTTCACCAATGATGGGACCAAGTGGTATGAGCATACCTGGCATGCAATCGATGGGAATGGGACCAATGTCTGTGCCTGGTATGCTTTCCTACACTTGTTTTCTTATATTGCGATAAGTTATATATTCGAACTTAGAAAGTAAGTTTCAGTTGTACGTTTTGTCGTGGAATGTGCCTATAGTCCCGTGACGTTAATGCTGCTGTCTCTATTTTATATAATAAGATTTATAAGTGCTTTAATGATTACGTTCCTGTAAGAAAACATAGAACAGCTATGCCTTCTACATATCCGCAGTGGTATACAAAAGAAATAATTAGAAATATTAAGAATAAACATTATTATTTAAAAAAATACAAATCCGATAATAATAATTTGTTTTGTAAAGAAATGTATAAATATTATAGAAAATTAGTTAAGAATTTAATTCATTCAGCTTACTCAAATTACATTCGAATAATCGAAAATGATGTGTCTGAGAATCCAAAAAGATTTTGGCATTATATCAGGAATGAGAACAGCTCAAAATGCTCTGTACGTGAGTTTAGTTACAGAAATAAATTAGTATCGGGTAGGGAGGCCGCATCTGCATTTAGTGAATATTTTCAGTCTGTTTTCTTAACTGATACTCCGACTCTTTCCCCTGAGAGTGCGGAGCAGTACGCTGGTTATGGTATACCTTCTTTTGGCGTATCAGTCGATTCCATAACACTAAAGGATATACGTATTGCTATTCGCAAACTTAAAGCAAACGCTACATCCGGTCCTGACGGTGTTCCGGCGTTTATACTTAAAGACTGCATATCAGTATTTGAGAATCCACTTTTATATATATATAACTTAATTACTGAAACTTCTGTCTATCCTGATAAATGGAAAATATCCAAAGTTATTCCCATACCCAAGACCAGTGGCACATCTGATATATATGACTATAGACCAATCGCAGTTCTATCGACATTCGGGAAGGTATTTGAATCCATCCTCAATCGTTACATTACGCAACAAATTCGCCCCTTGCTGTCAGAGTCCCAGCACGGGTTCCGGGCGGGCCGCTCCACTACCACTAGTCACATTAACTTCGTTGATTATGCATTGTCTGAAATGGACAGGGGTCGTCAAGTAGACGTAGCTTACTTTGACATGAAGAAAGCATTTGATCGGGTCCATAACGATGTCCTTCTGAAAAAAATGAGTTATGCTGGTTTCTCCCCCAAACTTTTAAGTCTGATTGCTAGTTATTTTACAGAGCGCTACCAATATGTCCAGTTAGGTGAAATTAAATCTGAGTTATACGTGACTAGCTCTGGGGTAAGTCAAGGGAGTACCCTCGGGCCGACTCAATTCCTATTGATGATCAACGATCTTCCAGAGGTTGTTAGCGCTGCGCAATGTCTCATGTTTGCTGATGATGTGAAACTGTTTTTGGGTATAAATGATATTAATGACTGTCTGGCATTACAAAAAGATATAAATAGTGTACTTGAGTGGTGTACTTCTAATAAATTAGAATTAAATGTAACCAAGTGTAGAATAATGACATTTACTAAAAGCCCTTTGCCCTTATTTGGTCATATCTTCTGGAAGGACAATCCCTAAGTAGGGTCACAGAAATTCGTGATCTCGTCTTAAGTTTGATAGTAAACTATCGTTCAATCCGCATATCGTTGAAATAAGTAAAAAGGCAAATAAGATCCTAGGTTTTGTAATGAGGCAAGCGAGTAAATTTTCTGATATGCATGCAGCGATCACATTATATAACGCTTTTGTAAGAAGTTCATTGGAGTTCAATGCTATTGTTTGGGATCCGCACGAAAATCTCTATATACTCACTATTGAAAGAATACAACGAAAGTTTGCCCGGTTCATATACAAAAAAAATTATGGCTACTATCCCCATCTATTTCCATCAGCATTTGTCTTGGGTATGGTTGGCCTTGACTCTTTGCAGCTGAGGAGAAATTTGGCATTGCTCTTGCATTACTATCGGCTTCTGAACAGCAATAAATTAGATAATCCAATCTGTCTGGCTCGATGTGCTCTCGCAATTATTGCGCCTGATCGCTACTGCATGCGGCGAACGCGGCCTCTGTTTGCCGTGCCCGCGACCCGTACTGTCGCCGCTGAACAGGCACCCACCGCTCGTGCCCTGCCACTGCTCAATGCTCTTGTTGCTTATAATCAGAATATTGACCTCTTCCATACTACGGAGGCTGATTTATTTAAATACGCAAAATATTTCGTGAATAATGTTAATATGAAATAATTAATAATTAATTTGTATAGTTACATTGGTCATATTAATAATTTTATTGTATATGTGTATGAGTACTTACGATTAATGTTACTCCGATTGACCTGTACACGTTTTGGTTCTAAAGACTGTAAGTGTATAGTGTATGTATAATAAATAAATAAATAAATAGTCATATTTAAAGACATTTCCTGCCTAGCCTGTGCGTGGTGATCCCCACCAATTACCAAACGAGATGCTGGCGATAGGGAGCTAAGGAATGAGTATATAAGAAGTACCTCCACTTCGCAAAAGACGACAGATCAAATAACAATTCCTTTTAGGGTTGTTGAGTTTCTGCGAGTGTACCTAATTACCAGGAAGTAATAATATCTATGTTACCCTTAGATTGGGCGGTCAGAACTATCATATTCTCTTATCTTCTCTATTTGATTGTTTAGTATCTTCTCTAGTTGTGATGCAATGAATGGTATTTTTTATTAGAAAGTTAATGTTCTATGGGTACCATATGATTTTGATAAAGTATTGACTATATGACTATGACTTCCCCGAAGTCAGGATTAAGGGTTTATAAAACTTTGTAATTATGAAAATTTTGTATTTATTCTGAATCTCATTGCGTGCGGTTGGTGATTGGTGACAAGTGTGACGACGACTTCGTTTACACTTTTTTAATAATTTTAATATTATTTTCATAAATATTAATAAACCTTAATTTTTGCCATTAATATACCATTGGCTATTTAGGAGTTCTCAACTCCTCTTAATCTCCTGTAGGACTAACTTTTTCAATGGACGCTTCCATCGTACACAAGGAGGCCTTTTCGACCTACGTAGATGGAATTATGTAGATAGTGAACAATTTACATGCAGGTATGCGCACATCAAGTGCGGGCGGTTCAAGTGGCGCGGGCGGCGGCGTGGTCGCAGCGGCTGCGACGTGCGTGCCACAGACAGCATCACGACACTACCACTACACAATGCACTTCCCGCTGCCACCCGCCGAGCCCGACCACACACCGCACGATGCCAACCAGAGACACATCTTGTTGTATGGCGTCGGACGACAGCGGGATGACGCCAAACACGCCGTCAAGAAGATGACCAAAGGTACGTACGTGCGTACAATATATCGCCGAGTACAGTTCAGTTATTGAAAGCTAGAACATACCACATTGACCCATGCGCCTGTATATTGCCTGTGAATAAAAACTGGAATGTTATGGAAACTTTGTCTCTCTCGATACTTATATGCATGACGGATTACCAATCTCTGTTAATAACACAAGTGTAGTATACCAATGTGTTGTACGTACAAGCTTTAGATAACCTACCTATACAACTTGAACCATTAAAGCACGATATATTATTTTATCGATTTTAAAAGCTTTTTTACTTATGGGTACCATTTCACATTCGCATAAAATTTGGACAGTGTCTAATAATCACTTCGTATTAGCATTATTAGTATGCTAAATATTTTATTTATACAAACAAAAGGTAGCAGTTTAATCTTAGCGCATGGGAGAGATCCCAGGACGCCATTGGGGTCTTCTGTGATCTCTCCAAAGCTTTTGATTGTGTCGACCACCGGACATTATTGCTCAAGCTGTGCCATTATGGAGTTAGAGGTAAAGCCTATAATTTGATTGCAACTTATTTAAGTAACAGAATACAGACTGTTGATATAAATGGGGTCAAATCTAAAGGTAGCAATGTTAATATTGGGGTGCCCCAGGGCTCTATATTGGGCCCCTTTTTATTTTTAGTATATGTGAATGATCTGCCCTACATGGTGCAGAAAATGGCGGATATACTACTGTTTGCTGATGATACTTCTTTGATTTTTAATGTTACTCGCCGGTGCGAAAATATTGACAATGTAAATAGTGTTCTATCTGCCATTCTAAATTGGTTCACATGTAATAATCTTTTATTAAATTCAACCAAAACCAAATGTATAAAATTTAGTCTACCAAATGTGCCTTCTGCCAATACAGAAGTTTTCATTAACAATAATATACTAGAATTTATTAATGACACTGTATTTCTTGGAATTACAATAGACTCCAAATTGCAGTGGGGCCCCCACATAAAAAAACTGACCAGTAAGCTCAGCTCCGCCGCATATGCGGTTAGGAGAATTAGACAATTGACGGATGTGGCTACTGCGCGCTTAGTCTATTTCAGCTACTTTCATAGCATTATGTCGTATGGTATACTGTTGTGGGGAAAAGCGGCTGACATTGAAACTGTTTTTATATTACAAAAGAGAGCCATCCGCTCTATTTATAACATGGGCGCCAGGGAATCTCTTAGAGAACTATTTAAAGAAATAAATATCCTCACGGTTACCTCTCAGTATATTTATGAGAATATAATGTATGCTCGTAAAAATATAGAGTCATTTTCTAAATTTAGTGAAAATCTTAGAAGTAAGAATAGATTGCGTATGCCTGTACATCGACTTGCTAAGACTAGTAGATCTTTTATTGTAAATTGTATTCGATTCTATAATAAATTACCTGAAACAGTTCTGTCCTTGCCTGAGAATATGTTCAAAAGGTACATCAAAAATACTCTGTGCAGGAAGGGTTATTATAGAATCGATGAATATCTAACTGATAGAGATGCTTGGAAATGATTCAGCACATGTATTAATATATCTTTAATTGTACCACTTGATTTCACTATATGTACACTCACATATATTTATTGTAATATATTTTAACGATGGAAAAAAAAGACCCATATTGGCAAGTTTCTTTTGGCATTTCTTCTTCGCCAATGGTCATTTCCGAAATGCTGGTAGATTAAAAAAGAGAGATTAAAAGTAAAAAAAAAAAAAAAAATGGAAAATTATTAAGATACAATATGATTTAATTTAAAGAATGTAAGACGTGTCTAAGTGCCCGTAAGGGTCTAATGGCAAATAAATGATTTTTATCTTTTTATCTTTATCTAATAACTACGACTGTTTCCAAGCAAAAAAGGTTATAAATTTGTGTTTCATTGCATTTTCAAAATTGTAAAAGATTATAATTTACTGTTGATACTGTTTCGATATAAAACTTTATTTAATATAAGATATATTTTCCTTTAAATATATTTCCACTTATTCTAAATTGTTATAATTTACAGAAATATGTAAATTGTTTTCAAAAAAGTTCTCAATCGACGTTGCTGAAGGCGGCAAAATAAAGAAGCACTCTCGAAGCGAGTTCAATTTCGAGTCTGTTACGCAGAAATTCCAGGTTTGAACATTTAGATTTTACCATTTTTTTAGGTATGGAGTCCCGATTATCTCTCGGCAAATTTGCTTCTATTTATTTTAAACGGCCACGGGCTTTCCAGGTGATTTTGAATTCTTTTAAACGTTATTCCGTACGATAATAAGAGGGTTAACAATTAATAAGTTGTTGAAAAATGCCTTTTTGTGAGATTGAACAGGCTTCAATACTTCATAGGCAAGATCGCCGTGTGTCAGAGAATTCGAGCGCGAAAAAAAACCTGCAAAATGTTCGCTGTTTCCACCTTTTACACAAATGTTACAATAAGAAGTATTTATACTAGTAAATAACAGCAAACTGTGTAGGCAGGGCTGATATTTTTTAAATTTAAAAAATATTTAAATATTTTATTTTTAATTTTTTAACTTTTGAAAATATATGGAACCCTGTACGACATCTAGCGACGAGTGCTGTTACTTTTTCTGTTGATGGGAGTGCAGTGCAGACTCTGCACTGCAGAGTGGCCGGCCATACGTTTTCCCATATGTTTTTTTTCTAATTGGAACGATTTTGGACCGTTCTTCCTCACCAACGAACATTTAAATTTCAAATTAAAGGATACAAAACTACAATATGTTAGCTATTAGTGTGTCGATTTTGGAGTTTCTCACTATTACCGTCTAAACGCTAGCTGGATGACATCAGTCTACCCCAAACGACAATTTTGAGGGTAATGTGGCTCCGCTGGCTATCGCAGCTCTGCCAATTAGTCTAGACTAATTTAATTTTTTCTAACTGTCATTACAATAAAGACATAGCACGATACGAGAACAAAAATTGCAAAGAACGTGCTGATGTTTTGAATATTTAGAGAGGACAAATGATACAAGGAGCTACGAAAGAAGTGTATCAGGCAATAGTGAATGGGGATTTCGGCAAGGGTCTATCCTAGACGCACACATATAGATCAAATTGGTGATGTTCTGAAATAGGGCCAAAACAAAACCAACCAAAACCGAAGGAAACGAAGGTTGATGATTGTGGAAGAAGCGAGAGAGAGAGGTATGTTTCGATCGGTGCACCTGACGGCCCATAGTCCCTGCCTACTACAATAGGTAGGCAGAAACTATGGAACGAATTCTGCCTACTCAACGGAGGTGAGAAAATATATTGATAGATAGTTTATATATGTAGTTTATTCCGTTGTAAGTCAATGTTTATAATTCTGCGTCAGTCGATGTCGATGTACGAGCAAGGCGCGGTGTCTTGGGCGGTGGGCGTGGCGGTGTGCGAAGCCCTGGCAGCGTACGCGGCGTGCGCCACCACGTACCTGCCGCAGCCCGAGCACGTAGCCTTCGCACTCGACCTCATGGAGATCGCGCTCAATGTTCACGGCCTCATCGAGACATGCATACAGGTGAGCGTGTAATTTTAGTGGATATTTGTGTACCATCATGCATTCAACATGACATGAGGAAAAGTCTGTATCTCTATTGTTGTTGTAATTTCTTTATTGTGCAACTATACACATACTATATTAACAAATAACAGTGCGTAAAAAGCGGACTTATCCCTAATAAGTATGAAATCTCTTCAATCTACCTTTATTGACTTAATAGGAATACATCATTACATACACGAACAAAGAAACCTTATGTACATTAGCTAACCTAATACAAAGATAAATAAATTTGAGTAGGGAAAGGCAAACTGCACAACTTTCTCATATCATTCCTTTCACAGCCGAGTATCTAAATATTATTTATTATGTGCATAACGAGTTCATTAGCGTACAGCCGGAAATACTCAAGTTATATACTTTGAACCTACTGTTTAAATTGAATAAGAACCAGTAGCTCTTGCTGTACGTTAATGTACTCGTTTATGAGTGCAGGGAGTAGTGTGAATAGAGCGTTGGGAAATCTTGTAGACAGTCGAAACCTAACCCTGAAGGTACAGCTCGCTAATTTATGGAGAAACGCCATTGAGGTACGCAAAATTTATGGCATAACGCATGCTGAACGCGTTCACAACAATGATGTCAGAAAGAGAGTTGGTCTGATTCGGGAATGTAGTTTTATCAGAAGGTGATGAGTAGCTTTTAATGTCAATTAGCTTTTAATGTTAAATTAGAAAGTAAGATGTGTTTTCTATGAAGTTGTATAAGTATTGTATAAGTTGAAGTACGTGTTTTCTATGCCCATCACGCAAGAGACTTAGCGTGAAGATATAGAGAAATATGTATTAAGTTTACATTTGTAGGCAACTTAAAATAGAAAACGGCTGCTGGATACGTTTTTTACACGGTGCTAATATTAATTGTTGATGTGAATACGAATTCTAATGGAGTGCAAAAGCGCTCTTAATATATATATATAAATATTGATAAGCGTAATTATATTCTACCATTATCCTATTTAATCGTTCCTCAACTAGTCTGGCCATAAATACTGTTACATAGAAAGTTTACTTTTTTTTAAACTCTTAAATATTTTGAATTTGGAACGCGTTTATTATGTTATGAACTTCTTTCGATTTCCCGTCGTTTTACATATTTTTTTTCGCGTTTATTGTCATATTACAATATGGAATGGGGTGTTAAAGAAAATAGGATTACAGTGATTGCCTTGCACAAAGTGGGTATGGAGGCGTTAGTCATATTCAACACACTTCAAAAGCTTGGTATCATCTGTATGTTCGTATATCGTACTATCGACAGATATACGAGTACCAACACTTCCTCTGTTGAAGACCATAAAAGATCGAGGTGACCGCGTGCTGTTAGGACTACAAAGGCTGTTAATGTTGATAAAGCCAGAAGTCACCAAACCCCATTAAGATACAAAAAATCTTATCGCGAGGTATGAAGATTCCCTCTAGGACTCCTTCGTGTATAATAAAACAAGACCTGAAGCTCGGCACTTGTTGTCGATATACAGGACGCCCTAAATCAATCCCTATAGTTGAAGAGAATGAATCGATCAAAACGCCTTCTATCCCGATACGCAGGTGAAAGGCACAGAAATAGTTTATTTACTGATGAAAAAAAATTACTATTGAAGAGCACTACAACAAGCTCAAATGATAAATTGTACGCATTCGGTTCTAAAGAAGCCGCCTAAGGCGTCGGAAAGGTACAACGTGAACATCATCAGGTGGGGAGGGAGGAGTCTTTTCAAGGAGTCACAAAGCTTCATTTTTGTAAAAAGGGGTGAAGACTTCAGCCAAAGTGTATTAAGAGACTCTTGGATCGTATTGTGAAACCTCTCAGCAATACACTTTTTAAAATGTTCCGTGGACTTTCCAGCAGGACTTGGCACAAACTACACAAGCCTGGCTCGGAACCAACGTTCCGGACTTTATAAGAGCTGAAGACTGGCCCTCGTCTAGCCCAGATCTAAACCCCTTGACTACAAATATTGGTCAGTTTTAGAGGACATGGGATGCTCGAAACGACACGCCGACATTGTGTCTCTTAAGAAATCTGCAAGCAGTTGCTAAATTTCCCATGGAAACAGTACGTAAATCTTTAGATTCATGGCCAGACAGATTAAAGGCCTGTATTAGAGCCAAAGGTGCCCATTTCGAATAGAATCATTTGTTTTTAATTTTTGCTTCTATAAATGTGTACATATAAGTTTTATTAAGATTACCTTACTTCATAAAAAAAATGCATATCATTTGTAACAGAACTCATGGCTGGACTAGGTAGAGTGCTGCGTTGGTTCGACCAGTGATATTATGATATTTTATGATATTATCCAGATTCTCAAAGAACTGTCCGAAGTTGAGAGTGCTCTGATATCTCGCGGGGCACCCAGCAGCGGACTAGCGGCGCCGCGCGCCTACACGTCAGCCCTAGCGCTGTACACGGTCGGAGCGTTGCGACGATACCATTCTTGTCTGCTTCGTAAGTTATTGTCGTACAAATCTGTTTATTCCCACTATATACAAATAACTACACAACTAACAAATAATATTTTACATATTTAAAGTGACATTTTTCACTTTATATAAGGAAAATAGTTTGGGAAATAGCTATTAGCTGTTTTCTGAGGTATTTAAAATAATATATTAAATGCACCGACTGTTCACTATTTCACTATTTACTAGTCACTGGTTCGGTATACTTACTGAGTTGGTCGACTAAATGCGTGCAAATCCAGATGTTATTTGATTTCCAACTTAGAAGATTTGTGATATAATTTGGTACAAGTGGTTTAACATGACAGAACTGATAGGGTTGAGATTGAAAATCGGGTTACAAATTACCAGCGACTTACATTTTTAATGTCGACGATGTCTCAATAAACAAGTATCGCTATTTACCTTTAACTGGCGCTTTGCCACGCCTTCCGTAAATAATTTCAATGATTCTCTTTTAAAACCATCTTTAACCCATTGTTAACTTAATGTTTTGCGACACTTTCCGTAACTAACTTTAGGGATTCTCTTTTGAGACCGTCTTGATCCCTTTATTAAATGAAAGTTTTACGACACATATTCTGTAACTAGCTTCAGGGATTACCTTTTGAAACCGTCTTGAATACTCTTTCTTTCCTAAATGTTTTGCCAAGCATTCCATAGCTAACTATAGGGATTCCTGTTAGAAAACATCTTGAACGACTTGTTTGCTCAACGTTTTGAGACATGTTCTTTAGCTAACTTCAGACACTATAAATATCGAGCCAAAATGCTAGTACATGGAAAGTCCATGTATTACCTATGCTGCCGCTATTTCAAAACCTCTTTTCGCTACATGCCTATTAATTTACGTTTCGGTATGCAGTGTGTGTGGAGCAGACGTCAGCTGTGTTCGAGCAGCTTTGTCGGCTAGTGAAGTGCGTGGTGAACCCTGGCGACTGCGGCTCGGCCGAGCGCTGTGTGCTGGCCCAGCTACACGACTTGTACAAGGCCGCCGCGCACCTGTGTCACGCGCCACACGCCGATACATTCGCGAACGCTTACCCTAAAATCAAGTAAGTATCCCGTGTTGTACTAGAAAGATAAAAATAACTAATGACCCGAGACTCCTGCAGTTTGGTTACAGTAGAAAAAATTGAGCTATGATGATAAGTAGGTTAATTAAAAGTAATTTGCTCATGTTAGAGCGCAAGAATGATCAGTTTACAATATCGTAATAGTGATACACTGGGAGCGATACACTGAATGTAATACGTGATCAGACGTCTAGGAAGACCAACTGCGACTGATTTAACTGCGATTTAGCTTAGAATCTATGTGAAGGAGATGATTTCGTGCATTTCTTTGAAGTTATCCTACTGCTTCTACTTTTTATTGCGGCTCAGCCGAGCTCTGTATGCTGGACTCTTTTTATATTTACGCAATATTTATTTACACCAGAATTCGGTCATAACAGTACCTTGTTTATTAACGGCCATAAAGAAGCCATTGATGACGTGGATCCGTATAAAGTGCGAGCTGAAAGTGACGCTGGTATACGTTCGCAATTGTATGAGTTGAGGAGTAGAAAGAAATAAAAAAAAGTGTCCGAAAATTTTATTCTTATTACAAACGTAATGTCTATTGACGCCATTTCTTTGCTTATGCCGATGACGACTATTTAGCATAGAGCCTCCAACGGCGCTGGTTTTTAAATATTAGAAATTGGTGCCAGCTTTTTTTAACTGCGCTTGATGCTTACTTTATTTGTTGTTCTAACAATCTTAAGATATTTCTAAGAAAACTATTGAATTGTCCTTATTGCCGCCTCCGCCCCCTATCATGTTCAAGAGTCTATGTATCCATATTGTATTATATCTGTAAATGTGTATATACCGCGCCTAACCCCTTCGGTTGAAAGGATGCCCGTATCGCTGCAGTCGGATGAGTATAGCTTGGTGTGGATGTAAAAATAAAACAAGTCTGGCCAAAAATACTGTTACATAGAAACCTTTTTTGTCTACTATTTAATTATTTTGAATTTATTTTGAACGCGTTATGTTAAAAACTTCTTTCGATTTCCCGCCGTTACATATTTTTTTCTGATTATTATCAAGTTACAACAAGGTAAGGGTAAAGAAAATAGGATTGTGCTTGCACAAAGTGGGTATGGGGCCGTCGGTCATATTCAAGACACTTCAAAAGCTTGGTATCAGTCGTAAGTACGTATATCGCACTATCGACAGATATACCTACACTTCCTCTGTTGAAGACCATAAAAGATCGTTGCGACCGCGTGCTGTCAGAACTACAAAGGCATTTAATGCTGTTAAAGCTAGAAATCGCCGAAACCCATTAGGAAACAAAAAATCTTATCGCGAGAAATGAAGATTCCCGCTAGGAGTCTATCGCGTATAATAAAACAAGATCTAAAGCTTATCGTCGATATACAGGACATGCCCTAAATCAATCCCTACAGTTGAAGAGAGTGGATCGATCACAAACGCCTTCTGTCCCGATACGCAGGTGAAAGGCACAGAAATATCCTCTTTACTCATGAAAAAAATTTGACGATTGAAGAGCACTACAACAAGCAAAATAACAAAATGTACGCACACAGTTCTTATGAAGCCGCCCAAGTGGTCGGCAAGGTACAACGCGGTTATCATCCTACATACCTAATAGTTTGGTGGGGGTGTCTTATCAAGGAGTCACAAAGCTTCATTTTTGTGAAAAAGGAGCGAAGACTTCAGCCAAAATTTATTAGGATACTGTCTTAGATCGTGAAATAAAACCTCTCGTTACACTTTTTAGACATATACCGTGGACTTTCCAACAGGACTCTGCACCTGGTCCCAAGGCACGAACTACCCAAGCCAGGCTAGAAGCCAACGATCCGGTTTTTATAAGATCTAAAGACTGGCCTTCCTCTAGCTCAGATTTGAACACCTTAGACTACAAATTATGGTCAGTTTTAGAGGATATGACCTGCTGCTCGAAACAACAAACCGACATTGTGTCTCTGTAGCTAAATTTCCCATGGAAACAGTGCGTAAATCCGTAGATTTGTGGCCAGACAGATTAAATGCCTGTATCAAAGCCAATTTCGAATAGAATATTTTTTTTTTATTTTGCTGAGACTTTCATAAATATGTACATATAAGTTTTATTAAGATTATATTACTCGTACTTCATAAAAAAATAAATGCATATTAATTTGTAACAGAAGTTATGGCCGGACTAGGTATATACATCTTTCGATTGCGATTTAATTGTTATGTTTCAAAAGTTATTGACTATTTGATTCTTTAAATTATATTTGTTACTGGCATATATTGTAAGTATAATAAAAAAATATTATTACCTTGTTTCAGACAAGCTCTGTATTCTTCACTTCAACCAACGCCTTCAAATTACGTGTACAATCCCCAATTTTTGAGCGAATTCTTCACAAATCCTCGAAAAGGTACGAACGGAAACATGAATATTTAACTAACATAATATTTATTGTATTTACTTGTGCCAAACCCAGCTACATATGCACGCGATCCATCCTGCCGAATAATAGTAATCAATACTCTAGAAATTAAAAGAGTGGTCACAACTACTTTAGTACTGTTTGCTACCCGCAGTTTCATCGTCAAAATGGCGCTTTTCAAGTTTTACAGGATTGCTAAATAATAAATACAATATATATGTAGCATTTAGAGAAAATGTAACTTTTTATTCATAAAAGAGTTTTTAATACTGCATCAGTAGTTCCAGAAAGGACACCCTACATCAAAACAAACAAACCTCACATCATTCTAATGTTACAGTAGAATAAGCAGACTGACTGGGGAAGTACCTCCACCGTACAAAAAAACCACAGTCAAAAAAAAAAGAAAATAGAATAAAACAATGCATTTTCATAGCATTACGTAGTTAGTATATGAGTAAACTTAGTATAACTCAATATACTCGTCTAACAATATACAACAATTTCGATGTGGCTTCTACGGCGAATGCTGCAGTGTAGTATGTTATATCGCAGCGCTTTACAAATAAAATTTCCCTATACGTTTACTATATTCCCATTAGAGAATAAGCTTACCAGAAAATTGTGAGAAATTGAATCCTTACCAGAATCATAAAATTCTAAGTAAATGAAATGAATGAGTATTGTAAAATACTCGTTCATTTAATTTTTAATTGTTTCAGGTAAAATTGAAATATCGTGGGCAAGGCAGGTGGCGGAATCACCCGCTAACAGATACAGCTTTGTCTGTTCAGCGATGTTGGCAGTCTGCCGAGAGGTTGACAATGACCGGTAAGGAACCGATGTGATCATGTGTTATCTTTTGAATAATTATGCGTGGTTGGTATTTATTTACACGTCGCATCGAATAAAAACTGAAATTGGTTTAGAAGCACAACAACGACATTAAATTAGTTTTAAAAAAATGTCCTGTAGTGCCCTGCAGGCAATGAATATCCAAAAATCCCTTCTTAGTTCTCACTTCCTTTATTTAACAAAGATACGTGCAATATTTTATGATCGTAGTTATACCCAGTGGTTTCGCCTTAGTGTTTTGCAATGTCTTGTTGTCTACGAAATTTGCAATAACGTACGTGTAACTAAGGTGAAGAAGAATGATAGTGATTTCAACCCAATCTGGGTTGAATTGAATTTCTGCGTCTGTCTGCAACACCCAAGAAGAGCTGATAGAATTATATTTGGTTTAGTGTAAACGAGCTAGGTGTGCTGTGCGCGGAGATGACCGCCTGGTGCAGCGGGCTAGCGGCGGAGTGGTTAGGCGCGCTGGTAGCACTGTGCGGCGCGCAGCACTACCCTGCTGCACCGCACGCCGCGCCGCCTCCCTTTTACCCTGACCTGCTGCACCACCGCGACCTACACGATGCTGCTGCGCACGACGCGCTTGCCGTCTTCACCTGCATCCTCGTGGGTAAGTATTACCTGAAGCACATTTTACCTTAAGTTAGGTTTACTTTAGGTAAAATTACTGGCTACTGTGAAGACTTTTGGCTGTACTTAGAATAGTCCATCGAAAAGTTACATTTGGGGTTGCAAAATTATAAATATAACATAGTTCGTCGGTTCGGACATGTAGAAAGAATGCAGGATGAAAGAATTATGAAACAGATATACAATGCGAAAGTGGAAGAATGTAGGAGCCGAGGAAGACCAAGACTAACCTACCAATGACCAATATGACCAAATTGGTCGTGTTTTATCAGAGGGTGATGTCAAAAGTCCTAGAAACCGGCGGGCGTGCATGAAAAGAATTATGAATGTTAAAGAAACGAATGAAGTATGTAAGGACCGCGTTTTATGGCGCTCGGTTCTCTCTGCCTATCCCTTGTGGGGGGATTTGGCATGAAGTTATAGATAGATTATATAGAAAATACAGTATACTAAAACTAGATGTTGTTTCAGCTCGCCACTGTTTCTCTTTGGAAGACTTCGTGCGTCACGCAGCACTGCCCTCCCTGGTAAAGGCTTTTGGCGGCGGCGGTACCACACTAACGGGCAACCCTGCAAACGCCCCGTCTCCAGACACCGGTGCGAGGCTAACCTGTCATCTACTACTAAGACTTTTTAAGACTTTGGACACACCACAACCAGGCAAGTACATATATTGTAACTACGCCCCATTTTTCATCACTTTGCTGATTATAGATCTCTTTCATTTATGGGCCTAGAGCGCATTTAACTACGCAGCCCCACGTGGAGTTGTCGATACTGCCATCTATGGTCAACAGGAGTGAGCCTCAACGCGTATTCCCGACCAGAGAAGCTCGAGATAATTAAACCATCTAAAGACTCATTAATTACTCATACTGGACTATGACCCTGGTGACCTTGAACACTATACTGATTACTAACAAACGTGCGAGCTTACGCCAACTTAGTGATATAAAAAATAAACGTAAATTACACCTCGTGGCAAGTATTTTATTGCGGCACTCGTGCTGTCGATGAAATAGGAAATGAAAAAATCTTTATCGTACCAATAAGGTAGTTACTGTGCAAGTCCTGTTTCCAAAACTGGCGTGATCTGTATATTGGGAGTCAGTTCTTTCCCAGAAGAGATGAAACTAAATTGTATCAAATTAATTTAGTATTAGTTATATGTGTATATCGCGACCGTTATGTTTGGAGCCAAAATTCTCACTCTGTGCAATAATATATTTTTTATACTACGTCAGGTGCATACAAGCATACGGCCCACCTGATATAAAGCGGGTACCGTGGCCTATTCACACACGATGCCTCCTCTGCTCTCTCAGCAACTCCTTGGGAGCTTACTAGGTGACCTCATTTACACGCAGGAACAACACTCCTCTAGAGAGTTGTTATTTGGCTGCGGTTTTCTGTGAGGTGAAGATACTTCCCCAGACGGGCTGCTTTGATACACCCTACTTCTCTTAAAATGAACCAGACTAAGACACAACTGTTTACCATGCGTGGCAATCGAATCCACGACCGTCGATGTCAAAGTCGCGTCGTTTACCACTGCCCCACCGAGCTCGTCAAAATCTACTAAGTAATTGTATCTCCTGCGAAATGAACTAATTATTTTTGGGCAAATAAATGTACAATTTGTTGTTTGTTTATTTATTTATTTCCCCTTGCGGGGTAAGCAGAGATAACTGAGTGCCACGTGACTAGATCGCCACAAACCTCACTCGGTTCTTTAATTGTTAAATCTTACTAAATTTATGTGTAAAAGATGGGACATTTTCACTAGTTATTCGAATAACGTGCAGATTTTTTTATTAGCTTAGTACATTTGTATTTTTTGGGTCGTAACAATTTATTTGAATAATCACGATCTAACATCTTTTTTTATTTATGGGAAAAAGTACGATTCATTTTTATCAAAGGATTTCGTGTTCATCAGTGTGAAATTTGATCTTCTCGTATCCCTACATACCCTACTACATACCTTCCTACCTACTACATACAGGTCTATACTCTGTATCTACGTCCCCGGGACCGGGCGGCGGCGGCGCGGGCGTGCGGCTGTCCTGCGACAGGCACCTGCTGGCCGCCGCACACAAGAACATCGGCGTCGGACCAGTACTCGCCACGCTTAAGGCCATACTCAGTTAGTATTTTGTTCGTCATTTCTATTACCACTAGAATAACAAATACAAGATATTAAACACGATTGTGTTTCGTGGATGGCACTGCCCAGGAATCAGAACGCGACCTACTCACTGCTCTACAATATATAATTATGTCTCTTGTCTGTAACTTTTTGTCTCTTTTTATTTCGCGTCACTTTTCGCAAGTATAAACGAAACTTTGCCTGTGCTGCTATAATAATTTTTAATGGAAGCTAAAAATGCAGAATTATACACAACGTAACATTAAATTGAGTATTAATTTTTATCTCACACATTTATTTATTAAGCACGTATCGGAATTTATTCCAGATGTTAGATTTTTTCATTGTAAACATCAAAGTGAATGTGATTTAGCTGTGAATACCTCACTCAGAGGAACACACCTACCCTCGAGGAATTTGTTCACGATCTTTTAGTAAACGGTGGTACTCCCACAATCGGGCCGCTTATACAACTCTACTCCATTTTTCACGAGACCATCCATCGCTAATCGGTGTAATAATTTAATTTATGAATACCTATTTCGGTTTACTCATTCGTATAATATTTGGTTCAGTGCTCGCGGATTCAAGAGCTCGGGATGGTGATAAGCCTGGTGACAAAAAGTCTTGCGAATTGTCGCACATACTAGGCACCAGTGACACCGGACCCACAGACGCACAATTGGACCTCTTGTCGTAAGTTACAAAATACGCCAATGTACTTGTTAGATCATTCTGTACTTGAAGACTCGTCAGCCAATATCTATTCTTAAATGATATATTTTTACCAAAACTATGCAAAGAACACCTAAGGCATTCTACTATACTATTATTTTTAAAATATGTTAATAGTGTTCAAATTTGCCTTTAAATCAACAATACATGAATTAAAAGAGAAGTATACTAAATGGTGTTTGCCAAAAAAATTATTGTAATGTTAAGAACTACATTCAAAAATAAATTTAACGCTTTTTCGTGTAGCAGAAATCTTAGTAACATCATCGTAATTTTAAAATTTTAATTATTAATTAATATTAAATTATTTGTCAAAACGCCACCCACCACGCCGCACGCTAGCGCAAATTATAAGAACGCCGTGGGTTATGTAGCCATAAAACGGTATTTAATAAATGAATAATTAAATGTCTCTATACAAATTACACATCACCACCTAGCCCTAAATTAAGGGAAACGTTTTGGGTACTAGACAAATGATAAACGTACGTAAATATATATTTTTGGTAAGCAATGTTCATGCACACAAATTTTTGCGTTGTGCGGGAATAAAATCCACAATGTGTTTTTGTTGCAAACTCGAATTGAATTGTGAAATTGATAATGTTAACCGAAGGTTAACATTTTCTTCTTTTATATTGAAACGCCTTTTGTATACTTCCCTATTAATATTTTTATTAGCAAAGATAACTTATGAAGAATTTCAACGTATTTTGGAACGTGCTTTGGGTTGCGATCTCCTACTGCTATGTAATAAGTAATATTTTAGCATGTACTCTGACAGCATCAAAAATTATTTGCATTTATCTTTATTTTGCATAGCGTAACTTCACATTGTTCATTAGTATATACAAGGAATTGTTGAAACGATATCCATTGGGGTTGAAAATAATAACAAAATTCAATAAATTAATATTCTATTAAAATGACTGTCGAAGCAACAAAAATTCTCCTATGTATGCCAAGAGCTAATCATTAAAAAAATCGAGGGAGCACAGCTGTTTAATAAGTTACCCAATGAGTTGAAAATATATGATATAATATAATTATTGTTTTGCAAACGACTCTTCTATTTCGTTTTAAACGATTCTCCCTTCTGTCGAACCATTTTCAACACATGACAGGCACTGATCGGATGTCAAAGTTTCTACACATTGATGGAATGCCATCACAGTGTCGTCTCACTTCATAAAATTCAAACTTCTCATCAAATATGTTACTTTCGGTTGTTTATTAGTTTATGAGCGACACTAGCGAGCGAACGAATACAGAGTTTCCTAACTTTTAAATGTTTATATAATTTTATTTTTATTTTGGCTCACATCCATCCTTAAATGTTCTCGAACCGCCTCGTCGGTGATTTATGATTACTGATTTTCTACAATTAACCGGTTAGCAATAAACACATTTTACTAAACGATCTCAGTTGAAGACCGACTTTCCAGTGAAACATCTCAAATTATATGATGCCCTTTCAAAATCATTTTGAAGATGTATAATCTTAGCCTGTATGATTAAAGTATCGCCGTAAGGTATCAATTAAGTACATTCCCTTCAAAAATATTTGGATTTATAATTTACAACAGTAAACAACGAAAGGCAAACGTAGAGAAAGAAAATCTAAGAAACCATGTAAAAAGTAATTTTCGACAAAAGGTGATGTGCTTTGTACTACAGTATCCTTAATCGAAAGATACTTCACTATTACGGTACATTGACAATTTAACATTGTAAAAAATCAACATAATGCTCCAAAACATTTACAGTGCCCAAAGGTTGTCTGGAAGAGAATAATATTAGCAATTTATGCTCTTAAGTATAATAATAGTATATATCGGTCATAAACGAAGTTTAAACCCATACATGAAAACTTGACTGTCTTCTTCTGTGATTTATTTGCCTCGAGAGATTAATAAGTGGATGTATGTTTTCCAGGTAGTTTATTGTAGCTACCATGTGCATAGCTATTTTTTCATGTGGATACGTTTCAACAATTCACTGCCAATGTCAGCGATCATGCTAAGAGCATAATTATTGTATTATTGACAAATGTTTTTTATTCTTAGGATGGTAGACTCAGAGATGAGTGGGGGCCATAGAACGCCTAGGTTTGTTTGTTTTGATATTGAGTTACATGGTTGCACTGTCACGGACCCTCCGCTCCGCCACACCCGTGGGCGTCCCATCTCACGGCGACCTCATGCTTCGCTTCTCTTCATATTGTTTTGCCGGGTTATCACTACATACGAATTAATGTTATGTCAAACATATTGTAACGAAATCTAAATTTTTCTTCTACAATTTCTTGTTACTATGCTATGAATCACACTAATCTTTGAGCCGTAACTTAAAATAAATATTATTATTCTTACAATCTGAAATAACTGGGAACCATTATAATTACTACCATTTAATTTGTTCTATGTCCACATAGACTAAAAGTATTTTGAAGAAATGCAGTATATTTTATACTATGCTGTACAATATCCGAAATAATGACACGTCTTCCCAATGTCTTCACACGTGACGTTGCATGTATGTTTTATACTATTGCATATTTTTTAACACTTAAGTTTAAACAAAATCGAAGGCGACTCTTACATTTGGCATTTCACATGTAATCAATAATATGAATAACCATACTAGCTGGGTGACTTGCATGTTGTGATGTACGAATGCCTTACGCGCATAGACACCCTAAGTGAGTCATACCATTCGTGCATAAAATTATAATTTGTGGAGTAATTCCACTAAATAGTATTACTTTTCGGTATGCCATTTTATTTAAACGTCCTACATATAATTTCACTGAAACGTCTTGTCGTTTTAATGATCGTGTTGCGTGACGTGTGACGACTTTACTAGCTGTAATAGCTCATTCATCCTCCATCCATTGCAAACTTCACTAGTTTATCGTCCAAACCACATGTACATTTCTAGTTGTAGTTGCTAAGTGTCGCTATCATCTACTGTTTCGTTCAAGGGCTACTTGTGAATAACACCTTTAACTGTCCACGATTTATGAACACCTTAACTGTCAATGTACGTCATTTTCTACTTGCTTATATTGGCACAGGGGCATTGATGTCTTAAAATACAGGCTAAACCAGTAGGTTTTTGACTGTATAACAAAATAAATAAAGTTTCTGGACGAAACGATTAAAAATATTAATTAAGCTGCACGTTAAAACCTGCTACTGAACCTTACTGACGAGGTCTTTTGCAACATTTTGTATTTACCTATATTTATTACTCACTCTTTGCAGATCTTCGATTTATTCAGTATATTCGATTGCTTTTGATTGTTTTTAAAACATCAATGCTGCCTATGTACATATCATAACTCAATGTAATTCGGTGAAGTCAATACGCAAACATACCTCTTATATCAATGTCGTTAAAATGTAAATTTGAACATTAGAGGAAATGGCGGCGTTGGATCTACACTCCTTGATTCATCTCAGTCGCTGTCGTCGCTCGCTCGGCGTGTTCTTGCTGAGATATGCTCTGAAGAGTGGGTCCTACAGAAATGTCTGCAGAACCCTGACGAACTATATCAGCCTGATATGTTACTGGATTCAATGTTGACACCAAGACAGGCACAAAGGTAAACTTGTGGATATCGACGCATTGCTTTTTAATTATTTAGACGGTAATATGGGACCAAGGCTCATTTTACGATGCCCCATCTCACGCTTTATTATTAGATCCGCACTAAGTGGCTATTGAGACTTGAAGCCACTATAACAAAGGATAAAATGGTACAATTGTAAAATTTTCTAATTATATAGATTATTCTCAAACTAGCTGAAAACGCAATAGTGTGCTGTTTTAAAGTAACTTTGCTTTTTTAAATATAAGATTACTATTGCTGATAACCTTTTATGACTTCCCGTGATCCAAGTGCCCAGCTCTACATTGCATAGCCTGAAAATGAATCCAAGTTCAAACATTCACTTTATGGCTTTCATATATGAGAAGAAAGTATCTAAGGACTAAATCATATCGCTTTTTGTTGTCTCTACCTAACTCCCAAATGAAGATATAAATAGCTAGCTTGGCAGAAAGATATAAATAGATACATAGATAATTATGACAAATTATTGTATAAAACTGTAAATAATTCACCAGAATAAACAAAGAAAGATATGCGAACCAAGCTAAATGTAAGCAGTGATGTAGTATTTTCACAAATACATTACAAAGTCAGCTTATAATATGTTTTCCATCTATATTGATAGATGTCGTAATTTAACGTAAATAAGACACGACCAAATTTATTGTATAAATTTATCTCTGTATATCAACGAGCATGACTTGGTAATTGATAGCAAACTTTCAAAAGTCGTATTCTCAGTCAGTTTGCAGTAGATCAACAGGAATAGAGGAAAATATACTATACAACCCTTAAGGGAGACCTCCTTACTTTAGCAGTGGGATCAATTTTTGGATTGAGTAACGATGATCTTTTTTTCTGTCGGTGAATAATAATGGCGGCAATCAGCGAATTAGATGTAGGAATGATTCATGATGTGTGTTGAAATAACGATTGACAGGTTGCTGCACATGATATGTTACCCCGACTCTGCGAGTCACACACACCCGGACCTCGATCAGAAGACTATGATCACGCGGCTCCTGGAGGTAACAATCAAAGTAAATGTTGACTCCGAACGCTAACACGAAGAAGGAATGAAAAATTGTCACGTTACATTGAAATTTTTCTTTCTTTCTTCACTAATAAATTCCATTGCTTGTTTAATTGCTGTGCGTACTAACAATTTACTAAAATGTAATACAAACACAGAATAATTACATGAATAATAGTTAGGTATTAAAATTCAGTATATATTCCGTTGCCGTGGTATGACATGAATCAGCACTGTGATTCTGTCGCGCTTCCTCACACGTATATAATACTTAATGAAATGAGAACCGATATTGAATGAGGAGTGAAAGCAGGAAACCGTACCTGGCTTAGCTTGGTGCGTTGTACTCCGTGGTAACAAGGGATAACATATCGAACTATGTGGAATGAAAGATATGAAGTGGCAAAAACTGACATGGTTTGGCCATTTAGAAAGAATCCTACTAATATTATAAATGCGAAAGTTTGTATGTATGGATGTTTGTTGCTCTTTCATGCTTAAACGGCTGAACGGATTTGAATGAAATTTGGCACGTAGATAGATTATGAGCTAGATTAACACATAGGCTACGTTATTTGACTCCACGCGAGCGGAGCCGCGGGCAGCAGCTAGTGAATAATAAAAGAGTTACGAAAGAAGTGTATCGGGCACGAGCGAATGGAGATTTTAACCCACCCTCGACGCACACATATGGATGAAATTGGTGATGTGTTGAAAAAGGGCCAAATCAAAAGTACATAAAACCGAAGAGCATGCATGAAGAGATTGATTAGTGTGGAAGAGGCGAGAGAGGCGTGTTTGGGTCGATGCACCTGGCGTTCACTAGTCTCTGCCTACATCAATGGGAGACGTGCATGTTGATATGTATGTACGAAATAAGAACATTAATGAGAATGTACGAGTAGGCGGCCGCACGATACATTCATTACCCGTGTTATTTACAGATTATTTTCTTATTGACCCTAGTACTGTCAACTAGTCTTATAATACAACCGTAGATGCTGTTCTAACCGCTATTCATGTGTTCTGTGGATACAAATATGAAACCAAAATTCAAGCTTAAGGCGATTATAGTAGTGTTTATAGTTTTAAGATTTTCATTCCTTAAACCAAGACCCCGTTTGTATCGTGCCTGTAGTACAGAACTAGAACTCACAGAAGCTGCTCTCCTTTTATTTCCATGGAAGCTATACCTAACACAATACCTAAAAAGCTTTATTGATTAACGCTTCTTTACTATTCCAATGCCCTGTAGTATTATAGACCACTAACACCCTTAGCTATAGTAATATTACACTCCATCCATAGTTATGTTGTAGACTTATATCATGAATTTATTAACTAAGACATTTGCTACAGAAATTGGCATCAGTTTATTTCTTTATTTTTTTTTGTTGGCATTGTTCGCAAGTGTGCTTGACACTTTTAATTTAAAGCTACAAGGTAGTAACAGGAGGTGTGTTTTATAGAACTTGGAGCAGTGGTCCCTACGGATGTCGTGGTTGGACCTGCAGCTAATGTTCAAGCAGTTTCCGAACGGATCATCTGAGCTGAGCGCGTGGCTCGACACTGTCGCTCGCGCCGTTATAAACGTTTTCCAACAACCAGCACCGCCACCACCTGATAAAGACAGGTGAGTTTTTAACGGGCATTAACATTGAGAAACTTTCCAATTCAAACTATATTATTCGAAGACTTTCTTTTGTATGACATGCAAACATAAGGCTTCCGGTACACCCGATTTTTTCCCCATAAAAAAGGATTTTAAAATTTGTTTTTATCAGTCAATATGGAGACCTAGGTCCGATTGTCTCCATATAACTTTAGTAAAGTAACGACTTCACTGAAGTCAGTTTTTAAAGTTTAAAGAATTTGACGATCTCGGTGGCTCAGTCGTGAACGGCGTGATTTTGACACCGACGCTCGTGGGTTCGATTCCCACACAAGACAAACATTTTGTGCGTGTTTTTGTTTGTTTGTCGTGGTCTGGATGTTTTAAGAGAGGTAGGGCCCATCAAAGCAGCCCGAAAACCGCAGCCAAATAACAACTCCCTAGAGCCTTGTTGTGTTCCTGCGTGTGAGTGAGGTCACCAGTAAGCTCCTAAGGAGTTGCTGTGTAAGCAGCAGAGGAGGCATTGCGTGAGTGATATAATATGTTACAAGCGTTAATAGGCTGCGGTAACTGCATTACATCAGTTGGGCCGTATGCTTGTATGCCTCCTGAAGTTGTATAAAAAAATCCTATGGCATCCAAGATTCACCCCATAGTCCTATATATGTATAGTGAATGTTCTAAGACAATATTTCGAATCCCCTACACCCACTAGGAAACTAGAGAACTCTCTTCTCATCTGTTTAGGGAGCATAGGTATCGGCTAAAATATTTATTTAAACCATTGATATGGCAATCATTCATATGGCCCACGACAATTTAAGCCCTTACCTATGGAGCTTTTCACGCATTGCCGACTCTGTAATTATAGTCTCCACACATTTTTTAACACAAGAACCCCATACTGTAGTCTCATTGGGAAATCTCAGCTATGAGTCCATTTCACAAGTTAAGTGTTAAAGATAAAGATAAAGATATATTTATTTGTTAACATGTGTTTACATGCAAGGTGTTCAATAAATTAATTATATCAACATGTTATGCCTTTACAAGCGTACAAAATTTATTAATACTAATTTATTAATACTAATTATAAGTCAGTGAATTATCAATTAAAATAGTCAGGATAAAAATAATGATAAAATTAATTAATAAATTATTGTCATAGAAATAAAGGCAAAAAAATGTCAGGTAAATATTCTAATGTTCTTATAATTATATTGGATTATTACAATTTGTCAGTTAAAAATTCATCTACGTGATAGTAACATTTGTCGATCAACAAACTTTGTACATTTTTTTTTAATCTTTTTAAGGTTTGATTTCTTATTGCTAATGGGAGCTTATTATAAATTATTGGAGCCATGTAAAAGACACTTTTTTGCATAAGAGTCGTAGTGCAAACAGACAGAACTAACCTGCTGTTATCTCCTCTACTGCGAGGAGCACAATCTGCAAATCGAGTGAATAAATGGGGATAAGTTTTTGTAAATATTGCCACTTCCAGGATATATAAAGATGGGAGTGTAAGTATTTTATGCCTTTTAAACAACGGTCTGCATGATTCTCTGGGTTTTACCTTGAACATGAATCGGATGCATCGTTTTTGTGCTTTAAATATTATTTCCTTATCAGTGCAATTTCCCCAGAATATTATACCATACCGAAGAACCGATTCTACTAACCCGTAATATGCAGTAAGGAGAGCATCTGTATTAAGTTTTGATTCTAGTTTAAATAAAGCATAGGCTGAGGAACTTACTCGACCACTCAGATACTCAATATGTGCTTTCCATTTCAAGCGATCGTCAATATAAATCCCAAGAAATTTTGTGTTATAGATTTTATTTACTGTTACGAAATTGTATTCTACTTTTATGTCCTTACTGTTTTGTGGCCTTTGACTGAAATGCATTATGTTTGTTTTACTAAGATTTATTTTTAAGTTGTTTCTTTCTAACCATAATATTACAGATTGTAGAGATTCATTAATATCTAGTTCGTACTTATTAATATCTTCACACACTACTGATATCGTGCTGTCATCGGCATATAATGTCATAGGTTTAGAAGTTGTCTTTGGCAAGTCATTTATATATAGTATAAATAAGAGAGGCCCAAGTACGCTGCCTTGAGGCACACCATATTTTGGTATTCGTTTTTTTGACGAGAATTTCTCCACTTGTTTTGTTACTATTTTAAGCTTGTCCATTTTGGTGTATTGAGTTCGATTAACCAAATATGACTTTATAAGATTAAGAACATTACCTCTAAATCCATAGGCATGCAGTTTATTTAATAAGATATCATGATCAACATAATCGAAGGCTTGCGTCATATCACAGTAAACGGTACATATTGGTTTTTTTCTGTCTACATTTAACATTACATTATGTAAAAATTCGTAAATTGCTAAATTAGTTGTCATATTTTCTCGAAATCCTTTTTGTTCCTTGCTTAATATACCTTTCTCCTCAATGTATTTATAGATTCTTTTGTGTATATATTTTTCAAAGATCTTTGCTATTACCGGAATTAAGGCTATTGGTCTATAATTTTCCAAGTGTCGCTTATCGTTTTTCTTGTGTGACGGTTTTATTATTGTAATTTTAAGAGCTTCTAAAAAGTGACCTACAGCTATGCGTAGATTTAAAATGTGACTTAAATGGCCACATATATGTTTTGCTACATATTTTAAAATTTTAGTGGAGATCTCGTCATATCCTACGCTATTTGTGTTTTTTAACGAATTAATAATTAGAAGTATGTCATTTGGTATACTAGGCATCATAAAAAATGAGTCAGTTCTGTTATCTATCAGTGAATTAGTGTCTTGTCCATAGTTCGGGATAGGTTTGATTTTGTCAATAAAATAGTCGTTAAATGTATTACTTATTTCTTGAGGATGATGAATTATGTCATTATTTTTAAAAATACTATTAATAGGCTCATTCGGTACATTAAATTGAGAGTTCTTAATAATTTTCCATGTGGCTTTTGATTTATTTGTCGAACATTTTATTGAATGATTGTTGTGAGCTCGTTGGGTAAGATTTATGATTTTTTTAAATCGTTTAGAATAATTTTGAAAACAGATCTTGTTCTCTACTGTTGGTTCCAATCTATAACTCCACAATAGCTGACGTTTTCTTTTACTGCACGTTCTTATTCCACGTGATATCCATTCAGATTTTCTTTGTATTTTGATCTTTTTGGAGACGTATGGAAAACATAGTGAGTAAAATAGTTTAAAATCGTTTATAAAACTGTCATATGCTTTATTTGGATCATCTGTATTATAAATTTCTGAAAATATCAATTTTTCTATGCAGGATTTAAATTTAATCATATTTTCTGTACTATAGTCGCGTTGTTTCATATACCAATATTTGAGATTATGAATCTTTTGAACTGGACATTTCAGCACCTGTGCTGTATGATCAGAAAGGGCAAACTCTACAATTTCTCCCTTACATACTTTATTGAAATTATGCGCAAAATTGTCTATATATGTTTGGCTCCTTAACCTTGTTGGCGCTTTTAAGGCCAATTTGAGATTATAATTTAATAGTAAGGACTCAAACTCCAATGTAATACTGGTCTTTTTTAGTAAATCTATATTAAAGTCACCTGCAATTATGATATTTTTATAATTTTTCTTACACATTTTTTGCAACATCATTTCAAGTCTCTCAAAACAAGTATTTATATTTGAAACTTTTGGCACTCTGTATACACATATAACAACAATTCTATAAGAAGTTAACTCTATAGCGCAGCATTCAAATATACCCGTTATTGAGAGAGTCCTAACACTTGTTAGTTCTTTCCATTGTAATCCATTATGTACAAGTATGCAGGCTCCACCCCTTTTACTGTGATTTCTACAATAACTAGAAGCTAAAGTATAATTTGGTAAATTCAAAAAACATTCGTGGCCTGCCTCTATGAAATGCTCCGTAATACAAAGTACATCAATGCGCTTATCAGTACTCGACAATTCCTCCAAACATAGCGTCAATTGATCGATTTTATTGAATAGGCCCGCAATGTTCTGATGCATAATATACATATATTTATTCGAGAAAAAACTGTGATACGTGATTATCACAGTTACTATTATTGAATTTATTTCCCTGATTACTAGATTCGACAATTTTTATTAGTGATAGAATATCACCAAAAACAACTCTTAGTCCGAAGTTATTTAACTGTCCCGATCGTCTATAGAACATGTCATGATCATATGTTAAATTTAGATTTGTATCTAGAAGGTAAGCATATTTATAAGCTGTTACATCCCAATATAACAAGTCATTAAAATTCTCAATCCTCCAATTGTACATAGTAGAATAGGCATTACATTTGTATGTCGGCGCACATATTATTATGTTAGTATGAGAGATTTTATGTAAACTTTCTCTTATTTCTAATATCAACTTTTTATGATCTTTAGTTGTCTTAAAATCTTCTTCTCCTATAAATATGATACAATAGTCGTCCATCGCGAATCGAAATCGCGTGTTCGCGAAAGAAAACTTCAAGAAGCTCCACTGTATGCGGGCAGTGGATTATATATATATATATATATATATATATATATATATATATATATATATATATATATATATATATATATATATATATATATATATATATATATAATATATATATATATGTAATGATGTAAATATATGGAATTTGAATGAAAACTTTTTTAATTCGTTTCTAATATTGCTTTCCTAGGCAATGTGAACATGGGGTCGATAATCATAAATAAAACAAATACGGCATTACGAACATATAAATGTCAACGACATTATTTCGTAGTAGAAACTACGCGCAGTCTAGACTATGTTATCAGGTTTAATAAATGTTATTTTTTTGTTTGAGTGTAGAATGGGTACCGACCGTGGAGTAGTGAGCACCAGTAAATGGTCAGAGTCTGTGTGGCTGGTGGCCCCGCTGGTGGCCAAACTGCCGCCAGCCGTGCAAGGCCGCGTTCTGAAGCAAGCGGGACAGGTATGATATTTTGAATCCCCCCGTGAAATACCGGTATAAAATGACAATAATGGTGACGTTGCCTGAAATTACATTCTGTACACCCGCAAACAAAGTACCGCTGTATGGTAAATATTCACGTAGAATTCCGTTAATTTAAAATCAGACGTACAGTACATATTCCTACGGTTGTATTTTTGAATTGTACCTATTTGTATGAATACTCAACAGATATTAGAAAGTGGATGGGGCGCTGGGTGTAGCGGAAGCTGTTCGAGTGGCGGCGGCGGCGGAGGCGGATCGCATCGAGATTGCAAGAGCCACCAGAGCCCAAGCTACAAGGGGTACTTCATCAATTATATATTGTCATTCTGTAACGCCTCACTTGTGTTAAGTTTAATCAAACACTCGCATCTGACATTATTGACCATAGCTTGGCTTTAGATGCTTTTCATCATCTCGAGCTCCTCGAAGAGCACGTTAAGCCGTCGAAGTTAATAGCTTTGGATCTTTTAAAAACAGTACTTTGCACCAACTGACAGTAGAGTACAGTGCCCGGAGATATATATTGCACTTCGTCAATCATCGCATTTCCGAATACAAACGAATGCTAATTTCCATGTCCGTCACTTATTAGATTTATCGTTTATCAGAATTTGAATTCAGAACTAATAACATTGTTGTTTTGATTCCCACGTGAACTATATAAAGCTGTAAAACTACTTCCTTTTTAAATATCATTTACTCCTTTTTAACATGTATAGTATACCAACGAAATCAATAAAATATAAACAAAATAAAATACTTCTTCAACCGAGTTCCAAAAAAAGAGGAGGTTCTTATGTGTGACAATTAGCTACGCATCTAAAATGAATATTTATCCGACGATTGACGAAACACGAAGTTTGCCGAGAGACATTAAGAAAATATTGGGGTGTATTTCAACATATTTATTGTGATAACAAGAAAGAAAAACTGGGTGTATTTAGGATTAATTGATTAACCAGCCATTTCTCATAGTTATCGTTATTCATTTCCTTGTGATAATGGCCTGTAGTCGTCTTCTTACATTTTCATCTTTATTTTTTTTTAATCTGTCGGCTTCGGTTACTAAATATTTATAAACATTGTAGATAATTTCACATGACTGGCCTGGTAATGGTTTCCCTTTTTCCCATAGATGTTATCGTACAACTTTAAGTGATTTAAAGTTTGGGGTTTTAAAAACTCTATATATATATATATATTATTTGAACTGGCCGCGACCGCACTCAATGGCATTTAAACTACGACTAGCAACGACACGACAGAAATAACGTTCAACCACGGCGCAATTAGCCGATTGTCTCTTTCCAAATTCTACATTTTATTGAAGAGGAAACCTTGGCCCATTAGTAAGATAAGTTTGGACGGGTTGATTATGTTCAACCACAGACGTGACCTGGCGCGTGAACAACATTGAGCACGTGAGGCAACACAATAATGAGTGGATGGGGCTTGAGCGGTTACTATAAATGCTTAAACGATGGTGCCGCATAACTGCAGCAAACACCCTTAGAAACCAATGTTAAATAAATATGTTGTGCAGTTCATCAGGCGGCGGCAGTGGCGGCAAGCGTGGCGTGAGTGGCGGCGGCTGCAGCGGCGGCTGTGGCTGTGGAGGTGGTACCGCCGTGCGGCTCGCCAACGAGCCGCTGCTCTCGCTCGTACTTACCTGCCTTCGGCACCAGGACGACCAAAAGGTAGCACACGACGGCCAACGTACTAATGTTACTTAAAGCTTTGACTGACAGCTGTTGTAATTTTAAGGCAAAAGCACTACAGATATTAAAGTAAAACATTTTAGCCATAAACGAGCTACTCAAATGGGAAATCAGTGTAGTGCTAGCGGAGTACATGGACCGACAAGTAACGTGTGGATTGCTTTTTTTTTATTAGAGGGGGACAAACGAGCATGTGGGTTACCTGATTGTAATTGACTTATAGACATCAGCAACACCGAAGGGTCACTCCTCCTTCCTCTCCTTTGCCAGCCTTTAAAAGATGCTGTGAGATACCGTGCCACAGTATTGTAGTCTTTCATAGGATTAGTACTTTTTGATTTTACAGAGTTACATTGCACCAGTTAGCTGAAATCGACAGAAAAAAAACTTATCCACTTATTTCCTTCTTTGTATGTAATCTTTTTAATACTTATGTTTTCCGGAGGTTTGGCTTTTACTATTTTAGTTGGAAATGAAGTCAAAATTTGAATTGTATAGCAAAGTATAAATTTGTCATTGTCAAAAGTCTTGGTAGTTAATATTTTCAATTTTCAGGTCCATAACTCATTTAGTTAACAAGTTATAAACACGTGAAATACTTACAAATGGATGGAATAGCAATATTGTTCCGTTAAGTACGGAACCGTCAAAACTGGAAAATACAGAAAATGTACTAGAATTATAAACAGTCACAAAATTTGTATTTAATTTTGCACATTAGTTTTTTTACTCTAGCAAAGGCAGAGCGATCGTTACATAAAAGATAAAGATAAAAATCTTTATTTGACTTTAGACCCTCACGGGCATTTAGACACGTCTTGCATTCTCAATATTGTATCTTATTTATTTTTCATGCTTTTGATTTCTCTTATTTAATCTATTCGTACCAACATTTCAAATGACCATTGGCGATTGACTTGCCAAAAGAATCTTGCTAATATAGGTCTCTTTTCAAATCGTCAATTTATATTACAATAAATTGAAAACAGTGTCTAATGGTGACAAGTTGTACAGTTAAAGATATATTAACACAAGTGCTGAATCATATCTATATATCTCTGTCAGCCAAGATATTCATCGATCCTGTAAGAACCCTTCTTTCATAGAGTATTTTCGATGTGCCATTTGAACATATTGTCAGAAAAGAACACAACTATTTCAGCGATACTTAACAAACAACACACTTATTATAAAATCGCATACAATTTACAAGAAAAGATCTACCAGTCCTAGCAAGCCGGTGCACAACTTATTTCTACATAAGCCAAATTGAAACGCGCTATGGTTTCTTTTGTAGCTCATTAAGTATAGACCTCAGTGATGACTTGATTTTAGTCCGGTGACGTAGTCACAGCTCACTCGGGGCTAACTACACAGTTAGGTCAAAAAAAAAAGACTGATTTGAATGTTCTAATTCATACTTCGACGTAGCGTAGGTGATGATCACCTTGATTATTATAACAAAAAAAATATTTGTTGTAATATTCGGATTAATTATTATTATTTATTCTATTTTTAGTACAGAGTCGGCAACGCACGAGTAACAACCCTGATGTTGCAAATGTCCATAGACTAGGCTGACGGCTTACCATCAGGCAGACCGTATGCTGGTTTATAAAAATATTTATGGAAACAAGATCTCCTCTTTCCATAATACTAAATTAAGAGATTGGTAATATTAAGAAATTGCCTACAATAGGACGTGTTATCACAATCTAAGGCGGATATCTATATATATAAAACTGGAGTTCCTGACTAATTCACTGACTCATCAACTCCGTAGCCAAAATTCTTGAACCTAGAAAGCTGAAATTTTGCAAAGAGGTTACTTTTATAAACCTCACGAGAGTGAAGAGGGGCTTGACAGTTTGTATGGAGTTGAAAAATTATTTCAAGTTAGTGACTTGAAACTTTATACAGATACTCTTTATTAAAATCCAAAAAAGTAGTTTCAAAAATTCCACCTCGGGTGTAATGGAGGTCAAAAGTATTTCTTGAACTAAAAGTTGAATTATTAAGAAATTGTTATTTTTTAAAGTGAGCTGCTTGAGACTGTAAATATACTCTCAATCAAGACGTCAAATAAGTAATTTCAGCGTTTTTCAAAATTCCACCTTTAGGGGCTGAAAGGGGGGGGGGGGGGGGGTTGACAGTTTGTATGGAGCAGAAAACTTTTTAAGTTAGTGACTTGAAACTTTGTATAGATACTCTCTATTAGAATCCAAAAATATTGGTTTCAACGTTTTCAAAAATTCCACCCTTAGCGAAGTGAGGTGAGATGAAAAGGGGGTTGAAATTGTGTTTGAACGAGACGCTAATCTATATTAATAGAAATGGAGTTCCTATCTAATTCACTGACTCACCAATAGGTTCCTTTTGTAATGCATATGAGAGATAAGGAAGATTGCAAGCCTGCAATATAAGCAGCAACAACAAAATAAGAGGTCTATAATTCTTAAGTTTTTAATTGTTTTAATAAGTGGATTATTGTGTTTTTTATTTTGCACTTTGAAATGACTTCAACAGTCGAACAATACCCTGTAATATTACTAATTATCAAAAGGGGCTACTAAAAAGGGAATAACAAATTTGTTTAGGACTGATATTTACAATAAAAACGTGTATATTTTCACGCCAAGTCCCTTGCGGGGTAGGCAGAGAGAACCGAGCGCCATAAGACGCGGTCCTTACATACTTCACTCGCTTATCTAACATTCATGGCTCTTTTCATGCATGCTCGCCGGTTCCTGGGGCTCGTGACAACGTCGACCTTCAGACAAGTCAGTCTCGGTCTTCCTCGGCTCCTAAATCTTTCCACTTTTGCATTGTATATCTGTTTAGTCATTCTTTCTACATTTCTCCGAACCAACGGAGCATGCTTTTTCTTATCTTAACACCGATACTCTCTTTCAAACCAACTTTTTCTCGCACGTCGTCATTACGAACGCGTTCAACAAGCGTTATGCCACACACTTTGCGCAATGCTCTCATCTCGACCGGATTTATTCTACTTTCATGCCATGCCATTCCATACCCAGCGCTCAGTTCCACATTTTAGCGTTAGGATTAGTACCGCGTTGTCCACAGCGAGCTATGCCTTCTGGCTCAGATTTCGGCTGCCTAGAAGTTTACTCAACGCTCCATCCACCATATTCCCTGGACTCACTCGTCTCTCCACATCAGCTGTGTACCTTCCATTGCTGCTAAAAGCGCTTCCAGGATATACAATCTCATTCACTTGCTCCAACACTACGTCATCAACCGTAATCTTAGTGTTCGTTCTGGTTGTCTCTTTTTCAAATACCATTATAACAATAAAAGAATATAAAAAACCGGCAAAGTGCGAGTCGGACTCGCACACGAATGGTTCCGTACATCATGTCTGTTGTATGGGAACCCTCCTTAAATATTTGTTTTATTTTAATTTAATTTAATAATTTTAAAGTGAATATACAACTAAATATTCTGTGAATATTTCAAGCGTCTACCTGTTGCCGTTATCAATGTCGAGCAAAAACGAGAAAAAAGATCACGTTTGTTGTATGGGAGCCCCTTTAAATAGTTATTTTATTCTATTTTTTAGTATTTGTTGTTATAGCGGCAACAGAAATACATCATCTGTGAAAATTTCAACTGTCTAACTATCACGGTTCATGATATACAGCCTGGCGACAGACGGACGGACAGCGGAGTCTCAGTAATAGGGTCCGTTTCACCCTTTGGGTATGGAACCCATAAAAAAGACGGATTCTAAAGTTCGGCTTTTGTCTTTGAGGACTCGCGTTGGTTCGATCTAACCAAAGTCCAATCATTTCAAACCAGCTGATAGCCGTTAACCTAATTTCGAAATGACAATACCTCAAATGGTAACAAATACGCGAATAATGCTATCATCAACACTGACACACGAGTTTTACGCACTAATATTGACAAAATGCACTTCAAATACAAATCAACTTCAAATACTTCAAATCAAATACTTCACACACATAATTATAATTAAATAAATACGGAGTAACAATTTAGATTTGTCTTCAGTGTTGCCAGCATCCAATAAAGATGTTGTTAGCTCACCCAACATTTCATTCGATCCCCGTATAACTAATGACGGCCTCAGCATGGAGTATGTTTATATATATATATACTACTCAAAACAAAATAGGGCCCACCTGATTTTTGTGCTTTAAAATGAAAATGTATAACTTTATGGAACTTTTATGTACAGGTATGTGTAATGTAAGGTTTCATTAATTATTTAAACAAGGCAAATGGTAAAATAATCTTTAATTACTTGAGATTACACACAAATACTGAAAAATCAAAATTTACCCTTAAAAAAGCAAATCGCATAATTTTGGTTTTCGACATTTAAAGTCATGAATGCGTTAACACGGGGGTGTCTTTAGTAGCGTGTGGGCCCTCCCCTGCTACTTACGCACTCTCTGAGTCTGTTTGGAACGCTCTCAATCAAATGAATAATGTTTTCCGGTGGTATTCGCTCCCAACAGATTTTTAAGGCGTCCATGAGCTCCTGTTGACTGTTGACTTCACTGTAGTTCTCTTTTAAGTTTCTTTTCAATTGGTCCCACAAATGTTCAATAGGGTTGAGATCGGGGCTCATCGCAGGCCACGGTAAAACGGAAATATTGGCATCTGATAGTGCTCTCTGAGTCAGGCGGGCCGTATGTGCGCGAGCATTATCTTGCATAAGTACAAAATTATTGCCCACTCGTTGTGAAAACGGGATGACGTGAGGTCGGATCACACGCTCGACGTAATTGGCAGCAGTTACGGTGCCCTCATTCAAAATTACCAGCTCTGTTTTACCCATTAAACTTATTCCGCCCCAAACCATGACACTGGGCCCCCCAAACCGATCTGTTTCGTGGATACAAGGTCCCGTAAAACGTTCGCCTTCTCTTCTCCAAACACGTACACGTCTGTCGTCACTACAAAACTTCACTTTACACTCATCTGTAAACAGTACAGTCCTCCAGTTGTCCGTGGTCCAGTCCAAATGCTCGCGTGCGAACCTTAAACGAGCTGCACGATGAGCCCTCGTGAGTTTAATGCGTATAAGACGCATTCTGGAACGTTGTCCATCTTCATGGAGTCTGTTGCGGATTGTTTGGTCGCTAACTCGTGTACCAGTGGCTTGTCGTAGTCGGTTTTGTAGCGTACGGGCGGTAACGTTACGCTCTCGACGTGCAGATAAACGAACGTATCGATCCTCTTGCACAGATGTGGCTCGCGTTCTTCCGGATCCTCGTCTTCTAGCTACACTACCAGTCTCCTGATAGCGTTCCCACACATTACGGATAGCTCGCCGCGACACACCTAGCTGTCGAGCTACTGATCGCTGAGAATTTCCTTCTTGCAGCAATACTACTGCTCTTGAAGAAGTTTCCATGTTCATATGGTGCCGAATACGTGACATTGCAATCTGCTCTAATGACACAATTACACAAAACAGTTTAACAAATAAAGAAGTGCTCGTAACGATGGTCGCAACACAAGTGAATAAGAAATTGTGCACAGGGTAAAATTCACTTAATTGTTTTTGTCCACCCACTTGAGGGTAGAGATTAGCAAATGTTGTTCAAAAGAATGATAAGGATTCATAAACATTTCAAGTTTATGGTTAAACACTTGAATTTGGCCATAAGTAAGTTTAAAGTTACATGTAAACATTTTTTGTGACTAAGTTGATGTGGGCCCTATTTTGTTTTGAGTAGTTTATATGTCGCATGTCGACAGCAGGAGAGCTTGCTGAGCTCGATCCACGCACAGCTGCAACACTACGCGGCTCACGCACGCGAACACGAACGGGCTGCGTGTGGGGACGCGTGGCCCGATGACGCAGCGCCCGACGCATTGCAACTGCGCTTCTCGCTAGCCGGCGGCATGTTCGACGCCATCCGCCGCTCCTACCAGCTCACGTCCGACTGGGCCGTGCTGTTGGCGCAGCTTGTTGCGCACCAAGCCATCGATGCTTACAACAACAGGTAAGTGTGTTTTCACTGGTCAACGGTCTGTATGAGCGGCTGATTGTCCGCTGACTGACTCTGAGCGACAAATCGGTCGTAAATTCCAGTAAGTAGCGAACTACAGCAAATTTGGCACCAAACGCTGGCGAAGTTTTTACAAAGAAAACATACTGAGTTGCTATCGCCTCAACTGTTTGCATGTGTAACTCCGACGTACTTCGCCGCTGACTGGAGCCGTCACTGAATGAGCCATGAAGCGAAACACCGACTGCGTATAGTACGCGCTGTATTCCATTTAAATTATACAGGGTGGACTGGAGGCAAAGTTCACTGTTCGCATAATAAGTACACAGCCTTAAACTACAAATTGAGCCAAACTTTGTCTGAATATTCAAAGCGTCCAACAACTACACCACGCAGAGGGTAAATAGTTTAAGATAGGATATTTTATTTAAAGAAGACTTCATTTCGGTTTAAAAAATAAATAGAACAACCTTCACTGATTTTTGGAAAAACACCTGTCTCAACCTTGAATCTGTATTTTTCTGATTCCGATCAAAAGATTTTTTAGTTTGTTTAAAAAATATTATTATATAGAAAAACAGTCATTATGAGAGATAGTTTCAGTTTGCTGTCAGTTTAAAGATATTGTATTATTTTTCTCATTAATGTCATTACCATAACAGTAATTAGAAAATGATATGGCATCGAAGCAATTAATTCTACATTTTCAGCAACCATAGAATTTCCAAATTGCATATAAATTAGTTAGTTGAAATTAGTTACAGTTGGTTTTCGAGTCAAACGCCCATTCTCCTATTTAAAATGATTTTTAACATAATGTTGTACTATAAATTAGGACAATAAATTTATCTGACGCTCTAAATGTGATCCATTCTTTTGTATACAAATTCTTACTGTTTTAATTATTCAACTCTATGTTGATTTACTTATTTTCACATCCTACTTCAGATGACTTCGTACACTGTCATTGTTCTCGTAAACTAAATTTTAGACATATCCCAAAAAAATCTAGAGCAATCTAATTGGTCCATACGTACCAATCAATTAAATAGAAAAGTGGTTTTACAGCAGCCACCCGTTCTTATTCTATCGTCTTCTATCGAGAGTCTTGTGGATACAACGTATGTGGACTTTTGCAACTTCAGGGGGTTCCACTCGATCGATACTAATGCGGTCATCACCATCAAAAAGACAGGTGGTCCGACCATTCTTTTCCTCACAGGTGACACATCTTACTTACATTACCCCGGCTACAAACTAGAGCCCTTATTTGTGCTTCTTGCCGAGGCATGCATATTCATTCGAGTGGTTTGTTGTCACAGACTATACAGTCTTGAAGAGATGGACCTGTCGGTTTTATGGGTACGTGTGTATCATGGCGGCTTCACCCGGATCTACGTGTGACTTTACACCCCCCTTGGCGGTAATACTCGCACAACTCGTTTATTCGAGCACTTTCAAATGACAATTGACAGTTTTACTGAACCGTATCCCTCTGCGGATTTTGGGATACTTTAATGCCCACCATGCCGAGCGGCTTGGCTCTCAGTACACTGACTACGCGGGGAAATTTGCTCATGAATTTGCTATAGGCCTTCCGGACCTATAGCAACCGATCTTATCCGGACCCAAGCGCCCTGCACCAGATGCGACTTATCTCGGCATGCCGGATAGCGTCGTGTATGGCACTATAGGTCAGCAGATTGGTATAGATTGCGGGAATTCTACGCGTGGTACCTGTGGAGACAGCTGTGTTTTCAGAGGACACCGAATATTGTGCAACTGCAGCAGCTGTGCGATATTGTATGGCATGGAATGCTACATTCCCAATCGTCTAGTGGTTTAGTCGGCATTGTAAGGAAGCCAACTTTTTTAATTTCTGGCTGCTTACGAGGCTTGGACCACGGCGCGTGCTAAGGGAGGTCCAGATGTCGCTGTTTTGAAACGCAAACTGAATGCTGCCTCGAGATCCAGTAAGAGTGCGATTGCTTGAGCAAAATTCGATTTCGTCGGTAGAGCGGCTAGCAAGCCTTCCTTCTGGGAGCCGTGCATTCTGGTTGCTGGCTTAAACTGCCGAGAGAAACTTTTGTCAATCGTCCATGCCATCATTGCAGAAACCGGATGGCAGTCTAGCCTATAATACTAAAGGGAAAGCCGATTTACTGGGTAATCTCTTTGAATGACGTGGGAGCTATGCCACCTACCATCCCGAGGTGCAGTAGCTCATTGCCGGAGCTCTCAATTATCCAGCGACATGTCCGGCGGGCGTTGCTCTCCCTCGACATTCATAAGTCGAGTGGGCTAGATGGCATACCTATCTGTGGTGCTAAAGCTGTGTGTTCTGTGATGGCTCAGATCCATCGAATTACAAGCCTATTGCCATAACGTCCCTTCTCTCCAAAGTGATGAAGCGTGTGATTAACACACGACTCCTGGTATACCTAGAGAATCACGATTTGATCAGCGACCGGCAATACGGCTTTCGTCACGGTCGTTCTACTGGTGATCTTCTAGTGTATGTAACACACCGCTGGCCTTCGGCGACTGAGAGTCAAGCCGAGCCATTGGCTGTACTGTCCTCGGCGCTGTTTTTGATGCATATCAATGATATGTTGTTAATTGATGTAATTCATTATGCGGATAACAGCACCGGGGACACTTATTATACAGGTCGTGCTATAGCATTCTTCGTTCCCTTGTGGACGAAAGCCACAATAAACTTGTGTTTGAAATGGAGGGTCATTTAGCTAAACTGGAGACGGCTTAACTTGATCGAATTTTATTTCATTCATCCTCATGAAGACACGCGCGCAGATTGCGCATTCACCGCTAAGAAAACTCCATTTGCTGTGTTTCCTAAATTCCAGAACACACCTCTTTTCATCACCAACAGCATTAGGATGCTTGGTGTCGAGATCTCCAGTGACGTTCAATATCGAAGTCACCTGGAGGAAAATCAAGCTGCCGTGTGTTCTACCGATTGTATAACGGGTTCCGGAGAATTGTTCGATATGATACCGACAGGCGGTATGTTTGTTTGCCGCCTCAGTGGTATAAATAATCTAAATTCGGTTGTTATCTGAATGTTAGGACCTTGAACCTCATCTTGTTAAAATTTTGACGTTCAACTCAGAAAGATTATTTATCACCCTGTTTATTCTCTTGTACCAATCGCAAAAGGATCTATAACGAATCCACCATACTTCCGTCAGTTTTTTCGAACCACCTGTTCACTTTATTAAAGGCGACATTTATAGAGGGATAGTTCATATATGTTTGGTGTTGAAGAGCCATACCACTACAGGAATTTTGGAGGATATTATTAGCATCCTGTTGATTTTCCACTCGGCTGCATACTAACAAAATTTGCACAGTCTGTGCCGCAGCAACCTGTTCACCACATTAATCGACATGCTGGCGACGCTAATCCACTCGACGCTGGCGGATGGCGGAGATGACAACAACAGGAAGCATTATCAGAATCTCATGAAGAAGCTGAAGAAGGAGATCGGGGACCGGCACGGCCCCTCGGTGCAAGCGGTGCGACAGCTTCTACCGCTCTCAAAGAACACTATTATAGAGGTAGATCAGTTTATATTCCCTTAGAAATTCGTTTGTTTCAGTGAAACCTCAGTCTTGTTTTCGTGACGTCATGTACTGCTTACATAATTAATAGAAATAAGTTTGTATACTCCGTTTCCGATAGAGCCACTGAACTGAATCGTGAAAGCTCATTTACTTGCAATCAATACAATATGGGGTCGAAAATCGCATAAATACACATTTCCATAGAAACGAAATGTTTAACTTAATCAGGATAGTTCTGACAAATCAGCCACTACACAGTTTACATTTATTAAATTTCTAGTGTGAAATAATTATATTTTTTGGCATTGTGCAGTTCATTACTGTTTTAAAATATAACTACGCAATGAAAACAAAATTGCATAGAACTCTGTGACCCGCATTGGTGCAGTTAATTCAATATTGAAAACATCGTAAGTGCCTCATGCAAGCTAGAGAAGAAAATTTTATAATTTTAGTAAAATTGAAATATTCAAATCAATTATCTATCTATAAAGTGGGCCATGATTCAATTTGATCGATTGTACAAATTGATATAAACCCTGTCGTAAAAAGATCGTAAGTAGTACCGCACCAGTTTCGATTGTATATGTCGATGAAAATTCATTCAAAAAAAGTACTTTATTGTATTGAAATATGTTCTAAATTGGGTAATATAAATTACAGTGATTTAATCCTTTGGAATTTGGAACCAAATACAACAAAGTAAAAATCGAACCACAGTTTTCTAAACTGTAATGTTTAGACATGTTAAAGACGTCAGTGAGGTGTATTAGTATGTTATTAACAATCGGTTTTCTCTGCCTGTACTGATTATATATCTAGATATAGATATTTCTATCAAGAAGCGCCATTGTTTACATGCGTATAATTCTTGGTAATAAATATATATCTATCTACAACTTCACGCCAAATACCTTATGGGGTAGGCAGAGAGAACCGAGCGCCATAAGACGCGGTCCTTACACACTTCCCTCGCTTCTTTAACATTCATAACTCTTTTCATGCACGCTCGCCGATTTCTAGGACTTTTGACGTCACCTTCTGATCTGAAAACACGACCGATTTGGTCATAGTAGTTTAGTGGTAGGTTAGTCTTGGTCTTTTACATCCTTCCACTGTTGCATTGTATATCTGTTTCGTCATTCTATCATCCTGGATTCTTTCTACATATCTGAACCAACATAGCACGCCTTTTCTTATCTTAACACCGACACTCTCTTTATAATATGCGTCTTAATTCTAACTATAACTTTCAGGTAATTGCTTGCGAGCCGCTAGGGTGTTTAGTAGATCAGAAAGGCAACAAGATCACTGGATTCGACAGTGATAAAAAACAGGTAATTATTAAATTAATCCAAACTCTCAATAATTTAATAATCTATCATCTCCTAAAGATGTCAAATTTGCATTCGTGATGTCAAGTTTATATTGAAAATATATTTTGTAGTTAAAATCAAATCATAACAAACATACAATGAATATTATCATTGCCAGGGTCTTCGGCTGACGGACAAGCAGCGCGTGTCGAGTTGGGAATTGGTCGAAGGAGGAAGAAACCCGGCGCCGCTTTCCTGGGCCTGGTTTGCCGCCACTAAGATTGAAAGGAAGCCACTCACTTACGAGAATTCACATAAGTACGTTTGTAATATATGGGCCATGTGCGTACGAATCTGTGCGATCTTTAGTGATCTTTTTCTAAAAGTTGATTTAACCGTTATGACACTTTGGAGAAATTTTGCTAAGTTAGGAATTTAAGTGACTTTATGGCTATATGGCCTGCGCGTGGTATAAAAACTGTTAATTAACAAACAAGGCCCTGGTGAAAGACATGTAAGGCGCATCAAAGCAACTGTTATGCGTAAATACCTCCACCTCGCAGAAGACTGTATCCAAATAACAACTTCATGATTGTAGTTTTCCTTTTTTGTTCGGATTGTTGTTCCTGCGAAAGAGTGAGTTACTATAAGCTTCTGACGAGATGCCGTATTACGCGTTTATACGGCTACAATGAACTTTACATCAGGGCGTCGTATGTTTTTTTGTTTCTAAAAAATAATTGTAGAGACTAGCGAAGTGTAAAATTTTCAATAGTCTATAATAGTTATGGTCAATTGGCAAGGTCACTCTGTCTGGCCATCTTATTAAAACGTCATACTAAACGCATATTATTTCAGAACACCCTTGGTATTGTTAAAGTTGATTTGAAAAATATAAGGTTTACCGAAACTCGTAGCTCATGTAAAGACCACACAAAAAATGTACAGACCATTGATGATTACGCGCACCGCCTACCTGTAAACTGCAGTGGCGAAGGGTGGATATTTTCAGAAGGGAAGCCGGAGTATAAAAAGTCCACTCACCAAATGCTGCCCGCTCCATGATGCAAAAATATAGGCCCCACCTTCATCATATATGGAAGCTGTTTATATACGAGTAACTGTGTCTTTCAAGTATGATAATGATGGTTTTGAAAAAAAGCCTTTTTAGTTAAAGCAGTATGTGTGGCATGCGTTCTTTAGTCTTAATAAATGCTTGATTACTTTGAAAAATATTTCGAACCCTGCTAGTAAAAAATCAAATTGAAAAGTTAACAAAAGTAACGATGACTATAAAAAAACGACCATCTACGGCCACTACGACTACCTAGGATTTATTTATATTCTAAAGCAATTCGTCTGTTCTCTTTAACAAAATCAGATAAAACACTGTTGTAAAAATAGTTTTGAGAATGAAGTTTCCTTCGACAGGAAATAATCTGTTAGACAACAGTTTCATGAATTAATGCCATAACGAACCAACGAACGACTACGGTCGTACGACGCACGGTCGGCACAACACAAATTAAAACAACTCACTCACCACACTTCCGCACTAAAAACAAATAAAATTCGACAAGAAATTGATAAAAAACAAATTCAACAAAACTAAAGTTTCCCGCTACACACTCATACGCAGTACATACCTACGCACTATCCGCCATGGTCATGTATAAAATCCAGGCAAATAAAATGTATTACGCGATTTACGCGCCAGTCACGATTTTATGCCGCTAAAATCATTCTTAATTTAGAATCATTGCAATAAATCCTGCCAAATAAAATATATTACTCGCCAGTAGCTACATTCATTCATAATTTAGAATCTTTATAAGTACTATTACATCATATGATCTTTCTCGCTTACACTTGCACGTTGCTAATTACCTTACTCTGTCACAAGCCGCTATTCTCCGAGCTATTTCGTGTATTGTTTTCGCGTGCTAAAACGAGACGGAACGAGTAGCAGTAATAGGAGCCAGTTCATAGAAACGAATGGGATAGATGCTCTGTATGAGATATTGTATTATGAAGAAGTAACCCGGTATTTTTCGGCTTGCAATTTGACAATTGCTATTTAAATTTTTTAAGGCGTTTAGTAAATTTAAACTATTCAAGGTGAGTGTGTGAATATAACAAACTAAAAATGTCGTTGGCCCATAGATTAGATTTTTCGTAAGGGAAGCCGATGGGAATCGGGTTATATGGACTCTTCGCCACTGGTAAACTGTTATACGAAATTTAAGTTTTGGATATTATAGTTAGGTTTTAAATGGAATTTATCAAAAAAAATGTGACGAAAACTTACTGCCCAAGAACAAAATTACGGTTTAAAAAAAATTTAACCTCCCATTTAAGTGATGTTTTTTAACTTATTTACCTAATGCAATTGTGTAAACAAATAGAAATTTCATCAAATTTTACAAGAAAAAATAGTACTTTCTTCACGGTAAAAATGCAAATTTATAGTTCATTAAAATGAAATTGTATATACCTACTATTATTTTTGAACTAAACTACCGAAGTACACTACGTAAGTTGCATTAAGTTGCTGCTCTTGATTTCAGAACGTTGAAATACCACACACATAGCCTGGTTAAGCCACTGAGTTACTACTTGGAACCACTGCCGCTGCCGCCGGAAGATCTCGAAACTAATGATAGTAAACAAGTGAGTAACGTATTTCAAAATGTAGTGGAAAGAAGTAAGTAGTAAAGGTAGCCCAGACTCACCACGACCAAATTGATCGAGGCTTATCAGGTGATGTCAGGAATGCAAAAATTTAAAGTTTTAATTTAAAATGAAACAAATATGTGTATTTATTTAGCTTGTTTAAACGTTTATTTTTATTACCAAAAACATTTGAACGTTTGTAAGATTACTCACAAATTTCTTAATTTATATTTGTGTGTATTTTACATAAAGTATTACATTGAAATGTGCACCTACGCTGTAGTTCATTCCTTATGCTGTGAAACAAACAAAACAAATTTACTAATTCCGTTATTGACGCTGTCTTTTCAACATACCTTAATATGTTATGAACAGTCTTCTTGTCTGAAGACGGCATTGTATGCTTGAAACACTTTTTGTTCGACGAAAGTAATATGTGAGCACTGCTCGGTCCTGGTTCACTCATTTTCACCCAGTGCAATATTTTGATAACAGAAACTTAATAATAAAAATTTGAAAACGGAACACAACTTTTCCAAAATAATTAGCAACGTAATTTTGGTTGAAGTTGTTTTTGTTAAGTTTTAAAGTTTTCTTATTCGAAATAGCAACAATAATCAGCAATAAAAACACTCACGGCAACATCTTGTCAAAAGTGAGAATGGCAGATATAATCCGAATAAATTCAAAAGTTGTAAAGTGTTCATACATCATATGTATTAACGGTTCATGTTTATTAGGAATTTATAATAATGCATTTCTACTTCGAGATTCACAACATTATAAAGTATTTTAATCTTGAAACTTTCATTAAAATGTACTTAACATAGTATTGAAACAAATAATGTATATTCAATGTAATGTTACGTAAAAATAATGGAAATTATAATCGTAATTCTAGTGGTAACTTTATTATATTTATATACATGCAAGTAAGCTAATACTTTTTACTAAATGTATCGTAGTCAATGAAAAATTATTTAGTGACAAAAAGCGACACATAAAATTTCTTTTTTACGGTTTGTTTACATTTTATCTCAAGCCCAAGTGAATACGACGTAGATGTTTTCGTTACAAAGGGCGAAGTAAATATGAAACAATATGAAGCCTGTATGCGGATGTGTAGAATATACAGCCTGTGTTCGGGTGGACGGTAGCTTGTTGACCGCCAAGGGGCCCCTTCTGAGCCCTGTCTGACACCAATATTGAACCAATGAATGCTGTCAGCTCGGCTATTCATCGTGGTAGATTAAGTAAGAGAAAAGCAGACTGTTTGATAGCTTGACTAATCAACCACTAGGACAAGGAACTTACATTTTGCATGGAAGTTGCGAACAACTTGGTCCGTGCGTACCCTGGTATCACTTGGAAATTTATCTAAAATTTATATTGAGCAGTGCGTACGCTCTCTGAGGAACCTTCATGTGTGTGTAGTGCCTGTGATCTGTTTGTTTATAGTCAAATAGCTGGTCTCTTCTCTTATTATTTGGTAACGAATTAACGTTTTCGCTGTGTCGTTTAAACATTTTTTATCACTTCATTGCTTCACATTAAGCGTTTATTTATTAGTGACTGAAACGATTATTTTTCTACAGGATAATGGCAGCCTGGACTCGAGTCCAACGGGCGCGGGTAAAGGCCGGTCCCGATCCGCACCTTGCAAAAAGATGAAGAAAACCAAAGCCGTAACACCGGTATGTTAATATATACAAGCTAATAAGTTCATAATATTTTTTTATATATATACAACGTCGGGGGCATACAAGCATACGGCCCACCTGATGTAGAGCGGTTACTGTAGTCTATGAACGCTTGTAACACATTAAGTATCACTCGTGCGATATTCTTTACTGCTAACACATATAACAAAATGTATAAGTATAGTATTTTGTATAAGTTGTAGCCATTACAATAAACTATTAAATGGGATGGCAAAGGGATATCGAGTAATTTTTTTACCGTATACGACTTTTGAACAGATAAAAAGGACATTTGACATGACAAAGACACAGTTAGCCTCAGATTTTGAAGACCCCAAATAATAATTTGTGTATTCAAAAGTCAGCAGTAGCCTCCTAGCCTTCGAAACACCGACATCTTATCAAATGTGAGCTAACCAACCTAAACTTCTATTTTGTCAGTCCTGCTTTAAAGTAGACTCTAAGGGGCTAAATTTGAGGATAAAGAGTTGAAATCTGCTGAACACTGAAACATATAATATGTTATGTTGTAGACTAATGGCAACGGTGTGCCGAATCCGAATGCGGGTCCCGGCGGCATGACGCCAGCGCCAGCGCAGCAGCCACAGTTCATGCAGCAGCCGCAGCAATGGTTCCCCTCGTCCGGACAGAACTACTACAATCCACCAGGTACTAAATATACTGAATGCGATCTCGACTCCCGGCGGCATGGCGCCAGCGCTAACGTCGTAAAATTAATTTTACACCCACCCAAAGTATTTCATACAATAATTATTTGGGTCTGCGCACAATGACGCCGCTGCCGTGGTAGTTCGTGTGACAGCCGCAACAGTAGCTGGTGCCTACATACTTACCAGCTGTAGTTCATGCAACAGCGGTTGGTTCCCTGTACCCGGGCAGAACTATTTATTTTAGACAGGTCAGTGAAATATGGAAAGCACTTACCGGTATCTTATTATAACAAACTCCTGGTGCTAAACATTTGTAAGATGACTCATGGATCTGTTTTTTTTTTATTTCTACTTCGCACACCTATATGGATTTCCGACGTTGGATTTTTTTTGTAATTTATCATTATTTTCTAGATATTTTATAGGTTTAATCTAAAGGTATTTATGTATAGCACGACATACATAACATTGTCCTAGACTGCCCAGTTCTCAAGATAAATGAAGCTGAATTTTACTTTTCTAATATTTTTTATAGATTATTTTAACTACCAAACTCCAAATAGTTATGAAAATACGGACGAATATGTCTTTGATGATTTTTATATTAACTTAATTACTTATCAATAAGACTATTCCTCAGGGGACGTCATAATTATAACAAAATTAAAACAAGCAAAGATTGAATACAATATATAAAAATTGAGTATTTAATAAATTAAGGTTTTAATTTACAAAATTTAATTGTATTGTTCAGTTAAAGTATAAACTATTTAATTATTCTATGTCGCTAATATCACTTATTTGTTTGTATTTGTACAAAAATATCTTGAGTAGTAGGCATCAAAAGATTCCGAGCTTTAGGAGAGAGAGCCAGGCTCTTGAGTTTGGTCATTCTTGATCGTAATATTGTAAGCTTAGGATCGGACGACAAAAGGAAGGAGAGTATGCAATATGTCCTCATTTGACACATACCGGGTTACTTTTCTTGCCTTGAATGCCCTTCTCTATATTTACTAAACTCCTTGTTTCTCGCTTCTGAAGCTTCTACAGAAAGTTTTGCGATAGACATCAACCCAAAATGATCAATTATGTCTGCTCCATGTATAAGTATTTATGACCGCTAACAGGCATATTATACCACGGATATAGTTTTACAAACAAAACTGCTGTTTCTCTGCACAACAGAAAATTTTTAAACATCTACACATTCTCCACATGCTATTGTTTGCAGTATAACATGAAACTTTTAAATTAAAAACTTCATTAATGCTTGTAATACGTGCAATTGTTTTGCTATCACCAAAAAAATTTCTGACCGTGTTGCCATCATTTGTGGTTCCATCATCCAGTTTAACGACGTCAATCTGCAAATTGCATTCATTTCGGAACCATTCCTGAATTAGCTTCTTATGAGTTTCTAATATGTCTTTATTTTCTTTTCTTTCAGTCCATTGTTTGTAGTATAATGTAAATAGCCTGTAAGCTGAAAATATTTTTTATTAATAATAGAGGTTAAAGTATCAAATTGCCGATACTTTGAATAGACATTAAACCTTCATGGTGTGAGATTTTCGAGTGATTTTTTTTCACATGATACTTAATAACTTAAAAAATATGAAAAATAGGTGCCTCATGATTTGACTGATCTGCAGAAAGAAACGCGTGTTGTAACTTGTGTTGCCTTGTTGAATCGGTACAGAAATGAAGGAATATTAGTTCGAATTGCGACATGTGACGAAAAGTGATTTCTTTACGATAACCGTAAGCGAAAATGCAATGGATGAACCCGGGTCAAACGCCGCAACAGTGAAAAAAGCAAAACAAAGCAAAGCTTACTAATAAAAAGTTAATGGTAACTGTTTGGTGGTCTCTTCATGGTGTTATTCACTATAGCTTTCTCAGGTCTGGTCAAGCAATAACAGCAGATGTTTACTGTGCCGAACTTCGAAAAATGATGGCGATAATGGCAGTGAATCACTATATATAATAATGGCATGCAAGTGAATCGTGATAATATAATTACCTTTGTTTAAAACTAGAGGCTCAATCGGCACGAATTTAAGAAATATAATAGTAAAATTGAAATATATTTAGTAATAATGCGTTTGCTTCATTTATTTTTAATTATAACGTAAATTGAAATCTTATGTTGTAGCAGGATATATTGTCAATAGTACCTAAGTTCAGCTTCATTTATCTAGAGAGCGGGGTAGTCCGGAACAATGCTATGTATCTGGTGCTATACATAAATAGCCGTAGATTAAACCTACAGAATATCAAGCTGAGATCTACCACTTGGTACTTATAGAGCAAGTTCTATATCGTCCTATACTTTTTTTTTTAATTAAATTTTTCTCTAATATTGTAATACTTACAAAAAAATTGTCGTAACAACATCAAATCGCCTTAATTAGGACTATCGACAGGCATGGCAAAAAATGATATGTTACAAAAAAAATCTAATGTCCGCAAATCCGAAATCCGTCCCAGTGTGCGTTGGTCCTATATTAAAAGACATTTTGACTATCATCGCGTGGCGACCCTTTAGTACATTATCTGTACAGTATCTCTTGTCTAGGACGTGCATGATAAAAAAAAAATTGTGTCTAGATGATCTATGTAATATATCACGATACATGTTATTTTCTTTCCCAGCCGGCGTAAGTCCCCGCGGAGTGGCGCCACCGTCGAATACACAATCGAAACAGGCGCTCAGCAATATGCTGCGACAACGGCTACCCTTCAACCAAATGGCACAAATGCAGGTATACGTCACTCAAACCACTCACCAAGCAACCAACACTCTAACCAGCCTGGTACCATCACACTTTTATAACATAACGTACCTTGAGCTGATCTCACCTCACTTCTTGCTTATCTGGCTTGTTTGACAGGTCACTACTACTACCTTCATAACATGTTTTGAGATATTTAGCTAAAATACGGTCAAATTTCTCATGAAAATCTGCAGTTGTAGAATATTCTATTCTGGATATTACACTCTTGATGTGATGTGGTCATTAAAATGTATAAGCCCGTACAGTCCAATGAATATCTTCTGTATACTGCAAGCCTTCTGATAACCTCAGTCACTCGTAAAAACACAAGTTTCTGTAAAGTGGAGATACTTTCTTTAATTATATATCCCGGTGTGTATAATACGCGCTCTTATCGTTGTGGCAATTTATACCAGACAACCATATGCTAGAAAGGAAACGAAATGTAAAGCTGTAATATGTTTTATGTACTTGGTAGAATAAAGAAAGTGCAGTTGTTTTAAACTAATGTTTCACAATGTACACATTAGAGTAACTACGTTAGTATACAGACATGATGTTGTTTTTAGTACTTTACTTATTGTCTGTATGTAAACTACAAAATTATAATGACACACCTGAAAGGTTACGTAAGCTTCAATACTATCTTCAATTAACTATTAGATAATGATTTCTTTTAATAACATTAAAAACAATTTTCCAGGGCAACGGTTACCCGGGCGCTCCTCACGCTCGGGCGCCGTATCCGCGACAAGGCATGCGACAAATGCAGCCCAATCAAATGGGAGTCAGCCAAATGCAGCCCAAGTAAGACTTTGACTAATAAAAGTATTTTGTCCTTCTAACAATAATTAGGGACTAAATAAAAACAGGACTAATAATCTTACCAACACTCAGTTTTTTTTTACTTCAACTTTTTGTATATGTTTATCTAGAGGACTTTGTTACCAATGCTTACATGTGAATGTGTGTTGGCAGGAAACTGTATTATCTTACTCCACCTCACCTTATATAAAATTTCCACAGCCAAATGGCGCCGATGGGGGCGATGGGCGGTATGGGACCTATGAGCCAAATGGGTGGAGTGCAAATGGCCGGCCAAATGGGCACAGGACAGATGGCCAGCGGACAAATGGCTGGCAACCAGATGGGCAACGCGCAAATAGGGGCCGGGCAGATGGGGGGAATGGGAGGACAGATGTTCGGTGGACAGTACGGCGGTATGCAGCAGGGGTACACTGGTTATGGTCAGCAAATGATGCAAGGCGGACAACAACAGATGATGAATCAGGTAAGAATGTTTTTTTTATTCTATACTTGCACATCATTCATCATCATCAAAAGATGTGTTTAAAGAAAAATTAAAAAGTTTACGTTTAACATAGTACAGTTTCAAAGGGCAGGTGCACTTAGTCTCCGCGTATTCCGGTATCCCGTGGGAAATCTTGTTTCTACTTTCTTTTTTTTTAAGAGTGTCGTGGTATTGAAAGGCATTAATATAACCTTCCTCAAGAATTGAGCTATCAAATGCATTAGGAATTTTTAAATTCCGACTGGTATTTCCAGAGATTAGCGCGTTCAAACAAACATAGAATCAATTAATAAAATCTTCCGCTATATATATTTTTACACGATAAATATTACTGTCAAATACCAGCGGCGTGCACTCCATATAGGTAAAAAGATTATTTACCTACCCTATCAATTTGATAAATACCATCCGATGTTTCTTAATTCTTAAACATAGTTTTTAACTAATATTTCGTATCAAAAACAAAAAATTAAAAACAGTAGCTCCATCTATCGGTATCGGTGCAAGTTATTAAAATAGATTAATTACATCACACGACCCGCTACATCGATGTGCTACACTAGCGCCGCTTTGGGAGCTTAACGGCAGAGACACAAACTATTTCTGTCTAAATTTACATATGTGTGCCGCGTTGTTAATACGAATACTGTAGTGTGCATTCCTGTAAATACATTACCCACAACAACACAAATAACGCACACAATCGCATAGTTTAGAGTGTTTAGAGACAGTGTCTTTTTAACCGAAGGATGACGTAAATTACCGAAGTGTCGCGAACATTGCTACGTAAATATTTTAAAGAGTATGTTTGCTCCATATAATTAGAGTGAAAAAAACTGCCTTTTCATTTTTTCGTATAAAATTGATGTTAAATTTTATTTTGTTTTTAAACTGGGCTGGAGTGGGCCGCCATTGTTTGTTTATTCAAGTTGTTCAGGTGGTGTGTGTAGGTAAAATAAAAATATAGTGTAAAATAAAAAATGATGCGTTTTCAAAACTATCTTTCGGTGAAAAAAAACAAGTGATTGAGAAAGGCCACTGTACACCGGATTTAAAATTAATACAACTAAAGGCAAAGTTAATCGTAAGTTTAATGCAAAACCGAAAGGCCGCTTCGAATATCTGCAAATTGATATATATATAAAATCAATCAATCTATAGATATTTGAGGTGGCTAGCAATCACATCATTATTTCCACAAGACTGCGTAACCAAAATCAACATGCTGTATTTTTTGGTAAGTTTGGTAAGCCTGCCCTGTCAAAAATCTCTGTGCACGCCACTGGTCAATACTAACTGTTACTTAAGTTTGGTACATGCTCGCTCATTTGGAATTAAACTATATGTTACTCTTTGATCCTCAAACTATCACTGTGCAAAAATATTCAATGGCGGCAAATGAAGGAAAGTCATACAGATAAATGAATTAGAATTACATTCATCCAAAATTCCACTAAAGTGACAGTGAAAATAACAATAGTGTGTGTGTTTTATATCTTTGCAGTAATAATATTTAATCATTGTTCGCCAGCGCTTTTTCAAAAGTAAAACGTGCCCTCGAGTTTATGGGCAAAAGTAAACAAGCGCTACTCCGAAAGTACTCCTCCGTTAAATCGCTCGGAAACCTATGAGAGTTTATTTGATATTCTTATGATATCATAAACTCTGATATTATATTATGATAATAGCAGCTATAAATCACCATTAATTTTGCCGTGTGGCCTCGGCGTAAGAATAGGCCACCCCATCTCAACCCGTGGGTGTCATAAAAGGCGACTAAAGGGAATTTCCAGGAAACGGGTACTGGGCTATCACTGCTCCTTTGTAACATCAAATGTAATCAGTCTTCTTTCCTCAATAAATTAGTATCTATTATATTTACAGGGAATGGGTCAAAGTGTGAATCAAATGGGACAACAAGTGAACACTATGGGCCAAGGAGTCAATTCCATGGGCCAAAATGTAGGCCAGATGAGTCAGGCAGTGGGACAGCAAGGTCAAATGCCTCAGAGTATGGGACAAATGGGTCAAGGTATGAGCCAAATGGGTCAGCCAATGGGCCAAATGGGTCAAATGAGCCAAGGTGGTGGAATAGGGGCTATGAACAACCAAGGAGGGGGCATGGGGCCGCAGGGAGGAAACGCAATGGGTGGTTTCCCGGGACAACAACCATTCCAACAGGTAATTTATTACTCATATATTCGTAGTTTTTGTTAATTACAGCTATATTTTCGTAAATTGATGATTAAAATATGCAGATGGTAGTGTTACTAGTATGTTTCAATCTGTACTTGAGTAAAAAACCGTTTAAGTTATTAAGAAAGTGTTTCAGTAGTGTTATAACAATGTATAACTTATCGTCTACTGATTATTGTTGGCCTTTTTTAGAAAGTCTAAAATAATGTACATATTTGTTAAGTGTGACCAAGAGCTATTTAAATTCCGGACGCGTGATCGCCATGAAACGTTTAGGAGCGGTCATACAAAATTTACATTAGTAAAATAAGTAAGTTCCTAAACAGCCTTTTTAAGATTATTGTGTAATGCTCCTCGAATCTACAACAACGTCCCAACGTCCATACATGGTGCGATATCTGAATAAAACAACTTTAAAAAGAAACTCCATGATCTACTAATAGTTAAATGTGTAACACTCAAAAATTGATTTATGAGTATAAAATGCGCGTCCGATTTAATTAACAAGAAAAACGATTTAACATCATCTGTGCATACTTTTGTATTGCATGGACTCGAGGCGAAACACAATTGCGCTTATTTGTTTCACTTTTCCACGTTGTTATGTTCACAATAGATTACAATAAATTACTTTGACTGTGACTCTTAGATATCAAACAGGAATAGCATAAGCTTTTGTTTAGTTCAGTTCAAGTTGGATAAAGTAATGTGTATTTTTTTATGATTCAATGTTGTTACAGAACATGATGGGAGGACGAACCAGCCAAGAAGCATATCTAGCACAACAAAGACAAAATGCCCGCCCGCAGTACATGCAGGTTCGTCATTTATACTTAAAGAAAGGCAAAAAAAATGAACATATTAAAACAATATTTATATAAATAAAGTTTTGTATTTGGCGAAAATACTGATTTTGACACGGGGCGACTGCTGTCAGACACAAAACAGAGGGGTAATCAGAACTTTATTAAGTTAGGTCACTTTTTCGAAATATATTTTATTAGACGTGAGTTTCCTTATGACATTTTCCTTCACAGCCAATCGAATGATAATTACAACCATGAATTAGTCATGCGATATACTTTTATTTTGTCTGTAGACCTTTGCCGAAAGTGATGTAAATTTCAATTCTTATTAGGTTGACGACGTGTTATATGTAATTTATCATTATTGTATTTTTGTGTGTGTGGTTCAATAATGATAATACTTTATTACTCACCACAAAACATAGTAACAAGAATACATAACAGGGGTTTGGACAACATTTCAAAAGTTACTTATTCAAATTTATTATGATAGATATTTATCAGTATAACAATATTTTAAATAAATAAACCTTTAAGACTATGTCTAAAGATTATTTATGTAAAAATGTCACGTAAACAATACGTTATATGATTTGTATGAAATTACAAGCCGTAAAAACGACTATTTTATTCATGATATTAAAGCTATTTCACAGTTTTTAACACTCGTCTTATTTTGTTAGTTTATTAGTCAATCGATTGCATTGCTTTAGCTTTTACGGCTGGTAGTTTGTTTATTTACAAATTTGTCACGCATTCCGACCCATTTTTGAATTTATGCGGAATTTTTAATAAAATAATCTTTATCCATAGTTTAGGGTAGTCTAAATATTTATTTTATTTAAATATATTTGTCCCCATTTTCTATGTTGATAAATAACCATTACGATTAATTTGCGTTTTTTCAATGTTATCTGATCCCATATGGTGAGCGAGGTATTTGAGGATCGAGTTACGTGGCGCTCGGTTCTCTCACCCCGTAAGGGATTTGGCGTGAAGTTATAGATACATAGAATTTTTTTGTATCTATAATTTGTTCTCATATATCAGTTATGAAGTAATCATTAATGATACGAGCCTTTCCACTTATTTTAAAACTACTACGTATGAATGCTTAAATCGCATCAATGTCCGAAGTATATTCTTCCCCTGTTAAGTTCGTATGTAGGCACAATATAAATATAGTCTGCCATTTATTTTCTACAATCCACAGCAGGCACCAAATGTAACGATGGGTGGTATGGGCGGGCCGACACCGCCATACCCTCGCGGCATGCAGCAGAGCGCACAGTACCAACAACAAATGACGCAGCAACGCATGCGGCAACAGATGCTGGCTATGCAGCAGCAACAGCAGCAGCAAGGTCCCTTAGTGCAGCACCTCCAAAGGCAACAGTACCAGCAGCCCCCGTATTAAATCTATCGCGTATTAAAAATAGCTGTAAGTTAAGAGCTGGTTTCCAATACTTGGAAGAGAAGAGAAATGTATTTATATTTGGTTAACTTTTTTCCACTTTTCATCATAACTATGGTGGAAATAATAGAAGTTGCCCTAAGGGATGGAGCTCGTAATCAAAGGAGTAAGATGCCCGTAAATTGAGAATTTAAGCTCACATTCTGTCACGTATTTACTTACACAGGTACCTACTGTAAAATAATTTTAGTGAAGATTGGAATGGTAACAATAAAAACTGTGTGTTATGTAACTAACATTTGGATGCTACGACGATGTAATTTTCTTATGTCTTGACATTGTTGCAGCAGACGATATTCTTTTCCTTTTAGAATAACACAAGGTATCGACATTCCGAATTTCGATCGCTACCTGAATATGAAAAATCAAACTATTTAATACCAATTCGATGTCTGCAGTTGTAATTTTGTATTGTATAGCTATAAAACTGTACCGTGAGTGACTTACTGACAGCAAATCACAGTGTAAACTGCTGGATCTAGAAAATCATAGAGAATATTTCTTGTATACTTTTCTTTATTAAGAATTTATGGAAAGGGTACAACTAATAGTAAATTATTTGTACTTTGTGTATTAAGAGATAGATGAGCGGCGCCTTCTATCGCTATTTTTATTATCCGTGTTCCAAAATATGGGTACTGAATTTGTAAAAAAAGCAGTATGGTTTGTAAGACCAAATAGCTGTAAACAATATTGACTTTTTATCGTTATCTTCTGTCGCGTTTATATATTGTTTTAGCCATTTGTGTTTTGTGTTCATCGAATGGGGGTTACAAATAACAATATATAGTATGGATTATTATTAATTTTGCTGTTGCGATCGATAAGAGAAAGCGAAACACATCGAAATGTGTATAGTTAAAAACATGAAATGAAACAGCAATTTTAGTACATTTTTAGACATAACAATTTTTTTCTCATATTGATAAATCTCTAATATTAGGTACCAAAATTTATATCTTTTTCGCGTATTGATTTTAAATATATATTTATATTACACATGTATCTAGATTATGTATTTACAACTGCATGCCAATCAAACGACTGTTTTATCTATGACAAATTAAACATTTTACCTAACATTATTTAATTGAGATTTCTCTGACTTGTTATTGACGGTGTCTAAAAAAAAGTTCAGTTGTCACGTTTGCTGAATGATTAAATTCACCAAAATGTGTGACAAAATGTGACAAAATCATACCATTCTCTGACATCGTGAAAAAGGTTTACAACCTATAGAAAATTTTAGAGATATGATCATTATTTTTTTATATTTTTATATTATTTATATAAAATAAGCACTATTTATTGGAAATTGAAACTAAACAATGGTTAATCGGAGATACTCAGTTCATTTTTCACAATAATTTACATACAAGGTGAAACATAATTAATTCAAACTATATATTAACAGCATGTTTAGTACACAAAAATAAACTATTATGAACTCCTTTACACTGTCCATCTTGTAATTAAACTTTTGACAGGTAATTATTTTAACGAGCCATAAAGAGACAGGTACCTATCAAGTGTTGCGTATCTCATAAATCCGAAAGAGATGGAATGATCTGTCGAAAGTTATAAAATGGACGCAGTATAGTTATCTAATACTATGTTACAGTGGATTTCGTGTGTAACAAATACAATCGCGTGTCTGCCCGTTATTATTGCGGGCGTAAAACATAACAACTTGGGCATTTAAATATCACGTCACGCTTGACTAGAGTCGCTCATTTTCTTAACTCAATATTGCTCAAAGTATTTGACATATTGTCATATATTTTTTTCGTACTTCCTCGGGAACTACTAATTATTTCAAAATAGAAGACGTCAGTTGGCTTATGCCCAATGAATTATTCATGCACACCAAAACGAGCCGACATCCAGACCTCGGCAATATGTCTGACACACAACATGCTCTCCTAATATCTCCTCTCTCATACTTTATGTCATACATCATTATAAAATCGTTAAATAAAAGTAAAAAATTGTTACTTATATTTTTTACACTTCAGGCTAAAAACAATAATATACAGGATAAGACATTTTGATCCGAATTCAAAAATGTTCCAAAATTGTTCCAAAATTGTTTATTTTCGTGTACTGTAGTTGATATAATAATAAATATATTTAACTCATATATTTTACCTTGTATATGCAATTACGAGTACAATGTATTGGGTCGTGATTAACCATAAGAATAAAGTAGCATGGTTAACTATCAAGTTGAAGCACCTTAAGTGTGTCAAAATGCTTTTGTTTACAAAACTTATTTCTAAAGATATCAATCAGCCCAAAACTGCAGCGACTAAATAATGACAAACTCGACCACAAGTAAATAGCGATAAACAGAACTGCGACTATTTAGTCGTGCGACTATTTAGTCGCAGTTGCATTTATTTAGCAACAAACTCAACAACAACTAAATAGCGGCAGGCACATAGATGAAATAAATAGGTGCTTCATAGGTCATAGTTACCAGCGATTCCTGCTTTCTCTATTATTCTATGGGTGTATTACTAGTTTTAACATGGTCCATATATTTTGTTTTGGAAACCCGGCTTCAGATCTGAAGATTCCGTTGAAACGAGATAGTTTTATAATGCAAACTATTATTGGATATTATTTATTTATTGTATTGCTATGCGGTTCATGTAATCATACGCAATAAATTTCTTTTAATAGAACGTGCTGTTACGGCGGTGTAAATATTGTATAAATATATGACCTAGATGAATTACTACAGCATTATATTTTGGAACCTATCCTGTAAACAGTTGATTCCTTGTTGAGTTGATTAATTTATTACTGTCAATTTTGTTAAGATAATAAGGTCCCATTGTTATCTTAACAAAATTGACAGTAATAAATTAAAATGCTCACGACAGACAAGAAACAGTCCAATTCGCTAAGACGAATGTTCCAAAAGCGATTAGAGTGCGAGTCTTTTGTGGTTGACACTAGTCTCTCTCTGCCTTAGTTTTAGATAAGTAGAACACAATAATGATTTCATTTGTCCAATCTAGAGATAACAGCGATATCTATTATATTACCACTAGATTGGATGTTTTGACGAGCTCGGTGGCTCAGTCGTGACTTTGCCACCAACGCTCGTGGGTTCGATTCCAACACAAGGCAAATATTTGTGTGCATGAACATGTCTGTCTTGATCTCGATGTTTTAAGAGAGGTAGGGCGCATCAAAGCAGCTCGTCTGAGGAAGTACCACCTCACAGAAAACCACAGCCAAATAACAACTCCCTAGAGGGTTATTGTATTCCTGCGTGTGAGTGAGTTCAACAGTAAGTTCCCAAGAGTTGCTGTGTAAGCAGCAGAGGGGGCATCGCGCGAGTGATACTTAATATATCGCAAGCGTTAATAGGCTACGATACCCGCTTTACATCAGGTGGGCCGTATGCTTGTATACCTCCCGATATAGTTTAAAAAAAATGTGCGAAATAATGAAAGTCTGCCTCTCAACTGAGCTTCATGCACTACTACTGGCTCACATTCCCTTTGTCGCTTGTAATGAAGACATATAATACACAGGTACACATTTTAATACAACATATTTGTCTTGTATATTATATCGACTTCCTATAAGACTACACTTATAAGCAGTCGATGGATGCAGGTGACTCGCGATCGAGGTAAGTATGGTTAATTAGTTCAAGGACTACGGACATAAAAATAAATTTTTAATTGTAATTCTATTAACATTTAAAAGTCTATCATGTTTACATTTTAATATGAGATCGCTCATAAAAAACTTTACCAAGTTGCAACAAACCATTTTTAATTTTCCACATAACCTCATAATTTTAACACAAGTAGGTGTGTCAGGTAAAATTATTAACTTATATTACCTTAGATGGCTATAGAATGTATTCACAACTAGGAACAAACTGGAAAAATACCTATATTAAATTCACATTCTAGAACTTCACGCCAAATCCCTTGCGGGGTAGGCAGAGAGAGCCGAGCGCCACGTGACCCGAACCTTACATATCTCACTCACTTCTTTAACATTCATTGCTCTTCTCATGCACGCTCGCCGGATTCTAGGGCTCCTGACATCACCTTCTGATACAACACAACCAATTTGGTCATGGTAGGTAAGTCTTGGCCTTCCTCGGCTCCTACATTCTTCCACTTTTGCAGTGTATATCTGTTTCGTCATTCTTTCATCCTGCATTCTTTCTACATGTCCGAACCAACGGAGCATGCCTCTTCTTATTTTAACACCGACGCTATCTTTCAAACCAACTCAAACAAAATTTTTCTAACATCATCATTGCGAATACGGCTACAAGCCTTACGCCACACATTTTGCGCAGCGCTCGCATTTCGACCGCGTTTATTCTACTTTCATGCTCTTTCAGCCATACCCAGCTCTCGCTTCCATAAGTTAGCGTTGGGACCAACACTGCATTGTGTATAGCGAGTTGTGCCTTCTGGCTCAGGATTTTACTGCCAAGAAGTTTTCCCAACGCTCCATTCACACTATTCCCAGCACTCACTCGTCTTTCCAAATCTGCGGTGTACCTTCCATCCCTGCTGAAAGCGCATCCAAGATATACAAACTCATCCACTTGTTCCAACACTTCATCATCAATCGTAATCCTTACATTAATACATTAGCTCTGGATTCTTCTTTTTCAAATACCATTATCTTTGTTTTCTTCGCATTCAATAGTAAGTCTTTCTCCATACATTCGTCGTTCATCGTTGTGACCAGTGTTTGCAGTTCAGATGGTATATCTGCTAATAGCACGGCATCGTCTGCATACAGCAGACAGTCACCCATGCGCAATCCCACATTCGTTGAACTTATTCTCTGCAGACAACTATCGAGATACAGGATAAACAGCCTAGCAGATAGCATGCAACCCTGTTTGACACCAATTCTGACATGAAACCAGGGTGACATGCAGGGAATGAATTTACTGAAGACTCTTCAGTAAATTCATTCCCTTCCCGCTTCCTCGCGTGTCGGGTGTTCTTTCTTGCCTGTGTATATTTATTGTAATTTTAAATATATTACTTCGTTGCTATTGTAGTGTGTGCGATATTTCGTTAAATTTGGTGTTCTGTGATATAAATCTGTAAATTCCACGTCCATTCTCGTTTAAATTAAGGTTTAATTTGTAATATTTCATCGAAGTAATTAATAACTCAAGAATGTATGTAGTAGGTAGTACGCCCGGGCCGTCGCGTCGTCCGCAATCTTTGTAAAAACAGGTTTGCCCCGTTGAAAAGTAAGTAATTAATAAGTAAATAATATTTTGTTTACTATATTATTGAAAAGCTTATTTAAGATAATTTAGTAGCATTAAAATATTAAAACCGTATATAAGCAAATTGTTATCTCGTGGTGTAGTCGGTTAACAAATTTACCCCGAAATCGGGGTAAAATTTTGAATTGATACGTTACATATTAGCTTTATTTAAACCTATTCTATATTTTTGATTACTAAGTTCGTTGTTATTATAAAATGTCGAGTAATCCCGATGATCCTGGTGGTACGAGGGATAAAACGCCGATTTTTGGCCGTAGCAACGCCCGTCCGCAACTATTATGCTTTATTGCACATAAACGTACAAAAAATACTTTGTTACAAGTTTTGTGTACAAAGGTGAGCGTATCTCTTTAAGAGATTTCTTCCAGCCAACCCCAATGAATGTGAAAACATTGTATAGGGCCACAAAATATATGTGCCAACAAGCATCAATAAAAACAGTTACAATACAGATAAAATACTTCTGTAAATATACATTTAATATATACATACACATATACACATGCATACACATATATATATATATACATACACATATACACATGCATACACATATATATATATATATACCCATACACAGACCCATATATACACAAATATACATCAATATAACCACATTATATATACATTCTGTGTAATAAGTATCGGGAATTTGTCAATAAAACAAAAAATACAAATTATTCATCTAAATTTATTTTATCGCCTTCAAAGTAGGCCCCATCGCTTGCAATACAACATCTCCACCGCTTCACCCAGTCTTCCATACATTTTTCATAGGCTATTTGCGGTATGGCCTTTAGCTCATTCAGCGAATTTTCTTTTATGGCTTCTATCGACTCAAAACGTTTTCCTCGAAGTGGTAATTTTAACTTGGGAAATAAAAAAAAGTCAGACGGAGCCATATCAGGTGAATACGGTGCTTGGTCGAGAACTTTTGTTGAATTTTTCGCTAAAAACTCTTTCACTATAATGGCTGTGTGTGATGGTGCATTATCATGGTGCAGCATCCATGAGTTGTGTTGCCACAAATCTGGACGTTTTCGGCGGATACTCTCACGCAAACGCTTCATGACGCCTAAATAATATTCTTTATTCACTGTTTCTCCCTCTGGAAGGAATTCGGAGTGAACCACACCACGGTAGTCAAAAAAAACTGTCAGCATCACCTTGATTTTGGAGCGACTTTGCCGCGGTTTTTTGGGTTTCGGCTCGTTTTCGAGACGCCATTCTGAAGACTGTTGGCTTGTTTGCATGTCGTACTCATAAACCCATGTCTCGTCGCCAGTTATTATACGTTTCATAAAGGTCGGATCCGTAGAAGCTCGGGAAACCATGTCTTCAGCGACATGCTTTCGCTGCGCTTTTTGAACAAAATTGAGCTCTTTTGGAACTAGTCGAGCGGCGACGCGTTTCATGCCTAAAATGTCAATGAGAATGTTGTGGACGGACTTAAAAGATATGTTCACCTCACTAGCCAACTTTCTCAGACTCATACGTCGATTTTCGAGCACTAGCTTCTTGATTCTGTCGATGTTTTCTCTGGTCGTAGCGGTTGAAGGTCTACCAGAACGAGGCAAGTCTACTACTACTTCTCGGCCTTCTTTAAAAGCCTTATACCATTCATAAGCCCTTGTTTTCGATATACACGATTCGCCGTAGGTATTTCGCAACATTTTTAGTGATTCACCACATGAAATATCATTTGAAACACAAAATTTAAGGCACACTCTTTGTTCAACAATATTTTCCATTGTAAAAATCGCCGAGGACTCAAAACTATGACCAACAAAAAGTGTAGTTTAAAACAAATTAAATGACAGATCCCGCTCAAATTTTGCGCGCTAAATCAGTACAGTGCTACCAACATGCAGTAAAAAAATTAGAACGACCTCTTTTACGCGGGTCTTTTTATTGACATATTCCCGATACTTTTTACACAGAGTAGTATATCATCTTTCACTAGAGAATATTGTCATCAGATAGTACTCCTTTAATTTTTTCTTGAAAGTGAACACAGTACGAACATCTCGTATCTGCAGTGGTAGTTTATTCCAGAGTAGGACAGTGCGGACGGTGAACGAATTGAAGAAGAATTTCGAGTTGCCTAAGGGGAAGTCTAAAATTTTAATATGGCAGGAACGTTGTGATCGATTTGGCTGTGAAAACGAGAACAGAGATATTGAGGGGAATTGGGATCGGTAATTAGTTTGAAAAGGAGGGATAGTATGTGCACATTTCTGCGAAATCGAATAGGGAGACACTTCAACTGTTCACGAAACTCCGATACATGGTCGTACTTACGAAGACCGAATATAAAACGTATAGCTAGATTTTGCAATCTTTGCAGCTTGTTGAGTAGTTCCTCTGTTGCATCCAAGTAGCAAATGTCAGCGTAGTCGAGAATGGGAAGTAAGAGAGATTGAGCAAGCATAACTTTAGTTTTAAAGGGTAAAAAATTATGAAGTCGCTTGAGAGAGTGAAATGTATAATGCATGCGTTTACTGATGTCATTTACATGCGCAGTCCAGGATAGTGATCCATCAACGATCAATCCGAGGTTTTTAGTTTTGTCTACAAAGGGAATCTGCAGACCATTGTAGTAAACTTTAGGCAAGTCATTAAAATTGAGCATACTACGTAACTGATTAGTACCTAGATACGACTAAAGCCTGGGAATTTACTGGATTAACTAGAACCATAGACCATGGTTTTCTGCCCATCCCTGGGTAACACATTGTTGATGGCTTATAATCTCAATAGTTTCATGGACTTCAGAAATTGAGAAATTATGTACTATAAATCTGTAAATCGTCTGCATATAAGTGGTAGGAAGAAGTGAGGATTTGGAATATTGTATTTATAAAAATAGAAATTAAGAGTGAAGACAAGATACCGCCTTGTGGCACACCTGCAACTAGATCAATCCACTCTGATGATCTTTCATCGAGTTTGAGGCATTGCCGGCGCCCACGAAGATAGGAGCCGAACCATGCTATCACAGGAGGAGAAAAGTTATTCGAGCTAAGTATACCTAGGAGAATGTCAAAATCCACAGAATTAAATGCATTTGCTAAAGTCTAATAGTACAATCAAGGAAAGTTTTTTGTTGTCCATTGCGTAACGTATATTATCCGTAACATTGAGCAATGCAGTGACGGTACTGTGGTTGGGACGAAAGCCTGATTGGTAAGGGCTGAGAAGATTGTGCCCTGTTGCTGACAGATCCGGGGCACCACACCAACGCAGCCGATGGCATTTCGCGGGGTCGTTTAGTGGGTCGTCGGACGGCCGACGGGGAGTCACACACTACCACCGGAGGCCACCCAGGCACCGGTGGTGTGCGTAACGCATTTTTCCCCGCGTCACAAAAAAAAACAAAAAAGGCCTGAGAAGATTGGTGCAAGAAAGATATGTGTGAAGTTGTTTATGGACAGCACTTTCGAGAACCTTAGAGAGTAAGGGAAGTATAGAAATAGGTCGGTATTAAGAAAAAGACGACGGATTAGACGTCTTAGGAAGGGGGATAACTTGAGCCATTTTCCAAGCAGTTGGGAACACGTTGTGAGTGAGAGAAATATTAATTATGTGTGTAATCACCGGAACCACAAGATCAATAACAGGTGTAAGCATGTCACAACTCAAGCCATCACTGCCCACAGCTTTTGAAGAAATAAAATCAAATAAAAACTTCTTCCTCTGCGAAAAATGAATGAATCACTAGTGGGTGAAGAACGTTGGGAAAGTGTATGTAGAGTGGACAACTTTTCGTCGTATCAACTACGACAGTCGGAGTTGAAAAATGATTATTTAGGGAGTTAAGATCAAGATTGTCACTGATATTTTCATGAGGTTTACCCACACCCAGTGATCGTAAAAATTTGCAAATGTGCGAGGTAGACATTTTAACAATAGCGGAGTGAATATAATGGCGTTTTACATCCCTACACATCCTATTGCAGACATTACACAGTTTTTATATTTTAGAAGATTTATTTCCGTAGGACATTTTTTAATTCTGGGCTTAGCCTTGTCTCGTTTAGCCATAACCTCTTTAATAGACGGAGACAACCATAGAGCTAGTAAGTGGTTCACTTTAACTGGTCTAAATGGTGCATGAATATCAAAAAGTGACGTCAAGGTTGAATTAAATAAATGTACTTTATAATCTATAAATGGAGTAGAGCAAAGGTTTGACCAATCAACATTACAAAAATCATTTCTCAAACGATCTACATCCAAATTTCTAAAGTTACGCTGGGAAATAGTTTTGGATTTGGGGACGCCTTATATGACAGGAAAATTAAGTCGTGGTATGAGAAAGGCGCTGTGAGTTGTCCATGTTTGATGACTGTCTCAACGTCGGAAACTAACATTAAGTCAATGAGAGAGGATCTACAGCTAGGAAAGTGATGTGTTGGAGAAAGTGGCAGAAGTTGTAAATCAAATCCAGAAAGTAAATCATTAAATTTGTGGGTCCTGTAATCAGATTTTAAATGGCAGGTGTTAAGGTCGCCCATTAGAATAAAATGGCCGTACATAGGACGTAAGTATTCCAACGTTGATTAAAGGGTGTGAAAGTAATCAATTTTGTCATTTGGGCTGTATACTACTGCTAATAGATTTTTTGTATGGTGGGGAGTGACTTCCAGAAATAAATATTCAAGCGAAGCAGTACAGCACAAGGGATATGATCGCGAAGATAAATACATACGCCGCCTCCACCAGTACCCGTCCTATCATTACGATAAAGACGAAAGCCGAGGAGAGAGCAGATAGTAGAAGGAAGTGATGGCTTAAGCCAGGATTCGGAGACTAAAATACCGTCGACAGAAACATTACTAAAGGATGCAAGAAAATCGGAGTAACAAGCTATTATGCTCTGAGCATTTATGTGCACAAGATTGAGATAGCGAGAGTTGTTTTCAAACGCAGATTGCAGATGGTAATTTACTTTCAAGAGTAGATTCGGAAGTTGATGAAGTATCACTGAGAGCACTATCATACTCATCAGAGGAGCACGACTTGAAGCAGTTATCATTGATGTTTTCACTAAAATTAAACATTATTCAGCTGAAGATAAATAGAAACAAATAATAACAAATACAATATGAATAATTGGAGTTGTGTACTCGAATGTTGACACTATCGAGTTCATTCGCGAATCGTCACAATGTTTGGCAAAAATTAACAAAATTATTAACGGGCTGACCTCTCGCATCGGTGTCGCTTATAGATCGACAATAATGGATATGACTCGGCGGGTTACTTCTCTATTGTCTATGATGGCCATAAAGTCGGCACCAACGGAAACAAAGCTTGCCGTAACAGAACACGATTTGCTAGCACTCAAATTGCCTGTAGCATCGCCCGCCCAGGTTATCGTGGCCGGAAACTTCAACGCCAAGTCCACGGCGTAGGGCAACCCGGCCACGGAAGCCAAAGAGCGGAAGGTGGAGGAGTGGGCGCTGGCCGCGGGACTGACCCTCTTAAATAGCGGGACGGTCCATACGTACGTGCGGTGGAATGGAGGGTCGGTGGTGGATCTGTCCTTCGCCACCGCGTCCACCGCACGCAGAATTGAGGATTGGAGGGTGGAGACGGGGGTAGAGACACTCTCGGACCACCGTTACATCAGGTTCGGCCCCCCGAGTCCGGCGATTTCGTCCCGGTGGCGGAGCCGGTTCACGCGTTGGGCACTGACCAGGCTCGACCGGGAGCTGGCAGAGGAGGCGGCCATTGTCGGCCGCTGGGGCCTCTCGCCAATGGAGGAGTTGGGAGTAGAGCAGGGGGCTGGTCGTCTCTGCGACGCCTTCACGGCGGTGTGCAGAGCGGCCATGCCCAGCGATAGAATTGTTAGTGGCGCTTACCGATGTCGATAGGATAGAGAATTTACTGCTTTTACATCTGCCATGAGTAAATCGAATGGAGCTAGTTTATCTGCAAGTGCTCGTATCTCTCCAAGTAACGTGGCGTATTCCCCGGAGTTAACGCGGGCTCTGTTTATGCTGGTGTCGGTGTTGGAGTAGTCGATGTCGGCGTTGATGTTTGCAAAGGAATCCCCAACTGCCTACATTTTTGACAGCGCCACGCTGCCTTCCTCTTACCGAGCTTCCGATAGTCAACCTCTATAACTCCACCAAAATGAAAATGAAGATACTGACTGCACGCGTTACAGTGAACACCCTTCATTAATAAATCGCTGCAGCTGCTACACGACTAAGATCTCATGATAAAGTTTGAAAACCACTGTACAGCCAGGCGATGAATAACACGTCCATATAGCTTCGCTGCGCTAGCGCTGACTGAGTTAGGTAACAACTCACAATTTAGGTCCCAATAATGTTAGATATTTGATAAACCGTGGTGCACGGCAGTTGAGCTTCACTTGACTAGTTATCTCCTTGAGGTTTTTAAATGTCTTATTTGTCATATTGCTGTCTCTCACTTTGCCGAGAGGGGAAGTCAATTTCAAAACTTCCTACTCCTACAAATTTCTTCTGATTAAATTCGTTGTGAGTTCCAATGCAGCAATGTAGTTTAATACCCGGGACAGCAATTAACTTCACTGTTCATTGCCTTTTTGGTGGTCGCTACTGTTAATTCTCGCTACACAGGAGATACAGTGGTGGGAATGAGTGGTGGGCCTGTCCCGTTTGTCTTCAGAAAACACACATTCAATTAGCGCCAAACAGCTCGCATGTAGTTTTATGATTGTAGTTTCAACAGTATTTGAGTATAACAGTCAGTTTTTTTTTGGCTCTTGTTGCTGCAATTGTGAGTTAAATTTCTGACTATTGTCTAAAACCCTAACCTCACTGGTTTGCCTTAACAAAGGCACTCGAGACTGATTTTTCCAGCTAACACAGATATAACAACTCATAGTAACGAAGTTGTTATTACTGCTAAGATTATGACTGAAACGTTAGATCACTCCTATCTTAATATGCTTTAAAATATGACATGCTTAGAACTGCTTTATTTCGATAACAAAGTTGTAGACATACACACAATTCAATCTACTTTCGTCTTTTGATACCCCAATATTGTCCAATATAATTATATTCACGTACAATCTTCTGTCTATCTTCGAGCGAAGTGAAGATACATTGCCCCAACTAAAGCAAGATACGCTTTTTCAGTTTGTTTGTTTACCTTCAGAAAATTGTGTATTTCTTTGTACCCATTGTGATTTCTTTTTAGGTTAACTAAATTAACTTTTGTTTAATGATATTCAATATCAGGCCTTCGGAATCATATGTTATTGTATTTTATGCTATTTATTTAGTTAATAAACATTTACCAATTTTATTAAAATGTTAAATACGGTAACATTTGCAAGATACCGCTCAGTGAAATCGCTGCTTTACATACATAACTGCAAGTGCTTAAAAAGGAACATACATAATATGGGATTAAACGATATACCTAAGATTACGGTTAGTGATATTCGAAAAATATTGAGAGTAAAAGGATTTGCCGTCCAAGATGGTTTTACTTCTCTTACAACTAAATGTTCTCTGTGTTCGGGAGATGAAAAACCGATTGAAAGTAAACTGTACGTGAATAAGGCTACCGGTAAGTTTTTATTGGAATAAATCTGCTATATGTGTTGATTGTGTTTATTAAGTTATTTTTACTACACTAGTAGTATAAAAAATGCAAGGCAAAAAAAAAACAATGAGCGGCACGCAGTGGGTATACTACATTGCTTTAGGGACCATGTATTTATCTCTATGCCTCTAAGTGTACGCACTTACGAAATGATTGATACCCATGATTTGTAAGAAGTTAAGAAAAATGGAGGAAAAGAAACTTCCTAAGTACTTAGGCTTGACCCACGAGGTTACTGTTGAATGATAATAAGTCTGATTCTGAAAAGACATAAGCATTTATTCAATAAGCATACCACCCACCTGTTGTAACATGTTTACTGTAGTCTATGAAAGCTTGCAATACAAGGAGTGTAACTATCACCCCCACTACTAACACAGCAACTGCTTACTTACTGGTAACCTGGCTAACAGGATCACAACCTTCCACCTTATAGTACTCTTCGCCAGTTGGGCTGCTGTTGTCCCTTTCTCGCTTTTGCCAGAGCCTTGTTTGTTTAAATAGCAGAGAGGATCACATTCAGGTGAAGTCGGGTTGTGCAAGCATACTTGCACATACTATGAACTCGAGTGGCTAGAAATAAGTCCAGGAGTATGTATAGAGAATGTGTTTGATAAATGTTTTCATCTTATACATCATCTTCAAGCATTAAATCAGATTGCTTCCTAGGCTTTCGCTTCAGAGCCCAGGATCCAATAATTCTCATCTCATTCATATTTATGTAAAAGTCTGGATAGTCCTGACCCAACAATATATATTATTAAGCATACATATGCTTACACTAAAATTTTATTTGTCCAGGTTATTTCTTGTGCCCTAAATGCAATATTCATGGTGATTGGAATATCTTTGAGAGGCTTATAAAAAAAGTTAGGATAGAAACATCACTGAAGGAATTCAAAGAAAATTGTCACAAAACTTATAAACAATTCAAAACTGACTGGCAAACTGTTGTAGATCAAACAACCACATTAACAAAACTAAATGAAACTGAAGTATTAGATATTTTCCGATTATTTGAATTTCCTGTAAGTATTGTTATATTTTTAATAATTTAACTTAGGTTTACTTTTTATTCATCCTTTTTATGATCTTCAGATTCAAACTTACAATTATTTTTTTTTAGTTTGACTCGGAGGTCAGTAAAATATTATCAGATGTTAGAGTATCTTCTGATCACACAGTATTATATTTTCCTCTGAAAAACTCATTGGACCATGTGGTCGGATACCGCAAACTCCAAGCTGGCAGGGAAGAGGAGACAGAGTGCTATGGGCTCTTTGCTGCAGGCATCTTCTCTTGCAAAGCACCAAAAGTGCCTCGCAGCGATCAGGCTATCCTTGTACCCAGTTTACAAGATGTACTTCATCTTGCAGCCCAGAAGGTTCCTGGTAAGAATATTATGTGTACTCTTTCAGATTGGCATCATTATTTTCACAAGGACAAAGTAAGTAGTTTGATAAAGATACAGCCTAGAAATAAAATTATCCCAAATTACATACAATCTTAAAAGTTTTTGAAAGGTCTTATGATTGAATGCAGCTATTTCCTTTGGTTATTTGTTTATTTATTACTAGCCATTTATAAATAATATAGTAACAATAACTGGCTTTGGCTGTATATAAATTTTAGTATATGTTTAAATTGCCTCTATTCTTTTAAAAACTACTTAAATTTTAAAGGTACATTACACTCAAATACAAATATTATTATGAATTAACTAAATACATTATGGTACATGAAAACATATAATGTCCCATTTTGCATTACTATAAATAACATACAGACATTACATGTAAAATTTTTAGTCACATTATTTTCACTGGTGTGTCACTATACTATATTAATTCTGTGTTACAGGTACCTTGATGTGGCTCAGTAATTGCAGTCTACCTCCAATAGTTCTTCCTGTCTTAGAAAGCTACCAGAAGTTATACCTTTGGGGGGACTGGGATAATATGAGGGCTGTGGCGGAGAAACTTGGTGAAGAGAGATGCCGCTTTGTAAGGTAATCATTACCATTTTAATTATTAATAATACATATATATACGAACGTCAAATGATCTGTTATCACATTTTAGTATCATAAATTCCTTCTCTATGATTCCAGTAGCATTTGTGAGAATAGGGAGTAGATATAGAAAAATAAATATTTAGTCATTGGGCCTTACCTTACATATTTTTAAATATAATCATATTTTAACTTATTTTTCATAGTTAATTCTTTCTCATTTTAATCCTCTGTCATCTCCTGTTTTTGGACATGGAAAAGGCCTTCAACTGTGTTCATCGCGCGATGATCTGTTGGGCACTGAGGTCCAAAAGGTTGCCTGAAGCCTATATTGATAATTGCCAGGACATGAATCTTAATTCCGATTGCATAATTAGGACTGCGTTTAGCGATACACAGCCCTTCCCAATTACCGTCGGAAGTACCCTTGGCCTGCAATTATATTGGATACTGCACCCATTGTAATGTTAAAACCTTTTTAAATATTATTCAACATACATTACATTGTCTCTGTTAACTCTATGATAGTGAGTTAACAAAATTATTTTTATTTGTAAATTCAAATATTTAAAATTATAGATTTTAGTGGTACAAGCCGAAAACGAGGGAGTCTGGAGGAAGTTTTCGAGAAGGGAACATTCAGTGCACTGCGTCTGAGACCATCAGCCTCCTGCTGTGTTGGCTATGTGGTGAACCATCGGCATATTACTCTCTTTTCCAAATCCGTGAATATCCGGACACCTAATTAATCTAATATTTAAATACCTCCTGCCCCTGTTGTGGACTACGGCGGCTGTCAACAATACCGCTGCGGTGTTGGACCGTAAGGCGCTCCCCACCATTACCTACAACTTGTACATCGGGATGTGCGTGCTGGCTAGTACGTTAACCTGCTGTCTACAGTCGTCGGCCCACTCTAGCCGGCGGCCACTTAGTGCACCCACCAATGATTCAAACAGTGATATACCGGTTAGACAAATTAAAACGCGAGTTCTTAAAGATTTTATATAACAATTTACATGTTGGGGGCCAAATTGTTATATTACTGGATAAAGAATATACATATAGTAAAATATATATAAAAGTAAAAGTTAATTAAAAGTTTGACTAATGAAGGTCTATAATTTTAAATATTTGAATTTACAAATAAAAATAATTTTGACAACTCACTATCATAGAGTTAACAGAGACAATGTAATGTATGTTGAATAATATCTAAAAATTGTTTTAACATTACACCGTCTGCACTGGCGAAGACACTGTCAAACACATAGACATGGGTACGTATTCGGGATCTGTTCCACGCGTCCGGAGACCTCGATTACGACATCAAGGCATACGCATATCAATGGCTTGGGCGAAATGGCTTGAAATGCGAGTAATTTCTGCATTAGATGGTAAGCGGTCACCACAGCCTATTGACGCTCGCAACACCACGGGTATGTTATTCGCGCGCTGCCAATCTTGTGACCTAAGGATATTTCGTCATAGTAATTTGTCTGCCATATCTCACCCTTCAAACTGGAACACAGCTACATAAATATAGCTGCTTGGCGGTAGAAATAGGTGAGACAGAGGTATCCACGCAGACGACTTTTGTACAAAGTCTCCCTCTGGTGTAAACCTCTGGTGGTGTTGACTGCGTTCAGGCGGATGAATCCGAGGATTAATCACGTCTAAATGCAGTTACGTATCAAGTAGCCTGTGGCCATTAGAGATGTCCGTGGCCCCGCACCGTTAAATACGTACATCCCTGGCTCTCACACGGCAGTCGTCTTAATGGGCCAATATGGGGTACATTCAGGCGGATGTATCGGAGGAATGATCACGTCTGAACACACACCGATAAAGAAGCCCTGTGATTTCTGGGGAATGCCAGGGGCCTCCCGACAACAGCTATGTACAGTGTCGGATTCCCCCTTGACACCCCTGCAGCTCGTAAAAAAAAAGGTGTAGGTTAGTATATACACAATAAATCTTTCCAAGAATTTTGGTCGGGTGTTTGAATTCCACGCCCTCTTTTACGCGGTATTACATTAACATTACATTAAGCGGTACGCTTCCGAGACAGCCCGGGTCTATCCCTCGAGGCCCGCACGCACCAATGGCTGCAAGAACCACTGACTGACAATGAAAAGGTTTCGAGTTGTCACATAAAATCAAAGAGCATGCTATGATCTCTCATGTGCATTAAAGATAGGCTTAACCAGACATAAGTACCTACTATGTTACTTAGTGGAAGTGTATATATATTTTTTTCATAACAATCAAGTGTTCTTTAAGCCGTAGTAAGGAATATGTAACCTATGATCGCTAACAATACGAAGAGTATAACTAAATAATTGTCACCGCCGTTACTAATGCGAGAACTCCTGATCCCAAAACTCTCCTTGTATTTGTTATTTGGCTGTGTTTTCTATGAAATGGAAGTATTGTGGAGTGGTACCAAAGTCCAATCGTTCACTAATCAGCAGGGCGTCACTTGCTATGCGATCGACTTTGGCTCTAAAGATGATAGTCATACTTACTTCCCAAACCATTTACCCACCTACTTGTTAGACCCACAGATGGATTAGTGACAGCTACTGAAGCTGCGAATGCAAATTTGTCACTGAAGACCCTAGTAGCAGAGGCAAAGCCTGCAGCGCACCGCTCCATTACCACGTTTGCGACACTACGTGATGATGTATACGCTGAACTTACTAACATCGATAAGGTAACGAAGATTGCGCGAAGGCTCTAAACAGAGTGAACACATAGGAAATACAAGACCTGTTGCAAAATAACTGTTTGAATGCAATCGTATTGTTATACAGATGACATAACTGTATCGAAGGTACTGAAAGCAAACTACAACCAAACTGCACGCCGATTGAAAGCTGACTACGAAGTAATCAGCACAAGAACCATGTGTTCAAACTGCAATGTTGCAACTGGTGTGGAAATATGACAAGGCCGGTGGTGGGGTGGTTGGCTATCCTACTTTAATACCGAGGCTCATGAGTACCATTCCCATACAGGACAAACATTTGTGTGTACTAATATGCCTGTTTGTCTTGGTGATTTTAAAAGGTAGGGTGCATAAAAGCAGCTCGTCTGAGGACAACAACTCCCTGGAGGATTGTTATGTCTCTGCGAGTGTGTGACGTTTCCAGTAATCTCTTAAGCGTTGCTCTAATTAGCAGCAGCACTGACATTGCGAGAGCGATACTTCAGGTATTGCAAACGTTCATAGGCTACGGCATCCACTTTACGTCAAGTGGAATTTATGTCTATCTCTATCTTAGCGCTAAGTGATCGAGCGCCACATGACTTGGTCCTTGCACATCTCACTCGCCTTCATAACATTTATAGTTCTTTTGATGCACGCTCGCCGGTTCCTAGGGTTCCTGATACCACCTTCATATATATTAAAATATGAATACATACTTATACGGCTACATAATAAAGAGAAAAATCTCAAAAAAAAAAAAACAATCATTATTGAATGTATATAGATAAGTAAAGATAGTGTCGGTGTTAAAATAAGAATATGCATGCTCCGCAATTATGGAACAGATATACAACGCGAAAATAGACGCCGAAGAAGGCCAATACTTACCTACCGTGACCAATTTAATCGTATTTTGTCAGGTGATGTCAGGAGCCTTAGAAATCGGCGAGCGTGCTTTAGAAAAGCAATGAATGTTAAAGAGGCGCCTGAGGTATATAAGGATCGAGCCATGTGGCGCTCAGTACTCTCTGCCTGAAACTGAAAACCTGGGTCTAATAAAGGAATCATGAAATGTCACCTTGAGAAACTGGCAGATCTCCTTTTTTCTGATTTTGGATATTGCATTAACTCAATTTTGCTAAGAACCGTTGATGCCTTTCTCGTAAGCGCGGCTTATAGTCGAATCAGTTTCGCAAATCTGTATATAATTGTCAGACAAAATGCTCTATTATAAACACATTACACTAGCGCCTTGCATTATAATAAATACAAGATTTTTATTCTTATCATCATCATTTCATCCTGTGTTCGTCCACCGCTGAACATAGGCCTCCCCTCTAGAGTGCTACTTGTCTCGATCCTGTGCCACCTGCATCCATCGACTCCCTACAAGCCTCTTGAGCTCGTCGCTCCATCCAGTGGGGGGTCGTCCCACACTGCGTACACCAGTACGGTGATGCCATTCGAGTACCTTTCTTCCCCAGCTGTTGTTGGTTCTACGAACTATACGGCCGACCCACTGCTACTTCAGCTTGCTTATCCTGTTGGCTATATCGGTTACCTTAGTTCTACTGCGGATATCCTCTCTTCTGATTCTATCACGCAGAGAAACCCCGAGCACAGCTGTTTCCATAGCACGCTTAGCGACCTTGAGCTTCCCCATACGTCCCGCAGTGAAGGGCCACGTCTCTGTTCCGTATGTCATCACTGGCAACACACACTGTTCGAAGACCTTACTCTACAGGCGTTGAGGCATTTTGGACGAGAAAATGTGTCGAAGTTTCCCGAACGTTGCCCAATCGTTTTTATTTCTGTACACATTGTGTGACTGATAAATTTACTAACATATACATTTTATAAATACTTAATTATAACATTATATAAGAATTAAATGTCAAATACCAACAATGTTGTTTTATGTCAGGTGCGAGGTGTAAAATGGCGTCGGTTTCCGGCGTTAACGCGTTTGCTGGGCGGTCACAGGCGTGGCGAGCTGACAGTGCTGACTGGACCCACTGGCTGTGGGAAGACCACACTGTGCGCGGAAATGTCCTTGGACCTCGCACAACAAGGGGTCAGTACACTACTTCCGTTGAGTGAGTAAGTGGTACCTGTCATTAGATTCGTAGGACGGAACAAAATATGAGGCTATGGATAAAAGTATATCATCTCCTGCTCGGAAACTAAGCAAATAGCGGGCGGAAAAAGGTTTTTTTCTTACTAGTAAATATATTTTTTTTAATGTGTTACGTTCGTCAACTACACACACACAAGCAACCCACGAATTTTGTTTACAACGTCGGGACACATACACGCATACGGCCCACCTGATGACAAGCGGTTATCGTAATCTATGAATACATTAAGTATCACTCGCACAATGCAACCTCTGCGGCTAAGCGACTGCTTAGGAGATTACTGGTGACCTCACTCGCAAGCAGGAACACTATTACTCTCTAGGAATTTGTTATTTGCCTGCGGTTTCCTGTGAGGTGGAGATGCTTCCACAGAAGGATGGTTTGATGCGCCCTACTTTTCTTAAAAATTGTGAAGCTTGTGATCAGGAATGTGTTTAAACTTCAGATTTATGTTTAAAAAATCTTATAAAATAGTGTAAAACGCATGAATATGATGATATATTTTTTATCATATTTAGTGCAAAAACACAAAACACTAAATTATTATTTTATTATGCCACTGTGGTGGTGTCTACGATTACTTTTCTTGTGTATAATATTTTGTGCAAATTTATCAAATTATATGTATTTTGATTAAAAAAAGAATTTGATTAGGAACAACACCGTTTTTAGTGCTCTGCAAATAATATTTAAAATTGCACAGTAAACGTGATTCTCTAACGCTGGATAGTACCTATATATAGTTTAATACAGCGCTGCAACGATTTATTGAACTCTCATGGATTAATCGACCAATGGTGCCAAGGTGGTTTATTATATATATTCCTTCTGGTGCATTGTATGCGCGCACATGATGCGCTTCTTGTCAGTTATTAGTCGCAATTCTTTAGGACTGTTATAAAGACGCTCTAATAATTAACAAAAAAATATGTGTGCAGTTCACACGCGATAGAACTGAAACCTTAAAAAATGTGAACTTAATAATTAAGACAATATTCTGCATTCGTTTTCGACATAATTGAAAAATGGTTTTATTAAAATAATGAAATATTTATATAAACAATACACGTGTACAAAACACTACGGTTGTTATGACGCTTTATCCCAAGCTTCATAATACGCAGGTGCGCGCACACAAGTACTAACACACATACAACGCTCGGTCACTGTAATAAACACTGTATAATGCCTTCTATCTCATTCTCTCGTATGTTAAATCTTTTATATGTATGTGATTGTCTCTTTTTACTGTTGCTTTTTCGTTTCATCGAGTTTCAAATCAGAACGATGCTAAAGAAGTTTTTACTTCAAAATATGTTTATTAGGTGAACACACTGTGGGGTAGCTTTGAGATCCGCAACTCGCGCCTCGCCAAAACAATGCTGCAGCAGTTCGCTGAAGTACCCTTGGAACAGAACCTGGACGACTTCCAGAAGTACGCTGACGAGTTTGAGAAGTTGCCTGTTTATTACCTAGCCTTCCACGGACATCAACCCATTAAAGTTGTCATGGAGGTAATATTTTGTAGAATTGTAATGACATTATAGTATAAAACTTTTTTTAATATTTCCATGTCTCAACTATCGAATCGGTTTTGATAAAAATCTTACTATAATTTGAAGTCTACCTCACTTGCAGAGTGAGTGAGGTCACTAGTAGTTTCTAAGGAGTTGCTGTGTTGGTAGCAGAGGTGATATCGCGCGAGCGATACTTCATGTATTGCAATCGGTTCATGGCTTCGATAACCGCTTAACATCAGGTGGGGCGTATGCTTGTATACCAGGCCATCGTTACAGATGGGGATTCAAAAAATTTTTGATGACACCAAACGTGTAGACGTTTCCATATTTTTACAAAAGAAATGTGTACCTTCCCCTAGTCTGGGTGGTATTTGAACCCACAATCTCTCGGTTGCCTTTCCACCGGCAATTGAAAACCAACTGTGCTACCAAGAAGATTTGTTTATAAAGCCGCGCTATTCATAGTCATTTCATTCTAACTAAAGCGATGTTTCACTCTGCCTGCAAAAAAAAACAAATATTTATGTGAAATGTAAAAGAAGCAAAAACTGACTGTAAATCTAACTGTAAAAATATATGTAACAAACTATCGTACACCGATTTTATCATTCATAGAAGAGGCGTTAACAAATGAGTAGACCGAAAATATATTTAAATTTAGATTTATGTACATTTTATTGTTATCATTTATTTGAAGCAACTCCGGTATAGTATAAGGCGTGTAAATTTAAAGAAATTAATATTTTTTTTTTTTGCAAACATCAAAGTGTGTGGAGAGCACTCTGTTTAATTTATAGATATGCGTAGTAAAGAATTTTAAATGTATGATTTAATTTGACTATAGGCAGTTGAGCACGCACGGTACATGCACGACATCGCTCACGTTATCGTCGACAACGTGCAGTTCATGTTGGGCGTGGCCGACGAGAGGGACGGCGATCGCTACCACCGGCAAGACGCTGTAATCGCCGCGTTTCGCACTTTCGCGACCGCGCGCCACTGCCATGTCACGCTCGTCATGCACCCTAGAAAGGTATGACACAACGTGAAGTAACCGTACAACCGTAGAGTGAAGCCAGGACGCACTCATCGACGCGTTCTATACGTTCGCAACTATGCGGCACAACTTCTACATACACACTAAAAGGGTATGATAACGTGCAGTTCATATTAGGCCTGGCCGAATAAAGAAACGGTGACTAAGACAACCAGACGCAGCCATCGCCGTGTTCCGCACCTTCGCAACTGCGCGGGACTACCGCGCCTTGATACTTCCCAAAGCGGGCTGCTTTGAAGCGCCCTTCCTCTCCTTAGCTTATTTTATATTGTATGTATATCTTCACGCCAGGTCCCTTGCGGGGTAGGCAGAGAGAACCAAGCGCCATAAGACTTATTTTATTATCATCTAATATATACCTACTTATTTGCAATATTGTAAAGCTAAAAACAAATTGCTAACTTGTTGCACGGGCGTTACGTTAAATACAAAAAAAAATGAAATATTTTTTTTTCTTTACGTGGTAGTTAAAATGTAAATTTGAAAGAAACAAAATAAAACAACAAGTAAAGTACAATTATGTAGATATTGAGTTTAATTTTAATCATGTCTGCAAAGGATTTTTACAGACATGATGTCTGTAAAAATTCTTGTCGCCGGGCTGCAGCGAGCACGAAACGGCCTCTTTGTTATCGAGATATCTGTTGAGATACACAAAACATCTCTTAGACCTTAGATAAGAACGCCTAAAATAAAAGTGTTACTTAAATTGTGATAACAAAATCACACGAAATTATATACCTATAAACACCAGTAGGAGCTCTCTATACACAAATAATTTTCAAACATCGTTATCGCGCGGGCAGTTTCGGAGCAACGTATGGATGCCGAATAATAGGGTTGTCACGTGGGAATAATCATTATTGTATCTTCATTTTTTTTTTTAATTTAATTCTGTTATTTTGTTATTTCGCTACACCTTCATGTCTATATTTCTAACTAGCGATCCGCCCCGGCTTAATCTGCGCGCGGGTGCAATTAAGATTTCAAATTGTTGATTATATGACCAGTTAAACTTCATCTAAGGTGTTTAATTATTTTCTGATATATTTTTAAACTTATGATATATTTCGAATGCAACGTTTGATGTGGATGATTCTTGGAAAGTTTCGAAAGAAAGTATGGTGGATAGTGCAAAAGAAGCATGTGGATGCGCAAAGAGGCTTAAAGCAGTGAAAGAAGATGCCTGGTGGGATGCGGAGGCTGAATCCTCCGTAGCAAGAAAGAGGAAAGCGTGGATGGATTATGTATCATCTTTGAGAATATAACTATAAAGAAAATATCATTTTTCTTATAATAGTTATTATTTACGTGTGTCAATCCTGTTTCAAATTGCCCGCGCGATAACGATGTCTAGTAATTATCTAATTTGGCGAGTTCGGTGGCGCAGTAGCGAAACGCGTTGTTACGTTATTTTGACACCAACGCTCGTGGGTTCGATTCCCACATTGGACCACCATTTGTGTGCATGAACGTGTCTGTTTATCTTGGTATTTTTAAGAGAGGTAGGGCGCATCAAAGCATGGCTAGGGAAGTACCCCTACCTCACAGAAAACCGCATCCAAATAACAACTCCCTAAAGGGTTGTTGTGTTCCTGTGTGTGAGTGAGGTCACCAGTAAGCTCCTATGAAGTGGCTGTGTTAGCAGCATAGGTGTCATCGCACGAATAATGCTTAATATATTGCAAGCGTTTATAGGCTACGGGAACCGCTTTACATCAGGTGGGCCGTATATGCCTCCAGACGTTGTATAAAAAAAATAAAATTCAAACTACACATGACACCTTGATAGTGTATTCAATAGAGAGCCGAAAAATTCCACACATTCTTTGACTTTGTGGTGGAATAGACATTGAACAGCCTCTAATTGAAAGCTCTCAATGAATTTATAATGATTTATGCCAAATAACATTTCATTGGCAGGAACGTGATTCTGAAGATTTGTCAACAAGTTCTATATTCGGCAGCGCTAAAGCATCCCAAGAAGCGGACAATGTACTCATTATTCAGGTACATATTGTTAAAATGTGCTGTTAATTTTATTGGATATCTTTAGAGTCAAAGTAAACTTACATGCACTAGAATTAGCCCATTGAGTTATTTTGAGCCTGAAGATAGTTGACGAACTTCATCAACGTAAACAATATCACTTTTCACAGGACAAACGCCTAACTGCTGTTCGTGGAAAGAAATATTTGCAAGTCGCAAAAAATAGGTACAGCGGCGACCTCGGCATCGTACCGCTAGACTTTAACAAAGACTGTCTCAGCTACCGAACAAAAAAGAAAACGATTACAAAACAAGACGAACCGGATAAATTATTAAACCAATGTTTTGAAGGATTCTCTGTAGATGAAAATTATATTGGCGATCTAGAAGGCAAACCTAGCAGGCGAAATGCTCAGCTTAATGGTAAAAAGGAAAGTGTAAATAGTTATTTAAGTGATATATTAAACTCTAATAGGACTAGATAGTTTAAGAAAAAAATAAAAATTATATTCTTTATACAGCATGTACATAATAAATGACTTGTTATTATTTACTTATTTGTGATTTAATGGTTTTGGTAAAGAAATTGCGGAAACGCCGCTTTAATCATACAAGTGAAGGAGCGTAACATACTGTACATATTAAACATTTTTCATTCGGTCAAGCTATTTTTCAATATACAAGAGGGCCTTTTTTTATATTGTCGCACAAATTGCACAGTGCCACCTAGCTCTAAAGTAAGCGAAGCTTGTGTTATGGGTACTAGACAACTGATAAACATACGTAAATACATTTTTTTTTTTGTAAATACATACTTATTATACATAGGAAACACCCAGACCCAGACAAACAGACATATTCATGCACACAAATGTTTGTACTGTGTGGGAATCGAACCCACGAGCGTTGGTGTCAAAGTAGCGTACCAACGCGTTTCATCACTGCGCCACCGAGCTCGTCAAAGTTTGATCAAACGGCATGTTATCGACGTATTAATTGAAAGCCATCGTAAAAATCAAACGTCTCATCAAATCTTTGATTTTTGGAACATAGTAAAATCTCAAAGTGCAAAGCTCGGATTAAGTGTACACAGGAGCTCTAGTTTTCGAAGTCTAAAAATACCTTTGTTTTATTCTCCATGTGCGAATAAGCATAGTCACGGTGCGATGCGGTCTCTTCCTAGTACTTGTAATTTTAAGCACACTGATAAATGATAATGGTTATGTACCTCGTAGTCAACATGAACATTTCTTTGATCTTCAAGTGTGATTACGCAAACAGGACCGGTACGGAATTAGTTACTACGCATGCCTCAATTCACACACATAACTGCTGTTTTACAAAATTTTATTTTACTTGGCCCGTATATTTCATAATGATTGCAAATCTTGAAAATATGATTGTCGCATCGATTGGTAACTTCGCAAATGTATACGGAAAATGTATATGGAATTATTTTTTTGTATTGTCTTCGATATTACTATCGACGACAATACAAAAAAATAATTCCATTGAGCTGATCTGATGATGGAACCAGGAGGTGGATTTTTACAATTGCTTCTAATAAACCCATCTATTTTGGATTAATTTGTTTGATTGTGTCTATTACATTATACTTGGTGCGGTAGTAATCATGCGTCCCCTATATGGATCTGTTTAGGGCTTCCGCTGCGTTAAGCAGATCGTGCCTGCGCCGGATGCCTGTCGTGTGCACTCACGACAAAGGCAACAGGCGCCATCGCATGTACCCGCCTAACGCAGGTTTGTTAATATATTCTAACAGGAGCGAGCCAAGTGGTGGCCGAGGGTTTGTTATAAAAAAAACAAACTTTATTTATCACAATACTGACCGACAGAGTTTCTGTTGATTTAATACAAAGGAATATTCAATTAATCTAACTTACTAGCTAATTTATATTAGAATTATTGTTTACTCACCACTATTGTGCAATGCCGCATTTCCTATATTGAGTAACTGCCCATCAGCATTTAGTGGTGCTTGTGACGCGTATTTGGCGTGGGTGGCTACCCTTAACTAGCGCGTACAGTGAGGACATGATTGTAGGTGTGAGTGAGTATTTATTAATTTATTACCCCAATCCAAATGTAAATAAGTGGCCAAGTTCGATAGACGACCTTTGTGGTAGTAAGAGCCACCGATAAAAAAGCAATTAGTTACAGAACAATAAACAGATAAACCTGTACTACGTTCTTCATTTATTTAAAAAAAACAATTTGTAATTTTTTATATCTAAAATCTTGAACTTGACAAGGTATTCTAATTGTTAAATTCTTATGGGAGGGTAAACCGCTTAGTTACGTAACACGTTACGGCGCCAGTCTGGCTTCCCTTTCTCTCACGCATAAGGCAACTTTAATTATATGTTTAAGTTATCACTACTGCCGGGCGTCCCGAGACGCACATGTTTTTTTTTTAAACTGGAGTACGGTGTACCTACGATTAAAGGAACCGTTATGGAAAATTTATTAAAGGAGAATGACCAAAAGTGGGCCCACCTTGCGTCTTCACCATTTATACTCTAAAAAACCTTTTCCAAATTGAAAATGTTCACGTATTTTTTTCAGTCCTATTGGAACAGGGGTTTAAAAGTTGAGTATTAAAAGTTATTTGCATTTCCGCTTATGACTACAAGTGGAGAATGACAGGTAAATAAAGAATGAGTTTAGGGTTGCGATGATTACGTAATCGATCATCGATTATAAAATATACTAAATAATCGTTTGTAATTAAGAATCTTAATAATTCATTGCTTATAAAGTGAATATGAAAAGCTTCTATTCATTTTAATAGTTAGTCTTCATATAAAAATGTTTATAAACTATCATGATGCATGAATACCACTACTCGAAATATTTCTTTAACAAAAGTTGTTAATCATAACATAATCGATTTAACATATATTATTCGGTTAAAGAAGCGAGTGAGGTGTGTCAGGACTATAAGGATCGAGTCATGTGGCGCTTGGTTCTCTCTGCCTACCCCGCAAAGGATGTGGTGTGAAGTTATAGATAGACAGAGGAGTCCTGTTAGTCCCATTAGTAGTAAGATACAGGCCTATGCTTAAGCCCCGTTCATACTATGTCAAAGTGTTAGATTATTCGTAATTATTTAATCGATCGTTTTTTTACTTTCAATTTATTAATAAGACGTTAGTATTACGTAGTTTTCAAAAGGTACATTATGTTTAGGGGGTCATGTGCCAGAAGCGTGCTCGTTCGCGACCCCTGCCAATCAGTCGATTGCAATTCTGGACCAAGAGCGCACCAACGTGCGGATTAGGGCGTCCCCCGTAGGCGACGCGCACCGATCCGCCCCCGTCGGTGCGAATACAGCTGCATGCGGCGGTGGGGGCCGCCACCCACCACGCAGCGCCAATTCCGGCGGGACGAGGGGAGCCGAGTGCCGCATAGGCACGTGGAATGTGAGAGGTGGATTGAAAGATAAGACGAATGAACTGATAGACGTAATGAATGATAGACGTTTGGATGCTTTATGTGTGACAGAGACTAAGCGCAAGGGGAGCGACACCGATGATCTGCCCGGTGGTATGATGGCCCTATGGTCTGGGGTAGACCGTGACGATCATGCCAGTGCTGGTGTAGGTGTCGTACTCTCCTCTCGCTTAGCCACTGGTGTAAGAGATTACTGTTTGGTAGGGCCTTGACTTCTCTGGGTTCGTATTAAACTGGGCATCACGCGAGTATTTTTGGTTGCAGCATACGCTCCCGTAAGCTCAGCGTGTGCTCAATAACTGGAGAAGTTTTGGGAGTCTGTGAGGGATGTTCTGGACTTAGCTGAAGGGAACGAAAGAGTGATTATGTGTGGAGACTTGAATGGATGGGTTGGGACCAAGCGATACAGCTATGAAGCTGTTCTTGGTCCGTATGGAGATAAGAGAGTGAACGAAGCAGGTAAGTCTATACTAGATTTATGTATGGAACGAGGCCTCCTCGTGTCGAATACTTTATTTCATCATAAGGATATTCACACGTATACATGGAGAAGGAATGATCAAAAAAGTGTGATTGATTTGATTTTAATAGATAGACGTCTCCGAAATGTTTTATTGGATACAAGAGCCTTTAGAGGCCCCACTCTTGAGACGGACCACTACCTGGTGGTAAGCCGGTTTGTGGGACTTTTTAGGAAGTGGAGGCACTGGCGAGTGCGTATCCCTTTCGGAGATCATGAAAGGATAATGAGCGAAAAATTGCAAGATGAAAGTGTAAGGAGAATGTATGTGCATCTGGTAAGTGAGAGACTTGCAAATGCAAGCCTCTCCGACTCAGATGTGGATGATTGTTGGAAAGTTTTGAAAGAAAGTATGGTGGATAGTGCAAAAGAAGCTTGTGGATGCGCAAAGAGACGTAAAACAGCGAAAGGAGATGCCTGGTGGGATGCGGAGGTTGAATCCTCCGTAGCAAGAAAGAGGAAAGCGTGGCTGGATTACGTATCATCTTTGCCTTTAAATGAAAATATGAGAGAAAAGAAGAAAGAAATGTACCGTCTATGCAGGAATGAAACCAAGGCTTTAGTGAAAGAGAAGCGTGAAAGACAAATTATGAATGAGGAAGAGAGGCTGACGAAAAACTTCGAGGCAAATACCAAACTCTTTTGGAGAGAGGTAAAGAAGTCTCGGAGTGGTTCGTCGGCATCCAGAATGGATAAGATAAAGTCTAAAGCTGGTGTCATTCTTGCCAACACTCAGGAAGTGTTAGAACGGTGGAGTGAATATTTTGAGGAAATGTATGAGTATGATTCGGACGCTGGCAATGAGAGTGAGTCGGATGCTTACTCCACGTTGACGGCGTCCGACGAAGGCATAACTATGGATGAGATCGAATGGTCGATACGAAGCTTGAAAAATGGAAAATCAGCGGGAATTGATCTGATCACAGCCGAGATGATCAAATTAGGTGGCACTTACGTCCGGGACGCCTTCTGGTACCTATGCAACCTATGCTGGAGAACTGGAAGGGTCCCAATGGACTGGAGACGCGCAGTCATCGTGCCCTTGTATAAAGGCAAGGGATCACGCATGGACTGCGCCAACTATAGGGCCATCAGTTTGATCAGCTTAGCAGCAAAAGTATATGGAAAGGTGATTGAAAGGAGAATGAGGGTGAAATCCGATGAAATGCTGTGGGACGCACAAGGAGGTTTCCGAAATGGAAGGGGATGTACGGATCAAGTTTTCTCGCTCCGCAATATCGTAGAGAAGCATCTGGCCATAGACCGGAAGGTTTTCTGCGGTTTTGTGGATCTTGAGAAAGCCTTTGATAGGGTTGTGCGAAAGGAACTGTGGGACATATTGCCGAGATATGGGATTGACGGTTCACTGCTCCGTGCTGTGCAGTCCACTTACAAGGATTGCTCAGCATGTGTGCGGATAGACGGTGGCATGTCACCCTGGTTTGATGTCAAAATTGGTGTCAAACAGGGTTGCATGCTATCTGCTAGGCTGTTTATCCTGTATCTCGATAGTTGTCTGCAGAGAATAAGGTCAACGAATGTGGGATTGCGCATGGGTGACCAAGTGGTGAACTGTCTGCTGTATGCAGACGATGCCGTGCTATTAGCAGATACACCATCTAAACTGCAAACACTGGTCACAGCGATGAAAGACGACTGTATGGAGAAAGGCTTACTACTGAATGCGAAGAAAACAAAGCTAATGGTATTTGAAAGAGAAGAATCCAGAACTAATGTAAGGATTACGATTGATGATGAAGTGTTGGAACAAGTGGATGAGTTTGTATATCTTGGATGCGCTTTCAGCAGGGATGGAAGGTACACCGCAGATGTGGAAAGACGAGTGAGTTCTGGGAATAGTGTGAATGGAGCGTTGGGAAAACTTCTTGGCAGTAAAATCCTGAGCCAGAAGGCACAACTCGCTATACACAATGCAGTGTTGGTCCCAACGCTAACTTATGGAAGCGAGAGTTGGGTATGGCAGAAAGAGCATGAAAGTAGAATAAACGCGGTTGAAATGCGAGCGCTGTGCAAAATTTGTGGCGTAAGGCTCGTAGACCGTATTCGCAATGATGATGTTAGAAATAGAGTTGGTCTGAAAGAGAGCGTCGGTGTTAAAATAAGAAGAGGCATGCTCCGATGGTTCGGGCATGTAGAAAGAATGCAAGATGAAAGAATGACGAAGCAGATATACAATGCAAAAGTGGAAGGATGTTGGAGCCGGGGAAGGCCAAGACTTACCTACCATGACCAAATTGGTCATGTTCTATCAGAAGGTGATGTCAGGAGCCCTAGAAACCGGCGTGCGTGCATGAGAAGAGCTATGAATGTTAAAGAAGCGAGTGAGATATGTAAGGATCGAGTCACGTGGCGCTCGGTTCTCTCTGCCTACCCCGCAAGGGATTTGGCGTGAAGTTATAGATAGATAGATAGATACATTATGTCATGTCATCACAAACAAATAACTTGCAACATTATTGTATTTACGTGAGATCAGAAGTAAAAGGTAAAGGGATAACGGTACATTCCATTTTATTTCGTGGTAGCACTGTATAGAAACCATAACACAGTAGGTGTTGAGATCAATGCCAGATATAATGAAAAACTGTACTATTATTATGTTTATTGATGCGTACAAATAATTTCTTACACAAACAAATTGTATATTTCAATGCCGATTGAATTGATTTTCTTAACCCATTGAAATCGATCTCCAATCGCATCCCTATACAGCGACGTGTCCATAGACCAGAGTCAAATCTTTAATCTATTCTATTTCATTTTTCGTAGTAAATATTATTTTGTTTAATTTCTGTACTTATGAAATCAAAGTGTGTAAATATTATAAGTATCCATCCATTGATCATACCAACAACTAGTACATTCCTTGGATGAACAACTCGTACATTCCTTGAATGGTGCTCAGTCCGGTAAGTGTTACGTTATTATTAAGTTCATATATATATTGGTAACCTTTTATTAAGTATGAATAAAAGTATAGACCGCGCCTAGATAAGAATTGTGAACACATATCTACACTCGCCCATATTAGAAGCTGCACCATTGATTGTTTATAAAATACAGCGGTATTATTATCTGGTATAGTAAGACTAAATACATGACTTATGTTTTTAGATTATTGTGTTTATCAATTAAACAACAATTTTTAATTGTTACAGATCACAAGACGGTAGCATCTTATGTCGGGAATTATATACACATGAATATGAACTTAAGTAATATTTGAAGTCAAACCTTCAAATGAATTTGGACATCAACAAGTATGCCTTGAATGTGGGATGTTGACATAATGATAATAAGATCACAATTGTACAGAGTTATCACCAGAATATCAGAAATGGAATGTTATAGTTAGATAGATTCCAGTTCATATGGTACTTAATTTCTTAAACATATTTTTTTATGATGTTTCCCTATAATTATATATTTTTTTTTAATAATTTGTACATTGTTACTTTATCTTTATCTAGCTAGGATCTTTATACTTCCATTCAAATCATTTTAATCATTCTGATACTCCTATGGTATACACATATTTAATTTTCTCCACTTAACATATATTCTATTCTATAATTCTAGGTATCAAGACTGGAAAGAGTTTGTAAGGTCTGTTGACGAGCAGCTGAGTAATACAAAGACAACTGTACCATGATAATAATTGATCACTGCTAGAGAAAATTAACCGGAAATTCATCGAGGCTGCACCTAAAGTTCCAGTGCCTTCATAATTTTTTTGTCAACCCACCCAGATCTATAACTGCATGGATCTTAAATACATGTATCAACATGATGCACATGTTTTTGGCGTGACGAGAACTGAATGGTTTAATCGTCCCAAAAATCATTAGAGATATATTATTAATGTACAACATATTATAATGTACCTAGCTGTGCTAGAATATGCTGTCATCAGTTATGCAATGGAAATTAGCATGAATTTACATTAAACATATGTATTATGTGCCCTTGGGATAGCAGTTTTACTTTGGAGAACATATTCCTAATGAACTGTATGCTGTGGAGAAATCTGTCAGGCCCCAAGGGCCTCAAAGGAGGCTCGAAATGTATGGAAAATAGTATATAACGGGCTTTGACGGATTAATTAAAAAGTAGAAAATGCTCCCCTCATATTAGAAAAAATAATTATCAGAGCACATATAAAGTGGAGGCACATCAGTTCAACAACACATTTGTTTATATGTCTAGAAAGGTATTGGTCGGCTACTGCTGCAATTGCTTTGTAGGAAAATGAACAATACAGTGCGCACATAATGTTGGTAATTTGGTATTTAAGTTAGGGTAGATTTAATGATGTACAGGCTCCTACTCTATTTTTATTTAAAAATTGTAATAAACAATTTAAAGAATTTTTTTTTTTTATATATAAGAACCTAATAAATATAAATAAAAGTGTCAATATACTAGGTGTTATTCTTATTTATCTCCAATGAATATTCTGTCATTAAAAACAATGTAAGTAAGTAATAAGCATACAATCCGCCTGATGTTAAATAGTTACCATAGCCTGCCAATGCTTGCAACCAAGTAATGTAAGTCGCACATTGCCACCTTGACTGCCAATGTAGGTGCTATATGGTTACCACACTCACCCGAGGGAACAACAATTCTCCAAATAATCTTTTGTGCTGCGTTCTTCCCCAGTCAAACTATTGTTCCATCAGTATCGTGGGGTGCACAACGTCCAGCTAAGGTTTGTTTCAGTCAAAAGTGATGTTGAGCTACTTCGCCCCAAATGAAATGTATAACACATATATGAACATAAAAAGTTGAAAATAAATATCTACTACTTATCTGTGGTTTAATTATTTGAAGATGCATTTAACGTAGGTGTACAGTGCGCTTGATCTATGCACATAGCATCGTATTTACAAATCCATATAATTCTCACTAATTACCTTACCAAGCCTTTTGGGTGCGCTAGTACTTGCTGGTAGATACTATTCTATGGGACTATCTTTCAGATCTAATGTCTGGTTATTCCTTCATTTGTTTTAAAAAAACTAGCCATAAAATATAACATGCCCTCTGTATACGGTACCTTGTAGTTTACCTATGTAGTTTTACACTCGCAAAACAACCTCAAAATGCCTAATTTGATTTAAAAATACTCGATAACCCCTGTTCGTATTGAAATAATATTTCTTATGAGTCATCTACAATATATTTCCTTTGTTTTGCCGATGGTTTGGTCAAGACGCATGACTGACGCAAGTGGGCCGAACTCCCATACAAGTTTGGTCATTCTCCTTTAGGAAATTAAGGGAAGATGACAAAATATTTTAAAACGTCGACAAAGACTTGATGAATTATTTACAAAACTGAAAACCTATTTATCCAGTATCACAAGGTGATACTGCACTCCCACTATTACTCGTTCCATATGAATAGCACTGGCCGGACCGTCACAACTCAGCAGTTTTTTAAGACCACGTATTATTTCTCTGCTTCAAATAATAAATCCACGTTTCGTCTCCTGTGACAATGACAATGAGTAAATAGCATGGGAATGTCCGTCATACTTTACCAAAAAGAGCCTGTTTCTGCTCTAGCCAGGCTCTAGCGTTATTTATTTAATACTTTATGGACCACAATACAGTTGGTTCAAAAGGCGGACTTAATGCTAGTTCCATTCTCTACCAGTCAATCGGGAGTGGAGAAAAAACGCAATTCCGTTTTATATTAAAATTTAATATTAATCGGCCTTATAAAGAATTTGTTCTATATATGGTCACCTAACATAATACTACTAATACATAAATAAATAACCACGATAATACATACACAAGCACAATAATACATACAAAACCCTAGTAATACATACATATTTCCTCTATAAATAATATAATATGTACTAATTTATAACACACGTTGGATGACTACTGCTCGGACAGGCTTTCTGGAAGATGGCACGTAACTTCTTTTCAGGAACACCGTTCCTATATGAAATCTGTAAAACGCACACACACAAACATTTGTGTGTGCGTTTTTTTCGAATTTTGATGATGTTCAGATTCGGATTCAGCATAAAAAAGTATAATAAGAATGTTCAGAAACACCGTTCCTATCTCAAGGAACATGGTCAAAAAAGCCGACAAATAAAAAAAAAATTGAATTGTTATAGGTATAATTGACGAGCCAGGTGTTCCTCTGGCAATGCAAGCTTGCGCATTCTCAACTGATTAAAGTAAACTTGTTTGAGGAGTTTCTAATGGGTTCAGGCAACGCATTCAAGAGTCGTGACTAGAGATGGGTTAAGGACTGAGTATTTATCCAAGGGTGAGTAAATACTCATAAATACCCGTTTCTACTGAGTTTTTATCCAAAATCGGCAGTAAATATTTTTTCTTTAGTTAAGTCTTATAAATTGATTCGGAACTATGGATTTACTAAAATATCAAGGGATTAGAGGTTATTTGTGTGTTTTATTAATAGTAAGTACCTAATAAAAAAGTACTGTGCCAATATTCAATGTAAGGTATTTATTATCAATCCACAAACACTGGTATTATTAAAGGCCTCCGACTTAGCTATACGCCTGAGGCACACCTGAGGTGGGGTAGGCGGGGGCAAGGGTCCTTTATTTCGCTGTCACTGTCGTCAGCGTGCTCGTAGCATTTTTTTTACATACGACAGTAAAGTCTCACCCGTCGGAGGAAGTGCACGCGCTCGTCGTATTTGGACTTAAAATGAATGTTGTAGCATTTTTACTTGTCCTATTTGTGTATTTGAATGTGAAATCACCTGCACGTAACGCATACCGATCAGCAAACGAGGTTTTGGCGAAAGAGAGGTAGGTCAATAAGGAGCTATTCCGTTGGCGATGGGGATGGTAATGCGTGAGCGACACTCCTTGTGTTGCAGGCATCCATTGTCGACGGTAACTGCTTACAATCACCCGACGTGGTATATAAAACATATACTTTTGTTATCTAAAGAGAGGTAGGACCCAGCATGGGATCTTGCTGTGCTCCGTCCAGTCAGACATTCTGTACCGGCGGAGCATGGCAAGACCTCTTGCTCTCAGTATCCGTCTGGGGAAGGACCTCCACCTTAAGTGGGTAGCGGGAGGACCGGCGGATATCAAACCGCCAATGACGGTGTGGGCGCGGAAGGCTGGTTCGGCGGTCAGGGAGATCCGGTGAAACGACTGACCGCTGGCGGCCCGTGGGTCAGTAGGGTTCCTGAACCCGGGGATTACTTAAACTCCGGCCCGGGAGGCTGAACCGCCAACCCGTGAAAAATTAGAAGGAGACCGGAGTGGACCCGGCTGCTGCAGCAGTGGGGGACGGGGGGCCCTTCCGCCCGCCGTGCCAGAAATCACATAACCTGCATTGTCCAGTGATGGAAGATACCGCGCTTTTGTCCTCTACTCTGTCGGCTCAGCGACTTCTCTTTTGAACCTCAACCCAACATAAATGGCACCGAAAATGAATAGGAAAAGAAATATTAGAGCGGCTGCTCCTTCCACAATAAATATGGATTTTTGCAACATCAGGGGACTACACTCCAATATTCATCACCTCGAGACCGCTCTGCCGACCTTCTTTTCCTCACGGAGACACAAATATCCTCACCGGCCGACACATCTTACTTACGTTACCCCGGGTGCAAACTTGATCACCTATTTGTACGCCGTGCCGGGATATGTACGTTATGTACGTTCGGGAGGATATTTGTTGTCGCCGTCTTCATAGCCTGGAAGACAGGGGCCTGTCATCATTGGGTGCGCGTGGATCATGGCGGCCACACCCGAATCTACGCGTGCCTTTACAGGTCCTATAGCGGTGATACAGACACATCCCGTTTATTTGAGCACCTGCAAATGGCAACTGACAAAGTTATCGAGCAGTATCCCTCCGCGGAGTTAGTGATTTTGGGAGATTTTAATGCCCACCACACCGAATGGCTTGGCTCTCGGTGCACTGATTCCGCGGGTAGATCTGCTCATGACTTTGCTTTGGCCTATGGTTTCTCCCAACTGGTACATTCTGCGACGAGAGTACCAGACAGATAGACGACCATACAAACTTCTCACTGGACCTTCTGCTGACCACACGTCCGGATGAGTAAAACATCTCTGTGGATGCGCCGCTTGGCTCATCGGACCACTGTCTCATCCGGACCCAAGTGCCCTGTGCCAGGCGTGACCCACCTCGGCCTACCGGATGGCGTCGCGTATGGCACTATAAGTCGGCAGACTGGGACGGATTGCGTGAATTCTACGCGTCGTACCCGTGGAGGCAGCATTATTTCAAAACAGTTGATGTCGAATCCTGTGCGACTACGGTAGCTGCGGCGATATTAGATGGCATGGAATGCTACATTCCCATTCGCTTTGTGGCGACAGCGGGAGCTAAAAAGCGACTGTGGTTTAATCGGCCTTGTAAAGAAGCCAAACTTCTCAAACAGGCTGCTATCGAGACTTGGATCACGGCGCGTGCTAATGGAAATCCAGATGTCTCTGTATTGAAACGTAAACTGAACGCTGCCTTGAGGTCCAGTAAGAGGGTAATCGCCAGAGCAAAGTTTGATTTCGTCGGTAGAGTTGGCGAGCGGCTTACAAGCCTTCCGTCTGGGAGCCGTGCTTTCTGATCGATGGCTAAAGCTGCCGAGGGAAACTTTTGTCAGTTGTCTAGTTCACCATTGCAAAAACCGGATGGCAGTCTGGCGTACAGTGCTAAAGAGAAAGCCGATTTACTGGGTAATCTCTTTGCGTCTAACTCGACTTTGAATGACGGGGGAGCTGTGCCACCTACCATCGCGAGGTGCAGTAGCTCAATGCCGGAAGTCTCAAATACCCAACAAGATGTCCGGCGGGCGTTGCTCTCCCTCGACATTCATAAGTCGAGTGGGCCAGATGGCATACCAGCAGTGGTGCTAAAGCAGTGTGCTCCTGAGCTGTGTTCTGTGCTAACGCGCCTTTTCGTGCTTTCCTACTCCACTGGGCAAGTCCCGTCTTCGTCGAAGACCGCCAATGCGCACCTGGTGCCCAAAGAAGGCGATAGATCAGACCCATCGAATTACAGGCCTATTGCTAAACCTCCCTTCTCTCCAAGATGATGGAGCGTATGATACACACACTACTCCAGGCATACCTAGAGGATCACGATTTAATCAGCGACCGTCAATACGGCTTTCGCCACGGTCGTTCGACTGGTGATCTTCTAGTGTATCTTACACACCGCTGGGCTTCGGCGATCGAGAGTCAAGGTGAGGCATTGGCTGTCAGCCTAGATATGACAAAGGCGTTCGATCGGGTCTGGCATCGGGGTCTTCTATCGAAATTACCATCGTACGGGCTACCCGAGGGTTTGTGCAAATGGGTGGCCAGCTTCTTATCCAGCAGATGCATCAAAGCCGTAGTTGACGGTGGTTGTTCCAATAGCATGGATATCAATGCTGGTGTCCCACAGGGCTCTGTATTGTCCCGAACGCTGTTTCTGCTGCATATCAATGACATGTTGTCAATTGACGGCATTCATTGTTATGCAGACGATAGTACTGGGGTCACTTATTACACAGGCCGTGCTAGTATCCCTCGTTCACTTGTGGAGGAAAGCCGCGTTAGACTTGTGTCTGAAATAGAGTGTGCTTTGGGTAGGGTGTCCGACTGGGGACGGTTGAACTTGGTTCAATTCAACCCTACCAAGACACAAGTCTGTGCGTTCACCGCTAAAAAAAACCCCATTTGCTGTAGTCCCCCAATTCCAGAACACGCCACTAACCATTGCCAAGAGTATTGGGATTCTCGGCGTCGAGATCTCCAGCGAAGTTCAGTACCGAAGCCACTTGGAAGAAAAGGTCAAGCTGGCGTCAAAGAAACTTGGTGTGCTCAACAGAGTCAAACAGTACTTCAGCGCGGGGCAAAGACTTATATTTTAGATAAGTCCCAAGTCAGACCGCATATGAAGTACTGTAGTCATCTCTGGGCGGGGGCACCTGGTTACCAGCTAGGACCTTCTGACTCGGTGCAAAGACGAGCTGTGAGAATCGTCGATGATCCTAAACTCACACACGGTATTAAGCCCTTGAGTCTAAGGAGAGATTTCGCCTCGCTTTGCGTGTTCTACTGATTGTACAATGGGTTGTGTTCTGAGGAATTGTTCGATATCATGCCAATAGCCTCGTTTTACCATCGCACTGCTCGCCGACGGCTGGGAGTTCACCCTCATAGACTGGAACCGCAATGGTCGCGTACTGTGCGGTTCCTGAGAAACTTTCTACCGAGAACTGTTTGCCACCTTAGTGGTATAAAAAAATCTTTAAAAAAAAAGAGCTCGATGGGGTCGTTGCGCATGTCATTTTAACCGAACACGCAGGTTAAGCAAAGCAAAGGTTTTCCGTGCTCCGAGGGCACGTTAAGCCGTCGGTCTTGGCTATTGTCGATAGATGACAGTCGTTAAGCTAAGTCAGTGGCCCTCGGGCGGCTTGAAAATACTGGCCTCCGCCAATCCGCATTCGAGCAGCGTGGCGGAGTATGCTCTAAACCCCTTCTGTTGAAGGGAGACTAAAATTTCAAGTCTTTTTGTGTTTATTTTTTTTTACTCATGCATTTGGATAAATACTCAGTATAAATGAGTAAAAATGGATAAATACTAATATTTATCTTTCCTTCTCAGTAAATACTATTGAGTATTTACTGACCGCCCATCTCTAGTCGTGACGCTTGTAGAGTAAAGGAATTAGACATGAACATCGAGTACGTAACCTATCGTAAATATCGATACGTAATTAAATTGCAGCAGTACAGCACTAGTGACAAGTGTAATACGAGGGTCATTTGAAAACTTCTTAGCCTAACATACTTAATGAAACCACACGATTTTGAGTTTATTTTTATTTTTCAACATACTCTCCTCCGAGCTCAAAACACTTTTTCCATCGACCCGGTAAGGCTTCGATACCCGTTTTAAAAAAATCTTCGTCTAACTCCTCAAAATAAGCGTCCACGGCGGCTATGACCTCTTCATTTGTAAAAAAATGTTTACCACCTAAAAATTTTTTCAGCTTTGGGAACAGATAAAAGTCGGACGGTGCTAAATCCGGTGAATATGGGGGATGAGGTAACAATTTGAAGCCACATTGATGGATTTCTGCCATGGATTGCACAGAGGTGTGAACGCGCGCATAGTCCTGATGAAACAAGACTTCTTCCCAATAAACCTGGACGTTTTTCTTTGATTTCTTCTCTCAAACCACGCAACAGGTTGCAATAGTAATCGGAGTTTATTGTTTCACCCTTGTTTATGCCATGACTTTGCCCGCCGATAAAACCACCTTTGCCTTCTTTGGGGTGGGCGATCCTGCTCTTTTCCATTGTTTCGACTGTTCTTTTGTCTTGGGTGTATTGTGGTGAACCCAGGTTTCATCCATGGTTATAAATCTTTCAACAACTTCTATTGGGTCCGCTTCATATAACTAAACAGTCGCGAGAAGTTGTGAGGAGGTTGCGTTTTTGTTCCACTGAAAGCAGTCGCGGTACCCACTGCGCAGACACCTTAGAGAATAAAAGTTCAGTAGTAATTATATGATGTGTTCGCTCAGATGAGATGCCTGCAGGCTTAGCTATCTCCTCGACAGTCAATCTTCGATCAGATAAAATTAAATCACAGATTTTTTCTTTGTTTTGATCAGTGGAAGCAGTCGAAGGCCGGCCACTACGGGGCTCATCTTGAATGGGCTCACGACCACGTTTAAACTCTGCCACCCAGTTTTTAACAGTCGCATACGAAGGAGCGGACTCACCCAAAGTAGCAGACCTGTCTTCATGTATAGCTTTTGAAGTTAAACCTTTCAAATTCAGGTATTTTATCACTGCACGATGTTCAATTTTATCCATTTTGAAAAATAGCTCTGACTTGACTTACGGTATCACGTGTAAACGAACAATGAGTTACTGTGAATAAACTAAACTGTGCATACTTGTTGCTAAATAATGTAACTACAAAATGAGGGTAGTTATAAAAAAAAAACCAATGACTTTAACCATGTTAGGCTAAGAACTTTTCAAATGACCCTCGTAAAATAGAATGAGATAACGTAATGGGTTGCGCCTAAGATAAAAGAGGACGCATATATGACGCATCAATTGTTTCATTTCTCTTGACCAATTTAACTTGAACCGCGTCAATATGGACGTAAATTGTACACATTTATTATATACCCTTTATTCCCATTAGTCCCCTCTATGCACTCCATTTAGGCAAAAAGACATTGTCTACCCTATCAATTTAATTTAATAATTGATACCATCCGAAGTTTCTTAATTCTTAAACGTAGTTTTTAACTAATATTTCGTATCAAAAACAGAAAATTAAAAACAGCTCCATCTATCGGTATCGGTGCAAGTTATTAAAATAATTAATATCCGCTACATCGATGTGCTACACTAGCGCCGCAAAGGGAGCTTAACGGCAGAGACACAAACTATTTCTGTCTAAATTTACGTATGTGTGCCGCGTGGTAATACGAATAGTGTAGTGTGCATTCCTGTAAATACAATGCCCACAATAACGCACACAATCGCATACTATAGACAGTGTCTTTATAGCCGAACCATGACGTAAATTATCGAAGTGTCGCGAACATTGCTACGTAACTATTGTAAAGAGTAGTTTGCTCCATATAATTAGAGTGAAATAAAGTGCAATTCCTTTTTTTTGTATAAATTGATATCAAATTATATTTTGTTTTTAAACTGCCGCCATTGTTTTGATTGACTCGTGGTAGCGACAAAATAAGATTTTAAAGTTGATAAAAATGGATAATATTCGCTGCGAAAGTTGTTCAGGTGGTGTGTGTGTAGGGATCAATCATCAAATAAAAAAAGATGCGTTTTCAAAACTATCTTTCGGTGAAAAAAAAAAAACAAGTGATTGAGAAAGGCCGCTGTATACCGGATTTGAAATTAATATATAAACGAAAGGCAAAGTTATTCGTAAGTTTAATGCAAAACAATATGATTCACATTATTGGCTCACGGCGTGCGTGCGTTGCTGCTATTATTTGTAAATACAGAACATGAAACAAACGCGCCGAAAGGCCGCTTCGGATATCTGCAAATTGATATGTATATAAAATCAATCAATCTATAGATATTTGAGGTGGCTAACCAATCACATTATTTCCACAAGACTGGGTAACCAAAATCAACATGCTGTATTTTTTGGTAAGTTAAAGCTTTAAAAAAAATCTGCCTACCCTATCAAAAATCTCTGCGCGCCACTGTTATATATCATTACTTAACGGTGAAATGTGATTCCATCTGCTTTGTAGTTTGATTTATTACTATTTTTCCCACACCACCGAATAGCAAATGACGCCATTGTAAAATTAGTTTATAAATAATCTCAATATCTCGGAATATACGACAAAGTACACACAGGTCACTTGTTGGTGACGTACTGTTTTAGTGCGAGCGAGCGTTGATGTTTATAAGTGCAAAATCACTGATCAGTTTCGGATTTGGACGGTCCGCATTACGGCTCTATTAGATTATATACTCGATGGGCATGAAGCACGAACGGAAAAGTGGTATTAAGAGTAAGTTGGAGGCATTTGATCGAAGTTGACAGTTATGAGAATCACAAACTTACATTTCAAGTATTCAGGAAAATGGTGATTAAAAAGAATTGTAAACTGTGTGCTAAGTAATCTTAAATGTCGACGCTGACGAATGGGAAACCATCCAAGCTTTGACTGTTAGAGCGACATATGGTCATATTTCGGAATACAGAAGATGAATCGGATATCACTTTTGATGAGCCGGTCCAGCTTATTAAGATCTTCGTGAAGATCAGGATAACACACATCACAATAATCAATTAGTGGAAAAATAAGGGATTGAACTAATGTACCTTAGTTTCAATAGGCAGAAAGTTTCTGTTTCTGTATCGATTTAGAAAGCGCAATGTCGATATTACTTTACGACTAACTTCACAAACTATAATTTAACCGAGAAATTCCCGTGTTTAGCGTATCAGATGTTGTTTGCACATAAACCTGCAGATCATCCACGTATATATGATACGAGCAACTCAAGGAAAAAGTAAGAACATTTATAAAAATGGAAAACAATAGAGGAGATAAAATACCGCCCTGGGGAACTCCAATTGACAGATCATTCCAATTTGATATATCAAGGTCCATGCGAACCGCTTGCTTTCAACATCGAAGATAATCTGAAAACCATTCCACCAATGTTGAGAATTAGGCGTTAGTTAGTGAGGAATCCATAGACAACAGTTTTTGGTGTTATGTATTTTTTTTATTGGCTCATACATCAAAATATTCGCAGCATCAATTAAAACTTCACTGGTCTTCTTACACTCCTCGATAGATCTAACACGGATTGGGACCTAGCTATCCTCACTGAATGCTGGCTCAGGCACACCTGTCATATAAACTCATTAGACGGATACAACTATGCACAAACTGTAAATATATCCTAACACAGAATGAAGGTGTCATAGTCTACTATAAAAGCAACATGAGAGTGATGATATTAGAACCGAACCTGCATGATGCTAACTGGCTTACTATCGAGATAGACTTTAACACAATCGTTGTCGCCATATACACACCCCCCTGGCTATAAAAATACTGATCCTTTCATACAGTCACTAACGATCTTATATCCAGCTTAAAATATCCTAATATTTTCTAGTAAGTGACATTAACATCGACATAAAGGAAAGTAACACTGACTCTAACCAGTCTATCTTGACTTATTAGCCTCACACGGTGTCTTACCTGCGCATCATGCTCATGCTCAAAAGTAAACTACCCACCTATTGTTACATATCTGAGACATCACTTACAGACAGCGTTGCCAAACGTCCCGTTATTTATTATTATAAATAAAGAATTATTATCATAACATAATTTCCTACGGAAGAATGGAAGTTAAGCGTGCGGGAGAGAGAGGTGCATCACACAATCGGTGCGTGCGACCGCGACATCTTCTATTTCGTGAAAACGCACGATTACGTACGAAGGAATAACGAATACCTATTGTATTTGTTTTAGTGCTTGGAAAGCAGTGAGCAATAGTAGTGAGTTGCGTTGCGTGCATAATTTAATTTAATTACGTTAAGCAAACAAAAGTTTAAGTTCTAACTTATTAGAATCGTAGATGAATGAATGAAATGAAAAAGAATGATGACTCAAATCAAAAGATAAATTTTTAAAAACTTCTGATTATATACGGGTTTTTTACTAAGTCCCGCTTTCGTCAAACGAATCCCGCTTTTTTCACTCAAAAAGTTTCAAAATCCCGATTTGACAAAAAAAATATCTGGTAACCTATATGAAATCTATGTCTGTGTGTGCGTTTTTTCGAATATTCGAATTTTGACATCGGATTCGGATTCAGCATAAAAAAGTATAATAGGAATGTTCAGGAACACAGTGTCTATTTAAGGAACATAGTCAAAATTGCCAAAAAATAAAAATTGAATTGACGAGCCAGGTGTTCCTCTGGCAATGCAAGCTTACGCATTCTCAACTGGTTAAAAGTAAACTTGTTTGAGGAGTTTCTAATGGGTTCAGGCAACGCGTTCAAGAGTCGTGACGCTTGTAGAGTAAAGGAATTAGACATGAAGTACGAACGGAAAAGTGGTATTAAGAGTATTATTATTATAATATAATAATATTAATACTGCTTACAGACTATGACTCCCTTATTTTTATTTTATTTTATACCACTAAGTTGGCAACAGTCACCGTAGCCCATGGACATTTACAACACCAGGGGTGTCACTCTAACACCAATAACAAATTCCTTATATTTATACTCTAACACCTACAACAAATTCCTAATTCTAAACCATATACTGACATGGAGAACCTTAACCTGACCGCGATTTATGAAACATCGGACGCTAATGTAGCTACTTCTTTATTAATTACTGAGTTAACTGCTATAATTAATTCAAATATAAAAATTACCAAGACTCTCAACCGTCAAAGGATACAAAAACCATGAATAACTATTGGATTAGTATTGTCTTAGGTTTTCGCGATTGTTACACATTGAATTAAACAATTTTTAACGGAAGTATCGCGTATTAGCATCTTCCATACCATCTCATTCTGTTTCTTTCTTTCTGATGACAACCGATGAATCGGAAGTTAGAGCTACCATCCTAAACCTGAAAAAACGCAAGACTGATGGACGCGATAATATCTCCGGTAATTTCCTTAAACGATACCACCAAATTCTGGTTCCCCCGTTAACCTACATTTTTAATTTGACGTTCTCAACTGGTGTCTTTCCTGCCGATTTCAAGTTGATTGAGATAATTCCTATATTTAAGAGTGGCGATAGAGGCAGTCAACAACTACAGACCTATTGCTATACTTCCTATTTTATCTAAAATAGCGGAAAAGTTCCTAATATGGCTTTAGAGCCAATACGTCATCAACGGATGCCGTACATGAGGTAACTGATAGTATTGTCAAGTCCTAGACAAGAAGAAGAAAGTAATTGCAATATTCCTAGACTTATCCAAGGCATTCGACAGTCTCTGCGCTACTCTTACTGAATAAACTTGAGAAATTGCGTATACATGATCTCCAAGTAAAATTATTTAAAGACTACCTAACAAATAGGCATTAGAAGGTGAGGGTAGATGAGTACACTAGTGCTGACTTACCAATAATGTACGGTGTACCTCAGGATAGCGTGCTGGGCCCCACACATTTCCTCGCCTTTATAAATGACCTGTGCAATCTCAAATTAACAAATGGTAAAATTATAACCTTCGCCCACGATACAGCTTTGATCATCCATGAAGACACATGGGAACAAGTGTACGAATTTGCACAATCTGGCTTTAATAAGGTTCATTCTTGGCTCATTGACAGCGCCCTGACGCTTAATGTCGAAAAAACTAAATATAATACCATTCCCCATTCAAAATATTATATCTACACATGCTAATTATTCCATAAGAGCTCATTCATGCAGAAGTGGTCACACTTGTTTTTGTAACCAAAATACTTTGGCTTTCGACATTAGGTATCTTGGTGTTGTGATCGATAACACCCTTAGTTTTAATCAACATCTTGATCTCTTTGTAGCTAGAATAGAACCCGTAAGTTAATCTTTATATTCAAAAACCTGCGCCACATCTTTGACACAAATGTCTATGTACCTAAGTAAAGACATATTTTTTGTAAATTACTTATGTTTTATTTAACTAAAGCATTTTTTTGCATAACAGTATATTAATATAACACCTTTAATATTAACATAACATTGTCTTAGGTTTTCGCGATTGTTACACATTGAATTAAACAATTTTTAAAGGAAGTCTCGCGTGTTTTATTTATTTTGTTGAACCTGACGTTTCGATTGCTTTGCAGCATCCGTGGTCGCATGAAGACGTCAGGTTCAACAAAATAAATAAAACACGCGATACTTCCGTTAAAAATTGTTTAATTCAATTAATATAACACTTTTAATTTACCCTAAAAGAGGCCAACTCTCACTAAGCTAGCAACACTGTACGGGTGGGAAGTATGAGGAGTGCGGGTCTAATTTCCTGGACGTGCGTGTTTCCTCACGATGATGTTTTCCTTCACCGCCAAGCGAGTGATATTTACAAATATGTACATAAATCAGAAAACACGACCTTAGTGGTACATGCCGGGATTCGAACCGTGGACCAGTTGGTCAATACACTGGTTCTTTATCCACTGGGCTATCACTGATTATCCATTACTTTTTAGTGCTACTACCATTAGTAGCAGCATATTGCTTCTTCCGCCACCAATTAGTATGTCTGAACTAGCGCCGGCCGGCACCCACCCACTACTACCGTTAGTAGCAGAAAATTGCTCTTCCGCCACCAATTAGTATATGCGAACTAGCGCCGGGCGGCACCCACCACTACTACCGTTAATAACAGCATATTGAACCTTCCGCCACCAATTAGTATATGCGAACTAGCGCCGGCCGGCACCTACCCACTACTGCCGTTAGCAGCAATATATTGCATCTCCCGCCATGGGAACTAATTGATGGCGACAACACAAAGCAGATTAGATCAAATTACATCTATTTTTGTATGCCTCCCGACGTTGTATAAAAAACCAGTTGAGAATGCGCAAGCTTGCATTGCCAGAGGAACACCTGGCTCGTCAATTATATAACAATTCATTTTTTTTTTTAATTTTCGACCATTTTGACCATGTTCCTTAAGAGATAGGAACGGTGTTCTTGAACATTCCTATTCTACTTTTTTATGCTGTATCCGAATCCGAAGTCAAAATTCAAATATTCGAAAAAAAACGGTTCAACAAAATAAATAAAACACGCGATACTTCCGTTAAAAATTGTTTAATTCAATTCATTGAATTCAATTAATATAACACTTTTAATTTACCCTAAAAGAGGCCAACTCTCACTAAGCTAGCAACACTGTACGGGTGGGAAGTATGAGGAGTGCGGGTGATTGCGAATTGTTTCTGAACACAGCGGACCGCATGTATGATCGACTCAATCGGCTGTAGGCTCCTTCTGGTTTATTCTGTATTCTGAGTCCGTAAACAAGAAACTGAAAACCGCAGCGAAATAACAACTCCCTATAGGGTTTGTGTTCCTGCGTGTGAGTGAGGTCACCAGTAAAAGCTCTCAAGGAGATGCTGTGTTATCAACAGAGGTGGCATCGCGCGAGTGATACTTGACGTATTCTTGCAATACGTTCATAGGCTACGCAAATGGTTTTGTATCAGGTAAGACGTATGCCTCCCGACGTTGTATAAAAAAATCCTGGCATATACCAGTAAATTCGTCTTTTTGGATTTAAATACCTATATCTGTAATTATCATTATACATACATATACTGCGAGCTTACCTAAGCTTTTCCCCTGGGTTATGGAGAACTGTCGGCAGCCGCTCCATGTAAAAAATCAGTATATTCGCCAAATCCTTAGGGTTAGGTAGCGAACCCCGCCAATGTAAGTAGTTTAGGAAGCGGAATAACGCTAAGAAGATAATTTCTGACATTGGAAATTCTAGCAATAGTACCTATGTAATTGTGGTCTGAGCGCGCTGTTATTTATTAACAGGTAATTAGTGTTGTTATTTTCATGTAACAGTAACAGATATAACAGGTATCACATTTAACCTGTTACGATACGACTCATCTCTAATCCGGCGCGGTCGCCACGCTGCTCTCTGGCCACGCCCACCGGTCGCAGGATTTGTTTAGTGCTCCATATAAATTCATACTAAGCAGTGGGTCGCGGTCGCCGGTCGTGGTTGCGCGTCGCGGTCTCGGGAACCGAATGCTACCTTTAAGAGAACCTAGCGCGACATATGACTAAGTGCTTACACACATCACTCGCCCGAGAAGCGAGTGATGTGTGTAAGCACATAGTCATATTACTCGCCCATAAGAGACTTGGCATTTAGATATGGATAAGTAGTAGTTTAAATGGACTCAACTTTGATGATTAGAGGATAAAATAAAAAGTTATGAAATAAAACCTTTTAATTAAAAAGTGGATTCAACTTAATTGAAGTCAACCCCGCAACAATGAAGATAGTATCAATATATTTCATAGATTTCTTTAACAGGTTGAAATAATAAGACCTTAACTGCCTTACAATCACAGGATTGTATGTAATTTTTACAGATCACATAAAACATTCATAATCAAACACGAAACAGGCGGAGATTTCATACTGACATTGAAACTTTAAAAGCTTTCAACACCACATTATATATAAAAGTATATTCTGACTAATAATTACATAGTTACAACTTAATAATACAATAAAATCATAAGACTTTTGCCCATTTGTCAGGCTAATCTCTACATTGACTTAACCAATTTGGATATAATTTTCAGTGTATTATCAATGTTTGTTCATTTAAATTGAATGACAAATGAAGAAAAGATATTAGGTGCCAGGCAACATACGCCACTGCCGCAGCTAGTGCAATATAGTTTAAGATAATTTCCTTATGTAAATAACAAAATATGTCTACTTAACTCAATGTGATCTACATGTGATACACATTATTTTAGCTGAAATGGTATACCTATTTACAATAGGTACTAAATTATGCACAATTATATTCTGATAGAAATATTACACCAAATCCGAATACCTACAGAGTATGTTAATAGATTGTAGCAGAACTGTTATAACAGCACTAGTTAAATAAAAATGATGTACTGGTATTGTATTGTGAAAGTGCAGTACAGCACAAACTTGGAGTATGTATAAGTCGCAGGACTCTGATTAAAAATGTTTCACACTTGAATATTACTGTTTCATATGTGCTATTGATGCCCTAAATAAGACATTTTTACCTTTTGCCTGTAAAAAAAAAAAAATATTTCATCCAACCACATTATGTCAAAGTGGTGCAAGCAAATTGTAAAAAGTGTTATTTATTAATTCACTTTCAAACAAAAGTTTTATATAAATGGGTATATACTAGCAGATATATACCACTAAGTCCTGGTGTGTGAACCTGTACTTCCAACTGATTTGCTCCTTTGATGTCAAAATTTGGCATACTATCCTTGCCTTCCAACGAACAATTGTGTGACCACTAACCACACACACACCATTTTGATACTCACTAGTTAATGGAGGCCGATCATAATCTTGCAGTTTGGTCACCATATATTAGCACCGCAATCATGTATAGCAAAAAAAAGTAGTAATATCGGTCAGAACAATTTGGTTTGTTATACAATATAATGTTAAAATAAATTTAATAAACTATAGTAATTTATAGTAACAACATTATAAAATAAAATAATTAATTTTATATCACATTGTTTTCTAAATATTTGATTTAGATAAGTAAAGCTTAAATTATTAATTAGATACATCAAGAGTACACTCGTAATTAAAGTTAATGGTGATAAGAAGCAACAACAGTATAAAACTATGTAATCCATTCAATACAAAATTACACACTAAGAGAATACAGAACATTGCTCACTTGGCAGATGGATAGCATGCAGGTTTTTTTACTGTTTTGACAGAATTTGAGATTCAGGAGACAATATTCTATGTCTGTGAATGACATCTGGTTAATTTATTAACCTCTGATTTACATGATGAAAGTCATAACTACTTTAAAGTTTCTTCAGGACAGATAGATATGGCAAGATGCTGATAATTTTACTACAGTAAACAGAAAAATGCATTTTTTGGTATAGTACCTAATGATTTCCTACAAATCTATTTGTTAAAGTGTGCATGCACAGCATCAACTAATGATGATTCTAATGTACGATTTTGTTTTCTTTTGCATTTAGGACATGGCAAATTTTCATTCAGACATTTGCTGTGGAAAACACTGGAACAGTCATCACATCTATATGTAGAACAAGTTTCAAAGGGGTACAAAATTTTAGGATCTCTGCAAACTTCACAGATGAAACCCTTTTGACTGCAAAGCCAGCAGTCTAGAACATGACTTTTGGCAAAGTTGACAACTTTTTCCAGTTGCAATACTAACGATCCATTTGGTATCTGTGCTAAATCAGAAATTGTGTACAGATGCACATGGTCATATAAGTACTCTCTTGGCCATACACGCTTCTGTAACTCTTCAATAACTGTCTCTCGACAATTAAAAATATATGCTCTCAAAAAATTTAACTGAATCCTCAACTCCTGGAGTTGAGCCATATCTGAGACTCCACAATAAATCTTAGGATTGAGTTTTTTCATATTTATCCAAGGATGATGTTGGAATTCTAGTAAAAATAGTGCAGATTTTTTTGAAACTGCATATCTCTTGAAATCCCAATTGTGTATTACTCTAGCTGGAATGATGAAAACATTGGGATCCATACAATTGGAGCAGTAATACTCCCCAGTATAAGCACATACTTTAGCTTTGGATATAGTGCTGCCTAGTAAATCCGGACAACCCTTGCACTGATAGTTCTGATGGTCTAGTCCTTGTTCCCTGGAAAGAGAACCTAATTGTTTGATCATTTTTTGTAATTCTTGAACAGTAAATGAACCAGTCATGGAATTGGGAACCACCTCAAAATCTAACCCCTGAAGCATAGGGTCATCTGGAGTTGCAGTCTCTTGGGGTATCTCACAGACTTCTGTATCATCTGATAATTTTAATTCTTTTTGTATATCTTTCATGATATCATGCAATGTAGGCGCAGCTGTGTAAGTTTCGCCAAATGTGTTAGTATTGTCAATTAATGACGATAAACTCTTCAATTCTGGTGTTTTTATCATACTACTACCATGTGAAGAGTTTGAATTCACAGAAGCATTCAAATCGTCATTATTATCATTAGACCAACCTTTGCCACATAGAGAGTTGCCAGTGACAACAACATCAATAGGAGCCACAAAGTCTTCAGATTTAACTGAAGAAGATATAGAAACACTTTGTTTCTGCTCTTGGCTTGTAGATGGCATCTCAATATCAGCAATATTTGCTTCTGGGTTAGTATGAATTGGAATAGTTGCATTTATTGTGTGATCTTTTTTTTCTTCTTGCATTTCAGTTTCTAAAGATTTACTTGTTATGTCCTTGATATCCTTAGACAGAATAAAATCCAAAGCTTCATCCTCATTAAGCAACAACATGCGTCCCAAGCCACTGATGTTAGAAGTACGGGTTGGTGTTGAGGCTAATTTAGGTTTTGTATCCTCATCGGTGATTGTACTGGCTACATCCAAAGCTGCACTAATAGGAGCAACTCTTATTTTGGGGACCCAAATACCTGCCAACATCAATACCTGTTCAGGCCACTGATTAAAAAGACTAGAATTTATTGGCAAATTGAACTGCACACATGATTCCAAGCCTTCAATAAGTTTTTGTGCAAGTTCCAATATTTCATTATCAAACACAAAAGCTGTTCTACTGTAGAATGGTTTTACGGCTGATATATTTCTTAACAATGTTGACATATATGAAGAAAGAAGACATTCATTGAGTGCTATCCGGAGCCAAGCTCGGCACTGACCTATTTCACTGTTGATCTGGGGCAATGAAGATATCTGGTCAATATTCTGACGATGAGAGAGTACCAATATAAGAGGCCAAAAGTTAGGCTGTGGTCGTTGATCTGAATCGCCAGACAGCGCATTTTTTGCTTTTCTCAAAAGGGTGTCCTTTAGTCCATGAAGGAACATAGCTTCAAGGGCACTGCACAGAGTGTTTGTGGAGTCAGTGGATCCTAGTACACTGTGAAAATTTTCCTCGAATTGGTTATTAAACTGTATATCTTTTACACATTCTGACAAATTGTTGATAAGTGATTCTTTAATGATTGTATCGCGACTTCGTAGATTGAAGCCAGAAGCTACATTCTTAAAAAATGACATGGTTGTGTAATTAGAAGACAAACAAACTAATCTTGCCTTGACTTTCTTCAATTTGTTTGAACTTCGCAATTTGCCTACTATGTTTTTGTTAAATTTGTTCACACGAGACGAGAGAGATAAATGACAATTACAAAATACAAACAAAATTATTCACACGAGCGAGACAAAGACTGAGCTCAGACTCAGAGCTATTCACTAGAAAGAAAGAGAGATAAAGCATTTTTTAATACCAAATTAAATTGTAGGCAAAAATTCTATTACCATACAGCCTCATCTTTTGTTAATAACATTTTTTCCAGTACTAGGATGGGTATGGTACATCCAGATCAAATTTTAAGACGAGCAATTATATTTTATATTAGGTATATAAGTCAACAGTAAAGTCAATATTTCAATTTTGATTCTAAATTTAACTATTTCTTGGAATACCAATAGTAGCAACGTTTCGTAATTATCCTGACTTTCTTAACGTTGTGGTGCGACACCTCGATCGTGAACCTTTAAAATGGTTCCGCCCAATCACCCCGCGCCCCGCAAGCGACACTCTACGCTCGATTTGTAAAATTTGAAATTTGCGCCTAATAGGTAACCTGGGGTCAACGTATAGTCAATGCAAACGAACAGAAAAGCAACGGAGTCGCATCACACTTTAAAAATTTAATAATTTCAATATTTAAAAATTAATAATTTAATTATTATTTAGCTTTATACATACTGAACCAAACATATTTATTTAAGCTAGACGGAAAACAATAGTAATAAAAAACAAGAGAAACGTATTCACTTTTAAAAGTTTATTGAAAGAGAAATCAAAGACATCGTTTTATGTTTATATCAAGTTAACATGTCTCGGTATCTATGTTGTTCTTACTTAGGTTTCGTACAGTGGCGCCCTCATTGTATAAAAAATGATATCATAGAATATATCATCATAAATCCTATGTTGCATTTATTACGAAGATAGTAAAGTATTTTTACGTCATTAAACCAACACTCAAAATATTCCACTATCGTTGTTATAGGCAAAAGTGCTAAAAGTGGCCGTTTTTGGCAATTATGCCTATAACAACGAAAGCAAAACATTTCAATTGTTGGTTTAATGACGTAAAAGTACATTATTGTATTTGCAACACACGCAACACAGGACTTTATAATGTTTATCTTCCACGCTATGATACGATATTTTATTCATTGAGGCGCCACTGCACGGCATGTATGTATATGTATAAATAATTCTTTCAAATACTTTTGCAAATAGACATAGTTTAGATATCGGTCGGTAATTAACTACTTCAGATTTATCACCTCTTTTATAGACAGGCGTCACAAGAGCGGATTTCCACATAGAAGGCATTATTCCTTCATCAATGAAACGTCTAAAAAGAACGCAAAGCGGGATAAACTTATATCTAATAATACTACTTATATCTAATAATAATACACTTATGCTAAATACTATAATATTGAATATTTACAAATATTAATTGTAAAACTTCGGTGTCGCGATGTTAATGGAGCGAGCTCGAGCAGACAGTCGACATAGGTCTCACCTCGAAGCAGGCTGCAGCCGGACTGGCCCATTTAGTTAGTCAATGCGTTTATAATCCTCATTACCGCACAATAAGGTCGAAAACACGTAGCACCCAAGAATGTGATCGCTTAGAAATTGTCAGAAACTTGAAATATTTAAAAAAAAATTCATGTTTCAGTTATCAAAATATGCACCAACCAAATTGTAAACATAGATATTACTAATAGATTTAAGTAATTTTGAAGCGTATAAACAGAACAATTTCGTTGTAATTTCAAAAATAATGATTTTCAGGAGGTGTTTTCGAAAGTAATTATTATCGAATTAATTTTACACAATCGCATATTTGAGCAAGCAAATTCAAGATAAAGAAATGAAGTTATTTATATTAAAATCTTAGATCCGTCAGTTTAGTCATTGACCTATATTATTCGATGAAAGTAGGTCTAATTTTTCGATGTGTCGCCTTAAAGATACCGGTATTAATTAACCCTTCGGGCCCCAATGGCGTTACGGCCATAAATCACGATACCCCGGGTGGTCTCAAGGCCACTTGAAATATGAGCCGGCGGCCCGTCTTATCACAATGTTTAAATAAGGACAGACAGATGTTTATAGTTACAAGCGTTTGCGGCAATTATATCTATTGTTGAATAGGGTATGTTTGATAATAAAACTTCAAATTACTAATTTGAATGTTTGTATAATTTGTTATAGGCATTTCAAACAGAGCTGATGAAATACTCGTACTTATTTCAGATAAATGAATATAAGTTCAGATCGTGTTACGATTTTTGGTTAGCGTCTTTGTATATTTATACGACAATGTACATAATTTACATAAATCGAAAAATAATAGTACATATTATATATAGAAAATAAACATTCGCATTTGAAAATTGAGTTTGAAAATCGGATTATGTTCGACGCGCCGTACTAATTTTTCAAACTTTTCCTATAAAATAGTACATAGGAGCTATATATTTGATTTTTACCTCATTTTATAGATAACTATTCAGCTACAATACGATATTTATTTATTTTTCGACAATAATAAAATTTTAGACAATTAGACGAAATATTCACGAGGGAATTATGCAATTTGAAAGTACCTACCAGTTACGTAATATATTTTTTTTCTCATATATAAACTCACTAAACCACATTATTGTTGGCATTTCCTATCATAAAACAATATAAACTAACATAAAAAAAATACACAAACATACCTATTTATACACCGAAAAACACGAAAAACACTCCACAAAAAACATTTCCATCAAGGCCCGGCGACGCCGCCGTTGGTACTGACGCTTTGAATTTACAGATTTTTGTTTTGGCCACTAGAGTATCGTGGATTTTTGTTGGCATTACTGGAATGACATACTACATTATAAAATCAAGTAACAAGCCATTCTAGTCACACAATCGTCACAAATAAAGTTTAAAACTACCTAAAAACCATTGATTTATGACGTTTTGACAGGTGGTCATATATGACCAGTGGAGTTTTACGGTACTAATTTTACTGGTCATATATGACCTGTGGGTCTCTAGGGGTAGATCATTTGCACTCTATTAGACTATTCTAACGATTATCTATTCAAGAAATTAAATAACCTTTAAATCTCAATACGGCCATGTACTTCGTCGTCAATGTAATTCTGTGCGCGTAAACGTACCTATATGTAGATGCACTCTATAGGACTTTTGATAAAATATCAATGTACCGAAATATCGATATTTGTAAGTAATATTTTTTAGACGATAGTTTGATATTGAAATATAGATATTGACGATCGATATATATTTTTTTAATAAGTTTTATATTTATTTATTTTCTCGCCAATTATTTAAAGTGCAACATAATAGCGGAGCTAATTTCTGAGTGGAATCTAGATGATTAATAAAAATATTATACGAAATAAATATAGATATATTTATTTAACATTAGATCGGAAAAACCAAGGCCAAAGGAATAATAATTATTAGGTTATCAAAGGATCCTTAGTCACATAAATGTATAATAATACTTTATGAGTATTATGTATTCAGAACACTTTGGACGAGGAGCACTGTTGCCTGTGATACAGGTATCTTACCTATAATATATACAGGCACAGATGCAATACATTATAAGATTGCATCAAAATTTTTTGCTCAATAAAAAAAATTAAGCTTCCAAAAATTCAAACAGTTTGTATACTGTAACACTCTCCCTTATTGGATGCTTCTCTGAAATTATGCTTTGTTCAGTCCTAGCTCAGTACACATATTAACCAGTCTCCGTCTGGGTACAGGTTTGGTAAAAATGTCAGCAATCTGATTTGCTGAACTAGTTTTCTCATCCTTCAAAACACCTTATTCAACAGTTTTTTCCGTGTAGATACAAAAACCTCTTGACTTGTATCATCTTTGTCTTTTAATGATCTTGCAAATGCGCAAAGCCGGCTTGTCAGACTTTTAATTGTTCTCTCTTTCTTACTTAACAGTAACTAACTCGATCGGAAAGGAAAGAATCTTTCGTCTAATGTGTCCAAAATTTTAGAGATGAGAAACAGTTCTGGCAATGTACTATTAGTAGCATCTTCATCGATTCTCAGTTCTGTATTCAGATGAGATTCAGATCACACCAAATCTTCTTCAATTTTGACATGTGTATCGCTACATCATCGGTCGGATCCTGCTTGTAACTGAAAAACTTCATGCAGATTATAAGCTCGATCTTCTCTTTGACCGTCAAACAATCTATGGAACTCAAGCCATACTTCTCTAGCTGTGTTAAACCTCATTACCTTCTTAAGAGTATCCTCCGTCATGTGGTCGTTAACATAAGTAAAGCTGTGCACTCGGCTTTCTTACATTCGGCTAGTTTCGTATTATATGTTATAATATCGGCATCACTAGCTCCCTTTTGGTCATTACGCTCCGACACCTCGCCGCGTGATAACCTTGTCGAAAAATAATAATAATGCCTGTTAAAATATTAACCACATAAAAGGATCGATTATATTGAAATATTAGAAACTGTTTTATTCCAAGTTTTACAAACAAGTATCAAAATATAAACAACGAATATCCTAGCAACTAGACTGACACAAAGTCTCTTAGTGGCCAGTACATAGATAACGGATCTCATAGATGTATCAGTGGTACATCGTATTGGTACGGCACATCTTAACATCTTCTCTCTTTGTGAAGTCGGTTACTTGCTGTTGGTCAGCCCAATGAGCTTGCTGAGGGTCATCAACCTTGGCCTATATAGAGGTTTAGTAAGCATATCAGCAAGCTGGAAGTCTGCAGGCACCTTCCTTACTTCCAGAGTCCCTTCATTTACAGCTTCTCTTACGAAGAAATGACGGATTCTAATATGCTTCGTCCTTTGATGAAGCTCGTATGGTGGATTCTTAGCCAATCTAATAGCTGACTCGTTGTCTATATACAGCGACGGCACGGCATCCAGTTTCTCAATACTCTGAATGAGTTTCTTGAGCCATATCATTTCTCGTGCGGTCTCACTGGCAGCAACAATTTCTGCCTCTGTGCTGGAGATGGAGGTTGACGCCTGTCTGTGGCTTCGCCAGGATACTGCACCTTCGTTGTATAGGCACACTATTCCAGTTGTAGAACGTCCTGTCTCTAAATCGCCTCCATGATCTGCATCGCTGTAGCAGGTCAGTGCTTTCTGCGCATTACGCCTATAAATACGTCCCAAGTCACGAGTACCTTGCAGGTACCGCATTATACGTTTAACTTGAGTGACATCTTCCTTTGAGGGTTGTTCCAGGTGTCTGGACGCAACACCAACTGCGAATGCAATATCTGGACGTGTACCGACCATAACATACGCCAAAGCGCCCACTGCTTGGCGATATGGGAACTTTTCGACTCCTGTATCTTCTCTTAATCCCAGATTTTCTTTACCTATGGGCGTCGCTACAGGTTTAGATTCGCTCATGCAGAACCTCTCTAATACTTTATTGATGTAGCTAGTTTGTTTCAACTTTATAGACCCGTCCTTGAAACGCTCTATTTCCAGGCCGAGAAAATAGGATGCAGGTTTTGACTTTATTTTAAATCTAAGCTGCATTTCGTCCAAGAACTGCTTCGTCTCGTCTTTATCGTTAGAGGCAAGCAGGCCATCATCTACATATAAAGCAAATATCAAATACTTCTGCCCCCTCCGTCTCAGGAAGAGACAGGGATCAGCTTCGTTTACCTTAAGCCCAATATCCAACAGATAGTCTGTAATGCAGTTGTTCCAACAACGAGGAGCTTGTTTAAGTCCGTACAGGCTCCTTTTCAGTTTGCAAACTGTGTTGGAATGATCATTATAGCCTTCTGGTGGCTTCATATATATCTCTTCACTGAGACTGCCATACAGAAATGCTGTCATTACATCACACTGGGTAAGAATAAGATTTTCCCTTGCAGCAATACTTAAGACAACTCTGATTGTGCTTAACTTCGTTACGGGGCTACACGTCTCATAGTAGTCTATACCTTTTCTCTGTGAGTAGCCCTTTATTACCAATCTGGCTTTATATCGATCTACGCTTCCATCAGGATTGGTTTTGATCGTGTAGATCCACTTACACGGTATAGCTTTTTTGTTGTGTGGTAGTGGCATCATTTCCCAAGTCTCATTTTCTTGGAGAGATCTCATCTCATCGTCCATAGCCAGCATCCACTTTTCCTTATCTTTGCTTTTCATGGCTTCTTTATAAGATGTTGGTTCATTTAATTCATTTATGCTCTCTACCACATTCATTACATAATCCTCAAATTTACTAGGAAGATTCAGTTTAGAACGATCTCTCAGTGTCCTTCTGCCTTGCTTATCTATTTCATGATCAGGCAAAATATTTTCATTTGACACGTGAATGTCCGCATTGCTTTCTACTTCCTCTCTAACAATTAGATCAGGCGATGTGGGAGGCACGCTAGAACTAGGTTCATCATCAGGAGTCTCGATGGGTATATTCGAGCTTTCCTTGTCAATATTATCCGCGTGCTCTTCCTCTCTTGCACTGGCCATCGGTTGTTTTTGAATTGGAAAATGTAATTCTATTGACCCATTCTCTTTTTCAGAATCATCAGAGCCTATGGACTTTAAAACTGTGTCATTGAAAATAACATCCCTTGATCTTATGAGTTTGTTGTTATGACTCAATAAGCGATAGCCTTCATCGCCATCATAACCAATCAGAATACATTTTTCTGATTTTTTGGACAGTTTTGTTCTCTTTTGCTTCGGGATATGGACAAAACATTCAGAACCAATATTTTTTAAATGTTTAATAGACGGCTTCTTTTTAAACCATAACTCAAATGGCAACTTACCTTTTTCAGGTGTTGTGCCAGTTCTATTTAAAATATATGCGGCAGTATTTATTAATTCTGCCCAAGTAGCGACGGGTAATTCTTCATGTGCGTACATCATAGTTCGAGCAGCTTCTACCAAAGTTCTGTTCTCTCGTTCACTTAAACCATTTTGTTGAGGCGTGTACGGCATAGCCAATCTTTGTCTAATGCCAGCTTTTTCTATGACGTTTTTCACAACTGCATTATCGAATTCACCTCCATTGTCGCAAATGAATTCTTTTACAGAATATCCAGCCACTTTACATTCTTGTAACATCTGTTGAAGCTTTTGGTGAACTTCAGACTTGTGTCTCATGAAGTAAACGTGCCTGTATTTACTGTAATCGTCTTTAAATAAAACAAAATATCGAAATTTATTGAAAGGAGGGAAAGGACCACAAACATCAGCATGTAGAATTTCGCCGGCGGCATTTGCTCGTTCTCTTTTTCCAAACTTTTGTCTGTGTTGTTTACCATAAATACACCCAGTACATAATTCAGAATCAAGACGAACTTTTAATCCTAATTCTTTTTCAATAACTTCTTTGACATGTTTTTTATTCTGATGGGCCAACCGTTCATGATAAAGTTGTAGAATGTTATCAGTTGAAAACAAAACGTTCCAATCAGGAGATGTATTCCTGATGGTCTCCACATTCAGCTTATACAGACCTCCATTCTTGACTCGTTTGCCAATCAAATGTATTTTTCCATCAACTTTTAATAAACATTCTTCCCTCTCAGACATAAAAACACTATTGTTTAGTTTGTCTTGTGCAGTCAAGACTGAAAATAGATTTCTCGTAATAGACGGTACATACCATACATCACAGAGTTTAATTCTGGATTCTTTGCCATTGACTATCGATTTTAAGTCAACCGTGCCTTTGCCAATTGCTTGAACTGCATCTCCATTGGCAGTAGTTACGGAATGCGTCTCATTAAAATATTCAAAGGTAGAGAAGTAGTCTTTTCGACAAGTGACATGACTGGTTGCGCCGTTATCAACAAACCAATTTTCGTTATCATCCTTTCTCTGTATTGCATTTAAATGTACATTATCTGTAACTTGCATTAGCATTAAGTTTAGGTTGCTTGATAAATTGCCTTTATTTGACGTCGATGGTTTAGGTGGTTGACCGTCAGCTTTCCATTTTCGACATTGTTTGACCTTATGACCAAATTTGCCACAATATCCACATTGTTTCTTTGGTTTAGGTTTATTACTATTTTGTACTACTAAGGCTTCAACTTGTTCTTCACTATTCAAAGAAAGTGAGCGCTCAAACGTACAAAGCTGCGTTGTCAGATTTTCTATAGTGCGATCCGCCTTTGACATCAACATCCAGCTCGATTTGAAAGGAAAGTAATTTTCAGGCAGTGTTTCTAAAATTTTGCATATTAGTAACATATCTGGTAAGTCTGTCTTATCTACCCTTAATAACTCATTTTTCAAATCTGACCAAAGGGTTTTAATTTTAGAAATATGAGTGATAATGTCATGTGACGAATCTTTACGATAGCCAAAAAACTCCATACATAGAATGTAACTCTTATCCTCGGTAGGACCATCGAACAAACGATGTAATTCATCCCAAACATCTTTAGAAGAGTTAAATCTCATTATTTTTTGAAGTGTTTCCTCTGACATATTTGCAGTTAGTAGTAATAATGCCGAACTATCAGTTTCATTGTACTTATCTAGAGCATTTTTATACTTGGAAATTTCTTCGACAGTAGCCTTGCTTTCAGGCGCCGTAGGTTTTACCAGACTACCTTCGATTGCATCTAAGCCACCCGGCATACCTCTTAGTAACAAGGTTGCCTTATATTTCCATGTCGGCCAATTCTTTGCACCTTCCAGGCGACCTATATCAATTTTGCAACTTTGCATTTTATTGAAAAATTTTGTCTTACCGGAGTTGCGAAAAGAAAATCTTGCCTTAATAAAAACTCTGACAGTTATTTTTCAATATATAAACGTTCACGCTCTGCTACCATGTTAAAATATTAACCACATAAAAGGATCGATTATATTGAAATATTAGAAACTGTTTTATTCCAAGTTTTACAAACAAGTATCAAAATATAAACAACGAATATCCTAGCAACTAGACTGACACAAAGTCTCTTAGTGGCCAGTACATAGATAACGGATCATTAACAATGCCGTTGTGCGTAGTTAAGAGCAGTCGGAACCAGTGGTACATTTAAAAAAATCCAAGGGATTACTTTTCATTGGTAAGCAAGTAATTTTACTGATTAACTAATCGTTTTGACTTAAATTAATTTTTGAAAACAATATATCGACCGGTGTTGCCATAACTCACATTTCCAAATTAGCGTAAATGTGTGGGAGATCATTTTTCTTTTGTTCTCTTGTAATTCTTACTTAATTCAGATACCTAATTTTGTTTAAACAGACATATAAACTTACATCCTATGCTTCTTTTACTGAACAACTATTAAAATTAATTGCCAACATTCAGAATGTGGTAAATGTCAGTATCACTGTCATGTGTCATGTCGACAGTAGGTTCAGATTTGAGTGTTGTCTTTTGCTGACTTGACTTTGTTCATGGTATAATACTTTGTTTACATTTTAGAAATTTCAATCAAATTATTACATCGGCTCAAGCTGTAAGCATAACTAGGGTCCAGTTAAAATAGTAATATCATTGATGAGGTGATAGTTAATAACATTATTTTTATACTTAAATTCTACGTCAGCAAATAAAGGCATGTTCAATCTTTTCAATGTAATACTGCTGTTCTCATGTGCTTCAATTACATTTTGTGCATCCTCTGAAAAAATATCGAAATCTGAAAGTAATGCCCAAGGTAAAGAAAAATATGCTTTATGTATAGCATACATGTATGAAACAAGCTAATGAATAAGGACAAAATGATTACTACTGATTAAATAGTGATATGATGGTTAATTGAATATGTTACTTGGTCGGAGAGTTACTTTAGGGTACGGAATTCCTGGACTTAGTGTGTTTAGTGCAGGGGGTACCCCTCTCAATACCCGCCCACCCAAAATGTCCCTAGAGAACACATAGACAGTGAGGTGTTAAAAGTTCTCAGCGATGGGTGCAATTGTAAAATGAGGCTGTTGGCATCATAACTACACGGAACACAAACAATTTGTTCATTAAATACAAAGAGGCCATAATCCAAAAAAGCAAGTTTCATTGTGAAAATGTGATCTAAATCCATGACAATTTTTAATAAAATGAAGAAACTTTTTTCAAAATCATGTAAAAGTGATAAAAATCTCCATGAATGCATATTAAACATTTTGTTTTGCTGTTCCTGTTAAATATACCAATTTCTGCGCTTTTGTATTTAATGAGCAAATTGTACAATACACATATAGTCCTAATTTATTCTAAAGATTCAAGGATATTATACTTAATATGTATGTGACTTTTCCTAGAAACTACCAAAAGGAGTAAAGAACAACTCCTATATCCTTCCACTTTCGTACTGTACAATTATCTTATTGTACATTATGAAAGTGGAAGGATATAGGAGCAGAGGAAGGCCAACGCTAACTAACCTAGTTCCCTTTCTAATTTATAATAGTTTGCTGTGTGAATCATTATTGTATAATGTCTGAAACATTAATGGTCAAAACTGTGTTGTTTCAGAGGTTTTATTATGCCGCAAATGTGGAGCTGATGTGGCTGACTCATCTTACTTATTCAGCAAGTCAAGTCCAGGAGCAAGGAAAATTGAAAAACAAAATTTGTTTGGTCAACAAAATATAACAGTGCAAACTTTAGTCAATCCATTTGGTGTCAAGTTTGAAGTGATAACAACAGAAAAAGCTAGATGTGATAATATTGGTGTGGTACGTGAATGAAACAGAGTTTAATTAACCCTTTCTTTATGGATGTTATCTTATGATGTTCCCTATATTACAATACTGGTGGTACATCAACCTTCTTGGATCTTTGTGTGGTTCTTAGACACTTATCCTTAAATTACTCTCTCCTGCCTGCTTCAAGCCATATTCAATGTACTTAGTCTTCGGATATCGTTCTGATACCATATTCTGCAATTTGAACTATTACTCACTTTCATCTTAAAAAGTCTTCCATGTCCCATCAGTGCCTCTTGTATGAGATGTGTGTGTTTCCCAACATATTTTTCTATGTGTTTGTACCAATTCACAGCGCTTCCTTTTCTATTTAGATCTGTGTGGGTATGCATATTGCCTTGGAAAGTAATTTTTGAAATAGATTCTAAGTTTTGACTTAGATTCCCTACATTTTGATAAATAACTCAATAAATCAACTCTGATTCGAATATAATGGTTAGAGGCAATGTGATTTCCCATCACTGATGCCTAGACTTATGGTGTTATTACTTATCGCTGTTTCATTTGGCCATTCATTACTATCAACAACTGCATTTCCCCTTTTAATTAGAGACCCATGTCAAGGAAGCTGGTGGGGGTGCGCTGGTAACATACTGGGATATTTTGGAATGAGGTAGTTGGAAAAAATCTGTATTTAAAGTGTTATAAATCATAAATTTAATTATACTTTTAAATTCCATTTTCATGCATTTACAATTTGTACTCAATGAAAATAATTTAATTGATTTTTATGGAATTTACGTATAACCACTATAGGCTACAGGTAGCAGGGATGTAGAAAAACAATTGTACCATTCTTGCAAATCTGAAATGTTGTTGTTTTTGTTCCCAGAACTTTGTGATGTTGATTTCGAAATCAGAGAACTAATTTGATGATGATTTCTTTCAGCCTGCCTAAATACTAGTTGAACAGAGACACTGTGTCAAAATTTTCAAAAATATCCTTAAGTTCCTATTGTATCACTAAATTGGTAAATAAGCATACTGCCTGCATGATAGTATGCAGTTACTGTATCCTATGAACACTTACAAACTAGAGGCATCACTTGTTATATAGTTAAGTTAGGCAGCATGTGTGTTGCTAACCTTGTAAAACCACTCAAATTAAAACTTTAGGCAAAACACACTAAATTTCCTATACAAGTTAATCATAACTTTCCTCTACATGGGAACGAGGAATGTTAGCATGGCTTGTATAGTAAAAATTAGAATCAGGGTCAAAATAGAGCTCTTTGGGATGCAAACATTAGTGACGATGCTATCTAATCAGCTACCATCAATAAAGGCTTGTTTGCATCTGCTGGACAAGAGGCTGGCTAATTCTGAAGTTGTTTCGTATGGATTCGAGCAGGAGAACATGCCGGCCGTCCCTCAGCGCACCGCGACGCTCCGCCGGTACCTGTAATTTGCTATTACGACGATTACGCAACTTGTCTTATGTACAGAGCTATCTCGAAGTTTGGTGCAATTTGTAATCTATTTGCACAAAACCTTCCACATAGTATTTTTTTTTTTGGTTTTTATTCCTTGAATAATTAACAATTCGTCTGCTTTCAACAGTAGGAGAGGTTAATTATTTCTTACCTAAAAATGAGCTTCTAATTATATGACGATACTTTCAGTGGCAACAACAATTTCAACTGCTACTAAACTATGGTATTGAAACTATGAGTGTAACAGCTATCAGTATTTCGAAACTTGATGGCGTCGTTGCGCGTGCCAGTCTAATCCCGACACACAAGTTGAGCATCAACCGCAGTCTATCTATGGGTTTACTTCGCGAGTTCGGGGCACATTAAGCAGTTTATCCTAGCTGTTTCTGTAGATAATAGTTGTAAAGCTAAATATTACAATTAAAAGGAAAGGTATGCACCAAACTCAGAATCTGTATTCTGAGGCACCGAAATAAAGTATAACCTAATAAGATGAATAATAAATGAGGCCTTTAAAAGGAAAGGTGTGTGAATAAGTGTAATGAAGACCACAGCGATGGTGATAGAGAGGAATGAAAGTGTTACATATTGCCAGAGAATAATCGAAAATGAAAAAGTGGATCAAGTGAATGAATTTCTTTTAGGTTCTATGTTTACGAGAGACGGAAAATGTGAGGGCGATATTGAAAGAAGAGTGAAAGCAGGAAATTGTATCAATGGTGCGTTGTAATCCGTGGTAAAAGCTATAACATATCGAGCAAAGCTCGCCTTGCTATCATTCAGGGTGTATTAACGCCATACGTCAATGCCTGTTACTAGACAAAGCTGTAAATACGTGTACTTCGAGTGAGATTAGTGTTTTGTGAGTAATTTCGACTTGATCAATACTTCTTCCGAACGAAAATCTGAGCTTGTTGATATCTTACACCAGTACTCAGATTATTTTCTTAATCGATTTCCGACTACACGTGTTACTGGCGGGTTAGAGATTACGATAACAGATATATGGGCGACGTTGTACCAAGCGACGACGTCGCTTGGTACAACGTCGCCCATATATCCCGACGAACATCATTAGGTCGATTCTACTAAAAAACTGCAATTGCACTGCGGCGTGTGTCAAAATGTACACACCGCGCTGCGTACATGATGTACATCGAGTGATACTTAATATATCGCAAACGTTAATAGGCTACGGTACCCGCTTTACATCAGGTGGACCGTATGCTTGCATGCCTCTCGACGTAGTATAATGAAAAAACAATATTTTTCAATTTCAAAAATTACACATTGTCTTTTGTCATGGAAATATTAAGCGATATTAATTGATACTTCTTTCTTTATTAAATAAATATCACGAAATATATTATGTATCCAGTAGAAATATAAATGGTCCTAGAAGTGATACATGAGATACGCTATTTGTTGTCCATCGACTTATATTACCTACCGTAGGTAATATAAGTCGATGTTGTTGTCTTGACGTTTTGTACTCGTATTTGTCAACATTTTGCTTACTTTATATTTTTATATACTGCTGTGTACAGCAGGTACGTATAATAACAAAAAAAAAATGTGAAACAAGTATATACTAATCGTAAAACAATATACACCCGCAATTCTAACATTAGAATGGCAGGTGTACATATTTCATCATCATCTTTTAATAAAAAGAAATACACTGGCTTTTGTAAACAGTACACTGCAGGTACGCATAATAACAAAAAACAAAGCGAAATAAGTATCTAATCGAAAAAAAATGTACACCTGTAGTTCTAACGTTAGAAGGGCGGGTGTACATATTTTATTATATATTTTTTTTTATAAAAAGAAGTACACTGGACTTTACTAAAGGTACACTGCAGGTACTAGCTTCTTGTAGAAAAGCAACTCAATTCTGTGATGTACACCCGTGGTCCTAACGCACATAAATAAAAAGCACCCACAACCGAAAAATTAAACAGAAAAAAAGCACCCAAAGCCTTAAAGACAACTGCAGCCAAGTAACAACTCTCTGGAACGTTATGTTCATGCGAAGGAGTGAGGTTACTAGCGAGATCCCGACTAGTTGTTAGCAGCAGGATTCCTTGTGTTGCGTTTATAGGGTACGGTAAACACATTACATCAGGTGGGTCAAAAAATGTTATTTCGCCTTGTAACAATAATTATACATTAATAATCTCAACAGAAATTAATACGAGAGAGGACCTTGTGATTAGGGGTTTCAGAAATTAGCTTCGAAAATTGTCGACGATTTTCGCTAACACTGATACGATATTGAGCCCTTAAGTTTGAGCAAACCCGCAAAGACGAATTATGGGCTGTTCAGTTAAAAAAAATCAAGTGATTTCTTCATTTGAGATTGTTTTAAAAAAAGGAGAACGTAACAGCTCACCACACATTGCATTACTCGTACCTTTTAGTAAAAAATAACGGTCAATATTGATATGATAATTATTTCTGCTTCCAAGTGCATACATAAGGAAAAGGGTTAATTAAGGCTTACAAACACCCGCACATGTATTTTTCGGGTTGTTACTAAGGTGCCATAGTATTTTTGTCATTTTACAAATATTTTCAGCGACAAGGCGCCGATTCTTGGTTCCCAGGTTATACATGGCGCATATGTGCATGCCCACATTGTGGCCAACATCTCGGCTGGACTTTCGAAAGCTCGACTAAAACAGATGTAAATACTGATTCGTCTAAGAATAATATTCCTTCATTCCATGGACTGATAATGAGCAATATACTAGGGGAAAATTGTAAGTTTTAATTTCTTTCATATTTTTATGCTTGTGTGCCTCAAAAAGGGTCGATTTTACACACCCCCGGTGTTGCAAATGTTCATAGGCTACGGCAACTGCTTACCATGGGTACCAGACCGTACGCTTACTAGACCTTAGGGGTATACAAAAACGGATCCCTTACCGAAGCAATTCGTTGTCCGTCTGTCAAAATCCTACTTTTCAGGAATGCGGAGGTGTCAATTTGAAATTAGTATCTAATACTCATGTCTGGAATCCCTGGAAACATAAATAAGTCAACCAATCAAAAGATACGGTTATAATTTCCCAGTTATGTCGCCTATTTTGACCCTCGCAAAGGAATCGAATTATAGGGTACTTCTTGTTGACCTAGAATCATGAAATTGGCAAGAAGCAATGTCATTTAGCACAAGTAAAGGGAAAAACCTGTAAATTTGCAATTACATCACAATAACATTTTTTTGCAATTATTATTACCTACTTAAGTAATTTACAGTATACAGTACAGTGTATAGACACAACAGTTTTTAAACCGGGAAGTTTTCATTCCAGTTCATATATTTTCAATCTGGTTTCATCACATAGATGAATTGACTTTGATACCATAAACAAATGAAATCATTGGTTTGTATGCATTTCACCAATGTTTTGTTCTGACCAAAGTTAACGATTGATTATTTTATTAATACATTCACATGATCAAATTCAAACGGCGAGGTTTTAAAAGAAATATAATTGCCAGATTAGAAAATAATTCATATTGCGCTTCAGGGCAAAACCGACCGAGTTTTTTTTTTTTTTATACAACGTTGGGAGGCATACAAGCATACGGTCCATCTGATGTAAAGCAGTTACCGTACCCTATTAACGCTTGTAACATATATATCAGTCGCGCGATGCCTTTTCTGCTGCTTACACAGAAACTCCTTTGGAGCTTACTGGTGACCTCACTCATACGCAGGAACACAACAACCCTCTAGGGAATTATTATTTGTCTGCGGTTTTCTATGAGGTGGAGGTACTTCCCCAGACGGGCTACCTTGCGCCTTACCTCTCTTAAAACATCCAGACCAAGACAAACAGCCATGTTCATGCACACAAATGTTTGTCTTGTGTGGGAATCGAACCCACGAACGTTGATCTCAAAGTCGCGTCTTTCACGACTGAGCCAACGAGCTCGTTAATTGCTAACAATCAACTGGAAGGCGTTTCTGTGACGATTTTTATGTTTTGATAGAAATCCGTATTCTTTAGCAAAAAGTGCAAGACTGGTGTTGTGATATACAATTCACATACATGTATTATATATCATACTATGTTTATAAAGCACCTGGAGTATAGTAAACCAGAGTGGTTCTGCTGGAGACGTTCGTGGCAGGACCACATACAATAAATAATTTCTACAAAACTACTGGTATACTTATTTTAATATTTTGCTACAAACTTATACATATCATATACATTTTATACCATAGATTGTATCCATTAAAGTTAAACTCTAAGTGGGTTCTGCCCTGAAGCACAACACAACAATTCGCATATTTTAAGTAACAGAACTCTGACTTCTTACTAGATTTGTTGTGAATTCAATATATCAAAAACAATCGTTTATGATATTGTCACATGAAAGTGGTTATTATAATCACGAGAGAATGTCACACGACAAGAGTGTTTGCTAGTGATTATATGCAGTATCATACAGTATTTTAACACTCATATAATAGTATATTAGCGAAATAATACATGCATTGTATAACATTTAACTTTATAGTAGTTTCTCCGTCCATACATTCTCTCTCTCCTCTCAAGCCTTCGAACCTCGAATTATATAGATATATGACAGCATCAAATTAATAACAATAAAAAAATTGTGCAAAAATTTAAACATTCACCTCATTACTCGGGCTTGCGGTCGTTTTTGCGTCTCCAAACTGCCATAGGCAATGAATTCCGGTCAATGACGAGATATAATACAGACCAATTAAAACTAGAATATTAGACTATAATAAATAAATAAATATTGTCGGTCAAATTACACAGCGCCATCTAGCCCTAAAGTAAGCGAAGCTTGTGTTATGGGTCCTAGACAACTGATAAACATATGTATATACATTTTTTTTTGTAAATACATACTTATTATACATAGAAAATACCCAGAGCAAGACAAACAGACATGTTCATGCACACAAATGTTTGCACTGTGTGGGAATCGAACCCACGAGCGTTGGTGTCAAAGTAGCGTAACAACGCGTTTTACCACTGCGCCACCGAGCTCGTCGAACTATGTACATAATTGTTTATAATTTCTTTGTAAGTTTAACAAGAGGATTGGTGATTTAGAATGGATATAAAAAAAACACGTAAACGTGCGAATTACCGTATTAAAAATGATTGCGAGTAACCCAAGGTGCTCTTATAATGACAAAAGATCTTGTACCATAATGATAAACAAATTACCCCAATCATACCTAATTACAATTCTGATGTGTGTATGTAGATTCTGATATCATATTTTTTTATTTTCAGTTACAGATTCGTTGATAATGATGCCGAAAGTTTATAAAATGTGAAGAAATAAATAAAATATTTATTACCATTTATAATTATTTGTGTATTTATTTTACAGTCCTTTTATTTAGTTAGTTTTCGGATACAAAAGAATGTAAGGTAATAAAAAAAGCGACAGAATGTTTAAACTTCTCTTCATAACAAAAATATTATTCCAAAGTATATATGGATCTTAGATCCTACAGCTTAATTGGTAAAATGATCAATCAAACACGAAATGGATATTAATGAAGTAAAAAAAAAACATGAAATGAAGTCGAGCTTAACCTAGTACATAGTTTTTATAATGTATGTTCGAAACATACAAAATTTATTTTAAAATACACAATTTACTCGTATTTAAATGGCGGCTATATTACAGGGAGCGAGACGGGCGTGCGGTACCAAGATTGTATCATGAATGTTTAGCCGATTAATAGCTTTACTACAAAATAAAGTTATATAATGTATGCACGCAGTGTCAGTTCTTGGGTTGTATTAGGTACATACGATGACAAATTATATACACACATTGGTGTAAGTAATGTGACAATAATAGTGAGATTTGCAGTTTTATATATAGTCACACTTTAAATTCGATTCACTAAAATGACATTTGCTACGTTACCACCACTTTTGAGCGAAAAAAATCTAGTGACTGGGACAAATGAATGAATGACTTCACAATTTAATAATATTTCATACGTCATCGTATTTTTCTGTATGTTTTGATAAGTAACAGTATTTAACATGGTTATTTTTTGTAGTCAATCTCAAACAACAATCAACCACTGGAGAGCGACATAGGATGGACGTCACATACTTTCTCGGACTAGGATGTATAATTCAATATCTTATGTGTAATAAAATTGAACAAATCGAGAATGAACAATTGTTTCATTGAAACAATCATTCAATTACATTACTTGGTAGTTTGACATTTGGTGCTGTCAATTTACTGAATCGAATTAAAAGTCTGACTATAGATTGTTCTGTCTCAATTCCAAACTAAAATGTATATGAGATTTGAGAGTTCATTCCCAAAGCTCATTAAAACACTTATTCTTTATACAACGTAAGTAGCGCCCCCATATTGTTGTATTTACGAGCTGTGCGTTACTGTGCATTCTCGGTCTGGACAATATAAAAACATGAACATTCAATTGTCAAATTAAGGCAAGGGATTGGCTGGCAAACTAGATGTTTTTTTTTTTATCGGGACAGGCCCACCACTGTGTCTCCTGTGTAGCCAGAATTAACAGCGGCGACCAATAAAAAGGCAATGAACAGTGAAGTTCACTGCCGTCCCGGGGGTTAAACTACAGCTGCCTTGGAACTCATAACGAATTTAATCAGAAGAAATTTGTAGGAGTAGGAAGTTTTGGAATTGACTTCCCCTCTTGGCAAAGTGAGAGACAGCAATATGACAAATAAGGCATTTAAAAACCTCAAAGAGATGGCTAGTCATGTGAAGCTCAACTGCTGTGCACCACGGTTTATCAAATATCTAACACTATTGGGACCTAAACTGTGAGTTGTTACCTAACATGGCAAACTAGATTTGACGACATTTGTTAGGGGTCGAACTTAAAATCGTATGGCCGTACCGTATGCCAAATAATCGTTATGTGAGCGAACTGACGTTGCCACGTCGCGTCGTCTTAGCTCTCGGCATAATGTATATTTAGTAAATTTTATATTTACATTCTTAATGCAAACTGTTCGCCGTCTAATCAGTGCTGAAGTTTAATTTGAATCTTCAGCATTACAAAACAAAACAATTTAATTAAACTTAGACTAAACAATACTCTTTTTTACTTATGTACTTGCAAATCTTTGATGCAGAGACAAACCAGTGGACACTGCCATTGGAGTGAAGTTCACCCCAGTCGGAGCTTCTGTTGGGGTGTTATTATTGCCATAAATTTTTCCTTGTATAACTGCTATTTGCTTTTGAATTTTCGCATCTAACACCTGTTTATTTATGAACTTCCTGCTAATACCACGATTACCTCCTCTACCACGACCGCGTGTTCCAGTGGACCTTCTGCTAGCATTTGACTGATTAGAACGGTTAGATCTATTTGATCTGTTAGATCCTATTGACTTGACGCTGCTTGGACCTCTCCTATTGTTATAGCCCACATAAAGGTCATTGAATTGAGCAAGACTCTGTTTATTCAAGTATCCTGCATTCCCAACACTGTTCCGGCGTCTTTTGGCAAAATCATTTGCTACACTTACAGTCAGTTGAGAAGCCGAATTAAATGAATTATTACGAGATCTTGTAAATGTCTGTGATCGTATGATATTATTATGTCTCAGGAGATTTTGACGTTGTTCCATAAGTATTTGATCAGATCTCAATCCTACAGCACTGTACCTATTACCAGTGGTCAGACCCCGTCCACGTTTGGAGATACCTCTTTTAGCAACTGCTAGTGGTTTATAAACATTATTAGCACCACCTCGGCGAGTTGTAACACCTAATCTACTGTGCACACCTCCATATAGATTTGGGTTTGAATTTGAACGTCGAAGTCTGTATTGTTGTCCACCTGAAATACATTAAATATAGTGAAGATAATATGGAAGTATTTATAATTAATATGTTAAATAGGACCTTTTTGATTAATACACTCAATTACAATACCACTGAGTATAGGTACATTATCATTTTTACAACCAAAGCTAACATGTACAGCTGTATGTGGTGGTGCCCTACTGATCAACAAAGGAGGCTCTGGTGAAAGATAGTACACAAAGATATTGAATTATAACTGAACTGGGTAAGTACCTCTAAACAGCAAATGGCTGCAGCCAAACAATAAGAGCCCGAGAGCCTCATTCTTTTTGTGGTAGAAAGTATTATCATGTTTATGGTTGAAAAATCACCAGAAAGTAAGTTAGTTACAGGACAGTAGTGCAAGCATGAACACATAAGAAATTTGTATCGAGTTCTCGATACAATCACACTAGTACGTAGCGTGAAGAACCTTCGTCGTCGAATCATACACTTGATAAAATGTAGGGGAAGATGTTATACTATGTAAACCGGAGAATGAACATCTTCAGTGTATTGAGTGAACATTTAATTCTGAAATTACATGATTTGTAATTTTTGAAATATTCGAGTGTCATCATAATATGCAAAAACTTTGAAAAATGAATACTTCTTATATTTGAATAAATTGTCTTTTATTTTTTTAATTCATTTTCTGTCAGATCTAGCATTTTTGTTGATTTTCTTTGTTAGCACTGCAATTTATATCTGTGTATTACAAATAATCAATAACTAAAACAATTGTAGGTACTTTAGTACAAATACCTTTTTTTCAATGATACATTACTAGGATGAAATATAAATTATCTTCTATATAAAATCTCGTGTCACGGTGTTTGTGGTCGCGCTTCTAAGAAACGGCTCGACGGATTTTTATGACATTTTTTACGTATATTGAGTCGGTATGAGAATAGGTCGTAAAATATTTTTCATAAAAAAAAAATAATTAGAAAAAAATTTACAAGGGAAAACGTTTGTCAGGTCAGCTAGTAATCTATATCTATAAAAATCTCGTGTCACGGTGTTTGTTGACGCACACCTCCGAAATGCCTCGACCTATTTTTATGAAATTTTTTATGTATATTTAGTAGGTATGAGAATACGTCGTAAAGCATATTTCATAAAAAAAAAATTATAAGAAATAATTATTATTTCAGTGTTTGGCGGGTCAGCTAGTCTATATACAGGCGGCGCAAGGCCAATTGTCCGCCGGCAGAATTGATGACCATACTAGATTTAACGTTTTTTTCATCACTCTTGCCAGAACTTCCGGCAATAGGTTCACGCATTCTTGGCTTATAGTCTGAGGCTTGTTGATGTAGACTCGTCACTTCAAGAAACCCCACAAAATAAAGTTTGGAAGGGATAAATCAAGTGCCCTTGATGACTAGTGCAAATTACCAAAAAATCCTGTTGGAACCTCAAGTTCTCCAGTCCCAATTCAATCAATTGAGGTAGGAAAAAGTTGTTAAGGATGGCTCTGTAGCGCTCACCGTCTACAGAAACCATGTGGCACAAATAATATATAAGCGCCATATGCATTACTAAACGATCCATCTGCCACAGGTACAAGCAATTACTGACTATTAGTAATAGTCGTTCTCCTGTCGAGGAATCTAACGGATTGATTTCACTTTTTTGTTTTTGATTGGTCTCAAGCATCTTTGATAACCATAAAAATCACAATTGGTTCAGTGAACGAGTAATTCTAGTCGCAAAGAACAAAAATGTAAATTTCACAATTCATAATTAAGTCCTTAGTCTACTGCATTCCTTCAAATCTACCTATTATGTAACAAACCAAGACGAAGCACCCACCTATACAACTGTATGTTTAAACTCGTTGGATCAACCTAGCACAATTTACAACTAAGGGTAAGCTTGGCAGTCAATTCAACGAAAGGGAATCAGCTCGAATGTAACCCATCAAGCAAATAGCTTAATATAAAGTAGTACAACAATGGTAAGCAAATCATTTTGTTTGCTTCTATAAAGCAATTAATGCATTGCTGCCATGTGAATTACATTTGTTTTAATACAATTAAAATATTTCTCATTTTACACTTTTGAACATTTATTATAATTAATTCATTTTGTCTTAATAAAAAATTGTACTTATATTTCATCCTACTAATACATCATTAAAAAATATGGGTTTATTTTTCTATATTATAGTTAATATAGGCCTTATCTCTTTGTTCATGTCCTGCACATTCAACAGGTCTCCAGCAAGATAATAAAATAACACAATAACTAACTTTCAACTCTGGGCGACCCTTGCATTTTTAGGTAATATATTAGTCCATATATACACAAAAAAAACACTCAAATACTTCACCACAAATTCTATGTCAATTAATATAAGTTTTTGATAGCCTGCCTTCGAGATTCTTGATACCTTACGTCAAAACAAAGTTCATGCTCTCAATGTTAATACACATGTATTAAGTTATGTGTATGTAACATAACAATTTTGTTATGAAAGTATTCATTCTTCAAAATTTTGTTACATTTACGTCTAGTAGAGGTGCTCTCAAATCCTCATAAAAATTGTTTATGATGATAATACAAATACTTTTTTACAAAGGATTCATGCTTGCCCTACAGTATTGGTAGTGTGATGCCAAAAATCAAGCAATGGACCCTGCGGAGGAAGTGTGTCTACTCCACTTTACATAAGGCAGGCAACATCCCCTCGTAATTAACCCGTCGAGGCCCGCTATGTACTTTTTACACGCATACCGCCATAAGCCTGGTCATATATGACCTATGTTGGTGCTCAAGGGGTTAAGGTATGCATAAATACTGACCTCTATTGAATCTGCCACTCCTGACTAGTGGTGGCATTTCAGATAGCTCTTCTAATCCTGCTCGGCCTTTAGGAGTCAGTCCTCTAGTAAAACGAGGTCTGGAATTTGATCTCCCACGAGAGACAGAGCGGCGTCTTTGACGAGAGCGGGACCTAGCTCGAGACTGGGAGCGATTACGGGATTGAGATTGATCTTGTGGACCACGAGAATGTGATCGTCCTTGTCTAGCACCAGGTGTGCTCGCTCGCGACCGTGAGCGGGAGCGCCCGCGTGCACCACCGCCACGACCACGGCCCCGTCCTCTGTTTCCACCGCGGCCTGGACCGCCACCACGAATTACACCACCGCCGCGACCTCCTCCGCGGTCATTCCCACGACCTCGATTCGCTCCTCCTCTTCCTTGGGATCTACTAGTTCGATTTTGTTTAATTATCTCATCTGTAAATAAAAAATAAAAATGATGATATCTTAGATACAAATGCCATATGCGATGCATGCTATTTATATTAACCATGCGTCACACATACTTTGAAACAAATAACGAACTATTGATCTCTATACTACAAATGAATTTTACGAGAAATTAAATAGGACATGGGAATAGTTTATTCAGCAGTTATTATATGTGTACACTCAAATGCGGTAAATGTTCAGTAAACAAGATGCTTACCGAGAGACATATTGACGGAATCACTCATTGTAAAATCACTGACAAGTTAATATAATCCCAGAAAAAAGAACGTACAATAAGTTTAATAATATTTATATGAATAAACGATTAATATTAATTTACAACAAATAGCGACAAAACAGCTTGCATTGTTGCAGATACTTGCAAATTAGGTTGTTATTCAGTTTTTATTTTTTAATATTTTAGCAGGGTTACCAATTGCTAAAAATATTTATATCTGAACCAGGGTTGCCGGTGGACTACCTATACTGAATATTTTGGCCTGCCATGGCGTGCGCCGGCGCCGACCGTATTTGGTCTGATAAATTGCTGTGATTCAATGAAAAATCAGAGATTGAATTACCGTAGAAATATAAATTAATAAAAAATATTTTAGGTAGATATCTAATTTAATCGGAACCATCAGCAACATTTTAAACATAGTTTAATTAATGTTGTAGTTTATAATATGTAGTATATGAATCGTAAATATAGTTTAATAAAATAAGTTTTGAATATCTTGCACCAAATCTTCATGAAAATTTAAAATATTTCGCGTTGCATAATTACATAATGCCATACGTCGAGAAATGCAAAGATTTTTACTCAGAGGAAGGATACCTAGAGGTGACAAGCAAATAATAATACCAAGATAGAACGTGATAGATGTATACAGTTCCTCATAAGAAGGAAAGAGACAGCTAAAATATTTTTGTCCCTGTCATAGTTTCACTATTTTGTGTTTGCCACAAAAACAAATTCGTGGCAAACAATCATTTCGTTCCTTGTAGTACAACAAATTGTTTGCATAAATTACTAAATATAAGCGAAATATTAGTGCATATTTGTGTTCTTTTGCTTGTTTGGGATTGTCTTTTTACTATAACAATGGTACGTTGCTGTGTAAAAGGCTGCAAAAGCCTCAGTTAGCAAAAATACGAAAACTTAACCTTTCATACGTAAGTATAAAGTTTTAATAGTTGTTATCAAATATTTTGCGAAAATTAGATACACATGTAGTTTTTAAATAAATTGTTTGTATCAAAACAATGAAAGTATCGGTTTAATTTACAAAAAGTATTTCTAGTAAAAACCGCCTAAATCTTGAAAGTTGTCTGTGGGTAATGCGTCAGCCATTTTCTGTTGTATTTTCAATTTATCGGTATAATGAGCGTTTTAGGGTTACCAGTATGTAGTATGGGAAAACACCCCGAAATTATGGGTAAATTATATGGGTACAGACACCTTTTTTTTTAACTTCTTACTTTTCGTAGACTTCTTTGTTTATAATTTTTCGTCAAAATGTATTTATTTATTTTTAAATTAAAAATGTTAACATGTTTAATCTTAGATGTATGTTTATTTTTGGCAGAGCTGCGATAGCCAGCGGAGCCACATTACCCTCAAAATTGTCGTTTGGGGTAGACTGATGTCATCCAGCTAGCGTTTAGACGGTAATAGTGAGAAACTCCAAAATCGACACACTAATTGCTAACATATTGTAGTTTTGTATCCTTTAATTTGAAATTTAAATGTTCATTGGTGAGGAAGAACGGTCCAAAATTGTTCCAATTAGAAAAAAAAACATATGGGAAAACGTATGGCCGGCCACTCTGCAGTGCAGAGTCTGCCTGCACTCCCATCAACAGAAAAAGTAACAACACTCGTCGCTAGATGTCGTACAGGGTTCCATATATTTTAAAAAAATTAAAAATAAAATATTTGAATATTTTTTTAATTTAAAAAATATCAGCTCTGCCTACACAGCTTGCTGTTATTTACTAGTTTAGATTTCCTAAAGTCGTCAGTGTGCGTAATGCATGGATTTTTGCTACTGGACGACAGAATTGGGAGCCGAGTACAGTCGCATATGTTCCAAAAATTTTAAAGACCACTGCTTTCGGAAGAAGTTTATTTGGATAAGTCGTCAGTTTCAACATCCACCATACACGTAAGTTAACATTTGTTGAACTGGATCGTCAACATTTGATTTGTTGACGAACCAGGTGTTCAACTGATTTATATTGTTTTTATTTATTTATTTACACAATACAGTTACATAGTACAAATTATTATGTTCGCCAAACTGTTATAACAGTTTGTTGGCGAGTATATATGATGATAGGTATTAAAAAAAATAAGAAACTAAATTAGATGATTTACATGCCTGCCTGTTCGTCTGCTAGTCTGTCTTAGAAAATTTCACGTACAGACTTGAAATTTTACATAGTTACATTTTAGTCGTAGAAGCGTATAATTGAAGTACAAAAACATTTGAAAATATTCCAACGACTCCGACTCCATAATAGAGTAGTTTCGGGACATATCTTCTAAGGTCTTTTGGTTGAAATAAGAACTCCAGTAATGAAGTGAGTATGGGTTGATATGATGTTGATGGGTTGATTATATTTATACAGGTAATTGTGAAAGATACGGAGGGTAGTCGTGTAGATTATACCAATTATTTATGCTACGTTAATCAAGTTAATCAAGCACACACACAAACTTTTGTGTCAACACATAAATATTAATCAAGCATTTTATATTGTCTGAATTTGTAAACTTTTAAATGTGTAAAGCTCAATTAAATTATAGTATTGACAGTAGTTTTAATATAATGTTGTACTAGGCTGTCGATATTACATGCTAATAATGCGTTACAAAATTAAAATTGTCATATTTTCCAGACCGATTATTCAGGGCTTCCAATAGCGACGGACACTACATTAACACCATAAAAATTAAAGCTTACTTTTGTATTGAGACTGAAAACATTACTGGCTGAGTCACGCAAGAAGAAATTAGCTATATTAAGGTCAAAAACTAAACGACTTGAAATGAAAATACTGTGGGCCGATTCTACTAAAAACTGCAACTGTACTGCAGCGCGGCGTGTGTCAAAATGCGTACATTTTGACGTTTCGGTATTCCGTTAAACGATCTGACAGCAGCGACGTTCAGGAATGTTGCAGTAAAGGAATCGCTATTCTGTTAAAAAACCTGCACTGCAACTGCACGTTTCCTGCAATATAATCGTATTCTGATAAATTGTTTTGACATTTGTATACCGGTGACAGATGTTTTGAAGGAGTTTACTTGCAGTTTTGTTAACGTTACTCTTGAGCAACTTTTGCGAAGTGAAATTAATATTCTGAGGCGGTGAATTATATTTGCTTTGTTTTGGGAGATGTTTGTGGATAAATATAATTAAGTAACGCTTTTTTTTGGTTAGAAATACCTCCACTCCGGCAACCAAGGTCAATAGTGAAACTATAGGAGTCAACATTAAATAAAAATTCAGTTTGATTAGATTGAAATATGGCAACATTTCAGGTTTTAAGTAGTTTACTTGCAGGATACGCACAGTTGCAGCGTAGTTGCAGTGCCGTTGCAGTGCAGCATACGCACAGTTGCAGCGTAGTTGCAGTGCCGTTGCAGTGCAGCATACGCACAGTTGCAGTGCAGGAAATGTTAGTAGAATACACCTATCGGCACTGCACTATTCCTGCACGACTCAAGTGACAGGCGTAAACGTGCAGTTGCAGTTATTTAGCAGAATTGGCCCACTGAACTATCTGTCATTATACAGAATTTTAATGTAATCGATGTATAGATGATAGATATCATTATACAAGTTAGAGGAAAAGAGTGAACCAGGGAATTAAGGGACCCCTAGCAGTTTACCACCTTTTGAGTACAATATGTGAAAGGATAATTTTATCGTACTTTGAGGATGCACATAAATATTATAGTTTCGAAAAACATTTTATGTTTATTTTTCGTTAATTCGGGTTTATCGCGGGGGAAAAAAGGTGGTAGTGTCGAGTTCGACATTTTTTTTTTCCACTTTAGGTTCAATTCTAGTAATTGGAATCAATTTAGTCTAATTCTGTATATTATAACGTATTCGTGGTATTTTTTATTTGGATATAACTGTAGTAATATGGAAATATTCGTGTCTCACCATTAGCGATCATAGGTACATCTGTTAAAGACAGTTTTCGACAATTAATTACTAAAACACAGTTAAAAGTTGTCGCCCAGTGTTGAATTTTTCAGTGTTTATAGTACAGTTCAATACGTATTTTTTTTGAAAATAAATATTAACGCAGGATATATTAATTATCACTTGCGCGATGCCTCCTCTGCTGCTTACACAGCAACTCCTTGGGAGCTTACTGGTGACCTCACTCACACGCAGGAACACAACAAGAACAACCCTCTAGGGAGTTGTTATTTGGCTCCGGTTATCTGTGATTTGATGCGCCCTACCTCTCTTAAAACATCCAGACCAAGACAAACAGACATGTTCATGCACACAAATGTTTGCCTTGTGTGGGAATCGAACCCACGAGCGTTGGTGTCAAAGTCGCGTCATTCACGACTGAGCCCCCGAGTTCGTCAAAAAGCCAAGGGGTTTAGCTAATGGCTAATGGGCATGGTTGGTAACCATCGCCCCCACCTCACGCGGGAGTGGGCGGCAGAAGGCGCCTGAGGCAAGGATGTCCGAGTGATGGCCGGACATCCTCGCTTCCTGCAGGCCAACGTTAACCACTCCGCTGAGGCTCAGACCATGGCGGAGTGGGACGTGGATGTGGCGGTGGTTGCGGAACCATACTCCGTGCCCTCCCGGCCTAACTGGGCCGGGGACCTGGACGGATCCATGGCCATCGTCGCGAGGCCTGGCGCCAGCCGCGGATTACGTGACGGCGGTTCGGGGAGAGTACGCAATAATCGGTGTGTACTTCTCCCCGAACCGTGACCAGCCGGCCTTGGGGCGGCTGCTCGATACTCTCGGGTCGGCAGTGAAGCGGCTAGCACCCGCCCAGGTTATCGTGGCCGGGGACTTCAACTACAAGTCCACAGCGTGGTGCAACCCGGCCACGGAAGCCAAAGGGCGGAAGGTGGAGGAGTGGGCGCTGGACTGTCCCTCTTGAATAGGAGGACGGTTCATACGTGCGTGCGGTGGAATGGAGGGTCGGTGGTGGATCTGTCCTTCGCCACCGCGTCCACCGCACGCCGAGTGGAGGATTGGAGGGTGGAGACGGGGGTAGAGACACTCTCGGACCATCGCTACTTCAGGTTCGAGGTGTCTCGAGACCCCAGGAGTCCGGCGATTTCGTCCCGGTGGCGAAGCCGGGGGCGCGGAGCAGGGGGCTGGTCGTCTCTGCGACGCCTTCACGGCGGTGTGCAGGGCGGCCATGCCCAGCGTTGGGCGTCCCCTCCAAGGTGGGCGGTCTACTGGTGGTCGGCGGAGATAGCCGATCTCCGGGATGCCTGCAACGGGGCGCGTAGAGCGTACACTCGGAGCAGGCGTCGCCGCCCCCGGGACGAAGGAAGGGATAGCCATCTGCACGGCGCCGCGGCGTCTACATGGAGAAGAAGAGAGCCTTGCAGATGACTATAAGTAGGGCCAAGGAGGGAGCGTGGCAGGAGCTGCTGGGGGGCCTCGACCGTACAGAGGAGCGCGGAACAAGCTTCGCGCTCAGTCGGCCCCGCTGACGGAGACCCTCCAGCCGGCCTTGATGGAGAGGGAGAGGAGGGGAGCGAAACCCCGTGGACTGTCGGGGAATAGTTCCCCGACAGTCCACGGGGTTTCGCTCCCCCAAGGATGGCCCGATCGTCGGACTCCAGAGGAGAGGGAGAGGAGGGGGCGCTACGCCGCCCATCACCGACCAGGACATGGAGGCGGTGATTGACCGCCTTTGAAGCAAGAAGAGGGCGCCGCCGGGTCCAGACGGGGTGCACGGAAAGGTGCTAGCTCTAGCCCTCGTGCACCTCGGGGACAGGTTCCGGGAGCTCCTGGACTGCTGCTTGCGGTCGCGGTGCTGCCCGGGACCCTTCAGGGTGGGCCGGCTCTGCCTCCTGTTGAAGGGAGACCGGCCCTCGGACCCGGCGGTTCGACAAGTCGTTCTGCTGTACGAGGCGGGCAAAGCCCTAGAAAGGGTCGCTTCCCGCCTCGCTCAGCATTTGGAGGATGGCCCGGGACCGGGCCTCTCGGATGCCCAGTTCGGGTTCCGGGCCAGACGGTCGACCGTTGACGCCATAAGGCGCCTAAGGTCGGTGACGGAGGATGCGGAGCGCGAGGGAGAGGTTATGGTGGCGGTATCGCTAGACATCGCCAATGCCTTCAACAGCCTCCCACACAGTACCATCCTGGACGCCCTCAAATACTTTGAGGTGCCTCCGTACTTAGGGAGACTCTTGAAGGCATACCTAGAGGACAGGGAGATGTGCTACGAGGACGCGAGGGGCCATATGGTCAGGTCTGTCGGGTGTGGTGTCCCGCAGGGGTCCGTTCTGGGCCCCATCCTGTGGGACCTCGCATACGACTGGGGTCCTTCGGGGTCGTCTCCTCCCCGGGATGAGTGTCATCTGTTACGCACATGACACCCTTGTCACATCCCGACGTAAGACCTTCGTGGAGGCGGCACGGCTGGCCGAAGTCGGGGTAGGACTAGTGGTCAGCCGTATAAAGAGGCTAGGGCTTCGGGTCTGTTTGGCCGTCCTCTTCCGCGGGACCGGCAAACGGGGCCCTCCCCCCGGAGCACACCTCCAAATAGGAGGAGAAGGTATAAGGGTGAGTGCCCAGATGAGGTACTTGGGCCTCACCCTTGACGGGAGATGGACCTTCGGCCCCCACTTCGAGCGGTTGGGGCCGAGAGCTGCGGCGGCGCTGGGTGGCCTCCTGCACAATGTGGGCGGGCCCAGCGCCGCGTGCAGGCGGCTGTACTCCGGCATCTGCCGAAGTATGACCACGTGCGGTGCCCCCCTATGGGCGGACGCCCTCTACGAGCGTAACAAGGTTCAGCTGCAGCGCAGCGGGTCATATCGCAGAGGGCGATAAGGGGGTACCGCATGGTAGCATGGACAGCCGCGACCGCCCTTGCTGGCGACCCGCCCTGGGAGTTGGTGCCGGAGGTGCTCGCCGAGGTGTACGGATTTGTTGCTGAAAGGCGGAGCCTCGGCGAGCGCCCGATGTTGGAGGAGATAGGGCGGTATCGCCAACGAGGGCATGCAGAGATGATGCGGAGGTGGGGGGAGGACCTGGAGCCGCCACGATACGGAACCCGCGTTGCGGAGGCGCTGCGCCCGGTCCTAGAGACGTGGATACGTAGGAAACGCAAACCCCTCACCTTCCGCATGGTACAGGTGCTCACCGGTCATGGGTGCTTCGGTGAGTATCTGCACCGGGTCGCAAGGCGGGAGCAGGAGCCGGGCTGCCACGACTGTGGCGCGGCCGAGGACACTGCCCAACACACACTGGAGCAGTGTCCCTGGTGGTCTCGACAGCGCCACGATCTGGTGTCCGCGCTTGGAAGCGCGGGCCTCTCGCTCCCGAGCGTGGTCCGCTCCATGCTCGGAAGCGACAGTGCCTGGCAGGCGATGGCCTTCTCCTGTGAGACGGTCATGTCCCAGAAGGAGGCCTCGGAGCGGGACAGGGAGCATGATCCCGAGGCTGCCCCGCTCCGGAGACGGCGGAAGAGAGTGCGGCGTAGGCGATACGCGCACCTATTGCCACCTCCCTAATATGTGATGTGTAATGCTTAATTTCGTCGAGTAATGAGTGATGCTACAGTACGCGGTCGGGTAATATTACGCGTAATGCATCAATCGCATTACTTACACATATCTACGTCACAACCCCATTTACTTATAAGTGTGAACGTTGAATTAGCACTAGGGAGCACTCTGTCAATGACTTCTCTTTGAGCTAGCACTAAGCGCTCTACAGTTTTATCTAATAAGGCTTGTAAAGTAATTTCAGCGCGAGTTTCTGTCACTACAATGTGCTCTTCAGGAGGGTAACAGGGTTTTTTTTTACTTACGCACACAATGATATGATGGAAACACGCGGTGTCCCGCCTTCATAGACCACTTCCTAGTCTGCTTGTACATATCTGTACAAGCAGACACCACGGGTACCCGAGTGCTCCAGAGAGTCGATCAGGGCCTTCGTCTCCGGCGTGTCTTCGTCGGTCGGAGTGGAAAGTCAAGAAGGCCCGCAGGACTCTCAGCTCTGGCTTGCCTTCATTGGCCGTCCAGAGAGGAGTCGATAGAGCATATTGCTTAATCAGGTGATATACTCCAGGGGTGGAAGTGTTAAAGGGCATAACGCCGCGAGTAACTTCGGAGAAAGCGCAGCACACCTCTCGACACCCCTGAGTCACTCACACCGGTGTTGCCCCCGGCCGACTTTCTCTGGCATTTCGGGGGTCCATCTAGTAAGTGGCGAGCCACCGCCTGCCAAAAATAACAGTCAGATATGATAGTTATGGCAGGTGTCCGTCCCTCTTCTGCAATAACCCAGTACCAATAATCCCTCCAGACCTCATTACAATAGACTAATCATTTCCTATACATTCGCAATAGTCCCAATACCTGCCGTGACCTGCTCATAGATATATGGTTCTATCGATATTTTTAGGAGCGGGTCTCGGTGGGTGTACAACATAACATGAATCTTCTTAAAAGGGCCTCTACGCGTTGGATACATATCCCCGCGCACGCCTATCAAATGACCGGGATAATACCCGTGAATAAAAAAAAATAATAAATGTTCTTTATTTCTCCTCACAATAATATAGACCATACATTTCGACATTGTACATACCAGTTCAACATGATCCTATACCATACGGTCCAATAATGTGCGAGGAGCTGGTGTCTGAAGTAGGTTTACACCTGTGTCACAGATCACCAGGTCCCCCCCTCGAAACATTTGAAGTAGCACAATTTAGTTCACTTGTATGTGTACATCACTTATCAATTTATCATCAATCAAATAAAATACACTCACTATTTTACACGTAAACGTACGTCGCAAAAATGTAAAAATATTGGTAATGTGGTCTAGTACAGTAAATGAAACCACTAATCACTGTCTATGTAGGTAGAATTATTTTCTGCATAGTTTTACGACGAAACTGCATAGGCGCTCTTCGTTAAATCGACGGTAGTTCTCCGTATCAGTTGTCGTGCAGTCTAAGTGAAGAGCGGAAGCGGATAATCAACATTATATTACCCAACACAAACAATGATCAATAATTTCATCGAATCATGGTACATTTTGCTTTATTATTTAAACTATAAATATAAATAAATTAGTATTATGTGTGTTGTGTGTATGTGTGTGTATAGGTGTGCAAGTGCATGTATGCGCACGCGTTTGTTTGAATGTGTTTTGCGTGTATATATATATATTCTGAAAAAAATAAATAGTTATACTCAAGTGTGCTGGCGGAAATATACGTTGGTATAAACAGAAGTATTATAGCTATGATATATGTATCAAAAAACTAGCCCGTGTACAAGCGAGTACATGTCATTAAAAGCATTAAAAGTCTATGAAAGTTGTGAAATAAAATAAAACATTTCATTTTGTATAAATTTGAAAATTACTTGTACCTACACTAGCAGAGTTAGAAACTTCTATTAGTTTAAAAAATATAATACGCACCCTCAGAAATAAACTCCATAATGAAAAACTTTCACAAATTATCAAACTATCACAAGAGATGTTATAAATGATGCAAAAATGCAAATAATTTAACTATGCCTTTGCACTTACCCTCATTAGTCGACTATTAATCCTTATGACTCATCGCTGTGGAATGTTAGACACAAACAATTATTGGAATCGGGACTTTGTAGGTGTTATTTACATTAGTCAATTACTGAATAGTACCTATTTCTGTTACTTTGAAAACGAATTTTGTCCGCCTAGCTTGTTCTAGGCGACACACTGTGTCGTCCAAATTTATTACCTCCAAATTTGCCATGAGGTACCGTGCGCCGTATCACGTACCACTAGTTCATAATTATCGTTAAAATTCATTTTTACTACGAGCAACTAGCAAATTTAATAAACTAAACCGCCAACTAAATCTTGGCATATTCAATAAGAGTGTACCGGCCGCGGCGGTGAGAGGGCTGCTAAGTAGTGCGTTCTTTTTTTCGAAAAATACGTAAATTAGTAATGTAGTAGTATATTGTAATATGTGTACCTTTCTATCATAATGTAAACCTTATATACTCGGTAGATCGAATTACGGTGGAAAAAAAAAATACTTAAAAGAAAAATGTTGCTGTGTATTATTTTGTTCGTGTTATGTGTGTGTATATGTGTATTTAGTCTATATCTTATAAGCAGTGATCGGATAATCGGGCGCTTATATACCTAAACTTCTTTCCTTCAAAGAATAATATGGATATTCCTTCCTGAATTAATAAGTAATCCGGGATTAATAAGTAATCATATTTTTTGTGAAAGATTTTATAATTATAATTTGCTTTTTGTACGAAAATAAATGGTGCTACACATAAAATTACAATTATTTCAATTCCATAAGTAGTTTAGGTTGCTGGCCTGTTACGAAACCAGTTTTCATCTACTACTACTATAACTTCACGCCAAATCCCTTACGGGGTAGGCAGAGAGAACCGAGCGCCACGCGACTCGATCCTTACATACCTCACTCGCTTCTTTCACATTCATTGCTCTTTTCATGCACGCTCGCCGGTTTCTAGGGCTCCTGACATCACCTTCTGATAGAACACGACCAATCTGATCATGATAGGTAAGTCTTGGCCTTCCTCGGCTCCTACATCCTTCCACTTTTGCATTGTATATCTGCTTCGTCATTCTTTCATCCTGCATTCTTTCTACATGTCCGAACCAACGGAGCATGCCTCTTCTTATTTTAACACCGACGCTCTCTTTCAGACCAACTCTGCTTCTAACCTCATCATTGCGGATACGGTCTGCAAGCGTTACACCACAGATTTTGCGCAACGCTCGCATTTCAACCGCGTTTATCCTACTTTCATGCTCTCTCTGCCATACCCAGCTCTCGCTTCCATAAGTAAGCGTTGGGACCAGCACTGCATTGTGTATAGCCAGCTGCGCCTTCTGGCTCAGGTTTTTACTGCCAAGAAGTTTTCCCAACGCTCCATTCACACTATTCCCAGCACTCACTCGCCTTTCCACATCTGCGGTGTACCTTCCATCCCTGCTGAAAGCGCATCCAAGATATACAAACTCATTCACTTGTTCCAACACTTCATCATCTACCGTAATTCTTACATTGGTTCTGGTTTCTTCTCTTTCAAATACCATAATCTTTGTTTTCTTCGCATTCAATAGTAAGCCTTCCTTCATACATTCGTCTTTCATCATTGTGACTAGTGTTTGCAGCTCAGATGGTGTTTCTGCTAACAGGACAGCATCATCTGCATACAGCAGACAGTTCACCACTAGGTCACCCATGCGTAATCCTACATTCGTCGATCTTATTCTCTGTAGACAACTATCGAGATACAGAATAAACAGCCTAGCAGACAACATGCAACCCTGTTTGACACCAATTTTGACATCAAACCAGGGTGACATGTTGCCATCTATTCGCACACATGCTGAGCAATCCTTGTAGGTGGACTGCACAGCACGCAGCAGTGAGCCGTCAATCCCATATCTCGGCAATATGCACCACAGTTCCTTTCGCACAACCCTATCAAATGCCTTCTCAAGATCCACAAAACCGCAGAAAACCTTCTGGTCTGTGGCCAGATGCTTCTCTACGATATTGCGGAGCGAGAAAACTTGATCCGTACATCCCCTTCCATTTCGGAATCCTCCTTGTGCCTCCCACAGCATTTCGTCAGATTTCACCCTCATTCTCCTTTCAATTATCTTTCCATATACTTTTGCTGCTAAGCTGATCAAACTGATGGCCCTATAGTTGGCGCAGTCCATGCGTGATCCCTTGCCTTTATACAAGGGTACGATGACTGCGCGTCCCCAGTCCATTGGGACCCTTCCAGTTCTCCAGCAAAGGTTGCATAAGTACCAGAAGGCGTCCCGGACGTAAGTGCCACCTAGTTTGATCATCTCAGCTGTAATCATATCAATTCCCGCAGACTTTCCATTTTTCAAACTTCGTATCGACCATTCTATCTCATCCATAGTTATACCTTCATCGGACGCCGTCAACGCGGAGTGAGCATCAGACTCACTCTCATTGTCAGCGTCCGAGGCATATTCGTACATTTCTTCAAAATATTCACTCCACCGTTCTAACACTTCCTGAGTGTTTGCAAGAATGATACCAGCTTTAGACTTAATCTTGTTCATACTGGATGCCGACGAACCACCCCGAGACTTCTTTACCTCTCTCCAAAAGAGTTTGGTATTTGCCTCGAAGTTTCTCGTCAGCCTCTCTTCCTCATTCATAATTTGTCTTTCACGCTTCTCTTTCACTAAAGCCTTGGTTTCATTCTTGCATTGACGGTACATTTCTTTCTTCTTCTCTCTCATACTTTCATTTAAGGGCAAAGATGATACATAATCCAGCCACGCTTTCCTCTTTCTTGCTACGGAGGATTCAACCTCCGCATCCCACCAGGCATCCCCTTTCAATGTTTTATGTCTCTTTGCGCATCCACATGCTTCTTTTGCACTATCCACCATACTTTCTTTCAGAACTTTCCAGCAATCATCCACATCTGTGCCGGAAAGACTTGCATTTGCAAGTCTTTCGCTTACCAGATGTACATACATTCTCCTTACACTTTCATCTTGCAATTTTTCACTCCTTATCCTTTCATGATCTCCGAAAGGGATACGCACTCGCCAATGCCTCCACTTCTTGAAAAGTCCCACAAACCGGCTTACCACCAGGTAGTGGTCCGTTTCAAGAGTGGGACCTCTAAAGGCTCTTGTATCCATTATAGTATTTCGGAGACGTCTATCAATTATAATCAAATCAATCACACTTTTTTGGTCATTCCGTCTCCATGTATACGTGTGAATATCCTTGTGACGAAATAAAGTATTCGACACGAGGAGGTTTCGTTCCATACATAAATCTAGAATCGACTTACCTGCTTCGTTCACTCTCTTATCTCCATAGGGACCAAGAGCAGCTTCATAGCCGTCTCGTTTGGTCCCAACCCATCCATTCAAATCTCCACACATAATCACTCTTTCATTCCCTTCAGCTAAATCCAGAACATCCCTCACAGACTCCCAAAACTTCTCTAGTTCTTGGGCACACGCTGAGCTTACGGGAGCGTATGCTGCAACCAGAAATACTCGCGTGATGCCCAGTTTTATACGAACCCAGAGAAGTCTAGGCCCTACCAAACAGTAATCTTTCACACCAGGGGCTAAGCGAGAGGAGAGTATGACACCTACACCAGCACTGGCATGATCGTCCCGGTCTACACCAGACCATAGGGCCATCATCCCATCGGGCAGATCATCGGTGTCGCTCCCCTTGCGCTTAGTCTCTGTCACACACAAAGCATCTAAGCGTCTCTCATTCATTACGTCCATCAGCTCATTCATCTTATCACTCAGTCCACCTCTCACATTCCACGTGCCTATGCAGCACTCGGCTCTCTTCGACCCGCCGGAATTGGCGCTGCGTGGTGGGTGGCGGCCCCCACCGCCGCATGCACCTATGTTCGCACCGACGGGGGCGGATCGGTGCGCGTCGCCTCCGGGGGACGCCCTAATCCGCACATCGGTGCGTTTTCGGTCCAGAATTGCAATCTACTCGATTGGCAGGGGTCGCGAACGAGCACGCTTCTGGCACATGACCCCCTAAGTAAGTGGCGAGCCACCGCCTGCCAAAAATAACAGTCAGATATGATAGTTATGGCAGGTGTCCGTCCCTCTTCTGCAATAACCCAGTACCAATAATCCCTCCAGACCTCATTACAATAGACTAATCATTTCCTATACATTCGCAATAGTCCCAATACCTGCCGTGACCTGCTCATAGATATATGGTTCTATCGATATTTTTAGGAGCGGGTCTCGGTGGGTGTACAACATAACATGAATCTTCTTAAAAGGGCCTCTACGCGTTGGATACATATCCCCGCGCACGCCTATCAAATGACCGGGATAATACCCGTGAATAAAAAAAAATAATAAATGTTCTTTATTTCTCCTCACAATAATATAGACCATACATTTCGACATTGTACATACCAGTTCAACATGATCCTATACCATACGGTCCAATAATGTGCGAGGAGCTGGTGTCTGAAGTAGGTTTACACCTGTGTCACAGATCACCAGGTCCCCCCCTCGAAACATTTGAAGTAGCACAATTTAGTTCACTTGTATGTGTACATCACTTATCAATTTATCATCAATCAAATAAAATACACTCACTATTTTACACGTAAACGTACGTCGCAAAAATGTAAAAATATTGGTAATGTGGTCTAGTACAGTAAATGAAACCACTAATCACTGTCTATGTAGGTAGAATTATTTTCTGCATAGTTTTACGACGAAACTGCATAGGCGCTCTTCGTTAAATCGACGGTAGTTCTCCGTATCAGTTGTCGTGCAGTCTAAGTGAAGAGCGGAAGCGGATAATCAACATTATATTACCCAACACAAACAATGATCAATAATTTCATCGAATCATGGTACATTTTGCTTTATTATTTAAACTATAAATATAAATAAATTAGTATTATGTGTGTTGTGTGTATGTGTGTGTATAGGTGTGCAAGTGCATGTATGCGCACGCGTTTGTTTGAATGTGTTTTGCGTGTATATATATATATTCTGAAAAAAATAAATAGTTATACTCAAGTGTGCTGGCGGAAATATACGTTGGTATAAACAGAAGTATTATAGCTATGATATATGTATCAAAAAACTAGCCCGTGTACAAGCGAGTACATGTCATTAAAAGCATTAAAAGTCTATGAAAGTTGTGAAATAAAATAAAACATTTCATTTTGTATAAATTTGAAAATTACTTGTACCTACACTAGCAGAGTTAGAAACTTCTATTAGTTTAAAAAATATAATACGCACCCTCAGAAATAAACTCCATAATGAAAAACTTTCACAAATTATCAAACTATCACAAGAGATGTTATAAATGATGCAAAAATGCAAATAATTTAACTATGCCTTTGCACTTACCCTCATTAGTCGACTATTAATCCTTATGACTCATCGCTGTGGAATGTTAGACACAAACAATTATTGGAATCGGGACTTTGTAGGTGTTATTTACATTAGTCAATTACTGAATAGTACCTATTTCTGTTACTTTGAAAACGAATTTTGTCCGCCTAGCTTGTTCTAGGCGACACACTGTGTCGTCCAAATTTATTACCTCCAAATTTGCCATGAGGTACCGTGCGCCGTATCACGTACCACTAGTTCATAATTATCGTTAAAATTCATTTTTACTACGAGCAACTAGCAAATTTAATAAACTAAACCGCCAACTAAATCTTGGCATATTCAATAAGAGTGTACCGGCCGCGGCGGTGAGAGGGCTGCTAAGTAGTGCGTTCTTTTTTTCGAAAAATACGTAAATTAGTAATGTAGTAGTATATTGTAATATGTGTACCTTTCTATCATAATGTAAACCTTATATACTCGGTAGATCGAATTACGGTGGAAAAAAAAAATACTTAAAAGAAAAATGTTGCTGTGTATTATTTTGTTCGTGTTATGTGTGTGTATATGTGTATTTAGTCTATATCTTATAAGCAGTGATCGGATAATCGGGCGCTTATATACCTAAACTTCTTTCCTTCAAAGAATAATATGGATATTCCTTCCTGAATTAATAAGTAATCCGGGATTAATAAGTAATCATATTTTTTGTGAAAGATTTTATAATTATAATTTGCTTTTTGTACGAAAATAAATGGTGCTACACATAAAATTACAATTATTTCAATTCCATAAGTAGTTTAGGTTGCTGGCCTGTTACGAAACCAGTTTTCATAAAAACTTTTATTGTAAATTAAAAGTTTCATTAGAATCGGCTTTTTAAATATGAAAAAAAAAAATACAATAAGAGTTTAACAAGGAACAGCCGTCTTGAAAGTATGAGAGGGTATGTAAGCATTATTCAATGTAAATATATCATTTTAACAACAAGTTCTAACTATATTTTGTATGCAGGTAACATTTTTAGCAATCTCAGGAATTTCAAACGACTCCGGGATCCGGGGTTCTGAAAGGCATGTCCGTATTATTCTTTTGTGGGAATAAAAATGAAGTTTAGGTATATTAGCGCCCGATTATCCGATCACTGCTTATAAGTGAAAACTTGTTATTGGCTCTCTGTTATAAGTTTTTTAATGTAATATGATAAAGCCGTTGGTCTTCCAAAGAATAAATAAATATAATTTGCTGAAGGGAATTCAAGCAAGGCTCGGCGCATCCCACATCATAGCCTCGATATGTATCGTAATTCACACTATAACTTGTGTGTACAATAAAGGGTCATGAAAATAAAAGCATCATTCAAATTTAAACGTATGTGAAAATTTATTAACAAAATGAAAATAGGTGAAATAAATAACATAATATGTATATTTTTTGAGAAATATTAATTTGTACATTATCTTATTTTCTTACAATTAAATTTCCCCTACGATAGGGGACAACAATGCACATAAAATACAAATTGAGTTTTAAAAATTATCAGAAGGTATCTATTGTAAATTTATCACTTAAAACCTACGAAATCCATTTAAATGTACCTCCCGTACGAGTTTTTATATTCGATATAATTTGCAATTGACTGAAAATTTATACTACAAAATTATAAGCGGAGTTTTTAAAGTGAATCACAGTTTAAGTAATGGTGTTTACAAGTCGAAGGCTGCTTGCTACCTTAGTAGGCGCGACAGCATTGTTAAGGCCGTGAATTAAATTTAGTTTGAATATATTCTATAACATCTTTAGAAAAATAACTGGATGTTTGTATAATATCAAACTTAAGTACATTTAGTGGTGCTGAAATTGAGTGGAGTCGCAAGAGGCGCACAGTTTGTTTACTCGTCAATCACAGAGATGTAAACATTTTCTGCTCATTTCCAAACGTTGTAAATCATTTGGAATACATTCTGAACAAGAAGCGATTGAAACATTTCCACTAATTGTCAGAAAATGCATGAAATATTAGTCATTATTTCATGAATATATAAGATGTAATATAATATTCAAATATACTATATTTAATAATTCAGTTATACAAAAATATAGTCCTTATATTGCTAGTTTCAATGTGAGACATCGAACATAGAACATACAATATTTAAAATGTTTACAATTTTTATCGCGCTAGAGGAATGAGAAGGTCGACTGCGGTCGACGACTGGGTCGCACCACACTTGGCACCTTTTGAGTATTTACGCTATCTCACCGGCACTCTTTCGAAGTAGCCGCTACAAACTAGAAGAGGCACGCTTCGGATCCACGAAAAGGAGGTCGAAAAATATCTAGAAATAAATACAACCGTAGCTTATGAGACGTAGCCGCCTCGTTTAAAATATAAACTCATTGATTTCCCCCGCACGACTAAATTCGAAAGCTAATTTACTTTGGCTCTTGCGATTTGTATTATACATGGTCGATTTTAGCCGTGCGGCCATCGCATTTTGGAAATCATTCCACCCAGGTCCGTCGCTGGCGGCGGTTACCACGGAGTTACTAGACTGCAGCCGCAGCTAGACGCGCGTGGCCTACAGACGACCGGCGGGCAACGCTCACATTGGGAACGATAGAATAGGACAGGACAATATTGTATTTATTGACTTCGCTGCGTAAGTACACGCCAGAAATTACATGAATATTCTTTTTATTCAGAATAGATTCACCGTAGGCACTAATATTTTATTTAGAAATTAAATCCATTCACACCAGTCTTACAACAACGACAATGAAGTGTCGTCCAATGAAATTCCATCTTCAAGACAATCAAATTTCTTTTTATATTACATCAATCTTACTATGTACGAGACTTCTGGACCTCATTCTCTGGTTTTGGCCCAGAATGCTCCGTTCACACAAGGACAACGTTATCCTGTCTCATTATATGGTTCCCTGTGAACTCAGTTCGTTAATCTAATGTCGGTGGTGGCGGCGGCCAGTGAAAACGAAGCTCGTCCACCAGCCGGCCGCCCGTCGCGGTCGTTAAAGTCTGATGTCGCTGGTGGCGGTGGCCAGCAGCGAAGGGGCGTGCGCGCGCCTCCAGCCGCTCGCCGCGAGTGCCTCCTCCTGCGGTTGCTCGCTCGCCGCAGCTTCGCCATCTGTCCGCACGAACGCGCGGCACTGCACGTCTTCTTGCGCGCCATACCGATGGAGGCTGAGAAACTTCACATTGGCCACGATAGAAGAGTTCATCGGCCTCGTCTCCCGCGGGATGTTCACCGTTGTGGCCGAACGTTCGATACGCTTCGTTCGCCCGTCGGCCGGCGCCAGTTCCAGGGACTGCCCGCGTCCGTACAACCTCGACTGACCGAAGCGAGGTGTCAATCGTCCTATGAGATTATCCTCCTTTCGAGCATTTTTGCCCGATTCCTGAGAACCTTCCGTTGATTTTGGCTTCTTTTTCAAAAAAAATGGTGTCAGTCTCTCTGTTAGAGGCCGCGATGAGGAAGAGCCTGCATCCTGCACATTTGAAGTCGAACTGGACGTTTTTAATGGCTTCATGGAGCTCACCTGAGTTTTTATTGGATTAGATTTTCTCTGCAAACTTATTCTAGAAAACATCCCATAATCTTCTTTCTCCTTCCTTTCTACGGGTTCTACGGGAGTCACTGTCTTCTTCGGCACATCGTCAGGTGGGTCGTCTTCGCAAACTTTCAATACACAATACGAATCTCTTTGGAGCTCATCCAATAAGCTATCGTCATTGGACACCGTGTCTATTTTGCTAGCGGGTCGTTCGTCTTTGTCGTCCGGTGATCCTTGTTCGTCGCCGCTGCGCAGGTCTCGGCTCGGCAGGCTACACGACGAGCCGTAGAGCGCTGCGATCAGAGGAGAGCTTCGTCCGTCTGTTCCTTTAGTCGTGTCCATCTCGGCGGGCTTTGGATGTAAACGTGCTCTCAATGCCGTTTGACCTCGCGGTGGAACGGCAGGCGGGGCATCGTCATCGGAGAGCCGCGCATGGCTCATAAAATTGGTCATTAGTTCATACTCTTTACAGCGATGCGATAGGTCGAGGTCGTGTTTGTTAGTGTCGGGCTTGGGGCGGCGCTCGGGCGGGCGCGGTTCTACCTGCACGTAGTCGCCGGGCGTGGCGCGTGAAGGAGACAACCGCGCCGGCTTCGGTGGCCTCGCTGGCTTATCCGCTGACCCGTCGCTGTCTTCGGAGGGCTCGTGCTTGAGACACGACATAGACAAGTATCCGCTGCCGGTGGATTTGGTCGATTTACCAGATGAGCGCTCATCGCCGTGGCGACCTAATTTAAGAGATTCCGTGCTCGAACCTATATCGAGCGATGACTGCATCGGCAACGCCGCTCCGTCGAGGTCAACAGAGGGCGAGGTGTCGGCGCGCCACGGCCGCCACGAGAACGGCCCTCCGTCCACGCTACCCGCCGCTCCCGCCAGGTGGAGGTAGTTATCATCGCCAATCGGCGCTTGTCTGAAACGAATTGGACCAGTATTAACTAACTAATAATCTTAAACTTAATATGCGATAGATAACGTGATAATATTTCAATTAAACTAAAAATCTTACAATTGTTCTGTGTTTAGTTTACTTGAAATAGTGTTTAGTGTTAAACTGTTGAGCCTAATTATGAATATTACGTATCTCAATATGTACCCATACGGATGGAAACAGCTGAAGACTATCGGTCAATACTCACTTGCTGCCGTACTTGGTTTCTCTAGCGAGAGAACGTCGGTAAATTCGGTGGCGATGTTCCAAATGGAACATAGTCTCCTGAAGGTCCCGTAACGTCGCCGCTTCCGCCTCGCGCTCTTCGATGCTGGTATTATCTGTAATTGAAATCAAATTTGATTATTTGAACACGTAGATTACATTTTGCAACGTGTACCTACAGAAAAACCGCCTATGAATGGAGAAACGCACTGTTGCTTCATAACCATTTTCAATCCAAAAATCCTTTTTTGTATTACCGTTGCACCACAGAGAAACAGTGCATTAGGGGGCGTAAGTATTTTAAAATATGACTAATAAAGTTATTTGCATTCTATTCCCGGTTGCTATTACAATAAGGAAACATGGAGAGTAATAACTCCAACAAGGTGTCCTAGTCAAAAACTGTGATATTTAATGACAGCTAAGATAAAGATAAAAAAATCCTTATTCGCCATTGGGCCTTCGCGGGCACTGAAATATAATTTTATTCAATTTTTTTATGTTCCTATTTTTCTTTTTTAATCTGCTAGAATTTCTAAAATTAGCATTGTGGCGAAGAAGAAATACCGAAAGAAACTTGCCAATAAATGTCATATTGGTACAATAATGATGTCAAATGGTAGAATTAAAGATTATTAAAGAAAAGGCTTTCAGTGCTTAATTATAGACATCTTTGTCAGTTACATATTCATCAATTCTATAACAATCATTTGTACGCACAGTATTTTTGATGTGCTTTTTAATAAATTGTCAAGAAAGGACAGAACTGTTTCAGCCAATATATTATAGAATCGAATACAATTTAAAAGAAAAGATCTACCAGTTTTAGCAAGCCGATGTACATACGCATACACAACTTATTTCTACTTCTAAGCTTTTCGCTAAAGTTTGAAAACGACTTTAATTTTTTACGGACTGTACAAAGTACATGTCAAATTCCAAGTGTGTCATTGCCGCGTAACAAATAATTGTTCTAGTTCCGGCACCTACATATTTGTAATAATTAAGACAGTGTTCAATAATAAGTATATACAACACGTCTTCTGCATATTACTAACCTCTAATTTTATTACATATTGTCGGGACACTCACTTTAACATGTTACAATATAGTATAGTTATAGATTTGCATTTACATAACCTTACAGTTTTTGGTCCTTCGAGCCGGATTCCATTGTAAGCCCAGTGTCTTAGTAGAACCCCCGGTTTGAAATGCATTATTTCTTGATTGTGCTCTGTCATTGTTCGGTTGTTTATTAAAGGTCGCTCATTGCAGCTCCGTTTTATTAAGTGAAGACCCGCACCCAGCATTCATGTACACAAGTTGACGTTGCAATTTCTGTGCCTTTTCGATGGTGTTGGCACCGCTTAAGACGTCATCGACGATTTGGTTATTTATGACGTCTGCAGCTAACGGATATAAATGTAAGTCATGCTGTGTGAGTGTTGTTTTAACGTTCGTAAAGCCAGAAATGGTGCATTCTTTATGTCATATGTCAAAGTGCAAAGTTGATATTCCATTAATGGCGTCTCCGATGTTTCTCGCCAAACAATTTTTTGTAGGTGCTGACCTTGCTCAATCACCAAAATCATCCGATACATCTTCTTCAATCAGCGGTAAAAACGTATTTATATAATCGCAAACTTCTATGCATATTACTGCCTAAACTGAGCTCGGGTTTTGGATTTTCCGAGCTGTTGTTAGGAGTTTTTCTTCGTGGGTAACCGGACTTCATACCTCCTCCCATCTTCTAACCTACGAGTTGTTGAAGAAAAGAGCTCTTCGCAGTGTTGCTCCTGTGACATCAATGTATTGCAAGTGTCGTCCTTAACATCTTCGACTTCAAATATTTCGACAAATTTTCGTTGTGACCACGTGACAATTGTAAGTCTTTAAGTTTCCAACCAGTAACCAACCTAGCTGCGACAATTGTGCTAGCGGTTGGTCTGCCTCTCCCCTGACAAGATCATTCTTTACAATTTCGAAGTATACGTGTGCTTCTAATTAAATTTATATGGGCCGTGAAATATTGTAATCAGGGTCAGCCAATGCAGTGTTTGCCACATAGGGCCAAAGTTTCTTAGCAAATGTGATATTTGGTAAATTATTGACCACGCGTATCATTACTCTATAACTAACGCTTCAGTTTTAAATTGAAAATCGTAATAATGTAAGGACTAGCAGACCAAATTAACTTTCGCTTTGATTTTATTCGATGAAGTACCATTTCGTTTTATGCTTACATCGGAACTAGGACAATTATTTGTTATGTTACCATTTGTTGCAGCAATGACACACTTGGAATTTGACATGTAGTTTGTACACGACATACATTATGTTTTCATAAATATATTGAGAAGTAACAGTAAGGATATTTAAACAGTTCCCTGAGTGATTCACTAGAGCCCATGTTATAAATACAACGAATGGCTCTTTTTTATAAGATAAAAATTGTCAAAGAACAAGCACGGGGTGAGATTTGCGTCACATTATAATTAGCCTGTTGTCTGCCGCACTACCTCTCTCTATATGCCCGATTTTGCGAGTAGTGATTTTAGTTTCAGCTTTTATGCCTTATAAAGAAAATACTCAATATCGCCTGGCATTATTTTAAAAAACTGAGTTGCCAGCTATACCTAGTCTAGCCATAAATACTGAAACAAAGAAAAAAAAAATTCTATTGCAAATAACATTTATTACTTTTACAGTGTGTTAGTTTAATACATAAATATGAAACAATTTAAAATATAAAAAGCTTATTCGAAGTGGTCTCCATTGGCTGCCATACAGTCTTTTAAACGTTGAGGCCAATTATCAATAGAAGCACGCACTCTTTCCATGGGAAAGTTCTTCACTGCCAATCATACGGATTGTTTTAGGGACTCCAAATTAGCATGGCGTTTAGAGCAAGCCGTACTCTCTAAAACTGACCAATAAATCATAATCCAGCGGATTAAGATCGGGACTAGACGACGGCCTGTCTTCAGCTCTGATGAAGTCCGAAACGTTCGTTTCCAACCAAGGCTGCGTAGACCGAGGTTTATGACCCGGCGCCGAGTCTTGCTGGAAGGACCATTCTTGGTTATTGAACATAGTGTTGTTAAGGGGCTTCAACTACCTTCTCAAGAATGGTATCTTGATACACTGGTGCCGATGTTTTGATACCATTTACACAAAAGTATGGCTCAGTCACTCCTTCATAGCTTTTTTTTCCCCACCAAACCATCACTGAAGCCGTATAGTGCTCACGTTGGACTCTGTCGACTAATTGGCCAGCTTCCTTAGAGCTTTGAGCATAAATACGGTCATTTTGTTTGTTAAAATGATGCTCAATTGTAAAAAATTTCTCATCCATAAACAAAATTTTTCTGTGACCTCCCTTTGCGTACCACTTCAGTAGTTGTTTCGATTTTACCAGCCTATTCTTTTTTAAATTATCAGTTAAGAAATTACCAACCAAGCGTATGGAGTTTTCAAAATTGCATTTAGCCATACCTACTTTGTGTAATGCAATCACAGCGATTCGGTTCTCTTTATCACCCCACTCCATTTTCATATCGCAAAATTTTGTACAATGTATTGGCGCCAAAATGAGAAAACTCAATGAACAATCATATAAAAATGACAGATTCCAAATTCAAATGTAATATTTTGTTTATTTTTAATTGTAACAGTATTTATGACCAGATTGTATTCATATATTTTGTCGACGTTTTGGTCTAATCGCAATATTGACCAAGCAGTCGTAGAACTATGAGCGTTGTCCTTTGCAGATCTTCGCTTCGTTTAGTAAGTGTAGTATTACCTGACGGCCGATGCAGCCGGTGGTCGAGGTGCTGTGCATGCGCGACAAGCAGAGCGTGCAGCCGCTGCAAGTCCCGCGCTGGGTCGAGCCGTAATGCAAGAGCGGCCGGCCCGCGGCGCACCTCACGTTCGCCGGCCTCAGTCTCATCAGCGCGTGAACCGCATCCCTGCGCTTCAGCCTCGGGACGACCGCAGCTGCGCAATCAAACATTACAGTTACAAAACAATAGACATACATTATGTAAATTTATCGTAACAATAAATCGCTGCTGCAGTTGATGGTGCAGAAACGGTCCACGTTGTATGTGTGTATATTGACCATGTCCAGTGCGTGTCTGCGTAGTAGCCGCGGTGCGCGGGCGAGGCGGGCGAGTGCCGGCACAGCGCGCTCAGCAGCCGCACCCACTCGGCGCGCTCCACGCAATTGTTGGCTTGCACAAACAGCACGCGCTCGCGGTGCACTGCAAACAAAATACAAAATTAAATGTATTGATTTGCTACGGAAAGTTTTGAAATTTGACGTATCCTCTTAGCAATGTGGGATAAAAATGTTTGTTTGTAACATATTTAACGTACATTACCTATATAATAACAAATATAGTAATAAAAGAAACATTGGTACATAGAGGGAAGAACAGCCTTATCACTCAATAGAAATCTCTACCATCTAATCTTACAGGCATTGATAGAGAATTCCAAAGCATCGAGAAGGACAGCATGTACTTTACAGACTAATAAAATACAATGCATAATAATATCTTCTATATAAATAAAAAAAATAAAACAACAACAGCTGAATTAAATAGTAATACACAAATTATGCAATAAAATGTTGAGAACACAAATAATTATACATATCTATACTACTCGTAATATGTAAAGCTTTAAAGACGCTAATCTCTGAAACTACCTATTGGATTTGAAAAATCCTTTTGTATTTAATACGCTAATTCTTGACGAAAGAAAAAAAAATTAAGAAAATGCGGATCCCACGGGATACGTGCAAACGAAGTCGCGGGTTACAGCTGGCCATACTATATTCATAAACTAAGTGATGTGAATAAATAGAATACATTAAAATAGACAAAAATAAAATGTATACTTAGTCTGGCCATAAATATGTTACAATTAAAAATAAACCAAAATATTACATTTGAATTTGGAATCTGTCATTTTTATATGATTGTTCATTGAGTTTTCTCATTATGGCGCCAATACATTGTACAATATTTTGCGATACTAAAATGGAGTGGAGTGATAAAGAGAACCAAATCGCTGTGATTGCATTATACAAAGTAGGTATGGAACCAAATGCAATTTTTAAAACTCTCCATACGCTTGGTATTAGTAAAATGTTTGTGTACCCGGCTATTAATAGGTACAATGAGACCTCCTCTGTTTGTGACAGAAAAAGATCTGGCCGTCCACGTAGTGTTCGTACGAAAAAGGTGGTCAAAGCAGTAAGGGAAAGAATTCGAAGAAATCCTGTCTGAAAGCAAAAGATTTTATCTCGGGAGATGAAGATAGCACCTAGAACCATGTCGCGTATTTTATAAGATGACTTAGGACTTGCAGCCTATAAGAGACGTACTGGTCATTTCTTAACTGATAATTTAAAAAAGAATAGGGTGGTAAAATCAAAACAACTACTGAAGCGGTACGCAAAGGGAGGTCACAGAAAAAAATTGTTTACGGATGAGAATATTTTAACAATTGAGCAACATTTTAACAAACAAAATGACCGTATTTATGCTCAAAGCTCTAAGGACAAGCCCAATTAGTCGACAGAGTGCAACGTTGGCACTATCAGACTTCAGTGATGGTTTGGTGGGGTATTAGCTATGAAGGAGTGACTGAGCCATACTTTTGTGAAAAAGGTATCAAAACATCGGCACAAGTGTATCAAGATACCTTTCTTGAGAAGGTAGTGAAGCCCCTTAACAACACCATGTTCAATAACCAAGAATGGTCGTTCCAGCAAGACTCGGCGCCGGGTATGACCCGGCTCGGTCTACACAGTCTTGGTTGGAAACGAACGTTTCAGACTTCATCAGAGCTGAACACTGGCCGTCGTCTAGTCCCGATATTAAACCGCTGGATTATGATTTATGGTCAGTTTTAGAGAGTACGGCTTGCTCTAAACGCCATGACAATTTGGAGTCCCTAAAACAATCCGTATGATTGGCAGTGAAGAATTTTCCCATGGAAACAGTGCGTGCTTCTATTGATAAGTGGCCTCAACGTTTAAAGGACTGTATGGCAGCCAATGGAGACCACTTCGAATAAGCTTTTTATATTTTAAATTGTTTTATATTTAGGTATTAAACTAACACACTGTAAAAGTAATAAATGTTATTTGTAATAAAAAAATTTTTTTTTCTTTGTTTCAGTATTTATGGCAAGACTAGGTATATGTGCTCACGTGTCGCAATTGAACAATTTGAATAAAAGAAGAGGTTGAAGATGCAACTTTTACTTAAAGTTGAAAGCGACGTCAGGCTTATCGCTTTTGCAGGAAATTAATAGTTTTACACGCTTGCGACTGGATATCAACAACGGGATTCCCATAAGAACGAAGCTGTGTTTAAGTAATAGAACTGGATTTTATCTTTACAGATGGATTGAAAAGATTGTTGTACAATAATGCTATTATGTACATCTCTAGTACTTGCTTTTATGTAAAATGTATTGATTGATGTCATACCTATCTGGAAAATGTTGTTGGCGCCGAGCGGCGCGCCAGCGGGCGGTCCGTCGACGGCCGCCACAGCCAGCACGCCGGCCAGCGCCAGCCGCTGCGAGCCAGCGCGCGCACCCAGCCGCGACCACGACAGCTCGCCACTGAAACACGCAACAAATTACTACCTGCAATACAAGTATTGCTGGTGGATTGCTACCCTCTCTGCCAACATAGAAACTCCTCCCGAGCTTACTTGTAACCTCACTCACTCGCAGGAATACAACGAACTTCCAGGGAGTTGTTATTTGGCTGAGTCTTCCATAGATGGCAGAGGAACAGCTAAGATCAGATCATGCTTGACACTTAAAGTGCGACTGTAACCCTTATTACGTACGGCATAAGAACGGTACCAAGATCAAACTGTAAAGCTTAACGCGCACTTAGCTATACTTTTCCTATTTTAATACGTCACCTCTTTCATCAGTGCAGATGAGGTTGGACTTTGATTCTAAAGTTGATAGAGAGCCGCTTACATCCTCGTGCTCATTATACAAAAATGTATGTCGTTGTATGATTGTAACGTACCTCGTGAGTCGGAAGTGCCTCCGCTTGGCGTGTGCGTGTGCGGCGCGCGCCCAGCGTCGGCGCGGCGAGCCGGCGCCTGCGCGCCCGCCCTCCGACCGCTTGATCATCGTGCTGCAACACATGAGGATTATCATATTGACATTCATTACTTACTATTGAAGAACAGTATTTCGCAGTAGCAACTATTAACCCTTCGAAACCCGGGTGGTCGTATACGACCTCGAAATGTATGGGAAAACGTATATAACGGGTTCTGACTGCTCAATGCATGAACGGTCGTGGGTTACCGCATAGAACAAACATCTATTCATAACGTATACGCATTTTTGTTTCGCTGATATAAAAACTACAGTTGACGGACCATAATGTATTTTCTATATAAGTACATAATAATATATTACATACTTATGCCATTTTCTAATTATTTAATTATCATATCTATAGTGTAAATTTCCTGAACAAGTATAAAATTGTGCCAAAATAAATGTGTTAGTCACATAATGACATTTTATTTTTTGGAACCAAGTTCATGCACACGACGGTTTTTTGAGATTACATGTCAAAAATTGATTAAAAATCGAGTCAATCGAGTCCTTGGGACAAATGAGTGGAACTTAGAGGAATTACTAAAAATGTTCTTCTTTGAAGAAGCAAAAAGGCGACGGCCACTACTGTTTATTCTTAAACATACAATAGGGAAAAATACGAAAAGCATACAATGGGGATATTATTAAAAATTGGCAGATTTCGCTACAAACCCATAAGTTGAACATAACTATATGGAACTCCTAGTAATATTAATTCAATTTATTTCTTTAAATGTAGTACCTATTTTAGTTTTTGATCTACGAGTATGAGTTTATGATCCATAACAATGAACGTAACAAGTTTAGTAACAAATAGCATTAACAAACAATACCCTATCATTTGCAGATGTAATTAGCTTGCAATATTCATAAAGTTACTATAAATGGCACTACGTGCATTTTAATAAGCTACCACCAATAACTTTAATACTGACATCATGTCTTTTATTTATTGTATTTCGGAAGCTTACGGCTAGTTACAAAAAATACATTGCGATATTAATAACAGAAGGTCAATTGAAAGTTTCCACGTATAAAAAGTACGACGAAAACAGATCTAAAGGAGTTGCACGTTTTACAAATACAACTAATAAACCAAACAAGACTATTCAATGTCGAAGCAAAAAAAGCGGTAAGAGATGACTTTTTAAAGGTATTAAACAGGTTTTTTGCAAATTTAAATTAAACTGTGCCAAGCATGTCAAATTACTCACAAGCCCTAATAAGTATTTTACGGTAAAATTACGATTACACTATGTATATATTTATATATATTTCAATACGATGATTGTCATTTATTCGTGTTTTATTTATATTTACACTTCAAAGTCAGTCATAAAATTATTCAGAAAATTTATTCCAGTGAGTATAGTAATAGTATAGTAATACGGAGAGTGCATTCTCTTGTTGTTTTAAATATGGCACTTCTTTACTAAACGGTCTAGGTATGGTAAACCCATAACTTACGGTGCCTAATTAAAATAATTGATGGTGCCTTCAATTAGCATAAAGCATAAAGTTATGTGATGTAGAAATACATGCGTCAATGGGTAATCGATTTACATAAGCCAGGCTTCTGTTTTGACACACAACGTGGTATCTTACATTCCTGGTAGATTCGTTGTTAAATTGAACACAAACTATCAACCATACAGTTGTATTTCTAAAAACGTCGTTTTAGTAATTTTTTTATTTAGACTAAATTCTGAGAAAGTTAAACCTCTATTTGAAACTAGATTTAATTACGTCATAACGTAGCTATAATATATTTCTCCTGTTTCGGAATCTTCCATACATATAGAGAAGATATCATAGCTTTGACGGGCATAAAATATGCCTCGACATGTCTCGGAGATCAATTAGTATAAGGATGGTATGAAACTAGTCGCACATCTTTTACCATAACATTGACCAAAAAAATAGATATTAATAGTGAATATTTCGATACGTAGGAGATTTGACCAAATCTAGATTGACCAAGAAATTCATTCATGATTCATGCCCTTTATTTAATGCTACATTAACATAAAATATAGAAACAAACATTTGCAGCAACACTTACCCATATCTGGTCGAAAAGAGGCACAGACAAAAATGTTAAAATAAATACCGGGATACCACATTCGTACAATGATCTATTAGTCTATTCTATAAGTAAATACTATACACAAATAAAAGAAAAGCTGATTCAACGTTTAAACTACACTGCTGAGTAAATTGGTAGTGTATGCAATGGATATAGAATATGTTCTGTAATTCATCTAACATAGTGAGGAGGCAGCTTGGCTCATTTGCCATCATATCAAAATAGATAAAAAAGGGTGCATTGCGACACAGACTAATGGAAGTTTTAAGTAAATAACAATACTACCTATACAAATTCTCGTGATGATATTCGGAGAATATGAATATTTGTAAAATAAGCCATATCGGCGAATACTGATGTATTCGTTGGATCCATAGTCGTGTGCCAAGATAACAAACCTGTAATATGTTGCACGAATTTCAGAACACCTGATTTCGTAGCTATCAATGAAAAAATATGGTTATATTATATATATATAGTTATCGTCAGAAGTTTGAAGAGTAGTCTATGTGAGCATAGCTGCCATATAGATAATCGAGATGGTATCAAATATGTTTGATAAAATGGTTCAGTGGTCTCGAAATATGCAAGAAGAGAGAAAATCGCCGATTTTCTATTAATTTTCAATTGGTGTTTTCAGGTAATACGCCTACTTGTAATTCGCTCGCTAAAACGCTCGACGTGTTAACAATAAAAATTTTAGTTAATTTTAAGACAAGTAGAAGAGAAACTGTAAAATTACATAACATAACAAAATACAAGAAGTAAAACAGTAATATAAATAAAAAAAAATACACGAATATATGCCAAATAATAGGCGAATTTTCTCTCCCAGGCGGTACGCTCGAAGGTATTATTAGACACTCAAGGTAAAGGAGCCAATTGGACCGATAAATATAAATTTTTCCATTGAGATTCCTTGAATCACTTAAGCAGGCAATACAACTGTAAAGCAGAAGCTTGATTAGTAAGGACTGGTACAGACGTTTCTTTTCGCTCAGATAGAAGCGGCGTTCTCAACGCGCAAAGCATTCACTATGCGGGTCGAGTAGTGATGAGCATATTATAATCTTCGTTAACACATTATAGTACGAGAATTAACAGCGCGGCTTCTACACGCACATAAAAAGATGTCGTCTGTCCATTACCTTAATATGAGTAAGATACACAAACTCACCCTTCCTTGAGCAAGACAGGGGATTCTTGTACGTTGTTGTTTTGTGTGTCTGTACTGGTTGAGATTATTTCCAGGAACTGCTTTATTGCTTGCACCTTTTAACATAAAGCAAAAAAAATCAGAAAGAGAAAACAATCACTTGTATTCACCACACTGTTTGGAGAACACGCCAAAGTAACAAGGTACATATAGCTCATCGCGAATAATAAATCGAAAGGTAAGTATTCATAAATATAGGGCAAGTAACTACGGTTGGTGGAGAGCGTTAATCTGCATGGAAGGTACATGTCTAGAGCTGTAATTAATATTACTTGTGCATGATGCAACCTGACTATAAACAATGCAGGCTCTGCCAGTTGCCAACACGATTATCCCAACATAAATATAACAACCTAATGGACATCGAAATGTAATGGAAAAGGTGCCTCACGGAAAAACTGCTGGGTACTATTTTGTGTATTTTGTATGATATTTATTATTGTGTATAGCGTATGTATCCTAATTGATATTAAAAAAAAACATCAATGAGTTAGAATGACCTATCCATGGTATGGACTCCCATTAAAGAGAGTGTTATGACATCTGGCGGTTAGTGCTAGTCACGCAAACGGAACCGCATGATTTTACTGAAAAACAATAAATGTAAAAAAAATGTATCTTCAACTCACATGTTTGGGCGTACAGAAGCTGCGGTACAGTTCGGCCATGTACTCTTCCTTGCAGACTTGCTGCGCAGACCGGCTGCTCACGAGGTTGCCTAGCGACTGGATTGTTTTCGAGATAAGGGTCAGAGTTCTGTTTGTTTGTGGGTCCTGGTACAAAAAAAAAATATTTTATTTTAAACGGGCCGCATTATTCTATCTGAAATTTAAATATACTGTGGTGGCTTCATCATAAATACTGACCCTACAATGTACAAATAGTTTGATAAAAACGTACATAGTACGAATAATAACAGACAAAAAGTGCAACTTCCTCGGGTACATACTTTATCATATATCCTTATTTATAATTTTAGACTTACTAAGCATTGTTAACGGGACCTACACTTTTATATTTTACAATTATTATAAGTATACCTAACAGAAGTGTACAAACCTATTTTTTTTAAACCCGACAAGCTAAACCTATTTGTTTAAAACACGAACTCTTAAGAGTTCTGAATAATTGTTTAACATGACATTATGCAATTATTCAGTATTAATGAACATAGGGCGCATCAAAATACCACTACTTCATAGAAAACCGCAAACATTCCCCTGCAGAGTTGTTGCATTCCTGCGAGTTAGTGAGGTTACCAGTAAGCAGTGGAGTGGAGTGGCAATACGCGAGTGATACTTTTTGTATTACAGCCGTCCATAGGCTACGTTAACCATAGTATCAGGTAGTCCGTATGCCTGCCAACATATTTAAAAAAAAAATAATGACATGAAAAAGTTGTCTACATTGTACTACACAATTTATTTTCTTATGTATGTATAAATGTTAAAACAAACGAGTGAAGTGTGTAAGAACCGAGTTACATGGCTCTCGGTTGTCTTTACCTACTCCGCAAGGGATTTGGCATTAAAATATACATAGATGTATGAAATGTAAAAGTGGTATTTACGTACGATTTGTTCAGTGGTGAGATCGAACAGTCTCGGGCCGAGGATGGCGGGCGCGAAGAACCTGAGGAAGATGAAACCCGAGACGACAGAGTAGCGCACTTCCGCGTTCCGAGGGAAGTGTCGCCCGGCGCACTGTCGCAGTGCGTCGAATAGACGGCACATCACCGGCGGGCACATCGCGTACGACGTCGTGATCGCCGCGAACACCTGCACACACACACCATTGTTTGTTTTAAACTACAACTATATAAAAAAGTACGGCAGAGTAGCTACATGCTATATGCAAAATTTACAAAAAATTGGGACTATTTTTAATAACCTTATATTATTACAGGTGTTTTTACCTTACCTTGCCTATGAAATTGTCAATTTCTAATAAAAATAGCTAATTCATAGCTTTGTGTGGAATCATTCTAATTAGACCTTTTTTTACTACTGTTTATGCCTTTCCATGACACGATATATGAATTCTAATAGTTGATACAATATTCAAAATTGCATTATTTTAATTTATTAAGTCAATCCAGTCAAAGTTAGGTTTACTAAAATATAATAAAATTGATGATTGAGTAATCAATTCCCATCACACATAATAAAGTTTTCCCAATTATCGGTCCAAAAAATGTGCCCACCCGTTCGACATATTCCTTGAGGTTTGCCAAGTTGGCGGAGATGGCAGCGGAGGGCTTGACTCGTGCGGGATCGATCTCGCAGGGCCGCCGTTCGGCCAGCACGGCAGCCAGCGTGGGCCGCAGGACACCGCGCAGGTACGCCGCGCCGCTCAGCCGCATCGCTTCGTCCATCATCTTCGACACCAAAGTGTTGCCGCGGAAGATAGTCGTAGCGTCGCTGGAACATATAGGCGAACATACAATAATTACCTTCCTACCTACCTTCCACAGTAATCAGTAATCAAACACCATCGAACAGAATATTCGGCCACTAGTTAATTTCTAACACTTTTTTTTTAATTAAACGTGAATGCTATTTAAAAGAGATACTATATGGCTGTGTTTAAGTCTTTGGCCTATGTTATGAAACGAATAATTAACGTTATCTATACAATAAGATCGGTGACTTCAACAGAAAGCATATCTCTTTCTGGTCATTTTAACTAGATAAGATAAGATGAAACATACATTAATTTTGCTTTTGATCTCGTTTTTCTCATTGTTCTATTCTGATCTTTTGTTGTCGTTGAATCTAAAGATTTTCATATTTCCCTTTTTTAAAAAAAAAATCAGAATGATTTTTAAATATTTAATTAATATATAATTATATAACAGAAATAAATACATATTAAGGTTTTATTAAATATTCAGTTTAGTGCGTAATAAGGGTATTTAAAACTCTAATAGAAAACACAAGTTCAGTAATGTCGACCGCTGTTAATCTGTGAATGAGTTTATAATTCCCGGTATTTAGGGCATGTTTAACTAACGGTCCCCAATGTTGTCGATAAATGACGACTTCAAACAGTCATCTGAAAATCTGCAGCTGACCAGCGTACTCTAAGCCTATTTTTTATATGCCAGCGGTGGCATTCATATACGGTTGTGTAGAAAAACTCACGTGAGAACGGCTATTTCAGCGTCTGCGAGCTCCTTGACGATAGGCACGATGAGATCATGGTGTGTGAAAAGTCGCACCAGAGGCTGCGCCGCGTCCGTTTTGCTCGACACTATCTCGCCCAGGATATACACGGCAGATGCTGTGATTGGCTGTAAAATATTATTACATCTTTAGTAGCATTCGAAATATATCGCGCAAAGAAAACAAACCGAACGCGAAGCGGATATCGTAGACCCCGGATACATCCAACACAAGGCGTTATAATCCCTGCTGTTACTACAGTACGTCCTCAGGAGTCGTCATCCCGTATGAAAACAATGATCCTCCAGAGTTATTTTTTTGCTGTGGCCTTTTGTTAAAGTCTGATAACTTTACAGAAGAGCACAGCCAGTATTTTCCCAGTCAGGCCGTTGTCGCAAAATATTACCGAGTTTTGTGAATCTTAAATCTTAAATCTAAAGAAAACAGTTTTTTTTCAAGCAATAGAATTGGTACGGTAGTGCAACAAGCGACCGCGAGGCCGAACGAGGCTTGTAGCGTAAGTGAAAGGAAAGGAGGAAGCTAGTCAAAGCAGCCCAAGCACAAACCCTAATAACAACAATATCGTCAGTTTAGCTAGCTATGAGCTCAGTCGTGAATGACGCGACTTTAACATCAACGCTCTTGGGTTCGATTCCCACATAAGAAAAACATTTGTGTGCATGGACACGTCTGTTTGTCTTGGTTTGGATGTTTTAAGATAGGTAGGGCGCGTCAAAGCAGTCCGTCTCGGGAAGCACCTCCACCTCACAGAAAACCGCAACCAAATAGTTGGGTCGGCAACGAGAACAAGAGTGACACCCCTGGTGTTGCAAATGTCCATAGGCTATGTGCTTACCATCAGGCAGACCGTAGGTATGCTTGTTTGCCACCATACTGGTATAAAAAAATAACAACTACAAGAGGTTCGTTGTGTTCCTGCGTGTGAGTGAGGTCACCAGTAAGCTCCTAAGGAGTTGCTGTGTAAGCAGTAGAGAAGGCATCGCGCGAGTGATATTTAATATATTACAAACGTTAATAGGCTAAGGTAACTGCTTTACATCAGGTGAGCCATATGTTTGTATGCCTCCGTTGTATATAAAAAAATGTCTAATTAAACCATACTGATTGATAAGTCCAAAGTTGAGAAACATTTTTTAATTCACTAGAATGACAAATTTAAACTGTACGCCGTACGAGCCGCGTGTTAATCATTTAACTGTAAAACCTTAGTCTTCAGCGATACAATGAAGTTTTATGATATTTATACGGCGCATTCTGGAAGTATTCTCACTTACATCCGTTTGTCTACTTCCTTGTCATACATTTTGTTGTAATGTTATTTGTGTACCTTTTGGTGTACGCTTCTTAGGAAGAGCTCCTCTAGTTTGGCGTAGTGTTCTAGCGGGAACACGTGGTCGACGGTGTACTGGAGCAGCAACCGCAGTGAGCCCAGGGCCGCACTGCCTGCCGCCGACAGCCGCGTACCCGGCGGTGTCGCGCCGCGAGACAGCGCTCCGCCTGTGCGGGACACCAGGAAGTACCTGCAGGAATACCTACATGTCACACACGGCTCTAATCAAGCCGATCCCCACGGTCCATCAAACAAAAGCGAAATATGAGGGTGGTCATAATGTACGAGTGTACGCCATTAGATAACATTAATTTTCTCAAACATGTTCCAAAATATTCGCATTGATTAGCTTCGTCGAGATACGCTAGAAAAAGAAATTGGAAAAGTCATTGTTGATCACCAATGACATCTTTTAGAAATTCATTTCATATGAAAATTCATCATTGAGCGACCCAGAGCTGCGAGTCCTTCGGCCTTCTTGGAGTTCCACTCTGACCGACGATGGCAAGCCGGAGACCCTGACAATCACTAATGGTTCGCCACATACCTTTTGTACTTATTATATTATTACTAGAAATACACATCGCTCAATAAATGATTTGTATCCTCAAACACCAGTTTTTTTTTTTTAAGTATTTTATATTTTTTGCCCGTGGCTTCGCACCTGCAGGAAATATACTGAGGATTAAACTAACTAACACGATCAGATCGTTACATGAACTCGTTCTTAAGTAGGCCACATGAAACCGAATTTTGAACCACTAGTTTACTTTTTTAAGTATTGAATTTCGATATGTACAAAATTTCAGCGTTTTAGGCCAACGGATTAGGGTCGGGCGATGATGAGGCAGTGAGTGAGTAAGTACTTTTAAATATATAGTTTTAAATGACAACTTGTTGCGAAGCTCAGGTCCAAAATGCCCGGAGATGAATGTCTTACCAAGCCCGTAAAGGAGATGGCGCTGGTTGCCGCAGCTGTAGTCTTACTTCCCCGAGAAAAACTGGCGTGGCGGCGTCGTGCCACACGGACACTCTCGCTTCGCATGCTACACCCGGCTGAAACCATGACAATGACGTGATTATAATATAACAACGATTATACCATAAATAGGATATTTTTGGTGATTAACGGCAACTCGGTCCTACGCGGGAGACTGGTTCTTACGTTTAGTAACCCTGTACCCGTTTTGAGAACAATAAAATATGGAATTTCACCGAGTTAAATGGTAAATTTCGATTATGGTAACCACTTAGATCAGGTAGGCAGTAAGTTTGTTTGCCTCTCAACGTTGTATAAAAAACAAAGTTGGAAAGATAAGAAATCGTGTGTAACCATTTTCACAATTCTTGTGATATAGCTGTTAAACTTTTGTTACGTTTAGAGCAACGTAATTAAATTTGTTTATTGGAATGTGACGTCACGGCTCATAATCTCCCTTGACTAACAGTATCCCGTCGATATGCAATATAAGAAGAAATAATATGTTAATTTCTATTAAACAACGCTTCATAGAGAAAAAGATAATTGTGAGAGGTTTAAACATTTGCAAATATTAAAATGTTTTCCCGAAAAGTCAAGTACAGTCAAAGTACTTACAGTCAAATGGCCAATTGGGGATTTATCGACTAAGACCGCTGTAGTAACTATATGCTAAGACTTGGAAAAAATGCTTTTTTTCGAAGTAATATATTTTGAGAATGTTAACACTTTCTCTAAGTGAAGCTACGTTTTTTAATATCACTGCGCCCTACTTCTGTTTACTAATTGGTTAGTAGGCAGCGTTACGTTACGCTCAGATTATGGTTCTAATAATAATAATGAGTAAAACTGCAGAAAATCTTTCACGATTGCTATGACATATATATAGACCAGAATCAAAGTTTGCATTTGTTCCTGGATTAATTTAAAAATTAAATGAAATCGGGTTTTTTTTCATTATTAAAAATTGACGGTACATCGTTTGTCAATTGTGATTTATCAACTTTGATGTTCGTCGTCCGTAGTACAAAACAAATAATGAACGCAGAAAAATGTTGCTAAAGTACGAACACAGACATCCCAATGCTGTTGAAGACATTGTCACAGAAGACAAAACATGGGTTTATTGTTAGAACAAAAAAACAGCAGAAGTGAACAAACCTCCAAAATTGAACCAGTGAGAAATGTGAGTAAAATAATGATTATTCTTTTTTATCGCACGGAGTGCCTTTTCCGCGACCCGCCTTAAAGATCAAAGTACTGTTAATGCTTCTTGATATACCGCCATTTGTTTACCCAGTGTGTTTAAAAACATTCGAGAAGTACGATCAAGAATGTGTATCTGTTACACAATAAAAAATGAAAGGTTACATTTTTACGAAGTGAGAAGAGTTTGTGATAGCTTTCAATCAGCAACGTCCGATCAATGGTCTTTAAAAAATGGTTAAATTGTATTAAAAATGACTATAACGAAAGGTAATTTGAAGAAAACAATACATACATTATATTGCGCTTTACTTTTTTGAGAGTTACGGAAAACTTTCAGTGCGCCTAACGTAACATCATCATTACTTCAGGAAGGAAGTCCACTGCTAAACATAGGCCTCCCTCTTTGCGATTCTTTCCACGGTGATCGGTCATGTGCCGCTTGCATCTATCGGCTCCCTACGATCTTCACAAGATCGTCGGTTCATCGCATGGGGAGCCGTCCTACGTAGGGGTTCTTGGTTCGTGGTTGCCATTCGTGAACCTCACTACCCCAACGGCCATCAGTTCTCCGAGCTATGTGCCTGCCCACTGCCACGTCGGCTGATCCTTAAAGTGACGTTGGTAACTTCAGTTCCGCTACGGAAGAACTCAATCATGAATCTATTTCGCAGAGAAATTCCGAGTAGGGTTCTCTCCATCGCCCGCTATGCAACCTTGAGATTGACCACGTTTCTGTGCCGTAAGTCATCACTAGCCACATACACTGGTTGAAGACATTCGTCATTTCCTATGCGCTGGCCATCCGAGTTAAATTCGACGAGAGACCTCTTTCTCGAAGTTGGACCTACCTAGCTACTCTGTTTGTCCTAGGTAGACATACTCGTTAACAACTTCGAGAACCCATCTCTCAAATGAAACCGGAGTTGTTAGAACATGTAATACATTCGACATAATTATCGTTTTGTCTATGTCCATCTTAAGATGCACTCGGTGGGATGTTCTGTCGACATCTTCGAGCATTATGTTTAAGTCCTGCAGCGATTCCGCCATGATTACTTATCATCGGTAAATCGAAGGTGAATGAAATAATGTTGATGGAGTAAACAGTTTCGGATTCAAACTGTCTCTCCAATTGGATAAGTTTCGTGCTCTGGACCTGTAGTCGGATCGACATGGTCGTATTTTCATGTATGCTCCTCACACTTAGATATACCTATAATCAATGCGGTACCGCTGGAAAGACTGGAGGCACAGCTCAGGTCTGGATCGAATCGAAGGCCTTATAATCATCTACAAACACTAAGCATTGTGGTATAGCATATGTAACATACGGTCAACAGAATGCGCTTGATCTACGGTCAAAATATAAGGAAAGAAGTACCTATTTAAAGAAAAGGTAAAACAGAGGATCCTACACAGTATGTCCTCTGTGTTTTTGACTTACCGATTGCGAGCCATCCTTGTCTTTTGGATCAGAGTCCATCACGAGATCAAAACAGAAAAATTCATCAAATTGAGGGTTAACAGTCTTTTTTCTCGGCTTTGTACGCCTTTCTACTCTTCGCCCGTTCGAGTACAACAACGTGACGAGAGCAAATGGGTCACACTGTCCATTCTTGGTGGTGAGTTCCGAGCACTCTAGCACTCTAATGCGCAGCGTGTCTGGGCCCACACGCGCTGCGCAGTGTCTCTCGGGGTCTGACCAGTAGTCGGCGGCGGTGGGTGTGGGCGATGCGTCTGACTCGGACATAGCGTGCATGGGGGGTTTCGTCCGGGGTTTGCCCCATTGGGCTCGGTCCTTCAAACTTTCTGACCGCGACAGCGTTAAATTGGGCTCCGTCGCCACCGCACTCAAGAGTTTCTTGCTCGTCGAGCTAGAACAGGACCCGAACTTCATACTCTCTTTACAATATTCAGATATTCTGACAAAATTATTTCCTTTCGTCTTCGCCGAGCAGTTGTCGGCCGCCGGGTCAGGATCAGGTGGCTTTGGTTCCATTCGTAAACGCTTTCTTGAGTCCTCGAGTGAAAGTTCAATATACGCTTTTCCTTGAACCTCCGAGTCTGCGTCGACAGGCCGCAGCGCGAACCAGTGATCTTTGTTGTTGTACCGGTGGAGGTCCTCTCGTTTGATCGCCACCTTGCCGAGCACTTTGTCTTGTTTGAGATGTTTGTCGCGGTCGAACACGTATATTGAGAGATATCGAAATCTTCTCGGTACCTCGAACTGGAACTCCTCGCCAAAAAACGGACTGAAACAAACAACAGATGCTTAGTTCGCAACGGCCAGATAAAATGCACGATGTACGGAGGGGTTAAGCTGTTTCTGTAGCTTTACTGAACGGATGAAAATCAAGACTTGGCCAAATTACTACGACAGATTATAAATTAGCCAAATAATAAAATTGTTTCATATAATCAATCTTTCGCGATGCGTATTTAAACAGAAAAAAAGGCAGACATATATATATAATGATGTTGCTTTGGCTGTATTCGATTCTAGATTCCCGCAATGTAGTTTTAAAAAACATTTTAAGGACAGACTCATCCTCCAAAAATGTTTTATTATATGCTCGTCCAAGTATAGATAAACTGATATACATAATTGAAGTGAAGGACTAGACATTCTAAACCACATCTATTCACGTTGTCATAATCAACTTTCATCGCAGGGATTTACCATTCCAGTGTGTCGACGTGGGCCGATTGCACAGTGACGGTGCCCTACGACGGCTGGCAGGCACCGCCTACCGCAGGATTTCAGTGTATAATTTAACGATATTCGCGCAATTACCACATATAATGTTATCGGTTGTTTTTAAACAATTTTACTACTCTTAGGTATACAATAAAATGCAAATTACCGATTTGCCGTATCGAGAATCGAATGGTCGGTTAGGATAATAAGGTACATCAATTAACTGCTGTGCTTGGAAAGTTAAAACTTTGTAAGGACTTAATGTAATCGTAATCGACGATGAATAAATACAAATACGTGTAACTTGCCATGTAATTAGGTATTTATGTTTTTGTTTTTACATTAGCAGTGGTGGGTTTCGCGATTTTCCAATGAAATGGTAGCTTAGGTAAAGTAAAAAATATGTCTCCAGAGTGACTCCACGGTTAACTCTGATAAAGATCCTTGTGGAGGATTCTTGTGTTTGCTTTTACAAGTTTTACACAGCCATATTAAATACAGACATAAGAATCAGCGTGAAATTTACGAACAGACAGCGAAAACTCTAAATATATAGATTTTTTATTACACTTTTAGACTTTTAGATGAAGATCGCACCATGAATAAACGTTAGATAGTGATTATTGGTTTCCCACTTTGTGTACAAATTTTGATATACAATTCAACAGAAACGTTTCTTTATCTCTTTTATTGATAAATTATAGTAATGGTCAATTAAGTGTTGATAGTCTTAAATTTATATTAAAATTTTAAGAAATACTAGCATTATGGATTAAAAAAAAAATAGACGCATTAAATATGCAGTGTGATCATTAAATATTTTCATTTCGCTGTTTTAATGCAAAAGTCAATGCAAGTAAGAAGAAGAGCAAATAAAGAAAAACTTTAAGAAGGAAAATATGAAATTTGGAGGGACTTTATGAATACCAGCTTGACCCTTGTAATTCGGTTCAGAGACCAGCAGTAAGAATTGTAGATTTTCCTAAGCTTTCTCCCGTAAGCTCAATACGGTACTGTTATTGATGCCTTAATTCTAAAGAATTTGCCTAAAGTGAAGACGTTACTGCAGGAATGACAGCTCTTGGTGTATCAAGCGTCCAAAACCTATGATAAATGTTTGTTAAAAGGCGGGCCGTGCACTTCTTGCCACCTTAGTGATATAAAAAATATCGAAGCAATTATTTTATTCGTAGATTCTATTATTGCGCTGTGTAGTTGTTTTTAACTGTAGCCTATATCTAGATTTACAATAGCAACACAGCGAGGTCGGGATTGCTAACCGCGCTACTAATGCAGCCTCCTCTCCTTTACCTGGTGACCTTACTTATTTTCCAGGAAGACAACCCTCTAGGAAATTGTTGTTTAGCTGCGGACTTCTGAAGTTGGGGTTCCCCAGGCTGTAGTAGACCAATTCTATTTTTAATGTGGCCCGCTGGCGTAAAAACATTGACAAAGTAAAGGTGATGTGTCTGTTATTTTAAACTGGTTCACATGTAATAATCTTTTGCTAAACTCGGCTAAAACCAAATGCATCAAATTTAGTCTTCCGAATCTGCCAATACAGAAGTTCTCATTGGGAATAATACATTAGAATTTGGTTACTTGGAAATATTCTTGCCTTCTTGATAAATAATCTTGCCGGTAATCTCAGCTCCGCTGCATATGTAGTTAGGAGAATCAGACAATTGACGGATATGGCTACTGCGCGCTTAGTCTATTTCAGCTACTTTCACAGTCGTATATGTCGCATGGTATACTGTTGTGGGCAACGGCGGCTGACATTAAGACAAACAAAAAAGAGCCATTAGCTCTATTTATAACCTGTGCTCCAGAGACTCACTCATGGAACTGTTCAAAGAAATAAATACCCTCACTATTAGATCTCATTATATTTATGAAAACAAATATTTTTTTTATACTACATCGGGGGGCATACAAGCCTACAGCCCACCTATTTATATTACATTACTATATATTAACGCTTGCGATATATTAAATATCACTCGCCTCTTCCTCTCGATGCCTCTTCTGCTGCTTACACAGCTATTACACTCTTTAGGAGCTTACTGGTGACCTCACTCACACGCAGGAACACAACAACCTTCTAGCGAGTTGTTATTTAGCCGCGGTTTTCTGTGAGGTGGAGGTACTGCCATAGACGGGTTGCTTTGACGCACCCTACCTAAACCTCCAGACCAAGACAAACAGACATGTTCATCCACACAAATATTTGCCTTGTGTAGGAATCGAACCCACGAGCGTTGGTGTCAAAGTCGCGTCATTCACGACTGAGCCACTGAGCTCGACAGTATAATGTACCTACGTAAAAAATTCAAGTCGTCTTCAAACTTCAGCGAAAAACTTAGAAGTAGAAATAAGTTGTATACCGGCTTACTAGGACTGGTAGATCTTTTCTTGTAAATTGTATTTCATTTTATAATAAGTTGCCTGAAACAGTTCTGTCTTTTCCTGACAATGTATTCAAAAAGCACATTAAAAATACTCACTGTGAAAGGGCTTATTATAAAAATGATGAATATGTGACTGACAAAGATGTTTGGAAATAATGCAGCACAGACGACCTTTCTTTTTGATATCATTATTGTACCAATATACTTATATGAATTTATTGTAATATCTAATTGACAATTTTAATAGAGACCTATATAATATTAGCAAGTTTCTTTCTTCTTCGCCAATGGTCATTTCCGAAATGCTAGCAGGTTAAAAAAAGAAAAATAGTAACATAAGAGAATTGAATAAGATACAATAATATTATATTTCAAAAAATCGTCTTACAGACGTGTTTCCGTGCCCGCGAGGGCCCAATGGCAAATAAAGATTTTTTTATCTATAAAAAACTGCAGCACTGATGCGTGAAGTGTGTGAAAATGCACAAATTTTGCGGTTTCGTTAATCCGATAAGCAGTCCTTCTGTAGCAACGTTGCTGTAGTTAGTTAAAGAAACCTTGACTTCGTTGCGTGTTTACTACAAAACAATAGTATTTTGATAGATTAGTTCAACAATTGTATAGTGTTGACTTTTAAAACAGTAGCAGCCGCAGTTTTTTAAAAGACTTGAGATACTGCTCCAGATTAAATATCTCAAAACATTGATTATACATATATTTAATAGGGTACTCTGGTGGGTCTCTAAATGCAAGTTCTCATCGGGAAGGAAGTCGCCACGGTCATGGAACTTCGTGGAGGAGTGTTGCGTAAAAGCAAACTATAATTTTATTGAAGTCTAACTTGTGTATGGGCGCGCGCGTGGGCTTCGCTATTTAAAGGTGAAAGTTGTCACTCTCGCATTATTATTGCACGATCCTCGACCAAATTAAACCGCATTTTACAACTAATGCGATTATAATTGGATGGAACCGCAATGATAGAACACGGTAACGTTAAATTAGGTACAGCCCTACTGGCGTGGGCTTTTTTTGTCTTTAGCTGTTTGTTATATCTATAGGATTATTATCTTTTCTTCTATATCACCATCGCGTTGTTTGCACTCCTTTTAAATTACTCAAACGTTGACTGGAATGGATCTCCTTATCAGATCAGTCAGCCTTTGTACTAAACTAAGCCACTAGTAGAATATTGTGTTACTGCGTGTTAGAAAGCTCCCGCGAAGGTGCTCTGTTGGAAAGTTCTAGTATAAATAAAAACACCTATAGTTTTGGCAATTATCCAGATCCGTGTTCGAAATTACAAAACTAAGTATTTTAGTATTTTTTTATCACTAAGCAGTTCGGTATTGCAGTCATAAGAAATAATACATCGTATTTGGAATATTTTGGCAGTGAGAATATGATACAATTTGTTTATTAAGCTTAAACTTGCAAATATTTATAGTACTGAAGTTTAGTTATACAATTTATAGATAATGCCTGTTTTTACGTAAATATTAAATCAAGTGTTAAATTGAAATTTTCTTTACAAAAAACTACTTGTAGGCCAAGAATTCTTCAATCGAATGAAATGTCATGAGTTATGTGGAATCATCAAGAAACGTGTTTAAAAGATTTGTCACCTGGGCATTTCTCTTCAGCATTGTGAGTCTACTGGCTAATAACCCCTCTAGTCAGTTCAGCCTTGGGTGAAATACTTTTGCATTGATAGTCTGTTTTTCTTTAGAAAGATTTGGGATTACTTTGACAAAAATGCTCATCTAGTTTGTTTAATTTATAATCTTAAACATGTTTATGTTTTTAAAACAGTGGTTTGCTCGATCCAGCTATGGATGTGACACAGTGAAAAGAGTAGGAGAAGGCCTATTTATTATCAAGCGATGACTATAGGTATAGCGTTTTTTAATGCTTTTGATGTTGTTTTTCAGTGGACTCGATACACTTAAAATTTCCGCTATGTATATATATCATGTATCTATCTATCACTTCCTGCCAAATCCCTTGCAGACAGAGCCAAGCGTCAGATGACTAGCTCTTTTAACATTCATATCTCTTCTCGTGCACACCCACTGGTTTCTAGGGCTCCTGACATCATCTTATATACTTGAAATCACCTCAGTGCTTTGCAGGAACACAACAATCCTGCATATATAAATACTTAAATTTAGTAACAGCGTCGTAGTTAGACGGTATCACAGAGCCCTTTCTGTTAAAACTACATTAGACGTTACAAAAACCATTAGTGCTACGCATAAATTATGTTCGCGTCCAAATTATGTTATATTATGAAGTTGTATGTGTATGTATGACACATGTAGAGTGCGTGTCGCAGACCTCGGTGTGTCATGTCGAGCCCAGCATCCGGCGCCGCTCGGTATTTATAAACCGGAGGCGGAACCGCCACCGTACGGGGGCGGTCGAGCTCGATGCAATTCCAATATACCGCCGACACTTTATCTCTTTTATTTATAAACTCTCGCCTATCATGTCCCTTGGGGCACAGGTGGCATCGTATATATGAATTTACATCAAATGAACATACATCTTATATACCTACTATAATATATATAACTTTTTTTGTATTTACGTAGAGATTAAGAAAAGAATGTACTTTTTATCTTTATTATAAAAATGGGTGACTTTGTTTAAATAATGCCTTAGGATGCAAGCATACAGCCCATCTAATATAAAGCGGTTACCGTAGCCTATAAACACTTGCAATACATGCAACATCACTCGCACTTTACCACCCTTGCTGATTGAACACAACTCCTTTGGCTCCCTGATGACCTTGTTCACTTGCAGGAACATAAGAACACTCTAGGGACTTGTTATTTGGCTGCGGTTATCTGTGAAGTGGAGATACTTCTCCAGTCAGCTGTTTTGCTATGCACTACTTCTCTTAAAAGCAAAATTAACATTTGTACCGGGATGAACTCCGAAACCGTTTCACCGAAAGCCATAAAATTTGGCATATACGTATTTGTTTCTTCCTGGGACGGTTTTTATGCACTTTTTTGATCAGGTAAGACAACACCCGGATTGAAAGGAAGTATGAAATTCGTTGTCTGGTGGGAACAGTTCGTCTAGTCCTACTAATATAATAATTGTGAACGTTTGTGATGCGGTATGGATCTTAGTTACTCTTTTACGTAAAAACGCGATTTAGATGATATTTACAAATAGAGTATGCTCTGTTCTGGATTAATACAAATATTACATTTTATTCGGAAAGTTTTTAAAACTGAAAAATTGAACTTTGGCGGAGATGCGGACAGCAGTTGGTATTTTATAAGCATGAATTAGTCTTACTAAAATATTCTTACACTTATAATATAAATAAAGAATGAATTAACACAATAAAATCCAGTTGTTACAACTCATAGAAAGAAACTTTTGAAGAAATCTCTCAACTAAAGTGAACACATGCGCACAAGAAAGATAGTTCTAGGTAACTTGCTCAAATGTTCGTGCGCCGTTTATATCAGGCGAGCAGGCATTGTTACCGGCTTTATATTCCCGTTCCTTGGTGATGTTCCCGCTTGCTGGCGAGCTTCTCGCGTAAATGTATGCGCCCAATGGAATCACCGTGAATTAAATACTCGTAGGGCAACGAAATAATCTTATGGCTCTATTTATACGAAAGGATTAGGATCAGCATTCCGTCGTGTGGTCTAAATCACAAACTGAATTAGGCTCATACTAGATAACAAAAATCATAGTCGAATATATGAAATCGTCGCTACTAACACAACAATTTCTCAAGTAGGTACATACAGGTAGTGAGTACCACGCAGGAACATAACAACCCTGCAGGACTGCTGTCTTTTGTAAGGGGGGAAGTACCCCGGTCAGACGGCTTTGACGCTTTCTGACTCTATTTTCCCAGAGTCTCGTTTGTTAATTAGCGAGTGCACCACATGTATTTGGGATTGACTTTGAAGATAACAGTGAAGGACTTACACCTCAAAATTATTTGTTAGTTTTTATAATTTGTTCTTCCTTTATTTTTTGGTGCACTTTCAACTATAAGACATCCATCACACTTGGTGTGAATATCAGTAATGACGGATGTCTTATCGTTAAAAAAATATCGTGGAGTATTATCGTTAAAAAAGCAAAATGTAATCCGCTATAAGAATAAATAACCCCGCAGGGCAGCTAGTGGCCTGTTGGTGCGTAACGATATCACGGGTACCCGAGTGCTCCAGAGAGTCGATCAGGGCCTTCGTCTCCGGCGTGTCTTCGTCAGTCGGAGTGGAAGATCTAGAAACCCCGCAGGACTCTCAGCTCTGGCTTGCCTTCATTGGCCGTCCACAGAGGAGTCGATAGAGCATATTGCTTTATCAGGTGATGTGCTCCAGGGGTGGAAGTGTTAAAGGGCATAACGCCGTGAGTAATTTCGGTGAAAGCGCAGCACACCTCTCGACACCCCTGAGTCACTCACACCGGTGTTGCCCTCGGCCGACTTTCTTTGACATTTCGGGGGTGAGTGTGTGAGGTGTGGGGTTGACATCTGTGAGTGATTATGATAGTTATGGTAGGCGTCCGTCCCTCTTCTGTAATAGCCCAGTTCTCATTTCAATAGTCAAATTTTTTCGGACATATTAATATATTTTGTAAGTTGCTTTAATTTACGAAAACATACACGTAAATTTAAGTAACTTACAAAATATAATACAGCAAAAGTTTTAGACCATTGTGACAATAATGGTAGTCATTATTGTGAGAAATCTTCTGTTAGACAAGTTTCATTTTTATTTCCGAGATTTTCGAAGTGGTGTATCTACAGATGAGTACCCTAAGAGCACGGCGATCGTTGGGAGAGACTGCGAGATTACATTAGGGATGTTTGTTGGATTGACAACGTTATACAGAGCCTGCATTACGGTAGCCAATAACCACAAATGTATATTAAAAGTTTACCAAAATTAGAAGCCTGTGGAATTTGTGAATTTTACCTGCCTGTATAGTCGTACCTCGCAAACGGACAGACTGATTTCAATACGTTATCTTTATTGGAATAATTTAATCAAAATGACACGTATTTTGTACTTTATTTTCATAAACACGTTCATTTTCCTTAGGATATAATATTATACTACAACAAAACCCACTACTGGAATACGGGCTACAACAAGACAGTGCCTGTCGATGGATACGGATCTAGCTTTAGTAAAAAAAGAATTAGAGCATACTCCATCACGTCCCTTTATTGTGGATTGGCAAGGAATTAACATTTTCAAGCCCGCGAGCCGCAGGAGCTCGAAACCAACAATCCATTTATGGACAGTCTACAGTCAACGCACTTTGACTTGCGTATTCTATTACGCCCATGTAGAAAATAACCTATGGAGACATGATTTTACGTTATTAAACTCACCGCTACGGGTGGGCGGGTAAAGTAGAACGCGCAGTTCTTATTGTAACTATATTTCACGAATCAAAATCGCATCACTTATCGTCTTATTGGTTAAAATATCCTCCCATTGGTCGGTAGCTTCGCATCGCTGACAGATTTAGAAGCTAAAATATTACGTTTGGGTGAGTAACGGACCTTCATGGGCCGTCAAGTGGTTTATTTGTTTGTGGCTATAGTAATGCTGCATCGATAAGATCGAGCCTCTCTTTCTGCAGGGGTTCAAATTTCAGGAATTTCAATAAGGATATAATTTGAAAATCTGTGACCCAAAGAAACTCTGTAGAGAAGAGTTCCAAGTACTTGTTCAACTATTTTCTCACGTACACCGGATGCACATCAAGATCAGACATTTTTCAATCGACGTATATAAATAAATGTAACAAATGTGGAACGTCGACCGCACGTAACCCAATATCGATGAGAGTTTAAAAAACAGATCAAGTTCGAGTTGGTCTCGCGCACCGAGGGTCCCGTGCTACTATTCGATATTTAGAATAGAATATTTTTTATTTGCGTTAAAAGTGGTTACAATGTTACATAAATATTAATAATTATAAGAATCACACTTTTAGGAATACTTATATATGCAAATGTTTTTTCCATAAATTACAAAATGTCAAAAATAACAGATGCAAATGAATGTCAATAATTAAAAATGCAAATCACAACTATTTTTCAGTAATAAAAGTATAAATACAAGTCTCATATTTTAAGTACTCTGTAACTGTATAATAACATTTTTCTAACAGAAACGGGGAGAATCTAGTTTTAAATAAGTACGAGTATATTTAATTTTAGGTCCTTGATGAATTTTGGCAATTTATTATAAATCCGGATAGCCATAGGATAGCAGCTATCACTGTACAGAGTTGTTGACATTGCAGGCATTATCAATTTATTTGGAAATTTCCGAGGTAGTCCGTCTCATACGTAATTCTTCATAGCGAGTATACACCGCATAAGGACCCAAGACGTGTGGCGCTCGGTTCTCTATGCCTACCCCGTAAGGGACTTAGCGTGGAGATGTAGTAGTAGTCTCTTACATACCTACACACCAAATTTTTATCATCCATATAATTATCGAAACCGGATCGAGTTAGGTATTGTTGACCAACGTAATGTATATACATACGTGTGCAATTTACTATATAATGTATACATACATACATAAACATATATCGCCACCTAGACTCGATTCATTGACAATAATTATACAGGAATAATCTCAATGAGATGATTGCAGATTCGATACCATAGAGCGATAAAATTTAGAACTACGACAATACCTGTAGTAGTTCTAAATGTTTCTAAATTAGTAAATATTTTTCATCTGATGTAATTGTGAAAGTAAGATAAAATAGACATTTCCTTACACTTGTGCTGTGAGACCTTCCTTATTGCCAAATTTTATGATCCAATGTCACGCGTTTTGTAGCAATCGGTCGAATTAGCATTTCGTCGAGTTACTGAAAAATATGGTTTTTAGGTTGAATTAAATAGCAATTGGTCAAATATTTGAATGAAGGCGACGAATATATACGTAATAACAGCCACTATGATACTCGTACTTTTAATACAAGGATATAGCACAGACGTTGCCACTTACGATGCTAACGCAACAAGTTACCAATAAAATCCTGAGTATACTGGTAAGTTGATTGCGTTAGCAGTTTCTTCACTTAGGTACTCGCAAGAGCACATCAAGTCCCAACGTCAGGCGTAAAATGCGTTATTTTACGCGAAGTGAAATACGTGGAATCTAATTTTTTGAAGATTTCTTAAAATAGTACACTGCGCAAGAAACCAGATCAGTGCACTTAAAGATTGACGACTGCGGGTCATGCCGCTCTTCATCATTTTACGTTCCACGAGGATTGGTTCCGGGACCAATTTATCACTTAAAAGCTTCCGTTAGGTACAGCGCCACTACGAATTATGAATCGCTTATATGATGTTCTCAACGGGGAAATCTTACTATTTCATATTTATAAGTCCATCTTTAAAAAATATCCATAGTTTTTATTTTTTTCTAGGAACCGACAAACTTGTTCTGTTTATGTTCTCTAAATCTGAAGGTATATTTCTTATGAGTGGTGAAAGTGGTTCGGCATCGTCTTTAGAGCTAAGCCAACCTACACGTGGTACACCTTACAAATTAGCAAACGCGGTTTGATAATAATGAATATTTATTAAAAAATATTATAGTGGCTATTTATGGCAGGAGTCCTTCCCTCTTCTGTACATAGCCTATAACCAATAATTCCTACAGATTTCTTATCATCAGCCAGATTTATGACGACACATTTCACATCAGTCCGAAGGCTAAACTTGTCGAGACTTGTATAATGTGTCATTGATAGCCCCTGGGGCTCTCGGGTCGCGGCGGGTATTCTATATTACATCAATCCTCTCGAAGGGGCCTCTACGTGTTGAATCCATGTACTCGCTCACACCTATCTAATATCCGATCTATCCGTGGTTTCAAAGTGAAAGATAAATATCTATTTGGCAAAAATAGTTATTAGTAGAATAACAATCCACAATTCCTATGTGAGAATCGTATATTAGCAATCAGTCTCTAGATTTGTCATGTTAGTATGCGTTATACTGGTAAATCAATTCTATTATTAGTTATTTTACTATCATCCATGTAACTATAATAATGTTAGGTAAACGTTTAGGCAGCGGCCGGCTGTACTATAGCGAGTGATAAGGTATCGTGAGACAAAGAACCCATTATGTTAACTCATTTGACGAATGACGTGACATTTCCTTCGATATCCACCGAGACTGCTCACCTCTTGGGTCACTAAATCATTATCGTTTCCGCTCATTAAACACAACACCCCATCATACATGATAAATAACTTGTCTCGACAATGTTATCATTGTTAACCACAGATTAGACTAATATGTGAACACTGGCGTACGCCTGTATTTATATTAGTGTTTTGTAAACATGAAAACTTCAACACACGATTTTTTTTAAATCGACGTCTTTATTTATTGACGATGACTTCAATAAAGTCGATTTAATTTTATTTAAAAGTCTTATTTTTATGCCTTTTTGATTTTGAAATCTTTACCAAATTTATATCACCACCTTAGGATATAAACCTATATCATCATAACTTAGGCGATGATATAAATTAGATTGATGGATTAGATTATTACCATAGCTGCATTCTGCTATGGTCCTCAACAGAATGCAGTTTGTATCCCGATCCCTTTTTTTTTTTATGTGACGCGGGGAAAAATGCGTTACGCACACCACCGGTGCCTGGGTGGCCTCCGGTGGTAGTGTGGGACTCACCGCCGGCTGTCCGACGGTATACCCACTAAACGACCCCGCGAAATGCCATCGGCCGTGTTGGTGTGGTGCCCCGGATCTGTCAGCAACAGGGCACTTGTATCCCGATCCCTGGTAGAACAACTTATACATCCATATCATTGTACTACCTGGTATTTTTTTTTATACTACGTCGGGAGGCATACAAGCATACGGCCCACCTGATGTAAAGCGGGTACCGTAGCCTATTAACGCTTGCGTTATATTATCACTCGCGCGATGCCTCCTCTTGGGACCTTAATGGTGACCTCACTCACACACAGGAACACAACAACCCTAGGGAGTTGTTTTTTGGCTGCGTTTTCTGTGAGGTGAAGGTACTTCCCCAGACGGACTGCTTTGATGCGCCCTACCTCTCCTAAAACATCCAGACCAAGACAAACAGACATGTTCATGCACACAAATGTTTGCCTTGTGTGGGAATCAAACCAACGAGCGTTGGTGTCAAAGTCGCGTAATTCACTGCCTAGCCACCGAGCTCGTCAAATGTAATGACCACGAGTGTCTCTTTTTTACAGTTTATTGTATTACTTATTAATGAAAAAAAAAGAGTACTTTACTGTACTTTTGGATTTAAAAAGTGCAGGTACTCTTGTAGTTTCCATATTCTAGCTCAGTAGTGGTGGTCGTGTCCAGTAGAAGCTTTTTGGTATGACCACCCAAGATTTTCGGGCTTTAAGACCAATTTTTGTACACTTATTTCGTGGGCAAATAACAAATGCGGCGAACTTTCTTTCATAAAGTCAAAGGGTATGTTTCTGCAATACATGAACGTATTTCGTTCGAATCGATTGTGTTCGAATTCCTCCACATTATTAGTGTTTAATCGGTTTTAATAAGCGGTAATTTTGGTATTCGTCCCAAACATTGCTAAAAATAAAAGTATTCTTTCTACTATATATAGAAAATTTGTAGCTCAACAGCACTCATATTTATCGTACAACACAGACACGTCAATAGCATAAAGTAGGCATATAAATATTACCGGTTTCTGTAATAACATATCTTGAAAAATGTGATAACCCGTAAACTACGGGGCATCTGCCAATCCTAGCACCATCGCCGATAAACTTTAGCTCTAAAGATAATGCTCTTCTACTTATAGGTACACCATTTTCCCAAAGACTTCTATGTGTAGTATACATAGAAGTGTTTGCATTTTCCTAACCTTTCTGTGACTCTCAAACGGATAGGCAGGGTTAAATAAGTGTTTCGTGTTCTATAAATTTTAGTAACTTACAAGTTACCACAGATCATATTAATACATGTAATCTATCTTCGTGGTAAATGTCATCCAAATCTTATCAGTCATTTTGACGTAGTATAAACATCCGTTTATGCATTTACCTACTTTTAAACTGGACTTTATTTATAGCGTTGTTTATAGAACTTCTTTCCAAAAATGTATTACACATAAGTATATGAGTTTCCCAAACGAATATTTCTCATTATAATCAAATTTCAAGTGAGCAACCGACTCTGCGTAAAGGTAAAAGGTAAGTTACTAAAATAGATTGCACTAATAATAAACTCAACTGCGTACAGAACTGAGTCACGGATTAATTTTCAGATGCATTTATGAAAAGACCGTCTTCGATTCGAGATAACCCTGTATCCTCTACTTACTGAATAAAATATTTTTAAATCTTCCCACAGTTAAACGGAAGGGGGGAAAGTGCGTAATGAATGTAATTATTAATTTAGTTCATTCCGCCGGTGTTACGTTCATTCCAAAATTGAATGGTGAGGGGGTGGAGCGGAAGGGACGATCCGCACGGGCGCGCGCGTGCCGGATATGCATCCGGGACGCGGCACACCGCAGCACTGTGTCGCCGCCTCCCTTGTGTTGTCGGCCGCAGCCACAATAACGCCTCCCCCATATGTTTCTAAAAAACCTGGACAGGGTGAGTCGGGCTTCGTTCTACTAGGGTTGACGATATTCTTAGTTAACTTTAGACCAAAATATAAAAATGTACCTATATTGAAGTCAAGTTTACACTTTTTAGTGAGCATTTTGGTCGTAATAGTATTTAAATTTTACCTTTAAGGCAACAATGTCCACTACCTGTCGATCTGATGGTAGAAATAAACATATCTATGTGTCTTCTCCTTAATGGAGTATACTCAAGACAAACGAACATACAAGTGGACTTGATTATGGTAGAAAACCGATTTAAAGCAGTCGCCAAAGTATAAAAAAACGCTTTATATATTTTTTTTTATAAAAGCGATAGGTTTAACATTTTTAGATAGGCGTTATGTTATTACGTATAACTTACATTATTATTTTTTTGGAATTTTGTATCAAGACATATAAGAAGAGCGATTGCGCAGTAGATAAACAATTCCTGGATCGTATCCTGGTGTGCAACACATTAAGAATCAATCGCGCGATGTCACCTCTGCTGCTCACACAACAATTCTTTGGAGCTTACCGGTGACCTCACTCACACGCAGGAACTAAACAACCCTCCAGAGAGTTGTTATTTGACTGTGGTTTTTCTGTGAAGTGGAGATATCCCATGACGGGCTGCTTTGATGCGCCATACCTCTCTTGAAAACTGAACTGCGGCTTTACGTAAGTTATGACGTGCTCATGGACTCATTTCGCTGACCTCTATAAACCACAGGACTGGCTATTGTCTAATTATTTTTAGCGCATATGATTATCGGCTATTTTGGTCTTTAAATCCCAATAAATGTCTAAGAACCTAAAATTAGCGATTTTATAACAATACTCATTTGACAAGCCCGGTGGCGGAGGTGGTTAGATTACACTTTAACACCCAAGGCTTGTGGGTTCGATTCCCACATAATGTGTGCATGAACATGTCTGTTTTCTTGGTTGTGATGCGCTCTACATCTCTTAAAAAGACTAGAGACTCAAGTTTTTTTAAGAGATGTAGAGCGCATCAACGAAGTCCGATTGAGGAAGTACCGTCACTTCATAGAAAATCTCAGTCATATAACAACTTCGTGGAGGGTTGTTCTATTCCTGCAGGTGAGTGCGGTTACCAGTAAGCACCTAAGGACCTGTGTTAAGAGCAGGGAGTGGCAACGTGTGAGTATTACTTAATATATTGCATGGGAATAGGCTACGATAACGGCTTTTCATCAAATAGGTGGGCAGTAATGTTTCTATGCTTCCCGATGTTGTATAAAAATAATAATGGAATAGCACCCCTATTCTATTATTATTTTTATACAACCTCGTTAAAAATTTGTCCCCATGACATCACTGTACAGTGTATGTAGTATACGCGTCCATTGTACAAAAAGCGGGCGCGATCCGGCGCGGTGCGATCGCTTTTTGTGTGGCAGGTTGCATACAAACACGAATGGTAAAATATCCCATCCCGAATCGTTGCCGCTTTCCCCGACTCAATAGGTTTTGGCTTTTAGCTAGAAGTTTCATTCAACCCGGTGACATGTCCCGGTGTGTCGGAACGATGCATTCAGATATAATTATATTTTATGCCACATGCAACAATTCCTTGACAGTGCATAAATATCGGAGAATTGAGCTTCCTCGTCTAACAGTTCCAAAAAGAAACAGAGACAACCGGGATGTTGCAAACCAGGGGACGTGGCTCGTGTGCCAGGACGCAAGGCAACCATTTTCTTCTTCCTAGCATTATCCCGCTTCGTAAATCCATTAGGATTAGCGGGATTCACTACCTAAGCTTAAGAAGTTGGCGAAGAAAATATTTTACATAGAGTGACTGTGAGGTTGTGGCCTCAGACCTCCGCAATCCAAAAGGAAAACCAAACTTTTTTTTTTTAGGTTAGATCACACGTTATTTCAAAATTTCATTTTTTGGACGTGCGGGTTTCCTTTCGCCGTTTTTTCTCTATCACAGAGAACGAAATAATTACAAATATGTATATCAAAAAAATACGAAGCCCCATCAGGATTCGAATGAAGGACATGTCGGTTGTAATTTGGTCACACCCTACCACAACTCCTAACGTGCAAAAATTGCCCGAGCTTGCCTTTGTAAAAAAATACAAGTAATTTAACAAATTTAATAATAACCAAGCTGAGTATGGTCGAGAGAGCATGAAAGTGGGATAAACGCAGTCGAAATGCGAGCGTTGGGTATTTGTCGCGTAACGCTTGTAGATCGCAATGATGATGTTAGAAACAGAGTTAACCTGATAGAGAGTGTCGGTGTTAAAATAAGAAGAGACATGTCCCGTTGGTTCGGACATGTAGAAATTATAATGCAGGAAGAAAGAATTACGAAACAGTATACAAAGCGAAAGTAGAAGAATGTAAGAGCCGAGGAAGGACAAGAGTTGCCAATGACTAAATTGATCGTGTTTTATCAGAAAGCGATGTCAGGAGCCCTAGAACCGGCGAGCGTGCAAGATTAAAATATGAATGTTAAAGAAGCGAGGAGTGGCGCTCGGTTCTCACTACCTAGCCTTCAAGGGACGTGGAGTGAAGTTATAGATATAAGTATACGAACTCTGTAGTTAAAGCAATAATGATCGATCAAAATGTTAAGTACATATACCGTACTGGTGAACATAATCAATTAGTTTATTATATATTAAGCGGGCAATGTTGTTATCAGGGATTACGCCAGCGTAGGCACGACAATGTGCACGTGAAAGCACCGGAAGTAATAGCTTGTATTGAATACCACGCGCCGCGTCCGCGCCGCCCGTGCCGACACATTAATATTAGCTTCGAAGAAACTCCTCTAACATAAATAAATACGTATATATCAAGTATCTTCATCGCACTCCTTGGTTGGTTAGCTTCAAAAAAAAAAGAAAAGATTACCGCACTCGTTACTTATCGTTGCGCTTTCAATCGGCTTAAAAAAGAACAGGTTGTGGATTCGACCAGTATGTCTTTTTGTATATTATTACAAGACATAGTCGATAATTGTAAACCTATTTTGATTTATTTTTATCAGTTCCTAGATTCCGATTGATCCTACACAAAATTGGCGACTACAATGTTCAAGTTTTAGAATTTTTCAATCTCTGTAATTATGAAAATTTTATTTTGAAGTATGTAGCGTTCGACTAGCCCCTTAAAAGTATGGTGAAGTTATCTCTTAATTGAAGTCTGTTTTCTTCTTTCCTTTGTCCTTTGTTTATTATAGATGTATGATTCACCAATATCTGGGAAATGGTTTAATCGGATTTGAATTGTTTGAACTGTACTCTATTAAGGTAGTTGCCACGGTGTTCTCATGCATATATGTTAAAAAATTTGGTGTGTGTTCGATGATAAACTAAAAGGTTTAATGTACCAATATTTTGTTGATCTCTGATGATCTCTCTGAAAATGCGAAACGTGACTCATATCTGGTATGATTCATTCATACAACTACAATGTATTCAAATAAAAATGTTTTATGAATATTATGGTAAAACAATTTTAGCGTCATCGTATAAGCGCAAGGCAATTTTATATGCGCAGCGCAATATTATAAAAGTAATAAAGGCAATAAATAAAGGCTTTCGTTTTAAAACAACAAAGAAGCCACGCTGCTTTATAAGCTTGGGGTATTAAATCAAAACAGGCACTACTGCATTGTTTTATATATAATGCTCAAAGCCTTTTCCTTTATAAGGTCTAAGTCAAGCCCGATGTTTTGAGTATTGCTATGGTTTCAGGACAAGGACACCACAATAGCGAGGTGTATAACTGACTGAGTCTTGTGGCCCTCGGTACTCTCTGCCTACGCAAGGTACCTGCCTGCCGTGAAATAGCTTCTTAGACAACCTCTTGTTCGACTATAATGCCCTTATTGGCATCTCTTCTTTTGGTAAATAGATCAAAATGGGGTTAGACTTCTACTCAAATTTGGGCCGCCCGTATCATCCGACGAAGCTTAGGCGGGATGTAATTTCCTTGTGCATGTTCTACAGACTGTGATGGGAATGTTTCGAGGAACTGCACCATAGGCAAATAACATTTGTCTCGGAACAATTTTTGGTATGCGAAGTGACGAATAACTTAGATCTACTCGTATCTTGACGATTCGGGGATTCTTGGCTCTAATTTGGGTATTTGTGAGGCTCCACATGAATGAATTTGTGAGAGTATCAGATTGTACACTTAAAAAATTTCAGCGACAGAAATTGTCTTGTTTTCCATGTAATATGTTCCGAAGTCTATTATAAAAGGACATATGTAACTGCTCTATTATATATATATATATACCTATAATGAATAAAGCAACTTAAAAATTAAATATTCTTTCCGCAAAAGTTAATGATACGTCGCAATGAAATGTGAGTTGAATTATTGTAGTATGATTTAATATAAGAAGCTGATGTCAGGAGCCCTAAAACCGGCGAACGTGCATGAAAAGAGCAATGAATGTTAAAGAAGCGAGTGAGGTATATATAGTATTATAAGGATCGAGTCACGTGGCGCTCGGTTCTTTCTGCCTACCCCGTAAGGGATTTGGCGTGAAGTTATAGATAGATACATAGATAGATTTAATATAAGAAATGTTCACCATATCTAAAACCCGCTGCAAGCTGGATTTCAGCCACCAATCGCCTGACACACCGAAACAGCGCTTCACGCGTCCTTTCCTCCCGGGGCCAAGATGTCCCAGTACCGCTCTCCAGCGGCGGTTTCCCCAAGTATTACAACATGGGGTTCAAATCAATTTTTGAAAGGTGGCGACACATTAGCAGCGCCGGCGCCGCCGGTGTTGCTGTTGTCCATACAATGATGAATCACTGTGAATACCTGATGAATCCCCTTAACTCACTTACCCACCTCCACCATAAAGAAACGGTGATTTTATTTATAGAACTGCAAAATTATGACATTTATATATTTCCCTGAACTTGTGATTCTTGAGGTTTTACTTGCCAAATTTCACAGTGTTAGGTCAACGAGAAGTACTCTTTAGTTACGGACAACAAAGTGATCCTGTAAGGGCACATGTTCAAACCCAAAAATTTTTTTGATAATTATTTTTATTACGCTAAGGTATGTTTTGGCCTCTAACGCTGAACAGATTGTAACGAAGTTTGGTACAGAGGTAATCTGGTACCTGGCGAAGGGACATAGACAATATTATCGCAATAAGGAGATCCACATGGACGCGAAGTTAGCTCGCAATATCAACGTACTATACGAGGTGTTCGTATTATTTACTTTATATACATTTATTCCGGTTATAAGTAGATAAGCGTAGTTATCAGAAGTTCATCGAAGATATCAATGTAAATGATTTTGTGATTTGCGCAATTAACTCTGATAACACGAATCATGCAGCAATCGGACCGGACGACTGCCAATAAAATTATAATAAATTAGATATAAATTTATGTATTGGCTTTAATAGCCTTACATATTAGTTTTTGAACTATTCAAAGGACTACTATGTTATACTACTTAGTGTGACTGTTTTATTTTATTTTTATTGTAATATGGCGCCCGCCGTCGCCCATCCGTATGGAATATGGCTTTTCATTTCTATACAAACTTTTTCTTAGCGTTATCCTGTTTCCTAATCCATTAGTATTGGCGGGACCACTATCTAAGTCTAAGGATTTGGAGAAGATAATGATTATTTAATTTATATACAATAAATTTCCCTAGATTTTGAACATTTATTCCAGATGTCTCTGATCTATTCAAATAAATAAAATTGAAGAGTCTATTTGTAATACCAAATAAAAAAAAAAATGTTAACAAATTTCAATTCCACGCGGTCGAAGTCGCGCATGGGGTCGCTACTTGTTAAATATAACGTAAGTAAGTAAAGCCAACATCAATAAGATATATTGTTAATGACTGTGCTCAATAAGCCCTTCATCATCACCAATATATCGAGGAGTTCCTGCCGGTGAGAACGATCACCGGCAATCAATCAGCAATTTCTTTTAAATAACTGGTGTTATTATTTTAAATCTAAAAAAAATAAGTCCGACAATTGTAAGGTGTACGCCACAAATTACACTTACCCTGGTGGGTCTCAAACTCAAGGTATCGATCACGCTCAACTCGAGATAAAAAATACCTTACTCTCAGGCTAACAAAAAAGTTAAAGGAAATCAATTAAAGATGGGAAATCATTTAATAGCAATCACGCAATCTACTGGGCATTGGAGCTTAAGTAACTTTGCTAAAAATAACACGCTTTCCTTCTTTCCCCACTTTGTGCCGTCATACACATTACTCTAAAACTATACCTACTTTCTTTAATTGTGGCCAGTGGTATCGTAAGTGCAAAATACCCCGTGGTGACTTCCAACGACACATTATTCGGCGGTTCCAAGCGCGAAGAGTTTGATCTTAAACCCGCCACAGACGTAGGTATAATATATCGTAATGTACATTACAGTATGTATGGAACACGCTGAAGCAGGAGAAATACAGATTCACCTTATATTATATATTTAGAGCGAGACAGCAAGTTATCTGACGATATATTACAGCTACGTCTGTGACATGCTTTATGCGCGCACACCAGGTACTTGGACAGGTACAGATTCTCTCTTCAGGCATATAATTCGCGTGTTCCGTTTATTTAGTCCTTGCGACGCCTTAAGCCGATGTAAGACCCATATCGGGCGCCCTTAGTCTCGTCGCTTTTTTTTCATCAGGCTGTGGCGGCACTTCACGTCCGCTTCTCAAATCCGGTGACGTAGTAACGGTCCACAGAGGCCAATGCTAGTTAGTGACAAAAAAATAAAGCAGTGCTGGTTATCACATTACTCAAACTATTCAGAATACGGGTTAAGAACCCTTTGACAATAATCTAGTATGTATGGATGTTCATATGAACGAAATATTATTATGTAAGAAATAAGTACACCTGTAGAATTTAACATTTTTAACATTTTTTTATACAACGTCGGAAGGCATACTAGCCTTTCGGTGCATAAGGTTTACAATATTAAAATGCCCATATTATCAAAATGCCTCGTTATTCATAATGGCCAGTTTAAAACGCACGTGTAATTAAAATTACCCTAGTTTTAAAACGTCTACATATTTATTGAAAAAGACCTAAACGTAATTATTTTTTTTTATTCATGTCTTCTAACTGGTATATGGTGTAGTAGACACTTGCAAATGCTTTTTTATGTAAAACATACAAAATTGTAAATCTTATAACTAAAATTGCTTCCTCTTACAATAAATGACAAATATTTAATAGACATTTTTATAAATTCGTGCAACGGAAATGAAGAGATACGTGAACCAAAAGGATTTTAGACTGTAACAAGTGCCTCTCATTGCATCATATTATATTCTCTTTAATTGCATCGTATTTAGGTTCTGAGCATTTTAATACTGTAGACCTAATGAATAAATAGACATTTTGATACTATGGATTTTAATATTTTAGACCTTATAAATAAATAGACATTTTAGTTTACGACCTTGTGAACCAAAAGGCTAGCATGCGGCCCACTTGATGTAAAGCGGTTACCGTAGCCTATGAACGCTTGTCATACATAAGTATTTATGCTCTCTCTGCCATATCCAGCTCTCGTTTTCATATATTAATATCGGGACCAGCACTGCGTTGTGTATAGCGAACTGTGTACCTTTTGGCTCAAGCTTTTACTGCCAAGATGTTTTCTCAACGTTCCATTCACGCTATTTCTAGCACTTCGATCCTTGCTAAAGGCGCATCCAAGATATACTATAATAATCTCATCCACTTTCCGCTTTAATTGGTTCTGGTTTCCTCTCTTTAATGCAATGCCATTATTTTTTATTTCTTTGCATTCCGTAGTAAGCCCTTCTTGATACAATCATCTTTCATTATTGTGACCAGTGTTGCAGTTCGGCTGGTGTTTCACGCATGCGCAATCCTATATTCGATGACCTTATTCTCTGTCAAGATACAGAATGAACAGTCGAGCAGACAGTATGATGATACACTATTTGTCATCAAAACACATGCACACATGCTGAGCAGTTCTTTGACAGCAGTGCTAAGGAAATAAAATGATGGTAGTTTCATGCGTAATGAGTAAATCCAGGGGGAATTTTGATAAAGCGTCTAATCTGCCAATGAGAATAGTAGTCACGGGAAACAAAAATATCCCATGGTACTACTGGAGTACCACGCAGTAGTGCCTAGGGAAATAAATGCTCAAAATGTACAGTCTATAGCATAGGCTACGCACGACGGTATTAATATTCTACATAATAGTCACTGTGTTAGTGTAACTATTTACATTTTTATTGACTTCATTAATGCCGCCACAGAGCTCGTCAATGTCGTGAGCCTAACTAATAAGTTATTTCTTACCTAAACATTATTTATATACTATGCATTTATTTATATAATATAACAACAATAATACAATATCGTTTCTGAATAAGCCGGAAGGTATTACGTAAAGGCTTTAAAAATATTGTACTCGTAATGAGAATGCAGATTGCCTCTGAAGAGCGATTTTTTATCGTGTCCTCAAATCATTTTATTTTTGAGCTTCTAAATATATAGTTTTTTCCTGTGTGTATTTACACAAAATATACAAATATATATAAGTTATCAAATAATAAATAATTTATATAGCTATAATATAATAAACCAATATTGTTTCAAATTACTGTTAAGGGCCTACGCAGACCGGGACGGCATGGCGAAGGATTTAATTTTTTACCATTGGATATTCAAACATGATGAAATAGAAATAAATTCCTATCCTATGCTTTAAAATAATCCCGTGGCATCGAAAGGAATATCATTGCAAGGCACTGAAAGACGCGCCACGGCCTCCCGCGGCAGGATGCTGTGGCGTACTATGGCGTACTGCGGTACGCAACGGCATGCCGAAGGACGCCGGCGCCCGCCGTGACGTGCCGCGGTGTAACGCAGAGGAGTGGGGAATGCAAACCATTTGCGTCGATATTAATACTAAATCCCAATCTACCATTTTAAAACTTAGACACAACAACAACCGATCAAATGCAACTGATGACTGAAATGTGTATTGGGTAGTAAGAACTGCCGAGGCATACGAGACGAGACGCGACGCAGCATGTCGTGGCAAGGCGCTGGAATGCCGCAGTATCTATGCGGCTAGTATGCGCTGACTGGCAGCAAAATCTGCCCGTCCCGGTCTGCGTAGGCCTTAAAGAAGCAAGTGGGATGTAGACACCGAGTGATGTGGCGCCCTGTAGGGCGATTCTACTAAAAAACTGCAACTGCACTGCACCGCGGCGTGTATCAAAATGCGTACATTTTGACGTTTTGTTAAGCGATCTGACAGCAGCGACGTTTAATGAAACGTCAAAATGTACGCATTTTGACACACGCCGAGCTGCAGTGCAGTTGCAGGTTTTTTTTAGTAGAATCGGCCTACTGTTCTCTTCGCCTAACCCGCACGAAGCTTGGCATGAAGATATAGATAGATATATAATAGTTACTAAATCTGAATGGTTTCAAAAATAGTTGGTCCAACGGCCATTCTCTTACTTAACGTGCATCTCTAGAGTATAGTTTCTCAACAAGAGCCAGTTATTCAAATTATAAAGCCTAGACAAATCTTGTACAAAAACAGACTATAAATGTGAAATTTGACGAAGTCACGTAATGTAACACGTTGTTTCCCAAATGTTCCCGCTTTTGCTAATGCATTACCTATTTCAAATGCATAAATTTAGACGTTGATTTGGATGTAACATCTAAAATTATGTGAAAGTTTAAATAGGGAATATAGAAACAATGGTGCGAGTAGTGTAATGTGTGTAATTATTCTCAATTCCCTGCGACAATTCCGAACGTCCATTCGAGCCATTCACAAACTAGCGGGGCCTTGGCCCAGTAAATTTGGTTGCCCCTCGTAAATGTGTCGAACGGTTCCCCCCGCTACCCTTCCCCATCGCGTCCCGTCGCCGTCGGCCCCGCCGGAAGTGCCCGGACACCGGACAACCGATTCGTTATTATGTCAATCGAGGAATAAACTACCATGTTTATTATGCATACACGGCTCCATTCATTGATACGCTATCCGTGCCTCAAGGACATTGGAGATATGAGATTAATAGAGGATTAACCCTCCATTCATGCTACAAACGCAAAGTCATAATCGGAAGCGGGTTTATGCGAACTGCCTTTTTATACAACGTCGGGAAACATACGGTTCGCCTCATCTGAAGTAGCTTGTGAACGTTTGCAATATCTGAAGTATCGCTCGCCAAGAAAAACGGACGTATAACAATAGTATTAATACGGCGAGTACATTATTTGTTTTAACAATAAATAGAAAATAATTGTTACAACCACAGAGCATTTGTTTCGTAAGTATTCAAATAAAATAATTTATTTTAAGACCATTGTAACGCTAAACGCGGCCACATTAAAAATAATTATAATACATACACGAAGTTAACAACTATAATAAAGTGATTCCATTCATCACACATATCATAAGGTATATTTACGTCACACAACTAACATTCACAATGTAAGCAATTTGTTTTATTAACTAATGCCATTCTCAAACGATTGTTTAATGACGCCATTGAAAAACGAAATGTGCCTAATGTGCCCCATGTCTCAATGAGTACACATATAAGTATTACGAATGTGTTGTTTGTGATATAGGTGTGTGTTATCCATTCACGCAAAAACGGACGAAGTTTAGCATAAATAGTGAGTACCTATGTTCTGGTTTAATACATAGGGTACTTTTTATCCCAAACATATTTAGGGTTGCTATGTAAAACATGAAAAGTCGAATTCAGTGCGAGCGGAGTCTACGAACGCTTCCAATACAAGAAGCAACGCTAGCGCATTGCCACCCCCGCTGCTTACAAAGTAACTCCTCAGTTGCGTAATGGTCAGCATAATAGTTATTGTTTAGCTGCGGTCTTCTGTAAAGTAGATGTATACTTTCCCTGTCTAACTATCTTTAACCACAGCCTCGTACACTTATATGACGAGCTCGGTGGCGCAGTGGTGGAACACGCTGTTACGATACTTTGACACCAACGCTCGTGGGTTCGATTCCCACACAGTACAAACATTTGTGTGCATGAACATGTCTGTTTGTCTGGGTCTGGGTATTTTCTATGTATAATAAGTATGTATTTACAAAAAAAAAATGTATTTACGTATGTTTATCAGTTGTCTAGTACCCATAACACAAGCTTCCGCTTACTTTGGGGCTAGATGGCGCTGTGTAATTTGTCCGACAATATTTATATTTATTATTTATTTATATATCATATATATACGCTTATATATACACACCAACGATTTCTTGTTTACAGCAACGCAGTCGTTTTAAGCTATTGCACTATAATTATTGCATTTTTTGTTATTTTTATACCAGTAGGGTGGCAAAGCATGTGAGACGAGCCCTTTCTGTAGATAGTGGACGCTCGGAACATCAAAGACATCACAGGCGTGTTGCTGACCCTGTAAAAACCTCCTTACCCCTTTCTTGAAGAATCCCATGCTGGCCTCTCCAAGGAAAACATCGAGATAGAGACAACACTGCAAATGTTGGTTATGCGACTTCAAAATATCGTATTTTGTGACAAACGAAAGCATGGTAACAGGATTGCTAGGTTTGTTGTGGAAATATTTATTCTTCTCACGCCGTTATAATAACGTGAATGGAAAGAACAAGATCAGTAGGCGTATTCACATTGACTTGGAAATCCAAATTTGAAACGGATTTGAAAAGTTTTCACCTAATCTCCATACATTCTTAGTTAATTTTTTTTCAATCGAATCGAATCGAATATCGTTTTCCGAGGCCAGATCAGAGTACGTGGGTAAAAATGTATGGAATCTGAGTGAAAATTTTTCGAATCCGTTTCCAATGTGACTTTCCCAGGCAATATGAATACGGGGCCAGATCAGAATACGCGACTTCGGTACTACAAAATATCAAAATATCTTCACCGTTGGACGACGCTATGAAATACAATTAGGTATCTCTTCTGCGATGACGCTACTGTTTGCGATCTTTAGCGGGCAGTCGATAGCAGCAATTTCGATAAATTGTACAAACATGTAGCTTCCTTGTAAATATTAGCTTATGTCGAAGCAAGCTATTTTCATCTTAATTTCAATGACGTTAAGTTTATATTGGGTGGTGTAGCGACATTTCGAGACTTACTTGAGGGTTCTCTCCATTGTGGAAGTGCGAAATATCTCCTCCTGGTCGAGTGACAGCACGCAGTAGATGTCGCGGTGGCACGCCGCGCCATGGCTGCGACCTGGCAAGTGTTTTGCTTCACCTGCGAACAAATGCAAAAAAGCTATAATTATTAACATTAGGGTTATACATGGAAAAAAAAACCAAAAATATATATATGAAATTATATATTTAATCATTCGAAGTATGTACCATTATTATCTATGCACTGCGTTACATTATTTAATGTAAATCAGCACTCAATGCGTGTTTGCTGGTGTGCTTCATTCAATTCGTGCGTGTTTTTTTCGTTCACTGTGCGGTACCCATTTCTCGAGCTTTTTAACTTTTTCAATTTGTTTCAAGTGAATGAAAACTGTTTTATCACCCGCACCGAAGCCTGACGATAACTCTGACGTGGTTTGCGATGGATGTGCTTCCTCGATGATCTTTAATTCTTCGTTGTCAACTAGTGTCTCCGGCTGACCACGGGGTTTGTTCTGTAGAACAAAATTTCTAGAACGAAAACATTGGATCCAAAAACGTACCGTGTTTTCTTTTACAGTAGCTACCCTATACACATCATTAATCCTTCGAGCTGTTTCTGCAGCATTGGTGCCACGGTGGAACTCGTATTCGTAAACAACGCGATATTTTTTTTTTTTAATATTGTGAACAGACCGATGCGATGGCATAGAAAAATCAAAAGGCGTAAAAACAAATGAAGCACTAAATTCAAAACACAAGCTTTTTTTTTTCAATTTGAATTTGAAATTCCTAACCAAACGCAAATATAATATTTGAGATTAAAATGGCCAGTTTGACAAAAGTTCAATTTCATATATAAGGACCTAATTAACTATCTACTAATAATAAAAATAATAAGCAACTAACGATCCGGCCCGGCATCCCACGAGCAAGCACTAATAGTCGATTTAAGAGAGGTAGTAGGACGGATCAAAGCAGCCCAACTAGGGATGAACTTCCACCACACAGAAAAACGCAACCAAATAATAACGTTCTGTAGAGTCGTTTTGTTTCTGCGAGTGTAAGTAAGTAAGCTTTGAAGTTACCAGGGATTTCCCAAAGACTTGCTGTGTTAGCAGTCGACGAGGCGGGCTTAGTATTAAAGGGAAATTTGATATAAATTAAATACTTAAGATTATCTATTTATAAGTTCACGCCTAATCCCTTGCGGGGAAGGCAGATAAGATTATATCGGTAAAAATACCTTCGCAAGTATCTTTTAGACCACATTTGGTTTAAACATCATAAAATTATTGTGAGTCAATTTTAAAAGATAGATTTATGCTATCGCGGCTTTTTACTAGGAAGTATTCCATTAGTTTGTAATTCCCGCATGCATTACTACTTTCGAGTAACTTTAGTTTACCCAGCCCTCCACGCCACGGAATCTCTTAGAAAGGGATATTTCTTTCTGGCCTAAATCACAAATATTATCATATACTAGCAGTGGCTTAATTTCGAAAAATGTTCATAAGTTATTTATTATCATTTTGTTCTTAAAACATACAGTATTTTTCATCACTACTATAGTAAATATTAACATACCTATGTACTATTACAGTTTTCGCATATGGGTATCAATATAAAGTACACTTATTTGCTTATAACACTAACAACAGCAATAAATTTGATACATGAGACTAACGAGGTAATTAGTTAAGATTTAATGAGACTCTGCTTTAAATTAGTTCAGGGAGTTACGTTAAACCAGCGTTTAGCAAGAACAACTTTAAAAATGTTGGGTTTAGTATTAAATAAATCGAACTCAGGATAGTCAATCAATTTGTTAAATAAGTTTGCGGGATCCTGCAATTAGTGGAACTTATGAGGGACGAGAAGAGTAATAGGACGTCCTCAGTATATGGAGGGAACTTGACTGAGACTTATAAGAGACAGATGTGAAAGAACGTTATAAGCTTACATATAAGGTTCCTAGAAAAAAATCTTGATTCTATTGGTGAAAACAGTATGAAAATTCGTAAAGGTTCCGAAATTAGCCCTACCGCCGAATACAAACTCTTTTCAGGGAGATTTTCATAGAGTATTTGCCAAATCTATGTATAAATAGGCGAAGATAAAAAACTTTTTTCTTCTCTGTTTGTCATTTTGTTTTTGTTCAGTTATTGACGTTGTGTCAATAAAGGCGCTCATATGACACATATAACGTCACACGCAATCGGGGTTTACTCTGATCACTCGAGCCTCTGCGACCCAAATCTGCGCGTTCATTACTAAGAAACTTCAATTCCAGAACTCCCTGTCTTATCATCGCCAATAACATTGGGATTCTTTGCGTCGATATCTCGAAGTCCTCTGTAGTCAACAAGGAGGATCCATTTCAATCTTTCTTCCAATGGACATTAGTATTAGTACCGCTTTCATGCGGTACTAATCCCATAATGTTGTCTTCATTCGTGTGTATTGCCGATTGTACAATGGTTGCCCACAACTTCCTTCTACAACTGAATCGATAGGCTCGGGACGTAGTAGTACACGGACGGTTATTCCTCACTCACAAAACTTATCTGTGGTCGTATTTGATACATTTCAACAACATTTGCATCTCGTTTTGTGAACCGTATTGAAAAGTGTATATTTGATATTTCAATAGGACTTCAGGCTGAATAAAACGGTCAATACCGTCGAAATAGAATAACTTTTCAACAAGCGTTATCAGCGTGCAGCTATGCACCGTAAATTTTTTTTAATATTTATGCTCCTTAGCGCTATCCTGTTTCCTAATCTAGTAGGATTGGCGAGGTCCGCTACCTAAGCCTAAAGATTTGGCGAAGATAATTACTTTTACGTAGGGCGACCGCCGTCAGATCTACACAACCAAGATGGAAAACCAGCCCGTTCGTTGGCTAGGTCACACGTCTTCGAAATATAATCTCAGGATTCGAACCGGTGACCAATTGGTGAACAGATTGTTTCTTTGTACACTGAGCTATTACGGATCAAATTTCGTATTATTTATAAACCAATAATGCCACCTAACATCTCGAATAATTCAAGGCAATTTCTTATAATGGTACTTATAATGGAAAGTGTATTTTTATTTGTCGGGCGCCGTATTCAAGTAATTGGTGAAACTAACCGACTGCGGCACGTCAAAGCGAAACTATGGAAAACGCGCCTTCAGGTTGCCTGATTCAGTTTTCTTGTTGTGACGCACCACCCGACCAACCGAACCTAACGTAATGTTTTGACACCGTGAACGCGGTTTCTATACCCGACTACACGTTTGTAGCTTAAGTACAATATTGTGGAGTTCAGGCTATCTGATTCGGTTATCTGATGTTTGCGCCCGAGTTAAACTGCTATTTACCATTGCTGTTAGAGTAAGGCAAGGACACGGTTGAAACATCCGTTAGGAACTTCCATTGAATCAGGAAACAAGAAGTTAACTAGAGTGCCATAAAATTATGTTTTTAACAGAGGTAGCGCACATCAAAGTAACCCGTCTGGGGTTACATACATTACATACATCCACTTCACAGAATAACGAAGTCATATTACAACTCCCTGGTGGGTTGTTATATTCCTGCGTGTGAGCGAGATTACCAAGTAAGCTCCTAAGAAGTTGCTGTGTTAGCAGCCGAGGTGTCATCGCGCGAATGATACTTAACGTATTGTAAGCGTTCATAGACTCCGGTAACCGCTTTACATCAGGTGGGTCGTATGCTTGTATGCCTTCCGATGTTGTATATAAAAAAGGTGGGCCCTTTGCTTATATGCCTTTAAAAGTTGTATAAAAAACATAAAACTATGAACGTCTGTGGCCAAATAACCTTACCTTCATGTAACGTAAAGTTGATGAGATATGCAATTGAAGCAAGAAAGTGTTACTGCTGAACGACAACAATCTGAAGTCATAATAGGCACGAGAGAGAGACTTGACTACAACGAAGTATGACACAAAATTACAGAGTACGGTCAAGCGCTTCAACGTCATGGCGTTCAAATAGTAACTTTATGAGTAACGAGATAAGAACGTTAGGTTATCGTGTTAGGCAAGTGTGCATGACGCTACCGTGCGTCGTAACAATAACCCAGCGTAGATGAAGAACATGAGGTAATAAAATCTAATGATACGCAACCTCACCGCGACTCGTCCGTTACCCGATCCAATAGCCATGCCATACTTACTCATGCTATTTACGTAGACGTCATAGTGCGCATAGCTAGCCAGCTTAGGACACATTATATCCGTAACTTAAATCATTAAAAAATCGAGGCCGTAAATGAATCTTCTTCCCGCCGTTATCCCGTTTCCTAATCCATTAGGATTGGCGGGGTCCGCTACTTAAGCTTAAAATTTGGCGAAGATACTAATTTTTACATGGAGCAACTGCCGTCAGATCTTCACAACCCACAGGGAAAACCAGATCTACCTTAGGTTAGGTCCCACGACTTTTGAAATTTAGTTTCTGGGACTTGTGTTTCATCACGACGTTTTCCTTCGCCAAAGAGCAATTGATAATTACTAATATTTACATACATCCGAAAAGACGAATGCATGTACCACTTAATTCATCTTTTCTTTACCCACAGAGCTATCGCTGCTTAGTGGAGGGACAGTAAACGAATATAAATTGTAAATTAAAAAACTGCTCTTTATCACAAAAATAATCAAGTATTTTCCACTCACTCACCGTTCAAAACGTCACAGGGAAAGTTTTTATACAAGTCGAGTGGAACGAGCAAGTTAATTCGCTTATTTATTCGTTGCTTGAATTCTCACAAGTAGCGACTTCACACTTTGTTAGTAGATTCACATTTTTATTTAAAAACATATTTTGTTGTCATTGCATTATTTCAATCATTGTCTACAATAAAATTGTAGAACCTTTCTACAGTCGTAAACTCTACAATGATAATGAGATTCACCTGAATGTGTTGCCTCACCAACAATGGTGAACTGTTGGGTAAGTGAATAAAAATATCATGAAATTTAACGAACCAATCCAATTACTGTGCACTCGCAAAGTCGTTATCTCTCCTATTACAGGACTGAAATAATGAGACACATAAAAGGAAGGAGCATTGGAGGTGGTTGCGCAACTTGCGGCGACCTCGCCGGATAAACGCTATATACGGCAAGCCAAGGTGAGATCACATAGCCCCATATGCGACATACCGAATGCTGCCGCTTGCCCAGCGAGCCTCTACAGCCAGTGCTTCAAGATTAGTCGCTACGAAGCACAATTAACAACAGTTATTAGAAATATATATTATCGTATCGTATGTATAATTTGAAAATTTTCTTTAAAAAGCAAATGCATTTAAAGGACAGACGTTACTATCCGTGAACTTTATGGTACTAAGTGTCAGACAAGCATACGATCTGTCTGATGGTAACTTAGTTTCCGTAGTCTATGGACTTGTTTTTTTTTTAACCAGCGTCGGGAGGCATGCAAGCATACGACCCACCTAATGTAAATATTGGCTACCGTAGCCTGTGAACGCTTGAAATACATGCAGTATTACCCGCGTGTTGCCACCTTCTGGTAAATTCGCTCCCTCATAGAAACAACAACCCTCCAGAGAGTCATTATTTGGCTATTTCGTTCAGCGTTGCGTATGAAGTAATATGTCACCCAGTATATGAAATTTAAGACCTACAAGGAATGAAATCAGAAACTTACGTGCAAGCTACGGGTGGAAATTCAATAGAACTGACAGAAACGCTATACGAGTATCATAAATTTATATTATGGGTAAGCTTGGAAGAACGCGTAAACAATAATTATGTTAGACAATAATTGATTATGTAATGTAAATTTATCCCGGTACAGAAAACAAAGTATGCTAAATAATTATTTCTTTCAATGGCAGTAATAGTATCTATACTTTATATGATAGTATTTTGATAGTAGATAGGAAAGATTTCCAATACATGTTTGAAAATAGTATAAAAATAAATAATATTGGGTATAATTGACACTGGTTATGTGATTTATTTCGGGGAAGCAAGCGGCTCGGGAGCAACATTTTTACCGGACCATCATTAAGGCGACACCTCGATCGTGAAGCTTTAAAATGGCTCCGCCCAATCACCCCGCGCCCCTCAATTGACACTCGACGCTCGATTTGTAAAATTTGAAATTAGCGCCTAATAGGTAACCTGGGGTCAACGTATAGTCAATGCAAACGAACAGAAAAGCTACAGAGTCGCGTCACACTTAAATAAAATTTATAATATCAATATTTAATAAAAATTATTGATTTAATTATTATTTAGCTTTATACATACTAAACCAAACATATTTATTTAAGCTAGACGGAAAACAATAGTAATAATAGTAATAAAAAACTACAGAAACGTATTCACTTTTAAAAGTTTATTGAAAGAGAAATCAATGACATCGTTTTATGTTTATATCTCTATAAGTTAACATGTCTTGGTATCTATGTTGTTCTTACTTAGGCCTCGTCCAGTGGCGCCCTCATTGAATAAAAAAACATATTATAGCATAGAAGATAAACATTATGAAATCTTATGTTGCATTTATTACGAAGATAGTAAAGTATTTTTACGTCATTAAACCAACACTCAAAATATTCCACTATCGTTGTTATAAGCAAAAGTGCTAAAAGAGGCCGTTTTTTGGCAATTATGCCTATAACAACGAAAGCAAAACATTTCAATTGTTGGTTTAATGACGTAAAAGTACGTTATTGTATTTGTAACACACGCAACACATGACTTTATAATGTTTATCTTCCACGCTAAGATACGATATTTTATTCCTTGAGGCGCCACTGGACGGCATGTATCCCCCTTAAGAAGAATGAAACACCAGCTACATAATACAACATTGTTTATCGAGAGGCTAAAGCGGGCCATTTGTTGATTCGGACACATATGTTTAGTTAGCAGATACACCATCTAAACTGCAAACACTGGTCACAGCGATGAAAGACGACTGTATGGAGAAAGGCTTACTACTGAATGCGAAGAAAACAAAGATAATGGTATTTGAAAGAGAAGAATCCAGAACTAATGTAAGGATTACGATTGATGATGAAGTGTTGGAACAAGTGGATGAGTTTGTATATCTTGGATGCGCTTTCAGCAGGGATGGAAGGTACACCGCAGATGTGGAAAGACGAGTGAGTGCTGGGAATAGTGTGAATGGAGCGTTGGGAAAACTTCTTGGCAGTAAAATCCTGAGCCAGAAGGCACAACTCGCTATACACAATGCAGTGTTGGTCCCAACGCTAACTTATGGAAGCGAGAGTTGGGAATGGCAGAAAGAGCATGAAAGTAGAATAAACGCGGTTGAAATGCGAGCGCTGCGCAAAATTTGTGGCGTAAGGCTTGTAGACCGTATTCGTAATGATGATGTTAGAAATAGAGTTGGTCTGAAAGAGAGCGTCGGTGTTAAAATAAGAAGAGGCATGCTCCGATGGTTCGGGCATGTAGAAAGAATGCAAGATGAAAGAATGACGAAGCAGATATACAATGCAAAAGTGGAAGGATGTAGGAGCCGGGGAAGGCCAAGACTTACCTACCATGACCAAATTGGTCATGTTCTATCAGAAGGTGATGTCAGGAGCCCTAGAAACCGGCGTGCGTGCATGAGAAGAGCAATGAATGTTAAAGAAGCGAGTGAGATATGTAAGGATCGAGTCACGTGGCGCTCGGCTCTCTCTGCCTACCCCGCAAGGGATTTGGCTTGAAGTTATAGATGTTCGAGTGTCATAATGGCTGATAGCGCCGAGTAAACACAGGATTTTTTTATTTCGAATAAATAAGAGAAATAAAATTATCAGATTGAATTAGATTGAAATTGAAATAGAAAATTGGAATTTTTTTGCAACTCCCTCCTGGTGAAGATTCACAAGTTATTTTACACAGTTAGGTATAGCTCTGGTAGGGATCCTAGGTTTTTCCCTAAATATAATACACTCTCGAATGACTAGGTATGCGCTTTCACTAACAGTCAATTTAACTTCGCGAATTTTATAAAAAAGTACAGGAAGAACTTGACGGTTAGACGGTAATTTTGCGCCTATTATTTGATAATTTACGTCTCCAACTAAGAAAATACTTGATTTATTGCTTCTCAATTCCACTGCCATCTTATAAAAGTTAAAACATTACGTATTAATCACGAGAATAACTGACATTCAAAATTAATAGACGGTTAGGTAATTATGACGAAGTTAACGATGCTCTCTCTAAAGTTATTCATTGGTTTAGTGTTAATAATCTGCTTTTAAATGATAAAAAGACTAAAGTAATTAAGTTCTCAACACCTAATGTAAGGCAGGTGGCTACCAATGTACATGTTAATGGAACTAATTTAGCCTCTGTGGAGACAACTGTGTTCTTGGGTATAACAATTGACTCCAGACTACAAAGGGGCCCACAAATTGAAAAATTATCAGGAAAACTAAGTTCTGCAGCTTATGCAGTGAAAACTATTAGACGGCTCACTGATATTGATACGGCTAGAATAGTTTATTTCAGCTACTTTCATAGTATTATGTCATATGGAATTCTTCTTTGGGGTAACTCCGCGGATATTAACACCATCTTTTTATTGCAAAAGAGAGCCATAAGAGCTATCTACAAACTTGGTCCCCGGGAGAGCCTTAGAGAAAAATTCAAAGAAATAAATATTTTAACAGTCGCATCGCAATATATCTATGAAAATCTTTTGTATGTCCATAAAAACATAGACTCATTTTGTAAAAAGAGTGATATTCATAGCATAAATACTAGATATAAGCATAATCTTGTGTTATATGCAAGCCGTCTCCACAAAACAAGTAATTATTTTATGGGGCAATTATACGGTTCTATAACAAACTTCCCAGCAATATAAGAGATTTGTCAATAAACAAATTTAAAACTACTATTAAAGCCAAATTGTGTAGCAGGGCATATTATAAAGTATCTGACTATATTAATGATAAAAATGCCTGGGAGTGAGTCGATCCAATTATAATGTAATTAACAAAATATGTAAATTTGTTTGGATACCAAAAGAGGGATGCCTGAGTTTTTTGGCAGTATTTTTATCAGTGCTCACCTAGTCATAAACTGCACGGTAGGGAAAAAAAATGTGACGATTCCAAACAAATGTAGCCATTTTTACGGAATAAAAAGATTTTGACTTTGAATTTGAACAAATGAATACCGCGAGTACGTGCGGCACTGCCGCGCAACTTGTATGAACATGTTTCGATGTAATTCGGCACGGATTATCGTAATCCAAATAAGTTAAAAATTAATTTCCGAGTGTTTTAAAAGCAAATGAACAAAACTAAGACATATGCGTTAGAAAATAAAAACTTTGAAAAATAAGGGACACCCTAATATACATATATACAAATAGATTTTATAATCTATTCATATTTAAAAAAAACATGTGACAAATGATTTTCTTGCTGTTTCATAACTTTAACTTCAGTATAATGACATTTATTGTATTTTACTTATGTATACTCTGTGTTTTGTATTGTTGTACGTTTTCTTGTTACTTATTAAACTCTCAAGAAGAAAGAACCAGGACCATCTCTGATGTTGCAAAATAAATCTAATCCGTACAATAGTTCAATACTAACCACAATGTATAGAATAGATGATTTTTTTGTGTTTTCAGTGTTGGTTCATAGTAAATATTATTTGTTTTCACGAGTACCATGGGTATAAGTATACTATCTATCTATATCTTCACGCTAAATCCCTCGTGAGCGCCACATGACTCGGTACTTACACACCTCGCTCGCTTCTTTAACATGAAACATACCGAGTTTTTTTAAAAACTATCAAAATATACTATTTTACAAGTAATTATTTTAATACAAAAAAAAAAAAAACCTCCACTGGTTTTCTATCTTCTGATTGGATAAATTTCCAACGTAAACTAACCTTCACCTACGTACAATGTCTAAGTCGGAGTTCGGTGAGCTTATAATGGTTACTATGAGTTTGTCGTCCCGTATGACACTTACGTTAAAGTAGCATATAAATCGAGTAGTGATTCTTCTAGTGGAATATGTTTATTTAGTAAGTTTCTCCTAAAAAACAAAACAGCAAAAATATTCTATTTTATAAGTTTTTATTTTAATACAAAGAAATAAAGAGTCTCCACTGGTTGCTATGTGCTGAGAACGCGAACCTTATTGGTATAAATTTCCAACGTAACCTGACCTCCACCGACGTACAACTTCTAAGTCGGAGTTCGGTCAGATTATAATGGACAAAATAGGAGTTTGACGTCCTATATAGGTACGCGGTCAGCCTGTGGATAATGTATACCAATTATCAAATGTTACTGTTTATTCCTGCAAAAAATAACTCTTATTTAATTAATGCAGTTTTATATAGAGTTATTAAGTAATCAAAATTAAAAAAAAGTTTGAAGAGGAATTAAATAGCTTGGGCCAACCATACCTAGGAACTGTTCTAAAAACTAGAAATATGTGTACACAATGTTATTATAATATGTTTAATGAATATAATAATTAAAAAAAATAAATACCTTGTCTTGTTCGCCTCCCCCATTCTACGAACATTTTCTTTGTATTTTTATTCTATATATTTTCTTTTTAGTGTTCCCCATTATTACAACAGTATAATAAATATATATAAACCTATAATATTATTTACTACTTATATCTAATAATAATACACTTACGCTAAATACTATAATATTGAATATTTACAACTATTAATTATAAAAACTTCGGTGTTGCGATGTAAATGGAGCGAGCTCGAGCAGACAGTCGACATAGGTCTCACCTCGAAGCGGGCTGCAGCCGGACTGGCTGGATGTAGTTAGTCAACGCGTTTATAATCCTCATTACCGCACAATAAGGTCGAAAACACGTAGCACCCAAGACGAATGTGATCGCTTAGAAATTGTCAGAAACTTAAAATATTTTTTAAAAATTTCATGTTTCACTTATCAAAATATGCAGCAAGCATATTATAAACATAGATATTACTAATAGATTTAAGTAATTTTGAAGCGTATAAACAGAACAACTTCTTTGTAATTTCAAAGATAATGAATTTCAGGAGGTGTTTTCGAAAGTAATTATTATCGAATCAATTTTACACAATCGCGTATTTGAGCAAGCAAATTCAAGATAAAGAAATGAAGTTATTTATATTAAAATCTTAGATCCGTCAGTTTAGTCATTAGCCTATACTATTCGATGAAAGTTGGTCTAATTTTTCGATGTGTCGCCTTAATGGTAATAATAGTCAATTAAAAAAAAAACATTTCCCGGTACAAAAAACAAAGCGTACAGAGTAATAACCGTGACCGCACACCTTCCGATCCAAACAGTACACAAATCCGTTTTCCTTGACTATTGATTGAATATCTAAAATCACTTGCTCGACGGTGAAGGAAAATCTCGTAAGGAAACCACCCGCACTAGAAACTATATTTCGAAAAACGTGTGACCTAACCTAAGAAAATTTTGGTTTTCCCTCTGGGTTGTGGAGGTATGACGGCAGTCGCTCTATGTACAAATCAGTATCTTCGCCAAATCCTAGCGGGACTCCGCCAATCCTAATAGATTAGGAAACGGGATAACGCTAAAAAGAAGGAAACATTTGCTTCCCACTCGTGGACTACGACCAATTCGGTCGTATGTTTTCAAAAGATGGTGTCAGGTGCCCTAGAAACCAGAAAGCGTGCATGAAAAGAGCTATGAATAAATGAAGAAGAATGAATTTAAGAAGAATGGGAAGAAGAAATATATGAAGAAGCGAGTGAGATATGTAAGGCCCGAGTCATGTGGCGCTCGGTAATCTCTCCCTAACCAGCAAAGGATGGGTGTGAAGATAATCAACTTTCACAGATTTGTGACTAAAATTATGCGCAACAACGCATAACGTACACCAGTAATTATGGCAAATTTAAATTATGATAAGCTGTGCCAAGATTACTACCACGATTGTTAGGGCAACTGAACAAAGGCTGTGCCCGGTCCCACAAATTCGTCGTAATTGGAGTGCGAGAGAAACTTGCAACAAACTGTACATAATTGCTGATGCAAAAACAACCGTCATCATCATCAACACGACAGTAGCACACGCCAACAAAGTGGATCGTGGGAGTGAAACGGGAACCTTTGAATCAGCCACTGAGGAAACGAATACGTACTCACTATGTAGCCACAATAGCGATCATTACGATGTTTCCACACTACGCGTAGTGCGATTGTTTCGAAACCGAGAGTACGTAGCCGTGCTGGCAGTATCGGAGCCATGGGAAACATTTGAATAACTATTTGTAAAGCATTTATCGCATTCTTAAATTTCAACAAATACTCTTGAAACTTGGTAAAATAACAGTAATAGAATATAAAAATACAGGCAGCACTAACTTTATAATGGCTCCATTTAGTGCAGTTTCTTGCAAGAATAAAAAGGTCAGTCATCCCATGTGGAACGTTGCGATATACATAAAACAGACAGGAAGCGCTAAATTCCCGGACTTACGCAACGCGACCCTTCTCACAATTCCCGGTAACTAACAGCTCACACAATTATTTAATTCTGCGTACGCGGTTGTGGACTGGTCATCACCCTCACGAATCATGTCCTTCAGGACATTCAAGCACCATTTTAAAACTGAAAATATGTAACACTTCCATTTATTATGATGAATGGTGCATGTATTATTTGTTTATTTCATATATTTTTCTCAAACGTGGTCAAAATGTACGCATTAATTACAAATATAGATTAGCAGTAATAGGCTAGTGGATAAAAAACTAGTCTATTAATTGATGATCCCTGGTTCAAATCATGACGTGGGTAGGTATACCATTAAATTTATGTTTTCAAATTTATGTATATATTTATGTATATACTTGCAATTATCACTTGGTCGCTGGTGAAAGAAAACATTGTGAGGAAACCCGTACGTACAAGAAATTATATTTCGAAAGAAGTGTAACTGCGCAGTCAAGGTTATGCATGTGTAGAAAAGAATGACATAAACGGTGATAAATAATAATATTCATGCACTTCAAACTATAACTACCTAAATTAGACAGAAGAGACAAAATGTGTCACCTAGAACCTGATACGTCTATGTCAGAGAGCGAGATATGGAAAATCTTTCTATTTTTTTTTTCTCATTCGGTTTTTTATTATTTTCATGTTTAAGAAAAGCACTATACATGCCTTGGCTGGGATTATGAAAGGTGCACTAGTATGCATGTATTCAGCAGATCAATCAGTCACCAAATTTCCAGCTTCTGCTGTAAATTATAGTTATTGTATGTATGTATGTACAAATGGATGAATATACAAAAGTTGGTCAATTTTGGACCCTATTTCGAACATACATTTTTTACCATAATGTATGTATATTTTGCTTCGAGTACATAGTGTATCCTATCCACATGCCGTCCTATGTCAGGCCAGTCACTTTTTTAAATATTTTGTATTATTTATTATACCTGCCAAATGTAAAATTATTATTTTATATACCTGCCAAAGGACTGACAGGGGTGGCACAGTACTGATTAAAAACACTATTTTGTAGGAAAATGTAAGAATTATAGTAATTTTGAGAATATTCAAGTTCAATTACCTTATAATCTTATCTTATGAATTAAATCACCTTAGTAACTGTTCAGTTTAACTTTAAAACAGAATAAATATGAACTACGCAGTGTAAATATGAACTACAAAGACTGTAAATATCAACTACGCCAGCCCTTTTAACGGCCTTTTCAATTTATACTCGTAACGAGGTAGTTTCCTTAATTTTATATAATTTTATAAGAATATAACAAACTTAAAATTAGAACAGAAATAAAGTTGTCCGTGCAGTAAGGTATTTTCGTCACCATGTAAAAATTGCAGGGTGTATTAACCAGTAGAAAATTATTGTCTTTAATCACATGTACATACATATTATAGATTTTTCAAGCTAAGCAATCACATCTTTTGTTTTTTAATTTGTCGTCAACATGTAAAGTCTTTCTAGTATTTAATTTTAGGGTCATCTAAAAATTGTTCGACTATTTTTTGTAGTTGTATTTTCCAATTATTTATTTTTGGTTTTGGAAAGGTTGTCGAGTTACCATTTTACAAATCTCTTCGTTTTATAATCTGTACATGAAGCTTGGTTAAAGTTCAATTCATTCTCTATGGTTTTTATTTTTTTTGCGTAGTTGTTCTTTTGGCTGAGTTTTCTTTATTTCAACAAAAATAATTTCTTTAAATTCTTTCCTTTTAATGACATTCATACAAATTTCTACAATTCTTGTTTTTTCAACAAATTTCTTCTTTTAACTTTCTTTTATTTCATTGTAGTTAGTAAGCTTTGTAATAACAGCATACACTTTGTCTAATTGCTTTGGCTTCTTCATCTTGCTTCTTTCGTTCTTTGGTCTTTGTTAATAATCATTGTTCTATTACCTTCAAGGACTATTAGTCGTCCTTCTTCTTTACTGCGTGATGGCATATTTTAACATAAAAATGATCTGTGCACCAAGCTAATTGTTTTGTTGTCGTAATCTACAAAATATATACAAATATATATAATAGTAACATTATCAAAATAATAGTATGCGCAAAGGCGGATCTCTGTAGATTTCTTTCAGCTTTTATATGCTTAGTAGGAATATACGATACATACATGGTCTGGTCTGGTGGAGAAACTATATGTTCATTGTTTAACTAAATTTAGTTTTTCCCTATACTATTGCCTTTTGGTATATAATTTTTTTTTTCTTTTTTAAATAATGTAACCTTTGTTTAGATTAGACTGTCCTAATTTAATTTGGTCACTTTCATTCTGAGCAAAGTAGCATTTTCAGCATCTCACTTATTTTTAAAAGTCCTTTGGTGCCATTTTTGACAACGGACTGACGACAGAGTATTAGACGTTCATTTAAGGTTATACTTGAAACTTTTGTTTTCGTCTGTTTTTTTAAATTATTAATATGATATATTTTTATAAATCAAATACAATCCTGCATAAATAAAAACAAAACATAAAAGTGTTAGAGATAAAAGACTAACCAGAGTACTGACAATTTGACTGGATCAGCACATGAACATGGGGTAACAAGGGTGCTAGCGGTGGCTTCGTGATGGCTGCAGTCAATATTGTATGCTCTGCACCTACCTTCATTATCAACATTCATAAATTGGTCATATATCGATAGTATTTTTATATCGTAACATAAGTTAGTTTATAAATTAAAAATTAAAATTAATCAATTCTTTTTTTTTTTAAAGAGTTGAGCACATCATCCATATTGACCTATAAAATGAGGCGTCGTATGAATTGTCGAGTATGAATCCTTGGAGTTTACTGCATTTGAGTGTCACTGCGTTGATATGATGGAACGTGTAATATTCAATTTACTTTTGATTCCCTACTAAAAGAAATAAATAGGCAAAATATTTTATATATATTTATATTAGTAATGTTCACCGACATATAGAAAATGATTTAACCCATTTGTATTCTTGGCAAACAAAGAATGTTCATAGTGCCTGCCCTTGGTTTTTTCTACCCCGAATGATAGGATTCATCACCCCGCATTAAATCAACCCGGCTGGAGAAGAAAACCGCAGCTAAATGACAACTCCCCGGAGGGTTGTTGTGTAAGCAGCAGTGGTTGCATCGCGCGAGCGGTGCTCAATGCATGACAAGCATTCTTAGACTACGGTAACTATTTTACAACACGTGAGCCGTACGCTTGTATGCCTCCTGACCTGACGTTGTATAAAAAAAGTAATGGTCTTAGCCATAGTATTACCTATGCTTAGCCATAGTCTGTAACCATTGAGTACTCTGTTGTATCCAGGTACCCGCAGCCCAACCTACGTCAGGGGCGCGGTGACAGCTACGCCCTCACCCACATAGGACGAAGTCTGTCGGTCGCGGGCGTATTGCGAAATAATGTTACATTGTAAGTTTACTTTGTAGCGAACTCGGCGAGATAACGCATTTTGCAATATCAAGTTTATTGACTCAGTGGGCAGTAATCGCGGCTATTTTTTATGTTTTCGCGAAGGCGTCGATGTTTTGCGGACTTATTGCAGGCGGCTGTGCGTGGAAAGAAAGTACTTACCTACGGATAGGTGCCACGCGGTAAAGGTACTTTATAGCTTTCTCATCTCGAGATAGTCGCGCACAATGGCTTGCGTCTGGGTCCGTGGTAGTACAACACGCACCGTGCGAACATTACGGCACTTAACAACTATAACTCGTTACTTTATAACATTCCTAGTTCTCGTGCTATTTTCTAGTTTGGGAAGCCACCTATTATCTCCTTCCCCGCGTTCAAGCTGCCTACGTACCAATTTTCATCAAAATCCTTTCCGCACTTTAACTATGCCAGATAAACAATTAAATTACTCGTATGTAAGGAATCACTAGTGACAGCCACTAGTGATATATCTATATAATGTAAATACTATCATAAATGTATATTTCGTGGCATTAGAACTTTTTCTTCATTTTAGCGTTATTCAGTTTCCTAATCCATTAAGATTGATAGGTTAAGCCTAAGGATTTAGCAAAGATTATGACATGGAGCAATGATAGCCCAGAAGATCAAGAACTCGCCTATTGACCAACTAGTACTCGGTTTGAATCCTGGCAAAACACGTTGCACGTTGAACAAGTATTTAGTAAGTATTGAAGTTAGTTAGTTTTTTTATACAACGTCGAAAGGCATACAAGCATACGTCCTACCTGATGTAAAATGGTTACCGTAGCCCATGAACGCTTGCTATACATTAAGTATCACTCGCGCGATGCCACTCTCTTAGGAATATACTGGTGACCTCACTCACACGCAGGAACACAACAACCGTCCAGGGAATTGTTATTTGGCTACGGTTTTTCTGTGAGGTGGAGGTACTTTCTCAAACGGGATACTTTGATGCGCCCTATCTCTCTTAAAATTATTCGCTTGCTAGCTAATAAACAAAATGTATGTACCTACCTATTGCAGAAAAACCCATTAATATTAATAATCAAGCAATGTGTCGTGATTTTTAATACAACATTTAAAGTTAATTAATGACAATCTTTGCTAAAACGATACGGCACACCTCGCAAATCTTATATTATGATGTGCCACTGTATGAACTGTAGATAAACCCACGTTTATATCATACATTTTGTAAAATTGTTTGTTTGTTTTGATTTTGGGGGTAATTTAATGAACTACTTGGTCCTATTGGGAAATACATGTATTACTAGGAAGCTATACGTTATCTCTGAATACTACAGGTTGTTTTTATTTTGGATTCCTATGTAAAATATGAATTCGTACTACACGTGGGTGGATACGCGGACAGCAATGGTAGTAGGTACTGTAGGTAGGTATTATAATGTCGTAGGAGGATCTAGTTTGCGTGAAATATTTTTTAGCTATGCAGTTAGTAGTTCCACTGTCGATATTTAAGTCAAAAATGATCTGTCTGGTTCACAGGCATAACGCAAAAACTATTGGCGTGATTTTATCCTAATTTTACACGATGATATGATAGCTTTAGCTGTACTTCTGTTTCAATACCTTTTTTTAATAAATATGTCGCAGAGGTAGCAACACCATATTGAGAAGCCCGGAAGAAATCAATTCCCGTGATGCTAGTTTTAATAATAACGGATCAAAATGTCAAGTCGGCGCTTGGGTGGAATCGACATCGTTGGATTGGCAACACCGCTTGTGTTTGTTATGGTTTGCTCGAAATGTCGATTGTTGTCAGTTGTCAAAAACGTCAAGATGAGAGACCGTCATTGGAAGCGGCATTACGAATCGAGCAATGGAGCTAACCGCACGTGTCGCGTCCACCGCATTTTGAATCCGTTATAATCTGCGATGTGAGTATAACTTTTATTACGATTATTTTCGTAATGGGCTGATTAAATATTGAGAAGATTAACTACGCTGGTATTTCGCTTTATTCGCCATGAACAACGAGCCACCTGACGACCATTACATCCACGTCCCGACAAATATATAGGGTTTCTCTGTGAAACTAGAAAACCCATGGAAAACAGCTATTATCCTACTAATATTATAAATGTGAATGTCCGTTTGTTACGCTTTCACGCAAAAACTACTGAACCGATCATCATGAAACTTTGTACACATATTCTTGGAGGTATCAGAAGTAAAATAGGATACTTTCTATTAAATATATATATGTATATATATATTTTATCAATGCGAGCGAATCCGCGGGTAAAAGCTAGTAAATAATAAGTAAATAAGCGAGTTAGCTCCGATAATTGCACATAACAATTGGATTATATGAGAAATCAATCTGAAAACAATAGACTTTTAATATGTTAGATTTCGAATTGATAAAAAAGAATTATCAAAATCATTAATTATCAATTGATGCAAGCTGCAGTGTGTAACACGGTGTTATCACACGTACATACGTTCTCCGTACGTACATACAGAACGACGGACAGAGACGCATTTGGTGTTTTAAAGATCACAATAAATAATTGTTACACGAAGAAACTATATTAAGAATATTTTCTAAAAAAAAACAATGAATTTCTTATAAAAATACAAATATCCTATTACTTCAAACAAGCAATTCTTGTGTATAATTAAAGATAGTTAATTATATTTCGTGTCTTAAAGTACATAGATGTCTTTCCTAAAAAAAACGCGTTTTTACATAAACGCCGAGCGATGCTCGGTCGCTCAGGTAATTGTTGTTTTTATTTTAAAAACTTGCTGCCGCGTCTATCGATAACAAGTTACATACACCGTGCGGAGTGTTAATAGGCTAGGTTATTAATATCGGTGATATATAGGAAAGAATAAAGCAGACGCGACGCAAAACAAACAAGATCGTTGTCATAATCTTATCAAATTGTGATAGTGTAGATATATGTTTTGAATGGAAATATTGAAATGCACGTGTAGCGGTGTTGTGTCGGCACCGTGCCGATAACAGGGGCGATAAACGAACGCGTTTTTCATTAACGGGTCGGCGAGTTTCCATGAATGGCTGCGTTGAATGGAAAACGCTAGGTCTGCTTCATTCACTGGGTGCCAGGCGGCGGCGGCGCGTCGCGACTCGCGGGCGGCGTCCATCGTAGGTAACGTAATGCACTGATCCACGACGCAGCCACAGTTTGAAGAGATAAGCAGTACGTTAGCTCTAGTTAATGTACTTAGACCTTTTTTGACATAACCAATGTAAAATCTGCCGGACCCGCTACGGTATAAGACATGACCAATTATTTGAACGCGTAGCGGGTGTTCTATCGTGTGAGATATCCCCCTTTTCTGGAAGCAGTGGGTTATGCTGATCATCTCTACTCCACTGTGACATCGCACTGTACCGTACTTGTATCATAAAAGTATTACTTTTTTACGGAACCTCTCATCAAGACCTCGTGATCAACGATACAAGAGATCTTATGAAGGTTTGAACACAGTTGGAATCTTAGGTGGAGAAAGGATAAGCCCGTGCATCTCATTAATTTAAACTATGCCACACTAAAACATCATAAAAATTGTATTGGCTCACAAATCTTTTGAGATGTAATTATTTCGTTAATATTCCAGAACCAAGGTACGTACGATAATAAAAAAATGGAGGGAAAAGTCAGTTTTCAAACATGTCTGTTTGTCTTGGTCTGGGTGTTTTCTACGTGTAATAAGTATGTATTTACATAAAAAATGTATTTACGTTTATCAGTTGCCTAGTACCCACAACACAAGCTTCGCTTACTTTGGGGCTGGTGTTTTGTCCAAAAAAAAAGAATCCATTGCCGAAGAGAGTACCTATGTACTTAGAAAAAAGGTACTAAACAGCGATATGTTCAAAGTTATATTTCCCGTAGGATTTATTTAGTCTACCAATCAGTAGACATCATTTTACAGTATTTAAAAACATTTTTGTGTCATCATGCTACAGGTCGCATTCTTTTTTTATTTTTTTAATTCAATTTTATTCGATTGGTATACTATGTCCGTAGAAATACGGTAACTGCTTGTTTGCACCACCTTGGTGGCATAAAAAAGTATAGCCCTATTGTATTTCAGAATTTTATTTACATTTTTAACACATTTTATTACGTCGCCCACTTCCAATTGATTAATTATCATGGATAAGAAGATAAATCATAAACTACAAGCGAAAAGGTAAGTCGCGTTGCTTCACATGGGAGACGGCCAAAGCATATTTCGCAAGCAAAGTTAAAAAAAAAGCAGCTCGTCAGCATGCTGATCCTGTGGCGACATTGTTCATTACAACTTCTTGAGATCTGGCACAAGTACCATGAAGAATTGCAAAAGACGATTCATATGCTCGATGTGAAACAACCGAGACTTGACAATTACTCTAGTCCATTTTTTCACGACAATGCTCGCCCACACAACGCATAACAGACTGTCTTAAAACCACAGAAGTATTAGAAACACGAACCAATTAACCTCTTGATATCGCATGAATGCCTCCCTCGCTCACCAAAACGTAGTGTTTCAGTGCCTAAATATGTCAGCGATTCAAACCTAGTGAACAATAGGACGATAATTTAACCAATAAGCCGATACATAAGTGACGCGATGTTGAACCGCGAACTAGCCAATAAGAGCTGCGAGTTCTACTTTACCGACGACTGTAGCGGTGAGTTTTTTTACTACGCAAAACAATAGCATTGGATCTCCATAGTTATTTCTTTCATGATTAGAATTAAATGGAGATTTTCATATATATTTTTGTATTATTCTAAATAAAACGGCAGTTTCATAAACCTATTAAAAGGTCTCATTACACAGCAGTTGTATGTTGTGGTCGGGTTGTGATTCAGATAGGCCCAAGGTTCGTTTCCGTGAGTCACGTCACTCCATCTATTTAATAAATAGTGGGAATCAATTAACGTTGTCCGTGTCGGGTGGGTTGACTAGTGAGAACAAAGGTGTGCGGCATAGATAAGGCGCCCAGGCAGGAAGTCACCATAAGCATCGACAAGTAGTCCGAGCGCCGGCTGCAAATCGACGTCGTCATCCGATACATAACGAGATCCTTAGCATCGGTTCACAGTATAAAATAAATCAAGTAAAGACAATATAATAATATTTTTTTGAAAACTTTGATAATGATATTGTCAAAGTTCCTTGTAGTGATAGCCTGATAGATAAAGAATCTGCCTATTAACCAATTGGTCCCTGATACTGGTGTGAGCATTGACCTCCAATTTCACATTTTCGGATTTATCTTATTTGTAATATCACTTGCTCGGCGGTGAAGGAAAACATCGTGAATAAACCATCATGTCCAAGACGTTATATTTGGAAAGCCGTGCAACAAGACAAGTCTGGCTTTCCCTCTCGGTTGCAGAGGCCTGACGGCATTTGCTCCATGTCAAAAGATTTTGACATGGAGCAAATGCCGTCAGGCCTCTGCGGCGGACCCCGCCAATCCTAAAAGAAATGGGATAACGCTAGGATAGGTCCATCCCGCGCCTTCAGAATAATTGCGAGATTTTAAAGTATAAGTAGGTAATTTCTTAAGAAATCAACTGTTAATACAGTTCTTCGTAAAGTTGATTTTAATTCTATCAACTTCCCAAATGTTAAAATATTTGTATGGCGTTAAAAACGAGTGCATGAGAGGCGATCGTGCATGAAAAGAGTTAAGTGAGGTATGTGTAAAAGCCGCGTTTTGTGCCACTCCATTCTTTCTGCTTACCCCGCAAAATGTGTGTACATTTTGACGTTTCGTTATTCTGTTAAGCGATCTGACTGCAGTGACGTTGCAGTAAATGAGTCGCTAATCTGTTAAAAAACCTACACTGCACCTGCACGTTTCCTGCAATATATTCGTATTCTGATAAATTGTTTTGACATTTGTATAGCGGTGTCAGAAGTTTTGAAGAAGTTTATTTGCAATTTTGCTAACGTTAGTCTTAAGCAACTTTTGCGAAGTGATATTAATGTTCTGAAGCGGTGATTTACATTACAAAACATTTGTTTTGTTTAGGGAGATGTTTGTAGGAATACATGATTAAGTAAAGCTTCGTTTCAGTTAGAAATACCTCGACGCCGGCAACCAAGGGTAACGGGACTTGAAACTATAGGAGTCAACATTAAGTAAAAATCCAATTTATTAGATTGAAAGATGGTAAACATGACAGGTGTTAAGTAGTTCAGTTGCAGGATACGCACAGTTGCAGTGCCGTTGCAATGCAGGAAATTTGAATAGAACACACAACACGTATTGGCACTGCACTATTCCTGCACGAATCAAGTGAGAAGCGTAAACGTGGAGACGCAGTTATTTAGCAGAATTGGCCTACTGGTGTGAAGATATATATAAATAGATATAAAGTATTTCATGGGATTTTAAGACTGATATTTTTAATAAAGGCACTTCCGAAAGTTTGTCTATACGTACGGAAGTGTATCATTCTCCGTGTGCCAACGAAATGTGTTTGAACATGAGAAAATTTATGAAATTTGCGGGGTGTCGACTTTTAATTTAGTAACGAATTTTTATGCTGCATTGGTTCTCGACCAGTGGGTCAGAGTGAACGACGAGTGTGTCTCGCGATATCGTGAGGCAGAGGCGAAGGACGACGACGTCGACGAAGCACAGAGTGAGCACGTAAAGACAAGAATGCGCGAAGTTCTCTCTTAGTCCAACGTATTAGTGTAGCCGAATCCGCGAATACCTTGCTTACACGTAAATTTGTTTGAATACCGCACTCTCGTCCACTCTGACGATCTGTGGGGGTATCACATTTCCCCCAGAAAGCCATATTCCACACGAATTCGAAAAGTTTTCACGCAATTCCAATATTTTGACAGATAACTTTTCAATTTCAATTTGAATATAGTGTATCGAGACAATGTGAATACGCATGATAATATAATAAATACAGATAATAATATATATATATAATACTAATACATTATACTGATCTTCTATGAGATTTGAACATAATACATAAGTATTGATTTCTTATGATACAAATATTTCTCTGAGGTGTAGTAAGTAAATAAGTACAATTTATTCAATATACTAGATTGCTAGATTGTATCCTCAAGTTATATACAAAATGGAATAGGTACTATGATATCCTGAAGATTTCACACGGAGCCCAGATTTCAATTCAAAATTTAGATAATATATAAATATTTAGCATATGAATATAAATAAAAGAATAGTTTGTAATGTGATTGTATTTTCGATTATACAAATCCTTCAATAACTTTATTTACTTTTTGATATACAATACCTTTTAATTATGGTGAATTTGTAGGTCTGTGATATGTTGGTACAGGGTTTATCTATATATATAGAAAAATTAATGTTTGTCTGTACGTCCTCTATGGACTCAAAAACGGCTAGGCAGATTTTGATGAAATTTTCAGTGAATCGTCAGGTTAGCGCAGCAGGTGATCCTGTGAAGTTTGGTAGCGATCATATCACCCGTGCGAAGCCGGGGCGGATAGCTAGGCATATATAAAATTAATTCAATAATTAATCGCATATAATTAATAACGCATAAATATGGCCATTCAAAAGGCATTACTCACTCCTGTACTCAAGAGGTGAAAGGGTTTATTTATTACAAACGTAACAACAGTTTTCATTATTGCTAAAAGTGGCCACTACTTATTGATAGAAAGGAGAACAGTGGCAGAGCAGTGGGGTCGCGGGTCGCGCCCCGGAAGGCATACTGCACTCTAATCATAGCAAACACACTTCGCCTTATCGTAGATTTATATGCTTGCGCCGTCACACATTGTAATCATAGTATATATATTTATATATATATATATATGTATATATACAGGTTTTCGGTATAACATTTTGTCAGATATGGGCTCTATCATAGAAGAAATAAAAGTTCAATGGCTGTGCAGATGTAAAGAACGCGCTCCTACATTGAATCAGTCTAAGAGCTCTAATTGCAATACAATTTATATATTAGTGTGTGTGTGCGAATTAATAGCAACGCTGATTTTATTGGTGGGTTTATATGCATGTAGTGCCTAGTTGTAACATGGACTTTTTTATACACATTTTAGCCTAACATCTGTTCTGTAGCCTCCGTTATTGTAGTGACCTTATTTAAGTTAACAGCCAAATAACAATTCCCTGGCAGATTGTTGAGTGACTGTAATTAAGGTGTTAACGCCGGTGATAGAAGCAATGTGTTTGACGAGCTCGGTGGCGCAGTGGTGGAACACGCTGTTACGCTACTTTGACACCAATGCTCGTGGGTTCGATTCCCACACAGTACAAACATTTGTGTGCATGAACATGTCTGTTTGTCTTGGTCTGGGTATTTTCTATGTATAATAAGTATGTATTTACAAAAAAAAAATGTATTTACGTATGTTTATCAGTTGTCTAGTACCCATAACACAAGCTTCGCTTACATTGGGGCTGCATGGCGCTGTGTAATTTGTCCGACAATGTTAGCAACGTCTGAGTGATATTTTTTGTGTTGCAATAATTAATAGGCGCCCTCATTAGCCACTGTACATACATTAGGTAGACGGTATATTTCTATAACATCTGTGAGGTTATTCACATTGCCTCCAAACACTATATTCGAATCCGATTCAAATAGTTGTCTATGTAAATGTATGGAATCTTAATGAAAACTTTTCGATTCCGTTTCGAATATAGTGTTCCGAGGCAATGTGAATATCCCCACTAATGTGATACAAAAACAAAGATTGCCATTTTCATCTATACCTACATAGTAATATTCCCCTGGGGAACTGCTCTTACCAATAACTATTTTCCCATCACGAAGTACTTTCTCTCGTCTACACACTTGCCTCCTTGTAGCGATAGGCAAATGAATATAGGGAAACATGTTTATTCAAGCTATATTGTAGTTACTGTCAAAGTAAATACAATATAGCATTTCTAAAAAATGCAAAAAACCAGCCTAGAGAAATTAATATTGCAATATGTGAAGTCAGCATATTGCACAAATTTTATTGTCCACACACAAAGCCATCCAGTCACATGTACCACTAAAACTATTCAACTGTCTAACAGAACACTTATACAGAAAAAAAATAGCCGTGACTCAAATAAGGCAGCAAAATGTATTTACATAGTAACCTGAATACGCGGGCTGTATGAACTTATCCATAAAATTCTGCTTATACTCTATATGTTCTATCTATCTATAACTTCACACTAATTCCCTTACTGAATAGGCCAAGAGGCACATGACTCGGTCCTTAAACACTTATGCATGCATTCTGCACTATAAAATCGTATTATAGTACTTATATAAAAATCAAGATATGAGCAAACAAATCCAGCACATAAAATGAAGTCGCATGATTACTTTCAATGAGTCACTTAATGGTGGACCTCTATTGCCAGTAACACAAGTACAGGATTGTGTTGCAGATGTACTTGGTAAAGGCAAAAAACATTACTGGAAGGCCCATACTTTTCCTTTATGATGATGGTCCATCATCTTGTGCATAACGCTATTCGAAACCATGTGTATGTCTATTATAGAAAAAACAAGTATCCTACTGTAAGTAAATTATTAATATTTCTTCAAGAAGCTGGCTTGTTTACTGGCAGTTCTTGGTCGCTAATAACAGTAATGAAGCATGTTGGTTTCAAATACAAGAAAACTAACAAAAGAAAAATTACAATAGAAAGATATGATTTAGTATTGCAAAGAATTTCAGTTTTTGCAATACTAAATCATATCTTGAGAGAAATTAATGAAATTACTGATTGGGATATGTTATATTTATCGACAAGACATGGTTGAACTCCAATCATATAGTGCCACAGTCCTGGACAGACGATACAACAGCATCCTGTTCTAAAGTACCAATATCGAAAGGTGGATGCTTAATAATTTGCCATGTTGGATCAGCCGGGTCAGGTTTTGTGAACAACGCTTTACTTGTATTCAAATAGAAGAGTACGAAGGAATACCATGAAGAAATAGACACTGATAAATTTTAAGAATTATTTACAACATGTTTACTTCCAAACTTCCCCGAACAATGTACAATTATTATGGATGGAATGCATGGTGCATTATCACCATTCAGTCCAAATCAATAAAGCGCCTACTCAGGCAAATAAAAAGGCTGATTTAGTGGTGGTTGCAAAGAAAGGATATCGAAGCTGACATACAATTATTTAAAGTCGAGTTATTGAAGTTGGTAAAAGAAAAAAGCCTAGGCACCAAATTGATAAACTTGCACTTGAACATCGCCACAAAATTATTAGAACACCGCAATATCATTGTAAATGCCATGCTATTTAGTTAATTTGGGCTCAAGTTAAAGTTTATTCCAATAACAATAATATTTTAATTGTTTATTCAAGTGAATGTATAATTATTTCATACCCATTGGTCTTATTAGTATACTTTATAATAGTATTAATTAATAGTATAACTTCGTAAAATTGTGATTTGTCATTCAGAATTGTTTTCAAATATATAGATTACATATATTTTATACATACGCGCCTTTTAAAACCCTTTAATTTGATATCCCACTTACTGAGGGTATTAAAAACTTTTTTTTTCAGCTCCTACATTATGCCGCATAGAACCCGTCATTAAAATTTTTAAGAATTTAAGTAATAGGTACCCCAGTGATACTCGTGTCGTCGAGACGAATGTATCATTTATCAAAATTGGTTAAGCTGTTATGTGTGGGCAAAAGAACATATAATGGATACATTCAAGTCAAACTCATATCCCTCCTCGGGCTTCGCCTAGTTGAGTAAAAAACTAGTAACTAACTAAACTAGTAACTATAAATAAAAATACAAAGCGATTACAGGCTTATATAATTTGAAACAATTTATCCTGATAATTGAATATTCAGGCCACCAATTTCTTTGCTTCACATTCTTAATTATATTATTATGACAACTGTAAAAACAGGCCTATTATTTCTCTACAACTGTAGCTTGTAGCAACTACTTTAATTTGACATGTCTCAATGCATTTAAAATAGCTAAATAAAAAAATTATTTGAATTTGCTTATGATAACTATTAGTTTAGTTCAGTTGCAGAAAATCTTAATTAATTTATAGGTATATATCCTTCCTATGAAAATGTTCTGCTGACTAATAATTATTATTATTCCAATGAACAAACAACATATTTGATTCTCATAGAGAAGTTTTAACCAATTGCCAAAACGTTTAAAGTTAAAGTTTAATTAAAGCTTAAAGTTTTGGAATGAAATATCCTGCTTAGGGTTTCCCCAGGGACTACAACATGAGGTTGTTCAAAAAAAGCATGAAGAGGGTTACATAGTTGGCAATACATATGCAATACACCTGGTGTTGTAAATGTACATAGGCTACAGTAACTGCTTTACGCCAGGTAAGTTGTACATTTGTTTCATTCTTAGTGGTATTTAAAAAAACATACAAGACTTTGACGTTACGAACATTCTGATCTAGTGTTCATTAGTGTTATTAACTTGAATAAATTATGGGATAACATATTTATAAAGCTAAAGTAAAACAAGTAAGACTTGGAAGTGTGTGGTGCACTATACCAATTAGCTTTCGAGGTTCTGGTTTTAGAGTTGAAGAGCTTACAGAAGACCAAGCACGTCCTTGGTAGCCTGCGAGTGAGTAAGGTCACCAGTAAACAGCAGTCATGATGCCCCGTTAGCATCAGAGATGGCAATGTGCGAGTAATACATCTTATATCACAGGTTACAGTAACAGCTTCATATCAATCTAGACATATAACTGTTCGCCACCAGGTGGTGTCTTAAAACAAGTGATATGACTATTTTAAAAGGCTTTAAGCTAATTAATTAGCTTTGCTTTATCTAGAAATAAAAAGGCAGAACTAGCTGTCAAAAATGGAAGACAAGTCCAGAAGCTCTAAAAAGGTTGACTGAATCTTTTTATAGGGGCAAGAAGAATACATCCTGTAGATGCGGTTACATCATATTATGTTTCTATATAGCTAATTATATGTAATATTAGGTAAATTTAGCCAGGCAGAAGCAACAAAAATTTTTTTACTGCCCTGTTAACAAAATACTAGTAGTTTATTGAAGGATATTTAGTTGTAAATGTTTGATTATGCATAGCCATAGAAATTGATATGTAGTATAGTTTTAAACATTAAATTTTACATAACACAATTTTTAAAAATTGACATAATTTAAATCTGTTTATAGTGTGAATGATTCTGATTTTCAAATGACAGGAAATTCTAGTTTCATGTACATAAAGCAATGTAAAGGTAATGAAATGAAGCACCTTTGAATAATAGTATAAACTTCATTCAACACTAGTATTGGTATAGATGAATGAGCACTGTTAATGTGCTATTGAGTGTTTAGAATTAGAACCAACCAAAATGTAATCAGATTGAAGTGACTGCAGTGGGCGCCACCGTCAATCTGTTTCATAAAATTGGAACCTATGTGTTAATTGTTGCATATCTCGTAATTACACAACATGAGTAACAAATTAGGTAGGTACCTATCTAATCTAATACGATCTAGCCACGAGATTCATTGTGTTCACGGCAATACATTTTCATTCATAAACTGTGCGCGAACTGTCAAAACAGCTAGTAACGAAAACAAAGAAGTAGATAAGTTATTATCCACAAACCTTATTGTATTTATTATATACCCTGGACATAAACCTTGACTATCCACATTTTTTTTCTCTTTTGGTGACGTTCATTCACATAAGGCTTAGAAAATCCAGACTTATTGGGATCCACCTGTTCACCACAGTGACAACAAAAACACGCAATGACTCTAGTAACATCGTAAATGTAAAAGTTAAAATATAAGAAAAGATAAATCTATATTTATTTAACGAAGTAATAACTAAAAAAATATAACGTACCGATCTTTATTTTTAATCTTTCTTCAACTCGCACTTTACGCGTATCGTCCGCCATGTTAAATCCATTACTGTTTATCTCTTTCATCCGTTGTTATCTCTTTCGGAACGAGCTCGGCCGGCTTGCTTGTCCCGCCACTTCCGGAGTGTCGTAATGTTCTACTTGGGCCCGATTTCAACCATTCTTTCAGTATTCATAAACAACCAATCACTAATATCACCAAATCCAGAGAAAAACACACTTTCCGAACTTTAAATTTGATAAAGCACTATAAGTCGAACAATTCACTTGTGCGCATGTGCTCAATACATGCACTTTAATATCAATGAATGAATGCACTTTTCATCCAAGTGTACTAACTACCTGAGTCACTTAACCTCTCGCATTTCCTAACTAGACACATGATCTCTACATCAGATCACAAATTAAATTTAACGCTAATGAACACCATCAGTCAGTAAAATAGTATTTCCTTTCGAAATATCCATTTTATTGAATGAACAAAAAGTATGAATGGACAATTACGTCACGTCACGACAAGTTGGGTTGCGCCTGCGCGATGTAATAATAGGCCAACCAAATCAAAAAAAGTAAGAAGTAGACAGGAGGTAGATAAAATATTGAAATGTGTAAGATGGTACTTATTACCTCGGCACGAAATTGAACGATATTGTTTGAAATCATAATACCAATACTAACACGATACAACACAAGGTGGCCAACTTAACGAATGAAATAGTGTAGCGACGTGGTATTACGAACTTGAAATACAATGTTGTATAAAATGAATGACATGCCAAACGAATTATATTGTATATTACTAGATATTGTGGGTATGTTTGATTTTATTGACACTGAGGGTATAATAAAACCAGTTGTTGTCTAGCAGCCGAGGTGTTTATTTCATACAACATAACATGGTGACTGCGGTGACCAAAATTATTTATTATTATAATACTAAGGATATGTAACCGCAAACTGCGTGACTCTGTTCGTGTTTTACGATTAAATACTAAAAATTTTTAGTTCACATCGCATAGAAAACTCATTTGCGGATTGTTGTTGTCTATTTAATTAATTCTGGAAATAATATCTTAACGAAATTACCTTTGACTGTAAAGGTTTAGACTATTACAGTAAACTATTATGAGTGTTCAACGAACACCACCTAACAACTTAAGTGACAACGTTGACAACTCTCTAGGTCAGCTTCGCTTAGATTCTAAGTAGAACAATACAGGTAGAGAATCTGGTGGTAGACTGCAGGCAGTCACACACAAGTCGTTGACGTAGAACTAAAGGAAAATTGAAGGGAATTCATTTGATAACTCAGTAATGGATGTTCAAATCATTATTGATATGAGAGTTTAACAAGATACCAAATTTTGTTGAAAGGTCTAATCTAAGGTGTTATTAGCACAGTGTACAGGTCTTAGTATCATGTTACAATATACAATACTACACTCTTTATTGTACTACATAGAACAGTATACATTTTAAAATGACAAATTATATAACATATAAATTTATATACATACGTACACATGCAGATATACATGTACATAACTATTAAACATAGTTTTTAGCGCTGAGTGCAGTGACAGCCAGTCTGTCTAAAGAACCGAATTGATTAAGTTAAATCTGGGTAAGAGAAAGATAACGAGCATTAACCTGATTTTTAACACTGAACACTGTTTGTGCATTACGGATTGTTAACGGCAAAACATTCTAAAACCGCATAGTCTGCATCGAAAATTATTCGTAAGTGTGTGATGGCGTTTTAAGATGAAGGGCGAGACCAATTTGTTGTACTACAAGGAACGAACTCATTGTAGAACACGAACTATGTATGTGTCCTAGACAAAATACTGATATGACAGAGACAAAAATATTTTTTTCCGATCTTTTATCTTTCTCTATCTACGAATCATATAGACCTCAGAGGAAGAATTTACGACACATGCGTATACCTGAAAGGGACAAACACAGAGTACTTCAGAGAAGGGGGTTGCCAAGTCACCAAACATTTACCCCTACTGTTTCACCAAAGAATAAATAAAAATAAAAAACAATAAAAATAACAACTATTGTCAATAGATATAATTCAGAAGACAAGTTATTTATTACTTATTACACTTGTCTGTCTGTTAACCTCTCGTCATGGAAAAAATGTTGGAAGTTCTTTTTGATGTGTAACAACTTTCCGCTCCGTTTCTTGCAATCTATAGGAGTGATTTCGTGAAAGTGCGCGCTATTTGAATGAGCGCGCGCGGTGCTAAAGTTGGCCGTCAGATGTTATATTTCAAATGCGAATACTGTAAGGCTCGCCCGTTTTTTTATATAATTTTAAAATTGCAATATCTACTTTAAAACAGTCGTAGGTAGTGTTGTAGCTGGCGCTTGATTCAACTTGTTTAAATCTGGCATGTACTTTAAAAAATATTGTACCAATTCCAACAAATGGCTCTAACTTCACGACATGATAGTTTTTCTGTTCACTACCTTACAAATGGACAATATGCATTCAGAGGTTCAATCTTATTGGAACAGTTAATATATCAAGCTGTCAGAGATATTCTCATATCAGTCCTATAAATACCACAAACAAGTATTTTTTTTTTTATCAAATTTGACCAGCTACTTTAGGATAACTTACATCATTTAGTTCCACCCCCCCCCCCCCCCCCCGCACTTAATAAATATACTCTTACTTTCTAATAAAATGTCTATTTAGCTATGTCTGGGGTGTAGAAAAGGTGCAGCTAAGAGCATTTCAAACTCTTATCGTTATATAAATCGGTAGGGAAACCAGCACACCGCCCTTCTGATGTAGAGCAAATACTGTAATCTGTTTCAATACCATTGAAATTTTGTGAAGAATCTTTTCTACGTTGCTTTCCCTGCTATTAATAACAGAGTACAAAATGTAACGCAGCAACTCCACAAAAGTTAACTGGCAACCTTACTCAATCGCGGGTACACAAGAACCGCCGATACATCCCCAGTCGGGCGTCTAATCTAACAACGCCCTTACTCATTAAGTGCAGGCGTGGTTGGCTTTGGCTATAAAGAAGGTAGTAAGCCACTAACACACCCAAGCTTAAGACTGCAGTCCGATTTTTAGGTTCTACTACGTACAACATAATTATGGTGCAAAAGCTGAAGTGTTTATGCTTGTGTATGCTCTTAGTTGTACATAATAGGAAATTTAAAAAACGAAACAAAGTATAAAGCAATATTTTTTTAAACAAAATTAGCTTTGTGTACATGTTTCTTATTATATCTCCCTTATCAATCATTGTTTTTATTGCGTAATGTTTTCTCACATTCAAATATTTTTTGCAAACTGCTTTTAACAGTAATGAATAATGAGGTAAGTCGGAAAAGTGGTCGTTTTCTGAAAATATCTTGAGCCCTATACACCTTTTCAGGCAACCCTGTAAGAGGTGGTGGAGAAAAAATAGAACTTTTAAAAATATATTTTTTTTCTATACACCTCCGCAATTTCACATAATTTTACGACATGACTAGAGGGATGGCATAATCCACTGGATGTAGTTCCAGGATATGATTTCGCCTTCTTTGTTACTGAGGAAGGTTTTGTCACCTAACATATTCCTAACAAGTTTTAACATATGCGATGGATCCGGAAAAATAGCAAACTTTTTTCCGTTGTGTATATACTGGATTAATTATGTCATCATCGATATTACACCCTAATAATTTCGCCACAGAAAAGTTTGTCCATCCATCAAAGAATACAATTTCTATACCGCATTCACTAACCAAGTTTGAGCAGTCAGAACCGGTCGTATACGACCACCCGGATTTCGAAGGGTTAAGCATGTTTTAAGTAAGGATGCTTTTTGTTCCGCAGTGACACCATCTATTAAAAAATATCCTAATGGAAGCTTCCAACTCCCATTAAGACAAGTTAGCATGAAAACCAACGCTTCTTTGGCTAGTGAAAGTACATCACCATCCTGTTGGTGGCCGGAATTAACAAGTCCAATAATTTTTTTCCCATCCCATTATAGAGACTTTCTAAAGGCCATTTCGTCAAAACACAGACCGCATACCCATGTTCGATTGGCTTTAGTATTCTCGACAAACAATTTTAGAGCTTGAATCGATTCTGCTGAAAATCCGGGTTCGGCCTCAACTGTCTGGTACCAGCGAGCTAATGTTCGAGCGTGTGGAAGGCATGTATTGAAGCGTTGCCTTACAAAATTGTATGCACGCGGGCTAATGAAATGTAAATGGAGAGCAAATTTACGTACTTCCGGTGAAAACTTTGATTTTTTGGGTTGCAAAAAATCTGTGCCCTGTAGATTTATTGATGATAACAAATCCGCTGTTACTTGGTTAATCAGATTTTTCGATTGTAGCTTCTTTATGACTTCTGTGAGCTCAGCATTCTTATTTTTGATTCGTCGACATCTTGATCTTAAAACAGCCAACTTTCTCTTTCGCGTCGCTGCTAGAAGTGTTTGTCGATTTAATTTGTTTATTAATTTCCTTTTTCGAGGTGTCATTGTCAAGTTTGCATTCAGAGACTCTTCGACCGGATGTTGCACCTAAAATATCCGTAAAACGTAAGATTTCTTTCACTCCTCTGGTTTTACAAATGAAAAAATAGTTTTTATGTCACCAGACACACAGACATGCATAGGGCCCACCTGGTGTCAAGTTGTTATATTGTAACAACTTTTTTTCTCGTCTATAAACGACATATGACATATACTATGGCTGATTTCATTCGCATGATATTTACTTATCTGATTCCAAATATGTAATATGCATATCCGTAGATGTCGACGGCTTGTCTATGGCTTCCTTTACCTACAATATAGATAATATACAAATTATATCCTCATTCATATACGTAGTTCGAAAATGAATCACTTGTGATTACGGTTGATGATGTACTGCTGCAACAAGTAGATGAGATATTATATCTTGGATGCGCTTTTTGCGGGGATGTAAGGTACACCACTGATATCGAGAGACGAGTGAGTGGAGGGAATAGTGTGAATTGAGCATTGGGAAAATTTCTAGGCAGTAAAACTTTGAGCCAAAAGGCACAGCTCGCTGTACATAACGCGGTGCTGGTCCCAATGCTAATGTATGGAAGCGAGAGCTAGGTCTAGCTAGCTAGAGAGAGATCATGAAAGTACAGTAAATGCGGTCGAGATACGAGCGTTGCGTAAAATTTGTGGCGTAACGCTTGCAGACTATGTTCACAAAACTGATGTAAGAGAGTTGGTCTGAAAGAGAGTGTGGGGTGTTAAGATAAGAAAAGGCATGCTCCGTTGGTTCAGACATGTAGAAAGAATGCACGATGAAAGAATGACGAAACCACCAAATTGGCCGTTTTTTGTCAGAAGGGGAGGTCAAGAGCCCTAAAAACCGGCGAGCGTGCATGAAAAGGGTTATGAATATTAAAGAAGCGAGCGACGTGTATCAGGACCGAGTAATGTGGCGCTCGGATTCTTTTCGCAAGGGATTGGGTTTGAAGATATGTATGTATGTGTTACAGACGAGAGCATAAAAGTTGCAAACTTACTTGAATTGTGTCTATTACAGCCAGTTCAGCTGTAGTTGTCGCTGCAGGAGCAGAATAAAGTATTTCCGCCGGTCGAGTATTATCACCAGTTAGAAATCTCTGAAAAAATAAATGTTTAATAGGTCTTACCTAAGCAGGCTAACTAGGCAAGCCAATGACAAGAAGTACCATTTAAAATTTATTTCTGGAATTTGATTGAAACTAATATGAATACGCAGTGTTGGTACTGAGGATTCGTTTAAGATCGTCATATGCTTCGTCTTTCGAAAACAATTTTCATTAAAATGGCTAGAGCACATGCGCGTATGACTTTTCGGTGTCCAATTTACCCGGCCTGTAGACTTTATCCATACATGACACAACTCAGAGCCTTTTGGAAACCTGAAATCAATGAAATTACAAAATTAAAATCGTATACGTATGTAGAGACCAACGGTTGTCGACGCATTTTATTTTCGTAGACATAAAACATAAGGCGCATGAGGTGTGCGGGGCGCGAGGGGAATTGAACGAAAACAATATGTGTGTACAACAGGAGTGATTTAATAATACTGTCCACTATTACAAACAATAAGACATTATATACTACCATGACTTACTATAGTAGGTTCACACTACACCACAGGGGTGCAAGAGAAAAAAAAATACAAGTACTATTTTTTTTTCTATACGAGAAAACTTATATTCTATTACAAATTTAATGCTATACGCTATTATCTTTTAAACATTTTTGTTCTATTCTTATGTACTATTACTTCTTTATTATTTTTTACAATTTTAACATTAGGTTCTTGGTCTTCAATTACAGTATATGGGCCAACATACAAATCATCTAGTTTCCCACATGCTTCATTTTTTAACAGTATTAAATCATATTTCTTATAAAATACATTATTAACATTTTTATCATAGTCTATTTTTCTAGCAAATTTACTTTTTAGCAAATTATTTCGTGCGTCTTTATGCGCCATTTGAAAACGGTATTTTAATTCCAAACTATAATTATCTGGGTTATACAAAGGTTCTACACAACTACTTACTCTACTAGGGATATTACATGGTTTACCAAAAACTAACTCATAAGGAGCATATTTTGTGGCAGTATGTATAGTATTATTATAAGTAAAACACCAAAAGGGTAACCAGTGACTCCAAGTATCAGGAAAATGATCACATTGTATTCTTAAAAATGCACCTAAGTGTTTATGAGCATTCTCGAGAGAGCCTATTGACTCATGGTGATAAGCAGTTGAACTTAATTTTTCGATACCTAGAATACTACATACCTCTGTCATAGTTGATGATATAAACTCTGTTCCCTTATCTGTAGCGATTGTTTTTGGAATTCCAAACCTTAAAATAAAATTATTAACTAAAGCCTTAGCTACTGTTACTGTTTCCTTATTACTAAGAGGATAAGCCTCGACAAATTTACTTAACTCACACTGCAGTGTTAGTATATAATTATTACCATCTATATCCTTATCTAAAGGGCCTACTAAATCTAAGAATATTTTTTCAAATGCACATGTTGCCGTGGTTATTATAACCATAGGCTCCTTTGTTTTTCGTGAATATTTTGATTTCTGACACTTCTCACATTTATTTATAAAGTCTGTCACGTCTTTTTCCATTCCTGGCCAGTAATATTTTCTCCTAATATTATTAACCATTCTGCGTATACCAGCGTGCCCACTGGTAGGCAGTAAGTGGTAGTCATTAATTATAAATCTCTTTTCTTGTTCCGTATATATTCTTGTAACTCCCCTTAATATACAAATACGAGGACCGGTCCATATTTTGTTTCCTTTAATTTCATCAACTAAATCTTTTATGAATAACGCGTTATTATCTTTTTTTATTACACATATTTCGGAAACATTTATTTTTTTACAAAATTCACTTAACTTCGACACAAATACGGCTCGCGTGAATTGTGTTTTGAAATCAAGGTTTACGTATATAACCCTCTTATTTTGGGAGAAAGCGAAACATTCAGATTCTACATTTATTTCCCGTTGATTTATATCTTTTCCTTCCGTTAAAATCATTTCTACCGCATCACTCGGTATTCGCAATATTTCCACGACTCTCGGTTGATCAGGCCGAGTGTCAGTGTCATTATTAAGGATACGAGTATTGTTCATATCTTTCATATCTTCCACTCTTTTCTGCGCTCTCGTCATTACAGTCATAATTTTTTCATTCACATCTTTCAATTCACTAGAAGTTATTACGATCCTAGATAACGCGTCAGCTACGACATTATCCTTACCCTGAATGTAAACTATTTTAAAATCGTACTCTTCCAATGTTAATCTGAATTTAAGTAAACGACTAGAAGGATCTTTCATTCCGAATAAATATAATAATGGTTTGTGATCGGTCATAATTGTAAATTTTTTGCCAAATAAATACGGTCTAAAATATTTTATACCCCAGACTATTGCAAGTAATTCTTTCTGTATAGTAGGATAGTTTCTCTCTGCCTTGTTTAAAGGTCTGCTTGCATAAGAAACAGGTCTCATATCTTTATTACAAAGTACTATTCCTACTGCTAAGCCAGAAGCATCGGTCTGTAGAATAAACTCATTGTCATCCGAAAAATCTGGATATTGTAAAATGGGTGGAGATGACAGAGCACTTTTTAAGAATTTAAATGAATTTTCGCATTGATTAGACCACACAAAAGGAATATTTTTTCGACATAAATTATTTAATGGTAGTGTTATTTCGGCAAAATTTTTAATAAATTTTCTGTAATAATTGCAGAATGCAATAAACCATTTGACTTCGTCTGTACTTTTTGGTGTGGGGTAATTCTCAACTACTTTTATTTTTTCTTTATCAGGCATGATTCCTTCTGCCGACACAGTATGACCAAGGTATAATAATTCTTTTTTCAAAAAATTACACTTGTTCGGATTTAGTTTTAGATTAACTTTTCTAAGTCTTTCAAAAACGTCTATTAAATTTTTGTTATGGCCTTCAAAATTACGCCCAAAAACAACAAGATCGTCTAAATATATGAAGCAATTATCATGCGTTAGACCCGACATAGCAATTGTCATAACTCGTGAAAAGGAACTGGGACTAGTCTTAAGACCCATCGGCATTCGCTTCATCTGATATTGGCCGGTTTGTCCCGTGTTAGTATTCGTTGTGAAGGTAGTAAATTTTCTTGATTCAGGATCTAAGGTGACTTGATAATATGACTGACTTAGGTCCAAATGAGAAAAATAGACGGCACCGGAAAGTGATTCTAAAATATCGGTAATATTTGGCAATAGGAATTTGTCATCTTGAATAACATTATTCAATTTTCTATAATCCACAACTAACCTCCATTTTTTATCACCGTTATCCGATTTTTTTGGTACAAGTAAAATAGGACTAGACCATTCACTACGAGCTTCTTCTATCACATCGTTTTGTATCAATTGTTTAATCTGTTTATCTATTTCATAACTTTGGCTTTTTGGTAATCTGTAAGGTTTTGTATAAACAGGAGTAACATTTGGTTTGAGATAAATTTTATGTTCGTGTACATTAGTGGTTGTAAGTTTGTCGCCTGGTAAGTTAAAAATGTCATTATATTTTGAACAAATAGCTTTAATTGTATCCCGTTCAGTAGAATGTAAATGGTCTAATTTTAATAATGATAATAGGGTTTTTTCTCGGTCTACGCTTGATTTTGATTTACTAAAGTTACATATTTGATATCCGCTTAGTAAATGTAATTCTGGTTGAAAAGTAGGAATATATACTGACTCTTCACTGACGTTTAAAATTTTTATTGGAATTACGTTATTAATAGGTTTTACTATCAATGCTGCTAAAAACAAATTTTCTTGAAGTTGTTTTGGTAATACTACATAGTCATCACATAAACTATCATTCTGTAATTTAATATAATGAATTGACTCACATCTTGCAGGGATAGTCAAAACTTGACTAATAACTCTAGGCGAGTTATAAATTGGAATACATTCCGCACCATGTCGTAAACTCAAAATACTATTTTCCAAATCAATATTTGATTTAAAATTTAATAAGAAGTCTAAGCCGAGAATTCCATCTGATTTGCATGGCAAATTTTATTTAAATTTTTAGCCTTTTGTATTTTCTCATTTACCTTATCTTTATAACGTAATCTTTTATCTTTACCCAATTTTCTTAAACTAATTCGAATATCGTCTAAATCCCTTAAAATTAATTCTAAATTCTTTTCCATAAATGACAAAAATAATTTTCATATTTTAAGACCAAGAACCAATGTCGTGATAAAATGTTAAACTTAATAATGGTTATTCATGTTAGAATTGTAAAATAATCCCGAAAAATGTTTCACACTTACGATGTTTCTGCACTGACACTTACTGAGCACTAGAGGTGAAAGTTTACTTAGTTGAAAAGTTTCATCTCGTTATTGGAGGCACTGACTCACGCACTGACTTACGACACAGGAATACAGGACAAGTCCCATCTCACATACCAACTGATTCTTCTTCACGTTCTCGCCTCCCAGACAGCCGATAACGAAGTCTTCTAACAAATTCCGAATCTATTTTCTTCTGGATCCACCGTTTCTGCCGGTCTTTAATCTTCATGTACAGTATGACAATCATAATAATTAGTAAAATCACCAAGGCCGCGGTTAGCAATATGTTGTTCGTTGAAATATGTGATTCGATCTCAGAATCCGTTGCTCTATTGTTGCCTCCCGATGCAGTCTGCGCGATTATGACCTCCTTGTCTTCGGTCTTCGAGTAGGATTTGCCCATCTTGAAGCACGTAGATACATTTCGTTCCCACGGCGTAGCGCACAAGAGGCCGCCGAAGTTGCCACAAAGTTCGATCGTGACGGAATCAATTCATATTTCATTACAATGTTCGTCTTTGTTCAATAGTTAGGTACACCGAGGCACACAGGAATCCGCCGACTTGCACTATTCGCCCGCTACTCGACACCGGAACGACGACGCGGCGCCTGCGCAAGGCAGGGTCGCCATGAGGTGTGCGGGGCGCGAGGGGAATTGAACGAAAACAATATGTGTGTACAACAGGAGTGATTTAATAATACTGTCCACTATTACAAACAATAAGACATTATATACTACCATGACTTACTATAGTAGGTTCACACTACATAAAACATAAGGCGCATTAAGTACTTTTAATAATTCGGAAATGGTTGATAAAACAATATCTCTTCCATTCATTATGCTACACTAAACGTTAAAATTAATTATTAAGAAATTGCCTAAAAATTATTACATTTACCAATGAAATTTAACTGTAGTTTAGAGTCTACTGTAATTCCAAGAAATACAGTATCATTAATAAATTCTAGTACAATATTGTCCATGAGAACTTCTGTGTAGGCAGAAGCCACATTTGGTAGACTAAATTTCATACATTCACTTTTAGTTGAGTTTAATAAAAGATTATCAAATGTGAACCAGTTTAGAATGGCAGATAGAACACAATTTAACTTGTCAATATTTTCGCACCAGCGAGTAACATAAAAAATTAGAGAAGTATCATTAGCAGTAGTATACAGGGTCCGTCACTCGAAGTGTTACCAACTTCATGCTGCTTCTATTTTCAAAATAATAATGACAGCGCGCCCAATATTGGTGAAACGTCAGTTTGTTTCATTGTTTTAAAGTGGGCAAAAATAGCGGGAACTAAGTTGAATTTTAAAATAAATTTTCGCAATGGATATTAAACGTAGCTATGTGATCGCTTTGCACTTGGCTGGAAAATCACAACCAGCTATTGTTAGAGAGCTCCGACAACTACGTGTGAACAAAATGTTTGTGTATCGGACCATTAAGCGTTATAACGAAACTGGGAGCATTGCTAAACGACATGGAGGTGGTCATCCGAAAACCGCAACATCACGTAATATGATTCGAAAGGTGAAGGCTCGAATTCAAAGAAATCCTCGTCAGAGTGCAGGTGAATTGGCGAAAAGTCTGAAAGTATCCGACTCAAGCATTCGCCGTATACTAAAAAAAGAACTCCAACTGAAGCCTTACAAGATCCAAAAAGTACAACATCTTACTTCAACTCGGAAGATAGTCCGGCTACAAAGAGCTCGAGCACTGAAAGCCTTACACGAACGTGGCGAGCTGGAAAACATTGTTTTTTCTGATGAAAAAATTTTCACCGTCCAGCAGTACGTCAACAAGCAAAATGATCGTGTTTGGCTACAGGGCAAGTCAAACGATAATTTGGATGACAGAATTGCCGTTCGTAAGCAAGCGCCTGCTTCGGTTATGGTCTGGGCCGCAGTGACCTCAAATGGTCGGTCGCCACTCGTGTTTATCGAGAAGGGCGTCAAAGTCAACCAGCAAGTGTACCAGCAAAAAGTGCTAAATGATGCTCTCATACGGTGGACACGTAAGCAATTCGGTACAAACAGCTGGACATTTCAACAAGACTCAGCACCGTCCCACAAAGCTCGCATGACACAAATTTTTTTAGAGAACCACGGTCCTCGGTTCATTTCCTCACAACAGTGGCCTCCTTACTCGCCAGACTTGAATCCAATGGACTTCTCGGTGTGGTCTATTTTGGAGGCTGCTGTGTCAACAAAAAGGTATGAAAGTGTGGACACGCTCAAGGCAGCGCTTCGTCGGGAATGGAAAAGAATACCGCAAACCCATCTTCGTGCGGCCTGCGATGCATTCGTTGGAAGACTCGAGGCCGTAATCCGTGCCAAAGGAGGTCATATCGAACAATAATGATGATTTTCATAAAATTTAATGTTTTTTTTACAATTTTCTTTCAATTTTTAATAAATCTTACTTTGAATAACTAAATAACATCATTTAAAATTGGTAACACTTCGAGTGACGGACCCTGTATATGCCATTTTCTGCACCATATAGGGCAGATCATTCATGTATACTAAAAATAAAAAAAAATGGGCTCAATATAGAGCTCTGGGCACCCCAGTAATAACATAGCCCTTGAACCCATTTATATCAACATTAACAACTTATATTCTGTTATTTAAGTAAGTTGCAATCAAATAGCACAGCTATACATGGCTACAATAATGTCTGATGGTCGACACAATCAAAAGCTTTGAGGAGATAACAGAAGACCCCAATTAACATCATGGGATCTCTCCCATGAGCTAAGAACATGCTTGACCAATGCTACTCCTGCATCTGTGGTGGATTTACCTGCTATAAATCCATATTGTAAATTATGAAAAATTTTATTGGCCGTAAAATAGAGTTGCAATTGATCAAGCATTATCCTTTCAAATACTTTACTCAATACTGGCAAAATAGATACGGGTCTGTTATTCCCCAGTTCACTTTTTTCACCAGACTTGAATAATAGAATTAATTTACACTACTCAAGTCTGCGAATACACCCATATCTATACATATATTGATTAAAAATAAGTGCCATGTGTGGAGCAATTGACTCAATTATGGAATAAAAGATTTATATGGAGATTCTCCAATGATCTACTGAGTTTTAATGTTTAACCTTTTAAGTTTTAATTATTTCGCTTGACTGAATATGTTTAAATTGAAAAACTCCACATTGGTTGTATATTCTCCTTTAATAACTCAACAGCAACATGTGAAGATAAGTTAAGGGAGTCAGTGGTAATGTAAGGAATATTAGTAAAGTAGACATCAAATAGATTTCCTACTTGTTTAACATCTGTTACAGTTTGATTATTATGTTTAATAGAATACTCATTATCTTGTGGTTTATCGTTATCTGTTTCTTTTTTAACAATATCCCATACTGCCCTTATTTTATAGATTTTGCAACTCTGTAAACATGTTTAAATATTTTAGAATAACTTATTTAACAAATTTTGGGTCAAATCTATGAGGCTTTTCTGCATATATTTCAAACATTTTGTTTCTACTTATATACTGTAGTTGCCCAATCATTAAACTTAAATTTATTTGTGGTATTAATCTTTTTATATTTGATTATTTTTTGGTATTCACTGCATATAACATAAAACAATTTTGTGTAGAGCCAGTCAGGATTGTCTACAGAATAATCCAATAAATGAAACCTGTCCCCCTATACACTGTTGTACTTAATAAATTTGTTTGTGGTGAGTTGCATGCTCACAATTACAAAAGATATTATCTAGCTAGACAAGTCGCACATGTGGCTGTTATATGTGTAGGCTCAAGGAAAACATTTTGTAAATTAAATGATTTAAATAAATTTAAAAATCTAAGAGTTTTCTGTGTATGCACTAGAATGTCTACATTAAAATCACTACAGACTATGTCTTTTTACCTATGAAAACTTTTCTTAAAGTATCCTCCATACCTGCTCAAATTGTGTAAAGTCACGTCTAGGAGGTCTACATACACAAATAATTGTGTAATTATCTAATTCAGCATATGCATCGATGTGCATATGACATCTCAATAGTGAATTCAATAGAGAGCCCAGCAATGTCCTCACGTTCTTTGGCTTTGTGGCATCTTTTTGTAATAATCAATGAACCGCCTCTAACGGAAGACTCTCTATTAATGCAACTAACTATTTTATATTTATCAATCTCAAATAACATTTCTCATTTGTTTATCCAGTGTTCAGTTAAACATAAAACATCAATATCATATTTTCCAAAACATAATTGTACAATTTGTTCGTAGCAAGAATAGCCTTGAATATTTTGGTGTACAAAATTTAGGTTTAGCTTTCCTGTTGTCTTTTTGACCCAATGCAGCGGTGGAGCCGCCAGCGTGCGTCCTCTGCGGCGCTGTAGGGCATACCACCAACTACGGCGGCTGCCCTAAAGCGCTGAAGAGGCGTACGAGGCCGGCGCAAGCTAACGGGCGCTCGCACACTCGCCTCCCGCCGCCCTCCCAGAGCCAGACGGCTTATCCCCAGCTTCGGCCCACTCGGGTCCCTCAGCCGTTCATTCCGGCACCCATCCCCGCAGTGTCTGCATGGGCTTCACCCAGGCAGCCTCCTGCGCCACTACCCACACCGGTCGAACCCGTGGTAACTGCCCCAGCAGACTCCCCTTCAGGCATGGCAAGTAAAATCGACATGTCAGAGCTATTCGCCTTAGCCCGCGAGCTAAATGACTTCCAAGATACTGGAATGGGAAACCAATTCCAGGTAGTCTGCAAACACATCTCAGTGTTTGAATCCATCATGGACTATCGCGCGCCTGCCCACCTTCGGCGCACAAACCTCTCCCAACAACAATGTGTTCACGGAATCAAAGAGTGAAACCTCGCACCCTATCCCTTGCGTTATATAACGCAAACGGCCTTGCGTGGCAACGGGATGAAGTATGCCAGTACCTATCCGACCACCAAGTTGACATCCTCCTAGTGCAGGAGACCCTTTTGAAACCATGCAATCGCGATCTGCGCATTGCAAATTACAACGTCATCCGTAATGATAGAGAGGGCCGCGGGGGCGTAACCTTCATCTATTACAAAAGGTCCCTGCACTGTATCCCACTAGAACCCCCATCTCTCGGAAACCTCGAGGTCTCCATCTGCAGGTTAGGGATGACCAGCCATCAGCCGATCAATATTGCGTCCGCGTACCTCCCCCCGAGCAAGCGTATCCAGCGACTTGCAAGCCCTCTTTGTCCTAGGAAACTCCACCATTCTGGCTGGAGATTTCAATAGTAAGCACACCCAGTGGAATAACCACTCGCTTTCACCAAACGGCGTAATCCTAGAGAGCCCACAGGACTCCCTAGGATTCAACGTCATAGCCCCCATGTCTCCCATCCACTATTCCGCAACAGTGGGACACCGACCTACCGTTCTGAATTTTGCAATTTTAAAGAACGTAGCTTTAAAAAACGTAGAGCGTAGCGTTAAATCCAAGTGCACACAGAACTTAGCTCTGACCACCGGCCAGTTCTGATCGAGTTCGGGCAACGCATTGACTTACCGACAGACGAAGCCACCCTCTTTGCACTAGGAAATTTATCTCCAACATAAATTGGTCTAATCTTGATGCCATTATCTTCGATGGAGTCCAAATTGTGCTTACTGAACAAGTCAAAAACCTTGGTATATTTTTTGACCGTACCTTATCTTGGAGTCCTCAGATGGCCGAGGTCAGCAGGAAGATATTTGCAGCCGCTGGTTCTCTTCGACGACTTCGAAATTTTCTTCCCATAAATACAAAAATTGCATTAGCACAGTCCTTACTCCTTCCTATCCTAGATTATGCAGACTCCTGCTATCTAGATCTCACCGAACAGCAGCTTAATAAACTTGAGCGTCTTCAAAACTTGTGTATTCGTTTCATTTATGGCCTTCGTAAGTATGACCACGTTTCTGAATTTCGTACGCAACTCAAGTGGCTTCCCATCCGTTATCGCAGAAACCTGCATATACTTTCCCTCTTATACTCCATACTATTCAATCCTTCTACGCCTTCTTATCTGAAAGAATGTCTTTCCTTCCATAGGGACATCCATAGCGAGGGTCCCTCACGACGTGACCTTTTCTATTTTCGTCTGAAAACACCCGCTTACTTCACAAACTTTTTTTCTAATTCCTTTTCTGTTCAAGCCGTCCGTCTGTGGAACGATTTACCTCTTACAATCAGGATGTCTCAAACACTGATGAACTTTAAACAGCTCATTAAAAACTACTACCTTTCAATTTAACCTTCTGAACTTATATATATATATATATGCTTCAATCTTGTGCAGTCTTTCTTTCTTTTGGTGTCGGACATAACTGCATACTTTTGTATTGCATCTATATACTTAACATAAATTGTGTAATTGTATAAGGTTCTTTTACTTATTATGCGCCATCTACCTTTAGCTATGTTAATTCTCCTTTAAGATAAGGTTGCCTGGAAGAAATTGCATTAGCGATAAGGCCGCCTATTATACTTTCTTATATAGACTATGTATATTTGTATATTTTATTGGTGCAATAAAGAGTTTTGTATTGTATTGTATTGTGAAGACACCAGAAGGGTAACAGACAGGCGAAAACTCAAAAGAGTACTCGCACAGACTTCCACACCCGAACTGGAGCAAATACCCGAACAGATTCTCACAAATGACGAGACCGACTTTACGATCGACGCCCTCACTAGTCACTTGCAAACGGCAGCTAACAACTGGTCCAGAGAGGTTTAAACAGCCGACTTAACTCGGCTTTAGGAACTCCCTGCCTATTTGCGAGAACTAGTGGCGGAAAAGAACGCAGCGACACGTGCCCACGACTCTTGTCCCACCGAACAGAACCGTTCTCGGATGCGCTATTTACAACGTCAAGTAAAGAAGCACATCAAAGAGTTCAGGGATGAAAGGTGGGCCAACTTTGTTGGAGAAATTAAGCCCTCGCACACGGCGTACTGGCGAGTAGCTAAATCTCTCCCTTCCGACCAAATCACCCAACGTCCTACCCTGACCCGACCAGACGGAACGACAGCGTTCGATGATGACAAAAAGGCTGAATGCTTTGCAGACAGCTTGGAGATCCAATGCTTCCCTAGTCTAGAACCAACCGACGACGAATACGTGCAGATGGTTGACTCCGAGGTGGAACGAATCCTCGCGACCCCTCCCACGATCCCCCTCGAGCCTACAACGGTTGAGGAGGTCCAAACTATCATCAGGGACCTTTGGAGCCGGAAAGGTCTCGGAGCTGACGGCATCACGAACTCGGCCCTCAAACTCCTCCCAGGCCCCCTGATAGTTCTTCTCGTGGCGATATTCAACGCCGCTCTCGCGAACTGCAGATTTCCAGACTCCTGGAAAGTTGCAGACGTAGTTGGCATCCCCAAACCAGGCAAATGCCTGAAGAACCCCGCCTCTTACAGGCCCATTAGTCTCCTCAAATGCCTGGGAAAAGTCTATGAGCGCATCATAGCCATTCGCCTCAAAAAGTTCATCGAACTTAGAGGCATTCTCATAGACGAGCAGTTTGGGTTCCGTCCCAAACACTCGGCAGTCCATCAAGTGCACTGCATCACGGATCACGTCCTCTCTAACTTTTAAACGGGGCGCCATACCGGTGCCCTGTTTTTCGACGTTGCGAAAGCGTTTGACAAAGTCTGGCACAATGGCTTAATTTATAAGCTACACCAAATGGAAGTGCCAGACAGTCTCGTGCACATCTTACGAGACTACTTGTCAAACCGCTCCCTCCGCGTCAGAGTCCCGGCACTCTTTCAAGGCCGCTCCGATCCGATCCGAGCCGGGGTCCCCCAGGGCTCGGTGTTCGGTCCTATCCTATACACGTTGTACACTAACGATGTTCCCAAGACTCCCTTCGTGGAGTTAGCTCTCTTCGCCGATGATACGGCGCTTTACACTTCCGAACGAGCCAAATCCAGCATATCGGATAGGCTCCAGAGAGCGGCTAACGCTCTAGGCTAATGGTTCCGACGTTGGCGAATCAAGGTGAATCCGGAGAAAAGTGCCCCAGTGTTTTTTCTCGGGATCCACAAGGTCTTACGAGACCTGATTCCCAACATAGGACCGTGCGCCCCATTTCATTGTTCGGCCGATCCATCCCATAGGTCGAGAAGACCAAATACCTAGGTGTCATCCTAGACTCCAGAATGACGTTTGGACCTCACATTATCGCTGTTAGGAACAAAGCCGCGTTCTACCTAGGCCGGCTCGCTCCGATATTCAGGAATCGTAGAATGTCACTTAGAAATAAGTGTACACTCTACAAAGCCTGCATCCGCCTCGTCCTCACCTACGCCAGCGTTGTGTACGCACAAGCTGCGCGCTGCCATCTGGCTAAGCTCCAGATTAACCAAAACCGGTTTGCTCGCAATGTAACCGGCGCCCCTCATTACTTCAAGGTCGCAGATCTCCATCTCGACCTTGAACTCCCTTCCATCATTAGTTTCATGAATGAAGCGTCTAGGCACTACTTCGAAACTGCCTCCCAACCCATTGATAGCCCGCGCTGTCAATTACACCTCGCGGATCGACGCCCGAGGGTTCCGGTGCAGACCGCGAAATTCACTCTTTGATCCCGATGATCGCATTACTGTTGCGAACGCCCGCTACCTCTCCCCCTGCGACTCCAACCCCAACACTCCACACACACACCGCGCTCGGCGGATCCGGGCGCGAAGAGTTAGGAATTCTGCGCTATACACCAGGTACCGAGTAGCCCAGGTACCTGGGCGCCTCTCTCCATAAGGCCCTTCAGGCACAGGCAGGCAGGTGTTCGATTAGTTTCTCCAACGACGTCCTAAGCCGAGGTTCGACCCCTCTCGGGGGCCCTTAGGCTGTCGTTTATAGTTAGTTTTCTAGGCTGTGGCGCCTCACGCGCGCCTCTCCCGTCCGGTGACGTAGTAACAGCCCACTCGGGGCTAACTTCATAGTCTGGTCTAAAAAAAAAAGTTGTCTTATTGAGCAGATTAAATCTGCAGTCAAATCTATACAGTATATTTTAATTTACATTGTAAACTGTTAATATTATAGGCCACTAAAGTGGCTATCTTATAACTAAATTTCTTTGAAAGATACACCTCATATATATTTTTAGTCAAATAAAAATCACTATTAATAAAATTTTTAGGTGAAAGAAATATAAATTTGACATGACAACATGTCAAATGATATATCTAGTCAGGTCATAAGTTCTGTGAAAATTTTTAATGTACCTACCTAATTAATGATACACTTTTTGAGAACTATGTAAAAGTTATATATAAAGGCAAGGGATCACGTATGGACTGCGCCAACTATAGGGCCATCAGTTTGATCAGCTTAGCAGCAAAAGTATATGGAAAGATAATTGAAAGGAGAATGAGGGTGAAATCTGACGAAATGCTGTGGGAGGCACAGGAAGGATTCCGAAATGGAAGGGGATGTACGGATCAAGTTTTCTCGCTCCGCAATATCGTAGAGAAGCATCTGGCCACAGACCAGAAGGTTTTCTGCGGTTTTGTGGATCTTGAGAAGGCATTTGATAGGGTTGTGCGAAAGGAACTGTGGTGCATATTGCCGATGTATAGGATTGACGGATCACTGCTGCATGCTGTGCAGTCCACCTACAAGGATTGCTCAGCATGTGTGCGAATAGATGGCAACATGTCACCCTGGTTTGATGTCAAAATTGGTGTCAAACAGGGTTGCATGTTGTCTGCTAGGCTGTTTATTCTGTATCTCGATTGTTGTCTACAGAGAATAAGATCGACGAATGTAGGATTACGCATGGGTGAACCTAGTAGTGAACTATCTGCTGTATGCAGATGATGTCGTCCTGTTAGCAGAAATACCATCTGAGCTGCAAACCCTAGTCACAATGATGAAAGACGAATGTATGAAGGAAGGCTTACTATTGAATGCGAAGAAAACAAAGATAATGGTATTTGAAAGAAAATAAACCAGAACCAATGTAAGGATTACGGTAGATGATGAAGTGTTGGAACAAGTGGATGAGATTGTATATCTTGGATGCGCTTTCAGCAGGTATGGAAGGTACACCGCAGATGTGGAAAGGCGAGTGAGTACTGGGAATAGTGTGAATGGAGCGTTGGGAAAATTTCTTGGCAGTAAAAACCTGAGCCAGAAGGCGCAGCTGGCTATACACAATGCAGTGCTGGTCCCAAAGCTTACTTATGGAAGCGAGAGCTGGGTATGGCAGAGAGAGCATGAAAGTAGGATAAACGCGGTTGCGAAATGCGAGCGTTGCGCAAAATCTGTGGTGTAACGCTTGCAGACCGTATCCGCAATGATGAGGTTAGAAACAGAATTGGTCTGAAAGAGAGCGTCGGTGTTAAAATAAAAAGAGGCATGCTCCGTCCGTTCGGACATGTAGAAAGAATGCAGGATGAAAGAATGACGAAGCAGATATACAATGCAAAAGTGGAAGGATGTAGGAGCCAGGGAAGGCCAAGACTTACCTATCATGTCAGGAGCCCTAGAAACCGGCGAGCGTGCATGAAATGAGCAATGAATGTTAAAGAAGAGTTGAGTTGTTTAAAATAGGTATTGATGAAAATAAATTAAACACATGAAATAGAACATTACATATTCCTTTTATTATGTAGGACAAACAGATGCATACTTATTTGAAATAAAAAATACCCAAACAAATACACCAATTTTAATGACCAGACGAGGCTCTGGCGAAAGAGAGGTAGGGCACGTTAGCCTGACTGGGGAAGTACCCCCACCTCACAGAAGACGACAGCCACTCCTCACACTCCTCAAAATGTATACTGCATATTACACTGGATCTAAATGGAATCCAGCCGCTTTCTTTTCTGGACTCTCTTATAATTTGTACCCAATTATTCTTCCATGCATCATTTAACGATAGAAGTCTAAAAAATTTTAAAGGTATGAATAATAGTTGTTCCGTAAAAGAATCATAGGATGTAAATTTATATGTATATTTAAACAAAATTAGGTATCTGAATTAAGTAAGAATTACAAGAGAACAAAAGAAAAATGATCTCCCACACATTTACGCTAATTTGGAAATGTGAGTTATGGCAACACCGGGCGATTTATTTTCAAAAACGAATTTTTTTTTGGTTCTTTTTATCCCCGAGGGGAAAGGCAAAGGGATCTAGCCCATACAGCCAAGTCATCAGTTTAGAACCATTTGAAAATCTTAATTCTATGTTCCAGCTTCAGGAACTGTGCTCAAAAAATATTTGGGAAGGGTGCTTCGACCCAATCAGCCCAGTTTATATATCACCCGTAAAACGATAGGAATTTTACAAGGTTTTCTTGATGAACTTATTCACGTCTTCCAAAAAGTGCATAAACGTGTTATATTTGAGTTTTTTCATTATTGTATAATTGCACTAGCCCTTATGTGACAAAACATTATAAATAAATTTCAAGTATAAGAACAATGTCACTCGTCAAAAGCGCGCGAAGAAGTTCCTTTCAAAAATTAATTTAAGTGATAACGATTAGTTAATCAGAAAAATTACTTACCTATGAAAAGTAATTCCTTGGCATTTTTTAATTGTACCACTATGGTTCCGACTGCTCTTCACTACGCACGACGGCATTATTGTTATTTTTCGACAAGGTTATCACGCGGCGAGGTGTCGGTGCGTAATGGCGGGCGGTAGACTTACTATCGTGTGAATGTGTGCCTGTCGGCTCGTACGTATAGCGACTGACTTACTATGGTGGTGCTTCAGTGTTTAGTTCGGGAGACGGTGTCTGCTTTTTTTATTACGTCTATGAATCAAAGTGTTTGTCTTTTTCCTTTTCACAAAATTCACGCACCGATAACACAGTCTTTCTACCACTACTTTGAATTCTTTTTGGCATGATGCAAGAAGAATTACCACTGATAAGACAGAAAAATACGAGGAGTTGTTAGACGTAATTTACAGTAATGGCAACCGAACGGAATGACACACTGAAATCTGTCAGAGGTAAAATTACTGTGAACAGACAGTATACTTCCTCGACACTTCCTCCCGCGCTTTTGACGAGTGACATTGTTGTTAGACTTGACATTTTTACAATTCAGTATAAAATTAGTTTTATGTGACAATTTCGATAGTATTTTGTAGTTTCAGGTTTTCAATTCTTGAAGTTGAATCATAGAATTGAGATTTTGAAATGGTTTTGAACTGAAGACTTGGCTGTATGGGCTAAATCCCTTTGGCTTTCCCCTCGGGGATAAAAATAACCAAAAAAAAAGTATACTTGATGACAAGTTAAATTTTAAAAGTAAAGTTTTATGGGACTTCTTCCCGCGCTTTTGACGAGTGACATTGTTCCTACACTAGAATTTTTTACAATTCAGTGCAAAATCAGTTTTATGTGACAATTTCGATAGTGTTTTGTAACATAAGTGCTAGAGCAATTAAACAATAATGAAAAAATTCAATTATAACACGTTTATGCACTTTTTGGAAGACGTGAATAAGTTCATCAAGAAAACCTTGTAAAATTCCTATTGTTTTACGGGTGGTATTTAAACTGGGTTGATTGGGTCGAAGTACCCTTCCCAAGTATTTTTTGAGCACAGTTCCTGAAGCTGGAACATAGAATTAAGATTTTCAAATGGTTCTAAACTGATGAGTTGGCTGTATGGGCTAGATCCCTTTGCCTTTCCCCTCGGGGATAAAAAGAACCAAAAAAAAAAAGTAAAGTTTTATGACAACAACAAACGACTTCTTCCCGTGCTTTTGACGAGTGACATTGTTGGTATACTTGAAATTTTTATAATTCAGTATAAAATTAGTTTTATCTGACAATTTCGATAGTATTTTGTAACATAAGTGCTAGTGAAATTATACAGTAAGGAAAAAACTCTAATATAGCACGTTTATGCATTATTTGGAAGACGTGAATAAGTTCAAAAGACCTTGTAAAAATCACTATCGTTTTACGGATGGTATTTAAACTGGGTTGATTGGGTCTGGGTACTCTTCCCAAGTATTTTTCCACCACAGTTCCTGAAGCTGAAACATAGAATTAAGATTTTGAAATGGTTCTGAACTGAAGACTTGGCTGTATGGGCTAGATCCCTTTGCCTTTCCCCTCGGGGCTCAGAGGAAGGATACCTAGTGGTGACAAGCAAATAATAAAACCAAGATAGAACGTGATAGATGTATACAGTTCCTCATAAGAAGGAAAGGGACAGATGAAATATTTACATGCAATTTGATCTAACCTGCTTTGTGTGCTTCCGCCACCAATTTGTTCATGCGGCCTAGCGCCGGCCGGCATCCACCCACTACTTGTTAGTGCGTGCTACATGCCGACGCTGCCATGGCTGCTCCGGTAGTCGTTGCCTCGGCTGCTGCGGTCGTCCGCCATCTGGAACAGAATCCGCATGCCCTCACCACCATCGTCGCTGCCACGACTGGCCTGTGGGCCAATTCTGCTAAATAACTGCAACTGCACGTTTACGCCTGTCACTTGAGTCGTGCAGGAATAGTGCAGTGCCGATAGATGTATTCTACTAAAATATCCTGCACTGCAACTGCGCTGGAACTACGCGTATGCTGCACTGCAACGGCACTGCAACTACGCTGCAAATGTGCGTATCCTGCAAGTAAACTACTTAAAACCTGAAATGTTGCCATATTTCAATCTAATAAAACTGAATTTTGTCCGTACTCCAGTAATGAAGTGAGTATGGGTTGATATAATGTTCTATCTATCTATCTATAACTTCACGCCAAATCCCTTACGGGGTAGGCAGAGAGAACCGAGCGCCACGCGACTCGATCCTTACATACCTCACTCGCTTCTTTCACATTCATTGCTCTTTTCATGCACGCTCGCCGGTTTCTAGGGCTCCTGACATCACCTTCTGATAGAACACGACCAATCTGATCATGATAGGTAAGTCTTGGCCTTCCTCGGCTCCTACATCCTTCCACTTTTGCATTGTATATCTGCTTCGTCATTCTTTCATCCTGCATTCGTTCTATATGTCCGAACTAACGGAGCATGCCTCTTCTTATTTTAACACCGACGCTCTCTTTCAGACCAACTCTGCTTCTAAACTCATCATAATGTTGATGGGTTGATTATATTTATACAGGTAATTGTGAAAGATACGGAGGGTAGTTGTGTAGATTATTCTATACCAATTATTTATACTACGTTAATCAAGTTAATCACGCACAAATACATGCTTTTGTGTCAACACATAAATGCTAATCAAGTATTTTATATTGTCTGAATTTGTAAACTTTTAAATATGTAAAGCTCAATTAAATTATAGTATTGACAGTAGTTTTAATATAATGTTAGTACTAGGCTATCGATATTACATGCTAATAATGCGTTACAAAATTAAAATTGTCCTATTTTCCAGACCGATTATCCAGGGCTTCTAATAGCGACGGACACTACATTAACACCATGAAAATTAAAGCTTACTTTTGAATTGAGACTGAAAACATTACTGGCTGAGTCACGCAAGAAGAAATTAGCTATATTAAGGTTAAAAACTAAACGACTTGAAATAAAAATGCTGAACTATCTGTCAATCACAGAATTTTAATGTAATCGATGTATGATAGATATCATTATACAAGTTAGAGGAAAAGAGTGAACTAGGGAATTAAGGGACCGTAGCATTTTTCCACCTTTTGAGTACAATATGTGAAAGGATAATCCTTGATCAATTGTAGCTTTAGTTTAAGTCTAATGAAAACCATGATGCGCAATACAAAATGTTTAAAACAAAGATTGTTTACCTTTGTTTAATATTTACACTTGAGCAGTCAGAACCCGTTATACGACCACCCGGGTTTCGAAGGGTTAAATCATCCCTGGCACTAGTTCTTTTTTACATGACAATTATTGAAAATTTTTATGCAATATGTTTAATTTTAAGAAGCAATAATCCGCATTTATTGTGTAAAGAAGATTTAACTAAAAACCGTGTATGTAAATGTGACCATGAATATTCGACGGCTGTTTCATTCTCACGATATTTATATAAATACACGATGTAGAAAAATCGATCTAATAACATTGATTTTTAAGAATAAAAATCTATGAAAAAATAAACATTAATATGTTTGTAAGGCACGAATATTTTTATTTACAAATTGTCTACAAAGTGTTTTTTATCTCATATCTATGCCTATATTTAGTATCTTGTCATCGCTTGTATTTTAAAATATATGCCTAAAATAGAAAAATATATTGTTTAATTTATATAACTCTGCTAGGTTTGACCAATCTCCTATCCTTATTCCAATGATTTCACACATCTTACTGAAACTAAATCAGGCTTACTATTAATTAATAGATCTATACAGTAACTCGATTTGCGTAAAAAATACTATTCTAATAATATTAAAGTGCAAATATGTTTGTTGATCTATTCAGATACTGTAGTTTTCATACGTATGTAAATATTAACTTTTATTACTTTGTGAGTAGAAAGTGGCTGTATCGACTTATTCGATTTTTTACATTGCTAATATAATATTATGAGTATATTATACATATTCTATTATAGCACACAATACATATTCTATGCAAGTTTCTGGTAAACAGTTATCTGGATACATTGTAAATTTCAAATTGCCGAAACGCATTATGTAGTGGGGTAAATTTTTCACAGTCTGGTAACCTTGTTATTGAATGTACTTTTGTTGCTGTCCCTTACGGGTGTACGCATTTGTCAACTCTAGGTATATACTTCCTCTGAGCCTCGGAGATTAAAAGAACTAAAAAAAATCACTAATTTAGTTTACGAATATACGATTTCCAAAATCTCATAGAATGTGGAGTTACAATATGGTTTTATCAAGTCTAAGTGCAAATAATATGGAGAAATACGAGGCAAAGGTGTAATATATGGACTATAAACTATAAAATGATGTTACAAACCCATGAAAAGATACACTTTAGATTTTCCTTTCCGTCGCTTTTGTATAAAATAACACTACACCGTAACGTAGCTTATTTAACCGTTAACCCTTCGAAACCCGGGTGGTCGTATATGACCGCGAAATGTATGGGAAATATATGGGAACGCGAAACGTATATAACGGGTTCTGACTGCTCAATGTTTATTTAAACACTAAAACAGGAGTTTTATTCATAAAATTAAAATAAAACGTATTCCATACTGCACTGTTCTGTTCTGCACAAAAGAGAAAATGTCGTTTGTTTCGCAATTCGAGTTGCTATCCTTGAAAAAACTGAAACTAGAGGAGTCTGATGATGAATGTCTCCTTCTGTTACGTTTGAAACGTATATTGCTGTCTCTTTACTGTGTGAATGAGATGTAACACGTCACTCTGGGTCTATTCTTTTCTCTGTCTACGACTCACTAGGACTTCTTCCTGCGCTTTTGACGAGTGACATTGTTGTTATACTTGAAATTTTTACAATTCAGTATCATAAGTGCTAGTAAAATTATACAGTAATGAAAAAATCAAATATTACACGTTTATGCATTTTTTGGAAGACGTGAATAAGTTCATCGAGAAAAGCTTGTAAAAAATACTATCGTTTTACGGGTGGTATTTAAACTGGGTTGATTGGGTCTGGGTACCTTTCCCAAGTATTTTTTCAGCACAGCTCCTGAAGCTGGAACATAGAATTAAGATTTTCAAATGGTTCTAAAACTGAAAACTTTGACACTGGTATTAAGTAGCAACACTATTGCCATATATATATATACAAAAAAAAGAACCAATAAAAAGCTGGAACATAGAATTAAGATTTACAAATGGTTCTAAACTGATGACTTGGCTGTATGGGCTAGATCCCTTTGCCTTTCCCCTCGGGGATAAAAAGAACCAAAAAAAAGTATACAAATAATTTAGGTACTCCAATCAAATCCAATAAATAATTACTTTTAGTTTAGTAGTAATTAATATGACCACTGATAATTACACGCATAACGAAACTAACGTTATATATGTCGTGGAAAATATATTAGGTCCCGCACAAGAAGGTTTACTGTTTGAAGACTTAGAGAGCAAATTTAATTCTCAAATTACTGATCATTGCATGTGCAATGAAATTTGTGATATGCATAACTGTTCATGTTTCCAAAAATCTGCAGGTGATATTTACTTTCGCCACAATATTGAGCAAGAGATTAGCCCTAACTGGATGAAACAATGTGAATATACTCATCCTATTATGGAATGTAATAACCTGTGTAGCTGTTCCAGTAGATGTGGAAATCGGATCGTACAGCGAGGGCCGCTAGTGGGATTATATGTTAAAAAATGTTCAGTAGAGGGAAAAGGTTTGGGTCTTTTCACAGAACACCCAATACCTAAAGGAACTTTTATATGCGAGTATGCTGGAGAGGTTATTACAAAATCACAGGCATTGCAACGACATGACAGGAATCTTAAACAAGAGAAGATGAATTATATTTTTTGCTTACAGGAATATAGTAATGGGAACATTTTTCAAACATTTGTTGATCCTAGTAATTTTGGTAACATCGGCCGGTACGTAAATCACAGCTGTGAACCAAACTGTATTGTGACTCCTACTAGAGTAAATACATTAATTCCTAAACTGGCAATATTTAGTCATTGTGATTTAACACCACATTCTGAAATAACTTTAAATTATGGACCTTGTAACAACATTGAAGATGTTAAGTTAGAAAGTAACAAGAGGAAAATATGCCTATGTGATAGTACTACTTGTAAGCGATATTTACCATTCAATGTCTATTGACTCGGGAATGTAATCTGGCATTCTGGTTAGATCAGGCTGGATTCATCTGTTGAGATTAAACTTATTTGACCTTTTTATTATAAATTTATTGGTGTAAAAGACAACCTCTTAACACTGCACTGTGCCTGTAACTTGTTATCAATAGACGCGCCAGCTAGACTTCTAAATAAAAATAGTACCAATTTTTTTTTTGTGTAGAATTGTTTTTTATGAAAGACATAATAACAGAATCCATATTGATATACTTAAAAAGCAAACCTGTATCTAAATATAAAATTTGATCTAAATCATTGGAGTGTCTTTTATAATTGTTTATATAAATGTTATAGAGAATGGTTATAACCCTACTTTTCTTTTGAACTCCTAAACCAAATATAAATGTTTTCACTGTTCTGTGTCTAGATGTAATTTAGAACTATTTGGATTTTTTTCAATTTTTACTAGCCATTAGGTAATATCACACATGCCTTTTATGACAAGAATTTATAAGGATATATTTTTTAAAAACAGTATTTCGATTTCCCTTTAAAATTAGTATGCAATGAAAGTATGTTATCTTATCAATATGCTGATCAAATAGTGATAAATTATCTACGTAAATTTTTACAAGTACATTATTTGGAGATGTATAAATGCAGTGGTAAATGGTAGCAGCTATTGAATACCACGGATCAATCAATTCTGGCGTCCCATAAGGTTCCCGATGCTATTTCTGATGCATATCAATGAAATGTCATTGGAGGCAATAATTTCTATGCTGACCCAGAATACTTGTTTTCAGGCTATGCTAAAATCCCTTGTTCCTTTGTGAAAGTAACAGAGTGTCCACATTCTTACAAGTTGAGGAAGCAGAGTGAAAAATGATATTTTACACTGTTTGTTTTGCAAACTTTCACAAGATTTTGAAACGAGGAATATAATTTATTCATGTTTTATTTTGAAATTTATTGTAGACTACTAAATCATTCTTAGGAATTTATTATGATAATATAATAAACCTGCTGTTTAGTTAGAATAATCTTTTTTATTATGTATATTGAAACCACTTTTATCGTGAGAATGCTTAGTGCCTTGAGAATAGCAGTCTGGAACTACAAGTGATGAAAATCGAATACTTGACCTGCAATGTCTCAGATCCTGCACTCATAAGCATATGTGAAGACACAGACAGCCGAGCGCATGAACATCGATAATGAAGCAGTGTTGTCGACTGTGAAGTGGCATGAGGTGTGGTGTCATTTGTGATCCTAAAATGCCGGTTAAGCTGAAAGGTTTATAAATTCATCATTAGTCCTGTCCATTTATATGGCAGCGAAGAAAAGTACTCCACCTGATGTAATATAAAAAAAGTAGCTGCACTTTTTTTCTATACTACTTTAGGAGGCATAGAAGCATACAGTTACCAGATTTAAAGCAGTTACCATAGTTCATACCTATGAACTCTTGCAAGTATCACTTGTATCATTAAGTATCACTGGCGCGATGCTACCTCTGCTGCTAACACAGCTACTCCTTACGAGCTTACTGGCGGCCTCACTCATTCACAGGAACACAATTATCCTCCAGGGAGTTGATATTTGACTGTGGTTTTCTGTGAGGTGGAGATGCTTCCCCAGATAGGCTGCTTTGATGTACCCTACCTGTTTTAGAAAACACTCAGACCAAGACAAACAGTTCATGCACACAAATGTTTGCCCTGTGTGGGAATCGAATCCACAAGTATCGGTGTCAAAGTAGCGTTGCTAACGACTGCGCCACCGAGCTCCAAAACTTGAGCGGAACAAGCTGGAGCTGAGCGTGTGAAGTGATGCAGAAGAATCGCGTATAGGAAGTCTCGCATTCGTGGTAGCCTTCGAGTAGGTACGTGACATAGCAGACAAACTGCATGAGTGTCGCCTACGCTAGTAGGGCCCCCATCTGACTGAAACCGGCAAATTACGTACGTGTGGGGAACAAATGTCTAGCTATGCCACCGCCGGGTCCCGGTAGAAGGGGCAGGCCCAAGAAGTGCTGGTTTGACGTCGTGATGACATGCGTGCCAAGGGTCTTACAGAGATGCCGAAGACTGCGCGAAATGGAGAGGTAGAATTTGGGAAGCGGATCTCGGGCTCGAAGCGAAAGCGTAGGTTGCGACCGGGATTAAAGCACAGATGATGAATATTGATCACTTTACGTAACACTTTAATTTGTACTATGTCTTTGATCAATTGTTACCCAACCCGCTCCAGACCGAAAACTCATGTAAACCGTTCAGTACAAATCTGTAATGTAAAGGTTTAAGAGATAAACCAGAGTTAGAACTTGACCCTACGCGCGCTTGAACGTGCATAGTATTGTACGTATATTCTTGAACCAATATTTAAATTAAGATAGGAATAATTCATTTTGATTCTTATATTTCGTGTATCTTCTTATGTGTCTTCACGCTAGGTCTCTTCCGTGCTAGCCAGAGAGAACCGAGCGCCATAAGACGCGGTTCTTACACACTTCACTCGCTTCATTAACAGTCATAGCTCTTTTCATGCACTCTTTTCGCCAGTTCCGAAGGCTCCTGACATCACGTTCATGTCCGAACCAAGGGAGTATGCCTTTTCTTATCTTAATACCGAAATTTTCTTTTAGACAAACTCTTTTTCTTAAGTCATCATTATGAACGCGCTCAGCAAGCATTATGCCCGAAATTTTGCGCAATGGTCGCAGCATCTTTACCACATTTATTCTTAGCCTTATATATTATGTATAGCCTTAGGAACCGGCGAAAAGAGTGCATGAAAAGAGCTATGACTGTTAAAGAAGCGAGTGAAGTGTGTAAGAACCGCGTCTTATGGCGCTCGGTTCTCTCTGGTTACCCCGCAAGAGACCTAAGAAGATACACGAAATATAAGAAGAATGGTAAAGTTTCTCACTTGAATGTTTCATTTAGAAATCAAAATAAATTATTCCTATCTTAATTTAAATATTGGTCCAAGACTATACGCGCAAAATTTGGATTTCAATGCAATATTTTTGCTTTCACACCATGATTATTCAATAAAGTTCCGTTTAGATTACGTTGATTTGCTCATCCCTAGTACACGTAATATCACGATATTGGCGATTCGTGTCGGTATTAAGTAACACCTTACAACGATTTTTTCTATAAATATCATAAGTTTTTCTATAAATATCATAATGAAACGCAGTAAAATTTGTTAATTATTAAGAATACATCCTGGATTGTAATGTACAACGTTTATTGCAACTTAATCTTTAATATAAATGCACCAATAAACAATTTATAAAACTTAACGTGAAATTACGCACATTTTTCATATCCCGTAATATTACGGTCACGGCGGTTAAAGGGTTAATACCGACACTTTCTTTTGGACAAACTCTTTTTCTTAAGTCATCATTATGAACGCGCTCAGCAAGCGTTATGCCCGAAATTTTGCGCAATGGTCGCTAATCTACCACAATTATTCTACTTTCATGCTCTCTCTGCTACAGCCGGCTTTCACTTCCACATCAGCGGTGTACTTTCCATACCTGCTACGTTACATCATCCACTGTAATCCTAATGTTTGTTTTGGTAGTCTCTCTTTCAAATAACTTATTCTTGGTTTTCTTCGCATTCAATTGTAATGTTTCCTCATTGTTGTAACTAGTGTTTCGTTCATTTTTCATTGTTGTAAGTAGTGTCAGTTTGGATGGTGATTCTGCTATTAATAGCGCGTCGTCTGCATAAAGCAGGCAATTTGACCACTGAGTCACCCATTTGCATTCCCACATTAATATTTCTTATTCTCTGAAGAATAAACTGTTTACTAGACTTCTGATGGTGTACCTTCGCGGGCGTAGGCATGGGGATGCCAGGTGGACGTGCGTGTGCATTGAGTGATCACTCTACAAAATAAATCAATATATATTTACCTATTTATCAATTGTAAAAGTTCTAAACAATTGTAAATCCAATCATACTATTTGTAAAACGATTAAACCAAAGATAAATTGTTAAATGTGGGCTCATTCTGTTTTCGCAGAGGGTCCGCCGAATCTTCGTTTTATAATAAGTTTACGAAGTGTTCTAGTTTTTGTATAAACTCTCATTAAGTTAAGAGTATTTAATTTTAGATCGACAAGGGTCGTAATTAAAAATTTGCAAATGATTCCTTGTGCTATCATAAAACGCATTTCATCATATCTCTTGTTTAAGTAAACTTTGAACAGCATTTTGTATCATATAATACAAACCACTATGACCGTGCGTTCTTGAGAATCTTAAGTAATATCTTTTTACAAGTGCTCACTAATTTTCGGAAAGAAAGAAACATTAATATCTTTAGTTTAGTATACAAGAAAAAGTGAACATTTAAAATTTAAGTAAAAATTTTACTAAACATTCGTCAATATACACATTTTGATATTTTTGTTTACTTTGAGATTACATTATTCATTGTTTCTATGTAACTCTACAGAATAGTTCAGATGGTGTATCTGCTAATAGCACGGCATCGTTTGCATACAGCAGACAGTTCACCACTAGGTCACCCATGTGCAATCCCACATTCGTTGACCTTATTCTCTGCAAACAACTATCGAGGTACAGGATAAACAGCCTAGCAGATAGCATGCAACCCTGTTTGACACCAATTTTGACATCAAACCAGGGTGACATGCCACCATCTATCCGCACACATGCTGAGCAATCCTTGTAAGCACGGACGAACAGCACGGAGCAGTGAACCGTCAATCCCATATCTCGGCAACATGTACCACAGTTCCTTTCCCACAACCCTATCAAAGGCTTTCTCAAGATCCACAAAACCGCAGAAAACCTTCTGGTTTATGGCCAGATGCTTCTCCACGATATTGCGGAGCAAGAAAACTTGATCCGTACATCCCCTTCCATTTCGGAAACCTCCTTGTGCGTCCCACAGCATTTCATCGGATTTCACCCTCATTCTCCTTTCAATCACCTTTCCATATACTTTTGCTGCTAAGCTGATCAAACTGATGGCCCTATAGCTGGCGCAGTCCATGCGTGACCCCTTGCCTTTATACAAGGGCACGATGACTGCGCATCTCCAGTCCATTGGGACCCTTCCAGTTCTCCAGCATAGGTTTCATAAGTACCAGAAGGCGTCCCGGACGTAAGTACCACCTAATTTGATCATCTCAGCTGTGATCAGATCAATTCCCGCTGATTTTCCATTATTCAAGCTTCGTATTGACCATTCGATCTCATCCATAGTTATGCCTTCGTCGGACGCCGCCAACGTGGAGAAAGCATCCGACTCACTTCTGACTCTTCGCAATACTACTCTAAATCGTTCTCAGTACGGGCTGTGCAACTGTGGAATGCTTTACCACTCTCTATTCGCTGTGCACAATCTTTAATGTCCTTCAAAAACAGTGTAAAATCTCACTGTCTATCTAACTATGGTAGAATATGTATGTGTGTATGTATATTATGTATATGTGGGTGTATATGTATGTCTACATGTGTGTATTTGGTACTGCCATATGTACGTACATTGTTGTCCTGTCACTTATCTGCTCATTACACTCATCTTAAATATTGTTATTATTATTTTCGATTATATAGTATGTTGAGTTTAAGTATATGAATCTATATGTGTAAATAGGTATAGTCATAAATGCGCCACTACCTACTTGTATTTTAATGATTGTTTCTCTTCCTTTGATATGGTTGCCTGGAAGAGATCGCTTTAGCGATAAGACCGCCCATTGTACTCTTTCAATAACATGTTACTTAAGTAGGTCACCTGAGGTCGGCAACATTAACACGCGTCGTGGTGCACAGAATGCATCCGTATGCAGTTTATTGGTGTCACCGACTACTGTTGCTAGGAGCTCCGTACCGTGCCGCCCGCTCACCAGCGGAGCCGACTCAAAAAATAAACACGTCAACCCCGGGACGTGATTACGCAAAAGTTACCGCATTACCACCGTCTCACCTACCATCTCACCGGGAGAAGTCAAGTCGTTGCGAGCCCGCTCGCAAGGCTTTGAAACCGGGTTCTCGCAAGGACCAGTGCGATGAGCAGGGCTTCATTCAAGTGGACAGGAAGAAGAAGCTCTCCAACCGCAACTACTGCGGCACCGCACAGACCGGACCGTCACAGCTGCGCGTGGAAGTACCAGCGACGCCGTTGTACGTATCCAGGCTACACTGGTCTACAAAGGTCGAGGAGGTTGTAGACTATGTGAAGAAGAAGACCAACTTCACCTTGAGGGTCGAGCGACTGGAATCTCGCCACAAGGTAAACTTTAGTTCCTTTGTGGTGAGGGCTCCAACTCATCATCTGCCGACCTTCATGAATGAAGAATTCTGGCCGGAGGGAATCGTGTTTCGGAAGTTCCGAGGACGGTTGCCTAACGACACGCGCTACACGTCACCGACTCTACGTGGAATTAGTAATTAGTTTATATTGTCATATATATTTTAATTTAAGGTATTTATCTATGGACCCGTGTTGTAAAACCTGTTGTCTGAAATAAATGATTATTATTAAATGTATTAATTTTGGTGCAATAAAGTGTATTCTATTCTCACTCTCATTGTCAGCGTCCGAGGCATACTCATACATTTCCTCAAAATATTCACTCCACCGTTCTAACACTTCTTGAGTGTTCGCAAGAATGACACCAGCTTTAGACTATCTTATCCATTCTGGATGCCGACGAACCACTCCGAGACTTCTTTACCTCTCGCCAAAAGAGTTTGGTATTTGCCTCGAAGTTTTTCGTCAGCCTCTCTTCCTCATTCATAATTTGTCTTTCACACTTCTCTTTCACTAAAGCCTTGGTTTTATTCTTGCATAGACGGTACATTTCTTTCATATTTTCATTTAAGGGCAAAGATGATAAGTAATCCAGCCATGCTTTCCTCTTTCTTGCTACGGAGGATTCAACCTACGCATCCCACCAGGCATCTCCTTTCGCTGTTTTAAGTCTCTTTGCGCATCCACAAGCTTCTTTTGCACTATCCACCATACTTTCTTTCAAAACTTTCCAACAATCATCCACATCTGAGTCGGAGAGGCTTGCATTTGCAAGTCTCTCACCAGATGCACATACATTCTCCTTACAATTTTTCGCTCATTATCCTTTCATGATCTCCAAAAGGGATACGCACTCGCCAGTGCCTCCACTTCCAAAAAAGGCCCACAAACCGGCTTACCACTATGTAGTGGTCCGTCTCAAGAGTGGGGCCTCTTAAAGGCTCTTGTATCCATTACATTTCGGAGACGTCTATCTTTTAAAATCAAATCAATCACACTTTTTTGGTCATTCCTTCTCCATGTATACGTGTGAATATCCTTATGATGAAATAAAGTATTCGACACGGGGAGGTTTCGTTCCATACATATATCTAATAGTATTGACTTACCTGCTTCGTTCACTCTCTTATCTCCATACGGACCAAGAACAGCTTCATAGCTGTATCGCTTGGTCCCAACCCATCCATTCAAATCTCCACACATAATCACTCTTTCATTCCCTTCAGCTAAGTCCAGAACATCCCTCACAGACTCCCAAAACTTCTCCAGTTCTTGAGCACACGCTGAGCTTACGGGAGCATATGCTGCAACCAGAAATACTCGCGTGATGCCCAGTTTAATACGAACCCAGAGAAGTCTAGGCCCCACCAAACAGTAATCTCGTACACCAGTGGCTAAGCGAGAGGAGAGTACGACACCTACACCAGCACTGGCATGATCGTCCCGGTCTACCCCAAACCATAGGGCCATCATCCCACCGGGCAGATCATCGGTGTCGCTCCCCTTGCGCTTAGTCTCTGTCACACATAAAGCATCCAAACGTCGATCATTCATTACGTCTATCAGTTCATTAGTCTTATCATTCAATCCACCTCTCACATTCCACGTGCCTATGCGGCACTCGGCTCCCCTCGTCCCGCCGGAATTGGCGCTGCGTGGTGGGTGGCGCCCCCACCGCCGTATGCAGCTATATTCGCACCGATGGGGGCGCATCGGTGCGCGTCACCTACGGGGGACGCCCTAATCCGCACATCGGTGCGCTCTTGGTCCAGAATTGCAATCGACTGATTGGCAGGGGTCGTGAACGAGCACGCTTCTGGCACATGACCCCCTAGAAAGCAAAAGATTAAAAGAACATTTAAGCAAGAACATTTATAAGTCTATAAATTACGAAATCGACTGTGGCCGGGGCTACGCCGCAACATTCGAGGAGTTGCTGTGTTAGCAGCAGAAAAGGCATCGCGCGTGTGATACTAAAAATCGTTCATATTCTACGGTAGCCGGGTTTCATCAGGTGGGCCGTATGTTTACATGCCTCCCGAGGTTGTAAATGTCTTAATAAAACAAGAAAACAACTCTGTGGAACTTAAATTTTAATGTGTAATTTTAATGCTAGTCGTGACAATATTCGTCAAATGCCAAATGCTTTTGGACAGTAATGTAGAGACATAAAAGTATTTATCGACACTAACATTTTATAGAATCAATAATAACTAACCACAGCTATCTAGCTGAGTAACAAACATAATGGTAAAGATAATACGTACGTAAACGTACGATATTTTTAATGTTATTAAACTTATAAATCTATAAATTCACACCATGGCACCAACAATTAAGACTGGAGTGAATTTTGGTGACTAATTTTTATATGTAGAAAAAGCCAATTAGACCAGTATTTTTCTTACAAATAACACATTCGTACATCAGATCGTATCTGGAATTAACCGACAAAGAAATTAAATAAAAGTTGATAAGATACTTTGTTAAATTATTTCAGAATTGATCGATGGATACAGTACCGTTTCGCTCATTTTTAACGTAAACCTTGTACTGGTCCTACCACCGTATACAAACAAAACAGGGCAACAACTTCTACTAGCTTTACTGATCTTTAAATATATTTTCATTCGTACATCAGATCGAGTCTGGAATTAACCGACAAAGAAATTAAATAAAAGTTGATAAGATACCTTGTTAAACTATTTCAGAATTGATAGATGGATACAGTACCGTTTCGCTCGTTTTTAACGTTAACCTTGTACTGGTCCTACCGTATACAAACAACACGGGGCAACGACTTCTACTAGCTTTACTGATCTTTAAATATATTTACGGTACCATTAAAAAAAAATACATAGTTGAAAATCAATAACATTTGCAAAGACTTTCTGCGAAACTTTAGATTGAAAGAATCTTTGCTGCACTAACACATCGGTAAGCGTCTGAATTGTTTTCGAACTATTTTTAATTCCATAATTTTAACTGTTTATTATCAAATTATGAAAGACATTTAGTACACCTGCATACAATTTCTTTATCGGCTAACAAGATATTAGCAATATAAAAATAGCTCTTACAAATTAGTCAACTAATTTAAAGAGGTATCACAATTGAAATATACCTATCTATATTTATCGAAAGAAACTAAAAATAGTATAAAAATAAGGAATAAACCTATTACTATCTCATTTCAGAATATTGTTTCAGAACCATTGTGGGTACAAAATATACTCTACCATATTAGTAAGGGAATCTATAGGATACATGATAAAACATAAGATGTTAAAAAAACATGCTGTAGATCCATGGCTATAGTATTGAACAAAACCGTGTATGCAAAAAAAAAAACAAGATAAATCTAAGACACTTATTCAATGTTGAAAGAAAACCCTGTTTGAAACGGGAGGATATTATTTTAGGCATGATTCGTCGGGTCTATTTATGAATAGATATAATATTTTTCAGATAATAAGTTATAGATTAAAAGTTGTTTCGGCCCCTCATGAATTAACACATGTAACCACCACATAGTGAGTATTTTTGTACTATATATTACTGCGGTATATGGGATAGTAAGATAAATTATAAAAAAAAAACACATAGTCGTAGCGTGCAATTTGTTCGGAGTTCGGCCTCCTGGTCAAAGTATACCTACATTAGGAATAATATACTGAGGTAATCTTAGTTGCACTGTCTTTTGTGGCATATAATGACAACAACTAACGTAATTCACGTTTTTAATGTTCCCGAATTATGAAAATTTATTTTTTTGGTAATAGTATTGCGATACCTAATATACCTACATCCTTTTTCGATTAAACAGAGTTTTCTTTAATTACTGTATGTATCATATAGTGAGGTAATCAGTTTTAGCTGTCACTCTTAAGTAAAAAAATATAGTATTAATTCTATGTACTTACCGAGTACCTAAACAATTCACTGCTTTCAAAGGCGGTAAACTACTGTTATGATAATTATTTACTGTTTTATATTAGCGCGCCAATTTTTTTTTTATATATATAAAAAGGTGCATAAAATTTCAGAAATTCTTTGTTCTTTAGAATCAAATACGACAAATCTGTGAATATTACCGCCACTAAGACACTCAATAAAGATTTAAAACTTAATTAAATTTCCAAGAAATGACAGAATGCCGCCTTTGAAACTAGTCTACACATTACAAAAATACTAGTGAAACAAAAAATACTTAAAGGAAATACAAGGTCTCGGTTAGCGACGGGTGCGGTTGGTTATGCAGGCTGTTGCCGGCCAAGAACGCAAGCTTGTGCGCATACTGGCACACCGACGGCACGCGGACTTGCGAGGAACAATTGAAGTACAAATGCGTTAGCTTGTACGTCAGCAGTTGAATCTGAGAACAAAAGCAAAACAATACTATAGAGAAGAGAGGTAGGATCCAGCGAGAAGTCGTGCTGTGCTCCACCTCGTCCGACCCTATATAGTGGACCCGGCTGCTGCAGCAGGGAGGGACCGGGGGCCCTTCCGCCCGCCGCGCCAGCAAACCGCATTACCCGCACGGTACTGTGGTGAAAGACACCGCGCTTTTGTCCTTCACTCTGTCTGTTCATCGACCTCTTATTTTATTTACCTCATCACACATGAAAAAGCAAAAAAAACGGAAAAATGGTTTCACAGCGGCCACCCCTTCCACAATGTATGTGGACTTTTGCAAAATCAGGGGTTTGCACTCGAACATCAACGCGGTCCATCATCACCTGGAAACCGCGCGGCCGACCATTCTTTTCCTCACGGAGACACAAATATCCTCACCGGCCGACACTTCTTACTTGAATTACCCCGGGTATAAACTGGAACACTTGTTTGTGCGTCATGCCGGGGTATGCTTGTTCGTCCGGGAGGATATTTGTTGTCGCCGATTGCACCTTGAAGACAGGGACCTGTCGATATTATGGGTGCGAGTGGATCAAGGCGGCCACACCCGAATCTACGCGTGCCTTTACAGGTCTCATAGCGGTGATACAGGCACAACTCAGTTATTTGAGCGCCTGCAAAGGGCGACTGACAGCGTCATCGAACAGTATCCCTCCGCGGAGTTAGTGATTTTGGGAGACTTCAATGCCCACCATGCAGAGTGGCTTGGCTCTCGGTGCACTGACTACGCGGGGAGATCTGCTCATGAATTTGCTCTGGCCTATGGTTTCTCTCAACTGGTTCTTTCTCCCACGAGAATACCAGATGTAGAGGACCATGCAAGCTCTCTATTGGACCTTCTGCTGACCACACGTCCGGATGAGTGTAACATCTCAGTGGATGCGTCGCTTGGCTCGTCGGATCACTGTCTCATCGATATTGCGATATTGGATGGTATGGAATGCTTCATTCCCAGTCGCCTTGTAGCTACTGCGGGAGCTCAAAAGCGGCCGTGGTTTAATCGGCGTTGTAAAGAAGCCATTCTTGTTAAGCAGGCTGCTTACGATGCTTGGACCACGGCGCATGCTAATGGGGATCCTAGAGTCTCTGTTTTGAAGCGCAAATTGAATGCTGCCTCGAGGTCCAGTAAAAGGGTGGTTGCTAGAGCAAAATTCGATTTCGTCGGCAGAGTTGGCGAGCGACTTGCGAGCTTTCCCTCTGGGAGCCGTGCTTTCTGGTCGCTCGCTAAAGCTGCCGAGGGAAATTTCTGTCAACCGTCCATGCCACCACTGCAAAAACCGGATGGCAGTTTGGCCCATAGCGGTAAGGAGAAAGCCGATTTACTCGGTAATCTCTTTGCGTCTAACTCGAATATGAATGACGGGGGAGCTGTGCCAAATTTTATTTAACTTTAAATTTATTTATTTTTATTTTTTTATTAGAAATTTTATAAAACTGTATAATTTAACTATTATGGCTATAACTGCTGAAATAAATGAATTTGAAAGCACGAAATTTCGAAAATTCCGTATGATGGTAACTTCGATAGAAGACTCCGGTGCCAGACCCGATCGAACGCCTTCGCCATATCTATGCTCACAGCCAATGCCTCACCTTGACTCTCTATCGCCAAAGCCCAGCGGTGTGTAAGATACACTAGAAGATCACCAGTTGAGCGACAATGGCGAAAACCGTATTGACGGTCGCTAATCAAGTCGTGATCCTCTAGGTATCCTAGGAGTCGTATATTTATCACACGCTCAATTACCTTGGAGAGAAGGGAGGTTATGGCGATAGGCCTGTAATTTGATGGGTCTGATCTATCGCCCTTTTTGGGCACCGGGTGCACCTTGGCCTCTCTCCAAGCCTCCGGAATACAACCGGTCGAGTACCAGAAACGAAAGAGGCGCGTCAACACTGGGGACAACTCCGTTGCACATTTCTTCAGAACAATCGCTGGGATATCATCAGGACCACTGGCTTTACGGACATCGAGTGACTGTAGCTCAAAACGGTCATCACGCTGCCTGATGTGAATATCTGGCATAACGGGACCACAGGAGGGTATCGATGGTGGTCGCGTGCCAGTCATCGATCCGGGAATTAGCCGCAAAGAGACTGGCCATAAGATCGGCTTTCTCCTGCGGCTGATGCGCCAGTGAACCATCAGGGCATCTCAGCGGAGGCAACGAGGACTGGCAGAAGTTGGCCTGCACGGTTTTGGCTAGTCGCCAGTAATTACGCGACTCAGTAGGGTGCGCCACTAGTTCCGTGCCGACTCATGTAACGCGCTGGACATCCGCTATTATGTATGCCCGTTTGCGGACCTTGGTGGCAGTATTATAGGCTGATTTCATAAGTTAATATTCGGATCTTTGAGGGCGCGATACGCCGCCTGCTTGTTACTTCTAACAGCTTCAGCGCACATCTGCGGCTTTTGATGACGACATCGGAGTGATCCAACGCCGATTTCGTCAACAATAGCCGCAGCACTCACCGTAAGATCTTTCTCACTGAAACAGCGCTGCCCCATGGGACGGAAGCAAAGTAGTGGCGCATGCCGTCCCAATATCTGACTGGAAACTAGGCAGTGGTCAGATGTGCCCAAGGGTGGGCGCGCTGACCTCAATCCGGTAGCCAGGGAAGGTCAGCAGTAGGTCTAGTCTACTAGACCTACTGCTGACCTCCTGACCAGCGACATCTGGTATTCTGGTAGGTTGGTCTACCACTTGCGTCAGGCTGTGCGAAAGAGCGAACGCGTGGGGGGGGGGGTCCTTCCTGCATGGTTAGTTGTGGAGGATCCCAACCAGGAGTCGTGGTAAGAGTTAAAGTCCCCTAAACATACCATTTCAGCAGTAGGGTCCTCCTGCGCTTCATCTACCGCCCGGCTCATGTACTCAAAGAGCCGAGTCGTCTCCGTGTACCTAGTATGGGGTCGGTATAGGCACATGTAAATACGGCACTGAAGGCCCAGGTTGTGCACCGAGAGGACGGGAAATTAGGAATCCTCTAGGCAGCGCAGACGGCGACAACATACATCCGAGCGGACAAACAGACAGACCACGGCTTTCGCGAGGAAATTCTCCTCAAGCACGTAACCGGGATACTGGAGGTAGGACGTGTCCGCTGGACGCTGGATTTGTGTCTCCGTAAGGAAGAGCATGGCGGGCCGTGCCGTCTCAAGGCGTTAGTGGACGGCATTAAGGTTTGAGTGGAGTCCGCGTCCACCGCTGGGCGAGTCCACCGCTGTAAGACCATCTTTTCCTATATGCGCTGTCATAAGAGTAGAGAACGGAAGCGTGAAGCGGGAGAGAATTGCCACGACATTGGAGAATAAGTGCGGTGGACTGTTTCTCTATTAGTTTGTCGACAGCTGTACGGATCTGTCGGACGGAAGCACAAAAACAAGAACATGGTACAAGGGTATTTCTAAATAAAGCCTATAACAGTGCTAGGTCTATTGTTGGAGTGTATACCTGATGTGTATGCTTAAAAACATTGTGGCATGTGTGAAACATCAGTGCGAAACTGACATTCATAGTGTGCGAGTTGCTATGTTGCATATGAACTGACGTACCCATCAACTGCAAGCATTATGCGTGTGGGATTTTTCTACGTAATTTTGAGTTTAATTAAAGATAGCTAACAGAAAACTGTTCTACTATGTATTTCACATAAAAAATTCTTAACTAGGTCAACAGAAATTAATCTACACGTGTTTCATAACCAGATACCTGTAGTCTCGTAAACAACGCAAGAATGACTTATCGAACGAACTATCGAAGTGCAACGTTAGCTAAACGCTAGATCCTAGCATACAATGTAAGGGTTGATGTTTTGAAATATTTCTGTATAGTTTAGTTACTTGAGATGAATTAAAGTGTGGCAGATCGAACCTAAATGTTTTCGTACTGTAGGGCAAGCACGAATCCTTTGCGAAAAAGTATTCGTATTGTAACTTGACATATTTGTATTAAATTTGGGAGCACGAACTTTGTTTTGACGTATGGTATTGAAAATCTCGAAGGCTGGCCTATCGAAACTTACGAATGTTTGTTCACGTAAAAATTGTTGATGAAAGAACTTGCGTTATGGTGAGAAAATAGTATTTGACCATTATTTTCAGTGTTTTTGGTAGTATTTCGCTTGAAAACAATAGTAGACTAATATTTTACCTAAAAATGCAAGAGTTACTTAGAGTTTAATGTATTTTATGCAGTTATTTTATTATTTTGCTGCAAGACTTATTGAACACCCGGGACATGAACAAAAGAAACCTATAATAATAATATAGAAAAATGAACCTATTTTTTCAATGTACTAGTAGAATGAAATAAAAAATTTCTATATAATAAATTTATACTTCTTATTATTTACACTATACATTTTGCGAATTAGCGATCATTGAACTAAAAATTTTTTTACTTACACGATCAGGCGACAGGCCACTCGTATCTTCGATGACATTGTAGGAGGTGGGCGCGATGGTCCCCTCGCGAACGTTTTGTGAAACGAGGTAAAAATCGTATCTGTAAAATAACGGATGTTATGTATATATACAGTACAATTACAATTCATACATATATTCAAATGATTATTTGTTAATGATAGAAAATCATTAACCACTTAAATCATAGGTATACTGTTGGATAATCCGAGGATGTGGATAAGGATAGGATTGAATTTGTTTATGGGATCGACTCTTAATATTATAAAAAAATTCTATACATTTTTAGTACAAATAGAGTGTCTCTATTCAGTAGGAGTAGAGACGACTCAAATCAGCGGTGTTTAGAGTGATCTCGTGGACTCTAACGACACTAAGTTTGTTGCAAGCATCGTTTAACTAACTTGCGTTAGGCGCACTGGTTTCTCGTTTACCATCCGAGACATATAAACAAATAATTAGGCAATAGACATATGAATAAATTGAATAAACAGGGAAGAATAATTAAAATTAAGTGCAATTCAAGTCATGGGTATTTACTGGCTATTGAAAGTAGCTGACAGCAAAGTGAGCTTCGGACAACTTGAAATTGCTGTCCACCAATCCACAAGCAGTGGTGGCAGAGTTGTACTCTAAAAACGTATTTTCTATTAAAGCGAAATCTCAACAATGGAATAAGTATTTTTTTTATACAACGTCGGAAGGCATACAAGCTTACGAACCACCATGAGTGGTTGCGATACATGAAGTATCACTCGCGTGATGCTAACATAGCAATTCCTTAGGAGCGTACTGGTGATCTCACTCACTCACAGGAACACAACAAGCTTCCAGGTAGTAGGTATCTGGCTGCGGTTTTCTGTGACGTGGAGGTACTTTCCCAGATGGGCTGCTTAGATGCGTAGCCCTACCTCTCTTAAAAATACCCAGACCGCATTGACTTGATTTGAATAAGTAAAATTGAATAGGTCTTGGACGTTACCTTTCCGGCAGAGTAATAACGTCATCAATAACAGTCCCGGGACGGGGGTTGTCTCCTGAGCGGCCACGGTCTACGAACACTCTCGTGTTGATTCGTTTTGATACAATGATAAAAGCTAGCTTGAATTCGGCACCAGCGTATATTTCCGTCAACTTCTTTTTAATTTCACCGACCTGTCGAAGATTGATATTATTATAATCAGCAAATGTCTAAGACTCTATTTATTCATTTTCATGAGGTAATAGATAGATAGATAGATAAAAAGTTTATTTGTATCATAGAACACACATGTAAGACAATGAGATTGGGTTTTTCACAGATAATAAGTGCCTAGATTACAAAAAGAAACATACAAAAACTAATATTGTCATTCATCAAACTCAAACTAACATTGTAATCAATATTGTCTCCTTGTAAATTGGGCTGATATGAATAACAAAGTACTAGTTTTAGTCATTTTTTTATCAATCCTGGAACAAACTTTACTAACTACCTACACTTAATATTAAAGATACATGTTAAAATTACTTTTAGTAGGTGATTTTCTTACCTCATGGCTGTGCACATAGGGGATTTGTCCATCTCCTACACCATCACGGTAGATGAAAATGGGATTCGGCAACTGGCCTGTGATCAAGAAAATATACATTTAAATATAATTACAAACAAACACAAAAAGAACAAAGACATTGCTGAAAAATTGAAGAATTTTTTTTTAGGATTTAATTTAATTTGACATTATGTATCCTTCAATATCAACCAAAGTAAAATTTAGTTAAAATCAAAATGTAGAGAATTAGATGTTAATTTAATATTACTTGCTTGTTATATTGAATTTGTAGAATGACACGAAAGGTCATAATTATGTTTATTAATGAGACTTGATTGAATAACCTAAATTAAAAATCCTGAACTTTGTATAAATATGCTATGTATGAAATTCACATACCATTTCGCTCTTTGTATTTTCGGACAGCTGATGCCACATTGAAGCCCATATGAGCGCTCAACTCCTCGCCAGAGGTGTGAGCGTTTACTGTAGAATAATATTGTGTCATGGTTTGGTTCAGGGTGGCCACAAAGGCGCCATAACTTTTCTCTTTGCTGCGTGTGTCGTGGCATACATCATATCCAATAATCATTATGGACTTCAGAGGAATGGAAACTGTCCAGGGAGCACCACCCAGCTGTACAAGTAACAATATTACTGTATTTTATTAAATAGGGTAAAAAAACAAAGTAAAATTACGAATTGACAAAAAAAAACATTTATATTTAGTTTCTTGATTTCACAAATGTGTATTTGCAAAACTAATTATATATTTTTTTATTCACGAGATTCGTAGGTTACGAGGAGAGGTCCAAAAGTCCGCGGAATGGAGGGGTAGGAGTGGGGATACTAGTAGCTCATTAGTACCATACTAATTGGGCACTCATTATTAGTATACAAGTCAAATTTCCATCCTGTAACCTCATCCCGGAAAAAACTGCAAATATTGAGCAAATTGAACATCGCGCTGTCAGCAAGTTCCTGACTAAACAAGGAAAACCCGCTCAAACAATAATGCTTGAAATGGAAGCTGTTTCTGGGGATCATTGCCCTGGTAAAATCATGGTTTATAAGTGAAATGGTCTATTTAAACACGGAAGAGAATCAATTGAAGACGATCTCCACCCTGGACAACCAAATGAAGCCAACACGTCCGATATCGTGGAAAAAATCAAAAAACTTGTATTGGAAGATGCCCATCTAAAGAAAAACAGCTATCTAAATTAGTTGGAGTATCCAAAACAACCGTTTTGAGGATTCTTCATGACCATCTCTTGGCATGACAAAAGTCAGTGCAAGATGGGTGCGAGAAAGTTCACGCCTTCTCAAAAGAAATAACGAGTAAACGCGTCGGAGCACTTTTTGGAGCTATGTGGCGAGGAAACCAGCCCGATTTTAGAACGAACTGGAGATAAAACGGCTTCATACTTTGAACGTGAATCAAAACAATAGTAGGCAGCGGCACAAAAAGGGTACACCACCCCCTAAGAAATTTAAAGTGACGAAATCGGCTGCACAGTTGATGGTTATAATTTTTTGGGATTATAAAGAGAAATGGTATCACAATAACCGGAGATTACTAAACTTCAATACTGAATCGATTAAAAGAAGCTATCAGAGAAAAAAGACGAGGAAAAATGCCCATGGATGTGTTGCTTTTGCAAGACAACGAGCATGTTCACAAGGGTAAAGTTGCAATGGCTGCTTTGCACAAATATGGAGTTGAGTCACTTGTCCACCCGCCTTACAGTCCAGCTTGGCCCCTAGAGATTTTAATTTGTTTTCCAATTTGAAGGCCTTAAGGACGAAAAAATTTCTGATGACAATGAAATTAAACAAGCTATTTATTTTAAGCCATTTTGAAGGCAAAGATAAAAAAATATTTTTTTGACGGCCCAGAAGTTTGTTTCAAGTAACAAATGTATTGAGCTTAAGGGGGATTACACGAAACATAACTTTCGTTGTTTTATTCCCTTTGAAACCTTTTCATTCCGTGAACTTTTGGATCTCCTCTCATATTAATGTATTTGTAACTAGTATGTGCAGTGAAATTTACTGACAAAAAGACGCACCTTGCAGTTGATTTGTATGGCAACTTTGGTTGCAATAGACATAGCAGACTTGCTGGTCATTGTGCGGCCGACGACCACCTGTGTTGGCACAGCACGATCTACTGTGCACTTTTTCTTAACCGCCTCATATCTATATAAAGCAACAAATAGGATTTAAATATAGCAATATATAATAATTGCAGTGTTAAATATCAAGAAAGTGACTTTAGAGCGTAGTTGTAACTTTAGATTTACTGAAGAACCTAGTGCTTGTTGCTAAGGGACCAAACCCAGCGTTAGTTGCTTCAACTTAAGTGCAGCACTTCACATAATTTGTTAACAGATTCACAATTCACAGATACGGTTATAGCATTATACACAAAAAGTACAGTAAAATTGAGCACCTCCACCTTCTTTGAAGTCAGTTAACAAATCAACAGTATACTTAGTAGTAGTAGGTTATTCCTAAAACTAATAGATACATATTGAATTAAACAATTTTTAACGGAAGTATCGCGTGTTTTATTTATTTTGTTGAACCTGACGTTTCGAATGCTTTGCAGCCATCCGTGGTCGCAGGAACACTAAGTAGAATGCTACGCGAGGCTGTAGAAATAAGAAAACACCCCAATTTCAAAAGAGAAGATGGTTGGCAAGTACCACCTGCTTGGGATCCAGTTCTAAAAATAATCAAGTCACAAACCCAGAGATCTACTCAAAAACGTTCGGACACCGTGAGCGATTATTGTGTGAATCGGAACATATATAAATAATTAATCCATCCATGTCGGTAGATGTAATAATTGAATAACCAATGTAAGACAAATGCCACCTTAGACTTCCTGCGACCACGGATGCTGCAAAGCATTCGAAACGTCAGGTTCAACAAAATAAATAAAACACGCGATACTTCCGTTAAAAATTGTTTAATTCAATGTGTAACAATCGCGAAAACCTAAGACAATTCTAATAGATACATCGAAATGGGAATTACACTCTTAAACCATGATGACATCAGATTAGTCGTACTTTGTTGGCAGGTTACTGAACTAAACTCTATTGACGAGAATGAATTCATTGTTGGCAAAATTATAATGGGAATTACAGAATTTTACTAAATACTCTGATATTTAAAATGGATGTCTTTGGATTTAGTTTCAATATCTCTATTGACCTGTCTCACTTCATTCTAACTTCTAGTATAAGCACAACATGTACAGTAGGATATCTATATAAAACTTTGTAATATCAGTTTCATTCTTGCGTTTTGAGTCGCGCAGATGCAGTGGTGTAAATACGGGGTGTATTTGAGATTGAAACAGAGGAGCTTCTTTCCGATTCCTCTTCCATAATGTCTGACATAGCGAAAAATGTTTTTTAATATGAATAACTTCAAATATTAATATCGCGTCGTAAAAGTTGCACAATATTTGAAAAAAAAAAAAAAATATAAATCTAAATAAAGTTATCTCAATAAGAATATGCTTTTGTAGTAAATGTGCAGCTGCAGTTAAGGTTTTTCAAACAGCTGCTACGTCGCTGCTGTAGGATTCCATATATGAATAATGAAATGTCAAAATTTGAGCATTCTGTCACACATCTCACAGCGTGTAGCTTAAGTACATAGTTAGAACTATATGTATATCAAGTGCTCACCATTTTTTGGGTAAAAAAAAAAACCCAACACTCACCAGAATGCGCTTTAAACGACGATTAACAAACGAAGCTATAGCGAGATGTAGCCGATTTCCAAGAAACTACAACGCAAGTGTCATCAAAAACGGTGTAACAAACCTTTTACAGCGTTGCATATGAACATACACATACAACAATTGCTTATCATTAGGCGGGCTGTACACTTGTATGGCACCTTAAAAATAAAAAGCTGTTCTGGTCTCCTAGATATAGAATTTGATACCAGGAAAAGTAAAAATGTTATTTTCTTACCTGTCAGCAAAATTTCTTGCCAGCACGCACATAATTAAAGCAGGATTCTTCCGGGCAATAATATTTTCGCACATGTTGGCATAATCCATGTGTCCATCCCTCTGCAGGACAACTGAAATTATGGAACCAGTGTTACTAAATGCAGCCCAATTTAATTACTCGGTATTGAAGTTAAGTTATAAGGAATATTGTGAAATGGATGATTTGAGAGACATTGAAGATAAACAAAATTTAGCTTAATTAGGAGTTTATCACTAGAGTGTACTATTTAATTACACAAATTCTCAAAGCGTACTGTACTTATTATTGTTAAGGAAATAACAGCAAAATATAAAATTAAATATCTGAACCAACAAGTAACAAATGTAGCGGAAATCGAAGCTAAATAGAAAAACGTGTATTTTTTGTTGTGTTATTCAACTGTGAATGTAAATCTCTAACTAAATTTGATTTTAAGTTTGTTGAATATCAAACTTAGTAATTACTTTTCAGATGATTTAGGTTATTTTGAAATAGATAACATACTTTTTCATTTTTACTAAATTTTTGTGGCAATGAAACATTTTACATTAAAGTATGTTTTTTAAGTTACCAAATTCGGGACGAGGCATTCTGAAGCCGACACCGCCACCAGTCTTCATGATTAATTCAGTGAAATTTTCAGCGTCACGGCGCTGTCTTTCCGGAGTAATTACCACCCATGATTGTAATTGAGCAATCGACAGCAAAGGCTTGGATCTAAAATAATAAAAACTTTTAACAGACTCTAGAATATAAACTGGCAAATCTTCACTATAAATTAACACTCCTCAAGCATACACAATCTAATAGGCGAAGAAACTCAGACGAGGCTAATATAAGATCATCAATCAAAATTAATTCTCTTACTCTAACTACAGTCAATGTGCAATGGTCAATGGCACCACGCACTGTCTAACAACAAAATATTAACCTATAGTTATCTCAGGTTTTATACTAGTGTTCCGCAAACTTTTTTGAGTTTAAGGTACACCAACTACCACATTTGAGATCCACAGCATAGTAAAAATCAAGTTTTTATTAAATATTTCTTATTATTAAAACCAATATAACATTAAATGATCTTTAATAAAAAAAAGTGAGTGAGCCTTCATAACTGAATATAAGGGATTAAAATTTGGAGCAATCATTCAAAGCTCACATGATTCTCATCTATGGGTGGTCGTAAGTATTACCTAAGTTTATAACAAAATTGGTCATTTTTCTGCAGCACATAGCTAACGGCCACAGTACACCAAACTTGCTAAGACACACTGTTTTAGAGCATGTTCTACCCCTGTCGCTCCATTGAGAATTGGTAGAGGCCAATGTGAATATGTTGCTTGAAGGCCATTGCCTTGACATGGTTCTTATCTTTTATGTAGGATTGGCTGTCTGATATTTGTCCTACGCAGCATGAAGGAGCTCAATGTAACTAAACTCTTCAAAAGACAAGCCTACCACTGTCATGCTGGTATGTTTGTTATAAATGTTAAACATGCAAGTGAGGTGTTTAAGTTGAGTATTGACTGACTATCGCGCAAGGGATTTTAATAAATATATAGAAGGATATGTATGTTTTTTTCTAGTGTTATTACCGCATGTCGCGAGTCCAGCCCTCAGTGGTGTCACCAGCTGGGTACCTAGCGTCTCCACCTTGATAGATATTCTCCGCGGCCAGTTGACGTCCCTTCACCTTGATTAATGCCGACGACAGTTTCAACTGCCATGTTGCTAACTCCTGTACATAACAAGGTTTATAAAATTAGCTCTAAACTCACTTATAATTTTATTGGTAATCTACGAGATATTGTGGCAACATGGTAAAAAAATACTTAATAAACAGCCATTCAATAAGCAATGTAAACAAATACATTTTTTACATAGCATTACATTTATAAAACATTTATAACGATAGCATTGTGTATGTAAAGTGTGCAATGCATTTTCGTTTCTGTATATATAAAGCTTGATTTTATAATTGTTAAAGATGAGTTAATAAAATTGTTAGCTTATAAGTTTTGTATCATATTGCAAAAGTGAAGTTAGTTAATGATATAAAACGAAGCATTGTGGGTGAAGAATAAATATATTTACTGACTGGTCTCTGGTTTGAATCCTGTGTGCATATATCATGTTTCATTTTGTTTTCTAAATTCATGTTTTATCACTCGCTCAGCGGTAAACATCGCGATATTATAATTCGACAGAAGTTTGCCCTGACCTAAAGAAGGTCTGTTTTCAGTCTGTAGTATGGAGATCTGATTGCAGTTGTTTCACGCCCAAAATCAGTATCTTCGCCAAATCGTTTGTAGCAGACCTTATCCAAATGGATCAGGAGGAAACAGGATAACGCTATGAAGTAGAAAGGCTTATTGTATGCTCGTTTAATTCAGATACTTACGTAATAGTGTCATGAAATGAATTCTGATTCATTATGTTAATAACTACATGGTAGTCATGGGGATATCAGAGGGGCCTTTGTTTAGGCTTGATCTGTGCAGCTTTATAGTACACTTGTAAACACAAACAGGTTAATATGCTTAATATGAGGTGTTCAAATAATTTAAACTACTAACATGACATCTGTACAAAAGTATATTTTTTCATAATGTATAGACACTACCGTTAATATTATATCAACATGGATAATAATATTGTAGATCTATCAATAGAGTAAGTAACATTGACAGTTAGGTAACAAGAGATTGTACTAGATACCAATTAGGTAAGTTTTTGGTCGCTCGACAGCATCAACTAACTGAGACAATTTGAGGACGAAGTAAAATAGTGAGCACAAACCTCAACAACAGCCGGTGTTTGAGTAAGACGCCGATTAAATTCCATCAATTTTTGAATGCGCATGGAGGGTCCAATTTTGGTGTGTTTGCTGAGCGCACTCATCAACTGGTAGTTGGCGCGCATTGCGTCGGATAGACCGGTCTGTCGGCAAAGCTCCGGAATCAAATATACAAGCTCCGGCATGCCGGCGCGGATCTCGCGAGGCTTCGACCGAGATATCAGGAGTGGCTGGGCTGGATCTTGGATCCTAATGTTGTATTTCTGTTAAAATATGTTGGCACGTTAAAATGTATGTACCTTATGTACTCAATCATAGAACTAATAACATATCCTAAAAATTATTAGCTGTAAAATTATAAAGGCATTGTTTACTTTGTAATAGTAATCCATATAAGTGACAGTTTCATCTCTCATCTTGAATGTGGATTTAGGGCTGGCTTCCCATGTCACATCATCAACTCTGTATGTGCGTTTGTTATAGTCAGTCATGACTATTTTTCCTGCAAATTAAAAGACAACAAATGTAAAAATAATTTTGAATACTACAATAGGTGTCAAACGATCTTGGGACTCGCCTTAACGACATCTTTGAATACTTGCTATACCAACCAACCACTTCAGCTAATGCAATCACTTCTGAGAAAGTTATGGGGTAAACCAGACCAGAGAAAACTTCAATAGTAATTTGTGAAGGTGAAGCTCCTGTTCCCCAGTTGGACTACTTCGATTCATCCTACTTCCCTTTGAGCAGTCTCCTTTGCTAATAAGGTTACTAGCACAACAGTACAGATAAGTTTAGCTTTAATATTTTTGATTAGCTTTATCCATTTATACACCACTTTATCTGATGCGTCGTCAGTAGCTTTATCTATATACATCTTCACACCCGCAGTTTCTTGTGGGGTAGGTAAAGAGAACCAAGCGCACGTGACTAATTACGAATATTAAAGAAACAACGAAGATATGGCACGTTTTTCGCTTGTTTAAAATTCATAGTCTTTTCATGCGCACGTGCCGGTTTTTAGAATGCCTTTTATGTATAACTCATAAATAAAACATGTATCATTTGTTCATAGTGTTTAATTTGGCGCCTCCACGACCACGATTCTTTCTACACGATTGGAACCAACGGTTTTGAATATATTATTTATATATTTTATTTATATATATATATTGTCCGCCAATATTCTGATTTTCCATCCTTCAAACTACAAAATTTCTTCATATTTGTTGTAAGCCTTTCTAGACGATGGTTCCGCTAATAACACAGTATAGTTTGCATAAAGCAAACAATTAACACTAGGGTCACATCTCTTCTATTACATAATTCAACATGCATCCTCCCACAGCATTCTAAATCTGCCTTTTCACCGGCGAGGCGAGACGAGAATTGAAATCGCTCCATTTCCACTAGAAATTGCCATTAAAGATCGTGCGCGATCGCTCTAAGCATTTAATATATAGTGAAGATTCAGTGCCATCGCGAGAACAATGTTTTCGTTGAAAACTTTAATAAGCACTCTATACACGTAATAATACGGTTCAATATTACATCAAGAAATATTTAAATTCTCATCTCGCTCATCCTCGATAATCCAACAACCCATTTCCAGCAAAGATGTGCGCGGAGAATTGAAAATTTTCCATACTAATTTCTCCTCTTGTCTCGCCTCAACGGTGGAAAAGCAGCTTTATAAGGCCGCTAAAGTACTGTTGTGTTACAAATCAAAGGGTTGGTAACACAGCTGAACTACTTGTGATGACGTTCTCTGCGGCAGTGTGTCTACAACTTATCAAATGATAGCAGTGGCGAAGGGTGGATATTTTCAGAAGGGAAGCCGGAGTATAAAAGCCCACTTACCAAATGCTGCCCGCTCCATCATGCAAAAATATAGGCCCCACCTTCATCATACATGGAAACTGTTTATATACGAGTAACAGTGTCTTTCAAGTATGATAATGGTGGTTTTGAAAACAAGCCTTTTGAGTTAAAGCAGTATGTGTGCATGCGTTCTTTAGAATTGATAAATGCTTGCTTACTTTGAAAAATATTACAATGTTAGTAAAAAATCAAAATGAAAAGTTAACAAAAGACACGATGACTATAAAAAAAACGTCCATCTACGGCCACTACGACGACCTAGGACTTATTTATATTCTAAAGCAATTCGTCTGTTATTTTTAACAAAATAAGATAAAACACTGTTAAATAATTTTGAAAACGAAGTTTCCTTCGACAGTAAATAATCTGTTAGATAACAGTTTCATGAATTAATGCCATAACGAACGACTATACGACAATTGGCACAACACAAATTAAAACAACTCACTCACCACACTTCAGTACTAAAACAAATAAAATTCTACAAGAAATTGACAAAAAACAAATTTAACAAAACTAAACGCTACAACACTCATACGCAGTACGCACTATCCGCCATGCCACGCCTATAAAATCCAGGCAAATAAAATGTATTACGCGCCTGTCACGATTTTATGCCGCTAAAATCATTCTTAATTATATTTATTTATTATTTATTACTTCATAAATGATCTTTCTCGCTTACACTTGCACGTTGCTAATTACCTTACTCTGTCACAAGCCGGTATTCACAGAGTTATTTCGTGTATTGCTAAAACGAGACGGAACGAGTAGCAGTCATATGACTCAGTTCATAGAAACGAAAGGAATAGATGCTCTGTATGAGATATTGTAGTATGAAGAAGTAACCCGGTATTTTTTGGCTTGCAATTTGACAATTGCTATTTAAATTATTTAAGGCATTACGTCAATTTAATTTTTCATTTTTTTTTCAATTCGTTTTCCAGTGTATTAAATCTCCTCCTTTTGTGTCTGTCTCTAAATTTCTAGCAAATAATAATAGTTCTTGATATATTTTTTCATATTTAATAAACCTCGCGTAAGACAGCAACAATGCTTCATTAATTAGCAAAGTGAAGTCATCCAACTGAATTGAAAATTGACTAGTCTTCAAATGATTGGACAATAACTCTTCAATGTTTTCAGCCATTTCGTCAATTCGTCTTTGCACAGAACTATTGCTCAAAGGTCTTTTTCGGATAATACCTGCCGCCGGTTTATGAAGCACAGTAGTTATAACTTCTTTTATTGCTGGCAAAATTAACATTTTTCCGATAGCGTGTGGTTTACCTGTTTGAGCAATTAACAAAGATATATTGTGTGAAGCTCGAAGTCCGTCATCGTCTTGTTTAGCAGCCGCCGAAAAAAGTTTTGATACACTGAGGCTGAGCATTATGCTTCTTCTCCAGGTCTTGAAATTAGGATATATTTTTGTCCTTCTTATCTGGATGCTTTTTATTCAAATGATCTTGAAGTCTTAAAGGCTTCATCGCTTCGTTGGAATATGTTTTTGAACAAAGAAGGCATAAAGGCATAGATGGATTTGTGGAATTTTCTATGAATCCATATTTAATATATTCTGCAGGTTCAAAGAGACTGCAATACGGTGTATTGCAGTCTCTTTGAACCTGCAGATTGCTACAGAATTGCACAAATAGCGTTATTTAACAAAAACTTGTTACAACTTGATTGTATTCTACGAAAGCTATGTTATTTTTAGTTTTTATACAATCATACAGGGCCGAAATATAAACTAAATAATCGATATTGTGTAATAGGTAGGTTTTAATTTCAGTGAATTTTAAAATATAAAGTAAATGTTTAAAATTACAAATCAATCACCGCCTCCTAAAACCACGCCAACGCTATTGTTTTCTGGGCCCTTACCACCCCCCCTCTAGGTCTTCAGCACCTACAAGGGGCGTTATCGCATCGATATCTTAATATATCGCAAGCGTTAATAGGCTACGGTACCCTCTTTACATCAGATGGGCCGTATGCATGTATGTCTTCCGACGTAGTATATATATATAAAAAAAAAAGCAGCAAACATATCTCTTGGCGGATTTGGGGCTAACCGAAGTGTGTCGGCGTACTTCACCGACCATATGTCGATCGATGTAGTTGCATATAGCGTTCATGTTGCATGTGGAGTCGTTTTAGCCCACTGGATGGGCAGGAGGCCCCAATATTAATAAATTGATACCATGGTAAACATGACAACCACAAAAGTGAAAAAAGTAGTACTAACCTACAAGGTCTTCCAAGAAAATTTTCTTATAGTAATTGCCTTTTGTAGCTGCATACTCATTAAGCATCTGCAATACGGTATCCATTCGCAGCACCTGTAAAGCACATAGTATTAATAGCATAAATGGCCTGTCATTTAAAGGACATCATCGTGGAAGGTTTTGTAAAGATTACTTACTTTATGTGTTATTTCTGTCACCATTAGTAGACGATCTTCAAATTGATTGATGGTGGTTTTATATCCAGGCCAAATTTGTAATTTATGCTCAGGAATATCAACCTGAAAAATTGGGATTTATAGTAATCAGAAAAAACCTATTAATACTTCACGTTTTTTATTTCACTAAATAAAAAAACCTACTGAATCTGTCATAAATATTACTGACAAAGATTTTATATACATTTGTATAAGATGAGAAGAGTACCTTGGCAGCTGAATCGAAGAAGTCTCTCCCTACCAGCTGCAGACCAAGGAGGTAGTAGCATTTTCGAATCATGATGTTGAAGATCTGAATGTAGTGGTAATCACCCGGGCTGACATCACAAGTAAGCTAAAAATATAATTAATATAAATAAAAGTAAAAAAAAACTTTACTAGCATTACAGAATACTCTTCATGACATTATTACAGTTCTTGTACACCCTAAATTTATAATGAATGTCTATGGAATAGGCCCGAGTGAAAATAACGGTGCCTTGTTACAGTGGGCATTGAAAAGCACCTTTCTTGTGTCCATGAAATGACCCATTCATTATTATTACTGTACATTAATATAATTTCATTGCTGTAGCTCAGATGATAGTACCAGCATCACCGTCATTTGTGACGAGATTATTAACTATGCTCATTGAGTGTACATGTACTACGACTTTACTAAAATAAAATACATTATGGACCTTTTACACGAGGCCAGTAACTAAGACAATCCACTGAGGCAAGACATTATTAAGACATCTTCAACTTCAGAGGCTTTGGTGGATTTCGTATTCATATAATCATTTTAAAATGGGGTAGTTTAATTGAAACTTGCAATTATCTCAAACTATCCTGTACATTCCTTCCATACATTGGTACGGCGATGGCCGCACTCGGTCGATGTTGAAAGTACAATCCGAACGGACGCTATTATATTTTTGATCGCCTACGAAGCCAACCTGCTCTATTATATACCTTTTTGTGAAAAGAACTCTTAATCTATATATATATATATATATATATATATATATGGAGTTCGTGACTAATTCACTGACTCATCACCGCCGAGGCCAAACCCTTGAACCTAGAAAGCTGAAATTTTGTAATTCTCACGAGAGATAAGACAGTATTTTTTAAATTCAACCCCTAAGGGGGTGAAAAGGGGATTGGCAGTTTGTATGGAGCAGATTTTTTTTTGAAATTAGTGATTTGAAACTTTGTACAAATACTCTCTATTAGAATCCAAAAAAAGTAATAAGCGTTTTCAAAAATTCCACTCCTTAAAGGGAGTGATAGGGGTCAAAGTATTACTTGAACTAAAAGTTGAATTGTTAAGAAATTGATTTTTTTTTTTAAAGTGAGCTGCTTTAGACTTTGTAAACATACTCTCAATCAAGACGTCAAAAAAGTAATTTCAGCGTTTTTCAAAATTTCACCTTTAGGGGCTGAAAGGGGGGTTGACAGTTTGTATGAAGCAGTAATATTTTTTGAAGTCAGTGACTCGAAACTTTGTGCAGATACTCTCTATTAGAATCCAAAAAAAGTATTTCAGCGATTTCAAAAATTCCACCCCTTAAAGGGTGTAGTGGGGGTCAAAAGTATTACTTGAACTAAAAGTTGAATTGTTAAGAAATTGATTTTCTTTAAAGTGACCTGCTTTAGACTTAAATGTAGTCTCAATCAAGACGCCAAAAAAAGTAATTTCAGCGTTTTTCAAAATTCCACCTTTAGGGTCTGAAAAGGGGGTTGATAATTTGTATGGAACAGAAATATTTTTATACTCTCTATTAGAATACATAAAAAGTAATTTCAGCGTTTTATTTTTAATATCCACCCTTTAAAGGGTGTAGTGCAGCGTTTTTACAAAACTCCACCTTTATGGGACTGAAAAGGGGGCTGACAATTTGTATGGAGCAGAAATATTTTTTGAAATTAGTGACTCGAAACTTTGTACAGATACTCTCTATTAGAATACAAAAAAGTGATTTCAGCGTTTTTAAAAATTCCATCCTTTAAAAGGTGTAATGGGGGTCAAAATTATTTCTTGAACTAATAGTTGAATTGTTAAGGAATTGTTTTTTTTTAAGTAAGCTGCTTTAGACTTTGTAAATATGCTCTCAATCAAGACGTCAAAAAAGTAATTTCAGCGTTTTTCACACCCTTAGATGGCTGAAAAGGGGGTTGACACTTTGTATGTAGTAGAAATATCTTTTGAAGTTTAGTGACTTTGTACAGTTATGTTTTTAAAATAGACAATGTTGTGTATTTAAGAGGTGCTAAGTGTATTCAGTCAATATCAAATAGTTAATGAAAACTGAACAGATCGTGATATATTTTCATTATGATACGTGATATATTACACAAATAATGATATTTGGTACTTTTACTAACTATATAATGCTGACTGTACCAAAAAATAAGAATTAAAATAAAAATAAGTAAAACTGTCGAAATTCCAAAATCTACGTATGCGAAGTCGCGGGCATAACCTAGTATAATATAATACTTCTGTGATCTGTGTAAGGTGATTGTGTAGAGAAAACCGGAGCTGAGGAGACGCAGAGGATCTCAAGGTTAGTGCGCATGTATTTCCTATCCTCGTGATCCTAAAATCTATAAGCCTATTCTTTGTCCTCATCGAGGTCTCGGTAATTGCAAGTACGACAGGTATAGGTTTTTAATAAAAAATACAGTCCACTAAAAACATGGAGCCTATGGCTCAATTTATCGAAGTCAATTTTATACAAAGCCAGCTTATTGGGGGTTTAGGCACCATCAGACTTGTAGAAATGAATAAGTGTAATAGATTGAAATATGTATTTTAAAGTAAGGAGTATATTCACTACAGATCTGCATTGAGTCAATCAACTAACAACGGTTCATGCAATAGATTCTGAAGTACTTATGCGCATGAAAGTGACGCCGGACATTCTGTATAGTAAGACATTAATATTGATTTCGTCAATAATAAAAGGAAGTTCATTTTGTCAATAAGTAGTTTTATGTGGTATGTTTATGCACTTACAGTCTTCAATGAAATAAATAATAACATTAACTCATAAAGTCAATAAAGGAAAGAAAAGATATTATATTACTCAGTAACATATAAAGCGCGATATTACATACTAAATAGTCTAAATGAGTTACAATTATGTTGAATGCAATCAGTTTACATTTGTTAACTTTAATATTAATTTATACTTGATCGTATCCTTTGTATAAGCTACCCAATTCAAATACCCAATTTGTCTCACATATGTTTATTTATAATTGAGTAAAAAGGTTATGAAATTTTAAATGAAGATTATGGAAATTTAATCAAATTAATATCATTCTCAATTTTAGAATATATTTTTGCATTTTGAGCCACAGAACTGGTAAATGGGAATGGTGGAAATAATGATGCTGACACTTTTCATTGTTACGATAAGTAAAGGCCTGCGTAGACGAATAACTTTCAACATAATGTAACTGATTTAGACTATTTAGTATGTAATATCGCGCTTTATATGTTACTGAGTAATATAATATCTTTTCTTTCCTTTAGGGTTAATTAACATTGTTATTGAATTTACGAGTTAATGTTATTATTTATTTAATTGAAGACTGTAAGTGCATAAACATACAACATAAAACTATGTTATTGACAAAATGAATTTCCTTTTATTATTGACGAAATCAATATTAATGTCTTACTATACAAAATGTCCGGCGTCACTTTCATGCGCATTTTGTACAAGTACTTCAGGATCTATTGCATGAACCTTTGTTAGTTGATTGACTCAATGTAGATCTGTAGTGAATATACTCCTTATTTTAAAATACATATTTCAATCTATTACACTTATATTCATTTCTTCAAGCCTGATGACGCCTAAACCCCCATTAGCTGGCTTTGTATAAAATTTACTTCGATAATTTGAGCCATAGGCTCCATGTTTTTAGTGGACTGTATTTTTAGGGTTCCGTACCCAAAGGGTAAAACGGAACCCTATTACTGAGACTCCGCTGTCGGTCCGTCCGTCCGTCTGTCACCAGGCTGTATCTCATGACCCCGTGATAGTTAGACAGTTGAAATTTTCACAGATGATGTATTTCTGTTGCCGCTATAACAACAAATACTAAAAAATAGAATAAAGTAAATATTTGAGGGGGCTCCCATACAACAAACGTGATTTTTTTGCCGTGTTTATAGATAGTGGTACGGAACCCTTCGTGCGCGAGTCCGACTCGCACTTGGCCGATTTTTTATTAAAAACCTATACCTGTCGTACTTGCAATTACCGAGACCTCGATGAGGGCGAAGAATAGGCTTATAGATTTTAGGGTCACGAGGATAGGAAATACATGCGCACTAACCTTGAGATCCACTGCGTCTCTTCAGCTCTGGTTTTCTCTACACAAGCACATTACACAGATCACAGAAGTATTATATTATACTAGCTTATGCCCGCGGCTTCGCACGCGTAGATTTTGGAATTTCGACAGTTTTACTTATTTTTATTTTACTTCTTATTTTTTGGTATAGTCTACAATCACGTTCTTCTTAGTTTTATCCCGTTTCCTTATCTATAGGATTGACGGAGCCCACTACTTAATACCAAGGATTTGGCGAGGATACTGATTTTTACATGGAGCGACTGACGCCAGACTACCAATACGCAAAAGGTACGAGGGTCATTTGAAAAGTTCTAAGCCTAACATACTTAATGAAACCACACGATTTTGAGTTTATTTTTATTTTTAACATACTCTCCTCCGAGCTCAAAACACTTTCCATCGACCCGGTAACGCTTCGATACCTGTTTTAAAAAAATCTTCGTCTAACTCCTCAAAATAAGCGTCCACGGCGGCTATGACCTCTTCATTTGTAAAAAAATGCTTACCACCTAAAAATTTTTTCAGCTTCGGCAACAGATAAAAGTCGGACGGTGCTAAATCCGGTGAATATGGGGAATGAGGTAACAATTCGAAGCCACATTGATGGATTTCTGCCATGGATTGCACAGAGGTATGAACGCGCGCATTGTCCTGATGAAACAAGACTTTTCTTCTCATAAACCTGGACCTTTTTCTTTGATTTCTTCTCTCAAAGGACGCAACAGGTTGCAATAGTAATCGGAGTTTATTGTTTCACACTTTTTTAAATAATCCACGAGAATTATACCTTTTGCATCCCAAAAAACGGATGTCATGACTTTGCCCGCCGATAAAACCACCTTTGCCTTCTTTGGGGTGGGCGATCCTGCTCTTTTCCATTGTTTCGACTGTTCTTTTGTCTCGGGTGTATTGTGGTGAACCCAGGTTTCATCCATGGTTATAAATCTTTCAACTAATTCTATTGGGTCAGCTTCATATAACACTAAACAGTCGCGAGAAGTTGTGAGTCGGTTGCGTTTTTGTTCCACTGAAAGCAGTCGCGGTACCCACCGCGCAGACACCTTAGAGAATCCAAGTTCAGTAGTCATTATATGATGTCTTCGCTCAGATGAGATGCCTACAGTCTCAGCTATCTCCTCGACAGTCAATCTTCGATCAGATAAAATTAAATCACAGATTTTTTCTTTGTTTTGATCAGTGCGGGGCTCATCTTGAATGGTCTCACGACCACGTTTAAATTCTGCCACCCAGTTTTTAACAGTCGCATACGAAGGAGCGGACTCACCCAAAGTAGCAGACATGTCTTCATGTATAGCTTTTGGAGTTAAACCTTTCAAATTCAGGTATTTTATCACTGCACGATGTTCAATTTTATCCATTTTCAAAAATAGCTCTGACTTGACTTACGGTATCATGTGTAAACGAACAATGAGTTACTGTGAATAAACTAAACTGTGCATACTTGTTGCTAAATAATGTAACTACAAAATGAGCGTAGATATAAAAAAAACCAATGACTTTAACCATGTTAGGCTAAGAACTATTTAAATGACCCTCGTAAATCAAAATTTCTTAGGTGAAGTATGCTGATTTTAATATGTTGTAATTGTGTAAATCACGCCATATTGTATTTATTATATTGTTCCAACGTAGTGTTTAAGGCCTATTTTACTACCTGTCTGTCATAAGGGTGTCTTATTGAATCACCTCGACATTATACCACATTGGCAAGATTAAGCATTCACGAATTTAGTACATACATACTCACGTTAGGATTCAAATCGAAAGGAATACTACAATTACCGAACCGTCTGTCCGCCGAAGACTTACCACATACACAACGCACACAATGTGGAATCAAAAGTAAACCAATAATTTTAGTGACGCAGGCGCTATATAATGTATAAATATAACAAACAATGCACATTTGTATTTCATATTATGGTTATCCTAGTTTTATTAGTATTCATTTTACACTTATGCATACTTTTGTATGGTCCGGTCTGTCAATGTCCCCGGTTCCTTTGGCCGTAGTACTTTTATCGCAATCGCATGACGCACACGAGGAACTAAAACTACTACGGTTAGAATGGTACGGTTACGGTAGAACTGAAGTTCTCAATCTATTTTAACTCTATTTTAACAGACAAAAAAGTACGCCTAGGACTGAACTGTCACTCGTCTGCACAGGTCTTTAATGGGATTTAAACACATACTCACTTCAATCAACTCAACATAGCCTAAAAAATTAAGTAGTGTAATATTGATGTCAATTGCATACGTCCATTTCTTTTGTTGTTGTTTAGCCATAGCTTTATCAAGAAAAGTAAAATTAGTTATCATCGTAGCTCATTGATGTTATTCTGGTTGCAAAACACAGATATCAAGGCCCCGCCTAAATGTCTTTACTTCCTTATACTTTGCAAAATGTCACACATGCTTCTAAATTCACTATACTTTCTACACAATAAATCATATACATTAATAATTCTTAATAATTACCTTTATTAAAAGGCGCATACGCGCGTTATCAGTTTTGCGGTCAGAGTAGAGTTCCAGAGGATCAGGGTGCAGCTTATGAGTGGTGTAAAGCACAGTGCCATCAAACAAGTACCTGCATGAAACAACACAATGATAAGATGCGCAAGATTGACATGATTGCTTGACTACCTCATAAACAATCATAGTTGAATAAAAAAGGCTTAAATTAAATAAATAAAAGGGATTAAATCTTTTATGAATTCATTCTATATACAGGTGTAAAGATTAATAATAGTCAGTATGGGGAATATTCATAGGACCATTTATTGATGATTTATGTGTATGTTTTGCAGACACTAATTCAGAATGTTATTCATAAGTATAGTTCAATATTTCAGATTCTTTAAGCAATCGTTATGGTATTTTAATTATCCTATGAACTATTTTCGTGTGTAAATTCCGTTGCTTCATTATAAGTTGTCAAAATTTTCAAGTATGTTATGTGACCACTCATTTGACTGTCAAACCGCACAATAAAAATGGTCTATAATTCTGAAACTAAAGTGGAACTATTTTCTTTAATAATTAGACTCTATTTATCAAGAAGATAGAAAATAAATATGGATTGGTAGAAGTCACTGACAATACACACAACATAAAAGGAAACAAAGAAGTATATACAGAATTCTAAGTATCTCTCATGCCTACAAAGCAAGGAACCTGGCGTGAAGTGATATATATACATACTTATGGGAGCTGCAAACCCTATTTCTGGAACATAGTTTTCGATATGGCGAGTAAAATCGACATGTAGGAGTCGTTCATCTTAAGTTGTGATCTTCACAACTTTCAAGCTACTAGAATTGGCAACCAATTTCAGATTATCTGCAAACACACTACTGTGTTTAAGTCAATAACGGTGTATTTGCACGCCAAAACAATAATGGGTTCACGGAATAAAAGAGTGAGACCCCCCACCTTGTGCGCTTTGCATTCTACAATGCAAACAGCCGTGTGAACAAAGGGATGAAGTAGACAAGTACCTAATTGCCAAACATGTTGATATCCTCTTAGGAGACTTTTTGAAAACCTGCATTCGCGACCCGCACATGCAAATTAGAACATCATCCGTAATGAGAGAGGAACACAGATGCGGAAGACTATCTGTTACAAAGTGTCTGGTCCCTGTACTGCATCCCTCTAGAATCCATTGCTTTCAAAAACGTTGAGGTCTCCATCTATATATAGGTTAGGGATGACCAATGGTCAGTCCATCAATATCTAGTGAGAGGTTTCAATGTTAAGTACACACAGTGGAATAGGCACTCATCTTCTCCAAACGGCATAATCCTAAAGAGCCTACAGGACTATTTGAGATTGTACATAATAGACCCCATGTCGCTAGCCCACTATCCCGTTGTCTCTACAACCTACAGCGATCTACCGTTCTGGACTTTGAAAATAACACTTCTTTTATGGGATTATTAATATGAATAAAAGTAAAAATAGTAAACACTTATGTTTTTACCGAGTTTCGTTACAAAAGCAAGCAATAAGAATCTCCGTCCTTTTCTCTTGCGGGCAGGAACGGTGGAGAACTGTCGCTAAAGGTCAACGCAGACGACGGACTTGTCGCGGACTCAACGCACACGGTGTACGGACATTTGTCTGTCGAACTTATATCGTGAAGCGCACGCTATGGAAGCGAATATTCTGAGATTACGTTGGGTCTTGCACTATTTAAAATTGAGGAGACGTTACCGAAGAAAATTTTGGATCCATCCCTGTATTTCTAGATTTTTTTAAATAGTTTTTTAAATATAGCGCTAGATGGCGCTGTGTAATTTGTCCGACAATATTATGTATAGTACCCATAACACTAGACAACTGATAAACATACGTAAATACATTTATTTTGTAAATACATACTTATTATACATAGAAAATATCCAGACCAAGACAAACAGCCATGTTCATGCACACAAACGTTTGTACTGTGTGGCAATCGAACCCACGAGCGTTGGTGTCAAAGTAGTGTAACAGCGCGTTTCACCACTTCGTCACCAAGCTCGTCTAACGTATGATTATTTTCATGCAAAGTATGCGCTCTTAAAACAATGTCGAGTAAAATTTTTCAAGTATTATTAAATGTCGGTTGGAACTTTTGAACAGTTGCTGTCACTTGTAGGCCCTGTAATAAGATATTCTGATACTGTGATGAGACTGTCAGTAACTATAAAGTAAGTAAATAAAATAGTTTCTTATTTGTAAATAATTCTTTTTAATATCACAACTGCTTTATTATAATTATTACAATCACATAATTGACTTTCATTATGTTACCGACCTCTTATTAATTAAACATAGTCTTCATAATTATTTACTATTCGGTCAAGTTCAGCCATACCAAACGTCAGTTTACCAGAATTATACAAAGGAAATTCGTGATTCGAACTTAATCATTTTCATGATGATCGGCCAAGGCTAAATAAAGGGTCGCAAGAATAATTTTCTGGGGATGTGATTGGCACATATTCCCGATGAACAGGTGTTGGTAATGCATCCAATTAAGTATAAGATGGATTTCTTGAGTACGGCTACGTCGAACGTTGCGGTATGTATTCAAGATCGTCAGATAAATCGTTACTGCTGTGGATTATTAAAGATTGGATTGGCCGTTAATATGATTTTGAGTAATAGGTATCGAGGCCATTGGCGTTTGTATTTCATTTACATGCTTAGGTGTTGTATTCATAATAAAATACATAAAACAATGGTCTGGTACCTGGGACTATTTATGTTCAAGTAACCATTTTTAGCTAGTGCAGTGCAGATTGGACAGAATTAATATCATTGAAAACAAATAATAGTTACCCTCCAATAGTTTTGGCGTGCACACGGAGAAGTCCTTTACGCACTACAGTGCTGTCTTCTTCAGGATCTACATCGACATGGTACTGATAAAGACGCCACTGCGGTGTTGTTTCAATGGTGAAGTAGTTGGCAATGAGGTCCAGGGGACTGCCCGTAGTACCTTATAAAGAATTTCAATCATTGTACAACCTGTCATTGTAAGTTCAGAAAAATGCAATATAATACAGCCAAAGACTATAAATTGATACATAAACAAGTGAATTATTACCTCACAATGCTAAGTAGTAATCAGACAGGTAAGATCTTCACTTGAAAATTACTGATTGTCAGATAAATTATTAGATCACAACCCTGTGAGCATTTACATTGCTTCGGAAAACTACAATCTGAACAGATTCGATGAGTTTTCACTCTGATTCCATACATTTTGACAGCTAACTCGATTCAGATTCAAATATGGCTTTTCGAGGCAATAGGCAATGTGAACTCATCAAATCTTCATTGAACTTCACTTATTTACAAAATTTTTGTTATTCAAAATCAGTAATAGCATAGCCCAGTTGGTAACAAGTAAGTTACAAATATAGCTCAGTTAGGTGACAAATAATTGTTTATAAAGAAATAGAAACATTATGTATATTATATATGATTTTTACATAATATTTTATACATTTTACCAGCTTCCAATATAAACGAAATATAAAATTGATTTCACAATCCTAAACTGACCAAAGTAATTATTACTCAGTAACTAGTTATTTAATTCAGGTGTTATTTTGTGAAAGTCATTTCCAGGAAATTTGCTGGACACTGAGGGTGTTTCTTCTACCAGTTTGTTGAGTACTACACTAACACTGGCAGATACCTACCTTGTACCATTAGCAGATGTATGCCAATCTGGGTACAAGCAATGATATTATATATATATTATAGTAAGTAAACATAGGATACATGCTTACAAAATAACCAAAATAAATGATGCAACATAGCTGCGGCGCGCACACATACGTATTTCTTATTTTACACATATTGCCAAATGAAGTAAAAGAGATGGCATAATAAAAACAATAAGAACAAAACAGACAGCTAGCGTTTGTCATTTGCACTTAAATTGATGCAAACGTCACTCTGATCACCAATCACTGCACGTTGGACATAGACTAACAAAAATAATGAGACAGAAGGTACGAAGTTCTCGGTTCCTAAACGCTTGTTGTTTCCTAGAGACTCCCTTAACCATCGGATGCTCACACAGCAATACGGAGTGGAGTAGCTTTACACTGGTGTTCCCTGTGTGTGGACAACAACCAAGGCAGAGGCCTTGGTTGTTGTCCACATGGTCGTATGTATTATATAAACTAGTTCGAATTGGTTTCTCAGTAGATTACATCTGACTATGTGCGATGATTGCAGTGACGAAATTCCGAATTGCGCAGTTTTATGTTGCAAGAAAAAGTCTGGTCATGGATTCATCGATGCAGTATCCAACTTACCTTGTATAGGTATTTGTAGTATATTTGCGCATAACACACGATGGCATTTTGAAATATTAAATCGAATTTTATGAATTGACAAGCAGTTGACGGTCCGCACGGTCGAGAGCAACTGAGGCCAGAGGCAACAATTGTCGCCTTTCGTACGCTTCATTCTCAGCGCTCTAGTAACTTATCTTCCTTTTTTTATAACATCATAACACTAAACTCTCACTCTTTTCTCAGGCAAAATATATATTTTTAGCAATAAAATATAATAACAAATATGACTCCACTCCCGATGGTTGACTGGTAGAAAATCCAATTAGCATTAAGTCCGCCTTTTGAACCAACTGTACTGTGGTCAATAAAGTATTAAATAATAATGTTACATATGTACCAAAGTTTACCTTTTTTGGAGACTATAGCAGTAGGACGAGTGCGCAATACAGTCACTTGTTCTGGCAACACTCTGCCTCCACCGCGGCGAGACCCACGCCCTAATGCTGAGGCTGCATCACCACCAGCAGTTGGCGTAGGCTGGCCTAGTAATAAAAAACATTTTTAAATAAATGATGTGCTAGCATTTTGGAAGCTTAGCTAGCCAAATGGTCAGTAGATTTTACTACTAGGGTTTAATTCAAAAGTAGACTTGACATTTGATTACAATATCAAGTATTTTTTTTATACAACGTCGGGAGTCATGCAATCATACGGTCCACCTGATGTAAAGCAGTTACCGTAGCCTATTAACGCGTGTAATATATTGAGTTTCACTCACGCGATGCCTCCTCTGCTGCTTACACAGCAACAACTTAGAAGCTTACTGGTGACCTCACTCACACACAGGAACACAACAACCCTCCAGGGAGTTGTTATTTAGCTGCGGTTTTCTGTGAGGTGGAGGTACTTCCCCAGACGGGCTGCTTTGATGCGCCCTACCGCTCTTAAAACATCCAGATCAAGATAAACAGGCATGTTCATGCACACAAATGTTTGTCTTGTGTGGGAATCGAACCCACGAGCGTTGGTGTCAAAGTCACGTCTTTCACGACTGAGCCACTGAGCTCATCAAAGTCAAATGATCTCGCTTGATATGAATTGTAATCAAATAACAAGATAGGTGTAGTCTGAACCCTGAAAATACTTTTAACCCGCTAAGCTGCACGCCACGTGAATTATTCACGTGGCGTGCATCCAGCGCCAGCAGCGTTTAGACAAAATTTTGCATAAACGACATTTATCGATAAACATACAAAATGAAATAAAATGTACTAAATTGTAATAAAAGGTTTATTTTTAGTAACACAAAAGTTGGTTTTAATTATATAATAATCAAACTTTTTACTCTCCATAAAAAAAATAATATTCTGGAGACAGACACGGGATGTACTCCCTTGATCTTCTGTTGACATGTCTGCACAAGCATTTCGTATTTTTATTATGATAATATAGTGATCCAATCTCTGGTTGAACAGACTCCATTTCAATAGCAATCAATGTAGCGAAAGACTCATTTCAAAGATCTTCCGTTTTGATTAAAAAATCTCATGTCAGGTAGGCTAACAAAGGCGGATAATCATTATCGTTTTCTTCAGGTTTGACATAACACATGTAGTATGACTCGGTCTGCGTAGATCTATCAGTACATTTATTTTAGTTTTTGACCTCTTTGGTTTGAGAATCGATGGTGATAGCGGCGGAGATTCACCAAAATATGATATAATGCGTGTTTTCTCTCTACGAAAGCAAAATACAAGTGGCATAGCAAAATAACAAATTATTACTGAAAATGTGATTTAGGTATGTAACACATACTATTTTTATCGATAAAATTAATAAATTTAAAGCTCTATCTGTTTATGATATATTTTAAAGCATGGGAACAACGCATAATGTTATTTGGCAAACTTTACACATACATCATATACACATAAGGGGGAGGCCTATGTTCAGCAGTGGACGTTCTTCGGCTGATATGATGATGACACATACATCGAGCTGACAAATAAATTGCACTCATAGAGTTGTAATCAGAAGCGAATATTCTAACTCGGGCACTTTATTTTTTTCTATTAATTGCCTAATTCACTCAATTGAAAAAAATTTAGCAATGCCATGGATTGTTTTAAAGAAGGCATGAGTATTATGTATACATAGACCAATGAGATGCAGACAGAGTTTTTTATGCCAAAGTTTAGATTTCCAAACATTGAATCGAATGAAATAACCTGTCTGTATTATCAACTGTCCCCTTTTTTTTACTATAATCTATGATTATTTTTGGCTTCATAATAGGTAGCCCAGTTAGCCTACTGTATTTATTTGTAGGTTCCAAACTCAGCTGTGTGAAAAGTATAGATCATGAAAATATCCCTTTTATGTTTATATTTCAGTGTCATTAGAGGTTTGTTGTATTACGCGTGAATTTCTCCCTTTTTTAAAGATTGAAATTCTCAACAACACACAACACCAGCTTTCTTGAGCCGATTAAGTTGCACTGTGCCACATGTAGAGGTTTGATGATTGTGTAAGTATTGATACAGTTTATGACTACTGTACCAGTTGTTTGTGTGTATGTGCTTGTTTGCATTTGTTAAACCTTCCAGTAGTGTGGTAACCATGGTGCCCTCACTGCACACTTACTGATTCAATATCACTCTCCGTTGAATCTATCTATGAAATTTTAATGAATGTTTAGTTAATAGTTAAATAAAAGTCATGGTTTTTATTAATTTAGCATCACAAGTTTCTTAAGTGGCACAATACTAATCTGTGTAAAATCACAGGTTTGACAATGCAGTCAGATGTTTAGACATATAATGCACTAGAAACCATTATTTATATCAGCTAATTAAGTATAGTACTATTAAAAATAAAGTGATTACAGGAAATATACCAAATCTTATTAATAGTTTTCGAGTAAAAAATTGTTGTTTACGAAAATATTAGTGAAATTATGACATGGGGTGGGCTTTACTAACGGGGCGCACGATTTCGGGGTTGGTCAGGGTTGCTTTATGTAGGGGTTAGTCTCCTCTTTCAAACGACGCTACTTGGAGCTCCAGGAAATATCTACTTTTTTTTAAATTATTATTTTAGTGCACATGAAATGGAACGAATTTTGTCAATAAAAATATAGTTTGTTGTAAAATTGTAATTTGTTACCTTGAAACGGAACATATTATAATGACACAACAGTTGGGCATTTATCATTTGTCAAATCTTTCAAACAAATAAAAAAATTGTATAGCAACAGAAATCTCAGTTGGTTAGGTTAGAGTATGACAAACAACCAGAAGCGAATCATTGCCACTTTGAAAAGTGTCATTATAAAAAGTAGACCAAACATACAGTTGGTAACTGTGAGATTGGGAAATAAAACAAAACGATACAATACTTCAAAGAAAGAGGAGGAGGGATATAATCCTCTCCTCATCAAACCTCTACATGTGGCACAGTGCGACTTAATCAGCTCAAGAAAGCTGGTGTTGTGTGTTGTTGAGAATTTCAATCTGGCTAAACAGGCTAACTGGGCTACCTATTATGAAGCCAAAAATAATCATAGATTATAGTAAAAAAAAGGGGACAGTTGATAATACAGACAGGTTATTTCATTCGATTCAATGTTTGGAAATCTAAACTTTGGCATAAAAAACTCTGTCTGCATCTCATTGATCTATGTATACATAATACTCATGCCTTCTTTAAAACAATCCATGGCATTGCAAATTTTTTTTCAATTGAGTGAATTAGGCAATTAATAGAAAAAAATTAAGTGCCCGAGTTAGAATATTCGCTTCCGATTACAACTCTATGAGTGCAATTTATTTGTCAGCTCGATGTATGTGTCATCATCATATCAGCCGAAGAACGTCCACTGCTGAGCATAGGCCTCCCCCTTATGTGTATATGATGTATGTGTAAAGTTTGCCAAATAACATTATGCGTTGTTCCCATGCTTTAAAATATATCATAAACAGATAGAGCTTTAAATTTATTAATTTTATCGATAAAAATAGTATGTGTTACATACCTAAATCACATTTTCAGTAATAATTTGTTATTTTGATACAATACTTCAAAGAAACAGGAGGAGGGATATAATCCTCCTATATGTTTCCGTGTTATAGTCCTCCCTACCTTCCCCACTCCCTCCCCCTACCCCTTCCCCGTTACCGTAAAAAACACTAGTAACACAACTCGTAGTAACACGTAAGAATATAGGTTTGTAATATTACAGGTTTTTAGAATAATACTCCACATTTGTAATATTATGAAATGCTCCTGTCACTAAGAATCGGTACAATTTATTGACTTTGTTTGAGCAGTCAGAACCCGTTATATACGTTTTCCCATACATTTCGCGGTCGTATTCGACCACCCGGGTTTCGAAGGGTTAACCCTGGGGTGGTCGTATATGACCGTGAAATGTATGGGAAAACGTATATAACGGGTTCTGACTGCTCAATCGCCGTCGGTTAAGATTTTGGTATTTTAGTGTTAATAATGAGTACTATCAGTGATAAAAAATTCAACTCTCTAGCTAACCGTCAAGGTATAAGAGACTACCCGTAATGGGGGTTAAAGGGTTAATAAACAGTAGGCTGATTCTACTAAAAACTGCAAATGCACTGCAGCGCGGTGTGTGTCAAAATGCGAACATTTTAACATTTCGGTATTCTGTTAAGCTATCTGACAGCAGCGACGTTGCAGAAACGCTGACGTAAATGACTCGCTATTCTGTTAAAAAACCTACACAGCACTTTTCCTGCAATATAATCATATTCTAATAAATTGTTTTGACATTTCTATACTGGTGACAAAAGTTTTGAAGGTGTTTATTTGCAGTTTTGAAGGCGTTTATTTGCAGTTTTGTTAATGTTACTCTTGAGCAACTTTTTCGAGTGATATAATATTCAGAAGCAGTGATTTATATTACAAAACATTTGTTTTGTATTGAGAGATGTTTGTTGAAATATATGATTAAGTTAAGCTACTTTTCAGAACTACCTGCACGCCGGCAATCAAGGGTAATGGGGCTTGAAACTACAGGAGTTAATATTAAGTAAAAATTCGATTTATTAGATTGAAATATAGGAGCACAACAGGTGTTAAGTAGTTCATTTGCAGGATATGCACAATTGCAGCGTAGTTGCAGTGCAGGAAATTTTAGTAGAATACACGGCACATTTTAGTAGAATACATGGCACTGCACTACTGCACGACTCGAATGACAAGCGTAAACGTTCAGTTGCAGTTGTTTAGCGGAACTTGGCCTACAGAGCATTGATCTCACTTAAATTGTATGTTTCTTGATGTAGCTCAATTTCATCAAAATCAATGATTGAAGGCAGTATCAAAAGCATTACAACTGAATGTATGTAACGTGTCTCAAAACAGAGTTTTTGCTAAGCTGTAACAATTTAATATCTTACCAATGTTGATACTTTGCATTCTTTGTTGTATATCGACATCACCAGGATGGTCGTGCGTTGTGGGCGTAGTACGATGAGAAGCCCGACCAGCTTGAGCAGTGGGTGCAGGTACACCAGCTCGCACAGGCGGCGCTACTGGAGGAGCACCCCAAGCAACAGGCGGCTGCGGCCGTGGTCCAGCAGCTTGCGGCGGGCCAGGCTGTTCGCCAGGTCGACGGGGAGGAGGGCCACCGCCGTCTCCCCCGCGGCCGGCTCGGCCCCGAGCTCGTCCCCTTCCACGTTCAGACATCGTCTACACTGTGGGAGTGTACTGGTTAACAATTTGCTTTACTCTGTAATGTTGATGAAGATAAACTCTGTTAACAGATTTAACGGTCCGCGACGGCACAAATCAGTTAAATAGCTAGTACTTACAATTGTATTTAATAATTTCACATTATTTCAAAATGGTCGGTATTTTTATTGTACCTTACCATTTTACTACTTACTTATTAAAAAGTTATGTTTAAGTTGTGTTTCAAGTTCTGCATATTGAATCATTATTATTAATATATAAGTAATATTCGAATAAAAGTTTTTTTTCGAACAAGTGGACAATTTAAACCAAATCCTACTTCATCAGTTATAGGTAACCGTTCATAATTTCGGGAAGTAAGCATTTTTATGTTTTCGTAAGATAATGGCGTCTATAATACCATGTGGTATAAAAAAGTTAACATAACATAAACATTAGATAAAAATTATGACAGTAACGTAGATAGATCTATTTAAATAATGTATAATAGTAGAAATATTTTTTAGAGAAAGACAAGGTAAGACATGGTTTCCAAGATAAGTTATTTGTATTTTGTATCAATAACAAATTTAATAAGAGTTAGTTATATTAAAATAATGGTAAATTGTAACGTTGAAATAGTGAAACATACCAGCCAAAATAAACGAAAATATTCTTGAAAACAAACAAGGTCAAATTACACGACAATACAAGAAGACAACGACGAAAGTAAAAACTTAGCGAATGTTTGCCTGAGTGAGTGAACAGAAAGATTGGCGAAAAGAATTACTCAGAGTTCCGTAGTAGGATATTTCATTCTACATTAGCCAAGAAAATTCTACTAATTTACCGGAAGCAGTGTGACCGTTCTCAAAAACCTCTAAATTACTAGACGGAATTTATTTTTCCACTGAAATCTACTAACGTTTTGTAAAAACCTACTGAAATTGTACTGACGTAGTTTGTGGCCTACATTGATCATTTTTGCTAAGAAATTAAACACAAGTTTAATATTATTAGGTTTTATTTATATTATTAGGTACTTAATTAGATTCATCATTGTCATATTTTGATTTTATAATTAATTTGACCATATTACTGTCAGGTTGGAAATTAGTGCAATTACCGCCGTTATCAATTAAACCTTGTTTTACATGTAAAAGCTCAGAGGAAGTATATACCTAGAGTTAACAAACGCGTACACCCGTACAGTGTTGCCAACCCAAATCGTGGAAAATTGGTAGATTAAGTGCCAAAAATCGGTAGAAATTGGTAGAATTCAAAATGAAAAATCGGTAGATCTACCACCTTAATTTAGTAGATTATTAAGTTTAAAAACACAAAACTGTTCTCAAATTATTTATTGTTTATGTTTATACATGTTCTTGTTAAAGAGTTTTTAATGTTCTGAGCTAAGCTGCCCATTGTTCTTCATCATCACGAGTCATGCAGAGGACTGCGAATGCGAGCTTCGAGTTGTATACTCCTTGCTCGAGTGAGGCTCCAGGGAAGTGCCATTCCCTGCCGATTGTGTTTTTCGCTATACGCGATATTTGTTTTGCGTGATGGATGAAAGGCGCCATCGTGCTTATAGATTTGATATTTGCCGTGCCGTGCCGCCACAGTACAGACTTCGCAAGCGTTTAAATTTTATTGAAGGAATGGGTTTGGAGAACTAAGACTCGAAAAACAAAACAAACAAGAGAAAAGAAACAAACAAATAGTTGCAGGAACGAAAAAGACGACGCAGAAATCTGGGCTGCACAACCTCCGGAGTCCACGCGGCTGTCCCACCTGTGAGCACCCTCCCCCTCGGCCCAGACACTATATTAACTTAGCAAGACTGGACCTCAAGACAGGGGCTCAACCGAGGACAGCCGTGCGGACAACCGGCAACGTATTGTTCTTATCTATAAATCTTTTAGTATGCAACAAACGCAATACCAATACGTAGGTACGAACGAAAGTAAAGTGCGATGCTAAATGTCAATCAATGTGAATGTCACTGTGTAACTGTCAAGTGTCAAAGTCAATCTGTAACGATAAGTTTTTTTTTAAGTTTCGTCGAGGAGCCAAGTCACAATGCGATACTGCCTCATCATGAGATTTATTGAGTCTGACTCGGTAAAACATTTTTTTTTTTACGGTGTCGAAAACTTTGGAAAATAGGTAGATTTAAGCCTTAGGGTGGTAGACAGGTAGACTGAGGCCAAAATAGGTAGATCTACCAATAAGTTGGTAGATATGACAACACTGCACCCGTAAGGGACGGCAACAAAAGTACATTCAATAATAAGGTTACCAGACTGTGGAAAATTTACCCCACTACATAATGCGTTTCGGCAATTTGAAATTTACAATGTACCCAGATAACTGATTACCAGAAACTTGCATAGAATGTGTAGTGTGCTATAATAATATACTCATAATATGATATTAGCAATGTAAAAAAATCGAATAAGTCGATACAGTCATTTCTAAGTTAATATTTACATACGTATGAAAACTACAGTATCTGAATAGATCAACAAACATATTTGCACTTTAATATTATTAGAATAGTATTTTTTTACGCAAATCGAGTTACTGTATAGATCTATTAATTAATAGTAAGCCTGAGTTAGTTTCAGTAAGATCTGTGAAATCATTGGAATAAGGATAGGAGATTGGTCAAACCTAGCAGAGTTATATAAATTAAACAATATATTTTTCTATTTTAGACATATATTTTAAAATACAAGCGATGACATGATACTAAATATAGGCATAGATATGAGATAAAAGATAAAAAACACTTTATAGACAATTTGTAAATAAAAATATTCGTACAAATATATTAATGTTTATTTTTTTCATAAATTTTATTCTTGAAATCAATGCTATTAGATCGGTTTTTCTACATCATGTATTTATATAAATATCGTGAGAATGAAACAGCCGTCGAATATTCATGGTCACATTTACATACACGGTTTTTAGTTAAATCTTTACACAATAAATGCGGATTATTCCTTCTTAAAATTAAACATATTGCATAAAAATTTTCAATAATTGTCATGTAAAAAAGAATTAATACCAGGGATGATTTAAGTGTAAATATTAATCAAAGGTAAACAATCTTTGTTTTTAAACATTTTGTATTGCGTATCATGGTTTTCATTAGACCCCGTTATATACGTTTTCCCATACATTTCTTGGCGAAAAGCGGCCCGCGGGTAGTGAGAGATTAAACTAAAGCTATAATTGATCAAGGATTATCCTTTCACATATTGTACTCAAAAGGTGGTAAATTGCTCCGGTCCCTTAATTCCCTAGTTCACTCTTTTCCTCTAACTTGTACAATGATATCTATCATCTATACATCGATTACATTAAAATTCTGTATAATGACAGATAGTTCAATATTTTTATTTCAAGTCGTTTAGTTTTTGACCTTAATATAGCTAATTTCTTCTTGCGTGACTCAGCCAGTAATGTTTTCAGTCTCAATTCAAAAGTAAGCTTTAATTTTCATGGTGTTAATGTAGTGTCCGTCGCTATTAGAAGCCCTGGATAATCGGTCTGGAAAATAGGACAATTTTAATTTTGTAACGCATTATTAGCATGTAATATCGACAGCCTAGTACTAACATTATATTAAAACTACTGTCAATACTATAATTTAATTGAGCTTTACATATTTAAGTTTACAAATTCAGACAATACAAAATGCTTGATTAACATTTATGTGTTGACACAAAAGCATGTGTGTGTGCGTGATTAACTTGATTAACGTGGTATAAATAATTGGTATAGAATTATCTATACGACTAACCTCCGTATCTTTCATAATTACCTGTATAAATATAATCAACCCATCAACCGATACTCACTTCATTACAGGAGTACGGGTTCTTATTTCAATCAAAAGACCTTAGAAGATATGCCCCGAAACTACTCAATTTCGGATTGTCGGAGTCGTTGGAATATTTTCATAATATATGCTTTTGTACTTCAATTATACGCTTCTACGACTAAAATGTAACTATGTAAAATTTCAAGTCTGTACGTGAAACTTTCTAAGACAGACTAGCAGACGAACAGGCAGGCATGTAAATCATCTAATTTAGTTTCTTATTTTTTTTAATACCTATCATCATATATACTCGCCAACAAACTGTTATAACAGTTTGGCGAACATAATAATTTGTACTATGTAACTGTATCGTGTAAATAAATAAATAAATAAAAACAATATAAATCAGTTGAGAATGCGCAAGCTTGCATTGCCAGAGGAACACCTGGTTCGTCAACAAATCAAACGTTGACGAACCAGGTCAACAAATGTTAACTTACGTGTATGGTGGATGTTGAAACTGACGACTTATCCAAATAAACTTCTTCCGAAAGCAGTGGTTTTTAGGGTTCCGTACCCAAGGGGTAAAACGGAACCCTATTACTGAGGCTCCGCTGTCCGTCCGTCCGTCCGTCCGTCCGTCTGTCACCAGGCTGTATCTCACGAACCGTGATAGTTAGACAGTTGAAATTTTCACAAATGATGTATTTCTATTGCCGCTATAACAACAAATACTAAAAAATAGAATAACATAAATATTTAAGAAGCTCCCATACAACAAACGTGATTTTTTTGCTGGTTTTTGCTCGATATTCATAACGGCAACAGGTAGAAGCTTGAAATATTCACAGAATATTAAGTTATATATTCACTTTAAGAATGACTAATTAAATTAAAATAAAACAAATATTTAAGAGGGGCTCCCATACAACAAACGTGTGTTTTTGCCGTTTTTATAGATAGTGGTACGGAACCCTTCGTGCGCGAGTCCGACTCGCACTTGGCCGATTTTTTTTTAATGTTTGGAACATATGCGACTGTACTCGGCTCCCAATGCTGTCGTTCAGTAGCAAAATTCCATGCATTACGCACACTGACGACTCTAGGAAATCTAAAAAATAAACATACATCTAAGATTAAACATGTTAACATTTTTGATTTAAAAATAAATAAATAGCTTTTGACGAAAAATTATAAACGAAGAAGTATACAAAAAGTAAGAAGTTAAAAAAAAAAGGTGTCTGTACCCATATAATTTACCCATAATTTCGGGGTGTTTTCCCATACTACATACTGGTAACCCTAAAACGCTTATTATACCGATAAATTGAAAATACAACAGAAAATGGCTGACGCATTACCCACAGACAACCTTCAAGATTTAGGCGGTTTTTACTAGAAATACTTTTTGTAAATTAAACCGATATTTTCATTGTTTTTACGTTATTATACAAACAATTTATTTAAAAACAAAATATTTGATAAATGCAAAATATTTGATAACACTTACGTATGAAAGGTTATGTTTTCGTATTTTTGCTAACTGAGGCTTTTGCAGCCTTTTACACAGCAACGTACCATTGTTAAAGTAAAAAGACAATCCCAAACAAGCAAAAGAACACGAATATGCACTAATATTTCGCATATATTTAGTAATTTATGCAAACAATTTTTTGTACTACAAGGAACGAAATGATTGTTTGCCACGAATTTGTTTTTGTGGCAAACACAAAATATTGAAACTATAACAGGGACAAAAATATTTTATCTTTATTTTATATTATATTATTGTATTATTATTTGCTTGTCACCTCTAGGTATCTTTTCTCTGAGTGTAAAAGCGATGATATGTGAGCGTTTTAAGAACCTATTACGCTGCTCTGTTTTCATCAAACTTACTTGTGAATATATACGCTCACAAGAGGCGTTTGATACCGGCAAACACATCATCGCTTTTGCAAATTTACAAAGGTATCATGTTTCGATTTATTGTTAATGTCTGTCAATTTATGTACATTTGACCAAAATTTGTCAGTGTCAACCGAAACAGTTGATTGATTGGATGACGCTAACAAATTTTGAACGCTACTATCAAATTTTAACTGACGATATTTTTCTCGTCAATTATTTGTTGATCATTATCATTGGTAATCAAATTAGGAAAACGTTCTGTCAAAAGAACTAAACTTGTAAATTGTTCATATGTGGCAATTTGAGGGTCCAAAAACTTTAAATATTGAAACATTGGCTGTTCCAAAGATAATCTTTTTTAAGCTGAAGGCATAATTTAATTAAAAATGATCTACACCTTTTTATAAAGTTTTGAATTTTTGAACGAGATTCCTGCCCATGTGTGAAATTAATTTTGCCACCTCCTAGATATATTTGATTAAGCTCAACAAAATTTATCTCACTACTAGGATCAATGGTTTCTGCTGTTGTTGAGGTAATATATCCAGCTTTCGTATACCAGCTAAATAAAGACTTGTACATGTCGACCATATCCCTATATAACCGATGAACGGCGCAATATGCCGATTGGAAAATCGTATTAAATTTATTTATTATTGGTAACACATAATCCTTCCATTTTCATCAACCAGCTTGTCTCAAATCTTCAGTGTTCATTTCATCTGTACGCCGACGACTTGCAATTTATTCTCATGCTGATTCGGGCAATCTTACACTAGCTATTGATAGATTAAACCAGAATTTGAATCGTGTCAGTGACTGGTCCAAGCAATTTGGAGTCACTGTAAATACGTCAACGTGTCAAGCCATAATCATAGGTAGTTCTCGAACGCTGAATAAAATTGATGTGAACACTTTGCCGGCTGTCACCTTTGACGGTACGATTATACCATACTCCTCCAGTGTGAAAAATTTAGAATTGCTCATTGATTCGGCGTTGAGCTGGCAAGCTCAGGTCACTAGCATATGCCAGAAATTTATTGGAACATTACGTAGTCTTTATCGTCTTAAAAACTTTCTTCCTCTCAAGACTAAAATATTGCTTGTGCAAAGCCTCATTCTTCCCATAATCGACTATGGTGATGTGTGCTGTACCGATTTGAATGCCGACCTTTTAAACAAACTTGAGCGGCTTCTCAACAACTGTATTCGTTTCATCTTTGGTCTTCGGAAATATGACCATGTGTCTTATTATCGGTCTCATCTTAAATGGTTACCCATTCGTCAGCGACGCAGTGTGCGCATTCTTATTACTCTTTTTTCTATCCTGTATGACAGTGCTTCTCCGGCTTATTTAAAGACCAAATTTCAATACCTTTGTTCAGTTCACTGTAAAAACCTCCGCTCTGCAGATAGCCTCGTCCTTCTTTGTCCCCCTCATCACTCTGGTTTTGTTGACCAATCTTTCAAAATACAGTCTGTTCGACTTTGGAATGCGTTACCTATAGATATCAGAAAGTCCTCAACTCGCAATACGTTTAAATTTTTGACACGCACCCATTTCCTGGGCAAGATTCAGGAATCGCCGTTGTATACCTGTGTGCATAAAGTTTCAATAAATAAATAATCCAGAAACAAAAAAATGTAATTTAATTACATACATTATCATCAATATTAGTTTGAAAGAATACGGCATTTAGGTTACGATCTAATAAATATTGATCATGAAAATATAATTCTAATGCGTCCCATTGTTCAATAATTCGATTAACACAAGTATGTAAAGAAAGCCATCTTATCTAGTAATAATGCAATATAATTGTGTTTATCAGATCCGACAGTCTTGAAATTCTAGAAACTCTCGTTGTCGTTTACTGCTGTGACTGAAATATTTGTAAACATTTTTAACAACCTAGTCAATATTTCGAGGCAGTTCTTGCATAGCTTATGCTAGGGCAACTGAGTGACAGACACAGTGGACAAAAAACGCAACGAGGATTAACAGCTTGTATCTTTGACACCACACTACGGTTAGTACCAAAAATTGCATTTGTTGTATCGGCGGCAAATCCAAGTACATCAGTAATATTCAAGTTTTTCTTTTTTAGCCCATTGGATAAAGCATTAAAAACATCTTCTCAAGTTCCCCTTCTAAACTAACTGCAAGTAAGAATTTGGTCTTCGAAGACATATTTTTTCGTCGAATAATACATTATTGTTATAGCGAGAAATTTCTCAGTACTTATATCCGTAGTTTCATCAATTATGATTGAAAATATTGCTTTACCTGATGAATATTTAAATGCTAAAATATCATTATGCAAAGGTCATTGGGCATAATCTGACCCGGTTTTCGAAATATTTTCCACAGATATCAAATTATTTGTAAATTAATGAGTGCTAGCCTACATTTCATTCTGTGCAGTTTTTTTTTAAACGCGGGAGAAGTCTACAAAACAACTATATGTCTTTAAAAATATTAGGTATCAATTAAGTATTGTAATCAATAAAAATAACATTAGCGTTTGCGCCTTCTAATAATGCACGGCTAGGGGCTTGCATTAGCCGTCTCACTCGCACGTTAGACAAGTTAGAACCGGTTTCGCCTGTGTTCGACGCCCGCGCTACCTGAGCAGTCGCAGTCCCTCGTCCTTTGTCGTTGCGATCTGTGTGTTTCTTGAGCTTTAACTATTTTTAACGATTATTTGCTGTGTTATTGGATTTTAAGTTTGCATTTTGATTGGATTTCGTTGATATGGAAAGACAAAATAGTTGTGTTTTGTGTAGCCGCTCTGTGTTGCGGCGAAGGAAACATATTCTCACAGTGCACTTTCTTGGAAGGTTCCGAGATCACGCCGATTTATTATTACAGGAAATAACACCACGTGAGGTAAGAGGGTACCTTATCAGATTTGTTTTATTGTTTTATAGTTACTTGCCATACCTGTCGTACCTGTACACACATAGATAAATATTTGAATATGTGGTAACAATACTTATTGTTATAAATATATCGGAAGACGTAATGACTTGGGAGAGCAAGCGCGTATGAGCATCCGCCAATCGGTTGAGGTCTTGACTGGTGTAGGTAGATCGGCCAGGCCGGGCGTGGCGCGCGCGGCGGCGATCGTTCCCGACGATAGCCGACACCGCGCGAAGCTACAGACCTAATACCTTACAGTACGACAATCTTCATAGTATAAACTAAGGATATTTATTTATTAAATGTTAAGTTCAGCATAGTGTTAATGATTAAAAGTAGGTAATAAAATAAAATATAACATTCCTACGCGTTTTTTTTCAGATTCCCTTCGATGGTTCGCGGTGTATATGCCATGCCTGCTGGGTGAGATTGGATTCTACTCTGAGAAATCAGCCTAGGCAAAATGAGCCACCTAAACGAGTTCAAGGCGAACCATCTCAACAAGCAGAAGATGTTGGTGAGGAACAAAATGAGTTTCATTTCTGTACAAGGATATTCCCGTGCTTCAAATACAGCAAGACGTTGCATACTTCAAAACTGCAGAAACATTGCTACGCATATATTGCCATTTTATGTAAAATTCCATTTATTGCATACAATGAATTTTTATATACCACCTCTTGCTCGTGTTTGCCATTCACATTTGCAAAGAAATGATTGGGAAGAACTGAATACTCAGAGGCAAACGCATTAATTTAATGGCACTCATGTACTTGATATGATGAACTTATACAAATGGGGCTTGGAACGGAGAAACGAACTTGATTTCGAAAACATAAATGCGATTGATGATAATGAGCTACATTTTTGGACAGGAATAACTAAAGATCAATTTAACACTTCTACAGCTAACACCATCTCTTCATAACAGAACTGATAGGCCTGCTACGACTTTAGGGATATACCTAACAAAAATGAGGACTGGTGAACCGGATGAAAGGTTAGCTACGAAATTCCTAATGTCCAGAAGAACGTTAGAGAGAAAGATACTCGTAAGATTAGCAAGAGAATGCTTAACTCAACATTTGGTCCCGCATTTTCTGGGCTTAGATCACATAACCAGAGAAGAGACGATTGCTCGAAACCTTTCTATCCCATCTCATATTTTCGGAGGCGACCAGAATACAGTCATATTGGTGCTTGACGGCACATACCTATATGTGCAAAAGAGTTCCAATTTTTTGTTTCAAAGAATTATATATAGCTTACATAAATTCAGGAACCTGGTAAAACCGTTCCTGATAGTATGCACAGATAACTATATCTTAGATGTCTTAGGACAATTTTTAACGGAAGCGTACGCTGCAAAGCGTTCGAAACGTCAGGTTCAACAAAATAAATAAAATACGCGATACTTCCGTTAAAAATTGTTTAATTCAATGTGTAACAATCGCGAAAACCTAAGACAATACTATGTCTTAGGACCTTACGCAGCAACAACATCGGATGCCACAATTATGCGTACCATAATGGAAGATGAAGACTCGCCTTGGCATTGGTTTCTACGGACTAACGATGTCTTTATACAAGACCGGAGTTTTCGGGACCCAATCTCCTCGTTACAAGAATTGGGCTACAATCCTCAAATGCCACCATCCAGATCCAGAGGAGAGCAACTTACAACCGAAGAGGCAAACAAGTCTAGACTCAACAATGACCCGGTGGGTTGTCGAGACAGTGAACGGTCATTTCAAAAAAGATTTTAAGATATTCCTAAACACCTATTTCAATGTTTCTTTGCCTGACATGATGGCGGATTTCCGAATTACTGCAGCGCTCATCAACGCTACTCGGGGACCATACGAGGATAGCATTTACGCCGAGCAATTCATTAATATAATTAATGAAAATATTAATAGAAGGAATGAGCTAGTGGAATATGTGAGTGAGCACAATTTAAATAGGCAAAGGGTAGCCTTCACTGCAATTGATGCCAGTGATGCAGCGTTCGATTTTCCACAATTGACGTACGATGATTTGATACTATTTACGCTGGGCAGCTATCACCTGAGGATCGCCAGATCATACGTCCATGAATACTTACGACCAAATGGCCATGGTAAATAACAGAACATTGATACGCGGTAGAATTCAGTCCCGACACGTCAGGAGTTAACAATATTACATATTGGTGAACCCTACAAGAGAGGGCAGAGAGAGTATAGAAGATTATTACTGTTCTTGTATCCACGGCCGCCGAACCATCGGATGCTGCGCACATATAGCCAGCATGGTGTACTTTTTGTCATGGGCCAGACACCAAGAACAAATATGTGCGCCAGCAAGGTTCTTGGACGACACTATCGTGCCTGTTGACATTGACCATGTTGAATAAAAACGATATAATTCTACACATTTGTTTTATTTTAAAATACATCAGATTATTCCCATTGTATAGCGAGAGAGAATAAGTTTTTATCTTTTAAGTGCCCAGCAGACTTGTATTGTTAGAGCCAGCAGACGAACACGACGAGTTCAGTTGCTCCAGCGTGTAATCAAGACACCCATTCAATGCAAATAGTCGAAAAATGTCTTATCACTAGAGGATATTACTTATATTTTATTTTTAAATTTTGGGCAGATCAAACTGATGGCCCTATAGCTGGCGCAATCCATGCGTGACCCCTTGCCTTTAAACAAGGGCAATATGACTGCGCGTCTCCAGTCTATTGGGACCCTTCCAGTACTCCAGCATAGATTGCTTAAGTACCAGAAGGCATCCCGGACGTAAGTGCCATCTAGTTGGATCATCTCAGCTGTGATCAGATCAATTCCCGCTGGACATCTTATCTTGGACGTAATATAATATAATTTATATTGGACAGACAGCGTTGCTAATAAGCAATCTAAAAATAGTAACTTTAACCCTGGTGAATGGAAAGACTGGCATAGTTTTATAGCAAATTTTTTTATATACAACGCTGTCTCTGCAATCCAATACAATGATGATAATGTTGAAAGATCACGACCTTACGTGTCAGTTATCATTAATAATAAACCAATATTCGGGCTGCTTGACACTGGTTCATCGAAAACCATATTAGGTAATGGATGTCATGAGAATCTATTGAGTGCAGGTTTTGAATTGAAGCATTGTGATACTGTTCAATTTATCGCTATTGGTGGCGAAAAACTCAATTCTATTGGAGCTTTTTGCCTTCCGATTACGTTTCAAAACGAAACGCATACTCTCAAAGCGTACGTTGTTCCCAACATAAAGCATTCTCTTATATTGGGAATGGATTTTTGGAGGCTGTTCGGTTTATTTCCGAAACATCTGGACCGTGTTATATTTTATAGAGACTTAGGTGGAATTTCCACCTCAGATATAGCAAATGATAAATCACAATTTTTGCTTGCTTATGATCATTTATCGGATGAACAAAAAAATACAGCTGATCGCATTATGGCTCAATTTCGCAATACTTCCTATGAGGAACGTGGTCTGGGTCGCACTACCCTCACTGAACATTCAATTGACACTGGGGATGCTGCGCCCATTCGTCAACGATACTGCCAGATGTCACCAGAAAAACAACGAATTTTAGTGGAACAACTGGACGAGATGCTGAAGGAGGATGTTGTCGAGCCATGCGAAAGCCCGTGGTCATCCCCAGTTCTACTAACACCGAAAATGAACGGTGACTTACGGTTTTGCCTTGATAGCAGGAAACTCACTGCCATAACAAAGAAAGACGCGTATAGTCTGCCCTATATCTCCGAAATCCTAGATAATCTACGTGACTAGATATCTATCTAGTTTAGATTTATCTAAAAGCTTTTGGCAAATTTTGATACGAAAAGAAGATAGACAAAAAAAGGCCTTCTATATCCCTTCGCATGGTACATATCAATTCAAATCTATGCCTATTGGGCTAACTAATGCCCCTGCAACTCAACAAAGGTTAGTGGATGCCTTATTTTATGGACCAGAATTCTAACACAGGGTTTTTGTCTTCGTTGACGACGTCATAATCGTGTCAAATAACTTTGACCAGCATATATCACTACTAATGGGGGTGCTAGAAAAATTGAAAATGGCCAAATTGACCATAAATTTTCAAAAGAGCCAAATCTTCAGGTCTCAACTAAAATATTTAGGATACATTGTTGACTCAAACGGCTTGCACGCTGATCCTGAAAAAATAAAGTCCATAGTCAATTATCCTACCCCTACGAACCGTAAGGAAGTTAGGCGATTTATTGGGACTGCTTCCTGGTATCGCCGATTTATTCCTAACTTCAGCAGTTTAGCGACACCCTTGAATAAATTCACGTCTCAAGGTAAAAATGCTCCTCCATTTGTGTGTCTACCGAAGCCGATGAAGCATTTGAAAAACTGAAAAACCACCTTGTTTCAGCACCTATACCCTCCTGTCCAGATTACACGAAGCCCTTCGAAGTACATACTGACGGTAGTGATTATGGCATCGGAGCAGTGCTAACTCAAACACTCGATGGAAAAGAAAACGTCATAGCGTAGGTACATGAGTAAATCTCTGACCCAACAAAAACGCAATTACAGTGCCACAGAACGCGAAGCGTTGGCAGTACTTTTATCCATCGAGCATTGGCGATGCTATTTGGAAAACGGCCTAAAGTTTATACAGTTTATACAGTGTATACGTTTATACAGACCACTCATCGCTTAAGTGGTTCCTAAATTTAAACAATCCTACTGGACGATTAGCTCGATGGGGTGTGCGTCTTTCTACCTATAATTTCGAGATTAAACATCGTAAAGGAGCGGACAATGTAGTTCCGGATAGTTTATCTCGCTCGGTCCCTGTTACTGCTGTCGATGTGGTACCTGGAGTACCTGTGCAGAATACGAATGACTCATGGTTTTTGAATATATTCAATGGTTGCCAAAATTCTCCAACATCATTTCTGAATTACCATGTTGAAAATGGTAAATTATTTCGTTACATGAAATCAATCAACCCTCTAACAAGAGAATTTGAATGGAAAGAAGTAATCCCATATAAGTATCGCCATGATATCATTGCCAAAAATCATTCAGAGCCCACGTCTGGGCACTTCGGAATTTTCAAGACCCACAAACGGCTGTCCTTAAAATACTTTTGGCCTAGCCTTTACAGGGATGTCACGAACTTTGTGTCTGGCTGCGAAATTTGTCTATTTGACATTGTCCTATAAACATCCTAACCATACTACTCTGGGTACTATGGGCAGGCCTAAAGAATGCTGCCGTCCCTTCCAGACGTTAAGTGTGGATCTTATTGGACCACTGCCCGTAACTAGGAAGCAGAACACATTGTTACTTGTTATTACTTGCTGTTTCTCCAAATATTGCCTACTATTTCCTATCCGCCGAGCAACCGCTGACATAATTTCCCGGATTTTAGAGGAAAATGGCTTCCTTGTTCACGGTATACCCAGCACTATTTTAATGGATAACGGAAGACAGTTCACGAGTAATACTATGAGGAATCTACTAACAACCTACAATGTTCCTAACGTTTTCTACACTCCATTATATACACCACAATTAAATACAGTAGAACGTTACAACAAAACAATAATTATAGCCGTGTCCACTTTCGTTGAGAATGATCATAGAGCTTGGGATACTAACATGCCTAAGATACAATTCGCTTTAAATAGCTCTGTTAATGAGGTCACCGGTTTTACACCATCTTTTCTCGTTTATGGACGGGAATTGGTAAATTGTGGTTCGCATTATATCGACGATGATATAGAAGACCACATTTTGTTTAGTCCACGTGATAGTTACGCTGAAAATCTGGGCGCACTTCGTAAAATATTTGATAAAGTGCAATCGTCACTCATTAAAGCGCGCTCTAGGAATAGTACACAATATAACCTACGCCGTAAAAACGTTGAATTCAATGTAGGAGACATTGTTTGGAAACGTACGTTCTACTTAAGTGACAAAGACAAGCGATTTTCTAAAAAACTTGCGCCTAATTTATCAAGTGTCGAGTCGTGGCCAAGAGGTCTAAACTTGTTTATGACCTTGAAGATATGTCAGGCCACAATATTGGGACGTGGCATATCAAGGATTTTAAGTTAACTTAAGGGTTCAGTTATCCCGGACTTCAGTTTTCTTATAGCGAATTTTCTATAGGGAAAATCCTAACCTAAAAAGGGGGGTATGTAACGGTATGCAATGTAACCGCTACATAAGAATATTGTATGCAATTTTAGAATAATATTAAGCAAAACAAACCCGGGTTTACTTCGTTCACTAGTGACCGTTATCTGTGACTGAGTGAGACGCCCGCGCCGTGGCAGGGAGGCTCGCGCGAATCGCGACCGCGAACAGTGAGTCCGAGCAAACTCACTCTTGGGTACGGATCCACCTTGCACTTTGTTCTCTAAAAATTCTGCCATTTTAAATACTAACATAGTAAACGAAGTCTACTGCAATAATTGTGATACAACTATTATCTTGTTGTGTGTGTTTCCCCAATTGGGGTTCTCCCACCCGGAGAAAACCGACTAATCGATTGTGGTCGCCTCGCATGTCACGCAGCAGATTCTACCCTCATCATCATCAGCATCAGAGGACATACCTAACCTGTCACCATTTCGCCGGCTCTTTTAATTGCAAGACCAGTGGTTGTCATTTAAGCTCAGCAACGATTCGGTCTGTGATAAACCCCGACCTTAATGTTATATTACCTACTACTACATACTCACAAATAAATTAATTGTAAATCTCCTGGTTGTGTTCTAATTTCACTCTAAATTAAGCCAGGAACTTTAACATTGGGCCAATGTAGCTTAATCGCCTCGTGGCTTAATAATATGTAACGGTATACATTGTAACCGCTACATAGCTTCATATCGACCATTCAATCTCATCCATAGTTGTGCCTTCGTCGGACGCCGTCAACGTGGAGTAAGCATCAGACTCACTCTCATTGTCAGTGTCCGAGGCATACCTACTCATACATTTCCACAAAATATTCACTCCACCGTTCTAACAGTTCCTGTTTCCGTTCAGACTTTAACTTGTCCACTCTGGATGCCGACGAACCACTCCGAGACTTCGTTACCTTCATTGCCAATAGTCACAAACTCCCTCGCATGGATCACAGAAGCCGCCCGAAGCCACCTACGGTTTAACGTAAACCTGCTATCTTACCATACTTAAAGGGAGTCACAGACAAAATTGGCAACATCTTACGGCGAGCTTCAATTAAAACTTATTTTAAGCCCCATAAGAAGATCAGTCAATTTCTAAGACCTATCAAGTGTAATATCCCTTTACAAGATGCAGGAGTATACAAATTAGATTGCGAATGTACTTTATCATACATAGGGCAAACAAAGAGAAGCATAGGTACTCGAGTGAAAGAACACATTGCTGACATGAAGAACAGGCGTGATAAAAACTCTGCAGTATGCGAACATGCACTGGACCAGCCAAACCAATACATACGGTTCGATAAACCACAAATCCTTGCCAAGGAGAATCGCTATATGCCTAGAATGCATGAATAAATGAAGCAGGTAAGTCTATACTAGATTTATGTATGGAACGAAATCTCCTAGTGTCGAATACTTTATTTCATCATAAGGATATTCATACGTATACATAGAGACGGAATGACCAATAAAGTGTGATTGATTTGATTTTAATAGATAGACGTCTCTGAAATGCTATAACAGATACAAGAGCCTTTAGAGGTCATTCTTGAGACGGACCACTATCTGGTGGTAAATCGGTTTGTGGGCCTTTTCAGGAAGTGGAGGCACTGGCGAGTGCGTATCCCTTTCGGAGATCATGAAAGGATAAGGAACGAAAAATTGCAAGATGAAAGTGCAAGGAGAACGTATGTGCATCTGGTAAGTGAGAGACTTGCAATCGCAAGCCTTTCCGGCTCAGGTGTGAATGATTGTTGAAAAGTTTTGAAAGAAAGTATGGTGGATAGTGCAAAAGAAGCATTTGGCATTTGGCCCTTTACTTTTCTACCGCCCGTTGAAAGCGTTGAAATGAAACATATGATTACCCATGTGTCTATTCTCATTTGAACAAAACAGACGATTTCAAGATATTGGTGCCTTCAATCCAAGACCGATAATCCTCAGCCACCGATGTAGGTACTTCTGAGAGGTGATCGTTTTATTGTCTTAACCCGGGTTTTAGTATTTACTGTAATGTAATAAAAAATAACCTGGCGTGAAGATATACATGGGTGATTTTCAAATTTAGGGCCAAAAGCATAAACTTTCATATAACTTTTGTATGTTAATTGTTAATATATATTGTACCACTTTAAATCAGTTATCTCTTTGGTCTCCGCAGGGTCCTATACAACGAGCTTCCTAACACTGTAAATTACGGAGAAAGGTTGTAAATAACCAAATTCTCATTGATGTCACTGATTCCAAATGCTTAATTTTTCTTTGATCTTTATAAAACAAAAAAGCAACATGCAAGAAATCAGGATATTATTTTATCCACTAAATACTACAATCCTAATTAATTTCGGAGGCTGAATCAAGAATCGATAAATCAGTTTTTTTTTGCCCTTCTAAAAGCGTTTGTTTGAAAACATCATACCTTGAAAACATAAATACCTAGCGACAGGGCCGTCTTTACCCGGGGGTTCAAGAGGTGCAGCCGCACCCGGGTGCGGGTCCTAGGGGGCGCCGAGTGCTAGAAATTGGAAATTTTATTAACCTCTAAACTCATTCAATGTCAACGTCATGCGCCGTTTTGTACACTTTGTTACGTCAAATGAATGTACATAATAAAAATGTAGGTACCAGTAAAAAATAATCTCACGATGCATGCTTTTGCCACGTGTCATACCGCTCACAATGTGGAAGTTAAAATAGCTGTTATTATTACTCATCTTACGATTCAAATTTATTCAACACGCACCCGGCTCAAATCCAAAGAGGGGTGCTTCCTTTCAAATAGCCGTAGCCGGCCGTACTTGAAGCGAAATGGCTCCTAAAACAATACGGTTTCAGGCGTAAATTCGTTTGAATTTACCACGGGGCGCGGCGCCTTTATAGGGCCTTATAGGGTGTCGGTCACTGATTGATGGTAATTAAAGATCTAATCTATAGCAATCAAATCTTATTGTTTAGGCTTTAAAGCTTGATTTTGTTTTATGTTGTTAAATTAGAAATATGAAATCAAATTTTATATTTACAAATAATTAAATTCTTTAGTTCACATAGTTCATAATTACCACTACGACAGCCGCCGAGTTAGCACTGAACATTTTTGTGAAAATTTAGTAACGTACGGACGAACCACCTAAAACGATTGATAGATTGTTTGTATTGTGCAAAATTGCAAGTGCATGAAGTTTCTTAGTTTCACGTACTTCAATCCTAAATAAATATTACACAATTTAAATTGCTAAGGTAAGTTAGTTTTGTTTATTTTTATTGATTTTACCTAGACGGCCCCCGGGCGGCTTCGCCCGCTTGGATTTTGGGCGGCTTCGCCTGAGTGGATATCGGCCGCTCCGCCTCCGCATTTTAAACCTCTGATATTTTTTAAGATATATTCATTTTAATGAAATGCTGTAAAGTGCAATTTTAATCTACATTAAATGATGTAAGTAAAATATACTTATGCTCTGTTTGATTGTAGATGGCCGAATTAGGATGGGATGCAGATGGTAAAAAGAAACCATCGGGTGCTCAATACAGAAAAAGGAAACTAGAAAAAGAAGAAAAAATTAAAAGCTGACTTCTCCGATCGACGCATTCTTTCGACCTGGTAAGTTCAGTTCAATTGGTTTAAATTGGAATTGAAGTAGTTGGGTGACGGTAAAGAAGGTCGTTCGTGTATCCCGGGTTCGATCCCCGTCGAGGTAATTTCATCTCGCCCATCCCCGTCGTGTTGGTGATGGTGCTGGTTACATTTCTGATAATATGCTAATTCTATCTCTCTATATACTCTACACTATTAAAGTGGGTAAAGCTCAGAATACAGAATAAACCAGAAACCGCGAATACGCCCAAAACTGAAGCCATACAAACTACTCTCAATGAGAGTAGTTTGACATTTGGACGACTAGTATATATTTGGCCACCGTGACTCTTACGCGTAAAAATTTCTCGATAGTTTTTATTAAATAATGCCGTCTTGTGCGGTTCCCACCTGCAAGAACTCAGTTAGAAGCATAAAAAAACAAGATGGGATCACATTTTATGTGTAGCTAGCGCATTTACATCTCATTTTATTTAAATAATGAATTTCTTTTACTCGTTGATAGTGGTAAACAATATGGGCAAGTCCATTTTGTTCATGTTGCCAGTTTTACTGGTTTCTTTTCCTACTTTTTTTATAAAGTTGATATTGATGAAATAAATAATAAATGCATTTTAAGTAATTAAAAAATAGTATTGTCTTAGGTTCTCGCGATTGTTACACATTGAATTAAACAATTTTTAACGGAAGTATCGCGTGGAAGTATCGGGTGGTCGCAGGAAGACTTCCTGCGACCACGGACGCTGCAAAGCGTTCGAAACGTCAGGTTAATCAAAATAAATAAAATACGCGATACTTCCGTTAAAAATTGTTTAATTCAATTAAAAAATAGTTTGTTTAATATAAAATATGTAAATACATTTATTTAATTTTAAGGTATTTACGATATGAGCTTTAATATAAATATTGCCTGAAATAAATAATATTTATTGACTTAATAATAATTATTGAAATATTAATAACTAATGTTTTTGGTATATAGTCGCATATGTGAAATTGTGTAAATAGTTTTTTTACAAAAATGTTTTGAGTAAAACTATTCTAATCATTATATGTGGAATTTCAGTTCCCCACTGATGAAATTATAAAAGCAAAGAGCAAGACTTCTTCATTTGTCGAAACGTAAAAATGTATTGATTACCTCAGAATCAAAACGGCAATATTATTAGTACAACAAAATGTACCTCAGTAAAGACATATTTTTTGTAATTTACTTGTGTTTTATTTTACTAAAACATTTATTTATGCATAACAGTATATTAATATAACATCTTTAATAATAATATTACACTTTTAATTTACCCTTAAAGAAGCGAACTCTCACTAAGCTAGCAACACTGTACGGGTGGGAAGTATGAGGAGTGCGGGGAATTACGAATTGTTTCTGTACACCAGTGTTGTCATATCTACCAACTTATTGGTAGATCTACCTATTTTGGCCTCAGTCTACCTGTCTACCACCCTAAGGCTTAAATCTACCTATTTTCCAAAGTTTTCGACACCGTAAAAAAAAAATGTTTTACCGAGTCAGACTCAATAAATCTCATGATGAGGCAGTATCGCATTGTGACTTGGCTCCTCGACGAAACTTAAAAAAAAACTTATCGTTACAGATTGACTTTGACACTTGACAGTTACACAGTGACATTCACATTGATTGACATTTAGCATCGCACTTTCGTTCGTACCTACGTATTGGTATTGCGTTTGTTGCATACTAAAAGATTTATAGATAAGAACAATACGTTGCCGGTTGTCCGCACGGCTGTCCTCGGTTGAGCCCCTGTCTTGAGGTCCAGTCTTGCTAAGTTAATATAGTGTCTGGGCCGAGGGGGAGGGTGCTCACAGGTGGGACAGCCGCGTGGACTCCGGAGGTTGTGCAGCCCAGATTTCTGCGTCGTCTTTTTCGTTCCTGCAATTATTTGTTTGTTTCTTTTCTCTTGTTTGTTTTGTTTTTCGAGTCTTAGTTCTCCAAACCCATTCCTTCAATAAAATTTAAACGCTTGCGAAGTCTGTACTGTGGCGGCACGGCACGGCAAATATCAAATCTATAAGCACGATGGCGCCTTTCATCCATCACGCAAAACAAATATCGCGTATAGCGAAAAACACAATCGGCAGGGAATGGCACTTCCCTGGAGCCTCACTCGAGCAAGGAGTATACAACTCGAAGCTCGCATTCGCAGTCCTCTGCATGACTCGTGATGATGAAGAACAATGGGCAGCCTAGCTCAGAACATTAAAAACTCTTTAACAAGAACATGTATAAACATAAACAATAAATAATTTGAGAACAGTTTTGTGTTTTTAATCTTAATAATCTACTAAATTAAGGTGGTAGATCTACCGATTTTTCATTTTGAATTCTACCAATTTCTACCGATTTTTGGCACTTAATCTACCAATTTTCCACGATTTGGGTTGGCAACACTGCTGTACACAGCGGACGGCATGTATTATCGGCTGTAGGCTCCTTCTGGTTTATTCTGTATTCTGAGGGGTAAAGTTAGTGAGTTTGTTTCTAGGAACCTAATCTCTCAAACTACTAAACCGACGTTGAAAATAGGCTATGTTTGATTGTGATTGATGATTACTCAGTATTTATTTTTAATCCACACTTATTATAATATTAATTATAAAGAGGAAAGTTTTAATTGTTTGTTTGTTGCATTGAATAGAATCCGAAACTACCGGACCGATTAAAAACAATCTTCCACCATTAGAATGCTACGTTATTTCTGAGTAACAAAGGCTATGCCAGCGGCTTCACCCGCCTGAAATTTGGTTATGTCGCGTTACTTCAGCAATTCTACGCGGGTGAAGCCGTTGGCGGAAAGCTAGTGTAAAATAATAATAATAATCTGACTGACTGATAAGTCAACACTGTCATGTTACCGATACTGCTGGCGCGCTCGCATACTTCTTCTACCTACATACTTCTTCTTCTACCTATAACCTATGTATATAAGTCGTAATTGTTCAAGTTTTCACTTCTGTCACTGCCACTGTTTTTTTTTAATTAAATTCCTCAGGGGCTAAAATAGGGGACGAAAGTTTGTGTGAAAGTCCTTTTGTTTGTAAAATATGGTGTACCATATTTACAGTTAATAGTTTTAACGGAATAATCGCTATTACACGAAGGCGAAACTAAAGGTGCATGCTATGACTTACCTGTCTATTGAAACGACCGGCACAACTTTGTCACGGCCTTTTTTTACATTTTTGCCAAAATATACTACTGCGTGATATACCTATAGACGTTCTCTTGACTGATTTATTTATGGATTTTAGGTACATCTTCGTCAACAGCAGCCGCACAATCAGAAGAAAGAGTTTCAACTAACACGAGTACCAGTACCTCGCCTACAAGTAATCCAATTGTAAGCCACCCACAATCAACGAAAGAACCAGATCTACGAGTTCATGAAAATATCGTGAATGATACTGCTCTCTGGCCACAAGTAATACCTGATAATTTAACACTATTGTTGACAGAAAATGGACCAATTCAGATTAAAAAATCTTTCTATCCTTCAGATAGTAACAATAGATCGTTTTCCGATACATATTATTGTAAAAAATTACAAAACAACGAAATTATCCGTCGTGATTGGCTTATGTATTCCACATCTACTGATTCGGTATTTTGTTTTCACTGTAAGCTTTTTAATATTAATGTAAATGCTTTTAATAGTCAGACTGGCTACAAAGACTGGGGGCATTTGTCAAGAAATCTAGAGCGACATGAAAAAAGTTCAGGGCACATGTGTTCTTTTAAAAAATATCTAGATTTAAAAAATGACTTATCGAAAGGGCAAACCGTAGACTCTGTTAATCAAGCTAAAACAGAACGCGAGAAAAAGAGATGGATGGCGGTTTTGGAGAGGGTAATAGAGATAATCAAATTTTTGGCACGTCAAAATATAGCTTTTCGAGGAACAACTGAAAAGTTGTTTGACTCAAATAACGGCAATTTTTTAAAGTTGGTAGAGAGTATTGCAAATTTCGATAATATATTATCAGAGCACATTTCTCGAATACAAAAAGCTCAGCATCGTATGCCCCATTATCTTGGCCATAATATTCAAAATGAATTAATAAATTTAATTGCTGAAAAACTTAAAACAACAATTCTTAACCTTCTAAAAAAATCGAAATATTATTCTGTAATTTTAGATTGCACACCTGACATCTCACACCAGGAACAACTTACTATTATTATAAGATTTGTTTATTTAAATCCGTTGACCAAACGTGCAGAGATAAGAGAGCATTTTTTTGGTTTTCTACCTGTTACTGATACTACCGGACAAGGTTTAGCAACTTATTTATTAGATTTTTTAAAATCATGCAATATTGAAATAGACGATATGCGAGGCCAAGGATATGGTAATGGCGACAATATGAGAGGAAAAATATAGATCTCCAAAAAAAATGTTAGATATGAATCCTCGTGCATTTTACGTGCCGTGTGCTGCTCACTCTCTTAATTTAGTAGTAAATGATGCCGCTAAAAGCTCATTAGAAATTACAAACTTTTTCTCAATTGTGCAAGAAATATATGTATTTTTTGCAGCATCAACATCTCGCTGGGATGTTATTATGAAACAAATACCTACTTTAACATTAAAACCTCTTTCAAATACGCATTGGGAAAGTAGATTAGAAGCACTTAAAGCTTTACGTTTTAATGTGGATAAAATTTACGATGCCTTATGTTCTATTTTTAGCGACATCAAGTATGACAGCGACACAAGAAACATAGCAAGTTCATTAATGGCTAAATTAAAATCTTATAAATTTATATGTTCAGTTGTTTTATGGTACAAAATTTTACAAAAGATTTAATATTGTGAGCAAAAGCTTGCAAAAATTGGACGTCATTCTTTCAGTGGCGATCAAACTGGTGGATCAGGTTAGAAAAGATTTAGAACAATACCGCACGGACAGTGCGTTTGACAATTTGTTATCGGATTCAAAATTAATTGCTGAAGAATTAGACTGTGAAATTGAATTTATGGAAACTGCTCGTCCACGTCCCCGAAAAAGACATTTTAATTATGAGGCTACGGATGAGCCCATTTTAGACCCAATGAAAAAGTTTAAAATAAGTTTCTATTTCTTTTTAATTGACATAGCTACCTCGAAGTTAAATGAGCGATTCGAGTTGCTAATAGAGCACAATCACGTTTTTTCATTTTTGCAAAACTTAGAAACCTGCAGAACATTAGAGATGGGACAAAAAAAATCACAATGTCTCAACTTACAAGAAAAGTTAAAATTTAAAAGCAGATCAGATATTGACGGGGAAGATTTATTTAATGAATTAGAATTGTTGCCAATATTTTTCTCAAATGCTGATACAACTCCACTTGATGTTTTAAGTTACATGTATTCCAATAATTTAATCTCCGTATTTCCAAACGTTTCAACATCTTTACGTGTATATTTAACACTTCCTGTTACAGTAGCTGAAGGCGAAAGGTCTTTTTTAAAATTGAAGTTAATAAAAAAATATCTACGGTCAACCATGACACAAGATAGACTGACGAACTTGGCCATTATAAGTATAGAATCGAAAATTGATTTCAAAATAAATAACATAATTGAAATATTTGCCAACACAAAAGTCCGAAAAATTGAGTTTGACTTATAGTCATTGAACATTAAATTGGTACTTACCTATTAAATAATAACAGTAATTTATAAAACATTGATTTTTGTTTGTGCATTTTTGTTGTAAATTACAGTTTAAAAAAATAAATAAATGAAAGATTAAAATTATATTGATTAAGTTGGTATGGTACTTACCTATTAAATAATAATATAAAAAAATTATAATATTAAAATATTGATTTTTAATTGTGCATTTTTTTGTAAATTACTGAGTTTTGAGAAATTAATAAATGAAAAATTAAAGTTATATTGCGTTTATTTTTACAACAGCAGGGGCGCGGGCTGATCACCCGCACCCCGGCGCGGAATATGCTTAAGACGGCACTGCCTAGCGAAATGCATCTTGTAATTCTCTAGTTAAATCTACCTCTTACCCCATGCAGTTAGAATAGCAGTTAAGTACTTCCATGGCGTGTGGTATGAATAGTGGTGTATTTTATTATTGAAGAGAAAATACCTATTTCAGGTAAGATTCATTAAACTTAACCAAAATTTGTTATTCGTGGTCAAGCTCATGTCGGGTATACTAATTTATTCCTTTGTTTTTAGTCTATTTCGTTAGTTACGCATCGATAGCATATTACGTTTTAAAGATCACGGAATATTCTAGAACCTTATGAATTGACGGTGTATTTAAAATACTCACAAAATCTCATTCACGTCACTGTCATTAGTGTCGTTTCTCGAGACTAATTATATTGAATTACACACAAATGATAATATTCAAATAAAAATATAATTTTGAACCACACGTAGTGGCAAACAAGCAGATGGCCCACCTGATGGAAAACGGTTACCATAACCTATAGACACTTGCAACACAAGGAGTCTCGCACGTTACCACTCCGGTCTCTGCTGCTCCCCAAGAGCGTACGTGTACGGGTACGTATATTCGCAGGAACACAAAAACCCTCTCGGCTCCTGTCTATCTGTCGGGTTATCGAAGTGTCCTCCTTCTCTATCGCTAGAGCTTCGTTTATTAATTGGCAGGGTGCATCAAGCGCAGGTGAGTAAAATGAGTTTAAGAGAGGTCGGGCGCATTAAAGCAGCCCGTCTGGGGAAGTATCTCCACCTCACAGAAAACCGTAGCCTAATAACAACTCCCTAGAGGGTTTTTGTGTTCCTGCGTGTGAGTGAGGTCACCAGTAAGCTTCCAAGGAGTTGCTGTGTAAGCATCGCGCGAGTGATACTTAATATATCGCAAGCGTTAAAAGGCTACGGTAACAACTTTACATCAGGTGTGCCGTATGTTTATGTGCCTCCCGATGTAGTATAAAGAACAGTGTACATTGACTTTGTTTGATTTTTTTTGGTTCTTTTAATCCCCGAGGGGAAAGGCAAAGGGATCAAGCCCATACAGCCAAGTCTTCAGATTAGAACCATTTGAAAATCTTAATTCTACTCGTATGTTCCAGCTTCAGGAACTGTACTGAAAAAATAATTGGGAACGGTACCCAGACCCAATCAACCCAGTTTAAATACCACCCGTAAAACGTGGCTTTACAAGGTTTTCTTTATGAACTTATTCACGTCTTCCAAAAAGTGCATACACGTGTTGTAGTTTTTTCATTACTGCATAATTTCACTAGCACTTATGTTACAAAATACTATCGAAAATGTCACATAAAACTAATTTTATACTGAATTTTAAAAATTTTAAGTATAATAACAATGTCACTCGTCAAAAGCGCGGGAAGAAGCCCCTGACTTTGTTTGAGAATGCATCAGAGTTATATGCTGTCTTAGACCTTTCAATAAAAGGACGCGCTATACGCTTGGTTCTGTTAGTAAATAATTCTCCATTTTTGACGGGGGACGAGGTAACTACTACATAGAAACGATTACAACACTCGCAAAAACATTTTGTGTTGTCATGAACGCACACATGAAAAAATGTTCAACACTAGGTCATTTTACGCACACTAATAAAATATTCACGACAACATGCTAGCAAAATTTACTATTAATGTTATAAAAGTAATAGGGATTGACAAATATCGATATTATAATTTCAAAATATCAATATCGATGTCATCTTTGTGTCATGACGAGTCAATGACAAGGATGAACATATAAATATTCTATACTAGACGAGCTCGGTGGCGCAGTGGTGAAACGCGTTGTTACGTTACATTGACACCGACGTTCGTGGGTTCGATTCCCACACAGTACAAACATTTGTGTGCACGAACATGTCTGTTTGTCTTGGTCTGGGTATTTATATGTATAATAAGTATGTATTTACAAAAAAAAAATATTTACGAATGTTTATCAGTTGTCTAGTACCCATAACACAAGCTTCGCTTACTTTGGGGCTAGGTGGCGCTGTGTAATTTGTCCGACAATATTTATTTATTTATTATTTATTTATACTTAACATTGGACCCTTCTGGGCACTTAGATACGTCTTACGTTTTTTTATATAAATCCTTAGTATATTTTATGCATTTCTCATAGTTTTAATTACTTTTGATCTACCAGATTTTCATAAAATTTACATTACAATAAATGTACGTCAATTAAGTTGTACAATTATAATGATCTATTTATAACTTCGCATCTAAGGTACATCCTATTTAAAGTATTATAATTTATTATTATCACGCATATTACACATGAGTACTACTGCATTAGAGGAGTTATTGGGAGATATTAAACACACTTCAAGTCTATGGGAATAAAAAGTAAAAATATTATTTTCAATACAAATTTGCACACGTATGTAGTACAGCTAATACATTAAGTATCACTCACATAATGCCTCCTCTGCTGCTAACACAGCAAGCCCCCCCCCCCCCCCCCCTCCCCCAGACGGGCTGTGGTGCGCCCTACCTTTCTTAAAATATTCTGACCAAGACAGACTGACATGTTCATCCACACGCATGTTTGTCTTGTGTGGGAATCGAACCCACGAGCATGTCAAATAAAAAAATCCTAATGAAGAATTAAGAAATGAGCTGTCTTTATTATATTTCATATGGTAAAACATATACAAGAGAAAATTATACACGAAAATGTGGTACTGTAACAAATCAATTTTATTTTTATCGATATTGAAATTTACCATTAAGCGAGCACTACGCATCCCTTTTCAAAATCATTTATTAGCATCTTGGGAATCCCCTCAAAATCTAAAATGGCTGTTTATGTAGTTGTAAATGGAGTACTGTTTTGCCAGGCAATATTAGATTTTAAATTCTCATAAAATTAAACGTAGAAATACAAAATTAGTCTTGTTGTAGCGTCGTTGTGTGCGTGGTCACGTGACCACTAGTCTCGTAAATATTGAAACGATTAAGTAATTTATTTTGCTGTGGATTGGGCAATCGTCAGCCATTATTATACTATGCTAAATTGCATGGAGTAGTCACGGAATATGATTCGATTGCATCAGTACTCGATTACTGAATCGATTTCTCATGTATTAATCGTTATCACACAATTTTAATTTCTTTTATATGAAAACAAATAAAATAATAACTTACATGTGAAAGGTAACTCCATCTTTTTGCAAACTAGAAGTGTTCGACCTCTTTTTGCATGACATAACTGCACATTTTGGCATTTTTAGTATAACACGTTAAGATGTCACCGGAGCGATAACGATTACTAGACTGTTAGAGAATCGTTTACGCAAGTAGTTTTTATACGCGCAATGGATCATATTATCTTGTACTATGAGTACTATGACAGAGAGGAATGATCCTACGAGGCTGGTCCTTTGTTGAAACGTCTAAGCATGCTGTTGAGGAAGCTAAAAAGGGACTTTTTCCCGCGCTTTTGACGAGTGACATTGTTGCGATATTTTAAATTTTTACGACGAATGGAATAGGAGGTACAAAGCAGAGACAACGGCCTCCATAACAAAAATAATTTTCCCTGACGCAGTGGCAGCATACGAAATTGTTCGCAAAATAGCGATAGAAGGTAGCACAACGCAAATACTAACGGGACATGGTGGGTTCTCCTCATACCTGAGTCGGTTCAGGTGTAAGGAGAGCCCATCCTGCATATGCGATCCGAACAAAGATGAAGATGTGTTGCACCTGATTCTGGAGTGTCCGGTCCATGCCAAAGACAGATTCGACCTGGAGCAGAGAATGGAAGTCACGCTAAGTAGTAACAACCTGGCAAATATAATAAAAAACAGGGACAGACATATGTTTATAGAATTTTGTAATAAAATAGTTAAAATAGTAAACAATAGAAATAAGTAGAATAAGCAAAATATAATTACACTGTATATTTAGTATACAATGCAAATATATATATATATAAAAGTTATGTACTAGATTAAGAAAACATAGTTAAGCATTACAACGAACTGTAAAGTATACGTTAAGCACTACATCAATACTGGAAAATATAATAAAGAACTACAGAGTGTATCATTATTACCCGTGCTCTTGGAAGTAGGCGAAACAAAAATTTAGGTAGATGGTCTAACCCGACCTCGAGAGAAAAAGATACGATGAATGAAAGAAAGAACTGGATGAAGAATAAAATTACGAGAAGGAAAAAAGCGAGAACTGGTATGAAAGAGTAGATAACATACTGTTTGTAAACACAGGCTCCGACCAAGTTGGAGGTAGAGTAGGATTTTACAAAGTAAGCCGATCTGCGCACACCCAGCGGACGGCTATGCACCCGCTGGATGTGCGCAAATTGCGATTGGCCTATAAAAAAAAAAAAAAAACCTACCGAGCTGCTGGTTGCAGATCTTGTAGGTGCCGTAGAGGTACAGCGGATGAAGATCTTCTAGGAGCAATGTACTCCTGATGACGTATAGGCACGGTTCGCGCTTGACACGCGGGTGTCCTTTCGGGCGTTCACCAAGCGAATGCGCGGACGTGGACCATCGTACCGAAAACGACGGTAGACATCCAAAAATTGGTGGCGCAAAAATGTGTAATTACCCACCAATACTTTACAAGGATCGAACACCGTATGAACTAATTGGTGGCGGAAGCACACAAAGCAGGTTAGATCAAATTGCATGCAAATTTGACTTTCGCAAAATAACGCCTGAATCTATTAATAATTTCGAAATAGATATACAAAGCAAAAGTAGAAAGAAGTAGGAGCCGAGGAAGGCCAAGACTTACCTATCATGACCAAATTGATCGTATTTTATCAGTAGGTGATGTCAGGAGTATAAGACATCGGCGAGCATGCATGGGAAGAGCTATCCATGTTAATGAAGCGGTTCTCCCTGCCTACCCCGTAGGGATTTTGCGTGTAGTCATAGTATAGTATGATTGACATTGATTAGATTAACCTAAACCTCACGTGTAATGAGACGCCATCAGATAAAACACCAGAACCGTCAAGAACAATGTTTGTCCAGTAAATAAGATAATTACTCAAAACAACTTGTTTATAGTTATGATTCCAAATTCAGTAGAATACTCATTAGTATTTATCTGTACACAGAATTGAAGTTATTTATATTGTAATCGTAAATTAATAATAACAATTACAAACATCTTCCCATTTCGTGACAAGATAATAAAACCAGTCAAGTTCGAGTCTGACTCGCGTACAGAGGGTTTAATTTTATCCCACAATATATATTTTTTATTTATATATAACACAAGACAGAATACAATTATTATAATTATTTGAAGAACAGATAAGACTTATGAGCTAGATGGTCAATCCAAGGTATGTACATAGAACATTTGAACGAGTTAGACACTTAGGCTATGTGAATAGATTAGATAAAAGTTAAAAAAACATTTCTTTGCCATTAGGCCCTCACGGGCACTTAGACACGTCTTACTTTTTTAAATCAAATAATATTGTATATTGTTAATTTTTCATAGCTTTAATCTCACTTTTTTAATCTACCAAAATTTCGAAAATGACCATTGGCGAAGAAGAAATGCCAAAAGAATCTTACATAGGTGTTTTTATACTTAAATCACCATTTTATATTAAAATAAATATATGTGAGTGGACTTATAGTGATATCAAGTGGTACAATTAAAGATATATTAATACATGCCGTATCATTTACAAACATCTCTGTCAGTCAGATATTCATCGATTATAAATAACCCTTCTTACATCGAGTATTTTTGATGTGCCTTTTGAACATATTATCAGGCAGGTTTCAGGTAATTTATTATAGAATCGAATACAATCTTAATATATAAAATTCAAAGTCCTGACTGACTCATCAACGCCCAGCCCAAACCCTTGGACCTAGGAAGCTGAAATTTTGCACAGATATTGTCTTTATGACGTAGGCAAGGAATAAGACGGGATTTTTCGAAATTCCCACGGGAACGGGAATAATAAGAATTTATATTTTCGCTATAAAAGTTGCCCTATCTCCGTTATTATATTTATTAGAGACTTGAAATCTTAATATATAAAATTCAAAGTCCTGACTGACTCATCAACGCCCAGCCCAAACCCTTGGACCTAGGAAGCTGAAATTTTGCACAGATATTGTCTTTATGACGTAGGCAAGGAATAAGACGGGATTTTTCGAAATTTCCACGGGAACGGGAATAATAAGGATTTATATTTTCGCTATAAAAGTTGCCCTATCTCCGTTATTATTATATTTATTAGAGACTTGAAATTTGGCATATAAATATGTGATTGCAATCACTAAAAACCGTTTTTAGGATTTTTCGAAATTCCCTCGGGAACAGGAATAAAAAGGATTTATTTATATTTTGTCGCTTTAAATTTACCCTATCTCCGTAACCATGTGTATTAGAAACTTAAAATTTGGCATATAAGTAGGTGATTATGAAAACAAAAAACAATTTTCAGGATATTTCGAAATTCCCACAGGAACGGGAATAAAAAAAGATTTACTTATATTTTCGCTTTAAAGTTGCCCTATTTCCGTAACTTTATTTATTAGAGACTTGAAATTCAGCTTAAAAGTAGGTTATTACGATAACTAAAAACCATTTTTAGGGTTTTTTGAAAATCCCTCGGAATATGATGAAAATCCTTGCTTAAAAGTTATATTGTTTGTTTTTTCTTTCGTAGCTATTGTTAAGTATAATAAGTGTATAAAATTATTTCCCCATTATGAAGTAGGCAAGGAATAAGACGGGATTTTTCGAAATTCCCAAGGGAACGGTAATAAAATGGATTTATATTTTCGCTTTGAAGTTGCCTATCACCGTTACTTTAATTATTAAATACTTGACATGTAAGTAGGTAATTTTGATCAGGCTTCAGTAATTTTTTTTTTTTTTTTCGATTTTTTTTTTGATTTTTCGAAATCACCTCGAAATAGGAGGAAAATCGTTGCTTTTAAGTCATAAAACTAAGTTTTGCTTTCGTTACTTTTGGCAGGTGCCTACACTAAAAAAAAACTTGATTGAATACGTATCTATCACACAAGGTTGATGCTATTGTTAAACAAAATTATCGTATTAGTCGATGAAAGTGTTTGACTTCAACGAAATGTTTGACTATAATAATAATTATATATGCGAAAAACACAATTTTGCATTTTATTCGTATTTGAACAAGTTTTTTCACCGTATATTAAAACTAATATTCGGATATTTATTACTTTTTCGTGGTTTCCTTAAGTAGCTTCAGCAATAATGAAAAAGTCGCTTGCTTGTGCACTTGCACCTCACTGACGAGGTGTACAACAGATGTTTGATTTTGATTGAGGATGCAGTATTAGCTCAAGCAGGACAAAACTTGGCACAGTACGGATTACCTCAGCCAAAAAGATTTGCAGCAACTTTGGACAATAGAGAATATCTGAGGGAGACCAATTATGATCTATGCGCCCTAGGAGAGGTGGTGTCATGCAATGAGGAGTTACTGACGGATGAACAGCTTTACGTTTACCAGAAGATCCTTGGCAATATTGAAAAAGGAATAGGGCAATTTTTTTTCCTGGATGCTCCTGGTGGCACTGGTAAAACATTCCTTATCAATTTGCTATTGGCAAAAGTTAGGAGTAATCGTAGCATTGCCTTAGCTGTCGCATCGTCAGGAATCGCAGCAACACTGTTGGAGGGAGGCAAGACAGCTCACGCTGCTTTCAAGCTGCCACTAAACCTTATCCATGTGGAAACTCCACTGTGCAATATCTCAAAACAGAGTAATGCGGCCCAAGTGCTGCGTGATTGTAAACTCATAGTTTGGGACGAGAGCACAATGGCGCATAAGGGGGGTTTTGAAGCGCTAAACAAAACACTAAAAGATATTAGAGGGAACGATGACGTGATGGGTGGAGTCACCGTGTTGTTAGCTGGAGACTTCCGTCAGACTCTGCCGGTAGTGCCGAGGGGAACTCGAGCTGACGAAGTTAAGGCTTGCATTAAGGCATCAAGTCTTTGGCCCCTAATCAAAAAGCTTCACCTTAAAAAAAATATGCGGGTGCACCTGAAGAGTGATGTTTGCGCTGGACAATTCTCCGATCTTCTTCTTAAAATAGGAAATGGAGAATATCCAGAAACTGATGGCAAGATTACAATTCCATCAGATCTTGCCTCACTTGTACCGACCGTTGATGACCTAATAGCCCGAATATATCCAGATGTTCACAACCTACACAACAAATCCATGGAGTGGCTGTGTGAACGTGCGATTTTGTCACCTAAGAACGATCAGGCTTCAGTTATTAATGACACTTTGTTAAAGTCATTCGAAGGTGTAGAATACAAGTACAAGTCTGTGGACACTGTAGTGCATACGGATGATGCTATACACTATCCTGTGGAGTTCTTAAATGCACTCAACCCACCTGGTCTACCGGTTCACACACTTATCCTCAAAGTGGGTGCTCCAGTAATGCTACTCCGAAACCTCAATCCGCCTAAGTTGTGCAATGGGACCAGGTTGCGTGTGAAAGCCTTACATAAAAACTTAGTAGAGGCCATTGTAATTACTGGCTGTGCTCGAGGTGAATCGGTGTATATACCACGGATACCACTTATACCATCGGAGTACCCATTCGAGTTTAAAAGGCTGCAGTTCCCTCTTAAGGTCTGTTTCGCAATGACGATTAATAAGTCTCAGGGTCAGTCACTAAAAACAGCAGGAATTGATCTTAGGGTAGACTGCTTCTCGCACGGTCAGTTTTACGTGGCTTGCTCGAGAGTGAGCTCTCCTAGCAGTCTGGTCATCTTAGCACCTGAGGGCAGAACCGCTAATGTAGTTTATAAAGAGGTACTATAAGTTTGGTATAAGCTCAAAAAATAGCCTTACCCCTTTACAATGGTTTTAGAATTTTGGTGTCTTTCAATCTGTATGTTATGGCATAACACAAAAACCACTGAATGCATTTCGATACAATTTTGGTAGTTTGGGGGTCCATCTTAAAATCTAAGCCACGTATCATTTAATTTCGTTAAAAAAACAGAAGATATGGTGCATAGGGTGATTTATTCTGTAGTCTACGCGGACGAAGTCGCGGGCAAAAGCTAGTTTACAATAAAATATCTATTAGTCTTAGCCGATGTATACGATTTAATAATAATCATACGCAATTTATTCCTGCTTCGATGACTTTCACTAAATTTTGAAAACGTGTCCATATTTTTACGAGCATACATTATGTTCTCATAAATATACTGAGAAATAACCGTGAGGGTATTTATTTTTTTGAATAGTTCTCTAAGTGATTCCCTGGAGTCCATGTTATAAATAGCGGCTCTCTTTTGTAATATAAAAATACTTTCAATATCGGCCGCTTTTCCCCACAACATAGGTACCATATGACATAATGCTGTGAAAGTAGTTAAAATAGACTAGGCTCGCAGTAGCCACATTCGTCAATTGTCTAATTATCCTAACTGCATATGCGGCAGTGCAGTCTATTTATGTGGGGGCCCCAGTGCAATTCGGAGTCTATCGTAATTCCAAGAAATACAGCATCATTAATAAATTCTAATACGTATTGGCAGAAACTACATTTGGTAGACTAAATTTTAAATTTGGTTCATATTTGGGGTTTTATACATGTGAACCAATTTAGAATGGCAGATAGAACACTATTTACCTTGTCAATATTTTCGCACCGGCGAGGAATATTAAAAATTTAAGAAGTATCATTAGCAAACAGTAGTATATCCACCATTTTCTGCACCATGTAGGGTAGATCACTCACATGTACTAAAAATAAAAGAGGGCCTAATATAGAGCTCTGGGGCTCTCCAATATTAACATTGCTGCCTTTAGATTTGACCCCATTTATATAAAACGTCTGTATTCTATTACTTACGTAATTTGCAAGCATATTATGAGCTTTAACTCCATAATGGCACAGCTTGAGCAATAATGTCCGATGGTCGACACAATCAAAAGCTTTGGACAGATTACAGAAGACCCCAATAGCATCCTGGGATCTCTCCCATGCGCTAAGAACATGCTTGACCAATGCTACCCCTGCACCTGTAGTGTATTTTTTAACTTCTGTAAATCCGTATTGTTAATTATGAAAAATTTCATTGGTCTTAAAATAGAGTTGCAATTGGTCAAGCATTATCCTTTTAAATACTTTACTAAATACTGGCAAAATAGATATCGGTCTATAATTCCCCAGTTCACTTTTTCACCTGATTTGAATAATGGAATTAATTTGCAAAATTTCTTCAACTGGGAACACACCCATATTACATTGAATAAAAATAATGTCAAATTTTTTATATACCACTAAGGTGGTAAACAAGCATACGGCCTGCCTGATTACCGTAAGGGTCACCGTAGCCTACGGACATTTGCAACACCAGGGATGTCTCTCATACGTTGCCGACCCTCTAAAAAACTATTCACGCCCACGAACCCCATGCTGTCGTGCCTTGGCAAAAGTTTTGCTGCAAAACCTTCGCTGAGTTCATTGCATGACTTGAGAGTTTTCGGAAGAAATCTTCTCTGGAATCGTACAGTACGCGACCATTGTGGTTCCAGCGTGTAAGGGTGAACTTCTCGCCGTCGGTGAGCTATGAGGTTATAAAATAATGCTGACAAAATCATAATAGTTTGCTCGATATAGCGTAAAAACCATTCGCAGCTCTTTTTTCAAGATGGCGGCCGCGGGACAAGGGTTGCGACCCCACAAACATTGATTTAATTTTACACTAGCCCCCTCTTGATATGCAAAAAAAAAATGCGTGCTCTTTTGCACGCTAAGACCAAAAAATTGTAACATTTCAATGGACTAAACATTTAAATACGGAACCTTATAAATTGAATCGAATTCAATTTCGATCCAACCAACTCTTCACAATGAATTTATCTAAAACCAAGATCATTTTTCTTGGTCTAAGGGAATTTCGTTATCAAGGCAAGGACCAAACAAGTTTTTCATACGAGGTCGAAAGGCAATCGAATACGGCCCGCCTCGTGTAAGCAGTTACTGCAGACAATAGAGGCGTTCCTTAAACTGAGTATTAGTAAGTTCTTTTCACATTCCTGAGATATTACTCATTTATAGCATCACAACTCAGTACAACCCTCAAAGTAATTGTAATTTGCCTGTGACCTTTTGTAAAGTACTACGGTTAGTTCTCATTGAATATAACAGCACCTTTTTCGACAAAGTTTCATAATAATATGCTAAATGGAGAAACAATGTGGCTTTATGGCTTTTTAAGAGACGTAGAGCGCATCAAAGTAACCCTTCAGGAGAAATATCTCCACCTCACAGAAAACCAAATAACAACTCTCTAGATAGTTGTTGTGTTCCTGCGTGTGGGTGAGGTCACCAGTATGGGCCTAAGGAGTTGCTGTGTTAGCAGCAGAGGTGGTATCGCGCGAGTGATATTAAACGTATTATAAGCGTTCATAGACTACGGCAACCGCTTTACGTCAGGTGGATTATATGCTTGTATGCCTCCCGATGTTGTATAATAAAAATGTCTTTAAAAACGTGGGCTACTTAAATTATACCCCTAAATTGTACCCAAAAGCTATAAACAGAGCTAGGTATACTTACAGTGCCTATGTGCTGTAATTCCTAGGAATTCGCTGGCAGTACATTCGGAATTTATACAACGGTTCCACTGTGTAGCCACTTTGCTACTAGTAGCTTTATGCTTCATGGCCTTTGTGCATAGTATTCATTTTTATAACATTAGGGCAGGAAAAATGCGTAAATAAGACCTGCCTGATGGTAAAAAATTGACTCCAGGTTGGACAAATGGCTAACAGTGGACACTACCGATATAACCAATAGTTATCATCTACACTCTAGAAAAGAAAAAAAGTACGAAAATATTTTTGACGGAAGCCTCTGTTCTATTCTGTAGATTCTACAGAACAGAACAGAGGGTTCTGAAGTTGGTTTAGAAGTTTCATTTTTTCACTGCTCGAAGGGATTGCAGACCTGAGTATTTACTAGTAAATAACAGCAAGCTGTGTAGGCAGAGCTGATATTTTTTTAATTTAATAAATATTTAAATATTTTATTTTTATTTTTTTTTAAATATATGGAACCCTGTACGACATCTAGCGACGAGTGCTGTTACTTTTTCTGTTGATGGGAGTGCAGTGCAGACTCTGCACTGCAGAGTGGCCGGCCATACGTTTTCCCATATGTTTTTTTTTCTAATTGGAACGATTTTGGACCGTTCTTCCTCACCAACGAACATTTAAATTTCAAATTAAAGGATACAAAACTACAATATGTTAGCTATTAGTGTGTCGATTTTGGAGTTTCTCACTATTACCGTCTAAACGCTAGCTGGATGATATCAGTCTACCCCAAACGACAATTTTGAGGGTAATGTGGCTCCGCTGGCTATCGCAGCTCTGCCAAATATTAATTTCAGCTTGATAGCTCCACCCGTCCCTGAGAAAAAGGGTCTTGACAGACAGATAGACAGACGGACAACAAAGTGATACTATAGGGTTCCGTTTTTCCTTTTGAGGTACGGAACCCTAAAAACTAATTTCAATTTAAAGATAGCTTTTGCTGAGCTCGGTGACGCAGTGGTTAGTAAAACGCTCGACGATCCAATTCCGACACAGGATACACATTTGTGTGTATGAACATATCTGTGGAAGTACCTCCACCTCAATTCCCTGGAGGGTTGTTATGTTCCTGCGTGTGAAGTAACTAGTAAGCTCCTAAGGAGTTGCTGCGTTACTTAATGCGTTACAAGCGTTCATTGGAAACGGTAACCGCTTCACATTAGGTGGATCGTATGATTATATGCTTCCGACGTTATATAAAAAAAAGATTGAAAATTATAGGACCATCATCACTTCGTACATTGATGTCAGTTATTTGAAAGACAAAAACGAAATAGATGAAGCAACATAATTTATATTTATTTCTTATACTAGATGAAGCCCGCGGCTTCGCACGCATGAGATTTGGCTTTTAGTAGCCTTCATTTCTCTATAGACCTCAAATTCTTTCTGTTTAATAAAAACAAAGTTCAGAGTCTTAGATGCAACCGTAGAGCGATTCAATTTTCATATAGCGCCATATATTAACCTTTATGGGTGGCAACGTATATTTATTTTATTTTTATTACATAAAAAATGCGTAGTTATTTAACAAATAATACGTATTCTATGAAAATAATAAAAACAAAATTGCAAAGTCCCCGAAGGGGAAGATATTTCCCCCTAACTTTAACAGTTTTTAACGCAGGAATCCTAAATATTTACGGGATAAAAAGTACCCTATATTCTGCTCTGAACAGTCTTTCCTACCTACCAGTGAAAGTCCTGTCAAAATCGGTTCAGCCATTTCGAAGATTAGCCCGGACAAACAAACAGACAGACAGCCACAGACAGACAGACAAAAAGTTAAAAATGCATATTTAGGCATTGGTAACGTGCAAATAACAATATGAACTTATGATAAAAGCTTTATTTTGAAATCACAGAGAGACACTTCAATTTTATTTATATTATTTTTATATTTTTACATATTATATTATTATATATATAAAAAAATGCGTAGTTATTTTATGTCACAAAAAATACGTATTCTGTGAAAATAATAAAAATAAAAGTGCAAAGTCCCTCGAAGGGGAAGATATTTCCCCCTAATTTTAACAGTTTTTCATATTTTACGCAGAAACCCTAAATATTTACGGGATAAAAAGTACCCTATATTGTGATCTGAACAGTCGTCTACCTACCAGTGAAAGTCCCGTCAAAATCGGTCCAGCCGTTTCAGAGATTAGCCGGAACAAACAGACAGACAGACAAAAATTGTAAAAATATTCATTTTGGTATATGTACCGTGTATATATCCATATGCATTTAGTTAAAAGCGGTTATTTTAATATTACAAACAGACACTCCAATTTTATTTATCTGTATAGATTAAAGGGCATTCATGATGTAAACTTAGTATTTCCTATATATAAAACTCTGTATTTTAACCGAATCCCTGGGCTTAGGTACCGGAGCCCGCCCACCTAATGGATTAGAAAATGGGATAATGTTAAGAAGAAGAAGACAGGAACAGGTATAAACGAAAGTTTGTCAGTTATTTATTACCTATAGTCAAAAACTGACTGCGTATAATTTTGAATTAGATCTATAGTAGTAACTAAGTCTTATTATCATCACTTGTTCTTTAATTTCTCGGCGTGATGATGGTAATATTATGACGGAGCGTGTAAGGGCGTTGGTATGGGCCGTAACTTGTGTGTTTGTGATGGCACAAACACATAAATTCCATCCCATACCCTATGGACCATAAGTCTCGACTCAAAATGGTTTCTGTTGAGACTTTTGGCCCGTGGGTTAAAGAGGTTTCTTAAAAGGGTTGGTTCATGGGCCTACCTTTTGCTGTAACGGTCTTGCCACACAGACTAAATACCGATAGTTCTTATTTTGTTGTTATGAAGATATCTCTTTCTTTAGGTCAAATTTATTGTGTACTGTCCTTGGTGAGTATATTTGTTATTCATAACGGGAAACTGGCGACTTGATGTTTTCTTATTGTGTACATACATTGTAGGATTCGGTTATGTATAAAACCGGCTGGCACCGGCGTCCCGCGAGTTCCGCGCCGATCGCGGCCGAGGCTACACGTATACGTATACAGTCACAATCAGTAAGGTCTGTGGAACGTGCCAGAGCTTGAGGGGACAATTGGTGCAATCATCTCGTTGAGCGTAAACAAACGGTGAGTGTTGTCTGCTTATGTAACCGTAATGTCAGTGCTGCGCCGTGACCACAAGAAAATATCAATCAAACCAATTTTTCCGGCTGTAAGCTGTCACTATGAAGCATGCAAAACATAACTACAAGACTTGCATGTAAGTACGTAACAAAGTATACGAAGTATGTACATTTTGAAATCCGCTATAAATATTGACGACATATGATACCTATTCCAATTTTTTGTATCACAAGGTGGGTAGACTTTGTTATTAGCTATACAATACACCACCGTAACCCATTTTACAAAGTTTTTATTATTTATTAACTTGCCCTGTCGGTATGTTTGTATGCGTCAAGTCTTAGAATCTAATTAGAACCACTTCCTGACGTTCGATTGTACTCAAATTTGGTATACTTGCGTATTTTCGGTGACTACGTAATATTATAGTACTATGGAGCTGGTCTGATGATCGAGACGGAAGATAAAACTCCTAAACTAAACAAGATAAATTTTTCGAGTTCCAGTTCATTTGTTATGTCTTGGCGAACACTCTGTGCTACATGATATCTAAAGCCTGAAGATGGAGTCAGACGATGGCCAAAGGAACTCTGTAATATCCCTATTGAATTTGGGTTGATTTGTTTTGCCTTGGTACACACTTTGGTCCTATGTAATATCTAACTTCTGAAACTTCTGAACTAAACAAAGTTCCTCATCGAAGAATTAGATAGTTGTTTTTTTATATGTCGCCGGAAGGCATTCGAGCATACGGCCCACCTGATGTTACCATACCATATACCATACCATAACCATGCGGTTACCATAGCCTGTGAATGCTTGTAATAGGTACATTAAGTGTCACACCCGCGATGCCTCCTCTGTTGCTAACACAACAACTTCTTAGGAGCTTACTGGAGACCTCACTCGTAGACATGAACACAATAACCCTTTATGGAGTTGTTATTTGGCTGCGGTTTCCTATGAGGGTACTACCCCATACGGGCTTTTTTGGGCCATCAAACCCTCTCTTAAAACATCCAGACCAAGACAAACAGATATGTTCATGCACACAAATATTTGTCCTGTGTGGCAATCGAACCCACGAGCGTTGGTGATAAAGTCGCGCCATTCACGACTAGATCTAGCCTCTTACGCTGAAACTTCGTTTGTTAATCGGTAGGGTACATCACGTGCTACCTGTACATTTATCTAATATACGTCATATTGTTCAGAATTCTGTACCCGGCAGGCAATACGGTAATTCTATTGCTGTCACTCGCATGTCCAATGTGTGGATGAATGTGACCGTGGGTCACAGGTTCCAAGCTTGCACCCTAAATGAGTTACATACCTGTAATGTAAAGTTAAATAGTATGTTGACAACAGAGCAGTGACAGCCCAGTGGATAAAAAAACTGGCCTATTGACCAACTGGTCCCGGGTTCGCATCCTGGCATGTTCGAATTTATGTGCGTATTTGTAATTATATATATCTAGGAACATGAATAAGTTTATATCTACGAGTTGCCTATAAGGGACGCGGAAATTAATTTCACTGAGTAGTTGCGAAGAATCTACAATATTATTCAATATCTATCTTACTGAAGAAGACTATATCAGCTATATTTCTGAGAAATTCAAGAGGAAAAAGTTATCAGTTTTAGTCGATTTTTGTTACGGATCTATCTCAAAACTGAATTAGTTTGTATTTTGCTCATATCCGTATACATAGGTACCTACCATATACATGTATTATAAACAACTAAATCGTAGAACCTTCTTTTTCTGAAAACAAATGGCGTTTGGTCGGTTTTTGTGTTTATTTAATGTCGGGTGACAAACAAATCAACGTACCTCCTGACGTTATCATAGCCTATAGACGTTTGCCGCACAAGGAGTACCTACACAGCATAAACGTTGTCTCCTCGCTAACGTAGCACTTCCTCAGGGCTTCCTGATCTGACTATAATACAAAACACATTACTGTTATTTTGCTGCAGTTATCATAATATTGGGATTTATTACACGTCACATACTCATATAAGTAAATAGCTGTGCACTATAGTTATGTAATATGTATATTTCATCAATCACTAAGTAACTACTTACCTACAGTCTTATTAAAAGTTATCTATGTATTGACCCCTTCTTTCATATAAAGTTTCCTTATATTGAATGCAAATACGGGTACACATAGTATCACTAAATGGAGACAGACAGCCATTTAATTTTTTTGTAGGCTGTTCACAACCAACATATCGTTATCAATCAGTTTCTCGCTCGACACTTATAGACTGCAACGTCTCCAGGTGGCACTGGAATGAAACATCCCGAAGGTGGCAACTGACACCATAAAAAATGGACCTGCGCTTGATATATATTAAGCAGCTGCCAAGAAGTAGACTACGTTTCACTCCAGAAAGATACTCAGCTTTTTAACTTCAGACTATCGAAGGTCAAAAAACGTCACGCGTTACACTAAACGTCCATATCATTGTCAGTTCAGCGTCAGTGCGACCCCAAGAGGGTCAAGGTGATCGCTAACCTGTTCAGTTGCCGTATACAACTCAGTTGTAGCATCTCCAGTATAATCATTCCTTGCTCTCTCTTCACCGTCCCGAAGAGATATTCCAGGATCTCTTTTACGGTACTCCTTTGCAACTCTACTTCAAAAAATCACGGATTCAGCTTCTTTATTTTCCTTTTTTGTCTCCTTCCTCCTCACGTCCCTCCGGCCATTTCTCCTCTTTTTTCCGCTCGTCATATTCTGATGATGATTTAAAAAAAAACATCCTTATTTAATTTTTACACACTAATCTGAACAATTCACCAAATTCCTATCTTTAGAATCAGTGGCATATGCGTAGATGCGCCAGAAAGGATATTTTTTTAATTGTTCGTTAATTATTGTGGTACAAAAAATGTTTCGTATTATTTTTTATTATCAAATAAACTGTTATCTACCTATGTACGTCAATAGATTTCCTTTAGTGCCGAATAGAAATGTTTTTTTTTATTACGGTTTTGAACTATCAATAACCATCAGAAATATCAGTATTACTGAATTTTAAATATCTAGCGTGTTTTAGAATTTATTGTTTTTCAATTCTGGCTGACTTAACGACGGCGTGCGTGTTTAAACAGAAAAAATCTATGCAAAAACTTTACTTCTTGAGCCGGTGCTGCAACCCGTTTTGTATACGTATATTATAAAATAATGCTATCAACATGCCAGCTAGGGAATACCCAACATAAGGAAAACCGAATTATTTCCGTATGTAAGATCATAACATCTTTTGATTCTAGGAACTAAAAACAATCTTGATCTAATCCTGACATGTTTTGTATTACGGCTAAGTATGTTCGGCGTACATTTACATCGATAGTTCTATGTGTTGATGATAAAAGTTTTACCTACTTAAAAAAATATCACACCGACTCCAAAAACATCAGCTATGAAAAAATGCAGTAAAAGGTACGAAATAATAGCTTCATTTCTTTAAATTACTATAAACAAATATAATAGTGTCTATTTGTACTTAAACAGAAATTAGAAATATATTTTTAGATGACTTAGAATAAAATCAATGTATTAGGACAAGAATATACATTATTTATTTTTTAGTAAAATTTCAAATCGGTTTATAAATGACGGATTTCTGAGGTACTCGTAACAAACATAGAATAAAATAATATAAAACCGGAATGATAACCTCTACCTTTTTTGAAGCGACATGACATCCTAATCATATCGTATTATGAATTTAGAAGGTCATAGAAGATAAATTAACACGGGTCTTCCCTATCTTCGTACGTATTTAGGCGCCGTGCCCTATTTATATACAAAAGTTTAGAAGTATTAGGTATCTAGAATATTTTTATGGAATAATCTCACACTACAGACATCATGAAGTACAGAGGGTCGCAACTGGTCTGGTCGGGGTGGGGTGAGGCAGTGCCACAAACTTTTGGGGTGACGTGGAGTCTCACGGTGAGACGATGAAACATACTCAACGGAAAGGCCTCGCTACTTACCGAAACTAAAATGTCTGCTTGAAAAGATTCCAAACAGTCCATTTCATTCTGTTTTATTCTCTCTGTGAACGGTATCAATAATTCGGTAAAAAAAATAAATTCAATTATTTGCTAAAAAAAGTGATTCTACTGCTTTTACCGTTGTGTCTCAATTACTGAGCTGATTTTGATGGACGATATGTCTATCGATTCGTTATTGTTGTCCGACTGACATAGGCTGCTACATTTTATATGAACAAACTGAATAGACCGGTAATTATCTAAAAATATTGGTGTCAGATTTTATTATTTGCCACTGCATCGAATTAGATGTCAGATGCACTAAAAATTCCGAGTTCAAAATATAAATAAAATTGAAATACCTAGTGACAGACAAACGATTTATACTATTTCAGTGTTTATATTAATACTAAAAGCGCTATCTATGTAAATTTCTTAATGCAATGTCAGCAGTAGAGACCTAAATCGATGGTTTGCCCGGCGATAAAAGCTCATAATGAACGATGCCCTTCCAACCCCACCATACACACAGCATCACCTTATTGAGAGTTAATCCGGGGTTTGCTATAGTCTGTGGAGCTCGACTGCCCTTTGATCGTGATCTTTATCTCACGTTCTTGACATAGGTAATCCACTTTTCATCACCTGTGTAAATCTTTTCAAAAACAGTTCAATTTCATTAGAAAATCGCAAATGAATGCACAGATTCATTGAGTTCCTTTCAGTGAGCTTTTGTAGCTAAATAACAACTCCCTAGAGGATTATTGTGTTGCTGCGAGTGAGTCAGATCACCAGTAAGCTCCTAGGGAGTTAAGGATGAAAGATTGATTGTGATTGTGAGACCAAACGAGACAGCTATGAAGTTGTTCTTGGTTCCTATAAGAGAGTGAATTTAGAGTCGGCAACGCAGGAGTGACACCTCTGGTGTTGCAAATTTCCATAGGCTACAATGACTGTTCATCATCAGGCAGGCTATATGCTATTTGGCACCTTAGTGGTATATAAAAAAACGAATCAGGTAAAAAATTTTATGAATGGAACGAAACCCCCTCGTGTCGAATACTTCATAAGGATATTCACACCTATACATACATGGAGACGGAATGTGATGGATTGTGATGGTGGTGATTGATTTGATTTTAATAGTTATACGTTTTCGAAATACTATAATGGATACAAGATGCGTATCCCTTTCGGAGATCATGAAAGGATAAGGAGATAAAAAATGCAAGACTACTTAGAAATAAAATTTGTGTGTTGCGGTCTGATATTACTAAGCATGGCGTATCAAATAATGTTAATGTATTTTCTGCTATATCAGCTAATTCCTTATGGTTCGCCGTTTTAAACGCTATACAATACATCATTTCGAAATGCCATTTATAACACTAAGGATGTAACTATTTATGTCCTTCACTAGGTAGGTAGTTGTAGTTGAATTAAAATTAAACTGTAAATTAATATATTTAGGACTTAATATTCACTGAACATAACCTTGTTCAAATCGAGTAAAAACAGGAAGTCATGATTAGTCTTCTTCATCTTGGCGTTATTCCGTTTCCTAATCCATTGGATTGGCGAGGTCCGCTACCTAAGCCTAAGGATTTGGCGAAGCGACTGCAGTTAGACCTCCACAAGCCAGGGGAAAAACCAAAAGTTTCTTAAGTTAGGTCACGCGTCTTTCGAAATATAATTTTTTGAACGTGCGGGTTTTCTCACGATATTTTCCTTCACAGCCGAGCAAGTGATTACATACAACTATGTACTTATGTATTACGAAAAGACGAATATAGTGGTATGTGCCCGGAGTTTGGCATGTACCACTAAATTCTTGTTGGGATTGGCCAACTGGCTCGGTATGGACCAGTTGGCCAATGGGCCAGCTCTTTATCCACTAGGCTATCACTGCTTTGAAGTCATGATTAGTCATTAATAAATATTATTCTTGATAAACAAAGTATAGCATTTAGTGAAACTAATAATACATATATATTCATTATCTAACACGAGCAGTCAATTTGATTGTTAATATTATCAAAGGAACTTGAATTTTGTTTGTCTGCTGACATATCTGGTGCGTCTAGAGTAACATTTTTTTTTTCAAATCTAGTTAATGATTTTGATATGCATTCTATTATGCTTATTGGAAATAGTTCTATCTATATCTTCAACTGAAGTTCCTGCGGTGTATGCAGAGTGAATCGAGCCCTACGTGACTCAATTCTTACACACCTCATTCGCTGCTTTAACTCACGTTCGCCGGTTCCTAGTGTTCCTGACAACACGTTCTGATAGCACACGACCGATTTGGTCATGGTACGTCAGTCTTGACGTTTCTCGGCTTCTAAAGGGTTTTTCAATAGGCGCGGGTAGTTTTTGGCGGCTCGTGGCGGCCATTTTGTTTTGGTGACATCTGTCAAATCTTTTGTTTATTATTCAGTTACTTATGCTAAATCAACATGGCAAGTTACACGATTTAACAGCACGTTCAAATGATTAAAACTTTATTATCAAAACTAGCTGCTGCCCGCGGCTCCGCCCGCGTGGAGTCAAATAACGTAGCCTATGTGTTACTCCAGATCATAATCTATCTACGTGCCAAATTTCATTCAAATCCGTTCAGCCGTTTAAGCGTGAAAGAGCAACAAACATCCATCCATACATACAAACTTTCGCATTTATAATATTAGTAGGAAGAGGTTCGTTAGTGCTAACGTTGCGCGCATTGCGCCCTTTTTACGGTAGACGTGGTGGCCCTTCACAGTCGACTCTTCTACGTTTGGTGGGCAAATTTGAGACGAGCGGTTCGGTAAACAATCAGCCAACACCGGTACGTTCAAGGAACGCAAGATCGGCCGAGAACATCACCGTGGTCCCTGAAAATGTACAGCAGAACCCGAGGCAGTCGATTCCTCGCTGTGCACAAGAACTCGGTCTTTCGCAGACGTCAACTTGGCGAATTTTGCATCGAGACTTAGGCCTACATCCGTGCAAGATCCAACTGACCTAGGAGCTCAAAGTTCATGACCATAGACAACGCCGTTTGTTTACTGACTGGGCTTCGAATCGATTGGAAAAGGATCCCAATTTTGCCCGAAAAATCATCTTTAGTGATGAGGCGCATTTTTGGATGAATGGCTGTATTAACAAGCAAAACTGCCGTATTTGGAACGACACTAACCCACGCGAGGTTCATCAGGTGATAATACATCCTCGAAAAATTACCGTTTGGTGTGGATTTTGGGCCGGCGGCGGCATCATTGGTCCGTACTTTTTCGAAAACGACGCTGGTGAGGCGGTCACAGTCAACGGCGAGCGCTACAGAACGATAATAACCAACTTCTTGTGGCCCAAATTGAAGCATATGCACCTAGACGACATGTGGTTCTAGCAGGACGGTGCTACGTGCCACACAGCGGACGCCACGATTGACATTCTGCATGAGCGATTTGAGGGTAAAGTTATCTCTCGCAGGGGTGACGTGAATTGGCCACCAAGGTCATGCGATTTGACCCCGCTAGACTTTTTCTTGTGGGGTTTCTTCAAGTTGCAGGTGTACGCAAATAAACCACAATCGACCGATGCCCTAAAGGTGAACATAACACAAGCTATCGCACAAATTCAGCCGGATCTATGCGGAAGAGTCATTGAAAATTAGATCACTAGGATTCGTACCACTGTAAGAAGCCGAGGCGGGCATTTGAACGATGTCACATTCCACACTTAATGGCACATACAGGGCCTTGCAAATAAAAAAATATTTTTGTTAATACCTCACACACAGCTTGTTTTATTTAATTTCAACATCTACCCGCCCTTATTGAAAAACCCTTTACTTGCACGTTGTATTTCTCTTTCGTCATTCTTTCCTCTTGCACTATTTCTACATGTCCGAACCATTAGAGTGTGTCTTTTTTGTCTTAACATTGTTACTCTCTTTTAGATCAACTCTCTTTCATATAAATACGCTGCAGATTTTGCGCAACGCTCGCCTCTCGTCGGCGTTTCATGCTCATGCATTTACTTTCATGCTCTTTGCCAAACTCAACTCTAGATTCCATACATTAGCGTTAGGAGTCGGAGCACGTTGTGTATAGCGTGCTATACGTATATTTGCTCCAAACCTGCGGGTGATGCTATGTTGTTGTTAGCGAGTCTACAACCTGTTTCGAACTATAATAACTGCTTTGCTTAGTTAAGAAACAAGTTGGTGTATGTATTTATATCAGACGTGCAGTTCAGTTTTGTGCCAATCATTTTATAAATACAGAGTCAATAATAATATTTGAATTTACTTTATTCGTTCTAATTAATATTTACGGCGTTAATGCCCAATTTCGGTGTCAGCTGGGTAACGAAGGGGATATTTATAATAAATACCCTAGAAAATGTAGCTAGTAGGCACAAAGAAACGTTAGTAAATGTCCTAAAACAAATACAAAAGCTTGTGTGGTACATAACAAGAATGAATATTGATGATTATTGGAATACTTTGAAGCAAGCATGTAAGCAATTTGTCGAAACTGTAAGAAGGAAACTTGCCACATTAACTTATTGAGGTTTGGCCTGATAACTAATTATGCTTTTCTCTACGTTATCTTATCATCACAAAGGGTGGGACGACGCAACGATAGGAAGATCTGGGAGGAAATAAACACAGTATACCATTCTAATAATGTTCCTACTAAAAAGGATTCTACAAGTATCAGAATATGGTGTTCTTAAAAGAACTTAAAAGTTGTAAACAACACATTCAAATGAGTGAGAATAACTATATGAAGATGTTACTAGTAATAAACTATCACAATCATATACAAAATAACCTGTTCGTGAAGTATTATTAGCAGCAGCTCCAGTGGAAGTTAAACCTGTCGGTTTACATCTAGTAATCGATTACGTTAAAAACGAATAACTATAAAGAATTGAAGAAAGAAGAATTGATGAGAAGTATGATGCCATCAGCAATTTTTAATAACCGCACCGCTCGCGAACGGCGGGGAGTTCACCGCCGCACGCTGGAACCGCAATGGTCGCGTGTTATGCGGTTCTAGAGAAGTTTTCGTCTAAGAGAACTCAAGCTGTGGAGTGAACTCCCAGCCGACGTTTTGCCAACGGACTACAGCATGGGGTTCTTCAAGAAAGGCGTGAAGAGGCTTTTAGAGGGTTGGCAACGCATGAGTGACACCTCTGATGTTGGAAATATCCGTAGGCAACGGTGACTGTATACCATCAGGCAGGCTGTATGCTTGTATGCCACCTTAGTGGTATAAAAAAAAACATTTGTTAATAAAAAATCGGCCTATTATCCGACAGTCCCTGATAAGAATCCTGGTATACTAGTACCACCTGGTATACTGGTATACACTAAATTCGTGGTTACAGATTTATGTACATATATGTAATTATCACTTGCTCGACAGTCAAGGATAGCACTGTGAGGGCCTAATTTAAGAAAGGTCTGTTTTTCTCACTGGGTTGTAGTCGGGTTGGGTCCGACGACAGTCTCTCCGTGTCAAAATATATTGTATCTTTTAAATTATCTAATTCCTTAGGCTTACCCCGCCAAACCTAATGGATTAGTAAACGTGATAACGCTAGAGAGACGATCAAGTGTTATAGAGCAAGATCCCATGAACGCTAGACCTTCGTTATTTTATAAAAGCAGAGAAAGTTTCTCAGCGCGTGCTCCCAACCCACACATAGCCTCGCGCTCGGACTTCAGCTTTTATACTCTACCGTAATATAGCTACAATTTATTAAAGTTTAACAGTCTGGAAAGGGGTTGCCACGATGGCAAGTTTCTGGTAATGGATGACATAGTTTCTAATATTACCCCGAAGAAAATATAAAAAAAAACACGCATTATTATTTGATAAAATTAAGTTGATATTTTTTAAACCATTGCTACCTATTACCTGCTGAAGCCACGATGACCCAAACTTAGGTAATAGTTGGCCATCGTTTCTACCTGTGTCGGGAGCATGCGCTGAGAAACTTTCAGCTTTTATAAAATAATGAAGGTCTGGCGTTCATGGGATCTTGGACTATTGTATTTATATTCAGCTTGAGGCGAAAATGTTTACGTAATCTTTAATAATTAATCTGATTATTAACATGTTCTACACATTTATGTACTTACAAGATTATCTCTTGCGTGTGATTATTAATAACATGTTGATTGAGGAAAACTGGTTACGGACTTTTTATCACAGGAAGCGTAAAAAACTTTTGATTTATGTTCTTCTTTCCTTATTTAAATAAGTTAATTATACGAGTATTATAAATTTGTAATTTGTTAGTAATTGCCTTTTTCCGTCGACAGGTAGCAGACATGGCCTTACAGTGGCAAAAAGTGTTGGGATGTTTGTGTGTTCTGGCAGCCACGGCTGGGATCCAGGCGGTGCCCACGCCGGACACAATGGTGGTCTCCCGGACTGATAGTACTTCCGTGAGTATTCGGTATCAATAATTGTGATAAGAGTATTCAAACCTCCATAAATTTACGCAACATCATATGGGTAACAAATCGACACGCCCAAACGTCATACTGGGCCGATGTTATTTTCATATGGTAACATGTAAATCTCTATACTTATGATTTTAAAAGGATGTTGAATAAGATTAACTGCAAAATCATCTGCCATTTATATTAAGAGTTAAAGTAGGTATGAAATTGCCGATTTGTGCTAAAAAATTAAAACTCGTTTTTTTCTAAGATGTAACATTTATTTAATTAAAATATTTACCTTCATTATCTATACATTTCTGCCATTTCATCGGAAGTTTATTTATGCCTTTGCGATAGAACTCTGGGGATCTAGATTCGACAAACTGTGTGAAACCATTTTGTACTGCCTCCTGGGAAGAAAATTTTTTACCACGTAGAAATTTGTCCAAATGACGAAAAAAATTGTAGTCAGTTAGAGCAATGTCTGGCGAGTACGGAGGATGACGTATGGTTTCTAACTGCAGTTCCTGAAGAGTTACAACGATTTCTCGTGCAGTGTGTGGTCTTACGTTATCATGGAGCAATAATGGTGAAGATTGATTCCCGAGTCGGGGCTGTTTCACTGCCAGTTTCGCCATCATTGTTCGAATTTTGGCACAGTAAACATCTGCTGTTATTGCTTGACCAGACCTGAGAAAGCTATATGTAAATAACGCCATGAAAAGGCCACCAACAGTTACCATTACTTTTTTATTGGTAAGCTTTCCTTTAGGGCATTGTTGCGGCGTTTAACCTGGGGTCAGCCATTGCATTTTTCGCTTACGGTTTCGTAAAGAACCCACTTTTCGTCACATGTCACAATTCGATCCAATATCCTTTTATTTCTGTACCGATTCACCAAGGCAACACAAGTTTCAACACGCGTTTCTTTCTGCAATCAGTCAAATCATGAGGCACTCAGATGGTTCGTTCTTCAAGTCGAAGTTTCCATTACGAGAGGTTTAAACCAAAAACGCACGGTGCGTTCATTAGCAGTCTCCTCTCCAAACACAGCATTGATCAGGAGGTAGTACAAAATGCTTTCACACAGTTTGTCGAATCTAAATCCCCAGAGTTCTATTGCAAAGGCATAAATAAACTTCTGAATTAGAAATCTGAAAACTCTAAATTAGATGGCAGCAATGTATATACATAATGAGGGTAAATATTTTGATTAAATAAATATGTTACAGTTATGAGGCTGTGCTTGGTCCATACGGAGATAAGAGAGTGAACGATGCTGGTAAGATACTTTTAGACGTATGTATGGAACGAAACCTCCTTGTGTCGAACACGTTCTTCCATCACAAGGATATTCACACGTACACATGGAGACGGAATGAACAGAAAAGTGTGATTGATCTGATTTTGATAGATGGACGTCTCCGAAAGTCGTTAATGAATACAAGAGCCTTCAGAGGTCCCACTCTTGAAACGGACCACTATCTGGTGATAAGCCGATTTGTGGGCCTTTTCAAGAAGTGGAGGCATTGGCGAGTGCGTATCCCTTTCGGAGATCACGAAAGGATAAGGAGTGAAAAATTGCAAGATGAAAGTGTGAGGAGTACGTATGTACGTCTAGTCAGTGAAAGACTTGCGAACGTGAGTCTTTCCGACTCAGATGTAGACGAATGTTGGAAAGTTCTGAAAGAAAGTATGGTGGACAGTGCGAAAGAAGCATGTGGATGCGCAAGGAGACGTAGAACACTGAAAGGAGATGCCTGGTGGGATGCGGAGGTTCAATCCTCCGTGCATAAAAAGAGGAGAGCGTGGCTGGATTACGTATCATCTTTGCACCAGAGTGATAGTATGAAAGACAAGAAGAAAGAAATATACCGTCGATGCAAGAATGAAACCAAAGATTTAGTGAAAGAGAGGCGTGAAAGACTTCTTATGAATGAGGAAGAGTGGCTGACGAAGAACTTCGAGGCTAATACCAAACTCTTCTGGAGAGAGGCAAAGAAGTCTCGGAGTGGTTCGTCGGCATCCGAAATGGACAAGATAAAAGGTAAAGCTGGTGGCATTCTTGCTAACACTCAGGAAGTGTTAGAACGGTGGAACGAATATTTTAGAGAAATGTATGATTATAGTTAATAGATTCAGGCGTTATTATGCGAAAGTCAAATTTACATGCAATTTGATCTAACCTGCTTTGTGTGCTTCCGCCACCAATTAGTTCATGCGGCCTAGCGCCGGCCGGCACCCACCCACTACTGTTAGTACGCGCTACATGCCGACGCTGCCATGGCTGCTCCGGTAGTCTCTGCCTCGGCTGCTGCGGTCGTCCGCCATCTGGAACAGAATCCGCATGCAATCCCCTGGATTGCACAGCATGTGTGAGAGTGGACGGCAGCTTACCGCCCTGGTTTGATACCAATATTGGTGTCAGACAGGGATGCGTGCTGTCGGCTCGGCTATTCATCCTGTATCTGGACAGTTGTCTTCAGAGAATGAGAAATATGAATGTGGGAATGCGAATGGGTGGCTCAGTGGTTAACTGCATGCTTTATGCAGATGACGCGGTATGAATATCAGAATCATCATCCGAACTGCAAACACTAGTCACAACAATGAAAGACGGTTGTATGAAGAAAGGCTTATAATTAAATGCGAAGAAAACCAAAATAATGGTATTTGAAAGAGAGACAACCAGAACGAACACTAGGATTACGGTTGATGATGTAGTGTTGGAGCAAGTGGATGAGTTTGTATATCTTGGAAGCGCTTTTAGCAGTGATGGACGTTACACCGCTGATGTGGAGAGACGAGTGAGTGCAGGGAATAGGGTGAATGGAGCGTTGGGTAAACTGTTTGGCTGCCGAAATCTAGGCTAGAAGGCACAGCTCGCTGTACACAACGCGGTCCTAATACCAACGCTAACTTATGGAAGTGAAAGCTAGGCAGAGAGAGCATGAGAGTAGAATAAATGCGGTCCAGATGCGAGCACTGCGAAAAATTTTTGGCATAATGCTTGCTGACCGCATTCCGAATGATGACGTACGAAAGAAAGTTGGACTGAAAGTGAGTGTCGGTGTTAAGATAAGAAAAGGCATGCTCCGTTGGTTCGGACACGTAGAAAGAATGCAGGATGAAATTTTGACGAAACAGATTTATAATACGAAAGTGGAAGGATGTAGGAGCCGAGGATGACCAAGACTAACCTACCGTGACCAAATTAAATAAATATAAATAAATATTGTCGGACAAATTACACAGCGCCACCTAGCCCCAAAGTAAGCGAAGCTTGTATTATGGGTACTAGACAACTGATAAACATACGTAAATACATTTTTTTTTTGTAAATACATACTTATTATACATAGAAAATACCCAGACCAATACAAACAGACATGTTCATGCACACAAATGTTTGTACTGTGTGGGAATCGAACCCACGAGCGTTGGTGTCAAAGTAGCGTAACAGCGCGTTTCACCACTGCGCCACCGAGCTCGTCAAAATTGGTCGTGTTTTATCAGAAGGTTATGTCAGGAGCCTTAGGAACCGGCGAGCGTGCATGAAAAGAGCTATGAATGTAAAAGAAGCGAGTGAAGGGTGTAAAGACCGCGTCTTATGGCGCTCGGCCATAAGACGCGGGATTCTCTCTGCCTACGCCGCAAGGGACCTGGCGTGAAGATATACCTACATACATACAAATATGTTACATCTTAGAAAAGTTTAATTTTTCAGTACAAATCGGCAATTTCATACTTTAACCCCGATTATTATATTATTATTTATATATTATATTATAATACGACTGGTACATATAACCCATGGTAAGGTTTTAGAAAAGCTGGAATTAGAAATTGATTTGATATGTAAATATAAATTTGTCTAATCCTAAAAGAGCATAAGGATATTTTTACTAAAAAAAGTGGCATATAAAATAATTTACGAGCACAAGATATACATGGCGTACTGCTAGTAAAATCATGTAACGATATTTTTGTCAAAAACACCCGAGTGCGTAAAGAAAAGAAATCAAAATTTATTAAGTACTAGGGTACTGCCACCAATTTAAAAAAGCCCTGAAAAGTCTACCAATTGTCTATCTAAAATATTTATCTTTCGAATAATGCAACAGGTGGATACTTTCACTGAAGACCTCACCACGGAAGAGCCGCAGCGGCCCGTGAAGTTGACGGAGATGGAGGTGACCTCCAACATCTCCCTGCGATACGCCCACACCTCGGTTGTAGCACACGTGCGCAACCCTGGCAAGCGCTCGCAAGAGACGTCGTTCAGAGTCTTGCTGCCAGAAACTGCATTCATCAGCGGGTTTACAATGTAATTTTTTTTGTTAATTACCTTCTACATTTCCCATTTATATATTTACAAAATATATCGCATGACATTCGACACGTATCTTTACATCAACTTACAGTTGTTCTGTAAGAATATGCTTATCTAAATTAAAAATATTTTATATTATTAAATAAATTTGAATTTCCTATATAATTATTTTCCAGGACTCTGGATGGAAAATCGTACAAAGCTTACGTTAAAAAAAAGGAAGAAGCCAAGCAAATTTACATCCAAGCAATATCTCAAGGAGTTGCAGCAGCGCATATATCGACAACGTAAGTAATGAACAGTGACTTTTCATCTTGATAACATTTGTCTTTCCATCTGATTTATCACTATTTTTGAGCTAATATAAATGATTGTATAATATTATACGTTAATTAACCAGGGCTCGCGATTCAAACCACTTTACTGTAGCTGTAAATGTGGAGCCTAACACATCAGCTGTATTTAACTTGACGTATGAGGAGTTACTGGTGCGTCGCAATAGCGTTTACAACCACGCCATCAATCTGCATCCAGGAATGTTGGTACCCAAATTGACCGTCACTGTGAACATCAAAGAGTCTGAGAAGATTACAGTGTTAAGAGTTCCTGAGATGAGGACTGGGAATGAGATTGATGCAACTTCTGAAGACCCCCGTGAGTTATGATTTCAATTAAATATTTATATGGAAACCAAGATTTAGTTTTTTTTTTATACAACGTCGGGAAGCATTCAAGCATACGGCGCACCTGATGTAAAGCAGTTACCGTAGCCTATTAACACTTGTAATATATTAAGTATCACTCGCGCGATGCCTCTTCTGCTCTTTACACAGCAACTCCTTAGGAGCTTACTGGTGACCTCACTCACACACAGGAACACAACAACCCTCTCGGGAGTTGTTATTTGGCTGCGGTTTTCTGTGAGGTGTAGGTAATTTCCAGACGGGCTGCTTTTGTTTTTGCCAAGCGTGAGCTTTTCGTGATAGCAGTCGAGACACTTTGCTATAAGTCCATTTGCTGTCACGACTATTGGAACAATTATCATTGATTCCACCTGCTGCATGGCGGTAATCTCGTGAGCAAAGTTTATCTTTCTCTGCTTTCCCTAAATTTTCGTCACAGGGAATGGTGAAGTCTACTAGAACTGCACGGCTCGTCACTTAGTCTATTAGCACGATATTAGGCCTGTTGGCAACAGTAGGTAGTCCTGTTCGTGAGGATAGACTGGTCCCAGTAAAACGTGACACTACCGATTTTGAGAACTAGCGCTGTGCATATTTATAATACGGTACGTCAGAACTTAGAAGGCGGTATTTACCTAAGAGCAAGTTGCTATTTGTTGCAAGTTGAATATAGCTACTTGATTATGTCTATAAGAGTACTTGCCATTAGCTAAATGAAAACAACGAAACTATATGCCTGAGTGACTCCCTGAGACAGTGGCATGCTCGACAAATAGCGACCGTACCATCCTTCAGTGCCCTGTAGAACCTGCCGTGTCACTCTTTACTCTTGCGGCACTGGGTCGTGAGCACCTATGGTTCGCGCCACGCCGCAGACGAAGGCCCTGATCGACTCTCTGGAGCACTCGAATACTTCGTGGTATCGTTATTCGCCAACAGCTCCTCCCAAGCTGCTCTGCGGGGTTATTGTTATTATTTATTTATATACTTTTGTTACATTTTTAAATATACGTTTTATTATTACAACTTATATTACGGGGTTAAATCCCAGTCATTTGATAGGTAGGCATGCACGGAGTAAGTCCAACACGTAGAGGTCCTTTATTGAAATGAGATCTGGAGGGATTATTGGTACTAGGCTATTACAGAATAGGGACGGACGCCTGCCTAACTATCATATCTGATGTTACTTCCGGCAGGCGGGGAGTCGCCACTCACTGGATGGACCCCCGAAATGCCAGAGAAAGTGAGGCGGGGCAACTCCGGTGTGAGTGACTCAGGGGTGTCGAGAGGTGTGCTGAGTTTTCTCGGAAGTTACTCGCGGCATTATGCCCTTTAACACTTCCACCCCTGGAACATATTGCTCTATCGACTCCTCTCTGGACGGCCAATGAAGGCAAACCAGAGCAGAGAGTGACAGACGAATACACGCCGGAGACGAAGGCCGTGGTCGATGCTTTGGAGCACTCGGGTACCCATGGTGTCGTTAAGCACCAATAGTTCGCCCCAAGCTGCACTGCAAGGTTATATTATTATTATAAACAAGGACTGTATTTTTTATCTTTATATATGAAACGCGGGGAGTACGTTCGTGTAGGGAGTTCCTAATTGGCACGGTATATGGTCCTTTTTGTCTTGGTTCATGATTTTAAAATATTAGAATGTCTTGTCCAGACACATAAAATTGGTATATATATACAATGAAGAACTTACTTTCAGAGAACACGAAGGCAGTAATAACGCGAGGACATGATGATCGTGAGGCGACTATTGTATTCCAACCTGACATTGAAGAACAGCAGAAGCTCATCGTGTCTTATATGGTAAGTTAATAACACTTTTCTTTAAACATAGTTTCCTCTAGTTTTCACATCATTCTATAGGGTGTTGTGTGGGTATCAGGGGCCCTGTAAATTAGCTGCTAGAATGAATTCCACTTCAACCTGATGCGTAGACATTTATCAAATTTATAGGCTATTTGGTCTAAACTACTTTGTGTGCTTCCCTACCGATTAGTTCATGCGAACTAGTGCCGGCCGGCACCCACCCACTACCGTTAGTCGATGCATGCCGCCGCTGCCATGGCTGCTCCGTTCGTCTACGACGGACGCGACGCCCGGAGCAACCGTGACAGTCAGCGGCGGCACCGACGCCTGAATCTGTTAACTTTATCAAACTCATTCACATTTTCGTCTAAATTAAGCATAAGTTCTTGTTTCCAACCGGCCATGCCACTGAATTTAAAATCGTTGGTAAAGCTAAAATTACACCTCATACTGATAAAAAACTTATGATAATTATAGTTAAAAAAAAAGAAACTAAATTTGCACGCAGTATTACTAAAGACTTTTTATTTATTTTATGGATTTTTAGATCTACTATATATCTACGAGTATATATTTGGGTCCTAAAACATCTATATATCTACCCTTGTGTATAAATGTGAAAGTATCTTTGTGTGTGTTTTTTATACAACGTTAGGACGCATAATGCATACCTGAGATTACCGTAACCTAACAACCCCTGCTTGCTGTTGCCATACCCGCTGCTAACATGGCAACTCCTCATGAGCTTATTAGTAACCTCACTCACTCGCAGGAATACCCTCTAGAGAGTTGTTATGCGGTTGTGGTTTGCTGTAAGTTGTGATGCTTCTCAGTCGGGCTTCTTTGATGCGACCCACCTCTTGAAACCTACCAGACCAAGACGAACACCCACGGGCGTTGGTGTTAAAGTAAAATTGCTAATCACTTCGAACTGTAAATACTTACCATGGGTATAATTTAATTTCTAATGTTCATAATTTACCTTTCTTAGCTTAACGACTATCATCTATTGAACATAGCCGGGATCAACGACTTGATGTGCTTAAGGGCTTCGAGATGGCTGAACGTTACTATAGACAGGATGCGGGTGTGCTGTATGATGCCCTTTTAGGGCTAAACCGTACATACAATAATATAATTATGTTTAGTACAGAGGTAATCTGAGACCTGGAGGACATAGGTATTAATACTACGATAACGATTTCGCACGCGGTCCGCGGGTAGAATAATAATATCCTTTAAACAATTAGGTAACACTGATTAACACTGTTTTAGGAGAAGACGCAGAAAAAACATCAACACGATAACGAAAACCCAGAACCCTCGGACAACGCTGTTCTCGGACAGTTCGTTGTTCAATATGACGTCGCACGGCCTAAGGATGGAGAAATTTTAGTAAGTTGATTTTATATGTGCGCTAGAGTACACACCTACACAATCATTATCATTTCATTTCTCACACAGGTTTGTATTATTTCCCTTACTACACAATCATTATCATTTCATTTCTCACATAGGTTTGTATTATTTCCCTTACTCCTGTTGTATCTTTTTTACCCATGGTTTTTTAAATCAAGTACTCGTAATAACTTAATTATTACTTGATTTAAAAAGGTACTTTTTTAAAACACTGCTCGATTTGTCTTAAATATTTATTTTTTGTTTTACTTATTTTGCAATAGATCGTGTCTTTTTTGTGAATTGCGTCAATTCATGATGCAGAGCTTACTAGCGGAACCAGAAAGGTAAGAACATCAACTGAATTACTATCGATTCTTGTTTTAACATTTTCCAGATAAGTGATGGCTACTTCGTGCACTTCTTCGCTCCAGAGGATTTACGCCCTCTCAACAAGCATGTGGTATTTGTACTAGATACCTCGGGCTCCATGATGGACAGAAAGATCGTGCAGCTTCGGGAGGCCATGCAAACCATTCTCAGCGACCTCAACCCGGGGGATTATTTCAATATTGTGGAATTTGATTCTTCAGTCACGGTAATCTCAACGTTAAAGTTTTCTAAATACTAAGTATTTAAAATAACAGACTATAAACGACCACACCGTATTCACTAGGGCTTGAGACAAAGTGTAAACACAGAAAATAAGTTTCCAAACTTACAAATCGATACACGTAGGCCAAATCTTTTCTACATGTCATAATATGTTAATAACAGTCTCCTTGTTCGTAGAAGGCATTGGAATAAGCTAGAAATGCTTTTTCTTCGATGAATTAAAGCGCCAAAATGATTCAGACCAGGTTCACTCATTTTCACCCAGGACAACGTTCTGATAACAGAAACTCAACAATAACAAAATATGAAAACGTAGCAATACTGTAAAACTTAATATAGCGTATTCCGGTACATCGGCTTGCTAAGACTACTAGATCTTTTATTGAAAATTGTATTCGATTCTATAATATATTACCTGGAACAGTTCTATCCTTGCCTGACAATATGTTCAAAAGGTACATCAAAAATACTCTGTGCAAGAAGGTTTTTTTGTTTTATTTTTAATTTACGTAAAAACACATAAAAACCATTAATAATTATTTATTATAAAACCTTCCAAAAACACTAAACCATATTCATTTCATATATTAATAAAACAGCATCATTTTTCCTGTCACTCACATATTGAACGAATTTTAAAACGACATGACCAAAGACAACTTAAATAAAATTCCCACCTTCAACATGGGGATGTTGAAGGTGGGAATTTTGATTCTCTCTGAATTTTATATTACTCTACTTCTCATTCTTCTATACATTGAAACCCCATATAATAATCCCTACCTACTCTACAGTACTAAAACTTAAATAAAATTCCCAACCCCCTTAATAATAAATTTCAAATCCAAAAAAAAAAACTTAACTAATAGTTTACAACAATTTCAAATTTTCTCCATTCGAGCTTCCCCTCTCAAAGCTGCAATTATCTTCAGGTAAAATCACACATCTTCTTTCTATGTTGTATTTTTGTAAAAAGCCTCTGGCCACTAATCTAGCCTTGTATCTTTCACCTGGTTTTAATGTAAAAATCCATATACTAGTAATAATTTTTCTGTTTCCCGCTTCTTATTTTATCTACAATTTCCCAGGATTTATTTTTCTCTAAAGAGTCTTTCTCCTCTTTAATAGCTTTTTCCCATAACTCTTTTTCATTACTGTTCAATACCTCACTGTAAGTTAAAAATGTACTTTCTAAGTCATAATCTTTAAATTTTCCTGGCAGTGTTTTATTTCTTTTCGGCAAAGTACGTTTACAAATTCCTTCATTACCCATATCAACAGCATCTTCAAATTCCTCGTCTCTTATTGCTACTCTATCGTTTAAATCTTCAACCACTCTGTTCCTCAAGTCGTTTCTTTCTAAACTATAGTCGATTACTCTTGAAACCTCTCTTTCATTATTATCCTCTTCTAAAATATTATTGTCTTCTATACTGTCTTCAAAAATCTCTTCGTCAAAATTGTCAACTGATTCTCCTCTATTCTTATCTTCTAAAATCTCATTTTCAACCACACCATCTCTTTCTTCTTCTTCAAAATTAGAAACTCGCTTCCTATTTGTTTTAACACACGTCTTTTCCAAATTTTCTCCATCATCAGAATCTTCTCCACTATCCTCACTGCATAGACGTAATAAAAAAGTCAGACGGAATGTCGCTAAGAAACAACTGAAGCACCACAATGGCGGCATGTAACTATGTGTGAGTGTCAAGTGGGTTGCCAGATGGAAGAAAATTTCCCATTTCTTTAACTAAAAAGAAATAAAAAAATTATATGATTCGTTACTGTCTTCGGAACTCGAATTTTGTGGATCGTTGATTTGTGACTTGTATTGTTTAAAATAGGTATTGATGAAAATAATTTAAACACATGAAATATAACATTACATATTCCTTTTATTATGTAGGACAAACAGAAGTATACTTATTTAAAATAAATAATGCCCAAACAAATAGACTATTTTTAATGACCAGACGAGGCTCTGGCGAAAGAGAGGTAGGGCACGACGTTAGCCTGACTGGGGAAGTACCTCCACCTCACAGAAAACGGCGGCCACTCCTCAAAATGTATAATGCATATTTCACTGGATTTAGATGGAATGCAGCCGCTTTCTTTCCTGGACTCTCTTATGATTTGTACCTATAGTAGTAAAACAACGGTTGAAAATGGATATATATCCAAAGTAGACGTTGATAACTCATGAACAACGGTTGAAAACCGGTTGTTTATCCTACTGAGAGCTAAAAAAAAAGGAGATTACGTTTTTACAGTTTTTGTTCCGTAATTCATTTTTTTTTATACAACGACGGGAGACATTCAAGCATACGGCCCACCTGATGTAAAGTAGTAGTAGTAGCCTATTACCCCTGTAATAAATTAAGTATCACTCGCGCGATACCTCCTCTGCTGCTTACACAGCAATTCCTTAGGAGCTTACTAGTGACTTCACTCATACGCACGAACACATCAACTCTAGGGAGTTGTTATTTGGGTGCGATTTTCTGTGAGGTGAAAGTACTTCCCCAGACGGGCTGCTTTGATGCGCCCTACCTCTCTTGAAAATACCCAGACCAATACAAACAGACATGTTCATGCATACAAATGTCTTGTGTGGAAATCGAACCCACGAGCGTTGGTGTCAAAGGTCGCGTCATTCACGACTGAACCACCGAATTCATCATAAATTCAATTCCGTAGCCACTTCGTGCATCATGCCATGCTGCCGCTATGCGTTCGCGGACTGGTTTCATGCAGACAGGGATTCCCCCGATTCATTCAAGTGTGTGTGTGTTAATCGAGTCCATATTGGCTAACAATAAAGTTTTATTCATATTTTTTGTTTCGCGCTGTAACACCAAACACTCCCCGCTTCGCTCGTACCTATTATTTTTACTACTACCTTTTATTTTTTTCCATTGCAATGCACTGCACATAAATAACACTTAAGAAATATATGAAAACAAATATTAATATATAACAAATTTATAAATATTAACCTAATGTATTAAAATGATTAGAACTACCGGTCATTAGTGTAAGAAATCATATGCAAACAAATATTGGTATAAATCAGGTGTATTATTTAGTGATATATCATCATTAGTATTAAATATTTTTATGAAGAGTGATCACTATGATGTATAATTGAATGAAAAATATTTTCGGACTTCCGATAATAGGACTTTAAAAGTGACTACCTTACTAGTGTCAACTGTGTAATCGCGAACAATAATGCCGCCATCCACCGTAGTAGTGTTTGGGAACGTTTTCTAACCATCTCTGAAAATCATCGCAATAACACGTAACGTTATTGCAATGCGCAATATAAACATGCTCAGGCTAACAGACTGAAAGAACATTTAATTAAATGCAAAAAGTGTCCTAACGATGATAAATAAAATTTTAGAGACTAAAATAGAAAAGGTGTCACGTCACTAGCTCCGCTTGTTTTTAGCCACGGTAGCGAAAATCACATGTATGACTACATGGAAATCAACCCCGGGAACACCGATCTCATCGACTACCGTAATGTCATATGAGTCTGCTCAGCCACCTTCTGTCGCACCTACGTTAGCAGAACCTACATTACAATATACCCACGAAGACGTAGACACTGTTTTACAGTTTCATCTAGACATCACTTAAGTCGTTCATTTTTGTGCTTACTTACATAAACAAATGAAGTGATAATTTCAAAATTAAGCTACTTTTACCTACGCTGAAGTATCTCATGAAAGTTACTTTACATATAAATTATAGTACTTATCTTTAATTAAAAAAAAATCGGCCAAGTGCGAGTGGGACTCGCGCACGAAGGGTTCCGTACCATTATCTATAAAAAGGCAATAAAATCACGTTTGTTGTATGGGAGCCCCCTTAAATATTTATTTTATTCTATTTTTTAGTATTTGTTGTTATAGCGGCAACAGAAATACATCATCTGTGAAAATTTCAACTGTCTAACTATCACGGTTCATGAGATACAGCCTGGTGACAGACGGACGGACGGACGGACGGACGGACGGACGGACGGACAGCGGAGCCTCAGTAATAGGGTTCCGTTTTACCCTTTGGGTACGGAACCCTAAAAACGATTACGTACCTACATAAAATTGGTGCATTCTATCAATTACCTAGGAGAAAAAACTGATACCATTTAAAAAAAACTTGTTATTATCCGTTTCAAGCCATTTATAACCGTTGACAACGGTTGAAAACGAAAACAACTGTTTTCAATCGCTTGGTTGAAATCGTTGACAACCGACTTTGCATCTATGTTTGTACCCAATCATTCTTCCATGCATCGTTTGACGATGGAAATCTAAAAAATATTAAAGGTATGAATAATAGTTGTTCAGTAAAAGAATCGTAGGATGTAAGTTTATATGTCTATTTAAACAAAATTAGGTATCTAAATAAAGTAAGAATTACAAGAGAACAAAAGAAAAATGATCTCCCACATTTACGCTAATTTGGAAATGTGAGTTATGGCAACATCGGTCGTTTTATTGTTTTGAAAAATTAATTTAAGTGAAAACGATTAGTTAATCAGAAAAATTACTTGCTTACCTATGAAAAGTAATCCCTTGGCTTTTTTTAATTGTACCACTATGGTTCCGACGGCTCTTCACCACGCACGACGGCATTATTATTATTTTTCGACAAGGTTATCACGCGGTGAGGCGTCGGTGCGTAATGGCGGGCGGTAGACTTACTATGGTGTGAATGTGTGCGTGTCGGCTCGTACGTATAGCGACTGACTTACTATGGAGGTGCTTCAGTGTTTAGTTCGGAAGACGGTGTCTGCTTTTTTTATTACGTCTATGCCTCACTGTCCGTTGGTATTTCCACTTCAGAATCTGAAGATGCAACATCAACCCATTCATCGCTATCAGAATCCTGCACTTTCTTTTGTTTCTTTACACTTGTCTTCTTTTCTTCTATAGATTCTCAGTACGGGTATAATACGGTTATTTAGGTATTACCTTTTCATGACTTGATGATGACCCCTTTTCTCTTCAATAACACTTTATCGCAGTGGAAGCGTGCTGGGCCCATAACCTTTTGTTTTATTTTTAATTTACGTAAAAACACATAAAAACCATTAATAATTATTTATTATAAAATCTTCCAAAAAACACTAAACCATATTCATTTCATATATTAATAAAACAGCATCATTTTTCCTGTCACTCACATATTAAACGAATTTTAAAACGACATGATCAAAGACAACTTAAATAAAATTCCCACCTTCAACAGGTTTATTATAGAATCGATGAATATCTAACTGACAGGGATGTTTGGAAATGATTCCGCACATGTATTAATATATCTTTAATTGTACTACTTACTTGATTTTAGTATATGTAGACTCGCATATATTTATTGTAATATATTATATAATGATGAAAAAAGACCCATATTGGCATAATGGCAAATAAATGTTTTTTTACATGCAATTTGATCTAACCTGCTTTGTGTGCTTCCGCCACCAATTAGTTTATACGGCCTAGCGCCGGCCGGCCGCCGCCCACTACTGTTAGTAAATGCAACACGCCGACCACTACTGTTAGTAAATACAACATGCCGACGCTGCCATGGCTGCCCGGTAGTCTCTGCCTCGGCTGCTGCGGTCGTCCGCCATCTGGAACAGAATCCGCATGCCCCCACCACCACCGTCGCTGCCACGACTGGCCTGGTCGTCGCTGCGACACGTATTTCGCCTCTCCATGAGGCATATAACATACATGTTGCTCTCAAATCCCGTAATTCACTCAAATCACTTTGTAACACTAAAGATAAAATCCCGCCCAATAAAAAATCCGGCGTCTATAAGCTGTTCTGCGATGAATGTGAACACGTTTATATCGGTCAAATGATAGCCCAGTGGATAAAAATCTAGTACCTACATTAACCTATGGTCGCTGATTCGTATCCTGGCGTGAGCATGTAGGTACGACTTAATTCGTGTTATCACTTGCTCGGCGGTGAAGGAAAACATCGTGAATAACCGCACGTCCAAGTAGTTGTATTTCAAAAGACGTGTAACCTAAGAAAGGTTTTATTTTCACTCAGGGTTATGATGCTCTGATAGCAGACACTCCATATCGAAATCAGTATATTCGCCAAAATTAGGCTTAGATAGCGGACGCCGTCAATCCTAATGGATTTAGAAACTGGAACTATGTTGAAAAAGGTCTATAGACCCTGAAAACTGATTCGTAGGTCGTAGTCACGAGGCTCGTAGTCACAAACAATTACGAGGCTCTTTTATCGGGAATATTTTATATATAATTCCATTTAAATAATTTGAAAACAGGTTATTTGATCATTTTAGGTTCATGATTTGAATGAAGCTGATGAGAAGCCGAAGAATCCCATAAATAGGTATTACTGGTCAGAAAATCGTAAGACAAAATTGGAGGCGCCTTCGCTTGCCAACGCGAAGAACATCGCCAAGGCTAAGGTCATCATCAGCAGACTACATGCATCCGGTGGTGAGGAAATTATTGTTGACAATTGCTTTAAATCAAATAAATACGTTGTTTATTTATCTAAGGCTTCATTCAAACATCACTTTATCTCATTACTTTAAACAAGAAATTCTAGTTTATCTAACGATTCGTATGTACGCGCGTGAGTAGTTATACTTCTTTAGGCGCGTTATGAAAAAATGATGAGAGTGAAATTTTAAGATGCACGCATCACTGTAACATAAAAATAAGAGGTTGAAGCTGCTAAGTGGTTCACGGTATTACCGGTAGATGGCACTATAGTTAAAAATGTGTAACATTGGTACTTGACATTTGACTTGTACATTCCATAAACCGCTACTACTTGAAAGATTTTTTTTAATTTTACTCCTATAACCCTTCTTATAAATTAAAATATTATTATTTAATATAATTAATGCTAAATATTATTAAATTATTAATGTTAAATATTTATTTAATGATGCCAAAGAAGTATAACTACTCATGCGCGTACATACGAATCGTTTAAAAATATATTTAGATAAAGTTTTGTTTTCTTAGTTATACTAACTGTCTTTCCTGAATACTTATACGTGATTTTACACAAAAATTAACATAGAAAACGCCTAGCGAATCACAGGGACTTTCATATAACTCGCGAATTCCACATTGAATTTAAATACGATCTGATACACGCGTAGGGAGTACTGTAGTCACCTATGGACGGGAGCACCTGGATACCAGTTAGAATCTTGTGATTTGGAGCAAAGACAAGCTGTGAGAGTTGTTGGTGATCCTAAGTTCACACACACTCAGAATACAGAATAAACCAGAAGGAGCCTACAGCCGATAATACATGCGGTCCGCTGTGTCCAGAAACATTTCGCAATCCCCCGCACTCCTCATACTTCCCACCCGTACAGTATTGCTAGCTTTGTGAGAGTTCGCCTCTTTTAGGGTAAATTAAAAGTGTTATATTAATATTAAAGATGTCATATTAATATACTGTTATGCATAAAAAATGCTTTAGTAAAATAAAACACAAGTAATTTACAAAAAATATGTCTTTACTTAGGTACATTTTGTTGTACTAATAATATTGCCGTTTTGATTCTGAGGTAATCAATACATTTTTACGTTTCGACAAATGAAGAAGTCTTGCTCTTTGCTTTTATAATTTCATCAGTGGGGAACTGAAATTCCATATATAATAATTAGAATAGTTTTACACAAAACATTTTTGTAAAAAAACTACTATTTATACAATTTCACATATGCAGACTATATACCAAAAACATTAGTTTAGTATTTCAATCATTATTATTAAGTCAATTATTATTATTTATTTCAGGCAATATTTATATTAAAAGATCTCTTATAATGTAAACATAGGCTCATATCGTAAATACCTTAAAATTAAATAAATGTATTTACGTATTTTATATTAATATATTATTATATTATATAATAATATTTATTATTTATTTCATCAATGACAACTTTATAAAAAAGTAGGGAAAAGAAACCAGTGAAACTGGCAACATGAACAAAATGGACTCGCCCAAATTGTTTACCACTATCAACGAGTAAAAGAAATTCATTATTTAAATAAAATGAGATGTAAATGCGCTAGTTACACATGAAATGTAATCCCATCTTGTTTTTTATGCTTCTAACTGCATTCTTGCAGGTGAGAACCACACAAGACTGCATTATTTAATAAAAACTATCGAGAAATTTTTACGCGTAAGTGACACGGTGGCCAAATATATACTAGTCGTCCAAATGTTAAACTACTCTCATTGAGAGTAGTTTGTATGGCTTCAGTTTTGGGCGTGTTTGCGGTTTCTGGTTTATTCTGTATTCTGAGCACACACAGTACTGAGCCCTCGAGTCTAAGAAGAGATTTTGCCTCCCTTTGTGTCTTCTACCGACTGTACAGTGAATTGTATTCCGAAGTGTTGTTCGATATAATGCTCACAGCTTCGTTTACAATGGCACTTCGTTTATGCCAAAAGCACAACGTTACCGAGCTTATAGATACAACACATAATATCTTTGTAGAGTGGCATTCCTGAAAAAAACTCTATAGAAAACAGCGACGTATCAAAAGTAGACACGTTATATACGAACATTTTTGTATTTTAAAATGGCGCAAGTACTACTATATCTACGTACAGTTATTTATTATCACACTTTGCTCTAAAAAGAGAAATGATAGGGAATACCTGTCGTTAGAAAGAGATGAATATACATCTTTAGTTACGTATTGATTGCTGCTGAGCGCTCATTGGCGCGAGCACTGATTTACCGACATAGAGGAGACTGGGGAAAAAGCTCTGGATTTAATTAGTGTTTAAAATAATAAAACCAATTATGTACAAAACATCTATTTTCGTAATATGAATTGTGAACAATGAAATTATAAAATAATATCGAGTCAGTTTGTGAGTGAATAAAAAAAATACGTATTTGATAAAATATTATTCCATCAAATAAACTTAACTTATTCCTTTTTTGTCTTTTTTAATCAGTTTTCTAATCTAGACTATTTTAATGCGCGAAATATATTTTAACTTCACTATAATAGCGCGTATTAGGTGAAGCCTGTGATTATAAGTCGGATATTGCTCTAGGAAATATCAATTTAAAGAGGAAATTACATCATTGCGATATAGGAAACATTTTAAAACTCGAAATTTGACGAGCTCGGTGGCTCAGTCGTGAATGACGCGACTTTGATACCAACGCTCGTGGGTTTTATTCCCACACAAGGCAAACATTTGTGTGCATGAACATGTCTGTTTGTCTTGGTCTGGATGTTTTAAGAAAGGTAGGGCGCATCAAAGCAGCCCATCTGGGGAAGTACCTCCACCTCACAGAAAACCGCAGCCAAATAACAACTCCCTAGAGGGTTGTTGTGTTCCTACGTGTGAGTTTGGTCACCAGTAAGCTCCCAAGGAGTTGTTGTGTAAGCAGCAGAGGAGTCATCGCGCGAGTGATAATTAATATATCGCAAGCGTTAATAGGCTACGGTACCCGCTCCACAGCAGGTGGGCCGTATGCTTATATGCCTCCCGACGTAGAATAAAAAAAAATTAACCATTTTTTTTTCATCAAACCATCTAGATAATCCAAAATGGAAAGAAATAAATGATAAGTAATATTCTATTCGCTTCATTCTTTTCTAGAACGTCGAGTATTACTAGTATCTAATAATTGAAAATAAGGTAGGTAGGCGTATTACTTAATATAAAACAAAGTTAGGAATAAATTTAATTCACAATTCTGTGTTCATAACGTGATAGTTAAATTTTCCTCAACTTCCCCTAGCAACGGCTGCCACTAGGCCCGCTTTAATATTGCTAAAAACTAAATACATTTACTACGTTTTTAATAAAAAAAACTGTACTTACAAATGAAATGACACGTTTTCCTTGTCTTTAACAGTTGCCGTGTAATTTGTGGACCATCTAAAAACACAGGAAGGCATTTTTGCCAGAAATAACTTATTTACGCTTTGTGGCGAAGTACGTATAGACGTGACGCGAGAGCGTGCCCAACTGAATGCGAGGTGGGCAATTACCTTACTTTCGTATTGCCATTCTAGAGCGCGTACAACGTATCTATGACTATAAAAACATCTTAGATAGAAAACATAAGAAGCTCAATCGCTTTCGCAATAAAATTAAACTTACTTTGTTAGTATCCCTAATTCAACCTCGATTAGGGAACGAAATACGAGTTTTCATCATTGCACTCCTGCGGATAACGGTTACTTGTACCCTACATACATACCTAGGTACCTACTGTTAACGATCATCAGGTGGGTAAGACTAGACAGAATTAGAGACTTATCTCACACTTTGAGGACGAATGTATCATTAAACCTATCAATTTCCAGCAGCATGTTAAACAACATTAAATATTACAACAATTTTTGTAATAATATTGTATGACACTTAGTAGATGAAACAAACTTTTGATGACAATGCCGAAAGAGAACACGACCAGTGAAACTGATTTTATTATCCAGGCACAAACATTAATCAAGCTTTGAACGTGGCAGTGCAACTCGTGAATAGAAATAAAAACCTCGCCCAGTTGGGTAATAGTACCGCCACTCTCGAGGAACCTACGGCCGTCCCACAGTCTGATTCAGGTATTACGATACTTGACACGGATCATACTTCTGCTCCAACAACAACGGAGGCTGTGACCATTACAAAAACTGAAGCTGAAGCTATTGAAAGTAAGTAATTCGTTGTAATTCGCATTAATTTTTTTTCATTAATCTCAACTGTGCTAAATTAATAGCAACTATCTCAACCAAATAGAAATAATGTTTAATTTTTCCCTTATTTACGGTCTTATAATATGAAAATGAAAAGAAACAAATACTTAAAATCCTTATTCATCTATCAACAGGTTTGTTCTTGTATTGTTTATTATGTTCCTACCTATCTAAGTAATTATATTTTTCTGCCATAGAAGCGGCCAAATTGGAGCCAATAATAATTTTCCTGACGGACGGCGACCCTACCGTTGGCGAAACTAACCCCAAAAGAATTATTAACCATCTCAGTGAAATGAACTACGGAGACAATAAAGCTACAATATTTTCACTTGCATTTGGTAATTATACATTTAACTTGATCCGAGCATGCCATTTTTAAGAGCACGTCTCTGTGCGTCTCTTCTTTCTCTTGGTGTGTTGGTAGGTATATCTTGCTTGACGTAACTTCAGCTTAATTTGACCAATAATTTATCAAAAAATAAAAATACAATAGAATTTTTTTACAACTTCAAATGAAATCAGCACTATTTTCGTTAAATGCCGTACCACCACCGTTCTAGACTAAATAATCTCAATAAATATATTTTAGAAATTTATAAAATTGCATGCGTGTTCCTTCTACACTATTTATTGCAACATGTAGGTGCATTATAATAAGTAACTGTTTCCGAAATTAAAGGCGAGGACGCTGATCGCAAGTTTCTGCGCAAGTTATCTTTGCGCAATGATGGATTTATGAGACACATATACGAGGCAGCAGATGCGGCACTGCAACTACGCGACTTCTACCGACAAGTGTCGTCTCCGCTGTTGGCGGACGTCAAATTTATCTACCCACCCGACCAGGTACGACAAAACGAGAGCCTGTGATACGCCGGTTTTTTAAGCACCTATACGTGTAAGTAGAACTAAGTAGACAACTTTGAGAACTCGGGGCCATTTTTGGGAATTTCTTAACCCTGCTGTTGTGATAAACATGAAAAATTTGATCTAATACATTATAAGCAGAGCGGTCATCCGTAGTTTATGTAATGATGATAAACCTGTGCAGGTTAAGGCAGATTCTCTAACGAAGCACCAGTTTCGCACGTATTATGCCGGGTCCGAGACTGTGGTAGCGGGCCGCGTGCAAGAGACCGCTACCGAGATCACACCACAACTTCTGGCCTTCTGCAATTTTGATGGCGACGTAGGCTCTGGTAGGGTAAGTAACAGAAACATTCAAGATTGCGTAAATATAATCAGATAACAACTCACTTCATCTATTATATCTTGTTTACATTATAAGTTCATCCGCTGGATGATCGTTTTATTTTTAAATTTTTGATTTGTATTGTTATTTCAGAAACCCTACGAAGTATTGCCAAAGGCACCTGTGGAGCGCAAGAAGGATTTCTACTTGCCATTGGAGCGACTATGGGCCTACCTCACAGTGAAGCAGCTGCTGGATGAGCGCGATGCCTTGCTCGAGGGGGAGAGTAAACCCGACGATGACAACTCGCCTGAGAAGAGGGCTCTCGATGTCGCATTAAAGGTACACAAGCACATTTAAAACCATCAAATTATGAACGGCACATAACTGGCATAAGCTTTTTTCTGTCTTATTTTATACTAGTAATACGTAGGTCACACTATATGTTTTGCGTAACTTAAAAAAACAACATGTTATAATCAAAATGTTATGTTTATTGCTTTTCAAAATACTCTCCTTTACATTTTAAACATTTTTTCATGCGTTGGAACCATTTTTTAAAACAGGAGGACCACAGATCTGAAGGCATGTTTTCTACGTGCTGATTGAACGCTATCACTGCCTCTTCGGAGTTGGTAAAAGTGAAACCTCTCATCAAATCTTTGATTTTGGGGAAAATACAGAAATCACAGGGTACTAGGTCGGGGCTATGCGTAGGATGGGTAACGAGTTGTACTTTTTCGGAAGTTAAAAATGACTTTGTTTTGTTGGCCTAGTGTGAAGAAGCGTTGTCATGATGTAGGAGAACGCGGCTTTTTGGTCGTCTTTCGCGAACTTTTTCTAACACCCTGGGTAAACAAATGGTAAAATACCACTCGGCATTAACACTCTTTTGATCTTCAAGTGGAATTGTGCAGATGGGACCCGTAGCTGAGAAAAAAAAAACGCGATCATTTTTTTACCAACATTTCTCGCCCGCCTCACTTTTGTTGGCCTGTTCTCAGTTTCAAACACCCATTCACAAGATTGCTGTTTTTTTTCGGGTTCAAAACAATAAATCCACATTTCGTCTCCTGTGACAATGTCATAAACAGCATTAGAATGTCCGTGGTCGTACTTCAGTAGCATCTGTGAGCACCATTCCACGCGAGCCCGCTTCTGCTCCGCTGTCAGTTCATGAGGGATCCAACAACAACCAAGTTTCCGAATTTTCAATTCTTCGTGTAAAATTTTCGGAATTTGGCTCATACCAATCCCCAATAGTTCTCGAATTGTCCCCAATAGTTGAATAGGTAATCCGCGGGTTTTCTTCAATTAGCCGCTTAACAGTAGCCACAGTATTTACGGTGACGGCAGTTGAAGGCCGCCCTTCACGAAATTCGTCATGTAATGAAACTCGACCTCTCTCAAATTGAAAGAAAGAAAGAAAGAAAAACATTTATTCGTACACTAAATTCAGCAAACCATCGCCTCACGGTGCTCAAAGAAGTTGCTTCTCTCCCAAAAGCATTTTGAAGACGAGCAGCACAGTCTTGCGGAGAGAGAGAACATTTAAAATCATAAAAAATCATCGCTCTAAAATCGTTTCGATTCAATTCCATTTTCGTTGCGTACGTAGAACTTTGATGTGTGATAAAAAACAATTGATAAATGATTTCCCGCCAATTGTTTTTTTTTATTACTAAGTAGGTTGCAACGTTTCATAAAATATAACATTCGAAATTCAAATAGTTCCGATTAGCTAGAAGTGCAAAACTTTTAGTGTGCCCCATGTATAGTTATTGGAAGGATCCGCGACGCAAAAACAAAGAGAAAATAATGTTCACCGATTTGTGCTGTATTATAGCCAGTTAGTTTCTTTTATTTATTCTGATTAATTCGTAGTTAGAAAGGTGTGTGTTAGAATTGGAAGGGATAATAAGTTGTCTGCTGTATTAATTGATAACGTTACTCGCTTTTTTCTATCGAAGTCACTATCGCTACATATTCACTTTTTGTTTGACAGTATGAGTTGGTGACGCCGTTAACATCACTCGTCGTGGTGAAACCCAACGCTACAGATGCTGTCAATGCAGAATCCGCAGATAAAGGTGGGCATAAATCGTAATCATAACAAAGTCTTGAAGCGTGTCTAATTACCCAGATGTTGTGACCACTGACATATTGGTACTCGCATGTTTGATTAGGTGCCTATACTTGTACTAGAGATAAGCATAGGTTTTAGGATAATTAACTCTAATAGATAGATAATTGTGTCCAGTGCATGCATGCAAAAATATGGTATTATTTTTCTCTATTAGAATACATGTTTTTAACAAAAATAATTCTCCAAAATTTTTGTATATTGGTATGAAAAACTACAATTTTCTTTTTCACGAAAAGTGACAATCCTTGGCTGAGTGTCAACCACTCTATAATATTATAATAGATTAAATATATTCTTATAGAGGAAAAATTGAATGGCCAATGGTCAAAAATCCATGCGTGCAACAGCAACACAGAGTGGTTATGGCTGAGCGGTACATCTTTTATTGCGAAGAATAAAACCTTTAACGCAAACAAAAGATATTCACTAGAACTAGACCATAAATTAGGGAATACTGAAAAAAATAAGAATATATAGGCAGTGGATATGGAGGCCTATTTAGCAACAAATCCCTGGTTCGAATCCTGGCATGTACCACTAAATTCGTGTTTTCGGATTTATGTACATATTGATGGAAAACATCGTGAAGGGTTTCTTCACTGCACGTCCAAGAAATTATATTTCGATAGACATACGACTTAATCTAAGAAAGGTTTGATTCTCCCGGGCTGTGGAAGTCTGACGGCAGTCGCTCCATGTCAAAAATCTGAATTTTCGCTAAATCTCTAGGCTTAGCTAGTGGACCCCGCCAATTCTAATTGATTATGAAACGGGATAACGCTAGGAAAAAGTAGACTGAAAAAAAAATGCAGAAATAAAATACATCGTTGAATGTCAATTGTATGTTAACCTTCGAATACTGAAAAAATGGACACAGCTTAGGAATAAAGCAAATATGTAAGTTCATTTCGCGTCCCACCGAAACTCCGCCCTCTTGTCAAAACTTCGTCACTCGGTTCATGGACCGCTTAGTTTACAATTCCAAACGTCACTATGTAGTTTACAAAAAATATTTTTCATAACTTGATTAATATTTGTCTTATTTTTTCAGCAGTTAATAATGGCCATTTTGGAGGACTACGTAAGTATGACATAGTATAATGAAATAGTACACTACTTATTATTATTATTAGTATACTTAATACTTTAAGATATTTAAAAAATACTCAGATTGTATTCACCAAGTTGAGTATGTTATAAATTAGGTTACCTACTAGGGTCTAAAATAACGTGAGTAGTATATTCGTGTTATTTTCCAGGCCACTCAGAAAATAAAAGTTTTTATGTATGAGAGACTGGATAGTTATAAATTATTTTGTAAATATAAAAATAGGTACGTTTCAATTTCAAAATTTCCCTCCGTATTTTTTGCGAGCTACTCGTAATTTAAATTATCGTGTCTCGTTGAAAAATGGACTTGCGCCAGGAACATTTTCGCGCTATGATTTTTTTACGATTTCAAGTGTCGCCTGAAACCAGACGATACGGACGATAGACTTCAAATGGCCTTCATGGAAGAAGGCCCTGCAACCGTGTATCGTTGGTATAACGAATGCGAGCGCGGTCGACTAACTTTGGGGGATGAAGAAAGAAGTGGTCGCCCTTTGACGGTCGTTACGGAAGAAAACGTGCTAGCAGTGAAAAATTTAATCCAAGACAATAGGCGAGTTACGTATCAGGAAGCCTTCACGAGATTCTACACTTGAATATTCGCGTGAGGAGGATAGTTTCACACTGGGTGCCGCACAACCTCACCGTTTCTCAGAAGCAGGCCCGGGTGGAATGGTGCCGTGATATGATAAACAAATTTTAAGCAGGCTCGTCGCGACATGTTTACGACGTCATTACTGGTAATGAGTCCTGGATTTATCGATACGATACGATGCATAAACGAAGCGCCAGTCGACGGTTTGGGTATTTCAACACGAATCGACGCCTACCAAAGTGAAGCGATCTTGAAGCGGGGGGAGGGAGAGACTTTGATCGCAAACTTTATCAATTTGACCGGCTACCTGGTGTTAATTCATTTACAGAACCAAAGAAGCATCAACATCATGGTATACTACCAAATGCTTGGCTGAAGTTTTCTTTGTTGTGAGCAACAAGCGACCAAAGAGGGCTCCGCGGACTACTGCTCCACCACAACAACGCGCCCGCGCACACGGCGCTCCAAACGAGGGACTTCCTGGACAGCACGCCGCCGGTCAAACTCCTGGGACACCCTCATTACAGCCTTGACCTAGCACCGTGTGACTTCTTTTTATTCCCGAAAATAAAAAATCAGCTCAAAGGGACACAATTTTCGTCGCCGGAAGATGCGCTGTCAGCGTTCGAGCAGGCTGGAAATGAGGTCATTGCGGTGGACTAGAAAAAGTGTTTCGAAAACTGGTTCAGACCCATGAAACTTTGTACGAGTATAGAGGCTGGTGGAGAGTACTTTGAAAAGATTTAATAAAAAAATATTTACTTATAGAACACTTTTTTTATCGCAAAACTTTCTGAGTGTTCCTCATATATGTCACATGTAGGTACGTACACTACGTTTCTATTTTGTACGTAGTGACATGAAAAAGTTAAAGACAACCTGTAATTGAATTTTTATTTTTATTGGTTTCTCATATTTTTTTTTTTTTTTTTTTTATAATACTAGCACCCCTAGCCGTGGGCAAGGCTATTTTTTTAACATTCGCTAATTTGTCACAATTTACATATAATAAACACATTCATACATCTCATTCTCTTTCATTCCGCAATTCATCTTTCATTCATCATCTTTCAGTTATATTTCCAAAAAAAAATTTTGATTTGGCCCATTTTAGAACGCCGGTAAAACGATTATAACTGTTTCCAAATTTCCCTCCCTATACTGCGTCAGTCCAGACACGGGCGACAGTGAGCTTCACAGCTCCATCTAGCCACCGCGATCTCATCGGCTATACAGAGTATAGCCGAGGTATACAACATTAGTCCTAGGTGGAGCTGCTCTGCTTATTACGATCTGTGACGGCCGTGGCTAGACCGACGCAGTATTTTAAAAATTTCGATCTATTTCTCCCCGTTACCACTTCGGAGACTGTGTTTTCGGTGACCCGCATTCCCAAATCCTGCTCCAAATCGTACCTCTGTTTGGAGAATGCGGGACACCGAAACAATATGTGCTGCACTGTCTGGTCCACGCTGGGCTCGCAGAAGCACGATGGGTCATCCGCGCACTTGAATCTGTGCAAGTACGCGGAGAACCCACCATGCCCCGAGAGGACCTGCGTAGGTGGTTTCTCATATTAACAGGTCAAATAAATTTACGCCTTTATGTATTGAAGTATTTTTTTTTAATGTTTTGTATTTAAAAGTAAGAATTTTTGGTTTTGGTTGTATCAAGTAAAAATTATCATTTGACAATTCGTCAACAAATTTGGCACAGATTGCTTATAACTGGAACTATGGAGAAGTTGGAATAAGCTATAATTAAAGGAGCCCAGCTCATTTCGAGCTTTAACATAAATAAATTATAATTAATATTGTGCTTTATTGACATATTTTGTTTTAGCCCTGTCAAGTAATTACTTACACAGCGCGGGTTTTAGCGCACCAGCAGGTAAGTACAAGTAGACTTACCTATCATTTTCACTATATTCTCAAGAGCATTGCGTAACTGTCTATTTCCCAACGATATATACAAGAAATTTAAGAGAAATATTAAATTTAAGACATCCGAGGGTAAAATGTAGTATGTCACAACTAAACAAAACTACTTTTATTAAATTATTTATCTAAATGGAAAAATATTAAATGTTTATATAACCGTTTGACCATTTTGAGAAGAAGTACAATAAGTGCCTACTGTTCTTATATTTACGTAAAATATCCACCAGTATTCACATTGCCTCGGAAAGCCATATACCTATATTCGAAACGAATTCGAAAAGTTTTAGATTCCATACATTTTGACAGAAAATTTTTCGATTCGTTTCGAATATATACCTATGGCTTTCCTGTCTGCTCTGTATGATAATGACAAAATAGGACAAAACATTTTATAAATTATATATTATGTCGGAGCAGATTTTTAATATCACAGTGCCTTTATCTTCCGATGTCTTCAATTTTTATTATGTTGAATGTTGACCATCAGTTGAAAATGGATGGACGCCTCCTCGCCAACTAGAAGCAACTATATATAGCACCTATTTTGGGCTCCGTATTAACAGTACCTTATATAAATAGAAAATATATACCCTGCATTTGCAAAGCACAAAATCTGTAATGTAATAATATACTTATTTTTATTGATTATGATTTATCTAAATGTTATAGAAAAAATGGAATTATGTTTCAACTAACTCACACAGTCTTTTACAAATATGTAAAAGTTCCTGCTCGTATGGTTAAGATAGTTTATTAGTTAGTCATATGGTCTTTGGTAATGTATGTTTGCCTTGAGGCCTTGAGATTTATATCACGTTTGGGTCAGATTAGGGCCACTTTTAAAGAAACACAGAATTATGTGTCTAACTAGCATAGTTTGCTTAGAAATAATCCTTAACAAACAAAGTCTAGGTCAAAAGCTAGGTCCAAGAAAAGTACGGAACCCACGATGCGCATGATCGGTTTTGTTCATCGATTTATCTATTGTTTTCTATTGATTTATGAATTGTTATTCTCTAGAACGTACACAAATACGTAGCGATGCGGCGTCCACGTACCTACCTACGTTAAATATTGACCATGATTTCATTGAAAAAAAAAATACATAACTGCTAAAAAGATTTTAAAAATGCTTACTAGAGCTGGAGCAAGGAGCTACCCAGTATAAATAAAGGTAAAACATAATGTTGATTTGTCAACATTGTTAAATGATGTTGTCAATATTGTACCAATCAATAGCACTAATAAGAAGAATGAAATCTCTGTACCGAAGGAACTGTAAGGTAACCGAAAATTTCTTAACACTCCATGTTTAATTGAGATTACACAGTTATCCGTGAGTTTCCTAACCCATCGTTTGATGTAGACAAAATGTTTGTGTTTTTAGATGTAGCTTATTCCTGATTCCCGGCTCGTGCTAACATACTACGAGTACCAAGAATGAATAATTGCGTTCATTCTTATTTTCAAAAATGAAAGCATGTTTCTATTTTATAAAATTAAAAGTGATCAATATTTAAGGTAATATTCCTCCGTAACCCATAGATATTCCATACTGCGTAATTTTAATTTAGCAACATTAATTAGAAATATGTGATTAAAAATACTACGTACCTACGAATATGTATGTAGCTTGATCGCAAATAGCGTGTTTGGATTGCTTTCTTACGCTTGTTTTACTTAAAAAGAAAATAAATACAATTCAATCCTCATCCCCATTAATCACTGCTGGGTACCTACATTGATCTATGTTACCACCAAAACGATCATTTCATACTACACTATTGCTCTGTGTATACCTATCTAATGAAACGTTGCAAGTTATTGTAATAATGTCTCTTTTCATAAATACGTTATGTTTAACCGAATTTGTGTGAGCTTGTGCTACTGTTGATAGACCAAATTGTGTATAATGGATTACCAAATAACAAAATTGATTGAATGACTTTGTTTATTATATTTACGTAGGTAAGCAATGTAATATTAAATTGACAATTGCTTTTTGGGCGCATTATTCCGTTTGTGTAACCATTGACTTACAAGTTACAACCAATGCGCGTGCATGTTTCTCGCTCGCACCATTCGCTCGCACCACCCCCATTCTTGCACACTCAAGGTACGCACGTACATAATGCACATTATATTAACCGTCTTCAGATAATAGTATAGAATGACTCACTGACTCGGGTGATATCGACACATTTCGAATATTGCGCCAATGACTTTCGCCCTAGGAGGTTACAGACCGAATTCCCGTAATATTTACTTCGCGATTTACACCCACCACCATTCACTTTGAATATCACTTACCTACTTATTTTGTCCTGACGTCTGAATGACTAGTGCAATAAAAATCCTTATAATATAATATAATATAATATAATATAATATATAATAATAGCTGGAAGATACAAGTGTTTGATTTTTAGGTGTTTAAGTAATGGATTTCTATACAAATTTGCGCCTCGGAATTTTTTGTGGGTATAAAATTTTTCTCTCGTATTGTTATTCCTAACTTAGTACTCCCACTTAAGATTTAAGATTAGATGGGGATTTAGAAGAGGACTTAAGATTACAAAGTAAGTGCAGAAAGTACTTCATCGCTCCGTACACGAAGTAACGAACCTCGTTTCCCTTTGGATATAAACAGATCAAATTGTCAAGATCGACATGACCCATTTTATTGGTCCGCTGCTTACCTACATACATGTAGACAGCGACGTCGGTTCTCTCCCCACAACTTTTATACCGGCTCAATCGCACTGCTAATATTTTGTGCGAAAGGGAGCCACCAGCTTTTTGTCGTCAGTGCCATCAATCAAGCGATTCGTTCCTTTAAAAAGCTTCTAGATACCACTGTATTTATTAGGCGGTAAAATTTCGACCACCACCGTCACCCCGCCGCGGCGCACGCGCCGCGTTAATGCTAGTGCGATAGAAGAAGTTTCAGAACCGCTGGAACTTTGGCAAAGGCAAACATCGGGCGGAAAATATCGCTGTGTGCGGCATAACGAGCGAAACAGTCTGATCTTTTTTATGTTTTATTTTAAACTAGCTGAAGCCCGCGGCTTCGCACGCATAAGATTTGGGCTTTTAGTACCTAGCCTTTATTTCTCTATAGACCTTTTTCATACAGCGCCATCTATTGACCTTTGCAGGAGTCAACTTATATTTATTTTATTTTTATTACATATATAAAATCCGTAGTTATGTAAAAAATAGGTATTCTATGAAAATAATAAAAATAAAATTGCAAAGTCCCCCGAAGAAGAAGATTTCCCCCTAATTTTAATAGCTTTTCATTTTTTACGCAGGAACCCTAAATATTTACGGGATAAAAAGTACCCTATATGGTGCTCTGAACAGTCGTCTACCTACCAGTGAAAGTCCCGTCAAAATCGGTCCAGCCGTTTCAGAGATTAGCCGGAACAGACAGACAGACAGACAAAAATTGTAAAAATATTCATTTTGGTATATGTACCGTGTATATATCCATATGCATTTAGTAAAAAGCGGTTATTTTAATATTACTAACAGACACTCCAATTTTATTTATCTGTATAGATTCCTCCGCTGCATGGTCCTAATAGAGTCCTAAAAAAGGGCCTGCTACCTATTGACGACGATCACATAGAAGGACATGCGGAAATTGTAAGTGTTCATCATATGACTACGAAAATCTGAAAGTGAACGTTGGATTCGCTCGCTCGGATAGCTCGCATTGCATATAGTTCCTGGCAACTGGCAATAATTGTGGTTCCTGGTAACAAGTACAATATGTAATCTAGAGTAGACAGAGAAAACTGAGGGCCTAGACATAGTAAATCAAATAAGTAGGCCGACTCGACCCCTGAGCGAAGGATAATAGCCTAAACACGTAAGGGTTGTCGCTTATAGTTTATACAATCGTCAAAAATGCATAGTCTATCTTATATACAAAACAATTTTCACCTGTAGGTGAATCATCAGGTATCTATAATACAAAGGTTTTCTTAATTATTTTTTGTACATAGACCAGGAGCTGACTATTGTATTGAAGTTATATACTCCTTTAGGCGAGTTATGAAAAAAATCGGCCAAGTGCGAGTCGGACTCGCGCACGAAGGGTTCCGTACCATTATCTATAAAAACGGCCAAAAAAAAAAACACGTTTGTTGTATAGGAGCCCCCCTTAAATATTTGTTTTATTTTAATTTAATTATTTATTCTTAAAGTGAATATATAACTAAATATTCTGTGAAAATTTCAAGCGTCTACGTGTTGCCGTTATCAATATCGAGCAAAATGAGCAAAAAAATCACGTTTGTTATATGGGAGCCCCCTTAAATATTTATTTTATTCTATTTTTTAGTATTTGTTGTTATAGCGGCAACAGAAGTACATCATCTGTGAAAATTTCAACTGTCTAACTATCACGGTTCATGAGATACAGCCTGGTGACAGACGGACGGACGGACGGACGGACAGCGGAGCCTCAGTAATAGGGTTCCGTTTTACTCAAAATCGTTTTACTTAAAATGATGAGTGAAATTTTAAGATACTGTAACACAAAAGTAACAGGTTGAAGCTGCCCGCTAAACCGCTCATTTAGTAACTCAACATTAACACTCAAAACTGCAGTCAAATAACAATTCCCTGGAGGGTTATTGTGTTCATGCAAGTGAGTGACATTATTACCACACGGAAAACTGCAGCCATATAACGTCATGTAACGTCACTCACTCGCCTGAACACAACAATCGTCCAGGGAATTGTTATTTGGCTGCAGATTTCTGTGAGCTGTTAACGTCACTTACTCGCATGAACACAACAATCCTCCAGGGAATTGTTATTCGGCTGCAATTTTGAGCATATTTTTCGTGAGGTAGTAATGTCACTCACTCGCCTGAACACAACAACCGTCGAGGGAATTGTTATTTGGCTGCAGATTTCTGTGCGGTGGTACTCGCAACGTCACTCACTCGTATGAACAAACAAGCATACGATCCACCCAATTTAAAGCGATCACTATAGCTGTTTACGCTTGCAATACATTAAGTATGCCTCGCGTATTGCCACCTCTGCCGCTAACACGGCAACTCCTTAGGAGCTTACTCGTGACGTCACTTGCATGAACACTAAACTATTTTTTACTTTTTCATTTACTACACTTATCAAAATTATAATCTTTATATTCGGAAATATAATATTTTTACAGTAGCCTAAAATGATAGGCATTAAAAGTACTTTTTTTTGTAGGAAATTTGTGATTATATAACAAAGCTAGCTGTGCCCGCGACTGCGTCCGCGTGGAATAGTGACCTTAGGTAGCATTTTTAATTATTTAAGCTAATAATTTTTCAAATAAGACACACACGTATAAATGCTTTATTTAATAAACTATCTGCAATGTTTCACTGTAAAGAGCTTATTAAAATATATATCCTACTAATAATATAAATGCGAAAGTTTGTATGTATGGATGGATGTTTGTTGCTCTTTCAGGCTTAAACGGCTGAACGGATTTGAATGAAATTTGGCACGTAGATAGATTATGATCTGGAATAACATATAAGCTACATTATTTGACTCCACGCGGGCGGAGCCGTGGGCAGCAGCTAGTATAATATATATATATATATATTATATTATTATAGATATATATTATATCATGTATAAAGTATTTATATTAGCTCATTTTTATAAACTACGTTTTGTGTTTTCCCATCTTTTGCCAAAACATAAAGTGTTTGCGGATTTGATACACGTGAGCATGCCACAGAGTTGCCCATGGGAAAAACATTTATTTTCTAAATGAACTCGCATTAATAGGGGAAGGCACTCCTGATAATTCGAAAGAGTTGAGAAACTCTATAGGGTATGATGTGACTTGTTCAGTGTCTATAGCATTGTCTACTGAGAGGTATTCCACAGTAGTGTAATCATATTGTTACTGTCAGTTGGTATACAATCTTCTCCGATTTTTAGAAGAGCAGCTGCATATTGCCCTGTTGACGTAATTACTTCTAACTATATTCGAAAGTAATCTACGTTTGACGAATGAAATAAACAAAAGAATGACCCAAATAAAGAAAAAATATTTAATAATCTAACCCAAAAAAGTCAAAGAAAAAAGTTTCATCGTTCTAACTTCAAAAATGACGAATTTACATACAAACTTTCATCCCCTATTTTATTTTACCCCCTTAAGGTAAATTTTTTTACAAACTTTGAACGTCATATTTATTTATATTTAATGACAGCCTAAAAATAAGTTTCAAGCTTCCAGCTTTAAAAATGACGATACTTCCATAAAACTTTTCATCTCCCCTTTCAACCCCTTACAACCCTTTTTTCGCATTATAAAGTAGCCTATGTCCTTTCTCAGGGTCTAAACTATCTGTGTACCAAATTTCATTTAAATCAGTTTAGTAGTTTTGGCGTCAAAGCGCGACAGACAGACAGAGTTACTTTCGCATTTATAATATTAGTAAGGATTACACATTTGATACAAAAAAGAATCTTTTTAGGGTTCCGTACCCAAAGAGTAAAACGGAACCCTATTACTGAGGCTCCGCTGTCCGTCCGTCTGTAACCAGACTGTATCTCATGAACCGTGCTAGTTAGACAGTTGAGATTTTCACAGGTGATGTATTTCTGTTGCCGCTATAACAACAAATACAAAAAAATAGAATAAAATTAATATTTAAGGGGGGCTCCCATACAACAAACGTGATTTTTTTTGCTATTTTTATAGATAATGGTACGGAACCCTTCGTGTGCGAGTCGGGCGCGTGCGTTGGCGCGGGCGGTATTAGACACGGCATAGCCACGACTGGAGTACCTTTAGCAGCGATAAATTTGTCAGTGTGTGCGTGCGACGACGCATACGTACGGGTACGCACACATAGAAACCGAACGCGGTGCGTATGTATGAATATATCCTACTTATTTGATTTTACTATGGCCTAGATCCTCGCGTCTCTCTCGCTTATTGAACATAAAAAGAAAGAACCGTAAAGTAGTAAGTATGATCGTGGTTACTTTTTGTTTTAGGGCAAAGATATCCGCCAAGGGCAAACATAGCCGGTTTCACGGTAATTTTAGTAAACGAAAACTTTATACTATTAAGTTAATGACTTAACTTCTTAATCAAATTGTATTACTGGTAGAAGGCGGATAAAAAGATGTTCGTCAGAATTACAGGTATAATGGGAAAAATTGGGATGAGTTGTTAAAACATATTTTTTACGTTTATTGTCTAGACTATGAGAAAGTTTACCTCGCGATTAATACGCTACGTAGTTACGTGATAACCAAATTAGCCGCCAACATAATATCTGAAAGTCAAGTGGAATCATAAGTCCTTACGATGGAAAATGCTAATGCCAAAACTTATTACTTAATTGTTATCTTTAATTAACTTAGTCAAACCTTTTAGAACCCTCACTGATAATATAATTTACTAACATTTATTCAATTTAATTAGGCTTTTAAGGTGTTCTTAAATACATAATTTCTGTTTGGTCCTGTCTTTCCAAATTCTCCTCTAAGGTTTGGAATTTCTGTTATTCTCGGCCGTCGATGGCTTAGAATGCTATTTAGATGCTGAATCCCTAGACACGTCCTTCTTTACGGAGAACCGGGAGAGGTTATTCCATAATCTAACTTTAATAGTAACATTGTAACAATTAAACTCTGCCGTATGACATATTTTGGAATACTATTGTCTGGAGGCAAATAAGTGTACGGCCCATCTAATATGAAGTAGTCAGCAGTCTACAACCCATGCAACACAAGGAGCATTGCATTAGCATTACCACCCCTGCTGCATACATAGCAACATCTGAAGAGTTAACTGCTAATACCTTGTACCTTGTTGTTGATCTATACCTACCTAAGAATTGCTATTTGACTTCAGTCTTCTTTGTGGTGGAGTTAATTCACCAGTCCTGCTGTTTCGATGCGCGCTTTCTCTTTAGCCCAAAGCCCCGTTTATTAGGTAAGGTTGGCTTTGACTATAAAGATGATAGTGACTCACTTACATCACAATTACATGCTGGATAATATTAGGGTTATTGTAAAACTCTCATAATTATCAATTTGGTATCGTACATTCCATGGATAACTTCAAATTCTTATCTAGTTATCTATCTACTTATGTACCTTTCTGCATAACTACATATATGAGAAATATAACAATTCATTCTCTCACTCTAATGGAAATGTAAGCGTTTTGCACTTCTGTTACTATACTTATTACTGCAAATACACGAGTATAACGCCACAGTGAATGTAATACTGGAGCGCCATAATGGCACGTGTCCCTCAGACCAGACTTTCTGTTTGTTCCAGTCGGCCACAAACACGCCCTACGCTACCGCAACGCCAACGGCCGTGTTAGACCATCAGACCCGTTGTCTCCTCCCCTTCAATCAGGCGAGGATACATGCAAATCTTTTTCTAATATACATTACAATACAAATAATCTTAATTTTATATACATACAGTAAAAATTTTATTGCGATAGATGCATTTTGACTGCATGGCATGGTACTCGTATGAAACTGAGCAGCTTCTGAACAACTAGGTAAATGTACCTGCTTGTATCTCAGTCCTGCTGTAATTTCTCTCTTTCCTACTCAGAATACATTCTGTATTCTAAGCTTTCCGATTACTTAGGGACGCCGTTCCTAGACCATTTTCTTTGGACCATTGGCAATAAGAACAAACTTGACCGTATTACCAAGGCGTCTCTGTAATATGCCCGTACTATCGATGGGGTCTACCACTGATTTAATCAGACATCAGATTTTGAAGCTTTCTCTTAAGTATTGATTCTGGAGTTTGTTCACCAAAACCTCCTTACTACTTCTATATCCGCATCTTTTTACTTTTTACATCATTTTTTTATCCAACAGATGCATAAAAGCCGTAGTTGACAGTGGATGCTCCGACAGTATGGATATCAATGCTGGCGTCTCTCAGGCTTCTGTACTGTCTCCGACGCTGTTTCTGCTGCATATCAATGATATGTTGTCAATTGATGGCATTCATTGTTATGCGGACGACAGCACCGGGGACACTTATTATACAGGCCGTGCAAACCGCCGTTTCCTTGTGGAGGAAAGCCGCGATAAACTTGTGTCTGAAATGGATAGTACTTTGACTAAAGTATCTGACTGGGGACGGTTTAACTTGGTAGAATTCAACCCCAAGAAGACACAAGTTTGCGCATTCACCGCTAAGAAAACTCCATTTGCTGTGGTTCTTAAATTCCAGAACACACCTCTTACCGTAACCAAAGTATTAGGATGCTTGGCGTCGAGATCTCCAGTGATGTGTAATATCAAAATCACCTGGAGGAGAACGTCAAGCTGGCGTTCAAAAAACTTGGTGTGCTCAACAGGGCTAAGCAGTACTTCAGTGCGGGGCAAAGACTTAAGTTATATAAGTCTCAAGTCAGACCGCACTTGGAGTACTGCAGTCACCTTTGGGCGGGAGCACATGGATACCAGCTTGGACCGTGTGATTCGATTCAGAGACGAGCTGTGAGAATTGCCGATAATCTTTCAAATCTCTTTCAAATCTTTTTTTTTTTTTTATCAAACTTTATACCTTAGATTACAATTGCTAGAGTCTCCTTTTAAGTATAAAATACCTGTGTTAGGAGACCCCGCTCCTCCTTAATAATACATTTAATTGTTATTACTAATACTAATTTTATACACATAGCTTTGTTTCTATATCTTTACTTTCATTTATTTTATGTCACGTGAGCTTGCCAATATGTGTAGGTATATGTATGAATGTAGTTTGTGTGAGAGAAGTAATTATGTATGTGTGACAAAAGGTTTCAGTGCATGAAAATTATTTATATGATATATTATTTATAGTACCTATGTATATTATTTATAGCCATTTTATAAGGTGCGAATTTTTATACAATTGTCAATTTATCAGTGCTTCAATATCGTCGTAGCTCTTCGATTTTAGCCAGTTAGAAAGTGTAATTTTACACTGATGGTATGATAGGGGATATATATGTATAGTTTTATTGATGTTGTTATATAACTGAGCTGATTTAAAGTTAAATTGCCTGCTTGCATTACTTGTTTTGACGAAAGGTACAAGAGCAACTGAATATTTTCTCCTCCTTTTATTGTGATTAGGGTCATGAGGCAAGGCTCTATGAAGCCTCAGAACAGCGTGAAATATATACAACTTGCGAATCGTAAGGAGATCGCAAAACAGGATATACAATTTCTCTGTAGGGAATCTGTATGGTTTAAAGTACATTACTTTAAGTACAGATCTCTGCGACCTTTCTAGTTCCAAAAATTTCATCTTGGTTGCTCCTCCCCAAACCGGGATGCAATATATGAGAACCGACTGAACTAGGGAAACATAAATTTGATTTAGTAACTTTTTCTCTGCAATATGTCTTAATTCCTTAAATATCCAGATTAATTTACGGACTCTAGTCATCAGTAATTCGGTATGGCCATGCCAGGATAGGCGGTGATCTACCATAACGCCTAGATATTTAGTTTTATTGATTTTATTTATTTTATTACAGGAGCAAGCCGAATTACCGCGATCATTGCAATTATGAATTTGAATTTGAATCTTTGTATTTGGTTGAGTACTAATATTATTTGTGAAACATATATAATTAGTCTTGGTTGTATTTAACGTTAGAAGATTACTATTTAGCCAGTTTGCTACCACTTTTAACCCATCCTCAGTAATTCTGCGAGCTTCTTCCCACGTTTTGCCGCTGAAAACTATTGCCGTATCGTCCGCATAAGAAAAAAACATTACCAACCGTAATCTTCAAGTTGCATAGATTGTTGATGTAAACTAAAAACAAGGTAGGACCCAAAACACTTCCCTGTGGTACCCCACAAGTTACATTTGCTTCATCACTTACGAAATTACCAATTTTACTCGCTGTTTTCGGTCCTGTAGGTAACTTTTGAATAAATTGAGAGGAATACCCCTTATGCCTATGTTTTCAAGTCTTTTCACAAGGATTGGTACAGAGACAGTATCAAACGCCTTCTTTAGATCAAGAAAAACAGTTATACATTTATTACCAACGTCTATCTTTTCAGATATAATTGAGGTCAGTGCTAAAACAGCGTCCTCAGTTGAAATTCCATTTCTAAACCCGTATTGTGATTTTGAAAGAATTTTAAATTTATTTACATAATTGGTCTCTATAATCTATCTATAACTTCACGCCAAATCCCTTGCGGGGTAGGCAGAGAGAACCGAGCGCCACGTGACTCGATCCTTACATATCTCACTCGCTTCTTTAACATTCATTGCTCTTCTCATGCACGCACGCCGGTTTCTAGGGCTCCTGACATCACCTTCTGATAGAACATGACCAATTTGGTCATGGTAGGTAAGTCTTGGCCTTCCCCGGCTCCTACATCCTTCCACTTTTGCATTGTATATCTGCTTCGTCATTCTTTCATCTTGCATTCTTTCTACATGCCCGAACCATCGGAGCATGCCTCTTCATATTTTAACATAATTGGTTAATCGAGTATTAATTAATTTTTCCACAATTTTTGCAATAGTAGTCAATACTGAAATAGGTCTGTAATTGCACATCTTGTCTCTGTCACCATCCTTATATATAGGCGTTATTATGGCTTGCTTTAGCACGGCTGGGAAGACACCCTCTTTGAAACATAGATTAGCTAAGTGCACTATGACAGGAACAACCACTTTATTAGCCAATTTCAAGAACTGGGTGGGAATACCATCCCAGCCTGTGGCGCTACTTGATTTTAAACTCAATAGGATATTATACACTTCATTTGGGTCTGTGTCTGTAAGCACGAAGGAGGAGTCTTGGGATCTCTTGAAATCATTTGGCTGGCCTAGTTGTGATCGATTAGACAGAATTTCATCTGCTAGTTGCAGTCCTACTTTCGAGAAATATTCATTGATTGTATTTCCAGATTCATAAGGAGTTGCCTATGTAAAGGGCTGCACGTTGCCCAAAAACATGTATTTGTCAAACGATATCAGGTGGGCGAAAATGTCAAAGTGGAGGGTAGCGATGAGGTCGAGGTGTAGGTTTCTCCACGTTCCATATTAATGAAAGTAGTTTCCTTAATGTCTACTGGTTCTGGTTTTAACCCGCTATTTTTATGTCTCCTTTTTAAATGGCATCGTCTCACTTGGATAATTATAAGTGTCAGGACAGCTATGGTTGTCAATGCCAATATCACATATGTGATGGTGTAATGACCATTGTCATATCTGTGAAATTCTTCCATTTTCTGGGTTTTAAGAATGTCCATTTTCTGTTGAATGCTTACAAATTCTTGACTGTGATCTTCCAACTTGTCTATATTTGGTAACGATGTGTTCATTATGTCATTCAATGCTGATAATTTGGGAGTTGTTATGTGCAGGTTTTGTTGTATATAAATATGATTTGTATAATCATGTTGAGTATGGATGATAAACGAATTTCCCTTTAATGTGCAGCCTTGGTTGAGAGTGAGGAGTCCGGTGTTGCTCAGCTGTTTTGTTATCACTTCAGACTCATAGAGCACGCGAACTGCACACTCAGCACAACAGTAGTACAGCCAGGTGTCCGGCGCATGTAACTTGATCCATCTGTCGGTGTACGGCTTTGTTTCAGTCCGGCAGAATGGTTTGTTATTGTTGCTTATCTGCAGTTTCAAGTTGCAAATGGACTCGCCAATTGCTAATGAATATATAGGATGATTCAACGGACACAGTAATTGTTGTTTAGTTAAGTGAATGCAAGATTGAATATCATTTTCTGTCATTGGGATTGCACAATTGCTGAATGCAATAATGTGTTGTGACCGTCGCCGCAAATTTTGCACTTTTTGTTTGAATTGCAGATCTGTCGCTCATGCACATAAAGAAAGTTTTTGCATATACGATTGTCAGCAAGGGATTTTAGTTTCATGTCAGCCGTCATCGCTTTAAATTTCCTGCATTGAAATATGGCGTGACTAGAGTTATTGCAAATTACGCAACGTACTAAATTGTTAAAATTATTGTAGGACGTTCTTCCAAACATAGGCCTTTGTTGAATTCTGTTCACAGCTGGTTGTTTAGGTGATGTCACGTTGTCATCTTTGTCCTGTTTGGATAATGGTTCAAGAGCGGTGAATTTAATTTCTAGAAACTGAATGAATTCTTCCAAAGTAGGGAGTTCACGCGGTGCCTTCAGGACTTCCTTGTAATCACATCGCGTAACAGGATCTAATTTTTTCACCAAGAGATGGGCGAGCAGGGGATCCCACGTGGATGTATCAATTCCCAAATTATGTATAGCGTGGATGGCTTCCATCGTAGTGTCATGTAGTTAGTTGAGCTCACGTGAAGTTTGTTTTTGCACCGTGGGTTGGTTTAAAAGGATCTCAATATGGTTGGTAAACAAAGCCTGATGGTTATGATAACGATGACATAGGATTTCCCAAGCAGTGTTATAATTGTCAGAAGAAATGTGTAGATGCTGTATAAGACGTTGAGCTTCTCCTTTCAACTTGCTTTTTAGATGCTGCATTTTTTGTGCTTTTGTCAAGGTTATATTGTCATGTATGCTGCTTTTATATAGGTCCATAAACGTTGGCCATTGCATATAATCATCCCCATGAAAGGGTGGAATGTGTATCTTCTGAATGCTTTCAAATAAATGCGTCGTGGATGAAATTTTGTTATGAAGTTTTCGTTTTATTGTTTTAAATAATATTTCATTTTCGGTGTATTGTTCCTCATATGTCATATCTTTTCTTTGCAAAATGTTGTCAATTTTTCAATGTAAGGTGTCAATATTATTCCAGCGTGACTGCAAATTACGTAACTCATCCTCTAGCTCCCATTTTGCTGTTATCGCTGCAATGTCAATGCTGTTTATCACTCGACGTAATGCACAAATATTGGTTTTTTGTTCGTTAAACATTGCTGTTATCACATCACCTTGTCAGTTTCTTGCTGAACATGAGCAGATCCCGAAGGCATCGGATGGCTCACCAGCATGTCACGCAGTTTATGATACGAGTATAATGACCTAGTGTCATTAAATATATTTTTGTAGAAATAATCCTGAGATTAGTTAGGAGATGTCACAAGTTCCGAATGATTTTGTTCAAATTCCGCCCACAGGTTGTCAAGATTTCCAAACGCTTAGCGATGTAGTCTGCAGTTTTTCTACTTGCCGAATCTTTTTTGAAATTAATTTGGATTTGCTGAATTGTTGAAATGATCTCCTTCTGACGAACAAGGAGGTTGTCAAATGTTGTCATTTTTGTACTTGAATAAGTGTCAAATTACCTGGTGAAATAATATATGCACTTCCACAAGGTTAATGTCAATAAATTGTCACTGCACTTTGTCAATATTTTATGCTTAATAAAATGTCACTGATTAACTGTCACTGCAATACTTCCAGACGTTGTATGTCCAGGCTGATTCCTTTAGTGCACCCACAGAATTCGATACGACCATGTCGTTTGTCTCAACTCAGTTGGTGATTTCCGCTTCTGGAAGGCCAACCAAGCCGGTACGCTAGCCGCACCAAAACTATGAGAACACCAAAGTAACTCGAAGGACCAATGTAAAGGGCTGCACGATGCCTAGGAACATGTATTTGTCAAACGATGTCAGGTGGGCGCAAATGTCAAACGACTGTCCTTGATGCACGTCTTTATTGCACTAAAGTTGAAACGTAAAATAAAATGCAACAGTATTGAAATAGTGCGCGTCAGCATAAATATTAAAACTAATAATGTACGATACTCGTACCGCCTGCTTGTCTAGTAGTTCAAGATTATGTAATTTGGAACGATTTCGTTGTGTAATATAATTTATAGATTTCCAAGGTCTCTTAGGATCCCTTCCGTGTTTAGCTAGTTGTTCTCTATCATAAATTTGTTTCAGCTTTTTTATAAGATTATTACAGTGGTTGCGATATCTTCTGTAATTTAATTTTAAAATTTCATTTTCTGAGTCTAATTTCAGCATTTATTGCATCTTGTTTCTGTTTTGAATGCAACCTACCTACCTACCTTATATATATATATACCTACAGTTATCCAGGGCTTCATAATTCTATTTTTAGGTGGTATCGTTGTTGTAATAGTGCTTTTCAGAATACATTGTCTCAATTGATTGGTCAAAAGACATACTACGGTATTTGGATTATTATAAGTCATTAAATCTGGGATGTCTTCAAGACAAGTTAATGCTTTTTCGAAATCTATTATTGTTTTGGTTTTAGGGGCACTACGTATTGTTTTTACATGTGAAAGTTTCAAAAATATTGTGTTATGGTCGGTGATTGAGGTACTTATTACTTTAACTAACGCAGTATGTCTGTTTTTGTCAAATTTTAGAAAAAAATGGTCAAAACAATTTAACTCTCTAGTTGGTAGCGCATGACCAGGTACCATACCATGCATAGCCAACATGTTTAAGTAGTTCAGACGGTTTTTCCTTTCGTTTGCATGTGAATTGTCTCTATCTATAATATTTATATTTATGTCCCCAGTAACAATTATACATTTACACTTTTTGATTAGGCCTAACTGACTATCTAGAGAGTTTATAAAACTCTCTGCATTCGTTTTTGATGGTGATCTATAGATTCCAAAGACAGTAATATCTGAAAAACATATTTGCAAACATGAAGCACCACATAGTTTAACCTCCTTAACATTTGCTCTATGGTTTTCCTTGACGTACACGACAACACCATCGCACATATTCACATGGTGCGTTGTAGAAAACAAATTATAACCATTTATCCGAGGCACCGGCTTATTTGAATTGAGTCTACACTCAGTCAAAACCAATAAATCGGGCATAAATTTAAATTGAGACAGGGTTATTATAAAATTGTCAATGTTACTAAAAATGATTCTAATATTTTGCGAGATTATTGTCAGATCATTGTGAGTCACGTTACTAGTTTGTACTGTAAAATCATTTATATTACATTGGTTAGATTTTACAGGCTCCAATTTATCTATTTCCTTTATTGTTGTCAGCGTATTATTCATAGTCTGTATTTAAGGACAGGTTTACGTCTCTTAACGATGTTAACAGCATTTATATCACTATGAATATATGTGTTAAAGATAAGTAATTGGCGAAGGTGTATTTTGCGTTTACAAAAAGTTATTAACCGAACACATAAGTTTAAGAGATGATAGGATATGAATGTAATGTATATGAATGTAATGTAATTTTGATAATAAACAAATATTGTAGTTATAGAGTGATTTGACAGGCTTAGGATGTATTTTGAGGTATGTGAGACAATTTTATTCGAGTATAGTGTTTTGTGTGATTGAATAGGTGCAGCGACTGGTTCTTTTGTAGTATGTGTGATAATTGACAGCGAGTATAGTATATTGTGTGATTGAAAAGGTGCGCCGACTGGTTGTTCTGTGGTATATATGTGTGATGGCAAGCATATGTGATCAAAATTTGGCAAAAAAGATAGTAGATTATAAATTGTAAGAAAGCTTATAGTACAGCGAGTTATACCAATATGTAGTCATTGTTCCTGTGTTAACTTCTGTATTTGTGCTTCGTTGGTGATCAAGACTATCGGCGACTCATCGGTTTTTCGAAGATAAACCCTTCCGTAAGATTGTATTTATTTGTAAAGCTTTGTCTTAGCCAGATCCCGAGCCAGGAAATTCAGGCGAGCACTCTTTGCCGTCAGCTGCTCTGAGACAAAAACTGGAATATACTCTTGAGTTTTGACCCCAAGATGTTTGGTATAGAGTCTATCTTTCGTTGTGACATTATGAGCCTTACACCTTTGCAGGAATACAGTCTTCAATCGAGTTGAGGTGGTCTCCACTATAATTGCAGGGTTCCTCATGCCCTCTTTATTCCCTCTAACTCTGTACACGTCACTAATATCACTATCCCTGAGTTCACCTTTAACCGACCTGGATATGTCCAAGACCATACGAACTAGGTCTTCTTTGCTTTCTCTTGGGTAAAATTTTGGGACATTTTTGATTTCAAAATTAGCTTTTTGATACTCTCTCTTTGTGTCTTCTAATTTTTCTTCCAAGATGATAATGTGTTCTCTGTCCTTTTTGTTCTGTACTTCAAGTTTTTCTACCTTTTTCTTCAATTCCTCATTGTGGGAGGCCAGAAAAGATAGGCTACTCTCTATGTTTACGCTTGTTTTCTTGAGGTCATTGAGTACCGGTAGTTTTTTTAATTGTTGAGTAATTTTTTTAATCTCATTCTCTTGAGATTGAAACATGGCTTTAATCATAGTTCTCGTTTCCTCCTTGAAAGCATCGAATCGATCCAATTCAATATCTTCTCTCCTCCTCTTATTACGGATGACTAAGCAATTAGGGGGTGTAGTATACTTTATGCCCTCTTCTGTCGTACTCAGGTTGGCATCAGAGTGCGATCTATCCATGCTTTCGCTTTTGTCCAGCGCTACTGTCGGAATATTAACAACAGAATTCGATCTACTAAATGTCGGTTCCATTTTGATTACAAGATTATAGATTATATATAGGTTTCGCGCCACGCGCAACTGATCAAGTGTCTAACAGTGTGTAAAAATATTCACCGTTCGTAGCACTGCACACCCGTAGTACACTCGGCGTAGCACAGTAACCGTACCGCTCGGCCAATACTTCCAGCAGATCGTAGCTTATGCAGCGTCCGCAAACTCGTAGGTGATGTGTTATGATGCAGTCAGTTAATTCGTTACAACAGGCAGCGTGCACGGTGGCTCAGCGGTCACAAGCAGTGAACTCGACAAACAAGCACCGCGATCGAAATCGCGGGCACAATTGATTTTTCAAATTTAATTATTTGATTTTCGATAAATACAAAAGTCTAGTACAGAGACACGTCCACGCAAGTCAGCGGTCCGGGGGAAGAGGAAAATCCTAAACTTTACACACGGTATTGAACCCTTAAGTAAGGAGAAATTATGCCTCCCTTTGTGTGTTCTACCGATTGTACAACGGGGTGTGTTCTGAAGAGTTGTTCGAAATGATGCCGACAGCTACTTTTTATAACCGCACAGCTCGCCGACGGCGGGGAGTTCACCCTCACATGCTGGAACCGTAATGGTCGCGAACTGTGCGGTTCTAGAGAAGTTTTCTTCCGAGAACTCTCAAGCTGTGGAATGAGCTCCCAGCCGAGGTTTTTCCAAGGGACTACAGCATGGAGTTCTTCAAGAAATGCGCAAAGAGGTTTTTAGAGGGTCGGCAACGCATGAGTGACACACCTGGTGTTGCAAATGTCCATAGCCTACGGTGACTGTTTACCATCAGGCAGGCCGTATGCTTGATTTCCACCTTAGTGGTATAAAAAAAACTTTTTTATGCAATGTCGGAGGTATACAGCACATGGCCCACCTGATGTAAAGTGGTTACCGTAGCCTATCAACGCTTTCAGTGCAACCTCCACGAAGTTTCTTTTTACGTTACTGCTACTGACTGCTAAGGAATAAGCGTCATCTTTGACTCTAGGATGAGTTAATATTTAGTTGGAATAGTAAATTTTTCTTTGATTTCGTTAGCCTGGGTTGAGCTAAGTTGAACTATGAGTTGGCGTCATTTATATATTTTCAAGAATTGTAGTCTTTGATTTTGTTATTCATATCTTTACAATATCATGGATGAGTATTTCTGTTTCCGTTAATTGTATTTTTTTTAATCCATTGTTCGATTATCTTTTGTAAAATGTCACTCGGTTCTAAAACTGTTTCTTTGTTTCTTCATATTTTTCAAATGTACGCTATCCTCTGAAGTTTACCATATTTGAAGGCCTATTTGTTGCTTTGCTACTAAGTACCCCAAACGGGTCCTAATTACTTTTAGACCTATTCGCGTGCCTTTCTGCAGTTTTTATGCAAGCAGATACAAATCTTTCCAAATTTCGTTTGTAGTTAAATCAATAGTAATTATATCACTTCTAATTATTGTGAAAATAAGTGGTGAAGTTAGTAGTTAGTAGGTTAGTAATGCTACTTTGACACCAAGGCTTGTCGGTTCGCTTCCCACACAGGCCAAACATTTGTGTACATAACATGAGCACTAGAAATTTAAAGTTAACTATATTGATTACCGGTCACTTGTCTTTAGACGCCAAAACAGTCAGTCAACCTTCTTAGGACTGTGATCGGTGTCGTTGGGCTCCTGGGAGCTCCTCCACCAACTATTTCAGCTTTTACATCACCCTGTTTAGCATGCAGCTCTAATATTATATAGGACTCCAAAGCGTGGAGTTATCTCAACATTAGATATTTGTATGCCTTTTCCCTCTGCTCCACCGTACCAATGGACTCCATTCGCATCTGATGAGTTCCTCACCCATGACCCAGCGCATGGAGTTGACTCTGTACCCGGTAAAACTTGGTCTATGATCAAATTTAGTGACGTAGCACTTCGGGCTACTGAAGAGGGATGGTTGCGCGCTCCCTCGAAGTGGATGCACCAAACAGAATTTTGTTGTTGTATTTGTAGAAGCTGGTTCCAGGCACCACAGGCCTGATAAATGGTCTCATGTGAGCCCTGAGAGCCTATGCAGAATTATAACAAACTATAATGGTAATTACTATTTAAATATAATATTCTTCTTCTTCTTCTTTCTTTTTAGCCCTTATCTACCAGTAATCTGGTGTAGGCCTCCTTCAGACTCTTCCATTTTTCTCTGTCCTGTGCAACTTGCATCCAGTTGGACCCTGAATCTTTATCGTCATCGACATCGATCACTACTGTCCAAATTCTTATAAATAACGGCTTTAATGTTAAAGTATAAAATGTTTTAGTGGTAATTATTGAACATAAAACTACGTATACAAAATTTGACAACAACAGGGGAACTTAAACTTCAGTGACCGTACCTCGTTTCTTTCTCTTCAGGTATATACTGACTAACTGCGCGATGCATAGGTATACTTATATCAACGTTAAACTTGTATTCGTTATCTCTTTATAACTTCTGTATATTTCTACCTATTATCCCCTATAGTTCTATTTCTGTCTAAATAAATAGGCTGTTTATATACTTACACATAGATGGATATGTAGACGGACATAACAAACTTACCAGGGTTCATCGTAAGTCTACGAAAACCTTGATTTGTGCATATGTGGGTACGAATGTAGGATTGCGCGTAGATGATTCGTGGACAGTGATCTACTTTATGTATACGATACCATTCTAATAGCAGACATCCATCTGGACTGTAAACACTAGTGACAATGATGAAAGATTGTAGATATGGAGAAAAGCTTAGAACCGAATGCGAATAGAACAATGATAAAGATATTTGAATCGGAATAAACCAGAACGAATCCATGAATTACGGTTGATGATGTAGTGTTGGAACAAGATTCACCGCTGATGTGGGGAGGCAAGCGAGGACAGGGAATAGTGTGAATGGAGTGTTGGGAAAACTTTTAGGCAGCAAAATCTGCCAGAAGCTACAGCTCGCTATACACAACGCAACGCTAACGCAGGTTGAAAGGAGAATAAATGCCGTTGACATGCGAGCGTTCCGCATAATCTACGGCGTATGGCTTGTAAATTGAGTACACAATGAAGATATAAGAAAGAGAGTTCGCCTGGAGGAGAGATCGGTGTTAAGATAAGATAAGATAAGAAGAAGGTATCATGATCCGGATATGTAGAGAGAATGCGAGGGGAAAGATCGACGAAACAGTTATACAACGCGAAGTAGAAGAATGTAGAAGCCGAGAAATGCAAGAATCACCTACCACTACCTACATAAAAGACATTGCCAGAAGGTCTAGGAACCGGAAGCGTGTATGAAACAGTTATGAATATTAAAAAAGCGAATGAGATGTGTAAGTACCGAATCATGTTGCGCTTCGTGTTTTTCGTTAGTGATTTTCATAGTAACACAGGTTAAGCTGTTTCTGTTTCATTCTGCCTCTACAAATCGGTCATCAAAGTGGTTTCATGTTTTTAAAGAATTGACGACGATATATAATATCTTGAAACTGAGCTAAAATTACCGGTAGATGATGCAGAATGTCAAAGTTAGTCTCGGCAAAGTACAGTTCCCAAAGTTTTAACTGTTATATTGTGAGAATCAATGTAACTCTGTGTATGACTCTTAACTGTATGATACATTTCACATCAATCATTAAAAAAGACTAGGATTTTTTCGTCAATGATTTGTCGTGCATATTTCACAAGCGATGTCGTATTTTTACATGCAAGTCTGCTAAAAATACTGAATACTGCCACCGCAATGAAAATGTAATCATATTGCACGTTTATTATCGTACTATATACCTAACGCACGAGTATCATACCAGTCTATATAGTATAGATACAGATTCTGTTTGTTCCAGTGCACAAATACGCAGATGCACCCCGTTTTAGCGGTCAAACTGCGTCACTCCCAATGTCTCCTCCTCTTCAAACAGGCGCAGAGGACGGATGTAAATATTTGACCGCTTTATGTTCTAGAAATATTTAGATATCTATCTACCTCCTTTGCAGAACAATTACAGGAAAGTTACTTACGTCCACGCGCAGAAGTATTTAATCGTACACAGTTTACTGTTCCATTTCGCTACTTCGTATACTTTTTCAACAAATCCCTCTTAACAACACACTTGCTAAATGCGTATGTTACAAACATTGTTTACACATAAAATACAATGCTTCATATGATATTTACCTCCGAAGAAATTAAATTCCAAAATGGGTGTATCTCTCTCTTACTGTAAGCCCAATGAACTGAAGTTAAAGCACAATCAAACTATTAAATAGCGAATATTTTTATGACTAACATTGGAAACTTAATGGATTTATTGAAAGCTACCTTCTGTCCGCGACTTCAACGCGTTTGAAATCTGTTATTGCGTTATTAAGTATCCTATACCGCTACCTCTGCACCAAGTTTTATTACAATCCTTCCTTTCTTTGAATGGGTAACACAGAGGCAAAACCAATTTTAATTTCGTACTATTAGTTTAATCAAACAATTACACGTGTATATATTGATTGTACACTAACTAACTGTACCAAAAGTTATGATTTAGTATTTTTTGGGAAGCCAAGACTCACTTACCACGACCAAATTGGTTGTGTTTTATTTGGTGATGTCAGGTGCAATAGGAATCGACGAATATACATGCAACGGGCAATGAGTGAGGTGTGTAAGGTACACGTCTACGGTGTACAGTTTTCCCTGCCTACCAGCACGGGTCCTGGCGTAAAGATATATGTATAGATAGATAGAGTTGTTTAAAAAATTAGGTATTTGATTTGACCATTTTAAAAATTTGCAATACAAAATAAATATGAGTAAATAATAGAAAAATCATCGGTATACATGTAGAACATAGTATTCCTATGGAATACATTGTATTTAATGAATGCCTACTTATGTTGGCACCCATATTACCTGTTTTGAGCTGTCTATTTACGAATGACAAGTTCTTCTGTTTGATACTGTCTTTCAACAAATCAGTTGTCAGTGGTTTCGTGTTTATAAACAGTTGCCGACGACTTCGTAGGCGAAGAGTTAGCACTAGAAGCAGAAGAAATACCCGTAGGCGAAGAAGGCGAAAGTGAGTATCGCAAGAGTATGATAATAATTTACCTCTACCTTTGATTGTAGCATTGTTAGGAAAAATAACGTGTATTCTATTACTTTAAACGAGCAATTCTTGTATATAAATATTATTTGGGGTGGGCTTTACTAACGGGGCGCACGATTTCGGGGTTGGTCAGGGTTGCTTTATGTAGAGGTTAGTCTCCCCTTTCAAACGACACGACTTGGAGCTCCAGGAAATATCTACTTTTTTTTATTATTATTTTAGTGCACGTTAACAGGAACGAATTTTGTTCAATAAAATATAGTTTGTTGTAAAATTGTAATTTGTTACCTTGAAACGGAACGTATTCCGCCATTTTGTTTGACATTAAAGGCTAGTTCGGACCTCAGAATACAGAATAAAGCAGAAGGAGCCTACAGCCGATAATACAATATACATGCGGTCCGCTGTGTCCAGAAACATTTCGCAATCCCCCGCACTCCTCATACTTCCCACCCGTACAGTATTGCTAGTTTAGTGAGAGTTCGCCTCTTTTAGGGTAAATTAAAAGTGTTATATTGATATTAAAGATATTATATTAATATACTGTTATGCATAAAAAATGCTTTAGTAAAATAAAACACAAGTAATTTACAATAAATATGTCTTTACTTAGGTACATTTTGTTGTACTAATAATATTGCCGTTTTGATTCTGAGGTAATCAATACATTTTTACGTTTCGACAAATGAAGAAGTCTTGCTCTTTGCTGTTATAATTTCATCAGTGGGGAACTGAAATTCCATATATAATAATTAGAATAGTTTTACACAAAACATTTTTGTAAAAAAACTACTATTTACACAATTTCACATATGCAGACTATATACCAAAAACATTAGTTTAGTATTTCAATCATTATTATTAAGTCAATAATTATTATTTATTTCAGATAATATTTATATTAAAAGATCTCAAATAATGTAAACCTATGTTTACATTATCATATCGTAAATACCTTAAAATTAAATAAATGTATTTACATATTTTATATTAATCAAACTATTTTTTAATTACATAATGCATTTACTATTTATTTCATCAATGTCAACTTTATAAAAAAGTAGGGAAAAGAAACCAGTAAAACTGGCAACATGAACAAAATGGACTCGCCCAAATTGTTTACCACTATCAACGAGTAAAAGAAATTCATTATTTAAATAAAATGAGATGTAATTGCGCTAGTTACACATGAAATGTGATCCCATCTTGTTTTTTTATGCTTCTAACTGCATTCTTGCAGGCGAGAACCGCACAAGACGGCATTATTTAATAAAAACTATCGAGAAATTTTTACGCGTAATAGACACGGTGGCCAAATATATACTAGTCGTCCAAATGTCAAACTACTCTCATTGAGAGTAGTTTGTATGGCTTCAGTTTTGGGCGTGTTTGCGGTTTCTGGTTTATTCTGTATTCTGAGGTTCGGACTAGGCTAGTAATTTAGTCGAGTAACTCGCTTTTAGTAACTAAAACATTTGATACTGACCAAAAAACCGTTCGCATTACAGTTTTAGTAGGGAGTGGTTTTAGTTTAGTGAGTGCTGTTTTGCAAGATGAACAGACTGCAACGCGATAAAGTAAATAAACTGATTAAGCTAATCGCAATGGCTATTTTAGAAGAGGTGGATGAAGAAATTTGCATGATTAGTAAAAAGAAGCTATGGGTACGAAAATGGATCGGAAGAAGAGATCAATTAGGAGAATAGAATTAATTATTATTATCAATTAATCAATCAATTATCAATTATTGTTTCATTTGTTTGTTTTTATAATGAGGAGATTTAACATTCCACAAACAGTCATGTTCTACATATTTTGAAACAAATTTTAAAGTTGTTTCTTCGCTCCAGCGAAAAGATGTTTTGGAAACTAATGAGCTTGACTAAAATCGACAGGTTCGAACTTGTTTACCCCGTGATCCAGTGAGCCGGGACGCGTGGTGGGAGGCACTACTCGCCCGTAAAAATAGAAGAAAATGGATTGACTTGACTAAATTATTTACTAACCTACTCGACTAAATTTATGGTGTTCACACACATTTAGCTACTAAAATACTCACCACTCGACTAAATTACTAGCCTAGTCCGAACTAGCCTTGAGGTTCGTGTCATTCTGCTTTCGTTTGTACGTTGCGTGAATGTGTTCCAAAACAGTTGGTTAGGTAGGATACGTTAGAGTATGCCGGCGAAGTGCCAGAAGCGAATCGTTGCCATTTTGAAAAGTGTCATTATAAAAAGTAGACCAAACATACAGTTGGCAACTGTGAGGTTGGGAAATAAAACAAAACGATACGATACTTCAAAGAAAGAGGAGGAGGAGGGGATATAATCCTCCTCTCCCCTCTAAATATTGATATCAGTTGAAAGTGATTGCTCGAATTTCAAAGATTGTAGGTGACATAACCTCAAAAAATTTAAATGTTAATAACTTGAAAACTATACGTTTCCGTGTTATAGTTCCCCCCTCAAGGGGTTCCCCTCTCCTCCCCCCTCACCCACCCCTTTTACGGTGTTACTTAGTCTAAAGTCTAAAGTACTTTACTCATTTTTTATAAATTCTGTATAAAAAAAAACTAAGCATTACCTTTGTGTGGAAGTGGTACCAGGAGTAGCCCCACCCTCCCTCCAAATCGTGCGCCCCGATTCAAATTTTTCCCCTTCTTGAGCTGTTTTCGGTATTTTAATCTATTACTATCTATAATCTTAACTTTCAAAGCGCTGGGTGGATATCAAGGAGTAAATTGTGAAAAGCGCTTGACCCTATGTCGAGTGACAGGTACAACATTTCAGAAGCTGATAACAATATACGATATTCGACGAGCTCGGTGGCGCAGTGGTGAAACGCGTTGTTACGCTACTTTGACACCAACGCTCGTGGGTTCGATTCCCACACAGTACAAACATTTGTGTGCATGAACATGTCTGTTTGTCTTGGTCTGGGTATTTTCTAAGTATAATAAGTATGTATTTACAAAAAAAAATGTATTTACGTACGTTTATCAGTTGTCTAGTACCCATAACACAAGTTTCGCTTACTTTGGGGCTAGATGGCGCTGTGTAATTTGTCAGACAATATTTATTATTTATTAATATGTTATTCATTACTCATTGGAAAACTGGGATTTTCTTATAATTAATTTGGTACATTTAATTATAAACATTTCATTGGCGACCTCATATTTTTATGTACTAGGGCGGAGTGATAAGTCTGGTAAAAATCGAACTCGGAATATACATATATATCGCCGAAGATATTGTATATTTTTCAACGTAGTCTTCTTCAAACTTCTTGTACTTGTACGCACGTGATTGTTTGTCTTTGATAGCCATCAAAAAATAAGTAAATGGCGAACTTAACCGGAAATTATCCTTTGGATATTAACAAATTTTAAATTAAAAAGTTTGTGCAAAAACTGCGGCATCTTTACTTTTAAGTTGATTTTTACCAAACTTGACGGTTTTGTTTAAATATCTACGGGAGAATTAACGAATAATGCTGAAGCTGTAATAGAAAAATAACTAATCTCATTTGTTAGTAGGTACATATGTAATAGGTACATATGCACGACCATATAATATTTACTGAAACGCCATGGCAGTATGTGTCCACAAAATTAGACTTTCTATTTGTTCCAGTCCACAGATATAGAGGCGTCAGCAGTTTAAAAACATCGGCCTATTTCATGTTACCGGCTCGATTTGACGCGGGTATATGGAAATCTTTATACTTTCTCACCAACTAAAACGCATAATTTACATACTACGAGTATAATTATTCAGATGTATGTTTATTTAAGCATTGCTAATAAACCTGGCTCTTTTTGATTTGTTCTTTATACACGGATAAAACACGGATGCTTAGTGTATATTGGTTTCTTTAGTACGTGCTGTGTTATATATTAGAAAAGCACAATGTAGATAATCTATTCATTCATACGTAAAAGTCTTCTTCTTCTTCCTAGCGTTATCCCGTTTCCTAATCCATTAGGATGTGCGGGGGCCGCTATCTAAACCTAACCATTAGACGAAGATACTGATTTTTATTACATAGAGCGTCTGGCGTCAGACTTTCACTCCACAACCCAGAGGGGAAACCAGACCTTAGGTTAGGTCGCACGTCTTTCGAAATATAATTTCTTGGACATGCGGGTTTCTTTACAAATATGTACCTACATAAATCCGAAAATAGGAATTTAGTGGTAGGTAGGTACGGGCATGTACCTACCTACCACTGAATTCCTATTTTAGACCAGGATTATAACCCGGGTCTGTCGGATAGTGGGCTGGTCCTTTATCCCCTGAGCTATCGCTGCTCTTTCATACCTAAAACTATATGTCGTAAATTAGAACGTCTACAATGCAGGCATATAACTTAATTCACCGCGTCTAAAAAATAGTACATAGGTTGTTACTTACTTTTAGGTGTATGTAATGAGTTTGACTATACCAATAGATAGATCTAATTAGAATAAATAAAACTAGAATAATAGTGTTATTCTAGTTTTAATTGGTTCATTTTAGTTTATTTCGCCTATTTGCAAAAACTGAACTTTCTTTGGCTTTTTGTTTTGATTATACTTTGATTTTCAGGTGGTTATAGTGGTTATGCTGCGCCGGGATTGCCAGGATCACCGGCCTCGTTTAACTTCATGCAAGTGAACAAACAGGCATTCGGTAATTTTAGTCAAGTATTATATTAATTACTTAGACAATATAGGGAGGTGACGTTTGTGAAAAAAACCGAAAAGAATGTATGATTCTTGAATTGTATTAACTGCAATCTTTCAACTGAATAGGTTCGATCCAGTTGATGACCGTAGCTGCACTGCAAGTTGCTGTTTACAAAGCGAAAAACGGGCATTTATATACCATACAGTTACAGACAGTTTATAGAAGTTATGGTCAAATTGCTTATTATTTACTCAATGCAAAACGTATAATTATCTTGAATATAGAAATAACCGGTGCCAGTGCGGCTATTGCCAAAAACTACATCACGCCACATGAGGACCTAATGTTTATTCAAGATTATGTACAAGTCACTAAGAATAATCAAGCTTGATATTTTGACCTCTTGAATATCAGTGAAATGAGGTTATCAGACCTCGGATCACGGATACGGATACGATGTCATCTGGCGATATTATTTTGTATCCAACGTTGGGAGACAAACAAGCACTAAGCCCACCTAACGTAAGGTGATCAGCGTAGATAATGAATGCTTGCAATACAAATTGCGCGCGCATTGCCACCTCCATTGCTAACCGTCATTCACTCGCACTGACGAAACGAAAAAAAATAGAAGAGAATAAAGAGAAAGGAACATCTATAAGAGTACATTCACTGCACTGCGGGCCGTATGGGGAAGCTCAAAGTCACTCAGCGTGCTATGGAAAGGGATATGCTCGAGGCTTCGCTGCGTGAAACAATCATGAAAAAGAAGACATGAGGATATACGCAGTGGAACCAAGCCCCCGTAACAACCGGGGTCATCGACAGACCGCACCGTACAGAAGTGCTTTAAAATAAGATATTATGTCCATACACGTTATAAAGGTATTAATTTTAGGCATTACAATACGTAACCCTTATTCTCCTATAATGCGTTCAGTATGATCTCTTGAAAACGAATAAACTAGATGACGAGAGCTCAGAATGTAGAGAAAAAAACCTTGACGTGCGTTTTGGAAGTAATACGTAGGAAGTAATAAGTAATACGCGTCAGAAAAGTATCATTCCCGCGATGCCATCTCTGCTACTAACACAGGAACTCCTTAGGAGCTTACTGGTGACCTCGCTCACTCACTGGTGAATCTCTTAAAAACACCCAGACCAAAGCAAACAGACGTGTTCATGCATGCAAATATTTGTCCCGTGTGGGAATTAAACCCATGGGCGTTAGTGTCAAAGTAGCGTTACTAACAACTGCACCACCGAGCTCGTCAAAATTGGTCAACCATAATATTGGGGAATATAAATTACAATATGGAATGGGGTGCTAAAGAAAATAGGATTGCAGTGATTGCCTAGCAGAAAGTGGGTATGGAGCCGTCGGTCATATTCAAGACACTTCGAAAACTTGGTATCAGCCGTACGTTCGTATATCGTATTATCGACAGATATACCAACATTTCCTCTGTTGAAGGCCATAAAAAATTGGAGCGAGCGCGTGCTATTACAACTACAAAGGCTGATAACATTGTTAAAGCCAGAATTCGCCGAAATGAATATTCCCGCTAGGATTCTGACGCGTATAATAAAACAAGACCTGAAGAAGCTCGGCACTTATCGTCGATATACAGGATATGCCCTAAATCAATCCCTATAGTTCAAGAGAGTGAATCGATCAAAGCGCCTTCTGTCCTGATACGCAAAAAACAGGCACAGAAATATCCTATTTACTGATGAAAAAAATTCACGATTGAAGAACACTGCATCAATCAAGCAATGCAAGAAACCAACATTCCGGACTTTATAAGAGCTGATGACTGGCCCTCGTCTAGGCCAGATTTGAACCACTTAGACTACAAATTAAGGTCAGTTTTAGAGGGCATGGCCTGCTCGAAACGATACGCCCACATTGTGTCTCTTAAGAAATCTCTGGAGCAAGCAGTGGCTAAAAAAGGTTTCCCTCTTAGTCCATTGAGCAGTCAGAACCCGTTATATACGTTTTCCCATACATTTCGCGGTCGTATACGACCACCTGGGTTTCGAAGGGTTAAGACATTTGGGGTTCCAAAGTCAAGAGGGGGGTTAGTGTAATGTTAAGTCTATGTTTGTGGGGGTCTCAAACCTTGTTCTTCCCGGTGCCGCCATCTTGAAAAAAGGGCTGCGAATAGACTTTACACTATATTCGATAAACTTCTTCTTCGCATAGAAAATTTGTAAAAACAATATTTGTTGCAAATTAAATTGTCTATAATTTTGGTTCCATAACTTTTAGTCGTAGAACCAAAAATAACAATATCAACTTAGAAGCTCAGGGGGTGCTAAAGGTTTTGAACTTTGAACAGGCATCAATATTTGTCCATACTTTTTCCAGTCTTGAGGGTCGTTGTAATTCCCGAGCCATGACTGGATCTGATGATCGACTCGGAGGCTGTACGAGCGGGCTGCGTCTTGTGTTGGAGGAAGGGAAGACAAAGTAAATGTATTCTTTGTCACTGACTTCGTGAATCGTTTATATCTAAGACTATCAAGAGAATCATCAACTTTATTGCCACCATATAAAGAGATGAAAAACGTTCGCCAACCGCAATGAGCAAAGTAGGATCGACTCTCATTGAGGAATAATGCTGTTCCACTGGCTAACTCAGGACGTTGCTCCAGGGTTGTCAGAAATTTCATTTTACCGATGTTGTAAGCTGCTGAAGTCGTGTCGCATCCTGAGAAGGCATGGAGACCAGCTAAAAACCAGAGGAAACCATAAAAAAGTTATAACGACCAAAAGAAAATTTGTTCCCAAATTTTTATCTATTTTCGTTAATAACATTTCGTTATTTTTGATTCTACAACTAAAAGTTATGGATGGAACCAAAATTGTAGAGAATTTAATTTGCAATAAATAATATTTTTACAAATTTTCTGTTCAACGAATAGTTTGCTTGATATAGCGTAAAAACCATTCGCAGCCCTTTTTTTCAAGATGGCGTCCGTGGAACAAGGATTGCGACCCCACCATTATACATCGAAGTACCCCACAATCATGGATTTAACTTTACTCTACTTTTGACATCCAAAAAATAAAATTGCGTGCTCTTACTAGATCCAAATTATAATTTTTTCTTTTTAAAATTTCCCGATCTATCCGTTCACTAATAAAAAATATCTACATCACAGATAAAAATTGGGTGAAAAATTGAGGCGTGCAAAAGCTGCATTAAAGTACAGTGTGAAGGTTCATGTGCTCTTCGCTGTATTTCCGCTCAAGGATGTTTTTGTAAATGTTTTATTTAACTATGTGTTATACCACTACCTTTGGGATTTGTAAAACAAAACAAACTTTCCTACCTTCAAAGTCCAACCTATGTTAGTCGTAGCAGTCAACCTCTGAGCACAGGAAATACAAAAAATATACTTAAATGACCAATACATCCAAGAACCGATAGACATAGCGAATAAATTTAATGACTTTTTTATCGAGACAACCAACACATTTAGAAACGACTCAAAGAAAAGTAACATAAACAAATCGCTTCCTAATACAATATTTTTAAGCCCATGTGACAAAGAGGAAATAAGTAAAATAATTATGTCACTCAAAAATACCAAATCCGTGGGTTATGATGAGATCTCCACTCTTATCTTGAAAGAGTGTAAAGATGAAATAAAAGATGTACTTGCTTACTTGGTAAATATGTCCTTTGAAACCGGTTTTTTCCCCGAAAAGCTTAGAGTCACCGTTGTCAAGCCAGCTCACAAAAGAGGAGACGAGGCTTGCTTGGAAAATTATCGGCCTATTGCACTTATTTCTAATTTCTCAAAGATATATGAAAAATGTATGTTTCGCAGACTAACCCAGTTCTTTGACACACACAGTATCATAAAAAATCGGTCAAGTGCGAGTCGGACTCGCGCACGAAGGGTTCCGTACCATTATCTATAAAAAAGGCAAAAAAATCACGTTTGTTGTATGGGAGCCCCCTTAAATATTTATTTTATTCTATTTTTTAGTATTTGTTGTTATAGCGGCAACAGAAATACATCATCTGTGAAAATTTCAACTGTCTAGCTATCACGGTTCATGAGATACAGCCTGGTGACAGACGGACGGACGGACGGACGGACGGACGGACGGACGGACGGACGGACAGCGGAGCCTCAGTAATAGGGTTCCGTTTTACCCTTTGGGTACGGAACCCTAAAAAGGAACAACACGGGTTTCAGAAAAATAAATCTACGACGCTTGCTGCCTATAACTTGATAAATGAGGTATTAATCAATATCGACCAGAAAATTTTGACTACGGTACTATTTTATGACATGACTCGCGCTTTTGATTTCGTTCGACATGATATGTTACTTGATAAGCTAAATAATTATGGAATTAGAGGTCCAGCTTTAAATTGGATTAAAACTTATTTAGAAAATAGACTGCAATGTGTAGAGATTAATAAAATTAATGAATATAATATTACAGAAACAATTAAATCAAAATATAAACACAATAAACTTGGTGTTGCCCAAGGGAGTGTAATAGGACCATTACTATTTTTGGTATATATTAATGAGTTACCAAATATTATTGAGCATAAAAGCGTATTATTTGCGGACGATATCTCCATTATTGTCACAAATAAAACACAAGATATTGGCAAACATGAAACAGAAGTAAATAAAACTGTTACTTCTGTCATAGAATGGTTATCGAATAATAATCTGAATGTAAATATTACTAAAACCAAATATCTTGACTTCGTTAATCCAAGCAATAAACAATTAAACATTAACCATAATGGACAAATACTACAAACGTCTGAAACTGTGACTTTCTTAGGTATAATAATAGATAAAAAATTAAGATGGGAGAACCACATAAATAAAACTTGTTCTAAAATAAACAAATTTGTTTATGCTCTTAATAGACTGCGAAAAATAGTGACACAAAAAGCTGCCCTATCAGCGTACTATGGCTATGTTGAGTCAGTTCTTAGATATGGATTAATAATTTGGGGTAATGGCATAGGTATCAATCGAGCTTTTATAGCTCAAAAGAAATGTGTAAGAGCTCTATGCGGTGTTGCACCGTTTATCTCGTGTAAGCCATTGTTTCTAAAGCTGAGAATATTGCCCCTACCTTGTATATATATATTTGAAATAGCAAAATTTGTAAAACTAAATTTCCAATTATTCACAACTGCCTCGATGATGTACACACGGAGTACAAGAAAAGGCAATAGGCTTGTTTTATCACACATTCCTAGGACGACACTATATTTAAGAAATACTTATGGTATGTGTACGAAAATTTACAACAAAATACCACAATCCATAAAAGACCAGCCATACAAAAAATTCAGTAAACAGTTACACAAATTCCTATTAGCCGAAAGATTTTACTCAGTTAACGAGTTTTTAACATATAAATGACTAAATGCAAGACTAAAATTGACTATACTAAATATGACTATGTAATTTCAGATATTGTATTATTTTGTATATTGTATTATTATGGAAAAATATAATCAATTAAAATTTGCATATATAAATTAATAATTATTTATTAAGAAGTTTTTTAAAAGAACATCTAATAACATGTACTTAACTGATTATTTTTGTACGCCGACGAGTTTGGCAAGATATGTGCATCTAATAATGTATAACTAACACCACTACATGTATACCATATCTTATGCAAATAAATGATTCTGATTCTAGTTTGCGACATCTTTTAATCAAAATGGAATAACCCCTAAAACTTCTATTTCCTCCCAAATGAGGGTTATTAACAATAACTACCAATTCGAATCCGTATCCTAAAGATTTATATTAGCGGAAACAATGAGGATATTCAATTGCATTCTGGGGTTATTGATATGGCTATTTTCTATACATACCAATAGTAGAAAAATTGTATGCAACATTTTTTTTATTTTATTAACTACATTTTATCTAGATTACTCACCGTCGCTCACAATGCCGCTGCTGGAGCCAGCGCCACCAATTACTACGCCTCGTACCAGCGCGTTACAAGTGTACCACATAGAAGAGTACAAGTGGGCAGAGCCCTTGTTGGACAGCGGACGAGACTCGCTGGTACTCAACTATAACTCTACCACTCAATACTTGAAGCTTACCACGAATACAACCGTAAGTACATCTGTTTCACCACCGTCACCTTTAAGCGCGCTGCCAGTGTACCACACACGTAACCACGTGTACACTGGCATATAACCCGTGTCCACGTGGTCACAGCCTGTAGGATACTAGACGGTATACCAGTGGTCCCTTAACACTTTCACTCGCTACTTTTTTTTCATACAACGTCAGACAGCATACGGCTCATCTGATGTAAAGTTGATGCCGTAGCCTATGCACCGGTGTCCACGTGGGCACAGCCTGTGCGATACTAGACGGTACAGAACTAGTCCCTTAACACTTTCACTCGCTACTTTTTTTTCATACAACGTCAGTCAGCATACGGCTCATCTGATGTAAAGTTGATGCCGTAGACTATGCACCAGTGTCCACGTGGTCACAACCTGTGGGATACTAGACGGTACAGAACTGGTCCCTTAACACTTTCACTCGCTACTTTTTTTCATACAACGTCAGTCAGCATACGGCGCATCTGATGTAAAGTTGATGCCGTAGCCTATGCACCAGTGTCCACGTGGTCACAACCTGTGGGATACTAGACGGTACAGAACTGGTCCCTTAACAATTTCACTCGCTACTTTTTTTCATACAACGTCAGACACCATACGGCTCATCTGATGTAAAGTTGATGCCGTAGACTATGCACCAGTGTCCACGTGGTTACAGCCTGTGGGATACCAGACGGTACAGAACTGGTCCCTTAACACTTTCACTCGCTACTTTTTTTCATACAACGTCAGACAGCATACGGCTCATCTAATGTAAAGCTGATGTAAAGCTGAGTGTCCACGTGGGCACAGCCTGTGGAATACTAGACGGTACAGAACTAGTCCCTTAACACTTTCACTCGCTACTTTTTTTTCATACAACGTCAGTCAGCATACGGCTCATCTGATGTAAAGTTGATGCCGTAGACTATGCACCAGTGTCCACGTGGTCACAACCTGTGGGATACTAGACGGTACAGAACTGGTCCCTTAACACTTTCACTCGCTACTTTTTTTCATACAACGTCAGTCAGCATACGGCGCATCTGATGTAAAGTTGATGCCGTAGCCTATGCACCAGTGTCCACGTGGTCACAACCTGTGGGATACTAGACGGTACAGAACTGGTCCCTTAACAATTTCACTCAGTCAGCATACGGCTCATCTGATGTAAAGTTGATGCCGTAGCCTATGCACCAGTGTCCACGTGGGCACAGCCTGTGGAATACTAGACGGTAGAGAACTGGTCCCTTAATACTTTCACTCGCTACTTTTTTTCATACAACGTCAGACAGCATACGGCTCATCGGATGTAAAGTTGATGCCGTAGCCTATGCACCAGTATCCACGTGGGCACAGCCTGTGGAATACTAGACGGTACAGAACTGGTCCCTTAATACTTTTACTCACTACTTTTTTTCATACAACGTCAGACAGCAAACGGCTCATCTGATGTAAAGTTGATGCCGTAGCCTATGCACCAGTGTCCACGTGGGCACAGCCTGTGGAATACTAGACGGTACAGAACTGGTCCCTTAATACTTTTACTCGCTACTTTTTTTCATACAACGTCAGACAGCAAACGGCTCATCTGATGTAAAGTAGATACCTATGCACCATGAAGGAAATAACCAATGGAGAAACGATGACACCGATTTTACGAAGTATTACAATTCACCACTATGAGTCGGGGGATAAACTAGAGCGCGCAGCTCTTATTCCTAAAAGCCAAAATTATATTTCGAAAGACACGTGACCTTACCTAAGAAAGTTCTGGATCTGGCGGCAGTCGCTCTATGTAAAAATCAGTATCTTCGCCAAAAAATCGCTTAGTTCGGGGCGCCAGCCGATCGTAATAGAATAGAAATTGGGATAACGTTAAGAAGAAGAACACATAATCGAACATGACATGTGGTCAGAGCCGTAGCTAAACACCAAACTAAATGAACTGTGTGTGATCAGCATTTGACACAAATAATAAACCTGGTTTTTATCAAAAGTGGGTTTGAATGGTTAATACACTTGGTATGTACCTAAGTATAAATTTATATTCATAACATGCACACACATTCTTTAGTTTCATAAAAAGAAAACATTTTCTAATATTTTTGGTCATTTCAGGTACCTATACTTATAGCGTTTACAATCTACCATTATAATATCTATGTGCAATACGTTGTATATTTAATCATGATAACGATTTTTGACAAATAGTGTACTTTCAATTCCAAAACTTCCTACTCCTACAAATTTCTTCTGATTAAATTCGTTGCGAGTTCCAAGGCAGCTATAGTTTGATTAAACAGCAATGAACTTCACTGTTCATTGCCTTTATGGTGGTCGCCGCTGTTAGGTAATTCTGGCCACACAGGAGACACGGTGGTGGGCCTGTAAATAGTGTACTTTTGCATGTTGCCAGTTGCATATATGTTTAATAAACAAAATATTGTTTGATTTCTTTTATATAAAACAACAAATTCATAGGTAACCTGTTATATGCTACTGCGCAAATCCTCGAATTTAGCGATGAGTAGATGAATTTCCCTTTTTTATGTTACATTATTAGATACAGATTTTTTTTTCGAAAACCGTTGGGTTGTGAAACGAACGCTCCCGATGTTTTCCCAAAACAATACAGCACGAGATTCTTCAAAATTAAGAGGTGTGAAGAGGTTTTCACAGGTTTACACGATACCACTGGTGTTGAAATTGGCCAGAGGTTACGGTAACTGCTTACCATTAGGCTTGCGATGCCTGTTTTCCACCTTAATGTAATTGTGATAATTTTATTTGATTTATAGGATAAACCAGGGTTTCTCAAACAATTGAATCATTGTAGGAGCAATTTTGGACAATTTTAACCTTAATTCTGTCTCAGCATCAAGTCGATTTCTGTTCTGTAAGTTCAGTCATATTGTTCCTCATGTGTCTGCCCGTCATCCAGCCACCATTACGTAATTATTATCACTGTCGAATGGCGAACCCCTGTAGGTTCGCGTACCCCACTTTGAGAATCCCTGGTATAAACAGATGCGTAGGTTCTTAGGTATGTGAACTACGAGTATACATCTACACCTTAGCTACAATGTTAGGTATATTGTTTGACATGATATTAAAATATAAGTAACATATTTTTGCAGGTTCCGCAAGATCCATCTCAGGACGCGGATTGTGACAATGGACAGGACGGCACCAAAGGTCTCTGCGTGTATCTGTCGCGCTGTGAATCCGCACGGAATATCACACAAGAGATTTATCTTCAGACATACTGCATCGTTGATTCCAGGTGACACGACTATTATTTTATGTTACTATACCCGAAACTTTAGAGTATAAATTTCGATTAATTCTTGCCAATCAACGAATTATCTCCTTCACAAGCAACAGATAATTCGTTGATTCGCAAGGTTTGAATAGATCGACATTTATACTCGTATACTTTTGATCGTACTTACCCAATTGGTTCGTAGTACACAATTAAACGGAATATTAAAAAAAATATTCTAAACGGAATATTTTTTTTTTATATTTTCTACTCTATTTATTTACTTTTAACATTATCTAACAAGTAATCTAGATATGCATGTCAAAGGTGTATCCAAAAGGCACAACGTGACCTTATTTTGGCTGAAACATTTTATTTATTTAATTTAGGATTCCTGCACATGGTACTCACGTAGTCATTTTCTTAATTCAAAAATCATTGTCCTAAAATTTGAAGATTCTGTAATTGTATGTCAGTATCCGCCTCGAAAAGGACGGGGATTTTTCGTAGATGTTTCTTTACGTAGATATATGCGATTCTGACATGTCTGCCTGTAATAAACTTTGGAAGTAATAAATTTTAAGAGCACATACGAAGATATAATCTTAATTATAAAGTTGCAAGTAATATGCTTCTACCTCATATGGCTCACTAACGTAGACTAAATAAGCATTTGAAATTGTACTAAACGACGACTGTTGATGCAAAAAAATTAATTGGTTACTTAAATGAAATATGATTTATTTCATTTAAGTAACCAGTTAATTAAATGATAATAATTAATTACAGATACGCAGGAGTTTGCTGTCCGAAGACATCAATAAGTCCACGTACTTCATAACATGTTTAATGAGTAGGTACCTATCGTATAACATTGCGGGACTTGCATAACAATTACCTATAGGACGTATGCAAGAACACAATCCAATATCTTTAAACAAATAAAAGAATTCAATTCGATTATGAAACACTCTGATAAAAGAATATTTAACTCATTATCAATATGTCTCCGGCAGGACATTTTTTTATTTATAATTCATACAATGTTAAAGATAATATTAGGAATATCAATTACATTAAGATATATTTAGAAATAAAATGTGGTGCCGAAATAAATATTTCATTAGAAATAAATATATACTACTCTTAAAATTGTTAATAATAAACAAATAAGAAGTGTTTGAATTCAAAGTTTTCGTTTCCTTTATTTCCTTCTAGTTCACTTCTTATCCCATTATGAAAAGTGACAACTATAGATTTTTTTATAGAACGTCGGGATGCATACAAGCATACGGCCCACCTGATGTAAAGCGGTTACCGGGCTGCTTTGATGCGCCCTATTTCTCTTAAAAACAGCTACATCAAGACATACAGACACAGACATGTTCATGCACACAAATGTTTATATTGTGTGGAAATCGAACTCACGAGCGTTGGTGTCAAAATAACGTAACAGCACGTTTCGCCACTTCGCCGCCAATGAACTCGTCCAAAAGTCTCTAAGTGACCGAATTGCCCGTTTTAGGCGGAAATAATTATGTTATCTATTTAAATGGTAAGAAACACTATTATAAGTGAAGTTATTGACTACACTGGAAGCATGCTCATCAAAACAAACAAAGGCCGTGGTGTTAAGACCACCAAAGGTTACGTGGCAGTGTTCGTATGCAAAACAACGCTGAGTGGATAAAAACTAGAACCGAATTAGAACAAATGCTAGTTACTCGGAAACATTATACTATGGAGTTTCACGGCTTCCCTGATGCTAGCATTAAGGCTTATTCGTGTGCCGTCTATATCAAAATTAAGGAAGGTGATACAGCATCAGTAACCTTACTGGTCGGGAAAACTTCAACTGGTTCCTGTGAGCAAAATCATGACTTTACCTAGGCTGCAGCTGTGGGGCTCACCTTTTAGATAAATTAATAAAAAAGGACAAAGATTGTCTGTAGGATTACAATCTTCAAGAGTACGGATGGAGTGATTCTACTGCTGTACTTGGAAGGCTTCATGGAGATACCAACCAATGGAAATCGAGTCAACCAAATCACACCTTCTAGCTGCTGGCGTTATGTCAAGTCAGAGGAGAACCCAGCTGGTAGAGGAGAGGGCATTGCGCTAGTAGAGGAGTGACTGCATCTCAGTTAAAACAGCATGGTGGTATGAACCAAAGTGGCTACAGACATAAAAGCGTGAAAATGATAACCAAACACAATATTTTAGTACAGATCAGGAAGTACGAAAAATTAAACAAATTAACGTCGTAAGTAGACCGAGTGAGGATAACGTGATACTACAGCTGATTACTAGACACACCGCTTTTACACACGTGCCATGGGCGTACTCGCTTGGATATTACGAGCAATATGGTGTAATAAAAATAAACAACCGTACCTAACCACCCAAGAGTTAACTACATCTAGGGAAAGATGTCAAGAATGATGGGGAATTATCAAGAATATCCAATACGTCGAATTTCAGGAGTTCACAAAATTGAAAACCCAAAAGCAAGTTAGCAGAAATATCAAAATAAATAATTTAAACCCCTTTTTGATCGAAAAGGGTCTTTTGCGAGTCGGTAGGCGTCTGGAATGCAAACATCAACTATGATATGAAACACCCATTAATATTACCATATGATCACATATTAACTACAATGTTAATCGAACATGCTAACTAACTCTTCACGGTGGAGCTAACCTAACCTAACTAACCTCGACATTTCTAAAGCGGAATTACTGTAATGATACAGTAATTCCGCTTTAGAAATGTCGCCCATGAGGGCGGAAATAGGGCTATCAAGAAGCGTTACCGTCTGTGTGGTCTGCAGGAGAAATGAGCCAAGTAAACACCAGCAGTTAATGGCCCCCCTTCCAGAAGCTAGGACTGCCTCATCTCGCCTATTCTAACACGTTGATGTTAGACTACACTGGAAGCATGCTCATCAAAACCAAATAAAGGCCGTGGTGTTAAGATCACCAAAGGTTACGTGGCAGTGTTCGTATGGCAACCAAAGTCATGCACCTAGAACTGGTATCCGATTTAACCACGTTGCCGTTCCTGGCTTCACTAAGAAGAATGGCTGCTAGAAGCTTTTCTGTCATTCTCCGTCTTTTGTACACGAGCTTATCATGAGATATTTTTGTAAAAGAAAACACATTCTAGTTGATTGCCTACGTTGTTTGTTGTTAATTTAAATAATATAAATATCCCTTAAGACGTACGTACGTGAATACCCAAATGCAACGAAATAAAATTCGACACTCCCTACTATTGGATTTAAGTAAATCAAAATGCAGTAATGTATGATGGGCATATGAAATTTTTTTTAATTTTTATTAAGTATTGCACTCCTGGTTGCTCATAACTGTTCGAATTACGAATATAACATTTTTGTTAGACGAAAGCGGAATAGCTTTCGGTATAAAAGGGGATAGAAAGGGAAAATATTCATGATACAGTGGTACAAAAAGTTATCCAAACTTTTCAATAAGACCACCCGTCTTGCTTAACTACGAGTATAAACAGTAAATACCTACTGTACTAATTATTGTTTAGTACGTCGGACGGTAAACAAGCAAACGAAGTCTATATAATATGAGCCAGTTTTTTTTATACAACGTAGAAGGCATATAAGCATACTGCCTCCTGATGTAAAGCGGTTACCGTAGCCTATGAACGCTCTTAATACATTAAGTATAACCCGCGCGATGCCTACTCTGCTGGTAACACAGCAACTCCTTTGCAGCTTACTGATGACCTCACTCATACGCAGGAACACAACAAACCAAGTTGTTATTTGGCTGCGGTTTTCTGTGAGGTGGGGGTACTTCCTCAGACGGGTTGCTTTGATACCCCCCTACCTCTCTTAAAAACATCAAGGCCAAGACAAACAAGCATGTTCATACTCACAAATGTTTGGCCTGTATGGGAATCGAACCCACGATTGTTGGTGTCAAAGTCGCGTCATTCACGACTGCAGCACCGAACTCGTCGTGGCCATATCAGCGGCTGTGATTGCGATTGTGTCCCTGCCCTGACAAAATGCAGGCAGTAAAATAACAAGACGTGAGTGATATTCTTTGGGTTGCAAGGAGCGGCTACTACTTGCAACTCATTGGGTATTCCTTTAAAATTGCACACTTGCCCGTAACACAACAGCCCTCCATGGGAAATAACGTGGAAAATGTGGATTAAGTCGATACAAAGTTTTCGACACTCACATTGATGGGTACGGTCGGTAATGAAATATATGTCAATGGTAACTTCCCATCAGCTATCGTTTGATACTCTGATAGACATAAAAAAAATCATGTTAAGGTTCCATATTATAGGTTTATTTTGGTACAATTCTGTAAGGAAATACCACTATTTAAAAAAACAATTCCATACACTACACACTTACACACAACACTACACCTAAACCTGATGTTGAACTAATGGCGTGCACTCCATATAGGCAAAAAGACATTGCCTACCCTATCAATTTGATAAATTCCATCCTATGTTTCTTAATTCTTAAACATAGTTTTTAACTAATATTTCGTATCAAAAACAAAAAATTAAAAACAGCTCCATCGATCGGTATCGGTGCAAGTTATTAAAATCATCGCTAGTCATATTCAAATCGCAGCTAGGCGTACCGTAGGAGTATATGTAGCACATCGATCTAGCGGCGCTATATCGATGTGCTACACTAGCGCCGCAATGGGAGCTTTAACGGCAGAGACACAAACTATTTCTGTCTAAATTTACGTATATGTGCCGTGTTGGTAATACGGATAGTGTAGTGTGCATTCCTGTAAATACATTGCCCACAATAACACAAATAACGCACACAATCGCATAGTATAGACATTGTCTTTTCAGCCGAACTATAACGTAAATTACCGAAGAGTCACGAACATTGCTACGTAACTATTTTAAAAAGTAGTTTGCTCCATATAATTAACGGCCGCCATTGTTTTTGTTTTGAATCGATTGACTGGTAGCAGACAAAATAAGATTTTAAAGTTTTATAGTTGATAAAAATGGATAATATTCACTGCGAAAGTTGTTCAGGTGGTGTGTATGTAGGGAAATTAAAAGATGATCCGTTTTCAAAACTATCTTTCGGTGAAAAAAAACAAGTGATCACATAGGTACATCATTATTTCCACAAGACTGGGTAACCAAAATCAACATGCTGTATTTGGTAAGTTAATAGCTTTAAAAATTTCTGCCTACCCTGTCAAAAATCTCTGTGCACGCCACTGTGAACTACATATGCATGCAAAACCAATAGTTCTGTTTGCTCGCAAGCGTTGGCCAAAATACGCCAAGTGGTCCTGTATACGTCGACCTAATAATGCATTGAGCCAATGTATACTAGGGTCATAAAATTAAAAAAGGGAAAACACACTTTTTACATCTAATCATTATAATTATTAGGGTATGTACAGAATACACTTTGAAACACAGTAATAATTGAACACAACACTTCAGTTCGATTATTCAATATTGTTACAGTCAATATAAAATGAGATATGTCTGCCATGTATAATTAAAACTCTTTACGATTGTTGACAATTTTGAAAACTAAATCTAAATCTTGATTACAAATTAAACATTACAGTTCATATAGAAGTTATGACAACTTAAATACTAAATAATGTACAACATATTTGAAATGTTTCATATTTAAACATTCACATGACTACACCAAAATTAAAATAAGTGTACATCGTACACCTTTTGAATGCTACTAAATTTAATTATAATACCATTGCAATCCAGCCTAGGATAAGACAGGAGCCACCGACAGGAGTGAGACGTCTAAAGCTGCGGTCACCAGTGAAAGCATGGTAGTAGCATGTGCCACTGAAGAGTCCCATCCCAGCTACGAAAAATGCACCAGCCTGCAAATTATATTATAGAAAGAATTCATATGCCGTTATGAAATGAGGCTTATCCTTGAACAATGATATTGTATGTGCCTCTGTAACTTGCGCCACAATTATGGTAGAATATTGTTGATCATAATTCATAGACCCCCTTGTGACATGATGAGGGCTAGTGAAATTAGCCTTGAATAGTACATTAAGAAAAGGCATGCTCATTTGGTTCGGACATGTAGAAAGAATGCAGGATGAAAGAATGACGAAGCAGATATACAATGCAAAAGTGGAAGGATGTAGGAACCGAGGAAGGCAAAGACTTACCTACCATGACCAAATTGGTCGTGTTCTATCAGAAGGTGATGTCAGGAACCATAGAAACCGGTGAGCAAGCATGAGAAGAGCAATGAATGTTAAAGAAGCGAATGAGTTATGTAAGGATCGAGTCACGTGGCGCTTGGTTCTCTCTGCCTACCCCGCAAGGGATTTGGCTTGAAGTTATAGATATATAGTACATTAACTGACCTATGCTGTTCATAAACCAAGTTATAAGCTAATGAAAATGCACTATTTACATACTAAATAAATAATTCATCAAATGGTTTAAGGTAATTTTTCCTTATGGCAGCACCCTAGCATAGCAAGAGGCAAATTAATAACTACTTAGTATGGCCATAAATACTGTTACAATTAAAAATAAACAAAATATTATTACATTTGAATTTGGAATCTGTCATTTTTATATAATTGTTCATTGAGTTTTCTCATTTTGGCGCCAATACATTGTACAATATTTTGCGATATTAAAATGCAGTGGGGTTGATAAAGAGAACCGAATCGCTATGATTGCATTACACAAAGTAGGTATGGAGCCAAATGCAATTTTTAAAACTCTCCATACGCTGTGTATTAATAAAATGTTTGTGTACCGGGCATATAGGTACAATGAGACCTCCTCTGTTTGTGACAGAAAAAGATCTGGCCGTCCACGTAGTGTTCGTACGAAAAAGGTAGTCAAAGCAGTAAGGGAAAGAATTCGAAAAAATCCTGTCCGAAAGCAAAAGATTTTATCTCGGGAGATGAAGATAGCACCTAGAACCATGTCGCGTATTTTAAAAGATGACTTAGGACTTGCAGCCATTTAAAAAAGAATAGGGTGGTAAAATCGAAACAACTACTGAAGCGGTACGCAAACGGAGGTCACAGAAAAATTTTGTTTACGGATGAGAATTTTTTTACAATTGAGCAACATTTTAACATACAAAATGACCGTATTTATGCTCAAAGCTCTAAGGAAGCTTCCCAATTAGTCGACAGAGTGCAGCGTGGGCACTATCCGACTTCAGTGATGGTTTGGTGGGGTATTAGCTATCAAGGAGTGACTGAGCCACACTTTTGTGAAAAAGGTATCAAAACATCGGCACAAGTGTATCAAGATACCATTCTTGAATAGGTAGTGAAAGTACCATTCTTGAGAAGGCGAAGAAAAGGAGCAACAAGTGTGCTATCTATCTCTTTTGTGCTATTGCTTGAAACAACACACACGAACGAGTTGGCGAATACACAGGCGACGACCCAAGATCCTATCAACGTAAAATATATTTACCCCTTTCGCACTTCCGCGCCTGCGCATCTCCACGTACTCCTCGCACTTCGACTGCGCGCTCGCAACGAGTGCATAATTCATCTGCACAGAATTGTGAACCCTACGCCTTGGGAAGAGAGCTGTCAAGAGTTGCAAAATTATACTTGGTCTCAGCACTTGTAATAAATAAGATTTCCTCACACGAGTTTGGTCACTTCGGTGTTCGAATTAGAGTATATTTTTATCACTCGCTATCACTTCATTGATGCCAAAATACACTATGAGTTACAATCAAGATTTGAATATCACCGGCATGTCAGTTACATACGCTGATGACAGTACCCCTCCAAATTTTGTTTGTTCGCGTAATAAATATGTGACTACGGATGATCTGAACAAGTTCAAGAACGAAATAAAATACATGATTCAGTCACTATTGTGTACTCAACAGAGTGAAAATAAGATAATTACTTCATCTTTGCAAGATATCAAACCAACAAATTTGGATATACAGAATTCGATAGCTCTATTATCATCCCAGACTCATGAATTGACAAGTAAAATTACCCAGTTGGAAAATAAGATCAAGGAGGACAGAGAGTGCATCGCCTTGCTTGAAAATAAAATTGAAAGTCTACAGATGGAGTCACGTAAATCTAACTTAGAAATCAAGAACGTACCTAAAAGAAACGGTGAGACTAGGGAGGACCTAGGTGACACGATTTTATGTCTTTCATCGGCCATCGGCGGCAGTCTGAGTAAAGTTGACATTGCGGACGTGTATAGAGTGCGTACCAGAAGAGACTTCCAACATTCACCAATTGTAGTCGAACTCACATCTACTTTAACTAAGTCTAATATCCTAAAGTTATGTAAGGCATACAATATTAAAAATAAGTCCAAGTTGTGTGCCAAACACTTGGGTTTTCGATCTAACGAGGACACGCCAATTTTTGTGATAGCGCTCAGGGCTGGGATAATGTCCCTACTCTATTTCTTAAAATGGCTCATGGAGTAGTTGTACCAATCATCACACATTTGGTCAACCTCTGCTTTCAATCTGGTATTTTTCCTGCCGCTCTAAAAAGAGCCATAATTACGTCTGTATTTAAGAGTGGCGACAGAGGCGGCGTGTCAAATTATAGACCAATCTCTGTCCTCCCTGTCATATCAAAAAATCTTGACAAAATATTAAATAACCGTTTGAATTCATACTTAGTAAAGTTTAACAAAATATCTAAATCTCAATACGGCTTCAAACAAGGTCTATCAACAGAAGATGCAGCTACAGCGTTATCCTCTCTTATTGTTTATGAAATGGATAAAGGAAATAAATGCACAGCAATTTTCTTAGACATAAGAAAAGCCTTTGACACCGTTTCTGTTGGCATTCGTTTACGCAGGCTTGAAGCCATTGCAATCAGAGGCACACCACTTAGATTATTCGAAGACTATTTACGAAACAGGATGCAGTGTGTCCGCGTGGGAAACCATATTAGACCATATTAGAGAAAGAGACCAGCATAACCTATGGGGTTCCTCAGGGAAGCGTGCTTGGCCCTACACTCTTTCTAATTTACATTAACAGCCTCTGTAACATGGAACTCACTAGCAAGGTATTTTCTTACGCGGACGACACAGCGGTTGTCTTCTTTGGTCCGTCTTGGGACACTGCGTACTCAGGCAGAGAAAGGACTCGCAACTATATCCACCTGGTTAAACTCAAATCTATTAACTTTGAACACCTCAAAAACAAACTATATAACGTTTACAAATTATACTAGAACTCAACCAGGAAATGAATTTGGGATTAAAATTTGTTGTTGTACACCTGACTATAAAAATACCAATTGCAATTGTATTGCTATTTCGAGAGTGAACTATACTAAATATTTGGGCATTGTTATTGACCAGCGTCTCTCCTGGCATGCTCACATAGAACTGGTTATGGGCAGAATACGAAAACTTATTTGGACATTCAAACAGCTTAGGCATGTCGCATCAAAAAATCTTTTAAAACAAGTATACGTATCACTAGCTCAATCCATATTAATTTATTGCATCCCCATTTGGGGCGGAGCTAACAAAACTAAATATTTAGAGTTGGAGAGGGCTCAACGATCACTTTTGAAAGTTATGCACTTTAAACATTACACATTTTCTACTGTAAGGCTTTATAAATTGTGTAATCTTCTTTCCGTGAGAAAACTACATATTTACATGCAATTTGATCCAACCTGCTTTGTGTGCTTCCGCCACCAATTGGTGGTAAATTTGACTTTCGCAAAATAACGCCTGAATCTATTAAAACTACATATTCTACAGTCTGTCATAAAGCTTCATAAAAACCTGAAATACGATCCTCAAAGATAGAGCGGAAGAAGAAATTACGTAATAGCACAGGTTAGAAGCTTCAAAACTACATTTTTTAGAAGGCAATTCTCCTGCCAGTCTGCATACTTGTATAACGAAGTCAATAAACACACCAATATTTATCCTATGACAACACACAAAGCTAAATTAACAGTAAACGCATGGTTGCAGACAAAGTGCTATGATGAGACGGAATCTATTTTGCAGGGAAAATATATTCCCTGCAAAAATGTTGATCATATTATTTAACATAAACACTCCGAATTCCTAAACACAGACTTGTACTACATTTTCATATTCAGTCTTAATACATAAACAGCTCATTCACCCACAAGTACCACACTCTCAACACATAAGCTCGTACGAGCACGCTCTCTCAGTCATACACAAGTAAACTATTGAACTTGCATTATTTTGTATCCCTTTTCTTTTTCCTTCTATTAACACTATGTATAGATGAAATCTGTTATTTGTACATTTAATTGTGTGATACCTTCTATAATAAATAACACCCATGTATTTTTATTTTTCTCTAATTCTTTATACTTAAAGGTTAATCAGTGAAGAGCGGCGCCTCCTCCTACAGGTATTGTTATACTTAACAGGAGGCACCTGCACATTACATTGTAAAACAAATTTGTACAATAAAGAATTATTATTATTACGAGGGTCATTTGAAAAGTTCTTAGCCTAACATACTTAATAAAACCACAGGATTTTGAGTTTATTTTTATTTTTCAACATACTCTCCTCCGAGCTCAAAACACTTTTTCCATCGACCCGGTAAGGCTTCGATACCCGTTTTAAAAAAATCTTCGTCTTACTCCTCAAAATAAGCGTCCACGGCGGCTATGACCTCTTCATTTGTAAAAAAATGTTTACCAAGGAAGAATTTTTTCAGCTTTGGGATCCGATAAAAGTAGGACGGTGCTAAATCCGGTGAATATAGGGGAATGAGGTAACAATTCGAAGCCACATTGATGGATTTCTGCCATGGATTGCACACAGGTGTGAACGCGCGCATTGTCCTGATGAAACAAGACTTTTCTTCTCAATAAACCTGGACGTTTTTCTTTGATTTCTTCTCTCAAACGACGCAACAGGTTGCAATAGTAATCGGAGTTTATTGTATCACCCTTTTTTAAATAATCCACGAGAATTATACCCTTTGCATCCCAAAAAACTGATGCCATGACCTGCTCTTTTCCATTGTTTCGACTGTTCTTTTGTCTCGGGTGTATTGTGGTAAACCCAGGTTTCATCCATGGTTATAAATCTTTCAACAAATTCTATTGGGTCAGCTTCATATAACACTAAACAGTCGCGAGAAGTTGTGAATCGGTTGCGTTTTTGTTCCACTGAAAGCAGTTGCAGTACCCACTGCGCAGACACCTTAGAGAATCCAAGTTCAGTAGTAATTATATGATGTGTTCGCTCAGATGAGATGCCTACAGTCTTAGCTATCTCCTCGACAGTCAATCTTCGATCAGATAAAATTATATCACAGATTTTTTCTTTGTTTTGATCAGTGGAAGCAGTCGAAGGCCGGCCACTACGGGGCTCATCTTGAATGGTCTCACGACCACGTTTAAACTCTGCCACCCAGTTTTTAACAGTCGCATACAAAGGAGCGGACTCACCCAAAGTAGCAGACATGTCTCCATGTATAGCTTTTGGAGTTAAACCTTTCTATTCAGGTATTTTATCACTGCACGATGTTCAATTTTATCCATTTTCAAAAATAGCTCTGGCTTGACTTTCGGTATCACGTGTAAACGAACAATGAGTTACTGTGAATAAACTAAACTGTGCATACTTGTTGCTAAATAATGTAACTACAAAAGTTATAAAAAAAAACCAATGACTTTAACCATGTTAGGCTAAGAACTTTTCAAATGACCCTCGTATTATAGTGAAGCCCCTTAACAACACCATGTTCAATAACCAAGAATGGTCCTTCCAGCAACACTTGGCGCCGGGTCATAAAGCTCAGTCAGTCAAGTACGCAGTCTTGGTTGGAAACAAACGTTTCGGACTTCAACAGAGCTGAACACTGGCCGTCCTCTAGTCCAGATCTTAATCTGCTGGATTATGATTTATGGTCAGTTTTAGTGAGTACGGCTTGCTCTAAACGCCATGATAATTTGAAGTCCCTAAAACAATCCGTACGATTGCAGGCAGTGAAGAATTTTCCCATGGAAAGAGTGCGTGCTTCTATTGATAACTGGCCTCAACATTTAAAGGACTGTATGGCAGCCAATGAAGACCACTTCGAATAAGCTTTTTATATTTTAAATTGTTTTATATTTATGTATTAAACTTAAAAACACACTGTAAAAGTAATAAATGTTATTTGCAATAGAAATTTTTTTTTTCTTTGTTTCAGTATTTATGGCAAGACTAGGTAGTATAGCGGGTGTATGTTGTTTTAAAGGAATTTATGGAAACTATAAGGATGCAATGAATACATCATTTTACTACTACTACTATTACGTAGATCATACTGAAACTGAATGAGTCTGGATTCTGATAAACAAGACCAAAAATTCGATTTATGAAACGTTTGTCTTTAAAAGTATTATGTCCTCATAATTTATACATTTTTTAATACAGGAACCATTGCAAAAAAACAGTTGGACCCGTCTTCCTTAGGGACTTCTTTAATGATATTGTACAACACATTTAGGTCATAATTAATTGTCATACGGTATGTATTGGATCTAGCAATCACAGTTGATGGTTGTCATGGTGATGATTAGGGCATGTCTAAATTCACTGCACCATGCATATGCCAAGCTACAATGAGGTTTCATGGCCAAATTTCAATTGAAGTCTCTGGCAACTCTCCAATTGGCTTAGGCCTGAAAATTTTCCCTTGAGGCCCCGGTGGCTGAATTCCGCCATGCGCATTACGGCACGAAGTATATAACGGGCCTCAATGGGTTAAAGGTTAATTAGCCAGCCTTGAAATTTATTTCAATGAAAGAGTGTTATACAACATATGTAAATGTTGTTAATTTCTTAAAATATTGTAGGTTCAATAAATTAGATCAAGAAAGACATAATAATATGATCTAACTTAAGAAAAATCAGATTTTTGCTCTGGGTTGTCGCTTGGAAAATTTGATGGTAGTCATTCCATAATATATAAAAATCAGTATATTTGCCAAATCCTTAGATTTAGGTAGTGGACTACGCCAATCCTAATAGATTAGAAAATGGGATAATGCTAGGAAGGTATTTTAATCAGCAATTTCCTTGTCTTTAGAATAGATAGAAGGGGAAGATACTAATTTTGACATGGAGTGACTGCTGTAAGACGAAGCTAGCGTAAAAACCAGACCTTTCTAAGGTTAGGTTAGGTAGAGATGTGTGACATCTTTAGAAATAAAATTTTTGAACATGCTGGTTTCCTCACAATGTTTTCCATTACCGCTAAGCAAGTATGAATTACAAATGTGTACATAAATTCAACAAAACAAATGTTTTCAAACAGTTCAAACAGAGACCAATTGGTCAATAGACCTGTTTCTCATGCACACTGGGCTATCACTACTCTATCTATGGTCAGAATAGACCATCATGTAATTGACAAGACAATAATTAATTTGGCTTGTTTGGAACAAACAAAACTTTGAATTCCATTCACTACAACTAGTTGATAGGTTCATTTAACCCGGCGAGATGCGACTGGCATAATTATACCACTCGCTTACGACATATATATGGAATAACGGTAAACGCGGGTCTTGACGGTTTAATCAAGATGGTAAAAACAATCACGGTCCATACAAATGTGGCCAACAAACTGCCACTTTTGATTACTGGCTAAGAGAGTAATGTGGACAACTATTGCTCTCAATTAGTAGACCCGCACAAGGTTCCTCTCAATGTCTGTACCTTAGGTCAAGGTATTTGTGTGGTAACAGTGTGCCAAAGTGCTGTACAAATAGTCTATAAATATAAGGATATTGTTATCATACTTACAATATATGGTCTCCTACATAAAGGCACAGTCATAAGTGCAAGAGTGTGAAGAAAGTGAAAACGATTTGCGGTATCGAATATCTTCCTTAAGTCTTCTTTCGTATCAGTTTCTGGGAATGTTCTATGAGCTCCCATGGCACCAAGTACAACTGCTACAGCACCACTAAGTCCGGCTAGCCTCACGAAAGGCCCAGCCTGTTGTGCAAGCTCCCACAACGGCATTCTGATTACAATTGGCGCTGGAGCTGGATTCACTGACTTAGACTTGAAAACGCCCTGCGATATAAAAGGAATGAAAATGATAAGGCAAAATATTGTTCAATAGTGTTTGTCACGTCACGATATGATAACGATAACTAAAAAAGAAGACAGTATGTATTGTTGTCAACAACTTACGATATGGCGTAAGAAATTCATAGTTCCATCCTTTACGGTATTTATCATCAAAGCATCAGCCAAATTTACCATACCTTTCAAATTTATTGTAAAGTTAAAGTGATTTTATTTAAAATTAAGATTTCAAGAAATTGATCGATTTTCTTTGACAATGAAATTAGAAGTTGACATAACAATATCGACAATGACAAGAAACAACAAGGAAGGAGTAAGTTTACAGCTCTATTTAGGTTGCCAATCCAGTAGGTAGGCGGAAACAGAGTTGAAAGAGATACTTTTATCAGATGTTTTTCGTCCCTTACTAATACTGCCATGCGAATGGGAGATATAAACCAAACGCATAAAAAAATACGTTCTTGTCTTTGCGCAGATCTCTATGGACACTTGTCATTGTCATGTACAATCGGTACAAATGTTATCTATGGCGCCAATAATGTTTGATGTGGGAACATTACTTACATTGGAGAAAATTTATAAAAAAGATAGCTACACAACATCATTTCCAACCCGATGATAATTCCTACATCTGACGCCACATATCATATTATGTATTACATAACAGGATTATAATAATGTGCTTTTTAAATTACGTTACAATAACTATAGTAAACAGGTGCATAAATGCTAAAGTTATTTAAAGTGAACTATATATTTTTTATACCACTAAGGAGCCAATCAAGCATACGTTCTGCCTGATGGTAAACAGTCACCGTAACCTATGGATATTTGCAACACCAGGGGTGTCACTTACGCGTAGCCGACCCTCTAAAAACCTCTTCACGCATTTCTTGAAGAATTCTATGCTGTAGACCCTTGGAAAAACCTCGGCTGGGAGCTCTTTCCACAGCTTGAGAGTTCTCGGAAGAAAACTTCTCTGAAACCGCACGGTACGAGATTATTGCGGTTCCAGCGTGTGAGGGTAAACTCCCCGCCGTCGACGAGCGGTGCGGTTATATTAAGTAACGGCATGATTTCGAACAATTCTTCAAAACAAAACTCGTTGTACGAGCGGTAGAACACACAAAGGGAGGCAAAATCTCTCCTTAAACTTAAGGGTTCAATACCATGTGTAAGCTTAGGATTGGTGATAATTCTCACAGCTCGTATATATATGTATATACATATATAACATAAGTCTTTGCACCGCGCTGAAGTACTGCTTAGCTCTGTTGAGCACACCAAGTTTTTTGGACGTCAGCTTGACCTTCTCCAGGCGATTTCGATATTTCCCTTCACTGACGATTTCAACGCCAAGCATCTTAATACTTTTAGTGACGGTAAATGATGTGTCTTGGAATTTGGAAACCACAGCAAATGGAATTTTCTTTGCGGTGAACGGCTTAACTTGGCAAACTTCTTCTTAGGTAACCCTAAGAAGAAGTTTGCCAAGTTAAGCCGACCCCAGTCAGATATTTTTGTCAAAGTACTATCCATTTCAGACACAAGTTTATCGCGGCTTTCCTCCTCAAGGGAACGAGGGATGTTTGCACGGCCTGTATAATAAATGCCCCCGATGCTGTGGTCCGCATAACAATGAATGCCATCAATTGACATATCATTGATATGCAACAGATACAGCGTCGGAGACAGTACAGAACCCTGAGGGATGCCAGCATTGATATCCATACTATCATAGCATCCACCGTCAACCACGGCTTTTATGTATCTGTTGGATAAAAAGCTGAGGCTGCCCGAGGGTTTGTGCAAATGGGTTGCTCCATTTGCACAAAACCTCGGGCAGCCCGTATGATGGTAACTTCGATAGAAGACCCCAGTGCCAGACCCAATCGAACGCCTTCGCCATATCTAGGCTGACAGCCAATGCCTCACCTTCGCTCTCTATCGCCAAAGCCCAGCGGTGTTAAGATACACTAGATGATCACCAGTTGAGTGATCAAGGCGGAAACCGTATTGACGGTCGCTGATCAAATCGTGATCCTTTAGGTATCCTAGGAGTCGTGTGTTTATCACATGCTCCATCACGTTAGAGAGAAAGGAGGTTATGGCAATAGGCATGTAATTCGATGAGTCTGATCTATCGCCCTTTTTGTGCACCGGGTGCACATTGACGGTCTTCCATAAAGTCGGGACTTGCCCAGTGGAGAGGGAAAGCACGAAAAGGCGCGTTAGTACAGAACACAACTCAGGAGCACACAGCTTCATCACTACTGCCGGTATACCATCAGGCGCACTCGATTTTGAATGACGAAAGTAAGTAATGTCCGCCGGATATCTCGCTGGGTAATGGAGATTTCCGGCATTGAGCTACCGCACCACGGGATGGAAGGTGGCACTGCTCCCCCGTCATTTATATTCGAGTTAGACGCAAATAGATTACCGAGTAAATCCGTTTTCTCCTTAGCGCTATGGGCCAAACTGCCATCCGGTTTTTGCAGTGGTGGCATGGACGGTTAACAAAAATTTCCCTCGGCAGCTTTACCGAGCAACCAGAAAGAGCAGCGACAACAAATATCCTTCAATTAAACAATTTTTAACGGAAGTATCGCGTGTTTTATTTATTTTGTTGAACCTGACGTTTCGAATGCTTTGCAGCATCCGTGGTCGCAGGAAGACTACAAAGAACAATTTTTTTTTTTATAAATACATACTTATTATACAGAAAATACCCAGACCAATACAAACAGACATGTTCTCTCTGTATGTTACACCTGGGAAGGATTGTGCCATTTGAGATACAGTATTTTCATAATACTAGTTCAGATGGCACACACCGAATTAAATAACTATAACTACATCGAATTTCGTAGTCCTTGTAGCACGGCTGGGAGCAGGTAATGCTTTATGCTTGAAGGGTGTTTGTAACTCTTCTAGTATGCTGCATAAAAACAGCATAAGGGTCAAAGTGTTATATGATTGACGTGCACTTAGCTGTGCTGTATTATTACTATGAGTATTATAGTAGCGTATGTGAATAATTTATATAGTCATAATGTGGTGTTATTATGTATGAAATAAATTATTATTATTATATAAAGAGTAGGTATTATATTCGTAAGAGAGTAGAGAAAAAAAATATGTTGTGTATAAAAAAAAATACTTTGTTTTAATTATTTATGGCAATTCCCCTAATCAATGTGCAAGTTTGATTTTTTTTTTTGGTTCTTTTTATCCCCGAGGGGAAAGGCAAAGGGATCTAGCCCATACAGCCACGTCATCAGTTTAGAACCATTTGAAAATCTTAATTCTATGTTCCAGCATCAGGAACTGTGCTCAAAAAATACTTGGGAAGGGTACTTCGACCCAATCAACCCAATTTAAATACCATCCGTAAAACGATAGGAATTTTACAAGGTTTTCTTTATGAACTTATTCACGTCTTCCAAAAAGTGCATAAACGTGTTATATTTGAGTTTTTTCATTGTTGTATAATTGCACTAGCACTTATGTTACAAAACACTATCGAAATTGTCACATAAAACTAACTTTACACTGAATTGTAAAAATTTCAAATATAAGAACAATGTCACTCGTCAAAAGCGCGCGAAGAAGTCCGTGCAAGTTTGACTTCATCGTAGTGATGAGTCACCTGGCGTCTATCTATCAGTAAGGTAAGGGTGTTCCTACCGTTTATTTTGATAACTTTATAGGTAGCTTTCCAGAGCGGAGCTATGCGCAGTCTTAAGTGATTTTTAAGATATTCAAGGTCGCCTACTTTGTATTCCACAGGGCGAGTACGCGAATCATAGTATGTTTTAGAAGAGGTTTTTGATTTTGAAATGTTTTCCAGAGCCTTATCTCTGGAGTATTTAAGGCGATATTGCAGCATCTTTACATAATCTGGGTAAGTGACATCGAGGGTCGTTTCATATAAAGAATTAGGGATATAGGCTTTATGACCATAACCAATTCATACGGTGAATAATTAGTAGTGCTGTGTATAGCCGTATTATAAGCCAGCATGGCTGTATATATATATCTGGGCCAGTTATTTTGATTTGCACAGACATACGATTTCAAGTGCTCCTTTAAAGTGGAGTGGCTCCTCTCTAAAGCGCCTTGGGTTTGAGGGTGATACGGGGATGACCACAGTTGTTTAATTTTTAGAAAGGTACAGGTTTTCTTAAACAGCGCTGTTGTGAAATTTGTACCCTAATCTGTAAGTATTGTTTTCGGTATACCAAAAAGTGATATAAAGTGTTTGTTTGTTTGTATAATCTTTATTGTACTACAAGAAAAAACAATAATACAGATAAAAAATAAAAATTGTTTGTACAATGGCGGACTTATCCCATCCGGGATCTCTTCCAGTCAACCATAGAATACCTGATAGGAAATCTCAATTTAATGAAGTAGGTATGAACACAAAGTCATTCACACTATATTAATAAACAAACAAAACAATATCTGTTACACATATAGATAAACGCAAACTTATATAAATATCATACATACAAATACTAACATATCCATCTTCACACACATACACAAATACATACAATACACATAAATACCAGTAAATATACATATCAGATACTAGTAGACTATTAGCTAAAATTTTCAGGTGCATCAAACCAGAGCTTAAACAATTTTAACTTAAAAGATTGGACAGACTGGGCCATTTTCACATCACCTGGAAGTGAATTCCAAAGACGTGCCGCCTGCACAGTAAAAGATTTCGCATAGGAATGACAATTGTATGATGAAATATAATGTCAGATTTTTGCTAGGACGTAAACGATCATCCCGTACACGGAACTCGAATCTCTCCGAGAGGTAATTTGGAGCTGAGGGATTAAATAGGACCTGGAAAAGCAACGTGAGAATGTGCATATTTCTGCGATGTCTGATAGGTAGTAAATTTAATTTGTGACGAAATTCAGTTATGTGATCAAACTTTCGCAGACCGAAGACATATCTGATGCACATATTTTGAATGCGTTCTAATTTGTTAAGTAGGTCTTCAGTAGGATCTAAATATGCAACATCCGCATAGTCAAAGATAGGGAGAAGTAGAGAGCGAACAAGCAAAGCTTTTGTATCCAGAGGAAGAAAATACTGGAGGCGTTTTAATGAGTGGAGCGATGCAATAATTTTACGACTGACTTCACCGATTTGAGGGGCCCAGGATAGAGTTTGGTCAATGGTAATGCCCAAATTCTTGACAGTGGGTGCCAAAGGAATAATGTTCCCATCAAGGACTATATTTGGGCATACCACACTTTGCAGCTTTGATATGTAGTATGGACTGCCTACAACAATGGCCTGAGATTTTAATGCATTTATATTCAACCCGTAATCATTGGTCCACTTACAAATGACGGATAGGTCGTTATTGATCTTAGCAATAGCCGAATCAATGTCATCAAGCGGAGTAGATGTGTAAATTTGAAGATCATCGGCATATAAGTGATAAGAAGAAGAAAGAGACGTTACAATGCCATTGATGAAGAAGGAGAACAGAATAGGTGAAAGCACTCCCCCCTGAGGAACACCAGCCTTGAGTTCACACCAATCGGACTTAGAGTCTTCAGTTTTTGTTAACTGCTTTCGGTTAGTGAGGTAAGACTTAAACCATAAATGAGCAGTGGGTGAGAGGTTAAGGGTGCGTAACATACCAAGCAATATATCGACGTCAACTGTATTGAAGGCATTCGTTAAATCAAGTAAAACAAGGATTGTTATTTTTTTTGTTATCTATATTGCCTCTTATGTCATCAGTGATTTTCACCAGTGCCGATAAAGTACTGTGCCCAGGTCGAAACCCCGACTGATGCTCACTCAGTAGGTTATGCCTTCGCAGATAATTAGACAGACGCTGATACACAAAGTGCTCCAATACCTTGGACAAGACGGGTAGAATTGAGATAGGGCGGAAATCTGAAAAGGAAGACGGATTGGATTTCTTGGGGTGGGGTATTATATGAGCTTTCTTCCAGGCTAAAGGAAAGACTCCATCAGTAATTGAGCAATTTAGAATGTTTGCCAGGTAAGGAGCAATTACATATTTTATAGGTTCTAGCATATCAATACTAATGTCATCGTCTCCCACAGCCTTGGATTTGATGGTATCTAGTATTTTGAGCACTTCTGCAGGTGTTATCTCTCCAAGGCATTGGCAAGGCAAGGCTTCAGCGGTTATGTTTCTAATAGGATAGGCTATTGAGTATTTCGTTCAATCATCTTGGAGGGTAAGAACATACTTCAATTTGGCAGGACCGGATTCAGGAAGGGGAACAACTACGTCAAGGGCTACCCTTTCGAATGGGGACGAAGAGGTGTTTGTAATCTGCATCGGTGATCTGTTTGTTTTTCGTAGAGCTTTATTTCTCTGACAGGAGTCGCAGTTTTTCACATAATTCTCGATATCGCTTCGCATGTTTTTCCAATAATATCGTTCTTTGATTCTATCGTACATACGGTTGGAGCCCAAATGACCCGCTGTAGGAATGTCATGATTTTCTTTAAGGATTTTTGGAATTTCAGTTAAGACTGGGTAGATGATAGTATTGTGGTAGATATTAACATGAATATTTGTATTATCGAATAGGAGCACACCATAAATCTTTACAAAAGAGTGTTGTTGGAAAGGGTTTTAAAGTTAGGAATTGCTATTTCGTTTATATCGCCAGTGAGTATGACGTCATCGCGTACGGCTGTAAGAGTTTTAAATATTTCCGGGTAAGTACAATTGTCAAAATGATCAACTTTTGTGAACCGGAAGTATGTAGTAGGTTTTGTTATTTGCTTGGACCTTTTTGAAAGAATGCAGTTCTCATTCGCCATCCAATATGTTACAGCTATCATCCAATGCTGTAAGGACGTCGGCAAGATAGGGAATCGAGTCATCTAAGTCTATCGATACAGGAATCAATATAGTATTCGATTTAGATAATATGCCCAAGATAAGATACTTCTTTACGAAGGAATTCACATTTGTCCTGTTGTAATTTTAGGTTAAAGTGTCTGAGCTTATCGAAAATATTAGAGAAATTTCTCATATGTGATTCTAGGTCGAATGAGTATGTAACTATATCGTCAAGATAGACAAAACACTGAATACCTTGGAGACCTGAAAGCGCGGTATTCATTAGTCTTTAGTCGTATGTTGGGTTAATGAATTAACACGCACTAATTTAAAATTATCCGTATATTGTCTATATCTTTTGTACAAGGTCCAGAAGGTATACTAATGAAGTAAACAGACACAGAACACCATAACCGTATATAAACCAGCCTTTCGGGATTTCAAAATATCGTCAGTCTCGACGCACATACCGTAAACACCCGACTGGCTTTTTTATTCAATATTCGCACGGTGGGCATGAACTAACGCGGTGCCCTGCGACGCAAACATAAACAAAAACATCCGTGCGCTGCGACGAAATACTTTACCGACTGCGATGCGCAAGGTAGTGTTGTGTTGTTTACGATTATGGCGCAGCCACAATACTCCCCCGCCGAGACCGTTTTACGGGCGATAGTAATCCGGAAACCGAACTATTCTACCACTACGCGTTGTCTTTGTTTTAGGAAGCATCGTTACTGGTGGTGGTGGAGACAGGTTTGAAGGTGCTAAAGCGTTAGAAATTTTTCTCTCGTTCTCTCGTGTCATGTACGCTGCTTTCAGCCTGTCGATAGTAACTGTTGACTCTTTTCCTTGAATATCCAGTGTAAATGTTTTTGAGTCTTTTTTTAATACTCTGTAAGGCCCTGTGTACGGAGACTCCAGCGCGCGTTTGATCGGTCCTCGCCGTAGAAACACATAGTCTGCGACAAAAATATTTTTAGGCAAATAAAATGTCTTACGGTTGTGACATGATGCTGGGGTAGGTGATAAAGCCGTTATGTGTCTGCGAAGGCGGCTGACGAAATCTACTGGGTCTACTGTAGTGGATGCGCACGATGGGTCGAAAAACTCGCCTGGTAATCTAAGTGGCTCACCGTAAAGTAACTCAGCTGCAGATGATTTCAAGTCCTCTTTGAAGGCGCTTCTAATTCCCAACATAACAAAAGGTAGTACCTCGACCCATTGAGAGTTGTTATGGCACATGACAGCGGCTTTAAGTTGACGGTGTAACCTCTCCACCATTCCATTGCATTGCGGATGGTAGGCTGTAGTTGTCGTGTGTTTGGCTCCAATTAGCTTAGCCAGACTCTGGAACAGGTGTGACTGGAACTGCTGTCCTCTGTCAGTGGTTATTGAATGCGGGCAGCCAAAGCGAGCTACCCAGCCGGAGGTGAACGCGCTAGCGCAGGACTCTGCAGTGATGTCCACCAGTGGGTATGCTTCAGGCCATCGCGTATAACGATCGACGGCGGTGAGGCAGTACCTGAAACCACATGAATATGGCAAAGGGCCGATTAAGTCAAGGTGGACGTGGGAAAAGCGTTCGGAAGGAATGGGGAATGTGGTGTAAGGAGAGGAAATGTGACGAGTAATTTTGTTGCGCTGGCAATCTGTGCATTGCTGAGCCCATGTTTTGCAGTCCCGTCTTACACCAGGCCACACATATTTGTGAGCTATCATATTGGCTGTTGCTGCTTCTCCAGGGTGGCTGAGATTGTGTATGCTTGCAAATACCTGTTTGCGAAATGATGGTGTTATGTATGGTCGTACGTTGCATGTTGAGTAATCACAGTAAACATCGGCAGTCGTTTTCCTCAGGTCTAGTGCTGTTTCTTTAGTGAGAAGATCTTGTAATTCGGGGTCCTGAGCCTGCTCGCGTGCAAGATCTTCGTAATCTATTCCGGACGTAACTGCTTCAATGCGAGATAATGCGTCTGCTACTATGTTGTCCTGGCCAGCAATATGTCGTAAATCCGTTGTAAATTGGGATATAAAGTCCAAATATCTGAATTGACGTGGTGTACAGTTATCACGTTTGGTCGTGTACGCATATGTTATTGGTTTGTGATCAGTGAGTACAGTGAAACTTCTAGCTTCTAACATATAGCGAAAATATTTTATACCCTCGTAAATAGCTAAGAGTTCACGATCGTATGAACTGTATTTTTTTTGCGACGGAGAAAGCTTTTTGGAAAAGAAACCCAAGGGACGCCAGCTGTTATTAGATTTCTGCTGGAGCACTGCGCCAATGCCTTCGTTAGATGCGTCCGCATATAGTGCTAGCTCAGCCTGACTCTCTGGATGTGATAACAGAGTTGCCTGTGACAGACTGGTCTTGCATTCTTCGAAGGCTTCTAGATACTCCTTTGTAATATCAATAGGTGCTGAACCTTTTACATTTCCAATGAGTTTTGAGTTCAGAGGAGCCTGTATCTTTGCTGCTTTCGGAATGAAGCGCCTGTAGTAATTGACCATGCCTAGGAACCTCCTTAACTTCTTGGCGGTATCTGGTACGGCGAAGTCTTGGATAGCTCTAACCTTCTCCTGAAGTGGGCTGATCCCATCGGTCGAGACATGGTAGCCTAAGAATGTTATCTCAGCTACGCCCCATACGCAATTTGAAGTATTAATCAAGATGCCATACGTCTTAAATCTCTCGAACAAGGCTTGCAGATGTTGACGATGTTCTTTCTCGGATTTAGAGAAAATGAGTATGTCATCTAAATAGCCGTAGGCAAAGTCGAGCCCTTGCAGCACTTCATCAATAAAGCGCTGAAAGGTCTGAGCAGCATTTCTTAACCCAAATGTCATATACCGAAATTCGAGCAATCCGAAGGGGGTAACAATGGCAGTTTTAGGGATATCATCTTCGTTTACTGGAATCTGGTTGTATGCTTTAATTAAGTCAACCTTTGAGAAAATCTTTGACCCTGCGAGCTGATATGCAAAATCTTGCAAGTGTTTGATTGGATACCTGTCCGGAATGGTTCTTGCGTTCAGTGAACGGTAATCTCCACAAGGTCGCCATCCGTCATCTTTTTTAGGCACAAGATGAAGTGGTGACGACCAAGGACTTTCTGAGCGACGAGCAGTACCGTTTAATAGCATTTCCTCAAACTCTTTTTTAGCTATTTGTAGACGATCGGGAGCTAAACGGCGTGGTTTGGCTACTACCGGTTGTCCCGGAGTAGTACGAATATGATGGCGAGTATTATGTTTTGGCTCAGATAGTGCGCCAGCTGGTTTGGTTATTTCTGGATACTTTCGCAATATATCATGGTACGGAGATTCTCCTGTCAATGTTTTAATGGCGAATGCAAAGTCTGATGTATTGCAATGAGCAACGGCAACCGAGAGTGAAGTGACTCCATCGATTAGACGATGATGACGACAATCGACTAATAAGTTGTAATGACTTAAAAAATCATAGCCAATAATAGGTTTCGTAACATCTGCAATGATGAATCTCCAGCGAAAATCGCGTCTTAGACCCAAATCCAGTTGAGCTTGCACAAAACCATATGTTGCTATCAGAGTGTTATTAGCTGCAGTCAGCTCATATTTTGTTTTTGGGTGTGGTCCTCTGGTCGCTGATTTAGGGAATACGCATACATCAGAACCTGTGTCAATTAGGTACTGGAGTTTGGTCTTATTGTCAGTGACAAAGAGGCGGCCGTTACAGACAAGGCAGTCCTGAACCGCCACTAATGGCTGCCTGTGAAGTTTTCCGGCTTAAATGAACAAGGCATGGTACATCGTCTTGCTTTCGTTCCAAATCTATTATGATAGTAGCACATACCATTGTCTCTTGACTTAGATCGTGAGCGGTTTCGGGAGCTGCCACGGCCATCACAATTAGTACGATTTGCCGTGAGTATACCGACTTGCCTGCTGAGTTCTGCCATTTGTGTCATCATGGCTTCCATGGTAATAGGCTGCGTGGTTTGTTCCACTAAATTTGATGATGTTGGCCGTATTTCTGAGATATTAGATAGACATGGAGAAGCAATGGCCTGGACTTTGTCTGCTAGTTCCGCCAACTTATGTATAGGCATATCTTGGTGCGACGCATTTATGGGCTGGATATTTGGCGGCAGTCTACTAGACCAAACAGTTCGAACAAACTCGTCGGGTATTTTGAGACCAGCAAGATGCTTTAAATGACGCAGAAATTGTGAGGGTTTGCGGCTACCTAACTCTTCATATTCTAACAACTGTTTGACATTTTGTTCTCGTGTAGCGGATAATCTACGAATTAATTCTGACTTCAAGGTCGCGTACATATTTTCGCGAGGAGGGTTCTCGATAATGTCCTCTACCTCAATTATGTGTTGGTAGTCTAATTGACCACAGACATGATAAAATTTTGTAGAATCACAAGTTATACGTGACAGTAAAAACTGACCTTCTATATGTGCGAACCAAAGTGCTGGACGGTCAGGCCAAAACGGCGTTTGCTTCAAACCAACTCGATACAGCTCCGAATTTTCCGTTGGAATTGGTATCTGGTTTGAGGGCGGCGGTGGTGTAGAAAATACGGGGGGGTTGATCAAAATGTTTCCTCCTGTAGGTGTGCTAGGTTGGCTCTGCATCTTGATTTACTTCGCTTTGTTCAAACTCGGGGTCACCAATTTAGTCGTATGTTGGGTTAATGAATTAACACGCACTAATTTAAAATTATCCGTATATTGTCTATGTCTTTTGTACAAGGTCCAGAAGGTATACTAATGAAGTAAACAGACACAGAACACCATAACCGTATATAAACCAGCCTTTCGGGATTTCAAAATATCGTCAGTCTCGACGCACATACCGTAAACACCCGACTGGCTTTTTTATTCAATATTCGCACGGTGGGCATGAACTAACGCGGTGCCCTGCGACGCAAACATAAACAAAAACATCCGTGCGCTGCGACGAAATACTTTACCGACTGCGATACGCAAGGTAGTGTTGTGTTGTTTACGATTATGGCGCAGCCACAAGTCTCTGAAAAGTAGAAGGTGCATTTTTGAGCCCGAATGGCATTCGCGTGAACTCGAAGTGTCCTTGTGGGATAGACAAGGCTGTTTTAGGTGCATCCTGTTCAGACATCTCGATTTGATGAAAGCCAGAAGCAAGGTCGAGAGTGGTGAAGTATTTGCTCTTTCCTAATTGATCTATAATTTCGGCTATGTTTGGTATTGGGTACGAGTCACCAATGGTGATATTGTTTAATCGGCGGTAGTCGATAACTATTCGCCATTTACGCTGACCTGATGCGTCCATTTTCTTTGGGACGATCCAGATCGGTGACGACCATGGAGATGTTGAGGGTTTGATAATTCCTTCATCGAGCATCATATTTATTTGAGATTGAATTTCTCGTTTGTGCACTTCAGGGAATCGATAGGATTTCGTATTAATGGGAATAGATGAAGTAGTAGGTATGTCATGTTGAAGAACATTAGTACTTGTAAGCTTGTCGTTAGGGAGGTGGAATATGTCGGAGACAGTTGAACAAAGTTCCTGTAAGGCAACCATTTCCTCACAGTTTAAATGTGATACTCTTGGTAGATCGATGACTTCTTTAGTCCGATCTATAGTGTTGTCGGTTTGGTAATTGTTTGAATGGGATGAGTCAAGTATCTGGCAATGATTTGTTTCTCCTAAGGGAGTGATTTTCAGTTTAAGATTGGAATTGATAGTTAGCGAAGTTTCAGAAGTGTTCACTACGGTAATGTTAAATCTTAAGTTGGGTTTTGACAATACAATTACCGATAAGCAAGGAGTTGATAGAATAAGCTTTATTTACATAATAATTGTTACAAGAAATTTCTTACAAAATAGTATTATGCAACAAGGCGGCCTTATTGCTAAAAGCAATCTTTTCAAAGCAACCTTAAGGTAACGAATCGGCGTTCAGAGAAGGTAGGGTTAGCTAGGAAGGAAAATTTATTCTTATTAATATAGTTACTTATCTAGGTGTAAATATATACATAGGGATACATTTGTGTACAAATACTTAATAACAATACATATATAATTTTACGACACTAGTGGCCACGTGACCACGCACACAACGAAGCTACAACTAGACTAATTTTGCAATTATACGTTTAATTTTATGAGAATTTAAAAATTTGTGGCGTAAGGCTTGTAGACCGTATTCGCAATGATGATGTTAGAAACAGAGTTGGTCTGAAAGAGAGCGTCGGTGTTAAAATAAGAAGAGGCATGATCCGTTGGTTCGGACATGTAGAAAGAATGCAAGATGAAAGAATGACGAAGCAGATATACAATGCAAAAGTGGAAGGATGTAGGAGCTGGGGAAGGCCAAGACTTACCTACCATGACTAAATTGGTCGTATTCTATCAGAAGGTGATGTCAGGAGCCCTAGAAACCGGCGAGCATGCATGAGAAGAGCAATGAATGTTAAAGAAGCGAGTGAGATATGTAAGAATCGAGTCACGTGGCGCTCGGTTCTCTCTGCCTACCCCGCAAGGGATTTGGCGTGAAGTTATAGATAGATTATAGATTAAAATCTAATATTGCCTGGCAAAATAATACTTCATTTACAAGTACATAAAGAACCATTTTAGATTTTGAGGGAATTCCCAAGATGCTAATAAATGGTTTTGAAAAGGGATGCGTAGTGAACGCTTAATGGTAAGTATCCATATCGATCAATATAATATTGATTTAGTGGTAACAGTACCACTTTTTCGTGTATAATTATTTTGTTTATGTTTTTGTTTTACCATATGAAATATAATAAAGACAGCTCATTTCTTAACTCTTCATTAGGATCGGCAAGGATTTTTGTATATGGAGAATTTTTTATTTGACACCAACGCTCGTGGGTTCGATTCCCACACAAGACAAACATGCGTGTGCATGAACATGTCAGTATGTCTTGGTCAGAATGTTTTAAGAAAGGTAGGGCGCATCAAAGCAGCCCGTCTGGGGGAGTACCTCCACCTTGCAGTTGCTGTGTTAGCAACAGAGGAGGCATTGTGTGAGTGACACTTAATGTATTACAAGCGTTCATAGGTCACGGTAACAGCTTAACATCAGGCAGGCCGTATGCTTGTATGCCTCCCGACGTTGCATAAAAAACAATATGTGTTCATAGACGATATTTTTCTTCAAATAAAAATGTAATTATTTATTAAAAATCGAACAGTGGCAGTATTATAGTTGTAACGTACTTTGATCAACTAAACATAATCGTCATTCTATAAAAAAACCGTAACATTTTGATACGGAACACTGTGATAGCCCTGAAAAGGCCCAGTTTTTGAATGAAATTACCTGTACAGTTGTAGCACCGCTCAAAACCATAATCTACGTACCCAATTCACCTAGCACTATTTTAGTCACTAGATTACCGCGAGATCCGTGCAGAGTTCTGGGAGTTTGATTATGTCTTTATTTTCGTTTTGTTGAGGGCACAGTATGGCATATTTGTCTGCATAGATTTTGTGTCCTTAAATGATTTTGTTTGTTTATAAAACTTTATTGTATAATTTAACATTCAAAATACATAACAATAATAATACAAAAAAAAAAACTTAATCTAAATTATACAATGGCGGACTTATCCCAATAGAGATCTCTTCCAGTCAACCATGAATGCTTGAAAAGGAATTCAATTAATAGGTTTGGTGCAATTTACGCACAATACACAATACACACTTCACGTTCAACACAAAATACCCAAACACACGGTACATTTACGCGTTAAAAAGTAAATGCTAATTTAAATATCAGAAATAGAGTCGTAATGATTCTTCACTTGTGATTTAAAGGAGTTACAAGATTGGGATAACTTCACTCTGGTTGGGAGTGCGTTCCAGAGACGTACGGCTTGAACCGTAAAGGATTTGGAAAGACATTGGGAATTATGGGCAGGGATGTCTAAAAATAGATCGTTTCTAGGTCGAAGTCGGGTATCCATTACACGAAACTTGAAACACTCGTGGAGATATTTTGGTGCCGTAGGACTAAAAAGTATATGGAAAAGAAAAGATAGGGTATAAAGATTTCTACGGAGCCTAATGGGTAACAGATTAAGCTTTTTGCGATATTCAGAAATATGATCGAATTTCCGTAGACCAAAAATATATCTAATGCACATATTCTGAATACGCTCTAATTGTCCAGAAGGTCTTCCGTAGGATCCAAATACACCACATCTCCATAATCTAGTAGAGGGAGAAGGAGGGAATTTACCAACAAGGTTTTGGTACTGACAGGCAGGAAGTTTTGAAGCCTCCTCAAGGAATGTAGCGAAGAGTAGATCTTACGGCTGACTTCACTGATCTGAGGAGCCCAGGACAAAGTTTGATCAAAGACAATACCCAGAAAAAATAACATTTGGGCACATGCGATTTGATAACCGGGAGATGTAATAGGGGCTTCCAATAATTATTGCCTTTGATTTAGAAGGGTTAATTTTCAACCCGAAGTTATTAGTCCATTGGGCAATCGCAGAGAGATCCTTATTAATAATATTTACAGCACTGCTGAAAACGTCGAGCGAAGCAGCCGTATAGATCTGAAGATCATCTGCGTAAAGATGATACGAAGAGAGAAGATTAGAAGTAATATCATTGATGAAGATAGAAAAAAGAATAGGAGACAACACTCCCCCCTGATGTACTCCAGCCATAAGCTTGCACCAGTCCGATCTAGTCATCAATTTTAACAATTTGCCGGCGACCAGTTAAATATGACTTAAGCCACGCCAAAGCTATTGGTGTAGGATTTAGGGCACGTAATTTAGCCAGCATAATGTCAAAATCAACGGAGTTAAAAGCGCTTGTAAAATTAAGTAAAACCAATAGAGTTAATTTCTGATTTTCGGTATTATATCTAATGTCATCGGTAACTCTGACAAGCGCTGAGACAGTACTGTGTCCAGGACGAAATCCGGACTGATTTTCACTCAGGAGATTATGTTTTCGGAGGTGAGTAGTTAGGCGCTGATGCACAAAGTGCTCCAACACCTTAGAAAGAAAAGGCAAAATAGATATAGGACGAAAGTCTGAGAAAGAAGAAGGCTTCGGATTTTTGGGAAGTGGAATTACATGGGCGTCTTTCCATATTGATGGAAAGACTCCAAAAGTAAGAGAGCAATTAAATATGTGTGCGAGAAATGGAGCAATAATCTCCTTTATTGGCTCGATCATGCTGAGGCCGATATCATCATTTCCAACAGCTTTAGATTTAATACTCCCGATCAATTTAATAACTTCATCTGATGTTATCTCACCAAGTTCAAACAATGCAGTGGATTGTGGTGGTGCCGCATTTAGTAGCGATAAAGTGGACGACTTTCTAATGGGATCCAGAATGACGGGCGAAGTACAGAAATGCTTATTTAAAGAACTGGAATCTATATTGATTTTATTTAGCCCATCTATCTATATATATAACTTCACGTCAAATCCCTTACCCCCGTATAGGCAAAGTGAACAGAGCCCCACGTGACTCGATTCTTACATACCTCACTCGCTTGTTTAACATTCACTGCTCTTTTTATGCACGCTCGCCGGTTTCTAGGGCTCCTGACATCACCTTCTGATAGAACACGACCAATTTGATCATGGTAGGTAAGTCTTGGCCCTCCTCGGCTCCTACATCCTTCCACTTTTGCATTGTATATCTGCTTCGTCATTCTTTCATCCTGTTTTCTTTCTACATGTCCGAACCAACGGAACAATCCTCTTCTTATTTTAACAACGACGCTCTCTTTCAAACCAACTCTGTTTCTAACCTCATCATTGCGAATACGGTCTACAAGCGTTACGCCACAAATTTTGTGCAATGCTCGTATTTCAACCGCGTTTATCCTACTTTCATGCTCTCTCTGCCATACCCAGCTCTCGCTTCCATAAGTAAGCGTTGGGACTAGCAATGCATTGTGTATAGCCAGCTGTGCCTTCTCGCTCAGATTTCTACTGCCAAGAAGGTTTCCCAACGCTCCATTTACACTATCCCCAGCACTCACTCGCCTTTCCACGTCTGCGGTGCACCTTCCAGCCTTGCTGAAAGCGCATCCAAGATATACAATCTCCTCCACTTGTTCCAACACTTCATCATCTACCGTAATCCTTACATTGGTCTGGTTTCTTCTCTTTCAAATACCATTATCTTTGTTTTCTTCGCATTCAATAGTAGGCTTTCCTTCATACATTCGGCTTTCATCATTGTGACTAGTGTTTGCAGTTCAGATGGTGTTTCTGCTAATGGGACGGCATCGTCTGCATACAGCAGACAGTTCACCACTAGGTCACCCATGCGTAATCCTACATCGGTCTTATTCTCTGTAGACAACTATCGAGATATAGAATAAACCGTCTAGCAGACAACATGCAACCCTGTTTGACACCATTTTAACATTAAGCCAGGGTGACATGTTGCCATCTATTCGCACACATGCTGAGCAATCCTTGTAGGTGGCACTGCTCAGCACGGAGCAGTGAACCGTCAATCCCATATCTCGGCAATATGCACCACAGTTCCTTTCACACAACCCTATAAAATGCCTTCTCAAGATCCACAAAACTGCAGAAATCCTTCTGGTCTGTGGCTAGATGCTTCTCTACGATATTGCGGAGCGAGAAAACTTGATCCGTATATCCCCTTCCATTTCGGAATCCTCCCTGTGCCTCCCACAGCATTTCGTTAGATTTCACCCTCATTCTCCTTTCAATTATCTTTCCATATACTTTTACTGATAAGCTGATCAAACTGCTGACCCTATAGCTGGCGCAGTCCATGCGTAATCCCTTGCAATATAATATATAATATAATAATACAAGGGTACGATGACTGCGAGTCCCCAGTCCATTGGGACCCTTCCAGTTCTCCAGCATAGATTGCATAAGTGTCAGGAGTCCCGGACGTAAGTGTCACATAGTTTGATCATCTTAGCTGTGATCATTTCAATTCCCGCAGATTTTCCATTTTTCAAACTTTGTATCGACCATTCAATCTCATCCATAATTATACCTTCATCGGACACCGTCATCGTGGAGTGAGCATCAGACTCACTGTCATTGCCAGCGTCCGAGGCATATCCATACATTTCTTCAAAATATTCACTCCACCGTTCTAACACTTCCTGAGTGTTGTCAAGAATGATACCAGCTTTAGACTTTATCTTGTTTATACTGGATGCCGACGAACTACCCCGAGACTTCTTTACCTCTCTCCAAAAGAGTTTGGTATTTGCCTCGAAGTTTTTCGTCAGCTTCTCTTCATCATTCATAATTTGTCTTTCGCTTCTCTTTTACTAAAGCCTTGGTTTTATTTTTGTATAGACAGCACATTTCCTTCTTCTTCTCTCTCATACTTTCATTTAAGGGCAAAGATGATACATAATCCACCCATGCTTTCCTCTTTGCGCATCCACATGCTTCTTTTGCACTATCCACCATACTTTCTTTCAGAACTTTCCAGCAATCATCCATATCTGAGTCGGAAAAACTTGCATTTGTAAGTCTTTCGCTTACCTGATGTACATACGTTCTCCTTACACTTTCATTTTGCAATTTTTCACTCATTATTTCGTGATCTCCGAAAGGGATACGCAATCGCCAATGCCTCCACTTCTTGAAAAGTCCCACAAACCGGCTTACCACCAGGTAGTGGTCCGTTTCAAGAGTGGGACCTCTAAAGGCTCTTGTATCCATTATAGTATTTCGGAGACGCCCATCAATTATAATCAAATTAATCACACTTATTTGGTCATGCCGTCTCCATGTATACGTGTGAATATCCTTATGATGAAATAAACAATTCGACACGAGGAGGTTTCGTTCCATACCTAAATCTAGAATAGATTTACCTGCTTCGTTCACTCTCTTCTCTCCAAAGGGACCAAGAGCAGCTTCATAACCGTCTCGTTTGGTCCCAACCCATCCATTCAAATCTCCACACATAATCTCTCGTTCATTCCCTTCAGCTAAATCCAGAACATCCTTCACACTCTCGAAAATTTTTCTATTTGTTGGGCACACGCTGAGCTTACGGGAGCGTATGCTGCAACCAGAAATACTCGCGTGATGCCCAGTTTTATACGAACCCAGAGAAGTCAAGGCCCTACCTAACAGTAATCTTTCACACCAGAGGCTAAGCGAGAAGAGAGTGTGACACCTACACCAGCACTGGCATGATCGGTCCGGTCTACCCCAGACCATAGGACCAACATCCCACCGGGCAGATCATCGGTGTCGCACCCCTTGCGCTTAGTATCTATCACACACAAAGCATCTAAGCGTCTCTTATTCATTACGTCCATCAGCTAGTTCATCTTATCACTCAATCCACTTCTCACATTCCACGTGCCTATGCAGCACTCGGCTCTCCTCGACCCACCGGAATTAGCGCTGCGTGGCGGGTGGCGGCCCCCACCGCCGCATGCACCTATGTTCGCATCGACGGGGGCGGATCGGTGCCCGTCTCCTCCGGTGGACGCTCTAACCCGCACATCATAGCCGTCCGAACACAACACTGCATTATTTCGCAATAACCTTGACGCGCTTACGTTTATGACGTCACAGATGGTCTAATAGTGAAGACTCTGGCGCTCGAGGTAATATTAATTGACCGATTCATAGGGCTGGAAAGTTTCTAGTGAAAATCATCACGATAAATTTACTATCAACCAAAAATTGGTATTTGTACCCATGTATTTATACATAAATAATATGTATTTTTTAATTTTGAGTGAAAAAGAAGTGAATCCGCCTCAAGAGATTCTTTCGAAATTCTAATGCGGATTCAATTTGAAAATAATTTTAATGTCTATTTTTTAGTCGCTACATCACTACATGTGTCTTCTTACACTAGGTGTCTTCCTCCATGAAGACTCTGGCGCGTGGTAACCAATTTTTTTTTGCGTATTTGTTTTTTCTGTTCATAAAACAAACGAGTTTTTTAGGGTTTCAGCAATTGTAAAAAGGTACATATTAAAAAAAGGTTTGTACTTTTTTACAGTTTTAAAAGTATTTTTAATACAAGATTAGATACGTCTTCAAATAAAGACGTGACGTGTGGGTTACGAAAATTTTGGTCTTCTATAGAAGATTCTGACGGTCAAAAGGTTAAAGGCCTAGTCTCGCCAAGAACACGACCAAATTGGTCGAGGTATCAGAGTTTGATGACAGGAGCCATAGGAACATGTGGGCATGAAAGTTATGAATGTTAGAAAAAGGACCGCTCTTGTCTACCTGTTATTACTTATTTTTACTGACCGGTTTCGCCTTTACGGCATTATCAAGGTATTGATTTATAAACAATACATCTGGCAGTACTAACGATAGAAAGTTAACCGGTAACTTACTCAAGGCACGTAAATTCCCGAGAAGATCCCGGTAACATATGGACTGACGAGTCATTTTAGTTAAAAATGAAGATAGTAATATTTTAATAATTTAACCTTAACTTACTAATTATGCAAATAGTATTTAAAAGTGCCGGAATAATAAAATCGATATGTATTATTCTCAGAATACAGAATAAACCAGAAACCGCAAACACGCCCAAAACTGAAGCCATACAAACTACTCTCAATGAGAGTAGTTTGACATTTGGACGACTAGTATATATTTGACCACCGTGTCTCTTACGCGTAAAAATTTCTCGATAGTTTTTAATAAATAATGCCGTCTTGTGCGGTTCCCACCTGCAAGAACACAGTTAGAAGCATAAAAAAATAAGATGGGATCACATCACACAAGCGCATTTACATCTCATTTTATTTAAATAATGAATTTCTTTTACTCGTTGATAGTGGTAAACAAGTTGGCCGAGTCCATTTTGTTCATGTTGCCAGTTTTACTGGTTTTTTTTTTTTTTTTTTTTTTTTTTTTTTTTTTTTTTTTTTTTTTTTTTTAAATACTTGCACCCCTGCCATGGGCAAGGCTCTTTTAAAACATTATCCTTTTTTTTTTTATTACGACACAATTTTTTTTTTTTTTTTTTTTTTTTTTTTTTTTTTTCCACGTATAAAGAACACATTCATACATCACTCTTTCTTTCATTCCGCAATTCATCTTCCATTCATCATCTTACAGTTTTATTTTCATGCATACTTTTTGGCCCATTTTAGAACGCCGGTGAAGCTATCATGACTTCACATTTCCAATTGCCCTCCCTATACTGCATCAGTCCAGACACGGGCGACAGCGAAGTTTTACTGGTTACTTTTCCCTACTTTTTTTATAAAGTTGACATTGATGAAATAAATAATGAATGCATGTTAAGTAATTAAAAAATAGTTTGATTAATATAAAATATGTAAATACATTTATTTAATTTTAAGGTATTTACGATATGAGCCTATGCTTACATTATTTGAGGTATTTTAATATAAATATGGCCTGAAATAAATGATTGAAATATTATTAACTAATGTTTTTGGTATATAGTCTGCATATGTGAAATTGTGCAAATAGTAGTTTTTTTACAAAAATGTTTTATGTAAAACTATTCTAATTATTACGAGGGTCATTTGAAAAGTTCTTAGCCTAACATACTTAATGAAACCACACGATTTTGAGTTTATTTTTATTTTTCAACATACTCTCCTCCGAGCTCAAAACACTTTTTCCATCGACCCGGTAAGGCTTCGATACCCGTTTTAAAAAATCTTCGTCTAACTCCTCAAAATAAGCGTCCACGGCGGCTATGACCTCTTCATTTGTAAAAAAATGTTTACCACCTAAAAATTTTTTCAGCTTTGGGAACAGATAAAAGTCGGACGGTGCTAAATCCGGTGAATATGGGGGATGAGGTAACAATTCGAAGCCACATTGATGGATTTCTGCCATGGATTGCACAGAGGTGTGAACGCGCGCATTGTCCTGATGAAACAAGACTTTTCTTCTCAATTAATCTGGACGTTTTTCTTTGATTTCTTCTCTCAAACGACGCAACAGGTTGCAATAGTAATCGGAGTTCATTGTTTCACCCTTTTTTAAATAATTCAAGACAATTATACCCTTTGCATCCCAAAAAACGGATGCCATGACTTTGCCCGCCGATAAAACCACCTTTGCCTTCTTTGGGGTGGGCGATCCTGCTCTTTTCCATTGTTTCGACTGTTCTTTTGTCTCGGGTGTATTGTGGTGAACCCAGGTTTCATCCATGGTTATAAATCTTTCAACAAATTCTATTGGGTCAGCTTCATATAACTCTAAACAGTCGCGAGAAGTTGTGAGTCGGTTGCGTTTTTGTTCCACTGAAAGCAGTCGCGGTACCCACCGCGCAGACACCTTAGAGAATCCAAGTTCAGTAGTAATTATATGATGTGTTCGCTCAGATGAGATGCCTGCAGTCTTAGCTATCTCCTCGATAGTCAATCTTCGATCAGATAAAATTAAATCACAGATTTTTTCCTTGTTTTGATCAGTGGAAGCAGTCGAAGGCCGGCCACTACGGGGCTTAACTTGAATGGTCTCACGACCACGTTTAAACTCTGCCACCCAGTTTTTAACAGTCGCATACGAAGGAGCGGACTCACCCAAAGTAGCAGACATGTCTTCATGTATAGCTTTTGGAGTTAAACCTTTCAAATTTCAGGTATTTTATCACTGCACGATGTTCAATTTTATCCATTTTCAAAAATAGCTCTGACTTGACTTACGGTATCACGTGTAAACGAACAATGAGTTACTGTGAATAAACTAAACTGTGCATACTTGTTGCTAAATAATGTAACTACAAAATGGGAGTAGTTATAAAAAAAACCAATGACTTTAACCATGTTAGGCTAAGAACTTTTCAAAGGACCCTCGTATATGTGGAATTTCAGTTCCCCACTGATGAAATTATAAAAGCAAAGAGCAAGACTTCTTCATTTGTCGAAACGTAAAAATGTATTGATTACCTCAGAATCAAAACGGCAATATTATTAGTACAACAAAATGTACCTAAGTAAAGACATATTTTTGTAAATTACTTGTGTTTTATTTTACTAAAACATTTATTTATGCATAACAGTATATTAATATAATATCTTTAATATTACACTTTTAATTTACCCTAAAAGAGGCGAACTCTCACTAACCTAACAACACTGTACGGGTGGGAAGTATGAGGAGTGCGGGGGATTGCGATTTGTTTCTGGACACAGCGGACGGCATGTATTATCGGTAGTAGGTAATCGAGTACGTAACCTAGAGACGAAATGTTGCTTATTTTGTTTGACAATAATTCCGCCAAATCATTGTGGTGACCGCTGTGCTCCGATTGGCCGACGCTAGCTCATACGTCACCCTAAAGTTGGGCACGAGAATATTATTATCGATATCGGTAAAACGACAGAGTGTATGGGCATGCGATAGTATATTTATATTAAAATATTTGTTTTGCTATGGTCATAAGTGTAAACATGTAATAATAAACGTTATAACTGAAACAGTTTTTACGTATTGCAAGAGTTCATAGGATACGGTAACCGCTTTACATCAGGTTGGTCATATGCTTGCATGCCTACCGCCGTTGCATAAAAAATAATATTTAGTCAAATTTAATACATTAAAATTTTTATTATGTACTGAATCAAGTGGATGTGCATGCCTCCCGCCGTTGCATAAAAAAATACTATAATTGAAGTGTGTATCTAATATTTATTAATTATATTATATACCAATTAAAATTTAATAAAATAGTTATGCAATAATACACTTCACCCGTAAATATCGATACGTAATTAAATTGCAGCAGTACAGCACTACTGACAAGTGTAATAAAATAGAATAACGTAATGGGTTGCGCCTAAGATAAAAGAGGACGCATATATGACGCATCAATTGTTTCATTTCTATTGACCTATTTAACTTGAACCGCGTCAATATGGACGTAAATTGTACAAATTTATTATATACCATTACGGTGAAATGTGATTCCATTTGCTTTATAGTTCGATTTATTACTATTTTTCCCACACCACCGAATAGCAAATAACGCCTTTGTAAAATTGGTTTCTAAATAATCTCAATATCTCGGAATATACGACAAAGTACACACAGGTCACTTGTTGGAGATGTACTGTTTTAGTGCGAGCGATCGTTGATGTTTATAAGTGCAAAATCACTGATCAGTTTCGGAATTGGACGGCCCGCATTACGGCTCTATTAGGTTATATACTCGATGTAGGCTCCTTCTGGTTTATTCTGTATTCTGAGGTATTATTACAGGTTCAGCCCCTTAGAAATCTACAATTTCAAATTATGTCATTTCCATAAATATTTTGATAAGAGATGTACTTCACTTAGATGTATTTTCTATTTATTCTAAGTAGTCTAAAATATATTTCTAATTTCTGTTTAAGTACATAATACACTATAATGTTTGTTTATAGTCATTTAAAGAATTGTAGAAAATATTTTGTACCTTTTAATGCATTATTTTCATAGCAGATGATTATTAGTAATTTACTCAATAGTAATGTTGCAGTCGGTAAAAATAAGTGTTTACATTTACAAGATAAGACAATTGTTGTATCTTCCCAATATCAACCTATTCTTATGCTGGAGTCAGGTCTCCCTTCAACTTAGAGAGCTAGAATTTTTGACCTCCAATGTTTTCAAGGGTACTCTACTGACTTGGTTTAACGTCTTTCGATACCAGCTAATCCGACGGGTAAAGGTGGTCTTTGAAGAACGGACGAACTTAATAAGATTGTAAATGAATGTTGGATGCAATGATCTTCTTGTGTATATCAACTATGTATCGCATGAAGTATGTAGAGGAATAAAACAAAAATTATGAATATTTGTTTACATGGTTTTATTGAAATTGTTACATATTAAATTTTGCACTTTTCTTTACTCATTAATGATACTTAAATGTTACTCAAAACATACACCGTTTGGTAATAAATGCTATTATATTTTATAAGACTCTCGCAGAAGATTCGTCGTGGTCTTTCAGAAACGCTAATAATGCCGTTTTCATTATATTTTAGTAATAATGGGATTCAACAGTGTTGCCGAAGCAAGGGTGCTTTAATAGTGGTCGCATTCTGCAGGTTGCAGTCCTCGTGGCCGCGTCACACTTACAATTCGTAGTATTCTCCCATTGAGAGTCTCTCTAAATAAACAAATATACAAAGCTATCACATTAAATTAACACAAAATATAACTATAAACATATTAAAGTAACCTAAAAAGAAATTCAATGAAAACAATATGTAGAACGCACAGCACTTTCGAGTGTCCGTCACATTAGGTAAATAATTCACTCTGATTGCACATAAACAGCAGTAGTCCGGGGCGAAGTTGCGCCCTCTAGTAACACATTTATTATAGTTATCACTAACCGCATTCGCACGTGTATACAACTGTGACAGTGGCAGGGGACATGGCGAGGTTTTCACGAGAGGTGGAACGAGTGTTGGCCTTCGGAGGCGGCGAGCCGCAGCTTGGCACGCATCACCTCGGCGCTGCTATAGTCAGGCAGTTTGAGGTAGTTGACGCACGTCATCACCGACGGCAGGTATTCGTCCGGGTCCAGCGACGACTCCAGAGATTTGCGGACTACCGTCAATGGCGGATTTAACGCCTTGAAACCTATAAACAAACGTTCTGTTTTAAAACAAACAACTGTCCTTTCTGGCTACTATACTGGTGCATATAAATTAGATTTAATTACTTTTCGGCAACATTGATTGTTTTTATCACTGAAGTAAACAAAGCATTTCTTTTACGAAGCTTTCTAGTGACTGGGGACCGTTTGCAGCAGGTATAAAAATAATGAATTGTTATTTGGTAGTTTCCCAAGACGTATGAAGTAACCCACTTCAAAAAATTGAGAGATAATTATTACTGTCTGCTCAATTGTGGTTCCTTGCCCGGTTATCACAGTCTAAACAGGAACGGTAACATGCGTTTTGTATTTATTTTAACTTACCTCCAGTAGGCAGTCGCGGACTACCCGTAACGAACTGTAAGAAGAGTCTCTGTTCCTCGCGGCTGTATGAGGAGAGTATGTCGATAAGCATGCGGATGGCGCGCGACTCCGCGGTGTATCCATGGTCGGGCCGGATACACTCAGCCAGCATTCGGGGCTCCCACCGCTGATCGCGACCACCTGAACATTTTTTTAAAATAATGTTTATTTATAAATACAACCTTGTTACTATAATATTCCCACAGGCTTTACTATTATAATTAGAGAAATATCAACAGGGTTTTAAATGAAAATTTCTAGATAAGTTGTAAGTTCTCTAAATTGAGTAACTTTTATTTTACTAAAAATTTGATTATTTCACCAGTTATTTTTATATAGGCAGCTTATATATTTCTTTCAGCACAGTTATCTTCATATGGACTAACGATCATACTATCAGTTGTATTGTTTTTTTTATTTTTTGGTTGGATATGCTTTTTTTATACTCAATAAAACAACCTCAACAACTTTGTTAAATGAGCGTACTTATAAATTAGACTAAGATACTGCATTTTTTTGTCAGTCATGTTGGATTTTAATAAAGAACGTGTTAATAAGAGATATTAATGTATTTTTTTGTGGAAAGGCAACCTATGTAGATAAACTTAAAAAAATACTCGTTCATAAATATATGTGACTAAGAGTCCACCATGCAGTGAAGGAATAAGTTGCCCGATTGTCAATTTTTGCTAAGTTTATGAGTTATTAAAGCACATTTATTTATATATCATTTGCCAAAGGTTATGTATGACAAGTTTTAATTGCTTTTTTCGAAATTTCAAAGTTCAAATGGTCTCCACATCAATGGATTCCACTTGCGCATTCTAAAACCAGCTTATGTTTTGTTTTATGACGTATAATTCAGGAAAAACAGAACGATGTTTTTAACTAAATCATTAAAAATTCTAAAATACATTAGTTCTTAGACAGATAACTATTTACATGTTAAAACTATACGGAACTCTCAGCGCGCGAGTCGAAATCGACCTTGAAAAGCTCTTAATTTTTTTTATATAACTTTGGGCGGCATACAAGCATACGGCCCACCTGAGGTAAAGTGGTTACCGTAGCCTATGAACGCTTGTAATACATTAAGTATCACCCGTGCGATGCCACCTTTGCTGCTAACACAGCAACTCCTTAGGAGCTTACTGTTGACCTCACTCACACGCAGGAACACAAACCAGAAAGTGGCTACGGTTTTCTGTGAAGTGGAGGTACTTCCCCAGACGGGCTGTTTGATGCGCCTTATAGATAAAATCGTTAAAATAGATAAAATATTACATCACCTGACTATTTTCACCTGACATTTGTGATTATGATAACCTCAACAGACAACAAGAGACAGTATCAAAACTAATATTATTTTATCATCAAATCATCTCTAAATTATATGGCATCACATGTATGAAGCCACTTCATCTTGGTACAATCACGTATATCGATTATAAACCGCATACTGTGGTGACAGGAACTTTCGTAACATTCTCATTACATTTATTACTTTGTTGAGTTGTATGATACACAATTTCCGTACGACCCAACAAAATAACCATTATCTTGAATACAATAATGAACTAAAAGTTTTGGTGTCGAGTTTGTATTGTTTTGTATCGTTTGTATTGTTTATTTTTCGGGGATGAATATGAGTCCTCCTTAGCGTCGCCTAATGTTTTTATTTATGAATATTTCAAATTTACAATATAATATTCATAATCGACGAATTCGGTTGTGGAGTGGTTAAGTATGCCTCCTCTGCTGCTTACACAACAACTCCTTGGGAGCATACTGGTGACCTCACTCACACGCACGAACACAACAACCCTCTAGGGAGTTGTTATTTAGCTGCGGTTTTCTGTGAGGTGGCGGTATTTCCCCAGACGGGCTGCTTTGATGCTCCCTACAGTGTACACGAAAATGTCTGTTTGTCTTGGTCTGGGTGTTTGTCAGGGTCTGGGTAACAGCAGACAGACAGGAGAAGTACCTCCCCCTCATAGGAAACCGAAACCAAATAACAACTCCCTGAGAGGTTGTTTTGTTTCTGCGAGTGAGTGAGGTTACCTGTAAGCTCTTAAGGAGTTGCAATGTTAGTAGCAGATCAGAGTAGAGCGATAGTTCCTGTATTACAGGCATTTATAACTACAGTAAATTCTTTACATCAAGCGGAACGTAAGTTTGTATGTCACAAAATTTAGTTTTTACTTTCTCATTTCGTTATTAATTTACTTACCAGACGGGCTACCGCAGAACACCTGCTCTAGTTCCTCAGGATAGAATATTTTAAGATTCGCTAGTGGAAATACTGATTCAAATCCCTCTTTGAAAGCCGACATTTGCTTCACCACACCTGAATAATAAAATTGTATTCATGTAATATTCATTCGCTACTTATTATAAAATATGATTATTATTCTTGTACATAATGTAATAGTGATATATAACCCGCGATGTATAAAAACAAACCTTCGTAGAGGAGCCAATGTGTTACAAGTGAAATATAATTTTGTAGATTGTGGGCAGTAACGGGCAGGTCGCGGCCGCCGCGACGCAGCTCCGTGCAACCGTCGCCCGGCAGGATAAAGTCGAGGCCCAGCTCTTCGATCGGACACCCGTCCAACTCAAGAGCAGTTATCTATAATTAATAAACAATAAAATTAAGGTATTATGATTGACGTTAACACACACGTAACGGATCATTTACACTAGCCCAATTGTTTGAACATTCTGATCGACTGATACAAACAAGAATTTCCATTGTGTGAATAAAAACAACCCAAAGCCATTAAAGGTGGAATGTGTACATTTAATGATAATTGTACGAGCTAGCGATCGTACCAAGTATGTGTGTAACTATGTATTGTCGACGCAGCATTGCACAATAATTGAGCCGCACAGTAAACCTGGGTTTATCAATCATTATTTATAAGCGTTAACTATCAAATAAAATTTGTCTAATTTTAGAACTCAACTAGAGAAGTTTAATTTATTATTTACAATAATAATAGCAATTATCTTTTTTTTTTACACCTTGTTGATTGATTACACCTTGTATAATACAGTATTATGTAAAGTCTCATACTTATATTAGCTAGACAAATTAATCCTTTACGATGTGTAGATGTTTCTTTACTGTCTTGGATGGGCATGGGTGATTTGTCTCGATGATCGGGCTAATGTAAATGTTCGATAATAATTAGTTAGTCTGACCATGTGATTCCTTTGGTCTGGAGTGTACCGCGGGTCCGCGGCTAGGTGCCGGGCTCGCTCGGCGACGCGCCGTAGCCGACACAGCGAGCGCCACAGCTCCGGCGCCACGTGTCGCACGTCGCTCAGAGTCAGCCAGCGCTGCTCGCTCACCGCCCAGCGGTACATCGTAACAGACAACGGAATGTCCACCTGACGACACACAGATACACGTCAATCATGAACAACAAACATAACGCACGTGAGCGTGCAAGATGTACGACGCAACAACTCACCATTCTCGAGTCCATGACAGCCTTGGCCATAAATTTCCCCAGAAATCTGAACTTGGCTTTGACGCGGGAGAGATGCGAAGCGCGCGCGTTGCGTCCGACGGCCTGAGGGAAGAGACCGCAGGGCCAGGTCACGTACGTGGCGTCGGGCGCTGGCGAGGGGATTAAAGTCTCCTTCTCGAGGTCCGAAGGCTCCGGTGCGCGGTCCTCATCGAGGGAAAGCGCGTCACGCACCGAGGAGGCAAGGTCCGTCACCAGCGGCGGGCGGCTCTTGACGATCTCGCCCGCGAACGAAGTCGGTTTTTGCTTAAAATTCTCACTGCCATGCCACAAATCGAGATCGGCACGTTGCAACTCTTGCGAGACGAGCGCATAGAATTCGAGCGTAGGCCCGAGGCCGGTGCCGACCTCATTCTCATACTGTATCTCGAGCAGCGCCTTCGAGTGCGCGAACTCGTGCATCACGTGTTCCGCCTGCCGCAGTACGCTGTGCCGCTGAACGGTCCGCTTGCGGCGGTCGAGCCGCGGCGCCACGCGCTCGTCCGCGCCGGCCGTCGCGGCGCCGCGCTCGCCGCCCGCCTCCAGCAGACGCTGCAACGCGCGGTCGCGGTCGAACGACACCACGTAGAACAACAGGTGCCGGCACTCGAACGGAAACACGAACGGACTGCAAACACATCACACAAACATAAACACGTCTCCGTTCAATGTAAAAGGTTTATCGTATGAAGGTAAGCCCACCCCATATGACGAATTATGGGGCGATGAATAGCCTAATGATAACATTTTGAGTACACAGTTTTCCAAGCCCGTTAGTGAATTGGTCAACAATATACATTAACAACAACGTTCGCGGGTTTGATTCCCACATAGGACAAACATTTGTGTGCAAGACCATTTTTGTTTGTCATGGTCTGGGTGTTTTTAAGAGCATCAAAACAGCCCGCCTAAAGAAGTACCTCCACCTTACAGTAAATCGGGGGAAAAAAATACCCTGGAGGGTTGTTATGTTTCTGCGAGTGAGATTACAAGTAAGGCCCTAAGAAGTTGCCGTCTTAGCAGCAGAGTTGACTTGATAGTTAATGCAATGCAAGCATTCATAGATTACGGTATCCACTTTACATCAGGTGGGCCTTATGCTCGTATGCCTCCCAACGTTGTATAAAAAATAGCTTAAGACCGACGGCTTTCCTTGATCCATCTCCAAAACACAGAGAAATCCGCGATAAGCAAACCTATCAAAGCAGGTTACGAGGTTGCTTGACTTGTATGTTCTATTCGAATTCTTTACGATTATTGATGTATTCGAGCCCCGCGAAAACAACACACTATACGAACTCTACCTATCATTTACATTAAAAAATTGCGATTCTCGAGATCGATAATTCATATTCCTTACCAGGCATAAGCTATTTTCTTCAGCCACGGTGGAAGATTACCAGTCATTATCACTAGAGGGTCCTGTAGTTGTCTGTTGGCTTTGGCAGCGAGCTGGAAAGATGACATTTGTATTAGCAATAAAAAAGGACCTATATTTTTTTTTTTATAAATTTCATATTAGTAATGTCTAAGTTGTCAGTTAACATATTATAGAGTTCTTCCCAATTGCGACTTTGACTTCACGCCAGGAGTGTAGCACTAAATTTCATTGCAATGCACTTTAGCAAAAGGAGTTTAGAAACATATTCCATACATACATATCATCACGCCTGTCTCCCATTGGGGTAGGCAGAGACTATAGAACGCCAGATGCACCGATCCAAACATACCGCCCATAACATATTCCTTTAGTGAATAACTCATTGCATTTTTCTGCTATACTTGTTAGTGAAACAAACATGCTACTAAACCATAATAGTATCAAAATGTTTCAGTGGCAATAAAACTTGTTTTTTTCAATTGATATGCGTCCGAACAGTTGCATTATCAAGTAATATTTTTCAGTTGTCCATTTGTTCATAGTAATGTACAATCAACAAATGTGATAATTAACTAGGACCGAAGAATTTAAAATTGTATGTATGTATATCTTCACGCTAGTCCCTTGCGGGCTAGGCAGAGAGTACCGAGCAACATAAGACCCCGTCCTTACACACTTCACTCGCTTTCCTAACACTCATAGCTTCATTCACGCTCGCCGGTTCGTAAGGCTCCTGACATCATCTTCTGATAAAACACGCCCAATTTGGTCATGGTAAGTTAGTCATCTCGGCTCCTACATCCGAATTTAAAATGAAGATTTCTAAAACAATGTCTAAATGGATTTACAAGACTTTTTCGTATGTAATTACAAAATTTAGTTTCAAAAGATAAATTGTTGATAGATAATTTATTTTTATCGGTGTACCTTGGCGTTGACAAAATCTGTGTTGGGCACGAGCGGGCGGTGGTCGGGCAAGCAGGCGGCGTGGTACAGAGTGTGCCAGTGCCTGGCCAGCGCGTGCAGCGCGCGTAGCACGCCCAGCGCCGGCAGCGACGCGTCCTTCACCTCTCCACCGCTCAGGAGCGGTGACCGCAAGATCACCACCAGCGGGGATTCGTGTGTGGGGACTACGCCTTCTAAAGTGAACAATATCACCTCATTACCTCTAATTTTAAAAAGTACGACACGTCGATTGAGGCACGATTACCTTCATACTAAAAAGGACCATAAAAAAAATAACAACTCCTTGGACAGTTCGAAACGACAATAGTTCGTTAATTGTGCCGTGACAGAAAGTGTAAACAATGAAAACATATGGTTTGAAACTTACGAATTGGTACACTAAGTCCCTTCTACATACCCTAATATTTTAAGAGAACGGTCTCCTTGTTTGTAAAACGCATAGGAGTATGCTTAAAAAGGCTTCATTTTTACCCAGAACAACATTTGCATAACATGCTCATTAGGGACTATAATAATGCGATCGAGATTCACAATATTTTAAGTTTTTTATTAATATCAACAATTATGAAACATTATAACAATAAAAAATTACGTAGTTTTAAAATTCTTATATTGTGTAAAAATGACAGAAATTAATATCGCAATAAACCATACGTCATCCACCGTACTCGCCAGACCTTAACCATTTTTTTCGTGATTTGGACAATTTTCCACGTGGTGAAAATTTTTTTCCCCAGGAGCCAGTACAAAATGCTTTCACACAGTTTGTCGAATCTAGATCCCAGAGTTCTATCGCAAAGGCATAAATAAACTTCCGATTAGATGGCAGCAATGTATAGATGAGGGTAAGTATTTGATTAAATAAATATGGTACATCTTAGACAAGTTTTAATTTTTCAGTACAAATCGGAAATTTCATACCTCTAATAATTACATTGTCACATGATCCGTACCATTACCGCATTACCTATATTCCGTATAACATAGCAGTGGATAACAAACTGGCCTATTGACAAACTGGTCACCGGTTCGAATTCTATGTATCTACCACTAAATTCGTATTTTATGCACATATTCGTAATTATCACTTGCTCGGCGGTAAAGGAAAATACAATAAGGCAACCCGCACTAGAAATTATATTTCCAAAAACGTGTGACTTTACTAAAAAAAAGGTCTGTTTTTTCCTCTTGGTTCTAGAGGTGGCATCATGGCAGTACCTCCATGTAAAAATAAATATCTTCGCCAAATCCGTAGGCTTAGCTAGCGGACCCCGTTAATCCTAATGGATTAGGAAACGGGATAAAGGTAAGAGAAAATGTTCCATACCATTCCACAACATGTCAGGTTTACGTCTCGAGGAGAGCTTCGTGGGCTGGCCCTTGCCTTTTCTGGAGGCGCTGGCGTCAGAGCGCGGTTGCTCCGGCGTGTCCACCGCGCGGTAGTATATCGTGTGGGTCTGAACCCATATGCCGGCATTCGCTGAAAATAAACAATTTATATTAAATACTAGCTACTCGACCCAGCTTCGCACGGGTGATCCAATTCGTTACCAAACTTCACAGGATCACCTGCTGGGCTAACCTGAAGATTCACTGAAAATTTCATCAAAATCTGCCCAGCCGTTTTTGAGTCCATAGAGGACGTACAGACAAACATTCATTTTTATATTTATGGATGAGTTGAGACAGGCAGGAAATAGCTTTAACTGAGAAGTTATCTCCATTATTGTTAAATAAAAAATTGTAATTATCACTTGCTCGGCGGTGAAGGAAAACGTCGTGAGGGAACTCGCACGTCTAAGCAATTATTTTTCGAAAGACACGGGACCTAAGAAAGGTCTAGTGGTCCCTCGGGGTTGTGAAGGTCTGATGGAAGTTGCTCGATGTAAAATTCAAAATCTTCGTCAAATACTTAGGTTCAGTTAGCTGACTCTTTCAATCCTAATGGAGATAATGCTAAGAAAAAGAAGATTACAAAGTAACAATTCCATGGACGGTTATCTAGTGAAATGAAGCGGCCAGAAAATCCTAACGAGGTGCGTTGGCAGTGGAGGGTTGCTAACGTGCAACCGATATTCCTTGTATTGCACATATTTGAACGTTCCGTAGCTGCTAAACTATTACTATCACCAGTGGGTTAATAATTTATTAGAGTATTTTTGAGGAGCTCCAGGCCGGCCAAGTGCGTGTCAGATCAATCGAACACGCAATATAAGCAGCGCCGACCACCGTCTGTTTACGGATGGGTTTATTAGTCTCGAGTCTCGTCCTTTGTAGAGTATACGTTATGATGTCGGTCGCTGCTGTTTCTAATTTAATTCCGAAATACAGCCAACTCAAAGAAAACATTTCCCTGGTTGTCGTATTCCTACGAGTGACTAATAAACTTCTGAAGAGTTACCGTCTTAGCAACGGAGATGGCAACGCGCGATACTTCCTACAATGCAAACGCCCATCGCCTATATCAAACATAGATAACCAATTTACATCAAGTGAGCCGTATGCTTATATGCCTCCCGACATTGTAAAAAAAAAGAATATAGTAGCTTCACTGCCTGAGGCACTCGGGTGGGCCGTATGATTGTACGCTTTTAGACGTTGTATATATATATATATATATATAATAATTTAAACAATGTAAGACATACCTAACGGCGTTTCAGTGTCTGTGTCGGCGTCTGTTTGCTCGCCGTACTGGCGCACCGCCTGGTACACGGTCATGTTGTACGGCAACACCGTGTCGCCGATCAGGAATTCGAGCTTGTGCTCCGAACTGAGGGACATACACAAACATATCATTATATTTTCTATGCAGGATATAAAAGACCATGTGTGAAGGGTTATTTTAATACGTCATATGATAATTTATCGCTTTACTATGACAATGGCGATCGAGGTTCAGTGAATGCAAACACTTTTGAGGTGACGCACATTTTAATTTGGGAAGAAATTCACTTCACTCCTTTCTTATTAGTGTTAATAGTTCTTCCAATACAAACTCATAATACTAACATACAATACTATGTCTTTCAACAAAGTACAATGTAAGCGTGATATAAATCCTAATTGAATCAATCTACGACATACTATGTATTTGTAACACAATATAATTTTGATAAGCCTTTATGATTACTATCAGTTAAGTTACAGATAGATAAACTATTACTTTTATAAAAAAAAGAGATCTATTACTAACGGAAAATCAAATTTAGATTTAAATAACGGTACTGTATATATGTATGTTCGTACTCATTGGAGTGGTGTACGGGCGGAGTGGCCAGCGAGTCGTCGACGTCGTCGTCGGAGGCGATGTCATCGTCAGAGTGCGCGCCGGCCGTCGAGCCTCGCGCGCGCGCCACGGCGTACCCGCGCGCCGCCAGGTACCTGATATATACACAAACGAAATTATATAATTAACACTAAAACAACAAAATCGTATCATCCTGTGTACTATGTCAATTAAATAATAAAACTCCATATTATTTAAAAATCAATTTCGACTCAATTATAAATGAGATAAATTGTCAAAGTTAACTATGGTGAAACAAAGTACGCGTTGAGATGACAGCTGATTGAAAAAAAAAATGTTGTGCCGATCCCACATACACAGAAACAAAATTCATAAATTCCCTTGTTATTTTTGTTTATACCGTAGTAATAAAGCCAACCTGCACATGGTGTACCCTACCGAGGTAGGGTACAGCAACAGTTCTCCAACAACTCACCTCTCGATGGCTTGAACTAAAGCTAGTGGATCTATCCGCACGACACCACCTTTCCACTGCTTGAGGTTACTGCACGTCGGATGACGTTTGAGATCACACTGTAATACCACACCAAAATTATAATTTATTTTATCAATGCCACTTTTCGTTGTAATTTTATAACTCAAGAACGGGCTCAGCTATCCAAATCAAATGTTTAGGCTGTGTTCGGACTATTTAGTAGATGGTTTATGTGAAGTTTGCACAAAATCGGCCGAGCGGTTCTTCATTTATCACATTTTTTGTAACAAATGGATTCAATAAATGGCGGCTCATTTTGTTAATGGGGATTTTGCTGTCCAAATGAAACTTTTTTTCAGATGGGGATTGTGCTGTCAAATTGAAACTTTTTTCAGTGTTGACAGTACAAGCATGTTGTTATGTCATTCATGCGGTCATTACATTTTGGACGTGCTTGGATTAAAGCAAATTATCAGCGATAATTATTGCTTCGTGTTTATATTTGTAAACATATTGTTAAGTGCATTCATAAAAACGGTGAGTCTTTAATTGTTCAAATGTACTATGTATATGTGTGCGTGTACTTTTCTCAGTTTTTTAGCGAGCCGTCGGTGTTTCATATCGTTTACAGGCTTTATATGAATTAAACTGTAAGGCCTGAAACACATGGCATAATTATACACAAAAGTGACGGAACTGCATATTTACATTTGAATTTCGTTTGAGTTACATTTAGTTTATGATAGAGTCCTATAGGAAACCACCCACATTAGCATACAACAGTTGATTATACTTCTCAATTTAATAATGTATCCTCATAGTTCTTCTACGAGTCGTGCTTTGTCGAATATATAAATACATAACAATAGTAATTTCATCTCTTGAATTATATATATTGAAACAGACTTCTGCTCTCGGAGAAAACTGAACTATTGAATGATTATTACATCACATTTAGGTTGCGCCGTACATGGAAATGGTCTTAAACTGGTTTTATACTACATACAGGGTCCGTCACTCGAAGTGTTACCAACTTCATGCTGCTTCTATTTTCAAAATAATAATGACAGCGCGCCCAATATTGGTGAAACGTCAGTTTGTTTCATTGTTTTAAAGTGGGCAAAAATAGCGGGAACTAAGTTGAATTTTAAAATAAATTAATGGATATTAAACGTAGCTATGTGATCGCTTTGCACTTGGCTGGAAAATCACAACCAGCTATTGTTAGAGAGCTCCGACAACTACGTGTGAACAAAATGTTTGTGTATCGGACCATTAAGCGTTATAACGAAACTGGGAGCATTGCTAAACGACATGGAGGTGGTCATCCGAAAACCGCAACATCACGTAATATGATTCGAAAGGTGAAGGCTCGAATTCAAAGAAATCCTCGTCAGAGTGCAGGTGAATTGGCGAAAAGTCTGAAAGTATCCGACTCAAGCATTCGCCGTATACTAAAAAAAGAACTCCAACTGAAGCCCTACAAGATCCAAAAAGTACAACATCTTACTTCAACTCAGAAGATAGTCCGGCTACAAAGAGCTCGAGCACTGAAAGCCTTACACGAACGTGGCGAGCTGGAAAACATTGTTTTTTCTGATGAAAAAATTTTCACCGTCCAGCAGTACGTCAACAAGCAAAATGATCGTGTTTGGCTACAGGGCAAGTCAAACGATAATTTGGATGACAGAATTGCCGTTCGTAAGCAAGCGCCTGCTTCGGTTATGGTCTGGGCCGCAGTGACCTCAAATGGTCGGTTGCCACTCGTGTTTATCGAGAAGGGCGTCAAAGTCAACCAGCAAATGTACCAGCAAAAAGTGCTAAATGATGCTCTCATACCGTGGACACGTAAGCAATTCGGTACAAACAGCTGGACATTTCAACAAGACTCAGCACCGTCCCACAAAGCTCGCATGACACAAATTTTTTTAGAGAACCACGTTCCTCGGTTCATTTCCTCACAACAGTGGCCTCCTTACTCGCCCGACTTGAATCCAATGGACTTCTCGGTGTGGTCTATTTTGGAGGCTGCTGTGTCAACAAAAAGGTATGAAAGTGTGGACACGCTCAAGGCAGCGCTTCGTCGGGAATGGAAAAGAATACCGCAAACCCATCTTCGTGCGGCCTGCGATGCATTCGTTGGAAGACTCGAGGCCGTAATCCGTGCCAAAGGAGGTCATATCGAACAATAATGATGATTTTCATAAAATTTAATGTTTTTTTTACAATTGTCTTTCAATTTTTAATAAATCTTACTTTGAATAACTAAATAACATCATTTAAAATTGGTAACACTTCGAGTGACGGACCCTGTATTTAATAGGGATAAGCTGGAGTTGCGTTTCATTGTGTGTTCTAACTCGAAGATACTAAGATTGCTGACACACGTTTGCATAAAGAAACATACTCGATTTTATATATTTCGTCATACAGTAAAGCGGTTTTATAATGAATTGCACTAGAAATAGTATAATATTAAACTTTCAAGGTTGTTAATGTCACTATTGCAAGTACATGACTTACCGCGATTTGTTTTCCTATTTTCCCGATATTACAGCGCAGGTCATTGAAATATTGACCGCTGAGCCGGGATGACAAATTGTGATAAATCCCGTACTCTCAATAGTTAAATAGCATCAATTGTGCATTGCCAAGTGCTGGTGAGTTAGGCTTTAGTAATGGTAGTGAGCCAATTACATTCCGAAACGTGTTGACAATTATTTTTGTAGACTAACAACTTAAGAGATATGAGTCGTATTGTAAGAGCTTTACATTTCAGGGTATAAACGTAACGTTTAACTAGCTAAATTTTACGCGGCACTATTCTAACACAAAGAATCTAGTATATCATCATTAATAACAAATACATGTTACTTTTTCACATGCGGCGTCAAATCTGATAACGGTCTACAATGAACACACGTTCACCATGACGAGGGTGAGCATCACGCCGCCCCATGCTTACGGCGGGCTAGTAAATTTACGCCGCTACTCAGTGTAATTAATGGTTTGCTTACCATACAGTGCTGGTTTGCGCGGTGTTAGATTGATATAAGATGCTGTATATTATACGCGGTTATACTGACCATGAGCTGGTGGGTATTGAAGAACTTGAGAGCAGAGGTGGCGGGCCTCGCGGGTAGGTCATGCACGCGCACAGGGAACTGCTCCAAGTGCGAGACGCACGCGTTCACCTTGGCCACCAGCGCCGCCAAAGCGCCTGTCGCGGCTCCCACTGTTATACTCGCAGCCTCCAACTCGGAACCCCACTCACTGCTATCATACAATTAACAAAACATATTCACTATAACAGACCGATAAATTACTACATTAAATCAATAAGAAATTTTGTCAGATTTCTGTATATGTTATAATGAGAATGTCATAGAATTTAGCTTGCATGACGTAATATGGTCACATCAATTATCAAAAACTGATATAAATATATATATTTATATATATACTTAGTCTGACCATAAATACTGTTACAATTAAAAATAAACAAAATATTACATTTGAATTTGGAATCTGTCATTTTTATATGATTGTTCATGAGTTTCACATTTTGGTGCCAATACATTGTACGATATTTTGCGATAATAAAATGGAGTGGGGTGATAAAGAGAACCGAATCGCTGTGATTGCATTACACAAAATAGGTATGGAGCCAAATGCAATTTTTAAAACTCTCCATACGCTTGGTATTAGTAAAATGTTTGTGTATCGGACTATTAGTAGGTACAATGAGACCTCCTCTGTTTCCATGTCAAAGCTCTAAGGAAGCTTCCCAATTAGTCGACAGAGTGCAACGTGGGCACTATCCGACTTCAGTGATTGTTTGGTGGGGTATTAGCTATGAAGGAGTGACTGAGCCATACTTTTGTGAAAAAAGTATCAAAACATCGGCACAAGTGTATCAAGATACCATTCTTGAGAAAGTAGTGAAGCCCCTTAACAACACCATGTTCAATAACCAAGAATGGTCCTTCCAGCAAGACTCGGCGCCGGGTCATAAAGCTCGGTCTACGCAGTCTTGGTTGGAAACGAACGTTTCGGACTTCATCAGAGCTGAAGACTAGCCGTCGTGGAAATGGAGACCACTCCGAATAAGCTTTTTATATTTTAAATTGTTTTATACTTATGTATTAAACTAACACACTGTAAAAGTAATAAATGTTATTTGCAATAGAAAAATTTTTTTTCATTGTTTCAGTATTTGTGGCAAGACTAGGTTCAAATAAATGATTGAACTTTTGATGAAATAGCACTCGTGCGTATAGCGCCCTCCTAAGTGCGAAAAAAAGGCCATGGGGACCGCTATCAATCACGCAGCGGTCCCGTTCCGTCATAGAAACACACGTGCAGGCTTGCGATGCCATAGTTCCACTGTTGAGAACATTTCTTCGCATACCAAAAAGTTCGGCAACTCCTATCTCTGTAGTACCATTAAAAAGTGGAACGCTTTGCCTGCACATGTGTTTCCTCCTTCAAACGAAGCGTGAAGAAGCATCTTGCGGGCCAGCATGGCAGCGTCAATTGACAGGACACTGTGTAGTCTTTTGTCAGTTGCCATTGCGCATTTGGGCTCCTCTTTCGCTTACCATCAGGCGAAGCAGAATCACTATGCTGAGCTTATAAAAAAAACATATATAAAAAAAACCGACATGTCGAGAAGAGTGATTCGGTAGGCCCAAGACATCTCTGGATTCAGCGTGTACATAAGAACTTGAGAATTTGTATGCATGAATTTGGAGAACTGAATGGGAAAAAAGTCTGATTTCATAATTAGGTTGGGGCCAAGCGAGACAGCTATGATACTGTGCTTGGTACGTATAGAGGATGGATATATGTGTGAATGAAATGTGATGTGAAATGTGAATGTGAATGAAACAGGTAAGCCATTTTTAGATAAATAAAAAATTACGAAACTCAATGTGTCGAACATTTTTTTCATTCATACGCATAGGTGGAGATGGAATAATCAAAAAAGTGTAATCAAGATTTGATTTAGAGATCATTTTCGGAGATTATGAAAGGACAAATGGTGAAAAATTAGAGGATGAGCTTAGATGTAGAAGACTGTTGGTTAGTTTTGAAAGTAATTACTACGGATATAGTAAAAGAACACGTGGATGAGCAGAGGTATAAAACCTTGAAAGGGTTGCAGGGACGTTTTTTGGTTCCTGGGCAATTTATGCTGGAAAACCGGAAAGGTCTCAACAGATTGGAGAGGCGCATGATTATCAAAAAGTCGTATCAGGAGCGCTATTTACCGGACATGCATAAATAGACATATGAATATTAAAGAGTTGTGTAAGATCAGAGTTATTTGACAGATAGAAAATGCAGAAAATATGGCAATGAATGACTCACTCGGCAGCAAGAGGCATATCGGCAAAGACGTGCAAAAAGAGACGCAGGCGCTCTTCGCAGGCGGCGATCAACTCGGCGGTGTCCCGGCCTTCGCCCTCACCCTCTGGATCATGAGCATCTACAGGACCTGGGTCAGTCTGTCCGCCTGTCAGGAACTCGAGCAAAGCGCCGAGCACTCCAGAGTGATTCACCTGCAAAATACAAACATAATCAAATTCCTCAAAAGTGTGCCTCAGGACCCATTTTCCAGGTCTTCATTGTGACAATACGTATAATGGATATATGGATTGGTCATGAACCCGAAGTGGTTTTGTACGAATTTTATTTTTAGAAACGAAAACATTTAGTAATTTTTGTATTTTCTATATTTTCATTGGAACGAAAATAATGCAGTGTTTTGAACTCGACGTTTAATTGCAGATATTATTGCAAGATGTTTTATTTTCTAAAAAATGTTTCCCATATTATGAAAAGAAAGACCCCCCCCCCCCCCCCCCGCGCTTTTTTGATATTCTTTTCTTGTCAACCTCCCCCCTCATTTTCCTAACTTTTTCAGTTTGTTAATGATTAAATAATAATATGGAAAAGTTACTTCTATCTCCTAGAAAACGAAACCTATATTATTATTTAGTTTCACAAATTAAGAAACAAAATATGTAAAAGAAGCCAACTGTATGTGAAGATGGATATGTTAGTATTTGTATGTATGATATTTATATAAGTTTGCGTTTATCTATATGTGTAACAGATTTTGTTTTTTTTTGTTTATTAATATGTGTGAATGACTTTGTGCTCATACCTACTTCATTAAATTGACATTTCCTATCAGGTATTCTATGGTTGACTGGAAGAGATCCCGGGTGCGATAAGTCCGCCATTGTACAAACAATAGTTTTATCTGTATTTTGTTTTTCCTTGCAGTACAATAAAGATTATACAAACAAACTGTCGTTTGAAATACGATCAAAAAATTTTCGAGTACGATAGGATTGTTAAGGCCAAGTTTTAGTTGCCCGTAAAAAAAATCTCTGTCTGTTTTATGTAAGGACTATTTCAATGCATTGTAACAAAAAAAACTTGGCTCAGCAATCCAGTACACGCACGCGGTTATACATATTTTTTTGACAACGCTTTGTATCTACGCAAAGTGGACAACCCTACGCGTATCTTGCGACAAAGGAAAGAGTTCTCACTAGATACGCCGCACCCTATCAGTGTTTGTGTATGTGTTTGTAAAATAAATAATTTGAATTTAGAATAGTATTTTCAGAAACACGTATTTGCTGGAGTCAGTTTTATATATTTTTTGTCATTCGTGATCGGGCGTTAGGGTAGTATAAGACAGGGAAGCTGGCCGCTTGATGACATCGCGTTTATAGACCACTTTTGACTTTATTGCAGCTTCCCTTATATTGTAAAACGTTTATGCAATAAAATTTTTGGTACTAATAACAGAGTATTGTATCGTACCTCAAACGGCGAGACATCGTGCTGCAGCAGCGTGTCCCGCAGCTGTTCGAGCGCGGCTCTCTGGTGGTGTTGGTGCGGCAGCGCGGCGGCAAGTGCTGCCAGCTGTTCAAGCGCGCCCGCTCCGCCACCCAGCGCGCCCCACTTGCGCTGCAACCGCGCTGCACTCCATTGGATCCATTCGCGAACCTTCTCTCTGCAATAACAAAATATATAGGTATATGGTACATCAATACACACTGCGTCTCTTGGAGCAAACATGCGCCATGTGGTGAAGATGTGCCGAATGTCAATCACTGTAGTCTATCGACAAAAGTTTTTATGTATGAGATGTTTTTATGTATGGCCAGTTATAACGACGACGAGCTCGGTGGCGCAGTGGTGAAACGCGTTGTTACGCTACTTTGACACCAACGCTCGTGGGTTCGATTCCCACACAACACAAACATTTGTGTGCATGAACATGTCTGTTTGTCTTGGTCTGGGTATTTTCTATCTATAATAAGTATGTATTTACAAAAGAAAATGTATTTACGTATGTTTATCAGTTGTCTAGTACCCATAACACAAGCTTCGCTTACTTTGGGGCTAGATGGCGCTGTGTAATTTGTCCGACAATATTTATATTTATTTATATTTATATTATAATCTATTTTAAAAATATGATTACTTATAAGTAAAAATAAGTACGTTCCAATTTCAAAATTTCCCTCTACATTTTTTGCGAGCTAATTCTATTATCGTGTCTCTTTGAAAAACAGATCAACGCCGGGAACTTTTTCCCACTATGTTTTTTTACGATCTCAAGTGTCGCCTGTTTCAAACCGGACGAATCGTACAATAAGACTTTAAGCGTTGTCGACTAGCTTTGGGAGATGAAGAAAGAAGTGGTCGCCCTTTGACGGTTGTTATGGAAAAAAACGTGCTAGCAATGAAAAATTTAATCCAAGACAAGAGTTTTGTATCAGGAGCATATATTGCAGATTGGATCGGGAAGCCTTCATGAGATTCTTTCTACACTTGCACCTTCTGAGAGAATAGTTTTATGCGAGGTGCGGTACACCCTCACCGTTGCTTAGAAGCAGGCCTGGGTGGAATGGTGCCGTGATATGATAAACATGATGAGTTCTGGATTTATCGATACGATCCCGAAACGAAGCGCCAATGCCTTCCAAAGTGAAGCGATCTAGAAGCGGGAGAAAGATTTTTATCCCGAGCTTTTTCAATTTGACTGGCTACCTGGTGTTAATTCCTTTACATAACCAAAGAAACATCAACGCCGAATGGTATACTATCAAATACTTGGTAGAAGTTTTGCCAGTAGTCCACCACGACACCGCACTCACGCACACTGCGCTCAAAACTTCCTGGACAGCACGCTAGTCAAACTACTGGGTCACCCTCCTTTCAGCCCTGACCTAGCACGGTGTGACTTCTTTTAATTCCCGAAAATAAAAAATCTGTTCAAAGTGATACAATTTTGGTCGCCGGAAGATGCGCTGTCAGCGTTCGAGCAGGCTGTAAGTGAGGTGACTGCGGCCGGCTGGAAGAAGACGAGATGAGACGCATGAAAGTTTGTACGAGTATAGAGGCTGGAGGAGAGTACTTTGAAAAGATTTAATAAAAAAATATTTCCCTATAGATTTTTTTTTTAATTTCCCAGGACTCCGAGTATCCCACGTACGGTGTAAGTTTTTGCCCCTACCTCAAGTACTTTTTCTTTCTTTTGATCACGCAAAATTGTTTTGACGCCAATTTGACCTTCTCTAGGAGAATTCGGAAAATACTTCGCTGGAGATAAACAGCAGGCGGTTTGTTTAGCCGTGAACTTGTCAGGGGACTTGTGTCATAATAACCAAGTCCCATTATCCCAGTTAGATACGTAGCCAGAGTACGTCTACTTTCAGACACAAATCGCTCGTGGGTTTACTCCACAAGAGAACGAGCAAAATAAGGACGACTTGTATAATAAGCGTCCCCGGTGCTGTCGTTCATATAGTAAATACATGACATAAATTGACTACCTGTAATTGATATGCAGCAGAAATAGCGCCACGGACAGCACTGATTCAGCTGCCATGAACAACGGGTTTTATGCATATACTAGCCAATAAGCTGGTAGGCTATTTGTATAAACCTTCAGGCAGTTTGTACGACTGCAACGTCGATTGACGACTCCGATGCCAGACTCGATCAAACGTCTTCGCTATATCAGCTGAGAGAGACAATGTCCTCACCTGAGCTCTTAATAGCAGAAGCCTAACACGTGTAACATACTTGCCCGGTGGAGTACAACATGCCACACAGTTCAACACCACTGCATATTGCATGGACAGAACTATATATTTAAGTTGCCCCGGAGTAATAAGGCGCATTCGCGGTAACAATAAAGTCAAGCGACATGTCGAGCCATACCTAACCCGGTATGGGTTATATAGACGAACATTAGAAAAACTTTCTTTTCAATTTCTCTTCACTTGAAGTAAATGTGAGATTTGCATCATAGCAGTAAAGGTAAGATTTGCATGGTATTGGATGACTGTCGTTGTGTGTACGTTACTGACTTGTTCTGAACGGTGAGGTTGGCGGAGGCGACAGGCGAGGCGAGTAGTGCGGCGTCCTTGTGGGCGTGCGGTGAGCGGCCCCAGCGCGACGGGTTCAGTGATGACAGGAATGATGACGTTTTGGACGCCGCTCCTACACGATTCGCTGATCGCGCCGCCGCCGCCACCGCACTCACGCCAGATGCTGCAACACAACGTACACGTGTTATTATGAATTTAAACATTCTTAAAAAAAAACATACACACTAATTAACTTAAATTTAATGGTTCACTAAAGTCGTTCTCATCAAAACTGAAAAGTCAGACGTTCGCAGCCACGCAGCGTAATTAAAAATATTTTTTAATATTTTCCTTTTTGAAAAATGCCTACGTATTCATGCATTTATTTCATTTAATTGTATTAAAAGGAGTCATAAATTGTTTTTGTCTTATCATAAAGGTATTACATGATTACAAGATCGCTTATAATTTTAATTAGCATGTGTTAAATTATACACTTTAGATTACAATGGTCTAAGTCAACGTGGGCTAGTCGTGGTGTCGGAATACCACTTGAGTAGAACACTATCATAGTTTCGTTTACCTAATCAATGAAATAATAGAATACGTTGGTTGTTACCGTGCGGAGTAGGTTGCGGTGGCTGCACGGCGGCGGCGGTCTGCGCGGGCGCGACGTGAGCGTGAGGGTGACCGTGGGCGTGGGCCGTGGTCGCGTGGTGCGGCGCATCATCCCGGCGTCGCGCGTGACGAGACCCCGATCCGCCCGATCGTTTCACCGCGCGTTTTCGCTTCAACATCTCCGCCAACTGGAGAGGGCTCCCGGACCTGAATGAACAACAACAAAATTTAACCATGCTATCGTGAAGTATTCAATTACTATTTTCTAAAAGGTTGCCAATAAAATAAGCGTGGTGGTATATTACCTACTAACAATATACCACCTCGGTTGCAAAGTGTAAAGACTTCCCAAATGATGGCGTGAAAAAATTTGTGCTTCTTAACCTTATTTTAGGATATCCATTTCTGAAAACAAACATACTTTTTTTATTATAAGTGTTTCTTGACGTACTAGAAGATTTTTAGTAATTTATATATCAAATTATTTCAAGCGTTAAAATGAGAACACTTTGCAATCAAGTAGGTAAAATACTTGCTCGCCTAGATAAATTACTAATACCATCATTATTTAACTCTTGACTATATGCAAGTACTTGTAGTTATGTCTTTTCTAATCAACGTCAAGTCAATTTAATTGCTATAAAACACTTACTATCGGCTATGGTAAATTTAAATCACTCGGGTTTTATAACTGTTTACCATATGGCATTGTATTACATAAGTATGAAAATCGGTAATACCAAATTATTTCTTTAATATACACAATATTGTAAAAACATCTACCTGTGTACCGCACTTGTATTCTGAACATGTGTTGAGGAAGACGCTATCCCGGGCTCTGAACCACTGCCATCACTGCATGCCGATGCTAAAATAGGAAATAATGCGTTATAATCATTACATCGTTATTTAAATGTAACATATTTCAATTCTTTATTTCATACTGCGACACCTTAAGCTATTTCTCATAATATTAAATTATAAACAAATAACCTGAAAGATTGCCAAAACGTTATTTTTTCATACATGTTGTCAAAATATAACAACTGACTTCAAGTAGTGTTGTAACTAAACTCGGAGTCTCGAGTCGAACCGAGCTTCAGTCATTTCACGAAGACTCGAGCGCTAAAATAGGACTCGATTCTTTATTAAACTCGGAGTATGAGAAGACATGACTTGACGCTCGTTTTGGGAAGTACGCTCGAGTTTAATTTGTATGCTGTATATCACACAGAAATTAGTTTAGAATATGCTTACAAAACAACAATAACATTATTTCTTGAGCGTATCAGGCTTTAATAATGTTACAATACATATGTAGTTACGGGATAATTCAAGGTTTAATAAAGAGATTTGTGCCAGAATAATGTTTTTAAGATAACCAGCGTGTTCTGGTCTTAATTTGATGAAATTTTGTACGTGCGTAAACATCGTCGTCAAATTTTTTGATTCGACGACGATGTTTACGCCTGTCTTGGGCCTTATAAAGTTGAAGGCGATGTTGAGCTGTAAAGTATCGTCTACCCCTATAGATCACACCAATCTTCTTGGACGCCAACTTAGCTTTGCTTTCCAGATGACCGCGAAACTGTACATTACTGGATATAACGACACCCAGGATATCGATGCTAGTCGTAACGCTGAGGGGTATACCTTCTAATCGAGGAGCTACGATAAATGGGGACGTTTTCGCGCTAGATAAATGCGCATACTAGTGTCTTTAGGGGATTAAGTTAAACTGTATACAGTCTACCCCAATCATCAGACATAAGCTGTGATCGGCACTCATTGACGCAATCCCGAGAGATATTGGCTTGACCAATGTATCGTGCGTCCACCGTACTGTCATTTGAATAATAATGAATGTTGCGCACTTTCAACAAGTCATTGATATGCAGAAGGAACAGAGTGGGAGACAACAACACACAGCCTTGTGGTACGCCAGAACCATGAGCGGGATTTACCACCTATGGGCACCGCAGAGCTTAAAAGCCCTGCAGAATCACATCGGCGACAGCGTCGGCACACTTACACCCGCTGACCCCCACTAACTCCATTCCTTTTCACTACTTAACAGTGCTGCATGCTTGCGTTACCACGGATGTGTTAGCAGGACACTTCATTCAAGATTTATAAAAATATTTGGGAACCGTTTGGACGTTTCGTATGTAAAAAGACCTCGCGAGGCCACAATGGATGGTACATAAAAATTACTACAAAAACGATAACTAGTTATATTTTTAACTTACGTAGTGAGCTTGTGACAAAGGAGCCAGAGGCGGAGAATGCTAAAGATAAATTGTTGTGGTCCAATGACGTGGCTGAAGTGGAGGCAGGAGGGGAGGAACCACCGCTTGAGCGCACACTGCTTCCACTCGGAGACTGTGGAAAAGATACATTATGAAATACTATCCTGAATACACAAGTATATTATTTGCTGCTGCACTGCGTGCAGGCCAGACCCGGGTCGGATCGCCAGGAACAACAGCAGTAATCAGAAAAGCGTTACGGAACTGTTACCGTTGCACTATAAGGTTAAAAATTGAGGCTGCTTTAAAACTAACGAATTGAAAAGGAAAAGACATTTGTTTCCTCTTCCAGGAAGCTTCAAGATACAAAATACACTAACAGTCTTAGATATAACTAATTAAGTCAATAATTGCCTGCCAGATACTAAATTATACTAGAAATGAGTGAGAAATGCAAGTCACAGTTAATAAATTGAACGTCAATTTAGAATGCAGAGGCGTATTCGACACCATTGTGATTGTATGTATGTATGTATGTATCAGTATGATTCGGCAATTGGAGCGTTTCCAAATTGACGAATGGTCACTCAGGGCGTAATCATAAAGTAAATATCACATTATCTACGGACATACGGTACCTTAAGCTTAGGCAGGCGCGGCGGATGCGCAGCGGGTGCGGTAGGCGGTCGCTCAGCAAGTTGTGCCACCTGGTGCAGAACGCCCTCGCGTCTAAACTGCACACTCATCTCCTCTGGCAGCCGCTGCATCAATATTTCGGCCAACTGTAATGACCCCACCACGATGCGCAGGTCGCTTGATGCCATCATACCCGCGATGTGAGATGATATTATCTATCGGAGAAATGCGTTTATGTGGTAACATTAAGAATTTAATAAGATACTTTTATTGTGAGAATCTTACTAAATGAATAACAATTTAACAATATTTTATTTAGACAATTTGAAAAGATCAAATAAAATATGAGTATTCTCAGTTAACCACATAGCAAATACATTTTAATCACGAATATTATTAAGGAAACAATTTTCTCGTATTTCATGCAGTTTTAACATCTATTTTCGGTTTTGCCAAGTGGTAAAAAAATAATAATTAGACAAAGATGTCAAACTTGATGTTTCACTAGAACCATCAAAATGTCTTTTCTACACATGTTTCGCTAAAACTTGCGCCTTTGCCCACATGTTGGCATCACTCCATACAGGATCCACCCACACGAAGTCAAAGAAGAAGATGTCAAATCCCGGCAAAGAGACAACTTATAATGAGTCATCTGTAGACTCGACATGTAGAACATGCCCAGAGTATTATAATTTTGTACCTGCATCTTCAGTACTTGTCGTAGTAGAGGCGCATCGGCGTAATAGACACATCGCAGAATAGCTTTGAGCGCCTGCGAGCGGACGGCTGGCCCGGCCGAGCTCCAATACACCTCGTGCAGCACGGCCAACAACGCACGTGCCAGAGATGGGTTGCACCGCACCATGGCGATGCGTGGGTCTGCGAATATAATTGTAGGTTAATATACTCTAACGAAGTAGCTGTGCGGTACCAATTTAGTATTTCGGGGTGCACATTACGTCATTAAGACTCGGTGTTTGTTGGTACAGGATAACCATACCCAAACTAAATAGCAATCGGGTTGGCTAATACTAACATTTGACAATGCACACTGAATTAGTGTAGAGTGATGACGACTTTAGTTTGCAGCATATTACAGACGTATGAAAAAGATAGTATGTGTTAAGAGGTATATTCCGTTGGTACAGTCATGAACAAATAATGCATGAAAGAATGGCGATACAGGGGGTCTACTCTCTTTCGCCGAAACAAAATTTTGCAAACGAACGAAATTTTAACGAAGTTTCGTTATCATCTCAACTCTATTTCATTTTCGTTTAGACACACAAAATTCGGATCTATAGACTATTTTCGTGAGCGAATGACATATGTCTTTTTTCGTGTCCCTCGCTGTTCTTTACCTAAAAATGTAAACCTTTAAAATATTTCAATTTACTTTAAAATTTTTGCCAAGAAAGCTGCTGCCGAATCTCGAAGGTCGGCTTCTGCAAATGGAGGTGTACTGCAAATAATTCAACGCTAACCACACCTCCACATGGTGCATTTTGCTAAACAGCGATTAAGGCTAAAGTGAAAAAAAAAAAAAAAAAAAAGAAATCGTGCAGCAAATTTGTCTTCAAAAAGAAGGTAGAGCAACATCTTTATGAAAGCTCGTCAAGGCAGTAAGACCGTCATAATTATTTATATATTTCTATTATTTTAATATAAGTTGTAACAATTATGTATGTCTAATACGTTTGTATGTATCGTATAATTTATATGTATGTATGTATATGTATTGTAAGTATATATGTATTTAATGTATGTATATATATAATTTTTTGCCGCAATCGTGAATCTCTGCACTCCCAAAGGTCGACTGGTAGAGAATGCAACTACCATTAAGTCCGTCTATTGTACCAAAATGTAAAGTGGTCAATAAAGTTTTAAATAAATAAATATAAAAAAAGGGATTTTGAGCGATCCAAATAAAGACCTTCAGTAATGTTGTATGGTCTAAAGCCCTGAGAATATGCACATAACAGCAAGGGTGACAATTCACAAGCAATTCTTTTGTATTACATGCATCTATACATCTATTTATACACTATGGTAATTAATTTACATCAGGTGGGCCATGTGCATGTTCTGAGGTAGTATAAAAAATTGATAATTTAAGAACAATCCTGAATTTTAATATTAGTCAGATTTTAAGATATAAAACCAGCGATCAGCCTACTTAAGTATTTGTATGATCCAACCTTCAAACCAACAAGTATTCCACAGCGTAATATGGAGTTTGCTGAACCCAGCTAAAGGGCGGTCTGCCCATACAGGTCTCAGTCTGCGAGTCAACTGGTGTCACAAGAAGCCTCAACTTATAGACGTTGTAAGTATTAATTACCATTTTCACTAACTTTATAATAGTATTGGTTAGTAGCTTAACCCTTCGAAACCCGGGTGGTCGTATACGACCGCAAAATGTATGGGAAAACGTATAAAACGGGGTCTGACTGCTCAATTTGGCAGTGTAATTAGATAAAAATGATATACCTACTTGGTCAAACTAATATTTAGAGACTAACTTAGTTGGAACTTGTTACTATTTAGAGCAATTTATTGGACTCATAAGTGTCTTAGGCATTTAATATCAGGCTATTTAATTTGGAATGTTCTTTTATAGCCTCATAAGCTACAATACTAGGAGTCAATTTGTTGCTGGCTCTGTCAGAAACAGATTATTTCAACTTGAAGAGGAGCGTTCAGAAAGAGAGGCAACCAGGAACACTGAACTAGTAGGAACTCCGTTCAAACGAAATGGAACCGTGGTAGTAAATTCATGAAATTTCGTTTTTCGTTGAATAAGAGTAGGCCCACTAATATACAACAGGAAAGTGGAAAGAGAGGAACAGATAGACTCACGTAATGGCCAAATTAGTAATGTTTTATCAGAAGGTGATAATAGGAACCTTATTTAAACCAAAGTTGATGGTAAAAAATGAATAGAACATATAAAAAATATTGTTATTATCTGGGTACCTGGGTGTGCTGCGGCGGCGGAGCCGGGTTGGTCAGGGGGCGCGGGGGCAGGTGCAACGCGTTGCACGGGACGTGCAGTGCCAGTATGGTCGTTAAGCTGCTGCATGGCCGTTAAGTCTACAGTGTAAGAACGACCCAACGTCGTCAGGCATACTTCCTCTTCGCCCGCTGCCGCACCCGCCTCTAGTGCGCGGCTCTCCGCCCACGAATATGACCGCCATGTACCTGCGCACAATAAATATAAAATTGACTGATGCACAGTGCAACAATATTGGTCCTTGCAACACAACTTTCGATGTCGAGTGATCCGTCCGCCAGTGTCATGCAGGCGGCAACTAACTGCCAAAATACGTGTTCAATAGCGATGCGGATTAGCGATTCGTCAGTATCACTTATTATTACTTACTTCGTTTAATTTCTATATAGTAGTCTCAAGAAAATAGTAATACGGCTTGTTTGTAAAAATATATTTATACTACACCTGGTCGGAAAGTAGGTTGTTACTTGCGTAAGAATGAGTCAGAAAGTTCGTCTTTGTAGCCCTACAAATATGCGGGCGGCAAAACTGTATAAAAATCCATTGTTAACGTGCTAAGCGGGAAGAAAAAGTATATGAAAATTCATTGTAAACCTATTGTTTTTTTATTTTGATAGTATTAAAATTTAAAAAATGAAGTTATTTTAATTCAACCACACAACAAAAGTCAATAAACATACAGCCTTATCTTGTCATTCTGGTTATTATTAAAATAGTGAAAATGCGAAAATTCAAGATCACTAATCGAAATTAGAACGATAGTGGCAGCTTAATTTAGCATTTATTGCATTTTAAATTAAGAAGTTTGGTTGGATTTTGCATTCATATAATTTACGTGAATATATTTTGACGTGGCTGCATGGAGGATTCCTTTGCTTCTCTCTATATGAGAAATAAACAAAACAAAGTGAAAACGCGCGCGCGCGGATTTCATTTTTCTTTCTGAATTTTTAATTGGTGTTTTGTTTCACGATATTCTTCTCGAAATGTCCTCTAGTAGTGAAAGCAAAAATTTATCGACGCCGCCAGAATTAAAAGAAACTGCTCAAACAGATACTGAAAATCTATTGCCAGAAAAATCTAGGAACAATTATAACAAGGCATATGAAGATTTTTACTTTGGAAAAGCAAGAAAAATGCGCATTCTTTTTATTAAAACGTATTGTTATCATATTTTAATGAAAAAGCGCAAAAATATAAGTAAGGTAAAAAAATATAGGTAAAAAACGATATGAACATAATGAAATACAAAAAACTTACAGCATTTTTAAAAAGAAAATCCGAGGGGTTCCGTAGTAAAAATCTAGTAAGTACTTACTACAAAGGATGTACATTCCTTTTTGCAAAATACACCAGATTACAAATATTTGCTGATCTTTCACTGAAACTTACCTTGTTTCAGTGAAAGATACAATTTTTTACTACTACTACTACCACCTACTACTAGCTTTTAATGTTTGACATATTTTTACAATTTTACAGGCTATTTTGATTTTGGGAGTAAATGGTGCCGGTCGTTCGCAAGAACTCGTAAATATAACTACAGGTGATATCAAAATTCAAGAAAATGTAATAATTGTCAAACTTCCTAACACAAAAACCGAAATTCAGCGCTCATTTGTAATATCTGATTTATTTTATGAAATTGTGAAGAAATATATGATACTTCGCCCTAATAACCTTCAGACCAATCGCTTTTTACTACAATATAGAGATAATAAATCAGACCAATCGCTTTTTACTACAATATAGAGATAATAAATGTACAAAACAAGTAATCGGAAAAAATAAAATAAGTACTGTGCCTAAAGAAATAGCTGCCTATCTAAAATTACTCAATCCACAAGATTACACTGGACACTGCTTTCGCAGAACATCTGTAACTATTCTTGCAAATGCTGGGGCCAATTTAACTACAATAAAACGACATGGTGGTTGGAATCTTCGGCTGTTGCAGAAGGTTACATCGAGAATTCAGTTGAAAACAAAATACGTATAAATAACCAAATAACAGAGTCTGCATCAAGAATCTCCTCAACCATCAAAGAGCGCGGCGTCGCCAGTGGTACCTCGACAGCCAGTTGCCCTTTTGACATCACAGACTTCCTCTAGTGAAGTGTCAATAGCACAGCCAATAAGCTCTCCTACATTGTCTCAAACCAACATTAATCTCCCTAACAAAAGTATTAAATTAAATTTCAATAACTGTAGTAATTTTAATATAAATTTGTTTTATATTTTACTCGCAGGTGTAGTATAAAGCACTATGTATCACTCGGCGAGAAAGTGCGATTCCCAACTTGGGCGAATTCAGGCCCTTCGCTACGCGTCGGGTCTAAAACTTCGCCCTCGTTGGTAATCGGTCACTTTCTCCCCTCGGTGAACAATGTACTATTTTCACACTTTACTATTTGACGCTTGTAATTTGTAACACATTATTTTTGAGAAAATATAATGAGGAGATATGGAGGTCAGCAAGTTATACAATTTCGATAATTTTGAATGTGTCATTAGTGATACAATGCAGATTCTGTTTTATTGTTTTAGATACAACTCCTTAAAAACTACAGGCACTATTTGTCATCAATAACTTTACCTTCCGCGAAAATATTCCCCTGTCTAAGAGATCTGCCATATCATACACATGAACATTTAGAGGTCAGTCAACCAAGAGAAAACTGTATATTGGGTAGGGAGACAATGGGAGGAAGAAATATTTTCTATTTATGTGTCATACGAAACAGATATACAACGCGAAAGTAGAAGGATATAAGAGCCGAGAAAGGTTGAGACTTACCTACCATGACAAAATTGATCGTGTTTTATCAGAATGTGATGTCAGGAGCCTTAGAAACCGGCGAGCGTGCATAAGAAGAGCAATGAATGTTAAAGACGCCAGATTTGTAAGGATCCAGTCATGTGGCGCTCGATTCTCTCTGCCTACCCCGCAAGAGATTTGGTGCGAAGTTATAGATAGATATGTGTCATACTCCGTCATAGGCAGAATTTATGAGAGTAATCAAATATATACCATCACAGGCCCTCGGAATACTCATGTGCACGTTAAAAGTTGAACATTAAAATGTTATCAACTGCTTGCTCACATGTGTGCAAACGAATCCGATGCCACTAAACAAGATGGCGATATCATATATGAAATGACTGGGATTGAGGGTCAAACGGTATGCGAGTATTGGTTCAGCAGCTTTGGACAGAAAGTAAACTCCCTGGGGACTGCGATGGTTAACGATAAATACCGAACTGTATAAGGTGTAAACACGTGTCGTGTAACAATTAACTCTACAGCTTTTAATATATATGTGGTCACAAATACGAAAAACTATAAATTTGTGTAAAATAATGTGCCAATAAAGGTCAATACACAGAGGCCGACGGTCAACTGAGTGTCAGCCGTCTCATAGCATTGACCTTTCGTGGCACTTTTACCCCTGTGAATTTGTAGAAGTAATTTTGTTACACCTTATATATAGACTGGAATTGTTGAAGATGACACATTAGCTTTAATGCTTTATAGGCTATTACCATACCCCAGTCACTGGAGAAGCACAGAATCATGTATTGAGAGTTCTGCTTTTTATTAGCACTGTTTTTTTCGTTTACAAGTATTGTCTTCAACCCCTTTTTGTATATTTTTTATAAGTTCACTCAAAGTGCTTTCTATTTTGAGAACAATGACAAAACATATATAGAAACACAGTGTAGTGTTAGTTACCCCTGTCATCCCTCCACTGCCAGTGCGCTGCGCGGTCTGCAGCGGCGGACCACGGCCGGTCAAGATGAGAGTCCACGGCGAAGATCCCATCGGTGGGCAGCCGCGGCATCAGCTCGCCGATTAGGCACGTGATCTCATACAGCTCCTGGGGCAGCCGCGGAAGCAATTCTACTTGCTGAAAAAATAATAATACCAATGTCACATAAATGCATACAATAGCATCTCAAGCGAGACACTAAATTCCGAAGAGCCTAATAATTACCTAATGAATTTACAGTATATATATTTATGCAATTTAAAGAGAAACTATGAATTACTTATATTTTATGGTCTAAGTTGCGCGACGACATGACTACTTTTGATTTGACAGTGCAATGTCTTTTTGACAAAGAGTGAGTCTCCCGAACGGACAAATCATACACTCAATCATATAGCCAAGTGAACTTGACAATTCTGAGTCATAATTTGACTGAAGTGCCAAAATAAGAGGTCAACTTAGAGAATTAGTTACAAACTTTTTATTTGCAGCACAAACAGAAGACAAAAAGGACAGCATGCCCCGCGTGCCGATGGAGAGCAACGCATATCAGTCGCAGCGTTGTAATGAGCAGTTGGACCAGTGATCCCATGTACTGACCTCCTGATGTAGCGTGGAGCCGGTGAGCAGACAGAGCAGCGTGTCGGCGATCGATCGCTGATGGAGAGCGAGCGCGAGCGCAGGACACGCGGCGCACATCACCCACAGCAGTCGCAGTACTGTGATGAACGTCGCGCCGGATATCAGTGGCGGTTGTACCACCAGCTGTACAAACATACAGACAAATTGTTACGCTATGTAATCACTAATAACTTAGCTACCTAAGTTCACATTATATCACATAGGATTTTGTCACTTAATTTCCAAAGTTTAAAATTTTTAGTTAGTTTGTAGATACTCACCAATTGCTGCAAATTAGTTAAAAGTTCTGGCGTTGCAATCTCTTGCAAACGCGCGGGGTCATGTTGAAAACTATCAACGAGACGGGAGAACGCGAGACACACGCATTCTACGGATTTCTTGTCCTGTTGTGTTAATCTGTAACAGAAATAAAAACTATAGACAAAAGGGACATAGACAATGAATTTTACAATTATTAAAATATAACGAAGTAAATTATATGCAAAGTTACAAATATCAAACAGTTGTTTCGTGAGATAAAATACAGAGGTAGCATAGATTCTAACAAAATATTATCTTTTAAATCGAAACAAACATGGTAACCAAACAAACTATAGAAAGAAATACACTATTTATTCATATGTTTCTGTTATCCATCAATAACTCTACCACAATATGTTATTTACCTATTAGCAAGTAATTGCAGTGAATCCCTGACGAGATGGAACTCGTCTGGCGTGAGGTTCTGGCAACAATTGGCGGTAATGGAGAGCGCGGCGCGTTGCGCGTTGATCGAGAAGAAGTCCAAGTACGTCAGGCACGCAGATACTCCACGCTATCGACATAATAATGTAAATAAATAAAACATCAAAAAGTATGATAATTCAACGAACAACACGAAACGTACGACGAGATAGAGAGCCATATAAACACTTCGGTCACAGAAAAACCATGGATAAAGGAAGTTAGTTCGTTTCGTATTCCACCAAAACAAATCGCCGTTCACTGCCCGCTTATACCGCCATGGAGCGTCACCACGAATGTATTTACAGTTTTGGTGTTGGTTTTAATATTATTGAAATTCAGACTTTTGTTCTTAATACTTTTAAGAATTACATTAGGAAGAATATAGAACTCCGAATATAGAAACATAAGTTTAAGTATACCTAAGAGCGCAGTAATCAATTTCATAAGTATATCATGTTATCCTTTCAAATACATAGTTTATAAGAAAACGTAAATAAAACCTATAATTTCATAAAAACAAGCAGCAGTGAATACGCGCGTCGAGCAACAATCGCCTGTTACGTCATACGAAAGTGTGTGCCTTGAGAGTACAGAAACGTATTACGGAGTTCCATGCTCTGGAAAACGATAGCTATATCTCTACCGTATACCTCATGTTGCGCGTACTATCATAAAAGCGGCATTGTATTTGGTTTTTTGCTGTTGCAAGATACGCGGCATCCATTTTTAACTGCGATCGAAGAATAAAAAGAATTTACTAAATAAATAAAGCTATATGTATATACATACAAACAAGCGTGCAATAACTAACTAATTAAACTCACATGCGAACATTTGTATGTTTATCGCTAGAAGGGTGAACTTGAACTGTTAACGTGATAGCAAGCAGACATGGTCAGTTCAACCACTCTGCTATTACCGTCTCCACGGTACCATTGTGTCAAGTCGGAGTGTCAAGTAAAGAAAAATGTGTTCGTTCTTACCGCCTGAAGTATAGCTTTGGAGTGACGACGTGAAAGCATGTCCAGCGCGGTGAGGCTCTGTTCGGCGACATCCATGCACGTGATAGCTTGCAACTTATCGAGGAATGCAGGTACGGCTAGTACCACTGCACCACTGCTGCGCGGCAATGCTTCCAGCATGTAAGTCAGTGCACGACATGCGTGGTTCATCTAAAAAATATCAGTACATATAGTAGCAAGGAATAAAGACTATGGTTCCCAATAAAACGGCTTCAGCACTTAATCCTAATCTATACAGATAAATAAAATTGGAGTGTCTGTTTGTAATATTAAAATAACCGCTTTTTACTAAATGCATATGGATATACACACGGTACATATACCAAAATGAATATTTTTGTCTGTCTGTTTGTTCCGGCTAATCTCCGAAACGGCTGGACCGATTTTGACGGGACTTTCACTGGCAGATAGCTGATGTAATAAGGAGTAACTTAGGCTACCTTTATTTTAGAAATTTTATTTATTTTTATTAATATAAATAAATAATAAAAAAAGACTATTCCGCGCGGACGAAGTCGCGGACACAGCTAGTTACTTAATAACAGATGTAAGTTCATTGCAATCATTAATTTCTACTACCACGAAACTTACCATATCAAAGTTGTGTTCAGCTGCAAGCAGGTTGACTAGCGCTGGCACAACTTGTCGCACGGGAAAGCCGGCGAGAGTGTCTTCGTTACCCATGACCAATAACTGGCACATTTCAATTACTGCTTGCAGCTGTTGGCCTTCGTCACCGGTGGCTTGCAAGCCAGCCAACAATTGGGCCGCTTTCGATGCCGCTGTTGAAGATAAAATAATAAATCGTTTTTCAACACTTAGATACACAGAAAATCTACTTATAATAAATTTTGTATAAATAAAAAAACTAAGAAGCTAGCATCCAAGATGTCTATATATCTGTATCTTCACGCAAATCCATTGCAGAGTACCTACATGAGATGAAAATGTGTGCAATAGTTGACCCCCGTTGACACCCCGCGCGTTATGTGCCGCGTTTATACATTGTAGATCAGAAACTGATGTGTATACACTTCAGGGGATAGAACAGGAAATATACACAGGGCACTTAAAGTAACACCCGGTAAGATAATGCGCGAAAACCAAACCATCCAAGAATGCCTAATTATAAGAGTTAATTGAAAAAAAAAAAAAGATAAAATACTAAAAAAATATTAGATGAGAAAACACAAATTTTCTTAGTTAAAAACATATTTAAGGAACACCGTTCCTATATGAATTTCATATGTTTGTCTGTCGCTCTTTTCGGATATTCGAATTTTGACTTCAGATTCGGATTCAGCATAAAAAAGTAAAATAGGAGTGTTCAGGAACACCGTTCCTATCTCGACATCGGAACATGGTCAAAATGGCCGCCAAATTAAAAAAAACAATGAATTGTTATAAAATTGACGAGTCAGGTGTTCCTCTGGCAATGCAAGCTTGCGCATTCTCAACTGGTTATATATGTATGTTGTTACTATTAAAGTGACAAAATATATTTTCTCTAATCGAGTAGACATTTCTCGCGGTATCCTATAAGAAAAGTCAGAAGTTTATGTGTTCCAGCTGTGCCTGCAATCGGCTTGCCTCGCTCTCCCGCAAAGTCGACCCTCTGCAGTAATACTATAACATAAGGCCTCGTGTCAGTACCTGAGTTGGCGGTGACTGTCCTATGCAGCAGATGTTGCATGCGTGGGCCGAGCGCGCCCAACAGGTGCGGCGGCAAGCCGCGCGCCTCTAGCAGCGCCTGCAGCCGGCCTACCTCGCCCTCCTCAGAGGAGGACTCCTCGGCCGGCACCGCGCCGCCTGTAGACCCGCCGCCGCCGCCCCCGCCTGACACACCACCGCCGGCACACTCCTCCGCTGATGATGTCACTATAATTGAATAAAGAGAAATATAGCGCTTTCCGAGTAGCGAGATTAACTCCCTTAACCTTCAAACAAACTAAGAGTAATGTTTGCCTGTGGTGTATAGTAATCTTTATTGTATAAAACTTATCTCTGTAAGAGATCTCTACCAGCCGACCTTTAAGATGAACAATATACACAAATCTCAATTTATATTGCTATTATATGAACTATAATTAACTAATGTAATAATAAAATAATTAATATCATAACGCAATAATATATGAAATAATAAAACGTAAAATTCATATGCGAAATGCGTGCCCGTCGCGACGCCTGCAACGTTAATCCATTTGCATTTATGGGCCGAAATCGCAACAACGTGCAGGTTACGTTGTCTTCTTGAATTAATGCGGTGTGCGATAAACGTGCGCATGTGGCACTGAATTTCACCTTAAGTATATTCAGACGTATATGTGGAGACTGAAATATCAAAAAGTTGTGATCGATTTGATTAAGATAATAGTCAGTTAAAAAAAAACTTGTGATCGCGAGCCTTTCCAACTTGATATGAACGATTCCTAGAAAGTTATGGAAAAAAAAGTAGATAGCACAAAAGACGCATTTGGAACTGGAGTAATTGGAAGAGAAACTGACAAAAAAGTTCGAGACGAATATCATTCTTTGAAGGGAGCTAAAGAAAAAGAATAACGTCTGAATCAATTAACTAGCTACAGAAGCCACATGATTGTTTGTCAGAATCCATAAAAAGACAAACTCGAAAGCTGTTAACATTCTTGCTAATATTCAGCAAGGGTTAGAACTCCGAGGCACAGGGGAATCCCAAAATGGAATAGGATGTACGATCAAGTTTAACCACTACGCAATATCGTAGAGAACAATCTGACTCTGGATTATGCAAACATAAACGTACTTTTGCCCTTAGGCTTAGCGTCGCTAGACGCGTTGTCAGGCATCGATGCGGCCGAAGCTGACGCCGGCGGTGTGGAAGATGTAGATGCCACGGCACCCTGTACACATAAACAATCACGAATGATTTTTATATTGTGAAACAAATATTAAGTAAATATTGTTCATTTCAGAATAATTCTATGTTTACCGTGGTTAATGGCTGGGGGTGGGACCGGCTGGACGCACCACCAGTACTGGCACACGAACCCAGACTGCTTTTGCCTGTCACACAAAAAACACGAGTGAATGAGATTACCAACAAGGTCCTGAGGATGCTTTGTTAGCAGCGGGGGTAGTAACACGTGAGCGATACGTCTTACATTGCAAGCATTTGTAGGGTACGGCAACAACTTTACAACCGGTGGATATGGGCTTGGTTGTCTGTCGATGGTGTGTATAAATAAACACAGGAACACTTATTTTAGATTCGACTAAACATATACGATTTTAGGCTTAAAACATTGAAAGACATCTAGTGGGATGCGGAGGTTGAATCCTCTGCAGCAAAAATTAGAAAACAGCTGAATTCATCTATTCATGTAATCTGCGGCGATTATTATGATTGAAAATGAAAGACGAGGAATGCATTGAAAGCATAGGATACTATTAGTCGATCAGCTGCGACTTTTTCCGCGTTTGTCCCAGGATTTCCTGGGAATTTCAAAAATTCTTTCTTAACAGAACAAAAAAATCTAGGAGATTAAATTGACTCAGTTCCCGGTTTCCGATTGAGCTGATATTATACATACATGTTTAGTTTTGATGACAATGCATGTTAGCTATGTAACATCATTCTAAATCCGAAATCAAATCAAAAATGGCGGACGAAAAATAAAATGAAGGCGCTCTAAATTCAATATGGCGGACGCCCCAAGAAAGCGTGTTTTATTCAAACAATTATATTTTATATCATAACTAGCGTTTTACCTTGTGCATTCAATGCATTCATATGTCAACTAAGTAAGTATACTAGCATATATAGAAGCTTATATTTGAATCATATAAAAGCAAAACTAGCAATATCCACTTTTGTCAAATCATGGCAAATAAAAAAACTCTTAGTAACAAATTGCACATAGATTACGCCTAAAATAGTATATTAATGTATGTGGGAAGTGTTAATCAACACATTGTATTCATTGAAGCAATAGATAAATTAATAAAAAACGAATAATGTGAAATATTAGTTTGGATATTGCTGTTTTTGATCTTGGATCACAAACATGGATGTTGCTACTTTTGCTATGAACTGTAATATTTGGGACTATTTTTCTATGGGAAATTGCTGTTTTTGAAGCAATGGTGTACTGGGACTTTGTTGTAAACTGACAGAAAAAACGGCGCAATTAAAATTTCACTTTTGAAAAAAAGTGGATATTGCTGGTTTTGCTTTTATATGATTCATTTGTCACATGTTTTCGACAGTTAGTCATTAACAGTAACCGTTTATAAAATATGTGAACTATTTGATAGCTAAAAAAATTGCCAATTCTTTTTCCTTGGTTTAACTTGGTTTTTGATCGTTATAATGCGCACCTCGCTTGTCTCGACGCGTTGAGGTCGGCTGCGGCTGCGGCATATCGCGCGTACGCGCACGCCGACCGCCCGCCGAGCTGCTACTCGCGCCTTCGCTGCCTCCCGACTGCAAACAAAACCACTATAAAACAAGTGTACATAGAACATTTACTGTGTAGTTGAACACATTTTTCATAAAACATAGTTCTTAATTACTATTATCCCGCTACTCTATATCCTCCTTTCAAACCAAGGTCGGGTTATTCATTCATTTTATTTAACATTTGGCTAATAAATATTTAACTAAGATTTTTTTAAATGCTCATATTCTATTACGATATTTGGTTATGAACGATAGAAGTAATGAAAAATTAAAATTAAAAAATAATCCGACGAGCCCGGGTTCGAAGTTCGAACCCTAGTGAAGGCAAGTACCACTAAATTCGTGTTTTTGGAGTTATGTACATTCGTGTAATTATCACTTACTCGCCGGTGAAGGAAAACATCGTGAGGGCTGGTTTCCTCTCCGATCATGTCCACGAAATTATAATTCGAAAGCCGTATGACCTTAACATAAGTCTGGTGTTTTATCTGAGTGGTGGTGGTTTGACGGCAGTCTACCTATGTAAAAATCTGTCTTCTTCTTACTAGCGTTATCCAGTTTCGTAATCCATTAGGATTGACGGGGTCCGCTGCCCAAGTCTAAAGATTTGGCGAAGATACTAATTATGACGTGGAGCGACTGTCGTCACACCTTCACAATCCAGAGGCGAAACTAGACCTTTCTTAGTTTAGGTCACACGCCTATCGAAATATATTTTCTTGATCGTGCGGGTTTTCTCACTACGTTATCCGCAGAGCGAGTGATAATTACAAATACAATAAATCCGAAAAGATGAATTTAGTGGTACACTCCAGGATTTGAACTGGGGACCTGTTGCTCATTATATTCCTTATCCACAGGGGTTATCACTGACTCTTCTTCATCTATGTAAAAATCTGTATCTTCGTTAAATACTAGGTTTAGGCAGCGGACCTCCCCTTTCCCCGTGGATTAGGAAACAGGTTAACGCTAAGAAGGATTATCCAACGATTGGTCATTATTCTCAGATCTTGCAGATTTACAGGCATCAACAATGTTAGGGCTTAGGAGAGACGGGTGTTTGTCCTTGGCTCTCGATCGGATGCCATATCTTCTATATATATATAAAAATTAATGTTTGTCTGTATGTCCTCTATGGACTCAAAAACGGATGGGCAGATTTTGGGCAGAAATTTTCAAGGAATCTTCAGATCAGTCCTGCGGGTGATCCTGTGAAGTTTGGTAGCGATCAGATCACTCGTGCGAAGCCGGGGCGAGTAGCTAGTTTCATATAAAAATCACGCGCCAACGTTCTCGTAGATTGTACACATAACGTGATGTGCATTCGGTATTGGGTACAACAAACATTCATAACCTGAACGTTTTCGGCAATTTTCGGAATATCGGATTATACAGATTGCCGGCAACATAAACTAGTCTGGCCATAAATACTGTTACATAGAAACTTTTCTTTTTTTCAACTCTTTAATTATTTTGTATTTGGAACGCGTTTATTATGTTAAAAACTTCAAAAGCTTGGTATTAGCGGTATATCGTACTATCGATGGATATACCAACTCTTCCTCTGTTGTATGAAGACCATAAAAGATCGGGGCGGCCGCGTGCTGTTAGAACTACAAAGGCTGTTAATGCTATAAAGCCAGAATTCACCGAAACCCCATAAGGAAACAAAAAATCTTATCGCGAGAAATGAAGATTCCCGCTAGAACTCTGTCGCGCATAATAAAACATGACCTGAAGCTCGGCGCTTATCGTCGATATACGGGACATGCCATTAACCCCTATAGTCTATTCAAGAGTGGATCGATCAAAACGCCTTCTGACCTGATACGAAGGTGAAATGCACAGAAATATTCTCTTTACTTATGAAAAAAATTTCACGATTGAAGAGCACACACAACAACTAAAAGGACAAAGTATACACACACAGTTCTAAAGAAGCCGCCGAAGTGTGGTCGGAAAGGTACAACGTGGTCATCATCCTGCGTCTGTAATGGTTTGGTGGGGGGTGTCTTATCGAGGAGTCACAAAACTTCATTTTTGTGAAAAAGGAGTGAAGACTCAGCCAAAGTGTATCAAAAGACTGTCTTGGATCGTGTTGTGAAACCTCTCAGCAACACACTTTTTAAAAATGTACCGTGGACTTTCCACCAGGACTCAAGGCACGAACTACCCAAAGCCTGACTCGAAACCAACGTTCCGGACTTAATACGAGCTGAAGACTGGCCCTCGTCAGCCCAGATCTGAACCCCTTAGATTACAAATTATGGTCATTTTTAGAGAACACAGCCTACTCGAAACGACACGCCGACATAGTGGCTAAATTTCCCATGGAAACAGTGTGGCAGTTACATTGTTAAGGATTTTTCTCTGGAATGTGGAGTGTTGTTGAGCCATACCCTTCTATAGCTTAAAGTTAGTGTAGATATTCAAGCTGCCGACTATGACATCGTAGGTTTATCGTTCTTTGGGACACTTAGTGTTCAGTTTATTCAGTATCAGTCTATCAGTATACAGTTCTAGTGTAAGTTTTATGCAACAGTTAATTTTTGTCAGCAATGGGGCAGGCGAGAGCGATTTTATTACATATGTGTAACCGTTCCTCGAAAAGGCATTTGGCAAAGAATCAATTTGTGTTTGTGAAATAATGTAGCGCTTAGCATACTTTTTATTGTTAATGGTGCACAAACAAACATTAAAATTATTAAATAAAAACAATAACAATAAAACAACAATAAAATTATTAAATTGAAATACGTAGTTCAATAGCACAAGTTTTGGTACAGTACAAAATAATTAATATAACAATGCCTTATTATTTTTAAGTACAGGTATTCATTGATAAGAAATCGGATTATTTCGATAAGGCAATCTCATCGATTTATTGACATTGATAAGACACATCATTTGCATATTACGCCCGATATGCTTGTAAAGGCCAACATAGAATAGAATACGAGTAGATTTGTTTATACACTGTCTTAAAAATAAAAATATGTGTTTTTTACTAATAATACAAGTTTCTAAAACATAGAACAATGATACGACGGAATACAATCGTGTTTCATGCAATATTTTAAATGTTTCGTTGTTACCTATTTGCAGTGGCGAGCAAGAGAGCATGCGATACATTCAGCACAGATTCAGGGTCGAGGTACTGGGACAACGACTTCAACGTTTTTCAAGTACATTCTTTGGTTGTTTAACATGTATTAATAAAATAAAAATTATAAAATAGCTATTTGTACTTCATGTGCGCTTGTTTCTTTTTTATCAACGAGTTACGCAAACGCCCCAATAATAAAATATTAAACGGAGGAAAAATTAGAACGAAGTGTTTTTATAATGATAATATTACGGGTATCTGAAACCTTCATGCGGTTTGTTTCCCGATTAGTAAGTAAATGACTTTTATCCTCTCACAAAACAGATTTTAAAATACTATTTTATTTCAAGAATTACTGTTAAATTAGTAAAAGAGACTATAATAATATTTCATTCTATTAATTAACCCTTCGAAACCCGGGTGGTCGTATACGACCGCAAAATGTATGGGAAAACGTATATAACGGGTTCTGACTGCTCAATGGTAGAAGACTGTAATACCTGTCTCTTAGAGGTTGTATCTTGCCTCTGACGTTGAGAACTGCTGCCGCCTCTCGTCAGGCAAGCACCCAGGGTCGCACCCGTCGCAGCAGCGATACTCTGGATAAACAAAAGTAGTTCATGATACTGTCCCATAAATCTCGTAATCAAAAATATGCATTTAAAAAAGAATTTAATATCTTTTTCGTATACAGTAATATGGTTATGTGCTATATATAGACATCTTGCTACTTCGAAAATCGGTGCATCACATTATCTTTTACGGTGACTGTTTACCATCAGGAAGGCCGTATGCTTGATTGCCACCATAGTGGTATAAAAAAATATACATGCACTTCTCACACCCGCTCGCCGGTTTCTAGGGCTGCTATTTTCTTTTATACTACGTCGGGAGACATACAAACATACGGCCCACCTGTAAAGCGGGTACCGTAGCCTATTAACGCTTGCGATATATTAATTATCACTCGCGCGATGCCCCCTCTGCTGCTTACACAGCAACTCCTTGGGAGCTTACTGGTGAGCTCTTTCACACGCAGTTGTTATTTGGCTGAGGTGTCTGTGGGGTGGCGGTGTTTCTCCAGACGAGCTGCTTTGATGCGCCCTACCTCTCTTATAACATACAGACCAAGGCAAACAGACATGTTCATGCACACAAATGTTTGCCTTGTGTGGGAATCGAACCCATTGGTGTCAAAGTCGCGTCATTTATGACTTAGCCACCGAGCTCGTCAACTCTCCTAATACCACCTTCTAATAATAAGTAAAACTTTCAGTTCTTGCCTAACTCGGCACCTACATCCCTCCACTTTCCACGTTATGTATCTGTTTCGTAATTCGTAACCTATGAGCTCAGTGGCGGCGGTACTAATGCTACTTTAACACCAACGCTCGTGGGTTCGATTCTCACAAAGGAGAAACATTTGTGTGAATAAACAAGTCTTGATTTTTATGAGAGGTATAGCGTATCAGTACACCTGACTGGTGAAGTACCTTCATCTTACAGAAAACCGCATTCAAATAACAAGGGTTGTTGTGTTCTTGCGAGTGAGTGAGGTAAGGTCTTAACGATTTCTTGAGTTATCAGGGGGTTACGCGATTACGGTAGCCGCTTTACGTCAGGTGGGCTGTAGGTTTGCATGTCACCGAACAGTGCCCGATGCCCGAACCAACGCAGCATGCATCTTCTTATTTTAAGACCAACACTCTCTCTCAAACTAATTCTGTTTCTTACAATATCACACACAAATTTTGCGCAACGTTCGAATTTCGACTCCGTTTATTCCATTTTCATGCTTTTTCTGCCATACCCTGGTCTCACTTCCAACCATTAGCCCAGCACCGCATTGCGTACGGGGAGTTATGCCTTCTGGCTCAAGCTTTCACTGCCAAGAAGTTTTATTTACACTCCATTCACACTATTCCCCGCATTTTCTCTCACTCCTCCTTCCATATCAGTAATGTACTTTCCATCAATGTTGAAAGCGCCTCCAAGACATACAAACTCATCCAATTGCTCTAATAATACTAGGTCAACCATGCGTAATCCTACATTCGTAGACCTTATTCTCTGCTAGATACAAAATGAACAATACAACAGGCAGCTTGCAATTCTGCTTGACGCATATTTACCATTTATTCGCACACAAAATTGTGTGGGAAACGAACCCACGAGCCTTGGTGTCACCTACTGGACCATTGCCCTCGTCAATATTTATGTAATTTTGTACAGTGTGGGAGTGTCGCGGCATTCGTCGTTCGAGACGCACACGCCCTCACAGTATATATACACATTTTACGACCACATAGCAACGCACGTACAACGAATTGAAGTATGTCATACATAAGTTTTGACGAGCCCTGTGGCGGAGAGGTGAGCAATGTTATTTCAATACCAAGGACCGATTCCCACACAGGACAAACATCAATGTGCCTGAATATGTATACATCTTGGTCTGGGTATTTTAACACAGGTAGGGCGCATCAAAGCAATCTATTTGGGGAAGTACGTCCACCTCAAAAAAGCCGCAGCCAAATAACAACTCCTGGAGGGTTGTTACGAGAGTGAGGTTGCTAGTAAGCTCCTAAGGAGTTGCCGTGTTAGCAGCAGTTGTGGCGACGCGCGCACAATACTTTCTGTATTGCAAGTTTACATACATACAACAAGTGAGCCGTATCCTTGTATGTCTCTCGACGTTATATAAACAAAACATATAGAGTATTCATAAAAACATTTATAAAGATAAAGAACTTCGTATCGCAGTTATTTACTGACTTTTCCCATAAACCATAGTTACAAGACATTTTTAATGTATTAGGAAGGTAATTGTACATTCGTAATTTCCTGGAAACAGTTTATTATTCATGTAAAAATTCTCTTATAATAATCATCTTATCATTTTTTCCAAGCAGTCTCGTCCTTGTTTGTTATACATGAAAATAAATATTGCTATCTTATTCTGTGTTTATAATACCGTATACCCGTGACCTGTGGCAGCGTTATGCTAAGATGGCCTCTAAAACTTGTACAGTTTTCAACACGGCCCACTATTTATAAATATATTCTTTACTAACACATATACCATTAGTAGCAATAATATTAACAGAAAACGATGCAAAATTTTCCGACTGTGTTTAAAGTTAAATATGAAAACAATAAGAATCTCACCCTCCGCGCGTTAGTTTGACGTAAATACGGAAGATCGCGAGGTACGATTAGTAGCTTGCTGGTGGAACTGTGCGCTTTTGATGAGCTCGGTTCTGTAAATAACATACCAAAACATACATTTTTCAGACATCATTGAAATTTAGACACATTCGTCACCAGTTTATTTCCTGTATAGTCAAGTTATAAACGACTAAATTACATAAATGTTCAGCAAAGTTTATAAGAGTAAAAATCCAAAGCTACCGTAAAGATCCCAAAGGTTTTTAATAGGAGGATTAGTTAACGATGGGGGCAGAAAACTTTCAAGTTTTACTTTCCCTTGGCAATATGAGACAGCAATAAGGTATGCAATAACCCCAAACAAATCAAGTCAAGTCATGCCCAACTTAATGATATGACTGTATGTTATTAATTGTTCAATAGTATGATTTCATTTGAGTATAATAAAGTGTCATATAATAACCTTCAATATCCTTAAATGGTGGTGGTGTAATGGTTCTTCCGCGACTGTCAGCGCGGGGTTTGTGTTCAGCTGTTGTTTGATTATATATGGCGTCGCTTGTAGACGGACGTACTGCAACATACAGAGTAATAATGTAGGTATGTACAGCTGTGAATTATCTGCGATGAATGGCTGCACTTCATACAGTGATAACAAAACCCTGATAAGATATGTGTGAAACACAACATGAACTGGACATATAAATATATTGAAGACAGTCAATAGTACACCAAAGACCTAAATAACTTATAGAATATACGAATTTACGAGAAAATAGCGCACTATCATTGAAAACAAAATATGACTCATCGTTAAAAAAAATTTAAGCACAAGCCAGTACTTAAAATGTCTCACTGTTCTAGAATTTTCGACCAATCTTTTAATATCTTTTAATCACTTAAAAGTCTGCAATTGATGTGTTTTGATTTTCTCCTATTTTTGACTGTTACTTAAAATGATATGTTTTCATACAAAATTTCGTCATACAAAATTGAGCCGTATGAGAAACATGAATTGTTTAAACTTTTATTGATTGCGAATCACTTTTCGTCGCCAATTAGTCTGTGCTAACTCTTGGTTTGTATTTAAAAGTTTCATTTTCTAATAATTTCGTCTAAAATTCATTTGAATGCAAACAAAACCTAGATAGATGGTATTTGAAAGAAAGGCAACCGGAACGAACACGAGGATTACGGTTGATGATGTAATGTTGAAGCAAGTGACTAGATTGTATATCTTGATAGCGCTTTTAGCAGGGATAGGAGGTACACCGGTTATGTTTATGTTATGTTACCAGCCGAGGTTTTTCCAAGGAACTACAGCATGGAGTTCTTCAAGAGGTTTTTAGAGGGTCGGCAACGCATGAGTGACGCCCCTGGTGTTGCAAATGTCCATAGGCTACGGTGACTGTTTAACATCAGGCAGGCCGTATGCTTGATTGCCACCTTAGTAGTATAAAAAAAAAAATGTGGAGAGACGAGTGAGTTCAGGGAACAGCGTGAGTGCAGCATTGGGTAAATTTCTAGTAAGCCGAACCCTAAGCTAGAAGGCACAGCTCCCTGTGCACAACGCGGTGCTAATCCCAACGCACACTTATGGAAGTGAAAGTTGGGTATGGCAGAAAGAGCATGAAAGCAGGATAAACGAGGCCGAGATGCGATCATGGCGCAAAATTTGTGACATATCGCCCGCGTTCGCAATGATGATGTAAGAAAGAGAGTTGTTCTGAAAGAGAGTGTCGGTGTTAATAAAAAAAGGTATGCTCCGTTCGTTCGGACATGTAGAAGGAATGCAGGATGAAAGAATGACGAAACAGATGTACAAAGCGACAGTCGAAGAATGTAGGTTCCGAGGAAGATCAACACTCCCCTACTATGACTAAACTGGTCGTGTTTATCAGAAGGTGATGTCGGGAACCCTAAGAACCGGCGAGCGTGCATGAAAAGAGCTATGAATGTTAAAGAAGCGAGTGAGGTGTGTAAGGACCACATCCTATGACGCTCGGTTCTCTCTGGCTACCCTGCAAGGGACCTGGCGTGAAGATATGCATACATTTGTTTAAAATGTTAACCTTTATGACAGTATTTCAAATGTTTCACATTTCTCATATTTCCCATGGTTTTATGGGTTTCAACTAAATGGAATTGTTTAACTTTAATTTTAACTAAAGTCAAAACATAACAAATGTAATATAATAGTTAAATAAGTGATGTAATATATCTTATAGTATTTTTGAGACTTTGTTCAAAAAATAAATACCAATGTATTGGTGGTCGCGGAGTCATATTTTTTTCAAGCATTTAGTGAGGTTTACGCCGCTTCACGTTGGCTGCTGCCATCCATTCACAAACAATGTCAAGCGTTACCTATACGCCACATAATCAATACACATAACATGATTTATTGGTGAAAATTATAAATAATATAATAAGACATGCTCGGTGGCACAGTGGTTAGTAACGCTACTTTAACACCAAAGTTCGTGGATTCGATTCCCACAATAGGACAAACATTTGTGAACACGAACATGACCGTTTGTCTTGGTCTGGGTGTTTAAAGAGGGATAGGGCGCATCAACTCAGCCCGTCTGAAGAAGTACCTCCACCTCACAGTACAACTGCAGCCCGCAGCCGCATAACAACTCCCTGGAGGGTTGTTGTGCCCCTGTGAGTAAATGAAGTGGCAACGCGAAGTCGATACTTGGTGTATTGCAAGCAAGCATAGAGAGCGACGGCCGCTTTAAATCAAGTGGGCCGTATGCTTGTATCCCGACGTTGTATAAAAAAATAACACATACTATAAAGCAATATGATTCTTACATGCTGTACTCTAACCTAAAGTAATCAGTTAAACATTGAGTGGTACTACTGACATCTTAGAGAAGAATACGTGATCTGAATGGAGATGTTTATGGCAGCCAACATGTCAAAAAAATTTATTATTTTAAAAAGACGTAACGAAAAATTGTTATTAATTATTATAAAGATTGACTACCTGAAGTATCGTTAATTATTGTTGAAGTGGGCAGACCGAAGTCCCGATGATTTCTATTCCTCAGTAGATATGTGCACGACGACGGCTGATCAACCTTGTCAGTCTCGATGTTTAAACCCTTACCCTCACCAAATTCTTTGCTTGTCTCTGCTACCTCTTTACTATGTGGATCTATTTTAAATTTTTTCGTACACTCCTCTAGGTTAAGTAAGAAACTGCTTTTCCGGCTTGACAGAGAACGATGAGCGGATCGCTTCCTTTTTTTTCCTTTCCTTCTGTTAGCTGTCGGACTGTACACTGAATAATCCGAGTCCAGTAACTCAGTGACAGTTGAGGAGCTAAATGGTGAATAAGCAAAGTCTCTATCCTCCAAAGGAAGTAAACCCTCAGACTGACTCAACTGCTGAGCTGAATTTACTGTATTCTCTTGACCGAACGCTAGTGTTTCTTCCTTAAAACTGTTTGGTAGTTGCTCACAAGCACTCTCAGATTTAAGAGCAGTTCGTGAGCGTGTGCAATATGCAACGCACTCTTCTGTGCTATTAATCGATATGGAATGATTTTTGCGTTTCTTCCTGTCATGCGAGGAAGTTCGTCCACGTTTTGTGTATACACTTGAAGTTTTGTTGATGTCTCCACTTTTAAAGTGGGTCGTGTCGCAGCGCGTCTCGTATACGTCTGCACCGTAGGACCACCGTTCAGTAATGGAATAGTCGGACCTGGGCAGCGAGCTGATCAATCGGGAGCTCCTGCGCAGCTCGACGTGCGAATCGGTGTCGGCGCGGTGGCCTGACGAATGTTGACTGGAGGAGCGCGGCTGCGGTGACGTCACGTTGTGTCTGCTCCGGCGGCTGTGGCTCGAGTGACGCACCCGACGCAACCACCGACCGCCCACCACCCTGCTAGGAGAAGACCTGCGTACATAAAGCATAATGTTAGTATCCGTACAGAAAAAAAATAAGGGAATACAACAACCATTAATTAAATTGTTATTTGGCAGTGATTTTCTGGAAGCTACAGATACTAAAGTTCTCTAAATTGTTAATGAGTAGGTAGGGTGTATCACGTGCAGATAAGTTTTTCTTTTAAATGAAGCACTAAAACACATTTTTGATAAAGTCAGTTAGAAAAAGACGAGTAAAAGTACGCATAATTTATATAAAAACATGAGTGAAGAAAGCACTAAAGACAAAAGACTGAAACGAAATTGTAAACGTATTAGTAACAGTAGCTAATTTTTAGGGTGCCCATAGGAAAGCATACTTTTACTCATTTCGCGCAGTCTTAGGGATCCATCATAGTGTGGCACGCATGTCATCCCTCACGACGTCAAGCCAACACTTCTTGGTCTGCCCCTTCTAACGGAACCCGGCGGAGATGGCATAGCTAGACATTTGTTCCCCACGTAACTTGCCAGTTTTCCTAAAACGCAGCCGTATCAGTGCAGGCAACACTCTTGCAGTTTATCTGCTATGTAACGGACACGAAGGCTACCGGGAATGCGCGAATTTCTTACGCGATCCTTTCGCATCACTCCGTACATCTAGCGCAGCATATTCATCTCAGTGACACGCAGCTCCTACTTGTGCCACTCAAGTACACGATTCGCTGCCATATAAAAGGACAGGTCTAACGATGGATTTATAAACCCGTTCCTTTAGCTTAACTGGCATTCTAGGGTCATATATGACACCAGCCATCTCACGCCACTTGGTGCAAGCCGCTGATATGCGTGCCATGGCGTCGTAATCGACGTTCCGGACGCGTGGAGGACAGATCCCAAATACCTACACCGATCCGTGCGCTCGAGTGTGTCTTCACCAATGCAAACACGTGTAGGATCTGAGACATTGCAGGTCAAGTACTCTGTCTTCGCCATATTTAGTTACAACAACGGAAACCGCTCATGTGTATCTCTGATGCTGTGCGAAACTACATCTAATATTACGCCGACGGTGATTGGAAAGACCTGTGTATCAGCAGCAGCCTAGACCTAACTATGGAATAGGAATCGAGATACATGTCCCGGCAAATATCAATATACGCTTCAGGGACGCGTTTGGACCTCAGTGCCAGATCAGATCATCGCACGAGGAACACAGTACAAGGCCTTCTCCATGTCTAAAAACAGAAAATGCAGAGGCGTATTCTTCGTCCTGAATTTCTCCAAGACGATCCTTAGAGTCGAAAAGGGGTCCATGGTCCCATGACCAGGCCGGAGCCCATACTGACACTCCCAGACAATTCAATCCTGCCGGATCCGGGAGTCCATTATCCGCTCGACGAGCTTCATAGTGTGAGACATGACGTTTATACTGCGGTAACTACTATCCTCCAGCACTGATCCCTTTCCTTTGTCCTAATGTCCACACCACGAGGCCCCATTGACTTCCAGGCTTCGATCGGGACTCCATCGGCTCCGACTGCCTTACCATTCTTCATGCGACGAAGAGCCTTTTGGACTTCTTCAGCAGCTCGTGGAAATATGAGCGCCATCTCTCCTTCACCATAAGGTCCTCGTATAATAGGTTGCCGCGGAGGTCTCTTACACAGCGGCACTTTGATATATACTGTGCCGGTTAGACCCTGGAACATGCCAACTTGTAAATGAGCTTCTGCCCCTCAAGACGATTCCAACTTATCGTAGGTACATAGGTTGTAGGTAGTCTCGTCTGGCTCTGGCTAGCTCTTTTAGTGATACGCGTCATGGTCTTCGGAAGATCTGAACGCTTGTCACTTTATAAAGAGGGCTTTCTTCATCCTAATCTCCCTCTGGACTGTGTCATTCCACCACCAAGTCTCCTTGTTACACCCGCCCGGGTATTATTATAATGTCTCTGTTTGGTAGTAAATCATCATATGAATATTTTTTTAATTGTAAATTTGTAAGATTGTTATTTTTGTTATAGATACAGATGCTAAAACAAATTGGAAGACTAACTGTGGTGCATGTATTATGCAAAAACTACCCAATGGATTTCAATGAATTGGTATGATGGAAAAATTGAAAACTCTAAAGGCAAGTGAAGCCAAAGCAAGCTAGTGTTATCTGTCTAGAGAATGTGGGTGATTGACTCAATGCAAAACAGAAAACAATGAGTTAAATGCACAAGATTTGAACTACATATCTTTCATTTACAATCGAAACAAATAACTGAAATTACTAAGTAATAAAAGTCAGTTTAGATAAAAATCTGTTTTTGTATACAATGTTAGGTTGGGAGCTTTTGGGAGGCATACAAGCATACTACATTTCTTACTAGTGGTACAATAAAAAAATGTGACTTTAAGGGTCGAAATGCAAAAATTTATATGTTCAGTGATTCGGTCATGGTTGAAAAGAATTTCAGCATACATATAAAGTAAGACATCACGTTATCTTACGATATATTATAGCCACGTTTGTGACGGGCTTTAGTACAGAAAAATATTTCAGCAAAACTCAATGTTTATATTTTGCGAAATATATAAAACAAATCACAATTATAAATAGTAATTAAACATGGCACCTGGATTCAAGGTACAGATAAGAATCAAGTCGCATGCCCAGAGATTTCAGCCAGGGTAAGCAAGAAATATCACCAATTTCAATAATTCAGCATAGATTCGTTTAGTGTATAACTATTGGGTTTGCAATGTCGAGTGGTTAGTGCAGGTTAATTTAATACGAGGGTCATTTGAAAAGTTCTTAGCCTAACATGGTTAAAGTCATTGGTTTTTTTTATAACTACCCTCATTTTGTAGTTACATTGTTTAGCAACAAGTATGCACAGTTTAGTTTATTCACAGTAACTCGTTTGTTTACACGTGATACCGTAAGTCAAGTCAGAGCTATTTTTGAAAATGGATAAAATTGAACATCGTGCAGTGATAAAATACCTGAATTTGAAAAGTTTAACTCCAAAAGCTATACATGAAGACATGTCTGCTACTTTGGGTGAGTCCGCTCCTTCGTATGCGACTGTTAAAAACTGGGTGGCAGAGTTTAAACGTGGTCGTGAGACCATTCAAGATGAGCCCCGTAGTGGCCGGCCTTCGACTGCTTCCACTGATCAAAACAAAGAAAAAATCTGTGATTTAATTTTATCTGATCGAAGATTGACGGTCGAGGAGATAGCTAAGACTGTAGGCATCTCATCTGAGCGAACACATCATATAATTACTACTGAACTTGGATTCTCTAAGGTGTCTGCGCGGTGGGTACCGCGACTGCTTTCAAATAAACAAGCTTTGGAACAAAAACGCAACCAACTCACAACTTCTCGCGACTGTTTAGAGTTATATGAAGCTGACCCAATAGAATTTGTTGAAAGATTTATAACCATGGATGAAACCTGGGTTCACCACAATACACCCGAGACAAAAGAACAGTCGAAACAATGGAAAAGAGCAGGATCGCCCACCCCAAAGAAGGCAAAGGTGGTTTTATCGGCGGGCAAAGTCATGGCATCCGTTTTTTGGAATGCAAAATGTATAATTCTCGTGGATTATTTCCGGTGAAACAATAAACAATAAGGGTGAAACAATAAACTCCGATTACTATTGCAACCTGTTGCGTCGTTTGAGAGAAGAAATCAAAGAAAAACGTCCAGGTTTATTGAGAAGAAAAGTCTTGTTTCATCAGGACAATGCGCGCGTTCACACCTCTGTGCAATCCATGGCAGAAATCCATCAATGTGGCTTCGAATGGTTACCTCATCCCCCATATTTACCGAATTTAGCACCGTACGACTTTTATCTGTTCCCAAAGCTGAAAAAATTTTTAGGTGGTAATCATTTTTTTACAAATGAAGAGGTCATAGCCGCCGTGGACGCTTATTTTGAGGAGTTAGACAAAGATTTTTTTAAAACTGGTATCGAAGCCTTACCGGGTCGATGGAAAAAGTGTTTTGAGCTCGGAGGAGAGTATGTTGAAAAATAAAAATAAACTCAAAATCGAGTGGTTTCATTAAGTATGTTAGGCTAAGAACTTTTCAAATGACCCTCGTATATCAACTGAACATACTAGTACCTTCCACTTGTTAAACTATTTAATTCATTATTCACTCACAACAAAACCACTTCTTCGCAGAATCACATACTAAAATGCTGAAATAAAACACTATAAATATAAATTTAAAAACCCCCGACGCAAAAATAACCAATATGATATACACAAAAACACTCTCGTTTAAGTCCCCTTTTAAACAAAAAATCAAAATCGGTTCATCCATTTCGAAGCTACGATGCCACAGACAGATACACAGATACGGTCGGGGGTTAAAAAGCACTGATATTGGTGAGAATATCAGGATCGCCATAAAGAAGAATTGAATTGATTTGATTTGAAGATTTTCCTTCTAATTCACTGACTGTTAAGTAACGTATGGCACATATGGCATTTTGTGTATATGTTATTATGAGTTTAATTTATTACTCAGTTTTTTTTTACATTTGTCACTCTGATATTATGCATGTCAGGCATTTTGCATATCTGCCATGTATCAGCTGTAGGTCCAACAAATGTATACATTATATAAATCTGTCATTTTGCCTATTGGGCATTATGCATATCTGACTTTACACCTTTGCTTTTTACCGTATATGATTATTTTTAAACCTGAGATTACGCATAGTTGACATTCTGCACTTTTGGCAATATGTGTCGTACCCTTCTCTATGTGTATCTGAATGAAAGGTTAACCACAAGAGTTGTTTTAGCACATATGCAATTTTTGTTCTATTTGTAAGGTTTAGAAATGTGTGTGCATGAAAATGTCTATTTGTATTGTAGGTGTTTTTTATGTATTATAAGTATGTATTTACAAAGAAACACAGTATAAAAGTATGTTTATCAGATGCATAGTACCCATAGCACATGCTTTGCTTAGTTTAGGATTAGATGGCGCTGTGTAATTTGCTGGTAAAATAATTAATTTATGGTTTAGCCAATTCTAAGACCATGTTATTTATTGCATAATACACATTAATGCAAAATCCTAACCTAAACTTAATTATTGCAAAATCCTAACCTAAACTTGAACTGAATCTAAATTGATCTCACTTGGCTTGACAAACTTGATTTAAACCGTAATTAATACAATCAGTTTTAAATATCACATAAATCAAATCAAAAATGAGATGTTAATATGACTTTAACATGTAATATTTGTAAAAATGAGATAAACTATTTTAAACAAGTCTATTTATAAATCAAACGTAGCCCAAACAATGCTTGAACATATCCCGAACCAAAGCACAGTATTCAGAAAAGTACTAACACCCAAGCCAAGGAATTCCATGCTGACCTCTGAAATGCCTCATTATAGGGAGACATGGATGGTGAAGGAAATTTCAGTTTTGAGATACCATTTTTTTTTTATACAATGTCAAAATCACACAGCCCACCTTATTCTAAAGTAGTTACCATAATCAGTAAACTCGGGTGGTAACTGGTAATATTTCACCACATGTATTATTTGCAAAACACGTTTGTTTCTGTGATGTGAAAGTCATGTTCACACTCTATCTCAATTGTTTTAAATGATCTACTTCATGTCAAGAGTAGAATGACACTCTTGCCATTGTACATGGAGAACAACAGAAAGCAGAAAAATGTGGAGGATACAAGAAGTAACCAATTATCATCATCATCTGAGCGTTAATACCGGTCGCATCCTACTCTTTCGCTTTGGAGCCCAGCGTCCGCTTTCCGGTTTTTACTTTTTTACGGTTTTCTTCGGCATCACTTATAGTGAGACCATTGGCAAGCATTTCATCGCTCATGATGTCAAGCCAGTACTTCTTAGGTCTATCCCTTCTACCGGGACCCGGCAGAGGTGGCATGGCAAAACAGTTGTTCCCAACGTAACTTGCCGGTTTTCGTAAAACGTAGCCGTACTGTAGACGATACTCTTGCAGTTTGTCTGCTATGTCACGGACACGAAGAATAGTTCGTTCCGTTCCGATATTTCCATACGCGATCCTTTCGCGTGACTCCGCACATCCAGCGCAGCATATTCATTGCCGTGACACGTAGCTCATGCTGTGTCGCTCAAGCACAGGCTACGATTCGCTGCCATATAAAAGGCCAGGTCGAATGATCGAGATACATGTCCCGGCAAATATCAATATACGCTACAGGCACCCGTCTGGACCTCAGTGCCAGATCTAATCTAATTGTCTAAAAACAGAAGATGCAGAGGCGTATTCTTCGTCTTGTATTTCTCCAAGACGATCCTTAGAGCAGAAAAGGGGAGACTCCGAGACAATTCACTCCTGCCAGATCCGGGAGACAATTATCCACTTGAAGAGCATCATAGTGAGATATGACGTTTATACCGCAGTAACTATCACACTCCTGCACTGATCCCTCTCCTTTGAAAACTGCAGTGATGACACTCAAGTCTCCATGGGTTCGGAATATTTCCGGTGAGGAGTACGCGGTTACATAGGTCGGTCAAGATACTCACACCACGAGGCCCCATCGCCTTCCAGGTTTCGATGGGGACTCCATCGGCTTGACTGCCTTGTGCCTTCATGTGGCGAAGAGCCCATTGGACTTCTTCAGGTGTTGTGGTACTAGTCGTTGATTAGGAGAGAGCACCGGTGGTAGCACCTCTTTATGCTGCTTATTCAGCAACTCTTGGAAATATGAGCGTCATCTCTCCTTTACCATGAGATCCTCGCATTATAGGTTGCTGCGGAGGTCTCTTACACAGCTGCAATTGGATATATCCTGCGTCGCTTTGACCCTGGAACGTGCAAACTTGTATGTGCTTCTGAGCCTTAGATGATTCTAACTCTGGCTATAGCTCTTTTAGTGACACGTTTCGCAGTCCTATACGCGTCATAGTCTTCAAAAGATGTGGACGCGCGCTAGTTTTTAAAGAGGGCTTTCTTCCTACCCACCCACTACCCCTACCACCCTAATCTCCCTCTGGACTGTGTCGTTCCACGACCAAGTCTCCTTGTTACACATGCCCCCACCCTTGGTTTTTCCAAGCACTGCTTGGGCCGCCCCGGTGATGATCGCCTGAATCCTATCCCCGTGGTGCTGGATTGGTACACCGTCGATGACAGCGCACATACCGCAGGTAGCCGAGGCAATCTCCTGGGACTGGGCCACCACCTAATTTGGCGTCTGCAGTGTTCAAAGTGACTCTCTTTGGGCTTCGCGCAGAGGTCCATGGACATGGAGACGATGTTGTGCAGTGAGACTCTCGCCGGGTATGACCATGCTTTTGGCTACTTTGCTAATGTGGTGTCTCCTGGTGAGTAATTAATCAATTTGGGTAGCATGCCTTCTGCCCCTGTAGGTGAATTAATGTCCGGATTTCTCGAAAGTACGTATTAACGATGGCCAGATATGGCCAGATCGGCAGCTGCACACGTCAACACAAGGATATTCTCCTCCTATAGCTTACATTTACCGTATCCAAATACCTAAATACGCACAAATTCCTCCCACGCCTTCCCCACGTGACCATTAAGATCACTACCCAAAATGATCCCCTGTGACAACAGGATACCACAAAACACTCCGTTGAGTTGATTCCAGAACTTTATCCTATCAGCTTCGCTACAACTTGCCTGCGCCGCGTAAGTACTTATCAAGTGGGTCACAATTCCATCGATAAGCACCTTTACGGTCATAAGCAGGTCGCTGAAGCGATTTACCTACTATTGTAGTCTTGAAACTCTTCGGAGAGGGCTATGGCTACCCCGTTCTCCTCACTGGGTGCACCTGTATAGATCAGCTTAGTCATTCCCAAAAAACCGGGATCTGCTGGTTTTCCACGGAGTCTCCTGCAGAAACGCCAAGGCCACTTTGGTGCACCAACTTGCAGGTGAGGTTGCCAAGTATAAAGCCCATATGATTTTCACAATAAATTCAATAATTGAATGCAGAGTTCTTACCCATACAAATCAATGTAACCCAAACCATAATATAATCAAACAAGTAGGTTATCTTCATAGATACGCACCGCGGTCGGTGTGTATGTGTGCGCGCCCGTACCATCCCGTACGTATGCGTCGTCGCACGCACACACTGACAGAATTTATCGCTGCCAAAGGAACGCCAGTCGTGGCTACGCCGTGCTTAATACCGCACGCGCCCACGCACGCACCGCCGCCGCTGCGCTACCGCTCGTAATAATTTGTTACCTACCTACTTACTTTAACTACAAATTTGTAAAAATTGCTAAAAAGTAAAAAGATTTTTTTTCTGTATCAAATGTGTAATTTTGTTATAAAATCACAAATTTCCTACAGAAAAAAGTACTTTTAATGCCTATCATTTTAGGCTACTGTAAAAATATTAAATTTCTGAATATAAAGATTATAATTTTGATACGTGTAGTAAATGAAAAAGTAAAAAATAGTCGTGTAAAAAAAAATGGGTGCGTGTACTTATGTACGCGCGTGAAAAGTTAATACTTCTCTGGCATCATAAATAACAAATCCCTGGAGGGATGTTGTGTCCATGCGAGTGAGTGACGTTACCACCTCACAGGCAACTGCAGCCAAATAACAATTCCCTGGACGGTTGTTGTGTTCAGGCGAGTGAGTGACGTTACTACCTCACGGAAAACTGCAGCCAAAAACAATTCCCTGGACGGTTGTTGTGTTCATGCGAGTGAGTGACGTTACTACCTCACGAAAAATATGCTTAAAACTGCAGCCGAATAACAATTCCCTGGAGGATTGCTGTGTTCATGCGAGTAAGTGACGTTAACACCTCACAGAAATCTGCAGCCAAATAACAATTCCCTGGACGGTTGTTGAGTGAGTGACGTTACATGACGTTATATGGCTGCAGTTTTCCATGAGGTAATAACGTCACTCATTTGCATGAACACAATAACCCTCCAGGGAATTGTTATTTGGCTATAGTTTTGAGCATATATTTCGTGACTTAATGAGCGGTTTAGCGGGCAGCTTCAACCTGTTACTTTTGTGTTACAGTATCTTAAAATTTCAATCATAATTCTTTCATAACGCGCCTAAAGGAGTATATAACTTCAATACAATAGTCAGCTCCTGGTCTATGTACAAAAAATAATTAAGAAAAACTTTGTATTATAGATCCCTGATGATTCACCTACAAAGGAAAATTGTTTTGTATATAGATAGACTATGCATTTTGACGATTGTATAAACTATAAGCGACAGCCCTACATGTTTAGGCTATTACCCTTCACTTCGGGGTCGAGTCGGCCAACTTGTTTGATTATACTATGTCCAAACAAGATGAGGTTGCATAGTATTCTGGCAGTTGCTATGAGCACTTAGGTGTGTAAGTGACTCACTATAGTTCTTACATCTAAAGCCAACTTCACCTGCGTGTGATGTCACATGCCAATTAGCAAATAAAGCTGTGACAAATAACAAATGGTGCAACAATATTCAATAAGCCTGGCAAGCAAGACTGGAGAAGTACTTCTTCTACCTTACATAAGGCCTCAGCCAAATAACAACTTTCCTACCACTAGGATGAGCAGGGCTTGTTATCTGAAAAGCTTAAGGATTTAAGTACAGATACTGATTTTGACATGCAACAACTGCCGTCAGACTTTCACAACCCAGAGGGAAAACCAGACCATTCCTATATTCAAAATCTAAAATCTTGGATATACAGGGTTCCATATCTACTAGGCTATCACTGCTCACTAGCAAAGGGTAAAGGGATTAATTATATGTTCCGATTCACACAAAAATCGCTCACAGTGTCCGAACGTGTGTTAGTATATCTCTCGGTTTGTGACTTGATTATTTTTAGAACTGGATCCTAAGCAGGTGGTACTTGCCAACCATCTTCTCTATTGAAATTGGGGTGTTTTCTTATTTCGCAAGGCTATTGAAATAAGAAAACAACATCAGGTTCAACAAAATAAATAAAACACGCGACATTCCATAGTCTGAACAATAATTAAAACTGTATAAAAATTCATTACAAAGCTTATAAGAACTAAGCAAAGAAAGTACAGCTACAAATAGCAATGTCATATGTTGGTACTTAATTTTGGGTAGTAAGTGGTTCACCATTCATTATGTTTAGAGCCAATGCTAACCTCACCTGCAACTGGTGCACCATGCCATTCAGAAAATCATGCTCCCATAGGTTGTATACTTGTTTTCCACACAATACAGTTGAAAAAAAAAATAGAATGTTGATCTTGCAAATTTATTCACTATCTATAAAATATATCTATTGTTTAAATAAAAATCTGGTTCAATGATGAGAATGTAATTGAACCTTTACAATGAGTATTATAGTTTGAAGCAGTGGGTACTGGATGGGCCTGTTAACTAACTTTAAATTGGAGGAGGGATGAATGGGTGACCCAATAATACAACATCGCAATATGGGGTGATCTGGTTGTACGATGTACAAAACTCAGATCTCTAGGTGAGAGATATGACAATGCAGGGTGTTCAAATAGGGTACTATCTTCAAAAAAGTGCTGTACATTATCTTACCCTAAATGTGCATTGGTATACATAACAATGGTGGCTAAAAGCCACATTGGAAAGTGGTGATAGCCTAGTGGATAAAAGAGTGACCTATGAGGGTCATTTGAAAAGTTCTTAGCCTAACATGGTTAAAGTCATTGGTTTTTTTTATAACTACCCTCATTTTGTAGTTACATTATTTAGCAACAAGTATGCACAGTTTAGTTTATTCACAGTAACTCATTGTTCCTTTACATGTGATACCGTAAGTCAAGTCAGAGCTATTTTTGAAAATGGATAAAATTGAACATCGTGCAGTGATAAAATACCTGAATTTGAAAGGTTTAACTAAAAAGCTATATATGAAGACATGTCTGCTACTTTGGGTGAAAGTCAAGATGAGCCCCGTAGTGGACGGCCTTCGACTGCTTCCACTGATCAAAACAAAGAAAAAATCTGTGATTTAATTTTATCTGATTGAAGATTGACTGTCGAGGAGATAGCTAAGACTGAGGCATCTCATCTGAGCAAACACATCATATAATTACTACTGAACTTGGATTCTCTAAGGTGTCTGCGCGGTGGGTATCGCGACTGCTTTCAGTGGAACAAAAACGCAACCGACTCACAACTTCTCGCAACTGTTTAGAGTTGTATGAAGCTGACCCAATAGAATTTGTTGAAAGATTTATAACCATGGATGAAACCTGGGTTCACCACAATACACCCGAGACAAAAGAACAGTTGAAACAATGGAAAAGAGCAGGATCGCCCACCCCAAAGAAGGCAAAGGTGGTTTCATCGGCGGGCAAAGACATAGCATCCGTTTTTTGGGATGCAAAGGGTATAATTCTCGTGGATTATTTAAAAAAAGGGTGAAACAATAAACTCCGATTACTATTGCAACCTGTTGTTTGAGAGAAGAAATCAAAGAAAAACGTCCAGGTTTATTGAGGAGAAAAGTCTTGTTTCATCAGGACAATGCGCGCGTTCACACCTCTATGCAATGCATGGCAGAAATAATCCGTCCGACTTTTATCTGTTCCCAAAGCTGAAAAAATTTTTAGATGGTAAACATTTTTTACAAATGAAGAGGTCATAGCCGCCGTGGACGCTTATTTTGAGGAGTTAGACGAAGAAGCCTTACTGGGTTTAAGTATGTTAGGCTAAGAACTTTTCAAATTGTATAAAATTCATCAGGACAATGCGCGCGTTCACACCTCTGTGCAATCCATGGCAGAAATCCATCAATGTGGCTTCGAATTGTTACCTCATCCCCCATATTCACCGGATTTAGCACCGACTTTTATCTGTTCCCAAAGCTGAAAAAATTTTTAGGTGGTAAACATTTTTTTACAAATGAAGAGGTCATAGCCGCCGTGGACGCTTATTTTGAGGAGTTAGACGAAGATTTTTTTAAAACGGGTATCGAAGCCTTACCGGGTCGATGGAAAAAGTGTTTTGAGCTCGGAGGAGAGTATGTTGAAAAATAAAAATAAACTCAAAATCGTGTGGTTTCATTAAGTATGTTAGGCTAAGAACTTTTCAAATGACCCTCCTATTAAGTCCCTGTTTTGAACCTGATGTATCACAAAGTTTGTTTTTTTTTTAATTTATGTATGTGCCTACATAATATTTGTAATTATCACTTACTCACTGGTGAAAGAGAACATTGTGAGGAAACCCGTACTTTCAATTTATATTTCTAATGGCATGTGATCTAACCAGAGATAGGTCTAGTTTTCCTTCTGGGTTGTGGAGGTCTGAGGGCAGTCAATCTATGTAAAATCAGTATCTACGCCAAATCCAGGTTTAAGTAGCACACCCCACCAATCCTAATGGTTTAGGAATCAGAATAACGATAGTATGAAGATGGCTCAGCAATCTCACACCCAGCTCAATGGTTATTTTTTACTATATTAGATATTCAGTCAAAAGACGGCAACTACCGAACTTAAGTCTTACTTTCATAATGACTAGTTTTGTTTAGCACCTTCATGGCATGCAAATGGTTCTTAAAATGGACCATTACCCGCTGGACTCTCTCGTGAGTGCAGAGTGCGACGACGGTGTGATGTGTTGCTCGGCCATAGACGACGCTGGGGGACACACGCGGCTGCTTGTGTGGGGCCTGCGCAGGCCGCCCGCGCGCGCTACCTGCCCGGCACCATGCCACGGCGAGCGCTACACCGCTTCCTCCGCATCCACTGCGCCGCAGCGTCTTCACAAACACATTACCACTCTACGCACTAATCCCACCGTCACACACGACGCACTCGCGGAGGGCACACGACACTGACACTCACTGAAGAATTATCTGGAACAAAAGATTAAATACGCAGTCAGCGATCTGAACAATGCAACGTTACATAAACATTTTAACAATTAGATGTGGGTACCTACTACACACGATGTGGAGGAATAGCTAAATTGTTTTAAAAACACGCTTATCGATGGTTTAAGATTTTCATGTATTTCCAGCTAACAAAATTCCACGTTTCTTAGAATTATTGTAATGGATGACACATCAAGGACGGAGTTACGCTTTTCATCGAAATATTTTTCAACCTACTCCACACAGCTGGCCGACTGTCACACACATAACAATAATGTTGCCATTATTGAATACAAACATTACTACCACTAAAGACGAATTATCAAAAGTGACAATAAAAATTCATTGCAATGGAGGGACGGTAAAAACATAATTAGTGTAATTTTTGCAGCTGTGTCGATGAGGGGTGATCCGAAAATGTTGAGTTAATAGAATGTTTTGAACAAAGTGGCCAACTGTGGTGATATTCACATTAACTCGGAAAGTCCTATTCGAAAAGGAATCGAAAGTTTTCATGCAGATAGATTCCATACATTTTCATAGACAACTTTCCAATCCGATACGAATACAGTGTTTCGAGGCAATTTGAAAAGCCCCATTGATGACATGATTGTTTAAGACACTATAAAGTCTAGTTATAGGAATGATTGATGAAAATTATACGGAAATTTGAAATAATTCATATCTACGAGCGTGTTATTAAACGTGAAAAATGAGAATTATTTTCTCTTAGACATGACATAGGTGGTCGAAAGTAGTTGGAAATGGTTTGTATAAATATAGACACTGTTCTCTCAAACTACGCTGTTCAATAAAATTATAATAATCTAATCTAATCATAACTACTATTATAATTATACTAAAATATATAGATATATATTTTAGATAGATATATATTTATTATATGATACTCATTGGTGTACAAATTTGTAGGATTTTATTGAAAATTTTAAAGGCTTCAAAATTATAGTAACTAAATTGTTTTTTTTTTGCTTCTCAGGAATTAGTTATAGTAATTGTCACAAAAACAAAAATTCATTTAAGAATGGTTGACCTTTACTTCCAAGTTAACGTGGTATTCGAAATATACCAATAGGTATTCTACTATTTTGGGAGAAATAGACAATTCTAGCAACACACAAGAAATACAGGTTGTTTGGAAGATCGATGTAAAAATTGTAGCTTTGTATATTTATGTGGCTTTATGTTGAAATTATGTTATCAATAGTCAAATCTGGTAATTTTCGAGAATTTTTGATTGACCTCTGATGAAGATTCTTTTCACTATAGATATATACCTACATAATTAGCCTTAATTGTTTTTAATAATTAAACAATAATTATCGAAAAGGTACCTATAATTATTAGACCTTTAATATAAAACCGGAACTCTCGTTCATGCTCTTTGTTTTAAACTCTTTTCAGAGAAAGCTCCAAATGTTACGCGATATCTTCGCCAATTTGGAATCGATTTGCAAATTCAATATTTTTGTTATGAACCACTAGCGCCGGATTGGTTCCATATAAATTAAGTGAACAGTGACAGCAGAATACACTGAGGATTTTTTTACCTACATATTCACGCGAAGTCCCATGCAGGGTATGCTGAAAAAAATGATTGAGGAATAAATAATTTTAAGGGGTCTATTGATATTTAGGCATGTTAAACCTCGCAATTAATAAAATCCTGTTTTTGTTGTGAAGTGCCATGAATTTGTACAAAGTTTATCATCTTTCTTAAACTTGTAACTAACTTCAAAAAGCAGGAGGTCCTCTTTTCGCAACACGGAGGCATACCTATCCATTTTATAACATTTTTATCTACAATCTTAGAAAAACTACGAGTAGCAGTTTCATACAGATGACCATACCACGCGTACCATTTTCCTGGGTTAATTAGGGTTATACATAGAAGGTAGGGTGTTTTACTGTAATCAGAATTGTTATTAAACTGCTTGGTTTATTACACAAAGAATGTTTATCTATATTCCACTATAACGCTTGTAGTCAAGCTTGTAGTTTGATTATCGCTATTTTAGTGCAGGAGGCTTACACAATATTGGATGTCCAAGGTAAAACAACATCAGCAATACAGTCCTGCTCCCGAGCAGATACCTACATTAATTTTGTAAATGGCGCTTCAATCTGGCACATAAAAATTGCTGTTTTTAAACGGAATAGTATGTCCAATGTGTCATCCTACTAATATTAGCGAAAGTTTGTATGTATGGATGTTTATTTCTCTTTCACGCTTAAACGCCTGAACGGATTTGAATGAAATTTGGCACGTAGATAGATTATGATCTGGAAGAACACATAGACTACGTTATTTGACTCCACGCGGGCGGAGCCGCGGGCAGCAGCTAGTGATATATAATGATAATATGACATGGCCGAATGAATAACTGACCGACCGAATCTAATAGAAGCAAATTAGAGCTTCGGCCGATATTTGGATTTTCGGAATAAACAGAATTGGTAACACATCGAAACACATTGTTACCACACCTATAGAAAGATCATTATTATATAGTATTTATGGACATTCTGTGTGTCATTTACATATTTATGAAATATGTACTAAAAATATCATCGGCATTATTTAAGTATCTGTCTACTTACATAACTATATATAAATAGAAATTCTGTGTTAATAATGTCATTATTCCATGGTACCTAAATATTTTAATGACTACTATTACGCGTAGAAACTGTATTTAGTAAACCTGTTTAACATCGTTACATTTCACTACCTATTATGTTCTATACCTAATTGCGTAGTCACTTTAGGTTTATCGTGTTACAACAGTTACAAATGTTGAAAAAAAAAATGCTTTATTGGTAATTTACACATCGTTAAGTAGCACGTTTATCAAAGATTAAATAACAATCTTCGTAAAATGCATCGCAAAGGTCACATCAGGCGGTAAATCGAGTTGGAAATAGATGTTGTTTCGAACACTGTTGTTGCGAACGCTTTTACCGTTTCAAAGTTGTGTGTGCTTCTGCTTAATATAAAGTTGCGTATGTACATACACAGTTCACACACGAACAGTGAACACGGTATCTCTGTCCCGTAGGCGGGGCAAAGGGCCAGGCAGGACCTGGTGAACGACCGCGAGTCCACGACCGAAGATGTCGCGAGTGGCGACTCGCGCTGTCCGATCCGTTCGGTCGCTGCCGGCCGCTCCGTGTATGCACCAATATGGAATGGCTTGTTTGATTACATGGAAATACTATGCAACACTCAGAATACAACGATGCACTAACTGTACTTTTATGATAATAACGCTCATGCCATTGGGTACGCATTGACGTGCATTAAATGGACTCGTAATGATTTAGATGTTTAAAAACATGTTGCTATTTACAATTAGAAGTCAACACACATGGACAGTTGTAGATAAGTGCATTATTACATTAGTTTCATTGTATTACACATATTATTGTCTACATACGTGCCTACCCTATAGACCGAGTTCGCAATTATGATGTAAGAGAGTTTACCTGAAAATAAGTATCGGTGTTAACATAAGAAGAGATATGCTTTTTTGATTCGGATATGTAGAAAGAATGCAAGAGGAAAGAATGACGAAATAGACATGCAACGCGACCAACCATGACCAAATTGGCCATGTGTTACCGTATGGTGGTGTCGGGAGTATAAAGAACCGGTGAGCGTGCATCAAAAGAGCTATGAATGTTAAATAAGTGAGGTGTGTAATAGTCATGTGACATAAAGACATAGATAACTAAATAATTGCTGCTTACATTATGATTGATAGAGATTTTATTGAGTGAGTGACTGACAATTGTCTCGAATACAAATTGTGAGGATAAAACAAATTGTGACCAGTCAGTCATCCCATGATCATGGCATGACGTCTGCTACGTCGCCGAAATATCGGAATAATACAAAAACAGATTGCTATAATTCCGGTATTTACAAATGATGCTAACCGCCGTGGAAAGTCAAAATTGTAAAACAATTGTCCTATAATTTGAAATGTTTCTGTTTATGCATGAAAATGTCATTATTACATTTTATCACTTTTAACATGCAGGAAGTGAAAAAGTTGCATGTTAATAAATCGGTCCCAAGAACCGAGGTGATCGGGAAGTAACCGAAAGAATCAATAACGAGTGGCCTTTAAAAAATAAGCTTTGTTGAATAAAATCTTACGTTATGTAATGTTTAAAATTGTTAATATTTTTTTGGGTTTTGTACATTTGATTGACAGGCAGGCAAACAACAAAGTCAACAAAAGGGTTTTTAACCCTTTTGAAATCGTTCTGCTACAAGTCGTCGGCCATACGACTGCTCCAAAAAGTTACTCTATTACACCATACACTAAACGCCTTAACCAATTCAAATGTGTGACGTATCGCAAGAATCCTTACGTTATCTCGGGTAATGTAGGCTGTGTGACGTCATATTAAAAAAATGGCGGATTATGTACTCAATATTCTGCAGATTGACGAAAACAATATTCCAAAGCTATCGAGTGGAGTACCAAAGTCAAGGGTTTTGAGAGTTGGAGAAAATCCACCACCAACAAAGATTCACCATCCCTCCGACCAATCATCTCAAAAAAAAGCCCAAAAGTGATCTCAAGGATATGTACAACTAACGATTAAAGCCACTTTTAAATAACAAAATATAATAATCAATTAACCTTATTAACACATATGTTATTCATTAATCCTGTATGCTTATTAGTTTAAACGTGTTTTTATTAGAAACTAGCTACCTGCCCCGGTTTTACACGGGTGATCGCTACCAAAATTCACAGGATCACCCACTTGGCTAATCTAAAAATTCCCTATAAATTTCATCAAAATCGGTAAAACCGTTTTCGAGTCTATACAGGACAAATATACTTACATTGATTTTTACTTAGATAATGGCAGGCGAGTTTCAAATTTTTTTTAATATATTGACTTGTTCTCCAGAACGCAACTAAATATATTAATCTAATACCACGGTTCACTTAAATTACATTATACATTTTAGATATAGACTTTTTACATGGCTGACAAACACATATTTCCATAGTATGATGCACGAAGACAATGTGTATTTATTTCCTATTGTAAAGTTATCGGGAAACATTATCTCTTTTTTAGGATTCCGTACCCAAAGGTTCTCGAATGGCGTCGACGACCTCAAAAGATTTGAAGGGAGTCGATTGATGCAGATGGGTCGGGATCGAGGCCAGTGGCTTTAGATCTAGAGAAACAGTACAGAGTGTGTATTACTACGGTGTATAACAACAATAACGAAAATGAAAAAGTAAAAAATTCAAAAGGGCCTATGTAAGAAACTTGTTCTAGAAGGTGGTACAGAACTCTTGGTGTGCGAGCCCAGCTCGCACATGGCAGGTATTTTTTTCTATTTATTTATTAATCCTGCTTTATAGCGGGATGGTATACTCAGGGCGTGTGAATTCGAGTCGCGTTTGTACGGTTTTTTTCTACCAGTAAGGGATAGGTAGCCGTTACCGCAGTAGCAAAACGATGCATGCGACGCCAGGTGCATTATCTATCCGGAAACGCCTATTCAAGTCTTTTACGAAAAAGAGGATGCTATAGTAGTAGTATCATTTATCTATCTATCTATCTCGAAAAAACAAGGCATTGGGTTCTATCCACAACCAGAATCTAAGGGTTCGAGGCAGACAATTTTTATGAAATCCCACAGTATACAATATTTTGATTCCAATGTTTGAGGTTGAATATGTAAGGCGTAAGGTCGTTCAGCGTACTATGATAAGAGCTATGTTCGGAGTTGGTCTGATAAATAGAATCAGAAACGAGGGTATCAGCATTAGAACTAAGGTAAATGACATGAACCAAAAGTAGGAAGCTGAAGTGGCGGTGGGACAGCCACATTACTCGTAGAATCGACGACCGCTGGGCAAAAAAGGCTCTTAATGGCGTCGACGACCTCGTAAGTATTGTAGGGAGTCGATTGATGCAGATGGGTTGGGATCGAGGCCAGTTTGCTCCAGGGAGGCTCGGCTCTATATTCAGAAGCGAACGAACGAATACGGGTTGAAATTATGATGTGTGTGTGCGCATGGTATTAAAAGTTGCGCCTTACGTGTCTTTCCCAAATCCACATTTGCTTGTCAGATAGGTATTTTTTATACTATATTTATTTGATGATAAATATTTTTTATACAACGTCGGGAGGCATATAAGCATACGGCCCACGTGATCTATAGCGGTTATCGTGCCTACGAACGCCTGCAATACGTGAAGTATCACTCGCGCGTTGAAACCTCTGTTGATAACACAGTAACTCCTTAAGAGCTTACTGGAAACTTCATTCACGCCCAGGAACACAACAACCCTCCAGGGAGTTAAACACAAAAAGACAATTTAAACCTATGGCGAGCTACTTATATCTCAATTATGAGCACACCTGGGATACAACATATGAATGAGATGTATACTTCGATCACATATTTTAGTGGAGGTATACATAAGTAACATAACCACAACATGTGATAAACAAAACGGTACAGCGACCTCTATCTGAGCAACAACAACCTGTTTAAAACATACCTGACCAGTTACAATTCAATCGCACCCCGGGCTTGGCCGATGAAAAATAAACACATCAGATACCTGGAGCATGTGCCAAGTAAGTTTTAAAAGATATGGCATCTATTGTGACCGTTGTATAGAAGACAGGTAGATGAAACCATGACAACATAAAAACTTTCCTTTCCGAACATGATGTTGATGCCCATTGATGTTTTTTGCAACAGTACCATACCTATAGGGGACCCTTTGAAATAGTTCTCTTGATTTTAAGGATCAAATTACTGAATATGTGAAGGCGTGGGGTGGGGTCAACTTTGATCATTTCTAAATACTACCTCAAAAACTAGCTAACATAATATTATTTCTAATTGTTTTATTTTTTGAAGTTATATATAGTAGGCGCGTTAGAGAAAAATGAAAGTGATTTTTTACTATACTGACATCTAAAATCGACATTACGAAGTTGGGTGTTAAATGTTTTTTTTTTTATATATTGGCTCAGCATCGTGGCTCCTCTTCGCCTGCTGGTAAGCGAAAAGAGGAGCCCAAATTGCAGCGGCAACTGACAAAGGACTACAGTGTCCTGTCAGTTGACGCTACCATGCTGGCCCGCAAGGTGCTTCTTCACGCTTCGTTTGAAAGATCCCACGTTGTAAGAAGGAGGAAACATATGTGCAGGCAAGGCGTTCCACTTTTTAATAGTTCGACAGAGATAGGAGTCGGAGCCGAACTTGTCTCTAAAGTTTTGTTCGTGACTATATTCAAGGTGGTTATTCAAATACTTATTTATGAATCTATAACGTGTTTTAAATCAGTATATATAAAATATATTTATATGTGTGTGTCTTAAAATTATACATTGCGGTTAATTTACATATAACCAAAATATATTTACATATATAACAGATACTCCAATTTTATTTATCTGTATAGATATCATACAGATAAATAAAATTGGAGTATCTGTTTGTAATATTAAAATAACATATATGGATGTATATACGGTACATATACCAAAATATTTTTTTTTACAATTTTTGTCTGTCTGTCCGTCGTTTGTTCCGGCTAATCTCTGAAACGGTTGGACCGATTTTGACGGGACTTTCACTGGCAGATAGCTGATGTAATAAGGAGTAGGCTATTTTTATTTTAAATAATTTATTTATTTTTATTCAAATAAATAAATGATAAAAAATAACTATTCCACGCGGACGAAGTCGTGGGCACAGCTAGTTTAATATATAATCGTTTTGTTTTTAGAGTACCTACTACGTCTTATGGCGTGAAGTTCTCTCTGGTACCCCGCAAAGAACTTGGAACATATACATACATACAATTTTTGTAATTTCACTTTTTGGACTTCATCCAATTTGTTAAATCATTTTTTTTTTAATCAATGCTGTATATGACGGTACAGTTTCTCGCATGCCTCAGATCTTAGAGGTTAGACCGAATTGCGTGCTCTTTTAAGCGTTCCGTTTTTCCTTTTTGTACGTAAAACTCGGGAATTTGGGATGTAATCTAAGATTTTTTTATACTAAACCGTAGCTAATGGATACCAGATATATAATTAGTATTGCTCACACGTTGTCATCCCAACGCTACTAAAGCAACTCCTTAAGATATTTACTGGTAACCTCACTCATCTCTGAAACACGGTAACTCTCCCGGCAGATGTTATTTTAATTGATTTTTTGAGGATTCGACGAAATGTACCGCTCTGTCTGTTGCCAGCCCAGAGACGTTTCGGTCATGTGAATCGTGTTATTAAACTGCGCGTAATGCGCGTGAGTGGCCCGAGGAGCGGACAAAAAATAACAACGCAAATCACCGACGCTGCCGATTTGTTATTCCAATGCGACCTTCCTTGACTTCAGAGTTCAAATGCTTACCTATCGCCAGCCGATCCGAAGACATCGCCGTTTATTTTTTCGTATTTGGAATTTTAGTTACGCTAGCAATATTTAACAGTTAAATACATGTAGGGACATACAAATTATATGACTATAACGTTATCTGTCTCATAACATACTAAACTGAAATGCGGAGTGCTATGCAATCAAAATGGTGTAAGTGGCAATGATATGGACGTGGATTAATTCCAGAGAAAATCGTGAGGTATATCAAAAGTATAAACAGACGAACAAATAAGGAAGGCGAATAATAAAGTAGATATCAAAGTTTACACAATAAAGCGTAATGAATACATACGACTAAAAAAGTGACTGATGAATATGGATAGAGATACAAGACGCAAAAATATAGCAGCGAGATGCCAAACAAGTCCTCACATATCATATCACTACGTAAATTTTTAACATCAATGACAAATATGTTTGATGCGAGTATATTTTTAGTAACACTTATGTATACACATGCAATTAGTGAATTAATACCCAAGGTCTCATAACTAGAACCATATAAAAAAATCATAATTCGTAAAGAAATCAGCGCATTTCGTCACAGAAACAAATTCAACAATGGGTAGGGATCTCCGATAAAGCACGTAATTTATTCACCCATGATTTGAACGGTCTTGTAGTCAGGTAATGTATTCGTTATATTACAAAAAGGTGAAACATCGGTCAAGATCATCATACACAGAACCCAAGCAAAGCCACTAAAACGTAACGAGCTCGTAAACACCCCACATAAGCACTTTGACAAGACTTGAGCCCGAGCGTAGACTGTACAAGGAAATAAATGTCACTAAGGGATATTAGCACAGGCTATAATTATTTTGATACTTCGATACCGTATTTTCTCACTCGGCCAGGTAACTTCGCCAATTCTGATTTTTAACATAGATCTTTTTTGTACAAAAACATACACTTAAACTAAAAGGATCATTTTGAACCTTAGGCGATTGATGTTAAGGTGGGTTTTTTAGTTATTTTTTTTTTACTTGATTGTGACGAGGATTGCGCTCCAAGGCCAGGTCGACAACCCGGCTGTGCTGCAACGGGCACGTGCGAAACCAGCTTACCTCGACACCAGTGAGAACGTTCGACTCCTTGTTGCCAACAACACACCGCATAAGACTGTATATGTCTTTGGTAAAATCGTATTCCTAATTTCATCAAATTATAAATCACTATTTATTTTATTTACATGTATGTTACAACCAACCATATTTACATATGTACACACATCAAAAGTGTCTAGGGATCAACATATATTTTTGCAATAACTTTTCTCCTGATTGATATTAATTAAAATTTTCTTTAAGGATTCATCAAATAAAGTGTTTTCGTTTGTCTACAGTAACGATAAACCAAGTCACCTTTGCATTAATAAAGAAATTTGCCATTTTCATAATAAAGGGATTTTTGATATTTGAACCACTAACATTAAAGTTCGAAAAAAAGACTGAAATAACAGTTTTCTTTAAAATTTTATTGGGTAACTTAAACAATTAATAATCCGTGTTTCTACCGCGAACACTAACAACACAAGAACATCGGTTTGGCATACTCAAAATGAGTTCATCCAAATCACGCTGTGGAATGGCCGCCCATGTTCGTTGCAACAACAAAAAAAGGTCTTCTTGCGACTGGATACCCTCCATATTCGGCAGAGCTCTTCTCTGTAGCATATCCCATGCATGCTCAATCGGGTTCAAGTCTGGCGACTGAGCAGGCCAGGGCATGACATTGATGTTAGCTGCGGCGAGAGTCTGTCTTACAACTCTTGCGGTGTGCGGTCGTGCATTATCATGCATTAACTGAAATAAAGGACCGATTTGCACTTGTAGAGGAACGATGACGTCTGATACAATCGTCTCAGCATAAATTTGAGCGTTGAGGTTGCCTCTGATCCAAATCAACTCAGTTCTTCCGCTGATCCTAATACCCGCCCATACCATGATGGTTCCACCACTGTAAGGATGGACTTCCTGGCAGGATTTTAATCGCTGTTGGCGTCCAGGGGTTCTCCAGTGTCGTATACGTTTATATATTTTATATATTTTTTTATTACAAAGCGACATCTCAATCTCAAGAAATCCGCATAAAAATGCTTGATCCCTAGACACTTTTGATGTGTGTATATGAACCAATATTTCTATACCCCATACTTGACATTTCTCCGTCAAAATTGATTTTTTACTAAAATAACAAAGCAAGTTTATCCCTGTGTACTCATATAATTAGTCACCTAATGATAAGTTACATTTCGGCAGCTTTACACATTTAAATGTTCATGTTAGATCTCTGAACCGATTATTAGAGTTTATAATTAGTATAGTTAATTTTAATGCCAATTATTAAAAAGAATAAATTGATAATAAGTGAAACTTTGGGAGCCGGTAGATAATAAAAAACTTTTAGACCTACTTGTATTTTGCTATATCTCACCTTAACGATATTTCATAGATTCATCTGCAGATCCGCCTAAAAGCTTAGCTTTTGTAATAAATTATTGACTACAAGCAACAAGCGTTATTAAGATATTTAAAGTATTTATTTGGAGACCTTGATCAGAAATCTAAAACCAGTGAAGAAGGATTGAAATAAACTAAAACGTATAATTTCTCAAAAGATCCAGAAGTCGCCAGTCTACATAAAGTCTAGTAACGAGATCAAAACCTATAGTAGCTCATCGACAGCACAATTCTCATTTATGTATGACTATTGTATGTATGTATATTTTCACGCCAGGTCCCTTGCGGGGTAGGCATAGAGAACCAAGCGCCATAAGATGCGGTCCTTACATACTTCACTCGCTTCTGTAACATTCATAGCTCTTTTCATGCACGTTCGCCGGTTGTGAATATTGTAATTGTGGACCAATGGAGTATTGATAGACTAGTGCCCTTGTGGATAAAGAACCGGTCTATTTACTGACTACCCCCTGGTTCAAATTCTGGTCAGGAAACCCGCACATTAAAAGAATTAGTGTAAATTGTGGAGATGAAGTTGCTAACGGCAGTCAGTCCATGTCAAAATTAGTATGTATATCTTCATGCCAAGTCTAGATTATATATATTATATATACGCTAGATGACTGGATCTACTATCCACCTCATACATGGAGAGCGTAGACCAAAGTTAGTCCCTTACCACTCTGTCATAAACTAATTTCATTGAAATGTTTATCTTTTTAGTTAAAAAACCATCTTTTAGTTCGTTTACATGGATTTACCTTAGGATTACACACATGAAAGAAAAATCTAAGTCGGATTATACTCAAAAATATAACGCGAAGCAAATTGGGTTCTTGATTTTTTTTAACTAATTATCACATTTAAAAGGGACAAAATGTGGATCTATGTTGATACAATTTGAATTAAATAAATCAAGCTAATTCCCTTATATCACTCAACATACATAAAATCCTACATGGTAACCATAGAATCTCTTTCTCAATGGTACAACAATCACATCACAATGCATATGTAGTTGGCAAGCGATTCACGCGACTTGTCTCGCTCCGTGGAGTTCGTCTATCCGGTCTATCATCTTCAAAACATAAACAAATGACGTCACCCGTACTTTGTTGCTATGCATTTGACCGTAGCAAACAGTGACGGTTTTTGTGTTAATTTAGACACAAATGCATTTCCTAACGTGACAATGAATAGTATAGGTAGGTATTTTTTAAACTATATTTATTTGATGATAAATATTTCTTATACAACGTCGGGAGGCACATAAGTATACGGTCCACCAGATGTAAAGTGGTAACCGTAGCCTATGAACGCTGGTAATACATTAAGTATCACTCGAGCGATGCCACCTCTGTTGCTAACACAGCAAATTCTTAGGAGCTTACTGGTAACCTCACTCATACGCAGGAACACAACAACCCTCTAGCCTCGAGGGAAATTGTTATTTGGCTACGGTTTTCTGTGAGGTGGAGGTACTTCCCCAGATGAGCTGCTTTGATGGGGCCTACCTCTTTTAAAATCGCCCTGACCAAGACAAACAGATATGTTCATACAAACAAATGTTTGTCCTGTGTGGGAATCGAACCCACGAGCGTTGGTGTCAAACTCGCGTTATTAACCGCGGGGCCACCGAGCTCATCAAAATATTATGTTGGATGAGATGACAAATCATCACGTCCAAGGTACAGAAATTATAATAAGTAGTAAAATAATAGGTATAATATTTTCTCAATAATATAACTTAAAGAGAAAATCTGACGAGCTCGGTGGCTCAGTTGTGAATGTTGCGACTTTGACACCAATGCTCGTAGGTTCGATTCCCACACAAGGCAAACATTTGTGTGCATGAACATGTCTGTTTGTCTTGGTCTGGATGATATAAGAGAGGTAGGGCGCATCAAAGCAGCCCGTCTGGGGACCTCACAGAAAACCGCAGCCAAATAACAACTCCCTAGAGGTTGTTGTTGAGTGAGGTCACCAGTAAGCACCTAAGAATAAAAATAAAAATGAAGGCAAATGGCTTCAATGACATTACAACTAAATCAATATTTTTAACACAAGCTAACCAAATTTGCAAGGTTTATGAAATTGGTTACAAGTTTTCCGTAAAACCGAAGCGTCTCGCGTCATACGCATGAGTGACACCCCTGGTGTTGCAAATGTAAGGCTGCGGTGACTGTTTACCATCAGGCACGCCGTACGCTTGATACACTACACACAGATACGTTTACTGACTTACATTAAAATTAAATTATAGTTATGTATATATTGTTTTATGTATTTGTGAATCAAAGTATAGTCTATCCCTTTAAGACGCATTTACAAATTAAGAAACACGCACATTATAAAAATTATGTAAGTAGGTTTTAACTGTTTGCCTATATGTAAAAAATGTTGTGTTCGTATGGTTCAACACTTACAAACAGGACCAGACTGAATGGATTTAAAAAAAAAAATTTGGTGACAATGTTTCTTATGTTCCCCCGATTGCACAAATAATTGCACAAGTAAAAGATTCGATTTTTATAAATAAACCTCGGGAAAGTGCAGAAGACGCGCGTCTCTTTACATAGGTACGCATTTTTTGATTATGATATACTGGTAGGTGGTACGTAGAAAACTTACATTTTACATACGGGAGAATAAGTGCAATGAAATAAATCTGTTGTTCGGTCGGGGTGCACCCTACGGGGAGTCAACGACCGGCCCAGTGTGGGCACCCGAGCCCCGCCGCCGAAACACACGCGACTTCTCCGGAGCCCTATGGGTTCAACGAACCTTCCGTCGCCCTTCTATGAAGCCCCCTGCAAATTATACACGAGCCAGACAGATCACCACTCGATTAATGTTAGGTGCATATAGTTTAAAGGCACCGCGCGACGTCTGACTGTGCTCTCTGAATATCCGTTTACGTTAGCAATCTAATAATGTAATTTACATTTATTTATAAATTTAGTACCTCCACCTTACAGAAGACCGCGGCCAAATAACAATTCCCTGGATGGCTGCCGTGGTCCTGTGAGTGAGTGACGGGACCAGTAAGGAGCTGGTGTGTTATCGGTGGGGGTGGCACTTTCAGTATTGCAAGCCTTTATAGATTACGGTAACCAATTTACACCAGGTTGGTCTTATGAAGAAACTGACTTGCTGAATGGCTAATCAACGCACTGGTGAAACCGCAGAGTGTAAAACTTTGCTTACAGATTACATAAATGATGTAACACAAAGAAAAGATTATTGGAAATTTATTTCCTTAAAAGCTTTAAAATAGAGGATGAAAGTTTGTATTAAAGTTCCTGTGATATGGTAAATCAGCAAACCAAAAACGGTAGTCTCTTTTTTGAAAATTCGTCGTTTAGGGGAGTAAAATAGAGATGCACGTTTGTATGAAAGCAAGTTCATGATTTTTAAACGGTTTTAGTTATTTAGCTTGCCTTCTTAGTGTCTTGTTAAACCTAGTAATGGAAATTTTACCCCCTTTCTGTTGTCCGATTGATTTGAAAGTTGGTTTTATTTTATTTCAATCTGATCAATGCCCTTTAGTGATGTGATGATGAAGAGTGATATGATGACTGTTACCTAATTATATTTTAGCTTTCAGTACATTGTCTGCATTATTATTAAGTTTCTGTACAATAAAAACATTTAACTTAAAAAAATCTTTTATTATTGAAGTCAGAAATGCGTATACTGTGAGATCAACTTCTATTGTAGTACTTTTAACCCTAAGGGGAAAAAATAGGATGAAGGTTTATAAATTATAATTTTCCGTAGGTGCTCACACATAACGTTGACCGTTATACCGAGGCGTCGTATAAATCGTCGAGTATGAATCCTTGGAGTCTCTTTTGCTATATCTAAGTATATCTATAAAACAGCCCATATATTTGTTGTGTTCCCGCGGGATGCGTTAAGGAAGGATTTTTGGAAATATTCACGGAAACGCGAACGAAATCGTGAAAACCCTGCACGTCTGCACATAAAAAAAAAATATCTAGGTATAATCTATATATAAAATAAAGAATCTATGTATAAAAGCCGTCACTGGCTGACAGAATGGTTGTAAAAAATTAAAATTGTAGGTATGGAGGTGAGATAAAAAATATTATTGAAATTTCGTTCTACGAGGGTGTAAAATCGAATCCGAAATTTGATAAAAAAATATTTACTGGTACGAAATTTGGTGTAAATAAACATTCTTTCATTTCATTTTAACATTAATTATTTTTGATATACGACCTCAACGAACATGAAATGAAAATAAAAACCTACCTACACCTGGATTTACAGAAAGTGGAAGGAAGGGTTCTAAGTAAGTGGATGGGAGATAGAAAGAGAATAGAAGAAGATAGCCGAAGTGAGAAACCAGCATTTCACACACACACCCATCATCACGCCTGTCTCCCATAGGGGTAGGCAGAGACTATAGAACGCCAGGTGCACCGATCCAAACATACCGCTCTCGCTTCTACCACACTCATCGACCTCTTCATGCATGCTTTTCGGTTTTGGGTACTTTTGATTTGGCCCTTTTTTTCAAACAGCATTTCAATCTTATGCAATGCTCTTAGCGTAATGTCATGAAGTTGGGCGATTCAATTATATACATATAACAGCATTAAAATACGTAACAACCGGGTTATATATGACCAATATTGATACAATCCCACCACTTTAGACATATTCCGTAGAAGCAGCTCCGTGAAACGGCTACAACTTAACAAGTCCGTAGATTGGTTTTCTGAGAGTATTGTATTGAACAGACCCGATGCTCGATGGATTGAAGCGTGGGACGCTGCAAATGTCCTTGGGCTCTGGAGCGCGAAATATTTATGAGACCGGGCTCGATTACGGCTGTCTGACACAAATAGCGAAGGTAAATACAAAACGGATGGATCATATTATTTATAACTCTAAGCAACAATCAGACAATCACTATTGTAGGTAGGTACGGGACTTAGCGCGATTTGTTTTTCTATTTTCGTAGTCATGGGATGACTGAGGTAAGTATGTATGTATATCTTCATGCCAGGTCCCTTGCGGGGTAGGCAGAGAGAACCGAGCGCCATAAGACGCGGTCCTTACACACTTCACTCGATTCTTTCACATTCATAGCTCTTTTCATGCACGCTCGCCGGTTCCTAAAGCTCCTGACATCACCTTCTGATAAAACACGACCAATTTGGTCATGGTAGGTTAGTCTTGGTCTTCTTCGGCTCCTATATCCTTCCACTTTCGCATTGTATATCTGTTTCGTCATTCTTTCATCTTGCATTATTTCTACTTGTCCGAACCAACGGAGCATGCCCGTTCTTATCTTAACACCGACACTCTCTTTCAGATTCAGACCAACTCTCTTCCTTACGTCATCATTTCGAACGCGGTCAGCAAGCGTTATACCACAAATTTTTCGAAGTGCTCGCATCTCGACCGCATATACAAGCATACGGCCCACCTGATATAAAGCGGGTACCGTAGCCTATTAGCGCTTGCGATATATTAAGTACCACTCGCCACCTCTGCTGCTTATACAGCAACTCCTTGGGAGCTTACTGGTGACGTCACTCACACGCAGGAACACAACCCTCTAGGGAATTGTTATTTGGCTGCGGTTTTCTTGAGGTGGAGGCACTTCCCAGACGGGCTGCTTTGATGCGCCCTACCGCTCTTAAAGCATCCAGACCAAGACAAACAGACATGTTCATGCACACAAATGTTTGCCTTGTGTGGGAATGCCCTGAGTGAGCCACCGAGCTCGTCAAAATACCCGTGAAAGTTTAAAATTATACATCAGACATAAGGCCATCATCGAGACATACACGTAATATAGGCATCTTAAATACTCCTTTGTAGTCAGTAACACCTGGCAAAAATCCGCTGGGCTATATGGTAGAAAAGCTTATGTCTGTAATGTTCGTACGATCATCAGATATTTTTTCTCTGCATATTCTTTACCGCAACAAAGGTAATAGGCATATGGAGACCCGATGACACGATATTACATACTAAAGTAGAACGCGCAGCTCTTATTGGCTAGTTCACGGATGAACATCGCGACACATATCGGCTTATTGGATAAAATATCCTCAGTAGGCTCATTGGTCAGTAGGTTCGAATCGCTGAGATATTAAGTGTTAAGGTGTTACGCGTGAGTGAAGGAGCCTTCATGCGTCGTAAAGTGGTTAATTGATTTGCGTTTATCGCGGTGAAAAATTTAGTTTCATACGGATTCAACATGACTGCATTACAAACTTGCTACGCGCCTACGTATTGGGATGAATGTCATAGATTTATGCACTTCCCAAACGTGGATTGTTAGAAAATTTCACGAGTATTAGGTATAATTATAAGTCACTTTTTGTACGTTGGTCAATATAGTATATGTGTCAAGTTTATTTTTACATAAAATTTAAGTTCCACGGGGTTGTTTTCTTGTTTTTATTAAGTACGGTACAGACATTTACGTATAGCTAGCTAACTAAGAAATAAATATTCATTTTTTTTTATACATCGTCGGGAGGCATACAAGCATTTGGCCCACCTGATGTAAAGCTGTTACCGTAGCCTATGAACGGTTCTATTATCTTCAATATCCAGCTGTAAGGCTTTGCAGCCAGGGGGTTTTTTGGTCTATGCATCTGAGTACATCTTTAAATTATTCACACGCCAGCTATCTTGTGGAGAGAACTAAGTAAGACAAAATGACTCGGTCTTTACACAACTTAGTACTTTAGAATTCATGGCTCTTCATGCGCGCTGGTCGATTTTTAGAGGTCTTGTGAGAGGTAAGGCTGTCAGGCTAAGAGAGGTAGAGCGCAACAAAGCATCAGCCCGTCTGGGGTAGTACCCCCACCTCACAGGAAACCGCAGCCAAATAACAACTCTCTAGAGGGTTGTTGTGTTCCTGCGTGTGAGTGAGGTCACCAGTAAGCTCCCAAGTAGATGCTGTGTAAGCAGCAGAGAAGGCATCGCGTGAGTGATACTTAATATATTGCTAGCGTTAATAGGCTACAGTACCCGATTTACTTCAGGTGGGCCGATTATTTGTATGTATCCCAACGTAGTATAAAAAAGTATTCACTCAGATTCCATACATTTTGACAGATAACTTTTTGATTCCGATTCGAATATGGATTTCGATGCAATGTTAATACCCTCGCTGATACCACGTTCAGCCATGCAATTCTGTAAGAGCAAACATTCTTACATCCTCGGAAACATCGGCTGTTACAGCCTTGAACACAAAATTGCAATTCTTTGGTGTCGCTTTTCATGATTGCGCGACACTAGCGCCGCAAGGCTGCGTTTGGAATTGGAATTCTACAAGGCAAACAGCCTCGCGTACGCTTACAGCCATATAGAATACCAAATAATTAGCCGTGATCGCAATAGAAGATGTCAAAGCTGTGACATCTGTGATTACAGCGACGCACACAGCCATTACGAGTCGCTTAGAGAATTGCATGGCTGATAAAACAGGACCAATACATATATAGGATATAGAGGAAGTTAGCAGTTAAACAGCTCATTCAATTTGACAACTAACACAGGATACTTCTCAACCCACTTTACTGTCTGACAATGCAACACGAAGTACTATCGGTTGCAGCAGAAATTTTAGGTTTTAGTGACCCAAGTGTCGTTTCGTTATTTGCTTGCGTTCGACGAAAACATTTCACCAAATGCATTAGAGTTAATGTTTGGTTGGATCCGCCAGCATGTCAGTGGACCGGTTGCAGATAAATATAAGCCGCCACTATTTCTGTACAGGCGCGTCGCGTCAGGGACACACTAGACGAGAAATAACGCGGCGTAGTCGCCAAGCGCTCTCTAAACAAGTTTTTATTTTACCGATCTCGACCAGCTTCCACGTCCAACACCGCTTTTATCAGCGTCGTAAACCTGGCATTATCACGGCGAACGACGATGAAACGTGAAGAAAAATATATTTTGCGAAAGAGCGAATTTAATCGTTTATAATACCTTTGCGTGGAATACCTTGTCTCTACGGATGAAACTGAATGCGACCGCTGCCAGACAATTCAATTGACAAAATAAAATCGGGTTTTGAGTAACTGACAACGTAATCACATATCTATAATCAAGAGAAATTCTTGTATAGTGTATATCAGAGAAATCTCTAACAAATTCAATCAAATTTTGTATTTAGATAAGATTTTGCCTTTAGGTTAATCTACGATTTCTGAATAAACGCGAAACGACACACAAAAAAAAAACGGTCGCCTAGGTACTAATACTATGATATGCGAAACTGGAATAAGTTGTTTATCCTTGTTTCACAACATTGCGGAGCAATGGCGTCGGACAATCAACACGATTTCATTGCACGGAGATGAAGATCGTGAGAGTGCGTAGTCTGTTGCACTCTTGCTTCTTGCTTGCTTTTGCCACTGATTCTCCACATATTTTACAATCTCGCGAGCGAAGCCGACGGTGAAAGCTAGTAAACACATAAACGTAATTGCAGTAATATAACTCGTGCAAAACGCTGATAAGACAAACAGAAAAATGTAATCTCGTTGAATATGTGGCGAAATGTCATTGAATAAATTGCTAGAATTATGTCATCGCGGAATATACACGCGACCCAAATTAACAAAAATAAAATGAAGCGTAGCAGAAATATGTATAGATTCTCGAGTAGAGACGAGAACAAAGAACGTAACAAAATAGAACGCAAGCAGAACAGAGGGCTAAGGGGCGAGGGTGCTATCCAAGTAGATGCACGCGGGCGCGCGGCCTTTGTGCTTTACATTTTTGAACGTTACTATGTTACGGGGAGTATTTTATCTTATCGTGTATATGTACATATATGTATTATGATAGATATAGTTATTTGATTTATGTTATTTTGCGGAAGTTGAAACAGGGTATTTGTTCCATATTACTTTATGTATATTTTGTGCATTTTACTTTCTGGAGCAGTCCTGGAGGCGGATGTACACAAAGTATTATATAGATTGACGTGCACGTGTCATCACCGTCATCTGTGACCCTATTAGTGATGAAAGAGACACGAGTTCTTTAGTCATTTATATTAAAACATGTCGTCGTTTTATAGGTATAAACCTTTTAATACAGTCTGTATTAAAAGGTTTATACCTGGAAGGATACCTGGACTGGAAGTTCTAGTTTTTAAGAAATAAAGTTTTGTCTGTTTGTCTGTAAAACGACTAAAAAGACTAAGCGACTAAAATAATTGAACAATTCGAGTCGTTTTGAAAGAGCCGCGAGTTGTGCAACTCTTTAGTCTTTTAATACTTTTAGTTGTTTGATTCAAACGTACCTTTTCTATGCATAAAAAAACTGATTTGTATATGATTATAAGAATCATAATTGCCGCGTTCGATGACGACGCCCGTATGCAGTATCGATAGGGACGTTCACACACGGCTATTGAATGATTCACAACTTCCAAGAAGTTAGTAACATTTGTTGGTTGTTTTTAAGAGAGGTAGGGCTCATCAAGCCCTACCTCTCCTATAAACACCCAGAACAAGGCAAACAATGGTCCGTCTGGGAAACTTATTCCACCTCACAGAAAACGGCTGCCAACTAACAACTCTCTGGAGGCTTGATGTGTTCCTGCTTGTGAGTGGGGTCACCAGTAAACTCCAAAGGAGTTGCTGTGTTAGCAGCAGAGGTGGCATCGCGCGAGCGATACTTAATGTATTACAAGCGTTCATAGGGCAATCGCTTTACATCAGGTGGGTCGTATGCTTGTATGCCTCCCGTCGTGGCATAAAAAAAGCGGCAATAATTTTTGTGTGTGACTTCTGATAGAACGGGAAGCAGTTCTCATCTCGTGCCATGTCTCGAATTATGGGAAAATACAAAAGCTATAAGCATCGCTTTCAACTCGAATCGAGTGGTGAAAGCTATGGTTTCGCAACATTACCACCGGCAGAGCCAAAAGGTTTCGTGACGGCCGCTCGAGCCTCTTGCATAATGTTTGGCGGCGCTCACCTCGGCCACAACCAGCAACCAGCCTCTCGGTAGATTCACGTCGAATACAAACGACTTTACCATATGAATAAATGGAGCTGGCTATGTAAAGACGTTCGCAATAGGTGTGCTGACTTAATCGAGTTGAGAATTGGGAAAAACTAAACACTCAAGCGATGTCTGCAGGTTTGGTATTGACATAGCTTGTATTATAAATATTGATGGTATATAAATATGGGAACAATTCGAATACTGATAGTTAATTCATAGGGACTCAAGGACGTATTAAATAAATTAGGCGCCGCGTCGGTGACAAGGCAAGGTTTCTGCACAAGATAGAAATACATCCCATTTTGAAGTGTAAAATAAAAATTACACATATTCATTACTGTTGAAAACCTATTGGTACGATTTGGTTGATAATCTAATCACGGCCAATTATGTAATGAACCCATGACACATTTATTGTAAACAAAACAAGTGAATTGCGAGTTGAACTCACGTACTGAGGTTTCACAAAGTAATTCCATATGACCAATATAGTAACTATTTAAAGGGAAGTTAAAAAGGATTTTATATTGTACTCCACATCAACCCTTACTCTCCACATCAACCCTTACTCATCCCACTGCAGGGATACGGGTCTCCCTTCAACCGAAGGGGTTTAGAACATACTCGTACTCCATCACGCTGCTCAAATGCGGATTGGCGCGCAGCGACGCCATCGAGCTCTCTTATATTGTACAATGATTAAATATTCTTAGAGTATGAAAATAACCTATGGAGAACCAATGAGACTATTTTGCAATAGTAACACAAGTCACCGCTACGAGTCAGGGGTAAAGTAGAACGTGCAGTTCTGATTGGCTGGTTCACCGATCGAAATAATGTCACTTACCAGCTTATTAAAAAAATATCTTCCCTTTCGTTAATAGGCCCGAATCGCTAAGATATTTAGGCGCTAAAACACTACGATTTTATCAAGTAGTTTAGTGGTATGTCCTTAGAGCTAGTACGCCTCATACTAGACCGGCGTCCAATTTTTTTTGATTTACTTTAGGCTTTGCTCTACATACATAGACTCAGCGTTTGACGGTTGAACGTTTACTGTTTACCATAAACTAATGGAAAAACCTAAAAAAAGTTACTGTTATCTGTGTGGGGATGTCCTTTTTACCCAACTACGTCTCAGCCAACAAAAGGGTTACAATTTTAGCAGGCTTTATAAGTTTATCTGTCACCGCAGATCTCCTTATCTAATCGTTGTATGTTAACAAAAGAGGTACACTTGGAGGCGTGAAACTGCTCCGCTGGTTATAGGCTATATGATGTCACAGAAAGTCCAAGATTGTGGCTAATGATGATCATAAAGTACTATAAAAACATAAAATTTAAAAATAATATACAATGTCTGGTGTCTAATGAAATATCTTAATAAGTACATTGTGAAAATATACCTATGTCTTCTTCGCGTTATGCCGTTTCAATTCCATTAGGAATGGCGGGATCCAATACTTAATCTTAAGGATTTGGCGAAGATACTGATTTTTACATAGAGCGACTGCTGTTAGACGGGTCAGAACTCCACAACCCAGAGGGAAAATTAGATATTTCTTAGGTTAGGTCACACGTCTTTCAAAATATGGAGGGTTCGGGTTTCCTCACGATGGTTTCCTTCACCGCCGAGCAAGTGTTAAATATGTACATAAATCCGAAAGTACAAATTTAGTGGTACATGCCCACAACAGGATTTGAACCGGGGACCAGGTGGTCGATAGGCCGGTTCCTTATCCACTGGGCTCTCAATACTCTATAGAAAAAATTGGCTGTGCCCGCGACTTCGTCCGCGCGGAATAGTTATTTTTTTATTATTTATTTATATCAATAAAAATAAATAAAATCTCTAAAATAAAAGTAGCCTAAGTTACTCCTTATTACACGAGCTATCTGCCAGTGAAAGTCCCGTCTAAATCGGTCCGGCCGTTTCAGAGATTAGCCGAACGAACAGACAGGCAGACAAAAATTGTAAAAATATTCATTTTGATATATGTACCGTGTATACATCCATATGCATTTAGTAAAAAGCGGTTATTTTAATATTACAAACAGACACTCCAATTTTATTTATCTGTATAGATATACCTATGTGTCTTCATACTTGTATAACCAAAAAATATAGTTAACATTTTAAATATTTATATTAAAACCGGTTGAGAATGCGCAAGCTTGCATTGCCAGAGGAACACCTGGCTCGTCAATTATATAACGATGCATTTTTTTTTTTTAATTTGTCGGCTATTTTGACCATGTTCCTTAAGAGATAGGAACGGTGTTCCTGAACATTCCTATTCTACTTTTCAGGAACACCTTTCCTATATGAAATCTATATGTTTGTCTGTGTGCGAGTGTGTCTGTCGCTTTTTTCGAATATTCGAATTTTGACTTCAGATTCGGAGTCAGCATAAAAAAGTAGAATAGGAATGTCTTAAAAACAAATCATATTTCTTATGGAAAATGGTCAAAATGACCGACAAAGTTTAAAAAAATAATAATTAAATTGTTATATATAATTGAAGAGCCAGGTTTTCCTCTGGTAATGCAAGCTTGCGCATTCTCAACTGGTTTATGCTGAATCCGAATCTGAAGTCAAAATTCGAATATTCGAAAAAAGCGACATACAAACACATAGACAAACGCACAGACAAATATAAAGATTTCATATAGGAACGGTGTTTCTGAAAATAATATTAGACTAAATAGTAGCGCAAACAGAATGACGGATAACGTAGACTTAGGAATAATGACCTGATGTCCAGGACTCATTTGCTACGGCACTCTTACAGTTAAGAGAGGTATGGCGCATCAAAGCAGCCCATCTGGGGAAGTACCTCCACTTCACAGAAATCCGCAGCCAAATAACAACATAGGGTTATTGTGTTGCTGCCAGTGAGTGACGTGACCAGTATGCTCCTACAAAGTTGTTTCATCAGCAACAGAGATGGCAACGCACCAGTGATACTTCTCGTATTGTTAGCGTTCATACGCTACGGTAACCAGTTAACATCAGGTGGGCGTATGCTTGTATGTCTCCCAACGTGTATAATAAAATATATATCGCACTGCTTGCCGACGGCTGGGGATTCATCCTCATACACTGGAACCGCAATGATCGCGTACTGTGCGGTTCCTGTGAAGTTTTCTACCGAGAACTATTAAATTGTGGAATGAGCTCCCTGCCGAGGTTTTCCCAAGGGACTTACAGTATTGGGTTCTTCAAGAAAGGCGTGAAGGGGTTCTTACAAGGTCGGCAACGCAAGAGTGACACCCATGGTGTTGCAAATGTATATAGGCTATGCTTGTTTGCCACCTTAGTGGTATAAAATATATATATATACAACAAAGAACTCTCAATTTGTGAAAAAATATTGAGAGACCATCGAAAATCATTCAGCAAAAGAACGTGAGAATTTAATATCTGAAAAGTCACGTTGTCCTGGAATTCACAGAAAAAGAATTGCAAATGATTAATTCGTTGTTATTTAAACAGAACCTACAAAATGGCATACAACGGTGGCCTAGTTGAGCATATTGCGTAAATGGCCGTGCACTTGAACTCATTCTTCCACTCGCTGACACACTTAGCACCAATACTGAACGCTGCAATACTGTACGATGATCAATTTATAAACGCTAAGATTATTCGAAATATAACCAATATATAGACAATTGAATCAAAACGATAGTTGCCCTGCAACTTGGTATGGAGATATACCAAGTTGCAGGGTTGTTGCAGGTACCTGTTGGGAATTTTCAAAATTAGTAATTTTTTATATATATCACAAGCATACGGCTTGCCCGGTGTTAAAACAGTTACCGTACTCTATGTACATTTGCAACACCAAGGTGCTTCATGCGTTGCCTACCTTGCAAAGTTCCTACTCTGTGGTTTAGGCTGTGATGTCATGTATGTCCTACATACATATTTCATGTATGTATGTAGGACTCCGATCTATACTCAAAGGGTGCCAACTAAACGCTATTACTAAGACTGCATATCGGACAATCCGTACTTTTGTACCGTAAAATGTAAAGACTTCAAATTATCACATAGCGTTTATGTGATATTATTAGTTATTACTTCTTCTTATATTCATAATAATGTTATTCCGTTTTCCAATTCATTAAGATTAGCGGGGTCCGCTACCTAAGCCTAAGGATTTGGCGAAGATATTGACTTTTATATGAAGCGACAGCCGTCAGACCTCTACAACCCAGAGGGAAAGCCAGACCTTTAGGATAGGTCAGACGTTTTACAAAATATAATTTCTAGGACGTGCGGGTTTCCTCACGATGTTTACCTTCACCGCAGGGCAAGTGGTAATTACAAATACGTACATAAATCCGAAAATACGAATTTAGTATTACAAACCCCCACCAGGATTCGAACTGGGAACCAGTTGGTTAATAGATTGGTTCTTTATCCACTGAGCTACTGCTCTAATAGTCTTAATTATTATGACTGTTACAAAAACAAATAATAAAAATTCCCCAGCTGGGCTACTCTGGTGGGCCGCCCCGTACAGCTCTGAAAAACATCAAGACAGACATGTTCATGCACATGAATGTTTGTCCTGTTAGGATATCGAACTTACAAGCCTTTGAATTAAAGTACCGTTGCTAACTACTCACTAGCAAAATGTGTATACCACCTCACATTATTATTATGCCTACCTGATCTATCAGAGTTATAAACAAAGACCCCTACCTGGGAATTAAGAGGGAGACCCCTACCTGGAAATTTTAGTTTGATGGCCTAATGTTAATTTTATGTTCGAGTCGATCCATTTTAAACTTTATGACGTCTTTATAAGAGGCATTACAGATGTCAAATTTATATTAGACCTTCCAATCTCATGTAGAATGCAGTAAGTACTTTATATGGTGCCGTGACTATTAACTAAGGGTACCTAAAATTGGCAAGACACCAAACATTTAATATTTTATTATCTATTTTGGTAGCAGCAAATAATATCCCAAGGTAATAACATTAAAATATACAAGGTAATACTTATTTGACGAGCTCGATGGCGCAGCGGTTTGTAATGCTACTTTGACACCAACGTTGTTTTGTCTGGGTTTTTTTTTATACTACGTCAGGAGGCATGCAAGCATACGGCCCACCTAAAGTAAAGCGGATACCGTAGCCTATTAACGCTTGCGATATATTAATTATCACTCGCGCGACGCCTCCTCTGCTGTTTACACAGCAACTCCTTGGGAGCTTACTGGTGACCTCACTCACACGTAGGAACACAACAACCCTCTATTGGGTGTTTTTAAGAGAGGTAGGGTGCGTCAAAGCATCCCGTCTGAGGAAGTACCTCCACCTCACAGAGAACCGCAGCTAAATAACAACTCCCTGGAGGGTCACTGTTCCTGCGCGGGAGGTCACCAGTAAGCTCCTAAGGAGTTGCTGTGTTAGCAGCAGAGATGGCATTGCGCAAGTAATACTTAACGGGTTTGTAAGCGTTCATAGGCTACGGTAACAGCTTTACATCAAGTTAGCAGTATGTTTGTATACCTCACGACATTGTACATAAAAAAACATTTCCCTAGTGAAGTATTAGCTGCGTAATTCTTTTTTTCTGGCGGTTTTAAGAGTTGCGGTTTTGAGGCTAAGAAAGTTCGCTTGTTTGTGTGGAGCAAACTACTATTGATTTCTTCACAGAGGTTATTTTAAATAAATTTTCCAAATATATATGCTTCCAATATGAATTACCATCGTTTTATACAATTACGAGGGTCATTTGAAAAGTTCTTAGCCTAACATACTTAATGAAACCACACGATTTTGAGTTTATTTTTATTTTTCAACATACTCTCCTCCGAGCTCAAAACACTTTTTCGATACCCGTTTTAAAAAAATCTTCGTCTAACTCCTCAAAATAAGCGTCCACGGCGGCTATGACCTCTTCATTTGTAAAAAAATGTTTACCACCTAAAAATTTTTTCAGCTTTGGGAACAGATAAAAGTCGGACGGTGCTAAATCCGGTGAATATGGGGGATGAGGTAACAATTCGAAGCCACATTGATGGATTTCTGCCATGGATTGCACAGAGGTGTGAACGCGCGCATTGTCCTGATGAAACAAGACTTTTCTTCTCAATAAACCAGGGCGTTTTTCTTTGATTTCTTCTCTCTAGGCAGAGAGAACGGAGCGTCATAAGACGCGGTCCTTACACACTTCACTCGCTTCTTTCACATTCATAGCTCTTTTCATGCACGCTCGCCGGTTCCTAAGGCTCCTGACATCACCTTCTGATAAAACACGACCAATTTGGTCATGGTAGGTTAGTCTTGGTCTTCCTCGGCTCCTACATCCTTCCATTTTCGCATTGTATATCTGTTTAGTCATTCTTTCATCTTGCATTCTTTCTACATGTCCGAACCAACGGAGCATGCCCTTTCTTATCTTAATACCGACACTCTCTTTCAGTCCAACTCTCTTTCGTACGTCATCATTTCGAACGCGGTCAGCAAGCGTTATGCCACAAATTTTTCACAGCGCTCGCATCTCGACCACATTTATTCTACTTTCATGCTCTCTCTACCATACGCAGCTCTCACTTCCATAAGTTAGCGTTAGGATTAACACCGCGTTGTGACCTTGAAAAAGCATTTGATAGGGTCGTGCGAAAGAATCTCTGGAACATCTTGCCCAGATATGGGATTTACGGTGACCTTCTACGTGCTGTGCAATCCACCTATGAGGATTGCACAGCATGTGTGAGAGTGGACGTCAGCTTATCACCCTGGTTTGATACCAATATTGGTGTCAGACAGGGATGCGTGCTGTCGACTCGGCTATTCATCCTGTATCTGGACAGTTGTCTTCAGGGAATGAGAAATATGAATGTGGGAATGCGAATGGGTGGCTCAGTGGTTAACTGCCTGCTTTATGCAGATGACGTGGTATTAATAGCAGAATCATCATCCGAACTGCAAACACTAGTCACAACAATGAAAGACGATTGTATGAAGAAAGGCTTACAATTGAATGCGAAGAAAACCAAAATAATGGTATTTGAAAGAGAGACAACCAGAACGAACACTAGGATTACGGTTGATGATGTAGTGTTGGAGCAAGTGGATGAGTTTGTATATCTTGGAAGCGCTTTTAGAAGCGATGGAAGGTACACCGCTGATGTGGAGAGACGAGTGAGTGCAGGGAATAGCGTGAATGGTGCGTTGGGTAAACTGTTTGGCAGCCGAAATCTAAGCCAGAAGGCACAGCTTCATAACTGCTTCGCTTGGTCCCAACCCATCCATTCAGATCTCCACTAATTATCCGTTCATTCGCATCAGCCAAATCCAGAACACCCCTTGCGGTCTCCCAAAACTTCTCGAGCTCCTGGGGATTAGTAGAGCTTACAGGAGCATATGCTGCAACCAAAAAGACTCGCGTAATCCCCAGTTTTATTTTAACCCAGAGAAGTCTTGGCTCTACTAAATCGTAATCTTTCACACCAGCGGCCAAGCGAGATGAAAGCACAACGCCTACGCCAGTGCTGGCATGATCGTCCTGGTTCACCCCGGACCACAGGGCCATCATGCCACCGGGCAGAACTTCGGCGTCGCTTCCCTTTCGCTTGGTCTCTGACACACACAAAACATCTAGGCATCTCTCATTCATTATATCTATCAACTCATTCATCTTATCTTGTAATCCACCTCTCACATTCCATGTGCCTATACGACACTCAGCTGTCCTCGACCCGCCAGGTTGGGCGTTGCGTGGTGGATGGCGGCCCCCACCGCCGCATGCACTTAAACCCGCACCGACGAGGGTGGATCGGTGCGCGTCGCCTACGGGGGACGCCCTAATCCGCGCGTCTGTGCGGTTTGTATTTAGGTCCAGAATTGCAATCCAGTGTCGCGACGTGCACGCTTCTAGTACCGACCCCTAAACAAAGGTAGACTAAGAATACTTTTGTCGTCAAACAAATATTTGTGCTAAACGTTACTGTTAGTTCTCTACGAAAAGATTTAATGAACATTAATGTAAAAAAAAACATAGGCTTAGGATATGGCCTAATTTAGTTGGCAGTTTGTAGTACGTAGAATCATGAAGTGATAAGACAAAATTCATCAACGCGCAGTGGGCGGATAGTGTTGCCATATAATAATTTAAAAATCAGATATCTGTAAAATAAAATCAGAACCCGACTAGTAGAACTTTCTATAATATACATTCGGCATATACATTTAATACGGATGACGGTTACTTCAAGAATTTATGAGAATAAATACCAACTATAACGACTCCTCAAATGTTAAAATCAGTCAAGCTGTTTAGGCTACATTACATTAGCTCTCTAAGATATGCTATGACTATGATGTACTCAACAGATAGTACGAACCTTTTTTTGCCTGCCAGTTACAATTTTAATCCTTATGAGAGAGTGACCATAATACACACGCATAATATATATATATATATATTGGGTTAGGTTGGAGTCTATACCGTATTCACTTGGTCTCGAGACAAAATGTAAACACCCCTACAAAAGATTATTTTAAGTGCTGCTTTTACCACGAAATAAACTGTAATCAAACACATTAGTAAAACGTTGTATGTTATTTGCATGTAAATAAATATTATAACGTTACCACAATTGCGACAATAATTTCGTCGTTTTATCGATAATTATTTGGATACTATATACGTATTATTAGTATTATATAGTTGTACTATATTAGTATTTTTTTGTATAATCATAATGCCCACAGCACTAGTAAATAATACCTAAAAAGTGGTAAATTTCAAAGGTTATAATAATGCGTTCATTATTATAATTCCCAATGTGTTGTTGTACATTCGTCACAAAGTAAATTCGTCACATTTTTGTACACTCCATACATTGAAAGTAAATTCGCCAATTACATTAAAATATATGTGTAAATTCGTCACAGGTAGGTAAGAGTTATTGTCAATTCCTCACAAGTCTTCATTTAACATCATTTTGCATTAAGAACCGCTAGCAATAGCTGTACGAAAAAAAAACATTGTGACGAATTTACAATAATCCAAAATAAATATATGACGAATTTACTTCATAAAAATAGAACAGTGACAAACTTACACATACTTTTTCCGCGACCAATTTACTTGGTGACCAGCGTACAACCATTCCCAATGAACGTGAACAAATACTACGTACAAAGTATGAAGAATTAACAACGTTTACTGGTAGTATTTATCCAGATTATACTCGCCATTTTTACTTATGATTGTCACACAGAGGTTGACAATTATTGTGATTAATTCATTTTTTATTTTGTTAAAGTTGTTATTCTTGTTAAGTTTTATAGTACTGTTAAATTTTTATATTTTGTTTATTTTAAATACTACTTTTATATACTATAACTGTTGAGTTTCTGTTATCAGAACGTTGTTCTGGGTGAAAATTAGTGAACCTGCGCAGAGTACCGTTTCCGAGTGCCGAAGAAAATCCGTTCCAAACCTACGCCTAAGCGACTGAAGAAGGAGACTGTTATTAACATATTAAGCCATGTAGAAAAGACTTGATCTCAGAGTACCGATTCGTAAGTTTGGAAATGTATGTTTTCTTCGTTTACCCTTTGTCTCATGGCATAATGAATGAACTATAGTTTCAGTTACGCTTAGGTCAGATTTAGGTCAGGTTTCGTTAAAAATGAAGAAAAATGGAATATGTTCAAGTTACGTACGGTTCTCCTAGACGAGAGTCCGACTCGCATTTGTTTTAACAAACATTAGTCATCATTTTCAGAAAACATGTTTAAAATTGCATTTTTAAATATAAGATCATATTCAAATCTACTACTTACATTTCAACTGGTTAGAATTACTCCGTGTGAGATGGTGTGAGAAAGATAAGATAACTCGGTTATTCTTCGTGTAATGTTACACATATTATTTTTTTACTGGTAATGAAAGTGCATATAACTCCAGGAATAAGCCTGATGCGATAAGAAGTTTTCAGTTTATATTCTTACATATATGAAAACTCGCACTTGTACTTATTATTCGGATTAGGATAAGAAGTTCAGAGTACAACGGCTGGCAAATAAAATTTTTACTTGGTCTTCTCCCATATCGAACTATATTTACGTCAAGTCTCTTGCCGGGTAGTGAGACCCATAAATAATGTTCTCCCATACAATATCTCATAAATATTATAACATTTTATCAGGTACGAAAAAATGAAATACTTATGAATTTCGACAATATTAGAAAACGTATTTTCGTTTTAACAAAACAATTACAAGTAATTTTATTATTAACTTGATCATCTAAATTTAATTTTCAAATTAAATGGGGATGTTACTATATAAAAATTAAATTGTAGCTATAAAGTGCGTAGTGTATGTATTGGCGAAGAAAAACTAAAAATAAGGCTCATTTCTTTTCTTATGAAATTATTTGAGAATCTATTCGTTAAAATACGGGCTATAAACAATAAAAAAAATCTCAATATCTTGTATTAAACTTGACTTATTTATTTCCAACTGCGAACTTCACCGGTTGTATAATATAAAAGTATTGGTATTTACAACAAAAACTATTTATACATGGGACGAATGTTCAGCGTACATTTGTTCCATTAATTATGAAACGGAAGCCATAAAGTATAACATAAGACATGGTTCTTTCTGCGTACTCCACGAGGGATTTAGCGTGAAGTTGAATATAGATAGATAGCAAACATGACCTCCTTTAGGATACAATCTGGCAACCCAATATTATTTGCATCAACAGACATCATCCACCTACGCGTTAGAATGCGGACGTATAACTCCATTTTCGTTGCAGACAGGTGGTTTGTTGGACTATTTTTGTAAGAACGCAGCGTTACGTAACTAGGCTATAACACACAAGCATGGATGTACTCAGAAACAAACCGATACTCATATATGACTGTGTTATGCTGTGTACACAAAACTGTCGAGCCGGTAATTCAGCATAATAATATAGTGATAAATATTTTCTAACTAGTCTGGTCACAAATACATTTACATAGAAACTTATCTTTTTTTTCAACTCTAATTATTTTGACTTTGGAATGCGTATATTATGTTAAAAACTTCTGTCGATTCCCCGCCGTTTTGCATATTTTTTCGTGTTTATTATCAAATTACAACATGAAATGAGGTGTTAAAGAAAAGAGGATGGCAGTAATTTTTGTGAAAAAGGAGTGAAGACTTCAGCCAAAGTGTTTCAAGAAACTGTCTTGGATAGTGTTGTGAAACCTCTCAGCAAAACACTTATTACAAATGTACCGTGAACTACTTTAAACCACTGCTGTTGGCATCCACCCACTACTGTTAGTAAATGCATGCCGCCGCTGCCATGGCTGCACGGATCGTCTCTGCCTCGGATGCAACGACAGTCTCTGCGAGTGTTCGCCATATGAAATGTGAATCGCATGCACCCGCCACCGTTGCTGGCCTGGCTGCTCCGGTCGTCTCTGCGACACGTGTTTCGCCTCTCCACGAGGCATGCTCAGGCGCTGTAGAGGTTAGTCATTAGAATAACATGCTACGTAGCATGTTATTTGCAGAGACGACCGCAGCAGCCGAGGTAGAAACGACAAGAGCAGCCATGGCGGCGGCGGCATGCATCTACTAACGGTAGTGGGTGGGTGCCAGCCGGCAGTAGTTCGCACAAACTAATCGGGAGCGGAAGAACACAAAGTAGTTTTGTACATATAAGTTTAAGATTACACTACTTCATAAAAAATAAATGAATATTTATTTGTACCAGAACTTATGGCCGGACTAGGTATACAATATCGGGAGGACATAAGCAATAGTGGGGAGTGGTTACCGTAGCTTCAGAACGCTATACAAGAAATATATACATAGCACGTTTGGCGTCGATATTAGAACTGCATTCGCTGAAACACTAGTACATACATATGAGGAGTTGGTACAGTCTGCGGGATCTTCTGTAAGGTGGAGATATTTCTCAGTGGGGCTGCTCTTAAATCTATCGGTTGTGCTACACCTCTTTTAATACGAAGGAAATGTTACTTTTATTTTTAATATTTTTTCTGCTTTGTATTCTATCTGGCAAGCAAGCGGACTAAGTGCCCATAATATATAACGTGATGACGAAGTTACTATAATGGTCATATTCCTCGGGCCGAACAGAAACTATGTATCTAATTTATATCTTCATACAATGGCTCTTGCTGGGTAAGCAGAGAGTACAGAGCACTACATAACTCGGTCCATATACTGACAAAAACTGCACCCAAATAACAACAGCTGTTGCTTTCCTGCTATCTAACAAGGGCCCCAGGAAGTTGGTGAAAAGTTGCACCTTCTTCTTGTATTATATTATATTACAAATAGGCTATGGTAATCGGTAGGACGTCTCTTTATTTGCGCCCCTACGTAGGTAAAGAAAAATCAGAACCAAGCACACAATAGTGGTTTATAGTTCATCGATTTTTAATGTCATATAAATAGAATACAATTACCTACTGACCTGTTCTACATCCCCGTGTTTAAAATATTCGTATCATAATATGTCGACGACCTTCTATTCACATATAATAACATACAAAAATAGGCATTTGGTTACGAAGTGTTGTACTCAAATTCAAATGAGGAGCTCGATGGGGTCGTTCGCGTGTCAATCTAATCAAATACGCATGTTATGCAACATGTCTATAGGGATGGGTTTATGTACATCGACTCGAGATTCTTCATTTCGGGCACATTCCCAGCTATTGTCGATGGCAGTCCTAACCCTTTAAGCAGCATGAAAACATTGCGTTCCACCGCAATTGAGCAGCGTGCTTGGATCTATGCCCTAAACCCATTCGGTAGTTAAAGCTAAAGGTTAAAGCCCCTATTCCAGCCCTAGAGCATGACTGTGGGTTTATGTACTCACATATGCATCGAAAATTTCATGTCATGTTTATACGGTAAGTGTCATCAGATCTTTATGAGTCAACCAACGGACATGATAAAGCAATATTCCGTTTGTTTTGCAACAAACAAGTAATTGCTGTATTACAATCGAGTAGCCTTTAACATCGGATTTATTTCTGTTTGTCTACTTTGAGGAAACGAACGACGAATGGGAAGCAAGTAGAATGCGGTAATACATTGAAATGACTCTAGTTTTGATATTAATAGCGACCTTGTAGGCATTCTGACAATGACTTTAGTTTTCTTAGTGACTTTAGTTATTAGAATTCCTATTTTCTTTATAGCACTAAGGCGCAGATAAGCGTTGACGTAAGCAGTTTATGTATAACTACAAGATTTATTTGAGCATACTGTGAAATCTCTATAATTGGCCAGTTTCATACAATCGCAGAGCAAAACTCGGAAATAGGAAAACTAATACATAATGTCTTTGTTTTTACTTTAGGTAAGAGCTAACAATACCGTTATACGGTAGGTAATGAGAGGTGTCGGGTCGTGCTGGCAGCCGAGCCGCCGCGACGGATCGATACAGGCGGCCCTGCCGCTGCCCTAGCTGCCACCTTGTACCCCTGCCAATTCCACACAGATCCGCGCACAGTTTGTGCCTCTATACGCAGTACAACCAAATGCGGATGACGGACGGAGAACCGCGGCTCTAAATAAACTGGGCAAACAGCCGCTATGGCGATTTTGCTTTAAAGTACTTTAAACCAATTTCAAATTCCATCTATGTACTAAGTGTTTCCTTTAAAATTCATCAGTCAATCAATGCTCGGGCTATACTTACATAGCTTTGTAAACTTGGGGTTTAGGGTACGGGTATGAAATAGTTTTTTGTATATGTATGGCTAATCGATGATTTCTAGAAAGCCGTCCTAGTTAGAAATATCATTCTATTTTGACAATAAATATCAATATCATCAGACAAATTACACAGTGCCATCTACATAATACCAAACTATGTCTTAGCACTAAAGTTTTGTATAAGTAATATTTAAACAGACATTTATCAACAATAGTTCCATATTATGCGCTTAACAAACTCCGGGGAACAGAGGTAAAGAATGAAGAATGCACAATAATAGTTCATTTTTTGCCATTTAAGCAGAAGACCCCAAATTGTATGGTCGTCGAAGAACATGCTCAGGAATAACACTCATACAAAACGGAAAACCGTTTCAAAATCGGCGTATCCATTTCCGAGAATGTTAAATTATACACACACCCAACACCTCTTACAACAAACACACATACCGTCTCCGTGGCCGTCGAGTTTGAAATTAGTTTATACTTAAAAAAATAGTAGGTAATACTGATAATAGAAACCAAAATAGAAATAAAAGAATAATGTCATCTGTCTGTCCGTTGTGCAAGGCTCATACCGAATGTTTTTATTTTATTATATCATGTTGCAACATTACGGATAAATACTTTTTTCTTTCAGATATATTGAGGTCTTCTAAAACTTTGAAAAACGAATCGCTACCAGAACAAAACTTTAAAACAAAACTTCTAGAGTCAAATTATTAATTATACGTAACTATTTATATTCCAGTCTCTGGAGGAATTCGTATTTTACAATAAAAATACAATTTCATTATCTATTATCATTCCATGTTCCACTAATTAACTAACCCTATTAGTTTTACACCATTATATTGTTATCCTCCTTCTTCTTATTAGTGAATAAAAAATCATAATTATTTTATTAATTAGAATTTCTTGTTAAGGTAAGTAACAAACCTTTTTCCTGGGTTCTATACCCAAAAAGAGAAACAATACTTAAGTCAACGTACATTTTCTTCAAAGTGGCTAAAGATACGATAAGTACTACATACACTACATACATTGACTTTGACTATTTTTTTTTTTTGCATGACTATACCTGCAAAAAAAATACATAGTCAAAGTCAAAAATATGCATTAATTTCCGTGTACAGTGATTGTACAATATTTTAAACTCCCGGCAAGTTAATACGGCTAAAAGATATCATTCCCTACTTACTAAGGAACTAAATCCTGTAAATAACTTAAGAATGTAAATCAAATAAAAAAAAAATTAGTCCATCAAACACTTATTTCTATAACAATAGGTTTTTCTATGTCGCGTCGTGATTATTTCAAAAGTTTTAACTTTTTGTTCATCAATATTTATTGCGCATCTTCGCCAATTGAGAACCAATTGTCAAAATTTATTTGTAAAATGCTTTTTACATATATTTTTTTAATTAAAGTTTGTTGTATTTTTTTTATATATGTTATACCATACCAATTTTGAAAAATCTTTTATGAAAAGAAAGAGGTCTGCTTTCAAGACTGCTATATTATTTTTGTGAATATGTTACAACTATATACCTATTCACCAATTGAGAATCAATTTTGTTTTGTATCAGATAGTGTGAGTCAGCTAGTTCAGGCAAAGACATTTTTCTATACATCGAATGTTACAAACAAGCGTGTGGCCCAACGAATAAATAATTATTCCACTCGTAGGTATGGGCAGCCTGTGCCTTTACTCTGGTACTATTATTAATTCTCTGTACTGCACATTAAGAAAACAAGAAAAAAGGCGCGACATTGATGTCTATCTATATCTATCTATAACTTCACGCCAAATCCCTTGCGGGGTAGGCAGAGAGAACCGAGCGCCACGTGACTCGATCCTTACATATCTCACTCGCTTCTTTAACATTCATTGCTCTTCTCATGCACGCACGCCGGTTTCTAGGGCTCCTGACATCACCTTCTGATAGAACATGACCAATTTGGTCATGGTAGGTAAGTCTTGGCCTTCCCCGGCTCCTACATCCTTCCACTTTTGCATTGTATATCTGCTTCGTCATTCTTTCATCTTGCATTCTTTCTACATGCCCGAACCATCGGAGCATGCCTCTTCTTATTTTAACACCGACGCTCTCTTTCAGACCAACTCTATTTCTAACATCATCATTGCGAATACGGTCTACGAGCCTTACGCCACAAATTTTGCGCAGCGCTCGCATTTCAACCGCGTTTATTCTACTTTCATGCTCTTTCTGCCATACCCAACTCTCGCTTCCATAAGTTAGCGTTGGGACCAACACTGCATTGTGTATAGCGAGTTGTGCCTTCTGGCTCAGGATTTTACTGCCAAGAAGTTTTCCCAACGCTCCATTCACACTATTCCCAGCACTCACTCGTCTTTCCACATCTGCGGTGTACCTTCCATCCCTGCTGAAAGCGCATCCAAGATATACAAACTCATCCACTTGTTCCAACACTTCATCATCAATCGTAATCCTTACATTAGTTCTGGATTCTTCTCTTTCAAATACCATTATCTTTGTTTTCTTCGCATTCAGTAGTAAGCCTTTCTCCATACAGTCGTCTTTCATCGCTGTGACCAGTGTTTGCAGTTTAGATGGTGTATCTGCTAATAGCACGGCATCGTCTGCATACAGCAGACAGTTCACCACTTGGTCACCCATGCGCAATCCCACATTCGTTGACCTTATTCTCTGCAGACAACTATCGAGATACAGGATAAACAGCCTAGCAGATAGCATGCAACCCTGTTTGACACCAATTTTGACATCAAACCAGGGTGACATGCCACCGTCTATCCGCACACATGCTGAGCAATCCTTGTAAGTGGACTGCACAGCACGGAGCAGTGAACCGTCAATCCCATATCTCGGCAATATGTCCCACAGTTCCTTTCGCACAACCCTATCAAAGGCTTTCTCAAGATCCACAAAACCGCAGAAAACCTTCCGGTCTATGGCCAGATGCTTCTCTACGATATTGCGGAGCGAGAAAACTTGATCCGTACATCCCCTTCCATTTCGGAAACCTCCTTGTGCGTCCCACAGCATTTCATCGGATTTCACCCTCATTCTCCTTTCAATCACCTTTCCATATACTTTTGCTGCTAAGCTGATCAAACTGATGGCCCTATAGTTGGCGCAGTCCATGCGTGATCCCTTGCCTTTATACAAGGGCACGATGACTGCGCGTCTCCAGTCCATTGGGACCCTTCCAGTTCTCCAGCATAGGTTGCATAGGTACCAGAAGGCGTCCCGGACGTAAGTGCCACCTAATTTGATCATCTCAGCTGTGATCAGATCAATTCCCGCTGATTTTCCATTTTTCAAGCTTCGTATCGACCATTCGATCTCATTCATAGTTATGCCTTCGTCGGACGCCGTCAACGTGGAGTAAGCATCCGACTCACTCTCATTGCCAGCGTCCGAGGCATACTCATACATTTCCTCAAAATATTCACTCCACCGTTCTAACACTTCCTGAGTGTTGGCAAGAATGACACCAGCTTTAGACTTTATCTTATCCATTCTGGATGCCGACGAACCACTCCGAGACTTCTTTACCTCTCTCCAAAAGAGTTTGGTATTTGCCTCGAAGTTTTTCGTCAGCCTCTCTTCCTCATTCATAATTTGTCTTTCACGCTTCTCTTTCACTAAAGCCTTGGTTTCATTCTTGCATAGACGGTACATTTCTTTCTTCTTTTCTCTCATATTTTCATTTAAAGGCAAAGATGATACGTAATCCAGCCACGCTTTCCTCTTTCTTGCTACGGAGGATTCAACCTCCGCATCCCACCAGGCATCTCCTTTCGCTGTTTTACGTCTCTTTGCGCATCCACAAGCTTCTTTTGCACTATCCACCATACTTTCTTTCAAAACTTTCCAACAATCATCCACATCTGAGTCAGAGAGGCTTGCATTTGCAAGTCTCTCACTTACCAGATGCACATACATTCTCCTTACACTTTCATCTTGCAATTTTTCGCTCATTATCCTTTCATGGTCTCCGAAAGGGATACGCACTCGCCAGTGCCTCCACTTCCTAAAAAGGCCCACAAACCGGCTTACCACCAGGTAGTGGTCCGTCTCAAGAGTGGGGCCTCTAAAGGCTCTTGTATCCATTAGAACATTTCGGGGACGTCTATCTATTAAAATCAAATCAATCACACTTTTTTGATCATTCCTTCTCCATGTATACGTGTGAATATCCTTATGATGAAATAAAGTATTCGACACGAGGAGGCCTCGTTCCATACATAAATCTAGTATAGACTTACCTGCTTCGTTCACTCTCTTATCTCCATACGGACCAAGAACAGCTTCATAGCTGTATCGCTTGGTCCCAACCCATCCATTCAAGTCTCCACACATAATCACTCTTTCGTTCCCTTCAACTAAGTCCAGAACATCCCTCACAGACTCCCAAAACTTCTCCAGTTCTTGAGCACACGCTGAGCTTACGGGAGCGTATGCTGCAACCAAAAATACTCGCGTGATGCCCAGTTTAATACGAACCCAGAGAAGTCTAGGCCCTACCAAACAGTAATCTCTTACACCAGTGGCTAAGCGAGAGGAGAGTACGACACCTACACCAGCACTGGCATGATCGTCACGGTCTACCCCAGACCATAGGGCCATCATACCACCGGGCAGATCATCGGTGTCGCTCCCCTTGCGCTTAGTCTCTGTCACACATAAAGCATCCAAACGTCTATCATTCATTACGTCTATCAGTTCATTCGTCTTATCTTTCAATCCACCTCTCACATTCCACGTGCCTATGCGGCACTCGGCTCCCCTCGTCCCGCCGGAATTGGCGCTGCGTGGTGGGTGGTGGCCCCCACCGCCGCATGCAGCTGTATTCGCACCGACGGGGGCGGATCGGTGCGCGTCGCCTACGGGGGACGCCCTAATCCGCACGTCGGTGCGCTCTTGGTCCAGAATTGCAATCGACTGATTGGCAGGGGTCGCGAACGAGCACGCTTCTGGCACATGACCCCCTAACATTGATGTCGATAAAAATAATAGTTTTTCGAACTGCGATTAACATACCTAACCAACCTAAATTAGCAAGGTTGAAATTCATATCAAACTGGCCTAGTTACTAGTAAATATAGTAAATACTAAAGTGAAATTGCTAAATCATATCAATGATGTTATCTATCACGTTGAGAGTTCTGTTTTGTCACAAATATTGTAAAATGCATCTTGTGACACGACTCTCAGCGCTCTATACACAGATAACGACAGATTAAACTGTGCATCTTATTTATTTATATGTCTTCATATGTTGTCCAGTGTACAGTAGCACGGTAGAGTTCTAATAGTATTAACAGTATGTCAGACCGTTTTTGATATAATTACCAACGCTCGTGATATGCAGAACGTAAAACATGACCAAGCAACCGATTTTCCACAAACCACTCGACTTTTTATATCTTACGTATGAAGACGCCCCGCGCTCAAGAAAACGTCGTGTATTAGTGCCTAAATATCTTAGCGATTCGAGCCTACTGACCAATGGGAGAATATTTTAATCAATGAGGCGATAAGGCGCTTTACAAACGGAGGCGCGGGCCGGGCCAGCCAATTTCGCCGCGACCGATAGAACAAAGGGACTCCTATACTACCAAAACACACAGAGGGCAAAAAGACCGCGCCACCGGTGCCCAGCGGTTCATTGCTTCGCGGTGAAAAAGACTGCTCCGCCCCTCCGTTTGCAAGGTGCCTAAGTACCGCGACGTTGATCCGTGAGTGCCAAATAAGAGCTCCACGTTCTACTTTATACCCGACCCGAAGCGATGAATTGAGTCACTACTTAAAATTGGTTTCATCGGTTCTCCATACTACATAATTAATACATAAAATTTACATAAGATTGGACGCTCGGGTCTTCCCAAAACATAGAATTGTCAAAAACGGTCACAATAAACGAACATACCGCCTAACGTGCACATAAAAATAAATATCCCACTTCAATAAGCCCTTCCATTTTTACGTAATAGTTTTAGCTAGTTTGGTTTCAAACCTTGACAACAATCGTAAAGCTTTCAATATGATTAAACTTTCGAACTGTATTTTTTATTCCACCTAAGCAGTTACCGTAGCCTTAGATATAACCTTCACCTTTGTATTGGTGCCAATTAAAATTCAGTTGTACAACAACGGATAGGTAAGAAGGTAAATAATTTATTCCGAGGTAAGCGAAATTTTTATCTAATTTAAATACCTTTTACCTATACATGTTGGAAATCGAAGTAAGGCCAGACGATTGTTACGAAGGTATAAGGGAATTAAAAGAGGTTTTTACTATTTTAAGAAAGTTAACCAAGAGAAGAAGGAAATTGAGCAATTGCATGCGTGTTATCGAGAGCTACATTCGAGGGTGCAATTGATAATTTTTTCCGAATTAATAACTTTTTTTTCACTCCACTTTTAATTTCGACTTTGAGGAAATAACATAAAGCACCAATAATTTAATTTTAAATTTACATATTATTTTCATTTCACTGTTTATTCTTACGTCGCTGTTTTTTCCTTAAAGTATAATTAATTCAAAAATAGTGCTCGAGAGCATTATATATCTAATACATTAATTTCTTTATTTATATTTTGGCGACAATGCAAAAATTTTGCATGAGGTACATTCTGTTGGTAAATTCCTTGCAGTAGCTTTGCAAGCAAAGTCTAGGGTGCCAAGTAAAGCCCAGGCAGTATTGTCTGTCTGTCCATTAATACTGTTACATAGAAACATTTAAAAACTTCTTTCGATTTCCCTTCGTTTTACATATTTTTTTCGTGTTTATTATCAATTACAATCCTACTTTCTTTAGCAACCGTTAAAAAAAACAGGATTTATCATGTCAAAATTGAAATTAAAATAAAATATGAAACAAAACCAACACAAAATTAAAAACAAAAAATCAATAACATAAATAAATAAAACAAAATTTAAATAGATTTGAAGTTAAATTAAATAACTAATATAAAATAATAATTCATTCTAACGATCTTTAATAAAGTTGTTCACAGTGTAATAACATTTCACTATCAGCAGATTTTTGAGATGAATTTTAAACAGATTAATATTTAAAATCTTTTTTTTTTAATTAGAAGTTTATTAAAATTCTTTGGTGCCATACACATTACATTTTTTTGCATTAGTGCACTCTTAGTGGAGAGGAGACACGATCTATTGTTGTTTCATCTATTCCTTGGATCAATGTCAGATAGTTATGGAAATAATAATTGGGGTTTCGTTTCACAAATAATGCAATTTCCAATATATATAGTGATGGAAGTGTGAGGATTCAGTTGATTGAATTCCAAACATGGCTCTAATACAGCGCTTCTGCATTTTAAATATTAACGCTTTGTCCATTGAGTTACCCCAAAAGATGATTCGGTACCTTAGAACAGACTCAATCAACCCATAGTATCCAGTAAGGAGGGCACCAGTATTTAACATACGACCAAGTTTGTGGCGCAAGTATGTCAAATTTGAACTCTTTTTGCAGGTTTGTTCAATATGGTCCTTCCAATTAAATTTTTGGTCTGTCTATACCGAGAAATTTAGCTGATTTAACTTCATTTATTATAGTATTTTGGTATGATAAATTAATGATAAGCGAGTTATTTTTTTCTTTGACCAAAATGCATTATTGGTGTTTTATTCAAATTTATGACTAAATAATTATTATTAAGCCATGTGATTATAGATGTCAAGGAAGTTATTTTCATATAAATCTTTATTGTTGGATGCTATTGTCACCGTACTATCGTTTGAAAACAGCGTCAGTAAGCTCCTAAGGAGTTGCTGTGTAAGCCGCAGAGGAGGCATTGCGCGAGTGATACTTAATATATTACAAGTGTTAATAGGCTACGGTAACTGCTATACATCAGGTGGGCCGTATGTTTGAATGCCTCCCGACGTTGTATAAAAAAGTCATATGTGGGTGGTAACACAAGGTAAATCGCTAATATATATTACAAACAAAAGAGGACCTATTACATTACCCTGGGGAACTCCGTACGGAACTCCATTACGTACCGTAAATGAATGTGTTTCCATCCATTTTGTTTTGAAATTGACTTTAGAGATTTCTGTTACATGTCTCCTGTTAGATAGATATGTCTGAATCAAAGATGGGAGTACAAAGGACATTTTCTCTCAGCTCCATAAGCTTCAAATTTATTAAGCAGAACCTTGTGATCACCATAGTCATGGCAATTTATAACTTTATCAATGAAGTTATAAATTTCCATGTTTATGGTAATATTTCTTCTAAATCCCCTTTGTTCCTTGCAGAATAGATTATTTCGTTCAAAATAATTATCCATGTACATCAAGCCTTACTCATCCCACTGCAAGGATACGGGAGAACATACTCCACCACGCTGCTCAAATGCGGATTGGCGGAGGCTAGTATTTTCTAGCCCCACGAGGGTCACTGTCTTAACGACTGTCATCTATTGACAACTGGCGGGACCGACGGCTTAATGTGCCCTCCGAAGCATGGAGACTCGAGATAGATAAGCCCATCAATAGACAGGCTGCGGTCGACATTGCTTAACCTGCGTGTTCGGTTAGAATGACACACGCACCGACGCCGTCTAGCTCTATAATTATAGATTTCTTTATTTATATATTTCTCAAATATCATTTAAAAGATTGAGATGAGAGCTACAGATCTGTAGTTTGGTATCAGTCATATGTACGTACATCGGTACTATCGACAGATATACCAATACTTCCTCTATTGAAGACCATAAAAGATCGGGGCGATCGTGTGCTGTTAGAACTACAACGGTTATAATAGCCAAAACCCTATTAGGAAACTGTGCGGGACTGGGACTGTATGTATTATTTAGAGAAAAATAAGAAGCAAGCTGACAGTGAATATTTTACTGAACCGAACTCTCAAAACTGACAATACTTTAAAAACATTATAAAAAGACATATCAAAGACAAAAATAGTTCCTAACATAAACAAAAAACCTTATCGCGAGAAATGAAGATTCCCGCTAGGACTCTGTCGCGTATAATAAAACAAGACCTCAATCGGCGCTTATCGTCGACATAAAGGACATGCCCTAAATCAATCCCTACAGTGGAAGAAAGTGGATCGATCAAAACGGCTTCTGTTACGATACACAGGTGAAAGGCACAGAAATATCCTCTTTACTGAAGAAAACATTTTCACGATTGAAGAGCACTACAACAAGCAAAATAACAAAGTGTAAGCACAAAATTCAAAAGAAGCCGCCTAAGTGGTCAGAAAGGTACAATGTGGTCGTCATCCTTCGTCTGTAATGAAGCTTCATTTTGTGAATATGGAGTGAAGACTTCAACCAAAGTGTATCAAGAGACTGTCTTAGATCGTGTTGTAAAACCTCTCAGCAATACACTACAAAATGTAGCATGGTCTTTCCAGCAGAACTCTGCACCTGATCACAAGGCACTAACTACCCAAACCTGGCTCGAAATCAACGTTTCTGTACGGACTATATAGGAGCTGAGTACTGGCACTCGTCGAGCCCAGATCTGAACCCTTTAGACTACAAATTATGGTAAAGTTTTAGAGGACATGGCCTGCTCGAAACGACACGCCGACATTGCGTCTCTTAAGAAATCTCTGGAGCAAGCAGTGGCTAAATTTCCCATGGAAACAGTACGTAAATTCATAGATTCGGGGCCATACAGTTTAAAGGCCTGTATCAAAACCAAAGGTGACCATTTCTAATAGTTTTTTTTTTAAATTTATCCTGAGACTTCCAGTAATATAATAATAATATCACTTTATTTCTTCACACATCAAATTCGCAAAGTAAAGTAATACATATACTCGTAAATACTGCACTCCTATTATATTTTACTCTGATTTGTGAGAAGCTGGCGCCTGATGTAGGTTTCGAAAAACCTGTAGCACAGGTTCCCATCTCTCGGAGGTGAAATACTGCATTCCTATTTATAGTTTACAGAATAAGTAAATAGATACGACAAATATATACTTAATGCAGCTTATCACCTATTAAATACATCAGTTTCACGTGTTCATTTATTATACTTCCGCGATGTTCAACTTAGCAATATTAAATATTTATCTATACTACAATATGAAAACAAGATTCTTATTAAATTGTGGTGACAATAATAATTAAATAAATAATAGGGAATATGCACCAAAAATTTTTTGGACAGATTTTAAAAGAGAAGATATAGACAGGAAGATATCTCAAAGTAAAATTTTTCCATGATAATCGGTTTTCGAGATAATGTTGTTTGAAAGTGGCATTTCATCACTTGGCCTGAAAACACTTTATACTAAAAGGCCACAGCAGATGACGTCACAAGCCGTGTGGCTATGAAAAAATATATGAATTTCATCTAATATTAGCTGTATTTCCGCAATTCAAGCATTCACATTGATGCTGTCATAGTAAAACATGTTCAAAATATGACAATGATTCAAATTATGAAGTTTTTTTTTATTATAGAAACTGTTTCAATTTTTTACGATTTTTAACACCTAAACTACAAAAAAATGTTACTGGTTTAACTTTTCATATAATAATTGTGTGATTTAAAACGCTAAATAAATTTCAAGCAAATTCCCTGTTGTTATGCGGACATTATATTTAATATTTAACCGTCAATGCTAATTTATAATACAAGTACACAGGCACATAGAAAATAAACTCCTCCCAAATAACTAAAATATCTTCTAATATATGTCTTACATGTGAAGAAGGGTTTACACTTATCCTACGTCTATTTACAATCTTTGCAAAACCACCGCAAGGAGTAATTAAATGTTGGCATAATATAGTGTGGAAAATGAACAATTGTCTTACGGTAAGGATCTACCAGTGTTCATACAGAATTTCAGTTGAAAACGTAAAAGCAAAGAAACCACGCACCTTTAAGATAGCTCTTTGAGAAACGTCCACCTGCTTCTTTGAGGTGTTTGGTGCACCACCCCAGGAGGCAAAACAATATGCGCGTATACACTGTACAAGCGCTAGATATATACGATTTAAGAAATGGTAATTCATGACATGTCTCAAGTTTTGTGAAATCAAATATGAGCTTTCGTAAGTGTGTTGAATTAATTCAATATGATTTTTGCTCGGAAGATTATTACCCATGATTACTCCAAGATATCTAATGGATCTAACCATGTATACACTTTTGCATGAGCACTGAAGTGCTGTGTTTAGTGTAACAGTTTTTGGACATGTGTGAAATAGAGATTTTTGAAAAAAAATTCGCAAAAAAGTTCCACGTGGAAAAGACGATACATTTGGTCTTATCGGGATTATGAGTTAAATAATTGTTTTGCAGTCATACAGTTGCAGTTTACAAATTTAAAGCCATTTAGACACCATAATGTGTAAAGCCTCCCAGTCACCCGCGGAAAAAAGGAGACGTATCATCGGCGTAGGAGATAATATGACCATTGGAAAGCTGCATTGAAGAGAGATCATTAATGTACAAAAGAAATAGAGTAGGACCCAGTATGCTGCCTTGGGGTACACCGTAGGAAATTGAGGTTTTCTTGCTTGTAAGTTCTCTAATTTTCGTGCTTTGCGTTCTATTCGTGAGATAATCCCTAAAAAGAGCTAGTTGTTTGCTGACACCATAGGTTTCCAATTTGATGATCAGGGCTGGAAAGAAATCATGTCAAATGCTTTTGCAAGGTCATGAAAGGTACTGAAGACTTTGTTACATTTATCTAAGTTTCGCACAACATAATCCGTTAATTCATGAACAGCCCCTCCTGTAGACCAGCCAGTACGAAAGTCAAACTGGTGTTAGTTATTTCTTTCAAGATAGTTCATTAGAAGTTTGTTAAGGATTTTCTTAATATTTTTTGAAAATGAAGGTAAAGTCGAAATCTGAGGATATTTACTGACACGGTCTCTGTCCCCGGCCTTATGCACCAGATGAACAATGGAATGTTTAAAAACTTGAGGGAAAATAACTTCTCTGAGATAGAGATTGATGACATATGTGAGTGGGGAAACAATCTACTTTTTAAATTCCCTAATGAAGTCATTGGAAATTTTATCCCATTCATGGCTACACTTTTTTTTAAGCCCCATGATTAGACTATTAACTTCTTTTTCATCAGTATCAAACATACCAAATGAACAATTATGCCATGGCAAATACTTACTAGTATCTGAGAGCGTGTTGTGGTTGACTACACCAATTTTCTCAGACAGTTGTTTACCCACGATCGTAAAATAATCATTTACCATGTTTATGGCAACATCTGGTGTATTGGAGATGTTGAGCAGTTCCGCCGAAGATAGACTTTATTTTATTTGAGTTTGTCACATCTTTTACAGCATCCCACATTTTCTTTACCGGTTGACAGTTTGACAGAGCCCCGGTTACTTCCCCTTGAACTATTTGTTTACTTTACTACTTCATAAAAAATAAATGTACATTCATTTGTAACAGAACTTATGTCAAAGTCAAAGTCAAAATCTTTTTATTCCGTAAAAATGGCTACATTTGTTTGGAATCGTCACAATTTTTTTCCCTACCGTGCAGTTTATGACTAGGTGAGCACTGATAAAAATACTGCCAAAAAACTCAGGCGTCCCTCTTTTGGTGTCCAAACAAATTTACATATTTTATTAATTACATTATAATTGGATCGATATGGCCAGACTAAGTAATTTTACACATTATGTAGAGTAAAAAATACATAAATAATTTATAAAAATTAGAAGGAGTAATATCCAAAATTTCATCAACATCTAGTAGTTTAAACATATCAGTATATCTTAAAATTCATTGTTGTTACAATGTGTAACATTGATGTTGTGAAATTCTTTAAATTAAACTGCAAATTCAAAAAAAATGTTCAATAAGAATTTTTAAAGTGGTAAAATGAAGCTATTGTGTTACCATGACTGCTAGTCATGGTATGTCAAAGCATAAATGCTGAATAACAGTAACTTACGATTATACAGGCAAGTAGGACCACTCTCTCACAGAAAATGTAAAATAATAAATATAATGCCTACGAATAAATATAAGTCAGGAAGTCTAACTCAGTACAAATTCCACACAAAAAGTGGCGCTATGTGAAAGCAAAACGACGTATGTTCAAATTATGAATCAATTATATTACACTAATACACATGAATAGTGATTGGTTTAAATTCAAAACAAGAGCACAGATTGGTTCGCGCGCAGACTGCAATGCCAAAGGTAGCAGTTGAGTCATAGAGGCGTGGACGATGTTATGCTATAAATGAAAAGGAACAAATATATAATAAAATAATATTTCTCATGCTATAAAATAAATATAAATATAAATAAATATAAATTTTGTCGGACAAATTACACAGCGCCATCTAGCCCCAAAGTAAGCGAAGCTTGTGTTATGGGTACTAGACAACTGATAAACATACGTAAATACATTTTTTTTTTTTGTAAATACATACTTATTATACATAGAAAATACCCAGACCAAGACAAACAGACATGTTCATGCACACAAATGTTTGTACTGTGTGGGAATCGAACCCACGAGCGTTGGTGTCAAAGTAGCGTAACAACGCGTTTCACCACTGCGCCACCGAGCTTGTCCTGAATCGAAATAGATTTTTTTCTTATGTTTTAATTACAATTATTTGTTGTTATACATACAAATGGTTAAATACTTATTTCCCTACATGCCAGCCATAACGTAACATAGTTGATAGGAATTCCACTACGAATAATTATTTATGACAATATTATTTTGACAACCCGTATAGCCTAGTTAGCATTGTAGCTATTAGCTATCTTCTGCGCATAGGTCCTGAGTTTGATTCCCGGCTGAGTATTATTTGAACGATGCGTTTAAATATCCTTCTTCTTCAAGTTATAAATAGTGGTTGCATCCACTATGGAGCCTGGAGTCCCAGGAGTGGGTTACATCTTGATGTGACGAGAGTCCAGCTTATATTGGAGCTACTACCATCTGACCCTTCTGTTATCCATGGTCTGACTTCTGTAGCTGACATCTTTCTAGCCCAATTGCAGCTTTCCAGTTATTTAATCGGTAGGAAAATTAAAAGATAACAAAATAAGCAAAATGTGTTACTTATTTATAAAAATATATTTAATAATTTTATCGTTTTAAATATTTTATGAAGAGGAAGAAAAGATCCTACTAAAGTCTAAAATTCACTGACTTCATTTGGCATAATATTGACGATCTTGATTTGATAGCGTATTTGAACATTTTTGATTATAATTATATTTGAGCAACTATTACTAGTGAAAGGTGATCCCAGGACATTTAAATATTGTATGGCTCCTGCACCACTTCAAAACACAACCTAGCATGATAATTTTTAATTGATTTACAGTGGTAAAAACGAAAACGTACACAAAGATTTGACGTGCTTGCTTGCGTGAAAAATGTTCGACTAAGTGACGCGTGTACACGACTTTTAAGCCCCGTCCTCTTGTACATGATTTTTGTTGGATAATTTTTTGAGTGCAGTTACATTTCCTGACTTATTATTTATTTGTAGTATAATGCTAATAATATCGGTAAGTATGCAAATCTCTATAGGTCCCACAGTGGAAATTGATCAGATTTCAAATAAAAACAAAATTGAGGATACCCAGTTCATCTATTCAAAAGCCCACAGACACAGATGCCCAAACATATCAAATTTTTGTTTGACTAAGAGTTCGACAGAGAGTCACTTCATGTAGTATTAAAAAGCCAATGTGTGTCCGAATACAGTATTAGTGTATGAAACTGTTCCAAGTGCAAAATGGTGTTGGACAGAGAGAAATTATATCTGTATAAATATTCAGAATGGCATTTAAACAAGTTTTTAAGTCCTTGGACTGGAAAGGATACAGAATAAACATAAATGGCGAATACATCACCCTTGATTTGTCGACAGTATAGTTTGAGTGCAAATTACTTATATTTGTTTATGAAAACATATATGTAACCTATATATTTTCAGAATGTACATACTTACATTAAGATCTTTCATTAGACACAAAACATAGTATGTTATTTGAATGTTTTATATTTGTACTTTATGGCTACCTCCTCCATCATGGCAGTTGTCTAATATTTTCAATGATATCTCATTTCTTAAATTACAAGAAATAGTTACTTGAGCCAGAAGGCATAGCTCACTTACAAAATGCAGTGCTGGTCCCAACACTTGCTTATGGAAGCGAGAGCTGGGTATGTCTTGCATACATGCATGCATGAAAGTAGTATAAATGTGGTTGAAATGCAAGCATTGCATAAAATTTGTGGCCGAGAATATAATACTGATTAGATTTCTGTGTGTTGAATCTGAAGGTTAACAGTCGGTTAGTTAGGTTTCTAACTAACCAACTGTCAATAGTGAGGGTTGGTTGAATATCTTTTTTCTTGGCCTTGTATCTTATAATGTGATAATTTATAATTTTAAGTGTGGCATTCAAAATGGCGGAGTATGTTCCATTTTACAGTATTAAATTTCAAAGAAATATGGGTTGCTACAACCATCTGATTAATACATTTAATAGATTTATAACATTTTAACACTAAACACATCTGTCTCTATGTGTTGTTGTTGTTGAGCTAAAATATAACTTTAAAATTCATTTGAAAAGGTTAAGGTGCTTTCCTGTACACAAATAAAAAAATCATTTAAAAATAAACTATGCATCTCTGTAGAACATGAATGATATATTTAGAAAGTTGACATCAATCCCTACACAATTCAACAGTCATCTACAAAAAGCCTGCGCCTCTATGCTATAGCCAACCTGAAAAGGGCTATAAAGTTAAACAAGCAAGTGAGCTATGTAAGAATCTAATTATATAGCACTCAGTTATCTCTGCCTACTCCAGTAGGAAGTTGGTGTGAACATATAGATAAAAGTTATTTAGTGAAATTATATCATAGTATATGCTATACAGAGCAGATAAATTGAATAATGTTTTGACAATGTAAAATTATAGTCACAGCTTGAACAAAGAGATTATGTTTGCTTTTATAATGATTTGCACAAATACAACACATTATGACACTTGAACAATAAATTGAAAATTTTACTGCATTTAGTAAAATACCACTATATTATTAAAACAATGCAGGTAGGTATCAAAATTCAAAATGATAACATCCCTACTTAATAAAGAAAACAAATGCACAATTACCTTGAAGATGAAGACATGTTCAGCCTTGCATGTTGAAAACAGACACGCATACAGCTCGTATGTCAGTCCGTCAAGGATTCAAGTAGCTAGGCACTTTATTCTAAATATAAAGTTATCATATATTATATTATTATTATAATCAAGTTCTATAAAATATATGATATTTGTTAAATGTTACTTAAATGTTTGTCTTAATACTCTATATTTTGTAATACGGAAGAAATTAACTTCCTAAGTTGCATCATAACGACAATAATGTAACAAATTAAGATTACAGCTATAGTGCAGACTACATAAATAATGTAATCAACAAATTTTGTAAAAAGCAACGATTATACCCTTTGCGTTTAATCACTTACATAAACAGAGAAGATCAGCAGAAACAGCGTAGGCAGTCAATAAACCTTCGCCCGATGGCCTAATTTACACACATTGCATTATTTTAATACGACGTAATAAATGACTAAAATCGTTGTCCATTTATCGCAAGTGCTGTTTCACAAAGTCCAAATCGATTAGTTATCCACTTCACATAAATTTATATCATATTATGCACAACAGTTTCAAAAATGTCACTGTTTTATGATAAAATGACACTATTCAATTTATCCATACTGATTTACCACAAATCTATAACTTCACTTGGCGGAGAATAAAAACAGCTGGTTTTTCTCAAAACTCTTTGTCAGTGTTTTTTTTCTCGCTTTACTCACGCAAAATGCAATGCAAGGCGTGAAGTGAATTCCGAAACGATAACTACCGACACATTTAACCGATAACGACGTTGAATTCCTTAACAAGTTGTTAATGTGCTATTATTAAGGCAGCCTCACATTATCACAAATATTATTGTACTATTTTCTATTACAATTCACACGTTACTGAATATTATTTATCTGTGCCATATAGGCGAAGCGTAGCGTAGACGTTGGGTAATTACTGCATGCATGAACTTACAATAATTTATAGCAAGACTAAGTACTGTACTGGAAGTCAAAAACGAGCTAAGTAAAATACGTAATACAGATGCTATTTGTCTCTCTCTAATAGAAAGAGTACAACATTCGTATTGCAATGCAAAATGTAAATAATCAAAATATTGTCGTTTTCGTTTTAGTGTGCATTTACTACTTATGGATCAAATAGCTGATGTGCTGAAAAAAGCCAAATCAAACGCACCTGAAACCGAAGAGCATGCGAGAAGGGGTTGATGAGTGTGGAAAAGGCGAGAGAGGTGAGTAATTTTAACAAATAATATAGGTAGACCATTAAAATGTGTGTATGTACGTATATCTTCACGCATGGCCAGGTCCCTTGTGGGGTAGGCAGAGAGAACCGAGCGCTATAAGACGCGGTCCTTACACACTTCACTTGCTTATCTTACATTCATAGCTCTTTTAAGGCACGCTCGCCGATTCCTAGGGCTCCTGATATCATCGTCTGATAAAACACGACCAATTTAGTCATAGTAGATTAGTCTTGGTCTTCCTCGGGTCTTACATCCTTCCACTTTCGCAATGTATATCTGTTTCGTCATTCTTTAATCCTGCATTATTTCTACATGTCCGAACCAACGGAGCATGCCCCTTCTTATTTTAACACCGACGCTCTCTTTCAGATCAACTCTGTTTCTAACATTATCATTGCGAGTGCGGTCAACAAGCGTTATGCCACAAATTTTGCGCAGTGCTCGCATCTCGACCGCATTTATCCTACGTTCATGCTCTCCCTCTGCCATATCCAGATTTCACTTCCATAAGTTATCATTGGGATGAGCACCGCATTATGAACAGCGAGCTGTGCCTTCTGGCTAAGATTTCTCTCTTGCTCACTCGTCTCTCCACATCAGCGGTGTATCTTCCATCGCTGCTAAAAGCACTTCCAAGATATACAATCTCATCCACTTGCTCCAACACTATATCATCAACCGTAATCCTAGTGTTGGTTCTGGTTGTCTCTCTTTCAAATACCATTATCTTGATATTCTTCGCATTCAATTGTAAGTGTGGTGTTTCTGCTATTAAATCCGTATCGTCTGCATAAACCAGGCTGAACTATCATCACGAAATACTGTGCCCGCCTAGACAGAGAATGTAGATACAGACAAGCTACTAAAATAATAATACCTGCATAAGGAGAGACGGCATAATCATCAAACACGTATGCGTAAGCAAGACAGAACATAGGATATTTGTCTCCTTTTACGGATACGGTTTTAGTGTTTGTCACTCAGCTTTTTTGGTGGCAAACAATGTTTTCGTCCTTACACAATTTTATTGATAAAAGTGGAAAACCTGTATATTTCTTTCAATTGTCTGTAAAAGCAGTAGTGAACTAAAACAACGCAACATAACCTTTAACCGGCAAGTCGCTTGTTTGTTACAATCTAATGATGTGAGTTACCTTTATTTATTCGGTTACAAACATGCAATGTTGATTATACACGTATTGACATTCAATTACGCGTCTTTTGTTGTGGTACTAACCGATCAAATAGCGAATTTATAAATTATTTAGGTTATCAGCCACATTACTGCATGACATCTGTAAGTAGTGGGATTACAACATGTCGGGATTACTAACACTTAACTTAATTTATCACATTTAACATATCACGCAACTAATGTATCATATTTCTATTTATTGTTAATAGGGAATATGCATAATTTTTTTTTTATAAAATTTATCGCATAATAAGTTTGGGTTTTTGTAGCTTTTTTTAGTTTAGTTTAGGTGTTAAAAATCGTAAAAAAATCAAACAGGTTTCTATAATAAAAACACTTCTAAATTTGAATAATTGTCATATTTTGAACATGTTTTCCTACGACAGCATCAAATAGAATGCTTGAATTGCGGAAATACAGCTAATATTTAGATGAAATCCATACATTTCTTCATTGTCACCCGGCTTGTGACGTCATCTGCCGCGGCTTTTTGATGAGGCGTTTTCAGGTCACGTGATGAAATGTCACTTTCAAACAGCATTGTCTCGCAAACTAATTATCACGAAAAATTTTACTTTCAGATATCTTCCTGTCTATATCTCCTATTTTAAAATATGTCCTAAAAATGTTTTCCATAATTAGAAAGTAAAATAATTAAAAATGAATCAAGTTTAATTAATTGTTTTTATGACACATCGGTTGGCAAACAGCCTTAAGAACCGCCTCAAGAGAAGTCGTTACCGTACCCTATAGATGCTTGCAACATAAAGTATCGCTCGCCCGCCGCTATCACCGCTACCAATACAGCAACCCTGTCCTGGCGAACTCATTAACTTCCAGGAACCCAATAATTCCCAACTTCCGGCTGCGGTCTTAATTGAGGCAATGAATTTGATGTAGCTAAGTCTTAATTCTTTTGTAATTTGTATCATTCTTGCGAACACTCATCAAGTGTTACAATGGTGGAGTGAATATTTTGAAGAATTGTATGAGTATGCCCCGGACGCTGGAAATGAGAGTGAGTCTGATGCTGACTCCACGTTGACCGCATCTGACGAAGGCATAACTATGGATGAGATCGAATGATCGATACGAAGTTTCAAAAATTGCAAATCAGCGGGAATTGAAATAGAAAGAAGAAGCAGAATCTGAGATGATCAAACTAAGTGACACTTAGGTCCGGGACGCCTTCTGGTACTTAAGCGATCTTTGCTGAAGAACTGGAAGGGTCCCAATGGACAGGAGACACGCAGTCATCGTGTCCTTGTATAAAGGCAAGGGGTCAGATATTGACTGTGCCAGCTAGGCTAGCATCAGTTTAATAAGCTTAGCAGCAAAGTATGGTAAGGTACATACAAGGATTGCTCAGCATGTGTGCGGATAGATGGTGGCATGTCACCCTGGTTTGATGTCAAAATTGGTGTCAAACAGGGTTGCATGCTATCTGTTAGGCTGTTTATCCTGTATCTCGATAGTTGCCAGTAAAGAATAAGGTCAATGAATGTATGGTGAACTGTCTGCTGTATGCAGACGATGCCGTGTGACAGAGACACCATCTGAACTGCAAACACTAGTTATAACGATAAAAGACGTATGGAGAATGGCTTACTATTGAATGCGAAGAAAACAAAGATAATGGTATTTAAAAGAGAAGAAATCAGAACCAATGTAAGGTAATCACGGTTAGTCGTCGGACCTCATTGTACGCGTGTTGTATGTTGTCAGGGCCAGGCCGTTGTGGTGGTAGCCGCGGCGTCGGAGCCGATTCTCTGACGCTACGGAGCCAGGATCAGCTGGCCAGGCTGCCGGTGACAGGGTGGTGCTTTAGTGTCGCTGTTATGTTTTTGAGGAGTTGTTAAAGTACACAGGGGACACTACTGTCTCCTGGATGTTTTTCTTTGTCGCCGTTTACGACAGCCACGGGATGAGATGGGGTGGCATATTCTTACGTCGAGGCCACACGGCCAATTTACATAATTTACCAACTTATCGTAGTGGCAGTATGCGTTAAGTCCCGCATTATATAAATTTATGTAAATATTATTTGTATTAAGCCTAAAATTATTTGATAGAAAAGACACAAAGTTTCTAATATCGCCACCGCCGTAAAAAATGTGACCGAAGGTTTACGAATGGGAAGTGAACTGTGTTATCACTTCATTAAAATTGACCCGTATTTGGAGCGATGGCTTATTTTTAAAAGAAGAATGATGATACCTCAGCTGAATATCAGGCGCAATTATAGGACTTCCAAAAGATGCAACGAAGGAAAAAATTCTAAAAATATTTTACAAATGAATACATATATTTAAATATGTGTCGATCTGTTATTTATGATTAAATAGATTTTATTTTTATTTATTTTGTTTTCCTACCTTGGAAGCTAACTTCTATATTTCCAAATACAAATCAACATTCCATATTCACGGTTTCCCTATTCGCGGTATAATTTTGGAACGTATACCCCGCGAATAAGGAAATTTTACTGTAGTCGCATATGTGTAACCACTAAGAAAACTTCATTTGCTGTGGTTCCTAAATTCCAGAACACACCTCTTACCGTCACCAAAAGTATTAGGATGCTTGGCGTTGAGATCTCCAGTGATGTGCAATATCGAAATCACCTGGAGGAGAAGGTCAAGCTGGCGTCGAAAAAACTTGGTGTGCTCAACAGGGCTAAGCAGTACTTCAGTGCGGGGCAAAGACTTATATTATATAAGTCTCAAGTCAGACCGCACTTGGAGTACTGCAGTCACCTTTGGGCGGGAGCACCTGGATACTAGCTTGGACCGTGTGATTCGATTCAAAGACGAGCTGTGAGAATTGTCGACAATCCTAAGCTTACACACGGTATTGAACCCTTAAGTTTAAGGAGAGACTTTGCCTCCCTTTGTGTGTTCTACCGATTGTACAATGGGTTGTGTTCTGAAGAGTTGTTCGAAATGATGCCGACAGCTACTTTTTATAACCGCACCGCTCGCCGACGGCGGGGAGTTCACCCTCACACGCTTGAATCGCAATGGTCGCGTACGGTGCGGTTCCAGAGAAGTTTTCTTCCGAGAACACTCAAGCTGTGGAATGAGCTCCGAGCCGAGGTTTTTCCAAGGGACTACAGCATGGAGTTCTTCAAGAAATGCGTGAAGAAGTTTTTAGAGGGTCGGCAACGCATGAGTGACGCCTCTGGTGTTGCAAATGTCCATAGGCTTCGGTGACTGTTTAACATCAGGCAGGCCGTATGCTTGATTGCCACCTTAGTGGTATAAAAAAAAATGTGTTGTTACACATTATTTTCTGACATCTCACCTTGGTAATAGCTTCTTCTTCTTAGGGTAACCCCTTTTCCTAATCCCTTAGATTAGCGGGTTCCACTAACTAAGCCTAAGGATTTGGCGAAGATACTGATTTTTACATGGAGCGACCGCCGTCAGACCTTCACAACCCAGTGGGAAACCAGACCTTTTTTAGGTCAGGTCGCATGACTTTCGAAATATAATTACTTGGATGTGTGGGTTTCCTCGCAACATTTTCCTTCACAGCCGAACAAGTGATAATTAAAAATATGTACATAAATCCGAAAACATGAATTTATTGGTGCATACCAGGATTCCAACCGGGGACATTTGATTAATGCTCGAAATTCACTGTGCATGTCTGAGGCGAAATGGAGTGTCGTGTACGCCAGCAAAGTCTACAAAGCGTGATTTAAAACGCTTTGTAGACTGAAAGAAGCATTCATAGAGGACTGGGAGAATATTTCTCAGAATAGGTTCAGAAATCTGGTGAAAAGCATATCATGTATAATAACTACATTAACAGCTCATATAGGCGGGTTCTCTATGCACTGAGCTATCACTGCTGCTCTCTTTTTTTATACTACTATATTGGCAACCAAGCATACGGCCCGAATTAGATGATAAGCGGTCACCGCAGCTTATTGACGCTCGCAACACCACAGTGATGTTAGTCGACTTAAGGCTGTTTCGTCACAGTATCCAGTAATTTCTCTGCCATATCTCACCCTTCAAACCGGAACACAGCTATATAAATATATAGTCCAAGAGCTACTGAACCCTCCGAGTAACGGCTTTCCTGTAAGGCTAGAAACTTGTAGAATTATGAGTTATAGCACGCTGAGGGCAATATCCATGACCTGGCAGGCATCAGCTCTGCACGTCATCAGCCCTATTATTTTTTAAATTGTAAAATAAATAAGATATAAAAACTTGTTTCTGTAAGCTTAAAAATTTAATGACGGATATGAAGCAAGTTTGGTCCCTATGCGGCCAATATATTGGCGGCTATATTAAACGTCCTCTTCTTAGTATTAACATCAGGTGCTTTGTAATCTCTGGCATTGACCCATGCCAAATAAGCCGATTGTTTAAGTTCTTGCGCGCCAGAACAGTCTGCGTTGTACAGGGTCGAGTCAAACCGCCGATGCGGCGTCGGAATATGGGATGAAATACTCTATGGCCTGTCGTAGAACCCCAACTATGGTATCGGCACAGGTCGTTGGATCATCATTGTCCCACCACCATCCCATGGCTCCACCGACCTCGCCGCCGCCGAATCGCAGGAGTTACACACGGCACTTGCTGCTCTGAGGCTGTGTTTCGTGCCGTGGGCAACGACAATTTTTTTAGATTTTATCCACAATGTCTCGTTACACTTTCTCCCTCTTCTGCGACATTTACACTAACGCCTTCACTGCCATCCATTAGTTGACATTCTCTTCATCATTAGCTCTTCCGCCCGTTCGGCTACCTCCTCCGCGCTTCTACGTGCCTGCCAGGCGTGGGCGAACCCACATAAGGCTGCGAAGTTCGCCGCCGACGACACAAGGTCTCAAAGTACACCGATCCCGGTTCAGACTCGTCCCGCCGAATCCCGTTCATCATCTACCTTCGCAGATCGTCGTACTTAGGACAGTCTGTCCTCCTCGCTCTCACCACAAGTGCACATACTTGCAGCATTCAAAGTCATCTCTGTCAGTAGCTTCCTGAAACATCCATGACCCGTCAGGATCTGAATGGTAGGATAATCCGGCTCGACCCAAGAGGCCTTGAGACGAGCCATCAGAGCCACAGGTCGTCGGATCATCAGAAGAGAAGCACGTTTGCCGCCACGGATAAGATGAAAAGAAATGACGCATCTCATCACAATCTGCTGACTTGGATCGTCATAACCGCCAGGTTTACCTAGGGCTGGTATCAAGCAGGAAGTATGACAATACAAACTTCATCAGACAGTGGTCGAAACTCTCCAACGGGGCTGATACAGTAACCGAATATCTGTTGGGATCTGATGTCAGCAGAAGGTCCAGGCAATTGATAGTGTGGCCGTCGGCATTCGGTACTCAGGTTGGTTGATCGACAGTTGTTGAGCTTGGTCGAGAGATAGCGCAAATTTGCGTGCCTCACGGCCAGTGTGTTTAGTACACTGGTATGAGAATTGCCACTCCTCTTGGCGGGCATTGAAATTCCCTAGTAACATGAATTCAGACGTCTGGTACTGTTCTTAAGCCTTGTCTGCAGTAGCGCTGAGTTAGTGGAACGACTGGGTTATCCTAATGATCCTTAGAATGAGACTTGTACACAGCTGCATACACAATCTCCTCTAAATCCGTGTCCACCAAGATCCACAGCACGGAGGAAGTGGAATCTTCAAGATTATGGAGACGGTTTTGTACAGATGTCATCACGAACGTACACACAAACCCCGGCGTGAGTCTTGAAGCTAACGTCCAAGGTAGTAGAACCGCTAGTAGTAGAACAGTAAATGAGGCCTTTCAGTCTAGAGGTGGCGATGGACTGCAACGAGAGAATACAGACCACGATAGAGTGGTGCACCATAAGTGAGAGGGCGTGCATACGCTGTTTAACCTTTCTCATCGTGGTGGACTTTTTCATGTTTGTATCGATCGATCGATCCAGCAGCAAGCGCTGTGACGGTCACTAGGGGGATCCTGATTTGAAGACCGCAGGGCCGCCTTACTGCGGCGTGCCTATCTGCGGTCAGCCAGCGGACCACTGTGCTTCGGATTCCGCTACCCTCCAGAATCAGGACTCCGGCGCCAGAACAACGCGATACTGAGGCTGATCGATCACAGTAGCGCGACCGTTCGTCCCGTCCCTCCTGCAGGATCTACGAACTTGGTGTTGCACGTAATGCTTCTTCAGATCCTGTAATCCAGCTCACGATCATCTGTTCATCATCCAGGGATAAAAAAGACGAGTCAGTTTATAAGGAACAGAAAAAAAGAAGAATAGGGTAGACATCAGATGGTAGCCTACGTACGGTAGGTAGACGTTACGTAAGCAAGGAGGTAATTACGATACATTTCTATTAATTCGAAAAAAAATGGTCTACTATTTCACAGGTTTAGGACATTTATAAGTACATCATCATGTACAATAACCGCAGCCGCACATGATTAATGGCACGTGCGTTGTATGATGAACTTAGCTGTTTTGTTTTACATATTTGAGGTCAATCCGAAGATTTCAGTGTGTGAAAGTGAAGACGAAATTGAAATTTTAAATATAAGAATATACAATACTGAAAAAATCACGAGTTATATTAATAGGCGGTTAATACAATAATTACATCCATGGATTACCGAAAGAAGATTAAATTAAAATTGCTTGCTAAAGGATCTATATTTTAAAATACAATATTTGATCAGATCTGTCAAATTTACAATGGCCGTAATAATCGCGTTTGGTCAGGACTAAATTTCTTACTAGTCCGCGAACATAATGTATAAATCAAGGATATGTTCATTTGAAGCTGTCTGCTCTTTTTCCACGAGTTATATTCGCGAATACTTCTAAACTTTTTGTTGCGGGCTTCTGACGCTTAATCTGAAAGCTTCCCAATTATAATAGTACAATAGACTCGTCATGTCAGTTCTATTACCAACTGTTTGTAAATCAAATTTCATAGATTCTGTATTGTCTAAAAACGTCTGTCATTATTAAAAAATCTCTTACGTACTACTAAATATGTGTATATAATTATAACTTTCCTCAATACGTAAATATTCTTATTGGCAACGAGGATGGACGCGGAACAATTTGCACAATTTTTTAGCGTTCAACAGGCGCAGCAAGAAGAAATCACGAATATACTTACAATGTTGATCTCGACATTAACTACGACATCGACTACAACAACATCCGATACGTTACCTATGATGAGCAGCGTGACGAGCGCAGCCACATATACAACACAACCAACGAACAAGCTAGGTATAATCAAAAATTTTAATATGGATAAATTTAACCCTGACAGCTGTAGAGCTGAAGATTACATAGATTTCTTCGAAACAAAATGTGCTATACTAAATATTACCGACAATAGCCTTAAAAAAGATATACTCTTAAATTGCATCACCCCGGACATATTGAGGGAGGTAAAAGTAGACTTGACACCTAATTTTAAATTGAGGACATACGCAGATATAAGGAGAAAACTTTTAGATCTCTATCGTATTAAAAGAATTAGATACCGAGTGCTTAGTGAGTTTTGGAACTGTATCAGAGATAACGAGTCAATGGAACATTACGCTAACCGCTTAAAAGAGATAAGCAAAGATTTCGGATACGATGATAGCTTGTTGTAACGTCAAATACGTGATCGTTTCGCGACTGGATTGTATCACACCGAACTAGAAAATTATCTAAAACAGAAATGGCCCGATTTAAGAGAAACATATGAAGGAGAGATACACGAGGTAACTTTTAACCAGATTCTTGCTATCGCTCAGTCTCGCGAACAAGCTGAGCTCGATACGCCAACTACAAGTGTTAAAAAAAAAATACACGGGCAGCTACATTCCAACAAACCTAAAATAAGAAAACGCCCCGCTGGTTACATCCAGATCACTGCTATCGTTGTGGTAATGACAAACCAGATTTTACAAACTGTCCTGCCAAAGGTCATACTTGCAAAGAATGTTAAACCGATGGACATTTCGAGACTTGCTGCCTAAAAACAGGTCGAGCACAAATTATTAAGATCGGAACACGTAAAACCAGACATAAACTACAAAAGGTAACCAATAACTCCTCATGGTCGAATGGTGGCACAGTGGTGAAACGCGTTGTTACACTACTTTGACACCAACGCTCGTGGGTTCGATTCCCACACAGTACAAACATTCGTGTGCAAGAACATGTCTGTTTGTCTTGGTCTGGGTATATTCTATGTACACACATCAAAAGTGTCTAGGGATCAACATATATTTTTGCAATAACTTTTCTCCTGATTGATATTAATTAAAATTTTCTTTAAGGATTCATCATTGCAGAGAGAGGTTAGATCAAATTGTATACTTCAAATACAACAGGATGCCGTTTTGGTATTTCACCGCACCGTCAATTTTTCAACACTATCTCTATAAATTGCTCGGTGACCTTCCTAACGTAGCTATATATTCGATGATATTGCAGTGGCTGGTAGAAACAATGATGATCACTTACACACACTTTCCCTTGTGTTCGATAGACTACAGAAAGCAGGACTTAAAGTAAATTTAAAGAAATATTCATTCTTACAAAATGAAATTGAATACCTCGGGCATACGATAGATCAACAATTCAAAGCAAATACTGCATTGACTTCACCAACTATGAGTGATTTTAAACCGTGTGACCCTGTGTATGTCAAAACACATCAAGATAAACCCTGGCATAGCGGTACTGTGGCTGCACGCAAAGGAAGATATTCTTATGTCATCACTATCCCGAGGCGAAAAGAGATACGACGGCACGCAGATCACATCCGCTGTAGAATCCCATCACCAGCTCCACGTTCTGAGTATAGAATACCTGACAATACAGTTCACGCAAAAGAATTGTGGCTATTTTCTGGTCCTCAGGGTACAACACCGGATTCATTCATCATTAACTAAAACTTCTTTCCCTTTAGCGTTTAACTCTTAATGTACAATATCTAGTAGGTCAACAGTCTTAACTAATGTACCATCCCCTTCAACGTCGATGACTGCCGCCACAGAAGGTGAAACATCAGGGTCAACAAGCCTCTCTGCAATAAGCTCTTGCTCAGAAACTCCAGTAACGTCGACACCTGTGCAAGAGGCAGTAACAACTGTGTCTCTACGTCGAAGTCAGCGTGTGGCAAAGCAGCCCCGGCGACTTATCATCGAAACGTGATCCGGGGACGGACGAATGTTACAAACTCTTTGTAAATCAAATTTCATAGATTCTGTCTTCTCTTAAAAACGTCTGTCTTTATTAAAAATTCTCTTACGTACTACTAAATATGTGTATATATTTATAACTTCCCTCAATGAAATCGATAGTAAAATTACATTCTGGAGAGATGTACTGCATCGTATAATTAATGTTATAATTACTTTAGTATCTTGTAATCTACCTTTGAGGGGGCATGATTCTGATTCTGGCAATTTTATGGCAATTTCACGTCTGCTATCTAACTATGATGCAACTTTAAAAGAACTTCTTCTAAAACCGAAAGGTGAAATAAATTATTTAAGCCCTACGATTCAAAACGAAATTATTAGTTTGCTTGGTACTAACGTTAGGAACAGTATTATCTCAGAAATTAAAAAAGCTCCATTTCTGACAATAATTCTGGATACAACACAAGACTTATCAAAAATTGACCAACTATCTGTAGTTTTTCAATATATCTCGGTTACAGAAAATGATGATAATGTGCCTAAAGAAATAAAAATCTGTGAGTCCTTTTTAGGATTCATAGCAGTAACCGATTGCAGTGCTGCAGGTCTGAAAACTGTCATTTTAAATTTGACTAAAGAATATATATGGAATTGATTTGACTAAATGTAGAGGACAGGGATACGATGGAGCAAATGTTATGTCGGGTGTGTATGGAGGATTACAAACCCTAATAAAAGAGCATGCTCCAAATGCCGATTATGTTCATTGTGCTGCGCACGCTTTAAACTTGGTTTTGAACGATGCTGCGAGACATGTTCGTGAAGTATCGACTTTTTTCGATAATTTAGAAAAAATATATACTTTTTTTGGCAATAGTATAAAACGCTGGGCTATGCTAAGTGACGATTCATCTGAAAAATATTTGATTACCCTTAAAAAGGTATGTCCTACCAGATGGTCTTCTAGGAACGACGCTTTATTAGCAGTAAAGAAAAATTTTTTACTAATCATGAAAACTTTGTACCAACTAAATTTAATTTCAAATAAAAAAGATGAACGTGAAGAATGTAAAAGTATAATTAACATTTTAGAGAGTTTTGATTTCTTAGTGCTCGTTACATTTTTTTCTTCACTATTTGAAATTATTAATCCTGTTTCTAAAGCTCTACAGCATGAAAATAATGACTTACAGAAATCTAGTATTTTATTAAGTAATCTTTTAAATAGACTGTGCCAATTAAGAAATCAGAATTCATTTAATAGTTTGCTAAATGAATCCAAAGATTTAGCAAAAGAGTGGGGGGTAACAACTGTTTTTAAAAACAGTAGGCGAAAGATAACGAAGCGTTTTTTTGATGAGTTATCACAAGATGAGAGAATTTCCGATCCGGAATCCTATTTCAAAGTCAATGTATACTATTGCTGTTTAGATATATTAATTTCTCAAACTAAAGAAAGATTTCAGAGCCTTTGCAACCTGAGTAGTATATTCGAAATATTACAACCGGAGAAACTTCTATCTTCTTCAAGCGAAGAGATATTAAACGCTTCCGGAAAACTGTCTGCTAAATACAGTAAAGACATCTCACTTAATCTTTGTGACCAATTAAAGGCTCTAAAAACATGCTTAAATTCTGAAATTAAAAAAATTTATTCCATTAAAGAACTCATTGAATTATTGCTAGTAAAATTCAATAGTCTTGCATCCAGTTTTCCCGAGGTAATCACAGCATGCTTTTTATTCTTGACCCTTCCAGTTACAACCGCAACGGCAGAAAGAAGTTTTTCAAAATTAAAACTAATAAAAAATTACTTAAGAACTTCGATGGGACAAGAACGGCTGTCAGACATCTCACTATTGTCCATAGAGGCAGAAACTTTAGAAAAACTAAAATCATCATCAGCCATAAATGATTTAATAAATCAGTTTGCCGAAAAAAAGGCAAGGAGAGTGAATATTTAAAATTCGATTTTTATTTGTAAAATGGGTAAATTATGTGATAAATAAATATTTCTTCTCACAATATTTTTTTTCTTTTGTGAAAAATCTTTACCTCCATATAAGGGCCTCCAAAAAAATTTTTATACGGGGCCCCGACAAGGCACGCTACGCCACTGCTCAATACGTAAATATTCTTTAAGTTAGTTTTGTTTTTATATTAGTATGCATAAGTGTTAAAGACTGACCATTATATTGAGTGAAGAAACTTGACCTGCTAATAGCAAATATAATATAATACTACAGTACAGATAGGTACCCAATCTCATACAAAGGTTTGTCACCTTCCTAACACTATTTTACTATTTTCTTGCCATTATAATTCAACTAGGTAGCGGCACTAGCACACCGAATCCGAATAATCCAAATCCAATAACCGAAATAATCGGAAAGATCTACGTCGGAAAGTAAGCTAACTAGTGACATCTATCTCTAACGCCAGGTATCGAAATAACTCGGAGGAAGTATATACCTAGAGTTGACAAACGCGTACACCCGTAAGGGACGGCAACAAATGTACATTCAATAACAAGGTTACCAGACTGTGGAAAAATTACCCCACTACATAATGCGTTTCGGTAATTTGAAATTTACAATGTACCCACGTAACTGTTTACCAGAACTTGCATAGAATGTGTATTGTGTGCTATAATAATATACTCATAATATGATATTAGCAATGTAAAAAAATCAAATAAGTCGATACAGCCATTTCTACACACAAAGTAATAAAAGTTAATATTTACATGCGTATGAAAACTACAGTATCTGAATAGATCAACAAACATATTTGCACTTTAATATTATTAGAATAGTATTTTTTTACGCAATTCGAGTTACTGTATAGATCTATTAATTAATAGTAAGCCTGAGTTAGTTTCAGTAAGATCTGTGAAATCATTAGAATAAGGATAGGAGATTGGTCAAACCTAGCAGAGTTATATAAATTAAACAATATATTTTTCTATTTTAGACATATATTTTAAAATACAAGCGATGACATGATACTAAATGTAGGCATAGATATGAGATAAAACATAAAAAACACTTTGTATAGACAATTTATAAATAAAAATATTCGTGCCTTACAAACATGTTAATGTTTATTTTTTCATAGATTTTTATTCTTGAAATCAATGTTATTAGATCGATTTTTCTACATCGTGTATTTATATAAATATCGTGAGAATGAAACAGCCGTCGAATATTCATGGTCACATTTATATACACGGTTTTTAGTTAAATCTTCTTTACACAATAAATGCGGATTATTCCTTCTTAAAAATAAACATATTGCATAAACATTTTCAATAATTGTCATGTAAAAAAAAAATAGTGCCAGAGATGATTTAAGTGTAAATATTAAACAAAGGAAAACAATCTTTGTTTTTAAACATTTTGTTTTGCGTATGATGGTTTTCATTAGACTTAAACTGAAGTTACAATTGATCAAGGATTATCCTTTCACATATTGTACTCAAAAGGTGGTAAACTGCTACGGTCCCTTAATTCCCTATTTCACTTATTTCCTCTAACTTGTATAATGATATCTATCATCTATACATCCATTACATTAAAATTCTGTATAATGAATGACAGATAGTTCAGCATTTTTATTTCAAGTCGTTTAGTTTTTGACCTTAATATAGCTAATTTCTTCTCGCGTGACTCAGCCAGTAATGTTTTCAGTCTCAATTCAAAAGTAAGCTTTAATTTTCATGGTGTTAATGTAGTGCCCGTTGCTATTGGAAGCCCTGGATAATCGGTCTGGAAAATAGGACAATTTTAATTTTGTAACGCATTATTAGCATGTAATATCGACAGCCTAGTACTAACATTATATTAAAACTACTGTCAATACTATAATTTAATTGAGCTTTACATATTTAAAAGTTTACAAATTCAGACAATATAAAATGCTTGATTAACATTTGTGTTAACACAAAAGCATGTGTATGTGCATGATTAACTTGATTAACGTGGTATAAATAATTGGTATAGAATAATCTACACGACTACCCTCCGTATCTTTCACAATTACCTGTATAAATATAATCAACCCATCAACATCATATCAACCCATACTCACTTCATTACTGGAGTACGGGTTCTTATTTTAAACAAAAGATCTTAGAAGATATGTCCCGAAACTACTCAATTACGGATTGTCGGAGTCGTTGGAATATTTTCATATGTTTTTGTACTTCAATTATACGCTTCTACGACTAAAATGTAACTATGTAAAATTTCAAGTCTGTACGTGAAGCTTTCTAAGACAGACTAGCAGACTAACAGGCAGGCATGTAAATCATCTAATTTAGTTCCTTATTTTTTTTAATACCTATCATCATATATACTCGCCAACAAACTGTTATAACAGTTTGGCGAACATAATAATTTGTATTATGTAACTGTATCGTGTAAATAAATAAATAAAAACAATATAAATCAGTTGAGAATGCGCAAGCAGCATACAAATTTCTTCTGATTAAATTCGTTGTGAGTTCCAAGGCAGCTGTAGTTTAACCCCCGGGACGGCAGTGAACTTCACTGTTCATTGCCTTTTTGTTGGTCGCCGCTGTTAATTCTGGCCACACAGGAGATACAGTAGTGGGTATGAGTGGTGGCCTGTCCCGTAAAAAAAATATATGCAGACTATATACCAAAAACATTAGTTAATAATATTTCAATGATTATTATTAAGTCAATAATTATTATTTATTTCAGGCAATATTTATATTAAAAGATCTCAAATAATGTAAACATAGGCTCATATCGTAAATACCTTAGAATTAATTAAATGTATTTACATATTTTATATTAATGAAATTATTTTTTAATTACTTAACATGCATTTATTATTTATTTCATCAATGTCAACTTTATAAAAAAAGTAGGGAAAAGAAACCAGTAAAACTGGCAACATGAACAAAATGGACTCGCCCAAATTGTTTACCACTATCAACGAGTAAAAGAAATTCATTATTTAAATAAAATGAGATGTAAATGCGCTAGTTACACATGAAATGTGATCCCATCTTGTTTTTTTATGCTTCTAACTGCATTCTTGCAGGCGGGAACCCCACAAGACGGCATTATTTAATAAAAACTATCGAGAAATTTTTACGCGTAAAGAGACACGGTGGCCAAATATATACTAGTACTAGTTGTCCAAATGTCAAACTACTCTCTTTGAGAGTAGTTTGTATGGCTTCAGTTTTTGGCATGTTTGTGTCTGGTTTATTCTGTATTCGGAGACTGTAATCTATACTATTATTATAAAGAGGAAAGATTTGTATGTATGTTATGAACTCAGAATACAGAATAAACCAGAAACCGCGAACACGCCCAAAACTGAAGCCATACAAACTACTCTCAATGAGAGTAGTTTGTATGGCTAGTAGAGGACGACTAGTATATATTTGGCCACCGTGTCTCTTACGCGTAAAAATTTCTCGATAGTTTTTATTAAATAATGCCGTCTTGTGCGGTTCCCACCTGCAAGAACGCAGTTAGAAGCATAAAAAAACAAGATGGGATCACATTTCATGTGTAACTAGCGCATTTACATCTCATTTTATTTAAATAATGAATTTCTTTTACTCATTGATAGTGATAAACAATTTGGGCGAGTCCATTTTGTTCATGTTGCCAGTTTTACTGGTTTCTTTTCCCTACTTTTTTTATTAGTCTTTTTTTTTTAGTTGGTCTGAAAGAGAGCGTCGGTGTTAAAATAAGAAGAGGCATGCTCCGTTGGTTCGGACATGTAGAAAGAATGCAGGATGAAAGAATGACGAAGCAGATATACAATGCAAAAGTGGAAGGATGTAGGAGCCGGGGAAGGCCAAGACTTACCTATCATGATCAACTTGGTCGTGTTCTATCAGAAGGTGATGTCAGGAGCCCTAGAAACCGGCGAGCGTGCATGAAAAGAGCAATGAATGTGAAAGAAGCGAGTGAGGTATGTAAGGATCGAGTCGCGTGGCGCTCGGTTCTCTCTGCCTACCCCGTAAGGGATTTGGCGTGAAGTTATAGATAGAGACTTTTTTATTAAGTTGACATTGATGAAATAAATAATAAATGCATGTTAAGTAATTAAAAAATAGTTTGTTTAATGTAAAACATGTAAATACATTTATTTAATTTTAAGGTATTTACGATATGAGCTTTAATATAAATATTGCCTGAAATAAATAATAATTATTGACTTAATAATAATGATTGTAAATAATATTATTAAGTAATGTTTTTGGTATATAGTCTGCATATGTGAAATTGTGTAAATAATAGTTTTTTTACAAAAATGTTTTGTGTAAAACTATTCTAATTATTATATGTGGAATTTCAGTTCCCCACTGATGAAATTATAAAAGCAAAGAGCAAGACTTCTTTATTTGTCGAAACGTAAAAATGTATTGATTACCTCAGAATCAAAACGGCAATATTATTAGTACAACAAAATGTACCTAAGTAAAGACATATTTTTTGTAAATTACTTGTGTTTTATTTTACTAAAACATTTATTTATGCATAACAGTATATTAATATAACACCTTTAATATTAATATTACACTTTTAATTTACCCTAAAAGAGGCGAACTCTCACTAAGCTAGCAACACTGTACGGGTGGGAAGAATGAGGAGTGCGGGGGATTGCGAATTGTTTCTGGACACAGCGGACGGCATGTATTATCGGCTGTAGGCTCCTTCTGATTTGTTCTGTATTCTGAGGTTATGAATAAACTCAAAAACTACTGGGCCGATTTCAAAAATTCTTTTACCATTAGAATGCTACAATATAAATGATTAACATAGGCTATAAAATATTAATTTTTTAGTTAGGGATCCTTATGAAAACTTCGATAATGTATGAAAAAGATACCAAAAAATCCTTATTCCGCGTACGCTGCTGAAACTCGCACCGACGGGGGCGGATCGGTGCGCGTCGCCTACGGGGGACGCCCTAAGATGTTTTTATAGTCATAGATACGTTGTACACGCTCTAGAATGGCAATACGAAAGTAAGGTAATTGCCCACCTCGCATTCAGTTGGGCACGTTCTCGCGTCACGTCTATACGTACTTCGCCACAAAGCGTAAATAAGTTATTTCTGGCAAAAATGCCTTCCTGTGTTTTTAGATAGTCCACAAATTACACGGCAACTGTTAAAGACAAGGAAAACGTGTCATTTCATTTGTAAGTACAGTTTTTTTTATTAAAAACATAGTAAATGTATTTAGTTTTTAGCAATATTAAAGCGGGTCTAGTGGCAGCCGTTGCTAGGGGAAGTTGAGGAAAATTTAACTATCACGTTATGAACACAGAATTGTGAATTAAATTTATTCCTAACTTTGTTTTATATTAAGTAATACGCCTACCTACCTTATTTTCAATTAGGTACTTCAATTAGATACTAGTAATACTAGACGTTCTAGAAATGAATGAAGCGAATAGAATATTACTTATAATTTATTTCTTTCCATTTAGATTATCTAGATGGTTTGATGAAAAAAAAATGGTTAAATATTTTTTTATTCTACGTCGGGAGGCATATAAGCATACAGCCCACCTGATGTGAAGCGGGTACCGTAGCCTATTAACGCTTGCGATATATTAATTATCACTCGCGCGATGCCTCATCTGCTGCTTACACAACAACTCTTTGGGAGCTTACTGGTGACCAAACTCACACGTAGGAACACAACAACCCTCTAGGGAGTTGTTATTTGGCTGCGGTTTTCTGTGAGGTGGAGGTACTTCCCCAGATGGGCTGCTTTGATGCGCCCTACCTTTCTTAAAACAACCAGACCAAGACAAACTGACATGTTCATGCACACAAATGTTTGCCTTGTGTGGGAATCGAACCCACGAGCGTTGGTATCAAAGTCGCGTCATTCACGACTGAGCCACCGAGCTCGTCAAATTTCGAGTCGTCATTTAAAGTGTTTCCTATATCGCAATGATGTATTTTCCTCTTTAAATTGTCATTTCCTAGAGCAATATCCGACTTATAATCACAGGCTTCACCTAATATCTACGCGCTATTATAGTGAAGTTAAAATATATTTCGCGCATTAAAATAGTCTAGATTAGAAAACTGATTAAAAAAGAGAAAAAAGGAATAAGTTAAGTTTATTTGAGGGAATAATATTTTATCAAATACGTATTTTTTTTATTCACTCACAAACTGACTCGATATTATTTTATAATTACATATATGTTTTGTACATAATTGGTTTTATTATTTTAAACACTAATTAAATGCAGAGCTTTTTCTCCAGTCTCCTCCATATCGGTAAATCAGTGCTCGCGCCAATGAGCGCTCAGCAGCAATCAATACGTAACTAAAGATGTATATTCATCTCTTTCTAACGACAGGTATTCCCTATCATTTGTCTCTTTTTAGAGCAAAGTGTGATAATAAACAACTGTACGTAGATATAGTAGTACTTGCGCCATTTAAAAATACAAAAATGTTCGTGTATAACGTGTCTACCTTTGATACGTCGCTGGGGACGCCCTAATCCGCACATCGGTGTGCTTTTGGTCCAGGATTGCAATCGACTGATTGGCTGGGGTCGCGAACGAGCACGCTTCTGGCACATGACCCCCAATTTAGGTACCCATCTCAAAAAAAAACTAGTCAGGAATTTGCACATCTAAATATCATGATCTATCTACCATAATTAAATAATAAATATTCTGATGACACGAGTCCCAGAAAGTGACGAGCATGCATGAAATGAGCCATGAATGTCAAAGAAGCGAGTGAGGTGTAAAAGGACCGCTTTCTATGGCGCTCAGTTCTTTATCATTTACTTATTACACATAGTATTATAGATCAAATTGCAAAATAAAAGACACTAATCCCCGTGTAAGAGCATCATGCGTCTTATAGGCGAGGCAACTTATTTATTGCTCATAATTTGCCTGATTTTAGCACTGGCGTATTTTATCGCCTTTACCATGGCGAGTGCTCTGATGAACTGTTTTCCCTTATCCTACCCTCTCCCTTCCGTCATAGAACCACACGTGAAGGCTTGCGATGTCATCGTTCCACTGTTGAGAATATTTCTTCGCGAAAGCGTGAAGAAGCATCTTGCGGGTCAGCATGGCAGCGTCAACTGACAGGATACTCTGTAGTCTTTTGTCAGCTGCAGTTGTAATTTCGCTTACCATCAGGCAAAGAGGAGCCACTATGCTGAACTAACATAAAAAAAAACTGGGTTGTATTAATATATTCTGTTATGTTGTTGATGAACCGGAAGAGTCCCGAGCGATTGGAGACGCGCAGTCATCGTTCCCTTGTATAAAGGCAAGGGCTCACGTATGGACTACGCTAACTATAGGGCCATCAGTTTGCAAAAGTATATGGAAAGGTGATTGAAAGGAGAATGAGGGTGAAATCTGATGAAATGCTGTGGGACGCACAAGGAGGTTTCCGAAATGGAAAGGGATGTACGGATCAAGTTTTCTCGCTCCGCAATATCGTAGAGAAGCATCTGGTCATCTGGCTGGCAAGGTAGAAAATGTGTTTGTATCGCTTAATAATCGCTCTAAGCAATGAGATCTCACCTCACACGAAGGCGTCAGAAAAAATATAGTACCCTTTTATGTATGAAGCCCCCAAAATTAATGTACCTATTCAATTTTGACTTGACTACGTCTTAGAATTTGTTTCCATAGTGGGAGGCAATTCAGTAAACTGATGATAACAAAATCGGGGGATACACTTTGGTGTTGTACATAACTATCGCTTACATCCAAAATTTAATTAAACCACTTGATAGCTAAAGAATTAAAAGAATTCATTACGTTGCATGAGGATTGTGGAGGGTATATAATTTCCTTTTAGTATAATTTACTTCCTCGTTACGTAGACGTATTCACGTAACTCCCACGACCGAGTCCACGGCACAGACACACTCCGTTTTTTAAATGAATTTATTTCATAAGTTATTCATTTAAGACACTTTATTATTATTACGTATCACATTTAAAATATTGTTACATAAAAACATTAAAATCGTTATATAGATCGAACGATTTGCCATCGTCCCGCTCTTGAAGTATATCCATAAAATCGTCGTCATTAGACAAGCACAAATTTTTAAATATTTCTGATGGTGAAGGTACATTTTTGTCGACTATTGGAATAGAGTCTATCAATTCTTCTATTTTTGATTGTGGCAATGTGACGTCTTTGCAGGATGCTTCTGTAGATGTAGATTTCCCGGAGGCCACTGAGTTTGACATGTCTCCTTTAAAGGCGTCATTGAAAGATTCAGATATTAATTTGAAATTCTCTGATTCCATGTCCTCTAAAGATAAGTTCGCACCTTGCCGGACTAATTCCGCGTTTGCTTCAGAGACTTCTAAATATTTTGTGGTGTTTTGTTCGCTAGGGTCTAGTTTTTCTGAATCTGTTCGTTTCTTTTTAAGCTTTTCCACCAGATCACCTGTTTGTCGTACAACTACTCCTGGTGGTTTGGAAGCGCATTTGTGTGTTCTCTGTGAGACCTGTAAAAAAATATTTTTTTATCAAAAGGCACATAAAATCACAAATTATATTATTGTAAATTCTTACTTTATAACGAAAACTTTTTTCGCATGCCGTACATTTGTATGGCATTACTCCAGTGTGTATACGTCGATGAACCAAATACGAAACTCTTTGACGAAAACATTTCCCTGAAATAAAAATAAAATCAATGGTATATAGCAGACATACATAATTTGACCATATTTGTTGCATTAAATCACAGGTCGTTCAAAATATTAAAAATATTGAAATTTTATGGTAGTTCATGAAGATGTCACAAATCGTTTAGAAACGTGTGCATTTAATTCCAATCGTTGGCGCGTTGGGTCAATTTACGAAAAACAAAAAGCGAGCGAGTTTGTAGCGGACTCCCACATCAATGGTTTTGTAGAAGTAAACCAACCTTAACTCATCCGACTGCAGGGATACGGGTCTGCCTTCAACTGAAGGGATTTAGAGTATACTCCACGATGCTGCTCAACTACAGATTGGCGGAGGCCAGAGGCCAGTGATCTCAAGCCGCCCGAAGGCCACTGACAGCTTAACAATTACTATTTATCCACAACAACCGGGACCGACGGCTTAACGTGCCCTCCGAGTTCGGATCGGACACGCTCGATATAGACAATAGACAAGCTGCGATCGATGTTGCTTAACCTACGTATTCGGTTAGAATCATCGAGCTTTTACTTCCGTGCCACAAGAAATTATTTACAACAATATTTATTTTAAAAACTTTAGTAAAAAACAATAAATACATTATGAACCAGTTGAGAATGCGCAAGCTTGCATTGCCAGAGGAACACCTGGCTCGTCAATTATATAACAATTCAATTTTTTTTTTAGTTTGTCGGCCATTTAGACCATGTTCCTTAAGAGATAGGAACGGTGTTCCTGAACATTCCTATTCTACTTTTTTATGCTGAATCCGAATCTGAAGTCAAAACTCGCATATTCGAAAAAAGCGACAGACACACGAACACACAGATATACACAGAGATAAACATATAGATTTCATATAGGAACGGTATTCCTGATAATTTGTTTAAATAACAAACGTCGATGCTGCCTGCAACGAATATCCGCGATGGGACCAAAAGTCTTATTTTAAAACTATTGTTTTGGGGACTTATGTGATAGGCAAGTTACAATGTTAATAAACTATTGTAAAGGATAATCTACAGTTACTTACAAGAGATTTATTTACATGAACATTTGGATGTGGGCAACCATCGTGTTAAATACAGTAGTACGTCGAACATGGTATACAGAATTGTAAATCTCTGACTAGTTTCGTTTTGAGACCGTTTTAGACCCCGTAACAAAAATGGTCTAAAAGTGGTAACTTTGCCTCTATTTTCTAATTTTGAAGATAAAAAACCCGCTCTGAGGTTCCGTAAAAAAATATTTTCGCAATTTATCGTGGAAAAAAAAAATTGTGATGGAACTACAAATTTACGGTTTTCAAATTTTTTCCTTTACGTGTGCTACATGACATTGCTTCTTACCTAATTTCATGATTCTACGTCAACGGAAAGTATCCTATAGGTTTTGATTGCCCTGTGAGTGTAATATATATAAATATGCGCATAAACGAGGCAGAAACAGCCGTATCTTTTGATTGTGTTGACTTAGAAGTTTGTTTTTTATTTGGATTACAGACTTGAGTATTTGATATTAATTTCAGCTTGATAGCTCTACCCGTTCCTAAGAAATAGGTTCTTGACAGACAGACCGACAGACGGACAACAAAGTGATCCTATATGGGTTCCGTTTTTCCTTTTTTAGGTACAGAACCTTAAAAAAAAGTGGAAACATATTTGTACTCTATTGGGTGAGCTCTAAAGAATGACACTTAATATACCTGTGTGAGAAAAAAAATGGCTCCGTTTTATGTATTAATTTGCAATAAATATTTCCAAATTTTAGGCCTATAACTTCTTTCGATTACGAGTTATGAACCTGTAACATACTGACAGATGTACGGGCAGGGAGCAGAGTGACAGCATTGGTTTCCCGTTTGCGCTTTAAAATCTCTAACTCAAATATCTAAATATCATTCGATTGGATAACACCAATTTAAATTGTAAAGATTACATAGTACGAAAGTGTAACAACACAGGTCATAAAAATAGTTTTTCTACTAATCTGCCTTGAATAAAATTCGAAATTAATTTCATAATTTTCTGGACCCAGATGCGAAACGACTAATAAACAGTACAAAATCTTGGCTGAAACAAACTCATTTTAAAAGTATTGGTTTGGTTTTATAGAGGTAAGATAGATAGAATACACTTTATTTGCATAACACAGAATTTAAGGAAATACATTCAAAAGATTCTTACAATTATAAAAAATGTACTATGCAACAAGGCGGCCTTATTGCTAAAAGCAATAAGGTAAGGTAAGTATGTCAAACTTAAAATAGGCGAAATATCGCGGCCTCGCAGACTTTTTAGGGTTCCGTACCCAAAGGGTAAAACGGACCCCTATTACTGAGGCTCCGCTGTCCGTCCGTCCGTCTGTCACCAGGCTGTATCTCATGAACCGTGATAGTTAGGCAGTTGAAATTTTCACAGATGATGTATTTCTATTGCCGCTATAACAACAAATACTAAAAAATAGAATATCATAAATATTTAAGGGGGCTCCCATACAACAAACGTGATTTTTTTGCTCGTTTTTTCTCGATATTGAAAACGGCAACAGATAGACGCTTGAAATATTCACAGAATATTTAGTTATATATTCACTTTAAGAACAAATAATTAAATTTAAACGAAACAAATATTTAAGGGGGGCTCCCATACAACAAACGTGTTTTTTTTTGCCGTTTTTTATAGATAATGGTACGGAACCCTTCGTGTGTGAGTCCGACTCGCACTTGGCCGATTTTTTGTATTTTTTTTTTTGTACTTTCAGATAGTAGAAAAAGTATCGTTAATACTGGGTATAAAAAGGTTTTTATTAGCCCCGGAATCTAAGCTTTAAAAAAGCCGTCTTTTTGTATTCGGTATAAAATTTAGTATTTTAGCATTTGAATTCCTAAGAAAGGATCGTCTATTTTATTCGTATGTTACTTACCGCATGTTTCACACGAGAATGGTTTTTCACCTGTATGGATTCGTTGATGGTTATGTAAAGTGGAAAGCTCTTTAAAAGCGCGACCACAATAATTACAGGTATGAGGTTTCTCGTCGTTGTGATACAGAAGATGTTTGTGATAAGATTGTTGAAAAGTAAAAGTTTTGTTACACTGCGAGCACGCGTAAGGCGTTTCACCTGAAAATATACAATTTTGCACATGAGTTACCAACGCGTAGAACATCAACAGGTCTAATTAGGTAGACATTGTACTTTTTACTTATGGATGGGCCGTTTATTGTTTTGTATATATTAACCATGGAATGCAATGACCTTCCATATAGAAGGTCATTGGTTGAATATGCCATAAACTGTTATTATCTCTCTCTCTTTCTAAAATCATGTGTACCTACGAAATCTTTGGTAGTCGTGCGCAGGAATATGAATCCTACACATCTCTTCGGGAAGAGTGATGTCTCCAGGGAATATCAATGGAAAATTATATCCATGAACAGTCAGGTAGTGTGTTAGGACAATCGTAAAATGTGTCGGTAATTAAATTGTTATTGTTGTGAGATCTGTAGGGGTATTTACATTGCCTCGAAACACTGTATTCGAATCTATAAAAATCGAAAATATAAATCGAATCTGAGACAAAACTTTTTGAATCCGTTTCGAATATACTTTTCAAGGTAATGTAAATGTAAACTTACCCCACTGAGGAGTATTCATATTTCCTCAAAAACAAATAAATAACTAACAAATTACTTGGGGAAGCTACATTTGAAACGGATACTGCCTTTATATCTGATTGTTAGCTTTTTATGCATGTAAGTGGTTAACGTAGTCTATAAACGCTTGCAATAAAGTGTCACTCGTGCGATGCCGCTTCTGTTGCTAACATAGCAAAACTTTATGAGCTTACTGGTAACTTCACTCACACGCAGGAACACAACAACCTGGCAGGGACTTGTTATTTGGCTGCGGTTTTCTGTGATGTGGAGGTACTACCCGACAAAGGCTGCTTTGATGTGCCTTATCTCTTAAGATCACCCAGGCCAAGACAAATTGACGTGTTCATACACACAAATGTTTGTTCTGTGTGGGAGTCGAACCCACGAGCGTTGGTGTCAAACTACCGTTACTAACCACAGCGCCACCGAGCTCGTAGCTGATACTCGTTCGACTGATATCTTAACTGGCGCTATCTCAAGATATCAGTTGACTTTTTAGCCAACTGATATCATCCACTCGACATGTCATGTCTAATTATTGGCGGCAATAGTCCTCTCAATGGTAATAGACCAGAGTTTGTAGAGTACGCCACTAACATTCACAAGTTCTGTCGATTACCAAGATGGGAATCGTAGAATGTTTTGAATGGCTCACCGGTACGGTGGTGGTGTGGTGGGTAATATCAAACCTGCAGGATGTGATATATTTCTAATATTTATTTTCTTAAATTATTAATGATAATAATAAGATATGATACAGTCAGTTTTGGCTGTAAAGCTGAACATTCGCTTTTTAATTTCATTACGGGGTAGTATATTAAGAATTTAAAGTTAATGCAAGTGAAGCTGAAGTGTTTGTGACGTACGTAATGCTATATTAATTATTATTTTCGTTAGTATGAATTACCTCCAAAACAAACACCAATTTTTAACCTGTGTGCAGACGTTTGTGTTTCTTGAGAAAATATTTTGTCGTAAAACATTTGCGACAGACATCGCATTGCCATTGTTTACTATCATGTCTTTCCAAATTAGCGGGTTTATCTTCCGCAGGCTGATTCAAATTTATAGTATCGTTGTCTATTTTATCTCCATCTGTTGTAGAGTTTCTATTTCCTGATAGGAATCCATAATGCGCGACTCGCAAATGTACCATCAATGAGCCTCTCATTTTAAAATTTTTCGGGCATATATGACAGTGATATCGTGTAAAATTTTGTTTGGTACTCTCATCTATATTGTGTATCAAACATCTATGCATTTTTAAAATGTTGCAGTCCACAAATTGTAGGCCACAAACATTGCATGTAGTATTTGTTTGTGTTATAGATGTTTCCGTTTTCATCGCAGTGGTCGAGAGCGGGACATACACAGGATTAGCAACTTGTCCACAGTCTTCAACAGAAGTTTGTGATATGTCTATAATGGGCACAGTATTCAATGAAATAACGGGCAGTTTTGGATATATTTTCACATATTTTATCGGATCGCTCACGGCGGGTGACGATGTTTTATTTTTAGCTCCAGTCGGTTTGGAATTCTTCTGTTGCACTGTAACTTGCTTTTGAGTGCTAATACTGTTAGATATTTTTTTATCAGGGCATCTTTTTGCTGTTAATAATTTCACATGACTAAACAAGTGTATTGTTAATTTATCTAATCCCACGACTTCTTCTTGACATACTGGACACAACATTTTATTAGTAGACACGTGTATTAATCTGTCTCTCAATGATTGAACTGAATCAAAAACTCCAGTATGAGCACATATTGGGCAAGATAATGATGCAGCAGTAGCACTCATTGGAATAAGAGAAAAATCACAATTTCGTTTATATTTTTGCTGTACAAGCGTCGAAAGCGTACTAGCTCGATATTGAGAAACTAAATCTGTTGAGTTATTTTTAGAAGGCTGCGCACATATTCCTTTGGCATCATTTCAAGTTATTTTAGAGCAGCTTCATTCCCGTATGATTTTCATTTTTAATTCATAGTTTATTCTGTAAACTTTAACAAATATCACTTGTAATTCATAAAGGACATGCGGTTATTAGATATTTTTTCATGCATTTTGATTTGTAACTATGTACTACATTGCTTTCTTGCGTCATCCTAGTTTGGTGGTAGCAAACAAATTAATAATATATTATCATTGAAGTGGAAAACCATATTCCTGACAAGCAGTTACCGTGGCCTTTGGACACTTGTAGCAATTTCAATTTACATGGAATTTGCTTTAACCTGCTTTGTGTGCTTCCGCCACCAATGAATTCATGAGGACTAGCGCCGGCCGCCCACCCACTACCGTTAGTAGCTCCGGTAGTCTCTGCCTCGGCTGCTGCGGTCGTTCGCCATTTGGAACAGAAAGCAGTTACAATACATATTAAATATCACTTGCGTAATATTTAATATGTATTGTAAATGCTTTACATAAGGTAGGCCGATTGCTTGTACGCCTCCCAATGTTGTATAAAAATGTACCTGCACTTCACAGAAAACCGGAGCTATATAAAAATTCCCTGGAGGGCTGTTGTGTTCCTGCGAATGAATGAGGTTACCAGTAAAATTCTAAGGAATTGCTGTGTTAGCAGCAGAGGTGGCCTCGCGAGCTGCCATGCAATTCTCTAAGCGACTCGTAATGGCTGTGTGCGCCGCTGTGATCACCGATGTCACAGCTTTGACATCGTCTACTGCGATCACGGCTTTTTATTTGGTATTCTATAAGGCTGTAAGCGTACGCGAGGCTGTTTGCCTTGTAGAATTCCAATTCCAAACGCAGCCTTGCGGCGCTAGTGTCGCACAACCATGAAAAGCGATACTAAGGAATTGCAATTTTGTGTTCAAGGCTATAACAGCCGATGTTTCCGAGGATGTAAGGATGTTTGCTCTTACAGAATTGCATGGCTGTACTTAATATATTGCAAGAGTTCATAGGCTACGATAACCGCTTTACATCAGGTGGACGCAGCCCACTTGATGTAAAGTGGATACCGTAGCCTTTTGAACCAATCCGCTATCCCGCTCGTCAACTATTGATATTTACTCTTTTGTTTAATATTTATGTATGTATCTAAATCTACTTGAAATAAAAGATTTTTTCATATAACAATCATTATTGTTTTATTATTAACATAAAATATTATATAGTTAATGTTGTACATAGTAAAGCAAATTATGTGGTTTGAAAAAAACAACATTTCTTACAATCATATCAATTGTTACAATCAACCTTACGAGTTTCTACTACCTCGTTACATTGCCATCACATGCTAGAATTTTTCTCCAAGCTAACGGTTATTATATACCTAGTCGGGTCATAAGTCCTGTCAAAACCTTATTATTTAAATTTTGGAATACTAGGCAGAAATACTTTGACTCATTTTAAAAATTTCCTTTTGCAAAGTATAAAAAAAAAACGGGTTGCACTCTTGGTGCAATGAAGTGTATTGTATTGGATCGTAGAGATGAACTTTTTCCGGGCGTGGAGGGCATCACCTAATAGTATGTGTAAAAGGCTCGTTTATACACGCTGTAGAAATAAAGTAAATAAGTTAGTTAACACATCAAAAAATGTATACAGGCAAAGCGAGATAAAAAAATGTAATGGTGATTTTCGCAAGATATGGTCATTGATCAACTGTTGGATTGGACGGACAAAACATAACGCCGATGAAATTATATTGAAGTACATAGGTAAGTCAGATACCTTATATAACATATGTAGTAAGTTTTCGAAGACGTTTACACAAGAAATTGTGCAAATAAAGCATAAGTGTACCGTAATTTTTTTAAAAAGACATGAATATGTACAGAAGACCAATGTATCTTTTAGATTTAAAAAATAAATTCAAATGATGTTAAAAAAATCATTGACTCAATGTCTTACGAAAAGTCACCTGGATTAGATCAAATAAGAGCTCACGATTTAAAATATATCAAGAATCATAACAATGAAATATTAGCTAAATTTATAAACATGTGTATCGATAAAGGTGTTTATCCTAACGAACTAAAAAAAGCCATTATTAGACCTATATACAAACAAGGTAGCCATTACGAATACAAAAACTATAGACCTATTGCTATGCGCGGATTGCGGGCGAGGATGGGGCCGCCGCTGGCGTGACGATGGGCCTGCCAACTGGTTCTATCTACGGTCCAGTCGGGTACATCATGCACGTTAACAGCGTGTCCGGGGTAATCGAACATAGTCAGCTGTACATGCATGCCGATGACATGTGTCTGTTATATGCTTCACGAGACATCCAAAAAATGCATGACGAAATGGGCGCATGACAACGGCATTCTACTTAATATAAGTAAAACTAAATGCTTACACATATACTCACCATATAATAAAAAGGCAAAATGTACAAAATTAATGGGTATAACTGGTCACTCGTATACATGTTTATAATAAATATTGTCGGACAAATTACACAGCGCCATCTAGCCCCAAAGTAAGCGAAGCTTGTGTTATGGGAACTAGACAATTGATAAACATACGTAAATACATTATTTTTTTTTGTAAATACATACTTATTATACATAGAAAATACCCAGACCAAGACAAACAGACATGTTCATGCACACAAAATGTTTGTATTGTGTGGGAATCGAACCCACGAGCGTTGGTGTCAAAGTAGCGTAACAACGCGTTTCACCACTGCGCCACTGAGCTCGTCTTTTTCGTTTATACAATAATAATCTAAATTGTTCCTGTCCAACAATTGAATATGTAGATCATTTCAAATATTTAGGGCTTTATATACATGTCACATCTGTCTGTCTGTCTGTTGTCACTGTCACATGAACTGGAAGAAACACATCGTAGATTTGTGCTCGCGACTGAGATCCGTGTTGGGTAGATTTTATCATTTAAAAAGATCACTGAATGAAAAAACACTTTATGTAGTATACTTTGCTTTAGTTGATTCGCTGATTAGTTATGGATTTTCATGTTATGGGCTTATCTTTAAGACGTACTTAAACAACGTCAAAAAATAATTCAGTTGAGAATTTTAAAACAGCTAGTTAGTAAAAATATTAAAAAGCAATGTAAGAAAAATTATAATTATGAAGAAATATTTAAAATATGTAAAATCATGCCTGTAGAAGCAAAGGTAATACAAACAAATAAGGAATTTTCACTATAATGTAAGAAAAGCAAAACTACGTCGAGCCAAAAGCTACCAACTACTATGGTCAAAGAACAAGAAGTTATGTAACACATAGAATTTTTAATAAATTAACAATTGCCCCGGACACCTTAACGACGCATCGATCGATTAAGCAGTACCTAAAAAATACATTTCTAAATGCATTGTAGCCTTTGAAGTTGTAATAGTGTGGGTGTCTGCATAGCTCTGGGCGAACAGGTGTCCGCGCTACATTAGTTACAAACATATTGAGCGGTGATTTTCTTCGCCAACAAATTGCTCAGCAGTTTGGCGAATTTCATGAAGTGTAACTGCCTATGTAATCTGTTAAGAGAAATAAATAAAAAAAAACGGTGGTTACGCACCAAAAGAGATTTTCAACATTCTACAAAAATTTAAAATACTACTACATTTTATTTATCGCACTATCAAACCATATACTAAAGATTCAAGCTTCGAAGATCGTAAGAGGAGCAGCCGACCTTTAGTTAGGACACCAGCGGTCATCAAAGCAGTAAAGGTGCGAATCCAAAGAAATCCCGTGAGTAAACAAAAATCTTAGCTCTTCAGATGGGATTAAGCAGAACCACTGTCTAAAGAGTGTTATATGAAGAATTGAAGAAAAATTATTTTATGACTTGTTGTTGTTAAGATCAGTCTTTACGCAAATAAAATAAAAATATATAATATGCTAAGGACATCTGTAATTCCCGTTCAAAAATTTTATCATTATAATAAAAAAAACTACGGAACTTTGTGCACCTGACTATTTTTTAATGAGTACTTAATGCTGATTTCGTTGCAGGTAACGTCATTAATAATATCTAAATAACACAAAATTAAATATATGTACTATTATAAGAAGTAGTGATGTCAATTCCAGTTTTACATTAACTTTTTCTAATGTCAGGTGTTTTGTTTTTCTTTTGCGAGAGTCACATCACATATCAGAATTCTTAACTGTCTAAGCGACAATCTTCTACACGTAAGTGTAATATTTTGAACTTGAAATGCAAGCGTCCTAAGAACTTACTTAACATTATTATTTATGTAAAAACTCTCCTTAATAATAAGTCATAAATTAAATTTCCCATCAGACTGATGATGACAGATTGGTTAATTTGCATTTGTATCATGTGCGCTCTGATTATTTTCTCAGTTAGTGTTCAGTAGTCATAAATACATTTAAAATGTGAAAACTACAAGAATATGTACCAATGAAGGGTTTCTTAGATTCGATAACTTTTATTTATAAACAAAATACTAAACTAAAAAACATTTTTTTGGTAGGATAAACGTTTTGCACAAAATCTTTTATTTTAAGCCAGTCTTTATTTAATAGCAATTCAGGGTGATGCTCTTTAAGAGTTTCGCTTTCACGTCTTTTAGGAGGTTGTTTATTTTTTATATGACGTTTAAAGAACGTAGTTTAAAGAACGTAGTTTAAAGAACGTACTACTTTCTTTTGTTCTGTACCATAGTACCAATGTTCTCTTTCTTCCTTTTCTTACATTTTTTTCAGTAGATGCTGACAATATCGTTTGGGAAGATCTGATTCCGATGCTATATTCTGAATACCAGAAGAGCCAGGATAATGTTCAATATACATTTGCGGTTCATGATCTTCAATTGCAATTGTGTCATCGGTAAATCGTAACTTAACACGTTCACAGTCCAGTGTACGCTATCCTGTACACGCGGATGGGTTCCGGCAAGTCCATGTACTCTTGTATTTGTATATGTACTCGTATGTAGGTACTCGTATGTGTGGTGTGAGTTACCATTGAGATATTTGTCTGTATGTGTGGGTTTCCTATACACTGTGTGAGTAAGTGAGTTGTCAAGTTTCCTGGTAATTAATATATCAAGGAATGCTAGTGAATTATTTGCCTCTAATTCCATGGTGAATTTGATTTTGTTGTTGATGGAATTAAGGTGGTGTAGTAATATAGAGGAAGATAGAGTGTCTATGTCTGTGACCACCATCCATGTCAGTTAGCTACCGTAGGCAAATCTCTGTTTCAGAGAGCACAAGGCATCTGCGACGCTGAGCATCTAGAGGAGGAACTCCAACATGTCAAACAAGTACTGCGGAGCAACAGTCACAAACTCCCTCGTATGCGTCACAGAAGCCGCCTGAGGCCACCTACAGTTGAACGTCAACCTGCCATCTTACCATACTTGGCAACATCTTACGGCGAGCTTCAATTAAAACTTATTTCAAGCCCCATAAGAAGATCAGTCAATTTCTAAGACCTATCAAATCTAATATCCCCTTACAAGATGCAGGAGTATACAAATTAGACTGCGAATGTGGGTTATCATACATAGGGCAAACAAAGAGAAGCGTAGGTACTTGTGTGAAAGAACACATTGCTGACATGAAGAATAGGCGTGATAAAAACTCCGCAGTTAGTGAACATACTCTGGACCAGCCAAACCATTACATCCGGGTTGATAAACCACAAATCCTCGCCAAGGAGAATCGCTACATGCTGAGAATGTTGCGCGAGGCTATTGAAATAAGAAAACACCCCAATTTCAATAGAGAAGATGGTTGGCAAGTACCTGCTTGGGATCCAGTCCTAAAAATAATCAAATCCCAAACCCAAAGATCTAAAAAATGTTCGGACACTGTGAGCGATTTTTGTGTGAATCGGAACATATATAATTAATCCATCCATGTCGGTAGATGTAATAATCATAGATAACAGAAACAACGGGAGATGTGACGAGGGGGCGTGGTTGGTGTCGCCGCAATATGCTCAAAACGAGAACATTGCCAAGAACAGTTAGTTAGTTGCAATCAAGTTCGATTGAGATACGTTGCTCCTTGTTTTAGCAAAATGCCAAGTTGTGCTGTTGCCTTTTTGCAAAAATAGAGGTGCAGTGGTTAACTTTAAATCAAATGGAATCACTTATCACCTATAAGTACAAATAATATTACGTTTTATAAGCATAATAAATACAGAATTAATGTCAAAAATTCTCTGACGCCATTTCTACCAGGGCCTTACCACTATACAAATTATAAATATCAAATTTCTCATTCTTAATCATACGTTGCTTTTCTACCATAACGCAGTCTCCACCGCTCGTTTACCAACACGCAATGTAAAGCGAGTAATATTATTCGTTCACTGTGTGTACAGTTTCGAGATACGGCCGCTTGTTTCTGCCGCTTTATAAATGTAGTAGTGCGTGCTTACTTGGGTGTTGTTTAAATAAACATCCAATCACAACGTTTTAACAAATGTGTGTCGTTGTACTTGTGTGCGTAGAATGATATTTTTTATTTATTTAAGTGTGTGAGTGTTTTATGGTGGGGTGAAATTCGGCGACAACCGTCCCGGTGTAAACTCGCGTGGTATGTCACATCTCCCATTGTTTCTGTTATCTATGGTAATAATTGAATAACTAATGTAAGACAAATACCACCTTAGTCTTCCTGCGACCACGGACGCTGCAAAGCGTTCGAAACGTCAGGTTCAACAAAATAAATAAAATACGCGATACTTCCGTTAAAAATTGTTTAATTCAATGTGTAAAAATCGCTAAAACCTAAGACAAAATCTTTTATTTCACAGTTGTTAGTAAGAATTTTATTAAAAAAACAAATGTAAAGGTGATCTAAAAATAAACGAAATATATTTAATATTGCGATCTTTAGTCCCAAATATCTCGGTAACGGGACACTTTACGACATTAGGAGTTAGTATGTTTTTTGTTTGTCTCTGAGTGTCCCCTATGGATTTATCGAGGTTTCATCGCAGGCCTTTAAAATGATTTTTTTTCAAAATGGCGACCAGCGACTATGCCACAGGCATCCTAACTGTTCTGCAATGAGATGTTTTCTCTCAATACTTTTTTTAGGTAACGATAACATTTTTTGAATTACAGTTTCAAAACCGTGGTGTCTACATAAGTCTTGCAAAATTTAAAACTAGGCTCTCACAATAAAAACAGAAACCTTTACTACGAACACTATTTTTAACAATAGGACTTTTGGGTTGCAGATTTGGGATATTGTTAAATTTATCACCCCCTTGATTATCATTATTAAGATCAATATGGTCTAAGGAATTATGTTTTGAACGGGCGATGTTCGTATTATTTATGAATGAAGATTTATTTCTATCAGGCTTTATGAATTCACTTTCAATGGAGATTATTTCGCTACAGGAGGAGAATTACTAACATGGTTCCCATACAAGACAAACATTTGTGTGCATGAACATGTCTGTTTGTCTTGATCTGAATGTTTTAAGATAGGTAGAGCGCATCAAAGCAGCCCGCCTGGGTCACCCAGAAAAAACACACGTGAACGCGAGAAAAATAGGAACGGAGCGCACACGACTAGCGTGCGTGTGTTGACATAATTTTTTTTTGAAATAATAATATGAAAGTTAAATGTCTTTTCCCTTATAGTATACATAAGCTGAGGCGAGATCATCGTCATACCTATAGGATCATATAGGATAGGTCATGTCATAGGAGTTTACTGGTAACTTCATTGATTCAGGATGTGCGGTCTTCTGTAATGTGGAGTCGAACTGCTTACGACGTCATCGTCGTAATCTGCATGGCTTTGCCTTTGCCTTTCCCAACGAATGGGAAGAACACAATTAAGACTTCTTCTCGCGCTTTTGACGAGTGACATTGTTGTAATACGTGAAATTTTTACAATTCAATATAAAATTAGTTGTATGTGACAATTTCGATAGTATTTTGTAACATAAGTGCTAGTGTAATTATACAGTAATGAAAAAACTAAAATATAACACGTTTATGCACTTTTTGGAAGACGTGAATAAGTTCATCAAGAATACCTTGTAAAAATCACTATCGTTTTACGGGTGTTATGTAAATTGGGTTGATTGGGTCTAGGTATCCTTCCCAATTATTTTTTCAGCATAGTTCCTGAAGCTGAAACATAGAATTAAGATTTTCAAATGATTCTAAACTGAAGACTTGGCTGTATGGGCTAGATCCCTTTGCCTTTCCCCTCGGGGATAAAAAGAACCAAAAAAAAAAGAACACAAAAAAGTATTTGTTCTGTGGAGTGTGAGCCTGGAGCTTAGTGATGTGCCAACTCGGAAAAAACAAAACTCGATTTAACCCGAGTTAAAATTCACGTAACTCGGGTTGAACTCGAGTTTACTGGATGAAACAGCTGATTTAAAAATTAAACTAATTTATTCATTAATAGTTTATATTCTCTTATTTCACGATTTTAATCCCGGTCATTTGATAGGCGTGCGCAGGGATATGAATCCTTACGCGTAGAGCCCCCTTCTAAAAGAATGATGTAATGTATTATACCAGCTGTGACCTGCTCTGACGGATATCAATGGGAGGATATACGAACGAACAGGTCACAGCAGGTATTGGAACTATTGCAAATGTGTCGGAAATAATTGGGCTATTGAAATTGGATTGGATTGAGATCTGGAGGGATAGTTTATATTATTATTATGTATAGCATTAATAGTTAAAAAAATTGGAACAGACAAATGATATTTTTATCTGTTTCAATTGTTTATTTTTTTCTATTATTTATTTATAATGTATTGGGAGAGTTATACTAACTAAAGTAATAAAGAGAACATAAAACACGAAAATCTACAACAATAACCGGCACTTTAAAGTTAACCTCAAATCTACATAAATGTGACACTTGTTTGTTATGAATGAGTCTCAAATGATCGGCAAACTTCGCTCCATGTCGGTTTCATTCGGTTTTCGAACTCGAGTCGGAAAGAATTTTACTCGAGTAGGTTCTCGTTAAGCCCAACTCGAGTTGACTCGAGTTAGTTACTCGAGTCGACCATCACTACTGGAGCTTCTTCCCGCGCTTTTGACGAGTGACATTGTTGTAATACTTGAAATTTTTACAATTCAGTATAAAATTCGTTGTATGTGACAATTTCGATAGTATTTTGTAACATAAGTGCTAGTGAAATTATACAGTAATGAAAAAACTCAAATATAACACGTTTATGCACTTTTTGGAAGACGTGAATAAGTTCATCAAGAATACCTTGCAAAAATCACTATCGTTTTACGGGTGGTATTTACACTGGGTTGATTGGGTCGAGGTACCCTTCCCAAGTATTTTTTCAGCACAGTTTCTGAAACTGGAACATAGAATTAAGATTTTCACATGGTTCTAAACTGATGACTTGGCTGTATGGGCTAGATCCCTTTGCCTTTCCCGTCGGGGATAAAAAGAACAAAAAAAAAATTGTTCTGTTTGTTTGAAAAAACGCGGTGAATTTGTTTTGGTTTGGTTTGTGTCGTGTGATTGATAACTCTTATCGATCTAACATTATTATTTCGATACTTTTACCGCTTTTGTATTTCAATTGTAATATTTCTAAAGTGAATTTCTGTGGCCATGAATCAGAAAAGGTTGCCCGGGTATATGGCCCAACTTTTAGAAGAACTTGGATGGAATCAGGGAACCAGAATTCCTCTAGCAAATTCCGATAATCAAAATTTTGAATCACTTTTAATTGCCAGGTAATTAATAATGAATGGGTCCATAACGATTGTTATATACGATTACGGCCATGAGAAAAATAATATACCTACTGAGAGTGTACTCTTGTTTTTTTACAGACAAAGCGAAATTCAGCAGCTGAAGGAGGCTCTTATACTACAGAACCAAAAACGTGATGATCTTAATAAGTACAAAGACTATGTACACACTGAATATCAGGAGAACACAGTAATACTATCATTAATCAAAACAAAAATATAATAATTGGTTATGTTTGCTACATAATCGATATTTATGTAATTTTATTGCAGCGCCTGTTATTTGCGCATAAGCAGCAGCTAGAGCAAGATGTAAAGCTGCAGCAGCTGGCAAGCAATGAAGCTGATAGGCTGGACCGAGACATCGCAGACAATGGCAAAGAGAGCAAGGATATCAATACTCGTATTGATAAACTTCAAAGTACCTATTTCATATTTACTTGTCATAAACTGTAGGAGAATGAACAGGTGTTAGGGTTGCCATCATCTGAACACTGCCAACTCGTAGTGGATCACTATATCATTAAATAACACGGTCATAATATGTACTGTATTTTGGTCCCCATGCTGGAAGACATTGGGAATAAAATTAGCTTCAAACGTTTTTTCTCAATATCTATCAGTATGTGAGAACAAGGTTACTACATATGACACATGGACACGGAGCAGTTCTTTCTCAGCAAATCTAGTCAGCGGCAGTTAAATGGTTAACTTTATCCCAACAAAACAAAAGGATTAGAATGGGGAAAAATTGATTATGTGTTGTTACATATATATATATTACATATCACATCATTTTCTTTCTAGCATTATCCCATTTCTAAGGCTAAGGATTTAGTGAAGATATTGATTTTGACATGTCGTGACTGCTCCCAGTCCATAGGTCATACAAATTATAAGTTCTTGAGCATGTTTTTTTTTGTATGAATGTGTCCTTTTTATATCATTGTACATAGAAAGTATATATCTTATATAAATGTTATTCCTGGCCATTAATTGAAGTTTCCAAATCTTTGATCAGATATATTTATTAAAAAAATACATATAGGTCAATCTGATATGTCATTGAATATGATACCGCTAGCTACTGCCATGTCAGCCATATCAGTGATATAGAAATAAAACATTGTATTTAATTTTAAACAATGCTTCTAAAGGTGTATTTTTGCTAATAACACTGCATAGTCTGCAAACAACACTAGGTCACCTATGCGTAATCTTACATTCATAGGGCATCAGATGCCCTATGATGTATATGATAATTGTCTACAGAGTCTGTAGACGATTATCGAGACAAAATGAAACAAAACAAAGCAGCTTTACACGAATTTTGACGTCAAAACAGGACTACATGTTACCATCTATCTGTACACATGCTGTATAATCTTAATGTGTGAATTGCACAGCATGGAGCAGGGCACTTAATTGTCTTTCAGATTTTTCATATGAGCAATGAAAAAACACTTGGAATCAAAGAATATACAGATGGAAAATAGGAACTGAAAACAACAAAGTTTGATGGTGTAAAGGAGATATCCTATAGATTAAATTTAATTTAATTGTAAGAATTTAAAAAGGGCACAAACTATTTCTTGTTGAATTAAAAAAACTGTTTTTTTTCTATTGATAATTTTTATCTAATGTCGTTACATTATTATTGAGCGATGTCATAAGTGTGAATAACATGGGAGTCTGTAAAAACTATAGGAATTCATATATTTTTATTATGTTGTTGTAATATTATTAATTGGAATGTTTCAGTTAACATTGCCCGTCTTCTCAAAAAGGCTGACTCGTTGAAAAGTGAAGTATGCGACGAGCGTGGCGCCCTCCAAGAGTGGCGTGCAGCTCTAGAGAGAAATTCTGGGGACATAACCGCCATTGAACAGTTCACTAAACAAGATCTTTCTAAAGCTAAAGTATTATTTGAATTATTAATGTATCCGAGACTCTGCTTCTTCTATAATAATAGAATAGCCTATTGACCTAATCAAACATATACAACTTAAATAAACCTCTGCCAGTGTGTGATGTAACAGTTATTTTCAGGCATTGGAGACCAAGAGGCAGAAATTGAAGCTTGAACATGACCGCATGTTTGAAAGGCTCAGCCAACTGGTCTCAAATCTAAGTGCTGAAGAAAGAGCCTGTGAGCGGATTTCATTTCAGGTATAATACTGTATTTACATTTTAAAACTACTATATTTTACTATGAACCATCTAATATAACCATATGATATAAAACATAGTTAGAAAACATATTTAACGATGTACCTAAAAACTTCAATGCAGTGCTCAAAGCATCCCAGCGCATTTTCAAGACCTTTAACGTAGCTTTGATGTCAAAAACGTTCATGCTGTACTCGTATCGGAAATGGCTTAAACCTTGTCTTCAGTCTACTTCCATATTCCTTGCCTGGCTTCCATCTCATACGTAACGACCGAACAGGGAGGGTTGGCGGTAAAGTTGCTATTTCTCTCTGCTCATATTCCTTTCAAAATCGTTTCTCTCTCTAACAGTTTTAATTCTTCAGATATGTCTGAACATCTTTTTCTTGAAATCTGTCTCTCTCACAGCAAAGTCCTCGGGGCCTTCTATAGTCCCTCACCAACAATAAATTATTTTTCTTGTCTAGAAACTCTTAGAAAATCTTTTTCCATCCTTTCATCACACTATAATTATGGGTGATTTTAATACTTGCCTTTTGAAAAATGACCACCAGTCTGCCTCTCTGCTTTCTCCAGTAGATACCTGTAAGCTCTCTATCTGTTCAAGCCACTCACTTCTTCCGCAATTGTAGGCCCTCTCTTTTGGATTTAATTTTTGTTTCCATTCCAGATATTGTAGCTAAGCACGGTCAACGCTCTGCTGACGCTTTTTCTTTTCACGACCTGATTTCTCTCGTTGAAACTGCGTCCTCCCAAAAACAGACCTAAAATTCTAATGCAGCGGAATTTTAAAGCGTTTAATCTTGAAAGATTACGTCAAGTTGCTGCAAAATTTAATTGGAAAGCTGTTGTTGGAGCCCATTCTGTGGATGAACAGTTAGCTTATTCAACACCACATTAATGCGTCTTTATGACCAGCATACCTGCTCCTTGGCTAACTGAGGATATCAGAACGGCTATCAATAAGATTGGGTAAACTTCTAGGCAGCTGAAATCTAAGCCAGAAGGCACATCTCTGTACACAACTTGGTGCTAATCTCAACACTAACTTATGGAAGTGAAAGCTGGGTATGGCAGACAGAGTATGAAAATAGAATAAATGCGGTCGAGATGAGAGCATTGCGTAAAATTTGTAGCATAACGCTCGCTGACCGCGTTCGTAATGATGACATAAGAATGAGAGTTGGTCTGAAAGAGAGTGTCGGTGTTAATATAAGAAAAGGCATTTGTTGGTTCGGACATGTGGAAAGAATGCAGGAGGAAAGAATGACGAAACAGATATACAATGCAAAAGTGGAAGGATGTAGGAAGGAAGGAAGGAAGACCAAGACTAACCTACCATGACCAAATTGGTCGTGTTTTATCAGAAGGTGATATCAGGAGCCCTAGGAACCGGCGAGCGTGCATGAAAAGAGCTATGCATGTTAAAGAAGCGAGTGAAGTGTGTAAGGACCGCGTCTTTTATAACAAGAAATAATACATACATACAATAAACAGGCGGCGTATCGCGCTTGGACCTGGGGTTGCGTGCGCCCTCAAAGATCCGAATATTAAATTGCTCAGATCCGAATCTAAGATCCAAATATAAAATCAGCCTACAATACTGCCACCACCACTGGTCTGCAAGAGGGCATAGGCATATAACAGTGGACGCCCAGCGCATTACACGAGTCGACATGGAACTAGTGTCGCACCCTACTGGGTCGCGTAACTACTGGCGTCTAGGCAAAGCCGTGCAGGCCAACGTCTGCCAACCCTCGCTGCCTCCGCTGAGACGCCCCGATGGATCACTGGTGCATCAGCCGCAGGAGAACGCCGATCTTATGGCCAGTCTCTTTGCGGATAACTCCCGGATCGATGATTGGAGCACGCAACTATTAACGGTACCCTCCAGTGGTCCCGTTATGTCTGATAAAGATAAAAGATAAAAATTCTTTATTTGCTATTGGGCCCACGCGGGCACTTAGACACGTCTTACATTACTTTTTTTTTAATATAATCCTATTGTAACTTGTTTAATTCTTATTTTACTTTTTCCTTTTTTTTTAATCTACTAGCATTTCGGAAATGACCATTGGCGAAGAAGAAATGCCGAAAGAAACTTGCCAATATAGGTCTCTTTTAAATTTATCAATTAGATATTACAAAATAAAATAACACAAGCATATTGGTACAATAATGATATCAAATCGTAAAATTAAAGATTGGACAGATAGTCTGTGCTGAATTATTTCCAGACATCTTTGTCCGTTAAAGATATCCATCCATATCAGGCAGCGCGATGCGAGTTTTGAACTATAGTCACTCGATGTCCGAAAAACCAGTGGTCCTGATTGTACAGCGGAGTTGTCACCGATGTTGACACGCCTCTTTCGTCTTTCGTACTCGACGGGTTGTATTCCAGAAGCTTGGAGAGAGACCAAAGTGCAACCGGTCCCTAAAAAGGGAGATCGCTTTGACTCATCAAATTACCGTCCGCTACCTAGAATATCACTCCCTAATTAATGATCGTCAGTATGGTTTTAGACCGAAACGATCAACGGGTGATCTTCTAGCGTATGTGACGCACATCTGGGGGGAGACAATCGATAAATATGCTGAAGGCAATCAGCCTAGATATTGTCAAGGCATTTGATCGGGTTTGGCACAAAGCACTTCTCTCCAAACTTTCGACGTACGATCTGCCCCCCCAACTTTGTAATTGGGTTGTGGGCTTCCTGCGTGAGCGTAGAATCCCCGTCCTTGCAGATGGATGCGCTTCGCGATTCATGTCAGTCAATGCCGGTGTCACACAGGGCTCCACTTCTATCGCCCATCCTCTTTCTACTACGTATCTATCTCATGCTGCCATTTGGTAATATTCATTGCTATGCAGATGACAGTACGGTCCACGAGCGATATTTGGGTCGGCCTGGTGGCTAGTCGGAGAGAAATCGATGAGAAGCGTGAGAGTCTTGTGGTTGAGCTGAATCGGGTTTTGGATCTCATTAGTAAATGGGGTGCCAATAACCTGGTTGACTTCATTTTTCTATACGACATCGGGAGGCATACAAGCATACGGCCCACCTGATGTAAAACGGGTACCGTAGCCTATTAACGCTTGCGATATATTAAGTATTACTCGCGCGATGCCTCCTCTGCTGCTTACAAAGCAACTCCTTGGAAGCTTACTGGTGACCTCACTCACATGCAGAAACACAACAATCGTCTAGGGAGTTGCCGCTGGGATTTGGGCTCCTCCTTTCCCTTACCATCAGGCGAAACGGACCCACTATGCTGAGCTGGTATAAAAAAGAAGATACATCCTATAACCTCGACGGAGCCAGGAATGTAGCATCGCACTCCGCTTTACCCAGTTGACAGTTTTGTCATTTAGATGGCATGATGATGGTACGAAACGAGAGTGTCAATGACACGACATGACCCAAAAAGGAAAGATAAGCTTGCTCCCATCCACTGATGCTCTTATCCAGGAGCTGGTATAAAGTAGGTAGGTATGTGACGAGAGTGTCAGTGACGCGACGCGGTACAATAAGGGAGGTTTACTTAGTCACCGTCTATTGACGTTATAATAGGGGTTAAAGTACCTATATATTGCCGTTTTATAGTAATTGATACTTTGAATTAAAATTAAATATTCATGGTGTGAGATTTTAGGTAAACTTTTTTCGCATGATACCTATGAGGTTTTTCTTTTTAAAAATGTGCAACATTTGATTTTCGAATTTCAATTGTTTTTCTAATTCAGCTTAGAGGGGAAAGATGGAATCTTCGAAAATCCAACAAATTTTTGAATACGAGTTCCGACGCGGAACTAACGCACCAGAAACGTAACGCACCGTGTGTTTTAGGTTTAAACGCTTTCGTAATGGAAACTTCGACTTGAAGAACGAACCACGTGGAAGACACAGGTGAATAACGCTGAATTGCATGTGCATTACCTTCAATTCAACGTTATTTTCTGTGTGTTTCCGATAGGAGTCAAACGACCCAGGAATTAGCGGTATGGTTTAACGTTGCCTTACCTACAATATTTACTCATTTGCATCAAATCAATAAAATAAAAAAATATATAAAATGGTGCCTATGATTTGACTGATCTGCAGAAAGAAATGCGTGTTGAAACTTGTTGCCTTGTTGAATAGGTACAGAAATGAAGGAATATTGGATCGAATTGTGACATGTGACAAAAAGTGGATTCTTTACGATAGGTAACCGTAAGCGAAAAATGCAATGGCTGACCCCAGGTCAAACCCCGCAACAAAGCCCTAAAGCTTAGCAATAAAAAGCTAATGGTAACTGTTTGGTGGTCTCTTCATGGTGTTTTTCATTATAGTTTTCTAAAGTCTGGTCAATCAATAACAGCAGATATTTAATGTGCCGAACTTCGAACAATGATGGCGAAACTGGCAGTGAAACAGTCCAGACTCGCCATTATTGCTCCATGATGAAGCAAAACCTCACACTGCACGAGAAACCGTTGTAACTCTACAAGAACTACAGTTGGAGACCGTACGTCATCCTCCGTACTCGCCAGACTTTGCTCCAATTGACTACCATTTTTTTTTTCGTGATTTGGACAATTTTCTACGTGATAAAAGAAATTTCTTCCTAGGAGGCAGTACAAAATGCTTTCATACAGTTTCTCGAATCTAGATCCCCACATTTCTATCGCAAAGGCATAAATAAACTTCTGATTAGATGGCAGCAATGTATAGATAATGAGAGTAAATATTTTGATGAAATAAATTTGTTACATCTTAGAAAAAAAAGAATTTTAATTTGTGAGTACAAATCGACAATTTCACACTTTAACCCCTAATAGTTAGTGAGGAAGTATAACGAGATTATGAGAGGGAGGGACGACATGACACAACGCTCTGCTGACACTATTTATTGGGGATGACAAGTAGCAAGGCTTATTCATGAACTTATCCTGAATTTTACATCATTATTATTCTACCACAATACTGATATAAATTTATTGTAATATCAATTGATGATTAAAAAGGACCTATGTATATTTTCGCGAATTTCTTTCGGCTTTTATTGTTTCAAAAACAGATAAAAAGAAGAAACTATTACAAAGTATAATATCGGTCCTAAAAGCTCGCGAGAGCCGATTGGAAAATATTTTTATAGCTACTTCCGCTTCTTTGTCTGTGCGGGCTTGGTTTTTCAAGTTTTGCCGCCTGTATATTTGACCCCGATGCGTGTGATCTCTACACTTTGTATTTGAACTTTTCTAACATGCTTACAGGTTATGGAAGGAATGGAACAGAGGAAGCAGATGATGATTATGTGGTCCAGTGCTGTTGAAAATTTAAGGCAACGCGATACTGATATAAAACATATTAGAGAGGTCAGAGCAAGCGATATATTGATTACTTTAATTTGAACATGTTTGCTGTAAGGGTCACTTTTAGAATCTGTATTTAGTAAACTCACTGCGGGTCGTTTAAAGAAGCTCAAGGTCGCTCAACGTGCTATGGAAAGATCTGTGCTCGGAGTTTCTCTACGTGATAAAATAAAAATTGCGGATATCCGCAGTAAAGCTAAGGTAACCGACATAGCCCAAAGCTGAAGTTGCATTGTAGAACCGACAACCGCTGGGAAGAAAGGTTCTCAAATGGCGTCCCCGTACTGGTACTTGCAGTTTGGGGATCATTTTATCTGGGAAAGATCATGTTATCTGCAGAAATTATCACAAACAGCAAAGTCGTGCGGTATGTGATGATTTTTGTCGAAATTTCGCAATATATCAGTTACGCTTCTTGTAGACTATTATCTATCGAAAGAAACCTATTTTGCCTTAATGTTATAGGATTACTCGGTGCTGGAAACAGAGGCAAACAATATAGCGGAGCAATGTCGCGAGCAACAAGGGTTTTGCGACCAACAGCGTGGCAACAACGCTGATGCACAGCGTGAAAACATTGGACTGACTCAGCGGCTCAGCCAGACCAGACAAGCGTATCAACAAATACTGGACTTGAATACGACCTTGGATGGTGAGGTGAGGTGGCAACAAATGTTTTATGACCAGTGTGGTAGCAAGCCAGATTAGCGCACCGAAATTATGAACCAAACGCATGAGCTTGGCAAGTTAAGTTTCACCTATCAACTTATATCGGACCTTGACGAGCGCGGTGACGCAGTGGTTAGTATCGCTACTTTGACACCAACACTGGTTTTAATATTATTAACTCTGCATTACCTTTCCAGGAAGGTCGTCGTACCGTCAGCCACAGCAGCCGGTACCACGGCTTTACCATGGCTTTAGGCTTCAACCAAAATCTGGGGCATTTACGGGATTTATTTATGCAACTAAACAAAACTTAACTATCCGTCTATGATTTCAAAATAAAGGCTTTATATTATATATTTTATATTTTTTGCACCTCACGATAACTCCAAACATTCGTTTATTTTTTTTGTCTGTCTGTTTCCTTGTTCCTCGTGCTCGTGGTTAATCTCCGAGAGTGAATATTAACGGTTCTTCACTGGTATAAACTTCTTTCAGGAATAGCTTGCAAACGAAATTGTAAGTCTATTAATAGTAAAACAAACGATAGAATCATAATTTATCAGTAGCAAGTATTTTTAAATCTGTAAAAACGCGGGCTCATAGACGAACTCTCTTTCTCTAGGGAGCTTCTATAGGTAATACATATGAAGAGAGATCATTGAAATAAAATGTTCATATTCAATACGCATATGGATACTGAACAGGCCATAAGTAATAATATACTTTTTTTGAAAAACGAATGAATGCAATGCATACGGCACTATCAAATACAAGGTCAAGGCACACCGAGCAACTGTATTGTGTACCTTCAGTGAAAATAAGATTTGAAGTAGCAAGATGCCCGTTGTTCAAGACGCTCGGCAAAACCGCGGAGATGCCGTCACGCAGGAGGGATGGAGAGAAAACTACTGAAGACGTAGTCAGTATTTTGAAGGAGACAGATCCAGACGACGTTTCGCAGCGAAATATTTACATAAGCTGCCACCAATCATCCTGGAACACGTCGACGTTTGTACGCTGCAGCAGGACATCGGATGCCTGAAAGCTTTCTTCTCCGATTTTCATTTAAAAGGTCGACAACGTTAAAATACATCGTGGTGCACAGAATTCACCTGTATGCGTTTATGAGAGGTAGGGCGCACCAAAGCAGCCCGCCTGGGGAAGTACCTCTACCTCACAGAAAACCGTAACCAAATAACAACACCCTAGAGGATTAATGTGTTCCTGCGTGTGAGTGAGGTCACCAGTAAGATCATAAGTTGCTGTGTTAGCAGCAGAGGTGTCATCGCGCTAATGATACTTAATGTATTGAAAGCGATAATAGGCTGTGGTAACAGCTTTACAGGTGGGCCGTATGCGTATATGGTGTTATTTACTATTGGTGAGATAAGCAAGGTACTTACTATGGCACCCGCTTATCAGCAGTGCCGACTATAAATATGTTAATGCCGGGACGTGCTTACGCAAAAGTTCGCATTAACATCTCACATGGAGAACTCAATTTACGGCGTCGCCGCTCACAAAATTTTACAACCGGATTTTTGCTAACTATAAAGAAGAGAAAGAAGAAAGGGTAAAGTAGCGAGTGAAGTATGTAAGGATCGAGTCGCGTGGCGCTCGGTTCTCTCTGCCTACCCCGTAAGGGATTTGGCGTGAAGTTATAGATAGATATAAAGAAGAGCCCTCCAACTGTAGCTACTGCGGCACCGCGCAAGCCGGACCGTCACAACTGTGCATGGGAACACCATTGACGCCATTGTACATTTCTAGACTGCACTGGTCTACAAAGGTCGAGGAAGTCTACTCTGTGAAGACTATAGTCTAGACTGTGAAGAAGAGGACCAACTTGAAGTCACCAGTAAGCTCCTGAGGAGTCGCTGCGTTAACAACAGGGGTGGCATCGCCTGAGTGATACTGATACACCAGGTTATCCGTCTGCTTGTATGCCTCCTGACGTATAAAAACGTCATCTTGAGGGTCGAATGATTGGAATCTCGCTGTGCGTGTGTCTGTCGCTTTTTTTCGAATATTCGAATTTTGACTTCAGATTCGGATTCAGCCTAAAAAAAGTAGAATAAGAATGTTCAGGAACACCTTTCCTATCTCTTAAGGCGTAAGGTCAAAATGGCCAACAATAAAAAAGAAATTGATTTGTTATATAATTGTCGAGCCAGTTGTTCCTCTGGCAATGCAAGCTTGCGCATTCTCAACTGGTTTATCTTTGATTTGTGGTCTGTTATTCAGTAAATATCTTTACAAATTCTTTATTAAATGTCTATCGTCACAATACCTTAATTTTTCAGATACTTTCCGAGCTGATGGTCTGTGAGGACTGAGGAACCGCACTTTAAGTACTGTAGTTTTTAATATATTTGTTTACAAATTCCCACATTTGTTCTACAATTGTTTTAAGTCTGCTACTAAATCCTACGATTTTTATTTTGCTAAATACCATGTGTGGTCCCCTCAGTTCACACGCACATAAATTGGGTATCGGTCACAAATATCTTTATATTTATATTATATATCGTCTTAGTGCATTTAATGTAGGCAACATTATGCACAAAGACGATAGATAGCATAATTTCAGGGCGTAAGTGACTCATCATATAAAAGCTAAATCACATCTAGACGTGGCTTATTAGCAAATAAAGTACTGGGGGAGGTGCACAGTTTTATTTAATACGAAATCTGATCGGTGATGCCGCCATCTTTAAAAGAAGTACAGCTAAATTACATTTCTTTGACCCTTTGTGTTATGCTCCCGAGCGAGTAACGTTACCACTAGTAACTGATGAGGAGTTGTTACGAGTAACGGGGGTGGCAATGCGCTAGCGATCGTCTTTGGGTCAGCAAGGGTTCATACGCTAAGGTAGACGCTTCTTATCAGACGGGCTGTATGCTTGTCCGTAACAAATTCTCTGTTATTACAAATTAATTTGAACTAGAAAATCAATTTGAAATATTTCAGTTACACTGTCTACACCGAGAGATGAGCAATATGCGCAGTGTACTGGAGAAGCTACACATGGAAAACAAACAGATCATGGAGGAACAGCATCGCAAGGACCTGGCGCTACAAACAACTGCACAGAAGGTATTGTTATTGTTGCATTCATCGAAAAGACTGTTTTAGTTTTCTAAATATTTAAAAAATTGAAGCGTTCACCTCTCCAGTGAATCCATCCCGCCCTGACGACTGCCGTCATACCTCCACATAACAAAGACGGCACACAACTGTTGCCGCTACTACGGAAACATCTTATTATAGTAATTACAGCTTTTATATTATAACGATAGTACAATTACTATTTATTAAAGTTTAAGGGTATTTGGCGCGGGGTTGCCGTGATACAAGTGTTGTGATATTTTTTTTTTGACACTGACTATGTAGTTGGCCCCTATGGGTCGTACTTCACCAGACGGGCAGCTTTGACGTGCCCTACCTCTATTCACTATACATACTGCAAATAAGTGTATTGGATTCCGCTACCGCCTCAAAAAGCGGCAACAAATACAGTCCAAAGCCCTGGAGTGTGGAGCCCTTCGGGTCAATTCTCACTGAAAGAGCAGCAGCAGCGATTTTTCGGTGCCAAAACTTACCGAGTATTTTGAATTTTTGAAAAAATCAATTTTATTCGAAGTGATAATAGCGCAAGAAGAAGCCGCGAGGCCGCAGGAGCCTTGTACCGACTTGTAAAAGAAGGTATCGCGCGGCAGCCCACGTCCGCTGCGCGCCTCTGCTCTTTCAGTGGGAAGTGGGAATTGACCCTTAACTACAGGCCACGTTGTAATCTTAAACTTATAAATATTATCCCGAATCCGAAAAAAATATTTAATAATCACGATTTATACTTTGACGATTTTGGGTAGCAATATTATACACCTTTGCTACCAACCACGATGATCCAAACTTGATAATCACCCATCGTTCGTACCTCTGTCGGCGATATGCACAGGGAAACTTTCAGCTTTTGTACTATAAGGAAGGTCTGACCATCACGGGCTCTTGCTTTAATAGAATTATTTTACTACTGAGACTCCGCTGTCCATCTGTCACCAGGCTGTATCTTATGAACCGTGATAGTTATATAGTTGAAATTTTAACAGATGATGAATTTCTATTGCCGCTATAACAACAAATACTAAAAAATAGAACAAAATTAATATTTAAGGGGGCTCCCATACAACAAACGTGATTTTTTTGCTCGTTTTTGCTCGATATTGATAATGGCAACAGGTAGACGCTTGAAATATTCACAGAATATTTAGTTATATTTTCACTTTAAAAATAAATAATTAAATTAAAATAAAACAAATATTTAAGGGGGGTTCCCATACAACAAACGTGTTTTTTGCCGTTTTTATAGATAATGGTACGGGACCCTTCGTTCGCGAGTCCGACTCACACTTGACCGGTTTTTATTTTCATGCAAATAGCGATCCGAAACATTCATCAAGGCGCAATGCATAATAATTGTTTTAATAAGGGTAAAAACGAAATTAAAATAAATTTTACATGCATGTATCATCGACCATTTTTTTCATTCACGTTGTTTATTCCATTACTGTGAGGGCCGAGTTATACGGGGCGAACGGGTGGGAGACCGATTTCAGTATTAACGCTAATGAAATTAATTAACCTGTCACAGATATCGAATCTTAAAGAAAAATTGACGGATTCGCTGGATAAGTCGAAGTCTTCAGAAAAAAGAGCCAAGGAGCTGGAGGAAATGTTAAATGTAAGTATGGCGACCATACCATATTAACTAACGAATTTGCTATTTATAGTGTTACAGTAATCCGCTGGATATTGTCACAAGGTTTAGCAGAATTGATATAAGATCAGGAAGAGAAGGGCAGAGAAGTGCTGGGCCAGAGAGATTAAAAAAATATATATACTGTGACACAGCACCTATGTAGGAGCTTACTGGTAAACCTACTCACTCACAGGAACACAACAACCCTCCAGCGAGTTGCTGTTTGGCTGAGGTTTTCTGAAGGAATAGAAGTATCTCCAGCCACTTCCCTAGACGGTAGTCTTTCTTGTTTATTAACTGTTGGAAGTTTGTACAGGACGAGGAGCGTTATGCAAGTCAGCTGACAGTGAATCAGCAACGCGCCATGCACTGCTCTTTTGTAGAACAACAGAAATTGCTTGCACTCAAAAACGAAGAGAAACTATTCCACATGCAGCTTAAAGGTAAGTTATTTGTATAAAATACTAACTTTCCGCTTCGGGTTCCCGCGGATGATCTGATCTCTACCAAACTTCACAGGATCTTACGCTGGACTAATTTGAAGTTTCCCTGAAAATTTCATCAAAATCTGCCCATCCATTTTCGAGTCCATGGAGGACAAACATTCATACATTGTCGTCGGTGCTATGGTTCCTCATTATCCTTCAGCTGCTGATTGAGTCGAGACACCTCTGGTCACAGTTTAAAAAGGTTGTAGGATTGTTGTACTTCTGCGATTGAACTTACCAGGAAGCTTTCAGTGAACACACCAGGAAGCTTCTCAGGTGGTGTGTATGCTGTAGTCGTGGCAAAGCACGGGCGATATTATCTGTGTGACAAGAGTCAGTAGGCTACGGTAACTCCACATCAAGTGGGTTGTATGTTTGTTTCCTCAACACACGTTAAAAAAAAAAGTTGGACGACATAAAAATACCTTATTGTAGATAGACAATAAGGTATGTTCTTCGTCCTATTCCTAGAGTTATGCCATTTTCTAATCCATTAAGATTGACGGGATTGGCTACCTAAGCCTAATAATTTGGCGAAGATACTATTTTGACATGGAGCGACTACCATCAGACCTTCACAACCCACATGCTTTCTTAGGGTAAGGCACTCGTCTATGTATGTATATCTTCACGATAGGTCCCTTACGGGGTAGGCAGAGAGAACCGAGCGCCGCGCGACCTGGACGCTAAGACGCGGTACTTACAGACTTCACTCGCCTATTTAACATTCATATCGCCTCGCTCACGCACGCCTGTTCCTGAGGCTCCTGACATCGCCTTCTAACACGGCCGCCGCCATTGAGCAGCGTGGTGTAGTAAGCTCTAATATTGACCCTTGGTTGAAGCGAAACCTGTATCCCAGCAGTGGAATGAGTTAGGGTTGGTGTAGTACACTCTATTGCGTCCATTTTATTAAGCTACTTTTGACAGATCATTCTATCTCTTTCGGATTTGAGAGATACGTCCCGTCAAAAGTTTAATTATAAGATGGACAGTGTATATGTCCTCCGGTTACTAAACATTAAGTTATTTTCAGCGTCCAAGGCCACCCTAAGTAAACTGGATACGAAACAACGCGACGTGCAGAGAAATTTGCAGAGTCAAAAGGAATCGCTGTATGCCATTGTTAGTGAATTGTATATTCTGGAGGCACTGCACGCTTCGTAGAGTTCCTTATTACTGCTTCCTGATTTGTCGCCGTAGGAGCGGTCTAATCAGTTAATATGTGTTCACAATAGAAGGGGCATCGTAATGTTTTGAGCAGCTCGGTGGCGTAGTGGTTGATACCGCTACTTTTACATCAACACTATTCGATTTCCACACATGACAATGTATTGTAATACATGAACATGTTTATCTTGAGCTGGGTGTTTTAAGAGATGTTGGGAGCTTCAAAACAGCACGTCTGGGGAAGTATCTCCATCTCACAGAAAACCGCAGCCAGTTAACAACTTCCCGGAGCGTTGTAAAGTTCTTGCGTAAGACTGAGGTCACCAGTGCTCATAAGGAATTGCTATGTTAGCGGCAGAGATGGCATCGCCCGAACGATACTTATTATTACTGGTATAGCAAGCATTCATCTTACAATACATTAACTATCGCTCGATACATTCCGAGTATTATGACAGACTCTATATCTTACGTTTGTACGGATTTAGGTACCGCTCCTACACGATTTGGAAGTAGCCAAACTGCACCAAACGCACTTTTTAGTACTTGCAAACTAATTATTTTATAAATATTTTTATAACAGCAACACTATGAGGGCTTCACTCAAAGGGCAGCACTAGAAATGTAGGTAAATTGAAATGATTATTACTGTCTGTATCTGTACGCAAGTAAGCAAATAATCGATTGGATAATCATCAAAAAAATCTGAATACACAAATTCCTTTCAGATACCATCTTAACATTCTACAACTTGTTCTTTAAGTCTGCTCACTTTGGCTCCTCATCTTTTCACAAACTATCGAGAATATGGGTCACCGAATTTGTTGAGTTGAAGGAATGGAGATTATTGAATCATTGTAATGTTCATTGTTACGTGCTTCTGACCGTATCAGTATCGCAGTGGTAAGTTTAGGGACACTGCAATAAAGAGAGTCTTCTTCTTAACGTTATCCCGTTCTCAATCCATTAGGATTGGCGGGGTCCCCTACCGAAGTCTAAGGATTTGGCGAAGATACTGTTTGGCTCCCGCCAGGCCTTCACATCTCAGAGAAAACGCCAGATTTTTCTTAGGCTAGGTCACACTCGTCTTTTGAAATATATATTTTTTGACGTACCGACAAAACCCTTTTCGGGTTTAGTGTTTTCGGAGTTAGTCTTTACGAATTTAGTGGTACATGCCAGGATTCGAATCGGGGACTAGTTAATCAATAGGACGGTTCTTTGTCCACTGGGATATCGCTGCTATATAGACAGTAAGTGTTATTATTAAATTCTGTTTTAAAATTTATTTTTCAGTGTTACCAAGTGGAAACTATAGGCTCCCGTGTCGCGCATATGGAGGGGGCCCAGACGGAGCGCGAGTGTTCCGCTGTGCTTGTCGAACGAGAAAATAGGTATCAAAATGAAAATTGTTTGGTGATGAGTGCAGTTGAAATCTTTATACAATATATATACTTGTACACTGTAAATGCCCTAATTTGCATTTTAGAAGATCTTACCCTACATGAACCTGTGTAATTGTAACTTTTATTTATGCATCAGTGTTATAATTTATACTAATATATAAAGCGGACAAGTTCGTTTGAAATAGCTAAACTCTAGAAGTCGAATTTTAAAAAAATATTTTTGCATTTGATAGCCTAGTTCTTAGTAGGTTATAGGCTATTCAACATCACGACACGACCGATAGTGGGATATGCGCGGACATAGTCACGGGAAGCAGCTTTTGAATTTGAATATTCCGTGTATGGGTACGTTATTATTATGGGATTATGTCGCAATAAAAGACAGCATCGGTGTTAAAATAAGAAGAGGCATGCTCCGTTGGTTCGGACATGTAGAAAGAATGACGAAGCAGATATACAATGCAAAGTGGAAGGATGTAGGAACCGAGGAAGGCCAAGACTTACCTACCGTCTGGAGCCCTAGAAACCGGCGTGCGTGCATGAGAAGAGCAATGAATGTTAAAGAAGCTAGTGAGATATGTAAGGATCGAGCCACGTGCCGCTCGGTACTCTCTGCCTACCCCGCAAGGGATTTGGCGTAAAACTTGGTCTTTAATTTTAACTAAGTTTTACCTACGACTAATTTCATATGCCATTAAGGCGAATCATGGCTGCGCTCATTATTCACTTCTTAACACCAATGCACGTGTCTTTGGGTCGTTAAAGATCAACGAAACATGAAAATACTAAATGTGTTAACGTGTTAACAGAGTAGTGTACAAGTACATGTCATGATACTTACTATTTATTTGTAATTATCATTATCAGGCATCTTATCATTTAGAAATGTTAGAAAGTCATGATGATGATGATTTTTCAGTTAGGAAGCTATTGAGTGCAGTTTTAAAGTGTTTGTTACCATTTATTGACCTAATGAATGCAAATTATATTATAAATGATGGATACAATGTAGATGTTTTCTAACTTATTCAGATTGAAGGATGTGTGTGCTCGGCACGCGGCGCGCGTGGCCCTGCTGGAGCGGCACGCGGCGCGCTTGCACGACGACATGCGCCGTCTCACCAGGGAGATGGAGATCAGAAGCTATCAACACAATAAACTGGTACGTTTTGGATAACGGCAGAATTTTGACGTGCTCGGTGGCGCAGTTGTCGGCAATGCTACTTTAACAAAAACGCTCATGGGTTCGATTCACCGTAGGACAAATATTTGTATTCATGAACATGTCTTTTTGTCCCGATCTGAATGTTTTCAAAAGAGATATGGCGCATCAAAGCATCCCGACTGCAAAACTACCTCCACCTTACAGAAAACCACAGCCAAATAACAACTCTATGGAGGGTTGTCGTCCTGTGAGTGAGTGAGGTTAACCAGTAAACTCTTAAGTAGTTGTTATCAACAAGGGTGGCAATGCGCGAGTGATACTTATTGCAAGCGTTCATAAGCTACGGTAACCGGTTTGCATCAGGTGATATGTATGGTTACATTCATTCAGAGGTTGTATTAAAAAATTGAATACAGGAAATAAGTAAAACATAGATATGATGTTGTGCTTACGATAAACGCACTAACTACGTTTCCCCGCTTTTCAAGGAAAACGTGTTTTAAGTTTGTATTAAGGATAGACGCTAAAAGACGTTAAAAATTATAAGTAATAATTCTTATTTAAGCTGTAACTTGATAGTGACATATAGCTTATTCACAGCTAACTAATAGTGATAATAACATAATAACAAACTTCATCGTACGTATATAATATAGAGCACAACAATTTCAAAATCGGAGTGTTAACGGCTTGTTTGCGGACACCGCTTTCTTCACACGAGACGTGTATAATGTCACAGGAATGGTGAAGCCTTACGCAACTGCAACAGAGGTACTATGTAGTGTCCATGCCCTATCGGGTAAAATAAATAAGGATGTCATGATTGTAATATCTGTTGTAATGATAAAGAGCCATTCTACTTAATGAGTAACATTAGGGGTTAAAGTAAGAAATTGCCGATTTGTCCTGAAAAATTAAATCACTAGTTAGGCTCGGATCGGCTTCCACCATCTCCTTCTATTCAGCGTTATTCACCTGTGTGGGCGGTCTTCTACGTGGTTCGTTCTTCAAGTCGAAGTTTCCATTGCGAAAGCATTTAAACCAAAAACGCACGGTGCATTCATTAGTCTCCTTTCCAAATGAGCATTGATGTTGCGAGATTTTTCTGCCGCGCTAGATCCGCGTTGGAACTCGTATTCAAAAATTTATTTGATTTTCGAACTATCCATCTAACCTAAGCCGAATAAAAAAAAAATTGTAAATCGAAAATCAAATGTTGCACATTTTTTAAAAGAAAAACTTCATAGTATTGTGTGAAAAAAGTTTCACTCGAAAATCTCACACGTGAAGGTTTAATGTCAATTCAAAGTATCTATTACTATAAAACGGCAATTTCATTCTTTAACCCCTATTATGTAATGTTTTCTATAAATTTAATCACTGTAAAATATTCCTCTTCAATATCTATGAAAACCGTTATTTGGATGTTGATATCTTAGTCTCAATTAAAATTATTAATGAACTAATACAAAAAATTGAGCTGGGTGGCGCAGTGGTTAATAAAGCTATTTTGGGTTCAATTCCCACACAGGACAAACATTTGTGTGCATGAATATGCTGTTTGTCTTGGTCTGGACGTTTTCTGTGTATCACTACTCTATTAGAGACCTTAGCAACCGGCGAGCGGCATAAGAAGAGCAATGAATGCTAAAGTAGCGAGTGAGGTTTGTAAGGATCGATCGTGGCGCTCGGTTTTCTCTACCATAGATAGATAGACTATTCTATGATCACTACTAGTAAAAGTATAACCTAATGTACATATTGTAATGTAGAAATTAAAATAAAATTAATGGAGTAATTACCATATTAATCCATTTATTTACTTTAATTTCTCAAGGTATATACTATGGAGTGTCACAGATATCGTCATACTCATATGTTAGGTGTAGTATTGACATATATAACATTATTGTTCTAGCAAAGCCGTCTCAGATCGTCTATGCTGAGCGTGGAAGGTGGCGACAAGGATTTGCGGGCGTCGCGCGACGTGTGGAGACGTGCGCGCGTCGAGGAGGCGCTGATGAGACTGCGCGTGGCGCACGCCGCACGCGCCGTAGCCGGCCTCGACGACACCGCCTTCACCATCGACAAGCAGCGACTGCAGCTAGACGCGGTCTGTTCATGTCCGTTTCTGTTAGCGCTATACACAACGCTGTGCTGGTCCTCATTATGGTTATAGAAGTGACAGATGGGTATGACAGATAGAGAGAATGAAAGTAGAATAAACGCAGTCGAATTTTGAGGATTGGCAGACTGCGTTCTAACTGATAATTCAAGAAAATGAATTGGTTTGAAAGAGAGCACACTACAAGTAAATTTGTTCATACGTGGATTGGCCACAAGCAACATCTCACCCTCACTTCAGTAACAAAATCTATATTATTTAATTATCAACTAATTTCATCAACCTTTGTATTGTTTTATCTAACAAACTGCAGATTCTTTTTCACTTGAATGTCAGATATAATATCATCGATTCCTTGAGTGGATAACAATCTTCTTTTGCCGATATTATTTGATAATAAGTGTGATTCATGTCAGGTGATATTTAATGAAACATTGTCTTCATTTGTAAACATTGTTGGTTACTCTTATGGCAATTAATGTACACTAAGAGCATCTTCTTTAAATAAAGCTGTTTTTTGCTCATTTCATAATAATTGTTCGCACACTTTTCATTTTGTCCCAACCATAGCTATAAATCTTATGATTTTTTTGGCAGTACTACTGCTGTATTGTATAGTGTACATCGAATATAGGTACGAAATGCATCAGGATTTTTCAATTTCGTAGATGTTAGGTCTGTCGATCATTTAAATGAATCGTGAAATGATTTTTCTGACTTTTGATGGAATGATTTCAGGGGTATATGGTGTTTCGTGAAAAAAGTATAATTAAATGGTTAATTTAAGCCAACCTGACTTACCGGAACAATATCTATAAGCAGTGTATAGGCAGCACACTGTAAATTAAATGTATATACCCAGTATACATAAAGTATAATATCACAAAGTATTGTGTAATTAACAAAACTTTGAGATTGGACAAAAAATAATAACTAGAAAGATGTAGTAAATAATCATAACATAACTAAACACTTATTCCCACGACGAATTATTATTTCAAATAGTTACTTACCAACATTTTCATGATATTTTTTGTATTAGTTTAGATTTAACAGTTTCTTGTTAGAGATAACTTGACATCCTAACCAGTACTAAGTTGGGTTTTGTTTTAAAAGTCAATTTCTAAGTGCATGCAATTTGATCTAACCTGCTTTGTGTGCTTCCGCCACCAATTAGTTCATGAGGCCTAGCGCCGGCCGGCCGTAAATTAGACTTTCGCAAAATAACGCCTGAATCTATTATCAATTTCTAAGTGCAATCGTGTCCTGCTTAGTAATGAAGCTATAAGTCTTTAGATACGTTATAATATTTAATGAAAATCTAAATTCCCTAGTAATTGATACCGTATTCTATTATATGGAGTGACATATATGTTTGAAGTGTATTTAAAGATAAAATGTTGGACTTTTTGCAAAAGTTTGATTATGTTTGAATTGAATTCTTTATATTTATGTTTAATATAGATCTAAAACAATAAAAGTAGTGGTATATGTACTGGGACTAGGGCATACATATCTATACAGATAAATAAAATTGTAGTGTCTTCTTGTAATATTAAAATAATCGCTTTTTACTAAATGCATATGGATGTATACACGGTACATATACCAAAATTAATATTTTTTCAATTTTTGTCTGTCTGTCTATCTGTTTGTTCCGACTAATCTCTGAAACGGCTGGACCTATTTTGACGGGACTTTCACTGGCAGATAGCTGATGTAATAAGGAGTAACTTAGGCTATTTTTATTGTAGAAATTTTATTTATTTTTATTAATATAAATATATATAGTATTCCACGCGGACGAAGTCGCGGGCACAGCTAGTGATCAATAAAAATAAAGTTTTGCCTAGGATTTCAGGATTACAGTTTTAAGGACATGTCGAATCATTTGTATGGACTCGAATTACCGCGCAGAGGTGATAAATTAACGATGCATGAAAAGTGCCGTAGTACTGCCGGTGTTGTAATGTACCTTACTACTGAACTCATAGGTTTTATGTACCACAGGCTATGAACGAGCGTTTGGTGGAGATAACAGCGCGCCGCGACATGTTCAACGTGCAGAAGCGTTCGCTGGTCGAGGACTGCGGGAAACTGCGTAGCGAGATACGAGAACGGGAACAACGCATCGAACAACTTAAAAAGAGGTAAACGACGGCAAGGTACAATTTAAAGCGTAATGTGTGCTTGTTCGTACTCTTGGCGATGTGTCGATGCAGGATGACGAAAGCAAAAAATATTTATGCAATTTGATCTAACCTGCTTTGTGTGCTTCCGCCACCAATTAGTTCATGCGGCCTAGCGCCGGCCGGCACCCACCCACTACTGTTAGTTGATGCAACATCCCGACGCTGCCATGGCTGCTCCGGACCACAGCAGCCGAGGCCTCGGTTGCTGCGGTCGTCCGTCATCTGGAACAGAATCCGCATGCCCCCACCACCACCGTCGCTGCCACGACTGGCCTGGTCGTCGCTGCGACACGTATTTCGCCTCTCCACGAGGCATTATCAGGCGCTATAGATGTTAATCGTAAGGACAACATGCTACAAGACTTGTAGTGTAGTAGAGTGGTATATAAAAAAAATCATTAAAACTCCCTTCCTTTTGTGGTCAAAGCGAAACTGGCTCGTTCCCTTCTGCGCCTTCTTGACTATGCCAGGCTTTCTTAATGGTTCAGAAGAATGGATTAATTATTAACCCTGCTTGGGTTCAAAAACAAGCAACGTGTAGCCATACATTTTTGGTATTCGTGAGCATGACCATAATCTCTCAGTTTCGGCAGCAACGTAACTGACTACCTATAATGCAGCATCTCAATATTCACACTCTCGCCTCTATACAATGTCCTTTTCTACCCTTGTTCCGAAAAGCGGACGAACGTCCACGGTGTAGCGGAAATCCTATACTGAATGTTCCAAGCTGACTTATAATAGTATATTTCATTACGAGTGCGGAAAGCCTGTCATTGCAAAGAGTTCCTACAAATGTCTGCCCGAGCCGAGGCGCAGCCGAAGGTGAGGGTTGACAGTCGGAACTCTTTGCAATGACGGTTCCGCACGTGTACTGAACAGCTTTTTTTATTTACAGTTGCGAAAAAATGAAGCAATTTAATAAAATAATAAAAACACAAACTCAGCTAACTAGGAAAATGGCGCCAACCGTAAAACAATATAAGCAGAGATTTTCTTTTGTTTTCTTCACCCATTCTGGGTAGGCAAAGGGAACTATGCCCATACAGCCAAGTCTTCAGTAGAATTTTTTTATTGATATGAAATGAAAATGAAATTTAATGAGATGAGATGAAATGAAATGAAACCTAACCTAACTCATTGAATCAAATCATTAAATCTGATATTGAAACAAATTAGTAGCTTCTTTTTAGAAATATTTGCATGAATCATAAAAACTTCTATGAATTTCTTTTAGTAAAAACTTCGTTTTTTCTTTTTAATAGACATTATTTTGACAGTTGGGAAAGAGAACGCACGAGTTCGGAAAAGGTAAAGAAAAAGCTCGAGTATGTAATAGCCCACATCCCGAACGCTATACATCCCTGCAATACGCCACTTTTTGAGCAACTGTATTAAAAACACTTTATGATACGTGTGGAATGTATGTTCTTTGGAAATTAGGTTTTACAGTTTGTAAGCTCCTTATGGCGACTAAAGAAGTTCTATGGTCCTCCCGCATTGAGCTTACGTAGGCATGCAGTTATTATATATTTAATATGTATAAATAAATAAATATTGTCGGACAAATTACACAGCGCCACCTAGCCCCAAAGTAAGCGAAGCTTGTGTTATGGGTACTAGACCACTGATAAACATACGTAAATACATTTTTTTTTGGTAAATACATATTATACATAGAAAATACCCAGATCAAGACAAACAGACATGTTCATGGCATGCATACAAATGTTTGTACTGTGTGGGAATCGAACCCACGAGCGTTGGTGTCTAACGTTTCACGACGGCGCCACCGAGCTCGTCATGTATGTACTGACATTTGTATAATGTGTGTATTTGTTATTTATTTTTGTATATATTTATTACAGCAATTGCTTACCATCGGGCCTTACGCTTGTCTGTCACTTCAGTGATATAAAAAATATAGCAATTTTGCATTCACAAATAATTATTAGTACAAGATAATTAAACTAGAATATTAAGGTTAAACTTTTTATTATTTTCAGATATGAAATATTCATTGGGTCTCTAGGAAAAGATGAAGCTGGACAGCAGCTATCTGTGACTTTCTTCAAAATAAAGGTAAATTATTTTCTATTGCACAATGTTTGCAAATCGACCGCATTATTCTACTTCCAATGTCTCTCTGCCATTTCGATCTTTTACTTCCATGAGTTAGCGTTGGGGTTAGCCGCGTTACACGAGCTGTGCCTTCTGGCTTAGATTATAGCTGTTTACAGATTACAGTGTCGTCGCTAACAAACAATATGGATATCTCAGTGTAGGCTCTGTAATGACTTTCAGATTAGATGGCATTTGGCTGACGAGCGGGATCATTACAGTATAGACTACGAATATTCGAACCGTCGATAAACTGGTGTGATAAACGAGAAAGTGTGTATATTTGTTCGTGGTCCTTCAGTTACTGAAGCTGCTTACTGAAGTGTTTCTTACACACGAGTCAAACCGGGAGGGGTAGCTCACGCACACTTATAATGTACATCGTAACAACCACCGTAATAGCAACCCTTACGTAGCATTGAAAAATCGTCAAATCTCAATTTGTTAACACTGATCTGAAATATATGTTGTCAGTTCGCATCGGACCGCGCCATGCTGCGCGCGCGCGGTGCTCAGCTAGACGGAGACATCGCGCGGCGTGAGCATGATGTGGCAGCGCTCGAGGCCACTCTGCGCGTTGTGCACGCCGCGCATTCACACTTTATGCACCGCATCGCGCCGCTCACAGACGATAGTACGCTACCTATTGACTTTGATTACGTACAACCCCAGAGAATAGATACACTTTTTGCACGCGAGTTGAATATACGAGTACGTACAAAATGACAAGTATTTATTTTTACCTGAGCAGATTTTATATATAATTTGCGATGCTGGCTTCGTAACCATTTTAATTTAGAAAATCATATTTTACTAAAAAAAAAAACTATAGTGTTTTAATAAAAATTTGCATTCGTAAAATCGTTTGTCAATTTTTTTAACATTCATCGTCCAAATGCATTTAACTTGAAAAGAATGCAGCGTTATGTTTTATTTCTGATTTTAATAGTTCTTTCTCTCCGCAAGATTGCCCTGTTCGATTTTTGGAGGGAATCATTTCATCTGACATGGATAAATAATCGATTGCTTTTTTCTCACCACGTTTGCACCATGGTGTGATCTTGAGTGGGGAGATCAAAGAAGTGTTGCTTCTTTGAATAACACTGATGGGTATACCAACATTTCTTTATCTAGCGTGTTTGCTAAGTACGAGGAAGTACGACGTAAAAAAGTACGTGAAGCCGCTCTCTTACACCATCTCTCATCTCATCTTCGCACGCGGTGAACAAAATCAATTTCTTTTTAGCTTCCGCAAAGCTCGTGACCGAACCAGCTCGTAGTACCCACCTCGCACCCTGTGGTTTCTTAAATTTCCCATAAATGTAAGATTTGATGCTTTGATCAAAAAAGTCGATACCGCATGTCATGCTTCAAATAATAGTGAAATGACATGCGTTTATGGTAGTGTGTGCATCATGCGGTACCGTCGCCAAGAGTGTGCTGGAGATATAGCCATCGTTTTTCAGCGCGTGGAAACTGTACTACCCAGACACACACTTGCGTATTATCTAAAAGGAGAGTGTTGATCGACACGAGCTTGCGCGTATTATCTGCTCCCAGGCGCAAAATTGTAGAAGTATGAAAGTTTTTCTTATAAACTACGTATTTGAAAAAATTTTATGATACCCACATACTTTCGTATGCTTTCTAGAGTGTCTCTTGTAAGTATAAGACACGCTGAGATTTATCGTCGTAACTTATGTATCCATTTCTTTTTCTGTGATCGTATATTTGATAAGATGAGAGACTTTTCATAGTTTTCAATCAACACATGGAAAACGTGCCGTCCACCCACTTTTTTTTCCATCACTGGCCCTCGTGTTATGAAAAATTGTTCAGCGGAATAAAAAAATATTTCTAAATGGATATTTTGCTAAACAACGAATACATTTATTTTGTTATGGGGTTGGAAACGCCGCAGTTGCCTTCGTACTTAATGAAGCGAGCGTGACAACGCTACTTTTTATTTACTTGTTTTGTGTCAAATATGAAATTAACTTGCAGCCATTTAATATATTGTAGAAATTTAATTAGAATATTAGCGGAATATCTACGGCAATATACACATACACGCTATGAGTACAATAAAGTCTCCAATCCAAACTAGACCCTATTAAAATGTAAACTTTTCTCCTAGCACCCGAGATGGAGGAAGTCCACGTGCTATCGAAACAGTATTACGAGATGCGCGAGGAGGTGAAAGAGCTGCACCGAGAAATAGCTGGCTTGGAGAAACACTTGGCAGACGCCGCCGCCCGTCTCACCATCCTCCACGACAAGGCCAAACAACTTTCTGCCAGAGAGTTAGTATTTTATTGTTCCTCTTGTTTTGATCGATGGCGTCTCATCAATGCTTATGACGGGTGTAGAATAAATTATCTGTTTTCACTACGATCAACATGCACTATACAGAGTTTGCCACTAACACAGGTACAACTGAGATTTAATATATATAAATGTTATTATACTGCGTCCATTTTATTAAGCTACTTTTGACAGATTGTTCTATCTGTTTCGGATTTGAAAGATACGCAACACTTGATAGCTACCTGTCTCTTTCTGACTCGTTAAAATGATTACCCGTCAAGTGTTTAATTATAAGATGCACAGTGTATAGTAGGATTCTTGTTTTTTATACCACTAAGGTGGAAAACAAGCGTACGGCCTGCCTGATCGTAAGCAGTTACCGTAGCCTATAGGCATTTGCAACATTAGAGGTGTCAGGCGCCTGTTTTGAAGAACCCCATACTGTAGTCCCTTGGGAAAACCTCGTCAGGGAGCTCATTCCACAACTTATAGTCCTCGATAGAAAACTTCTCGTGAACCGCACAGTGTGCGACCATTGCGGTTCCAGTGTATGAGGATGAACTGCCAGCCGTCGGCGAGCCGTGCGATTGTAAATTGTCTTAGTAGTAATAGGAGGCCGGTGTGGGAAGAGTGATGTTTTAAATTTTAGATCTGATTGATTACCATTTAGACGATATGTATTGAGGTCCAGTTAGCTCATTTCTCATTGTAAAAACGATCAATAACGAGAGGATGGGGTAGAGTTTACCTACAACAACACGTACGTACAACACAGGACTAAATTAGGCATATATATGCCTAAGTATACCTTTATATGCGTGAGACTGTAATAGAAAGATTTATTAGTATTCGTCGTTAATGTAAATGCATCTATAGGTACATGAATACAGGGACTGCTTCTTCGTCAACTTTGCATTTCAGGCATACTGCTTTATCTCACGTTTAGAGCAAATATAGGTCAAAACATATTTAGGAACACACCTAAGGACGAATACACATAGAGGAGAAGTAAAAATGGGATGAATTGGACTTTACAGCACAATGACTTATCAGGATCCTTACACTATGATAGGGTACGCACAGTAGTGTAGAGAAGTAGATATACAACGTAATTTTTTAATAGAGGTAGGGCGCATCAAAGCAGCCAATCTGGGGAAGTACCTCGACCTCACAGAAAACCGCAACCTGATAACAACTCCCTAGAGGGTTGTTGTGTTCCTGCGTGTGAATGAGGTCGCCAGTAAGCTCCCAAGGAGTTGCTGTGTAAGCAGCAGAGGAGGCATCGCGCAAGTGATACTTAATATATCGCAAGCGTTAATAGGCTACGGTATCCGCATTACATCAGGTGGGCCGTATGCTTGTATGCCTCCCGACGTAGTATAAAAAAAAGTAGTGCATTGTCCTAGTGTTGGGAATTACTTATCGGTACTGCGAAATAGTGATTGTGTGATGGCACTTGATTCCAGGCAGAGCTGTAGGCCGATTCTACTAAAAACTGCAACTACACTGCAGCGCGGCGTGTGTCAAAATGCGTACAATTTGACTTTTCGTTAAACGTCGCTGCTGTCAGATCGCTTGACGAAACGTCAAAATGTACGCATTTTGACACACGCCGCGCTGCAGTGCAGTTGCAGTTTTATAGTAGAATCGGCCTACTGATACGCCATCTGACAACTGTATGCCCAGGTTTAGTGGATCGCGTGGTGTACTAATGACCGAGGCGTCAGAGTAACGCACGTGGAGTGGTGCTAGCCATATCTGTAGCCTTTGCAGCCGATTTGCTGCTATTACGGGCTTCTTAGAAGTCTTGAAGTTTGCGCTATCCGCGAACAACGCTAACATTACATCCCTTTGTAACCTCTTTGAAACGTCGGTCAACTTAATTAGTGTACGCCTTGTACAATGTGGGAGACAAACAGCTCCCTAGGGAGACTCCTGCCTCTATAGTTCTCAGAGCTATCCACAGCCACTCGTTAATGATCGGCCGAAAGACACTGTCACCAAAGACAATATCAATCTGAGATGACGTGCTCGTTTTGTCTATGAGATTAAATAGGTTATATAATTGTAGGTTCATGGTACATTCTGTTGAAAGCTTTCTCTATATCCATAAAATTTCGAACCTAAGTGCGCCCATAGTCGTGGTGTTCTACAAGGCAGTGAGATACGCTAGCCAGTTAAAAAGTCGCCGAATGCTGCTCCCGAAAACCAAATTGTTCTCTAGTATGAAAGAGGTGAGGTCGTAGTCGGCGCAACAAAAGACGCTTCACCTTGTGTCCTAGGAAGGTGAAATGTATGTAGTTTATTGAACTATGATGCGCCCAGGATTCAACACCGCGGGAAGTCCACAGTCCAGAATGTCCCGTTTAATATGGGTGTGTACATACACGCCTTGCGGTGACAGTTGCAGCCTATAAGAAAAACGCTGATGATCTTTTGCTTTTCTTTTTGTGAACAATTTCACTATAGTTATATTTAAGTCCTAAGCAAAAAAGCTTACTTTAAAATTTTGAAATCTTGTTCTCCTAATAGTTAGGGCTCTGTGTCTAGGTTTACAAAATTTGTGAAGTGAATTTGCTTGACTGAAAATGTTGTATAGCTGTTGATCAGGGAAATGCGTCACTGGCCTCTATGCTACGCATATGATGCTTCAATGCTTAATTTTTTCCCGTGTATTTTATCCATCTGACCTGCTTGTGATTAATTTCACTCACTTGTGGATTGTAAATACGGTTTTTCAGCATTAAATATCGCAACTACCGCAGTATTAGTTCATCGCACGAACTCACTATATACGTGATAATCAGTGACCACGAGAATGTGTATAAAACGAGATGTCACTGAAAATAACATTTTCGATATAATAAATAACATCACGTTATAATATATAATAGTAAAAAAGAAGATCTATGGGCAATTGAAGACTTACTTGATGCTTTAAGCATCTTATATTTTTCTTTACTACTAAAATGACAAATACGTATGAATGAAGGAGCAGTTACCGTAGCCTAAGCAAACTTACTATGGCTATAGGGTTATTGTACTTGTATGTTATGTAAAAAGTTTATTATTGTGTTGTATGTTAATGTAAAACAAAAACCGCTTCCACGCCCATTTTTGATGAACTTCATGCTATAGTCTGTTGGGTAAACCTCCTAAGATCAAAAATCTAGGACATTATGCCACAGCGCAACGGTTTGCGGAACTAAATCCCTCTGGAAACATACAGTACGCGACAATTGTAGTTCCAATTTGTAAAGATAAATTCCCTCTTCATGTCGAGCGGTACGTCTGTAGAATATCCTCATATGTTTTGATCAGCACTTCGCGACTGTTTTTAGCTCCAAAACAAGCGAAATTTCTGGTTGGCTGTTGAAAGTCGGCAATTTAGCTACAAGGCCTTTGCAGATGCTCCGACTGTAGCAACATCTATACTAATATACGAATGGGAGAGTTTATTTGTATGTTTGTTGTATGATTATTGTTCAGAGCCGAGATAGAGAACGAGTTGGAGTCTACTAGAGACAGAATTACCCGCCAGGAGAATCGTCTGCAGAACGCGCGCGATGTGGTCAAACACAACGCGAAACGTGCAAAGAAGCTCGTCGATAACATTGATGGGTGGCGGATTTTCCAGGTGCGTGTTAAAACAAATGGGCTTGGTGACAGAGTGCGTGTGCGGGGTGCAGGAGCGAGGGCCAGGGTCATTGTTGCTGATGACCCTCATTTGGGTGGGGTAAATCAACGTGTGACTAAAAACCCCGTTGTGAAGCTAAATTTAAACATCTTTTTTGTACATTTATACAACTTGAGGTTGCAAACAAGCATGCTGCGGGCCGCATAATGTTAAGTTAAAGCTAACCTAAGCTTGACCCGACTGTGACCCAAACCTAACACGGATCTTAAAATGTAACATCGAATGCAGATAGTACTTTTCCAGTATACTCCTTAGACGATATAACTAAGGAATATCCCTCGCAAACAAACATACTTATGATAAGTTTTCCTGCAACGAGGCCTCGCGATTGCTTTTAATATAAAATATTGTTTTTTTTTTAATTATGTTATGTTAAGAGATCGGTACCAGAAACGTGTACGCCGCGACCATGCCAGTCCAACACTGCGGACTGCGATTCTGGACTCAAACCGCACAGACCCACGGATCAGGGCGTCCGCCGTAGGCGACGCGCACCGATTTGCCCTCGTTAGTACGGGATTAAGTGCATGCGGCATTTAGTAGGTCCAAGACTTCTCTGGGTTAAGATAAAACTGGGGATTACGCGAGTCTTTTTGGTTGCAGCATATGCTCCTGTGAGCTCTTTAGCCCCAAGGAACTCGAGAAGTTTTGGTAGACCGTTTAGGGTATCCTGACTGGGGCGAATGAACGGATTATGTGTGGTGATCTAAATGGATGGGTTGGGATCGAAGCAGTTATGAGGCTAGATCCATACGGAGATAAGAGAGTGAACGATGCTGGTAAGTTACTTTTAGACGTGTGTATGGAACGAAGCCTCCTTGTGTTGAACACGTTTTTCCATATTTTCCAAGGATATTCACACTTACACATGGAGACAGAAAAGTGTAATTGATTTGATTTTGACAGATGGACGTCTCCGAAAGTCGTTAATGGATACAAGAGCCTTCAGAGCTCCCACTCTTGAAGCAGACCACTATCTGGTGATAAGCCAGTTTCGGGGGGCACTGGCAAGATATTCCTTTCGGAGATCATGAAAGAATAAGAAGTGAAAACTTGGAAGATGAAAGTGTAAGGAATACATATGTACATCTAGTCAGTAAAAGACTTGCGAAAACGTGTTTTTCCTACTCAGATGTAGACGAATATTGGAACGTCCTGAAAGAAAGTATGGTTGACAGTACGAAAGCAAAGAGACGTAGAACACTGTGATAAGATGCCTGGTGAGATGCGGAGGTTGAATCCTCCATGGAAAAAAAGAGGAAATCGTAGTTGTATTACATTATCGTCTTTGGACCAGCGTGATGGTATGAAAGAGAAGAAGAAAGAAATATACCGTCGATGCAAGAATGAAACAAAGCTTTAGTGAAAGAGCAGCCTACAACTACTAGACTACTTATGAATGAGGAAGAGAGGCTGACGAAGAGCTTCGAGGCGAATACCAAACTCTTCTGGAGAGAGGTAAAGAAGGCTCCAAGTGGATCGTCATCATCCAGAATGGACAAGTTAAAATGTAATGTAGATTTGACGAGCCCGGTAGCGTAGTGGTGAAACGCGCTGTTCGTTACTTTGGCACCAAAGTTCGTGGGTTCAATTCCTGCACAGAACCAACAATTCTGTGTATAAACATATCTGTTTATCATGGTATTTCCTATGTATAATAAGATAGATAAAGCATTTATTGGGTTGCTGTTACACATTTTGCTTAACCTAGAGCAATTTTTCTCAAAGTGGGCGATAACGCCCCCTTGTACCTACCTACTACAAAATATCGATTATTTTGTTTATATTTCTGCCCTGTATTTGTATAATAACTAAAAATAACATAGCTTTCGTAGGATACGCAATCAAGTTCTAATAAGTTTTTGTTAAATAACGCGTTTTGTGCAATCCTGTAGCAATCGGCTGATTCATCGATACTTGTTCTACCTTGCTCAGTATGATTGAGCGTCGAAGGAGATAAACGAGTTTGTGCATATTTGTCTTAATCCTGTCGGTGCGTGCTGTATTTCAATTCTATATAAAAGTTTGTAATATTTCTTATATTTACATTAGTGGTTTAGCGCGCAATCGTTAAACAAGTACTTAAGTTCAAAACTTTAGTTACATATTTGTAAAAACAAAACCATGTCGGAAGCCAAAAAAAAAAGGCGGCAATACAGTGCAGAATATATTAAATATAGATTCAAAGAAAGTTCCACAAATCCATCTATGTCTTTGTGCCTTCTTTGTTCAAAAACAATTTCAAACGAAGCGATGAAGCCTTCAAGACTTCAAGATTATTTGAATAAAAAGCATCCAGATACGAAAGACAAAAAGTAGCCTATTTTCAAGACCTGGAGAAGAAGCATAATGCTCAGCCAAGTGTATCTAAACTTTTTTTGGCGGCTCGTAAGAAAGACGGTGACTGACTTCAAGCGTCATGCAATATATCTTTGTTAATTGCCCAAACAGGTAAATCACACACCATCGGAGAAATGTTAATTTTGCCAGCAATAAAAGAACTTATAACTACCGTTCTCCATAAACCGGCGGCAGATATTATCCGATAAATTCCTTTGAGCAATAGTTCTGAGCAAAGACGAATTGATGAAATGGTTGAAAACATTGAGTCATTGTGCAATCATCTGAAGACTAGTCAATTTTTAATTCAGTTGAATGATTCCACTATGCCAACTAATGAAGCATTGTTGCTGTCTTACGTAAAAACCTCATGTAAGACAGCAATATTGCTTCATCATTAAAGATGATGAATTATGTCAAGAACTATTATTTGCTAGAAATTTAGAGACAGACACAAAAGGAGAAACCATATTTAATACACTGGAAAAGTTTTGTGATGAGAAAGGAATTCCCTTGAAGAATATTATATCAGCTGCTACAGATGGCGCTCCGGCTATGACAGGATGTCAAAAAGGCTTCATAGCGTACTTAAAAAACAAAATTCATCGACAACATTTGGTTGCTAGAAATTTAAGTGAACGACTATTTCAATCACTGCAACATGTCATCGAAGCAGTCAATAAAATCCGAAACAACTCTTTAAATGACAGATTATTTAATCAGCTTTGTATTGCATACAGACTAAATTTCATCAAAATCCGTATAGTAGCTTTTGGGTGAAAGAGAAACCAACATCCATCCATCCTCACAAACTTTAGCGTTAATAATATTAGGATTAAGTAGGGTACATATTTTAAATTAAATACGTAGGTACTTATTTCATTTTACCTGATTTCATGTTTTAACGTTAACATCATTATTTAGTAACAAATAAACTGCGTTAATATAGTAAAGGTAGCTAGTCCCTTAGTTACTTATTTGTTTCTTTCCAGTCCTAACTTTCCTCACAGAAGACTCAATACCTACCGCGAGCACATCTTTAAGTGCAGTGCTAGTGCAAGAAGTAATCGAGAGGGAAGTGGCAGTCGACAAAAGAAACGATATTATAAAAAAAAGCAATAGTTTGATTCAACAAGTTCCTGGACAAAAGTTTAGGAAAAAAATTAATTTATTATTTCTCTACACACCAACATTCAAAAATATAGTTTGCTAAAGATCGGGTCGAATCGGCTGATGAGTCTAGTATAATTTTATAGCTTATAGTACTAACTTCCAATTCGTAATAATTATAGCCTGGACATACTTGGACATTTTTTTGTAATTCTACGTTACTACACGTGGACCTGCTATCCTGAAAAATAAATAAGAACAGCCAAACCCATTGATAGATTTAAATAATTTTTACCTATAATAATTACGAAGCCATATGCTGATCTTGTCCAAATTTCAGTGAAATTCATTTGCATCATGTTTAGGGCCTACGTTCTAAAGAGAAAACAAAATTAATGAAAAAAATATTATTCAAAAGTAGTCCAACTCTTCCCCTTTACAATTATATACTGTTTATAGGTATTTGAAGTACTTGCTACTCTAGAGCTAGACGAATGTCCCGCGCGGCCGCGCGTTGTATGGTAACGTTCCATAGTGCGGCGCGGGTGAAAAAGAGGCACTCATTTATCTCAGTAAAATAAGAAGATATGTAGGAATGTATTGTGTCCGTGAAACGCGCGCGCTTGTGTACCAAATTTGCATGAGGCTAGTGTTGTGCTTACGAACTATACTGGAGCCTCGTTTTATAGCGGTCAGGGGGCATAAAGTATAGGTGACGTTGACTTTGACTCGATATAGCTTTCGCCTATTTTAGATCCTATAAAATTTAAATCGTTGCTTAAAATTAAGATGATCGTTCACTTGCATAGCTGTCGTTATGGGTGCGTGATTACACGGAGGCGGCGTACAGTGCACTGCAGGCGCTGAGCGAGCTGTCGCTGTCTGGCGACCAGTACGCGCACTTCGCCGGCCTCGTCGCCCGCACCGACCTGCAGCGGCACGTGCTGCCGCACCAACGGACACTCTCCTCGCTTATCAAGCGGTGAGTCATTGTATCGTATTGTACCTGCTTTATGCAGACGATGCCATTTTAACAGCAGGCACTCCATCTTTTTTTCCAAACATTAGTTATAATGATGAAAGACGATTATATGGAGAAAGGCTTACGACTGAAAGTGAAGAAAACAAAGATAATATAAAATAGTATTGATGAGCCCAGTGGTCGAGTAGTTAGCAATGGCTAGTTTAACATCAATTCCCACACATGATAAACGATTGTGTGCATGAATAATATGAACTTGTCTGTTTGTCTTAGTTTGGGGGTTTTTAAGAGAGGTAGGACGCATCAAAGCCGCCCAACGGGCCCAATACCTCCACCTCGTAAAAAACTGTAGCCAAACAACAACTCCTTGGAAGGTTGTTGTGTTCCTGCAAGTGAGCGAGGTTACCAGTAAGCGCATAAGGATTTCCTGTATGTCGTTGGCCGGAGAGGTGACATCACGCGAGCGATACTTCATTGATAGGCTACGGTAACTACTTTACATCCAGTGAGCTGTATGACCTGTTTCAACACTACGTCATCAACCGTAATCCTTGATAAGATGTTGACCCGGGGCATAGTATAATCAAACAAGTAGGCCGACTAGACCCCCGAGCAAAGGATAATAGCCTAAACACGTAGGGATGTCGCTTATAGTTTATACAATCGTCAAAAATGCATAGTCTATCTATATACAAAACAATTTTCCCCTGTAGGTGAATCATCAGGGATCTATAATACAAAGTTTTTCTTAATTATTTTTTGTACATAGACCAGGAGCTGACTATTGTATTACAGTTATACACTGCTTTAGGCGCGTTATGAAAAAATGATGAGTGAAATTTTAAGATACTGTAACACAAAAGTAACAGGTTAAAGCTGCCCGCTAAACCGCTCATTAAGTCACGAAAAATATGCTCAAAATTGCAGCCAAATAACAATTCCCTGGAGGGTTATTGTGTTCATGCAAGTGAGTGACGTTATTACCTCACGGAAAACTGCAGCCATATAACGTCATGTAACGTCACTCACTCGCCTGAACACTACAACCGTCCAGGGAATTGTTATTTGGCTGCAGATTTCTGTGAGGTGTTAACGTCACTTACTCGCATGAACACAACAATCCTCCAGGGAACACAACTATTTTTTACCTTTTTCATTTACTACACTTATCAAAATTATAATCTTTATATTCATAATTTAATATTTGTACAGTAGCCTAAAATGATAGGCATTAAAAGTACTTTTTTCTGTAGGAAATTTGTGATTTTATAACAAAATTACACATTGGATACAAAAAAAATCTTTTTACTTTTCAGCCATCTTTACGAATTTGTAGTTAAAGTAGGTAGGTACATGAACGCCCGCGCGATGCCACCTCTGCTGTTAACACAGCAAATCCTTTGGAGCTTACTGGTAACCTCACTTACACGCAGGAACGCAACAACCCTCTAGGGAATTGTTATTTGGCTGCGGTGTGAGGTGGAGGTACTTCCCCAGACGGACTTTTTTGATACTTGAAAACATCGAGACCAAGATATATAGACATGTTCATGCACAGAATTTTTTGTCTTGTGTGGGATTTGAACCCACGAGCGTTGATGTCAAAGTCGCGTCATACACGACTGCGCCACCGAGCTCGTCAAAACTTTTTTTGTAAAATACTATTAGAATTGTCACATAAAACTAATTTTATACTGAATTGTAAAAATTTCAAATATAACAACAAAACCACTCATCTAAAGCGCGGGAAGAAGTCTCTGTATACAAATATGAGTTTGACTTTTACACCCATACATATACAAAGGGCTCGCTGACAACACAAGTCGAGCAAACTAAATGGAATTACTGCTAGACATTAGAGAGTGCTTATGGCCACCTGTGACCTAAAAACTTGGCCGACCTTATCTTCTCAAAAACTGAAAATGTTTTTTTATACAAAGTCAGAAGGCGTACAAGCACACGGCCCACCTGATGTAAACCGGTTACTCTGCCTATGAACGCTTGCAATACATTAAATACAGTTTTATCACTCACGCAATGGCACCTCTGCTGCTTACACAGCAACTCCTTAGGGGCTTATTGGTGACCTCACTAACTCGCAGGGTCACAACAAAACTCCAGTGAGTTGTTATTTGGCTGCGGTTTTCTGTGAAGTGAAGATACTTCCCCGGACTAACGGAACAACACCCAGATCAAGCAACCAGACATGTCCAAAGTCCAAGCACACAAGTGTGTGCTCTGTGTGGGAATCGAACCCACGAGCGTTGGTGTCAAAGTAGCGTTATTTACCACTGCGTCACCGACCTCGTTAAACACCTCAGCGCCAGTACACCGAGATCTTTATTCCTCTCTGTTACGGTGCGTTCACACGAGACTCGTCATTGATGATTCATCAAAATATCCGAATAGATGTTCATTGAAAACCCATTGCCACCGTCAAAAAAAAAATATCAATAATGAAGAAGACGATACACGAATCGTTCGTGTGAATGAGTGGTTACATTGTCTTGCAAAAATATAAATTATAATAATTAATAATTCTTGTGTCACACATTTGTAATTATTATAAAAATGTATTCTGTCACATTTCCCTATATCTAAAAGTATTGATTTAATCACGTGCGGCCTGTGTGTTCTTATCAAACTGATACTATTACCTCGTATATGTGTAATAATACTAGATATAACACGTACAATATGTACCTACCTGCTGCTTTAAAAATATTATACACTAGCGATCCGTCCGGGCTTCGCACGGGTGAAATTTCCTAAAAGCTTTTCATTATTGGGAAATTTCACCCGTATGTATCAAATTATATATCATGTCCAGATCGTCGAGAAGGAATTCCTCCAATCGAAACATTCCATTTCCAAAGAAATAAATCACAAACTGGAATTAATACATACAATTAATAAAATGGAAGGCCACATTTTTCAACTAAAACACTACCATCTATATTTCCGACTTTCCAAAAATGTTCTTTCATACAATATTACGAATACCTACAACATAACGCTGTTATGAGCATTTCCGTTTGTCACAGTACAGTAGTACAGGATCCATTTTTCATCACATGTAACAATACAATTCAAAATTCCCTCATTGTTGTGGCGATTAAGTAACGTAACGCAGCACTAAATGGATGTTTGTTGGTATGCTTCACTCAATTCATGCAGTACTCATTTATCGAGCTTTTTCACTTTTCTAGTTTATTTCATGTGAATTAAAACTTTTGTTACTCACACCGAAGCCTGCCGCTAACTGTGACGTGGTTTGCGATGGTCTATTTCCACGATCACCTTTAATTCTTTGTTATTAACTAGATTCTCCGACCGTCCACGGGGATTGTTCCGTAGATCAAAATTTCCAGAACGAAAACGTTGGAAACAGAAACGTACCGTGTTTTCTTTTACAGTAGCTTCATCATACACACCAATAATCCTTCGAGCTGTTTCTGCAGCATTGGTGCCACGGTTGAACTCGTATTCGTAAATAACGCGATATTTTAAGTTTTCCATATTGTGAACAGACCGATGTCAAAGAAAAATCAAATGACGTAAAAACAAATGAATCACTAAATTCAAAACACAAATAGACAAACCTCAATTTATAATAAATTTGGAATTTCTAACCAAGCACCAGATTTTTGAATTCAAAGTGGCCAGTTGGACAAAACGCCAATTTCATATGTAAGGACCTAATAAAAAAAGAAATTAAAGAACAAAGTCTCTTATTTCCAGAAAATTATAGTATGTACCTAAAGTAGCGGTACGTTATGATGTCCGTTTTGACGTTTGTCCACTCATGAAGTTTCGTATTAATTTAATAATTACATTTGAAGGAGCAAATTGTTGTTCTTTATTGTCAATAGTGAGAGACGTGCAGTTAGTCATAAAATTAATCGAATGTATAATTTTAGGACACAAAATTTATTTTTTACATTAATTTCTAAACTTCAATATATATTAGGGTCCCGCGAACATTTATTTTTTATTTTTATAAGATTATAATTATTGGTGTACTTATTTACCACACAACTCGGCATTTGTTTTCGAAATACAACCTTTTTAAAAATGAAATCCAATACGATCGTCACATAGGATCGTTGGCCAGCACAACTACAACTCGCATCAATGCTCAATGCAAAACAAAGCAGTTTCGACTTGACGTTGCTTCGAAAAGTACAAACTGTGAGTGCACTACGATTGTGATATAGTTTTGATTTTGGATTTCGGATATTGATACTGCATTACTGTTGACCCTTGCTTGTTAATTTGGACTCTGTTTACGCCTTTTGTTGTGGATTTCGTCAATATGCCCGAACGTACGCAGAGAACTGCTCTAAACAGTCAGACACGTGAGTTCGTTATACGCCTTAGTAACTATTTCGATCGTGAATCTCAAAATGGAGGGCCAATTTTACCTATGACGTCAGTGGTTGAACGCGTAGCTGATGCGCTTAATATTGGACAACGAACTGTTAGACGAATAAGTAAAGAAAAATATGGCAAGACTGGCTCAGAAGAAAATAAACTTCACACACCAAAAGAAAGAAAACGAGCAAAACCAGTCGTAGGCATCGATAGCTTTGATGCCGATGCCATCCGAAGACATGTGTACGGCTACTATTTACGGAAGGAGTATCCAACAAGAAAAAAGTTAGTGCAATCACTGAAGGAAGCTGAATTATTCTTCGTGGGGAAAGTTCTTTAACGAAGAATTTGAAGACCGTTGGATTTCGATACAAACAATGTAACAAACGCAAAATATTAATGGGAAGATTTGATATCGTGATGGCAAGATATACTTTTTTACGGCAAGTGAAAGAAATTGAAAATTGTCAAAATCTTTTTGGATGAAACATGACTTAATGCTAACCATACTGTAAGCCGTTCTTGGACCTGTGACACTGCAGCATCTACGTCCAAAGTTCCTGTTGGAAAAGGATCGCGACTTATAATTTGTCACGCCAGAACCATCAACGGGTTTGTCGAAGGTTCTGTCATGGCTTTTGCGTCAAAAACCACTGGAGACTATCAAGAAGATATTAATGGAAAAAAGTTTACTGAATGGTTTACCTCAATGTTGTGTAGCCTCCCTGAACCATCTATTATAATTATGGACGCCCCATACCACTCGATGCAAATTGACAAGCCACCTGCCCAACCCCAAAAGGAAGCTGACATCGTCGCATGGCTTCAAAAACATCGGAATTAGTACGTCTTTTAAAAGAAAACAAACCAAGCAAGATCCGATACGTCATTGACGACATAGCGTTAGAACATGGGCACAGAGTTATACGGTTACCGCCTTACCATTGTGAATATAATGCAATTGAGTTGGTGTGGGCTCAAATTAAGGGATATGCTGCAAGACACAATACAGAACCCCCATTTACCACAACCAAAATGCTGAAAATATTAGAAGAAACTTGTGAACATGTGACTAAAGGAGACTGGAAAAAGGTTGTCAATAGAACTGTTAAATTAATAAGGGAAGATTATGAAAGAGATGTGAAAATAGATAATATTTTAGAAAACGAACTTATAATTAATGTAGGTGATGATAGCAGTGACGACAGTGAAAATAGCAGTATGGACGAATCTGATTCAATATGGCCTTTTGTGGCACCATTTTTGGTCTCTTTTTGTATTAATTTGTGTCTTGTGTGCATATAAAGTATGTATATTCATTTTCATTCCAATATTCAGTTCGTTGAAATATGTTAAGTAAATATTTATATTTTTATTTTATTAAACCTTTTTAATCAGGTACTCTACTTGCAATAAAAACTTATAGATTGGATTATCTTTTTTTCGAGAATAAATTGACATTTCACATCACTATTGTAATATGTCAAAACGGCCATCATAGCGTGCCGCTAATGTAATGTTTTGTCATTGACATCTAGCGCAGGCGAATCAAGTAATAATAGAAGACACACCAAGCCGGCGGTAAATATTTTTATGCGACGATGCTAATTTTGACATAGAACAACAGCCGTCAGACCCAGAGGGAAAACCGGTCCTTTCTTAGGTTAGGTCACACGTCTTTTGAAATATAAATTCCCGAACGTGCGGGACTCTTCACGATGCCCTTCTTTGCCGAGCAAGTGACGAATTCATTGGTACATGCCATGATTTGAACCGGGGACCTGTTGGTTAATAGGCCGTCCTTATCCACTGGGCTATCACTGCTTACTACTTAATCACATAGTGATTAAACGTGTGAAATATAGACATGCTATAAAAGGAACAAGTTCATTAAAGTAGGCTAATATTATAAATGGAGGTTTCCGTTATACTACCGCTCCCATTATTTCGTCCTTTGACTGAGGAGACAACAACTCCTAATCTGAATTGATCTGAAACGGATTCTTAACATATACGTTTACACGTTTGTAAATAGTTTAAGTTCTTCGCGGTTCACGTAATATTATATGGTTCAAATATATTTAAGGTTATAAATGTTTGTCTACAGCATATTGTCGGATGCGGGAAGCGTATGTGGAAAGGAGAAGTCTGCGTATATTGAAGGTAAACAATAGTTCATTACGTCTTAGGAATGATAAAGAGGTGGTTACAAACAAGAGGCTATTAAGAAACCTAATGCCTAAGGGTAATACCTATAGTTTGAAATGTATGTAGCGCCAGTGTTAAATTAAATACTATTTCATCACATGCGAGGAAAAATATATAAATGTAAGTTCAATAAACTTCGGTAAAATACATTTAAGTAGTTAATGTATACCGCGTGCAATAGATATGCAATAATTAATTTGTACATCGACAGCACGGAATAGAGACGATATTCCCGTTTATTTACAATATTTATTTAAACAAGCTTACCTCCCGTCCACCGCTTTAGACCGAGTCGCAAGATGATTCAACTCTTTAATATTAAATCAACGTCTTTATAGCGGTATCGACGACGAAATAAAAAAAAATAAGTTACTTCCCCATACAAAATTCAAATCTCGAAGAAGAAATAATATTTGCTCGAACGATTACCTATTATTTATATGGAAACGTTAAATTATTTTCTGTTGTTTCGAAGTTGACTCATGATTCATGAATGACTTGGAGAAAAAGTTGTTCATATCAGTTTGCACATTATATTCAGTTGATTAGAATCACTTCCCTTTCCTTTGATAGATACTTCTTGTTTGCAAATTATATTATGTCAGGAGGCAATTAAGTCGGAATCTTCAGGCAGTGAAGTTAATTTTAATGGAGTTTTTATGTTATTATTTGAAACTAGCTGTGCCCGCGACTTCGTCCGCGCGGACATATTTATTTATATTAACAAAAATAAATATAATTTCTAAAATAAAAGTTGCCTAAGTTACTCCTTATTACATCGGCTATCTGCCAGTGAAAGTCCCGTCAAAATCGGTTTAGCCGTTTCAGAGATTAACCGAACCAAACAGACACAGATAAAAATTGTATAAAAAAATTTTTGGTATATGTACCGTGTGTACATTCATATGCATTTATTAAAAAGCGGTTATTTTAATATTACAAACAGACACTCCAATTTTATTTATCTGTATAGATGTCACAGAAGTTTGTATTGGAAATTTCTTACTGTTTTGGCGACTACTACGTAGGTATAACCCCTAAAAATATCCTTAAATTGTCATGATATATTCAGTGTATTCTGTATAACCTATATAAATATGATTATACAACCCACAGAACCACAACTAATTTATTTGATGTGCACAGCGTCAGAGTTCTCCAGCTCGTCGGAGTCTGTTCATAGCGGCATGAGTGTCGCGAGCGGCTTCACCAAACGACTCGCTGCTTTCCGCAAGACCCTCGCGCCTAAAGTACAGGAGAAAGCTGTAAGTACTATATTTTCGTAGCGATTTAATGCGATGGACCAAGGTCCATTCAATGCCAGTTCAATGTCTTACCGTCGACTCGTTTTGTTGGGCTAATGTTTACCAGGTAATGAAAAACTAGTCTTTCAGGAAAACCATTCAGGATGGACCAGTAGCCTTCGACGTCTATGTTACACTAAATAGTTCGAGATGTTCATATGTTATTACTAATTAAGAATTACACGACGCTCATTATCATAAATATATTTACACATAAGGTTGGTGGTTCAAGGAAACGACTCTTTTTCATGTACAGCGATTACATATAGTTATAGGTTATAGTAGTCTATAGTCGCTTGTAACACACGTTTTCACACCTGTTACTAACTCGGCAATTTTCTCGAGAATATCGGTTATTTGACTTCAGCCTTGTGTAAGGCAAAGAGGCAATACTTTCCCATCGGCGGTGCAACAGAATTGAAACATTTTTTATGCCGAGTAACTAACTAATCTTTAAATTGTCTAATAACGTTTTTGTTTTCAGCTAATCGATGACATCCCAGAAATAGGTAATTATTTACTACATATCACTATTTTTATTCGATTATATCCAACTTATAATTAATCCTTAAATGATCGTTAAAATGAAAAAGTTTGTCTACCATGCTTACGTGGGGTTATATCCAAGACCTATCGAATGGCTGTTCCAACTGAGCTGACCAGGACGTTTTGTGACGGTAGCCAATTTTTCCATTTCTGTACATCGCAATACAGTCACGGCATAGTGCCGTCTATTCACTAAGTAATGAGAATATAGGTGAACTTTTCATTATAAAATATTTAGATTTTTTTATTTTTGATATTTGATATGATTTTATATCTTTAAAGTGATAATATAACAGGTGTGATTCATTGCCCAGTATGAAAACTTGCACTTGCTAGCACATAGGCACGTTCTCGTCTACACCAAAGTCTCGTATGACATACAACGTCGAGAGGCATACAAGCATACGGCCCACCTGATGTAAGGCGGTTATCGTAGCCTGTCAACGCTTGCAACACATTATCTCTCGCGCGATACCACGTCTGTTGCTAACACAGCAACTCCTTAGGAGCTTACTGGTGACCTTACTTACACGCAGGAGCATAACAACCCTCTAGCTAGGGTGTTGTTATTTGGCCACGGTTTTCTGTGAGGTAGTGGTACTCCCCCAGGCACGCTGCTTTTTACTGCACCCACCTCTCTTAAAAACAGCCCTAACCAAGACAATAAGACATGTTCATGAACATGAATGTTTCTCCTGTGTGGGAATCGACCCACGCGCATTGGTGTCAAAGTAACTTGGCGTAAAAGTTTTAAAACACAATGGGTTCGGCCAAAGTTGAGATTTAACACCGTTTGTATTTATAGTGTACCGTTGAAAGTACTTCTAGAGCAGTGCAAATTTTTATGAAAAGATATGTTCTTTTTTTTAGTGTCATCCAATTAATAAATTAATAAGAAATATCTGTAAATTTCCCATATGATGATATGGGAAATTTACAGATATTTCCTACATTCGTTTTCAGATTAAATACATGAGAGGCCCCTGTAATAGTCGAGTGAGATTTTGTTTAATAGAGACAAAAATACTGTTGGGTATAGTGGCAGTAGGTAAAATTTATGACAAGCCTGATAATACACGATGTAATCTGCTAGTGGAGCGTTGTCAGCTGCTGTGGCACGGCTTAATAGTCTAATGTGATAAAGCACCAGCTCTATGTTCACACAAACATTAAAGTATTCCATAACAACATTCAGAACGATTAAAAAAATCCAAACATACCTATATCTCTAGGTTAATAAACATACCTACATGATGTATATTAACCCTTCGAAACCCGGGTGGTCGTATATGACCGCGAAATGTATGGGAAAACGTATATAACGAGTTCTGACTGCTCAAGGCTGGACACGGATTAGTCGAGAATCGATCGGTCATATTCGAATGACCGATCGAAAATTGCCACTGTCAACTAACTCCGTACACGACGACCGACAACGTTGAGTAATTGACAATGGCGATAGTGTTTGTAATGTTGCAAAATCATCCGTACGGCATCCCATACTAAACGCGTTGTTGTATGCACAAACTGTCGATAAATTTATCCTGGTTTTAAAGCAGAAGCCGTTAACCAATATTGTTTTTGTTGACAGCTCGCAGATCAACCGTGTCCCTGCGAGTAGTTACATTGGGCATAGACCAGCCTGCGCCCACGGTAGCGCCGACGGGGGCTCCTACTAGACCGCGCAAGTCTATACGATAGCTAGGCGCTACAGTTCGAGACTAGAGTACCATGTGAACTTGCAATATTTGCAAATTGTAGTCAACAAAATGTGTAGTTTGTTTGATACTAAATAACACTATCGAGAACTTGATGTTTTATTGAGGATTTAATTAATTGAATTCCCTCGTGAGCGTTTGTTTTCATTGCATTTCCGAGGCACGTGTCTATATATATGATGCAGTAATCATAACCATGACACTCACATTTTCTTTATGTACCAGATAAATAACATATTGCTTCTTTTTACAATTTTTATATTATTTCACTATTTATTTGAAAGGCTTTGTCATTATCTAAAGGTTCAAATTGTTGTAACATATTGTAAAAGGGTCATAAAATAATATGTACTTTGTATTCGTTTATTTAACTAAATGTAAAAAAAGAATTTTAAAAATCATTGGAAATGTGAAGCAGTTGGTACACTTATCTGACAATAATTAGTCTACTTTCCTGCCATATAGGATGCACAGTCAGTAGGTAGGGGTTAAAGGAAAAGAAACAGGACCAATTTGACTGTACCTATCAAGATATTCCTCACTGTAGTCGTCGCAATTATGTTATTAAATTCCAGTGATGTACCCATGATTGATAAAATAAATGTGGCAGTATTCTTTGTGTTTGTTATTATTATCTTATATAGGTTTTAACACTAGCAGGTACATAGAAGTTGATAAACAAAACATAGCCATTTTAATAATTTATTACAACTTTTTAAAATTTCTATAATTCATAATTTGCCTTTAGAAATAATATAAAACAAAAGAGGGCTATTGGCAAGAAAATAATATATTATAAAAACAATCTGTCAGGTGGGATTGAAACAATTATTGTCGAATGTACTTATCATCTTCTTACTTGATAAACTCTTATGTGACACATCACTATTTGCACAGGTACTCACTACACAAGCTGTCTACGCTATGTGCTAGAATAGATTAATTTTTAATTAAAGTTTAATAAGTACATTCTGTGCTTCTATTATAATTAGTTGAATGAGTTTTCATTGCACAATCAGTAAAATATTCAATTGAAATGCTAATGCACAATTTTTATAGTCCTATCACATCTACGTGGAAAATGCTGAAGGCACAAGGACTTTTGAAATCAACGATTTCACTTGCAAGACTAAAGAAACGCAAACAAGTCAGTGATCTCCAATGACTTTTACGAAAGCTGCCAAACTTGGTACTAAACTTAGCTTTTTTCAGATCCAAAATATGCGATTGCCCAATTTTTGATAACTGATTACTTTAGGCCATAAAATTATATATGTACAAATTAAGGCCAGTGGCTCGAGTACACAACAGTGCACATTTTCCTATATTAACAGGCCCGTTGTCTGAGGTATGGTCTGTATAGTTCTAACAGCTTTCCTTTAAAAAATACCTGTATGTAGCAAATTCTTAAATTCAAAAAGACTTAAATAGAAATAAATAAAACAGTTCATAAAAAAAATATAACACAAATTCCATCATGGACACAATGATGATGTGGTGAATGTGAATGAGCAATGGAGTAACTACACTACTATCTACATACATCTACATACCCATAACATTCATATCATTAAACGGCAATCTTTAGGACAAATCACAAAGTCTTTATATTTGAATCATTGAATAGTAAATCATAGAGCAGGAATAAATTCCCTAGTAATGATGCAATGTTTTCGGTTCTACATAACCCATTTTTTATTTATTTTAATTCTATTATGTATTATCATGTTGAATGGGCAATAACTTACATCAACCTGCAAAATTGTTCCAATATCTTACAACACATTTATGCGCTCCAGTCCCACAATTAATCTCAGGAGCTATTTTTGTATGCTTACATGGGAATAATAATTACTAGGTTTTTCGGCAAAAATAATTTGTTTAAGGTGAAGTGCTATCTTATGAAAAATATGGTTTAAGGGCACAAAGAGTAACATGATCGGGGAACAATAAATCTGTTTCATAAAATAAATATTGTTTATGCTGTGCTAGTAATTAAATTTTATGGAACTCATTGCCTTAGACCCCCCATTCTAACACTGGTCGAAACAGAAAGAGCTATTTAACACATTTTACCAGTAATTTATATACCTACAAAATAATTTAACTATTCAACAAACAGAACACAATGACTTGAGTAAGAACTACCCAGGCCAAACAGCATTGGAAACTCAATGCTGAGCTGGCCATTTGTCATGGGCCTGCAGCGCGATCCTTTCAACAGCCGATAAGTTCGGCCACGCTTACCTCGTCGCCAACTTGGTCTTTCACTTATTTCAAACAGTGTTAGAATATCAAAGCGTCATAAGTCGGGAAATCGTAATGGATCTTCTACAAAGTCTTCAGGTATAATGAACAACTCTGGCTCAAGATCATCACGAAAATCAAATTTTTGAAATGTAATTTTGGCTGTAACTGTTGGCAAAATAGGTATATCAATTTTTACAGGAAATCCTTTAGGCAATTTCATAGCAACAAATTGACGCAATTTCATAAAATGTTTAAAAGGAGCAATGATTTCTAGAACATTTAGTAACATGTCAACACTAAGAGGAAAGTCATCACTCATGGCTATTGTGGCTCGAAAGTTTCTCGAGGATTCTTTGTACACTAGTTCTCTGCCCAGGCTTGGGTATTGCCCGGGAGAAGATGATATGTATGTAGCCCAATCCACATTGCTTTCTGGTGGAGGATTTAAAGAAGCTCGTCTTGTAGGTTCACCGTTGGTTTCTAAATTTTGTGTATTACCTTTAGTAAGGCTTTCAATAATAGCTTTATTTTTTTGTAAATCATCAGTTGACAAATGTTCTCTCCTTTTACGCGACTCTAAAACTAAACCTGAAATTGTATATATGTCACTTCTATACAGGCCGGCCACTGTTTCCTTTCGGTCTTCTCTAAATATCCAACCAGATTGCGCCCTAGAAAAGGCAATTCCTTTAGTGGACATCTGAGCTGCTAAGATATCACTTGACATCAGTATATCAACCTCATCCTCTATTTCATTTTCAGTTTCTTCATAGCGAACACGTTGGTATACTTTAAGTTTATTATCCAATACATTTAAGGATTCACTTGGTGGTTTCACTCCTTGAAAAATAAAAGATATATCTCCTCTCTCCCATTTCATATCTGTAAAATCTACTAAAGTAGTATCTAGCCTGATGCTTGAGCCCGATTTATAAATTTTGCAAACATCAGATGGCAATATCCTAGAGACTAGAGGAACCCAAGAGTGAAAGTCCCACTTGAGTTCCATATAAAAGTCTTGTATTTGAGCAAGAGCTCTAATGAGATCCGGCCTTCTTTGCTCCATTTGCTCCCGAGCTTGTTGTTTGAGCTTGCGAACCAGGGACGATATGGTTTGTCGGTCTCCATAACTAATGGCCTCCGCGAGTGGCGACCAGCCTGTAAGGTTCTTCACTTTTACAGGGGCACTGTGAGCCAGAAGTAATTGCACGCACTCCTTACGGCCCAACATAACGGCAAGGTGCAAAGCTGTGTTTCCATGTTTGTCTTTACGTGTCACATCATTGTTTCTCAATAAAGATGACAGTTTGCGGACGTCTCCAACAAAAACACACTCGTGTAAAGGAAAGGATTCATACTCATTGCAAACTGAATAAGACATCACGTACGTGTCTCTTTAAATCATCACTGGCATTAAATAAACTGAACCAGAACAGAAACAATTTTGACAACAATCTAATCAATGAGATAAGATATAATGTTCTATTAAATTATATAGGTACCTGCTTCATAATTACAATATTGTCAGTTACATTATCAAATTAATAGCTCTACTATTTCTCTCTTCCGAAATCATAATTCTTCGGTAATTAGCAAATTATTTTTTCATTTACAAATGTAAAAAGAACAATTCTCTTGATCCTGCCATAATTTTTTGCTTTTTTTTTTTTTTTCATTTGCTGGTGACTATGGCAAAAGAATACGAAAGTATAAAGCCAAGAGAAGATTAATTTAACGTATGTATAGATATATTTTTGTTCGTTTTCATTCCAATATACACCTTCCTTTCTTTCTTTCATTATATAGAACACGACGCCATCGGACAAAATGAGACTAATATTTCACATTTTTTTTCAAATGGTAAAATATAAAAAAAATTAAATAATAAAAATGATTTTTCAGGAGCACCGTTCGTATCTCAGGAACATGGTCAAAATGGGTGACAAATTAAAAAAAAAATTGAATCGTTATATAATTGACGAACCAGGTGTTCCTCTGGCAATGCAAGCTTGCGCATTCTCAACTGGTTTTATATTAGAATAATTTTGTTCACGCCATGGATTCAAAACAAATAGCTTTGTAGAAAAGAATAAAAATGCAAATAACAATAGCAGGGGTTAGCTATAAACGTGTTAATAATCAATCGATCGATCGAAAGCACGACGTATGGACCTCACAGGGTGAGTTTATTTTGGCCATTTATCATTTCTAAGGTTAATTTAGGAATGATAATGAACTAATGGGTAATTTTAAGAATTTTCCACCTTTGAAGGCTGATTTTTGCTAAAGGAGTCCTATTTAAGGACATCTTTTTTCCAGAGACGCATATTTAGAGCAACGAGTCTAGCTATCCTCCACCAATACGAGACAACTTGAAGATTTATTTGTCTAAGTTACGCTGTTTTTTGTCTATCTTAGGTTATATACCAACATTTTTACGACCCCAAAGGTAGCGTGGTTAGCAATGGTACTTTAACACCAAGGCTGATGCCCTACCTTTCTTAATACTATTTAAACTGGAATACAATTCTACATGCATGCTCTCACAAACGCGGATAGTGAAAAAACAGTGAGATCATTAGCAGAGCAAATACGTTATAATCACTACAAAACATATATTTTGATGATAAATATCACCTAAAAATTTATTCTCATAAACAAAACACAAGTATGAAAATGGGAAATTTCATTCTCGCCCGACCCGACGTACCGAGTACCTTTATCGACCCACGCGCTTACGACATATTATAAGGAATAACGATAAACCCGGGTCTTGACCGGTATTCTCGATACGTGCACACGTATCGACTCTCGGCGTCTTCTCTTAGCGTGAGTATTCTTACGCGTCGCGACTGTTACAGCACCGCCTGCGTTTTACGCGGGTTTTAATTGCAACGGTTACGTGCAGCCGTTGTTTTTACAATTTGTGAATTGCTGCCCGCGTTGTATCGGTGGATACCTACTGGCCTAACAAGAATGCGTCAGATGTTGCCCCGACACGTAGCTGAGTTCCTTCAGGACTCAGTAAAGATGGAAGACCCAATCCCATTGCAATTGGATCTTGCCAAGAGTGAAGGTCCTTCTAAGCAGCTATTTAATTAGAATATCTGCTTTAAATTCACTCTCCCCTGCCATCTGGCAGGGAGGTTTACTTCGCCAATATGACCACACTAAATGATCTGCCTTTCGAACATATGCTCACAGTAGTGAGTCAGATGATAGATGCAGATATAAACCCTTCAAGTGTAGTTGCTCCGAGAGACATAGCTCTTTAAGCTCTATCCAAATTCATGTCCCCCGACTATCATTCATCATCATCATGCTGTACAACATTGCGATGAATATCCCAAAAGTTGACATGGATGAGGTCAGCATTTTTGCCCGCAGTTGGCAAAACTGCCAAAACCCCAACTGAAAGAGCCGTTATGCTACACCATCACAGGGCCGTGCTTAAAGCGCTTGAAGCGTAATAAACACTATAAATTCCAGTAATAGCAGTATTAACGTCGCGACGACACCAATTCGCTGATTGAAACCAAAAGGACTCTCGCTCATTTCTTTCAATGCACGAAGCCTGCGTTATAACATTCTCGAACTGAGGGAGTTTGTACGCAACAGGGAAATTGACCTTCTGCTCCTTTAGTAAACGTGGCTCAAACCCACGAACCGGAGGGGTCGGGCAATTCCCCAGTACACCTTAGTGCCAAATGATAGAACAGGCAGTCGTCAAGGCGGCTATCTACTCGTATTATAGGAAAGCACTTCATTGCTCGCCTATAGACACTCCGTTGTTAAACAGTATGGAGGCCACTGGGTGGGATAGGTAAGGTGACAATGACAGGAGATCAGTCCATTGTCATAGCCTCCATATACATAGTTTAATAGCCTTTTTGAATAATATTGTAAAACTTTTTAGATATTTTCAACATACATTACATTGTCTATATTATCTCTATGACGATTGTCAAATTATTTTCATTTATAAAAATCAAATTTTTAAAATTATAGATGCATAGGACGTAAAACAGAAAACAAGGAGTCTGGAGGAAGATTGGACGATAGAAACATACTGTGCACCACGTCTGAGACCACCAGCCCCTGCTGTGTTGGCTACGTGGTGAACCATCGGAAATTTCTGTCTTTTCCGAACCTGTGTATCTCCGGACATTTTAATTTAAATACTTTTCGTATACCTCCAGCCCTTGCTGTGGACTACGGCGACTGTGACCGATACCGCTGCGGTGTTGGACCGCAAGGCAGTCCTCACCGATTCCATATTCTTCAGCATCGTGATCTACGAGTCCGTGAGTTCCTCACGGATCTTCAAGCTGTCTGGGGTGCTGACATGCCCATCTGCAGTCGTCGGCCACTATAGCCGATGGCCGCTTTCTCCATTCGCCAGTTTTACATTCAGAGTTTTCCGGCGAGACAGTGCAAATCGCGAGTTCTTAAAGATTTTGTTTAGCCGATCTTTAGTTAACCTTTTTTTTATATATATTTATATATATTTAACTGTAAAATAGTCCTAATAAATTTGTAGAACTTTTTGATACTCCCTTTTCTTTAACTAGTAACATAACAGTACTTAGCGGTACCATCCCTCTAAGAAGCGACCTCGAAGCGCTCTTAACACTCTGGAAATCTGTCATTCTGTTTGACAACCTTAACTCCAAATATACGGACTGGACATGCCAAGCCACGAACGCCAGCGGTACTGAGCTATTAAAAATCACCGAAGCCCTTGATTTGAACGTACTGTATCCATACTCTCCCACTCACTATCCGAGTAACCCAAACAGCACTCCTGACGTAGTAGACTTCGCTCTGGTCAAAGGAGTCTCACTCAGGCTCACCTCTTTAGAGCCTCTCGATAACCTAGGCTCAGACCACCGTTCAGTCTTGTTAGTTATTAGTAATAAGCCTGAACGGTGGTCTGACCACTGGATCCCCACCCCTCCTCCTTCTCCAAAACATTCACAAACTGGAAAGCTTTTAACACCTCCCTTGAGGCTCCAGTCTCACCGTATGCGCTCTCCTCCGACTACTTCAATAGTACGGATGAGATTGATAGTGTACTATAAAGTTGCGAAAGCTCGGAGTAGTGACGTAATAACTTACACGTCGCCACCCAAACGGCCCGATTGCTCTATTGCCTTCGAGGACATTGAGAAAGCCGAATGCTTCGCTGACAGCATTGCTTCACAATGTTCTGTCAGCTCGCATCCGTGCGACTTTGCACAAATAAAAGCGGTGGAGCATGAGGTCTTATCAAAGAACTCACTCCCTCTGACTGCAGACCCAAACTCACTAACCACTGATGAAATTAATTCTTTCATCCGAGGACTGAAGTTCAAGAAAGCTCCAGGCGCTGATGGCATATCAAATAAGGCTCTGAAGCACTTCCTAACCCAAGTGTTGGCGCTTCTAGCCCTTATTTTCAACGCCTGCTTCGACCTATGCAACTTTCGCGCTTTCTTCTATCCAACAAAAAACTCTCGAAAGTCAAAAACCCATTCTAATCCTTTTATCCAAGCGGCAGCGGCATACGACCCACCCCCGCCTCTTTTCTCCCGATACCAAGTACCTAGATCCTTGATATCCTATTAGATCCTTCAAATAAACTTTCGAGTGCTCTGGACCGTTTGCAGCGGCCGAAACCTCCTTAGGGCAAAAGTCCTCCATGTGAGCATCCTTCTGGTCGCTCGTTAGCCACTTACATAGTCCAGTGTTGACATCCTCTGGAGGAGCGTCGACACTTCTGTACGCGTATGTTCTTGTTAGAGTGACGCTTGCGTCGTCCCATTCCCCTGGGGCGATCGCATCAGATGAAACCTTAAAAGCCTCTCGGCTAAAGGCAGTCCCAAGGTGTTGGTGATCCCAATGTGGTGTTTTAGTCAGTTGGAATCTGACATAACCAGTTCGGCCTTGCGAATTGGTATCTTATGCAAGACTTTACCACCTCCCTTCCATGCGGATCGGACGGTGCCCCTCACGGGAGAATGAGTAACGCACACTCGGGGTACGTTAGTTCTACTTTTGAGGGTCAATTTTCATGGGCGAAAAACAAAAGATAAAAAAAAAGATAATAAAATCTTTATTTGCCATTGGGTCCTCGCGGGTACTTAGACGCGTCTTACATTTTTTGAAAAATAATCTTATTGTATCAATTTTATTTAATTAATTATTCAGTTCCCATGTTTTACTTTTTTCTTTTTTTTATTCTACTAGTATTTTGGAAATGACCATTAGCGAAGAAGAAATGCCAAATGAAACTTGTCAATATAGGTCTCTTTTAAAATTGACAATTAGATATTACAAATAAAATCACATAAGCAACATGCTTATGTATATGTACAATAATGATGCTAATAATAATGGTAAAATTAAAAATTATTAAGGACAGATACATAGTCTGTGCTGAATTATTTTCAGACATCTTTGTCAGTTAGATATTCATCAACTCTATAATAAGTCCTTTTACAGAGAGTATTTTTAATATATTTTTGAACACATTGTCAGGAAAGGATAGACCTGTTTCAGGCATCTTATTATAAAATCGAATACAATTTACAAGAAAAGATATACCAGTCCTAGCAAGCCGATGCACAACTTATTTCTACTTCTAAGTTTTTCGCGAGCGAATGGCTCTTTTTTGGAAGATAAAAATGTCTCAATGTCAGCCACCGTTCAAAGTCTACTGTAATTCCAAGAAACACAGTGTTATTAACAAATTCTAATTTATTGCCCCCAATGAGAACTTCTGTATTGGCAGAAGTCACATTTGGAACACTAAATTTGATGCATTTGGTTTTAGCTGAGTTTAGCAAAATATTATTACATGTGAACCAGTTTAAAATAGCAGACACAACACCATTTACCTTGTCAATATTTTCAAACCGGCGAGCCACATTAAAAATTAGAGAGGTATCATCAGCAAATAGTACTATACAAAATAGTGAAACGCTTAAGTATGCAGAATCTCTCCGTATTTCCGAGCGCTGAAGTTTCGAGTTGTGATAAATTGCGTGCACTAAGAAACCGGAAAATGCTATAAAGAAGAAGATAAACGGTTACGCTTCACGTTATGGACGCCAAATGTTGTTTGCTCTTTCGACGCAATATATATAATAAATCCAGCTAAGTACCAGTCGGACACTTCTGCGCGATACACCATGTACCGAGTAACCCAGGACCTGCAGGCCAATTCTGCTAAATAACTGCAACTGCACGTTTACGCCTGTCACTTGAGTCGTGCAGGAATAGTTTAGTGCCAATACACGTATTCTATTAAAGTTTCCTGCACCGCAACTGCACTGCAACTACGCTGCAACTGTGCGTATCCTGCAAATGAAATATTTAACTCGTGTAATGGATTTGTACTTAATATTGACTACTATAGTTTCACACCCGATTGCCCTTCGTTGTCGGCGTAGAGGTATTTCTAACTGAAAAGAAGCTTTACTTAATCATATATTCTTACAAACATTTCCCAAAACAAAACAAATAGTTTGTAATATAAATCACCGCTTCAGAATATTAATTTCTCTTCGCAAAAGTTGCTTGAGACTAACGTTAGCAAAACTGCACACAAACTCCTTAAAAACTTCTGTCATCTCTATACAAATGTCAAAACAATTTAACAGAATGCGATTATATTGCAGGAAACGTGCAGGCGCAGTGCAGCTTTTTTAACAGAATAGCGAGTCATTTACTGCAGCGTTCCTGCAATGTCGCTGCCGTCAAATCGCTTAACAGAATACCGAAACGTCAAAATGTGCGCATTTTGACACACGCCGCGCTGCAACGCAGTTGCAGTTTTTAGTGGAATCGGCCTACTGGGCGCCTCTCACCTTAGGCCCTTAAAGCACGAAAAAGCCACGAACCCGCGTGTTTGATTTTGTAGCTCCGCGACGCCCTAAGCCGAGGTTCGACCCCTCTCGGGAGCCCTTAGGCAGTCGCTTTTTGCTTTTTCAGGCTGTGGCACCTCACGCCCGCCTCTCCCTTCCGGTGACATAGTCACAGCCCACAGGGGTCAACTACATAGTCAAGTAAAAAAAAACCAGTCGGACTTACACACGAAGGATTCCATACCATCAAAATCCGTTTCCGTATAAAACGGGTCTTTTAATTTTTAACTTATTTCTTTATATCGTCAGCAGGTATATAAGAATATGGCCTACCTGATATAAAGTGGTTCCCTACCGTAGCCTGAAATAAATGAAGTACATCACAATCGCTCGTATGTCTCCACCTCTGCTGCTAACACGTTAACTCCATGGAACATAAGGAGTTGTTATTTGACTGCGGTTTTCTGTGAGGTGGAGGTAAGTACATCTCCAGACGAGCTGGTTTGATGGGCCCTACCTCTAGCAAGCAAACACCCAGAGCAAGGCAAATAGACATGTTCACTCACACAAATGTTTGTTCTCTGTGAAAATCGAACCCAAGAATCTTGGGGTTAAAGTTGCATTGCTAACCACTCCGCCGCCGGGCTCTTCATTTGTCTTTATAGCGACTATAGTAATACACACTAACTATGCGAAAATTGCAAGTGGTTACCTATTACGGTTCCTAGATACCGCTCTGTGAACATACATACGGTCACACAGCGGAGCTTATTAATAAGTTTCCGTTGGTACCTTTTTGGTTACGAATCTTGAAAATGAAATGAATAAATATCAAAAAACAAAAGGTTTTATTGTTTTTCTATTTTATTAACAACCATCGCCGAGCAGCAGCATTAACAGGAGCGGGTTCATGAGGTTGCGGTCCCCGCCGCCACCTCTTGTTATGATTATTGGAGGAGGCAGTGGAGGGGGGAAGAAACCGGAGTACATCCCTGGGTTGCCATAGCCACAGCCGAATTGGCATGTGACTGTGCAAATCTGTGAATATATTAATTAAAATATAAACATTACTTATATTTATTTAAACAACGTCGCCATCTTAGCATACGGCCCGCTTGTAGGGATATTCACGTTGCCTAATGCCTGGGAAAGCCGTGTTTGAAACGGATTTGAAAAATTTTCACCCAGATTCCTTATATTTTGAGTGAAAACTTTTCGATTACGATTCGAATATGGTGTTTTGAAGCAATGTGAATACGCCTCTTGATCTAAAATGGTTAGCGTAGCCTATAAACGCTTGTGATATAGGAAGTTAAGAAAGCGCGCGCGTTATACCTCCTTAGCAGCTTATCAGTAACCCTTCTCACTCGCAAGAACACAACAAACCTTCAGGGAGTGGTTACACGGCCGTGATTTTCTGGGAGGTGGAGATATTTGCCTAGCCGTGCGGTTTTGATGCGCCCTATCTCTGTTAGAATGTGTGGGAAGAAACATTTACGGTTGTGTCGCGATGCCTGTCTTCAGGAAGAAGTAATGTTACTGTATACTTACGTCTAAGGGAAAAACGCGGTTTGCGGCCAATTCTCGTGTGTAGTTGTAGTATGTCTTTCTTAGTTAAATGCAGCTCTAGTGTTGCCTGCGTCTCAGCATACAGACGGGGCCAGCTTGCCATCAGGTAGCTTACGCGTATGCTTGTTTGAAAAAGAACAACAACAAGCACAGATATTCTAGCGGGTAATCGCGAACACTCGGAACTCCTTTTTTGGGTAAATGACTCGCCCTTGTCTTAAGAACCAAAACCTTTTAACTTGTATCTGAACATCCTCCCAAATAGCAAACGAGGCTCTGGTACAAGAGAAGTAGGACACAACAATTTGTATTTAATAATCGTTGTGAATGCGACCAATCATAGGCTACCGTAACGGCTTCTGATCGGACACGGATAATATGCTTATTTGTTACCCGACGATGACCATACCTACATTACGGTAGTTACGAGTATGTCATGAAAATAATTAGGTGCGTACAATCAATGATTGACTGACTGTACAATCAATGATTTTGAAATGTCCAATACTACAGAATGGTTTAGACATATATTAGCAGTGACAGCCCAGTGAATAAGAAACTGGCCTATTGACCAAATGGTTCTCGGTTCGAGTCCTGGCATGTACCACTAAATTAGCGTTTTCGAATTCATCTAATTATTTGTAATTATCACTTGCTCGGCGGGTGAAGGAAAATATCATGAGGAAACCAGCACGTTTGGAATTATATTTCGAAAGATGTGTGACCTAACTTATGATAGGTCTGGTTGTGGGGAGGTCTGGCGGCAGCCTCTCCATGTCAGAATCAGGATCTTCGCCAAATCCTTAGGTTTAGGTAGCGGATCCCGCCAATAATAGATTAGGAAATATTATAACATAACGCAATGAAGAACAAGAAGATGGTATATACATATATAAATTAAAAAAATATGTTGTTATTATATTGCCGCTTATACAATTATGGAATACTTATAGCTAAATAAATATAAATAAGTAAATATATTGTGAAAAAAAGACTTGTATAATACGTACAGTAAGAGCCACGAACACGGTGAGACAAATTAATACTTTCGTTGTCATTTTGAACCTCACTTTACTTTACAAATCTATCTTGTGTATTTGGTATTTATATGCGTGAATTACAACATTCATTTTAGTAATAAATTATTGCAGAATTATTTGTAGTGTGTAAGTAGTACACAGAAGCCTTATCTATTTTCGTGAACTCGGTTCAGGGCACGTACCAATTGTACTGTACTGTACCTACTATACTAGAAACATAAATCATTTTAATGAATTACGTGTACCTAACATTGAACTTTTAATAGACTTTCAAAGCAGCCCGTCAAGAGAAACACCTCCAAGTCACAGAAAACCGCAGCTAAATAACAAGTCCCTACTGGGTCGTTGTGATCCTGCGTGTGAGTGAGGTCACCAGTAAGCTCCTAAGGAGTTGTTGTGTTAACAGCAGAGATGGCTTCACGCGAGTGTAATGTATTGCAAGCGTTCATAGGCCACGGTAACCGCTTTACGTCAGGTGGGCCGTATGCTTGTATTCCTCTCGACATTTTATAAAAAAAAAGCCGTCAAGTGCGAGTCCGACTCCCGAACCGAGGGTTCCGTAAAAAAATATTTTCGTAGAAATATATTTTTTGTGTGTATGTATGTATATATTCACAGGTTCCTTGCGGGGTAGGCAGAGAGAACCGAGCGCCATAAGACGTGGTCCTCATATACTGCACTGGCTTCTCTAACATTCATAGCTCTTTTCATGCACGCTCGCCGGTTCCTGGGGCTCCTGACATCATCTTTTTTGACACCGACCGGTTTCGCCTTTACGGCGTTATCCGCCGTATATAATGCCATAAAGGCGAAACCGGTCGGTAAAAATAATTATTAAATAAAATTGTGAAGTGGAATCTGTACAAGTGCAAATATTAACATTAACGCGATGTCTTCAAAATTCCACCAAGTGCCTACAATCAACAGTATCAACATAATCTTTTTTGAAGTGAAAACTTCTTTAGCGGCGTTGTACACTTTTTGGGATAAGTAAAAAATGTTAAACTCGCGTCAGGACACGTGACCCTGACAGTTAGATTTTGGAGAGAATTAGAACTTGTAATGATAATGGTGAAAGAGTCATTGAAATTATGGATGAAAGTTGTTTTTTCTGAGAGATAAACGTGTTAATGTAAAATAATTGTAATAGTTCTGAAGTGTTAAATTTTTAATGTAATATAAATTGTCATGTTTGTGTACGATAGCGCAATAAATGAATATTGTATTTTACCACATACAAGATAGTACTTATATACTGATAAATAAAGCAATTCGTGCGAAATTATTCCCTAACCATTCCAAAATATTCAAAAATGCACAACGTTAATGTTCAAGTTTTTACTTCTGCCCGCACTCCCGGAGTGCAACCCGTTTTTTTTATAATACGTCGGGAGGCATGCAAGCATACGGCCCACCTGATGTAAAGCGGATACCGTAGCCTATTAACGCTTGCGATATATTAATTATCACTCGCGCCTCCTCTGCTGCTTACACAGCAATTCCTTGGGAGCCTACTGGTGACCTCACTCACACGCAGGAACACAACCCTCTAGGGATTTGTTGTGTAGCTGCAGTTTTCTGTGAGGTGGAGGTACTCCCCCAGATGGACTGCTTTGATGCGCGCTACCTCTCTTAAAATATCCAGACCAAGACAAACAGACATGTTCATGCACATAAATGTTTGCCTTGTGTGGGAATCAAACCCTCTAGTGTTGGTATCAAAGTCGCGTCATTCACGACTGAGCCACCGAGCATGTCGCCTTCTGTTGAAACACGGCCAATTTGGTCATGGTAGGTTAGTCAAAGTATTTTTTGTTTGTGATGTAATTACAAATTTACGGGTTTCGGATTTTTTCCTTTACTTGTGCAACATAACATTCTAGGTCAACGGGAAGTAGCCTATAGGTTTTCATTCCCTTGCGAGTGTCAAAATATGCGCATAGACGAGGCATAAACAGTCCTATATTTTGATTATGCTAACACAGAAGTTTGATTTTTTCGTTGCTCGAAGGAATTGCAGACCTGAGTATTCGATATTAAATTCAGCTTGATAGCTCTACCCGTCCCTGAGAAAAAGAGTCTTGATAGGCGGACAACAAAGTGATCCTATAAGGGTTCCATTTATCCTTTGAGGTACGGAACCCTGAAAAAGAAAAACTTGTCTTAATATTTACTATATAAGATACTGTCTCACATCGTGATCACCGCATTATATTACGCGATGAGATCCTATTCGAGATGTAGACTATTCCTGTAAAACGCTGTAACGTGGCTCGCTTTCTATGTCCCGATATAAAGTGCAAACCAGAAATACGGTGAAACTAGATGACAAATTAAAAAAATAGAAAGAAGAAAAATCAGATTTCTTATTCTTCTTCTTTCAAACGTTATACCGTTTCCTAATCCTTTAGAATTGACGGGGCCCGTTAGTTAACCCTAAGGATTTTACCAAGATACTGATTTTAACAATGAAACAATGCCGTCAGAGTTTCACTGACCACATCGAAAACCAGGCCTATGGTTTGGGTACAAAAATACGAATTTCATTCAAATAAGGAATTATTTTTTTGATATAAGAAAAGACTTAAATTCTCGGCATGAGGATAGAACAACAACTAGATCTGAATCTGGTCAGCTCGCTTACTCGATTCGCCGTACACGAAACCCAGGGGTTTGTTATTTGGTTGCGGTTTTCTGAAGGCAGTTCCACAGTCGGGCTGCTTTGATGCACCTTACCCGACTTAAATTTAAATATTATTAATTTATATGTTTTAGTTTCTTTTACGTTTATCTGTTATGTTATTCAGTTTTTGTTACGTTTATGAGTAGTGATGCAGAGATGACCAGTTTGTCAGAGTTCTCTCTGCTAGAAACGCTGACATTCATTACTACCATAACATATTACGGACGAACAACATTTGCCCGTACTGCATACATAAATGCATTTCCGAACAGATTTATTTCCCTCAGCACGAAGTTCTCAAGAACTTCTCCATTGGACTTATTTGCTTAGCAGTAGGCCGATTCTACTAAAACACTGCAACTGCACTGCAGCGCGGCGTGTTAGCGATTAGCATTATGGACAATGCCATAGAAAATATCGTTTTAAACAATTTATTTGCTGACGTTTAACTTTCCGTTAAAGGGTAACTACAATCATCTGTATGAGGAATTTTGAAAAAGGAAGAAATACATCCTTACCCATCAGAAAATTTTGTCTACATTTCATATGTACCCGTAAATATACAAATAGATGCCCTCCGGTCGACTTCGGCCACTTCCTAAATTGTCCTATTTTGTCTAGTTCCTAACTTATGAATTCCTCTTGTGACTAAATGGACAAGTTGAGATTGATGTGGACAAGGAAGTGGACGAATTTGCATTGGATTCTATAGAAAGTGGAAGAATTAGAATTTCAAGAATAATAATTTAGAAAACGGACGCTGTAAGAGTGGACAAATTAGGAAGTGGACAATTTTGGAAATGGACAAGTTAGGGAGTGGGCGCAGTCGCCCGGAGGGAATAGGTGTGCTATATTAAATAAAGATCAGTCAAAAGGTTGCTATGTTTATCGATTCCAACATATTTTTTTAGCAGATAGGATATATACTCGTATATATATAGGTTTAGTTATAGCTTATCGATACAACAATAAATAATATCTCTCAGCTGTTTTATTGTTAGAAGAGATTAAAAACCGCGTAGACCTATATAAACAAACATAGCATAAATACACAGAAACACCGTGTCTTTACTGTATACCAGTCAGGTAGAAATAAATGCTAAAGAAATTCTTTACTACTTTTTCTTTTTTTAAATAACAATTCGCTTACTTATGGGAGCGATAGTTGGGTATAGCAGAAAGAGCATGAAAGTAGAATAAACGCAGGTCGAAATGCAAGCGTTGCGCAAAATTTGAGGTGTTACGCTTGTAGACCGTATTCGCAATTATGATGGTAGAAACAGAGCTGGTCTGAAAGAGAGTGTCGATAATAAAATAAGAAGGGAAATGCTCATTATACAGAGAAAACATAAAGTGTAGTAATTAAAGTAAAACTTAAGCGTGTTTTATTAGCTGCCTTATATATAAAACCATAAACTGAATAACTTTTTGACTAATTAAGGTAAGCTTCGCTCGCGAATACATATATTTTAGCGCTAAATAGGATCATCGCTTCGAGCCTACGTTTTAGTGGGAGCATGATTTTGCGATGCGATTGTTCTCCTCAAGTTCCTAACTGTTAAAATAGGGAGCGAAAAATTGCCAGATGAAAGTGTAAGGAGAACGTATGTGCATCTGGTAAGGGTGGCCTACAACCATACGGCCCACCTGATGTAAAGCGGTTACCGTAGCCTATGAACGATTGTAACACATTAAGTATCACTCGCACGATGCCACTTCTGCTGCTTACACAGCTATTCCTTACTGGTGACCTCACTCACACACAAGAACACAACAACTCTCTAGGGAGTTGTTATTTGGCTGCGGTTTTCTGTGAGGTGGATGTATCCCCAGACGGGCCGCTTTGATGCGCCCTACCTCTCTTAAAGAGTACAAAATACTAATCACTAATTATATAGGGCCGCCTTTTTAAGTCATTTGTATAGTTTAATTTTTAATACCGTACGTTATATTTTCGATGATATATTGATATGATGATTATACTTTTTATTTAACAAAAATATTTTTTCCGGAAACATAATGTTCCTTTTAGTCCTATATATAAAATCATACCTAACTGCTTACCATCAAGCAATATACTTGTTTGTAGCCGTGATAAAAAATACGTACCTAACTAGTCTGGCGATAAGTACTGTTACAAAGAAACTTTTCGTTTTTCATCTCCTTAATTATTATGAATTGGGAACGCGTTTATTACATTAAAAAGTTCTTTCGCATTCCCGCCGTTTTACATATTTTTTTCGTGTTTCTTATCAAATTACCATATGGAATGGGGTGTTAAAGAAAATAGGATGGCAATGATTGCTGTTAGAACTACAAAGTTTGTTAATGCTGTTAAAGCCAGAATTCGCAAGAAAGAAAGATTTCCGCAAGGACTCTGTCGCGTATAATAAAACAAGACCTGAACCTGCTCGGCGCTTATTGTCGATATAGAGTGGATCGATCAAAATGCCTTCTGTCCTGATACGCTGGTGAACGATACAGAAATATCCAGCAAAATGATAAAGTGTACGTACACAGTCTTGAAGAAACTGTCCAAGTGGTTGGAAAGGTACAACGTGGCCATCATCCTGCGTCTGCAATGATTTTGTTGTCAAGGAGTATCAAGGACTCTCACAAGGCTTCATTCTTGTAAAAAAGGAGTGAAAACTTCAGTCAAAGTCTATCAAGAGACTGTCTTGGATCGTGTTGTGAAACCTATCAGCAACACACTTTTTAAAAATGTACCGTGGACAATCCAGCAGGACTCTGCACCTGGTCACATGGCACGAACTACCCAACCCTGACTCGAAACCAATGTTCCGAACTTCATAAGAGCTGAAGACGGGCCCTCGTCTAGCCCAGATCTGAACCCCCTTAGACTACAAACTATGGACAGTTTTAGAGGACATGGCCTACTCGAAACGACACGCCGACATTGTGTCACTTAAGAAATCTCTGGAGCAAAGGCCAGTATCAAAGCCAAAGTGTTCATTTCGAATAGTTTTTATTTTTTCCTGAGACTTCCAACATTTACATATAAGTTTCATTAAGATTACATTACATCATAAAAAAAAAAATTCATATTAATTTGTAACAGAAATAATGGCCGGATCAGGTATGGATATGTTACGGGATCATGTGCCAGAAGCGTGCTCGTTCGCGACCCCTGTCAATCTACAGATTGCAATTGTGGACCAAAAAATCACCAGAAAATGGTATAGGACGTCCCCAGAGGCGATGTGCACTGATCCGCTCACGTCCGTGAGATAAATAGCGCATATGGCGAACCCTTTACGCAGCACATACGGTATGAGCACGTGGAATATGAGAGGTGAATTCAATAATAAGAAGAACGAAGGAATCGAACCCACGAACGTCGGCGGCAAGGTGGCGTTACTAACTACTGTGCCACCGAGCGAGCGCATATGTCATTAACACTGATGAACTTCCTGGTGAAATGGTGATCCTATGGTCTGGAGTAGACCGGGTTCTGGGACCGCACAATACTGGGCATCACCATATTTCTGATTGCAGCATACACTCCCGTAAGCTCAGCGTGTGCTCAAGAACGAGGGAAGTTTTGAGAGTCCGTGACACATCATAGACAGAACAGAGTCCTGAATTTTGCTATAGGGAATGACAGGGAGATTATGTGTGGAGATATGAATGAATGGGTTGCGACCAAACGAGATAGCTACAAAACTGTTCTCGGTCTCTATAGAGATAAGAATGAACGAAGCAGGTAAGTCAATTCTAGATTTATGTATGGAACGAAGCCTTCTCGTGTCGAATACTTTATTTCATTATAAGGATACTCACACGTGTAGATACATGGAGACGGAATGACCAAAAAAGTGTGATTAATTTGATTCTGATAGATAGCCGTTTCCGAAATACTATAATGGATACAAGAGCCTTTAGAAGTCCTACTTTTAAAACGGACTACTATCTGGTGGTAAGTCGGTTTGTTGGTCTTTTCAAGAAGTGGAGGCATTTCCTTTTCGGAAAACATGAAAGGATAAGGAGCGAAAAAATGCAAGATCAGAGTGTAATTAAATTCTATTTAATTAAAGATTAGGTATATGTCTTGGATACGCTTTCAGCAGGGATGGCAGCTGCACCGCTGATGTGGAAAGATGTGTGAGTGCTGGTAATAGTGTGAATGAAGTTTTGGGTAAACTTCTTGGTAGTAACAGCTTGAGCCAGAAGGCATAGCTCGCTACACACAACGCAGTGCTAGTCCCAACGCTAATAAGGTTAGTAAGCGAGAGTTGGGTATAGCAGAGAGAGCGTGAAAGTAGGATTAACGCTGCCGAAATACGAGTATTGCGCAAATGTTGTAGCGTAACGCTTGTAGACCGCGTTCGTAATGACGATGTAAAAAACAGAATTAGTTGGGTTGAAAGAGAGTTTCGGTGTTAAAACGAGAACAGTCGTGCTTCGTTGATACGGGCATTTAGAAAGAATTCAGGAAGAAATAATCCCGAAACAGATATACAACGCCAAGTAGAAGGAGGTAGGGGTCGAGAAGAGCCAGGTCTTACCTACCATGACCAAATGGATCGTGTTTTGAAGGTGATGTCAGGATTTTTAGAAACCAGTGAGCGTGCATGAGAATAGCTATGAACGTAAAAGAAGCGAGTGAAGGATGGAAAGATAGAGTCATTTGGCACTCGGTTCTCTCTTTCCATCGGATTTATCGTGAAGTTATAGATAGTTAGTGTTGTAAAAAATATGTACGTCTGTGCGTGACATATATTGGTATTAGAGCGCAAATAAAATGCAAGCTAGCCTATCGGCTGCTCGCGTAGTAATGCCCAAAGCTCTTTGGCAAAAGTAAAGTATTACCTACCTGCAAAAAAAGAGAACACACCCAACACTTCATATGTTTAAATTATCAAATATATTTTTAAGTGTTGCGACATCTACTGTTGATTACGAATATCACAGTTTGTGGGGCGTAGGTACAGATGGAAAATGTTCATTTTCCATTTAGTTCTTAAACAGTAGGCCAATCCTGCTAAATAACTGCAACTGCCTCAGAGGAAGGATACCCAGAGATGACAAGCAAATAATAATACCAAGATAGAACATGATAGATGTATACAGTTCCTCATAAGAAGGAAAGAGACAGATAAAATATTTTTTGTCCCTGTCATAGTTTCACTATTTTGTGTTTGCCACAAAAACAAGTTCGTGGCAAACAATCATTTCGTTCCTTGTAGTACAACAAATTTTTTGCATAAATTACTAAATATAAGCGAAATATTAGTGCATATTTGTGTTCTTTTGCTTGTTTGGGATTGTCTTTTTACTTTAACAATGGTACGTTGCTGTGTAAAAGGCTGCAAAAGCCTCAGTTAGTAAAAATACGAAAACATAACCTTTCATACGTAAGTATAAAGTTTTAATAGTTGTTATCAAATATTTTGCGAAAATTAGATACACATGTAGTTTTTAAATAAATTGTTTGTATAATAACGTAAAAACAATGAAAATATCGGTTTAATTTACAAAAAGTATTTCTAGTAAAAACCGCCTAAATCTTGAAGGTTGTCTGTAGGTAATGCGTCAGCCATTTTCTGTTGTATTTTCAATTTATCGGTATAATGAGCGTTTTAGGGTTACCAGTATGTAGTATGGGAAAACATCCCGAAATTATGGGTAAATTATATGGGTACAGACACCTTTTTTTTTAACTTCTTACTTTTTGTATACTTCTTTGTTTATAATTTTTCGTCAAAATGTATTTATTTATTTTTAAATTAAAAATGTTAACTTGTTTAATCTTAGATGTATGTTTATTTTTTAGATTTCCTAAAGTCGTCAGTGTGCGTAATGCATGGATTTTTGCTACTGGACGACAGAATTGGGAGCCGAGTACAGTCGCATATGTTCCAAACATTTTAAAAACCACTGCTTTCGGAAGAAATTTATTTGGATAAGTCGTCAGTTTCAACATCCACCATACACGTAAGTTAACATTTGTTGACCTGGTTCATCAACATTTGATTTGTTGACGAACCAGGTGTTCCTCTGGCAATGCAAGCTTGCGCATTCTCAACTGATTTATATTGTTTTTATTTATTTATTTACACGATACAGTTACATAGTACAAATTATTATGTTCGCCAAACTGTTATAACAGTTTGTTGGCGAGTATATATGATGATAGGTATTAAAAAATAAGGAACTAAATTAGATGATTTACATGCCTGCCTGTTCGTCTGCTAGTCTGTCTTAGAAAGTTTCACGTACAGACTTGAAATTTTACATAGTTACATTTTAATCGTAGAAGCGTATAATTGAAATACAAAAACATATGAAAATATTCCAACGACTCCGACAATCTGTAATTGAGTAGTTTCGGAACATATCTTCTAAGGTCTTTTGGTTGAAATAAGAACCCGTACTCCAGTAATGAAGTGAGTATGGGTTGATATGATGTTGATGGGTTGATTATATTTATACAGGTAATTGTGAAAGATATGGAGGGTAGTCGTATAGATTATTCTATACCAATTATTTATACCACGTTAATCAAGTTAATCACGCACACACACATGCTTTTGTGTCAACACATAAATGTTAATCAAGCATTTTATATTGTCTGAATTTGTAAACTTTTAAATATGTAAAACTCAACTAAATTATAGTATTGACAGTAGTTTTAATATAATGTTAGTACTAGGCTGTCGATATTACATGCTAATAATGACTTAGAAAATTAAAATTGTCCTATTTTCCAGACCGATTAACCAGGACTTCCAATAGCGACGGACACTACATTAACACCATGAAAATTAAAGCTTACTTTTGAATTGAGACTGAAGACATTACTGGCTGAGTCACGCAAGAAGAAAACCATGATGCGCAATATAAAATGTTTAAAAACAAAGGTTGTTTACCTTTGTTTAATATTTACACTTAAATCATCCCTGGCACTAATTCTTTTTTACATGACAATTATTGAAAATTTTTATGCAATATGTTTAAAGAAGGAATAATCCGCATTTATTGTGTAAAGAAGATTTAACTAAAAACCGTGTATGTAAATGTGACCATGAATATTCGACGACTGTTTCATTCTCACGATATTTATATAAATACACGATGTAGAAAAATCGATCTAATAACATTGATTTTAAGAATAAAAATCTATGAAACAATAAACATAAATGCTAGTTTGTAAGGCACGAATATTTTTATTTACAAATTGTCTATAAAGTGTTTTTTATCTTTTATCTCATATCTATGCCTATATTTAGTATCATGTCATCGCTTGTACTTTAAAATATATGTCTAAAATAGAAAAATATATTGTTTAATTTATATAACTCTGCTAGGTTTGACCAATCTTCTATCCTTATTCCAATGATTTCACAGATCTTACTGAAACTAACTCAGGCTTACTATTAATTAATAGATCTATACAGTAACTCGATTTGCGTAAAAAAATACTATTCTAATAATATTAAAGTGCAAATATGTTTGTTGATCTATTCAGATACTGTAGTTTTCATACGTATGTAAATATTAACTTTTATTACTTTGTGTGTAGAAATGGCTGTATCGACTTATTCGATTTTTTTACATTGCTAATACCATATTATGAGTATATTATTATAGCACACAATACACATTCTATGCAAGTTTCTTATGGTAAACAGTTATCTGGGTACATTGTAAATTTCAAATTGCCGAAACGCATTATGTAGTGGGGTAAATTTTCCACAGTCTGGTAACCTTGTTATTGTATGTACTTTGTTGCTGTCCCTTACGGTGTACGCGTTTGTCAACTCTAGGTATATACTTTCTCTGAGGCAACTGCACGTTTACGTCTGTCACTTGAGACGTGCAGGAATAGTGTGGTGCCAATAGGTGTATTCTATTAAAATTTCCTGCACTGCAACTACGCTGGAAATGCGCGTATGCTGCACTGCAACGGCACTGCCACTACGCTGCTTAAATGTTACCATATTTCAATAAACTGGATTTTTATTCAATGTTGACTCCTATAGTTTTATTAGTTATTTCTAACCGAAAAGAAGCTTTACTTAATCATATATATCCACAAACATCTCCCAAAACAAAACAAATATATATCACCGCTTCAGAATATTAATTTCACTTCGCAAAAGTTCCTTAAGAGTAACGTTAGCAAAACTGCAAGTATACTCCTTCAAAATTTCTGTCACCGGTATACAAATGTCAAAACAATTTATCAGTTTACGATTATATTGCAGGAAACGTGCAGATGCAGTGCAGGTTTTTTAACAGAATAGCGAGTCATTTACTGCAGCATTCCTGCAACGTCGCTGCTCGCTTAACAGAATACCAAAACGTCAAAATGTACGTATCTTGACACACGCCGCGCTGCAGTGCAGTGCAGTTTCAGTTTTTAGTAGAATCGGCCTACACTACTTGACCGGTGTGCTCTGAATTTTGGGCCTAGCCTCGGCGTCTTGGTACTTTTTTATTTAAATCAAGTATCTTCAAACTTGATTGACATAATAGGCACATTTTAGACAATAATCTTAAAAAATCATTTGGTTGTTAGATTGATTTTGATTTGATTGATTAAACAGACGAGAAACAATTTGCTGCCGACGGTATCGACAAATACTAAAATGATTTGATTTGGTAATGACTATTTTCGAATATAGTTAAAACTTCGTAACATATAGACGTCCGTGCCTTGGTTTTTAAAATTTTGTTAATATAATAACGCACTTTATTATTTTCTTATTTTGATACATGATAATGAAACAACAGTAAGAAACAATACTACCATACTAGATGGCGCTACTGATATTGTTTTGAAAGGTTTTGATTTGATTGAAACAAAAAAATGACAGATGCGCAGAGCAGTAAATGAAACGCCTCTAATTCGTATCTTCTCTGTGAAAATTCATTTAATTGTGTTATTGTAGCTATCCATATCACGAGATAAGTGATTTAAGACGAAAAATGTGGTTCTTTTTTAATATAAATAGGCGGTGAATTACTAATCAATTACTTTCTTGTAAAAACTGTGCGTACGGAAGACAAAACTTCTCTCACGTTTGTGTTTGTGCTTTAAATATAGTTTTTATAAAATCAATTGTATTTGGCTTTGTTCTATTTCAATAATTTTTGATATTTATGAACATATGTGAAAATATTCGTTCTTTCGTTTGCCTGAACTTTATTATTTATTAAGATATTTCGTGATACCGAAGACGGTCGTCTACTACGTCTCTTTCAAGAAGTGGAAATATGTAAGTATTATTTTATTTTCTAAGTTTCTTACAGGATCTATTGAGCCGTATCGTTCTTCACATATGTGAGTACACTTATCGGTAGTTTTTGCTTGTAGAACAAGGTTTATATATAAACTGTTCCAATAGCATTTCAAAAACAAAACAATGAAATTATTTTCCAGTTTATTTATATTTGCACTGGTGCTGTACCCGTAATTACGTCAAATATATTTATATGTTGCATATTATGTATACCATATTAAATTATTATATATTTAAAATAAATGATATACATTCCATGAAAATATTTAAGAATATTGAATAGGTTTTTTAGGTTTATTTACTGACTTAGTTCAAGTCGTTTGGAACTAGATTAGTTGTGTATTTACCATATGGTTCTAGAGAGGCTTACTCCTATAAACTATTCAGTATTGGAATGAACTCCATCAAGGATTGCCTGAAAGACGAGAAAATGAAGAAGAGAAAATGTGTATTTAAGAGATTTTTTTGTAGGGCTTGGAACAGTCCAGTAATATGCCTGATGTTTCACGTGTTCATACGCTATGGGATCTATTCATCTTCAGGCAGTATGACTATTTGATACCTTAGAATAGATGGAAAAGTAATCCTATTCCTTAAAAGACAGGAAAGCACCTTCCTCTATATTAAGCAAATAACACAAAGTTCTTAATCTGAAATATACCACAGTTGCTTTATCTTTGCTGGGAAGTGTAATTTCCAACAAGGTGCATAGATAATAATAACCGTGAAGTATATTTTGCAATCTGGTTGTAAGTACCAATTTGAATCATTATTTTCGCAATCACTCTAACAAACTTCTATGGTCAAAAATCTACAATGGTTAGTGTTGTTTAAATGTCTAATGTTATTAGGAAAATAAAATTTTAGGCTACCTGCTCCTATCAGTACCTTCAGATTTCTTTTGAGTTCCAAGATATACATAGTTTTATATGGGGCTGTAATGAATTTTAGCTGACCATTGTCACTTTGGTGGTTAATACTACATTAATACTAGCCGGAAGAAGCAGTAGTAAGAATGTGTAATTAGTTTTTTGGGTGTTCACATTAGAGCAACATACACAAAAAAATATGACAATTGATAATTGTCAATTATTTTTAGTAAGTCAAAAGATTAGATTTAAAGTATTTACTTTTAATCTGTATAAAATAATGAATGTAAAACTTATTTTTATAACTTTTATTGCCATCTTCACATTATCCCATTTCCTAATCCATTAGGATTGGTGGGGTCCACTACCCAAACCTAAGGATTTTCCTTCACCACCGAGTTAAATATGTACATAAATCTGAAAACACGAATTTTAGTGGTACATGCCCCCCGCCAGGATTTGAACCAGAGACCAGAGAGGGTTTTATAGCTTTTATTGTATTTCAACTAAAACCTATACTTGTGTTTACCTATATATGTGCCCCCCTTATGGAGTAAGCTGAAGGAAGCAATCACCATTAATTTGATAAAAAATTATTTTACATCCCATCTTAGATTAAATTTTTGCTTTCGTAGGTGCCCCAAAAGTAAAAGTGGCAAAAGTAATTTAAAAAAAAGATCTGGTACCTGTTTTGGATGGATCTGGGTCATCTTGGCATTATTAAGGAGTACTGTCATTATCATATACTATGACGGTATCCCTTAATAATTGTAAAATTTTGTGTCAATTGACTTTTGTTGTACAAGAGGTAGTGAAAAAACAGATTCACACACAGGCAGAGTTAGAGATAATATTAATGTAGATTCTGTGCCTTAAATATTATAATTTTAAGAAACATCTTTGGTTAATTAGTATGTAAAAAATCAAAATGCAGCTAGGTACATAAAAATCTTCCTATGCAGCAGTATATCATCACATCATCCTCTTTTTCCAGTGTAGAATCTGTGATTAGAGAAAAAAGTCTGCTACTTCCGAGAAAGTAGTAGATTTAGTATAAGTAGTGCTTCATTATATAAAAAAAAACTTCTGCCAAAAAAGAATGTTAAACAAGTAGTAGACCTTAATTTAATTTTTTTTTGTTGATTTGTTTTTAATTTGGTGTTATTCAGTGCACATTGGTCTCCATTGTTCACCTTCCACTATTTAATTTACCAGCATTCGAAATGTGATTTTGAATAACTTTTAGCTTTAAATTTCATTGTTATGAGACTTGCTATGGTGGTTCTATTTGAAGTACAGTTGAAACGATTAAATTTGTGGATGTATGTGCGTCACTATCATCTACAAGAGTCAACCTCACCTACACATAGTGCACCCTGCTAATTAACAAAAAAAGCTCCATCAAAAGAGAATATGGTTGTGGTGGTATCAAAGAGGCTGAACTAGAGGAGTATTCACATATTGGAGTGCACTGACTCTCCACGTGAGTGAGGTACACACAGTGAAATTATCTCATATTTTTACTTTAACATACTTAATGTAAACATTAACTATTGACTAACAAAAAATCATTTGCTATAGAGTTATCATTGCTTTTTGGTAAAATTTAATAAATCACAATTAGTGATTAGTGTATTCTTTGTGTAGTGTGTGTTGATAGTAGGTTGTTTAAAAATAACATACTTTGCCACTAACAAATAAGCATGCAATCCAACTAATGGTAAGTAGATACCATAGCTATTAATTAGATGCTTATACAATCAAAGATTTAACCAGTCCATCGCCTCCACAGTTCCTAATGCAGCACCTCCATAGGAGCCAAATACAATTAAACAAAACCACACTCAGGCAAAGTCGCAAACTGTAGCTAGTAACAAGTCAAATTTAAATGCATAAATCAGTTTAATTGCTTAAATGGTATCAACACTGAAAATAAACTTGTTTACATATGTACAGATTTCAATGTTATCTGTAATAAAAGGTTATCTCCTTTGTCTGTTACAAGACCAATGTTTTCACTACTGTACTGGAGTCACATGCTGAATAAACAGGCACTTTGGTGTAGACTTTTCAGTGATAATTTATAAACAAATCATTAATTTATTTTGTACAAAGAAACTATTTTTATTAATAAATTATTTGTTTTCTAAGGTTTGACTATATTAAGTGTGATTTATCCGGTCCATTTAAATGTTATCGATAACCATTGGTCAAACATTAGAAAAATAAAGTTTTATCTGGAAACAGAATATCTTATCAAGTTATGATAACATTGGTGCCACAGAACTTTCTTGAAGGTAAGTTTTATCAATCATTACTTTTATTTTGTGTTTAGAATTACAATTCTCTACCAATCAAAAATTGAGCAGTAAGTTAAGATCTGGGTCTTCCCAAATCTGAACAGTGGAGGGAGACTGCGTTAATGTGGATTTGGATGAAGTACTTTTCAGGGTTTTACATTTGGCCTGTTTACAATTCTATATATACAAGTCAGTGACCCCAGCGTATTGCGTAGAAATCGCAACATATTTTATTAATATGTATTTGTTTCTTTATCCTGTCTTTGTTGTAACTGTAAGAGTTCTCCGCCAGCTAAGCTACGAATATTACTAAATATATTATAATTTGAACAGAATTATTTGTTCTTTTTATTAAGGCACTATACCTCAACAAATAAACAGCAGAAGCCTTATAAAGTGACTTTGTTGTCTTCATGTTCTCTGTCGGGAGGTTTCTCTTAAAGTGGATCTGTGATATATTCTTGAAAGACAAATATCCACAATAATAACTGATGCGATGATGTTCATCCGAACTTGTGCCGGCCGGCACGCACCCACTACTGTTAGTAGATGAATGACGCCGCTGCCATGGCTGCTCCAGTCATCTCTGTCTCGGCTGCTGCGGTCATTTCTGCGAGTGTTCGCCATCTGCAATATGAACCACATGTACCCGCCACCGTTGCTGCTCTGGCTGTTCCGATCGTCTCTGCGACACGTGTTTCGCCTATCCACCAGACATCCTCAGGCTCTTTTTCAAATTACGTGTAAATTTGATTTTCGCCGAATAACGTCTGAATCTCTTAAATTTTTCTTATTTTTATTTTGCAATTTTTTGGTCTAATCGTCATTTGTCCTAAATACTTGTTACTACAATTCGCTCCCTATGTGTACGTGTGTGTGTACCTGAAAACGTTCCTGTATGGTTTCCACACCAGTTAATTCGTACGAACTAGGGTCGGTCAGTCCGCTACCAGTAGTAGATGCATGCCAACGTCGCCGGTGCCGTGACTGATATGGTCTGTTACGACATCTACGACGTAGAGATGGCCAGAGCACCCAGAGCTGCGGCTTTTGCATGCATCTTCTCTTAGACACGACTCTAGCAACCTGGGCATAGATGGCGGCAGTTGTTTGCATCTATTAATGGTAGTGTCTCGGTATTGGTGTTACTTCCGATGAAAGATCTGGTGGTGAAGGCACACACAATAATATAATAGTTCAATTTGCCTCTAAATTTGGGTTCCGTAAATACTGAATCTAGTAAACTGATAAACATTACCTAAACGATTTATCTACGTCAATACGCCAATTTCTTTCCGGTGTAGGCAGATAGAACCGAGCGTTTCATGACTCGGTCCTTACACAACTTACTTGGCCTTCCTCGCCTCTTACATACTTCCTCGCCTCTTACACATTGTATATCTGTTTCGTCATTCTTTCCTCCTGCATCTCTACATGTCCAAACTAACAGAGCGGGTCCCTTCTAATTTAAACGACGCTACTCTCTTTTATACCAACTCTGCTTCTTACATAATCATTGAGGATGCGCTCAACAAGTCTTTTGTAACAAATTTTGCGCAACGCTTTCATTTCAACCACGTTTATTCTACGTTCATACTCGCTGCTGTATCAAGATCCTGCTTCCATAAGTTAGTGTTAGGACCAGAACAGCGTTGTTTATAGCGAGCTATAGCTTCTGGCATAAGCTTTAACTGCCAAATCCATTGTGCCATTCAAATTATTTTTGCATTAATTCATATTTCCACATCAGCGGTGTACCTTCTATCCCTGCTGTAAGCATATCTAAGATATACAATCTCTTCCACTTGTACCAACGACTACATCATCATTCGTAATCCTTGCATTCTTTCTAGTTTCCATCGGTTTCAAATACGTAGGTGTTTGTGTTTTCTCATCGACTTTCATTATTGTGGTCAGTGTTTGCAGTTCTGCTAATAACACTATTAGCAGCAACGATTTATGAGAAATATGACATAGGGGATGCCATATTTTTTCATAAATCGTTGCTTCTAATCTAATCACACTCATGACTCTATCTATAGCTGTCACAATCCGTAACTGACTGCGTCTCTTCACTCCGTGTGTGCCTATCCGATCCTCCAGCATAAAGTGCTTATATGTATGTATATCTTCACACCAGGTCCCTTGCGGGGTAGGCTGAGAAGCGAGTGCCATAAATTATTTATGTTCCAGAAAGCGTCTCCAGGTTAGGTACCACCTAATGTCTCTGCTTTAAATTCTTCAAGTTTCATATCGATCATTCGATCTTTTCCATAGTTATGTCCTCATCGAGCGTTACACCGTAAAGTTAGCCACAGACTCACTGACAGGGTCAGCGTCCAAGGCATATTCATACATTAACCCAAAATATTTTACTCCACCGTTATAACCAGTGATCGGATAATCGGGCGCTAATATACCTAAACTTCATTTTTATTCCCACAAAAGAATAATACGGACATGCCTTTCAGAACCCCGGATCCCGGAATCGTTTGAAATTCCTGAGATTGCTAAAAAAGTTACCTGCATACAAAATATAGTTAGAACTCGTTGTGAAAATGATATATTTTCATTGAATAATGCTTACATACCCTCTCGTACTTTCAAGACGGCTGTTCCTTGTTAAACTCTTATTGTATTTTTTTTTAGATTTAAAAAGCCGATTTTAATGAAACTTTTAATTTACAATAAAAGTTTTATGAAAACTGGTTTCGTAACAGGCCAGCAACCTAAACTACTTATGGAATTGAAACAATTGTAATTTTATGTGTAGCACTATTTATTTTCGTACAAAAGCAAATTATAATTATAAAATCTTTCACAAAAAATATGAATGAGAACTTTTTTAGTAGTAACCACTGCTATATTTTTATTATGTTACTTATAGTTGTTTTTACTAAATTGTTCAATCCCGAGTATCCCGGATTACTTATTAATTCAGGAAGGAATATCCATATTATTCTTTCAAGGAAAGAAGTTTAGGTATATAAGCGCCCGATTATCCGATCACTGGTTATAACACTTCTAATGCGTCCTGTTTGATAACAAGAATGACATCAGCTTTAGACTTGATCACATCTGTTTTGAATGCTAACTACTTCGAGACTTCTTTATCTACTTTCAGGAGAGTTTGGTATTCTCCTCGAAGCTTTTCGTCAACCTCTCTTGTTCATTCGGTGTTAGTCTTTACGCTTCTCTTTCACTACAGCTTTGGTTTTATTCCTGCGTTTCTCGTACATTTCTCTCATCTTATTTCTCATATACTTACTCCGGTTAAATTATCTATCTATCTATAACTTCACGCCAAATCCCTTGCGGGGTAGGCAGAGAGAACCGAGCGCCACGTGACTCGATCCTTACATATCTCACTCGCTTCTTTAACATTCATTGCTCTTCTCATGCACGCACGCCGGTTTCTAGGGCTCCTGACATCACCTTCTGATAGAACATGACCAATTTGGTCATGGTAGGTAAGTCTTGGCCTTCCCCGGCTCCTACATCCTTCCACTTTTGCATTGTATATCTGCTTCGTCATTCTTTCATCTTGCATTCTTTCTACATGCCCGAACCATCGGAGCATGCCTCTTCTTATTTTAACACCGACGCTCTCTTTCAGACCAACTCTATTTCTAACATCAGCATTGCGAATACGGTCTACGAGCCTTACGCCACAAATTTTGCGCAGCGCTCGCATTTCAGCCACGTTTATTCTACTTTCATGCTCTTTCTGCCATACCCAACTCTCGCTTCCATAAGTTAGCGTTGGGACCAACACTGCATTGTGTATAGCGAGTTGTGCCTTCTGGCTCAGGATTTTACTGCCAAGAAGTTTTCCCAACGCTCCATTCACACTATTCCCAGCACTCACTCGTCTTTCCACATCTGCGGTGTACCTTCCATCCCTGCTGAAAGCGCATTAAATTATGATACCTAATAGCGCATCTACGGGTTTCTTTTCGCTATTCAGTACCTATACTTTCTTTCAAAACGTTAATATATTGCATTCATTATAGTATTTCGTAGTCTTCTGTCGGAATAATAGATAAATAAGTATTTTTTGACAAACGATACAGCGTCATGTAATCTTAAACTAATAGCGTATTTTTTTCGTAAATACATCCTTATTATACATAGACAGCACCTAAGCTAAGGCAAAGCGAACCCACAATATTTTTTGTGGTAAAGTAGCCATAGCTAACCTGGCTACCGAACTCGTAATCGACTCAATTTTTGGTCATTACGCCTCCATGTAATATACATGGAGATTTCGTTCCACGCATACATCTAAAAGCTTAATTCACTCTCATTATCTCCAAAGCTACTAAGGACAGTATCGTAGCTATCTCGTTTGATTTCTACTTATCCATTTCCAGATTTCCACATATTATTACCCTTCATTTCCTGAACCTAAATCCAGCATATCCGTCACAGACTCCAGAAAACTTCTCAAGTATTTGGGCACACGTTGAACTCGGAGGCTAAACGCGGGAGGGTGCGTACGCTGCGACTGTGCAGAAATACGCGTATGATACCCAGTTTTAACAAACTCTGAGAAGTCGTAAACCTACCGAACTACACCAGAGGCTAAATAGGAGGAGAGTACGACAGCTACTGCCGCACTGGCACGATCGCCCTGGTTCACCCCAGACCATAGGGTCATCTCTCCACCGGGAAGGTCATTGGTTACACTCCCCTTCCGCGTAGTCGTGTCGCACGTGTCGCACACAAGCATTTAGGAGACGATAATTTATTACGTGTTTCAAGCTCATTCATATTATTTTTCAATCCAAATCAAACATTCCCAGCGCCAATGCTTCACTCGGCTCCTTATTACATTGTATAGATTATGCTATGACTGGATAAATTATCGTTTATTTACTTGCCTACACATCCGCAAAGTGCTATACCGGTTCTGATTGAACCGGTTCTCTACTTAATGATGCAGAATATCACTTGATTAAAAGTTTGATATAATATGTTGCAAGTAAAGTTTCAATACGACGCCAGAACTGGATCTTCCACTTCAATTTGAAGTGAATACAATTTTTTAACTTGTGTACATTAAGTACGAAACCCTGCCCGAAATCCGACTTACACTTGACCTTTTTTGTTATATAGAAGTAAATTACACAATATCACAAAATTTGTATAGCATACTTGCTGATATTGTAACTTTTTGTTGAAAGGTGTTAATTAGCAATTTCAGCTTGTTAAAATAGCTTGTAGACCTGATTTTTTTCTTTACAATGACGTGAGGCACACATGCATACAGTCCATCTGATGTAAAGTTATTGCCGTAGTAATAACGCTTGCAATAAAGATAGTATCGCTCGCGTTGCCTCCCCAGCTGCTAAAGGCAACTACTTCTTGAGGGCTTACTGGTAATCTCACTCACTCGCAAGTACACAACAACCCTCTAGGGAGCTGTTATTTGGCTGCGGTTTTCTATAAGGTGGAGGAACTCATGGTAGCTTTGATGTGCCCTGCCTTTTAAAAATATCTAGTCCAATGCAAATAGACATATCCATGCACACAAATGTTAGTATTGTCTGGGAATCGAACCTACGATGTTATGTGGCGACCATCGTTAACCTCTCGACTACCAAGCTCGTAAATGACGTTACATGTAATTAATGTCACTATATTTCACCGTTTCATCAGCCGTCCTTGTTGACATACATATACTATCACTATATCTGTATTTATTTGTTAAGACATCTTCGGTTTATATGGTTAGAGACAGAAATTGATACATAAATTAAAGTAAGTGCCGATTAAAATGACAGTTAAATAAATTGCCAATAATTATAAACACAATGCAATACAATAACATGACTACACTCTATTTCTGAAACTGTAGTAATAACATACATAAAAGTCTAGAAACAGACCTTATTTTGATATATTGATAGTTCTATAACTCTGTTTATCATTTGCGCTATGAGACCGTCATGTTAATAATAGTAAAGGAGAAATATGTAAGAATATCGGTATAAATTTACGAGTAAAGTCGCGGGCGGGGGGTTTCGCTCGCAAGTCTCTTCCTAGGGTTCAACTTATCTAAAAACAAAATCATAAAAATCGGTTCGCTATGAAAGACGTACAAACAGATAATTTTGTGTACATCAGTAAGGAAGGACTGTAAGTACGAGTAGATATGGTCGCTGGCATAACTGAAGACTACTATTACAACATTATAACACAATTCTAAAAAACAATTTATAATTGATTCATCTTCTGCAAATTCCTTTTGTAAGAGATAGTTAAAAGAAATTCTGACTCATTTGTTGACCTAGGAACTGATAACCTAAACCACTGAAATCAGCAACTTGTAATGAGATTTCTTGGTGAGGTCTAAGCATTCGCTAAGATAGGATTTTAGAAAACGCATGTGGTATATCGGAGTACGCGCTGACGAAGTTTCGAGCAACTTCTAGTTGGCTATAAAACACGATAACAAACGGTAAATCAACGATCTCCGTCCTGACAATAGCCTATTAAATTATCACACCAATTTTTGTATTAGACATCTCCTTTTTGCGTCATGTCGTGTTCAAACTCTGGCAAGGAGTCTGGAGTTGCGCGATGCAGATGCTGAACGATGACGTTATTGCTCTGCGGTCCTGATGAATAATTTGCGTGTTCAATGCCAGACAAGACAAGCTATCACATGTATAAAGTATTGTGATATCGTTTTGGATTAATTACACCAGACACAATTCTAATCGAAACATGATAACATAGTTGTTTATGGCTTCACATATTCCGTGTACGAGTACGTCGTGTTTGTACATCTGTTTGAATTTTGAATGTGCCATCCCTTGGGAGAGTTGCCAACCGTACGCATTTGGCTGTTCGTATTTCCTGGTTTGAACAGGCTACTAAGAGCGTTAGGGTAGAATTTATACTGACCAATTAATTGTCACAGTGTCTGAATACAAGTTTTCTATACTAGGGCTTTATTCCTCTTTTATCAGAGGTCGTCAAAAAAAAAATAAGAAGATTAGAGAAGCGAGTGAGATGTGCGAGTAGCTCAGCGTGAAAATATATACATACATGGATTTATTGTGGGCATGGGGGTGCCTCCGCTATGTCTAGAATGTCTGTAATATATTTTTCCAGAACAAACTCTTAACACTTTTGATACCACAGAATATATGAATATTGTGCTAAAAATGCATTGAACGCGCTCCTATATCGTGAACAAACGCTTTTATTTTAGAATTGAGTTATTCGTCTTCGAATGAACTATAGCGTTATTTTTATTAGCGTATGTTGGGTGCACGCTCCATCTTTATTACATTGCAATGTATATTTTACTACATATGATCTCCTTGTTTAGCTGCTATAAATTTTGCACTTTCTGACTACTTTCTATTCTCGTGTTCCTGACTTGTTATTACTATGTTTAAGTTTTCTCAGTTTATGTCATCCTAAAAACTTGATGCACGTAACTAAATTCCTGATTTACATAATTGTACAATTTACAAAAGAAAGAAACAACACAATAATTACTATTCAATTGAAAATTTGTAAAAAGTATCCGACTGTCCCTGTATGTCGAGAACCATTGAATCAATTTTCATCACATTAAGAACCACTACTATCAAATCGTGTTGAAACTAGGCGCTATACCATATAAACAAATTTGTACACGAGTGTTACTTTGCATTTATATATCAAAGTCAAATAGTTTTTATACATATTCCACATTAACGTTGACGAGCTCGTTGGTGGAGCGGTTAGCAATTCTACTTTAACTCTAAACGCTCGTGGGTTCGATTCCCAGACAGGGCAAAACATTGTGTGCATGAATATGTTTTGTATAGCTTGGTTTTCTAGAGAGGTATGGCGCATCAATGAAGTCCGACTGGGGAAGTTTCTCCACCTCCAAAACCGCAGTCAAATAACAACCTCTGGAAGGGGGTAGTTGTATTCCTACGACTGAGTGAGGTTACCGGTACGTTCCTAAGGAGATGCTGATCAGCAAAACGCTATTGATATTTCTTATAATGCAAGCGTACATATGTTACGGCTTTACATCGAATGGACGGACCATGCTTGTATGCTGGCCGACGTTGTATCTATTTATCTATCTAACTTCACGCCAAATCCCTTACGGCTAGGCAGAGAGATCCGAACGCTACGTGGCTCGATCCTTACATACCTCACTCGTTTCTGTAACATTAATTGCTCTTTTCATGCACGCTGGCCGGTTTTTATATACACATCAATATAATATATAGTCCATGGACGTTGTGTATATACACATAAATCCCCTCCGCACCACGTACACAAGGAATAAGTTAACAAGCGCATTTCTTTACGTTTAAATTTTTACCTATGAACCATAATTGAACCTGTCAATTATGGTTCATAGTCAACATGATCATAATTTCCGCCGAAGTACCACACCATATACGAGTACCATAATAATCGGTACTCTGCCACTTGCATGAATTAGCTAAATCGTGTGGGGGATATATCCAGCCTCAGGGATAATAAGTAGTACTTGCGAGAAAAAAATTGTGAAGGTGCAAAGATTATAATGTCTATGTCCCAATAAACAAACATGTTCTATCTGTGCCCGAAAGTAGTGATTACCATTATCTGTTATGTTCATTTATATGAGTTAGTCACCCATAAGACGGTGCTTGTGTACATGATTAGCTCTGGAATATTATGGATCAACAACACCTGAGGTTACCAGTAAGCTCATAAGGAGTTGCTGTGTTAGCAGCAATGATTTCGCCACTGGGCCCGACATGTTTCAGTTACTGCACTTTGAGTTTGTCTATGCCTAACGCCTTTCTATTTATCAGTGTTTTTTATTGCAGTGGCAAGTTGATTAGTTTGAATGTTTGGCTTAGTCATTGTTTTTTGCCTGAATTTCCTATGTTAATGAACTTTGAGGTTTCCTATTGTATAGAGGCAGCTAGCTAGTAGTCTGGTCATGTGTGGTCCGTCAGCGCTGTGTGGCGATTGAAACATCACCAGAAAGTTTATCGAGAATGGTCTACTCTCTTCTACTACTGAGTGTTATATTGATGTTCGTTGCGGTATCTTTCCGGTTCTCGCTAATGCCCTTCGCCAGTTTTTCGATTAATTTTGTGCCTTTACTAATAGTTGCTTGTGTGATGGGTATCTTTCATGAACTGTGTTTCGTAGGTATTCATTAGTTACCGTTACTGTGTTTAGACCAGGAATGTGGTCTGTTCGGCAACATCTAGATCCGAGATAGAGGCTGTCGAGCAGCTCAGATTAAAAAAAAAGATACATAACCATAAACATAATATACATATACATACATATGTATATGTTGAAATGATGTCGAGATGACTATAAGTACCGAGGCACGATATAAGTTGTTTTCTCGGTTTGAAAATCCAACGATTTTGAGCACTGGGGCTTATATTTTCGTTGGCAATGATCAGGTCAGAGTTGTAACTGTGCCGTCATCATTCACGTTGGAAATATGCCGGTAAATTGCCGGTGGCGTAACTGCCGGTGGTGTAGTCAGACTGAATCCGCTGTCCGCCGCTCATTCAACTGTTCAAATCAAATAAATTTAAATGCAATTTAATATAACCTGCTTTATGCGCTTCCGCCACCAATTAGTTCATGCAAACTAGCGTTGAGTGAATTTATTGGCAATCGCGAGGACGACTGTAGCAGCCGAGGCAGAGACTAACGGAGCAGCCATGGCAGCGATGGCATGTTGCATCTACTGCATCTGCTGCTGCGGTCGTCCTCGCAATTGCCAATAAATTCACCCTGCGCATGTAAATTTATTCCTCGCGATTGCCCGCCATCTGGAACAGTAACCGCATGCACCCGCTACCGTTGCTGCCATGAATGCCTTGGTCGTCGCTGCGATACGTGTTTCACCTCTCCACGAGGCATCCACTGTAGATGTAAATCGTGTGAATAACATGCTACAGGTCACAAGTCACTTGTAGTATGTTATTCTAACGACTAACATCTATCATATTGCATGCAAATTTGACTTTCGCAAAATAACGCCTGAATCTATTAATTATCAAATGAATTTTTATATGTCAAAAATTTTTCATGCGAATCTTTTAAATTTAGGCGCAACATTTTTCTGCCTTGGTTTTTAGTTAAATCGTCAGTTGACACTAAATTTATGTCAGTACAGCTGTACGATAACAATGATGTTAAGTGGTATAATTAAAGATATATTAAGGCATTTGCTGAATCATTACTAAACATCTTTGTCATCCAGATATTCATCAATTCTGTAATGAGTCTTTCTGTGTCTTTGGAAGATATTGTTGGGAAAGGACAACTGTTTCAGGCAATTTATTATAAAATCGAACACAATTTACAACAAAAGATCTAATAGTCTTAACAAGCCGTCATACACAAGTTATGCCTGCTACTAAGATATTCACTGAAAACGACTTTATATTTTTAAGAGCATACATTTATATATTTGCATATTTTCTTAGATGTACTAAGAGGTGACAGGAAGAATATTTATTTTGAACATTTCCCTTAGTTAATCCCTGCAGCCCTATGTACAGCCAATAAAACAGATGACTATTTTGTAAGGTAAAATTGTTTCAATATCGGCTTCTTTTTCCCACAACAATTTACCATACATGATTACAGTGAAAGTATGTGAAATTGACTAGGCGTATATACGTCAATTGTCTGATTTTCTGAACTGCCTTTGCAGCAAGCTGAGCCTTTTTTTTAACATTATTCGTTTGATTTGGCTAGATTTGGATTAATTAAGTAATTTATTATTCAATTTGTTTTTACAATACTTACACAGAAGTCGAAGATACGTCTTGGGTTATAAGTTACAATTATTGGCAGTTCATTTAAAAATTAGTATATTTAAATAAATTGTACTGATTTCAGCTTTCTAGTTCCATATAGGTACTAGGGGAGATTATATTTATGGTTTTGCGATTTAAGTTTCTTAATTTGCTTGCTCTAAATAGGATGGCTCGTTACATTCTACTTACTAGTTACTTGGGTTGTCCATTGCGAACTGAATTTTCGATTTCTTGCCATGCCCGACATCGGAATCCTTTCAGTCTCATTTGAGGCATGTTTACACGTATCTACGTTTTTGTTAAAATTTCGGATTTAATAAGCATTATACGCGCATTACGTGGGACGAGAATCGCGAATCTCGCTAGCAGTTTTGCAGCCATAACTATCATCCAGGGAGTCACTTGGGCGTGGACTCTGTCAATATCTCCATGCTTTCCCTGTCGAGCTGCTCATCACATGTCAGCAAGTCCCACCTCCCTTTTGTCGTTTGCTTAGTGGCAGAGTGCATCGCGGCTAACAAGATAGTTAACTTGCTGCTTGTTGCTGGGCAAGCTGGTCGCCGGACCAAGTCGGGGAGCCTTAAGTAGTCGAACATATCACCATTTTGACGACGTATGTGGTAGAGTGGTTAGTAATGTTACTTTAACACCAACGCTCGTGGGTTTGATTCCCACACAGGACAAATATTTGTGTCCGTGAACATGTCTATTTGTCTTGGTCTGAATGTTTTCAAGAGAGGTAGGGCGCAAAGTAAGTCGACTGGGGAAGCACCGCCACTTCACAGAAAACCGCAGCTAAATAAAAATTCCCTGGAGGGTTGGTATGATCCTGCGAGTAATTGAGGTAATGAGTAAGCTCTTAAGGAGTTATGTGTTATCATCAGGCGTAGCAACGCGCGAGTGATACGTCATGTATTGCAAGCATTCATAGGTTACCGTACCGTAGCCGTTTTACATCAGGTGGGCCGTATGCTTACATGCATTATATTGCCTCTCGACGTTGCTCAAAAAAACTTTGGAGTAGGCCAGAGACGGGCTCCAATGGTCAACCGCTGGCGAAGTCGCGCATCAAAACAGTTTTCATGTCATGACTTCACCACCACCGGAAGGAGGGCGTGTCGTGGTAGTTTTCGTAGTCTGTCATTGTGATAGAAGATCCGGTAGAACCACGTTCCCTATCTAGGTGTGTGGTATCCTTAAGAATTTCCGCAAGCAAAAACGAATATTGGCTTTGTTTTGCTCTAAAAATGTTGTTGGTTCCCTCCCATTAAGAAAAAGGCACCGCTAAAATGTAGCGCTCGGGTACATAAGTATCAGGGCCGCTCGATTGTTAGATGGGTCAAGGGCATCCGGAAACCGATGTGCCACTTCACAAAATGAATTACCTGCTTCGCGACGAGTTTTTGGGGTACTGTACCCAAAAGGCTAAACGGAAACCTCATTGCTTGCACTATGCTGTTTGTACAGTAGCTCGTAAAGAACTGATGCTAGCCTGAAATTTGAATTTTTTGTTATTTGTTAATTGTAGAAAGTTGACTCAAATCCGAATATTTAATTGGAAATTCAATTCAGTAAGGTATTGTAACGGAGAGAAAACAATTTTCCGAATATTTATACGAGTAATTACATATATTTTGTAATAATGGGTGGCAGGTTTCGACAACTGTTACAGGATTCCAACTCAAAAGCTAAATTTAATATATGTATTTAGGTAAAGTGATAGCCCAGTGGATAAAGAACCGGTCCCAGGTTCGAATCCTGCCATGAACCACAAAATTTTTATTTTCGGATTTGTGTACATATTTGTAATTATCACTAGTTTGGCGGTGAAAGAAAACATCGTGAGGAAACCCAGTCCAACAAATTATATTTCGAAAGACGTGTGACCTATCCTAAACAAGGTCTGATTTTCCAGCTCTCGCTCCCATAAGTAAGCGTTGGGACCAGCCATGCAATTCTGTAAGAGCAAACATCCTTACATCCTCGGAAACATCGGCTGTTATAGCCTTTAACACAAAATTGCAATTCCTTAGTGTCGCTTTTCATGGTTGTGCGACACTAGCGCCGCAAGGCTGCGTTTGGAATTGGAATCCTACAAGGCAAACAGCCTCGCGTACGCTTACAGGCTTATAGAATACCAAATAATTTAGCCGTGATCGCAGTAGACGATGTCAAAGCTGTGACATCTGTGATCATAGCGACGCACACAGCCATTACGAGTCGCTTAGAGAATTGCATGGCTGGTAAGGTAAAGTAAAAATTTAGGGTATCATTATGTCACGTGTGTGTCACTGTGTTTAAACAATAAGTACCGATAACGCTTATAATATAGCTTGTAAGGTGTGAGCGGTATAAACAAACACTTGCCTATCTTTCTAGTCGTTCGAATGTAAGAACTATGTAGAAAAATTGCGTGATGGGGAACACTAATAGAAAGGCGCGACTCGCAGTTGTCCGCTTTTTTCGTAGACACGAGTAAAATACTGCACTTTGTCTAGCTCGCTGTATATATCTGTTACAACTGTTTTGTTTCTCACGGTTTGTGGAAATGAAACCTCTGGCTGACCTACATGTCTTTTTCCCAGAAGGTATACTAGCCCTCTTTCCATGAAGTATATACAATGGCGCTTAAAAAACTAGACACATCGGCGACATTAAATTTTAATGACAGCGAGGAATAGTTTAGTAATGACATTATCCATTACAAGGGATATTTGCGTTCATATTATACAACGTCGGGAGACATACAAGCATATGCCCTTCCTGATGTAAAGCAGTTGCCGTGGCATATTAACTTTTACAATAATTTAAGTATCACTCGTGCGATGCCACCTCTGCTGCTAACACAGCAACTCCTTAGATATAGAGCCTACTGGTGTCGTCACTCACACTCAGGAATACAACATTACTCCTGGGAGTTGTTATTTGACTGCGGTTTTATGTGAGGTAGGGGGACTTCCCCAGACAGTCTGCTTTGATTTGTCCTACCTCTCGTAAAAACACCCAGACCAAGGCAAACAGACATGTTCATGCACATAAATGATTGTCCTGTGTGGGAATCGAACCCACGAGCTTTGGCGTCAAACTACTGTGCCACCGAGTTCGTCAAAATTGTTTTAAAGTTAAATATTGAAACTAACCCTCTTGGGTTATTTCACCATATGAATATTATGGGTCTTTAAACTCTTTAGTGAGATCATATTTTCTTTATGCAACGTCGTGAGGCGTGCAAGCATACGGCCCACCTAAGGTTAAGTGGCACAGCAACTCCTTAAGATGATGTTCAAGTTCAGTTCAAGAAATTGTACATAGAGCGTACTTACATATCAAAACAATACCAACCAGGGAAATATCTTGACTTTACAGAACGTCGTATTATCCATACACAATCTCCTGAATGATTGGGTTTCTGTAATGTTTATCAGGAAACTCCTGACGAAAATCTGCGTTAACAGCGTGGGTATCTATGCACGAGCGGTACTAATCTTTATTCGAGTCGGTCAGTAGGTATATGGACAGACTTTCTATTCGATATAATTTGTGTTTACAACAGTACCTATTGTCCAAACTTTTGACCGAAACTTCGGATTTTAATCTTGGAGTAGACCTCTAGGGCTTCCCATCCAATATGCAAAAGTTCGTGACCGATTACTTTGAAAATTTGACACAATGTTGCATTACAAAATAGGACTTATTTTTTATATTACTCAGACAAACCAAAGCAATATATCTCAGGACACTGATTTATCAACATAATACTGTTGTTACAGCTACATTGTTGTTGACATTATTGACATCCCTTTACAACTTGTAACCAATGCTCTTCTTATATTTTGTTTATCGATTTATGGAATAAGTTAAATCGTGTTATACGTTTTTCCGATATATTGCAACAGAATAGGTGACAAGAAATTGTGTGATTATATAGAGAAGGCGTACGGCGTAGAAGGGTGTCTCCCCCTCGTTGGGCGGGCGGCTGAGCGAAGCGCTCCGCCCGCCGCGCCTCCGCCCCGCTCCGCTCTCCCTCCCGATCAGTAGAACGCTTCCAGTCTTCGGAGTAGACCGTGCGCGCGTAATGCCGTATTATTCTCCGTCTGCGCGTCAGCAAACGAATATTGTACAACCTCTTCGGTTCGTTGCATTGATGCATGAACCACATTACATAGACGCTTATCTGCACTTCATCATTCATTACTCATGACGGAGATGTCGAAATGCCACGCTGTTGTCATTTGTTAACTCATTGTTATAGGGTTAGTAGTTTGATGGTAGATTCATCTAGTATCATTGTTACACCGTGTTAGGTGATTAAACGCTGCTTATCATTATGTAGTTCCTCACATTTAGAGCTCACTAGTCTAATAAGTGTGATTTGTGTTTAGGCTACGGTTATTGTCAGGGCGGTGTATTCGTTTTCTAGTGTTGTACATAACATTTATTTACTTTAACATTTAAGATTTTGGTTTAAGATCAAATAGACAATAATTTAAAAAAAAGTGAGGCGTGGTCGTGCATAAAAATAAAAATATACGTGTCAATTTGTCTCTCTTGTTATAATCGATTTGAAAGGTCTTTATTTACTAAAGAATGTTCCTAATATGTCATTCAAGAAATTTCGCTTAATCTTATAAAATTTGTTGTGTACGACAATGACGAGAGTGCGGAATTAAGAAAAAAAAACACTAATTTACGTCGGAATCCGGCCAGAATCCGTGTGTAACTCGCTCCCTACATTTCCGTAGCGTATCCGTAGTATAATGTTATATAGCTTTGGAATAAATAATATTATGTAATTCTCGGGTTTGTTCCTTATTTCTTCTACAGGATCTTCTTAAACGCTAAATTTAAAACTTCCAAGACAACTGAAAGTGCCTTACGTTTTGGTCACGCGTCATTTAGTATACTAATATGCCATTCGGTGACGCATAAGATTTTGTTAAAATTTTTACATACTTATTTTTTATAGATCATAAGATTTGTTATAAATTTCTCCTTGACATATATATCCATTTTGGAGAACAGTTCCTTGACAGACAAACATACAAACAATAACAGCAAAATGTTCAAAGTTCTTTTTCAAGATTTCTTTTCGTTGTACGAAATCCTAAAAAGATGTTGCGACAGTTAACACCTAAATTCAATCAAATTCTTCCATAGTATCTCATCTCATCTCAGAGTCAAAAAATTAAAGTTACATTGCATTTAAAGTTAAACTTTTTTAATTATGTATCATTGTAAATACTATAACATAGTCATTACCATTACTAATTGCAGTTCGCGCGCGTTGGATCCCTTTGTCGCGGTAAACGTCACCCTATGTCCGTTTAAAGTTATATGGCATTTAAAGTTCAACAAAGTTTAAATTATGAATACTATAATGTATATATTGGTAACTTCTACCCGCAATTCGCACGCGTTGGATCCCGTTATCACGGTACATGACCTTATGTCCGCTTAAAGTTACAAGGCATTTAACGTTCCACAAAATTTGTTTTTAAAATACTATATTGTATGTATACCTACCTACCTTCTAAGTGGAGATCGCCCGCGTGTCATCTCTTTATAGCAGTAAACTTCACCCTGTGGTCCTTCTAAATATCCAAGACTACCTCTGTACCAAATTTCATTACGACCTGTTCAGCGCTCTAGGTGTGAAAACTGACAAAACAAAGATACAGACTTTTCCATTTTGTTACTTTAGATTACATATAATTATTTGTTTGATAACGGTATAATAATGAGTATTTCAATTATAGATAAAGTATAACCATCGTTGTTAGTGTACCGTTTGTTGTTGACAATACGCCTCGCGGGGCAGTAACAGCTGATGGCGGGCCCCGTGGTGGGCGCCATTTACCCCGCGAGCAGGCGCGCTGCCGATGCAAGGTCGTTTAGTTCGTATCGAGCGGTGCCGGTCAAATATTTAACAAGTCATTCCCATCTTAGTGTTTAACAATAACAAACATCTTACTATGGAATGGAATTGTCGTTTTCAATTTGCATTATTGAATTTGTTATGCAGTATACAATGTGACGAAGTAATCTAGCACCAGGTCGCTCTGATGTAAAGCGTTTACTGAAGCTTACGAACACAATATAAAGAATATTATGCTACGTACGCAGGAATCACTCAGGTACTAGCTGGAAACCTCACTAACTCGCAATAACAGCCTTCGAAGTAATTGTTGTTTGACTGTGATTTTCTGTAAGATGGAGGCACTTCCCCAGTTCTATTATTTATTATCGGTACTCGTTCGCTACTCAGCAGAGCCACGTGTAGGTGCAAAAGTTAGCAGCAATCCAGTTTATGGCCTCGGTATATCAGAGATAATCGTCTGGGTGCCGACTGCGTTTTTCTTTTGTGTATTCCCCCGTATTTCCGCCCGTTTCCGCTTAGACCGTTGCGTGCCTGTTCTCCTTTGCTGTATGGCCAGGCGGCACAAGGCTCACCGGATACAACTGCGGCTGCGGAAATTCCGCAGAAAGCGTTTTTTTTACCAAACGTGAACCTTGATATATTTTTTCTAGAAATTTGCAACTTTCGAATAATATATTTTGGCGGCATACGAAGTAGGTTAGATCAACTTGCACATAATATATAATATGCGTAGGTAATATAAGGGAGGTAGGGCACATATAGTAGCCCGATTGGGGAACCTCCACCTCGCAGAAAACCACAGGCAAATAAGAAATTCTTGATAGGTTTTTGGGTTCCTTCGAGTGTTGACGTCCACTTGAGTGAGAAGAAAAGAGCTCTTGAGTAGCTAACTGATTAATCTGTTTGCATCGGGGATATCAACACTCGAGCAATACTCCTTGTGTTGAAAGCATTCATAGGCTACGGTAATCACTTTGCATCATGTGGGCCGTACGCTTGTATTCCTCCCGACGTTGTACAAAACAAAATAATTCCTTTCATTATCGAATTCAAATTGTCCCTAGAAATTTCCTTGACAGAGATAACTCATTTATCTTTGTGTTGTTATTAATTATTACGTTTCCACGTATACGGAAGTTTATCTCACGGGTTACAATTATTATGAACGACTCGTGCGTATGCAAATTAAGACTATGGATTCACACGGAACGATGTTTGAATTTAGATAATTATTGCTATTAAAGACTTAGGTCGAGTATGTAACTTTTAATACATACAGTGCTGAACAATCGATGAATCTATGTATATATAACTTTCCACCATGAGAACCGAGCGCTATATAACTCTGTTCTTACACAGAGAAGTGTGTAAGAACTTTACGCTTCTTTAACATTCATAGCTCTTGTCACGCACGCTCCTGACGCCACCTTCTTGATAACACACGACCTATTTGATTGTGGTAGGGGAGTCTAGGCTTTCCTCGGTACCTACTTCCTTCCTCTTTCGCGTTGTAAATCTGTTTTGTTATTCTTTCCTAAACTAATCATAATCTTACTAATAATTATGAATAATGACAGTTCGATGAAATGATACTGATGACTGGTGATTGCATACTGACGGGCTCTGACCGCGAAAATTTTGCATTTTTTTTTTACTAACGGCGAAGGCAAAAGCATGTTTATGATTTTAGCAGACTGTGTATGTTCATTCGTCATAATGTATATCTTCTAAACTATTTGTATGACAAATGAGATGGTATCGTTGGAAACGTCATGCGGTTTCGCTAGACTGCTACATAAAGTATTACAACATTTTTCTTTTCCCGTTTCTTAATCCGTGATTGGCGAGGTCCAAAAATACTGATTTTTACTTGAAGGGACTGCCGTCAGATTTTCATAACCCCAGGGAAAACCAGAACTTTCTTAGATTAGATCACATCTTTCGAAATATAATTTCTTGGACTTGCAGGATTGGTCATAAAATTTTCCGTCACTGCCGAGCAAGTAATAATTAAAAATATATACATAAATCCAAAAAAAACACGAATTTAGTGGTACATACCAGGATTTAAACCGGACACCAGTTAGTCAATAGGTCTATCTATCTATAACTTCACGCCAAATCCCTGGCTGGGTAGGCAGAGAGAACCGAGCGCCGCGTCACTCGATCCTTACACACCTCACTCGCTTCTCTTCTCTTCGTTCATTAATTTAGTCAATAGTTAGGTAATCATATTTAGTGTGAAATGAAAGTTCGTAATGTATTAACCGATACCTACTAAGAAATTGTTCAATTTTACTTTTAATTTATGAAGTCGGATAATGTCATTACGTTACGTTTAATTTGTCTACTTTACATTTTCTAATTTGTATGAAAATTTACGGAGGAAATCATTAGTGCCCTTTCTTTTGCAAGTGACTGTATATAGATGTTATATAAAAACAGCCAATACATAATAATGGTCTTCAAAAATATTTATAGGTTATTTATTGTACAAACCAGCCGTGTTTGTAAAATATGGATGTCCTCACCTACTTATAAATAATTTTAATGTAAATTAACAACTAAAACCTGATTACGACAAAAAATGCTCACCTAAAAGGTAAAAACAAGAATTCAATATCAATACATTGAAGTTGGTCTCGGTCTTAAATGTCGGTTTTGTATAACCATAGTCGCACAGCATTTGTATGATGTATACGTGTCTTGTTTTTATACAACATCGGGAAGCGTACAAGCATACGGCCCACCTGATATAAAATGGTAACCGTAGCTTATGAACGCATACAATACGCACTACAAGAAGTATCGTTGGCGAGTTGCCTTTCTGCTGCTAATACACAACTCATAAGGAGCTTACTAGTGACCTTAGTGCCATGAAGGCAGGAACACAACGACCATTTAGGATTATTTTTGTACCTCCCGTACTTGCCCAATGGGACTTTCATGCGTCCCACTTTAAAAAAAAATACCCGAATAGAATAAATGGTCATGTACCTAAATGTTTCTCCTGTGTGGGAATCGAACCCACCAGCGTTGGTGTTACAGTAACGTTGTTAACTACTCCCCCACTGGGTTCATCAAAATAAAATATATGTGATTACGGTTGTACGAAATAAACATTTATTTTAATTATTATACATACGGCCCACTGATGTAAATTAGTTACCGTATCCTACTAAGGCTTGTAATTATATTAAGTATCACTCTCACGATGCCTCTGCTGCTTACACAGCAATTCCTTAGGAACTTACTGGTGACCTCACTCACACGCTGGAACACAACAACCCTCTAGCCAGCGAGTTGTTATTTGGTTGCGATTTTCTGTGAGGTGGAAGTACTTCCCAAGACGGATTGCTTTAATGCGCCCTACCTCTCTTAAAAAAAATACTCCATGCTGTAGTGCAGTAGTAGCCCAGATAAAGAACCGGCCTATTGACCAACTGGTTCCCGGTTCAAGTCCTGACTTGTACACCAAAATTCGCCTAATCATTAGGCTTAGGTAGCGGATCCCGCCAATCCCAATGGCTTATGAAACGGGATAACGATAAGAAGTAGGAGATATAGGTCAAAAGTTGATTCGCTGTACTAGTTATGATTATGTAAAATTTTATCAATATCTTACACTGCCATCACTAATATTTCATGTGATCCGAGGACGATGGACACACAAACAGCCAAATTTCTAAAAAATACGTGTTTAGGCATCTGTATTGTACAGTACAGCTGCATAACTATATATTTTTAAATATTCCAAGCACCAACACGGCCCTGTACGTTTTTATTATTATGTAAAGATGTTTTTCTTCACACTTCGGCTGATGGCAAACTGTTACGGTTGCCGTAGGTTTTCTTCATCGGATTTCCGGTAATTTTACTCACTCGCAGGAACACAACATACCGGAATTCGAACGGAGGAAGTACTTTCCTAGTCAGGCTGGTCAAGTTTGTTAATTATGATTGTTTAAATTGTGAAGCTGGTCTCTAATATTGATACTGAAACTATTTTTTTTAATTATGCCTGTCTGTTGGCGCGCATCACACAAACGCTACGTAATGTATTTTAATAAGATTTTTATAATTTAATTTCATAGCTTATAGTTTGAATCAACATTTAGGCTACATTACATCCTGGTTTTTTTTCTATTTCCTGTAAGAATAGGATTTTTTGGGTGTTCAGGAGGGTTAAACAACATGGTTCAGGAAAACATTGTAAAACCCAGTTCTAATATCGCCAACGTTGTCGGAAGCTAATATTAAATATAGATATGGCCTACCTTCTTTTTTGTATGTCTTCTTCTTAGCGTTATTCCGTTTCCTAACCCATTAGGATTAGGCGGGGTCCGTTACAATATATTGAATTTTTACATGGGGCGACTGCCGTCAGGCATCCGCAACCCAAAGGGAAAATCAAACCTTTCTTAGGTAAGGTCACTCGAAATATAATTCGTCGGATGTGCTGGTTTCCTCATGGTGTTTTCCTTCACCGCCGACCAAGGGTTAATTACAAATGTGTACATACATCCGAAGACACGATTTATGTGGTATCTTCTTTTATGTATGTATGCACCGGCATACGTCATTCTGTGGATTTAATTTTGTCTAATATTCTTGTATATTTTTGTCAATTTTATTTTATTTACTTACGTGTCGAAATGTTTCCTTTATTGGCATTTGGTAGACGGGTCAGCCCATAGGAAATTAACATGTCTACGAACAGCGTATCGAGGACACTACTCCCGGATATTGTCGTGACGGCGACTAGGGCGTGGCTCGGTCACTATTTTAGATATATTTTACTTTTGGGCTTTTACTACTTACTCAATTCGCATCGCATCAACCCTCACTCATACCAGTGCAGGGATACGGGTCTCTCTTCAACCGAAGGGGTTTAGAGCATACTCCACCACGCTGCTCAAATGCGGATTGGCGGAGGCCAGTGTTTTCAAGCCGCTCGAGGGCCACTGACTTAGCTTAACGACTGTCGGAGTAACTCGTGATAGATAAACCCATCCAGAGACAGGCTGCGGTCGACGTTGCTTAACCTGCGTGTTCGGTTAGAATGACACGCGCAACGACGCCATCGAGCTCTCTACTTACTCAATTATGGAATCGTAGTTAACACGATTCTAGTGTTAGTAACATTATAGAAGTACATCGCGCGTCTTTAACTGTCTGTACTTGTCTGTACTTGTTAAGGTATGTTCATGCAAAATATTAATTTACTAGATTTAAGTGGTTTCAGTATTCCGTATACATGTATGATGATAAGTAATATCGTCAGATTCTTTTGTTTCTTATAATACAAACTTTTTAAAAAAGATTGGACACATCCATGCGGTCTGAATGTGGAAGTACCTTCACCTCACAGAAAACCGCAGCCAAATAAACCTCATTGGAGGGTATTGTATTCCTGTGAGTGAGTGAGGTTACCAGTAAGACCCTATGAAGTTGCTGTGTTAGCAGCAGAGGTGGCAGTTCGCGAGCAGTACTTTCAATATTGCAAGTATTCATAGGCTACGAAAAAAAATTACCTTACAACAGGTAGGCCGTATGCTTGTATGCCTCCCGACGTCGTAGAAAACACATATTTAGTATTAGGTAGTATTTACCTTAAAATTTATTTTTTTATTATTCCGTATTTCCCGCTGCTATAGTTGTTCCCTAATAGGTAAACGTTTTGAACTAAACAATTTTTAACGGAAGTATCGCGTGTTTTATTTATTTTGTTGAACCTGACGTTTCGAATGCTTTGCAGCATCCGTGGTCGCAGGAAGACTAAGGTGACATTTGTCTTACATTGGTTATTCAATTATTACACAAGTGACACAAGTTCTTATTTCAAAACTTTCAAGATACTGTATAAGTTGTGTTACGTGTACCAACTTGTTATAAGAATGACTAATATTTTAGTAGCAGGTATCATTGTTCCACTTTAAAAAAAAAACTAGATATAGGATTTTTAAAGTAATTTGGCTATGGGGGGATTTATCTGTTCATTTTAGAAAAGGGGTCTATTGCCTAAAATAGTTTAGGAATCCCTGCTTTAGACCCTTACCAGAAACAAGGAAACCCGCGAAGCTAGGGGCCTCTTTGAGATTCGTCACCATTGTCAGATTTAGAAGAGACGGGTGTTTATATTTTTCACTTAAAATGGAAATCGGATGCTATTTTTCATATAAAATTACGCCCCCACGTTTTTCGTTTCTACTCTCACTATTATATACATTTACACACACCTGACTTGTATTCGGTATTGTACACAACAATGCCTAGGCAAAGTTTGAAATAAACGATATTTGTTACATTCTGATCGTTTAAAGAATTCTGTAGAATATCTAGGTATTTGTGACAAAACAAAGAGAAATATGTCTATAATACAAAAAAAAAAACATATATGAATAAAAAAGTGAACCATAGTCTTCCTTACGAGTATAACTATATAGTTACAAGTATATATTCGTACGTAAGGAAAATTAAAATCGAGATTTTAGTTAATGTACTCGTAGGTATTTATGATTCTGAAAAACTGGGTCTGATGAAGGAATCATGAAATGTCACTTTAAGAAACTTTTAGTTTTTCTAATTTTGGATATTTATTGCATTAACTCAATTTTGCTAAAAACTTTAGTTACATGTATCGCAAGCGCGGCAGTACATTTCACTACGTTTATGAGATACTAGCTTATGCCCGCGGCTTCGCACGCGTAGATTTTGGAATTTCAGCAGTTTTACTTACTTTTATTTTACTTCTTATTTTTTAGTACAGTCGGCATTAAATAGTTAGTAAAAGTATCAAATATCCTTATTTGTGTAGTAATGAAGATATGTCACGGCCTGTTCGGTTTTCATTAACTATTTGATACTGGCTGTATACACTCACAAAGCACCTCTTTATTCTCAACATTGCCTATTTTAAAAACATAAAAGTTTCAAGCCACTTAAAAAAATATCTGCCTGGGTTGAAATTCAAAAAAATCTTCCTTATCTCTCATATGCATTACAAAAGGAACCTATTGGTGAGTCAGTGAATTAGACAGGAACTCCATTTCTATTAATATAGATTAGCGTCTCGTTCAAACACAATTTCAACCCCGTTTTCACCTCACCTCACCTCGCTAGGGGTGGAATTTTTGAAAACGTTGAATCCAATTTTTTTTTGGATTCTAATAGAGAGTATCTATACAAAGTTTCAAGTCACTAACTTCAAAAAGTTTTCTGCTCCATACAAACTGTCAACCCCCCTTTCAGCCCCTAAAGGTGGAATTTTGAAAAACGCTGAAATCTCTTATTTGACGTCTTGATTGAGAGTATATTTACAGTCTAAAGCAGCTCACTTTAAAAGATAATAATTTCTTAATAATTCAACTTTTAGTTCAAGAAATACTTTTGACCTCCATTACACCCGGGGTGGAATTTTTGAAACTACTTTTTTGGATTTTAATAAAGAGTATCTGTATAAAGTTTCAAGTCACTAACTTGAAATAATTTTTCAACTCCATACAAACTGTCAAGCCCCTCTTCACTCTCGTGAGGTTTATAAAAGTAACCTCTTTGCAAAATTTCAGCATTCTAGGTTCAAGAGTTTGGCCACGGAGTTGATGAGTTAGTGAATTAGTCAGGAACTCTAGTTTTATATATATAGATATCCGCCTTACATTGTGATAACAAATCCTATTGTAGGCAATTTCTTAATATTACCAATCTCTTAATTTAGTATTATGAGAAGAGGAGATCTTGTTTCCATAAATATTTTTATAAACCAGCATACGATCTGCCTGATGGTAAGCCGTCAGCCTAGTCTATGGACATTTGCAACATCAGGGTTGTTACTCGTGCATTGCCGACTCTGTACTAAATATAGAATAAATAATAATAATTAATCCGAATATTGCAACAATTTTTTTGTTATAATAATCAAGGTGATCATCACCTACGTCGACGTACGAATTAGAACATTCAAATCAGTCTTTTTTTTTTTTGACCTGACTATGTAGTTAGCCCCGAGTGGGCTGTTACTACGTCACCGGACTAAAGAGGCGGGCGTGAGGCGCCACAGCCTAAAAACTAACAAATCAGTTTTTTTTTTGACCGGACTATGTAGTTAGCCCCGAATTACTACGTCACCGGACTAAACAAATCAGTCATCACTGCGGTCTATACTTAATGAGCTACAAAAGAAACCATAGCGCGTTTTAATTTGGCTTAAGGCGAAATTACACCCGGGGTGGAATTTTTGAAACTACTTTTTTGGATTTTAATAAAGAGTATCTGTATAAAGTTTCAAGTCACTAACTTGAAATAATTTTTCAACTCCATACAAACTGTCAAGCCCCTCTTCACTCTCGTGAGGTTTATAAAAGTAACCTCTTTGCAAAATTTCAGCATTCTAGGTTCAAGAGTTTGGCCACGGAGTTGATGAGTTAGTGAATTAGTCAGGAACTCTAGTTTTATATATATAGATATCCGCCTTACATTGTGATAACAAATCCTATTGTAGGCAATTTCTTAATATTACCAATCTCTTAATTTAGTATTATGAGAAGAGGAGATCTTGTTTCCATAAATATTTTTATAAACCAGCATACGATCTGCCTGATGGTAAGCCGTCAGCCTAGTCTATGGACATTTGCAACATCAGGGTTGTTACTCGTGCATTGCCGACTCTGTACTAAATATAGAATAAATAATAATAATTAATCCGAATATTGCAACAATTTTTTTGTTATAATAATCAAGGTGATCATCACCTACGTCGACGTACGAATTAGAACATTCAAATCAGTCTTTTTTTTTTTTTGACCTGACTATGTAGTTAGCCCCGAGTGGGCTGTTACTACGTCACCGGACTAAAGAGGCGGGCGTGAGGCGCCACAGCCTAAAAACTAACAAATCAGTTTTTTTTTTGACCGGACTATGTAGTTAGCCCCGAATTACTACGTCACCGGACTAAACAAATCAGTCATCACTGCGGTCTATACTTAATGAGCTACAAAAGAAACCATAGCGCGTTTTAATTTGGCTTAAGGCGCCTTCTCTTAGCAATAATTGGAACTAATCGATACTAATACATATATATTTTATGCCTCTGTTTTTAACCCCCGACGAAAACACGACAGGGTGTTATAAGTTAGACTTGAGTGTGTATGTGTGTGAGGGTGTGTCTGTGTGTATGTGTGAGGGTGTGTGTGTGTGTGTGAGGGTGTTTGTGTGTGAGGGCGTGTGTGTGTCTATGTGATTCTGAGTCTTTCTGTGTCATCAGAGCTCCCGCACGGATGAACCGATTTAGATTTTTTTTTTTTGTTTGAAAGGTGTATTAGTCGGGAGTGTTCTTAGCTATGTTTGGTGAGAATTGGTCCAGCACTGAAATGAAAGGGCGAATGACGAACTGACTTTCTGGACTGTCGGGGAGGTTTTAAATTTTAAACAGATATTTTCTGCATTCGGGTTGCCCACTTGTCGACCGCGGCAGATCCGTGCGCGCACGGCCCGCGAGATAGAAGAGTTTCGACAGGTTCGAATCCGATAATGTAGGTAAAAACGAAAATGTTTTATACTTATTAGTTTAGAAAAAAATATTTTACATTTGGTTCATGACTTTCAATGAAACTTCTTAATATTGAATTTCAATCGAATAACTTCAAAAACGGAAAGTTTCATACTAACTTTACATCCCCGTTTTACCGCCTTAAGGGATGATTTTTGAGAAAAATATTTTACTCGTGTTTCATGCCTTTCAATACCTTCATGTTGAATTTCATTCGAATAACTTCAAAAACGGCAAAGTTTCATACTAACTTTGCGCCCCTGTTTAACCCCCTAAGGGATGAATTTTGAAAAAAATATTTTACTCATGTTTCATGCCTTTCAGTAAAGAACCTTCATGCTGAATTTCATTCGAATAACTTCAAAAACGGCACAGTTTCATACTAAATTTGCACCCTCGTTTTACCCCCTTAGGGGATGATTTTTGAGAAAAATATTTTACTCGTGTTTCATGCCTTTCAATAAAGAACCTTCATGCTGAATTTCATTCGAATAACTTCAAAAACGGCAAAGTTTCATACTAAATTTGCACCCCCGTTTTACCCCTTTAGGGGATGAGTTTTGAGAAAAATACTTTACTCGTGTTTCATGTCTTTCAATAAAGAACCTTCATGCTGAATTTCATTCGAATAACTTCAAAAACGGCAAAGTTTCATACTAACTTTGCATCCCTGTTTAACCCCCTAAGAGATGAATTTTGAAAAAAAGATTTTACTCATGTTTCATGCCTTTTAGTAAAGAACCTTCATGCTGAATTTCATTCGAATAACTTCAAAAACGACATAGTTTCATACTAAATTAGCACCCCCGATTTACCCCCTTAGGGGATGAATTTCCAAAAATCCTTTCTTAGTGCTCCCCTGCGTTATAAAAGGAACCCCTGTGCAAAATTTCAAGTTTCTAACCCTTATAGTTTAGGCCCTGCGTTGATATGTCAGTCAGTCACCTTCTCCTTTTATATATATAGATAAATAAATTGCGGGTTTCATTTTACAATCGTGTAACTCGGTATTTTAATCATCTGTATGTTTAGCAAATTATTGATTTTTTATTTGAGTGGCGCTAGTGAGCCCCTTATGCTGAAAACCTAATCAGAGCTAAGTTAGAGTTTAAGCACACGTCAAGTTTCGTTCGCTTACAAAACAAAACCTTTTACTTATCATAGAAAACGTGCATACCTATATGAAAAAGTAATCAAACAAACTTTGACAGGCTTGTAAAGTCTCAGGTTTCGAAATTTATAGCAACTGGAACAAACATTTGTACAACTTCAAGTAAATATTATGCTCTACTTATATTGCAAAAAGTTAAGCATAAAATATTGAACTTTTTTATTGTTCGTAGTTAATTTATCACTGATGATGGACTCCTGTTTATACAGAAGTTACTATAACCACGGGCGTGCCTCTGAGGTTCTTAATATGTCACACAAGTATTATATATATAAATGTTTTATATATAGTATTTAGTTATGTCCGGTATCATATGTACACTATTTCAAGTAGACTCATATTAGAGTATTCTAGCAGAAGTAAATAATTCATACGTTCAGTGTTAGTGGTTCCTTCTTCTGTACATTGCCGTTTAACCGCTTCGAGAATATCTGATGTTCAATTATCATCAAATTATCCTCACCATCAATAAAAACTTGACCAACCAAGAAACCACGTACAAGAATTACAAGCTGGTGGTCGTAATGAGTATTCGATTTAGATTACAGATTTAGATTAGATTGCAAGTTTGGTATAACATGACCATGACAAAAATACTTCTCCCTAGAAGTATATCCTTCTAGTAATTATGTTTTAAAAGAGGTATGGAGTATCTAACATCCCGTCTGGGGAAGAAGTACCTGCATCACACAGAAAAATAGTAAATAACAACTCCCTGTAGGGTTGTTGTATTCCTGCAAGTGAGTGAGATCCTAAGCAGTTGCCGTGCTAGTAGCAAAGGTGGCATTGTGCGAGCGATATTTGATATATTACAAGCACAAACTACGGTAATCACTTTACATCCGTTGGGCCGTATGCCTTATGTATTCTTGTGTACTTGTCCTTATTCGAGTTGTAACTAAATGAAAAAAAAAACATGAAACTTATTATTTTTTTAATTATTTTAATTTTAAAATGATTTTTTTAAGTTTTTGCGATGAATGTGACTAAAGTATGCCTATATTTGAATTCGTAATTTGTAAATTATGATGTGGATGTAGAAGAAACATATTTGTTTTCTGACCTCTAAATAATGGCCAAAAGGGTACGCTGTGACAGCATAATGTTATGAGGTTCCCGTTTGGCTTTTCGTGCATGGGCCTTGAAGAGTCACTATAGCTGTACTAAATTCCTATGAATAATTTGTTTCTGAGGTTGTCACAGATGGATGGACGTTCATCGTGAGGACTTTATTATCTTTCCTTTTCAGACAAAAACTATCACAATTGCCTCTGAAGTCGAAATTCATTTCTTATAAATATGTTTCAAGACCTCCTGAGTCGTCAGATTTTTGAGAGGTAGCTTTTGCGAGTATTTTTTATAGTGTGGAAGTGTCATGTAATGACCTTAAACATTTTTTACACTCTGTATTTGCAAATAGGCGAAATGCCCCCAATATTCCCTTTTAATTCCAAACATTATGTTACGAGTTGATTTGTTACAGTCTTAAAGTACACCTGAACATCAAAAGTAAAAGAAAAATATTCCAGCTTGGTATATTGCGTGACTTTGAATAGTGAATATTTGGCTAAGTATTTTTAAATGAGCCCGAGCATCTACTATGGTATCGGTATATGCCAAATTAGTAAAAACTACATGTAACTGAAATCGGACTGAGCCCAGGTCTGGACAAATTGAGATAAATATCTCACTAGTTCAATTAACTGCAATGAAAAACTTAAGTAATGACGATAAAGGAATTTTTGAGTGAATCAGACGAAAACTAAACCAAATATTCGGTCGGCCATTATTATCTATGGGTTTAAAACAACGTATATTATGATATGCGTACGGAAATATCACAAAAATAAAGAAGCGTAGGTACTAATTAAACGCTACGAGAAAAGATTATGTCTAAAATTGTAAAATAGTTCATGAGTTTTTATTATTACATTGGGTGGCAAAACTAGTATTCGGCCTTCATGGTGTGACGTGCGCACCGTAGCGTATGAACAAGTTATATTAATTCTCCTATCCTCCGCTCGAGCTAATGAAATCACTCATTCGCAAAAATAAAACTTTTCAGTGAGCTGTAATTTAGCTCAGGTTTTCTATAAATTAGAGGTCCTTCCCCGGTCTGACGCTTTTAAATATCGCTGGGCTCTTTTGTCGAGCCTCGTTTGGTAGTTGGCAAGGTGCGTTACGCGCAATTGACCTTAACTTTTTCTCTGAAGACGGCGGGTGGGCCCCCGTTAGATAACTAACGCCCAAATATATCATTATTAAAATAGTATGAGAGCCGATACAAAGTCGAATAATTTTGTTCCCTTTTTGTATTGTCATTGGCCATTGGGGATAGCGGAATCCGGGCTTTGTCTATGTCGAACACCCATTAAGGAAAAGTAGCAAGTAAGATAGTCCTACAACAAACATAAAATAGTTTTACTCATTGAAAATGGGAAGTATCGATTTAAATGGAAGTAATGTTTAGTTAATCACGGATCAGAGATAGGTTTCAAAGTAGTCAAGAGCCGCGTGCATAGGGCTCGTCTCCAAGGTTACAGGGCGGGTGCGAGTGCGATCAGCTGAGCTTACGTAAGGTGAGCGGGGCGCGGGCATGGGGCGCCGTCGTGGGGGGAGCGCCCCTCCGCCCGCGGGGCGGAGGTTAGGGCCGATCGATAACAGCTTTCGTCTCTTGCTATCGCCCTGCCGTTTGTGTATTCACACCAAACGTGTTGTCCGTTGGCGGCTGATACTTGTCCCGGCAATAAACATCCGCACTTTGAATAAGATCGTTGAACGTACAAATGATTTCTGTTGCATTACAAGCAATAGAAGATGTGGGATTAGATCCAATAAGTTAAATTTTGATGATGTTGATAAGCTCTAAGTTCTTTAACCCAAAAGCTCGAAAGGTCGAAGGACCTTCAGTTATTTTACCAAGAGTCCCTACCTTACATGAGTCCTCAGCCACTCAACAATTACATGAAAGTTATTGGGACTAGAAACACAGTAAGTTTGCCAACAGGCTACTTCCTGACAAATAACTCATTGGCAAGGGGTTACGGCTCTTAATGCAATCATCTATATATAGGCTACGTTAACTGCTTCTTATCATGAGGGCCGTACGCTTTATGAAATTGACATTGCATAAAAAAACGTCTACGTGGGGCACACAGTTTTGCGTAAATCAGAAATAAAGGAAGTTAATAGCATAATAATTTATGTATATAATGTTTTTTTAATAGTACCTACTCTTTACATAACATTTTTTCATTTGGTCAAATCATTTCAATAATACGAAGACCCCTGATCGGTTGGCATGTTTCTCATGAGCTGATTGAAAGCCTTCATGGTCACGTCTAACTTCTTAAAAGTCGAACCTTTGATTTTCGTGAAAATAAAGAAATGGGAGGACAGGTTCGTCAGTGCAAGGGTGCAAATAAACATTATCATCGTGCAAGAGTGTGCGATTGCTCGGTCGTTTTTCTCGTCCTTTTTTTAGTACGCTTAACAATCAATGATGGTGTCTCTGTCAGTGCATTAACATTTCTTTGATCTTCAAGACAGATTGCGCAAACGGGATATGCGCGAATTTTGTGAGTTTGTTCTCGATTCCGAACAGCCAAAGACTTTGGTCGTTTCTCTGGTTTAAAGTAACAAATTGTCACCTCTGACAATGTCATGTGATCGTACTTTAGCAAACATCTTTGTGCACGAATCAACAGTTCTGGTGTTAGTTCGTGAGGAATTTTACGACAACGGTTTCTTAACTTTTAAATGTTATTGTAAATTATTTTTATCTTTGCTCATACCGATGCCTAAATGCCACATAATCAGCTCGTAGGTGGACTTTCGTCTGGCGTCAGTTTTCTTCAAATAACATCTTAACAGTAACTACGATTTTCTTTGTGGTCTCAGGTCATGATGGTGGTCCGACACGAATATCGTCATTCGGAGAAACGCGTTCGCGCTCACACTCCGCTTACCAACGACCTTACGAGATTCTTTCCTTCCAAAAAAATTTTTGGTTGCGGAGAAAGAACTCTTTTTAAAATCATAAAATATATATTCATCCTGAAATGTTTTCTCATTAATACATTTTGCATTACGAACTCTACCTATAAAATAAAAACGGCCAAGTGCGAGTTGGACTCGCACACCGAGGGTTCCGTACACACTTGTAGATATGTACACAGTTCTTCCATCACGGGTCACATAAACTCTGAATGTACCGCACAATGCTCTAACCCGGAGTGCAAACTTCCTGGTGTGGACTATGTTTTATGGATTTGAAAAAGATTTCATAGTTGGATCGACGTCGAAGCATCAACTCTAAATAATATTATTATATGAATTAATATCCTACTTTTCCTAATACGAGTATTATAAATGTGAAAGTATGGATGCTTAGATGTTTGGATGTTTGTACCGTTTTCACGCCTCAACGGGTGAACGGATTTGAATGAAATTTTGGTAGGTAGATAGATGAGGTACTGGATTAACACTACTTTTTATCCCGGTGATATGTTCCCGTGGGATAGTTTGGATGTTTAGATGTTTGAATCTTACTAAATAGGGATGTTTTATTTCGCTTTCACGTATCAGCGGCTTTCATCTACTACTATCCCACAGGAACACATCGCCGGGATAAAAACGCTACTATTCCGGTGATATGTTCCTGTGGGGTGACCCCTTTGCGAAGACTCTGTTTTACCCAGAGATTCCTCGCTATTATACGTGGAATGCTTCAAGAAAGGAGTGGAAGCGCCGTGTTCAAGGGACTCCTTCGCAGAACTGAGCAGGTGTAAGGGCTAGCGACGCACTTGAACAGTGCATGTAAATAATTTCGTATGCTACTGCTTGCCTATGTTGCTCAACTTAGCGCCCTGAAAACAGTGAACGGGGTCGAACAGCAAACATTTAGGGCTGCATGTGAGGCCCTAGGGCTGCTGGAAGATGACAACTATTGGGATGCAACGATTAGGATGGCTATTTTTGTTTTTTTACATAAATCGATAATTTAAAACATGTGTCACTTTTATTCCGGGCGTATGCACGGCTCCTGTGAAGTAGATCTACGAGTAGGAGTACGTAGAGAATCATAGTTTCATTTATTCCAAATGTCTTAGAGAGGTTCGTACTATTATGAATTTAAAAGTATATCTATTTGTCGGTTTATTCTATTTTCAAATCCAAACGGAGCGACGGATTGATCTGTTTTTTTTGCATGGAGGGCCCGGCAGTGACATAGGCTTCTCTTTATCGCGGCAAAATGTCTTACTCTCACAGGAAAACACACTTTGCTTCCCTTTGACCACGCGGGCGAAGCCGCGGGTAACAGCTAGTGAATTAATAAAGGGTTGTTGTGTTCCTGCGAGTGAGTAGAATACCAGTTAGCTCTTGATGTGTTGCTGCATTAGCAACGGCAACGCTCGAATAATAATACTCCTTGTATTGGAAGAGTTTATATTTACGATAACCGCTTCACATCAGAGGTGGGACGTTTTAATAAGTAACCTCGTAAGACAAACAATAATCTGACCCTATTGATGTGTTACCGCAGTCTATGAGCGCATGCAATAGAATACCTACTAACACTGCAGATTTCCCGGAGGTTACTGGTAACTGCACGCGCAGGAACACATCAATACTCTAGTGAGTTGCTACTTGGCTGCGATCTGTATAGCGGAGGATTTCTCCAATCGAGTTGCTTCGCTATATCCTAATCTCTCTTTCGCCATAACTTCATTTGTTAATTGGTTGGTGCCGGCTTGTCAATTATTTTTATACAACATCTAGAGGTATACAAGCATATGGCCTACCTGATGTAAAGCGATTACCATAGCCTATGAACGCTTGCGATATATTAAGTTTCACTCGCGCAATGCCACCTCTACTAACACAACAGCAACTCCTTATTGGTGACTTCCTGTTCCTGCGAGTGAGTGAGGTCACTAGTTAGCACCGGTGACCTTGCTCACTCCCAGGAACACGACAACCTTTTAGGGAGTCGTTATTTGGCTACATTTTGCTGTGAGCTGGAGATACTTTCCCCAGGCGGGCTGCGCTAATGCACCCTACCTCTATTAAAAACACCCAGACTAAGATAAACAGACAGAATCGAATCCACTAGCGTTGGTTTCAAATTAGCGTGATTAACCACGGCGCCGCCGAGCTCGTCAGAGGTATCATAATGCCGTCATCATAATATCATCCGAGGTAGTATAAAAGTATCCGCCAAATTCTGCGACTCATACGAATCATGTTAGGGAATTCATTTCATCTCGCCGCCGTTAGGAAAAATTGTGAGTAAGTTAAGTGAGAAATTACAGAGTGAGCGATGTAGTGGCTAAACACTTTATGAAAGTTGCCAACTCATCATGGTAGATTAGTTGGAAAGTAGTAGTATAAAAGTATTACATAACTAGCTTCAGCACTCGGCTTCGTCGTGTGGAACCCGTGATCCAATGATATTGTATTAAAAAGAGGTAATGTCGTACTAGCGCGCAAAAACTGAGGCAATGAAATTAATCCAATTGGTCTAATATGCGCTATTCTATGATGGGCTGACGTATTTCAAGCGCAACTCTTGACAGATAGCTATCTCTCTCTATATCATGCGTTCCGTATTATCTATCCCCTTCTTAAGGCGACACATCGAAAAATTAGACCAACTTTCATCGAATAGTATAGGCTAATGACTAAACTGACGGATCTAAGATTTTAATATAAATAACTTCATTTCTTTATCTTGAATTTGCTTGCTCAAATACGCGATTGTGTAAAATTGATTCGATAATAATTACTTTCGAAAACACCTCTTGAAATTCATTATTTTTGAAATTACAACGAAGTTGTTCTGTTTATACGCTTCAAAATTACTTAAATCTATTAGTAATATCTATGTTTATAATATGGTTGCTGCATATTTTGATAAGTGAAACATGAAATTTTTTAAAAATATTTTAAGTTTCTGACAATTTCTAAGCGATCACATTCGTCTTGGGTGCTACGTGTTTTCGACCTTATTGTGCGGTAATGAGGATTATAAACGCGTTGACTAACTACATCCAGCCAGTCCGGCTGCAGCCCGTTTCGAGGTGAGACCTATGTCGACTGTCTGCTCGAGCTCGCTCCATTTACATCGCGACACCGAAGTTTTTATAATTAATAGTTGTAAATATTCAATATTATAGTATTTAGCGTAAGTGTATTATTATTAGATATAAGTAGTAAATAATATTATAGGTTTATATATATTTATTATACTGTTGTAATAATGGGGAACACTAAAAAGAAAATATATAGAATAAAAATACAAAGAAAATGTTCGTAGAATGGCGGAGGCGAACAAGACAAGGTATTTATTTTTTTTAATTATTATATTCATTAAACATATTATAATAACATTGTGTAGACATATTTCTAGTTTTTAGAACAGTTCCTAGGTATGGTTGGCCCAAGCTATTTAATTCACTTTTTTTTAATTTTGCTTACTTAATAACTCTATATAAAACTGCATTAATTAAATAAGAGTTATTTTTTGCAGGAATAAACAGTAACATTTGATGATTGGTATACATTATCCACAGCCTGACCGCGTACCTATATAGGACGTCAAACTCCTATTATGTCCATTATAATCTGACCGAACTCCGACTTAGAAGTTGTACGTCGGTGGAGGTCAGGTTACGTTGGAAATTTATACCAATAAGGTTCGCGCTCTCAGCACATAGCAACCAGTGGAGACTCTTTATTTCTTTGTATTAAAATAAAAACTTATAAAATAGAATATTTTTGCTGTTTTGTTTTTTAGGAGAAACTTACTAAATAAACATATTCCACTAGAAGAATCACTACTCGATTTATATGCTACTTTAACGTAAGTGTCATACGGGACGACAAACTCATAGTAACCATTGTAAGCTCACCGAACTCCGACTTAGACATTGTACGTAGGTGAAGGTTAGTTTACGTTGGAAATTTATCCAATCAGAAGATAGAAAACCAGTGGAGGTTTTTTTTTTTTTTTTTTGTATTAAAATAATTACTAGTAAAATAGTATATTTTGATAGTTTTTAAAAAAACTCGGTATGTTTCATGTTAAAGAAGCGAGCGAGGTGTGTAAGTACCGAGTCATGTGGCGCTCACGAGGGATTTAGCGTGAAGATATAGATAGATAGTATACTTATACCCATGGTACTCGTGAAAACAAATAATATTTACTATGAACCAACACTGAAAACACAAAAAAATCATCTATTCTATACATTGTGGTTAGTATTGAACTATTGTACGGATTAGATTTATTTTGCAACATCAGAGATGGTCCTGGTTCTTTCTTCTTGAGAGTTTAATAAATAACAAGGAAACGTACAACAATACAAAACACAGAGTATACATAAGTAAAATACAATAAATGTCATTATACTGAAGTTAAAGTTATGAAACAGCAAGAAAATCATTTGTCACATGTTTTTTTTAAATATGAATAGATTATAAAATCTATTTGTATATATGTATATTAGGGTGTCCCTTATTTTTCAAAGTTTTTATTTTCTAACGCATATGTCTTAGTTTTGTTCATTTGCTTTTAAAACACTCGGAAATTAATTTTTAATTTATTTGGATTACGATAATCCGTGCCGAATTACATCGAAACATGTTCATACAAGTTGCGCGGCAGTGCCGCACGTACTCGCGGTATTCATTTGTTCAAATTCAAAGTTAAAATCTTTTTATTCCGTAAAAATGGCTACATTTGTTTGGAATCGTCACATTTTTTTTCCCTACCGTGCAGTTTATGACTAGATGAGCACTGATAAAAATACTGCCAAAAAAACTCAGGCATCCCTCTTTTGGTATCCAAACAAATTTACATATTTTGTTAATTACATTATAATTGGATCGACTCACTCCCAGGCATTTTTATCATTAATATAGTCAGATACTTTATAATATGCCCTGCTACACAATTTGGCTTTAATAGTAGTTTTAAATTTGTTTATTGACAAATCTCTTATATTGCTGGGAAGTTTGTTATAGAACCGTATACATTGCCCCATAAAATAATTACTTGTTTTGTGGAGACGGCTTGCATATAACACAAGATTATGCTTATATCTAGTATTTATGCTATGAGTATCACTCTTTTTACAAAATGAGTCTATGTTTTTATGGACATACAAAAGATTTTCATAGATATATTGCGATGCGACTGTTAAAATATTTATTTCTTTGAATTTTTCTCTAAGGCTCTCCCGGGGACCAAGTTTGTAGATAGCTCTTATGGCTCTCTTTTGCAATAAAAAGATGGTGTTAATATCCGCGGAGTTACACCAAAGAAGAATTCCATATGACATAATACTATGAAAGTAGCTGAAATAAACTATTCTAGCCGTATCAATATCAGTGAGCCGTCTAATAGTTTTCACTGCATAATCTGCAGAACTTAGTTTTCCTGATAATTTTTCAATTTGTAGGCCCCTTTGTAGTCTGGAGTCAATTGTTATACCCAAGAACACAGTTGTCTCCACAGAGGCTAAATTAGTTCCATTAACATGTACATTGGTAGCCACCTGCCTTACATTAGGTGTTGAGAACTTAATTACTTTAGTCTTTTTATCATTTAAAAGCAGATTATTAACACTAAACCAATGAATAACTTTAGAGAGAGCATCGTTAACTTCGTCATAATTACCTAACCGTCTATTAATTTTGAATGTCAGTTATTCTCGTGATTAATACCTAATGTTTTAACTTTTATAAGATGGCAGTGGAATTGAGAAGCAATAAATCAAGTATTTTCTTAGTTGGAGACGTAAATTATCAAATAATAGGCGCAAAATTACCGTCTAACCGTCAAGTTCTTCCTGTACTTTTTTATAAAATTCGCGAAGTTAAATTGACTGTTAGTGAAAGCGCATACCTAGTCATTCGAGAGTGTATTATATTTAGGGAAAAAGCTAGGATCCCTACCAGAGCTATACCTAACTGTGTAAAATAACTTGTGAATCTTCACCAGGAGGGAGTTGCAAAAAAATTCCAATTTTCTATTTCAATTTCAATCTAATTCAATCTGATAATTTTATTTCTCTTATTTATTCGAAATAAAAAAATCCTGTGTTTACTCGGCGCTATCAGCCATTATGACACTCGAACATCTATAACTTCAAGCCAAATCCCTTGCGGGGTAGGCAGAGAGAGCCGAGCGCCACGTGACTCGATCCTTACATATCTCACTCGCTTCTTTAACATTCATTGCTCTTCTCATGCACGCACGCCGGTTTCTAGGGCTCCTGACATCACCTTCTGATAGAACATGACCAATTTGGTCATGGTAGGTAAGTCTTGGCCTTCCCCGGCTCCTACATCCTTCAACTTTTGCATTGTATATCTGCTTCGTCATTCTTTCATCTTGCATTCTTTCTACATGCCCGAACCATCGGAGCATGCCTCTTCTTATTTTAACACCGACGCTCTCTTTCAGACCAACTCTATTTCTAACATCATCATTACGAATACGGTCTACAATTTTGCGCAGCGCTCGCATTTCAACCGCGTTTATTCTACTTTCATGCTCTTTCTGCCATACCCAACTCTCGCTTCCATAAGTTAGCGTTGGGACCAACACTGCATTGTGTATAGCGAGTTGTGCCTTCTGGCTCAGGATTTTACTGCCAAGAAGTTTTCCCAACGCTCCATTCACACTATTCCCAGCACTCACTCGTCTTTCCACATCTGCGGTGTACCTTCCATCCCTGCTGAAAGCGCATCCAAGATATACAAACTCATCCACTTGTTCCAACACTTCATCATCAACCGTAATCCTTACATTAGTTCTGGATTCTTCTCTTTCAAATACCATTATCTTTGTTTTCTTCGCATTCAGTAGTAAGCCTTTCTCCATACAGTCGTCTTTCATCGCTGTGACCAGTGTTTGCAGTTTAGATGGTGTATCTGCTAACTAAACATATGTGTCCGAATCAACAAATGGCCCGCTTTAGCCTCTCGATAAACAATGTTGTATTATGTAGCTGGTGTTTCATTCTTCTTAAGGGGGATACATGCCGTCCAGTGGCGCCTCAAGGAATAAAATATCGTATCTTAGCGTGGAAGATAAACATTATAAAGTCATGTGTTGCGTGTGTTACAAATACAATAACGTACTTTTACGTCATTAAACCAACAATTGAAATGTTTTGCTTTCGTTGTTATAGGCATAATTGCCAAAAAACGGCCTCTTTTAGCACTTTTGCTTATAACAACGATAGTGGAATATTTTGAGTGTTGGTTTAATGACGTAAAAATACTTTACTATCTTCGTAATAAATGCAACATAAGATTTCATAATGTTTATCTTCTATGCTATAATATGTTTTTTTATTCAATGAGGGCGCCACTGGACGAGACCTAAGTAAGAACAACATAGATACCAAGACATGTTAACTTGTAGAGATATAAACATAAAACGATGTCATTGATTTCTCTTTCAATAAACTTTTAAAAGTGAATACGTTTCTGTAGTTTTTTATTACTATTATTACTATTGTTTTCCGTCTAGCTTAAATAAATATGTTTGGTTCAGTATGTATAAAGCTAAATAATAATTAAATCAATAATTTTTATTAAATATTGATATTATAAATTTTATTTAAGTGTGACGCGACTCTGTAGCTTTTCTGTTCGTTTGCATTGACTATACGTTGACCCCAGGTTACCTATTAGGCGCTAATTTCAAATTTTACAAATCGAGCGTCGAGTGTCAATTGAGGGGCGCGGGGTGATTGGGCGGAGCCATTTTAAAGCTTCACGATCGAGGTGTCGCCTTAAGTAAGTAAGTACTATAATGTCGTAGTGGAACAATAACAAAACGACGCGCAGTATGAATATACGTCATCTTTAAATACAATATCATTGGCGTGATCGCAATAATAAGTACCCTATATTCTTCTGCAGGCTACCTTTAAACATACCAAATGCCATTACGAATTATTTCAGAAGAGGTAGGGCGCATCAAAGCAGCCCGTCTTGATTTGTATCTACACCTCAAATGACAACTCACTGGAAGATTGTAGTGTTCCTGCGTGTGAGTGAGGTCACCAGCAAGTTCTTAAGGAGCTCTGTGTTAGTCGTAATGTTGGCACCGAGCGAGTGGTACTTAATTGTATGCAATTGCAAGCGTTCATAGGTTACGGTAACCGATTTACGTCAGGTTAGTCGTATGCTTTATGCCCTCCGACATTGAATAAAAAACGTCCGTTCAGCACCTTAGTCGTGAACAGAAACAAACAGTTAAGACAGAATTATTTTACATTTATTATACTTTTTGAGGATCTCGGTGGCTCAGTGGTTAGCAACGCTGTTTTGACTCCAGTGTTCGTGGGTTCGATTACTACATGGGACAAACGTTTGTGGGCATGAAGGAGTAGGTATGTTTGTCTTGGTCTGGGTGTTTTCAAGAGAGGAAAGCGCACCTAAGCGGTTCGTCTTGGATAATACCTCCACCTCACAGAAAACCGCAGCCAAATAACAACTCCCTGAAGGGTTCTTCTGTTCCTGCGAATAAATGAAATTACCAGTAAGCTCCTAAGGTGTTGCTGTGCTAGCAGCAGAGGCAACATCGCACGAGTAAATAACGTACCTAATACTTAATGTATTGCACGCGTTCATACGCTGCGGTAACCACTTAACATTAGGTGGGCCGTATGCTTGTGTACCTTCCGACGCTGTATAAAAAAATATTAGTTAATCCCTTTGCTGGCAGAAGCTAATCCAAACTTGTAGGTACATATAGGTTGGACAACATTCTGCCCGCATCTGTGGAGCGGAGCGGAGATCTGCTTCATAGTTATGACGATGATGTTCTTCCCTATATCCCAACCTACCTGTGTATCAAATTTTATTACGGTCCAATGTATAAAAGGTAACAAACAAACTACGTGGGTACTTTTGCATTTATAATATAGATATTTTAGAGAGTCAGGATAGGAGTAATGTGCTGTCAGTGGGATGGGCACCTTGGAAAGCGAGATGTGTCAAAATGTTCTAAACTAACCTACTAATGTTTCCAACAAACAAAACATGGGCAAAATAAATTTCAATAAGATACTGGCCACTATGCGGCACGACCGCACGACGAGTAATTGTAATAGAAAAAGACGTAGGTATAATTCGACAAAAAGTGAATTTTTCTGAAAATGATTTTGTTCATGATTTTTTTTGACGTGAATACGTCTTTAGTTGCAGGAGTTCAGAAAACTGACGATAACAAACTCGGGGATTCAGTTTCATGTTGTAACTACAACATGAAACTGAATCCCTTGCGAATTTATTAAGGTAATAATCAATTTCCAGCTCCCTGTCTCATATAGGTAGTGCTTTGTAGCTGATTAGTTTCGCGCAAACTTGCGTAACATCTGCTTGACGTATGTATGTATATCATCATGCTAGGTCTCTTGCGGGATAGGCACAGAGAACCGAACGCCATTAGACGCGATCCTTACACACTTGACTCGCTTCTCTAACATTCATAGCTGTTTTATGCACGCTCGCCGGTTCCTGGGGCTCCTAAAATCACCTTCTGACACGACCAATTTGGTCATGGTAAGGTTAGTCTTGAAGTATGGTACATGAAAATGTATCTGCGTTTCATTTAAAAAGTGTATGCGTTCATAATCAATCCACTACTTAGTGGTGACAGTTCCCTTACCTGTCCACTGATCGTAAACATTGCCAAAGAATATCTCGCGTGTCTTATCGATTATCCTTGAATAGCAGGCAACTTTTAATTAGGTCAAGGCTCTGCGCTGCACGAACCCCTAATATATACTGATATGGCGAAACAGAAATATTTTGCGTTCTAAAAAGTTGAAAGGCGCAATTTTTTGGTAGAAAGTCGTATATACTGTATGTAGCGTTATAAAGTTGTCTTTATATGCCAAGTCTTTCTTATTGTGCTTGACGTAGTGCTGGTCCAGATACTACCTTATTGAAGTGAAAGCTGGGTATAGCAGATAGAGAAGGAAGGTAGAATAAACGCGGTCGATATGCGAGCTTGCGCAAAGTTAGTTGGCGTAACGCTTGCTCTGTTCACAACAATGTTGTAAGAATGAGAGTTGGTCTGAAAGAGAGCGTCAGTGTTAAAATAAGAAAAGGCATGCTCCGTTGGTTCAGGCATGTAGAAAGAATGCGGGACGAAAGAATGACAGACAGATATAGACAGAACTGAGAAGACAGTAGAAACAGATACATATACAGTGAAGGATGTCAGAGCCGAGGAAGGCTCAGACTCATCTATCACGGCCAAAATAGCCGTATTTTGTCGGACAAAACTCGACCGACAAATCCCTTATCTTTTATAATATTTAATAAAGTAAATTTATTTATCAACATTTGTTTAAACAATGTGTACAAATATCGTTATACATCGTTATTAAGTTAAATAGTTAGAGCCATAGGTACCGGCAAGCGTACATGAAAAGAGCTATGGATCTTAAAGAAGCGAGCTAGGTGTAAGGACCGCGCCTGATGGGTCGGTTCTCTCTGGCTACCTCGCAAGGGACTTGGCGTGAAAAATACATACATTTAAGTTAATGGTAAGAAATATTTACCGGTAGATACAAAATGAACCTTTATTGCGCAAAAGTTAGCAATGTAGGGTAAATATGAAACGTGATAAACTATTTTGTTTGTTGTTTGTGCCCAGCATGCGCACAACAGACAAAATAATGTACTGTTTTATTATGTTACCTAATAAACTCTTCTTCTTCCTAGCGTTATCTCATTTCCTAGTCCATTAGGATTGGCGGGGACCGCTTCCTAAGCCTAAGGATTTGGCGATGATACTGATGTTTCCACAACCCAAAGAGAAAACTAGACCTATCTTAGGTACGGTCCGCGTCTATTGAAATAAAATTTCTTGGACGTGAGGGTTTCCTCACAATGTTTTCCTTCACCGCCGAGTAAGTTGTTTATACATAAAACCGAAAATACGATTTTAGTGGTACATGCCCCTATCCAGGAATCGAACCGGGGACCAGTAGTTTAACAGGCCGTTTTTTTATCCACTGAGATATTACTGCTGTCTTATATGTTACCTAACAAATTATGGTTGTTAATTGCTGTGAAAGTACCTATTTATATATTTAGGTAACTTTAGTGCCGGAATAATTATATTTACATACGTACATTTGTTGTTTTGTTGCACGCAGTTCAGTGAGTGGACGCTGTGCTGATAAATGTCCGGAACTATGTTGTGACATTTAGTACGTGGTCGTGTTATCACATGAAAGCGGTTGCGGTCGTGCAATTTCTCTTTATTTTTTATATAAAAACATGCTATAGTTAATTCACAAGCATTTTTATCTACATCCCCCATATTTATTCCACTGCTGGGTTATACTACTCTTTATCCATCGAAAGGGGTAAAGAGCGTAATCTGTCCTGTTGATGTATTGACGGTGCTGGTTGACGGTGGCTAGCGTTTTTAAGTCACTCTAAAACATGAAGGAAGTAACTTATGGAGTACCAATGAGATCGATTATGTTTAGTAAACTCATTTCACCGATACGGATCGAGGGAAAAGTAGAGCGCGCGGCTCTTATTGGCTAGTTGACGAATCAACATACCGGCAGTTATTGGCTTATTGATTAAAATATCCTACCATTGGTTAGTAGGCTCGAATCCCTGAGATATGTAGGTGCTAAAACACAACGTTTTTGTGAGCGGGGATACGACCCGTGCTAATATCTCCGTCGATTAACAGTATAAAATATGGGTGAGTTTTCTAAGCCTTACTAATAATATATTTTTTTAGAGAGGGGAGTTCTATTTGTTTTCACTATTAACTACTGGGTGTTAGTTTTTCCTGTGTTGAGCTATACCCATGAACTATGAACTTTGATGTCGTGACGTTAGGCCATATTTGAACTTTCGACACAGTCGTTCGACTGGTGTATCTTACATACCGCAGGGCTCCATTACATAGAAAGGTGATTCGTTGGTTTTTAGCCTAGATATGGCAGAGACGTTTAATTGGGTAAAGAATTAGGTCCGAAAACATAGAAATGGGTTGTGTGGCATTTTTAGGAATAGCTCAATGTACATTCCTTAAGAGATTTTAATTTTTAACTAGGTTGCAATAACTCTATACTATACTAATAACGAATACTCTGATTAAATCAAAAAATGTGTTTTTGTCGTCAAATGTGTTTTAATATATCTAGAAAAGTCATAAATATTGTTTTTCCTTAATAATCTTAATTTAATTATTTTAGTTTTTTCTTACGAGTGATTAAAATGTAGTAATTAAAGAACTTATGGAAGTTTCGGGGCGGAAATCCGACACACTCTTGATAATTTTTTTCTTGCAATAATCGAGTTCGTTTATGGTTTGTTGGCTGAAATAGTTAACTTTTTTTTTCCAATAAGTAGTGGTGGTAGCTTGACATAGCCCTGTTTAGATTTTCAGCTTTACACACCATTCCATTTGTAGTAGGTAGTAAAAAAAAAATACTTTTTGAAATGTCTTTGTAATGTTTGGAAATCATTCGTTGGCAATAAGTTGCCATGGGGCTACGCTTCTTGTTTGTGGCATGTGATTGTGATACATTTGTTGCTGCTGTGAGATATTTTATAATGATAATGAATTTTGAAATGTAAGTAGTGATAGCTCAGTAGATAAAGAACCAATCTCTAATCCGACGGCGTCTGGTTGAAATCCTGGCGTGGACCTGTACATGTACCACTAAATTCGTGTTTTCGGGTTTATGTACATATTTGTAATTATCACTTGCTCGCCGGTGAAGGAAACCCGCACGTCCAAGAAATTATATTTAACTAAAAATTATACCTAAGGAGGAGCTTTACCCTATGGGGTCGTTCACGTTTGACGGCAGTCGCTGTTGTAAAAATCAGTATCGCTAAATCCTTAGGCTTGGGATTCCATCCTAATGGATTAGGAAACGGGAAAACGCCTGATAACGCTAAGAAGAAGAATGAATTCTAAAATGTTCGATAATATTGTGTTGTTGGGCTATTTTATACGTGCAATGTAGCATTGTAATAGCTATTTCACTGATAAGGATATCGATTAACATGCCAATATTGCACGACTGCGGCTAGCTCGTAGATATACGACACTGCTCTTTTTTTATTATTTATAATACGATAAATCGATGCACAAATAATATGAATGCGTTGAAGATATCTTTAAAAAAATATGCATGATATTGTAAGAAATTGACATGTAAATTTGACTTTGACACTAATGATACATCTATGTATATAAAAATGAATGGTTGGCTTGTATGCCCTCTATGGACTCAAAAACGGCTGAGCAGATTTTGATGAAATTTTCAGTGAATCTTCAGATTAGCCCAGCAGGTGATCCTGTGAAGTTTGGTAGCGATCATATCACCCGTGCGAAGCCGGGGCGGATAGATAGTTGCAAATATATAGCTATAGTAGTATACTATTTATTTTGAGTTTATAATAATTATTTAATTTAGATATCATATATTGCTTGATTTAGTTAGTAAGGATATGTGCATAATATTATATATTTTATTTTCAGTTTGTTAAAATAATGTACATTAAAATGGCAAGTTACGGCATTTGAATTATCGACTTTATCACGTTGTTATGTAAACTACCTATAACTATGCAATAAATGATTTTGAGTTTGAAAATGTGCATGAAAGCATGTATGTGAGTGTGTGCGGCAAGAAGTGTTTATCAGGAGCATAGCAAGAGGAAGTGGGTGGACTACGGGAAAACGTAATGTTCATTTATTTGGTGATCGTCTATCACTCTACGTCACTTGCAGTCAAATACCAAAACATGATTCAATAATAATTAGCGCCTTAATTCACCATGATGAGTATCTAGTGTGAATGTGAGACAACCGGCATTTTCCACGAAATTACCTACTCTACTTGAGTATATATAACCAACTGATAATTTTTAACGAGCTCTGTGGCGCAGTGGTGAAACGCGCTGGTACGTTAATTTGACACCAACGTTCGTGGATTCGATTCCCACACAGGACACACACTTGTGTGCATGAACATGTCTGTTTGTCTTGGTCTGAATGTTTTTAAGAGAGGTAGGGCGCATCAAAGTAACCCTTCTGGGGCAGTACCTCCACCTCATAGAAAACCGCAGCCAAATAACAACTCCTTAGAGGATTGTTGTGTTCCTACGTGTAAGTGAGGTCTCCAGTAAGCTTCTAAGGAGTTACTGTGTTAGCAGCACAGGTGGCATCGCGCGAGTAGTACTTACTCTATTGCAAGCGTTTATTGGCTACGGCAACCGCTTGACATCAGGTGGGCCGTATGCTTGAATGCCTCCAGACGTTGTATAAAAAGAAAAAAGCTAAAACTTGACAGCTTATAAACATTTAACTCATTCATAATGTTCTCCACAATAGTATCAAATTGTCATTCGCACATGTTGTTGGCCCTTATCTCTCTTTGACAATTACTGAAATCACCGAACATTGACTCCACCATATGAGAGTTCACTTTGACTTTGACTACATGGCCGTGAACCACCACTTTCAAACTATTCATCACATACAAATTAAATTATCAATAAATTGGATATTTTTGATGACAATTTTTATTTTCTTTTAGCGTTGTTCCGTTTATTAATATTTATTTAAGCCAAAGCATCTGGCGAAGATACCTATTTTACATGGATGAAACCCGCACGTCCGAGAAGTTATATTTCGAAAGAAGTGTAACCTAAAAATGGATTGATTTTCCCCTTGTGTTGGTGGTGTTTGGATAGGTGTGGTTGTTGAGGTCTGATGGCAGTCGCTCCATGTCAAAATCAATATCTCCCCAAATCCTTAGGCTTAGGTTGCGGTCTCTGCCAATCCTAATGGATTAGGTTAACAGAATAATGCTGAAAAGGAGAAACTCTCCAAAATCCAGTGGGAAAATCGGACCTTATCTTAGGGACACATCTTTCGAAATGTAATTTCTGGGACGTGCTGGTTTCCTCACGACGTGTTCCTTCGCCGCCGAGTAAATGAAAATTGTAAATATGTACTTATATCAATCCGGAAACACGACTTTAATGGTACATTTCCACACCAGTGGTTGAACCACCCGGTTCAAACACTGCCGGTTCTAACGTCGGTGCTGACAATTGTAATCAGCACGCGCATATTATTAGACATTTCATACTGAATTTAGTAACATCAATATTAAACATGCAAATATATTTGGACATATAAACCGCATCAATTTTGAGAATTAATTTCTCCAATATTTAAGAAAATTATGTAAAATAGAATTTATTTCGTAGGCACGTCATACAATTTATCGTTCCCCAATGGCGGGGCACGTCACATTACGTATTCCTGTTTGATATTAGAGGGTAGCCGACGAGACAGGTGCATAATTTATTTTTCACACGTCCCTCTAATGTATTCTCAACCACGTCTCGCTTTAGTAAATAATTAACCATTCTATATTCGCCAATTCTTTGTTTAAATAACAAAAACAATAACGTTGACTGAACTAGTTCTCGCGTGAGTCTTTGGCCAGCGAAAGAAATGAACGCGGATTTCATTGCAAATTCGAAGCAGAGTCCAAGAAATTGTTAAAACAAGTGTTAATATACTTTTACATTAGTAATTTGTTACACACGTAATTTTATTCCTTTCCAAACTGAGTTTGACGTACAATAGTTAAGACATAAAGGAACATGTTGTTTTTGATAGTTCAATGAAATATTGATGTTTAAAACTGATTTTAAAAACCACGCTGGGCGGCAAATACATATGGAGAATCTGGTGTGAAGTGACACTTGCGAAACACTAACAACCCTCTCAATTCCTCATCCACTTTCTAGTGACTTTCCTCACTCACAGGACCGCAATTACTCTACAGCGAATAGTAATTATGCTGTGGTATTTTCTGTCGTGTCAGCCTTCCTAGTCGATTTGATTCTTGTTAAATGTAGATTATATGTTATATGCCTCATTCACCATAGCCTAATTTGTTAATCAGATGGCAGTGTGCCACATGCAGATGAGTTTATTTTAGCTCTAATCATGATAGTGAGGTAGATAATCCCATAGTACTTCATAACCCATACATGTCATCAAATTATTCGGAAAGAAAAAATGTACTAGCGCCTGATATTTTTTTATAGACACGATGTCCGCGCTGTCATAATTGCTTATATAGATCTATATACATACCGCCAGTAACTTAGTTTTAATGTCAAGCGGCACTCCGATGATTTCCTTTTATCATTAAAATTGCAAAATCAGATTTAGATAAATAATTTGATATCGTTATCTTAAAGTTAATAAGGTAATTAAATACCTAGGTACGTGCTGTTTACTGTGATCGCCGAATTCTGTAATCAAATTATGTTCTGTTTACTCTTGGTAGATCCATTTATTTTATTACCATTTGTAGTATTAATGTATTGATAACAAGGCTGCTATCATTACTTATTACAAATTTACCTTTATTTAAGCATATGTAAGTATTTATCGACATTATAAAAGATTATTCGACGTGAATAGGTTGTCATTGTTGTAATCGCAAATCTATTTGTGCCACTGTTTATTATATTAGCAAAAGTTGTGACAGTGGCAGATTATCATATAAGCACATTAACTCAATTATTGCTACCAACGCACCACTTGCGTTTAACGAGATTTCAATGTCATGATACCAACGCACTGATGTATTCAATTAATTTAAAGTACTATGAAGTGACATAGAAGTGAGAGCTCGATGGCGTCGTTGCGCGTGTCATTCTAACCAAACACGCAGGTTAAGCAATGTCGACAGCAGCCTGTCTATGAATGGGATTATCTACGTCGAGTTTCTCCGTGGTTCGGAGGGCACGTTAAGCCGTTGAACCCGGCTGTTGTCGATAGACGAGTCGTTAAGCTAAGCCTTTTTTTTTTGAGTTAACGTACACCCCTGCCGTGGGCAAGGCACTTTTAATACACATATTTATTTGTCACATTTACACATTCATACGTCATACTCTCGCATTCCTCAGCGTATTCTTTCATGCATCATCTTACAGTTTGATTACCTAAAAATTTTTTAATTTTGCCCATTTTTAAACGCCGGTGAAACTATTATATCTGTTTTCAAACTTCCCTCCCCATACTGCGTCGGTCCATCCACGGGCGACAGAGAGCTTCACAGCTCTACCTAGCCACCGCGATCCCATCGGCTATACAGAGTACAGCCGAGGTATACAGCATTAGTCCTAGGTGGAGCCGCTCTGCTTGTTACGGTCAATGACAACCATGGCTAGACCGACGCAGTATTTTAAAAATTTTGTTCGAGTTTTGCCCACCACTAATTCGGAGACTGTGTTTTCGGTGATCCGCATTCCCAACTCCTGCTCCAAATCGTACCTCTATTTGGAGAATGCGGGACACCGAAACAATATGTGCTGCACTGTCTGGTCCAAGCTAAGCCTTTGGGTGGCTTGAAAACAATCCTCATTTGAGCAGCGTGGTGGAGTATGCTCTAAGCCCTTTCGGTTGAAGGGAGACCCGTATCCCTGAATTGGGATGAGTAAGGGTTGATGTGGTGGGGACATAGAAGCGAGATTTTAAACATTTAAGTGACAATCAATGGATTAAGCTAGGGCTGCGTACTTTCGTGGGATGACTTTGATAAACATAAAACGTAAATGTAGGATGTTTAAACAAAGGATGTTTAAACATCCTTACTACCTACTACTTGTTAACTCCGACATTCTGAGTACAATAATACAACTTACAATAACGGACGGACAATGGAAAATTAAAAACCGGCCAAGTGCGAGTCGGACTCGCGCACGAAGGCTTCCTGAGGTTTCTGTTACTGCATTGTAAAACCACAAGCGGTGTTCAGATATCAGTTGCGAGACATATTCTCTGTCTAACAGGAGTTTCTATCTTTTACAATTCAACACCACTTTATACCATACGAGTACGACATTATAATTCAATGACCTCCGAGTGAATCACTTGTTTTCTTTTTTATTGTGGCCGGGATTTACCAATTTAATCACTGAATTATAATATCGTAGGTGGTCTTCGGTTGTAAAAGATAGAAATACAATAAGGTACTCTGACTCAAACACGTCTCACAACTGAAATTTGAACTCCCCTTGTGGTGAACAATTCAGTGACTGAATCCATTGAATTAGTCGCTAGTTTGTATTCTAGTTTCATGTTGTTTTTTTATTATGTAATATTTTTATAGGTACTAATATAAATGGCAAATTTCGCTGTCTAGTCATTTTTCTAATAAAGTTAGATTGTTAATATTATGTAACAGTTTTCTGAGATTTAGATGTTAATAACAATTACATCAAGTACTGGGTTATGTACCTAATCATCATAAAAATACTATTTTTGTTATTTAAGGCTGTTATAGAATGTTATCCTTTTGGACGATACCCACTATGACAGGGTAGGGAAAAAAATATTTTTTTCCTTTCTTTTCTTGAGATCGCAGCTACCATATTACTAGACAAAACAATCGGTACGACATTTGTTACAATCAGTCAGTGATAGGTTTTGTATAATTTTAAACTTTCACGATTGCTTTCATTACTATTGTAGATACGGCAGTAGCCAGCGCGGCTGTAGTAATAAATCGCGGTTATTCTCGCAATAATTTCCAATAGTACCGATAGGTTTTGTGTTGTGATCGATATGTTTGCTCATACCCACAAACATACAGTCATACAGAGTCTCCTAAATTCTTTAACCTTTCCTTTGCTTCGGTATAGACATCCAATAAAATAGATAATACTTTCAAAATCAAAAAACCTAATGGAGATTGCATTGTGTCTTTTAAACTGTTTTTTAAACTGAAAACTCATTTGTCTATGAACCACTTGCGATGTTTCATTACGAAAAGATAACCAAATAAGGTTTATCTTCTGGTCTTATTGACAACATGTGACTTTCAAATAATACACTCCGGCATGATGGAAGTAGGAGTCAAGTTAAGTGTCTAGAGCACAGCGTCGAATCCATTGCATTACTTTCCGAAAGAACCGAGTACTTTTTCTGGTGAATGTTCCGACCTCCAGATACATTCGTCCAAGAAGAATAATGATTTGAGATGTTGTGCAGCGTTATTTATTAAAATGTAAATAGTACAATGGCGAATGCCACTCGCGAGCAGGCGTTTACGTGGAGAAGAAAACACAGATTTCCACGAGCACGTGTATATCTTTAACTATGTCACTTTCATCAAATTCTTCCGACACACGCCCGCCGTATAAGGGATATTAGGATGCTAATAAACCTGGCTTACGTGTTATATGATTTTTTTTATTTTGTAGCCGGAAAACGTGTATTAATGACTGCTAGCTTAAAGCTTTTTGCACAGTTAATCTGCTTCTGCATCGCGATCAACATTTCATGCGATCTTTTTTTCAAAGACTTCCCTTCCTGGGATTTTTTTTCTATATTAGATTCTAATAATCTATGTTTATATTATTTGTTTTATTACGACACGTTTTGCTTGTCTAAAGCGTTGCGAATGAAAGTAGGTATTGAGCTAATCGAATTTTGCAGAAGGAAATATCCTAACTTTGGACCGACTCTTGATTTTCATTCCGGAATGGATCCCTCGATTTGTCGGGCTCGTCCCGCTCGGTAAATTAAATCGAATACAAATGTAAATCTGGCCAGCTGCAGCAGAAAAGCGGCTGCATACTGATTCAGTACCGGTACAGTCCACGGTGACACGGGCAATAAAATAAACTGAATAATAAAAAATGTCTTAGCTAAGCCATTTTTTCTGGCTTCTTCATTGTCACTGCGAGTAAGCTTGATTCATCATCATCATCCACTAGACCTTGTCCTTAATTGGGGTAGATGCAGTTTGTTTGCACTTATTACGTTGTTGTACCAATCCTTGTTCACACAATTCATCTGTGTTTTTTTAGTTTCTCTCTACCCCTGTACATTAATGCATAAAATTATTATTAACACATCGTCGAATTCGTCCCTTTGATATTTATGCCCATGCTGTGCTAAGCGGTTCCCTCTTATCCTTTCTGTTACTGGCGCTACTGTCATAGTTCGGTTAATTCCCTAATTTATTTTGCAATATTATTTTGCGTGTGTGTTGCGCTTCGCTTTATGTTTATTTACGTGGCTTTGGTTGTTTTTGATTTGTTGCAGTGCGCGTTTCTAGTGGTGGTTGGCGGTGCAGTGGTGTGATGTTAGTGTGCGTGCGCGGCTGGTAGTGCGTCCGCGCCGGGATGTCTTCGCCGGCGCGTGCGCCGCCGCCCACTGTGCCGGCCGGTGCCGGCATGCTGCCGCCAGGACCGGGGCCGTCGCGGCAGCGCTCACTCAAAGACAGACTAAGAGAGGGAATCACCGGACCCTTCCATTGGCAGTAAGTCCCGTTTCGTAGTAGACACCGATCTCACTCGACATTCTTTACAGAGCTCAAGCGTCGTGTTCACGTGGCGATTAACCAGAATTTTTCGCTTCAATTTTGCTGCTTAGATAAAATATGCATGGCTTATATATTAACTCGAATGTGAAAATTATTATATCTACATGTAGTTCGACATGTTAATCACATTATATACATACTGAGGATCACGACAACTTGGTCTATGGAACTCATAAGAGATTTGATGACGTGCGGGTGAGCTCATGTTTGTGTTTCGAGCATCTAATTTTGGAAGTTTCATATTTTCGTTGAAAATATTCACTCTACTAACAGATATAAGATAGATAGTTTGACGTTGATACATGTTATGCGAAAAGTTCCCACGTTGTCAAATGTTCGATTAAGAATGCAAAGAAAAAAAGTGGAGAAAAAGCGTATATAATATTTATATATTATTACGTATACGCATATAGAGTAATTTATTAATGGTATGCTTTTCAAGATCCGCTCAAATGTTGTTGACGCTATGCACACCCACATAAATTTATTGTAATATAAATTGACGATTTGAAAAAATACCTATATTGGCAAGTTTTTTTTGGCATTTCTTCTTCGCCAATGGTCATGTTCGAAATGCTGGTAGATTAGAAAAATAGATTAAAGCTGTAAAAAAAGATTAAGATACAATATGAACTGATTTAAAGACAACAAATAAATATTTTATTTTTTAACAGTTGTCATGGACCGACTCTAAAAAAATGAAAAATAAATCATGTAATTTGCCTACCCGTTGTTGATTCTTTTTCACAATTTCAGGAGCATATTGAAAATTGTTGAATTGTCGATACTGAGTTTTATAGTTTCGGCAACGCACGTGTTGCAAGTGTCCATAAGTTACAGTCACTGCTTGCCGTAGTATCAGGCATACCGTACGTTTTTTTGCCTTCTTTGCATCTTAATAATATATAAAGGAAACACTGGACTATACCTTCCGCACTTTATTATTAGCAATTATGATTTACATATTTGTTATTAACCAATGATGGTAATTGAAAAGAATTGTATGAAATAAAACATAGATGATTATGAAAATGTATAACGATAAAGAGCACGGTGGTCAAGTAGTTAGCAATCGCTACTTTAGAATCAAGGCTCGTGGGTTCTAATCGACACACAGGGCAAATATGTGTGTGCATGAACATGTCTGTTTGTCTTGGCTATTTTTAAGAGGGTAGGGTACATTGAAGCGATCTGATTGGAGGAAGTACCTCTACCTCACAGACAACCGCAATCAAATAACAGCACCAGGAGGGTTGTAAGATCCTAAGGAGTTACTGTATTATATAACATTATTTCATGTATTGCAAGTGTTCAGAGAATTTACATAAATTAGTGAGTGAGTCAGGCGGTATGTAAAAAACGAGCCATAAAATCTCTATTTTGACTCATTATATTTTGAATCATTCAGTTTCAAAGCCCAATGTTTTAGTAGGTCTGAGTATATAAAAATTACGAATAAGTGGGTACCAGCGTCAGCCAAACATCTGGATTTCCGGTACATTCCTCATGTACTCGTATTTCATGTTTGTTTGACGTACTACGAATTCGTTGAGGTGTACCTACACGAAAACTCGGAGTTATCTTTTATTGCTCCTTGAAAGATCTACGTTTTTCTCGGAAATCGGAAATCGAGCGGGGCGCGTCGTTCGGTACAATTTTCCACGTCGGTCACTTTACCAAACACACGTACAGGATGTTCGGCGCAAGAATCTTTTTTTTTTGGATTGGTTTAAAGTCAGAGTTAAACTCTCCTTACCCCAATTAGATCATCTTAAGAAAATATGCTTATGGTACCTATTTTTAAAAATAACCAAAATCCCACATAAGGCTTTCATCAAATGTTTACGACTGTTACAATTCAAAACGATGTTTATAGTTTTGTATTATTTCTTTGAAACATTGGTTGAATAATTAGTTTATAAATCATAGCAAAAAAGAAAACATTTGAAGGCAGATAGATGATAGTGAAAATGTATATGCATAGAACGTTGTTTAGAAATGAACTGATATATGTATGTTATACGTAATTTTATTTAATATAACGTTCATATGACCTAATATCACTAACATTACGTTAATTACAGATACAAATATTTGTTACATTAAATTAGTGTTGTATAATAAACTCTTAAGATTTAATGTAACGTTTACGTGCCATCGTTTTTATTTGATATCATTTTTTATATAAGTTACGATATAGTTAATACGAGTTATTCTGTTGAAACTTGACGAGAGACTATAGTAAGAAATTTAGACGGTGACGGTGGCTAGGATCGAGGCTTGACACTCTTAAGTGCGGTTGTACGAGTGTATTGTTATTTCGTACGGAATAGCAAAGATCAAAGTGTTAAGCTTAACGTACAGTTAACTGTACCAGGTGATTTGCTATACAGTGATTATTTGTACAACGTTGGAATGCATATAAGCATACGACCCACCTGATATAAAGCGGTTACCGTAGCCTATAAACGCTCGCAATAAGACAGCAACTTCTTAGGAGCATATTGGTAACCATATTCACTCGCACGAACACAACAACCCTCCAGGGAGTTATTATACTGTTATTTGGCTACAGTTTTCTGTGAAGTGGAGGTACTTCCCCAGACAGTTGTTTGTCCTGTGTGGGAATCGAACCCACGAGCTTCCTGTCATTGTTAATTATCTATAAGTACCTATTTATTTACGAATATATAGCTCACAAAATGCAAATTCTTATTTTGTTATCTAATATTTTATTATTTTACACCAGAAATGTCTATATCGTTGTTATTTTTTGAAGTGAAAACTTCTTTAGCGGCTTTGTGCTCTTTTTGGGATGAGTAAAAAATGCTAAACTCGCGTCAGGCCGTCAGGACACGTGACCCTGACCGTAAGATTTTGGTGAGAATTAGAACTTAAGTTCGCTGCAGCGCTAAAACATTAGTTCACTCTAATTAAACTATTAAAACATGAAGCGCTAGATCATTCATATAGCATTATTTTCTCGCGACCAAAACGTTGTAAGCGCCATGAAATTGTTGGCGTTTACGCGTTTCGGTCAACTTAGTTTATCAACATCGCTGTTTGGTTTAAGCGGCGTAGGGCGCTTGCGCGAGTGTGCGTGTGTGTTAGAATCTTAGAGATTGGCGATAATGATGCTGGTAATGATGATGGTGAGTCGTTGCACTTATGGATGAAAGTCGATTTTACTGAGAGATAAACTTTTAATGTAAAATAATTGTAATAGTTCTGAAGTGTTAAATTTTTAATGTAATATAAATTGTCATGTTTGTGTACGATAGCGCAATAAATGAATATTGTATTTTACCACATATATGATAGTACTTTTATACTGATGAATAAAGCAATTCGTGCGAAATTATTCCCTAACCGTTCCAAAATATTCAAAAATGCACAACGTTAATGTTCAAGTTTTCACTTCTGCCGGCACTCTCGGAGTGCAGCCCTTTTTTTTTATTGATCAAACTTTAGAATTATGATTATTGTTTGTAAATTTAAAAACTATTCTGCTGAAAAATTACCAATTATATTACAATTTACTAACACTAACTTTCATGTCCTTATTGGTACTAAACCCAGGTTGGGGGCATTTGTTCTCCCGGTCAGCTCTTAACTTGTAATGCTAGCTTATAGACCAATAAACTAAGTATCAATGTATATTGCCACTATTGTTCTAATAGACAATATTAACAATATAACGTCAAACTTAAAATGCCAAGATCGCTTTTTGTATGATAGGTTGCATACAAACACGAATATTGCAAAAAAATCCCGTCCCCGATCAATGCCACTTTCCCGCTTTTCCCATCCCTCCTGTGGGTTTTGACAATAAACCTTTTCCTGTGTACATTAATCTAAATACCTATCAACGTTATTGAATATTTAGAGCCTCTTTAAATAAAACAATTAACGCTTTAACATCATAATACTGTTATTATTGTGTATTATTATTGTGTGTTTACATACAAATACCGTCGTAACCTTTACGTCAAGTTGTTTAGCTATGAAAAGTGCTATTAAAGCAGAATTTTATGGTTTTATTCAATACAAATGAATGGAAATATACAAAGATTTATGTTTATTTAAAAGATCGAATTCAGTTTACACAGTTATTGAAGGGAGGAAATTTGTTATAAAATGAAATCAGTCGGCAGTCTGCCATTCGATTTGTGATTAAGGCGGCGGGCGAGTCACGTAGGCTGCTGTGATGGGCGTGCCCCATTCGCCCCGCTGTACTAAACGTGACTGTAAACACGGATTATGTGGGCAAGTGACCTAAACTCATGAACCATTTCTAACCGTATACTTATTGCAATAATAAATTTGATTGTGCAATAAAGTTATACAAAAAAAAATCTAATAACAACGCCTTGGAGATTCGTTGTGTTGTGTTCCTGAGCTTACCGGAAGCTATTGCTAGTTTAGTAGCGGCTGCTCATTTTATTCCAACAGTTCATAGGCTGATAATTGCTCCAGATCAGGTGTTTCGGGACAGCGAAACAATATAAAGTAAGGTCCTCGAAATACACATGATCTTCCTGGTTCAAGTCAGCAAAGTCTTTGATTTTTCATACTTTCTACAGTCTGTATTTATTGTTTCTAATTCTTTAAACCTGCATTACATTTCAAATGCAACTAATTGTTTTTTTTTTTCATACAACATCCGGGGGCATACATGCATACGACTCACCTGATGTAAAGCGGTACTGCCCCAGTTGGGTCGCTTTGATGCGCTTGCACACTTGAAAATATCCAGACCAAGACCAAGAGACATGCTTATGCACGCAAATGTTTATACTATGTGGGAATCGAATCCAAGAGTCGTCCTTCCACTGAGCTTCTTTGAATTCTATGTTCAATTCAAAATGTTGAGAGCGACCACACTCCACACTGTATATGTTAGTTTTAGAATACGACCGACGTATTGTATGAGACACATAACCCTTTGCCTTTTGCAATACAGCTAGACCGGTTCAATGACAACTTAATTTACAACAATTATTTAAAGCAATGCGGATTTGCCTTATTAAAGACTATTTGTCGGGTTTCTCTGATATGCGCAGACGACATTATATTTAATGGTAAGCCATTTTAGTCCGTATCGTCTGTAGTTAAGCCAATTAAATCGAGGAGGTGCCGGCGTCTTGACTCGCGGCCTCTGGGGAAGTGGCACTTGTAATCGCGTTGTTTTTAAGAGTAGAAAAGATCGAGCCTCCCTGACTCTGAAGCCTATTCGAAAGCTCACGTTGCCATGTCGTCCAAGTTCAGTAAATTTAGTTATGTTCAGTATTCAGTTTTATAGTAGAGTAGACTTAAAATTAACGACGTTTCACCCAGTGCACAAGTTGTTTCGGCCACCATTATTTTTCTGTAAAACTTGCACAAGCTTTTTAGATTTTTCTAATATAAGTATAATTTCTTTTTTTATATTAGAGGCGGGCAAACAAGCATGTGGGTCACCAGATGGTAAATGGTCACCACCGACCATAGTCATCAGCAACACCGGTCACTGATCCGTCGCGAGCCTTTTTAAGGAAACATAGGCTCTTTTCTTAAAGGCACCCATATCGTATTTGTTCGAGAACATCGAATTTATTTTTATAAGTTGATGTAAGAAGCTTTAGAAACCAGCGAGCGTCCAACGTGCTGTCAGTGTTAAAGAACTAAGTTTGGTATTTAAGGGCCTAATCATGGGGCGCTCGGTTCTCTCAGCTTACCCTACAAGAGACATGACATAAGTATCCAACATACAAACTATTTGATGTGATGTACGATGAAAAAATTGTATTAAAATCGGATCATATCTTTACAGAGGAATTCGCGTTTAAATAATCAGACTAGACATAAAATCTTTAGGCTTTCACGAAATAATATATATTGGCTTGTTCGAAAACAATATACAAACTTAACAGTCCTAATTTTATCTTTTATTAATCTTGTTGTAGAAAGGCAGAAAATAAACCCATATGTGATAAACTAGCTGCTGCCCGCGGCTCCGCCCGCGTGGAGTCAAATAACGTAGCCTATGTATTAATCCAGATCATAATCTATCTACGTGCCAAATTTCATTCAAATCCGTTCAGCCGTTTAAGCGTGAAAGAGCAACAAACATCCATCCACACATACAAACTTTCGCATTTATAATATTATATATAGTAGGATAGTAGGATGAATAACAATATATTTTTATAAATATATGTAATAAACGTCCAAGTACACGTGAGGGCCAATGGCGTTAATAAAGAGCGTTTATCTTTATCTGTATAATACATATTATGTAGATAATCTTCCAAATTCTATTATTTATTACTGTTGTAAAACAACACAGAAGTGGTTTGATTGTGTACTGAGCCTTGTATACGCGGGCGCGGCCTTGCCGTCGGGAATTAAATTTCCCTCCAGCTGGGACGTTCAATTTCTACGAATGCACTCTGAATTGCCCGCTCTCACTGTAAAAGTTTCATCGTATTCACTGGCGTACGTTTATCTACGTATACTTAACATATTCTATGATCTTCTTCTTGACGATATTCCTTTTCTAATCTTTGATTGCGGGATTGGCGGAGTCGCTACCTAAGCCTAAGATTTGGCAACGATACTGATTTTACATGGAGCGACTGCCATCAGACCTCCACAACCTAGAGGAAAATCCAGACCTTTCTTAGGCTAGATCACGCGTCTTTTGAAATATAATTTCTTGGACGTGCGGGTTTCCTCACGATGTTTTCTTTTACCGCCGAGCAAGTGACAATTACAAATATGTGCATAAATCCAAAAATACGAATTTAGTGGTACAGGGTAATATTCGAACCGGGGACCAGTTGGTAAATAGGCCGGTATCCATTAGGCTATCACTGCTGCACTTAACATATTCTACCTAGACCGGCCAAAAGTTCTGATATGTATTAATTTTTTTATGAAGTAATATAATCTTAATAAAGCTTACATGTAAATATTTATGGAAGTCTCTGAAAAAATATAAAATGAAAGTGATTCTATTCGAAATGGCCACATTTGGCTTTGATACAGGCCTTTAACCTGTCTGGCCACGAATGTATGGATTTACGCACTGCTTCCATGGGAAATTTTGCCACTGCTTGCTCCAGAGATTTCTTGAGCCACAATGTTGGCGTGTCGTTTCGAGCAGGCCATGTCCTCTAAAACTTCAGACCTGGGCTAGACGAGGGCCAGTCTTCAGCTCTTATAAAGTCCGGATCGTTGGTTTCGAGCCAGACTTGGGGTAGTTCGTGCCTCATGACCAGGTGCAGAGTCCTGCTGGAAAGTCCACGGTACATTTTTAAAAAGTGTGTTGCTGAGAGTTCACAATACGATCCAAGACAGTCTGTTAATACACTTTTGGTCTTCACTCCTTTTTCACAAAAATGAAGCTTTGTGACTACTTGATAAGACTTTCCTCACCAAACAATTACAGATGCAGGGATAATGACCACGTTGTATCTTTCCGACCACTTAGACGGCTTCTTTAGAACTGTGTGCGTACACTTTGTTAGTTTGCTTGTTGTAGTGCTCTTCAATTCATTCGTGAATTTTTGTAAAGATGATATTTCCGTGCCTTTCACCTCCGTATTGGGACAGAAGGCGTTTTGATCGATCCACTCTCTTCAACTGTATGGATTTATTTAGGGCATGTCCTATGCATCCATGATAAGCACCGAGGTTCAGGTCTTGTGTTATTTATACGCGACAGAGTCCTAGCTGGAATCTTTATTTCTCGTGATAAGATTTTTGTTTCCTAATGAGGTTTCGGCGAATTCTGGCTTTAACAGCATTAAAAGACTTTGTAGTTCTAACAGCATGTGGACGCTTCGATCTTTTATGACCTTCAACAAAGGAAGTGTTGGTATATCTGTCAATAGTACCATTATACGTACATACGGCTGATACCAAGCTTTTGAAGTGTCCTGAACATGACCGACGGCTCCATACCCACTTTGCGCAATCACTGAAATTCTATATTCTTTAACACCCCATTCCATATTGTAATTTGGTAATAAACACGAAAAAAATATGTAAAACGGCAGAAATTCGAAAGAAGTTAGCCTCTCTAGTTTCGAAAGAACATAATAAAAACGTTTCAAATTGAAAATAATTAAACAGTCGAAAAAAAGAAACGTTTGTATGTTTTCGTATTCGTATTTCTAGCCAGACTAGTTATAGTATATTTTATAATCTACGCAACTAATGTTTAAACTCTCCTCACCGCAATATTTTGACATCATTGTTTGTTCTAATATCTTCATTTCCTTTTACCAGTCTATATCGCAATGTAACTAGTCTGGCCATAAATACTACGTAGCCAAATTTGTGTTACTTTCTGTACAAAATCATCACTCATTAGTAGGGTAGGTCAATTGAACATCAATGGTTAGGTTTAGGTTAGAATGCGACCACAACGAACCGAACCGAATTCTACCTAATTTACCTGGTTAGGGCAGCGTGTTTTTAGTAAAATCGCAAATTTGACAAACGAAGTACTTGATTAAATGAATATTTTTTAAATAATAATTTAACATTTGAAATATTTGCGAAGTAAAACTCAATTTAGATCTTTCCACTCATTACATTGTTTAAATATTTTTTTTTTCACCAACAGACTTGCAAATATTGCTTTAATTAAAATTGCTATTCATTTTCTGCCAGGCGTTATATCAAAAGTTTTTTATATCTAATGATAATTACCTATATCTATAGAAAGTTTATTATAAATAACAAGCAATAGATTTCGTGAATTTTATACCAATATGATTGTATACCAAAGGTTCTTTAGATTTAATAATAATTGTTATATTAAATTAAACGATTTTTTCAATTGTAGAAAAGCGTATTTTACATTACTATCTTAATTGAAAATTACGTCAATCGAAATTATAAATTTCGTTATAAATTTATTTAAAAACATATATACTTTTATATCTGATATTACTTACCATCGGGTGATACTTAATGTGTTACAAGCGGCCATAGGCGACGATAACGACTAACACTATACTCAGGCGGGATACGGCCCTTGTATGCTTCCCTGACGTTATATCAAAAAAAGAGTAGTGTTCGAAAGACATGGCGAAGCAGCGTACCTACTTCCGAAAATAATTTAAAACTAAATTTTATTTTTACTAAATAACGCTTAGATTTTATTTATTATTTAATATTTGTCTCTAATCTGCGTGAAAACAAACAAATTAATGCAAGAAACTTTAGAAATTATTTCATATTAAAAGTTGCTTTGCAATTCGTACAGTCGGTGAACGTCAATCTTTTAACAGGTAAATTAACTTGTTAAGTAGTTTGGCTTGAGTTCAGTGTTGAAGAAGTAAAAGCCTCAGTTGTCGAATTAAACGTATTGTAGTTTGAAACTTTGAATATTTACATCAAAATTTATATAGCTGTTTTTCCCTCTGGGTTATGGAGGTCGGACTGCAATCGCTTTATGAGTCCTATGTCACCTCATCCGTCAATATCGTCTCAGTATGTAAATACAAACATAAATAGACATCTAAAATCGTAAGCCTTGCTTTTCGTTTTGTCGTAGTAGGGTAATAAAACATGGCACGTGTCATTGCACGTGTCTAGATCACATTTATACTAAGTAAAACAGCACGTTGTGTAGGCTGCGCTTGCTACAAAACTGCATAAACACTCGGAAAATAATGGCCTCCTAATCAAAATAAATGGAATGGTTGTTGGCTTTCTGTAACTCCTTATTTAACGAACCGATTTAGATGAGCTAAGGTATATATCTACTGTATCAAGTTTATCTTTAGGGCAATTTGAGAAATTTACAAAGAGCTGCTAGGTACTATTTTGTGTGCAACTGCGAACTATTGCCGACCGGTAGATCACTCGTTATTGTTATTAGGCACATACCACCGCCGCTGCCTGGCTGTTGTGGCCTGTCTGTGTCGCGGCTGCTGCAGTCCCTTTCTGTGTTCGAGTCATCGATGTATATGGATAGGTTCTATCGATAAAAAAAGGCTCTCACAAAAGTAATCTGATTTTAAAAATCAGATTGCTTTTGCTCACAGTAGTTTGGGACTACTCGTCTGATTCGTACGCGTTTTCGCCGTGGCTTTACTGGCTAAAAATGCCTTCATGCGTTGTAAAATCGTGTAAAAATTGTTCTAAAAAATATAAAAAAGAATGCAGAATTATTTCTTATTATTATATAATTATTTGTGTATCATTTAGAAATTATTTTATTGCAATTACCTACAATAAAATCTGTACTCAACAACTCCCTCCATAACATAGAATTAGGAACAAAAAATGAATGGAGTCGTACTTTAGACATTTAAAAATAATTATGTATATTTAAAATATTGTATTGTACGTTTATGAATGTGTGTATATTTTTGATTATTATATTTTTGATTCATTAATTACGCATTCGTTAGAACAGCTATTAACCTATACCCATCGTGTCCACATTATTCGAGCAATAATTGATAAGTATATAAATTCGAGACTGAATTACATAGCCAAACTTATCTTTAAAAATCACTAAAAGGCAAAAATTTTATAAATTAGTGCTTTTGGAAGGACTTTAGAATGCATTGTAGATTTCTGCAGAAAGATAGGACTTTGATGACGTGCACACATATTACCTTACACGTACAAGCTGTGGTCTCTTCGAACAAAACTTTTTAAATTTAAAACGAATTAATACATAATATGTACATGTTCCAACAATAGGGGTGTGTGGAGAGCCTTATCCCTTTTACATGTATGCATTGACCTGTGTCAGTTGCTACAATATGGTGACTACTGGATCGAACACACAACTTGCTGCAATGTCAGGAGTTTAGTAATAGGTACGAGCGACAATGGATCTCCTCGTAAAATAATGCCAACTGCATTGTTCTACGAGGTGGTTAGTATAATTTAAGACATATAAAAGTACCTACATATGGTCAAATATTTAATCTAACCGAACAGCCCATGTAGCTTACAAAATTGATGATATGATGATGTAATGTAAATAATTACCTATAAGTACAGGCATCCATAGTAGTACAAATTATTTTAAGCCTCGCAGGACCTAAGGTCATATTGTCACTTAGATTACTTAATTCTGTATATGTAATTGAAATCGTTACATTAATGTATAAATTGTATAATAAATTCAAGACCAGCTAATATTGTATATAAATAATACACTACAAAATAACAAATATAGATTTTGATATGTTTTTTAAAGAATTGTTAAATTTTTATTATTTATTTATTCCTTTGAAACCGACTCCGTTCCTTCATTGTTCTAAATCAACAAATTACAGGTGTCACTCCTGATTAGTGCATTCCCGGCCTCATTAACCGCGGTTTCTGGAATAGAAACGTGGCAAACTAAACCAAGGTGGGCCTCTGGGTACGTTTCTAAAGAGTATTTTGTATTGGAAGGGCGCATCCTTATACATCGATGGTACGAGTCCACCTTTAATATCTTTAACAATGTGGATAGCTGGAATCGATTCTGTAGTCGTTTATCATCTGCAAGAGCAAATCATATACCGTTTTTTATATCACAAAAGTTGCATTCAAAAGTGAGATATACCAGATTGATAAACATTTATCGCAGCACATTGCTCGCAAAACATATCCATCAATCTCACGACGCCGACCGTATAAAATACCTTTATACCTTTTGTTTTATAGTAGTTGTAGTTGTTGTAGTCTCATGAGAAAATGCTTAGCTGGAAGATAATTCCACAATTTTTATGTTATATACATTTTATCTGTATATTAATATGTGAAGAAGAAACATTGTGCCCCTTTTTTAGCACATTGCGCGCACGGAGGAGTATAAAATTTGGAATAATTACAGTTCATATGTAAAAGGAGTGTAGAAGCTATACCTCATTTTGATGATGTATCTGTACATGGTCGGTGTGGTATGTAATAGAACAAAATTCAAAAAAATATGTATTCAATGATTAGAGAGGTACCTATAATAACCCTTGGAAAAATAACCTTAATAGCGTTCACATTTCAAAATTATAAGATTTTTTATCGAATTTCGGCCACTGGACGGTCATTAGTATTTATTAATATACAATAGTTTATATTCCCTTACTTATCAAACGTTAACCTTACTGACAATATGCGAAATTGATAATTTCAGTCTAATCTTCCGCTACATTCAGCTATATAACTTCAGAGTTTATTTCATGCCCCTGAGCACGTTTCTATCTACGACGTCCATAGGCGTAACATACAAATATTTACGTTGCACAACATTCCCTATCTCGGCGACTCGGCTGTGTACATTACCTCCACCTACTGCCTCCTTATCTCCACTCGAGCAGCCTCTCGGTGGAGGTGCCTTTCAAACTAAATCTCGCTCTCGCTTGTTTACCGCGCCCCTTTATAACGTAATTTAATTAAAAAGCTACTGTCCCTATTTCGGTCGTAGTTATTAACTGAGGAGACACAGACACTTCCATTATACCTTGGTCAACTGATTTAGGTATAGCTTAAGGCGGTGCTAGTGAAACCCCCTGATTTTTGTCTAGAATATATTTCAAAGTTAACGCGCCGAGTCAGATATTCAAATAGCGTTATACCTTTTAGTTCTCATCAAAATTCTGAGTGGATATATTCCGTGTCGTTTTGGTATTGTCTATTTATGAATATTTTATCGTACACATATAATATTAATGTGAATTTGCAATATACAATTTTGTTATTTTATAACATAACCATTCGGATAATATCAAATTTTGAAACACTGATCAACTATAGTAATCTGTATATAGAAAAGAAGAATCTGACCGATATGTCCAATGATCAGTGCGTTGGACATGTCAGTCAGTCCTCCTAGGAAATTTAAAATGTTTCATCGAGCTCGCCTAGGACGTTCAGCATCAGTTAGGATATTCCCGCGGATTAGGGTCATACTCGTACACTACACGCTCACGTAGTCGAGCGCAACATCTGCGGGCTGAAAGTTCAAAAGTTCGCGAAATGGAACGCTTGAAAATTAACTTAAACACAGAAATTATTTTCACTTTTCAACATAATTGCCTTTGACCTGAATAGATTTATTAAAGTGAAACGGAAAATTAATTTATCTAAATGTTGATAATCATTTTTTACCGTTAAAAATATGAGATAAGTTCTTCATATCATCTTCATCCTCCGCAGTTCAGTCCTGTCCTGTCCGAAAGACAGAATAGAAACTATTAGAGCTGTCCGTTCATGTTGTCACTTGTCTCTACCCCGTAAAAGAAATTTGCTCCAGCCCTGAAATTCGGTTATTTGTATTAGATGTTGACTCAAAATCGAATATTTAATTAGAAATTAAAATATAGTCAATTAGTGTATTTTTCATTGTAGGTCTTATAAAATAGCAACCAAAAAATATTTACTTTAGCATGTACATGTGTCATTATTTGTAACTCAATAATTACATGCTTTTGTCTTTATTTGCCATCAAAATCTTTAGTTTTATATAATTTTATCGTGATATCTATAGCACACAATTTCAAGAACTTTTTAGACGCCTCAATTCGTTGCTGCTTTTGTAGCGGTGTGAGCATTCTCTATAAGCATATTGCAAATACTATTGACATGCTAAATTTCTCAATATATATGAATTTGTACATATGTAAAACCTCCTTGTGACTATGTTCGCAGGATGAGGCAAAACAAGGGTTGACAGACAAAGAAAATATCTGGGAAAATTCTTAAACTTGCGGGATTTTGAGGTTGTCGTTGGAACTAATAAATATTAACAAATGTATAGTGATGCCCTTCACGTATTTCAAATACTTACAGCATTGTATTTGTTATATGTGGCATATGTACGAAAACTTTTCAAGCAATTGAGTTGATTTGTTGTTTACAGTAATATATCAGGAGTAAGTTACTTGACGTAACTTAGTCCTGATATATTATATTTTCAGTTCATATTCGGGCCAGTAATTCATTTAGTATATAATATAATATGAAAGTATAATCAAAATGTATAATTTTTAAAATCTAAGCCAGAAGGCACAGCTCGCTGTACACAACGCGGTGCTAATCCCAACGCTAACTTATGGAAGTGAGAGCTGGGTATGGCAGAGAGAGCATGAAAGTAGAATAAATACGGTCGAGATGCGAACACTGCGAAAAATTTGTGGCATGACGCTTGGTGATCGCGTTCGAAATGATGACGTACGAAAGAGAGTTAGACTGAAAGAGAGTGTCGGTGTTAAGATAAGAAAGGGCATGCTCCGTTGGTTCGGACATGTAGAAATAATGCAAGATGAAAGAATGACGAAACAGATATACAATGCGAAAGTGGAAGGATGTAGGAGCCGAGCCGAACCTACCGTGACCAAATTGGTCGTGTTTTATCAGAAGGTGATATCAGGAGCCTTAGGAACCGGCGAGCGTGCATGAAAAGAGCTGTGAATGTGAAAGAAGCGAGTGAAGTGTGTAAGGACCGCATCTTACGGCGCTCGGTTCTCTTTGCCTACCCCGCAAGGGACCTGGCGTGAAGATATACAAATAAATAATAATTATACTGGCTGCTTTGAATCAGGATTATAGCTTGTTTACTTACACTAAAGAACTATAAAAATATTTTTGACGTAATAATAATGCTCGGCACTTACTTCAACCGTACGTGGGTGTCGTAAAACGCGACTAAGGGAATATCCAGGAGACGGGCAGTAGCGTCCCCTGCGTACTGACTTACTGCGGTTGCCAAGCGTGGCAACTATAATAAAGAACCCCTACACATGAGTACGAATGGCAATCTAAAGGGGAGGCCTATGTCCGGCAGTGGACGAATACGGGCTGAAATGATGATGATAATGACTTAAGCAGGTGCGCGAACTACCTATTTATCGGCGCAATTTATATTTGTCAAGAGTCTGGTCATTATCCGAATAGTCAAGAGAATCCAGATGTATCCCGACCACCTGACAAATATCCTTAGATCCTTAGCGATTGCGCTGATTTTCAGACTCTGCATTTTAATGATTAATTGCCCTAATTGGTTACACACTGCCAACAGACAGATGATACAGATACAATACAAATAAATGAGCGAATTAAGAATAAAATCCTATATAGATAGTTATACTATTACTTAACAATCAGGTAGTTACAAAACAACTTCAATGCTTGCAGACGGACAATTTTAAATCCTTGCAATGACAATATATAAATTCTTTTGATTATGAAACAGATCACATACAGGTATTTTTGTATTTTGCAGGTATTTTGTAATTCACAGCAGAATTGAGATCGTATATGGAATATTTTCTAAAATAATTGTGTTTTAAAAATAAAACATCATCAGGGAATTGCAGCAGACATACGGCCCAGCTGCAGCAAAATTTTGTTAAGATGAAAAGGACCCGACATTATTTCTACAAGTAGCTGTTGATTTGGATTCTCTAACAGGAGGATTAATCATTCTATAGAATTGTATTGTGGCAGATCGGAGCGCTGGTCTGATCTTTTCAACGTTGAGTTGAGTGAGAGAGAACAAGAGAATGATGTGATATAGCTTAGCTACTTCCTCACGGCGGATTTATTGTCACTATTACGTATTTCATGAAAGTTTGTTGCTTTGCACTGCCTATCTCATATCTCGTCCTTGACCTGGCACACTTATTTTTTTTATCTTGAGTTATTTGATCAAATTATTACGTTCTCTGCGGCCTCCGGTACGAAACCGACATGTTTAAATACCTATGACGGGCCTTACCTAGAACCGTTTGTACGTCTTTATGGTGCTGTGTCATATTTTCATTCAGTTGTTATGAATTACTAGGTACGATGGGTGGTTGCAAACTAATCTACTTAAGTACGAAAAGACAGATGGTTTGATTTATTTTTCTATATAGTCGCCTTAACTGGAATGCATTTGGGACATTTGTCTATTAGACACGTTATACCGTAGCGTACTTATGTCTTCATCTACTGACATCTGCGTTATCTCAAATAATACTATGGGTTAAAATATGAAATTGCCGTTTTATAGTAATAGATACTTGAATTGACATTAAAGCTTCATAATTTAAATTTGAAACTTTTTCACATGATACCTATGAGGTATTTCCTAAAATGTGCAACATTTGATTTTCGAATTTCAATTGTTTTCTTTTATTGAGTTTAGATGGAATAGATGGATAGTTCGAAAATCCGAGTCATTTTCCATACCTCACCTGCCTCATCTTTTATTTTAATTCTTCACAAAACTAGTCAAGTATTCTCGCCTAGTAGTCGGCACTCATTGCTGTTAATTTTTGTAACTAATCTATCCTTCTATTGTATCCTAAATTGCTTTAACATCCCACGATGTGATCGCTATGAGTTTACGTGCTATGGCCGGATCTTTAATTTCCGTGGTATTTTCACCTTCGAATTTCCATTGCATTGACTTTGAATCGAAGTTTCATCACAGGTCAAGCAAGATAGTTTCTTCTTCCATGTTCTTCACTATACTACATCCATTTTATTGAGCTACTTTTGACAGATCATTCTATCTCTTTCGGATATGAGAGATACGCAACACTTGAATATTACCTGTCTCTTTCTGACTCTTTAAAATGATTACCTGTCAAAAGTTTTAATTATAAGATGGACAGTGTATAAGCCTAAAAATGCTTGACGCTCAGGCTCCTTACGCACGCTAACCTTGGATATCCCAAACCTTCGCGAATTATTTCTTGAAGCCGGTCTTAACTAATGCCTACACCTCTAGCTAACTCTCACTGATTGATCCGGGGTCAGTTTCTTTACTTTCTCGAGGTTATCTGCATCTGCAGTAACTGCACAAATCGGCTGTTAGCTACGGGAATCGTCTTCTAAGCTCTCACTTCCATGGTTTAACGGCTTCGACTAAAAGACATGAATCTCTGAACATCTTTGACATGCGCTACCGAATTTGCGTAGTCGTTCCTTCCCGATTGAAGATTTAATCGGAGTGCGATGCTCAATTTAGATCACTTTGTTATTTTCTTCCGAAACAATGAAGCCATGATGCGAAGAAAAATTTTGAACACTTTAAGATGTATGCATGTATTTTTTCACTCCAAGTGTCTTGCGGGGTAGGCAGAACCAAGCGCCATAAGACGCGGTCCTTCACATCTCGCTTGTTTCATTTTAACTCCTTGGCTTAGAGAGCTTCTGATAAAACACCACTAATTTAGTCATAATAGGAGAGTTTGACCTTCTCCGGCTACTTCACTCTTCCGTTTTCGCATTGTATATCTGTTTCATATTTTTTTCATCCTGCATTATTTTTACATATCCGAAGCAGCGGAGCATGCCTTTTAATATCGACACTCTCTTTCATACCAACTTACTCTCTTACATAGTAATTACAAACTCGGTCAGCAAGCGTTATCTACACCATAAATTTTGCGTAATGCTCGCATCTCGACCGCATATATTCTACTTTCATGCTCTGTCTGCTGTCTGTCATGCCTAGCATTAACTTCCAGAAGTTAGCGTTGGGATTAGCACCGCGGTTAGTACAGCGAGCTGTGCTCTCTGGCTTAGGATTCGGCTGCCTAGGAGTTTGCCCATTCACGCTGTTCCCTGCAATCACTCATCTCTCCAAATCAGCGAAGTACCTTCCATCCTATACAAACTCATTTACTTGTTCCAACACTACGTCATCAACCATAAGCTTAGTGTTCGTTCTGGTGTCATCTCTTTTAAATTAAGAGAAATTAATATTATGGCTTTTAATAAATGATGTACCTAAAAGATTAGAATAATTTTATGTTTTTTTTTTATTTTTATATTGGCTCAGCATAGTGGCTCCTCTTCGCCTGTTGGTAAGCGTAAAGAGGAGCCCAAATTGCAGCGGCAACTGACTAAGGACTACAGTGACCTGTCAGTTCACGCTACCATGCTGGCCCGCAAGATGCTTCTTCACGCTTCGTTTGAAGGATCCCATGTTGTAGGAAGGAGGAAACACATGTGCAGGCAAGGCGTTCCACTTTTTAATAGTTGTACCTTTTTTAAAATTTTAACATTTTGATACAGAAATTTACTAAAACCCTCTATCTACAAACCGACTTTTTTCCAAAAAAAATACCTGTATATAAAGGGCTTATCGCACACTACTGTTGTGTAACTGGCCGTTTATTATAAAAACATCTCACTGGCCTATTAGAAGCCTAGCAAATATAATAGAAATTCTAAATGCTCAACATAAACTTGCTAGACATTTTCAAATACACATGTTTCCTGATTGAATTGTATGGAATTGTTGCAACTTGGGATGTTCTTGATTGAAATAACCTCGCTATCTGGAGATATCAGCTTTTAGGCCATTTTACCGTGCGCAGAATTTCATGGCTACCTGGTATACATAACTATGTGATCTCGTACTTATAAAACAGCACTTCCCCAACAACAACCAGCCAGGCGGAAAATCTATTGAGGCGCTTGTGTATAGTATAGTCACAACACACATAAATAGTTAGAATATATCGAGCGTCCTTGTTTATTATGATCAAACACTTTGTTTTGTGTCCATGTGCGTTAAAATCACAGAGCTAATTTTATTAGCACATTTTGGTTACAATCCGCCTTTAAAATAATGCAATGTGCTATTGCAGCTTTATTGGCTTTCAAACAAATTATGCCCTAAGATCATCCAGACTATGTACTCTGTTCTACGTGTCATTACTCATTACTGATTTTAATAAACTATCCATGAATTTTTGATTACATCGTGACATCTGATATCAAATTTAATCTTCTTCTTCTTCTCCATTTAATCCATTAGGATTGGCGGGATTCGCTACCTAATCTTAAGGATTTGGCGAAGATACAGATTTTTACATGGAGCGATTGCCGTCAGACGTCCACAAGTCAAAGGGAAAACCAGATCTTTCTTAGGTTAAGTCGCACGTCTTTCGAAATATAATTTCTAGGAAGTGTGAATTTTCTCAGGATGTCTTCCTTCGCCGCCGAGCAAGTGATAATAAATATGTACATAAACACGAATTTTAGTGGTACATGCCCCCGCTAGGATTCGAACCGGGGACCAGGTGGTCAATAGACCGGTTCCTTATCCACTGGGCTATCACTACTCATGATATCAAATTTAATATCGTCGATTGAGGTACCCACGCAGACGACTTTTGTACAAACTCTCCGCCTGGTATCCTAATGAATAATATTCACAATTCATATCAACATTGACAATTGGTTTTTATTCCATTGCTTGGTAATCACTAGTATGGGTGCGACATGTTTATATTTTCACCAGTTTTCATTTACTTTCACTTCGTATATTTGTTTGATTTCAATCTTGCTAGTCAATTTTGGAGCACTAGTGGACATCCCATTGAGCTGAATGTTGGCATATTTTTGTAACGTTGATAATATATAATTTTATGATATCACGAAACTGGATTAACGGTAGAACTCGAAGTGGCTACTGGATCTAGTGAGATCCAGTTTAAATGTAAGACGACTGTAAACTTTTGTGTGCCTCAACTATAAAAAGCTTGCATAATTTTTTTTTTTTTTAATAATAACCACTTCAGTCTTTATCTTATACTTAAGTTATAATCTTACATTAAGTCATTTAGATTAAGAATGTAGAAAGAACGTGGGATGAAGATTGACATAACAGATGTACAAAGTGAAAGTGGAAGAATGTAGATTGAGGAAAGCAAAGAATCACCTACCACGTCCAAATTGCTCATGTTATCAAAAGTTGATGTCGGGAGTTCTCTTAAACTCGGAAAATTCATGAAAAGAGCAAGAATAATGTCTAGTCATGTGGCGCTCGGCTTTCTACCTGCAAGTGACCAAACTTGTCAAAATGGATACATAGAGAATGTTATAATTCTGTACCAAGCCTCGCAATAAAGGCAGCTTATTGCTTGTCGTACCTAATTTGGTTTGTTAGGTTAACTGCACGGTCCTGAAGGTACTAGAACGTATGTGTAATTATGCGACATCCGACAACGACGCTATTTACACTCATAGGTGTTTATATATCTTTCTGATTGCAATTACTATAGCGTGCCTTCCTGTTTTATAAAATACCATTCGAACTGTTCAATGGCACTAGATTATCTTTGCATTCTTCTTTAACGACCCGTGTATAAGATAAATTGATGTTTGTGTCTTATTTCGAAGTGATAGTTTCATTTTGTTATTACTTGGCATCAACCGCAAAACCACAGCAGACATACTAAACTGTAGATATAGAATTTTAGAGAAACGTTGGAAATCGTACACAGACGGGCGTTTACTATATGATTTTAAGACAAATTCGCAGTAAAATCAGTGTGGTTTGCAATTCGGAATGAGTGTTCACGTCTGTATAGTGGGCCAATCACTACAAAGTGGCAATCAATTAGCAAGCGTTGGTAATGATACCAAAAGAAACTATCTAGCTAGCTAGTAGCTTACTGTCAATATAAGGTCCTATTGTGATAGAACCCTTTACATTCGTAAAGTAATTCGTTTCTTTGACAAGGATTGTTTTTTTATACAATGTCAGGATGCAAACGAGTATACGACCCACCTCATCTAAAGTGATTACCGTAACATATGAACGCCGACAATTCAAGGAGGGTCTCTCATACATTACCAAGTACGCTGTTAACGCTGTGACTTCTCCAGTGCGGGTAACCTCATTGACTCCCAGGAACACATTAACCCTCTAGGGAGTTGTTTATTTGCCTACGATCTTTTGTGAGGAGGAAATAGTTCTGTAGTCGGGCTGTCTATGACCCTACATTTCTTTTGTCCGAGCCTAGTGAGTTCATATTGAAGGGGCATCACCTCTAACGAAATACTCTCTCTTGCTAAGACAACAGTCAGGTATATATTGTTTTACTCTAAAACTAGTAATTCTATTTAGAATTTTTCACTTATTCCTTGCTCTATTTTTTATTCAGGGTTCCTGTGTAAAACTAAAAGTCAAAATACCGTGTTTGGCGTCGGAAGTAGCAGGTGACTAAAACGCTATAGCAACGATAATATTTTACCTTATGTTACGTATTCGGATTCTCAGGACCCTAGGAGTGTTAAGTCGATCAAAAATGTAAAGGAAATAAAAGACCCGATGACAAAATTTTACGTGATAAATAAATTCAGGGATAAAGTAGAATGCACAACCATTATTGGCTAGTTTACAGTTCAACATCATGTCACTTATCGGCTTATTGGTTAAAATATCCTTACGTTGAACAGTAGGCTCGAATCGATGAGATCTAGGGTAGGTGATATCTAGGCGCCAAAACACTACGTTTTGGTGAGTGAGAGAGACCTTCATGCGTTATCAAGTGGTTTATCTTTGCTAAATCCTTAGGCTTACATAGTGGACCTCACCTGTCTAAGGAATTAGGAAACGGGTTAACTCTATGCAGAAGAAGTAATGTTAAAAATGCTGTAGTAGATGACAACACTGTTTCAGCGTAAGGCGTAGGACGAGAGAAGTCTAGTCTGATCCAATTTTGCCAAGTCAAACATCGTGACGACTGCAAGTGCACGAGGCCGCCACATTGTAGAGAAGCCGTGCCGTCACGCGGCGGGCAAAACGCACAGAACGCATTGCTTTGTCCACTTTGTTCAAATCGATTCGTCATAGACACGTTTGCCGCTGGTAGTATCTGTTTCCCTTCGCGCGTTTACATTTCAATACGGTTTTAATGGATACTGTGTAATTACCTTATTAGCAATCTCTTTGTTTACGTTGTCACTACTCTGCAAAGCCTATTGAAAATTGTCACGTTCTCGAAAAGGATATCAATATCGAAGGAATACATGCCGATCGTTCGATCGCGTAATTTCGATAAATGTATCGCTGCAATCAGTTCAAGCCAAAACCTGCAAGGATGGGAAAAGCGCCGGATCATCCGATCCGGGACGGAGTTTTGTTATATTGTATTCTTGTGTGGAACATGTCACAAAAACGATCGCACCGCGCCAGATTGCGCCCGCTATTTCTGTGACAGGTTTGCATACAAACATGCATACGAATGTTACAAAAAATTACGTCCCGAATCGCTGTCGCTTTTCCCGCTCCTGTGGGTAATGAGAAAGACTTTTAACTGCACAATGCGTTTCAAACTTGAAGTCCAATTTTAACTCCATCTGCATACGCTATGAGAACGATAAAGAAGTTAAATAGTTTGACTTATTCTTTGTTGTATACATTTTTCATAATAAAAGTTATATAAGAGTTAAATATGAGTACTAACTATTTCTATTATTTAATTATTTAATCATTATATATAACACTTGACAGCGCGGTTCAGATGACAATAAAATAATACTAGCTGCCCCGGCGAATTTCGTACCCCCTCGTACAATATGTGTTATGTTACAGTGCCCGGCGGTAAATATTGCACTTCGGCAATCATCGCATTTCCGAAGATTTATCGTTTATCAAAATTTAAATTCAGAACGCAGTACTTTATTGTTCTTTTATTATAGCTGTAAAACTACTTCCTTTTTAAATATTATTTACTCCTTTTCAACATGTATAGAAATATAATTAGAAAATATTGAAAAAGTATTTTATTTTGTTTATTTTCGTTGGTAGAAAATAAACAAAATAAAATACTTTTTCAACCGACTTCAAAAAAAGCGGAGGTTCTTACGTTGACAATTAGATATGCAACAAAAATAAATATTTCTCCGACGACTGACGAAACACGAAGTTTGCCGAGAGACATTAATAAATTAAAAGCACTGTAATATAATTTTTAAATATAATTATTTCTATGTTTTTCGGCTGGGGAAAAAAATATAAAAAGAATAAAAAATATGTTTATATTATGTTTAAATCAGAAAAATTCTCAATTCCTTCCATTTCACTATCTGTGTTCCCATTGAGGTCAATACCACTGTCACTATCAGCCGTATTTATCACTAGTCTATCAATGTAATCGCCTACACCGTGTTGAATTCTTCGATATTTATTCTCACATTTGGTTGCATGATCTCAAATTTTTTTCCACTCTTAAGGCCCGATCATGTTTACTTTTTCAGTCAATATTTTTTTATTGAAGTTAAATTCATATCCACGTTTCTAGCGGCTATCATAGCCTTTCAGTTGATACCATATATTTTCAATTGGATTAAAATCCGGATGTTATGGTGGCAATCGCAACACAGTGTGGCCATGTTCGGCAAGTACCTTGTCCACAGAAAACTCTGTAAACCTCTCCTTGTGCTCACATATAATATTGTATATCCAGGGTTTCCTCAATTGTGTATTTTTTCTCAACGTCTTTTCAGACCCATTATATTTCATTAAAACGCAAGTGAAAATCGTACACCATTCTTTGAACAACATCGTAATCAAAATCATCCATATCTAATCGATATTGCTCTTTGGTCTCCCTTTTGTTGGAGAGTTGAACTTAACTGCACTGGAATGTATTCCAGTACTGACATCGTTTAATATATTGTTCAAAGTTCTTCTTGAAATTCCAGTGGCATTTGCAACTCACTCTTAAACCTTTTTAAAAATAATTACTTACATTGTCATCCTCTTTTTTTGTGTTTGTCAGCTTTGTTACATAATAATTATAAACATTGTAGATAATTTCGCATGACTGACCTCGTAATGGTTTCCCTTTTTTCCTATGCCATCGTACAACTTTAAGTGATTGGGGTTGTAACATCTTATATACATGGAAGCGACCGCACTCTCGCATTTGAACCTCGACTAGCAAACGTCATATAGGTAGTGTGCGACAGATATAACGCTCTACGAAGCCGAAATTAGCCGATTGTCTCTTTCCATAGGTCGAAGTGCAATATTTCCCGCCGGGTTAACTTATTAGGTGAAATATTTTTTTTTTATTAAGGCAAAATAAATTAGGTATAATAAAATATAAATGAGAAGTATTCGAATTATTTTAAAACTAAATTCACGCCTTGCGGCGTAGGCAGAGAGAACCGAGCGCCATAAGACGCGGTCCTTGCATACTTCACTCGCTTCTGTGACATTCATATACATACATACATATACATGTAATTCACATGGTAGCAAAGCATTAGCTTTGTAGCGAATGAAATGATTACCATTGTTGTACTACTTTACATTAAGCTATTTGCTGGATGGGTTGCATTCGAGTTGATTCTCTTCGGTGAATTGACTGCCAGGCTAACATTTAGTTGTAAATTGTGCGGGGGCAAGCTAGGCTGATCCAATGAGTTTAAAGATTCAGTTGCATAGGCGGTTGCTTTGTCTTGCTTTGTTACATAGTCGGTATGCAGTATACCAACGATTTAATTTTGAATTGTGAATGTCCTAAATTTTTATTATTTGCCGCAAGAATTACTTGTTCACTCAACCAATTATAATTGTTGTGGTCAACAAAGACGCTCGGGAACGCATTGTTGATGAGCTCGTTCTTCAGTGAGAAAACATTGCATAATTCGGCGGAAACGAAATCAATCCATTAGATTCGTCGACAGGAATACGACCATTACCGATAGTCGGTGATTGCTTGGTGAAACCTGCGGCAGATGGATCGTTTACCAATGGTACTCGCATGTTTGCCGTCAGCTGAAGTTTCGTATAATAGCGCCACAGGGTTGATGATTTGACTAAAACTGTGGTCTTTGCTGAGTGTTTTGGAATGTTGGATGTCGATTTTCAGTCGTCATTCTGCGTTCTTTTAGCAACATGGCCACTATCTTAGAAGAAGGAACTGCAATTTCGGATAGCTTGCGAAAAGTGGGCAAATTTAATGTATATGTATGTATATCTTCACGCCAGGTCCCTTGCGGGGTAGGCATAGAGAACCGAGCGCCATAAGACGCGGTCCTTACACACTTCAAATTAAATGATATGAGGAATGTATTCCTAGTTCCACCGAGCGCATTGAGGAAAAATTAGCCATTTCCATCATCAATTGCCTTCGTTAACGTCTAAATAAATCGCCTTAGCAAACCGAAAAGAAACTGGTCAGTGTTGTCACTGGCGGAATTTCAGCACTCGCCAAGACGAACAAAAAAATATTAATTGAAATTTGTTCTTTCTTGAGATATCATAAAAATGCGTTTGATATAAAATGTATGAGAAAATTAATTTTCTGCATATTTTTTTTCCTTAATTTTTTTCCATGTTTCAATAGTTATTCTGCTATTCGGGGCGGAGACAAATCCAACAAAACAAAGATCATAAAAATTTGTTCAGCCGTTCTCGAGTTATAAATAGCGTAACTAACCAGACTTTGTTTTAAATACATATAGATAGTACCATCGAACTGATTTGATAGATAGTTAGCTTCATCTATGTAATAAAATAAACACTCTCGTTATTGTATCATCGCGAAACATGGGTATTTGAGCTTAGTTCTGATAATAAAATGTGTGTATGCATTGTCCGATGACAATAACAATGAAGCCGAAAGATGATGCAGGTCGGCGATGCCTATCGGGATTCGTGAATCATTGAAAGAAAGTCGAGATCAAATTTTGACTCGTATGGCTTGTCTTAAGATCAGTCATTTGGTCAGCATATTTGTAACTGTAACTGTAAATATATTTATTTGAAGGCTATATTCTATCATCTATTGCTTTTATAACGCTACACATTACAGGAAAACAGTTGCGAGCCGACGAGCCCCCGGCTGCATGTTTGCCTCATCACCTGCCCCCGTTTGTTTGACCAGCAAAGAATATCTGATAAGATAAATGTATTTGTCTGCAGACTCTCACTGCTTCACCGCTGTGATCTGACACGGTGCTGTCAGAGAGTTGTCAACAGGTGTCAGATCACGCCCACAGACAAAAGTAAAATATACAGAGAACACAAAATATTTGATCATCTAAATATTTCAGATTCCATACCATTTATGTACACACGTGTTGAAAGATAAAATAATATTTTAAGTTTTTCTCTATTCATTGTTCATTAGCTCCGCCATAGTTAAAAGCCGCATCTCATAATGAGATAGTAAAAAATATTATTACAATATTTTAGAATTTGAAATATTTTTAAACAATGCACAACAAACTTTAAATGTTGTTTACGTGGTTTTAATCAACATTTAAATTTGTTGTCCAGTTAAGTTAAAGAAATATTTTACACTACAAGCTTATTTTGAACATGCTTGAAAAATGTTATTAATGTTATATTATACCACACTATATCTTCACGCAAGTCCATTGCGGGGTAGGCAGGCAGAACCAAACGCAACATGACTTGCTCGTTACATACTTAACTCGCTTCATTAACATTCATAGGGTTTCTCATTAATATTATATTTTATCTTGTATTGTATATTATAGTATTTATTACCATAATAGGCTCGATTTGCCTATTGTTGGTATTTTAAGGGGGCGCCGAGGTCTTGGCGCTTACCAAGGTTAGGTATTTTATGCGCTCTATGCGGTTCATCTGCGTGCGGTACAGCGGCAAGCGGCCAAATCTGCGGACAGCATCGCTGCCGCCTTAGGTATCGACAAGCGACGGTGCCACCAATGTTTACAAAATAAAACAACGGACTCGATTTTAAATACTTTTATTAAGAATATTCATGCTTATATATATTTTTTCACTTTCTATTCAGTCAGTAAATTGATTTATTTGAAATTTATAATATGTTATGTAAATTATGGTAACATAAAAATAAATAAAAGATACCTTTGATGATGTGAATGTTATATATAAACAAATGTGCATATTGTTTTATTTATAATATATTGTCTGTATCGTAGGTCAATGAAAAATGAATTCTTAGGTAATGAATTATTATCGAATAAGATCTACCTTTTATGATAATATTATAAGAACAATAAAAATAACAAAAACTGAAGTTAATGGTGTCAAATAACAGAACAACATGGTAAAGGTACCGGTACGTCGACCAGTCGATCCTTTATTTTCAAATTCGAATTATTTATACTTCGAGTAGATTTAATATATACTTTTTGAATGCTAAGCAAAACTGTCAGGATAAATAATCATAAATTACAAAGAAAATTTCAGCACTTCCAATGCCTGGTCGAGACCTGCTCAAGGGTATATGTAAATTATTGATGTCGCAGTGGGTATTTATCATTAGACTTTTCTTTCGGGTGTCAATCCTGTGAGTAGAGTAGTATTTAAAGTCGTTTTCCAACTTCAGTAAGAAACTTAGACGTAGAAACAAGTTATGTATGCTGCGTACACCGGCTTGCTAGGACGGGTATATCTTTTCTTGTAAATTGTACACGATTGTGTTGTAAACGATTTTATAATAAGTTGCCTGATTTTTTCTTGTATATTGTATTCGATTCTGTAATAAATAGCCTGACGTTCTGTTCTTTCCTACCAATATATTCAAAAAGCACATCAAAAATACTACAGGGAATATTTTCAAAGGCTTATTATAGAGTGGATGAATATGTAACGGACAAAGATGCTGGGAAATAATTCAGCACAGATAACCTTTTATCAATAATCTTTAATTCTACCATTCAAAATAATAATTGTACCAATACTACTATTACTACACGAATCCTAATTCATCCCACTGCAGGGATACGGATCTCCCTCCAGCCGAAGGAATTTCGAGCATACTCCACCACGCTGCACAACAAGGATTGACACTGCGGATTTGCGCAGGCCAGCGTTTTCAATCCGCCGGAAGGTCATTGACTTAGCTTAACGACTGTCATCTATCGACAACAGGCTTTTCACTTTAACAGCCAATCACGTACCTGGTACGGCATGACGCTGGCGCGTCAGGACTCTGATCACGCACTCAGTACGTGACTGACTTTCATATCGTATATTGAAAACTGACGCGTTCGGTACATGATTTGCGTGTAACCCTGGTTTAGCGTAATGCTTTAGCTACATGCATGCATGATTCACCAAGATACGGTGTAGGGTGTAGGTGGGGTGAAGGAGTTATTCCGGGCAGTGCTCCCACCCCGCTAACTTGAGAGCACGTCTACGCATTTTTGGCGTGAAATGGCATCCGCACTTCATATAGTAGGCGTAGATCTCAATGATCAGTCTCCTGCTATTCATTGAATCGGAAGAGCATGACGTGATGGAATAAAATGTTCTTCAGTTTGGTAGCGAGGGCTTTGGTAAATGCTTATGCCATTTACAATAAGTCCAGAACCCAACGACACCGCCCGCGCTTCTTGCAGTTTCTGATGGATTGTGGTGACGAGCTGGTAGAAACTGCATCAGCTGATGAACCAGGTCACACGGTCCACACTTTGTTGGCACCACACGCACAACACTGATGGGAAGGCACTTTCTGGAGAAGATACCAAGCTCAGAAAAGAAAGAAAAGGACGCAAAGAGACGGTTTTTTACTGCCCAGACTGTAAGCCCTTATACTATCACCCCTGTTTCAAATTATTCCACACACGTAGAGATTATACGTGTTTAAAAAATAAAAAAAAATTTGATAGTTTTTTTTCGTCTGGAGGTTTATTATCAAATAAAAATAAGTGACTTTAATATGTATGTATGTATATATATCTTCACGCCAAGTCCCTTGCGGGTTAGGCGGAGAGACCCGAGCGCCACGTGACTCGATCCTTACATATCTCACTCGCTTCTTTAACATTCATTGCTCTTCTCATGCACGCTCGCCGGTTTCTAGGGCTCCTGACATCACCTTCTGATAGAACACGATCAATTTGATCATGGTAGGTAAGTCTTGGCCTTCCCCGGCTCCTACATCCTTCCACTTTTGCATTGTATATCTGCTTCGTCATTCTTTCGTCCTGCATTCTTTCTACATGTCCGAACCAACGGAGCATACCTCTTCTTATTTTAACACCGACGGTCTCTTTCAGACCAACTCTGTTTCTAACATCATTGCGAATACGGTCTGCAAGCCTTACGCCACAAATTTTGCACAGCGCTCGCATTTCGACCGCGTTTATTCTACTATCATGCTCTTTCTGCCATACCCAGCTCTCGCTTCCATAAGTTAGCGTTGGGACCTGCACTGCATTGTGTATAGCGAGTTGTGCCTTCTAGCTCAGGTTTTTACTGCCAAGAAGTTTTCCCAACGCTCCATTCACACTATTCCCAGCACTCACTCGTCTTTCCACATCTGCGGTGTACCTTCCATCCCTGCTGAAAGCGCATCCAAGATATACAAACTCAACCACTTCTTCCAACTCTTCATCATCAACCGTAATCCTTACATTAGTCCTGGATCCTTCTCTTTCAAATACCATTATCTTTGTTTTCTTCACATTCAGTAGTAAGCCTTTCTCCATACATTCGTCTTTCATCGTTGTGACCAGTGTTTGCAGTTCAGATGGTGGTGTATCTGCTAATAGCACTGCATCATCTGCATACAGCAGGCAGTTCACCTCTAGGTCACCCATGCGCAATACCACATTCGTTGACCTTATTCTCTGCCTTATTCTCATTACCTTATTCTGTTACCAAGAAATATATTAAGTAAGTAAGATGTATTGCAGAAGATTAACTGGCTGGATGCATCAGGAACTTAGTCATAGAAGGCATTACAAGTGAGACAGACACTTGTTCTAAATACGCATATCCTGTACCTATCGACATGCAAACATTTACCATATTTTCGTTGAGATCAAGTTCGTTTTAATTATTTGATTTTTTACAGCCCTTTAAAGACAATTTAGCGTAAATACATGACATCTATAACTCTTTTTCCACTTGAACTATTTTACTTTGTTTTCCGGTTCCATTATATGATAATTTTCTTTTTAATCTGAATCAGCTTGATTATGATGTGTAGATTCCTAAAAAATATTTTGGATTCAGATAAAAAAATAAGTCATGAAATTAAACTAAACAAACGTATTATCGTACCTATATAATCGACATAGGTTTATGATACCTTGATAAATTTATAATGTTACTACTTACAATGGGAATATCTTGCGTCCTAGTTACATCAGCAGGTCCTTTGTAAGTTCTATAGATATCAAATAGAAGTCAAAATTTCCAAAAATAATATATAAGATTTATATTAGCAATAAATGTTTGTAAATAATATTTGTAAGGATTTATGAAATGAACTTTGCGTAACATTACGTGTTTTAAAATATATATCACATTGAGTCTAATCGAATATATACAACATTTACTACAGCGACAAAAGCTGTGATGTGTTGTACCTCCTTTGCTGTTCGGTGGTGCACCGCGGGCAGTGGAAATTTGTGAAAAACATTCATATATAAGAATAAATATTTTTCGAATTTACAGTTCCGGAGTGGGACAAAATTTATGTTTCCGCTTTATAAATTCTATGTGCTTGGAATCGGTAAATGGAAACATACAAACATAACGCGGCGATTCGTAGTACTCGTATTTTTTTAACGGGACAGGCCCACCACTCATTCCCACCACCGTGTCTCCTGTGTTAACAGCGGCGACCACAAAAAAGACAATGAACTCTGAAGTTCATTACTGCCCCTTGGCTTAAACTACAGCTGCCTTGGAACTCACAACGAATTTAATCAGAATAAATTCGTAGGAGTAGGAAGTGTTAGAATTGACTTCCCCTCTTGGCAAAGTTGACAAATAAGGCATTAAAAAACCTCAAAGAGATGGCTAGTCAAGTGAAGCTCGTTTTCGAAGAAGATGTTTTTAGAGGTGTAGTACATTGAAACGCGGCGTTCTATTTCTAAGTCAACTGGTAACACGCCTGCCAGCACTGGTAGTGCCTCGGTGCTCACAGTTCTATACGATTTACATAAAAATATTAAAGCGAGACGCTGACTTTGCAGCAACTTACGACGCGCAGCATCTTTGGTAGACCATGCAGGTGAACCGTACGTAATAATATGTGGCTGTGTAAATAATTTTTAACGTTTTAAAACTTAAGCCGCATGTCGAGGTGGAAATTCGAGTTAACGCAAAAGTTCTTTTTGACTTTTTCTCCAACCTGCTTCATGTGTTCAATGTAATTAAAACCTTTGTCTAACAGCAATCCCAAGTAACAAACCGAGTTTTTGTTTGCAACTGATACTCCATTGAAGTGTAATCGCGGCGGAACCTGCAATTTTCTCTTGAGTAAGAGCTGATATGTTTTGTAGGGTGCGAAATCGAAACGGTTACGATAGCCCCAGTCTGAAATTAGGCCAAGGAAAGCACTGGCTAGTTTTTCTATGCTTGAGCTGGAATTAGCTTTTGTTAATAATAGCTGTCATCGGTGTAGCCAGTTAACGAGCGCCCTTCCGGTAAGGGTAGGCTAAGAAAGTCATCAAAACCGATATTCCAAAGATACAGCCCCAACACCGAACCTTTAAAAACACAATATTCTTCGTTCGTTTTTAAAAGTGGGCAAGCGACACAGATTTCACGTTTTCCTCGTGTTCGCTTTAGTGCTGCTTCGGCTGCGACAGCCGAAGCAGCACTAAAGCGAACACGAGGAAATCGTGGCGGCTAGCTCTAGCTAGACTGAGCGTAACGCACGATAATTTAATTATTTCCTTCATATTATTAAAACAATAACATATTTTGAAAATGTAACGTGTATAAGTTATGGAAAACATGCCGTTTTGTTATTATTAAAAAACTGAATATGTTCTGTGAAGTATTTACGCCATACTTTGGGATATTCTAATTATTTAGAGGTAACTTTGATTTTTTTCTTTCGATGAAACTACAACCAATTGTATTTCTAAAATGGATGATTTATGGAGTGAACCCTTAAATATCTTATATATGAATTGCATAAATAAAGATTTAGTAGTAATGATGTAGCAAGGGATGAAATTAATGCAATTTTTTCGCTATTGCCTCCATAGTAAAATCAAATAAGTAGGTTATCTTCATAGATACGCACCGCGTTCGGTTTGTATGTGTGCGCGCCCGTACGTATGCGTCGTCGCACGCACACACTGACAAAATTAATCGCTATTAATCTCTCATTACCTGTGGACCGCTTTTCCGCCAAGAAATGTATGGGAAAACGTATATAACGGGGTCTGACAGGTTAAAGGTACTCCAGTCGTGGCTACGCCGTGCTTAATACCGCACGCGCCCACGTACACACCGCGCCGCTGCGCTCCCGTAATAATATGTACGTGTACCTACCTACCTACTTTAACTACAAATTCGTAAAGATGGCTAAAAAGTAAAAAGATTTTTTTTTGTATCAAATGTGTAATTTTGTTATAAAATCACAAATTTCCTACAGAAAAAAGGACTTTTAATGCCTATCATTTTAGGCTACTGTAAAAATATTAAATTTCCGATTTATTTCCGATTCCGATTCAAAATAATTTTGATAAGTGATAAATTGTAAAAAAACTGTACTTATGTACGCGCGTGAGAAGTTATACTTCTCTGGCATCATTAAATAACAAATCCCTGGAGGGATGTTGTGTTCATGCGAGTGAGTGACGTTACCACCTCACAGGCAACTGCAGCCAAATAACAATTCCCTGGAGGGTGGTTGTGTTCATGCAAGTGAGTGACGTTACTACCTCACGGAAAACTGCAGTCATATAACAATTCCCGGGAGGGATGTTGTGTTTATCTGAGTGACGTCACGAGTAAGCTCCTAAGGAGTTGCCGTGTTAGCGGCAGAGGTGGCAATACGCGAGGCATACTTAATGTATTGCAAGCGTAAACAGCTATAGTGACCGCTTTAAATTGGGTGGATCGTATACTTGTTTGTTCATGCGAGTGAGTGACGTTACCACCACACAGAAATCTGCAGCCAAATAACAATTTCCTGAACGGTTGTTATGTTCAGGCGAGTGAGTGACGTTACTACCTCACGAAAAATATGCTCAAAACTGCAGCCGAATAACAATTCCCAGGAGGATTGTTGTGTTCATGCGAGTGAGTGACGTTAACACCTCACAGAAATCTGCAGCCAAATAACAATTCCCTGGACGGTTGTTGTGTTCAGGCGAGTGAGTGACGTTACATGACGTTATATGGCTGCAGTTTTTCGTGAGGTAATAACGCCACTCACTTGCATGAACACAATAATCCTCCAGGGAATTGTTATTTGGCTGCTAAAGGAGTATATAACTTCAATACAATAGTCAGCTCCTGGTCTATGTACAAAAAAATAATTAAGAAAAACTTTGTATTATAGATCCCTGATGATTCACCTACAGGGGAAAATTGTTTTGCATATAGATAGACTATGCATTTTTGACGATTGTATAAAGTATAAGCGACATCCCTGACGTGTTTAGGCTATTATCCTTCGCTCAGGGGTCGAGTCGGCCTACTTATTTGATTTTACTATGCCTCGGCTCCGCCTTAACAACTCTTTTATTATATTCGCTGATTGAAAAGTTTAAAGGTTTATAACGTTAGTAACGGGACAAGTTACTCGTTTAAAATGTTTGTATTGACTACAGTTAATATTCTGCACGAAGTACATCCATTTTGAATATTTTAAGTGGAGAAGTCCATTCCTTGTAAGCTGAAGATGCAATTAATTCGAGTGCTTATGTACTAATGTGAAAATGTTCAGTGCGCAATTTCCTTATTACTCGAGTACGGTAATTGAAAGTTGATGCGTGCATCGAGAAGTGTTGGTAATTGAATGATTGGCGGCGGCGGCACGGCGCCAGTTGTACACTTGGCGAGATGACGATGCACAGCCGCGTCCGCTGCGGCTGCACTATATCACATCGTTACCCAATTGTGCGACTACATCCCGTTTACAAGCTGGAAGCAGTTTTGTCCTGTAATAGCCTCATGTAATTTAAACCACTTCGAATTAGAGGCTTTCTGGCCTCATGAATACCAATGATGCAGGAACCACGAAGGAAATATCCTATGGACAGCTGATGCAATCGATATTACGTAGTAACTCAATTCACCGCTACGAGTCGGGGTGTAATGTTGGACGCGCAGCTATTATTGGCTAGTTCGCGTTATCGGCTTATTGGTTAAAATATTCTTCCATTGGTGAGTTGGCTCGAATCTAGTGAGATATTTAAGCTCTAAATCACAAAGTTTTCTGTCAATTGGTTTGTTGGTTCATGTAAGGAACCCTAGGAACAGGCGAGCGTGCAAAAGAACTATGACTATTATAGAAGCGAGCTAGGTGTGTTAGGCCGCGGCTTGTGTTGCTCGGATCTCTCTGTCTGCTCTACAAGGGACCCACCGTGAAGTTATAGCAAAGGTGGACGTCGTTTACATGGGAATTCTGCTTTAACCATGTAGGCATGTCTATACTTTGCCAGTGAAGATGACAGATATATGCCAATAGGTGTTTAGGTTGGGATAGTCCTGTCATGTTGCTTTGCTCTCTCATTAAAATCTGCTGTCCTAGTGTTTTCCTTGGGTATTGGATCGTCATCAGTTTGCTAGCATTGAATTTTGTAGCGGTAGTTTTATTTTTCTAGGATAATATGTTGTTTAAATAGTTAATAGATTCAGGCGTTACTTCAAATTTACAGGCAATTTGATCTAAACTACTTTGTGTGCTTCCGCTCCCGATTAGTTCATGCGAACTACTGCCGACCGGCACCCACCCACTACCGTTAGTTGATGCATGCCGCCGCTGCCATGGCTGCTCCTGTCGTCTCTGCGAGTGTTCGCTATCTGAAATGTGAACCACCCGCCGCATGCACCCGCCACCGTTCTTCCTGGCTGCTCCGGTCGTCTCAGCGACACGTGTTTCGCCTCTCCACGAGGCATCCTCAGGCGCTGTAGATATTAGTCGTTAGAATAACATGCTACGAAGCATGTTATTAATGGTATTAATAACATGATTCGTGGCATGTTACTTAACGTATTGCAAGCGTAAACAGCTACAGCGTAAACGTAAAAACCTTCCTGTAAATATGTTGTTTGTCATAAACATATTTCCAATGATGTTGAACCAGAAAAAATGTTTTGTTTCGCAGATGATTGGTAACATAATTCAGTGTAAACTTTCACTAGTATATATTCGAGATAACGTGCGAAAAGTAACGCGCAATACAATGATACTCCTTCAGACCGAAATAAATCATTAGATAATATAAGTGTGCAATGATTTGTCATTTGCATTTGATAAATCAAAACAGGCATCTTTCGTGATTTGAAACAACAACGTAATACCAAAATGTAAAAATAAAAATACATGGGCGGTAGAAATACATGATTGAAGTACATGATGCACTTCAATAATGTTTTTAATACCACATATTCTCCAAATTATTACACAATCGTACATTATCAATAATAATTTAGTGATATATTTGAGATAAAATAATACAATCGACAGTGATAATTATTAGCAGTCGATTATAATCGTTTGAAGACTTACGAGGTATCTGTTATTGAAGTTGTTTAATGAAAATTCTTGAGTGTTTCCAGTTAAAAATCAGTGTAAATGAACCTTTTTAATACCATATGGTGAGTTTGTATTTAGTTTTCGTTGCTCTAAAATACGTTTAGGTACAATACGTCTAGGCAACTTAATCGTCGTCATTTATATTCTGGAGAATAATTCAAGATTATTAATTACGGCAAAGATATAATTCATCTGTAATTGAAATTAATACTGATTTATTGTCTTATTAACGAACCATTCTGTCAAGTTCAAATTAGTTATTTGACAAACCTTTTGACTGTCATAATAATGTCTTTTAAATTAAAATTTCAGGTTCACATGTGCAAAATGCATTCAAAAATATTTTTAACGACATAAAAGGTTTTTATGTAATTATATGATAAGTGTTCGATAAATATTCTCAAAACTAGGTGACATTTTCGAAATTGTGATCCAGTTTCTTGTTGGGAAAATGGACGCGGATGGACCTACATTTGTGTAATTTTTTTTAAATAATGTTGGATGTGAATGCAAACTATGAAATTATTATCTACACAAACAGGACGTGAAGTAGGAAAGAGACTTCATAAATTACGTTGGTACTGTTGATTGTAGGCGCTTGGTGAAATTTTGAAGACATCTCGTTAGTGTTAATTCTTGCACTTGTACAGATTCCACTTCACAATTTTATTGTGAAGTGCAATCTGTACAAGTGCAACAATTAACACTAAGTAGAGTTCATAAATACGTCATTATGTTAATATTTCATGCTCTCTCATCCATCATGCAACGGATTTAAAACTGATTCTTATGCCTCTCAAATTTTCAATGTACTTAATAATTTTCCAATGCTCACAAAATGTACATGTAAAATGTCCAATGGGTACTTCCAGGTAGACCGTAGAGAGATGGCAGAAGAAAATACAATATCTCCTTGCGATACGGCTTACATTAAAGTGATAATCGAGGAGGACAGAGATGATATTTGGAGCTCAGAAATCGAGTGAGTAATTGGGTACTCGATCTGAAAGGCAATATTATTATGTTTTCGATGAAGCCACTCGCAAGCAAAACCCAAAATTTTTTATTTCCATAAAAATACTCGTACAAAGTACACTTGGTTAGTTGAAGATGTAATTAACTTGTACAAGAAGAATATCGGTATATCGATTATTAGTAGTGCTGAGTACTAGGAATAATAAAATAAAAATCCGAAAATATACTTTTCCGGACACCAGAACCAAGAATTACCGTGAATATCACATGTATTGATACTCAAACCACTTTGCATTGATTTTCATGAATAACCGTTTTAGATATGGCACATAAAAGTTTATAATAATTACAAAGAAATAACCATGCCGTGATAAAACAGCAATTGAGAAACTCCAAGATCGACTTGGAGTTGTTCTTGTATCGCTTTGAGTTTACTTATCGATGATACACTATTTGAATCATATTAAACGAAGTTGGTTATTTTACTAAAGATTGAAAAACGTTCCTTTTGTATGATCGCTTATACCTACTGCTCGTCTACGTCCATGGCCCACGGTCTTAAAGCCAAAATTATATGAAATTAAGGTGTAATTATGATGCGCTGAAAATAACGAATTAAAGACACGAGCTTTGTATCTAAAAGTAAATTAATTGGGGAAACAATGACAAAGAACGAACATGTTCATTAGTGATTCATTCAAGTTCTCTTAATATTTACGTACTATGGCCACCCCATGACTTTTAAAGACCAACTTAGCCTAGCCTACACCGGCAGCGATAACCCATACAACTAATTCGGTTTAGTCATTTAGTTACGGTAGAATCTCAGAATACAGAATAAACGGTAGAATAAAGAAAATCATATGCATAAATCTTATAAACATTAGGTAACTATATTATTTTTAGGCAGTCATATAATAAGAAATTAGTAAATGAACATCCTGTTGAAAGTTATCTTTCCACGTTACCATTAAATTAAAACAATGTCAGATTATTGTAGTTATCTGCAGTCATTATTTTCATATGAACATGTTTGGCTGTTGTAGTAAACTGTGAAATTCAGTAAAGCTAACTACGCTCAAATGTGCCGTCATAAAAACTGTGTAAAAGCTTTTTCATATTTTGTGTTACAGCCTTTAAAACTCAAAAATACAAAGTGATTCTCAGGTGTCCGGAATTGTATAATACTTTTTACTACATGGAGCGATTAGGAATACTTTATCACTTCATATTGTAGCCCAGATCACAATGTAGGCATAGATCTTGAACAAAATATCATATAGAAGGAGCAGGTATCGTTATGATTATATTTAATACTTCATATGGATTTATCAGTCCAACGGAAATATATCTACTGGTAAACTTCGACTATAAATTATGTTTGCAAACATTTTTTTTTTCTTGAAATCTAACTAGGAGTTTGTTAGCATGTTTTCGGAAGCCTTATTTACCATATTACAGTTAAGTCGACATTGTAAAGTAAGTAAACCTATCAAGATAACAAAAATGTTTGAACAGGCTGAACTACCATTGTTCTTGCGCTGGGTGCCATTGGCGTTATCTTTATTTTAGATCGTCATACCATGAAAACAATCAATCATAAGAGTTTCATGACACCATAAAGCAAACTCACAGCAATGTAAGCAAGAGTCATGTCTTTAATGAGACGTGAATTATAGGACGCGGGAATGATTATGTATTTAATTTTACTAGTTCGGAGTGAGGCCGCATCAGGTCACCTGACTCGAGTCTTATCAGCTTCTGCGAACTCCACCTACTCGCCGTTCTCTGCTCATCACTCACGTGTCAGAAATGTTTACTGATAGAGTTTTCCATGATCTAAAATCCTAAATAACGTTTCTAATTTCTTTCTCGTGTCACTGGCGTCACTTCTCTAAACCCGAGTATTTGTTTTGTTGTGAATGCGAGCGAGTGGCATCTCTATTGGTATGTAGAATGAATTTGAAGTTCTTAACATTTCAGTTACGCGCTTCTGACACCGCCGTCCACGCCCACCACGCTCCAACAATCGCCAGCCTGGTTCCGTCGCTTCTCTTACGTAGCGTACGTTCGCTTTATTATAACCGACCACCATAAATATTTATGTCATCAAGCTCCCTGGCACATAGGTAAGCGACGATGTTCGCCAGAATTAATAAAATGTAAACGTCACACGGTTTTCATAAATCTCTGCTGCGTCCTCCCTAGATGACCTAAAATTTTATTTACATTGCCTGGTTACTACGGAGCTGCCTCTTCAACTTTTATCGTTTGTTCTTTCGTAATTTTTTTTCTTCTTTTTGCGTAATTTTGTCACATTTGTCTCAATTGAATTTTAACTTTTTTGATTAATTATTTTTAAAGCAAATTTTTCGTAGTTATCTGACTACATCCACCGTTAAGTAATTTATGTGACATTATTTTATTATATTCCTTTAAACGTGCAATATTGTATACATAGGTATAATTATATTTAGTGTATTTTAGAAACGGCTTTAACGATTTGGATCAAATTTTGTATTTAGATAAGCTTTTGCTTTTAAGCTTCTCCATAGGTGTATTATTATTTGGTCCTAACAAATTTAAACAAATAATACTTGTATACGCATTTGAAATAATTGATGAACACACCCAATACAAGTAGTGTCGCTTGTGTGTTGCGACCCCAGCTGCTTATACAGGTGCTCCTCAGAAGCTCACTGATAACCTGGCTCACTTGCTGGACCACAACAATCCTCCAGTTGTTATGTTAACGAACATACATAAAACAACATTTTATACAATCTTTTAGGGTGTAATTGGTTTTCATCTACCCTGCCCTAACCCTACCAACTATAAAACAATTGTCAACCAAAAGTGAAGTAGGGCGCAGTGATTTTTTTACAAAACACCACGGCCCAATAAAAATGTATATCCATGCCCACAGTATGAGCGAAACATCGGTTTTCGGCCATAGCCTTTGGAACTGATTAAAATAGTATGTACACCAGATGCCAGTTTAAGCTAAATAATATATAAAAGTAAGTTAAGTAACATTAATCTGACTGTTTTCATAAAATGTTGCTTAAGTGTTAGCATGCGCATAAATGAAGGGAGTGTGCTTGTGTGTATTGTGCAATTTATTGTATTATTCAAATCGAAACTGTATAAGGACAAAAAATATTCACGAAGCATGTAATCACGCAGCGAAATCTATTCAATATATCTATTCAAATCTCATTTAACATGCTAATGCAGTGTGCCGTTTTCAATCATTACACACCTTCCCATTGGAGATAGAAAACACAGATTTTAACAGCGGCTACCATTTATTGTACTCGAGTCCATAATAAAGTTTTTTATGTTTATTATCTTACGATGTGTTATAAAAATATAGCTGGGTTATCAGAAGTTAAAACGATACTTAATACCTTCCTAGGTTTCATTTTTTATCTCATAATTTAATTAAATCTATGAATTTTGACGATTGTGACAGTATTTCTCCTATCTTTTGTAAAACTTCTGTGATAATGATAAAATACCTCTGGGCTTAGTATCCTCTTACGCCTTAACCACCCCATATGTTTTGAAGTTAAATGAAAATAAATTGTGTACTAGTGGTTTCCGAGATTGACTACCCTGTTCTTTAAGCTGCGGTAACAGCACAATTGGGCTTGACGTAAATGTTTTTGACTTGATATAAAAACCCTTAGAATGAAGATATATTTTTCCAATTCAGATGATTCTTTCATAGCTAAACACGAATACGTGAATGTGATCTCTGTGCAAGGGCATTCTTAATCGTACATATGGTATTGCTCCAGTAAGAAAGATTTATTACCGTAGTTCCTAGTATAGATATCGTAGATCGCGTGAAGCGCAGGTAAAGGTACGTTTATAATAAAACGCAAACAAATCCGTTACAGGCGCGCACATGTATCTCATTTGCTATTTGTTTAGTAAACATTGTTGTCCTTCCTGCTCGTCGTCACATCACTTCGTTTAATACCGTGTTTGCGTACAGTGTCTGTGCTACTGAATGATGTACCTAATCTAATGATCGTCGAGATAATGATTAATGCTATCAATGTGAACCAAAGCTAACATCTCATTTTTCCTCCTTCCATCTGAATCACTATTATGTGATTCAGATGATATCAATTTATCTATGGCACATACACTGAACAACAGATTAAGGATTATCTTATTATTCGGCATATTTATTTCGTGAAGAATCATACAATATCGCTTGCGATTTATATTGAGAGGTTCCGTACTAATGACATAATTACATTTGATATTTATGCAAATATTGCAGGAAAATAGAAGAATGTTTGAACTGGTATAGGTAGTTATTTTAGAAATAAAAATGCTAACCGCAACACTGTTTGTTTTTGAAGGACTTTTTTCTCACAATCTTTGTGTTTTTATACCATTAGGTGGCAAACAAGCATACGGCCTGCCTGATGGTAAACAGTCACCGTAGCCTACGGACATATGCTTTGCGCTCGAGGATTCGATTCTGAGTTACACTTGACCCTGAGGTTTGGGTTCGGTTCCTGTCAGCTTTGGGCTAGGTGTAGGTTAAGTAAAAAAACGCTCATCAATCATAAAAAAAATCTTCACAAACAAACTTAAATCCGTCATCAGCCTCTTTTTAACTACTGCTCGACAAATTCCCATAATCCCTGAGGCATTTCACCATTGGCCACTTCCCTAATGCATTTCACCATAATAAGATCTTCTGCTTTCCACATCAAGCCCCAATCGGGCGCTCGTTTGTGGTCCCCGGGCTATCTATTTCGATCAGGGACCTACAGTGCTTTATCGTCACTACGCGGCTCTAGAATATGAGCCCCCATCTGTAATCATCATCACCGACTTCTCAGATATGGGTTAAATGCTGCTCAACCGTGTCACGTACTTAGATCTATTTGTTACCTATACGGCTATGCTATATTGCTGTCTGAAGTAATGCAGTCTCAAGAGTATCTACATAGTCTCCTTACAGTGTGGGTAGAGAGTACTGTGCGCCAAATGTCTCGGTATCTACATATCACATTGGCTTCTTTGATGATTTTTATACATTAGTGCTATCATTGTATTCTTTTTTTCTTTTATTATTTATCATTGTTATAACTTCAAACCAAACCTCTTGCGGGGTAGGCAGAGAGAGAAGAGGATAACATTTGTATCAATTACTTAATTTTTATCAATAATTTATATTTTTAATAATATTTTTCACGTTTTTGTTACGGGACCTTAAAAACCGGCTGAATGCGCGTCATACGTGCGCATCGAGAATTCTGTGTTGGACTTGAAAAAAATATTATATTATAAACATAATAGTACATCAGAACATAATAATGTCGAATCACTCGCCATTCTAACAACTAAATACAACTAGAACTCAGAAACAAGGTGAGTACTGCCTTCACACGTCTGTATGACAAAGCATCCCTCCATCCCTTATCAAAGTTAGTTGACCGCACACGAGCATTGTGTATATACAATCTGCAATTTAAAAAAATATAATACTTTCAAAGAGATACTGAGACAAAATCCTTACGTCTAACATGACTGTGGTTTGTTCACAGCAAAAATTACATTATAAACCAGTTGAGAATGCGCAAGCTTGCATTGCCAGAGGGACACCTGGCTCGTCAATTATATAACAATTCAAAATTTTCTTTTTTAAATTTGTCGGCCATTTTGACCATGTTCCTTAAGAGATAGGAACGGTGTTCCTGAACATTCCTATTCTACTTTTTTATGCTGAATCCGAATCTGAAGTCAAAATTCGAATATTCGAAAAAAGACAGACAAACATATAGATTCCATATAGGAACGGTGTTCCTAAATATATACATAAAGTTACTGTACTGTACGTCAATAACTTAGATATCTTTATTATTGACAAATATAAACGAATTAAACCTTTGTTTTTAATGAAAATTGATCAATATTTCTTTGAGACTTGTTAAAATTGAGCAATTTTGTATTAATCTTTACATTTTTAGGGTTCCGCATAACACTATTGCTGTCACTCTGCTATCCGACCGTGTCGCAGGTTTATAAATCGTAAATAAAATGAATTATAGGTATATAGTGTAGAATGTTAAATTAAAACCAAATATTTATTTTAAAAAATCAATTTAGTTATTTTTATAGAGAAGCTCGCTATCGTCGTTGTGCTTATCATATTAACCGGACACGCAGGTTAAGAAACGTCTACAACCTGACTGTATATGGATGAGTTCATCTATCTTGAGCTTATCTGCGCTTCAGAATGTACGTTAAGCCTTCACTACACTACTCGCGATGAAACTGAAGCGAGCCGTGTAGTGTATGGCGCTTCGTGTTAGAACTTCGGGACGCTTCGAGTTCTTTGACTCGGGCACAAAAACCGACAACGAGCGGAAGTAGCTTGAGGCGAGACGAGGTTGCACGAAGCGCACGGAAGTGCCTCTCTACACTCTTGTTAAGGCTGCTACACACTGAATGCGAGAGCAGCATGACATGAGTAGGCAGTTTACACTGGCCTGTGTCGGCCTTACTCACACACAGGAACACAACCCTCTAGGGAGTTGTTATTTGACTGCGGTTTTCTCTGAGGTGGAGGTACTTCCCCAGTCGGGCTGCTGTCATGCACCCTACCTCTCTTAAAACATCCAGACCCAGACAAACAGACATCATACTACCTTTTTGTCCCTTGTACGATGTACGGTCATGAACTCGAAATCGTTTCGTATATACGATCTTTTAACATTTCAGAATCTTTATCAATCATAATAAAGTTCATTATGTTCAACACCAACGCGTCACAAATTTCTTTCTATTTTTGTGACCACATCCAATAATTTTCTACTCTGCTTCTATAAAAATAAAATAAATAAATTGCACTTTATAAAAACGCCTGTCCACATGTCGACAGATAAATAGTGTGGGAAGTCGTCGCGAAATGTCACTGTCGCGTTTCATGGGTATTCGTATTTGCGACAAATATAAACAAATATATTTTATTTCCTTGTTCGGTTCCGTGTAACTGATTTTAAACTGTAATTTAATTGAGTTTTTAAATTAATTTGATATGAATTGTACTAAAATAATATGCATTGTACTATATTTTATTTAAAGTCGTCCGATCTCCTTCAAAATAAAATTGGCGACACTGTTTCTTCGTAGTCAGAGGGCATGTTAGCCGTCGATCGGCTGTTTTCTGTACAAGACGTCACGCTAAGTCAGCCTTCGGCGGCCAGCCTTTGTTATGCCCCTTCGGTTGAAGGGAGTCTCGTATTCTAGCAGTGGAATGAGGAAAGTTTGGTGTGTCATGCCGAGTTTGGTTCATCTTGATCACAGATCTCGATTCATTCATTTCTACTTATGCATTCATTATCAATGTTTGCGCATGCATGCACAATGTGTCATTTTGGCTCTCGTTATTAAAACGATTCGGTTGTAGACGATTAACCTTTTTGGGACTCGTCCAAAAGTGCCGAGCCACTTATGACCTAACCACTGTCACGGCTGCATATTTGGATTCTCATTAGTAAAGACTAATTGGTAATTTGTTTTACGACGTTCTGAGACGGACATTGCTCTTGCCAAAATACCTGTAGATAATGAGTTAACTTGGCGCAAACTTATTTTGTATTTAATCGAGTTTCTTAAGACCTATTTATTCGGTGCCATATTCTCATATGTGTAATTGGTACATCGTGTGACTTACGCAGAGATCTGAATCACATGTTTACTATCAAAACTAGGGATATGGAGGTTCCTGGATTGGGCACAACGAATACATTACCTACTAGGTTTTCAAATGAGGATGATTCTATTGCTTGTAGTAGGTACCTATATATACTCTATCTGTCGGTCTATCTATAACTTCACTTGTTACTATAACATTCATAGGTCTTCTTATGCACGCTCGCCGGTTTCTAGGCCTCAGGCTTCGTTTTTAGTATACCGACCCTTTAAATAGATAATAATATGTGATTAGTTACTAAACCAAATAAACACGTTTATTTTCTTTTGCATATTTCCATACATAGGTGTATATAATGTATATATTTTCAGGAACACCGTTCCTATATGAAAACTATATGTTTGTCTGTGTGTGCGTTTTTTTTTTCGAATATTCGAATTTTGACTTCAGAATCGGATTCAGCATAAAAAGTAGAATATGAATGTTCAGGAACACCGTTCCTATCTCTTAAGGAACATGGTCAAAATGGCCGATAATTAAAAAAAAATTTTTTGAAGCTATACATATAAATAAAATTGAATTGTCTGTCTATGATTTCAAAATAAAGCCTTTATCTTAAGCTCATATCGTTATTTTCACTTTACCAAAGCCTAAACATGCATTTTTAACTTTTTTGTCTGTCTGTCTGTCTGTTTGTTTGTCCTTGCTAATCTTCGAAATGGCTGAACCGATTTTGACGGGACTTTCACTGGTAGGTAGAGGACTGTTCAGAGCAGAATATAGGGTACTTTTTATTCCGTAATTATTTAGAGTTCCTGCGTAAAAAAATGAAAAACTGTTAAAATTAGGGGGAAATATCGGTAACTTTGCGATTTTATTTTTATTATTATTTTCACAAAATACGTATTTTTGTGACATAAAATTAGTACGCATTTTTTATGTTATAAAAATAAAATACTACTCTGTGTAAAAAGTATCGGGAATATGTCAATAAAAAGACCCGCGTAAAAGAGGTCGTTCTAATTTTTTTACTGCATGTTGGTAGCACTGTACTGATTTAGCGCGCAAAATTTGAGCGGGATCTGTCATTTAATTTGTTTTAAACTACACTTTTTGTTGGTCATAGTTTTGAGTCCTCGGCGATTTTTACAATGGAAAATATTGTTGAACAAAGAGTGTGCCTTAAATTTTGTGTTTCAAATGATATTTCATGTGGTGAATCACTAAAAATGTTGCGAAATACCTACGGCGAATCGTGTATATCGAAAACAAGGGCTTATGAATGGTATAAGGCTTTTAAAGAAGGCCGAGAAGTAGTAGTAGACTTGCCTCGTTCTGGTAGACCTTCAACCGCTACGACCAGAGAAAACATCGACAGAATCAAGAAGCTAGTGCTCGAAAATCGACGTATGAGTCTGAGAGAGTTGGCTAGTGAGGTGAACATATCTTTTAAGTCCGTCCACAACATTCTCATTGACATTTTAGGCATGAAACGCGTCGCCGCTCGACTAGTTCCAAAAGAGCTCAATTTTGTTCAAAAAGCGCAGCGAAAGCATGTCGCTGAAGACATGGTTTCCCGAGCTTCTACGGATCCGACCTTTATGAAACGTATAATAACTGGCGACGAGACATGGGTTTATGAGTACGACATGCAAACAAGCCAACAGTCTTCAGAATGGCGTCTCGAAAACGAGCCGAAACCCAAAAAACCGCGGCAAAGTCGCTCCAAAATCAAGGTGATGCTGACAGTTTTTTTTGACTACCGTGGTGTGGTTCACTCCGAATTCCTTCCAGAGGGAGAAACAGTGAATAAAGAATATTATTTAGGCGTCATGAAGCGTTTGCGTGAGAGTATCCGCCGAAAACGTCCAGATTTGTGGCAACACAACTCATGGATGCTGCACCATGATAATGCACCATCACACACAGCCATTATAGTGAAAGAGTTTTTAGCGAAAAATTCAACAAAAGTTCTCGACCAAGCACCGTATTCACCTGATATGGCTCCGTCTGACTTTTTTTTATTTCCCAAGTTAAAATTACCACTTCGAGGAAAACGTTTTGAGTCGATAGAAGCCATAAAAGAAAATTCGCTGAATGAGCTAAAGGCCATACCGCAAATAGCCTATGAAAAATGTATGGAAGACTGGGTGAAGCGGTGGAGATGTTGTATTGCAAGCGATGGGGCCTACTTTGAAGGCGATAAAATAAATTTAGATGAATAATTTGTATTTTTTGTTTTATTGACAAATTCCCGATACTTAGTACACAGAATGTAAATATACGTTGCCTCCCGTGCGTCAATAGATCGCGCTGTATAAAAATTGAATCGCTCCTTAGTTGCATCTACGACCCTGCACTTTGTTTTTTTTTAAACAGAAAGCATTTGAGGTCTATAGAGAAATAAAGCTTACTAAAAACCCTAATCTCATGCATGCGAAGCCGCGGGCTTCAGCTAGTTGTTATATAATTGACGAGCCAGGTGTTCCTCTGGTAATGCAAGCTTGCGCATTCTCAACTGGTTTTTATTTTATTTTATACAACGTCGAGAGGCATTCAAGCATACGGCCCACCTGATGTAAATAAGTTACCGTAGCCTATTAACACTTGTAATGTAGTGAGTATCAATCGCGCGATGAGTCCTCTGCTGCTTACACAGCTACTCCTTAGGAGCTTACTGGTGGCCTCACTCACATGCAGGAACACAATAACCCTCTAGGGAGTTGTTATTTTCTGTGAGGTGGAGGTACTTCACCAGACGGGCTGCTTTGATGCGCCCTACCTCTCTTAAATATCACTTTATTATTGAATTTACCTATTAATGTACTGTTATCTCTTTTGTCTGAATAAACTTCCTTGACCCCGCTGTGTGTCATAAATTGAAGGTTGTGGTCAGTACCTGCGACAAGTTTAATTGTTATGTTTATAGTATATTGTATTCCTCGTTCACCATCTTGAATGAAACATGATATGAGGACTTGAGAGAACATTTCAATAAGGTGGTTTTGACAAATTATATATTGCATCATTGCGGCTTACCAAATGTTGATATTGCGATGTCACAAGGTTTAAAAATTACAGTTTGAGATGAAAAGAGCTTAAAATACCATACTCACATCCGTCACATAGTTACAACCGTCGCAATCGGAATATGTAGTGTATGTATGTATTGTGCGTGTCTTCACGCCAGGTCTCTTGCGGGGTAGGCAGAGAGAACCGAACGCCATAAGACGCGGTCCTTACACACTTTACTCGCTTCTTTAACAATCATAGGTCTTTTCATGCACGCTCGCCGGTTCCTAGGACTCCTGACATCACCTTCTAATAAAACACAACCAATTTGCTCTCGGTCGGTTAGCCTTGGTCTTTCTCGGCTCCTACCTCCTTCCACTTTCGCATTGTTATGCGTTTCGTCATTCTTTCATCGTGCATTCTTTCTACATGTCCGAACCAACGAAGCATGCCTTTTCTTATCTTAACACTGACACTCTCTTTCAGACCAACTCTCTTTCTTGCGTCATCATTACGAACGCGGTTAACAAGAGTTATGCCATAAATTTTGCGTATTGCAAAATCTCATCTCGACCGCGTTTCTTCTACTAACATATAGTGGTAGTTTATATTACCACTATATTATTACTTATTATGTATTAAAACATATATTGGTGGTAATTTTTTCACATGGTATCGCGCCTAATACTTTTTTGTCTATTTCACTAACCAAACTGGTATCCCGTTGGATCTTTGATTAGCTGATGCTTGCCTTCACCCCCCTGAGGAACCTTTTTTAACAAGTTCTTGCTAATATAGACAAAGCGTCTACTCACTTTGTTTAATACTACCTCGGGCACCAAGAACCTGATATCCCAAATTGTTATTTTATTCATTGAGTAGTTACATCCCATATATAATAATAAATAAATAACAACACAGATATCGGATTTTTTCTATACAACATCGGGATGCGTAGCTTATGAACGCTTGCATTACATTAAGCATCACTCGCGCTATGCCAACTCTGCTGCTAACACGGCAACTCCTCAGGAGCTTACTGATGACCTCAATCACACGCAGGAATCCCTCCACGCAGTTGTTAATTGGCTATAGTTTTCTGTCCCCAGACAGGACCCCAGACAGGTAGCTTTAATGCCTACTTCTCTTTAAGAATTCCATCAGCTGTTCTTATTTAAAACGCCATTATTATTTTAAGCTGTCTGTTAGCTCACACATATCTAAGTGTTCTGCGTGGTTTTGCTGGTGCGACCTTTTGGATGTCACACTCTCCCGCCCGCTCTTTCGAGTCCAGCCAGTTCCTCAAACGCACCGATCACGCGCTCATAGGTCATTGGGCGATGTGGCTGTTTACGTCCAATTACTCAACGCATGCCCTTTCGCATGATCTTGACATATTATCGTGATGAAAGAACCTTCGATGTATTTCATTATGTATTCCATATTTTATTGTCGCCGTGATAAATTGCAAACGCAATTAATGCCCAATTGTCTATTTAAATTAAGAAACCTCAAAAACCAGTGCTCGTTAAATTCAGATTTTCGTTAAAAGTTGCAAGTACCTATATATTTCATCATTTTGACACATCGCTGTGACGTTGGTGTCTAAGTAACGGTGGGTTCGTGCTGTAAGAAAGTGTTGGCAACGGTACTCTGATTGTAACAAAACGTCAAACCAATGAGGTCACCACGGACCAAAGTGTGGCATTATAACTTGCTCTTCGTTCTAACATCACAATACAAGTATCGGTTACAATTACAAGGTAAAAGTCACAGTCAAAACCATATGTACACGAGTACTATATAATAGGCATTGTCACAATTAACGCATCATAGCACAGCAGGAAAACCGCCAAAGATATAAACTTTATATTTCCAGAGGGTTCAGCTGATATTTTCTACAGTCTACAGAGCAGTGATAGCGCAGTGGATAAATAATCCTCCTATTGCTTAACTGGTTCAAATGCTGGCGTGTACCATTTAATTCGTTTTTTTGGATTATGATTATGTACATATTTGTAAATATCACTTTTTCGGCGGTGAGGAAACCACATATTTTGAAAGATTTGTGAATTACCTAGTAAGAAAAGGCCCGGCTATCCCTCTGGGTTGTGGAGGAGTGACCGCAGTCGTTCCATATAAAAACCGTATCTTCGCCAAATCCTTAGGCTTAGGTAATGTATCTCGTCAATTCTAACGGAAATGATAACGCTAAGAAGAAGAAGACTTAGATGGGATTATTTTTGTTCATTATTTTAATTATTGTTATTAAAACAGCGCTGCCTCAAGAATCGGGCTATCAAATACATTGTTTTTTATTCGCCTAATAATTACCGTTCAAACAAACAAACTTAAGCTTTATATATTAGTTATCAGATTTTTTATTATATCTGCTTACGTTCTTTTTAAAAGAAACGTACTGCCTAAATTTCTTTTTACAGCTTCAGTAGTTTCAAATAGGCGTTGATGATGGCGCCAAATATATTCGTAATAATATGTCACTGTAAAAGAGAAAGAAATGTGAATACAACGTGTTTTATATTTGATATTCGTTTAAATTTTTTGTACGTATAAAATGATTTTCGAATATCCAAACCCATGTATGTTCAAATAAGGTGAGAATTTTAGGTATGTCGCGATTTTTCTGATGATGTAAACGTTAAATGTTTCAGTATTTATAAATATTCCATCCCTAAGGGTGTAAAATGGGGTGTGAAGTTTTTTCTTATGCTATGTCTTGTTGGCCACAAGCATATGGCCCACCTGATGTAAAGTGGTTACCGTAGCGCTTGTAATATATAAAGTATCACTCGCGCGATGCCTCCTCTGCTGCTTACACAGCAACTCCTTAGCTAACTATGGAGTTGCTGTGTATATATTGTCTGACCGAGATACATATAGCTATAACAAGTCCCTAAGGAGTTGTTATTTGGCTGCGGTTCTCCGTGAGGTGAAGGCACTTCCCCAGACGGGCTGCTTTGATGCGCCCTACCTCTCTTAAAATCATCCATACCAAGACAAACACATGTTCATGTACACATATATTTGTCTTGAGTGGGAATCGAACCCACGAGCGTCGGTGCCAAAGTCGCGTCATTCACGACTGAGCCACCGAGCTCGTCAAAGAAGAGTGCGTGAGGGTCATCATTTTTGTGAAATTGAAACCAAAGAAAAGTAGTAAAGAAAGTAACAATATTATAAAAACGAATTACTTTGAGTTTGCAGGATGGATTCTCTAAACTGCGCCTATTCTAAGTCCATCTAGAAATCTTTTATTTAACAGAAAACTACACTATCCAGGAGTCACGAGGGCTATGTAACCCTGCTGTGGTCTTACCTCTACCAACTACGAGTATATTGATGATTATTGTGTAAGGGCGGCTTGTACCATATCACTAAATAATACTTAAATGCAATTTAAATTCACGTTTAAGTCATTGCAACATCTTGCATCACGCTAAATAGGTTGATAAACCTGTTTCGATAACTGTCAAAATTAAACACACTAACCAACGGCTATTTAACAGATTTAAATACATTTAGCGCCATATAAACGTTAAGTTTTAACGTTTATATTATGTTTGTTTGTATGACTTGCTGTAGCTATTGTTTTGAATTTGTTACAATAATGGATACTTGGGGTTTTCTTCGGTTGATGATGAAGAAATAATACAGTTTATAGGTAGACCTGTTAATAACAAAGAGAATTAATACAAGATCCTATTTATTCGAGACCCTGAATGATAAAAAACTTTGTTCGGCATCACAAGCTCAGAAGCACAACGCAACAAAATCAAGAAAAATACAAATAAAATGGAGGCTAAATACCCACTTTGTATCAAAAATTGACAGGAAATATAATAATTAACAGTCGTGGAAAAAAAATATTTTCAAATAACAACTCCCTCGAGTGTTGTTGTGTTCCTGCGTGTGAGTGAGGTCACCAGTAAACTCCCAAGGAGTTGCTGTGTAAACAGCAGAGGAGGCATCGCGCGAGTGATAGTTAATATATCGCAAGCGTTAATAGGCTACGGTACCCGCTTTACATCAGGTGGGCCGTATGCTTGTATGCCTCCCGACGTAGTTTCTTAGTAAATTGAAAAAAAAAATATGGATTGTTAAATATTGTACGGGGGAAACCCTTTGTCTCGACTCGCACTTAGTCGGTTTTAAAAGTCATTTTGGCGTGAACACTTCTTTGAATTTGCTCCATATTGGGAGGCAATTCAGAAAACTGATTATAACAAAATTGGGGGTACAGTTTGGTGTTGCAGACACATATCTGAAGTACATACATACATATCATCATGCCTGTCCCGCATTGGGGTAGGCAGAGACTATAGAACGCCATGTGCACCGATCCAAACATGCCGCTCTCGCTTCTTCCACACACATCAACCTCTTCATGCATGCTCTTCAGTTTTGGGTACTTTTGATTTGGCCCTTTTTCTACACCTATCTGTAGTTTACATACAAAATTTAATTACACAACTTGATAGCTAAATAATCAAAGAATTCGTTAAATTGAGTGCTGATCAGGACCATCCGATCCCATTTTTTAGTTCATATTAAGCTTAGCACTCGCGCGATGCCTCCTCTGCTGTTTACACAGCAACTCCTTGGGAGTTTACTGGTGACCTCACTCTCGCCCCCAAAATCTACGACCAAAGAAAAAGCTTGCCACAATGCCCGCCACATTACATATATTCCAGTACGGGCCCCACTCAATGTGTGTTAAAATATATAATAATCTTCCCGAAGAAATAAAATGCGTACAAAACCCTATTAAATTTAAGATATCTTTAAAAACTCTATTGATTGCAAAATGCTATTATTCACTTGACGAATTTTTTGATGATTATCCAGGACATGTATGATTTTGTATCTAATTATTATTACTTTATTGATAATCCAGGATATGCTTTTTTAAATTAAATTTTTAATTTAATTGACATGTTTTAATTTCTAATTTGAATTGTATTATTATTTTATAATAGCTCAGTACATGTTCTAATATTGAATTGAATTATTTCTGTATTATTATTAACATATGTAAACGTAATTCTTCATCTGACTGTTATTATTTGATGTACCTACTTAAATTTTTGATTATCTACTGTTCTCACATTCATAATCATATTTATAACATATGCTGTGCCCTATACAGGGTTCATGTTTGAAACCGCTTGTAATATACGACCTGAAATTGACAACATGAAAATGCAATAAATAAATAAATAGAAATATCTATAGCATCCATCTATAGCAATATATCAAATTCTGACTATAATAACCTGCTAGTATTTTGTTAACGTCGGGAAGCATATTGGCATACGGCCTCCCTCATGTAAAGCAGTTACTGTACTCTATGAACGCTTACAATACATTAAGTATCACTAACGCGATGCCACCTGTGCTGCTAACACAGCAACTCCTTACGAGCTTACTGGTGGCCTCACACAAACGCGGGAACACAACAATCCTCCAGGGAGTTGTTATTTGGCTGCGATTTTCTATAAGGTGGAGCTATTTTCCCAGACGGGCTGTTTTAATGCGTCTTACCTCTCTTAAAAACACCCATACCAAGACAAACAGACATGTTCAAAATATTTGTCCGGTGTTGGAAACCAAACCCACGAGCCTTGCTGTCAAAGTGGCATTGCTAACCACTGCGCCACCGAGCTCCTCAAACAGACGTACGATAAATAAACGTTAAATAAATAAATGGAGCACGTTTAGTAAATACGTGTGGCACAGAAATAGACAAACAGACCAAAACTATAAGGAATGCTACACGAGAAAAGCCGCAAGCAATTGCCAGTATTAATATTAGTCATCACTGTTTGTTGGTTTTAATTTACTCTTGTTATTTATGCGGTCTAATTTAAAGTAGGTTTTTCGATAACCACGTTTTATTATCTACCTCAGTGACATATCAAAAGGTAGACACGTTATACACCAACAATATTGTATTTTAAAATGGCACAAGTAGTACTATTCTACGTACAGTTATTTATTATGACACTTTGCTCTAACAAAGAGACAAATGATAGAGAATACCTGTCGTCAGAAAGAGATGAATATATATCTTAAGACATTTATGGTTTGTGGTGATATACATATAGTCGCGACGCGAGAGCGTGGCCAACTGAATGCGAGTTGGGCAATTACCTTACTTTCGTATTGCCATTCTAGAGTGTGTACGACGTATCTATAACTATAAAAACATCTTAGATCTACCTATATTTCGCGACCGATTTCCTTTATCGATTCTATATTTTTTTTTTCTCTAATTTGTTTACGGACAGTTCGTTGATAATCGCTGACCTCTTTATGATAATCTGAAATGTGTTTCAAAGACCTATTCGTTCATAAGAAAAACATGGTGACCCAGTGACATGGTGAGCTGGAGTTTCTATTTTCAGTTCATAATGATAGTGAATCGATAGCGTTGTCCTAGCGCATATTGCATCGCAAGTAAGCCGACCGCAGTATTTGATGCTCTATATACCTGACATATCATTATACAATGCAAATAATGCCACTGAGAGTAGGTAATTTGAATGCAACTTGTGGCTTGTGGTTTATTCCGATTTTTATACCACTGTGTCAGCATGCATGAGTTGAGCTGTGAATGGTGGAAAAGCATGTTAGGTGTATAAGAATGTACATCGTTATGTAGCAAATCCTTAGAGGTTACGGTAACCATATCAGACGGGCAGTATGTTTATTTGCTACCTGACGTTGTCGGTCGATATCTTCACTTCGAGGTAGCTGGAAAAAACCGATTGTCATATGACTCAGAGGTGAAAATAAGCGAGTGAGGTGTGTAGATACACAACTTGCTCACCAATCGTAGCTCTATTTTTTTTATACCACTAAGGTAGCAAACAAGCATACGACCTGCCTGATGGTAAGCAGTCAGCTGCGGTGACTGGTTACCATCAGGTAGGCCGTATGCCGTTACGAACCGCTGTATACGAACATTTGTGACACAAGGGGTGTCATTCCTTCGTTGCCGACCCTGCAAAAACCTCTTCTCGCCTTGAAAGAACTCGATGCTGTAGTCACTTGGGAAAACTTCCATTCGTGCATGCTGACTCAATGGTATAAAAAATGGAATAACCACAAGCCTATGTGAGCATACGGCCCGCCTAATGTAGACGCAACCTATGGACGCTTGCGACATAATGAGTATTGTCCGCATATTGTTACGCTCTCCCACCTCCCCGTCGAAGTTTTCCCATGGGCAGTTAGTTACTAACGCAACAACTTCTCGTGCTAGCCCCAGTTTAGGAAACAACATTCCTCCAGGAAATTGTGCACCACGTGCAGTAAGTTCGGCTTTGTCTATAAAGATCACGGTGAGACAAGTACGATTGTGTGTTGTAATTTGAATACAATCCGCGGCTCGTGTTTGGCCTCATTAGGCACCGCCGTATTATCAAAAATTGTATGGCGTTTGTGAACCAAACATTCTATGGACGTGGTCTGTTTTTTAAACCAAAAAATGAATATAAAATGTTGTCAACATGTTGTGGAATATTTATTTCAGCAAACAACATATTTTACATTTTTGTCGCGTACTGAGGAAACTAGGCAGGATGCGAGATATTAACGATTAAATATAACTGATTAATGTAATAAAGTTAATATAATAAAACTAATCCATTCAAATAAGGATAATCCTGTTGTTGCGAAACACCATAGACTACTACGGTACCTGCTTACCATCAAGCAAGTCGTACCCTTGTTTGTCACCTTAATTAAACAATATATATATATAAATTTGACGTTACGTGTTTTGACTTTTGTCACATAGCATAACTTACAAACGGAAAAGGCAGGCCTGACTTATAAACTCTGTTATAAAGAAAATTTGTTAGAATTACGAGTATGTAGTTTAATTTTAGGGGGCGGCTGCGTTACAAACATACAAATAATGCACTAGTGTTAAAACATTTTCTTTTTTAATTCGTATAATGAAAGCTAAGCCCGTTTATAATAAGCATAAATGGATATGTGTCTCATTACTCATTGTGTGAGTCAACATTTCCTTAATGAACAGGTTATGATAATTTACTGATAAAGAATTAGTATGGAATATTAGAGACGTTCCGAATGTAGGTTTCTTTGATAAAGCGAGCAGGACGGGGTGCGCTTCTGAAGGGTTATCAGATGGTGACGATATCGCTCGCAACCGCCCCTCCATCTGTGGAGTCGCTCGCCATCAGTGGCTGTCTCGACGTCGCGCGCTTCGCACGTTATACACAAGCGCACGCGCAACTCCGCAGTGAAAGTCGCGCGCGCAGGTTCCGCTACGATTTCGTGCGTCGGCATCTTCGTCTAGTTATTCTGTTTGTTCGTTGCGCCAGTGCAGCGGGGAAAGGAGGTCGGTGCTTGGCCGTAACCCGTAAGAACATTGTGATTTGTGATCGTCAAGATTTATATCGGTCCTGATATTGTGGCATTATATATAAAAGGAAAATAAATAACATTTTGAAATTAGAAAAAATTGCGAAATTTACGCTTTAATTAAAAACTCTGTATGTAAATTCGAAATGGAATAAAACGCGCATTCATTTTATAAATACATAAAAGTTGACTTCCGCGTTTGTTTTTGGTGATAATCTTTGTTTATATTTTTAGAAATACCCTCTCGTCATTTTATTTCTACAACAATTTTAAATGGCTTCGCTTGATTGCAAACAAGAGGGTATAAAGTATGTGCTACGAGTTCTACGAAACTCGTAGATGTCTATTGTACAACAAAACTTTTCGTGAAATAGTATTATGAAAGTTTCAACGCCCGTTTTCATAGTTTGTCAAGTGCAGTAGTTGCGACTGTGGCTAGATCAAGTTGGGTCACCGCTTGCCAGTTGTTGGTCGTACAGTTGCACTGACACCAAACGTTACCAAAGTGAAATCGAGCGTGCGACCGTGACCTCGCATGCCATTTCTCTATTCGGTTTGATTCTGGCCCTTTTACTTCTCGTACGTTTCATATTTCGTTTATTTTTTATAACGTGACTTAATACTGACGTAAAAGTAGATTTCAAAGGGAGCCGAAGTTTGTAGGGACCGAGGAAGACTCACGTACCATGACCAAATTGGTTGCATTTTATCAGGAACACTAGAGACCGGCTAACAGATCTAGTCATGTGGCGTTCGGTTGTCTCTCCTCGCCCCGCCAGGGACTTGGCGTGAATATATAAATAGATAGATAGATAAGTAGATTTAATGTTGTACATATATACCAAATAGAGGAAATTAAGCAATGCAATAATGAAATTTACCCTATCTATAACTTCACACCAAATCTCTTACGGGGTAGGCAGAGAGAACCGAGCGCTACGTGACTCGATCCTTACATACCGCACTCGCTTCTTTAACATTCATTGCTCTTTTCGTGCACGCTCGCCGGTTTCTAGGTCTCCTGACATCACCTTCTGATAGAACATGACCAATGAAATTTACCCATTGATGAGTAATATCCACTAGCCTATGTTTTGGAACGAGAAGGTATTCTGGTGTACAGGTTGTTGAGTCGTATCGTTCACAGCACCACAGTCCCATTTGTCATCAGTAAAATATCACCGCCACCGGGTCTCTCTACACCTGCCCACACCAACTCTAGCCTATTAAACAGCTTACGAATTGTCCACGTAAGACGGTGGCCTGATGGGAGATTTGTGCAGGTTTGTAGTTAACTTGCTGGGCCAAAGGTTCAACACGATAGATCAGTAATAAAAAAATGTAGATGCCCTAAATAAGGAAACTATTGTGATACCTAGTAAGGAAACCCGGTCGCTCGTTGAGTACAGTTAACGATGACACTAATATGTTAAATGACACACGCGAAACAATTATATATGTGGGTTACAAAAATATCGGTTGCGATTGCGAGAATCGATTTTAACAGCGGGATCGCCTTATTATACTCTCGGGAATTGTAACCATATTATGCCATTTTATAGACTAAACGATACTGAACGATTTACTGAATTTGCTCTACACCAGTACAAAATTTGTACCAAAAATTATTATATTATGTACAAACAAAATATCAACAACCTAGCAGGGCAACTCCCGTTCGAAATCAATTTGCCGGTCGATAAATTTACATTTGTATACATTGTTAAAATGTTTTTACGGCATGTTACTTTGATAGTATGTTAAGAACTTTATAAATATAATAAATATATTATGCAAGGTATTATATATTTTATTTTATACATATAAATTTTACACATACATAAGGTATAATTGTAATGAAATATTGAAAAGATCTTCGTTCGAGTCATGACATGTTTTTATCATACATGTGTTTTTGAAGAATGCATAGAAAAAGAATTAGGAGCTAAATAAAAATAACTATAGAAAATATATTAAATAAAGACTAGATACTGGTAAAATGATTTTCCGAATGCCAAAACTAAAACATATAAGAAGAATCACTGACTTGTGACATACTATAAATAAGTAACTATCTTTTAGTAATGTTTTACAATTATGCGGTCATGCGGATTGACATTAGCTTGAAACATATATTGTATTTTACAATATAAAAGTTCAGCATTCGACATAAAACTATCAGCAGATCATTTAGAACAGAGTCGTTCTATGATACATTCTATTATGAAATCTTTAATGTCTAAAAAATTTATAGCGCTTATTTTTTATAATTTTATTTATCACAATAAGTGTATAATGGTTGACTTAAGCGGTCAATCAATAGCGATTGTTATTAACAAATAAATTGATAAGGCATAAACATAACAATACACATATATTTACATATATATAAATAACTGTCTTATAATTTATTGCATAATATATAGTAATGATACATGTTGGAAGACTACTGTTTGGTCTGGACATGAAATACGAATGGAAATGTTGGATTATGATTAAATGAGAACTTCTTGACCTTCATTTTTCCATTGCGATGATTGTACTTATATAATTGATTTTCTTTAATATCAGTAAAATTAGAATTTTTAAATGTATTAGTAGCAGAAGATGAATAGCTTGACGTCAATCTTTTGGCTTTTGTGATACCATTATATTTAGCAGCTCTAATTTACTATAACACCGGTAATACGTCCTTTGGCGTGGTGTTCGTTAATTTTGAGTACTTGTAGGAAACTAAATCGGATTAAATGAGCTCAATATACTCATATTGTTTTAGATTACACCTTTATACCACACCCTTTTGTTTATACTGCATATGGATAATTAGCTTGTTGGCTTAGCAGTTTTATGACTTCAAATCATTTTTCCGGATGTTAAAGAAACCTTTTCAAATCTAATACGACGTTTGAAGTGAATGTCCCGCGTAACGAACGTGACTTCAATTTAATAGCTTGATTCTCCTCTTTACTAAACATATCAAATACTTCATAAAGTATTACCCTGAATATTCTTAAGCGAGTTCTATATAGCGTACATACGAGTACTTCCACTGACGATTCTGTAAATGTTTATTATAAATTGCTTAGGAATTCATATATCATTGTAAGCTTCATGTATTATTTGTGCAAGTAGGTACGAGTATATAGCTAACTACATACAGTAATAGATTAGAATAAGTACCAAATAATATCCAGATTGATTTTCTTCTCTTCAGACCTGTTAATGCGGAACTCCGAAATTTATGTTACTCATGCTATTAAATCAATCGCTGAGCGATTAGAAATTTATCTTATCGCGGCCACTTATAATCGTTTGTATTCAATGCAACACACTTTAGCCTTTACCTGATATACAAAATCATGCCAAATAGCTACTAATTTACCGACCTGATTAGGAAAATTATATGAATATTGGTATTTGTATGTGTAATCTGCTCGTTCTAAAAGTATTTGTGGCACTCAGATTATTTAATTTCTATGGATAGAATTATAATTAGTTTTCACAATTAATAAAGGAGATACCGCTCCCTGATTTTTATCATGTACTTGCGTTAATGTTATATCCGCCACGAATACAAGTTGCTAGTATTTCTTCGCTTATAATATAACATAGTGTAACTCTTTTGTTTAAGGGAGTGTCCCTTAAACAAAAGAGTTACACTATGTTATAGCGAAGTTACTTGAACTTATATATTTTGATATGTTACTTATAATATGTTAAAAACATTTTTGAGTGGATGGCTGGCCGCGTGCGTGTTTATTTTACGAGTGTGTGCACATAAACCACAGTTTGCGCTCAATTTTATCCCTAAAGCCCTCAGTACACAGTGGCCTATTATGGGCCATGCTTTCCAATGCTAACTGTAGGCCATCATCACGTAGGTGTTCACACAATGGTGCATAGCTCATTGCTGCCTGGCAAAACATTTGCGATGGACGTGGAAGTAATTGCCGCGCTGTGGCCGCGGCTATTTATTTGAATACTGCTTACAATTTTTATAAAAGTCCTAAATTTCATGCTCAGATTGATTAAATTTATAAACTTATAAGTGTCTTCACTGCTCCACGATATTTACATTTTGGGCGATCAAAAATTCAAGTATTCGTACGCAACAAGAAAATGGGCTTTCCTATCAGCTGTCGGGGACAAAATAAACAATGGGCAACTGTGTGAACACCACAGGCCACGCTACGCCACGATTCCTTTGAAGTGTCCAAAAAAATCGTAAACATCCCGATTGCGCGCCACGATGGTCAATCGTCCGCCACTGTATACCATTGCCCCCTGTACACAATGGCGATGGCTTGTCGTGGGCCATCATGGGCCATTGTGTACTGGGGCCTTAACAGCTGAAGTCAATTAGCTGTTTTCTGTTGTCTCACCTTCAAAAGAAAAGTCTGGGTGGCGTAAGATGCGAATAAGGGATTTCCTGAGATTCCAGCTCCTCAGCCGGTGGTAAAAACCCACCTGGTTGGCTACCACCGTAGGTATACACGGCGAAACACCCATAAAGTGGCCTACCTATGAGTAAGTCGCGTTTTGGGATCAGCTGGTGTATAACCAGTGCTCGGGGGATTTTTGATGCGATATTGCGAGTACAGTGGTCGATTCTTTTTTTTTTTATACGTCGGAAGGCATACAAGCCTACGGCCTACCTGATGTAAAGCAGTTACCGTAGCCTATTAATGCTTGTCATATATATATCACTCGCACGATGCTACCTGCTGCTTATACAGCAACTTCTTAGGAGTTTACTGGTGACCTCACTCACAGGAACACAACAACCGTCTAGGGAGTTGTTATTTGGCTGCGGTTTTCTGTGGGGTGTAGGTACTTCCCCAGATGGGCTGCTTTGATGCGCCCTAACTTCACTTAAAACAAACAGACCAAGACAAACAGACATGTTCATGCACATAAATGTTTGTCTTCTGTAGGAATCGAACCCACGAGCGTTGGTGTCAAAGTCGCGTCATTCACGACTGAGCCACCGAGCTCGTCAAATCTGTCTATCTATCCGTTGTCAGGAGGACTGAGCTGACCTGTCGGCCAGAGAGACCCGTTGAAACGGTTGTTCCACCAGTGGTTGATCACCCGCGGTATAGCACAGGGGCCCAATCAAATCTAACCACCTTGGGAGGCTGCCCTTTCATACCGCGCATAATCTCGAGGTAGATCGTCGTGCCGGTTGGTGACCGGATGGTGGGGACCCGGCGAATAACTTCTTGGGGGTTCGGGGACCCTTCCGTCCGACAGATCAGTACAGCAACAGCTCCTTTGTTGACTACTAACTAATGGAGAAACAGTCCACCGCACTTCTTTTCCAATGCCGTGGTAATTCTCTGCCGCTTCACGCTTCTCTTCTGTTTTCCTCTCATGACAGCGCAATTAACAATACATGGTTTTATAGCGGTGCACTCCCCCATCACCCTGTTCAAGGTTGACTTCGCTACGCTAGAACTCCACTCAAACCATAATGCCGTCCACCAACACTTTGAGACGGCACGGCTCTTCCCGACGGAGACGTCCTACATCCACTACCCCAGTTTCGTTCTTTTGACATTTGCATTCTTATTTGATTTTTCCTTTAGTCCAGACAAATGAGAAGTGCAATCAAAATCTTAACATTCTCGTATAAATTCTGATGCCAACAAAACCTTCAACGCCTACGTAAATGCAACGGAGAGGCGCGCACTTTTAACTTGGACGAACTCTACACCTATAAATTCCACTTGTGCGTAATTTCTGTTTACAGCGTTCGCTTCCCAATTTACATGTAAAATATTCCATAGATATCGCCATCGTGTAGCATAGAGTAATATTTATTATTCCTACACAATGCGCAGTAGCAAAGCGTAGTAACTAGATAATTCGATATTTAGAATATCAACTGCGTAAGCGTGAAAGATAGTTTGTAGTAGATTAATCTCCTACCTAGCGATACCGATGTTGAGAGATTGATTTTTTTTTTTCACTTATGGCATACCATATTTACTTTTTCACCAACCTCGTTTATTTTGTAATACTTTCAAATAGCACTCGCATTAAAAGCTAACGACACCTCACTGATTAAAAAAGGTACCACCGGTTATGTTATGGGGGAATAAGAATATCACAAACTTCATACTAATAGGTAGTACATGGATAACATACCCCGTTTGTAGTTCGACAAAACGAATCGAATAATTTGTTATGACAAATCTTATGTACTCGTACTGTAAGTATTATTTGCAAGGCCCAAGAAATCTGAAGATTTCGATCACAAACCGTTCACCATCGACATAATTCGCATTCCGAGCACCGATTTGCCGATTGGCAGTCGGAGCTCAAGTTGTGCAAGTCCCATTGCGCTTTGAAATCGGACACGACCTACATTTTTCTAGCAATGGACGTAACTTGAGCATTGTGTTACCGCGGAAGGTCTGCGAACTCGGCTCAACGTGTGCAAGGTGCTACAAAGAGCGGCATACTTATCTTTTTAATTATTTTATGACCCCATTTTATATTTTAGCTTATATTTATCGGTTTCGTCTGCACGTTGTCAAAATTAGGTTAATGAGTGTTCAATGCTCTGTTATCTCGATTTCCATTATGCATAAAGTAGCTAAATCCGTGCGTTAGGTATTCATCTCACATATATGATTTCTGGACACCTGAATCGAATAAATTATCTAGTTTGACTTTTGGAATTTCAAAACAGCGTCATAATTTTTCCATTTTTATTTGAGATTTTACGATCCAAACAGAAAACTGGACACGGCGGTTTGATAAAGGTGCAAAAGAACTTACATCCGCGCTTCCAAATTTGCACTGATTATGCATCCTGTACCATCGCGACTAAACGCAGTTATGGATAATGCTCTATTTCCTACCTCAGGAAATATTTATTTCGTTGCAGGAGTACAAACCGAAAGTTCGAACCCTACTCAATGGAGCCGTTGAGCCAATTAGACACAAGGATCGACAGATGTATGTTTATATTCCAATAGACATATTCGTGACAAAAGCAATGTGCATCGTGGTTTAGTTACTGAGCTAATATTTTAATAGGATTCCGTCACGTTATAGTGTCGACTATTATCACAAAACAGTCCAAAACTGACCTAGTTACATACTGCTCCGATTAATCAGTACCTACCCTAACCACTCGCACCGGTAGGTAGCTAGTGGCTCCGCCCGCTTGTTGTTTACATTTTCAAGTTTTTCGCAGGAACTATTTAGCCTAAACTATGAATCTGAAAGGCTGTTGTAGATTCTGTTGCAATATTAGAAACCCGCCTTACGCCCGTTACAGACGTAGCCTTAATATTATATCGTAAGGTTGCGTACTTCTTACACTATATGTATAGCACATACTGAAACTGGAGATACATGCGTTCATCGTGTTTTATTTATTTGAAATAGCATGTTATCTTACGATTACTTATATACTTACCATGAATGGCCACGACTTACCTACCATGACCAATTTGGTCGTGTTCTATCAGAAGGTGATTTCAGGAGTTTTGAAACCGGCGAGCGTGCATGAGAAGAGCAATGGATGTTAAAGAAGCGAGTGACGTGTGTAAGGATGGAGTCATGTGGCGCTCGGTTCTCTCTGCCTACACCGCAAGGGATTTGGTGTGAAGTTATAGATAGATAGTGGACCGTGCTATGATGTCACACATCGTGTGTGTAGATACTTTTGTAATCATTATTATAGACAAAACAAACAACGTATATTTAGATTAAATCACTCTATCTGTATTTTTGTTAGTTCTGGAACTGGGTCGTCGCAACTGTAAAAGATGGCTGTGATTTATGACTATTATTTGTGGAATATTCCAAAACAACGCTTAATTTGAATTTTAGCACTTGCATCTAAATCCCACATGTGTTTGCACCACGTGCGCGGGTGGGGTAAGGAGTGGCAATGGGGGATATTTTGGCCGTATTTATATTTGTAGTATTCCAATTTTAAATAATTAAATCAGGAACTTAATTTTCGATTTAATTATTATTGATTAAATTTTACATCAATTCCCGTCTGATCTCAGTCACATCTCAGTTTCATTAGCAGGTTATGTTTACGTAATTGAGACTACTGTTCTAAATATTTTAAGGCGTAGTCTCCAAGTCCTCCGCCAATCCGTATTTGAGCAGCGTGGTGGAGTATGCTCTAAACCCCTTCGGTTGAAGGGAGACCCGTATCCCTGCAGTGGGATGAGTAAGGGTTGATGTGGTAGTCTCCAAGATGTAAGCATAATCTTGAGGGTTGTTTTGTTCCTATGATTTAATGAAGTCACTAGGGCTTTTCTATAATTATTTTATTGCTTCGGTAACATGGGAAGCAACGCTCGTTTCGCTCGCGAGTCTTCTTGTGTATCAAGCGTGTATAGACCGCTAACCGCCACCGCTGTAATCGCTTTCCAATGGCTCGATAAAGACGAATTTGCTTGCACTTCTTTACAACCCGAGGTGGTAAAAAAATCATCTTTCAAATAATGTGTTACTTGAGCGAATTTGTGTCACTTGACTTTGGCTGAAATATAGATGCACAATGGCAGGTAAAACATACTAAAAACGAAATGAATGCGTCGTACATTATATCAACTAACATAGCGGAACCATTTCAATAATACCTCGTTAGTTGTTGTGTCAACATGACGCCCATAAAGATGTATCTTCGTATTAAAAACAAAGGGGAGATTAAATTACAATTAAACTGTGACATAGATAGTACTTATATCACTGAACATTATATTAGCTCTATTTTTGTTTTCTCCATCTGCGTCAAGCACATAAAATTTCAAATAATTAGGGCATAACAACAAGCCGGTGTTTCCATTGATATTTCTTTTATCATCTTTTAGTTTTTGAGTTCCGTATCTGACTAGATTAACAGAAGTTCTTTGTTATCTGTTTGTCTATAGTAGCCTGTACGTCTAGAACAAATGCAAAGCCTATAGACACTTCGGTGAATGAGATCTATTTTCTTGAGAAACAAGTCAAGAAATAGAATATAAAACCTTAAAGGGTATTGACCTCAGTTGACCTCAGTTCACGAAATTTGGGAAGAAGCAAGTTCTTATGGAAATATGAAGAAAAATCCAAATATCGCCAATTCGTAATTTATGTCTTTCTGCCCTGTCTGTCATGATATCAAAATAGGTAAATCCTATAGGGTACTTAGGTTTTGCAATTCGGAACCCCACTACCTTGTCAACGTCTTACATTCTTCGACTAACTTACACACTTGTTCTTTCGTTACAATGTTCTGTAATATGAATTTCCACTTTGTGTTGCTTCTATATGAATTTAGACTAGAAATAAATTATGCACCTACTATTCGCAGATCCCTTCTGCTATATATCAGACTAGTTTGTTATGGAATATCGAAGAGCCCCTGCAATTTTCCACTAGCGTCGGTGTACCACAAGGGTGTATGCTATCTCCGATACTGAACTGCAAATCAATGATTTTTTGCTTAATATTGTTATTCTTTGTTGTGGGTTGACAGTGGCGGTTGCTTCGTTGCACGTGCTAATGTTGCTTGTGTCGGCAATTAAGACTTCATCTACACAACGTATGTAATCGATTAGACCCTGAATTGGAAATGTCGGCTTTACTCGCATCGCGAATGCTTTAGCCACCGCGATGCCTTAGAGGAAACATCCTTCTGCCTTATCCTTACTGACCATTGATCGAGCAATCATTATTGAAGTAAAGTGGATATCGTAACCTATGAGCGCTTGCAATACCTGACGGAGGCTCTGCTGCTAACACAGCAATTCCTTTAGAGCTTACTGATAACCTCACTCACTCGCAGATATAAACCGGGGTTCGTTAGTTCCTGCGAGTGAATAATGTGTACCTAAAGTAAATCGAAATGTAGAATACTTCTAGCATAAAGCTGCTTTTAATCTGTAATCAATGAAGTGTTAAGTAAATGAATCTGTAGTGCCAAACTCTAAGAAATAAAGTTATGGAGATATTTTATATCGAGAAGTATCCCATCAACCGAACGTACCTTCATTAAAGTCATCTCATGTGAAAACCCCATTTGCTGGCTTTTGTAGCATTCTATAATTTTTGTACCAGTTGTACAAATCACTTACTCGGTGAATTCTTACAATTTGTAAAGCATAAGCATTCCAGTCTAAACATATGATTGAGTGATAAGTGATGAATTAACAATTTTCTCCGTAAAATTAGCATTTCAAGTCGACTGCATTCCCGTGAACCCATTCCAAATGAAAATAGAGGTTACTACTTTAATGCTAAATTTATGTGGCATGAAATAAATGATCATTGGATATGATTAGTTCGTTGGAGTCAAATGATGCAGAAAGTCTTAAAATTTTATAGGCCTGTCTATTTATGTCTTCACGGCAGATCCCGTGCAGGATATGCAGAGGGAACCAAAAGTAAATTAAATAATAAATGAATGATATACATCTTATGTTTGAACGTGATTAAGAGTTAATAATGCAATTGCCTAATCGATATAATATCTTCCATACAACTTCTGTGTTTTTAAGAGTAATTTGAAGAAATGAAAAAGAAAAACACTTGCATACAATTCAAAAAGTGTTATAGTTTATAGGAGTACGAAAGGTTGATTTTGATTGAGATAAGAAAAAACTAGGACGTATTTATAGTCAGTTTTATTACCCAGATGTTGAGACTAAAATAACATTTTATTATTTCTTGTTCTGAGCTCGATTGTTTAAAATTGTAAACGCGTACTCGTTAACGTAACTTGCATATCCTCATGCTCATGACAAGTGTGGAGTTCCGGTTCTGTCTTCGACAGCACAAAGGAAGTCGTTTCCGGAGTTTTATGGCGCTATTGATACTTTAATAAATTCGCTTTCTCTCATAAATCGAACATAAAAGTAGCAGCTATTAAATGGTTATTTTGCCAACTTACGTGTAAAACTATGATGAATGTATCTATAAATCGAAACTCTAAAATTGCTATCGCACTATGTTAGTAAGTTACGACATTTCCTGTAATTTCATTGCTTTCCTTTCTACTACAAAAACTGGCTGTACATAAAACCACCACCAAGCGATTGTCTTCAGTTATAACGTTATCGTCTTGGTCGTATGTTACCAATTAACAATAAGATCGAATCTAGAACTAATAAACTAGGCCTTAAGGCCTATTTTATTTATTTAAGAATATGACAATAGAGCATTTAAATGTTCTATTGTCATATTCTTAAAACCTCCATTACGCTAGGATTATAGTCTACCTGATGTCGACAGGACAACGCTTATGTGAGCTCGGCCATTAAACTCAGTGCCGTACGTGATTCGGTATTGTTTTAGATAGAAGAATGACTTTGTCGTGTTAACCTGTGTTACATGTAACATTTAGAAATAGGGATTGTAATTTATGTTACAGTAATGTACTTGTAGATGATGTCACATGCTGAAGTATATTTTAAAAACAGTTATTCTTTTTGTGTTCATCCTACATTATGACTCTATTCGTGCCATCGCCCGGTTCTGAACAATATAGTTTAATAGTCCGTTATTAAACTTGATTTTTTAGACTTGCAAGTTAGTAATCAATGTTGCTTCATTGTTTAAAGTCTATTGCAGCAAAGAGCATTGTCTTTTTCGTGAGCTTGCCTGTCCTAACGTTCTTTATTTTAATACTAGCTGTGCCCGCGACTTCGTCCGCGCGGAATAGTTTTTTTTTATTATTTATTTATATTAATAAAAATAAATAAAATTTCTAAAATAAAGGTAGCCTAAGTTACTCCTTATTGCATCAGCTATCTGCCAGTGAAAGTCCCGTCAAAATCGGTCCAACCGTTTCAGAGATTAGCCGGAACAAACAAACAGACAGACGGACAGACAGACAGACAAAAATTGTAAAAATATTCATTTTAGTATATGTACCGTGTATATATCCATATGCATTTGCTAAAAAGCGGTTATTTTAATATTACAAACAGACACTCCAATTTTATTTATCTGTATAGATACAATTCTACTAGCATCGTTTTTCTCATGTCTATCAACGAAGCTTCAGGATTTTAGTAAATGATCTTATTTCTGACTAGCTCACAAAATGGTTATAAACATACACCACAGAGCGCACAATACGTACCTAACGTGCACTCTGTGGTTTGTCATAAAACATTACAATTTTGGAGTATATTGATCTTCGATCTACTAATTTTGTCATTATTATCAACTTTATTCTTACCCCGCAACTACAGGTATCGTATGTATGTATTATATATATATATATATATATCTTCAAAATAGAAAGAAAATGCCTTTGTACCGCCATCATTTCTTTTATCTACAGTGGTAGCAAACATCTCAGAAGCAACCGTGGCTGACTTGCGACTTCCGAATCCTAAAGCAAATGTAACTTAGAGCTTATCTACCGTATAGCTATCGCATTCTCACGTGGTTGAGAAAGTTTTCTTAAGACCGATTTAATATTACTTCAGCACGGGTTCCGTTGTACTTCATATTTATTATAGAACTAGCATTGGATGTGACTGCATTGTTCGTAGCGATTGTATTATTGAATCTTGATAATATCTCTGTTTGTGTTTTTGCAATAAACGATTAATCGGTATTCCGTGTTCGTCTTGCAATTCATTAACTATGCGTTGTTTGTGTGTGCTGCCGGTCGTCATTGTTCGTAGACATGTTATTGTATTCTCTTAGCTCTCGATAATGTATTCTCACTTATAATGCAAACAAATGATCTGTCATGCCAGTAGTTGCGACACTCGAGAAGATATATTAATAGAACTAATTAAGAGGCCTTCTTGCTTCAGTTCAGAGAAGGGCAAGGCAAGAGTAGTAATGAACACAATCGTGATATTTTTTTAACATTTATTGAATTTATTATTAAAGTAATTACTGAACACTGGACTTGCATTTAAAAATCCCTGATCTAAAATATTATCTGTACTATCTCTCTCGTTCTCTCTCTTTTTATTGTATCTCTCAAACGGACTTTGAATCAATCACAATGTATGGAAAGTCAGTGCATTTTTATTTTACCGTATGATTAATATATATATAAGAAATACAGAGATTTATACAATTTTGAAAGTTTGCTTTCCTTTTACACTTGGTAAATGTTTCTATCGTCTATTGATAGGCGGACTTTAAGTCTGTCGATTAACATTATGTAAATCTCTATCTATACTTACTTGATTCTTTTCACGTAGCAAAAAAAAAAAAAAATGAAAAAGGCCCGCACTAGCTTGTGACTTTGTGACTGATTCAGAAACGGTAACAGACTCCAAAGAAATTAGTGAACAATTTTGTCTGCATTTCTCAATCATTTGCTCGGTTTTGGCTGGTATGATTCCTGACAAATATCTATCTAGCTAGTTAGCTATAGACAAAAATATATAAAAAGTATTGTTTTTTCGTTGATTCAAGGCCCCTAAACACTTTCTGTAATCGTTGTTAAAACTAAAAATGGACACCCAAGTACCATATTGGCCAGACGCTAAAAATGACAATTACAGTTAAAATACCTTTAAAAAAACACGGCTATATTACCAGAGGGAATAACTAAAACAAGTCAAACAAGTTGAAGCTACGAGTAGAAAGATTTACTTTTAACCATTGAGTAGTTTCTATGGCCACCAACAACATTAAAAACGATTGTGATTGTTTTCGAATCGACTGCGAGAGGTACGAAAATTCCTCTTTTTCACGATATAATAATTGCAACATGAAAAGTACAACCACTCAATAAAGATACACCAATCGACTTTTTACTTTTCCAAAATAAATTTTGTTCACAATGAACAATTTTGTTAATTAATAATTAGTACATTCGGTGTTTTGAAATGATCACATGGTTTACTCATTTATATACAGAGCTATCCAGCATCTACGATAGGTCGAAACTGGTTAGATATTTTTAAATTTTTTATGTAATATTCGTGAAGGCCATTTTAAAAATTTATACGACGTCGCCGCGTTCGTGGTTAAGAAATTTGCAAGTGGTTGCTCTGTTGATATAATTTGAGTTGGATATAAAAACATGTTTTGAAAGTTTAGACGGATTCTATGACGACTGTGAATCTGCGACCGTTTTGTCAGCGTTATGTTTAGTGTCAGTGCAATGATTTAAAGGATTTGGATATTACTTATTCTGTGGCATCGGACGATAATCTCTTTATTCAAGTTGTCGCTGTCCAACTTGGAACAAATAATATGTGCGATATTTAATTTTTGTTTTTGGTATTTTTAAATTAAATTGTACTTTGCTAGATTTTTTAAGAAGCTGAAGTTTAGTAAAACATTATTCGTTTCTTACTATATCATTATGCCCGTAACGAGAGACAATTTCAAAGTGGTAAAAGATATGTCTGACGACTGATGCGGTGGATTCCGGTTTCCGACCTCTTAAGTGGTTTTGCCCTTATGTATCTGAGATTTTAGTCTTATTGTTGACACGAAATATATTTAAAAAAATGTCTAATGTTTACGATGTTTGAACGGGCTTCACGGACTTAAATAAGATATTTGAACTAATTTTTGTTATAATTTTAGGAGAGATGACAAAATAGTTGTCAACTATTTGTTCTAAAAATATTATGTATTGTAATGATCATCCACCGCTGATGTGGAGATACGAGTGAGTGTAGGGAACAATGTGAGTGAAGCGTTGGATTAACATCTAGGCAGCCGAAATCTAAACTAGGTACACAGGTCGCTGCACACATCACGACACTAATGCCAACACTAACTTATGGAAGTAAAAGCTGAATATGGGACAGAGAGCATGGAAGTAGATTAAATGCGGTCGAGTCGAGAACATTGAACAAAATTTGGCGTAACGCTTGCTGACCACGTTTGCAATGATGATGTAAGAGAGAGAGTTGGTCTGACAGAGAGTGTTAAGATAAGAAAAGACATCCTCTGTTGGTTCAGGCATGTAGTAAGAATGCAGGATGAAAGAATGGTGAAACAGATATACAATGCAACAGTGGAAGGATTTAGGAGCCGAGAGAGGCCTCGCCTCATTTACCACGGCCAAATTGGTCGTGTTTTATCAGAAGGTGATATCCCTAGGAACCGGCGAGCGAGCATGAAAAGAGCTATGAATGTTAAAGAAACGAGCGAGGTACTCGTATTTAAGGATCGCGTCTTACCGCAAGGGACCTGCTGTGAAAGTATAGATAGACACAATGTTTAAATAATGTTACGAGTATGTCCATAGTGGCATTAAAACTGTATAAATATTAAGGGCTCGTTTCTAAAACGAACATGAACAAATAAGTATGGTCAAATTTGAACCAAATAGATGAAACAATTTTCCACCAGAACGTCGGGTTAAAGGTGCAACGTAAAAAGTTTCGTAGCATTCAATGTAGATTTGTCTAACAGTGTGCGCAAGTAACATCTTAACAGGGGCACGAGGAGTATTTAGCTTTCATTTTCTCGTTTAAAATTATCAATGCTTTTTACGTTTTAAACGCTTCTCGTTGGAATGCAAAATGATACAGCGGACGGGGACTCGTGGTCACTGACCTTTCTGTTTACATTTTGACATTTTAAGCGTGCTCAGTAGTGTTTTAAAGCATTTCAAGATATTTTATAGTATTTTGTCTTGTTAATTTATTTTGTAATAACGAGAAAAGTGCTCATACAGCTATGCTTATGAGCTCGCGTGAGTGCTTGGCACTAGTCCGATTTTAACCTTACAATTATGCTTGTGGTATAAGAGTAGGTACAAAGGTATATGTTGACGTACTCTTAGCTATACATAACACTAGCACTTTTTCAACATAACGCAATGTCTTTTAATCTGTAATGGCTTAAATTCTGAAATATTTGAACACACAGAAAGGCGATTAAGTTGTCGAGACAAGACGAAGTATAAAGTAGACAAAACGAAGGTCGTTTCTACTTAAATATCTCTTTATCGCAATCAAAATATTTGATGGAGGTAAATATAATGAAACAACACGCGTCAACAGCAGCCCTCGCGCTATATCATACAGTGTTAATGGTGAGCTTAATTATGGTTTCCTCAATATTACATGATTAAAATGCCCTCTGTAATTATTTTCAAAGTGTCGTCCATAATATGGCAACAGTCGTGTACTCGTTTTGGGAGTAAACTGGTGACCCTCGGAAGTCTACCAAAATACTTAAAAAATAAAAATCGAATAATATATAGTAAATCTATGGACACGAAATACACTGACAATTTGACAATATATCCGCTGCAATTCCAACATTATTTTGTTTGACTAACGTCTATTTTGATTGTAAGACTGTTATTATCTTTCTGGTATGTAAATTTGTGATATTATTTGATGCGTCACTAGCACTCGCATTCTTAAATATAACCGAGAGCCGTCCAAATCCGTTCGCCAGTTGTGAGTGATAGTGTCACATTTAAACATATGAATATCCAAACATCGTAATCGGCACATTTTTTTCGGCACACAGCCAAATTCGCCTGCATATGGTGCTCCTATCCAATTTACAAATCAGACTTTAATGAAATGCAGCGAAATTTAATATGGAATAACCTGACTAGATAGTACAGTGCGGTGGGTTTGTTGCCAGATTTAGTACTTTCATGTCTATATAATAATCTTAACAGCTGCGGATGTTTAAATTATTCGCTTCCATCTTTTTTAGTTTTCCGTACCTCAAAAGGAAAAACGGAACTCTTATAGATCACATTGTGATCCGTCTATCAAGACCCTTTTTCTCAGCGACGGGTGGAGCTATCAAGCTGAAATTAATATCAAATACTCAGGTCAACGCAATCAAAAAATACGTCATTTTTTTGCCTCGTTTATGCGCATATTTTACACTCGCAAGAGAATCTAAACCTCTAGGGTAACCTCGAGACCTGTAGGGTCTAACCTCAAAACCTCTAGGGTCCCGTTGACCTAGAATCATGAAATTTGTTAAGAAGCAAGGTCATGTAGCAAAAGTTAAGGAAAAAATCCGAAAACCGTAAGTTTGTAGTTGTATCACAAAAAAATGTGTTTTTTGCGAAAATATTCACTTACGGAACTCTCGGAGAACTAGTCGGACTCGCACTAGGCTAGGCTTTTTTTTTAATATGTAATGCCCCTGGGAGAGCGATTCAAAGTGGACTATGAAACGTGCGCCATAAATAAAGCTTGTTGTTGTGAGATTTCCTTCGCAACAGGTCCCTCGAGTATGTACTTAGGACGTGCGATAACTATGAAAGAGCAATCATAGTAAAGGTGCCAGCATGCTTTACGACCGTCTCTGCGTGCTTTATCATCTTCCATTCTATTACCATAAAACGTGTAATGATTTAAAGGAAGTACGTTTTCCATTATCAAAACGGCTGTTAACTACATTTGCAAGGATATTGTAAATCTCTCAAAGTTGGTATATGTGTATTTCTTCACACCAGATCTCCTCTGGGGCAGGCGGAGAGCCGAGTGCCATAAGACGCGGTCCTTACATACTTCGCTCGCTTCATTAACCTTCATTGCTTTCTTATTTCATAGATCTTTTCATGCACGCTCGCCGTCTCCTAGGGCTCCTGACATCACTTTCTGATAAAACACGACCAATTGGTCGTGGCAGGTTAGTCTTGGCCTTCATCGGCTCCTACATCATTCCACTTCGCATTAAATATCTGTTTCGTCATTCTTTCCTCCTGCCCGATCACATGGAGCATACCTTTTCTTGTCTTAATACCGACAATCTCTTTGAGACCGACTTTCTCTCAATGTGTTAGAAATATAATTAACCTTTTTTTATACTACGTCGGGAGGCATACAAGAATACGGCCCACCTGATGTAAAGTAGTTACCGTAGCCTATTAGCGCTTGTTGTATAGGTATTACGTATCAATCGCGCGATGCCTCCTCTGCTACTTACACATCAACTCCTTGGGGAGCTTACTGCTGACCTCACTCACACACAGGAACACAACAACCCTCTAGGGAGTTGTTATTTGGCTGCGGTTTTCTGTGAGGTGGAGGTACTTCCCCAGATGGGCTGCTTTGATGCGCCCTAAAACCTATTGTGAATATAATTCGTCGTTGAATATTTTTTCGCGATATTGATAGAAATCTAATCCTATACAAAAGTAGATAATTCAACTCAATAAGTAAAATCCTTCCTTTCGTTTTGTTCATTTTCGGTCTAGTTAGTACAAACATAGTTTGTTGTTATAATCCTGAATGCCATTCGCTGGCTTTACGCCTCTGGGCGTGTCTTACTAGTTTATCCGGAGATGCTGATGATAGGGAAAGTGGGCATAGTTAATTGTGCGCACAGTGTACAACATATCAAATTATTGATGTATGTATATCTTCACGCCAAGTCCCTTGCGTGGTAGGCAGAGAGAACCGAGCGCCATAAGACGCGGTCCTTACATACTTCACTCGCTTCTGTGACATTGTGAAATTATTGATAAAAAAACATAAAAAATCTTCTATCGATCAGTTTATAGCTATCAGTTACAATAACTGTAGTAGTAACACAGTTAATGTAGTAGACGAAGTAATTGCTGTGTTGTAGGAGAAATCCTTTTAGACCGCAACCAAATAAGAATTCCCTAGAGGATTGTTGTGTGCGTGCGAGGGAATGAGATCACCAGAGAGCTTTGAGATACGCTAAGTTGCCTGCGTGGTTGCGAGCAGTAATCTGTGTTGCAAACGTTTTTATTCCACGCGAATAGCTTTACATCAGGCGAATATGCTTGTTTGTTAACCGAATTGTGTGAAATCAAATGAGTATATATGCAAATATTAATTGAAATACTTAAAATAGTCTGTTAAGTATTGAAGATTAAATATAATAAATAGCAGTTAAATGCCTTATTTGTCATATTGCTGTATCTCAATTTGCCAAGAGGGGAAGTCAATCCCAAAACTTCCTGCTCCTACAAATTTCTTCTGATTAAATTCGTTGTGAGTTCCAAGGCAGCTGTAGCTTAACCCCCGGGACAGCAATGAACTTCACTGTTCATTGCCTTTGTGTTGGTCGGCGCTCTTAATTCTGGCTACACAGGAGACACAGTGGTGGGTATGAGTGGTGGGCCTGTCCCTTAAAAAAAAAATAGCCAATCACAAAAATCTTTACATCGTCCACAATATCCTCAGTCATGTTACCGTCAAGTTGATTCTAGTTTCAATTAACTTTAGCACAAATAAATATATTTTTCTAGTGTATGTAGTAACATCAAACGAAACGTAAACACCATTAAACATCAAAAGCTTAAAGTGAATTACGCCGTTTCCGAAAAGTAGAAACGGTTCTCATGATTCGGAAATTACGTACTTTTATCTCGGTTCTTTCAAACAACGATGATTTGTATACGCCAACAAGTAACGATCTGCTGTCTCTATTGAACGCGTGCCGGGAGATCGATGGTCGATAATAAATCTTCAGGATTAACCATAAATCGTATAACGATAGTTCATTAATCCGAGTTCGTTAAAGTCGGCCGATCGATGGTATCTACGCGTTGTACTTAATTAGAGGCGGCGATAGAATCAGGTCGAATGTCAGACCTCCTTGCCGTAACGTTAATACTACGTGACAGTGGGTTGGTTTCTCGTGCTGTTTGATATGCATACCGTTATGACATATTGTTATGTGGGTTACATATAAGGTTGACTACTTGATATAAGATGACTGGCACATATGGGAAAGTCTTAAATATACGTTGCTCTTCCGAACAAGTCAATTTATTAAACGCGTTCGAAACGTCAGGTTCAACAAAATAAATAAAATACGCGATACTTCCGTTAAAAATTGTTTAATTCAATCAATTTATTAGGTTCTTGAAATACCTAAACTAATATGTATATACAGGATTATTGAATAAAAAATTACATTCATATATCTTCCCGCTAAGCCCTTTACGGGGTAAGTAGAGAGGACCAAGCACCTTACGAATAAAAAATTGAGTAAAAAATTAATTTATTATATTACTTTTTAATTGAAAAGTAGCTTTAAGCATATAAGTTGTATATATTCTAGACATCATCTTTTAAAACCTTTTATTTTGACATCCCAGTCAATAGGTTTATTTTTTTTTTGTTCAGTCTGCATTACACAGGTACATGATCCGCCATAATATTTTTGTTATGTTACCCTGGAGAACATAAGGATTCTAACGATACATCTGACTTGTCATATGATCTATGTGATCATAAACGTGAATCTGAAATCATTACTCTCCTTTTTTGAATAGTCGTGTAATAAAGAACATCAGGTTCGTTCAAGTGATCATAATACAAACAAATGATGAATGCAATCCTTTTTAGCTACCATAACCCACTGCATTCAAATATTCGAATATAATTTTTGTCGTTCGTAGTCCATTGCTGTTTTATGTCCACCGCAATAACAATTACTAAAAAATTCAAATATCATGTACGTGAAAACTAAATTAACTACGTACTATTACGTGATATTAATAGTAACTACTCGTATTCATCACTGTCATGTGTTTCTGTGGATACCTGACGCATGTGACGATACACTCGACTGACCTAGATATATATTGCAAAACGTAGATTTCCGTATTTGATCGTATTACAGATACCGTGCATCTGTTGCGGATATAGTGTCACTTGAACTGATAGAATATTGTCACAAGTAGCAGTTCATTGGCACTAATTCGAATACTTCCACAGACACTAATGCGCTGAATATTCTAAACTAGTGTCAATTAATAAACTCAATTGTATCACGTCACGACCTTGATGCCAGCAGCGGACGATGCTACGGGATTGTTTTTCTAGCTATTTCAACCTAACAATGTCATCTAAAGTTAGCTAGCAACGAATTACGATTAAAAATAATATGTTAAGTTGTTAATTATGTGAGAATACCTAATTTATTTTTTAGACGAGCTTGGTGACGCATTGTTAGTAAAGCTACTTTGACACCAACGCTCGTGGATTCGATTCCCACACAGGACGAACTTTTGTGTGCATGAACAGTAGTAGGACCATATACAAAGCAAAATAGATTGCATTTTTAGAAGCTTCGCAACTTCGTATTATTTGTTTACTTCAAGTGTTGAAAGTCAATTCTGGAGCACTTATGTATTTAGTCTACTTAAGCTGAAATTTGCCCCAACGGTGCGTGTTGTATGATCTGATCCCAGATCTGACAATAAGCCAAATGATGGTACAATATAGGTAGTATAGTAAGCATTGCGAATGTAGATTTATTTTACTCCTCTTCATAAATACTTTGGTAGATATGATCATATATATATATATATAAATTATTGAACGCATTAAAATCTATTACTACCTCAATGCGCAAAACTGAATACGAGCCAAGTACGTGAACGTCACTTAGATATTTTGAAAGATCATAACCGTCATAATGGTAATGAAATCGAATGCAGCGGTAACGTGAAATTGCTATGTATGCAATTGCAATACAGTGGCAACTTTCCCCGCATTGGGCTGAGGACAGACTATGCGGTTACGAAAGCTGCAGCCACAGCCACCTGCTTATATGGCGTAGCGCCGGCACTCGTACGAATTCTCAAGCCAATCGATCGGAATCTCCCTCATTTTTCATTAGAAATGTCGCGCAAGGAGTGTTATTTTACGGTACCTACAAAATTCACAAACCATTTCCTCTGATTTTTTGATGAGTCATCACCATAATTGATGGTAGGTAATAAATTACATCCAAATTACTAGGCGAGACTTCGACACGGACGCAAACGTACTTACGGCTCAATATTTCACTTTGATTGGTGGCAATTTACGGCAAATTATGCGACGCGTTATGGATAAAAAGAGTCCATTTATCGGTCAATTGGAACAAAAGCGGCGGAATACCGCGGTGTCGCAAGTCTTGGAGCGAGATAAATGAGACACTCGATAAAAGAACTCCACGCCTGTCGGCTGCTGTTTTTCGTTTCGAGTCATATAATTTTGATTTTGCTTCTCATCATTAAAGACTTTATTAGACCCACCCTATTTAATTTGGGCCAAGCTGATTCGTTGGTTACATTATAAAACGGATTAGAAGCAATTGCGGTTATTTCTACTGTTTACTTTGTTCACGGAGACGCCTCGGGGCTTTTTAATTCTAAGAGTTTATTCAAGCTTTTATACTTTCGCAGAATAAATCCTTTTAGCTCTTTAATATTATGTTACCTATGATTTTGCTAATTATTTTTTACAGTTTTTTTTATAAAACATTTCCTAGTATTGTACCTATATGCTCTCGTATTATCAATGTACCTATAATGCCACAATATCACACAAGTAGTATGTAATATAACGATAATACGTTATGATATATACCTACCCGGATTAGATATAAACTAATACCACACATGGTTTTTTTTAGTGAAGTAACGGTGAAACAATAAGAGTACTGTGATAGTATTTTTAATGTTCTCGAATTTTCCATCAATGCATTTCGAAAATGGTGGAGCCGTGATTGTGACTTTGGCACCATAAAGTGAAGTGTGAAAGTGACAAGTGTTGTGAAACTGTAACAATGAGTGGTGCTGAGCCAACGTTGACTGAGTCCCCGGTGCCGCTGGCCTTGGCTCGGCTGCAGGGCCGGCCGACGCGGCTGCCGCGCGGCCTACTCGCCCATCGCCCCAGTCTGCCACTCGCCAGCCTGCAGGAGGCTATCGACGAAACACCACGACGTTATAGCGAAGACGCCTTCCCGGACACCGATGACGATGAGGCTTTCACTGAAATTACAGAAGTCAACGAACCGTCGCATTCTACATCTAACGGACGAAGGGCTTCTGACGCCACATTCGCTGAGAGATATATAAAATTGACAGAGTTTGACGGACCTCCACCGGAAATGCCCCGTCGGGCGTCTCTGGCCGCACCCATGGGCTACGGGCCTAGCGACAAAGGACGCAGGCGATCGTGGGCGGCACGACTTCAGCTCGAACGAAAAAAGCGACGGAAGTCCGGTGGTAACGACACCGATGGCGAGGAGAGTGACATGCCCACCTACGTTCGACAGAAACGACTCTCCTGGTGGAATGTGTTTGTCCCCGAAAACATGCTGAAAAACAGGTAAATACGATGTGTCCATTCACTCTAAGCGACTCACGTAATCAAGCGTGATATTGTTTGCATTGTTTGACTAAACGTTGCAATAAGTCGTATTGAAGTCAAAGTAATAGTTTTATTGAATCGCTTATACAGCTGTCTAGCGCCACCATTAAAAAATAAATATTAATTCACGTGAAATGTTAAAGCAGCCACGCCAATTAGAAACTTACTTTTATTTTTCTGTCACCAACTGAACACAATAGTCATTTCAAAAGTTGCTTATTTTATATGACATATATACATTGGGTAATGTTTAAAATGATGTAACTCGTTATATATCGCGAAAATACCAAAATGCGCACAGTGGCGCTAGATAGATGTTAAAAGGGTGGCAAACATCGATTGTTCCATATATCGATAATAAGCAATGCACGAATAATGTAGTTCACCTGACGCTGTTCTGTAAGGGATTAGAATGGTAATGCGAGTGTGCTGCACCATAATACTCGATTTCCTTGACCTAAAGCTTCGAGTCCGATTGTTAATGTTTGTGAACCAGACGCACTGATTTCAGGGTTACCTTACGTTGATATTAAACAGCATGTCACATTTTCACGTTTACTCGACAAAATTGCTGTAGACTGATTATATAAGCGATGGACTAAAGACATTCGAATATGTTTGACAATTTTGTTCGATTACCATCTAATATGGCGATCATTTGAGTTTTTCATGCCTTGGCCCTCGGCCGAAGCAGCCGAAAGTCATCGTTTGACTAAGTGAAAATCCATAAACTATGCCGATAAGTGAGTTACAGCCATAAGTACAATACTGTACCTCATTGCTCGATAGAGTATTGGCTTTTATGTGAACGGATTTGCCTTACAACCATTTACTTATTTTGATAAATAATTTGTTTACCGACCTAAAAAAAGAAAGATTTCATTTTCATATATATTCCACCCTTATCTTGGGAACTACTCAATGAATTTGCCAATTCAAACTGTGTTCTGTTTGTGGTATATAAGGATTTGGTCGCACATAAACTTTATGAAGATTTTATTAAAGATTGAGTATATAGCGAGTAAGTGAATTTAGTGTTAGGTGGCATTGCGCCAGTAGTATTTAATGTATTGCAAGCGTTCAAAAGTCAAAGTCAAAATCTTTTTATTCCGTAAAAATGGCTACATTTGTTTGGAATCGTCACAATTTTTTTCCCTACCGTGCAGTTCATGACTAGGTGAGCACTGACAAAATACTGCCAAAAAACTCAGTCATCCCTCTTTTGGTATCCAAACAAATTTACATAATTTATTAATTACATTATAATTGGATCGACGCAATCCTAGGCATTTTTATCATTAATATAGTCAGATACTTTATAATATATGCTACACAATTTGGCTTTAATAGTAGTTTTAAATTTTGTTTATTGACAATTCTGTTATATTGCTGGGAAGTTTGTTATAGAACCGTATACATTGCCCCATAAAAGAATTACTTATTTTGTGGAGACGGCTTGGATGTAACACAAGATTATGCTTATATCTAGTGTTTACGAGTATGTTATGAGTATCACTCTTTTTACAAAATGAGTCTATGTTTTTATGGACATACAAAAGATTTTCATAGATATATTGCGATAGGCTAGGCTACGGTATCCACTTTACGTCATGTGGGTCGTGCTTATATACCGCCTGACGTTGTAAATAAAAGATTATTATTTACGTATACGCGATCGATGACCCTTCAGAGTAGACTGTTTGAAGTGTTTACGTAACTGATTGTGCATCAACTATCGATTTCTATATCGATTTGTTTTTGACAACGAATGAGTTCCGTAGACATAACATGTTGATATGTTATTTAATTACAGTTAATAAAATATACAGAAAAAGTTATAATTGTGTGATTTTTTACAGATATTTTCATTTAAGCGTACAACCTACCTGATGTAAAGCGGTTATCGTAGCCTAAGAACGGTTACAACAGATTAGGTATCTCTCGCGCAATGGCACCTTTGCTGCTAACACAGCAACTCGTTTGGAGCTCACTGGTGACCTCACTCATACGTAGGAACACAACAACCCTCCAGGAAGTTGTTATTTGGTTGCGGTTTTCTGTAAGGTGGAGGTATTTTCAAGAGAATACATATGATAGGGCGCATCAAAGCAGCCCGTCCGTGGAAGTACTACCACAGACGGGCTGCTTTGATGTGCCTTACTTCTCTTAAAAACACTTAGACAAACAGACATGTTCTTCATGAACACAAACGTTTGTCCTGTGTGGGAATTGAGCACTGGTATTAAAATAGCGTTATTAACCACTGCGTCACCGACCTCGTTATAATTTCTATAATAACGTTTCTATAATCTCGTTATAATAACGCCTGAATCTATTCTATGACTTTTATCTATATTTTATAAACGTATTCACCAATATACTCGCGTATTCATTTATTAATCTACTCGCTGCGAGTGAGTTTATTGACGCGTCGTGTTGTTATTCATTTTTGACAATTAAATCTAATAATAACCTTGAAGAATAAACATATCGTTCACATCTCGTGAACTGAAAATTAAAACATGAACACGAGGAGAACACATTAAGCGTAAAAGAATCCCCACACCCACACGTTCCTGCTTTACAGAAATTGCCGCGGCGGCGCGTAGATAATTTAACTGACAGATTTGCTATAAGTGAACAAGTCAAAGTAGTTCGTCCCTAAAAATTCCACAGAGTACGTAAAAGATAACTAATTTATGTATAATTAAGTACGTGACAAATTTATGATTTTTGTCATCTTGATAAATCAGTAGCACCCGTTATCTGTATACGTACTTATACGTGCTTATTACTTATCGCGCCGAAATAGTTTCTTATTAAAATCAATGCAAATATATATTATGAGGCTCTAGTACAAGTACATTACTGACTGCGGCAACTAAAATCTTATACAAATTGTACAAATATATATATATATATCTTGTGTATATTTTTCCGTAACACTGACGCGTTACTTGTTCCTTATTACGCGTCAATGAGTCTTTTGTGTTCATAACTCATTTCTTTGAACAATTGCGTAAAGAGGACCCCTCTTTTTCAAGCGTGGGTTAATGTGACTGCGCACAAGGGAATCAGGTACATTGTTAACGAGATGTATCCAATGATACTATGACAAGCAAAACACCCAAACTAAAATAAAAATATTGCTTACATGTACACACAGCGACACTCATGTTAGTTAGTGGTACTTGCAGTACGATTTTTGCTCTCATTACCTATGCCATTAGAACTCTACAAACTCAAACAATCTATCTTGAAATGTCGCTTTGTTTACCTTTTCAAACTCCTTTTTTACAAATTGCAATAAAGGTAATAACTACGACTAAATGTCAAAAACAAGGGCGGTAAAAGTGGTAAAGCGGCAGCGATCCCGGAGGGGTTTTTTTTTGTATCATTCGCGTCTGTATATAATAATTATGTCACACAAAAAGCGGGCGTGATCAGGCACGGTGCGATCGCTTTTTAACCCCCGACGCAAAAGAGGGGTGTTATAAGTTTGACGTGTGTATCTGTGTATCTGTCTGTGGAATTGTAGCTTCGTAATGGATGAACCGATATGTATTTATTTTATTTTTTGTTTAAAAGAGTACTTAATCGAGAGTGTTTTTGTGTATATCATATAGGTTATTTTTGCGTCGGGGGTTTTTTAATAAAATTTTTGTGTGACAGGTTGCGTACAAACAAAATTTAAAAAAATCTCGTTCCGGATCGCTGCCGCTTTCCCTCTTTTTCCGCCCCCAGGGGTTCGGCTTTTAGCGTTGGTTATACGAGTATATAGCCGAATTTTTTGGTGTATGTAGCGAAATATTTATAACAAAGCTGAAAATGTAGAAAATGTTTATAACTGAAATTTTTTAATGCAATTGGTATACCTATATATAAGATATCTCCGAAACTGACATAATAAATGCGAAAGTAACTTTTTGTCTGTCGGTATGTTACTTTTCGTGACTAAACTGTTGTACGACTTGTTTTTAAATTTTGATGCAGAGCCTAATTTACTCATGATTACGAGATATCAGGCGAAGCTATTGGCAGAATCTAGTATCTAATAAATGTTGGTTACAATCTAGTTTTTCGTGTTTCCATAAACGTATCTTTCTCTTTTACTGTGACACACAGAACCGGTTGTGTTCATAATAAGTATCTTGTTTGGTTATTAAATTAAAATACCTCTTTCTTGTCATCGGGCCCTTGTATAAAGGCAAGGGCTCACGTATGCACTGCGCCAACTATAGGGCCATCAGTTTGATCAGCTTAGCATCTAAAGTGTATGGAAAAATCATTGAAAGGAGAATGAGGGTGAAATCCGATGGAATGCTTGAGGAAGCACAGGGGGGATTTCGATGCGGCAGAGGATGTACGGATCAAGTTTTTTACTCCACAACATCGTGGAAAAGCATCTGGCTATGGACCAGAAGGTTTTTTGCGGTTTTATGGACAAGAAAAAGCATTTGATAGGGTCGTGCGAAAGAATCTCTGGAACATCTTGCCCAGATATGGGATTGACGGTGACCTGCTCCGTGCCAAATGTGCCATGTGTGTCAAAGTCAAAATCTTTTTATTCCGTAAAAATGGCTACATTTGTTTGGAATCGTCACAATTTTTTTCCCTACCGTGCAGTTCATGACTAGGTGAGCACTGATACAAATACTGCCAAAAAACTCAGGCATCCCTCTTTTGGTATCCAAACAAATTTACATAATTAATTATTTACATTATAATTGGATCGACTCAATCCCAGGTGTAGCTCTTCGAAGTGGACTGTACGTTTTGATGAGCCGAGTGCTTGTTGGGTGGTTTCGATGAGCGTCGGGGTATAAATAAAATCCTCGGTACCAGATTATGATTGATTGTATATTTCAAGTAAGAACTTATTTTTTCTATAATACAAGGTACCGACCCCGACGTTGAAGCGCGCCGACTGCGGTCCGCGCGCGCTTAAGTGGGATCGGTCATAGCCGAGTCAGTTACTAGCCCGCGCCAGATCACGGGCCGCTCGTAGCGCGCGATTTGGCTGGGCAGGAAATGACTCATGCTTACACAGACATATTTGCACGTGGTCTTAAATCGAGTCCATTGTATAATTCTACATACCTTTATACAAATATAGTTTTCATACGGTCTTAATTCAATTTCATCAAACATAATTCTAAATGACTTTATACGAACATATCTCACATATAACAAAATTCTAAATGACTCTATACAAACATATCTCACATATAACATAATTCTAAATGATCCTATACAAACATATCTTACATATATCTCAAACTTTACAAACTATAGCTAAATAATAGAAAATGGCTACGTTAGCGAATGCCGTCCTTAATAGTCTCCCCCCGGCGTAGGATTCACACTCCGAGCCCTCTTATCATGGGTCAACTGGGAGGACGGCGAGCCGTGTCACAGGGCGCTTGAACGTGCCCGCTCTAGTTTGTAAGTCCACATTTCTTATTAAGCCGTCTCGGCCGGGGTATGTCTTAGTGATTATACCCCGCGGCCACATGTTCCTTGGTAGGTTAGGGTCGACGACTACTGCTAGACTGCCCTCCGTCATTAGTGGATTTGGCTTATCCGTAGTCCCTCCTCGTGGTATCAATGTCGGGAGATATTCCTTGACCCATCTCCTCCAAAATTCGTCAGCTAAGGCTTGTGCTACGCGCCACGTCTTTCTGTCTGCCTCTTCACATGGGCCGGTGGTTGGTAGTGCTATCGGGCCTCCTAGTAAGAAGTGGTTAGGTGTCAACGCCTCTGTGTCTGTTTCGCTAACTGCTACATGTGTTAGCGGTCGTGCGTTTATCGTGAACTCGGCCTCAGTGAGCAGCGTCGATAATACCTCTTCCTTAGGTGCCTTTTCGTGTAGCGTCGTCTTCAGAGCGGTCTTGACCGAGCGAATAAGTCTTTCCCACGCTCCTCCTTGGTGCGGAGCTCCGGGCGAAATATACCTCCAGTCCATTCTATTCGTAAGCGCGGCTTCCTTGAGGGCCGGTTCCCATTCAATTGCAGCTGTTCTGAGTTCGTGGTCGGCTCCTTTAAAATTTGTAGCGTTATCGGTGTACATAACCCGCGGCCATCCTCGTCGAGCCGCCATTCGTCGTAGGCTCATAATTGCCGAGTCTGTCGATAATCCCGCCACGAGTTCTATGTGGATAGCTCTTGTCGTCAGGCACGTAAATAGAGCCCCCCACCTCTTCTCGCGCCGCCGTCCTATTTTCACCATCATCGGACCGAAGAAATCAAGTCCGCAATATGAAAACGGGCGTGTGAAAGGTTGCATGCGTGCTTTCGGTAGGTCTCCTAAGACGGGCGTCACTGGCGTGGCTTTCCTTATCTTGCACGTCGCACATTTGCTTGCTACTAGTCGTACAGTCGGCCTCAGCTTTAGTACCCAGAACCGTTGTCTTATGTCGTTAACAACGCGCTCATTGTACGAGTGGTGTGCGCGCCGATGTTCTCGGTCGATTAACAGACGGGTGAAATGGTGTCGACCGTCCAGTACTATCGGGTTAGGGTCGATAGTAGTGACTGTACTTGCTGCGATTCGGCCTTTAGCTCTTAGTGTGCCGTTCTCGTCGATGTAGGGATCCAGCTTTCGTAGTCTGCTGTCTCTCCCTATTGGTCGGCCTTCTTGTATACGTGCAATGTCGTCCGAAAAGCTCTCTCGTTGTGCGATGTGTATAAGTGCGCGTTCGGCCTCTTCTATAAGTGCCAGATTCTGCGTAGTAGCACGGCTGCGGCATCGACGGGGGAAGAGTAGGACATTCGCAATAACTCGTACCAAGCGCTCGTATTGAGAAAAGCGCTCGATACTTAGTACACTACGCTCCCTCGGCCTTATCGTGTGCACTTCGGCACTCTCACTCTCCGTGCTACGCTCATCCGACTGTGGCCAATTTTCCTCTTCATCTTGCAAAAATTCAGGACCACTGAACCATCTATCGCTGCTTTTCTTACTATCATTGTTTGCTCGGGTTGCTTCGTCTGCAACATTTAGGTCCGTCGGGACCCATCTCCATTGTGTCGGTTCGGTTAATTCCTTTATCTCCGTAACTCTATGGGCTACATATGGCGTGTGACGCACTTTATCCTCATGTATCCAGTGTAACACCGTTTGTGAGTCCGACCAGTATGTCACTTGTACCGGTTGTCGCTCGTGTTCTTTGATGACCATTTTTGCCAGCCTAGCTCCGATCAACGCCGCTTGTAGTTCCAGTCGCGGAATGCTTTGAGTCTTCATAGGCGTTACTCTCGCCTTTGCCATAGCGAGGCTCACTCGCACCGTGCCATCCTGGCTTATTGCTCTCCAATAGACTGCTGCTGCGTACGCATCGGCGCTCGCGTCGCAGAATACGTGAAGTTGCCAGCTTGCCACTCCCCCCGTCGGGCGATACAGACGGGGTAGGCGTAGTTCCTTTATCACCTTTAGACCGTTCAACCACTCGCGAAAATCGTCACATTCCCTCTCGGGTAATTTATCGTCCCAATCTATTTTTAGACGCCACACGTTTTGTAGTAATATTTTCGCGGTTATGGTAAAGTAACTAAGTAATCCCAACGGGTCGAAGATCGACATCACCGTACTCAACATCTCCCGCTTGGTAGGCGCGCGGCGCATTTCTTTTACGTCGTCGGGTACGCGTGCCAAATTCGTATTGAACGCTAGCTCGTCGGTGCTAGCGTCCCATATTAGGCCTAACGTGCGTCCGTATTGCTCCTCCGTAGTACCGAGTGACGTTAACGTGGAAGTAGCGCGTTCCCTACTCGGAATATTTTCTAATATACGCGGGTCGCTTGCGTTCCATCCCGCCAATTGAAATCCTGCTTGTGTATGCACGCGCGTCACTTGTTCGACTGCGACTTTCGCTTCGTCTATACTGTCGTAACTCCCTACCCAATCGTCTATGTAGTGATCTCGTGTGATTGCAACGAGCGCGTGTGGGTATTCCGCGGCGTGGTTTCTCGCGTTCAAGTTCCGTACGCTGTGCGCTAAAAACGGTGAACTTTTAGCTCCGAATATCAATGAGGTCATCTTGTATTGCGTTGGCGGTCCTTTTCTATCATCGCCTCTCCACAAAAACATCTGAGCCGGTTGATCCTCTGGGCAGACTTTAATCTGTAAAAACATCTCTCTAATGTCTGCGGTGACGGCTACGCTTCGTTCGCGGAATCTGCATAACAACCCCGGTAGGTTTTGCAATAAGTCGGGTCCTTCAAGCAGCGTATCGTTCAAGCATACTCCGTTGACTTTTGCGGCCGCGTCGTGAACGACTCGTATTTTCCCGGGTTTGTTTGGATTCGTTACCGCAAAGTGCGGTAGGTACCATTGTCGTGGGTGGAGTCGTTCATCTCCGGTGGCTATTGCGGCGTACCCCTTCGTGAGCATATTTTCGATCTGGGCTGTATATTTTTCCTTGAATTCGGGTGAACGGTCCATTCTTCTCTCTATTACACGCAATCTTTTTAATGCGTTTTCGTAGCTCGGTGGCATCGTCCTGCCGCTTTCCTTCCACGGTAATCTTATTTCGTATCGTCCGTTCACTAATCGCGTGGAGCTGTTGAAGAGGTTCACGGCTTGTTCGTCCGCTGCACTGAGTCGCTCTTTTGTCGTGATACCTAGTGAGTCGATCTCGAAATGTTTTCTCACCGCGTCGTATAACTCGTCCGTCTCGTGTGTCGAGTCTCGTCTATCTACGGACGCGATGTGTAGGATTCTGTCGTCTTGTATCGTAGTGCGTGGGACGCATCCGTGAATCGTCCATCCCAGCCGGCTGAGCGATGCTGCGGGTTCGTTCCGTTTGCCTGTCAGCAGCTTGCGTGTCACTATTAGATGCCAGTTATCCGTTCCTATCAGTAGTCGAGGCTTAGCGTTGTCATAGCATACGTCCCTCGGCTTGATTCCGCGTAGGTGCGTGTAATTTAAACATTGGCGGTCGACCCTCTGTCCGCCGAGCGAGAGATTTTTCATCGTCCTTGCTTTGACTACGTGTCTCCCTTTATTCGCTATCAGTTGCAGTGAAACCTGTTTGCTATCAGGTAGGCATTGTCTAGCGCTTATGCTGTTGATACACAAATCGCTCGGTGGGCCTTCCGCTCCAATTTCGCTCGCTAAGTCTTCGTCGATTAGTGTAAGTGTCGAACCTTCGTCTAGCAGGGCGTACACGCGCACAGACTTCTTCGGTCCTCGTACTACAACTGGGCAGACTTTAAGCAGTATTTGCGGCGCGGCTATATCTTGTCTCATGTTGGCCACTGTCTCTGAGTGTCTGTCTTTGTGTAGTAGAGCGTGATGTGCGTACTCGCATCCGTGCACCCCACACGGCCTTTCTTTACACTCATTTCGTCTATGTTTCCCGCTTAGACACTTGAAACAAATACCGGTTCCTTTAATCCATTCCCATCGTTGTTCCAGTGCTAGCGCTTTAAATTTGTCACATGTCGCTATCTTATGGCTTCCTCCGCAACACAAGCATTGATTCTTGCCTTTCTCGGTGTGCTCGTTGGATTTCGCGGCTTCTTTCGATGTGTTCAGCACGGTGGCGGCGGCTCGCCTGGGCGTCCCGCGTCTGGCGGAGGGCCCTTCCGTGCGCTTTGCTGTGAATTCCCTCGGCTCTACCTTTTCATAGGCGTGTCGTATGGCTCGGTTTGCTTGTTGCATCAGGAATTTCGACATCATAACGATAGGTGGCTCGGCGTAGTGATCGCTTTCTTCGGCGAAGTCGCACCATTTAGACTTGAGATGTTCTCCTAATTTCCTTATAACTTCTTTTATCAGCATGGGATTATTCAAATATCCTCTATCGTCTAAGTTTTCAAGCACCTGTACGATGTTTTGCAGCTTCGTGGCGAACGTGTTCAATTCATAGGCTGTCTTGCCGGGTCCTGGTAAGTTCTTGATGCCTTCCAACGTTCGATCGATAATCGCTTCCGGTCGTCCATATACTTGCTCGAGCGTTCCCATAATTTTCATCGGGTCCGTGGCGGTGTATAGTAACGCGGACACGGTCTCCTTTGCCTCTCCCGTGAGGCATATGCGCAGTCGAGCCAAGTTTTCTGCCGGCGTGATGCGAAACATCTTCGTTGATTCTCTCATGGCTGCCTTGAAGGGTAACCATTCATTTGCTTCGCCGCTGAACGTAGGTAGATCTTGCGCCTGTCGTGGCACGGGCCTCGCCATTCCTTGGAGCGCTCCCGCTATCTCAGCTACCTTTTCGTGTTGCGGCGTTAAATCTCTCAACGGTCTGTAGTCTGGGTCGGCGGGCTCAGCATCTCTCTTATTCCGTGGTGAGGGTGCTCTCCGTCGGTCCCTGTCTCCGTCTAACGATCGTTCATCTAATCTTCGTTGTCTCGGATGTGCAAACCGTTGTTGTTCCTTGTCGCGTCTGTCTCTCTCGCCCATATTGCCGTCTCGCTCCCCCCGTGGCGCACCTGGTAGCTTTGGAGGATCGCGGCTTCTTATGAGCTCGGTTGTGGATGGTAGTTCTTGACTAATTTGATGTTTTCTTATCCACTCATCTACCCTTTCTCGTATGTCTTCGGCGGGCAGGCTTTCTCTGTCGGTTTCTTCTCTAATCGTGGCTATGTCGAGCGCTAATCTCTTCCTGATTAGTTCCGCCTCTAGCCGTAATTCTCGCCGTTTAATCTCTGCGAGTTTTTCTTCAGCTTGAAGTTCCGCTTGACGAATACGCGCTGCAGTAGACGTGGTGGAACGTACGGATTCGGCGCGGTCCCTAACACGCGGCGGTTCTACGTTGCACTGAGTTTCGTCGTCGGTTGTACGCGGTTCCCTATCCCCGGGATTGTGACGGTCTCCGGCGTGTGGTATCGCGGTCAATCGGTCGGTCGCAGGCATATTCTGGCCTGACGGTGAAGCTGGCGAGTCGTAGACAATCCTCTTCGGCTCTTCTTCCGTCCTCCCATGTTCTTCCTTCTGGCTTCTTGTGATCGGCATTCTTCCGGTTCCTAACAGTCCCTACCACTCCCTATCAGTCCCTATCAGACCCACTCAGGCACACTACCGTGGGGAGCCCGAGTGAGGATGGATGTCGTAGCAGGATCGGAAGGTAGGAACCCCCTGTAGAGGGAAGTGTACAGTAGTGAGGTGCTAAACTGCCAGTGGGAATTGTCTGGCAGCAGTCAGCTGTGCCTACAGTCCGGCCCTCACACCGTATCACCTCCGTACAGGCGCAGGTCGAGCGATTTTCGGCAACCTCGAAAAAGGCTATACCGGCAGCTGTGCTCGTTCAGCTGCACCGCCTTGATACGGCGTTGACCTGTATGGTTTCAGTTGTCACCGTAGGGTTTCCCCCACCAGGCCCGCGGTCCACCCGCGTAATCTCGAACAACAGGAACCGGCGCTGAAGTGCAGCCCTCTTTGGCTGCGGTCCCGGTGTTCGGTGGCACGTTCTTTCTTCGTTTTTCTTATCCCAACAGGCACCGGCGACTACAGGAGCAGGATTTCGCCTCTTCAGTTGGCAGTCTTCCTATTGTCCTCCTGGTTGGTGTGATGCGCTGGAACTCTTCTTTCCCGATCCGGCTCCGAATGGACCAAGAAACTGTAGCTCTTCGAAGTGGACTGTACGTTTTGATGAGCCGAGTGCTTGTTGGGTGGTTTCGATGAGCGTCGGGGTATAAATAAAATCCTCGGTACCAGATTATGATTGATTGTATATTTCAAGTAAGAACTTATTTTTTCTATAATACAAGGTACCGACCCCGACGTTGAAGCGCGCCGACTGCTTTTTTTTTTTTTTTTTTTTTTTTTTTGATTTTCGCCCAAGAAAATTGAAGACCCACAAAGGAAGGACCAACCCACATCCGGATGTGCATTGGTCATTCCTCCGTGAGGGGCACCCTCCGGAAAACGGGAGGGAGGAGGTGAAATCTTACATAAGATACTGTTTCGTGCGAACGAACCTAGTTATGTCAGATTCCTACTGACTAAAACACCCCCTGGGACCGCCTCTGGCCGGGAAGACCTCAAAGGCTCCATCTGAAGCGATCACCCCAGGGGAACGGGGTGACGCAAGCGTCACTCTAAAAGAGCATACGCTTAGAAAAGTGCCAACTCTCCTCCTGAGGAGGTCGACACTAGTACCTAGCTACGCGACTTAAGCGACCAGAAGGGTGCTTTTAATTTTAAAAGGGTTCAGTAAACACAGACCGGAAGGAAGGAACTAGGAAGTGGCTTGAATGTAGGTAGGACTAGGTAGGTACCTACGAGCGGGCTGCGCTCTACTCGGCGCGAGCCGCTAACGACTCGCAACCGGGGCTAGTGTTAAGCTACAAAGAGCTTAGAAGTTGTTCGTGCTCACAGAGCGCTAAAAGTCGCTCCTGTGGGCTGCGGGCAGCTCTAAGCTTGCCCGCAAGGACTGAAACCTCCTTCAAGTTGACTCCCTGAATGGCGGTAATAACCGTCTTCAGGTCGTCTCCTAGTGACGGGGTTTTAATGCCCTCTTGGGGCGGAAGTGGGGTCGCCTTTGGCGGGTTTGCATTTCGCGGGCCCCATGCCGGGGCCCGCCCGGCCGGTGCCGGGCCCGATTTTGAAAAATCGGGGAAATGTTTGGAGGATGATATGGGCGGCGGGGCCGCGCGCCTCGGCTTGGGACCCTCTGTATGTCCCTTAGAGGGCTTGCCAGAGGGCTGGGGTGCACGAGGGCACCCTCTGTAATTGGCTGTGTGGCCGACTTGGCCGCACAGCACACAGCCGGGAGGAGTGCTAGGGTCGCGAGTGCAATCCCTAGTATGGTGGTCAAGTAGACACTTGACGCACCTGGGCTTGGCCGAACAGTTGGCAGCTGCATGACCATACAGCTGGCAACGGTGGCACTGCCCTGGAATTCCACGTGAACGTGGAGGCTCGGCCTTGACATTAGAGAGGCCGCACACCTTGAGCTCTCTCTTAAAAATGCCTCTGGCAGTCGGAACGTTCGCTAGTACGACCAGTGCTAGCGGGTAAACCTTCCCGTTGCGACCGTGCATCCTGTGCACAGCCTCAACAGGGAAGCCCTGAGCCAGCAGGTCGTCCCTAACTGAGTCGCAGGAGACCTCAGACGGCACTCCGCGTAAGACCGCTCGTACTTTGCGCTCACTGGGGAGCGCGTATGTATGAAACGGAATATTTTGGTGGGATAAAAGTCTAGTAAGACTTTTGAAATCATCAATAGACGGTACGTCTATTTTGATTGAAACACCCGTGTTAGTAGCACGGGTGTATTGCACCTTTTGCTCGGCGCAAAGTTTCGAGACTTCGACCCACTTGCCTTTTTCACGAAGGAAAACAGGCGGCGGGCCGTTGGCTCGGGTCGGAGCGGGGGTGCCGCGCGGGGCGGGCTTGCTGGCGGCCTGCTGAGAGGCAGGGGCCGCTTTAGGAGCGGGAGGGGGTGTGGGGGGTGGCGGGGAGAGAGGGGAGTCCCTGTCGAACGACGAGGGAACTACCTCCATCTCTACCGGAGTAGGAGAGGGCGGGAGAGGCACCTCCTCATCATGAGACGAGTTGGCACCGGACACGTCTGTGTTTACGTTATGTGCGTCCTTTTGACGGCGCTGAAGGCGCCGCATCCGCTTTTTAGTGGATTTGGACGGGACTTTTGGGTAGGTTGAGCCACTAGACTCAACAAGTGTGTCCGTCGACTCTGGAGAGTCGCCGGAGGAGTCGGAGTCCCGCTGGGAAGCGGTCCTCTTTGACAGAATGGAGGCAACTGACACAACGTCAGCCCTGTCAACGCCTTTTTTGCGTTCATCGAGGTATTTGTCAATGACTAATTTAGCCATATCTTTGTACATGGACTCGGTGGAAGCTGCGGGACAGGCCCTAGCTAAGGTGATGGACTCGGTGCACATCGAAATGATGTCTTGGACTTCGCAGGTAAGCTGCTTGGTATCGTTCACATGGAACCATAATGCCATAGTGGCGAAAAAGCCTCCCTGCCTTGCGGCAGGGGGGCGGGGGGAGTGACGTTAGACGAGTATCGCTAATTTGGATAGCCGTTCAGAAGGACCGTCTCCCTTGGCGAGAGCCAAGTGCACTGGGTTCGGGTCTTCCGGTTTCACTGGGTTCAGAAGGAACCCAGCAACGTACCGGGGCGACGTTTACCGGCTTCGTATGGCACCGTAGGTATCCACCGGTAAAAACCGAGCTATTACAATTGCTGTGAAACCCAAAAGCTATACAGCCGAAGCTATACAACAGTTGGACTCCAAAAACAATGTGTAATGCAGCGACGTACTCGACAAAACAGTCGTAGTACAATACAAACCAGAGAAAAAACACTCGCGACGCGAATAAAAAATTGAGACGGAGCGCACACGACTAGCGCGCGCGACAACCGAATCGGAACTCTCCGCGCCGACTGCGGTCCGCGCGCGCTTAAGTGGGATCGGTCATAGCCGAGTCAGTTACTAGCCCGCGCCAGATCACGGGCCGCTCGTAGCGCGCGATTTGGCTGGGCAGGAAATGACTCATGCTTACACAGACATATTTGCACGTGGTCTTAAATCGAGTCCATTGTATAATTCTACATACCTTTATACAAATATAGTTTTCATACGGTCTTAATTCAATTTCATCAAACATAATTCTAAATGACTTTATACGAACATATCTCACATATAACAAAATTCTAAATGACTCTATACAAACATATCTCACATATAACATAATTCTAAATGATCCTATACAAACATATCTTACATATATCTCAAACTTTACAAACTATAGCTAAATAATAGAAAATGGCTACGTTAGCGAATGCCGTCCTTAATACCAGGCATTTTTATCATTAATATAGTCAGATATTTTATAATATGCCCTGCTACACAATTTGGCTTTAATAGTAGTTTTAAATTTGTTTATTGACAATTCTCTTATATTGCTGGGAAGTTTGTTATAGAACCGTATACATTGACCCATAAAAGAATTAACCACTATTTTGTGGAGACGGCTTGGATGTAACACAAGATTATGCTTACTGGTGTCCTGCGGTGTGTGCGAGTGGACGGCAACTTATCGCCCTGGTTTGATACCAATATAGGCGTCAGACAGGGATGCGTGCTACCGGCTCGGCTATTTATCCTGTATCTGGACAGTTAGTTGTCTTCAGAGAATGAGAAATATGAATGTGGGAATGCGAATGGGTGGCTCAGTGGTTAACTGCCTGCTTTATGCAGATGACGCGGTATAATAGCAGAATCATCATCCGAACTGCAAACACTAGTCACAACAATGAAAGACGATTGTATGAAGAAAGGCTTACAATTGAATGCGAAGAAAACCAAGATAATGGTATTTGAAAAAGAAGAAACCAGTGTAAGGATTACGGTTGTTGATGTAGTGTTGGAGCAAGTGGATGAGATTGTATATCTTGGAAGCGGCTTTAGCAGCAGAAGGAGAAGAAGGAGGAGGTAAACCTCTGATGTGGATAGACGAGATAAAATCGTATTGTATTTCATTCATTTTTCGTAGCTAAATCTTTTCTTTTTTAATGTATCTAGAAGTGTTGTGAAGTTATTTAAAAAAAATCCGATTTCTTTAATGAGTTTAATTTTCTGTGATATAAATAGTTAATAAATTCTATGAATATGTATCTTCCCGATCTTCAAGCCCCTTGCAGGGTAGACAGAGAGTTCCTAAACCAACAAAACTATTAACAAAATCGTTAATAGTTTCTGTGATATAATTTTTATTGCTCTTTCAATGGTAGATATACTTCTGTGATGATCTCGTGTATTTTAGGTGAACATTTGAAGTTTAAGTGAAAAATTAAGTACTTTAGAAAAAATAAGGTAAATCTGACTCCATTAAAGTCGATGCTACATTGAAAAAAACGAAAGTAACAATGTGAATAGACATCGATTTCAATGACGTCAGCTTCATATGTTCCACTAAGATTTTATAAATAATGCTCTCATTCACATTTGGTACTTTGGTCTTTGATGTACCCTCTATACCGTGCATGACTGATGGTTTAATCAGTAGAGAGTAGAGAATTTAAGAGAGGTAGAGCGCATCAATGCACCCCGTCTGGGGAAGTAACTCCACCTCACAGCAAAACCGCAGCTAAGTAACAACTCCCTGGAGGGTTGTTGCCTTCCTGCGTGTGACCGAGGACACCAGTAAGCTCGTAAGGAGTTGCTGTGCTAGCGACATAAGTGACATCGCCCGAGTGGTGCTTAATATTGCGTTATTGCGAGCGTTTATAGACTACGGTAACCATATTCCATCAGATGGGTCATATGCTTGTATGCCTCCCGACATTGTATAAAAAAAAAGTCAAGTTATTTAGTCGAGTTTTGGATAAATCAATTTATTTCGATAGCATATGGGTTTTGTTCAAGATAGAAATGTTGAACAGTCTAATTTACCGATATTTTTGAATGTGTTCCGTACGTCTCTGATAATATTATCATGTAGAGAAACATAGATTCCTCCCAAGTTCCTCGAAATGCCTGTGCAAATATGGCCAAATAGTTTCCAACTCGAGCGTTCTAACAATTCCAAGCATGAAATCGTTCAATATCTCGAGTTCTAGCGTCGTGTCAGGCAGATAACATTAATGTGAGAACTTCAAAGGGTTCAGTGGCTGTATTAAACCACGAGCCTTGTATTTGAAATTTCATGTAATTATACAGCGTGTTTCACAGCTGGTTCGTTAAACGTATTGTATGGATGTGCATGGAAATTTGGTCTATGTTATACCCTGCCCAAACTGTATATAACAAAACCGTGAGTGACAGACTTACAATACAAAGCATAGCCTAAACCGGTGAACGTTCAATATTGAAATATTCTTAGAGATTTAAAGATTTTTTTAAATTCATATTTATTTTCATAAGTGTACTTGATCTTTTATGTATTCCCTGTCACTCAACGATACCATTGCATTTCTCTATACCAATAAGGTGATAAATAAGTGTACGGCTTGCCTAAGTGTAAGCAGTTACCGTAGTCTATGAACATTTTATAAAATTCTTCACGCTTTTTTTTTAAGAACCCAATGCTGTAGTCTCTTAGGAATACCTCGCTTGAGAGGTCATTACACAACCTGAGAGTTTTGGGAAGAAAGCTTCGCTCAAAGTTGACTACGGTACTCCATGTGATATGAGTCTGTCTTGAGACTTGTCATGTCATGTAACATAAGTCACTGACATTGAAGTACTCAAGTTATAAATAATACATACAATTTTAAGCAGCCCAACTAGGAAAAAATACCTTCAATTTTCATAAAACTGAAGCCAAACAATTTACTGGCTGGTTATAGAATTCCTTCGAGTGAGAAAGATTACCAGTAAGAGTAGTTGCTGTGGTTAGCAACGAAGTTATATTAATAAATATAAGTTATATTTCTTACATTGAAAGCGGTCATACGTTATGATAATCGCGTCAAGAGTTTCTTTCATAACACGAAGGAAACAATGAACATGGAAATAACCTATGGAAATGTAGTAAATTCAATTCACCGCTACGGGCCGGGGGGTTAAGTAGAACAAACAGCTCTTATTGGGTAGTTCGCGGATCAACACCGCGGCACTTATCATCTTATTGGTTAAAATATTCTCCCATTGGTCTGGAGGCTTGAATATTCGACTCGACTTTGGAGTAAAAATTATTAGCAGTTAGGTATTTGGCCGACGTTTATCTCAGAATTTAGCATAGCTCATCCATTTAGCACTCGTGTGTATTTGTTCACGATTTCTTTAGATCATCTTCACGCGAGCGTGTGCAGCTTATTTGTATGTATGCGACATACAAAAGCATTTATACCTTGACACTTTTGCTATCTCTTTACAATGCGTGCGCAACCTCATAGTGACGCTTGTTGTGGTCGCAAGACATTAGCTAAATTTAAATTCAATGTGTGAGCACTCCGGAGTGTTGTATGAATTCGTCCTTGGAAAATATTGCCGTATCAATTTGGGATGCAAGTAGATCATCTTAAGACATGTAGCCAACCGTACGTGATGCAACCTACAGATTAGCGAGTGACGTTCTGGCGAAAGAGGATTACGCTATTGGTGTATATATACATAATAATATAATGGGTGTATGAAATTAAATTATTTATTTTTACTTATAAACCATTATTTCAAAGAATAACCTGATACTCACTCACAAAATGTGATACCATTTGCTTTCGTATACCTCTTTGTATTCATGATTAGTTATCATTAAAAAAGTACTTTCTTCTCCAGGGAGGGAAACGATCCAATCCATTAGTATTGGTGGGGTTTGCCACCTAGGCCTAAGGATTTGGCAAAGATACTAATATTTACATGGAGCGATGGCCGTCAGACCTCCACAACCGGGAGAGAAAACCGAACCTTCTTAGGTTAGGCCACACGTCTTTCAAAATATAATTTCTTGGGCATGCAGGTTTCCTCACGATGTTTACCTTCACCGCCGAGCGAGGGACAATTGACAATTGTGCAAGTGACCAGCTTAAAATGAAAATATCAGTAACGAGCTCGTGAAATTATTAATTTGAAGAAAGTGTCCCTATTGACAAATTAAGAATAGCTTTTCATTTCTAACATCTTTAATATCATATTAAAAAATGTAGCTGCACTGATGACACCAGTTAGGACCTTGCGATTCTGTGCAGAGACGAGCTGTGATAATTATCGATGATCCTAAACTCACACACGATATTGAACCCTTGAATTTAGGGTGAGACATCGACTCCCTCTACGTGTTCTGCCAATTAATAACAACCCGTGTTCGGAGGAGTTCTTCGACAGGATGTCAACAGCCTCATTTTACAAGTACACAGCTTGCCGACGTGACGCACGGCTAGGAGTTTCTCCTCAGACACTGGAGCCGCAATGGTCGCGTACTGTACGGTTACAGAAAAGCTTTCTACCGAGAATTCTTAAGTTGTGGAATGAGCTTCCTACCAAACTTTTTCCAAGGGGTCCTTCGAGAAAGGCGTGAGGAGGTTTTTATATGGTCGGCAACGCAATAGTGACACATATCCATAGGCTACAAAGAGTAACATAAGTAGACATAAATCACTGAAGGCATAAATTATTATGTTATGTAATAACAATAAACAGTCACACAAAGTCGTATAAGAAAACGATTCAAATTACAAAGTTTAATATCTCTCTTGTATTTAATGACGTTAGTATTTAAAGGGTTTTTAATAACTTTAACATTTTAACAGTTATTTATTTTAATAACTATAAATTTGGGTATACCTTAATATAACGCAATTTTAATTATACAAAACCGTTGCACCGTTCCCGATAGGTGGGTAAATTCAAATAAAAAAAAAAGAAACACGTGTGAAATCAGAACCTTCTCCTATTTTGGCATTGGTTCAAAGTCACTGTCGTTAAATGACTTTAGATTTTCTATTTATTATTTGTCTACGCAAACAATATTATAAATAAGCGTTAATATTGTAAGCTGTAACCATTATGCGGAAATGAGCATATCTTTTAAATTGAGCAGTAAATAACCTAGTGTACAATGAACCACTCTAATAACCAACTTGTCCCTTGTTCGAATCCTGACGTAGGCATGTACCACACTAAATTTGTGTGTTTAGAATTTAAGTACTTATCATTTGCTCGATGGTGAAAGAAAACGTCGTGAAGAAACCCACACATTTAAGAAATTGTATTTCCTTTCGAAATTTGTTGTTGTTACCTAAACTAAGAAACGTCTTGCTTTCCCTCTAGGTTCTGGAGGTCTGATGGTAGTCGCTCTATGTTAAAATCTTTACCAAATCCTTACGATTAGGTAGCGGACTCCGCCAGCCCTAATGGATTAGGAAACGGGCCCACGCTAGTAAGAAAAAGGATGGCATATGTTTTAAATAGTGTACCTTGAAAACAACTTTACACATATACGATGGCTTGATACGTCTCGTTGTCGCAGCACCGTAGGGGTCATGGTGGTTGCGTCACACTGCGCGACCTCTACGTTATTTCTTCCGCCATCGTCCATTTATCTTTTCCTGGACAGAACAAAAATTTCTTGATTATTTTTTTAATTAGACTGACAGACCTACATAACTTTGAGTGCATCCGCTGTCAGTTAGTTCATGCGAACTACTGCTAGCCGGCACCCATCCATTATCGTTAGTACATGTACGTCGTCCCTGCCATATCTGCTAGGCTCGTTTTTGCCTCGGCTGATGCGGTCGTCTCTGCCTTTGCCCCCTTCTGTAACAGACGACTAAACGATGTGAACCTGAAGTGACCTTATGATTTAATCGGCTCCGACGAACATCCCTACATTATGAGTGTATTAGATTTTCCTTATTAAAGTTACAACAATACTTTAGTTGTTATTACGTAAGTTTGGAAGAATTCTTCCAAACTTTCTTGATATCATTCATACTATAATATTATATATAGATTACATTACAATATATGTACGATAGGTAAATTGTTAACAAACCTCGTTGTTTTAGTAGCATACTTTTGCAATTTTTATTTCCGTGTGTAGTTTCACAATCACCAGTTTGAAATGCGTCCATATACCAATATAATATTTTCATATAAATTTATTTTAAGAAGGTTCCGCCATTTTCGATCGTATTTGAATCATTCAGCGATCGTAACATTGGAAACAATCTCAATAACTATGTTAGCACGCCCTGGCTATTCGGAGTAGCAACCCAATAAAAAGCACAATAAATAGTCGACATCGCGATGAAAGCAACTTTCAGTATAAAATATATTCATGCAAATGTTAATAGCAAATACTACAATATTAAAATGGTGAGAATCGTTACAAAAACTATATCAAACTAGTTGCAGCCCGCCACTTCGCCTGCGCATGTACTGGTATCTCATGAGAACCGTTTTTTCTTTTTTCTTTCTTTTTGCTCGGCTTCTGAGTGTTGTATCGTGATGTTAAATATACCTATAACCTTCCTATAAGGTGTAAGTAATAAAACCTACATAGCGTAGAATATAATATAAATAGCATAGAACCCCCTCTGTTTAGAATCCAGTTAAAAATATATATGTACATTTTTTTGACAAATGCAAGTAATACAACAAAATTCAATGCTTGTTGTCTGTGGTTCGCTGGAATAGAACTAAAGAAACTGAAAAACTATATAAAGCAATGCAAACTCTTGCAATATATTGTAAAAACCATGTGAAAATTATTATCTGTATTTTTATGAATGTATTTTTTTTTATACTAAAGATCAGGTCATTGTTATAGTACCGACGAATTCTCGGAGTTCTGCCAACCTCCCCACTTTGTTTATTAAACATACTTTTCATCAATATAAATTTAGTCCATTAATTAGTTTATTTATGTATGTACCCATTAATATCGATAGTGTAGCGAGACACTTTTACGCGGTTGATAATTACGTCAAATACATTCTTGGTGCAGCTGTATTTTGTAAATTGTACATGTAGCTCTTCGAAGTGGACTGTACGTTTTGATGAGCCGAGTGCTTGTTGGGTGGTTTCGATGAGCGTCGGGGTATAAATAAAATCCTCGGTACCAGATTATGATTGATTGTATATTTCAAGTAAGAACTTATTTTTTCTATAATACAAGGTACCGACCCCGACGTTGAAGCGCGCCGACTGCGGTCCGCGCGCGCTTAAGTGGGATCGGTCATAGCCGAGTCAGTTACTAGCCCGCGCCAGATCACGGGCCGCTCGTAGCGCGCGATTTGGCCGGGCAGGAAATGACTCATCGACATATTTGCACGTGGTCTTAAATCGTTTCTATTGTATAATTCTACATGTCTCTATACAAATATATCTTACATATAACATAATTCTAAATGATTCTACACAAACATATCTCACATATAACATAATTCTAAATGATCCTATACAAACATATCTCACATATATCTCAACTTTACAAACTATAGCTAAATAATAGTAAATGGCTATGTTAGCGAATGCCGTCCTTAATAGTCTCCCCCCGGCGTAGGATTCACACTCCGAGCCCTCTTATCATGGGTCAACTGGGAGGACGGCGAGCCGTGTCACAGGACGCTTGAACGTGCCCGCTCTAGTTTGTAAGTCCACATTTCTTATTAAGCCGTCTCGGCCGGGGTATGTCTTAGTGATTATACCCCGCGGCCACATGTTCCTCGGTAGGTTAGGGTCGACGACTACTGCTAGACTGCCCTCCGTCATTAGTGGATTTGGCTTATCCGTAGTCCCTCCTCGTGGTATCAATGTCGGGAGATATTCCTTGACCCATCTCCTCCAAAATTCGTCAGCTAAGGCTTGTGCTACGCGCCACGTCTTTCTGTCTGCCTCTTCACATGGGCCGGTGGTTGGTAGTGCTATCGGGCCTCCTAGTAAGAAGTGGTTAGGTGTCAACGCCTCTGTGTCCGTTTCGCTAACTGCTACATGTGTTAGCGGTCGTGCGTTTATCGTGAACTCGGCCTCAGTGAGCAGCGTCGATAATACCTCTTCCTTAGGTGCCTTTTCGTGTAGCGTCGTCCTCAGAGCGGTCTTGACCGAGCGAATAAGTCTTTCCCACGCTCCTCCTTGGTGCGGAGCTCCGGGCGAGATATACCTCCAGTCCATTCTATTCGTAAGCGCGGCTTCTTTGAGGGCCGGTTCCCATTCAATTGCAGCTGTTCTGAGTTCGTGGTCGGCTCCTTTAAAATTTGTAGCGTTATCGGTGTACATAACCCGCGGCCATCCTCGTCGAGCCGCCATTCGTCGTAGGCTCATAATTGCCGAGTCTGTCGATAATCCCGCCACGAGTTCTATGTGGATAGCTCTTGTCGTCAGGCACGTAAATAGAGCCCCCCACCTCTTCTCGCGCCGCCGTCCTATTTTCACCATCATCGGACCGAAGAAATCAAGTCCGCAATATGAAAATGGGCGTGTGAAAGGTTGCATGCGTGCTTTCGGTAGGTCTCCTAAGACGGGCGTCACTGGCGTGGCTTTCCTTATCTTGCACGTCGCACATTTGCTTGCTACTAGTCGTACAGTCGGCCTCAGCTTTAGTACCCAGAACCGTTGTCTTATGTCGTTAACAACGCGCTCATTGTACGAGTGGTGTGCGCGCCGATGTTCTCGGTCGATTAACAGACGGGTGAAATGGTGTCGACCGTCCAGTACTATCGGGTTAGGGTCGATAGTAGTGACTGTACTTGCTGCGATTCGGCCTTTAGCTCTTAGTGTGCCGTTCTCGTCGATGTAGGGATCCAGCTTTCGTAGCCTGCTGTCTCTCCCTATAGGTCGGCCTTCTTGTATACGTGCAATGTCGTCCGAAAAGCTCTCTCGTTGCGCGATGTGTGTAAGTGCGCGTTCGGCCTCTTCTATAAGTGCCAGATTCTGCGTAGTAGCACGGCTGCGGCATCGACGGGGGAAGAGTAGGACATTCGCAATAACTCGTACCAAGCGCTCGTATTGAGAAAAGCGCTCGATACTTAGTACACTACGCTCCCTCGGCCTTATCGTGTGCACTTCGGCACTCTCACTCTCCGTGCTACGCTCATCCGACTGTGGCCAATTTCCCTCTTCATCTTGCAAAAATTCAGGACCACTGAACCATCTATCGCTGCTTTTCTTATTATCATTGTTTGCTCGGGTTGCTTCGTCTGCAACATTTAGGTCCGTCGGGACCCATCTCCATTGTGTCGGTTCGGTTAATTCCTTTATCTCCGTAACCCTGTGGGCCACATACGGTGTGTGACGCACTTTATCCTCATGTATCCAGTGTAACACCGTTTGTGAGTCCGACCAGTATGTCACTTGTACTGGTTGTCGCTCGTGTTCCTTGATGACCATTTTTGCCAGCCTAGCTCCGATCAACGCCGCTTGTAGTTCCAGTCGCGGAATGCTTTGAGTCTTCATAGGCGTTACTCTTGCCTTTGCCATAGCGAGGCTCACTCGCACCGTGCCATCCTGGCTTATTGCTCTCCAATAGACTGCTGCTGCGTACGCATCGGCGCTCGCGTCGCAGAATACGTGAAGTTGCCAGCTTGCCACTCCCCCCGTCGGGTGATACAGACGGGGTAGGCGTAGTTCCTTTATCACCTTTAGACCGTTCAACCACTCGCGAAAATCGTCACATTCCCTCTCGGGTAACTTATCGTCCCAATCTATTTTTAGACGCCACACGTTTTGTAGTAATATTTTCGCGGTTATGGTAAAGTAACTAAGTAATCCTAACGGGTCGAAAATCGACATCACCGTACTTAACATCTCCCGCTTGGTAGGCGCGCGGCGCATTTCTTTTACGTCGTCGGGTACGCGTGCCAAATTCGTATTGAACGCTAGCTCGTCGGTGCCAGCGTCCCATATTAGGCCTAACGTGCGTCCGTACTGCTCCTCCGTAGTACCGAGTGACGTTAACGTGGAAGTAGCGCGTTCCCTACTCGGAATATTTTCTAATATACGCGGGTCGCTTGCGTTCCATCCCGCCAATTGAAATCCTGCTTGTGCATGCACGCGCGTCACTTGTTCGACTGCGACTTTCGCTTCGTCTACACTGTCGTAACTCCCTACCCAATCGTCCATGTAGTGATCTCGTGTGATTGCAACGAGCGCGTGTGGGTATTCCGCGGCGTGGTTTCTCGCGTTCAAGTTCCGTACGCTGTGCGCTAAAAACGGTGAACTTTTAGCTCCGAATATCAATGAGGTCATCTTGTATTGCGTTGGCGGTCCTTTTCTATCATCGCCTCTCCACAAAAACATCTGAGCCGGTTGATCCTCTGGGCAGACTTTAATCTGTAAAAACATCTCTCTAATGTCTGCGGTGACGGCTACGCTTCGTTCGCGGAATCTGCATAACAACCCCGGTAGGTTTTGCAATAAGTCGGGTCCTTCAAGCAGCGTATCGTTCAAGCAGACTCCGTTGACTTTTGCGGCCGCGTCGTGAACGACTCGTATTTTCCCGGGTTTGTTTGGATTCGTTACCGCGAAGTGCGGTAGGTACCATTGTCGTGGGTGAAGTCGTTCATCTCCGGTGGCTATTGTGGCGTACCCCTTCGTGAGCATATTTTCGATCTGGGTTGTATATTTTTCCTTGAATTCGGGTGAACGGTCCATTCTTCTCTCTATTACACGCAATCTTTTTAATGCGTTTTCGTAGCTCGGTGGCATCGTCCTGCCGCTTTCCTTCCACGGTAATCTTATTTCGTATCGTCCGTTCACTAATCGCGTGGAGCTGTTGAAGAGGTTCACGGCTTGTTCGTCCGCTGCACTGAGTCGCTCTTTTGTCGTGATACCTAGTGAGTCGATCTCGAAATGCTTTCTCACCGCGTCGTATAACTCGTCCGTCTCGTGTGTCGAGTCTCGTCTATCTACGGCCGCGATGTGTAGGATTCTGTCGTCTTGTATCGTAGTGCGTGGGACGCATCCGTGAATCGTCCATCCCAGCCGGCTGAGCGATGCTGCGGGTTCGTTCCGTTTGCCTGTCAGCAGCTTGCGTGTCACTATTAGATGCCAGTTATCCGTTCCTATCAGTAGTCGAGGCTTAGCGTTGTCATAGCATACGTCCCTCGGCTTGATTCCGCGTAGGTGCGTGTAACTTAAACATTGGCGGTCGACCCTCTGTCCGCCGAGCGAGAGATTTTTCATCGTCCTTGCTTTGACTACGTGTCTCCCTTTATTCGCTATCAGTTGCAGTGAAACCTGTTTGCTATCAGGTAGGCATTGTCTAGCGCTTATGCTGTTGATACACAAATCGCTCGGTGGGCCTTCCGCTCCAATTTCGCTTGCTAAGTCTTCGTCGATTAGTGTAAGTGTCGAACCTTCGTCTAGCAGGGCGTACACGCGCACAGACTTCTTCGGTCCTCGTACTACAACTGGGCAGACTTTAAGCAGTATTTGCGGCGCGGCTATATCTTGTCTCATGTTGGCCACTGTCTCTGAGTGTCTGTCTTTGTGTAGTAGAGCGTGATGTGCGTACTCGCATCCGTGCACCCCACACGGCCTTTCTTTACACTCATTTCGTCTATGTTTCCCGCTTAGACACTTGAAACAAATACCGGTTCCTTTAATCCATTCCCATCGTTGTTCCAGTGCTAGCGCTTTAAATTTGTCACATGTCGCTATCTTATGGCTTCCTCCGCAACACAAGCATTGGTTCTTGCCTTTCTCGGCGTGCTCGTTGGATTTCGCGGCTTCTTTCGATGTGTTCAGCACGGTGGCGGCGGCTCGCCTGGGCGTCCCGCGTCTGGCGGAGGGCCCTTCCGTGCGCTTTGCCGTGAATTCCCTCGGCTCTACTTTTTCATAGGCGTGTCGTATAGCTCGGTTTGCTTGTTGCATCAGGAATTTCGACATCATAACGATAGGTGGCTCGGCGTAGTGATCGCTTTCTTCGGCGAAGTCGCACCATTTAGACTTGAGATGTTCTCCTAATTTCCTTATAACTTCTTTTATCAGCATGGGATTATTCAAATATCCTCTATCGTCTAAGTTTTCGAGCACTTGTACGATGTTTTGCAGCTTCGTGGCGAACGTGTTCAATTCATAGGCTGTCTTGCCGGGTCCTGGTAAGTTCTTGATGCCTTCCAACGTTCGATCGATAATCGCTTCCGGTCGTCCATATACTTGCTCGAGCGTTCCCATAATTTTCATCGGGTCCGTGGCGGTGTATAGTAACGCGGACACGGTCTCCTTTGCCTCTCCCGTGAGGCATATGCGCAGTCGAGCCAAGTTTTCTGCCGGCGTGATGCGAAACATCTTCGTTGATTCTCTCATGGCTGCCTTGAAGGGTAACCATTCATTTGCTTCGCCGCTGAACGTAGGTAGATCTTGCGCCTGTCGTGGCACGGGCCTCGCCATTCCTTGGAGCGCTCCCGCTATCTCAGCTACCTTTTCGTGTTGCGGCGTTAAATCTCTCAACGGTCTGTAGTCTGGGTCGGCGGGCTCAGCATCTCTCTTATTCCGTGGTGAGGGTGCTCTCCGTCGGTCCCTGTCTCCGTCCAACGATCGTTCATCTAATCTTCGTTGTCTCGGATGTGCAAACCGTTGTTGTTCCTTGTCGCGTCTGTCTCTCTCGCCCATATTGCCGTCTCGCTCCCCCCGTGGCGCACCTGGTAGCTTTGGAGGATCGCGGCTTCTTATGAGCTCGGTTGTGGATGGTAGTTCTTGACTAATTTGATGTTTTCTTATCCACTCATCTACCCTTTCTCGTATGTCTTCGGCGGGCAGGCTTTCTCTGTCGGTTTCTTCTCTAATCGTGGCTATGTCGAGCGCTAATCTCTTCCTGATTAGTTCCGCCTCTAGCCGTAATTCTCGCCGTTTAATCTCTGCGAGTTTTTCTTCAGCTTGAAGTTCCGCTTGACGAATACGCGCTGCAGTAGATGTGGTGGAACGTACGGATTCGGCGCGGTCCCTAACACGCGGCGGTTCTACGTTGCACTGAGTTTCGTCGTCGGTTGTACGCGGTTCCCTATCCCCGGGATTGTGACGGTCTCCGGCGTGTGGTATCGCGGTCAATCGGTCGGTCGCAGGCATATTCTGGCCTGACGGTGAAGCTGGCGAGTCGTAGACAATCCTCTTCGGCTCTTCTTCCGTCCTCCCATGTTCTTCCTTCTGGCTTCTTGTGATCGGCATTCTTCCGGTTCCTAACAGTCCCTACCACTCCCTATCAGTCCCTATCAGACCCACTCAGGCACACTACCGTGGGGAGCCCGAGTGAGGATGGATGTCGTAGCAGGATCGGAAGGTAGGAACCCCCTGTAGAGGGAAGTGTACAGTAGTGAGGTGCTAAACTGCCAGTGGGAATTGTCTGGCAGCAGTCAGCTGTGCCTACAGTCCGGCCCTCACACCGTATCACCTCCGTACAGGCGCAGGTCGAGCGATTTTCGGCAACCTCGAAAAAGGCTATACCGGCAGCTGTGCTCGTTCAGCTGCACCGCCTTGATACGGCGTTGACCTGTATGGTTTCAGTTGTCACCGTAGGGTTTCCCCCACCAGGCCCGCGGTCCACCCGCGTAATCTCGAACAACAGGAACCGGCGCTGAAGTGCAGCCCTCTTTGGCTGCGGTCCCGGTGTTCGGTGGCACGTTCTTTCTTCGTTTTTCTTATCCCAACAGGCACCGGCGACTACAGGAGCAGGATTTCGCCTCTTCAGTTGGCAGTCTTCCTATTGTCCTCCTGGTTGGTGTGATGCGCTGGAACTCTTCTTTCCCGATCCGGCTCCGAATGGACCAAGAAACTGTAGCTCTTCGAAGTGGACTGTACGTTTTGATGAGCCGAGTGCTTGTTGGGTGGTTTCGATGAGCGTCGGGGTATAAATAAAATCCTCGGTACCAGATTATGATTGATTGTATATTTCAAGTAAGAACTTATTTTTTCTATAATACAAGGTACCGACCCCGACGTTGAAGCGCGCCGACTGCGGTCCGCGCGCGCTTAAGTGGGATCGGTCATAGCCGAGTCAGTTACTAGCCCGCGCCAGATCACGGGCCGCTCGTAGCGCGCGATTTGGCCGGGCAGGAAATGACTCATCGACATATTTGCACGTGGTCTTAAATCGTTTCTATTGTATAATTCTACATGTCTCTATACAAATATATCTTACATATAACATAATTCTAAATGATTCTACACAAACATATCTCACATATAACATAATTCTAAATGATCCTATACAAACATATCTCACATATATCTCAACTTTACAAACTATAGCTAAATAATAGTAAATGGCTATGTTAGCGAATGCCGTCCTTAATAGTACATTTTGGAATAAATAACTTTGACCTTGACAAACGAGATGATTTACTGTTCCCGGTTGGCAGTGGTCCAGGAGCGCTGTCTGCTATCCTGCTTCATTACTTTATCACCGATATTATTTACGTAAAAAAAAAGAAATCTTTACATCGGATGACACGCACAAGTTTTGTCTCGGCCGCCGATCTGCCGGCTGGTTATATATTCGAAACTTACGACTATAATTTTAGCTCGCTGAAGTCTAGACTTTGCCATTAAAATTCATACGTTGACTCACCATATGATTGTTTATCTATGATGATTTCCTCCTTGAACAGTATCAACACGATAATTAATATTTATATCATATATCTAAGTGGTACTCGTTACAAAAGTTACTCGAGTAATTTAAAAGGTAAATATTTCATTTGATACTTTTGTTTATGCCGCAAACTACTCTATGTCAGGAGCCGATCTGTGAAATTGAGTGATGATGTGCTTATACTGAATAGTATTCGTTAGTAACCTAACATTAAACCTAGCACCTAAATTAAATACATTAATGGGCTTAATGTATTTAATTTAGGTGATACTACCTGTAGAATGCTTGTAAAGTTCACGTATTACAGATGTTTTTTTTATTCCCGCCTGCCTAATAGTGAGTCAATGATGAGATGGTGAGTAATTATTTGCAACATCAGGGGTGTCCGTCACACGTGCGATGTCGACCCTGATTCATTCTGCTTGTGATTATCTCTCGTTTTGTTGTGGTATGTTATTTGCCATCATAACAACGGCGATGTCTTTACATTGAATAGTGGTCCAGAGATATAGCAAATTCCATGAGGATGATAAAGCGTTTATTATAAATATTTCATTTTATTATTATTTTATTCTCAATATTATATATCATTGATTAATGAAAGTAAGTGGTATAAAGTTGTAATTAAAGAATTATAGAGATAAGGAGGAAAACATGAGTACTAAAATATATGTATAGGAATTTTATAGTAATTAACTATTTTTCATGTTCTTGATTTGCAATCAATAATTTTATCTGCACCTTATGTTATCCACATTTCTAGTGATTCTCTTTGGTCGGCCTCTAAATTCAAGCAAATTAAACGACGCATACATAATATGCGCATTACTTTGCCTCTTTATGCCTCCAATTTTATTAATATTTTAGAACGTCTACTACAGTCTCGGGCAGAGCGAGGGTTAGCGATTATAAATCCGCTTTAAGTATCATCCACGTCAATGCCTCCATTGTGCCCAATGATAGGTGGGCCTTAAATACCCACACCCGTTTTTCCCATTGTATAATACAGGGTCACCAAAAAACTTCCTCCTAATCTCAACCTTACAAGTGATCTAAATACCGCTGATATTACTCTGCGCTGTTGACGATCAATACTGACAGTATCCGTCCATACATGGGTGGGTCTGTGGTTAGACTATAGATTGCATTGTACCCACCAAGCGATATAAAGCCATGTTATCATTATATAAATTTAATTATGTAGACACACCTCTCTCTCTCCGCCTCCGCACGCTTTCATTACCGGTATTTTTAGAAATTGTTGTTATTCTCATCATGTGACATTTTAGTCAACATCGTGGAAAACTGCAATCGTAAACAAATATAGGATGTAATTGCCGTGCACATTTGTTAACCATTTACTTAGAGCCTTAGTCGTGTTTCTCTTTACATTATGTTTTATTTGCTTCTATTAATGTCGTCTGCGCGCGTCCTCGCGCTTGTAGCGAAGCATATTAATTTCTCAGCGATACGATCAAAATATGGCCACATCTCAATGTTTCCGTTGATATGCTTCCTTCCGAAGTGACCGCGGAAAGAGCCTGACCCAGATGCGTGTCGCGGCGACTACGTTGTCTTGCACAAGGACGGTCGCATTCATGAACTGGTTGCCACTTACGAGATGGATGTCGTGCATTCCTATCACTTTGTAATTTATTTGACTTGTAGGCCGCTACCTTAGCACAATTGCAATTATTAACTTTTTATTTTTATTGTGATTCATTATGGCCCTACTTCGATATGAGTGCGTTCCGTACGTTAGGCTGATGTAGGCGTGGCGTAACTCCTTAAATGCAATTTACCCTAGGCGATGATTCATGATGTGATTTGAAAATCTGTTTTATTTGCCATAATCACTTCAAATGCGCCAGTGTCTATTTAAATATTGACTTTGAAAAGTTTACGTGTGTAAACTGTATTGTTTTGTTCTTCAATTTGCAATTTATTTTTGTTCGAGTCCTATTAAGTGTAATCATTCGTGACTATCAAATTATTTAGTTTCAGTTTTATCGACAGGAATGTCATCAAAGCTGTGTCGAACTGGGTACCTATATTCACGTGGCCGAGTATTTATACCGTGGGCATGTGAGTGTTCTAGGATGTGTGTCCATTTCCTCTTTATTGCGCCAATTGCGCTCGTTTGTGGACGCCACTCGACTAATTGCTGTCCCGCAATTAGAGAACGAGTCTGATGGACAAGTGAGCACCTCACGGGGCTTTTAAATGAACGTCCCACGTGGCGGGGGCGCGTCGTTCTCAAAGTACGTAACTTGGATTTATGTCCAATAGTCGCATGGTTAAGTCAGATAAGGCAGTGATAGCCTAATGGAAAAAGAAACAACCTATTTACCGACTGGTTGGAATCCTGGCATGGGCATGCACCATTAAGTTCGTATGTCGTACTTATGTACATACTTGTTTATTATTGTCACTTGCTCGGCGGTGAAAGAAAACGTGGTGAGGAAATTCATACGTCCAAGAAATAAAATTTCAAAAGACGTGTGACCTAAACCTATGGTAGGTCTAGTTTTCCTTGTGAGTTGTGGAGGTCCAACGGCAGACACTCCATGTCAAAATCAGTATCTTCGTCAAATCCTTAGCATTATGTTGCGGGCCCCGTCAATTCTAATGAATTATAAAAATGGATAACACTAAGAAGGAGAAGAGTCGCGTGGATCAAGGTAACCACGAAGAAAAAGCATATGCTGTTATTTTTTTCAAACTGGAAAATAAACGGTTCTTGTATACTTGTACCTTACATTTCGATGATGAAATTATGATCCAACGAAAACGCACTCGATTGAAGAACAAAACATTAATAAACCGAAACACTAACATCGATTGATTTTCTTTATCGATTTTGCGTACTGTTACATCCATATATTAGCATGATATTGCTTAGTTTGCTGTTTCACTATATTGGAAATAACAGATCAGCGATATTATGCCTATATAATCGATACAATCTTCAATGATAGTCAGTCGTTATTCTACTAGCCAAACTGCTGCCCAGCTACGGACCCGGTTTCTGCCTGCCGGCTGGGATAGCTAGCTAAGCTAACAGAATACTGCCGGTTTACTCGGACAACTCTAAGTCCAGAGTATATATCACGGAAGTAGTGCGATACATATATAAAGTATATAAAGTGAACTGTATATAGTTGTAGTGAAGAAATAAAACTGTGACAATTAAATAAATTAAGTGTGGGTTTTTCTAAAAGTTGTTTTTTTTTTATAACAACTAAGTGGACCCGACTAACATTTGGTGTCAGAACAAAGCGGGATTTGGATTCCCGTTGGTCGCCCCACTCCTGACGACGACCTGTCACAGTGGACTACGAGCTGATTTGGTCCTGTCCTGCTGCTGGTCTCTCTGACTGCACAAAGTCAGCAGCCAACATCCAGCTGTCCGCCGCTCACTACAGCCGTAAGGAACCGTCGCCGCCGCCCTGCTAAACCAGAGGCTCTTTCTGCAGTCTCTGTGGGTTTCACATCGACATCGGTTCATCACACGTAGACTCCGTGTACAAAACATCGTGTAACTTTGGCACACGATACCGACCGGCACGACTCATCACCCGACACCGCGCACCGAGCCCGACACCGCGCGCCGCCGGCGCCGACCCGACGACTCCTGCGTCAGCAAATCATCGATGTCACCGCGCATATTACTATATCTGTGAGTGTTTTGTAATTAATTATTTTATCGTCTATTTTGTTGACCTAGTTTTGCGCGTTGAACAAATATACTACTATCATGGCAAATGAAAATGTAAAGGTTGAAAACTCTCCCAGTGTTTACGGGGTTAAAAGGGAAGAATTTACTTTTAGCGACCTGGCAAGGTTTATAAAACCGTTCGATGGCGATAGAAATAAATTATCTGTTTTCATTAGGAATTGCGAAAATGCGCTCAGTATGGCAAATACGCTGCAAGCTGAAATGCTCTTTAAGTACATACTAGCACAATTAGAGGGAAAAGCCGAGTCCGCTTGTTCACTGAAGGTCTTTTCTAACTGGTCAGAATTAAAACAATTTTTGAAATCTAATTTTGGTGAAACAAAACACCGAAACCACCTATTACTAGACTTACAAAATTGTAAACAAAAGTCAAATGAGTCAGTCGCTCAGTACAGTTTACGCTTAGAAACATTTTTAACGAGACTACAGACAGATATTTCCCATTCAACTAAAGATCCAACTGAGTTAAAAGGACGAATCGCCAGCACGGAAGATCTAGCTTTGCACACCTTCTTACTCGGGTTACCAAGCCATATCTCCACTATACTTAGGTGTCGAAACCCCGAGACATTGAACGATGCTATTAATTTGGCTACTCAGGAAGAAAAGCTCTATAACTTCGCACAACACTCTAAGGTTCCTACAGATACTAGACCTAGGTGCCGCACCTGCGGTAGATCAGGGCATTTAGATAGAAATTGTTATGCCAATCGCCAACCACTCCGTCGCCCTGTTCACAACATTCCTCTACCAGCACCTTCCACCAGCCATCAACCTTCTACCCCTCAAAATCCTATTACGTGTAGGTATTGTAAAAACATTGGTCATGATATAAGTGAGTGTCGTAAAAGATAATTTAATAACTCTAAATTCCAAAACATTCGAAAGCTACCTCCAAAAAAGGTCCACAATATTTCTGAAGAGAATAACTCACTGTATTCATATCATGAATCTGACGAACCAGATATTCAACTTAATCAAAATTTAAACTAAATAAGATTCCGTTTACGCGTCGTACGGAATCGAAACAAGTACAAACCGACGCAATATTTGACAATTCTATTTCTACCAAATCTACCATATCTGACAATTCTATTCAAATTGAAATTCCAATTCAATCTACTAATTTTACTAAATCAAACCTCACTGACTCTACTAACTCTTCCAACTCTACTAAATCTACTAAATCGATATATCCTACTAAATCTTCCAACTCTACTAAATCTACTAAATCGATATATCCTACTAAATCTTCCAACTCTACTAAATCTACTATCTCGATAAATCATACTAAATCTTCCAACTCTACCAATTTTACTAGATCTTCTAAATCTACTAACTCTACTATATCTACAAATCCTACCAAATCTACTAAATATTCAAAATCTATAAAGTATCCTAATTCTTCAATTTCTACTATATCGTCTAAACCTACTAAATCTAATGAATATTCAAAATCTTCTAAATCTACCAATTCTACTATTCTTACTAAACCTGATGTAACTACAAAGTCATCAAACTCTGCTGAACCTGCCTATATTGAATCTAATACATCTTTTGCTAATATCTCCACTGAATCTACTATTTCCTCGCGTATAAAAGACTTATCCCCTTATCAGAATGTTTACGAAATTCACTATAATAAAAATATACATTTACCACATGTTTCTATAAAATCTCAATATGCTAATAAACCCTTGATACTACTAATAGATTCCGGTTCAAGCATATCGCTTATAAAAAGAACTTCTTTAAATACGGAACCTACATTAACTCCAGAAATTATCAAATTTAAGGGCATAGATGCAAACTCTGAATTTTCGGAAAGTTTAGGTCACTTTCTACTTGATATTTCACTAAATAACTCGGAAACTCTCACTGGTAAATTCCATTTGGTATCAGAAACAATAGGTATTAATTTTGATGGCATAATAGGCAATGACCTTCTTAAACTCTTTAACTCTAACATTGACTATGGAAACAATATTCTTTACATTGGCAACGGTAGTTTACCAATCAACTTTACTAAACCAAAATATACTATACCAGCGCGCACAGAAATGATAATAGAATGTAATACTAAGAATCCAGAAGTAACTTCCGGATTTATTGACAAATGCGAAATCCAGAAAGGCGTTTTCTTAGCTAGTTGCTTAGTATCGCTCAAACCTAATAAACATATTAATGTTTCTATTCTCAATACGACAGACAATGACGTGACAGTTAAATCCCTTTACGTAACACTTAAACCTTGTGATATTGCAAGTGAAATCGACTCTATCGAATACCCAGTTAACTCCACAAACATATATTCAGAGAGAATCAATCAAGTCAAATCTCAAATAAGATCATCTCATCTCAATTCCGAGGAATCAAAAGCACTACTTGATCTCTGTTCCGAATACTCGGATTTGTTTTATTTAAATGGTGATACCTTAACTCACACCAGTACCATTAAACACGAAATTAAAACTACTCAATCTCAACCAATACATGCAAAAACCTATAGATATCCCGAATGCCACAAGGATGAAGTAAACAAACAGATCAAAAAAATGCTTGACCAAAAGATAATTAAACCATCAAGCTCTCCTTGGTCTTCTCCTATCTGGGTCGTTCCCAAAAAACATGATGCCTCAGGCCAAAAGAAATGGCGTATCGTTGTAGACTACAGAAAGCTCAACGATATTACTATAGGCGACGCATATCCTATTCCTAACATCACCGACATCTTAGACCAGCTAGGTCATAGTAAATATTTTAGTACGCTTGACCTTGCATCTGGCTTCCATCAGATTCTCATGAATGAAGATGATGCACCTAAAACTGCATTTTCAGTACCCAATGGACACTTCGAATATACACGAATGCCATTCGGACTTAAAAACGCACCAGCCACTTTTCAACGTTTGATGAATAGTGCTCTATCAGGCCTTCAGGGTCTACATTGTTTTATTTATTTAGATGACGTTATCATTTACTCACACGACTTAAACTCTCACATAGAAAAACTTAAACTTGTATTCAATGCACTTAGACATCATAATTTAAAATTACAACCAGATAAGTGCGAATTTCTTAGAAAAGAAGTAGCTTATCTTGGCCACACTATTACGGACAAAGGAGTGTCACCTAATCCAGATAAAGTCGAAGCTGTCACAAACTATCCTATTCCTAAAAATCCTAAACAAATCAAAGCCTTCCTAGGTCTCGTCGGATATTATCGCCGCTTTATTAAAGACTTCTCTAAAGTTACTAAACCCCTTACCTCGCTTCTTAGAAAAGATGTAGAATATATTTGGACTGATAAGCAAGATGTTGCCTTCAGTACTCTTAAACAAATGCTCACCAGTGCCCCAATCCTACAGTATCCTAACTTCTCTAACGAGTTTGTCCTTACTACAGATGCCTCAGCTTATGCTATAAGTGCAATCTTATCACAAGGAGAAATTGGAAAAGATCTCCCTATAGCCTATGCTTCCAGAACACTTAATAAAGCCGAAGGCAATTATAGTGTTACTGAGAAAGAACTTCTAGCAATCATATTTGGACTTAAGACATTTAGACCGTACCTTTATGGCCGTAGATTTAAAATAGTCACGGACCATCGACCATTAACCTGGCTTATGAATTGTAAAGATCCCAGTAGCAAGCTGTTGCGATGGAGATTAAAAATAGAAGACTACGACTATGAAATTGTTTATAAGCCTGGTAAACAAAACAGTAATGCTGATGCCTTATCTAGACCTCCTATACATAGCATTGACACAATTAATTTTGACGATAATCTCACGTATGAATCCTTTATTCGCTCACGCTCCAGTCCCACAATCCTAGATACACAAATTAGCGAATCAAACCAAAATCTTCTAGAAACTTCGTGTCCTTATGTCATATATCCTACTTCAATTGATTTAGACGAGTCAAATCCTTATTGTAATAATATCTTGGAATTACTAGAAGACAGAAATCAATTTGCAATGTCAGACAGAGCATTACATAGTATAAAAACAACCACAGCTAATAACAAAACTTATTTTCATTTATTTACGAAAGTACATCATTATGACTCCACAACATACAGAGATATTTTTAAAGTTCTCCAAGAATTACGTAACCATTTGATAATATTTTTTCCTGAAATTACAGAGATAGCTATTGCAGACTTTAGTAACCCTTACGATAAATTGCAATTCTTATTAATATATGACATGATAGCCTACATTTTTCATAACACTAAGATAAAAATAAACATATATCACAATAAAATCATATATCCTACTCCCAATGAGATTCCTACTGTCCTTAAAGACAATCATGACTCCCCTATTGGAGGCCACATTGGGTCCAATCGTATGTATAATAAACTTAAAGATACCTATTACTGGAAGGGTATGAAAAAAGACATAGAATCTTATGTAAAAAATTGTACGCTTTGCCAAAAGAATAAACCCTTGAGAGCTACTAACCGAGCTCCAATGGAAATTACTTCTACTTCTCATGAACCCTTACAGAGAATTTCTACAGATTTAGTGGGCCCTCTTCCTGAATCAGGTTCTGAAAAGTACAGATACATTGTGACTTTTCAGGATGATCTGACTAAATACTCAATGGCCTACCCTATAACCCAATCTACAGCAGAACAGACTGCAGATTCTCTTTTAAAATTTATTACTCATTTTGGAATTCCAAAAACTATTCTTTCTGATCAAGGTGTTCATTTCATTGCTGATGTATATAAACAGATAACATCCTTGTTTAAAATCAAACATCTCTTTTCGTCTCCTTATCATCCTCAAACCAACGGAGCCCTCGAGAGAAATCACAGCACTATCAAAGAATACCTTAAATCGTATGTTAATGAAAACCATGACGACTGGCATAAATATTTACCGACCGCTATTATTTCATACAATTCCTGTGTTCATACATCTACGAATTTCACACCTCACGAACTTCTCTTCGGTTGCAAACCCTTTCTTCCTAGCTCTATCTATGATATCACCCCTACAGCCACTTACTCAGACTATATTAAAACACTAAAACATAAACTAGTTAACACTCGAAATCTAGCCAGAGAAAATATCACTAGAAGCAAAGAAAGGTCAAAGCAATATTACGACAAACATACTAGAGAGAAAACCTATAATGTTGGAGATCTAGTTTATATTAAACATCATCATAGACTGCGCAAAGCTTTATCTCCTGTCTGGAAAGGACCTTACAAAATACTTAAAATTCATAACAATAATAATGTCACGATTCAAGTAAATAGGAAACAAGTGCGCTACCATTTCGACGAGATTAAGTTAGCACATGATAATTCTATTCCAGGGCCATCATGCCAGGGACCATCGTAACCACCGAGTTGATTACACCGGTAATTAACAGCCCGGGTCTTTACTTCGACAACTTAGGTATATTAACGTATTATAATAGTTTCTGGAATGTTATAACTTACACAGATTTCTCATATATCAGTCCTCATCTTGAAAGCATGAAAAATGTATTAAATACTGCATGGACATCTTGTCACACATTCTCCTCATCCAAGCTGCAAACGGACTGTACTAATGTTCTAAATCCACTCGAAAGTTTACTAAATAACGTCGACGAGAATTATAAATCATTATCTCACCTTACCAGTAACAAGCGAACAAAACGCTCTTGGTTTGGAATAGGTGGTCCAATCCTTAAACAACTTTTCGGATCTTTAGATGAAGATGACGCGAAATTATTCTCTGATGCAATAAATGCAGTTCAAGACGACCAACGAAAGATAGCTTCTCTTATGAAAGACAATATTCATGTAGTCTCTTCTACAATAAAATCCTTCAATAACACAATTGAGAAATTAAATGACAACGAACAGACACTCAACAATAATATGGAAAAACTTAATAAAATTTTAGAAAACGTGCTTCAGAGTACTGATAAATTAGCCGTAACCAACCAGTTAGCACTCACCTTCAGTGTATTGGAAAGCTCGCTTATGACCATTAATTTCCACCTAGAAAACATCATTGACTCAATTCTTTTTGGAAAACAGAATATAGTTCACCCATCGGTATTATCGCCAATGCAACTTTACAATGAGTTAAGTTCAAATCAAAATCATATAGCTCAAACTTTTCCACTTCCTCTACATTTAGAAAACATGCATATTCTTCTAGATATTTCCGATATATCTAGTTTTATTAATGACACAAAACTAATATTTGTTGTCAAAATACCATTAGTTCTTCCGACTGAGTATAACCTTTACCATTTATATGCACTTCCAACAGCTCATGATATTAACAATCCAACTTCATTCGCCATGATAAATCCAACCGCAAAATATCTGGCTATTACGATGATAAAATAACATATTCAACTTTAGATTCAGTGAATGAGTGCAAAGTGTTATCCAAAGACCACTATTCGTGCAAGTTAACTAATATACTGTCAACCGTGACGAATCCAATATGTGAAGTGACTATATTAACGGAATATGTTAATAAAATTCCAGATACATGTAATTATAAGATAATGATAGGTAAAATTGATGTTTGGCAGAAACTTAATAATAACAAATGGATATATGTACAATCTGATATTACTAAATTGACTATCAATTGTGATGATAGAATTACTGATAATGATATTATTGGAACAGGAATCCTCACACTACCTAGAAATTGTAAAGCCTTTCATAAACTTCTACAATTCATACCTTCAGTAGAATATGAATCAAAATTATATTTACCAACACCTAAATTTAATATTATACAAGACGACTGCTGTTCCAAAAGAAAAGTAAACAGTACGCTTCCATATCTAACGCCAATTAAATTATCTCATATTAACTTAGACTCTTCACAATATGCCTCACACAGATTAAATCACCTTAATGATGAATTAACAAAAATTGAAAACCAACCCTACCATGTTACTTATGGAAGTTATTTTAGTACATTAACTACTATTATATCTGTAATAATATTTACCTTTATATTATATAAGATTTATAAGAAATGTTGTCACCGTAAATCTCAAAGTAATCGTTCACGTAATTCTGGCTGTTGTATAAATGTATTTAACCATTGTTACAATAAACCCAATAGTAATATTACAACCAGAACATCTAAGTTTGAATTATCTAATAGAATAAACGATAGTAGTACGGAAAATTCCCCAAATAGTTTAAGACGAAACCTAGAATATTAAATAGTATAAAATATATTAAACTTAAGAGTATCTCTTTATTTCAGAATTATATAAAGTTATATTAGTTAAGTATAGCAAATTAAATATAATGACTTCTCTTGCCTGTAACACTATTAATAATTTCAGTGTTATTCTATGTCTTAAATAATTATAATATTATTCTATGTCTGGACTATGTCTTATGTCACCTAATATCGCTCTACTTCTTTCCATTCGCATCATTTTTTCTAGATGCTTCATCTTAAACGGGGGAGGTGTTACATCCATATATTAGCATGATATTGCTTAGTTTGCTGTTTCACTATATTGGAAATAACAGATCAGCGATATTATGCCTATATAATCGATACAATCTTCAATGATAGTCAGTCGTTATTCTACTAGCCAAACTGCTGCCCAGCTACGGACCCGGTTTCTGCCTGCCGGCTGGGATAGCTAGCTAAGCTAACAGAATACTGCCGGTTTACTCGGACAACTCTAAGTCCAGAGTATATATCACGGAAGTAGTGCGATACATATATAAAGTATATAAAGTGAACTGTATATAGTTGTAGTGAAGAAATAAAACTGTGACAATTAAATAAATTAAGTGTGGGTTTTTCTAAAAGTTGTTTTTTTTTTATAACAACTAAGTGGACCCGACTAACAGTACGTACGTAAATGTTGAATCGTGATAAATATATTGGATACGTTACGTATCTATCAATCTGCTCCAAATAAGACCTAGTTAAAGTTACGCTGACTATTTCAGAAGTGCGATACTAAATTGTTCTCCTGTTTATTATTTTACATAGTTAGATTAGATAAAAAAAAATGTATGTATATAATAAAATAGATATCCTAGAAATGTCACGGCGGACGATATGGGTGATCCGGCAACAATTTCGGTATCTGCCTGGTATCGATTTATCGGCTGTTACGTTTCATCAGCGGCTGAAGACAATATAATAGAAATTTCCGGTGACATTCGAATGTGATCAGATGACCAGTCAGAACCCGTTATATACGTTTTCCCATACTTTTGGCGTCATATACGACCACCCGGGTTTCGAAGGGTTAAGCTACGCTGTGCGTCCTTACGGATGTTTTGTATAGCAGCGAATCCAGCCCTATTATTTGTTGACGATCGGTAAATATATAAGTTACCTATATACAGGTGTATTGTACAAGCGATTTCACTTTTTGTGTATATACCTGTAATGCAATTTGGTTAATTCAATTTAAATATTAAATTTAAATGGAAGCAAAGCAGCTGATAAAATTTCTAAAACGTATACTGTATTTTTTTATGCAATATCGGGAGACATACTAGCATACTACGTGTCCTACGAACGCTTGTAACATAACTAGCAGCTTATAGCTACCTACTCCTTACAGGGAGTTGTTTTTTGGCTGCGGTTTTCTGTGAGGTGGGAGGTACTTCCCCAGACTATTTTGATGCGCCCTACATCCGATAAAATATAAATGATATTCTATTCCTAACGCTATTATATTATATTCTATTAGGACATTTTGATTTTACTATATTTTCAAAGACTAATAGCTTTTACATCATTTACAAATTATAAAAGTCAATAATAAGTCTCCACATATAGATAAAGATAAATAAACGTTTATTCAATTCTCACAAAGGTTGTACAGAGTACACGAGGCACAAATACACAAAAATAAACATCACTCATCATCACTAAACACGAACAATAATTGGAACTCATAATAACGTTTTCCGTTTCACATTAATTCCCAATCTAAAAAATAATTACTATGTATGACATCAGTCAATAAAATTTATTGTAAGAACAAGCGCTCGATTCTCTGTCTATCCTGCAAAGAACTTGGAATACATAGATAGATAGTAATATCAATAAACAGAGTTGGCATGTCTACGGACACACGGCGTGAGATCATTTACGCCATACGTGTATCAGGTGGCACGGGTCCACGGCCCAGCTCAATGTCTTGATGACGGTATGACGTTTTCAAGACCGCACAAATAGTTTGATAGAACTGATGAGGCAATTAATGAATTAGGTCCTCGTGTCTGGATGACAAGTGAGACAACGTGAGCAAATTGATATCAGCCATAACAGGGCCTTTTTAATTAACGGCTCGTGCATGCTTAGGACTGCCAATATCTGTATGTATCTACACGCCAAGTCGTCGCTTGAAGAAGAAGATAGAGAGAATCGAGCGCCGCGTAACTCTTGTAGCTAAGTTTCTCGCCAAAAATATAATCAAGTTGAAGGAAGAAAGGAATATTATTTAAGGAAAAACAATCTATACTAATATATAAAACTGAAGAGAAGCGCATTAATCTCTGGAACTACCAGGCGGATTTGAAAAATTCTTTTTGCATTTGATAGCCCGATTCTTGAGGATGGTTACAGGATATTCAATATCGCGATACGATCCTTAGAAGCCGAGAAAAAAGAAAGAAAGTAAGAAAAATCGCGGACGAAGTCGGGGGGTACATTTTATAATTTTAAAGCACATTTTTCTTGTCTCATTATCATAAAATCCGGTGTTTTGGAAATGGCTGTCGAAACCGTATTTTGGAGATTTTATTTTTGTACAGTAAACCGTATTATAAAGCAATAAATTATTTTTATTTTTGTATATCTGGCATCTCTAGCTATGAAACATCTGCATTATTCATTTTATACTTGCTGAGGCATACGATGTAACAGTACGTACAGCTGATTGCATGCATCGCGGCACGTAATCCTCCCACAATCAATCAAAGAGGGGTTTAGAGGTGGCGGTCAATTTGCCTCAATTCTGATTCATAAATTTAATAATGCAGATTTATAATTACGATCAGTTATTTTTGCGTTTAAAAAAATGTATCTAATCGAAACTAAATTTAAAAATTGAGCTCTGACGTTAAACTCTTTACCAACTAGTAGAAGTAATAAAGTAGAAGTGTTTGTCTGTGATTTAAAAGTATTGGTAGATTTTTTATATCGTACTGATATTGTTTGCACATTACTAACTTCTAAAAACATTCCGTCTCGTTCTAAAACAATATTTTACAACATTATACAGGCTCCACGTATACTCCATGCTACGAAACCTTTAATGAATCAGTACTAGTGTTAGGTTATCAAGAGAAATTTTAAGAGCCTTATCATCTTTAGAGTCGGTGTCTGTATCACCTATACATGGTGTACCTACTCTGCTTATTACCAAACAAGATTGTAGGAAAGAGAGCTAATCACATCGATGTTTATGTAACAACTCGGCCTGAGAATTACTCCATACATAAAACTGCAGCCATTAAACGAGTTTGAAAAATTGTTGGGTTTATGTAATTGTATTGTAAAGTCATTAACTAACAAAATGAGCCGTCAAGTGCGAGTCCGACTCGCGCTCTGAGGGTTCCGTAAAAAAGTATTTTCGCAATTTATTGTTGCAAAAAGGGGTATATTTTTTATGGAACTATAAATTTACGGTTTTTGGATTTTTTCCTTTATTTGTGCTACATGACATTGCTTCTAGGTTTTGGTTCCCTTGCGAGTGTCATAATATGCGCATAAACGAGGCATTAACAGTCGTATGTTTTGATTGAGTTGACTTAGAAGTTTGAATTTTTCACTGGTCGAATGGATTACAGTACGGAACCCTAAAAATTAACAAAACGCATAATATCAATCTTAAGTCCAATGTCGGACTTATGCTATAAGCTTAAGAGATCTTTTACAGTCTACCATACAATGCCTAAAAGACTTTATTAGAGTGATTTATGTTACCAATAAGCTCATGAGTAATTGCTACGTAGGCAGGGAAAATGGCATCGCACTAGCAATACTTCCTGTATTGCAAGCTTTCATACTACGGTAACTGATTCAGATAGGAGAGTGGTGTCCTTCTCTGTAGTAACAAAATAATATATGAAGTATGAAAACCATTATAACAAGACTCGCTTACAATTAATAAACACCCAAGTAATTAGAACTAACCAACGGCATTACAAACAGCGGATTTAAATTTGATGCGAATAGTATAAATGCAGTGAGTCAAATGTATGTTAGAAAATGGAGATTGTTGAAGGCGTATTGGAAGCATGTCTTTATATGGCCTCATACGTTTATTTGTTGCGTGGAAGGCCTTTACAGTCATTAGGGTCAACTGGTGTGTACTTATAGCGCCAACAAGCGATGGTTTGTCTACAAACTGCTAGATTCTTTAATGTTTATATTAGTATCTCATCTTCGCTGTTGGTGTTCTCTACATTTATTTGATCCGATATTAGAGTTTAAACCTGAAGTTACATTTGAAGTTAAAAATTATTGGAATACTAAGCAAGAAATCACGAATCCCAAATTTCAAGTGTTATTTCAAAATAGTTGAGAGAACTATTTTGAAATAACACTTGAAATTTGGGATTCGTGATTTCTTGCTTAGTATTCCAATAATTATTAACTATTTGGAACTCTTACATGGACTAAAAAAGTTAAAATGAATTTTTATATTAACGCGAGCAGAATACCCAAACTCATGCATATCTTTGAGTCTACTAATATAGCATACGTCGTGGTGAAATTATATACTGTTCAGTTCTTTACTTCCTTAACCTATTGTCAGCTAACTAAGCCCATCATATTGAGATCTACCTGCAGAGTAGGTGCCTCTAAGTGTCCACTAATAATAGTCCTTTCGAAAGAGTCCTTTCAGTCCTTGACCTGGACCCATCCAACTAACTCGGACACTACAACCTACCGTGTTAAGGAAAAGGAAAATAAAATGTAACATGCTTTTATTTGCTTGCATTTCATTTGCAACATGTGCATGTTTATTCGTGCATTAACAAAATGGGCATACGGCTAAAGATATAAGGCGCAATTTCCAATAATATTGCATTGTAGTACCGAAAGAAAAAGAATTGGTAAGAGTGGATAACAAAAGAGTTATAAAAGAAGTATATATGTTTTTATATACCACTAAGGTGGAAATTAAGCATACGGCGAATCAATCAAGTATATAGGCCAAGAGTGAGTGGATATATCGGCAGGTGCCGCCCTAGGCACACATATCAATCAAATAGCTGATGTGCTGAATAAGGGACAAATCAAAAGTATCCTAAACCGAATAGCATACGTGAAGAGGTTGATGAGTGTGGAAGAGGCGAGAGAGGTATGTTTGGATAGACGTAGTGATGATATGTATATATGAAGTACCGAAAGGTCGGAAGATATTTATATAAATAGCTTTAAGTACACAATAATGCTGTAATATACTTAATGCTTATTTTTTATATCAAATCAATGATAACGAAGCATAACGACCTGTTTGATGTTAAGTGGGTAAAAATAAGTCGGCATTATCGTTAATGTTTGACATGCTTTTACTAGATTGCCCTTTGTATAGCCATGTAATAAAATTTAAGTAACCGATTTATTACTATAGGTTACCTAAAAAATATTTCCACTCACTCTTGCTCAATATTTATTACTATTATAACTCTTGTTATCTATTCTTACCAATTCTTTTTCTTTCGGTACTACAATACAATGTTTAACGATTCACTCTGCCCACCCCGAAAGGGGTTTGGCGTGAAGTTAACGATAGACAGATAGATAGATTTATTGCTACTACTACTTCTTGCAATAAAACTAATAAATATCATGAAACTTGGCAATCAAATATACTCGTACTTCTGATGAAAATGTGGTACCGTCGAGCAGAAATTTTCAATGGTTAACATCAAGTTCATCTAGGTTGGGATTCATTTAACTTGTTGACTCATTGAAACCTTTGGCGATGCAGCGTATTTTGAGTTTATAGAACGATTTTTTTTACTCTATTACTTTTAGAACTCCATACCCAAGGAGTGCCAACGGAACTCTATTACTAAGGCGACGCTGTCTGTCCGTCTACACAGTGCACAGTCACAAAGTATGTATTAAAATAGCCGCTATAACAACAAATAATAAAAATACTTATATTTAAAGTTCAAGGAATCCCTAAAAGAAGCGTGTTATCAGCGTTTATTCAATGTAGTGGCACGGCACCCTTCAAGTGCTAGTTCGACGAGCAATTTACCTATATATATATATAAAACGAAATATTATTTGTTATCGTGTATTTTAATTCTCTCGCAGATTGAAGCGCATCGCTTATATGATTCTAGTCATAATAAACTCATAAATAAAATAACGAAGTTATATTTATTACAATGGATATCTTTTATTCATATAAAATATATAGTACAGTTTGTAGGTACATTGAATATGTATTTGAAACAGTGTTGCAACTGGACTATTAACAGTCTCTTAAACGGTCCAATACAGAAACCAAATCAGTTTTTTAGATATTCATCATACCATATCCCAAGTCAACCTTTCTATCTATCAATACGCCAGGTCCCGTGTGGCGTAGGCAAAGAGAACCGAGCATTATACGTTGTCCTTACATCTCGTTCGCTTCGCTGCACGCTCGTTGGTACCTTGGACTCCTGATAAAACTCGATCATTTTGGTATTGTATCTGAAAGGTATTCTTAAATTCAGTATTAATTAACTTAATTTTGTTTCATCTTTATTCAGTTCTGACCTAAATAAACTTGACCCAAATCTGATCCAAATCCACGTCACACTCAAACCTCAAGGTCGATATCCTAAAGCGGGGACTTATATAAATTTGGCGAAGATTTAGATAATTACTTAAAAAGTCATATTTTTCTATTTATAATACAAACACTAATACCATATCTTAAACCAACATTTCTATTTTCCAAATCACTTGCGGGGTAGGCAGAGAGAAACGAGCGCCATATGACTATAAACTTATATCATATAGCACTAATACAACTACACTCTTCTGTCCCTAGGGCTGATGAAACCGACATCACCTCCTAATAAAACCTGACAAATTTTGTCAGTCTTGGCCTTCCTTAGCTCCTATATTTTTCCACTTTCGCAAATCAACTATATGCCTATATTATTTTGAGGTTGAAATACTTTAAATACCAAATTCCACGCGAGCACAGTCCCAGCGGCAGCGGCTAGTGTTAAATATACTTGAGAAACATTTGAATGGTTGTTTTTAAGTTGTGATTATAATAACAATTCGAGCCGTTTCGTAAGGCTGTTGCACCAGAGCGCAACACCGTAACGTGTTCGTACGCACACAGCTGATGTTATGCATTGATGGTTACGATAAGTAATAATGACCACTAACGCTATTTCTACATATATTACTTACTATGAGACACACATATTTTATATAATATATATACACATATACACAACGTTGGGAGGCATTCAAATATACAGCCCGCCTGATGGAAAGAAGTTACCGTAGCCTATGAACACCTAGACCAAAAGAAACAGACGTGCCCATGCACACTAATCTTTAGACTGAGGTAGTAGACCCCGCCTATCCTAAGCGATTACGAAACGGGATAACGCTAGAAAGAAGAAAAGTGGTATTTTAAACTGATCACTAGTAGATAGATACCTAACATAAACTATTAGAAATAAATAAAAAATATTTTGCTTTATATTTGCCATCTTGTCATTAGTTAAATAAAAGAAGTCTAGGTAAAAGTTAAAAATAATGTATGTTGTATTATGGTAAACGCTTTCAAATATCCTGACCTAACATGTTATGTTCATCTCAGGAAGGAATAAAACGTCACCCGGTATATTTAAAAGTATTATTATAACGTATGGATGGATGCCAAGAATATTTAACACAATAATATATTATTTGAATTTTGTATTGATGCTTGTTATTTTACCACTCACGCCACAGTTACTGAATATTTTACATCGAAAAATCCAAATATTAGTTCTTAAAATAATACAAAAATTTGGGTGGGTATGATTAGTCTTTTCTTGAAGTAAATAACTAACGTAAACTCATGAAATGATTTTGCTTTGTAACTCTACTCATGGCTACGGGTCGGGGGGAAAAAGTAGAACGCGTAGCTGTTATTGGCTAGTACACGGATTAACGTCGTGTCACTTGTGTGCTTATTGGTTAAAATATTCTCCTATTAAACTTAGAATCTATTAGATTCGCTTACTGACAACCTCAATCGCTATCAGGAATACAACAATCCTCCGGGCAGTTGTTATTTGACCGCGGTTTTCTATTAGGTGGAAGTACTTCCCTAAACATACTACTTTTAGATGTGCCTTATCTGTATTAAAAACACCCAGACCAAGATACAGGACAAACATTTGTGTGCATGGACATATCTATTATATGTCTATGCACACAAATGTTTGTCCTGTATGGGTATCCAAACCCATAATTGTAAGTTATCAAAAATCATGTAAGTTACCGCGTATTTTATTTATCTATCTATAACTTCAAGGCAAATCTCTTGCGGGTTAGGCAGAGAGAATCGGGCTCCACATGACTCGATCCGTACACACTTAACTCGCTTTTTTAACATTCATTGCTCTTCCTATGCAGGCTCGCCGGTTTCTGAGGCTCCTGACATAACCTTCTGATAAAATACGATCAATTTGGATATGTTAGGTAAGTCTTGGCCTTTCTCGGCTCCGACATCCATCTACTTTCGCGTTGTATGTCTGTTTCGTAATTCTTTCTTCCTGCATTCTTTCTACATATTTTAATTATATATATCCAATCTTAGCGAGCTAACATTAGTATCACTATTTTCACCAAATTTTCTACTCAGGGAGTTTATGTTATGCAGAGTTATGACTCCATTGTGATTAATGACCTATCAAGCAATAATATTTACTTTCACTTAACAATATTGCTGTCATACCCATAAAAAGCTATTTCAAATACGGTGATAAACAATGTCAATCCAATATTTATATATATATATATATAATAACGAACTGTTTAATACTAGCGGAACCTGGCGGACAACTCATGCCATAATAAAAAAAATCTAAAAACGGGGTGTGGCTGTGTCGTGAACACGGCCGGGAGTTTTATGTGAATACGTGTTCGTAACAGGTAATATTGTCTTTGAGCGTATTGTAATTGTGTATGGCGTAATCATTTTTGAAGTACTACGCGATGCGTCTCAGTCCTCACTCAACGCAACGAATTCTTGGATCCTTTAACTATCAAGTGGTGTAATAAAAGTTTGTATATAAACAATAGATATGTAGCTACAACACCAAACTATATCCTCTGATTTTGTTATCATCAGTTTTCTGAATTGTCTCCCACTATTTAAAGACGACGCAAATTTAAAGATATTTTCACGTCAACAATATACCATTTTCCAGTTTTCTGTCGTTCGTACAAAAACTATACATGATAAGAAATAAAAGTTTTAAAAAACATTAAATTAGTCCTTACAAAATTATCTTCAAACCTGGATGCTGCTATCGTCTAGTTTAAATATCGAATACTTTTCTTTGTACTCAACCCGTAAATGTAATATGTCATATTTACGAATAGAATTTGAATATTTCTACGAATGTTTAAGAAAATTATATTTATTTAATACAAGACAAGGGCAAACGTGCAGTTGGGTCGCGAACATTTGGATTATTCGGCGCGTGTATTAGGCATTATTCCATAAATTCAAATAACATTTGATCGCACATGTGTCCAATTGTATTTTCTTTTTAGTTTGGGTCAAGTTTTGTTCAAGATTTCGGCATAACCGCAAAAATTGATACGTTAAAGTTCAACACGTATGAAAATAATTCTTAGCACGTGCTTATAGATAATTTCATGGGGATTTTACTCCTTGGTCATTATATGCTAGCCTTTATATTATTCCTGCAAAATGACACAAAACTCTATAATGGAGGTCCTATTTTCAGGTATATGGAGCTGGGTTTTTAATCTAATCATGTAACTCAACCATGACAAACCAGTTTCAAATATAATAAATTTTGCCGTTAAACAATCTGCTTAAACGTACTTCTATTTGCAAATATAGTTAAATGTGACTGGGTAGTCACATTTTCGCAGTTCTGTCAATTTATCAATACATGGCTCACATTTGCAATCTTTTTGACTCACACAAAATTATACGGTGTGTTGTGCAACCCAGTTCGTTGCGCCGACTTGTGCCACACCCACCATTGACGGCTGCGATGACGCCTCTCTGTCTAAAAAATACGCGACATATTATTAGCAACACGAATATACCACAAAAAACGTAGGTAACAAACATCTTTACGACGAAGAATTAATTATCCTCCGGATAAACACCATGTGAGAGCAGCACCAAAAATAACCGAACTGATTGATAATTGACGTCTTGTCATAATCGCTGGGTATATGGTATAGGACTTGACTTTTTTATAAACATTCCTAAAACGTATACATGCGCTAAGAATGCGGTCTTTGAAAATTCTTACCGGATATGAACAAAGTTTAAGGACAAAGTTGCGGGAAATGTTAGTGTCACACTGTTAGCAATGAACTGTACCTTCAAACTGGTGTAAATAGCAATAAAAAAAATACGCTACTTGTTTACAGTTTGAATATTTGTAACCTCCATACCATTTTACTATGCAATTAATTCATTAATAGGAACATATAGTATAGAATTTTATGCTTATATTAAGCTAAGTGCTAATGTAAGTAGTGATATTTGTTTATTATTTTATTTATTATTGGTGCCAAATTTACAAAAATGTTAAACGTTGAATATATTTCATTTAGTGAATATAGTAATAATAAGTGGAAAGTGTCGTAGTTCTATCCTAATTTATAGTACTCGTATATCTTATCAATTAAAGAAATAATTTAAATTTGCTTTACTTGCAATTTCCAGTCTGTATATCATCAAAAATACTGTTAGCTTCAAACTGAACTGATGAACAAGGTAATAAACAAAATGGATTGCCTTGATGATTTCGTGTCATCACGTAGGTAATTGTTCTACAGTTCCACGTAGAAATAGACCATTGCTCGTGCCAAAACTCAAGACTCTAGGCCAGTGGGAAGTACCCTATAGGCATACAATACATATTAGATGTATGTTGTTGTATATACACACATCAAAAGTGTCTAGGGATCAACATATATTTTTGCAATAACTTTTCTCCTGATTGATATTAATTAAAATTTTCTTTAAGGATTCATCAAATAAAGTGTTTTCGTTTGTCTACAGTAACGATAAACCAAGTCACCTTTGCATTAATAAAGAAATTTGCCATTTTCATAATAAAGGGATTTTTGACATTTGAACCACTAACATTAAAGTTCGAAAAAAAGACTGAAATAACAGTTTTCTTTAAACTTTTATTGGGTAACTTAAACAATTAATAATCCGTGTTTCTACCGCGAACACTAACAACACAAGAACATCGGTTTGGCATACTCAAAATGAGTTCATCCAAATCACGCTGTGGAATGGCCGCCCATGTTCGTTGCAACAACAAAAAAAGGTCTTTGGACACGTTACCGAAGCACTGGTACCGTGGCTGAGTGCCATGGAGGACGGTATCGCTGCACCACACGGAGACAAGACCGATACATTCAAATCACAACTCGAAGAGCTCCAACAATAACCGCCATGATGTTAGCCGTGACGCTTCATCACTCTTCAGGGAACTTAATTAGCGACCAAACAGTCAGAAACCGCTTGCATGAAGTGAACCTTCATTCCCGAAGACCGCTAAGGGTACCACCTATAGCAATGCACAATCGTAGGATTCGATATCAATGGGCTCTTGAACACAGAAATTGGGCAGAAGAACAATGGCGTTTCGTGTGCTTTTCTGATGAGTCTCGTTTTGGTATGAGACCGGATACAAGACGTATACGACACTGGAGTACCCCTGGACGCCAACAGCGATTAAAATCCTGCCAGGAAGTCCATCCTTATAGTGGTGGAACCATCATGGTATGGGCGGGTATTTGGATCGGCGGAAGAACTGAGTTGATTTGGATCAGAGGCAACCTCAACGCTCAAATTTATGCTGAGACGATTGTATCAGACGTCATCGTTCCTCTACAAGTGCAAATCGGTCCCTTATTTCAGTTAATGCATGATAATGCACGACCGCACACCGCAAGAGTTGTAAGACAGACTCTCGCCGCAGCTAACATCAATGTCATGCCCTGGCTTGCTCAGTCGCCAGACTTGAACCCGATTGAGCATGCATGGGATATGCTACAGAGAAGAGCTCTGCCGAATATGGAGGGTATTCAGTCGCAAGAAGACCTTTTTTTGTTGTTGCAACGAACATGGGCGGCCATTCCACAGCGTGATTTGAATGAACTCATTTTGAGTATGCCAAACCGATGTTCTTGTGTTGTTAGTGTTCGCGGTAGAAACACGGATTATTAATTGTTTAAGTTACCCAATAAAATTTTAAAGAAAACTGTTATTTCAGTCTTTTTTTCGAACTTTAATGTTAGTGGTTCAAATGTCAAAAATCCCTTTATTATGAAAATGGCAAATTTCTTTATTAATGCAAAGGTGACTTGGTTTATCGTTACTGTAGACAAACGAAAACACTTTATTTGATGAATCCTTAAAGAAAATTTTAATTAATATCAATCAGGAGAAAAGTTATTGCAAAAATATATGTTGATCCCTAGACACTTTTGATGTGTGTATGTCTTGGAGAAAATTACTCGGCAATATACATATACACTCAAGATTTATTTATTACCAACATAGTTTATTTATTTTTAACAACATTGCAGCAGGCTGCGTAATATTAAGCATGCTTGTCTATTATATATTTACGATCAAATTCTGGGTACTTTTAAAAGTCTACTTTTTCAGTGAATTATGAGTGTGTTAGTTCGTTTAGTATGAAAATATGTTTTAAATTGAAAGGAAGGACTATTGAGTTGATTATTTTAATATCTAAATGTTAAATATATTATTTATGTATTAAAATATTAATAGGCTAATTTATAAAACAGCATCATATTACTGTAAAGTGAAAAATATGAAATATTCTTTGATAAGCATTTATTCAGCTAGCGGTACCAGGCGTCCTAGGAGGCGATGTTCGCCTATGAAAAGGACTATGAATGTCAAAGAAACGAGTGAGGTTTGTAAGGACTGAGTCATGTGGCACTCCGTTCTCTCTTCCTATACGCAAGAGACTTTGCGATGTTGGTGAAGATATAAGTAGTAGGTAGGAAATAAGTCTGAATCCTGCAAACACGTATGTTTTCCACAAAATTTCCATAGTAATTATAGACCAGTTTCGGACATTAGAACCAACCTTTTTTTTGGTTCATATACCTAAATCATTATACCGCAACTATTTTTTCTTTTGTAATTAAGTAGATGCAATCAAATGCTTTTACTACTACCAGTAGTAGCATTTAATCTGGCTCAGAGGACCTCGCGATGCATAATAAGTTGCCATTTTGCTTTCTACCGCGGTAAAGGGCCGAAGAGCCCCTTCTACAGGTTGCAATATAATAACGAAACTCTTTATCTTGGCAGTGTACGTGAGCGCGCGCGCGTATTTCACTATTTCACAACTACACGACCAGACCACGTCAGTCCAATGACCTCGTGCCTGAATAGGTTACTAGAGTCTACTTCCTCGCTTCTAAAACGATTATCTCTTTTGTTAATCCTTACGGCGGTCCATTGTGTTACTTTGATTAGCCTACTACTAAAATAACGGCACAATGAAGCGAGCAATCGAAAGTACTGCAATGTTTTGTTATTGCGTGTTGATTTAAAAGTTTTGTCTAAATATAGATTCAATGAATGTGTGGGGAGTTGGAACTTGCAGTGTATTTGCCTTATTAATTTAAGTTAGTAAGTAGTTTAGGTGTGTTAACATCCAACCGCGAACACTGTTGTAAACTGGTTTTTAAAACTGCGCATCTTGTCAATCCAGTCGCGATCGTAACGTAGTTAAAAATTCGAAGTAGGTTATTTATTTTGTGTGAACTCAATTTAAATTTTTGCAACATGCTGTATTGTTTATTTCGAAATGGTGATTTAAAGGAAAAGATAGTACACGTGCCAATTGACCCGCTATTGATATATGTATCTCTCTTTAATCGAAGGGTTTTATAATTGTACTTGGGTACTCTATTGTGGATTGAGGGGCCAATATATTCAAGTCAGCTAAAAGCCACAGCGACTGCGTCCGCATGGAATTGGAATTTGTTTACAATTTCGTGGGTTTTAATTTGCAGCGGAGCCCTAATTCTCTTTCTAAAATAAAAGTAGCTATCTGCCAGTGAAAGCCCCGCCATAATCCAGCTCTTTCAGCGATCCAGTCGTTTAGGAGATTAACCGGAACAAACACACGTGAAACTTAATTTATTTGTACAAATTCATTTTATATTAAACAATAAAATTAGTCATAAACAGTACACATTTGTTACATATAAGTACATAAAATAATCATACAGTAGGATTTATAAAAATTATGTGAGTACATAAAACGTGTGACACAAAGGAACTTCACCCACAACCAAGCGCACGATGGTCCGACAGAATAATGTATGAACTGTGCCTGCATGTACGTTCATTTCGGACTACTCTGTCGAGTCTTTCGACCTTGAGTCGATAATACGAGTATTATCCGCTGGAATACTGAATATCGCAGTTCAAAATTGAGATGCAATGTCTAAACCCTAAAGTTCTGAAATGCGACGCACTTTAGAGAGAAACTACACCATGTCTATCAACATATTCTAGAATGTTTTCTAGAGCTTAGGGTAGGTGCATCTTGCTGGAAAACAGTTGAGAATATGTTGATCGATCGATAGTGCGAAAGGCACTAACGCGCATCGCGGTGGAATATATTCGAGAATATGTATATAGATGTGGCGTATTTTCGCATTACCGTGCGTCGCATTTTAGTACTTTAGGGCTACAGTGCACGCAATTTTGAATATCTTCAGGACTCGGCATTTGTGGTTTTTAGATGCTTGTCTATTATATAATAAGTGTAACTTCCTCTGGTTTTGCCTCGCCGTTAATTTTCCTAATTAACGACATGGCAGTTACAGTAAATCACATTTTCTTTTAGTGTTGGCAGACGGATAATAAACTGTTTTTAACTACCCCTCGTAACTTATACATACAATTTCCAGAACTTATTTTTACATTTTCTTTCTGAGTGTAAAGACCGTATCCGATGGTAAATCATAAGGCCAGTCCCACCTACTGTGATGTGAAGTGTTTACGGTAGCTTATTCACACTTGCAACACAGTGATTATCGTAGCCTATAAACGTTCGTAATACAGTAAGTATCGCACGGCTGTTGCCACTCCCTCTGCTAAGACAGCAACTCCTCAGGAGCTTGCTGGTAGCCTCGCTCACTCAGGAACACAGCAATCCCCCAGTTGGTTGTTATTTGTTATTATCCGTCATGAGTTGCCATCCCCGCTGCTAACGCTCATCACCAGCTACTTAGGGACCTAATTTACTAGCAGCAAAGAACCATTAACTACGTTTTTGTTTATATTAGAGAGAACATACGAGTCACCTGGTAACTATTCACTGCGCCCATAGACATCAGCTACAACAAGAGGTCACCCATCTCTTGTCAGCTATTATGGGAAATATAAAGTATGTAGGTATGTATGTAGAAAAACCTCATGCCAATCATGACATTATTTCGTTGCTAACTTCTGTAACGTAGAGGTTTAACGCGTAAGGTGGAGGATGCAAAAACATAATTGCCAGATTTTTTCAATATTCTGAATGAAATATAAACTTTATTACCCAATTTGTAAGGGAGAATCTCGTTTATCACTTTTGTTAGTCCCCGATGTAACGTTACGAGTTAATTTCGTGTAATTATTTTATTTTACCATTCTGTATATCATAGCCGGTAACCGCAGTTATGGCTTCACACACATGAAATGTATAAATAAAAAGGCTAGGACTCAAAACTTTTATTTGAAAAGGAACTTAATTCATTGGCCATTAACATCACTTTTATAAAATAATTCAAAACGCTCTATTTCAAATCCTTTAGTTTATCATCAAATCTTCAGCACACTTCCATGAGATCATCACAGGATGGTCATTAAAGTATATTTAATATGGGATAATAATGTTTTTTACATTTTGAATCGATTTTGTGAGGGTTAATTAATTGTCAAATCTTTAAATCTCCACCAAGTGTATATAGGAGTGCTTTGGGATTCGACCTTGAGGTTTGAGTGTGAGGTGGATTTAGATCAGATTTGGGACCAGTTTATTTAGGTCAGTATTAGGTAAAGATGAAATAAAATTTAACTAATACTGATTTTAAGAAATCATCGATAATCCTTCACATATAATTTAGAAAGATATACAAAGTGGAAGAAAAGCCAGGATTCACCTGTCACGACTAAATTGGTCGCGTTTTATCAGAAGATGAAGTAAGAAGCCCTAGGAACCAGCGAGCGTGCAGGAAACGAGCTATGAATGTTAATGGAGCGAGTAAAGTGTGTAAGATCATGTCACATGGCGCTCGATTCTCTTTGCCTACCGCGCAAGTGGCATAAATAATATACATGATCCAAAGTGCATACGGAACCCTAGGTGTGAAGGTCTCGGTTGAACAGTTTTATTTATCCGATGAATAAATAAAACATATACAATAGCAGTAGGATGAAAAGAGCTACAAATGTTAAATAAGCGAGTGGGGTGTATAATGACCGAGTCATGTGTGCTCTCGATTCTCTCTGCCTACCCCTCAAGCGGCTTGCTGTAAAAATATACATGAATGTGACAATAAATGTGACGGTTAGCGCAATTCCAGCTGCACCTGTGTGGAGGTGTTTTGGTTGAATCATTCATCTCTGTCCACAGATGTTTAACAATACGTATACGGCAGGCAAACTAATGTCAGCCGTCAGATGACATTGGGTACACCCACATTTTGAAAGGGCGATATAATGACGTCATACACTTGCAGGGAAGTAAATTTCGTCGATGAATTCATTGAGTGATCGTTATCTCAAATAATAGCGCATTATTGTTTTCTTGCTTTAATATTCTAAATATTAGTGTCTTAGGGCTCAGTAGTACCTACAATCAGTAGTACCTACGTCTAATTAGAATTGGATCGTTTATAAAGGGATGTAGGATAGAATCGAATCCTGTTCCCAGACCTTGAGGTCTGCTAGGAGATCCATCTTTTCTATTGAGTTTACATTGCTTGTTGGTTTATCTTTTTACCCGACTGAATTTAAACGTATATAATATTCTTTTTTCAGATATTTGACAAAAAGTAGTAGTAGTAAAAATATTAAGAAGAGTCATGCTCCGTTGGTTCGGACATGTAGAAAGAATGCAAGATGAAAGATTGACGAAGCAGATATACAACGCAAAAGTGGAAGGATGTAGGAGCCGAGGAAGGCCAAGACTTACTACTTACCATGACCAAATTGATCGTGTTCTATCTGAAGGTGATGTCAGGAGCCTTAGAAACCGGCGAGCGTGCATAATAAGAGCAATGAATGTTAAAAAAGCGAGTGAGGTGTGTAAGAATCGAGTCGCGTGGCGCTCGGTACTCTTTGCCTACCCCGCAAGGGATTTGGCGCGAAGTTATAGATAGATAGATCTCCATTCATTTAACCGCAATATCTTTACTCTTGTTTTCACTTTAAATTTTATTAATTTAGCCTATTGCCTTCCCTACTTCCTAGCATTATTCCGTTTTCTATTTGATATGGCTGGCTGGCGTAGGATAGGCGGGATCAACTACCTATGCTTAAGGATTTGGCGAAGATACAGATTTTTACATGGAGCGACTACCGTCAGACCTCTACAAGTCGGAGGGAACACCTGACCTTTCTTAGGTTAGGTCGCCCGTCTCTCGAAACATAATTTCTTGAACTGGCACATTACGATGTGTTCCTTCACAGCTGAGCAAATAATAATTACAAATTTGTACATAAATTTGAAAACACGAATTTAGCGGTACATGATTCGAAAAGCTATCATTGCTTTTAAACTCTGATTCCTACTACAATCACTCGAATTCACATAATATTTCATGTTGAAACTCTTACACTGCTAACGTCTTATTATAAATGATAAATGTCATACTGTATCTGATTAAACAAAATAACAAATCGCATATGACTTAAATATGTTATTATTATGCTAATTTCAAGGGTAATGGTGATTAATAGCGTGATGTCAGACATATTCGATTTTGGTTTAAACGTTATCACGCGTGATATATAATTTCTTACAAAATTACATCCGTGAAGCGTCCTTTCCGCATAGATTTCCTATGAGTGCAAGATGCGAATCAATATTAGATATTTCCTGTCATTAAAAGTGGAGAAATAAACTTGGTAGAACAGAACATCCTTATTTAGTTATTGATTTTCATACTCGTATTAATACCAATATTATGAGCTTATTTTATTTGCTAGATTATTACATTTATTCTACACAAACATGATGAACACATAACTTACATCAAAAAATAGCCCATATTTTTTGCTATTTAAGAATGTAATTTAAAACAACTATATGCAGTAAATATCCAAACATTGAACAATTCTTGTAAATAAATGAATGCAACAAATGCGTAGTCTAGATAAAGCCTCACCTTATAATATAAAATTATACGAGGGTAATAGTCTAATAGTATAGTATACTCGTAGTATGAAGTAGCGTTGAAGAAAGAAAGTATATACTTATTAATACGAGTATACATATAAGTATACAGAGCAGTAATTGCCCAGTAGATAAAGAACCAGCCTACTAAGGGACAGTACCTGGTTCCAATCCTGCTGTGGGCGTGTAGGTACCACTAAATTCGTATTTTCGGATTTATGTATATATCTGTAATTATCACTTGCCCAGCGGTGAAGGAAAACATTGGGAGGAAAACCGCACGTCCAAGAAATTATATTTCTAAAAGCCGTGTGACCTAAACTAACATAGGTCTGGTTTTTACTCTTATTTGTGGAGATCTGACACCAGTCGGTCCATGTCTAAATCAGTATCTTCGCCAAGTCTTTAGGCTTAGCGGACCTAGACAAACTTTGTGTTATTTGATGTTTTTCAGTTGATTAGTAAATAAAATATTTTCACCAAGCCAGATAATAATAACGCCAACTGTCTTGTTTATACTATATTTATATTTTTTAATAATGTAATTATACAAATACGTATATACGAACCACCTTACCATAACTGAAGGACAACGAAAGGCGTAAAATACTAAATAAACAATAATAAAAACCAAATCACAGTCACAAAAACAACCATCAAATTCAAATTCGACAAAGAGGACAAAGACATAAAGCGAAAGAACAATGGCCGCACATCATTTTTATTTTCAACGATAGAGCATTTACATGTACATATATATGTTCCTATAGAATTAGGTTAAGGTTTCACATGAACCCGTATCCGTAGTCATTTTTAAACTGGAATAATAAATGACGAGGTTGAATATAAATTTAATTATAGAACAGTCAGCTACAATAATAATGAGAGAGAGAAAAGTAATCGGCGTTACAAACAGTGGGAATAAACATGATGTCATCTTAGTCCAAGGCGTAAATGTAAAACTAGACGCGATAATCTCTGAAGACGGCATGTGCGGTTGTTAGTAAATATGCGAGCGGCTGGGCGGCTTCAGTGTCAAGGGCGGCGCGCCCCGCTTCTTCGCTGAGCCCCTTGAAGCCGGCTAACGTAACCTGACCCCCCAAACCTAACCGCTTACGTTTAGAACACACGAAAAAAGCAAACGTTGCTTAGCTCTTCGTCACTGGAAGTGAAACATATCCCGGGTGACACAGCGCTACCGTTGCGTTTATGTAACGTGAAACTCTAACTTGAGGTCTTCTTTAAATTAAAGCTAATAATTTACGTAATTAGTAGTCTTAATCGCAGGTCGAGGATTACGCCGAGCTCTTTAATTAAGCTACAATTTGGTTCGCGTCTTCCGTGAAATATTTACCCACAACAGAACATGAAGACACATTATGCGTTTAGGGTAAGAGGTTGTTTGTATTGAGATATATCTGTCCGAATGTTCTTTTATACCATTTCCTTTCAAAACAACTGGAGTCCGGTTTTCTGGGTTACATGAAAATTTTTCAAATTCCAGTATGTTCTTCATAACTGGCATTTTTATGGTGTTAAAGGATACAAGATGGCGTTGCAATAGGTGTCTATTTCTAAGCAGGCTGATCCGTTGCGGTGTATTGTATTAATGCCTGGGCAGCCGAGTTTCGTTTGGCGAATGAAAACTATACCGTTTGATACACTTAAAAACCAAAATATTATATTAATGCAAATTATGATCCAAATATTATTTGAAATGTTTTTTATTTCACGCTTCAGAGCCGTTTTCATTATACACGGCATTTATTTATATATATATACTAGCTGACCCGTCGAACTTCGTACCGCCTCAGGATCAATAAATGGTGTGTTAACTTATTAGATGGTATAAATTCTTTTAACACTTATTATCCTATTCCGGACGAAGACAAATCCAAAAACACAAAAATCATAAAAATCGGTCCAGCCGTTCTTGAGTTATAAATGGTGTAACTAACACGACTTTGTTTTATATATATAGATATATATATATATATATGACTCCGTGCTGATACACCGCACTTGCTTCTTTAATATTTATAGCTCTTTCAGCGATATATATATATATATGTATACGACCAGTTCAGGTGTTTAGTCTTGGAAAGGTAACAAATAGACAGACAGGATTACTTTAGCATTTAAAATATTGGTGCGGCTATGTGGTTACATAACTTAACCAGTGTTACATACACGGGTTTATGGGAATGTTAAATGTGTAAGTAAACAGATTTGCATAATTATGCAAATTAATGTTCAGCTAACTCAGAACAAAAAGAGTATTGATTCTATTTTGTTAAATTGTTATCTGATTAAACATCACCAGACATTTACATAACATTTGTGTGTATATTGAACGTGTAAAAATAAGTTCACACGAAATGGCGTAACTAATTTCTATTTTAAGATTTTTTTTATACAACGTCGCGAGGCGTACAGCTAATAGCACATCAAGCTTGACACGTTGGGCCTTTATACCGTTCTTATTCGTGTGTTATAAGAGTTACAACAGCGCTTTGAGTGTCAAGCGTGACCTGATCTTAACTGTACAACGCTGTATGCGTTACCGCGTTATGCCCATCTGATTAAAAATAGTTGCCGTAGTCTATGAGCACTTGTTACACAGGAAGTAATGCCCGCGCGTTGCTACACCTGCTGCTAACTCGGCAATTTCTCAGAAGTTTACTGATTTCACTCACTCGCAGGAACATGATAAACCTTCAAGGGTGTTGTTATTAGGAAATGGCAGCCAACGGTTTGTTGTTTACTTCCCCTACCTCTCCTTAGGTAACGTTAAATACAAAAAGAGAAGAGCTATGAATGTTAAAGAAGAGAACGTGGTATGCAAGGAACGCGTCTTATCTCGCTCAGTCTACCCCGTAAGGGACTTGGCGTAAAGGTGTAGATAGGTAGTTAATTACAATTAATATATTTAAAAAATGGCCATCATTATAAACAACTTTCATTTCTAGATAATGTTGTCGTGTCCTTCGTTATTCAGGCATTGCATGATTTTGTAATAAGATACACCCATCGCATGAATCGATGTGGCAGATTATCTCTGCTCTAACTGTATTCACTTTCCTATGTTTTATTTGATTTTATATTATTTGCAAGATGCACACGAAAACAATTTTCATGTTGATTGTAATGTTTTTCATATCAATATTATCGATCAATAATACTTAATAAGAATCAACTTGAAAATAATCGACTGTGTATCTAGATCATTCTATGCGTTGATTGTAGTATTGTCTTGTACAAATTTGTTGATATATTGTACCGCCGAATGATCTAGATGCACTGCTTTGTTTTATTGCATGTTGCCTGTAGCCCGTGGTCTCTGTTGCATGCAGGTCTAGACGCGCTTCGCAACAGCTGTCGAGGAGTGCGGAGAGCATCGACCAGTCATACAAGAGGTAAATATCACAAGTTCAATTATCATCGAGTATTAAACTGAACAGAGACTAACCTTTATACCTCCCCGCTACGATATGTACGGTACATACACACGGTCATTACATATTGCGTTGATGATTTCACGTATATACCGCCAGTGGCATAGTCAAATTCCGGTTTACGCTGGAATTTATCCACAGTTATACATGACGACCTGGTTGTGTAAGTAGAACCAAGTCCACGTACAATCGATCGAATTGAATAATGTCTAATTTTGTTATAATTCATTTGAAACCGTCAAAATGGGAAACTATTCTTGTCCAAAATGCGTGATGCACTTTGGACGTCTTTAATATTAAATAAACTACGTCCATAGGGCCGAACAGTCCAGAGATCTATGCAAATTAGACCTTTGTTATCATCTGCATTAGTTACGTTTTAGATAAATAATTAGGTGTCACTCCAGTTCACTTAGCGAGAATAAGGATCTATTATTTTCCATTAATAGAAAACATCATACAAATTCAAAGAATCAAACATTTCACAAACTCTGAAAGTTTGTCAAATGCCAGGTTAAAGTCTATGAGAATTAGTTGACACTAAAAATGTTAACTAAATTGAACCGTATAATAGCTGATTTGTCTCATAAATGTCAGTGACGATAACAAGTTTGTATCTATGGAAATTTATGTTTATGCGAATTTAGACCTACGTGTGTTAAATTGTCTATAAGAAAATAAGCTTAAGGTCACGTTTCAATTTGGTCGATTGACTTACTGTGGTTGCTAGAAGGTTGCCTCTGTCGGTGTATATACGCCATGCGCCATAAGTGCATCTCGAAATGAGAGCTACTTACCAACTAGCGCAGTCACGTGTGTTGTTATCTCCATTGGAAGCTAAAACTGTTCAATCAATAATTAATGCTTATTTTAAGTAGGTATGCATAGAGAGTGACTGAAGTAATTTAACCCAGAAAATGACGATTGATTGCAGTATATATAAAATAGCAAAACAAAAATTAAGGCCAGCCTCCTGTTGTAATCTACCACCGTCAGACCTTCAAAATGTCTTCGAAAAAGATTGTTCAATAGTGTCTGTCACTTTGAGTGAGCGATACTAATGAGTTGGCAGTGTGACGAGCAACTAACACTCTCGAACCTCCATCAATCACATGGAATGTATAGGTTTAATAGAATTCAGATATGCAATAACAAAAATCCTTTTTGGCATTGATTACAAGGTGGAGTGGACATATACACGAGATTAGTTCCGTCATATGTATGCACATGCGTAGTACAAATTAATGCGGAATGTTGTTTGCTCGCTTTGGAAGATTGTTAATGTTGCACGAGCAGTAAATTGCTCGAAGGTCGACAGCGATCTAATGTCAAACTAGTTTTAGAATGTTTACAAAACAAATAGTGCACTTACTACAGTGGTTATTACATGGCAATTTAATCGATGTAATCTTCTTCCATTTGTGCAATAGAAAATATATAGCTCGTCAGCAAAATTCGAAATTCATTTTCTTGTTCCACTGCACCCTGTATCATCAATGGTCACAAGTATTAGAACTATGAAACAAGTCATACTAAATAGTTTTAGCCTTCTTAATGGCTTATATAATAATTATAAAAACACGCCATATTGCCAATCTCAAACGCAAACTGTGTGGATTATTGGTGACGATGCTTAATTTGCGTGTTCTATTCGAGTGATACGCAAATCGACGTCATCGAGCTCCTCAAATATAATTAATGCACATAATAAAATTCGAGCTGGTCGAGTTTTTGCATGGGATGATTATTTCAAAGCTGAACTTATCGATATACAGTCATTTTAAAATGTCTATCTGTCCGTTATGCACCTTTCACGCATAAATTACTGAACGAATTTTGGTGATAGCCCACATTCCGGATCAAACTTGGAAACACTTTGGTCTATTTTTTTTTTTGGAAATGTTTAGGGATACATAGTGAAACTAGATAAACCGCTCTATAAGAGTGCAGCTGTGGGTAACAGTTAGTATATTCATAGTATTATGTTTGCGTTCTCCGTCGTAAAGACCAGTCGACACGTCGGCATACAAAGTTTTGTTAGTGAATTTTATTTCAAAGTTCCTTTTATCGTCGTAATCTGAGAACTTAATACATTAACGGGCTGTTTTTTGTTATGTCATATATACAGTTTGAACCCACAAAATACGGGTTGCCTTAAACGGAAATGTTAATGTGACTGGGGCATTATTAACATTTCGTTTTAAGATTTAACGTGGCATATTTGGAATAATGTTTTAATGTTTAAAAGTATAACCGTTTATTTATCCTCCCGTTCTCTGTATACAAGAGAAACGAACTAATTGACGTATCAACGTATAGTTTAAACCGGTAAGGTTAGTAATTTCTCCACTCTTTTTCCTTTGGTTAGGACATCCACTATTAAAGGAGTATTGAAATTTTTCACTGTATGCTGTGGTACAATCGATAAATATGGCAGTCAGCCTAGATACCACCAAGAAGTTTAATCTGATCTGGCACAAAGCACTTCTCTCCAAACTTCCGGCAAACGATCTGCCCCTCCAGCTTTGTAATTGGATAGCTTCCTGCATGAGCGTAGAATCTTCTATTGGTTGTGGAACATAGAGGAGGAATTGATTTTGATGCTAAAGACGAAAGTGAGCCACTTCTCTATTCTATCCGTTTAATATCCATTGATTTGTCTTCAACTTGCTAGGTCTCCTATACTGAACTTCAGTGCCATCCTTAGCATATTAGTGTCCAATCAACTCAGTGACTTCGTAACTACTAGTTACTCTCGTTGGTCGTTGTATCTTTAGGAGGTATTTGGGACACTGGGACCATCATAATTTTGTCTTCCCATTACCCGAGCGATGACCTTAAATGTTTACGGCTTGAGTCAGAACACACCCATGTAGCTAATTTGTACAAAGGATTTAAATTGTTCGGACACATACGGGACTATTGTTTTGTTCTTACGACATAATTTAACACTTTAGGACAAAGTCCTAGTTATAACGTTCAAAACAATAATTAATCCATTTGTTTAGGACAATGTTTCTAAGATTTCACACGATGTAACGGAATATGTAGTGTTGGATGTAAAGACTAGTAGCTACTAGTACCAGTGGCGTGCACTCTATATAGGCAAAAATACATTGCCTACCCTATCAATTTGATAAATACCATCCGATATTTCATTCTTAAACATAGTTTTTAACTAATATTTCGTATCAAAAATAAAAAATTAAATACAGCTCCTTCTATCGATATAGGTGCAAGTTATTAAAATCATCGCTAGTCATATTCAAATTGCAGCTAGGCGCTACATTACACTAGCGCCGCATTGGCAGCTTTTAACGGCAGAGACACAAACTATTTCTGTCTAAATTTACGTATGTGTGGCGTGTTGTTAATACAAATACTGTAGTGTACATTCCTGTAAATACATTGCCCACAATAATACAAATAACGCACACAATCGCATAGTATAGATAATGTCTTTTCAGCTGAACTATAACGTAAATTACCGAAGTGTCGCGAACATTAAAGTTGATAAATATGGATGATATTCACTGCGAAAGTTGTTCATGTGGTGTGTGTAGGGAAAATAAAAAATGATGCGTTTTCAAAACTATCTTTCGGTGAAAAAAAAAACAAGTGATCACATACATCATTATTTCCCCAAGACTGGGTGACCAAAATCAACATTCTGTATTTTTTGGTAAGTTAATAGTTTTAAAAAAATTCTGCCTACCCTGTCAAAAATCTCTGTGCACGCCACTGGTAGCTACCCGCGGCTTTACCTACGTGGAATTTGGTTTTTCAAGTCTTACGCTGTTGGCCTCTTGTAAATTCTAACCTTGTAACATATCATCAAAAATCGTCTAGTAGTTTTTGTGTTATGTGCCCTAAAACGGACAGTAAGGAAAATGTTTAAAAATGACCATTTTGGCTTCCGTATCGATAGCAGAGACCAGCTGTATCCATATATCACCTGTGCGTTGCTACGATTTAGTTACTTTAGATGTAGGTTCTTATGACAGTAAAATTGAATTAGTTAATAAATATCAAGGCAGGCTAGATTAGACGATACATTTACTCGATCGTTTATTACACAAGTGTTACATTTTGCGCACTACGTATATTGACGGCTTTTGATACCCTAGTTATTTCATTTTTTTTTAATATAAAATAATATACATAATACTTACAGCCCATCTGATGTAAACAATATCTTATAAACGCTTACAATACATTAACATTAAGTATCACTCGCGCGATGCCACCACTACAGTTAACACAACAGCTACATTAGGAGCTTACTGGTGACTCACACGCAGAAACATAACAACCCTCCAAGGAATTATTATTTGGGTGTTGTTTTCTGTGACGGGCTGCTTTGATGGCACCCAACTCTCTTAAAAACACTCACATCAAGACAAACAGACATAATAAGAACCATGTTAACAAAGAAAATTTTCTAAAAACCTGCTGGTCGAGGTGGTAACTGGCAAAGACCGCTAACGTTTGCGGGTTCGTGACCTTCACAAGATAAACATTTGTGGGCGTAAACATGTCTCTTTGTCTTTATTGGGGTGTTTTCTAGTTTTCTAATTATTATAACTAAATATTTTACAAAACAAATAATTGCGTATATTTCGCTGTTGTCTAAGCTTTTCTTAATTTATGACTGGACAGCGCTGAAAAACATGTCCGGAAATATTTATTTATTTAAGATGTATTTCTAACATACAATTTGTGTATTTCAGGTCTAAAAGTCGCTCGGTGGACCATGGGTTCGGCGCACCGTTCGACCTGGAAGCACTCCGCTCCAAAGTCGAGGGCAGGTTCGATGCCGTCCACAGAGGTGAGATTAATAGCTCCATATTTATATAATGCCCCGTTGTAAATTATTTAATATGTCAAAAAACCATAGATACTTTATGCATAAATAAATAAAATAAAAAATACCCAACCAAGGAGAATTATGCCGCCATTGTTGTACGGTGTATAAAACGAATTATATTTAGTTCTATATAAAATTAACGATACAAGAATTGATGAAACACCACCAGTCCAGTAGCAGTGGCACTATACCGGTAATTTATGAGCGGTATATAAAAATTAAGTATATAAATATAAAAGTTCTCTCTGCCTACCCCGCAAGGGACTTGGCGTGAAGATATACATACGTATATAAAAATGCCACCAAAATTTATGAAGTAATAAATAGATGCATTTTCAAAATATCTGCTATTTAATCGTTTTAATCTAGTTTAAAATACAAGGAAAGGCTATAAATATAAATGAAGCGAGTGCAATCACAATTCAATTGGCAAACTAATTCTGAATTCCGTTGAAAACAAAAGCGTAGTTGTTAATATAAATATCTCGTTCATCTGCGAATTTAGAGCGACCAGGTCCAAATGTTCCAGTGCATTTTGGCCGCAGTAGTGTAAATAATTATTATATTATATTCTTCTAAATTGCGTTTCCATTTGTATGTTTTATATTATTTTTAAGAGAGGTAGGTAGGGCGCATTAAAGCAGCCTGACTGGAGAAGTACGTCTATCTCACGACTCCCTAGAGTGTTGTTGTGTTCCTGCGTGCGAGTGAAGTCACCAGTAAGCTCCCAAGGAGTTGTTGTGTAAGCAGCAGAGGAGGCATCGCGCGAGTGATAATTAATATATCGCAATCGTTAATAGGCTACGGCACCCTCTTTACATTAGGTGGGCCGTATGCTTGAATGCCTCCCGACGTAATATTAAAAAAAAGGAACACGGCTCGTGTCATAAGCCGACGCTGGTCTTTTAATAACCCTCATTACATAGCTTCCTTAAATAGCTATTGGGGCACAGAGTATTTAATACTACAACGTATTTGGATACCAAAATACAGTCCCCTGCTGATATTTATATCTATTAGTTTAGATATGCCACAAGACGCTAAGACCTCGATGACCGCCTTGGCAAGGTCCCAGAGACCTCGCCGGGACCATACCAGGTTCCAACAGACCGCCCTCTAGGGATTACCGCGTAGTTTATTAAAGGCGCGTGTTAAAATTCAAACGTCGTAGTCCCCTTTAATATACAGTCATATTTACATTTATACGAGTATCACAAGTTCATACATTAGATTTGGAGGCCGCAGCAGGAGCTTTATTTCTTAGGGATTTAGCGTATTCAAAGAATATTTTTGATAGCAATTTTTATAATTGAGAGCTCAATGGCGTCGTTGCGCGTGTCATTCTTACCGAACACGCAGGTTCAGCAACGTCGACCGCAGCCTGTCTATGGATGGGGGTTTATGTATCTCAAATTTCTCCGTGCTTCAGAGGGCACGTTAAGCCGCCGGGACCGACGTCCCGGCTGCTGTCGATAGATAACAGTTGTTAAGCGTAGCCCTCGGGCGGCTTGAAAACACTGGCCTCCGCCAAGCCGCATTAGAGCAGCGTGGTAGAGTATGCTCTAAACCCCTTACGTTAAAGAGAGACGCATCCCCGCAGTAGAATGAGTAGATTTCACAATACATTCAATACATACAAATCTCTTGCAAATGATTAAATAGTTTAATTAATGTCTACATTTGTTCTTTACGTTACAATTTTGTACGCGAATAGTATGAGTATTTAATTAATTTCCGCTTCATGACTGTGTATCCTCATACATAGTCATGAAACTGGATTTAATTGAATACGTTTTATTATCAGATTCATTATTAATTTATTTAACGGAAGCTCCGTTAATATCCATAATTTCATATTCGTTTTAATCCCTTTTTCTCTTACATATATTTACCGTTGTTATCTATAGACACTTTTTGTTTGTTTGAACGCGCTAATCTTTGAACTTGCCAGTCGGATTTGAAAAAATATTTTTGTATTTGATAGCCCAAGTATTGAAGAAGGTTATGGGCCATTCAACGTCACGATACGATCCTAAGAAGACGAACAAAACGAAAGAAATTAAAAGAACGGCTTCAGCCAGTGTGAAATAAAGTTGAAATAAATTTGGTCTTTTATTACAAGTATTTTCAAACGATCGAAGTTTTAACGCCAGAAATTTTATTACGTACATACTCTGTTCGATGGAATAAAATTTGTGCTCGTTCTTTGAAACAATGTTACATTCTTCCAAGTTTTCTTTTCAAAGAGAACTCAAAAGAGTCTGCCATCATGGACTGCATAAGTCGTATTCCTACAGACAACATATTACACTGAATTAAAATACTTAGGTATGTGTCGACCATCGAATTACGAAACAAATATAATCGCGAAAGTACGAGTAGAATGATACTGATGATGATTTATAGATGCGTAGTGCCGCTACAAAATTTATCGTGTGTTACGAGGTGTTGTCAGGAGCCCTAGGTACCACGAACGTGTATGAAAAGAGCTGTTAAAATTAAAGGAGCTAGTGAGTTGTGTAAAAACCGAGTTACCAAGTCAAGCCAAGTAGACAGAGAGAGCTGAGGGTGACACCCTGACACCCTCTGCTCTCTCTGCCTACCCCGCAAAGGGACTTGTGTAAATATAGTTGCATAACATTTTTAATCAAGTGTTTCAATCAGAAACCCTATCGCTCAATCCTCTGGCAACCAATTAAAACCGAAGCCCTTTAGATGGCGATCAACTCCTGCTTTCCCACTAATCAATGCTTGGCACGGTAGCCTGTTTGTCAAATAAACATGCCAGTTGTAACGTTTGCCACTGTGAAATACGCTATAATTAACAGTTAAAACTCCATGTTTATTTACGTTATCCGCGGCGCCCGGACGCGTGATTGCGGTGTAATGCTAGGAAGATTTATAATTCGGCTGCGTTAAGAGTAATAAAATTATTATGATGGATTGACGCGGTAATTAAATTTTCACACGAATGTTGTTGACTTTGGTAGAAATAACTTGTTGTTTGTTATTGTGGTTGAAGATATATGATTCGCGTATATTCGGATTCGACCATACAATTAGTTTAAATAAACTGATGATTAAAAACATATGTAAGTTTAATTGAATTTCAATTATCGTATTTTTTTCGCTGTTGACCACTGTTACGCCCGCGTGGTTTGGTTTTTCATGTTCTACATAGTAAAACTGTACTGTGTCGCTACACATTACATGTACACACACAAACAAGTCATATTAAACACCGCTTTCACTCTTATTGCGTGCGTCATAACAACGGTACAAAGGTCAAACTGTCTAGCTTGAGGCGTCGCTGTGTTTACATTTAGCGAATTATGTGTAGTAAAATAATTATTTCCATTCCTGTATCGATAAATTCCGCTATATCACTATTTCAAAAAATATTCAAGGTATACAGAATCACTCAAATTACACCTTTACTTCTACGACGATTAATAGTAAGACTAAGATGCAAAAGTGTATAACTTGACGGGTCGTTATCTGTACAAACTCGACCCCGCTATGATTGTACGTATGTCTGATTGATGTATATATTTTCTAAACATTTGTATCTGGCAAGTTGTGTTGAGAACAGCTATAAAACTATAAATGTATACGTTTATTGGAAAATCAATAGCTATTTTAGCATATTACGTAGCCCTTTACTGACATTAAATATATATTGATCGACGACGTGCGTAATTAAGAATTTTGTTCGCATGATTATTAACACAAATTACAATCACTTTTACATCTATATTTTGAACAAATATAACACAGCTAACGCTAAAGCTAACACAGTTAGTGATTTAATTTTTAAACTTGTCGTAATTTTCCACTTACAATAAGTTTGATATAATGAGAAATAATAAAAAATAACTAATACATTAAACGTAAAATAAGCCGTAAAGACGTGTCAAACAAAAAAATAATGTTAAAATAAACGTAAAGACGTGTCAAACAAAAAAGTAATGTTAAAATCAATAATAAAGTTCGGATAAAAAAGATACAATAAAATTTACGTCGTGAGCAAAAATTGTTTTAAGACACATGATGGAAATATCATTTTTTCCTTCTACATCCCCGTAGAGAAAACTCAAAGTGTAAGTGTAAACAGTAATTGAGATTAAACAATTATCTAGTTAACATTTAGCATTTAAAAATATTAATGTTACTTTAAAGATTAAAAGTTCATAAATTACTTCTGTGATTCACGCCTAGTTCCATGTGAAGTAGGCAGAGAGAACCGAACGCTACATGATTCGTTCCTTACACACCCCACTCGTTTTTTTAACATTCATAAACTACTACTCCTATTTTTGTAGACTGTGTGACAGTTTTGGTCACAAAGGTGTAAGTTTTCACTGACACAAACTCAGCAAAAAAAGCTTTTGAGCTAGGAAGGTGAAAATGAAGTTAGCTGTGACGTTACGTAGCTGGCTACAATACAGCTACGAAAAGGTTATAGCTTCTTAATTGGCTACGATAGGGTATTTTGTTTCGATGTATGTAACTAGCTACGAAACGTCTACGAAATAGCAAAAATAGATTCGCCTCTAGTTACTATGAGAGTGCATTTTCTTTTGATTTAAATAGCTTGCTACGATACATCTAGGAAATGGTAAAAGTGTTACGGGACTTTCCTGTTACTTTCGTAGGCACCAAATCAGATATATAATGCAAAAGTGGAAGGATGTAGGAATCGAGGACCCAAGAATGACCTACCATGACCAAATTGGAAATGTTTTATCAGAAGGTGATGTCAGAAGCCTTAGGAACCGGCGAGTATGTATGTAAAGAGCTGTGAATGTTAATGAAGCGAGTGAGGTGTGCAAGGACCGCGTCTTATGGTGCTCGGTTCTCTCTGCCTACTCCGCAAGCGACCTGGCGTGAATATATATTTACATACATACACCAAAAATAATGCTTATTTTACTTTGGTTTTTAATCTGCTTTGAATGTAGCTAGCATTGATAATAGTAGGATATATTGCGAGGTAGCATTATAAAATTTTGATGGTGGAAGCCCTATTTGGTATTCCGAGCGGCGTGAAGGTTTCTAGAATATAATCATGGGCGCAGCTGAGGCTTATTAAGTACAATCCCTACGCAGATGATCGAATAAATACATCGTCTGAGTTGAAAAAAACTCGACTTTACATTGTCCTCTATGAAAAAGGAATATATTGCGCGCTTTTTGTTTGGTTATCGTTCTGTCGCAGAATATAACGGAATGATATGAGACTATATCATTTGAATAACGAATAATTGTTCATTGCAAGGAAACCTTTTGGGGAAAATTTCTACTACCCTCACACTTACTACGGAACCATTTTGGAATAGATGGACGAAAAATTATTAATTTTGAATTGTGTCACTGCGACAGAGTGGAGTTATCAGTAAGCTCCTAAGGAGTTGCTATGTTAACAGAAGGGGTGGTAACGCGCGATTAATTCTTTGTGTATCAAGTTCAACTTCCAGTATTGCAAGCGTTGTTACGCTACAGTAATCACTTTACATCAGATAGGTCGTGTTTTTGTATGTCTCGACATTGTATACTGTATTGTGTGTATGTAAAGCGTAAGAGTTTGTTGGAACAGCGCTAACCACTGGAACAAGTAATCTGTCCCTTTGTAGGCAAATAGTAAAGGGTTGATTTACATTAAGGGACATTGAAAAAAAAAGTTTATAAGTTGCGGCGGAATTGATATATTCGTTAAAAGACTTCTTGTCAGCGCCTGATGTTATCGTCTTAGCAACATGACCTATTATTACCAATGAAAAATGATCAGGCGTTTTAATTATGTTAGAAAAGTTGATAAATGTGACAATAACTCATCTCAATAATATATACTTATACATGTACACGGTATATTTTTGTATTAGATATGGTTTGGTATTAGTCATGGAAGTATTGTGTCACAAATGTAGCATAACTTAGGTGTAAAGTTTATATGGCTTACTGTGAAATATGGTGTAAATGAGATGCGTTTTTATCTCAAATGCTATATACTGCTCAGTAAAAAAATCGCATTGATTTAATAGCTGCCCTAAGTATTGAATGTAGTTAAGGCATTTCATTAAAAAAATCGTTTCAATTATATTTAACGAGCGCGGCGGTGGAATGGTTAGCGATGGCTTCTTTAGCATCAAGGCCCTTGGGTTATATTCCCGCATAAGACAAACTTTTGTGTATATAAACAGGTCTGTTTGTCTTGGTATTTTTTTTGTCTATGTATTATAAGTATTTAGTATTTATTTACAAAAAACAGCATTCGCGTATGTTCATCAGTTGTCTAGTAACCATAGAGTTTTGCTTAGTTTGGGATCAAATGACGCTGTGTAATTTGTCCGAAGAATATTTATACATTAATATCTACACTAATATAAAAATGTGACAGTACCTTTCTCTGTATGTGTTTGTTTTTCACGGTTAAATACCTGAATGTAGTCAGTCTGCCAACGTGAAGGCTATAACCCTTCACGTTGGCAGACTGCTACATCAAGTAATCCGCGATTACGTGAATGCATTAATAGAAAAAATAATAGTATGCTTAGCTTTTTAAACCTTTTTTTAAGAGAGGTTATGGCATATGAATACAACCCGATTGATGAAGCACTTCTTTAGAGGGTTGTTGACGAGTGAGCGGGCTTACCAGTAAGTTCTTAAGGAGTTGCTATGTTAGCAGTAGTGGTGACAGCTTACGAGGGACACTATCTGTTTTAAAAGCGTTCATAGGCTACAGTAACTATGTGTAGTATGCTTTTAACGGGACAGGCCCACCACTCATACCCACCACTGTGTCTCCTGTGTAGCCAGAATTAACAGCGGCGACCACAAAAAAGGCAATGAACAGTGAAGTCCATTGCCGTCCCGGGGGTTAAACTACAGCTGCCTTGGAACTCACAAACGAATTTAATCAGAAGAAATTTGTAGGAGTAGGAAGTTTTAGAATTGACTTCCCCTCTTGGCAAAGTGAGAGACAGCAATATGACAAATAAGGCATTTAAAACCTCAAAGAGATGGCTAGTCAAGTGAAGCTCAACTGCCGTGCACCACGGATAATCAAATATCTAACACTATTGGGACCTAAACAGTGAGTTGTTACCTAACACATCGATTCCAATAATATAGATTGCAGAACCGCCTAAACGCCTGGTAGTTCTCCCTTGTTGCCACCAAATCAGAATAGTATACTACCCCGGATGTGACACGCAAGGAATTTAACATATCGTCCCGCTCCCGTTGCCAGAGATCGCACTCCCAGAGAACATGATGTGCTGTTTGCTCGAATTCATGATTTGTCGTAGAACACTCACATAAAGGCGATGACACAAGTCTAAATGAAAAGAGCTTTGCCCTAAAGTTTCCATGCCCTGTTAAAAATTGCGCAACAGGATGATCGACTTCTAACCACTCTTTACTTAATCTGTCTCGCACTGATTGAAAGAACAGATACAAGTGGCGTCCTTTAGTAGAAGTTTCCCATCTTTCTTGCCATTCAGACAGTAAAGTTTCAAATACCTCGTCAATTGGTTTGAACAATCTAAGAATTTTGTCAATATCGCGGCGTTTTAGAAAGTCAGGGTGTATGTTTTTAGAGGTGTAGTACATTGAAGCCCGGCGTTGAATTTCTAAATCAACTGGTAATACGCCTGCCAGCACTGGTAGTGCCTCGGTACTCACAGTTCTATACGATTTACATAAGAATATTAAAGCGAGCCGCTGACTTTGCAGCAACTTACGACGCGCAGCACCTATGGTAGCCCTATCAGCCCATGCAGGTGAACCGTACGTAATACATCCTAAATATGTGGCTGTGTAAATAATTTTTAACGTTTTAAAAGTTAAGCCCCAGGTCGAGGTGGAAATTCGAGTTAACGCATAAAAGTTCTTTTTGGCTTTTTCTCCAACCTGCTTTATGTGTTCAATGTAATTAAAACCTTTGTCTAACAGTAATCCCAAGTAACAAACCGAGTTTTTGTTTGCAACTGATACTCCATTGAAGTGGAATCGCGGCGGAACCTGCAAATTTCCCTTAAGCAAGAGCTGATATGTTTTGTGAGGTGCGAAATCGAGACGGTTACGATAACCCCAGTCTGAAATGAGGCCAAGGCAAGTAATGGCTAGTTTTTCTATACTTGATCTGGAATTAGCTTTTATTAATAAGAGGCCGTCATCGGCGTAGCCAGTTAACGAACACCCTTCCGGTAAGGGTAGGCTAAGAAAGTCATCAAAACCGATATTCCAAAGATACGGCCCTAACACCGAACCCTGAGGACAGCCCTGCGTAAGCACCTTCGAAGCAGCATAATGCCCAAATGTTAATTTAGTTGTACCATTAAAAAAGTACGATCGAATAAGGGAGTATATGTTGCTATGGCAACCTCTCGCCTTTAGTTTCAGCAACAACATTGGCCACCAAGCATTATCGAAGGCACCTGAAATGTCTAAGAAAATACCTACAACGTATTTACTAACCGAGAGTTCCACAATTTTACGCACTACGAGTGCCGCATCAACAGTAGACTTGCCGATGGTAAAGCCGAATTGATTTTTATGAAATTGAGGGCCACCGGGCAACAGACGTGGTACAATTAAACGTTCAAGTAATTTACCCAACATAAAAAGGCGACATAAAAAGTGTAGTATGCTTGTAAACCTTCCGTTAGTAGCCATTTGAAAGTCAAAATCGCGTCGGCCGTGCACTCTCTCAATACTCAACTGAACATTTGTTGCAGACGAGGACGAGCATGCCAAGAGACTACCGCCGCCGCCGCCCATCAAAACTATCACATACACGGTGAGTGTATATGTACTCGGTCCGTTTCTGACAAGCAGAATTTAATGTACAAGTAAGTATACAGTCACCCTAAATCCGTCAGCAGTATCGTGCTGTTTCAATGGTAAATTAATATCTTGTTTTTCAGAAACGTAGTTATAGTATTAATAAGTTCCATGTTATGTTATAAAGTGATTTTTCATCAAGAGGTTGAAGATACATTTATTACAAAACAAAAACATTAAGTACACTGTTACAGTTTGTGTACACAAGTAAATAAACACTTAACCACTGTTCAGTATAAAATTATTAAAATTGTCTACGGCATGGCTATTTTTTCCGTATAGGTACTTGACAATTGATCAATAAGTAATACAAATCGATGCCAAAACTACGAGGTCTTTGTAGAAAAATCCTTTCTAAACTCTATGTTACCTTTAGGGTTTTCCTTTAATGTCGTATACTTTAGCTTATTTTCTGTATAATTACACCTGGATGATAATGACGACTTAAGGATTGTATGTTAGACCTTTATTATCATCATTATCGAGTAGTAATTAAAGATTAAACGAGCTAGAGTTAGATCATTAAGCCGTCATTTTCACCGATGATTACGAAATTATGAACACTACGAGTTCTTTGTAGAAAATCCCTTCTAAACTCTATGTTACCTTTAGGGTTTTCTTTTAATGTCGTATACTTTAGCTTATTTTCTGTATAATTACACCTGGATGATAATGACGACTTAAGGATTGTATATTAGACCATTAATTATCATCGTTATCGAGTAGTAATTAAAGATTAAATGAGCTAGAGTTAGATTATTAAGCTGGTATTTTCATCGATGATTACGAAATTATGAACATGTCCATAATCATGTTCACATATTGGAATTTTGCAAATCGGCGCTAAAAAAGGTCATATAAATTGACCTCTTTTGACATTTGAACTGATAGTACATTAATAATTAATCAATGTAGGTATAAGGTGTCTCACAATTTATGTACAAAGGAAAAGAACAAACAACTTCTATCATGGAGCCAACTTTGAAATCGGGGAAAGGAATCAACGCCTCCATAGAAACCGTATCATTAACTCATCATTTTGTATGAGGATATATATTATCTGTATAATACATGTACATTACTTTGGTAAAGTAATATATCCCACGAAAACGTATGACTACATATGGGAGAGAATGATAGTACGATTAAGGTGGTCGAGACTAGAGCACTGCGCAAATGCTGCTTCATATCGCTTGCAGACCGATTTCGCGATGATGATGTAAGAGAGTTGGTATTAATTAAAGTATTATATTAGAGTATCGCTCTTAAGATAAGAAGAGGTGCGCTCCGTTAGTTCGGTCAAGTAGAAAGAATGCAAGTTGGAATGACGAAAAATATATACGACACGGAAATGGTTGATGTGAAAACCAAGGTAACAATCCACCTATCATGACCAAAACGGTTGTACTTTATTGTGTCAGGGGGTGGTATAGACAACTACGAGCGTGCATGAATAGAGCAAAGAGTGTTAAGAAAGCGAGTGAGGTGTGTAGGGTCGGTTCTCTCTGCATACACCGCAAGGCCTAGAAGAAAAACATTACATGTGTACAGGTCCTAAATTATATTTCTTGTATACAGGTTCGCGACCGTGACACGCTGACTTCCCTGGCAGCACGGTTCGACACCACTCCCTCCGAACTAACCAAACTGAACAGGCTCGCCACGCAGATCATCTTCGCCGGACAAACGCTGCTTGTACCTGATAAGAGGAAAGGTGAGATAACAAATACTTTGATAACACGCTGACATACTGAGTTAATTGCGCAAAACCTCTGTTGCCCATCTCACCTGACAACGTTCTCAATAGTGACGCATTGAGAGTAGACATTACAGTTAGAGGCGACATAAAAAATAATAATGACATAATTACACATAATTTTTTACAATATATTGTTTTACGACGTCTTTATTGTTTGCAACACGCAGTTACACGACATAAAAACTACAAAGCCTGAAACTGTGATTTTCCCGTTGTTGTTTTTTCTGCATATTAAAGATAATTATGTTGTCCATTGATGGTATTTATTACAATGTATTTACAACAATATCAGAGATACGTATTCTGCCCACGTAGAGGAAAACAACCAATGATGTAATTCTAAAATCGAAGAGTACTCCGACTTGAATATTGTAGGCAGTTCAACAAGGTTTTAAATCATGGACACGTGGAGTTCTCTAAGGCGTTCTTACTTACTTAGGCGGGAGTACCTTTTTTTTTTTAGCCAGTTTTTTGCGTTTATTTACGATCCCGATGATGGCATTACTGTTGCGAACGCCCCTTACCTCTCCCCCTCCGACTCCAACCCCAACACTCCACACACACACCGCGCTCGGCGGATCCGGACGCGAAGAGTCAGGACTTCTGCGCGATACACCAGGTACCGAGTAGCCCAGGTACCTGAGCGCCTCTCTCCGTAAGGCCCTTCAGGCACGAACCCGCGTGTTCGATTAGATTCTCCAACGACGTCCTGAGCCGAGGTTCGACCCCTCTCAGGGGGCCCTTAGGCTGTCGTTTTACTTAGTTTGCTAGGCTGTGGCGCCTCACGCCCGCCTCTTAAGTCCAGTGACGTAGTAACAGCCCACTCGGGGCTAACTACATAGTCAGGTCAAAAAAAAAGCGTTTATTTACGAACGATTAAGCCTAGCTACTTTGCTTCAACTGCTTTTAACAGCTCAGCTGTGACATCACACCGCTTAATAATTATTAGTTGTTCTGTGATTTCACGCCCTATTTTATTTATTAGCGTAGATTCTAGTGTCAGACTTCTTCCTCCTCCCTCCCTTAGACTTCTAATGTTTTGTTAATTCTATATTCAGATCTCAGGAACGGAAATCTGCCAATGGTTGCGGTGCTCGGTTACCTCGAAACCTTTGGTTCAAAGCTATTTTAGTCTATTGGTAAAAATCAATCAAGACATCAACAAGATTTTTAGTATAGTCGACTAACACTGCTGTGATGTTTTTTTTTATACAACTTCAAGAGGCATATAAGCCTAAGGCCCACCTGATGTGAAGCGGAGCGTAGTCTATAAACAAAACGCTTGCATCAAGTATCACTCGCGCACGCGCAATAGGCAGCTAGGCAGCGCGGCCTCTGTTGCTAACAGCTACTCCTTAGCAGCTTACTGGTTATCTTACTCACTGGCAGAAACACGACAACTCTCCAGGCTGTTGTTATTTTGCTGCGGTTTTTTGTGAGGTGGAGGTACTTCCCTAGATAAGCTGCTTGGATGTGCCATACTTCTAGAGAGGTAGGGCGCATCAAAGTCGCCCGTCTGGGCAAGTACTCCCACCTCACAGAAAACCACAGCCAAATAACAACTCCCTACTGGGTTGTTGTGTTCCTGCGTGTAAATAAGGCCAGCAGTAAGCTCCTAAGGAGTTGCTGTGTTAGCAACAGAGGTGGCATCGCGCGATTGAAACTTAATGTATTGCAAACTTTCATAGGCTACGGTAACCACTTTACATCAGGTGGGCCTTATGCTTTAAAGCTCCCGACGTTGTATAAAAAAAATCTTAATTGATTAGGAAACGGAATAAAGCTAGGAAGAAGAATATATTTATGCAAGTAATGGTTAATTGCCTGCGACCTTTCGTATGCTGGTAATCCTCACACTCTTTTATTAGGTACCCCCCACCGTTTCGCAACTATCAGAGCCAGGTTCCAGAAATCCGTCATAGTATGTACGAGTATGTATGCCATATTGGAAACTCTTAATAAAAATAAAAATGCACTGCGCGCTTCCCAAGTTTATATCTAGTGACTATGAAGTAAATGCATAATTGCACTTCACTAATTCATTGTGCGGAATCTTCATGTGATCCGATACACACTTGGTCGGATTTTCTATCTATCAGAAACCGGTAATAGTATTCCATTGAGTTGATTGAATCATTGACGTGTGTGCCATTCGGATTTCCATTTCGATTTAAGGAAATGAAAGCTGCGAGGAAATCGAATCTTATCGTGCGAAGTGATGTCCTTGGTAATAACAGCATGGAACATTGTTAAAGCAATAAAGTGCATTTTATATCGATATAATTATGAAACTTTGCCGTCTTGATTGACAACATTTGTTAGATCTTTGTGATATTATATTATTTTTACAACTGATTTCTACTGGGAATTTTTGTTTCCCTTGTGTAGATATTTTGATAATTATTTTTTTTCTCAAACATGTAATTTCATTTTTATTTATTGTCTAATCAGTTGCTATTTAAGCACGATTTATCCAATTTGTGGCTAATTCACCATATTCGCAGTTGGTCCAATTCGCATTTAGTCCAAATTAAAGATAGATAGATAGAATAAGCTTTATTTACATAATAATTGTTCCAGGAAATTTCTTAAAAAATAGTAAAACATCAATACCTATTATGCATCTTTCCAAATCGAAATATTACGACATATTTAAAAAATAACACGCTTATTTGATGTCAACCAAAATATACGTGCATAAATTCGCTCTTCTGTATAAAAAAGAAGAAACTGAATAACTGATATATCAACGCATAACCCAAATCAGTGGGTCTAGAAATAGGTCACAGAATGACGGGCAGCTTCTTTTCATCAGTTTTATTTTAATTTTGTCATATCGAATTCTAAAAAAGTGGGACCTGACTAACAGCGAATTGGACCAAATGCGAATAGAGCTAACCTAGAATTTAGAACAATGGTCAAATGGCTGGGGTTTTTATCATTAGATTAACTGGATATTAGACCAAGCACGTATTTTATACTTGCACTTTAATAGGGTCTAAAAATAGGTCACAGAATGACGGGCAGCTTCTTTTCATCAGTTTTATTTTAATTTTGTCATATCGACTTCTAAAAAGTGGGACCTGACTAACAGCGAATTGGACCAAATGCGAATAGAGCTAACCTAGAATTTAGAACAATGGTCAAATGGCTGGGGTTTTTATCATTAGATTAACTGGATATTAGACCATGCGCGTATTTTATGCTTGCACTTTAATATGTGTTCAATTCACTCACATGATAAAACAGCATGAATTGTTTATTTAAACGGTGTAATTAAAAATGAATGTGCTTTCGTTCCTTCTGTATTGTATCTGTACTGTAGTCGATTTTAGAGTACTAAATAGTGTACATAAACACGTTAAAATAAACAAGTAAAAACTTATCTAAATCGTTTAACTGTCTCGACGTATAGGGTCTCAAAAATTATGTTCATAAAAAATATATAAGCTACGAACATAGAACCAAAATCACAGGAGAACACATTGCCATGTATATAAAAACCAATACAATGGTAGTAAATTAAAATGTTACTTTAGAAACATTTCTGGATATCTATCTATCATAGTGTCATTGATAAGGGAGTGTAATACCTAGGAGCTAATATCATGGTTTCCAAGTTAACACAATTTAAAAAATCATTTCCCGTGACGTAACAGTGTAGTGAGTTCTAGTTACGTCGATTGGATAGTTTTAGTTAATTTAGTTCGAAGAATTAGTTGTAAACTTCAAAACCTATTGAAGTGAAACGGCTTTCAAAAGAACACTTTATCTCTTTCTTCTTCTTTGAATTCGCTCTAGAAAGGCAATACGAACGTAAGGTAATTGCCCACCTCGCATTCAGTTGGGCACGCTCTCGCGTCGCGTCTATACGTACTTCGCCACAAAGTATAAATCTCTTAAGATATATATTCATCTCTATCTAACGACAGGTATTATTTGTCTCTTTGTTAGAGCAACGTGTCATAATAAACAACTGTACGTAGATATAATACTACTTGCGCCATTTTAAAATACAATAATATTGGTGTATACTGTCTACCTTTTGATACGTCACTGTTTGAATTACATTTAGTAAACTTCTTACGGATAGTTCGCTCATTTCCATATCAGTGCTCAAAAGGAAAGTAGCTCAAACAGTTAACGTTGGTATATCCGGAACCTTCTACTTGAGTTATTTACGGGCCAAGTGCTCCTTCACGCTCAATTTGTTGGTTGCAAGTCCAGCTAGCAAGCGGTCGAATTTGAAGCGTGACGAATTACTTTGACGAGAAACTCGATTTGTAACATGGCCTTCGGTGTCATCGATGATTTACCAATTTTAGAGTTTACTAATTGCTCCTTCTAAATACTTAATTATCGATGAATTTACACAAATTTGGCTGCTATTTGACTCGACTTCAAAAGAGGAGTTATGTTAACCGATGTCTTGGAAACGGTTTTCTCGATTTGGTTACTTAAAACTATATATATGTTGATTCCTAGGTGTAGATAAGATTTAATGATTATATGCTATATATATATATCTATACGTTAAAAAGTTATTTTAATAAACTTTCATTAGTTATATTTCTTTATGTCTTTGTACGTGATCCTATTCTAATTATTCTTTCATGAACTCCATGTATTTTTGAGATTGAGAATGAAGATTTGCCTTTATTATAGTTTGATAAACTAAAACGTCATGAATAAAAGTTCATTAAAATTACAGTAAAATTACCACCAAAAAGAAAAAAAGACACGTGACAAACTATATATTTAACGTACAATAAACGTATAAATTAATTCATTCACCGGTGCAGAATGCTGAAAGTTTGGGATAAGACACGCACTTGACACCATCCTTTATCATAATTTAATATAAGAATTGACTGCGTCATGAATGTTAACCCTGGCCCGCGGTGGAATTCGTATATGTGAGGTGACCTACTCTCAGGAAGTATGCTGAACATTCTTAATGGCAAGAGGTTAATTCAAAAACTAAAATACACACGACATTTGTATTAAGCCGACACTTTAGGCATAAAGACACGATACCTCACATTTCAAAGTCGGTTTAGTATACAGGAGATCACAACGAACGAACATATTCATACGTAAAACGTTCTAAAAACATTACCATCTTTTTTGGTGGTCAAAAATCTACTTCAAACTGCATATATTACCGTCAGTCGATGTAAATTATCCAACGTCATCAAACGCCCGAAGTAAACGCCAACTTTAAAAAAATATGTTTTACATAGACTGCCAAAGCATCTGCTGATTGTGTATTAAGAAACAAAATAAATGTATTTATAATTTTGAATAACATCGTAAAGTCACTTAAGCGAGGTTTGTAGCATTTGAAAAGACGAGAGATGTAATAAATCTGAGAAAGCGTCGACCTGACAATTTCGCAGTCCAAACATTTTTATGGTAGGTACTGCACTATTACAGAAATTGAAAGTCATGCTATCGAGTACGTCATTGTAGCCAATATCTATTGGAAGTCTAGTTCACCTTATAGGATAGTGTTTTCGTCTGCCGCGTAACAGCCGTTTGTGTTTGTGTGCTGATCAGTTTATAGTTATTGCAGTCTGAGCCTCGGCAGATCTTGTTTTCTTTTTGAACCTATGTGATCCACATTTAATATACAATTTCAATATAAAAGTGCTGCTACGTGTGAATGACTTAGGAAAACCAGCACCCATCAAATGGACTATTTGAAGAAAACTTACATGTATCGGTACGCAAGCCTACCCGGTGAGTTAACCTATAACCATTTCTCTTGTATTGTATGCAAAAAAATCCCCGATTTTCCCTAATTCCAGATAATTTTTAAAATAGTAAATAACTAAGTTGCCCGTCTTGAAGTGCATAGATAAATCCTACTAATATTATAAATGCGAAAGTTTGTATGTATAGATGGATGTTTGTTGCTCTTTCACGCTTAAACGGCTGAATGGATTTGAATGAAATTTGGCACGTACAAAGATTATGATCTGGATTAACACATAGGCTACGTTATTTGACTCCACGCGGGCGGAGCCGCGGGCAGCAAGTAGTGTAAAATAAAACCAGTAAAGAATGCGCAAGCTTGCATTGCTAGAGGAACACCTGGCTCGTCAATTATATAGCAATTCAATTTTTTTTTTTAATTTGTCGGCCATTTTGCCATTTTGGTTGTTCCTTAAGAGATAGAAACGGTGTGCCTGAACATTCCTGTTCTACTTTTTTATGCTGAATCCGAATCTGAAATCACAACGCACAGACAAACGCACAGACAAACATATAGATTTCATATAGGAACGGTGTTACTGAAAATACCAAATTAAATTTCTTACATAAAATATGCCACCATTTCTTATGTTTCAAATTTTAGGGAACAGTGATATAATTTATGATAAACACTGTTATATGTATTATATAGTGTTTATCGTAAATTATGTTATTGTTAGTTGAAATTATTTTATTGAGGAAAATTATTTTATTGTTTAAAATTCTGTTGACGTTAAAACAATAAAAATATTTTCCTTCCTTCATATTCGTTGTTATATTAAATGCTTGCCAAGTCGTATAATGTATTCCTTGGAGCTAAGCTCAATGGTGTTTAATGGCCAGTTAGAGCCATATTGCACTATGCCAACGACTTTACACTCGTTTTTAGTATAATACGATTGATACAAACAACATCTGTTTCAGTTTATTGATGTTAGCAATAAACCTACCGTTTATATGTTACGACGCACCTGAAAATGTATTGTATGAACAAAATATAAACTTATGCTCAAAACATGAATAGCATTTACATGATTCGGTATTGTTTGCGTATAAAACAAGACCGCAATCAGCCTTGGTGTTATCCATTGTTGCGTGCTATAGACATGGAATAAATTTTTCTCATATTTACACGACAAACAGAAACTACGACAGTCGTTTGGTACGACGGACAGACGCGGCCGTGTCGCCTGGTGTACACCACGCGCGCTCAACCTGCTATTTTAAACCACTACCGAAACACAGTGCCCCACTTCGCTTAATTTACATTGAAATCAATTCAGTCGCGAACACCGATACAACGCCATTGTGGAGATATGGACTCGGTTTATCGGACGCGATAAGTGTACCACTATAATGTTTGTTTCATACCGATTCAAGAATGTTCAGTTTTGAATTCCTCAAACGGTGGTATCAAGGTGTGTAGTATGGTGTACGTTTTCAGGGAATTACGTTGTTATTTCTAGCTGTTGTCACCGCCGGTACGTTGCGTGATGTAAACAATAACAAGTGTTGTAAATACGGTGCTCGTGTCGTTTTCAGATGGCGACAAGGACTCGGACGGGCCTTCGGAAAGCGGGGACAACACGTCTGAATCAACACAGGGACCACCTAGTGAACCTGCACAGGAAAAAGGTAAACATTTGTATGCATAAAAGAAGAAACTGAGTGACACGTCAACGCAATGCCCAAACCACTAGGTCTAGAAACTGAAAAAATTTCATGTGAGTTTTTAAGTCGACGTAGGCACGAGTTATGAAGCGATTTTCGAATAATCTCATGGGATGTCAAGCTTAAGTCCAGGCGAAGTGCGCACAACCTATTTGTAGACACGAAGAATCAGATTGCCTATAAATTTGACTTAAAAAACAACAATCTATTAACTATAAAAGGAGAAATTGATTGAGTGATATATCAATTTTTATCTCCAAACGTTGGAAATAGGAATATAAGGATGCATGGAATTTTTACGTGGAAACGCGCGGACGAATTTAAGAAGAATCTCTAGAGAAACATAATAATCGATTTTCCTTTCATATTTCCGCTCTTTTGCTGTATCTTGAGCATATTTTACACCAGAATGTTTCTTTATATATCCATGTAACAACGAATAAATCAAGTGCTTGTTAAACTATGTTATCAGATTATGTAGAGGAAAAATTTCCTGTATGCATTTTTTTAATTGTTTTGCCGTAGCTCGTTAGAGTAGTTACGTCCTTGTGTTCGTATTACTTAGCCGTTTAGAGATGGTTGGAGAAGTATAGTTATAGACTATGACATAATACTGTAGTTTCCAGTTTGGCATTCAATTAATATAAGTGTTTAACCCAAGTTTTTATCACTTTCCATTACAATATACAGGAATATTATTTAGATAATATAAAGAATAAAGAATATAACAATTATTTTTTCATGCTACGTCGGATGGTAAATGAACATACGGCCCGCCTGATGTGAATTGTACAACGATACAATGAGCCGCCTACACTGCGCACACAGAAAATACTCAATTTGTGATCTAACCCTATACTCTTCTAGGAAATTGTTATTTGGTTGGGGTGTTTTACAAGGCAGAAGAATTTCCCTAGCCGGGCTGATTCTTATTAAACATTCTATATCCTCTGCCCTTCATTGACTAGAGACTTATTTGTTTATTGGTGGAGTGCAACCTGCGTTCGTGATGTTGGCTTTTCTATAAAGATAATAGTGAGTCGATTACGTCATCCGGTTGATTGCCACATGTGGTGAAAAATCACAGAAAATAATCAACTTGTCGTATGCGTTGACATGTTATGTATTCACATTAATAATATAAATGCGAAAGCAACTCTGTCTATTTGTTACGTTACATTTTCTCATCTGAACCCCTAAACGGATCACAATGAAGATTAGTGTGAACCAAGTCCAGGACGTGAACATGGAACTCAGAATACTCATTATGCCATAAGTAATTCTTACGTGAGCTGACCCGCTCCGCAGCCTCAACAAGATACGTTTTTCTTCTTTTCTTAGCGTTATCCCGTTTCCTAATCTATTAGGATTGGCGGGGTCCGCTACCTAAACCTAAGGATTCGTAGATACTGATTTTTACATGGAGCGACTGCCGTCAGACCTCCACGACCCACGAGGACAACCAGATCTTTCTTAGGTAAGGTCACACTTCTCTCGAAATATAATTTCTTGGACGCGCGGGTTTTCGCACGATGTTTTCCTTCACCGCCGAACAAGTGATAATTACAAATATGTAAATCCAAAAACACGCATGTAATGGTACATGCCAGGAATCGAACCGGGTACCTGTTGGTCACTAGGCCGGTTCTTATGCTCCACTAGGCTATTACTGGTCCTCCGCGACAAAATTCGTTATGAATCATAATATTTAACGTAACATCGTTTGCTTAATTAGTGTTGTATCAGTTTTATCATCATGCCCTCCTATTAACAGTTCGATTAATGGTGTGACCGATTTATCGATACTAATTTATAGATTTATAGACCGTGCAATACGCACACACAAAACCACTGCAACAACGTATACAGTTTGCATGACAATGGCTCACTGTAGGCTTATTGACAGTGACTGTGATTATCATTGCTTATTGCTGAAAATAAGACAGGCAAGTACCTCCATCTCACTGAAAACCACAGACAAATAACAACTCTCTGGAGGGTTGTTGTGTTCCTGCGAGTGAGTGAGATTACCAAGAAGCTCCTAAGGAGTTGCTGTCGTAGCGGCAGAGGTAGTTTCCCGTGAGCGATACTTATTGTACTTGATGTTTCGAGGAAATGTCAATTCACCTACAGTTCCTAGTTTACCTCTATACCAAATTTTATTACATTCATGAATGTGGCCGTGAAAAGTTAACACACAATCAAACAATTAACTTTGCGTTTATAATATTGGTGTGCACAGGCTTTTGTACGCGACTTAAGCCCCGTGGGGATCGCGTTATCGCGATTAATCCCATGTCATCCAGGTCTCCATATACCTTTAATGAATTTCAAATCATTTCAGTAATAAACAGACTGACCGAGTTGATTTTGCATTTATAATATTGTATGTATGTATATGTTCACGCCTTGTGGGGTAGGCAGAGAGAAACGAGCGGTCTTTACAAACCTCACTAGCTTCTTTAACATTGTCTCCTGTCTCCTGGACACGGTCTCCTGACAATTTTGGTCATGGTAGATTAGTCTTTTGTCTTCCATGGTTCATATTGTACAATGCGAAAATGTATGGATGTAGCTTACATTTTCTCACTTTGTATATCTTGTTTCTATGTCATTTATATAATATGAATATGGATAAAACTCGAAATACTCATAACAATGCATCAAGCTAATACATTTTATGTCATTGTAGTAAAGGTCATTTTTTGTATAGCTTGATTTGTCGCCGTGTCGACATAGTCTGAGTTTAGTCACAATATACAAAAGTATTTGCATTTGACTTGTTCATTCTTTTTCCTAGAAGCATATTGTCTTGCACAGTTGTGTACACATAAATGATGTGAATGTTTGTCGTATTTCAGAGATCTTGGACAGCTTGCGGCCGGTGTCGCCGGAAGCACCGAGCAACAGCAGCAATGCTCCTCAGCGGTTCCTCAAGATCAACGTACGGCATATTACTGATGGACAGGTCAGTACTATAAACCATTTACAGGCAATTTGATCTAAACTACTTTGTGTACTTCCGCTCCCAACTAATCGGGAGCGGAAGCACACAAAGTAGTTTGGATCAAAATGCCTGTAAATTTGACTTTCGCAAAGTAACGCCTGAATCTATTAACTATAAACCATTTCGTGCCATCTTACATACAGTATTTTCATAATACTCGATCATATGGTACACACTTAAATCAATAAGTCGCTTTTCGTAATCTTTGTAGTCCTCTATATTACTACCATTATAATACTGTGTATGAATATTTTGTATAATTTTAATGTGTTCTTATTGTGAGTAACAAAAAAAAAATATTAAACATTCTGGTGCATATTACAGAGGCCCATGTACTAACTAGAGCATAGGAGGCATTCAAAGTGATTACCATAGCCTATGAACGCTTGCAAAACGTTAAATATCGCTCGCACAGCCGCTTCTTAGAAATTTACTGGCGATATCACTCATACGCAAGAACACAACAACCCTCCAGGGAGTTGTTATATGGCTGTGGTTTCTGTGACGTGGAGGTATATTTCACCAGACGAAATGCTTTGATGCACCCTACCTCACTTAGAAAAACCCAGACCAGGACAAATAGACATGTTCATGCACACATATTATATTTGTCTTGTGTGGTAATCGAACCCATTAGTCCTGGTGTCAAAGCAGCGTTATTAACGACAGAGCCACCGAGCTCGTCGATATATTGGTATTAGAATATTCCTGGTGCTTATTGCCTAGTTGTGTGTAGGCTGTATAACCTTTTCACGTGGACCGTAAGTTTCTATTTTACATTTTGTGTTATTTAAAAAATGTCTGATTGTCGAAAATTTTAAGATATAAGGCAAAGTTGACTTCAAATGTACCTATGTGGTGCACTCTGCTGTATTCAGTTGCTTTTGCAACCGAGGATCTGTCAAAAAAAGGTTGAATATGGTAGTCGGTAAACAACTGACAATGAGGAGTTGCTAGCAGCGGGTGTGACGACCCGTGAGACCTTTTCCATTGTTCATAACCGTTCATAAATCATTGCTAGGGTAACCGTTTTTTTTATACAACGCCAGGAAACAACGCTTGAAGTAAAGTGATTACCGTAGTCTTTGACCGCTTGCAATATAAAGTTTTGCGCGCGTGTTTGCACCTCAGTTGCTAACACGGTATCGTGTTTGCTTGTAAATGACTTCACATCTGACGAGCTGTATGCTTGTGTGACTACTGACATTTTATTAAAAACAGTTATTTAATGTCCGTGATTCAACAATACACCCATTTGTTTCCAGGGCGTGGTGTCCGGCGTGTTGCTGGTGACCCCGAACGCGGTGATGTTCGATCCCAACGTGTCCGACACGCTCGTGATGGAGCACGGGCCCGAGTCGTACGGCGTCATCGCGCCCATGGAGTACGTCGTCAACGCAGCTATATTCTATGACATCGCACACATGCGCACTCATGGACCTGATAATCATAACGCGCACAAGTAAGTAATTTTGCCATAATATCCCATTGCTGGGATCTAGCTTTAATCGATTGGGTTGAGGATTTTATTTTATACAACGTCGGAAGGCATACAAAGGTACGGCCCACGTGATGTAAAGCGGTTGCCGTAGCCTATGAACGCTTGTAATACGTTATGTATCACTCGCGCGATGCCTCCTCTGCTACTAACACAGCAACTTCTGGTAACCTTTCTCACATGCAGGAACATAACAACCCTCTAGGGAGTTGTTATTTGGCTGCGGTTTTCTGTGAAGTGGAGTACTTCCCCAGATGGACGGGCTGTTTTGATGCGCCCTACTTCTCTTAAAAATCTTCTCAATACCACTACCACTACTGTCACCTTAGTGATATAAATAAAGAATCTTATTTATACCACTAAGGTGACAAAGAAACGTACGACCTATCTGATGGTAAGTAGTTATAGACGTAGCCTATGGACATTTGCCACTACATGTAACATTCAAGCGTTGCCGAGCTTGTTAAAACAACTTCACGCCTTTCTTTAAGAACCCCATGTCACTATTCCGACACGACAGGTTCTTAACAACTATCGCCTAGCATTGGGGGCAATAGCTTAATGTGAGCTTTTCTTCAGCGAACCCTTAGGTTGTGGATTTAACTCCCTGCTGAAGTTTTGGCAAGAGACTACAGTATGGAGTCTTCAAAAAAAAAGATGTCATCCGGTAGGCCACTTGTTTAACACATTCTTCTTCTTCCTAGGGTTATGCTGTTTTCTCAATCCATTAGAATTGGCAAGGTCCACTACTTAAGCATAGGGAATTGGCAAAGATACTAATTTTGAAATGGAACGTCTGCCGTCAGACCACTGAAGGGAAAAGTAGATCTTTCTTAGGTTAGGCCACGTTTTTCGAAACATAATATTCTTACATAATATCGTGTGAGTTTCCTCATGATGTTTTTTTTTACTACGTCGGGAGGCATACAAGCATACGGCCCACCTAATGTAAAGCGGGTACCGTAGCCTATTTAACGCTTGTAATATAATAAGTATCACTCGCGCGATGCCTCCTCTGCTGCTTACACAGCAACTCCTTGGGAGCTTGCTGGTGACCTCACTCACACGCAGGAACACAACAACCCTCTTTTTTTTTTTTTTTTTTTTTTTTTTTTTTGTTAAATCTTACACCCCTGCCGTGGGCAAGGCACTTTTGCACAATATAAATAGTTTTGGTCACATTTTAAAAGTCACTGTACAATATAAATAAACACATTCATACATCACACTCGCTTTCATATTCCACAAATCATTCTTACATTCATCATCTTTCAGTTTAATTTCCAAAAATAATTTTGATTTGCCCGTTTTAGAACGCCGGTGAAATATCTTAATATGTTTCCAACTTCCCTCCCCATACTGCATCAGTCCAGCCACGGGCGTCAGCGAGCTTCACAGCTCCACCCAGCCACCGCGATCCCATCGGCTATACGGAGTATAGCCGAGGTATACAACATTAGTCCTAGGTGGAGCTGCTCTGCTTGTTCCGATCTATGACAGCCGTGGCTAGACCGACGCAGTATTTTAAAAATTTAGATCTACTTTGCCCCATCACTATTTCGGAGACCTTTGCTTCGGTGACCCGCATTCCCAACTCCTGCTCCAAATCGTACCTCTGTTTGGAGAATGCGGGGCACCGAAACAATATGTGCTGCACTGTCTGGTCCACGCCGGGCTCGCAAAAGCATGATGGGTCATCCGCGCACTTGAATCTGTGCAAGTACGCGGAGAACCCACCATGCCCCGAGAGGACCTGCGTAGTGATGCTCGACGGCACCATTTTACCCACGATGCCGTACGCCGCCGCCGCACTCGGGAAGAACATCTTCGTTGTCGAAGCTGTTGTTCCCGATTTGTATCTCCTGTCCCATTCGTCAATGGTCCCCTTGCGGATCATACCTTTGACGAATGAGACAGGGCAGCGGTCGTAATCTGGCCGCCTCCGCAACCCCAGTGCGGCGCTCCTGGCGAGTTCATCGGCACGTTCGTTCCCCTCCAACCCCGCGTGTGCCTTGATCCAGAACAACGAGACGCTCTTACCCTGGTTTTTGCACAGTTTAAGAGCGTCCCGTGTCTGCACCGCCAGGGGATGGGGGGACTCGACGTTCGCCACCGCCTGGAGCGCCGCCATGGAGTCGCTGAAGATGCCGATACTGGGTCCATCGCAGCTCAAAGCGTACTCGGCCGCCGTGCAGATAGCCAGGAGTTCCGCCTGGTAGACGGTACAGTAGGACGACAAAGCAAGCTTGACGGCCTTGGTTTCCGCGCCGCCGTTCCATATGGATACAGCGGCGCCAACCCGGCCCTCAATCTTGCTGCCGTCCGTGTAAATTCGCAGGGCAAAGTTGGAGTGTGCCCTGCATTGTTCCTCGTCCACCAGGCTGCCGAACTCCAAGCTATCTAGCTCCGCGGGATGCGGGGCCTCGATTTTTAAGGCCATCCGCTCGATCTCCCTGTCCCCGAGCAGCGGATGGGGTAGCCCCCTCTTGGCCTCGTACAAAGAGGCGACCTCGCGCACTCTGAGGTCAAGAGGCAGCACCCCGGCCAGCAGCAGTGCGGAGTTCAGGGAGACCGTGCGGTAGGCTCTGCAGATCTTCTGCGCGAAGCCCCGCTGTACGCTGTTGAGCTGTTTCTGGATGCCCAGCTTATTGACCGCTGGAGCCCATGCGGCGGCAGCGTACAATATCGTAGGTTCCACTACGGCTGAATATATGATCTTCACTACTTCAGGGTTGAGACCCCAACTGACGCGGGCCGTACGCGCAAGGCGCCCGTATATGGCCACTGCCCTTTTACAGACAGTAGCCACGTGCGCGTTAAACGTCAGACCCGCGTCAATCGTCAACCCCAGCAGTTTGATCTGCCGAGACATGCCAATGTCTATCCCGCCCATGGTAAGGCGCGGAGTGTCATACCTAAGTTTGCGCGTGACCAGCATAGCGCTGGTCTTATGCGGCGCAAACTTCAACCGGTTTTTGACACCCCACGCCCTCACATGCTCGAGAGCGGCATTGGCCTGTCTCTCTATATCCAGCGCAGTGTTGCCGTCGAACATCAGCACGACGTCATCGGCGAAGGCCTGACAGTGCACCCCCGCAAGGTCGAGTTGCTGCAGAAGAGGATCCAATAGGAGGTTCCACAAAATCGGTCCTCCTATGGACCCTTGGACGCACCCTTTGGTGGTGGACCGCAAGGTTTCCCCCCCGGCGTACCTAACTCTGACCGTCCTATCGCTGAGATAGCTGTCGATCACTCTCCTCAAGCCCAGAGGACAATTTTCCTCAGCCAGTCGTAGTTTTATTGCCGGCCACCAGGCGTTGTCGAAGGCTCCCTCTATATCCAGCGAGACGAGAGTGAGCATTCTCCTCTCGTCAAGCTTGGCGCGGATGTGCTGCACCAGGTTATAGAGGGAGTCTTCGGTGCCTCTTTGTGGCATAAACCCGTACTGGCGAGTACTAATCCTCGGTAGAATGTGGTGCTTGAGGCGAGCGATCAACATTTTTTCGTATACCTTGCCCAAAACAGGCAAAAGCCCAATCGGCCTGTACGATTTGGGCAAGGTATACGAGTCCTTGCCTGGTTTTCGAAGGACAATTACGAGGGCCCCCTTCCACAGCCGAGGAAAGTAGCGGAGGGCTCGACATTTATTAAGAAGGGCCAGGAAGAACTCAGGGTCACTGTTGATGGCCCGAGCGCAAATGTCAGGCGTGAGGCCGTCGGCACCGGGAGCCTTCTTCGGGTTGAACGACGATACAGCCGCTATGAGTTCCCTCATGGTAAACGGCGGGTCATGATCATCATCGACCCGCTCGTTTACCTCGCGGGCCTTCTTCCTCATTTCGCGGAGATCTGTATCGTCGTCCAACTCGCTGTCGGCAGGATAGAACGTATCCGCCAACAGCTCGAGGGGACAGCCAACAGCGCAAGGAGGATGTACTCCTCCAGGAGGGCGGGAGGCCCCTGTGATCCAACGGCCTCCCGCCCTCCTGGAGGAGTACATCCTCCTTGCGCTCGGTTGCCCTCCCAATGACCCGATAGATACCTTCCCAGACGCCTTCTCTGTCTTGCCTCCCGCAAAATTTCCTCCAGCTGTCAGTCTGGGCATCCCGCACTGCGGCCTCGTATTTGCCCTTCTGTTCGAGGTACGAACTGACCACCATTTGTCTCCGGTCCGACGCTGCGTTTCGGATTCTGCGTCGCTTGGTGTTGGTTTGCCTCTTCAGCTCCTCGAGTTCCTCCGACCACCACGGCAATCTAAATGAAACCCCGCCTTTGATTTTGGGCATCGCTGCCTGGCAGGCCTCGGCTATGGCTCGGGTATATCCGTCCACGATTACCTCCAGGTCCTCCCACACCTGGACCGCCTCAACGCTCTCCACGTTCAGGCGGTCCCTCCGCATGATTGCTGCCAGTTTCTCACGAAATTGACACCAATCCGCTTTCCTGGTGTTGAAGATCCTGGTGGTCCTCGCCACGGATACCCCTTTCGCCCGTGCCAAGTTGATTTCAAATAGAATGCCGTTGTGGTCAGAGGACGTTAGGGCCTCGGAGACGCGCCAGCCATCCACCAGGCTCAGCATATCCTCAGAGCAGGCCGTCACGTCGACATGGCTGCTGTACCTCTTCCCGCCTCGAACGGTATCGAATGTCGGGACGTCCCCCGAATTAAGTATCTGGAGGCCCAGCTCCCCTAAGGCTCCAGCCATCATCTCCCCCCTGGAGTCCTCTTGGGAGCTGCCCCACCTGAAACTCTTCGCGTTGGCGTCACCGCCTATGACCAACCTTCCAGGTCCGGTTTCCCGCTCAACCTGTCTAAGCTGCTCCAGGTATGGCTCCATGGGTTTGTCAGGTTCGAAGTAGTAGGAGACCAGTGTAATCTTCCAGGCACTAGTCCGGATCCCCACCACAGCGATGTTGTTTGTGGTGAGTTGTGGGTACTGTACGACATCGAGGTCGTGATCGAAGACGGCTATTGCCGCCTTTACAGTACCCTCGCCGTTCCCCAGTGCCTGGAAGACTCTCACTCCACGATAGTCTCTTACGCTTCCAACCCGACCCACATAGGGCTCCTGCAGCAGTGCGACAGATATTTTGCGCTCACCTGCCGCCAACAGCAATTCGTGCGTTGCTAGCTGGCTTCTCTGTAGGTTGGCCTGAGCCATTCGATACTGGCGGGTGATCCCCGAGGCAATCTCAGCAATAGGCGACAGAGGCCCGCGCCAACCCGTCCCACTTCTTTCTTACCGGGCATTCGCCGCCGAACGCATTGTGTTTCGCGTTCGGCAGCTTTGCCCGGGTGCAGTTTTTGCATGCTGGCGTCCAACACAACAACCCTCTGGGGTGTTGTTATTTGGCTGCGGTTTTCTGTGAGGTGAAGGTACTTCCCCAGACGGGCTGCTTTGATGCGCCCTACCTCTCTTAAATCATCCAGGCCAAAACAAACAGCCATGTTCATGTACACAAATGTTTGCCTTGTGTGGGAATCGAAGCCACGAGCGTTGGTGTCAAAGTCGCGTCATTCACGACTTAGCCACCGTGCTCGTCAGAAGTTTTCCTTCGCCGCCGAGCGAATGATAATTATAAACATGTACATAAATCTAAAAGCATGAATTATGTGGCGCATGCCACACTAGGATTCAAACCAGTCAGTAAATCGGCTGGTTTTTACTCACTAGGCTAACACCGCTCATACTAAGCTTACATTTCTTTAACAAAGTGTGCTATAAATAATCTTGCACTAAAAGGTTGGCAACAATTGTAAGTACTTGAAAGAATCTGAAATGTGTGTTTTATTCATGACTAATTTGAAGTAAGCTATGGTTTAATTTTTCCACGCGCGGAGAATTTAATTTGCACAGACGTCATATGTTAGTCCAAGAGTTTACTGACGATATACAAAGAATAATTAAATGAAGCGAAGCTTACTTTCCACTAGTAGTAGCCTCCTTCAGTGACTCGACGACTTGATTTTTATTATCTATTTATACCTTCACGCCAGGCCCGGGGTAGCCAATTAGCCGGTTTATATAACGGGCATTTCCAATATCGTGACTGAATTAAACAGATTCCAATTTTATTACCGGAGGGAATTTGGTGCCAGCGGGGGCTAGTTCTTGTGAACTAATGTGGTACCAGTAGCACAGAAAATAGTATACGCTTATATACATCATATATGCTCAATCGGCCGGCTCAACGATCTTTCACCAACGTAGCATGCAATGATATGAAGGAGTATAACCCATACATGATTTGTTTTTTATTGTCTCAAATAATATTATATTGCAGTGTAATATTCTCATAATATCAGGTATAAGTTTATATTGTGTTCATTACAGGGCTGAACAAGCAGAGATTTACTACATGAATAAGTCGGAACACTCGCCCGGAAAGGACTCACTTCTAGTCAAAGTAAGTTATCTAGAATATTCTCAACATTTTCATTTTATAAATGCCGCAATTGTAGGATGATGACAAGATATGAATCATAAAAACGTCTATGTCAATAGAAATGGTCAATTAAAAAAAAATTCGTCGTTTCCTTATCGTTACGTCAAAAATTTCTCGTTAAATTTTCGAAGATGGGTGGGTGCACGCATTATACAGGTAAAAGGTCGTAAAATAAAATGGTTGCGCAGGACGAGACATTCCCTGAGCTGCAGGCCGCGGGCGCGGAGGGCGGCGAGGGCGAGGAGCACGCGGCGGGCGAGGAGCGGCCCGGCTCCGGCGACGAGCGGGGAGGTGCCGCCTTCCCTAAGGCCTTCGAGAGGGAGCTCGTCACTCCCACCGCTTTACAGGTATTACACTTCGGGATGCCCCCGAGCTGATAAGTCAACATGGACTACTTGTTATTTGGCTGTGTTTTACTATAAGGTCGAGGTAGATATCCAGTCTTTCTGTTACTTCAATTTTCTACCTCACCTTTTTACCAGATTATCTTTCATTGTAAAGATGATTATGAGCCACTTATAACCTAAAAGAAGCGTCGGACTCGTTTCTTTTTATACAACGTATAATAATTACCGTAGCATATGAACGCTTGCAACAAGAAATATCGCTCGCACGTTGCCACTCCTACTAAACACAGCAGCTCCTTAGGAGTTTTTTTTTTTAGCTGCGGTTTTCTGTGAGTACTTTCCCAGTCAAGCAGCTTTGATGCGTCCCACCTCCCTTATAAAATATCCAGACCAAGACAAACATTTGTTCATACACACAAATGTTTGCAGGCATGCTTCAAGCACACACAACCAAATTTTTTTATTTTTATTTATGACAAACAGTCGTACATATTACAAGAATATATTCCTAAGTTATAATTAGTAAACAAAGACCAAAACAGTGTCAGTAATATAAATTTTAAAAATATTTAAGGGGTGACTTATAAATGGACTGGCTTTTTTATAGTCGTTATTGTATTTTTTTAGCAACAGACATTAGAGGATAGACGGAAATCGTTACTCGACCAGCACTGGGCGATTCCAAGCAAAGACAGGATGTCTATAGATCAAGGAAGTGAGGTATAACAGACATTGGAATTTATTTTGTACTTTAATCGTAAGTAAACTAAGTTCTCCTTCACGTTATCCTGTTTCCTAATCTATTAGAATTAGCGGGGTCCGCTACCTAATTCTTTTTTATTAAATTTAAATTTATTTGAATTGTCAACAGCATAATTACATTGAAAAAGAGACACACAAATTTACAATATATATTATAAACAAAGCCATTTATAGGCGATAGCAGATAGATTATACAATATAAAGAAAGATAAAAGAACCAAAGATCACGTCGATACTGGAGATAATTACAGTTTTATAGTTATTATATTATATCACCACCACCACATCAACCCTTACTCATCCCACTGCAGGGATACGGGTCTCCCTTCAACCGAAGGGGTTTAGAGCATACTCCGAGGCCAGTGTTCAAGCCGCCCGAGGGCCACTGACTTAGCTTAACATCTATCGACAACAGACGGGACCGACGGCTTAGCGTGCCCTCCGAAGCACGGATAAACTCGAGGTAGATAAACCCATCCATAGACAGGCTGTGGTAGATGTCGCTTAACCTGCGTGTTTGGTTAGAACAACACGCGCAAGGACGCTATCGATACTCTCTATATATTAACATCACTCTGTGTAAATTGTTAATTGCATAAGGCTAAGAATTTGAATTTTTACATGGAGTGACTGCAGCCGTATTGAAATCGTGGACAGGTCAATACGCCGATTCCCACTGAGCTATCACTGCTAACTAAGTTAATCTTGAGAGTGAACCAATTTTCATGTTTGATACGGAGATGGCTTGGATCCCAAGGAAGGATATAGGTTCCGCAAGCCGCGGCCGGAAATTTGCACAACCTAGACGATAATATATCTAGAACTTCACGCCAAATCTCGGGCTAGGCAGAGAGAACCGAGCGTTACATGACTATCCTTACACACTTCACTCGCTTCGCCGATTTCCTGACATCACCTTCTGATAAAACACGATCAATTTGGTCATGGTAGGTATTGTCCTTTCTCGACTCCTACATCCTTCTACTTTCGCGTTGTATATCTGTTTCGTAATGAAAGCGTTACTCCTCCTACTCGTCCTGCATTCTTTCTACATGTCCGAACCATCGGAGCATGCCTTTTCTTATTTTAACACCGACACTCTTTCAGACCAACTCTGTCTCTAACATCGTCCCGAATACGGTCTACGTTAGTGTCAATATAACATAAGACTAATTAGAGTATTATATTGTCTTAGGTTTTCGCGATTGTTACACATTGAATTAAACAATTTTTAACGTCTTCCTGCGACCACGGACGCTGCAAAGCGTTCGAAACGTCAGGTACAACAAAATAAATAAAATACGCGATACTTCCGTCAAAAAATGTTTAATTCAATGAGAGTATTGTCTTAGGTTTTCGCGATTGTTACACATTGAATTAAACGAATGCTTTGCAGCATCCGTGTTCGCAGGAAGTCTTCCTGCGACCACGGATGCTGCAAAGCATTCAAAACGTCAGGTTCAACAAAATAAATAAAACACTCGATACTTCCGTTAAAAATTGTTTAATTCAAGACTAATTACGTGCCAGGTATCCTCAAGTGCCGAACCAAAGGATGACATCGGCGAGCTGCCAAGAGATCGGTGTGACAGCGCGGCCGAGGACGTCGCCGAAGAAGGCGACGACGCTCAGCACCTCGTCAAACTCTCCTACCACGACTCGGGCATCGATATCCGCGAGCCGTTACTGCACGTCACACCTACCAACACTAAAAAGGTATGTTTATGTTTATTTAAACATGGGAAAGCTGCAAATATAAAATATTATAGAAAAGGTTTTCTGTGGAACACGAGATTAAACTCGAGAGATACCTTTGTCTAAACATAGTAATAGAAATATATATATAGTCTTATTATTCGAGGCTAATCAAAATGTCACAAGCGAGATAATTTGCTGTCACAAAGAATTTTGTACTCGAACAGTTTTTAAGGTTTTAATATAACCTTAAAAACTGTCTGAGTACAAAATTCGTATCAGTATATATTTGTATGTAATTTTATACAGTACTAAGAATATATTACACTAACTAAGTGTAACCTTATAATTAAAAACTGTATTTTGGCTAATTATATTCTTTATTCAAATAAATAGCTATAATTTTGCGAATATACTTTAAAGGTGAAGTAAAAATATGCAAACTACATTAAGACATCTCTAATTAATTCGATCATTTTCGAGTGGAAGCGAATGATAGAGATGGAAACAAGTCGAAGTGAAATTTCAAAATTGTATATCTTCGGAGTTTTTGTTTCAAGGCGCTAATCTCTGAAACTACCAGTAGGATTTGAAAAAATCTTTTTAAATTTGATAGGCCCATTCTTGGAGAAGGTTATATTACCAATGTAGGCTATTCAATATCACGATCTGTAAGTGACCGTATGACATTCAGTGATTGGGCAACTCCTGGTATTTACAAAAGTCGGAATAAATTGTATGAACTTTATGAAGAAAGGACCTGTAATCACAATCCGACTTTTCAAGAACTTGTAAAAAATTATGCTAAAATATTTAAACGAGCCTGTTCCAATGCTAAGTCTATATATTTAAGAAATAAAATTAATGGTTCAACAAATATTATTAAATCTGTTTGGAATATGATAAATAATGAGACGGGTAGAGCGAAAGTACGTAGTCGAGACTTTCAGTTAAAGATAAATGATATAGATATCAAAAATGATGTAGAAATTGCGACTGAGTTTGAAAAATATTTTTCTAACATTCCTCTTATTACTACGAGAAATCTTAGGTCTTCTTCTATAGCTGCTGAACTCGTTCTCAAACAGAGCGTGGTAGAATGCGACACAATATTTGAATTTTCAGCTGTAAGCCCAAAAGATGTTTTGAACGCTTTTAAATCAATAAATATGAAAAACACTAAAGATCTGTGGGGTCTATCTGTCAAAACCATATCTTCTATTATTATTTCAATCGCTCCACATTTAGCTACAATTTTCAATTGTTGTGTGGCATCTGGTGTATTTCCTGACTTGATGAAACATAGTAAAATCATTCCATTATTTAAATCTGGTGATAGTTCGGACCCTTCGAATTTTCGACCTGTTTCCATACTGCCCATTCTCAGTAAAATTTTTGAAAAACTAATGCTTAGCCAGTTGCTCAGACATTTTAATACACATAATTTGCTTCATAGGAGACAGTTCGGATTTACGAGAGGTTGTTCAACTATAGACGCAGGGATTCATTTGCTTAAAAGTATATTCGCGGCATGGGAAGGTTCGCAAGATGCCTTGGGAATTTTCTGTGATCTGTCTAAAGCGTTTGACTGCGTGCACCATGACACTCTTGTCAGAAAATTACACCACTACGGTATCAGGAACAAGGCTCTCGAACTTCTGTCTTCTTATCTGGGCAATAGGATACAGAAGGTCGATGTTAATGGTAAAAGATCTTCGGGGTCCCCTGTAGTCATGGGAGTCCCACAGGGGTCAATTCTAGGTCCATTCTTATTTTTAGTATATATAAATGACTTACCTTATTATGTAAAGGATAAACATGAGATTGTATTGTTTGCGGATGATACCTCTTTGACATTCAAAATTAATAGACAGTTAGGTAATTATGACGAAGTTAACGATGCTCTCTCTAAAGTTATGCATTGGTTTAATGTTAATAATCTGCTTTTAAATGATAAAAAGACTAAAGTAATTAAGTTCTCAACACCTAATGTAAGACAGGTGACTACCAATAAACATGTTAATGGAACTAATTTAGCCCCTGTGGAGACAACTGTGTTCTTGGGTATAACAATTGACTCCAAACTACAATGGGGCCCACAAATTGAAAAATTATCAGGAAAACTAAGTTCTGCAGCCTATGCAGTGAAAACTATTAGACGGCTCACTGATGTTGATACGGCTAGAATAGTTTATTTCAGCTACTTTCATAGTATTATGTCATACGGAATTCTTCTTTGGGGTAACTCCGCGGACATTAACACCATCTTTTTATTGCAAAAGAGAGCCATAAGAGCTATCTACAAACTTGGTCCCCGTGAGAGCCTTAGAGAAAAATTCAAAGAAATAAATATTCTAACAGTCGCATCGCAATATATCTATGAAAATCTTTTGTATGTCCATAAAAACATAGACTCATTTTGTAAAAAGAGTGATACTCATAACATAAATACTAGATATAAGCATAATCTTGTGTTACATGCAAGCCGTCTCCACAAAATAAGTAATTCTTTTATGGGGCAATGTATACGGTTCTATAACAAACTTCCCAGCAATATAAGAGAATTGTCAATAAACAAGTTTAAAACTACTATTAAAGCCAAATTGTGTAGCAGGGCATATTATAAAGTATCTGACTAGATTAATAATAAAAATGCCTGGGATTGAGTCGATCCAATTATAATGTAATTAATAAATTATGTAAATTTGTTTGGATACCAAAAGAGGGATGCCTGAGTTTTTTGGCAGTATTTTTATCAGTGCTCACCTTGTCATGAACTGCACGGTAGGGAAAAAAATTGTGACGATTCCAAACAAATGTAGCCATTTTTACGGAATAAAAAGATTTTGACTTTGACTTTGATACGACTAAACTGAGAAGAAGTGGTTCTCACGCAATATCGGGATACTCGCGAATGAGAAGCTAGCCTTACACCTTCTACTACCTCCTTCACGTGTCACTAACCAAACCAAATATTACAGCTATTCATTTATCCACTTTTCTAGGATCACCAAATTATATGTCACGAGGATTATTACCATGAAATAGAAACTATATACGAAGCAGTCGAACTCGACATCACTATGTACGATCGCTGGTACTGCGACGAGCATTACGAGTCAAAGTTTCTGCACATGTTTCATGTGCATCATCACAGGGACGAGCACCACAATAAACACCAGGATTATCATCATCATATTCACCACGATCATGATTCTCATGATGAGTGGATGTCGTTGTCCTCGTACGACGAGGTGAGACAATGGTGCTGGAGATAGCATTGGATTCGGTTGGATTTTTAGACCTTCTGTGTCGTCATTTTCTTACGGTTATGTGAATTCAACTGAAAGAAGTTTTGTGGTTTGAGGCAAATATTTTGTGACTCTTGTAAACTTACTATTATTTGTCACTTGTATAGAGAACTACTTTTTTCTCGGCATATTTCTTGAAAGTAATATAGGAACTTTTCATACTTTGTGTAGCTATAGCCCAGGATTTTGAAGTAGAGACACTATATCAATATATTAGCAGGAATTACACAGTGGCAACTAGTCTACTTCTAAACTAAATAAACTACAATTAAAAGTACTAATTGTACTATGAACAGACGTACTTTTTTTTGTATATATATACTTAAAATATGTTGAACACATTCAGACCAAGACAGACCGACGACTTTTTTTGCCTTTTCGTATCACAATGAAAGCATTGCTTTAAAATGGAATTTTAAGAAGTAATGGTGAAAATTCAAGTTATTTTAAGTTTATATCAATACTGGTACTTTGTATTTTATTCGGTGGGAAATAACATGTAAAGATTATCATCACGTAGAAATAAATGCGACACGTCTAAAATAGACGCCATTTTTAAGTTAATATATACCTAAACGAAACATGTTTATGAACCCTTATACAAAATTCTGGGCCAAAATCTGCCATCCTGCTTAACTACGTCGAAATGTCTTTGCATAGGGACTTTGTTCTTGGAGTACTTTTCTGACTTCTTCTTGAGACCTTATTTTTATTCATCCTTGATACTTCCTGTTTTTTTGTATCGTATTTTCTTCGCTAAATTTATCAAGTGTCTTCTTTTTCCGTGTACTTCCTGTCAGCTGAGTATTTGTTGTACTTATTGTTGTTCCTATAACTGTCCGGAAATATTTATTTGTTAATTAAGTCATTTAATTATAAAGATATTTGTCTACTGCTGCGAGGCAGATGTTCTGTTAACTATTTGATATATTTCATAGGTGTACAGCGACGCGGACATCGTGCTGTCCGCGGAGTGGGTCCCGCCTGTGTGCTTGGCGCGGGGCGAGCCGCCGCTGTCGGCGCCTCCGCTCGGCGAGAATGAGCGCCCGCGGAAACCCGCTGCCGTATCTTTCTCGCTCGACGGCAACACCGGCAAGGACGACGCCGCCAAGCCCGACAAGAAGAACAAGGTATACAGTTGATTGCACCATATACAAGACCTATAAGAACGAACATACCTGCTGTTTTTTTATGCAACGTCCAAAACAAGGATACGGCTCATCTGACGCACAGTAACCCCGCTGTACCTCGGATGGGCCATATGCCGTATCTCATGAACACAGTACAAGCCGTATAGCTCGCGCGTGTCATTCCTGCTGCTAACACAATAACTCGTCGAGAGTTTATTGATAACTGACTCGCGGGAATACAACAGCGCTTCAGGAAGTTAATTGGCTGTGATTTTCTGTGCGGTGGATGTTTTTGCTGTGTTAGTACGGTACTACGGTAGCTGCTCTACTTTAGGCGGAGAATGAGTTTGTTTGGACCTCTGTACTGTTTTTGTTTATCTTATACACTAGGACGTTTTTTAAGAATCGATCGATGTAAGGTCGGCTAACAGATATCAATCTGCTAGCCGAGCTTACAGCCCAACCATAAAATTACTACTTGGTCAGCCTATAAAGATAAGGAGGGTGTTGAATTATTCGACGGGCTTTTAGAATCGTGATACCATAAAACTCGCTGAGCTAATCATTAACATTAGCTCATTAACATAATGCACTAATTGCATGTTTTGAAATACGTAATTGGGACGTTCTTCTTTTTTATCGACAATGACTTGTCTTCTCCGCAAAAAAAAAATGTTATTGCTCCAAAATACAAAATGAATATACTTGACAATGCAACAATTATAATATCCTCAAAACTAGATTTTGATTTTACAAAATTATTGTGACATAGTATACGAAAAACGTAACGGAGGTGTTTTACATACAACTAAAGCGTGTCCCTCTGTCACCACTAATGTAAAGAAACTGCTCTCGTACAAAAAAATCACATTGAAAGTTTCTATCCAAAAACCGTTACTGAATTACTTAACCTTTGTTATTAAATTAATAAGAAGACATATTTTTTAATGTTTTTATTATTAAATAAAAAAATATTTTATTAGCTGTCTCCCGACATGTATGATTTTTGTTGCTACCTTCTGTCACTTATTTTATGGTACAAAATAATGTGCGTTAGCAATTTTGACCATGGACACTAGACAAGAGCATAGTTCTCTCCACTCTGGACCCACGCTTTGCGTCCCTACACCCCGGCAATACCAGTCAGTCGCTCGCAAACAGTAAAAGCAGGTGCGTGTGTTTATTTAGCGACCGCTCTGTCACGGAAGTTGCTACTTCCAAATATTATTGTAATTTCTGTGTTTTAATATTATTTTATTGATTCCTGATAAATATTTCATATATGCCCAGTTTTATGCATAAATTATAATTAAGCGAATGCTGAGAATCTCGAACACTACTATTTTACACCTCTGTCACGAGGCACCTCTATCACAAAAATGTGACGGAGTGGTCTTTTTTGTATGGACCTTAGAGCCTTAGTTCATTTTCATAATAGATGATTGTTAGTTTTCTTATGTTGGTTAGTATATTGTCGATTATTTTGTTAATTTAAGGTGTTACCATCAGGTAAATGGGAAAATGGCATTATCTGCGGCCGAAAGACAGCGACGGTGTCGTGAAAAAAGGAAACTTAACCCTGAAAGCAAAATTTAAGCCGTTTTATGTCGTATCACCTTCAATTGCATGTGCAAGGTACACGTGAATATTGCATTCGTGAGACATGAGAGATTACTTTCTATAAAAATAAAGTTATCAAGGCAAATGACGTGAATTAGATAATCCTAGAAATTGTTGTGTATTTTGTCCCCCTTATAATTTAAGTTCAAAGTAGTGTATGATCCAGTTTATTGGTAATATTTACAAAAATAACGTTTTCTAGTATTACATGCTAAACAATAAAGGTGTTCACTAGATTTTCAAGTTACTTTATTGGAAGACTTTCATAATATTAAAAAGTTTTTGGTCTTAAGAAGCAAAAATGTGCCACAGCGGTATTGGATAACATTTTTTAAATATTTATATTAAGAATTCCGTCCCATGGAGCTAGCTAATAATAAATGGTTGTATTTTTGATAAGAAAGTAATAAGAAACGAAAGATCAGATTTTGCATGAAAAATAAAAAAATAAAACATTTTCGTGACTGAGGTGTTGATTTTTTTAACATTCCTACAAAATTTGAAATAAAACAAAAATTACAAGTAATACTTCGATGATTTATATATTTTTGAAAACTACAATAACCAGGCAATAATTTGAAATACATTTTACTAAAGAAATCACATGTTTACTTTTTTAACAAATATAAAAAATTGCCGGTCAGATTGTCGATAAAAAAGAAGAACGTCCCAATTAAATATGAAGTTTAGTAATTGAAGTGTGAAGAATGAAGTTTTTCGTTCGGTTTAGCGCTCGGTTCTCTACACAAGGGAAATTGGCGTGAATATATAGTTAGATAATTATATATAGACCCGCCGATATATAGTCTAACTCGCAAGGGTTTTGGCTTGAAATTATAGATAGAAATATATAACTGCATCGTAAAGAGGGTTATGAAAACACCAATTTAGTAACTAATTAAATTTATTTATTTTGTCTTTTTATATAATTATAAACACAATATGTATGTTATTTCTGTGTGTGTGCCAATTATGTTCTGCTTAGACTTGAACATAACCGTTATTGAAATTTTGAGGAAAACATATACGAATTTGAATGTTTCTTACTTAGTTTTTCTATTGTTTCCAAGATTTTTTATTATTACTCTTAACACTAAATTTCTAGAATAGACACAAATAATAAAACTGTTGGCAAAAAGAGGACAATAAGGTATTGAATTGTTTTCAGGAACACCGTTCCTATATGAAATCTATATGTTAGTCTGTGTATGCGTGTGTCTGTCGCTTTTTTCGAATATTCGAATTTTGACTTCATGGTCAAAATGGACGACAAATTAAAAAAAAAAATCTATTGTTATATAATTGACGAGCCAGGTGTTCCTCTAGCAATGCAAGCTTGCGCATTCTCAACTGGTTATTTATTATAATTGCCTTTATGTATATAGATTAGACATTAAAATGTTTATACCAAGATAAACAATTTACTTTTTACACTATGTAAATTATATTGTATTTCATTTGTATTAATTATCGGGTATCTAGCTCCGTTCTATCGCCTATCCTCTTTCTTCTTCATATCAATAACTTGCTGCCACTAAGCAGTAATATTCATTACTATGCACATAACAGTACGGTCCATGGGCGATATTTCGCTTGGGCTGGTGCTGGTCGGACAGAAATCGATGAGATCGATGAGAAGCGTGAGTCTTGTCGTCGAGCTGAATCGGGTTTTGGTTCACATTAGTAAATGGCGTTCCAATAACCTGCCCAGCAAACTACCATCTAGCACCAGGTAACACCTTTACCATGGCGAGTGCTCTGAAAATTGTTTTTCCTTATACCACCCTCTCCCTTCCGTCACAGAACCACACGTGCAGGCTTGCGATATCAATGTTTCACTGTTGAGAAAATTTCTTCGCGTATCAAAAAGTTCGGCAACTCCTATCACTGTCGTACCAGTAAGAAGTGGAACGCATTGCCTGCACGTGTGTTTCCTCCTTCCTACTATTTTGGATCGTTCCAACGAAGCGTGAAGAAGCACCTTGCGCACCAGCATGGTAGCGTCAACTGACAGGATACTGTAGTCTTTTGACAGTTGGCCCTGTGATTTAGGCTCTTCTTTTTCGCTTACCATCAGGCGAAGTGGAGCCACAAGGCTGTGCTGATATAAAAAAATAATAAAAAAACTTGGTAGCAGTTTCGAGTTTTACTGCAACAATCTACAATAACAATTACTGTTTTGACAGATGCTCAAACGTCTGTCATACCCGCTATCGTGGGTGGAAGGTCTGACCGGCGAGGGGACCCCGGCCGGCGCGCAGACCTCTCAGGCCGACTCGCTGCCCACCTCGGCTGACAGTCACAATTCTACAAGCGTCTTCTCAAAAGTTTTCAACAGGTATACCAACATTTACACATCAACATAGATACAGTTCGACATTTGAAGCTACAAGTTGTAACTGATTGACTAAACATTTTATTAACACTAAACGTGTCAATGTATTAAAATAAGTGTGATTAACATACGTAATAACGAAAGACTGGTAATAACGCTAATCTGTTGCATATTTTGCGTCTATGTACGTAATATTTAATATGATATTGTATGCATTCAAGTGAGTTCCAGGAAGCTTAAATGATAGTTTGAATACTCACACATAATATTATCAAATTAATTTCAACAATATAATACTATAACGCTAATACTTATGGGGTTGTTCAAGTATTTGCTTCAGCTTTCTTAGTGATGTTTTAATTCATTGAGATGGACATTTTCACATACAGTGATGCAGTTCCTGGAGCGCACATTCATGACCTCGTATGTAAATGTACGCTCACGTAAAATTTGAATATGCCTGTTACATACATAATTTATTATGACATAACGATATTAGCTTACGCACATATGTAACATTTAAAATTGTCAGTGGCAATATATAATATTGATTACAGAATAACCCCTTCTCTCACTTTTGTCTATGATGTATTTTATCTTGTTTGTTGTCTACTGATTTGATTACTGATTTATATCTTAGCAAAATACCTTAAGGACCTACAGAATTTTATATGAAAATTAAATTTCTTAAAAAATCGTTTTTATGTAAAACAAAATTTGCTGCTGACAAACCAACAAACATGCTACACACATATACACATGCTCCCTATAAAATTTAATTTGTGTGACTGAGAAATTAAGACAGATTATAGAATGTCTACGATCCACAATGTATATAGCTCGCTTATTGCAAGACTGTTGTAATTCAAAATCATGACATATATCATTTATCTAAAAAGTTCCTGCAGGATATTTTCATTACAAGAATCAGCTATAGAGCTAAGAATCACTAACAGCTGGGGCCGACAGCTATTATGATGGCGATGATCGCCTGTTCAAGACAAACGCACATCAAGACAAATATTTGTACATAGAGTGACGCGACTCAGCTATCGTTATATTTGATCGACGTAGCTCATTAATCCAATTCAGAGACAATATAATGTGTATTTGTATTCGTAATATTTTGTTACGGACCATAAGTCACAAATTAGAAGTATCAATATTTGCTTCGAGAACCACACGATATAAAATAACCTTTATTTACTTTTCAGCTTTGTATATCTACCGTAAAATTATTCGATCTACACGTAGTCATCTTTATGTAAAAATATTTATTGTCTGTGCAAATTACGTCGTGCCATACTGAAGTACTACGTTAGATAAAGCTCTTAATATTAACACATATATTTGTGTTAAATAATTATTGTTACAAAGATTTTCCTTAGTACAGTGTTGCAATAAGCGTGCGTCTTTTCCCAAGTGCGCGGCTTAATGTTCCAATGGTAAATTTTTCCCTTGCTACCATGGATATCCGGCCGTAACATTGGTACAGCTCGCCGATGACTTTAGTTGAGTTCGGTACCGGGTTGTTCCTGAGTAAAACGCCTTCAGAGGAGGCGCCGCAGGATGTGTTCTCGGCGCCGGGGTACGTTATACGTGCTGCGCTACTTCGATGTGCCATCTGCATAATGTGTTGCCTTTGACGATATGTGAACACGACCACATTGTACTTTCAGACTTTCAATAAACTTCAACGTTACTTTAACTTGTCTACTGAGAAGAGGGCTCGAGTGTTTTCAATAGATCCTTGTAAAGAAGTTTGATCCAGAACGTCTTTAAAATAAATAAATAAAAAGGGTTGTTGCTAGATTAATATACCGTAACGAAAACGTCTAGTACATCTTGCCTTAATAACTCTACACTATTAATCTTATAATTGTTGTGTAATTATTTATCACATATGATCAGGTCGCTGTTAGAGCCATGAATTTAGGCCTCGGGTAAATTACCTAGGAGTGTATGAGTAGTTTGTCCAGAAACGGCTCTCTCACTCAGTTTACTTTTAACACACGATAAATTGTTCAGACATTATAGCACGATACTTTGTGTGTATATGTGTAAAGTATATTTTTAACAACGTTTATATCTAAACTTAAAAGTAAGCTAATAAAGTCAGTGAAAATATAATAAACAGATCATACCCAGGCCATGCAATGGCAAACAAAAAAACTCTCATATAATCAACGGGAGTAAATACAAAAGACTATGTACAGATAACTCAATGTCCGGAGCCAACCAGAAGAGATATTTCAGTAGTGTAACAAATCTGGCACGGGCCGCTCAGAAAGGATTCATTAAAATAGCATTAAATAGCATAGATACAGGCCCTTTCGAAGTATTTGTGAGAGCATAGCCTATTAACATAACATATTATTTATTATCACAACATAAATATTTATGTGTATGTATACTGTTTATGAGAACGACACGCCAAACCAATAAACTTGAAACATGACTAAAGAAACTAATCCTGGTTTTCATAAATTTTACTGTTTTATAAATCCTTATCTATAAATAAAAATGAAAGCTACCAGTCTTTTCGAATAACATTATATTTATATGTTTATTATATTATAAATATGAGTGTATATGAGCATAGTGTCAACCGAATTTAAATGGTGACCAAGGCTCACGTTGCCTTCAAAGATTCCAGATCAGAACATTCAAAATCATACAGTCTGTGATTGTATGATTTGGAATGTTCTGATCTGGAAGTGAGTTCCATTTCCATTTCGTTCGCAAGAAAAGACGAAGCTAAGAACTTTTGCGAATATAGTATATTGTGTATAGAAATAAACATTGAGCTTATAACTATCATAATTATTAATAATCTTATTAATTAGGAGTACGCCCCTTTCTACCATATTATGCCGACCACTAGCAGACTCTGAGCCCCTCGTGAATTAAAAAAAATATTAGAAGTTTATCTAGTCTGAAAGGTTACATGTCGTCGTGGTCAATTTATTTAGCCTTGTCTTTCTATAATCACTCTTCTCTGTTAGGCATCTCCACCGACATAACTGTGTTACTTGTTACTATTGTCTTGTGTTGAAAATTCGTATTCTATGTAAAGGTATAGATATTATTCTCCTAACCAAAATTCATTTTCGCTTAACTATAATTATAAACATATTGAATGGCATGATGTATATGTGTTAGGAAAATTAGATTTCTATATTAGACAATTTCCCGCATAGATATCTGTATCACCTTCATACGTTCTGTTATAGGTTAATTATTTTTTAAATAAATGTTTGTTATTTCATCATCATCAAACACGAGCGTTTTGTCATTATGGCACTTATCGTTTAAGTTGTGATATTTGAGCATGTGTAGCTTAAAATGCTGTGTCTACGACTGTGCCTTACATGTTATGATAAGAAATTATATTATAAAAGGAAAGTTCATCCTCTTCTGTATTTGTTTGTGAAACCTTTAGTTTTTCCGCAGGTGCAGTTGTTTTAGTAGTTTTGTATTACCTAATCTTTATACAACTATGTCTCAGTATTCATGTAGTAATGAGACATGCCTACCAATTTTATTAAGATGCTTTCATAATGTACTTTTGTTTAACAAACAATTTAACGCTTTCAATTAATACTAAGCTTTTATATGTCAAAGTATTCAAGAAGGCGTACGAAATGAGCCCACAAAAGGGTTACTGTATTTCACTAATGAAATACAATGGCCGCCTTCCTTCTATCTCCGTCAATAGTACAGCTCCATATTACCATAATTGTGTACTGTCATGAAAGTTATACGAATATGCAAAATGTCAGCCCTACTATAAATGTACATCAAATGGAGTTTCAAATACTTGACAAACAAACAACTATAACAAGTAAAAAACTTGTACACGATACTGATCATACTGAATCATACCGCCTATCTACACATTGTATTTCGTACTGTACCTGATAACTTATTTCATTGTTCCAGATGCTTTGTATTCAAGTTATCGCATTTATATCCCAACAGATAAAATTGGAATCAATGACATTATGAATAACAACGATTTATAATTTGGTTGTTTATGATACACTCACGTATTCATGTGTATGTGTAAATGTTAATAAAGTGATATATATCATGTGAATCTATTACGGGCTGTGGTAATGATCCGAGTGACATTTATATATTGTGTACAGGCGCAGTTCTCTCGGAGGGTTCGGTCGGTCGCACACCAAGTCAACGTCGAGTGCCACGATTCAACCCCGGCTCGATTACCGCAGTATGGTGTCTGTAGACGACATGCCTGATCTCTTCGCATCGTTCGATAGTTAGTACCGTTCACTGTTTCATTTTTATAGTATTCTTACTGAATGACATAGCTGGCTATATATCGTTATATATCTGAAATCAGACGATTGTGGTATTTTGAGGACGTTAACTTTCATTGGACGGTATATTATCGTTTCTGCTTAGGTGCGGAATAGACTGGATTACTGCAGTTTCTGACCCCCGGTATCGTCTAATGTCTTTCTGGTGGTTTTGAAACGCTAGTAGTATTATATAAGGTTAGAAGTCTGCCTAGGGTTTTCCAACAGACTGCAGCATGCGACTTTTATAAAATCATCTTAAAGAAAATGTAAAATGATGATAAACATTTGTGTGAATGGACATTGGGGTGTTTTTATGCTTTATAAATATCCATTATTTACTTATTTTGCTGGTACTAGTATATATTGCATCCGCGCTGCTTAGTTTACGTTTAGATGGCACTGTGTAATTCTACGGAAATATTTTTATTAGGCAAATAAAATATATTATTGACATGACTTATAGAAATATTATATCTCACAAGATAGCTTATGTCAATTCCATATATTATTAGCAGACCGGTAACATAAGTCATTTGTCACATGGACAGGTTTCGGTTTGCAAAGTTGTACAACTTGAGTTGTCAAGATATGCAACATACTTCCGGTGTAAACTACGTTTGTCTATCATATCTTGCCTTTCATTTAGTCTCTATTTTTCAGAAAGTTCGTTCAATCGGACTCAATGTTTGATGTAAATCGAATAGTTCATACTGAAAATGCTAACACCAGCTTTGAATGAATACCAACTTTAAGATTTCTCTCTATCGATATTTTAACGCCAAATACCATTTTTTATACAACGTCTGGTGACATGCAAGCATACGGCCCAACTGATGTAAAATGGTTACAGTAGCCTATGAACACTTGCAATACATAAGTATCACTCGCGCGATGCCACCTTGAGAGCTTACTGGTGATCTCACTAACACGCAGGAACACAACAACCCTTAAGGGAGTTGTTATTTGGCTGCGGTTTTCTTTGAGGTGGAGGTACTTCCCCAGAGAGGCCCCTTTGATGCGCCCTAGTTCTCGTAAAATTACCCAGATCAAGACAAACAGACATGTTCATGCACACAAATGTTTATTTGTGTTATCAGTCATTATCAGTTCTGCATGAAAGCGCTATGAATGTAAAAGATGCGAGTGAAGTGTGTAAGGACTGCGTCCTTCTTATGGCGCTCGGTACTCTCTGACTACCCCGCAAGGGACCTGGCGAGAAGATATATATATATATATATATATACATACAACATGTCTGTTTGTGTGGGAACCGAATCCACGAGCGTTAGTGCCAAAGCAGCGTCACTGACTACAGCGCCAACGAGCTCGCTGTGGGTTAAGCAGAGAAAACTGAGCGCCATAAGAGTTAAGATTAATAAGAGTTAAAAAATGACAAGTAATACTGAAGTTATTCCTATTAGTGTGATTTCACTGCTTATTTTATGGTAACATACAAAACCTTTTTTGTCCATAGAGTTGATCCCCCGGCCAGCGCGTGCGAGCGATGACCCTCCACTGTACTTGCGGCTGCGTATGGGCAAGCCAGCTGGACGGCCCCTACCCCGGACCACGCCGCTCATGTCCTACGGACGGAAACGAATGAAGCCTGAGTACTGGTTCGGAATACCTAGGAACAGGTACACAAGTGTTTCTTTTTTTATTGAGACATCCATAAATAGCATGGTTAACATTATATTGTTTGATAAGAAGCAGTTCAGATGAGACAGTACTTTTACTTTTAGCTGGTAAATTGCTACGGGGCGGTCACGTGCCATCGATACACCTTGTGTTGTGGCGTCCATATTATAGCGCATATTTATATATATATTTTAACGTCAGAAGGCAACAACACTTCGGCCCACCGAATATAGTTACCGTAACGTATGAACGCTAGGTCAGCTTTCATGGGTTCTAACTCTCTTTCATTAGAACCTAGTTAGGTAATTAGGAAGGTGTAGCACTTGCAGGTGATATTGGGTTTTACAATAAAAGTGACAGCCACCACTTATAGACCCAAATATATTTCAACCTAGTACCTTACTAGTAGAATAGAAAAGAAAACATGTTTTAAACGTTTAGCACAATGCCATTTGATATTCTTCTTTAGAGAAACAGTTTCAACTCCTAATTCTTTTCCTCTTTCTTCTTCATTCTTTGCTTTTCTTATGCAGTACTGCTATTGTATATACTCGTAATAACGTTCAAATATTCACCATGCAGGGTGGACGACTTATTTAAGTTCCTGATACACTGGGTTCCCGACCGGTACGGGCCCCTCGGAGACGTCACGGCGCAGGGCTACGAGCTCATCGACAGTGACACTGAATGGGACGACGACGACACCAAGCCTGGCCAGAAGGTAAATAAACATAATTCTAGTGGATGCAGACCATAGGTTTCCAATAGGGGCGGATACTAAAGTAGAAAGATATAAACATTAGGTTTACTAACCCCACTTAGGCCTTTTTGTATAGCTAAGAGCAAATCACGCTTGACTCTCAAAGTGCGGTTGTGAATCTTATTATGTACGTCATAATATCAGTACAAAGATTAAAGTTACAAACTCGACGTGTACTTGGCTTTACATGACCAGTGCCCTCGTTGATTGAATCTCGACTGATTTGGCTGTGAATTTGACTTAGAGTCGTGTAGCGACCGCCATTTGTGTGAGTGAGACGAGTTCGATCGTATATTTAAATTATATTTTTTTTTTTTAATTATCCTGCTGCGTACATCTCTTTACAATGCTAGTGTATTCTTAACTTTTAACATATTAATTAATAATTATTCTCTATTATACATGGTTTAGCAAATTTGAAAGAGTAATACATAAGCTGTAATATACAAATAGTAAATAAACATTCATATCACTTTATTTCCAAAACTTATGTACATATTTCGTAATGTGTATGACTTATACTATACATTATTCCGGCAAAGTTCGAAGCGAAGGATCTTCGTACGGTTTTTTTTTTACTTCTGATGGGATGATACTCAGATAAGATTAGAACGCTGCCTCACAGTTGATTGTTTGTTCCCGATTCAACATTTATATATCAGCGTCGTACATTGTGCGCTTTTTTCATAAAAATCCAGTGATTTGTGGAACTGTGGAGTATTATTTAAATAACAGTGTCCTGCCTGTTTAAATAATGTACAAACTGATGAGCAATAAATTAACCAATGAGAATATAAAATTAATTGGATTACGAACAATATCCTTTGTCTGTTGCGTATATTTACGCTGTGACATATAAAGAAGCAACATATCCATTCTGAGGGCTTTCTATGTAGTTTCAATAAAAGTGTCATCACAGGATTTGGTCGAGCGTAGGAGCAGCTTGCACTAGATATAATAGAATAATAGTGTTATTTTGAGGAACAACAGAAATTGCAGGCAACTTGATCAATATCACTTTTTGGGTGTCGCCACCTGTAAACATAGCTGTGCACACAAAGTAAAATAATGTCAAAATGCCCGTAATTAGTTACTTATTATTTATGATAGTTAATATTATATATATTATCCAATTCTTAACCATTCATACAACTCGGGCACTTATTCCATGTGTATAATAAAATAGTAAGTGATTCTAAGTTTGTACATTGAAGGTTTTACAAAAATGTGTTTTGTTTGGCATCATATACAATCCAAGATTTTATTTTAAGTTTTTCTATTTATACACGCTACCGTGACGTGTGTGGCCGCGACGATTTCAATTTGACGACTTGGTGGCGCAGTGGCGAAACGCGCTGTTACGTTACTTTGACACCTACGCTCGTGGGTTCGATTCCCACACAGGACAAACATTTGTGTGCATGAACATGTCTGTTTATCTTGGTCTGAGTATTTTTAAGAGAGACAGGACACATCAAAGCAGCCCATCTGGGGAAGAGTACCCCCGCCTCACAGAAAACCGCAGTCAAATAACAACTATCTATAGGGTTATGTTCCTGAACAATATAAGTTCAGTCTGACCGAATTGACAACTTAACTTACCTGGCAACTTAAAACTAGGCTAAACAGCAATTTCTGTCGCCCGGTATCCCAAGCAGATTTCTAAAGATACCCACTTAGCATGCTTAGATGCTTAAATAAACAAACGACTAAGAGTGTTAGACTGCGTCTAAGTAATCTGTGGTTGCGTACAGATAGTACGCTTGAGACGCTAGAGTGAATTTTGTTTTAGACTATCCTTGTACACACAAAAAAAATCACAGTCCCGAGCCAGTATTGTGTAGGTACGTGCAAGCGATATTTATTTATCAACATTTAACAATATCATAAATTCTTCATTCATAAAACTCAACACTAATCTTAACCATAACTTCTGTTTAATGTGTCATTACTCAGTAGCATAAAAAGACAACAATCTCAATGCCATCTTTTACGCAAAGTCCAAAGACGACGCATAATTTTATTTTACCATCACTCAAGTTGATAACGTGATAACATCTCGCCATAATCTATGACAATGAGCGCTGTAGTTAATTGATAATTATTTATATTGGTTGTCCATTGTCAAGTAATAATTAGAGCATAATGTATATGTCAGCGGGTAATTGAGTATATATAATCTAGTAAGTGTGAGTTGGAATATAAACAGTACTTAATGAGAGTTCCGTAGCTAGTGATTCTATACGCTTAGTGGCGTTAGACAATATTTTTCTGTTCTCTTTAATAGAGTGAAAAGTTATAAACATGAAATATTCACATTGACATCATTATCACTTACATCATTAAGAAATCACTGTAGCAGACTAGACACTGGTGAGGATAGTTAAAAAAATAGAACCGTTTAAAAAAATGGCAAATATTTTGAAACACTGGAGTTGAATCAAATTGTTATTCCTTTCAAGTCATTAAAAATATACTGGTGATATGGTTAATAATCTAAAGCGGGCGAATTGGACAAATAAGTTATTGAGCGCGGACTGCAAACCGACCTTGTTATTCGGCACATGGATACTCGACATTTACTGGACTGTTTAAGTTGTCTTACCTATTGTATATTGATGAAAGTTCCAATTAAGGGCATCAAGGGTTTCAACATGTTACCAAGTGACGAGATCAATTCGCAGTCAGCGCTAAAACTATACGTTTTCTTAGACTTCGGTAACGTGAAACCACAACAATGATGACAACTGATTAAATTAACATATTATCTTACACGTCAGCAATTGAATTAAAACCTTAGTCGGGGTCCAAATAATCCAAGTATTTTCTCATTGTCTTAGGGCGATCGCACCGGCAGCACCGGCGATGTCTCGGACATCACACGAGAATCCTGGGAGGTAAGCCTTAGTATTAATTACCTACTTACTAAATTACATTTTTACTAACACGTTCCGTTACTAACGCTTTTTCTAACACACGTTATATTGAAACGCATCTCACATTCCACATTACAGTACACATTGAACATGGATGTTTCTGGTAATGGAATGTCGAACCCTCTTTTGGTTGCACTGTGAATAGGCAGTATTTGCGCAATATTTTTATGATGTCACAAAACTTTGCACGGTGTATACAAAGTAACACACTTCATTTAAGGCGTAGGTTCAATTATATGTGGAGTCCATTTGAAGAATTGTATTATCTCCGTACAAATCTAACCTTGAATTTAGATGTTGAGATGTTATGATGGTAAATTTTGGTCGTCGAAACATGATAATAGCAGTCTTCCTTTGATGGTATCGTTTAAAAATAACAACCTATTTACTGAATTAGCTCCGTTTGTATCACGACAACAGCCTACTGTACCTACAGTATTCGACAAAAACAATTTTGGTGATATCATCTACATTAGTTCTGTTGTTATCTTAAAATCTATATAATAATGCGGTGAAAATTTTAATTTGTCTGATGAGCGCATTATCACACTTCGTGTGTCTGATTGCTATCATATATTCGGCATACTTTGTCCTAATGCAATCGCTAATTACAACAAACAACGTGCCATAATTTCCCTCGCAAAGTTTATTCACATGATAACTACTCCGATCCATGCGCTTCATTTGTCTAATGGCATTATTTACTATGGATAAAATAGAATCGGATAAGTCACTGCTCAAATAGGTATAAATTGATTTAAAATTACTTATCTATGCACGACATCATGAAAAACATTTAGTACATACTCATTAATATGTCATAAACACAAAGTATTCAACTGCAGGCGAGTACGTATCATATGAGACTAAATTATTATGAAACGTGAATTTTTTCTTTATTTTTAGAAATAGAAATGTGTTTATTCCAACTTCACATAACAATTTTACAATAAAGATGTAGATATACACACGCAAGTGAAGTCAGAATTGACCCTAACTCAGAGTTCTATGCTAGGAACTCACAAAGAATTCCCAGTCCTGGTTTTAAGGAGTATGGTTTACTTAAATATATAATACGTTTTATAATATGTAATTAACTAGGTTATATTATGTTTGTAATATTGAAGGATCATTAAAACTACACTGAATTCTTATTGTCGGTTAAACTAATTCAAGTATATGCGCTTACGCGTAGCTGCTGAAGGCGCCGTATGTGAAAATTTACTCAATCATGAAGAGCCAGGCTGAGGCGCTTGGCGACTCGCTAGGCGAGGAGCCGCGGCCAGAGGTACCTTCGCACGCTCGTGGATGCGCGCAGCTCGAAAAAGACTCTCAAATAATGAAATTTTTTTAACTAAAACATGCAATTTAGATCTAGAAATAATAATATACAAGCAAAAATACCGGTACTTAAAGTGATTTTACAACTTATATTATATATTCACATAAACGCAATGGCATATGTGTTTATAAGTTGCCTTAGAAGCGTATTAGACGTGCGTATTGCGCGCCTACGTTATCAGATGCCCTAAACAGCGACCCGTGTTTGTTGGTGGCATTTATGGCTGCGGTTGCGTTTCTTCCCATTTATTACTTAAAGCTCATAAAACAATTTAATTTACAAAAGGAACATGCCCGCTATAATATAAATCGTCTATTTATAGCAGTCTTGACATCATTTATTATTGTCTTTAACAACAATTGAGCTCTTAATTCCAATTGAGTCAGAGCCGAATTAACGTTTTCCCGCGACAAACAATTTAATAAAGCTGGAGTCCAATTACAAGCATGGGAAAACTGATGAGAGTCGTTTTCCAACTGGCGCGCCTCCGTTGTAGCGAGTGAACTGCACTCATAGTGAAATGCAACATGCACTCTCTTAATTCTATGTCATGCGGATGTTAATTTAAGACTAGGATTATGGCACTGCACCGTCATTAGCTCTCGTAGCGTAATTAATGTTTGTGAGTGCCAATAGCTTTAGCTATGAATAGTTGTATATATTTTCCTGTAGTATAGATGTGAATGTTAACCAGGTATTCTCTTCCAGTTGTCTTGGTGTGACGTCTTTCATTATCTTGATTAAATACAAATAACTCGAAATTTGTTTGAAGCATTGTTAATCTATTTTCAATATTGTTAGGCTGTAGTATTTTAGGATGGTGGCTTACTACTTTCAGTTCTAACCTCAGTTATGCAAGAGGGCCGAGTGGCAAGTCTTGTAAAAATCAAACCAGAAATAATTTGTAAACAAATATTATTTTATTTTTCAATGTCGTATCCCTCAAAACGTTTCAAAAGGGTTTTAAAATATTTTACACATTTTGCCATAACTGTTCGATTAAGTTTATTTTTATAGGATGTGAAATAATTTTAAACAAAAATAATAAATAATAAGCCCTGGTATTGATCTTAATAAATACCACGTGCAAGCGAGGTAGCGTTTTTTGGTACTATTTATAGCATTATTTGGGTACTATTTATATTATTATTTTATTTTTTGTACTAGGTCGTCTTGTGCTAAGCTATGTTTATCAAATTTCTTGGGTATAGGGCGAGAAATTAATGTTATTGAAATTGTTACTGTTACGTAACGAGAGTTATCAAACCGAACGTGGACGTGTAAAGTATCAACCAAACGAAGAGAAAACAATACTATTTATTATAATAATAATTTGCAGTCAATGCACTGATACATTTGATTGAACCCAGTTGATGTAAGTTCGAATAAGATAAGATCTAAAATCTTTATTTGCCATTGGGTCCTCGCGGGCATTTAGACAGGTCTTGTATTTTTTGAAATATAGTCTTATTTTATCTTATTCAATTCTCTTATTTGACTTTTTTTACCTGCTAGCTTTTCGGAAATAAACATTGGCGAAGAAGAAATGCCGAAAGAAACTTGCCAATATAGGTCTCTTTTAAAATTGTCAATCAGATATTACAAAAAAATCACATAAGCATATTGGTACAATAATGATATTAAATGATAAAATTCAACATTATTAAGGACAGGTCGTCTGTGCTGAATTATTTCCAGACATCTTTGTCAGTTACATATTCATCTACTCCATAATAAGCCCTTTTACAGAGAGTATTTTTAATGTGCTTTTTGAATACATTGTCAGGAAAGGACAGAACTGTTTCATGCAACTTACTATAAAATCGAATACAATTTACAAGAAAAGATCTAGCAGTCCTAGCAAGGCGATGTTTCTACTTCTAAGTTTTTCGCTGAAGTTTGAAAAGGAGTTTATATTTTTACGGACATAGAATATCATAGTGCCTATTCATTGTTTTTTGCGTTTAGTTGATTTTACGTCGATATGTACTTACTTTTTGTTCCGTCATAGATTGACGTCAATATAGTTAGTATAATTTTTAACAATTTATTATTTTTAAACGGAAATGTTATTTATTAACTTGTTCAGTACCTACCGTTTTTGCTGTAGTTAGTGTATAATAATAATAATCTTTTATTTACTCCTCACAAGGTTTACAATAAGTTTACATAATTCTTACGATTGTAACAAATAAATCCTTGTGAGAGTCAGGAGTCTGAACTAGGCCGAGGCCTGTGCTACAGAACTCCTGGCTCTCCCTGTCAAGATACATATTCAGAAAGTGTACATTTGTTTAACCTGAGACAGATAATACAACAGGTTGACATAATTCAACTTATTTATTTACATATTTTGTTAACGCGTGCAATGCAGGATTTATATTAAGGTTGTAGGTGATCCCATTTCGACTCGAATAAATACTTCAACCTAGTCACGGTAAAGATATAAACAATAAGTTGACTAGCGTACATAGACCTTTTTTGACATAAATACCAACGCTCGTCTTAGAGTGCTGGGGTCGACACTCTTAAAAATCATCTTAAAACATCTTTGCGAGTGTGACGATTTCAAATATTTCTTTGTAGTTATCTCTCTGCATAAATCTGTTTACTGCGTTATCAAGTTAGTTTAACGACGCACATTGTGATCAAGCGAATAGTAATATTGGCTCCATGTCTAACCGGTTTAGATGTCGTTAAGATTTTCTATGGCCAGTATTTTTAGACAACACCTTTCAGCGTTTTAGTGTCTATTTACGTGAACTCCGCCTTGACAGTGTGTTATTGAAAGCCGGTACAAAAAACGATAGTGACATAATGACATAAAAGGCAGTACGTACTAACACAATGGTCGACGAACAATGGGGTACGCCGTGCCGCCCAGCACCCGTTGCTTACACGTAATCATCTGTTGACATATCGTATTGTGCAACATGCCACTTGTGATAGGTTCGAGGGCGGACGTAATTGTCAATTAAATTTTTAACAATACTAATTGTACCACTGATTTTGTTTACGGCAGGTTATATAGTACACGTTAATTGGACCATCCTGTTGAAACCTATACAAACATTATATATGTAAAATATATGTACCTATTAAATTAAACACCCAAAAATATCGTATGTTGATTGGGGTACGAAGCTTGGAGTGATACAATATTCATTAAAATTGATTAAATTTTTAATATTTTCATACGCATTGTCATGTATCCTCCTTTGGTCGATCCCACGTAAGGAATATTATGAACGAATTACAGTCACGATATATACACGATATACTTACACGCATACCGGTGACAAGGAAGAGTAACTACTTTGAATTATTCATTCATAAATTGAGAAAAGTAATGTATATAGGAGACCATCGATCAGGGAGCCAATTAGGTGAATGTTGGGCAAGTTTGATGCATTGCAAGCAGCCACGAAGATAAGAATTGAACAACTCGACTCATAGTCAAGGACAAATTCTATCTACGAGTATCATTGAAATAAGTCGTAACCAGAGCTGCTTCTCTAACTCCTAGTCCACAGCGATTTAATTTATTTAGTGCATGATGCTCGATATTATCAAAAGCTTTAGAGAGATCTCATAAAAACTCCGATAGCATCTTGAGTCAAGACTTCTTTCTATAACTTCACGCCAAATCCCTTGCGGGATAGGCAGAAAGAACCGAGCGCCACGTGACTCGATCCTTACATATCTCACTCGCTTCTTTAACATTCATTGCTCTTCTCATGCACGCTCGCCGGTTTCTAGGGTTCCTGACATCACCTTCTGATAGAACACGACCAATTTGGTCATGGTAGGTAAATCTTGGCCTTCCCCGGCTCCTACATCCTTCCACTTTTGCATTGTATATCTGCTTCGTCATTCTTTCATCTTGCATTCTTTCTACATATCCGAACCAACGGAGCATGCCTCTTCTTATTTTAACACCGACGCTCTCTTCAGACCAACTCTGTTTCTAACATCATCATTGCGAATACGGTCTACACGCCTTACGCCACAAATTTTGCGCAGCGCTCGCATTTCGACCGCGTTTATTCTACTTTCATGCTCTTTCTGCCAAACCCAGCTCTCGCTTCCATAAGTTAGCGTTGGGACCAACACTGCATTGTGTATAGCGAGTTGTGCCTTCTGGCTCAGGTTTTTACTGCCAAGAAGTTTTCACACTATTCCCAGCACTCACTCGTCTTTCCACATCTGCGGTGTACCTTCCATCCCCGCTGAAAGCGCATCCAAGATATTATACAAACTCATCCACTTGTTCCAACGCTTCATCATCAATCGTAATCCTTACATTAGTTCTGGATTCTTTTCTTTCAAGTACCATTATCTTTGTTTTCTTCGCATTCAAGACTTCTTTCAAGCAGTTAAAACTTAGTAAGAGCAACATACCGTATTTTAGCCCCAACAAGAAAATATTTTCATTGTCAACGTGATGTAATTTGAATATTAATTGATTGCATGTAATGTTGAGCTCTATGTTACCACTAGAATCGCAATTACGTGCTACAATAATGTTCCACATTTGTAGCATTATAAAATAATGTATTGGCACGTGATTTTACATTATCCTATATCTGATTTTACGGCTCTTTTTGCAAGTAAAAGTGACGTAAAGTTATTTGGAGTAATTAATTTGAAATGGACATAAGGAGGAGAAATTTCAAATGTTGGATGCAATAATCATTAGTTTATGTAATCTAATATTATTTATGAGAGCAGGTCTAATGACAACGTTCCTGTTTTAGAAGTTGCCAATACAAATTGCGAAGTGAATGTAAGTCAGTTGTAAACTATGGATTACAGTTGAGCAGAGTACTTTAATATTTTCCATATAAACAATGTAGTGGTAACATGAGTATCGTTAATATATACACGCAGTATCAGATCTTGTTTCATCTAAAGAGGTAGTCGTAGACAGAGTAACATTAAACAAAGTCTATGCTACCTCCATATCGGCTATTTAAATAGAAGAACTAATCAGTCATATGTCATTGGGACATTGTAAAGTGATGTTGAAATAAGATTACGAAGAAAGCGAAATTGTATTGAAACAATTTAATATATTACAGAAAGCTACGGTTTTAATATTGGTGAGCTTGTAATTATAATTTCCTAATTGTTGATTGAATAGTTGTTGTTGATCAGCAAATACGGGAATAAATATATGTAAATCTGTATGTACATTAAAACAAAATCAAATCAGAGCCGTGCTTATGTAGGTACCATCGAAAAACAACGTTATTGGTGTGTGCGCACACCGAATAAAACGTTTATTCAAAATAGCAAGATCGATTTAAACTAAATGTACTATGATTATAACTTGTTGAAACTAAACTGGTTCTCACGAGACAGCTCAGAAGATGCATCTCTTTATATCGCCCCGCCGGGCTAGTGAAGTCGCCGGACGACAAAGTAAATAGGAATGTATAATAATAATAATAACCTTCACTTGCGTGCTTATAATATGTTGGATACACGCTAAAGGTAAATATGAACATAGAATTGACCAATACTCCCAAATTCCGCAATGAACAACTCTCACTTCTTGCTTGTAATATGTTGAGAACAGCGATGAACAAAAACTATTACATACTTACACTACTTAACCAAGTCTTAACAAAACCCTCATTTACGTGCACATATTAACTTGATTACGTTTCAATAATAACAGTAGACAGTAATCCTTATGTTCGTGTGCTGATATTCATTAGGTTCTATAAATCCCAAAACCACCAATGGACAACAGTCCGCACTTGCAAAGATTCCAATCTCAATTATATGCCAGACAGAATCATAACTCAAAAATAAATATTTTACAATAGCAATTCTTGCAGTAGCTTACGGCGCGAAGAGAACTATGTATTCAAATAACTGCTATTTGAAACCTTTCGTTGTGCTTACTTCGCGATAAGATGTTTTATTGATACATTCTTCATGTTACTGTACAAAACTTGCAGACTTGATTAACTTGCTGTCGAGATCATATGAAATCAAATGCAAATTAAAGCTAATCTAGGTAATGTCTCATTTCGCGTTTTTGTTTATTTTAAATGTGGCCTGCCAAATGTGCCTGATACTTTGTAAGCTGAATATTCTAGTCAACCGGTTAGGTATCGTCGTCGTTTTTTTTTGGACTCACTCTTTATAATTGATTAATGTTACTCGAACATTTACAATGTACGCCTTATTTTTTATCACTCCCTAAGTATATGCAGATCACAGGTAGGTAGGTATGCCATGCAGGGACTCGTAATTTGTTTGTCAAACTTATTACGTCTTTTTACGTTGTACTATGACTAATGTGAATAAAAAAATAACAATCACGGGGCCTATGTGTAATGAAGAGTTTGCCGTATACCGTATATATACTGCAATAATATAATAATGAGAATCCTGCACCAGTAGAATTCATGGTGACTTCACTTACTTACGGGACATGACACCTGTCATGTCTTGATCATGATATGGGTTGTTATTTGGTAGCGGTCTTCTGTAATATAGAGGTGCATTATGACTCCAAACGGGCTGCTCCATCCAAATAAGAATATAATAATATGGTAAATAATATCGAGTGAAGTGTGGAAGGACCGCGTCTTATGGCGCTCGGTTCTCTCTGCCTACCCCGCAAAGGACCTGGCGTGAAGATATACATACATACATACAATATCGAGTAAAGTGTTTAGAAAAATATATCGATGAAACAATTATTATTTATTGTTCGGTACACAAATGTGTAATTATTTTAACATTGCAGAAACTGGTTTTGTAACGTTCTACAGTAAAAATAGGTGTTACACAATGAGTAATGAGATTAATGAGTTAACTGTCGCCATTATTTGCAAGTTGTATAGCTATTATACACAGGACATCCGAGCCAAGTACCTACATTTTAAATGACAAAATATCGATCGATACAGACATTTATTGAATATAAAATGTAAAAAGTGGATTGTAAAAAATAAACGTTTACGGAAAACAGAGTTAAATTAATAATTTGTTTATTAAGTATTAACACCGTATGATATATATATTCCGAATTTAAATTACATATTTCCCACAAAAATTAAATATATAAAGCGAAAGAAATGAAACACTCTTAAAATTTTGTCTTTGACCCTTGAAAGTTTAAACCCAAAGTAACTTCGACATTCGAACCACAGTATTGCGTCATAACCATTGTTAACGTACTCTTGCTAAGTATATCTTAAGTATCTAGCTTGTGCCGTTTTGGAGGATTATAGACGAGAGACACACACCAAAGGGAAGTTATATATATTCCTATAAAGCCGTTTTCCTATATACCTACGTTTCTAATAAACCCTAATTTCATGTAAATTATTAAACAAATGATATTTGCAAACGATACATACATGTATTATTGAATATAAATTGTGCTCAGCATTTAATGCTTGGCCCATAATCTGTCTCCATAAACTGATGTAGGCTCTGGTTTTCACGATTTCCTGTGAGATAAATAAAAAATGTATGATTATTATCATAGATTTTTTAAGATTCCGCACCATAAGACCGAAACGTTAGTGTATGTATACCGTGAATTTTAAATCTCATCTTAAATTTTGTGTCTGCGAGTTGTTAACGAAACTGGTAAAGCAGTTTTTTGGTGGACTATTCGTACTGCTTTCATTGTTGATAAATAATATATCAATTTTATTTAACCGTAGCTATTAACTGGCTTACGAAATTGTCAGCAAGTATTTAAAATAAGCACATTACTGGTATTTTTTCGTAAGCGTTACGTCGAACTTAACTGGTCTCGTTTGGAATTGAAGAAATTCGACCTTGTTCTTGTTAGTGGGATTGTTCCGCCTCGCTGTGTATGTTTATATGATTACTATTTTTATGTAACTAGTTAATTGATTAATATTTTTTAATATCATTTCGCGTATTATCTTTTTATAGGCAGTCTGTTACAGTAACGAGAAATACAGTTAACTGAAACCAATATGTCTAAGTGTTACACAGTCGTTGATGCTATTCATAATTGTCATCATATTATGTGGTTAAATAAAATTCATTTATGCCTCTAAAAATGTAAAAGGTTAAATCTGTATTTTGAAAGTATTCATTGTACAAAAAAAGAAGTTAAATATTAGACAGTCCTTGTTGAAGATGTTATTTTTCCACTTGTATTCTCATATTACATTTCATTCCCTTTTCTCTCATAGGTCAGAATATTTTTTTTTCCTTTCGAATAAACAGAGCGATTCGATTCAGATTTATTTTTATTGTGTAAGTGAAACTCTAATGATGGGAATCCAAAATACTTACTAATGTGACTTGTCCCAAACAAGACCTAAACCGGACGTAAATTTGTATTACACTACCGGACTTAAAATGTAACGTGTTTTTTGGCAACACGGTACATATTTAAGTCCGGTAGTTGTATTTTAAAAATGTTTTTATCTGACTTAAACGCATTGGTAACCGGTATAGTTTACACGCAAATTTATGTATTCTAAATTAATTGCCAATCACTGTACTATGTGTAATGACCGCGTCTTATGGCGCTCGGTTCTCCCTGCCTACTCCGCAAAGATTGTGGCGTTAAGTTATAGATTGGTAAATACTGCATATCTGTATTAGGAAAACACATTTATTGTATTATTGCACTCTATGACATGTTGATTGCATTAAAACTCCTTGTCATTGTTTTTTTTAATAAATTTCTTTGCAAATATTTTATAAAATGCCACTCGGATTAAAGTTGCCCTATCATTGTCGTGTGAGGGGATCACTGTCGTCTCTAGAGCTAAAATGTACCTGACTGTACGCGGTACAATACTCGTACATTTTTCACTTAAGGCGTCGATATGAGTAACACAATACGAAAGTTAACAGGTTACAATCACATCATAATTTAATAATAGTGGCTTAAAATAATAAAAGAGGTTATTATAAAGTGTAGTTAAGGATTTTAATAGTGTCACACGAGCGCTAAAGATTTAGCAATAATAATACCACACATACTAGGCATCATATTTTATAATTATATGTATGATGGTCTTTTCCCACTCTTTAAAAAAATGATATTCACGCAACGAAAACCCAGGTAAAATCATTCGCGCATGTACAGAGCATATGGGCCAGTGCACACCGGAACAGACAACAAAAAAAAACAAACACGATCATAATACTCGTATACTTGAACAAGTACTTTAATAATTCCTAAAATGGATATTATATCCATGAAGATGACTATTGTCATATATATATATAATATATATATATATATATGACAGTGGATGGAATGACTGTGCAATTCCACCAATTCTACTATAAACCGCATCAGTACGTCATTTGAAACGAGCAGGACCAATGCAGTGCTAATGCATGTATCTATTTCAATTTCCTGCACTGCGGCGGTTCCGCAGCGGCATCGCAACTGCGCTGCGACTGTGCATATCCTGCAAATTAATTAACTCCTGTCATGTTACCAAATTCTTTAGAAGGTTCAAGGAGCGAAGCTTCTTCCTCATAGGTCTCCACAAACATCTTGCGCAATAGAACAAATATTTTAATATAAATCAAGTTTTCAGGAACACGGTTCCTATATGAATTCACAGGAACACAACAACCCTCCTGAGAGTTGTTATTTGGCTGCAGTTTTCTGTGAAGTGAAGGTACTTCCCCAGGCGGACTGCTTTGATGCACTCTACCTCTCTTAAATAGATATCAGTGCATCCTCACCGTCCAAATACCTCCTTGCTTGGGAACTAAGTCTTCGGCGCAGGACCCCTGCTCATATAATTAACTCCTTCATTAGTGTTAAAGAACAAAATGGCAATTATTATTCTAGCTGTACTGGCTACGGGATCACTCCCGCGTTTCGCTTCGTTAGTTAGGATTAATTATATTATTTACTTATCGTATTCTGAAGGTCTCTGTATGAAGATTTAGACCCTTAATGTGAACGTTTGTGATGCATTTTGCGGGTTTGAGATAAATAAGGAGCCGAATAAACTAACGAATGTAGATGTTTTCAATATTTAAATAACAAACTAATAAGCCTTGGGCTAGTTAACTATCAAACTCAGATATAATTATACAATGTTACTACAAACAAATAAGTCTCACATGTACGCCAATTGCGATAGAAGTGCGTACGCCAAAATTATGCTAAAAATAATCTAAATAAAAAAATATAAAGTGAAATACTTCTTCGAAGTTGACGCTATTTGGTTAGTTGTGTTGACTTCATGCAACTTGCAAGAATTTTCTATTTATAAGAAAACTAAAAATTCTACTTTGAATAAAAAAGGCAATATCTGTTTTTTATAAATCTTTTTATTAAACTTTTTTAACTGATCTTCAAATCTACACCAAATTTATTGTTACTAAATTCTTAATAATTAATAGCTTTAGTGGTACTAAATTCACCCTCCTGTATTAGAACAGTTATCTACATATGAGAACATACTTTATAAAACGTACATCATCCTTTTGTGTATTAACTAGTATAGCAAAAATAGTTGTCAAGTTATAGAACACTGAGTGCATTTAATTGTTATAGCTATTTTATGAACTTTAATAGATCCGCCTCTAGCGACATCCCGACCATCTAATAATATGCATGTCACGTTGTTTAAATGAGGCGTTTCAATTAAAAGTTTACGGGTTTGTCGTGTTAATCGGCCTCAGTACGGATGTTAATAATGTCTAATTGGGCCTCTGTCGTCGCCCAGTTGTGCCTGATGGGCAATGATTGATGCTCGGCGAGAGGTTCATATGCACGCTGCTGGACTCGTGCTACGCCATATCCAGTCTCCAACAGTTCTTAACGAGCAGCGTCTGAGTACGTCTTTAGTCTATTTCCATTAGTGCTTTTTTTTTTTTCGAGAAGTATATATTAGGGCGTAGTCCGTAAGGTAATGTTTCTTGGATTTCGTGTCCGCGTTAGCATTATTTTAAGTGGCATGCAATAATTTCAGGTGTCATTAGGTAAATCGATAATTGTATCGTCGCGTAGAAAGAGTGCGGTGTGTGTATACTAGAAACTTGAAGGCACGGTTGCCTCGCCACCCATAACTAATATCATTTTACGTGTATTAAGTTCATTAGAAACGTTGAGTTGTTAAAAATAAATATATTCGATTGCATACGTCCGCATATTTTTTCTAAATCACTATGATAATCACTTTTACGGTGACACTTGCAGTCTGCAATTTGCAATTTGTTTGCGAATTTCGGATACTTACGTAGGTAAGTTTTGTAACATACTCGTATACAGGTATGTTACTTCTGTAAAATCAGGCAGAAGATTTTTTTATTATTAAACATATTAATAATAAAAAAATCTGTTCTCTCTACCTACCCCGCAAGGGATTTGGCGTGAAGTTATAGATAGATAGATTAAACATATTATATATCGCTAAGTAACTTTAAACTAAGTAAAGCCTATGCTCCGAACATGAGATAATACTCTTTTTAGGGTTCCGTATCAACACCGTCCGTATGTCTGTGTAACAGATATTTCGCCCATTTATCTGTTTGCAAAACCATTTCCAGCTCTTAGGATCTTGTGAGAGAATAAAGATTCCCACGTAGTATCGAGGAATAATAGCCCAATATATAAAGAACCAACTTATTGTCCCTGGTTTGGCATGGACATGTACCACTAAGTTCTTATTTATCATTCGCTCGGCGGTGAACGAAAACATTGTGAGAAAACCAGCATGTCCTAGAAATTACATATTTTTTTTTTGTTTAATAATAAGGCAACACAACAGGTACTAAATATATACAGTATTACACAGATTCTGGTCACAAATGTTAATTTTCTAACCCAGTACCCTAAGCGTATTTGCTCAAAGTGACTAGCGGATTAAGAATCAACATGCCACAGAAATATCTCTAACAATCTAAGATTTCCTATCGAAATAATACCCTATAGGATGTGGAAATGTCAATATGCGAATGTTCGTTCAGTTTTTTTTATTTATTTATATTTAAGAACTAACAAATCAATATGTATAACTCGGATATACAGTTAAATTAATCTCCAAATCCCTCACACCAGTGACATTGACAGTTAGATACATTGTTATGTGGGTCATGAAGTCATGATTAAGTTGCAGAGCTGAGGATGCTTAGGCATGACTTATATTTTTTTACATTTTGAAAGACTTACGATGATTTAACCGAACCTAAGGCTTAGACAGCAGACCCCGCCAGTCCAATTAGATAAACGGGATAACGCTAAGAAGACCGAACTTTTGAAGAGCTCGATAGCTAAGTCGTGAATGACTCGGCTTTGACACCAATGCTAGTGGATTCGATTCCCACTCAATACAAACATTTGTTTGCATGAACATGTATGTTTGTCTTGGCCTGGATGTTGTAAGAGACGTAGGGCGCATCAAAGCAGCTCGTCTGGGGAAGTACCCCCACCTCACAGAAAACCGCAGCTAAATAACTACTCCGTAGAGGCTTGTTGTGTTCCTGCGTATGAGTGAGGTCACCAGTAAAGTCCTAAGTAGCAGAGGAGGCATCGAGCGAGTGATACTTAATATATTACAAGCGTTAATAGGGTACGGTGCTTTACATCACGTGGGCTATATGCTTGTATAGCTCACGACATTGTATAAAAAAAAGAAAAAAAAAATGCCACGTAACTGCATAGATAGCTAAAACATAACTACAATTCTACTATCGCGCAGTCAGCTAAAAAAAGATTTTTCATGCAGCGTCTGACGACTTGGCATTAAATTGTAGACAGAAGCTAATCGTCTCGTGTGTTAAGAAATAAATACCTAGATTAATGACATCATGAATATGATGTAATCATATCATAGAGCTGGCAACAAAATTGTTGTTTTCAATTTGCGGCTTTTAGGGTTCTCTGCCGGAAGGGCAAATCGGGAATCGTATTTATTATATTTTGCTAATACATAGGGCCCAATTCCTATTTATTGTATTGTGTAGTACGTCCACCGAACCCGATGCTGATAGAGCAGCTCCTCAGAATCTTACTAGTTAACTCACTCATTAACGGGAAAATAAAAAAAAACCATCCAGGGAGTGATTTGGCTGCGATTTTCTATGAGGTGCAGGGACTTCTCCATTAGGGCCGCTTATGTTCGTTCGTTCGTTCGTGTAATGGCAAAGCGGGTCGCGATGTGCTGGCGATACTTTTGTTGCAAGCGTCTATGGGCTAAGCTATTCAGTATAGCATATTATAATCGGGCTCATTAAGCCTTCGTAGTATAGTAGACAAATTAATTTAATCGGGTACCTACATTTAAATTATAATGAAATATCAAGAAGCGCGGATACGTTTGCCAGCGCCCGCGTCGTCACCTTCACACGCGGGTCAGCGGCGCGCGGCGCGGCGCCCCGAGCTCCGCGTTGACATTCCGCCCAATGCCGTCAACGCACAGCTACCAATATTTTACAAATGCTCCTCTCGCTTAAACACACTGCAATAGTTTAAGCCTTCAACTATCATCAGTACAATTATTTACGCCTTTTACGGAGTCACGTCCTTATTAGACGTCGAAGTATAGCTGATGTTTCTTCCTGCATTTACTATCTTATATATACAAAACTATTAATCATAGTCTCTTTCCGGTTGATGGCTACACATGATTTAGTATTAGCGCATTCTATTCGATTGAAGCATTCGATTTTTTATTCTTTGTAGTGTGAAGCGGCGTGGACGATGGAGCCCGCGTGCCGGATACCTTTCTTTTTCACGTCTAGTTTCCACGTAGCGCTGACACACTGTGCTCGTCGCTCGCTGCGTACTGCGGCCGCTTTGAACTATGGAAACAATATTCAATTAATAATTTACACTTTGAACACCACCGGCCGTCCGTTGCATACAGTACCTACCAGTCGCATTAAAGCGATTAATAAACTCTCATTAAACGAGCCCGCCGCACAACCAAAAACAAACGTTCGTTGTTTATAAGCAGACTCGATCGCCGCGAGTGCTCACTGCTGGTCACGAAACCTTGTAATCGCGTGGGTTATTTCTAAATTAAGCGCTGGCAATTGTGATGTGGAAGTCGTGTTTTTTGTGCACCGTGTGTAAATAAAAACATTAAATGCAGACGATGAATAGGATAGAGATGGTGCGGCTCGGGCCCACCGCAGCCGAAAAGACTGCCTCTTTCGACGACGACAAGGTGAGTCCATGTTTACGAATACCGTTACCGCGCCAATGCAGCGAGAGCTCAACGCCAACTTTATGTATTATGTTGATAAATTATGCTCGCTTGATACTGTGGAAAGCCTACGCATTACAAAAATGGCCATTTACTTGCGTGCTACGTGCGCAGGTGTTTGCAAAGCGTGTCGTATACGTATTCTGAAGTGCATACGCATTAAAAATAATGCATTATTATCGATTTAAATCGAATGCTGAAATGGAATGTGGAACATATGAGAGATTATCGTAGGTTTATCGTACAAATTGTGAACACATGGTTGATTTATGGACTATCAAACATTGGACGACATTGAAATTTGAGCTGTAATTCTTTGTTCATATAGTACATTCTATGTAATACTTCGCTTCTTGATATAATTAGTAAGCGGTAATAATTGTATTAACTATGAAAGTTCAAATTTTGCTATAAGTACTTGAGTCAGTACTTGGAGTTATATATGCATTAAAATTGGTTCTTATAAATAGAGAGAGAGGCGAATGACCGTCGGTGGTAGTGTCTCAGTTGCAAGGTCTTGTCGACTACAGGTACAAAAAATATGAGCTTAGATTTAAATGCATAACTCATATCAGTAGTTAATTCAGGTGAGAAGGCCGTTCTGTTATCATATTTCGTGCTTTATTATATAATCATGTTTAAATTATATTTCATGTTTTAATGTTATAACTGACAAACAAAGTGTCGTGAGAGAGAGACTTATAATATCGGCTAGGGAATGCAATCTTTATTACGCGCGTCGAGAATATGTCGGACACTCCTAAATATATTACAACAATCTTGTATGAAAATGGGCGATCTGGCGAGTAACCAGATTATAATAGAATAAATAATAAGAAGCATGGATACGTATTCCAGGTTACCATCAGGCAGGCCGAACACTTGTTAGTCACTTTTGTGATGTGTAAAAAAGATTAGACAGCAAATCCACACTAATCCTATAAATGCAAAAGAGATGTGTGTCTTTTTGTTATATATCACGTCTAACCTCTTAAGAGATTTTATAATTAAATTTGGAACTGAGGTGATTTGGAACTTAGACAAGGGCATATCGAACGTAGTAACACAATAACGGAATCTCCACGCGGTCAAAGTCGCGTACAGGAGCTAGTTTCGTATAGTGTGGCCGCAGATTGAACTAATATTGAAACTGTTACCGATTTATACTATGCATATGATTGATACTATGCATCAAATATCGCTATGCGTTCCTACAATTAATGGTTATCACTAAATTACTATAGAGAAAGAGATATCATAGGTTCTCAATAAAAAGCACAGATAACAAAACAAATGCCATTTAACTTAGGCGCTATTGTTGTTATATCATATGCACCAGCCGGCAGAATATGACATTAATAATTTTATTGTAAAGTAAATTAAACTTATTTTTATTAATATAAATATAAAAAAATTGAAATTTATTTTTTATTATGAAATATACATAACACATACTTAATTAAATTATTTTGTTCGTGTTGTGTCGCGGACCTGTATATGAATTATCGATCTACGATGAGAGATAAAATATCGATAAATTTAATTATATTAGTGTTAGGTGATATAAAGTCTTTAAGCGTATTCTTTATTTAGCCATGCAAAAATATAGATAACTATCAGTTGTACACAATCAATTTAAGCACCAATGTTTCTTTGGATGAAGATAATGTAAGATAATCGGAATACCATTCCAAATGAATATAACGCCCTGTAACCAATGCCGCTGACTTCTACGTAATTACGCATTACATACATAATTACGAACAGCGGCATTTGACAAGCATCACAGGTAGGTCATTCAGAGAGGTTAAATCTGTTCGAGAGAGCAGTTATACACTATGGAGTACTATTTCATTGTGCACAGATGCGCCTTGTCGACAAATCAATAAACCCCTTGACTGCGCATGAAGGCCCCTATCACTCACCAAAACGTTGTGTTTTAGCGCTTAAATATCAGTTTTTTTTATACTACGTCGGGAGGTATACAAGCATACGGCCCACCTGATGTAAAGCGGGTACCGTACTCACTCGCGCGATGCCTCGTCTCTCTTGCTCCTTGGGAGCTTACTAGTGACCTCACTCACACGCAGGAACACGACAACCCTCTAGGGAGTTGTTATTTGGCTGCAGTTTTCTGTGAGGAGGAGATACTTCCCCAGACGGGCTGCTTTGATGCGCCCTACCTATCTTCACACATCGAGACCAAGACAAACAGACATGTTCATGCACACAAACGTTTGCCTTGTGTGTTAATCGAACCCACGAGCGTTGGTGTCAAAGTCGCGTCATTCTCGACTGAGCCACCGAGCTCGTCAAAATTCGAGCTCAGTGATTCGAGCCTAAGCCTATAAGAGGATATTTTAACCAATAAACGCATACCGATGTTGCTCCATGAACTAGCCAATGACAGCTGCGCGTTCTACTTCAACCCCTGACCTGTAGCGGTGATTTTATTTACTACGCAATATTGTGTCATTGCGTCTCCATAGATTCAATTCCTTCATGGCCTCGACTGTCGATAAAGATTATTAAGTAATTAATAGATACGGCGACAATTTGTTGAAGTTTCAACTACATACTTTGTCTGCTTCCGGTAAGCACACAAATACAGATCAAGTTTTACAATCATGCAAATTTCACCTTCACTGATACGACATAAGATGCATGATTGTATAGGTTGAACTGTAGTTATCGGTACATAGATAAATTGCCGTTTGTAGGGACATGAACATAAGTAGATGCATGTCAAAACCGTCGCTGTCATTGGAACTCTGGAGACCTGGCTGCTGTAATCGTTTTTGCGATGGCATTCTCATACAGCCCTCTGGGCCTTTGCCGTTCTAAGTAGTGTAGATAAGGATTATTTTGCCGCCGGCCAACGCCCAATTACTACTGTCACTGCCATTGCTACTCTGGACATGTCTATCCTGGCTGCCGTTTAGTCGTAATAGTCGTCGTCGAGTAACGGCAGTAAGTGGTTACTACACGAAGTAGTATAGATCCTGCTGCCTGCACGCATGACACTTTTTAATATTAAGCCGCTATCCAATTTTGTTATCAGTTCTATTAGTGCTTATGTTCGACCACTTTGAACTAGCAAAGAGGATTACGTCGGTTTATGTTTATAGATAAAAAAGGCAGATAATAAATGTGTACAAATTAGGGTTCATGCACTATACCCTGAATGTACGCGAATCCACTCCGCAATCGATCTTTTTGACCGGTGTATTCTGCGTTTATGTATATAGTTATAGTTTATATATTTATTAAATAATGACCGCGAAGGCGAACTTAATGGTAGCACTTCTACTACTATTTACCAAACACGAGTTTCGAAGGTTTACTCCATTGTAATCGATCTCGCTTGCACCTAGTGGTATGACGAAAACAAACTTAAAAATACAGGTGATTATTATGGCATAAAAAGTGAGCATGACTCTTCTTTTTCCCCAGCGTTATCCCGTTTCCTAATCCGTTACTATAGACGGAGTCCGCTACCTAAGCGTAATCAATAGGCGATACAGATAATGACGTGGAGCGTCTGCCAATCAGACATCCACAAACCACAAGGATAATTAGACCTTTTTTAGGTTAGGTCATATCTCTTTTGCGTGCGGGTTTCCTCACGAGGTTTTCTTTCACCGCCCAGGAATGACTGAACAGTGATAAGGAACTAGCCTAGGTTTCGGCAGTAGACCCAGTCAATTAGAAAATTGGATAATGCTAGGAAGAATGGATAAGTGTTCGTGGTTTTCTAGTGCATACTATGAGCATTATAAAACTCAATTAGAGCTTTCCATGCTCCATTCCACCTACACACTTCGGTTGTTCATATTTGAACCAGTTTTAAGCAAATTTCTTACTTTAGTATTGGCTATTACGCATAGCCTGTAATATTCCGACTAAAAACGAATCTAAACGCCGTCAGACTTCAAAACCGGTCATGCTATTAAGTTTATAGGCCACAACGAATGGACACACAGATGTGAACCACTCCCTAGTCACTATGTACTCTCTCTCTCTCTCTGTCTAGCTCTCTACCTGTCCCATGTGCATTTGTTACGACTTCATTAAATTCGGTTAACGTTGACATGAATTATAACTATAGTAATTGTTATTTGCTTAATATTATATAAAATAAGAGAATGGCAAGTATCTACTCCATGTTGTAGGCACAGTTGAAACATATTTTGACGAGTATTCTCTGGACAACTTCTTTTGTAGGTCGTTGTCGGCTCAGGAACTATGATATCCAGTCCGATTACGAGTATACGTTACTGCTTAGATAATATAAGGTATAAAGTTCTGGTATAAGTAACTAATTGGCCCAATTAAAATTAAGAATTTATGCATTTACAAAAAATTCGCATCATACCATGGTAAAAAATCATTACTACCTTACACATGCCCCAAGTACTAATATCAGTTCCAGCACGTTACACCTCGCTACACCTCGATTAATCTACGTATATTATCGATGGAACGCAATGCGTTTGTGCGTAAATGTGCTTTCAGCTTCTGCTCTACATGTAGCGCATAAGTCTTCGTTAGTACAAATACATAACCAGTATAATAATAAACATGTATATGGCCTTCCGGATGGTAAGCAGTTACCATAGCCTATAGATATTTCCAACACCAGTGGCGTCACTCTTTGCCAACCCTGTGAAAATCTCTTCACTCACCTTCCAAACTTTTCTCAAACAGCACAGTTCGCAACCATAATAGATTTAGCAATGTAAAGAAATTAATTCTGAATCGTGAATGCAATAAATTTCTATAAATTCATGATCATAGGTTACGGCAATCACTTCACAGGCGCGACGTATGCTGCAAAACTATACGTATTAATGAATTAAATGTATAAAAAATAAACCACAACAAGTAAAAATAATTTAATTAAAATATCTCTAAATAATCGTTACTAAATGGATTTAAATATTTCACATAGATTGACAAAAATTACTAATTACTTATAATAAAATTACCAATGCGTTTGTGATATTCGGAAATATATTCATTATAAAGCCTTAAAAAGGTACATTAGGATCTACATTTCCTAAAATAAGATTACGCAAAGTATACTATAGAACCTAAGCCGTCGAAGCCAACGGCGTGGCTTTGTCTTGTTCAGGAATGACTTCATCTTCTTCATTGTGCTTGCATTGTTGATTAAATTTGTCATACGGCATCAGCTCATCTAGAGCCTTTATTGAAGGTGCCGACAGACGCGTTGAAATCTTTATCTACAAGCTATAAATTGAACCGTTTCTGTACTAGAAAAATAATTATGTAGTAACACGATTCAGGTGCCTAGGGTATCTGAATAAACGATCGATGCCATTACATACAATTAGTTTATTACATAATTTACATGAAGCAGAAACGACCAAACCAGCCATGCCAGTAACATCATCCGTTATTGCCTAGTTTGTAGAGCAACGTTATTTCGAAAGAACTAATTCGTAGCGTATGCAAAAAAGTAGTATAGATCAAATTGCGTGAAAATAAATAAAGTTAACGTACAGAAAATATCTTTATTATAAAAAGAAGAAAAAAGACGACGTACTGTGAAAAGCGTATAAAACGACCTATCAGTATCAATTGAGTAATTTATATGAAGATATCACCGATAACAGACTACCGAAGAGGTCTGTCTATATCGACCCCCAGTCGTGTCAATGTCAGTATGCAAGGGGTTCCTTAAGTTTCATACGTTAGTAAGGAAACCGGAACGGAATAGAGAAAATCTACAGGACCCAAATGATCGAAAATATCTTATTCATAATAATAGAAATCACTTGCCAAGTTGCTAAACAATTAATTAAAATATTAACGATCGGCCACCTTTTTTTCATACACAGGAAATAACTAAACGACCGCGAATCAATTGTAAATAATGCTAATTCTTACATCACATTATTGCGTTTTAAAACATTATGTGCACCTAAATGAACTATTTTGTTGGTGTTCAGCGTCAGACGCGACTCCACATGTTCACGAACTCCAGTATTTGTACGAAAAGCGGCGCTGGCGAGTGTTGGTGTGTCGTGTGATGTTGACGTGTGACCAACGACGTACTAGTAAACTCTTTCGTTGTTGCAAAGCATACGACAATTCAAAATACATATGCTCCTTACTTTACATAAATGTCGTGGTGAATACGTTATCATATTGCATTTATTAACATATCGTAATGTTTATTTAATAATATTGCAATAAAACTTGTCGTCTTTATTGTACTATTAAATAAAATATTTCGATAAGTGCGTATTTGTTTAATAATGGGTATACCCAGATAGTAATATAAGTGTCGAGATTATAATAGTTATTATTTATTATTATTTTTCATGTATAAACAAAAGATCAGGTTCGCACACATGCCCCGTATTTTCTATAGTAAGAGCCCTAAAAATGCTTTATTTATTTGCGTCATCAGAATAACTTGACTTTTATTATGGGATAAGTTTATGTGGACATGGCATAGGATAAAGATACTCGGGTAAATCATTACTTACCTGAGTAGCTCCAATGTCCATGTATTTTGGTAAAATTAACGGTATAAGATCGGACTACATCTATTACAGAATATAGGTCTAAATATTACTATTGAGCGTGGATGTTTTTAAGCCAATAAAGGTACCATGGATACGGCCTGCCGTTCGCAAGCGTCCATAGGGTACGGCCCTGCCGGCACTGTCAAAACCTCATCACGCCTTTTTTTGTAGAACCCCATGTTGTAATCGCTTGGGGAAACTTTTTTTCTTACTTTTTTTTATACATCGTCAGGAGGCATACAAGCATACGGCTCACCTGATGTAAAGCAGTTACTGTAGCCTCATATCGCTTGTAATACATTCAGTATCACTCGCATGCCTCCTCTGCTGCTAACACAACAACTCCTTAGGAGCTTACTGGTAACCTCACTCACACGTAGGAACACAACAACCCTCTAGGAAGTTGTTATTTGGCTGCGTTTTTCTGTGAGGTGGAGGTACTTCCCCAGACGGGCTGCTTTGATGCGCCCTCTTTTAAAACATCCAGAACAAACATGATCATGCACACAAATGTTTGTCTTGTGTGGGAATCGAACCCGCAAGCGTTGGTGTCACAGTCGCGTCGTTCACGACTGAGTCACCGAGCTAATCATAATCATATCATTGCATTTAACATATAATAACCGTTTCATTCTAGCCAATTCATTTTATATTTCAATACAAAGATTATAGTACAAGAAAAATTTGTGTAGGTATACTCTGTTGTTGAAACTATTCTCGTCACATAGTGTGTTCAGAGGTACACGTAGAATAGCTATGTGGTTCCTACTGCGTCGGCATACTTATGTATGGTACGCACCGCAGACGTGCCATGTGGCCTCGCTCTTAAATCGAATTACAACCAAAAAAAACAATGCCTGCGGTGCATGTCGCATCGCTCACTTGTTCATATCGTCTCTATTTTGTCTATACTTAGGAATCGGCGCGGTGCGCGTACCATACTACCGTGAGACATGTCATTTGAGCACGTATGACGAGCTCGGTGGCTCGGTAGTGAATGACGCGACTTTGACACCAACGCTCGTTGGTTCGATTCTTTTTTTTTTTTTTTTTTTTATATTGGCTCAGCATAGTATCTCCTCTTTGCCTGTTGGTAAGCGAAAAGGGGAGCCCAAATTGCAGCGGCAACTGACAAAGGACTACGGTGTCCTGTCAGTTGACGCTACCATGCTGGCCCGCAAGGTGCTTCTTCACGCTTCGTTTGAAGGATCCCATGTTGTAGGAAGGAGGAAACACATGTGCAGGCAAGGCGTTCCACTTTTTAATAGTTCGACAGAGATAGGAGTTGCCGAACTTTTTAGTACGAGAACAAATGTCCTCAACAGTGGAATGATGACATCGCAAGCCTGCACGTGTGGTTCTATGACGGAAGGGAGAGGATGGGATAAGGGAAAATAGTTCTTTTCCCACACAATTCAAACATTTGTCTGCATGAACATGTCTGTTTGTCTTGGTCTGGATGTTTTAAGAGACGTAGGGCGCATCAAGCCCGTCTGGGAAAGTGCCTCCACCTCGCAGAAAACCGCAGCCAAATAACAACTTCCTAGAGGGTTGTTGTATTCCTGCGTGTGAGTGAGGTCACCGGTAAGCTCCCAAGGAGTTGCTGCGTAAGCAGCAGAGGAGACATCGCGCGAGTGATACTCAAGATATTGCAATCGTTAATAGGCTACGGTATCCGCTTTACATCAGGTGGGCCGTATGTTTGTGTGCCTCCCGACGTAGTATAAAAAAGAACGTATGTAGAATGAGCCTAGCCTAGTTTAGCCTGACGCAAATGCAATACTCTAGTAAAGATGTTAGGCAATACGGTGCCGACGTGCACGAATTCATATTTGCTAATAATCCGTATAATCCACGCTATTATGATATCAAATTGTACATTGTAAATTATTGGCGCTGATAAACCACGATAAACACGTTTCCTTTTTACAAAAGACGCGAAAAAGTTTCAGTTAATCGTGCTTTTTCGCGTACAAATGTCGGCACCGTATCGCGCGAGAAACGATATTCACAAAATGATTGTCATCGGAAAATAAATCGTGAGACACTTAGGCCACCATGGTCTTTGTGAGTGTACAACCATATATGTGCAGCTACAGCAGTTACTAAAGATTCCAACAACACAACACGCGTCATAAAAACAAATATTTTATCAAGGATATAACAAAGTTTTTTAGTCATTTGTCAAATTGTAAAAACAGGAAAGATGTTCAAATTTATTATATGGGTTGCGAGGACAATCAGAAAGAAACTCAGGAAAGCAGAAATGGTGGTGTTTAATGTTACAATGAGGAGAAGGGGCACCATACATTCCATTCAGGATAGGCACAATCATCACTCCAAGAGTAAGATGGGAAAGAAGCACTCACTGCGGCGTCAAACCATACACTCCATTTACGAGGTTTAAATGCGTTATATTTATTTTTTTTGTAAGATACCGCACGTAATCACGGCCGCACACGTAATAGTATCAAGGTTATGTATATATATCTATATACAATGCAAAAGTGGAAGGATGTAGGAACCGAGGAAGACCAAGTCGTACCTACCATGTCTAAATTGGTCGTGTTTTATTGGAGGGTGATGTCAAGAGCCTTAGGGACCAGCGGTGCATGAAGAGTGCTATGAGTCTTAAAGAAGCGAGTGAAGTGTGTAAGGATCGTGTCTTATGGCACTCGGTACTCTCTGCCTACCCGCAAGGGACCTGGCGTTAAGATATACATGCAGATAATATGTACTTGATATTATCCACGTTATATTAGTGTAGAAAATTTGTCTGGTCGGTAATCCTAGTGTATTCGGTTTATACTAGTTTTCCTTTTAATAAAAAGATAAATGCTGAGTTGAACTCATTTGATACAAATGTCATTCAACGACATCTCGATTTACTGTTATTATTTTCTTCGACACAAATTGTACAGCTGAGAGTACGTTAAACAAGACACTGTGACCTTTGTACCGTTCTTATGTCGTACGTGATAAGAGTTACAATCGGACTTCTAGTGTCAAGCGTGATCTGCACTAAGATTTATAATAGTTGAATCGTAATAACTGACATGATTTATTGACAACGATGGGTTGTAGGCTCAGAATACAGAATAAACCAGAAGGAACCTACAGCCGATAATACATGCGGTCCGCTGTGTCCAGAAACATTTCGCAATCCCCCGCACTCCTCATACTTCCCACCCGTACAGTATTGCTAGCTTAGTGAGAGTTCGCCTCTTTTAGGGTAAATTAAAAGTGTTATATTAATATAAAAGATGTTATATTGATATACTGTTATGCATAAAAAAATGCTTTAGTAAAATAAAACACAAGTAATTTACAAAAATATGTCTTGTTTACTTAGGTACATTTTGTTGTACTAATAATATTGCCGTTTTGATTCTGAGGTAATCAATACATTTTTATGTTTCGACAAATAAAGAAGTCTTGCTCTTTGCTTTTATAATTTCATCAGTGGGGAACTGAAATTCCATATATAATAATTAGAATAGTTTTACACAAAACATTTTTGTAAAAAAACTACTATTTACACAATTTCACATATGCAGACTATATACCAAAAACATTAGTTTAGTATTTCAATCATTATTATTAAGTCAATAATTATTATTTATTTCAGGCAATATTTATATTAAAAGATCTCAAATAATGTAAACACTCAAATATCGTAAATACCTTAAAATTAAATAAATGTATTTACATATTTTATATTAATCAAACTATTTGTTAATTACTTAACATGCATTTATTATTTATTTATAAAAAACTTTATAAAAAAGTAGGGAAAAGAAACCAGTAAAACTGGCAACATGAACAAAATGGACTCGCCCAAATTGTTTACCACTATCAACGAGTAAAAGAAATTCATTATTTAAATAAAATGAGATGTAAATGCGCTAGTTACACATGAAATGTGATCCCATCTTGTTTTTTTATGCTTCTAACTGCATTCTTGCAGGTGAGAACCGCACAAGACGGCATTATTTAATAAAAACTATCGAGAAATTTTTACGCGTAATAGACACGGTGGCCAAATATATACTAGTCGACCAAATTGCAAACTACTCTCATTGAGAGTAGTTTGTATGGCTTCAGTTTTGGGCGTGTTTGCGGTTTCTGGTTTATTCTGTATTCTGAGGTTGTAGGTATCTAATAGTGTGCCGGCAGTGATAGCCCAGTGGATAAAGAACCGGCCTATTGAACAACTGGTCCCCGGTTAATGTCCTGCAAAGTACCACTAGATTCGTGTTTACGGTTACGTTAAATTTATGTCCATATTTGAAGGAGAACATCGTGAGGAAATCCGCAAATCCAAGAAATTGTATTTTAAAAGACGCTGGTTCTGGTTTTCCCTCTGGGTTGTGGAGGCCTGACGGCAGTTACTCAATGTACAAATCAGTATCTTCGCTAAATCCAAAGGCTTAGGTAGCGAACCACTAATGGTTTAGGAAAAGAGATGACGCTAAGAAGAAGAAGAAAATAATGTATCTAATTCGTTTCTATATATAGAAATTATCCCATTACATATATGGTAACCAGATCTTTGACCAGAACCACCACGCTGCTTGCTACAAAATTCCACGTTTCACCTACTTGGCATAACAAGACTGAATGTGTGAAGGAGATTGAATTAATTATAACAATATTTACATGAACTACATTTGAAAGGTGTTTTTGTAAGTCGCCGGCAGTAAAATAGTGATATATATATATATATATATATATATACAGTTGTGAAGTCTAGATATTACATTTGTAGTAGTAGTAGTATTTGTACACGTATTTCAATCAATATTACTTACACTTCCGCAAGCTAAAGTATTTTATGAGTCAAAAGTGCCAAAACGTATATTGGACAAAACAATGTTAATTAAGAAATTTGGCGTTGGGTTCTTCTATTGTACGGTAGGTGTTTATAATTACTTGTAAGTATTGTTAGGCATCTGGTACACCTAAAGGCAACGATGCCACGTCATACAACGTGTGCAGCATCTGTTTTGTCGGTGAGGAACTTGATTTCGTAAAATTCCTAGGGACGCAGGTGTATTAAGAGCAAAATAATTTTAGGTATTTAGCTGCGGTATATAAGTAAGTGATTATATATTTGTATCTAATAATATACGTAGCTGTACTAAAATTTGTTTCAAATAGTTTACTAGGTTATGCACTGGTTTGTGTAACATCTTAAACATGTACAACTCTATCCCACATTTTATATATAATGAATTATAATTAAAAAACATGTTTAGCATACAAAATTAGAGACTGCGACACATTGCTGTATGTTTTAGCAACACATTGAGTACAAACAAGCGTGCCTAGCTCGCAGACACCTTTACGCATAATTTAATTCTGCCATGTTTAAGAGGGGTTTTGCCATAATCACCACGCTTGAGAGGCGGGATGGTGATCGCAGTGCGAGGCAGTGCACGATATGACGCTCCTGCCCGTCATCCGGTAATGTGTTTTCCTCAGCCGACTCCTAAGTAACCCACGGGACGAGAGAGGGTAGCGCAATTCTACGCCGGCACACACGGCAATTATAGCCTTGCTCGGAGTTTCTCTGCGGGACAGGCTCAGAAATGAGTACATCCGTAGCTGAACTAGAGTTACCGACGTGGCTCGTGAGGATCAGCAAACTGAAGTGGCAGTGGGCAGGCCACATAGCTCTAAAAAACCGATGGCCATTGGGGCAGAAAGGTTTTCGAATGGCGACTACGAACCGGAAAACGCAGCGTAGGACGGTCCTACACACGATGGACAGACGATCTTGTGAAGATCGCAGGGAGCCGTTGGATGCAAACAACACAGGACTGATCGCTGTGAAAGTATAAGGTGGATGCCTATGTTCAGAAATGGACGTCTTTCGGTTGATATGATCATGATAAATTAATTATTTTGACGAGCTCGGTGGCTCAGTCGTGAATGACGCAACTTTTGACAACAACGCTCGTGGGTTCGATTCCGAGACAAGGCAAACATTTTGTGTGTATGAACATGTCTGTCTTGGTCTGGATGTTGCCCAAGGAGTTGCTGTTTAAGCAGCAGATGAGGCATCGCTCGAGTGATACTGAATGTATTACAGGCGTTAATAGGCTACGGCACCCGCTTTACATCACGTGGGCCGTATCCTTATATGCTTCCCGACGTAGTATAAAAAGAATTATCTACAAGTTATTCGCCTAATAAATTCGTAAGCACACCCAGCGTACGCCTATGTCGAGACAACCTATTCATACTAATTGGCATTTAGTGTTTTAGAATGAGTGCGCACACGCACGCCCGCTGTGAATGTTGAATGTGAACTGTAGTGTTCAGGTTGTTAATGCATCCTCTTGTTAATGCACTCTTGTCATCATGTTTGTCACGAATTCTCTCTCATCTAGTACAATATTCATCATTCTACCGTTCATAGATTCAGACGTCTATTGTTCCGAGCATGACTTCCACATTCGGATGTATAGTTATTGCATATAAATCACGTTGTTTTATGTTTTTTCGTCCGAAGTACCAGACGCCAATAATTTACATTGAAGTTTTGCATGGTTAGATTATTGCATGCAGATTTTGTACATTAAAAAAGTTGAGTTGAATACAAATGTTGGCGACTGTATAATTTAACCTTAGTCAGTTTCAAGTAACTTAAACACTGATTTATTCGAGACTGATTGAATGTCAAGTGACTTGTATAATTAATAAGTATGACAAGCTAAGATGACCACATCACCCACGGAACCTAGTAGTGGCAATGTAGCATTTCTTATTGAAGTCAAAGTAATGATACAATTGATGCTCTATCATTGGATGAGCGAAAACGCGGTTGGCATGAAAATTGCTGGCTTCTGTAAATTGTTCAAGTATATTCGCCATCGCCAAGAAACAACCCTCATCCCTTTTAAATAATCTACTAAAAAGAGAAACAAATCCTCGGAACAGTACTATGTGTTCATCTTATATTGTGCGACCTGTACCTACGGCAATTTGACGGAAAAAAAAGAAAAATCCCAATGTTTTACATTCTTATATACGTTCAATTACTTTCAATTCTATTAGAATAGTTTTTATCTGTCAAATTGTCCATAAAATGTTGGTTAGCCTAGCATTACATGAGTATTGTATTGTGTAGGTGTTGTCGATGAGCGATGAACTACGTCGCGCGCTGTACTCGTCGGGCGCCTCCGTCGACATGGAGCTGTCGCCGCCCGATCTTATCGGAACCTCCGAAATCTTCACAATGGAGCACAGGTAAGAATGCTGGTTGGTTGGAACAAATGACCTTACTTCGGTCAACCTCATTATACAAGTTCTTTAGCACTGAGCTGCCTAACGAGATTATGACCTGCTTGATTGTAAACAGTTATTCAGTCTATGGACGCTGACATCAAGACACCATTGTCAACAGAGCACCTCAAAAGTTTCTTGGTGATCTCACTCACTCGTAGGAACGGAACGACCTTTCAAAGAATTGTTAATCAGCTGCCATAGAGCTGCTTACCCAGTCGAGTTGCAGTACCCAGTATATTTTCTTTAGAGCCTCAGGATTGGCATCAAAGATGATCGTGAACCACTTATTTTCTATTACATCATGCAGGTGGTACGACCTGCATGATGTAATAGAAAATAAGTGGTATTATTTGTAACCCGATGTCATATATAAATTTGTAATTCTATATAATATATAATTGTAATTCTACAAAAAATGGGTAACTCAATGTCATAGGTCAATAGATATGGTGTTATTATATTTTGTTAAAATTTCATTTTATCTTGAAACAATTAAAAGTCTTCTATTTGATCACCCAATTTCAGCTATTTATTTTAAATACAAGTTTTTAAAAATCACATTATCCCAAAATGTCAGTTCTTTGGAATGACACAATCCCAAAAAATGCGCAATCAAGTGGCTCTGTATTAAATAAAACCTTTAAATTAAGAAAACTTAGTGTTTCACGACAATCTTTGATGTCCTTAATAATGTAATGTTTACGACTTTCATAAAATAATATTCTCACCGTGTTGTAAAAATAATAAGAAACTTTCTGTTCAATTTTATTCGTCATTCCGTTGTGTGATGTTCGAATTTGAAATTATCGCTAAATATTATCGACCCAAGGTCAAATCCCTGTTAAATTTCAACGTTCGTACAGTAGTCGCCACAAATCATGAAATAAAATGGCGTCTACTGCACAGGTACATTCAATAAGAAAAATAAATTGAGCTATCAACTACTACGAGACTGTAAATGAATAGCTAGTATCTTAGAGGAGGTTCACCTATACTAAAATAGACAAGAATGAATAGAAAATTGTTTAGATATACACTGAGTAAATGTATTTTTTTAATGTTATATATCTGTATGTCTATACGTACTATTTTAATGTAATAAAGCTGAATTTAGTTGTTTGTGGAAACGCATTAATATCTTGAACTACTAGTCCGGTTTGAAAACTTTTTGCGTTTGATAGCCCATTCTTTAGATATGTTTGTAGGCTTTAACATTACGACCTATTTAAGACCAAACGGCAGGTAAGACCGCGTGATACGGCTAGTATAATATGAACATAAAAACTGATTAACACTATGTAGGTAACTGTTTTACTAATCACATATAAAAATCGAAATTAAAAACTAATTATAATCTGTGAATTTAATATTTTAAATGTGTTATAATTCTAAGATTTAAGTATCTAATCCTGGTCCTGTAACTCGATATAGGAACACATCTATGTTTTATGTATTGAGCAGTAAACTGCAAGACATGCACCCTAATATTGTGAATATACCTAGAAATTTCATGAAGCTGGGAATGGAAAGGGCACCCAATGGTGTAGTGGCCACTTGTAAACGAACAGCAGATCAAGTGATTGCTACAGGAGGTGATATATCTAACTTGAAGAAATTTGCCATTGTCATCCGCAAGAGATGTGCAGGTATAAAAGTGCATGTGATCGAAGGCTGTGAAATCGAGCAATAGGCCAATTCTGCTAAATAAGTGCAACTACACGTTTTCGCTTATCCGTTACCGTTAAGCTAAACTGAGTAGGTACTATGTTACCCTCGTCAGTCCCCTGGCAGTCAAATTCAGAATATAAAGATATCACAGAATCTACTTAAAAAGGTGACTGGCCCGATCACAAGCAATATATTCATGACATTAGCTATCACCCGAATTAGTAGAAATTTGATATAAAAACTATAGTAAACAAAATATCCCTAAAAGTTACCCAACTTTTGTATATTCACCAATATTCAATATACACATTGTATTTATTTACGTGATGTCTTCAGGGAGAGGATCTGCACGGTGCTACCGGCGCGCGCGCAGGGCTACATGTGGTCGCTGGCGTTCAGCACGAGCCAGCACGGGTTCTCGCTCTCCTCCATGTACCGCAAGATGCAACGCGTCGAGACGCCTGTACTCCTCGTCGTACAAGACACCGACAACAATGTACGTAACCTCGACAAAATTGAAATTCTAAATATGCCACCCCAGCTCTGATAAATTTATACCTCCGTATATAAATACTCTACGGTATCAAGGGGGGGTAATTCCATCTAAAAAACTTGCCGTGTCCCGCTGTTTTTGCTTTATATGCCCATTTTGCACTAATTCCTAATAAATGTTTGTCCTACTTATCCTTTTGTATCCCGGTCCTGTACTGTTTACGCCCAATTTGAAACGGCCAATGCAAAGCGATAACTAACGGCATATCTTGATACCAGGTCACGTAATATAGGTGTGACCGCACGCAATGCACGTGAAATCAAAACTGCTTGACATATCTGAATAAAAGTCATTTATACCTACATTCTCTATTGAGCACAAAGTAATATTTTGTTGAATAAGATTTTTTTAAGATATTATGTACATACTCATAGTTTTTTAGGGTTCCGTACCCAAAGGGTAAAACGGAACCCTATTACTGAGGCTCTGCTGTCCGTCCGTCTGTCACCAGGCACATGAACCGTGATAGTTAGACAGTTGAAATTTTCACAGATGATGTATTTCTATTTCCGCTATAACAACAAATACTAAAAAATATAATAAAATAAATATTTAAGGGGGCTCCCATACAACAAACGCTATTTTTTTTTTGCATTTTTTATAGATAATGGTACGGAACCCTTCGTGCGCGAGTCCCACTCGCACTTGGCCGATTTTTTATAGATAATAGTACGGAACCCTTCGTGCGCGAGTCCGACTCGCACTTGGCCGATTTTTTTCTATAACTTCACGTCAAATCTCTTGCGGGGTAGGCAGTTTATAATATGTATAACAAAATAGCGTACGATAATTTTAATGTAAAATATTTCTCTAAGAATTTTAAGAACTTTATAATTGTTCCTTGATTTACCTGTCCTGTATACCTACCTGTTATGTGGGAAAACTTTGTAGTCGTGTTGTGTGTCTTATCACTAATATTGTCACTTGTCAGAAACATAGTTTACACAAACAAAAGTGTCAAAACACTGCTCGAACTGCGTAGTTTCTTTTGAACTTTTGTCTTCGGCTAAACGAAGTCTGAGGGGATGGCTCTTTGCGGACATGATCATAAAGTCTATGTTCATGATTTTGTACACCCTTTAGTCTACTAGCTCCACTTTTAAGGCCCTGATAAGGTAGTCATTGTAACGTTTGTTCTAGAAGCACTAAATATAGTTTGTGTACTTTGTGTGAAATATTCGCTTGGCTCGATTTCCTCCCGTGGCCATGGGGCTCTAGATGAAGACACCTGGATAAAGTCTGTTAGAGTCCACTCTGGTATTATTTATGTATTACAGAACAAGAATAGTATTATCTTCAAGCAACCAATACATTTTTCTCTACCATATATCTAAATCCCTGCGGTTTGCTTGACGCGGGCTTTTAAACGTAGAGAAACTACGTACAGGGTCCTATCAATATGTATATTAAGGCGCGTTTTGTGTTAGCAAACTGTGATTATACTTAATGCAGTGTTACCAAACTATAGGTACTGCAGCTACAGAAGTACAAACAATCTCTACCGTGAAACAGCAAAAATCACAAGAAATGCAATCACAAATTACCAAAATCTGTCTAAAACCAACAAAAAACGGTATTTACAAAAACATATAGGTACGTTCAAAGTAATAAAAACAAACAATCTTAGGTACTTTAAAGGAGCAATTCTTTTATATTTCTTGTATTTCGAAACGGCTCTAACGATTTCAATATAAAGTTTTGCTTTTCAAGTATATCCATGTAGAGATGTCTTTCCTGAAAAAATCCTGGTTTTATAAAAAAAAAAAACAGTTTGGACGGTACTATTGACTAAAACATTCAATAATAATCAAATCAAACACATTTATCAAGTTTAACCAGTTGAGAATGCGCAAGCTTGCATTGCCAGAGGAACACCTGGCTCGTCAATTATATATATAACAATTTAATTATTTCTTTTAAACTTTGTCGGCCATTTTGTCCATGTTCCTTAAGAAATGGTTTTTAAGACATTCCTATTCTACTTTTTAATTTACTTTTCGAATCTGAAATAAAGTCTTTTTTTTTTTATTTGTGGGCCATTTTGACCATGTTCTTGAAGAGATACGAATAAAAAAAGACCAGGAAACAAAAAAGCATAAATGTAAAACGGCGGATATTTAGTTCATCTATTTATATTTTATCATCATCATCAGCCCGTATCCATATCCACCCACTGCCTGATAGGCCTTCCTCAATACTTTACACCATATCCGATCGTTCGCTTTCCACATCCAGCCACTACCGGCCGCTTGTTTAACTTCATCAGCCCATCGAAAATTGAACGACCGACGCGTTGTCGTAATTAAAGACTACAATAGTGTGTTATAGTAATAATTTAATAAAGGTTTTATTAAAAATTGGCGACCGGCGCCGGCTTCGCACGGGTGATCCGATCGCTACCAAACTGCACAGTAACCCCCGCTGGACTGATCTGAAGATTCCCTGAAAATTTCATCAAAATCGGTCCAGCCATTTTCGAGTCCATAGAGGACATACAGACAAACAAGTGTAAGTGCATTGATATAAAATTTCAGGTGTTTGGAGCTCTGACGTCATGCGCCTTTCATCCCTCGGAACATTTCTACGGCACTGGGGAGTCGCTGTTGTTCTCGTTCCAGAGGATACCGGAGGAGCCACAGCGGAGTTCACAGCCCGCGCTTGAAGACCATCCCGACAATGACAACCAAATCAAAGACGATAAAAATGAAAAAGGGGGTATGTGACTTTTTGCTATAACGTAGAACAACATTATTATAAAATAATGTATTTATTATTTTTGGAAATAATCTCCTTTGCATTTTAAGCATATTCTTATTCTTCGAAGCATTTTACAAACACGAGATCGCCATGCTTTACACGTTTTGATTTAATATACATTGTTGTGGTGCAAAAAGATACGGGTTCTCTGTCGTTTTTCCGCACTTTTTTAGACTGGTTTACATTTGGTTGTTTACCAAACCAAGTGTAACCTGTTTGTCCGCCAAACAACAGTTGTCGTCTTAGTTTGTAGCTATGTAGAATTTAACGACAATTGAGTTTCCGTTTTCGTTGGTGGTCGTTGTGGACTCGAAGGCCTACCTTCACGAATGTCTAGAAGTAGCATTCTAACAATTACCGTTGTCACCGAAGCATATAGACACTATTGCAACAGTATCGCAAACGCGTTACTACCCCACTGTTAACACAGCATCTCCACATGAGTCTTGATGACCCCATCATCAAAGCTAAACGCAGCAGGTTTTTGTTCAGTGTGTGATGTAGAGTGTGAATAACAATCGAGGCTATAAGGTCAAAGGCTTTAATGACTCGAGTTTACATACTCGTGTTACGTTTTTTTTTACGAGGAAGTAAATAGGAATATAAGGTTAAACTATATACATATAAAGCACACTTAAGTAATAAATTCGCCGTGGAAAGTTAAGTGCATGAATTTAGACTTCGTTGGTAACAAATATATATATATATATTTATTCTTAAACCAATCGGTCACCATTAAACGTCATTTTTGTACTTTGCAACAACAACAACAAATGTTGTCAATAATTACACAAAATCTCGATTAAATGAATGACGGTACCATAATAAAATTCTATGAGACAAACGAATTTGAAAGCAACAATAAACGTTTGTTTCGTTATTTATCTATTTAAATAACTTAATCTATTAAAGACGTTTGTAAATATTGTAAATGCAATTTCAAACAAATAATATTTAATTTCTCAATACACAAAGTTTGAATTGAAAAAACTTTTTGTTTTTATTTATTTAAAATACGTTTGTTAGAATTTGACGTACCCTTGCGTAAAATGTGATTCAGTCTATTGATGATGATGATGTCTAAACACGATGGTGAGCCATTTTATCTCACTGAATACCGAAAGTAAAAGATGGCTGCTTGACAGAAGTTACTATTTTACTTTTCAATTTAGTGGCGTGACGATATGCTTGTTTACCATCGCAGTAGTAAATCTCATGACTCCCAAAATATCTTTTAAATAAAAGTTGACCATCACCATAGCGAAGTAAGTTGTGTGTGCGCAATGAAAAAATGACCGCCATAGAATAGTGAAGTCCGATAGTTGGCGGCGAGCACTGAATGTAATAATGTATTTGAAAACTTTTCAGACCAATCCCCGCCTGTTAAGACGAAATTCAAATATTGGGGCTGGACTGGAGACAACATGTATTTTATAAGAGGGAGCGCGGACAATATATCTATTGGCGCTGGCGAGTAAGTATTATAGAGATAGGCAACTAATTTATAAGTCCCAAATGAACATGTAACTTCTTGGTTTTATTTGTAGGAGAAAGATATTTCTATATATAACATTCAATATCGATTAAATATGAACTAAGATAGGTACTGGGTGAATTTGGGCGAGATAACGGTCAGCTCTTGCACCTTAAACACAAGTGTCGGTCCTAGTTATATATATATATATAATGTTGGTATACGGCCCACCTGATGGGAAGTGGTTACCGTTGCCTATGAACGTTTGCAACACATTACCTCTGCTGCTAACAGCAACTCCTCAGGAGCTTACTGACGACCACACTCACTCGTAGGAACACAACAACCGTCCAAGGAGTTGTTTGTCTGCGGTTTTCTGTGAGGTGGAGGTACTTCCCCAGACGGGCTGCTTTGATGCGCCCTATTAATCTTATAAACATCCAGACCAATACAAAGGCATGTTCACAAATGTTTATCCTGTGTGGCAATCGAACCCACGATCGTTGTGTCAAAGTAGCATTACTAACCGAAATCGTTAAATCAATACTTGATTATTGCTTAATCTTGTCACTTTTAAATCTGACAAACTGCTGCCTTAAGTCTGATATTCAATTCACGCCAATAATGGTTTTCCATAGTTAAATAGTGAATACTCAACGTGTAGTCGACAATAGAAGTTAGAGGCTTCGATTAGAAAAAAAAATGTTTGCTGCATATCATACTTAAGTCAAATGCGATGCCACGTATATGGTAGTGTGCGGTCACCGAGTACAGGAAGTAGAAGTGCTCAATCATCCAGATGTCAGGATGACCCCATTCTTAATTTTATTTCTATGGTATTACTAAGGTGCTAAATAATTCCAGGTAGGATCAAATATTACCGATATATTTTGTATAGAAACAAGTATTATCTTATCTCTGTATAATAATAGTTCTTACAGAATCTACTTTGACTAAGTTCGTGTTCAAAAATCAGCCGTGGACTGTACGCAATTGACAAGCAGACCTGTAAAGGTCTATGCGTTTATTTTATTCCGTCACGAATGAATCGCACAATCTATAGCAGTTGTCATTATGATATTCCAGCGGCAAGTTCGGGCTGTGGTTGGACGGTGACCTGTACCTGGGCCGCACGCAGCGTTGTACCACGTACGGCAACGAGCCGCTGACCACGCGCGAGGACTTCGTCGTCAAGATCATGGAGTGCTGGACCTTCATCTGAGCGGGCGGAGCGCGCTCGCTGCATTACGCTACGACACCCTCGCCTCTAACGCTCAGGCGTCCACGTTCCACGTTTCTATTTTCAAATCAAAATAAGCTTTACAGTTATCTTATGAAATTTGCTACCAAAATTTGACACTTTTACAAGTAAATTTTTCGACTTTAGTACCGATGAGTCTGAAAATGATTTTGTACTGAAATTGTGACTCGAAGCGTAGAGGCGGTCGACACCGTTCGACCTCAACATCGAAACTCTACGCGCATTTCTAGTCAAATGTACTGAATCTGACCAATGTTATCATCCTCTCCGAATTTAGAGGCGTGTTCGGGAGGAGTGCCGCCGCTCGGCGCCGGGCAATGGTCGCCACTCGCGACCTCAAACATGTGGTGTTTCAGCACCTGCAGAGACGAGAGGAAGTGAATGTACTCGACGATAAATAATAACAATATACGTCACAGACGTCGAAATAAATAAATTGTTTCATAATTCAATACCTAATCAACCAGGATGTATGAAACAACAGATTTTTTCACTATTTCAGATTATTAGATGTATATATGTCGTTATTATACACGAGTACATTCATCTCCTTTCTTTCATGGTAGATACTAGAATAACAACGTATATAGAAAGTGCATTAATCCTAGTCAATTGTCATTCGTATGTAAGTTGAAAGTAATCGGGATGGAAAGAGCCAGAGTGGCTGTAGGTTCGACGAGTAGCTGCAGTGCAGCGTGCGGCGTGCGGCGCGCGGCGCGTGCTCTCGCCAGCGCCTCTAGTCGTCGACTCGAACAGTCCGACAATGATTACGTGTCAATTCATACAATTAATATTGTGCATTGTTGTTAAGGATTAAAACTTATTTGTAACGATAAAATCATTATGATAATGTTACTTCGACATTTATATGTAACAAATTGATCATTATGTGTTTAGACGCCATTCATAGTGTTTCCCAGTGTTACGATATTCCTATAAACTTGAAAGAGATTCGGCTTCATTACGAAGAGGTCCCTCCAGGTCCATCACAAGATACTATCTTGCCAAAGCAGGCTTTGACTGACGTGTTAACGAAATTGTGTAATGTTGGAGACACACTGAGCATATTTATTTATGTAGTAGATTACGTGTTATGTTGTCATGTATATGTATTGATTGTATCGAGTCATAATATTAAGTTAGTGAGCATTACATGTTACACTTTCACTGTGATTTGATTAATGGTTGCATTTTGTTATAATATTGAAGCATTATCACTTCACGTATAGACAAGTGGATGGTATTTTATTTAACTTCGCAGTACGCCAGCAGCATGCAGGCTATGGTGTGTGCACACTACGAAGATCGCATTACACTGAAAATGCTAACAAATAGTTATTTTTGTGATAAATGCTTCAGTACATAAAATCAGTAGCCGATACATAATATTAATAAATAGTAAAAAATATTTTAAATAGTTATCTTAGAGAGCTTGATGAATGTACTTGTCATTGTGCTTAGTAATCGTGTCACTTAGCATGATGTTACTCGGATCTATCTGGTCATATAACATTGTTTATTTGTCAGAAGTAAGAACAGATGTAAGTGGCGAGTGCTCCTGTGAGGTCGTACTCGCCTTTTATATTTACACGTGTATAAAATGTATTTCCATTGACGACCTTTGAGTAGAAGAGGACGTGGCGTAATGCCACTCTGCACTCGGACGCCCAAGGTGCTCCTATCACCATCTTAAGTGTGGCTGCTGTTGTTGACATAGGTCGGTACGTTTGCTTCTCGTCGGGAGTTTACTCATGTGTCATTATCCAAAACAAATAACGAATGTGTCCTCTTCTAGTCTAGGTCTATGTGTAATCCTATTTGAGATTAGTGAAAAATATATTTTTGTGAAAGGCCACGTGACCATATGATTATTAGCAACAAGAATCAAACCATCGATATATTTAGTCGTAGCTGTGAGATGATATCTGACAGACTATGTATACAGCTGATTCTAGTTGCGCGCGTGTATCCCATAATATTTTGACATTGTTATTGTTTGTTTATAGCAGGGAAAATTGATGCAAACTTAGGTTTTAAAATAATATCGGCATAATTATTGTTACAAATTTATAATCACTAGACTTGTTGAGTAGCAGTGAAAAATGTAATATTTATTTATTCTGTTGATTTCATCTTGCGATTGCTGTAGCTGCATTACTTTATTGGTGATTTATTACGTAATTTATAAGTTGTTAAAATGTAAATCAAGCCATAATAATTGAGAATATATTCTTTTGAGAAAGACTTTTATTTTTATTTAACATATAATATATGAACACAATGCATTTGTACTATTAATAATATGATTGACGTTGGCTACGGCCATATCCACGGCCGCTGTAATCATTGTATCCTCTTCTATCATGGTCCCTATTTCCATAAGGATGGTGGCGTCTGTTATTGCGGTAGTCATTTCTACGGCGAGAGCTTTGTGGGTCCCACCATGACTGTATTATAGGTGGTTTCGAAGGTTCAGCATTGAATACTTTCATAAACTCTTCGTCATGTTCAGTGTAACGGTTTTTCAATTCCTCTTCACATTTGGCCAGGAACTCCCTATCATCAGCAGACATGGCGTCTATGGAAGTCATTAGTTTAGTGTTTGAGGATATTTGATGAGTGAATCTGTAACTAAAGTAAAGTAGGTTAAAGTATGTTTGGTTGACATAGACTCTTTCATTTTTGTAGCCATTATTGACCTTTCTGTAGGAAACGGATACAGGTTGCATAGACATGTCACAATTTCCACATATAACATTAGTATTTTTAACAAGGAACAAGCCCACAAGACAAAACAATTGATGTCTCCTGTTCGCCAGGATTAATAGCAGCAACGAAGATGACAATGAAAAGAGAATATCATTAGTGTCACCAAGTAATATTATGGCTTCCTTATAAATCACTGATCATTGCCCATGACATCAGTGGTTCCTCGTGATACAATCCCAATGATCCTTATTTTCATTTTTGTGCATTTTAGTAACTGGTACCTATAGTGCCGTGCCAGCCGTGATAGATGATACTACTGGTAACAATTAAGTATTGTTTGTCCACAATCTCTTGCAGGTAACTAGATGGTAGATAATGTTCAATAATGTTTTTTCAATTCAAGGCATCCCCAAAAGAATGGTGATTCCCTATGATAAATAGCATGTATTTTAAACTACTGGAAAAAAAATCTTTCAAATACTTTCTGATAACACTTTATAGGTGTCAGCAACATTGCTTGAAAAGTGCTGTATACTATTAAGAAAAATTAATCATATGGTTGTTGCAGTTACATCCTTTCATAGATAAGTCGAAAGATGTAAAGAGTTGGATATGTTAAACAATGTTATTTATCATCAATTGAATTCATTGTTCATAGAATTTTTACTTTTTCTTTCATAGAAAGATATGGATAAAATACAGCAGCGGTTCATATACATCATCAATAGGGTTGAACAGACAAAGTATGTTATGATGGCCATGACCTTTAACTTACCAGGCCAGACTTATATGATCCTGATAGTGCCCAAGAACCATGAACATATACTATATGTCAGCAGACCATTTTTTTTTTTGTGACGCGGGGATAAATGCGTTATGCACACCACCGGTACCTGGGTGGCCTCCGGTGATAGTGTTGGACTCCCCGTTGGCTGCCCAATGGTATACCCGCCTAAACAACCCTGCGAATTGCCATCGACCGCTTTGATAGGGTGCCCCGGATCTGTCAGCGACAGGGCACATGTCAGCAGGCCTGACCTAACAGCGGACATGTACCGTGCAGGCCGAAATTGCACTGATATTGACTATTTTGTAGAAAAATAATATAATTAATATGTTTATTTGTCTTCAGCTAATATCCATCTAATATCTAAGTCTTTTATCTATCGAAGTGAATTATGCGATGGACAAAATGTCATATACTTGAGGGTACTTGGAATATTAGTCTGGTTGCAGGTAAGGTGAGTGAAAACGCGTATTCTCTCGAATTTATTCTTTTATGACTAGTATACAATAGGTAACATTTGAGAAATTTATTTAGTTGCCAAGAATATAAAAAGTTGAAGTTAGGTACTACTTTTTATTACTACAAAATAAACATGGTCAAATTCTTTAGTGTGGTATTTTATGGAGCAGTCTGGAGACAAAATGTGTGGGACAAGGTGAAAATTAAAAAAAAGGGTAAGATGTGTCACAACTACATCTATCTACCTTTTTCAGTATCTGCTTAGCTGATGTATGCAGCTTCCATTATATATGGTATTTACATTCTCAGCCAGTGGAGTACACTGACAGATACTAAATAACTTGCCACTGGTGGCGAAATTACTACGCTTTTAAAACTGTGTGACTGGACTGGTATGTGTTAATACATTGAGGACCTTGTTGTCTTATATATCATGAATCTTATTGAAACCTAGGTTTCACCAAAGGCAATTTTTTACACCACAAGCATGATCCTTTCACCAATCTTTAGTTATCCCTCTGCAGAGATACGGTTCTCCTTTCAATAAAAGGGATTTAGATCATACCCACCAAATTGCGCAGTTCATAGTACAGTTACAACTTAATATAATAACCACTATGCAAATAGTAGGCAATATCAGATTATGATATTGTCACAAATAAGCGGTTATTGTAATCACAAGTGCACATTTTAAACAGGTTTACACAGATTTTCAAAATGTTCCACAAGTGTTATATAACTAGTTATATGAAGTGTTAATCCCTTTTTGATCTACACCCATATAAAAAAGGATTAGTGAAATATATAGTACATATCCACAAGTAGCATCTTCGAGAATATTTAGCAGTAATAAGTACTCGTAATTCTCATTACTGGAATTCTTGGATACTGTTAGACACTCACTCCATGAAACCTTAGATCAAATGATTTCTAAAACTGGAAGCCTCCACTACAAATACAATGTACTTACCATGCATGTTGCTATTTTTGCACATACTCTAAACACAAATTACAAATAAGAATAAGTTTGTACTGTGGTGATTATTGGATTACAAGTTTAGTACAATGCTGCTACAATATAATATTTCTTACTGGAAGGACTATCTTTCAGCGCATTGCATCCTAAATGAGTATGGGTTCTAACTAACCTGCTCATAAAATTACCATTGTTAAAATAAGTATATCATTTAATTTATAGTTTGAAAATTATATGGACGTAGATAAAAATATTACAATTTTACATAAAGCATGACGCGCACACGACAACCACAATCATCACTATCTCATGTAAAAACATTAGCATTACAGTAAAGATAAAAAAATTATGTCTTACACAAATATTCTATGGACATAGGACGTGAATACTTTTGAACATGATAACAGTTAACAAAATACATAGGAAAAAGGTGTTTGTTTCTAATGTAAAATAGTTATAATAATAAGCTTTATTCACTTATTTCAAATAAGTTAAAAATTCAAAAGACTTGAGATGTTCATATTGAAATTGAAATATAAATGGTTATGTCTAGGAAACTTCAAGGAAAACAGAGTGCCGGATATGAAACAATTGTGTGTCAAATAACGTAGCCTATGTGTTAATCCAGATCATAATCTATCTATTTGCCAAATTTCATTCAAATCCATTCAGCTGTTTAAGCGTGAAAGAGCAACAAACATCCATCCATACATACAAACTTTCGCATTTATAATATTAGTAGAATTGCATGTAACAAACTAAATATATTGTTGGTAGTTTGTTTAAAAGTTACATGTACTTTCTATACATGATGATGATATTAACCCTGCCTAGCCCCTTAATTAGTGGATCATGTATGAGGGAAAAAAATATTATCTATTTATGCTGAAATTGAAGAGAATTGGTAAATATCTGGTGTATCGATAGAGGCAAAACAGTTTTGAACAGTTTGCAGTAGTGTGGCATAGGTTTGGGATGGGCATGTCAGCAACAAAATATAACAATGCAGGACGGTTAACTAAAATACACAACGAGCCCAATGGTAGAATGGTTAGGAATGTCTTCTTTAAACCGTGGCACATACATTTGAAAATTTCTTGTATTGGTTAGAAATATCCATTTTCGAGTTGTTTTGTTGTTTGATGACTAATGGCCTATACACAAAGGGCAGTTTTAGTTGTTGTTTATCTAGTTCAAACAAGGCAGTCAAAATGTAGGACGCTGTGAGCACATTTTTCTCTATCTGGCCTCAGTCTACAGGATGCATGATGGGTTAACACATGGGCGAGTTTGATTCACACACAGTACCAAAATTTGTGTGCATGAACATCAGGTTGGCTATATGTTTATATACCTCCTTATAAATAAAAATATATCTACTGACATTTTGTTTATAGGGCAGCTGTACAGTAACAGCACAATAATATAAGCCAGCTAGCAAGGCTTGGACTGTTGATGCATTTAATTACATGATCAGATACAGCATGGGAAAGAATGGAAACCACTCAACACAGCACTGAAGGTGAGGGGAGAGTATATGGATACCAGTTGAAGACAACAACATAGCACAAGTTTTCAAGTCGTCATAAAGGATAGAGTATGGCGCTAAATGCAGGCAACAGCTGCATAAATTAATACATTTTATTGTCATATAAACTGCAGAGGGAATTGATAATGAAATGAAACAATCTTAAAACACCTCTGAACCAAGAACATCACTGACCATACACAACAATAACCCTTGCAAAAGCAAAATCACCAATAATTAATATATAATTACAGTTTTCACCAATAATGCTATACAATACGAGACCAAAAAATGGTTCGTATATGTCTTCCCTATAAGGATTGCTGGACTTAAACACCCATCCAACGTTTGCTCCACAATCAGGGCATACACACACTTTGCAGTGATAGCCAGGGAATGAGTCTGATTCCGTCCACTGAAAATATGTATATAGTTTTATTTAGGTTCTCTATGTACCTACCTAAACCATAAATCGTTATAAACATTCATTACCTCCCCCATAGGTTTACATGTTGATTCACTAACTGTGATAACGGGAAGATAAAAGAAGAAATCTATTAGCATCTGTACAAAAACATCGCCCCTATTGAATAAAGTATCACTGAAACTATGTTGCGATTCAGGACTGGACTTGAAAGTTATTAGGTTAGATGACGAGATATCGCTTCCACAGGTACGACACAGAATTAAATCTGAAATAAAAGCAGTTTTAGACCGTAGAATACAATAAGCTTTAAATATTAGTGCACCCATTTGTGTTATCTAATGTAAAAGGAGAATTTGGTTTTATCTTACCGAATGATTGTGAATGATTCGTTAATCCGAAATCCTCGCCGACAACTGATTTTGTATTTAAAAGGAGAGCTGATAAAATAATGTTATAAAACATTACAAACACGAGCCTTTACTATAACAAATATACGAGCGTTTACCTAACTACAACAACAATTAATTTAGAATATTTTTCCACACAAATAGCACCATAGGAGTTTACTTTTTTTTGGTTCTTTTTATCCCCGACAGGAAAGGCAAAGGGATCTAGCCCATACAGCTAAATCATCAGTTTAGAACCATTTGAAAATCTTAATTCTATGTTCCAGCTTCAGGAACTGTGCTGAAAAAATACTTGGGAAGGGTACCTCGACCCAATCAACCCAGTTTAAATACCACCCATGAAACGATAGTGATTGTTGCAAGGTTTTCTTGATGAACTTATTTACGTCTTCCAAAAAGTGCATAAACGTTTTATATTTGAGTTTTTTCATTACTGTATAATTTCACTAGCACTTATGTTACAAAATACTATCGAAATTGTCACACAAAACTAATTTTATACTGAATTGTAAAAATATCAGGTAAAACAATGTCACTCGTCAAAAGCGCAGGAAGAAGCGGGATAGGAGTTTACTTTCGTTGTATTTTTGTTTTGTGTTGCAAGCTTGACTTGTCAGAATATCGATATACAAAATTATCTTTAATATTTAAACTTGATCTATGTTGGATATTTCATAGCATCAAATTTCTATCATATTCAATATTTTTTAAGAGCTCTGTACATGAGACGCATGTTTCGATCTCTAAGGTTGACGCTTTGAGGCCCGTTATATACTTGGCGCCGTAACGCGCATGGCGGAATTCAGCCACAGACACGCGGGCCTCAACGGGTTAAAAACAAGCTGTATGAACTCAATTTCCTTCGCCCGGAACGTAATTGAATTCAAGGATTGTTTTTGATGTGTCTGACAGATTTGGTTGCTGTCCGTGTAGTGTAGTGTAATCATGGATTGCTTCGGCTGTCTATTTAGCTGTAGCGAAATTGCTGGATTAATAAAAGCAGAGAGGAGAGAACAAGCCGAGAGTTTTCATCACGTCCATATCAGACTATTGTTTAAATTTTTGATATCCGTCGTCACTGGTTACTTATTAATTTTTTTGTAAAAAGATTAAAATTTCACTTTCCTAATAATTCACAAATAATATGAAATTTAATAATAAAAAAACTGTTAGATGCATGTTAATTTTAGAACAATTTTGAATTATTGAATAATTAAAAAATAATTTGACAATACTTTTAGATATTACCATGTTTAGCGAGATTAAAAAACCGATAAATCGAATTATCAATATGTTTTACTATACACTAGCTGTGCCCGCGACTTCGTCCGCGCGGAATAGTTTGTTCTTTATTATTGATTTATATAAGTAAAAATAAATAAAATTTCTAAAATAAAGGTAGCCTAAGTTACTCCTTATTACATCAGCTATCTGCCAGTGAAAGTCCCGTCAAAATTGGTCCAGCCGTTTCAGAGATTAGCCGGAACAAACAGGCAGACGGACAGACAGACAAAAATTGTAAAAATATTCATTTTGATATATGTACCGTGTATATACCCATATTCATTTAGTAAAAAGCGGTTATTTTAATATTACAAACAGACAATCCAAGTTCAATATCTGTATAGATGTATAGAAGATTATTATTATATTATTACATATTATGTTATTATATATATATAAAAAAATGTGTAGTTATTTTATGTCACAAAAAAAATACGTATTCTGTGAAAATAATAAATAATAAAAATAAAAGTGCAAAGTCCCCCGAAGGGAAGATATTTCCCCCTAATTTTAACAGTTTTTCATATTTTACGCAGGAACCCTAAACATTTACGGGATAAAAAGTACCCTATATTGTGCTCTGAACAGTCGTCTACCTACCAGTGAAAGTCCCGTTAAAATCGGTCCAGCTATTTCAGAGATTAGCCGGAACAAACAGACAGACAGACAAAAATTGTAAAAATATTCATTTTGGTATATGTACCGTGTATATCCATATGCATTTAGTAAAAAGCGGTTATTTTAATATTACAAACAAACACTCCAATTTTATTTATCTGTATAGTAGTATGTATACATAATGTCTACATTTTTAAAAATATTGATTACGGATTACGGCATATATCAATATACATTTTGATTTGCCCATATCTATAAAAGATATCTAAATGTTGATTCTTTAAATTATGAATTGAAAATGTTTGTCAAAAATTACACTAATTGCTCATTAATTGATATATATGATAACACTATTTACAATTATTATTCAAAGTCTTTTATGAACTATATTTGCTTTAAATTGAATATTCAAATTGATTTTCTGAGATACAAAATGGAATTTATTGACAATGGGTTGAGTTTAAGAAACAAATGGCAGATTCGTTCTGAGAATGAAACTAATACAATTTTTTTTCGTAGCTAACGAGCTAAACAAACGAAATATCTCCCCTAATATTAAACATTCTCTGACTGACACACTCGATTCGGATGATTTGTTGATATTTAACCAAAATATCTCAGGATTATGTAATAAATTAGATTCCTTAGATTTAACTCTCCTTGAACTTCAGCGTGCTGGCAAGGACGTTGATATAATTTGTTTGAGCGAAACTTTTGTCAAGCTGGGCACGGAGGCTAATGTTAAGCTAAATAATTACAAACTGGCATCATCCTTCTGTCGTAGCAACAAAAGTAGAGGAGGCACATGTATATTGACTAGAAATATTTTTGATTGCAAACCATTGCCCTTTGTTTCAGATTTAGCCACAACCTACTATTTTGAATGCTGTGGTATTGAAATAGTGGGTACAGATGTAATCATAGTCAATATATACCGAATACCTAAACAAACAAAAGCTCATGTTGGTATTTTTCTTCATAAACTAGACCAATTGCTTCATCAATTAACTATTAAATTTAAACGTAAAAAAATTGTTCTGTGTGGCGACTGGAACATAGACATATTAAAACAAGATTGGGCGGCAAAAGAGCTACAAAGTTTGTTAAGCAATTATAATTTTAATTCGCATATTCTACTACCTACAAGGAAAAGCGCTTGCATCGATCATATTGCTAGTAACATCAAAACCGTAAAATCAGAGATCCTTACTCTAGGACTTTCGGATCACGAAACAGCACAAACGATAAGCCTAAAGATTAAAAGACAAAGAGCTTATGCTACTTGGTTCGAGTATAACCGAGACTATAGTAAAGACAATATGCGAAAATTCTGCGAATGCATTCAGTCTCTCTCTTTTTCTGAAGTTTTCGGCTCCGATAACCTTCTAGATTCCTTTAATTATTTCTATGAGCTACTATGCCTCTTCCATGATTTATGTTTTCCAACAATTAAAATAAAAGTGAACAATCGACCTTCTAAGCTAAAATGGCTTACTAAAGGTATAGTAAAATCGACAAAAACGAAGCGTTCCTTATTTTTTAAATACAAAATGAGTAAAGCTGATAAAGATATTAGTAAAAACAATTTTAAAAAGTATAACAAGATCCTTAGGAAGTGTATATTGGATGCCCAAAAGCTTAACAACATTAACTACATCAAAAATAATAAAAACAAGTGCAAAGCTACCTGGAACACAATTAGCTCAACTCTGTCGTTTAACCCGAAAAATAATGACATAAAACAAATCCAATCAAAAAATGTTCTCTGTACAAAACCTCTTGACATCTGTAACACATTTAATAATTATTTCATTGACTTGACGAACAAACCGAACATACCACCCGCATGTACCTCTCCACATATAAATTCTGACATATATAATTTCAATCCATGTTCAATATTTTTAAGACCAGTTGATGAGGCGGAAGTGTATAACATAATAATGTCTCTAAAGAATTCTAAATCTTGCGGCTTTGACGGAATACCCACAAGGGTTTTTAAAGTATGTGCCATACATCTATGTTATCCACTTACGCATATCATAAACCTATCTTTTTCTGATGGTTTGTTTCCAGAGAAACTAAAGACCACTGTGGTTAAACCTATATTCAAAAAGGGTAATAAGCTTGACCCTAATAATTACAGGCCTATTGCGTTGGTCCCAATATTATCAAAAATTTTTGAAAGAGCTATCTATACACGACTGGCAGAGTTTTTTGATAAGTCAAATATCCTTCATCCTGACCAACACGGTTTCCGGAAAGGCGGATCAACTAACCTTGCGTGCTTCGAGTTGCTTAAAATAGTATCAGAAAGCTTAAACAGGAATATTCCAGTAGCCACTATATTCCTCGATATGAGCAAGGCGTTTGATTTCGTTAATCATGAAAAACTTCTGCATAAATTAGAATTCTACGGTATAAGGGGTAGAGCGCTTGAATGGATAAAAAGTTTTCTAAAAAATAGGATCCAGTGTACTGAGATAACAAAAATAATTGAGACACGAAATTCCGTTTGTCGACTTGCATATAGATCCGACTTCAAGGCGAATAGTAGCGGTGTTCCCCAGGGTAGTATTCTTGGACCACTACTATTCCTTATTTATGTAAACGACCTACCCAATGCCACTCCTCATAAGTGTATATTATTCGCAGATGACACTACACTTATTGTTAAAAGTAATAGTAAGGAATCACTCCAGCTTGATGTAAGTAGGGCGCTTAAGGATACAATAGCATAGATGGAAACAAATAACCTACACGTTAACATTGGAAAAACTAAGTATATGCAGTTTTCTTCTTATAATTCGAATGCTCCCTCTATTTGCTTGAAGTATGATGATAAACTGGTGGACAGGGTAGATTCATTTAAGTTTCTTAGCTTTATAATCGATAAGCATCTCAATTGGAAGGAGCATATCGATCAAATCTGTAAAAAGTTAAACCGATTTGTTTTCGCTCTAAAACGTCTGCGACAAACCGTATCAATGGAGGCTGCACTCACTGCGTATCACGGCTATGTATCTTCCGTCCTTAGTTACGGACTTATACTTTGGGGAAACTCGACTGATGTTGAGAGAGTTTTTAAAGTACAAAAAAAGTGTATCCGCGCATTGTGCAATGCATGGTTCGACGACAGTTGTCGGCCTTTATTTCGAAAATATAATATTTTACCACTGCCAAGTATGTATATAAGAGATGTTTGTACATTTGTCAATTCTCACCGTGATTATTGGAAAACGCGCGGCGAAGTCAATCAAAGACAAACAAGAGCAAAACTTATGAATAGATTGTATAAGCCCCCATGCCATAAATATATTTATGAAAAAAATGTTTTTAACATGTGCGTGTCGATTTACAATCACTTACCTGACGATTTGAAAGTTCTGAAAGATGGTGATTTTAAATCTCGTATGACCGCATGGACATTGAAGCATTGTTTCTATAGTATTAAGGAATATAAAGAATCAACATTTTAATAGAATAAACTGTATACTAAGAATCCTATTATTATCATTTCTTTTTGTAATAATTTTCGTATCTTTTGACATCTGTAATTATCTTCTTGACAATATTATATTATTTAATATTATGTTAAATATAATATCCAAATTAAATTTTATGTTATAAATACGAGTAGACTAGTTTCAAATAACTATTATAAATATTTTGCACGCTTGCATGCAAGCTGAATACACTGCACTTATAAATACTTGTAACATCAATCTGTACTGTATTCTGCAAATAAAGAATTTGTATTTGTATTTGTATTTGATAAAAAATCTTTATTTGCCATCGGGCCCTCGCGGGCACTTAGACACGTCTTACATTTTTTGAAATATGGCGTTATTGTATCTTATTCAATTCTCTTATTTTACTTTTTTTAATCTGCTAGCATTTCGGAAATGGCCATTGGCGAAGAGGAAATGCCAATATAGACATATAGGAAAGTAACTTTGGCTCTTTTAAAATTGACAATTAGATATTACAAAAAATTCACATAAGGATATTGGTACAATAATGATATCAAATGGTAAAATTAAAGATTATTAAGGACAGGTCGTCTGTGCTGAATTATTTCCAAACGTCTTTGTCAGTTACATATTTATCAATTCTATTATAAGCCCTTTTACAGAGTATTTCTAACGTGCTTTTTGAATGCAATGTCAGGAAAGGACAGAACTGTTTCAACCAACTTATTATAAAATCAAATACAATTTACAAGAAAAGATCTACTAATCCTAGAAAGTAATAATTATATAATTTTCTAATTCAGCACATGTCACCTCGATATTGAGTGCAGCAATAGAGAGCCTAACAATATCCAAATGTTCTTTGGCTTTTGGTAATTTCTTAATACAATCATTGACCCACCTATTATTGAAGACTCTATAAAATAACTGACTATTTTATAATTATAAATACTAAATAACACTTCACTTTGTTTTTAACCAATGCTTAGTCAAGCATAAAATATCAATGCTGTATTTAACACAAACAATTGTACTACATTTTCACAGCCAGGAAAGCCTTGAATATTTTGGTGTACAAGATTTGAGTTTTGCTTTCCTTTTGTCTCATTGAGCAGTTTAAATCTGCAGGCAAATCAATAAAATTAGTTTTAGTTTGTCGTTTACAATGTAGACTGTTAAGACTATTGACATTATAAGCTACTAAAGTGGCTATCTTAATTCTAGATTTATTTGAAAATTATAATATTATAATATATTTTTTGTCAAATAAAAATCATTATCAAAATTATTATTGTGAAAAACACAAAATTGTCATTATGACAACTTGTCAAGTAGTATAAGTTGTTAATATTCTACGAATAAATAATAATTCAGGAAATGTAACTGCGTTCAAAAAATTACCCAACGAAAATCGTGTACAAGTGGGCAGGGCTTAAAAGTCGTGTACACGCGTCGCTTAGTCGAACATTTGTCACGCAAGCGAGCACATGTCAAATCTTTGTGTACGTTTTCATTTTTATCACTGTAAATCATCATGATAGGTTGTGTTGTGAAGTGGTGCAGCAGCCATACAATATTTAAATGTCCTGGGATCACTTTTCACTAGTAATAGTTGCTCAAATATAATTATAATCAAAAATGTTCAAATATGCTATGAAATCGAGATGGTCAATATTATGCCAAATGAAGTCAGTCAATTTTAGACTTTAGTAGTATTTTTTTTTCCTCTTGATAAAATATTTAAAATGATAAAATTATCAAATATATTTTTATAACTTTTAATTTTCCTAGCGATTTCATTCGTAAAAATAACTGGACAGCTGCAGTTAGGCTAGAAAGACGACAGACGTGAGCTACAGAGGTCAGACCATAGATAACAGAGGGCCAGACGGTAGTCGCTCCAATTTAAGCTGAACTCTCATCACATCAATATGTAACCCACTCCAGGTTCTCTAGCATAGTATAAACAAATAAGTAGGCCGACTCGAGCCCCGAGCGAACGATAATAGCCTATAAACGTAGGGATGTCGTTTATAGTTTATACAATCGTCAAAAATGCATAGTCTATCTATATACAAAACAATTTTCCCCTGTAGGGGAATCATCAGGGATCTATAATACAAAGTTTTTCTTAATTATTTTTTGTACATAGACCAGGAGCTGACTTCAATTTTTTCATTACCTACGTCATGTTACCTGTTTAGTGATTAGAAAAATTACAGTCGAAATAGGATTAATTCAAACGTGACTTTACTGACTCTTGTATTTATTCCTTGTAAAAAACAGGTTGAAGCTGCCCGATAAAACGCTCATTAAGTCACGAAAAATATGCTCAAAAGTGCAGCCAAATAACAATTCCCTGGAGGGTTGTTGTGTTCATGCGAGTAAGTGACGTTATTTGGGAATTATTTGGCTGCAGATTTCTGCGAGGTATTAACGTCACTCACTCGCATGAACACAACAATCCTCCAGGGATTTGTTATTTAATGATGCCAGAGAATAACTTCTCACACGCGTACATAAGTACACGCACCCATTTTTTTTTCACACTAAACTATTTTTACTTTTTCATTTAAAAGCCTTTCATTTAAGAGCCTGTAAAAGATGTGAAAAATCAATTTCTTTGGCGCGCTGCTTCTTGAGCGCGCCCGCCCCTCAAGCAGTAGCTGAAAATCGGTGTTTTTTGCGAATCGCGCAAAAGTCACACTGAGCTATGGCCTATTCGCTTACTGCAGCACACATATGCACCTATTATTGGAAATGTTTTGAGCAACGCCTGTTTACTCCTGCTTGTACTGTTATATTTTGTTTGTATGTTCGTGAGCGTAGCAGCTAATAAACGATTATCTATATATCTATTTGAAAGCTTACTTAGTTTCCTGTTAATTGTGTCTGAAAGCAACAGTAAATAATAAATATATTACATTCTCTTTATATCAGTTTGTATATTATTTTGTCATACCTTCCTGATAGGTTTAGGTATAATCATCTTTCTTTCTCTTATCTATTGTCTTTGAAACAGGCTAGATTATTAACTCTTCTGGTTTTTGGCCTGCAAAACTACTCGAACATCATCAGCCCTCATGCTTTGCCGACACACGTATAAGTTTTACAAGTTGATAGATATAATGAACGTGAGATGCCTAGACGCTTTGTGTGCCTCAGGGACCAAACGAAAGGGAAGCGACACCGAAGATCTGCCCGGTGGCATGATGGCACTGTGGTCCGGGGTGAACCAGGATGTTTGTGCCAGCGCTGGGCTTGGTCCATAAGGAGATAAGACAGTGAACGATGCTGGTAGTTACTTTTAGACATATATATGGAACGAAATCTCCTTGTGTCGAATACGTTCGTCCATCACAAGGATATTCACACATGGAAACGGCATGTACAGAAAAGTGTGATTGATTTGATTTCGTTAGATGGACGTCCCCGAAGGTCGTTAATGGATACAAGAGCCTTCAGAGTTTCCACTCTTGAAACAGACCACTATCTGGTGATATACCGGTTTGTGGGCCTTTTCAAGAAGTGGATACACTGGCGAGTGCGTATTTCTTTCGGAGATCATGAAAGAATAAGAAGTGAAAATTTGGAAGATGAAAGTGTAAGGAGTACGTATGTACGTCTAGTCAGTGACAGAATTTTTATTTATTTAAATTATATCGAAAATATTTCTATTCCTGATGAATATAACGGACCGTGTCAATGCTTGTGAAAAATAAATTCACGGGGAAAACTATTCCAATTTCATGTAACAACTTTTCTATTCGAATAAGATGTGAATACCTGCAGGTTACTTAAATTAACTATTTACGTGCATTATTTTTATATTATCGTACATACTTCATCGTCTCTTTGTGTATGTAATGATAATTAACTGGTATTTAACATCGTTACTTTTTTAAGTCAATCTCAAATATCAATCAATCACTCCCGAGCGATATAGGATGGAATTCATGTACTTTCTCGGTCTAGTAAGTACATACAATAAAATAAAATTTATCAAATTGAGAATGAACAATTATATGAATGAAACAATAATTAACTTAGTAGCACTAGTTATTTTTATATGGGAACATTATATGGTTGTTTGACATTGTTGCTGTCAACAATTTACTAAATCCAATTAAAAGTGTCACTATACGTATCGTACGTAAAATAATATTTTGTAGTTTTTTTTAACTATATTCATTATTATGTCGGAAAATGTGAACATCGATTTATCTGGAGAAATGAATGCAACAGTGGAAAAGAAAGGTTTACAAAAGTATGTCAATGATATGGAATTGTAAGTCTTACTAACATAATTACCTTCGTTACGTGGTGTGTTCGCTAGGCTTCGTTAATTAACTTTATGTTTATTTTCATGGTATTTAAGCTTGCAGTTGTGGTTCATAATATCATAGAAATAAATTTCGATATGTAGTTATCTTGCACATTGTAATATTTTGTGTTTTGTCATTGTGTACAAAGTCATACCCTGCCTATGTAAACTTACAACATTACATGTTACGAGGAATAATTCGTCACCACGTCGTCGTTAAAATGGCACTCAAGCACCCACAAACCTACAGGGGTATTGAAATAGACACGAAAAATTTGAATCGAAAAGTTGTTAGTGAATACACAGAAGTTTGAAACATTACAATATTTACAATATAGCCATTTGGCTACAGAACTATGAAAATTAAAAACAAATTTATAGGAATTAGAAAGAACTGTGTTTGCGTAAATAGTATGAAAATGGAGAAGGCTGTATACAAGGCATGCCAGTTAGAGCTATATCAATATGATGTTATTGTAGTGTCAGTGTGTACAAAAATGTGAGGTTTTAATTAGTAGTATTTCATGTGTGCGATATTTAATGAAATTGAATGCCTATGCATTCAGAGCATTGATATAATAAAATGAGACATTTTTCTCATTAGGTTGCATTATAGCACATCTAAAACATTTAAGTAAATTAGATATCTAAGCATTACAATCATACTTATGTATGAGGTGTATAATTAATTATGTGGGTTTTGCTTCTCAGACAAATCACATCCAGGTACTGTACATGTAACTATAATTAATCATGTCTATTGTATAATAATTTACACTCAAATCTGCAGAATTTACAAAACTAAGTGAGTATTATTTTGTCCACTAATGACATCACTCAGATAGAAGTCAATAATATACTTATTTGGTCTAAGCCAGGTAAGAGTGTGCAATTACTAATGTGATTGGGTTAAAGTTTATTATTGTATATATTTTTTTTTATTGGCTCAGTATAGTGCTTCCGCTTAGCCTGTTGGTAAGCAAAAAGTGGAGCCCAAATTGTAGCGGCAACTGACAAAGGACTACAGTATCATGTCAGTTGACACTACCATGATGGCCCGCATGTTGCTTCTACGCTACGTTTGAAGGATCCCATGTTGTAGGAAGGAGGAAACTCATGCGCAGGCAAGGCGTTCCACTTTTTAATAGTACGACAGAGGTAGGAGTTACCGAACTTTTTAGTACGAGAAAAATGTCCTCAACAGTGGAATGATGACATTGCAAGCCTGCACTTGTGGTTCTATGATGTAAGGGACAGGGTGGGATAAGGGAAAATAGTTTTCAGAGCACTCACCATGGTACAGGTGGTAAAATATACTTAGCAAGCCTATGTCCCTACGAATTTGCATCATATTTCTGGTATCATATTTCAATCTAATAAATTGGATTTTTACTAAATGTTGACTCCTGTAGTTTCAAACCCCATTACCCTTGGTTACCGATCTGAAAAGAAGCTTTACTTGATCATATATTCCCACAAATATCTCCCAAAAGAAAATAATATAATATGACAATTAATTTGTTTGTCACATAAAAAATTGGGCTGTATGAGCTAAACTGTGCTTGGTCCATAAGGAGATAAGAGAGTGAACGATGCTGGTAAGTTACTTTTAGACGTATGTATGAAACGAAACCTCCTTGTGTTTGGTGGGCCTTTTCAAGAAGTGGAGACACTGGCGAGTGCGTATTCCTTTCGGTGATCATGAAAGATTAAGAAGTGAAAATTTGGAAGATGAAAGTGTAAGGAGTATGTATGTACGTCTAGTCAGTGAAAGACTTGCGAACGCCTTAGGAGCCGAGGAAGACCAAAACTAACCTACCATAACCAAATTTGTCGTGTTTTATCAGAAGGTGATGTCAGGAGCCCTAGGAACCGGTGAGCGTACATGAATAGTGAAGTATGTAAATACCGCGTCTTATGGCACTTGGTTCTCTCTGCCTGCCACGCAAGGGACCTGGCGTGAAGATATACATATTATATTTATGTTAATGTTACCCAGTGTAAAGTATTTATATTATGTAATATTTGCAGTGACAAGAGTGGCTCAATTGAATAGCATCTAGTCTGGCGATTGAGAGCCAAATAAACACACACACCGCTGTTTCGCGGACTGTAGCCACACACATTCAGTCAACAATTTCGAAAAGGATCTGTACTATATTGGCTATTTCTAACATAACCAATTCCGATAATCATACAGGGCGACCTTGAACAACAACATTATACTGGTGGTGTTAATGAGGAGGATGATTTTAATTCCATGCATTATTATTTTTCTCATGTTTTATTATTATTCATTTTTTCATTTTGATCTCAGCAACATTTTATCAACTTATGTTGCGTTTGTAGCATACATATCAAATTTTAGTTGCAGAAAAATTGCTAGTAATTACATAGTAGAAGTGCTTATTTCTATACTGTTTTTGTGTTTTTCATAAATAACTTTAAATTATAAGTAAATGTTTTTCTATAGATTGCTGCAACACCTTCGTAGCGGAGCAGGGCCTGCTTTGCTGATGGGTGCGCTATCGGCTCGCAGACCATGGACACAATTTGTAGCCACTGAAAATTTTAAGGTATATATATAAATTAATTTGTCATGTCAGTTTCGTAAACGCTGCAGGTTCGTAAAAGCTTTATAAATTGATAATAACAGTTAACTAACTTCACTGGCGTGTGCTCTCTAATATCGATCAACACACCAGCTTCAAATTTCATTGGCGTAAACATTTACGAGTATACTCGTATATAATGTATATACGAGTATATACGAGTGCTTGAGATGCCCCGATGGCTCACTGGCGCAAGAGAAAGCCGTTCTTATGGTCAGCCTCTTTGCGGCTAACTCCCGGATCGATAACTTGTAGTACGCAACCACCAACGATATCCTCCAATGGTTCCTTATGCCTGATATCCACATCATGCAACGCGATGTGCTTTTTGAATTACAGTCACTCGATGCCCGAAAAGCCAGTGGTCCTGATAGTATCCCAGCGATTGTTCTGAAAAAATGTGCAGCGGAGTCCCTGCGTTATCGCTCCACTTTCGTCTCTCGTACTCCACCGGTTGTATTTCGGAGGCTTGGAGAGAGGTCAATGTGCAGCCGGTCCCCAAAAAAGGAGACCGTTCTGATCCATCAAATTACCGCTCCATTGCGGTAACTTCAGTGTTGTGCAAAACATGGAACAGATCCTTAACAATCAATTGATCCGCTACCTAGAAGATCCCTCCCTAATTATTGATTATCAGTATAGTTTTAGACCGAAACGATCAACGGGTGATCTCCTAGCGTACGTGACGCAGCTCTAGGGTGAGGCAATCGATAAACATGGCTAATCTATGGCAGTCAGCCTAGATAGATAGATGTATGTTTTATCTGTCTATATGTCAATTAAGTATTCCTTTGTAGTTCCAAAACTTATTAATTTTATGCAGTGATAATGTGCGGAGCGTGGTGCCGACACAGCTCTTCGCTTCATATTGTAATGTTCCTTATTGTAATCCTGTTGTACTGTATTTTTTCATTGTGTGTGTTTTTGTGAGATGAATAAAGTGTTATCTATCTATCTATCTATATAGCACAAGGCATTTGATTAGGTTTGACACAAGGCACTCCTCTCCAAACGTACAAAAAGTCTATTGGCATTGTCGTTTGTTAGTTAGCAGGTAGCATCAAGTTCCTAACTAAGGAGATCAAATTGTACTTGTACAGTTCCTGGCATTACCAACAAATTTTCAATTGATTTTATTTTGCAGGCGCCAGCATCCATACCGAGACTTTCACGACGATTTTACAGAAACATTGAATATTTTCAAGCAAATTACTTAGTCGTCTTCCTCGGCTTATTTGCATATTGTCTGTAAGTACACGTAAAAAACTAAATGATGTACCTGTATATACATATATCTATTCATTATATCACTGTAATAAGTTACTAATCATAGAGGAAAAATAAAGCATAACTAAATCCGCCATTGTTCAATATTAAATCATTCATTATACCTCCCATAACATACAATAAAGCTATGTGAAATAAATAAAGAACAACAACAAAAGTTTTAATGTCAGGGAGAACTGTAGGAAGGAATATTCCAGAAATATCACATTCCTGCTAAGCAAATTAGTTTTGCACTTAAATGTCTCTATTGTACTTGATCTGCGTCTGCAATTCTGCAGCCACGTGCAATAGCGAATTGTACTTCCATGTAGTTATGCGGGTTGCCTGAAACCATTTTAGCGTAGGACAACCAGTCAAAAAAGAAATGTAATATTCAACGAGCTCGGTGGCGCAGTGGTGGAACGCGCTGTGACGCTACTTTGACACCAACGCTCGTGGGTTCGATTCCCACACAGGACAAACATTTGTGTGCATGAATATGTCTGTTTGTCTTGGTCTGGGTATTTTCTATGTATAATAAGTATGTATTTACAAAAAAAAAAAAAGTATTTACGTATGTTTATCAGTTGTCTAGTACCCATAACACAAGCTTCGCTTACTTTGGGGCTAGATGGTGCTGTGTAATTTGTCCGACAATATTTATTTATAATTTGACATTTATATTCTTCACATGATGACGAAAGTGATGATGGCTGTATTGTATCAATTAAAATTGATTTAAACTCGACCTCTACTACAAGTCGGTCTATATAATTACCTGAAATGTATGATTATTTTTTCAGAATTACCTCTCCATTACTCCTGATTGCTATGGTAGCTAGCTTTTTTGGATACAAGAAACTGACATCAGGTCCTAATACTTGGAAGGTAATATGCTTTAAACACATTTACAACTAGTCTTCTTCATATAAAACAGTACAGAATGATGAAATTGTATATTGGGAAGTTTGTTACTTTCGAAAAACTGGTTAACTTGGAAGGAGGGCTGGCATCGAATCGAGAAGTCAACTCGAATACTTGTATATATATGTTCACGCCAGGTATCTTGCGGGGTAGGCAGAGAGAAACGAGCGCCATAAGACGCGGTCTTTACACATCTCACACGCTTCATTAACATTCACAGCTCTTTTCCTGCACGCCCGCCGTTTCTTAAGGAGCATTAAGAAACGACATCGACCAATGACGACCGGGTCCTACATGTTAGAGGTTAAAGTATGAAATTGCCGATTTATACTGAAAAATTAAAGCTCGTTTTTTTTTTAAGATGCAACATATTTATTTAATCATAATATTTACCCTCATTATCTGTACATTGCTGCCATTTAATCGAAAGTTTATTTACGCCATTGCGATAGAACTCTGGGGATCTAGATTCGAGAAACTGTGTGATAGCATTTTGTACTGCCTCCTGGGAAGAAAATATTTACCACGTAGAAAATTGTCCAAATCACGACAAAAATGGTATGGTTACGTATGATTTCTAACTGCTGCTCCTATAGAGTTACAACGGTTTCTCGTGCAGTGTGAGCTCTTGCGTTATCATGGATCAATATTGGTGAAGATCGATTGACGAGTCGGGGCTGTTTCACTGCCAGTTTCGCTATCATTGTGCGAAGTTCGGCACGGTAAAAATCTGCTGTTATTGCTTAACCAGACCTCAGAAAGCTATAGTGAATAACGACATGAAGAGACCACCAAACAGCTACCATTACCTTTTTATTGGTAAGCTTTGCTTTAGGGCAGTGTTGTGGCGTTTGACCTGGGGTCAGCCATTGCATTTTTCGCTTACGGTTATCGTAAAGAATCCACTTTTTGTCACATGTCATTACTCGATCCAACATTTCTGTACCGATGCAACAAGGTAACACAAGTTTCAACACGGGTTTCTTTCTGCAGATCAGTCAGATCAAGAGGCACCCATTTTTTTTTATATATTGATTTGATTGATATTATATATATATATATATATATATATGTAAGCTCAGCATATTGGCTCCACTTCGCCTTATAGTAAGCGAAAGAGGTGCCAAAATCGCAGAGACAACTGACAAAAATCTAGTGTCCTGTCAGTTGACGCTGCCATGCTGGTCCGCAAGGTGCTTCTTCACGCTTCGTTTGAAGGATCCCATGTTGTTAGGAGGCAACACATATGCCGCTAAGGCATTACATTTTAATAGTGCAACAGAGACGGGAGTTGCCAAACTTTTCGGTACGCGAAGAAATGCTCTCAACAGTGGAATAATGACATCGCAACCCTACACGTGTGGTTCTATTTTGTTTTTTTTTATACTACGCCGGTATAAGCATACGGCCCACCTGATGTAAAACCTATTAATGCTTGCGATATAAGTATCACTCGCGCGATGCCTCCTCTGCTGTTTACACAGCAACTCCTTGGGAGTTTACTGGTGACCTTACTCACACGCAGGAACACAACAACCCTCGAGGGAGTTGTTATTTGGCTGTGGTTTTCTGTGAGGTGTATGTACTTCCCCAGATGGGCCGCTTTGATGCGCCCTACCTTTCTTAAAACATCCAGACCAAGACAAACCAGACATGTTCATGCACACTATTGTTTGCCTTGTGTGGGAATCGAATCCAGGAGCGTTGGTGTCAAAGTCGCTCATTCACGACTGAGCCACCGAGCTCGTCAAATTCGTTAAAAAAAGCCCGTTGAATATTTGAATACTTTTTAGTATGCTCACCACCGTGAAAGAATCGAACCTACGAGACATGTTGCTAAAGCAGTCATCTCTAGCCATTCCAACACCGAGTGACGAACTCGATTTAATAATAATAATAGAGTGCCGTTGGCATCTTTTGGCTATGGTACCCAAAACATAGAATTAGGCATTACTAGTTTGTATGTATGTACGAGTATCAAATTGGTTTCAGCTACAAAGTCTTGTATAAAATCTTCATCAAAGAAGTATTTAAAACAGTGATTTGGAGTGAGATGAGATATTTCAGAAGGAAAGGCAGAGGCTACACAAGAAAGTAATTTTGTCCTCATCAAAGTCCATATTCGTCTTTTTTCAAATAAGCTTTATTTTGTCCAATAATGTATTAAAACTATTACTACCAGGAACTCTGTTTTGGTTTTCTGGTTCTTGCAATAGTTCTTCAGCAAGAGGTGGGTCTTCTTCATTTTCGTTCTCACCATCTTCGTTTTCATTATTTAATAGATTTACAGGTTCATCTCTAGTATAGAGTGGACTTGGTGGGTCATCATTATCAGAATAATCTGCTTCAAATCCGTCTTCCGACAGCCAACCATGCTCTAGTTGTGTTAGATAGTGTTCTGTATCTTTCTCTCGCAAAACATTATTCTAATATAACAAAAAAACATATGTAATGTGAAATTCATGCATCAAAATTTTTCCATAGTTCAGGAACAACCACACTGTATAATGATGTATATTTACATCATACCAAATTGACTTCATTTTAGATACGAGTATATTTTTAATGTTTTCGTTACAAATAACAACAAATTCCACAATATTTACCTTATTTCTACTCATTGTAAATATTTTCACCAACTGCCGCAGTTGAAACGGTTTAAAATAATATTTTTACGGACCGTTACAACGAAACAGCCAAAGTTCAGGTAACCAAATTTTATTTGCGATATGACAGTCGTTTTTTTTTACTAGTTGCATTCCTTTTCATCCCTAATCTATTTCATGAAGTTGCCAGACGCAAAAAATCATCATTGCGAACGGGTTTTGTGTGCATTTTTTTCTTTTGAACTATTTGATAGAAATTTCCATCACTATGCAAAGCCCTCCATGCCATCGGATGACATTTTATATGAGATCATGGCTTTCTTAGCGACGGTCCGTCAAATCTAAGTAATTAATTATGATAGTTATTTCGGGTTTATGAGATACAAGAGTTGCTATACGTCTGAGCAAGAGCAGTGATAGCCCAGTGGATAAAGAACTGGCCTATTAACCGATTGGTTCCCGGTTCGAATCCTGTCAAGTGCATGTACCACTAAATTCGTGTTTTAGTATTTATGTAACTATCGTGAAGAAACCCGCACGTCCTAGAAATTATATTACGAAAGGCGGGTGGCCTAACCTAAGAAAGATCTGGTTTTTGTTTGGGTTGTATAGGTCTGCCGGCAGTCGCTCCTTGTATCTTCGCCAAATCCTTAGGCTTAGGTAGCGAATCCCGCCATCCTAACTGATTAGAAAACGCGACAACGCTGGGAAAAAGAGTGGATGTGTACGTCACACAGTCATTCACATTAACGTCCCTGGTCTTGGAATAGTTGGACGGAGGTGGATTTCTAAACCTACTACAATCGTGTCCTGTGGGAGGTTATGTGTACTTTGTTACAAACGGGGTTACACGACTCGTATGGCGGGGTGTTTCTTGGGATTGGGTACCTCTATCCCTTACTGACTCGATAGAGATGACTTGCCAAATTAACGTTTATTATAAGAATTGACTTAATTTATGTTTGATAACTGATAAATATATGCCGCAGCCATTCACCAGTGGCGTGCACAGAGATTTTTGACAGGGTAGGCAGAATTTTTTTAAAGCTATTATCTTACCAAAAAATACAGAATGTTGATTTTGGTTACCCAATCTTGTGGAAATAATGATGTATGTGATCACTTGTTTTTTTTCACCGAAAGATAGTTTTGAAAACATTTATTTTCCCTACACACACCACATGAACAACTTTCGCAGTGAATATCATCATATTTATCAACTTTAAAACTTTAAAATCTTATTTCGTCTGCTACCAGTCAATCGATTCAAAACAAAAACAATGGCGGCCGTTTTAAAATCAAAATAAAATTGAACATCAATTTTATACGAAAAAAAGAAATGGCAATATCTTTCACTATAATTATATGCAGCAAACTACTTTTTAAAATAGTTACGTAGCAATGCTCGCGACACTTCGGTGATTTACGTTATAGTTCAGCTGAAAAGACATTGTCTATACTTTGCAATTGTGTGCGTTATTTGTGTTATTGTGGGCAATGTAATTATAGGAATGCACACTACAGTATTTGTATAAACAACACGGCACACATACGTAAATTTAGACAGATATAGTTAGTGTCTCTGCCGTAAAAAGCTGCCAATGCGGCGCTAGTGTAGCGTAGCGCCTAGCTGCGATTTGAATATGACTAGCGATGACTTTAATAACTTACCGATACCGATAGATGGAGCTTTTAATTTTTTGTTTTTGATACGAAATATTAGTTAAAAACTATGTTTAAGAATGAAACATCGGATGGTATATTTATCAATCAAATTGATAGGGTAGGCAATGTCTTTTTGCCTATATGGAGTGCACGCCACTGCCATTCACGGGCATATGGAATTCACCTAGCCGTGATATGAACCTCACCTTGTCGATGAATGACCGTGGTACCTAATAGTGAAAGGAAGGTAGGATATACCGATATTTCTCACTCAAATTGAAGGAGCCCTGGCTGGTGAAATAATAATTTCCTAGAGGGTATTTGTATTCTTGCGAATCAGTAAATTCTGTATTGTGAACATCTATTTGTTTTCATACTTGTTAATAAGAAAACATATCTGTAGGGGTCTATGGTACTATGGTAATGTTTTTTATGTTGTATGTTGTTGAATTTCGTTGTGTCGCTCTGTAGTCATATGATATAATCCGTCAACCCAATCTATGACACCTTATACGCTAAAATCAGTATATAAACCGTTTTTTGAGAGAGATTTAGATTATATTTAAAAAAAAATGTCGTCTGCAAAAATAGTGGAGGGAATTTAAAACCAGTTGAGAATGCGCAAGCTTGCATTGCCAGAGGAACACCTGGCTCGTCAATTATATAACAATTTTATTATTATTTTTTAAACTTTATCGGCCATTTTGACCATGTTCCTTAAGAAATATGATATTGGTTTTTAAGACATTCCTATTCTACTTTTTAAATTACTTTTCGAATCTGAAATAAAAATCGTGGAGGTGGATTATCAGCCATCTTGGGATGTACTACGCCTTTTTTTTTGTTTTTTTTTATATTTGTTACAAGTATACTTATTCATACTTGTCTGTGTGTCTATGTCTTTTGGTTATCATCAAATGATACTGAAAACATTAAGTATATGTAACAACGCAACTGGTATACCAATGGAAATTCCAGCATAGCCGAATCTGTTACCCTAGAGAAGTGGTTCTCTGGATCTAGAGCAAAATGAGCTTCTGTTATTGAAGCGTAAGAAATTTATTAGTCCTCCGTCTATTGATTTAGTCGTGGAAGGTAACAAATACATAGTCGAAGTACCATTCGCATTTATTTATTCTGTCTATATATTTATATCTTCACGCCAATTCTAAAAAGCCAGACTCTGTACCCAATTATTCATAAATACACTTTCTATTCAGCGTTTCGATAACCGAAAGCCATTTATCTCTCTATTATATAGGCGAGTGCAAAATACGTCTTTATTTCACCAATAACAAGACATACGTACAATAGATGATCGACCCTATCGCTTAACTAATCCCTTTTAAACAATGTCTAGGTATATACAAATCCCGGCACGTAACTTGACCTAAAATGGCGATAGGCGGCGCAGGTGCACTTGCTTGGAAAAGTGTTATCACTTTATAATTTTAAACATGAATTATTATAGTAAATAGTAAAAATAGAGTATACGAAAAAAAATAGTTTATTTATATTAAATAAAATATGAATTGAATTATTGTTGTCATCAGTACCTCCAACTCGTAACTTTGTATGAAGTTTACCCAGCGGCGGTAATTATTTTCGGTAAGGTTGAAAAAGATGATGATGACGCGTCATAACAGTAGGACAGCGAAGGGTCTGCGCTGGTTGAGGGCGACGGGAAGTGTTTGCGCAGGAGTTGAATTCACCCCGTTGCTATGAATACGCATGTGCGGTGTGCACGCGCCTCTATCGCACCTCAATTTAGATCGGAAAAATGATCACTGCGCATGGGTCAAGTTACGCGCCGGTACCTGTATGTAGGTATGGAGAAGAAATCCTAAGATAATCTAACAGTGCTATTGGAGGAACAAAGGCTGGGTTAGATATAGCTTTTCGTCGTACTCTGGTCGCTCTGGTGGTGATTGTCCTCTGGTTTGCTTGACTGGGTCTTGAATGGGTATGGGTGGCTTTGTGTGCCCGTAACCTCGCTAAGTTTCGCTGCTGGTTTTAATTATATTAATCCATTTTCGCACTCATATATAGACTGTTCATAAGTTGAGTATTTATGCATAGATACCTATTCTATATATATATACACGAGTATATATGTATAACATAACATCCGTGGCGTTATTCCTGCATGCGTCTCCTTAATTTTCAGGCAGCTGCTGAAAATCAGTGGTTTGCTCTTTGACCAAATAATGCACTGAGCCGCTGCCTTTTTGTATCACTGCGACACACAATTTATTGTGCGATTACTATTGTATTTGGTGTTTGCTCATTGTTTACCTGCTAATATTTACTGTTGTGTGTCATGGAGATACAAATAAATGGCTTATCTATCTATCTAATTTCAATGCAAATGGAATTGAAATTAGACCTGCCACAATGAAGCAGCGTTTATAAACGATCTACCTTGGTACACCGTACGTACTCTTCGTCGATGACATTAAGTTAAATATGTCATCAGCATACGGATTACCATCGTGCATATTACGTTCCGTGCCCCAAACGTCGATGCTTGTCGCGGGTACAACCGACTCAACCCTATAACCTGATACTCGCAGCAGGTCAGCTCCCTTTCTACGTCCTCAAGGTGGGCTGGCTCTGCCTACCCTGATCTTCGTCGTGTGTCGGCTCCCCGTACCCGATTTTCGCCTTGGACTAGTTCTCATCCCCATTCCCATCTTCGTCGCGGTAATACTAGGCTTTGACCGAATGCTACCTGTTGCTAGATTGGCAGTTGGGAACTGACGAAAACACAGCAATATGCAGTGGCGGCGGCATGCTCAATGGCAGTTTGTTGGCTCGCAGGGGCTGGTGCCGTTCTGTTTTGGGTATTAGGTAAGTTTGGAATCTTTTCATTATTTAATTTCGTGCTTCCGTGATAATTATTATATAAATGCTCGGTCTCTTACATAAGCATACTAAAATGTCTAAGCTGCTGAACAAGTCACGAGCACCAATATTATTATTCGCCATACATTTAATAGTGTTGCGTATCTTATAAAGAAAGTAGACATATAATGATCTGTCAAAAAAGTAATGATGATGGACAGTGTATAGGGGCGCTGTCTTGTTAAGCTAAAAGTACCAGTTTATTTTTTTTTCACATTTAATCTGTTGAATCAATTTATTGAAGCCGAAATTGACCTCACACTATTTACGGCTCAACGCAGTGCTCTATTTTATTTCGATATCGTTAGCAAGTCGTATATAAAAGGAATAAAAATTACATTGGATGTAAAAATGGCTAAGGCAAAAATAGAGACTTGATTTTTTTATTTTATATACGACGACAAACAACATCAGCACAAATTTGGCCACACATAGCCGATATATTAAATTTACCATTCTATTACTTATGCCGTGCATCCAATTTAATAATTTAAGCTGCCGATAAGCTTCATCATACAACATATTCATTAACAAAAAAAAAATTGTCTACTCTTAAGATAATTCAACAAATTTAATGTAAAGTTGACCAGTGAGGTGAAAAATCTTATCATGGCTATCAGAAAATGAATCACACGTTGTACCTATTATTTTAAGTACCTGAATAAACCACACTCATAATGGTGAGCGTAGTAAAAAAAGAACTACTTTAAGGTACATCAAAATCTAAACATTTCAAGTAACCTTTTAATGACATAAAATACTTTTTAAACTACGTTACTTTCGTAATTATACGCTACTTGCAGTGAACGTGGTAGTTACATAATATAACATGATGTGTGCGATGCTACATACAGAATCCATTAAATATATTTAAGCAGTTCAGGGTAGTACATTAACAATATATGACATTTAAAAAATATAGTAGGAACATGGGCCAGGTGTATTTTCTATTAAAAACAAATGCAACTACATTGCTATTTTTGATAGATTTGGTAGCACTCTTGTAATCTATATATATGTATCTTTTCTTAATCTGTTACATTGCCTTAAACGAAACTTTCGAAACAAATGATATCAACCGGTTTGTTCCCCCAGGCGCAACAGTGACTGTGGTGGCTCTCCACGCGAGCTTCTTCGATGCAGAGTCTTTGCCGCCATCTGATGATCCTGAGCGATTCCCGATGGTGGAGGAAGTGTGACACGGCCACCTACCTCTGTTCCTACCTCCGCCAGGCCGCTTGCCGCACGCTGGCTCCACCGTCCTATATTGCCATAAAACTAGCTAAGATTAATTTCATATGCTGGAACATTAGTTGCTGCGAGGTACTTTCGTATAGTGCCTAAATACCACCAGCTCCATACCACATCTTACAGCAATTATTTACCCGCTAATGCGTGATTGTTAGTGTCTAGCAGGTGTTGTAGTCTATAAAACGGAGTCGAAAAGTTTTCACTAAAAATGCATGGACTCTGAGTGAAAACATTTCGAATCCGTTTCCAGGCTTTCCAAGACAATGTGAATTGGGGTAGAGGGGTTATCACATTTTGACATATAGCTTTTCGATTCCGACTGGTATATAGTGTTTCTAAGCAATGTGAAATTTTAGGGTCGGCAACGCATGAGAGACACTCCTGGTGTTGCAAGTGTCCATAAGCTACGGCGACTGTTTACAATTAGGCAGGCTGTATGCTTGTTTGCCACCTTAATAGTATATAAAAAAAATGTGAATACGCCTACAGATCTATGCTCGTTATTTCTCTCACCCCGACGACGTGTGTTCGTGGAGTCCTGTCAAAGTGTCAATTTTGCAAAAAGACCTGATAATTTATAAATTGGTGATAAATATCGTACCTGGTAAGTAAAATTATAAGTTAAACAATAAAACTGCAACTACCAGAGCAGAAATTTAATGGAGCGATATTTTTCTATATTATTTAATCCCTAAAGTACCTAATTAGTTGAAAATTACACCGATTCTGCAGTTTCATTTTTGGCAGTTATATGATATTAATTTCCCATACACAGCGGCCAAGCGGTTAATTTTAAAACTACATCAAATTGGTGTCAAGAGGTGACCTGTCAAAAGTAGGGAGTTGATGTAAATTAAATTATATATTTAATTATTACAGCGCAAAGGAATTATATATATATATATATATATATATATATATATATATATATATATATATATATATATATACAAGTTGTTGTTTTTCGGTCCCGACAAACTTTAATGGTGTGTCAAATCTCAATATTCTAGAAATGGCGGCTATTTTAAAATTTTGATACTAATTTTCTTTTTTTTTTCAATAAAATTCATATCTCGAGATTTAAAGGCCCTACGGACATGAAATAAAATGCTTTTATCTGACAAAAATATCCACAACTGCTAAAAAGGTACATAAAATAAGTTAAAAGCACCTAATCTCATTTTTTTTGCAAAAAAAAACTATCTATCTATCTAAACCAGGGCTGTCCAAATCACAGCCCGCGGGTCGCATGTGGCCCGCGCCTAATATTGATGCGGCTCGCGACATTTTTATAAAATTCAAATATAGGTCTTCACTGACTGATAATTTTACTTACACACGCACTGCGCTTGGCAATTACAAATATTAATATCGATATTGATAGAATTTGTAAAAGATAAATTAATGAAGAATTAATAAAACTAAATTTGAGATTATCGCCGTTTTTTCATTTTCTCCAAATAAATAAATTAATGCTAGATATTAGTTTTTGCGGCCCTCCAATATATACAGTGATTTGTATTAGCCCGCGATGGTATCGGGTCTGGATAGCCCTGATCTAAACTATCAAAGGGGGGCTATTTTCAAAGTAATTGAAGTAAATGTAGATTTTTGTTGTTTTTTTTTGCAAAAAAAATGAGATTAGGTGCTTTTAACCTATTTTATGTACCTTTTTAGCAGTTGTGGATATTTTTGTTCGATAGAGACGACTTTTTGCAGATGAAAGCATTTTATTTCATGTCCGTAGGGCCTTTGAATCTCGAGATATGATTTTTTATGAAAAAAAATAAAAAAATAAGTATCAAAATTTTAAAATGGCTGCCATTTCTAGAATATTGAGATTTGACCCCACATATGGGGGTGTTTTCTCGATGAAATTACTCGTAGAATCTACCCTTAAAGTTTGTCGGGTCCGAAAAACAACACTTGTATAATAGTGACTAATTAAAAATATACATACTATATGAGGACAGATAAGTCATGGTAACGGTCACGGAAACTTCAATATATTATTGAAATTTGACTAGCTTAATGATGAAATGAGAGTTCCTTATTTTTTGTGTGTTCGTCATAAAATGGAAACAAGTGATATTAGAAATTAGCCCTATCTCATGCGATTGTGTCCGAAATGTTGAATTCATGCCCGCAAGATTTGATCATTTGAAAGTTAATCACAATGGTTTTTAATTTGTTTAATTTTATGCTTTATCGAACATATTTCTCACTGTATGATTCTTAATTAGCTTTATTTTTATGGCATCCAATTAAGTAAGGACTATTTTAGAAAACAAAGGACTTAAGGACAATTATGAAATCTAAAAAAAATATTAGTAGGTACACATATTTTTTATACAATATCAAGAGGCATACAAGTATACGGCTCACCTGATGTAAAATGGTTACCTTGCAATACATTAACTCTATATATTATCGTACTTATAGCTTACTGTTGACCTCACAACCCTCCATGGAGTTGTTATTTCTGTTAGTGTTAGGAGATACTGCTAAAGATGGGACGCCTTGATGCACCCTACTTCTCTTAAAAACACCAAGGCCAAGACAAATGGACATGTTCATTCACACAAATGTTTGTCCTGTGTTGGAATCGAAACCACAAGCATTGGTGTCAAAGTAGCGTTACTAACCACTGCGCCACCGAGCTTATCAGTATATTACGATGTGACTGATGAATCTTCAGTTAATTTCGTATCTCGAACAAATAATGTTTACCCTTGATCGTTGAAAATCATGAAAAACATATTTGCTCGAATATACTGCCAAAATAGCAAACGGCTCGAATTAAACATATCGGGTATATTTACGAGGATATGGGCGGTAATTATTTCTATTTTGTTTAAATAATGCACGAATTGTAGTATCATTTTGATGGATGAACATATTACATATATATGTCATGTAATGTCTATACATTTGTTTACATTAAACATGTTTAATTTATTGCTTTTGGTGTGTCCTATGTATCATAATTATGTATTTACATATGTTTATTAGTTTTCTAGTAACCAAAGCACAACTTTCGCTTAATTTGAGGCTGCATGACGGTGTGTAATTTGTACGGAGATATTTATTTATTATCATTTATATGGTAATGATTAAATAAATACATAGTACATAAATGTATACCATTTACCGTTTTATTATATTTACATCTATAGTAGTTTGACAAATTAACAAAGGTACCTTTGAGATTGATATGGAATATGGCGTTTGTAAGAAAATTGTAGCCCAAAAATTGTATCAATCTATTTTAGCTGTAACATGAGAGAAATTGTTATTTTACGGGCATGTGGTAAAATTATGTAAATTATATAAGTTTATATATATATATATATACATAATTAATATTTTTAACGTATGACCAAAGAGGGGTGTTAGAAGTTTGAATACCTTTGACTCTCTGTATTGGTATGTATGTTTTTCATAAGCCTTTAATCGGGATGGCTCTCAATTATACACAGACAGTGAAAATGGATCCAGTGTGTCCATATGTGAGACGTATAAAAATAATTAAATTTACTATACCTTCCAATTTCTTGGTGTTTACAATATTAATGAAGTTAATTTATTGCACTTTAATTATATCTATTGGTTAGAAATGAATTATTCTGACAATGTCATGATAGTATGCGCACCTAGAAAAAATTTCGTCGATGAAGTACAGTGTATCCTAAAAGATTTTTTCAATTTGCTTTATTCGCGCTGTGAATGTATTTATGGATTAAATGGTTTGATGATAGACCAAACCTCGTACGGAGAGCAAAGGACATCAAGAACCACCATATACTCTAATCTAAGGTGATAAAACGCGGCGCGTGTGTTGTGAAGTTCCCGCAGCGCATTCCCATGAATAAAGGAAATTGGAAAAATATGTTTGGAGACCCTTGCATTGCTATATATCCAATTATAACAAGGGAATTATATTAGAATTGTAAAAATATTATTTCTAATACAATGTTATGATGTACTTACAAATTTATATTATCATAATTTATTATATCTAATTGAAATCTCTGGAATTGATGTTAAAAGTGTAAATATTAATAGATTCTAACAATATTGTTTATAAATGCCAGTATGTACATATAATTAAATAAAAATATTAATATCCGTTGCATTTATTTTTAATGTACGGAAATCAGGCTATGAGGAAATTAAAAAAAAGACATGTCACTTGTAGGTCGTGTAATAGAACTTATAGCTTATAACAAATATAAAATAAAAAGCTACCTTTTATAAATCTTTCATTGAGTAATTAATAATCATAGTATTTTATTCTATGTATATAGACAACTCATGTTCAAATTTAATGAGTGGGTACAGTAAGTGTAATTTTAATTGATTTTAAATTCATAAAAGTTTGTTCATAATTTATTTAGAAGTTTAACTTTCTATCAAGAACATAAGTAACTAAAATAATGCGCAATTATTTCATATTTTCCTTTAATATTATCAATTGACTGTGTTAGTCAGCTTTATCGTAAACATATAAATATTTCAGAAAAAAAAAAAGAAAAATGTTTAAAATTATTAAGACAATCAGTCACTATTATGGTCAGTCCAATGCTCCCAGGGATGGAATACAATTTCAACGCTTTATTTGGGTGGAGCCCTTTATTACTATTAAACTAATAATAACAAAAACGAGAACATCAACATGAATTCATAATTCATTTTTAGTTTATTTAAAATAATTTTGTCACGCATATAATTTAAATATGTAAATTCCTGTAACTTCTATGTACCTACAGTCATAGGCATCTCAAATTTGATATGTTTTTTTAATTGTAACATACAATAATTTTCCTATAGAAAAATAACTTTATATCTGTAGGTATATCTATATATAACATTATTTTGCCCTTTGTTAAAATTTATTACAAATAATTTAGTGTTTTCTAAAATGTTTAACACCTATTACTTTTAAATATAACAATTTATTAAATTGCACTATGTATAATGTTATCTCCGACAAAAGATTGTCATTTCTTTTAACAACAATTCAATAAAATTTCAGCATAGGAACATGTTTCTAACATACAATAATACACACTTACAAATTTAGTGGAACACAAAAAGTTGAAAATAATTTTGTATATAACATTGGCTGGCTTTTATTACAAATTTAGAAAACAATTCCTTATCAAATACTCGAATTTATATTTCGAGCGAGTTTCCCTCAATTATTTATTCTACTAGCTGTGCATCAAGTAATGCAATGCGCGTGTGTATCCAAATTTTGAAGTTAGCTAGCTGAACAAATAAACATCTATACATCATTATTCATCTTCAGGTGCAAGCCCAATTTGACAACACCGAAGAAAGCAGTAAAAAGTAGGAAAATTAACCAAACTTTCCGATTTTCCGCTCTCGTGTGAATTTTCCGGAAAACCAATGGCGGATTCGTGATCAGCGACCCCGAAAACCTTCTAGGGGACATTTTCAGTCCTTAATTTTCACTTTTACTATATTTCGCTATTTTTTTTTAAATGGGGGATGACAAAAGGGTTAATTTTGAGTTTGGGGAGGGGGGCTAGTCTCTTCGCTTGCTAGTCACGAATGACCTAGAGGACTCATAGAAGGAAATGCAAAAATTTTTTTTTTGATCCATCTTCCTATAAGAAACTTTTTTATTTCCCCGCTTTATTGACTGGACTACGTGTATGTTTTGAACAATTTATTCTCAGTGTCTAGACGGATGGATACTTCGATAAAAAAATTTATGCTATATTAATTTGACTATGCCGTGTGGCCTTGGCGTAAGATAGGCCATTCCATCTCAGCCCGTGGGTGTCGTAAATGGCTACTAAGGGAATTATGCAGGAGATGGGCAGCAGCGTCCCCTGATTTTAATATATTTACTTATTAGATTGCCAAACCGGCTGCCAAGCGTGGCAACTATGGCAAAACCACCCTCAGAACGAGTATGATAAAAAGTTGCCACCCAGTCACCGGCAGCCCCGCTGATCCTGGCTCCGGTAGCGGTAAGGGTATCGGCGGGGCAAGGGGTGTTAAGAATCCCCGTATCCGACGCCGTGGCTACCACCACAACGGACTGGCCCTGGCAACATACAACGAGAAGATAGTGGAGCTGGAAGAGGAACTAAGCAAGTTTCGTTGGGATATAATAAGACTGTCCGAAGTCCGAAGATAGGGAAAGGACACTGTGTCCTTAAATCCGGCAACTTGCTTTACTACCGGGAGGGCGACCATCTGTCCCAAGGTGGTGTCGGGTTTTTCGTCCGTAAGCCCCTCGTCAGCAGCGTACTAAAGATCGAGGCTCTAGGGTTGCTTACCTTATACTCAGAATTACCAAACGGTATTCGCTGAAGGTCATATAGGTCTATGCACTAACTTCGTCACACCCCGATGTTGAGGTGGAGGCTATGTATGAGGATATCTTCAAAGCCATACATACCTCTAAAACTTACTACACAGTGCTGATAGGGGACTTCAATGCAAAGCTAGGCACGAAACGGAACGACGAGCTGAGGGTGGGGCAATTTAAAATTGGGCAACGAAACCAAAGGGGACTACTGCTGGTCAGCTTCATGCAGAAGTAAGGTTTAAGAAATATTTATTTATCATAAAGAATATACATAATTCACTTCCTGAGAAAACATTAAAATTACATTTACACAATGATATTTATAAATGTGTAGTGAGCGCACTAAATAATACAGTAAATGATTATAACAATACTGTCGGGTATATTTAATAAAAAGTGATATCGGTTGATTTGCCGAAACGATAACAAAGTGAAACATGAAGGTGCATCGTCTATTGATTACCTCACCAGGCAAACACGGATATAAAGCACACGGAGCAGAAAAAGTAGGAACTCTTTATGAACTTCTTCAAGAAGCAGCCGCAGCGCAAATGGACTTGGAGTAGCTTGGATGGTTCGACGAAAAAGAAGACAGACTTCATCTTGACGGCCAACCGTCATTTGTTCAATGATGTCTCTGTGATAAACAGGATGAAAACCGGAAGTGATCACCGGTAAGAGGCATCTTGAACCTTAACATAAAGCAGGAAAGGTTTCGCCTGGTGAAGTCTCCAGTCCGTCCATTTCGTGCCATGTGCTCGTCCAAAACCCCGAAAACTTTCAACTCGAACTTCCTAATCGTTTTCAGCCTAAATGATTGTATAACACAGTACGATGTCAACAGCAAGCTCGTGGAAACTGTCCATGCAGCAGGAAATCAGTTACTAAAGCCTCGCCCAAAAAGAACCCAAAAGCTCTCGACTCACACGCAGGTCAGACAGCTGTACATCGTCTTACAACCGGTAACAGTGCTAGTAACGACCCAAGAGCTAAACTGACTCGACACTATACCGAAGATATCCGGACATCAGTCTGTACGAGATTCATATGGCTCTAAAACAGCTTAAAATGGGTAAGCATCGGGTGAGAACGGAATTACCGCGGAGCATCTGAAAGCGGGCGGTAAGCCGATACTTGTAGTCCTTGAGAGGCTTATTTAATTCTGTCATACACTCCGGTGAAACACCGGAAGCATGGAGCAAAAGCCTGGCCATGTTATTCAAAAAGAGTGATAAAACCATTTTGAAGAACTATAGGCCGATATCGATTCTGAGCCGCGTTTATGTATTGGTTTTGGAGAGTCATCACAAACCGTCTCACACGCAGACTTGATGAATTCCAGCGTTCCGAACAAGCCGGATTTCGAAAAGGCTTTTGCACCGTGGATCACATACATACCCTCCGCCAGATTAACCAGAAGACTGATGAGTATAATCTGTCCTTATATGTGGCGTATGTGGATTACGAAAATGCCTTTGATTCCGTGGAGACATGGGCGGTACTACAGTCTCTCCAGCGATGCCGAATTGACTACCGGTACATCGAAGCGTTTATACAGTGCAGAAGTGCTTATACAGTAAGGCTACGATGTGTATCTGAGTATAGGACCAGAGTACGAAGCCGATGCAAGTGTAAAAAGGTGTAAGACAGGGCGATGTTATATCCTCGAAACTCTTCACCGCAGCATTGGAAGATGTCTTCAAGCTCTTGGACTGGAAAGGATACGGTATAAACATCAATGGAGAATACATCACTCACCTTCAATTTGCCGACGATATAGTTCTCATGGCGAAATCGCTGGGGGAACTTAGCGCTATGCTCAATGACATCAATAGTGTTTCCAACCAGGTAGGTCTCAAGATGAACATGTACAAGACTAAGATCATGTCGAATGTCCATATTACACCTATACCGGTCATGGTTGGAAGCACTAAGCTCGAAGTTGTTGACGAATATGTTTATCTAGGGCAGATTATTCAGTTAGGTAAGTCCAACTTCGATCAAGAGGTCAACAAACAGATCCAACTTGGCTGGTCAGCGTTCGGAAAACTTACGACACATCTTCTTCATCGTGTGTTGACACTGATGAGTATATATGTATGAAGCTCAAGGTCGCTCAGCGTGCTATGGAAAGAGTTATGCTTTCTCTGCATGATAGAATCAAAAATGAGTATATCCGCAGTAGACTACATAACCGACATAGCCCAGAGGATAAGCAAGCTGAAGTGGCAGGGGGCCAGCCACATAGTTTGTAGAACCGACAAACGCTGGGGAACAAAAGTTCTTGAATGGCATCCCCCTACTAAGTACACACAGTGCGGGAAGACCCCCCCACTAGATGGAGCGACAACCTCAAGAGGTTTGTAGGGAGTCGATGTATGCAGGTGGCACAGGATCGAGACGAGTGGCACTCTAATGGGGAGGTCTATGTTCAGCAGTGGACGAATACAGGCTGAGATGATGATGAATTGATGTTGCATTTAAAAATATCTTGTATATCCTAAAAAAAATAGAAATTCTAAACACAAATTAGCCATGATCTCAATTCAATTTTAAAAGTGTATATTTAACAAAGCTAACTAATGTTAAAATTAAAGTTTCATGATTTTGGACTTTTTATGTTCCACTAAATCTAGTGGTGTCTCGTCTAGTAGCTTACTGTGGCTCAAGGGTCAATACAGACCGAGAGGATTGCAACAAGTATTTGTATGAGGCTAAAATGTTTATTACCATTCCCGTAAAATGCAAAATTATTTGCTCCCAAAATAACGACTACATTTGCAAAAATTTTTGCACTTAATGCTAACAGCAAATAAGTAAATTTCTAGTCTCCCCAAAACGCTTGTCTTTCCACTGAATATATTGATCCCTTTTGACCGTTTGTGTGTTTTGAAAATTAACTTACACACTTATCCCCTGGAAGACAAAGTATAAATATCTGTCTAAAAATATGAATTATTAATTATAACAAATGATTGTGCATGCAGTCACAATGGTACTCCATTATTAATTTTACTCAGTTCCATGTCAGCCACAATGAGGATTTCATCCCATTTTTGTGTTGGCGTGTAAGGGAGGGTACCCACTCCACGTTTCAGTTCTCTGCAAGAAATTGGAGTGGAGAACTCTAATTTCCGTTTAGACCTTCCAGCAAATACTTGAAAGGATGGTGTTTTCTTACTTTCTAATGACATCAACGGAGTTATTGGCGATGGTGTTATCAACTTATCAAACTTTTTGGCTTTGAAAGGTCCAACATACTTGAACACAGGCTTCTTTAAAATGGAATTCCCTGACACTTTTTCTATGAGACCAACAGATATAAATACATTGGCAATGTCATACAGCCTTCTAACTTTGGACTTGTGTTGACGGTCCTGTTGTTCTGGAGAGAGCATAGTCTTGTTTTTGTTTGATGTGTCAATCAGCACCCTCACAGCCATTTCCAAATTAATTAATGTATTCTGAAATTGTAGACAGTATTTGTTGATAAATGCAGCTATTATCAATTCCAATTACAATTTGACGTTTTTTTTTATCAGAGAAGAAGAAAGAAGAATCAAACAAGCATACTGCCTGCATCAATACTATCACATCACTAGAAATTATTGCGATTAATGTGAGCTCTTATGATAAAGTGAATACCTGGCGTATTTTCAAAACTTCACAGTCCTAAATACTGAAGAAATGTAGGATATAAAAAAGGCCATAAAGTTGCCACTTTAAGAACATTGCTTTGGACTATTTAGAATTTTTTTGTGCTCTTTGATGAGCCGCCTCATACAAATATGCAATATGTAGGTACATAAATATTAGCACAATGCAAAGTATGTTGATCTAAGTTGTTCTGCCTCAAAGACATGTCAATTTTTTTTATATAACATGAAGGATACAGCCCAATAAAAGTGGTTACTGTAGCAAATGAATGCTTGCAATACTGGAAGTATATATAAGAATATAAGAACAATGTGCTCAATCTACAGACTAGTTTGTTCATTTACACATTTTTTACAATTCTACATTTCAGTTTGTTTGTTTTACTATGTTGAAGCAGTTAATCAAGTTAACTTTTGTGCCAGGAAGTAATCTTCAAAGTTTTCTTTTTAATTTTGATGATGATTTCACACAGTACAAATTGTTCATTATACAATCATCCCCTTTCATCTGACCATCCTTTCTGAATCACTACAATTTAATTATGTAAAGTGTAAGAGAATAACAAATACTATACTATACTATCAATTGTGATAAAGTATAATAATGTATAGAAGTAACACTTACAGGAGGTTCCACTAAAAATAACATAAGAAATCTCTGAGCCAGTATTCCGAGGGTTTTATGTTTTGGTGCTGGTGGTTTTGGGGCCCGTCCACGAAGTGCTTCAGATAATTTAAGATTCTCTCCTTCCTTTTTAAGAACCTTCAAGAATGAATTCAGCCTCGATCCACCATACCAGATGTATGTGTTTTTTCTCTTATGGATAGCACACTGCATAGCCTCCAAAATATTAATAATGTCATACATTCGTCGTTTTTCTACACCCAAGCGGGACGCTGTACTATCTAATTGTATTTCAATAGTGCCATTCCCATAGAGTGGGTAAAGACTGAGAAATCTGTAAGAGAATGTAAACATATTATGTATAATGATGATCAGGCATTATATGAGCAGTGATAGCCCAGTGGATAAAGACCTAGTAACGGACTGGTCCTCCTGATCTGAATTCTGTAAGGACATGCACCACTTAATTTGTGTTTTCAGATCCATGTATATATTTATAACTATCACTTGTTGGTGAAGGAAAACATTGTGAGGAAACCTACATTTCCCAGAAATTATATTTTAGAAGACATGCGTCTTAGGTAGGAAAGATCTGATTTCCATCTGGTCTGACGACATTCACTCTATGTAAAAATGGTTCCTACCAATCCTAATAGGGAAAAGAGATAACACTAGGAAGAAAATTAACAGGCATCTATAGGTATCTATGACATAAAGCACACTTTTATGACAATCTAGCTTTGGTACTGGTAACTGTTAGTACCCCTGAGGGTCAAAGCGCAATATAGGAGCTCAAAATGTCAGCTATCTATTACACTGTCACTTTCCTAACTTACCAGTGGCAGGTTGACTATAATTTTTACGATACGTCAAGTCAAGTAATTTCACAGCCAATATGATCAGTGTATTTTCAGAAGAACATGAAAATACATCACATTGATTGTAAAATTACCTGGTCCGGGTAAGTGGTCATTGTAGTTGACCACCATCTACAAAAACAACAATGACCACTTTTTTTTTTACCTTTATAGTTTCCAAAATGTTAACTAATTTTTTAATGTCAGTGCACTGTCTAAGATAGGTAGGATGCATTAAAGCAGTCCATCTGGGGAAGTACCTCCACCTCACAGAAAACTGCAGCTAAATAACAACTCCTTAGAATATTGTTAAGAGTGTGGTCACCAGTAAGCTCCTAAGAAGTTGCTGTGTTAGCAGCAGGTTTGCCATTGTGCGAGTGATACTTAATATTACATTATGTTATTGCATAAATCAGGTGGGCCGTAACCTTGTATGCCTCCCGATGACGAAAATGCAACTATACATTAACTTTTCTAGATAATTTATTTTATTGTAACAAATATTAGTATCAATAATATAAATATTTCAGAAACAAGGAGGTACTTGTTTCTGAAATCCAATGTAAAGAGCCCCCTTCGAAAAGAATGATGTAATTGTATTACACCTGCTGTGATCCTAGCCCGAGGGATATCAATGGGACGATATGCCCATGAACAGGTCATAGGAGGTATTGGGACTATTAGAAATATGTCAGAAAAAACTGGGATATTGAAATGAGTTCTGGAGGTATTATTAGAACTGGGCTATTGCAGAAGAGGGACGGACGCCAGCCATAACTATCATAATCTGATGTAGCTTCAGGCAAGCAATGGCTCGACACTCACTAGATGGACCTCCGAAATGCCAGAGAATGTCAGCCGCGGGCAACACCAGTGTGATTGCCTTAGGGATGATGAGAGGTGTGCTGCGCTTTCTCTGAATTTACTCACGGTGTTACGCTCTGGAGCATATCACCTGATAAATCAATATGCTCTATCGACTCTTCTCTGGACGGCCAATAAAGGCAATCCAGAGCTGAGTGTACTGCAGGCCTTCTGACTTTCCAATCTGACTATCGAAGACACGCCGGAGACAAAGGCTCTGATCAACTCTCTGGAGCACTTTGGTACCCGTAGTGTCATTACGCACAACAGCTCGCCATAAGCAGCTCTGGGGGTCATTATTGTTATACGATTCTGACAGTTATTTAGCAAATAAAATTACACTACATATATATCATTATATAGACAACAATTGCTAATACTGTTCAGTTTTGATCTTAGAATTTTAGGAACATCCTAAAAGGAATTAAGTACCTAATGGAGAGTGCTCATTGTTGACATCAGGTACACTGCACAGTTACATTGGTAGATTACAATAGAATATGTGTACCTGTCACATAATATTTGAAGAGATTTTTCTTTTCGGTGTACTGCGCTAGACGGCGGCGTAGGATACTGGAGAGCAACACTAGTCAACAACTTTAGATTCGCATTAGGAGACACATAATTCGATGAATTTGTAACTTCAGTAAGCGCACTTCGCTTAGGAGTACAAGCAATGTTGTCATCTTCATACATCATGGGATAACATTATGCAAATATCATTTATCACAAAATATTTGCGTACTTAGTACACAAATCTGGTAAAAATCCAGTTGGTTGCATGTTCATGACATGGCGCAACTTGAAAGAAAAACCTTCATTAATATTTCAGTATGTGGCTTCAAAACTTGAACATTAAAGTAAAATTAATTTATAATCATGATTAAAAATAAATTTAATGCGAAAACTAGTGTTCAAATCTAACCTAATGAACAAGTAAACAATTTTGACAGATGTGACAGCCATAAATGCGCGCGAGCGATGCATTATGCGAGTACTGATAAAGACAAGCTCCCAGTGTAAGTTGCCATGCCACCTTATTTTTGATATTTTGCTCGATACTCTTTGTATTGTATGTACTATAAAAAAATACATTCATTTAATGAAATAAATGTACTTTTCTATACTAATGTACAATACATTTCATGTTGATTATTAAATTATTATTAATTGGCAACTTAGTCCCTGTGTAGTAACAGCTCTATGGTGGTGTTGTCGTAATTGTTGCGTGAGACGAAGTGACAAATTCAAACAGTCAAATTAACAACCTGCTTATTGTACACTGTTTGCCTATTAATGGATTTTTGATAGACAACAATTGAAATAGGACACATAAAATTAACACCCTTACTAGTAAAGTGCCTCTGTGGTCACCGAGTGATTAGCAATGGCTACATTAACAAAAGTCCCATGGGTTTGATTCCCATGCAAGGCGAACAATTGTGTCTATCAATGTTTGTTTGTTTTGACTTGAATGTTTTTAGCACCGTTTAGGCGCATTAAAGTAGCCCGACTGGAGAATTAGCTCCACCTTCCAGAGAACCGCGTCAAGTAACAACTTCCTGTAGGCGTATTCACATTTCCTCGAAACACTGTATTCGAATCGGAAACGAAAAATTATCTGTCAAAATATATGGATCTGCGTGAAAACTTTACGAATCCCGTTTCGAATATAGCATTTCGAGGCAATGTGAATACAGTACCACCAACTTATCTGTGATACGGCGAAAATGAAAACTATAAGTCGCCATGTTGAAATGTCATTCGACTGTGTATTTTATTGCGATTGTTCTTAACTTTAAACGATAAATATGCCGTAAGCTATAAAAAGCGATTCCCGGAATATTATTCTTAAAGGAAATAATTTTTCGAAGAAAAAGCTCGGCAACAGCCTCCAATTATTCCATTTGGTCAAATATAAATACGTATAATGTCCCGTTACAGGTCAGTTGTCAGGACTATAAAATACCCAATAATAATTAATGACTCTGAAATAAGAAATGATAATTAATTGACGTCTCTGTTTTACTGCTGAATACTGTTTACATTCTTAGACTACTACTTCATTGTATAATTTCTTTATGTTCTATTTATCATTCTGATGTGAAAGCTTGGTGTGACGAGGAGTCTAAGGGAAAAACTATCGTTATCACCTTTTTTTATACGAGTATAACTACCGGGCGATATACAAGCATACAGCTCACCTGATGGTAAGCGGCCACCGCAGCCTATCACTAGCGACAGCTAAGTGTTGTAACCTATCCTATTACATTCGGAGTAATAGGATAGGTTACAAATACATTTATTTAGAAATACACTTACTAAATTATACAATTTTCGTTTCAGGTGTAAGTCAAAGGCTAATTTCTAAAAATTGTCTAGGGACGAGAAGCAGATGAAGCTGCTACCGTAATTCGCACACCAGGCAAGTAAAGAAAACGAAAAAGTGGATTTGTTCATGTCGACGATTTGGACATGTGAGTTATCAGTGTAGTATATTGAACTTTACACTCTATTGCAAAACAATAATTGGGACACCGGCGCGTGTAGCATGAAATGAAGCGTAAGCAATAATGTTTAGCAATTAATTTATTAGTTTTAATATCATTCTGTCACTGTAACGAAGACAATAAACATCTTCTTTGGGATATGTGATCTTTTCACTCAACCACACACTTCATCAGGCGTAAAGTCCATGAATTTTATTCTGTTAAGAAGGAGTTGCCTACTATCTTAAAGCTCCTAGAAATTTTAAAGAAATAAGTTTCACAAATCAACGAGAATCTTTCGATCGAAATCGAAAGCGGCTCCACACGTTTGGTTTTCGTGTTAAAAAAACTCAGTCCAGTCGTAAAAGTCTGATGGAGCGTAACGAAGTATCAGATACTTGCACGCAATAAATAAAAATAACAAGTCCCCCAACCCTCGTCATCTCATTTATTTAGATGAGACTTATATTCATTATTCACATACATGTGGTAAATGTTGGTTACGAGAGGGTGTCGATGGAGTACTAGAGCCTGAATCGAAAGGGCTTCAGGATTTGTGAATGTAATGCGCTTTTAGTATTAAGAATACAAAAAGTGGAGAACACCAATTTTAACCAGTTGAGAATGCGCAAACTTGCATTGCCAGAGGAACACCTTTTTTTTTTTTTTTTTTTGTGACGCGGGGAAAAATGCGTTACGCACACCACCGGTGCCTGGGTGGCCTCCGGTGGTAGTGTGGGACTCCCCGTCGGCTGTCCGACGGTATACCCACTAAACAACCCCGCGAAATGCCATCGGCCGAGTTGGTGTGGTGCCCCGGATCTGTCAGCAACAGGGCACGCCAGAGGAACACCTGGTTCGTCAATTATATAACATTTTTTTTTTTATTTGCCATTTTGACCGAGTTCCAGAGATAGGGACGGTGTTCCTGAACATTCCTATTCTACTTTTTTATGCTGAATCCAAATCTGAAGTTAAAGTTCGAATATTCCAAAAAAAAGCGACAGACAAAGAAGTGAAAGTGATTCCGATAGTGATTATGGCACGGAACTTGACGGAATACGGCCTCTCGAACAGGTTAATGTTGCGCATGGACATTCGTCGAAATTGATCATAATTATTGCAAACCTGGTTTTCAGTAAATTGTAAAAATATACTCATATTTTTTATTCACATCTATTGGGGATTTTGATAAATAAAACCTAGGATGCAACATTCAAAACAAACCTACCACCGAAAAGTGTCCGTACTTTAAGATAGAAACGACTATATAACTTTTTTTATCAACTTTCCAATACGATACGACAATACGACACAAGGAATCAAAATCTGTTCATCTATTTAGAAGGTACGATACCACATACAGACAGAGACACACATGTCAATCACACAATCCCCATCGATTTACGTCGGGGGTTTAGGAACCGGAAAATCGGAGAAGTGGATAAAAATAAGAATATATATTTTTTACTGATTCTGGTACAACAATATAAACACTTTTTTTATGTACTAGGTATGCGAGTTAACTAGGCAACGCATATGTAATTTATCAATATAATATAATAACGTATAATCTTTGCCATCATTAAATAACAGATAAGGGTATATATTTCCAATGTCGGATCTTAGACTACAACTAGCTACTTTAAAGCATTTACTAATCACAGCAGCTGGCCAATTTTCCCAATTTTTGTGCGCTTTAAGTTAACTGGCAACACTAAAGCGGTTATGTTGACACCTCAGAGAAAGTATATACCTAGAGTTGACAAACGCGTACACCCGTAAGGGACGGCAACAAAAGTACATTCAATAACAAGGTTACCAGACTGTGGAAAATTTACCCCACTACATAATGCGTTTCGGCAATTTGAAATTTACAATGTACCCAGATAACTGTTTACCAGAAACTTGCATAGAATGTGTATTGTGTGCTATAATAATATACTCATAATATGATATTAGCAATGTAAAAAAATCGAATAAGTCGATACAGCCATTTCTACACACAAAGTAATAAAAGTTAATATTTACATACGTATGAAGACTACAGTATCTGAATAGATCAACAAACATATTTGCACTTTAATATTATTATAATAGTATATTTTACGCAAATCGAGTTACTGTATAGATCTATTAATTAATAGTAAGCCTGAGTTAGTTTCAGTAAGATCTGTGAAAACATTGGAACAAGGATAGGAGATTGGTCAAACCTAGCAGAGTTATATAAATTAAACAATATATCTTTCTATTTTAGACATATATTCTAAAATACAAGCGATGACATGATACTAAATATAGGCATAGATATGAGATAAAAGATAAAAAACACTTTATAGACAATTTGTAAATAAAAATATTCGTGCCTTACAAACATATTAATGTTTATTTTTTCACAGATTTTATTCTTGAAATCAATGTTATTAGATCGATTTTTCTACATCGTGTATTTATATAAATATCGTGAGAATGAAACAGCCGTCGAATGTTCATGGTCACATTTACATACACAGTTTTTAGTTAAATCTTCTTTACACAATAAATGCGGATTATTACTTCTTAAAATTAAACATATTGCATAAAAATTTTCAATAATTGTCATGTAAAAAAGAATTAGTGCCAGGGATGATTGAAGTGTAAATATTAAACAAAGGTAAACAATCTTTGTTTTTAAACATTTTGTATTGCGCATCATGGTTTTCATTAGACTTAAACTAAAGCTACAATTGATCAAGGATTATCCTTTCATATATATGTACTCAAAAGGTGGTAAACTGCTACGGTTCCTTAATTCCCTAGTTCACTCTTTTCCTCTAACTTGTATAATGATATCTATCATCTACACATCGATTACATTAAAATTATGTATAATGACAGATAGTTCAGCATTTTTATTTCAAGTCGTTTAGTTTTTGACCTTAATATAGCTAATTTCCTCTTGCGTGACTCAGCCAGTAACGTTTTCAGTCTCAATTCAAAAGTAAGCTTTAATTTTCATGGTGTTAATGTAGTGTCCGTCGCTATTGGAAGCCCTGGATAATCGGTCTGGAAAATAGGACAATTTTAATTTTGTAACGCATTATTAGCATGTAATATCGATATGTAAGTTCTCCCCACTTATAGACTGAACGTGTCTTTCTCTAACCCATTAGCAAGAATGTGTCGGAAGTACAATGAAGTCTCAAAAGATGGTGATCTTGACATCTTTGGTAACCGATTAAATACGTTTAAAAAGTCATGCCTAAGCATCCTCAGCTCTGCAACTTAATCATGACCCACATAACAATGTATCTAACTGTCAATGTCACTGGCCGCACACCAGATTTTTTGGAGATTCAATTAACTGAATATCCAACTTATACATATTGATTTGTTGGTTCTTAGAGATATTTCTGTGGCATGTTGATTCTTAATCCGCTAGTCTCTTTGAGCATACACGCTTAGGGTACTGAATTGGAAAATTAACTTTTGTGACCAGAATTGTGTAATACTGTATATATTTAGTACCTGTTGTGTTGCCTTATTAAATAAATAAAAAAAAAAAAATAAGATAGCCTAGTACTAACATTATATTAAAACTACTGTCAATACTATAATTTAGTTGAGCTTTACATATTTAAAAGTTTACAAATTCAGACAATATAAAATGCTTGATTAACATTTATGTGTTGACACAAAAGCATGTGTGTGTGCATGATTAACTTGATTAACGTGGTATAAATAATTGGTATAGAATAATCTACACGACTACCCTCCATATCTTTCACAATTACCTGTTTAAATATAATCAACCCATCAACATCATATCAACCCATACTCACTTCATTACTGGAGTACGGGTTCTTATTTCAACCAAAAGACCTTAGAAGATACATCCCGAAACTACTCAATTACGGATTGTCGGAGTCGTTGGAATATTTTCATATTTTTTGTACTTCAATTATACGCTTCTACGACTAAAATGTAACTATGTAAAATTTCAAGTCTGTACGTGAAACTTTCTAAGACAGACTAGCAGACGAACAGGCAGGCATGTAAATTATCTAATTTAGTTCCTTATTTTTTTAATACCTATCATCATATATACTCGCCAACAAACTGTTATAACAGTTTGGCGAACATAATAATTTGTACTATGTAACTGTATCGTGTAAATAAATAAATAAAAACAATATAAATCAGTTGAGAATGCGCAAGCTTGCATTGCCAGAGGAACACCTGGTTCGTCAACAAATCAAATGTTGACGAACCAGGTCAACAAATGTTAACTTACGTGTATGGTGGATGTTGAAACTGACGACTTATCCAAATAAACTTCTTCCGAAAGCAGTGGTCTTTAAAATGTTTGGAACATATGCGACTGTACTCGGCTCCCAATTCCGTCGTCCAGTAGCAAAAATCCATGCATTACGCACACTGACGACTTTAGGAAATCTAAAAAATAAACATACATATAAGATTAAATATGTTAACATTTTTAATTTAAAAATAAATAATTACATTTTGACGAAAAATTATAAACAAAGAGTAGAAGTATACAAAAAGTAAGAAGTTAAAAAAAAAAGGTGTCTGTACCCATATAATTTACCCTTAATTTCGGGGTGTTTTCCCATACTACATACTGGTAACCCTAAAACGCTCATTATACCGATAAATTGAAAATACAACAGAAAATGGCTGACGCATTACCCACAGACAACCTTCAAGATTTAGGCGGTTTATACAAGAAATACTTTTTGTAAATTAAACCGATATTTTCATTGTTATTACGTTATTATACAAATAATTTATTTAAAAACTACATGTGTATCTAATTTTCGCAAAATATTTGATAACAACTATTAAAACTTTATACTTACGTATGAAAGGTTATGTTTTCGTATTTTTGCTAACTGAGGCTTTTGCAGACTTTTACACAGCAACGTACCATTGTTAAAGTAAAAAGACAATCCCAAACAAGCAACAGAACACAAATATGCACTAATATTTCGCTTATATTTAGTAATTTATGCAAACAATTTGTTGTACTACAAGGAACGAAATGATTGTTTGCCACGAACTTGTTTTTGTGGCAAACACAAAATAGTGAAACTATGACAGGGACAAAAAATAATTTATCTATCTCTTTCCTTCTTATGAGGAACTGTAGACATCTATCACGTTCTATCTTGGTATTATTATTTGCTTGTCACCTCTGGGTATCTTTCCTCTGAGTGTTGACACCTTTCAGTTCACTGTTATGTTGGTGGGTCTGTACCACACACATTGGAGGGTTGTTGTGTTCCGGCGAGTGAGTATGGTTATCAGAAAGCGCTAGAGAAATTGTTGTGTTGCGTTTACACTCCTTGTCTTCCAAACGTTCATAGGCTAGGGCAACCTCTTTACAACAGGCGGGCCGTATGCTTGCATGCCTGAGGTTGTATAAAAAAAATCACTGCTAATACCCCATCTTATAAGACCGATACAACTACTAACATAAATATTTTTTAACATAGCCAATTAAGAACAATCAGCTAATATTATATTATGCAAGCGAACATATGTAATTCATATTATACTTTCACATGTCATGAACATTAATTAATTATTAATTCATAATAATATAATACATAAGACAAAAAGGAACCTGCATTCAAATTTATTATTCATGTATGTTACCCAGTGAACGAAGTTTTTCGTTCACTGATGTTACCTCAATTCTCATAGTTCTCAATTCTCATAGAGATGCATAGCAGAATTAAATCTTTGCAGTTTTTTGGCGTAGTCAAACCATAACCGGAAACAAGTTTCGTTTGTTGTCTATGAACACGATCTTTTTTTTTTATTCTGCTTCATGTCATGGCTGGCACGAAGCTTCATTCCTTTTCTTACGAAAGTGAGCTTGGTTTTCTTTGAAAGTGGTGATCACCGTCAAAGTGTTAGACTTTTATTTACATTATATTTAACAAATCAGCCTCCGCTGATTGTATATTTACAGAGAGCGATACATTGTTTTCTTCTTAAAGATGCTTCTCTGATTGACAAGAGAAAGGAATTCATTTGTAGCAAAATGAACGACGGCGACTGGATTTGCGCCGATCCTAGTTGCGGAAATATTAATTTCGCCAGACGGGCATCATGTTATCGATGTAATAAAGAGCGGCCGGACGGAGGGAAGCTAAAAAAGCAGCTTGGTACTGAAATTGGCAAGTGCGCGGCTGAAAAGTCTCGGGGATTGTTCAACGCAGATGATTGGCAATGCAATAAATGTGCGAATGTAAATTGGGCCCGGCGAGTGACGTGCAATGTTTGTAATGCGCCGAAATTTGGTGAAGTAAGTTGTATTGCTTTTACAATTAGCTTTGATTGATTGTTAAATTTATAAAACATTGTTCTGGCTAAATCTTTGTTTAGGTTGAGGCCCGTACTGGTTATGGCGGAGGTTACAACGAACGCGGAGTAGTAGAATACCGCAGGCGGGAACCTTCATCTGATGATGAGTATGATGAGTTTGGAAGGAAGAAGCGCAAGCGTAAACTAGACACCCAAGCTGCTTCCAAGGTGGGTGACCTATTGAAGGTGAAATCCATAATACCGATTCATTATGTGTTATTTCTTTTGTAATAATATAGTTATTTTGTTTCAAATATATCTGGTTACATATTTCAACTCAATAGCAGGTGACAAATAACATGAACAGTGTGTTTAAATTGCACATTTTATCTGATTTATTTTTTATTTCTCCCAACATTGTTCTATTCAAAATTGTTTTTATTCAAAGTCAGCCCTAGTAGGTTTTCTCTGTTAGATAGTTTATAAATAGCTTAGGGGAAGGAATTTGAAGCTAAGAAGACTTGATGTTATCTTATAAATGCAATGAATTTTTGAAGCACATCATTATTAAAGTGAAGATTATTTTTCCTGCCTTCAGGTTGGCTTCACTGAAAGGGCAGCAAACCGTAACTTGCCACGAACAAATCTGGAGAAGGGAACAAAGTGGGCAAAAATGGCTGCACCCACAACAACAGTACCACCCGCAAACAAAGAAAGTAATGTTAGTGGCAGCCTCAGTGATGGCTCTGTGTGCGATGTACCACCCCTGAGCAGAGTAGCATTCAGGAGGCATCAACTTGACAGTCAAACCAATTATTACAAACAGGGCTCTATGCTGCCTAATTATAATAAAACCAATGGAATTCAATCCCGTAAACGATTTTCCAGTGCAAGTGATAAAGATCAAATTGGTTCATCAGGATATGAAACAGCATCAAAGAAGAGCAAGCGAGATAATAGTGAATCACCAGTTATCAAAGTCTGTAATCCTGTAATGGAAAACAGAGTTTCATCAACTAATAATGATGTTGTATACAAATTCTCTGGAGCAACTCCTGCTGAAGACTTTCAAGTTACTTATACTTTGACAGAAAGAGTGACTGCGGCTGCTTTTGCTATTGTTTATAAAAATTGCAAAATTAGTACAGAAAAATTTGAGGCACTGTTTGACAAACCTGCACCTGACTTTAAAACAATCTTTGCTTGGCGTCAACGGCTGTTATCAACAGGCTGCCTAGTTGATAGTCATTTGAAAGTTCTTGAAATCCAATCTCCAGTTCCAAATATATCCATTACCAATAATGTTCTTCCCATTGAACAAAACCTAATAAATAATCCTAATCAAGAACAAAAAACGCCAATAAAAAAGATTCCTAATCCTGATGAAATTCCCATTGCTGTTTCGGATAGTGAAAATGATGACAACTTTACAAGGGACACTCGCACTCAGTCAAAGTCATTGCCAACGAAACAAAGAAGTGTTAGCGTTGAAACCTTGTTAATTGCCGATAATGAAAATGAGCCACAATTAGCTGGTAGTTCAGTTAGCACTGGAGGAGACCGACATTCACAAGTGCGAAGCCGATCTTGTTCAACGCATCAACGAACACGTTCTAGTTCTCGTGATAGTCGAGGCTCCCACTATCTAGATACAGACAATGAACAAGGTGATAATGCAGCTTCACAACAAAATACTGCGATTTTGTTAAATAAAATGAATAATCCATCTGCTAAACAGTCAGTTCAAGATTCAGATTCGGATTCAGTTTCTTATTACAGTGAGGAAGATAACTTTTTAACTAGAGTATTTGAGAAAGGTAGAAAATTAAGAAGGAAACCTAAGAAAAGACCAAACAAAATATTGAATGTTAATATAGAAGATTTTCCTACCTACTCTTCAGGATACAGTACAATAAAGCCAACTGAACAGTCTCCATTAGTGACTGGTAACATATACACATCCAATTTACATAATATGGTAGCCAAAACTCGCGAAAACGTATTGGTAGATACTGACGCTTGTTCTAGTGAGTATGTGCCAGCTCAGTTAGGCTCATCAACCAAAAATTATCAAGAATTTAAAAATAACGTAAAGAGGAAGGGTTTTTGGGCTAAAGGTAATGGAACAGCTTTTGGGCACACTAAAAATATAATTAATAACCATCATGATAATCGCAATGGACCTAGAACTTCAGCACTTCAGGAACCTGCTCTGCATAATAAAAATACTGTTAATCACCATGAAAATTATAATGACCCTAAAACTAGAGCACTTCAGGAACCTGTTTTAGACTTGTATGTTCCACAAACTCATACCTATGTTTCTATTCCTGCTACTGAGTCAGCACCAAATCGCAGTGAAGATTTTACTAAATGTGACTTTGAAACTTTAGTACCAATGAATGATTATCTTCCGTTTGATAACACACCGGTCCTACAGCCTATCCCTATACAGCCACCCTTAATACAGGAGAAACCAGAAGAGATCACATCACGTATTTTTGATGTTGTACAGACGAACTTAGCTTGCAAGAACAGAAGCATAATGGATATTTTTGACACAAATGATGACAATCCAAAAAGTCCTGAAAGAAATGAATCAGATAAGTGTGATGCTGTAAGAAAGATGTATGAAACAGAGTGGGATGAAGATGATGATGCACTTTACAAAACTGATTCCCCTAAAGTGGCAACCGTGAATCGGACACCCACCCCACCTAATATTGGTTCAATTAGATCCCAAAGTCCTATAGATGATTTGTATGCAGTTGATAAGGAAATAGCCAAGGAACAAGTCACATCTAAGAACTTAACAATGAATATGATTAGTGAGAAAAAAGATGATTTGTTTAATATCTTGAGAAACTTCCAAACAACTGCTAAAGAAACAAATTCAGAAGAGATTACTATGCAATCATTAAATGTCGAACTTCAAAAAGGATTCACTGGAAACATGGAGGGTGTACATAATCACCAACAATCACTAATAAGTATGGTAGCCACTCCACCAATACCGGATCCAATACCAGCAAAAATTTCCGATGAAATTCTATCAATATCTCAAGAAAAATTGGGAACCAACTGTTCCGAAAGAGATGTAACAACTAGTATTAGCCCATCTAAAAAAGTTCATGTTCTTGAAGCCATTACTATTCATCCAAATATGAACCATAGTCCATTATCATTAAGCTCTGTGAGCACTACGAGTGGTCAATTTATACCTGGTAATCAGAGTCAGCATCAGGCAACGCTGTATCAGTTCAATAATATGAATAAAAATTGTCTTTCTAAAGCTTCAGAATCACTACAGATAGACAGAGGTCAGCTAAATAAAATGAGTCAATGTACACCTGTATCTGCTGCGCCACAGGCTACAGTGGATACATTGCCAAGTCAAGATGAAAGTGAAGTAGTTGAAGCTGGAATCGCTATGTTGCCACAAGCACAATCTACACCACATCAAGTAGATCTTGCCAATTTATTGAGTGGCATAAACACTAACACTCTATTATTAGCACTTCAAAATTTGCAACAACTAGCTGATAAACCCAATATAAATACAAGTATCATTGATGTTTGTAATGATACTACACAAAATAATGCAAGTGATGAAGTTGAGAAATCTGAAACTATTAATTTGACATCTGGTGAAGAATGGGAGAAAGAATCTCAGCGCGGCTGTAGTATAGAAAGAGAATTAGAAAAGTTAGATGGAAATACTGGAGATACACCTTTTTTAAGTGATATTTTTGATCCTGGCCCAGTATTGATACCACCAAATGTTGCTAAAAAAATGAATCTACAAATTGATGAAAGTAAAAGTGATACTCAAAAATCTCTCTTGAATGAAAATGCACCTGTCATTGGCAATTTTAAAAGTTTCGCATTACCAAAACCTATAATGTTAAATAGGCTTAAACTGACAGTAAAACCACCTGAGAAAATTACAAAAAAGTCAACCAGTGGAAAGAAAATAAAAAGAAAGAGAAAGGTTTGTATCTAACAGAGTTTTTAATAAAAAAAAAAATTATAAGCAATGGGCTAAAATGTTTTATAACAATGCATTGTGCCTATGCCAAATTTCAAGTTTTTAATTTGTTCATTTATCTCCTGGAGCTGTTGACAAGGAACTGATGAACTGACACTGGGATGACTGAAATACTGTATATTTCCAACAATTGTTATGAATGTCTTGTTATTTACCTAACCTTGTTTCAGAGTAAAGCATCAGCATCACAAGACGAGAGAGGCGATGAAGAGGAGGACGAAGAAGAGTCAGGGGATGATGCAGACCTCTCTAAATATGACCTGTGGGGAAGTGACGAAGAGCAAGGCAATTCCTCTAAAGTTGGTTAGTTCTTATAACTAAGTCATGCTTTGACAAATTTGTAAATACTTAGTGTTTGAAATTTTTAGATATATTTAAGAGAATAGTTCTCTGCAAATTTTATTTTATTAATATTATTATTTACCATAATTTTGCAACAAAATAATATATGGCCATTGATGTGGTCAGCTTTGTCATTCAGATTTGTTGTTTTCAAAAAAATTACAAATTGTTTATATGAGAAATACAATTTCCTTCAATGGCAATTTCGTACTTAACCTATTTATTACTTTCTGCACATATGTTTTTGGCGTGTTGTCTGTTATAAAATGTGTGTTTTTTGTTTTACCCATTAATTTGACTTAATGCCAAATAATTCCAAAAAATTAGAATGACAATGCCAAAAATAAGAATTTAGAAGAATGATGACAAAATCAATTGCAATTGCCTGATTTATAATGTACTTTGTAATTTTCAGAAAATACAGACAAGGCCAAGGTAGGCGAAGGTTCAAAAAGCGGCGGCGTAGAAGCTGACGACAAAAATGGGAAGTCGCCAGAAAGCAAAAGTAGTAAGAGAAGGTTGGTGTCGATGTATGCTTTGTTTCTTTTTAACAAGCAACGTTTCATGTGCCTATTGGTCGCTTGTATTTAGTTTGACTAGAGCTTTATCGAATACTAGCTGCTTATGTTTATTTGCCTCCCGGGATATAAAAAAAAAACAACCAAATTACTCGTAATAAATAAAGACGCTTTTAACTTTTTATATATTAGTGTAGATCTTAATACTCGTTTCCATGTGTCTAGCTTTAGAAAGTTTGGAAACTATACTACGAGGGTCATTTGAAAAGTTCTTAGCCTAACATACTTAATGAAACCACACGATTTTGAGTTTATTTTTATTTTTCAACATACTCTCCTCTGAGCTCAAAACACTTTTTCCATCGACCCGGTAAGGCTTCGATACCCGTTTTAAAAAAATCTTCGTCTAACTCCTCAAAATAAGCGTCCACGGCGGCTATGACCTCTTCATTTGTAAAAAAATGTTTACCACCTAAAAATTTTTTCAGCTTTGGTAACAAAAAGTCGGACGGTGCTAAATCCGGTGAATATGGGGGATGAGGTAACAATTCGAAGCCACATTTATGGATTTTTGCCATGGATTGCACAGAGTTGTGAACGCGCGCATTGTCCTGATGAAACAAGACTTTTTTTCTCAATAAACCTGGACGTTTTTCTTTGATTTCTTCTCTCAAACGACGCAACAAGTTGCAATAGTAATCGGAGTTTATTGTTTCACCCTTTTTTAAGTAATCCACGAGAATTATACCCTTTGCATCCCAAAAAACGGATGCCATGACTTTGCCCGCCGATAAAACCACCTTTGCCTTTGGGGTGGGCGATCCTGCTCTTTTCCATTGTTTCGACTGTTCTTTTGTCTCGGGTGTATTGTGGTGAACCCAGGTTTCATCCAGTTTGGAGTTAAACCTTTCAAATTCAGGTATTTTATCACTGCACGATGTTCAATTTTATCCATTTTCAAAAATAGCTCTGACTTGACTTACGATATCACGTGTAAACGAACAATGAGTTACTGTGAATAAATTAAACTGTACATACTTGTTGCTAAATAATGTAACTACAAAATGAGGGTAGTTATGAAAAAACCAATGACTTTAACCATATTAGGCTAAGAACTTTTCAAATGACCCTCGTATATCTTCACGCCAAGTCCCTTGCGGGGTAGGCAGAGAGAACCGAGCGCCATAAGACATATTAATAAAAAAACCAATGACTTTAACCATGTTAGGCTAAGAACTTTTCAAATGACCCTCGTACTATCAAATATACATACTAGATAAATATTTACCTTAATTGTTTGTTAAGCCTACGTAAAAAGTAGATCAACACATTATGAAAATATACCTATAAAAACACAATAAAACATAATTTTTAATTTGCGTTTATATAAACAAATAAGAATATGTTTTTGTTTTGTCAGGTCTAGGAGTTCATCTTCATCGTCCAGCTCATCATCTAGCTCCAGTTCTAGTCATAGCTCGACGCAGATAGGACCAACAAACAAGTAAGCTTAATGGTGAATTTAAGAATTTGTGCGAATAGTTGTCCAGATTTTTCTGGACAGTTAATGCTGTTGTTTGGATGGTATGGTTGTCAATGATTGTATCTAACAGGGCTCCGTGCTGTCTTGATTAGTAGTAGTCATCATTCAAAGTATTGTAAAGTAGTTTTTTATGTTAAATTATTAAAATGGTTGAGGTTCTTTTCTAGGCGACCTCAACAAATGAAAAGGCATGATACTAAATAAAGATAGGGTTTAAAAAGCAAAGTTTATATTGGGCGTCAGCCATACTCTTTCCATACTATTGCTCCGAATAGTCTAGCGATGCCTGAACATTTAATCTCAAGAGGTAGCAAGAAAACCATTTGAAATCCGTTTAATGTTTTAATACCTTTAGGGGTCAGGCGTAACAAATTACAGTTAAATTAAATTCAGCCAAAAACAAAATTATAAAACTAAGTTAGTGAGGTTAGTTGAGTACAATGGCTTATACTAAAATTTACTGCACCCCTATATTCATCTATAAGCAAATTATTATAAGAAATAAATTGCTATGTATATAAGATGATGAATTTAGATAATAATCTTTTCTAAGAGAAAATCTAAAGTTCAGTAAAGATACTAATATTTCAAGTAACTTGATCTCATATCAAGTTACTACGGGTCGAATTACTAAAGTTTCAAGTTGGACTCCAATAAAACCCTAACCAAAACTACAGTGGACTATACGGCATCCAATGTTATAAAAATAATAAAATGTACGATACTGAGAAGCTGCTGCGCGCTATTCCAAACACGCCATAACCTCAACTCGCCGGCGTGGCATCGCCGTGTGAGTCTTCAAGTACCAAAGTAAAATTTTAAGTCTGAAGGAAATGCTGTCTTCAGCTGCAAAGAACGACATTATTAGAAATTTGTTTGAATTACACTTCAAGAAATAGCCGCACGTGGGAGTCGTCCAAGTTACTCACCATTTTATTGGAAATTATGCAATTTACAAAATCCATCGGCTAGGTAGCCGTTTTCAAAATAAATCGGGTTGTTTAAGACCTTCAACCACAAATGAAACGAAAATATTTTTAATCGCCATTTTGACGCCACAAGGCTCGGCCAGAAAGTTGGAAGTGTAAGATTTGAAATTTTTCTTTTTTAAAATCAGGTCCTTTTTATCCCCGAGGGGAAAGGCAAAGCAAAATACAGCAAACTCTTTAGTTCAGAACTATTATCGGAAATTCCATGTGGCGAGAAAAATACTCTTCACAGTATATAGACATTATCTACGTCAAATTAACATTTTGGTTAGAAAAATATAATTAGATAACTACGTATGTGCCGACAGATTTGACGACTTCAATTTAAACAGCGAGCGCGAGACATCACCAAAAGACCGCAAGTCCCGCTCTAGGTCGCGGTCGCCGCGCGCGCGCAATCCACCACCTCCGAGACGCAAGTCCAGGGACAGCAGGTCCGCTGGAGAGTCCAGGTACATACTGAACTATGTTATTTTCATGGGATACTTAAGGCGATGCTCATTTATTGGTAGAGTATGTCAAAATACATAGATGATTGCATCTATATAGGTCATTTCCATTTTTTATATAACTTGGAGAGAAAATAAGCATATTACCTACCTGATATAAACCAGTAACTGGTTAAGAATGCTTGAGATACAAGTAGTATTGCTCGCGCTTTGTTAATCAATAAAGAAGCTTACTGGTAACTGTCACTCGCAGGAACAGAATGTTCCATTGGAGACTTGTTGATTCTATCTCATATTATATGACATAATGTAACACCTTATGTATATACCATGTGCCTCAGCAAACGAATTTTGTTTCATGGCAACAGTCTTTCGTAAGGCTGCTTCTAATTAAATATCGTAAGCCCCACCTCTCTATAAGAAGGAAGAGAGATAGTCTCTCTGCTACAAACAGTCTTACTTCAACGAAGCTGGTTTCGCTTTTGTTTTTATGAATGCGAAAGAAGCGAGCGAGGTGTGTAAGGCGCTTGTGGTGATCGGCTCTCTTTATCAGCAGGGCAAGCGTATTCGTGTCGTCATCGTATACAATTTGTATGAGAATTGAGCAGCGCCTCTATTGTACGCAAAAGTAACTAAATTTTCAAGCACAAGTACTTTCATATCGAGTTCGTACCGTAACGTGCACGTAACTTGACATATTTGTATTAAATTTCGAACACTTTGTTTTGACGTAGGGTATCGAGAGAAAGCTAGCTATCGAAACTTACGAATATTTATTCTCGTAAAATTTGTTGATGAAACAACTTGCGTTATGGTGAAAAAATAGTATTTGACCATTATTTACAGTGCTATTTGGTAGTATTTCGTTTGAAAACAATAGCAGACTGTTCCCTAGAGTTTAACGTAGTTTATTGTGTTATTTTATTATCTTGCTGTAAGAAAGAGTTGGTCTGAAAGAGAGTGTCGGTGTTAAGATAAAAAAGGCATGCTCCGTTGGTTCGGACATGTAGAAAGAATGCAGGACGAAACAATGGCGAATAAGATATACAATGGAAAAGTGGAAGGATGTAGGAGCCGAGGAAGGTCAAGACTTACCTACCATGACCAAGTTGGTCGTGTTCTATCAGAAGGTGATGTCAGGAGCCCTAGAAACCGGCGAGCGTGGATGAGAAGAGCAATGAATGTTAAAGAAGCGAGTGAGATATGTAAGGATCGAGTCAGGTGGCGCTCGGTTCTCTGTGCCTACCCAGCAAGGGATTTGGCGTGAAGTTATAGATAGATAAATAGAAAAATAAACCTATTTTTTTCAATGATGTATTAGTCGGATGAAATAAAAATTTATATATTTATATATAAATATAAACTATTTATATATAATATCATTTAAATAAATATGTATTTGTACTAAAATACCTACCGTTATTTTTATTTATATTTTTTCAAATTAATACAAATTAAAAGTTAATACAAAATGATATTCATATTACAAAGTTTTTGTCATCATCATTTACTCGAATATTTCATAGAATAGGTACATACGATAAAAAATACAAGAACAGCTTCATCATGAGTTCAATTTCAGAATTAAAAGTTCACTCAATACACTCAATTTGTTCGTTCCCCGGTTTACGTAGTATCGAAATGCTATCGAGGATACGATAGGACGACGAAGGAGCTTCGTGCTACGTACTAGCGTGATGCTGCGTAATACTATCGAGGACTCGATACAATTACCATAATGAGTTTCTAATATGTTCGTTCTTGCCCTACTGGTCTATTGTGATAATATGAATGTCTAGAAATTTTCTTATAAATTTTCCAAAATGGCTAATGTATAATAATATCCACATTTTTTATTGAAGCAGGAGCCACGACTCGTCGCGCGACAAGGAAAGATCTCGCGATCGTGACCGACGAGATAAAATCCGAGGCGGACGCGATGAACGCAAGGAACGTCGCTACAGTCGGGAAAGCGGGAACGGATTTGCTGGCCGCGGGAGACACCGCTAGTAGCCGGTAAATACTAATGGAAAGTGTAAACCGGGGCGTATTCGAAATAGAGTATTGCAACACTACGATAGCAGGCTTGCGAGGCCATTATATGATAAACAGTTGATTAAATTATGTGATGGCCGTAGTTAGGTTGATATCGATTAAGCCGCATATTGGTCATTTCCAATCCTAGTAGATCTAGGCTTAAAACAGAAGTGGCATCGGACGCGGTCATGATAGAAAACCTAATGGGGCGCTTTGTACGTATTACGTACGGAGAAATGTAAATGCAATTAGAATGGACTGTATTTTACTTCGATGTTGGTAGGAATAATTAGGGGAAGGATAAATGTGAGAAGCGAAAAAATGTGCTGATAGGCCGTAACGCATTTGTATATAGGTTGGTAAACAATGATACGGCCTATACGACGGGAAACACTCACAGTGGCTTATGGACGCTTGGAACTAGGTGCATTGCTTCCGCATACGCACCATGCTACTCAATACTGCCAACGAAGCCACTTCCTAGGAGCTTCCTTGTAACCTCACTTATGACCTCACTTGTATATCGCACCTCATATGGGCATTATTAATATGGTGGAAATGGCGATGTTGTGACTATAAATGGTGGTAAGAAAGTACCGGATATATTGCAGAAATACCATATATATTGAAGGAAGATTTTTCTAAATCTTGCATGAATCTGGCGCATGAATGCGGTGCGGGACGCGTTTGTGTCCTAACTATTAGTATTATTGTGTTGCGTAATCATATGCGTGTCTCTATAGCTTCTACGTTTGCACCACTCGCGGGAAGAAAGCAACAATTTAAATATAAAATTAATAAGTCTGACAAAAGCCGAGCCATGCTCAGTCAAATATGGTTTAACAAGACATAATAACATGTTGGTCTGTATCTGGACAGATGGTAAAAATATTTAAATATAATGTTTTCTTTCAGTAAAATTTGCTATTTGCTTTGATAGATATAATTTTGAAAAGAAGTGTAACTGCTTCCACAGTCATCAAACCGACAAAAATTGCAAAACCTAGGTAATTTATATTTAAATTATTTTTCTATTATATATAATTATCTGTGTCTCGATAAACACGAGATTTTTGCTCATCAGTATCACCATTCTTGCTAACCAGGTTTAATGTTCAAGGTTCTGTCTCATGTTTTCTTCCCAACTTGTATAGTCTACCGTAAAAATAGTGCGGCGCCGATGTCACTTGGCACAGTTCATTTCTCTACTTTTCGAGTCCTACTGTGATGTTAGTAGCAAGGATTTATCTTAAGCTATCTTTGAAATCTATAATTTTGGTGTAGTATAAAGAAATAATAATATAAAGAAATCGGAATATCTTGTTACAAGATTTACTCTTGTATGTTGTAAGCTTGCATACTTATTTGTCAATTATCAAGTTGATTTGTATTTCCTATGTGTTTACATTATACACTTTGGAAGATATATATGAATATGATAATAGACTTTTGTTTCGTGTATTATATACATTTAAAAAACCACAGGTCTGTGCGGTTTCCGTATTGGGTTCAATTTTATATCAACATATTCGAGTTAAATAAGAATAAGACTGTTGAGGTTCCATTTTGTCCAAATTTTGAATTTTTTAAAGAAAATTTTAACCTACTCTCATTTTGTACGCATTCATTCCTACTAATGATTGTACTTGGCTCAAAGAAATTGAAATTCCAGTTTAAAAAAAATAACACATTTATATTTTTGTTACGAAATTTAAAAAAAGGTGTCCTTGGATAGTACTATTCTTATCTAGTTCGTATTGTAGAGCCAACATTTTAACGTCACTTACCGATAGAATGACTCACAAAAGGCATCAAGGTTTAGCTTTTGTAAATAATTCAGCATTCTCTTATTAATCTACCACAGAATGAATTCAGTAAGTTTGTTTCATGACAGATCAATATCATATGTTTCAATTGTACACTTACTGAGGTCTATAGTGTAGGGGCGAAGATACTGTCAAGTAACTGAAAGTAGTACAGCGATTAAAAACAAGTAAAATTGATTTAGAACATATTTTTATTTTTGAAATAATACAAATATCAATGTATCTGTATTTAGACAAATTGTCTTATCTATGTTAATTAGATCCATACAAATGAATACGAATTAGAGAAGTAATCCAGTCCATTCCCATTTGCTTGGTACTCAAACTGGACTGACTACCTAATTAGGGTACTTCCTGATTTGTACCGAGAGGGGGAGAGAGAGAAAGATTGAGACAGCGATATGTATTGTCTACTTGCGACATTTTGGGTAATGATTCGCTCTCGTGTGGATCAATCAGGCAGTACCCAAAATCCAACTATTTTACCCTTTGAACTTTCTTCTTACAGCAAATAATAGATTTTTATTGTTTATGCATTTAAGGATAATTGTATATCTTAGATAAGTTTGCCGGCATATTTACTATTATCATTAAATGTTTGCTTGTTTAGAATCTTAGGTATAAAAACAATAAATGTTTATTTTTGTGAAGTAGAAGTTGACATTTTATGCAACAAATATTGTGTGGTTAATAATTAGATATTGAAATTGGTTTAATTTCCTACGAGTGATACCATTCTGCAATAGCACCCAGCCCTAGTACACAGATTAGAACGTTTGCTCGAGTAACGTGCGATTTGTTAATATCTGACGTATAACGGTTTTGTTAAAGCAACTTCGGTAGTCCATCTGCGACCAACCATTATGATACATTTTAAACACGTTTTAAGAACAATGATTTGGTGCCCTGTGATAAGGGATTTTGGTTGGTTTGACTATAAGTATATGGTCTTAAAGAACCTACTGCTCTGCCAAATCATTAGGGACACATATCAGGCTTAACAGGAAATTGTACGTCATTGAATATACGTACTAAGCACTAGTCTTTTTTTCAAAAGATTTGAATCACATAATAATATGTACTCGTATATAATTTTACCAACATTCTAGTTATTTAGTAATTTTATCTGCCATAGCGCAACCTGGCAGTTCTGTAAATATGTTCAATTACACAAAGCTGCCAGGCGGAGACGTTGCGGCAGATAAATTATTTTGTTGGATATATAGTTTTCTGTAAGCGTCGGTTACAATGCGCTGTGTGTGTGTTTATATAACAATCTCTGAAACTGTCCTGTTCTAAACTCTGGTGCAGTCAACAACTGCAACTTCACTTTTATGAGGTATGTAGCCTGCCCCAGTGGGTAGCCTCTGACGATAGCAAGTAGTTACAAGCGTCTATAGCCAACGCGACATGGTGAAAAGAGTGCAATCGATTTGGAGTAACCATGCTGCAGATAACATCAGTTTGTGTGTCGCTCAGGTATGATGGTCTCGTCTTATTTGTATATTTGTCTACAAAAGGTATACATATAAACGTATGTACATTCAGGTGTGATGATTTGCCGCATAGTAAACTTAATGTATTATATTTTCATACGAGTTAGCTATGATTTCTATTACCAAATGACGTACGTCAAGTTCAGGTAATGTACGTAGATTGATTGTGACTGTACGTAGGTACTCTGTAACTAAATAAGAAATAATGAAAGTATAAATGTGGCTGCTGAAGAATTTGCTCTTTGGTAGGGCCTATTAAAACATTTAGACTGATGATAATTATAGCAACTGATATCATTTACTGTTTATTATGTACGTGGTTAAAACAACTATTACACGTACTTATTCGATTTGTTCATTTCAGAGAAGCCTTAGAAAATCCTTTACGACACACTATATTTCTTTATTTGAAATCGGGATTATTTGCGACCATGCAGTCGCTTGGCCTGTTGCGTAATATAGTTTTCTAATCTTCTCTAGAGACGCGGAGAGGGTAACTAGTAATAGTAAAAGACGGTGACCCATGAAAAGTGCGTTCCACTATAGTAGCGCTCGCGTATTTTTCACTGAACTCACGTGAAAAATATGTTCATTTACGGATGTCACCTACTGGTAATATGTTGATCGATTTTCCTGTAGCTGAATAGACATTGTGAAAAAAAAAAATACTTTGTTATAGAGCTGTTATATTTTTTTCTCATAATCTGCCTGTGTCAAACTAAATTCCTGGTGACTTCACACTCTCGCACGACGACCCTGGGAAAGTGACCTACGATCTTCTGTAAAGAGGAGGAGGTTCCCCAGTTGCAGCGTTATAGAAATTTTACTTGTGTAGTTGCATATATGTACTGTTCACTAACGCGAATGAACAGATCTATACTACGATATATACTCGTAATAACATATAAAGGTTTGTTTGCTCGAACGCGCTAATCTCTGGAACGACTAGCCTGATTAAAAAAAAACTTGCATTTGATATTCCAATTTTTAAGGAAGAAAGCTATTCGACATTACAAATACGACCCTTAGTAGTAGTGGAAAAAGAAAGTAAAAAACGCTTCCTACCAACGAAGCCGCTGCAGCTAGTACAATATATAACATTTAATACGTATGTAATAAATATGAGACAGAGAGAGCATGAAGGTAGAATAAATGCGGCTGGGATGCGAGCATTGCGCAAAATTTGTGGCATAACTCTTTTGACCGCGTTCGTAATGATGATATAAGAGAGAGAAAAGGCATGCTCCGTTGGCTACGACATGTAGAAAGAGTGCAGGATGAAAGAATGACGAAAAGACCAAGACTAACCAAATTAGCCGTGTTTTATTAGGTGAAGTCTTGGGCGCTAGCAACCGGCGAGCGTGCATGACAAGAGCTTTGAATGTTAAAGAAGCGAAGTGAGGTGTGTACGGACCGCATCCTATGGTGCTCGGTTCTACCTACCCCGCAAGGGACCTGGCGGGAAGATGATGCATACATACATATATATTATAAATAGTATGCATAAATCGTTTATAAGTGGCTCCGCTGAAAAGTATATACTGCTTGGCATGATCTACGTATATCACCTTACAGTACGACGTACGACATTTCAATATATAGTCATCGCTAATCGCTATAGTGCACTGCGGCAAATCATCATACAACAGACCTTACGTTTGTTAAATGGATCATTTTACTTTTAATGCTAAAACATTACAAAGGACTTCTTTTGACACAATTTTCTAAATGGCTGTTTGTGTGATAAATATTTTTTTTGTTAAGATTATTAATGTAAATAAATAGGTATAAATTGATGTGTTGCTATTATAGTAACAATATCATAACACTTGTTTTATAAGCATACTTATAAAATTTCAAGAAAACAAAGACATTTTTGTTGTTTCTTATTAATTAGTGATCTTATAATAAGCTAACAATGTACGGTAATATATTTACCATTAAAACACAAAATAATAACAAATGTCTTTAATTTAAAAAGCAACTGGCCATTTAAAGGACTTTTGCTTCATAAATATGTATTCCTTTTTACTTTCCAATTTTGAAGAAATCGGATTAAGCCGGTGGGCCCACTGCGTAGAGTTGTCTATTGAATGAAAATAAAGAGGTCAGAATAGTTGGAAAATTGTCATGGCAAACGCCACATATGAAATCCTGTCTAATTAATGTGCCTGTAAAAAATATATTAAATTTTTACGATCCGTTTTCGATTAATTTATATCAATTATGTGGGAAAGTTTTCTATAAACGTCACACTGCAACATAAATCAAGAGTAATAAACGTTACCAGTACTCTTGATACGCAGGAACACAGTAACCAAGTAGTTGTTATTTGGTTGTGGTGGAGGTACTGCCAAAGTCGGATTGCTTCGATGTCTCTTTTGCCATAGGCACGTTTGTGACCAAAATATAGCCGTGTGCAACAGGTGACGTTGGTTGATTTTCAAGATTGAGTCATTTACACACCAACCACAAAAAATTGTTTATATTAACATTACAGAAGATATCATTACTGTTGAATTTATTTTTTGTTTATGATTCGTTACTCTAATTTTGATACCGCCACGGAACTTGCACCACAATTATCAGTTATTTAAAATTACTCCACTGCTGTTGTCACAAAATTTTAAATTACCTCCACTGTTATCACGGCGACTACAAGCAAGCTCACATATTGAAAGGTATCCACACACACACACACACACACACACTAGCGCTACCGATGGGAGACATTACAAACAAAACTATTTGTTAGATTTGTGCTGCATTATCACCAATTTGACGAAACGAGCGATCATCTACGCTACTTTAGTATATCCAAAAATTTCCATTATTACGTGGAAAAAATATAAAATTGTATGCCAAAAGATTGGCTTACGAAAACCGGTAGGACTTTTGTTGTGAATTGTATTCGATTCTATAATAAATTGTAAGAATTCTGGTCTTACCCTACAATATCTTCAAAATGTACATCAAAAATAGAATAAGAATATTCGAATTATGTTGCTGGCAAAGACACATGGAAATGATTCAGCACAAGCAACCATATATCTTGAAGTTTGCCTTTTGACAACATTATGCAGTACAACTATGCGTACATAAATCAACATTGACAATTTTTTTGCAACTTTACTTCACTAATAGTTATTTCTGAAATGTTGGTAGATTAAAGAAACGAAAACTATAAGAAATGAATAAGGTTAAATAAAAGATGAAGACATGTCTAAGTACCAGCGCAGGCCCAATTGCAAATTCAGAATTTTATATTTTTTATCTATCTATATCTTCACCCCAGAACACTTAGGAGAAGGATCGTCTTTTAAATCAGAGAAATTATGTCACGTAGAGCAGTGCCTATAAGTGTGAGTATAGAGTTTGCGGATTCTGCTCTTCTTCAGCTTCTCAATATGATGCACTGGGATTCGATATATATATTTAAGATCTATATTTTAAATAGTCGCTTCATATGAAAGGCTTTGAAGGACCACTGCCAGACTCGTCAGATGCAAGGAACATTGGTTTGTTGGCAAATGTGTGGTATAACATACAATTTATATTTTAATTCAATGTATACCATCTTCGCGCGAAGGCTGATCCGCTACACTGATCACATGTCACACTTGGATAGTGTACTCCGTACTCGATACATGTTTAGAACAAATGTTTACTAGTTAATATATAGGTTCACGATCCTTTAAGATCCTTTTTAATGTTTTATTTATGTAATCTTGAACAAAAAATCACCTTGTATAAAAAACGGTTGCGTTTAAAATCTCCATTATTTAAACTAAGCTTCATCCAAACAGTGGCATACCTAGAAAAGACAATGAAATGTTAGTATGGTAGTACATACCTTAGGGTCTATTCAGAGTGAGATGGCAGCGAGCAATGCCACATGTATGCGCAGCGTCCGGAGTAGGTACTGTCTCTAGAATCCGAAGTATACTGTCACTAGTAGATACCCTTGAACCTTTGAGGGCGCAGATATATTTAGCATTAATTAGGTAGGTACTACAGCGAAAACCTTCCATAACTTTAGCTTTAACCACCCAAGGAGAAATTTTAAAGAAGTTGGAAGACCATAGCAGGTACTTCGTGGCCTCTTGGTTGATACATATTACTTCCGCCGGATACAAAATTGTACTATTTTTGTATGCATGTTTTACTATGAGAATATTTGCCCTCGCCGTCTTAATAGTTTCCAGATAGGAACCTGTTGGTGCATGGTTGCGCGAAGATCATGGCGCCCACATTTGGGTCCTAGGCGTGGCTTTACAGGGCCCGTAGGGGAAATACGGACACAGCGCGTTTATTCAATCACTTGCAAGTGGCTACTGACAAAGTCAAGTATCCTTCAGCTAAGTGGTTTTAGGGGGCTTTAGCTCTCACCATGTCGAAAGACTTTGTTCTCGGTCTTCGACGGAGATTGGCTAATGTAATTGCTCTAAACTTTGGCTTCTCTCTTTTAGTCAATTCTCCAAAGAGAAATTTTTTAAAGGACTGTACATTAACTCTTTGCTGGACTTTATGCTTTGCAACCTGGCCGGGGTGGGTCGGTGGCCTACTCAGCCCGGCCTGCCTGGTTACGAAGCATTTTGCCGTATAGCTCAGCAGGTTAGGATAGGTAATCGTATGCGTGGAGGCGTTTTGCTTCAACAGTAAACATTGATTCCTTTGCAACCGCAGTCACTGGGGCAATTGTGCAAGGCATAGAATGCTACCTTCGCAACCAAGCACACGGCCTGCCTGATTGTGAGCGGTTATTGTAGTTTGAATGTTTTTTTTGAAGAATCTTAAACCACGCTGTAATGTATAAAATATACTTATTTTATACATATAAATATTCTATGGCGATCTACGTTGTTGTTAGGTAATACTCATCGTAATTAATACACTACGAGAGTTCCAGTCGCAGCCTTCGCATGTCTCGAACCATGTATGCCTAATGTTATATTCACAAATTAATAAAATTAAAGTGATCTTACCGCACTTGTGTTTAAAGGCTTATAATCTTTGGGTAACTCTGGTTTCACTGGCACCGGTTGTGGTGTGCACGTGGCGGCTACTGCACCGCCTGTGGGAAAAACATGGCATGCAAGAAAGGTATTAGTACAATATAAAATAACACCAAATTAACTTATAACCAAAGTAATGAAAGAATGACGAAACAGGTATACAACGCGAAAGTGGAAGAATGTAGGAGCCGAAGACCCTACCATGATCAAATTGATCGTGTTTTATCAGTAAGTGATGTCAGAAGCCCTAGGAACCGGTGAGCGTGTATGAATGGTAAAGAGCTATGAATGTTAAAGAAGCGAGTGAGGTGTGTAAGGACCGCGTCTTTGGTGTTCGCTTCTCACTGCTTGCCCCTCGAGGGACCTGGCGTAAATATATGCATACATACAAACGACGTAAGAATATACGATATAACTTACCTGATTAAAATTACCTAATTTTAATCAGGTAATTGTACAGAGGGTCAAAAAAGGAGGAGGTTTATTAATTCAACTGATTTTTCTGTATGTATGTTACGCGATATCTTCGACCGATGTGGTGTCCTTTTTTTAATATGTAGGGCATACCTCGAGGGTGGTTCTAATTAAGTGTCAGTGATGTAGCGTGTAGTTTTTTAGAAATACTCGCAATACCAAATTTACTTGTGTGTATTGACACCTTTTTAGTGAAGATACGACGAAGATGTAATGATAAAGTAAAAAGTTATGAAAGAAAACATTTTAAATAAGAATGTAGAACCAAGTTTATTGAAATCGACGTCCATTTACTTACCCGGTTGCTATTAGATGTGCTGGCCTTAATTTCAATGAAGTCGGTTCCACTTTTTCATTTCAAAAGTTTTATGAAACATGTATTTTTTGATTCCAGTCTTATTTTTAATGAAATATTATTTCCCAAATCTATGAACTTATTTATTTCGTATTTACCTGAATTAACTTTCTCTCCTTCTACTGGACTGACTTTGTACATCTGAAAATAGATTTTTGTAGATATGTATTACTTTCTGCTATTTTGTAGTTCAACAGGCATATTGACAACAACCATTTTTATTTTTAGTATATGTAAATGATCTGCCCTACACGGTGCAGAAAATGGCGGATATACTATCTACTGTTGGCGATGATACTTCTTTAATTTTTAATGTTGCTCGCCGGTGCGAAAATATTAACAAGGTAGATCAGGTTATCGCGTCCTCAATATAGCTTTTTTAAAAGATTAAACTAATTAAGTACCTACATTAAAATAAAACAAATTGGTGTCAAACAGGGTTGCATGTTGTATGATAGGCTGTTTATTCTGTATCTCGATAGTTGTCTACAGAGAATAAGATCGACGAATGTAGGATTACGCATGGGTGACCTAGTGGTGAACTGTCTGCTGTATGCAGATGATGCCGTCCTATTAGCAGAAACACCATCTGAACTGCAAACACTAGTCACAATGATGAAAGATGAATGTATGAAGGAAGGCTTACTATTGAATGCGAAGAAAACAAAGATAATGGTATTTGAAAGAGAAGAAACCAGAACCAATGTAAGGATTACGGTAGATGATGAGGTGTTGGAACAAGTGGATGTGTTTCCCCCCCACTTAAAACACTAGCCAGTAAGCTCAGCTCTGCCGCACATGCAGTTAGGAGAATTAGACAATTGACGGAAGTGGCTACTGCTCGCTTAATCAATTTCAGCTACTTTCACAGCATTATTGTGGGGAGTGGGGAAGAGCGGCTGATATTGAAACTATTTTTATATTACGAAAGAAAGCCATCCGCATTATTTATAACATGGGCTCCAGGGAATCACTTAGAGAACTATTCAAAGAAATATCGTATCCTCCATAATGTATGCTCGTAAAATATAAAGTCGTTTACAAAATGTGAAAATAACTAGGAATGGATTGCGTATGCGCGTACATCAGCTTGCTAAGACTAGTAAGTAGATCTTTTGTTGTAAATTGTATTCGATTTTATAATAAATTACCAGAAACAGTTCGATCTTTGCCTGACAATGTGTTATATATGTTCAAAAAGCACACCAAAAATACTCTATGTAAAAAGGGTTATTACAGAATTTTTAATATTTGGCTGACAGAGATATCTGGATATGATTCAGTAAATGTTAATATATCTTTAACTGTACCACTTCTTACCATTATACACTGCCATAAATTTATTGTAATAGAAATTGACGATTTAAAAAGAGACCTATATTGGCAAGTTTCTTTTGGCATTTCTTCTTCGTCAATGGTTATTTGAAATGTAGGTACATTAAAAAATAAAAATCAAAACTATGAAAATTAATAAGATTTTTTTTTTGAGAATGTAAGACGTGTCTAAAAGCTCGTGAGGGTTTAAAGGCAAATAAATAATTTTTATCTTTTTTTTTGTCAAGTAACTTTTGTACTATTGTATTCAATATTTTTTGTGCTTGAGCTACAAATTGGAAATTTTTGATTAAATCATTTCTTGACTCGGACACTACACAGTCAAGAAATGATTTAGTATAAAAATTAAAAGTATTCTCTTTTATGTTTAGATACACATGTTCGAATGACTTTTTATTGTTATATTGTGAACTGAGGTGCTAGTACATTGACCTGGAAGGTTTTATCGTTAAGTTAACGATGATTAAGATATATATTTTTTAATTCCGAAATGACGCCTTCAGGTTAGATTAGTGGTTATCCTAGCTTAGTTGGTAGTAAACCTATAGTCTGTTTTTTTTTTAACAAACGAGTACTGAGTATGTCTTTCGCACATTTCGGATATTGACAGAGTGAGATGGGCCATTGCTAGGGGTGGGCCCAACGCCTTAGTTCTTCTTTTGAAATTATAAAGACCCGTTCATATTGAATACTTCTAAAATTTACTGTAGAGAAAATGAAATTATTTTTTTAATGATTTAAATTTGCATACTTAGTGTATGCGTAACAAAATTTTCTGGTTTGCGTGATATAATGATTAGATATTTTCATAAATAAATAACATATAAGTATATTACATTATAGTGCTCATCGAATCGTCAGAAAAGTATTTACCAACAACCTCAACCGATTCGATGTTTGGTGTAAAAAAATACGATACTTTATCACGGTAACAGGATTCTGAAGTGCGCGAAATCGCGAGCAAATGCTGGTACAATATTTGTAGGTTACCCTCCCGTCGTCTCCGGCCGCTAGTCCTGAAGACAGTGGCAATACCTCCGGCCCCCATTGCTTGATGAAGTGGCCGAGACGAGCCACACGCTGCGCGGGTGTCGTGACCGTGTGCGATCCTCCGCAGTAACGGTTGCAGATATGTTTGTCAATATCAGACCTGCAGGTATAAGTAAAGTCAATTTGGAGTTTAGTTTTTTTTAATGCTCTTCAAAAGACATTTAGTTATAGAATAAAGTCTGTTCTTGGTATAAATACCTGGCTTTATAGGATGGTTTCGACGACATTTGCTTGTCGATATTCTCCCAGTCGTGCATATTTCGTTGTGGCAAGTTGCTTGCTTGCGCCTTTCGTATCGCGTCTATAAACAGTATGGGGTGATCTTTATTCTACGAGTATATAGTATTTTTATGTGACAGAAAGATTGTTGTACGCAGCACAAAGTCATTTATCTATTTGTTACATGAACAAAGCGAACGCTGATACAATCTTAATTACACGTAATACAATATTCAAAAGAAATTGAGATTACATCTATGTATATCTTCACGCCAGGTCCCTTGCGGGGTAGGCAGAGAGAACCGAGCGCCATAAGACGCGGTTCTTACATGCTTCACTCACTTCTCTAATGTTCATAGCTCCTTCCTGGTGCTCCTGACATTACCTTCTGATAACACACAACCAATTTTGTCATGCAGTCAGCACGCATCACTATCTGACACCAATATTGACATCAAACAAGGGCGACAAGCTGCCGTCCACTCGCACACATGCTGTACAATCCTCATAAGTGGATTACACAGCACGGAGCAAATCACCGTCAACTCAATATTTGGGCGAAATGTTCTAGAGATTCTTTCGCACGACCCTATCAAATAATTTCTCAAGTCCACAAAACCGCAGAAAACCTTCTGGTCCAAAGCCAGATGCTTTTCTACGATGTTGCGGAGTGAAACTTGATCTGTACATCCTCTGCCGCTTCGAAATCCACCCTGTGCTTCCCAAAGTATTCCATCGGAATCAGAATCACCCACATTCACCTTTCTATGAGATTACATGTATTAGATTAAATTACATTATCGGGGAGTAGGCTAGGTCATCACAAATTACAGTCTGGTAAAAATCCGTCCCAGACTTATTACGACTTGCGGACGGGGCTTGAAAAATCATCAGTATCTTGTTGTCTTTTCAAGCCGTCCTCGACGAGTACATTAATTTTAGCGTTATGAACAGCATCTATCATCTATCTATATATATAACGTCACGCCAAATCCCTTGCGGGGAAGCAGAGAGTACTGAGCGCCATATAACTCGATCCTTACACACCTTAAAACACCTGTTAAGTATTGTCCCAGTTTCCTTTTGCTTTATCTTGACTGGCTTCTAGGAACACGTATGATTAGTCTTAAAAACAGCTATGCCGCGAGTGACGTATGATATTATTTGTATGAGAATTATTTGATTTGACCTCAATAATATTGTTTTTTTTTTAAGTTTTAAACTACGAATAAATAATAAGTATATTTATATAAGTATATAAAAGTAAAGTGTATAAGTATTTTCAACTATTTACGTCATTAAGAAGTGGTTAATGAGTAAGTCAGTCACAGTCCCAAAAGACACTTTTCAGATCTAACTATTTCCATAACTTTAAGAGTTAGGTATCTCAATAAAATTTGGGATTTTAGATGTTCAAAGGAGCTTTGGGAGGCGTACAAAATTGCAAGCGGTCGAAAGTAGCTCGAAATGTTTCGTGAAAGTAAACAGGCCGGCGCGTGTCGCCCTTTTCTTTTCCAAACTATGCTGTCATACTGCCGTGTGTCTACATGTGTCAGCGCGACGTTTTAGAAGCGATTGGCTGATATTATGAAAGATATAGCTAATGAATACTAAGTTTGTCTCAGCGATGCATATCTTATTCCGATGATCTAGCCCCACTCACTCGAGCCAAGCTCAGGTCCGCTTGGAAAGGGATATGTCCAGGGCAGTAATAGGTAGATATTATGTCTATATTCAAGAGTGTATACCAACTGAGCCTTGATCCTATACGATACCTATAGGACAATAGATGAAAATAAATAAGCAACATCACGTATGAATTGAATACCTAGTTCATAGCTGAGGTACGGCTTCATGGAGTGACTAGCTGGCATCGGTTTGCTGACCGGTATGTTACTCTGGGTGTCCATCTTCATCACTGCGTTGGCATCACAAGAAATGCAGTTGACATCCCTAGGAAAACCTCTTAGTTAATTTCATAGTCTCCAATAATAATAATTATGGCACAATGGCACTGCAGTGTCAGTTACAGACACAGTGTCAACGTCCTGCACATAAGTATAAATTTCTCCAAAATATATATACATACATATAATCACGCCTCTTTCCCGTAGGGGTAGGCAGAGACCACTTATTTCCACTTGCTACGATCCTTACATACTTGTTTCGCTTCGTCCACTCTCATTATTCCTTTCATACATGCTCTTCGGTTTAGGGTACTTTTTTCAAGACGTCCCTGATTTGGTCTCGAAACGTCTGCCTAGGTCTACCCCTTCCAACACTTTCATTCACACTCGCCTTATACACTTTTTTCGTCAATCGTTCTTCATTCATTCTCTCGACATGGCCAAATCATACTTCAGCATACCTTTCTCAATTTTTGTCACTATATCTTCTTTCAGACCACAACGTTTCCTTATCTCACTATTTCTTATCCTGTCACTCAGTTTAACTCCTATCATACTTCTTAACGCTCTCATCTCAACTGCATTTATTCTGCTTTCATGTTTCTTCTGCCATACCCAACTTTCACTTTCGTACATGAGTGTCGGAACCAACACCCCAAAATATTGTCATATTAAACGCTTATTGTTTTCATAGCAGCATGTGTTTGTTGAGGCCTCATTGTTTTGAATTTATCTACTAGCTGCTATTGACTCTCGTGCTTTTGCTGACGTCGTCTTTTCTACTGTTTTCAAGGTCTTGATGTAGTTCAATACATTACCTGTGCTTTATTAAATGGTTCTTATCTAGCTGAACGAAAATCTAGTTCGCAGCAGAAACCCATCCATCAGAAGTCTATTCCACATCCTCATGGGCTTATTTACTTACATGCTGATGGTTTAAAAATAATAAAATTGATAAAAACTGCTTCCGTATGGAATGAAACCTCCTTGTGTTAAACACGTCATTCCATCACAAGGAAACATGAAGACGGAATGACCAGAAAAGTGTAATTTACAGAAGATAGATTTGATTCTAAATGAATTGATAGAAGACCTCTGATATTCTATAATGAATACAAGAGCTTTCGGAGATCCTACTCTTGAGATGAACCAGTATCGGGTAGTAAGACGGTTTGTGGACATTTTCTAGAAGTGGAGCCACTGATGAGTGGGTATACCTTTCAGAAATCCTGAAAGAATAAGAAGTGGCAATTTGGGAGATGAAAGTAAGGGTAGGTACCTACGTCTCGTCAGTGAAAGACTAGCAAAAGCGAGTCTTTCCGACTCAGATGTTAGAAAGTTCTGAAAGAGAGTATGGTGGATAGTACAAAAGAAGCATGTGGATGTGTAAAAAGACCCCAGAGATCATTGGAAGGGCCTGATGGGATGTCGAGGATGAATCCACCGTGCGCCAAGAAAGAAGAAAGCGTGGCTGGTTTATGTATTATCTTTACACCTAAGTGATAGTACGTAAACAGTTCCCAAGATTGCCCTATGTTTCTGAATAATGTAACTATATAAGCACCGAATAGACCTCGTAGATCACTGCACGGGCCAAAAAAATATTCTCTATTCTATATAAAAAAAGCATTTAACAGCAATCAGGAACACATGTGAAAGATTAATAAGTTACAGAACGCTTATGATGTAGCCTTGCTACTTGCTACCTGCATTATAATCATAATAATTTTAAAATATTATAAAAATAAATTAACAACCAATGCCAGTAATTAATAATAATCTTCCTTTTTTAACTACGCTTATCTACAAAAATTCATGTAAATATACTACAAGTTTTCGAATGTCCTATAGAGCATGACGTGGCAACTTTTTTTTTATATCACTAAGGTGGCAAAAAAGCGTACGGCCTGCCTGATGGTAAGCAGTTACTGCAGCCTGGACAATAAAGGTCTGTGTAGACATGCTTGGTCAAATATTATTTTCGAAACATCTGACATACCTGAGCAACCTCTGTTTGGTGCCAACTGCTTCTACTTCACGCCTCAACAAAGCCATTTTTTTGAGGTTATCCTGGAGCTGGCGGAGTTTGTTATTGAAGAAATCTTTTACCGGAGATAGCTCCATTTTGTCTAGCTTCGTCTCAATCTCCCGTTGTATGTCATCCAACGCTTGCTGCCATAACACTTCCTTTTAACAAATAACAAGGCATTACATCAATTATGACATACTCGTAAAGCTACTAAAATAAGAATATCAATCGCCCTAATCAAACAAACACAAATATAATCTCATAATCACCATGTCAATAGCAGAGACTTGAAACACCGTTAAGACGTGTGCTAGAGACGTAGACCTTAGTCGGTACCTACTTGGATAAACTTTAAGGCATTTTATTCACTTCTCTCAAATTTTAAATAAGGGTCTCTTCTTTATTCTGTACGTTAGGTACTTGTTTATTGTAGAAAGTATAATTTTAAGTATCTAAATTGGAGCAACGCTCAGAAAGAGTAAATAATACGAATATATAAATGAAACTTTCGTTGGAGATGTGATGTTCAACGTAACTATAATGCCATACTTAATTTCCATGCCCATAATTATTAGACTTATCATTTATAATGTTTGAATTGAAAACTACGTACTACATATTGTTGGTTTGTTTTGATTTCTATGTGAATAGAATTCACAGATAAATTATATTATAATAGTAATAATAATATTATAATAATATTATTTATATAATATAATTATATAAATAATATATAAGCGAGTGAAGTATGCAAGGACCGCGTGTTATGGCGCTCGGTTCTCTCTGACTACCCCGCAAGGGACTTGTCGTGAAGATATACATACATATTATAATATACTAATAATAGTATAAAACTATTTTCCTCTTATTAATACACTGTGACTGTAGCAGCTTTCCTCCATTCTATACTAAGTTAAAAGTATTAACAATTCAATGTACTTCCAAAACTGAGCGATACGATAACGTAACGATTTAGCTATGGTGTGTTCCAAAACACAAAGTATTATTTTCATAAGTCTGTTTTGTATTAACATCAATTAATTTTCTTAGTTACTTCTCGTGTCTGAATCGCCAAGTTTATTTATTTATTTAAAACTTTATTGACCACTTTACATTTTGGTACAATAGGCGGACTTAATGCTAGTTGCATTCTCTACCAGTCGACCTTTGGGAGTACAGAGAATCACGATTGCGGCTTAACATTATATATATAATAATAATATATATATATACACAACAATAATACATATATATATTTATATATATACACACATATATATATATACATACATATAAATTATACGATACATACAAACGTATTAGACATACATAATTGTTACAACTTATATTAAAATAATAGAAATATATAAATAATGATGACGGTCTTACTGCCTTGTCGAGCTTTCAAAAAGATATTGGTGTACCTTCTTTTTGAAGACAAATTTGCTGCACGATTTCTTGATAGAAACTGGTAACGCATTCCAGAGTTGGATTGATTGCCTAGTGAAGGAGTTAGACATGAAGCCTGAGCGGAAAAGAGGGATAGAGATTAAGAGAGAATTGTAGGAACGTAGTGGGAGATTGTGAGAGTCACAGAGATACTGTTCACTTCATGAATTATCTTTTTACTATTTACGAGCATGTTTAAACAATATTTTAATATGTATCAGTGTGTCACAATTCTGTTAGACACATTCGGAGGCTACAGTGGGTTGTTGCAACCGGGATGGGAATGGATGACCTGGCATTTGATACTTATACTAATGAAATGAGTTCCTTCTGCACTTAGCTAAACTTATTGCATGAGGAAGATTTATAAAAATATCAAAGGAGAACCTGTACGTTGAGTTTCCCGACGGCGTGCTCCAATCCTCTCGAAAGATCATCGCAAGCCAGTTCGAATTGGTCTAGAGACACCTTTCGTGCTAACATGCGCAAGTCAGCCTTCTCCGCCATGGCTTCCATCATGTCCTCCCGATCCAGTTTTATAGTTTTCAGTAGTTCGATTTGTTCTAGCAGTGCCTGAAGGAGCAAGTAGGAGTTAGTCATCTTACTGTCCATACTTTGAATGTGAAATTATCTAAAAGCTTTGTGATAGTATGCTATATCAATCGTTTTAACCGATATATTTGCGACTCATAAGTATGTGATATTATTACCATTCCTGCTTTATTCGTAATCAAGGGCCTTCGGGCGAAATAAAATAATAATAACCACTTGTCATTGCGAAGAATGCTCTAAGTCATTTTAGTTCAAGGGAGACTCGTTTCCTATTTAGTGGAATAAAAATTGTGTTAATGTGGACAGCTAAAAATTAAATTTCATACATTCATGTTGCCTTGTCGATTTTCTTTCTCAGCTGCTAGTTGAAGAGCAGTTTCGTGGACCTCCTTCAGCTGCTCTTGCATATCCTGTACAGTCTTGAACAGTGCCATTAGTCCTAAGCCAAACAATATTTACATAGCGTAAAGGGTAAAACTAATGTATGTATTTTAGAGTATACATGAGTGAGCGCTCCATAGCGCGCTTTAGTAAGTATGAATGTAAGTACTCGTACGACCAACACCACATACAAATGTCACTGTCGATCATTAGTAAAACGTGCTTCTATCCAGAGATAGCAGTCATTACATCACGGAATAAGACATGTAGGAATGTCTGTATTGAAGTATTGGTAGCCTAGAAATTCGTCACGCGTAGAACATCTCTATAATAGCTCTATACCATAGATACGCATCTATAAAAATTTGCTTACGATCGGCATAAGCAACAGTAGAGTATGTATACTCCAAGGTAAGTACTCTACAATATTCTCTCTATATTCTGCAGTTGAAGTTAATCTTGAAAGTAAATTACCATGCAAATCCTTAATAAGATCTGGGGACAATGACCCTCCAGTCAAATTTTGTTGTAGAGTTGATAGTTGTTTCATTAGATATTCTAGTTGATCTTGGAATGAGTTCATCTGAAAGCAAATACAATTAAATGAAGTTGATGATATAGATGAAGATTATTGATGTTTAAAAGAAGTTTATACGTGCAAAAATGCAGGTGGAGAGGCGAAACACGTGTCGCAGCGACGACCAGGCCAGTCGTGGCAGCGACGGTGGTGGTGGGGGCATGCGGATTCTGTTCCAGATGACGGACGACCGCAGCAGCCGAGGCAGAGACTACCGGAGCAGCCATGGCAGCGTCGGCATGTACCAAGTACTAACAGTAGTGGGTGGGTGCCGGCCGGCGCTAGGCCGCATGAACTAATTAGTGGCGGAAGCACGCAAAGCAGGTTAGATCAAATTGCATATATATACATTGCAATTTCGTACTAGTTATTTTTTGTATTGTATATAATTTCAACTTTATTATTTCTTCCTCGCGTTATCCTGTTCCTTAAACTATACTGATTTTGAAATGGAGTGATTGCGTTGGATTGGATTGATTGGATTGGAGTCAGATCTTTGTTAAAACCAGACCTTTCGTAACCTTACACCCCATTCAAATTATTTATATATATTTCAAACCAAACATGTCATGTCATGAAATGAAACATTAACTAAATAGGAAAGACTATTTATGAATTAAAATGTTCAAACAAATATTTATTGCTAATTTTGAACTTGTTTTGCCTTATTATTAGAACTAGAAAGTACAAAATTGAAGTTTTATAGCAATCGATGGCTTTAGAAATAAATTTAAACTTATTACCAGAGAAGTCTAAACATAGATATTTCGACGACTACGACAATTTAAAAATAATTTAAGTAATCAATAAAATGGATGTAAGAAAACATTATATGCAATAATGTTGTCATGCTAAATTACGTGTTCCTAGCTTTCACAATGCTAATACTACTTTCCTAAAATACAAGCGAGATGAGTCGCTTGTATTTTGGAAACATAGCCCTTTCATCGGGTTCATACAAAATTTTATCAAAATCGATTTGCTGTATTTCCTAATACATAAAGCTATAGTAAAGTACTTATATAAGATTTTGCAAGTCCTCGAATTCATAAAATTAAGATAGGAAGCCAGAATTATACGTTACTTGATCATGTATAGCCTCATCATTTTTCCCGACACTGTCGCAACATTTTTTAAGTTTTTTCTCCAGTTCGTTGATTCTCTCCATGAGGCGAGTTGTTGTTGGGGCGATTGTGCCTTGACCACGGTGGCCGTCTTGCAAAATAAAACATATTTTAACTTACCTACATTACATGAACCGATACCGAAACTGTTGCTAGAATAAGGATCTACAACCTGTACTCGTACTGTCGCAAATACACGGTTCTGCCGTCAATCAAAACAATTTAGATTTATGAATGTAGACTCGGGTTTCATGATGCAGTTACATTATCGATTGAGAAGGTCAGTTATTTCATTCTCTGTTTGCATTGCTAAAAAACTTTTATCTATTGACATTGACAACAATATCCGGGAGATTACGGAGGAGTTTGAAGTAAACCTTAATAAAGTATATACTTGTTCCCGACCGACCGGTTTCGCCTTTACGGCATTATCAAGGTATTTTATACAATATATATATATAAAATACCTTGATAATGCCGTAAAGGCGAAACCGGTCGGTAAAAACAATTGTTAAATAAAATTGTGAAGTGGAATCTGTACAAGTGCAAGTATTAACAATAACGCGATGTCTTCAAAATTCCACCAAGTGCCTACAATCAACAGTATCAACATATATACTTGTTCATATTTATGACATATTTTTATAAAATGTAGGGAAGCAAACAAGCAAAAAAAAAAAAAACAATTGTCATTGCAAGTCGAAAGTACCCAGACTGATCTGTCTATGTTCTGGATATCTAAATTATTTGATTACATTCATATCCTTCCTAGCATTACCCCGTTTCCTAATCCATTAGGATTGGCGGGGTCCGTTACCTTAGCCTAAGAATTTGGCGAAGATGCTGATTTTTTACATGGAGCGACTGTCGTTAGACCTCCACAACGTACAGGGAAAACCTGACCTTTCTTAGGTTTGTTCACACGTCTTTCGAATTGTAATTGGGTTTTCTCGCGATGTTTTCTTTCACCGCCGAGCTAATGACAATCACAAATATGTAGGTACATACATCGGAAAACACGAATTTAGTGGTATATGCCTGGATTCGAAGCGGGTACTAATCGGTTCTTAATCTTTTGATTATCTTCATACAATCAATAATACAATGAAGACAGTCAATTTAGCCTGTTCGGCTATATAGTTGGGGGCTGAGTTTTAGTTTGTAATAACGCATGAGCATCAGAGATTTAATAGAATATGACTTTTGGAATTCTAGATTTTTAGCTAGAGATAGAAAAACAGTAGCAAAATATGATTAAAACTTGCCCGATGATGACGGCCAAGCTCCAGCTCCCGTTGTTTCTGCCGTTGCCGTCGTTCCTGCCGCTGCCGCCGTTCCTGCCGCTGCCGCCGTTCCTGCCGCTGCCGCCGTTCCTGCCGCCGTTCCTGCCGCTGCCGCCGTTCCTGCCGCTGCCGCCGCTCCTGCCGCTGTTGCCGTTCCTGCCTCTGCCGTTGAAATTATTCCTATCGTTGTGCTTGATCCTGTCGCTGCTGTTGGCGTTTCTGGCAGAGGCGGTGGTGGCCGCGGTACAGGGATCGGCTTATCTAAATTTATAAATAGGTATGATTTGATTTTATGTTTAGGTAAAGTGATCGTTTTGTCATAAGACGTAGAAAAAAAAACTCAAAGGAAGCATATAATACATAATTCATCATCAGGTGATTTTCATCTATAATGATAACAAGCTTTAGTCATTATGTTTAGAAACTGTTCATCACTATTGCCAATTAGAAAATATTGGACATATTTTTCATAACACGAAGGTGGTAAACTAGCGTTCCTAACCACGCTAGTGACCGTAGCATAAATAACGTATACGCGAATGAACATTTTGGAACTGGCAGTCAGTAGAATTTTATTTGAAGTTTCTTTATATAGGCGCATGGCAGTATGACAGCCAAGTTCGAGAGAGAACGGAAGGCATGGTCATATGTACATCTGTTTATTTATCTTAATCGTACAAGAGACATACGTTAACTCTTAGCTTTGTTCTTAAACTTTTCGGTACATCCCATAATATCTTAATCCCATGAATATCTCATTAACCCCATTATGAATCTCAATTAATGGAGATTGTGAGAACTTTTTTCCCACTATCCCCGTTAGTCATTTTGCAGAATTACCAGTTGTAAATAATACGAAATAGAACATTTTATTAACAAACATGTCGAAAACATTTACCGCTTCACTCTTCACAATAACAATTAACTAAATCTACTGTTTCTTCTAAATAATAGTCGCAAGATCTGCCACATTCGACACATTTACATGTCAAAAGAATTTCTTCATCTGGGAGATTTATTTCTATTCCGGATATGATTTCAAAGAAAACAGAGCTATATATATATATATATATATATATATATATATATCTGGGTAGACAAAGAGATAATATTTATATTTATATATAATATTTATATTTATTCTTAATGTAATAATAACTGGTTATTCGTCATTATGCAAAATGTCTAATGGAGATAGTGGGACCATAATCTATTGAAATAGTATTCCCACTATCTCCATGAATCATGACAATGCGGATAGTGGGATGTTCCGAAACTTTTGCTATCTGTTAAATAAAAACAAAGAATAAACCGACCAGGTGCATGTCGGGCCACGCACAGTGTAGGGTCTGTATAATTCCGTAGTTGCCAACACTAGTTGCCAAACAAAAAAAACTGGCCTCACACTGCACGAAACCACTTTTTTTTCGTGATTTGGACAATTTTCTACGTGGTAAAAAATTTTCTTTCCAGGAGGCAGTATAAAACGCTTTCACACAGTTTGTCGAATCTCCAGAGAAAATCCCCAGAGTTCTATCGAAAAGGCATAAATACAATTCCGATTAGACGGCAGCAATGTATGGATAATGAGGGCAAATATTTTGATTAAATAAATATATTAAATCTTAGAAAAAAACTTTGGGGGTCATGTGCCAGAAGCGTGCTCGTTCGCGACCCCTGCCAATCAGTCGATTGCAATTCTGGACCAAGAGCGCACCGACGTGCGGATTAGGGCGTCCCCCGTAGGCGACGCGCACCGATCCGCCCCCGTCGGTGCGAATACAGCTGCATGCGGCGGTGGGGGCCGCCACCCACCACGCAGCGCCAATTCCGGCGGGACGAGGGGAGCCGAGTGCCGCATAGGCACGTGGAATGTGAGAGGTGGATTGAAAGATAAGACGAATGAACTGATAGACGTAATGAATGATAGACGTTTGGATGCTTTATGTGTGACAGAGACTAAGCGCAAGGGGAGCGACACCGATGATCTGCCCGGTGGTATGATGGCCCTATGGTCTGGGGTGGACCGTGACGATCATGCCAGTGCTGGTGTAGGTGTCGTACTCTCCTCTCGCTTAGCCACTGGTGTAAGAGATTACTGTTTGGTAGGGCCTAGACTTCTCTGGGTTCGTATTAAACTGGGCATCACGCGAGTATTTTTGGTTGCAGCATACGCTCCCGTAAGCTCAGCGTGTGCTCAAGAACTGGAGAAGTTTTGGGAGTCTGTGAGGGATGTTCTGGACTTAGTTGAAGGGAACGAAAGAGTGATTATGTGTGGAGACTTGAATGGATGGGTTGGGACCAAGCGATACAGCTATGAAGCTGTTCTTGGTCCGTATGGAGATAAGAGAGTGAACGAAGCAGGTAAGTCTATACTAGATTTATGTATGGAACGAGGCCTCCTCGTGTCGAATACTTTATTTCATCATAAGGATATTCACACGTATACATGGAGAAGGAATGATCAAAAAAGTGTGATTGATTCGATTTTAATAGATAGACGTCTCCGAAATGTTTTAATGGATACAAGAGCCTTTAGAGGCCCCACTCTTGAGACGGACCACTACCTGGTGGTAAGCCGGTTTGTGGGCCTTTTTAGGAAGTGGAGGCACTGGCGAGTGCGTATCCCTTTCGGAGATCATGAAAGGATAATGAGCGAAAAATTGCAAGATGAAAGTGTAAGGAGAATGTATGTGCATCTGGTAAGTGAGAGACTTGCAAATGCAAGCCTCTCCGACTCAGATGTGGATGATTGTTGGAAAGTTTTGAAAGAAAGTATGGTGAATAGTGCAAAAGAAGCTTGTGGATGCGCAAAGAGACGTAAAACAGCGAAAGGAGATGCCTGGTGGGATGCGGAGGTTGAATCCTCCGTAGCAAGAAAGAGGAAAGCGTGGCTGGATTACGTATCATCTTTGCCTTTAAATGAAAATATGAGAGAAAAGAAGAAAGAAATGTACCGTCTATGCAAGAATGAAACCAAGGCTTTAGTGAAAGAGAAGCGTGAAAGACAAATTATGAATGAGGAAGAGAGGCTGACGAAAAACTTCGAGGCAAATACCAAACTCTTTTGGAGAGAGGTAAAGAAGTCTCGGAGTGGTTCGTCGGCATCCAGAATGGATAAGATAAAGTCTAAAGCTGGTGTCATTCTTGCCAACACTCAGGAAGTGTTAGAACGGTGGAGTGAATATTTTGAGGAAATGTATGAGTATGCCTCGGACGCTGGCAATGAGAGTGAGTCGGATGCTTACTCCACGTTGACGGCGTCCGACGAAGGCATAACTATGGATGAGATCGAATGGTCGATACGAAGCTTGAAAAATGGAAAATCAGCGGGAATTGATCTGATCACAGCTGAGATGATCAAATTAGGTGGCACTTGCGTCCGGGATGCCTTCTGGTACCTATGCAACCTATGCTGGAGAACTGGAAGGGTCCCAATGGACTGGAGACGCGCAGTCATCGTGCCCTTGTATAAAGGCAAGGGATCACGCATGGACTGCGCCAACTATAGGGCCATCAGTTTGATCAGCTTAGCAGCAAAAGTATATGGAAAGGTGATTGAAAGGAGAATGAGGGTGAAATCCGATGAAATGCTGTGGGACGCACAAGGAGGTTTCCGAAATGGAAGGGGATGTACGGATCAAGTTTTCTCGCTCCGCAATATCGTAGAGAAGCATCTGGCCATAGACCGGAAGGTTTTCTGCGGTTTTGTGGATCTTGAGAAAGCCTTTGATAGGGTTGTGCGAAAGGAACTGTGGGACATATTGCCGAGATATGGGATTGACGGTTCACTGCTCCGTGCTGTGCAGTCCACTTACAAGGATTGCTCAGCATGTGTGCGGATAGACGGTGGCATGTCACCCTGGTTTGATGTCAAAATTGGTGTCAAACAGGGTTGCATGCTATCTGCTAGGCTGTTTATCCTGTATCTCGATAGTTGTCTGCAGAGAATAAGGTCAACGAATGTGGGATTGCGCATGGGTGACCAAGTGGTGAACTGTCTGCTGTATGCAGACGATGCCGTGCTATTAGCAGATACACCATCTAAACTGCAAACACTGGTCACAGCGATGAAAGACGACTGTATGGAGAAAGGCTTACTACTGAATGCGAAGAAAACAAAGATAATGGTATTTGAAAGAGAAGAATCCAGAACTAATGTAAGGATTACGATTGATGATGAAGTGTTGGAACAAGTGGATGAGTTTGTATATCTTGGATGCGCTTTCAGCAGGGATGGAAGGTACACCGCAGATGTGGAAAGACGAGTGAGTGCTGGGAATAGTGTGAATGGAGCGTTGGGAAAACTTCTTGGCAGTAAAATCCTGAGCCAGAAGGCACAACTCGCTATACACAATGCAGTGTTGGTCCCAACGCTAACTTATGGAAGCGAGAGTTGGGTATGGCAGAAAGAGCATGAAAGTAGAATAAACGCGGTTGAAATGCGAGCGCTGCGCAAAATTTGTGGCGTAAGGCTCGTAGACCGTATTCGCAATGATGATGTTAGAAATAGAGTTGGTCTGAAAGAGAGCGTCGGTGTTAAAATAAGAAGAGGCATGCTCCGATGGTTCGGGCATGTAGAAAGAATGCAAGATGAAAGAATGACGAAGCAGATATACAATGCAAAAGTGGAAGGATGTAGGAGCCGGGGAAGGCCAAGACTTACCTACCATGACCAAATTGGTCATGTTCTATCAGAAGGTGATGTCAGGAGCCCTAGAAACCGGCGTGCGTGCATGAGAAGAGCAATGAATGTTAAAGAAGCGAGTGAGATATGTAAGGATCGAGTCACGTGGCGCTCGGTTCTCTCTGCCTACCCCGCAAGGGATTTGGCGTGAAGTTATAGATAGATAGAGAAAAAAACGATTTTTTTCTAAGATGTAATATATTTTTAATTTTTCAGTACATAAATAAATAAATAAATATTGTCGGATAAATTACACAGCGCCATCTAGCCCCAAAGTAAGCGAAGCTTGTGTTATGGGTACTAGACAACTGATAAACATACGTAAATACATTTTTTTTTTTTGTAAATACATACTTATTATACATAGAAAATACCCAGACCAAGACAAACAGACATGTGCATGCACACAAATGTTTGTACTGTGTGGGAATCGAACCCACGAGCGTTGGTGTCAAAGTAGCGTGACAACGCGTTTCACCACTGCGCCACCGAGCTCGTCTATTTCATACTTTAACCCCTAATATGTATATACATGCTAAACTACAGCTTTCTAGTATCAAGCGTCTCTGACCTAGACCGCGGACAGACGGACGTACGGGCAGACAGACGGATATGGCGATGGCGAAACTATAAGGGTTCCTTGTTTACTAAGGAACCCTAAAAATTGTCTAAAATTGCAAAATAACAAGCAAAATTCAAATTTCATTTTCCTAGAAATATAATTCGTAATATTGGGTAAATAAAAACATTTTGTTGAAATTTAAAATATTCCTGATGTTGTAATTACACACACATGTGGTGGTTACCACACTAATTATGTCGTGTTTTATTGATTGGTCGGTTTACTGGCCTCACATGGAATACTGTTCACATCTTTGGGCCGGCTCGCCACAATATTTGCTTACTCCATTTGATCGCATACAACGTAGAGCAGTTCGAATCGTCGGCGGCCCTGTGATCTCCGCTCGGCTAGACTCGCTTTGTACACGAAGAGACGTTGCTTCCCTTTGTGTACTGTACAAATTGTATCATGGGGAGTGTTCGGAGGAGGTGTTCAACTTAATACCAGCCGCTGAGTTCCACTATCGTACCACTCGCCATAAACTTAAAATTTCACCCTCACCATCTTGATGGGAGGCAATACACTACATCAATTGTGGAATAACTTACCCCCGGCGGTGTTCCCGAACAAATGTGATATGGGGGCCTTCAAGAAAAGAGCTTAACAAGGCTGGCAACGGATCAGTGACTTTGTGACTTTGGCGTTGCTGATATCTATGGGGTGGTGACCACTTACCATCAGATGACCCACATGCTCGTTAGCCCCCCTCTAATAAGTTTATCTTTGTGCAAGTTAATACTGTTAAGTGCATGTCAAGTTTGACACTTTCACCTTTGTATCGTTCTAAGCAAAAGTTACAATCGTACTTCAAGTGTCAAGATCTGTGATCTGGTCTTACATGTATAAGAAGCTTAATTTTTGTAATTTCCTGCCTCTTGTGTCAATGAGTATAGGTAGCTCATAAATTAACATTTTTGAAGATTACCAATTAACCCTTGAATTTCCTCCATTGTTGTATAGAATGTTGACGATAAGAAGTCCAAGTCGGCCTTCATGCGTGAGACTATTGCTTGTAATGATGCTAATTCTTCCTTGCTGGCTTGTGGTGGTACACCGTGTGCTGCTGCCAGCGGTTGTGTTGGTGGTACAGCTGACGTGGCAGACGTTGGCTGGGTAGATACTGGTGCTGCCGCTGGGGCAGTCGAGGCTGCTAACGCCGAGGCAGTTGCGGGTGTTGCTGCCGATGCAGTTGCTGGTGTTTCCGCCGAGGCAGTTGAAAGCGCTGCCGCCGTAGTAGGAGCAGGAGGCAGTGCAGCTCTTTGACTGAAGTAAATCACATCAGTACTTATTGGGAGATTTTATTAATATTTTTGAGGTTACCGGAAAGGCGAACGGGAAAGGAAAGATCCTCGAGGCGTTAATGCGTTAGCAGCTGGAGTACCAAAGCACGAGTATGAGAACAAAAGAAATGCCTTTTGGTTGCAAGCGTTCATTTAGAATAGTCTAGTTTCTATGCTAAATGTTTCACATCCGGCATGCTTGCCAATTTCAATTTTTACATTCTCTCTGTATCATATGAAATTTCATCACTAACTCATTTGTAATTAACTGATTTAATTTGCGATTTCTTAAAATAATGTCGGGACAACAAACTGATTCAATTAGGGTTCCATTTTAGTTATGCAATCTTAAAAATGCCAAATGTTGTTTGTGATCAGTGATTTGCTTCTAACACAACAACTCTTATTCCCGTTGACTTACGCTATGGCTAGGCAGGAATCGCAGCATTATTTACAATCGACAAAGAAATTACACGTAAATTACATAATTACTCTATTAAATTTTCACTACTTTCTCAGTCAGACAGCTTATATGCGGCCCACCTCTCTTTAAATATGTACAAGCTTTTTGATTATCATCATCACACCGTGTCTGTCAACTGCTGGGCCTTTCCCATTGTTTTTAACATTAGTCTTCAGCTTTACGCATCTTGCCTCTAGCAGTCATTGGCGTTAGATCATAAGCCCACTGTAATTTATAATTTAAGTCTGAAAGTACTCGTATAGTCAGAGGCGCTGGCACTCTTCTGCCGAATCGCGAGTTACATCGAGAAGAATCATGACATAAAAGACAGCGGGTACAGAATAGTTTAAGCGATAGCGCGCCTTTGAATCGTAACATGAGCCTAAAATCATAATAAAAAAAAAATATAAATTAGAATATTTATAGCAATGCATACGTTCCAGATCCTTTTCTTAAAGCTTCCGGAAGTTGAGCAGTTTCGTTAATCACGTCTTGCACTAAGGAACTTAGTTTAGCAATGCCCGTTTCAGCAGCTTCCAATCGCGATGAAACATTCAGTGAAGTCCACATGTCTGTTATAGCTTTCAAATTTGTTTGCGATCTGGAAATTAAAATAGTTTCTAAAAACTTCACTTAACTTTAACTAAATAAAAAATAGGTAAATTTAAGTTCGGTGGCACAATATAAGCCGTTGAACACCTTTTTAATACATTTTAATAGGGGTTAAAGTATGAAATTGCCGTTTTATAGTAATAGATACTTTGAATTGACATTAAACCTTCATGATGTGAGATTTTTGAGTGTAACTTTTTTTACATGATACCTATGAGGTTTTTCTTTTAAAAATGTGCAACATTTGATTTTTGAATTTCAATAGTTTTTTTTTATTCAGCTTAGACGGGGAACATCGGTACTTCCAAAATTCCAGTATTTTTTGAATATGAGTTCCGTCGTGGAACTAACGCGGCAGAAATGGCTCGCAATATCAATGCTGCGTTTGGAGATGAGACTGCTAATGAACGCACCGGTGTTAATAGTTTAAACGCTTTCGTAATGGAAACTTCGACTTGAAGAACCACGTGGAAGATACGCTCACACAGGTGAATAATGCTGAATTGAAGGAGATGGTGGAAGCCGATCCAAGTCAAATTACCCAGGAATTAGCGGCATGGTTTAACGTTACCTTACCTACAATATTGACTCATTTGCATCAAATCATTACGATAAAAAAATATGAAAAATGGATGTCTCATGATTTGCCTGATCTGCAGAAAGAAACGCGTGTTGAAACTTGTGTTGCCTTGTTGAATCGGTACAGAAATGAAGGAGTATTGGATTAAATTTTGACATGTCGTTACATGTCATAATTTGATCCAATATTCCTATAATACATTACTGGTGTCTGTTGTTAAATACTAACTTGTTTAATATTATATATTATATTACTGTTTGGTGGTCTCGTCATGGCATTATTCACTACAGCTTTCTCAGGCCTAGTCAAACAATAATAGCAGAAGTTTATTGTGCCTAACTTCGAACAATGGCGAAACTGACAGTGAAACAGCGCAGATTCGTGAATCGATCTTCACCATTATTGCTCCATGATAACGCAAGACCACACACTGCACAAGAAACCGTTGTAACTCTACAGGAGCTGCAGTAAGAAATCATATGTCATCCTCCATACTCGGCAGACCTTGTTCAAACTGACTACCATTTTCTCGTGATTTAGACAATTTTCTACGTGGTAAAAAATTTTCTTCCCAGGAGACAGCACAAAATGCTTTCACACATTCTGTGTCGAATCAGTCCAGTCTATTTAATCACGCTGCTACATTAAGTCATGTGTTTGTACTTGTAATATACTTATCCCTGATATGATTTTGTCAATATGGCTTTCGCCATGGTCGCTCGACTTCTAGAGTATCATACAAACCGCCGGGCGTTGGCGATTAATAGTAATGGTGAGGTTGTCGGCTTAGATATGGCGAAGGTATTCGGTAGGAATCAATGTTACCGGTTTCTTGTTCAGCAGATGCATTAAAACTACGTAAAACAATGCTGCCTGCAATAAAAGCTGTGGTAGATAATATTTACTGCGATGGCAGAGATATCAATAATGGTATTTTTGCTGCACTTCAATGACATGTTCTTAGTTGGTGGCATTAATTGCTAAGCGGCCGATTACACTGTGTCCACTTATTGTACAGGCCATGTATCCCTCGTTACACTGTGGAGGAAAGCCGCGATAAACTTGTTTCTGATATTAAGTACTTAAGATAATTAGTCTGCGCGTTCATCACAAAGAAAATCCCTTTTGCCGTGGTTTTCCACTTCCTGGAATAAATACATCTTTCACAATCGTCTGGTTAAACTAGCATCAAAGAAACTTGGTGTAAGTAAAGAGCGCGAAACGGTGCTGAACGACTTTTGCTATACAAAACGCAAGCCCCACCGCACACATACTATTGTTCTCACCTTTGAGCAGGTTATGCCTGGATACTAAATTGAGCTTTGTGACTTGTTCCGGCTCCTCAGCAGTTCCGCGGACAAGTAGTGAGAATTGTAAACAAATCCTTATAGACCTCTTAAGTTTAATAGGAGACATTACTCCCTTTTTTACGTGTGCCCTACCGACTGTGCAATGGGTGTGGTATCCGTCGTAGATGCGTGTCATCGTTGCCATAGCTGCTCCGGTCATATCTGCCACGGCTGCTGCGGATGACTGCCATCTGAAATACGAACCGCATGCCCCGCCATAGTTGCTGCTCTGCTGCTCCAGTTGTCTCCGCTACCGGCATGTAAATTTGACGTTCGCCTGACACCTGAACAGATTAACTACAGCCAAAGGGTCTTAAAAAATGAGTAAGAAGTTTTAACGAGTTCACGAATGATGCTCCTGTTGTTTGTTGCATGTGCCCATAGGTAAGGTAACTTACTCAGCATACAGTGTAGAACATCGAGTCACGATATACAAATTCTGTATCAATTTTTTTTGTAATGGAAATGACTTGAGCATTATCTAACTAATAGAAAAATTAACTAACCTTACTTCTTCTAAAATGGCTTCGTTTTTAGGCATACTTCCATACACGCGGTTCTTCAAATCTTCAACAGCATTCTCGAGGAGGTTAAATTTGCTGAGTGTAACCAGGGACAGTTTTTCATTCGAAGTAAGCCTTGAGGGTGTTGTATGTGTCTCGTGCACAGGCCTCGCCAAATCGGGAGATGGGGACACGTGCGGGAGGGGCGAATGCGCGCGTCGTGGACTACTTGCTATGGTTCCTACAACATAACGCAATAGAGCATGAGAAGGTCTATTCTGTCTCATCATCTATAATGTTTATCAGATACTAAGGTCGCGTATTACAGAACTTATAATAACTACCAACTAAACTAGTAAGAAAATCTCATGAGATTTTTCCATTTACAAAGAGGTATTAGAACCATGAACGTTTAATGTTTTATAATGTTGATTCTATGAAGTATTTTCTTTAATAACTGAGAATATTGTAGGGCAGCAAAGCGTGAGTGGTGTCCATAGAGTTGTTGTAAGCGTTTATAGACTACGGTACCATCATAAAAGATAATCGACTATAACCGAAACATTATCGAAAACATTTTGAACGTACTGGGCAAACCAGGTTTTGTGACCCGTTCACCTGTGAAAAATGAAAATTAATTAGCATGAAGGTTTAACTAGAATACGGTTATAGGTACGAGGTATTGACTATTTATTTAATGTGAAGGATGTTATAACTAAGTAGTGTTTTGTCTAGAAATTAACAGGGATTATAAACTACTAAAGCCCAAGTCCTGACTGATTGATAGCTCAACACAGCCTAAAAACTTAAGAACAGAGAATTTAATAGCTTGATTGTATGCAGAGGGGAAGAATATATTTTTCGAATGTTATTTTTCAAAATTCATTTTATATAGGGGTTAAATTCTGGTTACTTAATTGTATGGAAAAAACATTCCGTAAAGCAAAATTCCTGTTTGAATTGTTATTGCATTATAGTCTCCATTGAACTTAGGACGAAATTGAAATGAAATTAGGACGCGGGTTTAGAGAAATAATAAGGAAGAGAAATGAAAGAACAGGAAGCGGAAAAGAGATCAGCAAATGAAAAGGGACAGAGAGCAAAGTGATAAATCTGAATGACAAAATGTTAGTAATGGAGGTTTGTTTAGCAACAAGACATTGAAGATAAGGAATGGAGAGAGTGGAGGAGGATGTTCATAGAATAACAGGCAAAATTTAATTTTTGCCTGTTATTCTTCGCAAATGCCGCGTTTAGTTTGGACCAACGCGTGATCGAGGGCAGGTACGCAAGAGAGAAGAAAGTGGAGGAGAAATAACGGAAAAGAGAGAGCTACGAAAATAGCTAAGCCTGTGAAATTCAACTTATAGCGTGGGGAGAGGAAATATGGTAGAAGCGGTAAGGGAAAAAGAAACAGTCAGAATTAACTAGAATACCACTATTTTTCTTCCTCATTTGTCAAACATTGTGAAAGTAGAAAGACAGAGATGATGTTAAAATGGGTAAAGGATTTCTTTATTACTTTCGTTGTTACAAAAGAATTGGTGAAGGCGATGACACATTTCAGCTGCTATTTAATGCTGCAAGGTTTCTTGCTTATAATTTTGCGTAAAGCAAAATCTGGCGGTAAGGGAAAAAGAAACAGTCAGAATTAATTAGAATACCACTATTTTTCTTCCTCATTTGTCAAACATTGTGAAAGTAGAAAGACAGAGATGATGTTAAAATGGGTAAAGGCTTCCTTATTACTTTCATTGTTACACAAGAATTGGTGAAGGCGATGATATATTTCAGCTGCTATTTAATGCTACAAGGCTGTTTGCCTATAATTTTGCGAAAAGCAAAATCTGCTAAGTGAATTCGGAACGAGTCTACTACTCGGGGTATAAATTATCGAAATTAGTTTTACTAAAATGTGTTATTGAAAGACTTACCAGGTAAATCAGATTTTCTGACCCGTTCCACTGTGAAAAATAAATATATTAATATACAAGGATTTACTAGAAAATACAAGTCTCAATATAATACAAATCATAGTTACTTATAGTATTTTATACAAATAGCAGTAGCGAAAGTAACTTGAATGTACATACAGGACTTAAGTTGCGAAATCGGTTAAGAAATTGCTACTACTGCTTACATTGAACTATATATGCGGAACGTGCATAAAATCAGCGTTGTGAATTTGTGATACATCCGCACTCACGCATATGACTACCAAAAATAGTGATTAAGACTACTTGATTTTATTAAGAATGATTTTGAATGACGGAGAAGCCGTGTCACCTATCATTCCGCGATGCGTTAACCAAGAAATCTCAATTACACGATAAGAGATTCAATAACATTGTTCTCACTTTATGTCCTTATATTACATCGACCCCCCAGTGAAGTATCATTGCAGAATACGCACTAAGAAATAAAGTTGCTTTTATATAACTATTATTATTATTATAACTAGCTAAGCTAACAATTATGGATGTGAATCTGAAATAAAATATTATTATTATTATTATATTTTTCCGGTTCAAAATAGTACATAAAGGTTTCGTAACGTCAAAGTTTCATATTATTTTATGACATCGATTTACACGAAATGATTTTTAGTCTTCCGTCAAATAATGCAACAAGTACAAAGCTACTAAATCTTCAGATCGATTCTTCGATTTTTTGAATTACTAATTATATTAATAATTAATAATAGAATAATACAATACACAACCAGTCAAGCATAGGACCTTCCCTATTATCCCCTTTCCTTGGTTTTATTTTGTATTTTTTACTTCAACAGTACCTAATATACACTCAATTTTAGCTTTCTGGATAGAATAGATAGTCAGCGAGTAAAATACTCGCAATATACAAACAGACGGACATAAAGACTGATATGATGATATTACAAGGTTTCTAAGTTTACTACTGACCCTAATATATTTGAATTTTTTTTCATCACAACTTATCCCTGAGCTGACTAGCTGGCTGGGATGCTGGTCTCCATTCAATGGAAGTGATTTATTTAAAGCAAACTTCACCGATATACAACGCGAAAGTAGGAGCTGTACAATGTAGGAGCCGAGGAAGGCCAAGACTACCTACCTACCATGACCAAATTGAACGTGTTTTATCAAAAGGTGAAGTCTTAGAAACCGGCGAGTGTGCATGAGAAGAGCAATTAATGTTAAAGAAGCGAGTGACGTGTGTAATAATCGAGTGATATGGCGCTCGGTTCTCTTTGCCTACCCCGCAATGGATATGGCTTGAAGTTATAGATAGATACTTCACCAAGCTGCCCAAATGTGGATTGGCAGGGGCCAGTGTTTTCGAGCTGCCAGTGGGCGTTTGATTTAGATTAACAATTACTATCATATATCGACAACATTTAAGGCTTTACGTGCGCATCCAAATGCGAAGGAACCTCGAGGAGAATAAATAACCCAATCCATGGATATGCTGCTGCATCTATCCGTTGCTTAATTAACTTTTTTTTATTATACAATGTATGCTTGTATACATAGATGTTGTATAATAAAAAAAGCCCACCTGATGTAAAGTCGTTACCGTAGTAGGCATGTTCGATCCGATCCGATACTTATGTGGATCGATACAATCAAATAAGATCCTCTTGATTTTTGAATCGATACTATAGCATTCGATTCGTTAGTGGATCGATACACATGCACGAAGAATCGGATCGAAAAAATCGTATTAGGTAGTTGTTATAAACTTAAATAACTTAGAGAGGCTATTACTTAAACCAAAATATTTATTCGTAATACTAATACCGCATTCCTTAATTACAAAGTACGGGCTTAGCCTTACACCGACAAACGGATTTATATTACCCTAATGTAAACAATTCTTTGGCGGTAGATTTCGTTAGAACAGTAACAGTTTTGTCATCACATCGTATTATATTTTAATGTACCGTCAATTTCGGCGTATTTATTACTTTGTTTAGTTTTATGAGAGAAAGTTCTATTTCTATGTAGTACTTTGTGTGTTCGCTTGGACCATCAGCAACATATACTATATAATTCATTACAAAATTGAGCTAACTATGGCTCCGCCAAAAAAATCTAAGTTGTGGTCATTTTTTATAAAAGCGGATAATGGAGGAAAATGTAACGATACGCTGTCATGTGCCAAAGCTATAAATGACATTTCCGACATGATAAAATTAGAACTGGGAGCTACTCCTGCTACAACCATAAGTGATGTCAATGTAGCTGAAAATATTAATGACAAATGCTACGAAATTTGGAGATTTCACAGCCAAATGGTAGCACAAGTTGGCTCTGTGAAGCAGACCACAAGAAGGTTTACACACTTTTTTTAAACAATATTTATCCGAACCTTTTTGGAGAGAAAGTCTGATCCTATAAACTATAAAGTACTGGTCAGCAAGAAAAATCGTTTTGGGCACAATGAGCGATATAGCCCTACGTTATTTGTCAGTGGTAGGAACGTCTGTGCCCTCCGAACGTCTTTTCTCGTTGGCCAATCAATCATACATTAAACGAAAGCCGTAATCGTCTGGATTTGGAGTAGATATCAAAAGTACTTAAAAGTTTTTGCGGAATTTAAAATTTAAAGTTTGGAAATTAAAAAATAATACATGTTTTATCTATGACATTAAATTTCGATTTAATTAACATGTCTATTATTTCTTAACATACTTGATTCGATACATGGATCGATCCAAAAAATCGTATCTGATCAGTTGGATCGATTCTGGGATCGATACAGTGTATTACGATCCATTGCGATTCGAAATATCGATACAAGGCACCCGGATCGGACATCCCTATACCGTAGTCTATGCAGGAATATCGCTCGCGCGTGTCGCTAATACAGCAATTCCTTACTGGTAGCCTCACTCGCTTGCAGGAACACAACAACTCCCCAGGGACTTGTTATTTAGCTACGGTTTTCTGTGAGGCGGAGGTATTGCCCCAGACGAACGAGCCATTGCTGGTTAACAATAGACGAACACGCGTGATGACGCTATCGAGCTCTTCTACACCATCAAGTTACTTCTCCACCAAAATGTGTAATAATGTGAGTGAACGTGGTCACCGGCCATGCAATTCTCTAAGCGACTCGTAATGGCTGTGTGCGTCGCTGTGATCACAGATGTCACAGCTTTGACATCGTCTACTGCGATCACGGCTAAATTATTTGGTATTCTATAAGGCTGTAAGCGTACGCGAGGCTGTTTGCCTTGTTGAATTCCAATTCCAAACGCAGCCTTGCGGGGCTAGTGTCGCACAACCATGAAAAGCGACACTAAGGAATTGCAATTTTGTGTTCAAGGCTATAACAGCCGATGTTTCCGAGGATGTAAGGATGTTTGTTCTTACAGAATTGCATGGCAGTAAGCTTCTAAGTAGTTGTTAGCAGCTGTGGTGGCATCGTGACAGCGATACTTAATAGATCTGCAAGCGTTCATAGGTCACGGTAACCGCTTTACATCATGGTCTGTACGTTCGTATGCCTCTCCACATACAAACATACGCCCCACCTTGATGTAAAGCAGATACCGTAGCATATTAACGCTTGTAATATATTATCACTCGCGCGATGCCTCCGCTGCTGCTCACAACTCCTTAGGAGCTTACTGATGACCTCACTCACACGCAGGAACACAAAAACCCTCTAAGGAGTTGTTATTTGGCTACGGTTTTCTGTGAGGTGAAGGTACTTCCCCAGACGGGTTGCTTTGATTACTTCTCTTAAAACATCCAGTCCAGGACAAACAGTCATGTTCATGCACACAAATGTTTGTCTTGTGTGGGAATTGAACCCACGAGCATTGATGTCAAAGTCGCGTTATTCACGATTGAGCCACTGAGCTCGTCAAACAGAGGAGGTTCTACTAATAATACCTTTACATAATTTTTATTTCTATTATATTGGTGATATAAAGATGTATAATGATAGCAAATTTTAGGCATAACGACAAGGCTTCCTTATTTACTACGGAACTCTAATGAATGATATTTTTACTCGTACACATACCGACTAATATAGTTTCCTTTCCACTGTCTTCCGGATGTAGCGATGCCACCTCTATGGAAACACATCTTGATATTACTATTATATAATTTAATCACGGGCGTTAACCCGGGTCATTTGATAGGCGGTCGCGGGGATAGGAATCCAACGCGTAGAGACCACTTTGAAAACATTGATGACCTGCTGTGATCTGCTCCAGGGGACATCAATAGACACTACCCATGAACAAGTCACGGCATGTGTGGGACTATTGCGAATGTGTCGGAAATTATTGGGCTATAGTAATGAGATTTGGAGTGATTGTTAGAAGTGGGCTATTACAGAAAAGGGACGGACGCCTGTCATAACTATCATATCGGATTGTTAAATTCGGCAGGCGATGGCTCGCCACTCACTGGATGGACGCCCGAAATGCCAGAGAAAGTCGGCCGGGGCAACAACGGTGTGGGTGACTCAGGGGTGTCGAGAGGTGCGCCTCGCTTTCTCCGAAGTTACTCGTTATTGGACATTTAACACGTCCACCCCTGGAGCATATCACCTGATAGAGCAATATGCTCTATCGACTCCTCTCGGGATGGCCAATGAATGCAAGCCAGAGGTGAAAATACTGCGGGCCTTCTTGAATTTCCACTCCGACCGATGAAGATACGCCGGAGACGAAGGCCCTGATCGACTCACTGGAGCACTCAGGTACCCGTGGTGTCGTTACTCACCAACAGCTCGCCACAAGTTAGCCGGCGGGGTTACTACACTTATTATTATAGAACGTGGATAAATCTGCACCGTCTATGGCACCATTAAAAGACACTTAATAAAAAGTAGGTAGTAGTTCATTTTAATATACATTTTATAAAATATGTTTCCTATGGATGCTTTGCTCGAGGACGCCCACGCGCACGCTGCTATAGAGACGACGCTGCAATCTCAGCCCAAAACAGATCCTGCTAGAGCCAGATGTAGGAGGCCCTAATTCAGCAATGGGCACCCAAAAATAGTTGATTAATGAAATAAGATGTATAATTTATTAAATCGCATGAATTGTGTTATCATATTATGTAAATTCAATTTCATTTAGTAATAAATTACAATAAATAATTAGCTACATTATAATATTATGGATGCATTGCGGTCCTCAGTTAAGAAATTGTAGGTCATTCGACCATCTGAATATTTCGGTGTGCCCTTCATCTCTTTTCTAGAGCTTCCTTTGCTAGTTGGCAGGGTGAACCACTGCATGCGAGATTTAGTTTTTTAGTTTTTAAGAGGATGGTGTCGTCTTGAAGGTCAGTCAAGGGAAGAAAGAAGGATAAAGAAAATCTTTGTATTTGAGATCGAGCAAAAGACTTCTGCATTACAAAGCACGCTTTGTTGCTTTAGGACGCAGCTTTAGTACATTGCATTGTTGTCATTCACGAGTGGAAGCTCAGTTCTGAGTATCAGCATAGCCCTTATGATTCAGCTATTACATAGTGTCATTTAAAATTTGCTTACCATCACGAAGGTTTATGACTAAGCTATTTTTAATCTTATCTTAATACGTTAAAAAATTAAATAATTTTGGTAAGGTGGCATTTTACTTAATAGGTAATAGACAAGTTGCAACGGCTCGATTAAGTTGAAAATCCAACAAGTTGTACCACGATATATCCTACACAAAAAAACAGCCCATTTGCCGTAGTACTCGTAGTTATGGTAAAAAGAGCGAAGCTTTTGTTTACATACTACATTTGAAGATTAGTAAAAAGCATAAAAGTTGATTTTTCTTTCACGGAGTAGGTATATCTTTGATCATCTTGCGCAACTTGCTGAAGTTTTGATAATATACTGATATGAAATAAAAATATTTAACAAAAAGTGAAACCAACATCTTTGACCAGTGAAGATAAAGCGATGATTTGCATAGGCGTTGTCTGCAATGAAGTTAATTTTTTTATTTAAAAGTTTTTTAACACTTTTTTATTTAAAAGTTTTTAATGTGATCGTGGTACTCCTAACTAAAGATTCATTTCTATCCGTTCAAAATGTCCGTTCAATGGAATAGCTTGAACTCGGCCTGCTCAGTGAGGATCACGACATCTAGTCAAATTGAAGTAACCACATGAATAATGTCACGAGTATTGACTATAGGTTATTTTACATTACACTATTTTATTATTATATTTGTACCTGATCGCTGGTCTGCCGGCTGCTTTTCGATCTTCTTCGTCTTTTCTGGCGACTGTAAATAAAATATTTTGGTAATGATTTAGGTTTATAAGTTTTCTAAATATCGCATGGCACCCGTTTCCCACTGTTTACCTGGTAAAGGACTTGGCCTGAAGATATGTGATAGACACAGAACAGTACTCGGAACTTTTTTCTCTAATGTAACGGAAGCGTGTTTGAAGGCTACTCATATAGAACTGATGTCGCATCTGCCATACAGCACAGACCACGCACGTTTTTTTTTGTTTTTTTATATTAACTTTTACGTGTTGTATCATAAGTCTACTAGCGTAGTATAATAGTCGTGTGGAATTAGTATAGTGCGGCAACAGTTTCGTTATCAATCGTCTACAGCGGAAAACAAAACTATTTGAGTTGTAGGAAGATGCTGGCTGGTACAGTAAGTTTGTTTTAATAAAGAGAATGCCATTATATACTAGGAAAAACTTGAATTTAAATTCATTGATATCTACCGCTAGGGATGAACTAGGAGGGATATATGGATAGGATAATTTTATTAAAATGGGTTCTGGTGCGGGCTGATATTCTCTAAACTGGTCGAAAGGAGACCCGCATCCCAGCAGTAGGACGAGTAAGAGTTGGTGTCGAGTCAAGGCGCTGATTGGAAGAGGAAAAAGAGGACTTGCTTTTGAAATAATTGATTAGTATCAAAATAATGAAAACTACATTATTCTATTATATACCTTGTCATCAGTATCGACGAGATATTCCTTGATGACTATAGTTTGAACATTCTCCTTTACGGCGGGCAGCGTGAAGGAGCTCCCTCTGACTTCCACGTTTTTGCTCTGAACCCGGAGTTGCTGTGCCAAGCAGTGGAGGACCGTCTGCAGCATGTTAAAGTCCACAACACCCACCTAGACGCATTGGCAGAGAGATTTGACATTATGTTACATAAGATAGTTGTTTCTAGAGCAACATGCGGACAAAATTTCAAAATATTTTTAAAATGGAACAGTTCATTAGAGATTACTTAGATATGAATGGCACCAAGCCCGCAAGGCAAATGGCGGTAACGATCATTGTAGACTTGTTAGACAAATAAAATAAACCAAAACTAATTTTATTTTTATCTTGGGAAATGTTTTACTTTTTAATTTTTATGACAACATTTAAGTTTCTTCATTGGGCAGTTTAATTTTACCTAAACAAATATGGTGGTATCTATTTATCGAAACAGGTAAAATTATATAAAACCTTGTAAAATAACATGCAAATTAACAGTCGCATCACGTGATCTTTAGATAGTGAGATGAACCACGGCTAAAGTCTGCCACACTTGACGCTTTATCATAATACATGTCTATCTTATCATACTACGAGTATTTTATTAATATTCCAAAAACCTCAAGTTCTAGGAATACGTCACTATGAACGGATACTATCGTGCAAATAGAAGAAAAAGAAGAAGATAGAAGAGTGACACTTTTATAAACAAATGTGCAAATGGAAAAAATATTCGCCCCCCGAATACACAAAATAGTTTTTACTTGGTTGCGTTAAAATGCGACTGCTAACCACAATACGGCTGAAATCACGTTGTTGCTTGAATGATATAACCTTTCAATCAGGCGAATGCGTCAATCGCCAGAAATTTCTGAAAAGTTATTTAAGATAGTTTAAATCGTCGCACCTAGTTGAGTCTCCCGGTTCTTCCCTATGTAATTATATATAAGTTATACATAAGTACCTCCGGTGTGCCTATTGCCAAGTCGATCATGTCACTGATGTTGAGCAATACAGCACCTGAAATGTTTATTTCAAATGATAAATTTAATTTAGAGATATACCTCAATTTACACGACCAAACTAAGCCATCAAACAAAGGATGCTTGCGTTACTATAGAAATTAGTGATCGTCCAGTAGTCGAAATTAATTGTTATTGAAAATGTATGAGTTTACATGTTTATAAAAAGAGTGTTTCTGCTCTTACACATGTTTTCAATATATATTTAAGTACATGCATATAATAAAACAAATGTGCATAAATAATTAAAATAAATGTAAATTGCCATAGTATTATTTTAAAATTATAATATAGACCTAACGATTAAATTGACATTTTAATACATATTTTAGACCTTATGAACCGAAAGGAAATATGCTAAGTATGGCATACGCGTTCACGACTGTCTCAATAGCTACTTGACTGGCCGGTGGCAACTATTTGAAAAATCTGGAGTTAATAGTAACATAACTGAAGACGTACGTCCCTCGGTTCCACTTATTAACAGCGAAAATGGCGTTTCCCCCGAAAACCATCTAGTACTATTACATCAATTATTACTCTTGCATATAGCAAGAACAATATCAGACCTTGAAGGACAAACAATGTTCCCAAATTAAAAGTGAACTACTGCACATTACATGCTGATGATATCCAGCACTCAAAAAAAAAACATAAATAAAAAATAAATGTAAGCAATATCGTAATTTGGCTAAATGAAAACAACCTAAGAGTAAATTTTACCAAAACAAAATATATTCAATTACAAAACGCTAACGTAGGAGCAAAATAGACCCCATTAAATGTTACATATTAGATAACCGACAATTAGAAGAAACAGCAAGTACCATGTTATACAATATGCAGCAAAATTAATCGATTTGCATACGCATTATGGCGATTAACAAAAATACCCAATAGGAGAACGACATACCATGGATATGTACAGTTCAAACTGATATACGGCCTCCTAATATGGAGTAACAGCGTAAAAATCAATCGCGCATATATAGGATCAAAAACAGTGCATCCATGTTATCTGTGGTCTACCCTGAATGTCGTGCAAGCCTTTTTTCCATTGACTGAAACTGCTTTTACTAAAAGTATTCACTGCTTTAAAAGCGGAAAATTTACATTAAATTTACATGTGACTTTTTTAATTTAATACTACATACCTATAAGTTGGTTCGCCATGTATAGCGCATAACGCTACTTAGACAAAATTGCTACTTTATGGCGGTAGAAGTTTTCAATAAACTCATCAAAATTATCAGAAAATTTACTCTATAAAATTTGGTTAAAAATAATGCGAATGGTTAAAGCAGCAATGCTTTTTTAGGGTTCCGTACCCAAAGGGTAAAACGGAACCCTATTACTGAGGCTCCGCTGTCCGTCCGTCCGTCCGTCTGTCACCAGGCTGTATCTCATGAACCGTGATAGTTAGACAGTTCAAATTTTCACAGATGATGTATTTCTATTGCCGCTATAACAACAAATACTAAAAAATATAATAAAATATATATTTAAGGGGGCTCCCATACAACAAACGTGATTTTTTTTGCATTTTTTATAGATAATGGTACGGAACCCTTCGTGCGTGCGCGAGTCCCACTCGCACTTGGCCGATTTTTTTTCATTCTACTACTGGTACTCACTATTCTGGCAAGTATCGAAAAGTATCGATCATCAAAAATGTGTGCAAGAAATTCGACATAATAGTTTTCCATAATTAAAGATTATGTAAAGCTCTACGTAAGGATTACGGTTGATGACGAAGTGTTGGAACAAATGAATGAGATTGTATATCTTGGATGCGCTTTCAGTAGGGTATGACGAGCTCGATGGCTCAGTCGTGAATGACGCGACTTTGACACCAACGCTCGTGGGTCCCACACAAGGCAAACATTTGTATGCAATTTGTAAAATCTAACCTGATAAACATTTGTGTGCATGAACATGTCTGTTTGTCTTGGATGTTTTAAGAGAGGTAGGGCTCATTAAAGCAGCCTGTCTGGGGAAATACCTCCACCTCACAGAAAACCGCAGCCAAATAACAACTCCCTAGAGGGTTGTTGTGTTCCTGCGTGTGAGTGAGGTCACCAGTAAGCTCCCAAGGAGTTGTTGTGTAAGCAGCGGAGGAGGCATCGCGCGAGTGATACTTAATATATCGCAAGCGTTAATAGACTACGATACCCGCTTTACATCAGGTGGGCCGTATGCTTGTTTGTCTCCCGGCGTAGTATAAAAAAAGTGTACAAGGCTTGTAGACCGTATTCGCAATGATTATGTTAACAACAGAGCTGGTCTGAAATAGAGTACCGGTGGTAAAATAAGAAGAGGCATGGTCCGTTGGTTAGGACATGTAGAAAAAATGCAGTAAGAAAGAATTACGAAACAAATATACAACGCGAAAGTAGAAGATGTAGGAGCTGAGGCAGGCAAAGACTTACCTACCATGACCAAATTGATCGTGTTTTATCAGAAGGTAACGGCAGGAGCCTTAGAAACCGGCAAGCGTGCATAAGAAGAGCAATGAATGTTAGAGAAGCGAGTGAGGTTTGTAAGGATCGAGTCATATGGCGCTCGGTTCTCTCTGCCTACCCCGCAAGGGATTTGGCGAGAAGTTATAGTTATAGTAAAGCTCTACAAAATACTGTAACAACAATGATGGAACTCAAGAGTCGTACCTATTGTTGTACTAACATGTTATTTGGTAAATAATTAACATCGTTATATATATAATATCGTTATATATATATATATATAGTTTTGGTAAATAATCAACTCACCAGTCATTTTGATATTTTAATTTGAATTAACAAAAAATACTAAAAACTATTGAATATTATTTATAAACTGAAATTAATCGAAAACTATCAATAAATAACAAACTTAATTTATTTTATTAAACATTTCTGAAATAATAACTTTAGGAAATTAAGTTGACGTTTAAATGTTTCCTTATAAATAACCACCTAACACTATAAATAAGCAAAAAGGTTGCTAATAAATAAAGAATTCATTCCGAATTATGTGTCCACTAACAAAGCCACGCTTTCAATTAATTATTAATAAATAAATTAATATTATAAATATTAATATTAATATTGTCGGACAAATTACACAGCGCCATCTAGCCCCAAAGTAAGCGAAGCTTGTGTTATGGGTACTAGACAACTGATAAACATACGTAAATACATTTTTTTTGTAAATACATACTTATTATACATAGAAAATACCCAGACCATGACAAACAGACATGTTCATGCACACAAATGTTTGCCATGTGCGGGAATCGAACCCACGAGTGTTGGTGTCAAAGTCGCGTCATTCACGACTGAGCCACCGAGCTCGTCGATGACACACTCACTATGTCTAAGCGAAGTGCTACATTTAATGATCACAATAATATAACTAAAGATGTAGAAGTTGAAGATATAGTACTATGTATACAAAGCGTACCAGTCCATCTATTAAGTTAGAGCTGTTGTATCATTTTAATCTATATCTTCACACCATGTCCCTTGTGGGGTAGGCAGAGAGCGCCGAACGCCATAAGACGAGGTCCTTATACACCTCACTCGCTTCTTTAAAATTCATAGATCTTTTCATGCATACCTAATCTGATAAAACACGCCCAATTTGGCCTTGGTTGGTTGGTGGCTGCTTCCACGTTCAAACTGCATATTGCTGTTTCGTCATTATTTCGACTTGCATTCTTTTTAGATGCAGAAACTAACTTTGTACTTCACGCCGACACTCTCGTTTAGCTCAACTCTCTTTCTTACATCATCGGTGCGAACTCTGTCAGCAAGCGCTCGCCAAATATTGAGCAAATGTTGCGCAATGCTCGCATCTCAGAGAGAGCATGAAAGTATAATAAAAGCAGTCGTGCTTTTCTTATACTTTCATGCTCTCACGCACGACTGCTTTTATTATACTTTCATGTTCTCTCTGCCATACCCAGCTTTCATTTCCATAAGTTACAGTTGGGACTAGCACTGTTGTGTACAGCGAGATGTAAAATTTGGCTTAGGTGAATGAGCACATGGACAGTGTCATCTATGTCAGTGTTCCGCAAACTTTTGTGTTCAGGGAACCTACACTTACCAAATTTATATTATATAAATATTTAATATTAAAATCAATATATCGCAATCGTGAATTATGCGACTTTGACACCAATGCTCGTGGGTTTGATTCCCATACAAGACAAACATTCGTGTGCATGAACATGTCTGTCTTGGAAATTAAGTTGACGTTTAAATATTTTCTTATAAATAACACCTAACATTATAAATAAGCAAAAAGGTTGCAAATAAATAAAGAATTAATTCCGAATTATGTGTCCAAATAAAGAACCACCGTACCATGACAAAATTGGTCGTGTTTTATCAGAAAGGGATGTCAGGAGCCCTAGGAACCGGAAAGCGTACATGAAAAGAGCTATGAATGTTAAAGAAGCGATTGAGATGTGTAAGGACCATGTCTTATAGCGCTCGGTTATCTCTGCCTATCCCGCAAAGGACCTGGCGTGAAGATATACATACATATACAGACATTTTAAAAGTAAGAAGTCATGAGTGACTATTAGTAGATACTAAGTAGTGTTATTTATAAGTATCAGGAAAAGGGGTATGAGTGTTAAAGGACGTGAGGAAGTGATTAATGTGGCGTTCGGTTCTCTCTGCCTTCCTCTCAAGGGAATTTGCGTGAAGTTATAGATATGAGTAGATAGATAGATATATGAGTAGTATTTCGTAACAGGTACATTTGCTTTGCACAACTGTGCTTCCTTTAAGTTTATGCCACGTTTATTTTTCCAAGAAACACATTGCAATGTTGGCGATACGAATCACCAGGAAATTGATCGCCGGAGTCGGCGGGACCGATTGAGTGATCCATATTGGAGGCAGAATTAATGTTGGGGCAGCCTTGTATTTCAACTAGGATGATTAGTATTGGCTAGCAATAATTCAAGTATTCGGTTATTTACCACACGAGTATTTTGGATGTCAGATTTTTCACGATAACAACCAAGTATAATAGTCCGCCTGATGTGTAGTAATTGCTGAAGTTTGTAAATCTTTCTAACACAAGGAGTTACATAAGTACGTTACCGTCTCTACTATTTTTGTAAGTAACATTACAGGCAAATAACATACGGGCCATCTAATTTAAACTGATTACCATAGCTACTGGAATGATCGGAGTTGCCAATTGGATTACCGATAACCCCACAAAAAACATCTCTCCAGGGTAATAGGAGGTACTTCCCGAGCCGGACTGCTTTATGCGCCCTACCTCTCCTAAAATACCCAGACCAATACAAACATAAATGCTCATGTTCACAAATGTTTGTCCTTTGTGGGAATGAAACGCGCCTTGGTGTGATAGGTACACTGATGAACGGATTGTGATGATATTTAGTACGTATTATCAACAACGGGATCCCCAAGCTGACAAGGATTAGTTTAGTATATTATATTAGTTTGTTTTATACATAGCAGAAAGCTTAAAAGATACCTTGAATTTTTGAGAAATGGGGATAAAGCGGGTCACCAACCTTAGGTTTGTTCCTGTTTGTTCCAATCTTACTCACGTGTGGCGAATCCAATCGACTAAATACGAGGCGATGACATAGGAAAGGAGGGAAATACCTCACAAAAGACCGCAATCAAATAACATCCTTGGAAAGTTGTTGTACTTGCAAGCGCATAAGGCATCTAGTATAGTAACCACACGACAAGCATTTGCCGCATTTGACAAGAAAATATAAATTATCTTTTTTTTTATATATACAACGTTGTAAGCATACGACCCTCCTGATATAAAGTACCACCAAGTTTTACCAGAGAGAGACTTTGTACAATAGTTATCTGCGTGGGTACCTCTATCTCACCAATTTCTACCGCCAAGCAGCTATATTTATATAGTTGTGTTCAGGTTTGAAGGGTGAGATGTGGCAAAGAAATTGCTTGGTATTGTGACTTAACAGCGTTAGGTCAGTAGATTGACAGCGATTAAATATATTGCATTTTCTCCAATATTTTTAACCGACTTCAAAAAAGTTGAAGGTATGTTAAGCGATGTCTTCGCCAATTGCGGACCGATTTTGATGATTCTTTTTTTAGTGTATAGGGCATACGTCGAGTGTGGTCGCACATAAGTTTATGTGATGTAGCGTGTACAGGTTTTCTGTAACTTTCGAAAAACCACTCCCACCCGTGTGTAATAACCGAATTTTAGCTTGATATTTTCGTCGATTATTGTGAATCGTTTTTCATTTTCCTTCATGAAGTGAAGAAGATGTAGTTTCCATAATTTAGGGAAGAATTGATGTAGATACGACGAAGATCTAATGATAAACTATAAACATATGACAATGAAGACGACGCCTACTTATATAGTTGCTATATATGTGCTGGTGTCGATTTTAATGAAGTCAGTTCCATTTTTAGGGTTCCGTACCACAAAAGGAAAAACGGAACTATTATAGGATCGCTTTGTTGTCCGTCTGTCTGTCAATACCCTTTTTCATATGGACGGGTAGAGCTATCAAGTAGAAATTAATATCAAATACTCAGGTGTGCAATCCCTGCGAGCATTAAAAATCAAACTTCTAGATCAACGCAATTACAAAATACGGTTGTTTATACCTCGTTTATCCGCACCATCGCAAAGGAATCAAAACCGTATATAATGTATATTGACCTAAAATTATGAAATTTGTTACCTAAGAAGCAATGTCATGTAGCAAAAGTAAATGGAAAAAATCCGATAACTGTAAATTTGTAGTTACATCACAATAAAAATACTTTTTTTTCGAAAATAATTTGCGAAAATATTTTTTTACGGAAACCCTCGGTGTGCGAGTGAGACTCGCACTTGACGGTTTTTTTATTTAAAAAGTTTTATACAAAGAACGTTCCGTGACAAGTGCAACAAGATAGTTCTACTCCATGATGGGTCTAATTCAGCGGAAGTGGACCCCTATCTAATTAACTCAATTAGCTTTTTATTGAGGAATCACGGTACTTTGTGACCCATCTTTATCTTCATGCTAGGTCTCTTGCGAGGTAGGTAGCCACAGAGAGAGTGAGAGAGACGAGCGCAAAAAGATGCATTTGTAACCTTGAGCTCTTTATATAGATTGCAACAGTAATTCTTCGTAAAGTTGGAATAGATTTAATAACCTAGGCTCTAATATATGCATGAATAACTAGCGACCCGCCCTCGGCTTCGCACGGGTAGATACGTAGAAAGATAAATCAGTAAATAGGACACACAACAATCTACTTATTTGGATAAGTATTAAATACCATGACATGAATGTCATCAATAGTCATCATATTTTGATTCTATGCGTGAATTAATTAATTTATAACTGTTAGGCATAAAGTCTTTTTTGTGAGTAATAATAATTACTACGAATATGTAGTTTTTTATATTAGGACCACTTACTATCAGGTGACCCACATGCTCGTTTGCACCCCAAACGAGCATGTGGGTCACCTGATGGTAAGTGGTCACCACCACCCATAGACATCAGCAACACCTAAAGGTCACTAATCCGTTGCCAGCCTTTTTAGGGAAACATAGGTTCCTTTCTTGAAGGCACCCATATCGTATTTGTTCGGGAACGCCGCTGAGGGTAATTGATTCCACAATTTCACCGTACGTGGTGGCAATCCACTAAAGTGTACTGTAGTGGATTGCCACTCATCAAGATAGTAAGGGTGAAATTTTAGTTTGTGGCGAATGTTACGATAGTGGAACTCAGCGGCTGGTATTAAGTTGAACAGCTCCTCCAAACACTCCCTATGATATAATTTGTACAGTTCACAAAGAGAAGCAACGTCTCTTCGTGTACATAGCGAGTCCAGCCGAACAGAGATCACTGGTTCACCGACGATTTGAACTGCTGCGAACGTTGTATGTGATCAAATGGAGTAAGCGATATTTTGTTGCGCGCCAGCCCAAAGATGGGAACAGTATTCCATGTGAGGCCGGATCTGGACCTTATAAAGTTGAAGGCGATATTGAGCTGTAAAGTATCGTCCAGCTTTATTGATCACACCAACCTTCTTAGACGCCAACTTAGCTTTGCCCTCCAGGTGACTGCGAAACTGTGCATCGCTGGATATGGCGATACCCAGGATACCGATGCTAGGCGTAACGCTGAGGGGTATACCTTCTAATCGAGGAGCTACTATAAATGGGAACTTTTTCACAGTAAATGCGTACATTTATATTTTTAGGGGATTAATTTCCGATACAATCTGTGATCGACACTCATCATTCCACCGTGCAGATCATCGTTGTCGCTCCCCTTGCACTTAGTCTCTGTCACACAACAACTCTAAGGAGTGAAAGCAGCAGGGTCAGTGACATACCATGTCGATCTATCCATAGAACCAGATCACGAAACCTATCCAATCGCAGAGAGATGTGAGGTAGGAACGCGTCATTTCTCCGAAACTGTTCAAGATATACAAGTCACGGGATTGGTACGGCATCAATATCCGCGTTACCCCGTTTCCTAATTCATTAGGATTGGCGGGCTCCGCTACCTAAGCCTAATGATTTGACGAAAATACTAATTTTTACATGAAGCGACTATCGTCAGACCTCCACAACCCAGAGGGAAAACCTGATCTATCTCAGGTAAAGTCACGCGTCTTTCGAAATATAATTTCATGGACATTCGGGTTTCCTCACGATGTTTTCCTTCACCGCCGAGCAAGTGATATAATATGTACATACATCCGAAAACACTAATTTAGTGGTAGTGGTGGATTTGAACCGGGGACCTGTCGGTCACAAGATCGGTTCTTTATCCTACCAAGCTATGACTGCTTGGTGAGCTCATCAACCAATATTCACCTATTTTACTTTGTAGATACTAAGTATAACTTAATTGATGAGCTCGGTGACGCAGTGTGAATGACGCGACTTTGACACCAACGCTCGAGGGTTCGATTCCCACACAAGATAAACATTTGTGTGCATGAACATGTCTGTTTGTGTTGGTCTGGATGTTTTAATTTAGGGCAAATCAAAGCCCGTCTGGGGACCTCATAGAAAACCGCAGCCAAATATCAACTCCGTAGAAGGTTTGTGTGTAGGAACACGCAGGAGCGCGTGAGGAGTTGCTGTGGTAACAGCGGAGGAGATTTTGCGCGAGTGATACTTAATGTATTACAAGCGTTCATAGGCTACAGTATCCGCTTTACGTCAGGTGGGCAGTATACTTGTATGCCTTCCAACGTTGTATTAAAATATATAAACTACAAGTTCTCGACTCTGTTACTGCAAGATGACTGCTCGCGATAAGTATGAACACAAACTATATGACATTAAGGAGTTAGTTATGAATATTTAGACAAGCCCGGTGGTGGAGCTTTGGTGTCCAAGGAGCAATGCTCCTGTAACACTAAGGATCGAGGGTTCGATTTCCACGCAAGACAAGCATTTGTGTGCATGCACATGTCTGCTTATCTCGGTTAGGTGTTTCTAAGATGGATAGGGTGCAACAAACAGCCCGACTGGGGCTGTACCTCCACCTCAAAAAACCTTAGCCAAATAACAATACTTCTGAAGGGTTATGTTCCTGGGAGTGTGAGGGGTTACCAATAAGCTCCCAAGGAGTTGCTGTGCTAGCAGCGGGGGTGGCAACGCGCGGGCAATATTTTCTGTATTTGCAAACGTTCACTTTACATCAATCAGGTATGCTTGTATATCTCCCGGCCATGAACAAGAAAATAAACCCGGAAATTATAGTTCCTCAGTATATGCATTGGCCACCTGCCAATAATGCATCACTTTACTGGATACCAATATAGTCTTTTTTTTATAGGATTTTAGTTTCAGGCACCTAAATCCAATGGTGCAAGCGTGTTGTTGACCCAAATTTGAGGTCTAAAGATAAAAATCGTCATTAGTTTTGTTTGTTTGCGGTAAAATAAAACAAAATTGATTCTAAAATTGTTTGTCTAGACTCTAAAGAATATCTGGAAATACAAACACATACGGCTCACCTGATGTAAAACGGTTACCATAGCCTATGAAAGCTTGCAATACATTAAGTATCACTAGCGCGATGCGTCTTCTTCTTCTAAGCGTTATCTCGTTTCCTAAGCCATTAGGATTGGCGAGGGCCGTTACCTAGTGGATACTGATTTTTAAATTCTAAGGAAAGATCACACGTCTTTGAAATATCACTCACGATGTTTTCCTTCATCGCCGAGCTAGTGATAATTACGAATGTATACATAAATCCGAAAACAGAAATTTAGTGGTACATGGCGGATTTCGAACCGGGTACCTGCTGGTCATAAGATCGGTTCTTTATCCACTAGGGACTAGGCAATCACTATTGCGATGCGTCCTCTGCTGTTAGTACAGCGACGCTTTAGGAGCCTACTGGTGACCTTACTCATACGAACACAACAACTCTTCAGGGAGTAGATATTTGCCTGCGAGTTTCTGTAAGGTGGAGAGTACTTCCCCAGACGGGCTACATTGATGCGCCCTACCTCTCTGAAAAAAATCTTCAATTGAAATCTAACACCATTATAATACAGGAGACACATTTATTAAATACTAACTGAAGTACGCGGCTTCGCACGCATGAGATTTATTTATTTCTCTATAGACCTACGTCACCGGACTAAAGAGGCGGGCGTGAGGCGCCACAGCCTAGCAAAGTAAGTTAAACGACAGCCTAAGGGCCCCCGAAAGGGGTCGAACCTCGGCTCAGGACGTCGTTGGAGAATCTAATCGAACACGCGGGTTCGTGCCTAAAGGGCCTGACGGAGAGATCAAATCCTTTCTGTTTTAAAAAAAAACAAAGTTCAGGGTCGTAGATGCAACCATAGAGCGATTCAATTTTCATACAGCGCCATCTATTGACCTTTACGGGAGGCGACGTATATTTATATTATTTTTATTACATAAAAATGCGTAGTTATTTAAAAAATACGTATTCTATGAAAATAATAAAAACAAAATTGCAAAGTCCCCCGAAGGGTATTTCCCCCTAATTTTAACAGTTTTTCATTTTTTACGCAGAAACCCTAAATATTTACGGGATAAAAAGTACCCTATATTCTGCTCTGAACAGTCCTCTACCTACCAGTGAAAGTCCCGTCAAAATCGGTTCAGCCATTTCGAAGATTAGACCGGACAACAAACTGACAGACAGACATACAAAAAGTTAAAAATGCGTATTTAGGCTTTGGTAACGTGAAAATAATAATATGAGCTTAAGGCTTTATAAAATATAAAGGCTTTATTTTGAAATCACAGACACAGACTTCAATTTTATTTATATGTAAAAAAAATTGAAGTGTCAATTTTATGACAAGTATTTCTTAAACATTTACGCGAGTGAAGCCGTGGGTTGAAGCTAGTGCACATATAAAAAATAAATAGCTCCTATTTTTATAAAGTATGGAAAAGATTGAATTGAGCCTGAGTCTGTTTATGTTATTCAAACGCATTTCTGTCCGTGAAAGGCACAAAACGAGGACACAATGAGTGCACAGCCTGCATGGCTCTGCTGCATCGCGATGGAATCCTCGTTCTTGCTTTTATTCTGTGGAAACTGAGAGTCATATTCATAGTCTAACATTCTAGTCTAGTAATACATTCGATTTATTAAAATTATCGATAAATCGAAAAATGTTTAAACTAGCATAGTTTTTTGTTATACAACATCGGGAGGCATACAAGCATACGGCCTACCTGATGTAAATCGGTTAACGTAGCCAATAAGCGTTACATAACTCGCGCGATGCCACCTCGGCTGCTAACACAGCTAGGTACTAGTGAGTGAGTAGAGCTTACTAGTCACCTGAATTAAGAATACGGTATGAAATGTATTCTCAAATTATAATCAAGACAGCTGAATTACCTGTTGGACTCCCCCACCTAAACTTCTTCCTTGGGCCTCATATCTAACTTTGTTTGTATATATAGATGATTTCTAAAAAACTGTGCCAATTAGAAATATCTTGCTACTTTTATGACCTAAATTTGGGCCAAATCTGAACTAAATCTTAATTAAATCTAATTTTGAGGTCAAATGACAGTCGTCTCTCGTACCTTCCTTGAACCACATGACTGAAAGTGAAGAAAAATCCTTTACAAACAAATTAGCAGAGCAGAGCCATCAGCTTGATCAGCTTAGCAGCTAAAGTATATGGAAAAATCATTGAAAGGAAAATTGTACAGCATATGTGCGGGTGGACGGCAGCTTGTCGCCCTGGTTTGATGTCAACATTGGTGTCAGACAGGGATGCGTGCTGTCGGCTTGGCTATTCATCCTATATCTGGACAGTTGTCTTCAGAGAATAAGAAATCTGAATGTGGGAATGCGAATGGGTGACTCAGTGGTCAACTGCCTGCTTTATGCAGACGACGCGATATTAATAGCCGAATCACCAACCGAACTGCAAACACTAGTTACAACAATGAAAGATGATTGTATGAAGAAAGTCCAAAATATACAATCTCATACACTTGCTTCAACACTACATCATCAACCGTAATCCTAGTATTCGTTCTGGTTGCCTTTTTTTTAAATCTTATATAATTGAAAAATGGTATTTGAGAGCTGAATGGAGCGGTGGGTAAACTTCTAAGTAGCCGAAATCTAAGCCAGAAGGCACAGCTCGGTGCTCGGATTAGCACCGTATACAACACTGTGCTAATCCGAAGTCTAACTTATAGAAGTGAGAGCTGGGTTGGCAGAGAGAGCATGAAAGTTTTTGAACTATTGAAATGCCGTCGAGATGAGAGCATTACGCAAAATTTGTGGCATATCGCTTGCTGACCGTTCGTGACGACGTGAGAGAAAGAGTTGGTCTGAAAGAGAGTGTCGGTGTTAAGATAAGAAAAGGTATGCTCCGTTGGTTCGGACATGTAGAAAGAATGCAGGACGAAACAATGGCGAAACAGATATGTAATGGAAAAGTGGAAGTATGTAGGAGCCGAGGAAGACTGATACTAACCTACCATGACGAAATTGGTCGTGTTTTATCAGAAGGTGATGTCAGGAGCCACAGGAACCGGCGAGCGTGCATGAAAAGAGTTATCGGTCTCTCTGCCTACCCCGTAAGGGACCTGGCGTGACGATATACATACATACATACAAACAAATAAAACCCTAAAAATAAATCTAACTTACAACAGTGAGTACTCAGTAGATCGTATGACAATGGCGATCATATGTGGACAGATAGGTGACATCTATGTTGACATGGCATGTGTCTATGCATCGTAAGACAAAAATATAAAATTTAATTACCATTTGCCTACCATTATTTACTGTGTCTACCCCACAAGGATAGAATTACAATTGTAACGGTAATCGATCCATATATAAAAATTGCGTAGAGAAAAGATTTAGCGTTATTCTTGTTATTAGGTTAATTATAAGTAGGGTTACGTAACTAAAAGGCAGAAATAGAACCCTCATAGTGCCGTTCTGTTTATCCGTCTATGTGTCACACTTTGTGAAAGGAAAAATTCGAAATAATTCCAAATCAAAGCGTATAGGGTAACTACTCGTAATTGCCATATTTTAGGTACCCATACCCATGTAATTTTTCATGAAAAAAGGTCTCATAGCGCCAGTCTAGGAAAAATGTATAAATCGACATTTTGTTGCTATATCTGTTTGTGTGTTCTAAAGGAATCAATAAGTCCAAAGGATACATAAAATTGATCTAGAATCATAAACATTAAAAGTAAGCTCATAGCACCAGTCCTCTGAAAAATAAAAATAAAACATAATATCTGTCTGTTTGTTTTCAATATATAACGAAACAGAATGTATACGGTACTTAATGTTGACTTAGGATCATGGAATTTGGCAAGAAACAATGTCTGTTAGCACCAGTCTAAAAATCGCCATTTTTGTTTAAATGTCTGTTTGATTTTCAAGAAATCGTCAATCAATGAATATAGTACATTTTGTTGACTTAGTATTAAGAAATTTGGCAATCAATCCTCTTGATCTTGAACTACTAAAGGGGATCGGCCAAGTGCGAGTTGGGCTCGCATTCAGAGGGAACTCTCTGAATCAATGTAAATAAAATGCCGTAAAAACACGTATGAGATCAGCCCTGTGACAGACGGACAGATAGTAGATCTCCCCTTCTTCTTCTTCTCTCCCATTTTAATTCTACAAGTTCAGCGTTAATAAATCCATCTATTACATAAACATGTTCGTATATTGATGGTCTATTTATTTTTACGTATTTTTTCTAAACAAATCTTCAATTTGACCTACTTTCGAAAATAAATTTCCAATAATCTTTTCTTATTTTGTCTAGGGAACATTCAACGTTTACCAAATGTCATATTTGAGGAATCAGTGGCCTACTTTATCGTCAATCTCTCCTCGTTCTAATTCTAAGTTGGGCTTATAAAAAATATTATATTTATACAGTCAAAATTTTATTACTTACTTGCCGATGGACCAGTGAAAGTTGTTGTCACCCACCATAAAAAAACATGCTTTCTTTCTTTATTCTTTTACTCCTATCTTATCTATCGAAAATATTCCAAAACACTTTTTTGTTAAAATGTTGCACAAAAGTAGATCCCCTACTGTACTTCAAAAACTTATACGTTTAGCGTTATTCTTCCATATCCTCGTCCATTGGAAGAGGATTTTTATTCTTACCCTACTTTCAAAATCCGCTTCCCCTTGTTTCCCCTTTCTTTTTGCTACTATTTCCGTTCTCCTATCCCTGTCCTGCTTTAGAACATATATCGGCATTTCTCTCAGGGATTAAATATCAAGAAATCTTGAAATAGCTGTTTATAAATTAGCTTTGTTACTCCAAGTGCCGTTTCAATAGGCAGATTATTATTTTTCATGTCAACTTCTGATCATAATTTGTTTACCTTGGCGGATAAATTTTCAAGATCCATTCTGATTTTCCTACTGTACACTCAATGGATAATTGATTCTACCTTATATCAAGTTTTGATGATCCGTGGATGTACAGTGATCTGTTAATAAGTTAGGACTAAGGATTTTATCTCTTATCATTTGTATAAAAGAAGAAAGTAGAAGATCAGCACACAGCCGTTGGTCAGCATGGTATTTTCCACAAGGATTCCTAATAGCCTGACAGCCAGCGATCGGCAGACTTACGATATTTTAGCAAACTGCATATTGATGCTAGTTACATTATTAGACCTGCCGTTGGTGAAATGGGGATTTACTATCCCCAGCGATGGTTCCTTTGGGCGTGTCCAGAAGTCCAAGAATGCCAATATTGACATTTAAAACATTTTTTTATATCATAAAGAATATAAAATTTGTTTTTAAATAATTCAAAGGCAGACACTTATTGCTGTTCCAAGTATGTTTTATAAAATTTAAAAAAATTGATAAAATTTGCGTTATTTCTGAGCGAATGAGAGCGAAACAGGACTCCCTGTAAGAGTGAGCGAGTCAATATCGCACACTTTTTTTTAAGTACGACAAAGAGAGCGTTAAATCGTCTCCCCGCACGTTGGAACTGATATACGTGTCCTGTTTCTTTAAATATACGTAATAAATTTTTTCAACTATTGAAATTTTATAAACCACACTTGTAACCGCAATAAGTGTCTGTCATTTAATTATTTAATTACAAAATTATATACTTTAAGATATCAAAACGGCAGGTAATCTGCGATCACGTTTTAAAAGTCAATTTTAACGTTCTGGATACGCTCAAAGGAACCATCGCCGGAGATAGTGAATCCCCATTTCACCTACGGCAGGTCTAATTATATAACTAGCATTAACATGCAGTTTGCTAAAATGCCGTAAGTCTGCCGATCACTGGCTCCTACACCATAAGAAGCTCCTATAGAGTGATTTTCATAGTGCCTCTAGGGTTGTCCACCACCCGAAGTTATCGAACAGTATATTCTCCACATATCGCGTGGGTTTAGTTTGCGACTTATGGTTGGAACGAGTAAGTTTTCTCGTCTTTTACTCGAAATTTCTGAATCAATCGATACGTAATAATAAAATATAATACTTAATTATTGTTTTAGGAACATCATAATATTAATTTGTGTGGTAATTTGCCTCATGCCCAATGTGAAGTACTTAACATAGACTATGATAACTTGTAATACCTGCAAAGAGTGGCCGTCCCCTCTAACGCCACCGCTAACACAGCATCTTATTTATAAAAAAATTGTATTTAATGTAATTTTTATCACAGAATATTTCAGGAAGGGTTGTCAAAAACATATTTTATTTTAATTTTATTTTGTGATGTGTTGTTGAACATGATGTTATATTGAACATTAAACTGTATTACTGAGCAATATAAAAAGTAGTTGATACTGCTTTTACCCGGCTGCGGTGAAACAAAAAAGGATGTGTGTGTTTGACATGTGTACAGGTAGATATATATGTCCGTTCCTATGTGCCCTCGTAACTCCTAAACGGCTGATTATTACGCGAGTGTCACCAGGTATTAAATTATTGTTTAATTTAATACCTGGGGATAAAAAGACGGATTTTGGCGCCAAAATGTATATCTGGAAAATTATTTTTTCCCCATATCAACAAAAAAAAATTGGATATCAGGCGGTACAAATTCCACTTTCTCTGTCAACTTCTTCCACTCGTTCCATTTTTATCCGTAAATGGATCCCATCGGCTACCCTATTTTTTTATAATTATATAATGTTTTTTAGAAACGTTGTATGCAATATATCACCATATGATTTTCTTTAAATAAATATTTTGTCTCCATGAACATAAAGTATATTCGTGTCAGATTTTTCACTAGTTTCTTGCTTGGATAAATTAATTTTGTTTTTTTCCGTACTGCAGCTGGCTCTTTTAAATTGCTTTTTTATTTCTAATATTGTTGGTAACCCTACTCCTGACATGAGTTTGCAGTCCGAAGTTCGCGTGTTGGACGATCGTATAGCCAGCTTAGTAAGTCATCCTATTTAACAGGTCGAAAGTTTAAATTATAAAATTTAATACCCCAATGGTCATAGTATAATCACATATATATATATAATTATTTTATATTACTTGCTTTTGTTTTATTTCAAGAGAGATAATTTAAAGAAAGAAACTTTATTTAAATTTCCGAAACATATGGAAAGCATATCTTAGTTGTTGTTAGCATTGTTATATAATTAATAGGTAGTGAAATATTTGTTGCGTTTGTCATAATTCATGTCATGCTGTAAGTAAATTCAAATACTTATGCGACAATTCGTACACACATCATGCATTTTCGAAATCTTATCACGTGATAACAATAGCGCTGAATGATTAGGTCACTCTATTGAATCATTATTCAAGGAAAAACTTCTCTTTGTCCCGATAATGCCGTTTTCCCGCTATTCCTCTGCGGCATTGAATTATGGGGCGAGACTATGAATAGGACTCCGGGCCTCCTTTAATAGGATTTAAAAGTGGCGGGCATTTGCGGGTGCTGCGCTCTATTTTAAGCTTTGGGTGGTGACTTTCTGAGTGCTTTGCCGTGTCATTTCTGTTCTGTTCAGATCCTGCTTTGTCCTGAAACCCCTGATACTAAGGACTTCGTATATTACATAGTGTTTTGCTAAATAAGAACAACTGACTTTCTCTTCACAGCATATTTTTGAAGTTCGGTAATTTTTTCTTAAGTTCCTTATTTGCCATTACAATGAAACAAAGATGTATCATTTAAGTTAAAAGTTTACCAATAAAAATACTTCGTATGTCTCAAAGGTACATGCCGTGTATTTCTAAATTACAATAGTTTCTTACAACCCTGTACAAGCGACTAATGTTTTTACGAGGTCAGTTGTGGAGTGGTTAGCAATGCTTTTTTAATATTCTCTTAAAACACCAACGTGGGTGTTTTTAAGAGAGGTAAGGCGCATCAAAGCAACCCGACTGGGGTAGTACCTGTACCTCACAAAAAATCGCGGTCAGGCAACAGTTCCCTGGAGGGTTCTTATGTTTCTGTGAGTGACAGGAGATAGAAGTAAGCTCCTAAGGAGTTGTTATGTTAGCTGCAACACGAGTGGCAACACGCGAGCCGTACTCCTTGTATTGCAAGCGTTTATAGGCTACAGTAACAACTTTATATTAGGTGAGGCATATGCTTGTGAATGTTGTAAAACAACATGGCCATTACTGTACTTTGCACCAGTTTTCTGCTAAAAGTGCATTTTAATACAGCAAAATCATAAATTAGGGTACCGTACAAACTTTACGGCCGTCGTTAACGCCAGTGCATTAGCTTAATTATAGTCGACCAACATTGTTTAATTGTTAAATTTAATCGTCAGCTCTACATTGCCCAATAAAATCCGGCTTCATCAAATAGTTATATACTTAGAGTATACATAAACAAGCTATAGAGCGCGCCTTACTAAGTATGAACCGTAAGCACACGTATGAACAGCACCACGTGTAAAGGTCGCTGACGATCCAGTAGTAAAGTGTGCTTCTATCTAGAGGTAACAGACTTGTAGGTTTTAAAGTATCTATAAGCCTAGAAACTTTGTCAAGTATATTATATAATATCCCTATAATAGTTCTATACCATAGATACGTATTTATAAAACTTTGCTTACAATCGGCACAATAGACAGGAGATACGCGCGCTCTGTAGCATCTGTAGCTTGCTTTTGTGTACTTTAAAGTTTATTTATGTATATATAACGTATGTGTTTATGTAATCGGTATTGAACTCTTAAGTTTAAGGCGAGATTTTGCCTCCATTTGTGTGTTCTACTGATTGCACAACGGGTTGTATTCTCGAAGAATTGTTCGATATGATGCGGACAGCTTCTTTTTACAAACGCACTGCTCGACGACGACGACCCGGAGTTCATCCTCACACACTGGGACTGTAATGGTCTCCCAGCCAAGGTTTTCCCAAGGGACTACAGTATGGGGAAAAGAAAGGCGTGATGAGGTACCATGTAAAAAGCATCGGCAACGCATGAGTGACACCCCTGGTGTAGTAAATGTTCATAGGCTACGGTAACTGCCTACCATCAGGCAGGCCGTATGATTATTTGCCTTGGTGGTACAAAAAAATCTTGGCAGGTTTGTCTGTACGATCAACATAAAACGGTATAATAAGTAAGCACAGTAAACTATTGTAGTCATGTATTTGAGAGTTCGTTTGCCCAACATTGTGTAAATAACACACCGTATAAGTTTCTTGACTTTGAATTCTTAAATATTGACGAAGGATGTTCTTACACAAGCCAAGATAAAGCGGGAAAACAAAGACTAATTGAATTGGCCGTTCTTACCCGGGGGTCAGTTTGTATCGGTCATTATAAGAAGACTGCTAAAACGGTCTTGTTGTTTATTCAACACATTATCAGTTGCGTTTATGTCGAAGCTGTAACTGTTGCCCTCATCTCCCAGTCACAATTTATAAGATTACCAATGATAGATAATGTATCCAAATTACAGTCTGTAGCGTGTGAACCAACGTTTAGATCTAACTCACGGCTCCGGGAGAATTTCGATAGTTGAAGTGTCTAAATCTATAAAGGGTGTCAGTGAACACCATAAAGCAACCGAGTACCTGTCTCTTCCAATGTTTAGTTTGGTTCAAATTTCGCCGAAATGTGAGGCTTCTCTTATTTTTTCAACCGGCAGGTGACCGGTTGTGTGAGTGGGACGGCTGGCTCCAAAATCCGAACGCGAGCGGATGAAAGCTCGAGGATTGAGTGAGTGAGAATTCCGTTCCGTCGTCGTGCCCGACCGAATCGTGATAGTCTAGTCTTGCGTCGTCTCGGACGGTGTACGATCGTGTTTAGTATCATATTTGCGTGCTCAAGTTGTAACGTCAAAAACTTTACGAAGCATCGCCGGCGTGTGATCTCTGCTAGTGTCAGAAACTGTAAACATTTGTGTATTAGCGCTTCTTGTTTGTATGGTTAGCTTCTAGTTGTGTACTTAGATATCTTTATCGTTAGATGTTTTATTCGATTCGTGTCTTTATTTTTGTGGAAAACGTCAGCATCGAGTGCTGTGGGGCAGATCCTGTTGCATCTTTAGTAACGGTCAGTACATTTAATGTTTTTATATAGCACCACCGATGTATTTAGAACAGTTTGTTCTGATTTATATTTACAGTAGTTTCGGTCGCATTGATCTCTGAAAATATTTTTAAAGCGTGCATGTATTTATTTACTGTCATTTTTTATTCCAATTATCCTTGAGTTTAGTTTAGTGAACTTGCAGTATGAGACGTTTTGTTCGTGTGTTGCCATTTCCGTTGCTGACCCAGAAACTCCTCAGGAGCTTACTGGCAAACTCACTCACCCGCAGGAATATAATTTCACTAGATAGTTGTTATTTCTCTGCTGCCTTCTGCGAAGTGCAGGCACTTCTCCAGTGGTCTTACTTCAATGCGCCCAACCTGAATGTCAAAGTCTTGTTCGTTAATTAGCAGGGCGCACCACGTGCTTTCCAGGTTGGCTTGGACTCTAAACATGATAATGAACCATCTAATTAATTAGGCACGTGAGTGAATATTTAATTAAGTTAATTATCATTTATCAACATCCCATTCATCACATGAAAATGTTTGAGTTGTCGACTCATTTTGAGCAAATTTTAAACTAACCGCTATAGGCGAGGCTTGAATACCTACTGATGAAATGAGTCTTGTAAAGTCTATATCAACAGAATGATGAGTAGTGACATTAATCTCTTTACAATCTAGTTGCAGTAATTCATAGCACTAAAAATGCTGAATGTAGGTACAGTGTAACTGAACTAAATTCATCATTGGTCATATAATGGCAGGCACTTACTTACTAGGCTTACGCCTGTGGCTTTACTTGGAAGGCACGTTTTTTCAAGAGAGGTAGGGTGCATCAAAGCCCGGAGGAAGTACTTCCACCTAACAGAAAATCGCAGCCAAATAACATCTCCCTGGGGGGTTGTTGTGTGAGTGAGGTCAGCGGTAAGTACCTTAGGAATTACTGTGTTAACAGAAGAGGTGGCATCGCGCGAGTGGTAGGTACTTAATGCTATGCGTTAATAGACTACGGTAACCGTTTTACATCATGTGAGCCGTATGCTTGTATGTATTCTGGATGGGCTTGTTTGATGTTCATCCCTGTGTTCAGTCTATGAGCAGCATTTGTTTAAATACACAACTTGTTCTTTATACAACTGACCAAAAAGGTGAAAGGGAGGGTAATATTTTTCAAGAGATGAGTGCTACACATAACAAATATCATGCTATACACTTATATATCTTACGTCGTCGTGGTAAAGATGAGTTTTGAACGGCGATTCTCACACAGACAAACCTTTGTATGCACGAATATGTTTATTTGGTTTAATCTGCATTTTTTAAGGGAGGTACCTCACAGAAAACCGCAACCAAATAACAATTCCCTAGAGGGTTGATGAGTTCCTGCGAGTGAGTGAGGTTACCAGTAAGCTTCTAAGTAGTTGGGTTGCGAATGCGGGAATGATACTTCCTGTATTACTAGCGGTCAAAAAAATTGATCTGTCGCCGTGTATAATCATACTTAATCCTATAGCGAAAAATGTGTTTGGAATTAATGCTTAACAATCCATTTTATTTATTAATTAAATAAATATTAATTTAAAACATGCGCATTTTAAAATCTACCCACTTAATATTATTATGGTAGTACCCTCTTTTGCGAGAGGTAACTATCAGAAAGCATCATAGCACAGCTATCTATAAATACTTACATACATTGTTATAAAATCATAGCACGGAAGAGTGTGTTGTATATGGAAGATTAAAAAATCGGCCAAGTGCGAGTCGGACTCGCGCACGAAGGGTTCCGTACCATTATCTATAAAAACGGCAAAAAAATCACGTTTGTTGTATGGGAGCCCCCTTAAATATTTATTTTATTCTATTTTTTAGTATTTGTTGTTATAGCCGCAACAGAAATACATTATCTGTGAAAATTTCAACTGTCTAACTATCACGGTTCATGAGATACAGCCTGGTGACAGACCGACGGACGGACGGACGGACAGCGGAGCCTTAGTAATAGGGTTCCGTTTTACCCTTTGGGTACGGAACCCTAAAAAAAAGGTTATTTTGACTGGGCTCATCTATTAGCAAAGACGCCAAAACAGTATTTAAAAAAAACATATTCGTGTGTGTGTCTATATTTTATACAGTTTTAGATATAAATAAATTTGATAAATTTACACAGCGACAACTTATCTTCTCTTTATTTCTATCACGCCAAGCCCCTTGCGGGGTAGGCAGAGTGAGACGAGCGCCACATGACTCGGTTCTTACATACCTCACTCATTTCTTTAACATTCACAGTTCTTATCCTGCACGCATTCCGGTTTTTAGGGATCCTAAGATCAGGTTCTGATAAAACACGATCAATTTGGTCATGTTAGGTAAGTCTTGACCTTCCTTGGCTCCTGCATACTCCTCCTCTCGCTTCCTGCATTCTTTCTACATGTCCGAACCAACGAGCACGTCTCTTATTTTAACATCGACACACTTTTTCAGGCCAACTCTGTAACTTATAATCATGACTATAGTTTATATATCAACTATTATTATTATGTAAAAGATGTTAATTAAGTATTCTTCTCAATGATAGTGTACAGTCAGTAATGTTACATTACGTGTGCTTTTACGACACTGTGAAAGTCTCCATCAATGACTTTGAGTTTGGCTGGTAGAAATCTCTGTGTGGGATAAGTCCGCCTTTGTCCCTTATAGTAGACTGCACGCCAAATCCTTTGAGGGGTAAGCAGAGAGAGCTGACCGTCACATGAGTCGATTCTCACACATCTCATTCGCTTCTTTAACATTCATAGCATATATTATTTTATAATTTAATTAAAGATACTGCAAACAAACAATAAAAAATTCACTCTGTCTTCTTTTCTCAACATATGAACGAATCATAATGTAATTTGATACTAAGGTAGCTTGGGATCTAGAGTAGTAACCTATATATATCAGTATAGTAATGCTTTATTTAAATTTAAATTATTAAAATAAAATACTATCCTCAAGTGGGCGAAGCCGGGGCGGAAGTTAATGTCGTAAATGTATATCTAACAAGATTGTGTAAACAGAATTTTTAATATAAAATTCGTGGCGTATAACAAGCGTAACTATATTATGCAAAGCACCCAAATCACTTAAACCATTATATATGTAGGGACTAGTGAGTAATAAATACGTATCCCACCCACGATTGATTAGGAGTCCAAAGTTGAGATACGGCGATCGTGGATGCCATTAAAATGCAATAAAGAATACTTAAGTTAATATATAAGTTAATGTATTATATGCTTGCTAACTTGAGAAAAACAACAACGATATTGCTGTTTTACACCATGCATAAGGTTAATATAAAATCATGCAAATAAAATCACAGGTTTATCCAATTTTTTTAAATATTACATTATAGTCGTAGGTAATATTTTGTTACATACAACTATAATTAATATGTTATAGTAATAAATGTATGTACTAAAATTTTCCACAATTCTACATAGCATACAGAAATTTCTGCCTAGACTGTACCATTACAAGTTCTTGTCTCCACGAGAAGCTGGCGTAGATTTAGATTTTCTATAGCAATTCTTGTAGATTTATACCGTCGCATACATTATTTTACATGAATAATAATGGATTAAGTCGAAGACATGCCGGCGCGGTGTCGCTATGCCTGGCGAAGCGAACATGCATTGTGAGACGGCAGGTTTGTTCCCCGATGAATAAACAACTGGGGTCATAAACGGCACATAAAATTTTGCCATTTCGTAGTCTAATATATTTTCGTATAAAAATAATCATGACTCAGTTGCATTGCAGGCGATTTATCGCGGCTTTTTTCAGTATTCTGGGTAAATTTCCATAACTTTCTGAATGTTTAATTTTAAAACTTCGAGAGTTATTTATCTATCTCTCTGTCTATATCTACAAATTGTTGATCTATCTGTATATATATCTTCAAGCCAAATCCCTTGCGGGATAGGCAGAGAGTATCTAGGACCACATAACTCGGTCCTTACCTTACGAGTTTCTTTACGATTCTTAGTTTTTACCTTCTGATAAAACACGACCAGTAAATGTTTATGTGCTCGTATTATTACGAAGCTACTATCTATATCATGCAATGAATCATTACCAGCGCTACTATCTCCTATAAGGTATTTATCCTAAATGTTGAAATGCGAGTCATGCCTGATGTAATGGAGCTTATATCGTATTGTACTTTGTTTTGTTATGTAGCGGTTAGTTGACGTACGGCTTGGAGAAACCTAATGTTTTGGCTGTGGTTATGAACCTCAGCTGTCAATAGGCCAGAGTTGGCTTAGCAAATTACATGATAGCAGGTCAAGGTAATAAAGTCCATTCAAAGAGAGTGTTCGGTTAAATTGATATAACAACACCGTCGAGCACTGTGACTTGAACTGCAGTGTTTGTATTATTTTTGATATATTGTTATTTAGTAGTCATTTTTTTATCTTTTGAGACACGACTAAGTCATTTATAGTTTGTTTAATTTCAGACCAAGACAAACAGTCATGTTCAACCCAATCGAACCCACGAGCGTTGGTGTTAAAGTAGCGTTATTAATCACTGCGCCACCGACCTCGTCAATCAAACATTGATGTGTCATTTCTTACATGTCATTTTTTTCTTACTCGTAACAAACGTACATATAAGAAATGATACATCAACAATGGAAACTTAATAAGCCTATATGTATTATGTTTCTATTGTTACATCAAAACAATTTAAACTTCTGTGTTTATTTAATGTGTATTATAGATGTTATTAGAAAATATGTTTCGAAATAAAATTTTGGTTTTCCCTCTGGAGGTGGTCTAACGACAGTCTAGATTTACTCAACTTATTTCCTAGATTATTTACTTTCAAAATTTTCTCTTCCTTTTTAACTAACATATACCTAAAAGGAGAGGTTACAATTTGACGGTATTTTTTAATAGTTAATAGGTATTTTTAAATCAATTTTGATAATTCGTTTTTTTATTCGGGGCACCAAACAAACATCCAATAAGGTTTTTAGTTCGGGAAATGCTCTGATCGTTTTGAAGCGTTTTTATTCTTCGAATATATTTCTTTGTTTTCACCTGATATCTTACTTACCTACATGTTGTTACTTAGTTGAAACTTTGGCCTAGTAAGGCTAAACGAATAAGTATTTTGTACATGCTGGAGATATATAGAGTCAAATTGAAGCTAGAGTTTGATAGAATAATGCAATTACAACACATGCATATTTGTTTAAATTGAAAGTGGCAATATAACGAGATAGAAACATTACTTGCATGTTCAGAATTGACCTTATGCGGTCATAATGAACAATCTAAAAATATAAAGTGGGTCAGAATGACTATAAATTAATGTGTGATGGTATGATACACGGCAAAAGTACCAGGGAGTCAGTCGTGCGCGGCGGTGGACCGGGGCGAGTCCATTGTCATTCAATCGGTCCATTGTGGTCTTTGTCGGGCTGCTGCAGCGTTGCTGCAGTGTCCGCCGTTCGACACGGAATACCGAACTCTAATATACATAAATGTTAATTTATTAAAGAGACTATGTTGAGATGGAATGTTTTAGTTTCCCCATAAATATTTTGATTTAACGTATGTTTTGCAAACATGTTTCTAAAAACACAATTGTTAAAAAAACATTTCATCAGGTTTGTATACTGTCGCGCTTACGATAAACACCTCAACAAAGATTTTTAGCGAAATAAAGTTAATGCAATATTAAAATTTAGAAAATCGAAGTCTGAGAGGAATCGTAGTCTGGATTACGTATCATCTTCGCACCAGAGTGATGGTACTCGTAGATATGAAAGAGAAGAAGAAAGAAATATACCGTCGAATCGAGAATTAAACTAAATCTTTAGTGAAAGAGAAGCGTGAAAGACTACTTATGAATGAGGAAAAGAGGCTCACGAGGAACTTCGAGGCTCGAAGAAGAAGTCTCGAAGTGGTTCGTCAGCATCCAGAATGGATAACATAAAATGTAAAGCTGGTGGCATTCTTGCTAACACTCAGGAAGTGTTAGAACGGTGGAGTGAATATTTTAGTGAAATGTATGATTATGTTTTCTTTTCTTTTATACAACTAGATTGGTAAACAAGCATGCGGCCCGCTTTAGATAGTAAGCGGTCACCGTAGCCTATTGACGCTCGCAACATCGGGGAGTGTTACTCGCGCAATTACCCAGTAATTTCTCTGCCATATCTCACCCTTCAAACCGGCACTCAGCTATATAAATATAGCTGCTTGGCGGTAAAAATAGGTGAGACAGAGGCACACACGCAGACGACTTTTCTACAAAGTCTCCCTCTGGTATTATGTCCAAGACGTTGGCACTGTGAATGAGTCTGTGACTGACTCGGTAGTGCCAGCGTACCATGAAGACATTCTCGTCGACTTCAAGTTTGAAAAATGGAAAGTCAGTGAGAATCGATATGGCTGAGATGATTGGTGGCACCTACGTTAGTTAGGGACGGCTTCTGGTTTTTAAGCAAATTATGCTAGAGAACCGGAAATAAAATAAAATAAGTTCCGACTGATTGGAGACGCACAGTTATCGAACCCTTGTATGAAGGCAAGGTTTCACGTATAGACTGTGCCAACTATAGGGCCATCAGTTTGATCAGCTTAGCAGCTGAAGTGTATGGAAAAATCATTGAAAGGAGGATGAGGCTGAAATCTGATGCAATGCTTTGGGAAGCATATGGTGGATTTCGAAGCGACAGTATCTGCACGGATCAAGTTTTTTCACTCCGCAACATCGTCGAGAGGCATCTGGCTATGGACCAGAAGCATTTTGCGGTTTTGTGGACCTTCAGAAAACATTTGATAGGGTCGTGCGAAAGAAGTTCTGGAACAATTTGTCCTGATATAGGGTTGACAGTGACCTGCTCCGTGCTGTGCAGTCCACTTATAAGGATTGTCTACCAGAATAAACACTAGGATTACGGTTGATGATGTAGTGTTAGAGCAAGTGGATGAGATTGTATATCTTGGAAGCGCTTTTATCAGCAATGAAAGGTACACCGCTGATGTGGAGAGACGAGTAGGGAATAATGTGTGAATGGAGCGTTGGGTAAACTTCTAGACAGCTGAAATCTAAGCCTGAAGGCACAGCTCGCTGTACACAACGCGGTGCTAATCTCAACGCTAACCTATGGAAGTGAAAGCTGGGCATAGCAGAGAGAGCATGAAATTAGAATAAATGCCGTCGAAATGCGAGCACTGCGCGAAATTTGTGGCATAATGCTTGCTGATCGCGTTCGCAATGATGACGTAAGAAAGAGAGTTGGTCTGAAAGAGAGTGTGGATGTTAAGATAAAAAAGGCATGCTTCGTTGGTTCGGACATGTAGAAAGAATACAGGATGAAAGAATGAAGAATGAAGAATGCGAAAGTGGAAGGATGTAGGAGCCGAGGAAGACCAAGACTAACCTACCATGACCAAATTGGTCGTGTTTTATGAGAAGGTGATGTCAGGAGCCCTAGGAGGCGGCGAGCGTGCATGAAAAGAGCTATGAATGTTAGTAAAGCAAGTGAAGTGTGTAAGGACCGCGTCTTATGGCGCTCGGTTCCCTCTGCCTACCCCGCAGGGGACCTGGCGTGAAGATATACATACGTACGTACACAAAGTCTACAAGTTTCTCAACATGATATTTTATGATTCATTCCTTCATTAGACCCAGTTTTTCAGTTTCATAAATGCATTAGCTAAAACTTCCAATTCAGTTTTACTATGTATGTACTTATAACTATATATTGATATATAATTATTATTTTTGTAATTGCGACGTCATTTTCTTTGTTTTGTTACATCATCATCATTTCATGTTGATATTTCGTGTAGTTTCAAAGAGACAAGCAAAATATAAATAAATACGTTGTTCTCGATAAGTCGTCGTCGATAACTCGACAGTTAGTGCATTTATCGTAAGCACGCAGTACAGCACAAAAGTGATACTCGTATTATCATTGGTTGCGGCTTTGAGCTATGAGTTAAGAATTTATTTTGCTAGTTGTTGTAATTTTATACTGTTAACATTTGGTGGAATATAACTTTTGCAAAATTATAAATTCAAATCTGTAGAAAGCAACAAATTTTCTTTAATACAAATTTAATAATGTTGTACAGCTAAGATCAGATCGTGCTTTTAACATTTAAATTTCGCTCTTATTATTTACGACATACATACAAACTAAGTTATAGTAAAAGTACTTGACGTATACTTACTTGTACTTTTTTATCACCATTATTCGACCGCTAATTCCAGTCGCCCGTCCTAAGCTTTCGTTACGGATCTCAGGATCTAGCTATGGAACTTAGTACCCGTTCAGATATTAACTATTTTAACGGCATTTATGGGGCCGAGCTTTTGTTATATTTATTTTTTAGGGTTCCGTACCCAAACGGTAAAACGGAACCCTATTACTGAGATTCCGCTGTCCGTCCGTCCGTCCGTCTGTCACCAGGCTGTATCTCATGAACCGTGATAGTTAGACAGTTGAAATTTTCACAGATGATGTATTTCTGTTGCGGCTATAACAACAAATACTAAAAAATAGAATAAAATAAATATTTAAGGGGGCTCCCATACAACAAACGTGTTTTTAGGGTTCCGTACCCACAGGGTAAAACGGAACCCTATTACTGAGGCTCCGCTGTCCGTCCGTCCGTCCGTCCGTCCGTCCGTCCGTCCGTCCGTCCGTCCGTCCGTCCGTCTGTCACCAGGCTGTATCTCATGAACCGTGATAGTTAGACAGTTGAAATTTTCACAGATGATGTATTTCTATTGCCGCTATAACAACAAATACTAAAAAATAGAATAAAATAAATATTTAAGGGGGCTCCCATACAACAAACGTGATTTTTTTGCCGTTTTTATCGATAATGGTACGGAACCCTTCATGTGCGAGTCCGACTCGCACTTGACCGATTTTTTTTGCTCATTTTTGCTTGATATTGATAACGGCAACAGGTAGACGCTTGAAATATTCACAGAATATTTAGTTATATATTCACTTTAAGAATAAATAATTAAATTAAAATAAAACAAATATTTAAATAATACAACAAACGTGATATTTTTTTGCCGTTTTTATAGATAATGGTACGGAACCCTTCGTGCGCGAGTCCGACTCGCACTTGGCCGATTTTTTGTTTCTGTATACGTTGTACACATTCGGGCTTGGTTTTTTTATAATAGAAAATAAGTGATTGACTTGCATCATGGTAAGACGTGCATCACGATGCCGATGTAAAACCGCGTACCTAGAAACCCCATGCCCCATATGTGTTCGTAACAGTCTACTAGGGAGTTCATTAGTTCATTCCCCAACCTGAGAATTTGTAAAAGACACCCTCTTTAGATTGTTACCAGTCTGGTATAAGGATGAAAGCTTTTTAGACGGCTACTTTACTGTAGAAAGCTGCGAGCATCATAAACCCTTGGCCTTGGACATATAAACAGCTTCAAACACAACCCGTTGTATAATCACGGTAGAACACGCACGTTAGACGTACTCGGTTGTGTACGTCAATATTATACATTACTGACATAAACATTTGTAATAAGTTGGGATTATTTATTTCCTGCCTGTGAACCTATCTCTCCCAGCTGCACGTTAGTAGATATTCCCAGTAATTATGCAGTAATGATCGTTAACACGTGTAAATTGCACACCATTCGCAGCGAGAACGGCTGTATCATTTGCAATGCCATCTTCATTACATTTAACAGACCTACTATTAAGCTATATATTACAAGCCTTTAGAAGCTATGGGGACCCGCGATCCTTACACACCTCACTTGTAAATAATGGTATTTGAAAGAGGAGAAACCAGAACCAATGTAAGGATTACAGTGGATGATGTACTGTTAGATTATTAGTAAATAAATAAATAAATAAGTACTAGGCTCGCCATATAAAAGAATCTTGTGATGTATCATAGTTATAGTGAAATCACAGTGAATTAATCAAATCATACAACGATTTAAATTTTTTTGTTGTACAACGTCGGGTTTTAAAATACAGTTGACACGTTTGATGTGAAGAGGTTACTCTTTTTATTTTCAAAAAAAATCGTTAAAAATTAGGTAGAAAGGAAGAAGAAAAGAAGAAAGGTAGAAAAAAATCTCCCTGAGGAAGAACTTAGACAGGTCAATATAGCGAAAACGATCAAATTCGCAATCGCGAACTGAATCTCAGAATCCTATGTGATATTTTTGGTAATGTATGACAATAAATAACATTGCAGTTGTGTAGTTTTCCCGGGGTTTCGTTGATTGTGTAACCGAGGGTTCTCTTATCTCGACTACTCGCTTATCTCGTTTAGGGTAGGAACAGTAGCTCGACTAGACCGCCTTTTATGGGGGCTTATCTTGTGATATCACCCGATCTTTACGATTTTCAAATTGAACGATGGGGCCTATGAGGCTTTGTCTGCCAAAGTGTCTGCTCAAATCGTAGATAAATTGTAGTAACTTAGTATACTGGTCTTTTGGCTGAGATAGCACGTATGTACGACAATTGCGTTTAGTAATTCGTAACAATTACAATGCCTGCAATTAGTTAAATTCAAGCATCAAAAATGTCGACTTTATACGTTAGTGTAGTGGTAATAACTTAGTTTTTATTCTCTCATTAGTTTGCAAAAGTACCCGCTTTGCTTAGTATGGTAGTAGAGACAGGACGATTAAGACATACTAAAAAGAGAGGAGCATAGATCAACTAGCGCCTTACGTCTTTTTGATATAATTGCCAAAACTTTTCGAAACGTAGTTGGGCTGTCACTCTTCCAGATCGCGACAGTGAGCGACGTCAAAACCGGGAAGGGCGAGTTTGATTCAGCTCTTTTATGATTATGTAATGTTTTTTTACAAATACAAATATATTTATTTTGTAATAACATGAGTGTACATGATAAGATGTTGGTGTAAATCTGATTGTTCTTCATGTTTGGTCGTGTAGCATACAAATTTTATGTCTTCACTCTTACATTGCAGAAACCAATGAAAAAACAAAGCTTTTGTTGAAGTCACTTCTTACAAACAAAATTATTAATCGGAGTACTGTATTTGTAATTTAAGTACATGGTACATTATAGGTACGAGTATCACCCCTCTACTTCTGATCTCACATCGTTTTAGTAGTTCCAATCCTATATTTACTTCGCAAGGAATTTAGCGTGAAGATACAGATAGAAGTATATACAACTTACATTAGATACATCAATTTATTGAAACAACATTTTTTTATCTAGGTTATTGAAGAATGAGGTCTAGAAATTAGAAACATGCAATTTGATCCTGCTTTGTGTGCTTCCGCCACCAAGTTGGTGGCGGAAGCACACAAAGCAGGTTCGATCTAATTGCATGTAAATTTGACATTCGCAAAATAACGCCTGAATCTATTAACGATTAGAAACATGTTTTATATTTAGACTTCAATACTAGTAGTAGGCTATGTGCAGTTATACCCTGTGAAGAGACAGACAGACATTTTAGAGTTCGAGATGAGACGATAGTAGTTAAGCTTTTTGGGTTTCCGTACAGACAGGGTATCAACGAACCCTTATTACTAAGGCACCGTTGTCTGTCCGTGCATGTGTTTGGCCGTCTGCTCGTCTGTCGCAGGGCTGTGTATTTTAATTGGTAGAAATTTTGAAATTTCAACACAATATAGCCGCTACAGTAACAAAAATATACATATATGCGTGTTTTATCTACATAATTGTTCGGAATCCTTCATGTACTAGTACGACTCAAAAATGAATCATGCATAGTTTAGAAATAATTATGACGATTTACGGGTAGGTCCTCACTGAAGTTCTTCATGAATGTACATTTTTCTTCGCATGATGTAACTTTCAAGCAGCTAATAAATAGTCTTGATGTTAGTCACATATTTATGCATTCCGAATAAGAACAAGAGACATTTTTAAAAGGGCGCCTTGTCCAACCCTTATTTATCGCTAGCGCCGCCAACGGCCAAAGCGGTATTGACAAAGGGCCCTCGGGAATGAATGGGATGCCATTCACTAAAATAAAATATAAGTCTGTGACAATTACAAGTTACAACAGACATTGTAGTCGTAATGTCTATTAAAGGGAATAAGGGGCTGTGCCTGGATGTCGGAGAATTTGTGGCGCCTATATTGTGATGCGCTTTCCGTCAATGTAACAGTCACCTGGTCACAGTAGAATTACATAACAGTAGAGCGACTAGTGCACTTAGGCCTTTTGTGACATATTCGCGTTTGAGCAACAGTTGTGCTTTTTTGTGTAACTGCGATGTTTTCCGATGTTTGTTTGAAGTATATAGGGAGTACCGTGTATATTAGACCAACAGGTGATAAATGGAATTAGAAATTATCCCATTTATCACCTTTTGGTCTAATATACACGATCTAAGGCAAACACAAAATTTTATTGTATATGCAATTTGATCTAACCTGCTTTGTGTGCTTCCGCCACCAATTAGTTCATGCGTCCTAGCGCCGGCCGGCACTACCGTTAGTAGATGCAAGGGCGCATGAACTAATTGGTGGCGGAAGCACACAAAGTGGGTTAGATCAAATTGCATGTAAATTTGACTTTCGCAAAATAACGCCTGAATCTATTAACAATTTATTGTATATTTACATTAGGGTGCAGATCTCCCACATACGTAATGTTTATAATTTAATAATAGTCATTTAAATATTACAATAAATTTATCTTAGAATATTGATAATAAATGAATTGGCAAAAATAAGTTAATTTACTAAAAAAAGGCGTCAAGTGCGAGTCCGACTCGCGTAGGTACTGAGGGTTCTGTAAAAAGTTATTGGTTGCGTTGACTTAGAAAGTTTCATCTTTTCACTGCTCGATGGGAAGGGAATCCTAAGTATTTGATATTAATTTCAGCTTGATAGCTGCACCCGTCCCTGAGTAAAAGTGTCTTGACAGACCGACTGACAGACAGACGGAAAGCAAAGTGATCCTATAAGGGTTCCGTTTTTCCTTTTGAGGTATGGAACCCTAAAAAGTAAAAATCATGCCTGCCATTATTTCTAAAAATACCTATACTATAAGTATACTTACTGGAATAATTTAATACAAAAATTGATTAGGTATATAATTATTTGATTCTATTATTATCTAATTAAGAAGTAGCTTTACTAAGTAGGTTGCATATATTTTTGTGATCACTTTTCTAAAGCCTGTATTTTAATATTCGAAGATTTTTTTATTCACTCTGCAAAATATGGATTACATACATAATTCGTCAAATTGTTTTTATTACAAAGCGTACTGCCTTAGTTACCCGGGGGAACGGTAAGGATTCCTGATATATGAATCGGTTTATTCGCTTAAAAGATAAAGTGGAATAAAGACACTCAACCATACATGAACATTGAAACCATTTCAGTCTTTTTTTTTTAGCAGTAGTGTAACCAAGTTATTGTATGTGCTAAATCATTTATAGACATATAACAAGTCTGGACAGAAACACTGTTATATAGAACTTTTCTTTCTTCAACTCTTTAAATATTTTAAATTCGGAATGCGTTTATTATGTTAAAAACTTCTTTCGATTTCCCACCGTTTCACATACGTTTTTTCGTTATTATTATCAAATTACACTACTGACATCGACTTATATTACTACCGTAGGTAATATAAGTCGATGAATACGGAATAGGATGTTTAAGAAAATAGGATTGCAGTGATAGCCTTGCAGTTGTATAAAAAAAGAGATTTAACTTGTATGCGTTTCAAGCCCTCCTGGGTCGTTCTATTGTATTTGTGTGCATGTCCGTGAGAAAGTAAACAAAAGTTTTAGCTCATTGTTCATCAGCTGAATTGACATTCATTTTTACTGTGTGTATGTTGACACGACATAGCCCTGGTTGTACTTTCGCATTAATTGAATACCTGACGATGGGAAATCTTTCCATCTTGTCCATAAACAAATTCTTCTTCTTAGAGTTATTCCATTTCCTAAACCATTATAATTGGCGGAATCCGCTACCTAAGCCTAAGGATTTGGCAAGATACTGTATATGACATGGAGCGGCTGCCGTATGACCTCCGTCTAGAGGGAGAACCAGGCCTTTCTTAGGTTAGGTCATACGTCTTTCGAAACATAATTCTTGGACGTGCGGGTTTCATAATTACAAATATGTACGTAACTCCGAAAACACGAATTTAGGAGTCCAGTTCATGCCAGGATATGAACCGGGGTCCAGTTGCTCAATATGCCGGTTCCCTATCCACTGGGCTATCACTGTTCGTCCTTAAGCAAATTGTCCAACTTTACAGAAATTGAGCGAGTGAAGTGTTTTTAAAGAGCTTCATGAGCACATTCTTAAATTTGTAAATACCTTCAAAAAGAGGAGAAGTTCTATTCGACGCACATATTTTCTTCTTTTTTGTGTGTATGTTACACAAAATCTTTACTAATTGTAAACCGATTTTGGAAAATATCATTTATACGTATGGTAAAGATATATACCTAAGTAGGTACATTTGTAATTCTGAAAACCCTGTTTTTTGTAAAACTTCTGGTGTTTCATTTGATCCTTATACATTTGAAATAGTCATAGTCATAATACAGCAGTATTCGGACTACAGGGTGGGTGGCTGATCTCTGGAAAGCCGTTTTTCTTCAGGGATGATAGAACCTTAAAGACCGCATGTACAGGCGCATTGTTAATTCGGTCAAGTAACTTTGTCTTCTATTCAACATTAATTGTTGGTTTTTCTAGTAAGTAATCAATCATTAAAATCCCTTATACGCTCCAAAATGTGGTTACCATTAGTTTGCGTGTTGACGGCCGGATCTTTAATTTCCTTGGTGACTTTTTACCTTTAAGTTTCCGAATAAAAATTTCATCACAAATTTAGAAGATAGCTTTTTCTTCCTTGTTATTCGCTAAATATAAAAATGCTTGAAGATGTTCCACGCGCCTTTGCGTCTCAAACAGAATTATATTCTAGGCACCCAACCCGCGCTCTCCTTGGACACCCCTAAATGTTCATGAATTATTTCATGAATGAACTATCTTATATAAACTCGACAGTAGCTCTACCGACTGGTATGTTACATATTACGGGGAAGGTTTAGAAAGAAAAATGAAACGCGGGTTAAGTCACTGGTATCAATTTGTAAGTAGTATATTTTCCTTATATTCTTAAAATATATAAATTAAACAATGCAAGGAGTCAACGAACGTACAGAACCCTCTGGAACACGGTCTGTCTCGTACTTTCAACTGCTTTTTTTTTACTTAAACATTCCATGACTGCCTGCGGCATCTGTGGTACCTGTCAGGTTAACGCATCTCGTTAAACGATTATCCCTGTCCTTTTCAGGGAATGAAATGTGTGGTCAACCATCCCCTTTAGGAATTCGTATAATAAACTGGCCTAAGATGGCTTTAAAACTTCGGTATTGAGAATGGATAAGTAGATGCCTGTGTGATAAGAAAATGCTTAATTATCTCCAAATTCATCGTAGATATTGTACTTAGCTACAGCAATCCAATAGCTAAAATTAAGATTACTTATATTATTAAGTACTGAATAATATAATAAAAAGTAATAAGATACATGATAATATCTATATGTAATACTAGTTGACACCCGCGTCATCGTTCGCTTTTTTTCTTTCCCGGTAATGTGTAAAACATATAAAAAAAAAATGTAATCGGTCGAGACAACCTGCAAAATTGACAGAAAAGTCTTTCACCGAAAATTCCAGGGTACACCTATAATGCTCCTTACAAGATATTACATCACATTTGGGTTAATTATAAATAGTATTGTACGATGAACCTTTCGTAATTTAAGCTGGCGTTTCCCTATACTATATAAGGTTATTAGTAAGGGAATGCCCGCAATATCTAAATGCATAGTTATGTTGCCTGCGAGGAGTTCGTTTAGTATTTATATTAAAAAGTATATATCAAGGCGGTACTTTGACATTTTTTTTTTTTAATTTTGTCCGTTATTATATTTTTTAATTAAAGTTGGCAGCAAATTTGTTGTGGAACATATTTTGTTAAAAACGAAATATAGTGGAAAACCTAAATTTGGATTTGTTATCGGCCGTTAAATGTAGAATAGATTTTGGGTGGAAAACGAATGCAGGTACTTGTTTAATTATAAAAAGAAAGCAGATATACAAGATACGGAACTCTACCCCTACACATGAGTCGATCTTACTGTTGGTTAGTTTTTTACATCTGAGACCAGCCAGGATGACCAATAAGGAATTATGTAAGGAGTTGGCTATCTGAATAAGGTAGCTCTATAATTATCTACATATAAGAAAGAGTTAACTTTTTGTTATAATGATAACCTTAAGATATTTTTTGTTGTGATTACATTTTTGTAGGTAGATACGTAAATAATTTATTATTATATAGGTGTTATTTATATGAATATCTACGTATTACATTATTTCGTGTGTCGCTTGTAAAATTACTTACAGTAACAAAAAATACTACTTTGCTCTTTAAGTGGGTAACTAAAGTATCAATGTAAGTTACTTTAGTTATTTTTCATCCATAAAAATGTTTCCCTGGATAAAGATGGTCTATAAGAAATTTAACTAGTATATATAGGTTTTCTTTTAATAGGAATACTCGCATCTGTTTTGAATCTCAGTAATAAAATACTATTTGACATTATACAGTTTTAGTAACTTCTATCCGTTTTCGATTTTTTTTCATTATTGAAACAATAGAGAAAACCTCGAGGTCGGACGAACAATTAAGATATAAATCGCATATTCAATGAAACTTTTTTCCTCTAAGTAGATAATTATACAAATATTGACAACTTTTATAGGTAATTAACTTAGCACATCAATGACTTTAATTTAATCAGTGAATTTGTATACAAATGTACTCAGTTCAAATGATTAAACAAACAATAAATAAACACTCCGTAATTATACACATATTTATGTAGGTACGTAAGATAAACTAAATATATATTTTATTGGTATAAAACCTTTAACACAGCTGACTATTTACTTCCTTCTGTATGGTGTCATATTTTTCCATCACACTGATTTTCTTAACAGATATATATTTTTTTATACATCTTCGGGAATCATACAAGCATACGGCCCACCTGATGTAAAGTGATTACCTTAGCCTATGAACGTTACAATACATTAAGTATCGCTTGTGCGATGTTACCACTGCTGCTACACAGCAACTTATTTAGGAGTGTACTGGCAACATCACTCATTCGCAGGAACACAACAACCCTCCTGGGAGATGTTATTAGACTGCGGTTTTCTGTGAAGAGTGGAGGGAGGTACTCCAGATGGGCTGCTTTGATTCGCCCTATCTCTCTTAATACAAAAGACGTGAAAACGTGAGTGTTATAAAAATATGTTTTCAAAGCGTACTACTTGTACCTCGATGGCAGAAAGATAACAATGAAAACTACAGTTTATAATAAATACTTAAAAATTAAGGTCACTGATGATGGACAAGATGGTGGCAAGAACGCTGGTTCCATTTCTTTGAACGAAGAGCTCCTTAGTCTCCAACATTACCAATGCAAAAAAAAAATCTTTAGAAAATCTCTATGCAGTATTCACAAATAGCATCTGCGCCCTCATACGTTCTCAGGAAATTATAGACTATTAGAGCTCTTATCATCATCATACGGAATTTCCTGTCGTTCTAAAGAACAGGTGATATTGAAGGTGATAGGAGCCCTCCTGATAAACTCATTCAGAAAGCTGCGGCAATCTAACCTGTCACCACTCGGCTGATAATAAAAGCTATGGCGCCCAGACTGATCAACTTCGCTGCCATACGGACAAAGTTGGGGCTAACACACTGCAGCCCGCAGTTGAAGTTCAATAGTAATTTCAAATGTTCAACGCGCACATTTTTTAAGAGAGGTAGGGTGCATCATAGCAGCCCGTCTGGGGAAGTACCTCCGTCTGACAGAAAACCGCAGCCAAATAACAACTCCCTAGAGGGTTATTGTGTTCCTGCGTCTGAGTGACCAGTAAGCTCTTATAGAATTGCTGTGCAGAGGTGGCATCACGCGAGTGATGTTACGACGTTACTCCCGAAGTTGTATAGAAAAAAAATTGTTGTTGACCAAGAGTGTCCATAGGTTGTCAGTTAACATGAGCTCATTATTGGTAAATGACGAATCAAGTCAATGGACTGACCCCTTCTGAGGATTTACCTTATTTTAATAAGCCTAAGAAGTAAATATTTCAATATCTCCTGGGGAATCCAATAGGATGTCTATGATAGGACATTCATCTGACTAGGCATTCTTTTGCATACGCTACAAAAGTAATTAGCGGATGTTTTACTCGTTTGAATACCATGAGCCGAGGCAAGTAAGGCCGGGAGAGCAATACTTGAATTTTATTTTATACTGCTGCTGCCATTTCTAATAGGTAAACAGTGTTTTCTTTGCAAATTATGGTCTTTTTTCCACACAAAACATGGAGCCTGTTTCATTTTATTTCCAAACTATTTAAGAATTTCCAGAAAGAAATTAAACAAAGTAAATATATGAAAATTTTGGAACTAAAAAGCAGTAATAATACACCCAGTGTGAAATTTTAAAATGTTGAGAGTGGATGCCGAATCAGTGAATATTTCCAGTTTATTTTCCAAAATAGGCACAAAAATAATAATGAAATACCAAGGAACTGTAGTGGCTGTGTTCGGATATTGTTATCTGGAGATATTAGAAAGAAATTTCATGAAATTTGGTTTTTCATTTCATCCGAAAGATAGTGTTTGTTTGCAATTATGTATAAATAGCAAAAATTGCACGCGGTTATAGATGTACCGCTAATAGTTTCATCATCTAGATATATTTAATACCATACGAATGATTTTTCTTATATAATGATATTTTATATAAGAAAAATCATTTTTTACAGATAAGGAGCAAGCCATGTGGCGCTCGGATCTCTCTGCCTACCACGCTAGGGATTTACCGTCAAGTTATAGATAGATAGGATCTGGCGCTATTTTCGTTAATAAATAATTTAACTCTACAAATACTGAACGCAGTTTGAGTTCAACAGAAATTTAGTAAACTTTTAATATTAAATACCGAGAATTTTACAGGATAAGGCAGGAGTTCGTAGTAGGGGCATGCCCTAAGAGCAAGAACCTACTTATCGGTCGACCGATCCATCTACGAACTGGAATGTAATGGAAAAGCGTTGTCAGTACTCTACGTTTGCCGTTACGATCGACTAAAACTCAACAGTACTCCAAAAAAAAATGCCACTTAACTTAACTAATAAATAATACATTTAAGAGATCTTTTATTCCTTTAAGAACTTGCATAAGAAATATCATAAAAACGTTTAAATAAATAAAAAACCGGCTAAGTTCGAGTCGAAATCGCTCTGATCGAACGAACACCCAAGACAAGCAACGGTGATCGTAGTTGTATGTTGATGGACTTACATACTCGTATTTAAAGATAGTCGCAAAACTCAGTGAATAGCCTTAGTGCGGCTTGTGTGTCCAAGCCGCCGCCAACCCGCACGATGCAGGGTGGCGGAATACGCTCAATACCCTTTGAAGAGAGATCCCAGGAATGAGTTTGCGGTATCAGGTGGGCCGTTCACTCACATATGTGCCGTGTGATACAATGGTTATATCAATGATGTGCAATAGACTTTTCTCCATATAGATTTTTCAAAAACAAGTGAATTTCCGAAACTAGTTTACGTAAAATTTCTTGATAAAACATCGGAATGCTTATAGAAATTTTAAGTTTACTAGGTTCTTTAACTACTTCTTACAAGTTTTTTTTTTTACTTAATGTTACACATTTTTATAAGAACAAAATTTGTACTTCTTACAAAATGACGATATATCAAATTTTCAATTTTTCTATCCTCTACCCTATCAAAATTTTGTTACAACAAAGTTTTTCTGAATATAAGGTAACACAATAGAAGTTCATAAACATATAATGTTAATGGAACGGTTGATGATCAAATCAAATTATTTATTCAGTATCTGTTTTTTACAATTTGGGAATGAGGGTTTCTTTTAAGTAAATATATATTTGTGTTACAATTTCCCGCTCTCTCTAACAATGTTTATGTTTTCTAGAGTGATACTAAACAATGACATTTTGATATACCCACCTACTATATTTATTACACTAATAAACTACTTTGTGTCGTATACAATTTTAAAGTAAAAATAACATATATATGTACACAAATTAGTTACAACATTCGTTAATGATAAGTATATGTGAGCATACGTGTGTGAATTGTGTGTGTGTGTGTGTGTTTGTGCATGAGCCAGAATAAACATTAAAATAATGTGATTAATGTGATAATATGGATATCAAAATCTATTTGTGGAGGTTCCGGGAATATTGGTAACACTAGAACAATTGAATCAAAAAAGTAACAATGATTAAGTATGTGTGGTTATTAGTGCATGAGTTAGAGACCATTAATTACTATATACTATTATATACTATTAACCTATACGAAGTCGCTGGTCAGAGTTTTATGTTCATAATGTCGAAACACCCCATAAGTAAGGCAGGTATGTCTGCCTAATAATATAACGCAGCCAAGACACGACGACGACGAGACGAAAGTACGAAAAATTTTCTTAGTAAGTATGTATTTTCTTAGCCTATTAAAGAACATTTATTTATTTCTTAAGACTATTGGCAACAATGATTTAGTACAAAAGGCGACGTACTCGTCCAGTTAAAGGCCGTGTATTTTTTTAAATTTATATATGAATGAATGTGTTAAAAGGAGTTATTAAGTAGTGTTTAGAAATTCATTTTTTTTGTTTTAGTATTTGAATTACACCCATGTCAACCCAGCAAATTTGACTAATCGCATTTGTAATTAGTTCTACTGCAAAATCAATAATGCGTAGGACTCTGAAATTCACTGTTGTGAAAATAGCAAACAAAAGAATAAATATAAATAATAACATTATAAAACGAAAAGCTATCCATAAATTTAATTAATTTGTTAATTTGACGCCAATCCTAATGGATTAGGAAACGCGATAGATGACCGTATTTATTGGGGACGGGGCGGGGTTCGCTACCTAAGCCTTTGGATTTGGCGATGATATTGATTTTAACTTGGAGCGACTGCTGACAGACCTGCACGACCCAGAGGTAAAATAAGACCTTTCTTAGGTAAGGTCACGCGTCTTTCGAAAGCTTTCATGGATGTGCGAGTTTGAAGAAGTGTTTTCCTTCCTTCACCGTCGAGCAAGTGATAATTATAAATATTACACAAACACGAATTTAGTAGTACATGCACACTAGGATTCGAACAAGAACTAGTCGATTAATAGGTTGGTTCCTTATCCACTAATCTATTACGGCACTTTAAAAACAGTATTTCGTAAAACACTGAATTTCCCAGGCATTCAACTATAGATATAAAAAATCTAAATAGACACATTCATTTTTGTTTGTTTTCTGAACGCGCTTATCTCCGGACCTAACAGTAGGATCTGATTTTTTTTTTCACTTGACATCCCAATTAGTAAATTAAATTCAGTACCTATCACGATCCGACCGTTAGAAGCCGCGAAAAAGAAATAAAGTATAAAAAACGGGATACCGGGATACGTGAAGACGATGTCGTGGGCTGCAGTTAGTAAAAGAAAAATGACAATAATAATAGATAATAATAATACATAAGAAACCTTGAAATTTGTTCATTTTATACGCCTTTATTTATAAAAAGTGATGCCAAGATTGTTTACCGCATAGGACAAGTAAATACAAACTGAGTTTAGTAACATTATTATCTAGTGATTTACCGCAGCGTGCATATTGTAAGGGCAAAGCTTATCTAAAGATATTCCGAAGTTGCAACAGAAGTTGAGTCCCTTCAATCACGCTGACATTTAGTACTTGATCATTAACTGGTTCCCAAGGTATAATGCTGTGCATGAACGACTTCCCTTTACATTTCACAATCACATTCTCATGTCAGATTGCAGTGTACTCGTACGTATGATTGCTATTTGATGTCTTAATTTTCTTTAAAAATCACGACTTAATACAACCCAGATATTTCCAGGCAAGTATAAATTGCTAGTGGGTGCATACTTATTCACACGGTATTCCAGAATCGATTAATATGACAAGCTAGTGGTTCTTAACCCGTTAGCTGCACTTTCTTTTACGAGAGGTAAAATCTTCCTGGAGAATTGTTGTGTTCCTGTGTGTGATGGAGGTTACCAGTAAGCTCCTAAGGAGTTGCTGTGTTAGCAGCAGAGGTGGCATCGCGAGAGTGTACTCGATATATTGCAAGCGTTCACAGGCTACGGTAACCGCTTTACATCAGATTGGCCTTGGGGATGATACATGCATAGCTTGTATGCCTAACGGCGTTGTATATAAACAAAAATGTTCCCTATAGACTCCAAAACGATTTTGATGAAGCCCAGCGGGTAATTCCGTGAAGTTTGGTAGTGATTAGATCACCCGTGCGATGCCGGGGCGGGTCGCTAGTGTCGAATAGAATGCAGGAAACCGTTTCGGATGCAGTCCACGCTTTGAGCAGCGGTATACGCGCCTCATCCTCTGCGAATATGTCGATGGAAACAGAGATATTGGACTTCCTCTTTCTGCGTGACGTGAATTATTTATGTATGTACTTACATCATTCATTAAAATATTTTCATCAGTATAAGAATTTGTTACGTACAGTCACGTCCACTTTTACCTTTTTACTCTGGTATTCTTATCTTATATTTGTAGTACCTATCTATAGGTAAAATTAAATATCTTGCTTTGCCTATTCCAAACTTGGCAAATAGAAACACTTATAGACTCAGTTCGTTCACTCTAAGAGAGACGTAGGGCATTTCAAAGACTGCGGAAGTGCCACCACTTCGCTGAATACTGCAGCCAAAAAACAGCTCCTTTTGGAGGGTTGCTGAGTTCCTACGAGTATATGAGACGACCTGTAAGCGCCTGAGAAGTTTCTATATTGCATACGTTTATAGACTACCGAATTACCGTCTATACCACTTTATTTTGTATTCTTGTTTGCCTACCGACATTGATTAAAAAAACACTCGTCGGGTCCGTCTTCATGTCTGTCCGTCTGTCATAAGCTCCAAGAATTAAATGATACAAGCTACAGACTTGAAACTGTCATAAAATGTAATAACTGTTATAGTATAGAACCTATGTTGTGATTTATCTATTTTTATATACATACGTATATGATTCTATGAGTAGCGTGTAAGTAATAGAAATTGCTTATAGGAAAAGAAACAAGATTTATTTAACAATGGTAAATTCCGGGCAGGTCGGCCTTCAACTGCGAGCACTGCGTAAAACATGGTTACTGTTAAGTGGTTATTTGAATTGAACGAACGTATCACATATAAAGTATTTTGAGCATATTTGGAGATCGATATGTGCTATATTCAAAAACATTTAGTTTAATTCTATTGTTGATGAATTTCTCACGAACTAACCCCAGAACAGAACTTGTTGAGGCTGTAGATTAGTGCATTGAGATGTTGTTAAAGTTTCACTACGAACATTCGAATGCTGATTATGACGTTGTAAGGGAAAACAAACGTGAATGTATTGTTTTGAAACGGGTAAAGAAAAACAGCAGTCTCGTGAAATAGGTGTTGGAATACGCGAGCAGACCAACGAATTTGAGGCAAGCGCGTAACGTTTGCACAATCTCACTTCAAGATTAAGTGTCAATGCTGACTAGCATACAATGTAAGGTGAGAGAAATAAAAAAATGTATTTCCTAAATAAAATATAAATTTAATTAAAAACTAATATGTACAATTACTGATGTATTGAAAATGACGGGTTTAGACAGAATAGTTCGGACTCAGACGGGCTTTAAGGACTCGACTACGAGTACGAGTATGAATCTAACCAATTGTTCAGTAAGAGGGGACCGGGTGCGGTAGAGGACTCCGGCGGAGACGGTAGTAGTTTCTGGACACGGCAATAGGTCCGGACGGAGATGGGCCGTAGAAAGGCAGGTTGCCCGCCATTGCAGCAGCTGAGGCGCTCCAGGCGCAATGAACTTGGAAATATAGATATATATAGGAGTATACTTCAACATACGTATTCAACGTACCTAATGGCCGCATCCTATTCCACTGTGACAATGTTTTTACGCATACGGTGAACAAAACAAAATTATTTTTAGTGGACCATCCTACACATAATCCGGACTCCGCATTCTGTGTTTATTTTTTATTATTCCGAAAATCAAAGATCTAAGAAGGCTTTCGACCAATACGTATGGTCCTTGTGTTTTGAAAAATGCTTCTACCGAAGGCAAAAATGTTTGAAATAGAGTAATATGAAAAACAATAAAAAGGTAAGTACTTTATTGTGCTTTTAACTTATATGTTTACGAGTTACGCAAAACTTTGAGTAGGCGACCTTTTGTACGAAATTGTCATAAACATATATATCTTTATAACAATTAATACGACATAAAATGTGCGTAATTAATTGTTTAAGTGAAAATACAATAAAAATTTGGGCCTCATCGCTAACGTACCTACTTATAATTTGTATAGTTCGATGTAAGCGACTAGTACAGTAGCAAACTGCACAAATAGTCACTACAGTAAAATTTACGATTTAAAATCTAATTTAAACTTGGAAGTGCCAATCGACGTTACAAGAGAGGGAATGAATTTAGACTTTGTGTTCAAGCGGACAAGGTACAAAACTGAACAATAATTCTGCAACGAATTTGATCGTAAAGGTATGGTAGGTAAATCTACGTACCTCAACGAGAATTTATCGGAGGATCCAAGACTTGGGTTTAATTGGACAGCAGGTGGTCTTAGAATCGTTGTCGAGGGTGAAATGCCATTCTTCGTTCCATTGTCTCCAGACGACGAGAATTGGTTAATAGGTTTTTATATTACCTACGTAAATAAAGTTAGTTATGTATCTACTAGGTGCGTTATATTAATTCCTGATATGAACAGGTCTTATTTTGAAAAAAATATTGCATTTATTTGATACTTCTAAACGTGATAAGATTTGCCGAAACACGCACCAATCCACCATATAATAGTTGTAATACAAACAAATATAATTAGCAAGGAAGGCGTGTTAATATTTTTTTTGTATAAATATGGTATGAAATGAGAAATGCAAAGCTCTGTAAATATGGCCTATCAAAAACTTTTGCTTGACTTAATATTGTTATATGTAACAAACTTCGGTCTACGAGACTTCAAATTGCAAATTGGGCTAACAAAACACTACACGTCATGTGCAGAAATCTCAAGGCAAATATTTGCGACGACTCGGCGACGCAGATATTAAATGCTCCGTTACCCTCGAACCTTGAAGGGTTTCCGAAGAATGGCCCCTTCCTCTGCTAGGGAAGGGAAATATTGTAAGAGCTCGATTTGTATGCGGACACAATGACTCTTTTAGGAATATCAAATTATCCAAAATTTGACAGAATGAGGTCAAGTTTCGAAGTCATTTTCCATATTCATGTTATCTCTAGAAAGTGAAAGTATTTACAAAATACACAAAACTAATATGCGTAAATGGTACCCAAATATAAAGTTCTTTTGAAGTAGGTAGACAATCGTCGTCTACCTATGTAATAAAATTACACTCTTCCAGATCAAGCAAATTTTTAAATAGTATATTTAAAAAAATCTAGCCATATATGTATATACGTATATTCTTAATGACAACGTATTAGTCAAGTATTTATACATTATATAGGTTCATACATACATTTTGTAGAGTTGAAACTATTAATGCCGTTTTATTAGTTAAAGTATAATGTGAAAATTATACATAAAAAACAAAAGCTTTCGGTGGTTCAAGAAAGGCGACAAAATATATTTATTGACCTATGAAGAATTTATCCGCTGAACGCATTTTTTGTTTGATGTGAGCGTATTCACATTTTCTGTCGCACAAATACTACGAGTATTTGGTATGTTTTTCTTGCCATAAGCGAGTTGAACACGTTGGCAAGAGCAATTTAACTATTGTAGAAATCTGAATTATGACAGTTGTGTTCAATGAAGTGAAAGAAAGAAAGACCGAAAAATTTGTTTATTTGGTTACATTTCACATGCTTGTTAAATTACAACTAATTATACATCAATGCACCAAAACGGCCTCCGCTCAGCATATGTCGTGGCCCGTGGTGTGGACCACAACGCTGGTCTTCCGCGGATACCAGTAAACTATTTAGAAAATAATTTCAAAAATATCTATATAATACAAAAGAATAAAAAAAAAAGTGGTAGACAATAATTTCAGATGCTTTTCAGTTAGTTGGCCCCTGTGGGCCGTTACTACGTCACCTGAAAGGAAAGGCGAGCGTGAGGCGCCACAGCTTGAAAAAGCAAAAAAGCGACTGCCGAAGAGCCCCCGAGAGGGGTCGAACCTCGGCTTAGGACGTTGCGGAGCTAAACAATCGAACACGCGGGTTCATGCTTGAAGGGCCTACGAGGAGAGGCGCCCAGGTACCGGGGCTACTTGGTGCCTGGTGCATCGCGCAGAAGTCCTAATTCTCCGCACTCTCACTCTCGCACTCCGCACTTCGTTGTATATGTGGAGTGTTGAGGTCGGGGTCGGAGAGGTGTAGGGGGCATTCGCAACTGTAATGCGATTATCAAGAGTAAAATTCGCGGTCCGCGCCGGAACCCCCGGGCGTCGATCCGCGGGGTGTAATTGGCAGCCCGGGCTACCAATGGGTTGGGTATTGAGATGCAGTTTCGAAGTAGCGCATAGACGTTACCTTCATGAAAATAATGATGAAAGGGAGTTCAAGGTCGAGATGGAGATCCGCGGCGCTGAAATAATGAGGGGGGCCGGTAGCATTGCGAGCAAATCGATTTTGCTTTTCAATCGTTAGAATTACGTTGTTTACCTTACAATATCCATTTAATTAAAATAGCGTATCCGTAGTTGTTGAGCTAGTGCGAAGACAAAGTTGTGTTCGTGGGATAGCGACGGGTTAAAACATCCTAACAAGGCTGAGAGTATGAAGATCGCAATTTGCGAGATGTGGTAATTACGGCTAGTTAAACAGAGCCTTTACCGGTGACTGGGAAAAACAGACTTACACTGTGAATATGAATTAGCTTGTCTGCTGTGCCGACTACTTAGTTCAGCATTTAAGTATTATAAACGCTCCCTATGAAATCTATAATAGGGCAGAATGAAGTGATCCCGGCTTTTAATAGGTATACCTGCTCACATTTTTACATTGTCGATCTAAATATAACCTTCTTGCTAAGTATGTACCACACATTCACATTACCTTGTGCAGCTGTGTTATGAATTTCTCAAGATGTTTTCGCCTTTTCCCATGTTGTTTATGATATTAAATTTATATGGTACTGCCATGAAACGTGACAGAGCATAATTTTATGATGTATTTACATATAAGTGCCATGTACACATGACAACAATGCTTTCAGTTAACTGTAGAAATATAACGCTAAATAATGTTACCAAATTAAGTTAGATTTAGTAGATATTTGCATTTAATTTTGGGTTTGTATTCTGCAATTCCTTAACCTTCATTTAACTGTAGGTAGTTCAAAATTTCTGCCACGATGGGAACTAACTACAATTATGCATAATTACCCAGAGAATTGTGTTCTTGATACAATTTCATTTTTCGAAAAATCTCAATCGGTTAAGTGCACGACAAGCTTTACACTTTGTACCGTTCTTATGCTGTACGTAATAAGGTTATAATCGAATTTCGAGTGTTAAACATGATCTACTCTTATCTGTGTATTGTAAATCGACTAATATTTTTGTAAGTACTCACATAGTATGACTTTTTTTATTGTACATTTTAGTGACGAGCTCGGTGGCGCAGTGGTGAAACGCGCTGTTATGCTACTTTGACACCAACGCTCGTGGGTTCGATTCCCACACAGTACAAACATTTGTGTGCATGAACATGTCTATTTGTATTGGTCTGGGTATTTTCTATGTATAATAAGTATGTATTTACAAAAAAAAATGTATTTACGTATGTTTATCAGTTGTCTAGTACCCATAACACAAGCTTCGCTTATTTTGGGGCTAGGCGGCGCTGTGTAATTTGTCCGACAATATTTATTTATTATTTATTTATCGGAGTGTCTTAGAATAGATCCTCGTCGTTCATTTATTATTTGCCTTAGTGTTGAGCAATAACAAGGCAAATTCTTCCATAGAAGTTATGTGTTATACAAACATGGCGTCGAGTTAATTAAGGTAACTAATATCTAAAGCAAATTGAGTTATTCTGGTGTTCACTAGTGGTTAATGATTGGCCTGTAACTGGTTTTCTCTTAACAGATCTCCATATACTTTGAAAGTAGACTGAAAGTAAACTTATCATGATGACATATTTGGCATCAAATCGATTAAAAGATCGAAATTGCACGCACCTAATTGCAGAATACCATGTAATTTTAGCTACATTAGAATTGGCGGAATAGTTATATCTAAGTCTACTAATGTAACTTACGCATCATAGTTTGGTGCATAAGTTACACAGTTACAATTATAAGTAGAATTAGAAAGCAGAATTATAAATAATTATACAGTGAGTTGCGTTTCGATAATCAAATTAAACCCCTTTTATTTGGTTAAAGTAACAAACAACAAAACAAGCATAATTGAAATGGATAACGTAGCTTATACTGCAGGTTTCCGTAAGGCGAAGGTACTCTTATGTACAGTAGACCCTAACCATCTTTAATATTTGCCCCCGTTTTGATTTTCTTTTGCTTACTTTTCTGTGCTTGGCATCGCTTATCTGAAACGATGCCAAGAGTCCCATTGTGGTGTCAAATGACGATGTAGATTTGCAGCCTACGCTTAAACTAATATTAATTTATTTTTAATTTATTCCTACGACCGGTCAGAACGCCAATAAGTGCCATTAGTTTAATTTTATGGTAAAATATATATGCCGCAAACGTTTTATGTTTAGTAATAAACCGTGTGTCTTAACCATGTTATCACTTCTTTCTTTTTGGTATACCCTGACCTTCCATACGTCCATTTATCCCATATCTTTTTTGTTTAAATTAACAAGAAATAAAGTTGATGTGTCTATATTTGGACTGGAAATCATGAAAACATCACGCTATACCCTTGAACTACGAACGAACCTCCTACTAGATAACTCTAAAGAGAATATCAGAGGGAGACTTTGTACAAAAGTTGTCTGCATGGGTACCTCTGTCTCACCTATTTATACTACCAAGCAGCTATATTTATATAGCTTGCAATTTGATCTAACCTGCTTTGTGTGCTTCCGCCACCAATTAGTTCATGCGGCCTAGCGCCGGCCGGCACTCACCCACTACTGTTAGTGCGTGCTACATGCCGACGCTGCCATGGCTGCTCCGGTAGTCTCTGCCTCGGCTGCTGCGGTCGTCGGCCATCTGGAACAGAATCCGCATGCCCCCACCACCACCGTCGCTGCCACGACTGGCCTGGTCGTCGCTGCGATACGTGTTTCGCCTCTCCACGAGGCATCATCATGCGTTGTAGACGTTAATCGTAAGAATAACATGCTACAAGTGACAAATCCATCGCAGTGCCGTCCCTTATATTGAATTGAGGGTGGGGGTGGATGGTGTGAGCGAAAAGATATTTAATAGTGGGGAATGGTTTACGTCAGTCTGTATGTTCATGAGAGTAATTTTAGAATTTTTATGTTTATTAATTTCTAATTGTTCCCTAATATTTAGTTTTAAACCTTTGTGTATGGTGGGTATGTCACACTTCGCCGAGCATCTCATAGACAAAGGGCATAACTTATCCTCCACTAATACATATCAAATTTTACACACCATAGACAAAGGTTTAAAACTAAATATGCGGCGCTAGGCCGCATGAACTAATTGGTGGCGGAAGCACACAAAGCAGGTTAGATCAAATTGCATGTAAATTTGACTTTCGTAAAATAACACCTGAATCTATTAACTATTTATATAGCTGTTTTCCGGTTTGAAGGGTGAGATATGGCAGAGAAATTACTGGGTAATGTGACGAAAAATCCTTAGATTACAAGATTGGCAGCGCGCGAGTAACATCGCCGTGGTGTTGCGAGCGTCAATAGGTAGCGGTGGCCGCTTACCATCTGATGCGGGTCGCATGTGTGTTTGCCAGTCTTGTTGAATAAAAAAAATCTCCCATATATATTGCTTGTTCATATGTCACGTTGGTAAATGTAGCGTTTGATTTATATGGCACACACTTATTTGTGTGAACGAATGAACGTAATGTGAATGAACGGGTGACAACTTTGGTGGTAGTGACATAGTTTTATAGAGAATGATCGCAGAGAAAATTAAGTTTTCCTTTGCTGTATAGTTATTCCATTTGTTATGTTTTTGTATTTGAAGCGGCATGTTTTTCAGAGACCAAGAGCGGCAAGAAACAAATGATCAGGTATTCAAATCGACCCTCTATAGTTTCTTGTATATGCTATACATTTAATGTTCATTATTTACTTTACTTCATTGAATGTTTGATACTTTTAATCAGTTATTAGTTTCTAGTTCTTTTGCCTGTTTTGGTTAATTATTTTTATTTTATCTTTCCAACTGTTTCATTTTCATTATCAGTAATTGGGACAGTGGTGTCTCTTCCATCCGTTTCAGCCAGTGAAGCCGTAATATTCTTTTAGTTATCGTGTCATGCATATTCAAGAAGATTTATTCCACGCAACAATATACGTTTTTCTCTTTAAACGATCGATCATACTACAATTCCTTATCTCAGTATTTGAGAAATCTATTGAAGCACTTTATAAATAATTGTTAGATTTAATGTATGCCTCTCTCAATATTTCTACTGAATTTCCTTTATGAAATAACAATTACATTAATTCAACTGATAATACGGCTGAGAACAGTGATAGCCCAGTGCATATAGAACCAGCCTACTAATAGTATATGAACGAATATGATAACGAAAGTTTATTACTTTAATTAATCATATAGATGTTAAAATATTTTTAAGCCACTGACTCTATAATTCTTTTTCTGACTCTGCATCACTGGCAAAATGCGCTTGCAACACTATATAGCAAAAAATGCCACCTGTAATATCTCTATATTTATTACAACAATTATATTGCTTAAGAAATAAAGTTTTACAAACATATAAAGCTTCTTCATAGAATCTCGATCCTGCTATGAATTTATTATACTTATGTGTAGAAGAGACAGCCCAACTGGGGAAGTATCTCCTGCTTACAGATGACTGCAAGACGTAACTATTTCATAAGGGATTCTTGTGTTCTTATAAATGTATAAAGTCATTAAACAGATGCTGTGTAAGTAGTGGGGATACTCCTTGCATCGAGGGCGATTATAACCTACGGTACCATATCCGAGGGTCATAAGCAGGAACTATAACGTGGTAAGCGGTTGAGTGCAGACATATTACATATACAACTACTAAATATGGTTAATCATTACTGTTTACACATAATTAATGTTTCATTTGACAAAAGGTCAAAATACAAATATTTCAAACATTTGTGTGTAACAACCTTAACGTTTATCGCAACACTGACTTAATTCCGAAACTATTTGATATTGGCTCGTATAATTTTAAGGTCGCATCGTAATTCTGGAGCGAATTGTCTCTCTGTTAGGAATATCATTCGATGGACTTAAGCCTTCCTTCTTATCCTAAACCCTAGCTTGTGGAAAGTCAAAGGGATAGGGATTTATTGGGGAATATAATTGGCATTGGATTTACAGCTAATGCAGAATATCTGCTACTTTTTTATCGGAAAATTTTAATTTATAGTATCACTAGCGGGTCTGACACATGCTTCCCTAAAATGTATGTACCTATGTACCTATCTTCACGTCAGGTCCCTCGCGGGGTATGCAGAGAGAACCGAGCGCCATAAGACGTGGTCCTTTCACACTTCACTCGCTTATACGCTTTCTAACAAACCACGACCACTTTGGTCATGGTAGGTTAGTCTTTATTTTCCTCGGCTCCTACATCCTTCTCCACTGTATATCTGTTTTGTCATTCTAACGTCCTGCATTCTATCTACTTGTCCGAACCAACGGAGCGTGCCTTTTCTTATCTTAACACCGATACTCTCTTTCAGAGAAGTCTCTCTCTCTTACGTCATCCTTATGAACGCGGTCAGTAATCATTATGCCACAATTTTTTCGCAATTTTCTCATCTCGACCGCATTTATTCTACTTTCATGCTCTCTCTGCCATATAGGTACAGCTTTCACTTCCATAAATTAAAATAAGAAAAACAAGAACAATAAGTCTTGTAACCCGATCACAACGCCACGTACCGGGTACAATTTTACCCGAGTCTAAACTATTCTCTAATCCATTTTAATATACACAACAAATTTCATCAAATTTGGTCTAAACTGAGTTCCGTGACGGAACTCCTCCTAAACAGTTTACGGATACGTACAGAAGAATGTTATATATGAAGATATATCTTAAACCTATAAATATGTATAATACTACTTATAAGGAGTGCATTAAGTTGCATGAAATTTAATTTCAATTTTCAAATTTCGGGTATAATCATCATTTCGTAAAATAATTGAGGCGTTTGAATGTTTATGCTACAGTTGAAATGCACTGTTACAATGATAATATTGTTGTTCAAAATCTTTATCTATTAATATTGCTAAACATAACATTTATTAACATATCAACATAGTCAAAGTCAAAGTCAAAATCTTTTTATTCCGTAAAAATGGCTACATTTGTTTGGAATCGTCACAATTTTTTTCCCTACCGTGCAGTTTATGACTAGGTGAGCACTGATAAAAATACTGCCAAAAAACTCAGGCATCCCTCTTTTGGTATCCAAACATATGTCACAAACACTCATTCACGTAACAATCAATTGCCTAAAACTCAACTAAAATCATTAGCCTAAATGGTAACCCTAATGTTCATGCTGACTTTACTATTATGACATTGAAGGTACTATACCGTTTTATAATTTAGACTAATTGACATACAAAAATACTCGTATATCGTTAACACTTGTGCTTACTACAGTTATGCCAGTGCCATTATTATACATGTTAATAATTATGCCAAAAAGTAATTATGCGAAAATATTTAGAGGAAAATCTTTATACCATACAATATCATCAGTAATAAAGTTATACAAACAACAGCGTGCCCAAAATAGTACAACCGCGAGTTGAGATCCGAAGGCACCGTATGTAACGTAAAATTCGTCAATGTGGTGTGTCATAAAAATTGCAGTGATATCAATCCGTGGTATGTAGTTAGATTTGTTCAAACATTCAATTGTTGATTTCGATTCGCGATTTATTTCTGTGGAAAAATGCCATCGGTGAGATGTCAAAATTTAATTTTTAGGAAAGTTTCGTTTGGAGGAATCCCTTCTCAATGAGCTTACTGACTGACTAACAGACAACACACTATCTAAACCATATCATATCGATAGAGATATGTTATAAAAATTGGTTCATCGAAGAACAGGGAGATACGATAAGGTAATGGTTTTTGATTTTGATCACAATTCGAAACTGGGTACCACAACATATATTAAAATAAAAAATGTAAAATGACGTGCCCATAATAGGACTTTCGAGTTATGTAGGATACACACAACACCAGCAATTTCTATTATTTTTCTTACTATACTTTTTGACTCACTAATCTATTTGACTCACAGTACTTTGCGAAAATGAATGAATCTATGGGAAATTTGCAACTATGCAAAAACGTATGTGAAATAAGCGGCTCCTCTTTTCCTTTCACGTCTGTACAAAAATAACAGTATTTATTTTACTATTAAATATTCTCGGTTACTTAAATAATTATTACAATTATCTCTATTATTTAAACATATTTTACCTAACATGACACAAGCAATATGAAATAAGCAATGTGTAACTTTGTATAATACAAGCAATATAAGTATACATTTTTAACAGCTTTTCAGCAATTAACATTTACGAGTTCTCATAAATGTAAAAAAAGTTTTTTTTAATATTTCCTACCCATAAATAATAAGGCTATTATATAGGTATATGTAAATTATATTCCAAGTTTAGTTTTTTTTTAATATTTCATTGGTAACCCTCGAATGTATTTTTTGGTAATAGCGCTCAAAAATCGGAACTTCTCGTGAATCACAACGACACCCTTGTGTTAATTCTTATCATATATTTGGTAATTTCAAAACGATCAAGTAATGCCCTACGTTACATTACTCAAACAGTAGTTGACATCATGCATATGCACATTTGTACACATCTAATATTAGGTTCAACTCCAAACGTGTATTTTGGTACGTTTTAGCGAGGACCGTGGCGGCAAACGGACCAAGAACAAATAGAAACTCCAAAGCGAATTACTTCTCCGATCTAAAATTAGATATATGCTTTAGACTAGACCCATACAGCTCAACGAAACAAACATTTATAGCACTCCCGTTCCGTATTTGTATTATATATTGTTGTTCCGTATATATATATATATATATATATTACGCCGGGAGGCATACAAACATATGGCCCACCTGATGTAAACCGGTTACGTTACGCTCGCAATACATTAAGTATTACTCGCGCGATGCCACCTAACGCTAACACAGCAACTCTTTAGGAGCTTACTGGAGACCTTAGTCACACGCAGGAATACAACAACCCTCTAGTGAATTGTTATTTTGGCTGCGGTTTTTCTGTGAGGTGGCTACCCAGACGGGCTACTTTGATGCGCTCTACCTTTCTTAAAAACACCCAGACCTAGACAAACAGGCATGTTCATGCACACAAATATTTGTCCAGTGTGGGAATCGAACCCACGAGCGATTGACACCATCAAAGTAGCGTAATAGCGCGTTTCCAACTTTTTTTTCTAATGTTTCCAAATGTTTTATTGCTAATGCAAAATCTCATCGATAGCTGTCAAACAGAGGACAAAGTGGTACAGAACTATTGTCTTTGAATATTTATGTAAAAATATGGATTGTGATTAGTGAGTTATTATGTAACGTTAAGGATCAGGCGCCATTATTTTAACTAGTCCATATTTTTGTTATTTATGAACGATCTTCTATTTTTTATAGAAGAAGTTCGTAGTAGTTAAAATAATGCCGAACGAAAAGTTATACAAATATGTTTTTTTAGCACATAATATTTCGGTTATTATCTGAAACATAAATTCTTATAGTTTTTTTGTTATAACATTATTGTACATAAATACAATTCATGGGTAAAAAAACAAAGGCAAATTTATCATCATCTCGACGAGACAAGTATAAAATATACAAAGTGGTTTATAACCATGAAATATCAATGGTTTTATTTACTCATAATACTTACGTAAGTTGTGGTGAGGGATATCCACCACAACATACTTAAGGCGCATGATATTGTTTTCATTGTTTTGATAGTATTCTCTTCTATAATATACATATATTATGAAAACATAGAAAGGTTTACAAAAGTTTATTTTTTATATTATTAAAAAAATATATACGAGTAGTAGTTCGAATCCAGACATCTACCACTAAATTCGTGTCTTCGGATTTACGTACGTATTTGTAATTATCACTTGCTCGGCGGTGATGAAAAACATCGTGAGGAAATCCGCACGTCCAAGAAATTATATTGCGATGGATTTGTGACCTAACCTAAGAAAGGTCTGGTTTTCCCTCTGGGTTGTGGAGGATGGCAGTTGTTCCATGTCAAATCTTTGCCGAAACTTTAGGCTTAGATAGCGGATGCTGCCTATCCTAATAGATTAGGAAACGGTATAACGCTAGGAAGACGGAAGTATGTTTCTTTTTATATTCTGATGGAGATGTGGTCTACTGTGTGTTGTATGCATGTGTGTAAAGTAAAATTTAGGCTCTGACCGATTTTAGTAAGTAAAGTTTCCAGGTCGCTCCTGGACTCCTCCGGCTCCTCTTAATGTAAAACTTGCAAAATTTCACTACACGTAAGTAAAGCCGCGGACAGCAGCTAGTTTGAAATAATTTATAAATGGAATACATATTCCTTTATTTCTTATTCTCTTCTCTATTTTAATTAATTATAAATGTGGATTTATAAAATGTAATTCGATAAAAATAATTAATAGAAATAATTTAAATACTATCTGTCTATTGACGAAATATTAAAGGGCAACTAATGATAAATATTTTAATAGATATGACCTTTTTTATATATGTACATAATTACTTGCATTAAAATATCTTAATAAGTTTCCCAAAGGGTACTGACATGCCGGTCGGCGTCAACAGCCAAAGTTGCTTGCCCTGCAATAAGATTAATTAGGTCGACAACCGCAACGGCGCCGCCGGTCGAGCTTCTCATAGGAATCCATATTAATTTACGTTTGTTCATTAATCTGTATCTGACTCATCACATCTTTCGACGTTGCTGGATTTTTAACAAATTTTTGTACCATGTCATGTCGCACTGTACAATGACCGATAAGACCACAGTACGTGTCATGTGTTGAGGAATTTTGTATTACTAATACTCGTATTGTAAAAACCGCCCCTCTGTACATATTTATAATGTCGTCAATTTCGTACTTTGCGATGTCGTCATAGTCCTTAACGCAAAGCACGAAATTGACGAAAAAGGTAAATGTATTCAATATAAATAATATTCACTATTGGCCTATACACAAATTGTGAAAAAGAATATGTTTTATACTATATATATTCTTTTTCACAATTTGATAATGAACCGACTTATTATCCAACGGTTCCTGGTTCAAATTCTAATGAGTTCATGTCCCACTAAGTACGTATTTTCGCATTTTATATATATTTGTAATTCTCACTTGATCGGGGGTGAAGGACAATGTTGGACGTGCTCCAAGAAATTATATTTCGAAAGACGTATGATCTAACCTGAGATAGATCTGGTTTTCCTCTCGGGATGTGAATATCTGACGGCAGTCGCTCCAAGTAAAAATCAGTGTCTTCGCCTAGTGGACCTCGCTAATCCTAATGGATTAGGACACGGGGTAACGGTAGGAAGAAGGCTGCAATTATTTATACGGCATATTTATGGACACACGCAAAAATCTTAGTAGGAAATATTGATTTAACAAGCTTACAATAGGCCGTAGTGGGGTATTTTCTGGGTAGCATTGTATCCACCGATCGGGACAAAGGTCAACGGTACAACACATACTTTTATAGCATTCCTTAACATGCGTAGGTTGCTTCACGTTCTTTGGAACAATGTCGTACATTTTTATATAAAATCGATGAACTTTTAGACATGTAACGGTTTTCTTTTATTTAACGTCGGGAGGCATGCAAACATACGACCCATCTGATGTAAAGAGGTTACTGTAGCCTATAAACGTTTGCATACATTGAGTATAACTCGCGCGATGCTACCTCTGCTGTTAACACAGCAACTCCATAGGAGCTTACTGGTGACCTCACTTACACGCAGGAACACAATAACCCTCTAAGGAGTTCTTATATGGCTGCGGTTTTCTGTGAGGTAGAGGTACTTCCCCAGATGGGTTGCTTCGATGCGCTCTACCTCTCTTAAAATATCCAGACCAAGACAAACAGACATGTATACGCACACAGATGTTTGCCCCGTGTGGGAATCGAACCCACGAGCGTTGGTGTTAAAATAACGTAACAGCGCGTTTCGCCACTGCGCCACCGAGATCGTTGTAAAGAACATGTCTCGATCGTTAACAAAATCAGACGTTATTAGTAAAATTTACATGCAATTTGATCTGACTACTTTTATGTGCTTCTGCGATCAATTAGTTCATCCAAACTGGCGCCGGTCGACACCCATCCACTACTGCTAGTAGGTGCACGCCGTCGCTGCCGTGGCTGCTCCTGTTGTTTCTGCCTTGGCTTCTGTGGTTATCACTACGATTGCGCGCCATTTGCACACGTGTTTCGCCTTTCCGACGAGGCATTCTCTTGCGCTGTAGACCAACTATAGTATAGTGGTTTGGTGATGGTTAGTGCTATATCCCACGAATTAACTGTGGTGAAAACACACAAAGTCGGTTAAAGCAAATTGAATACCTTAACCGGCACTAAGAAAAACTAAGGGCAACCATACCAATTAAAAAAAAAGTTTACTGATATCTATTCCATGGTTCTGTACCTAAAAAATGGTAAAATCACACCATGAAGAATTCTGCCTAATTCTGTGCTCTGAAATATAGGAGCTATGATGGACGGCGTTGCCATCTCGTTTAGTTTTATTTTATTTTAACAGCAATATTTTTGGAATAGTTGTATAATTGTTGCACTAACGTAGAACATACATAACCTTTTGCAGTGATGCTGTCTTTTTAAAGTAATTATAGATTTTAATCACTTTGGACATTCATCTTCCCTGTGTACTGTTGCTCTCCATGGAATTTGAACCCGCGGCTTTTAACTTATCGTTAACTCATAACTCTTCAGTTCAAAGGTCATAAAATAACGAGGAAATCCAGCGGTAACCTGTCTCATCTATCATTGTTTAGTCTGTGCAAGACGTATGTGGTACAAGTGCGTCAGCTATTTATTTATGTTGGCGAATAAAAATATTAAGGTCATAGGAGACCTAGTGGGCCATATGGCCCCTTGTGACCGCTGTATCGTGGGAATCTTCATATAACTTGTAGTTGGAATATCATCGTCACCATTCAGTGTTTAGAATTTAAAGACTAAACGCTAATAAAAAATAAAACTGGTGAAGTGGGTGTCTGAACAGCTGTAATAGGATTCCGTAATGCTTTATAAAGTATTAGTCCTTACATTGCATGAACTCCTGGAAGAAAATAAATGTTCGTTGTGGTTATGGTTTAGTAACAATACTATGTATTCAAGAAAATAAAATGACAAAAAAGTGCATGAAATGGAAAGACAAATATTTTTTACATAACGTGAATAAAACAGAAGATTGATTTCATTCTCTATTGCATACACATTAGAAAATTAATCTTCTGTTCTTGTTTATAAATAATATGTCTATTACTTTATTCGTATCATTTCTGCTCCATAGTGAATATTTATGAGAGCCAAACCGTTCAGTAACACACCAGATAGTGCCGATATTACTTTACGGTGCTTCGTAAACCTTTCAATCAATTGTTGAATTGTCTATCCAAGGAACGGGACGAATAAATTAATTTTGTAATACGTGCATATATCCGATGCAGAAATGTTAGCACGGTTCGACTGCCTTTCAACGATGCGTGGTATCTGCAGTATACCACCATTGTCTTCAAGCAAAACTTTTGCTTCTTCATAGAGACGGGGATACTCGCCGTCAGCTTTATTACTCAGACGTTACAAGTCATTAATAACGTCATCCACGTGGCTGAATGCTGTGATGAAGTCGGTGTTAATTGTTTGCAGTTGTTTTGATAGAGAAAATGTATAGCTCATGACTTTGTGAAGAATTACTAAGTAAATCAGAAAATTCGAAGATCGAAGTATGTAAAGTATTGGGACGCCTTTTTACGATGTTTCATTATTATGGCTAGATTGTAGTTTTTCGAGAACACTCACAATCGCTAAATAAATTTCTTTGAACCTCATGACGCCTTCATGGTTGGGGACCCATCGTGTTTCGTAGATTGCAAGTTGGCATTTTTGGTGATCAGTAGGTAACAGCTTTCTAATTTTATCTTTCAAAACTGCAGTACTATGGGCAGAATGTCTAAAGTAGAACCAACAGACTGCACGATTCCAACGCAATTTCGGACATCTACTGGTCAATATGAGTCAGCAGCAAGGGTGAGAAAGTGAAACAAGAGCACATTCTTGACGAACATACTCCTGGACACCGTGCATATACCCACTTTAGCTGCAGTCTCATCACATTCAAGACCTTGCTTTTTCAGAGCTGTAGTAATGAGATTTGCAAGGCACAGGATCCGGTTACGTCCTTGCTCTAGCAGACTTGCTCCACGTGTGCTATATAAGTAGTTTCGTCAGCGAGAATAGTAAATAACTGGGCTTTTTTCACTTCGTCGATTATATTAAGTTGAATTATTTCACCATAAATGTCTATTATTTGGTTTTGGATCTGTGGACTTGCGTAAAGGGCATTCTTCTGAGAAGTGGTTGAATGCTCAGAAAGATGTTTATCCCCAGACTCAGCAACTCAGTACAAGTGTTAATATTAAATTTACATTATGTCATATTTTGAACTTTTGACCCCCAAAACTCCCACTATGCCCCCACCCTACGCCCATGATAATAACAATATACGTACCAATCTATCTTCAATATATACCATAAATTTTTAAGATATTGAATTTGATGTGGCGTTTTTAGCTTTTTTTTAGTTATTTCTGAATAAGATGTTGTAAATACTCTAAAAGTCGGAATACAAATTTTGATGATAAGTATACGTACGTTCAAATATAAAATATAATTAATTGACTATCAAATTTTACAATTTGTCACAAAGACAACATTTTTATATTGCATTTAAATAAATGAATAATAACGAAAAATTTAAATATATTTAGATTTAGAGTTGCATAAAACTACTACACAGGGGCGATTCCGAAATAGAAGAGAATGTATGAATAAAGATTTCTTATTCCGCAATATCGTAGAAAAGCATCTGGCGATAAACCGGAACATTTTCTGCGGTTTCGTGGATTTTGAAACAGCATTTGAGACAAGATTGCGCTTAAGAATTTCTGGGTCCATACTACCGGGATATGGAATTGATGGTGCCATACTGCGCTAAACGGTTCACTTATGAGGACTACTGCATTTGTGCTTGTTTAACATCAACATTGGTGGCAAGAAAAGTTGCGGCCGTCAGCTTGGCTGTTCATCCTGTATTGTGATAATGGACTACAGATGGATGAATGGATTATACATGGGTGACCTAGTGTCTGCTTTATACAGATGATACCGTATACTGCAATCAGTAGTTACAATGACTTATACATATATACTATATATTATCTTTGTACTTTGTGCTCTAAACCTATATTATTATTATATTATATTTGTCTAAATCCACTATAATACACACAAAACTTTCAACAAAATCATTCCAGCTGTGTAGGAGGAGTTCAGTACGTTTGTACACTCGTACAAAAGATTTTTATAAATAAAAAGAAATAATTGATATGTTAATATTTATATGTTGGACAAATTACACAGCGCCATCTAGCCGCAAAGTAAGTGAAGCTTGCGTAATACGTAAATATTTTTTTGCAAGTACATACTTATCATACATAGAAAATACCCAAACTAAGACAAACAGACATGTTCATGCGCATAAATGTTTGTCCTATGTAGGAATCATTGGTGTTGGTGTCAAAGTAGTGTAACAGCGCGTTTCACTACTGCGCCACCGAGTTCGAAAAGAAATAAACATTAGTATATGTCGATATCAGTAGGTATGTTATTATGATGAATATTGCCGTTGCTGCTCATAGCGGGACCTTTCCTCATCTAGCCCATTCCTCAAACATCTCAAATGTCAAATGCACGTAGTGCTGGCACTGCTCCATGCGTATACGATGAGTTTGTACAGCTAAATTACATTAGTGAAATACTGTCACGTTCCTACCACGATTCTTCGATTGTGGGTCAATCATAAGTTTTGGTAGGCAGAATTTTTCGACTTGCTAAAGTGTGAATTGAACATATTATTTATATTTAAATTATTTTATATTTAAATGTTTGCTGTCATTACTGTTGTCATTGTTATATGTGATTTTTCTTTTTCTTGTGTTTCTGTATTTGTGTGTGTTTCTATGTGATAACAGATAAAACTAATTATCTATCTATATTTATAATTTTCGTATATGGACCACTACATGCAAATAGTGTAAAACTGAACGTGCCGTGTTATAGAAATGTCTACACACAACAGAACACAATTACACAACTGTGTAATTTAGGAGTTGTTTTGACAGCGGGCGTGACGTTTTCTCTGTTTCATTTCTATGATCACAATATTAATTACAGATATATATGTTAATTACAGCTCGCCTTGCTTATTATTCAAGGTGTATTAACGCCAACATTGATGTGCGGCAGTGCCACATGGGTATGACAGAAGAAGCATGAAAGTAGACTGAACGCCGTAGAAATGAGAGCGCTGAGAAGCGTGTGTGGAGTTAGAACGATTGATAGAATAAGAAATGTATGTGGAAAGAAAAATGATATAGTGAGATATAGTGACATAAATTAAAAAAGGTATGCTGAGTTGGTTTAGACATTTAGAAAATATTTGGATGACAAAAGAGTTACGAAAGAAATGTATCGAGCAAGAGTGAATGGAGATATCGGCAGGGGCCGCCTTAGACCTCCACACATATATATATATATATATATATATATATATATATACAGATAAAATTTCTGCTATGCTGAATAAGGGCAAAATCAAAATCATAAAAATCGAAGAACATGCTTGAAGAGGTTGATAAGTGTGGAAAAAGCGAGAGAGGTATGTTTGGATCGGTGCATCTGGCGTTGCATAGTCTCTACCTATCCCAATGGGAGACAGACGTGATGATGTACAATTTAATAATAACTTATGGCCATCTAACGAACATTTTAATTGTAATAGATGTGTCATGATTAGGTTACTATCGGTTGTTATATAGTATCTACATTAAATTTACAGCAGATGTGAAGGTTGCTCTTAGCTTAACTTGCTCAAAGCAAGCTTGTATAAAATTATAACATAACGGAGTACGGAACTCGAGCTCTAGTCTATTTGGCCTGTTTTTATAGAATATAGAATCAAGTTCCTTTAATTCTTAAAGAGATTCAAATTTAATAACGTTGAGTTAAATCTTAATTAATTCTCCAATTTAGATTTAACTCACTCGTATCAATATTAAATATGAACGGTTTGAATTTATAATTATAGTAATAAATCACCTATTAAAATTCTCATGATTAAAGTTGACGCCGTGAATATTGCCGGAATAGGTCATTTGATTTAACATGTTAAGTATGATTAAATTAGATAAAGGTGAATCATGAGGAACCACTGATTAGCGACCAATTATGACTAACAGTTTTAGTATACTCGTACAATTTCCTTATTACTTAATCTGATCGGAATGAGAAGACGTTGGTAATTAAAGAATTCGTGATTACTGCTGTACTGATTAAATTTTACAACTGTGTTCAGTGTTTCAAAAGTTGAATGCAGTTCTGACATTTCATGTAACATTAAATCGTTGTTAAATCTATCTATCTATCTATAACTTCACGCCACATATCTTGCGGGGTAGGCAGAGAGGACCGAGCGCCACGTGACTCGATCCTTACACATCTCACTCGTTTAACTTTCATTGCTTTTCTGACATTACCTTCTGAAAGAACATGACCAATTTGGTTATGGTAGGTAAAGCCTTGGCCTTCCTCGGCTCCTACATCTCTCCGCTTTTGTATTGTATATCTGCTTCGTCATTATTTCATCCTGCATTCTTTCTTCATGTCCGAACCAACGGAGCATGCCTCTTCTTATTTTAACACCAATGCTCTCTTACAGACCAACGTCGTTAAATGTAAGTAAATAAGCACAAATGTTAAATAAATTTAATAGGTAACTTGCCTAAAATATTTAGACCTCGAATGTACCGTATGTTCCAACTTATAAAATCTTTGCGAATTGATATAACTATAACTAGTCTGGACATAAATACTGTTACATAGAAATTTTTATTTTTTTCAACTCTTATTACATATTTTGAATTTGGAACACGTTTATTATGTTAAAACTTCTATCGATTTCCCACCGTTTCACATATTTTTTTGGTGTTTATTATTAAATTACAATATGGAACGGCGTGTTAAAGAAAATAGGGTTGCAGTAATGGCCTTGCACAAAGTGGGTATGGATGGAGGAGCGTCGGTCATATTTCAAATACTTCAAAAGCTAAATTCGTATATCGTACTATCGACAGGTACACCAAAACTTCCTCTGTTGAAGACCAAGATCAAAGAAAGAACGGGCAACCGCGTACTGTTAGAACTACAAAGGCTGTTAATGCTATTAAAGTCAGAATTCGCCGAAACCCCATTAGGAAACAAAAACAAATATCGCGATAAATGAAGATTCACGCTCGGACTCTATCGCGTATAATAAAACAAGACCTGAAACTCGGCGCTTATCATGCCCTAAATCAATCACTACAGTTGAAGAGAATGGATCGATTAAACGCCTTCTGTCCCGATACGCAGGTGAAAGGCACAGAAATATCCTCTTTAATGATGAAAAAAAATTCACGATTGAAAAGCACTACAACAAGCAAAATGACAAAGTGTACGCACACAGTTCCAAATAAAGATAGAAGTGGTCGGAGAGGTACAACGTGGTTGTCATCCTGCGTCTGAAATGGTTTGGTAGAGGGTGTCTTATCAAGGAGTCACAAAGCTTCATTTTTGTGAAAAAGGAGTGAAGACTTCAGCCAAAGTGTATCAAGAGACTGTCTTGGATCGTATTGTAAAACCTCTCAACAATACACTTTTTTAAATGTACCGTGATCTTTCTAGCAGGACTCTGCACTTGGTCACAAGGCACGCACTACCGAAGTCTGGCTCGAAACCAACGTTCCGGACTTATAAGAGCTGGCCCTCATCTAGCCCAAATCTGAACCCCCAATGGTCAGTTTTAGAGGACATAGCCTGCTCGAAACGACATGCCGACATTGTGTTTCTTAAGAAATCTCTCTCATAAATCCATAGATTCGTGGCCGTATCAAAGCCAAAGGTGGCAATTTCGAATAGAATCATATTTTATTTATTTTCTGAGAATTCTATAAATATGTACATATAAGTTTTATTAAGATTACATCTATACAGATAAATAAAATTGGAGTGTCTGTTTGTAATATTGAAATAACCGCTTTTTACTAAATGCATATGGATGTATACACGGTACATAATACCAATGATGCTGATGAAATAAGGAGTAACTTAGGCTACTTTTATTTTAGAAATTATATTTATTTTTATTAATATAAATAAATAATAAAAACATAACTATTCCACGCGGACGAAGTCGCGGGCACAGCTAGTTACTTCATAAAAAATAAATGCATATTCATTTGTAACAGAACTTAGTGTAAGGTATGGTAAGTATATTAAAATATGAGCACGAAGCCTCGTTGCGTGTGTCATTTTAACCGAAAACGCAGGTTAAGCGACGTCGACTGCAGTCTGTCTATGGATGGGTTTATTTATCACGAGCTTCAGAGGGTACGTTAAGGCGTCAGTTACGCTAAGTCAGTGGCCTTCGGGCGGCTTGAAAAAACTGACCTCCGTCGGTTCGCAGCTGAGTAGCGTGGTAGAGTATGTTCTAAACCCCTTGGATTGAAGAGAAACCCGTATCCCTGTAGTGAGATGAGTTGGGGTGGGTAGTGTTAGCAGTAGTATATTAAAATAATATTTTTTTTTCAAAGTTATTTAATTTAAGTTATATTCTAGTTCAAGGTATAAGGAAAAAAATAAAGAAAGGGATATGTAAAACGTTCACGAACGGAAGTATAAAAACAACACAGTAAAAGATGAACAATACAAAGAACTAGTGTACTGTCACTTTAACATAATTACAAACACCTTACAAGATTTGAAGAACAGAAAATTAGAAACATGAATGTAGGGTGAAGCGCTGATGAGGATGTGTGGAGTTAGAATGATTGATAGAGTAAGATATAGCACGATATGAGAAGTATGTGGAATGAAAGATGATATAGCGACAAAAATTGAAAAGGGTATGCTGAGATGGTTTGGTCATTTAGAAAGAATGATTGATAAAAGAGTTACGAAAGAAGTGTATCGGGCAAGAGTGAATGAAGATATCGGCAGGGGCGGCCCTAGGTGTGTGTCTACACATAGATCAAATTAGTGATATGTTGAAAAAGGGCTAAATCAAATGCATCTAAAACCAAAGAGTATTAATGAAAAGGTTGATAACTGTGGAACGAGTGAGATGTATATGTTTGGATCGGTCATAGATCGGTGCACCTTGCGTTCCATAGTCTTTGTCTACCCCAATAGGAGACAGGCATGACGATATGTATGTATGTAAAATTAGAAACTGACTTATTGATAGGTATGCAAACATAATACCGAAGACCTAGTATGGCTCCCTTTGCAACCTACTGACTTTAATATACTTGTAGCTGCCTCCCTAAGCTGGTTAAATGTCGGGCGGGCTTTCGGTAAAGTCTGTTTAAATTACGCCGTTTAGTGGCATTAATGTCGAAACAATTGTAAGAGATACGTTCCATTGTGTATAAGATGCGGCTTAATACGGAACGGCTAAAGATATAGTGAGTTTACGTTGCCGATGAAGTAGTGTTGATAGCAATGGGGTTTTAATTTCATTTTGTTGAAGATTTTATATAAATTAAATTGGACTTTTCAACAAGTAATTGACAATGGAACGGGTCTAGAATGGTATAAGTAATGAATGCATTACGTAGCTACTCGTAGCATGTTATTGCCGAGCTTGGTAGCGCAGTTATTAGTAACACTACTTTGACAGCATTGCTCGTGGATACGATTTTCACGCAGGCAAATATTCGTGTGCATGAACATGTCTGTTTGTCTTGGTCTGGGTGTTTTTAGGTAGGGCGCATCAAAGCAGCCAAATCACAAAAGCCAATCAGCCAAAACAGAAAACCGCAGCGAAATAACAACTCCCTGGAGGGTTGTTGTGTTCCTGCGAGACATTAGTAAGCTCCTAAGCAGTTGCTGTGTTAGCAGCAGAGGTGGCATCGCGCGAGCGATGTTTAATGTGTTGCAAGCGTTCGTAACTAAAGCGGCTACGGTAACCGCTTTACATCAGGTGGGCCGTATGCTTGTATGTCATCCGATGTTGTATAAATAAAAAACAGATTGGTATGTCAAATGTTCAGTTTACTAGGAAATGCATATTTCGCTAGTTTTGAAACAGTGCGTAAATCCATAGCGGCTACGGTAACCGCTTTACATCAGGTGAGCCGTATGCATGTATGCCATCCGATGTTGTATAAAAAAAAGATTGGTATGTCAAATGTTCAGTTTACTGGGAAATGCATATTTCGCTAGTTTTATGAACTAAAAGACAAATGTATCTATAATATTGTATATGACACCATAAATATCCTGTACTACATACAAAAACGACTATAGTATACAAATAATAATTTTCGTGTATATTGCATGAGGAAAAAACCTTTTGTTTTCTTTTATACAACGTGACACTTGGGGCCAAGAAAGGTATTTTACAGCAGTAAAATTTTTATTCATTCTTTAAATTTTATGGGACCCGTCATCACAAACAAATTTATCTAAGAAAGTTACATCGAAATCAATAAAAAAAATAAAAACCCTCAGCGCGAGTCGGTTTTGCACGTGAACGGCTCCGTACAATATAAAAGTACTAACATAATTGTTAAAAGTAGATTAGTAAATTAGAAGGCAGAAAATAACATATTTCTTGTATGACTCTTTTGTTTGTCTTATAGTCCCTATAATTATGACTAGTTTAAAGGCTTGCCCTGTTTGTTGTTGTTTTTTTAGGTAAATTCAGTAGTTGAAATTACCTCCTTCCTTTGACAGTTTGATCTGATATTTGGTACACACCTTTAGTTCTGATGACAATACATTTCAATATATTCAGTATTATTGTAAATTCTAGGTGGCCGCTGCCACAAAAGATTTTTATAAAGTATCTGTGTCTCACCAATGTCCTAGATTGATGAGGGGAGAGGTGTGATATCTGGTGCCTAGAACCTACCTAATTATTTTTAGTATTTAGTACATTATCTACGATTGACGAGCTCGTCAATCGTAGATCGTATCGTAATCGCTCGCTCGAGTCAAACGTGCTGTTACGCTACTTCGACGCCAACGCTCGTGGGTTCGATTCACACACGGGACATTTATGTGCATGAACATGACATTTTAAGAGCGGTAGGGCACATCAAAACAGCCGGTCTGTGGAAGTACCTCCAACTCATAGGTCGGCCACACTTACATCAGGTGTGTCGTATGCTTGTATGCCTCCCGACGTTGTATAATATTTTTCATTTTATATTAATAAAATCGATTTTTTTAATTGTTATAGTAGCCATAGAACACAGTTTTGAAAATGTGAAATGTCTACTTACTATATAGTTCACAGGGTTAGGTAGACGGACAGACAGAGGAGCCTTTGTAATAGGATCGGTGGCAATGGCACCCTTTGGGTACCGAACCCTAATTAGGGTTGCAGAATACAGATTGTGTATCGGAGGGCTTCCCATTTAAAACACAATGAGCTTATCGATCAGTTTATGTAGCAACCGTATATATTTTTACCGTGTTTGTCGGGATGGGTCTTTCTACCGATGTTACCCAACCGTAAGTTTAATCAGCGAATTAACAAATTGCTTATTTACTTATTTACGTTATTTATTTATTGATTGCCGTGTGGCCTCGGCGTAAGAATAGGGCACCCAATCTCAACCCGTGGGTGTCGTAAAATGCGACTAAGGGAATTATCCAGGAGACGGGCAGCAGCGTCCCCTTCCCGTCCCAGCCAACCCGACTGCCAAGCGTGGCAACTATGGCAAAGCTCCCCGTCATCGAAAGCCCCGCTGATTCTGGCTCTGGTAGCGGTCAGAGTATCGGCGGGGTAGGATGTGCTTAGAATCCCCGGCACCGACGCAGCAGCTACCACCACAATGGTCTGGCCCTGGCAACATACAATACGCGTACCGACGAGAAAATAGTGGAGCTAGAAGATACAATAGGACTGTCCGAAGTCCGTAGACAGGGGGAGGACACGTGATCCTTAAATCCGGTAACTTGCTTTACTACTGGGAGGGCGATCATCTGTCCCAAGGTGGTGTCGGGTTTATCGTCCGTAAGCCCTTCGTCAGCAATGTACTAAAGGTCGTAGCTATGTCGGCGAGGGTTGCGTATCTTATACTCAGAATTACAAAACGGTAATCGCTGAAGGTCATACAGGTCTACGCACCAACTTCGACACCACCCGATTATGAGATGGAGGCTATGTATGAGGATATCTCCAAAGCCATGCATACCTCTAAAACTCACTACCCAGTGCTGATGGGGGACTTCAATGCAAAGCTAGGAACGTTGAGCTGAGAGTGGGGCAATTTAAAATCGGGCAACGAAACCAAAGGGGACAACTGTTGGTGGATTTCATGGAGAAAGAGGAATTCTTTATGATGAACTCCTTCTTCAGGAAGCAGCGGCTGCGCGAATGGACTTGGATATCTCGGATGGTTCGACGAAATACGAGATAGACTTCATCTTGACGACCAACCGGCATTTTGTTCAATGATTTCTCTGTGATCAACAGGGTGAAAATCGGAAGCGATCACTGGATCTTGAACCTTAACATAAAGCAGGATAGGTTTCGCCTGGTGAAGTCTACGCTCCGTCCATCTCTTGCCATGGTCCAAAACCCCGATAACTTTCAACTCGAATTTTGTAATCGTTTTCAGTGCCTAGATAATTGCATAACACCGGACGATATCAACAGCAAGCTCGTGAAAACTGTCCATACAGTAGGAGCTCAGTTTCTAAAGCGTCAAAAAAGAACTCAACAGCTCTCGACTCATACGCAGAATCTCATGCAGGTCAGACGTAAAATGAGGTTGCAGTCTTCAGCTCACACGCTAGAGTACAGACAGTTGAATAGACAGATATCTAAATGCCTACGGTGAGACATACGCCAATTTAATACAATTCGTATTAAAGAGGTGATAGAGCGGAACCAAGGCTCCAAAGTCTTCGCCAAAGATTTGTCTGTTGGAAAAAGTCAATATACGAAGCTGATGACCAATACTGGCGCCATTATTTCTACACATCGTCGTTACAACCGGGAAACAGTGCTAGTAACGATTCAAGAGCTGAACTGACCCGACCCTATATCGAAGATATCCCGGACATCAGTCTGTACAAGATTCATATGGCTCTCAAACAGCACCATAAAAATGGGAAAGCACCGGGTGAGGACGGAATTACGGCAGAGCTTCTGAAAGCGGGCGAAAAGCCGATACTTGTAGTCCTTCAGAGGCTATTCAATTCATACACTCAGGTGAAACACCGGAAGTGTGGATCAAAACTCAAAAGCCTGGTCATTTTGTTTTTCAAAATGGGTGATAAAACCCTTTTGAAGAACTATAGGTCGATATCGTTTCTGAACCCCGTTTATGTATTCTTTTCGAGAGTCATGACAAACCGTCTCGCACGCAGACTTGATGAATTCCAGCCTCCCAACTCTTCGCCAGATTATACAGAAGATTGAGGAGTATAATCTGCCCTTATGTTTGGCGTATGTGGACTACGCCTTTGATTCCTTTGAGACATGGGCGGTGCTACAGTCTCTCCAGCGTTGCCGAGATGACTATCGGTACCGGTAAGGCTGTATGTGTATGTATGTGTGTATGTGAATCCGAGTACAGGACCAGAGTACGAAACCGATCCAAGTGCAAAAAGGTGTAAGGCATGGCGATGTTATATACCCGAAACTCTTCACCGCAGCATTGGAAGATGTGTTCAAGCTCTTGGACTGGTAAGGATACGGTAATAAACATTCTGGCATAAATATAGTATGCCAGGATTCGAACCGGGGATCAGCTGAACCGACGAGCTCGGTGGCTCAGTCGTGGATGACGCGACGTTGATACCAACGCTCGTGGGTTCGATTCCCACATAAGACACACATTTGTGTGCATGAACATGTCTGTTTATCTTGGTCTGGATGTTTAAAGAGAGGTAGGGCGCATCAAAGCAGCCGTCTGGGGAAGAGTACCTCCACCTCACAGAAAACCGCAGTCAAATAACAACTCCCTAGAGGGTTGTTGTGTTCCTGCGTGTGAGTGAAGTCACCAGTAAGCTCTTAAGGAGTTGCTGTGTAAGCAGCAGAGGAGGCACAGCGCGAGTGATACTTAATATATTACAAGTGTTGATAGGCTACGGCAACTGCTTTACATCAGGTGGGCCGTATGCTTGAATGCCTCCCGACGTTGTATAGAAAAAAAAATGTTAGTCAATATGCCGCTTCTTTGTCCACTCGTCATTCATAATGCTTTATTTAAGTAGGTATGCTCTTGATGTGAGCTGTGATAACACATACTTACATACAGCATTTTAAATATAATTAGGTAACTGTAGTTGTCTTAAGGAAAGAGATATAATTATCCGTATTATGGTATGCCATAAGTATGTACACACATCAAAAGTGTCTAGGGATCAACATATATTTTTGCAATAACTTTTCTCCTGATTGATATTAATTAAAATTTACTTTAAGGATTCATCAAATAAAGTGTTTTCGTTTGTCTACAGTAACGATAAACCAAGTCACCTTTGCATTAATAAAGAAATTTGCCATTTTCATAATAAAGGGATTTTTGACATTTGAACCACTAACATTAAATTTCGAAAAAAAGACTGAAATAACAGTTTTCTTTAAAATTTTATTGGGTAACTTAAACAATTAATAATCCGTGTTTCTACCGCGAACACTAACAACACAAGAACATCGGTTTGGCATACTCAAAATGAGTTCATCCAAATCACGCTGTGGAATGGCCGCCCATGTTCGTTGCAACAACAAAAAAAGGTCTTCTTGCGACTGGATACCCTCCATATTCGGCAGAGCTCTTCTCTGTAGCATATCCCATGCATGGACACGGAGACAAGACCGATACATTCAAATCACAACTCGAAGAGCTCCAACAATAACCGCCATGATGTTAGCCGTGACGCTTCATCACTCTTCAGGGAACTTAATTAGCGACCAAACAGTCAGAAACCGCTTGCATGAAGTGAACCTTCATTCTCGAAGACCGCTAAGGGTACCACCTATAGCAATGCACAATCGTAGGATTCGATATCAATGGGCTCTTGAACACAGAAATTGGGCAGAAGAACAATGGCGTTTCGTGTGCTTTTCTGATGAGTCTCGTTTTGGTATGAGACCGGATACAAGACGTATACGACACTGGAGAACCCCTGGACGCCAACAGCGATTAAAATCCTGCCAGGAAGTCCATCCTTATAGTGGTGGAACCATCATGGTATGGGCGGGTATTTGGATCGGCGGAAGAACTGAGTTGATTTGTATCAGAGGCAACCTCAACGCTCAAATTTATGCTGAGACGATTGTATCAGACGTCATCGTTCCTCTACAAGTGCAAATCGGTCCCTTATTTCAGTTAATGCATGATAATGCACGACCGCACACCGCAAGAGTTGTAAGACAGACTCTCGCCGCAGCTAACATCAATGTCATGCCCTGGCCTGCTCAGTCGCCAGACTTGAACCCGATTGAGCATGCATGGGATATGCTACAGAGAAGAGCTCTGCCGAATATGGAGGGTATCCAGTCGCAAGAAGACCTTTTTTTGTTGTTGCAACGAACATGGGCGGCCATTCCACAGCGTGATTTGGATGAACTCATTTTGAGTATGCCAAACCGATATTCTTGTGTTGTTAGTGTTCGCGGTAGAAACACGGATTATTAATTGTTTAAGTTACCCAATAAAATTTTAAAGAAAACTGTTATTTCAGTCTTTTTTTCGAACTTTAATGTTAGTGGTTCAAATGTCAAAAATCCCTTTATTATGAAAATGGCAAATTTCTTTATTAATGCAAAGGTGACTTGGTTTATCGTTACTGTAGACAAACGAAAACACTTTATTTGATGAATCCTTAAAGTAAATTTTAATTAATATCAATCAGGATCAACACTTTTGATGTGTGTATCTCATACACATGTGAATTTAAATGTGAAAACTTTTTTGTTTTTTGACACCGGCTGTAGTTGTAGTTTTTTATACCACTAAGACGAAAATCAAGCATACGGCCCGCCTGATGGTAAACCGTAGCCTATTGACATTTGCAACACCAGGGGTGTCACTCATGCGTTGCCGACCCTCTAAAGACCTCTTAACGCATTTCTTGAAGAATTCCAAGTAGTTGGCCCACGTGGGCCGTTAGTACGTCACCGGAAGGGACGTGAATACTTAGGTGAGAGCTTTTTACCAAAATAATTGAAGCCTTTTTTGTGTTATGTGAGTACTCGTATATAGTACGAGATCTTCCTATTATAAACCAAAAAAATAGTGGTATCTTGGTTTATAATATGCAATAATTTTAAAATGATATACTCGTATAATACCTATTTCTACCATTTCTCTTGTTTGCATTGACGACATTCTCGTCTATAACCCGTCTATAACTCGATTCTATGTTGCGGCTCAATGGATTCACTAAATCAATTCATATACAATTCACGCATAATTTAATTGCGACCAACATGTTATTTTAATCATCATTAATATGATTAATCGAGCTCATTACAGTTGAATACGAAAGTTGATAGGTCGTAACCTCGTTACATGATCTGGCAAATTATAAATACTTTTGTACATACATACATATCGTCACGCCTGTCTCCCATTGGGGTAGGCAGAGACTATAGAACGCCAGGTGCACCGATCCAAACATACCGCTCTCGCTTCTTCCACATTCATCCTCTTCATGCACGCGTAGTAAGTAACACGAATTTCAGTTTTCTCTGTCTATATACGCCTAGTTGTTAGTTATATATATTTCATACATCCAACAGTGTTCCATTAATGCATTAGGCGCTGACAGTCGAAACTATAAATCGGCTAGTGGAAAACTATTAACCTATATTCAGTTGATATAAACTAGTTTTGTTGAGTTCATTGTTATTATCATATGGAGTTCAAACAATATAATACAAACTTTAAGAAGCATATATAATGACTCAAAGTATGTTATTAAGGAATACAACTCAAATAAAATGTTAATTAAAAACTCACAATTACTCGTACTTGTGTACCGTACAATATAAAATACATACGCCCTTCATATAAACTTCGAGTCAAGGCTAAAGTTTACTACTTCAAATCAAATCCCATGATGGCATTGTTTGAAAACAAATCAGGTAAATTATCTGTAGAACATTAACTTCAACGTAGAGAATCATTTTTCTTCTGAAATCCATTTTGAATGCGATTGTGTCTCTTCTTTGTCACACAAAGAACTCTAGTACTTCTGGCGAGAAAGTTATCTTTCAAGTTCTTGGAAATAGTACGTATAAGTAAGATGCAATCACAAAAACAAGTCCATTAACATTTTACATAATACTAGCATTATACACGTCGCACAATACCTAGTTTCCATAGGTTTATGCGTATTACCTATTGTTTTCCATGATGGTTAACGCTAATGACAGATACTTTATCTCAATGGTCAATGACTGTTGCAAACTCAGCGGCGTTATCTGCAGTCCCTATTTTATACTCGATTGGATCATTTTCAGTGCAGTTATCGCTGACACCGGGTTCCATAATGAGAGTATCGCGTGGCGACTGATCGTTAATCCCCTCTGATCCGAATCTGATTTTGTTTACGACTCCTCCTCGCTATTTTCTGCTGCGTAATTCGTGGCAATGTTTCCTTTATATTCGAGGACGGTACCGTTTCACGATCCCTCATCTACATAGTGACAACGTTCAACGACGTTCACTTAACGAGCCTTGAAATCATGTAATAAAAATAAACTTGATTCAAACGATTATATCTATCTATAACTTCACGCCACATCCCTTGCGGCGTAGGCAGAGAGAACCGAGCGCAACGTGACTCGATCCTTACACACCTTACTCGCGTCTTTGACATTCATTGCTCTTCTCACGCTCTGCACGCTCACCGGTATCTAAGACCTTCTGATAGAACACGACCAATTTGGTCATGGTAGGTAAGACTTGGCCTTCCTCGGCTCCTACATCCCACCACTTTTGCGTTGTATATCTGGTTCGTCATTCTTTCATTCAAACGATTGCTTTAATAAATCCATGGTAGTTATGATGCCATCACTTTGTAGAATAGTAGACAAGAACATACAAAATGATTAAGAGCCAGATTAAAGAAAACGAATAAGTGAATAACTTCACCAAGCGTATGTTTTAACTGACAAATGGGTTCGAGGACCATCCACCTTTTCCAGTTCGCTAGCGATAAAACTAATAGATGTAATTTGACGAAAAGTTTCTTCATTTTTCCCTATGATCACTCTTCACAGACAGAATAGCCATTTCGGCCGTTAATATTAGCAGTGACCTCAACCAAAGATTAACATTGAGAGCTTTATTTTAACAATAGTCTGAGGAGTATTTTAATTCAAGTCCCTCTTTGTATCACATAACTGAGCCCTTATTATATAATTCAGTCATTTTAAAATTAGTCCGTTAAAAACTACCCAAACTGCTGCATTTCTTGTCACCAATGTAAAGTGAATGAAACGAATGAATTCAATGTTAGGAACCTGAGCCCAATCTAGGATACTAAAAAGGTCAGGGATTAAATGAAAATGGATGTTATCAAATAGGGACACAAGTGACCCATTAAAAAGGTGGTGTCCCGACGTCTCTTAGTGGCGTCTTTACGAGGTTATAATGTTTATATAGATTTTTGGAGACTATGTTGCTGTAGTAGGTGTAAATTAAGAGACGTCAAAGAATCAGATTAAATGGGAAGCATAGGGTATAGACTCTTGGTGAGTCTTACAGCCAGGAGTTACTTCAGAAATATACCCCAACTTCTTGATTTCTATTATTTATTAGAGCAGACGCGTCGTTTTTATTCTAAGCTTGGAAATTGTAACCATTTCGACAATATTTTTATACAATTAATCTGCTGGAAGGAATTTAATATATGAAACTAGGAGAATAAAGTCAAGATACAAGTAAAACTTTTTGTGATACAGACATAATATATAACATATAGACAGATAGATTTGACAACATATGAAATCAATTACGGGTGACATTTAACATAAAATCATCAAGAGTTTAGTGAAGCATAAAAAAGCTACTGAGAATGGGAATGGCCAGCATTGCTATAAGTGCTGTGATCAGTACGGCCCTTACAATACACATAAATATATTAGAGATTTCAGTGTCCATCAATATATTGAAATTTGCGACACGTATATCTTTATTTATTTATATTCGGACAGAAAGAATGCAGGATGAAAGAATGATGAACTAGATATGCAATGTGAAAGTGGAAGAATGTAGGAGCTGAAGAAGAGATTCAATTTCATGGCTAAATTGGTCGTGTTTTAACAGAATGTGATGTCAAGAATTCGAGGATTCGAGGAGCTTGCATGAAAAGAGCTATGAATGTAAAAGAAGCGAGTGACAAGTGTGTAAGGACCGCGTCTTATGGCGCTCGGCCCCATATATATTAAGACTACAGGCATAACTAAGTACGGGCTTAGTTCTGTCTTAAAAAAAATGTACAAAGAGATGTGATGTAGGACCATAAATATTAAGAACATACCGACTTCCATTAATAAAGTGAACGATGAACATTTAACATTTTACTTCTTAGCTTCTCTGTACGTTGTATCCAAAACAAGTAGGTACCTATGTTACTTAATACTTACATTGTTGCTAGAGCCAAGCCTAACCATCAAATACTTTAGCTAACTTTATAGCCATATTTATTGCTAAACAAGCTTTCTCTAGACAGCTTAATGTATTATATATGTAAAATATTCCTGTTGGATTTTATCAAGCGTTATATGTACAGATTTTGTTGAATTGTATTGCAGAAAGTTGGGCGAGAGTAATAATTATTCTCTCTGACAAACAAAGGAGTATAATCTAGATAGATTGTTAACCATTGAGAAGTTCCTATGACCATTTGTGACCAATGTCATTAGATCAGCTCGATGGTACCATATACATATATTACTGTAAAATCACAAGATCATCCATTATTAAAGGGCATGAGAATACTATTAAGTATACGTACCTAATTTAAATTCGATTAGTTAGATTTTATTACATTTTTATATCAAAAAGGTGACAAACAAGCATACGGCCTGCCTGATAGTAAACAATAACCGTAGCCTACGGGCATTTGCAACACCAGGGGTGTCACTCATGCGTTGCCGACCCTATAAAAGCCTCTTCACGCCTTTTTTGAAGAACCCCAAGCTGTAGTCATGGGCTGGATCACCGTGTACTCTTCGCATGGTGACGGCAACTCTAGTATAAACTACTTGTCAATCGAAAGTACTTATCATTCTGAGAATCCTCCTTAATAAAGTTTGATAAAGGGTGGCAGGCATAAATAAACGATAGCTTAAAAAGCATCCAAAAAACAAAAATGTTTAACTACTGTAAAAAACCTCTTCACGCCATCTTTCCTAGCTGTACGAGTACAGCATGGGTTTTCATACCAACAACCATACATTCCGCCTGACGTGAAGCTCTTATGGCAATTAAGCAAGCTTTCATATACCAAATATATGGATGCTTGCTATACAAGAAGCAACGTTTGTGTGTTTGTACATTTTTGGTGCCCTTACTTACGTGTTGTATGACTGAAGGTACCTAGGCTATATCAAGATGGTGCAGTGGTGAGCGATGGCTACTTTAACACCAAAGCTTGTGAGTTCGATTCCCACACAGGACAATTTTTTGTGTGCATGAACGTCTGTTAATCTTAGTCAAGGTATTTTAAGGAGAGGTAGGGTATATTAAAGGAGTCCGACTGGAAACTTCCTTAATTTTACAGAAAACCGTAGCCAAATAACAATTTTCTGAATGGAAGCTGTGTCCGAGAGAGATAATGACAACTTCCATTATTACAAGCGTTCACAGTCTACGGTAATCACTTTACATGTGATAGGTTGTATGTATGCATTGCGACGTTTTTAAAAATCTTATCCCTGGAGGGCTTGCTCCGAATTAAATATGATCTGTGTAGATTGCATCTCATTCGTTTTCTAAACGGCAGGATGCATAACGTCTAGGGTAGGTTTGTTTAGGCTCTAAATATAAATGAAGAAATTAACTAATTGAAGTTTTCTTAAAACACTATAGATTTAAGGCACTCATGCGTCTTCAAAAAGGAAGTGAAATGGTTTTTACACATTTTACTCCATTCATTTACTGGCAACGCAATAGCGATCCTATGGTGTTACAAATGTCAATAGACTACGATATATATTTACCATCAGGCAGGCCGTATGTGCTAAATAGACATGATTTTACTGCCAAGATTATTCCATACATTGCCTGCGTGTGGTTCGTGCATTATTACTTCAAGTACCACAATGATTTTATGAAGTTCATTGCAGGCCGATGGGAGCTTTATTCCCAGCTAGATGTCAAATAAACTTGTTCGGTTAGACTAGTTCCTGTCTGATTGTGCGCTTGAACTGTGTGTAGACACTTAGTTTAACAATGAGAAACACAGTTCAGCCAACCTAAAATAGCTTGCATAAATCATGGCTCTCAACCTTGAAACTTTGTTATGAATTAATTAAAGTTACTTAAACTTGAATGACAAGTAAAAAATAATTTCATTAGTCTATGACTCAAGCTTTCGTGTATCATATTACGAGCAATTTATATATAATATATATATTGTGTATATTGGAAACGGTTGTAACCCTAGGTTATATATATAGGTATTTTTCTTGAAAAAAAAAAGATTGTAAGTCTGCACGTCAGAAGTACAAATTTCTTAGTTTCAGAAACTGGTAAGCATTATTTTTGGGTTGTTAAGAAATTTTTGTTTTGGAAGTATTTTTATTAGAAATAATTTTTGTCAACGTATTAATATAGAACATTTTTATTTATTGAGTAGTTCTACATGGAAAAGAATGAAAAGAAAGAATTATTATCTATATAATACAAAGAAATTTATAAATGCATATCAATTTTATAACAACAAGGCAATTTATCTCACGCATCTATATATGCTATATGTATATATAACTGTATTTGTTCGTGACGGTCACGCAAGTTCAGTGCTATTGCCTCATCCCAAAAGTGCCAATCGAAATTTGTTCGCCCAGGTTCTTGAAATAATATGAGGTATCTATCTATATATGTTTTGACTGTTTGTAATGTATATATGTATGTATATATTAGTCATAGCAATAATTATGTATGGGTAGAAGGTAATGTTTGTATTTGTTTATCTATTTATGTAAACGTATTTAGGTATTTTATTTATTTCTTATAACTCCTTCTTGCGAATATGTCTTATAAAGTTAAACGACTGCTTTCAGCATAAAGTCGCTTTGTAGCACTTACTTGTACATTGTTAAAATGTGACTAACTATATGGTATGTTTTAGTGCAAATAGAACTTTTTCTTACTATCTAAATATTCTTTCACTAGAGCAGGAATCCAAAAGGATGATAATAATTTGGTGTGAATCAGTAAGATTTTTTAAAATACATGTGTAATACACAGCATTACTTAAAATATTATATACACAAAAATTACTAATGCAAAAGTGATTTCGCCTGTTTGTGACTATGCTTACATAAAATTGTTACAAATAATTAATTTAGGTGTAGAGTTAGTATGGAATTAAGAGAAAATTTGGGCTCGCTATTGTCAGGATGATGGGTTTCATCTAGACATAAACGCAGACAGAAGATAGCACTGCGCTGTATGTAAAACATTGAAAAAACAATACTCTTCAGTTTTACTCGTGTATGATCACGAATATATACGAAAATGGCACGATAAATGATTCAAAGGTTGTTAGATCTCACAGTTGCCTACCCTAAGCTAGCATCGAGCCACGAAATCTAATATATTGTAGGATTTAACCAAAGCCGAGGCACCAACACACAACTCTGCAAACTGTTTGGCAAATTGATTTATTGGAAGTTTGATTATACAACACTACTGGGATACAAACTGCATCTCTAACTTCAGTGGCAGCTTGCTCTAAGTGGTTGGTATTTGCAACTCTGTAGGTACTTTACAGTTGCGCAGACTGAAGTACTTACATCATGTATTATATAAAGGTGTATTGCACTAGATAGGGTGTGGCAGCTTGTAACTTGGGAACAGTACGACACTCACTGTATCCTAAGTCACATTAACAACCAGTTTTACACTTTTGAGAGTAATATAGCATATTAGTTAAGTAGGTCTTACAATATTGTTTTTCTATACATTTGTACCAACAGCATTAATAAAATTGACTGTTTACAAGGCATAGGTAAAGCAACTGTGAAACTTGAGTCGTGTGCGGACCATACGCGACATACGTTCTTTGACATTGATGTAATTTTAATAAAGTAAGATAATTGGGATGATAACAGTAAAATGGAACCAAAGAAACTATCTTTAATGTTATAATTAGTCAAAATAAGTTTATTGTGAACTAAAGGTTACAACATGAAACATTAAAACAAATTAGTGCAATTGTGTTCGCCTCCTGGACATACATCATGTATAGATGTGTAGTATAAGTCAAAACAATTATTTGAGAAACATAGTTCAGTAAGAAAGTCATTTGGAGTGTTGTCTCATTGAACTATCACTAGATAATGGAGTTTCTTGAAGTTACCAACTGTCGCACGAATGAACATACAGACTTTGTTGCAGATTCATGGAGGAAAAAAACATTACTCAAAAAGGCTGTCTTGGAAGGGATTATACATATATACACCTGATGTAAAACGGTTACCTTACCCTTTGAACGCTTGCAATACACTAAGTATCACTCGCGTGATGCCACCTCTGCTGCTATCCCAATAACTGCTTAGGAGCTTACTGGTGAACTCACTCATACGTAGGAACACAACAACCCTCTAGATAGTTGTTATTTGGCTGCAGTTTTCTGTGAGATGGAGGTACTTCCCAGACGGGCTGCTTAGATGCGCCCTACCTCTCTTTGAACACTCAGACTAAACCAAATAGACATGTTCAAGCACACAAATGTTTGTCCTGTGTAGGAATCGAACCCACGAGCGTTGGTGTCAATGTCGCGTCATTTACGACTGCGCCACCGTGCTCGTCAAAAGCAGTTACATCACATTACAAAGAAATATGATAAGATTAAAATTATTTATTTACCATTGAACCCTCGCTGAAACTTAGACATGTCTTACTTTTTTTAAAATAGCGCTTCTATTTAAAAAATGTGAAGTAACGTAATAGTGTGTTTCAGCACTGCGGTACCAAGCTCGTGAAAAACGGAACGGGTCTAGTACTACGAAAAGGTCTACAAGAATAGTAAGATACATTGCTGTAACCATAGATAACATGGCTGTAACGTATCCTTCTGCGCTCTACGAGTAGAAGCGCGATGTCTATACAATTGCCCTACAATAATATGCCGTATATTTTCCTTAAATTATGCAGTGCATAAGAAAACAGGTCTAGCTTGCAAAATATATTGTAGAACATATACTTTGCAGTTTACGTTATTTTAATTAAATGCATTAAAAATATGTGTACTTTTATATCAAATGCGAGCATTTCGCGGCTTTTCATGACTATCCGTTATGTTTCTTATGTGAAAAGCAGTTTTTTTTTATACAACGTCGGAAGGCATACAATCATACGGCCCACCTGATGTAAAGCGGTTACTGTAGTCTATAAATGCTTGTAATACATTAAGTATCACTCGCGCGATGTCTCCTCTGCTATTATCACAGAAACGGAAGCTCCGTTGCTGTGTCACTGTATGGTGACCTTACTTGCACGCAGGAACACAACAACCCTCTAGGGAGTTATTATTTGGTTGCGGTTTTATGTGAGGTGGAGATACTTCCTCAGAGGGGCTGCTATGATGCGCCCTACGTCTCTTTGAACATCCAGACCAAGACAAACAGACATATTCATGCACACAAATGTTTGTCTTGTGTGGGAATTGAACCTATGAGCGTCGGTGTCAAAGTCGTGTCATTCACAACTGCGCCACCGAGCTCGTCAAAAGTAGTTACATCACATTTATTACATTATAAAAAAATTAGATAATATAAAAAATCTTTGTTTACCATTGAACCCTCGCTGACACTTAGACGTCTTACGTTTTTTTAAAGTAGCGCTTCAATTAAAAAAATGTAAGGCCTCACAATTTAGAAAATACGAGTATATAAAATATTTTTGTTTGATCAATGTGTAATGGCAAGAATTTACTATACTCTATACTATTGTTAAAAGGATGTGAATCAAATTAAAAAATATATATTATTTAGTAATTATAAACAGTGCTTTGATGAACCGGTATAAAACTATTCAGTGCGAAAGTGGAAAGATGTAGGAGCCGAGGAAGAACAAGACTTACTTACAATGACCATATTGGTCATGTTTTATTAGAAGGTAATATCAGGAGCCCTACTAGGAATCGGTGAGCGTGCATGAAAAGAGCTATGAATGCTATGGGTGTGTAAGAACCGCGTTTTATGGCGCTCGGTTTTCTCTGCTTACCCTGTAAGTGACCTGGCGTAAAAATATACATACATACGTGCTGTTATTAATACATGTTGCAAAAATAATACCCAGAGGGCGCAGGCTAGAGAACAGGCAGATAATTCTAATTTGCCTGTAATAGATTTTTCGATGACGCTACATTTTTTTTTATTAATCGAAGTGTTAATGCGTAGCTTATAAGTTAAGCTCAAGACTCGTTTAACATAATTCGAATTTTTATAAGTACAACTTATATAGTTAACCACTGTTTATCTATGTCTAACAGACATTGTAAATTCAATCCGCTGGACTTACAAACTTAAATGTAGAGACTATATGCAGTCCATTAAGAAAGTGTTTTTGTCGAGATCAGTTACTGGAAAGGTACTTAATTACTTGACTCCAGTTCTTCCATACATGATTTTTTTGTTTATTTTCTCGTATCAATTCTACTGTCAATTATTTATCGGTCCGAATGGCTTTTCTATACGCATCTCGCAGCGATTGCGTCCATGATATCATTATTTATTCAGTTGGTAGTCTATGCCCACAAAGGGCGAACGACGTCACTTGTCATTGGCAATTTTCGTCTGCACGCAAACCTTCTGCACATAATTTACACAGGTACCTGCCTGGTTTAGCAGGACTATAAATAACTCCTTCAATTCCACAGTTATGTTCCACGTTGTCATAGCATTGTAAGTCTAAGTTATGAATAAATATTTCAAACATTTGTTAAGTGTATGCATATCGCGAAAAATGAAAAATATTTTGAATAGTTATATAAACGAATGGATTTATCCGAAATTTAATCTATTATGTCTTTTTACAGGTAATTTGGTGTATTCTACTTTGGATACTTCAGCCTTCAGTTAGTTCATGTGAGTCAATGCCGGCCGGCATATTGCTATAACGATAGATATTGGATTTTTTTGGGAAATTCACCGGAAAAGGCAAATGGGGTTCAGATTAACAGTTCGGCAATCACATGTTTTCATATAACAACAAATTCCGCATTGAATATTCATATTTTCTAAAAAAATAATTGAATTTCAATAGATATTTCAGTGGTCGAGATGAAAAATTAGGGTTGATGTATCCCGTCTCGAAGATCTGGCTGACTGACTGACAGACAACACCTAGCCTAAACCACGATATATAGAAACATGATATAAAACAACATTGAATTAAACAATTTTTAACGGAAGTATCGCGTATTTTATTTATTTTGTTGAACCTGACGTTTCGAACGCTTTGCAGCGTCCGTGGTCGCAGGAAGACTAAGGTGGTATTTGTCTTACATTAGTTATTCAATTATTACATCTACCGACATGGATGGATTAATTATATATGTTCCGATTCACACAAAAATCGCTCACAGTGTCCGAACATTTTTTAGTAGGTCTTTGGATTTGTGATTTGATTATTTTTAGGACTGGATCCCAAGCAGGTGGTACTTGCCAACCATCTTCTCTATTGAAATTGGGGTGTTTTCTTATTTCAATAGCCTCGCGCAACACTCGACCACGGACGCTGCAAAGCGTTCGAAACGTCAGGTTCAACAAAATAAATAAAATACGCGATACTTCCGTTAAAAATTGTTTAATTCAATGTGTAACAATCGCAAAAACCTAAGACAATACTATAAAACAACATATTTATTATTTTTTGTTAGCCGCACTTCTCATTTTCTTCATCGGTAAATTATACCCCTGGGAAGCTGGGCAGGGTTAGAGACACTTACGAAAATTACAATAATGTAACTCAAGATATTAAAAAAATATTTTATAGAAAGCTATTGATGATACATTTTACATATTACATATATTTTTAATAATAGAATACGAATGTACACGGTACTTATGCAAAAAAATATTTTTTTTTAAGTATTGACTGTCTGTCTATTTATCTAGCTAATCTCCGAAACGGCTGGATCGATTTTGACGGGATTTTCATTGGGAGATAGCTGATGTTATAAGAAGTAATTTCGACTTTTATTTCAGGAAGAGAAATAGTGTTTAGCAGGGAAAATTAAAATCATGAAATTGTAACATACCAATTCCATCGCCGCTGTGGCCGCTAGTCTATATATAAATAAATAATAAATGACATAAAATTTCAGTACTTGCTTTAGCTCTAATTGTAGTTTAATTTTATTTTTCTTAGTTGCTATTGACGAGCTGAAGTGTACGTAATCAATAAAATATTTTAGGAAACAGTAGGAAGTAAAGGAAAGCTTACATATTAATATAAGTTTTCTGAAATTTTCATTAATTATTATGGTAACATTCTAATTATTGGGCCGAACACTAGTTTAATTTAATTAATTTTCCAAAACTAGATTTAATTGAAAGATCAACCCGGAAGATTTATCAGAACAAATTATTTAGCGCAGCTTACTCTAGCTGCAGTGGGTATGTAAATGTCCCAAATTAATCATACTCCTATGCCCCGTTTAGACGAGCTTATTTTCGTCACCGTTTGGCTTAGCGTCATATATCATCATACTCTTGTTTTGCTAAGGTCTCCTGCAGGTTATTCACATTACCATGGAACGCCGTACTCGACACTGACTCGGATTTCCTATTTCGCATTCGGATTCATTAATTTCGGATAGGAACGATTAAATGTAGGAAAAAATTCTTTCATATGGTCAGAAGTCAGGAAACAAATTTATTTCGACACGGTTATTTGTAAATAATTAAGAAAAAAACTCGAACAGCTACGAGTCGGTATTGCGTATCGAGGGTTCCGTATCTACATGTTCGTATGTACTAGAACTGTGTGAGTGAAAGTACGCAAACTCATGTATGTTTTATATATAAAAGATTAAGAGAACCAGAAATGATATGGACATGAATGTTTATTCTGAACGTGTAGGCGATACGATCTTTAGCGTTAAAAGAACCACTAGACCACCGGATTCGGAAAAAATATATGCTTTTGAGCCTCTACCGGTTCACAGCAAAATTTAGAACTTCCTCTTCTCGATCCTGAAAAACATTCTAAAAAGAAGTTTATGAAACCAATACGTATAGTTTTCGTGCACTTGGATTGTTTTCCGATTCCTATAGTAAAATATTTTCTATTCAGATGAGAACTTTCTGTGTTAGTATGAATACACCCACTAATTTGTTTACTGCTGTACAACTGTAATCCTTGTTAGATCTTTCGCTTTGCTTTGCGAGTAACAATATTGCAAAAGCTTTTTAGCTCGAAGGCTTGAATTGAAATGCATGTAGCATTATTAGATGTATACAGTAAAATTATAATTTCTTCGTCTGTAAAGCTACGTATGAGTAGCGTCTTGGTATTGCAATTGCCATTAGGCTGCGGTAACTACTTATTAGTAGGTAGGCCGTACGCTTGTTTACCACGTCAGTGGTATAAAAAATAATTAAATAAAACGATAGTCTATGCTCTTTTGAGCATGAAAAAAATGAAAACTTTTGTACACTAATTCCCGCCAAAGTACGTTGTACTCGTATATTTCTATTACTTTAGTTCCGTTTACTTTTGCTAATCTTTATATCTTTACTTTAAATCCAATTTTCGTTCAAGTGACGAACCATAAGAAATGTAATAGTAATAAAAATAAATAAGTATACTTTACTACTTTCATAGGTTCATATTTTGGTCTTATAATTTTTTTTAGTTAGTCATGTATGTTAAATTTTTAATACATTCCTTAGTACCTACCCCAGCGAAAATTTCGGCAGGGAGTTTATTCTACAACTTAACAGTTCTCGGAAGAAAACAACCGCAGTACCTTTCTTCTTACCTAAATATTTAGGTACTTTTTAATATCTAAGACATACGAGTATATAATTTATAAGAAATGAGACAAAGTTTAGAGTGCGCGTTCATACATCCAACAATTGAATTGAATTAGAAAGATTTGATCCCAAATCAGCTTGAATAAATCAAGAAAAATCATTTCCTCTGAGGTTTTAGGTATTGAAATAAAATTTCCTTAGCTGAAAAATCCAATTCTGACTGAATTGGTTTAGTCAATGAAAAGAGGCAATTTGATTTTATTAAAATCAATAGGTCTCGATACAAATTTTCATAGAAATGAACGTTATTACATTTAGATATATGTGATCGTAAAAGTCTCGTCCAGTCAATGCTTGAGTAATGCGGCATGTTTAATCAGTATGATGTCTGGCGTTGACCGTCTGGTTGGAACACTTGACACTTGTTGATAACGGTGGACATCGCCTTTATTGCATGCTCCTACAACTTGTAGCAACAAGATATTGCCGTCATGTCAACTGTCTCTAGTCAGATAGTGGTATTTTATTGCTTAATTTTGAAGCTTAGAATCCGTTAGGCAAGATCGTTTTGTAATGGAGTCCAAAATTTAGGTAGTACTCGTATATTATGGTTATAAATCCATCGACCATTTTTTTTACTTTTAATGAATTTAAAAAGGATGGAGTTGTATGTATTCATTTTTTCCGAATGATTTAGCCGATTTTGACGGTATTCTAATATATACCCCTGTACTACGTTATTCGTAGCCCCTGTGTCATTCGTCATTACATACGTAGGTCACACTATAAGTTTTGAGTAACTTAAAAAAAACAACATGTTATAACCAAAATATTATGTTTATTGCTTTTCAAAATACACTTCTTTACATTTTAAACATTTTTTCATGCGATCGAACCATTTTTTAATACAGGAGGACCACAGATCTGAAGGCATGTTTTCTACGTGCTGATTGAATGCTATCACTGCCTCTTCGGAGTTGGTAAAAGTGAAACCTCTCATCAAATCTTTGATTTTGGGGAAAATACAGAAATCACAGGGTGCGCAGGATGGGTAACGAGTTGTACTTTTTCGAAGTTAAAAATGAGTTTGTTTTGTTGGCCGTGTGTGAAGAAGCGTTGTCATGATGTAGAAGAACGCGGCTTTTTGGTCGTCTTTCGCGAACTTTTTCTAACACCCTGGATAAACAAATGGTAGAATACCACTCGGCATTAACACTCTTTTGATCTTCAAGTGGAATTGTGCAGATGGGACCCGTTGCTGAAAAAAAAAACGCGATCATTTTTTTACCAACGTTTCTCGCCTGCCTCACTTTTGTTGGCCTGTTCTCATTTTCAAACACCCATTCACAAGATTGCTGTTTTTTTTTCGGGTTCAAAACAATAAATCCACGTTTCGTCTCCTGTGACAATATCATAAACAGCATTAGAATGTCCGTGGTCGTACTTCAGTAGCATCTGTGAGCACTATTCCACGCGAGCCCGCTTCTGCTCCGCTGTCAGTTCATGAGGGATCCAACGACAACCAAGTTTCCGAATTTTCAATTCTTCGTGTAAAATTTTCTGAATTTGGCTCATACCAATCCCCAATAGTTCTCGAATTGTCTCATAGGTAATCCGCGGGTTTTCTTCAATTAGCCGCTTAACAGTAGCCACATTATTTACGTTGACGGCAGTTGAAGGCCGCCATTCACGAAATTCGTTATGTAAAGAAACTCGACCTCTCTCAAATTCAGCAAACCATCGCCTCACGGTGCTCAAAGAAGGTGCTTCTCTCCCAAAAGCATTTTGAAGACGAGCAGCACAGTCTTGCGGAGAGAGAGAACTTTTAAAATCATAAAAAATCATCGCTCTAAAATCTTTTCGACTCAATTCCATTTTCGTTGCGTACGTAGAACTTTGATGTGTGATAAAAAACAATTGACAAATGATTTCCCGCCAATTGTTTTTTTTATTACTAAGTAGGTTGCAACGTTTCCAAAAATATAATATTCGAAATTCAAATAGTTCAGATTAGCTAGAAGTGCAAAACTTTAGTGTGCCCCATGTATAAATCTATATTGATATTTGATAGTTATTTAGGTAAAAAGTTAACTAAAAAAACTTTCGTTATATCATTTTTATATCTTTCATGTATATACTTCAGTAATGATTGTCTTGCAAATTTGATGTTAAAATGTTACGAAATGTAAGATTTAAATTAGAAAGAGAACCGATGATGGTTAAACGATCTGGTTGATTGATCTGTCTGTACACGTATCCCTTGAAAACTACAGGACGGATTATAGAGAAATTCGGCATGATGATAGCTCATATATAGGATACTTTGTGTTCGGAAATATGTAACAATTCCTATACGCACAATTTTATCTCAGGAATTACTAAATCTAAAATCTAGGAAATTTCCCTATTGGATAGGTTTTACCAAAGAGACTATTATTTGTACACGTATGTATACTAATAGACAAGGAGAAAAAGAAGGAAGCGGAAGGGTTAATTGATATATAGAATAAGCTGATGCAATGCAGATGTGACAGTCATATACGTTTTTCCATTTGTTTTCTAAGAGTAGATTAACCAAAGAATAATGAGATTTTATGTAAATAATGAATGAATATTTAATGTCATATTTTATAATAAAGCTTTAGATAAGATAAAAATAAATGACGTATAAATCTAAAATATAAAAAAAATGTTTTAGATAGTGATTTATAATTGCAGCAACTACAGAAATTCATTTAATTATAATTAATATTCTACCTATTTTATCGTTTGGTACATCTGTTTGAGTATCTTACATTCTATGAAAACGTATCGATAACGCTGCACGCTCTAACGTAATTCTAACCAAGGGTTAGCGACATGGTTACCGAGCGTAATCAATTTTTGAAAAATAAATAGTTTAATCGATAAACCAACGTCGGTAAATACGAAATTTTTTATTTATCCAAAATAATCTGCAAATTACACTTAACAAAGTACGTTTGGTACCGTTTTTTAAATGACAAACAAAATAGGTGTGATTTTGTAGTTTATTTCAAAATTTCGCACATATATTGTTGTTATGTAGCAACAAAATTTTAAATAAAGGTTGTTTGCAATTGTCTAAAAGTTCGGGTTCCTGCAAATTTAAGTACTTACTTAATTTTTATTGCTATTCGCCTTGTCTAGTTGTAATAAGTTATGTCTTTCGTGGAAGAAAAATGTGTATTCTACAATATCTGATTGATGATTTTTAAATTTTATTTCCGAATCCGATATTGAAATTTGGATAGTGGAGTCGAAGGAATAAGGTAAAATGATGATATTGATATGATATTGTAACTTTAACAGATAGACGTATTACAAATCTTTATTCTTTTTATTGCTCTGATTTCAAGATATTCTAAGGTGACGATAGCGGGACCTTTAAAAAAAAAGATTCCAAAAACTAAGTTATAGTAATTCTTGTTATAAATGTTCTTATAGTATATATGTAATCTTTGTTAAAAAAAATATAACCATTAAAATACATTGGCTTCAGACTTAAAAAAATGTGAATGTCTCCAATGACTCGTTGTGGAGGTCATACAAACGTCCTTGCAGACATCGTCGAATTATTAAAATTAAGACTTATTTTGCTGTAGGTTGTTGTCACGAGAGATATAAATACACGATATGCTAATGCAATCAGCTTCTTCATACATAATGATGTCATAAAATATTATGATAATTACATTTTGATTTTGGACGAAAATAACTTATTTGTACTGACATTGTTTAAGGCACTGAATAAAGCTGATAATGTAATGTCAGATTATATGTTACATATTGCCACGTCGCGACTCATTCTACTTTTTACAGTGGAGCAAATAGAATAATAAATAGCCTCTGAGATTTACATTTAAAAACCACAATATACAATCTCATCACCGATGTTCGTAACTGATGCATGTGACACGTCTTTAGCATATTCGGAATTTAAATAAATAATATTATATTATAATGTAAAATATATTTTTACTTACATTTGTTTTATTACATCTATTAAACAATTCAGAAAGTCATTTGAAAATTACGACTTGCGTTGGTTTGAATATAGATGTGTAGGATACTAGATTATCAACATTCCTAATATCATTCAGAACATTATTGATGGTAATTATCAAAATTGATAGGTATCATAAATTATTGTATTACGTCTAAAAATTCGAAAAAGCGCATATAACCGTCATTGTGGAAAATAAAACCGAGCGAATGTATGAATGATTAAATATTCATTTAATTCTTATCGTCATAATTTTCGAAGTCATGATAGGACAAAAATCGTACTTGTAACTTAAAATTGTTTGTTTGATGCCACAACAGGTGACATTTGATGCATCAAAGATTATATGATATTTTTGAGGAATTACTACTATTGGAATATGCAGAGGTCAGCATCAACTATGTGAAATGTTTGTATTCATTTCCTTAGGTAAAATGTTACAGAAATGTAAGGTCAAATAAGTTTGTCACAGGCATTTTACCTTAGGATCATTTTATTAGGGGCTCCGTTTTTACGTTTTCAAGAGTTGTAACAGCGATGAAATATAACAGTTGTAAAAATATAAAAAAATAATTAAATGTAGATACTAAAGCCACATTGCTGGGGGCTTAATGTAGATAGTATAGTGTCTACGAAACTGCTTTTGATATTTAAAATTTAAATGTTCTCCGTGGGAGATGTCGCACAATGCAGTTTCAGTTCAATTGCATATTGTGAATCACTATCAATCTTATGATTGATAGTGATTCACACACACGGGTAAACTTTCAATCAGTGCGAGACAGATTAAGTAAAGAGTGGTTAGAAGTCGATCATCCTGTTGCGCAATTTTTAACAGGGCATGGAAACTTTAGGGCAAAGCTCTTTTCATTTAGACTTGTGTCATCGCCTTTATGTGAGTGTTCTACGACAAATCATGAATTCGAGCAAACAGCACATCATGTTCTCTGGGAGTGCGATCTCTGGCAACGGGAGCGGGACGATATGTTAAATTCCTTGCGTGTCACATCCGGGGTAGTATACTATTCTGATTTGGTGGCAACAAGGGAGAACTACCAGGCGTTTAGGCGGTTCTGCAATCTATATTATTGGAATCGATGTGTTAGGTAACAACTCACTGTTTTAGGTCCCAATAGTGTTAGATATTTGATTATCCGTGGTGCACGGCAGTTGAGCTTCACTTGACTAGCCATCTCTTTGAGGTTTTAAATGCCTTATTTGTCATATTGCTGTCTCTCACTTTGCCAAGAGGGGAAGTCAATTCTAAAACTTCCTACTCCTACAAATTTCTTCTGATTAAATTCGTTTGTGAGTTCCAAGGCAGCTGTAGTTTAACCCCCGGGACGGCAATGGACTTCACTGTTCATTGCCTTTTTTGTGGTCGCCGCTGTTAATTCTGGCTACACAGGAGACACAGTGGTGGGTATGAGTGGTGGGCCTGTCCCGTTTAAAAAAAAAAAAAAATACAATTAAAATCGTTACAATTAAAATAAAATTAATAACTTAATTCTAACCATTTCATTATCGTTAAAGTCATGCAATGTGCAATGAAAAAGGTGAGTGACAGCGTTTAGGATACTTAACGCCGGCCACTTAGGTTTTACGTTGGGGAAGTGCCAGGTTATAGAAAAATATATCTATCTATCTGTATCTCCATACCATGCCCCTTGCGGGTTAAGGAAATGTAACAAAAAAAACTGGTTGCCTGTAAAGTCGGTTTACGGACGATAATTTTACGTGATACGTCATAAGAAAACATTGATGAAAAATTGCATACTTTTATGAATTGAATTATTCACTGAATTATCATTATTAGTTGTTGTAAACAATGGAAACCACATTAACTTTTCACTTCACTTTATAAACAGTTGACAAAACAATTCACGTGTAGGTTGTGTGCCGCTGTCTCTCTTCTACTCGGACGCATCGGCCGATGGAGTGGAAGCCAGATAGATGCATCACAAGTCGAACGCTTAGGCCGATCGATAGAGAGGCATCTCTATCGCTTGTTCCGCGCTCTCGCTTGCACAGGCGGTACGTGACACTTTTTCGTGCGTGCACCCGGCGTTCTTCGATTTATAAGACGTTATTATGTCAAAAAACACTGTATAAATTAGTTTATAACCTTAGTAGCAGGCAATCCGTGCAGGAGTCATTAACTTCCTTATTGTCGCATCACATTATGTTATACAATTGAATATACACTTATTTCTGGTTTTTCTCTGAGCTGTGGAGGTCTAACGGCAGTCGTTCCATTTAAAATCCATGTCTTCGCCTAGGTAGGCTTAGGTAGCGGACCCCGCCAATCCTAAAGGATTAAGAAACGGGATCACGGGAACATATGATGTTTCAATTAAAACATCAATTCCTCATGTATTTTCCCGTCGCTCGAATTTTCTTTGATATCGACATAGGTGTTCATCAGGGACCACGGAGAAATTACAGCCGGTACATATTTTTGTATATATATATATATATATATATATATATATATATATATATATATATATATATATATATATATATATATATATATATATATATATATATATATAGTTGTAGTTTCATAGTTATCTCTAAATTATACCATGCAATTTGATCTAACCTGCTTTGTGCGCACACCACTTGCCACCATTTGACTATCGCAAAATAGCGATCCACTCAAACACACATAAAAAATCGTCAAGATCGGTCCAGCAGTTTAGCAAGTGTTCAGTAATATACACCGTGCAAGTGAACTGTATAGGTATATATGAAGATATGTGTGTGTGTGTGTATACATATATATATACCTATATAGGTATATATATGTATAGTTTTTAAATATTTTATTATATTTACATTCCAAATTCCGTCACTTATCCGTCTAAGTTAATAGTATAATTGCGTAATATTCTTATAAAATATAGAATTCGGAAGAAAAGTGAAGTTAGAAGGTTGTAGAATACGTCAGCGTAGTACTTTCATATTAATGAGTATTCATAGATAATAAAGGTCACTATTGAGTAGATCTCCTACTATATATATGGTATACCGGTATGCTATGTTTTCTCACGCACAACTTCTCGAAGACTCATTACTTGGTTGCAGAGTCCCATTCTTAATCCAGTTTAATTTTGCGTTTAAGTGCACTCATTAACTGTGCTCGTTAACAGCCTAAGGCTTACGATCACTTGTAGGGTGTTCAAGCCCCTACCATTATTTTCAACAAATATCTTATTATTTTGATATTAATGATGTGTGTTGACGACGAAAATTTGCCGCGATGGAGATGTTACATGCCACTTTGGAACGGTATATACTTAGGGTCTGTTGACGAAATATATAGACTACAAAGTATTAAAGTCTACAAAATTATTCAAAAAGAAGAAATCGATTTCTCTTTTTTTTTATATCAACTTTTTTTTACCCATTCTTATATATATACACATATACATATGTTTCGTGTATCTCGAAAACAGTTCTAACAATTTAGATTAAAATTTGTATTTAGATAAGGGTTTGCATTTTAAGTTTATTTATATAGGTGTCTTTTCTGTTCGACAATTTTTCACAAAACCTTTTCCTCCGTTACGCAAAGTGGACGAATCGCTGGCCCATACTGCAAAGGAGAAAGCCGATCTCCTGGAAGATTTTTCATCCAATTCGACCCTTGATAGCTAGGGAGGAACAGCGGTGTGAGAGATCCATGCCTGAAATTCATTTCTCGCAAAAAGCTGTAGAGCCCTTATCTCCCTGGACATTCATAAGTCGAGCGGGTTTGAATTCCACCCATTGTGTTGAAGATGTGTGCTCCGGAGTTAGTACTGATTATAACGCGCCTCTTTCGGTACTTTCATTCGCCAGGCGTGGTCCCCAGCTCATGAAAGGATGCCTTGGTACACCCAATCTCTAAAAAAGGTGCTCGCTCGGATCCGACTATAGGCCTGTAGCAATAACTCCCATATTTTCCAAAATCACGGAAAATATCATCAACCAGCAACTCTTAGAGGATCGCCAGCTGATAAGTGATCACCAATACGGCTTCCGCCTTGGCCGCTCGGCTGACGATCTTCTGGTATACTTGAGTCAGTAGAAAGCAAAGGTGAGGCTTTAGCTGTTAGTTTGGACATAGCAAAGGTGTGACACAAATCACGTATTTCGAAGCTTCCTTCTTTTGGGCTACCCGAAAAAATATTGTTGTATGGGTTGCCAGTTTTCTTATTGGGCGGGAGCATCAAGGTCGTAGTTGACGGTGCGTGCTCGGATCCACTGCCCCTGCACGCAGGCGTACCACAACGCTGTGTGTTCTCTCCCACTGTTCCTTCTGCATATCAATGACTTGTTGCACGTTCGTGTGTAATATTCATTGCTATGTAGATGACAGTACGGTGGACTCAAGATACACTGGTCAAACCAATATCTCTCAAGATATTGTGTCAGAAATTGAAATATCACTAGAATAGGTTTCGGATTAGGGTAGACTGAATTTAGTTCACCTTAATCCCCTAAAAACACAAGTGTGCGCATTTACAGCGAAAAAGCCCCCATTTATCGTAGCTCCTCGATTAGAAGGTATAATCCTCAGCGTTACGAATAACATCGGTATCCTGGGCATCGTCATATCGAGCAATGTACAGTTTCGCGGTCATGTGAGTAGCAAAGCTAAGTTGGCGTCCAAAAAGAATGTTGTGATCAATAGAGCTAAACAATACTTTACAGCTCAACATCGCCTTCAACTTTATAAGTCCCAGGTCCGGCCTCACATGGAATACTGTTACATCTTTGGGCCGGCGCACCACAATATATGCTTACACCATTTGAACGCATGCAACGTACAGCAGTTCGAATCGTCGGCGTGCCAGTGATCTCCGTTCGGCTCGGCTCGCTTTGTACACGATGAGACGTTACTTCTCTTTGTGTACTGTACAAATTATATCATAGGGAGTGTTTGGAGGAGCTGTTCAACTTAATACCAGCCGCTGAGCTCCACTATCGTAACACTCGCCACAAACTAAAATTTCACCCTTACTATCTTGATGAGTGGCAATCCACTACAGTACGCTTTTAGAGGCATTTTTTCCACGTACGGTGAAATTGTTGAATAAATTACGGTCAGCGGTGTTCCCGAACAAATACGATGTGGGTGCCTTCAACAAAAGAGCCTATGTTTCCCTAAAAAGGCTGGCTGGATCAGTGACCCTTTGGTGTTGCTGATTTCTATGGGCGGTGGTGACCACTTACCATTAGGTGACCCACATGTTCGTTTGTCACCCTCTAATATAAAAAAAAAACAATATATATCAAATTGAAACTTAATACCAGTAACAAGCATATCACAATTTATTTATTTTAAACTCCTATCTATCTATAACTTCACACCAAATCCCTTGCGGGGTAGGCAGAGAGAGCCGAGCCCCACGTGACTCGATCCTTATACATCTCACGCACTTCTCTTCTCATGCACGCTCGCCGGTTTCTAAGGTTCCTGACTTCACTTTCTAATAGAACACGACCAATTTGGTCATGGTTGGTAAGTCTTGGCCTTCCACGGCTCCTAGATCCCTCCTCTTTTGCGTTGTATATCTGATTCGTCATTATTTCATCCTGCGTTCTTTCTACATGCCTGAATCAACGGAGCATGCCTCTTCTTATTTTAACATTATTAAATAACAATTTTAAATTCCTAGCCTTTACTTACATCCTTATTTAAAAAAATATAAATGATTGACGAGCTCGGTGGCACAGTGGTGAAACGCGCTGTTGCGCTACTTTGACACCAACGCTCGTGGGTTCGATTCTCACACAGTATAAACATTTGTGTGCATGAACATGTCTGTTTGTCTTGGTCTGGGTATTTTCTATGTATAATAAGTATGTATTTACAAAAAAAAATGTATTTACGTATGTTTATCAGTTGTCTAGTACCCATAACACAAGCTTCGCTTACTTTGGGGCTAGGTGGCGCTGTGTAATTTGTCCGACAATATTTATTTATTTATTGACAACGTAAGTTAGGGTCTTAAATGCAATGTGGTAATTTTAAAATATTCAGTCCGGTAGTAGGAGCCAATATTGGCTTCATACACAGACGAGCACGATCTACTGACGACTTCGACTTCCCAGGTAGTGCATAATAATTTGTTATAAACGTGTATACTTCACTTAGATCTATGCTAGGTTTTGCCCCCTAGCGGGTTGACCAAAATATTGAGGGAAGTTTTTACCCGTCTTCAGCATCTCCAGGTTCTTACATCGTTAGATATTCCTAAATAAGCAACGTAAATAGGACCAATTTTAATGAAAATCTCAAATTAGAGAAACCGTGTCGTAATGAGCCAAGGGTTACTTCATCATCATACCGTTTACTAATCCTTTAGGATTAGCAGGGTTCACTACCTAAGACTAAGGGTTTGGTGAAGATACTGATTTTTACAACTACAGTACAGCGATAGCCGTCAGACCTCGGCAGTCCATAGGGACACCAAATTTTTCTTAGGTTAAGTCCACACGATGCTTTCCTTCACCGCCGAGCAAGTGTACATTAGAAATATGTACATAAATCCTAAACCACGGATTTAGTGGTGTATGTCCACGCCAGGATTTGAACCGGGGACAAATTAATTAATAGGCCGCTTCTTTACCCACTGGGTTATCACTGCTCACCATGTTAATAGCATACTATTATATTATCATCAAGGTTCGTAATCTTCGTACCTATTTTATCAATCTTAGTATCTACTTACATTGCTCCTAAAACTCGCACCAAGCTTATATCTCCATTCAGTTTGTCTATGGTTGACTGGAAGAGATCCCAAGCCATTGTACAATACCACTTCGTACTAAATCATGTATTTATACATTGTATTGTTTGTTATTTTACAATAAAGTTTTATACATCAACATCATCATCATCATTCATCGTTACAATTAGAAGAAAGTAAAAATATGTTTACATTACGGTCATAGACTCCGGTATCCTACTATCCTTTTTATTATAATATTATAAATGTGGATGTTTGGATATTTGGATGTTTGTTCCGTTTTCACGCCCCAACGGCTAAACGGATTTCGATGAAATTTGGTAGGTAGATAGATGAGGTACTACGGACTCATTGGTCACTTTTTATCCCGGTGATATGTTCCCGTGAGATAGTTTGGATGTTTAGATGTTTAAGTCTTACTAAATGTGGATGTCTCATTTCGCTTTCACGTATCAGTTACTACCTCACACTATCTCACAGGAACACATCACCGGGATAAAAAGGCTATTTTTTTTTTATTCCGGCGCAGTGTTCCTTTGTAATGACTTCTTCGCGAAGACTGATCCAGATTAGTCATTATTAGTCAAGTTTATGTGGGTTGCTCCCGAGTTTCGAGTGCCCAAAATTTGCATGTGCTCGCCAAAATTAATCGGTCTTATAATATCGTCTACAGAAGCATATTGTAATTGCAATGTGAAGTTGCTTAAGATTCTGATATCAACTACGATTATCGTATTAACGACTGAACGGATTTGATTTTTTATTCGGGAAACATTTATAATTCTTTTATTCCTGGTAAATACACGGATCCTGTGGAATAGATCTAGAGCATAGAGAATCATATAATTAGTACAGTCAAAAAGTCCAAATGTCTTAGAGGGGATCGTACTATTTAAATGAATGTAAAAGTGTATTTATTCGTCGGTTAGTCCTATTTTCAAATCAAAACGGAGCGACGGATTGACGTGTATTTTTTTGTATGTCCGACAGTGACATAGGCTTCTTTTTACCACGGCAAAATATCTTACTCGCACAGAAAAACACTCTTTGTTTCCTTTTTAGCACGCGGGTGAAGCCACGGGTAACAGCTAGCACTTCATAAGTATTTGTTTTTTATAGAACGTCGGGAAGCATACAAGCAAATGTCCCACCGTATGCTAACCTGCTGCTAACACAGCAACTCCTTGGGAGCTTATTAGCAAATTGGTTTTCTGTGAGGTAGAGGTACTTCCCTAGACGAGCTGCTTTGATGGGCCCTATCTCTTTAATTATAAGTATCGCAATTTTGTATCATGTTTTGACGAGCTCGGTGTCGTTGTGGTTAGTAACGCTACATTCACACGAACACTCGTGGGTTCTATTCCTACACAGGACTACTAAGATTTGTGTGCATGAACATGTCTTTTTGTCTTGGTTTGAGTATTTTTAAGAGAGGTCCGTCTGGGGAAGTGCCTACAAAATACTACAAACGACTCCCTGGAGGGTTGTTGTGTTTCAGCGAGTGAGTGAGATCACCAGCCAGCTCCTAAGGAGTACTGTATTAGCAAAGGTTCCGTGGTGGCGCTTGGTGTCGGCGACGTCCGACGGCCGCCGCTGGAAAATAAAATCCCGGCTATGGGGCCCTCGCTAAAAAGTCTCTTGTAATTTTTGGTCATTATTTGATTAGCGAAAATACATGTAAAATAAAATTGGTATATATTTATATGCATAAATTCCAGTCTTTTATGAAATAAAGTCCAGAAAAGACTGAAAAATTAGACTACCATCGCAAGGCTGATACGCCCACCTTTCGTATAGCGGAGGTGGCATCACGAGTGAGTCATATTTAATGTGATACAACAAGCGTTCATAGGCTATGGTAGCCGCTTTACATCAGGCGGGCGGTACGTGCCTCCCGACGTTTAAAAAAAGTAAATTGGATTATACATTTCATATTTGTCGGTCTGCGATATATACCTATAAGCATGATCTTATGTTTATGTTCATTGTATATTAATAATAACTTGTTAACATGAGGCGAATAATGAATTGGACTTAAATAAATAACTTTCTAACATTTCGACGAAAAACTTCCATGTTTGTTTACGACGACGGAGTTACGAAAACACATAAAAGCTTTTTAATGATGTGCCGTATCTTTACAACGGAAGGCAAGATACCTATGAAAGTATTCGAGATTAAAATAAAGGTGTTGAGTGTGAGTTTTGACGAGCTCGGTGGCGGAGAACTGATGACACGATTTTGCGTAGTGAATAATAATTAGGTACGCAGCTTCTAATAGCAAGGCCATATAAAAATTTTAAAGTTGTATATAATATGACTCCGCATGCTTTTTCTTCTTCCTTGCGTAATTCCGTATCCTTATTAGGTATATTAGGATTGGCGGGGTCCGCTATCTAAGCTTAAAGATTATGACATGCAGCGACTGCTGTCAGACCTCCACGATCCAGAGGGAAAGCTAGACCTTTCTAAGGTTTGCTCACACGTCTATCGAAATATAATTTCTTGGAGGTGCGGGTTTCCTCACGTTGTTTTCCATTACCGCCGCAAGTGATACTTAAAATATGTGCATAAATCCGAAAATACAAATTAAGTGGTTTTTTATATACAACATCGGGAGGTGTACAAGCACAGAGCCCACATGATGTAAAGCGTACCGTAGCCTATGAACGCTTGCAATGCATTAAGTATCACTCGCGTGGTGCCACCTCTGCTGCTAACACAGGTACTCCTTAGGTGCTTACATGTGACCTCAGTCACACGCAGGAATGCAACAACCCCCCAGGGAGTTGCTATTTGGCTGCGGTTTTCTGTATTCCATAGCCAGGATTTTAACATTTTATTGTCCAAAATAATAAAGACGACTTTATTAAAAATTTCAAATTTCTACTTTCCATGCAGGATATGTGTTTTTTTTTATTTCGGTACGCGTTTAAATTCGTGTGCGACTTCGTCTCTAACAACGTCGCCTTTTTATCTTTAAAAACAACTACATATAAAATTTGGCAGTTAATGTTTAGACAATTCTTGTTTAGTACAGACTTGTACAAAAAATATCGAAAAAAATACCTAATCATAGCATAATTCGTAAACAAACCCTGATGGGATGCACTCTAATAGGATTTTCTTTTACATTTATTTTTACTGTCATAATCTTTTATCTTGTGACTAAGTACCGTCGTCGCAGAGTTGGCACTGATAAAACAGGGATATAAATGAAGGTTTTAATTCTCTTTAGGAGTCATTAAGTTTTTATATTGCAACTTGGGGGTTGCTTTAATAACGTCCTCGTCATCTACGTTTCTTAATTGCGACTATAACTATTATAGAACGTCCTTTTGTCCTTTTGTAAAAGCAAATTATAATATAACCTAAAAGCCAGCTGACATTGACGCTATTTTGTAAATTCTAATTAAAATGTAATCTCTCCCACTTTGTGACCACAAACTGTTTACAGTCCATGGAAACTTGAAAGGTTGATGCAAACGAAATAACTGAGTTTACAAGTATGTGAGTAGGTTGTAATTTCAAGTTTTTATTTAACTCTCAAAAGACATGAAAGTAAACCACAAATTGTCAATCGTCGTCAGGTTTATATGGTGTAGACATATGTTACTAGAGGACCCGACAGACGTTGTCCTGTCCAAAAATAATAAAGAAAATATCCTAGAATCCAATCGCAGCGCCACCTAACCGGATCCAATTTTAAATCTAAACCATCTAGTGACTTACTAAAACACAAACCTAAAATTCCGTCAAAGTTGGTCCAGCCGTTTAGAAGGCGTTCAGTGACAAACCCAGGTGCAGAAAAATATATCTTTCATCCCTATCCTACTCCTACATAAGCCTGTCTATCTATCTGTCTACCTAAGCGTAAGGAATTGGCGAGGATACTGATTTATTATCTATTAAATTATATACATTATATATATATAATGTATATATATAATAGAAAGATCTGGTATATATATATATATATATACCAGATCTTTCTTAGGTTAGGTCACACGTCTTTAAAAATATATTTTCTTGGACGTGTGAATTTCCTCACGATGTTTTCCTTCACCACCGAGCAAGTGATAAATATGTACTTAATCTGAAAACACGAATTTAGTGGTACATATCCCCCGCCTGGATTCGAAACGGCGACCATTTGCTCAATAGGCCGGTTCCTTATCCACTAAGCTACCCACGGCTCCTATAAATATATATACATATTTATATATATTGTTACATATGTATTATTTTTGTTGAGCAATGTATCAGTCTTATTTTTGTAATTCTTGTGTATGCAAGAAAATCTGCCTTTACCAAACCATGAAACCTTTCCCAAATGTTGTCTGATGGAGAAAACTCGTATTTTTCGTGTTAAGCCTACCTTTATACGCTAAATTTGTGGTTAGTAACCAAACTCCATATACTAGTGTAAATGAAAATAGATAGACAGCTATTACAAAAGCTAACTACCTAGTTAGTACATACCTCGAGACTCTACCGTAATGTAAACGCCTTCCAAAACGAATAGTTTGTACCTAATCGAATTTTCAAATACCGTTACTAATTCCAATACAAATAATAAAGACAACGTTTTATTTAGTTTATAAAGGCATAAATGAACAGCGTTAGGAGATTTTTCGACACTAACCTTTTTTGGGGGCAATTATAAATATTTTAGCATCTATCAGCTTCGTGGTGTGCGGTCTTTACTTGCTGGATGTCAGCCCGCCGGGCGACTGTGATCATTTCCAAGAAGCAGATCAATTAATAAGGAAAGACTAAAAGAAGATTGGTTTATCAGATGGAATTCTTATGTTAATGCAAATTTATTGAAGTAATTTACTAATAAGTTGGTTAGCAGTTTTTTAATGTAGCAAGTAGATTAGACCTCTGGTAGTTATCAGCTACTATCTACTACAATATAATAAGTAATACTGATCGATCAAAAAGAGAAATGGGTAACCTTTGAATCAAAATGTACAAATTTGAATTGATTTAGTCAGTTACGAACTATTTCTTCGAAGACAGATTCCGTGTTTTGTCATTATATAATATGTCACGAGAATCCGGATGAATCCCAACAAACTGGCAACTGTACTTCCCCTCATAGAAACTTTGGCTTTTTAGGGATAGCTATATGTCTTGGCCTTTGTCGAATATCACAGTATTTTTAACTCTCTAACAATAAAAACTGGGAATCGAGAGTTTCTATCGGATTTGTAATATTATTTGGCATGTATTATATTATATGTACATAACCTATTTATTATATGACGTACAACCCGCCTGTTTTTAACAAGTTACGTAAGTTAATTTAAGATTTATATAGAACTAGCTGCTGCCGCGTGGAGTTAAATAACGTAGCCTATGTGTTAATCCAGAGCATAATCTATCTACGTGCCAAATTTCATTCAAATCCGTTCAGCTGTTTAAGTGTGAAAGAGCACCAAACATCCATCCATACATACAAACTTTCGCATTTATAGTATTAGTAGGATTAACACCTTACCGAAGATTTCTCAACAGTTTTTCAATCATCCAAAGTTTCTAGATGTCGGTACGAACGATACCAATTTAAAGGTAGCAGTGATTATTTAATATCGGGCAGGTCACACGCTTACATATTAAATATTATTGAGTAAGGATCAATCTTTACTTCGCCCGTTTGCTTCCATTTTCCGGCCGGGAGTTAATGTTCAGGAAACTGAAGAATCAAAAGTAAAGTTTGTTTTCGGGACCCATTAGGAAGATTTACATAAAGCAGCCAACGATGGGGGCAAAACTTCCCGAATTTGGTGATTAGCTTTTAATTTATAAGGGTTCATTAACATTATTTAACTTGAGAGAATAATTTCCACGTTTTCGTTCTCTCCAATTTTTATGTAGAGACTACGACGACAGTGCTTAAATCAGAAAAGGTCTGAAGTATGTGGGTATCACTATTCCCTGGTGTCCTTTTTCGTATACAGATTAAAGTACAACACCAACACAGCTCATTTATAAACATAAGGAGTTTCTTTCTATGCTGAGATGAGACAAGTAATTAATTTACTACACAGTAAACATATTTTTAATACTCGGTACTACACTAAGTCACCAACTTATGGCCCACCTATGAACGGGTTGTGTTCCAAAGAGTTGTTCGCTATGATACCAATGATCTCGTTTTATAACCGTATTGTTCGCTGACGGCTGGGAGTTCATCCTCATACACTGCAATATGGTCACGTACTGTGCGGTTCCAAAGACGTTTTCTACCGAGAACTCTATTTGTGGAATAGGTTCCCTGCTAACGTTTTCCCTAGGGACTACAGCATTAGATAAAAAAGTTCATCACAAAAGGCGTGAAGAAATACTTACAGGATTGCCAACACATGAGTGACATCCCTGGTGTTGCGACTATCCAATGGCTACGGAAACTGTTTATGGTCAGGTAGGCCGTGTGCTTGCATGAAACCTTAGTGAAAAAAGAAAACAAAAAACAAGTATGAAATATAACTTAGTTCTGCAGTCGTTCTATGTAAAAATTAGTATGTTCTTCAAATCCATAGGCTTAGGTAGTGAACCCCACCAATTCTAACGGCAAAGGAAACGGGAGAACGCTAAGAAGAAGAGTGCTTAAATCGAACTAAATATAGAATCACGTTTTGTTTTAACAAACAAAGCCTTATTTATATAAAATATTTACAATAGTGTACAAACTTACAATATAAGTAACACTAAAGGCTGTTTGCACAAAGAAAGCACGCCGAGCTGTTTACAATTACAATGAATGTTACTTTGCAAAATTACGTGGTTCATGGTTTATTTTATTTGCGAGTACACTGACCTTTACACAAGTATCCGAGGAAAGGGCTAGCTACTTTGTTGCTATATTTTATACAATAGCATAGGACCACCTGATGTTTAACTGTACAATATATAACTTGTAATATAAGAACTTGGGAAGTGGCTCAGTAAAAATGTACTACAATTGGGAAAGTACCTCCGCCTCAGAAGACCGCAGCTAACAAGTAATTCTAAAAAAAATTCACCGGAGTGTAGTTGTGTTCCTGTGAGTGAATGAGGTTACTAGTAAGCTCCTGAGGAGTTAATGTGTTGGTAGCGAGAGCAAACACGAAATAGGCGTTGCCTATAAACTACATGAATTATCGACAGGTTACTAATCCAAACAGAATACTTACATATTTTACATATTTTAGTATACGGTACTAATAAGGTAAATTTCTTTTTGTTTTAGGTGGTGAAACAAGATGACGCCTCGCACGAAAAATCGCAGCTGGTCGTTAAAAATACAAACGACGTAATAACTTTATCATCTTAAAATAAGATAATCTGTTAACATTGTAGAAGTTAAACATTGCGATAGACAAAAGTATTTATTAAAATTCATCATGAATTTTAATTTCATCTCACTCCTTCTAACTTGGAACTTTGTTTTGATATCGGCTAAAATAGACTCGCTTGAGGAAGAAAATATAGCTAGAGCGAGAATGCTAAGAAACAGAGAGAATAATAGGAATCGCACAACTTTCAACGGAACCCTTACAGATCTTCCAGAAAGAAGATATTTAAGGCATAGAAATAGCTCAAAATTTCGAGGTGAACGACATAGAGCTTGGGAGAGGGAGCACGAACAAAGACGAGATAGAAGGAAATTATCAGCTAGTCATTCTAGTGAAGACTATAGTTCTAATAATCGATCAATTGACCCTTTTAGCCCGAAAAGAGACGACAAGCAGCGAAAGAATGATAGGCAGTTTAACAAAAGCAATTCTGAAAGACTTCCTTTAAGAAGGCCTTTGAATCAGAGCAAGACGCAGGATAGATCTCATCCTTTACCCGTTAAAGAAAATACGACAAGATCCAGGCTGAGAATGATGAATAAATGGCAAAATGGAGGTTATATTCCTTATCCTCAGCCCAGGGAAAGGAAGCCTAACATAATTCTCATATTGACCGATGATCAAGATGTAGAATTGGGAAGTTTGAACTTTATGCCACGAACTATGAAAGCAATTAGAAGTGCTGGCGCTGAATTTCGACATGCCTATACTACCACTCCAATGTGCTGTCCATCAAGGTAAATATATTCACATTTTATTATTGATGTTTTTTGAAGTTATACTTCTAATGCGACTTGCAAAAAGGTTGCGTTAAACGTTTAACGCTACCATGGAGGGGGAATAGAAAGAGACAGAGCGAGAGTGAATGCGTGTCACTCGAGCACAAAAGTACAGGTTGAAGCTGCTAAATGTTTCACGATATTACCGGTAGATGGCGCTATAGTTAAAAATGTGCAATAGGTTAAAACTGCTAAATGTTTCACGGTATTACCGGTAGATGGCGCTATAGTTAAAATATATAACATTAGTATTTTACATTTAACTTGTATGTAATACATTCCATAAACATCGCCGCTACTACTTGATAGACGTTGTTTAATTTTACTCCAATAACCCTTCTTATAAATTAAAATATTACTAATTAATATAATTAATACTAAATATTATTAAGTTATTAATGTTAAATATTTATTTAATGATGCCAGAGAAGTATAACTTCTCACGAGCGTACATAAGCACATGCATCCATTTTTTCGATACTTTTCTGCATAGTGATTTGTGACTCGTGTATCACAGTTCAACACGATATAATAAATAATCATGTGCGTCCCTCATATTTAAAATTTTGATCTATCTAATGAGTGCTGTACAATGTTCATCAGGGCGCAACTCATAAATTTCTCCAACGCTGAGTTTGGAGTCGTCATATTTGTATGATTGATGAGGGAAAAGAACATATAGAAATTAAAAACTCAATAGTATGGACCATAAACATATATACATGGGTATAATAATAAATTTCATCATCAAAGCAGCGCGTCTGGGGAAGTACAACCTCACAGATAACCGCGGCCAAATAACAACTTCCTAGTGGGTTGTTGCGTTCCTGCGTGTGAGTGAGGTCACCAGTAAGCACCTAAGGTGATACTTAATGTAACTGTATAACTGTATTACTGCTCGTATGCCTCCCCACGTTGTATAAAAAAAGACATTAAATGCAAATGTTTCGTTATTACGTAACATTTCCTTGCTTTATTAAGCTAAGGAGTACTAATGTACCACCTATAACTTCTTAAAAACTTTGATATGTATTATAACAGAATCGTATATTCATTTAAATAATTTCAGGTTTTTTTATACCACTAAGGTGGTAAACAAGCATACCGCATGCCTGATTGTAAACAGTCACCGTAGCAACGTATGTTGCCACCCCAAATTTTACATTAGTAATTGAAATTTCTTTGAGTCCTTTTTTAGTCCTGAGAGGATTTTCGTTTATTCATTCTTCTGGAGTGCTTAAATCTTCCAACGCTGTTAACTTTATAATCTAGTGACCTACACTAGACTATCATTCTATGCGGTGCATATTGTATGTTTATTAATGTATGTTTATGTGTTGAACATTACATTAAGTCATCTACTTTCTGAAGTAATACTTCGCTTTCTCCGTTTCACCATCCCAGAGGTCGAAATTTTATCTTTCCTACTCGCATTGGACAGTGTACAGGCATAGTACAGGCAAGTGATGAGGAGACCAATACTCGAACATTTCAATGAATTATCCCGCAGCGACGTCATGTTACCGACCACCGAGTCTAATGACGATTATAAATATCCAGTGGATATAAAGTTGCAAGTTTGTAGCCGACGTAACTCAACAGCCGGTTGTTATTTCAGGAGCTCGTTGCTGACAGGCGTGTACGTGCATAACCACAACGTGTACACAAACAACGACAACTGCTCGTCGCCTCAGTGGCAGGCCACGCATGAGACCAAGACCTTTGCCACTTATCTTTCAAACGCTGGCTATCGCACCGGTGAGTCTTGATTTGACAACTTTTGATTGAACAGTGATGATTGACATTCAGTACTCCACATTCAGTGTAGACTAAACATACTTTATCTGTCTCTTCTATATAAACATATAGAAGACATATAAATAGATTCCAAGAACGTGCGTTAGTCTCGGAAAAAAATCGAAAATGGCTCTACAGATTTAAATAAATTTTGTTTCGATATGCTACCAGGAAGTTAGGAGAAACAAACGCGGAGGAAGCGGAATCAGCTAGTATATCTGTCATTTGAAAAATGTAGTTGAGTAGACGAAGACATAATGGCAAAGTTTTGACGCTATAAATACATTTACGCAATTATTAATTATAGTATCGTATCATTTATTTTATGACTATAGTCTATACTAATACTTATAGCGGAAATGTTTGTTTGCTTGTTGAAGGCTTACCTCTGGAACTACCAGTTGGATTTGAAAAAATATTTGTTTATTTGGTAACCTAGGTAATTCTTAAGGAGGTTCACTACATAACGATAAGACTCTTAGAATCCGTAGAAAAAGAAAGAAAGTAGACAACACGGTTCCTACGGGATACCGAGTATACGCGCGCGTGAAGCCGCGAGGTGCAGCTAGTTTACTATAAAAGTCATCTAGCCTCAATTTTAAAAGGTACGGAAAGAGTAAATAATCTCCAGCGTTGGCTGACCCATTTCGTGCTGACCCATGAAGGAAATGCTGACCAATATAAATAAAGCTGCACGTATTCAGCTAATAAAGTGATAAGTGATGTTTACCATTTTTCGCTTATATTTTTAATGTTTAAAATAAATTGCAAATAAGGTATGATCAGCGTAAACTGGACGAACAAGTGAGTAATGCAGGTTTGTCAGCAAAATTGTTTGTACGTCGTAATAATGTAGACAGGTGACTAATAATATATGTAACATTACGCAAATTAATTTGTGGATCAGTAAGGAAATTGTGGACTTCGAATATAACGAAGTTTATTGGTGATTTAATTGATAGAATTAAGGCAGGCGAGCGTGTTCACTGAATTATGATTTACCCAGCAATCGAGCGCCATATTGCGATATATTTTGAAAGTAATCTTATACACCGCGCAGATATTTAAGCGTGCATAATTGGTGTTGATTTGTAGCTTACCGTTCCGGTTCCAATTATACATATTTAGTTAATCGATTTAGGTATATTAGAAAAAGCGGTATTAATTTATTTGGTAGCACGTACAGAATTTTGTACCCAGAATAGAGTTTTTAGAGAGCGGTTTTTACTACAAAGCAATTAAAAAATGAACTCAGTTCTGGAATTTATTAATATCTAATAGAATCTTCTTCTTCTTAGCGTTATCCCGTTTCCTAATCCGTATTGGTGGGGTTCGCTACCCAAGCTTAAGGATTTGGCGAAAATACTGATTTTTACATGGAGCAACTGCCATCAGACCTTCACAACGCAGAGAAAACCAGACCTATCTTAGGTAAGGTTAGTTAGGTAAGGACGGGCGGGTTTCCTCACGATGTTTTACTTCACCGTCGAGCAAGTGACAATCACAAATGTGTAATATCTAATAGAATATGTTATTTTCATGCAGCGTCGGGTGGTAAATATGCATACGGTCCATCATTAATTACCGTAGTTTATAAACGTTTGCAATACAGGAGGTATCGTTCGCACGTTTCCGCCGTTAACACGGCAACTTTTTAGCAGTTTTCTGGCAATTTCATTCACTCGCAGGCACACAACAATTTTGCAGGGAGTTATTAATGTCAGCTGCTTGATGCGCCCTACGTACCTTAAAAATACTCAGACGGAGACAAACAGATTTGTTCATGCACACAAATATTTGTCATGTGCGAGAATCGAACCAACAGTCCTTGGATTTAAAGTAGTCATTGCTTGCTCGAGTACCGGGCTCGTCATAAACAACATTTAGGCAATGTTCTCTATTTCTACATCGGAGCCGCGGAAAGCTTTACCAGCATTGACAGCTGACAGCATTGACAGCACTTTAGGTTACTTACGTACTACAATTCTATGGCCAAGTATGTTAGTAACTATAAAGTACTGTATTGAAAACGTGGTCATTTTGCGTCGCACATAAATACGAGGATAAAATTGTCCTCGTAAAGTACTGTTTGAGAATGTACAAACTGAAATAACCACAAGTTACGACACTGTTACATTCGCTTTAAATATACAATTATTCGTTTGTATTAATGCTGTATTGTATTGGCAGTGTTAGCAAGGTTTAATTAAGTAACTGTTACCATATTTCAATCATTCAATTTATTGTTATTGCTATTTATATTTGTTGTTTATGTTACTTGTTATTATTCGCGGATAACTTTGTTGTATGAGTATTTTAAAGTTTGGAGCATTTACTATTAAATGCACCCTATTGAAACTACTACATCTGTTTTAATACTACGACTGATATTGTTGCAGTCATAAATCAATAAACCACCTGACACATGAATGCACCTCGCACTCGCAAAATTGTAGAGTTTTTGCGCCTAAATATCTCAGCGATACGGCCCTATTGACCAATGGGAGAATATTTTAACCAATAAGCCGATAAAGTACCGCGATGTTCATCCGCGAACTAGCCAATAAGTGCTGCACGTTCTACTTTGCCCCCGACCCGTAACGGTGAATTGAGTTACTGCGCTATATAGGTCTCATCGTCTCTCCATAGATTATTTCCTTCATGTTTCAGATAAGCGTAACATTGATATATGAATGGATACCTAGAAAAGGATATTTTTTAGATCTGTGGATTTTCATGAGCATTCAAGCTCCAGAGGGAGACTTTGTACAAAACTCGTCTGCATGGGTACCTCTGTCTCACCTATATCTACCACCAAGCAGCTATATTTATATAGCTGTGTTCCGGTTTGAAGGGTGAGATATCGCAGAGAAATTACTGGGTACTGTGATGAAACATCCTTAGGTCACAAGATAGGCAGCGCGCAAGTAACATCCCCGTGGTGTTGCGAGCGTCAATAGGTAGCGGTGACTTCTTACTATCTAATGCGTATAATATAGTTGCATAAAAAAATCACAAAAAAAAAAAGTCATACCCACCAATCATAAGCAGAAATTGTAGATAGGATTTCGATTTCACGTGGTCAGAGCATTGATAGCCTAGTGGATAAAGGACCAGTTCATGAACCGACAATGTGCTGATTCGAATCCTGGTGTGGGCATGTACTACTAAATTCGTGGTTTAGGATTTATGTACTTTTTTGCAATTTCTTGCACTCGGCGGTCTAGGAAGACGCCGTGAGAAAATCCCGCCCGTCCAAGAAAGTACATTTGGAAAGACGTGTGATCTGAGCTAAGAAAAATCTGTTTTCCGTATAGGTGGTGGAGGTCTGAGAAGTCTATGCCAAAATCAATATCTTCGTCAAATCTTAGCGATGGGATCCCACCATTCCTGAAGGATAAGGAAGCGAAATAGCGCTAGGAACAAGAAGAAGCTTGAATCATGAAAAGGTAGATAGGCTCGGTCGAATGCTATTTTCAATACAAAAATGAATTTCTTAGTAGTAGCTACTAGCATAATAAGTAAAATTTCATAAATAATAACACAGACAGTTGCAGAAAATAACTATTTATGTGTTGATTAGCGAAATGCCTTTGCCAATGTAGTCGAGTCAGTTATGGTTACGTCTGGAGACTCGCTAATGGCATTTTATTATGTGTAACACAAGCCTTAGTAACATGATAGTCCGCCACCTGAGAATGCATACACTTGGCCCGCATATCATTGCGTACTGTCAAGGAAAAAAATAATACCAAATAATTTATTAGTTACTAGCCGTGCCCGCGACTTCGTCCGCGCGGAATAGTTTTTTTTTTATTATTTATTTTTATTTATATTAATAAAAATAAATAAAATTTCTAAAATAAAGGAAGCCTAAGTTACTCCTTATTACATCAGCTATCTGCCAGTGAAAGTCCCGTCAAAATCGGTCCAGCCGTTTCAGAGATTAGCCGGAACAAACAGACAGACTGACAAACAGACAGACAGACAAAAATTGTAAAAATATTCATTTAGGTATATGTACCGTGTATATATCCGTATATGCATTTAGTAAAAAGCGGTTATTTTAATATTACAAACAGACACTCCAATTTTATTTATCTGTATAGAAGATGTTCTCATTGCTGCAAGTATGTAATTTCATTATTCTCATAGAATTCCTATTTAGATACATATGCCCGGTACGGATACCTAGATTCTTAAATTGCGTCTAAGATATGTTTACTTAAGATATGTTTATGTTTACGTATAACAAAGACGGATAACAAAGTGACTTTATGATAATTCTTTATCTGTGTATGTAGTAAAAAACGTTAAAAAACTTACATTTAAAATTATTTTAATTACTTTAATAATGGCGATAAATATATAAAGGAATTCAGAATATAACAGTGCATTGGCTTAGGTATTTGGAATTCAAATGTCTAACCTGAATATGATTTAAATTAAAGCAGTTTGTGATAAATGTTAAAATTAATTAACTTAAAAACGGTATCCGTATTTGGGTATTTGTAATTTATAACACAATATGCTATTCGCTATTTTGGTAATGGTAAATATCGATTACCAACTACGAGTATTATGCATATTTCATATAATATTTGAAATTTGTTTCCATCGAAATGATTTCTTGTGTTGAGTACAATTGCTATTAACGAGCTAAAGGTATTGAAACAAAAACTAAATTAAAAAGGTCTTTTAAAATAAGTTTTTATCCACCATGAATACATCAATAAAGTTTTATTCAATTTATTTATTTTGTACACGTTTGTGATATTAAGATATACAGACAATGTCAAATAGATAGGTAGTTATCTATATCCCACCAATTGGCTTACATAATTCATTAAAAGTACGTTAATAAAATTTATTATAATCTTAATACAAGAATATGTTTAATGGAATATAATGCTATTAACCAAACAAAGTTCCCATTATAATGGAAATTAATTATGTCAATTTATAAACGATTATACCAAATAATACACATAATAAACATATTATTATAAACACTTCTGTTATTTTCAGTTGAGGGGAAGAGTCTTCTTTCCTGTGCTTAATAGAATCATCTGATGTTACAATGTTTAATTCGTCGTAAATATCATCATCCAAACAACAAGTATCTGAAATTTCAGCTTGAAACGAACTACTGTTTTACTCATGACAGGAATCCATGCTACAGCTTCAGTAAATAAATTGGTATTGCAATTTGGTGCTAATGGTGCCAAATGTCAACTAATTCCGAAACGTAGCTCCGGCCGAAAATCAATTACTATACTTTATAGACATTTCAACATTTACGACTTTAAGGCGCAGAATAAAGATTACCCACGTATTCTGAGAGGAAAGCATAGAATAAATATTCCTATGACGGAATTAGGTGCTTCTAAATTTATTAGCTTTGTCACACTGTTTAAATTGATTTTTGTATTAATCTCATGCAATATATGTAATGATATACTGTCGCCGATGTTAGTACACTAAATAGCTCATCGATGGAATCAACTAGTTTACGACATTACTAATTTTTTCATTGGATAATTTGCAAAGGCAGCAAAGATTTTTATAATATTATGTAAGATTTATGTATGTATATATTAAATATGTATTAGGAGTTCGATGTCCTGTCATTGCGCGTGTTAGACTAATCGATTACGTATATATTAAACAATAGCAACTTAATCTCAGTCTATCTATGGATGGATATATCTACCTCGAGGTGTTCCGTACTCAGAGGGGATGTTAAATCGTCATTCCCTGTTGTTGTACATATATGACGCTTATTAAGCTAATTTAGTGGCCTTTGAGTGGCTTAAAAACAACGGCCTATCTGCATCCCTAGAACCACAAAACAATAATCCTCTTAACGGCGCATAATGGCACACGTTACGTGCCAAAACTTAATGTTTTAGCACCTAAATATCTCACAGATTTGAGCCTACGTTCCAATGGCGAGGACGTTTTAACTATTTTGCCGAAGTGGCACGACGTTGCTTCGTGAACTAGCCAATTACTCGTAGTATACGCGCAGCTATACCTACTTCACCCCCCAACCCGCAGTGGTGAGTTCAGTTTCGGTTCTCCATTTTGTTATATCCTTCACATATAAATCCCGTCAGTGGTAGGTAGATCGGTATCCTAAAAGAAGTGTATGAATTGATTTATGTGCTGGTATTGACTACAACTAATAGTACCTCTTCATTTATACCAAAACTTTATTGATGAAAATTATGATGACGTTTGAATTGGTGTTCAAGTGACCAACGTATTTTGTTTTGACTGTACAACATCGATATACTATAGTAGGGACGCATTATAACAGGTATTTCGTCACATATACAGCACATCCTGAAATCTAATGTAACTCGCCTAAACAACTGAGAAAATATAATGTAAAATACTGTATAATATACAATACGTAGTAATGTACAAAATAATATTTTATGGAAAATAGCAGCTAGACTGAATGCTAATGAACTCTGAACGTTGTCGGTCGTTGCCACTGCAAATGCACTTTTTCACTCGACTGTATAAAGGTAGTTTATGGCACGTGTAGGTAGCGAAGTGAAGACGTAATACCTGCGGAGCGATGAACGTTTATCCGTGAGATACGGAGTGCACCCGCCCAATGATGCAATAAGGTCAGGAATGCCGTTTGACTCACTGCAATTTCATATGCCGGCGCTTTTGACGCCGAATTTTGCTTTAGCGCAAATTAAACGACCCAAAATTATGCAAATGTTCAATTTTACTCGTTTTTAGTAGCAATTTTATTCGATTTCGCGCATCTCGCTGATGATTAGTGAATCTACTGTTTGATATATTATATATCTACGTTTTATATAGCGCCACAAGACGATTTTTTATTTAAACATATAAGTATATAAAGATTTAGTAGTTATTCGTGATTACGACTGGTTTGAATGTTTTTGTAAATACAAAAACAATTTATATAGCTGTGTTCCGGTTTGAAAGGTGTGATATGGCAGAGAAATTACTGGTTACTGTGGAAGAAAGACGAAGGTCACAAGATTGGCAGCGCGCGAGTAATATCCCGTGGTGTTGCGAGCGTCAATAGGCTGTGGTGACTGCTTACCATCTAATGCGAGCCGCATGCTTGTTTATCAATCTAGTTGTATATATAAAAACAAGAAATCGTCTAAACACCTTTATATTTGAACATGTGATTATGAAATATTTACAACACGTAGATTTTTTTTTATACGAGTAACCTCATGTGATTTGTTAGTAGCTGGAGTTACAGCGCGAGTAATATGCCTTTACGCCCTATATTGCAAGCATCCATAGTCTGTAATAATCTTTATATAAGGTGCTTTGCTTGGCATATAAGCAAATCGTTGCTATAAAGTAGCCCCGACTTTGTATAAAAATACTTGTGGGTTGCCAAATCAGCATAAGGACAATCCTATTAACTCTTAAACGCTTACACAGCAACTCCTCATCATCTTTTTGGCGACCTCGTCCAATCATAGAAATGCAACAACCCCCTAGCAAACCTTTATTTTGCAACCGTCTTCTGTGAGGTGGACGCTATATGCCTTCACTCTTCTGTTAGAGTCTAGGTTAATCATAATCAAACTTGGATTTAGCCAAAGATGACAATATGCCTCAGTGTTATCTTTGACTAAATCCAAGTTTACACATACGTACTCAATTTGTATAAAAAAATGATCAAAATTCATATTTTTTGTGCATATGTAGAAACTTCGTCCTAGTTATAGTAAATTAGGAGCTCAGAGAAATTTTACATAGAGTCTAGTTACAAATTCGATAAACCGTAATGGCTTGTGATTATAGCGCATAACTGGAATTCCTTGTGGTTTTTTTACTCATTAATATCGCTCAAAAATCTAGGACATTATTCAATCGAAAGCGCCATGATATCCTAGTACTACTTTCAAATTGCTGTATAACAACTTAATTTGAGATGATATATTGAGGAATAGCTTATTAATCTAGGCAAGGGGTAGGCAAAAAGGTTTCAGAGGTCACATAAATGTAGAGACTACCGGGGGCCACTATTCCATCACAAAAAATACTCGTAAGGCTAGTTAAATATGATATTATAATTTAAATTGGACGGAGGCCTACATACAAACTCCTAAGAAGGCCAGTGGGTTGTACGTTGACGGCCTTCATTTAGGCTCCAACTCCGAGAGTACGTTCGCGTGTATACCGCTATCCCGTGGGAACAGCTTTTTTACTTTCTTTCTTTTTCTTCGACATCTAAGGATCGTATAATGATGTTGAATATCCTATAACCTTCCTTAAGAATTAGACCATCATATGAAAAAAATAATTTAAGTACAACCCTCCCTCGTTAAAAATTACATATCACATATAATACGAAACTAATAGCATGTATCTGCGTTATTTATTAGGGGCGATTACAAAACATTATAAACGAGAGACTATTTAAAAGTATAAGGGTGAAGTTCGGCTTTCATCCTCATGCTTTTAATTTGGTTTTAATGTCTCATGTTTATAATTTTTGTATCGCTCATGTCATACACAATGTTTTACATACATGCGATTCTGTGGCTATTTTATCAGAGACTAAGTACATATTTTCATCACTCATCCTGTATCTTGACAGTTGTCTTCAGAGAATGAGATATATGAATATGGGAATGCGAATAGGTGCCTCAGTGGTTAACTGCCTGCTTTATGCAGATGACGCGGTATTAATGGCAGAATCATCATCCGAACTGCAAACAAGTCACAACAATGAAAGACGATTGTATGAAGAAAGGCTTACAATTGAATGCGAAGAAAACCAAGATAATGGTATTTGAAAGAGAGACAACCAGAACGAACACTAGGATTACGGTTGATGATGTAGTAGTATTGGAGCAAGTGGATGAGTTTGTATATCTTTGAAGCGCTTTTAGCAGCGATGGAAGGTACACCGCTGATGTGGAGAGACGAGTGAGTGCAGGGAATAGCGTGAATGGAGCATTGGGTCAACTGTTTGTCAGCCGAAATCTAAGCCAGAAGGCACAGCTCGCTGTACACAACGCGGTGCTAATCCCAACACTAACTTATGGAAGTGAGAGCTGGGTATGGCAGAGAGAGCATGAAAGTAGAATAAATGCAGTCGAGATGAGAGCACTGCGAAAAATTTGTGGCATAATGGCTTGCTGACCGCGTTCGAAATGATGACGTACGAAAGAGAGTTGGACTAAAAGAGTGTGTCGGTGTTAAGATAAGAAAGGGCATTCTCCGTTGGTTCGGACATGTAAAAAGAATGCAAGATGAAAGAATGACGAAACAGATATACAATGTGAAAGTGGAAGGTTGTAGGAGCCGAGGAAGACCAAGACTAACCTACCATGACCAAATTGGTCGTCTTTTACCAGAACGTGATGTCAGGAGCCTTAGGAACCGGCGATCGTGCATGAAAAGAGCTATGAATGTGAAAGAAGCGAGTGAAGTGTGTAAGGACCGCGTCTTACGGCGCTCGGTTCTCTTTGCCTACCCCGCAAGGGACCTGGCGTGAAGATATATACTAAGTACATATCTATAGACTTTGCTGGTAATAAGTTTATTTCATGGTTTATTAGCATAGTTATAAGAGATAGTGAAACAGTACGTATGAGTAGTACCATTAAATAAACAGATGAATAGGAATTTTTGACTATGTTCCTATACTATAATAGGAAGGTAGTTTGAGTAATATTGCGTCAGACTGACGGACCGAATAGATTGGACGATGTCCAAACGTGAAGCTCGATAGCATCGTTGCGCGTGTCACTCTAATCGGCTATGCAGGTTAAGCAACGTCCACAGCAGCTTATCTATGAATGGGTTTATCTCTAGAGTTTCTCCGAGTTCGGAAGGTACGTTAAGTCTCTCCCGGTTATCTATAGATGACAGTCGTTAAGCTTATATACCTTTAAAACATTGACCTGCGCCTGTAACGCCTGGGTGACATACAAGCATACTGCCCACCAGATATGAAGTGGTTACCATAATATATGGACGCTTACAATACATTAAGTGTCACTCGCTCGATACTACCTCTGCTACTAACATAGCAACTCCTTAGGAGTTCACTGGTAACCTCAGTCACTCGCAGGATCACAACAATCCACCAGGGTGTTGTTTATTTTGCTGCGGTTTTCTGTGAGGAGGAGGTACTTCTCCAGATGGACCACTTTGATGTGCCCTACGTATCTTATTATATGAATAATGTTGTGTGGTGCATGGTACAGACATACACAATCTTGACGAGGTCGGTGGCTACGTCGTGAATGACGCGGCTTTGACATCAACGCTCGTGGGTTCGATTCCCACGCAAGGCAAACATTTGTGTGTATGAACATGTCTGTTTGTATTGGTCTGGATGTTTTAAGAGAGGTAGGGAGCATTAAAGCAGCTTGTCTGGGAAAGTACCTCACAGAAAACCGCAGCCAAATAACAACTCCCTAGAGGGTTGTTGTGTTCCTGCGTGTGAGTGAGGTCACCAGTAAGCTCCCAAGGGGTTGCTGTGTAAGCAGCAGAGTAGGCATCGCGCGAGTGATACTTAATATATTCCAAGCGTTAATAGGCTACGGTAGCCGCTTTACATCAGGTGGGCCGTATGCTTGTATGCCTCCCGACGTCGTATAAAAAAAAATTTGTATGATCCTGTAACTAGGTGCTTTTCAATTTATTATGCATGCCGTGCTTCACTGATCGATACCACTTCATGGCAAGCATGATGTTGGTCTCTAATATGGTTATTTTCAACGAACTGGTACCAGCGATTTATATGTTCGCTACGTGACTATGTTAATGGCGATCCTCTTGGCTAGCTCTAGGGTTCATCGTCGACAGAAGTGAATACTTAAAACTCATAGTTATACATAGAGATAAACTGTTAAGATTAGCATGTCAGTGAGGCGAACTCATAAGATTTTTCCCACCCACAAATCGCTCAAAGCGCTTAAAGGATTTTTCACCTCACGCGAAGATCCTGTGTAACAAATGCACAGAATAAATAAATTAATTCTAAGAGAAGTAGGGCGCATCAAAGCAGTCCAGCTAGAGAAGTACCTCCACTTCACAGAAAAGCCGCAGCCAAATAGCATATCTCTAGTTGTGTTTTTGCGTATGAGTGAGATCATCAGTAAACTGCTAAGTAGTTGCTGCGTCAGCAACCGAGGTGGCATCACATATTGCAAGCGTTCGTAGGGTACGGTAACCGTTTTGCATCAGGTGGTAGGTAATACGTCTTTCGATATGTAATTTCATGGATGCGCCGATTTTCCCACGATGTTAATCTTCACCGCTGAACAAATGATAATTACCAATGTGTACATACATCCTAAAACACGAATTAGTTGATACATACCCACGTCATTATTCAAACCGGGGACCAGTTACCCAACAGGGCGATGTTTTATCCACCGGGCTATCACTATTCTGCCAACAAACAAACCTATATGATTTGTGTACAGTAATAATTTTTAATAAACGAAAAAAAGACATACACTTGTAACTCCCTCTCGATGCATACAATCATAACAATTTACTTAAGTTATATATAGTTTACCTGTTTTGATTCAGCATGTGGTTAATATTTAACACTAACAATGACACAAATAACTAGAACTGACATATGGTCATACGAAACATAAATCATAATACAAAGACACAAATCTAAACACATTGGTAAATAGATACCTCATTTATTGTGACATAAATTTACACATACGATTTCGAGGCTCCTGACATTATCTTCTGATAAAGCATGATGTGGTTATGGTAGATATATTGTTGTTTATTATTATTGGCAGAGCTGCGATAGCCAGCGGAGCCATATTACCCTCAAAATTGTCGTTTGGGGTAGACTGATGTCATCCAGCTAGCGTTTAGACGGTAATAGTGAGAAACTCCAAAATCGACACACTAATAGCTAACATATTGTAGTTTTGTATCCTTTAATTTGAAATTTAAATGTTCGTTGGTGAGGAAGAACGGTCCAAAATCGTTCCAATTAGAAAAAAAAACATATGGGAAAACGTATGGCCGGCCACTCTGCAGTGCAGAGTCTGCACTGCACTCCCATCAACAGAAAAAGTAACAGCACTCGTCGCTAGATGTCGTACAGGGTTCCATATATTTTTAAAAAATTAAAAATTAAAAATAAAATATTTAAATATTTTTTAAATTTTAAAAATATCAGCTCTGCCTACACAGCTTGCTGTTATTTACTAGTTATTTATTACGGAGCAAGGGCTAGTTTAATTTTAATTGAAATTGATTTCTTCTGACTTAGATATTTAATAAATTTTGTTATAGAAACACGGTAATAGCCTGAGCTTGTAATTCTCTAGAACCTGAGCGACCTGGGTATTTTATTTTACTTATACGCATATATCAATTCGTCAACTACAACTACAACAATTCATCGTTTAAAATTATATGCAAAATGTGCAAAAAAAGCACTGTTAGTGGGGTTCGAACCTGTTAGCGTATATACGGCGGTACCAAATACGCAATAATCATAATGTCTAATAGATGATATTAGTGATTAACACGATCCGCAGTATTTTATGTTTTTAAAAACGCGTTTATATCTCAGTAAGTACACCTCTGTAGATAAACTTCAAAAGTAAATTTAAATACAAAATTTGTTTCTAATCAATCAGAACAGTCGAAATAAACCACGCGAAAGTAATCGCGTGAATTTGTTAGTTAACGATATTTGACATTATCGCCAGCCCAGCATCCTCCACAGACGAAAAGCTGATAGCCATTATATTTAAGCAATCACCCAAAATCGAGTTACATTGTTTCGTATTGTCGATTTATTGAAGTCACTGAAAAAATTCTTTTTGCGATAGACATATTTCATTTCTCATGCCGGACAGAAATAAGTTTGTTGAGATTTTGAACCATTAATATCAAACGCATTAGTTTTCAGAAGTTTGTTTATTGAATTACACATTATGAACTAAAAACAAGAAATATCTGAAAGCTTTTTCCAAAATAATAGTAGTAATTAGTGATCGCCCCAGTAAGGGCGGTGATAGCCTAGCACATTGACCAACTGGTTCTCGGTTCATTTCTGGCATAGTATCACTAATAAATTCGGGTTTTCGTATTTGTAATTATCACTTAATCGGTGTTGAAGGAAAACATCGTGAGGAAATCCGCACATCCAAGAAATTATATTTCGAAAGACGTGTGGCCTTACCTAAGACAGGTCTGATTATCTCTCTGGGTTGTAGAGGTCTGACGGCAGTTGCTCTATGTAAAAAATTGTATCTTCGCCAAATCCTTAGACTTAGGTAGCGGTTCCCGCAAATCCTAACGGAAACGGATGTTCGCCCCAATAATGGTCGAAATTCGAAAATTATTATTATTGCACTCTCTATCAACCATTTATATTTTCATCCCAAAATCACTTGCCGGAAACCGGACAATTGATTAACAAACAGAGGAGAAAAAATATAAACTGTCGCAACTTTATAACTAAACTTGTAAATTGTTGTATAATAAAAAGCTAGTTATATAACTAATCCAACCATACTAGTTATTGAAAATTTGAGGCAAACAAATGAATTATTATATATATTGATGAACTCGGCGGCGCGGCAGTTGGTAAAGGTACTTTCACACCGACGCTCGTGGGTTCGTTTCCTACACAGTACCAATTTGCCTGAACAAATCCGTTTGTATTGACCTGTGTGTTTTTGAGGTAGGGCGCATTAAATCAGCCTGTTTGGGGATGTACAGACGTATATGTCTGGGACAGGCTAGACACCTCACAGAAAACCGCAGCCAAATGACAACTCCCTTGAGGGTTGTCGTGTTCCTGTGTGTGAGTGACGTTACCAATAGGCTTCTAAGGCATTGCTGTGTTAACAACAGAGGTGGCACGCGAGTGATCTGAACGTAATACGAACATACACAAGTATGCATTTTACATCAGACAAAAAAAAATATTACTTTTCAAAAATTCACAGAATCTTTATTGATAGCTCGCGAGTAACTACTAAATATAAAAAAAGGTAATCGGTTCACAAGAAGGAGAAAAGGGTACATAACTGTTCTGTCTTCGCTTATTCTCATATGGATAATACAAACCTAAAGACAATCACAAGAAGCCATTCGTTAACCGAGACGAGAGGTCAAGATTCGCATATATTTGAACGTAAATCAAAACTTGGACATTGAAGTAGACAGGCCCCATTTGTAAAGTGCACTGTGCAATCTTAGATTTGTTAAATATCGTATCATAGTTCGCGTGGGTGCACGTGGGCCGGCGGACGCGGCCCATTTGTATCACACTCGGTTCTGCCGTCTCGAATAAATCTAGATGGAAGTGTCCTTGCCGGCGCGTTTGGGGAGACGCCGAACAGATGAGCCGTGCGTCCGGTACTAGCCGCACACTCAGATTGCTTTTGGATTCAATAGAAATCTGGATATTACTGTATTAAATTTTGTATGTGTTCTTTAATTGTTTGTTCAATATTTAAATGTTTAAATATTTATGTATGTGCACTGAAAGTGCCGGTCTGGAATTGATTCAGTAATATAAAAAGAAATATGCCATTGGGCCCAAATGTAAAAGCAAAAGCAATCAGTTGATTCGAATTCTTAAATGGAGCATTCTTTTTAAATAATTCGTACTCGCTTAGCCTTTTATATTAGAATTTCACACGAATATAATTTAATACCAAAAAATAATAATGGTATAGTTAATGGTTTTTTTAAGTAAGTTTGTTTATTTTATTACATGTGTCTATCGTCAGTATATTAGACGGTGGGTTCTAAAAATCCCAGAAATTGGATTTTGATATTTCGACCTGCTATATAGCCTGTCCTTCGTAATTCAAAGATACGTTACCGCCTTTATTATAAATGTATACTAATATAAGCTACGATAGATCCTCCATTACTAGAAATATGTCTTCACCTGCTATACCAAGTATAAAGTTCCTACACCCGATGTTCAATACTCAACGTGACCTATGTCACCACACACGTGACATCACTTTACGACCCCATCGTGATGGTTTATAAATTACAAATTACCTATCATAAATTTGCTAGCTTTCCCCTGATCTGCTTGTGGGCGAAGGGCACGCCTACATGCAGATCTTATAGTGGAACATAGAAAACAACCGCAAAGATTGGGTCTTCCGTTGGAAGATGAAAGTGGAGATGTGGGCGTCGATTTTGTCGGTTGGTATTCAGTTTTCTTTGCTTACTATTAATTCACCGGACAACTAGCTCTACGAGACGTAATAATGTCCTGGTTTATATATGCGACAAGTGCTGTTAATAACCTACCCGTGATTTATGTGACTGATACGCAGTGTCTATTTACAGCGTTTTGCAATGGTTGTTTGTGAACACTCGTGCGTTATGTTGCATTTTATTTGTGTTTGGTGGTGAAATATAATAAACTAGCCGATCCGCCCTAGCTTCCCTTGGGCACATTTCTTAGATAAATCTAATAAATCTGTCCAAGGTCTAAGTGATATAGAGATAAATTGTTTCAATTTTGCACATTTGCACATTATACATCTATCTTTGCCAACCTAGTCAATTAATAAGAAACAAGGCGAGGTACCATTTTACCTATTGATAAAGTCGTCCATTTTTAAATGTAAATATCTATTTTCATTACTAAAATACTGGTTTCATGAAGCCGTAAATCTGTCATTTACGTACTCATGGACATATATAGGTACGCATACGCACATTCTCACACTCTATGAATGCCTCGAAATTTAAGAAATTAGTAAGTGTAGGTAGCTTGAAATTCGACTTTCCTCCCTGTCAAAATGATACTTAGGTAAATACAAACCCACACATACTCAACAAACGCCCGCATTTACATATGCAAACACAAACACTATCATTTGAAGTATAGAACTTAGGAGGCCAGGAAATGTAAACCTCGCAAATAAACTAAATGTCAACTTTTAAGGCAAATACAACAACATTCTATAGAATGGCAAGTTATTAATGATTGCTTATTCAAAAAAAAAAAATATGTTTAGTATCAATTAAATGTTTTGATAACAATGTCATGCAGTTAACTTCCCGATCAAAACTTTGTATTGAGAAATAATAAGAAGCGAGATAGCGGAACACTAATTTATGTAAGTACTGTGTTTTTTAAGCATTGCAAACTTAGTTTTGAAGATAATAAACATGCACCTTTCGGCTCCTATATCCTTCCACTTTCGTGTTGTATATCTATTTCATTATACTTATATGCCACATTGTTTCTACATGTCTGAACCCACGGACTATGCCCTTTCTTACCTTAACACCGTTACCCTCTTTCATACCAATTCACATGTTCTCGGTCTGCAAACGTTACATTTTTATTCTTATTTCATATTATTACAACTATCGCTTCTATATGTTAGCAATAGGATCAGCACGGCGTTGTGAATAGCAAATTGTGCATTCTATTTGGGTGTTTGCTGTCTAGCAGTTTTCATAACTCTTTTCACACTGTTCCCTGTATTAGATCATCCTTTGACGTTAGCGCACATCTACATTTTCTACATTTCATCCCTTCTAAAAGCGCATTATAAATATACAATCCTATGCTCCTTTTTCCGTCCTCATCATCATCATCAATAGCATTCATCTAAAGGCAGGAACGGCTGCGTAACTGTCGGTAAGTATTGCTGCTTTTTTTTTTTGGTACGGGAGTCAGGTCTGTACATTCATTCGTCACATTTGGCAGGTCAAGTAAATATTACTTATTACGTGGTTAAGTCGACAATTAATTAATTTTTAATAGAAATAGAATTGCAAATACCAAAAATCCTATGGTCTATGCCTGTATAAATAAGATACACGATATTATTATATATTTAGCAACGACGTGTGACTACGGCTGGACAAAACAGGCCTTTAATTTATTTACAACTACTCCATCCAACCAAGTAGTCCATTACTATATTTTTTATTGTTAATTAATTTATAAAAAAATATATATATCTACTTAAAAGTCTTGTCAATATCTTTTCAGTAGGTAGGTAATTTTTGTTCTACCAGCTAGTCTATCTTTTAACTTCAATATTGTTAGAGTAAATACAAAATACGTTACACTGAATGAAAGAGTAGAGATAGCCTAGTAGTCGTAACGCTAGAAGAAAGAAGACTACTAATACTCAATAAACATATGTTATATACCTCTGAATGTTTGTTTACATTCTTTATCTCGGCAGCTTGAACGCTCTTTATAGCTTTTTCCGTATACATATTTTTATTGTTCGTGTTGCGATTAGTACTGGTATTCCATATTCCATAGTATTTCTGCTTGCAACTCTACATCGTCTGCATAAAGCGGACATTTCACAACTAGGTCACCCATTCGCAATCCTAGATTTATAAATCTTATTCTCTGTACTCAACTCTAATGCCTTTTGTGAGACGACAATTCAATTGATGACTTTCAAAAGATGGTAAATGTTATTCCAAAACCGAGCTGTTATTATTTGGCATGACATTTATCAGGTAAAAGCAACTGAAAAACTTTCGTGATTTTTAATTGATTTAATGCTTAAAGCTATTTTTTTATTATAATAAATTGTAATTAAAATGACAAGTGACGTGAATATACATGAATAATAAAAATGTAGTATCTTAATTCAAGGCTACGTATTGGGGGGCAAAGTAGAACGCGAACTTATTGGCTCGTTCGCGGGTCAACATTGCGGTGCGTATCGGTTAATTTGTTAAAATATTCTCCCATTCGGCTATAATCGCTGAGGGGAAAGCACTTACAATAATTCTCTTATACGGCATCGGGAGGCACACTATTATATGGTCCACACGATGTCATGTGTTTGTAGTAGTATCACGCGTCACACATTGCCACTGCTAACATGGTAACTCAGTAAAAATGAGGCCGGCCAATTCCAATGAATTAGGAAATGGAATAGATGAGGAAGAAGAACCTGAGGCTAAATACAATGATGAAAATGGCAAAATGCGCAGAGTTGAGAAAATATTGTACCCAGTAAATAAATCAATAAAATCATCGTGTAAGCACAAATACGTATCGTATAACGACACATAAATATCCCATACATACAATAGATGTGTATTTTTTTTATTAAATGATATAAGTAGTAAAGAAAAAGCATACCGGCAACGAGATGGAAAAGAGGAAAAAAATCAAGAGAAAGAAAGAGTGAATATAAAGATGGGCAGTTACAATAAACCATGTGACATATAATGCAATTTGAAGATAATTTTAAATCAGAATAGAGTTTTGAGCTCCCGAATATTTAATGTCAGACCATCCCAGAGACATTCCGCTTGGATCGAGAAAGAATTGGAGTGGAATATGATGATGTTGATAAGCCGAATATGACGAGTTTCCAATAAAACCCAATCCTACAATCCACTGTGAAACAGGAAACGATCTCTTAAGAAGTTAGACTTGAAAAGATTGGGATAAAGTAGTGAAAGTATATGACAGCAACGCTACACTGATTGCAAAATCAAATAAGCAAAGCTTCATTTGCGTATTCTTATGCGAAAGTGAGAATTACGCAGGCGAAGCAGTGACATGCAGACAATTCAAATAGATGGGATGAAAAAATGTTTTACTCACTATGTTATATTATCAAGATAGGTCCGAAAATATAAAGCATTTACGAAAATAATGTAGCAAAGGTGTACAACTTGTTTCCACTTCCTTGTCTGACAGTGATGGAATGTTCACGTAAGTACATATTAGGGTCATCATCAATCAAGAATATTGTCCTTGCCAACGATTGAATTAGACTTCCGACTATTTAGAGTAGCGGAGAACTAGGTATAGGCGAATGAATGTCTCTTTATTTTTGACTAAATGAGCCATGTTTTCGAAAGTTCAAGTCATTGTCCAGGATTCAACGCCGACTTTAGACCTGGTAATGGATGCAAACAATACGCTGGCGCTCCCATCCTTATTTGGGTAAGGTAGACTTCCCTGTTGTACTCTTTAGGATCTGATGCATCCTAAGTAGATACCGCATTTTGGCAGGTCTATAAAGAAATGAAAAACTGATATAAGTATAGGGCTTGTAAGTTGACTGACTTTCAAATGAAATGTGAAAAATAATGCTTTACTTTAAATACTAAAAGCCTGTATTTTTAAAACAATGAAAGATTTTGTTACAAAGAGACTAAATATTCATCTATTATTTTAATTTCGGTTTATATATGACTTAATAGTCCTTTTTCAGACAAGCCCGTTGGTCAAGTGGTTAGCAATGGCTACTTTAACACCAGGGACCGTAGATTCGATTCCCAGACACGACTAACATTTGTGTGCAACAGTATATCTGCTTGTCCGGGAGTTTTTATAGAGGAAGGGCGCATCAAAGCATTTCTGGGTAAATACTTCAGTCTCATAGAAAACCGTAGCCATATAACAGCTCCCGGGAAGGTTGTTGTGTCCGGCGAGCTAGTGAGGATATCCGTAATCTATGAGATGTTTTCCTACTAAATATCACTCAATACGCTTAAACAAGTTATCACTTAAAAAATCATTTAATTATTATAATTATAATTTTACCTTTTACATGCTCATAAATTTGCCTAGGAGTTCTCCTCGTATATCATATGATGGCGACTGTACATAATTAATGAAGATGGGAATGGTATAACCACACGGTTGTGAAACTTGTTCTGACAGATATAATAATTATTGAATATACCTAACGCAGCTCAATGCATTTCAAGGATTCTACAGATACTCTTAATGTTTATCTGCAAAGCTGTTATTTACCGTTCGCAGTTAGTAATGGCTTAAGCTTGAAACTTTGACCTTTTTTATGAGCATCGTTCTAAGCCACATGCAGTATTACGACTCGGTAAATAAAAACCTCCTATAATATTCTTGACTCTAAGCTATCAGAAGATGGTGTCAGGTGCCCTAGAACAATTTTCTTCCCGTTGCCGTTGTAAAGCGCAGTTATTCATTGAAAGTATAGTAGTGTCCTTTATAGGAACTAGTAGAATATTTTGCCAGTTTACAACATGAAAAAGGCTTATTCAATTATTGAAAAAGGCTGTGATTTTTTTTTACATGGACTACAACACATAAGTGCTGTCCTTGGCGTTGCAAGTGTCTTTGACTGCTGTAACTGTTTGCGATCAGATCGGCCGTATCCATGTTTTCAACCATTAGGGTACAAAAACATCAACAACAAAAACATCCTCAAATATAATCGTCAAACGTGGGCTGCACAACAAATAGCAGGCCACAGTCAGTACCGTATCTTTATTCACATTTTTTCACACTCTGTCAGAAAATATCAAGTCTATATTCAGATGCTTTTCAACAAATGAAATCTTGATCCGTACATCTCTTTGCATTTCGAAATACTCCCTGTGTCTTCCATGCCATTTCACCACATTTCACTTGTCAATTTTCATTAACATTCATTCTCCTTTATCTCACTAGCTGTTGTGCTGATCAAACTGGTTGCCACATAGGTGACGCAGTTCATACGTGATCTTCATACAAGAGCACAATGACTGCGCGTACCCATTCCGTTAGAACCCTCCCGGTTCCCCAGCATAAATTGCTTAAGTATCAGAAAGCGTGCTAGATGTAGGAACCACCTAGTTCGATTATCTAGGCTAAAATCAAATCAATTCTTGACGAATTTTACATGCATCTTATTGATTATTAGATTTCGTTGTTAGATATGTCTTCATCGGACTCTGACCCTGTGGGCAGACTCCCAGTGTTGCTTTCTATCTGAATCAAGTGAATCAAACTTTTTCGGTCATTCCGTCTTCATGCATACGTATCCTTATGATATAATAAAGTGTTCGATAAAGGAGTTTCCGTTCCATACATATCTCTGGAATTAGCTTACCTGCTTTTTTGACTCCCAACTCCGTATGTATCAAGAACAGCTTCCTGTCTTATTTTGTCCCAATCCATCCATTCCCTTATGTTTTATTTACCAAAAGAGTGAGATGCCAATGAAAGCATTAGACCTGAACAAGAGGTTAACTAGGAAACTAATTGCCCTAAACGTGATATGAAGCTGTAATCAACTTTTCATTCCCTTAAACTAAATCAAGAATATTTTTACTGACTGTTCTCCCAGAAATACTGAATTTTTTGACAATTCGCTGATCCACAAATACACAATTTTGTGACAATTTTAGATCGATTTTAACTATTTTTCTTTACGATGTAAGATCGATACAGAGCTTTAGGTGTCTAACTTGAAATACCTGCTACCGTAATCTGTCCAAACTTTGTGCGTTGGCAAAATTTATATAGAAATTACAGAGATTGCAATACTTAATAATACTTAAATATTTATTTAAAATATTAGTTAGGTATTAAAACTGATAGTTATCTTATGACAAAAATTTTGAGAGACATCAATATTCATAATATTATCTATGTATAATAAGTAAATAGTATTTTCTATGTATAATAAGTATGTATTTACAAAAAAAAATGTATTTACGTATGTTTATCAGTTGTCTAGTACCCATAACACAAGCTTCGCTTACTTTGGGGGCTAGATGGCGCTGTGTAATTTGTCCGACAATATTTATTTATTTATTTATAATAAGTAATTTTAATAGTATAGGATTTCATTTGACATTAAATATTTGTAATTATTTCAAGGTTGCTTCTTAAAGTGCCAATAATTGAGTACCTTAGCGACATATATACAGAAGCATTCAAAAACTCCAGAGCCTAGACGTTTAACATTTTTTTAAAGTATAAGCGTAGACTATGTATAAAAGCGTAAGCCAATGTTTAAACTAAAATTGAAACATATTTTGAACTCAACTCGCACTTGATTGGTTTTATTTCTTTTAGGTATAGTTAGAAAGTCGATCCGTATTCAATCCGAGGGAGCGGAGGGAAACGACTTGAATTCTTCAAGTTAAGACTTGCTAAGACTAACTTTAATGAGGCCAATGGGATCATATTGCCATATACTCTCCGTATGAACTAAGTTTTAATATAGATAAGACTTGAAGTGGCTGTGAGTGAATTCGTTACATACTGGATGACTTCACGTCGGGAACTTAAAGCGAACGAAGTTCGTTTTATGATGTCCTAAATTTTCAGCGGAATCTCATATAAAGCTAAGTTTGGGAGCTTCTAAGTACTTTGAGATGGAGTCTTGTGGCTTTTATGCATCAGTTCACATATGATTCTGAGAGCTCCATTTATATTTTAAGTACGTACTATGTCACCGTTCAGGATGCATGTTTTAATAAATGTGTTTCTTCGCACATTGCGTGGCCATTGTCACTGAGGGTATCGTGAGTGCAAACATTTTTCTCTTCAATTAATTCATCCCTAGTCCAGTTATTATGAAGAATACAATAATTGATGTTAGTTGGAGTAACTTCAATAAAGAACTTGACAGGTGCGTTGGGTTGGGCAATTTGAAAACTTTGTAACTTACTTACCGCCCAAATACCTGGAATCCGCATGGGTTACGTACTGTGCGGTTCCAGAGAAGTTTTCTTCCGAGAACTTTCAAGTTGTGGAATGAACTCCCAGCCGAGGTTTTTCCAAGGGACTAGGTATAGCATGGGGTTCTTCAAGAAAGGCGTGAAGAGGTTTTTGAAGGACCGGCAACGCATGAAGTGACACCACTCGTTTTGCAAATGTCCACAGGCTACGGTAACTACTTACCATCATGCAAACCGTACGCTGAATTGCCACCTTAGTGGTATAAAAAAAATATTGTAACATGTACAAATACTGTGAAATTCGATAGTCGGCATAATAGGTTGACTATAGTTAAAAATTTCAATTGCATCACCTTTCGACAAGACTATAAATTTCGTTCCACCATACCAAGCGAGACCGTCGATGGAATGAAGCCAGCGCTGTATAAATAGGATGAGTGTGTCGCGCGCGTGGGTTCCGTCGCCGCCTTGTCTAGCCGACCAACGCTGGGTTTTACACAGGTGGTACCTGTTCGGAGTAAAACGAATATGCAACTCAAGACAATCCATAGATTGTCTTCCGTTGAATAACGAGTTTACGCTGGTTATTATAATTTTTTGTGCGCATAATAAACATATATGCCAATAAATTATAAATACTTATTTAGAGATTAGGATTAAAGATTTAGAAATTACGTAGCTTGATTGTTTCAAAGACTAGAAGACACTTCAAGCCGTCAGTTCGTATGTTGTCGATAGATGACAATTGTTAATTCAAGTTAGTGGTGGAATATGATATCATATCGATGTCATTTGCCTTCCGCTTGTTTTCTGTAACACATAACTAGCCATCAGCAATCAAGCATCTAGGCACCTCCCCTTTATTATATCCATCAGCTCATCCATTTTATTTTTTAATATAACTCTCGCATTTTATCTGTCTATATAGCGCCCAGGTCTCTTCAAATCATCAGACTTTGCGCTTTGTAGTGGATGGCGGCTCTCACATCCGCATGCAGTATCATTCACATTATTTTTCTTTTCGAATCCTGGAGAATGTTGTCTTGTCTTTCGGATAGGAGGCAGTGTTTCCGATAATGACAAGCTTTGTGTCTCCTCCATTTCTCTTTTTTCAGTATTTTTTCTTCGGTACTTGCTTTTTTGTTATTTCTGCAGATCTTAGGTCTTATTTATTTCCCATCTACTTGGTTTTCTTCATTAAAAAACATAAATTCAAATTGTAACTGTATTGTATGTATACTTTGTTTCCAGATCATGAATGTAGAAATTAGTTATTTCATGAACGCAGATCTTGCAGATAAATATCGAGAATATTATGGCATATACATCACGCGTATGGTACTCAATTACGAAAGACGCCATCATGAATATTATCAAATCAAGATGACAGAGCCTTGTTCCGTAGTACACTTTTTTATTTAAAAGTTCATTACTTTGAAAGTTATCTAGTATTATTAGCAGTTTCGGAGTCGATTTGCTCTGCACTTGAATTACTCTCAATAAATTTGTAATTGATTGCTCAGTCTTCCACATTAATGACTAAGCATTATTTATCCTATGTATTTTGATGATTACGTATTGATTTCTTATGGTAGATATTTATCATTCTTCGTTAAGAATCTCATGAATGTAATGTCTGTTACTTTATTAAGTACCTTCTCGAAAATTATTATCACCATAGGGGTAAAATAATGAAATTGCCGTTTTATAGTAATAAATACTTTTAATTGACATAAAACCTTCATGATGTGAGATTTTCGAGTGATACTTTTTTTCGCATGACAACATTTTCTACCACTTTTTTTTCTTTTAAAAAATGTGCATCATTTGATTTTCGAAATTCAATTGTTTTTTGTATTTAGCTTAGACGAAACTAATGGCTACTTTGAAAATCCGAGTATTTTTTGAATACGAGTTCCGATGCGGAACTAATGCGGCAGAAATGGCTCGCGATATCAAAGCTATGTATGGAGAGGAGACTGCTAATGAACGCACCATGCGTTTTTGGTATAAACGCTTTCGTAATGGAAACTTCGACTTGAAGAACGAACGTGGTAGATCACACAGGTGAAAAACGATGAATTGAAGGAGATGGTGGAAGCCGATCCGAGTCGAACTACCCAGGAATTAGCGGCATGGTTATCTTGCCTACAATATTCTCTCTCTCTCTCTCATTTGAAGCAAATCAATAAGATAAAAAAAATATGAAATATGGGTGCCTCATGTTGACTGATCTGTAGAAAGAAACGCGTGTTTAAACTTGTGTTGCCTTGTTGAATCGGTACAGAAATTAAGGAATATTGGATCGAATTGTGACATGGGACGAAAAGCAGCGAAAAGTGGATTCTTTACGATAACCAGAAGCGAAAAATGCAATGGCTGACCCCAGGTGAAACGCCGCAATAGTGCCCTAAAGCAAAGCGTACCAATAAAAAGGTAATGGTAACTGTTTAGTGGTCTCTTCATGGCGTTATTCACTATAGCTTTCTCAGGTCTGGTCAAGCAATAACAGCAGATGTTTATGTGCCGAACTTCGAACAATGGTGGTACAACTGGCAGTGAAACAGCCTCGTCTCGTGATCTTCACCATTATTGCTCCATGTTAACGCAACACTTCACACTGCACGAGAAACCGTTGTAACTCTACAGGAGCTGCAGTTAGAAACCAAACGTCATCCTCCGTACTGGCTAGACCTTGGTTTTCTACTTGGTAAAAAATTTTCTTCCCAGGCAAAGTACAAAATGTATTCACACAGTTTGTCGAATCTTGATCCCCAGAGTTCTATCGCAAAGGCATGAATAAACTTCCCATTAGATGGAAGCAATGTATAGATAATGAAGGTAAATATTTTGATTAAATAAATATGCTACATCTTAGAAAAAACGAGTTTTCAGTACAAATTGGAAATTTCATACTTTAACACCTATATACTCGTACCTATATGCAAGAGCGGGGTATTTTACACTTATGGATTTTGTCGTAAAAAGCAAATATATAGAAGATTTTCAGAATATCAACCTTTAATATTGTTTTCGGTAAGATAAAGTAAAATATTGCTCAAAATGTCCTTAAAATTTTCATTTATATCATATCATTTATTGTGCTCTACATAATTCTGAAAACGAAAATCTTAAGATTTGTAAAGGTATGTGCGATCATATTAATTTTAGGAAAATGTTATTACTATTGTTTTCCATAAATAACTAGCTTATTTATTTCTTATTACCATTTTATATACCTTATATAATACGGGGTAGCTACTACACCCATCACTATTCCACCCATATCTACCTCATAGATATTTGCAACAATAAATGCACCCAACTATACCAACCCTAACTCATCCCACTTCGCTGCGTACGGAGAGCGTACTCCACTTCGCTGTTCGACTGCGGATTGGCGGAAATCAGTCGTTTCAAGCCGCCGAAGGCTACTGACTTATCTTAACGACCGTCTAACTACAGCAGCCGGGGCCGACGGCTTAACGTGCCCTCTGAAGCTTTGAAAAGCTCGAGATAGATACACCCATCCATAGACAGGCCGCGGTCGATGTTCGGCGCCACCATCGAGTTCTTTGCACTTTAGAGATGACCAAAAATAGCTCCCCGGAGAAATTTGAAACTTGAGTAAGCGCATGAAGAGTTCTTGTGTTAGCAGCAAGAGTGTATGACACAACTATATAATATCAGACATGCGCATGCTTAATCACGATCACGAACATCGTCCATTCACCACTGGCACAGTTACAAGCATCGTACCCTGGCATTTAAAACTTACATAAGTATCCCATTGGTTTAGTGCGATTTACTGGGTTGTAAGTTATAATGAAGAGCTTTACAAGTTATACTTGATTCTAATTTTAAAATATTGTTGAAGCCAGAATATATTAAATATTCTGACGATTTTAAAATTAGTACTCTCTTTATTCATCGCGCATAGGCTTTTAAAACATGTTTACTGATATTCTGAAAATGTGTCCGGTCTTTTAAACAAGTGGGTATTCTGGCTATGGTAATATTGGTTATATTACCATAGCCAGAATACACGCAACGTATGCCATCCTTCGTAGCTCCTCGTAAGCTGTAACTTAACTAAGGTCACTCGGAGGAATACTTCATGCAAAGTTATTTATCTATTTTCTATATTGTCCTGATATCTTCGGTTTTTTTTAAATATAATACATGAATTAGGTTTCGTATCTAAATTTATTACATTTGTTGTATGCAGTAATTTAAAAAAAGTTTCATTAAAAGGGGGCATAAAGCTAAGGGCCCCCTCATTTTGTTTTTATTCTCTCTTATTTCACGGGTTTTAATCTCGGTCATTTGATAGGCGTGCGCGGGGATATGATTCCAACGCGTAGAGTCCCCTTCGAAAATAATGATGTAATGTATTATTCCAGCTGTGACCTGCTATAAGGGATATCAATGGGAGGATGTACCCACGAACAGGTCATGGCAGGTACTGGGACTATTGCGAATGTGTCAGAAATAATTGAGCTATTGAAATGAGATCTGGTGGGATTAGTACTAGGCTATTACAGAAGAGGGACGAACACCTGCCATAAATATCATATCTGACGTCGTTACTTCGGCAGGCGGTGGCTTGCCACTCACTAGATGGACCCCCGAAATGCCAGAGAAAGTCGACCGGGGACAACACCGATGTGAGTGACTCAGGGGTGTCGAGAGGTATGCTGCGCTTTCTCCGAAGTTACTCGTAGCGTTGTGCTCTTTAACACTTCCACTCTGGAGCATATCACCTGCTAGGGCAATACACTCTGTCGACTCCTCTCTGGACGGCCAATGAAGGCAAGCCAGAGCTGAGAGTCCTGCGGGCCTTCTTGACTTTTCACTCCGACCGATGAAGATACGCCGGAGACGAAGTCCCTGATCGACTCTCCGGAGCACTCGGGTACCCGTGGTGTCGGTACGCAATTAGTCATAATTCTGATTATTTCTATAAGTGGCCACAATAAGCAATAATTACAATTATAGCTATTGGTACATAGATAATAAATACAAGATATATTTCCAAAAAAATAAAAGTATGATTCTTCAGTGCCTGTATTGAGCGTTTTATGGAATTGGTCCTAAATTCAACGTTATTAATAAAAACAAAATGAGGGCGCCACTTAGCTTTAGGCCTTCTTTTAACGATCTTTATTCGTGGTGTTTTTCGGGGATACTAGCATTTCTTGTGATTCTATTTTGATGTGATTGTGAAATGTGATTTTAATGAAGATTACTTTAACACACTAAAGACTAAGCATCACAGGTTAGACGACATTTTTCTTTTTTTCTATCGTCGGGTGGAATACAAGCATGAGGCCTACCTGATGTAAAGCGGTCACCGTAGCCTAGGAACGCTTGCAATACATTATCACTCACGCGATGCCACCTCTGCTACTTTAACGCAGCTACTCCTTAGGACCTTACTGGTGACCTCACTCACACGCAGGAACACAACAACCCTTTAGGGAGTTGTTATTTGACTGCGGTTTTCTGTGAGGTGGAGGTACTTGCCCAGACGGGTTGCATTGATGCACCCTACCTCTTTTACAAAGAAAAGGATATGCTGAGATGGTTTGGTCATTTAGAAAGAATGAATGACAAAAGAGTTACGAAAGAAGTTTATCAGACATAGTGAATGGAGATTTCGGGAGGGGCCACCCTAGACGTACACGTGTAGATCAAATTGGTGATGTGTTGAAAAAGGGCCAAATCAAAAGTACCCAAAACCGAAGAGCATGCATGAAGAGTGTGGAAGAAGCGAGAGGGGTATGTTTGGATCGGTGCACCTGGCGTTCCATAGTCTCTGCCTACCCCAATGAGAGACAGGCGTGATGATACGTATGTATGAATGTATTTATGTATGTTAACATTGTTAACGATAAATACTAACCATAGACGAAATATAATACACCGAACATGAAAAGTAATAGTCAGTAAGTCTAACCGTAAGTACATTTGTGGCGAAATACTTACATAAAGGCAAGTCGCAGTGCCGCCAGTGTGTCTAGTGTAGCATCATGCACCTCACAGTTCTGCCACTCGGTTAGGGTTGCCGACATTTTAAAATATTAAACCTAGCATAAAAAAATACTAATATCACAAATAATATATGGTAACATTATGTTAAAAGATACAAAAGACTTTATTGTGAACTGCAGGTAAAGAACTAAAAGAATTAACTACAGGACATTCTTTTAGTTCTACCATATTAGTATGCAATGTTACAATCTATAACAGTAGCTATACACTATAGTCTTTTATATATATAGCATTTACCTACTAATAAATCATGCAGGCTCTTTTTAAATCGACCATTTCCACCAACACTCCGTATAGTCTCTGGAATGTTATTGCATATCCGAGGTGCAATGGAAAACAAGCTTTTGCTTTGGAACGCCATCTACACAGGATTCAAAATTATTTTTATGGCGATCACGTGTATCAAATTTGAAAAATTGTTCATTTTTTTTTACGAAATACATCATTCACAAATATGTAGGCCAGATAGCATATATAATTATGAACTTATTTAATGGTATGTTTTATGTTGCTTTACTCTGTACGTTTTATTATAATATTATCAATGTTATCATACTATGCTCACATCAAATACGCTGAATAACTAATAGTGCTAGCGTACTACTATAAGTACTCAATGCGGCTATTTTAGATCTCGATGAGAAAAGTAGCCATTTTGTAAGCAATAATATGTATAACTTTAAACTTTCACATTTGTATATGACGCTATAGTTAGTAACGTGTCTCACCGGAATTTGATTTTCTATTTTCCCGATATTTCGGCGACGTTGCAGACGCCATGGTCACAGATATGAAATGATTATCATAGGATTATGCGGATGAAAGAGTAATCAAGAATCATCTTCTCTACGTAACAAAGACATAAATAGAGCCTTATACGTAATGAAAGTTTTTTTTAATAACTTTATAACTATTGTTAAAGGGTTACTTTTATTGGTATCTAATCTACTAACTAGGGATTTGGATTTTCGGTTCAAGATCTAAATCGTATAAACCGTCCTTGATATCAGTAAACGTACATGAGAAAACGACTCATTCCCATCTTCCAACCTAGCCATCCGACCTAGGTTAGGTATCAGTGTGTGTGCTATCTTCCAACTTATCTCAGGATAATTCGGTTATTACATTCCCATTGTCCAACCTGGGGTAGGTTGAAAGATGGACTTAAAATTCCCAATATCCAACCAAGATTGGATAATTAGGGTGGAAGGTGGGAACGAGACCTGCGTCCAAATGTCTCTCTTCTCTGAGGTAATCATTACTACTATATTTATTTAGCATCACAATCACACACACATCTCATAAGAATCGTAATAGGACAATATACTGTAATGTATAGTGTGGTTGACAACCATACGGACATCCGCCTGACCCTATTTGCGGTTTCTATTTACGAGATTATTATCCATTTACTCTTATGTTAGACTTTATACGTCACTAGTATCTGATACTGCGGTTTATGATCACAATACAAGTGGTACCTACATTTTAATGACTATCAGTTCTGTGAATGGAATGAGTCAAATATAAAAACTTCATTGTAGCGATGCCCATAAACATTCAAATAATGCACCGGTAGGTATAATAGTAGCTATTGACGTCAACATAGTTGGCGTCACTTTTCAGGAACACCGTTCCTATATGAAATCTATATGTTTGTCTGTGCGTATGTCTGTGTGTTTGTCTGTCGCTTTTTTTCGAATATTTGAATTTTACTTCAGATTCGGATTCAGCATAAAAAAGTAGAATAGGAATGTTCAGGAACACCGTTACTATCTCTTAAGGAACATGGCCAATTTACTCGACATATTAAAAAAAAAATGTTATATAATTGACGAGTCAGGTGTTCATCTGGCAATGCAAGCGCATTCTCAACTGGTTACTTTTGAAGCTGTATTTCTTTTAGCGCGTTAAGGAAAAATGATGAGAGTGAATTTTACGACACCGATATTTAAAATTGACACCATGAAGTTGATCGCTCATCGACATTGACACTTCAAATCAATATCACGAAGTTCGTTGGTAAATACCTCACTAGTTTTGTTTGCGACCATATTCAAGATAGTTATTCAAATACTTTATACAACACGTGTTTTATATCAGTACAGATGAAATATGTTCACATATATATATACAAGTATTTGTGTGTCTATAAAATTATAGGGTGGTGAATGATATTTATTAATAATTTATTATATTATGGTTTAGTTTTACAAACGAAGAGTACTTGGCACGCGAGATGTAATTTTTGGAGTTAGTGAGCAGTTGCCGTCGCTACGGATACTTGCAACACCAGGGGTGTCATACTGCCACGGTTGCCGACCCTATGTAAAAACCTAATAAACCTTATGCAGTAGTAGTCCCTAAGGAAAATCTTGTCCGGGAGTTCATTCTACAACTTAAGAGTTCTCGGTAGAAAACTTCTTTTGAACCGCACAATACGCGACCATTGCGGCTCAAGTGTTTGAGGATTAATTCCCAGCCATCGAACGAGCGGAGCTATTGTTACCACTTATTTTTACTTTATCATAAGACTTTTCCCTAAACTAAATCGGGCATCACCCCTTGCTAAAATAAATCCATAAATATCAGACTTCTTACTACGTTCTACCAGAATGAAAAGAAAACGAAAGTCACTTTATTAAGTATTTCTTTATTTTTCAATGTTTATCAAATCTTCACCGAATTTACATTACACCATTTATCTAATAATACAGTTTAAATCCAAATACAGCATAATTCAGTTTAAACATACACAAAAAAGTGTGTGCACTTACGTACACGGATGTAAGAGTTTTTTTGCGTGACTTAATGAAGTAACCCCAAAAATTTCATCCACGTGCGAGTACTCTACATTGGTAAAACAAAACGATAATATAATGAATTTTCAATAAATATCATTCACCACCGTTTATATTTAAAGTCACACACACTTCACACACACATATATTTACACGAAATATAATTTATCTGTACCGATTGTATTGTAATCTGTATTTAAATAACTACATAGAATACAGTTACGAACAGAACTTTTAGACTTTTACCAATCAACTTCGTGGTGTCGAATGTGAATGTCGGTGTCGTAGCAATTCATTCTGATCATTTTTCCCACGCGCCAAGAGAAGTATAACTTCAAAAGACGCGATAAACATTGTTTAACATACAAGTTTTAGTACCTTTTTTTTGAAGCCGGGTAAAAACAACATTGCGTGATACGTTGATGAAATTCATCACCATTCGTTTCGATGATAAGAACACCATTTTCAATGGTTCAGGAATAAGAACCTAAATGCACTAAACGGCCTGGGGATAAATAAGTTCATGAATGTGACGAGCTCGGGGTGCATACTAGTATATTTTTTTTGTTTTATACTACGTCGGTAGACATACAAACATACGGCCCACCTGATGTAAAGCGGATACCGTAGCCTATTAACGCTTGCGATATATTAGGTATCACTCGCGCGATGCCTCCTCTGCTGCTTACACAGCAACTCCTTGGGAGTTTATGGTGACCTCACTCACACGCAGGAACACAACAACCCTCTAGGGAGTTTCCCCAGACGTACGGCTTTGATGCACCCTACCTCTCTTGTGTGCCTTAACATGCCTGATTGTTCATATGTGACCCCTTGCCTTTATTTTTTTTTTTTTATTTATTTAAACTTTATGCACACAGGTGTACAACGGCGGACTTAATGCTATACAAGCATTCTCTACCAGTCAACCTTAGGGTGATGCAGAAAATAGTATATAAGTAGGTGCACAAGGGAACAACATCAACAAATACAATGCGATTATAAAACACATATTCATAGATAAAAATTAAATATACGTTATATACATACATACGACAATATAAACACAATACTTAATATATATAGAATATATACATATATATATAATGAATAAGGCCGTGCTGTAGTTATTTAATAGAACCTCAGGAAACTTCTCCAGAACCGTATAGTACGCGACCATTGGTTATAGTGTGATAGGATGAATTACCCACGGGCCTGCAGCGCGGTTGTAAAGGGAAGTTATGGCCAACATATTCTTCTTCAAAATAATCAGTACATTACTCAGAACAGGTATATAGGTAGGCAAAGTGTCTCATAAAATTTAATAGCTAAGTACCCTTAACTGTTCTAAAACAAGTACCTACAATACAAATAGTAATGTCTGACGATATTATGAGTTGTGTCATTTAATTACTTTGCGATATTGAACGTTGAACCTCTAGTTATTGACGAGTTCAGTAGCGCAGTGGTTAATGCTGCTTTGACACCAGGTCTTGTGGGTTTGATGCACACAAGGCTAACATTTGTGTTTGTCTTGGCCTGGATATTTTTAATAGTAGTAGGACGCATCAAAGCAGCCCGTTTGGGGAAGTACTTCCGTCTCACAGAAAACCGCAGTTAAGTAACAAATCCCGGGAGGGTTGTTGTATTCCTGCGAGTGAGTGGGGTTACCAGTAAAACTACTAAGGAGTTGCTGTGTTAGCAGAGGTGGATTGCGCGAGCGATACTTAATGTATTGCATTCATAGACTACAGTGACCCGTTTATATCAGGTATGCTTGTTCGCTTCCTGACGATGTTAAATAAGAATTAGTTAGCTCAGAAAATTACATAAGTTATGGGCCTTGGCAGCGCTAACTTACATACATATAAAATCTTATTTACCGGTTTTCGTTAGTTGGCACAAAACAGTACCGGCATGGGTTCTGTTTACTTGTAGCTTTCACATCACGACCCGTCCAGCCGAGAAAGCTGGATACATACGCTAATTTGTTGTACTTAAGATAAATGCTCAAGTCACACGTTAATACCTACCTACCGCTAAGTGACTTAACTATGTTAATAAAGATTAGCGTTAACAGGTTTTATTAGAAGGGATAAGATTAAGGTTGTGTGATTATCTTATAGAAAAAAATCTTTAACATGATTTTTGATAGCAGAACAGACTTTTTTATACAGCGACCGGCGACAAACAAACTTACGACCCGCTTGATATGACTCAGTTATCATAATCTATGAATGCCGTGGAAGATTACACCTAAAGATATCGACAAATTATGTAAATTTGTTTAGATACCAAAAGAGGTATGCCTAAGTTTTTTGGCAGTATTTTTATCAGTGCTCACCTAGTCATAAACTGCACGGTAGGGATTTTTTTTTTAATGTAGTCTATCAAAATGTCCCTATCGCGCCTGATGGAAAGCGTCAATAAGAACCAGATGCGAGAACAGCCATCACAGTGATTAGCGCTGTGCTCTCTGTCCCCTCCCCCCTTGACGGCCCGCTAAGGTGCCTCTTCACGCCACGTCTAAACGACCCGGGGTTATAGGAAGTGGGACAACACATGCGCCGGAAGCGAATTCCACATTTTGATAGTCCGACAAAGAAATGAGTCACCGAATTTCTTAGTACGGGAGGTAAGCAACCCAACTCTATGTGGATGTGATTTCAGTCCAGCGCGTGTATTCCGGAGGAGAAAAGGAGAAGGAGGGACGAGGTCAAAAAGCTCCTCAGAACATTCCCCATGATAGATACGGTAGAGAACACTCAAGCTACCTATATCCCTACGCAGCTGAAGAGGTTAAGGGAGTTAGTGACCTCAACGCTATCTATGATGCGTATAGCGCGGCGCTGCATTCTATCGAGAGCGTCAAGTAGATATTTGGCAGACCCCTCCCAGAGGTGAGAACAGTACTCCACGCATGGGCGAACTTGCGCTTTGTATAGGAGGCAGCGCTGCTCAGGCGTGAAGAACCGTCTCACCTTGTTCAGAATTCCGAGTTTTTTAGAGGCCACGGAAATAACGCTCTCGATATAGTCTTTGGGGTTGAGGTCGCCTCTAATGTTGATGCCGAGGATGGTAAGGCTATCTTGTATCTGCAAAGGGGTGCTCTGAAGAGAGGGAAGAGGATGGAAAGGAGAAACCTTGGCACTAATCGCACACGCCTGGGTTTTATTGGCATTGAACTCAACCAAGTTGTTGGAGCCCCATCGAGAAACGCGATCCATCACCTGGTCGAGCTCAACGACAACTGCACGTCTTTTCTCCTCAACTTCGGCCTGGCCTGCAGCAGGTCGTCCAACATATCGCGCATGAACTGTACTGTCATCTGCATAGCAATGTATGTTACTAAGTGATAACATATCATTGATATGCAGCAAAAACAGGGTGGGCGACATGACTGATCCCTGCGATACTCCGGCGTTCACACGCAGAAACTGCGATGACTGGCCGTCGCAAAGGACTCGTATGCTGCGTCCCTGGAGAAAGGCAGCAATCCAAGTGCATAATCGAGGTGGTAGACCGTATGACCATATTGTGACGATTCCAAACAAATGTAGCCATTTTTACGGAATAAAAAGATTTTGACTTTGACTTTGAAAGAAGATTGTATGGAGAAAGGCTTGCTATTGAATGCCAAGAAGACAAAGATAAGGGTATTTGAAAGAGAAGAAACCAGTACCAATGTAAGGATTGCGGTTCATGAGGAAGTGTTGAAACAAGTACATGAGATTTTATATTTTTAATGCGATTTCAGCGGAGATGAATGGAAGATTACACCGCTCTGATGTGGAAAGACAAGTGTGCTGTGACAAGTTTAAATGGAGCGTTGGGAAAATTTCTCGGCAGTAAATACTTATGCCAGAAGGCAGAACTCGCCCAAGTGTCCCAACACTTACTTATGGAAGCGAGATCTGGTTATGGCAGAGAGCATGAAAGTAGGATAAACGCGCTCGAAATGCGAACGTTGTGCACAATATGTGGCGGTACGCTTGTAGACCGTATTCGCAATGATAATGTTAAAACAGAGTTGGTCTGAAGGTGGGTGTCGGTGTTAAAATAAGAAGAGGCATGCTCCATTGGTTCGGACATGCAGGAAGAAATAATTAAGTCACAGATATATATCGCGAAAGTAGAAGGATGTCGGGAGTCGAGGAAGGCCGAGACATACCTACTATGACTAAATTGATCGTGTTTGATCAGGTGATGTCAGGAGCCTTAGAAACCGGCGAGCGTGCATGAAGAAGCGAGTGAGGTGTTTAAGGATCGAGTCACATGGCGCTGAGTTCTCTCTGCCTACCCCGCAAGGGATTTGGAGTGAAGTTATAGTAGGCGTGAGGGGGAATTAAGCGATAATATGACACACCCGAGTTTGCATGAGAATATTGAAGTTTCAAACGATTTCACAACGAATTGCGTGGGGCAAAGGGAATAGAGGTTGGCCCTTGCCTAAAAGGTCGTGGGCGTTAACGTATAGGTCAAATAAGTATTCAAGTAGTCTCGTTACATAAGGCAGCGATTATTCAATAACGGTCCGCCGATTTGTTAAGTGTTCCGTATGAGTAATTTTGTCTGTTAAATTTAGATATAGTTTCCTATTTTCAATAGATATATATTGTGTATTGTAGAGACTTCGCCTTAAGATCTATGTATGTATATATTGAAAATAGGAAACTAACTCGAAAAGAATGACGAAGCAGATATACAACGCAAAAGTGGAAGGATATAGGAGTCAACGAAGGCCAAGACTTACATACCAAGACCAAATTGGTCGTGTTCTATCAGAAGGTGATGTCAGGAGCCTTAGAAACCGGCGAGCGTGCATGAGAAGAGCAATGAATGTTAAAGAAGCGAGTGAGGTGTGTAAGGATCGAGTCACGTGGAGCTCGGTAGTCTCTGCCCACCCCGCAAGGGATTTGGCATAAAGTTATGTATAGATGTCATACACGCAGAAAAAGGTCGAAACATCAAGTTTGTTAAGACCTTAGACTTGGCGTTATCTGTGAATACCTAATACTGCTAGCTCGTGTTGTACAATACGTGATTGAACACTGTAAACCTTCGTCATAAGTTACATTTTCTTCTGATATAACTGATGCTCAAGGTTTAAACATTTTTGTACATAACTTGAGAATTAGTCGTACACATTTTTTAAGAGTCGGCAGAATTGTAGCATGTTATTTTGACGACTAACGTTTACAGCGCATGAGAATGCCTCGTGGAGAGGCGAAAAACCTATCGCAGCGACGACCAGGGTAGTCATAAGAGCAACGGGGGCGGGTGCATAAGCTTTCTGTTCCAGACGGCGGGCAATCGCGAGGGCGACTGCAGTAGCCGAGGCAGAGACCACCGGAGCAGCCACGGCAGCAACGGCATGTTGCGTCTACTTGCATAATGCGTGGGCGTCGGCCGGCGCTAATTCGCATAAACTAATTGATGGCGGAAGCACATAAATTTTAGATCAAATTGCACAAAATAAACTTACATCAAACATAATACATTTAGTAAAATGTTTAATGTTACTTGGGTATAGATAAATAAAATTTCAATATTCTGTACGTATATTTTCAGGAACACCGTTCCTATATGAAATCTATATGTTTGTCTGTGCGTTTGCCTGTGTGTGTCGGTGTAGATGCGCTTACATCAAGTGTTTCAATATATTGAAGGTACTTGTACTGTTTACTTTGTTAACTGTCCACTAGATGGCGCTGCATAAATTTCTCCATCGTTAAGTCGGAAAGTCCGCCGGGTTCTATTAGCATATTACAAAGTATAAGTTATATTTTTAAACATTTACCTACGTAACTTAATAAGAACTTAAGACGCTTAACTTTGGGTACTTGGCACAATGGACTCAAACGCGTTTTACCGCAAGTTTTATATCATTAAACTTTGATGCCGTATAACATTGAGATAATCATTGTTTAGCCTTTGTGTTTCACAACTTATGATAACCTGAATGCTTGCCCTGATTCTTGTCGTTTACAAGGATTCGCAGATCAGATACCTATGAAATGTAAATAGATAGGTACAAGGAGTCAAAGAACAGAACGAAAAAATGTTACAATGATTCTGTAAAACATGGTCAGTAACAAAATTCTTACTCAATATTATGCGCATATGTGGCTTATTATGCGCATTTACTTCCCTTTCATCGTCATAGAAATAGCGATAGAAAGAAAACACGAGATATAAAACAAATTTACAAAAAATTTTCAAGTAATTGTACGAATATATTTATTATTTTCTGAAACATATAAAGACATCACCAACAGAATTTTATACATAGAGATATGAGACTTCATAAAAAGTTTTAAATAGTAAAAACTAAAACATATTCATTGTAGTCATCGCCTATTCGTATCATAGCTCTATATGTACTGGTGTCGATTTAAGTGGAGTCGTTTCCATTTTTTATTTAAAACATTACATTTAATATATTTTTAGTTCATCAATATTTTTTATCAAATGATATTCTATGCTACATCTTCACACCAGGTCCTTTGTTGGGTAGCCACCGCACTTGCTTGTTTAACATGAAATCTATACAGATAAATAAAATTGGAGTGTCTGTTTGTAACATTAAAATAACCGCTTTTTACTAAATGCATATGGATGTTTACACGGTACATATACCAAAATGTATATTTTTTCAATTTTTTCTGTCTGTTTGTTCCGCCTAATCTCTGAAACGGCGGGACCGATTTTGACGGGACTTTCACTGGCAGATAGCTGATATGATAAGGAGTAACTTAGGCTACTTTTATTTTAGATTTTTTTTATTTTTATTACTATAAATAAATAATATTCCACGCGGGCGAAGTCGCAGGCACAGACAGTCTTTAATAAAATTAAGTTGGATCGTAAAAGATCTACATTTAGTCCTACCTTGACAGAACAGAGGTTGAAATAATTTATGTATTCAATGAATGTCACATGCTTAGAGCCATACAGTGATTTAGCACCAAAGCCAACCTCACTTCCATGTGGCACACACCCTTCTAACCAACAAAAAAGCTCTATCAAAATAAACGAACGGCAAAGCTATGTTCGACAGTCAAGCTGCTAAGGTATTGCTACGATAGCAGTGGAGGTGGCAACGCGAGTGATACACCTTGAATAAATGACTAAGTGGAGACCGGTAATAGATAATTTAGGATAACTACTCTGCATCACTCAGGTCTTATAGTTGTTTGTCACGTGATAAAAAGTAAGTAGTACACGAATAAATCTTAACGTCGTTCAGATATTCATCACGCTTTATCTTGTCATTTTGAATAGATACTTTGATTAATTATTTGGATTTCATGAGTCACTTTTGTAACCTTTTTATTTATAATAAGGCTTTTAAAACAGAAGTTTTACTTTAAAATACCTATGGCCATTTACGTTAGTATCATCCGTGAACTTAGCTGGACGAAATTAGTCAAGCGGAAGAATTACTAAACAGTTTAATGACATTAACGGGAATAATCTCGATTTAAGTCTTTGAAATTAAATTGATTTTTTTAATTATGACAGAATGGCAGAAATTTTTTCAATATTTATATTTTTAATAGTTACAGTTATAAAGCTTAAATATATAGAATACTAGCTACTCGACCCAGCTTCGCACGGGTGATCCAATCATTACCAAACTTCACAGGATCACCTGCTGCGCTAACCTGAAGATTCACTGAAAATTTCATCAAAATCTGCCCAGCCGTTTTTCCATAGAGGACATACAGACAAACATTCATTTTTATATATATAGAAGATAGCTGACCCGACAAACTTGACGTACTTGTATAAAAAATATTAACATCGAAGGAGATCAAAAACATGAAAACAGCATTAAGTTGCAACTTACATAGTACGTATGTCACTGTATGGGAGATATGACGAAAAATATTTTTAAGCGTATTTTATTTTGTTTTATTAGATAGACTGCGAATATTTAAATTCACCCTGATTGATCAAAATATATGGTATGCTGCCAGCTGTTATCAATTTTGCGCCTGTTCGCAATCTACTAAAGGATTTGCGCTGTCAGGCATCATAACTCAGTGTGCGTTTTATTGTACCTATTACTCGTAGTTCATCTAGTACAAAAACTCTATATTTTTATTTAGCCATACAGAAGTTATAGATCATATGCCTATTTGTTTAGTGAATGTTATTTTTGCCTGAATACGATGATTTCGCTTCGAGGTCGATAATATTTTTAACAGCCAGTATCCCGCTGTGTTAATCTATGTATATATTATAGTGTCTGATATTTATTATCAGAAAATGACTCATGTCATGATTTATTTTGATTAATGTTTGACATTGACTACTTTTATTTATGATTTCTTCCTGGAGATGTAAAAAAGATACTTGCAGAACTTTAATTAATCGTCACGGAAAATATCTCTTTTGGCATTTATTTTATTTAAATTTGAAGCTGTATTTCTGTGCTGGGTAGTGCAAACAAATTGAATTTTCTTTAGTTTGGTACCGAAGGCTAACCCTGGAAATCTATTTCTGGCGCTTTTTGTCCATCCGTCATATCATGTCATATGTTACAGGTAAATGAAATGCTAACTTAACACACTAGAAATTTCAATATTTGTATCAGAATGCTGAAACGAAACGAATTAGTAGTTAGAAATTTAAGTCGAGGGAAGGGGGTAATGAAATAGAGCTGATTTTATTCTCCATCCATTATTATTCCATCAAAATCAGTAAATTTTCTGTGATGCGTGCATATTGCAATGTTCTAATAAATATTTTGATATTTTATATGTACCTAAATGATATTTTTTGCTTATATGTTTATAGTAGAAAAAAATCTACATGATTATACCAAAAAACGATGATCTATGTATAAATTCGAAGCTGTTACAATTTCAATACTTTACATTCGAGGTTTTTGTGTGAATGAAAAAGGTGAGTTTTTCTTGATGCCTGTTTGCTTTTAAAATGCGTCGCGGGAAATGACTAAGGTAATTTCTTTGGAGCTTACTTTGTTATATGTATAGCTGATAAACAAAGACTCTTCTCATACATATCAACGTCAGAATTAAAGCAAACAAACAAATGGCATACCTGATGTAAAGAGTTTACTGCGATGTGGATGTATTCAATAAATCCGAGCCTCGTAATTGATTAGAGTTGAGATTCGCACACACTTTTTTATCCAACATCGGGAGGCATACACGTACACGGCCAACCTGATATAAAGCGGCTACTGTAGCCTATGAACGCTTGCAATACATTAAGTATAGCTCGCCCTATGCCTCCTCTGCTGCCAACACAGCAACTCCTTTGGAGACCTCGCACGCACGCAGGAACACAACGACTCTCTAGGAAGTGGTTATATGGCTGTGGTTTTCTGTGAGGCGAACTTCCCCAGAAGGGATGCTTTGATGCGCCCTACCTCTCTTAAAAAACCAGGGCAAGACAAACTACATGTTCATGCACACAAATGTTTGTTCTGTGAGGGAATCGAACCTAGAGCGTTGGTGTAAAAGTAACATAACAGCGCGTTTCACCACTGCGCCACGGAGCTCGCCAAAACACTTTATATATACTCGGGATGGGGATATCTTTAGAACAACTTTAGTCCGAGATCCAATAACAAGCTGCGATCTGATTTTTTGGTCATTGAAAATCACGCATTGAGTTGCTAAACATAATGGGTAATTAACACATGCATTGGCGCTAAACAGGATTTACTTCTATAATTTGGACAGAATATAACGATGGAGATAGTCCAGCTGCTCATAATCCTGAGCCGCTAAGCTTCTCCCTTCCTCTCTATTGCCAGAGATTTATATTTTATAGCCATTCAGCATGTGCTGCTTGTTTTTGCTTCCATAGTTAATGCGGACTAGCTTAATGTGAAAATATGTCACGGAACTGTTCCTAAATGGGTAAATTTTGATTTTATTTGTACTTTAAGTGGGTTTCTAGATGGTTTAGATTTACAACTGTAGAAGGCGCTGCAATCGAATTCTAGATTTTTTTATTATTTTCGAGCAGGGTCATGTCTATCCGGACCGTAATTACGTATATATATGTCTGGTTATTTCATTATAAACATGAGACTATTTTTGGGTATCTAATTATTTGTTTTAAAAATCTGAAAATTTAAAGTCAATTAAAAAAAAATCGTACTGTTGTATGTTTAGGAGTTAACGCATTTGTTTTTGTATTTTCCTAATATTTCAGCGACGTAAGTCATCATAATCATCCGCGTCAACCGCGTCAGTAAAGTCGCCGCCGAAATAACGGTAAAACACAAAAACAAATCGTAGTAAGTCCGTAAACATATATCAGTAATGCCTACACATCACTCACAAAGTTACCGTTGATTAATAAATAAAAAAATACAGTCAATTTGTACGCTTAATTCGAAAACGGGACAATCAAGGAAGCATCTATTTTAGCCCGTATCAAGTCGCTAATTGAATCTAACTGTACTTTTTCATAATTACGCCCCTGTCGCCGGAGATTTCTCTCTAATTTTACGACGCGCCAATTGTAGCAATTGTGTTAAAAATGTTGCCCTATGTTACGTCCTGCTTGTAAGCCGGATAGGGCTTAATTTACGAGTAGGTATGTGTCTACGGCGACAAACGAGATGCCACGTTTAATGCTCCGCTCGAGCATTTAATGTATATTTTGCTCGCTTTATTTCCGCCATTTTATTTATACTCAGACTGAAAAAGCAGCGTTGTTAATTGACATGCATGCTCCAGCAGTAACGGTGGTACGGCGACCTTCCTAGATCTTTTGTTCAGTACCTAATTATTTAGGTACTCTCCTATCCAACTGAAGACATACTCTACATGCTTTCAGTAGCTACGATATTTAGTAGGAAGGAAGACGCTGTAGGCTTTCAGTTCCAAATGCCTATTCCAAGTTTATTGGGGTTATTGATAAGTCTTACGTAAATATCCATTGCCATATTAGGTATGTATAATGATCCGTCATTGCATATATGACAATATTGGCCCTGGCGTATTTTTAATTTAGTTCCTTGACCTTACGTTACCATTTAATTCCGAAATTACTAACCTATCTGTCTACAAATGGTGCTTTTCGAAGCTCATAATATAACCGATGAACTTTCTCCTGCAAGTTGTCGATCTTTATTAAATCTCGATGTGTCCTACTTCTATTTGGTTGGAGCCTCGTTTGTCAATCGGTGAGGTAACTCATTTTTAAGTAAAGTTGGTTTTGTCTCTAGAGGTAATAATGATAAGCAATTAATAGCGAAAGAACAATATTAAAGTTTTCTTAATTTCTCTTATTTGCGACGTGACGTTCTTGCGATACCTAATTTAATAATATTGAATAACAAAAACCATTAACGAAACATAAATATCAATAAAGGAACATCGCGTTAATATTCGATCGATCTTTAAGTTTAGATTCGTATTCATGTGCCCAAGAACATTCAAATGGCAAAAAAAAAGAATAATGTTATGTTTGCACTTAAAGTTTCAAGAATTCTTATAAAAAAAAAATATGGACTCACTTCGGTGTCTTTTAATACAGAGAGAACCGAGCACCAAATAAATGCAATGGGGATAACTGGAAATCACCGTGACTGTAGTACCACCTTTAATTCATTATTACCCATAAATACCTTACATTTTTATTGCTATCCGATGTCTAATATCTAACAACGTACATTTTTTATTGAACCTTAAGGTCTCTACTGATTTTAATATGCATCACAGAACATGTAGTATTATGTAAATGGAATGTAAATTGGTATCAATAAACGTTTTGTGTGATAGTTCATTCATTCTTTAAGTATGAATGAAACACGCCGGTCCGCCCACGACATTCGTTAGAAAATCTTGTCTGCACTGGTATCACGAGCAATGCCAAATACATGTATTGCCGAAATTTGATGATAAAATGCGCTTATGACAATATTTAATAAGAAACCATAATTCGTATGATTTTTTCAAAAGGATTGAAGAAGCAGGTTGGGTAAGATTACCTCCACGTTTGAGAAACCGCAGTCAAACAGCCCTTATGCAATTGTTGCTTAGTTGTAATATTCTCGCGACCGAGTTCGGACCAAGAAGAAGACGAGTTCCGGCAATAGCAGCAGGCGTGACAACGCTCGAGCGTTACATTTTGTGTTGCAGGGCTTTATAGGCTGCGGTAACCACCATATTAATATATTTTTTTATATACAATATCGTATTAAAGGGCTTGGTGCTTAGTAAAGCAGTATTATATATACGTTTATAATAAAGTGGTATTTACATACCGTACACTATTACTTGTACTTTTGCCTTCATATTGGTATTACTGCGTCCAGAAACATTATGTATGCCAATATCACGGCAAAGGGACAGCTTATAACTGTATAACGTGAACGAAATCGTAAGTTGGATGTGGAAAGCTGAGGTTGGCATAATTATGGAAAGTGTTAGAGCAGATACAAGCCAATGATGATATCATCGATTATTGCATATTTAATTGTATACCACCAGCCGTTGTCCTGAAAAAATCTTTAAATCCGATTACAGCACCTCTTACTGTCCAATTGCTAATCAAAACCGTCCACTGACCTACTCAACTACATACAAAAAGTTTCATTAAAGTCAGATCAGTTGTTTAAGAGAAGTTCAGGGACATACACACAGAAGAATTATATTCTCCAGTAAAGATAAAGCCACTATGTGACGAAAGAAAAAAGATAGACATTCCTTATTATTCCCTATGCCATTGAGCCCTCGCGGACACTTAGACACATAGCATAATTTTATTATACCTTATTCAATTCTCTTATAATACTAATAACTAGTTTTCTTTTTTAATCCATGAACCTTTTTTTAAATGATTATTGGCGTAGGAGAAATGTCCAGAAAACCTTTCGATTTGGTATTACATATTGAATTCAACGAAGCCGATTTCACTCCATTATTAAAATATTTTTTTTCAATAGTTAGCCATGGTTTTTTTAAGTTAAAATCGAAGCGAATAAAAGATATAAAACTAATATTACAAAAAAATCTGAAATGATTTTTTTTATGTAACATTTACTTTCGTTAGGTCAGTATATTTCAGTATTAGTCTATCTGAAAAAGGTCCAATTATTTTTTTATTTTATCGGCTTTAGACATGCAGGCGCGCTAGTCGCGAGTTATGGGGAAATTCACCTCGTGTCAAATTCCGCTGTGAATCTTATAGTAAGCCTCGGCGTGGTGTGGTTTAGCATCATTATTTAGAACTGCTAATATACTTAATTAGAATTAATTGGGGTATTGATAGATAGTATGTTCCTTGCAAATAGGTTTCATGTTGGTCTAATTAGTGACCATTTCACATAATTCTCCGACTATGGATTTGAACTTATTTGAATGTTAGTGTGATGGTGTCGGTCTTAAGAGATATACGGGGATATACGGAGGTGAGGCCATACGTGTCAATTTTTGCATACTTTGGTACGGTGCGGTACACCGGATATGATTTCGCTTTTATGAAGATTACTCCTTAAGAAAAGATTTTGAGTTAGTTATAAAAGGCCCGGTACGGAAATTTTATGAGGAGTAAAATCAAGTAAGCGCGTTAACAAAAAGTTACGTTCGTCCGCTTAAAAAGTGACAAACATATACATCTGTAGAATTTAACATGCGAGAGAATGAGATAGAACTATCTTTTTTTATACAACTTAAGGCAAGCGTACGGCTCACCTAATGTAGAACGGTTACTGTAGCCTATTAATGCTTGAACATTTAGTATTACTCGCTCGACGCCACCTCTGTTGCTAACAGAGCAATTCCTTAGGAGCTTACTGGTGACCTTACTCACACGCAGTAACACAACAATCATCTAGGGAGTCGTTATTTGACTGCGGATTTCTATGAGGTGGAGGTACTTCCTCAGACGGGCTGCTTTGATGTGCCCTACCTCTCTTAAAACATCCAGACCTACAAACATGTTCATGCACACAAATGTTTGTCTTGTGTGGGAATCGAACCCGACTGCGCCACCGAGCCCGTCAAAATGAGAATGAGATAGAAAGCATTATACAGTGTTTATTACAGGGTCCGAGCGTATATTTTTATGTACTATTAAACAAATCCTCAAGTGATTAAAGTTAAAAAGCATTGGAAAATTTGGAAGAAATTGATTCGAGTTAATTCGTAAGCCTATATCCACATTTACACATAGTATAAATTTTAGTCTTATTTATTTTATTACTTTGATGCGTTGCGATGCGAAGGTGCGTTCATTTACCCTGCTTTTCTATTCGATATATATCATAACTATCGTTCGTTAGGAGTAGACTCCAGTCGTGAGTCGGAGCTGCCACACACAAACTGTTTTTTATTTCGTAATATTTACTTTAAGTTTCAGTTTAGGTCAGGTGTCATTAATGTATAATAAATTAATATATATACATATACAATAATTTAGTTTCATATAAGTCTATAGTCATAAAATGAAAGCAAGAAGTTGTACGATGTTTATTTCGTTGCGTTACTAGGTAGTCACTTGTAAGCCTTTCATATCTGATGTATAAAACACTATTTATGGCCAAATAAAGATATTTACATTGTATTACATTGATAGAAAGGGTGTTAATACCCCGTTTTTCGCATTGATAATTATGCGAAAACGGCTTATGTGCGCTAGTTAAACAGACGTTTACATTGACGTGTTATGTATTGCATCGGAGCTCTCTTCGAAATGCAATTTACAAGTATAGTTTTATCCTACGCTATTCTATGTACTATTATGCAAAGTCACAATTCGTTAATCTCTCTTAAGTAACACGACATGACCTCTGAACGAATATTCATGGAATTTGAATTGATTAATTTAATTTCATATTACGCCCACGGACGAGACGATAGCCACTTGTTCCGCGGCGTTCATGTTCCACTTTTTTGTGATCATCTCCTAACAAGTCATTGTATTCCTAATTGAGTTGTCAATGGCGAACGTCCTTGAGTTCACCGCGGTCTCAATGAGTCCTCACAGCCGCGAGCGTAAACACTGATTTATTTTCGGATGCTTGGTATAGTTAGTAAACTTGACTACTTATTTTATAACCAATAAACTGTAAATCCTACGTACGAAAACGTACATAAACTACGATGAAACAACCGATCGGTCTTCTTTGAAATGCGGAGGCTGTGGAGCGCCTCATGAATATTCTCATAAGACGTTTTATTGTCACGTATCACTGTATTAATAATACATGTTAAGATAACAATTTTATTGATTCTAAAAATCAAAGAGTTTAATGTGTAATTTGATTAATTATGTACGGGGTTAATTTTAGTAATTTGTAGTATGATCTTTGCTTTTTAACTCTTAGCAGCCGATAGCGCATTCTCAATTTTTGACAACGAAGTTTGGAATTTATGGACATAAATGTCAAATTGCTTCTGTTAGTGCTGAATATTCAGGAACGCCGTTCCTATATGAAATCTATATGTTTGTTTGTGCGTTTGTGTCTGTGTTTGTCTGTCTCTTTTTTTCGAATATTCGAATTTTGACTCTCAGATTCGGATTCAGCGTAAAAAAGTAGAATAGGAATGTTCAGGAACACCGTTCCTATCTCTTAAGGAACAGGGCAAAAAAGTTGTTTTGTTGTATAATTGACGAGCCAGGTGTTCCTCGGGCAATGCAAGCTTGCGTATTCTCAACTGGTTTTTATTGAATCCAATGCAATTTGTAGACGTCGAAATCGTGATTGACATCTTATCACACTTCCGATCTTAACACCGATACTCTCTCTCTCAAACCAAATCTCTCACTCACGTCTACATTGCGAACTCGGTATACAAGCGTTATGTCGCCGATTTTGCGCAACCCTCGCATCTCGACGGCATTTATTCTACAAGTGTCAAAAATTATAGGTATATGTTTTCGTTAAAGACTGGCGACGGCTCGACGTCGTTTCGGAGTCTCTGATGCTGGGTGAAAGTGATCACTGAGCACCATGTTAGCACATGATCGTTTGCTCCCTTTGCTCTAAGCTTTTTATAACACCCATTTTTTATGGCACAGATCAAATAAACACATGAAATACGATAACAAGTGCTACCGTAACCACTACACTTTACATACATTTGTAACACAAGGAGTAGGTATCGTTCGCACGTTGCCATACCCTCTACTAACTCAACAACTTCTCGTGATCTTTTTGACGAGCTCGATTGTGCAGTCGTAATTGACGTGACTTTGGCAGCAACGCTCGTGGGTTCGATTCCCACACAGGACAAACATTTGTGTGCATGAACATGTCTGTTTGTCTTGGTCTGGATGTTTTAAGAGAGGTAGGGCGCATCAAAGCAGCCCGCCTAGGGAAGTACTTCCACCTCACAGAAAAAACTGCAACTAAATAACATCTCCCTAGAGGGGTGTTGTGTTCCTGCGTGTGAGTGAGGTCATCAACAATCTCCTAAGTATTTGCTGTGTCAGCAGAGGAGGCATCGCGATACTTAATGCATTACTTAATGTATCAATGGCTCATAGGCTATAGTAACCGCTTTATATCAGGTGGGCTGTATGCTTGTATGCCTTCCGACGTCGTATAAAAAAATATTACTCGTAACTTTACTTACTGGCAAGAACATAACAACCCTCCAGAGAGTTTTAATTGTTTTTTTTATACAGCGTCGGGAGCTGCAAAATGGTTACCGTAGCCTAAGAATTCTTACAACACATTAAGCATCACTCGCATGATGCCACCTTTGCTAACATACTTTTTAGAAGTTTACTGGCGACCTTACTCACACGCAGGAACACTACAACTCTCCAGGGAGTTGTTATTTGGCTGCGATTGTCCTGTGTGGGAATTGAACCAACGAGCGTTTGTGTCAAAGTAGCGTTACTAAACACTGGACGACCGAGCCGGCTAGCGTGCATGAAAAGATCTATGAATATTAAACAGGCAAGTGAAGTGTGTAAGGACCGTGTCACGTGGGGCTCAATTCTCTCTGCCTACACCGTAGGGGACTAGGCGTAAACATGCAGAGAGGTAGTATGTACAACAAATAAAACGACTGTGTATATGGGAAATAACACAAATAATTAAAAATTAATTTGAAATTCTTGTAGCCGCTTTTAACGTAACTTGTGGGATGTCAAAATAAACGACCATTGTATTAATCTCAGCGGAGATTTATGGTAGTTAGCGGGGCATTAATTCAAATAGCCGGTAGTGTCAAAGCTATCTATAAATAATTTAAAGATTTATTCACGTAGAAGCTAAAGTCGCGGGCCTATCTACGCCTACACTGCATGGGTCACGCAATAGACTGCAAGAAGTGCAGTGCAAGCGATGTAAGTACTTCAATTATGAAGTACGCCACTTGCAGTGTGACTTCATTGCTCGTTTTACAAAGGTTTGCGTTATTACTGCGTTTACGACGATTAATACAGGCATAACCGCACCTCTAGCGTTTCAATAACTCAGAGTTTCACATTAGTAACGTAAATCTTTGTAAAACTCACTCAGGCACAACACCCATAATGTTAACTAACGTACTCGTTACAAATGTAACTGTAATTTTGAAATTACATGAGTAGGTACTAATTAACCCTCCGTGATTGTCATTATTATTCCAAAACCACCCTTATTATATCCAAAAATACATGTGGATTTGCGTGATTCAAATTATAGAAAAGTCAATAGGGGAGGTATGATGGCCAGTCGCTTCATGTCAGTATCTTCGCCAAATCCTTAGGTTTAACTAGCGGACACTGCCAATCCTAAGGGATTACGAAGGACGGTCTAATTTTTATCAATTGAAGCGATACTTCTGGTGTTTCAAATGTCCGTGGGCTTCGGTAATAGCATCCGCTGTGTGACGGTTTTCCATCTTAGTGGTATAAGATATAATTAGATATAAAAAACTTGCTAAAGCAATAGCAGCAACAAAAAATGTTTGCCAGTACATGCCTTGCACCATTGTCCAGCCCGCCTCCAGTAGCTTAACGGACAGTCGGACAAATCGGCCGGCACTTCCGCCGCCTCTCATCGGGCGTGGGCGAGGCACGTGGCGCCTCGCTGCCTCGCCGGCTGAGCGGCCGCATGCGTTGGCGTCATTCATATACTTATGTCCTGTTGAGTTTCTGACCTACGTGTGAATATGGCCATTGACAGTTAAACCATTGGCAGACTATTGACAGTGTCAAGAGTCTAGGTGTATTTTTATGGTATAACATAAATATTATATATATAATTAAAAATATTTATGCTATGCTGCTATATTCGAACCTGCTGACCAATGGAAGAATATTTTAACCAGTAAACCGATAAGTGACGCGAAGTTGATCCGTGAACTAGCCAATCAGAAGTGAGGGACCTATTTTATCATGAGTATGTATGTATATCTTTACGCCAAGTCCCTTGCGGGGTAGGCAGAGAGAACCGAGCCCCATAAGACGCGGTCCTTGCATACTTCACTCGCTTCTGTGACATTCATAGCCTATTCCTGGGGCTCCTGACATCAGCTTCTGATAAAACACGTCCAATTTGGTCATGGTAGGTTAGTCTCGGTCTTCCTCGGCTCCTACATCCTTCCACTTTTGCATTGTATATCTGTTTTATTATGAGAGAACTGTTATATAGCTGCAGGCTTCTGCAAGGTGGAGAATCAGTCTTTCTATTTCGCTGGACCTAATTGAATATCACAGATGAGCTCTACATCAAATGTATATCATGTGCCGCGTTATGGTTTTATAGCGCATTTTAAAGGACTCGCGTGATGAATGTGAATAAAACTAGATATACAACTGTACTAACTGTGTAACTAGATGTACAATTCTTTACATCAGGTGGACCGTATATTTGTATGCCTCCCGAAGTTGTATTTAAAAAAAGTATTGAAATATCTCGTTTAACATTCGTGTTTTAATAAGAACTGGTGATCGAAATTCGACTTCGGCATTATTGAAAATTTAGCGAAAACATTTATTGCACGGCACTTACCGATTAAATTAGTTTTTATTTTCCCGATATTTCAGAGACGTTGGAGACGTCATAATATTAAAATTAAATATATACGAATTATTTTTTTCTTATTAGATCATCAACTACTGAACAAGAAAAGAAAATAGGTTGCCGTTCAGAGGAGAGAAGACGTTTTGCCTTTACCTATTTATATATGGATTAAAATTTGTTATTTTTAAATATACTATTTAATAGTAGTTCCATAAATAGGTACTAATATAGTTTCTTTTAGCCATTGATCCACTGTTACTACGGTCATATTCATCAATAAAATTGGTCACTTAATAGAACATATAAATATTGTCGTGTGTGGGTGCTTTTCCAACGTAGCCCAGGTGCCTCGCTGCCTCGGCCATTATGAATATGCATTGGCGTCATTCTTGACTATTTTATCAATGAAAACGCGTTATGCGCGATTTTTGATAATTTATATAAGCCAAATTAGGAGAGAAACTGATTTTTCAACACTTTGCTACTTCACACTGTCACAGTATAAGGAATAGTACAAACACTACGTAATGATGTGGTAATATCTAATAGTAGGTAGTTACGCTTAGTTAATATAAATAAATATTTCGGATAAACTTTCATAAGTGGGAAAATTGTAGTAATAGAAATAAATATGTAGCGAAGGAAAATTACAGTAAATATTGTTTTACTCTTATATTGGTATAAACCGATATATTAAAGCACACAAAATTTGTCTTGTGCGTAAATCGGACCTTATTGAATAATAATAATAAATTTGAGTTGTTTGCATTGAGTTATATAGCTTTTTAAATAATTAACGGAGACAAACAAGCATGCGACCCGTCTAATGTAAAGAAAAGTTGTAGCCTTTATTAATGCTTGCTGGACAAGAAATGTTGTTTACTCACTCACTCGGAGGAACACAACAACCATCCAGGTAGTTGATATGTCTAAAACCGAATCTAGTACGAGGAACACACAATTGGTCAAAATTTTCAACCGCGTCGCGGCTACTGGACATTGAACTGTAATTTTTTATGAACTGGCCGAGACCGACGGCTTAATGGCTTAGTTCGAGCTCACTAAATCCATCCATAGACATTAGGCTGAGGTAGCGGGCCCTACCAATCCTAATGGATTAGGAAACGGGATAAAGCTAGCAAGGAGAAGATTCACGCCGAAACTCGAACTCGCGAAGAAATGTCTCTACGCCATACCTTTGAATCTAGGTACTACCTACTCGTATTTACACGTTATAATCTTTACCAATATTTTTAAATAGTAGTACTTACTAATTTCATGCGCTTAAATGTTTTTCATGTTCGGGGCCGCGGCAAATAATTGAATTTATCCAATGTCATTTCAATTATGTAATCAAGTGCAGTGATGGCATTTAATGATTGGGATGAATTTGATTGACTTTTGACTTCACAAGTCAATGAGATATGCCAGCATTCTATTTTGAAGAACTCAAGGGCAAACACGCCCACAATACACGCCTGTGTTGTCTACCATGTGAATGAGTAACAGCGACAAGCACGACATATAATCACAAACCATTTAACAGTTCCCGACGTATGAAGGCACACTTTACTCATCAAAGTTTGTACAGTAGCACCTGAATATCTCATCGATTCGAGCCTACGATCCAATGCGAGGATGTTTTAAAAAATAAGCTGAGGTGACACGATCCGGGAACTAGCTAATTAGAACCGCACGTTCTACTTCATCTCCCGTCCCATAACGGTGAGTGGAGTTTCAAAGCAAAACCGTTCTATCGGTTCTCCGTTTGAAAATTCCCTTCGTGCAAAAAATACATAAAGGTAATATCTTAACTCTACCTATGACTGTCAGTTGTACATGTTTATTCCGGTATATACATTCATTCATACAGAATCGGGTAACTCCACTATACGTATATACGGTAACTGGAGGAGCTAGACGGCGTCGGTGCGCGTGTCAGACTAATTACGTACGCAAGTTAAGCAGCGTCGACTGCAGTTCGTCTATATGACGGAGGGCGAATCAAGTCGTGGGTTTTGGCCACATCACAAAAAGTCCCAGAGTCCGCAAAGCGGTTGAAAATTTTGACCCAATGTGTGTCCGCCGCACCAGATTCAACCAGATAGTGTCATCAAATATTAATTTGTTGTCATAGTTCGGTGTTTGCCATCAATAATCTGGAGGGTTTTTGCGTTCTTGGCTCTTGAGGAGTGTGTGTGACTGTGTTATCAGTGAGGCTAGCATCGCGCGAGCACCACTTTCTGTATTGTAAACGTTAATAGGATACGGCTTATGTTCTTTCGACGAATGACTTTTTTGCTGAGTGTACCATTTTTCTAAAATACCTTATAATACTAAAGATTTACTGTACTACTGTATGCGAAGAAAACAAAAAAATGTCTTTTTTAAAAGAGTGAGTTTCTGAGATGAGATTGTATATCTTGGATGCGCTTTCGGCAGAGGTGGAAGGTACACCGCTGATGTGGAAAGACGAGTGAATATTGGGAATAGTGTGAATGGAGCGTTGGGAAAAATTCTTGGCAGTAAAAGCTTGAGCCAGATGGCACAGCTCGCTATACACAATGCATTACTGGTCTCCAATTCTTACTTATGGAAGCGAGAGCTGGATATTCCAGAGAGAGCATGGAACTAGGATAAACGCAAAAATTGTAGCGTAACGCTGTTTGCAATGATGATGTTAACCCCGTTCGCAATGATGATGTTAGAAACAGAGCTGGTCTGAAAGTGAATGTCGGTGCTGCATGCTCCGTTGGTTCGGACATATAGTAAGAATGTAAGAAGAAAGAATTACGAAAGAAATATAAATCGCAAAATTTGAAGAATTTAGGAGATGAGGAAGGATAAGCTTCCTATAACCCAATTGATCGTGTTTTATCAGAAGGTTATATTAGGAGCCTTAGAAACTGGCGAGCGTGCATTAGAAGAGCTATGCATATTAAAAAGCGAGTGAGGTGTGTAACGACAAAGTCATATGGCGCTTCGTTGTCTCTGTCTACTCCGCAAGGGATTTGTCGTGAAGATATATATAGACAAATTTAATGTTAATGTACCTGTAAATGTTAAGTAACTAAGTCTTGCTTGTCGTTTTAAATATAAAGAAAACACACAGCCCAAGACAAACTCGTGTTTTCACCCACATAAATGTTTGTTTTTTTGCGACGATTTTCTTTTATTGTTAGTATTGAAAGTAACCATTTCGTAACCTTTTCTAACCAATATGCCTGCCTAACTCCGTGGTGATTGATCACGGAGTTGGGCAGTCTATTGTTGATGCATGTAATCAATTAAAAAGAGACTCTATCTAGTCTATAAATCTAATCTACCTTCTATATCCTGGATTCAATGAGGCTCTGTCAGTTTTGTAGAAATAAAGAAAGAAATTACTGCGTATTTAACTTTAAACCGGCTATCTTTAAATTTTCATTTACTTTTGAGCCATTAATAATATTCAAAATTGTGCGTTAATTCACCCCAGCTGCGTTTTCAAATCGTAGTTAATTTATTTTATATTGATCGAGCAATTAATCATTTCGACACCATGTTTGTAGCGGTCGTTTAGGTAATTTATGGTGGTGACTATAGCCGATAATAGATTTTAAATGGGCTAATGCTAAGTCCAACCAAGGGCTTACTACGGTCCGTTTAGGTCGCTGAACCGTGACAATTGTGATAATACGTGTGGAATGGTAAGTTTGGTAAATATCGATTTAACAATGAAGTTATCTCAATTTACATACTATCTTTTTATTCAAAACTCTACTGCAAAGCCCATAAATATTTTTCAATAAATCTGGCTCTTTCTTTTTTCAGCCATAAAAAATACAATTGGCTTTTCCCAAACATAGAGTCAATTTTATGAGATGTATAGGTAAATATTATTTTGCCTCATCAGGTATATTCACCAAAATCCATTATATCGTATTAAATGAGCAAAGCGTAAAAGTTGAGATGTATCTCAGATAAATGTGTAAGCAATATCCTACACCAACATCCATCGTCATGATTCGATGTATGCCGCATTTACTCACTGTGGATCAAAAACTCTCACGTATGACCAATTCAATTTAACAGGTAGGACCAATGAAATGACGGACAAAGATTTCTGCGATGCGCGAGATATTATTTATATTGATTATTTACAGAGAGCAAAACGATTGCCGACGGATGTTATATCAATATATTTTATCATTTAACAAAGTTTTAATGAAAAACGTATTTTACTAAGAAAACAAACATTTTATGTCGAAACACTGCACTATCTACTTACGTGACTGCAACGCCTACATTTCATCAGTTACACAACCATATCATCAGTTGTGTTCTTACTTACTATATTCTGCGATTTTAGCGCCCTGAACTATTTTCTATTTTTTTTAATGATGAAAAAAGAGTTGACTTTAGGGAAGTGATAATTCAAGAAAGTAATTCCATTTTTGAACGGTTACCGAATTTTCATTATATTGAAAGCGAATTTGGAGAATATATTTATTGGAAAAATGATCATAGAAGCCCTGTATTAGTTTTAAAAGCTTTTTAAAATGATAGGTATGTTAACGTCACGACGCCTATTTTAATTATATTTCTAAACATTTTTTTTTATCTCACCCGGACCATAATAACGTGTCTATCGACACCTTAATCATCAAAATCAGATGAGTATTTACGTGTATTCACCGTAGCGTCTACGGTGAATACACGTAAATACAAATATACATAGTCTACAGAAATCACAAGCTATCCTTTTGTTAAAAACAAATAATAAGTTTTACAAAACATGTATCATAATAAAATATAATATAAAATAAAGACGTGTGATTATTATCACACTCATCACTTCACCCTTGTATGTTATAAGTTTATAACAAATCTAATGACGTCTTCTTTGTGATTACTGATTAAAAGTACACAAAACACGCAATGATTCACTCGATATAATTATACAAGCATATGGCCCACCTGATGTAAAGCGGGTACCGTAGCCTATTAACGCTTGTATGTAAATATCACTCGCGCGATGCCTCTGTTGCTTACATAGCAACTCCTTGGGAGCTTACTGGTGACCTCACTCAAACGCAGGAACACAACAACCCTCTAGGAGTTGTTATTTGCGGTTTTCTGTGAGGTGGAGGTACTTCCCCAGACGGGCTGCTTTGATGCGCCCTACCTCTCATAAAACATCCAGACCAAGACAAACAGACATGTTCATACACACAAATGTTTGCCTTGTGTGGGAATCGAACCCACGAGCGTTGGTGTCAAAGTCGCGTCATTCACGACTGAGCCACCGCGCTCGTCAAAAAAATTATTTATATTTATATAATTTTATTTATTTTGTGTATATTATATTGTAGTTAGTTAGTTAGTAGTTAAAATGTTAATTTTAAAGCAAATTGCAGATCCTCTCTAATAGAGTCAGGTTCATTTAAGTAAAATAATGAATACTGGTACGTTAATGAAGCCATTCACCGGTTAAACTAAATTAAATAACAGGTTAGCTCACGCTTTAGAATTTATATATATTTTATAGAAACTTCATAAATATATTTATGCAAAATTCATAAGTCTGCAGAAAATTTTCTGGATATACCATGCGAATTTATCTGGCGCATTGGAATTTTTACTTTCTTGCTTAAATCTGTCATATCTACCTTTGCCAGATTTGTGTGTTTTACCATTTTTCCAAATCTCATAGGGGCCGTCGAAAAACCTTTTCTACGCTTCTAAACAGATTTACTGTAAATATAACGGTTAACGGGTAGGTACTGTAAATATACGGCTAATACATACGTTTGCCCCCTATTAGAGATAAGGGAAAATGTATGTACGTTAAATTAAGATATTTCATCGGACATTATGCTGTACTACCGGTGTCATGTTTTCAAGGTTAATTCTTTAAGTATTTTAATATGTCTTTAAATAAATAATTTTCTTCCCAACTTACTATAAAAAATATGCCTCAAACGTAAGCTGGTAAACTTTTGTACAAAATGCGCTTATGTTTTTATTGCAATAAAGATGGAACAAATAAATAATTGTACATTTGTATTTTGTTCATGAAACAATAACAGAGGTAGAGGGTAGCCGGTGCCGTGCCCTCCGGCTCGTTCGTTACCGTCGTGGCCTGAATAATGAATAAAACTGTGTCACTGCCAGCTGCGAAACAAAGATTTTTGATAAAAACTTCGGTCCAAAAATGCCTGTATAACTACAAGTCTTATGTATCTTTTTAATGAAGGTGCAAACTTGTTTGTTTTCTACTTCATTTCAATAAAATATACAAAACTAGGCAACGCGAAGACTTGTCATTTTAAAATTGTTTATACTATGAATAAAAGCTGTTTGAACCGTTAACTGAACATGTTTTTTTTCATTTTTATATAACGTCGGGAGGCTACAAGCATACGGCCTACCTGATGTAAAACGCCTACAATGCATTAAGTATCACTCGCGCGATGCCACTTGTGCTGCTAACACAGCAACACCCTTCGAAACCCGGGTGGTCGTACCGACCGCGAAATGTTTGGGAAAACTTATATAACGGGTTCTGACTGCTAATAGCTTACTGGTGACCTCACTCGCCGGAACACAACAACTGTCCAGGAAATTGTTAGTTTTCTGTGAGGTAGAGATACTTCCCCACACGGGAATGCATTGATACACCCTGCCTGCCCTATATATATTACATGTATATGTATTAAAATACTTGATTAAGTAAGTAACGTCACCCATAAATAAATAAAAAAAATAACCTTATCCTACACTTACTTTCCAATATTATTTATCTACGGCTAAGTTCGTGCTTAAATAAAAGAAAATAAAAATACCAACATTCGTATCGAGTTCTTATCGAGGGCGGCGCTAGATACCTACTTGCGTGTGCATTATCTAAGCTCTACTTAGACTATACAATTCTTCGCTGGTGACTCCTTAATAATTCTTTCTAGACAAAGGTGAATTCCACGTAAGAGGTTGCGATTTGCAAACTTTATAGGGTAAAGAAGCACGCCTGATATAAAACTTATATAACGCTTCAAAGCTTAGTTTTGATTTAAATAGGTATGTGAGATGTTGTTAGTTTAGTCTGAAATTTACCTTGAAAATTATATTTTTTAGAAAAAATTTACAGTGACACCGGGCTGGATAGGCAGCATTTTAAGTTAAAAAATAAAGAAGTAACAATAAAATATTTTAATTAAGTAATAAACAGTGATATAAGTTTACGTTTTTAGAAGTTATAATACGAGTACTTATAATAGACGTTCACACGTTCGACAAGCTCGGTGGCGCAGTGGTTTGTATCGCTACTTTGACAACAATGCTCGTGGGTTCGATTCCCACGTTTCAGAGGACGAACATTTGTGTGCATGAACATGTTTTTTTCTCTTGCTCTGGGTGTTTTTAAGAGAGGTAGGGCACATTAAAGCAGCCTGTCTGGGGAAGTAGGTACCTCCGTCTTACAAAAAACCGCATCCAAATAAAAACTCCCCAAAGAGTGGTTGTGTTCCTGCGTGTGATTGAGGTCATCAGTAAGCTCCAAGCAGTTGCTGTGTTAGCTGTAGGCGTGGCATCGTGCCAGCGCCAGCAATACTTAATGTATTACAAGCGTTCATAAGCTACGGTAACAGCTTTACATCAGGTGGGCTGTATGCTTGTACGCCTCCCGACGTTGTATAAAAAAGTCTAAGTACATGAAGATTGAAGTTTGACAACATTACAGAATACAAATTAAAATTTACGAATCATAGTAAGTAAGCTGCTCTAATTAATCTAAATTAAACTTAATTAGTGCCGACTATTATGCAAACAACTCAGGAAGTCGGGAATTGGCGACTGGCGGACGACTGTCAACGTCAGGAACGAGATTAAAAGCGACTTGGTGCTGACAAAATGAAATTCCAGTGACGACCGCCGCGCCGCCCGCCGCCGGCCGTGACGCACTGCACCGCCGCTCTGACCTGCGACTCTGGCGACACTAATGAAACGTGATAAATACTCGTACTCGTGACAAGCAGCAGGCAGACATCGATAAATACGCTTATCAATTTTGAGTTCAGGTTCATTCTGTTTGACAGTTGGATATACTTATTAATCGTTGTATGGCATCAGAATTAATTATAGGTGCACAAATGGCTACAACTCGCATAAAGCTAAATGTATAATAGCTATATAGCCCATTATTCAATTAATTGTAAGACAGTGTAAAACTTTAAACAGTTACTCAAGGGGACTTCCTGTTAAGGACAAAAATGGCGACAACCTACTTTTTAACCGTCTACAAAAAGCAGGAGGTTCTCAATTCGACTGTATGTTTTTTTGTATGTTTGTTACGCGATCATTCCGCCAATTATGAATTGATTTTGATGATTCTTTTTCTGTTTGGGAGGGCATACTTCAGAGGTGGTTCCACATAAATTTTATCGAAATTAATTCAGCGGTTTTTAGAAATTCAATAAAAACAAAAATATATTCACAGATAATGTTTTGGTTTCAGCAAAAGTTTTTGATTAGTACTTTCAATCCATGTTTTTTTTATTTACACCACTAAAAAGGAAAACATTAATTATTTTTAAATAAAAATAAACCGCCTTCAAAAACACCCAGGAACTAAAAAGCGAAAAATAATTGGTCACAATTAACAGTATACTGATATTATCAATTGATATTATGCGCCTGGCACCGACTGTAAAAATCGTAAGTAATTGTGATTAATTATTTTGCGCTTTTAGTTCCTGGGTGTTTTCTGAACGCGGTTTTTTTTATTTAAAAATAATTTATTTAACTTTCCACCTTTCTCGACCCCGACCACGTCCAACTCGAACTCGCGAACCTCATATCGCTCGTTGAATGAGAATCAGTTGAGCGGAAAGTCCACAAAACTTGTTTCAAGAAAAGTATTTTTGAAGGGCTGTGACAAGTAACAAATAAATATTTAGAATTTTCATTACAATTCTCATTCTAATGTTTCTTCTACGCTGCGTTACAAATTATTTTTTGTAACTAAAAGCTCCAAACTTAGTTTCAATGTTAAATTTATGAGAGAATCTATTTTTTTTATAATCTACTTTAATCTAAACGAACAATTCTTGTATATTTTTATATTAATAAATAAATAAATAAATATTGTCGGACAAATTACACACAGCGCCACCCAGCCCCAAAGTAAGCGAAGCTTGTGTTATAGGTACTAGACAACTGATAAACATACGTAAATACATATTTTTTTTTGTAAATACATACTTATTATACATAGAAAATACCCAGACCAAGACAAACAGACATGTTCATGCACACAAATGTTTGTACTGTGTGGGAATCGAACCCACGAGCGTTGGTGTCAAAGTAGCGTAACAACGCGTTTCACCACTGCGCCACCGAGCTCGTCATATTGATTTCAGTTTTTCTATATGGAAGAAAAAAATTCCTATTAGACAAAATAAAATATAACTGAGCTAAGCTCATTCGCCCAGGTCACACATTATACTCGTAAACAGGCTAAGTTTAGGTAGAATTATAGTTGAACAGTTGAGCTACAGTTGAACTACAAAATTATAGTTTATTGCATGTATAAAATTCTAGTTTTACTGCACAAGATACATATTTGTTCAAAACGTTTGTATAAACATAAGATACGACAAGAAAAAGTCATACAAAAGTTCCATGAAAGCATATAGAATATATAATAGAAGATATAGAAAGTAACATTAACACCAAAATATGTTAGTGTACATATTTTGGTTTCATTTATACACCAAAATATATATATTGGTATACAACTTTGGATGGCGTGCATTTGGCCTGTCTGATGTAAAGCTGTAATGTATGTGTATGTAAGCATCGTCTGCACGTTGCAACCCCGGTTAATTAATCATATTACCATCTCATACATCGCCAAGACGACAAGTTGATAAGCTCGGTGGCGCAGTGGTGAAACGCGTTTTTACGCTATTTTGACACCAACGCTCATGGGTTCGATTCCCATACAGTACAAACATTTGTGTGCATGAACATGTCTGTTTGTCTTGGTCTGGGTGTTTTCTATGTATAATAAGTATGTATTTACAAAAAAAATGTATTTACGTATGTTTATCAGAGTTCTAGTACCCATAACACAAGCTTCGCTTACTTTGCGGCTAGATGCCGCTGTGTAATTTGAAGTCAAATCCAAATTTTTTCAGATAGGTTTCATGACAAATCACATTTTGTTTTAATTGTTTTTTTTAATTAAAATTACTTGCTTAAAAAATAGCAGGGAATGTTAAGATAAAAGATTAATGTTAAGATAACATAAATACCTAGTCCGGCCGGAAGTTCCGTTACAAACGAATACGCACTTATTTTTTTATGAAGTAATGTAGTCGTAAAACTTTTATGTACATACATATTTATGGAAGTCTCCCGTATGCTCGCTAAAACTGACCATAATTTGTAGTCTAAGGGATTATGATCGGGGCTAGACCAGAATGGGGTGTTTCTTTAACACCCCATTCGACATTGTAATTTGATAATAAACACGAAAAAAATATGTTAAACGGCGGGAAATCGAAAGAAATTTTTAACAAATTAAACGTTTTCCTAATATAAAATAAATTAAAGAGTTGAATAAAAGAAATGTTTAATTTTTTTTATACCACTAAGGTACGCACAAGCATATGGTCTGAACATTTGCAACACCAGGGGTGTCACTCTTGCGTTGCCGTCCAAAAGTATCAATGTTGTATCAAATGTATCAGTATTTAGGGCTATACTATTTATATACAGACAGATTTATGTTAGTATGCTCCTTAATGTTCAAATTTGACGTATATTTTATTGGTTCCTTTGTTCTGATTTTTTTGTTACTTGATTTTACGATTATCATAAAGGAATGCAGTTTTACTAAGCACGTAAGTGCTACACACTGAACTAAATATAGATAGGTAATCTATGAGTAAAAATAGAAGAAACAGCTCCAATCCAATACACAGTTTGCTTAAAACCTTTAAAATATCTATCTACTAATTAACTTGGAAAAATAATTCAATTCGTGTTTTTCGATAAAGGTTCTCTCAATTAATTTATTGTCTGTTGCTATATCAAGCGATTCATTGGAAATACATAGTAGTTCTAACTTCATTATCCGAATTTGAAATAATTTACAGCTCCCTATTTTAATTAGGCTGGACTAGATCCGCAATAATTATAATTTCCTAGAAACATACGGTATCCTATTCTAATATGTAAAGCGGAAGAATTTGTTTGAACGCACTAAAATCTGGAACTACCAGACAGATTTCAATAAATATTTTTGCATTTGATAGCCCAATTCTTGAGGAAAGTTTTAAGACTTTGAATAGTCTTAAAACTTTCCTTCCATCACGGTACAACCCTAAAAAGCCGAGTAAAAGAGAGTAAATAGATAGAAAGTAAGAAAAATCCGCTAGTTATTTAGAGTTGGCACACTATTCATCGTTTTTTTATACTATGTCAGAAGGCATACCCACCTGATGTAAAGCGGTTACCGTAGCTTATGAACGCTTGTAATACATTAAGTGTCACTCCCGTGATGTCTCCTCTTCTGCAGAGCAACTCCTTAGGAGCTTACTTGTGCCCTCAGTCACACGCAGGAACACAATAACCCTCTAGCGAGTTGTTATCTGGCTGCGGTTTTCTGTGAGGTGGAGGTACTTCCCCAGACGGGCTGCTTTGATGCGCCCTACCTCTCTTAAAAACATCCAGACTAAGACAAACAGGTATGTTCATGCATACATATGTTTGTCCTGTGTGGGAATCGAAGCCACGAGCGTTGCTGTCAAAGTCGCGACATTTACGACTGCACCGCCGAGCTCGTCTAATTGGCGATATAGTTTGGTAGGTATAGGAAATTTAATTAAATTTCATACATCATTTTCATCATTTTATTATAGCATTAATCGATTGACTTTTTCATACATCATCGCAAGGCATGTGGCCCACCTGATGTCAAGTAGTTACCGTAACAAATTTTGTAATCCAAGATGCTCACGGGACCTCTGACTTACCTTCTACTCTAAGCAACCCGTAACAAATCTGTTAACTTTTTCAATTTCATAATAGCAAAATATTCAGTTAAACATTTCCACAGCAAATATGTTTAAATAAAGAAAAAAATCAAATAGATTTGTGTTTCCCGTGGCTGATTTCAGTTTAAGTCTGTTGGCGTCGTGTTGTCTCCTTGTGAACGATGTGACTTAAATCACAAGATAGATTTTTATAGAATTATGTTTTTAAAGTGGAACTAATCTCATTGAATCAATATTTCTCAAGATTAATTTTCTTTACTACTATTTGTACGTAAGAACTAAAAGATATAAATAAGTAATGTAACTACGCACTAAATATTCTAAAGTTTGTCTGTCAGTAATAACGTGTAATTAATATAAAATAATTATCTATAATTATACATAAAGAGGAAGAGTCTGTTTATTTGTTTGTCTGAACGCGCTAATCTCTAGAACTACAAATAGGATTTGAATTAGATATGAATTATATTTGTATTAGATAGTCCAATTCTTGAGGAAGGTTTATAGGCTATTTACGATAACGATACGATCCTTAGAAGCTGAGAAAAAAATAAAGAAATAAGAAAATGCGGTTCTCACGTTTCGTACCGGGACGCGGCGCGCGTGCGAAGTCGCCTGGTGTAGCTAGTTCATAAAAATATTTCAATAACTTTAAGTACGAGTACCTATCAAAATAGGTTATAAGTTTGTATTTGGTGGTCGGTGATGATTGGCCAATCGCGGATGCCAAATGAATAGAGTGCTTTCTATGCGTATTCGGAACTCTTGTTAGTGTTATTTGATGAAAATCGAAACATAGGGTTCGAACGTACGGAATATTTACGGAAAAAACGGCCGGAGTTAATTAAAGCTTTATTCTATTTAAAATGTTTAGATTCATTTCGGAATGTAGTGATTCTATCTGGTACAAGTCGATGTAGTCATACAGTCAAGAGTATGTCATCTGGGAACGAATTAGTAGTAAGATACCATAGATAAAAGTAAATAAAATGAAACTTATCAAATTAATAGAAAAAAATTGTTTATCATTATCAAATTTAATAAAATACGATAAAAATATGTTGAATTTGTATATAAAATACAAAAACACTTTTTTCATTTCTTGTATGATATATAGTTGTATAGAGCAATTCTTGTATGTACATAAATATATTATATCGGAAACGGCTCTAACGATTTTGATCAAATTATGTATTTTGCTTTTTAAGTTTATCTAGTATATAGGTATATTTACGTATCTGTTTTCACCGTACCTATGCACGGTCTATCTTATTCGGTCCCCTGTTCGAACCCCACTAACGGCACTCTCTTTTTGCATATTTTTCCTATCACTCACTTTAAACGAGCAATTCTAGTATATATATATATGCCGTGACACGAGATTTTTATACACACATATATATATATCTATAAAAATCTCGTGTGACTGTTTTGTGGTCGCACTCCTCCGAGACGGCTCTATCGATTTTTATGAAATTTTTGACGCATATTTGGTAGATATTAGAATAGGTTGTATAGTATATTTCATAAAAAAAATATAAAGAAAAAAACGAGAAATAATTTATATGGTAGAACAACGTTTGTCGGGTCAGCTAGTATATACATGTATATTTGAATAACATTAAATACGCCGAACGAAATCCGATCGCCCAGATGGTCTCCTTAACACATGCACGGGCTATCATGACCATGATTATTCGTCATATAATTTAGTTTTATCGTTTGTGTTATGATTGTATTATATGCTTTGAAATTTCGGAAAAGTGAAGAATGTGAAATTTTTGTACATTCCTGTAATGATTTATTTGACAAACTTGGGGTTCAGAAGAATACGATTCATAACCCTCTCACCATAGTGAGCTAGCAAACTAACAAGTCATAATTCTACTAAAGACCTCAAGCGTCACTTTTTACGTGTAGTGATGTAGAAGGTTTATATGTGCTGATTTTTACATAGAACGGCTCCCGTCAGATCTCCAAAATTCAGAGGGAAAACCAACCCTTTCAAACATCGTGAGGAAACCCACATGTCCAAGATTGTGGAAAACGACAACTGCTCTATACAAAAGTCAGTATCTTCGCCAAATACATAGGCTTAGATAGCGGACCCCGCCATTCATAATGAATTAGGAAACGGCATAACGCAAAGAAGAAGACTAATGCATAGGGTTTATATATATAATTGAATCTCTGGTGGTCAGTATCAACATGTTTAGCACTTTATTCAAAAACGCTTACGCGTGAATCTTACGCCGCACGCCAGTACGTACTCTAACCAGAAGTAATCAGCGTCTCTGTGCCCACTTCATCGGAGACGACTCGAGCACGCCCCGCGTGAAAATTAAAAAAGCTCCATTTGCATAAACGACGCCGAAATGAAAATTTGAGAACTATTGTCTACTAGAACAATAATTTCTTGCCTCTTTCATTCGACGCTAGTTTTCTGATTTTGTCCGTAATAGAGACGGGCTCTTATATATGCAAGAATTTTAACAGACTTCAAAATTAGAACTTTTGTAATTATTAAATGCTTTTTTATGTTATCGTTTCCATTGCCTTTGTTAGCGTTATATATCAGGGAATAAGTACATATTTCCAATACATGTGATTATTTTCTTTTATTTTATACTATGTAGGTATATCTTCACGCCTGGTCCCTTACGGGGTGGTCGGAGAGAGCCGAGCGCCATAAGTCGCGGTCCTTACACACTTCGCTCGCTTTTTAACATTCATAGCTCTTTACATGCACGCTCGCCGGTTCCTAGGACTCCTCGTTGTTGTCCTCGAATGTTATAGTAAAATAAACTTTACAGTTAATACAGATGTAATTACGATACTAGGTATAGTGTATCTAAGGTCAGTGACAAGTTTTCACAGGTTAAAGCTTTTATTATATATAATTTGTAAGTTTTTGTTTTCTTTTTATAATGCAGATCTATTTACTATCTGTGAGTCTCTTTAGTAAATAAATATTTCTACGTACACATTTTTAAGAGTGGTGGGGCGCATAAAAGTATTCTGTCTGGGGAAGTACCTCCACCTTACAGAAAAACGTTGCCAATTGACAACTCCCTGGAGGGTCGTTGTGTTCTGGCGTGTGAGTGAGGTCACGAGTAAGGTCCAAAGGAGTACCTGTGTTAGGAGCAGAGGTGGCATCGCGTGAGTGATACTTAATGTATTGCAAGCGTTCATAGGGTAATTTAACTGCGCCTTTTACTAGTCCCAAAGTAAGATAGAAAAACAATTGATTTTTTAAACAATGCCGTTAGACATACAAGCATCGGCCCACCTGATGCAAAGCGGTTAAAGTAGCGCTGCTTGTAATACTTTAAGTAATACTCACGCTATGTCACCTCTGCTGCTAACACAGCAACTCCTCAATAGCTTACTGGTGACCTCACTCACACGCAGGAACACAACAACCCTCCAGAGAATTGTTATATGGCTGTGATTTTTCTGTGAGGTGGAGGTACTTCTCCAGACGGACTGTGTGATGCGCCCTGTCTCTCATAAAAATGTCTGTAGCAAGATATACAAACATGTTCATGCACACAAATGTTTGTTCTGTGTGGGAATCGAACCTACGAGCGTTGGAGTCAAGGTAGCGTTACTAACCAATGCGCCACCGAGCTCGTCAATAAATATAATAATATAGAACTTATAAAAGTATACATAGCGTGACGAAGTCATCATAATTTAGGCAGGTGTATACGGCTGTAGTGAAAGTGGATTGAACTCAGTGAGTAATGTCGCCCAGAACCAACCAATGTTTCAGCTTTCACCCTTGAGATGCCAAGGACGAGCACAACAATAATATTGTGATATGGATACTAGATAGTTGACAAATTTAAATACTCACATTGGTTAATTACAATATGTGGAGCATGATAATCAGAATATGCAAATTACTAACTAGTTTAGTGAATGAGATAGATTCCGTAATAAAAATGGTATATACAAAAAGGTTTTTTTACATACTACGTCGGGAGACATACAAGCATACAACCCACTTGATGTAAAGCAGATACCGTAGCCTATTAACGCTTGCGATGTATTAAGTTATCACTCGCGCGATGCCTCCTCTGCTGTTTACACAGCAACTCCTTGGGAGGTTACTGGTGACCTCACTCACACGCAAGAACACAACAACTCTCTAGGGAGTTGTTATTTGGCTGCGGTTTTCTGCGAGGTGGAGGTACTTCCCCAGACACGCGCGATGCCTCCTCTGCTGTTTACACAGCAACTCCTTGGGAGGTTACTGGTGACCTCACTCACACGCAGGAACACAACAACTCTCTAGGGAGTTGTTATTTGGCTGCGGTTTTCTGCGAGGTGGAGGTACTTCACCAGACGGGCTGCTATGATGCGCCCTACCTCTCTTAAAACATCCAGACCAAGACAAACAGACATGTTCATGCACACAAATGTTTGCCTTGTGTGGGAATCGAACCCTCGAGTGCTGGTGTCAAAGTCGCGTCATTCACTTTTTCGAGCTCGTCGATTTATATCAGTAGCCACATCCTTCTTCCTAGCGTTACGCCTTTATTAACCCATTAGGATTGGCGTAGTCCGCTACATAAGCCTAAGAATTTGGCGTAGATACTGACATGAAGATTTTGACACGGAGCGACTGTCATCGGACCTTCACAACCCACAGGGAAAATCAGTCCTTTTTAGGGTTCCGTACCCAAAGGGTAAAACGGAACCCTATTACTGAGACTTCGCTGTCCGTCCGTCCGTCTGTCACCAGGGTGTATCTCACGAACCGTGATAGTTAGACAGTTGAAATTTTCACAGATGATGTATTTCTGTTGCCGCTATAACGACAAATACTAAAAAATAGAATAACATAAATATTTAAGGGGGCTCCCATACAACAAATGTGATTTTTTGCTCGTTTTTGCTCGATATTGATAACTGCAACAACGCTTGAAATATTCACAGAATATTAAGGTATATATTCACTTTAAGAATAAATAATTAAATTAAAATAAAACAAATATTTAAGGGAGGCTCCCATACAACAAACGTGATTTTTATGCCATTTTTATAGATAGTGGTACGTAACCCTTCGTGCGCGGGTCCGACTCGCACTTGGCCGATTTTTTAGGTTAGGTCACACGTCTATTGAAATGCAATTTTTTGGACGTGCGGGTTTCCTCGCGATGGTTTCCTTCACCGCTAAGTGCCATCAGCAAGTGACGATTATAAATATGAACATAAATTCGAAAAGATGAGTTTAGGCCAGGATTTGAACCAGGCACCGTAGGTTATATATGCTGGTTTTTTATCCACTGAGCTATCACTGTTCACTAAACGAAGCCAAAACCCCATTAGTGACACAATTAACTCTAAAATAATGACACCTCACGTGGCAGGATGAGAATATTTTTGTGCTCCATTTTATAAATCCCCTATAAATAATTAACTTGAATTATTAGTAAATATTCGGTTTTGGACCGATATTCTACATAATATATTTAAATTTAACGTCTAATTAATTTCATTTACAGGTTATAAATCTGTAAAATGCAATAGTGTTCAGTTTGCCATTTAGTTACGGGCTCCTAAAAAACGTATGATTTCGCGTTGAAAACCATTTTCTCCTTATTTGTAAGGGGTCAGGCATTCTTGAAACGGAGGCCTGTTCTAAATTAGAATTCCCAACGGTCAAGCGTAGTTCCGTGAATAACCTGGAATCCTGACCCGAGGATGGGTCGACCGCGAACGATTCGTTACTCGGTCAATCGTCGTTTTACGTTGGTGATTAACTTTGACATGGGTTCTGTGCTAGTTTGACCTGCTCTGATTTCCCTGCATTTAATTCATAGGTCTTATTATGATCCCTGTTTGGGTATGATTTGTAGCAAAAGTTTCTTCGCATTACATTGTCTTAACAACTATTATGTTTTCGTTAGGAAGTCAGTTCTCTCACAAACCCGACTGCCTGCGGTGACAGTGCGGCGTGGAATAGAATTATATTGTTATTAGCTTTTGCCTGCAGCTCTGCCCGCGTGGGAATCACTTATGGCATCAATACCAAGTGGCTTGCTCTAATCCATAGTTCAGATTACCTCGATGTAAAAGTAAGAAACATAGATAAAGTAATTTTCACATTTATAGTAATATATTAAAGAGTAGTAATATTTTTAAAACGTTTTTGGACGCTAGCAACACTGGAGTCAAAATTGTTACTCCGTATTTATTAAATTATAATTATTTAATGTATAATGTAAATCTGTAAAGATAAACCACGCGATAATGAGTATTATTTTAAATATAATAATCAAACTGTAACAGTTGCTAAACAAGTAAATCTATTTTATGAGTACTTCACTTATATCCCTTACAGTACCACTGACTCCCTTAACTCATCTTCACATGCTGCTGCTGAGTTATTAAAGGAGAATGTACAACCAAGGGTGGACTTTTTTATTTATTATTAATTTACACATATTCAGTGAAGCGAAATTATTAAAACTTTTAAACAATTAAAAACTCAGAGGATCATTGGGAAATGTCCATTAAAGTATTTTATTGTACTCGTATTATTGAGCCAATAGGTCCACACTTGGCACTTATTTTTAATCAATATAGATATGGGTATGTTTGATGAAATTTAGTAAATTAATCCCATTATTCAAGTCTGGTGAAAAAAGTGAGCTGGGGGATTTATAGACCGATATCTATTTTGACAGTGTTGAGTATTAACAGTATTTGAAAGGATAATGCTTGACCAATTGCAACTCTATTTTAATAAATAAGCTTTTGATTGTGTCTACCATCGGACATTATTGTACAAGCTGTGCCATTATGGAGTTAGAGGTAAATCCCATAATTTTATTGCAATTTAATGGATATATCACTAAAGAGCATTGATGCCCAGTGGATAAGTAGCCGGCCTATTGAGCCACAGGCAACCGGTTCGAATTCTGGCATGTATCAAAAATTTGTGTTTTCGGATTTATGTACATTTTTGTAATTATCACTTGCTCTGCGGTGAAGAAAAACATCGTGAGAAAAAGCGCACGTCCAAGAAATTATACGAAAGGCGTGTGATCTAACCTAGGATAGGTCTGGTTTTCCCTTTGGGTTGTGGAAGTTTGATGGCAGTAACTCCATGTAAAAATTGAGTATCTTCACCGAATAAACGGGATAAAGGTAAGAAGAAGATATCCACAATGTAAAACAATCCACATTTGAATCAATTTTTGAAAAATTGTCCGATATCCTATAATTAGATTTAACTCAAACCTTATCTTAATTTACAAGTTCCATGCGCTACGGAATATAATGCGTTAAACTGGGTTATTATTATTGTATTTTACCTGAAAATTGTTGGTGTTTTTGTTACATTTAATTTTTTTTTTCACTAGGCTACTTCGGGAAATACCTGAACAAGTACAACGGATCGTACATCCCTCCGGGCTGGCGCGAGTGGGGAGGCCTCATCATGAATTCCAAGTACTATAACTACAGCATCAACATGAACGGCAAGAAGATCAAGCATGGAGATGATTACCATAAAGTGCGTATGACATTTTATTGGAAAATATTTTATGAAGGTTTAAAACCGACTTCACTCGTAATCATTTAAAACCGTTCAGTAAAGTCGTAACTTCATCAAATTTATATGTCAATATTGTAATCATAATATCACTATACTTATATGGAGTATATTATGTATGGTATTGTGTATAATCGAATGGTAGAATTCCACACTACAACCGCAATGGTTGCTTAGTGTGCAGTTCCAGAGAAATTTTCTTTCATCAATCAGAACTCAAGTTAAGTCAATCTATATCCAAAGAGTGCTAACGGCACTCAATTTAGGCACTCCAGTATATTTGTCCATCCGTCCGTTTGTTACAGGACTGTGTGTATTGAATCGTGATCCGTAATGATCCGTACACCCGCATAGTATGTATCTAATACTATGGCCAATTAAACAAAAAATAATAAAAACAAAATTAAGTATAAAATTAAAAAAAAAATATTGTGTATGTTACACATTAGTATAGAAGATTTCGTGTACAAATCCGATTCGTACCTACTTAGTCATAAAATATTGCCTTATCTTCGATCGAGGATGTCAGACAAAATATTGAAAAAAATATTCAATTTAAAAAAATAAGATTCTCTCAGCGTTACTCCTTTTTTATATCACTGAGGTAGCTAACAAGCGTATGGGTAGTAATCAACTGATTGATAGTAATCAGTTGCCTTAGCCTATGTACACTTGCAACACCAGGGGTATAACCTCGTGCGCTGCCGACCATGTAAAAACTTTTTTGAAGAATCTCATCCTACAGATTTTAGGAAAATCTCGGCACGAAGTTTTACACAGCGACTTAAGGGCTCGCGTAAGAAACTTTAATGGAACTGCACAGCAACCGTCGTGGTTTCAGCTTACGAGCATGAATCCCCTGTTTCTGAATGGTTTATATAGCAGATTGAAAAATAATAATACCTATTAATTAACTTTTGTTTCAGGATTACTATCCCGATCTAATAGCGAATGATTCGATAGCATTTCTGCGTGCCTCCAAGCGTCGGTCTTCCCGGAAGCCGGTCCTTTTAGTAATGTCCTTTCCAGCTCCACACGGACCCGAAGACTCCGCTCCGCAGTACTCACATCTCTTCTTCAACGTTACTACTCATCAGTAAGTCTATTTTTTTAATAAAATATATGGAACTGTATGGGAGAGCGCTGTCAATGCGGATCAGTATGGTGCATAAATGCTATTTTATCTAGGTTATACAAATATACACACTGACTCAGGAGTGGTTAACCGAAACATTAGGCACATAGCATTTGGGTATCTATCAACTGTTAAAATTGATAAAATTACTAGTTTACATTATTTCAATAGACATATTTCTTTCAAAAAGGTAGTTAAAACTAGGTGAAGTATTCACTGTAATATATGAAGTTAAGCACAAGGAGTATACTACTCTGTGTAAAAAGTATCGGGAATATGTCAATAAAAAGACCCGCGTAAAAGAGGTCGTTCTAATTTTTTTACTGCATGTTGGTAGCACTGTACTGATTTAGCGCGCAAAATTTGAGCGGGATCTGTCATTTAATTTGTTTTAAACTACACTTTTTGTTGGTCATAGTTTTGAGTCCTCGGCGATTTTTACAATGGAAAATATTGTTGAACAAAGAGTGTGCCTTAAATTTTGTGTTTCAAATGATATTTCATGTGGTGAATCACTAAAAATGTTGCGAAATACCTACGGCGAATCGTGTATATCGAAAACAAGGGCTTATGAATGGTATAAGGCTTTTAAAGAAGGCCGAGAAGTAGTAGTAGACTTGCCTCGTTCTGGTAGACCTTCAACCGCTACGACCAGAGAAAACATCGACAGAATCAAGAAGCTAGTGCTCGAAAATCGACGTATGAGTCTGAGAGAGTTGGCTAGTGAGGTGAACATATCTTTTAAGTCCGTCCACAACATTCTCATTGACATTTTAGGCATGAAACGCGTCGCCGCTCGACTAGTTCCAAAAGAGCTCAATTTTGTTCAAAAAGCGCAGCGAAAGCATGTCGCTGAAGACATGGTTTCCCGAGCTTCTACGGATCCGACCTTTATGAAACGTATAATAACTGGCGACGAGACATGGGTTTATGAGTACGACATGCAAACAAGCCAACAGTCTTCAGAATGGCGTCTCGAAAACGAGCCGAAACCCAAAAAACCGCGGCAAAGTCGCTCCAAAATCAAGGTGATGCTGACAGTTTTTTTTGACTACCGTGGTGTGGTTCACTCCGAATTCCTTCCAGAGGGAGAAACAGTGAATAAAGAATATGATTTAGGCGTCATGAAGCGTTTGCGTGAGAGTATCCGCCGAAAACGTCCAGATTTGTGGCAACACAACTCATGGATGCTGCACCATGATAATGCACCATCACACACAGCCATTATAGTGAAAGAGTTTTTAGCGAAAAATTCAACAAAAGTTCTCGACCAAGCACCGTATTCACCTGATATGGCTCCGTCTGACTTTTTTTTATTTCCCAAGTTAAAATTACCACTTCGAGGAAAACGTTTTGAGTCGATAGAAGCCATAAAAGAAAATTCGCTGAATGAGCTAAAGGCCATACCGCAAATAGCCTATGAAAAATGTATGGAAGACTGGGTGAAGCGGTGGAGATGTTGTATTGCAAGCGATGGGGCCTACTTTGAAGGCGATAAAATAAATTTAGATGAATAATTTGTATTTTTTGTTTTATTGACAAATTCCCGATACTTAGTACACAGAATGTATATAGTTCTTATGCTGTCACACCCGCTTCTCATTACCACGGAAACAACAGTCTATAGAATTATTTTCCGCAACATACGAGATTTCAGAGAGGGAAGGCTACTATCCCACTACCTTCCCGTGGGTAGGTAGGAGGGAGGGAGTGATGATGGTACCCGGCGGTCATGAGTCGGATCGAGTGAGTTGTCACGGTATTTGCTGTTCGTTATTTTTTCCGTTCTATGAGCGATTACAGGTTGTTTAATTCTCCATTCACAGTGTCTCTGTACAGCTTTTCTCCTCCTCCTGAACCGTCAACCCACACAAAGACGCCTTAGCTGCAGTCCGAACGTGTTCCTGATATTATTATTAAAATCATTTATATATTCATTATATTCCTCTGTTGTGCGCGCTCCTCTGCTTCCTCGGCACTTCTTCGGGAATCCGTGAATGAGTGAACCAGGAATTTTGCCGTCAATGACATCAGATCCACGGAGTACACCATTTGTTTTTGATGAGATGAATACCATGTATCATTTTATCATGTAGGTCGATATACCTGGGACAGTACCATAGAACGTGATTTTTCTGAGGGATATTATTTCGCTAGAGTCTCCGTTGCTCGGCTACGCTCGGCAGTGTGGAAAATGTGCTAACTGACTTCCTAAAGATGATGTTGAACAGTGGCACAGTAAGTGTATTACGCATAACGAATATTTCCGAGCGCCGTATGACTCCGTCTTCACAAACCTTACTCGCTTCTTTGACTTTTTTACGAGAGGTAGGGTGCATCAATGCAGCCCCTCTGGGGAAGTACCTCCACCTCACAAAAAAACCGCAGCCATATAACAACTCTCTAGAGGGTTGTTGACAAGCGTTCATAGGCTACGGTAACTGTTTTACATCAGGTGGGCCGTATGCTTGTATGCCTTCCGACGTTGTATAAAAAAAAACATTCATTAGTCTTATCATTTCTAACTCACCGGTTCCTAAGGTCACCGGCTCCTGACATCACCTGATAAAACATAACTAAGTAATTTAATTTTGTTGCTGTTGTAGACGAGTGACCTTTTTCGGCTACCACATAATCGCGTACATACAAAAACATTTTTAAAATAATAATTATTGCTTCATTAAATCACAGCAAAATGAAGTCCGAATATGTAAGTAATCTCATTCATTACAAACATCATCACCGTAATTAACTGTTGCTTCGTTCGAAAGTGTACCTCGTCCAAGTTATTAGACTTTCAAAAATTATGAATAGCTCTTTTAGCTCGAAAAATCTGCCAGAATTTAACCAAACGTCCTTTATGTTTCAACAAAAACACTAATTGCTGCGGTGTTTTCGCGAGCGCAGCGGCCATCTTGCCCCTCTTTAAATATTTAAGGAGTTGACCGGGTTTTTTGGGATCACTAGGGACAATTACAAAACCATTATACGGGATATTTCAATGAGTATATTTTGCTCATATTATTGCATAGAATTTGCGTTTATGTAGATAAAGTAGAAAAATCGTAGGCGTTCTTGAGGTTCTTTAGGTTCTTTTTATTAGATATATATCTATACTCTATGGGCTAATGTCCTCCACGCTATTTTCAGGAATTTCCTATATGAAATCTATATGTTTGTCTGTGTGTGCGTTTGTCTGTGCGTTTTTTTTTCGAATATTCGAATTTTGACTTCAGATTCGGATTCAGCATAAAAATGTAGAATAGGAATGTTCAGGAACACCGTTCGTATCTCTCAAGGAACATGGTCAAAATGGCCGACAAATTAAAAAAAAAAATGAATTGTTATATAATTGCCGAGCCAGGTGTTCCTCTGGCAATGCAAGCTTGCACATTCTCAACTAGTTTTCTTATAAAGTAAGCGAGTGATACTAGATGTATTACAATCGTTAATAGGCTACGGTAAATGCTTTACATAAGGTGGACCGACGTAGTATAAAAAGAAGTTTAGTTTTTTTATACTGCGAGTGAGTTAGCACCTCTAAGCTTCCGAGTTCTGCTTTAGCAGTGAGGGTAACGCACAAGCGATGTTCTTTGTATCATCAACGTTCATAAACTACACCGTAAGACTGTAATCACTTAACATGAATCCGGCCGTGAGCTAGTTTTCTACGGGTATAAGAATGTTTTATTTACTTATATTTTATTTATATCTCTAAGATGGAAAACAAGGATACCTATGGACATATACAACATCAAGGTTTCACTCTTGCGTTGCTGACCTTGCAACAACCTTTTCACGCTGACTAACAACTTATGAGAGTTTTTGGAAAACCTCGTGGAACCACACAGTTCACATCTAATGCGGTTCCACATGAATTCCCTGCCATTGGCAAGGAACGCGGTTTTAGATAGAAGCTGTTGACATCATATGGAATACTTCTTAGAAAACAACCCGTTGTACAATCAGTGGATTACACAATTTGAGGAACAATCTCTCCTTTAACTTAAAGGCTCAATACCGTATGCAAACCTAGGGTAGTCGACAATTCTTACAGATCGTTTCTGGACCCAGTTACAAGGTCCTAGTTGGTATTCAGGTGCTCCCGCCCAAAGGTGACTACAGTACTCCATTTTATACAGGATTTTGAGAAAGTTCTTACAATGCAGTAGAAACTCTCACAACAACGTTTTCATTTGAGCTATAAGACATACGTATGTATGTCTACATACATATCATCACGACTGTCTCCTATTGGGGCAGGCAGAGATTGGAACGCCAGCTGCACCGATATAAACATACCTCTCTCGCTTTTTCCACAGTTTATCTTCTTAATCCATCCTTTTCGATTTTGCGTGCTTTTGATTTGGCCCTTTTTCAGCACATCACCAATTTGATCTAAATGTGTGCGTCTAGGACGGCCCCTGCCGATATCGCCAAGCTATAAGAGTAGTAAATTATGTTTTTTTTTATATACCAGTAGCAGCACACAACTATTCCAATGGAACCCTATTCGCGAGCGAACAGCCAACCTTGCTTTTTTGCGAGATCTCTCCGAAATTTCACGTAAGTGTACTTACGGCGGGCGCGGTGCCCTGAATAATTTTGCCTCTCGCCGTGCGAGGCTGATTTATGTTTCATAAGAATGTTTAGACTCGTCTGTTATATTCTGGTCTCTTACGATTTCGGGGGCATCATACTCGGTTGTTTATTCAACGGACGATGTAAGGGCAGCATAAAGTAACAGGTGAAATCTCTCTTTACTGAATTGTGACCGTTATTTGATTGCTTGGAGACATAGCGGCGTCCCTTCAGTCATAGAGTAGGCACTTTAGTTCTGCACATCTGTCACCATACCTTAATTTACTTTGTGAAGAGGACATCAAATATCTGTATATCTATAGGTAAATACAATACAGTACAGTACCTTTTTCCCCTTTGTTTGTCAAACGATTTTTTACCCAACTTACCTAAAGGGAGGGTAATGTGTTTCGCGGCGCATGTATGTATTCAAGTGGGTATGTACGTATGTCCGTTTTGAATGTATGTGTGAACTCCTGTAGCCTAAACGGCTTAACCGATTTTGAAGAGTGAGGTGTCATTAGATTTGTAATCTTCACTCGCGAGTCATGGACTATGTGACGTCAGCAAAAAGTCAATATAGCACACTTAACCTACATGCATAGCATGCCAGAAGAGGTTGAAGAGGCGAGAGAGGTATGTTTGGTTCAGTGCACCTGGCGTTCCATAGTCTCTGCCTACTCCAATGGGAGACAGGCGTGACTATACGTATGTACGTATAAACCTACATTCCCAAAGTTTGCATAGGTAATACGCCGGCACAAAATTCATTGAACTTGCCTATTTAGTATCTACTTACTGTCCGACTACATATTAAACTAAAAACCTAAAAATAAAAAAGTTAATTCATAAAACCCGGCCAACCGTATAAAAGTACTAAGAATATGTTTATTTGTTTTTACTTATTATTAATATATATATATATATATACATATATATATATATATATATATAAATTACCAGGGAGCTGACAGCACGGGTTAATTGTCGGCGCATGAAAGCCTTGATGCAGAATATACGGCGGAGTATTGGCATAACACTTATTGACATACCTTGGGTACAGTTTGCGCATTCTGTTTTGAGCAGTCAGAACCCCAATATATAGGTACGTTTTCCCATACATTTCGCGGTCTTATACGACCACCCGGGTTTCGAAGGGTTAAGTAGATCAAAGTTTGTGTTATCGGACTCCTGTCATTTCTCGTCCTAGTGTCTAGTACGACGTTTTGAGGAGCTAGGTGGTGCAGTGGTGAAAGACGCGACTTTGACAACCAACGCTCGTGGGTTGGATTTCCACATAGGATAAACGTTTGTGTGCGTGAACGTCTGTTTGTCTTGTACTGGGTGTTTTTAAGAGAGATATGATGCATCATAGTAGCCCGTCTGTGAAAGTAGCTCCGCCGCAAAGAAAATCGCAGCCAAATAACTACTCCCTAGAGGGATGTTGTGTTTCTGCAAGTGTGAGTGTGGTCTCCAGTCTTAAAGAGTTGCTTTGTCAGCAGCAAAGGTGGCATCGCGAGTGATACTTAATGTATTACAGGCGTTCATAGGCTACGGTAACCGCTTTACATCAGGTGGACCGTATGCTTGTATGCCTCCTGACATAGTATAGAATAAAACGGGGTGTAGCTGTGTCGTAGACACGGCCGCGAATTTTAAATGAACACATCTTCGTAACGTGAAAACCCCTGCCGCGCGCGATGCCTCACAGTCCTCACTCAACGTAACGAATTCTTTGATTCTTTAGCTATCAAGTGGTGTAAATATTTTGGAAGTTAACGATATATTTGTAGCTACAATGCCAAACTGTATCCCCCGATTTTATTATCGACGGGTTTCTGAATTGCATCTCACTAAGAAACTCACTAAGAAGAAGAAAAATTTAAAGACGTATTTATGTCAAAAAGTAGTCATGATCCAAGATCACTAGGGACATGACGTTAGATGCGTTTAAATATATGTTTAAGCATATTGATGATGTTGCTGACATTCGGAGGCTACCTACACAGACTAACGAAAATATGCGTAGCCTCACACTGCCAATTAATTATACTTTGGCAGTTAATTAAAAATTAATAATAAGTAAAAACATGTATATATACACATATATATATATATATATGTATATATACAATTAATTGATTATATTAATTAATTGAATCTATAAAAAAAATGGATTTAATTACTCATGTAAGTGCCATTAAAATTAAACTTGTGTCGTTCTACTAGTATGCTGGTAATGAGTGCACCTAAAGGTATATTAATTACATTGCTAACATAAGTATTGATGTACCTAGGAATCTTAATTTAATAAGGAGTTAAATTTAATTAACTGCCAAAGTATAATTAATTGGCAGTGTGAGGCTACGCATATTTTCGTTAGTCTGTGTAGGTAGCCTCCGAATGTCAGCAACATCATCAATATGCTTAAACATATATTTAAACGCATCTAACGTCATGTCCCTAGTGATCTTGGATCATGACTACTTTTTGACATAAATACGTCTTTAAATTTTTCTTCTTCTTAGTGAGTTTCTTAGTGAGATGCAATTCAGAAACCCGTCGATAATAAAATCGGGGGATACAGTTTGGCATTGTAGCTACAAATATATCGTTAACTTCCAAAATATTTACACCACTTGATAGCTAAAGAATCAAAGAATTCGTTACGTTGAGTGAGGACTGTGAGGCATCGCGCGCGGCAGGGGTTTTCACGTTACGAAGATGTGTTCATTTAAAATTCGCGGCCGTGTCTACGACACAGCTACACCCCGTTTTATTCTATACTATGTCAGGAGGCATACAAGCATACGGTCCACCTGATGTAAAGCGGTTACCGTAGCCTATGAACGCCTGTAATACATTAAGTATCACTCGCGATGCCACCTTTGCTGCTGACAAAGCAACTCTTTAAGACTGGAGACCACACTCACACTTGCAGAAACACAACATCCCTCTAGGGAGTAGTTATTTGGCTGCGATTTTCTTTGCGGCGGAGCTACTTTCACAGACGGGCTACTATGATGCATCATATCTCTCTTAAAAACACCCAGTACAAGACAAACAGACGTTCACGCACACAAACGTTTATCCTATGTGGAAATCCAACCCACGAGCGTTGGTTGTCAAAGTCGCGTCTTTCACCACTGCACCACCTAGCTCCTCAAAACGTCGTACTAGACACTAGGACGAGAAATGACAGGAGTCCGATAACACAAACTTTGATCTACTTAACCCTTCGAAACCCGGGTGGTCGTATAAGACCGCGAAATGTATGGGAAAACGTACCTATATATTGGGGTTCTGACTGCTCAAAACAGAATGCGCAAACTGTACCCAAGGTATGTCAATAAGTGTTATGCCAATACTCCGCCGTATATTCTGCATCAAGGCTTTCATGCGCCGACAATTAACCCGTGCTGTCAGCTCCCTGGTAATTTATGCGATGTTCCTGCCACGCCAGCCCTGGCGCCCGACTCGCCGACAACCATCGACTTATTATATATAACTTTAAACAAGTGTAAATCATTGTCTTAGGTTTTCGCGATTGTTATACATTGAATTAAACAATTTTTAACGGAAGCATCGCGTGTTTTTCAATTTACAGGAAGACTTCCTACGACCACGGATGCTGCAAAGCGTTTGAAACGTCAGGTTCAACAAAATAAATAAAACACGCGATACTTCCTGAAACTGCACGTTGTAGCAACACGCAGCAAAAAATGTAGACTGCGTTCAAGTTTTGTTCATGTTGATTGCTAACAGTTGGCAGTGCGCATCAAAACAGCCCTTGCGGCGAAGTACATCCAGCTCATAGAAAACCGCAGGCAGATAAGAACTCCCTAGAGGGTTGTTGTATTTCTGTGTGTGAGTGAGGTCTCCAGTGAGGAGGATTTGTGTTAGCAGCAGAAGTGGCATCGCACGGTACGGTACGGTAACCGCTTTTCATCAGATGGGTCGTATGCCTCCCGACGTTGTATAAATATAAGTATATGTATTTCACGTTATTTAAAATATATTATTGTTCATGAAGTGATTCCTTTATACGAATAACAACGAAAAGAGCTATGAATGTTAAAGAAGCGAATGAGGTGTATACGGATCGAGTAAATGTGGCGCTCGATTCTCACTGCCTATGCCGAATGAAGTTATAGATAGTTAAATAGAAATTATCAACACTATCGCGAGCATTTAGCTAATTCGAAGAAATCCTGTACATTTGTATTTTCCCGAGCCAGCGCTAACCGCTCGGAAAATAAACTAATTAATAGAAACGCGAACACTGCAGTTTGTGCTCAGTAATTGACGTACAAACAGATATTTATGATGGTGCATTGTATCTTTCAACTCCCTCGCTAATTTCTGAAACCTGCATCTTTATTTAAACAAGGGGCCGCCCCGTGGTCGAAGTTCGACCATAATTCTCGAGCTCTCAGTTTGAACGTTATTAAGGTTCTTTTGTCTTTACCACGGCGGGTGCCTACTCAGTTTTTAGGAGGTGGTACAATTCACTTGCATCCGGCTACCACTTGCTCCCGGTGAGGGAAAACACCGTGAGGTAACCTGCACATGCAGATCTTCTGGATGTGTAATCTTGATTCATTGTCTTGTCTGGTTCGCCTTTAAGGGTTACGGAGGTCAGACGGCAGTCGCTCCAATGTAATAACTGGACTTACCGCTTGATGAGAGAACGACGAGCTCGGTGGCTCAGTCGTGAATGACGCGACTTTCACACCAACGCACGTGGGTTCGATTCCCACACAAGGCAAACATTTTTGTGCATGAACATGTCTGTTTGTCTTGGTCTGGATGTATTAAGAGAGGTAGGGCGCATCAAAGCAGCTCGTCTGGGGAAGTACTTACTCCTCACAGAAAACTGCTGCCAAATAACAACTCCCTTGAGAGTTGTTGTGTTCCTACGTGTGAATGAAGTCACCAGTAAGCAACAAAGGATTTGCTGTGTAAGCAGCAGAGGAGGCATCGCGCGAGTGGTACTTAATATATCGCAAGCGTTAATAGACTACGGTACCCCCTGTATATCAGGTGGGCTGTATGCTTGTATGCCTCCCGACGTAGTATAAAAAAAAATCGGTCAAGTGCGAGTCGGACTCGCGCACGAAGGGTTCCGTACCATTATCTATTAAAACGGCAAAAAAAACACGTTTGTTGTATGGGAGCCCCCCTTAAATATTTATTTTATTTTAATTTCATTATTTATTCATAAAGTTAATATATAACTAAATATTCTGTGAATATTTCAAGCGTCTACCTGTTGCCGTTATCAATATAGAGCAAAAAAAAATCGCCCAAGTGCGAGTCGGACTCGCGCACGAAGGGTTCCGTACCATTATCTATAAAAACGGCAAAAAAATCACGTTTGTTGTATGGGAGCCCCCTTAAATATCTATTTTATTCTATTTTTTAGTATTTGTTGTTATAGCGACAACAGAAATACATCATCTGTGAAAATTTCAACTGTCTAACTATCACCGTTCATTAGATACAGCCTGGTGACAGACGGACGGACGGACGGACGGACGGACGGACGGACGGACGGACGGACGGACGGACGGACAGCGGAGCCTCAGTAATAGGGTTCCGTTTTACCCTTTGGGTACGGAACCCTAATGAGCAAAAAAATCACGTTTGTTGTATGGGAGCCCCCTTAAATATTTATTTTATTCTATTTTTTAGTATTTGTTGTTATAGCGGCAACAGAAATACATTATCTGTGAAAATTTTAACTATCTAACTATCACGGTTCATGAGATACAGCCTGGTGACAGACGGACGGACGGACGGACGGACAGCGGAGCCTCAGTAATAGGGTTCCGTTTTACCCTTTGGGTACGGAACCCTAAAAAAGACGTAAGCTGCCACATCTAAATGTAAGGACCGCGTTTTATGGTGCTCGATTTTCTCTTCCTACCCAGGGCGTGAAGATAAACACACGTACATTATTACATAAAGTCGTATGTTAATTGTCACTGCTATAGTAAAAGTCCCCCGTAAAGATGCTGCCCCAGGCTCTGTTCCGTTGCTGATTAATAGAGTTCAGTGTACAAGCCATACAAAATCATTTGGAATTATAATTACACGAGCTGGGGCTGAAGGCTTAACAGATTCACCGAAGAAGCTGAACGTAAATAAATGCACGGACAGGCTGCGGGTAATGTTACTTGACTTGCATCTTCGTTTCTAAACGAAGATATATAGACACACCGTTCTATGCCATCTAGCTTATAATACTGGCATGCAGTTATCATCTCTACGTTCTTACTTTGGGTGGAAAATAGAGCAGCAACCGACACGCGGTTTGTTTTTTGCTGCGGTTTTCTGTAAGGTAGAGTTACGAGATGGTTGTGTCCGGATCATCTGTGGTCAGGGTGCTGTTTACCTATCGTCAGGATGTATCGGTTACAGTTGAGCTTGGCTTCGAAAGAAGACCATGAACCACCTGCGCTTCAAATGTACATGGGCTAGAAAGATTGTCTCTACCACATTATAAACATACTTTCAGTGATGCAAAGGGTCTCCATTGTCGACGCGCTTCTGCAAATATAAGAATTAATTTATGTGTTTATCAGTCGTTGTTTACGAAACACGGAAGTACTACCGAAAGGATTTTGATGAAATTGTACAATGGCTTATTCTCGGGTCAACATTTTGGGTACTTTTACCTAAGAAAGGTCTGGTTTTCACTCTGGGTTATAAAGGTCTGATGGCAGTCGAACCATATAAAAATCAGTATCTTCGCTAAATCCTCAGGTTTAGGTAGCGACTCCACCATACTTAATGTATTAGGAAACGGGATGAATAAGAATATGTTAGGTACTTTTGTACCAGAAATGCGTAAAATTATAAAAACTGAAATCGGCGGAGCTAGTCGATTGTAATTGATAAAATAATTCACGTTAAGTAAATAATTTACCTTAAACACCCCTGTGGTTTATGATGGCAACATAAATATGTAGTATTTTGTTAGTTGAGCTCAGCAGCGGCATGACGGCGCCGGAAACCGGAGTAGAACCCAGCATCGAGCTGTGTTTAATATTCAGTCATCACGTATTGTGTGGTCGGCAAACCTGTCCCGGGGGTCCGCGTCGTTGCCGACAAACGTGCATTAATACATACGTACAGCTAATGGAACGTATAGATTCGAGCCGTGACAGAAATAGGAACTGTCTGTATTGGTTTTCAAAATACTGCCATTTTAGTAATGTAAATAAAGGTGTTTACAACAGGTTTTCGTGACTTTACTTTTGCCTGCAGGATATCATAGCCTTGTTTCCCAGGAGGTTTGGATGTTTTACTCGTTCATCGTGCTTCTTTTTTTTTTACTAGAGTCGGGAGTTGTTCTTAAATACATAGGTATAATAAAAAGTCGTGACGCGGTCGAATATAAATAAGTGTAAAATATTTTTAAAATAGTAGTGCAGCGATTATTACCAATCAGGTTCAGTATGAATTGACGCGTATTTTTTAGTTTTTACCTATTTCATATCTATATATGTTATGCACGCCTCACGCAAAATTTATATTTTTTGTAGGCTTATATTCCGGATCAACATTTAACATACATACTTTTTATCCCTCAAAATGAAGGGTTTTCGTGTAAGACTTGATAAACCAATTCTACAAGGTGAAACCGCGGGCGAAAAGTAGATTTTGTGCGAATAGGGAGAGGAACTTGGTTACATTGTTGCGGGTATTAGTATAATCTAACACACAAGCTAAACCGGTTATGAATGTGTCCAGTTCCTTACAAAGTGTTGTACTTTGAGTCAGAAGTTTACTTGGACCAAGACAGTGACCCTTCGGGTGGTTTGAAGCCTGTGTTTTCTCCTGTAGAGCCTACCTACAGGAGTTTATCACAAACCAATAAACAACAAAATAAAGTTGTGTTTTAATGCGTAACTTAACGTGCAACAATATTTGATGGTATACCGGCAGTGGTGCTGAAGCTATGTGCTCCTGAGTTGTGTTCTGTACTAACGCGCCTTTTTGTGCTTTCCTACTCCACTGGGCAGGTCCCGACTTCATGAACGACCGCCAATGTGCACCCGGTGCCCAAAAAGGGCGATAGTTCAGACCCATCGAATTACAGGCCTATCGCCATAACCTCCCTTCTCTCCAAGGTGATGGAGCGTGTGATAAACACACGACTCCTAGGATACCTAGAGGATCACGACTTGAGTAGCGACCGTCAATACGGTTTCCGCCATAGTCGCTCAACTGGTGATCTTCTAGTGTATCTTACACACCGCTGGGCTTTGGCGATAGAGTCAAGGTGAGACATTGGCTGTCAGCCTAGATATGGCGAAGGAGTTCGATCGGGTCTGGCTCCGGGGTCTTCTATCGAAGCTACCATCATACGGACTGCCCGAGGGTTTGTGCAAATGAGTCGCCAGCTTTTTGTCCAACAGATGCATGAAAGCAGTGGTTGACGGTGGATGCTCCGATAGTATGGATATCAATGCTGGCGTCCCTCAGGGTCCTGTACTATCTCCGACGCTGTTTCTGCTGCATATCAATGATATGTTGTCAATTGATGGTATTCATTGTTATGCGGACTTAAATTCCAGAACACACCTCTTACCATCACCAAAAGTATTAGGATCCTTGGCGTCGAGATCTCCAGTGATGTGCAATATCGAAATCACCTAAAGGAGAAGGTCAAGCAGGTGTCCAAAAAACTTGGTGTGCTCAACAGAGCAAAGCAGTACTTCAATGCGGGGCAAAGACTTATATTATATAAGTCTATATTACTTAAGTCAGACCGCACTTGGAGTACTGCAGTCACCTTTGGGCGGGAGCACCTGTATATCAGCTTGGACCGTGTGATTCGATTCAGAGATGAGCTGTGAGAATTATCGACAATCCTAAGCTTACACACGTATTGAACCCTTAAGTTTAAGGAGAGATTTTGGCTCCCTTTGTGTGTTCTACCGATTGTACAACGGGTTGTGTTCTGAAGAGTTGTTCGAAATGATGCCGACAGCTACTTTATAACTGCACCGCACCGACGGCGGGGAGTTCACCCTCACAAACTGGAATCGCAATGGTCGCGTACTGTGCGGTTCCAGAGAAGTTTTCTTCCGAGAACTCTCAAGCTGTGGAATGAGCTCCCAGCCGAGGTTTTTCCAAGGGACTACAGCATGGAGTTCTTCAAGAAATGCGTGTAGAGGTTTTTAGAGGGTCGGCAACGCATGAGTGACAACCCTGGTGTTGCAGATGTCCATATCCATAGACAGTCATTCCTCGTCTCCTACATCCTACCGCTTAAATACCAATCTATAAAATAACACTCCTAGATTGTACAATAATACGATGTTTTTACTTGCACATTCACAGCACACCGACGTACGACATGGCGCCAAACCCTGACAAACAGTGGATTCTGCGGGTCACAGAGAAAATGAAGCCCATCCATCGACAATTCACAGACTTGTTGATGACAAAGCGGCTGCAGACGCTGCAGAGCGTCGATATGGTAAGAACTGCAGAGAAGCACACCCAGCATTCCATAGAATTAGTCCATTACGACTGTTCAATGCAGTTATCCTATATATTTAACTATGAGATTATTAGGAACACTACGTGATCATTCTTTCGTCAGTTTGATCCAATCCATAAAAAGATCACTCGAAAGTAAAAATACTTTTCAGCAATATTTTCGGTCTTCCTGTGACCACGGACGCTACAAAGCATTCGAAACGTCATGTTCAACAAAATAAATAAAATACGCGATACTCCGTTAAAAATTGTTTAATTCAATGTATAACAATCGCGGAAACCTAAGACAATAATATATTAGGTATTTTTACTTTCGATGTATCTAATATCACAATAATGGCAATGTGATCGTGTTTTTTTCGGCTACCAGATTTTAATATATATTTAATTTATGTTTATATTATAATTAATATTAAAAAAACTCGATTTAAAAAAAATCTATCTATATGTTTGTCCGTTATCAATGATTCCAGCTTATCAGCGTTTTCTTAATTTTTTATAACGTTTTTCGTCGGTACCTTAAAGTATTAAGAGCTTTCATACGTAATATTGAATCTTTGGATTATGACTATAAAGTACAGGTCGATTTTTCGCATTGTGAAATAAATAAAAATATTGAAGATCACGATCTTGCTACGGGTGCTAAATATAATCTGGTCATGATATACCATATCAATTAGCAAACGAACTCTGGTAAAAGAGCCTAAGTAGCTTTACACACAGCAATATTTAGTAAGCGGAAAAGCACCTCCTTATTATTATATCTAACAGGAACCACCGCTAAATAACAACTCCCTGGAGAGTTATTATGTTCCTGTGAGTAAGTTATGTGTTCATTAAGGTTCAGAAGATTTACTGTGGTAGTAGCGGGTTTGAGTACGCGTGACCGATACTCCATGTAAGCGCTTGAGATCATTGAACGCCGACGTTTGTATTTATACTGTTTGAAACATAAAAAAAAAGTGTTACATACTTCTTGAAAAAAATCTTGAATATATCTAGAGTTCGTGTACAAAATTTAAACATATTTTTCTAAAATTGAACGACAATAATTTCTCGTTTCATTCAGGTCATTATTGGATAGGCTAAGAAAACATACAATTTCTGTTAAAAAGTGTACAAAATTAATTTTATTATGTAGGTCCCCATAAACTTTTTTAAGTGTTCTAGAATTTACTTTTCAATTGAACCGCAAGAGTATCTGCTCTCAACACGACAAAGTCGCGAAATTTGCCCTACATATTTTATAATTTTCATCACTGGCACAACACTGACGGAAGACGGGAACGTGTAACCGCTGCTTTAAGTACTTGTATTTTTTTGATTACTTTGCAATTTTATTTGTTTTTATTATTAAAAAGAATAAACTTTAAATGCCGTTATGTCATTCCCATATTTAATATTATGTAACAATAAAAGCAAAATTTACAATTAAATTGAGTGTGACATCATGACTAAACAAAACCATACTATTATACCGTTATCATCTGGAACTATGGAAATTTATGGATAACATTGGATTTTCTTTCATTTTGCACGGTTAGTAAAAAGAGCTCGTATATTGCGAACATTTTTCTACGGCTGTTCCCCAAGTTGGGTGAAATATTGGCCGCTCGAATAGAATGACAGATAAATCTCCTACGGAGCGAGTGCCGTATTTCCGCAGGTCTGTTATTCAATATTCCACGTCGTCCAGTGAATCGAATGACAAACTGGTATAGACTAATTTCCACCCTACCTACATGCGAAACTAGAGTACTCTCTATTGTTCAAAGTCATCTAGTTTTCTTGTAGAAACTTTGTACTCTTCTATAAGTGCACACAGATTCGATAGCTATAGATAGATAGATGGCTATAGAGCCAAATTTGGGGAATGGCTAGTGTCATGTGACTGTTACGTGTCATAATTATTCTGCCATAGGCTCACCCCAGTCAGTAAGAGCAGTGATAGCCTGGCGAATAAAGTACCAGCTGGATTAACTGACGACAGTCGTTCCATGTCAAAATCAATATGTTCGCCCAATTCATAGGTTTAGGCAACGGATCTCGCTAATCTTTACGAATTAGAAAACGGATTAAAGCTAGGAAGAAGAAGGCTCACCCCAGTCAAGGATTGCCCGTACTAGATATAACAGGAGATACCTACTTACCGTTTCTACGTTTCATTTAGATTACAAAATAATTGCCTATCCGCTGTAATCGGATCTAGGTTTGCAAGATGACGTTAAATTATCAAATTTACGAGTATCTATTTGTACCCGCATCTATAGTCAATTCTATCTATATGTGTTGTTCCGGCAGCGACCCGTCGTTTGACTGACGCAAAATAACACCTGAATCTATTAATTATAGACTATAGTGTTGTCGCTCATTATAATCCGGAAAAGATTATTTTTTTTGAAGTTCACCAAATTATAAAGATAATGGAATAAAATTGATACTATGTTATACAATATGAAATGTTCAATGTAACACTAGCACCACACGTTGCATTGTTCTATATGCATTGAAATTTGAAGTAGACCAAATCACGTAACAAGAGCATTTTTTCTGAAACCTATGGGCCAAAAGAATCTTGTTCTTAGCATTCTCCTGTTACCTTATACATTAGGAATCGCTACCTAAACCTAAGGATTTGGAGAAGATACTGATTTTCACAAGGAGCGATTGTCGACAGACCTCCACTACCCAGAGGGAAAACCAGATCCTTCATATGTAAGGTCACAAACGTCGTTCGAAATATAATTTCTTAGACGGGCGGATTTCCTCGCGATGTTTTCCTTCACCGCCGAGCATGTGATAATTTCAAATGTGTACATAAATTCGAAAACACAAATTTAGAAATACATACCTGGATTCAAACCAGTGAGCACTTGGTCAATAGGTCTTATGGGCCAAAAGAATGATATTGGTAAAACGATAAGGCAAGTCGCTCATTTATTATCTTTGGAATCAAAGCTAATTTCACGTTCAAGTGGCGTACACGACTAATTAATAAACGAGACTCTGGCGAAAGAGAGGTAGGTCGCATCAAAGCATTCCGACTGGAGAAGTACCTCCACCTAACAGAAGATAGCAACCAAATAAAAACTCGCTGGATGGTTGTTGTATTCGAATCGTGCATACTGTGAACGACGCAGATTTTTTTAAATAGATATTTTATATCTAACTTAACTTTAAGTGAATACGAATGCATAGAAAAAAGAATTGTACTTGAACACTTACCATTAAAACCATATAAAGGTTACTATATATAAATGTATAAAATCTCTATACTAAAATCGCTACTTAATTGTTTCTTGTAAGAAGTATTAAATTCAATAACTACTTTACATTGTTACACGGATTTACTAAAAATCTATATTTTATATTTCAATGTGTACGGTGGGTATATTTTCACTTATCGCCCTTCCCTTAATAATATACATATCATAATAAATAACTTTTCCTATAAGTATATAAGTAACTTCAAAACTGATAAGAGCTTTTTTGAGATTTTTTCGGTTTCGAAATTGCATCCAAGGAAAGTTGTTAGTAATGACCAAATCTGAATACTTAAAGTTAGAGTAACTAAAGCTGGTTCCAATACTTTGTACTAAGTTTTCTTACGGTTGACAAACAAGCCCAACTAATGCGAAACTTTAGACACCGCTACCGGAGCCTATACACGCTTATACTCTACTTGGAATCCTTTGCGCGAGTGAGACTCTATTCCGCGTATGCTACTGGTTCTCGACCAATACACGTACACGTGCCTATCATCATATTCGCGAGTTTCGCGACTCGTTTAAGATGTATGAATCAAGAGATGAAATATTATTAAAGATTTCGACATCTTAAGGCTTTTTTAGACTTTAAGATTTTTTTAATATATTACTAAACATTATATCAGTTTGAATTTTTTGTGTGTGATGAATATTGGTATTTTCCCAGTAATTTAATGCATGCATGCGTTTTAAATTAGTTTTATTTAGATTTTTTTTATATCATTTTATTTGTGAACCTGTTGTTTGCACCCTATATCGTAATAAAATCTGGCTTTGCTTCGTGAGCTCGTGGCACCTGTTTCGGGATAAAGCTTTTTACAGTGACCTAATAATAATTTATCAATAAATAAGGTATATTGTCCCATTGATATCCCCTGGAGCGGATCACTGCGGGTGTACAACATGACATACAGTCTTTTCGAAGGGGCCTCTACGCGTTGGATCCGTATCCCCGCGCACGCCTATCAAATGGCCGGGATTAATACCCGTGAGTGGAAAGGATAAATTTATCAATAAAAAGCATAAATATTTAAAGGGCTTTATAAATAAGAACATAAAGATGCTTTTAAATAAAAAAGATCTTAGAGAGAGAGCTTAATGACAATAAATAAAGATTATTTTATATATATTTTTTTAAATCATATGTCAGATCCGCTAGTTTAGAAAAACTACTTTAATTACAAAATCTCATCGAATATAGTTAGGAGAAAGTTCCTCCACATTTTTTACTTTTATCTGCGATTTATATACTTGTATATATTTGTGTATTTTCAGGCCGTTGAAAGAGTTTATCAAGAGCTGAAAACCCTGGGAGAACTGGATAACACGTACTTAGTATACACATCTGACCATGGCTATCATCTGGGACAATTCGGTTTGGTTAAGGGCAAAAGCTTTCCCTTCGAATTTGATATCAGAGTTCCGTTTCTCGTGCGTGGTCCCGGAGTCGAACCTGGCACTGTGTGAGTTCCTAACTGTAGTTTTTTTATATGCATATATACATACATTATATTATGTAAAGTGAGATTATGCTTTGTTCTCACTGGATAATGGATTATGACCAGCAGAAAATTGGAAAAGTCATAAATAAATAGCATACATAGCAGATATTATGGGTTTTTGCTCTCCACTTGTAAATAGGTATAGAATTTTAACATGAAACGTGTCATTATCAGAAATGTGCAAATCCTAAAAAATCAATTACTTATAACAGTTTAACCCGTATTATTTTATGGATTATTTGAATTACTAGGTATAGTCAATTCAAATAAAATAATTGTGTACAAAGTATTTTCTACTCTTAATGTGTTACATCGGCTAAGTTGACTATTCAGAATAAGTAGGTACTAACAGCCGAAAATAGTACAGCAAAATATATCTTTGGTTGCCCAGTGTGATAATAGTTCTAAAAAAAGTTATGAATAAAAATAAAGTTAACAACAAATTACCTAATTGCAGTGTGGATGACATAGTTCTGAACATCGATCTCGCGCCCACATTTTTGGATATGGGTGGTGTGGACCCTCCATCACACATGGATGGTAGGTCCTTATTACCACTGTTGCAACCACGACGGCGGAGGCAGGCTGCCGCGCATTGGCCGGACACTTTCCTCGTGGAAAGGTAAATTGCTTTTTATCACACAACGAGCAGGTAAAGTGGTGGGTGTACAAAATAAAACATTAATTTAAAAGTGAGTTTGGGACAAATGTGACGGAGACGGATATGGTATCGAAATAAATTTTAACTTATTACGAGAGAAGTGTAAAGTCACATAAACTGTTTTCACTATACATTTTATTTATTTTCGTATTATATTATAGTTAACAAACACGCATGGTTTATAAGATGTTAGCGTAAAAATAGTGTCAAAATTATTCATTTTCATTCCTCCCACTAAGGGTGCCAAAGCAAGTTCGCAAATACATATCAAAGTTTAATTGACTTGGTAATATGTGATAGGTACCCTATCATTCTGAATCTATGGTGACTATCTAGTTTGAGCAGTCAGAACCCGTTATATACGTTTTCCCATACATTTCGCGGAACACCCGGGTTTCGAAGGGTTAAATGATTCAAATTTAATTCATTTGAAATCGTTAACTTAAATTTTATGTTTATAATTATTTACAGATTTTTTATCCTTCTGTTAAAGATAAGTATATACAGTATGTAGGCAGGTTACCCACCTCTTTACTCTATCAACTGACAAAAAAATAATTAACCTTATACTAAATCATCGCCTCATTATTTCAAGTTCGGGCCGCCGTGAATCCCACATGATGGAAGGCCTTCGTAGCAAATATAGTAGAGAGATGAACGGCCGAGGTACCACGGGCTCTCCACACGACTCGTCCTCAGAGAGCAACGACTTCGACGAAGATACGGGCGATGATGACTTCTTGGAGCCAAACGACGATGACGACGATGATGAAGTAAGTCAAGACAAAACATAACATTTAATTGATAGAGAAGAATGATAAGTTGACTGAGTCAACAGCCGTTTTTATGAATGTTCCTTAATCATTAGACATAAAAGTGATTATTTAATGCGTGACCTTAATTTCACAAATTGTAATGGGCACGAAATCTTCCATTATATGAAGACATTGATGTAAGTTTAACTAAATAGAATCTTTTTCAAATATGTAATTCTTCTCCACTTCACAGCGTTAATTTTTTTATTAAAAATAGTCATGCAATTTCGTATATTGTCGCAGCATGATGATAATAATAACCTAATTATGACGAAAAAAGCAAAAATATTTTTTCAAATCCATCTGGTATTTCATAGTCATAGTCATAAAATTTATTGTTTCATGTGGATACATAGTTCTTAATATTAAAATTTGCTATTCCAATCGTTAGTGCTTTCAAATAAACAAACTCTTTAGCTTTATTATATATTAAATAATAATAATTTTTTTTTACTACGTAGGTTTTCACAACTATAAAAAAATGGCGAACCAGTCGAGTTTTATAAAAATTAAAGAAATTTTTACAAATTTTGTAGTGTTCTGACCGCATAACTAAATTTGTTTGCGACAAACTTACTGATGTGGCTAAAGAAAAGTATAGTGCAAGTCTATTTGCTTTTGAGGTTTCCATTACGTTTGAAATACCTTACACATTAAGATCAGGTGTGAGTAAGGACAGCGTCAGGTTTAGGTCGTATCGGGTTTAAACGAGCGTTGTGTCCTGTTTAAGTTTTATGTGATACAGGTTTCGACAAAGTGGAAGTAAAATACGAGAGAAGTAAATACCAAAGTTAACACCAAGTATTGAATAAATAAATTTTAACAATTTTTTGTTTAGTTGTAAAATTTTATAAACTACGACACATTTTCCCAAATACCCATTTTTCCTATATTTATGTTCAAGCGGCATTAATTTAAATAATAATCATTGGATATTGATAATGATAATATTATATTAAAGCTGAAATTTCAAGCATCAAATAATGTATATATATATATATATATATATATATATATCTTGTATAGTTTTAGTAAAAACAGTGTGTGCATGCGTTAGTAAGTTAGCAATTGAGTCGATTTGGTTGCTCGCGAGTATAGTTATGCTGTTCAAGTAGCCTACGAAACCTTTGGTGCGCGAGAACGATGCGCTTTGACCAGCCTTGTTATGCATACGTAAAATACCTGCTCACAGGAAGAAGCTGATTCTGATAGCGAATTGAAGAAGTCATCAGAACCATTGCTGAATAACGAAAGCCATAATCCCATATTAGAAGCAAGTATGGAAAAGGCACTCGAGCTGGAAGAGGGACATGCTAACAATCAACCTAATTATCTCAAGGCTTTTGATGGTAAGCTTGATTATTTATTGACTGATTATATATATATTGATTTATAATATCAATAGTATTATTTGTCCGAATGTCTAAGTTTAGACCACTTTTTAAGCTGGGTCCACACTTGCAACGTTTTATCACACAGGTCTCCATAACCGTATCAATAATGCTTGTCACTATCGGTAATGTGGCGGTATTTGTCAGGCGAAAAATTGAAACAATATGACGTGTCGCGATGTAACCCATCCCAGATTCCCGAAGAAACGGGCAAATATATTACGGTGTAGCAAGCAACAAGCGTGGACTACTAGTAAGTACTACTTGTGTTACACGGATGACGTCGTGAAGTATATTGCCTCGCTCTTCTCCTCTCAACTAACATCGCGTACCCCTATCGCTCGCTCTTTCGCGCAGGTGACGCTCTTTCGCGCAGGTGGACCTGAAGATAGTACTTTTGTTACAGTTTTTAATATCTACCAGCTTAGTTATTCAAAATGTTTTCTTCTGCAGACGACATGATTGTATGATGATGGAAACAGAAATAGTTAATTCATTTCACTACAATTTGTTTTTCATTTTTCAGTATAATTTTATTTTACCGTAGCGTAGGAGCTGAAGTCCACATTCAGTGTACTAAATTCCAACGTAATCAGGTCTGACACATTGTCGCAAATATGGGGTTACCTATCACAAAGGCGAAAAGGTTTTGTACGAATTTTAATATACCGAAAACTTTCAGCCCTATTTTTATTTTCCATATTTTCATATGACCGAAAATTCAATGTGTCAATTCAATCGAAGTGGTTAAGAGCCGGACAAAGATGGTATTACTGCCGAACTGTTGAGGAACATAGGTAACTCGGGAATAAGTCTTGGCGGAAATATGCAATGAAGTGTGGAGAACGGGGAACTGGCCGACGGATTGGACAGAGTCAGTATTCATTGCTCTTCACAAAAAAAGCTCTATAAAGACCTGTGGTAACTATAGGACTATTGCACTGATTTCTCACGCAAGTCAAAGACATTCTGCATATCATCAATCAGCGGCTCAATCACTTGCTAAGAAGCCAAATACCAGAAGAACAGGCAGGCTTCGTGAGAGGTAAGGTACAAGGGAACAGCTTCTCAATATTCGTCAAGTCATCGAGAAAAGCAGGGAATTTAAATGTCCAGTTGTCTTATGTTTCATAGACTACACTAAGGCATTTGATTATGTTCAATGGAAAAAATTGTGGACTGTGTTGCACGAGATGGGGACTCCTGAGCAACTGGTTGCTTGATCCGACACCTATATGTTGAGAATCGCTCTTTTGTTAAATCGGCACCGACTGTTCAAATAGGTTCGAAACAAAAATGGGAGTACGATAAGGCTGCATCCTGTCCCCGGCCTTATTCAATATATATGGGGAATATATCATCCGGAAGGTGCTTCAAACCTGGGACAAGGGATTTCCAATAGGTGGAAAATGGATATCAAATATCAGGTATGCCGATGACACGGTTCTGCTAGCGACGTCTATTGAAGATATGCAAAAACTGTTTCAGAGACTCGAGACAGAGAGCAAGAGTAGTAAACAGGACTAAGACGAAGATTATGATAGTAGACAGTGCTGGGAAATAATCCAGCCCAACAAGCATCATCCCAAGCGTTGACACTGTGGACCATTATGTATACTTGGGCACGCTTCTCCACAACGATGGCAGTGGCACACCGGAGATAAAGAGGCGTATTGGTATGGCTAAAGAAGCCTTGACGCGACTTAATTTCATTTGGAAAAGAAGGGTATTACTAATTCCACCAAGATCCGGTTAATACGTGCGCTAGTATTTCCCATATTCTTGTATGGCGTGGAAACATGGACAATATGTGCTCTAGAAATCAAAGACTCGATGCATTCTAGATGTGGTGCTGGAGGCGCATGTTACGCATACCCTGGACCGCCAAGCGCACCAATGCATCGATCTTATCGCAGCTTCGTGTCCAAACCCAAACCTCTCCACGATTTGTCGGCAGCATATACTGACCTACTTTGGCCACATAATGTGGAAGGGAGACCAGAGCCTAGAAAACCTAGTCGTTGTTGGGAACACAGCGGGTAAACGAGCCCGTGGATGCTCCCCAACCAGATGTAGCTATCAAGTAAAAGGTTCTACCTCACCCAAGTTTTGCTCGTTCGTCAGACGCCATGGACAAAAACAGATGGAGGCAGATTTTATGGTCACCATCCACATCCACCGATGATCACGATCCTCAGTCATGAGGGAACGATCACAGAGAGAGATGTCATGTTTTAATCCGAATATATTTGAAAACCTATGTAAATCATTATATGAAAAAATTACTTCTATCTTTAATACTTCTAGAAATTAAAATACATAATACATACGGCAAGTAAATATCTGTTAAAGGAAAATTACATGTTTTTATAATCGGACAAAACTTCGTCAAACCGTTTTTGAACAATTGAAACTTGAACAGATAATTTTCGAAAGATAGGTTACCCAATTGTGGACCTACCTTTACTAATGTGACTTCAGTCGCGGTACTTATCAAATGATGTACCTCAGCTTGCAGTCTCACCTCGGCACTTGCATAACTTTCACTAGAAATAACTATTTTGGCAGGCGTGTATGGAAATATTATCTTAGACAAACAATCTGGGCCAGAAAGTGCGTAGAATTATTTTTTTGTGATTTTTTATACGATTCCGTAACCAAAAGCACACGACTCACCTAATGTAAGTAAGTTACTGAAACCTGTATACGCTTCCAACACTACGACTATCGTTCGTGTGTTGCCACTCTTGCTGCTAAAACTATACCTTCTCTTCCAAGTTTCATTTTTTATTTGTGTTATCCCGTTTCCTAAGCCATTAGGATTGGCGAGAACCACTACCTAAATCTAAGAATTTGGCGAAGATATTGTTTTTTATATGGGGCGACTGCCATCTGACCTCCACAGCCCAGTGAGAAAATCAAATCTTCTTAGGTAAGGTCACACGTATTTCGAAATATAATTTCTTGGACGTGCGGGTTTTCTCACGATGTTTTCCTTCACCGCTGAGCAAGTGAAAATTATAAAATGTAGGTACATTTTTTTTAATAACAATTATGTACATAAATCCGAAAACACGAATTTAGTGGTAATGTGCCAGGATTCGAACCGGGGACCAGTTGGTCACTAGGCCAATTCTTTATCCAGTGGCCTATCACTGCTCCCAAGCTTCCTTCCCAGCTGAACTTACTTATCTACTTACTGACTTATCTAACTCATATGGCACAATAGCCTCAAGAATAAAACAAATCACATACAACAGAAATTAAAATTGGATGGTAAACTTTAAGCCTAATATTAAAAACGTTAAGTAGCTAGCTTGTTTTTTAATTGTTTAATGCTTTAGAGATTTTTTTTTTTTAGAAAGTGCCGAAGTAAGCTCAGTCAATGGTAAGGCAGCTCGTCTGGCTGTCGAATGCTCGAAAGCTGAACTACGAGCCCCTTGTTCCGCTGGAAGAAAATGGAAATGCGTTTTAGTAAACGGGAGATGGCGCCGACACAAGTGTAAATATGAGGTAAGTAATTATAAGCGAATAAGTTAGAGAATTGGCAAATAAGTATTAATTAGATAGACACCGTATAAGGCTCGATTCACACACAGATTCGAGGAAGTGATATTCTATTTACATTCACATCGTAATTTTCAAATAATTAATTTAAAAATAGGTAAAAGTAAATGATTTTGGTACTTCAGTCACATTAATATCTACTAAAAATAATAAAAATGTTTTAAAGAAATGGACAGTTACACACGCATATAGCTCGCTGGAAGGAGACCCTTCCAGTTAGAAGTAGGTCTATCATGACCGTATTCTATCGAACTTGTAATTTAATAAGTCACAAACTCGTTCATAGACCATATTCGTAATTTGAATTCCTTTTTGTCTGTGGTAGCGCGTTTAAGGCGCCAAGTCCAACACATGTGAAATGGTAATTGCACCGCAGTTTAAATTGTTTGCACGGCATATTTTTTCACAATGTCATCAATGTCACAAGAGAAGTTATTATAAACGCTTGTGACTTATTTAATACATATACCTACCTAATTTAAGAAACCTGAAGCACGCTCGCGATTATAGTAGGTACCTGACGCTTTTTTTGTTGTAGAGATGAAGGTCAATTATACCAATATCATAAACAGGATAGTTTGTTTGTTTGAATGTAGTGCTGATATACTGATTTGATTCTGACATTTCTTTCAGTGACAGGAAACTATATTACCTACCTGAGTGCTATGGACTATTTTTATTTAGAATTCCCACGTAAGACTTAGAAAAACTAAACCCTGCGGATTCCTTCACTTTCACACTGCGTCAGAGGGAATCGATCCTTAGACATAAATCTCACCTTAACTATGTATAAGATAAAATTATAATAATTCTTTCAGAACATAACATATACTTACCTACAAAAAAATGACTTACATGACTAGAAATAGCAATAAAAAAAAGAATTTATTTTTCAAAATAGAAGTGTTGTAAGAACTTAGGTAATGTCGTACATTATTTTTATGTTGCAGACTGAAATAAGCACACCGCCACCGAAAATGAGTACAAAGAAATGCGCTTGTTTTACTCCTAGCGGACTTGTTTATACTAGACTAGAAACAGATGGAACTATAGCAAGGCGCCCCACAGACCACACTAAAGAAAACATCACTCGAGCCCGAAGGTCATTAGATAACGATGTTTATGAACCCAACACAGTGGAAAGTATTCTCAAAGAGAATCCAAGTATAGGACATTTAAGTTTTAAAAATGAACCAGTCAATGAATTAGAAAATAGAGAAATAAAGGAAAAGATTGATAAACTTATAAAGGAAACAGAAGCATTTATTGACGCATATGAACGTACCAAAGATAATATAGATCATAAGAGAATTAAACGCAGGGCTCAACATACCAATCACAATAAAAATAAACAGAAAAATGATCCCGTGATTAACAGCAATGAGTCATCGTTAGAATGCAAGATAGAAAAAGACGGCACAGTAAATTGTTCACAGATGATTTACAATGATTTGAAAGCTTGGATTTCAAACAGACTGAGTATTGAAGATCAAATTAGGCAGTTAAAAACAAAACTTGAAGATTTAAAGGAAATAAAAAGACATCTAAAAACCACCAAGCCAGTCATCGATCCACAAACATTACGACCTCCATACTCTAACATTAATTTACATTCCAAAAATGTAACGCATGAGCACAACAGTTCTCAGCATGAACACATAAGAAAAGGTAGATTACAAAGAGTGAGGACTAAACATAGAAACACCACAATGTTCGACAAAAATTATCGCCTGTCTAATGAATATGTTATACCAACTATTAATGCAAACACCAAAGATGACATATTTAATGTACAATTAATAAAAGCTAACGCAACAACGACTACCACTACTACTACTGTTGATTCATCTACGGTCGAAGATGTAACCACTAAACGAATAAATGAACTAAATACAGAATTGCCAAAATCTCAAATTACTACTGTATTTATAGATAATACTTATTTTGGCCCAAGTGGATTAGAAACCGACAAAAGTACAGCATCGACTACGGAAGACTTAAATACAACCGAATTTGTGAAACAATTTGATATGTCAAATGTCAGGCATATTACAGACAACGACAATTCTACTGATCAAGGAACACTAATAAACTTTTCTCAGAAAGCCCAATATTACAGTTCCGAAATTGATAAGGTGTTAGCAACAGAATCATCATTGGACAAAATCAAAACAGAAACTCCAAGTATGGCAACAACAATCATATCCGCTACTTCATCTCAAGGAACTACTTCGTCCTTAAATTTAGGACCAGCAAGACTTGACGCCTCTGAGTATGAACAGAGGAATCCAAATAAAGGGATGTCTAGATTTAGAGGTATTTTAGACAGAGGAGCTGACAATTTTCAGAGGAGATTACACCCACTATATATAGAAAATGAAGATAAACACGTCTGCTATTGCGAGGAGAATAGGTATGTGTGTAATAGTTTGATTATAACACGAGTAGTATTATGTGAACTTCTGAAACACCAGCGATTAATATTTATGGTTATTTGTAGGAAAACAAGAGTGCCAGGCCATAATTACTGGGAAGCAGCTCAAAAAGCCAGGGAATTAAGAAAAAAGATAAAGGCAGAACGGCTTCGAAAGAAGTTGAGAAAAGCTAAGAAAAAGGTATAGAAAAGAATTTTAATTCAATTGAAACTCTTTTACATTAGTAATTGTCATTTCACCATGGCCTGTACATACCAGTTACATTAGTACTCGTAGCAGCATTACATAGGTATAAATACACTAATACCTGACTGTTTAAGTGTAGTTGATAAAACGCAACTTGAAGTGTTGTCAAAAGTAAATGTTTAGACGGGGCGACTGCCGCACTGTATTAATATTTTGGGATAAACGCAAACTATACACGCTGCATAGTTACGCGCTGACAGTAAATCATTGTGGCCTAAATCCCCTACGCCTAACAGAACAGAATTAGTGATTAAAATGATAAGTGCTTCCTTTTTCCACTAGAAAATAGGAAAAATTTTATATAGGGACCACAAGCAGCGGCAGGTACCTCAGAAATTTCGCGATGTTTGCATAATCGGTTAAATAAGGTCTTGCAAAAGAGAGCCTAATTTCGTGTGCAACCAATCTGGCGAACAAATCAGTGTACCGCGTATTTTGTCTCATGAATAGATCTTCATACCTTTAAATATATTACATTTGCCGACAAATAAATTGCGTCAAAATTTATACAAATCTAAGCGTGTTTGTCTCGCGATAACTCACGAAGCGTCGATCCATGTCGTTAAAACTTGTTGCATGCTAAATGACTGTATGTGTAACTCTTTGCAGCCACCCTCGTAACGACTGCACGACTAAGCCGATCTTTTAAAAGACTAAGATGGAAATCACGCTAGTACAATAACAAAGATATTAGATTATACTCGTAGCACGGCGATTAGTGCACTTAGGCCTATTTGATGCAACCAGTCGCGTATAAAGGTATCAGCCTACTTGAGAGTAATATTTTATCTACAGAAATCGTACTCCCTAAAATGTAATAATAATATACCTACCCATTTAAGAACTGCTACCTAAGTTTCATTTCATGTCATTCCTTAAACAGAGTCGCGCAGAGCCCTAGTAGTCAGTAAGTATGAGTATGTGTAGTAAATAAGAGAGTCATCTCTCCGGAGTCATCGATGGTATCAAGGAGTTTGTCCCTCGTGAAGAGCATAAAGTAGGGATCAGCAAGTGGTATATATGGAAGTGACTGTAGTCTACAATCCGAGTACCAGTTTTAGAGTAGTGTTTCTTTTCATAAATATAAAATAACACAGTAATCACGATTGAGAACATTAGGACTCCATGAGAGGGGTCTTACATGACGTTAGTGGAGTACAAGAAGTTTTAATAAACAATTTATCTCTCTGAACCATTGTCTGATGTCTTAGAAATTGGACTATCGTGGTGGCTAGGTGGAGCTGTGAAGCTCACTGTCGCCCGCGTCTGGACTGACGTAGTATAGGGAGGCAAATTTGGAAATAGTCATAAACGTTTTACCGGCGTTCTAAAATGGGCCAAATCAAAAAAAAAATCTTGAAAATAGAACTGAAAGATGATGAATAAAAGAGGAATTGTGGTATGAAAGAGAATGTGATGGATGAACGTGTATATTGTATTGTGTAATTTGGATAATAATCAATTTTATATGATAATAATAACTTAGCCATAAAAAGAGCCTTGCCCATGGCAGGGGTGCAAGAAAAAGGAAAAAAAAAATTGGACTGTCAGGAGGGAGTTCCGTGGGCTACAGATTTACAATCCTGCTTGATGTCCTCATCCGAATTCCAAGTCGTATAACACAGACCGAGCCTTAAAATACTCGAGTTCTTTAGAGCTCTGCTACTGACACATGCATATTTAATTTGACAGGCGGAATTAGAACGATTGTGCGAGTCGGAACGTATGAATTGCTTTCGACACGACAACGAGCACTGGCGCACCGCTCCCTTGTGGACAGCCGGCCCGTTCTGCTTCTGCATGAGTGCCTCCAACAACACCTACAACTGTGTCAGGACAATCAACGCTACACACAATCTCCTCTATTGCGAGTTCGTCACTGGCCTCGTCACTTATTACAACTTGCGGATAGGTACGTTCAAAGATACATGTAAAATTAGGCATACTATTTATCTACTGCCCAAAATATTTCATGTAAAATAAATTTCGTTAATCTCATATGAATAAAAAAAAAGGCTAATTTAGGCACTCTACATTGAATGTCCTAAACATCTAAGTCCTGACGTCGTCGTAGTAAGCGTGACTGTTTTAGTTCACCTTTGATGTTTATTAGTGCTTCATTTGTATTGAATGCCAATGATGACCTTTAAGCTCCAACAGAGTGACTTACACTGCTCAAAACTAAGGAAATTCTGTTAAAACGAGCTCTCTCTTCGTCTAGCTCTACGATTATATGATATGTCTACCTACTACACTGATTGCATAAATGACAGTTTGAGGCTTTATCTGTGACATATATCACAGCAGATACCCACAGTCACGTGTCACTTTATGATTACAGATCCATTTGAAACTCAAAATCGAGTAAAGTATCTAACAACAGCAGAGAAAGATTATTTCCATAACCAATTGCAGCAGTTGCTAAGTTGCCGCGGACCGTCCTGCCGACGATTCTCACATTCAAATCCATCAGGTAGGTACTATTGAAATTAGTATACGCTCCATGCATATATACTTTTATTATCACATTCTCACTACACTATTTATTTAACACCAACGCTCGTGGGTTTGTTTCCCATAAAGGGCGAACATTTGTGTGCACGAACATGTCTATTTGCCTTGGTCTGTGTGTTTTTAAGAGAGGTCGCGTACATCAAAGCAGCCCATCTGGGGAAGTACCTTCCTCCACCTCAAAGAAAATCGCGGCCAAAAACCTTGACGCTGTATATAAAGAAAAAACAAGTGAAATAGAAAATAGTTTAGAAAAAAATGTTACTTTATACTGTACGGACAGTTCAGCGCGGTTTCGCTCGCGTCTTAGTTTCCAAATTTCATGTTGAAGATGTTGCGGCTTTTTATTTCATCATTTTATTGAGAATTAGGTATATTGCTACTATATTCTCACTGCCCTGTGGAGATAAAAGATCCATATTGGCAAGTTCCTTTTGGCATTTCTTCTTCGCCAATGGTCATTTCCGAAATGCTGGTAAATTAAATGGAGAGATTAAAGCTATGAAAAATTAATAAGATACAATATGATCTAATTTAAAGGATGTAAGACGTATCTAAGTGCCCGTAAGGGTCTAATGGCAAATAAATGATTTTTATCTTTTTTCTAAACAAATTTGGATTGAAAAAAAAGGAAATTTTATATTTAAAGTATTTTCATAGTGGGTTCGCACATTACACAAATTAACATATCTTAACAATTGAAATTTTACAAAATTGTGAACGAAATATTTTATTATATTCAAATACAGCTATATTATATTATACTACGTCTGTACTGTACTGTTCTTATGTCATCTGTAATATAAAATATAAGAGTTACCTACTCGATTGTAGGTAAATCTTATATTTTATATTTTCGAGTGTTAAGCGAGATCTGCTCTTAGGTGTACCTACTCAGTTTCACGGCTGTATTTCGTTCCATAAAAAGTCAAATACAAAGTTCAACAGTCTCTTTTTCCTTCCTTGAAATGCGTACCTATATGTACAATTTCTTTCTTATCAAACTCAAACTTTTTCAAAATATCATATATGTACATTTCTAGTAGCTATACCTAGTGGTTTTTCATATTTCGTAATTAATCAGCGAGCGATTTCTATATAAATATAGGTTCCGCGTTTATCGCCGAATCGTAACAGGGGAAATGCTAGCATCATATGCTAGTATTTAAATCTAAGGCGATACTAGAATGACTCGATAAAAAAATGACGTTTGTTGAAAATACCACACTTGACTCAAATTTTACGTTTCAGGAAATAGTGAAGAAACCTTAAGTAGAAGGCATAATGAAGATCAAATATATAGAGGCTCCTCTTATAATGAAAGGTATCATCGTAATTTAGTAATATAAATCAACTATATATTCTCTTTCGCCTCTATAGATACTTATACAAAAATGAGGTAGGAAAAATGGAGAGCTGCTACGTAAAACGGCACTGACAGAATGTAGTTGTGATTTTTTTTTTTTCTCATTTTCCAACGATCAAGCCGATTTTGCAGTGATAGCTTGGTGGATAAAGAACCGACTTATTGACCAACTGGTCCCCGGTTTGAATCCTGGTATGTACGAGTACCACTAAATTCGTGGCTTCGGTCTCGTGTACACATATTCGTAATACATATCGTATATCACTTGCTCGGCGGTGAGGGAAACCCGCATGTCCAAGCAATCACGTTTCGAAAGACGTGTAACGTAACCTAAGAAAAGGTCTGGTTTTCTCTTTGGGTTGTGGAGATCTGACGGCAGTCGCCAAATCCTTAGACTTTAGGCAGTGGACCCTGCCAATCCTAATGGATTTGAAATAGGGATAAGGCTAAAAGGAAGAAGACTGACAAATCGATTTTGCAGAAGTTGAATTGGAGGCGGAGAGTGTGATGAAGGGACCAAACGTATAGATTTCTAAAGAAAAAATCCATACTGCTTATTTTACAGGTCATGGCGATGGAGTAGCTACGGTCGACGGTACGCACGAGCAAGAGAACTGCACCGAAGACGCCACATGACGGCATTCTAGTCTACTCTGCAAGAAAACGTTGGGAATATTTTAAGCAGGAACTGCTTTCAGTTGATGAATTCGATGATGTCCGATGAAGATTTAAACGCATGTACGCATCGCGCGAGTAGTAGAATACTTGCACGGACAGATTCTCAATAGGTTTATCTATACCAAGTCTTCACCAGGGTACAATTTGGATCATAATGTAATCTAAAGGATGGCCACGATATCGAGCACAGGTATATCGGTATTCTGTGGAGATTTTCTAAAGCTTTTTTAGCGGTTTTTAATACCTACTATGGAACTCTATGCAAAGTTTTAAGACAGCTTATAATTTAGAACTAAACGCTGATCTATGAGGCTATAAGGCGTAATTAACATTTTGTAGAGGCATTATTTATACTTATCACTCGATTTCTTATATACATGTTCTTGTTTATTGTATATACTTCGCACCGATCTTCATTCTTCTTTTTCAATCTTTTGTGTTTGATCTTTTAATCATGGGCCTCTGCTGACAATTTTTGTTTTGACTAAACAGAGCAACATTATCGATTCTAAGGTTCCGTATCTCAAAGGGTAAAAACAAAACTACTTCAAGCTCACTCACAGTTTTTCAGTCTGTGACAGGCATTTATCTCAGACGTATTTGAATGAATTTCTAGATAATTTTAAAAAGTTTCTTTGACCGTACTTTTCTTACGAATGATAAAAATATAAATACAAACAACGTAAGGAATTGAAGTTCGGATCAGATACCTAGGGAACCCTCGGAGTGCTAGGCTGACTCACATTTGTCCAACTAACACCTCTTGGGTGACAAAGAAGGATACACCCTTTGATTGTTGGGAAACGCCTACCGTAGGCTATATGCATGTTACCTTTAAGTCACTCACGACACTCCCTAGTATATTTTAAATTATTTTACTCCATCAAGCAATTCTTATATGAGAAAAATCGTCAATTAAGCAGAATCTACCATCATGGTGCCCATAAAAGCGAGCTTGATATTGATTACATACTCCCGGATAATACATAGCCGGGCTTATCTCAGACCATTCGTCATTCTTCCTTTGCCGCTATCTTCAGAAGTAAATATAAATAAATATATGTAATATAATATAAGTAAATATATGTAACACAAGCTCGATACAACTGCTAAAGAACTACCTGTGTATATTTTCTTTTCGCGTTCAGTAGGTATCATACATATCTGTACTAATATATAAAGCGGAAGAATTTGTTTGTTTGTTGCGCTAATCTATGAAACTACCGGTTGAATTTGATAAAATATTTTTGCATTTTATAGTCCAATTCTTGAGGAAGTTTATTATACATCATAACGATACGAACTTAGAAGCCGATGAATAGAAAGTAGGAAAAAGCGGACAGATAGCGGAAAATTGGTACTCTGTGGGTACGGAACTCTAAAGAGAACCCTATCATGTATGTATATTACACCGTGCGCATATCTTGACATAATATACCCTGGTGTAGATTACACTATCCCTAATAGATGTGTTGATTAATTAAGGTAATTTTAATAAAATATGCATCGAAGTGTAGGGCTTCCCATAATTTCGTCTTTGCGAATGTAGCACACGGTTAGCAGTGCTATTAGTGTCAAAGTTGCTTATGACTATTGCGTTTCTTCTGTGCCTATCTTGTATCATAATATATAAGTAGTCTACTAATATATAGTGGTGAAAATCATAGAATTTATATCACTGCCGAAATTGTTACATAAGAGAATATATGCGAATTAAAGTAACTCTATCTGTCTGTTATGTTTTCACAGCAACAATGCGATAATTTGTTAACGTTAGTGATGGAAGAGCTAGCTTAGAAAGGGGGAAAGGTTACTTTTCCTCCAATAGGAGAATGGATAACATCTCAAACAGTGTTTCAAATCATAAGAGAATATATGCGAATTAAAGTAACTCTATCTGTCTGTTATGTTTTCACAGCAACAATGCGATAATTTGTTAACGTTAGTGACGGAAGAGCTAGCTTAGAAAGGGGGAAAGGTTACTTTTCCTCCAATAGGAGAATGGATAACATCTCAAACAGTGTTTCAAATCATAGTGGATATTTATCACTATATAAATGATGACAAATATACTTATTTATAAATAAACATTTAAATGACCCAAAACTATAGTTTATAGTTCAAAGATTTATTTATTTAAAATATTTTAAAGGTGACAAATATCCATTATGATTAACTTGAATCACTTTTCTAAATATTGTCCGATCGCCTATTGCATACAAACGTAATATTGGGCAGAAGGTAACAGTTGTATATATGTATGTGAACATTTAAAATTATTTGATACCAAATATTTTAAGCGTTTTAAATTCTTCACAATCGTTAGCCTAATTTATATTATTTTTTAAAAGCAAGTGCAAATTGATAATTGAACAAGAAAAATTCTATTCATTAATATCGAAAGATATAATTTTTTTTAGCTCATATTATAATTATTTGTGAATTTATATACATTGTGTTTTGCATTGCATTTATATTTGGTCCAAATCTGGAAATAAGTAGATTATACTTCTTCATGTAAGTACCTACCTACTATTTATTTCTCATAGGTACTTTAAAAATTTTACTGTCTAGCTTTAATTGCATATTCTAAAGTTATAGTATCTTGTATAAAGTCATGTGTATGCAACTTTAATGAATGTAACCAACGAGTTTTATTGTAGATGTGTGTAATAAGTATATAGCCTGACCAGAGAACGAAGATATAGTTAAGAAAAAAAGCAAATTTAATTAAAAATATACAGAAACGAAAAAAAACGTGAACCATCAACGTACTGTAAGCACAAAGGTCTGCTCGATGAACAAATGATCTATGATATAAAAACTGCAGACTTCTTTTGAATAAACCAAGATCTGGTCAGGCATTAAGAGTATTGAACTGGTATGGCTGTAGCTTGCTATTTATCTTGTAGAGGTTATAAAAAGTGATATTAATAAACTGTTGCCATTGTGATGATTATGTGTACTGGTTGTAATAATAAAATTATTCAAAGCGAATGTTTGTTTTTACTCAATTACTGTATTTTGGTACCATTGGAAGGAACAGGAAATAATATACAAGTCTTTGTTTAGAGTCCAAAGTATGGGCGACTTATGTTTATAGTCTATCAGGTAGTAGGTAGGTATAAAAAGAATTCTTGCATTTTCACAAGTCTAGTGAAGTGACTTTACTGAACTTATGTGTATAAGTGTAGTCGGTAAGTACCTGATTGCGTTAGTCACGGTTATTAGTTGATCGTAATAACAGTGGTAATACCCCACCCAATATAGAGCAGATGCAAAGGTTAAGGTTGTAAAAACTGACAAACTTCCTTCTTTCAGTATTTTGAGGTATCTACTAATATTTTGAAACTACCAATAATTATTTGAGTAATTTTTTTTTTATTATTGGAAGAACATGTTTTGTAGTAGGTTTTGTCGAGACAAATAGGGCGTATTAGCAGCTTGACGTACCTCTGCCTCGCAGAAAATTGAAGGCTGGACGGTTCTTGTCTTCCTAACTGAGATGTTGCCAGTAAGCATATGAGGAGTTTCTGTGTAAGCAGCAGAGGTGTCATTCAACCAAACAGCCCGCTCAATGTGATGTGGTTATATAGCATAGCCCATAATCGCTTACAATACAAGGAGTATTATAGTTCGCGCCTTGATACTTCCACTGATGTGATGGTAGATATTTTGTTCCTTTGAGCTCTCATTTGCACACAAAAACACTCCAGGTAGTTATTATTTGGCTTTGGTCTTCAGTAGCGTGGGAGACACTTCCCCAATCAGACACAACAATTATAAAATAATTTGCAATTAAAGTTTTGATTAACTATTTACACAATTTCAATTATGATTGAATTAATGCATTATTATTTAAATTTCTTAAAGAAAATACCAATTTCCTTGTAGTTCTTTTCACAAGGGACGTGAAATACAGAGATTTTTCGTGCATAATTTTGGAATATACCTAAATGAATTACTTTTTTTAAGTCTTCTATGCATTTAGCAGATGAGACTGTGAAATAAAGAGCATAGTAATATTTAATACAGGCCAGCAAAATAAAAACCGCACCCTAGCAACAATTTCTTGGAGGGTTGTTGCATTTTTTTTATACGTCGTCGGAAGGCATACAAGCATACGGATGCCCACCTGATGCGGGTAACAGCGGGTGAAAGCGGGTAATGTAGCTTATTAACGCTTGCGATATATTAAGTATCACTCGCGCGATGCCTCCTCTGCTGCTTACACAGCAACTTCTTGGGAGCTTACTGGTGACCTCACTCACACGCAGGAACACAATAACCCTCTAGGGAGTTGTTATATGGCTGCAGTTTTCAGTGAGGTACTTTGATGCGCCCTACCTCTCTTCAAACATTCAGACCAAGACAAACAGACATGTTCATGCACACAAATGTTTGCCTTGTGTGGGAATCAAACTCACGAACTTTGGTGTCAAAGTCGCGTCATTCATGACTGAGCCACAAAGCTCGTCAAATGTATACCAACCAAATAACCAACGTCTCCAGTAAGCATCTGAAGCACTGTGTCAAACAGGTTTAGCAGTGCATGACCAATACTTGGCAAAGGCTGACCAAATACTTGTCTGTCAACTGACCTTGTATTGAAAGCAGTATGATTTATAAAGTCCATTCAATCAACGGCCAAGGCTGCTTGCTACAAATGTTGCATGCTATAAATACATAATATATGATATGATTTGTTATAGTTGGGTATCGGTAAACATCATTACAATAGTTATAACTTATCAAACCTAGCGCTAGAATAAAGTTGGAAGTAGTATCCACATTATGACTTGCAATTACAGGTTGCGGGTTCAACTCCTCTCTAAAAAGCCAAGTCACTTTAATTTGGATAACAATTTCTAAATAAAATAAAGCACATGCAATGATAACTATATGTATTATTATTAAATATCTAGTACAGTATCTAGATCACTGTCATCACATAATGAGAACAGTTTTTGTGGCTTTCTAGAAGAAAACTTTGATTGACAATGTGATCCACACTCATTTGGATGTTGTATGTTTTGTTTTATATTATCATCATCATTATACTGAGTCCATTTTGTTTGTGCGCTGATAAATTTCATTGGCATTCTTTGGTTATTCAAAGTTTGTAAACTAAGATGTCCATAAGCAGATGATTTTACATTTTTAAATTTCTTAGTGGAATGCTTTTCCTTGTTAAAACAGTAGTTATTTAAATCTTTTAACTTGCCTCCAGAAGTTCCAATAAGATTCAACTGTCTTTGTTCATGAGGAACATTAATTTCTTCGTTTAGATCAATTGAAATATCATCATTTTCTATATCTTCGCTCGTGTCTGTAAATTGGGCCCACTTAGATGATTTATTAATAACAGGTGGTAGAAACCGCTTAGCAGTGATTTTTGGTCCATCATTTGAAGTTTTTAATTGGCTTAGTAAAGGCTCAATTTTAACATTGCTTTCTGATTTATTAACAGCTGAATTAAATTCAATGCTTTCTGCTTGACGCAATTTTCTTTTTCCATATTGCCTAGAAATATCATCATCATAGTCATCTGTCTTGAATGTGTTCCTATTTCTCTTAAGTTTATTGTTTATGTTATTTATCCTCTGTTTTTTAGGAATATCTAGCACAACTTCAGTATCAGCAAGGAACATAGTATCATCAGGCATATCATTAAGTTCATTTTCATCAACATATTCTAACCATTTGCTTTCTCTCTTCGGTCCAACTTCATCTCCACTTATATTCTCATTACTAGGTTCTAACTCATCACAGTCTTCTACATCTTTTGTACATAATGTTTCATTCAGGGTTCCACTGACGCTATTAAGTTTTTGTACATGAATCCTACACTCTTTACCTGTTCCAAGTCCATAATGTCTTTTAATCGATTGTTTCTCGCCACAAAGTTTGCACTCAAACTTATTAGCTTTTTTTGTTGGATGTACCTACAACGTATGTAAAATTCAATCAATACATAACTTAATAAGTAAAAGAAAATAAGTTGTTTAGTGCATATGACTTCTTCGCTGTGTAATCAAATCCTTATTTTATATCGGTATTAAAAAGATGTTACCTGGAAAACAAGACAACTGTAACATCTTAACACTTGAAAGTTTTGAGGCATTACTTTTGTCAGACGTGGTTAATTTCTTTGTAGTTTAGAAGTAATTGCTCGATGTATGCAACAAACTAAAAGTTGAACGAAATACTTTAATATCAAACAAAAAAAAACTGGAAAATGGGAAAATATGATTTTTTTTTTTGGTTCTTTTTATCCCCCGTGGGGAAAGGCAAAGGGATCTAGCCCATACAGCCAAGTCATCAGTTTAGAACCATTTGAAAATCTTAATTCTATGTTCCAGCTTCAGGAACTGTGCTCAAAAAATACTTGGGAAGGGTACTTCGACCCAATCAACCCAGTTTAAATACCACCCGTAAAACGATAGTGATTTTACAAGGTTTTCTTGATGAACTTATTCACGTCTTCCAGAAAGTGCATAAACGTGTTATATTTGAGGTTTTTCATTATTGTATAATTGCACTAGCACTTATGAATTTATTTTAAAAGATTTGCTTTCATTCATTATAAGCTGTTATAGGGATGAGCGATATTTAACGATATTGGTGAAATATCGATATTATATATCGATAATGTAAATATCGTTATTTTTAACAGTGTCACATTTATTTTATTTACTAAATAGAAATGTGTTGCAGTGTTCTTAATATAGTCTTTATATCTCAGAACGTTACAAAGATATTGACAACGATACATAAATGTTTTAACATGTTTTAATACAATGTTTTTTATGAACGATGTTGCATCCCTACTTTACCTTCAGTCAGTCTCAAACTACACTCGCAGTTGCTTATATTGCAGAACATTGACAAAAAACTATGAGATTTTCAATTAACTACAACCCACCTACAGTCATATATATGTATATATATAGGATATAACTAGTAGTGTTCCCATTAATTTTTATCAATACATAACATTTCAATGAAACTTTTTCTTAATTTTGTTCTTTGTATGTACCAACTTTTTAAAGAACTATAAAAATAAGATAGCTATTATTTCTAAAACTATTTTTAGTACATAACTTATATTTGATAATTGTTTCCTATCCTAACATAAAACTAACATGTTTTAGAATTATAAAAAATTGATAATCAATATCGATTGTTCATCAATATCGCCCAAAGGTAGTAGTATTATTTTATTTTGAACTGTTTTGTCAAATGTCACTCTTTGTGCCTCTGAGTTGTGTACCAACTTCTTCTTCGTCCTTTAGTTATAGCAATCAGTCGAGTATATTTACCTACTCCTCGATTTTTTACAAATACACACATCAAAAGTGTCTAGGGATCAATATATTTTTGCAATAACTTTTCTCCTGATTGATATTAATTAAAATTTTCTTTAAGGATTCATCAAATAAAGTGTTTTCGTTTGTCTACAGTAACGATAAACCAAGTCACCTTTGCATTAATAAAGAAATTTGCCATTTTCATAATAAAGGGATTTTTGACATTTGAACCACTAACATTAAAGTTCGAAAAAAAGACTGAAATAACAGTTTTCTTTAAAATTTTATTGGGTAACTTAAACAATTAATAATCCGTGTTTCTACCGCGAACACTAACAACACAAGAACATCGGTTTGGCATACTCAAAATGAGTTCATCCAAATCACGCTGTGGAATGGCCGCCCATGTTCGTTGCAACAACAAAAAAAGGTCTTCTTGCGACTGGATACCCTCCATATTCGGCAGAGCTCTTCTCTGTAGCATATCCCATGCATGCTCAATCGGGTTCAAGTCTGGCGACTGAGCAGGCCAGGGCATGACATTGATGTTAGCTGCGGCGAGAGTCTGTCTTACAACTCTTGCGGTGTGCGGTCGTGCATTATCATGCATTAACTGAAATAAGGGACCGATTTACACTTGTACGTCTGATACAATCGTCTCAGCATAAATTTGAGCGTTGAGGTTGCCTCTGATCCAAATCAACTCAGTTCTTCCGCCGATCCAAATACCCGCCCATACCATGATGGTTCCACCACTATAAGGATGGACTTCCTGGCAGGATTTTAATCGCTGTTGGCGTCCAGGGGTTCTCCAGTGTCGTATACGTCTTGTATCCGGTCTCATACCAAAACGAGACTCATCAGAAAATCACACGAAAAGCCATTGTTCATCTCAAGAAATCCGCATAAAAATGCTTGATCCCTAGACACTTTTGATGTGTGTAGTTCAATAGGCTTAGGGCTGATGGCATAAAAATATTGTTTTATGCTATGTATATGTTATTCTTGTTTATTTGTCTATACATAATTAAAATATCTGGTTGTTAACAAAGTTCTATCTATCTATCTATAACTTCACGCCAAATCCCTTGCGGGGTAGGTAAAGAGAACCGAGCGCTATAAAACACGCTCCTTGCACACTTCACTTGCTTCTTTATCATTCATAACTCTTTTCATGCGCGCTCGCCGGTCTCTAGGACTCTTGACATCACCTTCTGATAAAACACGACCAATTTGGACATGATAGATTAGTCTTGGTCTTCCTTGACGCCTACATCCTTTCACTTTCGCATTGTATATCTGTTTCGTCATACGGTGCTATGTTAATAAAGATAATTTGTATAATCATAGCAGCATATGTTTCAGTTACATTTTAACCACCATTATTATTATATACATTAACTTATGAGTTAAAGCTTCTACCAATGCTTTAACTTTATACAGATGCGCTCCTAAATAGTAGGTAATATAATACCTACCCTGATTTGCCCTGGCTGTTTATGTAGATACTTTAAATGTAGTTTACAGAAGAATGAGAAAAAGATAACAATTTGTTAAAATAGTGTGGATTCAAAACTGAACTACATACACACAACATAAATATTTTAGCTAATATATACAACAACATTATTTTAAACGACGTGTGATTTTTACCATTGAACTAATTGTTTTACATTCAGGTATAGGTAGGTACATGCAAACATGCCCAGTAGATAATAGCTGCTAAAGATTGCGAGTTGCACGCGAAAACGCTCGGTAATGGCAATAAAAGTAATGAAACAAGAAGAAATCCATTGCAGCGCAATACCTTTCATATACACGTATTCCGGAATTGGTAGTCCTCGAAAAGCCGAGGGCTTCTCTAAACGGGGCATAAAAACATGAATGTATAAACAAATAAGTGAATGAATGAATTATTTTTTGCTGGTTTTCTGTGATATGAATGTTTACCAGTGCGCGGCAAATAGGGCTGCAAAACGCCTGGTTAGTACAAAACACAGACTAGATATGAAACCATTCGTTTTATTTGCTTGTACTTAAAATTTTCTTTGTCAATAAACCATATTACTTAAATTTCCACATAATATATATGCTAAAATACATTCTACACACTTGAGTATATAATAATAATGTTAAAACAAGTAATTGATTGTTCTTAATACAGATGTGTAATCAAAATCTAATCCGCTACAATTAGTAAATATATAATTATGAAAAAAAAAACTAAATTATGACTGTAAATAAATTTAATACTGAACACCTTCGGTTCAATGAACATCCTTATCCCACCAGTGGGATGAGTATGGGTTTATAAGGGGAAGCAAATAACGATTCAGTAATTATTTCTTAGTGGGTATTTTATTTCTGAGCCACATTCATCACAGTTTTCGTATAGTTTTTTACATGTTTGAGTGGTTTGACACATTAATTAATAGTACATACTTAAAGCTAATACGTAAGTTAGGTAGGTTACCGTTGTGGGACCTACGCTTGCTGATTAAAATGTATTTTGGAAAAAAGACAAGAAATTTACGTCATTAAAATACATACACAATGAGATCATCATTTTGACAGTCTTTCCAATGATAATATACAAATACTTAGGCGTAGAAAGCTTCAGTAGGTGTACGAGAAATCTACTGTCCAGAAGAGAAAACACACGTCCAAACAAACAGAGCTTTTTGTAGGAATATGACATATATAACCGGAGATCACGTGCGATGTTCCAGCGAAGTTTCTTACTACAACTTTCATTGTAATAAACTCCCTGATGAGATTTTCCCAAGATACAGTAACATGGGGTTCTTCAAAACAAAGCATGAAGAGGTTTTAGAAGATCAGCAAAGTACATGCCGTCCCTGGTGTTGCAAAGATCCATAGACTAGGTAACTGCTTACAGACATGCCGTACGCTGGATTTGTTGTATAAAAAACGTCTTAGTGTTATATAAATAAAGCCATAAAAAAGCTCTTGCTCTATGGCACATGGAATAGGGGCAAATAAGCTGTATAGTATTTGTCGTATTGACTAGGCTGTGGAGTCATTCAATGCAATATAGGTTTTTGTACTTAATTCAAAACTTTCCTAGCCTAACAGCTTGTATAAGCTAACGCATACAGGCTGTGAGCTTATGAGTCCGCCATGAGATTGTTCCAATTATTAGTTCAATTTCTTCCCGTTATCCCGTTTCATAATGCATTAAGATTGGATTGGTAGGGTCCGCTACCTAAGCCTGAGGATTTAGCGGAGATACTGATTTTTACATGGAGCGACTGCTATCAGACCTCCAAAACCCAGAGGAACCTATGGTTAGGTCAAATGTCTTTCGTAATCTAATTTCTTGGACGCACGGGTTTACTCACGATGTTGTCGTTCACCATCGACCAAGTGATAATTACAAATATTTAATGGTCCATGCCAGGATTCGAACCGCGTACCAGTTACACAATAGGTCGGTTCTTTATCCACTATCATCTAGCTCACACTTGAGTGTTTTCAGTAATTTTCGCCCGTTGCCAACATTAAATTGTAATATAACTATTAAGAAATCATGTTTCTTTTAATTAATGCATTTTTCTCTTTTATCTCTTCGATTAACCGAAATGGGGTAGGTTAGAGAGTTGAGAGAAAGATACTTCAGAGATGACATCAAGCTTGATATTTCATAAGTATTTGTATAAAATACATAATTATGGTGGATACTTATACATTCAAGGCACAACGAAAGGTTCCAAAAACATTAGCGTATTCATTGAAGTACATCAATAAATTAAACTTTTGTCTATGGAATTAGGTAAATATAAATAATAATAAAAAAGATCCGAAACAACAACTGCCGTATTTAATCTGTTTTTTTTTGTTGCCAGTCTCACTTCTCATTCTTAAATTAAAAATATTTTTCTAGTAATTTCAAAGGACAGATTAGATTTGGTTTGCTGTAGGTAATTTTCACTACCTAATACTAATAAATTTAACAGTAGCATTAGTTGTAATAATTAATATGTACTAACCAGATATAATTATTTAATGTGATATTTGATAATGTCGATTTATTTGTTATTCAGCGAACATTTTTTTCATTGTAAATTCAATACTTACTAGGTAATTTCAATTAAAAATACAGGACATTTAAGGAACTATATACATATATAACAATAAAAAATATACTTCTTACTTATATTAAATAACAAAAACATAAAAAATATTTCGTAATTTAGATTATTGTGGCATTAAGTAGATGATAGTCAAATATAAGAGTCAAAGTCACATTACGAGCGATTTTTAACTCTTGAGGGTTGTCTCTAATCTGTAATACCCCTGACATGGCAAGTGTCCATGTAGTACGGTATCTACTTTTAATCAGACGGCCATCTTTGTGGCATAAAAGTAAGATCTTTCCTTTTTTTTCGAGATACTTTAAAACTTTTATCGTGTACTTCAGAGGGGGGAGTGGTAGACGTGACAATGACTCTCTGGAAGGTGATACTTGTACGGTGAGTGAGATATGCTGTACGTTGCTAGAGTTGCTGACTTAGCAGCACTCTAGGAACTTAGAGCTTATCTCACTCAGCAATATGCTATTTGTCCACTAACAACATTCCTTGTACGAGTATTACCAGCGTCATAGGCTACGATAACCGCTTTACGTTAGGCCTTTAGTAATGCCATCCGTATAAATCCGTATAAATAAAGATTGGCTTTTCTGAAAAACAACTTATTTGTAGGTATATTATTTTCACAATGCATATTTAAATAGATAAATTACTTACATTAAAGGTACGTTATATAATCTAACTAACAATATATACAATGGACAAGTTTTGGCACCTTAAGTTCGATATACATTGGCACGATTTATTTACACAATTGGCACAAAATGAGCACAACACGATACTATCGAAAGTTAGTTTAGACCATATCTCTTAAAGGTAAACAAAATAAGTAGGTGCCTCAACAATAATGTAGGCTTGGAGGGTTCTACAGGCATCACTTATGACAATGTTCCGCAAAGCGCGTGCCGAAAATTGGCCAGTTTTATCAGAAAATAAAGATACCTAAACATAGATGTGGGCTATGCGAGCTTATAAACAATTGCTCAAATTTTTGATCAGTTAAGCAGGCTCACGTTATTTATTAAACATCTTTTAATGTCATATTTATTAAAATAATAAACAATTATTAAACAAAAAAAAATCAACGGTGTACCTATACCTAAAATTTGTTGAATTGGTAGGTGTGCCTTGGAGACAAAATGTTTGCGGAACGCTGAATTCTTCTATTTTAATAACGAATAATAGTTAAATTAGGTTGAGTACTAACCACATATTATAAGCCTTTAAGTTATATAATTTTGTCTACCAAAATAAATTTAAAATTGACAGTTATCTAAATATATTTGATTATTCGATTGAATATTGTAAGATATGTTATGTTATTCGTTCTTTAATAGGTTAGTAGTCTAGAAGTCTTTAATGAGCTAGAAAAGAACAGATAACTTTTCCAATGATATTGTAATTACAATGATATCTACAGGATGATAGGTCGAAGCCAAAAATCTAATAATTTGATCGATATACGTATATATAAGGATTATCATTCCGAAATTAAAAAGGCCGGACAAACAGCCAAGAATTTCAAAATGTATAGACGCTTTAAAAATAGTCCTTACACTAAAGTAAAAAAACCGGGTGCACTCCGGGAGTGACGGCAGAAGTGAAAACTTGAACATTAACATCGTGTATTTTTGAATATATTGGAATGGTTAGGGAATAATTTCGCACGTATTGCTTTATTTATCAGTATAAAAGTACTATCATGTATGTCGTAAAATACAATATTCATTTATTTCGCTATCGCACACAAACATGACAATTTATATTACATAAAAAATTTAACACTTCAGAACTATTACAATTGTTTTACATTAAAAAGTTTATCTCTCAGAAAAATCTACATTCATCCATAATTTCAACGACTCTTTCACCATCATCATTACCAGCATCATCAACGCCAATGTCTAAAACTCAAACACACACGCACACTCGCGCCCTGCGCCGCTTAAACCAGACAGCGATGTTGATAAACTACGTTGAACGAAACGCGTAAGAGCCAACAATTTCATGGCGCTTACAACGTTTTGGTCGCGAGAAAATAATGCCCTATGAACGATCTAGCGCTTCATGTTTTAATTGTTTAATTAGAGGTAACAAATTTTTTAGCGCTGTAGTGAACTTAAGTTCTGATTCTCACCAAAATCTTACGGTCAGGGTCACGTGTCCTGACGCGAATTTAGCATTTTTTACTCATCCCAAAAAGTGCACAACGCAGCAAGAAGTTTTCACTTCAAAAAAAATATTAATTCTATACACGTATACTCTAGTCTCGTTTTACAAATGCGCTGCTGAAAGTCAAAGTCAAAATCTTTTTATTCCGTAAAAAAGGCTACATTTGTTTGGAATCGTCACAATTTATTTCCCTACCGTGCAGTTTATGACTAGGTGAGCACTGATAAAAATACTGCCAAAAAACTCAGGCATCCCTCTTTTGGTCACCAAACAAATTTACATAATTTATTAATTACATTATAATTGGATCGACGCACTCCCAGACATTTTTATCAGTCATATACTTTATAATATGCCTTGCTACACAATTTGGCTTTAATCAGCGAACTTTTTAATAGTAGTTTTAAATTTGTTTATTGACAATTCTCTTATATTGCTGGGAAGTTTGTTATAGAACTGTATACATTGCCCCATAAAAGAATTACTTATTTTGTGGAGACGGCTTGCATGTAACACAAGATTATGCGTATATCTAGTATTTATGTTATGAGTATCACTCTTTTTACAAAATGAGTCTATGTTTTTATGGACATACAAAAGATTTTCATAGATATATTGCAATGCGACTGTTAAAATATTTATTTCTTTGAATTTTTCTCTAAGGCTCTCCCGGGGACCAAGTTTGTAGATAGCTCTTATGGCTCTCTTTTGCAATAAAAAGATGGTGTTAATGTCCGCGGAGTTACCCCAAAGAAGAATTCCGTATGACATAATACTATGAAAGTAGCTGAAATAAACTATTCTAGCCGTATCAACATCAGTGAGCCGTCTAATAGTTTTCACTGCTTAGGCTCGTCGACAGTGTTGCTCCAGAGAAGCTATTTGCCTACCGAGGTTGCTTTATTTATCAGTATAAAAGTATCCAAATCTACTTATAGCACGACTTCTACTAACGTGGGTGTTGCAGGTATCAAAAGTACGGTAACTGCTTACCATCAGGCATACCGTTTGCTTGTTTACTAATGGGTCTAAAAAATATTAGTAATTGATGACTTTGATACATCTAATATTTTGAATAAAAAACCCCCTAAATTTATATTGAGAAATTAAAAACCTAACAAATTAAAAAATCCGTACAGGTGAACTAAACCCAGACGGATGGTTATCCCCAAATATGACTAGAAGAAGACTGGGACTTTCCAGCATATTTTCAGGGACGGCATTTCCTTTTCTTACAGCGTCTACTTTCAATAGACACAGAGATGTTTATGTCACTATATCAGTAGCCCTCTCTACATTACACATATTGAGCTCCTTGGTCTGGACCGGGAGGTATATACCGGCTTTTTCCATAATGAAACTAGATCATGACATTGAAGTAATTTATAAGAAACGAATGATAATTTCAGAATCCAATTCATACTAATACTGCTACGGTTTTAGGATAAATTGTTATGGGCAATGCAAGTTGGTATTAACAACACATTCTGTACTTATAAAATGGCGGTAGTAACTGACTTATCTCTTAACAGACAATCAATCGAGAGATTTATAATGTGGCGTGTGTGCACAGAGAGAGTATTTTTGGAGCTTTATTAATCGCGGAATTTTAGTAAACAGTAAAAATTATATCTACTATAGAACTGTTAGAACTCAACCTAAATAACGGAGTATGATTAAACGTATTTAAACTTTTTTTAGAAGCTAATTATATATGTAAGGCATTAGTCGGCATAAAGCACGACACGCACAGCATGACGAGCCGACTTTAAGGAACTTTTCACTGGTTTAGGGAGCTGTATGTTACGAGGTGTGCATAACGGTGGTGCGCCGTGTGTAGCCGCGTCGGGCTGCGCTGCCGGACCCCTGCGCTTCACATTCCTTCCGGACTCTGTCTATAATGTCAGCTACCAACTTTTCCTCTTTCGAGCGTTTCTCCTCCCAATCAGCTTTATTATTCGATGAATCTGAAGATATCGACAGAGATTATTAACAAAGTAGAGATGTCGTTGAATTAAACAATTTTTAACGGAAGTATCTTCAGTCTTCCTGCGACCACGGACGCTGCAAAGCGTTCGAAACGTCAGGTTTAACAAAATAAATAAAATACGCGATACTTCCGTTAAAAATTGTTTAATTCAATGTGTAACAATCGCGAAAACCTAAGACAATACTAGAGATGTCGTTTTTAGAACTAAGCAAATTAGTAATCAATTAAGGTAATACATTTAAGACATGAAAGGCGTATATAGGGCACCCCGACTTGTCTTTGAGCAGTGATAGCCTAGTGGATAACTAGCTCATTAACTGGCGGTACCTGGTTCGAAAATTCAATACATTCGTGTTTTCCGAGTTATGTACATATTTGTAATTATCACTTTCTCCCCGATGAAGGAAAACATCGTGAGTCCAACCCGTAAGTCCAAGAGATTATAATTCGAAAGTCGTGTGATCTAATGTGAGAAAGGTTTGGTTTTCCCTGTGGGGTTGTGAGGTCTGACGGCAGTCGCTCCATGTCTATAACAGTATCTTTGTCAAATCTTTAGACTTAGGTAGCGGACCCTGCCAATGGATTAGGAAACGGCATAACGCTAGGAAGAAGAAGCAGCACGTCTTGGGACCTCTGCCTCGTTTGTTGTCCGCCTTGGGTTGTTATGCTCCTGCGAGTGAACGAGTAAGGTAACCAGTAAGGCCCTGAAGAGTTGTTGTGTTAGCACCAGGGCTGGCAACGCATGATCAATGTTCCGTGTATTGCCAGTGTTCATAGGCTACGGTAACCACTATGAATCAGATCAGCCTGCTTCTATGTTTTGACGTATTTAAAAAAAAGCGAGTGTGCATTAGACCACACGACTGAAGTAAAACTTCTCCATAGTGTGATAAAGACAATAGGCCTGCACTGTGTCTTGGATAGGTATACGAAACTTAACTCGCTATGAGAGAAAGAGAGAAAGAAAATGTGTGCTCGCACCTCTCTCTCCTGCCCCTACAGTAATATACGAAACGTAACTCTCTTTCTATCTTCACTAACCTATATCTCCCTCTCAACTTCCGTTCGGCTCGCCCGATCACACTTTTTGTAACGCTCTCGTCACGCATTCACCAGCTTACTCCTCAAGTCAAGTGTGCGTAAAGAAGTTTTACTTCAAAAAGAATGTGCACGCAGAATCTACGCCCTGTAAGTTATAGGCCTAACCATACATTCCTACGAAGCGTGATACCACTGCAATCCACGAAATTGCAGTGGTATCAGACATCGATACTAATATGTAAAACGGAAGAATTTGTTTGTTTGTTTGAATATTAACGCAATCTCTAGAACTACCTTTGTGTGTCGCTCGCGCGATGCCATTATGAGCTTACTGGTAACCTCAGTCACTCGCAGGAAAATAACTACCCTCCTATTTGGCTATGGTTTTTTGCAAGTTGGAGGTACTTCACCAGACCGCTTTGATTTTTTTATACAACGTCAGGAGGCATACGTGGTCCACCTGATGTAAAGCTGTAGCATATGAACCCTTGCAATACAATAAGTATTTTTTTTTTTTGGACAAATTACACAGTGCCATCTAGCCCCAAAGTAAGCGAAGCTTGTGTTATGGGATACTAGACAACTGATAAACATACGTAAATACATTTCTTTTCTATATACCTCACTCACTCGCAGGAAGATGACAACTCTCCAAGGATCATTTGGCGGCGGTTTTTTGTGAGGAGCACATTTTTTTTTTGTAAATACTTGACACCAACGCTCGTGTGTTCGATTCCCCCACATAGACAAACATTTGTGTGCATGAACATGTCTGTTTGTCTTGGTCTGGGTATTTTCTATGTATAATAATTATCAGGGATCATTTGGCGGCGGTTTTTTGTGAGGAGCACATTTTTTTTTGTAAATACTTGACACCAACGCTCGTGTGTTCGATTCCCCCACATAGACAAACATTTGTGTGCATGAACATGTCTGTTTGTCTTGGTCTGGGTATTTTCTATGTATAATAATTATCAGGGATCATTTGGCGGCGGTTTTTTGTGAGGAGCACATTTTTTTTTGTAAATACTTGACACCAACGCTCGTGGGTTCGATTCCCCCACATAGACAAACATTTGTGTGCATGAACATGTCTGTTTGTCTTGTGCTGGGTATTTTCTATGTATAATAATTATCAGGGATCATTTGGCGGGGGTTTTTTGTGAGGAGCACATTTTTTTATTTGTAAATACTTGACACCAAATCAAATCATAGAAAATACCCAGACCAAGACAAACAGACTTGTTCATGCACACAAATGTTTGTCCTTTGTGGGAATCGAATCCACGAGCGTTGATGTCAAAGTATCGTAACAGCGCGTTTCACCACTGCGCCACCGTGCTCGTCCAACAATTGCTCGCGCGATGCCATCTCTGCTGCTAACACAGCAACTCCCTAAGAGCCCCCCGGCGACCTCACTCACTCGCAGGAACACGACCACTCTCCAGGGATCATTTGGCGGCGGTTTTTTGTGAGGAGCAGGTACTTCCTCAGACGGGTTGCCTTGATGTATCATATTTATCTTAAACATACCCAGATCAAGACAAACTGGCATGTTAATGACACAAATGTTTGTCCTATGTGGAATCGAACCCACGATTGTAGGCGTTAAAGCGGCCGCGCTATCACCAATTGTGTCTTTAAAACAATTAATAGTGCCTTTAAACTGTATACAGTTTAGGATTATGTTATTCACTACTATATTACAATGTATGATATACAAATATAACTAAAATTACCTCTCGGACATCTATATGCCCTCTTTGTGTCTAACACTTTAATTGCAGATTGCTTGTTTGATGTCTGATAGTTAGGCACGCTAGTTTTGGGTATGGAGAGTTCAGGATCGGGATCCTCTTTCAATTCTTGCGGCGGAGTGATTTCCTGTATCGACGTTTTTTCTTTAGCCAATGCCTCTGCTTGCGTATTTGTCAGCACTGGACTAGAGTCGGCTAGAATTTCACTATGTCTGCTAGCTAAATGTCCGATATATCCTGTAGGAAAAGATTGAATGAGTAATTACCATATTTGACATTATTTTAAGGTAGGTTGTTACTGTTGTTAGTGATATAACTCTGCCGTGCTTACGATAAACGCACTACCTTGTTTCTGACACTTTACGAGAAATAAAGTGTTTAAATTTTTGATTTTTATTTTGCTTGTATCTCCGGAACTTACACGAGATACCAATATGAACACAAAACAAAGATAAAGATGTCTAAAATACATATATAAGATAAGTGAAACTGCAATCTAAGTTTTAGTTAGTGCAGTTATGAAACTGAAAAATTGGGTCTAATGAAGGAGTCATGAAATGTCACTTGAAGAAGCTCGTAGATATTGTTTTTCTGATTTTGTATTATTTTCGTTAAAAACCTTAGCTGATGCGACTTGAGCGCGGCAGAATTGGTATTTATACTCTGGCAGTGTACGTCAGGCCAATATACTAAACCAAGCTAATGGACCGAAGTACTGCGCTCAAAGACCGCTGTTCACGCATATGTTATAAAAAGATAAATGGGAAATTGGTTGTAGCTGTATATTAAGCATTTTTTTATGTATCTTCACGCCAAGTCCCTTACGGGGTAGACAGAGGGAATCGAGCGGCATAAGACGCCGTTCTTGCATACCTCGTTCGCTTCGTTAACAGTCATAGCTCGTTCGAGCGTATATACGCTCGCCGGCTCCTAGATCTCCTGACATCACCTTTTGACAACACCGTCAATTTGGTCGTGGTGAGTCTTCGCGTTTCTCGGCCCCGACATCCTTGCACTTTTGCATTATATCTGTCGTCATTCTTTCATTCCGCATTCTTTCTATATAACCGAACCAACGTAGCATACCTTTTCTTATTTTAACACCGACACTCTTTCATAGTAACACTACAATATCAACATTACACAAATCCTCGTGTTCGTTCTGGTTTCTTCGTGTTTAAATACCATTATCTTGGTTTTCTTCGCATTCAATTGTAAGCCTTTCTTCATACAATCATCCGGGTTCGAATAGTAATACTGCTATTAATGTCGCATCATCAGCATAACCCAGACAGTTCACCCCTGAGTCACCCATTCGCAATACCACGTTCATAGATATATCTGAACACAATTGTCCAGATAATGGATGAAACCGAGCCGACAGCTAGCAGCCCTGTCTGACACCAATATTGGTGTCAAACCATTAAACCAAAAAAATTGCTCAATGGATAAAGAATCAGCCTGTTAACCGACTGGTTCGGGTTTCAATCCTGGCGTGGGCGTGTAACACGAAATTTGTATTTTCGGATTTATGTAATATCATTGCACGTACAAGAAATTATATTTCGAAAGACGGGTGATCTATCTTAAGAAATGTCAGGTTTCCTCTCTGGGTTGTGGAAGACTGACGGGCACCGCTCCACGTCAAAATCAGTTTCTTCGCCAAATCATTAGGGTTACGTAACGGATGCCGCCAATACTAAGGGATTAGAAAACGGAACGGCGGTTTTACGGCGGTGTTCTGCCTTATACAGTAAGATGTGTATCCGAGTACAAGACCAGAGCACGAAACCAATCCAAGTGTAAAAAGGTGTAAGACAGGGCGGGGTTATGTCCCCGAAACCCTTCACCGCAACGTTGGAAGATATCTTCAAGCTCTTGGACTGGAAAGGATACGGTATAAACAACAATGGTGAAAACATCACTTAATGACTCTAAGACCTAAATGGTGTTTCGAACCGTGTAGGTCACAACATGAAGATAGACAAGACTAAGAACATATCGAATGTCCATGTTACGTTACTATGCCGGTCACGATTGGAAGCACGAAGCTCAAAAATTGTTGACGAATATGTCTGCTAGACGGTCGGGAAACTTCGACACATCTTCTTGTCCAAAATACCTCAATGCCTGTAGGGCAAAGTATTCGAAAAGTGATGACATACGGAGCTGAGACGTAGCCCTTCACGCGGGCCGTATGGGGAAGCGAGTATAGTCACTCAACGTGCTATGGAAAGAGCTATGCTCAGGGTTTCTCTGCGTAATAGAATCAGAAATGAGAATATCCGCAGTAGAATTAAGGTAACCGACGTAGCTCAAAAGATAAGCAAGCTGAAGTGGTAGTGGGTCGCCACACAGTTCGCAGAACCGGCAACCGCTGGGGAAGAAAGGTTCTCCGAATGACGTCCTCGGAACTAGTACACGCAGTGGGACGACCAGCACCATATGGAGTGACGACCTCAAGAGCTTTATTAGGAGTCGATGGATGCAGGTGGCATAGGATCGAGACGAATGGCACACTAGAGGGGAGACCTATGTTCAGCAGTGGACGAATACGGGCTGTGATGATGATTATTATTAATATGAACGTTATAATTTTATTTTTCTATATTTTTCCATGATTGAAAGACCTATCCAATGATAGCTTACACCATGGGGTAGACAAGAAAAAAAACATCTCCACTTAACGTGTACAGCAAATTCCCTAAAATAGCTTTTTCCAAATTTTTATTTTATCACTTTGTCGGCGTGATTAATATGTGTATCCATGTCAAATTACAGCTGCGGACAGACGGACGAACGGACATGGCGGAAATATAAGGGTTGTTGACTACGAAACCCTAAAGCGAAGGTCATAGTGCCTCTCGCTGATCAAGTCGTGACATTCCAGGTATCCGAGGAGACGCATGTTTCATCTCCATTCATCATGCATCCCAGTTTCAACATGTCGAAAAGACGGAAGGTTGTACATATAGGCCTGTATTTCGATCTATTACCTTTTTTGAAGGCCGCTTGTACATAGCAGTCATCCATGGAGGTGGGACTTGCCCAGTGGAGTACGAATACAAAAGGTGTCAAGACAGAGCAAGGGGGTAGGGGCAATTGGTATTTCTGTCATAGAGCTATTCTACCATGGGATGGTAGATAGCACAGTTCTTCCGTCATTTATTAAAATTCGAGTTAGAAGAGAAAAACATTAGCGAATAAATATGCTTCCTCTTACCACTACAGGCCAGCATGTCATTCACTTTGCCGAATGGCCGACAGATTTTTTTTCTCAGCAAAAAGCGGCTAGAAAGCACGGTTCCTTAAGAATAGCCACTCAACTCCACCGACGAAATCTAATTTTGCTCTAACAATCACTTCTTCAAACATGGAATGTTGATCAAATTCCACAAGATTATTGAAAAGAATCACTAGGGGATTGGACTAATTTCAAAAAGTTATTGAAATTAATCGTAATGGATCACCATAAAAATATGATTATAAATAAACTAACCTTTATATGACCTAAAACTATGTGTAAGACATTAAAAATTGCGGCGTAAACAACATGTGATGTAATTTATACTTGATCAAGCTACAAGCCGTAAAAACTATTATTATATTTCTGATATTAAAGCTATTTGAAAGCTTATAGCACTTAACTAACTTTTTTTTATTTGTTATTTATTAGTCATTCAATTGTTTTAATGGATTCTACGGCTAGTAGTTTGTTTACTTACAAATGACTTTTGTTAAAAAAATATATATTCGTCATCATATTTTACGGTGATAAATATCCATTGCAATTAAATTGTAATCAATTTGTGATATGTTGCCGGTATCATCAGACATATCACATGTCGGCGATATTGTTCTAGTAGAGAATAACATAAGAAGCAATATTATTTAGAAGTCTTTACTGGCATATGTACTATTCATACATACCTTTTCTACTTTTGAAGTATACAAGACATTGTTCACATTGGAAAAGTGGAGCGGGATTTAGAGGCTGAATGACGTGAAGCTTGTACTTGTGTCTGTACCAATGGGTTCGACTTTGAAGAATTTCTCCACACAATTTACAAATAACACTTCCATCGCTCCTGGTCATATATTCTAATAAGTCGTTTCTAGCTTTTGGCATATCTTTGGAGTCAGTTTCTTTATTTTCGCTTTCTACTTTTTGAATGTCATTGCTGGGTGATTCGGTCAGAAAATGTACGCCTGTCGAAGAGTCTTGTGATGCGCTTTCTACTGGATGGGCTGGATACATGTACTGTTCATTATCATAATTTTTCTGCAAACAATCTGTATTGGACGAATCGGAAAGAACTTCTAAAGTGATAACAGGCATATTACTTTCCACTTCATCTTCATACGGGTAATTATAATCTGAAATCGGCATTTAAATTAGATGGTGATTAATTAGTTTAAATTTCACATAAGGCAAAGGACTCCGAGTAGGATTCGATCTATGGATTCGACTATAACAAAGAAAAGTACTTGATATGTTTTTAATTTTATTTTCAATATTACTCACAGTGTACAAATTTTCACATTAATTATTTAATATGATGGTAAGGTTCCTTTTTAATATAAATCTATTTTAGTTACAATAAAAATAAACTTTTGTCTTCTTCACATCAATTTATTGTTAAAGCTTTGATGTATGCAATTATTAACTTATCCATTACAATATGTTATCAGTTAGACTGTGGTAGTAATTTGTGTTAATAAATGTTACTAATAAAGACTATCAAATATCTAACGGACTTATTTTCTATATATTATGTATAGTATATCTTTTAAATTTACTTGAAACAGTCGAAATAGATTTATTGTCAACTCATAATATGGCTCGAGTTCTACCTGCATTACTAAAATTGAATACCTAAGCAGACGCAAAGGGTACTCGTATGATATGTATTAAACATTTTAAAAGTAATTAGAAAAGAATTTTAAAAAGTTTCGAAAAGATAAGATTTCCTCATAGTAATGTACCTATCATATACTTGACCGAAGGTTCTCTCGCCATTCTCTGATCTGCACAGATAGTAAACTATGAATGTAATAGAATATAAGTATAAAAATCAACACTTGCGTAAAAATTGCACATCGAAGTATAAAGTATCTAACTTTAAAAATTACTTGAATAAGTCAAATCTGATGTCAATTTCTGGTTTAAAGTAATTGTGTAAGAACAGTAATAATTATTATATTATTTGCGAGAGACGTAGGTAGATACAGTACGCAATTCTCAATAAAAAAAATAGTTTTTTTTATAAAAAAAGAAAATAAGTTGTTTAGAAGATGCGTTATTCAATCCAGGCAATACTTGATATGCTGATGCTAAAACAATACAATAAATCATTTAATACAAGCATTGCGAATAAGAAATTTTATTCGCAATGCTTATATTAAATTAAATATTTGTTTATCGTTCAGACCACCTAAATAAGCAAAAAAATACTGCTGAAATTATTGGCACTGAATAAGTTATGGATGTACCCGTCGATAGTGGTTTTCTAGAGTAAAGAATTATTTTATACAATATGTCGTTGGTGACTATTATAGAATAGCAAGTGATACCATAAAAGCTTCAATACCTACCTCTCTCTAAAAGTTACAATAAATTTATTTTTCTTTGAAAATCACAATTTATTGTGAAATACATATGTGAAGTAATATGTAAATTCTAACAAACTACACGTGAATAAAATAGGTATGTTGAAATTACAAACTATATAGGTATCTACTGTGACAGTGTGCAATGTTTCTAATTAGTAAAATTATGAATCACCCTTAAAAAACGTACTCGAAATGTATGGGTTTGAAATTATTCAGTGTTTCTTGTCGCACTACTCTTGCTCATGTGGTCGAAGGGATCGCATGACACGCTTTGAAGAGTGTGCGCTAAACAAACAAACTCCAGACTTTTATTTGGCTATTGCAGTTCGTTCTTTCAATTTTGGCACGATACACTACTAAGTATCAGGGTGTGTACACATCTGGGAAATACGCCTATATGCGAAAGGCTCACGAATAATGCATTATGTAGTGCGGTCATAGGTCGTGCGCGGTACACGTGCAATCTATGCGTGGCGCGTAAATTGCGCTAGCCCCAACTGTATACGGTAGACATGCTTGCTCCCTAATCGTACAGCTAAGTGCAGCTCAAGCTTTATACATTTTGACCTTTGTTCCGTTCTTATGTCGTTCGTGATAACAGTTACAATCGCACTTCAAGTGTTAAGCGTGATCCGCTCTTAGCTGTACCTCGTTAATGTTTATAAGCAATATGTGAGCCTTGTGTGTGTATTAAGGCGCACCAAACAGTTACAGTAACTGAATGTGAACCACATGTCACAACTACACGCATGCAGCGCATTCACCAGATATGTAATTATCGTCAGTGATCCATAATTTAGATATTACCTATTAATACTCATGTAATGTATGTTATCTAATTTACTACAATGCCGTCTGTGGTACTGGCAAATAATTGAATAACGTAGGCACATACCGCGACACCAAAACATTGCACGTTAATCAATTTTATAGAGAATAATCTATATATATATATATATATTTTAAAGAATATTTGTATATAAACGACTTACCAAAGGACACCTTTCCCGCGCCCGTAATACTAATGTATTAAAATGTAAAACTTTACACGTCATTTTAATCAAAAGTCAGCTGCCTTGCAGCATATGTTAAGAAAGAAAAAAGAATTATAATAACTCAACAATGAACATGTTTGCCAACTTAGTTGGCACTAATATCACAAAATAAAATACTACAAAAGAAGAAAAAATAAAAAGAAACATATTTCCCCATTCTACATATAAATTACGTAGATTCGCGATGTTGCTAGTGGTAAGACCGTATCTTTATTACTATACGCATAAGAGTTGCGAACAATGGAGAGATATAGAAAAGAAACAACATGATTTCGCGCGTTTGAACTCAAAATTATGTCATTTTTTAGTGAATTAATTGTGCGAGTGACTGGCTCTGACGTAACTAATAAATATAAATCACACTGCAATTGCTAATACCTTCTGGGCGATCATTTAAATCTACGAGGATTTAAATTAATACACCATGAACCTAACGTATCTACATCAATGTGATCTAACAGAATCCTATATAAAACTTAACATATACTATATCAAACATTGTGCGTTAAATTTTAAAATACAAAAACACAATTTATAACCAATAATAATAAATCTTTTAAGTAGTTATGATAAAAAACTACAATCTAGTTTTTAAAGTTTTCAATTTAAAATAGTATATCGCTCTAATGTAGGTCTTAAAAGGTTACTTATATATATATATTTCAAACATGAACTTAATAGTACGTGGAGATTAGTAATCATCCGAACGTCAACTAATATTACCTCAATTGTTAGTTGCAACATTATCTAACAAAATTATATTCCTTATCAATGGAAGAACTGCTGATTTCGTTTTCGGTTCTAGATTAACTAGAACGCTTCCATACCAACTAAATATATCCTAAAAGTCAATTAATAAGAGATGGAAACAATAATACACATTACACGAAATGACGGTGCTATGGCACTATTAGGTTTAACATATTTATTGACCTCGAGAATTTATCTCAATATTATTTAAAATTCAAGTAGGTACACACGTTGCTCACTTCACTAATATTTCAAATATAAAAATCTATAATAGTCTTTAATAAGGATAGATAGTATTAACATTTATATTAGTGGATAGATTTATATAGTATTATAAATCCAATGGTTTACTTATTATTGTGATTGCTATCAAAATGTGGGAGCAATATAAGGGATATAATGAAATCTCTAACTGTATATATTAATAATAATATATGAAGTTGGCATTTGACAATTTGCTAAGACAGATAAATTGTAAGTCTTTGGTTGGTATCTTGCGGTACTACATAGTAATGTTAGTCTAACATTTTATTTTATTAGACCATTTAGGGAAACGTTAAGAAATGTATAAGTGGAAGGCACGGCTCAGACTTGTACAGCACCCGTTATATCTAAAAGTTCAGTATACTTATTAAAATTTAATGCACTGCAATTATTGCGTAACTGGCCACAATAATAAATTGTATATTTATTGTCTACTATTTGCACAACCATACAAACTTTACTAAACAACTTTATAATAATGAGCTTTAATATGTAACAAACATTAGATATTAAATGCATAACAGTATCAATGGAAATATACATATACGTAGAATATAAAAGTGTACATGAAAATTTATTCCAAAAATAGAACAAATATTACTATAAATTGACGTCGGGATCTTGTCAAAATTCTAAGAATAACTAATGTTACATTTTAGGCGTTACTTAAGGCACTAATTTCTACGTCCTTATCGAAATTTACGTGGAATCAATAATACTTGTGCCGAATTAGTAACACGAGGTCACTAAACTTGAGCGGGATCTGGAGACGAGTGTGCAGGCGTCGAGCCGTGGGGCGAACCTGATCCCATGGACTCTAGCTTTATCCCAGCAGACAGCTGGCCCTCCATCCCCGGCAGCATAAAAAATGCATTTGGTGGATACACACAGTCTTTGGGCACATAACAGTCGTGTGTCGTTTTCATGTGATTTTTCATTTTGTCAGGCCTAGAGAATTCTTTGCAGCACACCGGGCAGGGGAATACTTTCCTCTGTTGCCCTTCGTGATAGAGAAACGCATGCCTTTGGAATGAATATTTATTTTTGAAGGTTTTCTGAATGTTCTCTTTCGCGCACTCGGTGCACTGGTAGACTCCCTCGTTTACAGAGGCGTATCTGAACAGGTTAAGTCCTCTAACAGACATTTCCGTTAACTGTTCCGCAGGATCGTTCGAAGCCGAATTTGCTCTTCTCCTTATCCGTCTCCTAACTGCTGGCCTTTGCATTTGCATTCCTTGTAAAGTGTTATTATTTAAAGAGTCATTTTGATATTCATTAGACGTAGATGCCTGTGTTGAGGGGTTAACACGAATTCTCCCATGACCATCATTCGATGGTGATTGTGCATATTTTGTGTCTTTATTTTCTGAATCTGGAGTACCACGTCCTGGAATAAGTAACAGCATATTTAGTTTATGCGCGAAGGTAAAATATTTAATTATAATAAGAAACATTTTCGTGTCAGCCTTTATTTTCTTATTACAGCAGCAAGTTTATTTTTATAACACATTGGCATCTAACACACGATTTGCCTGATACAAAACGGATGTAGATATTTGCTTTAGTTTATATTATAAACTCTGCCACAGCAAAAATGCGAAAAATAGGAAATATCACATGTAATAGACGTGCAAATATTGTTTTATCATCATAAATGAAAGTGGTCCCTAGATAAATCTAAAGATAGATATATATTTAATATAATGTCAGAAATATTTCAGAAGAATAGTTGTTTATTCATTTATTAAAATATTTCTGAAAAAGGTCCAACCGAAAATGTTCATTATGTTACCTAAATTAACATTTATGTGATGCTATAAAAACTGCGTTTGTCATCTAGCATTTCAACTCAAATGGTATATTAAAATTAAAACATTTAAGGCGAATAAAAAAAAAACAAACAGAAAATATATTAACCTTTATTTGTTCAAATCGAATGACGAAATGGATTACACCATGATTAATAGAAAACCACGAATGATGGAACTACTCCATGGACAAGTTTTCTGCATTTCTTTTAGAAACTTACATTCCGGTTATTTGTTGTAACAATGATAGCACCATATTTTACTCACGCAGAGTAGAAAAATTACAGCGACTCACTCGTCCATGCAGTAAATCCTTAAATAATATTTAAAACTAGAAAGAAAGTAAAATCGAAATATAAATAAAAATTTCATTTTGGAATCTAATGTATCGTATCGAAATATCGTGGCCATTTATTCTTCACATAGGAATTGAAATACATCGTAAAGTAGAGATGTTCAGTTAAAGTCATTAGACAACACCGAGTTAGTGTTCGAGGTTCAAACATAATCTATAAAAAAAGACAGTGAACCATAAGACATATGAATCGCTTAATTAAACTATTTAAAGTACTCATAATTTATTAATTTAATAATAAATTAAAAAATAATATAACAAAAAAGAACAGATTTCACTATGATATAATAGGACTCAAGTGTTTGCATTTGGAACTATTTCGGCAAGTTCAGTAGTAGGTACATAATTATAAAAATAACACTTCAGTTAACTTAGCTCTTAAGATCACAAAAGGTGGGTTTCAAAGTTGATAGAGTTTCATAAAACTTGAATTACTTCGTAACCGAGAGGTAAACAGAATCAGACCGTTAATATAGCTGCCTCCGATATAAAACGTATCGAACAAAACTAAGTATGTCTAGGAATTTATTGCGTATCCTCATATCTACGTAGTTGGATATCTGATATTGCGATAAAATGTTCTACTATAAAAAATAAAAATAAAAAGCAACAATTTGTACTGGACCAAAATACTTTTTTCATCGCATAGCATCAATTTGAGCAACATAGAAAGCATGTCAAACGTATTCTAGCTCTAACCACACCATCTACGAAATGTGAGAATAGTATCGTAGGACAACATACCTGCACAGTCCTTCCTTCGTGACTAATCAACATTCTATAGTTTAGAAAATTCACACCATTGTTAACAACACTATTTATACCTATAATATTATAAATAACTTATCTTTTAACCTACTCTTTACTAATAACCCGTGTTGTTACTTTGCTAAAATTATAAATTAAATTTATTAAATATTATTTGATTATTTGAAAAAGTAAGCATCGATTCTCGTTGCTAAAAATATCACTAGTGACAGATGCCATTTTAGCAAGCAGGCACCCGCCATCGTCGTATGCCCACCTGTAACACATAGCGCTAGTGGCTACTGTCGCCGGCAACACATTCAACTTTAATAATTTACACTATTCTGCAATAAAAAGTCAAGACAGACGCGTTGATATATCACTACAAATTATTCAACGATAAGTACTCAACAGTATAACAGAAACAGACAATTTCAACAGCCGCTCGGTACAAGAAGGTTACAAACAAAGACTTTGTCAACGTTAATAAATAAAATAAAAAAGGTGTTAAATGTAACAAAACAAAATAATAACATAATTGATAAGATTTGCTATTTTGCTGTAACTTTTATTATTTTCTTTAAAGATTCTAAAAATAGTAATAACACCTTATTGTATACCATTGTATTTCTGTCATTAACAAATAATGCTAGGTTGTGTTAGTTTCACTTCTAAATGTATCTAAACATTATTACTCTTTGCTTTGCTATTGTCTAAGTGCAAATAACAAAAAATATGGATTTACTTAACATTTGGCTAGACTATTATTTACTTTGTGTGAAGTTAATCCATATCACTTAGAATAACTATATATCTGCAACTTTTCAAAAACGTATTTATAAGAGCTGATTAAAATTACAATATCTTGTTCTAATTTACCCGCAGGATGAACGATTCAAAATCAACAACATAATTATTATAATGTTCTTTTCTTGTTACCCACAAGACAGTCATGAGTCAAATTCAGGAGTATATATATACTATACTCTGCATCGAAAACAGCAATCTTTCCTTCGATTTATGACTGTCCTGTATGCAGGCGGAAACGACAAGTGATCTTATTCGATTATTTCTAAACTATATAGATTATTGTAAAGTTTTCTTTATATTGCAAGTATGTGTTCAACAAACAAAATTATGTAAATATTTTAACGAAATATGTAAGAAATATTTCCTAAACTATTTTAGTTTCGGAGAAAGTACAGCCAAGTCAATGTAAAAAATTATATCATGAATGATTTCATTTTTTAGATTTACATTTTAGCAAAACTGAATACATACATGTACCACAAACTTTTTCGAAAATGTTAATTGAAAATCCAAAAATATTTTTCTATATCTATTCCAAGTGATGTTAAACATCTACAATGTATTTTTTGGAGATGATAAAAGTCACAAGAAATTAATGGGGTTTTACTCACATTTCAAAACCAGAAAAATAAAGATTTTATATATTATTACATTATAAAAGCTGTACGATCACTTATAGCTTCCAGCCTGTAAGTCGATAAGCGAGCTATATACGAATACTTTTTGGATGTGTCGTTTAAATCGTACAGATTATAACAGGAGCACGTTTAAAGAGTAAAAGTTACATCCATGATTAATGATTAAATCATAATATTTTCATCATAATTTATCGACCATTTATTAAATATAAAGTGTAATAATCATAAACAGTGGCTTTTATTAGCGTAAGATTTATCGGTACTTTACTAAATCTAACGTCACTTTGAAACAATTCGCTGTCGTTATTATTTAATTTTCATAATATGATAAATAAATAAATAACTTGCAAATGTTAAACTAACAAATTTTTAAACTTAAGTCTTATCTTATAAAAAGCATTTTAAAATAAATTTAATTTAAGAAATGGACGATGTCATTATATGCCTCAGTTATGAGATGTTTAAGCATAACGATTTAAATTATACACCCATAAAGCAAATGCAAACTTAATTTTTGTAATTTCCTTATTGTAACCAGTAGATAAGTAATTTGATTATCAGATATTTTAAACAGTATAGTGAGATGACCTTAGCATGCTGTATATTTTCGACTATGTAAGTTCTGTTAAGGTTTATAATTTATAATTGCATATAAATCGACTATTTACCCTAATATAAAAAAAGTACGATACAATATAAATGTGTTTACATAAATGTGCCACATTATAAAATACTATTTTATAATAGTATTTAAAAATAAACTTTTCATATGCCGGTTAAATCATATAATTAAAATTCGTCTGTATATTCTGTTTTACTTTTCAATTGATTGATATAGGATGCTCTATACATAGACATTCAACACAACAATATTAACAAACAATATTATATTATGTATATTTTAGGGACAATCCATTTTATGTCACATTAAATGCGACACTCTTAAGTATAATTTAGCACCAATTGATGATATAACATTTTATAAATAATATTCGGTTGTTATAAACAATATAATTTTGCAAGACTTTTAAGCATTAATATTTAAGTTTACGATTTGCGCCAGTTATATATATAATTTAAAGCAAACAAAATAGAACGTAGCTTCATTGTAGAATTTTTAAGTAAAAATTAACTTCGAATGAGTTAGCTTAGGCACTGGCTAAATTGACTATAAATATGTAAGAGATTTTTTAACTTCCAATAATAGCCTCACCTTAATTCCTCTAATTTTTCCATTTAAGTACCTATCAATTTCCAAGGTAAATTTCATATAAATATTATGAAAGGTAGGTACAATAAATTCGTTTATATGAATTTTAACAGTCTTAAAATTGATTTATCAAGACTCAGTCGCCTCGAATCGCATATATATTTTTTCATTTCTTCTAACTCTTATAGTTGTTTCATTTTCCAAATAAAATGGGAAACATGAGATGATATTCTTAATTTTTAAAGTACATTTTTATAACTACTTGGGCCTAAAAGGATTCTAAACTCCTACGGAAGCGTCTTAAAGTAGATGTAAACTCTGAATAATGAAAATAAATAATACATAACGTTCTTTGAAATTTCTTATTTGTCTAGTAGTCGATAAATATTAACTTATTATACAAGTAAAGGCACACTAATAGGCAAGCGTTCCCTGGACCTACATTTCTTTACATTGGAAAGTTTTAGTTATGGGGTCAACAACGTAATAAAATACCGTCTAAATTATTTCATGCAATTACTGTTTTTATACCTTTTAATTTCGAATTATATTAAGTATAGTTCCGTAATAGAAACGAGAAAACGTGTCGCTATCATTACATGGAAGACTACTTGTTGCCTCTAAAAACTAAAAATTTTATAAGTACCGTCTCTTATTTAATAATTAAGGCATTTTGATTTCTACTAAAATATAATTTTACAAATCATCTCATGATTCCAGTTATTCATAAACATCTTTCAAAGCACCTTGCTAAGATCACTTTTACAACAACGGCTTGTTGCTCCACATGTGTATATTTACAATTAACTGTCAACATTTATAACATTTTTTTTTTACATTAAATAAATGTACATCTTGTGTACAAATTCTGCTAGCAACGTGGTAAGATAGATAAAAGTCTGCCTAGATGCATTATAATACTACCATGATAGTATGCAATGTCCTTGCTAGTAAGTGCATACTATGGTGACAGTTTTACAGTTATTTGACGGCTTTATATAAATATTATTGATAATAAGACAATCGTAGCAATAGTCGAGAGCTACGATAGTAATATCAATGCAATATTTTAACTACATATATATTTGTTATTATATTGTCTTTGACAGATACTCAGTAGGTATTTTTCTACTTAAGTATATACCCTTAATTTCGTAACATTCTAAAGAAATCGGCATCTAATTATATAATATAATAAGAATTGAATACGTTTATTGAAATATCTAATTAATAAATGTCTGTCACAATGATTTGGGGCTCAGTTTGAAGTGATGAGGAACTGAATATTTATTTACTACAATTTTCGCTGATATCTAATGAGATTTTGAAAGACTGTTCTATTCAAGATTGCTTCATTTACTATTATATTATTTATTTCATGTACGTATTCGTATAGTGTAACATTTACAATCCAATATTTTAACATCAATAAAATATTTTAAATTAGTCTTAACAAATTCTAGAAATAAAATCATAGCCTGTGTTGAGTTTTACTTCAAAGAAGTCAAATCATCATTTATAACTAAGATCACTAATAAGGCAAGTTAAATGAAAATGCATTTTACACCACTACACAATGGCATTGCTAGCGAGCCTTCATAAACGTTTTTTAGCCTCTGTCGTACTCGTCTGCCATCAAGCCACTACACGCAACCGTGATGAAGCGTTTCCCAAAATTTATTTTCATCTCAGGCAAGAAAATTGTATCAAAACCAATCATAATAATACCAATAGAATCGAATATGACTGTGCAGAAGTATTCCAATTACGTATAAGTTTTCTGCAACACAACATGTTAAAGGACCGTTGAGTAGTCAACACCTGACTGTATGACTTCAGTGGAAGCGGTCGAGAGAAAAGCAAAATACCTCAATATATTCTCCGTCACTTTCAACATGCGGTCCTAAAATTAAAACGTATAGACTCTTCAATGAACTTTGATGCATTTTTCTGAAGATAGACTATTAATGTTTATTAACTTTTATTATTTATCTAATTGACTATTATTGATATTACATTAACAGCCTAATTTTAAGTCCAAGGGTTCGTTTAGATTCTTTGTTTGATTTAGAATTTGATCCAGTCTTGACTTTGATCGAATTTATAGGTCTTTAAAAATTCAACTTCGGTTAAACCAAGTGTTTACGTTGAATTTTTTCTAACTTCACCGATAGGATCCCTGAACTTTTACTATTTAAGCTGAAGACATTAGTAACAACCTAAACCAATTTTTTTGGTGAAGCGAAAATCTGATTGGTATATTCTTGAGCTTAACTGGTAGCCTGGTCTACATTTGGGTAACGTTACCACAGTGGCTAGGTAGCAACTGTTTCTTATTCAAGTCTTCACACAATTATATAAGAGTGTTTTACAAAAACTATGCCATTGTTTTAATCATAAAACAATAAAATTTACTACTAAACTTATACTAAATAATTCAGTTCAATGAGAATTGTATGCAACATTCAGCACATAGAGAGTGATCGAATACTCTATTTATTTAACGATCACCATGAGTAATTACTTTGTACCCTGAAAATTTTGTAAGTAATAAAATTAAGTAACAAGTAAGTGCAAAATAACAAGTAAATCATAGACAACTTTATAAATCTCTTTGAAGTTAGCACTCTGCGAAATAATGGAACAACATAAATAAATAGATAAATATAACAACAAACGATATCGTTCAATGCCAACAAACTTATCGATATACTTGTGGAACTAAGAGCACGAAAGCTTATTAAATCGCAAACTACGATTTATGTATTTATATATTTTAGCAAAGGATGGATCCTACTTTTAGAGTAATCAGATCTTGGTTACTTTTGTCAATGTTATTTAATTTATAATTATATGACTCATTTAAGACTCCTGTTTGGCCATTTGTTCGTTTGAATTTGGTTGATTTTTGTGTATGATTTTCAAATGTGCAATCATATTATCTTTTCGTGTAAACTCTTTGAAACAAATCGGACAAGGGAAAACTTTGACGTCCTTCTTATGAGAAGTAACATAATGTCGACAAAAGTTACTGATGTGGGTATAAACTCGAGCACAAATTTTACACCTGAACACATTCTCTCCCTCTTTGATACAATAATCTCTCACTGACTCGTTTGTTTCCTCATGATAGTTACCAATATTTCCTATATTATTTTTCCTAATCGGCGACGGAAATATACGGTGTTCCCAATTAGTTTGCGCTAATTCTGCAACCTCATTGTTAGTTAAGTTAAGATTATTTTGTTCTAATTCAGCTGCAAATAATTGAGTGGCAAGAGCAGGCATAAGTACTGTCTCGGGAGGATATTTATCAAACGTATTCAGGGCGGGGTTTAAGTTGGAAAGTCCAGACAGCTGATTGAATAAGTTTCGAGCTCTAATTTTTGACATGTGGGGTAGTAATTTTTTGCTATTCTTTGGCTTCAAGTTACGACCTAGTCTGTTTTTATCTTCTGCATCTTTCACAGGGCCGTCCTGAGAGTTAGAATTTTCACGACTTCTGTCGGGGTTATATTTGTATTCGATTGGCTCATTATAGCCATCGTTTGCATCAGCAGCAGGTTCTTGTTTTATGGATCCGTTCTCAATCGATAGGATTGGGCCATTAGTTGGATACATTGATGGTGTTTCCTCTTTGGGCAGTTTATCTGGATCTGAAATATGATAATTTCAGGTCTCAGTTGAAGAAAGTAATGATTTAATTAAAATCGAATCTTTGTCACATTGGAAATATTTTAGCTTACAGAAATAAATGCTGATGTAAACTGAACTAATATGTGACTAGAATATTTCCAATTGCTTTATATCAAGGAAAGCTATTGGGAATAAGCCTTGTTTGTTTTCCCTTTTCTCACATTTACAACACGTTAATATAAATAAGTTTAAATAGAAAGATATTGTTACTGAAACCATTAAGTACCACACCGAATTTGCCCCTGGCCATTCCTCTAATAGCTCTCCCCAAAAGCAGAAAAGCAAGCAATAGTTAAACCGTTGTTTTTATAGAAGAAATAAGCATCTGTTACTCGATTACGTCAAAATAATTTGATACATTATCACTTACCCCTTTTGAACAAACTTTAATTAATTATAAAGTAGGTATGTATTCAAATAAAATACACTTCACTTTTTCACTAGTTTCCTAACATCAAAGCTTATATCCCATTAGCTTTTCCCTTATTTCTGAATGTAATTTATTTTTACCGTTATAAACCATGTTAGACCGATGGAAAGGAAGATTATTATATATTTACAAAGAGAAGCAATATCGTAAAATATCCTCATAGTATGTAAATCCTTAGCCGTCTTTAAGTACTATTTTATATAACTCGTGTAATTTACAGTGTATTATTCTAGTGGAACATTTTTGAAATTTTAATATAACTAATAGATTTGTTTTAAAAGCCACAGATCACTACTATAAATTAATGACTAGACGCTAATAATAAGTGAACAAAATACACAGATCACGTACCTGCAGATTCGGTGTCTTTTCCAGTGTGGGCTTCAGCGGACTGGGCATCATCCCCTTCATCAATCAAAAGTGCCTCGCCCGCCTCTTCACCGCCGGATGTAGCTCCATCTTCAGCGCTAAAACCGTCCATTGACATTTTCACTTCCAACATTTCTGGCGAACCTCTAATTAGTTGGTCGCCCGCTCTATTTGAATGCGTATGAGCTGCGGATTCTGGGATGAATTCTCCTGGGGGACTGGCCGCTGTATTTAATGCGTCGCTCGAACTTCCACTCAGTTTTCTAGGCCGACCTCGTTTTCGTTTTGGTTGCATTAGAGCATTGCCCAATAAAGGCATTAATAAATTTGGTGGTGCCCCTCCACTCGGCATCCCGGACGCTGGCCGTTTCTGGTGAGCATAAGGGTGTATTCTGTGTAATTGAGGAGGTGGCGTATGTGTAGCCGTAGAAGACTGCTGCTGAATCAGAGAGTTTGTGAGAGCAGGAATGTCGCACTTCTCCTCATTTACCTCGGTCAGGCCTTTTATTCTTAAACTTTCGGCTACTTTTAAGAAAGCTGTTAACCTTTCTTGATCTACGCTGACTTCTCCTCGGTACATAAAATCTAATAAACTTTTCATATCTGAATAAGGAACATCCTTAAGTATAACTATCGGATGTTTTTCTTGATGGTTAACGAATAGAGCCTGAAAGTACGGACTGCAAGCCGATAAAACCATTTTATGTGCTTTAAGTAGTTGGCCGTCGACAGCCAATGTAACATCTGTGAAAGTTTCAGCATGCAGAAGCTGATCGAACACTGACAACATATTCGACTGGTGGTTGTTCCACCTCAAACAAAATCTTTGCGTTGCCATTTTAAACTTCTGGATCTATGCCTTCTTCTCTAGATATGATTACCAGTACAGGCTTAAAATCTAATATACCAACAATTTCTCAATGTATACATATGTATTCTCTCTTGTTCCATGAACAATAAAACGTCAACAGTAGATAATGTTTACTTTTTAAAAGCCATTTTCAATTTCTATGTTTCATAGTGTTAATGCATTTCGTGTGACGGGCGTAGGGACCTGAAATAAACAAATGGAAAATCATTATTAATCTGTAATAATTTTTATAGCTGGAGACGGAAAAAATGTTATAAAAACGGCCTCAACGAGGCATGTGCTATACATTTATATATCCGCAGTTATGACTAATAATGCAAACGATAACTAAATGATTGCTTAATTTTAATAGATATACATAAACTCGACACGTTGTTTAGTTATTAGATTTGTATATATAATTGAAGTCATAAATATACTATGTCCGTGGATCGATTCGAAGATTAGGATAATTATTTGTTTAGCCTGCACATATAGCCATTTTGTCACCATGTGGATTTATGTAGAGAATCTATAGGAACAGCGTGCAACCATTACATATGTGTTACAGTTTTCAATATGACACGTGAAAGTGTCGAGTAAAGTAGATAATTAATTTCAAAATTTAATTTTAATCATTATCTGCCGATTTCCACGACGAAGCAGAAAGCCGAGGTTCTTTGAGCTCTCCGCTTTCATGTCTGTTAATAAACGATTACTCTATGTGATTACCGCGCTGTGCGATATAGCAGCTTGTTAATGCTGTCACGATAGGATCCTCAGAGAAGCACGCGATATATTATTGAGATTTGATTAACAGCGATTCTAATATATAGTTTATCAACAAGGCACATTATATTTTACTTAATTAGACACAACGATGACTTTCAAATTAGTCGTAGATAATGTTAGGGCTATTGAGCTATGTTCGGCATAATTCCCTAGTATTGTGGCCTTAACCTAAGTCAAAGTATAATCCCTAAAGCCCCTTCATTTAAATCATCACAAGGAGTTACAGAAAACATTTCTCTAACCTATCTATCTTCTTCATGCCAAGTCAAACCAAGCTCAAGACAAGTTGAAATGAGTGTCACATACCCCGATCCTCACACACCTTACCGGGTTCTTTAAAATTCATAGCTCTTTTCATGCACGCTCGCTGGTTCCTGTGGCTCTTGACACCATCTTCTGCTAAAACACAAACACGACCATCTGGTCTGGTCTGACCATCTGATATGCGAGTCTTTGTCTTACTCATCTCCTATATCCTTCCGCCTCCGTATTGTACCTATATCTGTTACGTCGTTCTTTTTTTCTCTACACGAAACGTCCGAACCAACAGAACGTGCCTCTACATATTTTAACACGGATACTCTTCTTCAGATTGCAAAGTTGGTGTACATGTGTTACGTGGCAGATTTTATGTAAGAGCCGCATCCCGACCGCATTTAGTGAATCAAAAAGCCAAGTTTTGTTAAAAAATAACGTTAAAGTTAATATGTATTCTTGCATAGATATACAAAATAAGCAGAATCGATATATACATATTCTGAGATACGATACAGATTCTGAGTGTTTTGCACACAAATGAAATGAATCTAAACTATTATTCTTAATCATATTTGTCTTGGGTAAACTTCTAGGCAGCCGAAATCTAAGCCAGAAGGCACAACTCGCTGTACACAACGCGGTGCTAATCCCAACGCTAACTTATGGAAGTGAGAGCTGGGTATGACAGAGAAAGCATGAGAGTTGAATAAATGCGGTCGAGATGCGAGTATTGCGTAAAAACTGTAGCATAACGCATGTTGACCGCTTTCGTAATGATAACGTAAGAAAGTTGACGTTATTCTGAAAGAGAGTGTCGGTGTTAAGATAAGAAAAGGCATGCTCCGTTGGTTCATGCCTTTTCTTATCTTAACACCGACACTCTCTTTCAGAATGAGTGCCGGGAATAGGATGAATGAAGACGAGTGAGTGCCGGGAATAAGATGAATGGAGCGTTGGGTAAACTTCTAGGCATCCGAATTCTAAGCCAGAAGGCACAGCTCGCTGTACACAACGCGGTGCTAATTCCAACGCTAACTTATGGAAGTGAAGGCTGGGTATGGCAGAGAGAGCATGAAAGTAGAATAAATGCGGTCGAGATGAGAGCATTGCGCAAACTTTGTGGCATAACGCTTGCTGAACGCGTTCGTTATGCAGACGTGAGAGAAAGAGTTGGTCTGAAAGAGAGTGTGGGTGTTAAAGACCGAGACTAACCTACCATGACCAAATTGGCCATATTTTATCAGAAGAAATTATGACGAAGTTAACGATGCTCTCTCTAAAGTTATGCATTGGTTTAATGTTAATAATCTGCTTTTAAATGATAAAAAGACTAAAGTAATTAAGTTCTCAACACCTAATGTAAGACAGGTGACTACCAATGTACATGTTAATGGAACTAATTTAGCCCCTGTGGAGACAACTGTGTTCTTTCTTGTTTCGTCAATTGTCAAAATCTTTTTATTCCGTAAAAATGGCTACATTTGTTTGGAATCGTCACAATTTTTTTCCCTACCGTGCAGTTCATGACTAGGTGAGCACTGATAAAAATACTGCCAAAAAACAACTCTTTTGGTATCCAAACAAATTTACATAATTTATTAATTACATTATAATTGGATCGACTCACTCCCAGGCATTTTTATCATTAATATAGTCAGATAATTTATAATATGCCCTGCTACACAATTTGGCTTTAACAGTAGTTTTGAATTTGTTTATTGACAATTCTCTTATATTGCTGGGAAGTTTGTTATAGAACCGTATACATTACCCCATAAAAGAATTACTTATTTTGTGGAGACGGCTTGCATGTAATAACAAGATTATGCTTATATCTAGTATTTATGTTATGAGTATCACTCTTTTTACAAAATGAGTCGATGTTTTTATGGACATACAAAAGATTTTCATAGATATATTGCGATGCGACTGTTAAAATATTTATTTCTTTGAATTTTTCTCTAAGGCTCTCCCGGGGACCAAGTTTGTAGATAGCTCTTATGGCTCTCTCGATATAAACTTCAATCTTCATTAGTCTTCAAATGGCAGGTATAAAATATCATCATATTTAGATGTGTTTCAGCTGAGTATAGAATAAATATTTTTATATTATACATGTATATATATATAATATATATTATTCCATGTAAACAATAATTAGGTGTTAGAAATGATCACTTTCAGTACATAATCCTATGTATGTTTTAAATTTTAGACAACGTTTTAATATTAGTAATATTTTCATGACATTCTTACTTACTATATTGTATGGTATAATTTAAGCTGAATTAAAAAATGCAATTGTATTTTTTTTATACTACGTCGGGAAGCATACAAGCATACGGCCCACCTGATGTAAAGCGGGTACCGTAGCCTATTAACGCTAGCGATATATTAGTATCACTCGCGCGATGCCTCCTCTGCTGCTTACACAGCAACTACTTGGGAAACACTGTTGAAAGAAATCTTAATAATGTTACCTATATTTTATAAAGTAAATATATAATATATACATATCTACATTTAAATAATTTTATAATTACATTAAATCTCTAAATCGACTTTCTAAAATAAAAACGCATATACAAAATACGTAGGTAAATTATACATTCAAACATACCACACACCGCACCTAAGATGTCTGAAGAAAATAATTTTCTAATTTCAGTTTAGGTATTGCAATAGGCATTTCTACGTGCATCAAACTATATCTCAACGCAGTTCTTTTAATGTAGTTAACTCAGTATTAATTTATTTGGAAAAAATCTAAGAAAATAATTTCTGTCGAAAAGGATAGATCCTAGAAATTCTCTTAACCTTTATCGCTTTTATGTATGTTTATCATTATGCTGGAAGTACATCAAATGTTTCAATAAGTTATTATTTATATTATAACTATGGTTTAAGTGTTTCTTTTGTTGATCAAAATGTTTTTCTTTTTCGGAACGAATACAGGCATTCAGTTCACCTGATGTAAAGTGGTTACCGTAGTCTCTGAACGCTGGTAATACATAAAGTGTCACACGTGTGATGTTACCTCTGTTGCTAACACAGTAAGTTCTTAGGAGCTTACTGGTGACCTCACTGGCACGCAGGAACACAACAACCCTCCAGGGAATTTGTTATTTGGCTGCGGTTTTCTGTGAAGTATTTCCTCAGACGGTCTGCTTTGATGCGCCCTATCTCTCTTAAAAATACCCAGACCAAGACAAACAGACATGTTTAAGCACACAAATGTTTGTCCTGGGTGGTAATCGAACCCACAAACGTTGGTGTCAAAGTAATGTAACAGCGCGTTTCGACTCTACGCAACCGAGCTCGTCAGAAATATAGGTATTTAATGAAACAAATAGGGCATAACATAATAACTAAATTACACAAATAAAGGCAAAGTGTAAAAATACGGAGGTGGTCGATAAATCGCAACAAAACTTTAACCAATATTTCGATATTGGTACAATTCTAACAATCCTCTTCTATTATGGTTGGGGCAGACATTTGAATACTTACGTACTAAATATTTGCATAAGAAATATCATCAGCATTGCCATTGCATCAGTGGCCCACGTAGGAAATATCAACGCAATCAATGTTCTGGGAGTAAACAGTCATATACATAATGTAGACAAGTGACTGTAACCTGCGTATACATATACTACTCTGTGTAAAAAGTATCGGGAATATGTCAATAAAAAGACCCGCGTAAAAGAGGTCGTTCTAATTTTTTTACTGCATGTTGGTAGCACTGTACTGATTTAGCGCGCAAAATTTGAGCGGGATCTGTCATTTAATTTGTTTTAAACTACACTTTTTGTTGGTCATAGTTTTGAGTCCTCGGCGATTTTTACAATGGAAAATATTGTTGAACAAAGAGTGTGCCTTAAATTTTGTGTTTCAAATGATATTTCATGTGGTGAATCACTAAAAATGTTGCGAAATACCTACGGCGAATCGTGTATATCGAAAACAAGGGCTTATGAATGGTATAAGGCTTTTAAAGAAGGCCGAGAAGTAGTAGTAGACTTGCCTCGTTCTGGTAGACCTTCAACCGCTACGACCAGAGAAAACATCGACAGAATCAAGAAGCTAGTGCTCGAAAATCGACGTATGAGTCTGAGAGAGTTGGCTAGTGAGGTGAACATATCTTTTAAGTCCGTCCACAACATTCTCATTGACATTTTAGGCATGAAACGCGTCGCCGCTCGACTAGTTCCAAAAGAGCTCAATTTTGTTCAAAAAGCGCAGCGAAAGCATGTCGCTGAAGACATGGTTTCCCGAGCTTCTACGGATCCGACCTTTATGAAACGTATAATAACTGGCGACGAGACATGGGTTTATGAGTACGACATGCAAACAAGCCAACAGTCTTCAGAATGGCGTCTCGAAAACGAGCCGAAACCCAAAAAACCGCGGCAAAGTCGCTCCAAAATCAAGGTGATGCTGACAGTTTTTTTTGACTACCGTGGTGTGGTTCACTCCGAATTCCTTCCAGAGGGAGAAACAGTGAATAAAGAATATTATTTAGGCGTCATGAAGCGTTTGCGTGAGAGTATCCGCCGAAAACGTCCAGATTTGTGGCAACACAACTCATGGATGCTGCACCATGATAATGCACCATCACACACAGCCATTATAGTGAAAGAGTTTTTAGCGAAAAATTCAACAAAAGTTCTCGACCAAGCACCGTATTCACCTGATATGGCTCCGTCTGACTTTTTTTTATTTCCCAAGTTAAAATTACCACTTCGAGGAAAACGTTTTGAGTCGATAGAAGCCATAAAAGAAAATTCGCTGAATGAGCTAAAGGCCATACCGCAAATAGCCTATGAAAAATGTATGGAAGACTGGGTGAAGCGGTGGAGATGTTGTATTGCAAGCGATGGGGCCTACTTTGAAGGCGATAAAATAAATTTAGATGAATAATTTGTATTTTTTGTTTTATTGACAAATTCCCGATACTTAGTACACAGAATGTATAAATACATTTACGGAAACGTGATGTGGTTCCTTAAATGTATAATATGGGGATGACTGTCTAATAAACGATAGGATTATATGTATTGTATATACCTATTTATTGTGTTACGGATATAAATATACTATTAAGTATTATATGTATTATTTTAATTATATATAATACTCAATTTAATATATTTAAATGAATTATATAAAAAAGTACAAAAGTTAATTGAAGATATTTATTATACTTAAATGTCTCTACTTCTATTATCAATGTATATATATCTAGTATTAATATGTACCATATTTAATGTACCTATATATAGTGTTTTAGGTTAGAATAATACATTATATTAGTTTAGAAGACAAACAAACCGGTACAATGCTACTAAATATTAATTTTTTCACCTTTAAAGATTTTAATTCTTTTCCTACAACATTCTATCCTATGCAACTGTTTTGCATCTTACCACCTGCCTTGATCGTACACAGTCTATACTGTTTTCAGAATTAATACAGTATATCTACCTAATTTAATCAAGGTTAAAAAAAATTGAGGGCGCCTCTAGCGGCGGGAGGCGAGTCCGTGCATCGGCGGGCGAGCGCACTGCAGTCACAAAAACATTCTATGTAAGCAGTAGGTTGCCACCTAGCCACCTACCTATTCTACGTGCATCAAATACTTCGTTGCTCACGAACATGATTGTAAAATCATTTAATTTACTTAAGTGACTGATAAATAATAAAATATAATTCTTATACAAAAAGTCCAATTAGAATCCAATTGGAATAAATTGGGATCCATTTTAGCAAAACACGATTATTCATTGGACATCCACAGGTGCCGAGTGCTGACCACAAAATGTTATCGCGGTATAAACGGGCGCTCGAATTATTACTACGCACCCAGTCGAGCGCGTTACATTACGTCATCACAATGGCATTATTACCGACGATATCCACATTAATTCGACCGATATGTCGAGATAAGCACGGTTTCTGAATAATTATATCACTGCACAAACATAAAAGAACATACCACACGTATCTGCACCACAATCAACTCGACCCTTTTATGGGAATGAGGATCAGCCCTTCCGCCATAGTCCGAGTCCGCGTTTACGTCGCACCCCGCTCACCCGACGACTGACGGCGGCAGCCCGCAACCCCGCGCCACGAACGCCGACTCGCTCCGCGACTCGAATATCTCTCACAAAAAAATACGCCGTCATCATCGAAATGGCGGCAGCGGATATATTCAGCGCAGGGTGCACGGTAAAATATTGATTTATTGAAATTTATTGATTTACACTCTCAGGATGAGCATCTCCCTATGACTCGCGCCCCGTTGGCGTGCTACGCCATGTCGGGGTGGGTGGATTCAAATGAACATCTTCGTAATGGTAACTACGAGATTAACATTTTGACCAGCATCACATTGATATCAGCATAATCACCCAAATGAATCATCAGGGGGTGGGACTGCTTGGGCATAATTAGAAGTTTTGTACTTACATATTTATTAAATAATAATAGCTTAGCTAGGTTTAAATTTAAATTCTAAAATAGTTGACATAGAATTAAATATATACGATATAAATATTAAATTAAACTCATTACACATTATAAATTTCCTTATTTCTCGAGGAGTAGTTAAATATCTCCGGTGATGCATATCAGTGTCAGGAACTCGGGGCATGAAACGGCTAGGCAAGGAGGTCCCGATTTATTGTTTTCAATACCTATGTTCCAGTTTTTACCGACCTACCTTGACATGAATATGTTCAAGGGATGAGCTTTCCACGTGAAAAACATCAATCCTTTGGTGTTGTCGCCATGTCAGCAGTGTTTTCCATCTCTGTTGCTCGCGGGCGGGGTTGGTAGGACGCCCTCCTCGCGGCGACCGCCGCCGGAGATGGCCGAATGCCGCCACTTTTCGCAACCGAACTCACCCGAGACCGCACGGAAAATAGAACGCGGGGCGCACTTGTATTTTTTTACTATTTTAAAATTCACTTCAATCACTAAAGTTTAGTATTCGAAAAATGTTTTTAAATAAACATTTGTTAGTTTTTATTGATCGTCCACCTCCTTTGTAATAAAATTTTGAGTCCCCAATTACAACACAAAATTTCAGGATATGAAAAAATCCGCGCGCGATGTGGTACTCGGAAGTATTTTTAATAAAAATGGCCTGCCGCCTCGGCGGGAGGAGTGGCAATGGGCAATGAGGTCGGTACCCTCTCTCTGGCACCCGCGCGCGCCCCTCCCTACCGCTTCACTCCGGCACAGGGTTAGAAAGTTTCAAAAGTGAATCGTGGAAAACACAAATACAACACTGGTGTCCTGGCTGTCGCGATGCACCATTCCTGGCGTCAGGGTGCCTTTCGGGAGAGAACATCTTGCCAATAATACTTGTTACCATTTTTTTATATCCAGAACCAAAGTTATATTGCACCCGGCAATTAACTAAATTACTAAATTAGGTGCTTGACATATTCGAATGACGTCATTTTTATGATCAATTAAGTAACACATTACAAGCTAGGAAAACAACATGAGAATGAAGAAAACTCGTGTCATATATATGATATTTTGTATAATTTATTGAAATACTTTGATTGTGATTGCGTACGTAACCACATACATATAACATATCACAATGTCATCTATGGTCTGCTCTATGCTTTTCTATATATCATATTAGCCTCAATAATGAGTATACGTAATAAAACAGCCTCGTAGGCTACTTATGTACCTACTATTATAGGTTTATGTGGTTTTTATAAATAAAATTGTATGTATGTATATCTTCACGCCAGGTCCCGCGGGGTAGGCAGAGAGAACCGAGCGCCATAAGGCGCAGTCCTTACACACTTCACTCGCATCTCTAACATTCATAGCTCTTAACATAGATAAAATTACAATATTTAATAGAATTATATTTGTAAATTATTACAAATGTATGTTATTATGTAATTAGTATATTATTATAGTTTTAAGAGAGGTTGAGAAAGAGGATTGCTGTTGTGTTCCAGTGAGTGAGTGAGGTTATCAGTAAGGTCTTTAGAAATTGCTGTGTTGGCAGCTGGGGTGGCAATGCGCGTGCGGTACTTCTTTATATTAGATGAGCAGTATGTTTATAGGTATGCCTCATTACGGATATTATAGAATATAGGTATTTATAGATCATCAAGAGAAAAATCGAATTCGGTCCGCCTCTTGTAAAACGGTGGATATGTAATGGAAGCCTGTTAATATAATATTTTAAGAATATGTACAGAAGAAAAAATATAAGAATGTAAGAAGGCTGCAATATTTTTTGTACACAACATCGGGAAGCATACAATCACACTTGATGTAAAGTGGTTCCCATAACCTATGAACAACTGCAATACAAGTAATTTGCTACTACGGCTGCTAATACAGCTCCCGAGGAACTTACCGATAACCCCACTCACTCCCAGGAACACACCAATATAAAAGGGAGTTATTGGGCTTCACAGAGGTGGCAAGTCTGGGTTATATATATGTCGCTCTGCATACCCTACCCTACCTCTCTTATGCAGCCTTGTGTAGTAATCCACAGGGTGTATTTATGAACCCATGCAGAAAATAACCTATGGAGAGCCGATGGGACCGATATTACGTAGTAACTCAATTCACCGCCGCATGTCGGGTGGTAAAGTAGGACGCGTAGTGCTTATTGGCTAGTTCGCGGATCGCACTTATCGGCTTTTTGGTTTAAATGCTCTCCCATTGGTCAGTACGCTGTACGAATCGCTGACATTAAAACACAACACGCAGGCGCTAAAACACAACATTTTGTGAACACTAGCCTTCATGCGCAGACAAGTGGTTTATTGGTTTGTGTATGAACCGATGTATCGAATCGGGCATCACTCGACTAGTGTTACACTAGATACAGGATCTGGAATGGTACTAAGTGGTGAATGGTATTTTATCAGATGCCTATACGTAATATTATTTGAAGAGTTACGATATCTTCTTGTTCGTGGCGATATCTTCATTTAAGACGCGGGAAATTTGATATAATTCCCTTCATTATTTCTTATGGCGCTCGTTTCTCTCTGCCTACCCCGCAACAGACCTGGCGTGAAAACTTGTGCCTGGATGGAGATGCAAGATTTACCCCAAATATTGAAATCTATAGAGAAGCAAATCCAGCACTCAGATTAAAATTTTATTTCGTTTCCTTTTAGAGGCCATCAACGTTACTTCAGGTTTACCTGTAGATTCACATTGCTTCGGAAAGTCATATTCGAAAAGTTATCACTCGGATTCCATACATTTTGAATGAAAACTTTCCGATTCGAATATGGTCTTTCGATGCAATATGAATATGCCTACTGGTGTATTTTTTATGATCTTCTTCATTTCTTTTTTATGATATTGAGCGACGATTCCAATATCTAGTTCCATATCCAACACTGCTTAACAACCTATACTGATACCCACATCTGCTCCAATGGATATCTCTTCAACGGATTCTAGTAAGTGCTATGTTACTCATGTACGATACAATACGATTACTAGAGGATACTCAAGTACAAGTCACTTAACGGATTCTCGTTTCAACTAAGCATCAGAATATATAGAAAAAAGTTAAAACCTAATGATAGAAAATTGAAGATTTTTCATGCAATATCTTTGGAGACCGTCTCCACAAGTAACAAGGCGTACTCTTCTTCGCTTTTATACGTTATTTTACCAAAATTAAGTTAAGGTTCGTTCAGTTTAATTTTCGTAAAATAAAATATATTTGTATTTACTACATTTACTAGTGAATTGTGTTAAAAAAGGATCCATTTTACTATGTTTACATAACCTATCACGATAAACAAGTGGTCTGGCAGACCGTTATCACCACGGCACTCCCCTGGACAGATGACCGTCACGTTGCAGTTCTGTCTGTTATCAAACTCAAACTTATCATAAACATGGGTTTATCTTCTGTTTTTGCCCTGGCTCGTTAACAACTTTTGTCAATCTGTACCAAATTTAAAACGGCTATCGATCGAACATTGAAACATCCTGTTTTATGTCACTTCAACTTTGTAGTGCTGGAATGTTCTTTTAAAAGAAATCACATAAGAACGTGACCTGACTTTACCTTTATGCAATGCTTTGGTGGCCCTAGTGGTCGAGTGTTTAGTAGTCTTTACAATACCTAGGGTAGCGATATGGAGACCTACGTCAGGGCAATTATTTGAGTGACTAACAAATTACACGCGATAGAACGTAATGTCTGACACTCACTATAGACAACGTTTACAGTGACGAGCGTGCTGCTCCTATTTGCAGTGATTTTTATTATCTATACAAATAAATAAAGTTAATGTGTGTATGTAAAATACAACTTACTAAATGCATATGCAAAATCTTAATACTTTAACATTTTTGACTGTCTGTTTGTTGTTTGTTCGGGTTAATATTACAAACGGTTGAACCGATTTTGACGGGATTTTCACTGCCTGATAGTTGATGTTATAAGGTGTTACATTTAGTTTAGAAAAAGTTTTAGGGTTCCGCAGGGGAAAAATATAGGCATTGGAGTTGTGAACAAATTCCAAATGAAATTCCAAAGATGATGCCGCGGGGGAGCCGCTAGTAATATATAAGAGTTTGGCCGCAAATTCATTAAGGCATATCCCTTTACCCTGCAGAATTAAAATATGCCATTTTATTGGAAGTTAACTTTACCCGTTTCCAAAGTAAGCTCAATACTTTTAAACTTTGATACGTGGGAAATGAAACATGTTACTGTCGCCTGGTGTACAGCAGTAACCGTTGTGTAGCTGCCCCTGAAATAGAAGGCGTGGAGTATTGCTTTAGGCATGACCGCTGCATCTGCTACCGCAACAACTCATAAACTTACTGGAAATCTCATTCAGTCGAAGAAACACTACAACCTGGCAGGAATATTTTATTTCACTGCGATCATTTTTAGTTATTAGTTTTATTACACAAACGGCTATATATACACTGAGGAGAATGTATTTATAGTATATATATGTATTAACATACAGTGGATGTCCCAGTTATATCCAGAAGAATACAAGTTGGGGGTTTTCAAACAGCCTGAAAGGGGTTTAAAGGCGGTTACCACATACACGATTATATGTAAAAGATGAAAGTATGATAATTAACAACCTAAATAAGTAGGCACACACATGCTAAAATAATGAATCAATAATGATTGTGGATGAAATTGCACCGTAATCATTTTGGAATATTCTAGAGAAAATATGAATTTATAGGATGATCTATCATATCCAGAAAATTCGCTGCACTACTAAATTCGTGTTTTCAGATTTATGTACTTGCTACGCGGTGAAGGAAAACGTCGTGAGGAACCCCGTAGGAGAAATTATATTTCGAAAGACATGTGACCTAACCTAAGTAAGGTCTGGGTTGTGGAGGTTTGACAACAGTAGCTCTATGTAACAATCAGTATCTTCGCCGAATTCTTGGGCTTAGAATACGGGGTGACTCTAAGAAGAAGGTGTAGTATTACGTATACATAATATCAGCTGGTCTGAAAGAGAGTGTCGGTGTAAAAATAAGAAGAGATATGCTCCGTTGGTTCGGGCATGTAGAAAGAATGCAGGATGAAAGAATGACGACGACGCAATTTGATCTAACCTGCTTTGTGTGCTTCCGCCACCATACAATGCGAAAGTGGAAGGATGTAGGAGCCGAGGAAGACCAAGACTAACCATGAACAAACTGGTCGGGTTTTATCAGAAGGTGATGTCAGGAGCCTTAGGAACCGGCGAGCGTGCATGAGAAGAGCAATGCATGTTAAAGAAGCGAGTGAGGTATGTAAGGATCGAGTCACGTGGCGCTTGGTTCTTCTCTCTGCCTATCCCGCGAGGAATTTGGCGGGATGTTATAGATAGATATATATTTTGTTTATATATGAATAACAGTTCATATTTAGCCTGCAGGGCAGCTCGTGGTTAGCTGTGATGACTAGCGACACCACGAGTACCGAGTTCTCCAGAGCTTTAATCAGGCCTTCGGCTCCGTCAAGTCTTTGGCGGGTGGAATAAAAATTCAACAAAACCTACACATACTCAGCTCTGTCTTGCCCCTATTGGCGGTCTAAAGAGGAGTAATTAGAGCTACGCGCACCAGAAGTGGAAGTATTAACGCCAGGAGTCATTTTGGAGAAAGCGCAGCATATCTCTTGACACGACTTTTTTCTCTCATACCGCCTTTGACTTTTTCTGGTTTTTCGTGGCTCAGTTAATGGCGAGTCTCCTACTATAAGTAGCAATCAGAGATTATATTTATGGAGTCCGGTATCAGTATTAATAAATCCCTCTGGCTCTCATATCAATTTCCTATTAATTTCCGATATTCGCTATAGTTCCAGTAACAGCCGAGAACTCTTCATGAGTACTGTTTCTTTTCCTTGATCCAGGAGCACGGTTTCCACGGCGTGCGTACTACATTCATTACATCAATCTTTTCAAATACCTTTTTCGTGTTGAATCATTACCTATACATGTTATTTTAGACTTAATAATATGAATGTCAATAATTGTTTCTAAATATTTTTGTCTCTACATACTCGTCTAATATTAAATATTTCTAATAGATATCTATCTATCTATAACTTCACACCAAATCCCTCGCGGGATAGGCAGAGAGAATAGAGAGAAGAATTGCAGAAGTATTAAGTGCCACATGACTTGATCCTTACAAACTTCACTCGCTTCTTTAGCATTAATTGCTTTCATCTTATATTTTTATTCGCCAGGTTTCTATAGCTTCTGAGATCACCTTCTGATAAAACACCATCAATTTGGTCATGGTAGGTAAGTCTTAGCCTTCCTCGGCTCCTACATTCTTTTACTTTCGCGTTGTATATCTGTTTCGTAATTGTTTCTTCCTGCATTCTTTCTACATGTCTGAACCAACGGAACATATCTCTTCTTATTTTTACACCGCCACTCTCTTTCAGACCAGCTGATAATATGTATACGTAATACTACACCTTCTTCTTAGAGTCACCCCGTATCCTAAGCCCAAGAATTCGGCGAAGATACTGATTGTATAGAGCTACTGCTGTCAAACCTCCACAACCCAGACGGAAAACCAGACCTTACTTAGGTTAGGTCACATGTCTTTCGAAATATAATTTCTCGTACGGGGTTCCTCATGATGTTTTCCTTCACCGCATAGTAAGTGATAATTACAAATCCTACTAATATTATGAATGCGAAAGTTTGTATGTATGGATGGATGTTTGTTGCTCTTTCACGCTTACACGGCTGAACGGATTTGAATGAAATTTGGCAAGTAGATAAATTATGATCTGGATTAACACATAGGCTACGTTATTTGACTCCACGCGGGCGAAGCCACGGGCAGCAGCTAGTATGTACATAAATCTGAAAATACGAATTTAGTAGTGCAGCAAAATTCATGATATGATACATGATCGCCAGCTATAACGGGTGGCCATCCTGTATCATGAAATTTTGTATAATATTGTTTTTTGATACACTAATACTAGAAATAGTAAGTAATGGCACTTCGTATTTTTAGCATTAGACAGTAATTAAGAAGAAGTAAAATAAATAATGCACGAAGACATTAACTATAAGTACGTGCTAGATATTTTTTGGTAGCGATTCCAAGTTATCTGAACTTCTACATTCATCATGCTTAACGTTATTATAGAAAAAAAACTTCCTTATGTTTAGTTTCTTTATTGCTAAAAGAACGGAGTATAAATAAGGAAGCATTCCAGTTAAACAGTTTTATAACTCGTGTGAAAATGTTGCATTATCTAGACTACAATAGACTAGCAAACTTTTGTGATCCAAGTAGCTACCAAATCAATATATTTTATATGTAGACCGTATAAAAGCGTAATATTTATTTAACTAACTGTATTAAACTAGCAGGTAGTTAGTGGTGAATAATGATTTGGTTTCGCTGCAGGCTCCACAAAGCGTCTCGCTCCCATAGCTAAGTGCAGGAATTATAGCCGGACAAAACTGCCATTTTTCTGCGACACATTATCTCATGTCCACGATTCACCAATGTGCGCGTACTGCGGATCACTGAGCTAGTCAACTCCAAATGCACTTGGAATTGATTAGCTCCATGATGATTAGATGAAAATCTTACAAAGATAGGAGACATTTGATGCTCGTTTGAAGTGGCAACAACAATTATTTAGTTGATGCCAAGTTTATTACGCAAATTTTTTTTCCATTTTGTCTGATAGGTAAGTACGTCTATAGCTCTTCAAAAGTTTCAGTAATTCTATGCATAAGTATTACATATGTACTCGTACTATGTTTTAAAAGCCATTCTGTCCAGAATTGTGTTATCTATATCTTGCAATATTTTATATAGTAGATTATTATATAGTTAAGGACTATGCTACTATATCTCTTTTTTAATTTTATAAGTTCTAGGTTAAATCAAAAGAATAAACAAGATTCTAACCAGAGACCAGTTGGTTAATAGACTGGGTATTTATTCACCGGGATATCGCTGGTGTCAACTCAAAAGAGTTTATAATATTGGGTTTATAAAATGTTGTTTATTTTGTTTGGGCACATTATTATTCAAAATCTTTTTCTTTTAATTTCACTAAGGTGGTAAACAAGCCACGTTAGCCTATACTGTAACTCAGCTTGTCCAACCCTATAATTCTCCACAACTTACTTTCCAATAACCTCCTCCTCGCGGAAGTCTTTATCTAAATAATAACTCCCTGGAGAGTTGTAATGTTTATTGTTTTTGTGTTCTTGCGAATGAGCTCTAATTTAGCTTAATATCGGGAGTGGGAAGACGCGCGCGATTCTCCTTGTATTGCAACCGTTTGGCATAGGCTAAGGTAAGTACTTCACTTTAGACGGGTTATGTACTTACTTGTTTTCCTCACACCGTTGTAAAAAAAGGGAAACGTGCACTTCACAGTTGACTCAGGATGTAAGATGTCATTGTAAAAAATCTTATCAAAATTATTTTTGTAGTTTTTACATGATACGTGCACTACGAATAGACAGAGAGACAAAAAATTGTTTTGCCTTCAGTATCGACAATAAAGTCCTGTAACACTGTTATTTAAAGTTAAATATTTCATATTGATTCGACCCTGCTACAGTTTTATATAAGAATTTAATAACTAAATAACAATAAGACCAAGACTGTACCATCTTCAAATTGGTAGTGTTTTATCGGAAACGACGTCAGGAGCCCTAGGAACCGGCGAGCGTGCATCAAAAGAGCTATGGATGTTAAGTAACGAGTGAGCTGTTTGAGGACCACGTCTTCTGGCGCTCGGCTCTCTTTCTGCCGACTTCGCAAGGGACCCTGGCGTGAAGATATACATACATTCTACTAATAAAAGTATAATACTATATTTTATAACAAATTTTTACCAATAACAAGCAAATTAAATGGCATTTAATGTACTTGCATTTGAAAAAAATATTCCAAATAGCTAATTAATATGTACAATTAGAAATTCATTAGCCAGAGGATGGTAATGAGCGACACTCGGTCTGTTACTAGCGTTTATGTTTCGGTAGCTGTACCTACACAATCATGCGGGCCTTACGCTTCTTTGCCACTGCTTTATAAAGTATCATATCACATCCATCCTTTTTCATCCCACTATAGGGATACGGGCCTCTCTTCAACCGAAGGGGTTTAGAGCATATGGCGCCACGCTGCTCAAATGCGGATTGGCGGAGGCCAGTGTTTTCAAGCCGCCCGAGGGCCACTGACTTAGCTTAACGACTGTTATCTATCGACAACAGCCGAAACCCACGGCTTAACGTGCCCTCAGAGGCTCTCGAGAAACTCGAGATAGAAAAACACATACACCACAGACAGGCTGCGGTCGACGTTGCTTAACCTGCGTGTTCGGTTAGAATGACACGCGCAACAACGCCATCATGCTCTGTTTATTAGTAAATCTAATTAAGTATTTGTCAAAATGTTATACAAAATTAAGCAGATAACTAAACAGCTCTAGCCTGGGATGATTCACATGGGTTGGCCTAAGCTGAAGTACTCATTTATCTGAATAAGTTTATCTTAAGCCTATTTAAATTAGTTTGTTTGGGATTTATCATTCAAACGCCCTTAGAATGCTGATGATGAAACTGCTTCGTATGGACCATACCAGAGTGTGCCAGCTTTGACTCAGGTAAGATTTGTGTTAAATACTATGTAAATAACTTTTATAATTTATACTTTTATATTTATTTAAATTTACCTTATTGTTTTATTTAGTATATAATAGAAAATTACCGTGCTTTGTGCTTGTTCCCACGAGAAGTACAAATCCCGATCTTAAATTTCCTTAGGTATGCAATGTATGTTCTCTCCATTTTTTAAATCTATACAACCAAGTGGAACATATTATATTTTATCTATTAGCCATCTATTTTATAGGTATATAAAGATTAGATACTTTATCCTTTATTTATCATTCGTCGTTAAATGGGGCATCAGGGTATAAACTCAACACCTGCATGTATATCGATTGGCCGGGAGCGAACCATAATTCAGTAGTGACCTGACCTAGGTCATCGTGCCAGTGTTGGCTGAAGTCCTTACAGCGAGCTGACCCAGATTTCAGCGCCGCGGCTAGTGCATAAAAGCTTGCCAACACGCTTTCCCTAATAACAAACATTCCCTGGAATTAAGGTGACTAGATTATCAGGTAACCTGCGATTTCGGCTTGCATGACAGACGTGTTTTGTGTATATTATATTTAATTTATAATAACTATAATATTTCAATACGTAAGTAGGTATGTGAGAATAAATTTAGTTGTTGCGTAGTTTTAAGATAAACAGGTACCATTTGAATTTCACGACACTGGTTATATATTGTTAAATATTATTTTGAAAAAGGAGTACCAACTAGATAAGGAGTAGGCTGGAAGATATCTTTTTTAGAGATGCGTGCCTTTACGAACTATGTACTTTATACTTTGTAACTCTTTAATTTGTTGTGTGCAAAAAAGGATAATTAATATAAGTCTATTATGCTGTGGGAAAATGCTAATGACTAAAATCGAATGGTATTGTGACATTTTATTGACATATTTGATTGACAAATAACCAACAGCATGTCTGATGTACAAAACTGTAGCGTTCGATATTTTTATGTTATACATTGTTTATACTAAAAAGTACGTTTGAAAAAGTACATACAGCTCTCTAATATGAGACGATTCTCGGAGCTCACGTAACTTTAAGATAAAAGGATTTGAAGCTTAGGTAATTTTACAATACAAGGAATGCGATACTTGTATGTTTTCTCACAGGCTTACTGATAACCTCATTCACTCACAAGAATACAAAGTCCTCCAGAGATTGTTATCGGCTGCGGTCTTCTTTAGAGGTTTTCCTACTGTCGGTTCACCTATTAATAATGGCTGTGCCTTACCTTTTCTTAGACTTAACTTTTTGCTATTTCTTTTGTTTAATTTTGTTTGTCATTAGATGTACTGATGAGCAACATAACTCTTAAAATAAAAGTAGGCTAAGTTATAGATGCTACTCCTGCTGCCACGTAATTGAATGTTTCCGGAGACAAAATATTTCTAACGGTTCGTACACGTTAGATCTATTTCAAAATAATAGCGAAAGCCTTCTCTAAATTTGGGGTTCTCGAGTGTCCAATGAATAAGCAGAATTTACTGTAACGGCAATGGCGAACGGTCGTCGGTAACTGTTAAACTACACGATGGTAAAAGCTACGAACAAAAAGAAATCCTTCGGCTTTCTAACAGAGACGTGTGCCCATAATGTTGAGCTTGGTGGAATCTCGCGTACTATTCACGTATAGTTTATTCATATTTACGTTCGTCTTAACATTATCATCACATTGGAAGTTTCGCCAGCACTTTGGGCTCATCTTTGCACTATTTTAACAGATCTTATCAGTGTTTAGGCGCCATGTCCTTATCAGTTTTGAGATTAGCTGTCAATGCGTTGTCACGCTTGCGAAAATCTCAGATAAATGTACGAGATTCTTTGCGAACGTTATTTTTCTAATACTTTACAAAATACTGCAGAAAGTATAAAATGCACAATTTTTTGAATAGACACGTAGGACGCGACGACAAATATAATTCAATATATTTATCATCGTCGCGTCCTGCTGTGTCTACTATCTTATACTTGTATCCTACTTACATCGATATAGTTAATGATTCGTAGATTCACTGGGATATTTTTTATAACTATTGTTATAAATGCGGAAATAATTTGTCAGTTCGTCCTTGGTAACCTTTTCATACCTGTACCTATTCTGAATTGATTTATATATGGCATGTGCTCCTAACTACTACGCTTGCGACGTAGTGAAGAATATAGATTTCTGTTGAAATTTGGTCACAAGCTATCATTTCATTATATTTTTGTAATTCGATATGTAGCTGTACACAGTACATCGAAGTAAATTGCTATTGTAAAACTAAAATGCAGGCAGAAGGCAATTTAAAAAGAGAATTTATTAGGCATATTATTTTACGAATATTATCGCTGTCTCTGCATTATATTATTTGAATTTTCCAGATACCTTACATGTCATATATATTGTGATCCGTTTTGGGAGTTTATACTTCAGGACATTGATTCAAAAGTCCATAATTCCAGTGAAAACTCTATATTAATGCTATAGATTTATGATTAGTCTACGCTACGTAGCGCATCGTAGACTATGGGTATGTCTATAAATATTGTTATCTATAACAAAAGTCCGTGTGATCATATTGTTTTCTAATACCAGTTTACTTGTTCACGTTTCGTGCTTATTAAATACATAATTGCATTCCTATCTTTGTCATAATGATCATTTATAAATCTATATAATCGTTGGAGATTTACGTAGTTAACGAATCAAGATTTATATCTTGATTCATTAACGAAATCTCCATTAACATGAGTCTCATTATATTTTACACTTTAAGTTTAATAATATATTACTATACGCCTCACTCGCTTCTTTGTTCATTCATAGCTATTTAAATACAGCGTCATCTAACGCTCAATTATCTCTGTCTCAAACTGGAATTGGTGGGATGATAAATTAATAAGATGTAAGAGACTACAAAATTAAAAAATAATAATGCATGGCATACCAATTTCTGTCGAAGAAAATCAAAGACGATGGAAATCTATCATTTTGTAGTGTAATCTGAATTAAAACTGAATACGAGCTCTATCTACTAATCTTAAATAAATTGCAATTCTAAAAGTCTATTCAGCTCAGATTTTAGAACTACTGGGTCTAAAGATCTTCAATCATGCATTTTCTTATTAAATACATATCGTTTCAGAAAGGTATAACTAGCCGAAAGGCGATTCCACTCCTTAATATGAACGAACTACTTTACATCCTGCCAACGTTGTATATAAAATATAATAATACGTGCTTGTACAGGGAAAGAAACTACATATACGACTTGTACAAATACATATTTTACCTACCTACTATTACGTAATGGAATGAGGTAAATAAAGTGAAATGATACTAACATATCAATATTTTTACAGAGGCTAGGGGACCCTAAGACTGTGCAACGTTTAGTAGAAGGAAGTAGAAGGGCCCGTCCTGCTAGAGCCGCGAGTAACGGTCGGGTTCGGTTCAATGACTCGATTCGGACGGTCAATTTTCGCCGTGTACTGTTAGACATCTCTCGGCTAGCAATATGTGCTGCAACCGCCGCTGAGAATGTATCCCGCATTCATAAGAAATTAAATCGCGGTTGAGGGAATCAAACTGCATTCATATTATTAATAATTTAATAAAGAATATTTGTAAATCAACATACATTAATTTTCATAATACGGCATAAGTATGTATGTGGTATAAAACGTATTGGATGTAACCATATATCTTATAATAAATACATACTTATGTAGTCCGAAAATATAGTGGAGTTAGACTTATGAACATTATAAGAAGATATATCATCAATTGAGAGATATCCTAAATCATACCTAGGATTATGGGTGTCTTAAAAGATGTAGGGCGCATCTAAAGAGCCTGACATGGGAAGTATCATCACACAAAAAATCGCAGCCAATTAATAACGTCCAGGAAGCTTCTAAAGAGTTGCTTTGTTAGCAACTGGGGTGGGAACGCTTAAGCTATATTTCTTGTATTACAAGCATTAGGTTACTTACGGTAACCACTTTGTATCAGGTGGGTTTTATGTTTTATGCTTCCTGACATTGTATAAAGAATATGTATGAACAAGGTGTACATTTAAGGCTTATTAGAAGCTAGCCGTGTACCGTTATAGGAAGTTGTGGCAAGTGAACAGACAAACAGACTGGTCCTTTTTAGGGTCCCATATACGAAGTGTATCAATCTATGTATTTTGGCTCTGCTGTCTGTCCGTATATCTATCACAGCGTTGTGTGTTATCTTGAAGCGTAATAGATGAGACTTGAAATTTTCACAAATTACTATGGGCCTCTATAATAACAAGTAACATTATAAAAAAGGATAAAATAAAAGTTTCCATACGTCAAATTAGTATTTATCTGTGTTTTACTACTCTGTGTTAAGGAACACTTCGCCTGAGAGTTCATCTAGAACTTGCCGGTTTATTTGCCAATTATTTTTACGGATCGCAAGTTATAAAGTCTGTATAAACACATAATATCATATCGATATAACTAATTCAATGAGATGAACATTTTATACTGCACAACATGTTTACACAATTCAACCTAGACGCAGTTGGCGATGGATTCCTACAAAGTGTGTCACAGGTGTGCGGAGGGAGCGGCCCGGTTCCTGCTCCAACAACTCCCAATTCCGAGAAGAGCTAGCTAGCGGGTGAGAGTTCTGATCTGACGGAATCTCCTTACTTGCCTTAATGAGTCATCTGCACAAATTGAGACATTTGCCAGAGAGGTAGGACGCATCAAAGCATTCCAACTGGAGAAGTAACCCCACCTCACGAATACCGCATCCAAATAAAAACTCCCTGTACATTGTTGTGTTGTTGGAGCTGGAAAAAGTTTGTAAGTACCTTGCTTTCATTTATTTGCTATTACTGTTGTTGTTGACCGTATTCGCAATGATGATATTAGAAAGAGAGTTGGTCTGAAAGAGAGCGTCGGTGTTAAAGTAAGATGAGGCATGCTCCGTTGGTTCGGACATGTAGAAAGAATGCAAGATGAAAGAATGCCGAAGCAGATATACAATGCAAAAGTGGAAGGATGTAGGAGCCGAGGAAGGCCAAGACTTACCTACCATGACCAAATTGGTCGTGTTCTATCAGAAGGTGATGTCACGAGCCCTAGAAACCGGCGAGCATGCATGAAAAGAGCAATGAATGTTAAAGAAGCGAGTGAGGTATGTAAGGATCGAGTCGCGTGGCGCTCGGATCTCTCTGCCTACCCCGTAAGGGATTTGGCGTGAAGTTATAGTAGTAGTAGTAGGTATAGTAGTACTGTTGTCTCCATGGATTTGTTTCGGATTGCTATAAGTGTTGGTGATATTAATGTGCGAGAGTGGCACCCAAACCAAATGGCAAACAAGCATATAACGCACCTAATGTAGTCACTATAACTGAAAAACGCTTTCAAGTTCTGGTTTGATGACTACACGAGCCATTGCCAGTAAGTTTGGCAGTTCACAGGCTCAATTAATAAAAACATATTAGCCGATTTATTACTTTTTACAAAACAAGGAATATTACGTTTTACTACGGTTTTTTTAATAATTATCTCTAATAATGATTGGTATCATTACCATTACTCCATACCGGTATTACTAACTAATTGGAAGATATTAACGATTAAAATGCAATTCGTTGACGATTACTTAACAGTAAGGACATAATTTTTACAATTTCATAAATGATTATTTCATTACCACACCCACATAATTAGATAGGAAGACAAAAATAATGTGTTGCCTAATTTTGTCACTGGTTTCCCCATTATCGATGGCTACGTCATAACTTCATGTCTTCTCTCAGATTATCAGATTGCGTTCGCGTAATCAGGACACCTGCCATTGCGCAGTGTGACGCTTACACCGCGTTCCTATTTCGTTCATTGGGAGCTAAATATTTTATCGAATTAATGCTTTATCCTGCTCTGGTAAAAGGAAAAATAGCGAGATAGCAATAGGCATCGGGCGGTAGTCACAGTAGGCATATAACAGTAGGATAACTAGCGCACTTAGGTCTTTTAAAATAATATCAGATGCGGCTGATTTGACTGCTAGAGAACTTCACATGGAGCATTAAACTCATGTAGAGTACCATATCAGCGTGAGTGTGATGATATTGAACGTTTCTTTGATACTCTACTGCGGTGCAATTGAGCGGTATTAGAGCGGACATAATATACAAAATTTTCTATTTTAAAAAAAAGCTCGGAAATTGTTCCGCAAAGCTCGCAGATATATAAACAATGTGGTCACGGCTGGCAGTACGAAACGACTGGTCATTTCTATTAACGATCCTACCTAACAAGAGCATGACTAATTATGGCAAAAAATACTAAATGCGTTAGTTATCCTACTGCTATATCTCTGTACTGTGGTGATGTCGACTAGGCCGACTTGAGTGGACTTCCAACGGCAGCCGTTAGCGAGTTGTCCCGTTACTGCGCGGCTCATCACTAATTCCATCTCACGAAAGCTCGATTTTTGGCGGCAAATTGATTAACCCGAAATGATATCCGGCACTCTCAATAACTACGTTAGTATTGCGTTTTCTTACAATTTGACGACCTCGACAATGTGATCGACATTTCTAGGGCGGAAAGTCTGAGCTTATATACTTTTTCATACCACTGAGGTTGCAAGAAGCGTAAGGCCTGCTTGATGGTAAGAAGTGGCTTTAATCTAAGCATGATATAATTTTCATTTTTATGCATTTGATTGAATTTTATATACTTACATCTAATATAGGTAGTCAGAATTGTGATATATTATTTCCCCTTCTTAGCGTTATATCGTTTCCCAATCTATTGGAATTGACGGGGTCTACTAACTAAGCTTAAAGAGTTTGTGAAGATATTGATTTTTACATGGAACGACTGCGTCATACTTCCACAACTCACGAGGGAAATTCTGAATTTCTTAGGTAAGGTCACACGTCTTTCGAAATATAGTTTTTGGACCCGCAGGGTTCCTCACAATAATTTTCACCACCGCCGAGCAAATGATAATCACAAATATGTACATAAATCCGAAAATACGAATTAAGCGGTAAATGCCAGGTTTCGAACCATTGACCAGTTGGTCTATAGGCCGGCTCTTTATCCACTGGGCTATCTGCTTTCACAAATATAAATTATATACTTCAATATTGTCGGTTTGGTTATTGGTTTGGTATGGTGTCAGTCATTATTTTTAGGTTTAAAGCTAACATTTCCTGGTCGTAATGATTGCATCATGCACAATAACAAATGAGGGTTTACCTAATTACAGATATTACAGTACAACAATATTTAAAAGCAGTTCAACTAGCGAACTCAATTTATAAATGGCCGCGGTCAAATAATATCTCTCTCTCTTTGACTTATGTCTGTTATAATAATGTATATACTCCACATGCTATAAACGTCCATATAGCATATTAGCTACTTATATCAGATAATTTAATATGGTGATTGTTTGTTGGATAAACAAAAAATATGTTTATAGAAGTTTTAAAGGACCGATAACGCAAGAGTAAAACCCCTGATGTTGCAAATGTTCATAGACTACAATAACTGCTTACCATCAGACAGGCACTTAGTTTGTTTATCATCTTAGAAAAAAATTAGAGAAAAAAATGTAAAATTCATAAAAAAAATCTTTAATACCATCAAATATTTTACCCTGGCCGGGGCTACCTCTAATTATTTTTTATTTTATACAACAGGCGGCAACGCGATATTCGACATACGAAAATGTGATTAATAAATGTAAGCCTGCTTAACTGAGCATGGGTGATGAAAACTTAGAACCCAAGGTGCGAGAAGAAGTGCCTTGCTCTTATTTTTTTTCGGCACATCAGCTAATGACCACTTTGCGGAACACTGCACCAGTGAGTTACTATTTGGCTGTGGTTTTCTGTGAGGTTGTGGCACTTCCCCAGGCGAACCGCTTTGATGTGCCCTACCTCTCTTAACTAAATAAATTCATATTGTCATTAAATTAATGAGAACAATATCATAATGAGAATCAATAGATCAAGGAAGTCAAATTGTTTTTGGTTTCAGTTAAGTAGTGTTAGCGGTATAAAATTCATTAATATCAATGGAAACTAAATTTAGCATGTATTGAATATAAAAAAATCTTCCTAGCGTTACCCCGTTTCCTGATGCCTTAGGATTGACGGTATCCGCTATGTAAGCTTATCGATTTGACGAAGATACTGATTTAAACATGAAGCGACTGCCGTTAGGAGGTCTAACCTGAAAGGGATAATCCTTTCTTAGGTTAGGTAACACATCTTTCAAAATATAATTTTTCGGACGTGCAGGTTTCCTTACGAAGTGTTCTTTCTCCAAACGAGTGAAATTATGAATATGTACACAACTCTGCGCTGAATATAAAGAATGTCACAATCTATCTATTACTTCACGCCAAATCTCTTGCTGGGTAGGCTGTGAGAGCCGAGCGCCACATGAATCGATTCTTACAACCCTCACTTCATTTTCATTTTCTTCAGATTCATAATTTTTCTCGTTCATACTCGCTGGTTTCTAAGGCTCATACATGACATAAAGACATGACATGACATGAAATAAAGAAAGTCACGTTATAAATATAATAAATAAAGATCATTTCTACCTTAGAGCGTTATTAATATATTGTATTTCTTCCACATTTAGACATTAAATGTATTTTATTATATACTATGGCGACATCCAAATATGCATTCACACATGCAGACACATCCTTTCAACCCTAAGCACACTCACATTCTTACACTCGCTTACATCCTAGATGTTTATATATACTACTTAAATATGTGTAATGTGTATGTATTATGTCATATAGAACCTCCTTTGAGAGAACCTCCTCCAGACTGTCATTGTATGAAGGTAGGTACATGAAACAATATTATATTTCAAATAGTTCACTGTGACATACACAGGACGTAATGTGTTTATTTTGACAGGCGAAATATCTCTCAAGGTTTCACAGCGGTGATCATTTGAGCTTTTCAAAAGTCTCTATGCACATATGAAACAAATACAGCACAAAGGCTAGTTCGCTGTAAAAATAGTTTACCTTTGTGCGATAAAACACACCAATTGTACTCTTTTTTTATATCCATAGGTATTACGTATCATTCATATATTCACATGTGAACTTATTAGTATCGCATAAGAATATGCGAAAGTAATAAAATATAAACAGGCATTAAACCATTTCTTAGCATTAAAATTTCATCCCTAATATGTAATGGTTACTTAGTTTAACTCATTAAATAGTGCACATAGTGCATTTAGTAACACTTATTACATTTTTTTTTTCAATTAAATTGAGTCTACTTCTACTAGTAGAAGAAACGTCTAAAAGCTGCATTGACGATATATCATATAAATATCCAATATGGAATAATTGCAGGTGTATTTCTGCAATAGCACAGCATTTACTCAAATATAAGAGTACTAAGGTTCTGAGATCTCAAATATGCACCTGACACAGTGAATTATTATTAGAGTGCACAATTAAATAGCATTTTGTGTTACTTGGTCTATAGGTATATGTAGACCAGAATTTAACTTCAAACGAATACCCATTCTCAAGGATCAAACATAGAGATCGCGTTTGTCGTCCTAGCCAGGCGCAGCCCGTTGCGTGCCAATACTGTCCTCTTACTGTAGTTTTATATCTAATTTACATTTCACAGCGCTCGATGTGTACCCGTCTTTAATTAGTACATGAACTATATATCTCACATTAGATTTCGATTAGTAGCCCTTTAAATAGAAAACAATCGTAAAGAGGATGAAGTTCTTAAGAAGAACACAAAGATGTAACTGTCCACTTGATGTGTTACAAACGTCTATCGACTACGTGCAACGCTTTACCAAGGTGTACTAAGAATTACATATACATAAATATACGTGAAGAAAAAGAGTTCATTGGTACTCGTTGTATCAAGTGGTAGGCATCCTTCATATTTATATATTACCTGCCTTATAAGAATCCATTAAAATCACCAACTAAGCAGGATAAACGCAGTCGAATTGCGAGCGTTGTGCAAAATCTGTGGCGTAACGCTTGTAGACCGTATTCGCAATAATGATGAATAATAATAATATTACACAGAGTTGGATTGAAAGAGAGCGTGGTGTTGAAATAAGAAGAGGCATGCTCCGTTAGTTCGGACATGTGGAAAGAATGCGGGAAGAATTACGAAACAGATATACAACGCAAAAGTGGAAAGATGTAGGAGCTGAGGAAGGCCAAGACTTACCTACTATAACCGAATTGATCGTGTTCTATCAGAAGGTGATGTCAGGAGCCTTACAAACCGGCGAACGTGCATGAGAAGAGCAGTGAATGTTAAGGAAGCGAGTGAGGTATGTAAGGATCGAGACATATGGCGCACGGTTCTCTCTGTCTACGCCGCAAGGGAATTTGTCGTCAAGTTATACATACATACCTACTAATAACATTATGTACTTACTTGATAGGAAAGGGTTTGTAAGAAGTTGAATTCGTGTCTCTATAGTAGCGCAACAATCCTGTATGCGTGAAATGTTTTAAGGTACAGTGATTTCAATGTAAAACAATTGTTTTGTATTTACAGTGAGTTAGTGAGGGTACTACAGGGCAACAACACGGCAAGAGGAGGCCGGCGCGAGGCGCGGACGCAGACCGTGCTCGCAGTGGTTGCGATTGCGTAAGCGCTCGGGGCCGATTTCTAGCGCTCCCACGCGGCAAGGTCAGCTTAAACACCTCGGAGGACTGCTCCCACTTGCCTCGCTTGTTTATACTATGTTAAGTAATAGAACAAGAATGCTAGGCGACTTCATCAGGGTTAAAACACCTAACAAGCGAAATAGGCTCTAGTTACCTTGGAATATGCTCTGAAATTCTGATTGTATAAATAATGTAGTTAGATTCGGTCGGGCTGAAAAGTATTATTGATATAATAGGAGCATAGATTTTGATTAATATACACACAACTAGCATTTTTTATTGTAGCACTAAACTAGGGACGTACGTTTATTTTTTCTCCGTTTTTATTCTGGCAGATGATATGTAACAGAAATAAAAAGCTCATTTATGATGATGGAAGTTGGTGGTGGCCGCAGGTATATCTTTGGCATTTGGGCATGTATTTTTAGTTTTATATTATAATTAATTTATATATGTTTCTTTTGTTATCTACATTGTTAAATATTTATTAAGATTAGAAAATTTCACACACTCATAGTCCATTCAGAGAGAAGACCATTAGGCAAGTACAGCTAACAATTCATTTTACAAGCGACTATTAAAGCGCAAGCAGCATAGCGGTGTTCACCACCGTCTAAAATTTTATATGACTTTCACATGCGAGTCCCGATACAGAACCTCGGTACGGACCCTTCATCACGATAGACGTCTAAATAAAGTGTCGAGTACATATACGCAATTTGCTTTTAGTGCTATTTTATAGTTGTTTTATGATACGGCGCGTCGATCAAAGGGAGAAATCACAAGTTACGAATGTTGCCTACATTTGTTAAGTATGTCAGTTATCCTCTGAGTGAGGTACACAGCGAGGTTCCTACCTACACAATGTAGAGATAATCATGGCACCACCATTACAGCGTGAGACCTTGGGAAACTACGCCTACCTACCTCATTTATTATGTGAGACGCTAGCGCAAACCTATGCTTTGTTTGTTGTGCAGGGAATTAAATGCTACTTGCAACTTTTGCATAAACATTTATGTAACGTTATAATTCATAAATAATTAGGTTTTTATAGCCGTGTGCGGGAAGGTAAAATGGCACTCTTAAAAGATCATTTTTTAATTAAACTCTGGCTGTATGGCAGCCTGTCACAGGTGTTTATTTTAAAATTCAGTCGATACATAAACGTGAGCTTGAACATAATTATATGACATGCTTCATGCCATATATTCCATAAGAAATTATCAGAAAATAATGTATTAAAAATTTAATACTGATCAAAAAGTGAAGTTTTTCATCGAAGTAGAACAAACCGCTTATTTTCAATAACGTAAAAAGAAGTTATTTTCTAAATTATTCAATTTGATCGCCATACTCTGAAGATTGCTTCGTTTTTTAAATGGAAAACTATAATTATTAAACGTATTTTAATATTGATACAAAGATAAATCACAGTTTAAGAGAGGTAAAGCGCAACAACGCAGCCCACATACCGCAGCTAAATAACAACTCCCTAGAGGGTTGTTGTGCTCCTGCGTATGAGTGAGATCACCAGTAAGCTCCTAAGGAGTTGCTGTGTAAGCAGCAGAGGAGGCACCGTCCGAGTGATACTTAATACTGCTTTACATCAGGTGGGCCGTATGCTTGTATGGCTTCCGACGTTGTATAAAAAAAATACATGCTTTATTCCGTCATCATTTTAATCTTATTTATACCACTAAGGTGGCAATCAAGCATACGGCCTGCCTGATGGTAAACGGTCACCGTAGCATATGGACATTTACAACACCAGGGGTGTCACTCATGCGTTGCCGACCCTCTGAAAACCTCTTCACGCATTTCTTGAAGAATTCCATGCTGTAGTCCCTTGGAAAAACCTCGGTTAGGAGCTCATTCCACAGCTTGAAAGTTCTCGTAAGAAAACTTCTCTGGGACTGCACAGTACGCGACCATTGCGGTTCCAGCGTATGAGGGTGAACTCCCGCCGTCGGCGAGCGGTGGGTTATAAAAAGTAGCATCGGCATCATATCGAACAATTCTTTAGAACACAAGCCGATGTACAATCGGTAGAACACACAAAGGGAGGCAAAGTCTCTCCTTCAACTTAAAGGTTCAATACCGTGTCTACGCTTAAGATTGTCGACAATTCTCACAGCTCGTCTCTGAATCGAATCACATGGTCCAAGTTGGTATCCAGGTGCTCCCGCCCAAAGGTGACTAGTACCAAGTGCGGTTTGACTTGAGACTTATATAAGTCTTTGCGCGGGGCAATGACGCCAAAGTCCCATCTGGTTTTTGCAGTGGTAGCATGGAAAGTTGACAGAAATTTCCCTCGGCAGCTTTAGCGACCAGAAAGCATGGCTTCCAAAGGTAAGGCTCGCAAGCCGCTCACCAAATCTGCCGACAAAATCTAATTTTGCTCTAGCTACCACCCTTTTACTTGACCTCGAGACAGCATTCAGTTTGCGCTTCAAAACAGAGACATTAGGATCCCATTAGCACGCGCCGTGGTCCAAGCATTGTAAGCAGCCTGCTTAAGAAGATTGGCTTCCCTACCATGCCGATTAAACCACGGCCGCTTTAAGCTCCCGCTGTAGCTACTAGGCGATTGGGAATGTAGCATTCCATGCCATCCATTATCTCCGCAGCCACTACCACAGCAATCTTTCGTTTCTAGTGTTAAATAAGGATAAATAAAAAAATTAAGGAATTAAAGTATGTACAGAACCGTGACAGTGCACTTGACCAGCCCACAGCTTACAAATAGTCCTCACTCCATACCAACCCGTATTTATGCCGTTTCTTTTATAGTTATGCTGGTGAGCCAGCAGGTCCAGGCTGCGACAAGAAGTGCGATGAGGAAGGTTTCATCCATGAAATAAGAACCAAGGTCCCTTAGCCACAACCAACGCGGCACTACACCATGTAAACTGGAGTAGCTGCTACGGCGTCAAATCTACAAAGTATTGACTACATCTAAAAGAAGATCACTTTTACTTTGAGGGATGAACTGATGATGAACACATTTGAAGTGAATTTTAGTTCTTTTGTGATGAGAGTATTGATTTCGTGACGAAGGAATTTTGGATGCAGGTAGTCGTGTTTCGAAAGCTCCAGGGACGAGTGCCTATCGGATAGCGTTATACGCCAACGGCGTAGTATATATATTATACAAAATATATATTATATTACTCTTATATAATAATATAAGTAATATATAAATTTAATCTACTGTAAATAAATATGCAAATCAACTTTTGAAGTTGTGATATCTTTAGGATCTTCATATAAATTAATTCTTTATCCAGCGATAGAGCGGTGGCAAGCTAAATTAACCATCTTATTAAAATAATAACATCAGTGATCTACGACATCGTAGCATTTCGTCTATTTGATTTTTATCTCCCTTATCCCTGGGTACTATCTCCACAATCCGAATCATAAGGATTTATAATTACATAAAGAACATCGATACTGACAGAACTACAGTACTCAATTCTAAAGGCGGGAATTTGTGCGATAATATCAATTTAAACATAAGAAAATATTTTTTTTAGGAAATAAATGCGGAGTCTCTCTTTACTACCTACTTTTGAATGATTTTTTTTTGTTGTCCCTGAGGATGGTTTCTTCTAAGTATTTATTGAAGAACTAATAAATTTTTGCAAAATTTGTGATATAGCAGTAATAAAGATATTAATTAATAACAATGTCTGACTCTATTTGAGAATATCTTTATTACAGCTAAACGTCACGAGAACAACCAAACAAGAGTGCCTATACTGAGTAATAAATGTAATCATATACAATAAATAAATATTAGGACGATAAATATATCAACAAATATCATTAGCATAACTTAAAAAAAGGTGACAAAATTTCGGAATCGATTTATATCGCTAATTACTTTGATAACTGTGGCGATGACCATAATAACCGTACTTATTTCGTCTCTCATTGTAAATATAATAGACTTGCTCGGTACAATAATTACATTTAATTTGAACAATCTACGCTATACGCAAATGCAGTTTTATCTATGAACATCAAACAGGAAATTAACACAAGCAAATTTGTGGCAAGCTAGCGGTACCGCGCTCTCAGAGCCTCCGGCGTCTAAATAAATTAAAAAGAATGAAGTACACAGTCTACACAATCAAGACGACAGAAAAAAGTTTGTTCCTTTTCTCCTATATTTCCACGGTTGTGTGAGAGAGAGGCCCCGTGAATATGGATCTACGGTGGAATATAGTATATGGAAGGTGCTACGAATGACTCTATCACATAAAATCTGTTTCTTTTTTTATTATTATCTGTCAGTTTAGTGTTAGTAATTTTGATGTGTATAGTGTACATAATCTTAGATTCGTATTTTGAAATACGTGTCTATATGGAATAAAAAAAACTGAGTGATATAATATGGTTTAATAGGAAACGTGAATAAATGGATCATATGTCGTAATTTAAATTTGAGAACTCTTGTGAAATTATAAAAATATATGTTTATTGAGTATATTATAACGGATCCATTAATTCATTGGTAATTTAATCCACATTAGTTACTCTGATTCCACGATCAGATACTTCATGTGTTCTAGTCCCGGCCGTCAACCACTACCATAAACAGACATGTAACTTGGCTGCTTTGGTAGCGACAGCCTCGGCTTCTGCAATTGTCTCTGTGTTTACCACTAATTGTAACAGAAGATGAATGGACCTGTGTTGTTACTTCCTGGGTGGTGTGATCGCTCTTGCCACCTTCAGATAGTGGGTATCTTACTATAAAAAGAACGCGGTTGCACTCACTGCTATGGTATATTATTATCTCTGCAACAGACGTCTCGCTTCACCGCAAGGCATCATCAGTTGCTGAAAATATCGTTCGACATGCATATCTTTCTTGAAAATGAATTTGCAAGCTGATGAAGCAAATTTTCTATAAAAAGGTACAATAATTTTCCTTAAAATCGCTCTCGCATTGTACTGAATATTGTATTTGTGTAAGAAAAACGTTTACATTACATTTTGTAGATATTATTAGCACAAGCATAAAAATAACGTACCTATTTGCATGTTTTATTTTGTTAAATCTCTACCACTGCCTTCACCAGTATAGAAGATATATAGTACATAGTCATACATACAATTATCTGAAATTATAATGTCTACTGCGTCCTAGAGAGGGATAGAACTTTTGATAGGTGCCGCGGTGCAGCGCGCGCGCACGTGAGAATGGGCGGCGTGAACAGTATAGTAATATTAATCGCTTTCATGCTAGACAGAGACGAAGAATGTGAAATCAGGGTGGTTCCACGTGGGGTCATCGACCTGCCGCGATACGCGTATCGGTGATTTTTATAATTTGGATTTTGGGACAAAATTTCCGTCTTAGTGCCCGGAAGACTATACAACCCGATTTATCAAAGGCCAGAGGCCACTGCATAGCAATTTTTGGGAACGAACGACTGAACTAATTACGTACATGTCAATTGGTATTATTTTTTTACTTATTCGTTAGTTTAATGTCATTTGCCTAAGTTACCTGTCAGTAAAATTTAGTCTAGAAAAATAGGAGTTATTCTTCTTCTTCGCGTTATCCCGTTGCCTAATCCGTTAGGATTGGAGGAGTCCGCTACCTTTGGCGAAGACACTGATTCTTACATAGAGAGACTGCCATCAGACTTTCACAACCCAGAGGGGAATATCAGATCCTTCTTAGATTAGGTCATACGTCTTTCGAAATATAATTTCCTGGTCGTGTGGATTTTCTCACGATGTGTTCCTTCACCGCCGGTTAAGTGATAAATATGTACATAAATACGAAAACACGAATTTAGTGGTACATGCCCGCCAGGGTTTGAACCGGGGACCGGGTGATCAATAGGGCGGGCCCTTATCCACTGGCCATCACCGCTTAGAAAAATAGAAGTTATTGAGGACCTCGGTGGCGCATTCGTGAATGACGCGACTTTGATATCAACGCTTCTTTTAGAACACAAGACAAACTTTGCTAATAGAGATATATCGAATAATCAAATTGTTAATTTATAATAACTTCTTCTTCTTTCTAGCGTTATCCCGTGTCCTAATCCATTAGGATTGGCGGGGACCGCTACCTTAGGTGAAGAATTTGATAATACCGATTTTCTATATGGAGTGACTGTCTTCAGATATTCGAAACCTACAGGAACACCGGACTTTTTATAAGTCAGATCACACGGCGAATATAATTTGCCTTGTGTGTTTCCTCGCGACGTTTCCCGTCACATCATCCGACCAATGTCAATTACAAATAATTACATAAATCCGAAAACACCAATTTAGTGGTATATGCCCACGCCAGGATTCCAACCGGGGACCAGTTGGTCAATAGGTCGATTCTTTATCACTTTGCTATCAATACTCTTGTTAACTTATAATAGAATTACAAGCAAATAAATTTACTAGTTGGAACAAAATAAAAAAAAATATTGAAGTATTTGGAATTGTCCACCAAACTGTCGACTCATAGGTATTCAACAGATTTAAAACATAACCACATTTACAAAGAGAATAGTAGTTTACATACATTAAATATACGCTACACGGAGCCAAGGAATGTAAATACAAAACATTCACTGCCAACACGTGGCCTTGATACAAATAATAGGAAAGATAAAGAAGAATATACGAAAATGACCCTGTATACACCACATGTTCAAATTCTGGCAAAGAAAATGTAGTACACAACTGAACTTTATAATAATCACCCTGTTTAGGCAAATATTCTTTTTGCGGTCCACAATCAATTTCCCAGGGAAGGGAAATATTCCTGCGGTGAGTAAGCTCGTTACACATTTACTATAGAGGTCCGGCTTAAGCGGCGGAAATTTTTACAAGAATTTGATTGCCAGTGCAAAAGTGCGTTATATAAACAAGTGACATAACACCGCTGTCACCGATCACCGCAACGTTCCAATCGGTTCGTCCCATTGTATGCTAATTATGACCTTCGTTTGATACTGTAGCGTTTATCACCCTTAATTTTTTGTCTATGGATGATCTCCCACGAGTCTTTTTATACAACGTCGGGTGGCAAACGATTCGCTTGATGTTAGGGTTTCCTATCATATATGGCCGGTGTCAACCAGTAGACGCTGTACTATCCGGAGTTTCATTAGGCCAGTGACACTGTTACGTGACCTTATAATATGATATTAACAACCAATGTAAACCAATGAATTGTTATTAGATCTGAAAGGTTTTTCGTACAATGTCAGGAGGCATACAAGTATATAGTTTACCTCAGATGAAGTGGTTACAATATGAACGAATGAATACAGGAAGTATATTTTTTAAAGATCCAGAGCAAAATGTACGATTCCTCTTAGTGGAACAGTGAATATATGGGGTTTATTTTGACTTTACCCAAAATCGCAGAATTCCGAGCTAAGCAGGATGATGTTTGTCGTGTCAGTGTTTCTCCAATGTCGTAGATTTTTTCTATCTATTACCACTAAAGCTGTTCTTGCGCCAACCCGTCTTTTTCCTATGCTTATGTATGCTTAAATTTATGACCTAAATGAAGATCTAATAAAGAATTAGAAAGACTCCAAATCTCTGCATTAGTTTTATTTTACTCTCCGCCAGTTTGCGCAGGAAGCATATTCTTTCATTTCTCCGTCCATACTCTTCAATTCCTCCTCCTTCCTTTTCAAAGTTTGGTTTAAATTATGATCTGGTTGTCACAATCTATAACTTCGTTTCTATAAAACATTATTCTCTTTGGTACTTCTTATTCATCGTAATTCTTCGATCAATCTTTCACTCTCCGAGCTTTTAGGCTATGGAACACTTTAGCAAAAATATGACAATAAGTAATGAAATCAATGTCTTATTACGAATATTTAATTGTATTTTATACAATGTGCTTTATTAAGCTTATTCAGATATCTAAAATTAAAAATGAAACACTTGATATACGTTGAACGTTCGTATATTAGGTATGCCAAAGAACAAATAGTACATATAAGCTAGACACTTCAATTTGGAAATAGATATCACTCATTACTGGCCCAGCGCCACTGAATACTGTATTTACGCCAATGCTGTGGTTTAATCATCTAGTACATATTTCGGAACTAAAGCTAAAATAACTCAACTAGTATATATAATATATAACGCTTAATGGGTGTTATACGAGGAATTTTCATTTCGCGCCATTAATCGAATTTCATAATTACTTCCCGGCTTACCGTATGTTTAATTACTAATGCCGAGCATACTTAATACTAAAAAGTGTCGGTATTTTTATCTGTTTTAGGGTTCCATTCGAAAAATGGAAAAAGATGAAAACGAAACCCATATGATACTTATATTAATACGGCCGTCAGTCTGCCCGTCTGTCATAGATACCACGCCTACACCCTGTACTAAAACGACAAATCAAAAATATTTTAATTACGTACCTAAGTACTTGCTGATGCCCGAGTGTGGTGATTTTAAAAAGAGTTTTACGCAAGAACCCTACATGTTTTAAGTAAGCTGAATTTTGACTAAAGACGTAAAAGTGCGTACAGACAGACGGACAATCATTTTAAAAACGAGTATTGTGGCGTCTGTATCGTTAGTAAACTCCTACAGTATCGTCATTAAAAATTTTCATGTACAAACGCAGGCAAGCGCGGCCATTTTGAGTTCATTTCACTGCTTCACATAATTTCCTTCGAGCATAACTTACTTGTACTTCCGTCTACCCGTTACGAAGATGAAGTCCCGTAAAGCTCACGCCCGTGTCCACAGCTGCATCCAGCTGCAGTTGTTATTCTTGAATACAACGTCGGGAGGCATACAACTACACGGCCCACGTGATTAAAAGTTACCTGTAGTCTATGAAACCCTGCTGCTAACACAGCAACTCCTTAAGAGCTTACTAAATAATACTTATATGCTCCAGACTGACAGTTATCTGTGTCACGTGTTTTTACACGTGAGTAATCTTATAAGGGCATCTTTTTTATTTTGGTTACGGAATCTTTCCTCACATACTGGGAAATAGGGAATGTTTTCTATTTACTCAAAAAATTAAATAAGAAAATAAGTATTTACATATACTACTTACCTAAATGCACATGTCGTAAGTTTATGGATAAGGAATACTCATTACGTGGCTCAATTCACACTTGGAGCTATGACCAAAGAATATAATTAAATATTCCTAGCGCAACGTAAGACTTTTGTCCTTTAACTGTCTGCAAACTGATAGGATAGCGGTGCTGAGGCCAGCGTGAGGGTCTGCCATATAGTACCACTTATATCTTTGTAAAGTTGGAACAAAATCTTTTATACGTGCTACTAACGATACCACCTACAAATAAACCACTTGATTGAAAGTACCCCACGGTCACAAAAAACTAAATGCAACCATTTACCGCCTAAATATCTGGGCGACTCGAGCCTACTAACCAATGGGAGAATATTTTAACCAATAATATATAATAAGCGACTTGTTGTGGAAACGTGGACTAACCAATAAGAGCTGCGCTTTCTACGTTACCCCCAGATCAGTAGCGGTGAATTGAGTTACTACGTAATATCTGTCTCATAGGTTCTTCATATGTTATAACTTTAATGTATGCAACAGTTTGAAATTTAAATTCTGTCTATAAACGCTGTATCAGCAGTGTTAGCTTTAATGTAATTATAGGAAAGAGTGATTGATATACGAGATTTGTTGATAAATTCCAGAGTGTTCCATTTTATTATGTATATAAATGTTGTATAAATACCTAACACAGCCTGAATTGTTCTAAACCGTTGATTCTTTCCCAAATATTCTTAAACACATAATAAAATGGAACACTCTGGAATTTATCAACAAATCTCGTATATCAATCACTCTTTCCTATAATTACATTAAAGCTAACACTGCTGATACACATAATAAAAAGTTTTTGAAGTGAAAACTTCTTTAGCGGCGTTGTGCACTTTTTGGGATGAGTAAAAAATGTTAAACTCGCGTCAGGACACGTGACGTGACCGTAAGATTTTGGTGAGAATTAGAACTTAAGTTCGCTGCAGCGCTAAAACATTAGTTACCTCTATTAAGCAATTAAAACATGAAGCCATAGCATGAAGCGCTAGATCGTTCATAGGGCATAATTTTCTCGCGACCAAAACGTTGTAAGCGCCATGAAATTCTTGACGCTTACGCGTTTCGTTCAACGTAGTTTATCATCATCGCTGTTTAGTTTAAGCGGCGCAGGGCGCTTGCGCGAGAGTGTGTGTGTTAGACATGGGTAACTCAGCAAAAATTCGTGCGAAATTATTCCCTAACCATTCCAAAATATTCAAAAATGCACAACGTTAATGTTCAAGTTTTCACTTCTGCCGGCACTCCCGGAGTGCAACTCGTTTTTTTAGCTGTGTCAGGTTAGTGATATCAGGAGCCCTAGCAACCGGCGAGCGTGCATGAGAAGAGCAATGAATGTTAAAGAAGCGAGTGAGATATGTAAGGATCGAGTCATGTGGCGCTCGGTTCTCTCTGCCTATCCCGCAAGGGATTTGGCGTGAAGTTATAGATAGATAGATAGACATAATAAAATGTCTCGATCATTTGTCAACTTTTTGAATTCGGTGAAAATTATATAGAATTCTCATTTTAAATTTGGCTTATTATAAATACCATACTTTAAAGTCACGGGCGTTTATCCCAGTCACATGATAGGCGTGCGCGGGGACACGAATCCAACGCGCCCTTTCGAAAATAATGATGTAATGTATTATACCCGCAGTGAGCTACTCCAGGGGATACCATTGGGACAATATACCCATGAACAGGACACAGCAGGTATTGTGACTATTGGAAATATATCGGAAAAATGAGATCTCGAGGTATTATTAGATCTGGGCCTGCCATAACAATCATAATCTGATGTTAGTTTCGGCAGACGATGGCTCGCCACTCACTAGATGGACCCCCGAAATGCAGAGATAGTCTACCGGGGGCAACACCGGTGTGAGTGACTCAGGGGTGTCGAGTCGAGTGTCGAGAGGTATGCTGCGCTTTCTCCGAAGTTACCGCAGCGTTATGCCCTTTAACACTTCCACCCCTGGAGTACATCACCTGATAAAGCAATATGCTCCATCGTCTCCTCTCTGGACGGCCAATGTACGAGTAGGCAAGCCAGAGCTGAGAGTCCTGCGGGTGTTCTTGACTTTTCACTCTCATCGACAAAGACACGCCGGGGACGAAGGCCCTGATCGTCTCTCTGGGAGCACTCGGGTACCCGTGGGTCGTTACTCACCAATAGCTCGCCACAAGCTGCCCTGCAGGGTTATACCTAGTCTTGCCATAAATACTGAAACAAAGAAAAAAAAATTTCTATTGCAAATAACATTTATTACTTTTACAGTGTGTTAGTTTAATACATAAATATAAAACAATTTAAAATATAAAAAGCTTATTCGAATTGGTCTCCATTGGCTGCCATACAGTCCTTTAAACGTTGAGGCCAGTTATCAATAGAAGCACGCACTCTTTCCATGGGAAAATTCTTCACTGCCAATCGTACGGATTGTTTTAGGGACTTCGAATTATCATGACGTTTAGAGCAAGCCGTACTCTCTAAAACTGACCATTCATCATAATCCAGCGGATTAAGATCGGGACTAGACGACGGCCAGTCTTCAGCTCTGACGAAGTCCGAAACGATCGTTTCCAACCAAGACTGCGTAGACCGAGCTTTATGACCCGGCGCCGAGTCTTGCTGGAAGGACCATTCTTCGTTATTGAACATGGTGTTGTTAAGGGGCTTCACTACCTTCTCAAGAATGGTATCTTGATACACTTGTACCGATGTTTTGATACCTTTTTCACAAAAGTATGGCTTAGTCACTCCTTCATAGCTAATACCCCACCAAACCATCACTGAAGTCGGATAGTGCCCACATTGCACTCTGTCGACTAATTGGGAAGCTTCCTTAGAGCTTTGAGCATAAATACGGTTATTTTGTTTGATAAAATGTTGCTCAATTGTAAAAATTTTCTCATCCGTAAACAAAATTTTCCTGTGACCTCCCTTTGCGTACCGCTACAGTAGTTGTTTCGATTTTACCACCCCATTCTTTTTTTTAATTATCAGTTAAGAAATGACCAGAACGTCTCTTATAGGCTCAAGTCGTAAGTCAACTTTTAAAATACGCGACATGGTTCTAGGAAGATAGCACTTCATCTCCCGAGATAAAAACTTTTGCTTTCGGACAGGATTTCTTTGAATTCTTTCCCTTACTGCTTTGACCACCTTTTTCGTACGAACACTACGTGGACGGCCAGATCTTTTTCTGTCACAAACAGAGGAGGTCTTATTGTACCTATTAATAGCCCGGTACATAAACATTTTACAAATACCAAGCGTATGGAGAGTTTTAAAAATTGCATATGGAGCCATACCTACTTTGTATATATATATATGATAGATTCCAAATTCAAATGTAATATTTTGTTTATTTTTAATTATAAATATATTTCGCAGATCGTATATATATTATTATTCCATGTAAAATGTATGTACCCTTTATTTTACTAAATTTAGTTTCTGCTTGAAATGGTTTTTACATTTTTGTACAATCATATTATGTTATTATAATTTTATGAATTATAATAACATAATATGATTGTAAAAAAATCATGGCTGTATAACGGTTTGTCCTTGGCCTTTGCTTTTCAGATTATGATATAAAACAATATCTAAACAATTTTAAACAATAATAGAAACATATTTATTTCTAATCAATTAATAAGATTATAAAAAAGACAATATCTAATCAATTAATAAGATTAAAACATGTGTTGTCGCTTTTAAACTCGTTTTCTTTCGATTTTTATCCTTTTGCGTTATTAATTGAATTTAGTTTTGATGAATTCATTTACAAGCCTTTAAGAGTATATAGATAACGACAGATCAAGATATACTAAGATATGCATCTTATGTCATAGCAGTAAAGGTGTGATTTGCATGGTTTTGCATAGCTTGCGTTGCATTTATCGTTGTCTACATCTTATTACACCATTTTATGTATACTGATATCTAATTAAATTTTGTATTTAGATATGATCAAGCTTTATAAGTTTATCTATATAAGTCCTTCTTCTTAGCTTTATCCCGTATTCTAATTCATTAGGATTGGTGGGTTCGCTACCGAAACCTAAGGATTTGGCCAACGCCAAAGCTCTGTCGCCCAGGTCAATGTTCCGCCAGGACGTGCCGCGCACATTGGTGTAGCATGGTCAGGTTTAAAATTGCCATTTTTGTCAAAAAGTTAAGAAGATAGCTTCTACACACAAGTGAGAGTTATCAATGATTGCTGCATACTGCATGCTTAGTTGACATTTCTTATTAAACGTCTTTTCTTATTATACTCGTATTAATGATACCGCCAACACACCAACACTAACTCATCCTATTGCAGGGATACGAATCTTCCTTCAATCGATAGGGTTTAGAGCATATTCAAGCCCTAAGGCCACGGACTTAGCTTAACAACTGTCATCTATCAACGACAACCGGGACCGACACCTTAACATGAACCACGGAAAAGCTATCCCATCCATATACAGTCTACGGTCGATGTTGCTTAACCTGCGTGTTCAGTTAGAATGACACGCACAACTATGCCATCGAGCTATCATTTTTTTGTGCACATGTGACGTCGCCGGTCCTTTTCGAGATTTTAATGATACGTAAACATTTTAAATAAATTTGTTATCTCCCTATGGCGTACATCTAAATTTTGTTGATTTAGTATATGCACATTGAAAAAAAAAGTTTGTGCAACAAATACAAAAATAAATTTATATACAAGTACGTAGGCCAGTTTACACTTGTAGGGATGTAGGAACGAACGTCTGAAGGCTTTAAGCGCTGGATTATCCTGCATTGCCAGTGAAGTTATGGTGCGCCTGCAGCGGACTGCCTTACTGTAGGTGAGATTTTTTATAAATGTAGTCTCACTACCATATATTTTTAAGAAAGATTGCTACTAACCCCATGGACAGTAGTCTAATATAACATATTATTATTATTATTTAATAACACCAGTTTGCATTTGATGTACCGTCCGAGTGGTCCGAGACACTTACAATGTTTTCCAACACATTGGAGGGTAAGTGACATAAAATATACGAGGTACATACAACATATGATACTTTAACACTAGGTAGGTAACAAAATTGTTTTAGACGTCCAAGTATATGAGATATTAAGTTTAAATTTATTTCTTATAAAACTCATCTCGGGAACGACAAAAAAATTTTAGTAGTCTCATATAATCGTTGTAAATAAATCTACAAATCATAAATGACTTTATGGCGGCGGTAATAAAATATTCCAAGTCAGAATTTGTGATAACGTATTTTTTTTCATACAATGCCATAAAATGCACACACGCATACGGCCTACCTGATGTAAAGTAGTTACAAGTTAGTTAGTAGTTGTCACCCCTGTTTCTACCACAACAAAAGCAAGTGGACGGTTCTGAAAGCAATGACCTAGGTCATATGGTGTCTGAAAGCTAATTCAGATTTTTTTTAATACTCTGTGCGGCTGTTGATCAGTAGATAAAACTGAATGGAGATAATCTTTAGCAGTGATGTATATCACCATAGAGATAATCAGCTATGCTAGAGATAGCAGCATCACTGATAGAGAGCATTGATGTATATAATATCAATTCGATAAAGAATGACTTCGGGAATAATGTTGCATTTAGGCTTGCTGGTAATTAGCCCAAGTTACCTGTAGAAATGACTCCACCTGTAGAGACGCTTTCTCAGTATTAATTGTCGTAACTAGCGCAATGTTCATTAACCGCACGTGATATACACGGTTTTTTGAAATCGGTGACCGCAAAAGTATATGAAATGAGTAAACTAACAACTATACTTCGAAAAATAACGTTACTTCGTGCATTTTTACTGCCACCGATTTGACAAAATATAACTGAGAGCAATAAGGCGATTTACTTGAGTCTTTACACGGGCATGACAAAAAGGCGTAGGGCTTAAATGATGGCAAGCAGTTACCGCTGCCTATTTGCAATCTATACTTGCAACACCAGGGCTTTCAAATTTGTACTTGTTTGTTACAAGTTTTGCTTGTTGTGTATTTAGACAAAACCCTCTTTACGCCATTTATGAAAAGCTCTATGTTTTGTAGTCAATCGGAAAACCTCGACAAGGAGATAATGTTCTAACGATTCTCGGGACAGAATCCCTCTGCAATCGCATAATGCGCGACCGTAATAGTTTCAATATATGAGGTTGAATTTTCGCCATTCATTTGTGAGCCGTTTGTAGAATAACTGCATGTGTTTTAAATTTCAACAAATTTTGTGTTCCAAATTTAGGTAAACTGCGGATTTCCTCTTGATGCAACCATGCTATAGCAGGGTCCCTGATGCACCCCAGCAATGGCAATATTTCTTGTATCAAAATGTCCAACAATCAAGTGTAGGTACATACAAATTTTTAACACTTGAGCAAAAAATGGAAGCTGGGACCCATTTATGCAGCGTACTATCCGGATTATTGTACAAAGTTTACCTTTCCTCTGTAAAGCTGGCATATTAATTAGTAGTATCATCTTTTATTATGACCATAATTTGTGCGACATTTTGTCATTCTGTATTAATCTCAGTATGTATTTAAGTGCTAACAAGTTGTTGTGTTAGTACACCAGAGGTGGTAATGCGTGAGTACTATTTCTAATATTGCGAACGTTTATATGATACGGTACCTAATCATTTTAAATCACATGGACCGTGTACTCCTGATGTTACATAAAAAAATCACAGCAGAAACTATTGTCTGTGTATAGATTTTTGCTGTTGAAAATGTAAAGTCCGCGCGTATGTATAATTTCACTGGCTCTCACACTCGCGAATACAGCTGAACAAACACCAGTGTTAGGCGGCAGGAGTAGGTGCGAGTGAAACAGATAACATTGGCCTAAAGTCTTTGGTATTTCCTAAAACTTGCAGATAAATTCTGTCCTTATCGGTCAAAGATAATTACAATACCTTCGTATCTAATCGCTGACACTCTATTTACCTACGCTAATAATTTAAGATTAAAAATGACTAATAAATTCACTTACTTAACATCACTACCACCATCGTACCATCCAAATAAACTAATTTGGAGCGATGCTGAACTACAAAAATGGTTTTGGGTTATAAATACGAGACCTCTCCATTAGTTAGGTTTGCGTCTCCCCGTTTTCCCTGGGGCGATCGCCCCCAATGAAGCCTTAAAAGCCTTCTAGACTAAAGACAATCCCAAGGAGGTGTTTAGTCAGTAAAAGTCTGATATGACCCGTGCGGCCGGTCGTAAGCGTACTCATGAGAGTTCACCTTCCTCCCTCGAATAGTCCGGAGGGGCACCCTTAGAAGAATAACTAATCCACCAACCTAAAAACCCAAAAATGGTCAAGTTTCCCCTTTCGGTTTCAGTTAAAAATAAAATAGGTACTCAACTGAGTAACACGCTCTGTTACGCGAGTCTGACTAAAAGTATAGAAATTTAAATATTACCAATTAATGCGACCTGTCTGACGGTAAGCAATTAAATACCACAACCTAGGAATGATTGTAATACCAAGTTCACACGTTGCTAGCTGTTTCAAAACCTCTCCACGTATTTTTCAAAGAAACTCATGACTGTGTTCCTCGGGGAAAACCTCGGGAGGGAATTTATATGTAATCGCCTTTCAATCATTAATATGAATTAATTAAAATTAATTAAATACGTTAATAAATAATTAATTGATTGATATAGTCCCGTCAAAATCATTATTCAGTAATGCCGACTGCATTACTTGCAGAGGGAGGGGTCATTAGGTAATTCAATTATGCTCAAAAGGAATACATGATAACGTACAAAAGTTGTTAAAATGTAAGAAAAATATTGAATACTTAAAGATATTTGTCCGACGTATCATAAAACATGGCATTCCACAGTGTAGTGTTCTGGGACCATCATTATTTTAATTATATAATGACTTACAAAAGTAACTCACATTTTTTTTTACCTTTAGTAACGTCAGTACAGTTACTAATGTAATAACATACCTATATGTATGTAAGCCTAAAAATACGAATAATACTCGCTTTTAAGGACTGGTAATTCATGATCTACTTAATTAGAAAGCACATAATATGTACAAAATTCAGTTTGTTATCTTATGCTAGGCCCATACTGAGAAATTTGCACTTTTGGCTGCTCAACTTTGTTTACATTTGTAAAAACTTTGTTTAAATATAAAGTTTTTAATGTCGCGAGCTTTATAATTCACGTATTCATTCGGTTAAGGACCCCTTCGACCGAATACATACATGTTCAAAATGTGAAGGAGAGAATAATGAACTTATTGTTTAAAAAACAATATTATTTTGCTCTTAACTTGATGCTTATATGAATTATACAAAATGTTCAGTGCGCTCTACGGATATTTAAGTAAGCTAGTATAGGAAGTTATATTATAATGCACTATTAATCATGGTAGATATAGCTGAATCATTACTGCTGCATTACTCGCGAAACTCATGTCATATGTACGAAGAATTCAAAACAAAAAAGAGATGTATCAGATCAATGTTGTCTTAACAACTTCGCTTAAGTTACTAAAGTATGACTTCCGGCAGTCGTACGTCATACTTCAAAGACTTAAGCAAAGTGGTATGTATAGTACAATAATATAAAATAATATTATAAGTCGGATATTGTATTGTTCTAAATATATTTTTTGAACACGATAAAATTATACAGTTGATATCTATTTAAATATTATGCTGTATAGGTAAGTAGGTATTAACACTTGATCTTACTTTACATTTTACTTACAAAATAAAATTAATATGAATATTCTATTACTTCTAATGAGCAATTTTTGTATAGTTATTTATAAATATGTATCTCGGGAATGGCACTAACGATTTGCATAGAAAATATATTTAGATAGGGCTTTGGTTTTAAGTATTTTCTGTAAAAACGGATTTTACAAAAAAAAAAAACGTCGAACGAAGCACGATCGTCTATTAACTAAATATATATACCCATATTTTTTCCAAGGACTGTACGTCATGTTAACTCTTTCATTAAAGTATGTAATGACAAATCCAAAAAAATCATCATGTTACTAGATATGATCTGTGACAACAAACTCATCAATACCTAATCCACTTTATAACTTATAAGTATCACGTATCTAAAATCCATTTTGCCGTTTGGATAGTAGGTAATTAGTAAACACTACCACATCCACAAAATAGGTATGTGCTAAAGACATAGGTACACATTGCAGTCGTAAAATCTTTTAAAGCCATCTATCTATATCAAAACAACGTAGAAAATGTCTTAAAATCGTTTGAATCTTTGAATCACATCAGTGGGCCAGCACCGAATAACTGTCCCTCTGTGAAGGGTAGTGACCGTAGGAAAGTAACCGCTCGGACGCAGGCAAGCGTTGCGCAAGCGCCTCCGTTCCACGTGTAGGGCAGGTGAATGGAGGGCATCCTGCAACTAGGGTTACCAGAAAAAAAATAACTAATAAATGTTACGTACAAATGAAACCGCTAACTAACAAAAAATATACTAATATACCTATATATATTTGTAAAATGTCAATATTTACAACTAGGTATTTGTATATTCATGTACATTACAAATAAATACACGTGTAGGTATATTTTATATAATCATAAATATATAAAATTCATAATTGTATTTGCGTAGGTATTTACTCTCGGTCTAGTAATATTTCACTGTAATTTATTCCTTTACAACCACATTCTTTGTAATCTGCGCTATAAATGGTTTACTAATAGATAATGTAATTAAAATTTAGTCTGTCTATTGTTCTAATTTGGCTTCACCTCAACATATACATTGCTGAAATCGAACCCATGACCATTAGTGTCAAAGTTGCAAAAAATTGTAACTGCAAAAGAAGATGAAAATGATCGATTGGCATACCTGCACAAAGCCCAAAACTACTGGGTTCAGAAACTTCAAGTTTTGTGTAACTATCGAGCTTCACCTATTGTAAGCATCCGCTTAGAAAGGAATTTCAAGATTTATATTTCAACAATTACAAACATATTTTTTCCTGTTTCCCGACAGAAGGCCTAAACAACGAAAAGTCATAAAACTTCCTGTCGACTGGTAGCCCTGGTTCCAACCCACTATTTCGTCTTTGCTACGTAAACGAAGTTACTAATTACCTAAGTTCGCTTCTTGGTAAATGAAACAGGCTTCGCAAGTAATGAATCAGTTTTGGATGCGTAAATGCGCAATACCTAGGTGTCTGATTTCTTGTAATTCATTTTTGATTTAGCAAGAATTAACGAGGTCCTAAATTACTTAATAGCGATACTGGTGAATCATACTTACAGTCAGTTGTTAGAAATACTGAACATTGCGATCAAATTTAAAAATAAACATATTAGAAAAAAAATGTCTTATTTGTTCTTGCGTTATTCCGATTCCTAATCGAAGTTCGAAGACATGGATTTGTCGAAGATACTAATTTTACATAGAGCAACTGCCTTCAGACCGCCACAACCCAGACCGAGAGAGGTCAGACGTCTTTCGAAATTGCGGGTTTCCTCACGATGTTTTCCTTCACCGCCGAGCAAGTACTAATTACAAACGTGTACATAAATCCGAAAACACGAATTTAGTAGTACATAGCCTAGTGGGTAGTAGCTAGTGAACGGGTCTTTATCTACTGAGCAGAAGATAAAGAGCCTGTCACTGTTACGAATTATTTTTTTAAACTTTGTACTACAAGTATCTCATCACTATCTTTAGGGCCCTTACTAACCTCATCTGTACGTGATGTAATGCCGATTAGCAAACGAGGCTCTGGCAGAAGTGCGGCAAGATATGATGATGTTTAATTTGGACGAGCCCCACTGGAAAATTACTTCCACCTCACGTAAGTCACCTCTCCAATTAACATCCTTAACGCAATACTAGCAAGCTTCCGAAAAGGTGCTCTGTTATCAGTAGTAGTGATAATACCCGATAGATACTTCTTTTATTGTAATCATTTCATAGTTATTCATTTTTATCTTATAGGAGAAAATTGAATATTAATAAAGTTATTTCACAATTATGACTAGGTACGGAATAAATTAAATGTTCATTAAAGGTCAAAAAACATCTTTGTATTTTAAATTTACTATTGCCCTTACATTTCACGGTGTTATTACTAGATTTAATAACACGTAATTCGAGACAAATTCTATGTGACGTGTGTCTTGAACAATTGCATCAACATTTTTGACCATTACTTGGATTGGATGACACCTCTCTCTAGCAGTCGGACCGCGTTGGCGCCAACACTCGCGCGCCATCGTCGTCGTTCCGTCGCCCGCCTTTTGGAACCCGGCACTTGCGCAACGGCGCATCCCACACGTGTGCATCCGAACGCACTCATCACTCTTGGCACCGTTACTTTTTCCTACTTCTTAGCAGGTATTATAGCCTCGTTCATAAAAGTAGGAATGCTTAATTAGAGAAAGGGCTACATGCCTCTGTGATACAATACGATTATGATATACGTGACACTTATTAAAGGAAAAACAAATACTTACATTGCCAGCAATGTGCTTCAATACCAACTTGTCGACATTCATAGTAGTAGGAAAGGTATTAAAAAACTAATAGAAATACAAGGTATTAAAATCCAGTTTGGTCCCCGAAAAAGAACGAAATAAATGGACGATGTGAATGTCAAACGCTCGCCACTCTACCCAATGACATTAGCTCGGAGAATCTATTTTGTGATTGTGAACAAAATTGTTTCCTTATTTTAGTCATACAGAGTAATATCTATGTGTATGCATGTATACTTTGTATGTATACCAGTCATAGACGACGTCTTCATAATATTAAATCTAAAAAAGGAAGCGGGTTTGTGATAGTCGCGTGTTTTTATGATGTATATTGATATTTCCGAAACGGGTTAAACGATTTGGCCAATTTATACCTACTGTATTATATTAAAATACATCAAGTATTTTTATGAAGTCGATGAATGATGATGAAGTTCAAAGGTTGTTTTGAAAATATCATTAATAAACTTTGTTTAGGAATATCGCCTTTGTGAGATAAAGAAAATTTAATGTATATATTTCATATAATTGGCATAAATTTGTTAAAAAGATGATAAGTTTTGAACATAAACTGTTAAATACAAATCTAACCTATGTACCTGTTTGAAGTAGTATTTCACTACATTTTATTTTACTAGCGTTTTTCGTAATTATTATTTTTTGTAGAGGTGTTATATTTCTATCTATGTATCTTTATTTTCACGCCAAGTCCATTGCGGGGTATACAGAGAGCCACAAGTAACTGAGCGCCACATAACGGCCCTTACACACCTCACTAGGTTCTCTTACATTATGCAATTATCAAATTATTCGTGAGAACAATTGCGCGTATCTTACTTTACCCTGATCTTCAAGGATTTACGAGAATTTTTAAAATAGGGAATATAGAAAATAAATGTTCCGTCGATATTAATATATCGATAGAACATTCACTACAGCATGACGGAATCAAGAAAATGTATGGTCAGTCGTCAACTAATATGTAGGACACGTGAACCCCAGCATGACGTAGTCAAGGCAGCGGACGTCACCACGTAGTCCTCATGCTGCCCCACGGCTGTGATTACCGGCAAATCGGCGGCTGCGCAGGCGGCGACCGCGGGGCCCCGGCGGGTGCACACCGCCCGCCGCGCCCTCTGCCTTGAGCCGCGCTGCTCGCCCCCGCACCCCCGCGCCGTAGACAGCCCTGCCCCGCCGCCCCGCGCCGCAGGCTCCCACCCCGCGCCTGGGAAAATTTATACTCATGCCATGCGACATCATGTGATCGAGAAAATGATTGCTCTCGACGCCATACGCCATAAAGGGGCAACTATTGGTAGAGATAATAAGTAGGGTGTTTGAACAGATTAGGTCAGAACCTAAACTTCTCATTGTGTGATATCTACTTCTAACTTTATCATATAATTACATAATATGTAACTACCTTGTCAATAATGTATAATAACAATAGATATAATAATGTATCTTCTATATATTTTTTATATTTATCACTACTACATTTTCACGCCTAATCCCTTGCGGGGTAGGCAGAGGGATATTTAATATTTATGTTATTTAATATATACATTAAATAGATTAAATTGTTTCTAGTGCCTTCGTCCTTATCTTATCCTTATTTATCCTTAATTGTCGAATGATTGTTATGTGACGTTTGAAATGTATGACTAGTTTTTAGTTTTGTAGATTCAACATTTATAACTTTCGACAAAATATTGTATTGTTCTGAAATAAAATGAATATGAATACTTATATATTTTGACGAGCTTGGTGGCGTAGTGGTTTGTTACGCTTCTTTGACAACAACGCTCGTGGGTTCGATTCCAACACAGGACAAATATTTGTGTGCATGAACATGTCTATACGTGTCTTGTCTTGCTCTGGGTGATTTTAAGAGAGGTAGGCCGCATCAAAGTAACTCGTCTGGGGAATTACCTCCATCCGTTCATACCCAACGAGGGAAAAAAATACCAACTCATAGAAAGCCACAGCCAAATGCTCTCTCTGAACTCCCTGGAGGGTTGGTGTGTTACTGCGTGTCAGTGAGGTCACCAGTGGCCAGGTGGCATCGCGCGAGTGATACCTAATGTATTGCAAGCGTTCATATGCTATGGTAACCGCTTTACTTCAGACGAGCCGTATCCTTTTATGTCTTCCGACGTTGTATAAAAAACAAGATTTTTTTTATACCAAGCCTTTTTTATGGCAATCAACGGCCTGCCTGATGGTGAACAGTCACCGTAGCCTATGGACATTTGTAACACCAGGGGTGTCACTCATGCATTGCCGACCCTCTTAAATCTCTTCACGCATTTCTTGAAGAATTCCATGCTGTAGTCCCTTGGAAAAACCTCGGTTAGGAGCTCATTCCAATTTAACCATACAATGACATTATTAAAATGGGATCACCTATACTGAACCCAATGCAAGAAAATTAAAATCGGTTCATCAACGAAGAAGTTATGCCCGAACATACATAAATATTTTGATATTTTGTATATATATATATATATTCCAAGGGACTACAGGATGGAATTCTTCATATATATATATATAAATATATATATATATGTATATATATATATACAGACATATTGATAACCTCTTCCTTTTTTGAATTCGGTTAAAAATGCACCGAATCTAATATAAACATAGTACCTACTTGCTGGCTCAATGGTGTCATTGCGCGTGTCATTCTAACCGAACACGCAGGTTAAGCAGAGTCTACTACAGAGTCTTTATCTATCTCGGACTTCACCGAGGTTTGGAGTTGTTGTCTGTCGACGACAGTCATTAAGTTAAGTCAATTCAAGACAAGTAATTAGGGCGGCTTGAAAACACTGTCATTTGCCAATCCGCAGTTGAGCAGCATGTTGGAGTATGGCTAAACCGCTTCGCTTGAGGGGGGGGGGGGGGGGGGGATTTCTGGAGTGGGATGAGTTGAAGTAGGAATGAGAGGGATACCGAAACCTTTATATGCATGTGATAAAAGGAGCGCCTGCCGTGCACTTCCACTGACGCTGCTATTGTTGATTTCACTCGCAGAAACTCAATAATCAAAAGCTGACATTATTATGTAGTGGCGTTATGTTACCTCTGAGCTGCAAATAATAAAATGTCGCAGAACTCTACATCTGTTTGAGTAGAACGATGTTTGCTAACCAGGAGGATGATCCGCGTGCATTTGTGGTTACCTTTAGTTTTAAATAGGATGGTTTTAGACACTATGACAGAGAGATTAAAGACGAGGCGTGTTAATATATTTCTTAATAATTCTGGAGTGTAAATAGTTGACTGTCATCTATAGAGTCAACGTTAGCTCACTTACACGTGGTACTCACTGCTATAACTGCTACTGCTAAACGAGGCTTCGCTGAAACACAGATAAAGCGCATCAAGTCTGGGAAAGTACTTACATCCATCTCAGAAAAAACCAGAGCCAAATAATTTCCTGGAGTTTTGTTGTTTTCAGCAAGGGTGGTAGCACGCGAGTGATTACTTTATGTATTGCAAACGTCCATAGGCTGCGGTAACATCTTTACGTCTGGTGGCCCGTATTTGTATAAAAAAACTACTTATTGCAGTTCTAAATACATTAAAAGCAAATGTATAAATATTACATCGACGTCATTAACTAGACAAATGAATGAATGGATCTACATAAATTTATCAATGCGGAAGTAACTAAGCATGTCTGTCTGTATGTTGAAAGTTTCAACGGTGAAAAGTAACAACGGATCGTAATGAAATTTAGTTGCAGTTTGATCTAACCTGCTTTGTGTACTTCCGCCACCAATTCACACAAAGCAGGTTAGATCAAATTGCATGTAAATTTGACTTTCGCAAAATAACGCCTGAATGTATTAACTATTTAATGAAATTTAGTAACGTAACCTGGAAACTGGAAAAGGAAATATGTGTGTATAGTATCCCACCACAGCCTAAAAGCTAGTCTATTTACTCAGTAAATAACAATTTTAAAAAGAAGAAGAAGAATCTTTACACTTTGACAAGAATAGAGGTCATATCGTACGCAATAAGACTCAAAGTTGCTGCTTCTTCTCATGCTCCTACAAGTCCTCTTTCTCCTACAAGTCCTCTTTCTCCTACAAGTAGGACCACGAAGATATGTTATTCTATTTCTCATGATCAAACTGCAAACCTGTACAAGTGTCAAGCTTAATGTGCTCTTAACTGTATAAATATCATTATTTACACTTAAAATGTGAATGCGGAAGTCACTCTGTCTATCTGTGTGTCGTGCCACCATCTTAATTATAACATTAGATATAAAGATAGTCTAGATCCAACAGGATATAAGGTTACATTGATATACTCGTACATACATACAAAGATTCATAGTACAGAAGGACAGAATACGTTCTTCTATTCGATAATTCGCGAAAACAATTTCCGCGGGCGAAGCTGCGGGCGGAAGTTAGCTATAGACTTGCACGGCTTAGTGTTCGGGTCAACCTACAGAGTTAATCGTTGATGGATAAATTAAAAACTAGTTTACCCTGACCTGTTGTATATAATTCGAAATCAGCTCGAATGAATATTATTTCCGACTTGTTTATATATGTTTAGGTATCTAAAAGTGTTGACAAATAGGTTTAGAAGTTTGATACATAGGTGACGATCGTAGTGCATTTCTGAAACTGCGATTTGAGAAAAAGCAAATTGGCTCCGATTCAGAAATGTGATTAAAATGTTAAGAAAAGTAGTTAAATACAATTGATGAAGACTTAGACGGAAGTGTCAAAATTGAGTGTGGCGGCGGGAACATATTCTATCTGTAACGTTTAGCGTACACTAATTTAGTTTGTCAGCGCAATTTTGATATCTGAAGTTTTCTTATTTCTAGCTTTATCCCGTTTTCTAATCGACTAGGATTGGCCGGGTACGCTACCTGAGCCTTTGGCGAAGATACCGATTTTTACACGGAGCGAATGCCGTCAGACTTCCACAACCCAGAGGGAAAATCAGACGTTTCTTAGTTGCTTTTTGTAAAAATCAGTATCTTCGCCAAATCCTTAGGCTTAGCTAACAGACCTAATGGATTAGGAAACGGGATAACACGAAGAAGAAGATTTTTATGCAGATGAATGAAAATCTGATACAGTTGTGTTGTCGTTGTCAGTATTTTGCAGTTGATATTGTAACTTCGAGATAAAACCTACCTATGCAATATGATTGCAGTTGGACAGATGGGTGGGTGAATTGAATGTCTACTACGTATCACAGTTGCATTTTGACCCTGAAATAAAATATTATTCCATACCACAACGTTCTGTTTCCGTAGATTGCCTTGGCTTTGCCCTTTACCGTCGTTAGACGGTCGCTCGATTCGCGAAGCGCAAATCGTCACAGCAAACAATAGCAAATTAAACATTCAGGCCCGGCTCAGCTGCTAGAAATATATCCTAGTACGTATTATATACGTGAAAGTTTGTACGGATGTATGGACTTTGGTTACACTTTCGTGCAAAATGGCTTAAGGGGTTTGGGTGAAAATCAGCACACAAATAGAGTATGTTCTGTATTAACACATGGGCTGCTATTTCTACTTTTATCCCGAAAATCCCATAGAGTTCCTTTGTAAATTGAAAAGCCGCACTCCTCGGCACGGCATCTACGTATTTTATAATAATCAGTAAAAATATATTAAAAAGTAATGACGGCACAAAATGTAAACTTTATTATAGTAATCTCTACTCTTTGTAGTTTGATTGGGAGAGTGTAGGTACTACATACATACTCGTATATATTGAAGTTTGTAGTAATTTTAACATCTTTTCAATTTTGTTTGTTTGGTTTTCATATTTTGAGGCAAATTTAAAAGTTTGACAAGTATTGAATTTTAGAATACACAATGTTAAAACACCAAATTACATGTTTTGTGTTATAATTGCGTAAAAACAGAGATTTTAACATATTTATCTCTAATTTTCTTATGGTGCGTAATTAGTAAAAACATTTTTTTTTTTTTAATTGTGAGAAGGAAATATTTGAATTTCTGAGGTAGATTACATAGCACAAAAGAAATGTTTTACTAATAATATGGTATTACACCAAAATAGCTCTATTTCCATTTTAAAAAAAACATAACATGCATATCATATATGCATGTTATCATACATGGGGTACGCTCAAAGTTTTGCAGACCTGGTCATAACTATTTGAATTTCGCTCGCTCGGTACTAGACAACTGATAAACATACGTTTTACGATTTTTTTTTTGTAAATATATACTTATTATACATATTTATTTCATTATAGAATGGAATTAATGAGTAAAATCTGGACAAGTGCAAATCTCATTCGCGTATCGAGGGTTACGTACAAGTTTGAATGTAGATATGTAGTCTGTCCATCCATGTCAACAATCGAGTTTCTAAGTTTGAAATTTCATGATTGAACTCAATGGAAAGTACCATTTTTAATTACTTGTGAGTTTAAAAAAAAAAAGACGTGACATTGTCTTGGAAGCTTATTTTTGTTACTGCTCCAGGGACCACAGACTAATTTTATTATCTTTTATTTTATTATTTTATTTTATTCTCACGGGTATTATCCCGGTCATTGAATAGGCGTGCGCGGGAATATGGATCCAATGCGTAAAGGCCCTTTTGAGAAGATCCATGTTATGTCGTATGCCCACCGAGACCCGCTCCTAAAAATATCGATAGAACCATATATCTATGAGCAGGTCACGGCAGGTATTGAGACTATTACGAATGTGTAGGAAATTATTAGTCTATTGTAATGAGGTCTGGAGGGATTATTGGTAATGGGTTATTGCAGAAGAGGGAGGGACGCCTGCTATAACTATCATATCCGATGTTACTTTCGGCAGGCGGTGGCTCGCCACTCACTAGATGGACTCCCGAAATGCCAGAGAAAGTAGGCCGGGACAACACCGATGTGACTGACTCAGAGGTGTCGAGAGGTGTGCTGCGCTTTCTCCGAAGTTACTCGCGCCGTTATGCCCTTTAACATTCCACACATGGAACATATCACCTGCTAGAGCAATATACTCTATCGACTCCTCTCTGGACGGCCAATGAAGGCAAGCCAGAGCTGAGAGTCCTGCGGGCCTTCTTCGATTTCTCCTCCAACTGACGAAGACACGCCGGAGCCGAAGGCCCTGATCGACTCTCTGGAGCACTCTGGTACCCGTGGTGTCGTTACGCACCAACAGCTCGCCACAAGCTGCCCTGCGGGCTGTATTTTTTTATTTATTATTACATATATGTTCTTGTTTCAATTTACTTATTTCAATTTGGTACCTCCACACCATTCTTGTAAAAATGGGCCTTGACAGACAGACGGATTACGAAATGATTCTACATGTGGTTTAGAGATTGCCAGATTTTTTTATGCGACAAGGAACTATAATTTGAATCTAGGATTTTAAAACCGTTCTTAGTCTGCAAGATTGATTTGTTCGTCTCAAAAAACCAAGTTCAAGAAACTAACGTGAAGAATTAAAAGCTAAGAAACTCTTTTATCTTTTGGGTTTTTCATAATCTAGCGCCAGAACAGAACCGGACTTGTGTTAGCCGGTGCATAAAATCGTTGCTAAAATTTGCAGCCATGCAAGTGCAACCCACTTGCACAGAAGATGAAACGTGGATTTATTGTTGTGAACAAGACAAAAATCAGTCAAGCGTCGAATCTACGTACCTTCGGTATCGCATTTTAATTTCTATTATTCGTTGATAGTGACCACAGTAATACATACTCTGTCACTCACTGACCCCGTTTGTATCATCCCCCTTAACAATCAAAGAAACATAAATGCTGAATGGTACATCACCATTTGCTTAACCTCTTGCACTATTAGAATGCTTCTACGCACACTATTTATTTTAAGCCTCTGAGAAAGTAGAACCATCGTGCACACTGCACCTTGTCTATAGTCCCGACTTTGCATCCTGTGATTTCTTTATTTTCCTGAAAATCAAAGATTTGAGGAGAGAACTTTCATGAAATCCCAAGTAGCTGTGATAGCTTTTAATAAATATGTGAAAATTATGTCCTCCTATCAGAAGTCTTTGTATTTTGAATCAAACACAAATCAAATTTTTGAAAAACAATATAGGGTAATATTGTCTTAGGTTTTCGCGATTGTTACACATTGAATTAAACAATTTTTAACGGAAGTATCGCGTATTTTATTTATTTTGTTGAACCTGACGTTTCGAACGCTTTGCAGCGTCCGTGGTCGCAGGAAGACTAAGGTGGTATTTGTCTTACATTAGTAAGACAAATACCACCTTAGTCTTCCGATAGCGATACTTCCGTTAAAAATTGTTTAATTCAAATATAGGGTAACCCATCCAATTATGTGAATTTCAAAAAGCAATCTTGAAATAAAAATATTGAAATGGAATATAATACGATAAAACATATTTATAATGAATGCGGATACGCCTCTCAAAATTCTTAAAATACATTATTTTCTGTCTTAATACTTAGTTAATTAAAAAAAAAGATATAATATATCCACACAAAACCCAAATATTCACAGCACATTCTATCCAAAGTATTGGAATCCTATTATTAGTCTATGAATGTAAGGCTGTCAATAATTGGGTGAGTGCTATAGTTTGGACTTCCGATAGCGATACTTCCGTTAAAAATTGTTTAATTCAAATATAGGGTAACCCATCCAATTATGTGAATTTCAAAAAGCAATCTTGAAATAAAAATATTGAAATGGAATATAATACGATAAAACATATTTATAATGAATGCGGATACGCCTCTCAAAATTCTTAAAATACATTATTTTCTGTCTTAATACTTAGTTAATTAAAAAAAAAGATATAATATATCCACACAAAACCCAAATATTCACAGCACATTCTATCCAAAGTATTGGAATCCTATTATTAGTCTATGAATGTAAGGCTGTCATAATTGGGTGAGTGCTATAGTTTGGACGGATTATTGATATATTTATTGTTTATAAAAATGATCTCATTTAAATTTTGCTCTTAACTTAATATTTGTTCATAAGTTAAACGAAAACTGTCACCGTGCTTTACGTATCACAGTTTCCGTCAATTTTAGATACAATCTGTATTCTGAGGATACAATGTACTTAATCTAGACTCCCTTTGCCGTGTTTAATAATTGTACCAATTATATCTATAACTAGGCGATACGATATTATGCCTATTGGTAAGTCGGTATTTTTGGTAAATTTTTAACTATAACACTACTGATCCAATTATGCTAAAAATCGATTGAAATCGATATAAAACCACTACAAAAAAAAACAACCTAATTGCTACAGCGGTTTGAGAGAAAATTAAGTGCAAACTTTTGCTTACGTACATCATACGCCTTACACATTCACAGTCTCTAAATTGATATGGAATAACAGAGATCTTGAAATGTAATCAAGTCAACAAAATTCAAACTTCACTTCCTTGCTTAGTAAGGAGATTAAAAATAAACAAAAATCTACAGTCGATTTTCTAAGAAATTACCTGCAACAGTATGATTATTTTTGTCTTTAAAATTTAGGGCTTTCATAGCCACAGAGACACACCTAATTCGCGACGCATAGTGAGCATTTTTAAGGCATTTTTCGGATGAGATTAGATATAGCACAAAAGTTTATTTAAAATTAAAATATATATGCAATAGCATTATTTAGGTATATAGTGATGTAGGTAATAAAAGCATGTATATAAGTGGTATGTATGTAAGTTTAATATGCCGGGATTAACTTATATAATCTTTTCGAAGTTACATGAAGCTATCCCAATAGTATACTGTAAACCACGTTAGCTCACGGGTAGGCCTGACAAAGAAGCTTCGATAGTCATAATAACAGTAAATTCCTCCCGCATAGACATTCAGTTTATAGTTCATAGATAGATAATATTACTAAATATCATTTCTATTATATAACATGCTACGATCTATGGGTTCTACGGCGCCTAAGGATGTTTCGTGAAGGATGCATTCAAGAATATATAGATGTCTAACAGTTAAAACGTTAGTATAGCTGTATTAAACGTTGCTATGCTTTCATATATTTTACAGCATAATTTTAAAATTGTACTTTGAGAGCGTTCAATGTTTATTAAATGGCATTGTAAAAGTGCCACTCCAGGTTGTTATATAAAAGCTTGCACAACAGCAGCGTGAATGTATGTTGTGAGATTTTTGTGAGAAATGTTTCATAGGTATAACATAAATAACCAAATTAGTTTTCTAGCTCTTTTAGGATTTACATGTATTTGAGTACAATGATAAGTTTATTATGCAGAATTACTCCCAAATATTTTGTGACTTGTTCTATTTTTGAACAAATGCATCTCTTCAGATAGTACTAGTCTCTTCAGTAGTAGTAGATTAGTGTATGAGACAACGTGTACTTATTCATATAAATTTACGTGGAATATTTCCCACATATTAAGGATACAAAGGCGCACTTATTGCTAATATCATATCTACCTGACAATCTTTTCATTCTTATTTTTATGTAATTCCATACACAAAGTAATAAAGAAAAACGCTACAATAATAGAATATAGTAATTACTATACATGTACATGTAATACAAAAACATTACCTAAATAAGTGTACAAACACACACATATATATATATATATACTCACATATAATATAGATGACGATAATTCATGATTTATAGCTACAACAAATTATAAATTGAGTATGGATTTTCTTCTTGAACACTTATCTGTTGAGAATTTCTCCCAGTTGAATAGTGCATTCCAAAGACGCGTAGCCTAGAATAGAAAGTTGTTCGACACAAAGCCGTACTGAAAAAGTAAAAAAGAGAACTTTAGAGAATTCTCAGATCCAATTTGATGGAAATTTACACTTCAAGTATACAGGAGAGAGTGAATTATTTCGAACAGAGTGTGGCAAATAGAGCAACCCGTTTTACCTGCACTGATGTTATACTATAGCCATAGCCCGCAGATAGGAAGAGATATGCTTAAATTTACAAAGACAGAAGATGCACCAAATAGCATTGTTGATAAATCGGCCTAGGCCTAGGCCTAAAAGCATTAGCATAAGTAATGACGAGGAATATGCGCGACATTACGAGGGCAGCAGATCAATTTATGTATTGATAGTAAAAAAATCACACATCATTTTAAAAGACGCACATCCATGATTTGTATAGTTCATCTTAGTGCAATTGACATACAGGCCAATGTCTTTAACTTTAACGAATATAATAGAGCTTGAATCAATCTTTGCAATTTATATACGCAAAGGATCGCGGGGCCACGGATGCATCCTTACGAAACACCAAAGTTGGCAGTGCCAATATCTTTATTGTAGTTGTCATTATCTGGTTTGCCAATTTCCCTCAGAGATTGCACACGTCATGTGTCAATCTCTGAGGTAACTTGTTGTTAGTTTTAGAAATACTATGTAACACCCAAGGCTTTTGTCGCATTATTTTTAAACATGTTCGAATCGATAAAACGTCTTCTTCTTCCTAGCGTTATCCTGTTTCCTAATACATTAGGATTGTCGGGGTCCACTACCTAAACCTAAGGATTCGGTAAACATACTGATTTTTGGACATTGACCGACAGCCATCAGACCTACACAACCCAAAGGAAAATCAAACCTTTCATAGGTTCGCACGTTTTTCAAAATATAATTTCTTAGACGTGCGAGTTTCCTCACAATGCTTTCCTTCACCGTCGAACAAATGATAATAACAAATATGTACATAAATCCGAAAACACGAATTTAATGGTAAGTGCCAGGATTCGAATCGGGGACCAGTTGGTCAAGAAGTCGGTTCTTTATCCACTGGACTATTACTGCTATATTGTTATTCGTTTAATCTATTTTCAGCATATTCTTCCTGGTAACTAAATTAGTTTTAAATCAGCAGGTCGTGTTTTATCGTATGCTGTAATTTCTGTAATAACATCTGTACAGGAAAACAGTTGTTTTTGTAATTCGTACCACTTTGTGTTGAGTATTGTATTCATACGTAAATAGTTTATGTCGAACATGATCCGGAATTGTTTGTTATATATGTATTTATTTCCAAATACGTAATTATATTTAGAATGTTTCCTAATAAGGCGAAGTCCTACAATTACATTTTAACGTGTAGTAGATAGACACAGACAAGACACAAATAGCTCTATCTATGCTATATGGCCAGGGTTGTGGAGGTCAGTCTAAGTAAAAATCTGTGTCTTCGTCAAGTCTTTAGTTTAGTTACGGATCCTACTAATCCTAATGGATTAGGGGACTTCTTAACGAGATAACGTTACATGAACAACAACAGAGGAATAAATGGCTGAACGAATGAGTATCTACATTATAAGACTAGCGACCGGCTCCGGCTTCACACAGGCAAATACAAAGATAAATGACTTTGTCGTAACTGGCACAGCCTTTCCCTTTTTTATTCTATGCTCTTTGACCCTGCTGAGACCCCAACTTATTTAAGGGAACGTTCTTTATTATTTATTGCATATAACAGTGTTAAACATACTAACAAAAATAGTAGTTATACAAAGGCGAGCTTATCTCTATAATAAAGAGATCTCCTCCTGCCAACCTGTACTGTGGGACATTTTGTGAAGTATACCGGATAGGAAAATTACAATACATCAGAGATATAGTATTACACTAAATATCAAAATACAATTAAATACTTATTAATATTACTTACATGATAAATACATGTATACGATAATTGGTAGGTAGTGCTCTTTCAGTATCTTTTTGAAAGTGGTGAGTGTGGTGACAGATGAACTCTCACGTTTTGTCTTTCACAGCGATTCGCAAGGTCGTACCATGCGTAGTGCACTTTTACTCCGTCTTAAACACTATACCACTCCACTGATAACTCATTCTCGGTCGAGGCAGTGCACCTATGGAATCCTTTGCCTTTTGATATAAAGAATGCTAAATCACTTCGTTCCTTCAAACATCTTGTGAAACTTCCCTATCTTTCTCTTAACATTACGTAATCAGCTTCCCTCTCAGTCTTATTAGTTCCATTTAATGTGTGTATATTTATAAAATGTATATATCATTTAAATTAACTATGTGTATGTATATATTTGAGTATATATAACATATATATACATGTATGTTTATGTATTTATTTAATATTCATATAAATACTCGTAGTTAATAGATTCAGGCGTTATTTTGCGAAAGTCAAATTTAGATGCAATTTGATCTAACCTGCTTTGTGTGCTTCCGCCAGTTGTAGCAGCGACGGTGATGGTGGATTCTGTTCCAGATGGCGGACGACCGCAGCAGCCGAGGCAGAGACTACCGGAGCAGCCATGGCAGCGTCGGCATGTAGCACGTACTAACAGTAGTGGGTGGGTGCCGGCCGGCGCTAGGCCGCATGAACTAATTGGTGGCGGAAGCCCACAAAGCAGGTTAGATCAAATTGCATATAATATTCATATAATTATTTTTATTTTTCTTAAGTTATGTTCTGCGCCGTCCTACCTTGTTTGCTTATTTCTCCTCTACACGAAGGTTATCTGGAAGAGATCGCATCATGATAAGACCGCGGTTGTACTGGTACTTTATTGTTATTGTTTTTATGTACTTTATATTTTGGTGCAATAAAGTGTATTGTATAAATGTTTAATACCTTGGGGTACCCCATTGCAATTTTTGTAGGGATCTCAATTTATTTAACATTAAATGTAACCCCTATAATTCGCTAATATTGTAGCTGTCTATGGGTTAATTAATTTTTGAAATCGGTTTAGTATTCTTTGAGTTTATCTATTACAAACAAACATACAAAAAAACAAATCTTTTCTCTTTCTTTTTTATCTGAATTATTGAAAATTCAGATAAAAAACAAAATTTCAGAAGGAATAATTACAGAGTAACTGTCTAAAATGCATCAATTATTTTCTATTGTGCATTAGATCTTTTCTAGTTGCCAAACTTTAACAGCAACTACAAATATTTTTCACTAACCTCACTTACTCGCAGGAATACAACAAACCCTCAGGAAGTTGTTATTTTGCGGCAGTTTTCTATGAGGTGACTGGAGTTCCCAGTTAGCGTGCCTGGATGCAACCTCTCTTAAAATATCTGAATGACTGAGACAAACTATCATGTTTATGCACACAAATCTTTGCGAATCTGTCCTGCCATGCAATTTTGTAAGAGCAAACATCCTTACATCCTCGGAAACATCGGCTGTTACAGCTTTGAACACAAAATTGCAATTCTTTGGTGTCGCTTTTCATGGTTGTGCGACACTAGCGCCGCAAGGCTGCGTTTGGAATTGGAATTCTACAAGGCAAACAGCCTCGCGTACGCTTACAGCCTTATAGAATACCAAATAATTTAACCGTGATCGCAGTAGACGATGTTAAAGCTGTGACATCTGTGATCACAGCGACGCACACAGCCATTACGAGTCGCTTAGAGAATTGCATGGCTGTTTGGGAATCAAAGCCACGAGTCTTATGTTATGGAGCCATTGCTAACTATTAGACCACCAGGCTTGCTAAAAGTCGTCACTTTTTCCCAGCATATAAGCTATTATCATGTTAAATGCCATCAAAATCTGTTTAATAGTATTTGCGCTGAGTGCGTATAACAGACAGTCACATGAACAAAGATTGTAATAATAAAAGCTTTGGTGTTTTTACCGATAGTAGAAGCCCATCCCCATCATTATTTCAGAATAAATGGTGTACAGCAATCTACTTAATTTTCTTACGGCATACTTCTGATAGCCGTCTATGCTTTATAGCTATGAATTAAATAGAAGAAAAATCTCTCCTGGCTTATTTATCAAAATTTTTACTTCAAGATTGCCAAATTGCACATGTTATTCGAACCAGCGAAAAGATTAATAAAGATAAGCAATCTTTACTTGGCAATGGCACTTAGACACGCCTTACATTTTTTAAATATAATCTTATGGTATGTTGTGCAACTCTATTGGTTATTATGTTTCTTTTTTAATTTACTAGCATTTCGGAAATGCCCATTAGCGAAGAAGAAATGCCTAAAGAAACTTGCCAATGTAAATTTCTTTTCAAATCATCAATTATATATAACACTAGCTGTGCCCGCGACTTCGTCCGCGTGGAATTTTATTTATTTATATTAATAAAAATAAATAAAAATTCTAAAATAAAAGTAGCCTAAGTTACTCGTTATTACATTAGCTATCTGCCAGTGAAAGTCCCGTCAAAATCGGTCCAGCCGTTTCAGAGATCAGCCGGAACAAAGACACGGACAGACAAAAATTGTAAAAATATTCATTTTGGTATATGTACCGTGTATACATCCATATGCAGATGAGATTTTAATTATTACTAGTAAATAACAGCAAGCTGTGTAGGCAGAACTGATATTTTTTAAATTTAAAAAAATATTTATATATTTTATTTTTAATTTTTTAATTTTTTAAAAATATATGGAACCCTGTACGACATCTAGCGACGAGTGCTGTTACTTTTTCTGTTGATGGGAGTGCAGTGCAGACTCTGCACTGCAGAGTGGCCGGCCATACGTTTTCCCATATGTTTTTTTTTCTAATTGGAACGATTTTGGACCGTTCTTCCTCACCAACGTACATTTCAAATTAAAGGATACAAAACTACAATATGTTACCTATTAGTGTGTCGATTTTGGAGTTTCTCACTATTACCGTCTAAACGCTAGCTGGATGACATCAGTCTAGCCCAAACGACAATTTTGAGGGTAATGTGGCTCCGCTGGCTATCGCAGCTCTGCCAAATATACCTAATCCGGCCATAAGTTCTGTTACAAATTAATATGCATTAATTTTTTTTATGAAGTAATGTAATCTTAATAAAACTTATATGTACATATTTATGGAAGTCTCAGCTAAAAATAAAAAATAATGATTATATTCGAAATGGCCACCTTTGGCATTGATACAGGTCTTTAATATGTCTAATATGTCACGAATCTATGGATTTACGCACTGTTTCCATGGGAAATTTAGCCACTGCTTGCTCCAAAGATTTCTTAAGAGACACAATATCGGCGTGTCGTTTCGAGCAGGCCAGGAGTATCCGACCATTGTATTTTACCATAATGTAAGAAAATAATAAATATTTTAGTTTTAATTAATTTAATGTCCACTAAAATTGACCATAATTTGTAGTCTAAGTGGTTTAGACTAGGGCCAGTCTTCAGCTCTTTTAAAGTCCGGAATGTCGGTTTCGAGCCAGGCTTGGGTAGATCGTGCCTTGTGACCAGGTGTAGATTCCTGCTGGAAAGTCCACGATAAATTTTCAAAAAGTGTCTTGAAGAGAGGTTTCAAAACAAGACCCCCAGACAGTCTCTTAATACACTTTGGCTGAAGTCTTCACTTCTTTTTCACAAAAATGAAGCTTTGTAACTCCTTGATAAGATACTCCCCACTAAGCCATTATTTGACCACGTTGTACTCGTACCTTTCCGATCACTTGAGCGGCTTCTTTAGAACTGTGTGTGTATACATTGTCAGTTTGCTTGTTGTAGTGCTCTTCAATCGTGAAAATTTTTTCGTCAGTAAAGAGGATATTTCTGTGCCTTTCACCTACGTATCGGCACAGAGGGCGTTTTGATCGATCCAGACTCTTTAACTGTAGGGATTGATTTAGAGCATGTCCTACATATCGACGATAAGCGTCGCGACAGGGTCCTAGAGGGAATTTTCATTTCTCGTGATAAGATTTTTGTTTCCTAATGGGGTTTCGGCGTATGGCTGTAACATCATTAACTGCCTTTGTACTTCTAACAACACGCCGACGCCCCGATCTTTTATGGTCTACATCAGAGAAAGTGTTGGTATATCTGTCGATAGATACGATATACGTACATACGGCTGATACCAAGTTTTTGAAGTGTTATGACCGACGGCTCCATACATATTGTAATTTGATAATAAACACAATATATATATATATATATATAACGGCGGGAAATCGAAAGAAGGTAATAATAAACGCGTTCCAAATTCAAAATAATTAAATAGTTGCAAAAAAGGAAAGTTTCTATGTAACGGTATTTATGGCCAGACTAGTTATATTACCTATGATATTCATATATTGGTTACTACTCTGCTGTTGAGAAAATAAGTAAATTTTCCTTTCTAGCAGGCATAGAAAATCCTTGACCAAATCAAGTTGCGCTCGGTATGTCTGCCTACCCGCAAGGAACTAGGCGTGAATATATAGAAATCTTTTTATTTATATATATATTCATGTCAAATCCCTTGCGGGGTAGTCAGAGAAAACCGAGCGCCACATGAGCTCTGTCCTTACAGAGCTATAAATGTTGAAGAGGCGAGCAATGTGCGCTCGCTTCTTTAACATTTACAGCTCTTCTCATGCTCGCTCACCCGTTTCTAGGACTCTTGAGATCACCTTCAGATAAAGCACGATCCATTTTTATCATGGTAGGTAAGCTTTGGCCTTGCACGGCTCCTATATTCTTCTGTTTTTGCGTTATAAATCTGTTTTGTAATTCTTTCATCCAGGCAGCATGCCTCTTCTTATTTTAACCCCCATAATATATTTCAAACCAACTCTGTTTCTTACATCATCACTGCGAACGCGGTCTATAAGCTTTACGCCACAAATTTTGGGTAACGCTCGCATTTCAACCGTGTTTATGCTACATGAAAGTAGCATAAACGCGATGTATATGTATGAACGAAGGCAGCATGCATCTTCTTATTGTAACATCGGTACTATGTGTCAATGAGTATTGACTTTCTTGGTCTCCTATAACAACATTCTACTTTATTTTTCTTCTTGCATCCTTTCTACATGTCTGAACCAATGAAGCATGCTTATTTTTATCTTACAATATATACAGTATGGCATAAATATATGATGAGCTTGAGAAGACAGGACGCAGGGGGCGTTAGTATGTCCTACTATAATCGAAAGGTCATGGCAGGGTCTCTACAATAAGTGCTGCCCTATTAGTTAATATGATGGAGTACGTGATAAAACTTGGGTGTGCCATATCACGCGACCATACATTTTAATTGCTTTAAACTGATCATAGGAGTACTACTGTTTTGATGAAGTGATTTGTTCCACAATTTATGAAGTATCATACTCCTTCGATAGATACAGTATATAGAGGCGCATATCTCTTATGGCTCGTGGCAACAACCGTAACTAACTAATTTACAGATGTTAGATATTATCACCTATTGTTTAACGCTGCTTTAGTAATTGATGCAATGATATCGATAACTTAATGGGTACGACTGTTAAAAATACTTTCATGTTTTTTATACTACTAACATAAAAAATAGTATACGATCTACCCACAAAACAATAAAGCTCTTGACTGCGCATGATGGTATCTACCCTTTGCTCACAAAAACGTTGTATTTTAGCGCCTAAATAACTCAGCGATTTGAGTCTAGTTACCAATGACGAATTGTGTGATGGCCTCGGTGGCGCAATGGTTAGTAACGCTACTTTGACATCAATGCTCGTGGGATGTCTGTTTGTCTTGGTCTGAATGTTATTCTATGTACCATAATTATCGATTTACAAAAAAAGTACTTACGTAGGTATGTGTATCAGTGTACTAACCCATAACACAAGCTGCGCTTACTTTGGGGGCCTTAATGTCGCTAAGTCATTTGTCCGATAATATTAAACAAAAATGGGAGAATATTTTAACCAATAATCGATAAGTACTACGATGTTGATCCGTGAACCATCCAATAAGAGCTGCGCGTTCTACTTTGCCCCCGACCTGTAGCGGTGAATTCAGTTACTATCATCTACATTATCGGTTCGCTATAGGTTATTTTCTTCATGGATCTATTAACGAATGCGGGATGTATATCTGTTTCGTATTTTTTATACGAAACAGATATACACCGCGAAAGTAGAAGGATGCCAAACCTACCACCCAAGCCTTACCTACCATGACCAAATTGATCGTGTTTTATCAAAATATAATGTCAGGAGCGTTGCGTAAAATTTATGGCGTAACGCTTGTAGATCGTATTCGCAACGACGATGTTAGAACCAGAGTCGTTCTGAACGAGAGCGTCGGTGTTAAAATAAGAAGAGGCATGCTCCGTTGATTTGGACGTGAAAGTTGAAGAATGAGATGATGATAAATGACGAAGCAGACATACAACACAAATGAGGAAGGATCTAGGAGCTGAGGAAGGCCAAGACTTACCTACCATGACCAAATTGATCGTGTTCTATCAGAAGATGATGTCAAAAGCCTTAGAAACCGGCGTGCGTGCATGAGAAGAGCAATGAATGTTAAAGAAGCGAGTGAGGTGTGTAAGGATCGAGTCACGCACGGTTGTCTCTGCCTATCCCGCAAGGGATTTAGCGTGAAGATATATAAAAAAATGTGTTTAATAGAATAAATAGGACTACATATATCGTAATAGGAACTACTAATTACTAAGTAAATAGTAAGGATAGTAACTATAAGATATAAACTTGACTGACGCAGACTTATGGTGACTATTTCAGCAACTTATGAGGCATCTTTGAAGCTTTTTTTCATCTATTAAGATTACCTATCCGTTTTTAATTATTACATTAGTTATTACGTACGATGCAATAAACACATTTCAAATTAAAATCCAGAAAAAAAAATCAGACCAAAAATTAAATTAAATTAAATTCAAACGGCTCTGGTGAAAGAGAGGCGAAGCGCATCACATAGAGTTATACTGCTGCCCGTGAGGTAGAGTTAACAGCTCCCTGGAAGGTTGTCATACTCGTAGTCCTGCAGGTGAGTAGGTTATCAGTAAGCTCTTGATTAGTTACTGTGGTAGTATAGTAAGTACTTTACATCTGGTATTCCGTATGCTTGTTTCATGAAAAAAAAAAGCAACAATTATAAAATAAATCGGCAATATATTGTAATGAATTAGTTGCAGCTCGCGACTTTGTCAGCGCATATTCCGATGGGAACATCGGAATACATGGGAACAGCGTTTTTACTTTCCTTCTTTTTCCTCAGCTTCTAAGGGTTATATCGTGATATTGAATAGCCCATAAACTTCGTCAAAAATCAGGCTAACGAATGCAAAAAGAATTTTTCAATTCCGACTGAGAGTTCCACAGATTAGCGCCACCTCTTCATAGATATATATAATGTAACGTAAATATATATAGATATATAGAATGTAATGCAAATGTCGCTACGGAGTGCTATTCATACTTATGCTCACTATTCTCACTCGACAGACGCTCTTATGTTGTTTACTTATGTCATTCTACACGAATTCAATATAATACAGACCATACATTACACTATTTTATGTTTAATAGAATAAATAGGATGATCTCGCTCAAAATACCCCAACGCCTAAAGACTAAAGTCTTCGAACAGTGAGTATTGCCAGTATTGGCATACGAAACTGAGACTTGGCCTTCCACTGCGGGTCGTATGGAGAAGGTCACCCAGCGTGGTCTATGCTCGGGATTTTGCTGATAGAATCAGAAATGACGATAACCACTATAAAGATAAAAAAAATGACGTAGCCCAAAAGATAATCAAGCTGAAGTAGGACACAGTGGTTCGTAGAACCGATAACCGCTGAGTAAAAAAAAGTTCTCGAATGACGTCCACATATTAGTGCACGCAGTGTGGAGCTCCCTTCCTCCACTATGTGGAGCGACGACTTGAAGAAATTTATAGGGAGTCGATGTATACAGGTGGGTCAGGATCGAATGGCTGTCTAGAGGGGACGCCTATGTCCAGCAGTGGACGAATATGTGCTGAAAAGATTATGATGATAACATATATAATAGTTAATAATAAGTTTATTGAAAAGGAGCTTTTTATACATTATGGGGTCTAAGCCCAGAGTGTTGGGAGGGGTGATAATAAATTACAATATAAGTAATAGTGAAATAACAATATAGAACACTGTGTCAGACAGTGTAGTTATGTCTTTTTTTATATAAGCGGCCGGCTAGCTGCGGCCCGTGACTTCGTCGGCACGTAACCTGATATATCGTGAGAACCTCTTTTCTTACCGTCTTTCTTTTTCCTTGACTTCTAAGGGTCGTATCGTGATGTTCAATAGCATAAAACCCTTTTCAAGAATTGGGCTATCAAATGCCAAAAGAATAATTTCAATGCAAAAAGATCAACTTAAGAGAGGTAGGGCGAATCAAAGCAGCCCAACTGAGGAAGTACCTCCACCTCACAAAAAACCGTAGCCAAATAACAACTCCCTAGAGGGCTGTTGTGTTCCTGCGTGTGAGTGAGGTCACCAGTAAGCTCCTAAGGAGTTGCTGTGTTAGCAGCAGAGGAGGCATCGCGCGAGTGATACTTAATGTATTACAAGCGTTCATAGGCTACGGTAATCGCTTTACATCAGGTGGGTCGTATGCTTGTATGCCTTCCGACGTTGTATAAAAAAAAAGAACTGGCAGTTCCAGAGATCTGCGCAACAAAAGCGTAAAGATTCAAACAAACAAACAATCGAACAAGCTCTTCTGTTTTATGCATTAGTATATACTAGCTGCTGCCCGCGGCTCCGCCCGCGTGGAGTCAAATAACGAGTCAAATAAGCCTATGTGTTAATCCAGATCATAATCTATCTACGTGCCAAATTTCATTCGAATCCCTTCAGCCGTTTAAGCGTGAAAGAGAAACAAACCTCCATACATACAAACTTTCGCATTTATAATATTAGTAGGATTACCAAGTCGCTATACGAAACGTGATCAAATGCGTTGAGGTGGCAGCTGTGACTTAGTTTACTTTGAAATCCGCTAGAATCAAAAAGAACAGGACGTGTCTGTCTGAGTGCAACGATTTCGAGAGTTTCTTTAAAGTTATACTACTGTTTCCTATTTTTCTACTACTGTATCATTCTTATTAGCAGTAATGTCCCAGTGGATAAAGAACTAGCTTATTACCGACGATCCCTGGTCTAAATAAAATCGAGGGTATTTACTACTAAAATCTTATTCGTATCATATTTGTAATTATCACTTGCTGGGCAGTAAAGGAAAACATTGTGGAGAACCCCGTATATCCAAAACATCATACTTCAATAAATTGTGTGGCCTAAAAGAAAGATCTGGCACTCCCTCTGGATTATGTAGGTCTGAAGACATTTTCTCCATATCAAAATCAGTATCTTCGCCAAATCCTTAGGCTCAGGTAGGGGCCCCGGCGATCCTAATGAATTAGAAAACGGGATAGCGCTATGAAGAAGAACTAATACGAACGAACGAAGTAATAGTAATCCACTGAAAAATATTAACATGAATACGATGTTTTGTCTAATTTTCCGATGTATTTTAATTTCTATAGATAAATTGGTCACGTGTAAGAAATAGATAAATAATTTTAAATAGGACGAAGTTTAAGAACCCTCGTAAAGAGTTATGAACCTAAATCGTTTTTTATACCACTAAAACGGCAATCAAGTTGCCGACACTAACCTGCGATTCATCTTTTACAGGATAAGGATTATACATATCATTCGAGTGTATGTCACTGAACTCCTCCTAAAAAGTTGGATCGTTTTTGTGTGTATTTATGTGAATTCGAGAATGATTCAGATTCACAATTGGACCCGTAAGATGGCGCTGCGATCGGGTTACAGGACTTATTGTTTATATTTTCGGACAGGGCGATGTCTGTGGGCTCCGCTAGTACAATATAAAAGTAAATAATTATTTCATTGTTTCTTCCTTAGTTCCATATGTTAGTCATCATTTTCAAATTAGTTCTAAGAGACAGTCTGGATAATAACTGATAACTGCATTTGACTGCACGCCATCTGCAAAATTGCAGTTTAGATGTAGTTGTCGTATAATAGACATAATTGTACTGAAACTGCAAACTGACTGCGCGGTTCGCTTCAAGTTGGCTTTCAGTGCCAATTCAAGGCGGTTGGCATTTGGTAAAACAAATCAAATCATTTTATTTGCAAAGAATAGGATTACAAGATCTTAGATGTCAGATATGGATAGATACACTAATTCTGCCAACATATATTAACATGCAAATTTTGAGTTAAGAAGTTCTTGGATGCTATAGAAACACGAAGTTATTAACAATTGTCTAAGTTTGTTTGACATAAGCCTCGTAGGGCCCATCTTGAAAGTTTCTGGTATTTTGTTATAAACTCTAAGGCATTATGCGGTTATAACAACTACACAACAACTGCATCCAAACTTGCAGCAATCTTGTAGAATATAATAAAGTCCTTGCGTGATATGTTCATCACCGCCCTGCGGAACGAGGTGCATTCAGCTAGTGTTTTATTTAGGTATTCTTTTTACTTATAAAATTGTACTTAAGTACACTTTTAAGTATTATCAAACAATACAATCTCGTCTCATATTATATGCAGTACATAGGTACCGAGCTTTGCTTGGTATATTTTTGTTTTAGTACAAACTTTTTATAAAATATACATTTTCATCCCAATCGTTCCCGCGATACGAGAGATATCTCATATTACATACATACCCATATAAAAACATAGCATAATTACATATATATCTTATGTATGAATTTACTGATATATGGGATATCTGTACCATCATATTTTGCTTTTATAGAGCAAATGTTTTCCTTACGCCATATATGTATATACGTATGTATGTATATGTTCAGATCCCTTGCGGAGCAGGCAGAGAGAACCGAACGCAATAAGACACGCTATTTACACTTGTTTCATTAACATTCATAGCTCTTTTCATGCATGCAAACCGATTCCTAGGACTCCTGACATCACCCTCTGATAAAACACGACCAATTTAATATATATGTATATACTTAGTAAAATTTTCCTTAGTAATAAAAATAAAATAGTTATTTAATACCATATGTCTTGTTTATGTAAATATGCAGTTAGTACACGACAGGATCATGTAAAATGAGGAGTTAGCAGGCATTATGCAAACGCACGCCCATGCAGGCGTCCAAGTGGCAGATGAGTAACGTAATGCAAACTAAGTTGCATCTATAACGGTCGCTAACCTTGCACTTTGGAAGGACGCACGATTCTCGGAATACATTTTTTGCGTCATCGGATTTCAGTATCATGTAATCGAACATTGTATCGAGGTAACTGTCTTTTTATTTAAAAATATGAAGAACTGGTTCTAGATATAGTATGCTTCCGTGATGCTGATTCTGCATTAGCTCTTACTTTTGAACAACTTGTTAAAAAGTGACATAAAAATCTTTATTTCCATTGTTTACTGCTTCCTAATTATGCAGTTTACATTACATACATTTTTACATTTGTTTATTTTCAACAAATATAACAAACCTCTGTTGTTTAAATTATGTATAAAATATTCATATTCAAAAAATGTTTTTGAGATAAACCTTATCTTACTACTGAATTGAATAAGGAATATATTTGTACTGTACTTTAAATAACATTGAATTGATTTTTTAAATAAATATTCAGTTTTGGTCCAACATTCTATTAAAAATAACTAATCGTGTGTGAAATAATAACGAACCACGTGGTTATACTATGTTCTTTTAATTTTATCGAATTCTGGTTATTTGTCCACCACGCCACACCAACCCATACAAAACCCAATGCCACGTACTCTTCTTGCCGCTTCTTTAAAAAGGCTGACAGCATACTTCAGAATGGCAGAGACCCATGCTTTCAATCCGCTAAACTAACTAATCTTAACGACTGTCATCTATTTACAACAGAAAGGATCGACAGCTTAAAGTGTTCTTCGAAGACGCTCAAAACAGATAAATCAATCCATTAGGGTTTAGTTTGTGATTGTCACTTGCTCGGCGGTAAAGTAAAACGTCGTGAGGAAACCAGCACGTCCAAGAAATTATATTTCAAAAGACGTGTTATCTTACTTCTATTATATCTATTAAGATACGTCTGGTACTCAGGGATGTTGAGGTCTGACGGCAGTCGCTCCATGTAAAAATCTCTGTCCTAATGGATTAGAAAATGGGACAACGCTAAGAAAAAGAAGAAATTAGGGTGTGGTCGACGTCGCGTAACCCTGATCATCCGATTAGACTGACACGCGTAAAGACGCCATCAATAGAGCGAAGCAGCACTTCAGCTCAATGCATATTCTACTATACTAGTCTCAACTCCGACCGAACACAAATTTATTTAATATTTTCCTTAGCTTTCCTTTGTACCGGAGCACCTGAATAAGTAATATATGCTGAACGAGCTGTGAGAATATTGTCGATACCAAGTTTACACACGTTATTGAGACCTTAAGTCAAAGGAGTGAGTCACATATCCCAGCATAGAAAGTAGTGAGGGTGCAATATAGATTTCACTTATAAAGCCGCGATAGGGCAGAGGGCCCAAGAGGCCAAGGCAAGTCGTTCAATCACGAAGGTCATCATAGTACTAGTAGGATAGAATTTTAATAACTGCAATGTGATTATAGCTCCTACTGTGTCAGGCTTCAGAATAGTATTAAAGTCAAATACCATACATCTTTTATACCAAACAGCCTATCGAGTGTAGCCTTACGATTACCAAACCAGCGAGACTCCAGCAGATGAGCGGGACTCTAGAAGAAGTAGAGCAAAGCGATATTGCACGTATAAATGTATATCTTTACGTCAAGTCTCCTGCGAAATAGACAGAGGAAATATTACACGGTCTTTACATACCTCACTCGCTTCTTTAATATTCAAAGCTCATCTTATACAAGCTTGCCGATTTCTAGGGCTCCTATAACACCTCGGACTGGACAAATATTACATCTTACAGTACCTCAATCTCACTGTCTTTAGAGTCTGAGCCAACCTCTCCTGAACATGGTGTAGCCTGCTAATTTACAAACAAGACTGGCGAAAGAGACGTAGGGCGCCTCGAAATAGCAACACTGAGAAAGTACCCTCACCTGACAGGAGACCGCAGCTAAATACCAACTAAAACTTGGAAGATCGTTGTGTCCCTTCGAGTATATTGGCAGTATTCATAAATTACGGTCTACTTCTCATTGGGCTATTATTAAGAGAGGTAAGGCGCATCGAAGCAGCTCTTCCAGGGAAGCACCTCCACCTCATAGAAACCCACAGCCAAATAACAACTCTATGGAGGTTTAATGTGTTCATGCATGTGAGCGAGGTCACCAGTAAGCTCCTAAGGAGCTGCTGTGTTAGCAGCAGAGATAACATCGCGCGAGTGATACTATTCTGAAGAAGAGACGAGCTCGGTGGCGCAGTGGTGAAACGCGTTGTTACACTACTTTGACACCAACGCTCGTGGGTTCGATTCCCACACAGTACAAACATTTGTATGCATAAACATGTCTGTTTGTCTTGGTCTGCGTATTTTCTATGTATATATGTCTATAAGTATGTATTTACAAAAAAAAAAAATGTATTTCCGTATGTTTATCAGTTGTCTAGTACCCATAATACAAGCTTCGCTTACTTTGGGGCTAGGTGGTGCTGTGTAATTTGTCCGACAATATTTATTTATTTATATTTATAATGTATTGTACGCGGTCATAGATTACGGTAACCACTTTGGGCCGTATGTTTGTATATTCCCCGACGTTGCAAAAAAAAACATATTTTAATGGGACTTCGTAATTGGAATATAGTTTAGCATGTTGAAGTGGGGGGTGGACCAACTACATTTGTCAACGGCGAAATGGGGAAAATAACCTCTGTGACACTCTTCGTCCTATGAAGAACAACCGACGACCTAATAATTAATAGGAACCCGAATGTGGCTTTAGATTAATTATTGTGTCATTCTAGTGTGTTCGCTTCCATACATATCATCACGCCTGTCTCTCACTGGGGTAGGCAGAGACTATGGAACGCCAGGTGCACCGATCCAAACATACTTCTTTCGCCTCTTCCTGCTTTTGATGGTTGATTGGTGCTTTTGATGTGGGTACACATGATGTTAGAAACATAACAGAATACCACTACTACATTTTGGCTTCCGAACCGCCATGTTATAAATAGTCATTATCAAAAAAGTGAAGCTAAAAACAACATCTTTTGTAATAATGCAAATTAATATGTCAGATTTACATTTCGTGTAACGATTAAATACACTAATAAAAAGCAGCCAAGTGCATGGAAATCGAGCCTGTTGAATTATTTTTATCATTTAAAACCAAGTTATTGTTAACCGCGACCTGTTGTGAGGGAGGTGCTCATGAGTAGCCTTTCGGACGGCCGAACAAAGCTATGTCAGACTCATACTGACTAAACACCACCTAGGGGCTGTCTTTAGCCGGGAAGGCTTTAAAGGCTTTATTAGAGGCGATCGCCCCAGGGGAAGCGGGGCGACGCTAATAATATTAGGCCATTTTTTTTTGATCTGACTATTTAATTGACCCCTGTGAGCCGTTACTACGTCACCGGAGGGGAATATTAGGCCAACAACCGGTTGACTTCTATAAGATTGATGAAAACGAAACTTTACGCGATGTAATTTGTAAACAGCGCCGTCTAGTGTAAAATTAAAATTATGTACGAAATTCAAATGAACTATGAAAAACTATAAAATTGCCTAAACACTAAAAAATATGCATCGCTAGGGGGAGTTCCACTACTTGGTCGTCCAAATTAGAAACTAGGAAGCAAAACCCTTAGTGCAGATAAGTGCAATGTCATATTCTATGACATTTGCACGTTTTCATAAAAGAAAATACATTTTATAAGTTCGTCGTCCACTACTCGTTAACTTGTAAAACCTGCTTAGCCATAATACTTTTAAATTAACTACATGGACCACGATTTATTTTACATTTCCAAATACAACAGTTTCGCTGGCATAGGATAAATGTAAATTTATACTGTAAATTTTTGTTAGACTCAAGGTTCCCCCACACTTGAGTCTAACAAAAATTTACACTTTTAATATAAATATTTCGCAAACGGATCACTATATCGAACAATGATCTTCCCACACCCTCAATGTCTTTTTTTCAATATTTTATTCTACCACTATATCAGCATAGTTAACATGTATATACATGTCAAACTACAGCTTTCTAGTACCAAGCGTCTCTGAGCTAGGCCGCGGACAGACGGACATGGCGAAACTTAACTAAACAAGGAACGCTTATTATTATTTGAGGTTCTGTAGAAAACCATAAGGAACCCTAAAAATGGCTTGCAGATATTCGTCAACACTGTAATATGCTTTCGTAAATAATGAGTCAAAAACGCTTCTTTTGAATAAATGCAAATTTTGTGATACGATATCTTTTAGTAAATGAATTAGTAAAGTTTTGGTGCCATATCCAAAACACTTTTATGAAAGTAAGCAGATCTGGTAGGGAGAAATGCCAATTAACGTTAGTGTCTCTTATTATTCTTTTACTCTTTTCTAATCTTTGGTGCAAGTGGATATTATTTCTTACAAATAAGGCACGTTCTAATATGTAACAGGGTATCGTTCATATTTTTCAAATGAAGTTCAAAAAAAACAAGTCAAAACCAAATTGACAACCGGACGCTGGCAAAAACAGGTATTGGGCATTTGACTAGGGAAGTATACCTCCTCAGACTCGACTCATAGAAGACCGCAGCTAAATAACAACTCGACGTTTGTCGTATTGAGTGAAGAAGAAATAGTGACTAAGGTTACTCGTAAGCTGCTATGCGGTATGAAGAGTGTGCCATTTGGGTCGATAGTACTTCATGTATTCATTGAGTACATCATTGAGCATTTAAGGAGCAGTAATAAATAACCTAGTGGTTATAGAACATGCTTATTAACCGACTTGTCCCTAGTTAGAATTCTCGAGTGGGCATCTACTACTAAATTCAATTATCTTTTGTTAACAGTGATAACCCAGTTGACGAGCTCGGTGGCGCAGTGGTGAAACGCGCAGTTACGCTTCTTTGACACCAATGCTCGTGGGTTCGATATCTTCTCTTGGTCTGGGTGCGTTTAAAGGAGGTATGGCCCATCAAAGCAGCCCGTCTGGGGAAGTACCTCCACCTCACAGAAAACTGCAGCCAAATAATAACTCCCTAGAGGGTTTTTGTGTTCCCGCGTGTGAGTGAGGTCCTTAATTAGCTCCTAAGGAGTTGCTGTGTTAGCAGCAGAGGTGACGTCGCGCGAGTAATACTTAAAGTATTGCAAGCGTTTATAGGCTAAGGTAACCGCTTTATATCAGGTGAGCCGTATGCTTGTATGCCTCTCGACAATGTATAAGAAAGTGGATAAAAATTCGGCATATTGACCAACTCATCCAGGATTCGAATCTGGCATGTACCACTAAATTCTCATTTTCGGCGATGAAGGAAAACATTGTGAGGAAACCCGCAAGTCTAAAAAATATATTTTGAAATACGTATAACCTAACCAACAAAGTATCTGGTTTTCACTCTGGGTTGTGGAAGTCTGACGGTATTCGGTCGTTCCATGTAAAAATCTATATCTTCGCCAAATCCTTAGACTTAGGTAGTGGACTCCGCCAATCCTAAGGGATTAGGAAAGAGGATAATACAAAGAAACTTAGAAAATTTATAATTATCACTTGCTCGGCGGCGAAACAAAGTGAGGATTGCACGTCTAAGAAATTGTATTTGAATAGATATGAGACCTAACATAAGAAAGATCTAGTTTTCCCTGTTAGTCGTGACGGTCTGACGGCAGTCGCTCCAACAGCTCTATCTAGAAATCAACATCTTCGCTATATTCTGAAGCTTAGGTAATTAAGCTATTCCCAATGAATTAGGAAACGGGTTTACGCTAGGAAGAAAAATACATTATTTTCTTGTATGTTGTCAAACGAACGTCATGCACGTTGAACAACAAAAATACTATAATGAAGATACGTTAACTTGGAAAACCTCAATTATAAACGTCCCTTAATGTACTCGACCGCATTTTTGTGGACAAAAGTGAAAAATGAACGGAAACCGACGTTTATGGGGCAAAGATCACAATCGGTCCGATCGAAGCGCACGGCGGCGCGGGGGCATCGGGCCACGCCGGAACCGAGCTAGCGAGGAGGGTTCTATTTGATTGTGATGCAAATTCCCTGCTTCCGGCGAGGGGATCGCAACAGGTGGGGGTCGCGCCACCACGCTCCACGGCAATCACGATGCTCCAGTAATTACTAACAATTCTGTTCTTCATATGTTTCATTTTTAGAAAAATGGTATAAGGCGATAAAAAGCTAGACTTTTGGGTCCCAAAGTCGCCACTAAAAAAGATTTGATTAAAAGTGTTTGTAAAACAGATACCTTCATAGTTAACACAGTCAAACGCTATATTGAGGAAGTCAAATTTACAGGCAACTAGATTTCAACTACTCTGCATGGTTCCTCCGTCCGTTCAATCGAACTAGCCGCCGGCACTAACCCACTACCGTTAGTATACGCAAGCCGTCACAGGTATGGCTATTCTGATAATAAATTTATAAGACAGACCCATGGTAACATAGATCTTGGCTGCGGTCTAGCTATTAACGAATTCTCTTATATGATTGTGCGTAGAGCGAAATTCCATGCCTCGATAGGACCTCCACCTGTACGATTAACATGCTGAAAGAAGCGACCGAACTAACGGTTCGACTAAGCTAAAAATCTAATCAGAACTTCGTTACGTCCAGAAACAACTATGAAAAATATCAGCACAATGGCATCGGCGGCTCGGGGGAAAAGTATAATTATTATTTACGTGCTCACTGACGTACACACACGCAATTATATATACACATTATGAAAAAGATATAGACACACAGCAATCGACTTCAGTGACCTTGAAATGTCCCGTTTCCTAATCCACTAGGATTGACGGGGTTCGATATCTAAGCCTGAAGATTTGGCGAACTGCCGGTCAGACCTCCACAACCCGGAGGGAAAATAGGCAGCTGCGCTTTTAAAGTGGAACGCGCACTTATCAGCTTATTGGTTAAAATATCCTCCCATTGGACCGTAGGTTCTAATCCCTGAGTTATTTAGGCGCAAAAACACTAAGTTTTAGTGAGTGATAGATGCCTTTATGAGCCGTCAAGTGGTTAATAAATTGTGGTTACCATAAAGGATTTGTAGGAGGTCCATACTGATTATATGTACGGAACCCTTTACACGCGAGTGCAACATCGCATGGTAAACAAACATAATGTAATTAATACTTAATAATATTATATTAAATGTACAAAACTACATAACTAGCGGACCTTGCCAGGTACGGCAATACGTCCAGCGCGAATTCCGATTGTCTGTACTGAGTACTAAACATGCCTGCGTGATGTGAAGCGGTCACCGTAACCAATGAACTCTAGCAATACAAGAAGGAGCGCTGGCGAGTTGACACCCTCCCTGAAAACGTATCGCCAGGTTAGCCAGGTTAGCAGTTAGGCGAACAGTGAGTGACTGTCCTTCTTCAGTTCGCCTCCATATGCTAGTATTTATAAATTTAAAGGTGTAGCAATTTTGGGTTAGAAAACGGGATAATGCTAAGAAGAGGAAGGCTTACTACTAGGAAATACATCGGATTGGTTCTAATAGAATACATAGTTTACACATAGTCTATAAATTTCTTAAAAGAACATGGTGAATTTAATCTTTTTAACCAACATCCAAAAAGAAAGAGCTTCTATTTTCGTCACTTATGTTTCTTTTTTTTTATATAGGTATGCTCATAGATATCTCAGTTACTTACAGTTAATTCAAGCAGTTTTATTAAAGTATATCTTAAGTGGTGAGATTTGATGAGTAGTTGAAATATATATGTGTATAAAAATATTTATATTGTGCAAAAAGTGCCTTGCCCACGACAGGGGTGTAAGAAAAAAGAAAAAGAAAAAGATGAGTAGTTGAAAAATAATTAAAAACTACCCGCAATCGACTTTCATTTATGTTTATGTCTTTCTTTTGTTTTGATCCTATTTTGATTTTTCCTTCATGAGACCAGTCTTTGTGGTACTGGTGGTGTGGTACGATCTGATGTGGAAACTTTGGTGAAGACTTGATTATGAATTAAAATATCATAAAATTATTAAACAATAATGTTATGTCGAATGAAATGGACGCCAGTAAAGATATACAAACCATGTAAATATGTGTCAACTTCAGTGAAGTAGGATTCACATTATTATTTAAAAGGGTTATAGATCTCTCAACTGACGAGCTCGGTGGCTCGAGCTCGTGGTTTCAATTCCCATATAGGGCAAACATTTGTGTGCATGAATATGTATGTTTGTCTTGATCTGAGTATTTTAAAGACAAGTATGACGCATCAAAGCATCCCATCTGGGGAAGTTACCTCACAGGCGAAATAACAACTCCCTAGAGGGTTGTTGTGTCTCGCGTGTGAGTGTGGTCACCAGTAATCTCCAAGGAGTTGCTGTGTTAGCAGCAGAGGTGGCATCGCGAGTGATACGTATATATAGTTTTGCAAGCGTTCGTAGGCTACGGTAACCACTTTACATCAGGTGGGTCATATGCTTGTAGATGCTAGAAGACGATTTGGCTTGATTCAAGATGAAGTCAGAAAAAATCCTAATCAGAGCAGGCCAAATCATGAAAATACTGACGTATTATAAAAAGCTGTGTTCTATCACGCTCTGACAAATTCAACGATCGGCCGTCGATTGGCACCGAATTCAACCCATCGGTTTCTATGAAGAGCGATATCGTGAGATGTGCTTTCCGATATAATCCATCTGAAGACATAACTTACGATATCTGTCTTCATTATATTTCAGTATGTGCCCCATGTGTGACATCTGCTTTTACGTTTTCTATGTACAAATTCAAAATAGGGCTAAATATGTTTTGACAAAGTAACGACTGAACCCTTAATGAAATGTAATCAAATCAATCATGATATTAAGGGCAGTCACAGGTTACAAGCGTGGCTAATGAACTTCGTGTTCAGATATTGGAATATAATATAACGAAAAAAAAATACATGAAAAATTAAAATTAAAAAAAAAACTTACCCAATGGTTGGGGTGAAAGACTACTTTTTATAAATACTTGTGCACAACGTCCCTGACGTTACAGACTGTCGCCCAAGCATGCGCGGGCGCGAGGGGCGACCACCCCGACCGGAGGTCGTTCACCTCCCCCGCCCGCGCCCCTCACCTCCTTCGCAATCACAGCCCCTTGTGCGCTCACGCCGAGGGCTACTCAGAGGGCAAAGACTCCTATTTATTTCTTTGTTTTAAAATACCATTTAACTGGAGGGTACACTGCAGGTACTGCCAAGAGCACCTCAAGTTTGACACTTCAAATTGCACCATTCTTATGACGTATTTAAAATAATATAATTAAAAATAAAAATACCTAGTTAAAATAATATAAAAGTTATAATTTCACTACAACTTTCAAACATAATGTGTATTTCTTTATTAGTGGAAAATTAGTTGAGAGAGTATGTAAATAATGCATTTACATACGGAATTTACACAATGAAGAAAAGGAAAGGATAAAGAACTTCCTTTGAATAAGGGATGTATATACTATCATAACATTATTTTAGCTACGGGAAAATATCTACACTAATTTGTGTTCTTTCGACATCATTTAGTTCATGCGATATATATATATATATATTTGATAGATATATATATTATTTGATTATATATATATATATATATAATATCAAATTGCCTATAAATGTATAATTATAATTAGAAATAAAAAAACCTGAATCTATCAACCATTGCTATTTAATTTCTTCTAGACAACGGAATCTATAAAGTTTTATTTGTGTCATATTTTCATAAAACCTACAATGATATGACAATTTTGTCCCGGAGTGTACTGTTGGACATAAATGTCTCAAGAAGTGGTATTTTGAGATTGCCTCCATAGAGGCCCCGGTGGTCTAGTGATTAACAAGGGCTACTTTGACACCAAGGGTCTGAACCCGAGACCACGCATTTACGCACTAAACCACATACATGTGTATGCATGGACATGTCTATTTGTTCTCTATGTATTAAAAAAACAATATTTACATATATTTATACCAATAAAATAAAAAAAAATTAGAAATATTCATACGTGAATTCCCATGAATATTATAAAGTAACTTTAGTACTTCCTTAATTAAATCATAAATGTATGGCACCCTCAAACCTGGGCCTCCCCTAACAAATTACTAGAGCGTTGCGCCGGCACTCTCCCATGGAGCAGCACTGTTCTACACGATAAGGCCCGCCAACATGGGGTTAACAAGTGCAACGGGCCAAGTACAATCAACTAGAAAAATAATGATAATATCGTACACGCGTAGAAAATACACATTTACGTTACGCAATATCGTTTAGCGTTGCTCAAATATTTTAACTTCTCGTTGGTTTGGTACAAAAATATTTATATTTTCATGTGTAGTTAGTACATCTAAATACAAAACATTCACGGTAAAAATGTCTTGAGTGTGCTTTTTATAGGTATATATCCTAAAGGGAATTTAATTATAAGAGAAAGACAAAATTATAAAGAAATTAAAGTAGCCAGATTGATGAATAGGTAATTTTAATATACACAAAAGCACAGCTAGATGACATTACCTTAAAGTAGATATTGTTGTGTAGCGGCTCGGGGCACTTCTTATGACGGGTAAAGTGAACACAAAACTTCAAAAGTTAATATTCTGAAGTATTTCTTTGTTCGTGGCTCCGTTTGCATGTACTTTGGTCAAACGAAATTCGTAATTATTACCGGGGTAAGAATAGGTTAAGTGTTTATCCTAAACTTACCTAATCTATTTATGAATCAAAATTCATCCCAATACATTCAGTAATTTAATAAATATTCAAAGATCATCAAAAGTTTTTAAGCATTATAAAATAAGTAGGTAACTAGTTTACAAATTAAAATCCGAAAACGAATTATTCCAACTAAGTGTACATTGATCACGTTCTCTATAAATACTAAAACCCTTACAAAAAACAAAAATGCACCCTTCATCGTACCAATTCGTCGGGTTGTGTACAAAAACAAAATCAACTCGGGCGCATCGCACCCCACCCGCATGCCGGCGCATGGACTCACTCTTGTCAAATTGAGCTGAATTTACTGCATTACAGAACAATAGTAACACTTCACTTAAACAAACCAGATGTACGATTTGAGACCTTAAACGTAAGTGGCATAAAGTCATTTCAAAATTGGAGCAAGTCATTTGAATATTTCGTGGGGTACAAATGATGGGGGTGGATTGTTTCTATCAATGGTAATTTACTCAATGACCAAAGGCTAGACTAATACAATAAACCCGCTGTGTTTATTTCCCGTAAAATGCAAATTGAATCATTTAATCTCAAATAGTGACAAATTGTATGACAAACAGTGAATACGAAATAGACTTAGTTACGATACTCAGCTTCTATGAATGTCCAATACGATCATTATTTCAATTCTTAGGACATTATAAGAATATTTTGATGTATCATATACATTTTTTTTTATGGACTGGGGACGCGCAGTCATCGTACTCTTGTATAAAGGCAAGGGATCACGCATGGACTGCGCCAACTATAGGGCCATCAGTTTGATCAGCTTAGCAGCAAAAGTATATGGAAAGATAATTGAAAGGAGAATGAGGGTGAAATCTGACGAAATGCTATGGGAGGTACAGGGAGGATTCCGAAATGGAAGGGGATGTACGGATCAAGTTTTCTCGCTCCGCAATATTGTAGAGAAGCATCTAGTCACAGACCAGAAGGTTTTCTGCGGTTTTGTGGATCTTGTGAATGCCTTTGATAGGGTTGTGCGAAAGGAACTGTGGTACATATTGCCGAGATATGGGATTGACGGCTCACTTCTGCGTGCTGTACAGTCCACCTACAAGGATTGCTCAGCATGTGTGCGAATAGATGGCAACATCTCACCCTGGTTTGATGTCAAAATTGGTGTAAAACAGGGTTGCAATTTGTCTGCTAGGCTGTTTATTCTGTATCTCGATAGTTGTCTACAGAGAATAAGATCAACGAATGTAGGATTACGCATGGGTGACCTAGTGGTGAACTGTCTGCTGTATGAAGATGATGCTGTCCTATTAGCAGAAACACCATCTAAGCTGCAAACACTAGTCACAATGATGAAAGACAAGAAAACAAAGATAATGGTATTTGAAAGAGAAGAAACCAGAACTAATGTAAGGATTACGGTAGATGATAAAGTGTTGGAACAAGTGGATGAGTTTGTATATCTTGGTTGCGCTTTCAGCAGGGATGGAAAGTATACCGCAGATGTGGAAAGGCGAGTGAGTGTTGGGAATAGTGTGAATGGAGCGTTGGGAAAACTTCTTGGCAGTAAAAACCTGGTCCCAACGCTTACTTATGGAAGCGAGAGCTGGGTATGGCAGAGAGAGCATAAAAGTAGGATGAACGCGGTTGAAATGCGAGCGTTGCGCAAAATTTGTGGTGTAACGCTTGTAGACCGTATTCGCAATGATGAGGTTAGAAGCAGAGTTGGTCTGAAAGAGAGCGTCGCTGTTAAAATAAGAAGAGGCATGCTCCGTTGGTTCGGACATGTAGAAAGAATGCATGATGAAAGAATGACGAAGCAGATATACAATGCAAAAGTGGAAGGATGTAGGAGCCGAGGAAGGCCAAGACTTACCTATCATGATAAAATTGGTCGTGTTCTATCAGAAGGTGATGTCAGGAGCCCTAGAAACCGGCGAGCGTGCATGAAAAAAGCAATGAATGTTAAAGAAGCGAGTGAGGTATGTAAGGATCGAGTCGCGTGGCGCTCGATTCTCTCTGCCTACCCTGTAAGGGATTTGGCGTGAAGTTATAGTAGTAGTAGTAGTAATCGATATTTTTCTTAGTGGTATCCTAATTTTTTAGGATAAGGGGTCCGCTACCTAATCTTAAGGAACTGATGAAGTGAATACTAATTTTGACATCCTATTTGATATAACGGCCTGGTCCTAGTGCTTTATCTTCTAAGCTGTCACTGGTTATCAGTGATAAACCACGTTTTTACGACAAAAAATGTAAATAATATATAAAATAACTATTAATTGCCTAAATGCAGATGTCAATTGCATAGGCGAAACCTATACTGAAAAATCCTCTGCAGGAAAAAAACGCTGCAACCCGGTATGCAATATGTGCCAACGTGGGTGCCAATGTATGGGGATAAAATCCCTGCTGTTGCCAAGCAACACAACTATAGAAGGAAACTATGGGCATCATATATATAATAACTTATCGGGACACAACAGGTATAATCTTTAATATATACTAATGGAGTCAAAGTATTAGATTTAAGGGCTCAATACATTGTATAAGTTTGGGATCGCCAACCATTCCACATATAACAGAAACGCAGCTTGTTTCCGAACCAAGTCACATGCTAATATTTTGACGCTCCTGCCCAAAGGTAGCTACAGTATTTTAGATGCGACTCTGACTTCTATCTTAGGAATTATATTCTAAGTATGTGCCCCGAGCAGTATCCCTGTCGCGCTATTTTCTGAACCTTAGTAGTACAACAGAGCACATCAAGTTTCTTGGATGCTACAAGTAGTTAGACCTTCAAATCTAGGTAACGACAGAGTTGCATTTCATTCGACATCTCGAGACCAAGAACCCCAATAGTTTTGGCGATGGTCAGAGGTATGTTTTGTAATAGATGAACTTATAGTAAAGAAGGTTTTCTTAGATGATGAGCTTGAATTTGTCCAGTTAGAGACTTAGTCAGATTACTCTCCATTCAGACACAAGTTTATCGTGGTTCTCCCCGATAAGAGAGAGAACGAATGTTTGCGATCAATTGATAGCATGTCATAATATGCGGCAGGATATATTGAAACTTTACAGAGCCTCGGGACGTAAGCATTGATATCCATGCTATCGAAACACCTGTCATCAACAACAGCTATTATATATCTGCTGGACCATAAAAGCCCGTACCATGGCTATTTAATAGAATACTCCAATGTCCGACCCATCGAATTACTTTTTAATATCTAAGATGATTCACCTTGACTCGCAATTGCCAAAACCCAGAGGTGTGAAGGAGACACTACACGATCGTATTGACATGCGCCTTTATTTCCTGATATTCCAGAACTCGATTTTTCATTCCCCCTTAAAGAGAAGGGAGATGATAGCTGATTCGAATTAGAATGGTCTAATACATCGCCTTTCTTGGGCATCGGGTGCATATTATGTATCAGCCTACCATGAAGTCTACACTTTCCCTGTGGAATTAGAAAGAGTTAATAGAAGTGTCAGTACAGAACACAACTTAGCATATAGGTTCAGCTACACTGCCGTCGTCTGTCATACTCGACTTTCACTGTCGAATAACAGAACTACGCTTGCCAGATATCTCGCTGGGTAATTGAGATTTCAATCATGGAGTTACCAGGTTGATAGGTGGCACGGCCTCTCTATCATTTAATAAACGACGGAGAGTTAGGATGTAGTTAGAGACAATGAGACTACCCAGTAATTCGGATTTCTTTTTTCACTATAGGCCAAACTTCTATCCTATGATAATCGCAGTGGTGCCATGGACGGCTGACAAAAGTTCCATCACTACTGAGGGAAAGTGTTTGCAAGCCGCTCATTATCTCTACCAATGATCAAAATTAAAGCAACGATGTGAGTAGATGTGCTTTTTATATCACTAAGTTCGAAAATAAGCATATGGCCTGCCTGATGGTAAGCATTTACACCAGCATATGGGCATTTGCAACGCCAGGGTTGTCACTCTTTCGTAGCCGACTCAAAATCTACATACATCGTCTACATCAATAGAGTCGGTTTCCCTATTTTAAGAGAAAGTTTTTATTGAATGAAAATGATTTTGCATCCGTATCGTCGCTACGGTACTTATTATGCCGTCAGTCACAAATTCGTTACACATACCACAGTGCTGTTACTATATTCAAATCTTCATCTTGTAGGGGTGACGACAATGTAAAAAAAAAATGCCTGTACTACCATGCCACACAATATGTATTAATATTTGACGTATGCATGATTAAAATATGGATAGTTCCATCATTAATACCATTCTATAACATGCCCGCAACGGTTTCTGTTCCACAATGGCAGAGTATGAGACACTGTATGAGCTATACAAAAAACGTTATTCCCATAATCACTGCAAATATCGCACGTTACGGGTACATTCATACCATATAATCATAGGTACCTTTACTGAGACTTACTCGGTATGTATTTTCATTCAATCACTTCTTGCTGCTCCCTTCGTCATTCTCTGCAATTTTAATGAAAAATAAAAGGCGGTTTATATGACACTTTCTCCAAACACTTCTTATGCGAATTCCTGTGGAGAGACAGTTTACTGTTATTATAACGTTCGAAGTTTCCATATTATAGGGCATAAGTGCCTCACGTTCTATTGACTCCACTGTCACTTGCTGATGGTTTTCCCTAGAGATTAGCAGTTGAGGGTCTGGTTAGAAGGGTGGGCACGGTGGTTCTTAAATTTGGAGCTGACTAACTATGGTAGGACCTCAGATAACAGCTACAAATTAACCATCCTTTAACGTAAAGAGTGGTTCCATTGATATCCTCTGAAGCAGGGCGCAGCGCGTAACATCAATGTTCTCAATGAAGCCACTACGTGTTGAATCTATAACACAGTACATGCCAGTAATTGTAGAGAGATCAATAAGTCATGCTAAATTATTTTTTTATTACTAAGTTACTTGTTTATGTCATACTAAGTTACTTGACTACTACCTATATCTTATTACATTTAAATAAATAATTCTTATATATATATATATATATATATATATTTCGAAAACGGCTCTAACAAGTTGGATAAAATTTTGTTTTTAAAAGGTTCTGCTTTTTAAGTTTATCTATTAAAATGAAAAGCTTAACTGGAAAAAACGCGATTTTTTAATCAGAAAAAGGCACTAGTGAAGCTTGGTCGTTCTGGTTCTTTATAATAGGACAATATTATTAAATCATACGAATAAAACTTAAGTTATAACTTAGGTTAGGTTAGGTTTTCGTCAGATTTCACAATGTATTGGTATACCAATACATTGTAAAATCTGACGAAAACCTAACCTGACCTGACTGACGCTTTACATTGCGACATACACGAGTTTATATGAGTTTGACTTGTTGTCACAAAACAAATTTTTACTTTTTATGATAGTCACTAAACGGTGACAATGTAAAAAAAATATATATTTATATAAGTGGTGGTGTGGTAGTATAGTGGCTCATAGTGGCTCCGCTTCGCCAGATGGTAAGCGAAAGAGGAGCCCAAATCGCGACGGCAACTAACAAAGACTACACAGAGTCCTGTCAGTTGACGCTGCCATGCTGGCCCGCAAGATGCTTCTTCACGCGCTTCGTTTGAAGGATCCCATATTGTAGGAAGGAAGACACACATGCGCAAGCAAGACGTACCACTTTTTAATAGTACGACAGAGATAGGAGTTGCCGAACTTTTTGGTACGCGAAGAAATGTTCTCAACAGTGGAACAATGATATCGCAAGCCTGACTGGTTCTAAGACGGAAGGGAGAGGGTGGGATAAGTTCTTCAGAGCACTCGCTATGGTAAAGGTGGTAAAATACGCTTAGGGAGCCAATATATATATATATATATCGCTTAGTATAAGCGGTAAAGTCAAAGACCTAAACGATAACTCAAGTGTGGGGCGATTAATTAAATGTGAACTATCCGTCTATTCCCATAAACAACGGAAACAATAAGTGTTTAAAGTGAATATCAGAGCACCAAACACGCCCCTCGTGCCACGGTTAATAACCTGTAAACTGAACCACCCTCCGGCACTTATCGACGGGCTCCCAACGGTGACAAACGACAAGTGTGCGTGGTTTCCACAATTTATACCACGGCTGTAGAGCCAGCTGGAAATGACATCGATTTGAATCAATAAAAATATGAGGAAAGAGATCGTTGTCCATGGGAATATTTTCAAATTTTACACTAATTAATTTGTCTGAAAATCTGTGAAATCTTTTTTCTTCTTATTAGTGTTATTCCATTTCGTAATTCATTAGGATTGGCGGGGTACACTACCTCAGCCTAAGGATTTGGCGAAGATACTGATTTATACACGTAGTGACTGCCGTCATATCTCCACAACACAGAGGAAAACCAAAATTCTCTTAGGTTAGGTCACACATATTTCGAAATTTAATTTCTCGGACTTGCGGTTTATTTTATGTCTACTAAGCTAGTGACAATTACAAATATGTTCATAAATCCGAAAACCCAAATTTGGTGGTACATGGTGGTTGGTGGTAATTAGAACCGGGGACCAATTGATCAATAGGCTGGTTCTTTATCCATTGGGCTATCACTGCCCAATTATATATCACAATTTTTTGAAAATTCTTGTGAGATCACAGATGCGCTGTCGTAAATGACGCGACTTTGACACCAACGCTCGTGGGTTCGATTCCCACACAAGACAAACATTTGTGTGCATAAACATGTCTGTTTGTCTTGGTCTGGATGTTTTAAGAGAGGTAAGGCGCATCAAAGCAGCCCGTCTGGGGAAGTACCTACACCTCACAGAAAACCGCAGCCAAATAACAACTCCCTAGATGGTTGTTGTGTTCCCGTGTATGAGTGAGGTCACCAGTAAGCTCCTAAGAAGTTGCTGTGTTAGCAGCAGAAGAGGCATCACGCGAGTGATACCTAATATATTACAGGCGTTCATAGGCTACGGTAACCGCTTTACATCAGGTGGGCCGTATGCTTGTATGACTCCCGACGTTGTAAATAAAAAAAAGATATGTATGTTTATGTTACATTATATATAATTATACGGTATGTTTTAATTAGGGTCGGCAACGCAAGAATGCCACTCCTGGTGTTGCAAATGTCTACGCTGTATGCAAATGTAACTGTTTACCGTCAGGCAGGCTGTACGCTTATTTTCTACTTGCTTTAAGTAAAAACGTTATATTATTATAAACAGAGAGAATACATACATACATACATTATAAATTCAAATTATTTTAATTTTAATTAAAATTCACAGTCATTTTTAGTATATTTATTTGAACCTCCAGTTCACTCGATAGTCACGACATGTCACGTGACATCGAATTCATTCATAATCCGACATCACGCTTGCCCGCAGGACGTAATATTTAGTACTTTGTGTATCAAGAGCGGTACAGAAGGAATTAGAAAATACAGATAGACCTCGAAGCCGGAGGACGAAGGCCGAAGATTTTAATGAGTAATTTGTATTTCCTGCTCCATCCGTGTTACGTACAATGTTTTACATTTTATTTGTTTGATGATAATTACAACCTTACCCTTACCAGAGGGAGACTTTGTACAAAAGTCGTCTGCATGGGTACCTCTGTCTTACCTATATCTGCCGCCAAGCAGCTATATTTATATAGCTGTGTTCCGGTTTGGAGGGTGAGATATGGCAGAGAAATTAGTGGGTACTGTGACGAAATATCCTTACACGTCACAAGATTGGCATCGCGCGAGTAACATCCCCGTGGTGTTGCGAGCGTCAATAGGCTGCGGTGAGCGGTTACCATCTGTTGCGGGCCGCATGTTTGTATCCCAATCTAGTTGTATAAAAAAATAAACAAACGTAAGTAGGAAAATCCATATATATCTTTTTAAGCAATGGTCGTAGATGGCTTTAGTAGCGCCTATGACTAGGCTTGTTTTATAATTAGTTTATATTTATATTGCCTTTATCTTATGCTTGCATAAGATAGAGTTCGAGGTAGAATACAATATTTGACAGACTGACACACCCACAGATTTGATTCAAATAATCTATTGTATCAGTGACTAATTATATCTGCAAATAGCATTATGACAAATAAAATATATATTTCAAGGAATTACGATATTAGTATACCTACTGATACCGCTAGGTGTGTCTGTATTATTTTATTATTGTAATGTACTAAATTTAGTACAAGTTTCGTTTGTTACTCATTTTGTTAGTAGCGGAGTTGATTTGAGCTTCGTTTGAGTATATTATCTGTTATGTTACTATTTGCTAAGCATGATGAATATAATCATTAAAAATACTCGACGTGAAGTGTTGTTCTTGCATTTTGAATATAGCACGAGGAAGGTTGTTAACACTAACACAAACATGCAAATGTTCAATCATAAAAATGATGTTACGTTAAGGCTGGCCTTTTGCGCCAGGTAGACTTATGAAATTTTACACGTCTTGCCACTTGTGGTAGTCCTATATAGTAGTCGTGCTTTCTCCTTCTCCTACATAGTGTTATTAAATATGTCGGTAGTATATTTGTTCATACTATTATTTGCCGCAATAGTCGCAATTTGACAATAATTATTATTGAATATTTGAAGAAAACTTACACTAATTTTCATGCTTTAATTTTTTAAAGCATGAAAATTAGTCTAAAAGCTGGAGAAAACTAATATAAAAGATAATAATATATATAAATAAACAGAACAGAAAAATGTACTGAACTGTTTTATCTTTCCGTATGTACATATATAAGTAGTACCTATGCTATTTTGTAATAATTGACATATGATTGACAGTAGATTGTCATTTATCTTATGCATTAGATAGGGTTCCAGGGACTGTGCAGTATTTGGTAGACAGACACACCCACAGATTTCAATCAAATAATCTATCGTATCAGTGATTACGTCTAATTATGAGTGCAAACAGCATATCACAAATAAAATGTACATTTCACAGAATTACTATATTAGTGTACTGACTCGCTTGGCAAAATTTAGTAACTGAGTTATCGCTTCAGTATGTTGGGTTCATATATGCCTATATGTTGATAATAAATGAAATTACGTCGCATAATGTGTGACGTATAACTTTCGAACCTACTCCATTAGGATAGGCGGGGTACGCTACGATTTGGCGAAAATACTGCTTTTTACACGGAACGACTGCCATCAGACCTCTACAACCCAGAGGGTAAATAAGACCTTTGTTGGGTAAGGTAATTTACCGCCGAGCATGGGATTACAAATATGTACATAAATCCGGAAACACTAATTTACATAGGTACATGCCAAGATTGGAACTGGGGACCAGTTCGTGAATAGGCTGGTTCTTTATCCATTGGCGTATCACTACTCTTAATCAGTAGACAAAATGCGGTATCTGTTACAAATGTTGTGTATGGAACCTATTCAACACGCTGCGCTGCGCGGAGCTGTGTTCAAACTTAAACGACAAACTTAAGGCGAACTCTTACATGATGTAAGTACAATACATGTAAAGGAATGTAACCAAAAAATGTGTCGAAATGTAAATTCAATACAATACAAAATATGTAATAAGCGTGCTCAATCATCAAAATGGTGTAAATAAATAAGGAAACAATAAAATTTACCTATAGTAAGAAACGAATACGTCCGGAGGCATACAAGCATACGATCCACCTGATGTAAAGCGGTTACCGTATCTTATGAACGCAGGAGAATACATTAAGTATCACTCGCGCAATACCACCTCTACTGGTAACACGGCAACTTCTTAGGAGCTTACTGGAAACCTCACTCACACACAGGAACACAACAACCCTCTAGGGAGTTGTTATTCGGATACGGTGTTCTGTGAGGTAAAGGTACTTCCCCAGGCTAGCAGCTTTGATGCACACCACCTCTCTTAAAAACACTCAGGCCAAGATAAACAGACATGTTCATGCGCACCAATGTTTGTACTGTGTGGGAATCGAAACCACGAACGTTAGTGTCAAAGTAGCGCAACAGCGCGTTTCACCACTGCGCCACTGAGCTCATCAAACGAATACTTATAGTCAATCATGTGAAGTATGTCTTCGTAAGAGTTTTAAAGGTGATGAGTGCATAAGCATACCAAATTTCTACTCCCTGCACCCATACGAAAACATTTCTTACGAACAAAGAAACAAATATCCAAACAAAAAAGTATCGTGGTCGTGAAAAACTCCCACGAGATGCAGGCAGTCCGACAGTTAGAGGGAAGGGGACGAAAAAAGCATTCCTGGGAACGGCGGGAGGTGGTCTACTTTTGTACTTTTTACTCCGACCGAAGGGGGATGACCGCTGCATTGTTTTTTATTCGTTTTCGTCTCGAGTCCCTCTTGTTTTCGACGCTCTGGTCAGTCGACGCACCATCAGACGTATTACCTTAAATTTGTCATTGATTAGACGTTTTTTGCAATTAGTCGACAAAAATGATTTATTTGCTATTATAAGGCAGTGGCCTTAACGTACAAATAAAATACTGATCTCTACTTTATTGCGCAGGACATTCGATGACATTCGATTTCAAAAACCTTACCCTATACCTACGCCCATTAAGAAACTCGAATGAAAAAATCAAATTTCGATTTGGGCTGTCTGATTTGGTTGCTACGTGAGTCAGTTGGACAGCATCTTTTTTTTTTCTTATAAAATCTGCTATGACAAACAACAAATTCCAAGCGAGTATATGGATTCTTTGGGTCATAAATAACCTCAGAAAGTCACAAAAAATGATCATGATTGACCTTATATATAAATAAATAATGTAATTAATCGGCCAAACTAATTAAAAATTATGGATAACGATTACTGTTTACTTTTTCGACCCATTTAATTTGAAAAAAAATCTGTTGTGCCCCGAGCAACATCCTATGATGTCATGTAAACAATCATCATCATTTACATTATACAATCGATCTAAAATAGATCTAGAATATCTCAATCCGTTTTGTTTTAATCTGCACAATCATTAGTACAGTCAACATTTAAGATGGATGACCCCCTTATACGTCAACATGAAGTATAACTTATGTATACTGTAGAAGAAACATAACACAATAGCTAAATAATTGAACCTTAGTCACTTAGTATAATTTTATATGCTTATGCATGGAATAGATTTTTTACGCATAACCAATTATTATTTCAATGTGTTGGCACTCAATGCTTAGGTTTTGGGGTATGTTCGTTAATCTTATGATTAATAGCAATACGTATAAAAAAAACAAAAAAAAAAATGTAAAAATCACTGTTAATTTAATTATCAACTATATAAAACCCAATTCGGTGTTCAATGGCTTCCTTTTCAGGAACACCGTTCCTATATGAAATCTATATAATCTGTGTGTGCGTTTTTTTTCAAATATTCGAATTTTGACTTCAGATTCAGATTCAGCATAAAAAAGTAGAATAGGAATGTTCAGGAACACCGTTCCTATACCTTAAGGAACATGGTCAAAATGACTGGCAAATCAAAAAAGAAATTGTTATATAATTGACGAGCCAGGTGTTTCTCTGGCAATGCAAGCTTGCGCATTCTCAACTGGTTTATTTTTTTAAGTTTACATGCATTTTCACTTACGTAATATTTTGTTACTAACTCGCTGCATTCCATCGCATTTCTGCCGTTGGTAATATATTTTGTAAATAATTTTACGGTTATTTTTTATCCTATAACCATTTGCACACTGATACTCGATGCATTGCTGTCGGTTTAAACATATATATTTTTTTTTATCCCATAACCTTCGCGCAAGTGTGAGCAAAAAGCTGATAAAACTTTATCACAATGGTACGAATGGTATGGCAGCGCGTAAAATATGTAGAGACAAATTAATCTAGATTTCTCATATCTTTCTGCATGTAAGATAATTCAAAATACTATGACTTTATTATATTTACTTAGTTAAATTTTGCATGCACCTATTGTATTTATATTTCGGGTGGTACATAAAATTGTGATTCAGATTGACCTGTGTACATTAATATTATATATAATTAAAGTTTATATCGTCACGTAATATTACTGGTGATGACGAACTTTGACACTCAGCAGCAATCATATCAGCTCGTAAATTTAACATAAAATAAAACACATACAAATAAAAAAAATACACAGGAGCGCAGTGCATTCAAATGTTACACCATAAAACTACGTCAACTTTTTAACTTTATTCCCTCAAATAACATACAGTTTTGTCACCTCAGACAGTAAGCTCCTCAGTAGATGCCACGTTAGTAGCAGTGGTGGCAACGCGGGTGGGATAATAATTATTTTTTCCTATACAAGCATATATAGTCTCCCAACGATACATATAAAAAAGGTGCAGCCACCTAAAATGTCTTAAAGATACAACATATCATGACATTCTTTACATTGCGCGGTTTATAATATACAGATACCGAACCCGGCAACTTTAGCCGTTACGTTATAGAAAGAGTGTTAACATTGGCACTCATAATTATGTACACTTCTCTTAGCACTTCTTAAATCATAAATAACGCGGGACGTGTCATAACAAAAGTAAATATTTTTATCCTTGTCCATGAGATGCAGCCGGAAAATTTACCTCTCAATAAAAATGTACAAAATTATCTGCTCTGACTATCCTTTACACCTATTTCAAAACCATGTCTTGAATTACAGTTACAGTGTAATTACCTATGTATATATATATATAAACAAGTCCTGATTCACTCACTGACTCATCAACGCCCAGTCCAAATCTGTAGACCTAGTAAACTGAAATTTGTATACATTATTTATGTCAGTTTTTTGAGGCGTTGATTCCGAAATGACAATTATCGTGGAGTGCAAGTCATGCTATGAAATTAATTAAATCGTTTCCCTATACAATCTCTACACAAATATATGTAGAGCATAGGGTGTGTGATGGGAATCAATCTTAACCAGACCATGCAATTTGAATCTTCTTGTGTTTTTATCTTCTTAGCGTTATCCTGTATTCCTGGTTTATTAGGATTGGCGGGCTCCGCTACCTAAGCCTAAGGATTTGGCGAAGATACTGATTGTTACATGGAGCGACTGCTATCTGATCTCTGCAACCCATAGAAATAACCAGATCAAATCGATCGAATCTTTCTATGTATACTCCAGTAATAAAAGCTCTAGAAACTAAAAAAGAGTAGTTATTTTCTTAGAATATACCCTTTAAAATATGGAACAGATAAAAAATTACATAATATATATACTTTTAAACTAAGTAAAACTTATTATCCAATCTCATCGTCAAAACGACGTCGAGGTCTTGGCGCAGCGGTTAATAACGCGGCTTTGTAACCGACGCTCGTGGGTTCGATTCCCACACGGGACGTATATTTGTGTGCATGAACACGTCTGTGTGTTTTGATTTGGGTGTTTTTAACAGGGGATCACAGCAGCTCGTCTGGGGAAGAACCTCCACAAAAAGCGCAGCAGAAATTTGCTGTGCAAGTTATGAACATTCGGAGATATTAAGAGTAGGGCTCATCAAGGCAGCCCGACTGGGGAAGTACCTCCAAATCACGGAAAACCACAGCCAAATAACAACTCCCTGGAGGGTTGTTGTGTTCCTGCGTGTGAGTGAGATCATCAGTAAGCTTCCTAAGGTGTTGTTGTGTTATCTACATCCAGATGTAGATAACACATCTACATCTGGATGTAGATCCTGTTGTGTTATCTACATCCAGATGTAGATAACACATCAACACCTTAGGAAGCTTACTGATGATCTCACTCACACGCAGGAACACAACAACCCTCCAGGGAGTTGTTATTTGGCGGTGCCAGCACCGCGAGAGTGAGTGATGCTGATAACACAGTATCTCCTTAAGAACTTACTGGTAAACTCGCTCACGTGCGGGAACACAACAACCCTCCAGGGAGCTGTTACTAAGCTGTGGTTTTCTGTCAGGTGGAGGTACTTCGCCAATCAGGCTACTAAGTTATTCCCCACCTCACTTGAAAACGTTCAGACCAAGATAAACAGATATGTTCATGCACGTAAATGTTTGTTCTATGTAGGATTCGATCCTCCGAACCTTGGTGTTAAAGTAACGTTTTTGACCACTCCGCCCCCAAGCACAAAATATGATTGTATACCTACGTTTAAAGTATTTAATTGTTTGTTACAAACAAAATGCAATGTAGTATAATTGCCGTATATATTACATGTACATGTACAATACATGTCATGGGATACTCATCCCAACTTACCTGTCCGGTAGTTGTGGTATAGTATACGGGTATACGGGTATGCGACCCCGGCTTCCCTAGCTATTACTGTCCTATCCCTTGCCCTCCTGGGCGGTAATATCCTACATTTCCTATTTCCCACTCTAAATTACCAGACTTCCTGTTCACGCCACCTATCCTTCCCTTTCCCTATTCCTACCCTCTCTGCCAATCCAACGATGCATGGCTAGGGGCAAGCCTAGTCGTTAGTGTGCCACACTGCCCTGGGGCAGGGCGACCCAGAATTAGGCCAGCCTTACCCTGGCATGCGGGGCTCTGCTGGGGAGGACATACCTTTCCTTCGCTATTCGTGAGAACGCAATGGATAATCATAAAAATAATTTAATTAACAAAAATGGCGGCGATGTGGCTCCCCACCCATCACGTCTCGTTTCTCACGGGGGCGAAAAGCGGCCCATGGAGAGCCGCTTCACTACGTTGAATGTAAGAGGAGTAATGGATGGTAAGGTAGATGAAGTATGTCAGATGATGGTCGAACGATGCGTAGATATTCTGTGCGTAAACGGAACGGAACGGAAAGAGGAAAGAATGTGACACTACGGTTCATGGTCCTACACGGCATACTGGTCGGGGGTCCCCCAAAGCAGCCGAGGCTGTCAGGGAGTTGGTGTGATTCTTTCCCCTCGAATAGTTGAATGTGTGATGAAGCATGAATGTGTAAGCCCAAGACTCCTCTGGATTATGTTAAAAGTCGGACTCACTCGCTTGTTTATCCTTGGGGTCTATGCACCGACGGATCTGCGCGGAGGTAAAAGCCCAACAAGAGAGAGAGGAATTTTGGGATAGCATGAAAGAGGTCTTGAATAAATGCGGAGAAAATGAACGGATCGTGATGTTAGGGGGCTTAAATGGGCGGGTTGGAGTAAAGCGTGATGGGTATGAAGGAGTTCTGGGTACGTTTGGGGACGAGAGAGTAAATGACAATGGGAGAAGCCTGCTTGAAGTATGCTTGGAATGGAATCTTTGCGTGGCCAACACAATGTTTGACCACAAAAAGATCCATTTGTATACAAGAGATGAGGGTGAGTCTAGAAGTATGATTGATTTAGTAATTGTGGATGAAAGACTGAGGAAGAAAGTGACACACTACACTAAGTGGTATACACTCGGGCACACCGCGGTGTAGGCCTCGACACAGACTACTTCCTGGTCATAGCCCGAATGCGTGGCCTCTTTAAACGGTGGCGACACCGAGGGGCCGAGCCTACAAGTGTTTTGGACAGAGTAAAAGTGGAAACTCTACTAGAAAAGGTAAAGAAAGACGAGTATGTAGAGAAACTGAAAGAAAGTTTTAAAGGCATAGAAGAGATAGGTGTGATTGAAGATTTGTGGGAGACATTTAAGAAAGGGGTCGTGAATGTTGCTATTGAGGTATGCGGGGTAGCTAAAAGAAGGAAAGGAAGAAAGTTTGTTTGAAAGAGAGGAAGTACAGGTACAACATCCGGCACCTTCCATGGAAACTAATATGAATGTTGATGAAAGTGAGATAAGCATTGATGAAATAGTGAAAGCGTTGAAAAGTATGTGATTAGGTAAGGCTGCAGGGTATGACAGGATTACCGTCGAGATGTTGAGGGCTGGACAGGGCATAGTGGCTAGCCAGCTGTACCGCCTTTTCAATTTGTGCTGGCGAAATGGGCAAGTACCGGGAGACTGGTGCAAAGACGTAATCGTGCCATTGTATAAGAGAAAAGGGTCACGGCAGGACTGCATAAATTACCGCGGTATAAGCCTTCTCAGCGTCGTCGGTAAATTGTATGCGAAAGTGTTGATTGAAAGGGTTGTGAATGAAACAGACGAAAAAGTATGGGATGCACAAACGGGATTTAGAAAGGGAATGGGATGTACGGATCAGGTCTTTTCCGTGCGGTGCATAGCCGAACAGTGTTTGGCTAAAAACAAAATGGTCTATGGATCTAGAAAAGGCCTATGATAGAGTGGTGAGGAATGAATTGTGGTCAGCACTGTTCGTGAGCGGTGTGAGCAGTGTCCTCATACGAGCATTGCAATCTCTTTATAGGGATTCTAGTGCTTGTGTAAGGATAAACGGCTCATACACTGAATGGTTTAATATCGAAAAAGGTGTTAGACAGGGATATGTAGCGTCACCGTGGCTGTTTAATCTGTTCATGAACAATTGCTTGACAGATTTAAAAGAAAATGAAAGTGGGTTGAGAATGAATGAGTTACTCGTCAAATGTTTTCTCTATGCTGATGACCAAGTATTACTTGCGTCTTCGGCCGAGGAGTTGCAGGAGAATGTAACTGCTATGAGTGGAGCTTTTGTTAGAAAGGGAATGAAGATGAATGTAAAGAAGACGAAAGTGATGGTGTTCGAAAGAGATGAGGCAGTGACAGACTGCAATATCGTTATTGGAGATGAACAAATTGAACACGCGAATGAGTTTGTGTATCTGGGTTCAAAGTTTACAAGAGATGGAAAGTATGAGAGTGATATTGAAAGAAACAGGAAACATGGTGAATGGAGCGTTGCACTCCTTTATGAGCAGTCGGAAGGTGTCCAAAAGGCTCGTTTGGCTGTGCATGAGGGGGTGTTGATTCCGACACTCATGTACGGAAGTGAAAGTTGTGTATGGTAGAAGAAACATGAAAGCAGAATAAATGCAGTTGAGATGAGAGCGTTAAGAAGTATTATAGGAGATAAACTGAGTGACAGGATATGAAATAGTGAGATAAGGAAACGTTATGGTCTGAAAGAAGATGTAGCGACAAAAATTGAGAAACGTATGCTGAGATGGTTTGGCCATGTCGAGAGAATGAATGAAGAACGATTGACGAAAAAAGTGTATAAGGCGAGTGTGAATGAAAGTGTTGGAAGGGGTGGACCTAGGCGGACGTTTCGAGACCAAATCTTGGGTCGTCTTGAAAAAAGGCCAGGTCAAGAGTACCCTAAACCGAAGAGCATGTATGAAGGAAATAATGAGAGTGGACGAAGCGAAACAAGTATGTAAGGATCGTAGCAAGTGGAAAGAAGTGGTCTCTGCCTACCCGTACGGGAAAGAGACGTGATTATATGTATATGTATGTATGTATATTAATCAAGAAACATTTTTTTTTCTTCTGGTTGTTTGTTATTGTATGAAGGTATACTAGAACAAGTAGAGAATTAAAAAACAAAATACTCTATAGATATATTCAACTATAGTATAGATAACAGAACAAACATACATACACGAATGCTCATAACACGGCATGGATATATCACATCCCTTCCTGAGTATGCAGAGATAATCGATCGAGGTTTGTAAGGACTGTCATAAGCCTTATACACCTCGCTCGCTTCTTTAGCATTCATAGCTCTTTTCTTGCACGCTTGCCGAATCCTAGTGCTCCTGTCATCATCTACTGATAAAGCACGATCAATTTGGTCGTGGTAGGTGACTATTAGTCTCGGCTCCTAGATCTAGGTATTAGTAGGTAGGTATATCTGTTTCGTCATTCTTTCGTACTGCATTTTTTCTACATGCCTGAACCAATGTAGAATAGTACCCTAGGTATAAATACACCGTTCGATACCCGTGAATATTAGAATACAAGTAGCGTATAATTAGAATTATATTATACTTAAACTCGACCTATACATACCAATGTATGGGTTGGGTTTAATATTCTGAATAGTTCATTTATATGTTCCATTTATATTTATCCTGTTAGTTCTAAACATTAGTTGTTTTACGTTCAGCCGGGTTTCTGTTGTTCTAATTAATATTTATTTATCAGAATATAATTTATTGGCATTATATGCTAATAAATTATATATTATCCATTAATAACAAATCCAAGTATTCTTATATATGCGCGAAATTATTTTCTGATACGTTTGTCGGGCAGACAATGCATCATTTCTGTAATAAGCCTTTTTACAAAGAGTATTTTTGGTTTGCCTTTTAAAGATAAGTAAGAACAGAACTGTTTCAGGCAATACTACATGCATGGGGTTTTGCTGGATCAGCAACGCATGAGTGAAATCCCTGGTGTTGCAAATGGCCATAGGCTACGGTAACTGCTTACCATCAGGCAGGCCGTACGCTTGCTTGCCACCTTAGTGGTATACCAGATTTTTACCAGATACTTTGTACAAAAGTCGTCTGCATGGGTACCTCTGTCTCACCTATTTCTACCGCCAAGCAGCTATATTTATATAGCTGTGTTCTGGTTTGAAGGCAGCATGATATGTGATATGGCAGAGAAATTACTGGGTACTGTGACGAAACATACTTAGGTCATAAGATTGGCCGTGCGCGAGTAACATCCGTGGTGTGGTGTTGCGAGCGTCAATAGGCTGCGGTGACAGCTTACCGTCTAATGCGGCCGTATGCTTTGTTTACCAATCTAGTTGTATAAACAAAAAAAAGTTGTTATTTGGGTACGGTTTTCTGTGCGGTCCTCCACAGACGTGCTCTTAAAATATCCAGACCAAGATAAACAGACGTGCTCATGCACATAAATGTTTGTCCTGTGTGGGAATCTAATCAACGAGCGTTGGTGTCAAAGTAACGTTAATAACCATTGCACCACCAAGCTCGTCAAAACTTTATGAAGGACCCTGTACAGACGCTTTGCAAATTTTTATTGCAAGTTGAGACTCTCTACTCTCCACTATCTGTAACCAATTTACTGTAATAATATAGTTTTTAGACATGATACATAACGACTTTTTACCACCTTATTACAGTCCTGTTAAACCTATTAGCATTTTGGGCACAATTGGGCTTCGCCATCAGGGCGGCACCCTCGCAATTACGCGTAGGTGCATGATGCGGGCGCTATCGCCGATATATCGAGTGGGGGTGCGCCCACCCCTACCAGGACAAAGCTAGTTATCTGCGCCGATCAATACCTGTCATGAAAAACTACTAAAGCTTATTCTAAATGTTGCACACAGCATCAGCCACGGAAAGGTTTTTCTAAATAACATCTTGGAGTATAAGCTGTCCTTGTGTAAAACTATCACCAAAATCTGTACAGCAGCTTTTCGCAATTTTTTAAAGACGTTTCTCTAGCCAAAGTTCCCGCGAATCCTGCGAGTGTCTCAGGTTGCCTTTACCAGTAAGTCAGTGAGAAGTTACTGCGTTAGCAGAGGAGGTGGCAAGATGCGTGATGTACTTCTTTTATTGCAAGCGGTTATGCTTCAGTAACCGCTTTACCACAAGTGGTGGTTATATAGGGTATGTATGTTTGCCTATCGACGTTATATAACAAAACAGATAAACAAAAATAAAAAACATACTTCATTATCGATAGTTAGTCCTACCCTTTATATACATGCTTTGTACATCAGAATCATATTTGAGAAACAGGTATTGAGAATCAAAAACAAATTACCAGGGGATTTCTACAAAATTTAAGATGATAACACCTCAGAAACATAAAATCTGCTCGACACTGTAACTTAATCCATAATTGTTTGCAAACATTTTCTAAGTCTATGCTAATTTTGGCTAACGACAGTCTGCATAAAACTAGTTTTTCGCCCCACTGTATGTATTAGGATTTTTATTTTTAGACGTCCCGCGCCGCTTCTGCTGACATAACTGTCTCTTTTATTTTTTCTTTTCGACATGTATATTGTATTAGATCCAAATATTTGTATTATTATAGATATATAGACAGTTTGAGAGAATGAAAGAATGAAAATGTAGGATGAAAGAATGACATAGTAGATATACAACGCAAAAGTGAAAGTAAGAGCCAAGGAACACTTACTTACCTACCATGACCAAAATGATCGTGTCCCATTAGAAGGAGCCTTAGAAACCGGCGACCGTATGCTCATGCAAGCAGAGCAATTAATGTTAAAGAAGCGAGTGAGATGTGTGAGGATCGAGTCACGTGGCGCTCTGTTCTCTCTGCTTACCCCGCAAGGGATATGGTGTGAAGTTATAGATGGATAGATCGACAATTTCTACATAATAAAAGCAACGAAATAAATTACAACAAGCATAGCACGCGGGATTTCTCCTGATATTCGTTATCGCGATAAGAGAGCAGTGACAATATGGAACCGAGTTATTGACCAGATGATCCCTGGTTCGAATCCTGCCATGGGCATGTGCTAGTAAATTCGTGTTTTCGGATGTATGTACATTTGTAATTATACTTGCTAGGCAATGAAGGAAACATCGCGATGAAACCCGCACGAAAAAAAAAGGTCTGGTTTTCCCTGTGGATGAGAGCTCGATGGCATCGTTGGGCGTGTCATTCTAACCAAACACGCAGGTTAAGCAACGTCGACCGCAGCCGGTCTATGGATGGGTTCGAGATTCTCCGTGCTTCGGAGGGTACATTAAGCCGTCGGTCCCGGCTGTTGTCGATAGATGAGAGTCGTTAAGTCAGTGGCCCTCGGGCGCAATCCGCATTTGAGTAGCGTGGTGGAGTAAACCACTTCGGTTGAAGAGAGACCCGTATCCTTGCAGTGGGATAAGTAAAGGTTGATGTGGTACTTCTTGCAGTTCGGTTGGTGTACGGTTGGTGTCGGACCCCACCAACCCTAATGGATTAGTAATCGAGATAAGACCAGGAAGAAGAAGACTCGAAGTCGCTATACTGAATCGAATACGAGGTACACGGTACACGCTTTTGATAACTAAGTGCGTTTTGGCGGTGCAGCGGTTCATAATGCGACTTTGTCACCGACACACGTGGGTTCTATTCCCACACAGGATAAACATTTGTGTGCATGAACATGTCTGTTTATCTTGGCCTAGGTGTTTTTAAGATAGGTAGGATGTAACAAAGCGGCCCGTCAGGAGAAGTGCCTGCACCTCATAGAAAACCGCAGCCAAATAACAACTCTCTGAAGGATTGTTGTGTTCTCGCGTGTGAGTGAGGTCATCAGTAAACTTTTAAGGAGTTGCGTGTTAGCGGCAGAGGTTGCATCGCGCGAATGATACTTAATGTATTACAAGCGTTCAAATGTCTCCCGACGTTGTATAAAAAATGCTAGTTGTGCATTAAGATATAATTCACCATTATTTTCATCACCCGTATTCATCCACTGATGTTGGCAGATCACCAGTCACCGCTCTACGTATTCTTCAATCACTGCAAATTCAATGGTCGCGTGGGGTTACAGAGAAGCTTTCTTCCAAGATCTCTGAATTGTCGAATAAACTTTCTGCTGAGGTGTCCTCATGGGACGAGGAATGTGGCTCTAAAGTAAAAGTGGTAAAGGCATGAAGAGGTTTTGAGAGGATAGGCATGCCTGTGGTAACACAAGCATCCGTAAACTACAGTAACTTGCTTACTATCAGGCAGGCCGTATGTTTGGCAGCTATCTGAACAGTAGAATAAACTACACTTATCTTCACATTTATTAAGAGTTATTAAAATGGCCTCAACAGCTCGACAGGGAAAGCACCTTCATCTCACAGAAAACCACAGCCAAACAACGGGTCCATGGAGGATTATTGTGTTCCTGCGAGTGAGTGATATTACCAATAAGCTCATAAATAGTTGCTGTGTTTACAGCAGGGGTGTACCGCGTGAGTAATAAATACTTCCTGCATTGCAAACGTTCATAGGCTATGGTTTGCACTTCTTTACATCAGGTAGGCCGTTTGCTTATATTCCTCCCGAGGTTGTGTATAAATAAAATATCATTTCAATTACGATAATTAACATACTTTAATGTTACAGATAAATTATTACTACAACATACATAACTGAAAGACAACACAACTACGACATAACTGAAAGAATTTTAAGAAGCAGAGGGTATACACCGCGCATCGAGAGGTCCTATTACGAAGCGCGCATCTTTGATATGCGCGAAAGACATTTGATATTTCTTCCCTTTCCTCCCCTGTAACATTCATACTATAAGCCTATAATGCACATTCGCCGGTTCTTAGGTCTCTTGACAAAACACTACTACATCTATATATATAAAACAAAGTCGTGTTAGTTACACCATTTATAACTCAAGAACGGCTGGACCGATTGTTATGATTATTGTCTTTTAGGATTTGTCTTCGTCCGGAATAGGATAATAAGTAATAAAAGAATTTATACCATCTAATAAGTTAACATACCATTTATTGATCCTGAGGCGGTACGAAGTTCGCCGGGTCAGCTAGTCCTGTATAAAAAAACGAATAAATGAAGCTGAATTATCTATTCGTCATGTCAAAATAATAGCTTTTAACAAAATGTATATACATGGTCAAATTTTTATCTGCCTATCTGTTTGTTCTGGCTAATCTCCGAAACAGTATGAGCGATTTTGCTTAGACTTTCACTGGCAGATAGCTGATATTACAAGGTGTAACATAGGCTACTTTTATTTAAGAAATAGAATTAGGATTCCGCAAAAAATAATAAAACCCATGAAATTGTAAAGAAATTCCAATTCCTCGCTGACGAAATCGGGGAGGGGGTATGGGGAGGGACTATTTCTTGCATAAAAATCTTCGATGATGTAGTATTTTGCTATCGATGAAAGGTACATAGGCTTGAATAATATTCACTACTGTAAAGCATTTAAATTTGTAGAGATCTGTGTTTAGTAAACTGTATTGTTGAAATACATTTACACATATGCGAGAATATGTAATTAGTCTATAGTTTTCTATTTAGTTTAGTTCTTTAGTTATTATTTCAGACTGTATATTCTCCGAATAAAAATAAAAAAAAAATGGTTTTGGTATGACTATAGGCATTCAAGCATAGGTATCGTCTTACTTTTTAGACAAATAAATAGTATGCTTTTCTGAGTCAAAGTGTGAAATGTGTGTGTATCTTTCCAATGAATCTCACTCATGTTTATGATTATTATGTTACCTCGTTCTAGGACCTAGGTGACCATTCTTGAGAAGTCCTCGCACATACCACGGTCGCGCGTTCATTGCAGAAACATGGTGTAAATGAGTTGATACAATATAAAATGTGAATAAACATTCTTCGTCAAACATGACATACAATGTATGCTTCGTCTAATTATACGAGCGCAATAATCTTTATTCATTAACCACAAAAAGATTGATTATATTCATTAAATATAGATCTTGTGACGAGCTCGGTGGCGTTGCAGTTTATAACGCCACTTTGACACCAACGCTTGTGGGATGAATTCCTACATAGGACAAACATGTGTGTGCATGAACATGTCTGTTTGTCTTTGCCTGGGTGTTTTTACGAGAAGTAGGGCGCATCAAAGCAAGCAGACTTGGGAAGTACCTCTGCCTCACATAAAACCGCAGCCAAACAACAAACTCCTGGAGGGTTGTTGTATTCTTGCATGTGAGTGAGGCCACCAGTAAGCTCCCAAGGGGTTGGTATGTTCGCCGACTGCGGTACATAATCCGACACCAATCTACTTTGACTCCTAGTGTTTATCTGGGAAGCTTCAACATATTCGGATGTTCTTTGACGAAGATATTGTGAACTGTTAATAAACCAAGTTACTGAGTGTTTTATAAGGTACATAGTGGAATTCCACGGTCTTTTTTGTGATATAATGGCTCTGTTCATAAGAGCACTCGCTCTGGCCGATAGTTCATTTAACACGTGATTCCATGAATCACAGCGCTGGTTGCTGTACGGATCACTAAATAACTCTCTATCCTTGTTCGACCTTTGCATAACTCTCTGCTGCTTCTTCATATACCGTACAGCTTCTAATAAGATAGAATGTATGGTTGTATCCTATCCAAGTAGTAGTATAAGAAAACTCAATTGATCTAGTCAACTATTAGTACGTAGGTAGATACAAATATTGACATGAACACGATTTTAGATCATATTCCATAGAATATTCATGAATTACATCTCACTATGTGAGATTCATCCAAAATTTCATTACACCACTTGATAGCTAAGGAATCAAAAGCGCCGCAATTTGAGATCACTTCGCTGCATTATAATTTTCTTTTAGTATAACTGACTTCCATTTACCCGTTACGAAGACCGCATTCACGTAAAAATCACGGCCGTGGCTATGACACAGCCACAGCCGTTTTTCACTTCAATTTGTTCCTTTCCTCTCATAAACACAGTGAAATGCGTAATTATCTTCAGTGTCAGCTCGTGTCTTAGATCTGGCCAGAAGAGACTGGATGCATAAGCATACGGGGGAAAGCAGAATGGAATTCGTACGTGCAAAACTTTTTACGATTGCATACACAGTCAGCATTATTTCTAGCCCATATAGGTAGTGTCCAAATGCAAGCAAACAAAAATGGACCATTTTGTTGGTTAAGTAGTACCTGAAGTTTTTTTTTTTATACAACGTCGGGAGGCATGCAAGCATACGGCTCACCTGATGTAAAGCAGTTACCGTAGCCTATAAACGCTTGCAATACATTAAGTATCACTAGCGCGATGCCACCTCTGCTGCTAACACAGCAACTCCATAGGAACTTACTGGTGACCTATCTCACACGCAGGAACACCACAACCCTTATTTGGCTGCGGTTTTCTGTGAGGTGGAGGTACTTCTCCAGACGGGCTGCTTCGATGCGCCCTTCCTCTCTTAAAATATCCAGACCAAGACAAACAGACATGTTCATGCACACAAATATTTGCCCTGTGCGGTGCGCACCCACGAACTAGGTGTCAAAGTAACGTAACAGCGCGTTTCGCTACTGCGCCACCGAGCTTGTCAGAAAAAATTGCGGCAAAATCTTGCAATGCTCTTGTTCACCGCGTCCATCACAACTCAACTGGTGGAGATCGGACGTCCGTCTCACAGAAGAAGACTATTGTCTTCCTACAAGTGAGTAAGAGTACTAGTAAGCGATACTCCTTGTATTCAATCAAGCACATTCGCGTTTCACGTATATCGACCTATGGTTGCTTGCCACATATTCTAAACTTATTTATATAGTATTGCGTGTTTTTTTAATATAAATAATATGAGCCCTTAATCTAGTGGGCTAGTGTAGAATGACTATACAAGATAATCATATGTGTGCATGAACATGTCTTGGTCTGGGTGTTCTCTATGTTAATAAGCATCTATTCATAATAAGAGATATTTACGTATGTTTATCAGTTGTTTCATATCCACAATACAGGCTTTGCTTTGTTTGGACTAGAGGTTCGTAATTTGTCCGAAAATATTTGTCTACCTGAATAGTGCGGCCTCGTGCTGTACTTTACTGTACTTACTTCTGTGACGCAAATCCAATTTAAGAACTTCTACTTACTTACTAACCAATTAAAGCTAATAGTTGAAGTTTATTTGTAGTGTGAAGACAACATCGAGAGAGGAATTATGAAATAAGGCGCGGACCTGCTACAGATAACCGGTCAACCTGCAAGAGACCCTCTGCAGAGAAACAGCTCAGAGACACATCTACGATATTAGCAAACTGTAGTGCAACACGTGATGGTGATGCACGGGGAACAGCAACAGCCGACGCAGCAGTCTCTTCGGCAGCCTCCGCATCAGACTTCGCACATCTTGACAATTTTCGAACAAGGTTCAAATCATAATCTCCTAAACTCAGAACATCACATCGAATCCTGAACTTCAAAGAAAGAAGACACAAGTTTTTTATAGTTATAAAATATTTTTCTTAAAACAAATTTTGTTTATTTTGCCAAAAACTCTATCGTACTCTATCACAGAAAAATTCTTGTTAATGACGTTTCCGACTTGAAAATCTATTTCAAAATCTAAAGATTCTAAAAAAGTAGGGAGTTTTTATAAAATGATTAACGAACCCAACAGATGTTGTCCTGTGTAATACTCGTAGTAAAAAATTAAATCTGACCCAATTACTCTTACTTGAGGCCTAGGTACTCAGTCTCACACAAACATCAAAAGTGGTTCAGCCGTTTAGGAGTTCAGCGACCTGCACACGTACAGAAGAAATATAGATATAAAGATAAATATAACTACGTGTGAATACATTACAAGACTCCTTTCAATCAACTTTGAAACAACGAATTGGTCAAAATATTATTTGCAACTGTCATATGAGATAATTATAGTTATTAAAAAAATAATAGAAAAGGATTTCTCACACTTCTCACAAAGACGACAGTGAGTCCAAACTACGTATTATAAATCGATTCTCTGTTTGTGATTCGATTCACATTCAGGAGGGTTCCTGAATGTGAATCCTAGCACTGGTGACTTCCTAGCATTATCATCATATCGGCTTGATGGTACCATGTTACTGTCCTAATCCAGTAGGATTGTACAGCTACCTAAGCCTAAGAATTTGGCCAAGACTCTGGTTTTTACATAGAGTGACTGTCGTCAGACCTTCACAACATAGAGGGAAAATCAGATCTTTCTTAGGTCACACGTCTTTCGAAATATAATAAATAATAATAATAAATATTGTCGGACAACTTACACAGCGCCACCTAGCCCCAAAGTAAGCGAAGCTTGTGTTATAGGTACTAGACAACTGATAAACATACGTAAATACATTTTTTTTTTGTAAATACATACTTATTATACATAGAAAATACCCAGACCATGACAAACAGACATGTTCATGCACACAAATGTTTGTACTGTGTGGGAATCGAACCCACGAGCGTTGGTGTCAAAGTAGCGTAACAACGCGTTTCACCACTGCGCCACCGAGCTCGTCTTTCGAAATATAATTTCTTAGACGTGTGGATGTTCTCACGATGTTTTCCTTCATCGCCGATCAACTGATAATTACTAATATCTACATAAATTCGAATATCTACATAAAATACGAATTTAGTGGTACATGCCCACGCCAGGACTAAAACCGAGAACCAGTTGGTCAATTGTCCAGTTCTTTATCCACTGGGCTATCTATGTTCACCATATTATTGTATGTCATCTTATCTATATGGTAAGTCAATTAGAGTGGTTTAAACTCCGTTTCTAAGATTTTATTAGATATTTAGTCAAAGTTTGACCTAATAAAGTGTTAGGAAAATAATATTCGTAAATGATATACAACTAGCAGTCTTAACTAAAATAAAAATCCTAAAACCCGATTGCAGTGCCACCTACCGGGTGGGATTATAAATGACGAGCTCGGTGGCGCATTGGTTAGTAACGCTCTTTTGACAGCAACGCTAGTGGATTCGACACCCACATGATATATATTTGTTTGCATGTGTCTGTTGTCTTTGTCGAAGTGTTGTTAAGGGAGGTACGGCACATGAAAGCAGCTGGTCCGAAACACACACAAAACAACCTGTCTTAACTCACAGAAACATTTCATCAGAATCGGTCCAGCCGTTCAGTTCAATGATACACACACGTACAGAAGAATTATATATGTATAAAGATGAGTTATGATTAGGGGAAGGAGTTATTAAGAGCTTGGTGGGGATGATGGTTAATTCTATAATCATAGAAATAGAAATACAAAAGAATTGCAAGAAATCCCAAAAAGATAATAGTCTCCTGACGACTTTTATTTCTCTATCTTGAACATCTTTTGTTTGACGAGCTCGGTGGCGCAGCCGTGGATGACGCATCTTTGACACCAACGCTTGTGGGATCGATTTCCACACATGACAACAATTTGTTACATGAACATGCCCGTTTGTCTTGATCTGGATGTTTTGTAAGAGAGGTAGGGCGCATCAAAGCAGTTTGTCTGGAGAAGCATCTCCACCTCACAGAAATCGGCAGCCAAATAACAACTCCCTAGAGAATTGTTGGGTTTCTGCATATGAGCGAGGTCATAAGTAAACTCCTAAGGAGTGGCTGTGATGCAGAGGTGCATCGCGCGAGTGATACTTAATGTATTGCAAGCATTGTAGGCTGCGGTAACCGCTTTACATCAGGTGGGCCGTGGTGCTTGTATCGATGTTGTATAAAAAAAAATCTTAGGGGGAGATTTATCCCAAACGTAAAGTGCATAACGCTGACTTTAACAAATTCGCCGCCAATTAACTCTAGTAAGAATTCAAGAAATACAGTTTTAATACTGATTTTGTGTCACAATAAATGAACAAAACCTTGCCAAATACGAATGATGGATGTCCAATCGTACCTCGTAATTGTTGAACAACAAAGAATCTTTCCCATTAGAAATTTATAAAAGAGTATTTCTAAACAGTAATGTTCTAATGTTACGACCGGGCCGCGCCGCCGAGCCGCCTCGCCTCGTGCTCAGTGGGAAAGGTTGGCATGGCACCTCGCAGCTGCAGGTGACAGCGGCGGTCATTCGGGCCGCCGCCATCGCCGAACTTATCGCCATGCGCTGACGCAACACAAACAGGATCCACCTCCCAACAAAAAGTTCCACGGCCACTATTTCGAAACTCGTGCGCACCTAAATAGAGAAAGGCATCTATGTGCTTGTACATCATTTGTAGAGCCGCTAGTCGCAACCCACGGGGTACGGGGTGAATGCCCTTAACGTCCTCCGTCCTCCTCGGGCATAGCTCCCTCCCATTCTCGCATGCGAGAGTCCCTCTTCTTTCGACTTTGAAAAGAGGGCACGTATTCAGCCGTCAGTTTGGCATTTTCCACTCACTGACTTGTACTTAGAGTCGTTATTGGAATAGAGATTGGTGGTAGTGTACAGTTAAGGGTGTGTGCGCACGCGCATTACGTTTGTATTCAAATGAGGACAGTGCGTTCCGCGCCGGAGAGCACTATGATTGTACTTTTTTAGTCCGTGAGCCGTAATCAGCTACAAGGAAATGAGCATCCTTAAGGGTGGTGCGCAGGCGCATGCGGACTCGGTATTGAGGGCACAGTCTCGTTAATGCGCGACAATTAGGTGCAGTAACAGCGACAATTCTTATTAATGGCCGGGTGGTCGCCACGCTGCTGTATTGATGTCCTATTTGTCACCATAATCTATCTTATTTATAAATCACGTACGTGGCTATTCAATGGAGATATGACAAGATACTAAATAAAATAAGTTACTTCCTCAGATAACTCACGTGTATTAGGTGCATTGTATACTATGACTATATTTTTTGTAGTTCCTAAAATTACACCTTGTTTACCGGTGCATAACGACTGTTTTTGATTTTACTGCTATGTTGGTATGCGGCAGGCTCTATTATTATGATAAAATCAAAGCTAAGAAAATACATGCACTCATATTTATTTATATTTTACGGAGTTTTGACAAGATGTACAGATATATTTTTTACCTGGGGAGATAATTATGTTCTTATTAAATCTCGACATGCAATCCCCACTGGTAATAGCACTTAATTTGTATGTAGCCAGAGTGACGACTAATTAATTTATTGTGTACCATTAATTATATTGAAATTGCTTCCTTCAAACTTTCATTACATTAGGCGATGCTCAAATGTAAGAAATTATTTACATTACCGCTTGGATTTCATATTAATATTATTAATACGAGTACAAAGAAACTGATTGCTGTTCATATTAGGTAACGCTTTTATAAAATGGATTTAATGCAAACTTTAATGAATATACAGATTTATTTTTTAAAGAAATCAATACTTATTGAAATTCGTCAACAGGCTATGCAAAATTTTAAGTTCGTTTGCTAATCATTTTCTAAACTCGCTCTATCAGACAGACACGTGAGAAATCTTATCAAGCACTGCGATTTGCCTTACAAACTGTAAAAATAGGCACCTATATACTTCATAGACATGAACAATACACACCTGCATCGTAAAGTTTTAACTACATACACAGTAGCAATACCATAGACCTAGGTTTTCTTCGATGAGCAAAGCAGCATAAAATATCCTATTTAATCATTTATAATCACTATGTTGTATTGTACTCGCGTTTATTATAGATAGTTTACAACACGAAAAATCTGCTGATTTCTGCAAAACGAAGGTTAGACAAACGTGATTTATTCACGTTACTTCGAATGAATTGTCACGTTGAACGCCATGTAAAATACTCGTATCAATTTGTACAATACTTTTTAATAAACAACCTGCATACATCTATTTTAATAAAAATTACAGAGAATCGAAATCGATGGTTATTTTTTCCTTGGCCATTATTTGAACGGATTTATTTAGTAATATACGGTCGACAGTAGATGAATACAAAATAGCTACAAAATTAAGGTTTCCTGCAATTTCTACGGGATACTATAATTGTGACAATTTATGGTATCCCGTAGAAATGATAAAAAATTATTTATTGGCACATGTTTACGTACTCATAAGAGCTTTAATGCAAAATTCCATGTTTTTGAATTCAACGGTTTAGAGTTTTTAAGTTGTATCTTGATATATCGGTACCAATCAGACAGTTACCTTTTTTAAAAATCGGTCAAGTGCGAGTCGGACTCGCGCACGAAGGGTTCCGTACCATTATCTATAAAAACGGTAAAAAAAATCACGTTTGTTGTATGGGAGCCCCCTTAAATATTTATTTTATTCTATTTTTTAGTATTTGTTGTTATAGCGGCAACAGAAATACATCATCTGTGAAAATTTCAATTATCTAACTATCACGGTTCATGAGATACAGCCTGGTGACAGACGGACGGACGGACGGACGGACGGACGGACGGACGGACAGCGGAGCCTCAGTAATAGGGTTCCGTTTTACCCTTTGGGTACGGAACCCTAATAAAGGATTTTGGATTGATGCAAAAGAAAGCTGAGAATACAGGTTAGTTCCTAATTAAATATAGTGCAGTGTGTAGGTACTTAAATTTACATTATAGTATTTTATACCTTAATTACGTACATACGTGCGCATCTTACATATAATACATACATTATGCGTAATTTTACACATTAATAAAAGCGCATTTTAAAAATTGCTATTTATTAAAAGTTATTTCCATTGGCCATCGATGCCACGTTGTTTTAGATATTCAATATTCTCATGGCATTCAGAATATGCCATATTCTCTAAAAGAGACCATAAATCAAAAAAAATAATTAAGAAAATTAAGATTGGGACAAAATGATTGCCAGTCTTCAGTTCTGATGAAGTCAAAAAAAATCCTTTCTATCCACGTTTGTGTTGCCGAGCTTTATGACTCATTTGTTGAGTGTGAAAGGACCATTTTTGGTTATGGAACATTGTTGTCTTGTGATGTTACCTTCTCATGAATCGACAACTGGGTCCGTTTTTGATGTCCTTTTCGATATTAATAGGTATCACGTACATCTCGTACAACCAGTACGTCTCGTATAAGCTGCAAGTTTCAAGAGTTTTTTTTAAATACACCACCCATACGATCTTGAGCATTAAAACAATCATTTCAGTCTGTGGAGATAATTGCAGAATTGATTGAAATAGCAATCTCTTCCTAGATTGAAATGGCAATCTAGACGGGATTTCTTTCCTTCACAGCTTTCATTGCCTTCTTGTTATGAATGCTTCTCTACTTCTTAATACCACAATATTTTTAAAAAAGATTGGCGTGAGTATACACCATGTGTATTAATATGTGAATGACAGGTTCCAAATACAAATGTAATATTGTTTCATTTTAAATCATATCATTCTATATTGGAACATTTCCTTTTTTAATTTGTCTGAGTTATTATTAGCAGAGGCGGAATTGTGGGCCTCGCTCTTCATTCAAAAAAATACATATATAGGTGACTTATATATCGAATAGTTCTGAGCCTAGACGAATCTGAAATTCATCGTTCTCGTTAAGAAACTTGACGTCGCATAAAGGGGAAGACGTCTAACATTTCTGAACAGCAACGATATAAGGTAACAAATGTGTTGGGACTAAGGCGTTGACTGAAAGTTTACAATAGTAGCATCAACTGCGCCGAGAAACTGATTAAGTGGGTTTATATTGATGTAGTAGGCATAGCAAAACTTTTTAAATACAAAATTTAATCTAAATAGAGGTACACGAAATATATACAACTAGCTGCAGCCCGCGACTTCGTCCACATGTATCCCGGTATCCTGTGAGAGCCGCTTTTTCTCACTTTCATTCTTTTTTTCTCGTCTTCTAAAGGCCATGTCGTGATGTCGAATAGCTTATAACCTTTCGCGAGAATTGGGCTATTAAATTCAAATATATTTTTTCAAATCCATCAGGTAGTTTCAGAGATTATAACGTTCAAACATACAAATAAATTCTTCTGCTTTATATGTTAGTATAGATACAATCATTTGTCGTTTAAATTTATAGGATTATGAATGCACGAAAATGCTTCAATGATACTTTAGCGATTTCTAGGTCGTCATCATGGTGCCTGTGTCGCCGCGTGATGCCTATCTACGAGTATGTGCAAGATCGTCAAATCTAGAAGCGGCGACGGGCGTGTTGCCGACGTGGGCGGCTTACGACCTTCGGATGTCCTGCGACGATCCACCGTTCTCTCGCATTTAATTTAGTTACGTAGCCCAAGACAAAACGATGTTAATGCGGATTTCTGTAGTAAAGGTATATGGAGAGCTACTTCATGATAATTATTATATTTATGTACACACATATATGAACAAATCCGATCCTGTTTTAATTAGGATGGCGATTGAGAACTCGATGGCGTCGTTGCGCGTGTCCTTCTAACCAAACACGCAGGCTAAGTCCACCACAGCCAGTCTATGGATGGGTTTATCTATCTCGAGTTTCTCCGTGCTTCGGAGGGCATGTTAAGCCGTCAATACCGTCTGTTTTCGACAGATGACAGTCGTTAAGCTAAGGCAGCGGCCTGCGGGCAGCTTGTGGCGGCGGTGGAGTATGCTCTAAACCCCTTCGGTTGAAGGGAGACCCCGTATCCCTGCAGTGGGATGAGTAAGGGTTGATGTGGTAAGTACAAATGCCTATAGTAAATTATGATCGCAAATAACAAAAACTATGACCTCCTTATATAAGGGACCCCCAAAATAAACAGAGGTCTAATACAACGTGCGACGTGAACACAAATTATTACATCACTTACCGGACCCGGACAGTAGATATCTTATGCTATCTGGTATCGCTTCTTCTGTAAGTGATAGTTATTTTTTTAATGCACCCTCTTGTGTCTTGTAACGCAAAACTGTCTTCATCGAAGTGGACACTTATTCGTATACATACTTTACCTTTGTTTTACTTTTGTTATAGATTTTTTCACATACTCAATATGTATATTATTCATTACTATCAAATACATGTGATACATCTTTTCACCAAAATTACATAGGGTCGTCAAAGGAACGCACACTTCAAATAAAAACACAAAATTGTATAACAAAAACAAAGACGTAAAGAAAGGGCTCATGGAAGTTCATTTACGCCAATTCGCGAAGATTTGATGATTAATTAAATGAACCCCAATATGTCTTAATTTAGCTTGTTCAAATTCGAAGTTGACCTGTTCCCGTGATGTCGGCGAACATATACAAAAATATTATATGTACAAAAGAGCCTATAATAGAACCTTCTTCTTCTTAACGTGTGTTATCATAAAGTGGAGTCAGAAGCCTTAGGAACCGACGAGAGTGCATGAAAACAGGTGTAAACATTAAAGAAGCTTATGAGGGTTGCAAGAAATGAGTAATGTATAAGCACTCAGTTTAATCTGCCTACCGTGAAATAATAATACTGAAATTACATATTTAACATGAAATAAAAATAAACATGACTAAGACTGCACTGCAAGGGTTCAATCTTGTAGATTTATATCATTCTCTGTTATATCATAAACACACATAGGTACCTATATGTTACGAACCCCTTGAACTGACCGTAATGAGATTTCATAAAGCGGTAATCTGATACCTGGAGAACGACATACGCTACTTATTATCGCGATAACACTATCCCTGCACAGATCAACATATATAACATTAACATATAGCTATTTTTTGTAACTTATCGGCACGGCACTACTGTTAAAATATTATAATATGGTACCGTGTTAAATACCGTGAAAGAATCATTTACGTATTCTGTAATTCAATTTTGTATTCTACCTACCTATCTGGCGTTAGTAATTTGCAGATATGTCACGAAGGTGTCGCCGGGCAGAGTGGTCGTGGTTCGCAAACTCGTCGCGACCGCGCCGCGCCCCGCGCTTATAGCTCGGTAAACAACGGCCCTGAACAAATAGGTATGGCAAGGAACTAAACATCTCACACACTGGTTGTAAAACTGTAATTCTTTTCATTATTTTAATAGACCGTAATTTTTATAAGACCGATCAAGCCGATCGAATTTATTTGACATTTTCAATTGTTTTCTGCCATCCTATCCAAATCTATCCTAGGTTAGGTTAGCAGAAACATAATGTATAATACAAAAGCGATATAGCGATAGCACGATAACAAAACTAAATGTATATATATTTGACGAGCTCGGTGGCGCAGTGGTGAAACGCGCTGTTACGCTACTTTGACACCAACGCTCGTGGGTTCGATTCCCACACAACACATACATTTGTGTGCATGAACATGTCTGGTTGTCTTGTTCTGGGTATTTTTTATGTATAATAAGTATGTATTTACAAAAAAAAATGTATTTGCGCATGTTTATCAGTTGTCTAGTACCCATGACACAAGCTTCGCTTACTATGGGGCTAAATGGCACTGTGTAATTTGTCCGACAATATTTATTTAGTATTATACGATAAAAACAACATTAAATACAATATGTACTCGTACAGGATCTTCACAATTATATCCGAATATTCGCAAGTATATGCCTAATAAACGTCATTTTTTCTTTTAAATAGTAGGTGCGACGTGTGGCAGGGTCACATATCTTTTCTGTTCGTGGATCCTGTTTTTTGGATGTGCCTAAATTTATCTTTAGAGCCAAAGTTAACATTGCCGCCACATTCCCCAAACCGATGATTAGCATAAAGGACCCAAGATCTAGGGCACAGCGGTTTTTAATTGAATCAGTCTGAGTAGAAATCCCAACCAAATAACTACACACTGGAGCGGAAAACGCGTTAGAGATACTTTTAGTATTTTGTTCCATAGACTACGGTAACCGCTTCTCAATAGTCGAGCATTGGGTATGCTTTTTTGGGCGCCGACATTATATAAAAAAAGCCTACAATTTTTAAAGTTCCACCTTAGAGATTGCACGGTTAATATATTTTTTAATAGAGGGCATATGACACTAAGGTATTCTCCCGTAAAATATCAGAACTGTGGAATTAACGGCCCGTTATCGTATAAGTTTTAATACGGAATAGCAGCGTGGGGTATACATTGCATACCATGATGTAGCAAAGATTGCATATTCTGTGATAATGTTTACTGGACGAACTATGCGTATTTTCGCCTTTTCAATAGCAAATAATCAATGCCTACAATAAAAATGACCTGCGAAAAATTAAAAGTTTGAGAAACTTTGCCTCACATACGTATACGTACTATAGGGAGGATGGTTACATCATCGTGTTTTATTCCACAGTATGCAATTTTATGATGTGAAATACGACACTATGTCTGAACATCAATCCTCAGAATATGTGTAACTTTACGCGATTGCTGCGAAACATAAAAGTATACGAATGTTTTTGGCCATATGTGTGGCCGTACAAACAAGATGTCGTATTTGGTTTATAAGTACTATGTCGGGTAGTAAAAAACCATGTGGCCCGCCTCATGCGAAATATTTGCTCTCGTATTGGTATGCTGCCGATCACAGCAACTTTTCAGAACCTTCTGAGGATTTTTAAGAGTGAAGTATTAAAGCTATCAAGAATATCGAACTTCTATTTCTTAGCGTTATCCCGTTACCTAATCTATTATGATTGGCGGGGTCCGCTACCTAAACCTTAGGATTTGGCGGAGATACTGAGATTTTTACATGGAGCGACTGCCGTCAGACCTCAACAACCCAGAAGGTAAAGCAAACCTTTCTTTGATTAGACCGCACGACTTTCGAAATAAAATTTCTTGGACTTCGGAAAATGTTTTCCTTCGCCGCTGAATAGTGATAATTACAAATATGTACATGCCAGGATTCGAACCAGGCATCAGTTATTTATCCAGTGTGCTAACACTGCTCTACCAAGACATCGAACGTACAAATATAATACTCATACTGCCAATATGTCATTGAATAGTAGAAATGTAAAAAATCAATATAAGTACCAAAAATTCTTTATTTTTATTTACAAAAATATACAAGCGTAATGTTGTACTCACCGATATGAGACATACGCCATAATTATGTTTTAAATGGAAACTGGCAAATATTTATTATTTTAAGCTAATTTCCCTTGTAACTGCCAATCGATTCACAATAAATAGCAGTAGGCCAAAATATTAACAAAAGTTAGAGTTAGGCTCAGCGGATATCCAATTGATTACGAAAAATCATTGTTATCAAGATAAATTAATAGTTTAAGATGCCACAAAGCCTGTCTGCGCCCACACCGCTGCCATCTATCTCTCTAGCATTTAGTGGTACCGGTGTGGCCAGTAATAAAATATTTCTTTTTATGTCTCCCTCGAGTAACACCGAGGCTTTGGCCGCTTGCGCAACCCGATGCATTCCACGTGGGTCCGTTCGTGTGGGGCTCAGACGATTATCTGGAACTCAAAGCCACATAATATTATCCAAAGCCATAGACTGCATGAAACTGAAAAGCCATAGACCACATATTTCGGATAAGTGTAGGGGCAACATAGATTCTCAAAATGGTATTATATAAATCCCGTTTCCCCCATTCTGACACGCAAGGTTCGCAAATTAGTATGGAAGGGGGTTTACGAAAATCGGAAATTACACCTATACCTAATCCGGTTTTCGTAAACCCTCTCACATCCGTGAAGATATTTTTACGGGGTCGGCGAAGCGCGAGTGATGCCACTCGTGATGCAATCGTGCAAGGACTACGGTTGTGCTGTTACTTATACTCTTGCTTAGCGGTATCAAAAAATGATTTAGGGAACAAAAAGGTTTGACTTAGAGCTGACACAAAAACCTGTAATTTTTTTTATAGTTATTAGAGAGACGGGATTTTTCTCCTAATATAATAATATTGCATAAAGTATGTGCGGTCCACTTATATATAATCCATGCCCATAACTGTATTGTCAACGTTCCAATTCACGGAGTCAAGTTCACGATCAATAATGCAATATTACATACAAGAGTTTCTACTACACATTATGCAAATGTGTTATATAAGTGTACTCCTTCCTACATAATGCATAATTGGTTATAACCATTTAAAACATCTAGTGTGCGTGTGAGATTATTTTATAGTAAATAAGCAATTAACAAACACACTCGGACGTACAATAATATCGCAAATATTATATAGGTACTGCGGTTTTAGCAAAATGTTTACGGTGCAGTCCAATTATTAGAAATAGTTCGTATAGCAACGAATAATCCTCTTTTTCTTTGTATACCTAATTTGAAATAGGTTTAAGTCGCGTCACAGCTCGCGTGACATTTAAACTACTTTTCAATTACTTATCTTTTTGTAGGGTTCCGTACCTAAAGAGAAAACGAAACACAATTGCTGTGACTTTTGCTGTCTGCCCGCCCATCCATCTGTGAATATGTCATGGATTTTTGACTCTTAAACGAAATGAGTACATAATAAACCTAAAATTTGGACATTGACAATGGACTGTATAGAATATTGACCCGAAACCGAATATATACTCAAATATTCAATTCAAATATTTTCTAGTACGTAAAACAGGTCTCATACATAAAAAATCGGCCAAGTGCGAGTCAGTCTCGCGCACGAAGGGTTCCGTACCATTATTATCTATAAAAACGGCAAAAAACACGTTTGTTGTATTTTAATTTAATTATTTATTTTTAAAGTGAATATATAACTAAATATTCTGTGAATATATCAAGCGTCTACCTGTTGCCGTTATCAATATCGAGCAAAAATTAGCAAAATAAATCACGTTTGTTGTATGGGAGCCCCTTTAAATATTTATTTTATTCTATTTTTTAGTATTTGTTGTTATAGAGGCAACAGATATACATAATCTGTGAAAATTTCAACTGTCTAGGGGAAAGGCGGGTAAGATGGATAGAGCGGGCAAGATGGATACTCGAAATATTCCGATAATGCGGCGAAATTTTACGATCTCGACATGACAACAGCGTGCCTAGGCGCCGACTGTCTCCCGCGGCTCCGTGCTCGCCGGTCTCATGCCCGCGACACTCATTGTAGAAGCGTGTTTACGTTTTGTGTTCCGAGTTTTTGATATTTTGAAAGTAAGTAAAAGTTAATATTTCTATTGTTTTCTTTTAAATTTGTATGTCTTGTTAATATTTTCTTTTGTTTACTATTGAACATGCTTGCTTGGAATGGATTATCGTTAATTAGTTTTATTTTATGAGATATTTAGTTTTTGTTTAATCGTAAGCTGAGTGGGCAAGATGGATCATGTTATTTATGCTGTATCCATCTTGCCCGTCGATTGGTAAAACCTAATTTAACGTATGTTATTATCTTTTCAGATGGTTAATAATAATAATAAACCTCGAATAAACCTTCGACATCCAAACAAGGAAAGAACAATGAGAACAAGGAAACATCGCTCAAGAAAAGCTTTGATCAGCCTGAGCCTGCTTATTTCTGCACAGTCTGTAAAGAACCATACAAATCGCCTATAACCGAAGACTGGATAGAATGCTCAAGGTGCAAACATTGGACACATGAGCTCTGCTCGTCCTATCTGGGTTATGGCTCGTACTATTGCGATGACTGTGATGACTAAAATGTTATTACACTACACGATCCATCTTGCCCTGCCAGGTTATCCATCTTACCTGCCCTGGTCGGGCAAGATGGATAATTTCCACTTTTTTATAATTATAAGAGTTATAAAATTTTTGCTTTAAATTTAATTGATCTCAAAGTTGCCAATGGTAGGTTATTAAGAAAACGATTGTTTTTAGTTAAGTACTGCAGCTTAATACAAAGATTATTTATATTTATAGTCGTTTATTCTTATCATATCCATCTTGCCCGCCCTTCCCCTAACTATCACGGTTCATGAGATACAGCCTGGTGACAGACGGACGGACGGACGGACGGATGGACGGACAGCGGAGTCTTAGTAATAGGGTTCCGTTTTACCCTTTGGTTACGGAACCCTAAAAAGGAACAATATATAACCGTGAATTGTGAGGTGTCATCGTTTGGAGCTCACCAAGTAGAGTACAAGTCTTCTTCTTCCTCTTAGCGTTATATAAAAAAAATCCTAGTTAGCTTAATAAGTGCCATTTCTAACACTCACTGACTCACTTATAAAAAAAAGTCGTCAACTGCGAGTCTGACTCGCTCTCCCAGGGTCCCGAAAAAAAGAATTTTCGCAAAAAACACATTTATTTTTTGTAATATAACTACAAATTTACGGTTTTCGGTTTTTTTCCTTAACTTGTGCTACATGACCTTGCTTCTTACTAAATTTCATACAAGATATTATCTTCATGTCAATTCTCTTTCTACTACCGGCCGTATTCGTATCGTATACCTAGTCCGGCCGTAAGTTCTGTTGCAAATGAATATGCATTTATTTTTTTTGAAGTAATGTTTTTGCTCAGACTTCCATAAACATATTATGTACATATTTATAGAAGTCACAGCAAAAAATAAAAAAATAAAATATATTGTATTCGAAATGGTCAACTTTGGCTTTGATACAAGCCTTTAATCTGTCTGGCCACCAATCTATAGATTTATACACTGTTTTCATGGGAAATTTAGCCACTGCTTGCTCCAGAGATTTCTTAAGAGGCACAATGGCGGCGTGTCTTTTCGAGCAGGTCATGTCCTCTAAAACTGACCATAATTTGTAGTCTAAGGGGTTCAGATCTGGGCTAGACGAGGGCTAGTCTTCAGCTCTTATAAAGTTCGGAACGCAGTTTTCAATCCAGGCTTCCGGCCACTTGGGCGGCTTCTTTAGAACTGTGTGCGTATACTTTGTCGTTTGCTTGATGTAGTGTTCTTCAATTGTGAAATTTTTTTCATCAGTAAAGAGGATATTTTAACGCTTTTCACCTGCGTATCAGGACAAGAGGTGTTTTAATCCGAGCTCCTGGTCTTGTTTTATTATACGCGGCAGAGTCCTTCTCACAATCGTCACTTCTCGCGATAAGATTTTTTAGTTTCCTAATGAAGTTTCGGCGAATTCTGGCTTTAACAGCATTAAAATCCTTTGTGGTTCTAACAACACGCGGTCGCCCCTATGTTTTATGGTCTTCAACAGAGGAAGTTACATCTATCGATATTACGACATACGACCATACAATTTATTGTTTGCTTAGGGCTTGAAAATCAGCGCCGGGTCATGAATTGACACGGCTATATGCTGAGATGGGACCTATTTGTGACGCCACACAGCACTATTATTGCTTTACTACTTATTATATATTGTGTGTATAGTGTTGTGTTACGTCCAAATAAACGTTTTCTTTCTTTCTTCTATACGGCTGATACCAAGCTTTTGAAGTGTCTTGAATTTAACCGACGACGGCTACAGTGCCCACTTTGTGCAAGGCAATCACTGCTATCCCCTTTTCTTTAACACCCCATTCCATATTATAATTTGATAATACACACGAAAAAAAATGTGTAAAACGGCAGGAAATCGAATTCCTTTTTTGTATTATAAACGCGTTCCAAATTCAAAATAATTAAACAGTTGAAACAAATAAAAGTTTCCATGTACGAGTATTTATGGCCAAACCAGTTACAAACGTCATCAATATATACACATACTAGCTGCTGCCCGCGGCTCCGCCCGCGTGGAGTCAAATAACGTAGCCTATGTGTTAATCCAGATCATAATCTATCTACGTGTCAAATTTCATTCAAATCCATTCAGCCGTTTAAGCGTGAAAGAGCAACAAACATCCATACATACAAACTTTCGCATTTATAATATTAGTAGGATTTAAGTTTAGTTTTAGGTAGCGCGACTAGGGAAGTACCGTGTCAGTAAGTGGAGGTACCTTTACCTCACAGAAAAAATCCGAAGCCAAATAACAAACTCCCTGAAGGGTTGTTGTGTTCCTGAGTGTGAGTGAGGTCACCAGAAAGCTCCTAAGGAATTTCTATATTAACATCAGAGGTGGCATCGCGCGATTAATACTTATATAAATGTATAATCAGCGTTCATAGGCTACGGTAACCAATCAGGGGACTGTATGCTTGTATGTCTCCCGACGTTGTATAAATAAAAGTTCCAAGTGCAAGCTTCAAAGAAATTTATCTCAGTAGTCGATGTTTCGTAGGCAGTAAATGCAGTTAGCTACCCATATGAAAATATATTGGTTTAATTCGTGTTTGTATGGTAATTTGAGTTTCCGAAGCGTACTGCTCAAGGTGTTCCTAAAATTTCCATACTGTAGTATTATAAATCTATGTAAAACCTGCCACATCAGGTCAGGCTACAGGCCCTTTGAATAAACCAACCTCATAAGAGGTTATCCATGAGTAGCCTCATGGGCAACCTTCTATGTTTACAGTACCATTAATGCGTGTTTGTAAGCTATACCTGAAGAACACAATAAAATGGTTACGTACCCAGTGAACATTTTAACTTTTACAGCTACAGTTAGGAAGTTCTCGGTTAAATAGTCACTTATCTCAAGATAAGATTACAAAAGATAAGAAGGAACATCGTAATCGTATGCTCGTGTATTAACCTAAGTACACATAGATTGAAAATTATATTTCAATTTTAAACCCATAAACCCACCCATGTAAACATGTGTAGAAAATAAAAGTTTAATTTTCAATCACGAATTGGGCTTACTTGAAAATTATTCGCAAAAGGCGTCGTTTTGCAATCTCTGCATGGACATGCAGGTTAAACAATGTCGACCCAAATCTCACTGTGGATGAGTTTATCTATCTCGAGCTTCACAGAGCTCAGAAGACACGTTACGCCGTCGGTTCCGGCTGTTGTTGAAAGAAGACAGTCGTTTAACTAAGTCAGTCCGCAGTTGAGCTACGCAGCGGAGTATTCTCTCCACTTATCGGTCGAAGGGAGACTCGTATCACAGTAGTAGACTCGTATCACAGTAGTAGCAGCAGTTATAAGTAATAGTTTTGTACTGTCTAGGTACTTACAACAAATAACAGGCGGGCAAATAGTTTATTACTTAACGCAAGCACAATATAACGAATGCCTTCTAATTCGCTCTCAATAGATTAACCTTGACCTGTATTTTGTAATTATGTATTGGAATCTAAGGAAATTAATTTTAACCAATTCTAATAATACTTAATAATCAGGTGTTAATTAATAATAAACAATAATTATGGCCCCGTCAAATTATTGTAATAATGATGAAACTAATGTTGGTGACGGAAACTCGTGCGTATGTAATTACATCTAAGGAACCGAATATAAACCACTTATAATTGAATCATCTTGAAACTTGGGAAGTAGGTGTAATCTAGATAACATTACAACAATATGGTCCCATCAACTGCACTGATGTTGGAGACAGAAGTTTATGTGTATGCAATTAAATATAAGAAACCTAATTCCAAGCAATTATAATTGTTGAATCATCTTGAAACTTGGCAATTAGGTGTAATTTAATTAGAAATAATAGAATAAATATAAGGTCTTATCAAACTGTTCTGATGTTGGAGACAGAAGCTCGTGTGCATGTAATTAGATATAAGAAATCGAATACCAATCACTTCTAATTGAATCATCTCGTAAGTTCGCAATAGGTGTAATATAGGTAACTTTGGCAATACAGTCTGTTAAAAAAATATAACTAATATTTATTCATAAGTTAATTAAGATATAACGGTATTTGCATTACAGCTTTACCAATCATTAATAATTTGCTTGAACAAATACCAATTCGTTGAACTACTCGTAAGGAAAGATTAAAGATCTCCAACATTATGTCCATAAAAACTCCTTTTTAATAAAATGTACTTACTCCGGTAACTGTATTACTTTACAAAACGGTACACATTGCCTTACTTTCTCGCGGAATGCTAAAGAAGTGCAAAGCTTACAATCCTTTGACCTCGTATTTTGTATGGTGCCACCAGTAATTACATTTTAAGAAACTCAGTTTCGATTCTTGCCAATAATTCCACGCGTATGAGACATTCTTCATCAAAGACAAGCTTTTATTCGAGTTCAGATTCCATTATCGCGATAATGTGTACCTATGTCACAATTATAAAACTTTATTTTATGCTTGAAGCTTGCTATGCTTGAGGCCCACCCGATGTAAAGCAGTTACGGTAGATTATGAATGCTTCACTCGCGCGTTGCCATTCCTACTGATAACGCGACAACTCCTTAGGAACATACTGGTAACCTCACTCAATCGCAGAAATACAACAAGCACCAGTGGATAAGGAATCGGCCTACTGAACGACAGGTTCGAATCCTGGCATGTACCACAAAATTAGGGCTGCCATACGTCCCAGTACACCGGGACATGTCCCGGTTTGAAGTGTTATGTCCCGGTGTCCCGGTCAGATAATCAGATCGGCGAGTGATCGAAGTGGAACGAAGGCGAGCGAGCGAGAGCGACTGCGACGTTAGCTGAGTCGGCGCGCGGTCATGCAGCTGGTCTGGTCCCTCTGGATTGTGGAGGTCTGACGGGATAACGCGAAAAAGAAGCTCTGGAAAAAAACACAGGCAATCCGCGGAAGTACCTCCACCACACATCCTTTGGGAACAATATACTTGGAGGATTGATGTGCTCCTAAGCGTTAGTGAGAGTGACAGTAAGGGGAGTTGCTGCAGCAGCGGGGGGCGGTAACACGCAAACGTAGCTCTTAATACAAGCGTCCATGTGTTACGGTGGCCACTTTAAATCAGGTGTGATGTGTGCTTGTTGGGTTTCTAATTGAGTAACTAATGGGAAGCAATTGCCGTAGACTATATATAAACTTGCAACACAAGGGGCATTACTCGGGCGTTATCGACCCTGTAACCAAACCTTGAACTCATGTTGTATCTCAGGATCTTCAGGGAATCTTTGGAAAGAGTTCATTCCTATATATGTATATATATATATTCTACCCCTTCTGCTTGTGCACCTTCTTGGTGTTTTCCGATAACTTGCACAAGTTCGTCAACTCTCCAAGGAGTTGTTATTTGATCGAGACAGAATACTTCTTCAGTTGGATTACTCATTAGCAACGGTCAATCCGACTACAGTGCCACCTACCAGGTCGAAATGTAAATCTAAGCCATCCAGGAGCACACTCAAAGACACACAAAAGAGTTCATGAGAAATTACTTGTACATACTGAGATTTATATAGTTATGGCTTACAAGTATAACTCATAATTTATGAGTCATAAATGCAATTAAACAAGTTAATTGTAGTAAACGAAATGTGCTAAAACGGCCGTTTCAGGTACTTTTTATTTCAAAAACTTCACTTTTCATTCATAATCTTTATTCGCTCTAAAAAAATATCTGTCTATCTATAACATCAAAAAACTAAGCAGCTTATTAAATAATCCTACTGTGTCACTAACTATATAGATATATATAATTATACATATAACTCAAGAGCTTAATGATATATATATCTACAATTAAGCTTTTGGCGAGTAGCAGTTAAACAGCATAGGTGACAACACGCGAGGGATACTTCACGTATGAGAACTATGAGTAAACCAACCAATTCCTTATGCACATCTAAAGAAGATGACATGGAAGTAATTTATGAACTAAAATGTCATAGGTCAGATCCTACGGGTTGTGTGAGAGCACTTAACTTAGTCCATTCATTTTACAAAGAGTAAGTACTAGGCGGTAGTGCTAGCTCTCGCTCCACCCACTTACAAGCGACTTTGTAAAATGTATACCTTTGTTATTTTTACTTTTAAATGAGGAAATTCAACGGTACATACAGGTTATAAGAAATTATATTTCATACAAGGACTAATGGATTAAGAGGCTCTGTACAGCTCATGGCCATGGATGTAAAAAACTAATAATTCGCTTTATACACTCTAAAACTTTTTGACGAGCTCGGTGGTGCAGTGGTGAAGAGCGCGGTGACGTAACCTTGATAACAACGCTCGTGAGTTCGACTCCCACACAGGACAAACACCTGCATGAGCATGTCTGTTTCTTTTGATCTGAGTGGTTTTAAGAGTTTGGAGAAGTACCTCCTCCTCACAGAAAACCGCAGCCAAATAACAACTCCCTAGAGGGTTGTTGTGTTCCTGCTTGTGAGTGAAGCCACCAGTAAGCTCCTAAGGAGTTGCTTTAGCAGAGGTAGCATCACGCGAGTGATACTTAATGTATTGCAATCCTTCATCGGCTACGGTAATCGCTGTACATCAGGTGGGCCGAATACCTCCCGACGTTGCATAAATATATATAATATAGGAAACACATAATATCACTTCTTGTCGGTAAGGTTGTGCTCAATTAACCTCTTCTTGGTATGGTACTCGTAGATTCAGATGTCCCGTATTTGCAGCGGTAATTTGTTTCATATGTGTGCTGTGTTAACTATTAACGAACGAAAGAAAAATTGTATTCAACAAGGACAATTCAAAGTTTTGGTAATACACGGAACAGTGTGATGGAATGAGCTCTAATCGCCTTCAATTGAAGACAGACCCGTATATCAGTAATGAGAGAAGTATGGCTTTATATGGTGTACTGAGCCACACTCTGACTCTGACTGACTTGTACTACATATCTACACAAGAGAATTCGATACCGGCGGTTCCGTACCCAAAGGGTAAAACGGAACCCTATTACTGTGACTCCGCTGTCCGTCCGTCCGTCCGTCTGTCACCAGGCTGTATCTCATGAACCGTGATAGTTAGACAGTTGAAATTTTCACAGATGATATATTTCTGTTGCCGCTATAACAACAAATACTAAAAAATAGAATATAATAAATATTTAAGGGGGTCCCATACAACAAACGTGATTTTTTTGCTCATTTTTGCTCGATATTGATAACGGCAACAGGTAGACGCTTAAAATATTCACAGAATATTTAGTTATATATTCACTTTAAGAATAAATAATTAAATTATAATAAAACAAATATTTAAGGGGGCTCTCATACAACAAACGTGTTTTTTTTTTGCCGCTTTTATAGATAATGATACGGAACCCTTCGTGCGCGAGTCCGACTCGAAATTGGCTGATCTCGGGATATTAGGATTGTCTATAGATGATCGCAGAATGCCGGGATTTTAGACAGGTAATGAAAAGTGAGACCACTATATAAAAATCGAAATTCTATTTATCTTTTTAGGGACATAATAACAAAATAAGAGTAAATTTTGACGAGCTCAGTAGCTCAGTCGTGAATGACGCGAATTGACACCAACGCTCGTATGTTCAATTCCCTTTGTGTGCATGAACATGTATGTTTGTCTTGGTCTGAATGTTTTAAGAGAGATAGGGCGCATCAATGCAGCCCGACTGGGGAAGTACCTCCACCTCACAGTAAACCGCAGCCAAATAACAACTTCATAGAGGGTTGTTGTGTTCCTGCGTGTGAGTGAGGTCACCAGTAAGCTCCTAAGGAGTTGCTGTGTAGCAGAAGAGGAGGCATCGCGCGAGTGATACTTAATATGTTACAAGCGTTAATAGGCTACAGTAACTGCTTTACATCAGGTGGAGCGTATGCTGGTATGCCTCCCGACGTTGCATAAAAAATATATAATATATACATTATAAAACTATCTACTCTGTATAAAAACAAAATTAAAAAGAGTAAGAATTTAAATTTTAACAAAATTCAACCTAAATCACTTATAATAAACAAACAACTTATGTTTATAAACTTCTAATTTGAAGACCAACATCTATATATATAAAAGGAGAAGCTGACTGACTGACATATCAACGCAGGGCCTAAACTATAAGGGTTAGAAACTTGAAATTTTGCACAGGGGTTCCTTTTATAACGTAGGGGAGCACTAAGAAAGGATTTTTGAAAATTCATCCCCTAAGGAGGTAAAACGGGGGTGCAAATTTAGTATGAAACTTTACCGTTTTTGAAGTTATTCGAATGAAATTCAGCATGAAGGTTCTTTACTGAAAGGCATGAAACATGAGTAAAATATTTTTTTCAAAATTCATCCCTTAGGGGGTTAAACAGGGGCGCAAAGTTAGTATGAAACTATGCCGTTTTTGAAGTTATTCGAATGAAATTCAGCATAAAGGTTCTTTATTGAAAGGCATGAAACACGAGTAAAATATTTTTCTCAAAAATCATCCCTTAAGGGCGATAAAACGGGGATGCAAAGTTAGTATGAAACTTTACGTTTTTGAAGTTATTCGATTGAAATTCAATATTAAGGTGTTTCATTGAAAGTCATGAACCAAATGTAAAAGTAATTTCAGCGTTTTCAAAAATTCCACCCCTTAAAGGGTGTAATGGGGGTCAAAATATTTCTTGAACTAAAAGTTGAATTGTTAAGAAATTGATTTTTTTTAAAGTGACCTGCTTTAGACTTTGTAAATAAACTCTCAATCAAGACGTCAAAAAAGTAATTTCAGCGTTTTTCAGAATTCCACCTTTAGTGGGCTGAAAAGGGGGTTAACAGTTTGTATGGAGCAGAATAATTTTTTGAAGTTAGTGACTTGAAACTTTGCACATATACTCTGTATTAGAGTCAAAAAAAGTAATATCAACGTTTTCAAAAATTCCACTCCTTACAGGGTGTAATGAGGTCAAAATATTTCTTGAACTAAAAGTTGAATTGTTAATAAATTGATTTTTTTTAAAGTGACCTGCTTTAGACTTTGTGAATAAACTCTTAGAGGGCTGAAAAGGGGGTTGACAGTTTATATGGAGTAGAAATATGTTTTGAAGTTCGTAACCTGAAACTTTGTACAGATACTCTCTATTAGAATAAAAAAAAAGTGGTTTCAGCGTTTTCAAAAATTCCACGTCTTTAAGACGTGTACCCCATTATACATTAGTAAGTGTATAATGGGGGTCAAAAGTATTTCTTGAATTAAAAGTTGAACTGTTAAGGGATTGATTTTTTTTAAAGTAAGCTACTTTAGGCTTGGTAAATATATTCTCAACCAAAACACCAAAAAAGTAATTTCAGCATTTTTCAAACCCTTGGGTGGCTGAACAGGTTGACACTTTGTATGGAGTAGAAATATCTTTTGAAGTTAGTGACTTTGTACAGTTATGTAATGTTGTGTATTTAATAGAGAGGTGCTTTGAGTGTATTCAGCCAATATCAAATAGTTAATGAAAACCGAACAGATCGTGACATACCTTCATTACTATACAAATAAGGATATTTGGTACTTTTACTAGCTATATAAAGCAGACTGTACCAAAAAATAAGAAGTAAAATAAAAATAAGTAAAACTGTCGAAATTCCAAAAACTACGCGTGCGAAGCCGCGGGCATAAGCTAGTTAATCTATATATCTTCACGCCGTGTCTACTTGTGGGTTTGGCAGAAAAACTAAGCGTCACATAAATCCTCACTCAGTAAATGATCAAAAACTGTCATTACATTGTCACTATTAAATTTAAATGACCAATATGGATACATTTTAAATCTTTTCAGATAAAGTTAACCACTTGAAATTTCTCTCAAATTGAACCAACTAGATTTGTCTATAATGATTCAAAATTAATCATTCTCAGGATTGAATCTACTATAAATTAATAAACACATACCTATTGCATATTAACGTAATCGCATATACCCTACACACATGCACGCGCACCCGAAGCCATATTTAATAATACTAAAATATTATTTTTGTTTATTTTTAGTCTAAATACTAGTATTTGAATAACCATTAATTATATTGAATCGTCGTATGGTATTGCTTATGGCGGAATATCCCACAGCAGACTTTTATTACCGCCTTTTGCAGATAAACCTAACTTGACCGAGACCGACAAAATGACCGAGGTTCATTTAGTACACATTTGTACTGGGTAATGGAAATATTTAGTTGACATTTTGCCATTGTTGTTTGTCCTCGCTGCATGAACCCTAAACTGTGTACGCAGTTTATTTTCTTCTTATATATAAAATTATATGTGTGTTTAATATGTTCCTTAAGTGAGTGTATGTATGTTCCCTACTACAACCCGGGTGGACCGATTTTGAAGGAATTTTTTAGGATATCTTTAGATTAGCCTAGTGGGTGATCTTGTAAGGTTTGGTACCGATCGGATCGACCGTGCGAAGCCGAGTTGCTAGTCTGCTATACTAAACATTCCCTGCTTCTCACTCAAACCATCTATTGCCATTATATAACTTCGTTTATTTCATTTTAATAACTGCCTTCAATAAAACACTCGTACTCATTGGCCTAAGTTAACCTCCGAAATATGAAGGGTCAGTTAAGCTCATGGTTATATATATATTTTTATACTACCACGGGAGGCATACAAGACTTGATGTAAAGCGGGTACTGTAGCCTATTAACGCATGTGGTATATTAATTATCACTCGCGCGATGCCTCCTCTGCTGCTTAAACAGCAACTCCTTGGGAGCTTACTGGTGACCTCACTCGTACGCAGGAACACAACAACCCTCTAGGGAGTTATTATTTGGCTGCGGTTTTTCTGTGAGGTGGAGGTACTTCCCCAGACTGGGCTGGCTGGGCTGCTTTGGTGCGCCCTACCTCTCTTAAACCTTCCAGACTAAGACAAACAGACATTATCATGCACACAAATGTTTGCCTTGTGTGGGAATCGAACCCACGAGCGTTGGTGTCAAAGTCGTGTCATTCACGACTGAGCCACCGAGCTCGTCAAAATGGTAGGTTTACATTAATCGATGATTAAACAATGATCATACCTTCTTCATGTCCCTGGATAAGCTATGATCGTTGCTTGATCGTTAGTTCAGACTAACATCATCGAGACTAGAGAATAAGTAATAGGAAAAGTAACATAAAATCAACGAAATTGAGATTGACGACGGACTATGACTGAGCATTCATTTACCGGCGTTTTCTATTAAAAGCTTCCTTGCATTTCTATAGTACAAATGACTATTCAGCTAGACACTTAAACCTATCCATAATCTTTAGGCCTGTCTAAAGATACAATCTTCCTTGCTTCTTCATTTAAGCTGTAATAGAAAAAATAAATAAGTAATACAAAAAGTTACATCAAATCTTCGAAATTTAAATTGAAGAATATAACTCCCATTGACTGGCGTTTTCTCTTAATAGCTTTCTTTCATTTCTATAATACCAGCGGGTATAAAGCCAGTGTACGGCCTCGATTTACCCCACTGTCTCCGTAGTTTCCATTTGCAATAGCAAAAAGTTGTGAACGGTAGAGCAACGGGCGGGGCGGCTGCTGAGCCAACATCCAGTATAAAAAGATATCTGATATCCAAGCGAGTGGCAGTTATCTAGTCAGATTCGTATAGACAGCGGGGGGAAGGGCAGCTCACCGCTTGTGGCGATGTTTTTAATGATACATTGTTGATGGCAGACAGGGGAACGGTTCGAGATATCTAGGAGTTCTTGTGACGCGCGCGATGCGCAGGCGCACCGTTATCCTATTTCCTCCCTCGTGTGCGTAAGTATCCGTCTATTGTACTGTTTACATTTACAGTTGTTCATAAAATGGCAATTCATCATCTATTTCTCTCTATACACATAAAATCAGTGTATTATTATATTTGTAATTTAATAATGACACACCTGGACTTTTTGGTTAAATCAGAAACAAAACAGTTTTTATTTAAATGACATCGTGCTTCGACTAAATTGATCAATTCAGTTAGTTAAATAGTTATACTTTTCATTAAAACAGTGTTTGATTTTTCGGAGTAAAACTTAAACTTCATAGGTTTATTGGCTACAAGATAAAATATTTATTTTTCAACTGAACCTACAACAAAAAAATACAAAAGTTTAAAACCCGAATATTCGCCTTTTTTATATACCACGTCAAGAGGCACACGTGTCTGCGATCCACCCGATACAGTGGTTACTGTAGCCTATGAACGCTTGCAATACCCCAAATCGCGTTTGCATCGCTCGTGATGCCACCTATGCTGCTAACACAAGCAACTACTGGAGTTTACTGGTAACCTCACACACTCTTAGAAACACAACAACACTAACCAACAAAAGAGTGTTATTTGGAAGTTGTTATGTTGTTGTTGGCCGTGATTTTATGTGAGACGGAAATTTTTTTCCCAATCGGGTTGTTTTGATGCGCCCTTCCTCTCTTAAAAACACCTAAACTAATGCATATAAATGTTTGTCCTGTTTGGAAATCGAACCTATGAGCCTTGGTGTTAAACTAGTATTGAAACCAAATTTAAGATGCTAGAAGATTCCCAATAAAAATCACAATTAACGTAGACATGACGTAACATACTCACAAACAAAAAGCTGGAGCGTGCGTCGGAGCTGACACACACACATTGTGTGTGTGTCAGCTCCGACGACTGGAGTTTACTCCTTACGAACGATAATTATGATATATATCGAATAGACCTCTTTTTCTATTCGATATATATCTAATATTATATATATATATATATTATATATATATTATATATATATATATTTATATATATATATATATGAATTAATGCATCTTCTGCAATAAAAATAATAAAATTTATATTATTCATAAATGTGAACTTTTCATATTCTACAGGCTTACGAATTAACCGCATTTACGTGTTTTTCGGATTCTTCTTCGTTGCGACTCGAATCAATTTCTTCTATATTTTCCAATGTTTTTTAACTTTAATCACTAGATGATTTGCTTAATAGTAAAAATATACGAGTACGTAAAATCTATATCCTCGTAATACGCGAGCGCGAACACACACGTACTAACATTCGCGTCCGCGTTCGCGTTCGACTTCGCCTTCATCTTTATCTTTGATAAAAGATATTTAAATATAAATATATGTATGTCTTTAAAATACATACCGTGTAGAATGATACTTATTATATTATCGTTTTGTTTTACAAATGTAGAGTTCTGGCACGGCGTATGAAATTTTTGAAGTTATTTTTGTTTTGTTACGCGAAAGAAGTATTTCTTCTTACGGACATACATAACACACTTACGTTTTTTTATTTCATAGGCGTTTTATCTAAAATATTATTTTTTCTATTTCTAATACAAAGTCAATTTTAATTAAATAAGGAATAAAATTGAAACATTGTAAATTATCTTTGCTAATGAAACTTCTAATTTACATCACTATACAGGTTTTTGCGGAGTTGGCAATGTACGAGTGATGCCCCTAGTGGTGCAAATGTTTACTATTAGGCAGGCCACATGTGTGTTAATGGTAGGAAGAAATCTCTTCGAGCACTACTATTTAATAACACAAAAGAAGCAATGATAGAAAATATTTACAAATAATATATAAACGAATATTATAAAGTTGTGTATATGTTTGTTTGCATGCACCGTCTTTCTAAGAGGAGAGATCTAGTCTAGTTGATTCTGTGTAATATTTGAAAAGCGGAGGTCCATGCATGCGGGCAATAGGCGGCGAAGAGTTCCGTGGCCCAGTGATTAGCAATGCCTACATTAATACCAAAACTCGTAGGTACGATTCACATTCAGGACAAATATTTGTGCGCACGTAACATATTTGCTGTGGCCTGGGTGTTTTAAAGAGAGGTAGGGCGCATCTAAGCAACCCGATTGGGGAATTATTTCCTCTCGCCTCAAAACGGATAACTACTGACTGGACTGTCACTGGAGAATCATTGTGTTTCTGCTAGTGAATGAGATACCAGTAAGCCAAATAGTTGCTGTATTAAAAACTGTGTTCCTTTATTGCGTGGGTTCATAGGCTACAGTAACCACTTTACATCAGGTGGGCCATATACTTGTATGCCTTTCAACATTGTATAAGAAAAAAATCACAGTTATAAAGTAATTTTAGTCTTTAACTTAACTAACAGTTTATTTAACAGAAAAAGTGAGAATATTATCATGTTTAATAAATAAAGCTTCATCATAGATGCAACCTAAAACACCCAGCACTTTTTCCTGGAACACAGGCCTCAACTGTTTGTGATAAATCAAAGGCCCACGAATAGATGGCCATAAAGGTAGCCACAAAAGCCGGAGTTTTAGAGCCCTCCAGAAAGTATGTCGACAGACCCCGCCCGTTCCCCGTCCCCCGCCCCTTCCCCCTCTCCGCCCACGCTCCGTTGGAAAACGTCCATGTATGCATTTTATAGTTTTCCGTCAACCATCATACTATTACGTAAATAATATACTATCTTTATGTCAAACATGCGCGGGCTAAATGCATCTTCATTTGCTTTAATATTACGGGAGATTGTAAAACGCTGAATCGTATAGTTTGTCTATTTAATTTGCAGTAAGTGGACGACCGAGCTCCGGTCGCCATTTTTTATGTACTTCTTTAATATTATCCCGTTTCCTAATCCATTAGGATTGACAGGGTTCGCTACTTAAGCCTGAGGATTTTGGCGAAGATTCTGATTTTTACATGGAGTGACTGCCGTCAGACATCCACAGACCAGAGGGAAAGCTGAACCTTTCACTCGTTTCCTCACAATGTTGTCACCGCCGAGCAAGCGATGATTACAAATACATATGTACATAAATCGGAAACCACGAATTTAGTGTTATAGTTAATGCCAGGGTTCGAACCGAGGACAACTTGGTCAATAGGCTGGTTCTTTGTCTACTGGGCTATCAATGTTGACATTTTTTATGGTACAGCTAAGAGCTCATGCTTAACAGTCGAATTGCGATTGTAACCCTTATTACGAACGATATCAGAACGGTTCAAAAGTCAAAGTGTAAACCTTGAGCTGCACTTAGCTGTACCTATACGAAATACAAAGCGGAAGAGATGCGGCGCACCGGATGTAAAACGGCTACCGTATCCTATTAACGCTTGAAATATATTAAGTATCACTCCCGCGATGCCTCCTCTGCTGCTTACACAGCAACTCCTTGGGAGCATACTGGTGACCTCACTCACACGCAGGAACACAACAACCCTCTGGAGAGATGTTATTTGGCTGCGGTTTTCTGTAAGGTGGAGGTACTTCCCTGGCTGCTTTGATGCGCCTTAGCCTCTTAGTAATGTAAAGATTGTTTATATGTTTGTTTGAACGTGCTAAGAAAACCTTATTTAATACTAAATTTGATTCATATCATTAGAGACCGCGGTCCTTATATACCTCACTCTCCTCTTCAACATTCATAGCTCTTTTCATGCGCGCTTGCCGCCGGTTCCTAGGGCTCACCTTCTGATAAAACACCACCAATTTGGTCATGGTAGGTTAGTTGTGGTCATACTCGGCTTCTATATCTTTCCATTTTCGCATTGTATATCTGCTTCGCCATTCTTTCATCCTGAATTTTTTCTATCTGTAAGAACCAACGGAGCATGCCTTTTCTTATCTTAACACCGACACTCTCTTTCAGAATAACGTAAACTTTCTTACGTTATCATTACGAACGCGGTCAACATGCATTATGCTACAATTTTTACGCAATACTCGCATCTCGACCGCATTTATTCAACTCTCATGCTCTCTCTGTCATACCCAGCTTTCACTTCCATAAGTTAGCGTTGGGATTAGCACCGCGTTGTCTACAGCTAACTGTGCCTTCTGGGTTTAGGCTTTCGGCTGCCTAGAAGTTTACCCAACGCCTCATTGACGCTGTTCCCTGCAGTAACTCATCTCTCCAGATCAGCGGTGTACCCTGCTATAAGCCTGCTAAAAGCGCTTCCAAGATATACAATCTCATCCACTTGCTCTAACACGACATCGCCGACCGTAATCCTCATGTTCGTTCTAGTTCTCTCTTTCTAATACCATTACCTTGGTTTTAATTCGCATTCAATTGTAAACCTTTACAAACCACTGCGCCACCGAGCTCTACGATTTGCAACTATTAAACTTGCATGTTGTATTATTTCATACAAAGTGTTCCACATTCAAGATTACACTATTCGGTAGGAAACTTCCCCGTAAACTGGACATGATATGAACGGAGGGTGCGATAAAGCGATAAATAAATTGCTCTTTGTCACCTTATCATGCCCCCTGAAGCTCTGACCTGGAGATTATTAAAATCATTCAGTGATAGGATTCACTCGCCATGTGTATTCGTCATGAATGTCACGCTTCAAGGTCTTTATATTTAAGCTGTTTTTATATTTTTTATACCACTAAGGTGGCAAACAAGCATATGGCCCGCCTGATAGTAAACAGTCACCGTTGCCTATGGACATTTGCAACACCATGGGTGTCACTCATGCGTTGTCGAACCTCTAAAAACCGCCTTTCTTGAAGAACGCCATGCTGTAGTTCTTTCCACAACTTGAGAGTTCTCAGAGCATTGCGGTTCCAGCGTATGAGGGTGTGAGGGTGATCTCCCCGCCGTCAAGCTAATTTCTGACTGGCAAGACAAAGGGCGATGAGGAAGAATCAAGAGAGGTAGGATCCAGCGAGAAGTCGTGCTGTGCTCCACCTCCTCCGACCCTATATCTGGGGGGGGGGGGAGATAACATGACTTCTTGCTCAAAATTTCAATTCCCTCTTTACGCAATCAAAACCTAGCTAATCAAAACCGAAAAGTGCGAGAGAATTGAAGTACCTAATTGTTAATCTAAGATTAAACATGTTGCTGCTGCATAGGTGTATTCCTAGTGCGTTAAATGGTAAAGAATGTAGAAACACGGTGGAATTTTCCAGCAGTCTCTATTCGTCTCTTCTCGACTTGCTGGTTTGAATCGTTGAGAGTTATACCTAGTTGACGAGCTCGGTGGGTCAGTCGTGAATGACGCGACTTTGACACCAACGCTCGTGGGTTCGATTCTCAAGGCAAACATTTGTGTGCGCGAACATGTCTTTTTGTCTTGGTCTGGATGTTTTAAGAGAGGTAGGCCCCATCAAAGCGGCCCGTCTGGGAAGTACCTCCACCTCACAGAAAACCGCAGCCAAATAACAACTCCCTAGAGGGTTATTGTGTTCCTTCGTGTGAGTGAGGTCACCAGTAAGCTCCCAAGTAGTTGCTGTGTAAGCAGCAGAGGAGGCATCGCGCGAGTGATGACTAATATATCGCAAGCGTTAATAGGCTACGGTACCTGGTTTACATCAGGTGGGCGGTATGCTTGTATGCCTCCCGACGTAGTATAAAAAAAACATAATGCCTTCTATAGATCGTTAATATCGCACTGTGCGTTTCGAGAGAAGTTTTCTTCTGACAACAATGAATTTCATGCCATGGTTTACCCAAGTGACAGCATGAGGTTATTCAAAAAATCGGTCAAGTGCGAGTCGGACTCGCGCACGAAGGGTTCCGTACCATTATCTATAAAAACAGCAAAAAAAAAACACGTTTGTTGTATGGGAGCCCCCCTTAAATATTTGTTTTATTTTAATTTAATTATTTATTCTTAAAGTGAATATATAACTAAATATTCTGTGAATATTTCAAGCGTCTACCTGTTGCCGTTATCAATATCAAGCAAAAATGAGCAAATAATAAAATTCACGTATGTTGTATGGGAGCCCCCTTAAATATTTATTTTATTCTATTTTTTAGTATTTGTTGTTATAGCGGCAACAGAAATACACCATCTGTGAAAATTTCAACTATCTGACTATCACGGTTCAAGAGATACAGCCTGGTGACAGACGGACGGACGGACGGACAGCGGAGCCTCAGTAATAGGGTTCCGTTTTACCCTTTGGGTACGGAACCCTAAAAAGGTATGCAGAGGGCTTTACAGGATTGGTGGAATAAGTGATGCCTCTAGTGGTGCAAGCAGCACAAAAATGTTAATAAAATAAATTAAAGTGTTACTTAGTGTGTTTTATTTATACAACGTCGGGAGGCGTGCAAGCATACGGCCCACCTGATGTAAAGCGGTAATACATTGAGTATCACTCGCGCGATGCAATTTCTGCTCTTAACTTCTTAGGAGCTTACTCTCTGGAGGGATGTTGTGTTCCTGCGTGTGATTGAGGCCACATAAAGTGAACACATTTTCTAGGGATGATGAAATAGGCGTGACACTAACCAAAACTTTTGTTGAATTGAAATCAATTAACCAATTAATATGTTTTACATTCATACATCGCATAAGTAAAAGGATGTAGGAGCCGAAGAAGGCCAAGACTTGCAGACCGTGACCAAATCGATCGTGTTTTATCAGAAGGTTGATGTCAGGAGCCATTGAAACAGGCGAGAGTGCATGAGAAGATTATGAATGTTAAAGAAGCGAGTGAGGTGAGTAAGGATCGAGTCATGTGGCCCTCGGTTCTCTCTCTGCCTAACCCGCAAAGGAATTTGATGTGAAATTATCGATTACATTCATAAATTTCCTCTACCATGACCATAAGAGGAGCTGTGGAAGTTATAGAGGTGCGTAAGATCATGTGGTGCTCTGTTCTCTGCCTACCCGGCAAGAGATTTGACGTGAATATATAGATATAAATGTCGCCAACCTGTTAAAAACTATAGTTAAAAATAAAAGTTTTATCAGATTCGAGAATTTTTCTTCTTAACCTTATCCCGTTTCCTAATCCATTAGGATTAGCGGAGTCCACTATCTAAGCCTAAGGATTTGGCAAAGATACAGTTTTCTACACGGAGCGACGGCCGTCAGACTTCCACGACCCAGAGGAAAACCAGATCTTTCTTGGGTAACACGTCTTTCGAAAATATAATTTCTTGGACACGCGAGTTTCCTCACGTGTTTTCTTTCGCCGCCTATCTGCCGCATTTCGCGAGCAAGTTAAAAACTATAGTTAAAAACAAAAGTTTTGTCGGATTCGAGAAATCTGACGAAACTTTTATTTTTAAGGGTCAAACGTCTATAGGCTACGGTAACTGCTTACCAGGCAGTCCGTACGCTTGTTTGCCACAGTGATATAAAACAATAATTACATTTTATTAATTAGAAACACCGAATGTTGGTTAAGATACGTAACATTATTATCTTTTGAAACGATGACATGTACAGACCATAAATCACTTTGTAATTTTGACAACAGTGAACGGCGGCGCTGGTGCCCGCCAATAAAAACTCCAGCACATATTGAAGTCTATAATGTTTTATAGCTTTGCGACGTCAATGTATGAATTTTAAACCTACACTAAAGTTGACAAGACAAACACCAAGAGTCGTAGGTTCAATTGCCAAACAATACAATCTGTACATGAACATGTTTGTTTTTCTTAGTCTGGGTGTTTTTAAGAGCGGAAGGACGCATCGAAGCCTGCCTGCCATCGACTCTCTACAAATCTCTTGACGTCGTAGCTCCATCTAGTGGGGGGTCGTCCCACGCTACGGACGCCATTCGAGAACCTTTCTTGCCCAGCGGTCGTCGGTTCTACGAACAATGTGGCCGGCCCACTGCAACTTCAGCTTACTTATCCTTTGAGCTATGTCGATTACCTTAGTTCTACAGCGGATATAATCATTTCCGATTCTATCACGCAGAGAAACCCCGAGCATAGCTCTTTCCATTCAAGGTCACATGCTGAGCTACCTTAAACTTCCCCGTACGGCCCGCAGTGAAGGGCCACGTCTCAGTTCCGTTACTTCCGTATGTCATCACTGGCTATACTACCCGTATTTAAAACGTTCATAGACTACAGCATCCACTTTATATCAGTTAGGACGTATGCTTGAATGCCTCCTGATGTGTAAAAAATCGGCCAAGTGTGAGTCGGACTCGCGCACGAAGGGTTCCGTATCATTATCTATAAAAGCGGCAAAAAAAACACGTTTGTTGTATGGGAGCCCCCCTTAAATATTTGTTTTGTTTTAATTTAATTATTTATTCTTAAAGTGAATATATAACTAAATATTCTGTAAACATTTCAAGCGTCTACCTGTTGCCGTTATCAATATCGAGCAAAAATGAGCAATAAAATCACGTTTGTTGTATGGGAGCCCCCTTAAATATTTATTATATTCTATTTTTTAGTATTTGTTGTTATAGCGGCAACAGAAATACCTACATCATCTGTGAAAATTTCAACTATCTAACTATCACGGTTCATGAGATACAGCCTGGTGACAGACGGACGGACGGACAGCGGAGCCTCAGTAATAGGGTTCCGTTTTACCCTTTGGGTACGGAACCCTAAATACAAGTTATTTAATTTTTTTACACAGACTTTACAGACTTATAAGGAAGGTCAAGGCTCACCTACCATTAGCAAATTGGTCGTGTTTTATCAGAAGGTGATGTCAGGAGCCCTAGTAACCGGCGAGCGTGAAGTTCGTTCCCTTCATAGCATGAAAAGAGCTATGAAGAGAACGAGGTGTGTAAGGACCACGTGTTATGATGCTCGGTTTATTCTGCCTACACCTCAAGGAACTGGCGTGATAATATATATATAAACATACATAACTTAAAAATCCGTACAAATTAAAAAGTTGCACATAATCCGCAGCCCTAATTTCAAGGAAACACAAGCATTTTTACCTCTATTCTGTTCTCTATAAAATACAGATAAATACAATGAATTAATTGGGCAAATATTGATTACATATTTACGAGAAGGTATAAACAATATTTATATATAATCATCTATTTTTAACTCCTTTAGGATTCATATTTTTAAAAAGGTACTTACAGTAAGTTTTCATCTTCGAATAAACTTAAAGTTAAGTTTTCGCATTTCTAACTTCAAAATTCAACCTTTGAAAGTTTTACATATATAATAACCTCAAAAATCACGGAATATCATCACACTTTTGTAGCTCCGTAGAATATGAATTTTCAAAAATTCATCCTTAGTCACAACTTGCGTCATTCGGTTTGTATACATATTAATAAATTTACGCTTTCAATATTTGTGTTGTGAGTGGTATAACTTTTAGATTTTAGATAAATTTTAGTAGGCATAAGAAATATCTGTCATTTCCTCGACATTTGTCTGTACACAAACCATACGTCATTTGGTTTGTGTACAGTACATATTAATAATTTACGCTTTCAATATTTTGTGAGAGGTGTAATTTAGATTTTTTAGATGGTTAATAAGTAGGCATAAGAAATATCTGTCGTTTCCTCGAAAAAGAAGACACCGCACAAAACATCGCATTTACTGCGTTGCTTAAAAACCGTTTATTGGATTTCAACATCATGGCCTAAAAAGTCGAAATCGTGTTTTGTTATTTCCCGCAGAGTCGTCTAAATTGTAAATTATGTAGGCTTAGTTATATTTGATTCAGTGTATTGATGTCAAACTGTAACTTGATCTACCCGATATTTAGAATTCTTTGTATGTATTTATAATAATATATGATAATCATTTGTATGCTCTTGCTTGTTTACCATGTAGGTAAGTGACTCTGGCTCTGGTCGACTCATGTGGCACTCAATCCTCTCTGCCTATCCCGCAAGAGACTTGGCATGAATATATAGATAGGTAATATGTAAATAAATAACCATGAAAGACATTGGCACTTGTCTGCCAGGTACGTTACGGAAATATTTATTAACATAACATAACAAATTGAATATATTAGTAACTAAATTAGGAATTTTTGCTGACAGTGTTCATTTAAAATTTACACATTGCGATTTATGAAATTTTAGTATCATACTCTCTATCTCTATCATACTCATACATTTCATAATATTTAAACGTGCTTATTATTATTTAACGTATGACATGATCATGAAAATAAATAGTTATGATTCGTCGGGATGTTTTGTACACCTCAGATGGCAAATAAGCAAACAGCCTAATAGAAGTGGTTAATGTAGCCTGTAAACTTTTGTATCATAAGGAGTATGTTGCTCACACGTAGCCACAACGTCCTCAGCAACTTCCTCGTCACTCACTCATTCGCAGGAACACATCAACTTCAGGAATTGTTATTTGGCGGCGTTCTTTCGTACTCACCCAGTCCAGTTTCTTATAATTAATTATCACTGTATTTATAATAATATAATTATGAAAATCAGTATACATACTTAGTATATATACTTCCCTTTCAACTCCCATTTGCTTATTAGCGAGGTGCACCACGTGCATATGAGGTTGATCTAAAAATGAATTTAATCTCAAAATGAATATGAATCTCTCATCTCAATCTCAAAACTTATCCGTGCGGTGACGGAGAAAGAATACTAAAAATCACCGCCCGCTCTCTTCCCGTGGGTGTCGTAAGAGGCGACTAAGGGATTTCCTGAGGTTCCAGTTTCTCAGCCGGTGGTAGGGTAAATACCCGCCTGATTGGCTACCACACCCGTGAAGTGACGTACCTATGAGTAAGTCGCGTTTCGGGATCAGCTGGTGTATTACCAGTGCTCGGGGGATTGTTGACACGATATTCCTGGAACAGTGGTGGATTCTGTCTATCCATTGTCAGAAGGACTGAGCTGACCCGTCGGCCAGGGAGACCGGTTGAAACGGTTGTTCCGCTGGCCGCTTGCGATATAGTACAGGGGCCCAATCAAGACTAACCACCTTGAGAGGCTGTCCTTTCATAGCGCGCATAATCTCGGGGTAAATCGTCGTGCCGGTTGGTGACCGAATAGTGGGGACCCGACGACTATCTCAGGGGGTGTTCGGGGGCCCTTCTGTCCGACGGATCAGTACAGGTCCTTTGTTAACAAACTAATGGAGAAACAATCCACCGCGCATCTTCTCCAATTCTCTCCCGCTTCACGCTTCCCTTCTCTACTCTTCTCATGACAGCGCATTATAAATTCACGGTCATACAGCGGTGCACTCCCCCACCACCCTTACAATTTCTTTCTTTCGTTCAAGGTTGAGTTCGCTAACATCCGCGGACTCCTCTCAAACCTTAATCCCGTCCACCAACACCTTGAGGCGGCGAGGCTTGCCATGCTCTTCCTAACGGAGACACACATCCAGCTTCCAGCAGACACGTCCTACCTGCAGTACCCCGGTTACGTGCTTGAGGAGAATTTCCTCGCGAAAGTCGGGGTCTGTTTGTTTGTCCGCTCGGATGTATGTTGTCGCCGTCTGCGCTATCGACTCACCACGACTCCTGGTAGAGATCCTCAATAACTAACAATGCAAGAAGGACTCTTTCGCACAGCCTGACGTAACTGGTAGACCAACCTACCTGAATCAAGACATTGCTGGTCAGGCGCCCTCTCTACTAGACCTACTGCTAACTACCCACCCTGCTGGCTACCAGGTTGAGGTCAGAGAGGTCGCCCCTGGGCACATCTGACCACTGCCTAGTGTCAAGCCAGTGCCAGCAGGGTCGGTTCCACCACTACCCACTCACTGAGAGTTATTTGTATACATGTCAAGTGAAGCATATAAGGACTTTGTAACATAAAAAGTAGCTTGCATGTTATTATTACCCCCATTGTTTACCATTACCAAATAGCATGAAATTATCATATTCATATAAACTATCAGAAAATTATTCTCATACAAGCATTACTCCAAACTCGCTTCGAAGTCAGAATAAAAAGAAAACCCTTATCAAATGTCGTGTTACCTTCCTAATTGTAGGTGCCTGTACTTAGCGGTATGCACTTGGTGAGACATCTGTGAACAGTTTCCCAAATGTTCATCCAACGAACCACTATTCAATACCGGATAGATGATCAGCGATCGTCATTCAATCATCAGCGAATCATTCGACATCATCTTGGTCGCCTCCTAACCTTTTTCTTCGGAGCCACCTTGTGACTTCTTTCCACTTGGCGCGGTGTCCGGTATCCCTCATTGTGAGATCACGCATGTCATCCTTTACGACATCAGCCAACGTTGCTAAGATTTACCACTATGCTGGTTTGGGTCCGGCGGAGGCTGCATGGCTAGTTATTTTTCCTCCACGTAACTTACCGATGAAAATGAGTAAGATTATCAGTAAACTTCTTAAGAGTTGCTGTGTTGGCAGTAGCAGTGGCAGCGAGTAGGCTATACGCCTTATATTGCAAACGTTCATAGACATACAAGCAAGATTCGACGAGCTTGGTGGCGCAGTCGTGAATGACATAACTTTGACATCAATGCTCGTGGATTCGATTGCCACACAGGGCAAACATTTGTGTGCATGAACATGTCTGTTTGTCTTGGTCTGGGTGTTTTAAGAGAGGCAGGGCGCATCAAAGCAGCCCGTCTAGGGAGGTACCTCTACCTCGCAGAAAACCGCAGCCAAATAGCAACTCCCTAGAGGGTTGTTGTGTTCCTGAGTGTGAGTGAGGTCACCAGCAAGCTCCTAAGAAGTTGCTGTTTAGTTGTGTGATACTTAATGTATTACAAGCGTTCATAGGCTATGGTAACCGCTTTACATCAGGGGCGGGCTCATATGTTTGTATGCCTTCCGACGTTGCATAAAACAAAAGACAAGCAGACTTTGTCATGCATTCAAATGTTTGTCATGTGTAGAAGCCGAAACCACGAATTTTGGCGTATTGCTAACCAGACCAGTACCGAGCACACCCTATCATCAAGTGAACCCTATGCATATTTGCCACCCGACGTAGCATAAAGAAAATATCCTCTTTTATTCAACATTGCATATAAATTATATCTACATAAGGATTGTTGTATTCTTGTAGCAACCCTAGGTGGTCAGCGTCATTCCCCGAATCGAGCGGCGTATGACCCCGTCATCGTCGCGGGCGCAGCGGCCGCCATACAATAATGTCGCGTTATTGTAATGCGTTGCGCAACGCGTCCAAAGCACCAAGCCCTCCCGGCGCCCTACCTCGCCCCTCATCGCCCTCCCGTCACCCACCGGCCGCACCACACCGTCTGAGAACACTGCCCTCGGTCACAATCTTATTATTTCAAATGAGGCCTTGAGGTTTGAGAGAACCTCAGTGAAACGGTTTGCGACAGCATAGATAATGTGGCGATAATAAACTTGTTTTTTTTTTGTTGTGCAATGAAAAAATCCTGGATGGATTTGATTAAATAAATAGTAGTTACTCGCACCTTGCGCAGGCAGACCTAAAATGAGCAATGGCGATGAACGGTAGCGTGCCAAGGCTAAATAGTAAATGATCATGCCATCGCCGAGGCAGTATCAAACCGACTTAATTTGAAGGCGTTTGGTCCTGCAAAGTGTTTATTTGTTGTTAATATCATAAATATTTTTTATATGCAGTTTGATCTAACTTACTTTGTGTGCTTTCGCCACCAATTTGTTTATGCATACATACATAATAACATGCTACATGTATATTCAAATGTCTAACATCTACTGCGCCTGAGGATGCCTCGTGGAGAGGCGAAACACGTGTTGCAGCGACGACCAGAGCAGTAATGGCAGGAACGGTGGCGGGTGCATGCGGTATATGTTCCAGATGGCGAGCAATTGCGAGGATGATCGCAGCAGCCGAGGCAGAGACTACCGGGGCAGCCAACTGTAGTGAGTGGGTTCCGGCCAGGGCATGTACTAATGGATCGTGGAAGCGGAAAGCGGGTTAGATCAAATTGCACATAAGTTTGAATTTCGCTAAATAACCCCTGAATCTATTAAATATTTTTTATATCACTCGTACAATAATTGTATAGTCTGTATGATGGAAAGCGATTACCGAAAATACACTTGGAATACCAGTGGTTTCGCTATAGCTCTAACACGACTGTAAACATGTTTACATTCGTTATGAATAAATCCATGCTGTAAAACTCTCTTGGGAAATGTTGGCAATTAGTTCGTTCGACACAGAAGGGTACGCGGAAGAGGTCTTAGAGAGGCTCCTCTGAAATCACACTGTACAGTTGTGGTATGGTAAAAGAACAGTTCCACAACCTATTAATAAACAACTTTATCTTGTTAGGTCGACTGCCGTGCTGGGCAAAATAAACCATTTTTACCCTAATTTTAGGATGACTTAGTTGATTTAAAATACACAGGCCATTGTTAAATAGTCATTTTAAGCAATTCAATAAATTGCACGTGACATGAGTGCTCGATCTTGATTTATCATTCGATTGACGTGACTTGAGTACGTAATTTACAATAATTCTCCAATAATAAAATATTTTTTTACAATAACATAATTTTGTGTAATGAATATAATTAGGGGTGTAAGGACTTACGCCCTGCATTAGAACTGTGTTTTATAAAACTGAAATAAGAAAGATATTTTCTGCGCCATTTAACCTCATTCAGCAATAGTAGATAACAAGTTTTTGAAACGGAAAAAATAAAGAAAAAGGGGGCTTATCTAGCGCATGGATTGATAGTAGCTAATCTAAGTAAGAAATAATATACAATTGGACAAATTTCGCATTCCAGCGCTCTCTGTCTTTAAAATTTGTAACCAAATAAAATGTCAGTTGCATATTGAGATTGAATGTATAATATTTGTAGGTACTGGACATTTGACATCTGTAATTACATTCTAATGAACAACATAGTATCTCACATGTGAACGACGCTTTTAATTTTAATCCAACAGAAATTCACCATCCCTCCGAGCAATATAACACCGCCCTACAAATGGTTTATGTATAAATTGATTTGAAGAATGTAAAAAATACTGATGTAATATAAAATTTATTTTCTTGACAAAAATATATTTTATCGCATGTATTGTACTTGTTTTTATATGTCTGTGACCAGACACAATATATGCTATGTAGATTCATCGCAATAACCTTAGTATATACTTTCATAAACCGCTTAAGTGATTATAATTAATTATAATTCTTACATATCGGTGACCAGACACCCTATATACCTAGATAGATACATCGCGATAACCTTAAGACTCTCTTAAACCGGTTAAGTGAATATAATTAAATATAATAAATTAATTACAATTCTTATACTTGTATACATCGGTGACCAAACACCCTGTATACTAGGTGGATACATCGCGACAACCTTAATAATATACTCTCTTATTCCAGTCAAGTTCATAACATTGCTTTAAAGATTGCTTTCCCACGACACTAAGGCGTTTATCCAAGTTTTAGTAATGCAGGCTGTTCTCATTATAACCTGCGATCGCGCAATATAATGCAGTGGTGTATGCTAATCCGGTATTAATTTATCGTATTAATTAATGTTTCAATACTCAAACATAATGTATTTGAAAATAGATGTTGTTAATATTATATAATAACACCATTGTACTTTTTTATACAACGTACGGCATACAAGCATACGGCCCACCTGATGTAAAGCGGTTTCTGTAACTTATGCACACTTGCAATACATTAAGTATCACTTGCGCGATATCATATTTGCTGCTAACACAGCTACTTACTCACTCTCTCGCAGGAACACAACTAACATTCAGAGGGTTGTTATTTGGCTGCAGTTTTCTGGGAGGTGGAGGTAATTCTCTCTTAAAACATTACATATTTTACTTTATTAATAAATTAGTACTTGGTAAGCGTGATTCGCTTGCCGTGTTTTTTTTTTTGTTTAAATATCGTGGTTTTTTTTTCATAAAAGACACCTAGATAAGTCTTTGATGTGTATCCAACATCAAAGACAAAACTTTATTCTAAACACAAAATTTGATGCTGTATTTATATTTGACATAGATCTATCAATAACTTCACGTTAAATCCCTTGCGGGGTAGATATAGACAACCGTGCGCCACGTGACTCGGTCCTTACTCACCTCACTCGCTTCTTTAACATTCATAGCTCTTCTCGTGCAAGCTCGCTGGTTTCTAGGGCTCCTGACAAACATGTCTGAGATACATGACATAGATTTATACACATCCAAGAAGTTGTCGTTAAAACAAAAACGCAAACATAATAATGAATTGCTTGCTACTGACTTCGACCGCGCGTTAGCCCGGTATCCCGTTTTACTGAGGCTACTAAGAGTCGTATCGTGATGTTGAATAAATAGTCTGTAAACTTCTTCAATAATTAGGCTATCAAATACTAAAATATTTTTTCTAATCCGACGGGTAGTTCACAGGATTAGCGTATTCAAACAAACAAACAAATAAACTGTTGTTACACTTTGTATATTGGTACAAATTGTAATCTTTCTGTATTCTGAGATTGTAATATAATTGAAGTAATAGATAGGTATATAGGATAGATAGACATTATTCTAATACTAGATATTAATTGTATACTTATACATTAATAAATTATCTTCCAATGCGTATTCGGGTTCCGTACCCCATGGGCGAAACACGTACTCTGTTCTTTCACTCTGCTCTCAGTCGGTATGCACAATCATGCACAGATAGATCCCTAGATCGTAAATAAATTAGTTGCAAACATGTATTTTCAATTTTGGTATAAAATCTTTAACCTTATCTAAAGGACAACAAAGCAGTCCGACTGAAGAAGTACGTCCACTTCACAGGAAACCGCAGCCGAATAACAGCTCCTTAAAAAGCAATTAGGTTCGTGTGAGTGAGTGAGGTTGCCAACATTGATGAGCGATAATTCCTTGCAAGGGTTCATAGGCCACCGTGATCACTTTACATCAGGAGCATTATCATGGAGCTTCACTCGGTGTATTTATGTTTTTCTTTTTAAAATTTTGTTTTTTCGTGAAAGAGACTTATATAGATAAACTTAATACGCAGAACCTTATCTAAACTCAAAATTTGTTCCAAATTATCAGAGCCATTTCGGAGATATACAAAACATACTAATAATATATATTTCATGAATCTTGGAAACGGTTCTAATGATTTGTATCAAACTTCATATTCAGATAAAATTTTAAGTGTATCTTTCCCGAATAAAGCGCTATATTACATTAAAAAAAAAGAAATCGTCGAGCGAAGCTCACTCACTTATGGTTGAGTGAATAGATTAGATTTAGAATATCCATCATTCATCAATAAACGAACACTTGACCATCAATCAGCTCAAATAATTTACATCAAAAACTACATATCCACACGCTTCTATTATACTGCTCTCTAAAATCAGATATGCAATGCGTAGCGTTAGCAGTATTTAGAATTACATCGGGGTGAAAAAGTCAATAAAAGTCTTAATTTGCTTGACTGTCTAAACGTGATTTCACATGTTTTTTATAGTAAGGTGGCAAACAACCTGCCAGATGTTACAAGTAAGCTCCTATGGATTGGCTGAGTTAGCAGCAGGTTTGGCAACACGCGAGCAGTATTTCCTGTATTACAAGCATTCATAGACTAGGCTGCTTGACATCAGGTGAGCCGTATATATCAACGTAAGTTTTTACACTAAATGTACACTTGTGTATGTAATACACTTATAAAACTGTGAAAAGTATTAAAAGAACCATGTACATCTCATGCTCCCTTTTTTTATTAACTAAGCTATTCCAAATAATTACAAGTAAACTTTACAGCCGCGTAAGAATGTGTTTATAACAGAGATGAGTGAGTGGTATTTTTAAATCATCAAATAGCAATGAGAGTATTTTAATAGAGAAGCAGGGATCCCGCTGTCCACGCAAGGATGCGCAGGCGACGCCACGCGTTTCTTTTTAGAAAGTGGCACGTGGCGGGGTTGTTGCACCCTAGCGATCCGGGTCACCCGTAGGGTTGCCAAAGGACAAAAAAAACCTGGGACGTCTGTGTAGTCGTATTCTAAAACTATCCAATGACATTCTACAGACATTAAAACGTTTGAAATTAGAGTATTTTGTGTTTAACACTCGTTTAACAACGTGCGTAGAGCTTGATGGCATCGTTGTGTCAATGTAATCGAACACCCAACTTAAGTAGCGTAGTCTGCAGCCTGTCTATAGATAAGTCATCTAGTTCCTATGGAGGGCATGTTAACGTTAGTGTCGGGTGTAGTCAATAAACTAGAGATTTAAAATCATTTTTGTCCCATATACCCCTTGCCTATATACTCGTATTTTCTGCTCTCCGTATGGCCCTGCCTAATTAATGTTTGAATAGACGATGGACCCTTCACTTGTTACGATCGAAAGCACGCTGATAGACGATAGGTAAGTAAAATAGTACACCTGCAAATTCAGCTTCCGCAAAATCACATCTGAATATACTATTTTAACACACTCTATGTCTATATATATGATAGTTTCCCGTTAAACTAACTCGTTTGGGATTTAAAAGTTCGTGTGTGTATTTTTATTATTTTCAATGTTACTTTAGTCGCAAACTATCTAAATCTATTTGACCCAAAGTTGTACTTTGGGAGGTTTTAATATTTAAAAGATATTCAACAGTCTACATTTATTAATTATTAAAGCTTAGTATCATCTTTCAAATCAAAGACAATTTTAACTGTACTTGATGCACCCTACCAAATATAAAGTAAGCGTAAAACAGGTAGAGGTCAGAGTAGTTTAATATGTCCACCGACTTAAAAATTATACGGAGGGTCATTGTATTCCTAGGTGTGTTACCAATAAATTCCTGCAAGCTGTTAATTTAGCTGTGGTGGTGGCTGCACTGAGCAATGCACTCGCGTTACAAGTGTTCATAGGTTTATAGATTAAGATTCGGGCCACATGATTGATTGTCCTCCGGCGTTGTATACACCGAATTACGTTTTTTTTATACTACGTCGAGATGTAAACCTGATGTAAAGCGGGTACCGTAGCCTATTAACGCTTGCGATATGCCTCCTCTGCTGCCTACACAACAACTCCATGGGAGCTTACTGGTGACCTCACACACACGCAGGAACACAACAACCCTTACCCTTACTTACAAACTTACCAATTAGCTCGCAAGTAGCGCACTCACTCTCTCGCAGGAACACAACTAACATACAGGGAGTCGTTATTTGACTGCAGTTTTCTGTGAGGTGGAGGTACTTCCCCAGACGGGCTACTTTTATGCGCCCTACCTCTCTTAAAACATCCAGACCAAGACAAAACGACATGTTCATGCACACAAATGTTTGCCTTGTGTGGGAATCGTGCCCACGAGCGTTGGTGTCAAAGTCACGTCATTCACGACTGAGCCACCGAGCTCGTCAACGTTCAATCGGCGATTGAAATATTTTTCTCATGTTATTTTGATTTTTAATTTGACTAGTCTAGGAAATAATGTATGTATATGTTCACGCAATGCCTTGCAGAGAAGGCCATAATCTCCAATAATCCTTATTATACCCGATTAAGTACCTTCATCGTATAAAAGATCCTAGTTGCCAAGATGCGAAATAGCAGTTCCCATAAGAGTGGGTATGAGTGGGGATGAGTGGCGATGAGGAAACTCCTTAGGAGTTGCTGAACTAGCAGACACCGTTTACATCAAGGGGCTATAGTTGTTACTTGTCTACTTTTGTTCTGCATTCTGCCCCCTCTCCTCTGTTATCTCTACTATACACTACTTTTTACACTACTATATTCTATACTCTTTTCTTTTACTCTCTCACCTACTTTTACGTCAATGTGGAGACATTATATAAAGACAAAAATATCCGTGGCTTTCACAATAGATAGTAATCCTAGTCAGGGACCTCGCCGCGCCCCGCTCACCCCGCACTCGTGCCTGCCTGCAGTCAGCATAGCTCACTGTAGTCCTTGATAAGGGAACTCCATTGACACCGTTGTACCGTCGACCAATAAGAAATCTTGCTGCATCCAACATATTTCGTAGCGTATCCGACATTAGCAAGATATGATAACATTCCCCGGCGTAAACATAATAATTGTGGTTTTAAAAACATGTTTATGTTGCGAGATCACAAACAAATGAAGCTACACCAAAATAAACAGACTTCCTGTCATTTATTTTGAAGTTCATAAGTGCACATTCAACTTCCATTACCAGATGAATTTTATGGTAATCAGTCAATTTATATTACAGGTTCTAAGCTGGATCGACTGAAATATGTGTAGTAATTGTTGAGCCCATGGCTGCACTCGCTTGAGATTCGGATTGTATATAGCCTGTGTCACTCTGCAGTCCTCATACTAGGTGGATAGGTGTATAGGTGCTCTGCGTAATTCTATTCAATAGACGTACAATATAATACTTTCATCAGGCAGGGCATTCTTTCTACAGGATTCTCAATGAATTATCATTAGAGAGATAGAAATAGAAAATGACGCCAATTATTGTATAAGATTGGAAGTGAAAATAAATTGTACTTTCTACGTAATGAAGCCATTGATATAACCTCAAACCATGTTGAATCTGTAGGATATCACGCGTCTCCAAAATTTACAGCAATGTTGCCGTATAATTTATAATCTTAAAATGATTACGCTCCTAATACCACGATGCTGGGTCTCATGATGCATGAAAAATCCCTGTTCGAGGTTTGGCCAGTTTTTAGGTAACTACGAGTAGTTGGTATTACAATTTACATTATATTTATGAGGAAAATACATAAATGACTGCCACTCATTAAAGTCATTTGAGAGAAACAAAAACCGAAGCAGTCGTTACAATGACATAATGCTAACGCTACTTAATTGTTCCCCTCCCTCTGTTCTAAATGTCTTATGTTCCTCTCTCAGTTCTTACAACAACAACAATCAACACGGGAAAGAAAAACAAAAGTTAATAAATCGATTTATTAACGATTATATATTATTAAAAATATTATTAATGACGAGCTCGGTGGCTCAGTTGTGAATGACGTGACTTTGACACCAACGCTCGTGGATTCGATTCCCACACAAGGCAAACATTTGTGTGCATGTACATACTGTTTGCCTTGGTCTGGATGTTTTTAAGAGAGGTAGGTCGCGTCAAAGCAGCCCGTCTGGGGAAGTACCTCCACCTCACAGAAAACCGTAGCCAAATAACAACTCCCTAGAGGGTTGTTGTGTTCCTGCGTGTAAGTGAGGTCACCAGTATGCTCCCAAGGAGTTGCTGTGTAAGCAGCAGAGAAGGCATCGCGCGAGTGATAATTAATATATCGCAAGCGTTAATAGAGTACAGTACCCGCCTTACACCATGTGGGTCGTATGCTTGTATGCCTCTCGACATAGTATAATAATAAATATACATGTATGATCTTTGGGCGAAATAAAATTACTATTTAATGTTGAGTTTCTTTATAAATTTATTAAACTTAAAAACTGTAGAAATGATTGTTCCTGCATCTGGATGTATGAAGATAGTGTATGTCCTAGTCCAAATCTTCAAGAAAGTATATCAAAGGCCTTATTTTACACGTTTTCTATATTATCAGTATGAACCTGATAACATGAGTCCTAAATGTTCGAACCATACTCCTAAACAGTTCGTAAAGGTTCTAAGTTGTAAAGTTAGATGAAACTGGAAGTTTTATGATAGATACGCATTGACCTTGTGATGAAACAAGATCTAGTATTGCGCGGGTGCCTATTCCTTGGTTACGGTGGAGGTACGTGAGTTTTCATAAAAAAAAATTACCTTTGCTATCCTTACCTGGGCGAGTGATTGGTCGTTGAGCCTATAATTAAATATGTACTTGTTTCGTTTATTAGTGAATGTGATAAAAGGCATTTTTCAATTTAAAAACATTATATTTTTAGTTTCTCTGGCAACTTTTCACTAATTGTGTTGCGATCGTCTTGTAGGGCTATACATACAGTCAAATTCAATCAAAGCAGCTAAGTCATTTACGAATGTCATTAAGAATTGAGGTCCCAAATGAAGGACCCTGAGGAAGTATAAATTAAATAATAATATATATAGTATAAGCATACCTATACCTATGTAACTAAGACTATATTAATATTAAAGAAGCGAGTGAGGTGTGTAACGATCAAGTCATGTGGCACAGTTCTATCTGCCTTCGATTAGATTCCTTAGATTCTTACACTTAAGTAAATTGGACTCAAGATATAGAAACGGTTTACACTACGCGGCTACTGCAGGATCAATCGTAATTCTATGTCTGCACATTTAGTACTGCACACCTCAGAAGTTGCATGTTCTTATTCTAATAGCCACAAGACACATCATACAGCAGATAATCTTGCGGCTTGTTGTGTTTATGTCATGAAGTATATTTTGAGCACCAAAGTGAACTTCTTACGGGGTACTCCTAAATATATCTGTTATTTGATTTTTTTTTGGCTATCGGAATAATAACCATCATAAAGTTACTAAGTGGTGATGTCGCGTCGCACTGTACATTTTTTTCGTCTAACAGCTAGAGTTCCATGACAAACTGACACGAGGGTGTCATTAAGAGGATGCCAATTTACGCCCCGGCCAAAAAATCCTAAAAAATGAAAACACTTATGAATATGAAGAGATAAACATGTATTAAATAAAACATATTTCTTAATCTAAAACAAAAAAAAAAGTAAGCCTAGTATGTCTATGTTACAACCACAATAACTATAATATTATCTCTGAGATTGTAATAATTTAATAATGTGATGTTATCGTGTAGCCGAATTATATATTATGTAAGCAAGTATATTATTTTAATAATTAAATTATAAAAAACTAAGGTACACTTTTTATATTATGAACGCATTATCATGACATTTAAGCACTTTTACAACAAAGGAACATACAAAATCATATTCTTATATTATTCTCATGTTGTATGGACAGCATCATGATTTGCTTTTATGTGAAGGTTTACAGCATTTAAAAAAACTGCGTTAATTAAAAATGCCGTCCTAATCTCTTGTAATATGCAAGTTAAGAACTGCAACGATTGCGGTTTTTTGTTTAACCCACTTCGGTGATAAGTAGCGTAGGTGGGAGAGTTATTAGTCCCAATTTCACTATTGATATTGTGTCAAACCTCAAAAATGTGTACGTATGTTATGTGCAACATCTATAAATAACTTTACACTAAATATACATTTTATGTACTAGAAATTTACGTAGGTACATTAAATATTAAAAGAAAGGGAGTCCATTTTCTGCATCCACGTCAAACTTGATAACGTATAGTGCACTGACACCGTTATTACTCGAGTCGAGACACGACGGCCTGTGCCGAACCATGCTACTGCAGTAGGTATTAATTAACGTTCACTGAAGGGAAGCGAGGGAATTCTAAACTGTGTCGTGCTTTCGTCGTGGGGGTGGACAAACATGGACACTTTAAATAGTCTATAATAAACTATGACCTAATTAGAACTATAAATAAGAAGTGCACGCTACTTTACACACACACAGACGTGTGTAAACTTTCATACATAGTATTTATGTTAGTTTTAATAATAAACTTAAGATTACCAATTAAACTTAAGTTTAAAAGTTGACTAAACATGTAAAAACTTTCAAATACTAAGAAACTGAAATAATATACATTAGAACGATTAAGAATTACATAAAATTCGAAGTAATTATGTAAAAAAGCAAGTCGTGTGTCCCGAAGGTTATATGAACTTCTAACCTTTGATGCTCCATCTTAGCATTGCTGATCGGGGTGGATGATCGCCATTAATTTTTAGAATTTGAGTCTAGATTGTGAATTTCAGCAGGATAAGTTTAGTTTAGTATACAATAAAACACTAAAACGTGACTTATAAAGTATGTGTGAGTGTGCGTATATAGTGTCTTAATCTTAGCCTTAGTTTGTATGTTATTAAATACTAGTAGCGTGTAATACCGTGGAATGAATAACTTGTTAATAAGAAAACATATATTTAATGTATTAATATATGTTTTCTTCTACCTTGGGTTCGACATCAACCTAGATCGTGGAGGTGTAATTTTCCTCGCTTATACTGACGAAGACCATTACAAAACTGTGTTTTACTGAGAAGCTGTTATGGTTTTTTATCTAAGCAACATTAAAATAAACAGAGCCTACTGCTAATACCCGTTTTATTATGTCATATGAATATACCATTTGGCCTATATGCGACTCACTTCCATCTTTTGAGCCAACCTCTCTACTGGAGGTGAGGTTAGAGATGAAAACAGTCTCTCTTCACTTCTCCCCTCATTGTTCCATCCTGTCCCCTCCCATCTCCAGCTTTTCTCATCCTCTCTTCATCAAAGAAGGAGGGGAAAGAGGAATCTCACTTCGTTCTCCCTTCTTCAACCCTTATCTTCTCTACTTTCCTTGTAGGTGTAGTATTTAGCTATAAGTATTACAATTCGAGAGATCGGCATGAAACTGCTCTCTCCTTCGAAATCGGTCACTTTATTTCTTTTGACTAATAATGTACAGGGAAGAGCACGTTAAGCTCAGCACTTCGATTTTTGTAGCGCTCTAATGTACGAAATAGGAGTTAAAATCGCACTCAAAATGTTAAGTATCATATGCTCTAAAGTAGAGAGTTGTGAGAAAGCAAAATATGATCTACGTTTTGATGTTTACTGATGAATACTGCAAGCCAAGGAGGTAACATAATAGATTCTCTTATTGTACGATTTTTGTTTGTTTATGATTGCAAAAACCTAAGTTAAGCAATGTATGACTTTTGACTGAAATGATTTTGTCAGTTTTTCAATCAACACTTATGGTGCTGTCCATCGGTGCAACAGAACTCCTTTCCTGCAGAGAAGCTGGTGGCCATCCAGTCACCGCCGCAATTCTTGACGAAGAGGAAGGCCTTCTCCCGATGAATATCGCGTTCCACCGCACCGCAGATGACAGGACCAGCTCGAGGTAGGTATTTCAGTATCTAAAAAGTAAATTCCATAAAGATGTTACGATAAGAAAACATCACAATATCCTCATTTTCTAGTTTACCCTTTCGGATAAACACATGCTGTACCATAATTTTCTATTTCGCTGATACCTAATAAAAGTCGTAATTTTCCTATGTATGTTTACAGTAAGGCTTTTCTTTTATACACATTGACTGACGAGATCGGTGGCGCTGCGGTTAATAACGCGACTTTGACCCCAACACCTGTGTGAGAATCGAACACGAAGGGTTCGATTCTCACACAGGACAAACATTTGTGTCCATGAATGTGCCTGTGTGTCTTGGTCTTGATGTCTTTAAGAGAGGTAGGGTGCATCAAAGTATCACCTCACAGAAAACTGCTGCTAAATAACAACTCCCTGGAGGGTTGTTGCGTTCCTGTGTGTAAGTGAGGTCACCAGTAAGCTTCTAAGGAGTTGTTATGTTTGCTGCGTTATATATCGCGCGAATGTAACTTAATGTCTTGCAAACGTTTATAGGCTACGGTAACCGCTTAACATCAGGTGGGTCATATGCTTATATGCCTCCCGACGTTGTACATAAAAAAAGGTACGCTTGCAAGACAAGCAGAAATGCAGGTGCTCTGGCTCTAGAGACTGGTCAGCCATTTAAGTTACCGTACGTACTCAGTTCATTCGTCAAGATACAGGCTTTTATATAACTGCTTACTAGCTGATAGTCGGTAACTAGGACGAGACATTAAGTGTCCTTGTCTTCTTCTTCTTGGTAACGTTATCCCGTTTCCTAATCCATTAGGATCAGCGGGGCACGCTACCTAACCCTAGGGATTTTGCAAAGATACTGCTTTTTACATGGAACAAACGACGCCAGACCTCCGCAATCCAGACGGAAAACCAGGCTTTTCAAAAGTCTTTCGAAATATAATTTCTTGGACATGTGGGTTTCCTCACGATGTTTTCCTTCACCGCCGAGCAAGTGATAATTATAAATATGTAAGTATATAAATACACCAATTTCATGGTACACGCCCTCATCAGGATTAGAACCAGGGACCCTCGGATTAGCGCGGTTCTTTATCCACTGACCTATCACTGTTCTATATATATCCTTGTCTTTGTATAAATAATGCCTATAGTTTACATACCACATCCAGACATTTGCTGACGCAGTGTTTGAATCCTCCAGAACCGCAGGGAAAGCTTGGTGAGTCGGTGTCGTAGGTGACCACGGGCTCGCCCTGCGGCGGTCCTCGGGGCCTGCCGCGGCGGCCTTCCTTCACGCCGACCTGCTGGGACATGAACACGCCGCACTGGCAGGGCTCCAACTAAAACCATGCCAATAGGAAGGAAAATAAATTCACCTATTATAATAGATTCAAGGGTACAAAGCGTAACCTAGGGCTCTAATTGTAATGTCTGTGATTCGAATACATTGGATCTAAGCATTGAATTGATAAATTGATTGAAAATTTACTATTCAGCCGCTCAATGCTCAATGCCAACTTAAGAGCTAAAGCCTAAAGGAAAAAGAGAGGTATTGCACGAGGGAGGGAGTGTAATCGCTTAACATCAGGTAGACGGTATGCTTGTCTCCCTCTCAATCCTGCTATCGCAACGTGCTTTTCCTACAGGAAATTGTATTGTTTCGGTCCAGCAGGATAGACTGGTGTTATTTGACATAAGAATATTTGAAATTTTCTTACTCCACTTGTATACAAGTTACTTCAAAAACTTCGCAATAGTAACAATATTTTCCGATTTCACTTTTTCTGATCGCTGGAAAATCTTGGCATTATCTTGCAGAATCTTTCTTATATTATAACGTATACTAATATTAATTATCATGCAACATTCTAATTTGCTTCTGTAGGTTACGATAACTGTACAGGCTTTCCATGTACATGGGCACGTAGAAAGAATGCAGGATGAAAGAATGATGAAACATTGCAGAAATGCAATTTTTTTTATACCACTAAGGTGGCAAACGAGCATATGGCCTGCCTGACGGACAGTCACAATGCGAAAGTGGAAGAATGTAAGAGCCGAGGAAGACCAAGACCTATCATGACCAAATTGGTCGTGTTTTATCAGAAGGTGATATCAGGAGCCCTAGGAACCAGCGAGAGTGCATGAAAAGAGCTATGAATGTTAAAGAAGCGAGTGAAGTGTGTAAGAACCGAGTCTTACATACTTCACTCGCTTCAGCGAGCGCTCAGTTCTCTCTGCCTACCTCGCAAGAGACCTAGGACAAGGGGCATACATACGAACCTGCTTTCCATCACGCTTGTAACATGAGAGTAATAAAAAAATATATATTATACCTCCTCATACTCCATATCAACGTTTTCCTCATTCATGTCGACTTCTTCTGTTGACTTTAGAATTTCATCCTGGTCTCGTTTGAACTTTCTTCGGCTTTCCGTACTGACAGCCAAGCACAAAAAGATAGTCAGCAATACCCACACATTGTAGCCGCGCATTTTGAAATGAGTTTCCTTTGATCTTAAACAAATAACAATGACATGAGAAAGATTTATGTACATATGTGTAATTATCGAAAGCTCGGCGGTGAAGGAAGCGGTTAAGAAGTTACCTATGTTTTCGAAAGACGTGTGACCTTACCTTTTCCCTATGGGTTGTGGAAATCTGACTGCAGATGCTCCGTGTAAAAGCGGACCCTGATGTGACCCGTCGCGAGGTGACCGCCCGCCCTTCTTAGAGAGTTCTCGCAGAATCAATGAGAAAAAAACCCAAAAATGAGGGGACTTTCAGCTTTAGTTTTATTTTATGATTTTTTTATAACGTATTAAGCCTATTAATACTTTTAGTAGATCAATCAGAATGCTCGTAACTAAAAAACAATAATTGAAAAATATGAAAAGATGACAAAACTATGAACAAAAATCGAAGCTTCCTTAAAATCCGTTATAAAAAAATAAAAATTCATAAAATACCAAAAGCAGATAGACCTCCATTTTTGGGTTTTTTCTCATTGATTTTACGAGAACTCTCTAAAAACAGCGGGCGGTCACTTCGCGACAGGTCACATTGTATATCAAACAGTACCTTGGCCTAAGGTAACTACACTCTGGTTTTGCCAGACCAGAAACAATCACACTCATTCTCCTCTGGCAAAGTCAAGATGCCAAAGTACAGCTGAGTGAAGTTTATTTAATCTTACGCCTATTATAATAATGAAAGTATGTCAGTACATTGATTCTTAAGTTTTCTATGTTTGTCTAAATCGTTTGTCAGATTGACCTCAAAATAGTGGGTTCATCATCATCATCTGTCCGGTTGCGTTCTAAGCTTTCGTTTCGGACCTCGGGGTGCACTTTCCGCTTTTACTGCTTCAACTTCGCACGGTTTCGATATCTCTTACTGTGAAGCCATTGGCGCGCATATGATCTCTTACGACGCCAAGGCAGCGTCAAAATAATGGGTTATATTGTAAATTTAATCTTCCCTGTAAGGCCCGGCGCCCGTTATCGGCATCGGCAAGGAAAAGGATCCTTGGGCATCCCTATATGCAAGCGCACACTGTCGGAAACTATGCCTTGGCATGCTGCAACGTCCTTAGGAATGACGAGGCGTCCTTAAGCATGCCGCACCATCCTCAAGCTTGCCGAAGCATCTCAATATCGTATTTCTCTTCAAAACAAATTGTGAGTCAAATGATCCAAATGGCAGATGCCTCCCCTCCCCCGAGTGTTGCCAGCGGCGCAGCGGGCGGCGGCATACCGAAGGATGCCGAAGTATCCCGAAGCATCCTCAAGGCTGCCGATGCAGCAGCCTCAAGCATACCGAAGCGGTATTTTTGTTACTACGACCATATATCATGGAAATTTCTACTTTACTGCCATGAAGTTAATGTATAATGCTATTTATCACCTAAAATCCTCAGCCGTGCCGATGCCGATAATGGGCGCCGGGCTTTAATATGTTTGTCACATTACAGAGACAATTTAAGAGAGTTAGAAAACTTTAAAGCAATCCGTCTCCACCTCACAAAAGACCGCGGCCAAATGATGAGCTCGGTGGCGGAGTGGTTAGTAATGCTAGTGGTTAGCAATGACACTAAGTCTCGTGGGTTCGTCTGGGTGTTCTAAGAAACGTAAAAAGCAACCTGTTTGGGAAAGACTTCACACAAAACCGCAAACATTAACCCCAGGAGGGTTGTTGTGTTCCTGAAATTGAGTGAGTTTACCAGTAAGCAGCAGCAGCGGCGATGCGCTGGCGACGCTCATTACATTGCAAGCGTTCATAAGCTCTGATAACCACTTTACATCAGGGGTGGGCATGCTTGTTCACCTCTCTACGTGGTATAAAAAGTCCCAAACAAATTTGGTGTGTATCAGAGTGTTTGTGGTCGAAACTATAATAAGCGTTTGTCAATATTTTAATTTTAGCCGGAAAACCCGCACGTCCAAGTAATTATATTTCGAAAGACGTTTGACCTAACCTAAGAAAGGTTGTGAAGGTCTGATCGCAGCCGCTCCATGTAATAATCGTTATCTTCACCAAATCCTTAAGCTTAGGTAGCGGGCCTAGCCAATAGCAACGAATTAGAAAACAGGATAACGCTAAGAGCCTTTTTAGCTGATAGGAAAAGATGAAGGCAACTATATTGTCCACCTTGCCTTCCTATACACACCAGACAGACGTCACGCAAATGTCATTTTTCATCATCAGAAAAATACATGGCATAAAAAACAAAAACCTGTTTTGGAATGTACAATTGGAGCCCTTTCAAATATATTCCACTTGAAGTACTAGACGCACTTCGAAATTTCGACAACTTTTGGAAAAAAGAAATGTTATTAGTAGATACTCGTAGTTGCTGAAATATCTCATTTATATAAGCGCTCCTTTGTTACTATTTTGGTTACGGAACCATAAAAATACACAAGACCTTTCCCACATCATATGAGCAATGATTAAATATTTTTCACCACATACCTAAAAGTCCCAATTCCAACAACTAATGATATCATGTGCAGGTACTTACCAAAGTACGAATACTGTGGGGAACTTCTTCCTTCTTTCACATCACTGAATTGAGCTACAGTTAGCACTAAAATTCGATAAGAGATGCATGAATTTATAAACCGAACTGGAAGAGACAACAGCCGGGCAATTTGAATGCCTGCGTGAAACCATTCAGAACATCGTTCGTACGCGTCAAACGTGCCGTACCAAATCCACGTAAAGGTTTCACAGTACGTGATCTTTGCATTGATTTTTCTAGATAATATTGATATGAATATAGATAAACTAATTAAAGTTAATACTAGCACTGCGCCCCGGCTTCATATTGTGTTAAGCATAAGGCATCAGACAATATTAAAAAAAAAAACATCAAGTGTGAGTCACGAGGGCACCGTAAAAAAATATTTTCGCAATTTTCTTTTTGTGATGTAACTACAAATTTAAGGTTTTCAGATGTTTTCCTTTACTTTACTTGTACTTACATGACCTTGCTTCTTACCAAATTTCATGATTCTAGGTCAACGGAAAGTACCCTATAGGTTTTGATTCCCTTGTCGTGTCTTTTGATTGTGTTGACTTAGAAGTTTGATTTTTCACTGCTCGAAGGGATTGCTGACCTGAGTATTTGATATTAATTTCAGCTTGATAGCTCCAGCCGTCCCTAGGAAAAAGGGTCTTGACAGACAGACAGACATACAGTCAGGCGGACAGATGTACAACAAAGTGGTTCTATAATTCCTTTTGAGGTACGGAACCCTAAAAAGCGATTCAAATTAATCATGGTGGATGTTTATCACCATAAAAAAAACATTTTAAATAAATATACCTACTCTTAAATGGCCCAAAACTATGTCCAAAGATTCGTTACAACACATGACGGCATTTGTACATAATTAAATTATAAGCCGTAAAAACTATTATTTTATACATGATATTAAAGCTATTTAAGAGTGACTATTTTTTTTTATACAACGTCAGGAGGTATATAAGCGTACAGTCCACCTGCTATGAACGCTGGTAATACCTCATTCGTATCACTTGCGCGATGCCAAATCTTCTGCTAACACAGCCACTCCTTAGGAGTTTACTGGTGACCTCACTCACACGCAGGAGCACAACAACCCTCCAGGGAGTTTGATATTTGACTGCGGTTTTCTGTGAGGTGGAGGTACTTCCCCAGGCGGCCCATTTTGGTATGTCCTACCTCTCGTGACCTGTTGAAACCCGGTGGTACCGTTACTCATATATGTGTCGTAAGCGAGTGCCATATATATGGCAGTCGGGACTCGAAGTTTCACTAATTTGTTAGTAATTTAGTTTATTTGTTATTATTATATTTTCAATTGTTATTATACATTCAATTGTAAATAGTATTGTCTTAGGTTTTCGCGATTGTTACACATTGAAATTAAACTATTTTTAACGGAAGTATCGCGTGTTTTATTTATTTTGTTGAAACCTGACGTTTCGAACGCTTTGCAGCGTCCGTGGTCGCAGGAAAGACTAAGGTGGTATTTGTCTTACATTAGTTATTCAATTATTACATCTACCGACATGGATGGATTAATTATATATGTTCCGATTCACACAAATTGAATAACTAATGTAAGACAAATACCACCTTAGTCTTTCCTGCGACCACGGACGCTGCAAAGCGTTGGAAACGTCAGGTTTCAACAAAATAAATAAAACACGCGATACTTCCTTTAAAAATAGTTTAATTTCAATTGTAAATACTTATGTACTTAAAAGCTTTTACGGCTGGTAGTCCGTTTACTTACAAAAGATGTTACTCGTTCCGAAATCAAAGCGCCATAGACGCCAATCACTTGTTGAAATGTCCGATTCCATATCATTAAAGTGACAAACAGAAACAAGAAAGATGTGGTTTGATGAGCCGGTGGCGCAGTGGCGAAATGCGCAGTTACGTTACTTTGACACCAACGCTCGTGGGTTCGATTCCCACACAGGACAAACATTTGTGTGCATGAACATGTCTGTTTGTCTTTGTTTGGCTGTTTTTAAGAGAGGTAGGGCGCATCAAAACAGCCTTTCGGAGGAAGTATCTCCACCTCATGAAAACCGCAGCCAAATAACAATTCCCTAGGGGGTTGCCTCCCACCCTCATACATGGCTGCATGCCTCCCGATGTTGTAAAAAAAAACTGTTATGTGCTAGTCGATCCTTGTGTCTTTGTATCGTAATTATGGAGTATACGTAGTAGGAAGTATAGGCTACCAGGTGGCCATACTTCATAGTCACCTACAATGTACCGATTTATGATATAGCGGCATGAAGACTGTATTTTTCTAGTGAGTAGTGGGAAAGACAATATTGTCTTTGTTCCCGTCTGTTGCTAGCGTCGTCTTTTCGAAAGTGTGAAGCGGACTTTGACTGTATAGAGAATTAAAACGCACTTGCACCCCAACTGACTGAGAGACAGACATTGATCTGACTTGACGAACATCGAAATAAAACCAGAAGTATTTCGTTTCATGATTGGTCCCAAACACAAAAAAGGTAGATATATCTGTACAACGTAAAGACGCATACAAGACAAGCATATGATCTGTACCGAATGAACACATATAAAACAATTAGATAGTATACTCCCGCATTGCCTCCTCCGAAGCTCATATGTAACCGCACTCACTCGCAGGAACACAACAACCCCCCAGAGAGTTATTATTTTTTAACATAGACTTTCTAGTTTCTGATCGATATAACTTGAGAAGCGTTAGTGATAGACATCGAGTGAGGCTAAGGACCATTTCAATTAAACACCATTTCTAACAAAAAAAACGCCATATTGAAATCCGTTCATCTACAGGACTTCTGACAAGTTTTTTTCTTGCACAGAAGGAAGAAAAGTTTTTTTTTACTAACGTTGGGAAGCATAAGACCCCCATGATGTGAAATGGTTACCGTCGTTTATGTACGCTTGCAAGACAGGAAATTTTGCTCGCGTGTTACCATCCCTGCTGCTAACACAGCAAATCCTTAGAAATTTACCGCTAACCCCACTCACTCGCAGGAACACTGCAACCGTTAAGGAAGTCGTTATTTGGCCGTGGTTTTCTATGAAGTAGAGGTACTTCACCAGACAGGCTGCTTTGATGCGCCCTACGTCTCTTAGGTGCATCCAGATCAAGACAAACAGACGTGTTCAGGCATATACCTATAACTAGTCTGGCCATAAATACTGTTAAGTACATAGAAACTTTCCTTTTTGTCAACTCTTTAATTGTTCTGAATTTGAAACGCGTTTATTATGTTAAAAACTTCTTTCGATTTCCGGCCGATATCAAATTACGATATGGAATGGGGTGTTAAAGAAAATAGAATTGCAGTGATTGCCTTGCGCAAAGTGACTTCTATTCAAGACACTTCAAAAACTTAGTATCAGTCGTATGTTCGTATATCGTACTATCGATAGATACACCATCACTTCCTCTGTTGAACACCATAAAAGATCGGGGCGACCGCGTCCTGTTAGAATTACAGGCTTTTAATTCTGTTAAAGCCAGAATTCGCCGAAACCCTGACTTAGGCCGTGTTGCGAAACCTATCAGCAATACACTTTATAAAAATGTACCGTGGACTTTCCAGCAGGACTCTGCACCTGGTCACAAGGCACGAACTACCCAAGCCTGGCTCAAAACTAACGTTCTGTACTTTATAAGAGCAGAAGACTGGCCCTCGTCTAGCTCACATCAGAACCCCTTAGACTACAAATTATGGTCAGTTTGAGAGGACATAGCCTGCTCGAAACGACACGCCGACATTGTCTCTTAAGAAATCTCTGGAGCAAGCAGTGGCTAAATTTGCCATGGAAACAGTGCGTAAACCCATAGATTCGTGGCTGGACAGATTAAAAGCCTGTATCAAAGCCAAAGGTGCCCATTTCGAATAGAATCATTTTTTTATTTTTTGCTGGGACTTCGATAAATATGTATATAGAAATTTTATTAAAATTACATTACTTGTCTTCATAAAAAAATAAATACATATTCATTTGTAACAGAACTTCTGGCCGGACTAGGTATGTTTTTCTGTGTGGGAATCGAATCCATGAAAGTACATTTGCCTTAGTGTGAAAGTATCATTAGCTACCACTCCGCCACCGAACCGAACGATGTCATTGTGTGATAGAATCACGTCCAAGCGTCACTTTACGTAAAAAAAACACTTCGTAGGTAGTAAAATTTTATTATTGGTTTTGTAAATAGTTAATTAAAGATTTCATTAAACTTGGTAAATTAACGAATTATAAAATTGCTATATACAAATAAATATATAACTGAATAACTTTGCTCATGAAACAGGGTCGAGAAACTCGTATTGTGTTTCGTACCGCAGTTTTCGTGTGCGCAGAGGTCCGCATCTAAAGGGTGTAACGAAACCCCTATAGTTAGCTGTCGTACGTCCGTATAACACGACCCGAGTCTGTATCTGGCGAGTATATGAACTCGTATATGACAAGAGACAAATTCTCTCTGACAAAACTAACGATAGTTTTTAAAGAAAAATGTATCGATGTAAGAGAGTTGGTCTGAAAGAGGTCGGTGTTAAGATAAGACTTTGCATGCTTCGTTGGCTCGGGCATGTAGAAAAAAACCCAGTTTGAACGAACACAAAACAGATATACCTATAATGCGACAGTGGAAGGAAGGAAGGAGCCGAGGAAGGCCAAGACTCGCCTATTGTGACCAAATTGGTCTCGTGTTAGTAAAAGGTGGTGTCGGGAGCCCAAGGAACCGACGAAGCTGCGTGAAAAGAGATATAAATGTTATAAACTGAGAGAGGTGTGTATGGTCCGTGTCTTATGGCGCTCGGTTCACAGATAGAATATTTTGTAACTGAATACCGGCCACGGAGGATCATTTTTACTTATACAACGTTAAGAAGGAAATAAGCATACGGTTCACAATATAAAGTGCAGGGAGTATCGTTCGCCTTCACTGCTAACACATCAACCCGTCAGGATTAGGTACCTAATTTCTAAGAAAATAGTAGACGTAGAACACGGATCATGTTAACTACTTCGTCAGGTACATTGAGCAAACAAAGCTTAGTAACATAGCTCAAATTAAACGGATAAACACAATTGTTGCTTTACTTATACATACATACCTTTAAGCTTGTGTATTTTTAGGTGTAATTCGCTTGAAGTTATAGACTTTATTCTATAATCTTTTTTTTTATTATAACGTACATATCCATGACAAAAATAACCAATGGAGAACCGCTGAGAGGGATTTTATGAGGTAACTCTATGCACCGCTGCGGATCGGGAGGTAAAGTAGAAAGGGCAGCTCTTATTCGCTTTTTTTATATACTACGTCGGGAGGTATACAAGCATACGGCTACCCGATGTAAAGCGGGTACCGTAGCCTATTAACGCTTGCGATATACTAAGTATCGCTCGCGCGATGCCTCCTCTCCCGCTTACACAGCAACTCCTTCGGAGCCTACAGGTGACCTCACTCACACGCAGGAACAAAACCCTCTAGGGAGGTGTTATTTGGCAGCGGTTTTCTGTGAGGTGGAGGTACTTCCCCAGCGGGCTGCTATGATGCGCCCTACCTCTCTTTAAACATCCAGACCAAGACAAACAGACATGTTCATGCACACAAAAATTTGCCTTGTGTGGGAATCGAACCAACGAGCGTTGGTGTCAAAGTTGCGTCATTCACGACTGAACCACCGAGCTCGTCGCTAGGTCGCGGCACATTATAGGTTTATTGGTTAAAATATTTTACTATTAGTCTTAGTTCTTAGTCTTACTGCGTTATTTAGGCGCTATGAACAAAAACACAATGTTTTTGTGAGCGCGGGGTGTCTTCATTCAGTTGTTTATTGGTTTGTGTACATATGTCATATCAAAATACATTGACTTTAGTATTATGAAAGGTCATACTATTTTGCTACACTGACAACAAAGTAACCTTTTGCACCGCGCTAATAGGTCGAATGATCCACAATATTCACGAGTTTTGCTAAGCTAATCTTTTTTATAACACGTTTGGTTGCAAACAACACTTCTAGTATAAACCGGTTAACGACTTATAGTCTAAAAACACTTGTACTAGAATGAATATCGCTAGGACGTTACCGACTCAGCACCTCTAAACTTCCTTGTGACCTGTTCATGCTAATTTCCTTAGAAGGTTAAGTACTCACTTGTAAAAACAAAAGCATTCGGCTGCCAGTACGCTACGAGACCGAAGGGCCGTGGTAACTTAACTCTTTGGGCTTCGCTAGGTAATAGACGCGACGCAAGTCAACGTGGCTCACGGTAATCTATAGAGCTAAACTATGATTCTCTCAATTAAGCATATTTTTAAATGAAAAACCGGTATGCAGGTATTACGATTCGAGTACTATAGCACCATGAAATAACCTACGGAGAACCGATGAGATCGATTTTACATAGTAACTCAATTCACGGTCTACGGGTCGGGAGGTAAACTAAACGAGCAGCTCTTATTGGCTAGTTCATATTGAACATCGCGGCACTTATTGCTTAAAATATTTTCCCATTGGTCATTAGCTCGAATTGTGTCACATCCGGGGTAGTATACTATTCTGATTTGGTGGCAACAAGGGAGAATTAATTACCAGGCGTTTAGGCGGTTCTGCAATCTATATTATTGGAATCGATGTGTTAGGTAACAACGCACAGTTTAGGTCCCAATAGTGTTAGATATTTGACAAACCGTGGCGCACGGCAGTTGAGCTTCACTTGACTAGCCATCTCTTGAGGTTTTTATGCCTTATTTGTCATATTGCTGTCTCTCACTTTGCCAAGAGGGGAAGTGAATTCCAAAACTTCCTACTCCTACAAATTTCTTCTGATTAAATTCATTGTGAGTTCCAAGGCAGCTGCAGTTTAACCCCCGGGACAGCAATGAACTTCACTGTTCATTGCCTTTTTGGTGGTCGCCGCTATTAATTCTGTCTACACAAGAGACACAGTGGTGGGTACGTGTGGTGGGCCTGTACCGTAAAAAAAAAAGTAGGCTCGAATCGTTGGGATATTTAGGTGCTAAAACAACACTTAGGAGCACGGGGTGTCATCATGCACAGTCAAGTGGTTTATTGGTTTGCGCCATACACACACCAATAAACCACTTGACTGTGTATGATGGCACTCCACGAAACTGACTGACAATTATATTCCATCATAAAGTTGAAATCTCTATGCGTACTAAATACATCTACAAACGAAATACTAGAGGATTTCATACTACAGCCGCAGGCAATGGAAGAACTAAGAGTAGTAGGCGTATTATTTACATATGCATGAACGAATTATATTCATTATTGTATGGAGTCATATGACAGGTCTTTTTTTATACAACGTCGGGAGGTCCACCTGATGTAAAGCAGTTACCGTAGCCTATTACCGCTTGTAATATAACAAGTAACATTCGCGCGATACCTCCTCTGCTGCTTACACAGCAACTCGTTAGTAGTAAGCTCCGAAGGAGTTGCTGTGTAAGCAGCAGAGGCATCGCGCGAGTGATACTTAATATATCGCAAGCGTTAATATGCTACGGTACCCGCTTTACACCAGGTGGGCCGTATGCTTGTATGGCTCACGACGTAGTATAAAAAAAAGCTTACTGGTGACCTCACTCACATGTTGGAACACAACAACCCTCTAGGGAGTTGTTATTTGGGTGCGTTTTTCTGTGAAGTACTTCCCCAGACGGGCTTTGCTATGATGCGCCCTACTTCTCTTAAAACATCCACGCCAAGACAAATAGACATGTTCATGCGTACAAACGTTTATCTTGTATGTTGGGGAAGTGGGAAGTTGTGTTACATGTACCAACTTGTTATAACAATAACTAATATTTTAGTAGGAAGTATCATTGTTGTACTTTTCGTAACTTTGCTTTGTATCTGTCCTATTGCTTATCGAACCCAATATTTCAACGTTAAATGAAATATATGTCATAATATGTTTTCCTCACAAATCATGTTTTAATAATATAAATAAGACAATTCACAGCCCCATTAAGCTTCAAAGTAAGCGATGCTTGTGTTTTTTGTACTAGACAACTGATATACGTAAATACATTTTTTTTAAATGTAAAGACACAAAGAATACACCCAGACCAAGATAAACAGACATGTTCGTCCAAATAAAATGTTTGTCCTGTTTAGGAATCAAACCCACAAGCCTTGGTGTCAAAGAAGCGTTACTAACCATTGCGCTCGTCAATATAGGTTTGTAAGAAAGTTTTTCAAAGGCATATTATTAAATTATTTTCGAACTGAAAACATGTTAATTGTATATTAATTTTGGTACTGAAAGATGAAACACGCAAGTGCTTGTCGTCGTTCGGTCGTCGCGTCGGCTTGTCTGTACTTAATGTAGGTGAGAATGTGTGATTTTATGCTGCATTTTTATAACACCGGGAGGCAACTAAACGATCCACCTGATATATAATTACTGTAACCTCAGAAATTTCACTTTAAGATGTACAGTGCTGGGGGAGGGGGAAGGTACATTTCTTGCCCATGCACGTATGTACCGTGTACTTCTTGTACAATAATAATATATCAGGCTTTATTATGGCACCAGGAAACTCGTCACATAACAAGTCTGCAGCTGTGGTGACGGACTTTAAATGCCCTTAAAATTTTAGTTCTTTTTTTATTTTTGACGCCGTAATTCGTTTTTTTTTATAAATTTCTCTTGTCGATTTTATGTTTAGGGGAAAATTTAGATGTGGTTCAAAATTATTTATTATTCATATTCACAGGATATTCATTTAATATTCTTATACGCTAAAGCACTGCTTTTCTAAGATGTTATTTTAGCGTTTAGACTGAGAGGGCGCAGTCACGCCAGTGTGACAACTTGGTGCGACTGTAGGTCAGCGCAGACTGACGAAGTGGCGGCGAAGATACTAATTCGATAACAGTGCAACTTTGTCACGTTCATAATAAGGCTCTCATTAATCACAGGTATCACCTGTGATAAATGAGAGCCTTATAATGAACGTCCAAAACAAGCAAAAAAATACACATGACGCGGTTCCTCTTTAAGCCCGTCATAGACGTAGCTATATCGTAAGATAACATGCTGTCTTACTCTGTATGTATGGAACACGCTGAAACACGAGAAATACAGATTCACCTTGTTTAATATATTTAGAGCCAGACAGCATGTTACGATATTTTATAGCTACCTCTGTAACCAGCCATACTATTTGTTTCCACTAATTTCTGCAGTATGTTTTACGTTTTATATGTTGAGTTTACATTGTAATCCAAGGTTTAAGATTGATATTAATGTTCGTAAGTTCAGTTTACATTGTAATCGAATTAGTCACTTCGCCGCCACTTGGTCGGTACACGATGAAAGTCTGTAGGATCAGCGATCATGAGGTAGTCACTTTGGCTCGGAAGTCGAAAGGTAGTAGATCTAAAAGTTGTCTTCTGATCAATAAATGGAAAAAAATACCAAACACCTCACAGCCATCCCGACATAAAATGCCTTTTCTATACTACACTAAACTATACTAGCAGAATTTCAAAATTCTAAGACTACATATGACTAAAGTCAAATTACAAAATGTATTACTTAATTAGTTCATGGCGAAATTTTATAAAATTCTTTCGACCTATCATAAATAAAATATCACGGTTGCAAATAAAATAAGAAATCAATGTAACAAGCAAATTTTAATAAAAGTAACCGATAGCTTTATTTTAAACACAACTGAAAACAATAACGACGATAACAAAAAAACCCTAAGAAAATAATAAAAATGGTTCCTTGTACAATCACAAGGATATTTTACAGGATGCAAAATACAAATAAACCTCTTCGAAAATAACAGCTGGTTTCGTTTCAATATAAGTTAAATTTTGCTGACTGATCACAATTTACTTTTCATTTATATAGCCGCACACTCTTAATAATTGAATTTTAACTGTCATTATCACATTCTCAAATTGTAAAGCATAATTATAATTTCTAATCTCATTTCAAGAAATAATACCTATTAGATCAGTACCATACAAAGTTTCTCTCCATACAAAACCACAATTATGTACAAGATGTTTCATTACTTGTAAAAAACCAATGATAAATCTAAGAATTATATATTCTCTTATATTATTTATTTAATATTCCTATAATAATGCATATTATTGTATTGTTCGTTTGTGTACACTTTTATTTCTTCGTACAATGTTGGTTTTGTAGTAAGAGAAACGAATGTTTGTATGAAACTAGTTGAGTTTTGGATACAACTATCCACATATATATCTAAGTAATTGAATTTCGTGTTGATAGTGTAGAGCCATAGCATGATCCAGCATCTGCAGCTAATTTAAAACTATGCAACTTTTAAGTAGTAGCTTGTAAGATACCTAAAAACAAAGATACCTATGAAATTCAAAACTATGTTTGTTATATGTAACAAACCAATCTCCTTACAAATTATGTACATGCAGTAGATTTGTATCATATGCTTAAATAAAGATTTTTATTTAAACATATTATATGTGTTTAGAAAACGGCGTCTTAATATACAAGAAAGTAAGTATGTAATATTCACTGAAAATATCATTATTACAATTGGTTTTATGATTTTTTTATGTAGGTAATATTTTTGACATTCTCAGATCTTTCAAGCAATACCAGATCCAGGATAAAACTTGATGTTTATTTTAAACTTTCGTGAAATTATCCGATTACTAATTATCACTCTCAATAGAAATTTACATCAAATATTTAAAAAAAAATTGCAGCAAGTATATTGCAACTTAAACAAAGCACATTTGAGGCTCACTGCCATATTTCCGCCTCCACATAGAATAGGCAGTTAAGAACAAGTAATAGGAAAAAAAGTTCATTCTTTAAAAACTTTGATAGTAGAAATACCTCCATGAAAGGGCATGGCATTATAACTAACCTGCATTTTCTTCTGAGATTCTTGGTTGTGACTGTAGCAAGTCTTATCTGTTTTAATGACATTTTGTAGTGATGCCAGACTCAAATTGTTTGGTGGTGTTACTTAATGAGTCTTTAGTAAATCATAAGGCCATTAAAAAACTGAAGCATTGATATAAAGTTACAGTAAAACAGATACTATTTAAAGATGCATTTTCAGTTGAGTTTATCTCGATGCACTTATTAGGTAGAAATAATAATAAACTCTCGATTTCTAACTTGAAATTATTAGACTTCATTGCATACCAAGTTCTGGGCTAAACCTGGCATTCTGAAAACAATTGAACATCACTAACCAATACATAACAATACTTACAGAAAAACATTTGATTGTATTGAAAATATTCAATAATAGCAACCGAAAACCCATTTATTTCTCTGTATTTTAATATCATTGTTACTTTACAGAAATGGCCATGCATTAACAATGCATGTAATTATGATAGATATATAATATTATAATTTCACCCTCATTGATATTGATATATGAGATATTGCAATCTTTTATCAAATGTAGGCAATCATTATTCTTGAAGATAATGTTTATGAAATAAACATATAAATCAACTAGAGGCTATCAGTCTTAATTAGTTATCAACTAATTTTATAGTAATGGACAATAAATGGACAGAATATTCAAGATTAATTTTGTAGCATTCCTCAAAAGACTGGATAATGAATATACTTATAAAATTTATTATCATTACTTTGAGAGTCATCAACTATATCTAACTACAACTAAATTGTACTTTACAATTAATACTTAGTGTCTAATTTCAATTTTCACATATTCTATTGGCACATAATATATAATAATAACTCTTCAAATTATTTTTGGTTATGCTAATAATTCAATAAATTATTGTTATATCGTTTGTAAATCGAGACATATATATCCAAATTAATGACAATGTGTCTTACACCTAGGTAAATAACAATCATAATGTTCCTTTATTAAAAATTTTAAATCTCTAAAGTGCTTGACCAATTATTTTGACCCAATTTTGCATCATAATAGTGATTATATATTAACCAGCCCGAGCCATTACAATTCATAGACAAGTACAGTTAGTAAGATATAACTATGTACCATATGAGTAAAATTAATTTAGTAACATCTAACAGTCTTTGGCTAACATAAGTTTAGCCTCACCTTCAAACACAACCTTCTTTTCCTCCTCAACTATGCAATAAAACTTCACTTTGAGGATCTTTCTGACATCTACCAGCTCTACACTTATTGTAAGTTTCTCACCCACAAAGCACTTGTTGGGGAATTTCATAGTTTGTGACACAAGCACTGTGCCTGGCCCAGGCAGGTGTGTGCCGATCAAGCCTGCCACCAATCCATTCAATAATGCTCCATGCACTATAGGTCTCTTGTTACCGTTGTTCCTATGCAAGTAGTTATGGTCACTGGTTAAATTTGAGAATGCATCCAAATCTTTTTGCGTTAAAGTTTTCTGTATTCTAATTTTATCTCCGGCCTTGAATGCTGCACTACTAAATGTTGTTGTGTGTATTTTACATATTTTCTGATAATTTTTGTTATTTACAGCTATGTATGGAAACCTGTTGGACAATATTTTATTCATTTTGAAGTTCTCTATCCTAGTAACAATTCAAAATTATCTTGATATTTCATTTATTCTGTACTGCAGACATCTTGCAAAAATATTTCAGCCAAATTTGATACTATTTTATTTCCCGAATCTTTGTGTTTTTGAATCATCTGTATTACTTCAGGAGTATTGATCTGTGACTTTGTTTGATTATTGTATAAATACATCAAAATAGTAATTGTATCAGCTATTATTTCATCACATTTTGAACTTAATAATCCAGTTAAGGTTTTCAATCCCATGTGTGTTTGAATATATATAGCATTCAATGGATCTGTAACAGAGTATAAATAGAATTATATATGTTGCATAAATATTTCAATCGCCTCTCTCCCCACTTGAGAGATGTCCGACAGACTTAATATTTTATTATATGTGTAACTAGCTTACTGCCATCTATAGAATTAAAGCAAAATTCGGCCTCATGTGTCAGTCACACTGTGCCACGTGCTAAATAGTAAACAAGACGCTGTAAAGTAAGGTAGGCAAGGAAAATAAGACAGCTCACTGGCAAAATGTATACGTCACAGGATACCATTGTTGTTGTATTTGTATAAGTGAGCCAGGTCACCAGTCAACTTCTCAAGTGTTGCTGCAGTGACAGGAGATTGGCAATGGATAACTTTAGCATAACAGCAATTGAAAACAACCACATCAGCTATAGTCAAAGTCAAAGTCAAAGTCAAAATCTTTTTATTCCGTAAAAATGGCTACATTTGTTTGGAATCGTCACAATTTTTTTCCCTACCGTGCAGTTTATGACTAGGTGAGCACTGATAAAAATACTGCCAAAAAACTCAGGCATCCCTCTTTTGGTATTCAAACAAATTTACATATTTTATTAATTACATTATAATTGGATCGACTCACTCCCAGGCATTTTTATCATTAATATAGTCAGATACTTTATAATATGCCCTGCTACACAATTTGGCTTTAATAGTAGTTTTAAATTTGTTAATTGACAATTCTCTTATATTGCTGGGAAGTTTGTTATAGAACCGTATACATTGCCCCATAAAAGAATTACTTATTTTGTGGAGACGGCTTGCATGTTAAGACAAGATTATGCTTATATCTAGTATTTATGCTATGAGTATCACTCTTTTTACAAAATGAGTCTATGTTTTTGTGGACATACAAAAGATTTAGCAGTAACAATGGTTGTTTACAAACCATAATAGGTGTAGAAGAAAGTACTAATAGTTACTTAGATGAAATTGCCTACAAATACAATCAAAAAATTTGCATGTCATAATCAATACAGGATAATTTAATATAAATATTATTCATAGTATCCAAGCCAGTGTAACCTTAAATACATTAGATTAAATAAAGCATTGTATTAACTACTGTTACAAAAACCTTGATCCTACAAAAGTCCCACACTCTCTAGAGGGTTTTTTATACAACTAGATTGGCAACCAAGCATGCGATCCACATTAAATAGCATATTGACACTTGCAACATCACGGGAATGTTACTTGCACGCTGCCAATCTTGTGACCTAAGGCTGTTCCGTCACAGTACCCAGTAAGTCCTCTGCCATATCTCACCCTTCAAACTGGAGCACAGCTATATAAATATAGCTGCTTGGCGGTAGAAATAGGAGAGACAGAGGTACCCACGCAGACGACTATTGTACAAAGTCTCTCTCTAGTGGTTGATGTGCTCATGTAAGCAAGTGAGATTAGCAGCAGGGGTTGCAAGTGATCTAAGCTGCAGCATCCACTTCACGTCAGATCAGTGGTAAGATTATTTGCATCTGACATTACATATATAAACAATGGTTTTTCCATTAAAAAAACTGGTTAAAAATACAATTTATATTAACAAGTACTAAGTAATATTTCACACATATCATTTAGTCTACTCACCAATACATAAATTGCAAATGCCTGCACATGCAAAATGCAATAATTTATTGCATGTCTCGTTTTTCAAAACATGCAGAAATATGTCCAATACTCCAACATCTCTTATGTAGGCATAATTTATCGGATCATACGCAAAGTTTGCCAAATTAGCTAAAACTTGACATTTAGCATCTGTGAATTAAAAAGTTAATTATTTTCAATATTAAATACATTTCAATTGTAAACTTTCCTTTAATTTGTAATCATACTAATATTTTATCAACCAAGGTCAAACTATTAATAATTATTCGAAGGCCAACTCGTAGAAATTATTATTTAGTATTGCGCGTAAAAGGTATCTATTGCAGAAAAAAATTAATTAAAAACGTAGACAATGAAATCACTAAAAGAAACAAAATAGAGCGTTGCACATTTATGCTAGTTTCTATGTAGAAAACTATAAAATAACTCTAAACAAAGTGCGACGCAGCAATTACAAAAATGTACTGAATATAATTTTATTATTTTACTACTAACCGTAAGAAGAGGAATTTAGATATTCGTCCACTAATAACGATAAAAAGTTTTCGCGATCTGTGCCATTTTCAGGAGTACGCTTCAGAAGTTGTGTTTTATTAGTAAACATGGATATTGATATGAACAATCTTACATAAATTGTTTATAAACGGATTAAAGTATTTTAACTGTGACGAATTTGATATTCAGATACATTTCAATTATATTGAGGCGACATTGTTGGCGCCATTTTGAATAGAAGAAATATAATTCTTTCCTGTACTTATTATTGTTGTTGGCAACTAGACCTTATAGATGTAATGTAAAACGTATGACTTTGTCGTTCATGCGCCGATTTTTTAACCATTTCATGTTGAATTGAACACTCATTGGAGTTTACTGCGTAACATTTTTATCGATAGGAATGGTTTTGATTTGAGTAGAAAGAAGAGTGCGTTTATTATGTATGAACGATTTTTATTTTTTTTAAAAATTAAATAAAACCAAAAATAAATGGATTTATTTAAACAAATCATATGTAATTACTTCATAATCAACAAGATGAAGAATTCGTTAGATAGAAAACGGTACGTATCTAATCACAGGTTGGCCATTACAAATGACAGGTAATCTTATGTACCAATGAGCCTTCCAAACTTATCACACTATGGCAGTAATCGTAATAACACGTAATCAACACCAAAAACGTTTCAAACCTGTAATGAAAATTTCTCTCCATGTCATGATAAATTAAAAATTTTATTCTTAATTTAGTATGGCATGGAGAGAAACTATCAACTGCCAAAACAATCAACTTTTAAATGAATTTGTAGTATGATAGAAGATCAAAGCAATCTAGGAAATAAATATTGGGCTCGGCTGCGAGCTCATTATACAGCTTGAGAGTTATCGGAAGAAAACTTCTCTGGAACTGCACAAGTGCACAGTACCAGATCATTACGGTTTCAGGGTGTGAGGGTGAATTTCCCGCCGTTCGGCGAGCGGTACGGTTATAAAAAATTAGCTGTCGGCATCATTTAGAACAATTCTTCAGAACACAACCCGTTGTACAATCGGTAGAACACACAAAGGAAGGCAAAATCTCTCCTACCGTGTAAACGTGTGTGTAAATTTAAGGGCTCAATACCGTGTAATAAAATAATCATATATTTAAATATTATTAAATACTAGCTTATGCTCGCGGCTTCGCACGCGTAGATTTTGGAATTTCAGCAGTTTTACTTATTTTTATTTTACTTCTTATTTTTTAGTACAGTCGGCATTAAATAGTTAGTAAAAGTATCAAATATCCTTATTTGTGTAGTAATGAAGATATGTCACGGCCTGTTCGGTTTTCATTAACTATTTGATACTGGCTGTATACACTCAAAGCACCTCTTTATTCTCAACATTGCCTATTTTAAAAACATAAAAGTTTCAAGCCACTTAAAATAAAATATCTGCCTGGGTTGAAATTCAAAAAAATCTTCCTTATCTCTCATATGCATTACAAAAGGAACCTATTGGTCATTAAGTCAGTGAATTAGACAGGAACTCCATTTCTATTAATATAGATTAGCGTCTCGTTCAAACACAATTTCAACCCCCTTTTCACCTCACCTCACCTCGCTAAGGGTGGAATTTTTGAAAACGTTGAAACCATTTTTTTTTGGATTCTAATAGAGAGTATCTATACAAAGTTTCAAGTCACTAACTTCAAAAAGTTTTCTGCTCCATACAAACTGTCAACCCCCCTTTCAGCCCCTAAATGTGGAATTTTTAAAAACGCTGAAATTACTTATTTGACGTCTTGATTGAGAGTATATTTACAGTCTAAAGCAGCTCACTTTAAAAAATAACAATTTCTTAATAATTCAACTTTTAGTTCAAGAAATACTTTTGACCTCCATTACACCTGGGGTGGAATTTTAAGGGACGATTTTTGAGAAAAATATTTTACTCGTGTTTCATGCCTTTCAATAAAGAACCTTCATGCTGAATTTCATTCGAATAACTTCAAAAACGGCAAAGTTTCATACTAACTTTGCGCCCCCGTTTAACCCCCTAAGGGATGAATTTTGAAAAAATATTTTACTCATGTTTCATGCCTATCAGTAAAGAACCTTCATGCTGAATTTCATTCGAATAACTTCAAAAACGCCAAAGTTTCATACTAAATTTGCACCCCCGTTTTACCCCCTTAGGGGATGAATTTCCAAAAATCCTTTCTTAGTGCTCTCCTACGTTATAAAAGGAACCCCTGTCCAAAATTTCAAGTTTCTAACCCTTATAGTTTAGGCCCTGCGTTGATATGTCAGTCAGTCAGCTTCTCCTTTTATATATATATATATATATATATAGATATATAGATTATTAAATATCAGTAATCATATTTTCACAGATTTGAGTAGGACGAATATATTTTACGATGGTTTATGTCTTGGACGCTGGTGAAGCCACGTACAAAATGGCCTAGGATATTCTAGTTACCAAACTGAAGCGAGCGGAGCAGATAGATTTGGAATATTTCAAGTATTGTACTGTGTATTATTTGCGAGTGCTTTATTGGTCGACTTTATTCCCGCGCTTTTAACTGACAATGTTGTTATTATTGATTTTTTTATAGTTAAGTATAAAATTAGTTTTGTGTGATAGCTTTGATAGTATTTGGTAACGTAAGTGCTAGTGAACTTATACACCGATGAAAAAATCAAATGTAATGTAATATGTTTATGCACTTTTTAGAAAACGTAAAAGTTTTCCTCCATAGACTTACCAAGAAGACCTTCTAAAATGCACTATCGCTTTGCCGGTGGTTGTTGAATAATTTTTCAGCAGAGTTGTTGTAGCTGAGACATCTAAAATTAAGATTTTGAAATGCTTCTAAACCCTTTGCGTCTCCCTTCGAGGACAAATGGAATAAAAAGAATTATGCAAGTTGTCAAAGTCAACGTCAACGTCACGTACGTCACAACAACATCTCGGAAATTTATATATACACATGCCAATTGAATTTTCAATTAACTTTTATTAGTTGTTTCGTTAATGTTTCGATGGATTGATTGTTATAAAAATAATTAAAATGAGTACTGTTCCGTTCATTGCCGGTAAAGTCATGTATAAAATATATTTGCTACGATAAGGTGTAAAAGAGGTTATAAACTGTATCTCCCGTTTATACTTTGCAGGTTTAACCAACAGAAATATATTCCTAGTAGAATTTAAGGAACCATATGAAGAACAAAGCCTCAGGGATGAGGCAACTCCCAATTTGAGAGGCATTATTTACAGTTCTAAGGGCACGTATCTTGCTTACCGAACAGATAAAAAGTTAGTTGTAAAATCTTCAGTAGTTTTTATCTTCATTCACTGTATTTGTTCTTCGTTCGTGTATATAATCATCATCAAATCAATATAAGTATGCACCTTGATAATTATTGCGATCTATCAAGATTTTTTTTTTTTAATATTGGCTTTTTCAATCATGTATATCATTACTCAGCACGATTTAAATTTATATACAACAACACCCTAATGCTCATAAGCATTGCTTTCATGACGAGATGTATAAGGATACGAAAATAAATTATTTAAACTTCGTAATTTGTATGTGCCTCCACTATATAAATTAATTATAAAGTTGAACTTTTGCACAAGTGACATTCCTATTATTGCATTCATTAAGCTGTTGTGGCTATGGTAACCACTTACCATCACGAAGTATCACTAACGCTGGGCTGGCTAGAGTTATAACTTTGATATTTGTAATAAGTAAAGATAAGATGCTAAATAACGTTGTGGAATGAGTTGGACACCCTATATCACATAATAATAGTGATTAAATAGATTTTAATAAGTATAACACTCACATCATGAGATTGATTTGGTTTGATTGAGGTGATTGTCTTCATTGCACTGGTCTGAAAGTTGCAGTATGTGCAGCAGTGCTTTCAATTTATGTGCAATAAGCAAAAAGAGTTTACTTTTTATTTGCCGTCAATACACAATATACTGATGGTGAATAAGAAAGTTCTTGCGTTCACTATAAGTAATATGGGAGAAGTGACTTTTAGTGAATTACAAATATGTATACTTTAGAAGTAGATCTAATATTATTATTGTTGCTATAATTCATGGCATGTGCCTTAGGTTGATTTGATTACAAGTATATTAATTTAACTATTATTTTGCAAAATAGTCATCCCAACTCTATCAATATAATAGTTTTGATTGATTTTATTGCATTAATTATCATATTATGTCTATCTTGATATTTACCTGTCATAATCGCTAGCGATATTTATCTATTTTATTTATAAAATTGAAAAATAAAATTCATGTACTTAAAATCACTTCATGATTATATTAACTTAATTATAAATTAGAATGAGATGTCACTGTATAATTTTAAACTTTCACATTTGTTTACATCATTATTGTAGGTTTATCGTGATTTGTTTTTATATTTCCCTTATATTTCGGCAACGTTGCAGATGCTATGGTTAGATGACTGTCATCAGAGAAACAGGGAAATAATAAACAAATTGCAGTATGTACAATAATAATGATATGTCACTATTATTCATTCTTAAAAATGTCATACTTTATGTTTTAGAGCTGAAGTAGTACGATGTGCAGATTGGTCAGTATCAATGACTATACATGGGAACATCAAAGACATGTTTTTCTCACCACTAGATAACTATTTTATGATTTGGGAAATGTTTGTAATGACTAAAGAAAACCCGCAGGTATTCACTTACTGACATACAACTAGAATTTATTTCAATTGCATGTTTGTGTTTATTTTTACCTATTTTGGCCTATAAACATATGTTCCACCACATAAAGTGGTTATTGTAGCTTATGAACGCTTGCAATACAGAAAGTATTGCTTGTACGTTGGCAATTCACAACTAACACAGTAACTCCTTAAGAGCTTACTGGTAACCCCACTCGCCGCTAGAGCATAACAACCCTCCAGCTAGTTTTTATTTGGCTGCTGTTTTCTTTTAGGTACTTACCCCTTTGGTCTTCTTCTACGCATCGAGACCCGCATTACGGCAACCAGTATATAAAGGGCCACGATGGGTTAATGCACACAAATGTTTGTCCTATGTAGCAATGAAACCCATGGTGTTTAAGTAGTAGTATTCCGCCACTGGCTTGTCAAAGTTTCATGATATTTTTTGAAGTGCCATAGTGCATAATAATATTATTTCAAATTTTCATATTGAACTAAAAATAATGGAATTAAAAATATTACATACGAATGCCATGCAAATAAGGTTCATGCTAGGGATGGAACATCTGAAGTTCTACATTATCACACTCAACTTTTTGCATGTATGCAGTTCAGTAAAACAAATGAGATGAGTTTGTTGATACTGTTATGAACTTATGACAATTCTAGATAAATATGACATATAGTTCCTACATACTCTGAACACATCATCAAGTAGGTCGATTCTACTAAAAAACTGCAACTGCACTGCAGCGCGGCGTGTGTCAAAATGTGTACATTTTGACGTTTCTTCAAGCGATCTGACAGCAGCGACGTTTAACGAAACGTCAAAATGTTCGCATTTTGACATACGCCGCGCTGCAGTGCAGTTGCAGTGTTTTAGTAGAATCGGCCTAAGGGTATTAATCAGTAAACAATTATACACACGAACAGTGTGTTATCAATGGTAGGCTTCAGGCATTTTATAAGGCTGGGATCTCACAGGCTGAGAATGACTTAATCTGTGTGAGTTCAATATAATTTCAGTAGCTATCTTATGCTTTATTTCTTCTGTGCAAAGCTCAAAAGGATTGATTTGCCATTAGACCCTCACGGGCACTTAGACACTCTTAGTCTTACATTCTTTAAATCAAATCATATTATATCTTATTCATTTTTCATAGCTTTAATCTCTTTTTTATTTTACCAGCATTTCGAAAATGACCATTGGCGAAGAAGAAATGCCAGAAGCAACTTGCCAATATTATGACCTTTATTTTTTAAATCATCAATTTATATTACAATAAATATATGTCAGTGTACATATAGTGATATCAAGTGGTACAATTAAAGACATATTAATACATGTACTCATCATTTCCAAACTTCTCTGTCAGTCAGATATCTCTCCCATGCGCTAAGAACATGTTTGACCAATGCTACCCCTGCATCTGTAGTGGATTAACCTGCTGTAAATCCGTTGTTGTAAATAATGAAAAATTTTATTTTATAATAATAGAATTGCAAATGATCAAGCATTATCCTTTCAAACACTTTACCCAATACTGGCAAAATAAATATGGGTGCTGCAATTTCCCAGTTCACTTTTTGCACCGGAGTTGAATAATGGAATTAATTTACAAAATTTCACCAAGTCTGGGAACACACCCATATCTATACATTGATTAAAAATAGACTCAAATATTAAAGAACTTTTTAGTTTTCTGAAATTGTCTGACAGTCACACAATGTAAACCTACTAACTTGTCACATTTACCTATTTCAATGTGTATTTCATTTATAATGTTGGTCATTTTCAGGGTAAACCAAATCTTCATGTTTATAAATCTGCAAATGGCGAATTAGTGGGCTCTTTTATTCAGAAAAATCAGTCTGGTTGGTAAGTATATTACTATCCTACTACTAACAAACGTATGCATGTATTCATCACTTATTCATCCACACACACATACACATTAATGTTATATGTTATCTATACCTGCATCATTTCAAGATGATCTTGTAGTTAGGAATTGTAAATCATAGACATTTCTAACATTAGTTATGATTTAATTAGTTTATAGTTGTCCTGGTTAAAAAGTTTCAAATGAGGGAGAGATTGTGTTATGTGGTGGAATGAAGAAAATTGTGAGCTGATAAAGAAGACATTCTTATCACTATCACAATGCAAATTCTACATGATGGTTACCATAGCCGCAGTACTAAATAGAAAATAATAAAGAATAGTTTAAACCTTAAATAATAGGTAAATGCATTAAAGTCCATGTGACCAAGTCTTTGCATATTTGGCTGAACATTTTTAGTACAAAGTTGTTTGGCCAAGGCATTCTTTATTAATTTTAAATTTATATACATTCTCTACCAAAGAACTGATGCAGAGAATAGGATATGGGTGCACAAAGTGACAGAGTGCATTCCTAGATTTTGCATCAAAACACATTGTACATTTTGATCAGGGAACCGCAATGGTCATCAGATGAGAAGCTGTTTGCCATTCAAGTCAATAACAGAGTACTACTGTATGAAGATGGGAAGTTGGACCGATACACACAAAATATTCCTGAGGATAAAATGAAGTCCTTCAGTATTTCACCGAGTCCAGCGCCGATTTACTATGTGGCTACATTTACCTTAGGTACCCATTTGATACGAAATAATGTTTTTTTTTTAACTTATTAACTGCCAAAGATTTTTCTTTGAACATACCCTCACCGTCAATCGTTCAAAAACAATCTCAACTAGTTCGTGCTTGCAAAATTTGTTACAATCTATACTTACTACTTTTATTGATATTTTGTCTTACAATAAATGTCTCCATCACTATAACGTCAGTTTTAGTTAAATACAAAAACACACCAAAAAGTCAATCAGAAATTGTTCCAATTTGTATGACGGCGGTGATATCACGAGCTCTATGTTACGTGTTTATATTCAAGATCATGGCGGTTAAAAAGTTAATATTATAAATAATGGATTTTTAAAATTCTAGTGACTAGTTTTATTGAAATACAGAACAGAGTCTAACTCTATAACGAGCTCGATGGCACAGCGGTTAACAAAGCGACTTTATCACCGACGTTCGTAGGTTCGATTCCCACACAGGATAAACTTTTGTATGCAGGAACATGAGTGTTTATCTTGGTCTGAGTGTTTTTAAGAGAGTTAGGGCGCATCAAAGCAGCCTGTTTGGAGAAGTACCTCCACTTCACAGAATACCGCGGCCAAATAACAACTCTCTGGGTTGTTGTGTTCCTGCGTGTGAGCGAGGTCACCAGTAAGCTCCTAAGGAGTTGCTGTTTTAGCGGCAGAGATAGCATCGCGCGAGTGACAAGTAATGTATTATAAGCGTTCATAGGCTACGATAACTACTTTATATCAGGTGGGGCGTATGCTTGTATTTCTTCCAAGGTTGTATAAATAAAAATATAAGTAACTAGATAGATATACAGATCCCAAGCTTATATGCGGAAACAGATACACAACGCGAAAGTAGAAAGATGTAGGAACCGATGAAGACGAACACTCACCTACTATAACCAAATTGATTGTGTTGTATCTGAAGGCAATGTCTTGCCTTAGAAACCGACAAGCGTGCATTATAAGAGTTAGGAATAAGAAGCAAGTGAGTATGAAAGGACAGAGTCATGTGGCGCTCGGTTCTCTCTGCCTATCCTGCTAGGGATTTGGCGTGAATGTATAGATAGATAGATTGTGTCGTTAAGTCTAAGGAGAGACTTTCTTTCCTTGGTGTAGGTATTCTACTGATTTACAATAACGTTATGTCCATACGTTGTGGAATAAAGTCCCTACCGAGGGTTCCTCGTGAAACTAGAACACGGGGTTTTCAAAAAGAGCTTCTAGAGCAATTTACAAGGTCGGCAACATACGACGGTAACTTCACCCACTCCCAGGAACAACAATTCATTAAAGAGTTGTGAAGGCCAATTATTAAATGTATCTGTACCTTTTAGCTAGATCCACGTTTGCTAGTCAGTCACCATGTGTAGCTAACGTTGATTTTGACACCAAAGGCAATATTAACGCCTTAGATTCCTATACATAGAACATTTTATAACATCATTTTTTTATACAACTTTAAAAGACATACAAGCATACGGCCCTCCTGATGTAAAGCGGTTTCACGCTCGCAACACAATAAGGGTCACTCGCGCGATGCCACCTCTGATGCTTAAGATAGCAATTCCTTAGGAGCTGGAATATTTAATTGATTGTATGAAAAAATATTTTAATATTGATTATAATAATATAATATTTGTGGACCCTACCCTTCTTAACGTTGATGGTAAGAGTATCGAGTTTACTACTTAGTATCAAGATTCTCTTTGAGGTGGACGTAACTCTCCATGCCGGCTGCTTTGGTATACGTATCTATCCTAGTTTTGATGGTAAAAGTGTCAAGGTAGATTACTTGTAATATTGTATTTTTTATGTTTATAATGTGGTTGTGCAGGTAAGCAAGGGCAGCCATCGGCATGGCGCGTATACAAGTTCCCACAGTTTGATACCAATAACGCAGTGGTGAACCGCTCCACCTTCCATGCTGACAAAGCTGTCTTCTACTGGAACAGGCGCGGCACCAACGTCTTTGTCTTGACGCAGAGCGATGTAAGGAATAACTTTATTTTTAAGTCATAAATATAAATAATGTACTGAAAATACTCCGACACCTTTTGCACTTTTGACGAGCTCGGTAGCGCTTAGTAACGCCACTTTGACATCAACGCTCGTAGGTTACTATTCCCACACAAGACAAACATTTGTGTGCATGAAGATGTATGTTTATTTTGGTCTGGGTGTTTTTAAGAGAGCTGGGGCGCATCAAAGCAGCCCGTCTGGGGAAGACCACCTCACAGACAAGCGCAACCAAATCAGAACATCCTGGCGAGGCGTTGTATTCCTGCGTGTGAGTGATGTCACCAGTAGGCTCCTAAGGCGATGCTGTGTTAGCAGTAGAGGTGGCATCACACAAATGATAATTAATGTATTGCAAGCGTTTATAGACTATGGCAACGGCTTTATTTTTTGATACAACATATGCTTGTCTGCCAACGATATTGCTTGTAGCGGGCCCTGGGCTCCGAAGCGAAAGCTTAGACGCGACCGGGATTAACGCTCGGATGATTATGATGATGATGCTTGTCTGCCAACCGAGGCAGACAAGCATCATCATGCATGTCTGTCAATGTTTTTGTATATATTAAAAATATATACAAAAACATTGTCCTTGAAAGACGGACGGATAGACCGCAGAGTCTTAGTATAGGGTCCCGTTGGCATCCTTTACTTGAAGATGGGTTGAATTTTATACATAATCGGTGTAATTTCAAATATGATGCAATACAGGAACAATTATTGCACTAATATAAAAATTACATTTATTTATTATATTTTTCGTCACTAGGTGTAACGAAAAAACTATAATGGCAATTTTATCACCATTCGAATGTTCAAATGCATTTCAATAATTGTACTATACAAAATATAGATAATTATTACAATAAAGTACTATATCTATACAGATAAATAAAATTGGAGTGTCTGTTTGAAATATTAAAATAACTGCTTTTTACTAAATGCACATTGATGTATACACGGTACATATACTAAAATGAATATTTTTACAATTTTTGTCTGTCTGTCTCTCTGTTTGTTCCGGCTAATCTCTGAAACGGCTGGACCGATTTTGAACTTTTCCATCGTGCGTGGCAACCTATGATTTCAGAACCCTTAGAGGATTTACGTCAGGGGTAGACATAATATAGTTGTGTATGCAAATGTAGATCATTATTTATTAAAACACTCATGTATCCTATTATGGTCCTATTATTTACAACAGTTGCATAAATAACTATGAAATGAAAAATGGAAACTAAGGAAGGCCTGTTTCAGTTTTTTATGACAAAAATATAGTGTATGTATATTACAGGTGGATAAATCAGGTGGCTCGTATTATGGAAAGCAGTCCCTGTCCTATGGTGATGTGAAGGGCAACTCAGGGAATGTTTCATTCAGTAAGTTAATGATGTCGAATTGAATTATTTTTGAAATTATGATATACTTTTCGATGCACGTGACTCGTGGTCACTGTCTTTAGAGGTGAAGCCAATTTCACCGGTATGTACAACGGCTTCTAAAGTTTTACGAAGTTGTTACTTTAGCAAAGGGGTTTGCTACGCGCGAATATACTGTTTGCATTGCAAATGCTCATAGGCTACTATCCGATTACCGCCTTATATCGCTTTCGCTATGTGCTACATAAAAAAAGTCAAATTTCGTAGCTTTAAACAGTTCGAATAGCAATTATTTCCCATGCCTTCATAAATACAAAAAGTTGTATTAATTTTCCTGCCAGTGTCCAATGGAGTAAATAGTTCAATAGGGCTATACATTCTGTAATATGTTTTTATTTTATTCTCATCAAAAAGCCACTGCATCTTCCATGTAGATACTGGTTTTTCAAAGGGGTTAGATATTTGATATTTTGATATTTCACAGATTTGTTAAAAAAACAACTGTAAAGTCGATCTAAAAATAAACGCAATATATCTAATATTGCGATCTTTAGTCCCAAATATCTTGGTAACGTGACTCTTTACGACATTAGAAGTAATTATGTTTTTTGTTTGTCTGAGTGTCCCCTGTCGATTTATCGAGGTTTCATCGCTGGCCTTTAAAAATGTTTTTTTTTTCGAAATGGCGACCGGCGACTATGCCAGCCTCCATAGTAAAAGGTTCAAACCCCTTTACGTGGTAACCATATATATTTTCGAGATAAAAAGTAGCCTAAAAATTGGTTTGGCATATACTTTTGTATAAAATTTTGTTTAAATGTTGTTTGGGGAAACTTTTGGTGAGAAAAGATGTACAACTACACTCCGTATGCATTCCTAAGAACTCCGTACAATCTAGGATACGCGAAGTGATAACTCATGATCAAATCAATGAACTGAATTAAACATTCTTGAAATATGTATTTTTGTTAACCAGCATGAGGATATTTTTACTAAAATATCCTATATATTTGTTATATATACTCGAGAAGTTGTAGAGACAGCAATCATTTGATTACTTTACAAATACGATGTATCATATATATAAGAAAAGTATGTAACTGCCATTCACGTATCTAATAAAATAAAAATGTCAGCTATGAGTACGTTAAAAATAAAATCTTACATTATGTAAAATTATTGTAATGGTAATGGATATTGCTAAATTGTGTTCTGCATGTGAACATAAAATGTTTGCTTGCCCACGGGTACGAACTGTTGTTTTATTTTATATAACATCTCATTTCAACACTAAAACTGTTCTTATAATTTAAACAGGTAAAGAAGGTCCTGTACATGCCATCGCTTGGAACCCTGGCAACTCCAATGAATGGGTGGCGGTGTACGGGCACGCCCCCGCCAAGGCGACGCTGTTCAATGTTAAGTGCGACCCACTCTTCGAATTCGGCACTGGACCATGGAACTCCATATACTTTCCGCCTGAAGGAAACCATATCCTTTTCAATACTTTGTAGTATTTACGATAGCTAATTTTATAGTAATAAAATGGTAAATAAGCGTATCGCAACCTGTGGATGCTTTTAGGACAAAGCAAATCTGTCGCCGGTTCGTGATCTCATGGAAACCTCTTCACGCCTTTTTGGACTAGTCTCATACCACTGTGTATATACTACTACAGTCTGATTCCACAATCTAAGGGTTCACAGAGACAATTAATTAAAAAAGGTGGCCGTCACGGGTCGCCCGGCAGATGTGAAACACCTTAGTGAATATTCAAATTTTTAATAAATAAAAATTTCTTTTTACACTAACTTTAATAATAATTCGAAAATATGTACATTCATAAATAGTAAAATTCAATAGAGACTAGTAAACTACTATTGTACATCAGTGTTGTTAACACAGTGTACCGCTCTTTGTGTTCATGTTACAATATAATACGATGCTAGCCATATTAGTGAGTTTATACGTGAGTATATAACGCTTTAACCAGATTATCCTTTTGACAGTTTATATCTGTTATATATGTACAAGGACGCGGAGGAGGTAAGTACTAGCAAACGCAGTGGTTAGTTGCACACTGATTTAATGGTCACAATAAGGTCGCGGCGCGGCCGCGCGCTTGCACGCACACATACAATGTAACACTCACATTCGCATATCTAACAGTCCCTCCCCCTTATAGCTAGCATATATAAAATCCAAAATTACTAAAAAAAAAAAAAGTTCCTCAAGCTAAAAAAAACGAACAACGTGAGGCCTCCGTTTCATAACCCTCATCTGGGTCCTGTGTCACTATTAGGATTGGTACTCTCAGGTGGCGATGAAGAGTGGACAGGGGTCAACTCGCGGCGCCGTAGTTTGTTCACCTGTACAGCAGGTGAGTCCCCCGTACAGCCGTCTCCTACGTCCTCCTCCGATTGCGCGTGCGTTGTCTCTCCTAATGATGGCGAGCGTGCCATTGTGGTAAGTGGTGAGCCGTCCTCGGCTGAGGTTCCGCGAGCATCCCACTGTTCGTTCCTCGCCGGCTCTAAATCTGGAATGACATTGGGATCCCAGTGACGTCCTTCTGTCCATGATGACGCTCTTGCTCTTATTTGGTCAATGTGCCTGTTAACCTCGCAGCTCATACTTGGTACATATACTACGTACAACACAGTACCTAACTTCCTTTTTATAATTCCTTCAACCCATTGAAATTTCTTGTTATTAGAGTTTTTTGTTATCCACACTGTGTCGTCTTCTTTAAATTTCGGCCTTTGTTTACCTTTAAAATATTTAGCCTGTAAGCACATTCGCAATCACATTCGCATATCTAACAATATCGTATGTTTTAAGCGTTAAAAAAATAACAATATTTTCTAACGCTTTCGCTACTATGATTATTTCACCGACTACTCGTATTAACCTTAAACCAAAATATCATTTGTTGCCATAATCATCCTTAAACTATCGTATTTAGAAACACCTGGTGGATATACGCCTCTATGGCCTGTTAGGGTCTGAAATAATGAAATACATTACATTAATAAGCTAATAGCAGGTGCCTGGGCGGACAGAGCTTTGCTCGGCGTTTTTAGAAGTAAATGATTTTTCTTAGAATTAAAACTTGGTAGATGGGTTTTTGCTTTACATAAAGATTCCACATAAGACTCTTTCCTAGGGGCTAGAGGGTTACCCTTGTTGGGTTCTTGCGAGTTAGTCATGTCGTCAGGAAGGAGAGCATTACTGCGTTGGCAGCGGAGATAGCGACGTGCGAGCGATATTTTATGTTACAATATCTATAGTCTATACGCTACGGTAACCGCTTCACTTGAGGCAGGCCTTATTGTTATTGGCAACTAACGTAATGTCGTTCATTTTTAATTATTTTAGCTTCCAATTTCTGACAGTATATTTAAAAATATTTTCTCGTAGTTATTAAAAATATTGTAATTATAATATTTAAGAACTTCATTATTTTTAATTTCAGAATTTATTAGTATTACATTATTTTTAGCTGGAAGTTTTTAAACATGAACACTTGAATTTCTGAACGGAAGTGATAATGGCCCTGATTTCGATTTGAGTAATAAAAGTGTCGATAATTTCATTTTTTATGTGATAATGTTTCCTAGGCTACAAAAAACGCTTCAGTTATGTACTCATTTGTAATAAATAATTTAACAATTTTACGTACTATTTCGTAGATGACACAATCAGAGAATCAAAAGCCCCAAAGTTAATCAATCTCCTTTGACGCATGACGGCATAAGAGACTGTCGTCATGCCAACTTCCGTCACAGCATACGGTTTGATTTTACTGCCAAGGTGCGCCAATAGATGTGTCACATCAAAAACATCGTTTCTTCTCCTTTAATCTTTATAGAAAAAATGTTTTTGCGCACTGTCTAGGTCCTAAGAGTCGATGCGGCGTTCAGATTGAGCTGTTTATTTTTATACAGCGTCGTGAGGCATAACAGCATACGGGCAACTGATGTAAAGGGGTTACCGTAACGCTTGCCGTACATCAAGTATCACTCGCGCGATGCTACCTCTCCTGCTAACACATGAACTCCTTGAGCGTTTACTGGTGACTTCACCACACGCAGGGACACAACAACCCTACAGGGAGTTGTTATTTGGCTACAGTTTTCGTGAGGTGAAGGTACCTCCACAGGCGGGCAACTTTGATGCGCGCGACGTCTCTTAGTAACACCCAGACGAAGATAAACATATTCATACACACAAATGTTTGTCCTGTGTGGGAATCGAACTCGCGAGCGTGGTGTTGAAGTTGCGTTACCGAGCTCGTCTGTTATGTGTTGTGATATGCCCATTAAATAGTGAAATTCTTATATACATATTGTTTTAATTTTGAAACATTTCATTTGTTGCTGATTGCAATTAATCATTTGAGCTACGTTGAAAGTTTGTTTTGGTACTTACCGTTTTTTTGGAGCGCAGCAGAATAGAAATAAAATTGCTTGCTAAAACTGCTTATTTTAGGTAGTAATACCTAAAAATCCTTTCTATTCAAGCAGAGAAGGGAATTAACTAATGATGTAGCCAAACAATAAGCTTAGCGTTCATAGGACATGGCGACCACTTCATATCAGGGTCATATCATATATGAATTAATATATCTTCTGACATTGTAAAAAAAGAAAACCTTAACTCCATTGCACATTTACTTCTGGGTGGGTTCGGCAATATAGCCGGAGGTAATATCGTAGTGTGGGACTTGCGAGGTTACAAGAAGCTGGGGGCGTGTTCCGCTCCAGATACCACCAGCCTGCAGTGGGACCCGCGCGGGGAGACCTTCGTCACAGCCACCACCTACCCTCGGCTCACCGTCGGAAACGGGTATTGTAGTGCAGTCACATCCCGAGCAAGTTGACCCCCAGTCAAATATTATCCCGCCTACGATCAATTACGCTTTGATGCAACCGTTACTGGTCATCTCGTGCTCTGACTGTAGACAGCGCCAAAATTATCGAGGCCGATGAAGTTATCTAACTGTAAGGGGCTCAACTAACTCGAGATGTGACTGTACTTTTATTTATTTATACCTTCATATCAAGTTCCTTGCGGGGTGGGCAAGGCAGTTATGAGCGCCACGTGACTGGGTCCGTACTTTACGCACTCATGTTCATGGTTCTTTTTATGTAAGCTCGACGGTTAAAATTTGAATAGCGAGTTTTGATTTGCGTGAAAATTGATCCTCCTGATCACCTTACGATCAATTTTAAAGTAAAACAAAACACGCTATTCTAATCTTCGGACTATTGATAGACGAAGTATAATCAAGTCGGTAGCCTTTCCGGCTGTTTGAAAACTACTGATCACCGCCAATCCTGCAGCATGCCCTAGTAGCCAACGCAAGCTAGACCCATATTGCAGCAGTGTAATGTATCTGGATTGGTATGATCTGATAAACTTATTTTAATGACACAGTGTAATTTAATATCTAGATACAAGATTTGGCACTACACTGGCGCCCTCATGCATAAACGGGTATGCCAAGAAAAAGAGAACTTACTTACCATCATCTGGCAACCAGGCACATATTCCAAGAGCGAATTATCCAAGACTCCGCCTAAGGGGATCGAGGACTCGACGCCGAAGCCCACAGGCGCCTATCGACCTCCCGGTGCAAGGAATAAACCATCCACTTTCACGCTACATGAACATGAAAAACCGCATAAACCTGGTGAAACCGCTTCAGGTAGGCTTATTTCAATCATAGCTATGTTTATCGCGGTAAAATGTACAATATAAAAATTGAAGACGAACAGAGCAATCTTGCGGAAAAAGAATAGTTTTAGCATCATAAATAATCATCTTTTTAGCATTAGCATGTTTCCATAGGCTTAGGCAACGAACCCCGACAATCCTAATGATAATTCATTAGGATTGTCGGATTTGGCGAAGATACCGATTTTGATATGGAACGACTGTTGTCAGACCTATACAATCTAGAGAAAGAAACTTTCCTAAGGTCACACATCTTTTGAAATGTGATTTCTTGGAAATACGGGTTTCCTCACGAAGTTTTGCTTCTTCGCCGAGCCGAGGAACGTGCCACAGAAGCGAGTGAGCCTGGCGTTAACGGGGAAAACGTAGCGTTGACCATGCCACACCCACCGTTCATTACCACCGGGGATCCTGAGAAGGTCAAGATATACAATTACAAATCCATATTTAAATACGATAATACTACTTTAGTGATACATGCCACCACCAGGATTAGATCCAGGAGCCGTTACTTAATAGGCTGGGATTTTATCCTCTCGGCTATCATTGCTCACTTAACATCATAAATAATTATCCTACTTAAATATTGTCTCGTTAAGTTCATTTTCATATCGGACGACGAACTTCAATGTATGGTAAAATTAATTGACGAATATGATCTTTCGCCATTTTTAGAAACAAAGTAATTCGATAATCCATCGATCTCGAATCGATAGTCCATGTATAACATTGAAACAATGACCTATATTTATATAGATTATGTTTTATTTTTTTTAAAGAGTATTACTACAACAAGGTTTTACGAGAGGGAGACTTTGTACAAAAGTCGTCTGCATGGGTACCCCTGTCTCACCTATTTCTACCACCAAGCAGCTATATTTATATAGCTCTGTCCCGGTTTGAAGAGTGAGATATGGCAGAGAAATTACTGGGTACTGTGACGAAACATCCTTAGGTCACAAGATTGGCAGCGCGCGAGTAACATTCCCGTGTTGCGAGCGTCAATACGCTGCGGTGACCGCTTACCATCTAATGCGGACCACATGATTGTTTGCCAATCTAGTTGTATAAAAAAAGAGAATTGTTATTTGGGTACGGTTTTCTGTGAGGTCCTCCACAGACATCTGATCGTTATAAAGAACGAGAAACGTCAAAACGAGTCCTTCCGAGTTGTAATTACTATGCTTGTTTTGACGTATTTAATGAACTTCAATTTCCTATTAAAATGTAGCAACGCCATCTAAGCAAGCCCTAAAGCAGAAGCAGAAGCGAGAAGCGCGCAAGGAACGCAAGGCAGAGGAACGTGCCACAGAAACGAGTGAGCCTGGTGCTAACGGGGATAACGCAGCGTCGGCCATGCCGCGCCCGCCGTTCATTTCCACCGGGGATCCTGAGAAGGATAAGAAAATTAAAAATATTAATAAGGTACAGTCATTTCCATATAGCTAAGTGAATAAGGGGATGTTGACACCTTTTTTATATTATCTCTGGTGTGCTACAAACATGAGGCTCGGCTAATATGTGCCCCGCGCACCGTGTTCCTGCAGTGACCTTTTAGAATTATCTCATTTTTAATAAGATGTTTTGTGTAAAGTGGAGGTGTTACTCCACTCCACCACTCGGACTTTTTATTTAGTTATTGTTTCCACTCTAAAGTGAAATATTGTTTCTTTTTTAACAACATCGGGAGGCATTCATGCATACGGCCCACCACGAGATGTAAAGTGGTTACCGTAGCCTATAAACGATTGCAATACATTAAGTAGAACTCGCGTGATGCCACCTCTGCTGCTAACACAGCAACTCCTTAGGCGCTTACTGGTGATCTCACTCACACGCAGGAACACAACAACCTCTTCCAGGGAGTTGTTATTTAGCTGCAGTTTTCTGTGATGTGGAGATACTTCCCCAGACGGTGTTCTTTGATGCGCCCTACCTCTCTTAAAAACGCTCAGACCAAGACGAAGAGAGATTTTCATGCACACAAAAATGTTTGATTTGTGTGGTAATCGAAAACGCGAGTGTTGGTGTCAAAGTAACCTAACAGCGCGTTTCCCCACTGCGCCGCCGAGCTCGCCAAAATAGTCGTCTGGTCAGCGACTTAGTGTAGGTGACAACGTAGCGCCGATAATTTCGAGGACAAGAAAATTAAAAACATTAATCATGCACATTCATGTCCATATATGTAGTTAAGCGAGTGAGGAGATATTCACAGCTACGACAGCAGTGAGGAAAGCGCATTCATTCGCACTAATACGATCACGCGAAGTCTTTTGTAGGGTTCCGTGCCACAAGAATTAGAAACGCAACCAAACAAGAAAGTTGATAGACATTTTTTCAGATAGTGTTACACATACAAACGTAAGATTTGGCATAGTTGCGTAATATCAGCATTATTACTCTAAAAATAAGGTGATTCAAGTTAAGAAGAAATGATTATATTGGTATATTATATTGGTAAGATGACATTGGTCATTTTTCATAAGACAAAGCTTAATTCTTTGATAGTTTTCAATTATATCGCCAATGGACAAATAATAATTCAATAACAATTTGTATACATAATTATCATTCACCTATCTGTATGATAGGTGAATGATAATTTTGTAATCCGAAAATATGGAAACAATCAATATGATGTAAATCAGAACAATAGCGGACAAATGTATTTAATGGCTATCGAGAAAAATAAAAATAAAAAATAATAATTAAGTACTTTCCAAACATTTGTGAGAATATATTATTGTAAGATTATGACGTATGTTTAATTGGATAATGCTGACAATTATTTTGACAAAGTGGAGTAATATTTACCCTGTTTAATCATCTGACGATTACTAGATATACTTGAAATTATTTTTAAAAGTCTTAATAGGATAGTAAAAGTTTAATTAGGATCCGGATTAGCCTTTTTACGGGTCTCATACATGAAAAGATTTTATTAAATCCTCGGAGTGTCATATTATTGATTGAGAAGAGTACAAAATGTATACCATAGTTGTGAAAAAATAAATAACAAATTAGCTAAAACAATGAACGGATGACCTTCTATTTAATTTTTTTGTATATCATGTATGGTATTTATGTTGTATACTGTTTACTTATGTTGTATATTTCAGAAACTAAGTGACATCGAGAAGCTAAAGCAGCAAAAGGCAGCTGGTAAACAATTAGAATTGAACCAGCGGGCAAAGATTGACAACGAACAGGCTTTATTGCAAGAGCTCGCCCTGCTGAGGTTATGATCTCCACAACATAGACACCACTGTCGCTCAAATGTTGCGATGCAATTAGGTATCAATTTTACAAAAACGGAGAAGAACACAGCGGGGAAACATCCATTTATAACATTAACTGATAAATTATTGGAAATTGCTTCGCGCCTCTCGTCTTATTTTTGTTGTTTACTCTTTCCCATATTTGATTTCCCTTATCTGACACTGACATAAAACATAGAAAATCATTAAATAGTACGTTCTGTCGTAATGGAATATAACTGACACGTACGTCAATTTAGTTTCGTGTCGTGTGCTCGAGATACAGCATGTGAGTTGTAATGATGCTTAAAATTGTATGTAAAACGCCATCCACACTATTATTTTTATATACTGCTTTTCTAACACCTACGGAAAAACCAACATAAAGTACACTTCTGATTGGCAACTAATAATGGGCCATTAAGAACATGAACCGAAACTGTGTACGGTGTATTATTAACAGGCATTAACATGGTTTCAATGTTCTAATATGAGTTTCACATTGGGACGGCCATTTTTTGTCTTATACTATTTACATAGGATATTAGAGGAAATTGCGACGTGCGATGGTTGAGTAGTATACATTAATATATGGGTGGATCAGCTATTCTTTGCAAAAAACATGTCCCTCCATCAATTAAAAATATTTAACTATGTAAAAACATTAGTTCTACTACCACATACACAAAATGGCGGAATGTCATTGCATCATCCTCATTAATTGCCACAATTGAGACTGTTAGAGCCATCTATGTTTTATCTATAACTTTTAAGAACAGTAACTTAGCGGACATTCTGTTTGGGTATTAGTTTTGGGACCCAATTTGTTTATTTTTTTCTAAATAGCAAAATTCATACTTAAAAATCCGGGAAGCATTTAAGGGCGTTTAGAAACCGTTGTAGAAAATAACATGAGTAGAAATGAATACACTTTTATATAAAATTTTAAAATTATTGCGTCAGGGAACTATTGAAGTAGACGTGGGGACGGGAATAATTTGTATGGGGAGTGAATCTTGTCACCTAAGTTACCATAAAAGCAATAAAAATAATTAAAATTATATAGTTGAACGCTCTTTAATATCAATTCTAAGTATTCTAAATTACTGTTTGGATATAAAATTACAGCGAACTATTGTTTTTACATAGTTAAATATTTTTAATTGATGGAGGGACATGTTTTTTGCAAAGAATAGTTGATCCACCCATATTTATTCCATTTCTGAATATATCGCAGTTAGATTCATAGTAATTTAAAGTGCAAAAAAACAAACACGATTAAATGTATGCTTTACTGTTCATTAAATATTATAAATATTAATCGGATCTTCGAACAGACCTTTTCGTCTTACCCTTTCGCGTTACCAAAACCAATCGGTTTCGATTGCCTTGAAATACTATTCAAGAGCCAAACTTGATAACTGAGACTGTCTTGTGAGGACCAGCCAAATAGACGTTCCAACTGTTATCTTTTATTAAGGCATAGTTATCCTTACTCTCTATCTCTGTACTGGCTGACTATAAATACTCATCTATCTGTAGGTAGCTTATGATGAGTATGTATAGCCAACCAAGAGCGCTCTTTAACAGTTTTGATAACAACTTGTAATCTGTGAAATGGCATGTTACTGCTCAACATTAGAAGGATGGAATGATAATTGTTATTTCGCTTTGATACTGCAATCTATATATGCAACGAACGACAATTAATCTTAGAGTGCAATACTTTATTAAAGTAATTAATTAACTATATAGACGTATAAACATAATGTTTACTAAATTCCTAATACGTATAATAGATTTCTTTGGCGTCTATTCCTTGCGATAGTACTGTTGTTCAAGTTTTAGTTTTTTATTTCCCCGCTTCAGTCGACTCCGTTTTCATGGGATATAAAGCGCACTATAAATACATTAGGTTCAATTCAGTGCTTCATGATGAGGCCTTGTTCACGCAAGCGCTCTTTCAGCGTTCGTGTGTGTTTGCAAGTGGACAGTTTCTTATGTCACGAGTTTTTATTTATCCTGTTCCTATTTTGCACCAACAAAGAAGAGTTCGCACTAAATAGAGCTAACTCGAAGTAGCGATTTGTTCCTCGGCGACGAATATAAGTATAAGTTAGTCAACTTTTTTACATTGTTGCATTTGTTTAAAATAATAATCGATTTTATTTTAAGCTATTAATGTTTCCCTCACTTACGTGAAGTTATAACCAGCTTTGTGCCTGTCGTTGATCTTATTCCCATTTTTTGTTATAGTACACGTGTAACGATCACATACATATTATGTGTGACACCGAATGCATGCTATCATAGAGTTTGTACCAGGATTAAACTACTGATCTAAAAATGGATTGTTGTGAAATATGTAACGTAATATTTTCTTTTATGTTTAGGAATTAACCATGCTCTTTATGTGAAGATATAATTAATTTTTCGCGAAAATTATTGTATTTTTCTTGCTATAAAAGTAGTTAGTAAAAATCCATATTATAACTACGACCATGCATTGTCATAAACCGTCAGGTAAGTGATCCTATTAATATGAAGTTAGGTGACCTAAAATCCTAAAAAAAAAATGCAGCGCAACCATATATGTAATGCTGATTATTAAAATGTATGGAACAGCTGCTGTTTTTTTCATGATTTTAATCTGAGCGCTTGTAAAAATTGACTATATCCACGCGTATTTTGACCACATTGACTATGATGATATTCTAAATCTAAACGTTGTACACACAGCGACACCTCAAGCTAGACTGTTTGACCGTTCGTATGACGCACGCATTAAGAGTAACAATGGTGTTGTAAATGTCTAACATGGTTCATCGCTCTGTGTACATTCTGACTAGAGAAATGCATGTATACCAAATGTCGTAAAAATTGGGATCACCTATACAGATCTGTTTTAAAACTTGAATACAGAGATTATTACAGTAATATTTACAAGTACGGTGGCCTTGACATGCTTTATTCGCAGGACAGTAATCTAATTTTACCATTGATAGTGTAAAATAAACAATCTGCAAATTAATGTCTTACTTTTGTAAAAAAGATGTCACTACTGTCATATTGATACGTGTTTATTTCGGAAATAATTCAAATATGAAAATATTTTTTGGTAATCATAATACGTTTGATACTTCAAAATTATTGTAGTTTGGTACAGCTAAGAGCAGATCTTGCTTAACACTGGAAGTCCGATTATGATGTATGTATTACGTAGAGCATAAAACAATACAAAGGTTATTAAACAATACAAACTAAGCGTGCACTTAGCTATTCCTATCAAATAGAATTCCTTAACCTTTTAATCGCCTTGGTCTTAAATATAAGACACATAACCATCAAGCTCACGACGCCGCCGTCTTATGAGTAAAACTAATTTTTGTTTAAACCCGTGATTTTATTGAAAAATATAAAAACTGGTCATTCGACAGGCGTGCACGGGTATATGGACGTGTTAAGGCCCCTTCGAGAACATGGATTAATGTCCCCGCCTCAGGGGACATCAATTTGCCAATATACCCATGAACAGGTCTTGACAGGTTTGGGACTATTCCAAATATGTAGGAAATTAATAAGCCATTGAAACTAGCTCTGTGGGGATATTCACAATGCCTTGAAACAGTATATTTGAATCGGATTCGAAAAGTTGTCTATGAAAATCTAAATGAAAATTGTTTGATTCCGTTTCAAATATGGCTTTCCTGATGTGGCAGAGATTCTGGACCTTGTAGTCTGTGCTTTCTGCATTTCATGTAGAACATTCATCGACTGCTCCTTCGCAAAAGTACAATTCATTCTATAAACACCCTTACTTATATCAGTAGACATAATTGGTTTACCCTGTATACAACAATTTGTATAAATAAGACATTCATCCTTTTTAAATATGATTGTCATACCACTCTCGCACAATTTACTCACAGATATCAAATTTTCAGACAAATGTGGAACATACATGACGTCATTCAAAGTTTTATGAACACCATTTGTGCTTACATGCATGTCTCCTACACCACAGCTCTCTAATTTAGATCCTTTCTGAGCACATGAAATAAGCGTCTTGTTCTGTTTTTCATTATCTAATAAAGCATGATTGTTGCACATATGTGAACTTGAACCACTGTCCACTATGAAATCTATATTTTCAGCTGTGTAAAACGATGAAGCAAGTACTGTCTTTTCTTCATTATTAGATTTTTTTTGTTTCTGTCGCTTCAGTTTAAAACAGCGAGATTTGATATGCCCTGGTTTCTTACAGTAATTGCAAACAACGTTCTTTTTAACCAATAGTGCGCTAGTTGAATTATTGTGCAGGGTCTTTTGACCATCAGTGTGCAACTTTCGGTATTCCTCCTGAATCAATCGAGCACGAACTACTTCTGAAGATAAAGTGTTAGTGAGGGATGCTGTCTCCAAGGCCGATACTAGAGTGTCGAAATCCTGAGGGAGCCCAGACAATAAAATCTCTGCAATTTCTTCATCTTCTATAGTCGTGCCAATATCGGCTAACTGCTGCACCAAAGAGAAAACTGAGTCGATGTATTTTGTCTTGCAATCATGATTGTTGTAATCCACACGATGAAGTTGACGAAGCAAATTAACACCTCTGAATAAACCTCTGTCTTCATAGACGGTATTCAGCTTGTTCCAAGCCGCTATTGCATTGTAAAAGTTGATATAAAGAGGGTTTGATACTTAATGAAATCCGTGCAAATACTTTTCCCACCTTTGACGCGTCCACTTCAGTTCCTAGAACGGCATTCCATAGGTTTTCCAAAATTAATGCGTGCTTAATGGCAAACTTCCATGTAACATAATTGGAAACTCCTTCTAGTTTTTCAAAACTGAAGCCGCTGCTTATTGCAGTGTCCTTAGCAGTATCAATGCGGTTTACAGGTTCAGCCATTTTAAGGCTTTGAAAAAACATTTTGAGTAATGGCACCGCTTTACGATCACTCACCAAAATATTTATTGCCCCTTTCTTCCAACTGTTTCTGGGCTCATAACCTGAAGTGGCAGAGATTATGGACCTTGTACTCAGTAGAAGGGCGCAGGTTGGTTAGCAATAAAATGTGGTGAAAATACTTGCTTATTACTCATGTATTTCTTCATGAAATAAATGTATGATACACTGCGTCAATTATTTATATTACATATAATTACGTTGTAATTAAATATTAACATAATTATATTAGGATTTCTTTAGATATAAAAGGATTAATATAAACTTGATTTGATGTCTTTGACAAGAGAAAGTAATCGGGGAACGAACAGAGACCACAGAGTATATTATCTGTCAAAAAAGTTATAAATCGATAAGACTGCATAGATTGAAAATACTCACACAGATCAACATTTCCGAGGCAATGTGAATATTCCCACTGTAGCGATTATTTTTGGCGGTTATAAGGTTAATATAGTACAATTATTTGTTTTTTTTTGTGAACAATCAAAGAAGATCCTTCGAGTTTTGTGTGGATTAATATATATATATATATTTATGTTTTATAATTATAGCAATCTACTAGAATTAATTCTGACCTAAAATAATTGAAAATGACAAAGTGTCCTACTTAATAATGATGAAAATTAGGTGGGTATATGTTATTTGTGTTTATGGTAACATTATTACAGAATATTTTTAAAGTGTTTCTTTCAAAATGTACTTTTTTACAGTGGTTGTTAATATAGCTGGAAATACTACGATGCGTTAAATAAAGAGTTAATAATCTAATACTGTTTTTCTTTATATTTATAACATTCACCAGCCTAGGTTATGGCGAAAATCATGCTACGGTTGCATCATAAACCATTTATGCTCCAAAAACCCTTTGGATTTTAGATGGGAGGTTTAAAAGACGACAAAAGTTATTTGCTTATCCCGATTCTTTTATAACATATGGCAAAGGGAGTAATTACACTGGCAAAGTTTATTTGTCAAAAAATATGTGTATTCTTATGAGAACCAAAACCAAAGATGGTACTGAGCTAGATTTGTGTCATTTGAATAAAATATCTAGAACTCTTAATAGATCGAGACGTAGAATCTTCATACCACAAACCAATAAATCTCTTGATTACGCAGGAAGGGACTCGTCGAAATGTATTGAGCCTATCGATTCGACCCTACTGACCAATAGGAGGATATTTTAACCAATAAGCCGATAAATGCCGCTATATTGATCCGGGAACTAGTCAATAAGATCACCCGTAACGATGAATTGATTTACCACGTAATATCGGTCTCATCGGCTCTCCATAGGTTATTTCTTTCATGTTGTAACGAAATATAAAGAACCGAATTTCAATACGTTGCGACTAATTGTCGTATCATCGTAAAAGTTTATAGGTACATGTGTATAGTTGATAATATGTTAATACGATACAGTAAGAAATAGTTCGTCTGATAGAGAGTGTCGGTGTTAAGGTAAAAAGGCATGCCCCGTAGGTCCGGGTATGTAGAAAGAACGTCAGATATACAACACGAAAGTGGAAGGATATTGGAGCGGATAAAGTTCACCACCAAAAAGGTCGTCCTTTATCAGAAGGTGATGCTGTGCCGCTCAGTTCTCTATGGCTGGTGTGCAGATATAGATACATAGATGCTACGACGATGGAAGCCATCAGAAATGGCCACGAACTCCTTAATTTTTAACAGAACATGAAAGGTCTTACATAATGGTTCATATAGCGTTACGTGCTGCTGCAATGTGAGAATATAATGAAGTTTAAAAAATCTATAAAATTCGAAAATGCAGTCCCGTGTCCCACTTTTTCCTAACATATACCATGCTGGATGTAATCAATAGGAAATTGTTCAATACCTCCGTCTTCCTAGCTTTATTCCGTTTCCTAATCCATTATGTTTTTTTTTTATATACAACTAGATTGGCCAACAAGCATGCGGATCGCATCAGATGGTAAATGGTCTATTTTTTGACGAGCTCGTTGGCGCTGTATTTAGTAACGCTACTTTAACACTAACGCTCGTGGGTTCGATTCCCACATAAGACGAGCATTTGTGTATGCACGAATATGTATGTTTGTCTTGGTCTGGTGTTATTAAGAGAGGTAGGGCGTATCAAAGCAACCAGTCTGGGAAAGTACCTACTTACCACCACCTCGCAGAAAACCGTACCAAAATAACAACACCCTGAAGGGCAGTTGTGTTCCTGTGTGCAAATGAGGTCACCATTAAGCTCCCAAGGAGTCGCTGTGTTAGCAGCGGAGGTGGCATCTCGCGAGTGCTATTTAATGTACTGCAAGCGTTCATAGGCTACGGTAACCGCTTTACATTAGGTAGGCCGTATGTTTATATGATTCCGAGGTTGTATAAAAAACAATCTAATTATTACCCTTTCCCTCTGTTTGTCAACCGACAATACTATTTAGTAGTTTATCAATAAAAAAAATATAGATTCAGAAACATGCAGAAATATGTTTTCCTCAAATTTTCAGTAATGATTATGGTAGAATTTTGACTATTGGGACGAACACTAGTCTGTATAAATTCGTTTCATTGAGAAAATACCTACATCTTGTTATCATACGAATGTTTCCGAATTACCCTCACAAACATATCCATCCACTTCGAACCCTCTCAAGTCTGGAAATTAACAAGTGCCCTCTTTCCGCCAAAGTTTTATTTACACCCGATAAGATATCGATTAGAACGATACGTGAACTCGGTTTTAATACAGTTAGTAAGGCTGAACCGGCGGTGTATTGACTCGGGGCGATAGCCGCGTGATTTGTTTACGATCCGCTGTACATTGTCGGAATCCAGTGAATTCCGTGGTTGCTGACGGACCTTTCCACTCTCAGCCCATTTGAAAATGGAGAATGACTGCGATGACAGCGATGAAAACAGTCTATTACTGAGTAAAAAGACACAGGGTGATAAAGATGATTCCAACAGTGATTCAAGTGGTAAGCCGTCCTCGCCCGATATAGTGTTTGATAGCAAAATGATGAAAACTTCCACGATGGCGGAGGATTTCGCAGCCACGTGGGGCGGTAGACGCTCCTTGCCGGACTCTGGTCGTCTGCGGCGAGCTCACTCCTGGTCGGGAGCTCTTCCAGATGATGGCAGTTCCGAAATTAGAATATTGAGAGAAAGGTTAGTATTACATTTTAAGTAATTGGATAGGCCTAAATGCCTAACACGTTTTTTTTATAGATGTATCTAGTTTTGTAGGGATCTGTGTCCAAAGTATACCAGTAGTTTATTGCTAAACTTACGTAGTCCGTCCTTTCTACCTTTAAAGGTATATAGACCTTAGCATACTTCAAAGAGAGCATTTTAAAGGATAGCTTACTTTAAAGGTTGAACGGTCGTTGTGTTATTTCGAACTTTTTTAGTTCTGTATTGTAATTTTAACAGAAAATAAAATGATTTAATGTATTAACAACTACATCAACCCTAACTCATCCCAATGCAGGGATACGGACCTCCCTTCAACTGAAGAGGGTTCAGAGCATACTCCATTACACTGCTGAACTGCCGATTGGCGAAGGCCAGTGTTTACAAGCCGCCGGAAGGCCAGTAGCTTAGTTTAACGACTATCATCTATGGGCAACAGCCGAGACCGACGGTTTAACGTGCTCTCCGAGGCACGGAGAACCGCGAGATAGATAAACCCATCCATAGATAGGATGCTGTCGAAGTTATGTATTCGGTTAGAATCATACGCGCAACTATGCCATCGAGCTCTCTTATGTGATTATTATGACAATTTTTATCAAATAATAACAGTAATCAAAGTTGTCCCCATGTAGGCAACCAGAATTTATTACGTTTTTTTATGTGCACTTTATTATTTAAATGGTAATATGCAAATCTCGCTATAACTAAACTGCAACTTTAATAGTTAATTTCACTTTAACATGTTATTATTATTTGTCCAGCACATTTAGGTAATTATATTGTGTGTAGAGCGGAACCCGTTACTCACGCTTCACTAATTTTGGTTCTATATTCACCATTATGCGAAAAGGGGTAGGATGATTTTAATGAAGCCCTTTTTGCTGTATACTTATTTTTTATGGAGTGCCTGTTGACCACGCTCAATACAAAGGTAATTGTTTCCAATTACGAAGAGATACTTACTAAAAAAGTTCAATTAAATTTTAGTTTGGAAAGTTCTGTTGTCTGTGTACAATTGCTAATTTAAAAGTAGTGTTGTACCTACTTTCAAAATTAAACGATTTAAAAAATATTTTGTAGGTGTGATATTTAATGAATAACAGGAAATACTCATTGAATCATTCAGACTTTAAATTTTTTCTAAAAATTCTGTAACTATAATAGAGATCGATTGATCTCTTATAAGTGTGGACCTAAACGCATTAATGCAAATAAAAAAGAAAACTCTAAAAAGCAATTAAATGGAAAAAAGTACATCTTAACGTTACATAAAAATTAAGATGCAGAATGGACGATATTGACCCAGTTTTATACAATGTCGGGAAGCAAACTAGTATACGGCCCACCTAGTATAAAGTGGTTACTGTAGCCTATGAACGCTTGTGATACATTACGTATAGCTTGCGCGTTACCGCCCCCGCTGCTGAAATAGAAACTTACAATAGATTACTGGTAGAACATCACTCACTCGCCGAAATACAGTCCAAGGGAGTTGTTATGTGGCGTTTTTCTGTAAGGTTAGGTTTTTCCACAGTGAGTACTTTCCACTGTCACTTTAAGAGAGTGCATCAAAGCAACCCGTTTGGGGAAGGACCTCCATCTCACAGAATATCGCAGCCAAATAACAACTCTCTTATTGTTATGTTTCTGCGAGAGAGTGAGATCACGAGTAAGCTCCTAAAGTGTAGTTCAGGTCATCAAAAGTCAGGGTGATTACATGTGCGCCCTCCCTACCTCTCTGACATCCATCGAAAGCAGCCAGGACCGACGGCAGAGCATGCCTTCCAAAAACGAAGGGACTTGAGATGACTAATCTTATCGACAGACAGGTTGCGGTTGACGGGATTTAACTTCCTTGTTCATTCAGATTGACACGTGTAGCGACGCTATCGGGTTCAGGAGATATTACGTTAAAGTGGGCAACTTAAGAATATCCTTGATGCTGCAGCCATCCATAGAACAGCTAAATGCTTGCGATCAGGGATGACGTATGTTCTAACTAAAAAACTATTTCTGACCACATCAACAAAAACGCACGGTATTTGTCAAAATGACTTCCATTTTCTAATCCACATACTCAATGATTCTTCTAATGCTTAGCGTTATTCTGTTCCCTAGTTCATTAGGATTTCTCAGCTTAAGACTTGACGAATATACTGTCTTTTACAAGGAGCGCCTGCCGTCAGATCGCCGTAAGATGTCGCCAATCTTATACAAATTAGACTGCGAATGTGGTTTATCATACATAGGGCAAACAAAGAGAAGCGTAGGTACTCGTGTGAAAGAACACATTGCTGACATGAAGAATAGGCGCGATAAAAACTCTGCAGTTTGTGAACATACACTGGACCAGCCAAACCATTGCATCCGGTTTGATAAACCACAAATCCTCGTCAAGGAGAAACGCTATATGTCGAGAATGTTGCGCGAGGCTATTGAAATAAGAAAACACCCCAATTTCAATAGAGAAGATGGTCGGCAAGTACCACCTGCTTGGGATCCAGTCCTAAAAATAATCAAATCCCAAACCCAAAGATCTAAAAAATGTTCGGACACTGTGAGCGATTTTTGTGTGAATCCATCCATGTCAGTAGATGTAATAATTGAATAACTAATGTAAGACAAATACCACCTTAGTCTTCCTGCGACCACGGACGCTGCAAAGCGTTCGAAACGTCAGGTTCAACAAAATAAATAAAATACGCGATACTTCCGTTAAAAATTGTTTAATTCAATTGTATGTATGTATTGTTGATATGTAGTGTTGGAGCAAGTGGATGAGTTTGTATATCTTGGAAGCGCATTTAGCTGCGATGGAAGGTACACCACTGATGTGGAGAGACGAGTGAGTGCAGGGAATATCGTGAATGGAGCGTTGGGTAAACTTCTAAGAAGCCGTAATCTAAGCCAGAAGGCATAGCACACTGTACACAAAGCGGTGCTAATCCCAACGCTAACTTATGGAAGTGAAAGCTGGGTATGGCAGAGAGAGCATAAAAGTAGAATAAATGCGGTCGAGATGCGAGCATTGTGCAAAATTTGTGATATAACGCTTGCTGACCGCGTTCGTAATGACGACATACGAAAGAGAGTTGGTCTGAAAGAGAGTGTCGGTGTTAAGATAAGAAAGGGCATGCTCCGCTGGTTCGGGCATGTAAAAAGAATGCAGGATGAAAGAATGACGAAACAGATATACAATGCGAAAGTGGAAGGATGTAGGAGCCGAGGAAGACCAAGACTAACCATGAACAAATTGGTCGTGTTTTATCAGAAGGTGATGTCAGGAGCCTTAGGAACCGGCGAACGTGCATGAAAAGAGCTATGAATGTTAAAGAAGCGAGTGAAGTGTTTAAGGACCGCGTCTTATAGCGCTCGGTTCTCTCTGCCTACCCCGCAAGGGCACTGGCGTGAAGATATACATACATACATACATATATGTAAATAAATCCGAAAACATGAATTTATTGCTGCATGGTAGGATTCGAACCGGGGACCAGTTTGTCAATAACCGGTATTTTATCCGCTGAGCTATCACTGGTACTTACGCAATGATTATCATTTATTTTTTGTTGTTAAAGAAATGAAGCTCTTTAAGCTTAATTAAAATATAAGAAAATAGACTCTTTAATAAAATTGTTATTGGAAATAATCAAATATGTACAAATAACAAATGGTTTGGCGATTATTCCTCGCATGCACATACAGCGACAAGTCATATTAAACACTTGCAGCACCATCCTTGCTCCTATTACGTGCACCATAAGCGCGGGATAAAGGTCAAAGAGTACAGCTTGAGGTGTCGCTGTGTGTACCTATCGTCATTTGCGCCTATATTACGTTATACGTAGCTATACTCGTATATTAAACAGTAGGTAAAGGATGTTCAACGAGACGAGATAAAAATAGTAAACACACCGACCTTATTAATAATTTTATAAATTAAGCGATAAGTATCCCTGTTCTTTTTTCTTGCATGCAGACACGGCGGCGTAGTAACGTAGTCTGAGGAATCATGTCTGTACATGAATTGTCACATTTGGCAGGTCAAGTAATATTTAATATAGATACATGACGTTGGCAAAGTAACATATTGCTATAAGTGGAAAAAAAGTAATATTGACGTGGTTGAGTTGGCAATTAATTAAATTTTAATAAAACAACAGATCTATGACTGTTTAAATAAGACACATGATATTATTACATATTTGTTTAGTATTGACTTCTGACCACGGCTGCGCTAAATAGTTCTTTATATTAATTACAATGTGCTCACATTAATATTATATAGTTTGTTGTTTATCAATAGGGAACATGCATGACAAAATTTTAGGACAGATTTTAAAAGAGGAAATTGAGATAGGAATATACATCACAAACATTGAACTACTATGTACGTAGTACATAGTACCTGAATAATCACAAAGTATTTTTTTTCTACGATAATCACGTAGTTTGCGAGATAATGCTGTTAGAAAGTGGCTTGAAAATGCTTCATACTACGAGGCCGCGGTAGATGACGTCACAAACTATGAAAACTATGAAGAAATATACGGATTTAATCTATATATTAGCTGTATTTCCGCAATTCAAGCATTCACATTGATGCTTTCGTAGTAAAACGTGTTCTAAATAAGACAATGATTCAAATTATGAAGTTTGTTTTAGTTATAGAAGTTTTTTTTTTTGTTTTTGTTACACAAAAAAATGTTTTTTTGTTTTACGTTTTATATGTTAATTGTGTGATTTAAAACGAAATATAAATTTGATGCATCATACCTATTCCCTATTTTAATTCAGAGAAACGTCTACATTGAAGTCTATATGCTTTTAGTAGGTAAGCAATTTTTATCGTTGTTGTTACTTTTTAACTTTAATTTTGTTAAAGTACCTACCTATAATACCTAACTAAAAAGCCACAGACATATAATAGGAAGGTAGGTTACCTTCCTATTATGTCTTTTTTTATACAACGTCGGGAGGCATTCAAGCATACGGCCCACCTGATGTAAAGCAATTACCGTAGCCTATTAACACTTGTAATATATTAATATCACTCGCGCGATGCCTCCTCTGCTGCTTACGCAGCAACTCCTTAGGAGCTTACTGGTGACCTTACTCACACGCAAGAATACAACAACCCTCCAGGGAGTCTGTCTGTCTGTGCCTACCATGAACAAATTGGTCGTGTTTTATCAGAAGGTGATGTCAGGAACCCAAGAACCGGCGAGCGTGCATAAAAAGAGCTGTAAATGTTAAAAAAGCGAAGTGTGTTGCCTACCCTAAAAGGGACGTGGCGTGAAGATATATTTACATACGTGTAATAATAAGTTACACTTAATAAAAGAGTGGTGATAGCCTACCTACTGGTGGTAATTCTTAGAGGAAGAAGACAATCACACTTAATAAGAATATGTTGTGCGCCCCTGAATGTTTGTTTGTATTCTTTATATCAGCTTCTGAACGCACTTTAGGTACCGCATCAATTTTATGCGCACATCGATGTATGAACGAACACATATGTGGGGATTACGGAGCAAGGAATATTCAAGATACAATTATAATGCTGCGTGATATAGATAACGCTATTACATATACATTGCACGTCAGGATAAGATATGATACCTGTATCATGTCATGATCATAAATATGATTTGGCGAAGATACATGATTTTGATATGGAGTGGCTGTCGTTAGACGTTTACAACCCTTAGGGAAAACCAGCCCTTCCTTAGGTAAGGTCACACGTCTTTCAAAATATTTTGGACGTGGAGGTGTCCTCACGATGTTTTCCTTCACGGTAGAGCTAACGATAATCTATACATCTATACATATAAATAAAATTGAAGTGTTTATTTAAAGGCTAAAGGCTTTATTTTGAAATCACAGACAGACAATTGTAAGATAAATCATAAGCTCATATTATTATTTTCACGTTACCAAAGCCTAAATATGCATTTTTAACTTTTTTGTCTGTCTCTGTTTGTTTGTCCGGGCTAATCTTCGAAATGGCTGAACCGCTTTTAACGGGACTTTCACTGGTAGGTAGAGGACTTTTCGGAGCAGAATTTAGGGTCCTTTTTATCCCGTAAATATTTAGGGTTCCTGCGTAAAAAATGAAAAACTGTTAAAATTAGGGGGAAATATCTTCCCCTTTGGGGGATTTTGCAATATTATTTTTATTATTTTCATAGAATACGTATTTTTTGTAACATAAAATAACTACGCATTTTTTATGTAATATAAATAAAATAAATATACGTTGCCTCCTGTAAAGGTCAATAGATGGCGCTGTAAGAAAATTGGATCGCTCTATGGTTGCATCTACGACTATGAACTGGTTTTTTTTAAACAGAAATAATTTCATGTCTACATAGACATAAAGGCTACTAAAAGCCCAAATCTCATGCGTGCGAAGCCGCGGGCGTCTGCTAGTTATAAATATGTACATAAATCCTAAAACACGTATTAAGAGGTACATGTCAAAATTCGAACTGGGAACCAGTTGGTCAATAGAAAAAAGCGTAGTCAGTTTCGGCGGTTGGTGGTTGGTTGGTACAGTAGCTATCATTCGATGGTATCCTTTGATGGCTTAGTGAGTGGTTATGATAGCACTTGTAAACCGTTAAAAATATCTTGCGCTCAGATTTAAGATAGGTTTGTATTGATCTATCTATATTTTCACGTCAGGTCTCTTGACGCATAGGTAGAATGATATTATATCAATAGGATAAACATAGAACAATACTTAAGTAAATTAAAGCTTACCATTAAAAACTAGTGAGAATTGATATTACTGTACCTTCCTTGACAGAGACGAGAAGAATTTCTCTAGACCAGTTGTATCATGGTAATATCAATAGATTCTAAAAGATTATCCACCACACCAACCCTGTCTTGTCCCACTACGGTGATAGGGGTCTCATTTCAAACGAATGGGTTTTAGAGCATATTCTGCCACGCTGCTCAAGTGCGAATTAGCGGAGGCCAACGTATCCAAAGACTAATTTAGCCGTCAGTCCCGATTTTCTTCTATCGACAACAGCTGCGGCCCATGACTTAATGTGCCCTCCGTAGTTTGGAGAAATTCGAGATAGATAAATCCATCCATATATAGGCTGCGGTCTACATTACTCCTGCGTGTTCGATTAAACAGTTTAGCATTGTTTGTTATTTTTTTATCACTGCTGAAAGGATCGTAATGGAGTTCAGTACAGAAGCAGTATGGAATATTGAGAAGGACATAAAACTACTTATTACAGCTCGTCATGCTATCCCAAAGCGAATGAAGCTGTTGGCAGAAATTAGTTATTAGATAGAATTAATGTAAAATGTGGGTAGGTAAATGACTAATGACCCTTAATTAAATTAACAGTAATCCACAATATCAACAATTGTTTCATATGTACAGCTTGTTTGTAATACGATAACATAAATTATGGAAACAACGTTATAACTTAGATAACATTCCTGGTAATACATACATCTATCTATGCCTATATGAAAAATACATAGTATGTAAAAAAAAATCTGTTCGTATTTTTCTAGAATGACGGTATTGGACGATTTCTGACAGAGAGCTTGTCCATCATTGCGATTCCTTATAGTAAAAATAAAGTAGTTCCTAAATATTAAACACATTTAGCTAACCATAGGATCATCATAGATTTTGGAATAGAACATTTTGGAAAATACCTATGTGATAGATTAGATTTTAAAATTCAAAATTTACAGGGGTGGTAAGAACGAGAAAGCGGGCGCGATCCGACGCGGTACGATCTCATTTTGTGTGATAGGTTGCTTAAAACACGAACGTTACAAAAAATCCCACCCCGGATTGCTGCCGCATTCCCGCTCTTGTGGGTTATGGTTTCAAAATATAAATTTCTTATTACCAATAAGCAGCCAATTTGACTTTGTCTCGTTTATGAAAATATACATCACCTCAAATATACGATATTTAACTTCGGTACGAGTATTTTGATAGGTGGACATACATACATAAAAGTGGAACGCCTTGCCTGCACATGTGTTCCCTCCTTCCTACATACAATATGGGATCCTTCAAACGAAGCGTGAAGAAGAATTTTGCGGGTCAGCATGGCAGCGTCAACAGACAGGATACAGTGTAGTATTTTGGCAGTTGCAGTGCGATTTGGGCTCCTTAGACTTACCCACCATGACCAAATTGGTCGTGTTCTATCACAAGGTGATATCAGGAGCCTTAGAAATCGGCGAGCGTGTATGAGCAATGAATGTTAAAGAAGCGAGTGAAGTGTGTAAAGATCGAGTCACGTGGCGCCCGGCACTCTCTGCCTACCCCGCAAGGGATTGGCGTATAGATATAATTTAATTATTTCTTATGTTTATGTATGTAATATTCTCTTACTCGTCATAATTTAGTAAGCCGTTAAATTAGAAAGTGATTTACAAAGTGAGTGCCATGGCACACTTTGAGAATCGCTGCGTTAAAGTTACACTACCCTCTAAGGACTCGTGTACTTACAAGCGGGGGGTGAACGTTCCACATTTTGTTTCGTTGCATTGATGTCACGAAACTTCTTAATATTGATGAATACTGTCACCATTTTTGCCTTACCCCCTTGTATTCCAAAATAAATATAATTGTTTAAACAGATTAGTCCGGACGCAGACAAGATTGCGGCCGGGCGCAGTGCGGCTGCTCTCCCGCCGTCAGCGGCTGACACTTCTGTCTCTCGCCTTGGTGGACTTCATGAGTTTCTGCTCTATGAGCATCATGGCCCCCTTCTTCCCGAGGGAGGCCACTGCCAAAGGCCTCTCCGACACGATGTGTGGAGTCGTGTTTAGCTTTTACGCGGTCGTCATGTTTGTGACTTCTCCGGTGTTTGGCAAGTTTGTAAGTATTACATTGTAATTTTCAGCATGAGTGACACATCAAATGACCGTATTACTATGTATTCACAAGATATTCGAAAGTATGGTTGACGAAAACATAGTATGGTAGTATGAATACCATACTATGTATTCACAAGATATTCGAAAGTATGGTTGACGAAAACATAGTATGGTAGTATGAATACCATACTATGTATTCACAAGATATTCGAAAGTATGGTTTACGAAAACATAGTATGGTAGTATGAATACCATACTATGTATTCACAAGATATTCGAAAGTATGGTTGACGAAAATGGCTTATACATTTCTAGTAGCCACTAAACACTCGATTCATTTTATTAGCGTCTCCCGCTGCTTGCTTGCGTAGCACCTCCTTAGCAGCTTTCTGGTTCTTTTCTGGTCTCTACCTACTCACACGCAAGCTCACTCACTCGCAGAAATATAAAAATCATCTAGCAAATGGTCAGAGACGTATGAGCTATGCTATATGCTATATATAGCTTGGGAATTAAAAAAGCCGATCTGAATCGTCTTCGTCTTAAGCCCCCTCAATCTTACTTAGCCTGGTGAAAGTGACTTTGTTTCTCCATCATGAAAATAGAGAGCCGAGGTATTTGAATCAAAAGGAATGAATATTACCTAGCATATAGGTACTTATAACATGTTACTTAGTATCTAGTTTATTGACATTGGAACTGTATACGGTTAGATTCATTACGTGTATTAATAGCTGTACTTGATAATAAATCACCTCTGATAATGAACTCATTCAGTAGCGAAAGTAGCATTGTTATTTATTAGGCTCTGTTTTATTAAGGTTATAATTGCTTCTAAAAGGCGAAATCACAATAGCCGTTAGCCCGAAGTGCAAACCGGTAACATTATTCTGGCATTCTAGAAGTTTCTTCTTGATTAAAAAATATATCACAGGCTTATTTTTATGTATTGTCGGGAAGCATACAAGCAAGCGGCTACCGTAGCTTATGAACACTTGCAATATATCAAGAATCACGATGCCACCTATACTGCTAACACAACAAGTCCTTAGAAGCATACTGGTGACTTTACTCACACGCAGCAACATAAAAACTCTCCAAGTTGTTATCTATCTGGCTGCAGTTTTCTGTGAGGTGGCTGTAGTTCCCTAAACGGACTGCTTTGATGCGTCCTACCTATATTAAAACACCCAGATCGAGACATGTTCATGCACGCAAATGTTTATCTCGTGTTGGAATCGAATCCACGATCGTTGGTGTCAAACTAGCGTTGTTACTGCGTCACTGAGCTCGTCAAAGCTTCAAGCTAGACTCATTAAAATTAAATTTAGTTAGAAATGCTATTAATGATAGGTAAGTATTGGAAGTCCTAAGGAGTTGGTGTATGAGCATCAGAGTGCTAACACTCTAGCGATACTTCAAGTATTGCAAGCACTCATAGGCTACGGTAATCACATTATATATAAAAGAAATTAAAGATTTTAAAACAAGTAGTAAAGGGACATATATGAAAAAAGATACGAAATTGTTTTACCCTCGTATATCGTCGTTACAATAACTCATTAATTTATTTTTACAAAACCTTTTTTTGTCTCACGGCTTACGTATAGCAATGTAATAAAACATGTAACTTAGGGAGAAAAAGTATAAACTAAATTCTAATGCAGCTTAGGCGGAGTATTCTAATATTTATTTAAAAAAAATATTTTCAGTTGCCGAAAGTCGGATCAAAGTTTTTATTCACATCGGGCATGTTCATCGCCGGCGCTTGCAACGTGTTGTTTGGGTAAGGGAACAATAATAATGTTTTTTAACATTGTCACACAAAAGAGGTTATTATAAAGCGTGCCATAACGAGGTTTTAATCGTTTTCCACACACATACGACTATTATTTTATCTACTTACGTGCATTTTTTTATCATTAAAAGGCGTAAACGTTCAATCAACCCACGCCAATCCGCAACTGAGCACCGTAGCGGTGTATGCTCTAAACCTAATTGGTTTAAAATATACGAGTAATACAGAAGTGCTATTAGATTATATATACATTGATGGAGCAAATGGGATTTTACAAGCAAAAAACCCACATACTTGCATTTTATTGAAATTGAATTCGACCAATTTCAATCGCTTTCAGTCGAATACTCAAGTAGTTTTAAAATCAGATACAAATCATTTGCGGCTGTCTGCCACATATGAACGAGGGATCTATATATGGCCTGTTTGACAAGGGTCCAGTGCTTTTGTCTCCATAACAATGTTGTCAAACATTAGCAACAACATGTCAATGTTACGTGGATCACTGCGTTATATCATTAATATAAATATTTTTTTTTTCAAAAAATATAAACACCGACTCCAAAAGCATTTGCCATGAATAAATGCATTAAAAGGTACAAAATAACTGCTTTATTTCTTTAAATGGTGCCAGCCAAGCTTATAATTATTTGGGAAATTTCCTCAAATTTACAAAATATATTTAAAGTTACGTTACGTTAATGTGATAAATTAGCAATGCCCAATTAAACCTATTTACATACATATACAACGAATGCGCTGACACCGACTCCAAAAATAACAATAAATGTCGTAATAGTAATTTTAAGAACTAAAACAATTTTAGTAGCAGATGTTTTAAAGTCGGTGTTCTTTTTTGTAAAAAATATATTTATATCTTGCTTTTTCGTGAATTTTGCGTTCCATAACTGATTTATCGAAAGTGAACATGGCTAGACTTAATGAGCGACGACGACTAAACTACTAAACGTCCTGCACATATGAGACAGCGCCGTTTAAATGCGATGAGAGAAGAAAGGGAGAAACGGCTGTCTCAAAGTACGAAATCAAGAGAGTAGTTCACTACTGGAGGAACAGGGCGATTATCATGTATCTAAAATTGAGGGTACCTTAATTAAAGTATTTGACTACTTAGTTAAACTTAAACCCGGCTAAACTTGGTCCAATTTAATCCCACGAAGACACAAGTTTGCGCGTTCGCCGTTCAGAAAACCCCATTTGCTGTGGGTTTTCAATTACAGAATACACTTCTTACCACCGCCAATAGCATTGGAATTCTCGGTGGCGACATTTGCAGCGATGTTCGATACAGACTTCAACTGGAGCACAATGTCAAACTGGCGTCCAAGAAACTGAAGCAAGGTGTGCTCTACAGAGCAATGCAGCACTTCAGTGCGGAACAAAGACTTATATTGTGTAAGTCTCAAGTCAAACCGCACATTGAGTAGGTACTGTAGTCACCTTTGGGCGGTAGCACCTGTATACCAGCTAGGACCATATAATTCGGTCCAGAGAGTGTGAATTTTTACACACGCTATTGAGCCCTGAAGTTTCAGGAGAGATATTGCCTCTATTTGTGATAGAACACACGGTGATTGTACAACGGGTTGTGTTTTGAAGAATTGCTCGATATGATGCCGACAGCTTGTTTCTACAACCCGATTCCAGAGAAGTTTTCTTCCGAGATCTTTCAAGTTGTGGAATAAATTCTCACGCCAGGGTTTCCCAAGGGACTACAGCATGGATCTCTTCAAGAATAAGTGATCAGTCGACTTGAAGTAAATACATAGTGGGCGTGAAGACGATTTTAGAGGGCCGGCAACGTATGAGTAACACCCCTGGTGTTTCAAATGTCTATAGGTTACGGTAACTGCTTATCATCAGTCAGATCTGAACCACCCAGATTTTTAATAGGTTGGGTCAAACGGGATTTATGGGTTCCCTTACGATGTTTTCTTTCACCGGTGAGCAAATGATAATTATCAATTCGTTCATAAATACGAAAACTCGATTTTTAGTGATATATGCCTACATCAGGATTCGAACCCGGCACCCACGCTCGTGGGTTCGATACCCACACAAGACAAACATTTGTGTGCATGAACATGTCTGTTTGTCTTGATCTGGGTGATTTTAAGAGAGGTAGGGCGCATCAAAGCAGCCCATCTGGGAAAGTACCTCAACCTTACAGAAAACCGCAGCCAAATAACAACTCCTTGGGGGTTATGTTCCTGCGTCACCACAGTAAGCTCCTAAGTTGGTGTATTAGCAGCACAGGTGGCATCACGCGAGTGTTACTTAATGTATTGCAAGCGTTCATAAGCTACGGTAACCACTTTACATCAGGTGTGCCTCTCAACGTTGTATATAAAAAACCAATAGCTAGCCAAATGACTTGGATCGAAAACGCTTGCCTAGCTAAAACATTTACCTTTGAGTGGTTCTCAGGATGGTTTAGATCAATGATATTGTATTAAAAAGAGGTAGATGTTGTACTAGCGCGCAAAAACTGAGGCAATGAAATTAACCCAATTGGTCTAATATGCGCTATTCTATGATGCGCTGACGTATTTCAAGCGCAACTCTCGACAGATAGCTATCTCTCTCTATATCATGCGTTCCGTATTATCTATCCCCTTCATAACTAAGTAAGTACTATAATGTCGTAGTGGAACAATAACAAAAAGTCGCGCAGTATGAATATACGTCATCTTTAAATACAATATCATTGGTTTAGATTTAATATTAGGTTCGGTAGGTAGCGCTGTAATCGGATAGTAGATTTTTTTCGGGTAGGACAATATCTGTCAGGTCCACTGGCTTATTATGATAATGCTTTCTGTCAACTATTATTATTAAAAAAAAAAAGTGTTAGTACACCCATAGTCACAAAAGTATATGATTTAAAAGTACGTATTTACGTAATAAACATAGAGATAAGAGAGACAAAGTGTAGTGACAGGCTAGTGGGTAATCAGAGTGTTAGCGAGCGGTCCCTGTGAGCAGGTACCAAATTTTTTGCTTTGGTATATGTACATATTTATAATTATCATTTTCTCGGTAGTGATGGGAAATATCTTGCGGGAACCTGCTCGCCCAACAAATTTTATTGCAGAAGACGTGTCTAAGAAAGGTCTGGGATTCCCTCTGGGTTGTGGAGATCTGACGGCACGACGGTGGAATCTGTATGTTCGTCAAATCCTCAGGCTTAGGTAATGGACCCTGTCAAACTCAATGGATTAAGAAAATTGAAGAAAAAAAAAAAGAATAAGATTCATGTAAGAAACATACAATATACAATTAACATATAATATATCATTATTTGATCATGCTACATCTACGCACGAATATTACGAAGTGTAAGCATGTATGTCATATGGTGATCTCTTGGGAAATTCAGCTAAATAATTGTGTTTCTAGTTTAACTCACAGCCCACACAATTAATCTCCCATTCTCGGGAATTACGTACAGCGGTCTATTTTTGTCAAGACCAGGGATTGGAAATTATTTTCCTATAAGTGGAAATAACCCGCAAACGACCTTTCCTATTAATTGACTTTTGATAAATTACGGAAAGCCTTATAGAAATAGAGTAGAGATCTGGGAACAAATGTTGGATAAAATGATGGTACGAGAATATTAACAATTAATTGTTGCTTACGGCTATTATTATTACCGTTACGACTACATAACCTAAGTGCAATATTTTTTCTTTGTTTATTATTTTTGAAATTAGAAAAATTGATATCAACGGGTTCAAGGTAATGTTATTTCGATTAGTCATAATGATTAATAATAACGCTTTGTATTTTTAAACAAATGGAAATAATTGTTTTATTTTTTCAAAACTAATATAAATGTAACTTGTTTATTTAATTATTTAAAAAAATGCAATAGGTTTCTTTTTGTTTCAGAACGCTAGTCTTAGTAGAAGATAAGACGACGTTCACTGCACTTTGTTTCATGGTGCGGGGATTAGAAGCTCTAGGGGCGAGCGCCTACTCCACTGCCAGTTACGTGTTCGTCGTCAACGCCTTCCCTGATAGCATTGGCTCCGTACTGGGTATTCTGGAGACGTTCGTTGGGCTCGGCATGTCCGTGGGACCCGCCATCGGAGGGCTTCTGTACTCGGTATGAATTATACCAGAACTATTTGCATTATTCATAAATATCACTTTATTGGAAAAAGCAAAAATTTAATAACAGAAATCATGTCGAACTTGGTCTATCGATGACAGTTATGTACCTAAGCGCTGGTTTCCAGTCATTCGCAATGGAGTATCATGGTGGAATCTGGTTTTAATCTAAACTCATTCAGATGGAGGGAGGTGAAACTCAGTAATAGAAGCAGTATCCATTCAAGTGTGCTGAAATGTAAAATGACGTGAAAAGTTCATCTTTCGAATTAATGCACATGGTGCATCCCGGTGCGGCGTTTAAGTGGAGTTCTATAGCAAAAATGAGTTGAGGGTGACATATGTGTGGGTTATGAGTGGGCTTAATGTACTTTCAAAAATAGTCATGTTATATAGGTACGTTAAGTACCTTGTGCGGTAGACAGATATTTTCGAGCGTTAACTGACTAGATCCTTGCGCACCTCACTCGCTTCTTGAAATTCATAGCTTTATAGCTTATTATATAATATATTGCTTTAATGCCAATATAGCAATATATAGTCTTGAGATAGATAGGGCGCATCAAAGCAGCCCGGTTGGGAAAGTACTTCCACCTCACAAAAAACAGCATCCATATAACAACTCCCTGGAGGATTGTTGTGTTCCTGCGAGTGAGCGAGGTCACCAGTAAGCTCCTAAGGAGTAGCTGTGTTAGCAGCAGAGGTGGCATTGCGCAAGTGATATTTAATGTATTGCAAGCGTTCATAGGCTACGGTAACCTCTTTGCATCAAGTGTGTTTCCATTGTATGCTTGTTATACCGACATTGTAGAGTAGGTAGTCGCTGAGCTAAGTTTAATTGCAATTTTCCTATATCAGTAGCATTGTTCACAAAAATGTAGTAAATAGTGAATAGCACAGTTACGAGTAGTAGGTAATATGACAAACAAAAACACAAGCAATATTGTAATTTAAATAAGATTAATATACCACTACTAGGCATAGCCCGCGACTTCACCCGCGTATATCCCGGTATCCCGTGGGAACCATTTTCTTACTTTCTTTCTTTTTCCTTGGCTCTGAAGAGTCGTAAATGCAAAAAGAATTTTTCAAATCCAGATTAGTTGTTCGAGATATTAAAATCGCGTTCAAACAAACGAACTCTTCGGTTTTATATATTTGTACAAGCTGCAGCCCGCGACTTCGTCCTCGTGTATCCCAGTATCCTGTGAAAACTGCATTTTCTTACTTTACTTACCTTCCTCAAGAACTGAACCATGAAATACTAAACAAATTTTTCAAATCCGACTCATAGTTCCAGAGATTAGCGTGTTGAAACAAACAAACTCTTCCCCTTTATATATTAGTATATATTTACTGTTCCAAGAAAATAAAATAAAATATAAAATATGTTAATGTTTCAGGTAGATCGGGGGCTTTGGTCTACCATTCTACAGTCTCGGTATCGTGATGGTGTTAACAGTACCCATCAATTACTTCTTGCTAACCGATTGTGAAGGTACGTATACGTAGAATATTAAATACATACATACATACATATCATCACGCCTATCTCCCACTGCGCTAGGCAGACACTATGGAACGAAAGGTTCCGGTACCGATCCAAACATCTCTCGCTTCTTCCACACTCATCAACCTTCTCATGCATTCACTTCGGTTTCGAATGCTTTTGAGCACTTTTTCCACAGATCACCAATTTGACCTATATGTTTGACTAGGGCGGTCCTTGTCGATATCTCCCTCGCTCACTCACTCTCACTCTTGCTCGATACACTTCTTAAGTAACTCTTTTGCCATGTCTCTTTCTAAATCTCTAAAACATCTCAGCATACCTAATATTAACTTCGAATTTAATCTATTATTATTATATGGAGGCTACAAATAAATAATTATTTATTCGTAGCATGGAGGTCATTCTATTATTGTCACATTAAAATACCTAACTTTTCGACACAAACATTTATGAAGGTAAGTAAAAATGTCGATTATAATGTCATGAAAACATTTTGTTTTCACAAAGATAATATAAGAAACAGAGTTGGTTTAAAATAAGAAGAGGTATGCTCTTTTGATGCTGTTTTTTTTTATACAACGCTTGCGATACATTAAGTATCGCTCGTACGATTATCAAACTCTATTGCTAACACAACAACTCTTTACAAGCTTACTGGTGACCTCATTCACACGCAGAAACACAACAACCCTCCAGGGAGTTGTTATTTTGCTGCGGTTTTCTGTGAGGTGGAGGTACTTTCCCAGACAGGCTGCTTTGATGCGCCCTCAGAATACAGAATAAACTTATTTTGTATTCTGTATTCTGAGATTGGCGATGATGATGCTGGTAATGATGATGGTGAAAGAGTCGTTGAAATTATGGATGAAAGTTGATTTCTCTGAGAGATAAACTTTTTAATGTAAAATAATTGTAATAGTTCTGAAGTGTTAAATTTTTAATGTAATATAAATTGTCATGTTTGTGTACGATAGCGCAATAAATGAATATTGTATTTTACCACATACATGATAGTACTTTTATACTGATAAATAAAGCAATTCGTGCGAAATTATTCCTTAACCATTCCAAAATATTCAAAAATGCACAACGTTAATGTTCAAGTTTTCACTTCTGCCGGCACTCACTTTTTTTTATTATTATTGATTGTATTTTGTATTTTGTAAAACGAGTGAAAAGTCTTTAAATTGTTCGATAAGTACGAGTACCATTGTCATTTTTTGAGTACTTATTGTATATTTCGTAATGTATGTACATTAAAGATATTACAAACTAACAAAAATTGTAGAAATGTTAATAACTAAATAGTGTATCAGTTGTCTGTCCGTCCTGTCAGTATGCCCCATTCGTAACTCGTAAATTAAATAATTTTCGATCTGAATTTAGTAAAATATTGACCTAAAACCGATTTTTATTAAAATGCCAATTTAATTGTTACGAGGTCTATCTCAAAAACTAAACTAATTAATAATTAGCTATTTTGTATACTATGCTTCATAAACTGTAATTAAACAATAAATACTTAAAACAACATTTCATAATGTACTTTATTATTCACTAAACTATTAAAATTCTGGAATATGTTGTTTTAAATATTTTACAGTACCACTGGGAATACTTCGTGTGCTAGTACGATTCGCACTTGGCCTGTTTTTATATTTAATTACTCATTTTTTTTTCAGAATATGTATATGGTTCTAAATCAGCATCAATAACGCGGTTGCTCAAGATTCCTTCCATAATAATCACTGGGCTGGTGATTGTGATAGTGTCCAACACGTGGGCATTCCTCGACCCCACGCTAGAACCGCATCTGCGACAGTTTGGCTTGTCTACCAAACAGATTGGCTTAATATTCCTGTTATTCTCTAGTTTGTATGGAATATTTAGCCCAATCTGGGGATGGGTAGCGGACAGGTTAGTTGAAATATGAAAGTCATCTGTCATGTGCCAATAGGGAATATATATGTATGATTTTTTTATATATTTTTAGCCCCTACAATGCATTTCAAACGCCTGCCATTTTCGCGCGCTTAATATGACGTCATTGTCTATGATAACAAACGAAGCAATTTCACAGTGTTTTCTGTTTTCGACTAATGTATAATATGAACATGAAACAAGACAAGAAACAAGGGAGAAGTCACTCTATGGAACATTTTAAGAAATTGACATCCAAGTTTACAATGACATTTATTGTCGTGAGTTTGTAACAGTTATTTGCACTTTTCAGGAACACCGTTCCTATATGAAATCTATATGTTAGTGTGTGTGCGTTTGTCTGGGTGTGTGTGTCTGGCGCTTTTTTTCGAATATTCGAATTTTGACTGCTGACTTTATGCTGAATCCGAATCTGAAGATTCGGATTCAGCATAAAAAAGTAGAATACGAATATTCAGGAACACCGTTCCTATCTCTTAAGGAACATGGTCAAAATGCCCGACAAATAAAAAAACAAATTGAATTGTTATATAATTGACGAGGCAGATGTTCCTCTGGCAATGCAAGCTTGCGCATTCTCAACTGGCTAAACTCTTAATTAATTTCTTACTCAAAAATAAGTTATAATCAAAAATATTTTTTTATACAACGACGGAAGACATACAAGCATACGGTCTACCTGATGTAAAGCGGTTACCGTAGCCTATGAACGCTTGTAATACATTAAGTATTACTCGCGCGATGCCTTCTGTGCTGCTAATACAGCAACTCCTCAGGAGCTTAATGTTGATCTCACTCACACGCAGGAACACAACAACCTTCAAGGGAGTTGTTATTTGGCTGCGATTTTCTGTGAGGTGGAGGTACCTACTTCCCCAGATGGGCTGCTTTAATGTGTCCTACCTCCCTTAAAATATCCAAGACAAACAGACATGTTCATGCATACAAATGTTTGTCCTGTTTTTTTTAATACAGCTAGATTGGGAAAAAGCATGCGGCCCGCATTAGATGGTAAGCGGTCACCGCGGCCTATTGACGCTCGCAACACCACGGGGATGTTACTCGAGCGCTGCCAATCTTGTGATCTAAGGTTGTTTCGTCACAGTACCCAGTAATTTCTCTGCCATATCTCACCCTTCAAGCCGGAACACAGTTATATAAATATACCTGCTTGGCAGTAGAAATAGGTGAGACAGAGGTATCCACGCAGACGACTTTTGTACAAAGTCTCCCTCTGGTCTAATCTGTGTGGGAATCGAACCGACGAGCGTTGGTGTCAAAGCCGTGTCATTCACGACTGCGCCACCGAGTTCGTCTCAACACATTTAAGAACGCATAATTCTGAAGTACTTACTTGTAACTTAAAGTTTATTAAAAAATAATCACTCTTATTTGAATAATTTGCATATTCCCTGTTGGTTTTCGTTTCGTAACAATTACATTCAGTATACCTGGGAGTTACAAGCTGTGTTCCACAGACAATGCGTAGTAGCAGCAACGGAACACCGCCACTGACAACTTTACAGCAGCTTGGTCTACCAGCTCGTAGAACAGGAGGGTTTCGCTACTACTCAATCTTAGCAGCGTAGCACGCGGACGAACGTGTAGTACCGCTACTACCGCTAGGTAGAGACGCTTAGTATCACAAAGAACTATTGGCCAACTAGTCCCCGGTTCGAATCTTGGTATGTACCACTAAATTCGATGTTTTGAATTTATGTACATATTTGTATCTAATTGTCACATGCTCGACGGTGAAAGAAAGCATGGCGAGGAAATCCGCACGTTCGAGAAATTATATTTTACGGTAGTCATTCCATGAATTCTATTGTTATTTTATGCGTTAAAATATCATAATACTAGTTTATGCCACTGCACTGAAATGATGGTCATTTTAACACGAGTGCTTGTTTGTGGCACGAGGTGCAGCGGAGTGTCACAATAGATTAGCACGAGTGGTACAATGACTATTTCTAATGCAGTGCTATACATTACTTATTCTATGGTCGTACTTATAGGCCATATTTTTTTGGGAAGTACATATTTTGCTGTTTCTTTAGCAGCGTTGGATATTTCTTACGGTGTTAAATTTGCAATGTCTCGTAACACTCATTTTAATAAAATAATTACAAGTTACACGAACAAACTGAAAATTTCGTTAAAATATGGCGGATATAATTTTCATTACGCTACTGCTGCTTTCTGAAATGACCTTCCTTGTGATACTGATTGCAGTTTAAAAATTGGAACATTTTCAAATGGGAGTAGAAAAAAATCATTTAGAAATCATTTTATGTAATAACTTACGTCATCAGTCTTGTTTCTAATAAGTTAAATACTCATTTAAATAATTTTTATATTCCAACATTGTAGTTTAAATTGAAGACAACATTTTATAAATTAAAATATGTACAGATGTTACAAATTAGATAATATTACGTTTATTATTAATTTTAAAATATTATTAAAAATAATCTTTTTACAGTAAGTATGATGATATGTTTAACAGAAAAAAGTTCTAATGTAAGCCTATTGGCATGATTTACACTTTTTTGGGAACAACCCATAAAAGGTATTAAAAATTAAATAAACGTTTAATAAATAAATATTTCTTAATTACAGAGTTCACAATCATTGGTGCATGATGGTGTGGGGGCTATTCTTATCAAGTATTGGCTTGCTACTGCTCGGTCCATGCCCTTATATTCCCGGCCTTCCACGGTAGGTAACTGACGCATTTTTATGTACGTCTTAATAATTTTGAGAGAGGTAGTACATAGCAAAGCAGCCCGTCTGGGGAAGTCCTTACACCTCACAGAACACCGTAGCCGTAAGTAAACAATAAAACGGTCCTGATGTGATCGCTTCAATATTGGGAATATCGTCTGCAGTTTGACATCTCCGTTCTATCTTAATATCGTGCTCTCTACGTTAATGGTAACGTTACACCATGTTACTAACACAATAACGTTTTAGAGGTTTAGAAGTTACTGGAGGTCATAGCTAGAAAGCTCATGTACAAAACGTATATTAGGATTAGGGGTCAGGAAGTTAATTTTACGTGAATATTTCGTAACGGGTAAACGGAAGTATATGTATAAAGGAATTATACGATACAGTGAACTGATGTCAAACAGGGCGGCGCTTCGCTGATACCGTAAGCATAAAGGACAACGGCTCTTGGCGAAACAATTGATATGATGTTGTGCATCTAGATTAATGTAGGAGGATTAAATATCACTCTCCCCGTTCTCTCTCGCTCTTAAAAACTCGGTAGCTCAGTAGTTAGTAACGCCACTTTGACATCAATGCTCGTGGATTCCTTTCTTTTTTTTTATATACTACGTCGGCAAGCATACAAGCATACGGCCCACCTGATGTAAAGCGGATACCGTAGCTTATTAACGCTTGTGATATATTAAGTATCACTCGCGCGATGCCTCCTCTGCTGCTTACACAGCAACTCCTTGGGAGCTTACTGGTGACCTCACGCACACGCAGGAACACAACAACACTCTAGGGAGTTGTTATTTGGCTGCGGTTTTCTGTGATGTGGAGGTACTTCCCCAGACGGGCTACTTTGATGCGCCCTACCTCGCTTAAAACATCCAGACCAAGACAGACATGTTCATGCACACAAATGTTTGCTTTGTGTGGGAATCGAACCCACGAGCGTTGGTGTCCAAGTCGCGTCATTCACGACTGAGCCACCGAGCTCGTCAAATGGCAATGAAATTATCATTGCCATACAGGACAAATATATGTGTGTATGGAGAGTGAGTGAAATCACAAGTATACCTACTCCTAACGGCGAGAGTTGCGAGCGTTCATAGGCTACGATAACCGCTATATATCAGGTGGACCGAATGTTTGTATGGCTCTGGACTTTGTAAAAAAAAAATGCCTTCTTAATTTTTTAGTAAGATTTTGTTTATGAAGCATTGTTTATACAATATGTTTATTATGTTTTAGGGATCTCTGGTTAGACCTGGTGGCGCTGTCTATTTTAGGAATGTCAGTCGCTTTGACTCTTCTTCCCACATTCCAAGGAGTGCTGACTAGCTCTATGTAAGTTTCCACTGTACTACAAAGTAATATCCTATTGTTTTAAAAGGACAATTCTTGGAACCGGCTCTTAACAATTTAGATCAAAATTTTGTATTTAATGAAGGTAAGTTTCGTAAGTTTATGTTGGTATGGTTCCTAAAAAGAACGCGATTTTACAGAAGACACATTAAAACGCATGAGCATAGCTCGGTCTACTGTAAATATATATATTATTTATATATATATATATATATATATATATATATATATCTCGAGTTGCTGCCCTCGCTGTTAATAAAGCAATTACTCAGGAGGGGAGTACAGGTAAGCTGACTCATGGACGTATATACGAAAGACAGTACATACTTCTATCGTACAATACAATTAAACATTACACTTAATATATAACTAGTCTGGCCATAAATACGGTTACATAGAAACTTTTTTTTTTCAATTTTTTTGAATTTGGAACACGTTTATTTTGTTCGTTCGAGTTCCCGCCGTATTCCATATGTTTTTAGTGATTATTATCAAATTACAATATGAAATGGGGTGTTAAAGAAAACAGGATTGCAGTGATTGCCTTGCACAAAGTATATAGGCCGTCGGTCATATTCAACACCCTTCAAAAGTTTGGTATCAGCCGTATGTTCGTACATCGTATTATCGACAGATATACCAACACTTCCTCTGTTGAAGACCATAAAAGATCGAGGCGACCGTCTACTGTTGGAATTACAAAGACTGTTAATGCTGTTAAAGCCAGAATTCGCCGAAATCCCAATAAGAAACAAAAAATCTTATCGTCGTGGCAAAGCATCTGGCTATTGACCAGAAGGTTTTCTGTGGTTTTGTGGACCTTGAAAAAGCATTTGATAGGGTCGTGCGAAAGAATTTCTGGAACATCTTGCCCAGATATGGGATTGACGGTGACCTTCTACGTGCTATGCAATCCACCTATGAGGATTGCACAGCATGTGTGAGAGTGGACGGCAGCTTATCAATATTCATTTGTAACAGAACTTATGGCCGGACTAGGTATATACGTTATACATACATACATACATACTGAGTTAAACTGTGCCCTTTACTATGTGAGAGACCCGTGCCTGAAGTAGGCTTCCAAATAAGCTTGAGACACATGTCAAAGATATTCTTCAAACTTATAATAGGTACGAGTACTAATAAAATAATGTTTCATTCAGATACGAGGGAGGTTGCCCTGAAGCGTTGGCGACGTACAGCGCCGTGGCAGGGCTGTGGTCCTGCTGTTATTCCCTGGGCGAGGTGCTAGGCCCTGCGTTGGGGGGCATTCTCTCGCAATACTACGGTTTCCCGCTCTCCGCCACACTTTGCGCAGCAGCATGTTTTTCAATGGTCAGTACCTAGCATTATTTTATCTAAATATGTTACACTAGCGACTCGTGCCAGCTTCGTACGGGTAGTAGAGCAAACCTTAACAAATTTACACCTAAATCTTCCTCAAGAATCACTCTGTCTATTGGCGAAAACCGCATGAATATCCGTTCCATAGTTTATTGAATTTAACGCGAATAGACATACGCGGAGATTTTGTTTTATAATATGTAGTGGCCTACTGTTTTTATACTAAGCTGAGATAGTAAATAGTTATCGAAACCTATGGACACCAGAAAATATACTGTGATTCTGTAAAAACTTATTAAACTACTTATTCTTACTATATTGACGAACTCGGTGACTCACTGGTGAAACTCGCTGTTACTTTACTATGACGCCAACGCTCGTGGGTTCGATTCCTACATAGGACAAAACATTTGTGTGTATGAACGTGTCTGTGTTAATCTGGGTGTTTTTAAAAGAGGTAAGGAGCATCGAAGCAACTCGACTGGGGAAGTACCTTCATCTCACAGAAAACCGCAGCCAAATAACAACTCCCAAGAGAGTTGTGTTCCTGTGTGCGAGTTAGGTCACCAGTAAGCTCCTAAGTAAGCATAGGTGGCAAATGTACATATTTGATGGTAACCGCTTTACATCAGGTGGGTCGTATGCTCATATGCCTCCCGACTTTGTATAAAAACAAACATTTTCTAGAACCATTCGTCCCTTGGGAAATTCTCGGCGGGCAGACACATTTGGTGTATGAATCCAAATTACACACGAACCCAACAAATAATCAATAAAACTTTTTAGATAAAAAAGTGGCACCGACTTGGTTGATATTGATGCCAGCACAAAAGCAACTATGTAAATAGGTTTATTCAATGAACTTTTCCCTCTTTTTGATCTAAAACGTTTTATTTGATAACTTTTTTTTTCATTACATTCTCGTCGTATCTACAACAAATGTTCACCGAAAAAGCATCATCAAAATGGGTTCACAATTGATGAAGACCTCGGGTCAAAAGTCGATTATTACACACAGGTGAATATGGTTTTCCCAGAGTTTCCGAAAATCTGTACATATTACAACACTGAAATATCCTCGGGACCACCCTCGAGGTATGAACTATACAATAAAATAGAATCATCGAAGTCTGTCTACAATTGGCGAAGATATCGCGTTATATACATAGAAAAAAAAAGTTGATTCGAATTGAGAACCTCTTTTTTATTGTGGCTAATAACACGTACGACCACAAAGAGAAAAAATAATATTTGTAAATAGATAGGTACATACTTATGTGAAATTAAACGTATTCAAAGTCAAAGTCAAAATCTTTTTATTCCGTAAAAATGGCTACATTTGTTTGGAATCGTTATAATTTTTTTCCCTACCGTGCAGTTCATGACTAGGTGAGCACTGATAAAAATACTGCCAAAAAACTCAGGCATCCCTCTTTTTGTATCCAAACAAATTTACATAATTTATTAATTACATTATAATTGGATCGACTCAATCCCAGGCATTTTTATCATTAATATAGTCAGATACTTTATAATATATATTGATCCAGCCTTCGTTTCCAGCGCAGGCTGAGAGTGACAACCGCTGTTTTCAAGACCTGTACACAAAAGTCTTGGCCTATTTCAAAATCAATGACTCAGACTAAAACCTCTATAAGACTCTTTACGTTACTTGCAAAAACTGGTTAAAATAGTTGTAGGTTAAATTAAGCCAGCAACGGTGCTGCTGGAGCGTCTCACATTTTTATTAGGTACTAGCTTTTACCCGCGGCTTTGCTCGCATTGATAATATATATATATATATATATATATATATTTTATAAAAAGTATCCTATTTTACTTCTGATACCTCCAAGAATATGTGTACAAAGTTTCATGATAATCGGTTCAGTAGTTATCGCGTGAAAGCGTAACAAACAAACGGACATTCACATTTATAATATTAGCAGGATTAAGTAATATTAATACCTAATACAATAGTATAATAAGAGCCAAATAGTTTATTCAGATTTTGCTAGACGTAGGGGAAGAAAAGGGGAAGAAATCGCAATAGACCGAGAGACCTAAAAATAAACCTCTCTTACTAGTACTTTAATCATGAACAGATGATAAGGATGCCTCTAGAAAAGATCACAATACTGTTGGCTTCAGCCGACCGTAACCCGAACGAAAATGGTTTTGAAATTGTATGGAGTTGCGAATGAAATCGTCTCAGGCTCGACGACAACACTGACATAGCAGTCTTCACGGCAACCCGAGTTGTTTGTCCATGGACTTGGTCGCAGTCTCAGTGTCCTAACCGTGAATACATGGGGGGTTAATTAGAGAATGGAGGGAAGAGGAATTTGGGAAATCTGACGACGGGATCGTGATCAGCGACCCTGAAAACCCCCGATTTGACATTTTCAGGCCTATTCGGCAGTATTATTCAATTATTTTCTCAATTTTAATTTACTATGAAGAGGACCTGTCTTATCTTCTAGTCTGAATCTTAAGTTTAGGGCATACAACTTTAATATCGACTAAATTGTTTAGATAAGTTGCGTCTTCCCGTCAAGCAAACTCCCCATATCTTAACGATTTTTCTTGCTTACATGCAATGCAGTCGCTGTCGAGTTTAGTTGTTGCCAAATGAAGTGTTATATTTCTTTAATAGTTTCAAGTACAGATTCTGCCGCACAATTTATAAACGCAGTAAAGAACATATGAACAGTTTCGAGAAAATCGCGGTAAAAGTTGAAATTTTATTTTAGGGTGCCTAACATTTGTTGCGCAAAAATTTGTAAAAATAAATATATGGGCTTAAAGAGCAAATCCCCAAGATCATCTTGATATTAGGTTTTAGCTTTTTAATTAATTTTTGGGTATAAAATATAAGAAAAACTGTTTCTGTTATGGCTTAACTTAGTTTTTACTTGATAATTTCAACTCATGAATGCGGTATAATTGTTACTTACTGCGTTTATCAGTAGTTTGCTGTACTTACGGCACATATGTTAAATAATTCGATGTAATTTTAGATCTTACAACATAATATATGTGCCGTACCTTGCAACATACTGCATTCATGAGTGGGAGCATGAAACAAAATAACCAATCAAAACTTTTAATGCGCAGTAATATTACAATTATACTGCGTTTATTTTATGTCAATAACGCTTTCACGTTGAACTTTACCAAATGAGCAATGGGTAAATGAAACAAGGATTACAAATTATTATCGAGATCCCTTTATTTAATAAATCACAGACACATTTTAACTGACTAGGTGCAAAATGGCACTCATCTGAGGTTTAGTAGGTTATAATCATTTCAGGAACTTATGTAAATAATAAAATAAAGACCATACAAGTCATTAAAAAAACAACTCCGCTTGTTTTACATAAACATTAATATAACTTTAAATGTCATAAGATTAAGTAAATTAGTACGCATACGCATAGGGCGTACCTACGTAATAGAAAAATTTTAACAATCATATTTAAAAATGACGCATTCATAATTGAAGTTTTATAAGTATTTTGAGCATCTTAGTTTCGTTACATAGTTTTAGTTAACTAATCACAGATTTGGTAACTATATCAATTTAATTAAAAAAAATACTGAAACGCTATTTTAGATCTAAATCACTTCAGTCTTGTTATTTTGAACACAATTTTTTGTACTCTTTGAGTGGCTATGAAAATTACATAAAAAATTGTAATAGAAGTAAAAAATCAATGTGAGAACCAATATTTTTTATGTATCTACATCTACGTCAGGAGATTTTGATACCGGTAAATTATACCAGAATCGCCTTCTGATATTCCCTTCATTTCTGATTTTGGAGTTGGTTCTGGAATATATCTTTTCAATATATTTTTAACCTTCAAAAAATCTAAATGTTGTTGATGTTCATCATCATGCTTCTTTTTTATTAATAAAGTAAAATGTCCCCTTCGTACTACAACAGCCATTATATTTTTTAAATATAATCGGGGTTCTAACTTTTTTAGCTTGGCCTGCGAGGATTCGTCTTGAAAGTTATAAAAATTTGTTATGTGCATCTCTTTCACAACATTTTTGTTAGAATTAGATTTCTTTACGGCGTCGGAAAAATCATTAAAATCGTAGACTTTCTTTTTTCGTTGCAATGACAATTCCACTTGATGGTGGAAACTATCAGCGGACATAAATGTGTGCCCAGGCTCAAAATATTTAATTGTTATTGTTTGAGTAGCAATTTCGTTGCTGTTGATTAGGAAACTAGGAATGTTAATAAGGTCCAATTTTTATTTTGCGACGCACAATTACCTGCCCACAGCACTACGTTCGGTATATCTCGATGAAACGAAAAGAAGGCACGATATGCAGAAATAATGTCTTCTTGGCGTCTGCCTGAAATTGTTTCGGGCCAAATTACAGCAACAGGTAAATGTTTTGAGTCTAAGCCTAGTGGTACGAAGCTTTGATTAAAAACTATGATTCTGGGACAGAAAATTGCGGCTTTGTATTGGTCCATTCCCGGTAACATAATTACTTTTTGAAGATCAACTGAAAAATAAATTGTATCATTTGTTGTAATAGCTTTCTACACATCTCGTTGATATTCTTGTCGTGATGTCGTATATTTAATTTTATGTTCCGTAAAGTCAACACAGATACTACAGGTGTCAACTAAATGTTTTACGTGGTTCTTATCGTGTTGCTGAAAATAGCTGCAATTTTCGCATTCTTCGTTCCCTAAATTTGTAAAGGAGATGTTTAAGTCTTTGCGAACCACCTTTCTGTATACTTCACTGGAAACTTTAAAATCAGGATATTCGAAACAAAACTCCTCGTACATCGATTATATAGTAATATCACTGGGCAAGTATAGGCGATTAGGTGCATGTTCCCGTCTGTAATGAGATATGGTTGGTTTGTATTTTTTTATATGTTCTTTTATGATATTCTTTAATGATCTTATGACATTAAAATAATAATCGTATTTGATGTAAACCAATACGCGCGCGTACCATAAATGCCGTAGTTGTCAGTGACTGCGTTCATATCATGTTGCACCTATGCAACAATCGGACGAACCTTACTATGTACGCAGTATAAATTGTAATTACTGCATTAATATTAATTACGAGTCATCTGCTTTTACTATGGAAACATATCATTAAGTGATTAAGTGAACTTACTGCGCTTATACTATGTGCAATATTTAATTAATAATTGAAGAAACATAACAAGAATGCCATAATTGGCACATACTGCACTATTGTTGTGTTGTAAATTAAGTAAGCATGAATATTCACATAATATCAAGTTATTAAGTGCTCTTACTGCGATCATACAATGTGAATAAACCTAAAATATGCTCTTTACTGCATTTATGATAACATGTTTTTGCCTTGCCAAGCGAGATAGAAAAAAACGGGTCTTTGATTCTTATAGATCGTAATGTCAGCATCTCAAATATCTAATACAATCATAAACGCAGTAAGTGGAACTTACTGCGTTCATAAATTGTGCGGCAGAGATATAGATAAATAGATGCTTTGTGTAAAAAATTAAGATTTTAAAACATTCGGGTAGAGCAGCTGATACTTCCATACAAAACAAAGGCGTAAATATATTGTATTACAATGTAACATGTTTGCTATATCGGAACGCTGGTAAAATAGAACGTTAAGACGGCCTTTCCTGCGGTTAGTCCGCTATACTGTCCCCACAATTGCTCGTACGTCATTATGCTGTATCCTATCCGTATTGTTTGAATATTCTATATATACTGCGCTATCTATATATGTATATTATACAGTATTAGAATATTATGCAAGCACAATTATATAATTTAGAGACAGAACTTTAGTAACACCACATAAAACTCTTTTTTATATCACATCTTGCCTAAGTTTATGTATGGCTTAAGTGCATAATAAAAAAAAGACGTTTTTCAACCAAAAGGGATTTCATAAATTGATAAACTTTTTAAAAAACTGATTACCGGAAATATTTTATATATTTCCGGTAATCAGTTTGATATCGAGGAGAACCGTTTGACCCACGGCACGATTGACCCCCTTAAACTTATGGAACTGATACACGGTAACAAAGCGTTCAGCAATTTATCTTATGTCAATATATTAATCTCATCATTAAAAAGGCTTTTAGGAAAACCCTCCTATATGAGTTTTATGAGTAATAAGGCTGTTACCGTAGTAACCTTCTTCCTCGTAACTCACACTACGATTTGGTTTCAATTATTTTAGGCAGTGATTACCCTGACATTCTTCTCTCTGCGTGAGTCGTCCAAGTGGGTGCAGGGCACGGAGTCCGTATGCGAGTCCATTCCGTATACAGATACCACGTGGAATAGCCAGCATTTTTGCCGCACACGCAGCGCGCCGGCAAGTCGCGTTGCGGCAGCTGACTGCTCGCCGCTACTCACGCCATGCTCGTGTGCTTACAAAAATCGTAAGTAATGGAAACGTGCCCAACATAGAAGTCGAATATACAGGGTGACGATAGGATAACTTGAAAGACTTTAAGAGTTTAATGAACTTGAATTTTGGGACCAACTCTATGAATAAGGGGAAATTGGCTTTCCAATACATATGACATCTGCTGTTAGCACGCTTTGGTTTTTCTGGCTAATTTTGATGTTGACTACATAGAAAAAACGGTTAATATTTATGACGGTAGACCAATAAATGTGCAAGATTAGTCCACTTACCATTATCTAAGAATAATTGCTTTCACATTCTATAGTATTTCAGGCGAAAAAATCTGTGTATATTCTATAGTATTTCGGTTGTAAAATAAAAATTCTGTACTTAGTTGAAGTATTCTACCAGTCACTGGCAAAATTTCAGCTTCGTATAAACAGCAGTTATTATGTTTTCAGAACATATTAGAATTCATACACCCTCTGTATTTACAGATATTACATACGGCACGTCGCCTCCGAGACACTTTTGTCTTAAGCACAATAAGAGCAACAAAACTGGATCAGCTAGCGTAGCAGAGGTCGTCGCGTATTTCCTGAAATTCCAATACCTAACCAACTTCTACGCCAAGATACGTAGATCACGCAAACGGCCCCGTGCCAACTCCGACCCTAACAGGGAACTCTACCAGAACTACCTTGAGGATGGAAAGGATGGAAATGACATGGCAGAAGACATCAAAGATGAAAATTTAAATATTAGCAAGATGCCAAATGGAAATAGTTATTGTTCATATCTGGACGACGCTATTTTTGGTAGTCCGGTAGTAATGAAGAATGTACATACGGAACACTTGATGGTTAAGAGAAACAATAAGGGCTTGGTGCCCAAGCTGCTAACTTGCGACGAAGAGCGAAGGCCATCAGGCGAGATTATTAGACATAATCTTGAGAAAGTGCAGTTCTATGAACAGAATCAAACCTGTGAAGGGACTGGTGATGTTTTTGTAAGTAAAAGTACATTTCTAAGTGATTGCATTAAAAGACGGGCGAGATACATGCGTTGGATATGCTTTCATACAAAAGGTTTTAGCGCTGTTATTACATTTTTACGGAACTTACTTGGAGGCTTGGAAATAATTCAGCATTGGTAACATTACACCTTTAAATTCATGAATTGACTTCAAAATTATTGTAGGACTATGCTGACGTTAAGACATTGCTATATTTAGTTGACAACAAAATCAAACCGATCAGTTTGTAACATAATATAATATTACTAGCGGACCCTACAGACGTTGCCTTGTCCGAAAATAAAAACAATAAGTCCTGTAATCGCAGCGCCACCCACCGGGTCGAGTTGTTAATCTAACTAAACCATTATCGAATCCAAAAAAAATCATCAAATCATCATCAAAATCATCAAATCGTCAATTAGAAGGAGTTCAGTGACATACTCACGAACAGAAGAACTATATATACTCGTACTTATGAAGACATGATATAAAAGATTGTCATGACATTAATACTTATTGCTAATTCTTATACTTACCAGTAATGTCACCATCATTTCAGCCTGTATTCGTCCATTGCTGAACATAGGTATAAGTAGGTAGTCGTGAAAAAATTGTCGCCTTTCTTTCATACAAAGTTGGACTATCTAGAGTTTTTATCATATAATACAATACCTTACGACTGTATTGTACGACTATCTACCATCAGTAGGTCTTCCATCGCCAAGGGAAATAATTTTGAATAAAAATCTATTTTTTATCAAAAAACTATACCATATGTAATTATATAACTAACTTTTTTAAAAATATATAGAAATTGACTAGCTGCTGCTCACAGCGTCGCTAGTATGAACAACGGTTTAAATAATTCTTACTAGACCTAAAATAAAGTAATAATCGTAATAATAAGTTTCATAATCGGGTCAGTTGATCAAGAGATGACACTCTATATATATATATATATATATATATATACATATGTACGAGTATATATATACATATATATATATAAAACCAGTATACCTCTTTACTAACAGTTTAGAACTGTAGACAATGTATATTAATAAATATAAAATAATTGCCGTGAAAACTAGTTGATGAAATACGAAGTAATGATTCGCTTATTACTACTTATATTATATTCATAACTAATTATTGTTTATTGGTTTTAAAGGGTGTGATCACCCCATTAGTGGGCCGAAGATCATTATAATTACTATCCTGTTCCTTCTTTCGTGTATATCCTCAGACTCTCCACAATTCTGCCTTGGCACGTTTAAGTGTAAGGCGCAATGGGTTGGGTTATTGAAACGTAATTGTTGAGTAACCAACGCCGTGTTCCGCCGTGTGGATAGTTAGCGTAGAATAAACGTTAACTTATGATTGTGACGTCCATGAACTTCTTCGCTTTGCTCCTTATTTATCTATCTATCTTGATCTTCACCTGAACTCCTTTGCGGAATAAGCAGAGAGAACCGAGCGCCATAATGACTCAGTTCTTACTGACTTCAAACTTTATTAACTTCTTAAATGTATCCTTTATTAAATGTATCAACAAACATATTTAATGTGAAAACAATCAGAAATAAATGAGCGACACATCATAAATACGACAGAGCCAAAATCATCCTTACTTGCACCAAGGAATGTTTATTTATAAATATATTGAAATGAAGAAGAAATAAGTTAATTTCCTTCAATTTATTTTTCAGGATGGTTGTGAATGCAGAGATGGGGTAACTTACGTTATAGGCACTGCGACAGTATCATCTGCAGGTGCCTGTGAAGTTTAGGATTTTAATTTTAGAATTTATTATTTTTATTAATTAACAATAGTTTTTTAATTTGTCATAGATTTTAGTAAGTGATTGTAATATACTCAAAAATAAAATAACATAAAAAAATAATTTCGTCTCGAGTTTTACTTTCCCTAGCGTTTCTGAGTAGCAAAAATATTTCAAGAGTCGCGCAATGTATTAGGAACACACAAATACGAAGAGGTTTATAGCATTCCTTTTCCACATTCCAATTTCAGTTTCCCGTGATTCCAAACCCAACGATTCGCTCTCCTGGTGCTTCCTGCGACCCCAATACAATCGACCTCTGTCGACGATTTTGCGACGTTGTCATGAAAATCGCGAACAAAAGATTCTTGACCAGTGTCCACTTGGAAAAAGGAGATGGCATATTGTCGTCGTGCGCTTGGGGAGAAAATATGGCTGCGGGTGCTGCTGTGCGTCCAATGGTAAACACAATTGTACTAGGGGATAATAACTACAGTAGAAGTATAGTGCAAATATATAGTCAGTAAAATTACTCTAAAGATTGCATTGTTTATTAATTTATTAACATACATCATTATCAAGGGAAAAACCATTTTTGTTATTGATTAAATTCAGGTGTTAATTATTCTGTGAAAGTTAAGCATCAGTTGGTAATGTCTATTAGCACGGACTGGCACCCACCCACTACCGAATTGTTTGTTTCTTCTGATATACATCATTTGATTTAAAAGGTAAGAGTGGTACTGGTGGTTTAATTTTGGACTCGCATTTTGAAGTGATAACTTCTTATGGTAGGGTAAACCGCTTCGTTACGTAACGCGTTACCGCGCCAGTCTGTCTAGCTTCCCTTTCTCTCACGCATACGGCAGCGGATTAGTTTAAGTTATCACTTCTGTCCCGAGACGCACACGTTTTTTTTTATACGATGTCCGGATACATATGCATACAGCTCACCAGATGTAAAGTAGTAATCATAGCCAATGAACGCTCGCGGTCAACCCAACTGCTAACATAGCAACTCTTTAGAAGCTTATAAATATTTTTTAATGTATAGTTACGAAAAAAACGCGCTGTTTTTTATTACGAAGCTCCATAGAACAATGGGCATTCTCCTTGTCCAATATAAGTTTGGTGAAATTATGACTTCCCTGAAGTCGACTTTCATGGTTTTTCATACTTACCTAAAGGGTATCCAACGAGATGAGATAAAAATGGTAAACACTCCGGCCTTTACTGAGTTTCGTTACAAATCTAGCGATATGAATCCCTGTCCTTTTGTCTCGCAGGCAGGAAAGGCGACGCAAATGTCATTAAGGGTTGCTGTCTATAAATTTTGGCACGGGAACCTTGTCGTCATGAATTCGTCACATTTGGCAGGTGAAGTAAAGTATACGTGGTTGAGTCGTCAGTTAATTAAAATTTAATAGAAACTAATATCTAGAAATCCTGTGATCTATGTCTATTTAAATAAGAGATTAGGTACATATTTATTGATGATATTATTACATGATGAAAGACGAATGTATGGAGTAAGGCTTACTATAAAATGCGAAGAAAATAAAAATATTGGTATTTGAAAGAGAAGAAACCAGTAGTGTAAGGATTACGGTTGATGATGAAGTGTTGGAATAAGGAGATGAGATTGTACGTCTTGGATACGGTTTCAGCAGGGATGTGAGTGAGTGCTGGGAACAATGTGAATGGAGGGTTAGGAAAACTTCTTGGCAGTAAAAACTTGAGCCAGAAGGCACAGCTCGCTATGCACAATGCAGTGCTGGTCCCAACGCTTACTTATGGAAGCGAGAGCTGGGCATGGCAGAGAAAGCATGAAAATAGAATAAACGCTGTCGAAATGCGAAATTTGTGGCGTAACGCTTCTAGACCTTAATCGCAATGATGATGTTAGAAACGGAGTTGGACTGAAAGAGAGTTGCTCCATTGTTTCAGACGTGTAGAAAGAATGCAGGATGAAAGAATGACGAAACAGATATACAATGCGAAAGTGGAAGGATGTAGGAGTCGAGGAAGGCCAAGACTTACCTAACACGATAAAATTGATCGTGTTCTATCAGAAGGTGATGTAAGGAGCCCTAGAAACCGGCGAGCGTTCATGAGAAGGTCAATTAATGTTAAAGAAGCGAGTGAGGTATGTAAGGATCGAGTCACGTGGCGCTCGGTGCTCTCTGCCTACCCCGCAAGGAATTTGGTGTGAAGTTATAGATAGATAGATGGGCATTATTACATATTTAGTAATAGTGTGTGACTGTGGCTGGACAAAACATACGTTTATTTAAATTACAATCTGCTCATAAAACTAATCAAATATTATAATTTTTATTGTCTATGAATTTATAATAAAAAATATGACAAGTTCGAAGTCTTTTCCGTAGGCAACAAAGAATATAATACTCCCTGACGGGAAGTAGGCAGTACGCAAGTTTTGTATTAGTCGGGTTTTAGTTTTCAGCTTTAAATTTGTTAAAGTAAATGCATAATAAGTTACACTAAATAAAAGAGTAGGAATATAATGATAATACTCAGTAAAAATAGTGTTGCGACTTGTAGCTGTTATAATACGTAAGTAGCTAACATTCTATATATGGATATTTGAAGATTCAACATTTTGTTACCACATTCATTCATTTTGTTGGTTGGTGGTGGTACTTTTTTAGGGACGCTTTTGAAATGTCGGCGTCTGCGTTGAATGGATACCGTGTCGTGATCACTAGGAGAACATAACTACAGAACAGATCTCTTAATGCATACCGGTAATAAAAAGGTATGCATAGTGACACCATCGTATCGTCTTTTAATTTCCTAAAGAGGCCCAAAGTTCTTAAATGGAATTATTTTGTATAATCGATAAAACAATAAATTATTTAGTATTGTATTAAATAAAAATCTTGTCGGCTATATAAATAACAAAACTATTGATTACTCCTTCCCCTCTGTATTTGTATCAATGAACTTACCGTAGGTACGTTGTACAGATCTGATTGGACAATGATAGAAGGGGAGAGTGAAAATCGATAATTCAACCCTCAACGCGCAAAAATGGGACAGAGAGATAGAAACGCAAATGTATAAGTGTTCGACTTCATAGTGCCCTAGTCCAATTGGATCCTAACTACTTTAAAGTAAGTAACAATCTACGAAAGTCATGATTTTGTTTTAGGTATTGTTTTTTTATTCTATGTCGGGTGACAAAAAAGGCAGACGGCCCGCCTAGTGGGAAACGGTTATCGCACCGTAGCAGATCGATTCCAATACAAAGAGAATCGTTCGCGCGTTGCAACTCCCACTGCTATCGAAGTAACTCCTAGGAGTAGGTAGGAGTTTATTGGTAATCTTAGAAAATTTATATCTGGCTACTTTCCGAGCCGGATACAATGAATTAGTTATGTTTGCCCCTTTAGGTGACCTAATAAAGGCCCACAGGGTCCAACTACATAGTTAATGTCAAAAAAAAAAATATTGTTGTACCCACCTTTTAGCAAACATTTCATCGTAGGCAATTTTTTTACTTATCTCTGTTTGTACGCCCCCTAATTTGTGGTGTTATTATTATCCCAACGCGATAGTAAATACTATAAACTGAAATATGATCCTATTTCAGCAGGAACATATGCCTCATCGTGTTTGTTCGTATATAGAGTTCGGCAGAGCGGCTGGTTTCTTTAAAATCATGAAAGTTATTGTATTATTACTCTTTATAATTAGTGTTTCTTTAACTAAAAGTTCTAAAACTGAGAAACCATGCATACTTGTACACGGGAAGTGTCACGCAATGGAAGTATTAATCAACGGATTAGATCGTCCGTATCAACTGTCATATTCGCATTACAATAACACTTTATATTTTAGTTATAATACACACCGAGGAGTCCACAAGATCGGATATGTGAAGGGAAAACAGAATTTCCCGACAGTAGTACATGAGGCTGTGAACGGTTTCGCGACTGCAATAGATCAGCAGAATAACACTATTTATTTCGGCTGTGGCAACGCCATCTTGAAACAGGATCTAACTAAACCAAAGCATGTTGTTACTGTAGTCAATAATACAGACATATGGGATATGTTCTTCAAAGAGCATCTTTATTACATCAAATATCCCCAATTGCAGCTACATAAGTATCTTGGAGAAAATGCAACTGAACTACAAAAACAGATTCATGAAGAAATATACCAATTTGTGATAGATGGTGATAATGATACCTTCATAACAAATAAGACAGGACTTTATATGATAAAATATGAGACCGATATTCGTATACTATTCGAGGGAGCAAAAATATTTCGAGCTATTGAAGTGAATAATAAAGGTGTAGCTTATTTTGGCGGTCAGAACGATATTTTTATAGCAAACAAGACCAGTCATACATTACAGAAGATTTTGGCAGTACCAAATATATTCGGTTTGACATTTGATGATCACGATAATATTATTTACTCCGATCCTCACCAAATTGTGAAACTGGAGCCACATCCATCCGTAATTAATAAGACAAGTAAAATCATAGAGAAAGCTGTGAAACATGTTGATTGAGGGAACAATGATTGAGTGGTGACGGTAATTTTACGGTAAAAGAGTATATATTTACTAACGATTAAACTATGTACTACTAACTTGTTTTACTATTTAATTTCATAGATTTTTTATTCAGCATAAGGAGGCATACGGCCCACCTGATGTACCGTAACCTATGATCGCTTGTAATACATTAAGTATCACTCGCTCACTGTTACTTCTGCTGCTAACACAGCAACTACATAGGAGCTTATTAGTGACTTCGTTCACACACAGGAACACAACAACTCTCAAGGGAATTGTTTTTTGATTGAGGTTTTCTGTGAGGGGGCGGTATACTTCAGCCAGTATAGGTAGGTACCTACGCTTCCCCAGAGCTTTGTTGTGCTCTGATCCTCGCTTAAAACACCTAGACCGAGACCAACATACATGTTAATGCCCACAAATGTTTGTCCTGTATGGGAATCGAACCCACGAGCGTTGGTGTCAAAGTAACGTAACAGCGCGTTCCACCACTACGCCACCGTGCTCATCATATGTACTCACTCTATTATTATTTTTATATCACTAAGGTGCATACCTACGTACAACCTGCCAGAAATATCAATCGTGCATTGTCGACCATGTAAAAACTTCTTAACATTATAAAGATCTTGGAAGGAGTCGAATTGTACTGCGAATATTGTTTACAATAGGGATGCAGCTGGACTCTGTTATCTGTACAGTAGCCAAAGCAATAATTTCAAAATAATTTGTCTATGTGTCTGTTGGTTATGCAAGCAGCAAAACAGAACTACTGAACGGATTTTAATGATATTGTACATTGAACATCGTATACCTATTTAGGTCAATTTTTATATCGAAAATGCTTAGGGTTCTTGAGTAAAGCTTTAAAAAATTAATTAAATTCCACGCTGGCGGAGCGCTGGCTGCAGCTAAAAACAAACAAGTCAAAGTCACCCTCTTCCTAGCGTTACCCCGTTTCTTAATCCCTTAGGATTGGCGGAGTCCCATACCTAAGTCTAGGGATTTGGAAGATATTGATTTTGGACTACAGTCAGATCTCCACAGATACGGAAAATCAAACCTTTCTTAGGTTAGGTCGTCTGTCGAAATATAATTTCGTGGACGCGCGTTTTTCCTTACGATGTTTTCCTTCGCCATCGAGAATGTGATAATTAAAACAACAGTGTCACAGAATTTCTCAGAAATGGCTAGATTAATTTTAATGTTTTCTTATTTATTTATTATACATACACTATACACTTACAGTCTTTAGAACCAAAACGTGTACAGGTCAATCGGAGTAACATTAATCGTAAGTACTCATACACATATACAATAAAATTATTAATATGACCAATGTAACTATACAAATTAATTATTAATTATTTCATATTAACATTATTCACGAAATATTTTGCGTATTTAAATAAATCAGCCTCCGTAGTATGGAAGAGGTCAATATTCTGATTATAAGCAACAAGAGCATTGAGCAGTGCCAGGGCACGAGGGGCACTTTATGTTTGAGTGGGTCCATGAATGGTTCAGATTTAGACCCGGTTGTGGTTCAATCGGGTTCAAGGATTTTTTTATTTTCAGACAAGACAATGTCAAGGTCCGCTGGTACATTTATAGATTCTTTAAAATATAAAGCTAAAAATAATTAAATTTCTACAAAACCCTCCTACTATTTCGTTATAAATTCTTAAGTTATATTTGGAAATTACTTTATTTCTGTTACAAATGAACACATTTACTTTGCTCAAGAATTCTCTTGTTACAAATTTGCTACACCCACACGCTGTAAGTATACTATTTCTTAATAAAGAGCAAGAAATTCAGAATATTGGTATTTGCAAAAATCCTTAGCTAAATGAATTAAAATGGGTAAGTTGGAAATGTTAAAGTCATGCCGATAAGACATAGTAAACAACAGTTTGATAGCATTGCAAAAAAAAAGACGTTAGTGAAAAAATTTAATGAAAAGTTTCGCTATGTACTCATACATGATGCAGCTCGATGGCGCATCAGTTAGTAACGCCCGTGGGTTCGATTTCCACACAGGACAAATATTTGTGTGATGTTTTTAAGAGAGGGAGAGCGCATCAAAGCCGTCCGAGGGAGTACCGCCACCTGACAGAAAACCGTGTTGTGTTCCTGCGTTCAAGTTCGAAGTCACCGGTAAGCTCGTAAGGAGTTGCTGTGTTAGCAGCAGCAGTGGCATTACGCGAGTGATACATAATGTATTTCTCCCTACGTTGTATGTAAAAAAAAACACACAAATGCACGCTAGCTAGGGACATGAATATCAGTAAGTACTTTTTTATATTGAGTACATTATACTGGTACTTTTATACTCAATACTTTTTATTACATTACAATTTTACGTTTATGTTAGTTTACACATAAGTTAGGTATGTCAAAGAAGACTTATTTTCTATAATCTCATGATATAAATAAATGTAAAATAAATAATACTTTGACAAATGAGCTTATTGACATAACCACACATTAAAACAATATGTAGAGCCTTGCAACTTTTTGTCTGAGATTAAAAAGCAGTTAAAAATAAGTACTGTACACAGAGTTATTGCGCAACCTGCAGGAGTGGTACGGTAGCCACCTCATATCAGGCGGCTGATATCCATGTTTCCCTCCCGATGTATAATAAAAATATACATTAGTTTTTTATTGCTTTTTATCGATGTAATACAGGGGACGGATTACAGGTGTCAAAGTAAATTGGCTTCCTAAAGCGCAGGCCACACCGACGGCTAGCAAGCGAGCGATCAAGCTGGGCGAGCATCGTTTCCACCGCACCGCACCGCAAACTACAGAGCTAAGTTACGCTAACGAGGTACACGAATAGCATCTCTGTCATCGTCTGATATTTCGTTCGCATCGTTTGTATCGCTCATGTATGCTCATTTGCTCATCTCTGTAGTTCGCGGTGTGAACCGAAATATGAAAAGAGGTGAAACGATGCTCGCTCGGCGCGCCCGCCCCTTCCGCTCCCGTAAGGAGCGAACGACGGACTAAACGCTCCCCTCCCTCTCCCGCTCGCTCTCCCGTCCGTAGTTTTTGGCATGAATTTGGCACATAGGTTAGCTTCGCTTAGTTTGTATAGTTTCCATCTAGTTAGCTAGCGGTGTAGCCTGCGCTTCAAACTGTAAACAGCCCAGATAAATTAACCCCATTTTTATTAGGACTAAGGTTCAAAGTTGAGAAACTCACAACGATTCAGACCTTCACCAATTTTGTCGGTTAAACGGATCAACACTGTTTAGAACTGATAACAATCGATTTGATTGTTCAAATGGCTTTTACATGGAATACTATAGGCAGAAACTTGTTTACAATATCGTTCGTATCGTAAACTATGTTACCAATGGAGTGGCAGTGCGATACATCAGTAAGAGAGGTAGGGTATAGCAAAGCAGCGCGTACACGAAAGTACCTCTACCTCGCAGAAATTTGCAGCCAAATAACAACTCCCTGAAGTGCTGTTGTGTTCTTGATAGTGAATGAGATCACTAGTAAGCTCCCAAAGAGTTGCTGTGTTAGCAGCAGAGGTGACATCGCGCGTCTAATATACATAATGTATTGCAAGCGTGCATAGGCTACGGTAGCCACTTTACATCACGTGGGCCGTAAGCTTGTATGCCACCCGACACTGTATAAAAAAAAATATTAGTCCACTGTTGTAGTATGGGAGCTGTTTATTGAAAGACATCTTGATAGCGACTGGTTTAATAATCAAGTACCCACCACCTACAATATAATATTTATTACTACCACAACATCTCCCTTCTCATAACATTTGTTAACATTAAAACGACTTAAACTTAAACATTAAAACATTTGTAATGCATAAGTACTTTCTGAACTTCCAACAACTAGCACTCAGAAACTACACAATGTTTTCCCATTGTCCGCTCTATGTAAAATTATGTAACTGCAATCAAATCATACAATATTATTTTCTTCCTTTCTTTCTACAATAATTTAAATGACAACATTTACTTCAAAATTTTCTCAATTTTTAGTGTTAACATGTTGGAAGCACACAAGGGTTCAGCAATAACATGAATGAACATGAGTAACGAAATACGTTATTTAAATTATTGATGGCATACATATCGCTCGGGTGGGCGGACCGTTCTCCCGGCGCGAGTAACTATCGGTCTGTGCGATTTCTGCGAACTGACGCCCGTGCTGCCGGCTGCAGTGAGCGGCGACCGTTGCTGGTTGGGGTTAGAGTTGCATACGTCATCCCAGTCTACATTTATAACATTATTTGAATTATGACTTGTTTGCCCCTGAGAAACTGGAAGATTTAATAAATGCTGACGGTTCCTGCGATAGACACCACCATTTTCAGCTTCCACCCAGTAAGATCTGTCTCCGCGCGCTTTACTTATAACCTTCGCTTGAACCCATGTATCTTTATTTCTCATACGAATTTTTTCATCATTCCTTAACTGTGGTAAGTTGCGCGTGCCGCGGTCATAATGGATTTTGGATTTAAAGTTGTTAGCATGTCTTTGTGATTGTACAGTTCGGCCCTCGATCGTTTTTGGCCGTAAAACTAACTCACTGGCAGGCAGTCTCGTGTTGAGACGCCGACCCATCAGCAACTGAGCTGGGGAATAATTCTCTCCTGTCAGTGGGCTGTTTCTAAAATTGAGCAATGCTAATTGCCAATCTTCACCGCTTTCGAATGCTTTTGTCAACAACGCTTTTACTGTGCGGACATTCCGTTCAGCTAGCCCATTGGAGCGGGGATACATTGGGGAACTAGTTACATGGGTAAATCCCCAGACCTCACTAAATTTTTTAAATTCCTGCGATGAAAACTGAGTCGCGTTATCCGTAACTAGTTTATTAGGTATTCCAAAACGACAAAAAATATTTTTAAAAGCTGTTATTACCGTGCTACACAACAAATTATTCAATGTTGCAATTTCTACAAATTTGGAGTAATAGTCTACGACTAATAACTGTTGTTTTCCTTTAAACTCAAATACATCGGCCGCTACAGTATCCCACGGCAGGGCTGGCACAGCATGCGGCGTGAGCGGCTCGCGCGGATTCGCGGCCCGATGACGCTGGCACGTCTCGCAGCCGAGCACAACGCGCGCAATGTCCGCCGACATGCCCGGCCACCACATTACATCTCGAGCCCTTCGTTGACACTTTTCCACCCCTAAATGACCCTCATGAATACGTTTAAGCATTTCTCCTCTCAGAGTTTGAGGTATAATAACACGTTCGTTTCTGAACAAGATGCCTTTAACTAAATGTAACTCATTATGCACATTCCAATATAATCTGACTGATTCATGTACTTCTCGTTTATTATTTGGCCACCCTTCCCTATAATAGTTAATCAATTTTTTAAAAATAATATCGTTTGATGTTGCCTCTCTCAGTTTACCTAACATTTCTGGGGTGGCTTCTACGTTCTCATAAAGCGTGTTAACATGCACCGTCACATCCTGACTTAGATCTTCATCTGATACTACTTCAACGGCCGCGCGCGATAGGGTGTCCGCAATGAACATCAATTTCCCTGGTTTATAATGCAGTTCTATATTATACTGTTGCAACTTCAACAACATACGTTGTAAACGCGGAGGTGTTTCATTCAACTGTTTTTTAAAAATAACTTCTAAGGGTTTGTGATCACTTTCCACTATAACTTTGTCGTGGCCATAAACATATTGATGAAATCGCAAACAACCAAACGCCACTGCCAATAGCTCCTTTTCAATTTGGGCCCAGCGTGACTCCGCGGGCGTGAGCGTACGCGCGGCGTACGCCACTGGCCGCCCGCCCTGCATAAGGCACGCGCCCAGACCTCGCGAACTCGCATCAACGGACACCGTTACTTGCTCGTGTGGGGAATAAAACCTAAGAACAGGTGCACTGCTAATTTTTGAAATTAAAACTTTGTATGCGGTATCATGTTCATGTGACCACATAAAATCTGAATCTTTTCTTAGTAATTGACGTAATGGGGCCGACAAGTCGGAATATTTTGGGATAAATCTAGACAAATAATTAGTCACGCCTAAAAACCTTTCTAATTCCTTTTTTTCTTTTGGTTTCGGCATATTTAAGATTGCTGTAATGCGAGACATATTAGGTTTAATACCGCTGAAATTAAACGTATGCCCTAAAAAATTTATCTCCGTGGCATTAAATACGCACTTATCCTTATTAAACTTCACTCCGTTTTCCTTCGCCCGCCGCATCACTTCTTTCAATCTTTCGTCATGCTCTTCCTCTGACCTACCCCAAATCAACACATCATCAATATATACTTCTACACCGTCCATTTTAAATATGTTATACATTTCTCTATGAAATATTTCAGGTGCACAGTTAATTCCGAATGGCATCCGTAAAAATCTGTACCTACCAAACGGAGTTGAAAACGTACAAAGCTTAGAACTGTCCTCAGTCAACTTTAACATCCAAAATCCATTTTTGGCATCGCATTTTGAAAACACTTTCGCTCCAGCCAGATTACTAGCGATCTCTTCTAGAGTTGGTAACTGAAAATAGCTGCGTCTGACAGCCCGATTTAGATTTTTAGGATCCAAACAAATACGTAGGCTTTTATTGGGCTTTTCTACTACTACTATACTCGACACCCAATCAGTCGGCGAATCCTCTTTTTTAATTATTCCTAAATGTACCATATTTTTTAACTCCTCTTGTAATCGAGGGCGTAACTTTAAAGGTATTTTACGAGTAGCATTCACTACCGGCGGCACAGTGTCATCGATTAGTATTTTACATTCATTCGGGAGGCATCCGATGCCCTCGAATACATTATCATCAATATGTGTGCTGCTTATTGACCGTACGTCACAGCGAGCTATAATATGTAAACTGACACAGGCCTTCAAACTCAATAAATTATTACACCTAACATCTAAAACAAATATTTTTTGATACGATTTCCTGCCATTATATGTCATTAAGGCATCGAAGCAACCAACAACCGGTAGTCGTTTCTTACTAATTTCTCTCAGTATAGTTTTACAATTATTTAATTTTTTCACATTAAACCCAGCATTAACATAATTGCGCAACGACATAACCGATGCGTCGGCGCCGCTATCTAGTTTGAACACAACCCTCACTCCATCGACGTCGAGCGCGGCGCACCATGACTCGCGCGCCCCGTCCATAGCTTCGATACATATATTAGATATTAACATCTCACCAGTTTCGCACGAATTAATCTCACGCTGGTCACTGTCACATTCACTTAATAGCTCCCTCGTGAACTTAACCCGGCAACACCTAGCAAAATGACCAAACCGCTCGCAACGATAACACCGCACTACAGCGGCTGGGCAATTATCCCTTGCACTATGTTCATAGTTACACTTACTACACGCACTATCACTTCGTTTGCGTTCGCCCGGCGGGAATGTGCGCCGGTCTCGCCAGGGCGCGCCGCCGCCGCTGTCGCCGCGTGTTGCTTGCGAGCGCTGCTGTAGGCCGCGCGGCGCCCGGCGCGCGCTGGGGTATCGTGCGCCGCCGGCGCTGACACCGCGACCGAGCTGCTCCACGGACATTGATATTGCATTAGATGTTGCTCTTCCGGAGCTACAAACGGCGGCCTGTTCGCCCGCTTGCTCCGCCGCTCGACACCACTGAGCCGCGTCCTCTAACGTTAATTTCGATTTTGCTAATAGTTTTTCTCTCATATGAATGTCCTTTAGTCCTCGAATTAACTGAGTTAATATCAGGCTATTCTTCAACGTACCGAATTCGCAGTTTTTACTTTGGGACTTTAATGCACTTAAAAATTTATCGAAAGAGTTGACATCTTGATATATCTCAAAAAACATATGTCGCTCAAAATTAACATTTTTTTCTGGTTCACAGTATTGAGCAAACTTGACACATATAATTTCGTAATTATCTCTGTCGTTTGAATTTAACTCCAATTCCTCATATATTTCCCTTCCATATTTTCCAATTACATGCATGAACAGGGCACATTTTTCTTTAGAACCAATTGAATCTTTTCCTGATGCGATTATAAAATAATCGAACGACAGCTTCCATTCTCTCCAGTTAGCGGCCACGTTGCCATCGCGCTGTAATGGCGCCGGCTGTTGCAAAGCCGCGAGCACTTGGCACACATTACTTTCCTTGCCGGTACTATCTCCCGGCATTTTGCGTTTTGCTAATTATTATTTATACACTTTTATGCACTGTAATATACTATTTTGTCCCGTTATTTACTAAGAAATCACACCTGACACCATGTTGTAGTATGGGAGCTGTTTATTGAAAGACATCTTGATAGCGACTGGTTTAATAATCAAGTACCCACCACCTACAATATAATATTTATTACTACCACAACAACAACAACAAAAAAAGAGGGAGTAACAACGTGACGCACTACGAGAGTTATTACGTCATATTGTTACTCCATCTGTGGACTAATATATTTCCTGAGCTCCATTTTAAACCGACGAATTTCTTCACTATCAAATAAAAACGTGTTTTGTTCGGAATTTTATTATTGAATCCTCAAAATTATTTTAATAATATTTATGGTATTGTCTTAGGTTTTCGCGATTGTTACACATTGAATTAAACAATTTTTAACGGAAGTATCGCGTTTTATTTATTTTGTTGAACCTGACGTTTTGAACGCTTTGCAGCCTCCGTGGTCGCAGAAAGACTCAAGAAGTCTTCCTGCGACCAAACAAATAACAACAAAACAAAACAAAATAAATAAAACACGCGATACTTCCGTTAAAAAATGTTTAATTCAATATTTATGGTATTTAAACAATGGACATGCAAATGATAGAAACAAAACAACATACAGACAAGATTTAACGACATCTAAGTGCGACTGTAACTCATTATTGACAGATTGGATGATGGGTACAAAAATAATCCAGATATTATGTTCTCATTGTTCAACCTGAACTAGGTTTGAAGGTGGCACTTAAAATCCCAACATCTAACCTGGGTTGGATGACGATATTTGAAGATGGGAATGCGTTATTTTTTTTTATATATAAGCTCAGCACTATGTTGAACACCGCTCTTCTTTGCCTTATGATAAGCGAAAGAGGAGCCCAAATCGCAACTTCAACTGACAAAAGATTACACAGTATCCTGTCAGTTGACGCTGCCATGCTGGCCCGCAAGATGCTTCTTTACGCTTTGTTTGAAGGATCCCGCATTGTAGGAAGGAGGAAACACATGTGCAGGCAAGGCGTTCCACTTTTTATTGGTACGACATAGATAGGAGTTGCCGAACTTTTTGGTACGCGAAGAAATGTTCTCAACGTGAAACAATGATATCGTAAGCCTGCACGTGTGGTTCCATGATGGAAGGGAGAGGGTGGTATAAGGAAAACCAGTTCTTCAAAACACTCGCCATGGTAAAGGCGGTAAAATACGCTTAGCGAGCCAATGCCCCTATGGAGTTGAAGAGGCTCTAGGTTTTTGGTGACCACTTCGTTGTCGATTATGCGGATAGTCCGTCGTTGTAACCTATCGAGAGCCTCGAGAAGATACTGTGCGGAGCCATCCCAGAGATGCGAGCAATACTCCACGCAGGTTTGAGTCTTATAAAGTAGACAAAGCTAGTCCGGCGTGAAGAACCGGCGCAACCTGTTCAACACTCCGAGTTTTATGGAAGCTGTTGATATGAGGCTCTCGATGTAGTTTCGTTGGTTATTTTTTCATGATGTTATTCATGGTAAGTTTTATCGACTATCTTATATGAGCTAACTAGAATTTTCCACTCTACTCACGTCGTCCAGCCATAAATTTTAAATGTGTACTCTACATCCATAAACAAAAACAATTTATCTTTATATTCGTATATATAATTCTTCTGTACATTTGCACACACAAATTAACATGGCTGGACCGATTTTGATGTCATATTGCGTATTTAAGTGCGCCCCTGGACAATTAAGATGGAAAATCGAACCCTGTAGGAGAGATCCGGGTCCGGGACGGGAATTTTTGTAACAATCGTGTTTGTATACAAACCTGTCACCCAAAAAGTGATGCCGCTTTCCTGCTTTTCGAGTTCCCGTGGATTTTGACTAAGCAAACGGTTCGAAAATACTAATACTTTAAAAATAAAGTCTGGTCATCGCTGTTTCGTAGTCACTTATTATTTGAACAGAGAAATAATTATTTAAATAATAACTTTATTTCCATATTGAGAACTTATTAATGAAAGCCCAACATTTTAATAAAATCTATATTCATTTTCAAATTAAACCATAAAACTAGAGTAACTGGGGAATCAAGAAAAATAATTTTAATATTGATATATACAAACACGTAAAATTTTAATTAGTCTTTGGTATGTAACATTATTAATCATTATATAAAAAATCACATCTAGGTATACAAATAACAATGTAAAGTAAAGCAAAATAGGAAAACCTTATTCCCTATTCTATAATTTAACAGTAGGTATAGTAACAATCAGTCATTGTAACTCACGGGTATACACATAGGTTGTGGGAACAACTCTCTCTTACATTCGGGTGATTGTTTGCGTTGTGATGCCAACGATATTTAAAAAAAAAACTCTATATAAATAAATAAAAAATAGACAGTCGTGTTGATTGTCTTCAGAAGTGAAAACTTGAAACTCATACTTACAGCTACAGAGATACTGTTTACAACGCGTACATATACGAGTTCTCCGTATCAATAATCGCTACAGAAGTTTTCACTTCTGTAATATACACGAGTGTAATTAGAATTAAAAAAAAATGCGCCGCTTATTCGTCAGTAAATGACAATGTTGTACGATTTCCCAGATTTCACATGACGTGGCGTTGTGCTTACTTAATTTATGTTTGTCATATTTTCCTTGCATTGTATTTTGAACACAATACCAAACCAACTACATATTACCCTCTTATTTCATAATAATCATTTCCAATACAATACATTTACAAGGACGGATATTATTATTGACAAAATTACACCGCATTTGCAAGTTATTTCTGTCAAACTAATGATTGAAAAAGTGATTATAAGTCTTGTCTTCTTCTACTGCATTATTGATGAAGTTGACCAGAAAAGATAAGTTTAAAATAAGTCACAACTTCTGGATTATGATGTCGGCGCCATCTATGTCGTATGAGATCTTACAAAATTGCTATGAATGCCTATTAAAATTGGCTAGAACAAACATAATTACTGAAAGAATTGCATTATGAAGTAATTTTACTGCGCTGTTTCCGCAAACCATTCTTCTGGAAGCGACAGATAACTTTTTGTTTAGAAGTAAAGCGTGTATAGATTCTACTTCCCAATGAGGCATGGCGCCCGGGTCGCGAGAGAAGAGCACAGAGTACAGCTGTGCTGGTCTGCCATGCCTAGCCTCCTGGCAGAAATGGAGGACGAGATGGTCGTTGACTGCTTTCAGCACTTGCACTGAGCCGTGGAACTGTTGGTAACGGGGAAGACTCGCTAAGGTGCCTGAAAAAAAAGATACACATCGATCGGACAAAAATAAAAACATATGCAGGATCTCTGTTTTCAATTGACTGAAATCATGAAAAAAATAACCTATGGAGAACTGAAGAGAAGCATTTCCCATAGTACCTCATTTCACCGCTACGAATCGGGGGGTTAAGAAGAACGCGCAGTTCTAATTGGCTAGTTCGCGGATCAACATTACGACACTTATCGGCTTATTACGTAGTTATCAGTAGGTCAATAGGCTCGAATTATTGAGATTTTTAGGCGCTAAAATATAACGTTTTAGAAATTAGTAACCACTTTACCTCAAGTGGGACGTATGCTTGTATGCAGAGTTCCACATAGCTTAAATATTACCATTTAAGCTATGTGGAACTCTGAAAATGGTAAAAATTATTTTGCGTCAATTATTGGGTAGGTACAATTTTCAAGTTTTATTGTCATCTGCCAAGTTCCCTCTACCTACCCTGCAAAGGACTTCGCTTGAGGTTATAGATAGGCTGATTGATAGTGACAATTGATTCGCTTCATCCGTTCCCATAATCCACTTCTGCACATTGAAGTTAGATAAGTTGTCTACTACAAAAATGCTGCCCATCACGTATGTGAAATCAGGTGGGTTATTTATTACCAAAAGTTAAGCATCCACGTGAACTTAGGATTTGATTATGCATGGGTTGTATGGTATATATGCATAAAATTGAGTAAGAGAGCGGTGGTGCACTGATTAATAACACTACTTTGACACCGACGCTCGAGGGTCGGATTTCCACACAGAACAAACGTCTGTGTGCATGAACATGTCTGTTTGTTTTAGTCTGGGTATTTTAAGAGAACTAGAACTTTTAAAGCATCCCGTCTGGAGAAGTACCTACACCTCACTGAAAATCGCATTGAAATAGCAACTCCTAGACCTTGAGGGTTGTTGTGTTCCTGTGTGTCAGTGAGGTCACTAATAGAGCTATAAGCTGTGTTATCGGCGAAGGTGGCATCGCGCGTGTGATTCTTTGTATTGCAAGATTTAACAAGCTACGGTAACCATTTTATATCAGGTGAGCTGTATACATGTATGCCTCCCGACGATGTATAAAAAAAACTTAAATTTTAGTGTAATAGGGGTTAAGGTATGAAATTACCGTTTTATATTAATAGATACTTTGAACATTTGAACTGGAAGGGTAAATAACGCAAAATTGAATGAGATAGTGGAAGCCGATCCGAGTCAAACTACCCAGGAATTAGCGGCATGGTTTAACGTTACCTTAACTACAATATTGACTCATTGGCATCAAATCATTAAGATAAAAAAATATGAAAAATGGATGCCTCATGATTTGCCTGATCTGCAGAAAGAAACGCGTGTGAAACTTATGTTGCCTTGTTGAATCGGTACAGAAATGAAGGAATATTGGATCAAACGTGCAAAAGTGCCCTAAGTTAAGCTTACAAATAAAAAGGTAATGGTAACTGTTTGGTAGTCTCTTCATGGCGTTATTCACTATAGCTTTTTCAGGTCTGGTCAAGTAATAACAGCAGATGTTTACTGTGCCGAACTTCAAACAATGATGGCGAAACTGGCAGCAGAAACAGCCCCGACTCGTGAATCGATCTTCACCATTATTGCTCACTGATAACGCAAGACTCACTCGTCATAACCTCGTACGTCATCCTCCGTACTCGCCAGATCTTGTTCCAACTGACTACCATTATTTTCGTGATTTGGACCATTATCTACGTGGTAAAAAATTTTCTTCCCAGAACGCAGTACAAAATGCTTTCACACAGTTTGTTGAATCTAGATTCCCAGAGTTCTATCGCAAAGGCATAAATAAACTTCGGATTAGCAGCCATTGCAATGTATAGATAATGAGGGTAAATATTTTGGTTAAATAAATATGTTACATCTTAGAAAAAAACGAGTTTTAATTTTTCAGTACTAATCGGCAATTTCATACTTTAACCCATAATATGATTTCCATAGCCACCCTTGCCAGTCACAATATTTTCGTTCGTTCGGTCTTGTTTTGACTAGTCCCTATCATTTTCATTTGTGAACAAATGTTATCGTATTTCTGGGAGTTACTGTAACTTACATCTAAGACTCTGTGGGAACTACTGTTCCCACCAGTATCAGCGGGGTACCAGAACGCAATCTCCTGAGGAGTTGGTGTGTTAGCAGCGGAGGTGCCAAGGCGCGACTGATACTCATTGAACTGCAAGCGTTCATATTGTACGGTAAATGCTTTACATCATGTCGGCCATTTGCTTGTTTGCTTTCTGACGTTGTATACAAAAAAAGTTTATACAATGCTTGTGTTGGAAACCAATGTTTTTTTTTATACAACGTCAGGCAGGAGGCATATAAGCATACGACCCACTTGATGTAAAGAGTTTACCGTATCCTATGAACGTTGCCAACATATTAAAAGTATCACTTGCGCGAAGCCATCTCTGCGGCTAACACAGCTACTCTTCAGGAGCTTACTGGCGACTTCGCTCACAGGAACATAACAACCCTCCAGGGAGATGTTATTTGACTAAGGTTTTGAGGAGGAGGAGGTATAGGTACTTTCCCCGACATCAGGCGGGCTGTAAGTTTGTTGTTATCCGAGTAAAATAATTTGTCTTATTTTCCAATAAAGTAGATAACTCGTTCTGTCGTGGATATTTGAGGAATTCCTTGCATGAATAGATAATTAATATTGTTTTTTTTTTTAAGAATAATGTCAAGACAACATTTATAAAAATATTCACTTATCTGTATTAGCACGAGAAACCTACATTTCTACGAAACCTTATGCTCTCTAATAGACTAGAGATACTTTGCCAAGTTTTATATTAATGAATTAATAAGATGCCAGGCTGGAGTCCTGGAGTCCTGGTTACTGCACTTTAACACGTAAGTAAAACAATAAAACCTTACCATTTTGACCATTGTAAGCTTGCCAGTAACCAGTGGAGTCGTTGCGGAAGAATAGAGAATACTCCGCACGCTGCCCTTCCTCGTCCCAAAGTATCCTCAGGTGTCGGTTTTCGTGATTGAATTGCGCGTTTAGATACTGCACGTGGTACACTTGGTTGTCAGTGGACGGCTGAAACAATTCACACATTTATTGATTTACTTCTTGATGACTTCAAATTCATCTTATTTAAATACTTTTCGGTTCATAAGATTTAAAGTATTAAAATATCCATATTATAAAAATGTCTATATATTTATTAGGTCTGAAGTATTTGTATGGCAATTTACATTTATGGGAGCAAAATAAAACTGATGACAACAAAGTCGGAGGATAAAGTTTAATGTTGTAGCTACAAATGTTTAGTTTTCCAAAATTTAACACCACTTGATAGCTAAAGAAAATTGATAGAAAAAGAAAAAGTTTTGAAATTGCATCATATCATACATAATTCCCTTCTTTCTATACTATGGTAATTTTGATACATGCCCGTTTTAAACTGCAATTTTATTACTGCAATATTTTTTTTAACAAATAGACTTTAGAATATGGGAATATTAATTCTTTAGACCTTAACAAATATTTGCGTCCTTCTTAAGTTCCTACATATTATCGACGTTGACGCAACTGCAGTAAAACAAAGTATGTATAAGTTTTGTAAAACTCAAACTAAGCGCTTAAAAGTTCAGTTCAAAAGAATTGAAAAGTGTACATATGTATTTTTTCATTACTTTGTTTCATTCAAAGGTTGATTTTATGAAAACTTTCTACAATATTTTTTTGACAAACAACTATAAAAATTTTTCATTGAAGTGACAATAAAAAATATAAATTGGAAAACCGAGGAATTGTATTTAATATTACATAAATACCTAGTTAGTGTTGTTAGTTTTAACGCGAGAAAACACATTGCCATTTCGACCCCAATAAAGCTTGACCTATCTACATAAATACTTTTTTTTTGTTAGACATACCTATAAAACGGAGACACACCTAACACCCACGAGGCATGCTTACGTAGCATTTACGGACCACACAACCAACGGTCTTTTGAAAAATATATATAACAATGTCGAATGTAAGAATTTTCATTTTTGATTTTCTAAATTGCAAATTGAACAGGCGTCCATGGTTCCTTAAATGCCAATGATAATGGTAATAATATTCTACGTAGTTTCATAACATATCGGCACTAAGTGTAACTTTTTGGACATAAATGTTTAACTTATTAAAAGTATTTAGTATAACGTAATTTTGCCTTTGAAGAACGAAATGCGCCTAATGAGGGAACAAAAGAAACGCAGACCCCAATATAAAATTGGATAGAATGTTTAAAATGCGACCAGTGTCGGCTTTGGGGCTATACGAGCTATAACGAACAACAAACAAACTTTATTTGGATATTCTGCAAAAATATTGAGGAATGTCTTCCATCTTATTATTTTAAACGAGCATTCTTTTATGTATACCGAAATTTACTTATCGCAACTCGGAATTACTAGACCGCCCTATTTATTTCTCCTTTTTGTGTTCTTCTATAGGTTTCACAATTATTTAGAATATATAATTTATATGTTAATGTAATAGAAAGGGAAACTCATACCTAAGCTAGGGAAAGCCTGTATTTCAGGCCGCCAGGCCAATTTGAATATAATCGGAACGGCAAAAACATCTTTCTAACATTATACACATTATAATTACTACACAATATAATCTTTTTTCGCCACCTACTGGTGATAACTTTCATAGAAATTGTATGTAACTGTAACAGCAAATGTATTGTATTTACAAATAAATCTCGATGTTTTTGTTATTACAGATTATGTAGATAAATGTTATATTACCTATACGTCTGCGGAACCCTTTCTTGTGCTAATTTCATTCACTTTTAGACGGTTTTTTATCTAATCGTTTCACAACATTCCGCACGTCAAAGACCGCATTCCCAAAGAACACGATGTACTGTTGTTCCATTTCATAGTTAGAAAAATCTCATGGTGAAAATTCGCGCAAAACGGGAAGAGTTTGTCAAATATTGTTCAATGCAGTAGTTTACTATTTTGAAAAAATTAAAAAAGACGAGCTGTAAGAACCGTTGACAATCCTAAGTAGAGAGTAGTAAGATCCTGCATACATTATTGCGCTTAAGGGTTAAAGATAAAGGATATTAAAAGATAATATATATAATTTTATACACGTGTTACATTTTTTAAGTAAATCTTATCGTATTCTATTCATTTGTTATTGTTTTCATTCAGTGAATATTACAATAAATTTTATATCTCAGGAAAGACATTGTCTCTCATTGTGTGTTTTACCGTTTATAGAATAGGTTGTATTCAGTGGAGATGCTTGATATGACCATAGTTTCACACATTTCGTGATTTTCGTGGATCAGCCCCCCACGTTAAACCGTAAGTTCCGGCTATTTTCGATAGATGACGGTAGTAAGAGAGTTAGGGCGCATATAAACAGCCGGACTAGAGAAGTACCTCCACCTCACAGAACACTGCAGCAAAATAACACTCCCTAGAAGTCACCAGGAATCTCCTAAGGAATTCATACTCCCACACGGCTCTATTAGGAGTGGTTGGATATGATGCCATTAGCTTCCTTCTACAACTACAACATCTACATACAATTTATACTATATTATATATGTATGTATTATATATATCATATGTGCTTTTATTATTATCTGTATAGTTATTTAGTATTTATATATTATACACACATGTATATTTTTACACCTATATAAGTAATAATATTAATAAGAATAAATTCTCCTTCCTTGCTAACCCTACCTTCTCTGTACGCCGAATCGTTACCTTAAGGTTGCCTTGAAAAGATTGTTTTTAGCAATAACGTCGCCTTGTTGCATAATAAGTATTCAATTTTACAATTTTTAAGAAATTTTCTGTAACCATTATTATGTAAATAAAGCTTCTATTCTATCTATCTATATTATATCCCCATATTGTAGTTCAAATACGAATATATCCTGATACTTATGGTAAGTATGAATATATGTATACACATTATTTCTAATGACTCGATATCTTAAGGTGCTTCTTCTTCTTAGCGTTATCCCGTTTTCTAATTTACTACCTAACCCTAAGGATTTGGCGAAGCTACTGATTTTTAAATGGAGCGACCTCATACCTCCGCAACCGAGAGGGCTTACGTAAGGTTGTGACCTTACGTCACGAGTGATAATTATTAGCTACAGATTTTTACCGATTTATAGTGATATCCATAGTAAAATTTGCTTAGTTACCTATATTTTACGATGTATTCTAAGACAGATTGTATTAATCATCTTACAGCTTGTAATTACCAAATATTCTACTAGTTAACTTCTAGAATCATCCACAGTTGTGGGATTAAATAGGTCAGACAGTTTGACCTCTAAATGTTAACTGGATGACTGGTGAGTCAATGAAGAGGTGGTCGCACGGGTCATATGGACAATTAAAAGCAAGATATCGGTTAAGTGATAACTGCAGAAGGTACATTGTTTTTGCAATGTGTCATCAAATACGCAGTTGAGTGGGCCGTAACATCTTTCGTATAATTGGGCTGTTATTTTTTTGGACATGACTAATACCATAGTAGAGGAATAAACATCAGGTGAGCTAGGGCACTTATTGCCTATTTGGCATAAACCAATGCTTGTGGTAGAGTGACATATATAAAATAATCAATCGTTTCGAAAGACCAACCGTGGTTAACTTGACTGCGTAGGTATATCTTATAGCGATATCGAATATTTCTTTGAAGTTCTACCATTTGTATATATAAGTATACTCATCGGATTCTCCGTTCGTTATGGTATCTATGCTCGGCACCTCAAACCTTCATATTCAACTACGGTTGGTCCATTATGGCCAAGTGTACGATGTAGCCTGCGTCTTGCTGGTGGAACAGCTTTCATCCGTTATAGCTATGTGCAGCTACATTTCTAGATGTGTTATCGGAATCCATTCGTTTAGTATCTACATTTGATCGTGTTACGTATACTACCGGCTACTTTAATATACACTTTGGGCATTGCTTCAGTAACTTCCTTGAACAATGTGTCAAGATTCCAAGATAAGTTCACTTGTCAGTGACTCTGAGACGTGAATTTTATTTGAATTTATTTCATATATTTATCGATTATACCACACTTCGCGAAGTATACATCATTACTGCGCATATGGAAATTACACAAGTTTTTAGCTTATCATCAAAATTTCATCAATTTTTTTCGGAAATACTGTATGAATATTTTGGAGTATACTAACGAAAGAATAATCAATGTTTGATCATACTTGGACTAGAAATAAGTACGTTTTGCCTGATAAAAGCATAAACAAAGTACATTTTTTTTTTAAATAAGCAGGTGTGAAGGACAGGACCGAGTCACGTGGCCCTCGGTTCTCTCTGCCTACCCCTCTAGATAGATAAAATGGTAATTAATACCTTTACAATCCCGTGTACAAACCGTCGTTGATAGTTGGAAGTTCTGATGCTGATGTTGAAATGCTCGAGAGGAAACTGGCTCATAACACCGGATCCATAATCGGGATCGTGGCCGGATTTCAAATGGGGACTTCCCGCGTTCATTGCGAATTGCTCGATGCTCGCTCGATAACAAATCAAATCAGTGCGCATACATAAAATAACTATACATGTATATAGTAATGCAGTGTTATTTTTAGAAGAATACAATAAGTTTTTCCGTCGAATCCAACACCATTTGGCAGCGCTTCGGAAATCGCATAGAAAATATTTTCCCATTCAAAATACCTCAATGTCTCAAGACGTAAGTATTCTACCAGTGTGTTGCCAGTGATGACTTACAGCACAAAAACGTTGCCCTTTACTCATATTGAAGCTCAAGGTTGCACAGCGTGCGATGCAGAGAAACACGGTCGGAATTTCTGCGAGATAGATTCAGTACGGAGCACATCCGTAGTAGACCTGGAGTTACCGACGTGGCTCTAAGAATCATCAAGCTATAGCACAGTAGGCAGAGCTTTAAGAATCGATGGCAGTGACGGCAGATAAGTTTTCGAAGGCAGACTACGAACCTGTAAACATTGCGAAGGAGGACCCCTCGATAGACCGACGATCTCGTGAAGATCGCTCAATGAATGCAAATCGATCGCTATAGAAGTCTAAGAGAGGGTAGCTATGTTCAACAGTGGATGTCCTGCGGCTGAAATGATGATGATGATAATAACTTATCAGCTCGGTGCAAGATTTAGTTATGCAAGTCAAGTCCAGTCGCATGTGGAGTACCTATTACTGGCGCCCTTAGGCAGGAGCATCAGGATGCCAGCTTGAGGCCTGTGAATAATTGTTATTAAGTATTTAAGTCTAACGAGAAACTTTACCTCCCTTTTTATGTTCCACTAATCGTGTACCTGAGGAGCTGTAAGCAGTGAACGAAAAGCTGTGAGTCTCATTCTGATAAAAGAATGACATTTTGTACCGCTTGCCATCGACACATAATTTATTCTCACGGAAACATAATCGGCATGCTGTGCGGTTCTTTAAAAATTAAATATTAAATTATGCCTTACGTATTTAACAAAGTCCATTTTTTCTCTCTTTAAAATGGAATGAAAATATTCTCAAAGGGTCTGCAGTAAACTGTTATGCCCCTGGTCTTGCAAGCATTAATAGACGACGGCAAGTGTTCACCCCCATGCAGATTTTACGGTTATATTACTTTCGTTGCCATATAACACCGTATAATTCTCAAAAGGTTTCATATTTACTATCAAAATAAAATGTTATAATTATGACTTAATTCGTTTGTTATGATAATGACGCAATCAATTTAAAAAAATGGTAGTTATAGTATGGTATGGTTAAAATGGTAGTAATGGGTATGATAAATATATTTAGAACAAAAAATATACTAATAATATATAAAATAAATTTTGTAATATTGAGAAAAAAATGCTAGTATTCAGTGTCTACCTATGGGTTCAATTTACTTTGAGGTTATGTCATTTGATGGAAAGTATAATATTTCATTAACTTTTCGATTAACAACTTTCAAATAAATTAGTCAAATGTAATGAAACGTGCTTTTGTTAATTTTAAATGGGATTCGACTGAGTAAACCGTTTTGTTTTATATAGTCACAATGCATATGCATACATGGTTTCTTTAGAGAATCGGTAATAAATAATAATAGATACATTATATTGTACAAACGTGATTTTCGTTCATTCAATATATGACTATATGTTTGATGAAAAGCTCATCATTTTGTCATCATTTGTTTGCTCATCATTGTAATAAAAGTCAATTTTAATATTACTACTCCATTTTAGTCCGTTAGATCGCGATGTTCGAGACATCATAGAAAAAGGTTATTTTTAATGTACAATGAAACAAACAAACTGTAAAGAAGTATGTACAAACTTCTTTACAGTTTGTTTAAACTATAATGAGGTGTAAATTTCAAGGGCATAATTGTATACGTAGCAAACTTTATCCGCGTAGTTCTTCAATGCCGAGGCAAAATCAGACCTATATTTAAACTGATTCCAGTGAGAATCAGTGTAATTATAGGTCAAATTTTGTTTATAACTACACGCATATCAAAAGGCGGAATTCTTGATTGATGTGATTAGTTAGTTGAAATATAAATAAACTAACAATCGTAACGTGTTTATCTAGAGATTCAGTAAGTAATTACTTGAATTATCACTGCTTATTCATATTTAAGGTTAAAAAATATATTAGTACCTACGGCAATGAAAATAATGATGACCATGGAAATGTGTGACGATATTTTGTAAATACAACGCACATTACAAATATTACAGGCGTGCCTGTCAAATTATAGTGCCATTGATAAATATTGTATTCATGTTCTGTCCAGCCGGAAGTTGCATATTTTCGATAGTTTATGTTTACGTAAATAAATTATAACAGTCTCTATCGAAAGTTTTGTTGTATCTATTCAACAAACAGTCAGGAAGCACTTAAGTTACTTTAAACGAGCAAAGTATTGCTCGTAAATATATCGCATAATATATATTTTCTGTATCACAGAAACGATTTAGTTAAATATTTGTATTTACATATGGTTTTGATTAGGTTTATTTATATATGGGTGTATTTATAAAAAAAACGCGATTTTCCACAAAACATAAAAATACTCAGGTATATAACATGTAAAAAAACCGAGACGCGAATAATGTAGCGCACGCGCCCGCTCAATAATTTACTTCAATTAAAGAAGTTACACAATACGATCACTGTCGTTTGCTCCATTCATATATTAATAGAGCTAGAGGACATTTTATTGCATGTGTTATGAATAGAATTGAAAGAAACTTAGGAGTATTACCCTTAAATTGGTCTAAATTTTTAGCAAACTACTACCATATGTTGCGATTTTATTTGAATTTTAATTTATTAAATAAACCTATACATACATTCAACTGTTATTTGTTTAAATCTTTGGGAAATACAAAAAGTCATAGTAATTTGCCAATAAAAAATAAGTATGTGGTATTTTTTATATTTAGCATAATACATACCCCATATGTTGGTTTAGGCGGTTCCGGAGTCTCCCAAATATTTATTTGAGGACAACTCACGTACCTAACTACTCCTTCTTTAGTCAAGTGCATGTACAACTCTTTCGCTTTCCATTCTCCAAATACATCAGCTATGTCGATGTTGTCTACTTCATTTCGACTTGGGCATGTGACAGTAGTATTATGTTCTGTAGAATTTGACACTTCATCACCAGAAACAACTGAACACAGAATGAGACTGATCACCGCAGTACGGAACTCCATTATAATAATTGTTTATTCACATTTCATTGGCGTTTGAACAATAAATTTGTTGTGTTCGTTTAAACTGGAGAGGAGAGGCCACTGAGCGCGCGTTTTAAGAGCTAGTTACCGACTGGCAAAGGCGCGCGCTGGCCTGACTCACACCGCCTTGTCTTTATCAGTTGACCCCTGCTTTATAAAAGCATAGAACTCCCCTGAATACCCGCTGAAGTACTAAGAGAATCACAGTCACTTACATTTTCCTATTAAATCTTTGAAAGGAATTACAAATATAATATTTTTTAATCCGGTCGCGAATAAAATATTTTTTATAAAATCATCGAGCCGTATTAGCAGGACTACAACAAAATATATAAATATTTAGTAGTCTGTGTATACATATGACATTTTTTTTTATACAAAGTCGGGGGCAAACATGCTGCCCACGACAACACGGCCCATCTGATGTGAAGTGGTACGGTAACCTATGTACAAATGAAAAAAAGGAGTATGCTTGCGCGTTGCCACTCCCGCTGCTAATGCAACTCCTTGAGAGATTACTGGTATGGAAAACTTAATCACTCGCTAAAACAACAATTCTCCTGGGATTTGCTTTGTCGCTGCGGTCTTCTGTGAGGTGTGAGCTACTTAAATATCTTTGCCTTATCTCGAGTTGGCACTACTGGTCGGGCTGCTTTGATGCGCCGTACCTATTTTTCCTCAGAACATCATCAAATTAGTATGGTTGTAGGAATAGAATTGGATATGGATGTTCGAACATAATTAAAAAAAAAACAAGAAACCTATATAAATCAGATCCAAGAAATTACAATTCGAAAGACGCGTGACCTAAGAAAAGTCTGGTTTTCGCCCTGAGCCGAGGAGGTCTGACAGCAGATGCTTCTTGTATAAGAAGCATCTTCGCCAAATCACTAGGCTTAGGTAGCGAACCCTGTCAACTCTATTGGATTAGGTAACGGGATAACGCAAATAAGAAGACTATTTCCATCATTTAATTTTCTTTATACGTAATCAATACGAACTGAATAAAACTGAACTGAACTTTTAAAATTAGAGTTGACCGTAATTAATAAAAAAAATATGCACATTAGCTATACAACTGAATAGTATCGAGTATATCTATTAACACTATTACGATCATAATGACATTTGTTTAGTAGGTACCAAAGGCAAAATAAAAATGAAGGGTATTAATTATTAACCGAATATGAAAGACTAGAAAACTACCTTTTATACAACGTTAGGAGGCATAAAAGTATGCGGCCCACCTGATTTAAAACGTTTACCATGGCCAGTGAAAGTTTGCAATACAAGGAACTCTTGTGTTGCCACTCCTGCTGCCTGCTGCAGGAATACGACAACCCTCCAGAGTTTTCATTTGTACTGCCTCAGACGGGCTGCTTTGCGCCTTGCCTCTCTTAAAACACCCAGACCAAGACAAACAGACATGTTCATGCACATGTTTGATCTGAACTGAAGTGGGAACTGGAAACAAATGTTTGTCCTGTAAGGGAATCGAACCCACGAGCGTTGGTGCCAAGTAATGTAACAGCGCGTTTCACCACTGCGCCACCGTGCTCGTCAAAAATCTTGTGATCATTCAGAGGTTCCGTCACTAAATAATAATGCCGTGCACGTACGGCATGCACAATCCTGTGTACAAGCCGCCGGCATGTTGAATTATAGAACATCATAAAATTGAATATGTACCTAAATCATGTTAAGCCTTAACCACGAGCTCGGTGGCGCAGTGGTGAAACGCGCTATTACGCTACTTTGACACCAACGCTCGTGGGTTCGATTCCCTTACTGGACAAACATTTGTGTGCATGAACATGTCTGTTTGTCTTGATCTGGGTGTTTTTTATGTATAGTAAGTATGTATTGTATTTACAAAAAAAAATGTATTTACGTATGTTTATCAGTTATCTAGTACCCATAACACAAGTTTGCTTACTTTGGGGCTAGATGGCGCTGTGTAATTTGTCCGACAATATTTATTTATTATTTATTTATTTGGAGTCGTTCTTATGGCGTACATAATAACAGTTATATTCACACTTCGAGTGCCTAGAGTGATCTGCTATATGCTGTAGGTACATGCAGAGAATATCTCACTACTAAACACTGCCTACAGTATTAAAATTAGTGTTTAAGACACTAAATTTAATACTGTACTGAAAATGAGTTATGGTAAACCAACCAAATGTTAGAACGTCACTTTAAGAAGCTATTTTAAAATAATTAGCAATATTTAATGTCAAATGGTAAAAAATAACACGATTAAAATTACTTGTTATGATTGTGGATAAGTATTTCAAACTTTCTATCAATACAATAGTTTCAATCTTAATACTAAGTTAATATAAAAAAAGATTTAAGGTGATGGATATGGTGATCCTGTAAGGAAGAGTCTGAAAGAGAGTGTCGGTGTTAACGTAAGAAAAGGCATGCATCTTTATTTTGGACATATAAAAAGAAGGCAGGATACAGATGAAAATGTTGCGAACGCACAAAAATGAGCAAAACGAGCTCGTCAAAATAAATAGTAGGTACTATTTATTTTAACGTGCTCGGTGGCTTAGTCGTGAATAACGCGACTTTGACACCAACTCTCGTGGGTTCGATTCCCACACAAGGCAAACATTTGTGTGCACGAACATGTCTTGGTCTGGACGTTTTAAGAGAGGTAGGGCGCATCAAAGCAGCCCATCTGGGGAAGTATCTCCACCTCACAGAAAACTGCAGCCAAATAACAACTTCCTAGAGGGTTGTTGTGTTCCTGCGTGTGAGTGAGGTCACCAGTAAACTCCCAAGGAGTTGCTGTGTAAACAGCAGAGGAGGCATCGCGCGAGTGATACTTAATATATCGCAAGCGTTAATAGGCTACGGTACCCGCTCTACATTAGGTGGGAGGTATGCTTGTATGCCACCCGAGGTAGTATAAAAAAAATCTGAACCACGCGACTTCGTCGGCGCCTCAGAATACAGAATTCTGTATTCTGAGGTCGGCGCGTATCCCGTAGAGGCCGCTTCTTTTTTTCTCGGCTTCTAATGGTCGTATCGCGATGTCGAATTAGCCTGTAACCTTCCTCAAGAATTGGGCTATCAAATGCAAAAATAATTATTCACATTCGACTTGCAGTTCCAGAGATTATCGCGTTTAAACAAACTCTTTTGCTTTATATTAGTTCTAGCTGTAACCCGTGGCTTCACCCGCGTGGTCAAGGGGAAACAAAGTGTGCTTTGCTGTGGGAGTAGCATATTTTGCCGCTATAAAAAAGTAGACTATGTCACTGTCGGGCCCTCCACACAAAATAAATCTCCATACCAAAAAAAAAAACACATCAATCCGTCGCTAAATTTTGATTTGACTCTATGAATTCTACGATTCTCTCCGCTCTAGATCTATTCCCCAGGAGCCCCGCATTTGCCCAGAATCAAAGTGAACTGCTCGTGCTTAATAAAATAGCAAACAGCTTTCTAACTCTTGATCGCGTTCATCCCAATCCCAATAGTTGTCATCTTCCAGCAGTCTTAGTGTCTTGCATGTAGCACTTATAAATATTTCTAAATAAAACATCCATATTAAGTAAGATTCAAACATTTAAACATCCAAACTATACCACGGGAACACGTCACCGGGATAAAAAGTAGCCTAAGTCTAGTACCTCATTTATCTACCCTACCAAATTTCAACCAAATCCGTTCAGCCGTTACGGCGTGAAGACGGAACAAACATCTAAACATCCAAACGTCCATACTTTCACATTTATAACATTAGTAGGATATATATGTGTTTGCTCGTTTCGTAATAACGCTTACGCACGTACGTAACGTGTCACGTAATTACGCTTATGTTTATTGAAATTCCCACATTTTATAGTTATCGCAAATTTTTATCAAGTGTTTAATGGATATTATTATAACGAGGCTATATAAAATATAATGAATTTATTCTAATAAATTATTAGCCCACTACCGGTGAATATGTTTTTAGTACTGGCAGTGTCAAAAGAGAGCGAGAGTTAAACAGTGATAGCTCAGTGTACAAAGAACCGGCCTATTGACCAACTAGTAGCCGGTTCGAATCCTGGCGGGGTCATGTACCACTAAACCCGTGTTTTCTGATTTATATACATACACAGGACAAACATTTGTGTGCATGCATATGTCTGTTTGTCTTGGTAAGGTGTTTTTAGAAGAGGCGCATTAAAGCAGTCGGCATTTGGAAGTACCTTCACCTCACAGAAAACTGCTGCCAAATAACAACTCCCTGATAGGTTGTTGAGTTCCTGCGTGTGACTCAAGTCACCAGTAAGCTCTTAAGGATTTGCTGTGTTAGTAGCGAGTAAAATACTTAATGTATTGCAACGTCGGCTACGGTGACCGCTTTACATCAGGTGGGTCGTATACTCGTATGCCAGATATTGTACATATGGAAAAAAGAAAAAGAAAAGTGTTGTTATATATGTTACATTGTAACCGGATGTCATTATCGTAGACAAAGGTGCGTACTGAGTGTGATGAATTAACGTATAATAAACCAAAATTATTAGTAACATAAACAGTGCAAAACATCTCAAGAAGTCGGTAGAAGGTGAGTCATTACAAGTGACACCTCGCTGCTTCATTACATACTTTCAAACGAGCGCACTCCAATGACTCATGAACTGTGTTAACGGACAAGTAACAGTCATACTAAAGCTTGATTTCGTCGAAGAAAGCATCTATAGCGGTGGTGCAATAGTAACGCCGTCACCTTTAGAGCTCAACGTTCCGTGGTTCAAACCCCACCAAAAGGACCTTGAAAATTTTTTTTGATTTGTTATTTTTATAATAAAATCAGGAGCGAAAAGCACTAAATTTATAAAGTGTAATGTGATGTGATGGTTTTATTAACCTATTACAATGACTACGAAAGTTGTTAAGTGCAATAATTGCAATATTGTTATATCGGAAGTATTAGCATTTATTCAAAATAAGTGCGATGTTATGGATGAAGAGGGTTTAGTGCGCCTGTGCACGACTGCTTTTTCGTCAAATGAAATAGAAGATGCAAAGAATTTATTGTTTGATTCTGTCTCCACAACGAAGCGGAAGGTATCCAGAAAACGTGAGGGAAAATCTCAGCGAGACTTGTACGACGTAATAGCGTTATTCAAGGAAACTGATCCTGAGTCGGTTCCGATTTTTGTGGCGCGTGAGTTACAAAAACTTCCACCCGTTACTTTTAATTATCTCGATGCGACAAAACTACTGAAAGATCTAATAGTTCTGAGGGATGAGGTAAAAAATATCAAGGAAAGTTTTGCGACAAATCAACAATTAGAAGAATTAAAAATTGATTTATATAATTTGAAACAATCATCTATGGTAAATAATTTTGATTTTAATTATATTAATCGTAAACGAGGAGGCGGAATAAATGAAAGCTACGGTTTCGATAGTGGACCGATGGGCTTACCTCATATTTTAGAAAAGTCAACAGTTTGTGATAAGACTGAAGAAATGATAAATATTATGAATAATAATACATCTATATCACCTCGGCAAACTGTGTTGAGTAAATCTATCTCAGTTTCACCTACGCAAACATATGATATGCAGCAAGTAAGCAAGTCCAATAGTCAATCGGCTTTCACCCTGGCCCCATGTATCAATTCAAAGATAGCGGAAGATCCATTAGATTTAGAAAAAGAAATAGATTTGGAAAGAAAAGAAAATGACACGCATGACATATGGAAAGTTGTGACTAATAAGAAAAAGAGCAAAAATAAATACAAATTTGCTAGTGTTACTGGAAAGGCAATAACAGAACCTGAATGTAAGTTTAAGGCCGTAGAAACTAAAATCCCACTATTCATAAATAAAGTGGATAAACAGACGAAAGAAGAAGATATAATAGACTATATTCAGAAGAAAATAAATGTTTCTATTACTTTAAAAAAAATAAATATGCAAAGTCAAAGAAATTATAACGCATATAAAATCTTTGTACCACGAAACAAACTATCATTATTTCTAAATGACAGTCTGTGGCCAGAAGGGATATCATTTCGGCGGTTTATTTATCTTAATAAATCAAAGAATTATAATAATGAAATTAAGGATATGGATAGAAATGTAAGAATTAATAATAATAATGGATGAATCGATAAATAATGTATCTCGATATCAAACTTTTGCAAGTTTTAATTGCAGATCTGTTGTCCGCTCAGTAGATAGCGTTAAATCATTGTGCAGGAAGTCGGATATAATCTGTTTACAAGAAACTTGGCTTCTGCCGCATGACATATCATATCTTGGTAGTATTGATAGTGATTTCGCATATACGGGAAAATCAGCGGTGGACACGGCAGCGGGAATACTAAGGGGAAGACCATATGGAGGTGTTGCGATTCTGTGGCGTAAGAGTTCGTTTCACACAGTGTCAGTAATTCCGTGTAAAAGTGTGCGTATAGCAGCGATAAAAGTAATGTTACTAGAACGATCCTTTTTGGTGTTTTCGGTGTACATGCCTACGGATGCGTCTGAAAATATGCCGGAGTTCACAGAGTGCTTAGGCGAGATTAGTGCTATAATTGACGAAAGCACAGTAGAATCTGCTTACATTCTAGGAGACTTTAATGCGCACCCAAGTGAGCGCTTTGGAGCAGAGCTAAACAGCTTCTGCTTAGATCAAAAGTGGCGTGTCGCAGACGTTGAGTTGTTAGGAACGAACTCAGATTCCTACACATATGTAAGTGATGCTCATGGCACTCATAGTTGGCTTGATCATTGTTTGGTTTTTGAAGCAGCCTGGCATTCTGTGGGTGGTGTGAGCATCGATTATAATATATCGTGGTCAGATCATTTCCCAATAGTGATAAAGTGTAACTTAAACATTTTACAACGTAAAATCTTAAGTAATGTTACCGAACCAAACAAAGTGATATGGGGAGAAAGGAACATAAACCAAATAGATATGTATACTCAATATTGTCACAGAAGTTTAATAGATATAGACCTACCTGTAGAATTTAGAAATTGTAGTGACAAACCATGCAATAATATAGAACACCGGCATGTGCTCGATCGAATGTATAATGAGATAGTTACTACATTATCTGAAGCCGCTATACATAGTAATAGGGAGCCAAAAACTGGTAACAGGAAGGGATATGTTAAAGGCTGGAATAAGTATGTGAGAGGCGCTCACGGGGAGGCCAGATCTGCATTTAAAAACTGGAACCTCTGCGGTAAACCAAGATATGGAGCTTTGTATAATTTAATGTGTGAAAAGAGAAAACAATTTAAATCAAAGCTTAAATGGTGTCAGATCAATCAAGAAAAAATTAAAATGGATTTGATTGCTTCTCACCATACTTCTAAAAATTTTAAACAGTTTTGGAAAGAAACTAGTAAGTTAAATCCCAGACCTGGCCTACCTGTAAGTGTGGAGGGTGTCAGTGGGCCCGCACATATTGCAGAATTATTTAAAAATAACTTTCAGGTGAAAACGTCTCTGAAACCAGAAATAGTGAGATCTGCTCGCTTGGCAATGGATCAGAAGCATGTACTATTTACAGCTAGGGAGGTAGGTTCTGTAATTAAGAACATGAAACGCGGGAAATCTCCAGGTCATGACTTCCTTAGCATAGAGCATTTAGAATATGCAGGTGTACATTTGCCTCGTGTATTGGCCTTGTTTTATTCATTGTGTGTAGGGCACTCTTATCTACCTGGTGACTTAATGAAAACGCTGGTGGTCCCGGTTGTAAAAAATAAGACAGGCGATGTTTCAAGCATTGATAACTATAGGCCTATCTCGCTGGCCACTATTATAGCGAAGGTACTGGACAGTTTGCTTGAAAAACATTTAAGTCAACATGTTCAACTGCATGATGGCCAGTTTGGTTTCCGGTCAGGGTTATCAACTGAAACTGCAATTCTTAGTCTCAAGCATACTGTTCAGTACTATACAGCTAGGAACACCCCAGTGTACGCATGTTTTTTGGACCTATCTAAAGCGTTTGACACGGTGTCATATGAGAAACTGTGGGATAAACTGGCTGGCGAGACGGACCTAGCTGATGAACTGATATCTATGCTTAGATACTGGTATAACAACCAAAGCAATTATGTTAGGTGGGCGGGCTCACTATCAAGTGTATACGGTTTGGATTGTGGGGTGAGGCAGGGCGGTCTGACTTCGCCTACACTCTTCAACCTGTACATGAACAAGCTGCTCGAGGAGCTCAACAGCGCTCAAGTTGGCTGCTCAGTGCATGGAACATTTGTTAACAACATTAGTTACGCCGATGATATGGTGCTGTTGAGCCCCTCGATAAGTGCCCTCCGTAAGCTCCTTGCTATCTGTGAGCGGTATGCAGTCACACATGGCCTCAGGTACAATGCGAGTAAAAGCAAGTTACTGGTGTTTAAGGCAGGTAATAAGACATACTCGACTCTTCCAGTAATGTTAGATGGTACTGCTCTGGAACAGGTTTCTCAATTTAAATACCTGGGGCACTGGGTCGATGAGTCACTTAGTGATGACTTGGATATGGAAAGGGAGCGTAGGGCGTTGTCTGTAAGATGCAATATGCTGGCGCGCAGGTTTGCAGGGTGTACAAAGGAAGTAAAAATATCTCTTTTTAAAGCATATTGTCAGTCGTTGTACACCTGCAACCTATGGGTCAGCTACACGCAGAGAGCATACAACGCCCTACGGATACAGTACAACAATGGTTTTAGGGCACTGTTGGGTTTACCGCGTAGCTGTAGCGCTTCACAAATGTTTGCAAATGCACAGACTGATGGTTTCCATGCGATTCTGCGAAAACGGATAGCCTCATTATTGCATCGCACGCGGGAAAGCACCAACAGTGTCCTGGGTACTGTTGTCTCTTGTGTCGATTGTCACATTATAAGACAGTGGACCGACATTATTATATAAAAGAAAATGTGTACATATATAATCAAAGTTACTAACAATAGTTGGATAAGATCATTGTTACTAACACTGTATGGATCTAGATATCTGAAATAAACGTATATTATTATTATTATTATTATTATTATCCCGGTTAGTTCCTGTCCGTCCCTAAGCTTTTGGAGTCCGGGGTTCGTTTTCCGGCTTTCTCGCCTCCACTTCGCCTGGCTTCCGTCTCCGTAGTATCTGTTACTGTGAGACCATTGGCACGTGTACTATCCTTTACGACATGAAGCCAGCGCTTATCGGGCCCTCTGGTCGACCCAGCACCTCATCGAGTTATAACGGGATGTACATAGGTAGGTAAGAAAGGAAACTTCTCTATTTCCCAATATATTTTAAGTTTGTATGTACGATTTTATGATCCAGTTTATGATCCTTCCGCAGAATTATTCTACATATGTAATACTTATTTATAGAGACATATTATTATGATATAGAAGATAGTTTTTTAGATTATATCCTAATCTAAAAAAACTATTTTCTCTATCTGTATGTCCTGTATTCTGTTATATTCTGTATGTTAATTGCTATACACTTCTTCTTCCTCTTAACATTATCCCGTTTTCCTAATCCATTAGGATTTACGGAGTCCGCTACTTAAGCCTAAGGATTTGGCGAATATACTGATTTTTACATAGAGCGACTGCTGTCACACCTCCGCAACCTAGAGCAAAACCAGTCCTATTTTAATTAAGTAAAGTAACACGTCCATCAATAATCACTACTTATACACGCTTCAGCGGAGGCGCTAAATCAGTAGTAGGGGTGGCATCGAGGAAATATTTAATACTTCTTATAATACACGCGTTAATATATAGTAAACGTTTCAAATTAGGCGGCTCGTATATTTAATCTGTCGCTCGATGTCATTTAAGGAAAAATGTTCTGATATTTTATGAACTTCTTTGATTGGATCCAATTATTTTCGTCAAGTACGTTCATAATTAATTAGCTTTGAAACGGAAGAAATAACTAGGCGGCTGTGCTAATTGGCAAATTGAGAAGACTTTTTATTCTAACTTGTGTGAAAATTATATATTTTCAACAACGACTGGTCCGATTAGTGCGTAAATTTGATCAGGTATTAGATACACTATTTTACTGTAAATCTCAATATTTTACTGTCAGCTAGTAAGCTCAATGCTACCAGCACTTCAGGAGAAAATGAGCGTAATTAAATTTCCATGGATATTACGTTTAGTTTTTTCCATGGATTGATTACGTTTCCATGGATATGAGGTACATCCAACGGATGTATGTAGGTACGTATGTTGTTGTATAGTGTGTATGTAGGATACTTATACACTACACACACACACATTACACACAACTCGGGTGATATTAAAATGTAAATATCAACAAAGTTCGGATTTCGACGTTTGGGGTGATTATGGTTTATGATATAAGACGTTTATTTCTCGTAATCGATCGCATGGGACGGGAAACGAAGCGGCATTAGTGGGCATTACATAGTATCTGATATTTACACATTTCTCTTTAATATTAAAGAATACAAACACATGTATAAAACAGCTGGAATTACATCTACATATCAATACGGAGTAACTTGTTTAATTTAGGAAAGAAGGTATTGGATATATTCCAATTAACAGTAGTGGGTGATGACAGCACTTATTTGTAAGTACTAAAAAAGTAATAAAAATACTGAATTGTGAAATAAACAACTGAAGACATATTTAAATAAGTATTTTTTTCTTCCAATATTTTAACTGAATAAGTATAATAATAATATATAATAATAAGTAATATATATATATATATATATATATATAATAACCTACGAATCATCCTAGTTGTAGAAAACGTACAATTTATCCTCACGTAAGAAATCGATTTTTTCTCTCAAAAACGGTAAAGTATGTTATCAAATTCTTAGCTATAAATTACACTGACCCCATGGCTTGTAAAAAATAACTTAAGCTTAAACACCTTACTAAATCATTGTCAAATTGGGAACTGCTTCGTGATATTTAAAAAATTGGCCAAGGGCAAATCGAACTCACACGGCAAGGGTCCCGTACCACCATGCAATATAAAACGCTACATTGCTGCTATTAGTTTAATTAAAAAAAACAATAATAAGAGAGTGACTGGTGAACTTCATCCACCTCACAGAAAACAGTAGCCAAATAACAATTCCCTGAAAGTTTTTATGTTCTTGTGAATTAGTAACGTTACCAGTAAACTCCTAAGGCGTTGCTGTGTTAGTAGCAGCGTGTTACCAACGTGAGCGATACTACCTGTATTACCAGCGTTTATAGACTGAAATAAAGGTTTTAAATAAGACGGGTCGTATGCTTGCATGTCATGTTTCCTGACGTTGTATAAACAAAACTCGGCAAAAACACGTTTCTTGCATAAAAGGCCCTATTTTAACCTTATGTTATTCTAGTGTCCATTCTATGACGGTTACAAAGATATAATAATAAGGTCCCGAAAACACCGTTTGATACAGAATCCTAAAAAGCAAATGTTTTTTTTTTATTAAAAACGCACTTGGAGCGTACCTGTTACCTCTTGTCTCGTGCGTCCTTCGACATTTTCATAAATAACGTTAAGATGCGTCATTTTCAAGTACCTTCGGTTGGACAAAAAAAATCCAATAGCAAACTTATGCATATTTTTTCATCTTTACGTAGTTCGGTTTGCTGATTGAGTTTGTAAGTGATATTATATGATTTCACTTTTCAATGATTGAAGATCACGATAAAGGTATTATCATCATTATGATTTTTTTGACTTCGAGATGTTAATGGAAACATATACAGTAGCGTTAATAGAGCCTAAAAAATTTGATTAAAAATGTACAAGTACGTAATGAGAATGTACGCCGTTATTCGAAAACACGAATTTAGTGGTTCATACCAGGATTTTAACGGGTCCACATTTCTAATCCTGGCATGAACTTACCTAAGAATGATCTGGTTTTCCCTCTGGGTTGTGGAAGTCTGACGGTAATGGCTTTTAGTAAAAATCTGTATCTTTGGGAAATGCTTAGGCTTAGGTAGCGAACCTCGCCACTCCTAATGGATTAGGAAACGGGATATCGCTGAGCATAAGAAATAATAAATACGCAGTTGTGTGTTTTTCTCTGTCCATTGTCAACGATTTCAGTTATACTAATCATAAAAAAATCGCAGCAAATCTTTCCACTTCTCTGAGTTACTCACACCGGTGTTGCCCCCTGCCAATTTGGAAAAAGAGAACCCCCGTAATATCCAAATATTACGGAGTTCTCATTTCCAAATTCAAACGAAAAAAAATTTCATTAAATTTCACTAATAAGAATTAAATTTAAATGTTCGGTGTGTGTGTCGCCAAAGAAAGATCAAATTACAGTTTAAAAAAATATATTTTAATTATCTATTTACCTGTAAATTTATTGCTGAAAACGTTAATAGGTAGATAATTAAAAATACTACAGCGGGATACAACGTACATAATTTTAGTTTTGTTGACATTCCTAATTAAAATAATTTGTCGTTTATATACATTTGATATTAATTTAATAGCTAGTTATTTTTGCTTTATATGGTGTATACTTTCATCATCATCATTTCAGGCTGTATTCGTCCACCGCTGAACATAGGCCTCCCCTCTAGAGTGCCACTCGTCTCGGTCCTGTGCCACCTGCATCCATCGACTCCCTACAAACCTCTTGAGGTCGTCGCTTCATCTAGTGGGGGGTCGTCCCACACTGCGTGCATCAGTACGGGGACGCCATTCGAGAACCTTTTCTTCCCCAGCGGGTGTCAGTTCTACGAACTATGTGGCCGGCCCACTGCCACTTCAGCTTTCTTATCCTGTGGGCTATGTCGGTTACCTTAGTTCTACTGCGGATATCCTCATTTCTGATTCTATCACGCAGAGAAACCCCGAGCATAGCTCTTTCCATGGCACGACCCTGAGCTTCCGCATAGGGCCCGCAGTGTATACTTTAGATAGAATAAAAAAAACATTGTTAATACTATTGACATTTTGTATAAATGTCACGAACGTTTTGTGAAGGCAAATTATAACATAATATACAACCAGCATGTTTACTACATCAATGTATGTACTACACGTGGTAATTTAACGTAAATAAATGATATGAATATGAATAAAGTTTCTAGGAACCGAAACCATTGACTTAATGATGTCTTAGATGATTGATTCTTTTATGCTTCAAAAATACTTAATCTTTTAAGACGATTTCTGATAGTCAAAATATATTTTTCCTGTGTTAAATAACTGTAAAAGTAAAAAGTATTGTACTTATAGATAGTTCTGAAAGGTATGCTAGTGTAATCTTCCTTAGATAATTTATGTTTATGCCTTCGTGGTTCATAGAGTGAAAGCGGCCTGGTAAAACAGCTGGTACTTGTACACTTACTTATTATGTGATTATTCTTACTATGTACAACAAAACTGTAACGTAGGTCTTTACTTACGAATTAACTGTTTCCATTGACGTCATTTTTATACAACGTGAACGTTTGAAATAGAGGAAGTATCGGTGTTTTCTATTCAGTCATTCACCAGTCAGTTTACTTCGATGGGCTCTACCTCGTTTAAAACATCCAGATAAATACAAACAGTCATGTTCATGCACATAAATGTTTGTCCTATTTGAGAATTTAACGCACCGGCCTTGGTATTAAAATAGCATTGACAACCGCTCTACCACCGTGCTTAAACAATCGTAACAGCTTTATCAATGTGGCCAATAAAGCGTTGTCGAATCGATGCTCGCATATTGCTTATTAATTCTGTGAGAAGCATAGACTTAAGAAACTGCAAAGGATATCTTATCTATTATTCGATGTCAATGAGTCTAGTTCGTCATATATGGAAATGTTATAAAAGAAATTATGAAGTTGTTGTAATACTTCCTAAATGTTGTGAATTACACAAACATTCAAAAACTGTTTAGTGAGAAAGCTGTAACTTTATAGTGAATTACCTCATAGAAAACCACAGCGATACTTCCTGTATTCCAAACGTTCATGGACTACGGTGTGCTTCTATGCATTCCGACGTTGTATAAAAATGACGGCCCCCTGCCCCTCGCTCTTGTCTCGATATGCGATATACTTCTTTTGTGACTCTTTTGTCATCCATTCTTTCCAAATGTCTGAATCATCTCATCTCACATTTACAATTTTTGTCACTACATCATCTTTCATTCTACATTGTTCTCGTATCGCGCTATTTCTTACTCTAACAATCACCAACTCCACACATACTCCTTAGCGCTCTCGTTTCAACAGCGTTGACCTTACTTTCATGCTTCTTCTGCCATATCCATGATTCACTACTGTATATCAATGTAGGCGTTAATTGACCCCGAATAATAAATAGCAAGGCGAAATTTGCTCGATATAATTTCGCTCGTCAAAACCGAGTATAACGCACCATTGATACGGTTTTCTGTTTTTCCTCTTCTTATAATACCTCCCTCACATTTTCCATCTCTCATAAACATGGAGCTAGCTACACAAATTCATTCGCGTTCACAAAAAGTTGTATTTTAGCGCCTAAATAAAACTTTAACCAATAAGCCTATAAGTGCCGCCATGTTGATACGTGAACTAGTCAATAAGAACCGCGCGTTCCACTTAAACCCTCGACCCGTAGCAATGAATTGAGTTATTATGCAAAATCTGTCTTCTTGGTTCTCCATAGGTTATTTCCTTTCACGCATCGTACTCGGCCTCGTTTTCAGATTCATGTGTTTGATGACAATCTCATGAGATTGTAAATTTATATATGCCATTTACGCAGATTGGTCTGGTGACATCAAGTATACGTAATTTTATAGTAGCATTAATTTTATTACGATATTTAAATTATATGGAAATATATTTAAAATTTGACCTACTTTTAATAAACAAATTTTTCAGTAAAATATATTATTTTTACGGACAAATCACTCTTTTCTAAAAAAATACACTCTCTTCTGAAATAACACAAAAAAGACTATATTCATTTCTGACACAGTTCCTACGAGTATATCTTCAATAGTTTCGGGTTTCATCACACCGTCAAAACACAAACGTGAGCTCGGTGGCGCAGTGGTGAGTAACGCTACTTTGACATCAACGCTCGTGGATTCGATTCCCATACAGGACAAACATTTGTGTGCATGAACATGTCTGTTTGTCTGGGGTGTTTTCTATGTATAATAAGTATGTATTTAAAAAAATGTATTTTCGTGTGTTTATCAATTGTCTAGTAACACAATAGACATAATAACACAAGAATCGCTTATTTTCGGCTTTGATGGCGCTGTGTAATTTATAATAAAATATATATATATATAGTATTTCTGTGCTCAAAATTGAAACTATTCATTAATGTTAATGCTCACAATTACAGTTACATTTACAGTCATTAAAAAAATAATTGGAAAACAATCTTTGGGAAGCCGTAGATGTAGATTGAATTAATATATCATTTGTTTTTATAATCGGTGGCAATTTAAAAGTGCCTGTTGTGTCGTAGAAAATCTTTTGCTCTGTGATTTATTACGACTTTCGTTGCGGTTTCTATCAACACCAATGTTACTATAGACTTCATATCATGACGAAGTCCCATGCCCTGCCACTGTTTATAACTGATTTAATGAGTTCAAACGTGATCGAAGCAAGCTCACTGCTGATTTGCGCCAATGGCGAAGGCGAACAGTGTCCTAATACGGCGAGCAATGATGTTAAAGTGAGTGTTGTGCGGCTTATAAGCTGATAAAAGTGTGAAATATTATCAGATTCGAGCTAGTTTAGGGAAAGAATTACACGAACATTTGGGCTTCAGAGAGCTTTGGATGGATGATACCTCAAAATTTGACGGAAGATCGAAAATGCCACCATTTAGATTGATACCGTGAAATGCTTGAAAAGTATAACGGACTAAACTCGAGTGCTGAACGTGACTTGTCCTAGGTGACGAAAGTTAGTTATATTATATTGTTATCCGAAAGCAAAAGACAATCGGCCTAATGAATGTATCCATTTAGGTTTGCCAACAAAAGTAATGACGAAGTCAAAGGAAAAATGACTGTGTTATTCTTTGGACGGACGGAACGCAATAATTGTGCAGATAGATATGTTAGTCATTGTTTACCAGTTGCCTTGGAAAATGATCAACAGTCTCGCCCAGGTAACCGGATCCTCTTCTATCATGACTACACTCCAGCTCACTTCGTCAGACGGACAATCGAATATTTGTCTATAGTGAGTCATGCTCCTTACAGTCGCGACTTTGAGACTTCTTTTTTTGTACAACGTCGGGAGGGATGCAAGCATACGGCCTACCTGATGTAAAACGGTTAACGTAGCCTATGAACGCTTGCAACACTTTAAGTACCTGACAACTCTGCTGCTAACACAGCAGCTTCTTAGGAGCTTACTGGTGACCTCACACACTCGCAGGAACACAACAACTTTCCAGGGAATTGTTATTTGGCTGTGGTTTTTTTTGACGAGGAGGTACTTCTCTAGACGGGCTTCTGATACACCATACTTCTTTTGTACGATCTATGCGACTTTATTTATTTACCTAAATAAAAGATAAATTCAGAGGACTTCGCTTTATAAACCTTGAAGAAGCCGTGACAGCATTTGAAAAATCGGCCAAGTGCGAGTCGGACTCGCGCACGAAGGGTTCCGTACCATTATCTACAAAAACGGCTAAAAAAAAAAAAACGTTTGTTGTATGGGAGCCCCCTTAAATATTTATTTTATTCTATTTTTTAGTATTTGTTGTTATAGCGGCAAAAGAAATACATCATCTGTGAAAATTTCAACTCTATAACTATCACGGTTCATGAGATACAGCCTGGTGACAGACGGACGGACGGACGGACGGACGGACGGACAGCGGAGCCTCCGTAATAGGGTTCCGTTTTACCCTTTGGGTACGGAACCCTAAAAAGGCGTAGAAGAGATCCAGAAGAATGGGCTCACTTCTTCAGTATTTTTTCAACCAATGTGATGGTGTGGTGTACTTTATGTGTTTGTGGGTGTGTTTTTAGTAGTAATGAGAAAAAATCTCTGTAATGAGAGGGACGAAGCCTACCTGAATAAACTAAAAACCAATAAAAATTTAACAGATTGTTACATTATTTTGTTTTTTTTAAATAATGAAATAAAAAAATATTATTAGTTAAATAATCTAGTAAAGAAAAGCTCTCAATACAAACTTTCATCACCAATTAACTACATAAAGAGAATATTTTAGAAAATACTATTACGTATTTCATTATGTGTACCCATTAAAAAATATTCAATCTAAATTTGAATAAATCGTCCGCGGAAAAAAAATCCATGCATAATTTTTTTTCTATTTTACACCCTTAGAATACGAATTGCAAAAACCACTTAATATTTGTGTATTTATGTTGTATGTAAAAAAGGACCATACTAAAACATACAAACTTTGAATTTATATCTCCACTAGTTTTGGCTGTACGTTGTCTAATCAGTGCTCCACACTTTCTTATACATACATCACTGCAATCAACGAATTAATTGAAATTTTTCCAAACGATACTTTAATGAAGAAGTAAATAAAGCTATATTAGTAGATTTATTATTCCCGAAGTTATAACCAAATATAATTAAAGTTTGTATGTAAGTTAAAGTGTTGCATTATAAAAATTCCGGGTTGTGAAAAAGGAATTACTACTATTAAGTAGTGTTATTAGGTTTTTTAAACCTTCTTTTTTTGTATTAATGTTCATATCAGTTGGACAAAGAAGAATCGGAGAATTCTACTGACTGATTATCGCAATGTCAGAAAAACAAAATGACATGCTTACTCCAAAATCTATACTTAAAGCCTAATAAAATTTTATTAATAAAAAACTTACCTTGTCCTTCGGTTCTGATATATGTATAACTATACAAGACCTAGCCAAGTCCACTCTTGAGTCTCCAGCCAAATGCTGTATCATCTCCACTCCATACCACATCCCCATTATATTCTCGACCCAGATATCCTTCTGTGGTACCCGATTCACACAGTAATCTCTACTGTTCGTGTAGTCTATGGTGTCCAAGAACGGTCTTTCATAAGTGTTGTAACCTCCGTAGTTCTGTCCGTAGTTTTGCCCATAGTTTATACCATAGTTTTGTCCAAAATTTTGGCCATACTTCTGGCCATAAATGTTGCTCTGTCCGTAACCGTTACTTTGCCCATACTTCTGATTAAAATTCTGACCATAGCTTTGTCCAAGTTCTCCATATCTTTGATTGCCGTAGGTATCCTTGTAGTACCCATTGGTAGTCGTATAACTGTTTCTTGTACTATATCCAGGATTGTACTCGGAATTGGTATACCGTGTTGCTTCCGGAAAAGCAACCACATCCCTATCGTATGTAGTTTTACTCGGGAACTGATTGAACAAATTTGCTACAGTGGAATATGTCGGATAGGGGGTTGTCATTTCTCCGTAACTATGGTAAGTCGCACATTCCGCAATAGTGCCCAAAATGCCGAATAATGAAACGATTCGATACATTTCTTTTTGTTTTCTCGTTCGGTGCGTGATGGTGTCGCGTGATAGATGCCCGCCAACGCCGTGTGACTGCGCTGGGTTTGCTATGAGAGTGGGAAGTAAACTAATTAAGCTCAATGTTACCACCGGTTCCCAGAGCTAAAGTAGTGTAACTGACATATTATGAGATTTTTGGAATAATACTATATATTTACAAAAATATTTTGTTTTAAACAACCTCGAGAGGCATAGTTGTCTTGCTTGAATGCTTGCAATAAAATAAGCACCGCTCGCGCGTTGCCACTCCTGCTAACACAGCAACTCCTTAAGAGTTTAAGAGACCTTAACCTCATTCACTCGCAGGACAGAAAACCGCAGCCAAATAACAAATCTTTGGAGTAGTCCAAAGATTTGTTATTAGGCTGCGGTTTTCTGTGAGGTGGAGGCTTGTACCCAGACAGGGTGATTTGTTGCATCATTTCTCATGTACTCAGTTACATGAATAGCAATTCTATACAATTACGAATCCATTCAGTAAAGTAAAGCGTGTTATGTTGCTAGTTGAAGAAAAGGGAGTATTAAAAGCGATACACATTTAATAGGGCTATTTTACAATATAAAAAAAAGGTTATTACAAGCGCTATTATAGGCGGAGATTGTCGATAAAAAAATTGGAAAGCAAAATTGAAAATGGAGAATTTTCAATTTACTACAAAACATAATGGTTTGCGTATTTATGAAATCTGGTATCAAAATTGAATTTTAATTTTTATTCATATAATACTGCATACGTATTAATTATAAGTGTAAGATCATGGATAAACCACATATACGCGGTGACGCTACCAATCCACTTCTCATTATTTTGGGGTTTCCCAGCTAAATTACGCCAACGGTCCGAGCTGAGCGCCTATTGACTCTGCACTTGTACATATATCTCACTCTTTTCTTTAATATTCCTAAGTCTTTTCATGCATACTCGTCAATTTTTAGCCCATTCAACAATTTTAAATAATCGTGAATTAAATAAAATTTTTGACGTTAGGTTACAATAAAATAAGAATTTAAAATTTTGTATTTACTCAGTTGTTGTTAGGAGGGGATTTTGCTTCTCGTATTACTTGCAGAGAAACTAATTTCAATGAAGGTAATTCTCGACAACAGTTAGTTTATCCTTAGTTATCAACTCTAGAAGCAAAATAACTAAAAATATCTTGAAACCGGATTACTAGTTGTAATAATAAAATTACACACGCACCTGCTTAATGACAAAATGGTATAAAATAACGTTACTTATTTCATTAAAGGTTTGTTTGATGTAGATATTATGCACGAAAAATATAATATGATAATAATATCTAGGTATATATTAAAGAAAAGCTATAAAGTTTAGCTGAACAATCTAAAAATAAAAAATTGCTAATTTTGTATTGGATTACTATTTCATTTATTGAATTAACAGATAGCGTTTGTGGTGGACCTATCAAACATATACAAAACTGTCATTTCTTCTTAAATTGTTTTTAGTTTCATTTATATTGATCTGTCATTCTTTCACTTTGTAGTGCATAAACAAAAATTTAAGCGTGCCTGGCTGACTCAGTGACTAAAGGACTCAGTTTCAGTGAACAAAAAGCGTATTTTCCGTTCACTGCTCAGTTTTATGTTTTAAAGATTTTAAATCTCCGATCAATTGCAGCTGATGTACTAAACACGTGCTTGAAATCATCAAATTTTTGATGGTATGTGAAGAGACTGCGATTGACGACAGGCCAGAATTTTTGCAACAAGATCAAAATGCAAATGTGCTTTCTAATCAATTGCTCGATACGGGTAATGGTTGACACTTCGACTGGATTCATCGCATTACCTATAGATTTATGTCAGGTAACAGACTCGAAGGAGGAGCTCATTAAGCGTGTTTTTCCATACGTAGCGCAACGATACAAAAACCATAATTGGCTAGTGGACGAACAGTATTGGCGGCGAAAAACAAAGATGGCGATGATCTCAATACGATCATTCGAAATTTCATTCCGGGACAGTTGTTTTTCTTCAAATCAATCGACACAATTATCAACCAGGATGACTATCTTACTTTTTTTTTAATTCTGTGGAATCGGTGGAATACTGGACTACCACCTCATAATTTGCAATTGAAGTAAGCTCAGATATCATTAAATTGCATAACATCATCTCCTCGACTCTGCAATGGAAAGAGACCGGCTGTGAAAAAAATAATTAATAACATCATCGAGGCAACGATTATCAAGGGAAAATATAAAGGAGAGGATGTTTTGATTCAGCGTATCCCGATGATTCCATCGAACTTGACATTCGATTTTAAGCGGCTACATATCCCCGTGCGTCTGGCATTTGCGATGGCCATAAACAAATCACAAGGCCTGTCGTTGGAAATTTAGGGGATTAACTTAAAAGTTTGCATATTTCGCGCAGGGACAATAATATGTGACGTATTTACGTGTAGGAAAGCCATCAACATTATATATTTATGCACTGAAAAACAAAACCAAAAACGTATGTATGTATGTATATATCTTCACGCCAAGTCCCTTGCGGGTAGGCAGAGAGATAAAAAACAAGATGACCCAGTGATACAAAGATCACTGGGGTCATCTTGTTATACTATATATAGGTACCTAAGTTGTTTGGGGGTCTACAAAACCATATAAAGATGTATGAAGGTTATACAATGTTAGTGGATAACTAAAGTACGAAACAATAGTCTAATTATTGAAAAAATATTAGTAAAACAAAATACAAAATAATGGTATTTGAAAGAGAGACAACCAAAACGAACACTAGGATTACGATTGATGATATAGTGTTGGAGCAAGCGGATGAGTTTGTATATCTTGGAAGCGCTTTTGCAGCGAAGGAAGGTACACCGCTGTTGTGGAGAGACGAGTGAGTGCAGGGAATAGCGTGAATGGAGCGTTGGGTAAACTGTTTGGCAACTGAAATCTAAGCCAGAAGGCACAGCTCGCTGTACGCAACGCGGTGCTAATCCCAACGCTAACTTATGGAAGTGAGAGCTGGGTATGGCAGAGAGAGCATGAAAGTAGAATAAATGCGGTCGAGATGCGAGCACTGCGAAAAAATTTTGGCATAACGCTTGCTGACCGCGTTCGAAATGATGACGTACGAAAGAGAGTTGGACTGAAAGAGAGTGTCGGTGTTAAGATAAGAAAGGGCATGCTCCGTTGGTGCGGACATATAGAAAGAATGCAAGATGAAAGAATGACGAAACAGCAGTGGCGTGCACAGAGATTTTTGACAGGGTAGGCAGAATTTTTTTAAAGCTAATTAACTTACCAAAAAATACAGAATGTTTATTTTGGTTACCTAGTCTTGTGGAAATAATGATGTATGTGATCACTTGTTTTTTTTCACCGAACACCACACACACCACATGAACAACTTTCGCAGTGAATATCATCCATATTTATCAACTTTAAAACTTTAAAATCTTATTTCGTCTGCTACCAGTCAATCGATTCAAAACAAAAACAATGGCGGCCGTTTTAAAATCAAAATAAAATTTAACATCAATTTTATACGAAAAAAAGAAATGGCAATATCTTTCACTATAATTATATGCAGCAAACTACTTTTTAAAATAGTTACGTAGCAATGCTCGCGACACTTCGGTAATTTACGTTATAGTTCAGCTGAAAAGACATTGTCTATACTATGCGAGTGTGTGCGTTATTTGTGTTATTGTGGGCAATGTAATTACAGGAATGCACACTACAGTATTTGTATTAACAACACGGCACACATACGTAAATTTAGACAGAAATAGTTAGTGTCTATGCCGTTAAAAGCTGCCAATGCGGCGCTAGTGTAGAGTAGCGCCTAGCTGCGATTTGAATATGACTAGCGTTGATTTTAATAACTTACCGATACCGATAGATGGAGCTGTTTTTATTTTTTTTGTTTTTGATACGAAATATTAGTTAAAAACTATGTTTAAGAATGAAACATCGGATGGTATTTATCAAATTGATAGGGTAGGCAATGTCTTTTTGCCTATATGGAGTGCACGCCACTGCGAAACAGATATACAATGCGAAAGTGGAAGGATGTAGGAGCCGAGGAAGACCAAGACTAACCTACCATGACCAAATTGGTCGTGTTTTATCAGAAGGTGATGTCAGGAGCTTTAGGAACCGGCGAGCGTGCATGAAAAGAGTTATGAATGTGAAAGAAACGAGTGAAGTGTGTAAGGACCGACCGTCTTATGGCGCTCGGTTCTCTCTGCCTACCCCGCAAGGGTGGCGTGAAGATATACATACATACATATTAGTAAAACGTGTGTATTTATTTATGTACTTTATACCCGTTTCTTTACTTGGCAGGCCCAGGGAACCGAGCGCAATAAAACGCGGCCCTTACACAACTCGCTCGCTTTTTTAATATTTAACTCTTTTCATGCATAATCGTCGATTCCTATGGCTCCTGACAGAACATGACCAATTTGGTCGTAGTAGGTGAGTAATAATAATAAATAAATATTGTCGGACAAATTACACAGCGCCATCTAGCCCCAAAGTAAGCGAAGCTTGTGTTATGGGTACTAGACAACTGATAAACATACGTAAATACATTTTTTTTTTGTAAATACATACTTATCATACATAGAAAATACCCAGACCAAGACAAACAGACATGTTCATGCACACAAATGTTTGTACTGTGTGGGATTCGAACCCACGAGCGTTGGTGTCAAAGTAGTGTAACAACGCGTTTCACTACTGCGCCACCGAGCTCGTCAGTCCTAGTCCTAGACTTCATCGGTTTCTACGTCCTTCCACTCTCGCATTGTAGGTATATCTGTTTCATCGTTCTTTCATCCTGCATTCTTTCGTTTGCAAGATCATATCTTTGCTCTTATCTTAACACCAACAGTCTTTCAGACCAACTCTCTATCTCAACTATATCATAATTGCGAAATTAAAATTATTATCATTAACAAAAAGCAGAAAAATTAATAACAAAGTAATTCATCCAACTGTTGCAAGTGTAATACGAACATTGAGTATCAGAGAATTAAAAGGTATCTTTTCAATACCTACAGGGTCCTATTATCCAGGATAAAGATAAGATAAAGATAAAAATTCTTTATTTGCCTTTAGACCCCCACGGGCACTTAGACACGTCTTACATTTTCAATATTATATCTTATTATTTTTGTAAGTTTTCCTCTTTTTTAATCTACCAGCATTTCTAATGACCATTAGCGAAGAAGAAATGCCAAAAGAAACTTGCCAATATAAGTCTTTTTTTCCAAATCTACTTATACATATTACAATAAATATAATTATATGAGTGTACATATAGTGATATCAAGTGGTACAATTAAAGTTATATTAATTCATGTGCTGTAAATCATTTCTGTACATCTCTGTCAGTTAGATATTCATCGATTCTATAATAACCCATCTTACATAGAGTATTTTTGATGTGCCTTTTGAACATATTGTCAGGCAAGGACAGAACTGTTTCAGGTAATTTATTATAGAATCAAATACAATTTACAACAAAAGATCCATTAGTCTTAGCAAACCGATGTACTGGCATACGCAATATATTCCTGCTTCTAAGATTTTCACTACATTTTGAAAACGAATTTATATTTTTACGAGCATACATTATGTTCTCATAAATGTACTCAGAGATAACTAGGGATACGGATCTCCCTTCAACCGAAGGGGTTTAGAACATACTTGACCACGCTGCTCAAACGCGGATTGGAGGAGGCCAGTGTTTTTAAACCGCCCGAGGGCCACTGACTTAACTTAATGATCGTCATAAATCGACAACAGCCGGGATCGACGATTTAACATGTCCTCCGAAGCTCGGAGAAGTTCTAGGCATATAAATCCATCCACAAACAGGCTGCGGTCGACATTGCTTAACCTGCATGTTCGGTTAGAATGACACGCGCAATGACCCCATCGAGCTCTCGTATTATCATAATAATTAATTTGCTTTTACATCATAAACATTTACAGAGAATCATAAATCATTTTTGTTATCAGTCAATTAACGAAATCACATTGTAACTTTAAACTTATATAATACTGAAATATCAAAACAATAATTGGAAAATCCACCATTTGTTATAAATAGTAACGGCTGACACGAGGGCTTGGACTCGATGGGTTTTCCATGCATCCTTATCATTATGACATTATTCTTGTCAATTTATTCAGGGGTCAAGCAGATTTTTTATTTTTTTATGTCCAAACAAGCCTGTTTAATCTATCTATATATATAAAAATGGAGTTCCTGACTAACTCACTGACGCATCAACGTCAAGGCAAACCCTTGGACCTAGAAAGCTGCAATTTTGCAGACGTTACTTTTGTAATTCTCACGAGATAAGAAAGGATTTTTTGAAATTCAACCCCTGAGGGGGTGAAAAGGGGATTGACAATTTGTATGGAGCAGAAATATTTTTCAAGTTAGTGACTTGATACTTTGTACAGATACTCTCTATTAGAATACAAAAAAAGCAATATCAGCGTTTTCAAAAATTCAAAAATTCTTGAACTAAAAGTTGAATTCTTAAGAATTAGTTTTTTTTTTTAAGTGAGCTGCATTAGACTTTGTAAATACACTCTCAACCAAGACGTCAAAAAAGTAATTTCGCGTTTTACAACCCCTTAGAGGGCTGAAAAGGGGGTTGACAGTTTGTATCGAGCAGAAATATTTTTTGAAGTCAATGACTTGAAACTTTGTACACATACTCTCTATTAGAATCCATAAAAAGTTATTTCAGCGTTTTCACAAATGCCGCCCCTTAAAGAGTGTAATGGAGGTCAAATTATATCTTGAACAAAAAGTTGAAAATTGTTTTTTATAAAGTGAGCTGCTTTAGACTTTGTAAATATACTCTCAATCTAGAGGTAAAAAAAGTGTTTTAGGGTTTTTCAAAATTCCACCTTTAGGGGGCTGAAAAGGGGGTTGACAGTTTGTATGGAGCAGAAATATTTTTTGAAGTTAGTGACTTCAAAACTTTGTACACATACTCGCTATTAGAATCCAAAAAAAGTAATTTAAGCGTTTTCAATAATTCCACCCCTTAAAGGGTGTAATGGGGGTCAAATTATTTCTTGAACTAAAAGTTGAATTGTTAAGAAATTGATTTTTTTTTAAGTGAGTTGCTTTAGACTTTGTAAATATACTTTCAATCAAGACGTCAAAAAAGTAATTTCAGCTTTTTTCAAAATTCCACCTTTAGGGGCTGAAAAGCGGGTTGACAGTTTGTATGGAGCAGGAATATTTTTTGAAGTTAGTGACTTGAAACTTTGTATATACTCTCTATTAGAATCCATAAAAAGTTATTTCAGCGTTTTCATAAATTCCACCCCTTAATTGTGTAACGGATGTCAAAAGTATTTCTTGAATTAAAAGTTGAACTGTTAAGAAATTGATTATTTTTAAAATGAGCTACTTTATACTTTGTAAATATACTCTCAATCAAAACGTCAAAAAAGTAATTTCAGCGTTTTTCAAAATTCCTTCCTTGGGGGACTGAAAAGGGGCATTACCGCTTTGTATGGAATAGAAATATTTTTTGAAGTTAGTAACTTGAAATTTTCTACATATACCCTCTATTAGAATTAAAAAATAATGGTTTCTGCGTTTTCATAAATTCCACCCCTTAACGTGTGTAATTGGGGTCAAAAGTATTTATTGAATTAAAAGTTAAACTGTTACGAAATTGATTTTTTAAGTGAGTTTTTCAAAAATCCACCTTTCGGGGGCTGAAAAGGGGATTGACAGATTGTATGGAGCAGAAAGCTTTTTGAAGTTAGTGACTTGAATATTGTACAGATTCTCTCTATTAGAATCCAAAAATAGTGGTTTCAACGTTTTCAAAAATTCCACCCTTAGCGAGGTGAGGCGAGGTGAAAAGGGGGTTGAAATTCTAAAGTCTAATTCACTGACTCATCAAGTGGTTCCTTTTGTAATGCATATGAGAGATAAGAAACGATTTTTTGAATTTCAACCCAGGCAGATATTTTTTCAAGTTTAGTGACTTGAAACTTTTATGGTTTTAAAATAGGCAATGTTGAGTATAAAGAGGTGCTTTGAGTGTATACAGCCAGTATCGAATAGTTAATGAAAACCGAACAGATCGTTATATATCTTCATTACTACACAAATAAGGATATTTGATACTTTTACTAACTATTTAACGCCGATTTTACTAAAAAATAAGAAGTAAAATAAAAATAAGTAAAACTGCCGAAATTCCAAATTCTACGCGTGCGAAGCCGCGGGCATAAGCTAGTTTTTAATATTGGGGGTTAAAGTATGAAATTGCCGATTTGTACTGAAAAATAAAAACTCGTTTTTTCTAAGATGTAATATTTTTATTTAATCAAAATATTTACCCTCATTATCTATACATTGCTGCCATCTAATCGAAAGTTTATCTATGTCTTTGCGTTAGAACTCAGGCGATCTAGATTCGACAAACTGTTTGAAAGCATTTTGTACTGCCTTCTGGGAATAAAATTTACGGGGAGTACGTAGGATGACGTATAGTTTTCAACTGCAGCTCCTGTAGAGTAACAACGGTTTCACGTGCAATGTGAGGTCTTGCGTTATCATGGAGCAAGATCATGAAGCAGAAGAACAAAGAGAGGCTAAGTCTCATCTACTTGTCAATAAATGTCGCAGATTATTTCTGAACTAAGTCACACACAAGAGCTAACTTTGGTATCCTATATCCGTAAAAGTTATCGTTTGTTGTTTTTTTTTTCAGTATATAGGCATATTACCTTTGTATTGCGTTCTTTACGAGTGTCTGCATATGAAACTGGCTGCCTGGCTAAGTGTTTAGTAGAAGGTAATAAGTTTATACTCCATAGGTATGTAGTTATGCTCTAGTCCTGGTAATATCGTAATAAGTATCATCAATCAAGTGATGAAACACTCAACACGTGTAATTGGTGTAATTTATTCTTAAACTGCTGTTCCTGTTCATCTTTCGAGAGCTGTGACCTCGTGTCCTGTCTACTTGAACAGAGGTCAGAGGCCACTGGTACATCCTTCACAAACAACGCTGTTAATTCGTGTTACCAATAACACTTGGTACATATTGTGGCTAATCGGTATAGTTAGTCATTTATAGTTAAATTATGGCATTTGCTTATTGGATTTCAATTAATCAAGTGATTCTAGGCCAGGGTGCACACTGAACCCAATCCAATATTATAAATATCGTGAAACCATTCTTACTTAAACAAATATAACAATAACTAAAATGAAGTCATGCAGAATTGTCATAGCTTTTCAGATAAGATAGGTGTATAGACGTAAATATCTTAAATATATATTTGCAAATGTATTCCTTTATATTGTGATTATTATTTATCGTTATTACTTTTTGTTTCAGTTTTATTTCTGTAATAAAACTAAGATATAGCTTTGAGCCATTTTTTATATTACTAAGGTGGCAATCGAACGTACAGCCTGCCGTAGCCTATGGCATTTGCAACACCAGGGTTGTCACTCATGCGTTGTTGACTATGCAAAAACCTCTTCACGCCTTTCTTGAAACGATTTACATTACAATGAAAATAAGACTGATAATTAATGTTTCATTATTACCTACATATTATTTGAAAAGTCGATTGTATCTTAGACAAAAATCTGACTATGAACAAAATTTGAAAATTCTCGCGCACCGAAGGTGCCGTGAAATTTAACTACAAATTTACAGTTTTCGGATTTTTTTCCTTCACTTGTGCTACATGGCACTGCTTCTTACCAAATTTCATGATTCTAAGACAACGGGAAGTAGGGAGTGGTACTAGTACCACTGTTCTGTGGCATTTCGGGGGGTCCATCTAGTGAGTGGCGAGTCACCGCCTGCCGAAAGTAATATCAGATTATGATAGTTATGGCAGGCGGCCGCCCCTCTTCTGCAATAGCCCGGTTCCAATAAAACCTCCAGATCTCATATAATATTAATATTAATAGCCCGCTTTTTTCAGGCATATTTCCCCCAATACCTGCCGTGACCTGTTCATGGATATATTATCCCATTAATATCCCCTGAAGTAGGTTACGGCGGGTATAATACATTAGACATCGTTCTTTTCGAAGCGGCCTCTACGCGTTGGACTTATATCCCCGCGCACGCCTATCCAATGACCGGGATTAACACCCGTGAAATAAGAGATGAAATAATAAAAATATTTCATAAATAAATATGTCTATCAATCATAGAATAGTACAATAATATCATAGTAAATATATTGTTGTAAAATTTGTCTTTATCACTAGGTACATTATCTATCACATTTATCATTACTTATCATCGCACTTATTTTTATTTTCATGATTTTTAATGATCTTACTTATATTATAATACTTGTTATTAAAGTAACTGCAAATCATTGACCATATAACGTATGTGAGCTTTGGTACTAGATAATATTTTTGGGTCTCAAATTGAGGGTATAACTGAATTATTCCATTGGGGGCGGTTAAACATGGTCCAATTCTCAATTCGCTAAGAAAACCCCATTCGTTGTACTCCCTCAATAAAATAATAAACACGCTTTAGCTAGGCATAGCTAGCGTCCAAGAGCATTGGTGTGTTCAACAGGGCGAAAGTACTTCAACTCAAGACCAAGACTTGGACTGTACAAGTCTTAAGTCAGACCGCACACCGCGCACGTTACTATCAGGCAGGAGCACCCTGATACTAGAATGTAGCGATTCGGAACAGAAACGTGCTGTGAGAGTTGACGACAATTTTAAGCTTACACACGGTGCTGAGCCTATAAGGGTTTTAAACTTTAACCCCTTTGTCTGTTCTTTCTACGATGTTACGTCTTAAGGAGTTGTTTGATATAACGCCTACAGCTTCGTTCGCATTTACAACCGCACCCACTCTAAGTCGCCGATCACCTTTATGAAAAACCTCATTATCTATATTATTACCTGGAGAAAATCTCCCTGCTGAGGTTTTCTATAGGGTTCTTATAGGGTCGGTGACGCACAAGTGACATCCTTAATATTGCAGGTGTCTATTGGTTACGGTAATTGCTTAACAGATTGTAATCTTGTTTGTCACCTCAGTGCTATTAAAAAATTGTAACGCTCTTAGAATCTCTTAGTGAAACATTATTGACTTATGGCACAACAAAGAGTAATCTTAAAGGTTAACACAAATCAGGCTTTCCATAAACAAATACGCTTAGTTTAATAACCTACTTAAATATCAAAATATAGTTATCAAAGCATAGTAAAATTATCCGAATTACATATTATTACATAATATGAATAAAAACCAGTTCGAAAATTCACAAAAGACGTCATAAAGGGACTGTCTTTTCATAGATTCAATTATGATACTTGATATCTAGAAGCGGCAGAGGACATGCGAAGCAAGCTGGATCGTCTGCAAAACTTGACTATTCGGTTCGTGTTCAGTCTTAGAAAATTAGTCCATGTATCCGAATTTCCTTCTCAATTGAAGTGGCCGCCTATTCGCCTTCGCAGACGTGTACACTTGTTAATTTATCTTAATGAACTTTTTAAAATCCCTAGCTCTCCCTAATATCTCAGTTCTCTTTTCCCACTGATACCACTCCCACACGATCTCAACGGCGCTATCACATCCAAGCCTTGAACTATCCCATGTCGGTCACCAATTATTTCGTTAACTCTTTTATTGTTCATGTAGCGCTGCTCTGAAATAAATTGTCATCGCAAGCAAGGAACTGTCCATCAGATACAATTTTAATAAACATTAAAAGAACACGGCTTTTCTTACAAACTATCATAGACGTATATTTATGTGGTGTATGTACAAATATTTATATTTATAATATACCTATCTATAGACGTAAATTGTAATATTAGCATCTTATGAAGTTCATATATGTAAATAGTACGTAAGTGTAATCGTGTTTTTATTTTACTGTTATAAGTAGAACTGTTTTCCATAATTTTACGATCTTCTGCTTTTGATCATTGTCGGCCGCTCATTTTAGGTTATTTAGAGGGAGACGACTATCGGACTCTTTTCTCCCATCTCCTATCGGACTGACTCTGCAGATATAATCTCCGAGTAAATTGAACCTTTATTAAACTATGTAATTTTTTTTTCCTTACATTTTTGTACATTCCAAAGGTGACACCATAACCATATTACTTACGTTACTAACTACTAGGCTGGTAGGCTGAACGTCCGCCGGTCCGGCCTCCTACCGTTAAAGAGGTGCACTTTTAGAATCATTTTAATTAGCGAGTTTAAAACTCTTCAACAACAAGTAATTGTTTCTCAACAAATAAAATTAAAGATTTTGAGAATTTATTACTAATTATATACATTTGCAGATTTATTGAAAGTTCAATGACTTTTGTAATAAATGGTAACATGTAGAGCCTTTTATCATTTAAGGAAGAAATCCACTTATATTTTTTATCATACTAATACAGGAGAATCTATACTGAGTTTCTATATAGTAGATTGTATATAAAGCTTTAAAAGTTAAAAAAAATAATGTGAATTTGAGTTAAAATAAAAGTACAATTAAGGGCAGATCACGCTCAAAGTGCGTCAAAGTGCGATTGTAACTCTTATCACGAACGACAAAAGAACGGCACAAAGGTCAAAGTGTAAAGCTTGAGCTGCACTTAACTGTACCTACGCTTTGCTGCGTCTAGTTCTCTCTACCTGTAGGTGACGGTTTTGACGCACTCGGTGGTGCAGTGGTTGGCACCAACGCTCTTGGGTTCGATTCCCAAACAGGACAAACATTTTGTATGCATTAATATGTTTGTTTGTATTGGTCTACGTGTTTTAAGAGAGCAAAGCAAAGCGGCCCGTCTGGGGAAGTAGCTACACCTCACCGAGAACAACAAATAAACAACAACTCTCTTGAGGATTCTTTTGTTCCTGCGTGTTATTGAAGTCACCAATAAACTCCTAAGGAGTTGATGTATTAACAGCCGAGGAGGCATGGCGCGCGTGATTCTATACGTGATAATATATTGCAAGCGTCCGTAGGCTACGTGAACCACTTTTCGTCAAGTTGTCCGTTTGCTTGTATGTTTCCCAACGTTGTATAAAAAAGGGTACAACTTAGCGCCACAAGGTAGAGAGAATCGAATTTCGTCCGTTTTTTTAACAATTATAGCTACACACATCAAAAGTGTCTAGGGATCAAGCATTTTTATGCGGATTTCTTGAGATTGAGATGTGGCTTTGTAATAAAAAAATATATAAAATATATAAACGTATACGACACTGGAGAACCCCTGGACGCCAACAGCGATTAAAATCCTACCAGGAAGTCCATCCTTATAGTGGTGGAACCATCATGGTATGGGCGGGTATTTGGATCGGCGGAAGAACTGAGTTGATTTGGATCAGAGGCAACCTCAACGCTCAAATTTATGCTGAGACGATTGTATCAGACGTCATCGTTCCTCTACAAGTGCAAATCGGTCCCTTATTTCAGTTAATGCATGATAATGCACGACCGCACACCGCAATAGTTGTAAGACAGACTCTCGCCGCAGCTAACATCAATGTCATGCCCTGGCCTGCTCAGTCGCCAGACTTGAACCCGATTGAGCATGCATGGGATATGCTACAGAGAAGAGCTCTGCCGAATATGGAGGGTATCCAGTCGCAAGAAGACCTTTTTTTGTTGTTGCAACGAACATGGGCGGCCATTCCACAGCGTGATTTGGATGAACTCATTTTGAGTATGCCAAACCGATGTTCTTGTGTTGTTAGTGTTCGCGGTAGAAACACGGATTATTAATTGTTTAAGTTACCCAATAAAATTTTAAAGAAAACTGTTATTTCAGTCTTTTTTTCGAACTTTAATGTTAGTGGTTCAAATGTCAAAAATCCCTTTATTATGAAAATGGCAAATTTCTTTATTAATGCAAAGGTGACTTGGTTTATCGTTACTGTAGACAAACGAAAACACTTTATTTGATGAATCCTTAAAGAAAATTTTAATTAATATCAATCAGGAGAAAAGTTATTGCAAAAATATATGTTGATCCCTAGACACTTTTGATGTGTGTATTTTCATGAACGCTCGGTTTCTAGAGCTCCTGATATCATCTTCTGATAAAACATGAATAATTCGGTAATGGTAGCCTTCTTCGACTCTAATTGATTAGTTCTAATCTCATTCACTTGTTTCAATATTCTAATTTCCTGTAATTTAAAGACAACTTTGGTATTCTTCGCATTCAGTCGCAAGTCTTTCTTCATACAAACAGCTTTCATAGTTCTTTATCACTAGTGTTTCCAGCCAACGCCTACATTTTTTGAAAAGGTCAATTAACCGCTTACCACAAGGTAGTGGGCTGTTTCAAGAATAGGACCTATAAAGGCTTAGGACATTTGCAACACCAGAGGTGACACTCGTGCGGAACTGATCCTGTAAAAATCTCTTCACGCCTTTTTTTATAACATCCTCTGTAGTACATTAGGAAGACCTCGTCAAGAGCTCCATTTCACAACACAACTATTTTCGAAACAACGTTTCTCTGATAGCTCAACGTACGCGCCCATTGCGGCTCCAGTATATGAGGATGAATTTGCCTATTCAATAAATGAAAACTCTTGCTCAACTTCGCTTCACACTTCACTTAAAGTATAATTTGTACAATAAAGAGATTTCAACAACAATGAAGAATAAATGAAATGGTGAAAACTCTTGGCTCTCTCTTCTCTCTCTCTTGGCTCTAGCCTCGGCTGCTGCGGCCGTCCGCCATCTGGAACCGCACGGATGGCGGACGACCGCAGCAGCCGAGGCAGAGACTACCGGAGCAGCCATTACAGTGTCGGCATGTAGCACGTACAGTAGTGGGTAGGTGCCGGCCGGCGCTAGGCCGCATGAACTAATTGGTGGCGGAAGCACACAAAGCAGGTTAGATCAAATTGCATGTAAACTTGACTTTCGCAAAATAACGCCTGAATCTATTAACTCTTGCTACATTGCTTCTTAAAGGCATAATTCCCGAAGGTTGATGATCCTGTAAAATACTTACACGCCTTTCTGAAGAACTCTGGAGAAAACCTCGGACGGTATACTTTACGTTTTTAACACTTTAGTTAACCGTGTTCACTTCACATGAATATAATTTGCATAATGAACACATTTCAACAACAATGAAGCCGACTTTATTGCACTTGAAGCCAGTGAAAAACAAAATAAAAGTGAATATTCGTTGAATGTTTGTCGAATGTAACAAAAAATATTATGGTTGTTTTTATATACAGGTACTTTACCTACTTATTTATATGAGAGTAATGCCTTTTTCGCAAAATTAAAATAAAATATTCTCATATCCGTGTGGACAACACTAATTAGGACTGACCATATTTATCCACTTGTTCGCAGTGTTCGTATGCTCAACGTTTGCCTAGTACCCTGTATTATATTTAGCGTTTAGTGTCGTATTCTGAATCCACATAGGCGCTTATAAGAGAGGTAACGCACATTAAAGCAGCCCGTCTCTACCCCCACACAAAACCGCCAAATAACAACTCCTTGGAGGGTTGTTGAGTTCCTGCGTGTGATTAGGTTGATGACCTCGATTCGGTCGATTTCCATACAGGACAGTCACTTTGTGTGCTTGAACATGTCTTTTTGTCTTATTAAGGGTGTTTTTAGAGAGCCAAGCCAAGCAGCCCGTCTGGGGAAGTACCTCCACCACACTGAGAACCATATAACAACTCCCTTGAGGGTCTTTGTGTTCCTGCGTGTGAATGAGGGCACGAGTAAGCTCCTAAGGAGTTGCTGTGTTAGCAGCAGAGGCGGCATCGCGGTATTGCAAGCGTTCGTTACATAAGATGGGCAGTATGCTTGTATGTGTCCCGACGATGTATAAAATACAAACTGATGTTCCCTGAACTAATGAAACAATTAAGTACAACCACTCATACAAATATATATTTATTTTAAAAAAGTGCAAAAATGCTTTCGCACGTAGATTGTATTGTAGGTAAGTTATGAATTAGATTACCTATTATATTGAAATGAACTGTATAAATAATGCTTATTAATTAACTATGTAACGTATATTTTATTGATTTGTTAAACACGTTCTCATAATCAGATTAAATATTATACTGACGTGTGCGCATATTATTGGATTACAATCAATAATTAAAATATTAATAAGACATTATACTGACTGATTTAAGTAATATAACCATATAAACCATAGATAAATAAATAAATAAATAAGATTTACCAAAGTATTTACATCTTTACATCTGATCAATACTGCACTGCTATAGCATACGCAATAAAACTATACACATTATTAAAGTTAAGATTGAGTTTATGTGTACACAGGATGCGCATATGGTTTTGTAACGATACATAATAGGTAATTCGAAACTGAAGAATTGTCTTTGGAGGTCATACCACTCCTCTCTCTCGATCCGTGAGGGCGATCTTCGAAGGATAAGGGAGAAGATGCCTCCATCGCCGACTTCGGAGCAGTGGTTGATGATCAATGTTTGAGAATTTAATTTCAATATTCGTATGATTTCGGGATGTTTTGGTGGATCGTCTGGGACATATGGTAAGTCTGTAAAAACAAAACCGATAAATTAATTTATTAATAGTCATACCGTTTATTTAGTAGCGAAGCTATAACAACTAACAGCAGACAATTTTGTTTATAGCAACGTGTTAAAGAAATTCCTTCCTTCTTTTGACGAGCTCGATGGCGCAGTGGTAAGTAACGCTACTTTGACGCCTCTCTTGGGTTCGATTCCCACTCACAATAAACATTTGTGTGCATGAGCATGTCTGTTTGTATTTATCTGGATGTTTTCTATGTTACGATTGTAAGTAATTATGATCTGTATTATAATTATTGACAGCAGTTATCTAGTACCCATACCACAAGCTTCTCTATTTTTGGACTAAATTGGCCTGTGTAATTTGTCAGACAATATTTATTTATTTACTAGCTGACCCGGCGAACTTCGTACCGCCTAACAGTCGATTCTATATATATTTTTTTAACACTTATTCTGCTATTCGGTACACCGGGTCAGCTAGTAAGATAAAAAAAGAAAAAAGAAAGTTAATAAGTCCACAATTACATTATGTCAAAAAATAAAAATTATAAGACACTTAAAATTCTTTTAATAGTCACTAAAAATCACAATGAAAATTACAATTTCAGATTTCTTATTATGATACCTACTTATTATATTTAATTTTATTTTTACTTATTCTAAATTAAGTTTCATTTTTATTGTAGTACTTTATGGTACACGATATTTTTTGTTTTTGAGTAATGTTCCCATCGTATAATTATTGACAACAAATATTGACATTAATATTTATACGATACTAACGTCACTCAAACTCAATTGTTTTTCCTTCCCGGAACCTCTCCACTAACACTTAAACTTTATGATGTATGGTATTAAAGTTCAAATTGACTTTTAAGTATTATTACGAATCTTTTGTATGGGAGTATAGAAAAGTGTTCTTTTTAGACTTTAAGGCATTTTTTTTTAATTTTCTCTTCGTAAGAACCATCCTCGTACTTCAAGGAATATTCTAAAAAAAGAATTAGCGAAATCGGTTGAGCTGCTCTCGAGATAGGCGCTTAGCAACACATTTAGCGATTCATTTTTATATTATAGATTTTTATATTATAGATTATTCTGCAGTTCCACGTGTCAAATAACATCTAAAATCAGCTTACAAGCTTGTACCTATAGGTACTTTCGAAATACTGTATGTATTTTGAAAGCATATTTTCCGAACATTTTACAAATTGTTTGTAATTATTTTACATACAGTCCATTTGAAGTCGTAGGAAGGTGCACTACTTGGGTTAAAATGTGTGTTTGTCTCTCTGTCTGTGTAAGTATTATGTTATCAGAATGGATTTTAATAGAACTTTATATGGCTTGTCAAAATTTAGGCTAATTATTACATCGGAAATCTTTAGCATTGCAGCGAAGCACTTAAAAAACTACAATCCACGTGGTTGAAGTCACGGACTTCATTTATATAGCATTAATTTACAAACATTAAAAAACTTGAAAACAGCTTTCAATGAAGGCGTGCCTTCCCCAAATCTATATGGGACCGATCAAATGTTAGGAGTTTTACAACGAAAACTGAATATCTAATATTTTAAAAGCCCCTATAACTAAGTAAGTTTGGTAAATTTATTTGGGGCCTGATGAGGAGTTCTAACATTAAAAAAAATGAAATTATTTTCAATTGGCTAAAAAATCGGTTAACATACATGCAATTTTTTTTTTTTTATATTTCGGTGTTGACCAATGTATGAATGATGATAATTATGTTCTTTTAATCGCAGTGATAGCCCAGTGGATAAAGAACCGGCAAGTGACCAACTGGTCCCCGGTTTTAATCCTAGCATATACGTACCACTAAATTTGTCTTTACGGATTTATGTATATAATTATAATTGTCACTTGCTCGGCGATGAAGGAAAACATCGTGAGGAAATACGTACGTTCAAGAAATTATATTTCGAAATACCTGTGACCTAACCTGAGAAAAGACTGGTTTTCCCTCTGAATTGTGGAGGTCTGACGACAGTCGCTCTATATAAAATCAGCATCTACGCCAAATCCTTAGGCACAGGTAGCGGACTCCGCCAATCCTAATGGATTAGGAAACGGGATAATGCTAAGAAGGAGATAATAATTATGATTTTTAAAATGGTTGTTTACAATCTAACTAAGTAATTACGAAATTGAAAGGAAAATGAAAGGTATGGTATTCTAAACTTAATCAATCACTGCCAAAAAGGAAGAAGAAAAATCATTTATTAACGTAAAATAAAAAGTTGATACATACATGAGCTTACTTATTCTAATTAGTAGGTAGGTATTTAACCTAACTAATAAATATTACTTTTCACGCTAATGTGGCGGCCACTAAGGTCGTACGGTAACCGCTTCACATCATTTGGGCGTATGATTATTTGTTACCCGAACAGTAAAAAACACACATTGGTACATCGCTTACGAAGCCATCATGCCAGAATACGTTTATAAAGAAATCCATGCCGACATATATTGAAAACAAGGAAATTCATTTTCAGTGTGCAGGTTAGCAAATGAGGCTTTTGCAATGGAGATGTAAGAACGGCCAAAAATTTATCAAAAATATATATTTAACCAGCGACCAATACCGACTTCACACGGCTGGAAGTGACCAATAAAGAAAATGAAAAATTGCTTAGCAAAACATCACTAAACAAGTATCTTTATTTTATTATATGGCGTAGTCTAGTGGTTTAAAGCTATTCGCCAATTGATAAGTCAGACAGTTGTTCGTAAAGGGATTCTTCCAACTGAAACATGAAATTGCATTGTATTCACATTTCTGATGTCAATTTTTCAAAGAAATAAATTAATTGAATATTTGCAACAAACTCAGTTCTTAGCGCACGGTAACTATTTAAAAATAGGCGGGCTGTATGCTTGTTTGTTATTTGACCTAGTGTATAGAAAAACTTAAAAAAATATGTAAAATACCAGAGTTAAGGCTAAGAACTTTATTATTTCTAAACGATGTATTAGAAATGTTGATGAAAGACAACGAGATATTGAAAGGCGATCTCATGTATAGATATATACACAATTATTTTTTATTACATTTGCCCCAGTTAGGGATTGCAGTATCGGTCCTGAAATCGAATTTCCGGTGTTGGAGTAGATCGAGTACCAGAAAATTCGATACTTTCGGTACTACTAAATCAAAAAAAAAAAAAAAAAAAAAATGAAAAAAGGAAAAATGAGTGAAATACTTGTTGTACGTGAAATATAGTGAAGCCTCCAGTACGCAGAGTAGGTACTCCTATGAATTCGGACGTTAATTGCTGACCAAATTGTTGACCAACTCTTCAGTACGTTAATGCTAAACTGACCCACTAACACGAACACAATAAAGTTGGACTTTATTGTTCTTATTGACTTTATTCCAGGAAGTTGTTCTTTACGTTCTAGAGGTTCTTCTGCAGTCGATCAGGTTAATTAAATATCGCTATACCTCTTTCGTCAGAGTGTCGTTTTCCCGACGAGTTGTTACGATTTAGTAGTACAAACGGTTAAAAAGTGTTTATAGGAAACTAACCCATGCCATTTCTCGTCATTTCTTGTTCAAGCGGACGTCGTGTCTCTGCCACCCAGAGCCCAGGAGAGTCTGTAGAATAGATATACGTCTGTTCCAAGGTCTGCCCGTCCTCATCCCACAAGACCCGTAATGGTCTCTCGTTGTACATGTTCCGCTTTGTCCGTCTTTTTATGCGAACATCCAGCCATGAACCTGACATTCGGTTTCCCGACCAAGGGTTACTTTTGTATGAACGCCAGTTCTCGTCGGAATAGTTCCTGCGCGGTATCTATAATAAAACAATTTAGTAATAATATCGAAACGCCTGATTTTAGTGCAAACCAATGATTGTTCAAGTAACCAAAATTTTAATTATTGCTTATTGTGGTCACTTATAGCAATAATCAAAATTATGACTAATTGTACATAAATAATAAATACAGAATATGTCTCAAAAAACATAAAATGAGTTATACAGTGCCTGTATTGAGCGTTTTTTTTTTTGGAATTGGTCTTAGATTCAGCGTTATTAATAAAAACAAAATGAAGGCGCCACTTAGCTTTGTACGCCCTCTTAACCAACTGATCCCCGGTTCGAATCCTGGTGTGGGATGTACTATTAATTTTTTTTTTTTCAACGTCTGGAGTCATACTTACAAGAAGCGTATGAATACAATGCATTAAGTATGAATCGCGCGATGTCATCTGAACTTCTACACAGCGACTCCTAATGAGCTCACTGGCAACCTCACTCATTCACTCGCAGGAACACAACAACGCTCTAGCGAGTTGTTATTGGGCTGCGGTTTTTTGTGAGGTGGAGGTGCTTACAAACGGGCTGCCTAACATCTCATATATTTGTAATTATCTCTTGCTCGGCGATGAAGGTAAATATTGTAAGGAAACCCACACGTTCCAGAAATTATATTTTAAAAGACCTGCTACTGTGACCTGACCTAACAAGGTCTGATTTTGCATATAGGTTGTGTAAGTGTGACGACAGTCGCTCCATGTGAAATCAGTATCTTCGCCAAATCCCTAGTATTAGGTAGCGATCCTGCCAATTTTAATATATTCAGAAACGTGATAACGCTATGAAGAAGAAGATCAAATGCCTTGTTACTCGGTGTCCATTTTAGCAGACAATTTTGACATATAATTTTCTATTTTTCATATTTATGAGATTGAAAGCCACAGAAATATGTAAGACTCGTTCGAGATATTTTATTGCCAAAAGATGTTTTATATAATGAACGCAGAATAATAAGAGCGATGCACCTTCACATATGCTTCCGTATAAATCCCTCCAAAAATCCAATTTTACAATATATACAATAAATTTAAGATACAATTAAAATATAAAACGTTTACGAAAAACGTATTCATATTTTTATAATTTGTTTACATAATTACTGATAAAAGTGATTAATTGTGCCAGTATTAATTATACCTATAAGTCAAAGTTCCAATAATTATTAATTTCAATAATTTAAAAATTTCACTGTTATTTCGATTGGTCACCAAAACATAGGTAAAAAATGTATCCTTTAAGCCTAAACATGCCCTGTCAACCTTATTCTTAAAATACGAAAACAGTAATAACTGACAGAAAACTATCTCATTGTTTCAAATACCACATTAAAAGTTGATTACTTTAGAAGTTACTTATAAATATCATTCAACTTATATACTCTAATAGTTGCGTACAAAGATAGGTAAATATAGACAAGCTAAAATTGTGCAAAAGAAAAGTAAACAACTCACCGACCATTCTAACTCGTCTTCCCGTTCTTCTTTGTTATCAGTTATGTACAATGTGACACAGCCCACCTCATTAGGTTTGTTAGTCATGTCAGGAGTATGCTGAGCATACCCCACACCGTACCATATGCCAAACACGTCGTCCATGTTGAAATCATGCGACCAACGGATACTAGAGCCACAGAAACCTTGAGCGGTAGTTGCGAGCGAAATAATGAACAAACACGAAGTGAACATGGTGGCAGGCTAAAGAGGTCTGTAAATATGGAACAAGGCGCTCTGGGCCGTGCCGCATCCAATTAGCGAATTGAACAGGTATTAGTGCTGAGTGCATGGCGCAACTACTGCATCACATGATTCTATCTAATTTATGGTCCTCGGCTTAATTCAATCAAAGCTGAAATCCTTTTACAATGTATAGTGACCTTGAAAAGGCTATTAGTGATAATAAAGTCACTTTATGCGAATCGTATCATGATTCATTTCGTATACCCTTGAGAGTTTAAAAGGGATCTGAGACACTAGTCCATTTTTATCCGCCGGGTTGTATGAAATATAAATCGCATGGGGCAAAAGCCGGGCGGATAAATCAATCTATTTATTTTTTCATTAACCCATGCTCGTATTTGCTTCATAATTCGTTTACTCGAATCGAATCCCAAATTCAATCTCTCGGTTAGACTGCCTTGATCTTCTTTCTTTTTTATGCCACGAAGCTTGTTAAAAAGCGTAATAAGTGTAGTCGCCCAATGGTAAGCAGTTATCGGTAGCTACACATGCGACACCAGATCCATTACAACCGTGTTACTGGCTCTTTAAAAACCTTTTTTCGCCTATTTTGAACAACCTCATGCTTTTGGGAAACTTTGGCAGTGAGTTCGTTCCTAATCTTAAGGATTCTCGAAAGAAAAGTTTTCTGTAATTCTGCACAGCACGCGCTCACGTTCTGTTGTATAATTATGAATATCGATGAGGAGCACGGATATAGTACATTTTTTATATTATGTTGCTAAGGTGATAAATAATACAACGTGCCTGATAGTAAGCAGTATCCGTACACTTGCAACTCATGACGCGTCGCTTATGCCAAGCGGTTGCTAAACCGTTTGTACGCGTCATATCAAACAGATACTCGGATAATAATCTAATGCGTAATGCATAAAACTTATAATGGCAGGCAAAAATTCTACTCAAACATAAGGCCTCAATACCGTGTGTACTCTGAGGAAATTGTGAAAAAATTACAGCTCTTCTGAACTGAGTTACAACGTTCAAACCGGTAGCCGAGTACATCCGCCCAAAGATGGAAACTACTCTACGTGAGGTCGGAATTGGGAAATCATTGCCCCGAGCGGGGCTTGAGTACGTGCTTCGCTATGTTGAGCAGACGAAGTTTCTTGAACGCCCGTTTGACCTACTCTTATTCTCCTACATATTCCTTATTTAGCCTTCGTAACTCAATTAATCTCTTTTGTCTTCAAATTTTTTCAAACCTGTTCTTCAATATTTCATACTAGCTGAAGCCCGCGGCTTCGCACGCATGAGATTTGGGCTTTTAGTAGCCTTTATTTCTCTATAGACCTTTTTCATACAGCGCCATCTATTGACCTTTGCAGGATGCAACATATATTTATTTTATTTTTATTACATATATAAAATGCGTAGTTATTTAAAAAATAGGTATTCTATGAAAATATAATAAAAATAAAATTGCAAAGTCCCCCGAAGAAGAAGATTTCCCCCTAATTTTAATAGTTTTTAATTTTTTACGCAGGAACCCTAAATATTTACGGGATAAAAAGTACCCTATATGGTGCTCTGAACAGTCGTCTACCTACCAGTGAAAGTCCCGTCAAAATCGGTCCAGCCGTTTCAGAGATCAGCCGGAACAAACAGACAGACAGACAAAAATTGTAAAAATATACATTTTGGTATATGTACCGTGTATATATCCATATGCATTTACTAAAAAGCGGTTATTTTAATATTACAAACAGACACTCCAATTTTATTTATCTGTATAGATATATAATAATACAATTACAATCTTAATGCTCGATGTACCTCCAATACAACAACATTTTGGTTTATAAGTTATAACAATACGTTGATATCTTAGAATTAGTAACGCATCACACCTGATGAAAATGCTCGAGCAATATTTCGGCGTCTACATGTAAAATAATCCATATCACGTCGCATTTTATCGTATCATACAGCATTTACAAGACGAACTCTCGGTTGTGTGAAAGGTGTGTCCTACACTTACATCCTCACAGTTCTAATATAACAACAATATATAAAAACCGATAAATTTCAGACTTGAAATATACTTTTCTGACTGTATCATTGACAAATGTACATATAGTCACCCTCAAAATGTGTTTTGTCCCAATAACCATAATTATGTACATACAACAACATCCCAAGCTGGACTGTTTGACCTTTGTACCCTTATTATGGCGTACGCGCCAAACAACAACTTTTAGGACAGGAACCGTTATAAATGTAAATATATTTTTTTATCAGGAATTACTTCAATATACATTTTTGCCTGTACTTCTGCAGTAAGTAATCAAATCTTTCTTCCCCCGGATCGTTGTTAGACTTAGACGTACCCACCGATCTGTCGCAGTTTAATCTACAAATTTATTTAAAGTTAAAATAAATAAATAGGAAAGTGTGACCGTGAACACGGAACTTTTGTCGCTACAAGTGAGTATTGATTTCCCGTTCAGGCAATCTAAGAGTGCCGTCCGCGACGAATTTTACGGCGCTTAGTCAGTGCAAACCGCTACGCGATAAAGATCTGCTACATGCAAGGTCTACGATTCTACTCGAGCGTTGCAGCTGTGCTACGAGACTTTAGAGAGCAACCCACCTACGTCGTATTTTAAGACTAGTACCAGAAGTGCATTGCGGCGCTGCAGCAATAGTTTGACAGTGACGTTGACCGTGGTTTAGGGGATAGTACTTGCATCAGAGCCAGACACCTGTCGGAGCCTAAGCTTGACACTGCATCTAAAAGTAGAAAGGAACTTGACATTGTTCTGTAAACAAATTTAAATACGCCTCGCAGAACTAAAAGAAAATACGATAACCTATTGTCACACAATAGCTATTCCGAAATTTAAGAGCTCAAGCTTACCTATATGAAGAATCAACAAGACAAAAAGTTTGAAATATATGTATGTATATATGAATATCTTCACGCCAAGTCCCTTGCAGGGTAGGCAGAGAGATCCGAGCGCCATAAGACGCGGTCCTTACATACTTCACTCGCTTCTGTGACATTCTTAGCTATTTTCATGTACGCTCGCCGGTTCCTGGGGCTCCTGACATCACCTTGTGATAAAACACGACCAATTTGGTCATCGTAGGTTAGTCTCGGTCTTCCTCGGCTCCTACATCCTTCCAATTTTGTATTGTATATCTGTTTCGTCATTCTTTCGTCCCGCATTCTTTCTGCATGCCCGAACCAACGGAGCATACCCTTTCTTATCTTAACACCGACGCTCTCTTCCAGACCAACTCCTTCTCTCACGTCTTCTTTACAAGCAAGCGTTATGCCACAAATTTTGCGCAATGCTCTCATCTTGACCGCATTTATTCTACTTTCATGCTCTCTCTGCCATACCCAGCTCTCACTACCATAAGTTAGTGTTGGGATTAGCACCGCGTTGTGTACAGCGAGCTGTATCTTGTGGCTTAGATTTCGGCTGCCTAGAAGTTTACCCAACGCTCCATTCACCCTATTCCCTGCAATCACTTGTCTCTCCACATCAACGGTGTACCTTCCATTACTGCTAAAATCACTTCCAAGATATACAATCTCATTCACTTGCTCCAACACTACATGATCAACCGTGATCCTAGTATTCGTTCTGGTTGTCTCTCTTTCAAACACCATTATCTTGGTTTTCTTCGCATTCAATTGTAAGCCATTCTGCATACAATCATCTTTCATTGTTGTAACTAGTGTTTGCAGTTCGGATGGTGATTCTGCTATTAATACCGCGTCATCTGCATAAAGCAGGCAGTTGACCACTGAGTCACCCATTGGCATTCCCACATTCATATTTCTTATTCTCTGAAGACAACTGTCCAGATACAGAATGAATAGCCGAGCCGACAGCACGCATACCTGTCTGACACCAATGTTAACATCAAACCAGGGCGACAAGCTGCCGTCCACCCGCACACAAGCTATACAATCCTCATAAGTGGATTGCACAGCACGGAGTAGGTCACCGTCAATCCCATATCTGGGCAAAATGTTCCAGAGATTCTTTTCGCACGACCCTATCAAATGCTTTCTCAAAGTCCACAAAACCGCAGAAAACATTCTGGTCCAAAGCCAGATGCTTCTCTACGATGTTGCGGAGTGAAAAAACTTGATCCGTACATCCTCTGCCGCTTCGAAATCCACCCTGTGTTTCCCAAAGCATTCCATCGGATTTCACCCTTATTCTCCTTTCAATGATTTTTTCATACACTTTAGCTGCTAAGCTGATCAAACTAATGGCCCTATAGTTGGCGCAGTCCATACGTGAGTCCTTGCCTTTATACAAGGGCACGATGACTGCGCGTCTCCAATCGCTTGGGACCCTTCCGGTTCTCCAGCATAATTTGCTTAAAAACCAGAAGGCGTCCCTAACGTAGGTACCGCTGACTTTCCATCTTTCAAACTTCGGTTCGACCATTCAATCTCATCCATGGTAATGTCTTTATGGTACGTTGGCACTGCCGAGTCAATCACAGACTCATTTACAATGCCAGCGTCATGTACATAATCATACATTCCTCTAAAATATTCTCTCCACCGTTCTAACACTTCCTGAGTGTTAGTAAGAATGCCACCAGCTTTACATTTTATCTTGTCCATTCTGGATGCTGACGAATCACATCGAGACTTCTTTACCTCTCTCCAGAAAAGTTTGGTATTTGCCTCGAAGTTCTTCGTCAGCCTCTCTTCCTCACTCATGAGTAGTTTTCCACGCTTCTCTTTCACTAAAGCTTTGGTGTCATTCTTGCAACGACGGTATATTTCTTTCTTCATTTCTTTCATACCATCACTTTGGTGCAAAGATGATACGTAATCCAGCCACGCTTTCCTCTTTTTTTCCACGAAGATTGAACCTCCGCATCCCACCAGGCATCTCCTCTCAGTGTTCTACGTCTCTTTGCGCATCCACATGCTTCTTTCGTACTGTCCACGATACTTTCTTTCAGAACTTTCCAACATTCGTCTACATCTGAGTCGGAAAGACTCGCGTTCGCAAGTCTTTCACTAACTACTCCTTACACTTTCTTCTTTCAATTTTTCACTCCTTATTCTTTCATGATCTCCGAAAGGAATACGCTCTCGCCAATATCTCCACTTCTTGAAAAGGCCCACAAACCGGCTTATCACCAGATAGTGGTCCCTTTCAAGAGTGGGACCTCTGAATGCTCTTGTATCCATTAACGACTTTCGGAGACGTCTATCTATCAAAATCAAATTAATCACACTTTTCTGTTCATTACGTCTCCATGTGTAAGTGTGAATATCCTTGTGTTGGAAGAGCGTGTTCGACGCAAGGAGATTTCGTTCCATGCATACGTCGAATAGTAACTTACCAGCATCGTTCACTCTCTTATCTCCGTATGAACCAAGCACAGCGTCGTAACTGCTTCGCTTGGTCCCAACCCATCCATTTAGATCACCACACATAATTATCCGTTCATTCGCTTCATCCAAAATATCTAGAATACCCCTTACAGTCTCCCAAAACTTCTCGAGCTCCTGGGGATCAGCAGAGCTCACAGGAGCATATGCTGCAACTAAAGATACTCGCGTAATCCCCAGTTTTATCTTAACCCAGAGAAGTCTTGGACCTACTAAATCGTAATCTTTCACACCAGCGGCTAAGCGAGATGAAAGCACGATACCTACGCCAGCGCTGGCATGAACATCCTGGTCCACCCCGGACCACAGGGCCATCATGCCACCGGGCAGATCTTCGGTATCGCTTCCCTTTCGCTTGGTCTCTGACACATACATAGCATCTAGGCATCTCACGTTCATTATATCTATCAACTCATTCGTCTTATCTTTTAGACCACCTCTCACATTCCATGTGCCTATACGATACTCAGCTCTCCTCGATCCGCCGGGTTGGGCGTTGCGTAGTGGGTGGCGCCCGCCACCGCCGCATGCCTTAGATTCCGCACGGACGGGGGCGGATCGATGCGCGTCGCCTCCGGGGGACACCCTAATCCGCGCGTCTGTGCAGTTTGGGTCCAGAATTGCAGTCAACAGTGTTGGACTGGCAGGGTCGCGGCGTGCACGCTTCTGGTACTGACCCCAAGACAAGAAAAAATTTGAGGCAAATACGAAACTCTTTGGAGCGAGGTAAAGAAGTTTCGGGGTGGTTCGTCGCCATCCAAAAAACTAGGTGTGCTCAACAGGGCAAAGCAGTACTTTACAAAGCGGGGCAAAGACTTATTATGATATACAAGTCTCAAGTCAGACCGCACTTGGAGTACTGCAGTCACCTTTGGGCGGGGGCACCTGGATACCAGCTTCGACCATGTGATTTGATTCAGAGACGAGCTGTGAGAATTGTCGACAATCGTAAACTTACACACGGTATTGAACCCTTAAGTTCAAGGAGAGATTTTGCCTCCCTTTGTGTATTCTACCGATTATACAACGGGTTGTGTTCTGAAGAACTGTCCGAAATGGTGCCGATAGCTACTTTTTTAAAACCGCACCGCTCGCCGACGGCGGGGAGTTCACCCTAACACGCTGGAACGGCAATGGTAGCGTACTGTGCGGTTCCAGAAAAGTTTTCTTCCGAGAACTCACAAGATGTGGGATGAGCTCCCAGCCGAGGTTTTTCCAAGGAACTACAGCATGGAATTCTTCAAGAAATACGTGAAGAGGTTTTTAGAGGATCGGCAACGCATGAGTGACACCCCTGATGTTGCAAATGTCCATAGGCTACGGTGACTGTTTACCATCAGGCAGACCATATGCTTGATTGCCACCTTTGTGGTATAAAAAAAATCCAGAATGGACAAAATAAAATCTAAAGCAGGTGTCATTCTTGCTAACACTTAGAAAGTGTTAGCACGGTAGAATTAATATTTTATAAGATACTAGCTACTCGCCCCGGCTTCGCACGAGTGATCTGATCGCTACCAAACTTCACAGGATCACCCGCTGGACTGATCTGAAGATTCCTTAAAAATTTCATCACAATCTGCCCAGCCATTTTTGAGTACATAGAGGACATACAGACAAATATTCATTTATATATATAGAGCTGGCAATGAGAGCGAGTCTGATGCTCACTTTACTTGACGGCGTCGGATGAAGGTATAACGAAAAGTCGATACGAAGTTTGAAAAATGGAATGTCTGCGGGAATTGATATGATCACAGCTGAGAAGATCAAACTAGGTGGCACTTACGTCCGGGACGTCCTCTGGTACGTAAGCAATCTATGCTGGAGAACTGGAAGGGTCCCGGCGGACTAGAGACGCGCACTCAACGTACTCTTGTGTAAAGGCATGGGGTTACGCATGGATGCGCCAGCGAAAGGGCTATCAGTATGATCAGCTTAGCAGCAATAGTATATGGAAAGGTAATTGAAAGGAGAATGAGGGTGAAATGTGATGAAATGCTATGGGAGGCATAGGCAGGATTCCAAAATGCACGGATCAAGTTTTCTCGCTCCGCAGTAGCGCGGAGAAGCATTTAGCCACAGACCAGAAGGTTTTCTGCGGTTTTGTGGATCTTGAGAAAGCATTTGATAGTGTTGTGCTAGTGTAACTGTGGGGCATATTGCCGAAATATATTGGATTGACGGTGCACTGCTCCGTGCTGTGCAGTCCACCTACAAGTATTGCTCAGCATGTGTGCGAATAGATTACAACATATCACCCTGGTTTGATGTTAAAATTGGTGTCAAACAGGATTGCGTGTCGTATGCTAGGCTGTTTATTCTGTATCTTGTCTACAGAGAATAAGATCGACGAATGTAGGATTACGCATGGGTGACCTAGTGGTGAACTGTCTGCTTTATGTAGATGACGCCGTCCTATTAGCAGAAACACCATCTGAACTGCAAACACTGGTCATAATAATGAAAGACGATTATATGGAGAAAGGTAAGCTTTTGAATATTGAATGATAATGGTATTTGAAAGAGAAGAAACCAGAACTAATGTAAGGATTACCGTAGATGACGAAGTGTTGGAACAAATGAATGAGTTTGTATAACTTGGATGCACTTTCAGCAGTGACGGAAGGTACACCGCTGATGTGGAAAGACGAGTGAGAGCTGGGAATAGTGTGAATGGAGCGTTGAGAAAACTTCTTGACAATAAAAGCTTGAGCCAGAAGGCACAGCTCGCTATACACAATGCAGTGCTGGTCCCAATGCTTACTTATGGAAGCGAGAGCTAGGTAAGGCAGAGAGAGCATAAAAGTAAAATAAACGAGATCGAGATACGAGCGTTGCGCAAAATTAAATTTGTGCCGAAACGCTTGTAGACAGTATTCGCGATGATGATGTTAGAAACAGAACTAGTGCAGAAGGATGTAGGAGCCGAGGAAGGCCAAGACTTACCTACCATGATCGTGTTTTATACGAAAGTGATGTCAGGACAAACCGGCGAGCGTGCATAAGAAGAGCAATTAATGCTAAAAAAGCGAGTGCGATTTGTAAGAATCGAGACATGTATCGCTCGGTTCTTTCTGCTCACCCCGCAAGAGATTTGGCGTGAAGTTATAGATAGCTGGAAATATTATATATTTAATATAATTATTAAACATTTTGTTGTGAAATACGCCGATGGTCTTTGAACCTACTTACATAAAAAGAAGGAGAAGGAAATCGGACTGCATTCCGATTTTGTGCTCTGAATTGGATTTTGTGTGTACATATGTCATCTTTGCTAACCTAACCTAACAATTTCACATTAATTTATCACGTGTTGTGGTACTCTTATTGGAGATATAACCTTTTTAGTTGGAATAAATAAAATTGAAACAGCAAAATTCTCGAAATATAAATATAATATAAATACAAAAATACATTGTCAATACAATTTAGACCTATTTCAAAAACTGGCATCAACTTTTAAAATTTATCGTTTTGTCGTATGTATATGAATTTATCCGTTATTTGTACATAAATGATACCCAGAATATAACCACAGGCATACTATATAGTTTCAATACATTACAATCAACATGTTACAATAAATATACTACCTATTAAAATTATATTAAACTTCTGACTGCCAATTAATTAATTATCACACGTTAATCGAGAGATCTCCAGTACAGCAGCCAAACTAGTACAAAGGTAATGCTTGAATAACTAAGAGTTACACCAGAATTACAGACTCTCTTCAAAGCAGAGGTCGACAGATGTTTCATAGTGAAGACATGGTGGATGCTCGCTAGGTCTTCAGAAGTCAACTGGTTCACATTCCTAGAGAGCACGACGCTGAACTGCTGCGAGTGTGGTAATCTCATACAAAAGTTCAGTACTAAATGGTTGTTAGCCACTTTCAGTACTTGTATCACTCCACCGAAGAAACGATACATATGGTCGACGGCTGGAATAGAAAAGACAATTGTTGAATTTATACTTTATAAACTAGTTCCATTCATACAACGAACACGTTTATTGCTGAATTAACGAAATTGTTACTTTTTAATCTAATCGTATTCGGAATCTAATCGTAGGTATTACTTTAACGAGCAATTCTTGTATGTACTTATATGAATATATTTCATGTATTTACATTGTACCTACATATCACTACTATATATATAATTGTAAAATTGAGATTAATTTATCTACTTCACGCCAAATCCCTTCTTTAATATTTATAAAGAATATTCACAAATTAATATACCTAATATATTAGTTACTTACTCAATATATTCCAGTCAAAAGCTAAAGAAGACAGTAATAAGCATTGAGTTATTATGTACTACAGGAGCTATCCTAAGTAAAAAATCCTAAAAAAAGTAAAAGCACCGTGATTTTCATGGCGCTTACGCGTTTCGTTCAACATTGTGCAGCAAAGAGTTGTTGCCGATCGGCAACAATGCATAGCGCAAACATTTGGTTCGCGGTGTCGGTTCTATTACATAATTCTTAATTATACTTAATTCAATGATCGTAATGGATTTTGTCGTTAAATATCAAAATCCTGTAAGCCACACACTAGATCAATATCGAACAATGAATGGGTCCAAATTTAAAATTGAATCTGTCTGCTATTTTCTCATTTGTGTATGTCCCCTTTATGTCTATGAAAACGAACATCAAAATCCATGATTTATTTCATATTCCGGTACGTCCATTGGCAATTGCATATCAAACTCAAGCATGTCCGTACCGACCAATCAGAGCAACACACGGTGTTTAATATGGCTGTCATTTGCGCAAATCTCGTAAAGTTCATTCAAGAACATGGACAAAATTTAAAAAAAAAATTGAAGTGTTATATAATTGACGAGCCAGGTGTTCCTCTGGCAATGCAAGCTTGCGCATTCTCAACTGTTTTTTTATGAATTTTATAGAATTTTAAATTACTTGGCGCCCTGCTTTGAGAAGATATGCAGTATTATTTCTAATATCTTCGTTTTAGCCTAGCAGGGCAATTTTGAGCTTGTGGAGTTCTGTGTGTTCTTTATTACCTGCTATCTAAATGCAATCAGCTTGCCTGTCCTTTATAGGTATTCTTACCCAGAATTTCCAAGAAGGCCGGAGGCATTCGGTCATACGACCAAAAGACCTTTCAATTTGCATCACAAAAAGAGCCAGTGCAAACTTTTGTGTTTAGGCCACTTGAGAGTCATTACTGCAGAATCAAGGTTAAGCAGCGAGTGTATATGGCTCTAGTCTAAACCTTAAGATAAAGAAAATGTGGAGTACGTACAGTGACGCATACCCGGCTATGATTTTTCAAATTGCGATAAGTCTACAAAGACATTTTTCAAACTCTGTAGTCTCACTGGTAAATATCAATAACCAATAGGTATGTCCAACCTTAAAAGTTATTTTTGTAGCTCAATTTGTAATGTTTTTATTATTTTATGGCCAAATTAAGTGCATACATTTATAGAAAAGCATGATACAACTTGTCAACACACAATCACACACAACGCTTATCTTGGACATACAGATTTTTGAAATTTAACGACACTTATCATCTTAAATGCAAAATATCCATTATTATAAAAGTATGCCACATACTTTTATTAATATTGGATATTATAACATGAGTAGGTACTTTTTTTAATCTAAAATGATCCAAAACTACTTTAAAGACTTTAATTTAAAAATGGCGCTTTGACGTCGGAACACGTGATTACGTTTGTAAGCATGAAGGAAATAAGCTATGGAGAATAGATGAAATCGTTTTTGCATAGTAACTCAATTCACCGCTACAGGTCGGGGGCAAAGTAGCAAACGCGCTACTCTTATTGGCTGGTTCACGGATCAACATGGCGGCGCTTATTTTAGGTTTATTGGTTAAAATATCCTCCAATGGGTCGTTAGCCCCGAATCGCTGAGATATTGAGGCAGTATAACACAACGTTTTTATGAAGCCGGGTAGCTCAAGCGCAGTCACGTGGTTTGCTGGTTTGTTTGTTGGTAAATACACTAGCAGCAATAAAAACTGATATACTGTAGCTACTGATTTACTAATAACAAACAGAATAAGTTACAATGGAGGCAGAAGTAGTTGATGGTTGGTACTTTAAGAAAAATAAAACTCGGTATGTACTTAATAACTCAGCTTACAAATCAAATGTCATTTTATTCTGGCGCAATTTTTTTTAGCACCTTTATGTGATAGGTATATTAAGTGTATAATAATAATGTATATATGTCCGTTTTGTTGTTTTTTTATTATTTTTTTCTGTCTACTTATTTTAACACCGGTTCGGACATGTAGAAATAATGCAGGATGAAAAAATGACGAAGCAGATATACAACGCAAATGTGGAAGGATATGATGATTATAAAAGGGGAGCCAAGCAAGGCCTAGACTTACCTACCTACCATAACCAAATTGATCGTGTTCTAACAGAAGGTAATGTCAGAAGCCTTAGAAACCGGCGAGCGTGAATGAGAAGAGCAATGAATGTTAAAGAAGTAAGCGAGTGAGGTGTGTAAGGATCGAGGCACGTGCCGCTCGGTTCTCTCTGCTAACCCCGCAAGGGATTCGGCGTGAAGTTATAGATATATTAGAATACGTTAATAACGTCATTTTGAATAAAAAATGAAACGTATTTAATGCTAAATAATTCACGTAATAACCAGGACGTTGAAAAATTGATAAATTGGAGAGTGGCCAAATAAATTTCATTATGGAATTCTGTAGACGAACCCGAAACAGGGATAAATTCAGGAAAATTTATGAAACACCCTCACCCAGTAGTTAAATTCTACTAAATAATAATAACAGAGACTGGGGTATAAATGGCGAGATTATTATTATAGTCAAAGTGAATCTCGCCTGCCCGTGGTGCGTACTGAGGAGTTGTTGTGTTAGTAGCAGGGGGTATCGACGCAAAAGCCATGCTCTTTGTACTGTAAGTGTTCATAGGCTATACACCCAAACTAAGAAACAACTTGACTGCGCTGAAGGGTACCACTCACTCACTAAAATGAAGTGTTTTACCAATGTCCAATGGGAGGATATTTTAGGTGACGTACTGAAGTAACGTAAACTAGCCAACAAGGGTTTTTCATCAGTTCTCCATTGGTTATTTTCTGTCAGGTGGACCATATGTTTATATGCCTCCCGACGTTGTACAAAAAAATAAATATACTTACATCTGTTTGGTAGGTCGGTAGGCCAAAAGCCTTTGTGAGAGGTGTTGACTTTGATATGGTACTCGTCATTCCACAGTCCCTCGTGCCATTCCAGCACGAAGTGTCTGATTCGGTACCGCTCCATCGGATTGTACTGGTAATTGACATACGGCAAGTTCGTGTGTGGGGGATAAGGCGTTGCTGGCGTAGGCTGTAGAACACCAAATTAAATATAAATAAATAAGTTACTAACTTTCGTCTTATCTTAACCATACAAATAGTTTTCAACAAACATATCTAAGCAGCACCTTGATGCGACAGGCATAGGTATATACATAAGAGCATAAAATTCACGGGCGTTTCAAATTAATAAGGGGTTTAAAACAGGAGTTCACAAAATTTTTGTAACTTTGACATGACAAAAGGTCAAAGTCAAAGGTTCAAAATTGTATTTGCATAGAATTGTCAATGGTTTTTAATCTAATAATTTTATCTAATAATATCCAAGCGAAATAGCTATCTCTATAATCCACGTTTATTTGTACTGTTTTAATTTTTGTCATATCGCTCTTATTTTATCCACAACTCGGGTTTATAAAAAATAAATACATAACGTATAGAACTCACTAAGTTTCCATTTATCAATCCGCCATTTACATAATCCTCAAATTTCCGAATTTGAATTATGGGACAGTAAGGATTATATTCCGTTTTTGTTTCGTTCTCCTTATGAAATATGTATTCTCGGATGTACCACATCCCAAGTAAAGCTTCTTCGTCGAAGTCGTGAGTCGGATGCAAATTGGGACAGAAATTCACATGAGTCGCGTAACTTGACGAAAGGTATAGCACTAGACCTATGATCACTGAGCTCATAGTTGATTAATTTTAATTTTGTTGTTAAGGAGTTAATTTAATTTGTGTTAAGACTGCAACAAACGGCGTGAGTGAGACATGTAATTAGCGTTGGCTAGGCTCGTCTCACATTCGTCTATGACATAATTAACCTGATAATTGACACAGTGACTCTGAGAAGCGTATGAACTCGACATCCTGTGTCGTCCTTCAATGACTCATACGAGGGACTACCTATCACGTCGAGAGTACTTATCTCGTTATCAAACAAACGGGAAGTTCATCGAATATAATAATTGAACTAAATACATATGTAATACGTGCTTCGGAGGCAAAGTTAAAGTGTCAGTCGTTAAACTAAGTAAACGTGTATTTTTTGGGCTTGAAAACACATTGGCCAAATCCAATTTGATGGGCAAGTATGTTTTAAACCCTTACGGTACCCGTATCGTAGCAGTGATATAAGTATAGGTTGATGTAGTAGATACGTACCCATTTAAAATTATCGAGATAAACTTAGACCTTTAGAAACAAAATAATGTTATATCCGTCTTTATGATATTCGTGAAAACAACCAGTTACTGTAGATTTAAGTATAATATATAAATATTGAAATCGAATTGGAAATGATGATTTCTCAAATTTATCGGATAAAACTTATAGCAGCATTGCAAATAAGCAAGCACAATAATTTCATCTATCATAAAATAATATGCGTGCAGATTGTCACAATTGTTTTATATTTGATATTAACTAACTACTATTAACTAATAAACATAATGAAAAGAGTAAGCAACAAACCTCAATATCTATTTCCTTAATATCGATATAGAAACACTCTCCTGGAGTATGTTCTATTCTATATTCGCCTTTCCCATGAGGAATTTTTTCAACTCCGTTCCATACACCTGCTATTTGGTCTAAATTAATATCACCATAATATGGTGAAAGATCATCACAATATTTATTATTTTCAAAGTAATAACTGTTATGACTATAACACTGTATAAAACCAAACGTTAAACAAATCCACAGTAGCTTATAAACTGCCATGATCAGTCAGCGAAGGTAACCCGGATATAATCGGATAAACGTTTCGGATAAACTAAACCGAGAATACTAGGCGACTATACTTCATAAGAGGCGTAATGCAGAGTAACGGTCGGATTCGGTGCAAGCGATCTCTGTCAACTGGCGACGGCTCATGGATGCCACACTGCTGGTAATTTACTCATTATGCGTGAATACAAACGTCCGTCCGTGATAAACATCTCCCCGCATACAGACAGGCCATTTTCTTTTAAGTAGGATCTGCTGTGTTAGAAACTTTGAGAGACGTGTTCAACGTAGAAAATCTCAAGGTTTTTATGTTTTCCTTATTTTAATCGACGAATAAAATTTCAAGACTTTTCCTAGTTTCTCAAGTTTTCCGCTAGCGAACGCTTTCCTCGGCATACTTAGGTACTAGGATATCAAAAACAAAGAGAATGTAGGGTACAGAAAATCAATACCACGCAATGACGTCAGGCAGGGTGCATATCGATCGTGTCCGATAGGACGCGTGGTATGTTGACACTATTGATTTTTTGCAATCTACTATACTTATAAGTACTTCATCTACAGTGTAGTATGATTATTTATATGAATAACTGATAGTTTTCTCTTTATAATAATATAAACTTTAATCAAATAATATGAAAATAATGAAATAGGTTACAATACTTTACAAGCAATTACTAATATTGTTAAGTAATACTTTACAAACGTTGTTAAGTAATGTTAGAAAGCGAAAATATATTTAGTTTTTAACTTTGATAAAACTTTGTACGGAGATAACATTAAACACAAAGGATCTATGTTACTTACCAAACTCCCCGCGAGCAAAGTAAAATCTAACGTTATTTCTTTTAAACATCTCTATCTTTGCCGAAATGAGAAAGTATTTTTCTTATTTGATTATATTTAATTATTTTTTATAGTCCGTGTTTCATTAAAATGGCAAACAATCGTACGTACGGTACACAACGTACGGTCTGCCTGATAGTAAGCACTTACTGGAGTCAATGGATACATGCACCATCAGCTCGGGTGTTGGCAACCATGTAAAAATCTCTACACGTTTTCAAGAAATTCATGATACTCGTATAATCCCTTAGGAAACCTTAAGTAGGAAGTGATTCCACAACCATTGCGATTCCAGTGTGTAAGAATGAATTTCTTGCCGTGGGTGAAGAAGGAAACTAGATCGCATTGTACAATCACAAGAACACACAAGGGAGGAAAAGTCTTTTTTTCAACGAGTCGAGTGTTTAACACCGGTTGTTAGCTTAGAATCGTCAATAATTTCCACCACTGTGCACCGAATCACAAGGTCTGCTGCTATACATGTGCTCCCGCCCGAAGGAAACTATAGTACTGTATATGCCGTCTGACTTGTGACTTGTACTACATAAACCTTTGCTCTGAGCTGTAGTACTGATTAGTTCTGTTGAGCACATCAAGTTTTTTGGACCGTGTGACGACGGAACAGATTTTTGCTGGAGATCTGAAAAACAAGAATGCCAACACTATTGGCGATGGTTCGAGGAGTGTTTTAAAAGTGAGTCACTACTGCAAATAGACTTCCTAGTGATGATTGTAAGAGAGGTTGGGCACATCCCGTCTGGTCTGTCTGGAAGTACCTCCGCCTCACAGAAAACCGCAGCCAAATAACAACAGTAACTTCTAAGGAGTCGCTATGCTAGCAGCAGAGGTGTCATCGTGTGAGTGTACTTAATGTATTGCGAGCTAGTAATTAATAGGCTACGATAACCGCTTTCCATCAGGTGCACCGTATACTTGTATGCCTCCCAACGTAGTAAAAAACAGCACGGTCCCAGATTGAATGCTCTTAAACCCCTCTTAACCTACTATACTATATATATTAATATTAATTTGCACTCAGATTCCATAAATTTTGATTGAATGAAAACTTTTCGATTCCAATCCCAATATGGTGTTACATACACCTATTTTGTGTTCCACACCACGTTTGGTGCGCCATCACCAGTTAGTCTATACGAACACACACGAATCGGTAGCCTAACCTACCGTTGAAGATGCAGCAGTCAGCGTATGCAGACTTTGATCTTCGAACGCAGCAGACAAATGCAAGCTGTCTTCCATATTCATTAATCTCCGTTAAAAGACTGGCATTCACCATCTTATATACAACTGCTACTACTACGACTATTAGATAGACGATATGTTCCCGAACATACGAGTACATAACTATGCTTTTATGTTATGTTGCATTTTAATATTTTCATAAATATAGAACAAATAAAAAATCTTATTAGACAATCAATTTCCCTCATAAACATTAAATTACAAACGACTATTAACGCTGCTATAAAGCTCAATCTAGCACTACTTTAGACGAGTTATCTGTCTAAAGTAGTTAAAAATGAACTAGACAGAGGGGCTAAAATAAAAGCTATGTAAATTATTCATCATATATAGTCATAGCATGTGTACTTATATTTTAATTTTGTTGAATGTACTCACAGTTATCAATAATATACTTCAGCATACATAACACTCGCCATGACATCAACACTTTCCTTCTGACATTTCTGTATAATGTTAAAATGTTATGTATATTTCAACAATTTTAAACAAAATATTTCAGTGAGTGAGAACAGTGACACTTCAAGTTTGTAGGCGAGCCACAGATGACGTACTGCGCTGTGATTGAACTCGAGGTTGATTGTACTGGGGAAACAGAATTATATAGAAGATAATGGTGGTATTTTGTTAAGGTCCTTACAGATAAATTGATCTCGATGATAATTTCAAGCGAACTAGCGCCGGCTTGACATCTGAGAACTATCCCCTATACATACCACAATCATTCTTACTGTATGCTAATCTCTCTCTAATACATCTCACGGTATGTGACAGGCATCTCATATCATAATCATTAAAAAAAATATCAATAATTCGCTTTAATGCACACCAGAACGGTAATCATACACATACTACAATCATTGCAAATATATTCCAAAGTTCTTCATAACACATTCCAAAACAATCCCCGACATATACCAAAAATATCACAAAGTATCAAAAAACCATACTTAATTCATCCCAGAAACATCCCTCTACAACACACCCCAGAAATAATACCTAATACATATCAAAATAACTCAGTATGATAATGGTCCCCATTTCTAAACAGGTTCTGTAGTCACACTGTCTAATGTGGCTATAAGTAAATAAAATTATCGATAGTCATACCAGTCACACCATTACTTGGTGTGGCTACGAATCGATTGGAATAAATTAGTTATCCATTGGTGAGCACCTCAAGCAAGCTGCTTAGGATTTTGGACCACACCTTCAGCTAATGTTAATCTTTAATCTGACACTCAAAGTGAATGCTGCTTGAGGTTCAGTAAGTGGCTGATTACAAAAGCAAAATTAGATTTAATCAGCAGAATTAGTGAGCGGCTTGTATGAGGGTAAACTTAGAGCTGCTGCAGCAGGAACGCGTGATTGCGCCCTGCGAACATCAACAATTTCTAAGTTCTTTATAGCAAAAGCCCAGGCCCAGCGGGTCAAGTAGCGGCCCGCGCCATGTATACTGCACTGTATTCCGCCTCTGTAAGTACTCTATATACGAGTATTTCAGCTTATTAGAGCGCATATCACTTTAAACTCTCACTTATCATTTTCTCACTTTGACAGGAAATCTCTTTGCCTTCCATACAACTGTGTTTCCATACATTCTTCCTTATTTTATTTACTCTGACCGCTAATTTTTATAGGCTAGGCAGGGCGTCATCACTTTTTTGAGCGTATGCTCGGATAAGAGTGAAGCTTGTGATGACCCGCAACCCCTGAGGCGATCGCTGCTGATGAAGCCGACTTAAGTCAAACCCCCGGTGTCGGTAAAAGTCTGACATAACCTTTACGCCCATCTGTACTCATGAGAGTTTATCACGTGGGAGCCGGGAGAAAATAACCAGAAAGTTTTCTTGTTATTTTCTAAAGCTGCCGTGTTAAACGTCTATTAGTCGTTCTTGCCAGATATGCAAGAGCCAGAATGTAATAAAGCCCGAAAAGAAAGCCTCACTGGGTAGTAGGTATATATACTTTTTGCTTCTATCAATGATGAGGCTTTGCCACCTACTACGAGTATCATAAGGTGCGGTAACTCCAGTTTGCTCCTGAATTGTACCTTTTCAAGCTACCCTGAATTGTGGGCTTTTCAAGATTTCATACTCCACTGCCATACTACAACACATTCTACGTGCTACACTGGACAAATCCGTCTCTATAAAAGCCTGATAATGCGCACTTGGTGCTCAAATAGAGCGGTAGCTCAAACCTATGCAATAAAGGTTTTTTTTTTGGGACAGGCCCACTACTCATTCCCACCACTGTATCTCCTGTGTAGCCAGAATTAACAGCTGCGCCCACCAAAAAGGCAATGAACAGTGAAGTCCATTGCTGTCCCGGGGGTTAAACTACAGCTGCCTTGGAACTCGCAACGATTTTAATCAGAAGTAATTTGTAAGAGTAGGAAGTTTTGGAATTGACTTCCCCTCTTGGCAAAGTGAGAGACAGTAATATGACAAAGAAGGCATTAAAAACCAAAGAGATCAAGTGAAACTCAACTGCCGTGCGCCACGGTTTATCAGATATCTAACACTATTGGGGCCTAAGTTGTGAGTTGTAACCTAACACATCGACTCAAATAAGGAGTAAAAGTTATACCTTTATTGCCCATGCATTTACATTTACTCCTCCCTATTTCTTTATGGTGATGGAATGTTTAATATACACCCTGACATATCTGGAGAAATGTAACTTGACCAACCGTTTTTTTCTCCTACCACCATATTCATTATGGATGTTTGGGATCTTCTAGTATATTGTGTGTGTTTCCCATTATTGGGTATTGTCTATTAATAATGTTTATGACTGCAATGTGTACCAGCGTATGTAAATCTAAAATATGGCTGCCATATCATTGAAGTTTTCTTTGAATACCGTATCAATAAAATATATGAAGTGTCGAAAGTATGTGTAAATAGGTTACTAGGTAGTTTCTTGTCCAGCAAATTTATGAAAGACGTTGTCACCATTCCATTAACATAACCAATTATTGCTACTCGGACGACAGTACAGGCGAGCTATATTCATAACTTCGAGCAATGGTTCTCGCTCCCCTGTCTCGATATCATATGGTTGAAAGCTTGTATCTGGAATCAAGTGTAATTTGGTTAGAGTACCCAATTAAAGATAGCAAACTTGATAACATTCAATCCTACTAAGTGCTGAGTTCACTGGATAGTCTACTAATGCTGTGTAGCACAAGACGTTGACAAACTTTTTATTAAACAGTTGATGGATTCAGGTGTTATTTTGTGGAAGTAAATTTTTACAGGTAATTTGATTTCCACTACAAACAAATATGAGACATATTAAGTAAATGCAATACAAAAAAAGTATGTGTGTGTCAGCTCCGACGTACAACTGGACTTTACTCCTTACGAACGATATTTATGATTTATGTACCGAATAGAAAAAGAGTGAAAATGATTGCATGTACTAAAATTTTTCTTCGTTACGATTCGAATCAATTTCTTCTATATTATCCAATGTTTTTCTAACTCAGTCTAATCACTGGATGATTTGTTTAATAGTACATAAAAATATACTTAAAATGTACCAAGCTTCGTAATACGCAAGCGCGCACATACACGTACTAACACACATACAACGCTCGGTCGGTATCTTTATCTTCATCCTCGTCCTTGTCCCTGTCCTTGTCTCTCAATGTTCCTATCCCTGTCCCTGTTTCTGTATAGATACTTCTATCTCATTCTCTCGCACGTTAAATCCTATAAAAGTGTATGTTTGTCTCTTTGAGCGGACGAGCGTAACGGTTCGGTTTTTAGTTAACGCGTTCACTTGATTTTACTCCTCATAAAATTTCCGTACCGGCCCTTTTAACTCAAAAATCTCAAAATCATTTCTTAAGGAGTAAACTCCAATAAAAACTGTTTAACAAAAAAGTGTAACGAATTTCATTAATGTCTTGTTTATTCACATAGTTGCTTTAATTATCCAGCTGGCGTCGGCTTGATTTAGCCTTTTACTATTAAAAGTATTTTGTTTCATATTTTTTTAGTTCATCATTAATTCTTCAGTAACCTTTTAACCATAGATAACAGAAACAATGGGAGATGTGACATACCACGCGAGTTTACACCGGGACGGTTGTCGCCGAGTTTCACCCCACCATAAAACACTCACACACTTCATATTATAAATAAAAAATATTATTCTACGCACACAAGTACAACGACACACATTTGTTAAGACGCTGTTATTGGATGTTTATTTAAACAACACCCAAGTAAGCACGCACTACTACATTTATAAAGCGGCAGAAACAAGCGGCCGTATCTTGAAACTGTACACACAGTGAACGAATAATATTACTCGCTTTACATTGCGTGTTGGTAAACGAGCGGTGGCGACTGCGTAATGGTAGAAAAGCAATGTATGATTAAGAATGAGAAATTTGATATTTATAATTTGTATCGTGGTAAGGCCCTGGTAGAAATGGCGTTAGAGAATTTTTGAAATTAATTCTGTATTTATACTTATAAAACGTAATATTATTTGTACTTATAGGTGATAAGTGATTCAATTTGATTTAAAGTTAACCACTGCACTTCTATTTTTGCAAAAAGGCAACAGCACAACTTGGCATTTTGCTAAAACAAGGAGCAACGTATCTCAATCGAACTTGATTGCAACTAACTAACTGTTCTTGGCAATGTTCTCGTTTTGAGCATATTGCGGCGACACCAACCACGCCCCCTCGTCACATCTCCCGTTGTTTCTGGTATTTATGCTTTTAACCTTTAGTTGAAACTTCTAAGATTATATCTAAGTATACATATGTATATTCAAATCACGAACAAGATATTGCAACCAACTCAAGTTCGCGGTTTATTTTAAATTTGGCTGTAAATTGTAAATAACATCCAAATTACTCAGGCTAATAACAATAAAATACAATTAAAATACGCTTTATTGCCCCAAATTAATCAATAATACTTATGCGAGATTTTCGAGACTAAACTTTAATAATTTGGTCGTTTGGGATTGTCATAATTAATTTTACGTATTGCTAAATTTTATATTTAATGCGTAAAAAATAATCACAAAATTTCGTGTTTATATAAACTACGTAACCGTCATAATCATTCCGATGAACATGTCTACTACATATATTCCTAAGATTGATTTTGTTCGTGCATTAAAATAACATGTAGCAAACCAAAACCTAGGATCATATTTTCTGTTACCCATGTCAATAAAATCTCGATGGGGGCTACCCCGGAGGCTTTGTGGTTTTCTCTACCAGGGCTATAGAAGATGCAAAGGACTTCCCTGGCAAAGAATTTATAGTTAGATAGACAACGAACGCTACGAAACGAATTTGAATTGAATTTGATCCGTAGAGGCTACGTTTTTCGTAGACATTGCTATTGAAATATTAAAATAATTAATTATTTCAGGGAGAGGAGGGGATGAGAATTATGATTAGGTTTGTCATTTAAATGTATTTTATTATTTGACTAAAATGTCAACTAACCGATAGCTTTCATGTTCGCTGCTATGTTTCCATCCATTTATTAAATACCAGTTCAGCTGGCAATTAAGTATGTGCCGCGCCTGGTGTGAAATGATTGCTGTGGCCTATTATTATAATACAATGAACCTGCTGCAAGCTCCGCTAATCTGCAAGAGTTTTCTCACAGTCTTAGACGGTAATATATTGATTCAAATGGTAGGTCTTTGTGGATGAGTGGTCAAGTTTTATGATTCCGCAACTACATCAAGCCCTGCCATTTCCCCTCTCCTAAAATGTAGGCAATATATGAAATAACCTTCGTATAACAAACATCAAAACCGATAAGCAACGTTACAAGATAGTTGAAAACTTAAATGGCACATGACATAACACAAGATGGTTGAAAACTTAAATGATCCGTAAATTATAACAAATTACGAGTGTATAAATAATTTAAAAGCTTGCGGACGACACGTACGCAAAAATATCTACGCATACAGAAACCACTGTTAGGATTTTGCGAGCAATGCTACAACGTTTCGGAGGTTAGCATTACTAGGATCTCAGAATTCACCGGATATACATTCTGTGTACTAAGTATCGGGAATTTGTCAATAAAACAAAAAATACAAATTATTCATCTAAATTTATTTTATCGCCTTCAAAGTAGGCCCCATCGCTTGCAATACAACATCTCCACCGCTTCACCCAGTCTTCCATACATTTTTCATAGGCTATTTGCGGTATGGCCTTTAGCTCATTCAGCGAATTTTCTTTTATGGCTTCTATCGACTCAAAACGTTTTCCTCGAAGTGGTAATTTTAACTTGGGAAATAAAAAAAAGTCAGACGGAGCCATATCAGGTGAATACGGTGCTTGGTCGAGAACTTTTGTTGAATTTTTCGCTAAAAACTCTTTCACTATAATGGCTGTGTGTGATGGTGCATTATCATGGTGCAGCATCCATGAGTTGTGTTGCCACAAATCTGGACGTTTTCGGCGGATACTCTCACGCAAACGCTTCATGACGCCTAAATAATATTCTTTATTCACTGTTTCTCCCTCTGGAAGGAATTCGGAGTGAACCACACCACGGTAGTCAAAAAAAACTGTCAGCATCACCTTGATTTTGGAGCGACTTTGCCGCGGTTTTTTGGGTTTCGGCTCGTTTTCGAGACGCCATTCTGAAGACTGTTGGCTTGTTTGCATGTCGTACTCATAAACCCATGTCTCGTCGCCAGTTATTATACGTTTCATAAAGGTCGGATCCGTAGAAGCTCGGGAAACCATGTCTTCAGCGACATGCTTTCGCTGCGCTTTTTGAACAAAATTGAGCTCTTTTGGAACTAGTCGAGCGGCGACGCGTTTCATGCCTAAAATGTCAATGAGAATGTTGTGGACGGACTTAAAAGATATGTTCACCTCACTAGCCAACTCTCTCAGACTCATACGTCGATTTTCGAGCACTAGCTTCTTGATTCTGTCGATGTTTTCTCTGGTCGTAGCGGTTGAAGGTCTACCAGAACGAGGCAAGTCTACTACTACTTCTCGGCCTTCTTTAAAAGCCTTATACCATTCATAAGCCCTTGTTTTCGATATACACGATTCGCCGTAGGTATTTCGCAACATTTTTAGTGATTCACCACATGAAATATCATTTGAAACACAAAATTTAAGGCACACTCTTTGTTCAACAATATTTTCCATTGTAAAAATCGCCGAGGACTCAAAACTATGACCAACAAAAAGTGTAGTTTAAAACAAATTAAATGACAGATCCCGCTCAAATTTTGCGCGCTAAATCAGTACAGTGCTACCAACATGCAGTAAAAAAATTAGAACGACCTCTTTTACGCGGGTCTTTTTATTGACATATTCCCGATACTTTTTACACAGAGTAGTATAATCTACGAGTAGTTGTGCGTTCTCTTTGGTAACACGTGCGACGACTCGAAAGCGAAATGCTTGTTCAGTTTACAGAAAATTATGGCGAAAAATGTTTTGTTGCCTCTCTTTTCAGTGTTGTGTGTGTCCCGGGCGGTCGGATTGTAAATGATATTTTTAATTCAGAATCGGTATCATAAAATGCCTTCTACATCCACACAAACAAGCAAAATTTACTTCTTATTAAAATTAGTATAGATTTCATTTCATCATTCATTTCGTAGTATAGTGTTGGTTAATCTATACAGATAAATAAAATTGGAGTGTCTGTTTGCAATATTAAAATAACTGCTTTTTATTAAATGCATGTGGATGTATACACGGTACGTATACCAAAATATTTTTTTTACAATTTTGTCTGTCTGTTTGTTCCGGCTAATCTCTGAAGCAGCTGGACCGATTTTGACGGGACTTTCACTGGCAGATAGCTGATATAATAAGGAGTAACTTAGGCTACTTTTATTTTAGAAATTTTTATTAATATAAATAAATAATAAAATAATTTTTTTATTATTTATTTATATTTATAATTCCGCGCGAACGAAGTTGCGGGCACAGCTAAGTTTATCATGTAATAAGTTATTAGAATCAATCACACTAATAATAATTTGCTTATTATGATGAACCTACTGAAATTATAATTTATGTATGGCAATCGTAATGAAATCATTTTATTCCGTTACACGTTACACGCGTTACATTTAATCGTAGCAAGAGCTACGAACCCCCATTTGATTTCTACCGGAGCCGCTACGAATTTCGCAGATTTCCCATGGTGACGTAACGCTTTGACTACGATTATACCAGGGCACTATAACTTATAGGACGATTCACAACGTCAGTCGGACTAGTTACGTGGCCCGCGTAAGCTAGTGCAACACAATAGGGTAGCAGGATATAAAGTTGGTGTGAATAGTTCCTTCAACTATCGTGAAGGGTGAATATATAGAAGGGTAGTGGTGACGTAACATGCTCGTATAAAACGATGGGGTAAGTAACATGAGGATAAGGTGATGCGCCCCATAGCAGCACAATTCGGATTAATGTAAGAAGTAAGATGCTGCTATCATCAGTAACATATTTTGTTAATAACGGAAAAAAATAAATAATTGATTGTGAGATAACTTAAAAGTTGACCAATTTAATGAAAAAGCTGATGTAGGTAACATAGTATTAAAAAAGAAAAAAATGATATCAGTATTTTAGAAAGATTATGAAAGCGTATATTGCAAAGTTTGATGTATACATACTCATACACGTTCGTGATTGTGTAATTAGGCAATTAATTATCTAGCTCACATGACGTAATTACTACTGGCTTGTTTTTAAAATATCTATACGAGGATATACATATCTAAATTATCAATCAACATCGTCCAAAATGAGCAAGATTATCACAAAGCGTAGAGTTCGTAGCTTTGTGCTACAGCTACGACAACTAAAGCAGTAAAACAGCCTCTTTTCAATTGAGATCCCCTAGTACATTCTGAGGCCAGTGATTCCATGAACGCCATTTTGTTTAAATTGTAATAATATTATTTTCATTCGAGTGGGGCGGGCGAAGCGAAATGAGAAGACATTGATCATGATATTCCACTTCGAGATTTTATTCGAAATATGATCAGGAGCGTTAGTAGAGTCCAAACTACTCAATTTAAACAAATTTCAGTTTGGTTGTCAAAAATTTAATCCAAACAAATAATTTCGAGAAACTCTATGAAGCACTAGCTGCAGCCCGCGACTTCATCCGCGCGTATCCCGGTATCCCGAGGGAATCGCTTGTTTTACTCTCTTTCTTTTCCTCAGTCTCTTAAGGGACGTATCATGATGTTGAATAACCTTCCTCAAATATTGGGCTATGAAATTCACAAATATTTTTAAAAAATCTCTAAGGTAATAAAATAAAAAAAATACAAATTATATATGATAATCATTTTATTATCGTTAAAAACATATTGAACAGTTGAATATTTTTGTCTCACATACAAAGACATATTTATAAGTTATCAATTATGAGGTTCATTTATGTGTAGACATGTAAAAACGTTAAAACGATTTGTTTTATTATTTAATTTCTTCATATTTCACTATTTATGTCAGAATATCATTATGACATACAGAGATCGCTATTTTACAATTAGCGTAGCACAGCGTTATAATATTATGTCGCAGAACGTTGAACGTTATAATTTATGTGTTTTTTAATATGAATAATATGGTCGATTTTTATACAACACTAGATAGAAATTTGACATTTAATTTCATATATTATTAGACTATCTGGCCGCGGCTCTACCCATGTGAGGATTCGTTTTAACAAATAATCCAAGTCCTCTAAGTCCAAAGTTGAGTCAAGTTGGGACTGGGAAGACATATGATATTCTTATTTTTCAAGGCTTACCAAATCTCAATAGGACCCGTTCTAGTTTTATGTACCAGAAAATTTGTACTAACAGAAGAAAAGACTCACTTTCCTATTTACTATATTATAATAGGCCAATTCTACTAAAAACCTGCAGTTGCACGTGTACGCTTGTCATTTGTGTCGTGCAGTAATAGTGCAGTGCCAATACGTGTATTCTATTAAAATTTCCTGTACTTCAACGGCACTACAACTACGCTGCAACTGTGCGTATCCTGCAAATGAAGTACTTAACCTGTTATGTTAATATTGTTAAATATAATAATAATTTAGCAAAATTCAAGCTATATATGACAATTTATTAAAAAAGAAACAATTTTTGTCTAAATTAAACGTTTTACTTATGTTAAAATAAAACAAAATATTTTTCGACCAAAATTATGTATGTACATGTACTTTATTCCAATTAAATGATACAAAAGTAACAAAATAACCAACATTTCAATGTAAACGAAATACAACACACATCTATCACTAACCCTCTGTTAACACACACATCAATAAAATCAACAAGGGGTGGTTTGACTTCTAATTTTTTATGTGTTCCTATTACCAGGGGTCACATGCAAACGCTGACGCGGCACAATCCCGCCAGGGTAGAATAGAGCTACATACGAAGTGTTGGCATTAAAAACTAGATGTCGCTGGCAATATTCCCATAAACTCAAGTTGTTATTTTTTTGTCAATAATCAATGATTGATTTTGAATTAAACACTTTTTAACGGAAGCATCGCGTATTTTATTTATTTTGTTGAATCTGACGTTTCGAATGCTTTGCACCATCCGTGGTCGCAGGAAGACAGGTTCAACACAATAAATAAAACACGCGATACTTCCGTTAAAAATTGTTTAATTCAATGTGTAACAATCGTGAAAACCTAAGACAATACAATGATTGATTTCATGTGGAATTAGTGTAGCGAGTATAATTTTTTTCTGTTTGTGACCTTTTTATTTCCATGTATCGTAATAATATCACTCAACAACCTGCGCTATTCCCACCATTGGCTTACGGGTTTATTACTGAGATTAGCAGCAAACAGTGTTCACATTTCAACCAAAGATTACTGGTTCTAGCGACAACAGTTGGGACCTATAGTTTAACATGCTACAATCCAAAAACAGGCTACAATTTTTGTAGCTTAACTAGAATGACCACGAGTACCTACATGACATCAGGAGGACTAAAAAAAATAATAATAAGTAGTACCAAAATTCGATAGATACATAATTTGCCGGGATCAGTTTGCATTTTTAATCAACCATAATAATACGGATAGGATATAAATTTAAAAAATAACTTATTTTGATTTTATATTTTCTGTTAAGATAGCCACGGGGTTAAAAATGGCACGATTTGCATAGTCTCTTCCCATGCACGACGAAACTGTGCCAAATTGAGTTGTGTACCTTTGACATTTAACGTGACCTTTACTCGAAGACCCGTCTAGCGCTGGGGGTGATGTGTCCGCTCCAGAGGTCGATTTTACTAGGACAACAGCATCTTGGAAGATACCATTTATTTAGAGTGATCTTTCAACATAATATATTTAGCTTAGTTCAGTTGCTCTCCGCGATGCGATGGACTGAAAACGCTATTAATGAATAAATGCATATCATGCGCTAGTCTATATGATAAGATAAGATAATCTTACAAAATTAATTTCAATCAATTCGATAACCAAATGCCTCGCAAATGATCAATTTAATACGATACAATGTACAATTTATTGTGACTGGTATACGCATTTATTATCTTGGTTATTAATTTCTTTAATCATAACTTTCATAATATAACAATCCCACAGGGCAGCTTGAGTCTTACGCCTGTCTTCGTCGGGTAAAAAAGTGGGACCACAAGAAAGCCCTCAGTACCTACTCTTAGGTGCTTGCTGTCAATGGTTATCAGAGATGACTCAATAGAGCTATATGCTCGAAAAGGGAATCTTTAAAGGGCATAAGTTCACGAGTAATTCCGAAATTTAATTCCTTAGTTACTCGCACAACTGTTGCCTTGAGAGACGGACTTCCGTCCCACCAATAATTCCTCCATATCTCATATTAATAGCTATTTATTTTCCGACATATTTTGAAATATACCCAATATTTGCCGTATTGCATTAGAACACTAAGAGAAATCTATGAGACAATAAAATCATAAATACATAGCAAGCTATGGTTTATTGTCTCATAGACGAACGCAATTCTGTTGTATGTGTTGCATGGGTGTAGAGACGGAGATTATGAAGGAGATAGATAATAATCTGTCATATTAAACATAAATTGTTGTTAAATACTGATATATAGTTAAATGGATTAAATTTCAAACTGTAATCTAGCTTTTGAATAAGTAACTTAATGTACCTACCTCACAATTGTATACCTATATGTGTTCGCTTAATGGTCAAAATTCGACTATAATCATTATTGGAAATTTAAGGAAAACATAATATAAATATTCATCACCGATCAATTATTTTTACTGTCTCCAAATTTCTTTTATTACTGCCAGTACAACTTGTCAGTAGCTACTAAACAAAAAAAATAGGTTCACAAACATATTAAAAAAGACACTGAAATGTTTTATCTCTGCCTATTTATACATATGTAGCTAAGGAATATGGTAGGATATGAAATGACTTCCATAAAATAAACTAAATTATTTTTGGGACAAATTGGGTTTTAGTGACAATTATTAGGTAGATTGTTCATTTTAAGCCACATTCATGTTTATTACATAGTTTCTGAATTTTTGAAAACAAATATAAATAAGTTTCCATACATGTATAAGGAAATTGTTAAATTTCGTTCATCGTTAAACTAAAATATTTTTTCGCTATTGTAAATACGGGACTTACCGCGATTTGTTTTTGTCGCCGTCGCCGTCGTATTTGCCCGATATGAGTCATCCCGTGACCATGGCGTCTGCAAGGTCGCCGCATTATCGGGAAAATAGAAAATCAAATCGCGGTAAATCCCATACTTACAATAGTGACATAAACAACCGTAAAAGTTTAAAATTGGGATTGTCCTTACTTGGGATGTCTTTTATACTTACTTTTGGGAATTTGTCAATGCATTGTGCATTTTTTCATCCATTGAGGATTCTTTGCTTGATGAAGAATAACATTATCATCATAATTTAACACAATAAAATACAGCATTTCTTCAAAAGAACAGTTGTTATTTCTTTTCCTTCCGTACTTCTCTTTGACGCTGCTCTTTCGGTAACCACGGAAAAATCGGAATCGCATACAGGTTCCATCATGATACCAAGGCGGCACAGACGATACGCAATATCGACGACGTTGGTGTCGACCAGGAACGGCGAGTGCGTTTTTGATTTGATACATTCCGTTCTGGAAAATTGATTTAAACAACGAGCACTGTGGCCAACCGGACAGGAACGTTGTATACGAGTAATTAGCTACAGTGATAGCAGGTTAATTCGAGAGGCATCAAAGAGCTTCCATTAAAACTCCATTAAATGCACTTTTGCATCCATAATAATGGACAACACTAATAAAGTATTTACTCAAGGTATAAACTATGGCTATGAAGTTTTTACTTTTTATGCGAATTGGCATTGTACAGCTAAATGAACGTCAAGTTTTATATTTTCATCTTTGTTTTTATGCAGTACGAGTTATAATCGAACAGTGTGTATTAAGCTTGATCTGCTCTTAGTTGTACCTGGAGATATGTTTAATAAATCTAATAAAAACATATCGTTCATACAAAAGGTTAATTGTATACCAACTTTATGGCAGGAATACACTTTGAGATAAAAAATGCTAAAAAAGCTACTAACCATATAATAAATACCACTAAAGTAAGACCATAATGTCAGTTTTTCTGCGAGTAATAGGTTACCAGAAACTCCTAAGGTGGTGTTGTATTTTTTACTTATCACTAAGGTGACAAACAATTGTACGGCCTGCCTGATGGTAGGCAGTCGTCGTAGCCTACGCACATTTGTAACTCCAGGCGTGTCACTAATACATTGCCGACCCTATTGCTGCTCTTTCTGTGACCATGGAATTAAGTATAAGATGCGAGCTATACAACAAGTGTTGATCGTGTTTTGACGAACTCGGTGGCGCAGTGGTAAAACGCTGTTACGCTACTTTGACACTAACGCTCGTGGGTTCGATTCCCACACAGGACAAACATTTGTGGGCATGAACATGACTGTTTATCTTGGTCTCGGTGTTTTTAGCGGAGGTAGGACGTATCATAGCAGCCCGTCTGGAGAAGTGCCTCCACCTCACAGAAAACTGCAGCCAACCAACTACTCCCTAGAGGCCTAGAGGGTTATTGTGTTCCTGCGTGTGAGTGAGGTCTCCAATAAGCTCCTAAGGAATTGCTGTGTTAGCAGCAGAGTAGGCATCGCGCGAGTGATATTTAATGTACCTATTGCAAGCTTTTATAGGCTACCATAACCGCTTTACATCAGTAGGACCGTATGCTTGTATGTCTCCCGACGTTGTATAAAAAAAGTTGTATAAAAAAACGAGGTTGACAATGCTCCTTGCATTGTCAACCTCGTTTTTTTCTTTCTTTTATTGCAATCGTTATCAGCTACAGCGATCGCTTCAAATCAGGTGAAATATATGTATGTTTTCACCCGACGTAGCATAAAGTTCTGTTTCCACGCACACCACATCGCAGCGTCAAGAGTGTTGTGAAGAGTGTAGCTGCAGCGCCCTGCAATTGCGTTGTGGTAACTACAAAATATCAATATAGTTGCGCTGTTGCTGGTACGTTGGATGTTGCAGCTAGGTTTGCAGACGCTGGTAAATGCGTTGTGGTTGCAATATGATCGCGATGGTCAGTATCACCTTCTTGTTGGATTTGATAGCGAAATGTGGTTCGTGTGAATGAAACTATTCATTTTCATACAAATTACCGTCCACGCATGTGTTGTTGTTGTGATGTGGTTGTAGTTGTTATAGTACGTAAGAAATTACTCTAAGACCAAATATACTTAGTTATATTTATATGCTTATATATTCTAATCGGATAAGGCACACATTTCCACTAAAACGTTTTTCTCCGCCCAGTGGGCGGACATGCGGCGCTAGGGCGGCGCTGACTCGACGTCACGTGTCACAGTTACTAGGCCAACATGAACTCCAAAAGCTATGAGTTATTCGGAGGGCCGCGGGACCTCACACTAGCATCACTTCCAAGTCACGAAAATAGCATGTATCATTTTAAACACATTCTGAAAATAGGCATACGCACTAGAATTAGTACTAGAACTCTAGATAGATCTGTCGTAAATAGATCGTACGAATGCTTCATTAGGTCAATGATGAAATTAAAATGTTTAGGTCGATGTCTAAATCATGAATGCTAAGCTGGTATTACTAAGGTATAAATACTACCTAATTTTTATACGTAGCTATGTGTACATACTTACGATTACGCTTGTCTCCTATTAGGGTAGGCAGAGACTACTTTACGCCCGATACACCGATCCAAATATCTATATCTATATCAGTGTATTCAAAAATTCGAAAATGGTTTGACAGTTAGAATTTTTTTTTTTTGATGTGTGGGAAGGTTTAGTAAGAAAAAAAGGAGACTGAAGTCATAGCATTATCAGCTAGTAATAAATAAATATTACATTTAGCTATTTCAATAAATATGTGAATAACTTCATACAATTGTATTATGTTGAGAGACAAGTGTGTAAATATTGACCACAAAATCTAATTGGATTATATAAATATAATAAGGATAAATAAAGGATCAAAATAAATATACTATACTGTAATATATTTATTTTGACTTTGGATTTGCCACTTTGACCACTATAGCCAAAATAGATAAAATACTAAATTAAATTATTAAAATATTAGTTATAACTAATTTTAAAACATAATCACACAATCTATCAAATTCAATTATCAAATTACAATTAAAACTATCTCTTTTACATTCCCAATATGCAATTTAGTCCGCTCCGCCCTAGTCCGCCCAAATAATGCTCCGTAGGGCGGCAACAATTTTCCACAAGCGTCGTCACTACTAGGATTGCATAATTTGCAAGAAACTGATAAATATTATACATGGACGTGAAAATTGGAGAGAGAAAGACAATCTGAGGGCATCACGCATGCGCACAAACATTCTCAAATAAACATCGGATAACGGTTATGTTGTGTGCAAACTTCAGCAACACTACACGTGTAAAAGGTACTTACTATATATTGCTCTGGATGACGTCATGCTCCACAAAAAAAGAAATGGATATCACGATTTTTATCTATTAACAATATCAATTATTATTGTCTTAGGTTTTCGCGATTGTTACACATTGAATTAAACAATTTTTAACGGAAGTATCACGTGTTTTATTTATTTTGGTGAGTCTTCCTGCGACAACGGACGCTGCAAAGCGTTCGAAACGTCAGGTTTCAACAAAATAAATAAAACACGCGATACTTCCGTTAAAAATTGTTTAATTCAATGAATTATTATTATCCCGTCGCAACGTATAGGTACAGTGTAATAATTAATAATTATTACGCTATAGTATAGGTTAGAAAGTGGCGTTGGAATTCGCGAAGTAGATTCACATACACCAGGAATAAAACAGCTGGTTGGACTATAGCAATTTAAATATAAAGTTTCTCATAACAAGGTATGGATGCGTGAAAATACAGTAAGATATATAAACACGTATTTATTAGCTGGTTGATTGTACGTAATAAAAACTACTAAGCAGTTACTTCTAATTATTCTATCATCATGAATATAGCAGTTTTTTTTTTAACAACGCTGCAGGCATATGTTCCTCCTGATGTAAAGTATTTACCGCAGCCTCTAAGTGCTTGCAATACAGGAAGTATTGCCCGCGCGTTGCCATCGCCGTTGATAATGCAGTAATTTCTCAGAAGTTTATTAGGTATACCCAATAAAAATTTAATATCAAAAAATATAATACCAAAAAGCTCATGGGAGCTTGAATGGTCAGGAGTTGTTATGTGGCTGCGGTTTTTTTTGTCGGTGGTACTTTCTCAGTTGGGCTGCTTTGATACGCTCTACCTTTCTTAAGTTAGCTCAACGACTGACACCTTTAGAATACAGCCGGGATCGGTGTTTAAATGAATGGCCATAGACAGACCGCGGTCGGCTCTGCTTAACTTGCTCTCGACCCACAAACCAATTGATTGACAGACGAGGCTCTGGCGAAAGAAGACTAGGACCACAGACCACTTAACTGCGCATGAAGGCATCCCGCGCTCACAAAAACGTCCTAAAATATTGTCTGCTTAATCCCATCAGAAGAGCTAAGATTTTTTGTTTACGCAAGGGATTTCTTTGGATTCGCGCCTTCACTGCTTTGATGACCACCTACGTCCTAATTGTGCGAGGTCGGCTGCTCCTCTTACGATCTTCGAAGCTTGAATCTTTAGTATATCGTTTGTAGTGCAATAAATAAACCGTAGTGTTATTTTAAATTTTTGTAGAATGTTGAAAATATCTTTTGGCGCGTAACCACAGCGGTGCAACCCGATAACCGCGACTCTATTTTCCTTCTTCGACCACTCCATATTTGAAAATGAATAAAAATGATTTAATTTTTTATTTTCGGCAAGCGGGAACGTTCTATTTTTAAAATTAGTCAAAACTTTTTGGCCAGTATTCCAAAATGAAAATAATAAGGTTTTGACAGAACTGATGACCCGACTAGGTACGAGTATATAAAAATATTAACTAATAAGCCCTTATGGGGCTGCGACGTTGATCCGCGAACTAGCCAACAAGAACTACGCGTTCTACTTTATCCCCCGACCCGTAGCGGTGAATTGACTTACTACGTAATATCGGTTTCATTGGCTCTTCATAAATTATTTCCTTCGTGCGTCGACCCCATCGAGCTGACAATGCTGTAATGTTGACGAAAACACAACATGCAATAATACTATCAATTTGGTTTGGACCCAAGCTAAATCAGCTTTGCTTTGTCTTAGTAAGCTAGTAGTTTTTTGTAACCTCTTTCGCTACCTTAAGGTTGCCTTGAAAAGATTGCTGATTACATTTATTATTGATTACATTGTACATTTCTTTAATTGTAAGAATACTTATGAATGTTTTTACTTAAATTCTGTATTATGCAAACAAAGTGTATTCTATCTATCTCTATGGCTATACGGTGTGATTTTTAAATTATCGTTATTCTTGTAAAACACTCACGAAATACATAAATTTGCTAATTATGCTTATATCTAGTATTTATATTATGAGTATCACTCTTTTTACAAAATGAGTCAATGTTTTTATGCACATACAAAAGATTTTCATAGATATATTGCGATGCGACTGTTAGAATATTTATTTCTTTGAATTTTTCTGTAAGGCTCTCCCGGGGACCAAGTTTGTAGATAGCTCTTATGGCTCTCTTTTGCAATAAAAATATGGTGTTAATGTCCGCGGAGTTACCCCAAAGAAGAATGCCGTATGACATAATACTATGAAAATAGCTGAAATAAACTACTCTAGCCGTATCAACATCAGTGAGCCGTCTAATAGTTTTCACTGCATAGGCTGCAGAACTTAGTTTTCCTGATAATTTTTCAATTTGTGGGCCCCATTGTAGTTTGGAGTCAATTGTTATACCCAAGAACACAGTTGTCTCCACAGAGGCTAAATTAGTTTCATTAACATGTACATTGGTAGTCACCTGTCTTACATTAGGTGTTGAGAACTTAATTACTTTAGTCTTTTTATCATTTAAAAGCAGATTATTAACATTAAACCCATGCATAAATTTAGAGAGAGCATCGTTAACTTCGTCATAATTACCTAACTGTCTATTAATTTTGAATGTCAAAGAGGTATCATCCGCAAACAATACAATCTCATGTTTGTCCTTTACATAATAAGGTAAGTCATTTATATATACTAAAAATAAGAATGGACCTAGAATTGACCCCTGTGGGACTCCCATAACTACAGGGGACCCCGAAGATCTTTTACCATTAACATCGACCTTCTGTATCCTATTGCCCAGATAAGAAGACAGAAGTTCGAGAGCCTTGTTCCTGATACCGTAGTGTAATTTTCTGACAAGAGTGTAATGGTACGGAACCCTTCGGGGCGAGTCCGACTCACGCTTGGCCGATTTTTTATATACTTATTAGTTATTACGAACACAGTGACAATTTTTGACATGTGTTTTACTGTGGCTGAGCTTCGTTGTTTATGTAAGTTTATTTTGTATACAATCGCATTTTTTTTTTACACACCTGTATTTGACGAGCTTGGTGACGCAGTGGTTAATGACGCTGCTTTGAAACCAGAGTATCATAGTGCTGGTAGTAGAAAATGTGACATGCATTGACAAATACTATACATCTGGGGAAGTACCTCCTCCTCACAGAAAACCGCAGCCAAATAACAACTCCCTAGAGGGTTGCTGTGTTCCTGCGTGTTCACTCACACGCAGGTAGGCAGGCAGGTCAACAGTAAGCTCCCTAGGAGTTGCTATGTAAGCAGCAGAGGAGGCATCGCGCGAATGATACTTAATATATCGCAAGCGTTAATAGGCTACGGTACCCGCTTTACATCAGGTGGGCCGTATGATTGTATGCCTGTAAAAAAATACTAATAGTAGTTACGATTAATTCTAACCTATGCATTACCAGCGTTAAATCCGAATCTTTTTCAAGTGTTTCCAAAAGCGAAAGGATCATTGATCAATTTTCACTATTGCAAACACGTGAAAAATATACTAACATAATGAAACGATCGTCATGTAAACCCCTTCAACTTAGAATCGCGACCTTAACCGTTTCAAAATGACGTCCCACGCTGACGCAGGTTGGTCGTACTTTCATATTTCAATTTACGTAACATGCTGGAAGCAGCTTCGGCGACATTTTCACGACCCGTGTTATAGGGAGTGGGGTATCGAGCCTTGGGCGGCGGCGTCGCGTTTTACGGCATCGTAGGTCGTGACGCGGCGGCGCCCCAGTGACGTCACTCGCGAGGGTGGAGGGTGCGACAGCCGGTTAGGGCAAGGGTAGATGCCCCCCAGTGAAAGTCGGCTCAACGGCGTCAGTACGGCCTGGCTCGTCGACCGGTCTACACATGTTATACTCCGCCCTGCTCGCGTCGACGAATAACCTCTAAATCCCATGCATCACACTAAATATTTGCTAAAATTAGAGGTACGCGAGTAGCTTCATTAAAAAAGCAAGCAAAATTAGTGGTCTAATCAGAACTATCAATACAAAGTTGCAAAAAGTTCGTCTTTATCGTGTGAAAGCACTCAAATTCGATTGTTTGGTTCGCTGAGTACATAAACAAAAATAATCGAAATACAAACGAACATCGCACAAACAATTGTATACGATTAATACAGGTACGTTATTTTCATAGTTCTTTTTTATAAAACATCAGTTATAAACAAAATCTGTATTACAAAAATTAGTCAATGTATGAAATCGTATTAATAGATATAACCCAGTTAAAGCGGCCGTGAAACAGTAGCGAAATTTTTCTTTTCGGATAACACGCTATCTGAGAGTAGACGATTGCTGTTAGATGTCGAAACTACCCTAACCCCAGCCTCAATGGGTGAAAGAAATGAAGATTTTATCAGATGACCTACAACCGGATTATGAGGCCTACGACTCCTGTTAAACTTTTTATTTACAATCTAATTTCAGCGGCGGTACACGAAAGCAGCTAAAAATAACAGGGGTTCGCGCGCTCGCGTCTCGCCGCAGCCGGTGCGCGTTTTCACTCAATACACTATTTCTGTCTGTAGAGAAGCAATAAGATATTCTACATGCACACTAAGATCTACGGATAGTTCTGCGTACAATGAGAAAAGTACGAAAAAAGAAGCAAATTGTCGCACGGCGACATTGACTCTGATGTTGTTGTAGTGTTTAATAGTTACTGTGCTTCCCGAACCGCATCACATATCCCAAGTAAGTACTTCCTTGTTTTACAGATTTAAAACTTATTTACAGACTCTTTCGTTTTTTATACACGCAATGTTACGTAAAAATATATACCTGCTTATAGGTGTGTTTACTTATTTTCTGTTTTATCGCGGACTTTGAGCATTTATAGGTATTTGTTTGATTTATGTTAGTTCGCATCATAACATTTTTAGATGACATTGACTATCTTGGATAGGTATAGAAACGTCTGTACTACATTAATCAAATAGATTTAAAATAATGCACATAAATATTTTTGTTGTGATCTAGAAGAATACCTCTACCTTGCAGAAGACCGCGGATAATGAGAGCTTGAAGTTGAGGCCCGCCAGGGGGCAGTACTAGCACTCGAAATGTAGGCCAATTAAAATCATTGTTATAAAATCATTAAACTCCACATATATGTTATTAATTACGTCTATCAATGGCCCACTTATTGTAAAGCGACTAACTACCATAAGCCTATGCACAGTTGCAATACGAGGAGACAGTAAGTTTCACTTTATCCTCAGGAGCTCTCAGATTATGTTACTCAATCGCAGGAACATAACAATTCTTCAGGAAATTGTTAATTGTCTTCGATTTTCTATACTCCGTCATATACAGAGGTGGAATTTAATGTTTAAATGAATACGAACCTTAACGTCGTCGTAGGAAGTGGGTACGGTGCAGTCTCAGTTATAGTTATCAATTGAAATTTCATATTTTGTCAATGAGAAATGCATTTTATCGTGTTGAAATAAGTATCAATCACTGCTCCCATCAGGCGGGCAATATAGGCGTTTTCAATGATCAAAATTGAAATGGTCAATGTTCAGATAATACACATAATGCACAGTGTAAATAACACTGACAATCTTTAGAACTGTCTTCGACTAGTGGTTCTATAAGAGACAACTGTTCTTTTTAGAACTTTTGTTGTTAGAAGCTCGATGGTGCAGTGGTTAGCCATGTATCTACTTTGTCTCCCAGATTTCAATTCCCACACAGGGCAAACGTGTGCGTAGGAACATGTCTATTTGTCTTGGTTTGAGTGTTTTTAAGACAGTTATGATGTGTATGTATGATATACAAGTAGCCCGGGGTGAGTAGTGTAACAAGTAGCTTCCTGCACCTCACGGAAACGCCCTAAAGCGAACAAACAATACTCACCGCAGTCAAGCAACAACCACCTAGAGGGTTGTTATGTATCGGTGAGTGAGTGGGGTTACCCATAAGCTGTTGTTTAGCAGTAGTGATGGCAACGCATGAGCGATACTTCCTGTATTGTAAGTGCTCATATGCTATGGTAGTCACTATACATCAAGTGAGCCATATACTTGTTCCCTCCCGACATTGTGAATAAAAAAAAATGCGGGACTGATTCGGACGTTCAACGTCTTAAATATTAGGAAAGCGATGGAAAATATTTTATTGCTCTCATGAACAGTTCATTGTTTAATTTTTGTTCAAGTGTTTCAACTTTATGTACAAATGACAAAACTATGGGTATATTATATCGCTGATAACAGTGATAACATACCTTACTTTAAGACAGAGTTGAAATAAAATATGAAAATGTAGAATTGTTGTCAAGCCATGGTGGTTTATTTTTGAAGTGACAACTTCTTTAGCGGCGTTGTGCACTTTTTGGGATGAATAAAAAATGCTAAACTCGCGTCAGGCCGTCAGGACACGTGACCCTGACCGTAAGATTTTGGTGAGAATTAGAACTTAAGTTCGCTGCAGCGCTAAAACATTAGATCCCTCTAATGAAACAATTAAAACATGAAGCGCTAGATCGTTCATAGGGCATTATTTTCTCGTGACCAAAACGTTATAAGCGCCATGAAATTGTTGGCGTTTACGCGTTTCGTTCGTTCAACGTAGTTTATCAACATCGCTGTTTGGTTTAAGCGGCGCGGCGTGTTTGAGTTTTAGAGATTAGCGATGATGATGCTGGTAATAATGATGGTGAAAGAGTCGTTGAAATTATGGATGAAAGTTGATTTTTCTGAGAGACAAACTTTTTAATGTAAAGTGTTAAATTTTTAATGTAATATAAAAATTGTCATGTTTGTGTACGATAGCGCAATAAATGAATATTGTATTTTACCACATACATGATAGTACTTTTATACTGATAAATTAACCAATTCGTGCCAAATTATTGTAATAATTATTATAATTATTCGTGCCTAACCATTCCAAAATATTCAAAAATGCACAACGTTAATGTTCAAGTTTTCACTTCAGCCGGCACTCCCGGAGTGCAACCCGTTTTTTTTATACTTTAATTTCTATTTCATTATTACTTGATTTCAATGTTAATTATATGTTGGATTAGAATTTAATATTTTAAGATTCATCCCGCTGATTTTCATTTGAAGGTCTAAAAGTCTAAAGGATAATATATCCTTTGGACCTCTTTAAATTATTTTCTTATTCTATATTTTGCTTCTATTATTTTTTATTTCGTATATTACGTTATTATTATACGTTATAAATATTATTACGGACCGCTTGAAAAATAAGTTTCAAAAATTCTATCCGTCGACTGAGTAGGTACAATATTCTTGTACACACAGCGACAAGTCAAGTTAGACTATCTATCTATTACTTCACGCCAAATCCCTTGCGGTCCTTACACATTTCACTCGCTTCTTTAACATTCATAACTCTTTTCATGCACGCCTGCCGGTTTCTAGGACCCTTGACATCACCACCAATTTGGTCATGGTAGGTTAGTCTTGGTCTTCCTCGGCTCCTACATCCTTCCACTTTCGCATAGTATATCTGTTTCGTCATTCTTTCATCCTGCATTCTTTCTTCATGTCTGAACCAACGGAGCATGCCTTTTCTTATCTTAACACCGACATTCTCTTTCAAACCAACTCTCTTTCTTACGTCATCTTAAAGAACGCGGTCAGCAAGCGTTACGCCACAAATTTTGCGCAATGCTCTCATCTTGACCGCATTTATTCTACTTTCATGCTCTCTCTGCTATACCCAGCTTTCACTTCCATAAATTGGCGTTGGGATTAGCACCGCGTAGTGAACAGCGAGCTGTGCTTCTGGCTCAGATTTCAGCTGCCTAGAAGTTTACCCAACGCTCCGTTCACGCTGTTTCCTGCACTCATTCGCCTCTCCACATCAGCGGTGCACCTTCTATCGCTGCTAAAAGCGCTTCCAAGATATACAATCTCATCCACTTGATCCAACACTACATCATCGACCATAATCTTAGTGCTCGTTCCGGTTGTAAACGATTATCTTGGTTTTCTTCGCATTCAATTGTAAGCCTTTCTTCATACAATCATCTTTCATTACTGTAACTAGTGTTTGCAGTTCGAGTGATGATTCTGCTATTAATACCGCGTCGTCTGCATAAAGCATACAGTTGACCACTGAGTCACCCATTCGCATTCCCGCATTCCCACATTCATAGTGCGACAGATAGAGGCGACAGCCCGCATCCCTGTCTGACACCAATGTTGGTATCAAACCAGGTCGACAAGCTGCCGTCCACCCGCACACATGCTGTACAATCTTCATACATAGATTGCACAGCACGGAGCAGGTCACCGTCAACCTCATATCTGAAATAGGTACTGTTATTTCGTACTCCATAAGAGCGGTACAAAGATCAAACAGTCCATCTTAAGTGTCGCCGTGTGTACAATGGTGCAATTAAAGCTATAGGTATATTCATTTTCTACCAGTCAACCTCACGATGACTCACAAAATAGAAGGTGCACAATTTATAATTACTATTTTTGTTCCCATGATTACAGCGTCATCTCAATGGCGGCGGAAGTATCTATTTACATCTTATTATTTTAAACAAAAAATTCTTGCATGTACTGTATCTCGTAAACGGTCCCAACGAATGGAATCGAATCACAAATTTTGTATTTAGATCAGGTTTTGCTTTTTACCTAAGTTTACCTATGAAGGTGTACAAAATGGGGTTTAAAAAAATAAGCAGAGTGCCAAAAGTGAATTAAGTTTAGTCTCCTAAGTACCTACTTATATTATAACTTAAGAAATAACATTCGTTGAAATTTATTTACTTATAGGTAGGTATATAATGTAGTATGCTTATGGTGGGTTTCGTGAAATAATTAATCGAAATATTACATTATATAATCATTAATTTTATATACTGTTCATGGCAACATACAGACATACGGCCCACCTAATGTAAAGCAGTTACCGTATGGGTATGAACGCTTGTAATATATTAAGGAACTTTAATAAATTGTAAAGAGTATAAAAGCTGAATTTTATACATGTTACTTGGATAACTACCTATTAGAAGATGTTACGTCAGTAGCCAGACGGTTTTGATACTTTAATCCCTAGCCAGACAAATAATAATATAAATAACATATAGACAATGTAGGTGCGAACGCGAGCTAATATACATACGAGTTGCTGCAAGTGAGATAGTTAATGCGAAGCTACGATTACCGCATTTCATCATGTGGACTGTATGCTTGTATGTCGTGACGTCGTATAAAAAAAAGATGTAGGATTGTTGTGCTTCTGCAAGTAAGTAAGGTCACCAAGAGGCAGGTGAAGAGCTGATGCGTTAGTGGTGGTGACAAAGCGCGAACAATACTCAAACACACGAAGAATGCAACAGCTGTTATTCTATACAATTAGAATCTACAGTAGTAGAGACGACCAGAGGTAATATTGCAACGAAGGCGTGCATATCTACTACGGTAGTTGTTTATTGTAAACAACGGTAGTTGATAAATGCCGGCCTGCGCTAGTTCGTTAATAATAATAATAATTTATTTCTTGCAAAATATGGGTAACAAAGATCTTACATAATTTTGTACATATGAACAAACCATATCTTACCTGTAGTGCAGGCATGCAAGTATTTTTAAAGTAAGTTACATAACTGCATGTCACAAGCATTGTCTTAAAATATATTCAATTTCACAAATATTATATCATTACAGTACAAAAAAAATTATAACAAGGTCAATAATTAAAAAGAGTATAATAATAAAAATAAAAGGAGAATGATGTCGTGTCAATATTGTCAACTAAGATATTTTTTTAAATAAATTATAATTTATCGTCGAGAAAATCTGAGATCGCATAATAACATTTATCTAATAATAATTTAGTTATTTTTTGTTTAAATATGTTGGTCGGCAATTGTCTCATTAATTTTGACAGTTTATTATATATTTTCGGTGCCATACAGTATATACTGTTGTGTAAAAGGTTCGTATTAGATTTGTTTACGTAAATCCTATGATTATCTCGTCTGTTGCGCAGAACCATATCAGAAGGTCGAGAAAACAAGTGAGGATTACGCTTAACAAACATGGCTACTTCGAATATGTACAAGGAAGGCATTGTAAGAATATTATACTTTTTGAAAAATGGCTTACAGCTATCTGTGGATTTTAAATTAAACATAGCCCTTATGCATCTTTTCTGTGCTCTAAAGACATAATCTTTATTCGTTGAGTTCCCCCAAAAAATGATGCCGTATCTTAATTTTGAAGCCGTAACACCATGATATGCGGTTAGCAATGCATAGTCATCTAAGACGGGTGAAAGTCTCGACAGCGCATACGCTGATTTATATAATTTTTTGGCAAGATCAGCTATATGGGCTTTCCAGTTTAATTTTTTATCAATAACTAAGCCTAAGAATTTGGTTTCATCTATTTCTTGAATACATTTATTTAAATAATAAGCCTTGACGTTACATTCTGTGTTTATTCTCTGATTAAAATGCATGATATTGGTTTTATTAAGGTTAATTTTTAAATTATTATTATCCAACCATTCAATTATATTAACTATGGCATCATTAATGTCATTTTCATAACAGTCAATACTTTTGCATTCAATTGTGACAGTGCTATCATCAGCAAAAAGGCACATTGGTTGTTTAGTCGTTTTAGGCAAGTCGTTTACATAGATTATAAACAGCAAAGGTCCAAGAACGCTTCCTTGCGGGACACCATATAAAACAGTACGTTCATTTGACAGATGGAATTCTTCCATTTTAGTGGAGTGATTGATTTTTACGACTTCAGTACGTTGTCGCCTGTCTAGAAGATAAGATTTTATTAGTTTTAATACGTCGTTCTTGACTAGAAGTGCTATTTCAGCAAAATAACACCTAAATTTAATAACTGTTTGATAGTAAGCGGTTATCATACCTACAGAGTAAGCAACAACATAAGTGTGTTACTGACCCTGTAAATCAAAGATTTTCATCCCATAGACCTTTTGCCTATATATTTTCTGCTCTCTGTCTATCCCTGCCCAGATAATATTTGAATCTGATCGGCCTCTTAATTGTTGCAATCGACGCCATGGGGTCGATATAGATCACATTGGCAAGCATGGCATGTCAAGCAGTTTTTAAAGAACTTCATGCTATAAGTACTTAAGTTGGAAAACTTTGTTACAAAGTTCATTCTAAAAGCTAAGATTTGCATAAGAAAATCCACTAGCATCAGTCTACAGTAAATAGTAACCATTATCGTTTCATTGTGTGAAGATAAATTCCTTGTCTATGGCTAGTGTTGTGGTTGTTGAAGGAAGCTGTAGACATCATATGAATCTCTTCGCAACACACAGTTATTGTACAATTGATATAAAATGCAAAGGGAGAGATGGATCTCCTTAACTTTAAGACCATACAACCTTTGAATTGTAAAAATTGTCACAGCTTGTCTATCAACTCTCTCCAAGTCCTAAAATTATATCTTTATATATATATATTAACAATAATATTTTAGAAGCTGGAATGCAAGTAGACTCAAATAGCAAATCTTAGTAATGAACTACAGCTTTTTTTAGCCACACAACAACTCCCTGGGAGCTTACTGATAAACACACACACAGGAACACAAAAATCTCCAAGGAGTTATTTGGCTGCAGGTTTCTGTAAGGTGGATATACTTCCCCAGTCAAACTGCTTTCATGCACCCTATGTCTGTTATAAACATCCAGATTTAGACAAATAGTATTGTACATGCACTCAAATGTTTATCATATGTGGGAATCAAACCCACAAGCCTTATTGTCAAAAGTAGTCATCACAAACCACTCCGAGACCAGGCTCATCAATGATAAGGCTAATACATTGTTCTTTTTTTTGGTTTAACAATACCTGCATACTCTTCATATCAGGCAGGCCGTGTTTTTTTTACTACACAATGTGGTTAAAGAAGCAAAATCAGATATTCGGAATCACAAAAGGTGATTTGAAGAAGCAAAATTCTTTCAGTAGGTACGCTGGTCTGTGCAATAGAGTACCAATATTTAAAACAGCAATTGTAATGAGATTGTGGTGTAAAAAAAATATAATGTATTTAGAAAACCTTTATTTAAAAAACATGCATCTAGATGATAAATTCATTAAAATAAAAAGGTAAAAAAGGAAATAAATTGTATAACAATAAACAACGCTATTATAAAATTTTTTACATTTTAAATATATTAAACAATTCAATCAATGAGTATAATAACAGAAGGAGCCATACTATATTGATATGATAACCTATGTATATAATAGCCCTCCAAGGCACTAATGTATCTAAAATACTCTTTAAATTCTAATATTGTGCATTTTATGTGCTATTATTAAGTACACTGGAAGACTACTTTAAAAATAACATTATTTTACAGTACACACATTGGCGGGTTTGTCTGGCACTAAATTTTGTTACCAAGTAGTTTCTCATATAAACATTCACCATGTTTCTCAATATAGGTGATTAAATTACACCCTGTATAATATACAAATATGCCAAATATTTGTGTAATTATATTAAAAGTCGATAAAATATAGTTCAAAATTCAGATAATTTTATCATTAGTAATTTTATTACACTGACTGAAGATAAAAATTATTACTCACTAAAAATAGGTTCAACTTAAAATAAACAGCATGCTATTATGTAATAGATTTTAAAACACTCCATAATAATTAAGGACATTTACATTATGTTTAATGAACACAATAAAAATAGTGTTGCAAGTGTTTAACATGACTAGTCTTTGTGTGTACATGTCAGTACACAGTCTTAGCACCAGTAAACATTCTCTCAAAATATTTAAACATACATATCAAAGCTTCACTTATTTCAATAAAGGATCTAAATATGCAGTCACCTTAGGCCATATTTCATCAGAAGTGCGCCCCTCAAACTCTTTAAGAATACCTTCCTTTTTGTAAAAATCAATAACTGGTCGCGTGATGTTCTCATAGATCTCTAATCGTTTCTGTACTGCTTCCGGCTTATCATCAGGTCTCTGTACTAAATCTTCACCTGTTAAATCATCCTTACCGGGTACTTTTGGTGTGTTGAAACCAATATTGTATACTCTTCCAGATGGGAGATGCACCCATCGACTCTTCACTCGGTCAATGATAACCTCAAATGGAACCTTAAGATTTAGCACTACATCCACTGGCTGTACTTTCCACAGAGCTTCAGCCTGTCGAACAGTCCGTGGGAAACCATCTAGCAACCAAGTACTATTACTGACTTCATTTAATTCATTCAACATAAATTTTATCATTACATCATCAGGGACAAGCTTACCATTGTTCAAGTATGTTTTTACTTCTTTACCTAGTTCTGTTTGTTTTTCAATGTGATCTCTGAGTTTATCACCACTCGACACATGTGCCACATTGTATTTCTTCACAATTCGTGATGAAATTGTACCCTTTCCCGAAGCCGGCGCACCCAATATTAACGCTTTAAGAATTTTACTTTTAACGGTCATGTTTATGATAGTTGCTGAGTGGTATTCAAACAATTAAACACATTATGTATGTACCTACGTGAACTTTGGCCGATACCACGCTGTACTTTGGCCGGTTGTTCGAGGTTACAAAATCATACGTCGAAGCGGCAGACTAGTTACAGATTCGTATTGATTATTGCAGATATAAGCGATGAGAATCATAAATCATCAATAAAAAAGTACGGACTCGATAACATTATTGATAGGTATGTTTGTATTGCACAGAACAAATACACTTTAATTACCATTTAAAATAAAGATTCATCACATATATGTACTTTGTAGTATAGAGTACCTTAATATTTTTAATGATTCAGAACACAGTTTATATCACAAACACATTATTTTGTTCAGATGTTTTAAATAATAAAAACTAAACAACATACAGTTAAAAGGTAGCGCGTTTGATATTTGTATCTATTTGCGGTGAATGAAGAGACAACAGGTACTCTATTTTATCGAGGTTTGTTTGACATTTTAGCACCAACACTACTAGAGCAAGAAGCAAGGTGACCAACCAAACAGATGAAATGCTGGTGCAGGTTAATCTGTCTATTTATGCAGATTGGTAAACCAATATGTGTAATATTACTTCTGTGTAACGTGTGCGGTTTCAGGCAGGTTTATTTCTAAAAACCCTTAGGTCGACTAATGAAGTCCCTGCTGAGATTTTCCTAAGAGTATGAAGAGCAGACCATATTAATTATTAATAATATGTGAAGTGTATGTGTTTCCGTGATTATAAAACTATATTACTTGCACCTTAAAGATTATTGGTTTTCAGTGCCCATTGGCAGAGGGCGAAAGAGAGTCAGAAGTGTCCGCCATTACTAGTTTAGCAAAGTGCATACATTTGAAATTTTGTACTGAATTTTATGAGACTCTATAAAGACTAAATGTCAAAAGTCATGAATTCGAAGCGAATTGGCATGCGTTTATTTACGTTCAGTCATCAAGAGCGTTAGCCGTTCAAATGCTAAATGCGTCTCGCTTGCCTTTATTGATTTCATTACAGCCCAGGAGATATAGATACGCACTTACTTATTCTAGCTGATAGGTAGTGTACGTAAGCCAGATAGTACAGGAGCTCGAGGGCGTCGATAAACTTATCAGTCAATGCAAATGATTGGCTCCCGAACTTCGACCTGGCGTAAAAGAAACCCTGGCAACGACGGTTATAGCCAAAGGCGCTAGTACGCCTTTAGCTTGACCCAGCTGAGAAGAGAACGAGATTTCCTCTATATTAACATAATTCAACAGTCTGACTAGTATTAGCTGTCAACATCGAGTACGTATTAAACGGCTTCGTCTGCATAAAGCAGACAATTTATCACAGGGCCCTCGAATAAGAGGTTATAGGTGCTGGATAAAGTTTCTTCTCCAAAAAGGTTGAAAAGTAGGTAATTAACATACCTGCATTGCGAATTACAGGTTCTCTCATACAAATTCTTAGATACAACACAGGTACACTATTCGAGTTATAAATCAACAAGTATATCGAGAGACCACTATAAATACAGGTTCTTTCCCTATTTAATGTGAATTTTTATTTAGCGCCGATTCCTTGTAATTGTATTTTTCTGTTACTTGTATAGGTAATAAGGGAAGGTATCGCACAAAAATAATTGTCAAGGACGTAAAATATAGTTGTATATATAGGTACGAGAGCATTGATAGCCCAGTGCCCAGATAGGGAACCGGCCTATTGAGCAAGCTGGTCCCATGTTCGAATGCTGGCGAGGGCATATACTGCCAAATTCGTATTTTCGAGTTTATGTACCGGTTATGGCGGTAAAGGAAATCAGCAGAAATTATATTTAGAAGGATGTATGACCAACCTAAGAAAGACTAGTTTTCCCTCTACGTTGTGGAGGTCTGACGGCAGTGGCCCCAATGCTAAAATCTGTATTTTCGCCAAATCCTTAGGCTTAGGTAACGGGATAACGCGAAGAAGAAATGTACTATATACCTAGTTGTATGTAATATTTAGAATTGGATACTATGTAATATTAAGATGGAAAAAAATCCACGTTTGAACAAAATAATCACCCCACATACCTCTTTTTCCCTTAGCATTACTGTGTGGCACTACCAGTAATGCCATAACGTCGTATTTAAAATATATATTATTATAGTTTCTTTAAAAACTTAGACGCAATAAAATTGAGGCATTATTCAGATTACCTATATACATAAATTATATAGTCTTATCTCGTTTTTATCTCGTTAATGTTAATTCTGGGGGTCAAGTGCCAGAAGCGTGCTCGTTCGCGACCCCTGCCAATCAGTCGATTGCAATTCTGGACCAACAGCGCACCGACGTGCGGATTAGGGCGTCCCCCGTAGGCGACGCGCACCGATCCGCCCCCGTCGGTGCGAATATAGCTGCATGCGGCAGTGGGGGCCGCCACCCACCACGCAGCGCCAATTCCGGCGGGACGAGGGGAGCCGAGTGCCGCATAGGCACGTGGAATGTGAGAGGTGGATTGAATGATAAGACGAATGAACTGATAGACGTAATGAATGATAGACGTTTGGATGCTTTATGTGTGACAGAGACTAAGCGCAAGGGGAGCGACACCGATGATCTGCCCAGTGGTATGATGGCCCTATGGTCTGGGGTAGACCGGGACGATCATGCCAGTGCTGGTGTAGGTGTCGTACTCTCCTCTCGCTTAGCCACTGGTGTAAGAGATTACTGTTTGGTAGGACCTAGACTTCTCTGGGTTCGTATTAAACTGGGCATCACGCGAGTATTTTTGGTTGCAGCATACGCTCCCGTAAGCTCAGCGTGTGCTCAAGAACTGGAGAAGTTAAGTCAATACTAGATTTATGTGTGGAACGAGGCCTCCTCGTGTCGAATACTTTATTTCATCATAAGGGTATTCACACGTATACATGGAGAAGAAATGATCAAAAAAGTGTGATTGATTTGATTTTAATAGATAGACGTCTTCGAAATGTTCTAATGGATACAAGAGCCTTTAGAGGCCCCACTCTTGAGACGGACCACTACCTGGTGGTAAGCCGGTTTGTGGGCCTTTTTAGGAAGTGGAGGTACTGGCGAGTGCGTATCCCTTTCGGAGACCAGAATGGATAAGATAAAGTCTAAAGCTGGTGTCATTCTTGCGAACACTCAGGAAGTGTTAGAACGGTGGAGTGAATATTTTGAGGAAATGTATGAGTATGCCTCGGACGCTGGCAATGAGAGTGAGTCGGATGCTTACTCCACGTTGACGGCGTCCGATGAAGGCATAACTATGGATGAGATCGAATGGTCGATACGAAGCTTGAAAAATGGAAAATCAGCGGGAATTGATCTGATCACAGCTGAGATGAGCAAATTAGGTGGCACTTACGTCCGGGACGCCTTCTGGTACCTATGCAACCTATGCTGGAGAACTGGAAGGGTCCCAATGGACTGGAGACGCGCAGTCATCGTGCCCTTGTATAAAGGCAATGGATCACTCATGGACTGCGCCAACTATAGGGCCATCAGTTTGATCAGCTTAGCAGCAAAAGTATACGGAAAGGTGATTGAAAGGAGAATGAGGGTGAAATCCGATGAAATGCTGTGGGGCGCACAAGGAGGTTTCCGAAATGGAAGGGGATGTACGGATCAAGTTTTCTCGCTCCGCAATATCGTAGAGAAGCATCTGGCCATAGACCGGAAGGTTTTCTGTGGTTTTGTTTTTCTTGAGAAAGCCTTTGATAGGGTTGTGCGAAAGGAACTGTGGGACATATTGCCGAGATATGGGATTGACGGTTCACTGCTCCGTGCTTTGCAGTCCACTTACAAGGATTGCTCAGCATGTGTGCGGATAGACGGTGGCATGTCACCCTGGTTTGATGTCAAAATTGGTGTCAAGCAGGGTTGCATGCTATCTGCTAGGCTGTTTATCCTGTATCTCGATAGTTGATAGTTGTCTCGATAATTGTAGAGAATGAGGTCAACGAATGTGGGATTGCGCATGGGTGACCAAGTGGTGAACTGTCTGCTGTATGCAGACGATGCCGTGCTATTAGCAGATACACCATCTAAACTGCAAACACTGGTCACAACGATGAAAGACGAATGTATGGAGAAAGGCTTACTACTGAATGCGAAGAAAACAAAGATAATGGTATTTGAAAGAGAAGAATCCAGAACTAATGTAAGGATTACGATTGATGATGAAGTGTTGGAACAAGTGGATGAGTTTGTATATCTTTGATGCGCTTTCAGCAGGGATGGTACAGCGTAGATATGGAAAGACGAGTGAGTGCTGGGAATAGTGTGAATGGAGCGTTGGGAAAATTTCTTGGCAGTAAAATCCTGAGCCAGAAGGCACAACTCGCTATACACAATGCAGTGTTGGTCCCAACGCTAATTTATGGAAGCGAGAGTTGGGTATGGCAGAAAGAGCATGAAAGTAGAATAAACGCGGTTGAAATGCGAGCGCTGCGCAAAATTTGCGGCGTAAGCTTGTAGACCGTATTCGCAATGATGATGTTAGAAATAGAGTTGGTCTGAAAGAGAGCGTCGGTGTTAAAATAAGAAGAGGCATGCTCCGATGGTTCGGGCATGTAGAAAGAATGCGAGATGAAAGAATGACGAAGCAGATATACAATGCAAAAGTGGAAGGATGTAGGAGCCGGGGAAGGCCAAGACTTACCTACCATGACCAAATTAGTCATGTTCTATCAGAAGGTGATGTCAGGAGCCCTAGAAACCGGCGTGCGTGCATGAGAAGAGCAATGAATGTTAAAGAAGCGAGTGAGATATGTATGGATCGAGTCACGTGGCGCTCGGTTCTCTCTGCCTACCCCGCAAGGGATTTGGCGTGAAGTTATAGATAGATAGATAATGTTAATTCTTGCACTTGTACAGATTCCACTTCACAATTTTATTTATCAATTATGTTTACCGACCGGTTTCGCCTTTACGGCATTATCAAGGTATTTTATACAAATAATCAAGCAATTTTATACAACTAGTATAAAATTGCTTGATTATGGCATACATATGTTGTACCTACACAACTGAGTATTGTTAAGTTAAGATGTCTTCAAAAATCCACCAAGCGCCTACAATCAATAGTATCAACATAATCTAGTTTATATTTTATACGTTGTTAACTTATTCTAGGAGGGATTTTCATACAACCACACATTAAAAATATTATTCAACAAAATAGAACGTGGGAAAATTAAAAATTGTGGGGGGTCTAAACAATGCGAATGGTATGATTTATGGTAAAGCACAGTTAGTGTATTTGCGAGTAATCTCGTTTATTTACAGAATGGCTCTCGTCATGTTACCGTGCGACCTCCCCTGGTGGACCTCTGTACAAAGACACTTGAAACATCTGCTCCTGGCGTCTGCCCCCTCAAAACTGACTGCAAATATGTTAAAAATTCACGACATGTGCAAGTAAGTGAGAAATGTCTATCTTCTTACTCTATTTTTAAAAGACTTCAATAAAGTTCCATGTTTAAAATAATTAGTTGTATCTTCAAAAAGGTTCATGGATATTATTTTTGCTTATTATGTTCACCGATATTCTAGAGACGGTTCATTTGAGCGGTTTATACTGTATTTTAATACAATATAATGCAATATGACTTAGGTTCAATGTAAATTGAAGATTTGATTATCAGTTAAAAAGATTTTTGAATCAAACTTTCGTTATAGTATTTCTTTACATCTTTGTTTTGGATATATTTGGATTATTACGAAATGAGTAAATGTCTATACATTAAGGAATAATCCAAATCGAAAATAAACAAACCAAATTATTAACACATAAGTATATTATTATTTTGGTAAAGAGTGTAGTGATAGGTCAGTGGATTAAGAACCAGCTTATTAACTTACGGTCCCTGGTACAGGTACATATCACTTTTTTATATACTACGTCGGAATGCATACGGTATATACAAGCATACGGCTCACCTGATGTAAAGCAGTTACCATAACCTATTAACGCTTGTATTGAGTATCACTCGCGCGATGCCTCATCTGCTGCTTACACAGCAACTCCTTAGAGCTTACTGGTGACCTCACTCACACGCAGGAATAGTCTAGGGAAGTCCAAGAAATTATAATTCAAAAAACTTGTGACCTTACCTAAGAAACACAAGACAAATATTTACGTGCATGAACATGTCTGTTTGTTTTGGTCTGGATGTTTTAAGAGAGGTAGGGCGCGTCAAAGCAGCCTGTCTGGTGAAGTACCTCCACCTCATAGAAAACCGGAGCCAAATAACAACTCCCTAGAAGGTTCCTGCGTGTGAGTGAGGTCACCAGTAAGCTTCCAAGGAGTTGCTGCGTAAGCAGCAGAGGAGGCATCGCACGAGTGATAATGAATATATCGCAAGCGTTAATAGACTACGGTAGGTACGATAGGTAACAGGTGGGCCGTATGCTTGTATGCATTCCGACGTAGTATAAAAAAAAAACTAAGAAAGATCTGATTTTCCTTTTGGGTTGTGAGGCTTGATGGCAGTCGCTATATGTCAAAATCAGTATCTTCGCCAAAACCGTAGCTGTAGGTAGCGGACCCCGCTGAAACGGGATAACGCTAGCAAGAACATATTATTTTGGTGAAGATTTCATAATAAACTGAACAGTTATGAAATAAAACTATTAAATAAAAGAGAAACCTACTTCCGTGAAGTCGAAGAAGTGAAGAATTAATTTCAGTAGGCTCCGCCTTCAATAAAGTAGATAAACATTCATTGTGCTTATCAAAAAACTATAGGCACAAGTTTTATAGAACATCTATTCTATACGATAAAATAATGGCCACTTCGGCCAAAATGACCACTGACTTTCTTCCCAGGTTCAAACTTGTTCTAGTTTACCATTTTACAATTGCCGTTAGATACCTGAAAGGAACTTGTGCTTGGTGTCAAGTTTTCTTCAGACTTTAAGGTTCATTTTTCAGAATTAGATCAGCAATAGAATAATTTTATTAAATTATCAACAATTTAAATGCCTACTATATTTCCAGGCATCTATTAGGTGTTCATCAATTCTAAAACAAGTGTTTTTATCAAGATTGTTTTTTTATATAATGATAAAAGTTACCATTATTATCCCGAAGACCTAATGTTGCCTATAAACTAGCACTGAAACCATATTTTAATTAATTACACACCTTTTCCAACAGCATAGGAATAGATCCAGATGATGATATAAGAGACCCTGACCTCATGAAGGGCCTCGAGCAGTTCTTGAACGAGGAGATGGATGAGACCGAACGTAGCCAATTCCTCGACAACACCGTCAGTATCATGGTTAATAGAGCTATCCATTTGAAGAGATGGCGCCCGCCTAAAGGACTCATGTTCAGTTTGCAACAGCAAGGTATGTATAAATATACAATACTAGTAAATTAATTAATTCCTTCTAGCCTTACCAGATCACATCTTGCCCTTCCATGTACCAGAGGGTGTAGTATAACCTAAAGCAATATTACCATTCGTAAGTACATGTGCATAACGCCTTGCCTATCCGGAACATATTTTATTAAGTCCCTTATAACACTTTGGCTCTCTGCCATTCAAAAACATCATAATACCTGAATAAGTTCAAGATTATACCTAATTTAAAAACAAACGGGTACACCCTTTGGCAAAATACAATCTACCTATCTAACCTTCAGTGAATCGTTCCCATAGTTTTGTGCCAGTTTTGCGAGGCTTTTAAATATGTATTCCTCACACTGGGACACGCACATACCGTCTTATTTTCAATGATATAAGAAATTTAATTTAATTTTGTCTGGCATGGCAAAACAATTGATTTTTTTAAATAATAATGCATATTTAATGCTTTTGCATATGTTTACTTTAAAATTTAATCCATATCTTCATGTCGAATCCCTTGTGAGGTAGGCAAAGAGAACCGAGCACCACATGACTCAGTCACCTCACTCGCTTCTTTAATATTCATTAGCTAATTTCCTGCACGTGCGTCAGTTTCTAGAGCTCCTAAGAAAATGCAATGACGTCACAAAGCTAATGTTTCGAAACGATGTATTTCTTCTCAGCGAAAATGTTGAGCATAGCCGTTTGCCTACCCGGCGAGCAAAATGGATAAATGGTATACTGACAGCAAAAAGGTTCCTATTTTTCCATTCCATTCACATATCACGGGTGGGTAAATTAATTAGACACCTGAAATTCAAATGTGTGTAGGGTTTTGTGAAAATTTCGGATAAATTACCCGGGTTGTTTCAATGTTATCTACATGAAAAAGTTTTTACATGAAGTGTTTTATACGTATGATGTTATTCTTTAAAGCTCATTAAATAGACTAATAAGTAAATTGGACGCTGTTGATTTTATCCGTTTTGAGCGTTTTTATTTCTTAAAAAACTTGTAAACCTTTAGAACCTACGGTATATCATAAACCATATTTCAAAAACTGAAAATACCGAGGCACATCGTAGTTTACAAACTCACTTTACCCCGGTTCGCCCGCGTTGTGCTCAGCTTTCCTAGTTTAAAATAAGTAGATACCATTATAATGTCGGGATAAAAAGTAGCTTAAGTGCTAATGTAGAACACATTCTATTCATGTGCTTAAGTGGTCTATACATCCTTCCAAAATTTACTTTCATAATATTAGTAGGATTTAGTACATATAAAAATGATGCTTTATTACCCGTCTTGATCTCATCCCTAACGTATTTTCGTGCCCATGATTTGTGATCTTATTTGTACCTTTATTTTATGACCTACTAATATGAGTCAGATTACGGCATTAGATAATAAATGACTCGTATTACAAAATGTCCTGCATTCGCCATGATAATTTATTGAAATGCCTTCTATAACTTTTTCAAATATCTACCTACCTATTTGTAGAATGTTTCTTAGTACACTGAGATAAGTATAATAAAGATAGAAGACGTTGTTATTGTCTGGAGGACAAGGATTCAAAAAATGTATCTGTCTCAAAACATTCCTACGAAGAAATGTGCTTGCAAGTTATCAGGATTTCTTTTCAATTCTATCTATCTGTAACTTCACGCCAAATCCCTTGCGGGGTAGGCAGAGAGAACCGAGCGCCATGTGCCTCGATCCTTACATATCTCACTCGCTTCTTTAACATTCATTGCTCTTCTCATGCACGCTCGCCGGTTTCTAGGGCTAATAATAATAATAATTTAGTTTCAATTCTAAATGCCGGAATAGCGCTCCTTGTTGTAACAAGTGAAGTAATTTTTATTTTAGTTAGTGACAATAGATAAATTGTCTTTATTTTTGTTTGTTAAATTCTAAATAATAAGAAAAGCCATGATTCAGTTAGATTAACTAAACCGATTAACATTATGTTTTTTTAAGAAGACAATTTAATTTGTCTTTTTTTTTTTAAAGAATTTTAAAAATATTTTAAAATTACAAGTGACTAATAATTAATAAATAAAAAAACTTACCAAATAAAATTTATTTATATAGGTAAGGGTTTGACTGATTGGTAATATGATTAATAATTACTTCGGTGATTACTGATGGGTAATTGAAATAAACAAAGAAAAAGTACGTATTGTTTTCTTCCCAAAACTAAGATATACAAACCGGCTCTGGTAAAACCTAGCATGTACCAGTTTCTAATGGTATAAGTCCGAAAAATTATTTCCCTTTTATTATATTAATACTTACATTTACCAACTTATGTCGGTAAAATCTTAAGATTTACCGTAGTTAAGGCTTTTACAGTAACATATATATACATAAACAAGCTATAGAGAGCGCGTATCTCTCCTGTCAGTTGTGCCGATTGTAAACATTGCTTTACAGATATGTATCTATGGTATAGAGCTAAATATTATAGAGATGCGTGACGAAATTTCTAGGTTATCGATACTTCAATACAGACATTCCTACAAGTCTCATTCCCAAAAAGTCTGTTCTCTGAATTTCTGAAATCTCTGAATATAAGCACATTTTACTATCGTCAGCGTCGTTTGTTCATACGTGTACTTACGGTTCAAACTTAGTAAGGCGCGCTCTATAACTTGCTTATGTATATTATAAGGACATTTCAAAAAGGGCAAAGTGCGCCATATGCGATACTGTTCATATCTATCCAATGTGAATTTGCTGTTTATACTCGCCTGTCTACTGTTCTTCTATCTTATGCTTCTCTATCGTAGATTTAATGTTGATGATTGTAGAGTAGTATTTAAGGTGAATATACACATACCTTAAAATCAATTGTATCTGTGACTTTCCAGGTGATGCCACAGAACTGAATCACAACTTCGTGTCGTCCCTTATTGCTCACGCTTTTTTCTCTACTTTCCCAAAGAGAACGCTCAAAACGCACCCAACTCTACAAGACTTCAATTTCACACATTTTTTTAAGAATTTACATAGGTATGCATTATTATCAGTGCCTGTTTTTGGAACGAAGTAACATATATTACTAATTTTGGATTTATTTGTTACAGGAAATCACAAAGAAATAAGTTAAAAAGTTTAATACATTATTTTGAATGGTTAGATAAGAATAAAAGTGAAGGAACTATTAAAATAAGCCGCCAGGTAATTTATGACAGTTTTTACTCAGATGGCATTTAGTGGTGAAGAGGTAGTGACTCACGAACATTAAAGAATTAGTAAATAAGCGGAGGACTTGTGTGATGGTAAGCAGTTACCATAAGTTAGGGTCAGTTGCAACACCAGTGGGCCGATTCTACTAAAAAAACTGCAACTGCACTGCAGCGCGGCGTGTGTCAAAAGCGTACATTTTGACGTTTCGTTAAATGACGCTGCTGTCAGATCGCTTAACGAAACGTCAAAATGTATGCACTATGACACACGCTGCGCTGCAGTGCAGTTGCAGTTTTTAGTAGAATCGGCCTGCAGGCTTGTCACACGCACGAGTGTGTTCTCAATTCTGAAAGTGCTGAAGTACTGAAGAAGTATTTCTACCGACCGCAGCACAATAAAAACCAAAAACACATATTTTCTCATAAATTTAGAGCGATGTCATTTTATTTTTCGTATTATTCTCAGTAAGCCCTTTCATGTGATACCCATATCAAGGTACTGCATTAAATATAACTGGACCGCCATCTTTTGGAGTCCGCAATATTGACATCACTTAGCTAATCGTGCACTGTCAACCAAACTAAACATGTACACAAAATTTCAGCTCAAATGGAAACCGAGAACAGACTCAAGTTTAACTTCCATGATTATTTATTTTACATAGTTATAGGTGTGCGTAATAAAAGCGTGTTAAAAAGACGTGTATTCGTCTATTTAACGCTTTTAGTACCGCCTTTATTACGTTTTAATTAGAAAGAAAATAAAATAATTTCCATAACTTGTTTAGTGAAGCTAATCTTCACAACCAAATGTTACACTTCTTAAAAGGTACCTTAAAAGGTAGACCTTCTTAAAAGGTATCTAGAAATTGTGTTTTTGTCTTAGACCATTAAATTTTTGTCCACTAACTCGGTACCCTAAGTAATTGTAATGGACCTCTAATATGTAGCTTCATTCCAGCAATAAGTCCGTGTAAATGTGCCTAAATTTTATAAAGAGTCTTTAGTCACCTCTACAAAAGACCGTAAAATGTCTAAACTACGTGTCGTAAATTGTCGACCGCAAATATGACGGCGTTACATGGCATGTCTGCCACTTTGTGGTAGTCTAAAGCTCAACATTCTGTATAATAATTACCAACATATTTTCTATATATTTAGGTGATGACGTCAAAGCAGTGGCTAACGATTGAAGATTGGCTGGAATGTACACTGCCCCTCTGCAAACTGTTAGTGAGACACGAAGGCCGCCCTGAGCGTTGCGAAAACGAAGATGCGCTAAGAATTTGCTTCGCGACCAGTAGGATCGGCGGAGACGTCCTCATTGACGGAGAGTCGCAGGTTGATCAGCATATTTAGATAAACATTAAAAGATTTTGTTGTTGTTAATAAATCATGTCGAAAGTGGTTCTATATGTTCTCATCTGAATCTTTATTTAATAAATAATTTATTTTTATAGTAAGACAAGTATTTATTGTAAGAGAGGTAGGGCGCATCAAAGTAGCCCATCGGGGAAGTATCTACACAGAAAACCGCAGCCAAGTAACAGCTCTCTAGAGGGTTGTTGTGTTCCTGCGTGTGAGTGAGGTCACCAGTAAGATCCTAAGGAGTTGCTGTGTTAGGAGCAGAGGTGGCATCGCGTGAGTGGCACTTAATGTATTGCAAGCGTTCATAGTCTACGGTAACCGATTTACATCAGGCGAGTCGTATGCTTTTATTCCTCCCGATGTTGTATAAAAAAATATTTAAAGCGGAAGAGTTTGTTTGATTGATTATTCATTTGCTTAAACGCGATTATCTCTGAATCTACAAGACTGATTTAAAACCAGTTGAGAATGCGCAAGCTTGCTTTGCCAGAGGAACACCTGGCTCGTCAATTATATAACAATTCAATTTTTTTTATATTGTCGGCCATTTTGACCATGTTCCTTAAGAGATAGGAACGGTGTTCCTGGACATTCCTATTCTACTTTTTTATGCTGAATCCGAATCTGCAGTCAAAATTCGAATATTCCAAAAAAAGCGACAGACAAACACACAGACAAACATATAGATTTCATATAGGAACGGTGTTCCTGAAAATATTTTTGCACTTGATAACCCAACTTTTGAGGAAGGTTATAGGCTATCTCGCCACGGGGCGGGTGAAGCGGCGAGCAATAGCTAGTATATAATATATGTTAAAGTATTTCTTTTCATCAGACCGACGGAATGTTACTTTTTCCACGAAAGTGTTAAAAACATTGAATTGCCACAAAACCAAAGAGTAAATTGTGCTACGTTTAACTGCAAACTCGAAAGTTTGATAGCTATTAGAGCATTCAGTGTTGTCAACATTCCCTAATAGTCTACACGCCATATCCGTTGCACGCAATAAGCTTCAAATAATTTCAGGAGTCACTATCAATGTTCATGATGCCGGAACTACTGCCGGCGATGTTGTCCGTGGAGGCGTTGGAAGATAATGAAGTATTGAAAGTTGAAGGAGTGAGGACGTTTAGTAGAATTTGTGAGAAGAAACAAAAAACCAATATAGAATTACTCAGTGATCCAAAACCGGTAAGTACGTTACATTTATATAACATTTTTATTTGAACATATATTTAGAGCTACAAAGTGTTGTGAGATACACAGGCGTATACAGATATCAAGTACGTACCTGTAATACTCCTTTTAAGGCCGCAACCGTCGGCTTAATCGACAACCAAATGCGTGCCCGGTTCGAAAACACAAAATAAATATATTAAATAATTGATTGATTGTTTTGTAAATATAATCATAACGATTATCTACTCAGTACTTGGTGTAAGAAATACGTGAAAACATGTCATGCTATTAAGATACTGGATGACAAAAAATAAGAATGTGTGTATGTATAACTTCACGGCAAATCCACTTGCGGCGTAGGCAGAGGCAACCGAGCGCCACATGACTCAATCCTTACAATCACTCGCTTCTTTAACATTCATTGCTCTGCTCGTGCCGCTCGCCGGTTTCTAAATCTCCTGACATCACCAATAGAATATAATTATTACTTATAACTATACACTTTTATCACTCATTGTAAAATGATTGTTCTTAGCGCACCACCGGGGTGCAGTGCCCTGTATGTATTGAGATATGATTAGATATAATAACTAACAACAAGATCACAAATAGTGGGCAAATAGTGTTCGGGCCAAAACTCAGCACATGCTGGTGGCCTGAGTTTTTGTTTAGACGTATTTCACTCGGCATTGTACAGGTACCTTAGTGCCGTGACGGACTAAATGTTTAGTGAAAAATTGTTCAAATACCAATGGGAAAAATATAGAGTATTTCAGCAATTTCAGCGTAATTAATAAAGATGAAACTGCCCGCCCCTACTAGCATTTGCACGTAAAATAAAAATTCAAAAAAACTGTAATTTTCACCCGCTATTGAACATATATGGAAGTACATACATTTGTAGGCATATATGTACGAGTACTTCAGATTCGAAACTTATATTTCAATTTAATTAGTACTATCTCAGGTGCTCGACGGCATCGTTGCGCATGTCACTCTAATCGAACACGCAGGTTAAGCAACGTCGACCCTTGCCTGGCTATGGATGGGTTTAACTATCTCGAGCTTCTCTGTACTTTGGGGGCACATTAAGCCGATCCCGGTTGTTGTCGATAGATGACTGTAGTTAAGTCAAATTAATGATCTTGGGGAAGCTTGAAAAACACTGGCCTTCGCCAATCCACAGTTGAGTAGCATGGTGGAATATGCTCTGTGTGCAAGAGAATAATAGAATCGCAAAAAAATACGGACCAAAAATTAAACGAACTGTTGCACCTTACAAAAGGAAATATAATTATAACAAAAATATTACATGTAAAATAGGCTGTTTCATAGAAATATTTTTTGTCAACATTAAAGATCTAATTTATTACCGTAAGTCCATAGGAGAGCCTGCGACGGCACAAAACAACTAAGGAAAAATTTTAAAGTTTAAGTTTAGCTATGTAAGAAATTTGATAACTTTTTAAATCTGAAAGAAGTGGGTCTTGGCAACTTACACTGGATGAAATATTTTTGCTGGGATCACTTTCTCTGCATTCTCTATTAATAAATGACCGCGACAAAATTGAATTATGTGCCAGTAAAATTTATAATTATATTATTGTCTAGGTAACAGTATGCCTAATGGATGCCGAGGACTATAGTAAGCTACCACTTAGTCAATGGGAAGAGGATAATGTACTGAGGGAACTAAATAAATGCCTACTCGCCTTTCAACAGACGCCAATGAAAAGCAGAGATAACCCGAGACACGAGCGGCGGCTCTCACCCATAGGTAATAAGGCATTGCAATAAATATTCTAAAGCTATCGATAATATAAACATCTTTGATATCCCACGCCCTCCTATGACTTGCCTTGAGTATCATCGATTTTCTACAGGACAGTGCCACATAGATAGGATAGTAAGCGCATTTAATGCGTTTATACTAACTATATAATTACTTCACCTTAATCGATAATAGATACCTAAGCAAGTTCATAATACTCGTACTTGTACTTCTTCATGTATCACTTTTTATTACTGCAGAAATAAAAAGTAATACAGGTTACCTTTAGTTCCAAGTACTGTTAGGCAAATCGGACTATTGATTACCACATTAGTGCCATAAAAACATTCCTAAGAAATGATTATAATAAGTAAATCGTGACTTGCTAACTATAGCAACAAGAATGAATGTACATAACAAACAAACAAACAATTCTTTAAATCGTTTGACTTGATCTATGACGTTGATCTAAGACGCCAAAAACAATATGTTTTTTCTTTATTCCACTAATGTGCCGAATAAGCGTACAGCCTAATGGTGAGCACATACCGTCGCTTATGGATATTTGTAACGCCAAGGACGTCACGCGTGCGTTGCTGACTCTGCAAGAACCTCTTCACGCCTTTTTTGAAGAACCTCAATGATAATAGTTTTAGGCAGGCAATGAGAGGGGAAGAAGACCAGCGTGTGGGCTAGGTGAGAATGAATGGAGACGGATGCACAAGCAGACTAAAATTAAATAAATATTGCAAATATTTGAATAAAGGTAATGTGAGTGTGGCAGAGGACAGCAATATTTGCAAGGAAAATATGCTGTGCCAAATATAAGAAATATATTTTTATAATATATAAATATATATTTTCTTATTTAATGGAAATTTTATAATGCGTCACAAACCTAAATGCAGTTAGTATTTTAAACTCGCATACATTTTAAACAAGAACACTATACGTTCTGGGACGCGCGCCGCCTCCTCGTGTTTTTAATACCCTGACATGTATTGCAGGAGAATCGTTCAGCCACACGCCCCCAGAGGTGGAAGCAACGGTTGTAATAAAGCATGCATCGTCCTGCAGTACAATCAATAGTTACAACAGCAGAAGCCCCTCGCCTCAGAATTATTGCGCCGCCACGCTTCACCTCAACGATCCCAGTAATTGTTACCATGATTTTACTCATAAGACGACAGCGACATTAGTAATGATGAGGCTCTACATAAATAATTCTATACGCATTCATATGCAAGAGTCAGTGATAAGGCTTACAGATCAAAATATTATGGGCCATGAGTAGAAGAGGGAATGGCTACTATAGTAAATACAATTGGCCATGACGGAGTCCTATTCTGTTTATCGTTGCTGTTAGTCGGTGGTTTTGATTGTTAAGCTACAAAATGTCATAGTTGTCTCCTCTTCTACTCATATTCCCTATGAGTTAATAGTTAATATGATTTGCGTTAAGCTGTGTCCTCATTAGGCGAACATTAGCGGCTGACTGCTTGCCTCCTATTCGCGTCCTATATTTTAAATGGTCTATACAACGCGTAACATACGTACCTACCTAGTTTACGAAGTTTCGCTTGTCTCGCGTCTAATTCAGTGAGCGTCCGATTAACAGCGAAATTATGCGTGCAACTTGATCCTGTCGACGATGAAGCACCCTCGTACGTCTCGGTGTAACGCAATAAAACAGTCTGATTGGGGCAACTGCAAACAGCAACTCTGTTTACCTACTTTGCCAAGAGTATGCTAGTGGTTCGCGGCTAAATTGCTGCTCAGAGTTAGCGGACAGTCAGCCGCTCACTGTTTTTCTTAATGGGGAACACAGCCTTTGATGATGTAGATTTTGGCAGTCGAACAGATTTATGAGAAGTAGTTACTTACTAATGTGTTGTTACAGTCTCGCATCTTTTCCGCACTTATAACCTATTACGCAATTGTCTGCTTAAATAGCGAGTATTAACAAAACACTACTACCTACCATCTTCCGAGAGAAATGAAATTTCAGAAAAGCGCGCTAATTTAGAAATTGCGTATGTAGGCAATAAGTGGAGGGAAAAAGTTAAAATACGTGTATAACATCTGTATTTGTGCGTGCCCGAAATATAAAGCTTCACGTCCAATGAATAATAAAAGGACTAGAACAAATAATTCGCCGTCGATATCCAACAAATATGCGCCACTAGAGACCGGCCCCGGCTTCGCGCGAATAGTAGAGCATATTATGCTCCCAGTCTCACGTCGCATCTGTCGGGTCCATCATTTACATGAAGTATATGGTGTAAAGGATTATCATAATGTGCATGAAATGCTTAATGTAACTAACGTATTTAAGGTGATAAGAATTAATATTCTATATCCGTATAATATCACATGAAAGCTCCCAGGCGGTTTGACTTTTTCTGACATTTTCAACAATTATCGTCGCATTTCAACCGATTTACACAAAACCTTTTCTTCTCTTTTCAGGCGTCGAGTTAACAAAACGCAAATGTTGGTTATCACCTGACGGCAACACTTTAAACAATCGACGAGGCCGATTTATAGTGCTGGGCTCGTCGGGCGAGTGCTTGCCCGTCACCCGTGGGCCTGGAAATACCCTAGACGCGCAGGAGGATAGTCTCTACTCCAGCTGTAACTCCAGCGACGACGAATTCCACAGTGCCACTGACAGCTTTGATTACGGTAACGAGAATGGTTGCTATTCCTTAACACTATTGACTGCCTACACTAACTGGCAAGACTAAGCAACGACCTGTGCCACAAGTAGTACTTAGCTTCCATATTCCAGATGCAAATGCAACGACAACGACCTAAACAGCTTTTACTATATGGTATCCACTAACAAGCTTCAATTAGGTATATCGTATACAATATCAACAGTACCCCTAAACATCGATAATTTAAGGTGTCGAGTGTATGTGGTCACGTCAGTTTCGATACTGTCATAACGATATACCAAGATTTTTGAAGTGTCTAGAAGACCGACGGCTCCATGCCCACTCTGTGCAAAGCAATCACTGCAATCCTATTTTCTTTAACACCTTATTCCATATTGTAATTTGATAATAAACATGAAAAAAATATGTAAACGGCGGGAAATTAAAAGAAGTTTTTAACATAAAAAACGCGTTACAAATTAAAAACAATTAAAGGTTTGAAAAAAGAAAAGTTTCTATGTAATAGTATTTAAGGCCAGACTAGTTATACATAAACCTTAAGAGCAAAACCTTATCTAAATACAAAATTGGATACTAATACCATAATACCCAATAATTAGACGTTTTCAGGATACACGATATATATCTTTATATACAGGTGTCCAGCGCATGGACCGTCAAATTCTTTCGGGATACATTATCATTTCATAGTCATTTCGCTACTTTTCTACTCTTGGATCCTAGGTTCTAAAAGTTACGGTTATGGAGATATGGTATTTTTTTCTTTAATTACCGAAAAACCCGCATGTGGAGCCCCATAATTCCTTTATTTATGCTTTTAAAAGTATCCTTTCGTGTTATCGTATTCTGTAACGTATGCATTTACATACTACTTTTTTATTCGAATTAACACCACAAAATGGACACATGAGCATGATACTAGTATACGAATATATTTTACTTCTAAATAAAAAAAAAATATTATTTAAAAATAAAATTAAACCATATAAGCTGTTTTTTTTCTGTAGCTTAAATAAATGATCCATAACTTAAATGTTCTCACAAGGATCACATTTCTCTGGAACCACACGGTACACAACGATTCAATTTCCATTGCGATTACAGTGTGTGAGAATGAATTCCCCGTTGTCGGTGAGCGGTAGAGGGGGAACCGTTTGGTATGATATCAAACAGCGCTCCGGAACACAATTATGGTCCGTTATACAATCGCTGATATTCCTCTCATCTATACTATGTACTTCAACAGGCGGTAGTGAAGATGAAGGCAGAGGTGAAAGCGCCAGGCCCAACTCATTCCAATACTCCAAAGAATTATCTACAGAAGAGAGGCGGATCAGTTTCGCTGATCGATTGCGAGAAGCTCTCCGGAGAGAGGCCGAGTACTCTTGCACCACAAGCACATCTGGTGATTGGTCGACAGACAGCTCCAGCTATGCTGTGGGCATTAGCATATCAGGAGCCGGTGTTTATGATAACGACATAAGGTAAGTCTATCCAACATCGACAACCTGTAGGTGTAGTTAACCATCTGCTTCTGTTAGACCTGCATGACGTTCGTACACCCAACGAAGATATAGCCTAGGATTTCCAGTCCTGGATTCCCCCCCTTTCTTTGCCTGTTTGGCATGGCATTACTTTTTCTTTCAGTACATAAAATGTGGAAATAAACTTACTCTCTTAGCATGTCGTTATGGCAAGATAATAACACAGGTAATGTTGTAAGATCGGTATTTTTCTATATTGAACGGTGAAAAAATTATGTAATTAGCATTTGTTCAATGAAGACATTTTTGATGCACGCCAACGTCTGAATTTGAATGACGTACTGCGGAAAGAGAGGCACAGTGATACTCCCTGGTTACAAAGGTACCGTCAACTAGTTACAGATCACAGCCAAGTACTGATGCTATAATATTTTATTGACTTCATGCAAGTACGACACCGGAAATATGCTGAGGTAACACTGCGTTTGCAGCAGAGATGTTCCAATGAGCAATCGTTGCAATAAATGTGGCGTGTTCTAACGACGAACATGTACAGCGCCTGAGTATGATTCGTAGAGAAGTAAAAGACGTGTTGCAGAGACCATGCATGCGGTTTCTGTTTCAAATGGCGGGCAATCGCAGAAATGACTATAGTTGCCGAGGTCAAACGGGCAATCGTGTCTAGCCTAACATGTGGTCGCCGGCCGGTGCTAGTTTACATGGTCGAATTGATGGCACATAACATAAAGTTATTTAGAACAAATTATCTGTATATTAGAAAAATTGATTATCACGACAGGTATTAATGTAAAACGTTCTTAGAAAAAAAATGCTGTAAGTAATTAAAATGTTTTCTTCCACAGGGTAAAACGCGGTGGGTCGGTAGGATTTGTATTAACAGAAAAAGAGACAATAAGCAACGGTGCACCCTCACCGACACATAGACCTTTAGGTAGACAAGAAACAGGGAACAGTTCCAAATACAGTTTCAGCACAGAATACACGTAAGTTACTACAAGTTGTAATAGTTCAAATTTAGTCATTCTGAAGCCGAACATTAACGACCATTTTGAGTTGTATAAGTCGCCATTGCATATAGGAACAATTCAATTTGAGAAATTTTACTTTGAAAATCTCTTACCTCCTTCTTAGAGTTATCACGTTTCCTAAACCAACAGTATTGGCGGGGTCCGCTACCTAAGCTTAAGGGTTTGACGAAGATAATAATTTTTACATGGAGCGACTGACGTCAGAAAATCAGATCTTTCTTACATAAGGTCACACGTATTTCGAAATATAATTTCTTGGACGGTTTCCTCACGGTAATTACAAATATATAAAGTGATAATTACAAGTAAATAAATTATGAAAACACGAATTTAGTGGTACATGACTGAATTTAAACCGAACCCAGTTGGTCACTGGGCTATCACTGTTCATTCGAAATACCATACGAGAATAATGTGCAATATACTCGTAGCTCAAAACGAATCACTCGCCTAAAGTTATACCTATATGCTCATAGGCCGCTTGACATAGGTATAAGGTCTAGGCGCCCCTGAAGGTGCCTTACGATAAGACCCAGTTTCCTCTGAGAAACACTGCGCTGTGCTGTAGATACAGGCAAAGTAAATAAGTAGTAAGATAACTACAATGAAACATTCAACAGCGGGATGCATGTGAATCGTTGCACTCACACTTACGGGCAAGATTACAAGATTAAAAAAATCGTAGCAAAATCTTCAAAACGACTAGTCGCGTTTTGCGTCCTATGTAGCTTACTGTTCACTATTCACAACCTTGAAAACGATGACACTTTTTTTATACAACAGCGTCGGGGGGACATACGAGACGACCCATCCGATGTTAAGTGGTTACCGTACCCCATAACACTTGGAATACAGGAAGCACCGCGCACGCTTTGCCACCCCTGCTGCTCACACAGCATTCCTTTGGAGTTTCCTGGTAACTTCATTTACTTGCAGGAACATAAAAAACATCCAAGGAGTTGTTATTTGGCGGTTTCTTCTGAGGTGGGGCATTTTCCTAGACGGGCTGCTTTGATACGCACTACCTCTCTTATAAACAACCAGACCAAGAATGGTAAAAAGTGTGGTAATTATGTCACAAAGGCCTAAGTGTGTTAGTTCCCCTACTATTTCACTTTGCTATAGATAAGCTATTCGAAAGTGATACAAATCTGTCAGCATACAAGTCAATGCGCGAGTGATCAACATTTACTGTACATTCTTTATTCTTTTAGGTCAGAATTAGAAGAAGTATACGAACAATTCAACCAATGGCTCAACGATCCTATAGTAGATGCCGAATCCGGGGAACACAAAACACGGGAGCTAGACTCTCGAGACTTGGCTGTGATAAGGTACAAACAACTATATAACCTATTTATAGAGTATAAAAGAAGAAATTATCTGAAACTCCAGATAGTGGAATGGAGTATAATGTATAGCGTAGAGATTGTCAACTTATATAAACCGCTACAAAAAGGGTATCATATCAAGCGGAGTAAGTGTGATAAATTATACACTTTCTCCGCTTATGATACAGGGTAAAATACAATGAGTTGAAATGATAAAACAAAGAAAATTAAAAAACTAAAAATACCTTTATTTATTCCCAAGAACGAGAATGGCGAGGTATTTATGCTAAAAACCGCACAAAAGAAACTATAGCATATAGATTTCATTAGATGAGTTTTCTTATGACTGGGGATGACTGGCCCTTATTGAAAATTAAGCATCTTTTTTGTATGTACGCCAATCGCTTCTCGTTTGTTTGAATAACCTTCTGTTGAAAATTAAAGTATCTAATTGCAATAACTATGCCCTATATTTCTAGGGTATAGAATTATTATTATTGTATGTATATGTAGGCAGAGAGAACCAAGCGCTATGAGTCGCAGTCCCTACACACGTCACTAGCTTTATTAACAACATTCATAGCGCTTTTTATGCACACTCGCCGGTTCCTAGGGCTCCTGATATCACCTTCTAATAGAACGCGACCAATTTGGTTATGGTAGGTGACTCTTGGTCTTCCTCGGCTCCTACATCCTTCTACTTTCGCAATGTAGTTATATCTATCTCGTCATTCTTATTATTTTTTCATAATGTAAATAACAAGGTTAGTGATAAAGTCTAGTTACAGTATACTTTCTTACCTATCTATCTACCTATCTTCATTTACAGATTCGCGGGTTCTCTTCTCAAACGTACTCTGAGCGAATCTATGGCCTGTGGGGTGAGTGGTAGTACGGGCGCAGCCGAGGTGGCCGAGCTCTATGGTAGAGACACTCGAGACCGTGCAGCTCCTAGGCGACTGGCGCTTGCGGCTCGCTCTCTCTCGCTGGAACTCGCAAGACATCGTCACCGTCTCGCTGCACAACTGGTAAAACCATTTTTAACAAATTTTCTAATGAGATCTTCGTAGAAATGTTCTCAGAGCAAATGTAGTTAATAAGACAAGCCGCAAGCCAAGTTAATAAATTATAAGTTAAGAAATACCTATTTACTTATTTAATACAATCAAAAGAAATAAAATCAAAAAATACAAATAAAATACAATCAAAAGTTAACTTGGCTTGCGGTTTGTCTTATTAACTATATTAAATGGAATGCTTTGCGAAGTAATGATGTACACACAGCGACACCTTATGCTAGACTGTTTGACATATGTATATCTTATGATGCACGTAATAAGACTAGTTGTGTTAAACACTTGCAGTACCATTTTTACTGGTAATCTACCGCTGTGTGTAGGTAAGTAGTACCTATTTATCGATAATTGCTCTAGCCAGATTGCTCGAAGTTTTTTCATTCGTAGTAAATGAGCCAGGTTAAGATGGTAAAAAATAAAATGCTGTGGCATGTTCTGTAGCAGTCAGGTCACACAAGCTAGGTACAGTCAAGAGCATATCAAACTTTACATTTGCAAGCTGCTTTTAACACAACACAATATTATATTTAAGAGAGGTAGAACTCAGTGAGATGTCAAGGTATACTCTAAAGATATTTCTCATCTCGCGGCGCTCAAGGAGACGCGGTGAAGCGGCTGACCGCTGACAGACCGCAGCTACTGATCTGCGGGCGGCCAATGGGCCAATCGTTCCTGAATCTTTACTTATTCACTTGACCTTGGCCCCGGGAGGCTGACCCGCCAACCCGTAAAAAGTTCCTGTTGCAGTGATCGTGCTGGAGACCGCGGTGCAAGGCACCACGCCTTTGTCCTCTACTTTGTCAGTTTTACGACATCTATTTTTAACCGCAAATCCATGAGAAATGGCAAATCGAAAAGGAAAATATTTTACTACAGCAGCCATCACCCACAACAAATGTGATTTTTGCAATATCAGGGGATTTCTTCGCTCAAACAAAATCATTTCTTCTTTTTGATTTCTTATTTGACTTATTTTCAGACGACAGATTAAATCCATCGAATTACAGGGTAGACGCTATAACCTGCCTTATACCCAAGATGGTGGAGCGTGTGATAAACACACGATTCCTTGCATATCTAGAGGGCTACGACTTAATCAGTGACCGCTCATACGTCTTTTGCCATGATCGTTCGATGCTATAGTATTTATAATAGGTGATTGAATGAGCAAACATATCTTTTTCATAGTAAATAAAGTAGACTTCCAAAACACCTAACATATGTGTAATTTTAAGATAAAATTAGGACATCTCATTATGGAATTCACAAATGTTTAATTTTAAGATAAAATTAGAATGTCTCATTATGGAATACACAATGTATATGTTTTGACAGAAACGTAAAATAAAAGAATCTATTCCGGAGGAGATAATAGAAAGCACGCGAGTAAAGAGCCTAGAGGAGGAGAAAACAATAGACAGTAGCGAGAGATCACTAAGTGCCTCTACAGACACGGCCTCCACGCAAAGAACCAATCCGAGCATTAGGAAGAAAAAATTGAATTGGATGATTAACATTATTGTAGAAACCATCGAAGAAACAATCGAATGCGAGCCTGTCACTCTAAAATTAAAGAGATCTAAGGTCAGCGCAGTGGTTGCCTGTCGATAATCTTCAATTTTATCATGCCAACATTCATATCTACCAAATATTACTAACAAAATGCATCCATATAAGTAATCTACATATTACCAATCTTTGCTTTCTGTCGAAACATATAATTGTGTTTTCTTGCATGTGACATAATCAGGTATTCAGCAACACTTTATGTAATAAATGTATGCACTGTTTACCTATTTGTTGTGTTGTTTATTTATTCGTATCATATCATTAACTAAACCTGTAGCTTACTAAGGCAGGTATCTAATGTAATAGAAAACGTATGAATGATTCTGAAAAATATCAAAGTTACATTGAAAAAATTAAGGAAATTTACGCAAATAAATATTGAGTTAAATTTAATTTATTGTACAGTAGTTAGAAGAACGTTAACAAAGTGTGTGTGTACTTATGTACGCACGCAAGAAGTTAACAAAAATAACTCCAAAAATTACTCTAAGTTTGTAAAACAAAACGATAAACAATATCGTGGTGTCGATTTTAAATGTCGGTGTGGGCGCACATCGTAAAAATTTACTTACCAGAAATTTGTAACACAATGGAGAATACAAGTACACAAAGATTGGTTAGCATTCACACACACTAAAACTCTGAACATTACATATAAGCGCTTAATTTTGATGATCTCGGTGGCGCAGTGGTTAGTGACTTTAATTTGCCACCAACGCTCGTGGGTTCGATTCCCACATAGGACAAACATTTGTTTGAATGAACATGTCTGTTTGTCTTGGTCTGGGTGTTTTATATGTATCATAAGTATGTATTTACAAAAAAAATGTATGTTTACGTACGTTTATCAGTTATTTAGAACCCACAACACAACACAAGCTTCGCTTACTTTGGGGCTGGAAGGCGCGGTGTAATTTGTTCTAAAATATTTATTATTATTAATTTCTCTGCATGCCTAGATCGTAGTCTAGACTACCAGCTTTAAGTCTTTGAAATGTTCTTTAATTACATAAAATATGTACCACTTGGACGTATATTTTTCTATCCGAGTTAAGTCGCTATATGTTTCCAGTTAAATCAGTTGGCACACAAGATAGTGGCAGGCGGTGAATGTCGGCCAGTCGCGACGGGCAACTGGGGTTGCGGGCGGCGGCAGGGTGGCCAGCCACAACTCAAGCTACTGCTGCAGTGGCTGGCCGCCAGCGTAGCGGGGGTACCCGCTCTCATTTACTACACATTTGGCAACGAGAAATTGTTCAAGGTACTCATAAACCACCTAACCTATCGCAAAATAAATAGGTAGTAACTACTGCAAGACATGACAATAACGCACAATAGTACCTTTTTACACACCTTTCATCCGAATGGACATAGGGCATACTCCAACAAGCTGGTCAATCACGGATGGATGGAGGTCAGTGTTTTTTAGACGCCCGACTTAGCTTACGACTGTCATCATTAGGAAACAACCGAAACCGACGACGTAACGTACTTTCTGAGCACGAAGGACCTAATGATAAATGAACCCATGCACACACAAGCTCCGGTCAACGTTAGTAAACTTGCGTGTTCAATTAACCTGGCACGAGCTATTTAGCTCCTCTCGCCAATCGAGTTGTCCTCCTTGTACTAGGCCTATTTGGACTTAATATTTGAATTCTTGACTCCTCAGCTGGACACTCTCGTTCGAGTGATAGTAGACCGAAAATGGACAGTGGGCCAGTTGGCTCGCGCGGTGCTCAAGTTTGCACGACAGACTCTCCAGGAGCCCCACGTCATCCCAGACAATCACTCGCTCTTCGACGAACTGATCGGCATCGAGAAGCACCCAGACGACACATAGCGACGTCGCAGACTTTATGCATCACGACATAAAGTTTCATGTACTTGTAAAGAACCCTAAATATCACTAACGATATATATTATTAAGATCTACTGTGATTTTTAAGCGGATACTAAGGTTGCCATCACAATGCGGCAAGAAAAAATTACTAAGTTCATAATTTAAAAATCGTTGGCATAACCAAAAGTACATAGCCCGTAAGTCTCATACAAGTTTCGGCAATTGTTTATAATAAATTAAACTATGTAAGGAATCATTGTGAAAAATAATAGGGTTCCACTGTGATAGTTCTCGAATCGATAAAGAAAAAAGAATGACTAAAATGGGTTAAGTTAAGAATTGTAATATGAAGGGGTCACATTGCCTCGGAACGCTATATTGAAAACGAATTCGAAAAGTTTTCTTTCAGATTCAGATTTTGAGTGAAAACTTTTCGATTCCCATTCCAATATAGTGTTTCGAAACAGTGTGAACGTCTACTGTAGCTCGAAATCACACATATGTACAGACCAACCGACTCAAGCCCATTACGTTTTTCAAAGGAAATTTAGATTACGTTATTAGATCAATCATTGGGAGATGATATTAGCCAATAGAACAAAATTTATTCTTTCCAAAAAAACTACATCAAGACATATTTTGAGAAACAGCCTGCAATAAATTTCGTTGAAATTGAAGGCTTCCTAATTAAGCATTTATACTCACAAATGTGCAATGGAAATGTATGACCGTGTAATAAGTAGTTTAAAATAAGATGGAAACTTAGGAGTTATCCTGGCAACAATCTTTATGAGGAACCTGTTTTACAGCCGCCATATTTGCTTTAATTAAATTAACTATGACACTTGGGCCTGTTACAAACAATTTAAAATAGCATGATGATTTATACGTAATCACCATTTTGGTTCGTAGAACATGAAGAAATAAAGAATATCACGTATTCCTTAAACCGCAGCGATCAATAAGTTCTCAGACGTTAAGAAGGGAGTGTCACCATGGACTTGTTAACAGATGTGAGCCCTTGGTATATGGAATCCATACTAGTATTCCGTACCACCATTTATATAAGATTTTCAAGTATTATTTTAAACAATGGTCGCAGTAAATCCATACATTTTCAAACAAATTACAGACACAATAAACTCTACAATTCCTGAACTGAATTTGAACGAAAAATCCACAATCATTAATTGGTTGTGTATCCACGAAAGCCCTTTTTGTACAAAATGACTAAAGACGACTACTTTCGCTTTTCTATTTTCACTTCACTTTTGCTTTGGGGCTAGGTGGCGCTGTGTAATTTGTCCGACAATATTTATTTTATTTATTTATTATTTATACTTCAAGTCGATATCTACCACGAATTTCCAATGCTTTGGTCCCGTGTCGTATATATAGTAAACTTCTGCTCCTAATCCTGAAGATTCTAATGTAATTAAAACTTGTATTCCTTCTATACGTTCCTTTTGAAAAAGATTAAATTAAGCAGGAAATCCTTCGCTTAATTCACCAACATAAGCCGGTATCTACCAGAGTGGAAATAAGTTTTATCACTTAGTTCGGCTTATTGTTTCAGGAGTATAAAACACATCTCGCCTCTTTCTGCTTTAGTTACCGGACCTTAGAATTTAGGATTAGATATTTTATGACAACCAGTTCATTACTACTCTTTATATTGTTTATTTTGAATTAATATTTTCAAATTTAATATATATTACTCGACAACACTCATAATGGAGCTCAAATTTTGGTTAGATCGATTTTGGATGTTGCAAAAAAGAACGGGCAGTTGTTAACCGATACCTACAGAGAAGATGCTGTCGTGCTTGCATCCGTCACATTTTCAAATTATTGAATCATAATCAAAATTCTCATTTTGCGAATGAGTATAAATAGCCTTGATGGTTCTGACTTACATCCTGTATAAATCTAAGTAATCGAATTTCATTATGATGTGTCTACAACTCTTATAAAACATAACATTATATTACACCCCATATAAATCTAGTATTCAACTTAAAATGTACGGGCAAAATGATTAGTGCCCGTTTTTTTGCAAGCGATTGTATAGTTATGACACTATTTGTCATTTATTGCATTTATCATCATTATTGTACAATAGGTAGGTACTCAATTATTTATCACTTTTATATGAGCAAGATAGACTCGTGTCTTACTTCACAGCGTGCAATTTTTTGGATACTATTTACGAATTAGTTACATCAAAGCAATACTAGTTGAAAAATACATAACTTTAAAAATATTTTTATACCAAATTGTCATTAAAGTGTACGTAAGGATAATGCTATTGTAAGTTTTGTCACGTCGTTGTTAATAAATTTTAATATTAAAAGTTAATATAGGTTTACATATTTAGCGATAATGCGTAATTTTGTAGAACAGCGCTAATGTAAGACTGTTTCGTTATGTTCTTTAAAAATATCAGCTTTCAAACATTTTTCTATTATACTATTTACCCGTACAAACTTAGCTGTTAACATGTAAATAATGCATACTGTGTTAAACGTTATTTTGTATGCTATTAAGTTAATTAAACGTTTCCAACGTCATCAATTCTATGGACAGTGGTGTCCTCTTTGATTTCGAGGAGATTTAATTTCTTTTTTTATTGCAACGTAATTACAGTGTAAAAATAAGAGTTTATTTGACAAGGTCTTCCATAGAAAGAATCTCAATGTGTCCAAAGTTTGTTAATTTTGAACAAAATAAAACATTTGCGTCACGAATATGACTGTTTATTATTTTTCTTCATAATAAATACCTTATCTCCTAAAGATAGGCAACACGACAGCTGGATATATTTTTTATACACACACTTATTTTACCTGTAACTTCATTATATGTATATGGTAGATAATTTCCATTATTTTTAGCGGTTATGAGAAGTTTATAAGTGGACTGTATTTTAGGTTGGTTCAGAAAAACTGCGGTTTTTGAAAATGGAAAACAAATGCACTCGTATTAGCGGGAAATGCAAACAATTTGCGGATACTGAGACAATGGAAAAGGATAACCATGCACACTTACTTGATGCTGGCCAGCTCGTCTTCTGATGAAAAGGTAGCCCGGCGGCACGCAGCGTGATCACGTGGCGGCTACTTCATAAAACAACAGACGGACCTCGGATCGTCTCAAAAACAGTATATATGAACGTTCACAGTCTTAGAATAGTTATTTCGTGCACTTAGTTCCAGTTTTCACAATAATAATTATATAAATCAATTAAATTTGCGGAGCGGTTAGAACACGGCCATATTGTTAATTTCTTCAGTAGAACAGTAGCGACGCACTCGCCAGAGTGGGGTCTTGACGTGTGCATGGCGGGAAGGGACGGAATATATAGGAAGAAAGAGATACGAGTACATTTGCGCAACTACCAACAATAATAAAAGTAATATTTAGGTTGCGCGAATTTTTAAACCCAACATGCTCCCGGCCTTGAAGTAACCACTTCAAAAAATTAAGTTAAAGTTTTGAGTAACAAAGTTAAATCACTCATAAGAACTAGCGTTAACATTATTTTTATCATATTCACTTATTATCTAAAAATGCGAAATAAGCTAAATACGTTATTATAATGACTCTACGTTTCAATCGGCAAAGGACATAGTTTAACTACAGGACGCTTATAAAGACGACCCTTTGCCTTAACCTCAACAACCCGCACTACATCATCCTTTCCAGGGAAGATACGGGTTATGATTCCTAGCGGCCACTGCAGAGGTGGAGCATTCTCTTCATTTATCAGCACTACAGTGCCTACACGAAGTGAATTACATGTAGAGTTCCATTTCTCTCGCATTTGTAGAGTATGGAGATACTCCATTTTAAAACGTTTCCAAAACGTCTGGACAAGTGAATCCATTAAAGAGAATCGCGCGGTTAATTTAGATTTATCAGTACTAACGTTAGGCACCGGTAGAAACTCTAAAGCCTTGTTATTCAAATCGTTAGTTGTAATTATGTCATGTCGAGGTAATTTCTTAATAAATCTCAGCACATAGACTGTGTTTCTGAGAAACTTATACCAAGACGAAAATTTTGTACTTAGTGTAAGCAGCGGATCTTCGTCTACATTCACTATGATGTGAGAAATTGTTTTCTCCTCAAGTAATACTGTATCAGAAGTCGGTGAAAAACGTTCAATTCGCCATTCACTTAATGGCAATGACATCCAGGATGGACCATTAAACCATAAATTATGTTCTATGAACTGAGAGGGTAAAAGACCGCGAGAGATACAATCAACTGGGTTCTGTACACCAGCGACGTGATATAAGTCGTTAGGTGACAACAACGATTGAATTTGTGAAATTCTGTTAGCAACATAAGTGTTGAATCTGTGGGGTAAAGAGCACGCCCAACATAGAGCGACTGTGGAGTCAGAAAAAGCGTAAATTTTCTCAATGGGATGTCTTAAACTCAAAGTGTCATATACGGCACGTACAAGTTTTGCCAATAAAACTAGAGCATTTAATTCGAGTCTAGCTAATGTGATTATACGCGAAGGAGATGAGACTCGTGATTTTGAACAGACTAGACTAACCACTGGGGGTTTACATCCATTTACAACATAGAGATATATCACACATCCATAAGCTCTTTCACTTGAATCAGCAAAGGCAAGTAAATACACCTTTGAGCCCTTCTCCACTCCCATATAACGGGGAAATTTCAATTGCGAAAGAAGAGGCAATTCATTCATAAATTGTTGCCACTGGTGGACAATGCGGTTAGGGGGTGTTGCGTCCCAAGGAAGTTGTAAAATCCATAATTCTTTTATAAGTAATTTTGCGAAAAGAATAACTGGACCGACGAGCCCTAGAACGTCGTATAGTCTAGCGGTTACAGACAATATAGCACGTTTTGTGCAATTAAATTGCGGTGGTGAAATGTGAAATTCAAACTGATCTGATGCGGGAAGCCAACGGCGGCCAAGAATTTTAAATGAATTGTAGTCATCGAACGAGATAGATTCCGATAATCGGTGAGACGTTGGTAGGTGCTCAAGTAATAGCCGAGAATTGCTTGTCCATTTGACCAAGTCAAACCCTCCACACTTTAGTAGCGATATTAACTGACTAGCTGTCTCCACAGCTTCCTCTACAGTAGGGCATGTGGAGGCCAGATCGTCCATATATACGTCTCTTTCTAACACGGAAGCGGCAAGAGGATATGTGTCTCGTTCTAGACTGGCTAGCTCACGCAAAGTGCGTATGGCTAAAAATGGCGAAGACCTAAGTCCAAAAGTGACTCTGTTAAATTCGTATATTTCGAGTGGCGACTTATTATCGAAGCGATATAATATTCTTTGATATTTGCGGTGTGGAGAATTGGTCCATATGCAGAGGTACATTTGACGTATATCTGCAAAGAACGCAATACGATATATGCGGACATTGAGAAGTATTTTAAAAATGTCTGTTTGTAAATTGCATCCAGTATGCAATATATCATTTAAAGACACATCAGTATCGGTGGCACAACTACCATCAAGCACAATGCGTACGGGAGTAGTGGCCTTATCGCTACGTATCACGGGATGATGAGGTATGTAGTACCCCGGAAAAATACTTTCATCTAGAGGTACCTTAGAAAGAACACCTGTTTTTATATAATCTTGAATTATATGGTTATATTTTTCATGAAGTTCTGGAGACTTGGAAAACTTCTTCTCAAGAGATAAGAAGCGTTTTTTAGCGTTAATGTAAGAATTACCGAGCGTATTTGGACTGAACTTGAATGGAAGATCTACCGAGAAGCTACCGTCCTCCTTGCGAATAGTTGTAGAAGTGTAAATATTTTCACACTCTTGCTCGTCTGGACTTAAATATTTTTTCTCTGGTACTTCTTCAACCGTCCAAAATTTCTCCAAAGTCTCATCAAGCGGGTCTCTAGTATATGAACAAAGAGCTCGAGATGTAACAGGCGCGGAACAAATAGGTGCGTCGCCCATGATAACATAGCCTAAAGAAGTTTCAAAAGCGGAGGGACAATTATTTTTACCTATAATTTTATCAAAAAGAATAATTTCACAATACATCTTTACACCTAACAGTATATCAATTGGACCGGGTATCGAAAAATCGTCGTCGGCCAATGGCAAGTTACGAATGACGTCACGCAACGCCGAGGTATCAACGCGCGCGTCCGGCAACTGTGACGTAATGAGGTCCACCACCATAGGTTGTATAGTGTAGAATTTATTATTATCGAAGCGAGAACTAAATTCAATTTTAGTTACACCAATAATTTTTTGTGAAGTTCCCCCTATACCTTGAACTTCAGCGTAGCGGCTTTGCGAAGAAATAGGAAGCGACAATCGCTTACAACAATCAATTGAAATATAGTCACTCTGTGAGCCAGGATCCACCAGACATCTCACTGAGTGGTTGCGGTTATATTTATCTTTAATATTTATTTTAGCGGTACCTAACAGAGTAGTAGTAGCGGTGCGGGTGCGGTCGTGACACTCACGAGAAATGGTACACACAGAAGCGTAGCCATTAGTAGCGTTAGAACCTACATTTGGTTCATGAAAAACAATCTTATGAGCGGGTGAACAAGTTGAGCAAGGCGCGCGCTCAACTGCGGACTCCGCCGTCGATGTGCCGCGCGCTAAGCCATGTGCGGTAGCGGGGTAGGTAGCGGGCGAGTCATAGTGCGACTGCGCGGGCGCACTGACGGCGACACTACAGTTAGAAATAACTTGCGGTTTGAAATGTAATAACGAGTGGTGCTTGCCCGAGCAGGTATTACACCTGTGAGTAGAAGAGCATGACAATACCTTATGCTTCATGCTTAAACAATTAACACACGCGGAAGTGTCTTTTACAGAGTTATATCTTTGTTGCGGTGTCATTTTCATAAATTTCGGGCACTTGAATAAATGATCATGTTTGTTTTGATTACAAAGATTACAATTATTACTGTCACATGTACCACCCTCGGTATTGACAAAAGACTTAGTTGACCTAGGAGTTGGAATAAAATAATTACCTTTAGGTTTATTTTGCGAGCGGTTTATGGTAGTTGTAACGGAACGACTCAAAACCTTTGTCTGTTCCTGCACAAAGTCAATAAGATTTTTATACGTAGGTATTTTACTTTTACGGTATGTGATTTCAAATAATTTTACAGTATCCGAATCTAATCTTAAAAGAGCGAGGTGAAGAAGCATAAAATCGGTTAAGTCACCTAACTTCAATTGTTTAAGCGCTTCGACCGACGCGTTAAAAGTATTCATAAATGATTCCAATCCAGAAGCACTATTGTTGCTAATCGGCTTAAATTCTAACATTTGGTTTATATATGCCGATGCGAGCGTGCGGGGGTCGTCATACCTTTGAACTAATGCATCCAAAATGACACTATAATTTTCTGCGGTTGCCTGCAGCCCGGCGCATACAGGCGCAGCCGAACCTGTCAGGGTACTAGTCAAATAAAAGACTTTCTCACTATCCAATAAGGTAGGATGATTGTGGATAATATTTTTAAATTGATTATAATATTGCGGCCATTTTCGTACGTCGCCGTCAAATGACATTAACTCAATAGACGGGAGTTTCGGTAACGATCTGGTAAACTCGGGCTTGGCAACGTTTTCAGTATTTAAAGTAGCGGGTGAATTATTAATATTACGCAATTGAACAATACGTTTCACACGAGAGTACATATCGTCAAATGAATCTAAAGGTTGATAATTAATAGAACTAGTGGGTTCTAATCTAAGTAATTGATTATTAAACTCATCCAAAGTCCTTTCAAAGTCAGCGCGAAGTGAATCTATACAATACGCACTATCTATAAGTTCTTGGTATTTATTTTCGTCGGTGTCAGCCGATTTAGAGAGAGAGTAAAGCCTTTGCATTCTTGCATAATAAGAATCCCGTTTGTGCTGTAAAAGAGTGAGTTTAGTCTCTTCTGCACCAATGGCAGCTGATTTCTCAGTTGTACTCATATTAATTTTGTAGGTATAAGTTTTCGAAATAAAAATAAAAAATAGGTAGGTAAACGGCAAAATACGGAATTATTTTAAAATGTTGGCAATTCACTTTACTTAGTGAATGAAGTATGCTAGAACAATCGGCAACAGATAAGCTAGAGAGAACGATTTATTTGTTGCGTCTATGGTGAGCGAGTGAATGACAATTCATCGAACTAATCAATCGAATGAAGCGGCGGATGGATTCACGTATCCAATCGTTCAATATGGCGGTTTGCAATAATACGAAATATGAAATTACAAGTAGGAATGTTCTACCTACAATAACCAATTAATACGTTATTATAAAATGTAAAACACTCGTGAATGCACTAAAATGCTGATTACGCGATTATAAACAAATGGTATTTGTCGCCAGTGCGGTGCGGGTTATGAAATTAATAAATAAAAAATGACAACAAAACCGATTATGCAATGCAGCAGGTTTTTGTACCTTCACGTAGACAAGCAATGTCTACCTACTTATTTATTTGCGGATAGATAAATTGAATAGCGGATTACAAGTTTTAATGAATGTTTACTAAAGAAATATAACAGGCGCTTCGTTCAAGGCAAAATAATTTGAAATTAATCAGGTTGCGGGTTTCATAAAAAATAGTAGTAAATCGCTAGGATAATAAAAAGATTCGGATCGCTAGGACCAAAAAAAACAATGGTAGATAATTTCCATTATTTTTAGCGGTTATGAGAAGTTTATAAGTGGACTGTATTTTAGGTTGGTTCAGAAAAACTGCGGTTTTTGAAAATGGAAAACAAATGCACTCGTATTAGCGGGAAATGCAAACAATTTGCGGATACTGAGACAATGGAAAAGGATAACCATGCACACTTACTTGATGCTGGCCAGCTCGTCTTCTGATGAAAAGGTAGACCGGCGGCACGCAGCGTGATCACGTGGCGGCTACTTCATAAAACAACAGACGGACCTCGGATCGTCTCAAAAACAGTATATATGAACGTTCACAGTCTTAGAATAGTTATTTCGTGCACTTAGTTCCAGTTTTCACAATAATAATTATATAAATCAATTAAATTTGCGGAGCGGTTAGAACACGGCCATATTGTTAATTTCTTCAGTAGAACAGTAGCGACGCACTCGCCAGAGTGGGGTCTTGACGTGTGCATGGCGGGAAGGGACGGAATATATAGGAAGAAAGAGATAAGAGTACATTTGCGCAACTACCAACAATAATAAAAGTAATATTTAGGTTGCGCGAATTTTTAAACCCAACAGTATATCAAACTCATTCCGCCGCGGTACAAATTCTTACAATGTAGGTATAAACTCTTGCGTTAAATGTATTCAAAATATTTGAGCTTTGGCTATTATAAAAATAAAAATGCTGCAATAAACCGAGACAGAAAACTCATTGAAAATAAAAGACAAAAATTAAGGAAACAACAGTTTAAGGCTAGCCGCACTTATTTTTTTATGTACGAACACGCACAAACTATTCCGATCATCAGTCCTAAATCGCACACTATGTGGGCGCCAGTCGTACTGTACGGTGAAATTGTGGAATAAATTACCCTCAGCGGTGTTCCTGAACAAAAACGATATGGGTGCCTTCAAGAAAAGAGCCTACGTTTCCCTAAAAAGGCTGGTAACGGATCAGTGACACTTTGGTGTTGCTGATGTCTATGGGCGGTGGTGAACACTTACTATCAGATGACCCACATGCTCGTTTGCCCCCTCTAGTATAAAAAAGTGCTTATTCGTTGCTACACCCAGAATACAGTCTGCGCTTGGTTAGATCCCTTAAATCTCATGTCGCCGTCTCTAGCGACCGCTTTCTAAATTGTTCCATCTATATTAATGCGACGTCATCGCGCGTCACTCAACGCCTATGTTTTTTTTCCGTCAGTAAGTTCTTGGCGTGCACTTGGCAGCTACAATCGTGCGTGGTTTTAATATGTGGCGTAGCATTTGTCAAATTTTATTTTTATTGCTTTAGTCTAATAATGACACAAATGGATGAAAATGAAGCACAATTGTTAGAGGCTACTCAAAAATAGTCAATACCATAAATTTTCTAGAAAATACCTAAACGGTGGTAGTAGTAGTGGTGTACATCTCAGACAGATAAGGGTCCGTTGTAAGGAAGTGCACCAAAACTATATAATACATTGCATTAACAAATTAATAAACCACTTGACGGCACATAAAGGCACCCCTCACTCACATAAACGAAGTGTTTCAGCGACTAAATATCTCGGCGAGTCGAGCCTACTCACCAATGGGAGGATATTTTAGTCAATAAGCCGATAAGCGCGATGCTGAGTAACCAGTAAGAGCTGCATGTTCTACTTTACACCCCGAGTAAACGGCAAATCGTCTCATCTCCATAGATTATTATCTTCATGATGCTGAGTATTGGAAAATGCATGCCATAACGCCGGCAGGCGGGGTGCCTGTACCACAAGCTTAAGGGGTAATGTTGTGTTATAGGGCCGAATGACGCTTACTGTCAGTTGAACAGTTTAGTTTATCAAGTGTATTGCAGCGATAAAAAATACTTAAACGTTTTTTCTGAAAGGTTTATTGATTCCAAAACATATTCAAATAATAAACTACGAATACATTGCGCCTTAGATGTATTCGTCGTTTTTCCACGGTCACGCACGATGTAAACAAAGCTTTCGCGAGAGATCGAATGTCTTTATGTCTATACCCGGTGTATATAGTACACAAGGTAAAACGAATACATTAGAAGAAAAGTCCTCGCATACGACGACCCATGCCTTGGCGGTCGTAAAGAACGTTGAAACGATTCACTAGTTGATTAATCGCATTGCAGCCTTTCGTGATTGTGCCCAGGTACGTCATGAGAGCAACGTCGTTGCATTGCTGAAATTAAAAATAAAAATACCGGTGAAGAAAAACGTCATTTTTAATTTTTTTTAAAGTCGTCAAATCGAGATGTAAATAACACACCATTATCATTTAAGCAAAAACCAACTAGCCTAACGTGTTTTGCACACTGCCTGTGTGTCTGCAAATGTGGCTATGACGAAAGAGATCTAGGACGCAATCCGAATAGGAAAAGAAGAAATTGAAAAGAGTAGCCAAATAACAATTCTCAAGAGATTTGCTGCAAATTAAAGGGAGTCTGGTAAGGTGTTAAAATAATGTATAGACGATAGTTCTTGCACTGCAAGCATGCAACTACGGTAAATGCGGTACGGTAAATTTACATTAGGTCGTCACAGGTTGATATTGTCCGTTACTACTCGTCGTATTCCAAAATCTACTCGTGTGGTTTTACCTAATGCAACCTCACAAAATGCCAGATTTATATATAAAACTCTAAAATGAAGTGAACATATCACCTTTTAATAGGAATATATTGGTGATGTCAGAAGCCCTAGAAACCGGCGAGCGTGCATGAGAAGAGCAATGAATGTTAAAAAAGCGAGTGAGATATGTAAGGATCGAGTCACGTGGCGCTCGGTTCTCTATGCCTACATAGATAGATAGATAGATATTATATAAAATTAAAATTGAAAACTCGCAGATAGCGCACGAATAGCGGTCGCGGCATTACCATAATGTATAAATTGTCTCGCATGTGTTTACATCGAACTGGCAAAGGAAACATTAACGCGCGCCATAATACTTTATACTTTTCTCTAGTGGCCTATACAAATTGACGAAATATTTTCCGAATTAGGTTCGCAATTCTAGAGACTCTACAGCTAAAGAAACTTTACTATTTACTATTATAATATTGGTGTGAATAATCGTTTTGTGCTACTATGGATACTTTTTTTGTATAACACTAAGGTGAAAAGCAGTCATTTGACAAGGCATATGCTTACAAGCAATTGCTCTATACAGTATTCACTTGGGCTTGAGACAATGTGTAAACAAAGAAAACATAAGTTTCCCAACTTACGAATCGGTACACGGACGCCAAGTCTTTTCTATCTATCTATCTATAACTTCACGCCAAATCCCTTGCGGGGTAGGCAGAGAGAACCGACTGCCACGTGACTCGAGACTTCTACATGTCATAATATGTTAATCACAGTCTCCTTGTTCGTAGAACGAATTGTAATAGGCTTGAAATGCTTTTTATTCGGCGAATTAAAGCGCAAGTACTACTCGGTCCAGTTTCACACATTTTCACCCACATCAACGTTCTGGTAACAGAAACTCAACAATACCAAGACAAGAGAGGTAGGGCGCATCAAAGCAGCCCACCTGGCGAAGTACCTCCACCTCACAGCCAAATAACAATTCCCTAGAGGGTTGTTAGTGTTCCTGCGTGTGAGTGAGGTAACCAGTAAGCTCCAGAGGAGTTGCTGTATAAGCAGCATCGCGCGAGTGATACTTAATACAAGCGTTATTAGGCTACGGTAACTGCTTTAAATCAGGTGGGCCGTATTCTTGTATGCATCCCAACGTCGTATAAAAAAACAGAATATAAAAACATAACATTATATTATAAAACTTAATAAAAACAACAACTTTAACAAAAATAAATAAGAAATAGTAAACGGCGGCCGAAACGTCCACATCAAACGCGTGTCAAAAATATCGTATAACCCGAATAAATGCAAAAGTTGTAAGTTCTACATACTTCGTATGTATTAACAGTTCACCTTCATTAGGAACTATAATAATGCGTCCAAGCTTTGAAATTAACTACGACAATAGATCTCTTATAATGCTCACAATTACGAAATCTTCATAGAAAAAGTTATACGTATAGATTATTCATATTAACGACATGTACATGAATTCGTGAAAACTTGACGGAAATTGTCATCGAAATTTTAGTGCTAATTTTATAATGTTATATACTTATATGCATGTAACTTTAAACATTTTACTTAATGCATCGTGTTTGATGAAAGTTTATTTTGAGATAAAGCGATATTTAAAATAATCTTTTTGTTTACATTTTGTCTCAAGCCCAAGTGAATACACGTGCGGACAATATAATTGCAACACCATGGACATCATTCGTATGTTGCGGACCCAGAAAAACCTCTTTTTTTTTTTTTTAAATAGTCCATGTCATAATATAAACATATCGTGAAAAACAATAGGAAATACTTGCATTGTAAAAGTGCGTTCGGAACTGTTGCGATGTCAGTAATGGCAGTCTGTTGGACAAAGCGCGCGCCTCCCGCAACAGTGCCGGTCGCGGGGGTAGATTGCCATCGCGAATTGCCCGCACCGTCGCTAAGACTGCACGAACACGCGATACGAGCATCTTGATTGCTGAGCGCTGCGCCGTTAGATGTTCTGCCACTGTTCAAATTAAGTTGAAAAATGTTATATATCGAATAAGATTAAATTGAAAAATGTTATATTCGGCAGGGCAGTGATAGCCTAGCAGATAGATCCAGATTATTAACCTACTGACTGGTCCCTAGTACGAATCCTGGAGTGGTGTGTCACTAAATTCGTGTTTTCGTATTTATGTACATATTTGTAATTATCACTTGCTCCGCGGTGAAGGAATACATCGTAAAGAAACACTCGTCTGAGAAATTACATTTTGAAAGGCGTATGACCTAACCTAAGAATAGTCTGGTTTTCCGTCTCTGTTGTAGAGATCTGACGGCAGGAGCTGCCGTCGTACATGTCGAAGTAAGATAATCGCCAAATCTATAGGGTTAGGCTGCGCCAATCCTAATGGAATAGATCGTATGTAATGCCACATTATGAGGAGTTTGATGGCGTAATGGTCAGTAACGCTACTTTGACACCAACATTCGTGGATTCGATTCCCACATAGGACAAACATTTGTATGCATAAACATCTCAGTTGTTTTGGCCTTGGTATTTTTAAGAGTGGTAGGGTACACCAAAGCAGCCTATCTGGGGAAGTACCGGATGCAACGGCACCTCATAGAAAACCGCAGCCAAGTAACAACTCCCTGGAGGGTTGTTTTGTTCCTGCGAGTGAGTGAGGCCACTAGTAAGCTCCTAAGGAGACGCTGTGTTAGCAGCAGAAGTGGTACCGCGCGAGTGATATTAAATGTGTTGCAAACGTTCATAAGCTACTGTAACCGCTTTACGTCAGGTATATTTTTATGCTCGTATGCCTCCCAACGTTGTATAAAAAAACATTAGGCCTTGCTGAGGTTCGGTTTATTTTTTTTTTCTTTCCGGGAAAATTCGGTATTAGCTTTTGTCATTATTATTATTAGGAAACAGTAATTATGTTTCCTTGTAACTTGCGAGATTATCATCAAACGTCCTAGAATCATTCCAATCAAAGCAGGTATCTAGCATGAAACAAATGCATCGCATACAATGAGTTCTCCATTTCAGGACTTCAATACACAGATACCTCGCTGTATTTTTTGTGGCATATACAAGCATATGGTCTGCCTGCTGATAAGCAGTTACTTTTGTCTATGGACATTTGCAACACCAGAGGCGTCACCCGTTTCGCCTCTCCACACCATTTTTGTAGAACCTCATTCTCAGGGAAATACTCGACATGGAGTTCATTCCGCAACTTACGAGTTCTCTTCTCGAAAGAAAACTGCTCTGAAACCGAATAGTCGCGTACTATACGGTTTCAGTGCGTGAGGATGAATTCCATGTTGACAGTACAGTTGTAGGAGCATCATATCAAACAAATCTCGTAAAACGTAAAAGACTCTCGTTAAACTTAAGTACTCAATGCACGGTGTAAGTGTAGGATCGTCAACAATTCTCACAGCACATATCTGATCCGAATCACAAGGTCCTAGTTCCGAGTGCTCCCGCCAAAGTGACTACATTGCTCGATTTGTGATCTGACATGAGAAGTGTACAGCAGTTTTCGCTGAGTTGAAGTTTGGCTGTGTTGAGCACACCGAATTTCTTAGAGACAAGTTTAACCTTTTCCCCCAGGTGATTTCAGGGCCATACCTCATCACTAGCAATCATGACACCAAGAATCCCAATGCTCTTAGCGATACGAATGGGGGTTTTATTAGCGGTGAACGCACAGACATGTGGCTTGAAGGGGATGAAATGGTCCAATTTCAACCTCCGCCAGTCGTTTCGTCCCAATTTCAGACACAAGTTACATCGTGGCTCTACTTCAAAAGTGGACGAGGGATGTCATGGCTTGTATAATACGTGGACAGTGAAGTATGAAAACCCGTTAAGGCAAGTTAGTACAGAACACACCTCACTAGCACATAGTTATAGCACCACAGCCGGTACGCCATCAATTGAATGTTAAAGGTGAGCCACGCCCGCCAGTCATCTCGCTTACTGACTGAAATTTCCGGCTGCACCACGGGATAGTAAGTGGAACTGAGATGCTACGCTCTCAGTTCTTCATATTCGAGTTACAAATGAAAAGATTATCCAGTAAATCGGCTTTCTATATAGCAGTGTAGGCCAAAATGCCATTCGGTTTTCCCAGAGGTAATTAAGATGGCCGACAGAAAATATCAAAAACAAAAAGGTTCATTCACATAAAAATAATTTAAATTTTTTAAATAAAGTTTGGTGAGTATTAGTATATTACCTAAGCTATTGAGTGCGGCTTCTCCTGAGGATACCCTAGCAACATGGTCCACACCGATCCTTTCAGCCTCCTCAGCAGCCAATGTGTACGTGAGTGGTGCCAGAAGCATCGTGGCGCGCCCATTTACCACATCTATAACTGACTCATATAGAACTACGGGTAATTGCTGTAACATAATATTACACAATAGAATAAATATATATATGGTGTTCTTAAAGTATATGCCCAAATTGAAATGGGAAATAGTATTATGTATGCTGATTATGATAGTAAATATATTTTATGCCCCACGTGTTACAAATTCTTTCATAGAAAAATAAAATCCGTCATAAAAAATAGCTTTCTGTTGTATGTACCAACCATGCCGTTACGGTACGCAGGTACAATACGCCTTCCCGCGCATGCGTCATCTACGCCACAAGGCGCACGCGCGGCGCGAGCGGCCATTGTTTCCCAGTGCCGCGCATTACATACACTATTACGCGTGACCGTAATCATGCCTGGACGTCGTTATTCTAATCAGGAGTATCTCCAAATGGTACTTTGTTATCGCGAGTCTAATAACATCACTGCAGAAGTGTACGTGTTTATACTTCCAGCACGATGGAGCACCAGCCCATTACGCCTTGTGTTCGCGAGTATCTGGACGTTACGTACGCCATGTGAGGTGGATAGGAACATTTGTATAGAACGCCAGGATGCGTGCAACAATTTTGTATTTAGTGTCGTGATTGAGATGTGTAAATAACTTGTAAATAAACTGATGAACTTTTAAACAAGCCCAGTTAATGTAACAAACGTTTACCGATAGCTTTTTATTTTTCAATATCAAACCACGTCTATCTAGTCTTTAATGTTGTCGTAACAAACACTAAATACTCAAATTTAACGTTATTACATTAATTTGACAGTCCAAAGCCTGTGTGAAAGTGTGATGGAAAGTTTATGACCTTTTTCAATAAAATTGGATCAGCTGTTATATCCGGTAAGTATTCTAAATTTCCATTTTTATTTAAATAGATAGGTAGCTATCAGCGTTACTCTACCGGCATAGTCATAGGTATTACTTTTTTGAATACAACGTTGGGAGGCGTACGGTCGACCTGATGTAAAGTGGTTATCGTAGCCTATAAACGCTGTGGTCGTCGCTGCGTAAATGGCGTGTTCGATTAGACCCGCGACCCGTGCATCGACCCCGTCAAACTGAATTATTAACAACTGATGATGATGATGACGGGGCAATCATTATGCACCATGAACCAAGTAGGCACTTTATTTATTTGATTTTTCAAACTTTTTTGACGATGCCGGGACACGAAGTTTCTTGTCTATCGTAACAGATAAACGATATTCTTTCTCCCATTGAAGTTCGGGCATATAAAAAAAAAACACCTTATATATAAAGGAAATAAACATAATAACTGTCATTTACAAATCATACTGAGTAGTGAAATTGCTATATTTTAACTATTTGAAGCAAATAAATGTAAACCTTTGTCCTTTGGTTGCCAGTTACGGACGAAAAATAATTTTCTTGCTACACTGAGAGGGAACTTTTGAACACGTATGTAGTATATTTGCAGTAACAACTCGCCGAAGAGTCGTGTTTCTGCAAGTGAGTGCAGTTACCAGTAAACTTCTAACGAGTTACTGTGTTAGCAGCAGGGGCGATATTTCCTATAGTGAAAGCGTTCATATTTTTTTTATACCTACTACGTCAAGAGGCATACAAGCATACGGCCCACCTATTAACGTTTGCGATATATTAAGAATCACTCGCGCGATGCCTCCTCTGCTGCTTACACAGCAACTCCTTGGGAGTTACTGGTGACCTCACTCACACGCAGGAACACAACAACCCTAGAGAGCTGTATTTTGGCTGTGGTTTTCTGTGAGGTGGAGGTACTTTCCCAGACTTTTTTTTGCTTTGATGCACCCTACCTCCCTTAAAACATCCAGACCAAGACGAACAGACATGTTCATGGACACAAATGTTTGCCTTGTATGGGAATCGAACCCACGAGCGTTGGTGTAAAAGTCGCGACATTTACGACTGAGCCACCGAGCTCGTCAAGAGTATATCATGTTGTATGGAAACCATTTTACATCAGGTGGGTAAAAAGTATCAATCAAACTAGGTTAAAACTTTAGAACTGTATAAAACCTAGCTTGAACTAGCTTTAATACATACTTAAATAAGATTTCAGGATTTATAAACGAATGAATTTACTCTATGGAAGCCAATGATCCTTTGAAAATTCATCATCATCATTTCAACCCATATTCGGCCACTGCTGAACATACCTCTCCTCTCTAGAGAGCCTTTATCTCGTTCCTGTGCCACCTGCATTCATCGAGTCCTTACAAACCTCTTGAGGTCGTCTCTCCATCTATTGGAGAGGGTCGTCCTGCACTGCGTGTACCAGTATGGGGACGCTAATCGAGAACCTTCGCCAGTGGTTGTCGGTTCTACAAACTATGTGGCCGGCTCCCTGCTACTTCACCTTGCTTGCAAAACAGCCTTGAAAATATTTAAATAATTAATTTTACTTGACTCACATCTCCATTCCTCCCTGCAGGATTAAGCATAAACATAACTGGACACTCATTTATATCACAGATTTGTCTATGAACAGCGATGTCCCTTTCAGTTGGAGTATCGCCCGTGGTGTACCATCCAAGGAAATCCATGTCTGAGAACACTTGTTTAACTGAAAAACACCATATCATCAATTACACTTGTTATGATGACGTATCTAGTTATTTAATTAATAAGCTGAAGTTGAAATCATGCAGTGAGACATGATGCATTGTGTCTATGATTGGGTAGTGTGAAAATGTGTGGGGCTAATGTACTGAATGATCAATTTTATATATTAGCAGAATTTGACTATGTGAGGAATTAAAGGTCCAGCATACCAATATTTATCAGAAAATAATACTTACATTGTTCTTCTTTCACGTTGTAATAATCTCTATCTATAATGATGTCTCCACCTATTACACTAAATACTAGTTCAAAAGAATTCATAACTTCAATATTACGTCCCTTTTGTTTTCCAATCAGTGCTCCAATGACTGTAAAAAAAAATTGATTTAATTATCAATACACATTTGATATAAAACTGGTAAAGTGACGTGCCTACGGGATTCTTGCAATTTTTTTTCCTTATAAGGAATAACATTGAATACAATTACATTGAAATTTAGCTGATAAACCTGTAAATAAAAAGATCTAGTCAATCGCGAGTCTTACTCCTTTCCTATCTTTCGGGTTTTTTTTTTTTATGTAGCCTATCAAAATGTCCCTATCGCGCCTGATGGAAAGCGTCAATAAGAACCAGATGCGAGAACATCCATCTCAGTGATTAGCGCTGTGCTGGCTGTCCCCCCCTTGACGGCCCGCTAAGGTGCCTCTTCACGCCACGTCTAAACGACCCGGGGTTATAGGAAGTGGGGAACACATGCGCCGGAAGCAAATTCCACATTTTGGTAGTCCGACAAAGAAACGAGTCGCCGAACTTCTTAGTACGGGAGGTAAGCAACCCAACTCTATGTGGATGTGATTTCAGTCCAGCGCGAGTATTCCGGAGGAGAAAAGGAGAAGGAGAGACGAGGTCAAAAAGCTCCTCAGAACATTCCCCATGATAGATACGATAGAGAACACTCAAGCTACCTATATCCCTACGCAGCTGAAGAGGTTCAAGGGAGTTAGTGACCTCAACGCTATCTATGATGCGTATAGCGCGGCGCTGCATTCTATCGAGATATTTGGCAGATCCGTCCCAGAGGTGAGAACAGTACTCCACGCATGGGCGAACTTGCGCTTTGTATAGAAGGCAGCGCTGCTCAGGCGTGAAGAACCGTCTCACCTTGTTCTGGATTCCGAGTTTTTTAGAGGCCACGGAAATAACGCTCTCGATATAGTCTTTGGGGTTGAGGTCGCCTCTAATGTTGATGCCGAGAATGGTAAGACTATCTTGTATCTGCAAAGGGGTGCTCTGAAGAGAGGGAAGAGGATTGAATGGAGCAACTTTGGCACTAATCGCACACGCCTGGGTTTTATTGGGATTAAACTCAACCAAGTTGTTGGAGCCCCATCGAGAAACGCGATCCATCACCCGGTCGAGCTCAACGACAAGTGCACGTCTTTTCTCCTCTACTTCGGCCTGGCCTGCCGTAGGTCGTCCAACATATCGCGCATGAACTGTACTGTCATCTGCATAGCAATGTATGTTACCAAATGATAACATATCATTGATATGCAGCAAAAACAGGGTGGGCGACATGACTGATCCCTGCGGTACTCCGGCGTATACACGCAGAAACTGCGATGACTGGCCGTCGCAAAGGACTCGTATGCTGCGTCCCTGGAGAAAGGCAGCAATCCAAGTGCATAATCGAGGTGGTAGACCATATGCCGGAAGCTTGGAGAGAAGCGCGCGATGCCAAACCCGATCAAAAGCTTTGGCAATGTCTAGGCTGATTGCCAAAGATTCGCCATGCTTGTTCATAGCTTCACCCCACAGGTAAGTTACATACGCTAGAAGGTCACCCGTAGACCGATTTGGTCTGAACCCGTATTGGCGGTCGTTAATTAACGAGTGATCTTCCAGGTAGCGGACTAGTTGAGTATTTATAATCCGCTCAAATACCTTGCAGAGAATGGAGGTGACAGCTATGGGTCGCTAGTTGGCAGGGTCAGACCGATCACCTTTTTTGGGGACCGGTTGTATGTTCGCCTCTCTCCAGGCCTCCGGCACGATCCCCGAGGCGTACGACATTTTATAGAGGCGAGTTAGCACAGGAGCAAGTTCAGGGGCACAGTTCCTGAGCACCACGGCCGGGATACCGTCGGGACCACTAGCCTTTCGCACATCGAGTGATTGCAGCGCTGCGCGGACATCACGTTGCCTAAAGTGTATGTCTGGCATCGTTGTCCCACAATTAGCAATTTCGGGTGGTAGTGCACCACAATCATCGATACGCGAATTGGCCGCGAAGAGATCAGCGAGAAAATTGGCTTTCTCCTGCGCATGGTCCATTTTACACACAAAAAAAGTAAAAAATAACATTATAATTAAGTTCGATTAATTTCAAAGTGGGTGAATTTGAAAAGTGCAATTCAAACAACCGCGCAAAAGATCTTCTAAACCTACTACTACTATAACTTCACGCCAAATCCCTTACGGGGTAGGCAGAGAGAACCGAGCGCCACGCTAAACTTCTAAACCACAACAGAAATTATTCACGGAGCTAGAAGATTTTTTTCTGTATCAAATGTGTAATTTTGATAAAAAGTCACGAATTTCCTACAGAATAAAGTACTTTTAATGCCTACGCTATTGGCTACTGTAAAAATATAAAATTTCCGAATATAAAGATTATAATTTTGATAAGTGTAGTAAATGAAAAAGTAAAAATATAGTTAAGTGTAAAAAAAAAAATGGGTGCGTGTACTTATGTACGCGCGTGAGAACTTAATCTTCTCTGGCATCATTAAATAACAAATCCTTGGAGGGATGTTGTGTTCATGCGAGTGAGTGACGTTACCACCTCACAGGCAACTGCAGCCAAATAACAACTCTCTGGAGGGATGTGTTCATCTGAGTGACGTCACGAGTAAGCTCCTAAGGAGTTGCCGTGTTAGCAGCAGAGGTGGCATACTTAATGTGGTGTAGTTAGTGTATTGTAGGCATACAAGCATATGAGCAACCTGATGTAAAGCGGTTACCGTATCCTATGAACTCTTGCAATACGTAAAAACTGTTTCAGTTATAACGTTTAATATTACATGTTTACACTTATTACCATAGCAAAACAAATATTTTAATATAAATATACTATCGCATGCCCATACACCCTGTCTATTTACCGATATCGATAATAATATTCTCGTGCCCAACTTTAGGGTGACGTATGAGCTAGCGTCGGCCAATCGAAGCACAGCGGTCACCACAATGATTTGGCGGAATTATTGTCAAACAAAATAAGCAACATTTCGTCTCTATTAGGTTACGTACTCGATGTTATAACGTTATCAAATCAATAACGTAAAAAAAATATGAAAAATGGGTGCCTCATGAGTTGACTGATCTACATAAAGAAACCACCACAGGACACTACGACCCAGGTGGATACGTGTACTTCACTTGTGTCATTGTTTTAAGCTTTAAAATAATAATAATAATATTTATTTGTCAGAATACGGGTAAGATACAGATAGTTGTTTAACAAATACAGAAGCCAGTCGTATTCGGCTGTATTTCAGCGTACAAATATTGCGTAAATGAAAATTCGGACAGTGCGTCAAAATAAATAATAAATAAAAAGTGCACTACAAATACTGAACATACTTACAAGAATGCCCAATTACACTGTAACTTCAATAGAACTTTTACATTACACACAAAAAACTATATGTTCAATGTTCACGTCACTGACAATAATCATATATCTTAACTTTACAATTTGGTTAATTGTTTTATTCGTTTAAATATCCATGTACGGAATAATAACACTTTTCTAAAAGCCACGTATTGATCTGCTTTTTAAATTGTTTTGCATTTAAATCCTTAAAGTGATTCGGAAGTTTGTTATAAATCTTGATAGCCATGCAATGCACATTATTTGTGTATAGGGTGAGTCTTTGCTTTGGTATTACAAGCCTATGTTTATTTATTTCTCGTTTACTTAATGTGTTGCTTTTTTTGAATAAGTTTATGTGAGTATGGACGAAGATACATATTTCATAAATGTATAGCCCGGGAAGTGAAAGTAATTTCAATGCTTTAAATAAATTTCTACAACTGTCTAATGGATCTGCACTGCAAATAGCTCGAATACATTTCTTTTGAGCTTTAAAAGCAGTCCCTATATTTACAGAATTGCCCCAAATAATGAGGCCATATCGTAAAGTTGATTCTACATATCCGTGATAAGTTAGTATAGCTGCTTGCAGCGATGTAGTGTTTTTCATGCGATTTAAAACATAAACAAATTTATTTACTTTTGTACACACTTTATTTACGTGATCTTTCCAATTACAGTATTTATCTACCGTAATGCCTAAAAATGTTGTCGAATTGACTTTGTCTATTTGTGTTTGATTGTAGTTTATGTTAAGATCTAGTGTACTACTTTTGTATGTTTGAAATTGTATTGCTTTAGTCTTCATCATATTTATGTTTAAATTGTTTATTTTAAGCCATTCTATTGTCACATTTAGTACGTCATTTATTTTATTTTCATAATGATTTATATCTTCACCATCTATTACTAGCGTGGTATCGTCTGCATATAATACACATTTTTGGTTAATAGACGTGGGTAAATCGTTGATGTAAATAATGAACAGTAGTGGCCCTAAAATACTTCCCTGGGGCACACCACAGTCATTTAAAGAAAAATGTGACCTGAATTTTTTTTTACGATTTCCTACTGTTCTACAAATTTCTACACACTGTTTTCTACCTTTTAAGTAGCTTTCCAGCCAATTATTGGCTAAACCTCGTATACCATATCGATTGAGCTTGTCTAACAATTTATCATGAGATACAAAGTCAAATGCCTTAGACATGTCAAGAAATATAGCAGTTATCGGAACCTGATTATCGAGGCTCTCAGTAATTATTTTAATCAGTGTGTAACAGGCTAAGGCAGTGGATCTGTTTTTTCTAAAACCCAAACTGTTCATCTCTTAATAGTCCATATTGAATAAGGAAACTATACAATTTTTTGTACATTAAGATTTCGAGAACCTTTGATAATATTGGTATCAACGATAAGGGTCTATAGTTATCTATATTATTATTCCCCATATTTTTTAATAAGGGCCTTACAATCGTGTATAATAGCCTTGATGGGAATTTTCCTTCAACGTATGATAGATTTATAATATGTTGTAAAGGTTGAGATATATATTTTTTACATCTTTTTAAGATATTTGTATTTATTTCATCATAACCAGATGACTTTGTATTTTTTAAACAATCGATCGCTTTTTCAACTTCGCTAGCATTTACAGGAGTTAAGTACAAGCTATTTATGTGATGAGGTATACAGTTTGAGGAACTTCTTAAACTGTCATTGTTTTTGTTCGTCTGATCTATAAAATGACGATTAAATTGTTCAACTATATCTGTTGGGTTTGTAAAAGGAATGTTGTTTACTTTAATTTGTGTAATTTCTTCAATATTTTCTGTTGCAAGATTATTTTTGATTACTGTCCATGCCGCTTTACATTTGTTTTTTGATCGTTGTATGAAATTCGTATTATCTATACGCTGGGCTTGATTAATGCATTTTTTAAGAATTTTGGTATACCTAGTGTAAGTTTTCTTATTATCAAGTTTGTTCGATTTACAGTGTTGGTAACGTAAATATAATATTCTTTTTACAGTGCAGCATCTTTTTAGACTCTTTGTGATCCATTTATTTTTTAATGTTTTATTTGTTCGCTTTATATTAATAATCGGGAAACATAAGTTATAATATAGAATCAAATCATCGTGAAAGGTGTTGAATGCTTTTTCTGTTGTTGTCTCGTTTCGTACTTCAGAGAAACTTAGTGATTTTAGACAGTTTTGAAATTTCCTAATGTTTTCGTAACTCATATCACGACCCATTTCAAACCAAAAAGGTTTTTTGTTCACCGATATTGAATTTATATGCATTTTGAAAGTTATGGTTTGTGCGGTTTCGTGGTCTGAAAGGCAGAGAAGGGGTAATTTACTTTGAACGTTGGGTAAATTGCTGGCTATTATATCAATGCAACTATTTTTTCTCGTTGGTTTATCTATATGAATTGTAATGTTATGATTATGTAAAATTGCGCGTAGCTCGTCAGATATTTTATTCGTTTTCATTAAGTCTATATTCCAGTCTCCACATATAATAAGTTTCCTGTCTTTCTTACGATTGTTTTCACTGAGTAATTGATTAAGTTTATCAAAAAATATATTTGTGTCAGAGTTCGGAGTCCTATAAACAAATTACAACAAGATTATTTTCTAATATCTTTATTGCACAGTATTCGAAGTGATGCGGAACTGGTTCAACATTACTTTTAATATTAGTTGTATTAAACGACTCTTTAACTAAAATGCTAGTACCACCTTTTGATTTTTCTCGACAGAAACTGCTAGCAAGACGATAATTTTTGATGACTAAATTATTTTCAGATCCTTTTTTAATGAATGTTTCCGTTAAGCATATTATATCAATGTTCCCGATTTCATGTTTATTATTTTGTAAAGTCAGTTCAAACAAGTCTTTTTTACTCATTATTCCCGCTATGTTTTGATGCATTAAAATCAGACTTTGCAAGTCATTTACGAAAAAAATCGGATTTTTTTTTGCAAAGTTTTACTTCATTAGCCATTTTGCAAAAATAATAAGGAATACTGCCTTTTTTGTAGGTGATATTATTTGCATTTTCATTTTTTATATTGTCATTAAATTGAGGCATAGATAAAATGTATTTATCCCATTTCTGTATTAAGTTACAATTATTGTCAGATATTAAGAATTTATCTTCATAGTCAATATAGTCTAGTTCTAGACACAATTTGTTGCTCAAATTTTTAACAAAATATTTCGATACATAGGAATAACCATTATACAATAGCAAGTTATTCATTTCTTTTAGTTCTAAAAACACACAGTTATCAAAATTTTTTACGAATAATTTTATGTTATGATTCAGTAGATTTTTATTCAAATAGTTGTTGTAGTTAACATTCACTACATAAACTTTCTTACATTTTTTAAGTTTGTATAAAGCATTACTTATTTCAGATAATAATACACAAGGATTATGGTCATTAGACCCTACTGCTAAAATTACTATATCTCGATTTGTTACAGAATTAGATAACTCATCGCAGCTGCTCAATATCTGAGATGATGTTGCATGTGGTTTAATGAAAGATGAAATTGAAAAATTGGCATTATGTTCGTATCTTTTAATCAATTTGCTTGAAAGGCCTTTAACTTGTTGGTCCCCAAGTATGGTTACCTTATATGTCGCGGGTTCATTAGTATGATCTGTATTCTGTAATGGATAAGTGTGGTGCAGGTACGTGCTGGATGACTGTCTGAGATGGTTATCTTGAGCAGTTTTATTTACCCTTTTTGTATTTGTACTCAAAGAATCGCGAACTTGTTCAATATTCATTAAATTTACGACTGGGCATGAGTTTTTGCTATCCATGTATCTAATTTTTGACTCTGAGTTTATATTATTAACAGCTGTTGATTGGTCAGGTTTGGTGACACTGAACATTTGCTCTGTTAAAGGCGCCGTCTCAATTTGATTGTTATCTGTTGCATTGTCTCTTGGTTTTATTTGGTTTGGTGATAGTTGCAGAGGGGAAGTTCTCACTCTTATGCTCATGCCAGTTATCACTTTCTTTATTGGTGTAGTTCCCAGTATTTTTTAGGTGTTAATGTTGGTTTCTCTGTAGATAGTTTTTTAAGTAGGATTATAGCCTTATCTTTCTCTTTTAATTGTAATTTAAGTTCATTATTCTCAAAATTTAAATTCATTATTTCTTCATGTGCAATTTCAAGTTCATTTCTAAGTTCTTTATTTTGTTGTTTTAAGTCATATACAATAGTTGAGTCAGGCTCTGGTGACAAGGGTACACTTCTCGTCGTAGTATCCAATATAGTTGAGGTAAATAGTGATTGATCAGATAGATTTGATATGTCTAAATTAGACTTTGTCCTCCGCAAAAATGATTTTCTTTTTCTTATCGTGATCTTATCTGATGGGTTATTTTCCATTTTTGATGCTACCGGGGAATTTTCGGGCTAGTTTGTAATAATATGCTGTTTTAAAAACGCACTAAACAACGGAAACATGTGAAAACACTGTTTACCTCAGAGCACCCTGTATACTTGTGTTCAAATAATCGTAGTCTTGTAAAAAATGAAAAACAAAAAAAAGATATTGTTCTTTTGTCGTGCAATGGTTTTAACGGAGATCACAAATCGACAATAATTGCTTGTTTTTATAAAAGAGAAAAATAAAAACAGCAAAAAAAAAATTAAAAAAATTTCATGTGAGGGTTATGATTTGAACCCGGCTCTTAAGGCGTTTCCGCTTATGTGTCTATTACATGAGACAATGCTGCGTTAACTAATTATGACGAAACTACGTGTCACTAGGCGAAGTTATAGTCTCAGTACCTATTGATTATTACGAATGATTCATCAACAAGATTGAATATTCACAACACAATCATTGTTTATCGTGTACCTACATTTTTTGTTACAAAGTAATTAGATACTATATTATTAATTTTAAAATGTGTTAGCACTAGTTAAATGTCTTTATATTCGTGCTATAGATATAATATGTTGAAAATGTTTCTTCTTTTTTTAGGGTTCCGTACCCAAAGGGTAAAACGGAACCCTATTACTGAGGCTCCGCTGTCCGTCCGTCCGTCCGTCCGTCCGTCTGTCACCAGGCTGTATCTCATGAACGGTGATAGTTAGACAGTTGAAATTTTCACAGATGATGTATTTCTGTTGCCGCTATAACAACAAATACAAAAAAATAGAATAAAATAAATATTTAAGGGGGCTCCCATACAACAAACGTGATTTTTTTTGCCGATTTTATAGATAATGGTACGGAACCCTTCGTGCGCGAGTCCGACTCGCACTTGGCCGATTTTTTTTTCACTTTACTCACTATTTTACATGTGCACTTTCTCCACAATTGTGTAGCATTTTTCTGATTCAAATTTCAATGTTAAACATTGTTTGTAATCTTAGATAACACTTTCACATTTGTAATTATAATAAAACTGTATTTTTTTATCAATTTTGACGCTTAAAATATCGATTATATATTTTTAATCACAATTTTATTACGGATCCGTGAATCCGTGATTAAAATGGGATAACTACAGTGAAAATCTGCAAAATGCAAAAATCATCACCCAATAAGATGACATATGATGTGCATTTCCAAACATTAAGTGACATCAAACGGTTCACAATTCAACATTATCTTTAAAATAAATAATAAACATAATTAGTAGAACTTACAATTTTTCTCAAAAGATACCTTTATTGCTCTCAAGGCTAATTTCAGGAAATAATCCCCTATCAAAGTAAACTTTTTATGAATGCTTTTTACTGCTGAAGGTCCATAGCAGTTATTAAGAACCCTTCGAAGCCGCTGGCACTCATGTTTTATTTTTTTTAAGTCCCAAACATTTTTGACTACTGAGCTCGAACAGTAAATTTGAACTTTATATTAAATTTTAGGTAAGTTCTGCTATGCCTAGGCAAACAGCATTATTTTAGGTGGTAGCTATCATTATGATAAATAATTACACAAAAGAAGATATCCAAAAATGTTAGAAAAAAAAGAGATAAAAAATGAAACCATAGGTTAGGTGAAAACTACGAAAAAAATACTAAAAAAAATTCTAGCTCCCTAACTATAAAGAATGGCGGAACATACATGGGGGTGATTCAGATACCCCTTAGCATAAGCCATCAATTTTCTTTTAGACGTCTCTCAATGGGCCAGCCTGTATATTAGATGATATTTCTACTACAGACCACCCTACAACACCACCAGATTACGACAGAAGAATATTAATCTTTGGTACTCAACAAAGCGTAGGTCTGGCATCGAATCTGATACATTCAAGAGAAAACACTTCGTATGAAACATATATAATTATGTTACAAATAAACTCATACGCGCTCACAGCGGATATTTCAAAAAACTGTATGAGTTTGTATTATTGTAGTAAATATTGAAGTTACATCAAATGATAAAATGCAAATTATATTTTTTATTGTATAAATATAAATCAATATTATTCAATAACAGAAGTCCTTTAGGTAATCTGCCCATAACGCAGGCAGCGTTCCCGTGCTGGATTGCTAAGGAAAGTCTTTGCTCGAGATGACAAAAATAAATGACAAAATTGTGAAAACCTTGGGAAAACCTCGGCAGGGAGCTTACTCCACAACTTAATAGTTCTCGGTAGAAAACTTTGCGTGAACCGCACAGAGCGCGACCATTGCGGTTCCAGTGTGTGCGGATGAACTGTCAGCCGTCGGCGAGCTGTTCGATAGTAAAATATAGGTATATTAAAATATTCACATCGGAATTACGAAATATTCTCAAAAGGTTCAGTGATATATTAATGAAGCGAGTGAGGTATGTAAGGATCGAGTCGCGTGGCGCTCGGTTCTCTCTGCCTACCCCGTAAGGGATTTGGCGTGAAGTTATAGTAGTAGTAGTAGGTTCAGTGATAATGACGTGATAGTTTTAAACTTTAAGACATATATGTATATGAATTAAATATTTTAATCAAATGCATTTGTAAAGAACATAAAAAATGACATTTTGTAGAATGTTTTACATAACCTATATAATACATGTAAATCTCTAAATTACGTAATTGATTGTATAGAATTATAGATTATGGCAATAAATATTAAAATATTAAGGCTTAGAGGCAGTTGATAGTAGGCAGCAAACCATTGTATCAGACTCTGGAATCATCCAGTAAGCTATATACAATAGGTACCATTCCATTTTCTTTACTAGTGTTCATGCAGAATGAGAAACCCCAAATAGGTCTAATACAAAAACCTATACACCTAAAAATGTACCATACCCAATGGAGGCGCCTAAGCCTCCATTAGCTGGCGTTGTATAATAACTTCGATATTTTGAGCCATAGGCTCCATGTTTTTAGTGGACTGTATCTTTTTATTTTATTGAAACCTATGCCTGTCGTACTTGCAATTATCGTGAGCTCGATGAGGACGAAGAAAAGGCTTATGAATCCAAGGAACACGAGGATAGGAAACACATGCGCACTAACCTTGCGATTTGCTGGATCACTGCCGTCTCCTCAGCTGTTTCGGTCTTCGCTACACAAGCACACAGATCACAGGAGTATTTGTATTATGTTAAAGTGTCTTTTCACAAAATGTATAGATATAATAAAGCGGGGTTGGCTTCGTAGGCGATCAAATAATATACTAGCCTCCGTTCGGATTGTACTTTGAACATCGACTGGGCGCGGCTATCGCCGTACGCATGTAGGGTAGACTGGGAGGAATTCACAGGATAGTTCGCGGTAATTGCAAGTTTTAATCAAACTACCCCATTTTAAAAAGATTATAAGAATACGAAATCCACCACCCAATTACTTTCCTTTGTTAAAAAAGAAAACCGTTTTTTCGTGAATACGGAAACATTGTCATTTAAAATAATGCACCAAAACATAGCTCGGATTTTATCAAAGTGTGAATTATTAGAAATCGTTTTGCATGAATTATCGGAAAAATCCTGGGACCCTGATGAATATGCCTATCAGAAACATTCTTACAAGGTGGTCAAGAGAATTTTCTGAAGATCAATAATTACAATTTAGCTACCACATTCTGTAGAGAAAAGAGGCAGGCCTTGTATCCTACCGCACCGTGCGTTTTTGGTTTAAACGCTTTCGTAATGGAAACTTGGACTTGAGGAACGAACCACGTGGAAGACCGCCCACGCAGGTGAATAACGCTGAATTGAAGGAGATGGTGAAAGCAGATCCGAGTCAAACTACCCAGGAATTAGCGGCATGGTTTAACGTTACTATTATTATAACGTTATCAAATCAATAACGTAAAAAAAATATGAAAAATGGGTGCCTCATGAGTTGACTGATCTGCATAAAGAAACGCATGTTGAAACTTGTATTGCCTTGGTGAATCGGTACAGAAATGAAGGAATATTGGATTGAATTGTGACATGTGACGAAAAGTGGATTCTTTACGATAACCGTAAGCGAAAAATGCAATGGCTGACTCCAGGTCAAACGCCGCACCAGTGCCCTAAAGCAAAACTTACCAGTAAAAAGGTAATGGTAACGGTTTGGCGATCTCTTCATGGCGTTATTCACTATAGCTTTCTTATTCTTACTGTGCCGAGCTTTATGTTTACTGTGCCGAATTTCGAACAATGATGGCGAAATTGGCAGTGAAACAGCCCCGACTCGTGAATCGATATTCACCATTATTAAAATATTCTTACTTATTAAGAAAGTGCATTGACAAATAAAAAAAAATCAAATATAAATAAAGAGTTAGTTGCTCCTTTAACACATTTAGTAAATTTATCATTTGCTGCGGGAAAGTTTCCCGAAAAACTAAAAGCGTCCATCGTAAAACCTTTATTTAAAAATGGCAAGAATAAGATGAGGTCTGTAACCATCGATCGACGTATTGCACTAGTCCCGATCCTATCCAAAATTCTCAAAAAATGTATGTAAAAGATTGATGGAGTTTTGTGGTTTGATATAATTTCTGATGAGCAAAATGTTATCCAGAAAGACAAATCTAACTACATTAGCTATTTATAAACTCCTAAATACAATTTCGACAGGAATCAATAATAATAATTTCACAACGGGTCTTTTTAGGGTTCCGTACCCAAAGGGTAAAACGGAACCCTATTACTGAGGCTCCGCTGTCCGTCCGTCCGTCCGTCCGTCCGTCCGTCTGTCACCAGGCTGTATCTCATGAACCGTGACAGTTAGACAGTTGAAATTTTCACAGATGATGTATTTCTGTTGCCGCTATAACAACAAATACTAAAAAATAGAATAAAATAAATATTTAAGGGGGCTCCCATACAACAAACGTGATTTTTTTGCCGTTTTTATAGATAATGGTACGGAACCCTTCGTGAGCGAGTCCGACTCGCACTTGGCCGATTTTTTCGACTTATCAAAGGCTTTCGATTTTGACTCGCAAAATTTGTTATTGCGAAAATTGGAAGTGACAGGAATTAGAGGACTTGTATTACAATGGATGTCATCTTACTTGGCAGACAGAAAACAATTATGACGTTATTAATAGGACGGTAAAAGATGATCTAGTACCTTATTATTCCAATTCTTAAGTAACAAGGCGTTCCGCGGGGAAGCGTATTAGGACCAATCTTATTTTATTATACATTATTATATATTCTTTAGTTTTATCGACAAACGGAATTTCTAGACCATTGTAGTAAACCTTAGGCAAGCTATTAAAATTGAGCCTATTACGTAATTGATTACTGCCTATGATTATAGCCTGAGACTTCGATGGATTTACCAGCAAACCATCGGTTCCAGCCCAACGGCGATTTATAGCCTTAATCGTTTCATCAGTTTTGATAGTTGAGAAATGACTGTAAATCAGTAAGTCGTCTGCATATAGGTGGAAGGGTTTTTTTTCTGTTTGTTTGTTTATCTGCGATCAGTCTCTTGACTATAAACAGATTTGTTGATGGCCGAGTGCTTTGTACAAAGTGTATCTCCCAGTGGAGACATCTACTCATTTGGTTGTGCAGGTCAGCTAGATGGAATATGCAATTTGAGTATGTCCTTTCGTTTAAGCCTTTTCGTGTAGCTCTGGCATGTTAGTCTGGCAGCAAGCGCATTGGGGTGATTTTCCAAACGTCTCTGGTACTTTAGGGCAGTCATTTGGATTTCTTCCTTGACAGTGGCTATATGGAGGTTTGTGTGGATCTCGTCATTGGTGACAAGCAGTGGGGTTTGTGATATTGTGCGGAGGATAATGTTTTGCATCCGTTGCAATACTGAGATGTTTGAATTGCTGCAGCTACCTCACAGCTGGATCCCATACATCCAAACGGGTCTCAATATTGTCTTGTAAATTAAAAGTTTATTGTCTGTGGACAGTTTGCTGTTGCGTCCAACTAGCCAATGAAGGTCCCTGTACCGCAGTTTTAGTTCCTCCCTTTTAGCTTTTATATGGTTCTTCCATGTTAATCGCCGATCGAGATGTAGGCCGAGGTATCTGACGGTATCCCTATGTGGTAATATTGTATTCTCTAATTTTACAGGTGGACAGTTCCCATTTCTCAGAGTGAATGTGACTTGGACTGATTTACTACTACTTGCTTTGATTTTCCATTTATGCAACCATTCGGTAACTAGATCGAGGCCTGACTGACTTTGACTTTGACTTAGCAGTTGTGACATTCTCAATTTGTGGAAGGTCTGCAGTGTAGAGGATGTACAAGACAGGTCCCAACACAGATCCCTGTGGGACCCCCGTTTTTATCTCATGGAGTGCTGATGAGGCTCCCCGCTTCTCCTACTTCGAATAGTCTGTCCGTTATATATGATTGCAGTATCAAGAAGTAGCAGTGTGGTAGGAGGTGGAAGGGTGAAGAGAGAACTTTGGATATTTCATTTATAAAAATTTATTCATTAATGACATAACTAACGTGACTAATCATAGATTTGTTTTGTTTGCACATGACATTTCAATAATTGTATCTGACAGGAAAAATAATACAATTGATGACTATGAAATAGATATTAATGACACAATTGACAAAATTATTGAATGGCTTGATATAAATAACTTGAACAAATTCTAAATAAATTCAATTATATACAGTTTAACCAATCAACATCCACTAAACATATATTTAAACTAAAGATTGATAAAATAAAAAAGGTAACCCATACAAAATTCTTAGGTGTTATTATCAACCAAGATTTAAATTGTAAAATAAATGTAAATAATTTATGCAAAAAAAATTTCACCTATTCGTATATGCATTGAGATGGATAAAAATGAAACACATAGAAGTACGGCAATTATATCGAATCATGCATATATAGTAATGTATGGAAAAATCATTGAAAGGAGAATGAGGGTGAAATCCAATGGATGCTTTGGGAAGCACAGGGTGGATTTCGAAGTGGCAGAGGATGTACGGATCAAGTTTTTTCACTCCGCAACATCGTAGAGAAGCATCTGGCTTTGGACCAGATGGTTTTCTGCGGTTTTGTGGACTTTGAGAAAGCATTTGATAGGGTAGTGCGAAAGAATCTCTGAAATATTGGGTTGACGGTGACCTATTCTGTGCTAGTGATGGGACTCGAGTGATTTTTTTCACTCGAGTCACTCGGTACTGGTAACTTTCTCACTCGAATACCACTCGAGTGAAGATAAAACTCGAGTGATTTTTATTGACTCGAGTCACTCGGAATATAAAACTCGAGTGACCAAAATTTTAAAACAATTTTTTAATTTTACATAGTAAATGTGTATTCATTTTCGCATTAATGTAAAAGCTACTCAATAAAATCTAAACAACATGTAAAAAAATAGAATTTTCCTTCAAACTAAACCTGTCATATATAATCAAGAAATCTCTTATATCAACAACTATCAGTCAAATTGAAATATTATAATTTAATAACGGTTTTTTGTTCTAAACAAAAAACCGTTATTAAATTATAATATTTAAATTTTTGTCAAAAATGACCACGCAATTGCTTTTTTAACACGTTTACTCATTTTCACCACTACTAATAACACACAGTCATAATTAACCAAAACATTAAACAGTAACAACTCACACAAACAGATTTCTACGTAATTAGAGAACCTACAGCGGGTAAACTTGTCACAACTTGAATTTCTCACTCGGCTCGGTATAAACCACTCGAGTGGTACGAGTCACTCGAAACTCGAGTTGTCAAAAATTTAACTCGAGTGCGAGTAATATAAAAACTACTCGAGTAACTCGAGTGAAAAGCAACTCGAATCCCATCACTATTCTGTGCTGTGCAATCCACTTATGAGGATTGTACAAGACAAAACCCAATATCAGTATTGTGCCATTCAATAAGAATTCAAATGCCACTGATACAGGTGTCATGTTTTCGCTTAGATTCGTACAACCCTTACATAAATTACTAAATGTGGTACTACTCATAAATTACACAAACTCAATCTCAATCTGAAATAACAAGTACGACCAGTCATTATGCCTTCGAAAGCAAACAAAAATTTTTGCTACCGGTGCGAAGCGGCGAGCGGGGCTACCTGCTATCCAATTTTTTACATTCTAAATGTACTCTTGCCAACTGATGTTTATTTGAATACATGTCGTACCACTACGACCTCAGCCTCGTGATCACAAATAGTATGTAATATAAAAAAATATTCATGAATGTACCTGTTTGCGGCGATCCTTCCTGTGCCCGCAACCGGGTCCAGTGTTCAGAAACGTTCATAATCACTAAGGGATGAAGGGACACGGTAACAGAGCCTGAAGTGGCTGTGGTAACCACGACGCTCTTGTTACCCCCGGGGGTCGGGGGCGCCGGGGAGGTTGGGTTCGCAGAGTCTACCGCTGGTCCTGATGAAGCGCTTTCAACTTCTACCTCCATTTCAATCATAGCTCCTGTCATCAAATCAATCCGATCTGCACTAGTCATAACTGAACTTATTAGTCCTAAAAATGTTATATGATCTGTGCAATAATCGTAATCCAATAAGATAAATCAACCCCCTTTCCAAGTGATTTATAAAACAAAACTGTAGAGCACAAAAAAATAATAAAACAGTATGTACTTCTATGTAGTACGTTCTCTATATATGTCCCGTCAGGGAGTATTATATTCTTTGACATATACTTTTTTTTGTTCTTTGGTTCTTTTTATCCCCAAGGGGAAAGGCAAAGGGATCTAGCCCATACAGCCAAGTCTTCAGTTTAGAACCATTTGAAAAATCTTAATTCTATGTTCCAGCTTCAGGAACTGTGCTGAAAAAATACTTGGGAGGTACCCAGACCCAATCAACCCAGTTTAAATACCACCTGTAAAACGATAGCAATTTTTACAAGGTGTTCTTGATGAACTTATTCACGTCTTCCAAAAAGTGCATAAATGTGTTATATTTGAGCTTTTTCTTTACTGTATAATTTCACTGGCACTTATGTTACAAAATACTATCGAAAAACTAATTTTATACTGATTTGTAAAAATATCAATTTTTTTTTTTGGTTCATTTTATCCCCGAGGGGAAAGGCAAAGGGATCTAGCCCATACAGCCAAGTCATCAGTTTAGAACCATTTGGAAATCATAATTCTATGTTCCAGCTTCAGGAACTGTGCTGAAAAAATACTTGGGAAGAGTACTTCGATCCAATCAACCCAGTTTAAATACCACCAGTAAAATGATAGGAATTTTACAAAGTTTTCTTGATGAACTTATTCACGTCTTCAAAAAAGTGCATAAACGTGTTATATTTGAGTTTTTTCATTATTATATAATTACACTAGCACTTATGTCACAAAATACTATCGAAATTATCACATAATACTAATATTATACTCAATTGTAAAAATTTAAAGTATAACAACAATATCACTCATCAAATGCGCGGGAAGTAGTCCTCCTCTATATCTACCTAAATATGTATATCAATTGGTGGAACACCAGTGTGACCAATGCCTAAAAATATTTATCCCTAAACGAAAGTACAGAAATCTCTAAAATGTTCCAAAGTAATTTTGAAAACCCCCTAAAAATTTAAATTATATTTTAGACGTTAGTCATTAAAATTACGCATAATTTGAGTTATATTTTGTAAATATAATTATGATCGCGCTGCTGTCAGTAGCAAACCGTAAATATTTACGTACTTTGCTTTTAAAATTTCAAAATAATTATGTTTTCAGGAATGGGAAATTAGTGAAAATTCTCTTTCGAGAACAGTTAAATCCTTAAAGTAATGTCACATGTCAGGACAATTTACATCGATAAAACTTTACAGCCAATTTTCTTGGGAGAGTAAAATTCCTGAAATAGCCGGCTTCTGATTCTTAAAATAAACAGTGTTTAACCAACTACTCAATCTGAAATTTATTTACATTAATAACCCAATCAAAAGCCTTTGATACATTAAATCTAAAATTCATCTATCAAATGATCTTACCTTGACACATGGCTTCCACGTCATGGAAAATATAAACCTGCCATATGTCCGTCATATGGCACATTTTGGCATATTTGAAAAACATGTCATTGCCTATTGTCATTATACGCAATGAGATGTTTTTCAAATACCGTTGTAATGGTAACCACGCTACTGTTTAGAAATCAACCGCCATAAAATTAAACTTTCTTTTGAAGAACCGAGTTACAACATCTCTCCTAGGACTGAAACGATAATGGAATGTACTGTTAATAATCCCGAGTTAAGAGAAGGAGTATAAATCGACCAACATATTTCCAAGTCATTACTCATAAGTCACTGTATTGTTAAGCTTATAGAAAACAACCGCGTAAATACCTCTGTCATTAATATGTCAAAAATAGTGTCACAGTGAACCCTGATTAAAAACGACATCTTAAACCTCTCGATTGTAAACGTAGCCTATATACCTCGAGTGGTAATTCCGCCAGACGCACCGAAGAAGTCCTAAATTCACTCCGTACCTCTCACCTAAACGGAGAAGAACAAATGCTCTTACCAAGGTGTGTTCTCAGTATTCGGATATATTTCACCTTTCAGATGACAAATCAACTTCTACTCCCAATATACAGCATACTGTCCGGACTAACAGTAATATTCCTATATATACTATATCCTATAGATTTCCCGAAATACAAAAAAAGGAAGTAAACAAACAAATAAATAGAATGTTAGAACAAGACTTCATAAAACCTTCTATATCCCTTGGTCATCGCCTATTTGTGTTGTGCCCAAAAAGATCGAAGCATCAGGAGAACAAAAATGGCAGGTCGCCATCGACTACCGCCAACTTAACGATATATCCATATGTGAAACCTATCCAATACATACCTCAAATATCCGATATTTAGACCAGTTAGGTAACAGTGAATATTTTTCTACCTTCGACTTAGCTTCCAGTTTTCAAAAATTAACCGTACTTCTCTAGAAATAACGTCTACTTCGACAGAAGCATTCCAACGTATATCCCTTGATATTATCCATTACCAGAAGCTGAACCTGCTAAAGTTAAATATATACTAACTTTACAAGATGATTTGATAAAATACTAAGCCTATCCCGTAAGAAGCACTACCGCTGAAGAAACGAGTGAATGCTTGTTGGGGAATACCCAAATTTATTCTGACAAACCAAGGAACTAATTTCACTTCCGATCTATTCAAACAAGTATGCTCTTTTTTAAAAATAAAATAACTTTGGTCTAGTTCATACCATGCACAAACACAAGGTGCCCTCGAGCGCAGTCATTCTACCCTAAAAGAGTACTTATAATCCTATGTAAATGAAGAATAAACTGACTGGCCCCGTTATGTATACCGCTATCTTAACTTGTAACACCACTGTCCAAAGCACCACTAACTACAGCCCTTATGAACTAGTTTTGGACGTAAACTATATCTCCCGAATCTATATATATAAAAGGAGAAGCTGACTGACTGACATATCAACGCAGGGCCTAAACTATAAGGGTTAGAAACTTGAAATTTTGCACAGGGGTTCCTTTTATAACGCAGGGGAGCACTAAGAAAGGATTTTTGGAAATTCATCCCCTAAGGGGGTAAAACGGGGGTGCAAATTTAGTATGAAACTTTGCCGTTTTTGAAGTTATTCGAATGAAATTCAGCATGAAGGTTCTTTATTGGACGGCATGAAACATGAGTAAAATATTTTTTTCAAAATTCATCCCTTAGGGGGTTAAACAGGGGCGCAAAGTTAGTATGAAACTTTGCCGTTTTTGACGTTATTCGAATGAAATTCAGCATGAAGGTTCTTTATTGAAAGGCATGAAACACGAGTAAAATATTTTTCTCAAAAATCATCCCATAAGGGCGGCGGTAAAACGGGGATGCAAAGTTAGTATGAAACTGCCGTTTTTGAAGTTATTCGAATGAAATTCAGCATGAAGGTATTGAAAGGCACGAAACACGAGTAAAATATTTTTCTCAAAAATCATCCCTTAAGGGCGGTAAAATAAAGTTAGTATGAAACTTTCCGTTTTTGAAGTTATTCGATTGAAATTCAATATTAAGGAGTTTCATTGAAAGTCATGAACCAAATGTAAAATATTTTTTTCTAAACTAATAAGTATAAAAGATTTTCGTTTTTACCTACATTATCGGATTCGAACCTGTCGAAACTCTTCTATCTCGCGGGCCGTGCGCGCACGGATGTGCCGCGGTCGACAAGTGGGCAACCCGAATGCAGAAAATATGTAACTGTTTAAAATTTAAAACCTCCCCGACAGTCCAGAAAGTCAGTTCGTCATTCGCCCTTTCATTTCAGTGCTGGACCAATTTTCACCAAACATAGCTAAGAACACTCCCGACTAATACACGTTTCAAACAAAAAAAAAAAAAAACTAAATCGGTTCATCCGTGCGGGAGCTCCGATGACACAGAAAGACTCAGAATCACATAGACACACACACACCCTCACACACACACACATGTCTAACTTATAACACCCCGTCGTGTTTTCGTCGGGGGTTAAAAACAGAGGCATAATATATATAAGCATTAGTTTCGATTAGTTCCAATTATTGCTAAGAGATGGTGCCATAAGCCAAATTGAAACGCGCTATGGTTTCTTTTGTAGCTCATTAAGTATAGACCTCAGTGATGACTTTTAGTCCTAGGCTGTGGCGCCTCACGCCCGCCTCTCTAGTCCGGTGACGTAGTAACAGCCCACTCGGGGCTAACTACATAGTCAGGTCAAAAAAAAAAAAAAAAGACTTTTAGTCCGGTGACGTAGTAACAGCCCACTCCGGGCTACGTAGTCAGGTCAAAAAAAAAAGATGATTTGAATGTTCTAATTCGTACTTCGACGTAGCGTAGGTGATGATCACCTTGATTATTATAACAAAAAAAAATTGTTGCAATATTTGGATTAATTATTATTATTTATTCTATTTTTAGTACAGAGTCGGCAACGCACGAGTAACAACCCTGATGTTGCAAATGTCCATAGACTAGGCTGACGGCTTACCATCAGGCAGACCATATGCTGGTTTATAAAAATATTTATGGAAACAAGATCTCCTCTTTCCATAATATTTAAGAGATTGGTAATATTAAGAAATTGCCTACAATACGACGTCTTATCACAATCAAAGGCGGATATCTATATATATATAACTGGAGTTCCTGACTAATTCACTTACTCATCAACTCTGTAGCCAAACTCTTGAACCTAGATAGCTGAAATTTTGCAATGAGGTTACTTTTATAAACCTCACGAGAGTGAAGAGGGGCTTGACAGTTTGTATGGAGTTGAAAAAATATTTCAAGTTAGAGACTTGAAACTTTATACAGATACTCTTTATTAAAATCCATAAAAGGTAGTTTCAAAAATTCCACCCCGGGTGTTATAGAGGTCAAAAGTATTTCTTGAACTAAAAGTTGAATTATTAAGAAATTGTTATTTATTAAAGTGAGCTGCTTTAGACTGTAAATATACTCTCAATCAAGACGTCAAATAAGTAATTTCAGCGTTTTTCTAAATTCCACCTTTAGGGGCTGAAAGGGGGGTTGACAGTTTGTATGGAGCAGAAAACTTTTTGAAGTTAGTGACTTGAAACTTTGTATATACTCTGTATTAGAATCCAAAAAAAATTTGTTTCAACGTTTTCAAAAATTCCACCCTTACCGAGGTGAGGTGAGGTGAAAAGGGGGTTGAAATTGTGTTTGAACGAGACGCTAATCTATATTAATAGAAATGGAGTTCCTGTCTAATTCACTGACTCACAAATAGGTTCCTTTTGTAATGCATATGAGAGATAAGGAAGATTTTTTTTAATTTCAACCCAGGCAGATATTTAGTGTTGTGTCTTGAAACTTTTAGGTTTTTAAAATAGGCAATGTTGAGAATAAAGAGGTGCTTTGAGTGTATACAGCCAGTATCAAATAGTTAATGAAAACCGAACAGGCCGTGACATATCTTCATTACTACACAAATAAGGATATTTGATACTTTTACTAACTATTTAATGCCGACTGTACTAAAAAATAAGAAGTAAAATAAAAGTAAGTAAAACTGCTGAAATTCCAAAATCTACGCGTGCGAAGCCGCGGGCATAAGCTAGTTCCATATATGATACTGCACCTAGCGCAACCTATTGCGGTTACCTAGAAATGCTCCAACACTGTCTCCAAGGCCCTTGAAATTATTCGTAAGAGTAAAGAACCCTCAAAAACTTACTATGATGCTTATACAAAACCTATAAAGTACTAAATCGGAGATTATGTACACCTAAAAAACCACCTTCGACTACGTAAAGCTCTCTATATACTGGAGACTGGACCTTGTAAGCAAGATCATTAAAATCAATGGCCGAAACACCTTAACATTAATCATAAACCGCAAACACGTGGTCCATCACTTTGATCAAGTGAAGTTAGCACATAGAGCTAATCATTAAGTTATAATCTAATCATTTAGTTATATAATATACATTATATCTTTAGCATAGTTATTTTAATATTTCCCCTATATACAAGTTTATATTATTTTCCTTTCTCTCAGTGCTTCTCTATTAGTGCATGGTAATTACACTGAACGCATACTAAATAGTCCAGGCATTTATTTAACAAAAAAGGCACGGGCTAAAGAGCCTGTGGATGTGACTTTTATTAAAAAAAAAAAGAAAACTACGATATTATATGGTAATATCACGGAATAGAAAAGTAATATGGACATATGGCTAAAGTTTATAGTAACAAATGGATTTTATATTATTTCCCAAAAGTCTAAATTATCTATAGAATGTCAAAATGATACTAATATACAAGTGTTTAATATAATGGGTACAGGCTTATAAACGCTACCCAATAAATGTAAGGCGTACTTGGGCGTACTTCAAGGACATACAACTGATTGCAAAAAAAAATACGCCAAGATCGAATTAAAACCTAAAGATCATGTAATTGAACTATTAGATAAATTAATTAATAAACCACATTGTAATGTATGGTACGGTAATTATTACTCATAAGCTATTGTAATAATTATAATTGTATTAATAATGTACTTTGTTTTTAAAGTTTGGAAAACAAACAATTGTAAAGGGCAAATCAATTTCCTCCATCAGCACATGACTCCAATCCCTGTGCATCGCGATCGTATTTACATCGAACTAGATGACCTTTCAACATCAATTTCTGTTCCTAGACTTAGGTCTACTTAAACTTCATTCTATAACTCAAACTTAACTCTATTAGAGAGTAAGTTTAATCTTACCCCCGGAGATGTTATAGCATAGTAAAATTAAATAAGTAGGTTATCTTCATACCACCGCGTTCGGTTTGTATGTGCGCGCCCGTACCATCCCGTACGTATTCGTCGTCGTACGCACACACTGACAAAATTATTCGCTGTTAAAGGTACTCCAGCCGTGGCCATGCCGTGCTTAATATATATTATTATATGATTATTAATATATATATAATAATACCGTACGCGCCCACGCACGCACCGCCGATGCGCTCCCGCTCGTAATAATTTGTACGTGTACCTACCTACTTTAACTAGAATTTGTAGTTAAAGTAGGTAAAAATGGCTAAAAAGTAAAATTATATATTTTTTTTGTATCAAATGTGTAATTTTGTTATAAAATCACAAATTTCCTACAGAAAAAAGTACTTTTAATGCCTATCATTTTAGGCTACTGTAAAAATATTAAATTTCCGAATATAAAGATTATAATTTTGATAAGTGTAGTAAATGAAAAGTAAACAATAGTTTAGTGTAAAAAAAATGGGTGCGTGTACTTATGTACGCGCGTGAGAAGTTATACTTCTCTGGCATCATTAAATAACAAATCCCTGGAGGGTTGTTGTGTTCATGCAAGTGAGTAACGTTACTACCTCACGGAAAACTACAGTCATATAACAATTCCCTGGAGGGATGTTGTGTTCATCTGAGTGACGTCACGAGTAAGCTCCTAAGGAGTTGCCGTATTAGCGGCAGAGGTGGCAATACCCGAGGCATACTAAATGTATTGCAAGCGTAAACAGCTACAGTGACAGTTTTACATTGGGTGGATCGTATGCTTGTTTGTTCATGCGAGTGAGTGACGATACCACCGCACAGAAATCTGCAGCCAAATAACAATTCCCTGGACGGTTGTTGTGTTCAGGCGAGTGAGTGACGTTACTACCTCACGAAAAATATGTTAAAAACTGCAGCCGAATAACAATTCCCTAGAGGATTGTTGTGTTCATGCGAATGTTTGACGTTAACACCTCACAGAAATCTGTAGCCAAATAACAAATCCCTGGACGGTTGCTGTGTTCAGGCGAGTGAGTGACGTTACATGACGTTATATGGCTGCAGTTTTCCGTGAGGTAATAACGTCACTCACTTGCATGAACACAATAATCCTCCAGGGAATTGTTAATTGGCTGCAGCTTTGAGCATATTTTTCGTGACTTAATGAGCGGTTTAGCGGGCAGCTTCAACCTGTTACTTTTGTGTTACAGTATCTTAAAATTTCACTCATGATTTTTTCATAACGCGCCTAAAGGAGTATACTTAGTCTGACCGTAAATACTGTTACAATTACAAATAAACAAAATATTGCTTTTGAATTTGGAATCTGTCATTTTTATATGATTGTTCATTGTGTTTTCTCATTTTGGCGCCAATGCATTGTACAATATTTTGCGATATTAAAATGGAGTGGGGTGATAAAGAAAACCGAGTCGCTGTGATTGCATTACACAAAGTAGGTATGAGCGAAATGCAATTTTTAAAACTCTCCATACGCTTGGTATTAGTAAAATGTTTGTGTACCGGGCTAATAATAGGTACAATGAGACCTCCTCTGTTTGTGACGGAAAAAGATCTGCCCGTCCATGTAGTGTTCGTACGAAAAAGGTGGTCAAAGCAGTAAGGGGAAAGAATTCGAAGAATCATGTCCGAAAGCAAAAGATTTTATCTCGGGAGATGAAGATAGCACCTAGAACCATGTCGCGTATTTTAAAAGATGACTAAGAGCTTGCAGCCTATAAGAGACGTACTGGTCATTTCTTAACTGATAATTTAAAAAAGAGTAGGGTGGTAAAATCGAAACAACTACTGAAGCGGAACGCAAAAGGAGGTCACAGAAAAATTTTGTTTACGGATGAGAAAATTTTTACAATTGAGCAACATTTTTAACAAACAAAATGACCGATCCGACCGATCTTAATCCGCTGGATTATGATTTATGATCAGTTTTAGAGAGTACGGCTTGCTCTAAACGCCATGATAATTTGGAGTCCCTAAAACAATCCATACGATTGGCAGTGAAGAATTTACCCATGGAAAGAGTGCGTGCTTCTATTGATAACTAGCCTCAAAGTTTAAAGGACTGTATGGCAACCAATGGAGACCACTTCGAATAAGCTTTTCATATTTTGAATTGTTTTATATTTATGTATTAAACTAACACACTGTAAAAGTAATAAATGCCATATGCAATTGAAAAATTTTTTTTTCTTTATTTCAGTATTTATAGCAAGACTAGGTATATACAATATTCAGCTCCTGGTCTATGTACAAAAAATAATTAAGAAAATCTTTGTATTCCCTGATGATTCACCTACAGGGGAAGTTTGTTTTGTATATAGATAGACTATGCATTTTTCACGATTGTATAAACTATAAGCGACATCCCTACGTGTTTACCCTATTATCCTTCGCTCAGGGGTCAAGTCGGCCTACTTATTTGATTTTACTATGGTTATAGGCGCGACCCTGTATGCTTTTCAGCTGACTCAGCACAACCTTTGACCAACCATTGCAATGAGACCTTTCATTGCCTCTACGTTAGTCGAATTCCAACCACTTATCGCGATACATCCTATATCCAAGCCCTAATTATTTATATATTTAAGGGTTAATTTTTAGTTTTAAAATAAAGTTCTTTTTAAAAAGACTTGTGATTTTTCCTATAACAGAACGTTTTTTCATCCTTTAATATGGTGGCAATAAAGATAATGATAGTCTTAGATATAAACGATTCGCCAGTCAGAGCAATATGTGCACACATCTAGGAGGCGCCTACCTATTTAATTTTAAATAATTATAATTTAATACGACGAATATTTTTCTATAAACTAATATACAATTATTACTTCGTTAACACTAAAATAATATTTGATGATAATCTATGTCCCCTTAATATAAATATTGTAGTTGTGCAAATAGAAAAATACCAATGGCATCTGTATTATATATGCCATTACCTACTCTGCTCATTTGTCAGCTTTCAGTAATATTTAATATTTGCAGCGTCGGACTGGCCATATAGTCAAGGTGGCATTTGCCAGCCGGGCCCCAGCCTTCGCGGGCCCCCCACGGGCCTGGCTTGCGGCAACCGTAGGATAGCGCGCAGGCTAGGTTCCAGCTCTTGCGACCTAAATGTAACTAAAACTAGATCAGATAGTTCGTTCATACAATTAGAGAGAAATGGAATGGTTGAAACTTGAACCGGAGCAAGCCACCTCCTGAAAGTAGTTTTGATTTTTTTGCTGAACTGCGATAAATTTGATCGAATCAACTTATTTAGACGTACACGTCTAAATAAGTTGATTCCATCAAATTTATCGCAGTTCAGCAAAAAAAATCAAAATATTTTAGCGTAACGCATTACATGTTTCATTGTTTCATATTCTATTCTATTTCTGTCTACAAAGTCATTATTAATACAGCTTTAGTTAAAATAAATGAAAAAATTTGAAAAATTCATCTGCAATGAAGATTTAATGAAAGATGCCGCTTGTTTAGACCCGAAAAACTTCAAAAAAGTCAACGAAAATGGGATTCCTAATGACGCACTAAAAAGTCTGTCGCATCAATTGCAAATGTCGATCGAGAGTTGCTATCAAAAGAACTGGAATCTTTTGCAAATAATTTTCATGAACAGTCTAAAACTCTTTGGGATGAGCTCATTTCTTCTAGGCAAGATAAGCAAGCAAGACTCAGATTCACAAAGTGAAGAAGAAGACGACGAAGATGTCTTAGACCAAACAACAAAGGACGTCATGTGTTTTTTCAGAAGTGGTTTGGACGTCTGTCAAAGTTGCGTGCATGTAAACTTTTATCATAGTATAACATGCATGGATATCGGCATGTACATCACATTATAAGTTGCATATGTGTAATTCTCACAATTTCATTCACGCAAGTGACTTCTGAGAGACGATTTTCAGCGTTGAAGCGCATTAAATCGAGACTTCGCTCTCTACTGGGGCAAGCTGATCAAACTGATGGCCCTATAGCTGGCGCAGTCCATGCGTGACCCCTTGCCTTTATACAAGGGCACGATGACTGCGCGTCTCCAGTCCATTGGGGCTTTTCCAGTTTTCCAGCATAGGTTGCATAAGTACCAGAAGGCGCCCCGGACGTAAGTACCACCTAATTTGATCATCTCAGCTGTGATCAGAGCAATTCCCGCTGATTTTCCATTTTTCAAACTTCGTATCGACCATTCGATCTCATCCATAGTTATGCCTTCGTCGGACGCCGTCAACGTGGAGTAAGCATCCGACTCACTCTCATTGTCAGCGTCCGAGGCATACTCATACATTTCTTCAAAATATTCACTCCGCCGTTCTAACACTTCCTGAGTGTTCGCAAGAATGATACCAGCTTTAGACTCTATCTTATCCATTCTGGATGCCGACGAACCACTCCGAGACTTCTTTACTTCTTTCCAAAAGAGTTTGGTATTTGCTTCGAAGTTTTTCGTCAGCCTCTCTTCCTCATTCATAATTTGTCTTTCACGCTTCTCTTTCACTAAAGCCTTGGTTTCATTCTTGCATAGACGATACATTTCTTTCTACTTATCTCTCATATTTTCATTTAAGGGCAAAGATGATACGTAATCCAGCCACGCTTTCCTCTTTCTTGCTACGGAGGATTCAACCTCCGCATCCCACCAGGAATCTCCTTTCGCTGTTTTACGTCTCTTTGCGCATCCACAAGCTTCTTTTGCACTATCCACCATACTTGCTTTCAAAACTTTCCAACAATCATCCACATCTGAGTCGGAGAGGCTTGCATTTGCAAGTCCTACCTTGACCTTGAACTTCGCTCGGGTTATATGAAACTCGCCTATTAAGGGAAGTCATTTTATACTGGTAGTGGGTAACCTGATGTGCTATTGTCCGTACCTAATAATTTATTACATCGTTGATAATTAATTTTTATAATTTGTTTACGGGTCGGTACCAGAAGCGTGCACGCCGCGACCCTGCCAGTCCAACACTGTGGACTGCAATTCTGGACCCAAACCGCACAGTCGCGCGGATTAGGGCGTCCCCCGGAGGCGACGCACACCGATCCGCCCCCGTCGGTGCGAAATCTAGGGCATGCGGCGGTAGGGGCCGCTACCCACCACGCAACGCCCATCCCGGCGGGTCGAGGAGAGCTGAGTGTCGTATAGGCACATGGAATGTGAAATGTGGTCTAAAAGATAAGATGAATGAGTTGATAGATATAATGAACGTAAGATGCCTAGATGCTTTGTGTGTGTCAGAGACCAAGCGAAAGGGAAGCGACACCGAAGATCTTCCCGGTAGCATGATGGCCCTGTGGTCCGGGGTGGACCAGGACGTTCATGCCAGCGCTGACGTAGGTGTTGTGCTTTCATCTGGCTTGGCCGCTGGTGTGAAAGATTACGATTTAGTAGGTCCAAAGACTTCTCTGGGTTAAGATAAAACTGGGGATTACGCGAGTGTTTTTAGTTGCAGCATATGCTCCTGTGAGCTCTGCTGATCCCCAGGAGCTCGAGAAGTTTTGGGAGACTGTAAGGGGTATTCTGGATTTGGCCGAAGCGAGTGAACGAATAATTATGTGTGGTGATCTGAATGGATGCGTTGGGACCAAGCGAAGCAGTTATGAGGTTGTGCTTGGTCCATATGGAGATAAGAGAGTGAACGATGCTGGTAAGTTACTTTTAGACGTATGTATGGAACGAAACATCCTTGTGTCGAACTCGCTCTTCCATCACAAGGATATTCACACTTACACATGGAGACGGAATGAACAGAAAAGTGTGATTGATTTGATTTTGATAGATGGACGTCTCCGAAAGTCGTTAATGGATACAAGAGCCTTCAGAGGTCCCACTCTTGAAACGGACCACTATATGGTGATAAGCCGATTTGTGGGCCTTTTCAAGAAGTGGAGGCACTGGCGAGTGCGTATTCCTTTCGGAGACCATGAAAGAATAAGAAGTGAAAAATTGGAAGATGAAAGTGTGAGGAGTACGTATGTACATCTAGTCAGTGAAAGACTAGCGAACGCGAGTCTTTCCGACAGAAAGTTCTGAAAGAAAGTATGGTGGACAGTGCGAAAGAAGCATGTGGATGCGCAAAGAGACGTAAAACACTAAGAGGAGATGCCTGGTAGGATGCGGAGGTTCAATCCTACGTGGAAAAAAAGAGGAAAGCGTAGCTGGATTACGTATCATCTTTGCACCAGAGTGATGGTATGAAAGAAATGAAGAAAGAAATATACCGTCGATGCAAGAATGACTCCAAAGCTTTAGTGAAAGAGAAGCGTGAAAGACTACATATGATTGAGGAAGAGAAGCTGACGAAGAACTTCGAGGCAAATACCAAACTCTTCTGGAGAGAGGTAAAGAAGTCTCGAAGTGGTTCGTCAGCATCCAGACTGGACAAGATAAGATGTAAAGCCGGTGGCATTCTTGCTAACACTCAGGAAGTGTTAGAACGGTGGAGTGAATATTTTAGAGAAATGTATGATTATGCCCATAACGCTGGCATTGTGAATGAGTCTGTGATTGACTCGGAATTGCCAGCGTACCATGATGACATTACTATGAATGAGATTGAATGGTCGATACGAAGTTTGAAAGATGGAAAGTCAGCGGGAATCGATATGGTAACAGCTGAGATGATCAAGCTAGGTGGTACCTGCGTTAGGAACGCCTTCTGGTTTTTGAGCAAATTATGCTGGAGAACCGGAAGGGTCCCGAGCGATTGGAGACGCGCAGTCATCGTGCCCTTGTATAAAGGCAAGGGCTCACGTATGGACTGCGCCAACTATAGGGCCATCAGTTTGATCAGCTTAGCAGCTAAAGTGTATGGAAAAATCATTGAAAGGAGAATGAGGGTGAAATCCGATGGAATGCTTTGGGAAGCACAGGGTAGATTTCGAAGCGGCAGAGGATGTACGGATCAAGTTTTTTCACTCCGCAACATCGTAGAGAAGCATCTGGCTTTGGACCAGAAGGTTTTCTGCGGTTTTGTGGACTTTGAGAAAGCATTTGATAGAGTCGTGCGAAAGAATCTCTGAAACATTTTGCCCGGATATGGGTTTGACGGTGACCTACTCCGTGCTGTGCAATCCACTTATGAGGATTGTACAGCATGTGTGCGGGTGGACGGCAGCTTGTCGCCCTGGTATGATGTCAACATTGGTGTCAGACAGGGATGCGTGCTGTCGGCTCGGCTGTTCATCCTGTATCAGGACAGTTGTCTTCAGAGAATAAGAAATATGAATGTGGGAATGCGAATGGGTGACTCAGTGGTCAACTGCCTGCTTTATGCAGACGATGCAGTATTAATAGCAGAATCACCATCCGAACTGCAAACACTAGTTACAACAATGAAAGATGATTGTATGAAGGCTTACAATTGAATGCGAAGAAAACCAAGATAATGGTATTTGAAAGAGCGTCAACCAGAACGAACACTAGGATTATGGTTGATGATGTAGTGTTGGAGCAAGTGAATGAGATTGTATATCTTGGAAGTGCTTTTGGCAGCAATGGAAGGTACACCGCTGATGTGGAGAGACGAGTGAGTACCGGGAATAGGGTGAATGGAGCGTTGGGTAAACTTCTAGGCAGCCGAAATGTAAGCCAGAAGGCACAGCTCGCTGTACACAACGCGGTGCTAATTCCAACGCTAACTTATGGAACTGAGAGCTGGGTATGGCAGATAGAGCATGAAAGTAGAATAAATGCGGTCGAGATGCGAGCATTGCGCAAAATTTGTGGCATAACGCTTGCTGACCGCGTTCGTAATGAAGACGTGAGAGAAAGAGTTGGTCTAAAAGAGAGTGTCGGTGTTAAGATATAAAAGTGCATGCTCCGTTGGTTCGGACATGTAGAAAGAATGCGAGACGAAAGAATGACGAAACAGATATACAATGCATAAGTGGAAGGATTTAGGAGCCGAGGAAGGCCGAGACTAACATACCATGACCAAATTGGTCGTGTTTTATCAGAAGGTGATGTCAGAAGCCCCAGGAACCGGCGAGCGTGCATGAAAAGAGCTATGAATGTCACAGAAGCGAGTGAAGTATGCAAGGACCGCGTCTTATGGCGCTCGGTACTCTCTGCCTACCCCGCAAGGGACTTGGCGTGAAGATATACATACATACATATAATTTGTTTATCTCAATTTGTATATCTCAGTATTTTCCGATAGTATCCCATCTAGCAGAGTATCTAGTCTCGGGCCCCGGGCTTGTGGTCAGCCACCCGGGCCCTTCCGGCCCAGTCCGACCCTGAATATTTGTAATTATAAATGCACGACAGTGCCTGCTCCTGCTATTGCCAATGAATAGTCGGTGATGGAAAAGTGATTGTCATAACAAAGAAAGACAGGTCGAAGTAGATATTCTATTCCGTCGTATGTGTTATTATGGACTTCTTCCCGCGCTTTTGACGAGTGACATTGTTCTAATATTTGAATTTTTTACAATTCAGTGTAAATTAGTTTTATGTGACAATTTTGATAGTGTTTTGTAACATAAGTGCTAGTGCAATTATACAATAATGAAAAAACTCAAATATAACACCTTTATGCACTTTTTGGAAGACGTGAATAAGTTCATCAAGAAAACCTTGTAAAATTCCTATCGTTTTACGGGTGGTATTTCAACTGGGTTGATTGGGTCGAAGTACCCTTCCCAAGTATTTTTTGAGCACAGTTCCTGAAGCTGGAACATAGAATTAAGATTTTCAAATGGTTCTAAACCGATGACGTGGCTGTATGGGCTAGATCCCTTTGCCTTTCCCCTCGGTGATGAAATGAACCAAAAAAAAAAGTGTTATTATGTCAATGTCAAAGTCATGTAAAACTCAAGCTTGGGAAGTGAAAAAAAATATTTTGTATAATCGTTTTACTAATTGTTTGGTTATTTCCATGGCTTCTACTACGCAATGCGTTAATAGTTTCAGTCAACTGTGTTATTTTATTAATATCGTATGAAATGACGGCAGTACTTCAATAATTATCCAAGCAGTAGATTTTAGAAAATTCCTTTCAACTTATAACCTTACACTATCGCTATCAAGAAGCAGTCCAGGTCAGCAGTTGATTTTATTTACTCTTTGTTATCATGGCAGGAACAGCAGTAAAAGCATTGGGCGTTCTAAAGGATGTATCTCCATTGTACTATAGAATTTTGTCTAAATTTCCTCAAAATTTTTCATTCTGTTTCGCTTATGGTTCTGCTGTGAAGCCTCAAATTGGCAACGAGAAAAAACAAAATATGATCGACCTTATATATTGCGTTGATAACTCCTACCGATGGCACGGAGCCAATATCGAGAAGAATCCTTCACATTACTCTTCTCTGAGATTCTTAGGCAAAGGTTTTGTTGCAAGATTCCAAGAGAATTGGGGCGCAAAAGTCTACTTCAACACTCTTGTTGAGTTAAAAGAGGAGAACATAATGATTAAATATGGTGTTGTGTCACAAAAGGATTTGATTGCAGATCTTCTTGATTGGAATGACTTGTACTTGGCTGGGCGACTTCACAAACCTGTTGAAATTATTAAGCAAACAAACAGCCCTCAGCTGCAGAATGCTCTCCAATCCAATCTTCAATCTGCTGTTCACACTGCTCTTCTAATTTTACCAGAAACATTCTCCGAGTATGACTTCTACTTTGCTATATCTGATCTAAGTTATGCTGGGGATTTTAGAATGACATTCGGTGAAAACAAGAATAAAGTAAGGAATATAGTACAACCTCAGTTGTTGAGTTTCCGTGAGCTTTACCGGCCAATCTTGCAGCAATTCCATGCCTATGTGGATTTCCCAACTGGCGATGCTAGATGTCACCAGGATCTGCACCCAGAAACTAAGTTGCATCACCTCATGCAATTGCCAATGGTGCCTCAACAACGGATAGTAAAGTTTTGGAACCATGGTGGTCTACAGCAAGATATGGAAGATGTACTTCGTGCTGTTGCATATGATATTGACTCTGCTGTCATTTTGAGGCAAATACTCAAAAATATAGTTTGGCAGTCCAGTGTAAGACAGTCTCTAAAAGGCATTTTAACAGCAGGATTTTTAAAGTCAATCCGATATAGTGCTAAGAAGATAGCCAAAATGTTTTAAATATTATTTATTTTCTGACATAGATTATGTATTATATTCTAATTGTAAGGTCTAAAATAAAGTTAGTATGTAAATGATGTAATTCTTTTTACTTCATAACTTTAGTAAAAATCCTCATTTTTTTCTTTTAGGTCCCATAATGCTTTCTGATGAATCCAGCAGTGATTCTGAAACTGGTAGATTTAAATGTAAATCAACTAGTCAAGAGCAAAAGAAATCATCAAATCAAAGGGAAGATAATAGTAGATATTCAGGAAGAAGTAGGCCTTCAGAGGATAGTAGATCACGAAGAGATTTAGACAAGCATAGAGATGAACGAGATCGCTTTAGTCGGCATGATAGAGAACGTCCTAGACATTCTAGGTATTCGCCAGTAAGAAGAAGAAATTCAAGGGAAAGAAGTGCACGTAGATCTCATGACCGGTTTAAACGTAGAGGGGACTCCAGAGGTAGAAACAAACCTAGAGAATATCGAAGCAGCAGTAAAGACAGGCATAGAACAAGTGGTTCACATTTACAAAAACTGCAAGAACCTACAAGAAATTTAAAAACAGAGATACGTCGTAACCTTGGCCCAAAAATTGAGGGAAGAGGGAGGCCATTAGAAAACTGTGATAGAAAATCATTAGAAAAATTGTTATCCTCTCCTGAGCCCAGGGCAAAAAAATCTGAAATACATAGACCAGTTCCTGCTCAATCACGAAAACGGAAAAGTGAAAGCCCTATCTTAGTAGAACATAGTGGTGATTCAGATGAAGTAAAACCTGGCTCCTATTATAGTATGATACCTGCTATTGTAAAGGAGAAATCTGATGAATCAAGTGAAATAGATTCCTCTGATGATGAGAAATTGAGAGCAAAGCTTTTAAACTTAGAAAAGGAGCTTCACAAAACCAGAAAGAAAAAACATAAAAAGAAACATAGGAGGAAAAGCCCAAAAGCCAGCAAAGATAAAGAACAAGACACAGTCACATTAGTGGAAGTAAGTAGTACAACAGACATACAAGGAAATGCTGAAAGTGATAAACATAAACTTATTTCTGAACCAATAGAAGTTTCCTCTACACAAAAAATTAATCAAAAAGAAAGTGAAAGTGAATCAGGGGAAATATCAAGTGATGAAAACTCTGAGAATGATTTTGAAATTGATTCTACAGATTTGAGACATAAACTAAAGGGATCAGGAGGTACACGAAAGTATACCAAAGATGTATGTGGGCCTGCTCTCCCTCCACATTTGAAGAGCCGCTATGGGGAAAGATATGCTAATATTGAAGGACCAGCCTTACCAGTACATTTAAAAAACAGGTCTAAAAACATAGGTAATGTAACATTTTATCTTGTTCTTTCTTTTCTAGAATATTTTTATGACAGATATTTTTTCATAGTCTTATTTATACAGGACCGTTAATACCTGATGATATGCGTAAAGTTCTGGCAGAAACTGATCATGGAGAAATTGAACCTGAGAGTTCAGATGAAGACATTGGTATTGGACCATTGCCAACAGGAGCTGAAGAGAAATGGTCAGAAGCTCACAAGCGGCTAGAAGAGCGAGCCTTGAACATAAAAATTAAGCAACTTGAGGGACACTCTTTTAGTTCAGAAAAAGTAAAAAGTCGTGAGCAATGGATGTTAGAGCTCCCAGAAAGTAAAGCAAAATTTTTAGGTTTGGAGGCTCGAAGTTTTAGAGCCAAAGAAGGCCCAGATATGTCAGACAGGTAAGACACACTTAAGTAAGTTAACTTCCTCTAAACATTTCAAAGAACACACCCACCATGCATGGAGAAATGTGGAATTCTTTAAGTATAACTGCAGCCAAACATTTCTACATAATGAATTTCATGTCAGTCATGTCCAAATTAACTATTGCATTTTACCTGAGAAATTGCACATGTCAATAAATATTCCATTACATACTAGATCAGGTGTTCCCAACCAGGGGGGCACGTCCCCCTAGGGAGGCGTAGGGGATAACAAGGGGGGCAGAATATCTTTTTCTCAACTATTCAAAGCAATTAAAAAAATCGGCCAAGTGCGAGTCGGACTCGCGCACGAAGGGTTCCGTACCATTATCACTAAAAACGGCAAAAAAAAAACACGTTTGTTGTATGGGAGCCCCCCTTAAATATTTGTTTTATTTTAATTTAATTATTTATTCTTAAAGTGAATATATAACTAAATATTCTGTGAATATTTCAAGCGTCTACCTGTTGCCGTTATCAATATCAAGCAAAAATGAGCAAAAAATTCACGTTTGTTGTATGGGAGCCCCCTTAAATATTTATTTTATTCTATTTTTTAGTATTTGTTGTTATAGCGGCAACAGAAATACATCATCTGTGAAAATTTCAACTGTCTAACTATCACGGTTCAAGAGATACAGCCTGGTGACAGACGGACGGACGGACGGACGGACAGCGGAGCCTCAGTAATAGGGTTCCGTTTTACCCTTTGGGTACGGAACCCTAGAAACAAACTGGATGAAGATTTTGAAAGCTGACATAGAAACTCATTTGCAATTGTTGGAAGACGAATTTCGCCCATACTTTTAAAATATTAATTCAGAGTCTCCCATATGGCACACTAGCTGCTGCTGTTCGCGGCTCCGCCCGCGTGGAGTCAAATAACGTAGCCTATGTGTTAATCTAGATCATAATCTATCTACATGCCACATTTCATTCAAATCCGTCTAGCCGTTTAAGCATGAAAGAGCAACAAACATCCATCCATACATACAAACTTTCGCATTTATAATATTAGTAGGATGACCAGAAACCGATTTTTTTGTAAATGTCTCAATTATCTGAAGAAGTTCAAGATGAATTTTATGTCATGAATAAATTTAAAAGGGGGCGTGAAAATATTTATAGTCCAGGGAGGCTTAACAAAAGAAAGGTTGGGAAACCCTATACTAGATAGTACAGCTTGGAGCATGAAAATGGGCAAAAGGCAATGTTTGCGAAACTTTCATAACCTTTCCTCCAGATCCTTTTTAGGGTTCTGTAGTAAACAAGGAATGTTTATAGTTTCCCATGTCCATCTGTCTGTCCATCTGTCTGTCCGTCTGTCCGCGGCCTAGCTCAGAGATGCTTGATACTAGAAAGCTGTAGTTTAATTCGATATTTGATTATATTTAACATCTGGAAGTAACTTACAAATATGATATGAGTGTAAAAGCCGATAAACATTATATTTTTTAAGAAGATAATTTAATTTGTGTTATTTTATTAAAAAGAATTTTAAGTTGATTTTAATTTTTTTTTAAAACGAATAGGGAATATGCATGGAATTTAGTTTTCGTTTTAAATCACACAATTTTCATAAAAAAGTAAAACAAATATAACATTTTCTTGTAGTTTAGTTTTTTCTATAAAAAATCGTAAAAAAACAATCAGTTTCTATAATAAAAAGGCTTCATAATTTGAATTATTGTCATATGTTGAACATGTTTTACTGTTTTTATGTGAATGCTTGAATTACGGAAATACAGCTAATATATAGATGAAATCCATACATTTCTTCATAGCTACGCTACACGGCTTGTCACGTCGTCTGCCGTGGCCTTTTAGAATGAAGCGTTTTCAGATCACGCCATGAAATGCCAGTTTCAAACGGCATTAGCTCGCAAATTAATTATCGTAGAAAAAAATACTTTAAGATATCTTTCTGCTATATCTCCTCTTTTTAAATCTGTCCAAAACATTTTTCATGCATATTCCCTATTCATGTATTTTATGAATAATTTTAAAGTTACTAATATTTAATAAATAAAAATACTTACCAAATAAAAATATTTTTATATATAGGTTTTGACTGATTGGAAATATGATTAATAATTACTTTGTTGATTACTGATAGTTAATTGAAATAAATAAAGAAAAAGTACTTATTGTTTTCTCCCAAAAACCAACATATACCAACCACCTGTGGTAAAACCCAGTATGTACCAGTTTCTAATGGTATAAGTCCGAAAAATTGTGCCCCTTTTTATTAATACGAGTACCTTACATTTACTAACTCATGCCGGTAAATCTTAAGATTTACTGGCAAAACTTTAGACTTACCGTAGTTCGGGCTTTTACAGTAACATATATACATATTAACTGTGCTGACAAAGTGATAGAATAAAATCTTTTAAAAAAAATTTTTGGTTGTACCTATCCTACACGTAAAGTGGGGTTGTCGTTAGATAGGTTTTTAAAAACATTTAGGGTGTGCGAAGATCGCTTTTCGATATAATGGTCCATTTGCGAAATATTTTTATTAAAATGTAATAATTATTAATTAGTGTAATATTTTTTGTTAGACTCAAGTGCTTTCAAATTTGCATATATTATTTAGTGTATATATATAGTATTTTATTGTTCATCTGAATTTATTACGTAATTTTAGTTCCGATATTTTTTTCATATACAACTAGATTGGCAAACAAGCATGTGGCCGCGGTCACCGCTGCCTATTGACGCTAGCAACACCACGGGGATGTTACTTGCGCGCTGCCAATCTTGTGACTTCAGTATGTTTCGTCACAGTACCCAGCAATTTCCCTGCCATATCTCACCCTTCAAACTGTAACACAGCTATATACTCGTAAATGTAGCTGGTTGGCGGTAGAAATAGGCGAGACAGAGGCCGATACCCATGCAGACGACTTTTGTACAAAGTCTCCCTCTGGTAACTTTTCCACTAGAGAGAACCGATTTATTTAATCAAAATATTTACCCTCATTATCTATACATTGCTGCCATCTAATCGGAAGTTTATTTATGCCTTTGCGATAGAACTCCGGGCTTCGATAAAGATTCGACAAACTGTGTGAAAGCATTTTATACTGCCTCCTGGGAAGAAAATATTTTACCACGTAGTAAATTATCCAAATAATGAAGATAAAGATAGAAATCATTTATTTGCCATTAGGCCCTTAGACACGTCTTACATTTTTTAAATTAGATCATATTGTATCTTAATAATTTTCCATAGTTTTTTAGCTTTAATCTCTCTTTTTGCCTATCTACCAAGCATTTCGAAAATTACCATTGGCGAAGAAGAAATGCCAAAAAAAACTTGCCAATATGGGTCTTTATTTTTTAACGTAAATATATATTACAATAAATATATGTGAGTGAGTACGTATAGTGATATCAAGTGGTACAATTAAAGATATATTAATACAATCATGTGCTGAATCATTTCCAAACATCTCTGTCGTCAGTGCAATGAAATCGCCAAGGACAACCCAGCATTCGACATTTTTCTACCTAAACTGGCTTTATATATTAAAATTCTTAAAGGTATTCTTTATCACAAGCCGACGACAATCTAAAAACTCCTACTTGAAATTTTAGCCATAGATTTAAAATATATGTTTTTACTGAGTTTTATTTTTATATAGTTTAATCCATAGTGTTAGAGACTCTTCTTGATAGTTCTTATGTACACACATGTTTGTGGAATGCAACCTAGATTGTAATGTTATGATCTCTATATTTCGTTTTATAATAGTTGTAATCTGTTGTGTGATATTAATAAAAAAAAAAATAGTTATATATTCAGCGATTCTGTAAAATAACCCTTCTTGCACAGAGTATTTATGATGTACCTGTTGAATATATTGTCAGGCAAGGACAGAACTGTTTCAGGTAATTTATTATAGAATCGAATACAATTTACAATAAAAGATCTACTAGTCTTAGCAAGCCGATGTACCGGCATACACAATCTATTCCTGCTTCTAAGATTTTCACTAAATTTTGAAAATGACTTTATATTTTTACGAGAATACATTATGTTCTTATAAATGTACTGAGAGGTAACCGTGAGGAGTTTAATTTTTTTAAATAGTTGTCTAAGTGATTCCCTGGCGCCCATGTTATAAAATAGAGCGGATGGCTCTCTTTTGTAATATAAAAATAGTTTCAATGTCAGCGTTTTTCGCGCCTTTCCCCACAATACGAAAAAAATGGTAGTCAGTTGGAGCAAGGTCTGGCGAGTATGGAGGATGACGTATTGTACAACAGTTTCTCGTGCAGTGGGAGGTCTTGCGTTATCATGGAGCAATAATGAAGATCGATTCACGAGTTGGGGCTGTTTCACTGCCAGTTTCGCCATCATGGTTCGAAGTCGGCACAGTAAACATCTGCTGTTATTTGCCCAGACCTGAGAAAGCTATAGTGAATAAAGCCATGAAAAGACCACCAAACAGTTATATTTTTATTGATAAGCTTTGTTTTAGGGCACTGATGCAGCGTTTGACCTGGGGTCAGCCATTGCATTTTTTGCTTACGGTTATCATAAAGAATCCATATTTCGTCACTTGTCACAATTCGATCCAATATTCCTTCATTTCTGTACCGATTCAACAAGTCAACACAAGTTTCAATACGCGTTTTATTCTGCAGATCAGTCAAATCATGAGGCACCCATTTTTCATATTTTTTTATCTTATTGAATTGACGCAAATTAGTCAATGTTGTAGGTAAGGTAACGTTAAACTATGCTGCTAATTCCTGGGTAGTTTGATTCGGATCGGCTTCCACCATCTCCTTCAATTCAGCATTATTCACCTGTGCAGACGGTCTTCCACATGATTCGTTCTTCAAGTCGAAGTTTCCATTACGAAAGCGTTTAAACCAAAAACGCACGGTGCGTTCATTAGCAGTCTCCTCTCCAAACACAGCATTGATATTGCGACCCGTTTCTGCCGCGTTAGTTCGGTGTCGGAACTCGTATTCAAAAATTGCTCGGATTTTCGAAGTAGCCATCTTTTCCGTCTAAGCTGAATAAAAAAAAAATTGAAATTAAAATTTACAACATATGAATATCATACTTAAAAACTGTTACCATTTTTTTTTTATTAAATGTACAAATAATTGTTTTGCTCCCAATTCAAATAAAAATAATATATACAATTTATTGCAAAATAAGACAGTTACCATTTTGAAGGCCATTTTCTATATCGATAAAAAGAATTATTTAAAAAATAATCTTAAATATGTCATAAAAATTTATTTATTACTTTAATTTGGCAATTTAGGTAGGTAACATCTTTTAGAAACTATATATGGGAAACATTATTAGCTATTTCTGATATATGTGATACTTTAAGTTTAAGCCATACTAATCCTATACAGACTTGATTGGAGGAAATATCCACACTATACAGAATGTTTTTAACTTTAAATTTATGGATAATATCTTAAGAACCATTTCATCTCTTTGCGAAAAGAATTTTGCATAGTAAATTTGTTGATTGAAGTTGAAGTGTGAGTTTTCTATAAATTATTAAATTGTAATATTTTTTTTTACAATGGTTCTTTTAAACATATTGTTCGATATGGCCCACACGCATGCTGATGGATTTTTGCGAATTATGAATCCTGATATAATACGAGTACAAAGTTAAAATACGCTGTTCATTCTTAATAAACAACATGTCCTGGTAAGAGTTAATTTGAGGTATACAGGAACGTGATAAATAATGAAAATATATATATATATATTACACTCAATTATATTATTTTGTACAGGTCAAATTGGACAGATACACCAGAAGAAAAAGCTCGTAAGGCTGCTGGTGTAGTGAAAGAAGAAGACGCCGATCAGTTACTTCAACGGGAAGCTAAAGCCCGACAAATATCTAGCAGAGACGATGAACAAGAGTCGGCTGTCAAGTGAGTTTAATACAATCTCTTGCTTTTATTGCCTACCATCATTTTGACTATACCTACTATTTTGAATTACTAGCTCGGTGGCGCAGTGATTAATATCGCTACTTTGACACCAACGCTCGTGGGTTTGATTTCCACACAGGACAAACATTTGTGTGCGTGAACAAGTCTGTTTGTCTTCGTCTGGGTGTTTTCTATGTATAATAACTATGTATTTACAAAAAAAAAATATTTATTATATTAATCAGTTGTCTAGTAATAACACAAGCTTTGGGGCTAGATGGCGCCGTGTAATTTGTCCGACTATATTAATAGTACGTACCTGAGCATCAAAAACTAATTCGTCGTGTTAAAGATTTAAGGACTCGTCGGCCACTTATAATCTATGTAATCATAAACAATTAAGTTTTTGACTTTAAAACTTAATTAGAAAAGGACTCGGTGTAGGTTAAGAGCTTTGGACGTTTTATTTGATTACAACGTTGATTACAGTAGGCAGCGGTTTTTTGATAAAATCTCGTACTTACCTCCAGTCTCAGGCGAAGATACGGGTGTTATGTGCTTGAGGAGAATTTCCACTCGAAAACCCGGGTCTGTTTGTTTGTCTGCTCGGATGTATTCTGATACGATTCCTCGTTTCCTGTCCTCTGGGTGCATCTAAACCTAGGCCTTCAGAGCCGTATCTACATGTGCCTATACCGACCCCATACTAGGGACACGGAGACAACTCGGCTCTTTGAGTCGGGCGGCAGATGAAGCGCAGGAGCGGTACCCTACTGCAGAGATGGTATGTTTAGGGGACTTTGACTCTCACCACGACTCGTGGTTGCAATCCTCTACAACTAACCATGCACAAAGGACCGCCAACCCGTTTGCTCTTTCGCACAGCCTGACGCAACTGGTAGACCGACCTACCAGAATATCAATCGCTGGTCAGGAGCCCTCTCTGCTAGACCTACTGCTGACCACCCACCCTGCTGGCTACCGGGTTGAGGTCAGGTGTTGTACCCCTGGGCACAACTGACCACTGCTGGATACTAGTCCAGCACAGTGCCAAGCGCGATTTCACCACAACCCACGGAGGTTAAGCGTCGTGTCTGGCACTATTCGTTAGCAAATTGGGACGACATGCGCGACTACTTTGCTTCCGTACCATGGGGGCAGTTCTGTTTCAGTGAGAAGAATCTAACGGCAAGTACTGCGGCTATTGTTGACGAGATCGGCGTTCTTATGGAATACTACATACGTAATCAAAAACCGGAGACGCCCTTGGTTTAATCGTAAATGCGCTGAAGCTGTTAGTAACAAACAGGCGGCGTATCGCGCTTGGATCAGGGGTTGCGCCTTAAAGATCCGAATATTAACTCGCTGAAATCAGCCTACAACACTGCCACCAAGGTCTGCAAGAGAGCATACATAAGAGCGGACGCCCAGCGCGTTACACGAGTCAGCACGGAACTAGAAGGGTGCGCCACTACTGGGTCGCGTAACTACTGGCGACTGGCCAAAGCCGTGCAGGCCAACTTGTGCCAGCCCTCGCTGCTACCGCTACGATGCCCCGATGGCTCACTGGCTTATCAGCCGCAGGAGAAAGCCATCTTATGGCCAGCCTCTTTGCGGCTAACTCCCGGATCGATGACTGTAGCACGCAACCTGAATCTGAATACCCTTCAGTGGATCCGTCATGCCTGATATCCACATCAGGCAGTGCGATGTGCGTTTTGAACTACAGTCACTCCGATGTCCGAAAAGCCAGTGGTCCTGATGGTATCCCATCGATTGTTATAATAATATGTGCAGCGGAGTTATCTCCGGTGTTGACGCGCCTCTTTCGTCTCTCGTATTCGACCGGTTGTGTTCCCGAGGCTTTGAGAGAGGCCAATGTGCAGTCGGTCCCCAAAAAGGGAGACCGTTCTGACCCATCAAATTACCACCCCATTGCCGTAACTTCAGTGTTGTGCAAAGTCATGAAACGGATCCTCAACAATCAATTGATCCGTTACCTAGAAGATCACTCCATAATTAATGATCGTCAGTATGGTTTTAGACCGATACGATCAACGGGTGATCTTCTAGCGTATGCCCTGTGGGGGGAGGCAGTCGATAAATATGGCGAATCCATGGCAGTCAGCCTAGATATCGCCAAGGCGTTAGATCGGGTCTGGCACAAAGCACTTCTTTCCAAACTTCGGGCATACGGTCTGCCCTCCAGCTTTGTAATTAGATTGCTGGCTTCCAGCATGAACGTAGAATCCGCGTCCTTCCTGTATGCGCTTCGCGGTTCATGTCAATGAATGTCGGTGTCCCACAGGGCTCCCTTCTGTCGCCCACCCTCTTTCTTCTTCATATTAATGACATGCTGCCACTTGGTAATATTCATATGGTGCTGGTCGGACCGAAATTGATGAGAAGCGTGAGTCTTGTCCTTGAGCTGGATCGGGTTTTGGATCTCATTTGTAAATGGGGTTCCAATAGCCTGGTTGAGTTTTATGCTGAGAAAACTCAGGTGTGCGCGTTTACAACAAAAATGTCCCCATTCCTTCCCACTCCCAGTCTTCACGTCGCTTCCCTCAGTATGCGAGATAACCTGAATATGCTGGGTATGGATATTCATTGGGACCTTAACCAGCGTAATTACATTGAGAGCCTCATCTCAACAGCTTCAAGAAAAGAGTCCTGAACAGCTTGCGCCAGTTCTTCACGCCGGACTATGTTTTGTCTGTTTTTTAAGACTCAAGGTGGAGTATTACTCGCATATCTGGGACGGCCTAGGACCCCTTCAACTCCGTAGGGACATTGGCTCGCTAAGCGTTTTTTACCGCCTTTACCATGGCGAGTGCTCTAAAGAACTGTTTTCCCTTATCCCACCCTTTTCCTTTCGTCATAGAAACACACGTGCAGGCTTGCCATGTCATTAGTCCACTATTGAGAACATTTCTTCGCGTACCAAAAAGTTCGGCAATTCCTATCTTTGTCGTAACATTAAAAAGTGGAACGCCTTGCCTGTGCCTGTGTTACATGTGTTCCCTCCTTCCTACAATATGGGATCCTTCAAACGAAGCGTGAAGAAGCATCTTGCGGGTCAGCATGGCAGCCTCAACTGAAAGTACACTGTGCAGTCTTTTGGCAGTTGCGATTTGGGCTCCTCTTTCGCTTACAGGGAAAGCGGACCCACGATGCTGAATTTATATATATTTATAAAAGATATTAAGTCACACGGCTTTCGAATTATAATTATTGGCTTTACGGGTGGCCTCACGATGTTTTTGTTCACCGCAAGCAACGAATTTAGTGGTACATGCTAGGATTTGAGCCGAGAACCAATTAGTCAATAGGTTCTTTATTCACTAGGCTATCATTTAAACATTTAAAATGTTCGAACTTCTTTCATCCCTAGTAGAATACATATGTATTATGTACGCAGAATTTTCTTTAACTATAGGTAATTCACTAAGAGCTTGGTAAGCCTAAATTATCCAACAAACTGCCTACTTTACGTTAACATGTAGTTGAAGTAGTATTTCACTATATTCTCGTATTCATTTCAGAAAACACAAAAAGAAACACAAGAGGGAAGAAAGTTTATTAGAAATACATCAGAAGAAGTTGAAAAAGAAGAAAAAGGTGAGTAGAACCTAGAGGCACCACCGTGTCTACGAAGTCGATTTAAAAACTTCAAAATTGATATTAAGGTAGTACATAGGTAGTTAAAATAAGAAGAGGCATGCGCCGTTCGTTCGGACATGTAGAAATAATGCAGGAAGATAAAATGTCGAAAGTAGAAGGATGTAGGAGCCGAGGAAGGCTAATAATTTCCTACCATGACCAAATATTGATTGTGTTTTATCAAAAGTTGATGTCAGGAGCCTTAGAAACCGGCGAGCGTGCATAAGAAGCGCAATGAATATTAGAGAAGCGAGTAAGATTTGTAAGGATCGAGATCTATATCTTCACGCTAAGTCACTTGCGGGATAGGTAGAAAATAAAGATAATAATTATGAATTACGAAGATACTGGTTGTGATATGGATAAATCCATATACCAACCAAATTCTTCTACCGTGAGACCTTTACAGCACAGAGGGTAAAACAAGAACTTTTTCAGTTTAGGCGTAGTAATATAATATATTGGGCGTGCGGGTTTCCTCACGATGTTTTTCTTCACCGCTGGGAAAGCGATAATTACAATTATTTACATAAATTCGCAAACACGAGTTATTGTATTTATGTAATTTATGTTGAAAATTATTTAGTTCAGTTATTAGGGGTTAAAGTATGATATTTCCGATTTGTACTGAAAACTTAAAACTCGTTTTTTTTCTAAGATGTAACATATGTATTGAATCAAAATATTTACCCTCATTATCTATTCATTGCTGCCATCTAATCGGATGTTTATTTATGCCTTTGTGATAAAATTCTGGGAATTTAAATTCGACAAACTGTGTGAAAGCATTTTGTACTGCCTCCTGGGAAGAAAACTTTTCACCACGTAGAAAATTGTCCAAATCACGAAAAAAATTGTAATCAGTTGGAGCAAGGTCTGGCGAATACGGAGGAAGAACTGCAGCTCATGTAGAGTTACAACGGTTTTGTCGTGCAGTGTGTGAGGTCTTGCGTTAGCATGGAGCAATAATGGTGAAGATCGATTCACGAGTCGGAGCTGTTTCACTGCTAGTTTCGCCATCATTGTTCGAAGTTCGGTTCACAGTAAACATCTGCTGTTATTGCTTGACCAGACCTGTGAAAGCTATAGTGAATAACGCCGTGAAGAGACCACCAAACAGTTGCCATTGCTTTTTTATTTGTAAGCTTTGCTTTACGGCACTGTTACGGCGTTTGATCTGGGGTCAGCTATTGCATTTTTCGCTTACGGTTATAAAGAATCCACTTTTCGTCACAGTCGATCCAATATTCCTTCATTTCTATACCGATTCAACAAGTCAATACAAATTCCAACGCGTGTTTCTTTCTGCAGATTAGTCAATTTTTTATCTTATTGATTTAATGCAAATGAGTCAATATTGTAGATAAGGTAACGTTAAACCATGCCGCTAATTCCTGGGTAGTTTCACTTGGATCTGCTTCCACTATTTTCTTCAATTCAGCATTATTCGCCTGTGGGTCTTCCACGTGGTTCGTTCTTCAAGTCGAAATTTCCATTACGAAAGCGTTTAAACCAAAAACGCACGGTGTGTTAATTAGCAGTCTCCTCCCCAAACGCAGCATTGATGTTACGAGCCGTTTCTGCCGCGTTAGTTCCGCATCGGAACTCGTATTCAAAAATTACTCGGATTTTCGAAGTATCCATCTTTTCCGTCAAGGCTGAATACATAAATTCGAAAATCAAATGCACATTTTTTAAAAGAAAGAGCTCATAAGTATCATGTGATAAAAGTTTCACTTGAAAATCTCACACCATGGAGGTTTAATGTCAATTCAAAGTATCTATTACTATAAAACGGCAATTTCATACTTTAACCCCTATTATTTTGGCATCCTAAAATCACCTTCAAAGTTTGAACTGTGACTCCCACAGAAACGAACTGCTACCAAAAAAGTAGGTTAGTTTAGAACTGCGACCTCAAAAGCGCGCGAGCCCAGCGAGCGCAGCGAGCGTGCCGCGGTAGCGGCCGGTGAAGCGCCAGAAACGAAATGTAATTTTAAAATGTTGAATTCACATAACCAAAAGGGACACGTGAGACCTTGTTTAGCATTTTACGTTTTACATGTAACAGTATTTTTAAATTTTTAATAGTTGTGTTAGTGATATTTATTTATTTAAAGATGATTTTAGGATAGGTACCAAAATAATAATTTTATTGGGGTCGCCTATAACATCCAGCTGTTATGTTCGCGGATGATCAAAGGACACTAAAAAGTGACCCAGATGATATCACCCAAGTGATCATAGTCGAATAGACAGATTCTGTGCGGCCTTTTCATTTTTCATTTGCATGTCGACTAATGTTCTTATATTAAAACTTAGATAAAATTATGTATACACACATGTTGACATAGAACCTTATATAGTGAACATCACTGTATAAGATTCTGTGTCGACATGAAGTCTGTATGACATACAGCACACGTAGTAGGTCCGTTTTTTTAAATCACATCAAACACAGTTCAACATTTCAAGCGCTCGTGCTTTTACGTACTTCTCCTTCATACCACATCCTTTTATTGTATCAAGCGGTCGAGTTGACTCAATTTTAGTATGCCTGTCCTCGCACGACGGGGTTGATTTAGGCTGAGGCTACAGTAGGCAGCGACTTGCGAAGCGACTGGAAGAGCGAAACGAGATAAACAGGTAGGGTTCCGTGATTGAAGGCTAAAACATAAACACTAAAGCTGTCATACTGCTCAATGCTGCTTGTTCGTTCGTCTACGAAAGCATCACGGGTTTTTGACGAGTTTGTGAAATAAAAAAAATCCATAATGGACAAATCAGTCACGTTAGCCCCGAATCTTGCATAAAGTACCAAAATATAAAAAATAGGCCTTTTTTTTATTAATTGTTAAAAATTATGTTGTGAAAATATGTATCCTGTGCAGTAATTGTTGTTAAAATTTACTACCATATGGTAAAAGCTATGTGTTTATTAATAAATTCTGATCGTTTGACAAAAAATATCTGGAGCTGACAATTTTATCGGTCTCCCGTTCATTAGTTCTTGAAAAATGAAAATAATCCAGGACACTAATTATATAACAATGTAAATTCAATCTTATCGCTTTCTGTATACGGTTGTAATTAATATACCGTAAACATTTTTTTATCATCAGGAAGCTATTACTAACAAAGCCACTCCATAGGAGCTTACTGGTAACCTCACACTCGCAACCCTTCAGGAAGTTGTTGAGTTCTTTGGCTATGATTTTCTATGAGGTTTTGATGTCCCACCTCTCTTGAATTTATTGTTACAAATTAATTTCGGTCTTGACCCCTTGTTCTTCACAACACGCCTAAATATTTGTCTGTGATTCATTTCATTTATAGCCTAGAGACTTGTGACGTACTTATTTACAGACATTAGAGTGTCTTTAATAGACTTCTCGGTTTGCCCCTAGTGCATAAAACCCTATGGAAGAAAATCAGGACAGTAAACAGTCAGGTGTTTTCATATACGATGTACTACGGATATACCTCGGCCTTTGGACGTTGCGTACGTACAGGGCTGCCGCTAAACTAGGACGATTCGTGACTGCGCAGTGCGGGAGCGTCGACGATACCAACTAACGGTCAACTGCGCATATTCAGTTTAGCAGTAGACCAGTACGTATGTTTCCATGACTATCTAAATTGTGAAATGTGTATTTGTTATAGAAGGATGAAAAAGACGACGGTAAGAAAGAACGTCGACCGTTTAGCCGCGACGTGGATCTTCAAGTTAATCGTTTTGACGAAGCGCAAAAGAAGTCTATCATCAAGAAAGCTCAGGAGTTAAACACGAGGTTCTCGCGAGGAGAAGCAAAATTCTTGTGATGTAAATATAACTCAAAATTTAGATACGAATCACGTCTTTTCTACCCGTTACGAGATTTAGTTATAATGCTTTCTTAATTAAGATTGAGGGCTTTTAAATAGAGTTTTGGGGCAAGTTACTTGATATTATTGCAGCATTCTTTAATTTTGTGTTTGATATCCGACGCTGCCAGAAGTATTTTTATTATGTACGTTATTTTATCGCATTGTTAAAAATATAAATAAATGAAACAAGAATTTCGTCCTGCATGTCTTCAAGCATAAGTTATGATTTATGGTGACTTTTGGAAGTTGTGTTGTGTGTAGTGTTTTCATTTCTCTTTGCAGAGTAGAAAGGTATTATTTTAAAACCTTTCATATTATGTTCATTTTTATGGCTAATAAGCTGAAAAGTAAATTTTTTGTGATAAAAATTATTTTAAATGGTCGAATCTTTAACAACATCGTGATAGATAGAGTATAAACTCTCACGATTAATAACTGGATTGACGTGAGAATTGATCGGCGGTAGTTATAAATAAGTGAAGTCATGATTACATAAATAAATCAATATTCTTATGTGTCATTTTTTAAATAGAATGTTGTTTTAGCTAAGGGGCGATATAACAAGGTTACTTGATAAAAGTTGATTGTTCTACCTTACCAATGTATTTAGTTGATTGACATAATACGATGACAATTCATGTAGGTATTCACTTGAAGTATATAATGAATAGTTTGTAATATACAGACATGTTCGAAATCGCTACATGTTGTGTGTACATCGTATGTGGCCGATAATTTCGAATACTTCACGATTTTATGCGAAGTTGGCAGGCACATCACATGAATCCTGCACTTCTGGTCACGTATTTCGTACTATGTAGCCCGTTCCTTCGTCATCTTTAAAGGTCTCTGTAGATGAGGGACTTTTGTCCGACAACAAAGCGGTGCATTTTTTATGTTTCATATTATGGTTATCTTAAAATAAATAAATATGTATTAAGTCAATTCCAAAACTTCCTACTCTTATACATTTCTTCTAATTAAATTCGTCGTGAGTTCCAAGGCAGCTGTAGTTTAACCCCCGGGACAGCAATGAACTTCACTGTTCATTGCCTTTTTGGTGGTCGCCGCTGTTAATTCTGGCTATACAGGAGACACAGTGGTAGGAATGAGTGGTGGGCCTGACCCATGTAGGCAAAGTCGCTCTTTCGACAAAATGGCGTTTCTGTCTTCTATCGATCGATTGTGCTTTGAGTTGTGTTTAGAGGAAGTCTTTTGAAATGCGCCCGTGGACTCCTTATAAAATCCCAGTTAACGAAATGCGAATCAATGCATTCGAATCAAAATGGTCGCGCACTATGCGAACCGGCGAACCATACATATTTTTACTGTGAACTACTAAGAACTCCCTGCTGAGGTTGTGAAGAGATTCATATATAGACCACCATCATCATCATCAAATTTTGTATCACATAAATTTGATGATTACTAAGTCAATAACCGTGTTTATTATTTGTGTTGACGAGCTCGGTGGCGCAGTGGTGAAACGCGTTGTTACGCTACTTTGACACCAACGCTCGTGGGTTCGATTCCCACACAGTACAAACATTTGTGTGCATGAACATGTCTGTTTGTCTTGGTCTGGGTATTATCTATGTATAAAAAGTATGTATTTACAAAAAAAAAATGTATTTACGTATGTTTATCAGTTGTCTAGTACCCATAACACAAGCTTCGCTTACTTTGGGGCTAGTTGGCGCTGTGTAATTTGTCCGACAATATTTATTTATTTATTTATGACGTATGCTTCGACCTGGATTCTTTTTAGATTCCATTAATGTTAACATGGAATATGCTTGTGAAGATTTAATTGGCACATAAAAATTTATATGAAATAAATACTTATAAACGGTACAGTGAAACCGATTTAATTTACATTGACCTAAAACAGATCAAATAATAAAAAATAGACAATCTTCAGTAAAGTTATCGGCGGTACAGTAGAACAAGAACCGCTTCATTTCAATGAGTTTTATTGTAGTTTAGCCGTGTTTACAATGACCTTACAATCACACAGCATGACTTTATTTACACAGATTAATGTAAGATTTATACGAAGTATTTGTGTAATGTATAGCATAAATGTACAAAATATAAATATGCTATAATTTTTGTAAATATATTTCCCGCTTTAACATAGCATTTTTTTATTTTTATTTCTAAACCCTCGTTATATTTATGAGTAGTAATAGGTCTCATCAAACTTCTAGTTCGCTCTGAAGTTGTTTCGCGCGGGAGAACTAACTTTGTAAAAGAGTTAAAACTTCAAAACAGCCCGTCTGGTGAAGTACCTTCTACTCACAGAAAACCGCAGCCAAATAACAACTCCCTGGAGGGTTGTTATATTCACCTGAAAGCTCCTAAGGAGTTGCTGTGTTAGCAGCAGGGGTGGCATCACGAGTGATACTTACTGTATTGCAAGCGTTCATAGGCTACGGTAACTATCAGGTAGGCCGTATGCTTGTATACCTCCCAACGTTGTATAAAAAAAGCCGTCAAATGCGAGTCCGACTCGCGCAACAAAGGTTCGGTAAAAAAATATTTTCACAAATTATTATCGCATGTTTTTTTTGGGATGTTGCTACAAAGTTGCGGTTATCGCTATTGTTCTTTATCTATCAAAAATCAATATTCTTTGGATACCTACGCAGGAAGTTCAAGAGAAAAGCAATCCCGAGGGCCATAAATCATCATTCACTAAGAATCGCTTCCAAGAAAATGCTAGCAAGCAAGAAGAAATGTTGCGCAAGCAAAAACACAATTTTAAGGCTAGTTCCCAGAGTGATGAATATCGACTTAGAAATATCCTTTGATAGTTCACCTATTATCACAAAAGTTGGACGCCAAACCTACAGCGAATATATAACATAAATAACACAAAACTATATATAAAGAAATGTTGTCGAGTGATAAAACTAAACATGAATGTACAACCAAGAGTGGAGCTTTCTAATTTACACGTATTCAATCAAGCGATATAATTAACACCTTATAACTAAATATTAAAAACTCAGAAGATTGTTGGGGAATGTCCATAAAAGTATTTTATTGTATTGTTGAGTCGATAGCTCAACACTTCGCATTTATTTTTAATCAATATAGTATAGATATGGGAACCGAACCAACAGCTGCGTTCTATTACCTCGAGAATTCACACTGAAAGAAGCCACGATCCTACCTCCTGCCCCCTTTTATACAAAAAATCCGCCAACGAAGAATTCCTCATACTCATCCATACTCGATTTCCGCCCCTAACATCTATACTCTAAAGCTATAATAACTCCCATAGTATTTCTGTCAGGTATCCAAAGACATCGAGAATGTTCGACAGCGATTCGTCATTTAATATTCGATTCTATTTCGTTCCTTTCAAAGTAACTTCTACCGTTTACGAATCACGACATACTTTTATCTCCGGCTGGCAACCACGCGGCGATCTTAAAATTCCAAGAAATCACGCCATGGCGTCTGGTATTCACCTACCCTCAAATAAGTTATTCTTTTCTGTGCACAAGACTTTGGGATCTTCAATACTATATATTATTACGTCCTCTCCGGCGGACGACCGCAGCAGCCGAGGCAGAGACTACCGGAGCAGCCATAGCAGCGTCGGCATGTTGCACTTACTAACAGTAGTTGGTGGGTGCCGGCCGGCGCTAGGCCGCATGAACTAATTGGTGGCGGAAGCACAAAAAGCAGGTTAGATCAAATTGCATGTAAATTAGACTTTCGCAAAATAACGCCTGAATCTAATAACTATTTACCATCATTTTGTTATCATCATTATGTCTTAACTAATATAATATTAGTTAAGACTACGTAAATAGTAGAGTATGCCTATTTTGTACATTTGGCATTTAAATGTTCATCATCGTCATCATTTCAGCCGAAGAATGTCTACTGCAGAACATAGGCCTCTCCTTTAGACTTCATTTTGCATAAGGTAGGGCGCATAAAAGCAGCTCAAAACTACATCCAAATAACTGCTCACCTGGAGGGTTGTAGTGTTCCTGCGAGGGCCATACGTGACACCATTCGGCAGATCGAGGTGGGCCATGTCTGGTGCAGGATACTTAGGTACGGATGAGATAGTAGTCCGATGAGCCGACACAGAAATGGTATTACCCTCCAGTCGTATTGTCAACAGAAGGTCGAGTATAGAGTTTGCATGGTCCTCTATATCTGGTATTGTAGTGGGAGAGTAAACCAGTTGAGAGAAATCACAGGCCAGAGCAAAAGCAGACCTCGGACGGCGTAGTCGGTGCACCGAGAGCCAAGCCACTCGGCTTGGTGGGCATTAAAGTCTCCTAATATCACTAAATCCGCGGAGGGATACTGCAGGATGAGTTTATTATTCGCCATTTACAGGTGCTCCAATGAATGAGCTGTGTTTGTATCACTGCTACGGGATCTGTAAAGGCGTGGGTGTGGTGTGAATCCGCCATAATCCACACGTATGCATAATACCAACAGGCCCCTGTCATCCAGGCAGAGACGACAAATGCCCCCAAGAATGGGCATGCATACCCAGGCACGACTTACAAATTAGTGCTCGAGTTTGTACCCGGAGCATTGTAAGTATACTTACTTAGCACCCTACTTACTTAGACCTAGGGAATTACAAATAAAATACATAAACAGGATCTATTTCATTTATTAATGCAATTAAATTTATTATTTACTGCGGCCTTAATTTTGTACACTTTTATACCGTTCGGTTTCAGGCACGTGTGCACTCTATCACTGTACTTTTTCTACAACACACCAGTCTCGTGTGAGTAACGTTTAATGAAGACCAATTTCCGCCGCAACTTTGGTAAAATATTAATATCTGAAAAACAAATTTAAAAACATAATTCTTATGGGTGACATAAATATTGATATCGCACCTGGTAACCTTGACGGAGATGCTGAAGATTATTTAAATGCTTTGGCACACCAAGGTCTTCTCCCTGCTCACACATTCCCCACTCGCAATAGCTCTTGTCTTGATCACGTCATACTAAAGACCCCACACCGTGCTCTCTCTCTTGTCATACAATCTTCACTGACTGACCACGAGACTGTATTACTATCCTTAGATACACGATTACAAATATCGCCTCCACGAACCATTATTAAAGTCAACTATGACGATATATCTTATGTTCTAAATAACACAGACTTCTCGCATATAATGGCTTATTCTGATCCTGAAGTAGCCACTGACAAATTTATTGAAATCCTCCAATGTGTTATATCATTAGAGGTATAAATGTAAATCTTCCGAAAAGCCGACGTATTCTAAGGCCTTGGATTGCACCCGGCCTGCTAAAATGTATTAAGAACAGAGATAGCATGCACAAAAAATTGAAGAAACATCCCGATAATAATACTTTGCGTAACACTTACTACAGATATCGTAATTATTGTAACTATCTATTAAAAAAAGTCAAACAGAAATACGAAAGAGATATTATTAGTAAGGCCGGAAGTAATTCAAAAAAATTATGGCGTGCCGTCAGGGATATCACCCACTTGAATAAAGACTCTATCCAACGATATTCTTTATTGCAAGCATTCTCCTAAAGAATCAGTTAATCATGTTAACTCATTTTTTGCAGCCATCGGTAGAACTCTGGCAGAGAACATACATAATTCCGCTTGCAACAACGCTTCCCTGCCCACCAATGGCTATTGTCTTGACTCCTCCCCGCTCCAATCTTTCATCCTCAATGAAGCTACAATTCGTGAAGTAGACGGGGTTATAAACTCTTTAAGAGAAGACTGTGCAGTGGGCTGGGATAACATCTCGTCTAAGCACCTAAAGCGCAACATTAAAGTTCTGGCTGCCCCGATTACGCATATCTGTAATATCAGCATGGCATCCGGTGTCTTCCCATCCGCTTTCAAAAAAGCTATCGTCCACCCTGTCTTTAAGGCTGGGGACCGCAGCAGTGCGAACAATTACCGTCCTATATCCATCCTTCCTGCATTGTCCAAGATCCTTGAACGATTAATCAACAAAAGGTTATCGAGTTTTCTTGAGGATAAAAGTTTACTTTCGCCAAACCAGTACGGCTTTAGAACTGGCCGGTCATCAGCTGACGCGGTTCACGCTCTCACTGAGCACATAACAAGGAGCTTGGATAATGGCAGCAAATGCTTAACCATCTTTTTAGACCTCGCAAAAGCGTTCGACACTGTGTCGGTTCCCATCCTTCTGAATAGGTTGGAATCGCTGGGTGTACGTGGAAAACAACTTTCTCTCTTCAGGAGTTATCTTTCTGGTCGCTGTCAGAGTGTAGTAATTGACGGGAATTCGAGCTCCTATCTGCCTATAGATTATGGCGTCCCCCAGGGAAGCATTTTAGGTCCTACGCTCTTCTTAACTTACATTAACGAGCTGTGTTCTCTTAAGATGCCCAACTGCAAAATTATTTCCTATGCAGACGATACTGCCCTTCTTTTTTCAAATCTTTATCTTTTTAAACAGTCTGAATTATGCTGAAACAGAAAATCTGCTTCAACCGCTTGTTTAAATTAGGTATTACTATGTGTGCAGTTACCCTATCACTTAGTCATATCCTACACCACTTATGATATAACGTAGACTTACATGTGATCATGTGTTTATATGGGTTTTCTTGTTAACATATATCCACACATTAAATAAACACTTCTCTCTTACACAGATATGGTCTCACCCATAACCCACCACTCGATTACACAACCATCCCAGACATAATTGTAAATGTACCTAGTATAATGTAATAGTTGATTAATTCTCCAATCTATTGTTTGAAAAAAATTGTACTGTGACACCACATGAGGGCAGAGCACTGGAGTCCTGAGATACAGGCCCCTGGCCTAGTTCAAGGCTCCAGTCTCATACAATCATATGATACCGCAAATAGTCTATATTTAGTTTGTATTTAAGATTGTGGAGAAAATAAATAAAATAAACAAATAAAAAAAAAAATTGCTAAGGTGAATATTTATTAGCGATAACTATCGGGGATCATGCAGGTAGTGATTAAAACGAAAGGAATTGATTCTATTAACGGACATGAACATCTTTTTATTATTTACCTAAAAGAATAATTTTGAAATATTAAAAAAAAATTGGTGTTTAAATTTTTTGTTTTCAAGAAGACACTTATGTGTCGCTTATATGAAAAACTTTATTTAGAATGTAAATTGTCAGATCGCCTTATGCATAAATAAATTTAAATGTGGGTAAACAAAAAAATAACATAAGTGCGCCTATTGTTTCCCCAAGACGCGAGCTTGCCGGCATTATTAGATGGCGGTCCAAGTTACAAGCGGTAATACGTAGGTTACACTATACGTTTTGCGTAACTTAAAAAAACAACATGTTATAACCAAAATATTATTGCTTTTCAAAACACTCTACATTTTAAACATTTTTTCATGCGATCGAACCATTTTTTAAAACAGGAGGACCACAGATCTGAAGGCATGTTTTCTACGTGCTGATTGAACGCTATCACTGCCTCTTCGGAGTTGGTAAAAGTGAAACCTGTTATGTTACTTATTGAGGAAAAGAGTGTACAAAAAGGGTTACAAATTTATTAGGGCTATTTATACAAAATATTAAAAAAAAAGGTTCACTTTAAGTTCGGCTAAATAAGGTCTTTAAGAACTCGCGTTATCTTTGTCTAACCGGAATATCACTGTTCTGTTCACTGGAATGTGGCACTGAGTGGCCGCCGGCTATAGTGGCCGACGACTGTAGACAGCTGGTTAGCGTGCTAGCCAGCACGCAGATCCAGATGTAGAAGTTGTTGGTGGACCGCCTTACGGACCAACACCACAGCGGTAACTCCGTCAGCCGCCGTGGTCCACAACAGAGGCTGCAGGTATTATAATTTTTAGATTAGTTAGATGTCCGGAGATTATCGAGTTTGGAAAAGGTAGTAATATCCTGAGGGTTCACCACGTAGCCCTCAGCAGGAGGCTGGTGGTCTCAGACGTGGTGCACTGAATCTCTACTACTCGAAAGCTTCCTCCAGACTGACTTGTTTTCTGTTTTCCGACACTAAAATGTAATATTCTAAAATTTTGAATTACAAATAATATTTTTGACAAATTATCATAAACTAAACAGAGCATGCAAAGAAAAGAGTCTATATAAAACATTAAATAAGGTTGTAACATTACAAACCTCTCATCAAATCTTTGATTTTGGGGAAAATACAGAAATCACAGGGTGCTAGGTCGGGGCTATGCGCAGGATGGGTAACGAGTTGTACTTTTTCGGAAGTTAAAAATGACTTTGTTTTGTTGCCCGCGTGTGAAGAAGCGTTGTCATGATGTAGGAGAACGCGGCTTTTTGGTCGTCTTTCGCGAACTTTTTCTAACACCCTGGGTAAACAAATGGTAGAATACCACTCGGCATTAACACTCTTTTGATCTTCAAGTGGAATTGTGCAGATAGGACCCGTAGCTGAGAAAAAAAAAACGCGATAATATTTTTACCAACGTTTCTCGCCTGCGTCACTTTTGTTGGCCTGTTCTCATTTTCAAACACCCATTCACAAGATTGCTGTTTTTTTTCGGGTTCAAAACAATAAATCCACGTTTCGTCTCCTGTGACAATGTCATAAACAGCATTAGAATGTCCGTGGTCGTACTTCAGTAGTATCTGTGAGTACCATTCCACGCGAGCCTGCTTCTGCTCCGCTGTCAGTTCATGAGGGATCCAACGACAACAAAGTTTCCGAACTTTCAATTCTTTGTGTAAAATTTTCTGAATTTGGCTCATACCAATCCCCAATAGTTGTCGATTTGTCTCATAGGTAATCCGCGGGTTTTCTTCAATTAGTCGCTTAACAGTAGCCACATTGTTTACGTTGACGGCAGTTGAAGGCCGCCCTTCACGAAATTCGTCATGTAAAGAAACTCGACCTCTCTCAAATTCAGAAAACCATCGCCTCACGGTGCTCAAAGAAGGTGCTTCTCTCCCAAACCATTTGGAAGACGAGCAGCACAGTCTTGCGGAGAGAGAGAACTTTTAAAATCATAAAAAATCGTCGCTCTAAAATCTTTTCGACTCAATTCCATTTTCGTTGCGTACGTAGAACTTTGATGTGTGATAAAAAACAATTGACAAATGATTACCCGCCAATTGTTTTTTTTTATTACTAAGTTGGTTGCAACGTTTCAAAAAATATAACATTCGAAATTCAAATAGTTCCGATTAGCTAGAAGTGCAAAACTTTTAGTGTGCCCCTAGTATTACTAAATTTTACTTCACTATTGTTATATTTCTTTCTATTAAGCTGATTTGTATGAAATTCAGCACACACGCCAGTTATAAAGGCAACATTTAGTCAGAACATGTGTGTATTTATTACTCTTACATACAAAAAGAAAGAAAAAATACACTGTACACATTTTGTTAAAACTTTACAGTAACATTTCTCAAACGTCCATTAGAATAACATACAAATCGTAAACCCAAAAAGATGTCATGAAAAATTGTTAGATAATTCATATTATTCCGATTTCTTCCCTGCTGCTAATATGGTAATTCCCTAGGAGCTTAGTGGTAACCTTACTCATTCGCCGGAATACAACAGCTCTCCTGGGTGTTGTTATTTGGCTGCGGTTTTCAGTGAGGTGGAGATACTTCCCCAGTCGGGCTGCTTTGATGCACCCTACCTCTCTTAATGCGTCTTTAATTGGGTAGAGGACTTGCTTACAGGTAGTAAAGGATATATACGTACTGGCAATTTTCTAACGTTTGGTTTAACCTTGCATATCTGTTTTGTCCATTCATCTATTTCTTCAAAGGTGCTGTCTCGGCACATGTTCTTGCAGTTGTTGTGCCCTTCTTCGTCACATTTCACCAAAGGTCCCTTGGGCTTCAAAGGCACAGGTAAGCTTGAAAGGTCTGGAGATGAACCTGCACAATGGCAGGCACCTTCAAGATCATGGGCAAATGGTATTGATGTCAGTCTGTTAAGAAAAGTAGATATACAAATAAACGAAGCTACTTGCATACAAAATAATAATAATAATGGTTGGGGCATAGACAGATGTCGATATAATTGTACTGTAACAACACTAAAAGTGTCTATGGTGTGTATCCGCTTCCACGTTTTACTTTATATATGATATTGATACTACTTTTGCTCTGTACCATGTAACGGTGAAAATCTTATACAATTATAAGAAATAGCACATATCAGGTGTTTTAATTCAATAATCAAGCCTCTGCTTCAAGTAGAAGCGCAAACAATAATAAATATAAATGTAAAGAAAAATATTTTTTTCTCGTTACACGAAATGATATTAAAAAATCGGCCAAGTGCGAGTCGGACTCGCGCACGAAGGGTTCCGTACCATTATCTATAAAAACGGCAAAAAATCACGTTTGTTGTATGGGTTGTTGTTGCCCCCTTAAATATTTATTTTATTCTATTTTTTAGTATTTGTTGTTATAGCGGCAACAGAAATACATCATCTGTGAAAATTTCAATTGTCTAACTATCACTGTTCATGAGATACAGCCTGGTGACAGACGGACGGACAGCGGAGCCTTAGTAATAGGGTTCCGTTTTACCCTTTGGGTACGGAACCCTAAAAAGACTATCCGATGGACACAACTATTAAGATTTTTTTGGTATGTATATTTGCCCGCGACAATTCTCCGAGTGGAGGCGTCCTGTTCAAAAACTTGGTGGGTAGGTATAAAATGAATATAAATTCATAATAATATGGTTGTAACAACCATTAATGTCAACCAAACGAAAACACCTGACTGGGAAGTACCTTCACCTTACAGGAAACCGTAGTCCGTTTTTATGTGATCCGCCAATCAGAAACACCCGTTCCTTTTTTGAAAACTTGTTGAGCTGGGAGCGGGAGTAATTCATTCTGTAATGACCAGAACCAGACCAGAAGGTTTTAAGAACGGCGAAAAATAAGTGTTTTAGTGGCAAGGATCGTTAAGTCATTGCAGTGAGCTATAATTGTTCAGTACTTGAAGAGTAAATGAAATATTATTTTCTACCGAATCTTGATTTATCAAATACTACACCTACGCACTACAAGGTTACTATTACTAATAAAGAAACGTCTTCCAATAAAAATAATGTACATGTAATTATAAACTAATATTTACAAATTATGTTTAAAAAATCGGGTATAGACAGTTATAAATTGTTCTGCCCCCTACGGGCTCTAAGTACTCGCGGGTCTAACGAATGTTCAGGAAGATGAGACCAGGTGCCGTAGGAAGGCGGAGACGGCTGGTAGTTCCCGGACACGACAGATGGTCCGGACGATATGGGAAGCGGTAGTGAGCCTAGTGAGCGTAGTGTCGCCTGCCATCCACCACTGCAAGAGACTCAAGCGCGTACGGACACAGCAGAAGGTCCGAGCCGAGTAGACGAAGTGCAGGAGATAGAGGAGCACTCCGGACACAGAAGGAGGACCACGTGGAGATGTCTGTACATTTCCGCGCGGTACTGTGTATCGCTTACTAGTTCCCCGCGTAGGCTGACCGTTTTTTGTCGTCCTAAATCCCATGTTCTATCAATTACAGTTTTAAATTTGAATCTGAAGACAATATGTCTTTTCATAAAGTTATCGACTACCAACAATATTTTAAGGACTAAAGAGTTTAATTTCCAGAGTTACTACATTGAAAAATTGTTCGTTACAGACGATTTTTGTAAGTGGTCACCACCGCCCATAGACATCAGCAACACCAAAAGGTCACTGATCCGTTGCCAGCATTTTTAGGTTAACATGGGCTCTTTTCTTGAAGGCACCCATATCGTATTTGTTCACATGTGGAACACCGCTGAGGGTAGTTGATTTCACAATTTCTTCGTACGTGGTAGAAAATATCTTAAGAAGCGTACTGCAGTAGATTGCCACTCATCAAGATTATGAGGGTGAAATTTTAGTTTCGAGGCGAGTGGTACGACAGTGGAACTCAGCGGCTGGTATTATACTCGTCCGAACACTCCTCATGATACAAATTGTACAATACAAAAAGATAAGTAACATCTCTTCGTGTACAAAGCGAGTCCAGCCGAACGGAGATCTCTGGGTCGCCGACGATTCGAACTGCTCTACGTTATATGCGATCAAATGGAGTAAGCAAATATTGTGGCGCACCGGCCCAAAGATGTAACAGTATTCCATGTGAGGCCGGACCTGGTCCTTATAAGGTTGAAGGCGAAAGACGATGTTGAGCTGTAAAATATCGTCTAGACCTAGCCGCGAAACAGTACATCGCTCGATATGACGACACCGATGCTAGGCGTAACCCTGAGGAGAATACCTTCTAATCGAGGAGCTATGATAAATGGAGACTTTTCCGCGGTAAACGCACACTTGTCTTTAGGAGATTAAGTTGAACTAAATTCAGACTACCCCAACCCGAGACCTGTTCTAATGATGTTTCAATTTCAGACACAAGCTGTGATCGGCGCTCATTGACGCACCCCCGAGATATATATCTCCCTCGCACATTTGGAACTTCTTACGATCACTGGGTGTGAGTAAACCTCATGAAAATATTAGGGGTTAAAGTATGAAATTGCCGTTTTATAGTATTAGATACTTTAAATTGACATTTAACTTCCATGGTGTGGGAGTTTCGAGTGAAATTTTTTTCACAGGAATCCTATGGGGTTTTTCTTTTAAAAAATGTGCAACATTTGTTTCAAATTGCAATTGTTCTTTTTATTCAGCTTAGACGGAAAAAATGGATACTTCAAAAATCCGAGTAATTTTTGAATAAGAGTTCCGACGCGGAACTAACGCGTCAGTAGCCATTTTTTTTTTCGTAATTTGGACAATTTTCTACTTGGTAAAAATTTTTCTTCCCAGGAGGCAGTACAAAATGCTTGTAATGTTACAACCTTATTTAATGATTTATATAGAATCTTTTCTTTGCATGCTCTGTTTAGTCTATGACAATTTGTCAAAAATATTGATTTGTAATTCAAAATTTTAAAATATTACATTTTAGTGTCGGAAAACAGAAAACAAGTCAGTCTGGAGGAAGCTTTCGAGAAGTAGAGATTCAGTGCACCACGTCTGAGACCACCAGCCTCCTGCTGAGGGCTACGTGGTGAACCCTCGGGATATTACTACCTTTTCCAAACTCGATAATTTCCGGATATCTAACTAATCTAAAAATTATAATACCTGCAGCCCCTGTTGTGGACTACGGCGGCTGACAAAGATACCGCTGCGGTGTTGGTCCGTAAGGCGGTCCCCACCATTACCAACAACTTCTACGTCTGGATCTGCGTGCTGGCTAGCACGCTAACCTGCCGTCTACAGTCGTCGACCACTATAGCCGGCGGCCACTTAGTACACCCACCAGTGATTCTATCAGTGATATACCGGTTAGACAAATTAAAGCGCGAGTTCTTAAAGACCTTATTTAGCCGAACTTAAAGTTTAACCTTTTTTTATATTTATTATATTTTGTAAAATAGACATATTAAATTAGTATCGCTTTTAATACTCCCTTTTCTTCAACTAGTAACATAACATGCTTTAACACAGTTTGTCGAATCTAGATCCCCAAAGTTCTATCGCAAAGGCATGAATAAACTTCCGGTTAGATAGCAGCAATGTATAGATAATAAGAGTAAATATTTTAATTAAATAAATATCTTACATCATTATAATTTTTCAGTACAAATCGGCAGCTTCATACTTTAACCCCTAATATTAATGATAATCTTAACGATCCAAAATTGTTTATTTAGCGAATAAACATTTTTCTACTTCGCCCTTCGCCTTTCCCAACGTTATTAACCCGAAGGTAACTCATTCACTTTTCGCAATATCACAAAGGAGGAAGTTAGAAAAAGCATTGTTTCTAGCACTACAAAAGATGTGCGCAGCAATGGCTTGAGTTATGACATGCTTACACCTGTTATCGAACTTGAGATTCCGGTGATTACACACATAATTATTTTTCTCTCACTCACAATGTGTTCCCAACTGCTTGGAAAATGGTTCAAGTTATCCCCCTTCCTAAGACGTCTATTCGACGTATTTTTCTCAATACCGTACTATTTCTATACTTTCCCTACTGAAGTGAAGGTATTTATGGACAGCACTTTCGAGAACCTTAGAGTTCTCGAAAGTGCTATCCATAAACAACTTCACGCATATCTTTCTTGCAACAATCGTCTCAGCCCTTACCAATCAGGCTTTCGTCCCAATCACAGTACGGTCACTGCATTGCTCAATGTCACGGTATGGACAACAAAAAAACTCTCTTTAGACTTAGAACAATGCATTTAATTTTGTCGATTTTAACATTCTCCTAGTTATACTTCGCTCAATAATTTTTTTTCCTCCTGTGATGGCATGGTTCGACTCCTACCTTCGTGGGCACTAAATTTTATACAAATAGTTTTAGTTGAATTTAATAAAAGATTATTGCATGTGAACTACACACATCAAAAGTGTCTAGGGATCAAGCATTTTTATGCGGATTTCTTGAGATTGAGATGTGGCTTTGTAATAAAAAAATATATAAAATATATAAACGTATACGACACTGGAGAACCCCTGGACGCCAACAGCGATTAAAATCCTGCCAGGAAGTCCATCCTTATAGTGGTGGAACCATCATGGTATGGGCGGGTATTTGGATCGGCGGAAGAACTGAGTTGATTTAGATCAGAGGCAACCTCAACGCTCAAATTTATGCTGAGACGATTGTATCAGACGTCATCGTTCCTCTACAAGTGCAAATCGGTCCCTTATTTCAGTTAATGCATGATAATGCACGACCGCACACCGCAAGAGTTGTAAGACAGACTCTCGCCGCAGCTAACATCAATGTCATGCCCTGGCCTGCTCAGTCGCCAGACTTGAACCCGATTGAGCATGCATGGGATATGCTACAGAGAAGAGCTCTGCCGAATATGGAGGGTATCCAGTCGCAAGAAGACCTTTTTTTGGTGTTGCAACGAACATGGGCGGCCATTCCACAGCGTGATTTGGATGAACTCATTTTGAGTATGCCAAACCGATGTTCTTGTGTTGTTAGTGTTCGCGGTAGAAACACGGATTATTAATTGTTTAAGTTACCCAATAAAATTTTAAAGAAAACTGTTATTTCAGTCTTTTTTTCGAACTTTAATGTTAGTGGTTCAAATGTCAAAAATCCCTTTATTATGAAAATGGCAAATTTCTTTATTAATGCAAAGGTGACTTGGTTTATCGTTACTGTAGACAAACGAAAACACTTTATTTGATGAATCCTTAAAGAAAATTTTAATTAATATCAATCAGGAGAAAAGTTATTGCAAAAATATATGTTGATCCCTAGACACTTTTGATGTGTGTAATTTAGAATAACACATAGAACACTATGTACCTTGTCAATATTTACACACGCAAAATAAAGACAATAATATAAATCTTGGCTAGCCCCAGTTTTATGTTTTGCAAAAAGGATTACAATACGTTTATTTGATAAGTAGCTTCTTTCCTTTAGTTCCAGCCAAGAGGAATCTTCAAAGAGTTGTCCTCACTGATTCCTATTGGATGATGTTCTTTTTTGGGACCAACTGGGTGTTTGATTTAGCATACATACCTAGCAAAATCAGGTGGTTGAGTGGGTTCTGGAGTATTGGGATTATCAACCATGGCTCAACGATTCTGAGAATAATTATTAATAATCCTAAATTTGATACAAAACGATTAAGTAAGAGCATGACGAATTAGGATTTCTGAGATGGACATATTTTAGGAAATACTTATCTATCTATAACTTCACAAAAAAGCATAAAGTACCAAACGCCACATGACTCGGTCCATACATATCTCACTGAATTCTTTAACATTCATAGCTGTACTCTCGTGTTGTTCATCTGTTTTGCGATTCTTTCTTCCTGTATTCCTTTTACATCAGAACCAACGGAACATGCCTCTTCTTATTTTAATAACGACATTTTCTTTCTGACCTACTCTGTTTCTTACATCGTCATTGTAAATGCTGTCTACAAGCGTCACGCCACAAATTTTTCAATAATAATAGCTAGTATTTTTGTAATAATAATAGCTTTTCTGAGAATTCCTATAACTGCGTCTTGAAAGTCGTTAGTTTCCTATCCATTATAATGCTAAGGATTTTCTCACGAGTTAATTACCATAATCAACATCGAATGTGACGCGAAAATAATTTAAACTACCTAGAACAAAAGCGTGATTAATTATACCGGTATTACGTACAATGATGTTCATTATATATGTATATTTTTAACGAACTTACATACTTTATAGAAAGTCGTAAAACAACGTATTCACACAAAATGGTCGATAAATTGTGGATTATTTATTTTGTAGAGAAGTCTATTTTTGTTACCGGTACAAGTACCTGGTTAGGCGGAGGGGACCCAACACCACATTACTGTCCTACATATTTAACCGTTTACTTTTACATTCATATCTATTTTCATTGCCGGTTTTTATATACTTGCCGGGTTGTAGGACTCTTAACGTCACTTTCTTATAAAATGCAACTTTGCTCACAAGTAGTCTCGCCCTTGTTTGGCTCCCATATCCTTCGAATTTTGATGTTGCACAACTATTTCATCATTCTTTCATCACAAATTCAAAAAAAAACCAACGAAGCAGAGTTCATACATACTATCAATGTTACGATAATAACTTAATAACAAACTTTGACATAAAGCCTACATTGTCAATCTAATCAATGACCTACAAGTGGGCGGGGCTTAAAAGTCGTGTACACCAGCGACGTATCATATATAGACACGTTATACACCAACATTATTGTATTTTAAAATGGCGCAAGTAGTACTGTATCTACGTACAGTTATTTATCATCACACTTTGCTCTAAAATGAGACAAATGATAGGGAATACCATTCGTTAGAAAGAGACGAATATACATGGTTAGTTACGTATTGATTGCTGCTGAGCGCTCATTGGCGCGAGCACTGATTTACCGATACGGAGGAGACTGGGGAAAAAGCTCTGGATTTAATTATTTCAAGTGTTCAAAATAATAAAACCAATTATGTACAAAACATCTATTTTCGTAATATAAATTGTGAACAATGAAATTATAAAATAATATCGAGTCAGTCTGTGAGTGAATAAAAAAAAATACGTATTATATTCCCTGAAATAAACTTAACTTAATCCTTTTTTGTCTTTTTTAATCAGTTTTCAAATCTAGATTATTTTTATGCGCGAAATATATCCGTACATTAGTGAACTTCTCTATAATAGCGCCTGTTAGGTGAAGGCTGTGATTATAAGTCGGATATTGCTCTAGGGAACGACAATTTAAAGAGGAAAATACATCATTGCGATATAGGAAAGACTTTAAATGACGACTCGAAATATGACGAGCTCGGTGGCTCAGTCGTGAATGACGCAACTTTGACACCAATGCTCGTGGGTTCGATTCCCACACAAGGCAAACATTTGTGTGCATGAACATGTCTGTTTGTCTTGATCTGGATGTTTTAAGAGAGGTAGGGCGCATCAAAGCAGCCCGTCTGGGGAAGTACCTCCACCTCACCGAAAACCGCAGCCAAATAACAACTACCTAGAGGGTTGTTGTGTTCCTACGTGTGAGTTTGGTCACCAGTAAGCTCCCGAGGAGTTGCTGTGTAAGCAGCAGAGGAGGCATCGCGCGAGTGATAATTAATATATCGCAAGCGTTAATAGGCTACGGTACCCGCTTTACATCAGGTAGGCCGTATGCTTGTATGCCTCCCGACGTAGTATAAAAAAAAATACCATTTTTTTATTCATCAAACAATCTAGGTAATCTAAAATGGAAAGAAATAAATAATAAGTAATATTCTATTTCCTTCATTCTTTTCTAGAACGTGTAGTTACTAGTATCTAATAATTGAAAATAAGGTAGGTAGGCGTATTACTTAATATAAAACAAAGTTAGGAATAAATTTAATTCACAACTCTGTGTTCATAACGTGATAGTCAAATTTTCCTCAACTTCCCCTAGCAACGGCTGCCACTAGACCCGCTCTAATATTGTTAAAAACTAAATACATTTACTATGTTTTTAATAAAGAAAACTGTACTTTCAAATGAAATGACACGTTTTCCTTGTCTTTAACAGTTGCCGCGTAATTTGTAGACCATCTAAAAACACAGGAAGGCGTTTTTGCCAGAAATAACTTATTTACGCTTTGTGGCGAAGTACGTATAGACGTGACGCGAGAGCGTGCCCAACTGAATCCGAGGTGGGCAATTACCTTACTTTCGTATTGCCATTCTAGAGCGTGTACGACGTATCTATGACTATTAAAACATCTTAGGTGTACACGCGTCGTTTAGTCGAAGATTTTTCACGCAAGCGAGCACATGTCAAATCTTTGTGTGCGTTTTAATTTTTATCACTGTAAATCAACTAAAAATCATCATGATAGGTTGTGTTGTGAAGTGGTGCAGGAGCCATACAATATTTAAATGTCCTGGGATCACTTTTCACTAATAATAGTTGCTCAAAAATAATTATAATTAAAAATGTTCAAATACGCTATGAAATCGAGATGGTCAATATTATGCCAAATGAAGTCAGTCAATTTTCGACTTTAGTAGGATCTTTTTTTCCTCTTGATAAAATATTTAAAACGATAAAATTATCAAATATATTTTTACAACTAATACATTTTGCTTATTTTGTTTACTTTTAATTTTCCTACCGATTTAATTCGTCAAAATAACTGGATAGTTGCAGTTAGGCTAGAAAGAAATCAGACGTCAGCTATAGAGGTCAGACCATAGACAACAGAAGGGGCAGACGGTAGTCGCTCCAATATAAGCTGGACTCTCGTCACATCAATATGTAACCCACTCCAGGGACTTCAGCATAATATAAACAAATAAGTAGGCCGACTCGAGCCCCGAGCGAACGATAATAGCCTAAACACGTAGGGATGTCGTTTATACAATCATCATAAATGCATAGTCTATCTATATACAAAACAATTTTCCCCTGTAGAGGAATCATCAGGTATTTATAATACAAAGTTTTTCTTAATTAATTTTTGTACATAGACCAGGAGCTTATTACAATTTTTTCATTACCTACGTCATGTTACCTGTTTAATGATTTGAAAAATTACAGTCGAAATAGGATTAATTCAAACGTGGCTTTACTGAATCATGTATTTATTGAAATAAAATTAAATGATTTTGAAATTGTATTGAAGTTATACTTCTTTAGGCGCGTAATGAAAAAATGATGAGTGAAATTTTAAGATACTGTAACACAAAAGTTTGAAGCTGCCCTGTAAAAAACAGGTTTAAGCTACCCGCTAAAACGTTCATTAAGTCACGAAAAATATGCTCAAAACTGCAGCCAAATAACAATTCCCTGGTAGGTTGTGGTGTTCATGCGAGTGAGTGACGTTACTACCTCGCAGAAAACTGCAGCCGAATAACAAATCCCTGGAGGGTTTTGTGTTCATGTGAGTAAGTGACGTTACCACCTCACAGGCAACTGCAGCCAAATAACAATTCCCTGGAGGGTTATTGTGTTCATGCGAGTGAGTGACGTTATTACCTCACGGAAAACTTGTTTGGAATTTGTTATTTGGCTGCCGTTGCCTGTGAGGTGGTAACGTCACTCACTCGCATGAACACAACATCTGTCCAGCGAATTGTTATTTGGCTCCAGTTTCCCGTGAGGTAGTAACGATACTCACTCGCATAAACACAACAACCCTCCAAGGAATTGTTATTTGGCTGCAGTTGTCTGTGAGGGTGTAACGTCACTCACTCGCATGAACACAACATCCCTCCAGGGATTTGTTATTTAATGATGCCAGAGAAGTATAACTTCTTACGCGCGTACATAAGTACACGCACTCATTTTTTTTTACACTAAACTATTTTTACTTTTTCATTACAACACTTATCAAAATTATAATCTTTATATTCGGAAATATAATATTCTTACAGTAGCTTAAAATGGTAGGCAGTAAACGTACTTTTTTCTGTAGGAAATTTGTGATTTTTTAACAAAATTACACATTTGATACAGAAAAAAAATCTTTTTACTTTTTAGCCATCTTTACGATTATTATTATATTACGAGCTCGGTGGCGCAGTGGTGAAACGCGTTGTTACACTACTTTGACACCAACGCTCGTGGGTTCGATTCGCACACAGTACAAACATTTGTGTGCATGAACATGTCTGTTTGTCTGGGTCTGGGTATTTTCTATGTATGATAAGTATTAACAAAAAAAAATGTATTCACGTATGTTTATCAGTTGTCTAGTACCCATAACACAAGCTTCGCTTACTTTGGGACTAGATGGCGCTATGTAATTTGTCCGACAATATTTATTATTATTTATTATTTACGCGTTTGTAGTTAAAGTAGGTAGGTAGGTACACGTACAAATTATTACGAGCGGAAGCGGGGCGCGGGCGGTATTACGCACGGCGTAGCCACGACTGGCGTACCTTTTGCAGCGATAAATTTTGTCAGTGTGTACGTGCGACGACGCATACGTACGGGTGGACACACATACAAACCGCATTCGGTGCGTATCTATGAAGATATCCTACTTATTTGATTTTACTATGACTCTAGGCTCCGTAGTGGATGCAACCGCGATTTACCGCTTGAAGAAGAAGAATATTTAAACTCATCGTTCAAATAACTACTCAGCCGGGAATCAAACCAACAACACTAAACAGGACCTATGCGCAGAAGATAGCTACACTGCTAACTATACGGCTATACGGGTTGTCAAAATAATATTGTCATAAATAATTATTCGTAGTGGAATTCCTATCAACTATATCACGTTATGGCTGGCATGTAGGGAAATAAGTCCGCCATTGCATTTAAATTATATTGTTTAATTAGTTCTGTTTATTTTGTGCAATAAATTGATTACATACATACCTACATATTATGGCCTCATCATTTCACTTTTCTATTTAAATACCAATTTATCATCCATTCGTATGTATAACAACTTATCAAATAATTGCAATTAAAACATAACAAATAAAATCTATTTATTTTATAGCATAAAAAATATTATGTTATTATATGTTTGTTCCTTTTCCCTTATAGCATAACATCGTCCACGCCGCTATGACTCAACTGCTACTATTGACATTGCAGTCTGCGCGCGAACCAATCTGTGCTCTTGTTTTGAATTTAAACCAATCACTAGGCACGTGTATTAGTGTAACCTAATTGATTCGTAATTTGAACATACGTCGTTTTGGTTTCACGTAGAGCCACTTTTTGTGTGGAATTTGTTCTGAGTTACAGTTCCTGACCTATTATTTATTCGTAGTCAATGACACTGGGGCTGCAACAGCAGTATAAAGAGATAACGAGTATTTTATCTGAATATATTAAACAACACACATCCCAAGCAGTGCAAATTGACTGAATAATTTAAACAATATTAAAGCCAGTGGTCCTGATGGTGTCCCAGCGCTTGTTCTGAAAAAATGTGCAGCGGAGTTGTCCCCGGTGTCGACGCGCCTCTTTCGTCTCTCGTACTCGACCGGTTGTATTTCGGAGGCTTGGAGAGAGGCCAATGTGCAGCCGGTCCCAAAAAAGGGAGACCGTTCGGACCCATCAAATTACCGCCTCATTGCCGTAACTTCAGTGTTGTGCAAAGTCATGGACGGATCCTTAACAATCAATTAATCCATTACCTAGAAGATCTCCTCCTTAATTAATGATCGTCAATATGGCCTTAAGGCCATCATGTCGATTTAAATCGACATGATCGACGGGTGATCTTCTAGCATATGTGACGTACCTCTGGTCGTCACATATGCTAGAAGATCATCTGATAAACATAGCGACTATGGCAGTCAGCCTAGATATCGCCAAGGTATTTGATCGGGTTTGGCATAAAGCACTTCTATTCAAACTTCCGGCATACGGTCTCCCCTCCAGCTTTGTAAGTGGATTGCTGGCTTCCTGCATGAGCGTAGAATCCGAGTCCTAGCAGATGGATGGGCTTCGCGGTTCTTGTCAGTGAATGCTGGTGTCCCACAGAACTCCGTCCTGCCGCCCACCCTCTTTCTTCTTCATATCAATGACATGCTGCCACTTGGTAATATTCATTGCTATGCAGATGACAGTACGGTTCATGGGCGATATTTCGGGCGGCCTAGTGCTGGTCGGGCAGAAATCGGTGAGAAGCGCGTGAGTCTTGTTGTTGAGCTTAATCGGGTTTCAGACCTCATTAGTAAATGGGGTTCCAATAACCTGGTTGGGTTTAATACCAAGAAAACTCAGGTGTGCGCGTTTACAACAATAATGCTCCCATTTCACCCCACTCCCAGTCTTCAGGGCGCTACCCTCAATATGCGAGATAGCCCGAATATGCTAGGCATGGATATTCATTGCGACCTAAACCAACGAAATTACATAGAGAATCTCATCTTAACAGCTTCGAAAAAACTCGGAGTCCTGGACAGGGTGCGCTGGTTCTTCACGCCGGACCAGCTTTGTCTTCGTTATAAGCCTCAAGTTCGGGCCTGCGTGGAGTATTTGCTCGCATCTCTGGGACAGCTCCGCACAGTATCTTCTCGAGGCTCTCGATAGGTTGCAGCGACGGGCTATCCGGATAATCGACGACGAAGAGGTCACAAAAAACCTAGAACCTCTGTAACTTCGTAGGGGCATAGGCTCGCTAAGTATATTTTACCACCTGTACCATGGTGAGTGCTCTGAAGAACTATTTTGTCTTATCCCGCCCTTTCCCTACCGTCATAGAATCACACGTGCAGGCTTGCGATGTCATCATTCCACTGTTAAAGACATTTCTTCTCGTACTAAAAGTTCGGCAACTCCAATCATTCAATCAATCAATATTTATTCAGTAACAATTTTTTACAATTGTGTTTGAATTTTAGACTAAACATAATAATATATAATTGTCAACTATACATGCACAACATTACGTAATACTAATATACAACACACTAATATACACATTAATATACAATTAATAAACCTCAATCAATTAAAAACATAGTATTGAAAATATAGTATTAATTATCATTATTCTCATCAAGTATTATAATTAAAAATATCGTCAAGATTATAAAATTTTTTTTGCAACAACCATAATTTCAATCTCGATTTAAAGAGATGAACGCTTCTAATGACTTTCAACTCGTTAGGCAACTTATTGTATGCTTTTATAGCCTGGAAACGTGCACAATGTAGTACTATGTTAAAACCGGGTATTATGTCTGTTTGTAAATTCTTTCTTCTAGTACCTTCCCGTAATAATCTTTCTTCCTCTGTCTCAGTCTTAGACAATTGTTTTTGAGGTCCGTCAGCAATATAAGTATGTAGAGACTTGGAACGGTTAGAATTTCAAGGTCAGAGAAATGCAGTCTACACGATTCCCATGGTGGAATTCTTATCATTGCACGTATGGCCCTTTTTTGGATTACAAATGCTCTGTTTATATTATATTTATAGCTATTTCCCCAGTACTTTATGCTATATCTTAATTTTGATTCAACTAGTGCGAAATAAACTATTTTTAGTTGATCTACATTTATGTCATCTCGAAGGCTTCGTATTGCAAAACACGCTGACGATAAACTATTTTCAATTGCTGAAATTTCACTTTTCCAGTTTAGATATTCATCAATATATGTACCTAAAAATTTTACATTATTGGTTGTATCCACTTTTTCACCATTTAATTTAACGTCCAAGGTAGCCTTATTTTTAGTTGTCAATTTAAATAAAATATTTTTTGTTTTACTACAATTTAATTTTAAATTATTTATATTAAACCATTCATTAAAGGCGTTTAGTGCAATGTTCATCTTAATATTCAATTGATCTATGTCAGTATCATAAATTATAGCATTTGTATCGTCAGCAAAGTTTATTAATTCAATGTCAGGTATGTTTCTCTTAATATAATTAATGAGATCATTTGTGAAAATTATGAATAATATTGGCCCTAAGATCGATCCCTGCGGTACACCTCTTGCTATTTGTTTAATTTTAGATCTAGCTGTCTTTTCACGACCATTTTCGATTTTAGTAATTTCTATGAACTGTCGTCTATTTTTCAGATATGACTTAAAGAGATTTAATTCGTTTCCCCGAATTCCATAATGTTCCAGTTTTCGTAATAGTATTTCATGGTTTACAGCATCAAAGGCAGAGCTGAGGTCCAAAAATAGGCCCACAACTTTTTTCTTATCGTTTAGTTTTGTGGTTACCTCATCTATTAACAAATCTATAGCATCTCTTGTGCCTTTTTCTTTTTGATATCCAAATTGTTTATCGCTAAGTATATTATTAATTTTTAAGTGCCACAATAGACGTTTCTTGATAAGTTTTTCAAAAATCTTTGAGAGTATCGGCAATAAGGATATAGGCCTATAATTTTTTGGATCACTTTTCAATTTCTTTTTAAAAACTGGTATTACTTTGGCAATTTTCAGCTGGTCAGGAAATATACCCCTATTTAAACATTCGTTAAACAATTTACACAATGGTTCAGCCAACAATTGTATGTTATCTTTAATTACGGTTATAGGTATGTCATCATAGCCACAAGATCTTTTAGATTCCATACCATTTACTACATTGATAATTTCTTGAGGCGTAATAGCATTCCAAGTCATATTGTCACTTACTCTGTTTGAGTTTTCCGTCAGTATTTTGATAGCCTTGTTATTACTAGCTTGTGAGTCCGATTCAATTTTAAAGCAGTCCGAGAAAGTGTTAACTACTTCCTGAATATCATCTATTATCTTATCATCAATTTTTAACTGTATTTGATCCTTAAAGGTTCTAGGGTTTTTATTTCTACTTTGATTCACGACCTTCCATAAAGCTTTCGTAGAATCTTTGGCATTATCAATTTCCCGAGTAATAGCATTTTTCCTCGCATTTTTAAGCACTTTTTTATATATTTTGATGTATGTATGTTTGTATGTTAATAAGGACTCATGACAACTTTCCGAATTTAATGTACACAACAATCGCTTCATTTTACTTGAGATTTTTATACCTCGAGTCACCCACTTAAGCTTTGATGTAGCCCCAGCAAGAATTCTAATTCTTTGTCTTTTAAAACAAGTATCAAATATGGTCTTAAAAGATTTTAAAAAGCTGTTTATTCCCATGTCAATCCAGTTTTCTGTTAGTAATTTTTGTTTAAACTTATTTTTATTTTTCTTATTGAAAATTCTTCGTTCCGATATATAATAATCATTTTTATTATTTTTAGCATGTTTTAGTCCTAAGTTACAATATAGACCAGCATGTCCATCAGCTGAACCATTGTGATCTACAACTTTATTTAGAATAGTCTCTTCAGGTAAATTAGTCAAAATATTGTCGATGCAAGATTCGGAATTATTATGTTTATAGGTTGGCATATCAACAAGATGTCTGAAGTTATAACATTTTAAAAGAGATAAAATATTTTTACATTTAGCGTCATCATTTAAGAAATTAATATTGAAATCTCCACAAATAACACATAGTTTATCTATACAGTATTCTAATAATTTTTCAAGTTCACTAAAAAAGATGTCTAGATTTTTATCTATCGGATTTCTATATAAACAGAAAATATAAAGATTCGTATATACGTCGCGTAAACCACAAATTTCAAAACATTCAGATTTATAAAGTTTATTACATATGGGCAAATTCGCAGTCTCCCTATCATTTATACCAAATATTAAAGTTCCACCTCGTTTTTTGCTTACTCTAGTGTTGTATGCACACAGTTTGTAGCCTTCTATATTAATTAACGGTGCTGTAACTTGATTTAAAAAATGTTCACTTATGCATATGTAGTGGATCTTCATATCTTGTTGCTCTATGTACATTTCGAGTTCGTGTCTCTTATTGGTTAGACCACATACATTTTGATGAAAGATGTTCAGACTAACAGAATTTTTGTCAACGAAAAAGCTGCTTCTGTTTATGCTCTTCGTGAGAAAGCTCAATCTCAGCCATCTCAGGGTGTGTTAGGTTTAATTTATTTTCTTCGGATTTTTCTGATTTTTCTGAACTCCCTGCTTCCATTCGCACACGTTCTATGCTATTTGTTTTTTTAGTCAATTCATTAGAATAATACTGTATGAAGTTGTGTGCGCTAGAATTTACTGACTCATTATCTACATAATTTGAAAACACATTATGAGAATGAAGTACTCTAATTTCCATTATTAAATATTTTATGTCGTACTATCTGTCGTACTATTCAAATGTGGAACGCCTTGCTTGCACATGTGTTTCCTCCTTCCTATAACATGGGACCCTTCAAACAAAGCGTGAAGAAGCACCTTGCGGGCCAGCATTTAGTTTGTATTTAAGATTGTGGAGAAAATAAATAAAATAAACAATAAGCATAGTAGCGTCAATTTTTTTTATTTTATTTATTTATTTTATTTATTTTATTTATTTTATTTATTTTATTTATTTTATTTATTTTATTTATTTTATTTATTTTATTTATTTTATTTATTTTATTTATTTTATTTATTTTATTTATTTTATTTATTTTATTTATTTTATTTATTTTATTTATTTTATTTATTTTATTTATTTTATTTATTTTATTTATTTTATTTATTTTATTTATTTTATTTATTTTATTTATTTTATTTATTTTATTTATTTTATTTATTTTATTTATTTTATTTATTTTATTTATTTTATTTATTTTATTTATTTTATTTATTTTATTTATTTTATTTATTTTATTTATTTATTTAATTGCCGCCTCAATTTGGGCTCCTCTTTTCGCTTAACAGGCGAAGCAGAGCCAATAAAAAAAATAGTTCTCATGGTGAAATCGCTGGAGGAAGTTATCGCCATGCTTAATGACCTCAATAGTGTTTCCAACCAGGTAGGTCTAAAGATGAACGTGAACAAGACTAAGATCATGTCGAATGTCCATGTTACACATAAGCACTAAGCTCGAAGTTGTTGACGAATATGTCTACCTAGGACAGCTTATTCAGTTAGGTAAATCCAACTTCGACCGAGAGATCAACAGACGGAGGATTGGCAAGGTCCGGTACCTAAGCCTAAGCCATAAAATTTGGCGAAGATACTAATTTTCACATAGACCTCCATAACCAAATCTTTCTTGAGTTAAGTCACACGTTTTTCCAAATATAATGTCTTGAATAAATGCGGGTTTTCTCATGATGTTTTCCGCCTATAAAGTGATAATTACAAATATGTACAAAAATCCGAAAACACATATTTGACGGTACATTAGGACAAACGGTACACTAGGGTTCCAACAAAGGACCGTCGGATTCGGTCAGGTCGGTCTTTATCCGCTTAGCTTTTCTGGCGAGCTCGGTGGCTCAGTCGTGAATAAGGCGACTTTGACACCAACGCTCGTGGGTTCGATTCCCACACATGGCAAACATTTGTGTGCATGAACATGTCTGTTTGTCTTGGTCTTGTTATGATACGATGCGTGTATTAAATAAAGAAAGAAGTACTTTTGGAAATAAATGTGTTTTAATATATGTCTGACATAACAAGTCACACACCCAGTCTATATCAAAACCAAAGACCACACACATCCCCAAAGAGATCGTACATAACCATTAATAGATAACATAACATGCCTCTCTTAAAAGCTAACTTAACTAATACAATTCATAAAACAATCATTATTCCAAGGTACAAACTAAACTAACTTTAATAACAAGAACAATTTTATGCGCAACAAAAACAATTAGGCTTTTGGACCCCTCTTCCCGATCTAGTCGTTATAACATTGCAAAGAAATAGTAATAAAATTCTCTATGAATATTTTTTCACTCGTTTTATTACATAAATATAGTCAATACAAGAATTTTATATTGTGAGAAGTAACTATCTTTTGTTTTTGTCTTATTGAAATAATTACTGTGGTGTGTACCATTGCTTAATTTTAAATACACGAAACCTGCCTTCCCAAACGATATCCTATAGTGCTTACATCTCTTCCCCTTGCACATCAGCGAGAACAAAGTGCAATTTGATGCACTGATTGTATGAATTAACTTACTTTAAAGGTTCGAAGTCTCCTAGCACGCCAATGAAACGGGCGAGAAATATGATGCACAGAACACTACACGTGGCTTTGAAAAACATATTCTCTGTGTTTCTGTTTCTTGTAAACTGATATCGCACAAGTCATGCACACTAGATTTATAGCAACAAGCATTAATTAATGTGTGGGGAGACCACATAATTAAATACTAGTAGTATTTTTGCATCTGTTGTTAAATGTTATATAGAATAAAGTAAAAAGACCTTAACATTTTTGTATGTAAGAAAATTCAGTTAAAGGGTTTAACAAAGGTGACTTAAAACTTTAGTAAATAATGATTCAATGAACTTACCAAGTCAAGCTCGGTCATAATTCTGAACTTGCGGTGAATAGAGATACATTGTTATTAATATTTATCTATTTTGTAAATCAGCGTAAAAGTCATAGGGGTTCAAGTGCTAGAAGCATGCTCATTCGCGACCTCTGCCAATCAATCTACGGCCCCAACACCGAACCATGAGGACAGCCCTGCGTAAGCACCTTCGAAGCATATGCTGCTTCGAATTGCTTTTAATATTTATCTATTTTGTTAAATCGGCGTAAAGTCATAAGGGGTCATGTGCCAGAAGCGTGCTCGTTCGCGACCCCTGCCAATCAATCTACGGCTCCAACACCGAACCCTGAGGACAGCCCGTAGCAGCGTAATAGCCAAGTTTTAATTTAGTTGTATCATTGGAAAAGTACCTACGATCGAATAAGGGACTATATGTTGTTATGGCAACCTCTCGCCTTTAGTTTCAGCAACAACATTGGCCACCATGCATTATCGAAGGCACCTGAAATGTCTAAAAAAATACCTACAACGTATTTACTATCCGAGAGTTCCACAATTTTACGCACCGCGACTGCCGCATCAACAGTATACTTGCCGATGGTAAAGTCGTATTGATTTTTATGAAATTAAGGGCCACCGGGCAGCAAACGTGGTACAATTAATCGTTCAAGTAGTTTACCCAACGATGGCAGTAGGGTAATAGGGCGATAAGACTTCGGATCGTCGGATTGCTTTTCACCGCTTTTGGTATTATTTTTGTAACACCACTACCTACGCAAAACTCTAGGAAAGTTCTACAATACGCCGGTATAATACCTTTAAAATAGGTTAAGCAGCAACTTCGCAAACATCCTTGATCATTTTGTTTGAGATTTTATCATCACCAGAAGCTTTATTTGTTGATAATGTTTTAACGACATGTAGAAATTCGTTCATTGACACTACAGTTGACATTGGAGTGGCAGGGCACAGATCTGCCTCGCGATGGTAGTCACTGTCGTTATCAGGACAGTCATCTGGAAGCAAAGCATGCAGAAATGCATCAGTAGGCTCCTCTACTACCAGCTCCTATGACTACTTTATGACCAGAAAGCGCATGAAAAACTCTACGCAGATGGAGTAAATAAGGACCTACTGGGTCTGAATATTGAAAATAACAACTCACTATGAACAGTCTTAGATATGGGGATGTTTCTTCAGCTACCGCACAGTGCGTGGACATTATGTTATTTATCGCTGTTATAGTTAACCGCTTTTTCGAGCATAAATACCTGCGCGTAACTTGTTACTGAGCTGTAGGAATTTACTAGTTAGTTGGGCTCGTTGGTATTGCTCCTCAACTAAAACTTGATCGAGCTTGTAGTCCGGAACAGCTTATCTAACTCTGATGTTGCAATTTTATCGTTGTGAAGATTTCATTGAGTAATCAACACGTTATCCATATCTGGTATTTGTATATTGTACTCCAACCTAGCCGCGTAGGTTGGACAAGATTCTGACCCGGTCTTATGGTCAAACACCTTCAAAAAACTTTTAGATAACTGCTTGTTCTTGATTTTGTACTGACTTTACTCCGGACGATGTTGCACAATAATTTCGTGACCCATATTTATTGAGATATTTTCATAGTTCTGAGGGTATTTGAACATCTTAAATATTTATTTTTTAATCCGTATGTGCTTCCACTAGTACATTTACACCTGGGATAATGTTGCACAGTAGATGCACACATTACATTTTCATCTAGCTACGGAACTACGATAAAAGGACCCATCATGACTTAGGTTTGAATAATCATGGAGCGGCTGTGCCACTGCGCGGCATCCAGGTTCTCTAACAGTTTAACGAAATGTGCGCGCGCGCGCCACTTGTTTATCGCACACCCCTCTAACACCGCCTTGGCCTGTCAAACGCGGAACTCGGGCCGCTTTTTAGCTAATTATAGCCGTTGGCAGATTTTAAATGTTCTAAACATACTATCTTTTCATAATTATTATATATAATTTTCATAATATCTGTGTATATAGTTAATAGATTCAGGCGTTATTTTGCGAAAGTCAAATTTACATGCAATTTGATCTAACCTGCTTTGTGTGCTTCCGCCACCAATGGTGGTGGTTTGGTGGCGGAAGCACACAAAGCAGGTTAGATCAAATTGCATCTGTGTATATTTTTAAAAAATATCACGGAGTTTCTTTTATAAACACTGTTAGTATGTTACTTGATTCCGACCCCTTTTGCCGCAACTAGGCGCCCCTTTTGCGTGTGGGTGGGTTCTTGAAACCGCTGCTTCTACTGCCAGTTGAGTTCCTGCAGGAAAGCCCGCAACTGTTTATCAATACTCGCATTTCGACCGCCTTTATTCTCCATTCTTGCTCTCTCTGCCATACCTAACTCTCGCTACCTAAATAAACGTTGGGACCAGCTATGTTCAAGCTACTGCCAAGAAGTTTTCCCAACGCTCCATAGGCACTATTTCCAGCACTCACTCGTCTTTCCACATCTGCGGTGTACCTTCCATCCCTGCTGAAGCGCATCCCAGATATACAATCTCATTCACTTCTTCCAACACTTCGTCGACCGTAATTTACATTGGTTCTGGTTTCTTCTCTTTCAAATATCATTATCTTTGTTTTCTTCGCATTCAAAAGTAAGCCTTTCTCCATACATTCGTCTTTCATCATTGTGACCAGTGTCTGCAGTTCAGATGGTGTTTTTGCTAATAACACGCCATCGTCTGCATACAGCAGACAGTTCACCACTAGGTCACCCATGCATAATCCTACATTAGTCGATCTTATTCTGATATTCTCTGTATACGGCTGTTCTCGAGATACAGAATAAACAGCCTAGCAGACATCATGCAATCCTGTTTGACACCAATTTTTACATCAAACCAAATGCGATAGTGTGGAACCCTATTGAATACAAATACGTCTCAATGGTCGGTAAGTTAATGAAGTTCATAAGGTGGTTGTACCATAAGCAGTATGGGTATTATGTCGGGTTCCCAGCTCTGTATCCCAGTGCTTTCCTACTGGGTATGACCGGATACAATTCACTAGAAGTGAGGCGAACCGTCCCACTTATGGAATTTGTATTCGGTCTTCTCAGGGGATTCACACACAACCCGGCAGTGTTGGAGCAGATTGTATTATATGTACCGGACAACTACATTAGAGCGCGATCCCACAAGTTGTTCGCCTGCCGGGGTACGAGGACGACAGCGGCGAGTCACGCACGCTCCATTGACTAGAGCGCTGCGCCTCCTTAATGAAATGTTGATTAAAAACCCAACATTTGATGTATTTAGTTGCTCTAGGAGCGAATTTCATATAGAAGCTACAAAGTTCGCTGAGAATTATTAATTAATGATATCTAATTTGTTTCTTTTCGTTTCTTTATTTGAACACTGTTGAACGCATTGGATTTGTCAAATTTGTAATGTTCAAAATTGTGTATGTATAAATAAATAACATATAAATGTAATATATAAATATAATATATAAGAACCGTGATCAATTCAAACTAAACATGTACTTTAAAAATTTCACACCTTTTTCTATGCGCAGGTACTCGTAACAAGTACACAATTACACTGTGTGCTTGTTACACAAGTACATTGACAAAAAAAGTTATGCTTAATATCATATATCTCATTGTAGAATATAACTACACAACATAAAATAGAAGTGATATAACTACATCACATTTCACGTATGACCAGCGCATTAAAGTCGATGTCCCTAAGATAACCGTGCAGGAAAAATGGATGTTATTGTTGGAGCACCAACAATAACATCCATTTTTCCTATATTTATACCATGAATTGGGTCAAATAGTTGTATTGAATGGTGGCGTATCACGTTTTATATGTAGCTTATTTATATACTGTTTAGTTCGGCTATAAACAAGCATAAATGAACGGCTAATAGACTCTTGTAATACACCGAATATAACTCACATGATGCTAGGGCTCAAGAGCTACTGACCTCACACAGTCAACGGATCGCAATAATCTAAAATGTAGATGGAGTATTACAACAAACTAGCATAATAAATCCCTCAAATAATTATTTATTAATGCGATTACAGTTATTAAAAAATCAGAGTCTCAATATGCTCAGTATGTTTTTACGACTAATTACACGATGGTTTCGTTCACTGTTGTACCGTTTAGCTTTTCGGACGACGTACATTGCTTCACCTTACTGTTTTGACAACACAGCGGAGACTCAACAGTCGCGTCTGCGTATGTCAAAGGCGAGTCACAAACTTTGTAAAATGATGATACCTGAAATATGAACTCTACAAAATTAGGATTGCTAATGTGTAAGGTAATGGTGAATTGTATAATTTATGCGAATGATAACGTGTTAATGTTGTAGTAACAACGTCTGCATTCCAAAATAAAATCTATACAAAATTAGTATTGTAAATGTGTAATACAGTGGGTAAATTATATGATTTATGCAAATGATACCATGTTAATACAGCAGAAACACCATCTGTACTCCAAAAACGAATGACACTCCAAAAAATCTCTAAGTTAAAGTTACAAGTATGTCAAAAAGAGGAAATCAGAAGAAACTCATAAATTTGGTTGATAATACAGTATTGAAACAAGCAAATCAAATTGTTGATGTTCAGAGACGAGTGTGTTCACAAAATTGTATATATTTCTATATATACAATTTTGATTTAGAACGCTGGGATCACTTGCACGCAGGAAACCTTTGGCGAGCACGGTGGCGCAGCACTGTTACGTTACTTTCACACCGATGCTCGTGGGTTTCCACATAGAACAAACATTTGTGTGCATAAACATATCTGTGTCTCTTGGTTTAGGTGTTTTAAGAGAGGTAGGGTGCACCAAAGCAGCGCGTCTGGGGAAGTAACTCCATCTCATAAAAACCCGCAACTAAATAACAACTCCCTAGTGGGCAGTTGTGTTCCTGCGCGCGTGTGAGGTCACCAGTAAACTATTAAGGAGTTGTCGTGTTAACAGCAGAGGTGGCATCGCGCGAGTGATACTCAATGTATTGGAAGCGTTCATATGGTACGGTAACTGCTTTTGCAGACGACGCCCTTTGACGATTTGCAGAAACACCTGCATTTAAAAGGCTGCATTTGCAAAGCCTTTCTCTATTCTCCATTTCATCATTGCAATATTGACAGGGCGTCGTGTGCATACTCCAGACAATTCACAACTAATGTAAATATTTTTAAATGCACAATACAATCTCATCAATTTATTCGAACGCTACCTCGTATTGGAACAAGTAGATGAGATTGTATATCTTGGACATGCGTTTAGCCGGAATGGAAGGTACACCGCTGATGTGGAAAAACAAGTGAATACTGGAAATAGTCGGAATGGAGCGTTGGAAAACTTCTAGGTATAAAAAGCTCGAGGCGGAAGTGGGAACGTGGTACTGATCCCATTGCTAACGGTTTGGAAGCGGCAGCTCAGTATTACTGGGAAAGCGTGAAAATTGAATAAACGCATACGAAATGTAAAAATCTGTGGCGTAACGCTCGTAGACCGATGCCGAGGAACCGACAAGTACTTATACGTGAAAGCTATGTACCTATGATATATTAAAGAATCATGTGAAGTATGCAAAGATTGAGTTATTTCACGTTAGGTTTTTCTTTTATGCTACATCGGGAGGCATACAAGCACACGGCCCACCTGTTATAAAGCGGGTACCGTAGCCTATTAACGCTTGCGATATATTAAATATCACTCGCGCAATGCCTCCTCTGCTGTTTGGTCACCAGTAAGCTCCCAAAGAGTTGATTTGTAACTATTTGGGAGCTTACTGGTGACCTCACTCACACGCATGAACACAACAACCCTTCAGGGAGTTGTGTTTTTGCTGCGGTTTTCCGTGAGGACATTCATGACTGAGCCACCGAGCTCGTAGTTCTCTCCACCTACCACACACAGGACTTTGCGAGAAGTTATAGATTAGAGTTTTCTTTCTTATTTATTTCTAAGTAAAGATTATTTTAAATATTGGTCCCGTAAACTGAAAACCATTAATTCATATATACTTTTAAAGTTAACATTTACGATTACTTACCACCAATTCTTCAGCGTTATTCAAGTTATCGCATATCCTTTGGGACCACTCGGATTTATCCGCAATATTCAGGAGATAGCACAGACTTTTACAGGTGTGATGACCTATTTCGTCACACGTCATTGTAATCCCCGGAGACTTCGAAAGTACAGGGGAACTAGTAGCGTTTGGAGTTTTTGTAAGGAAATCTACACATGTACAGTTACCATTAGGGCCGTCGACCTTTGGTGCCAGGACACTGATTGAAAAAAAAAACATAATATTCAATGAGAACAAAATATGATCACTAACATAGAAGTAAAAAATAAATTTAATATTTACTAAACAAACTTTAAATACAATAATTTCGCTGTTCCAGTGATATCTGTAGAGGTTAAAATTGTATCGGCAGACCAAATTTAATACATTTCTGCTAAATCTGGCCGAGCAAATTTACGCGCTTTTACTACCCAACGAAATTATTCATCATCATCATTTTAGCCGAAGGACCGCCTCTGCAGAATATAAGCCTCCCCCTTAGACTTCCACGGCTATTGATCTCGTGCGACTTGCATCCGCCGGCACCCTGCGATGTTCACAAGATCGTCGTTCCATCATGTGGAGAGTAGTCCTACGCCGCGATTGCTGATACGTGGCCTTTCGGCTATCGACATTCTTGAGCATAACGTTGAGCTTTCGTATGAGGCCCATAGTAAGGGACCAAGTTTCTGTACCGTAAGTCATCTCTGGCAACACAGGCTGGTCGAAGACTTTCGTCTTGAAACATAAGGTATTTCGAATGCGAAAATCTTCTGCAATTTCCCAAATACCGAGATGTGGCATATAGAATTTTTCCAATAGTCATGACATCTAACAGACTTTGTCAAAGTTTCGACCAGTATTTTGAGAGGCTCTCGCTCGACTGTTAGGCCAAGAACTAGACTCAGAAGACAGTTCTTCTATAAATATATTGACGATCCCCGTAGTGGAGTGGACTTTTTTTGTTTACTTAACTTGCAAGTAAATAATTTATTTTTGAAGTTATACTTCTTTACGCGAGTCATGAAAAAATGATGAGAGTGAAATTTTAAGATGCACGCGCAGTGATACGCGTACTACGTAACACAAAAGTAACAGGTTGAAGCTGCTAAATGATTCACGGTATTACCGGTAGATGGCGCTGTAGTTAAAATGTATAACAGGTTGAAGCTGCTAAATGTTTCACGGTATTACCGGTAGATAGCGCTATAGTTAAAAATGTATAACATTTGTACTTGACAATTGACTTGTATGTAATACATTCCATAAACATCGCCGCTGCTACTTGAAAGACGTTTTTTAATTTTACTCCAATAACCCTTCTTATAAATTAGAATATTATTATTTAATATAATTAATACTAAATATTATTAAATTATTAATGTTAAATATTTATTTAATGATGCCAAAGGAGTATAACTTCTCTCGCGCATACATAAGTACATGCACCCATGTTTTTTTAATATGCTCAGATATTTTTGCATGAATAAATTAACTAAGAACTATTATTTTTTAATAATTACTGATACAGAATTCTCGGCCTTTAAAAAATTGTTATCAAATCCTATAAAACTAATATTGCCATCCCCGATATTAACGCAGCAACTTATTAGCCACTAGAGGCCTTACGTGTTCGCCGGCCTTCCGGGAAATTGTTTAACTACGGTCTTCTGTAATGCATAAGCGCCTTCGCCATAAACTCCTTAGCCGCCATAACCTTGTTGTGAGCCAGGGATGTCATGTGTAGACATAGGTGCTGTACGTATTTGGCGGTGCGAGGCTACGGACATCCCTGATGGCCACAGGGCCCCTACTCGGTAGGTCACTGCATTCAGTAGTAATTAATCCTCGAATTCATCCGCCTGAATGCAGTCAAAAGTCTGTCCTGCGTGTCGATTTGGCCTTTACACAGCGCGTCCATCACTTTTTACTTCTCTTCCACGTCCAACATATGCGGGACTAAATTACTCTTACGAAGACAGCCCTGGGCAAAGAGTTCACAGCTCGAGGCCCGTTCGAATACGCCCGCGGATGCAAGAAACGAGAAGAAGTAGGTAGTCTTGTTGGTTTATCGCAGATTTCACAAAGGAACTAATGTGAGATATTACCAAAACCAAATGCATTAACCAAGTAACAGAAAATATGCAAAAAGAGCGCCATATGATTTGGTCCTTACTTATTTGTCTTGATGTCAGTCACGTTTGTACCATTTAGGTTTAGGGTAGACATAGACGAGAACACCTTCACGTTACTGTTGTCACAACTTACTGGAAATTCAATATTCTCGTCTGAATACAACTTCGGTGCGTCACAAACTACGTAGAATGTTGATAACTGAAAACATACTGATAAATATATTGCCGAGCCCCATGTACTGTTTTTTTTATACATCGCCGGGAGGCATTCAAGCATACGGCCCACCTGATGTAAAGCAGTTACCGTAGCCTATTAACACTTTGTAATATATTAAGTATCACTCGCGCGATGCCTCCTCTGCTGCTTACACAGTAACTCCTTAGGAGCTAACTGGTGACCTCATGTAGTAGGTGTTTTTTTATACAACGTCAAATAAGCATACGGCCCACCTAATGTACAGTGATTAAAGTAGCACATGAAAGCTTGCCATACTTAGGAGCTTACGGGTAACTAGTGAAACCACTCAATTACTGTTGGCGAGGCATTGGGAGAACGTAGCTGCTTAGTTATATATCAAAATTAATTGTGTTAAAAGCATTGCTGATATCCAGTAGAACTATAACCATCAAGTGTGATTGATTCATGGATGAACCGAATGTCATCTGAGACTTTCAAAAAGCAGTAACCATGAGCGGGGCGGAAATCAGTTTGTACACGACTAAGTATATTGTTATTGTGATGGTAAGGTAACCTAGTTGTTGTTGAGCTAGGTGTTTAAGGACCTTAGGTAGAAATAGAAGGATAGAAATTGATCTATAGACAGAGAATGAATGTGGGTGGGGTTTTTTAGACGAAGGCAGTTTTCCATGTAGATAGAATATATCGGAGACTATGGAATTGTTTAGGATGGAAATGATTCGACATCATCAAGACGTCTCGCTTTTTATGCCACTTCAGAACAGTCACGTCTAATGGTTTTGCAACAACTTCAATAATTATAATCAAAATCATTAAATCTTTTGTTGTTATGAAAATCAAGTAGGCAGGCAAAGAAAAAACGTTAGCAAATGATAATAAATTATTCTGCCAATAGTGATTGACTTACCTCAATATCAACCTACTATTTATTTTATGCAGATTATAAATCAATGTATCATATGCGTACATGAATGTAGCACCTACAACCTTCGAATAAATCCTACAACATTGTATTTAGACGTCCAATGAACCAAATACGACCAGAATAGTATAAGATTCATGGGACTTATTAAGTAATTATATGATCATCACGCTCGTGGATCATATACGCGTAAGTTTTTTTTACCTTTTTTACGTCAAAAATACGTTTTGTGCTTATAAATATACTAGCTGCTGCCCGCGGCTCCGGCCGCGTAGAGTCAAATAACGTAGCCTATGTGTTAATCGAGATCATAATTTATATATGTGCCAAATTTCATTCAAATCCGTTAAGCCGTTTAAGCGTGAAAGAGCAACAAACATCCATCCATACATACAAACTTTCGCATTTATAATATTAGTAGGATGTATTAACCCTCTGGATAACAAATAAGTAGCAGCCGAATTGAGAAAAAAAGCTTTGGACATTACTGAATGAAATTTCTGTGTTGGGACAGGGAGCCTGTTAAGGTTGTTGTAAGTAGTCTACATCAGCCTGATAGAATTACTATAGGTATAGCTGTTTCCGAACTTCGAATGATTTTAGGAATTTCTATACTTTTTCAGTAATTCCGTTTTCAGATTTTCGAAGGTAATTTACAGGTTAATACACTCAGGCTCCTTTGCTTGTACTTCCAAATGCTAATGAAGACCTCTCAATAAGTCTCATTGCCTTTTGTCAAATCTTTCAAAACGCTAGTAGCTTTTATAGGTAGTTCCCGTGACATATCAAATATTTTCTGCTAATTGACACTAAAATTGCGGTAGTACAATTCGTGCTCCTTCCTATCCTCGAATAGGCTGATTACCACCTAGATGTTTCTGAAGAACAATTAAATAAGCTTGAACGCCTTTAAAACATTTGCATATGGTTTATATTTGAACTTGGTAAATATGTCCTAGTTTTTAACTTCAGTTTTCAGCTCAACTGGCTTCCTATAAGGCTTCATCGCCTCTAACACATCCATTCCCTTCTTTACAGTACAATCTTTATTCTAGCAATCCAACATTTTTATAGGAGCGTTTTGTCTTCCATAGCTATTCGCAAGATATACCCTGCGCTGCGTAGTGCATTTTCCCGTAGTTCCATTGACTGTGTGTATATTTATTCAATGTATATATCAAATTGATTCATTATGTATATACTTAGGTATAAGTAATTATATTTATATCTAGATAGATAGATAAGAACTTTATTTGTATCAGCTTAGACATACACGCATACATTCAATAAATGAAATGAACATATTCAGTATAAAAGATGCGTGCGCATGCCGCAGTGATACAAACGAGCAACATCTCAATGTGATGTTTACTCGGAGGATCTACCTATACTTTGTTTTCTTTAAGTTATGCTCCCTTCTACTAGTATATGTAGATACATTAAATATGCAATATAATTCAGCATCAAATTTAACTATTACATGTATATGTATAGTTAGTAGCCCATTTAATCAAATAATGCAACTTAAATTCGTGCAAGTTGCACAAACACGGCATATTCCGCGCATTCATTTAAATTGTACCTATTTCAAGTAATGAGTGATCACTGATCAGTCAGAGAACATTTACTTACCGTCAAATTCTCCGCGTTCTTCATTTTTTTACACAACGTTTTTGACCAGATATGTCTATTGGCTAGGATGTGGAGGTAGCACAGATCTTTACACGTGTGCTGCCCGATTTCGTCACAACTTACGGCGACATCTAGTAACTTCGTGAGCATTGAACTCTGGACGTCTGGAGTTTTTGGTAGGTAACCTACACATATACAATTTCCTTTAGGACCGTCGACCTTTGGTGCTAGAATACTGTTTGGAAGAAACATAATTCGCAATGTAATTCAGTGTAAATATATATATATATATTCATCAGCGTCCCCGCATAGTAATTTTTTTTTGGAAATGTCTTCTCTAAATACTGTGTGAAGCCGGCGCGGATCACATAGTTGAAACAAAAAGCTTTAAATTAAATTTATCAAAACCTAAATGATGAGTCAACAAAAATTCAAAAAAGTCAACATCAATGTATAAAAAAATCTTATTTTTATTTATTTTATTATTAACTAGCTATCCCCCCCGGCTTCACACAGTATTTAGAGAAGACATTTCCAAAAAAAAATTACTATGCGGGGACGCTGATGAATATATATATATATATTTACACTGAATTACATTGCGAATTATGTTTCTTCCAAACAGTATTCTAGCACCAAAGGTCGACGGTCCTAAAGGAAATTGTATATGTGTAGGTTACCTACCAAAAACTCCAGACGTCCAGAGTTCAATGCTCACGAAGTTACTAGATGTCGCCGTAAGTTGTGACGAAATCGGGCAGCACACGTGTAAAGATCTGTGCTACCTCCACATCCTAGCCAATAGACATATCTGGTCAAAAACGTTGTGTAAAAAAATGAAGAACGCGGAGAATTTGACGGTAAGTAAATGTTCTCTGACTGATCAGTGATCACTCATTACTTGAAATAGGTACAATTTAAATGAATGCGCGGAATATGCCGTGTTTGTGCAACTTGCACGAATTTAAGTTGCATTATTTGATTAAATGGGCTACTAACTATACATATACATGTAATAGTTAAATTTGATGCTGAATTATATTGCATATTTAATGTATCTACATATACTAGTAGAAGGGAGCATAACTTAAAGAAAACAAAGTATAGGTAGATCCTCCGAGTAAACATCACATTGAGATGTTGCTCGTTTGTATCACTGCGGCATGCGCACGCATCTTTTATACTGAATATGTTCATTTCATTTATTGAATGTATGCGTGTATGTCTAAGCTGATACAAATAAAGTTCTTATCTATCTATCTAGATATAAATATAATTACTTATACCTAAGTATATACATAATGAATCAATTTGATATATACATTGAATAAATATACACACAGTCAATGGAACTACGGGAAAATGCACTACGCAGCGCAGGGTATATCTTGCGAATAGCTATGGAAGACAAAACGCTCCTATAAAAATGTTGGATTGCTAGAATAAAGATTGTACTGTAAAGAAGGGAATGGATGTGTTAGAGGCGATGAAGCCTTATAGGAAGCCAGTTGAGCTGAAAACTGAAGTTAAAAACTAGGACATATTTACCAAGTTCAAATATAAACCATATGCAAATGTTTTAAAGGCGTTCAAGCTTATTTAATTGTTCTTCAGAAACATCTAGGTGGTAATCAGCCTATTCGAGGATAGGAAGGAGCGCGAATTGTACTACCGCAATTTTAGTGTCAATTAGCAGAAAATATTTGATATGTCACGGGAACTACCTATAAAAGCTACTAGCGTTTTGAAAGATTTGACAAAAGGCAATGAGACTTATTGAGAGGTCTTCATTAGCATTTGGAAGTACAAGCAAAGGAGCCTGAGTGTATTAACCTGTAAATTACCTTCGAAAATCTGAAAACGGAATTACTGAAAAAGTAAAGAAATTCCTAAAATCATTCGAAGTTAAATGATGAGTCAACAAAAATTCAAAAAAGTCAACATCAATGTATAAAAAAATCTTATTTTTATTTATTTTATTATTAACTAGCTATCCCCCCCGGCTTCACACGGGTGATCTGATCACTACCAAACTTCACAGGATCACCCGCTGGACTGATCTGAAGATTCCCTGAAAATTTCATCAAAATCTGCCCCGCCGTTTTTGAGTCCATAGAGGACATACAGAAAAACATTCATTTTTATATATTTAGATGTATCAAATCTCAGTTTCTGAAATATGATATCATATGACGCAATGATTGATGATGCCTTATGATATTGAGGGCACTGAGAACACTTAGAAAGTAAAAAGAACACAGTATTTAAAAGAAAACGAAAACGTAAACAAAGCAAAGCAAGTATCAAATTAGAAGCCGAACTAGCGTGCATTCGCCGTCGGATACAATCCGTCGGTACATCAAATTTTGTTGAAAAATTTACATTTATGTATAATATAAATTTGTATTTATATTATACAATTTTCAAAATCGGCTCAACAAAGTCGTCCGCTTTATTATATTAATATAGATATATATGACATGTAATTGACGGTAATCGTCTTGGTATAGTTCTCACAAACTTTTAGTTAGCTCTGAAATTTCACTAACGAACTACCGCACATGATGTACCAATGTTTTCGATTAAAAGCAAAGCCTGGTTATGATGTATCTCTTCATTCGCCTCAAGATCGGGATTCCCTGAACTGACATGAATTCGATGTAAAATGTCTTTTGACATACCTACATATACATTTTTGATCCACAATTCATGTGGTTGCCGTGGGAACCACTTGGAAATATAGCAACTGCTTTAGCAATTTATTGTCATGTCCCAATGAGTATCGTTTTCAAGCAAATTGAGCTGTTGACATTAACCATGAAATATTGGGCACACTAGGTACACCATTGACAGTTAGATGTGATTCAAATAATGTCGGCCGGCGAACATTCACCAGCAACAACCGCAAGTACACTCTTTGAATAAACTGTCTAAATACTATCAAAAGCATCAGCAGACCGCACATCCGGATGATCAGGAACCATATTGCCTTGCTCCCAACGTTGAAGTATTTGAGATGAGCGTTTCAAGTGCAATAACGCGGCATATCAGAGCCAAGATCGTTTAAATGAATCGCCTTGGCAAATCGAAAAGAAACTGGTCAATGTGGTTGTTGGAGGTGTTTCAGCACTAGTCAAGACGAAAAAAAAATATTCATTGAAATTTGTCAATTCGTTCTAGAGGTATCATATAAAAGGCCTTTCATATAAAATGTATGAGAAAATGAATTATCTTTATAATTTTTTTGTTATTCAGTTATTCGGGGCGGATACAAATCCAACATAACAAAGATCGTAAAAATCGGTCCAGCCGTTCTCGAGTTATAAATAGCGTAACTAATATTTATAACGCGAGATTTAGTAAGTGTACCTAATATAATTATACTTTTTATAATTAAATTTTACAAACAACTGTTCTGTGTTTATCAACACCAATTAAATATTTTTAACAGTCAATTCAGACTAATGATTATATTGAATTCATACTTTACTGATGTCCATACTTTTTGCTGATACATATTCACACTTAGTCAGACAAACAGACTGACAATAATTCTATAAAATGTATAGGAGTCAAATAACAGAACTTTGCTAGTCTTAGTATTATTAATTACTAGGAGTAGCAGAGCAGAATAATGCTCGAAACTGAAAAATATGTTTCACAGTTTTTTAACAAGACCAACATTGCTTTTAATTAGTAATTTCCCGTTTCACGACACAGTTAGGTACATATATTTTGTTATAAGTACAAAAAAATGATGGCATGGCACAGTACACACATATATTATTGGTTAATTTGAAATATTCCAAAGCTACAATCTCATGTAGTAGAGTACCGAGCTTACATGTCTACTCCCAGCACAATGGTGAGAACAAACAGCATTATTACACACATGGCGCAAAACAGTGTCTTGGATAACATGTTCACAGTGCTTCTGTTTCTTATAGTACTGATACCACACAGCACATACACGCTCATTTATACCTTTTTCAGTGAATGTCAAGGGAGACAATAAAATTGAATGCTTACGTATTTTCAGGGGCTTTTGTAAAATAAGCATTTTCTGTGTATAACATATGCGAGTAGAACTAAAGCGCTGGGGGCCCCGGGATTGTATACTAAAAAGCTTTTTATTTTCTATACATTTTTAAGTATTTGTTACATTTCTTAAAAGTGTCACAAATTTAATTGATAAATGAAACTTCTAGTTAGGCGTTGCGTTCATTCGACGCCATGGGTTAGGTACTACATGAGATATAGGTACATGGGATAGGACCACAGTAAGGCTTCACGTAAGGTCTGACGAGCTCGGTGACTCAGTCGTGAATGACGCGACTTTGAAACCAACTCTCGTGGGTTCGATTCCCACACAAGGCAAACATTTGTGTGCATGAACATGTCTGTTTGTCTTGGTCTGGATGTTTTAAGAGAGGTAGGGCGCATCAAAGCAGCCCGTCTGGGGAAGTACCTCCACCTCACAGAAAACCGCAGCCAAATAACAACTCCCTAGAGGGTTGTTGTGTTCCTGCGTGTGAGTGAGATCACCAGTAAACTCCCAATGAGTTGCTGTGTAAGCAGCTGAGGAGGCATCGCGCGAGTACCCGCTATACATCAGGTTGACCGTATGCTTGTATGCCTCCCGACGTAGTATAAAAAAAGGTAAAGCTAAAATTGCTACACACACTTTTTTGAAGGAATAACAACCTTTATTTCTGATGAGATGGTATACTCCACGAAATATCGTGAGGACTTTTTAAGTGTTAAAAGCCCACACAAACGGAAGATGTACGTATAACCTAAGAAAATATGCGTTGCGGTGTCCTAGCAGTAGATAAGGGCCCTACACAACTATCCATAGCGAACGAGAAAATGAAGCATTGTAATTTTTATTGCTTAGACTAAGTGAATAAGTGGCAACTAGAATAATAATGGCCACGGAGTAGGCAACTCAATCCCAGGATAAACTCGTCACCAGAGCATTGTAAGTTTGCGGTGCTTACACAGCGTATTTCCAAAAGGTATGAGTTATGGGAGATAAAATGCATAAAGTGTTTATTTATTTTATTAGTGCAAATATACTTATAAATAAAGAGAGTATCAATATGCTTAGCGTACTTCAAACTGACTACATGATGTTCTTGAGGTCGTCAACTTTTATACCGCTTAGGTTCGCAGCCACCGTGCAATCTTTCACGATACTGTTTTCACAACACAGTGGAGATTCAGCAGTCAAGTCTGCATACGACCAAGGTGAGTCGCAAACTTTATAAAATGCTGACAACTGAAAAAGAAAATAATATTTTTGAAGCTAATACTTTGTAACCTAAAGTATTAGTGATAAAACAAATATAGGTGTAGGGGAGCGAGGGGCTTGTTGTAACAGGGGTAAGTAGTAACAGGCTCTTTTCACGAGGACCTTAAACTTTATTAACATATTTCTGTGACTCATTCTTACTTGTATATCGTGCCACATCATGTCGTCATAGCTAGTGTAACGCCAGACAGTGCAGTGAGCGGACATGTGCACGTGCTTCATTCTTGCCAGGTAATGTAAAATTATACTTTCGTAAAGTTTTGGTTGGCGTTATTATTATTGACTAATTTGAAACTTTCTATACTTTATCAATATTCAAATTTATTTACCTCTGACACGGGGAAACAATTTTTAAGATTGCTAAGTTGATTAAATACGTATTTTGACAAATGTTAAAAATCATACCATGGGGTTAGTTGTAACAAAATCTTGGGGCTTATTGTAACATGTTACAACTTGCCCCGAGTTTTATCGATAACGGGTGTTAAAATGTATTTTCTTTTCTTCTAGAATGAGGGTGTATAAGAGAAAGTCAGAGCGGGCAACACAAAGCCAAGAAGTGTATGAATTAGCTGCAGCTGAAGTTTTAGAAAACAACTGTAGTATTCGGAAAGCAAGTCATAATTTCGGCTTATGTCACGTGTCTCTTTACAGATACATTAGGAAAAAGAAGAATAACGAAAGTCCAAAAGTTGGTTATGTTAAGCCTAGACAAGTATTTACTGCAGAAGAAGAAGGTAAAATGTCTTCCTATATTCTTAAGTGCGCCGAAATATATTTTGGACTACTGCCTATGGAAATACGGAAACTAGCTTACCAATGCGCTGTGCAGCTTAGTGCTAAAAACATTCCTCCTTCTTGGCATCAAAATAACATGGCTGGTCCCGACTGGTTCCAAAATTTTATGCACAGAAATCCTCACTTGTCCTTAAGGATACCAGAAGCGACGTCTTTAAGTCGAGCAACATCTTTCAATAGGACTAATATTAATGCTTTTTTTCAAATATATCAACGACTTCTCCAAAAATACCAGTTTAACGCTTCTCGAATATGGAACATTGATGAAACCGGAGTCACGACTGTCCAAAAACCTAAGAAAATAGTAGCAGCTCGTGGCCAAAAGCAAGTTGGCGCTATCACATCGGCTGAAAGAGGAACCCTTGTAACACTTGCTTGTGCCTGTAACGCTGCGGGCAATTTTATTCCCCCGATGTTTGTTTTTCCTAGGCTCAAATATTCTGAAATGTTTATTCGCGGTGGGCCTCCAGATTGTATTGGAGCAGGCAATTCTTCAGGGTGGATGACCGAAAAAGAATTTGTAGTTTTTATGGATCATTTTATTAAACACGCAAAACCCACCAAGGAAGAGCCAGTTCTGTTACTTCTTGATAACCATAGTTCACACGTGAATATTGGAGTTGTTGAAAAATCCAAAGAAAACAATGTTATTATGTTATCATTTCCCCCTCATTGCTCCCATAATTTGCAACCTTTAGACGTAGGTGTCTACGGCCCTTTTAAAAATTATGTAAATAGAGCACAAACAGCATGGATGCACAATAATCCAGGGAAGACGATGACAATATATGATATCCCAGGTGTAGTGAAGGAGTCGTTGCCGCTTGCCTTAAACCCTGCAAATATTATGAGTGGGTTTAAAGCTTCTGGTGTGTGGCCTATAAATGCTGATATTTTTCAAGATAGTGATTTTGCACCATCTTATGTTACTGACCGTCCAAATCCTACTGAAGAACAAAAAAACGTAAACGTAACTGAAAATTTATCATTGGATCTTGAAAATCCAGAACTATTAGATTCTGCTCCTGAATTAGATATCAGCACAACAGAAATCATACGTCATATTGAAACTGCGAACGAACCAATTCCGAGTTGCTCAGGTCTACAAAAAAATTTTTCGCCATCAAAGATTAGACCTTTACCAAAGGCACCACCAAGGAAGACAAATACAATTAGCAGACGTAAAAGAAAATCTACTGTTTTGACGGATACTCCTGAAAAGGAAGCTTTGCGAATGGAATATGAAGAAAAGATGAAAAAAAAACAGAACAAAGATACCAAAGATAAGAGTAAAGGAAAGGAAAAAGTGAAGGGGAAAGGCAAAGGTAAATCAACAAAAAATAAAACTGGACTGGACAGAGTTAAAAAAAGGGTTTTAAGTTCAGAATCTGAATCAGAAGAGTGGTATTGTCTAGTATGCGGTGAAGCATATAGTAATTCGAATAGAGGTGATTGGGTAGAATGTATCACTTGTAAGATGTGGGCACATGTAAGATGTGTCACAGGAGACACTATTTCTTTTGTGTGTATAAACTGTAACTCAGATGAAGACTGAATTTAATCATAAAGAAACGTATCTATAGGTTGATTATTTTATACGATACTTTGTTAGATGTAAGGTATTAGAAAGATATAACTACGAGACTTAATTTAAAGCTAAATAATTAAATTTTCTGTGATTTTAAAGTGCCATGTTGATTATTAGTAGTGTCTTAGAAATAAAAATAATAGTTAATAATTTTAATTCTTTGTGTTCATTACTTAAAAGCATATTTCAGTTGATTTTTTGATAAAAAATACATAAAGTTATAGAAATGTATTTTTTTTGTTGCCAACAAACAAAAAATAAATGAATAAAGGTGTCATATTTTAGTTTTTTATTATTGTTACTACTTGCCCCAGTAGGTGTTACAACTTACCCCAAACACGGGGTAAGTTGTAACACCGCTCTTTCTCTAGAAAAATAATAATTATGAAATAATGATATATAGTTGCGGTATTATATAAATGTAATTTGATGGCGGAAGAGCTAAAGCATCAATATTTATTTATTTAGTAGTAATTTAACCGATAGATCACTAGATATATGCGTTTTTTTAAAAACTGTTACAATAAGCCCCTCGCTCCCCTACTAGCTTGTGCCCGCGGCTTCGCACGCGTAATTTTGGAATTACTTATTTTTATTTTCCTTCATTATTTTTTGGTACAGTTAGCATTATATAGTTGGTAAAAGTATTAAATATTCTTATTTGTGTATCTAATAATTAAGACATGTCACGATATGTTCGGTTTTCATCCATAACAGTGGAATTTTGAAAAACGCTGAAATTACTTTTTTGACATCTTGATTGAGAGTATATTTACAAAGTCTAAAGCAGCTCACTTTAAAAAAAGCAATTTCTTAACAATTCAACATTTAGTTCAAGAAATACTTTTGGCCCCCCATTACACCCCATCCTTTAAAGGCTGGAATTTTTGAAAACGCTGAAATTACTTTTTATGCATTCTAATAGAGAGTATCTGTACAGAGTTTCAAATCACTAACTTGAAAAAATATTTCTGCTCCATACAAACTATCAATCCCCTTTTCACCCTCTTAGGGGTTGAATTTCAAAAAATCCTTTCTTATCTCTCGTGAGAATTACAAAAGTAACGTATTTGCAAAATTTCAGCTTTCTAGGTTCAAGGGTTTGGTTTGTTTGTCTTGGTTATTTTTACGAGAGGTAGCTTCAACCTATTAGTTATTCAGACCTACATAACCCAGAAGGAAAACCAGATCTTTCTTTGATAAGGTCACACGTCTCTCGAAATATATTTTCTTAGACGTATAGCTTTCCTCACGATGATTTCCTTCACCGCCGAGCTAGTGATGATTACAATTATGTATATAAATACGAAAACACGAATTTAGTAGTACACCCCAGGATTCGAATCGGGGACAAGTCGATTTATAGGCCGGTTCTTTGTCCATTGGGCTATCCCTGTCTATGTATCTTGAAAAAAAGCCTTTACTGAGTACTTATTTATTAATAAGTTAAATTGTAATTTGATCTAATACCGTTTTTTAAAATTAATCATTTACTATGTGCTAGTTGAAAGTCCTCCCTAAGTTTCAAGTTTAAGATATTCAATAAAAGAACTTCATAATAATTTAAAGCTTATTATATTATACCAAACTTCATGGTTCGAACTAGTTGTGCGAGAATCGTTAAAACGTACAGATTTTAGTATCGCTTTTGAACACATTTCCAGCAAGTTATTGACTTCCAGACAAATCACGACCACAATCTTATGATCCAGTTTATAATTGACATATTTAAAAAAAGAACTTAATAATAATTTAAAGCTTATAATACCAAACTTCATGATTCGAACTAGTTGTGCAAGAATTGTTAAAAACGGACAGATTTTAGTATTGTAGTAGTGGCTTTGAACACATTTCTAGCAAATTATCGACTTCCAGACAAATCACGACCACAATCTTATGATCCAGTTTATGATTGAGATATTAAAAAAAAGAACTTAATAATAATTTAAAGCTTATTATACCAACCTTTATGATTGGAACTAGTTGTGCGACAATCGTTTAAAAACGGTATTGCTTTTGGACTTTAGTATTGCTTTAGAACATATTTTCAGCAAGTTACCGACTTTCGGACGAATCACGACCACAATCTTACGATCCAGTTTATGATCTTAAGGTTCGAGTATGTTTGCTTACCATCAATTCTTCAGCGTTTTTCAATTTATTACATAATATTTCTGGCCCCTTAGCTTTAGTAGCGGTGGCGAGGGCATTGCATAGGCTCTTGCACGTGTTCTGACCTTCTTCATCACAGTTCACCACGAGCCCCGGGGACTGCGAGAGCACAGGGGAACTTGCGGCGTCTGGAGTTATTGTTGGGAAACCACCACAAGTGCAGTTTCCCTTAAGACCGTCGAGTTTCGGTGCTAGAACGCTGTATAGAAGAAACATAATTTTCAATTCAGCATAATTTATTAATGAATTTGCATATTAATAATTGAATTAGTCGATATACAAAGCCACAGCCAACTCACAACTCACTTGAGGGTTGTCCAGTTCCTGCGAATGAATTAAAACTTGAATTAAATTTTTATTTGGTGGAATTAAGTATGAATGTATAAAGTATAGATTTGAATGCCGGCCTCGGTAAAATGTATGAATAACGATTGCATATTACAGAAATGAGAATGTTAGTGGTGGATGTGATGGACACTCCACTCCACTCGAATGGATAAGATATGAAATGAATATACAAGAGGAAGTACAAACCTGTGATTGAAAAGAAGAATGGAAATCATTTATCTGGTATGGGCATGAGGAGAGAAGAGACAAGGGACATGTATTGTAGGACGAAACGAGTAACGAATATGAACGTCAGTGAGCGAAAAGTATCGGACGACCGAAGAAAAGATGAATAGATTTTCTGAATAATGAACTTAAAAAGAGTTGATAACTCATTGAGGTTTTGAACTGAACTGAAAATAAAGTGTACCTATATTATTGTGAATATCTTATCCACTTCAAGTAAATTGAATACTATTCCATTCGGAACATTCAATGCGCAAATGTCAACTCACAATTATTAGCCGACTTATACTAGTAAATAACAGCAAGCTGTGTAGGCAGAGCTGATATTTTTTAAATTAAAAAAATATTTAAATATTTTATTTTTAATTTTTTAATTTTTTTTAAATATATGGAACCCTGTACGACATCTAGCGACGAGTGCTGTTACTTTTTCTGTTGATGGGATTGCAGTGCAGACTCTGCACTGCAGAGTGGGCGGCCATACGTTTTCCCATATGTTTTTTTTTCTAATTGGAACGATTTTGGACCGTTCTTCCTCACCAACGAACATTTAAATTTCAAATTAAAGGATACAAAACTACAATATGTTAGATATTAGTGTGTCGATTTTGGAGTTTCTCACTATTACCGTCTAAACGCTAGCTGGATGACATCAGTCTACCCCAAACGGCAATTTTGAGGGTAATGTGGCTCCGCTGGCTATCGCAGCTCTGCCAATTAGATAATAAATACGTACTTAGGATATGAATGTATGCTTAAACTTACTCTACGGGTTTGATGTCTCCCAGCACGCCGCCGGTTAGACCAAACAGCAGTATGACGCACAGATCACAAAACAGTGCCTTGGACGACATGTTCACCGTGCTTCTGTTTCTTGTAGTACTGACGCCACACAAACTCTTGTACTCTAAATATATACCAGCAAGAGTTTATTATTGTGTAGGGAGACCATACAGTTGAATACTAGCCGAATTTCTGGTTCCGTTGAAAAATAAAAGAAGGGAGATAAACTGAGTTCCCGGTAAACTTGTTTGGAGTTCCCAATAGACTCATGTTGCATTAGCAGAAGCACAAACCAATAAACCACTTGGCTACGCATAAAGGCGGATGTCTTCACAAAAACGTTGTGTTTTAGCGCCTACATATCTCAGTGATTCGAGCCTATAGAAGTTGCCTATATCGAGCCTAAAGCGGAAAGCGGAGTGGAAAGAAATCGTATACGATTATCATATGCGACTCTCCATACGATTTTCGCTTGCAATTGTTCACATTACGATAGAAACTCGCATCATTCAAGCGATACTTGTATGCCAGCATCCAAGGCAATACTCTTATTTCTTAAAATATTTACACTACAGGCGTTTACTCCTGATTCTAAAACGCATACGTGTCTCGACTTGAATAAACAGTACTCAGGCGAGAATCGTAAATATCCTTACGAGACTCGCACAAATCACTCTGCACTGATTTTGATACGAGACTTGCCATTTATGACCAATATTTTTTAAGGAAAGGACGTGATTAAAAATGTCGAAAAATATTATAAAATTCGGTCATCAAGACAAAATTAAATTTATAGAAATACGAGGGTCATTTGAAAAGTTCTTAGCCTAACATACTTAATGAAACCACACGATTTTGAGTGTACTTTTATTTTTCAGCATACTCTCCTCCGAGCTCAAAACACTTTTTCCATCGACCCGGAAAGGCTTCGATGCCCGTTTTAAAAAAATCTTCGTCTAACTTCTCAAAATAAGCGTCCACGGCGGCTATGATCTCTTCATTTGTAAAAAAATGTTTACCACCTAAAATTTTTTTCAGCTTTGGGAACAGATAAAAGTCGGACGGTGCTAAATCCGGTGAATATGGGGGATGAGGTAACAATTCGAAGCCACATTGATGGATTTCTGCCATGGATTGCACAGAGGTGTGAACGCGCGCATTGTCCTGATGAAACAAGACTTTTCTTCTCAATAAACCTGGACGTTTTTCTTTGATTTCTTCTCTCAAACGACGCAACAGATTGCAATAGTAATCGGAGTTTATTGTTTCACCCTTTTTTAAATAATCCACGAGAATTATACCCTTTGCATCCCAAAAAACGGATGCCATGACTTTGCCCGCCGATAAAACCACCTTTGCCTTCTTTGGGCGATCCTGCTCTTTTCCATTGTTTCGACTGTTCTTTTGTCTCGGGTGTATTGTGGTGAACCCAGGTTTCATCCATGGTTATAAATCTTTCAACAAATTCTATTGGGTCAGCTTCATATAACTCTAAACAGTCGCGAGAAGTTGTGAGTCGGTTGCGTTTTTGTTCCACTGAAAGCAGTCGCGGTACCCACCGCGCAGACACCTTAGAGAATCCAAGTTCTGTAGTAATTATATGATGTGTTCGCTCAGATGAGATGCCTACAGTCTTAGCTATCTCCTCGACAGTCAATCTTCGATCAGATAAAATTAAATCACAGATTTTTTCTTTGTTTTGATCAGTGGAAGCGGTCGAAGGCCGGCCACTACGGGGCTCATCTTGAATGGTCTCACGATCACTTTTAAACTCTGCCACCCAGTTTTTAACAGTCGCATACGAAGGAGCGGTCTCACCCAAAGTAGCAGACATGTCTTCATGTATAGCTTTTGGAGTTAAACCTTTCAAATTCAGGTATTTTATCACTGCACGATGTTCAATTTTATCCATTTTCAAAAATAGCTCTGACTTGACTTACGGTATCACGTGTAAACGAACAATGAGTTACTGTGAATAAACTAAACTGTGCATACTTGTTGCTAAATAATGTAACTACAAAATGAGGGTAGTTATAAAAAAAAACTTTTCAAATGACCCTCGTATATAGAAATTATGGGTGTTTTTGGGAACCAACAAAATGTACAAAAAAGCAGATGCTAAGGATCTCTCAATTGTTTCGCCGCGGAGCTGGCTATTAACAATTTTCGCCCTAAAGAAATAGTAGTTAAAATTAAAAACATGAGAAGTCAATATTTGCAGGAAATGGAAAAAATGAAACCATTCAATTTCACTGGAGTTAGTGCAGATGACATATACACCAAAACTTCCATGGTTCTCATTGAAGGACTCGTTTATGAGGACAGTTATAGAAACCAAACCTACTGTTTCAAATCTGATAAGTACGTAAATAAATCAATAGTTGTAGTACCTACTTAGTAGTAAGAAGCTCGACCGCGTCGTCATGGGTATCAGTTTAAACGAATGCGTAAAGTCAAACAACGTCGACCGCAGCCTGTCTTAAGATGGGTTTGATTGCCGCGAGCTTCTTCGTGCTCAAAGCAGCTCAGCAAAGCTGTAATTATGAGACACCACACCTTGTGTCACCACATACATTTTATAACTGAACGAACAAAATCAAATTCGAGAATTCGAGCTTTTAAATGGCGAAACTCGTAAGGTTTACACATGCGATGAACGAGAACCGAGAATGTTTCATGGGGCGTTCTGTCTTTAGAGAGACGAAACTTCGCAGCATTTGTTTACACTAGGCGATGGTATTATTGCCTCGAGATACTCGTCTAGTGTAACTGAGGCTTAACCCTTTCCTAGCGAATATACAAAAAATAATGAAAAACAAAGTTTTTATGATTTATATATGAATAAGGGGGTAGTAAAGAAATGTTATGAATTTTTTTCACATTTTTTTTATTATATCTAGGTACTATTTTTATAACCTAGACTTATAAGTACCGTCAGGAACTTTAGGTCGAGCACGTCTACCTCCAGCTCAAGTAGTAGTGCAAATGATAGTAGGCGCCGGAAGCGTCGCCGCAAGGAGTCGCAAACTGTGAGTCAGAATGTCGTTTTATCGTCAGTGGTTCCGGAATTTGACCCACTAGTAGACAGTGTAGACATGTGGATTAATGTTGTTAAGGCTAATTCTCGTGACTTTGGTTGGTCCGATTATCAGGCGCTTCAAAAATTGCGTAATACAGCGAAAACATGGCTAGATTCATTACAAAAAAATAAAACGCCTAGTGTAAACGTGGAAGTGGAAGCAATGGCGCGAAACGTTGTCAGATACCTTTCAAGTAAAGCGTAATATGTTCACGTTACTTAAAGAATTGGTTAAGTCAAAACCTTCATCTAATGAATCTTTATACGATTTTTTTAAACAAAAAGCAAAAATAGATCTTCTTCAGTTAAGTTTTCGGGAACAAGATATCATATCCATAATAGTAGGATCAATAGGTGATAAAAATATTAGTGTAGCTGCCGAGGCAGGTAATTTTAGATGTTGTGATGCATCCTTTTTACATGGCAAAGTTCACTTGCCTACGGAAACGGAGCCCTGCCCTAAAAATTCATTGCCACCGAAACATTCTTCTCGATCTGGAAATCATATTGTACGAGTATCATATAAATCGGACAGTAGGGTCGAACCTTCTGTGAGTAATAATAATAATAATCCGTCCCAGTACTAATGATCCCTCCAGATCTCATTTCAATAGCTCAATTATTTCCGACACATTTGCAATAGTCCCAATACCTGCTGTGACCTGTTCCGTGGTATATCCTCCCATTGATATCCCTCAGACCAGGTCACAGCTGGTATAATACATTACATCATTCTTTTAGAAGGGGCCTCTACGCGTTGGATTTATATCCCCGCGCACGCCTATCAAATGACCGGGATTAAAACCCGTGAAATAAGACAGATAATAATAGTATAAAAAATACTTGCTACCGATGTGGAGAAATCGGTCACAGGAGGAACAACTGTACTGTCAAAGACAATGTCAAATGCTCTTCTTGCAATAGATTGGGGCATTTGGAAGTAGCTTTCAAATCGAAGTCAAAAGCCAGGACCGAGAGGAATGTTGAAGTGAAAATGATTTCTGATTCAAAGATGAAGGAAAAGTTTTACAAATCGGTTAGGTTGAGCAATGTGGACTGTAGCGCATTTTTTGATATGGGTAGTGACTGCTCTGAAATTGGGGTGTTTTCTTATATCAATAGCCTCGCGCAACATTCTCGGCATGTAGCGATTCTCCTTGGCGAGGATTTGTGGTTTATCGAACCGGATGTAATGGTTTGGCTGGTCCAGTGTATGTTAACATACTGCAGAGTTAAACTCTACAGTATGTGAATCGCTACATGCCGAGAATGTTGCGAGAGGCTATTGAAATAAGAAAACACCCCAATTTCAATAGAGAAGATGGTTGGCAAGTACCACCTGCTTGGGATCCAGTCCTAAAAATGATCAAGTCACAAACTCAATCACAAAAAAATGTTCGGACACTGTGAGCGATTTTTGTTTGAATCGGAATATATATAATTAATCCATCCATGTCGGTAGATGTAATAATTGAATAACTAATGTAAGACAAATATCACCTTAGTCTTCCTGCGACCACGGACGCTGCAAAGCGTTCGAAACGTCACGTTCAACAAATGTTCTTTTTTTAGTAATCAAATAACATTCTTGGGCTATGATTTTTCCGAAGAAGGTATTCGTCCAAGTTCCCGTAAGCTTGATGCTATTTCTAAATACCCAATACCAAAAACAGTTCATCAATTAAGACAATTTTTGGGCCTAATTAATTATTTTAGAAAATTCATTAACAACTGTGCGATTCTCTGCAAGCCGTTGACTAGTTTACTAAAAAAGGGTGCAATCTGGCAATGTGGCCCTCCACAAAATCAAGCCGTAGAATTGGTAAAAAACGCGTTAATAAAAAATGCGGTACCTAACGTTTTTTACCCCAAAATACCCATAAATTTATACACTGATGCCAGTCGTGATGGAATAGGTTGCATTTTGACCCAGTTGACGATAGACCGTGAAAAACCTGTGTATTTCTACAGCCGTCAAACAAATAATGACGAAAAAAATATCATTCCTTTGAATTAGAGCTGTTAGCAATTATGTCCGGATTACAAAAAAATAGGCATTATTTATTGGGAACGAATTTGAAAATTACTACCGATTGTAGTGCAGTACGACACGCATTAAATAAGAAAGAAATAATTCCGCGAATAAGCAGCAGCAGATGGGTATTGTACATACAGGAGTTTACGTTTGAAGTAGTTCATCGGTCAGGATCACAAATGCAGCACGTAGACGCATTAAGTAGAAACCCTATAGGTAATGAGGGTTGCAATGTGATAGACAGCGTAAATTCAATTAGCAAAGGTGATAGTGATTGGTTATTAGCAGTTCGGTTTCAGGACCCCAACGAAACGAACATACGCCCAACGAAATAACATATATTTAATGAATACGAACTGTTGGGAAATAAAGTATATCGTAGAACCGAGTTTGGGAGGCGTTGGTTGGTACCAAAGCAGTGTATATGATACATAAATCATGCCAATCATGATGATGTGGGACATGTTGCGGTTGATAAAACAGTCGAAGAATTAGGTCTAAATACTGGTTTCCCCGGCTAAAGAATACTGTTTCGAAATATATTAAAAATTGCTTAAATTGCATCTATTACAAAAACACCCATGGCAAAAACCAGGGAAATTATACCCAATTCCAAAATTCGCTAGGCCGTTCCACACACTCCACGTTGATCATCTCGGTTCATTTGTTAAGACTATACAGCAAAACAGTTACCTCTTAGTAATAGTCGACACTTTCACTAAATTTGTGTTTATTTCGGCTGTAAAAAATACAAATAGCAAAATCGTGATTAACGAATTAAATAAAATATTTAAGGTCTTCAGTAATCCAAAACGCCTAGTGTTCGACACCGGTAGTGCCTTTACAACAAAATTATTTTCCAATTATTGCAAAGATAAAAATATTAGGGCTCTTATAATCGCTACAGCGGTTCCGCGTTCAAATGGTCAAGTCGAACATCAGACGATTTTAGAGGCATTGCGTAGTTTGAGCGTTGATACTGATAACAATAAGTGGGACTAACACATTCAACAAGGGATTAACAGCACTATCAATAAAACTACGTCTGCTGTACCGAGTGAGGTGTTTTTGGGGTTCAGAATTCGAATGGATACTGATGCAGTCACTGATGATAATAATGATATTTCTATTGACGTGACTGTCTTGAGAAATACCGTCGACGCAAACATAAAAAGTAATTGAAACGACATAAAGCGTTCGTTGACTCTAAAAGAAAAGAACCCCCTATCTATAACGTTGGAGATTTAGTAGTACTCAAAATTCCAAGCCACGCAAATGACGGCCAAAGTACTAAACTAACTTTGTACAAGGGGCCCTTCCTAGTAACAGGCATTTTAGGACACGATAGATATCAAATAGCGAACATGAGAGGTGCTGAGAGGTCTTCAAAAAGGTATGATGGAGTTGCCTGCGTGGAAAATATGAAACCTTGGATTCGTGTTGTTGATGCACCGGATGTTGTCAATAGCGACAATAAGGTACCTATTTGCTTTTTTTTATTTTTCATTCTATCACGTTTTGTCATGTTACGAATTTAGTTGAACTTTTTTATATAGCATAACAGTAAAAATAACTGTAAGTGCTGAACAGTTCAAGAAAATAGTTTGATTGATTCAAGAAAATAGTTTGATTGATTAACTGATTAAAGTTGTATTAAAATGCTTAGAAAACCATAATAGTTCAAATAGTTGATTATTTGTGAATGATGATAGCATTTAAACAGTACTGATTAATGATTATTATAGTGATAACTATTTATATTACTTTATCATGAGTGTCAATGAAATAATAAATGTCAATAGGGTATCTTGACAAAAATAAATGATTGGTGTATACTAATGTGTTACTTTTTTCTATTAAGGTTTCTATCAAAGCCGTATTCTTTGAAATATTCATTATAGATATATGTAATATAACATAAACGAATATCATAATATATTCGATCTAACTAACAAAAAAAATAACCAAAGTCACTGATGGTACTCATAAGTCCTTGTACATTTTTATCGTTATTTTAGCACTAAAACCATAGACGTAATAAAATAGTCAGACGGAATCTCGCTATGAAACAACTGAAGCATCACAATGGCGGCATGTAAATATGTGTGAGTGTCAAGTGGGTTGCCAGATGGAAGAAAATTTCCCATTTCTTTAACTATTTTTTTTATACTACTAAGGTGGCAATCAAACATACGGCCTGCCTGATGGTAAACAGTCACCGTAGCCTATGGACATTTGCAACACCAGGGGTGTCACTCATGCGTTGCCGACCCTCTAAAAACCTCTTCACGCATTTCTTGAAGAACTCCATGCTGTAGTCCCTTGGAAAAACCTTGGCTGGAAACTCATTCCACAGCTTGAGAGAAACTAACTAAAAAGAAATAAAAAAAATATATGATTCGTTACTGTCTTTGGAACTCGAATTTTATGGATCGTTGATTTGTAACTTGTATTGTTTAAAATAGGTATTGATGAAAATAAATTAAACACATGAAATATAACATTACATAATTATTTTATTATATAGGACAAACAGATGCATACTTATTTGAAATAAATAATGCCCAAACAAATACACCAATTTTAATGACCAGACGAGGCTCTGGCGAAAGAGAGGTAGGGCACGACGTTAGCCTGACTGGGGAAGTACCTCCACCTCACAGAAGACGGCAGCCACTCCTCGAAATGTATATTGCATATTACACTGGATTTAGATGGAATCCAGCCGCTTTCTTTTCTGGACTCTCTTATGATTTGTACCCAATCATTCTTTCAAATGATGCATTCATTTGACAATGGAAATCTAAAAAATATTAAAGGTACGAGTATGAATAATAGTTGTTCAGTAAAAGAATTATAGGATGTAAGTTTATATGTCTATTTAAACAAAATTAGGTATCTGAATTAAGTAAGAATTACAAGAGAACAAAAGAAAAATGATCTCCCACATATACGCTAATTTGGAAATGTGAGTTATGGTAACACCGGTCGATTATTGTTTTGAAAAATTAATTTAAGTGAAAACGATTATTTAATCAGAAAAATTACTTGCTTACCTATGAAAAGTAATCCCTTGGCTTTTTTTTATTATACCACTATGGTTTCGACAGCTCTTCCCCACGCACGACGGTATTATTATTTTTTTTCGACAAGGTTATCACGTGGCGAGGTGTCGGTGCGTAATGGCGGGCGGTAGACTTACTATGGTGTGAATGTGTGCGTGTCGGCTCGTACGTGTAACAACTGACTTATTATGGCGGTGCTTCAGTGTTTAGTTCGGGAGACGGTGTCTGCTTTTTTATTACGTCTATGACTAAAACTAAATCTTATAAAAAACCCATATTAATTGTATAGTTAAAACTACATTCTAATATAATAATATGAATAATATAAAACGATAACACTTACCCGGTTTATTATATTTTTAAATGTTTTCTAAAACAAAAGCAATCCGCAGTTCTTAAAATACGAAACCGGTCGAAACTTGAAAATGTCACTTGCTGGATTCGTAGCTTGCTGGCGATAAATAGGCAAAATTGAAATAAATCACTGTGATTGGCTAGCGTAGTAGCACTCAAAAGGATCGTCTGTGTCGAATACGTATTGCGCGAACATATTGTCGAAATAATGGACGGGGAATCACCCGCTACAAATTGGAACCGTCAGTCAGGAAAGGGTTAGTAAGATAAATAAGTATACATCGATGTAAATAAGTAAGATGAGCTGCGCGTTCTAATTGTGAATTGAGTTAAAACATATTGTCGGTGTTATCGGCTTTCCATAGATTATTTCCTTCATGAGCAGCAGCGATACTTTAACATTTTAGAATTCTTTATAAAATATCGATGTTCCACACCTTGCACCTTGGTAAGGATTTTTCCGACATTGAAAAGCCTGGATATGGCACAACAACTTTATATTTGAGCTCTTGGAGCACACGATCACGCATCAAGTCATCATAATCCGGGCGTTAATTCTGGTCGCGTCCTAAGCCTTCGCTTCGGAGTCCAGGGTCGAGCCCACATAGAGCTTAAACCTATTTTATCAGGTTAGGTTAGGTTAGTACTTGATGCGAACCTTTGTTCTCGGTAGTTCTATTAACAATTAAATTACTCGTAATTGTACTACGTTTGAGTTTCATTAGTTCAATAGAATGTTACCTCTAGTTATAAGTACTTATAATAAAACCTTTTCTAATCGTCGTTTACACAGTACACGGTGTGAGCTGCACGTTATTCCCAAGCAACATCACTACCACAAGCTACCTAACTACTTGCCCCTAGTGTTATGTACGGTGTATACCACAAATATTCTCAAACTGCCTTTATACAGGGTTGGCAACGCACGAGTTTGCTCCTGGTATTGTAAGTCAACTTATTTCATTTCCAGTGACAGTTTAAACACGTGAAAATACCTATTCGAATTTATACACCTTACTCTACACATTGCACTACGTTGTGCTTTGTCGCCTCCGGACAATTCATGTCACAGGTCACCTGAATATGTATTTTCTACAAAATACACGGTCGTGATGTATCCGAAGCGCAACCGTCTATAATAAAAACCTGTATTTGAACTGTGGAGTAGCGTGCTAACCTAACACCATACAAGCGCAGGACGAGTTCCTTGTTGTAAATGAAATAAATACTTATATGGATCTAAATTCATCCCGCTCAGAATGCTCCACTGTAAAAGTCGTTTACATTATAGTCTCCGTTCTCACAACTGATATTATTTCAGAGTATCGCTCCTCATGTCTGCTCTTTTTCCAGAGCTTCGTTTACTAGTTTGCTGGGCACAAGTCTAGGCTTTTGCTCTGAAGATGGTAGTGAGCCACTTACACCACTTATGTTAAGCTAAATAATACATATTCAATAATGCCAATAAGCACTTAATTTTTTATTTCCAATCTACTTATATTATTAGATAGTAAGATACCACCTATATTTTGTGGGTAAGGATCGTTCGATTCATCAAATTTTTTTGACCTTGTATAACGAACGATTTAACATCGGGCTTGTAGAATAATATATTAATAGTATAATAATGCCTTTAAATTCGAATTTATTTATTTCAATTCAACATTGCATTACACGTGATTTAATTTAATTTAATTACATACATATGCACCTTGTCAGGCATCGCAATGGTCGAGAGGGAGGTTGACACTAGGAATTTAGGTATTCTGCGACGGAGTAGCAGGGTTTTTGCAATAAATGTTTTTTAAGGGAATTATAAAAAAAAAAATTATTTGCTTCGCCTTTTATATCTTCGGGCAATTTGTTATGCACTCGTACAGACATTGGGTAAGATCCGGATCTATGGAGTTTTAGTTTAGATGTTATTTGTATTAATTAAGTTTCCTTGATTGGTAACGGCGCGGAATGTCGCTAACGGTACGATAAAAACTCGGATTTTTCCTTACAAATTTACAAAGTTCTAGTATATATATATATATTTGGCAATGTCAATACTTTAAGATTAGAAAAGTGCTTCTGATGTGATAAACATCAGAAGCGGATCGAACAATATATCGTCGCTGTAGTCGTGATAAAAAAAGTCCTGAGAAAAATAACACAAAATCTTTTCTAAAATTCGGCGTTCTGATGTGATAAACATCAGAAGCGGATCGAACAATATATCGTCGCTGTTGTCGTGATAAAAAAAAGTCCTGAGAAAAATAACACAAAATCTTTTCTAAAATATTGCCACCCCAATGTAATATGAACAGCGATGTTATGATCCGAATACATCGATGTTTTCATTGTCCTCTTTTACAATAAGCAATTTCCTCGCGGAACAACGGATTTGTTTATGTAGAGACCGCCGATCCAGTGGGGAAATTACGTAGCGTTTTGATCGATCGATTGATCATTGACGCTATTTTCCTAGACAGCCGTAGTTCTACACCTTCCGGAATTGCAACGAACTAAGTTTATTTTTGTCGTTAATCCTTGTTACATATGCAATCATCACAGAAAAAACGAAGTAAAAACTTAAACCTGGGTGGATCAACTATTCTTTGCAAAAAACATGTCCCTCCATCAATTAAAAATATTTAACTATGTAAAAACAATAGTTCGTTGTAATTTTATATCTAAACAGTAATTTAGAATACTTAGAATTGATATTAAAGAGCGTTTAATTATATAATTTTAATTATTTTTTATTGCTTTTATGGTAACTTAGGTGACAAGATGCACTCCCCATACAAATTATTCCTGTCCGCACGTCTACTCAATAGTTCCCTGACGCAATAATTTTAAAATTTTATATAAAAATGTATTCATTTCTACTCATGTTATTTTCTACAACGGTTTCTAAACGCCCTTAAATGCTTCCCAGATTGTTAAATATGATTCTACTTAGAAAAAAATAAACAAATTGTGTCCCAAAACGAATACCCAAACAGATGTACGCTAAGTTACTGTTCTTATAAGTTGTAGATAAAAACATAGATGGCTCTAACAGTCTCAATTGTAGCAATTAATGCCTGAGGATGATGCAATGACATTCTGCAATTTTGTGTGTGTGGTAGTGGAACTATTGTTTTTACATAGTTAAATAATTTTAATTGATGTAAGAACATGTTTTTTGCAAAGAATAGTTGATCCACCCACCTACGCACTCCTATCTGGGAGTTATAGATGGGAATGCATAAGATTCTGACAATGGACTAAGATCAAATTATTTACCGCGCAATTTTTGCGACCTTACAGATGATAACAACCAAACACCATTCCCTAGTTGGTTATTGTGATTCTGTGGGAATGAGCGATATAATAAGAAAGTTGTCGAATCATAATTAAAAAGTTGCTTAATAAAAGCACACTTATGTGGGTGCCGGCAGAAAAATCTCGGGAGTAGGCTAAAGCTATTGTAAAATAAATTTTCCGCACAGTACGCGAATGTTCTGGTTTCAGTATGTGAGGACCGATTCCTCGTTCATGGCAAGCGTTGAGATTGAAGAAAGAAGATGTAGAAAGTAGAATTAAAAATATACAACCTAGGACGTCAAAGAACGTGGATTGTGCTATACAAACTCGACCTGCTAAATTCCATTACTATACGCGCATCTTTTTTCTATATACAACGTCAACCTAATGTAAAGTGGTTACCGTAGCCTATGACCCCATGAAGAAGTAACGTTCGCGCGCTGCCACCCCTGCTGTTAACACAGCAATTGTTAAGCAGCTTACTGGTAGCCTCACTAACACGGGTAGCCTCACTAACACGCAGTAACACGCAACTCTACTAGGAAGGTACACAATCACACGGCCCACCCGATGTAAAGCGGTTATCGTAGCCTATGAATACTTACAATACAATAAGTATCACTCGCGCGATGCCACCTCTGCTGCTAACACAGCTACTCCTTAAGAACTTACTGGTTATCTCACTCACACGCAGGAACAGACACCATCCAGGGAGCTGTTATTTGGCTGTGGTTTTCTGTGAGGGTGGAGGTACAGCTTAGATGGGTCCTGTCTCTTTTGAAAACACCTAGGCCAAGACAAACAGTTCATACAAACAAATGTTTGTCCTGTGTGGGAATCGAACCCACGAGCGTTGGTGTCAAAGTAGCGCACTGCGCCACCGAGCTCGCCACATATAATCCTATTCCTATTGTATCTTGTTCAATTCTCTTAGGTATGTTACTATTCTTCTTTTCGTTTTCCCTTTGAGGCCTGCGTGGCTGAATTCCGCCATGCGCGTTACGGCTCCAAGTATATAACGGGCCTCAAGGCGTCAATCTACTAGCATTTCGGAAATTATAAATTATGTGTTTTTAAAGCTTATAATCCTACTAATATTATAAATGCGAAAGTTTGTATGTATGGATGTTTGTGCTCTTTCACGCTTAAACGGCTAAACGGATTTGAATGAAATTTGGCACGTACATAGATTATGATCTGGATTAACACATAGGCTACGTTATTTGACTCCACGCGGGCGGAGCCGCGGGCAGCAGCTAGTTTAATATAAAAATGACAGGATTTTAATAATATTTGACGAGCTCGGTGGCGCAGTGGTGAAACGCGTTGGTACGCTACTTTGACACCAACGCTCGTGGGTTCGATTCCCACACAGTACAAACATTTGTGTGCATGAACATGTCTGTTTGTCTGGGTCTGGGTGTTTCTTATATATAATAAGTATGTATTTACAAAAAAAATGTATTTACGTATGTTTATCAGTTGTCTAGTACCCATATCACAAGCTTCGCTTACTTTGGGGCTAGGTGGCGCTGTGTAATTTGTGCGACAATATTTATTTATTTATTATCTGAAATATCCTCACATAAGAAGCATTAACATTCGTGTTGTATCAGAAGGTGATGTCAAGTCCTAGAAACCTGCATGAAAAGAGCCATGAATATTAGAGACGCGAATCAAGTGTGTAAGGACCGCGTCTTATGACGCTCGGTTCTCTCTGCCTACCTCGCAAGGGACCTGGCGTGAAGTTATGTATATATATATACATAAGTAGGTACAAGATACATTAATTGTTTTAGTAGACACTTATGTTATACGTATATGTAGTCAACTGGGAACCTGGAGAAAGCTTCCTTTTGTACTTTCTTAAATTCCACGTCCCATTCCACGAAAAGTTGCCGGCGTAAGCTATTTAATAGGAGTAGGTCATACTTGATACAAACTTGTCATACAAACCTGAGCCAGAAGCCAGAGCCAGCTGGCTATACACAATGCGGTGCTGGTCCCAACGCTTACTTATGGAAGCGAGAGCTGGGTATGGCAGAGGAGCATGAAAGTAGGATAAACGCGGTTGAAATGCGAGCGTTGCGCAAAATTTGTGGCGTAAAGCTTGTAGACCGTATTCGTAATGATGAGGTTGGTCTGAAAGAAAGCGTCGGTGATAAAATAAGAAGAGGCATGCCCCGTTGGTTCGGACATGTAGAAAGAATGCAAGATGAAAGAATGACGAAGAAGATATACAATGCAAAAGTGGAAGGATGTAGGAGCCGAGGAAGGCCAAGACTTACCTACCATGATCAAATTGGTCGTGTTCTATCAAAAGGTGATGTCAGGAGCCCTAGAAACCGGCGAGCGTGCATGAAAAGAGCAATGAATGTTAAAAGAAGCGAGTGAGGTATGTAAGTATCGCGTCGCGTGGCGCTCGGTTCTCTCTGCCTACCCCGTAGAGGATTTGGCGTGAAGTTATAGATAGATAGATAGGTCATACTTAATACTAATTTTAGGGTACAAATGTTGTCACCCCCACAGGTAAAGGTTAGTTCACGGATCAACATTATGGGCTTATTGGTTAAACACTACGCCTTCAGGCGTCGACATCAAGTGCTTTATTGGCTTGTGCATACTCCTCACCTGATGTAAAATGAATACCATAGCCTAAAAACGCTTGCAATATCTGATGTATCGCTTGTGCTATGTCACCTATGCTGCTAACACAGCAACTTTTTTGGAGCTTACTGGTACCCTTACTCACTTGCAAGAACATAACAGCCCTCCAGGGAGTTGTTATTACCTGCCTATTAAATACCTTACCTGCTCGTGGTGTAGACCTGCTTTTTCTCGAATCTGGTATAAGAGGTGGAGCGTAGCCCTCTGACGGGTCTGACTTAAAGGAGTTCACCCAAGAGAGTTCATACAAGTGACTGTAGTTACTAGTACGCTCATGAGAAGCAATAGGCAACGCGTAAGCAATGCTACTTCTATTGCAATCGTTAATAAACTACGGTCATCGTTTAACTCACGGTCACTCCCCTAAACGCTCACTGTGGCTATCAAAAATATTTTTCAGTTTACTAAAATTAATTAAACAAGTGGATGTTTCAATGCAAAATTTTATTTACAGTTTCATTCAATGTTTAAAGATCAAAACACTGCAGTCTTTAAAATCATTACATTTCTTTTTCATATCTACTACCTACTATTCACTACGCTTTAGAATAATGTGATGTAAATACATTACATCACATTATCCTAATTTTGTAAAGGATACGGCACACCGGTAGTGGTACAGAAGTATTTCGAACTTCACTGGGCAACTTTCGTCGTCGTGTAAGACCGCTAATATACACTGATTCTCAAATAGGGTGATAGGTCAAACCCACGAATTACAGGTCTATAGCTATAACCTTCCATTTGTCATAGTTGATGAAGCTTGTGGTATATCGAAGACGCGATCTTGTAGGTATGCCAGATGTAACGAACTTCTGGCATACCTACAAGATCGCGTCTTCACCAGGGACAGGATAGTTCGAGTATTGACCTTCTAGTATATTTTAAACGAATGAATGTCGAATGAATGTCAAGGTGAAACTTCGGCTGTCGATCTTGATATGGTGAAGGCGTTCGATTAGATCTGACGTTGAGGTTTTCTGTCGAAGTCGCCATCGTACGGGATACCCGAAGGTTTGTACACATGAGTTGCCAGCTTATTGCCCAGCAATTCTTTTACTTTATTCAACATCATATGACAGACAAGAATATTGTCATCTGGTCACAGCTTGTTATATGAATTGTAATATTTTTACTTGTATGTCACAAAGAAGTTTATCTGAATGCTTCATTAAGCCTTGCCATACAAATTGCCGCCCTCTGTTAACACATCAGCTTCGCAGGAGCTTCTGATTTCATAAATACATGAATACAAGGAATTTGTGGTTCTGTGTGAAGTGAAGTTTGCCCTGCAGTCATGTATTAAAATTATTAACTATGCACACCAGGGGCTGTACAATAATAATTCGAATTGCCACTTGTATAATTAAGAGCATGTCACCTTGTACTATTCTTATGCACTATGCTATAGTAATGTTGCACTGATCTAGTCAAATAGTTACTATTCATATAGATACCACAATGTTACAGTAACTCTATCAATGGTATGAAACTAGGGAGCAGACCTTTTTAGGGTCTTAAAAGGCCTACAGTTAAAAACTGGTTCAACTGGTATCGATGGATAGAGGATTGATCAGGCTATCCAAAGATGTAATAACATAAATCTGTCATTGTTAGTTTCTACCAAAGGAGAATAAAATATGGTTTTGACATCTAGTTACTTCTAGTGCAGACACACCAAGAATACCAATTACTTACCGGTGAGTATTAACCATAAACATAAGTTTAGGAGTGTAGGTGTAGTAACTTCTTTTAGGTTTTCCAATGGCATTATTTATACATAAAATAATTTCATGAGTGCTACCTTCTTGAGATATATAACTAAAAAGTTATATAGTAGCAGACATACTTTTCCTTTGTTTATTGGAAATTAATGTTGATTGTTGTCTATTTTATTTATTCTTTTTATTGCTAAACCTGAGCTTATGTAGCTTGCAATACAAGGACTATCCACCCGAATTTATTAAATATGTTCTATAATTGATATGCATCTTTATCATAAAATCTATATCTTCTTACCAAGTGCCTTGCGAGGTAGGACCGGGCACCACATGACTGTCCTTACACTTCTCATAAATTCATATGCACTCATTAATAACACATTTACAAAATATGCATTCATTAATTTTATATTAACTCAATGTGCATTCCTTTATTAAAAATATGCTATATTAACTCCTATTTTAATGAGGTGTAATTTTTTGTGAGCTTCAATGGAATAAAAGCTATTAATTTTGAAAAGTTGCGCCGCGCGCGCTTATTGTGGTTCGCCTATAAATAGAGATCCTTAGGCAAAACAAATATTCCTGCTTTAATCATATCACTTTTCACAATAAACAATGTTTCTTACAATTAATACCACCAAGAAACAATGCACAAAGTATCTGAGATTGAGATTAACATATTGTTACATGTTGGAGTATACAGTGAACTGTATATAACATACTGAAAAGGCACCTTGTTGGTAGCAATCACGATGCACATTTTTTTGTATATTTTCACGCGTTTTTCTTCATTTCCTTTTTATTCAGTAGGTAAATGCAGTCAACACATTCCTTGTATATTGGTGTGCCTTACATTTATAAGTTTTGGTACAGTAAATACAATTGTGGTCAGTGTGTATGAAGATTACACATTTCAGAATACATCCTTATAACTGTGATGTTGACGAACCATAATCTATTTCCACATAGAGAACCTGTGCCTTGAATTTTCATATTTGACGTGACAGGGAGACAGTGAGTTAGTTATAAATGTATCAAAAGTTACACTCACTTTTTTTCACTTTAATAGATAAGGGCACTGATTCTGGCCTTAAAATGTACAAATTAGTAGCAATTGTGACAAACATTCAATTGAGGAATCTCATCATCATTCAGCTATCACTATCTTTGGGGCGCTGGCTTTGGTTTAGGCATTTTGGCAAGCAATCCCTGTATTTCCTTTTTTTCATCGTAACTCTTCCACATTTCATATAAATTTATAATGGATCTCACAATCTCTTGTATCTGTAACAACAATATTAAATATTACCATCACTAATACATAGATTATATACATTTAATCTCTATTTAAAAAATATACATGACAAGAAATTTCTTTTAAGGACAACCTGATTGGACAAGGATCTCAACATTACAGTAGACTGCAGGCAATTAACGATTCTCGGGATGGTACTATGTTCCTATGTAGGTTTAATTACCTCCTTAGGTGTAGCTGTGTATACTATGAGTATGCCACCGAAAAAAATACCCACTCCAAAAACGACCTTGAGCATAATATATTGTTGTTGTTGTTGTAATATCTTTATGGTACGGTACATTCAAAATAAATAAAAATAAAGCTAATGTTACAAAGGCAGACTAATCCCTAAAAGAAATATGTATGTGTTCTCTTTGTAAAAAACTTTTATAATGTATTTCCTACAATCTTTATTATGCAAATAAAGTGTAATCTATCTAAAATATAGAAAATGAATTATCTAGGTATGCTATGCTAGTTTCTGATATATTTGTAATATTCTGTCTAGTGTTGCTTGTCAACAATAACATGCCTTCAACATGCAATTGTTTGAAAGTGAAAAAGAACAGAAGAAATAATATTCAAGATTAGTGCTACTTATGATCAAGATATTTATGATTTCTCTGCATTTGAGAAATCCAACTATGTTTTTTATTATTTTTTTTATATTAGTTCAGTATATCAAAAATTTAAACTTATTGTCAAGTACTAGATTCATTTGTAAAAAAAAGGTCGTACATTTTCTACAAAGCCTAAATTACGAAAAGACTGAAAAACTATTGATTCCAGCTACCTAGTTCACATTAATAGTCTCATACAAGCACTTTCCTCCAAATCTTCATTATCCCTGTATACTCACACATCAATTCTCACTACTCATACATACACACACCACTCAAACTCCGTCTCATACTTACGTACTTCATAGTCCCTGCCTCTCTCCTGCCATATCTTATATACCAAGTCCCTCACACAATACATTTCCTTACTGTTCTTCCTAAGTGTAACATGCTGCTACATTTTCCTCGAATACAAACACCCATACATATATAAATTCATCCACTCCATCCATCAATATACTCCACACACACACTAGTATTCCCCTTCATTTTCAAAAAAAATATTCTTGTGTTTTGAAATGCGCCTTCCGTCCATGTCAAGTGGGGAGAGTACTGGTGACCAGAGTCACAGGCTCAGGCCTAGTTCAGGCGCCAGTCTCTCTCAATCTTAATTAGTATTACATATTTATATTTTCATTGTATACCTACCAAATAAGTAAGATTGTGAAGAGAGAAAAATAAATATATTATTATTATTTATCTTTTTACTCACGGGTATTAATCCCGGTCATTTGATAGGCTTGCGCGGGGATAAAGATCCAACGCGTAGAGGCCCTTTAGAAAAGATTGTATGTAATGTTGTACACTTGCCGTGATCCGCTCCAGGGGATATCAATGGGGCAATATACCAATGCCACGGCAGGTAATTGGGTCTATTGGAAATATGTCGGGAAAAAGTGGGCTATTAAAGTGAGATTTGGAGGTATTATTAGAATCGGGCTATTGCAGAAGAGGGACGGACACCTGCCACAACTATCACATTTGACTGTTACTTTTGGCAACGGTGGCTCGCCACTCACTAGATGGACCCCCGAAATGCCAGAGAAAGTCGGCCGGGGGCAACACCGGTGTGAGTGACTCAGGGGTGTTGAGAGGTGTGCTGCGCTTTCTCCGAAGTTACTCGCGGCGTTATGCCCTTTAACACTTCCACCCCTGGAGCATATCACCTGCTAGAGCAATATACTCTATCGACTCCTCTCTGGACGGCCAATGAAGGCAAGCCAGAGCTGAGAGTACTGCGGGCGTTCTTGACTTTTCACTCCGACCGACAAAGACATGTCGGAGACGAAGGCCCTGATCGACTCTCTGGAGCACTCGGGTACCCGTGGTGTCGTTACGCACCAACAGCTCGCCACAAGCTGCCCTGCGGGGGTATATTATTATTATTAGTATAGTGGCTCCTCTTTGCCTGATTGTAAACGAAAGAGGAGCCCAAATCGCAACTGCAACTGACAAAATACTACATACCATATCCTGTCAGTTGACGCTATCATGCTGACCCGCAAGATGCTTCTTCACGCTTCGTTTGAAGGATCCCGTATTGTAGGAAGGAGGGAACACATGTGCAGGCAAGGCGTTCCACTTTTTAATGGTACGACAAAGATAGGAGTTGCCGAACTTTTTGGTACGCGAAGGGATATTCTCAACCGTGGGACGATGACATTGCAAGCCCGCACGTGTGGTTCTATGACGGAAAGTAGAGGGTGGGATAAGGGAAAACAGTTCTTCAGAGCACTTGCCATTGTAAAGGTGGTAAAATACGCTTAGAGTGCTCACATGTGCAATTTCACTATCAATGCAATAAAAGAGCAAATCAAAAATATTTCATACCTTGTCCATATCAACATTTAGTTCTGCAAACCAAGGTTTCAAATTTTCTTTACCCAACATCACACACGCTATGTGAAGTGCAGCTATAGCAATCTGAAAAATTATTTCAATTAAAATGTTAATAACATCCCACATCAAACTGTACACATTCAACTGCTGGGAGACAAGCCTCTTTTAACTCGTCAAGACCCGAGTTTACAGTTTACAGACCCGAGTTCAGTAGTAAGCCTTTCTCCATACATTCGTCTTTCATCGTTGTGACCAGTGTTTGCAGTTTAGATGGTGTATCTGCTATTAGCACGGCATCGTCTGCATACAGCAGACAGTTCACCACTTGGTCACCTATGCGCAATCCCACATTCGTTGACCTTATTCTCTGCAGACAACTATCGAGATACAGGATAAACAGCCTAGCAGATAGCATGCAACCCTGTTTGACACCAATTTTGACATCAAACCAGGGTGACATGCCACCGTCTATCCGCACACATGCTGAGCAATCCTTGTAAGTGGACTGCACAGCACGGAGCAGTAAACCGTCGATCCCATATCTCGGCAATATGTCCCACAGTTCCTTTCGCACAATCCTATCAAAGGCTTTCTCAAGATCCACAAAACCGCAGAAAACCTTCCGGTCTATGGCCAGATGCTTCTCTTCGATATTGCGGAGCGAGAAAACTTGATCCGTACATCCCCTTCCATTTCGGAAACCTCCTTGTGCGTCCCACAGCATTTCATCGGATTTCACCCTCATTCTCCTTTCAATCACCTTTCCATATACTTTTGCTGCTAAGCTGATCAAACTGATGGCCCTATAGTTGGCGCAGTCCATGCGTGATCCCTTGCCTTTATACAAGGGCACGATGACTGCGCGTCTCCAGTTCATTGGGACCCTTCCAGTTCTCCAGCATAGGTTGCATAGGTACCAGAAGGCGTCCCGGACGTAAGTGCCACCTAATTTGATCATCTCAGCTGTGATCAGATCAATTCCCGCTGATTTTCCATTTTTCAAGCTTCGTATCGACCATTCGATCTCATCCATAGTTATGCCTTCGTCGGACGCCGTCAACGTGGAGTAAGCATCCGACTCACTCTCATTGCCAGCGTCCGAGGCATACTCATACATTTCCTCAAAATATTCACTCCACTGTTCTAACACTTCCTGAGTGCTTGCAAGAATGACACCAGCTTTAGACTTTATCTTATCCATTCTGGATGCCGACGAACCACTCCGAGACTTCTTTACCTCTCTCCAAAAGAGTTTGCTATTTGCCTCAAAGTTTTTCGTCAGCCTCTCTTCCTCATTCATAATTTGTCTTTCACGCTTCTCTTTCACTAAAGCCTTGGTTTCATTCTTGCATAGACGGTACATTTCTTTCTTCTTTTCTCTCACATTTTCATTTAAAGGCAAAGATGATACGTAATCCAGCCACGCTTTCCTCTTTCTTGCTACGGAGGATTCAACCTCCGCATCCCACCAGGCATCTCCTTTCGCTGTTTTACGTCTCTTTGCGCATCCACAAGCTTCTTTTGCACTATCCACTATACTTTCTTTCAAAACTTTCCAACAATCATCCACATCTGAGTCGGAGAGGCTTGCATTTGCAAGTCTCTCACTTACCAGATGCACATACATTCTCCTTACACTTTCATCTTGCAATTTTTCGCTCATTATCCTTTCATGGTTTCCGAAAGGGATACGCACTCGCCAGTGCCTCCACTTCCTAAAAAGGCCCACAAACCGGCTTACCACCAGGTAGTGGTCCGCCTCAAGAGTGGGGCCTCTAAAGGCTCTTGTATCCATTAGAACATTTCGGAGACGTCTATCTATTAAAATCAAATCAATCACACTTTTTTGATCATTCCTTCTCCATGTATACGTGTGAATATCCTTATGATGAAATAAAGTATTCGACACGAGGAGGCCTCGTTCCATACATAAATCTAGTATTGACTTACCTGCTTCGTTCACTCTCTTATCTCCATACGGACCAAGAACAGCTTCATAGCTGTATCGCTTGGTCCCAACCCATCCATTCAAGTCTCCACACATAATCACTCTTTCATTCCCTTCAACTAAGTCCAGAACATCCCTCACAGACTCCCAAAACTTCTCCAGTTCTTGAGCACACGCTGAGCTTACGGGAGCGTATGCTGCAACCAAAAATACTCGCGTGATGCCCAGTTTAATACGAACCCAGAGAAGTCTAGGCCCTACCAAACAGTAATCTCTTACACCAGTGGCTAAGCGAGAGGAGAGTACGACACCTACACCAGCACTGGCATGATCGTCCCGGTCTACCCCAGACCATGGGGCCATCATACCACCGGGCAGATCATCGGTGTCGCTCCCCTTGCGCTTAGTCTCTGTCACACATAAAGCATCCAAACGTCTATCATTCATTACGTCTATAAGTTCATTCGTCTTATCATTCAATCCACCTCTCACATTCCACGTGCCTATGCAGCACTCGGCTCCCCTCGTCCCGCCGGAATTGACGCTGCGTGGTGGGTGGCGGCCCCCACCGCAAAATATTTTGTTTATCTCAATTTGTATATCTCAGTATCCCATCTACCATCATCTAGTCTCGGGCCCCGGGCTTGTGGTCAGCCACCCGGGCCCTTCCGGCCCAGTCCGACCCTGGGCATACAAGCATACAACCCACCTAATGTAAAGCGGTTGCTGTAGCCTATGAACGCTTGTAATACATTAAGTATCACTCGTGCAATGCCTCCTCTGCTGCTAACACAGCACCTTCTCAGGGGCTTACAGGTAACCTCACTCACACGCGGGAACACAACAATCCTCTTTGGACTTGTTATTTGGCTGCGGTTTTCTCTGACGTCTGTGAGATCTGGGGAATTACCTCCAGTACTTCGCCAGACGGGCTTCTTTGATGCACCCTACCACTTTTAAAATATACATTGTATGTCAGCTAAATCATGACTAAGGACAACCACAACAATAATTAAATCTTATTAATGATGACATTAATAGTAATTACCTGGTATGGTGGGTACAATAAACTGACATCAGTTCTCAGGGAGTCATTTACAATTCTCCAAGCATATGTCAACAGTTGCTCATCTTGGCCAATGTCTTGTACAAATAACAATAAAGGTCTGTACGGTTGATACACTATGAGGCAGCAGTCCAAATTCTCCAGCAAATAAAATTCACACTCAAGTATATGGTTAGTTCTGTACGGAAATTCTTGCTGACCATAAGCATAACTGAACTTATTCTTTATCACTGTTTGGCAGGTTGTGATCAATCTAGAGTTTGATATGACACCAAACTCCTCCACTTTCGACGCAAGAAAGACACAGGTTGGGGCCAGGAGTAACGGGTCAATACACATTAACGAATTCCTAGCATAAAACCGCTTGAAGTAAACTGTGGCCGTCGCGATTACCTGTTGCCGGAGTTTCAATTGTTCACCCAATACCTGAATTATACTCGCGAAGAAATTAAATATCTTCTGATATTCCTCTTCAGAAAGAATATTCATATCATGTTGGCGATCTCTAATTAAGTCTTGTTTATCTAATATCCATTGTTGATGATGAGAGCTTTGCCAAAAATTGCCTGCCATTTTTCTCTTCTTTTTAATTTAGGCTCTTCAAACTTTCGGTTATATTACTGACTCCGCTCGGTTGGAAAATAGTAATGTTTAGTATTTGTATTGTTACCTGCATAACTTCTATCACATTTTAAACAAGAATTCAATTTTATAGTACGTATGTACCTACGTACATTATACAAAAATGAAATAGTGAAAAACACAGGATTTCGCCGGGAGCCAATAATGTACAGCCAAATAAAGCACGGCCTAAAGCACGTCCAGTCATCACCGTAGCGCGAGTGCATACGGTCGTATGCACTGCTCGGTTATACTAGTGATTAGACATGGCATCTAAAACTATGAAATGTGCAACCTGTAATATCGTTATAAACGAAGTACTGTGCTTTATTCAAAATAAAGTGGATATAATGGACGAGGAAGGACTTGTCCGCTTGTGTACGTCAACATTTACAATTGAAGAAATAGAAACCGCCAAGTCACTGCTTTTCGACTCGGTCGTAACGGATAAACGCAATATAAAAAGGAAGAATAAAGGGAAAACACAACGTGACCTCTACGATGTAGTTGCAGTTTTCAAGGATATTTATGCTGGAGGAGCATCTGCCGAAAGTGTGCCAGTTTTTGTTGCTCGAGATCTTCAGAAATTGCCACCTCTAAGTTTTGACCATATTGATATTAGTAAATTACTAAAGGACCTGCTAGTGCTACAGAACGACATGCGAAATATTAAGGAGAACTATGTAACAACATCGGAACTTGATTTATTAAAAAGCGAAGTAAGAAATTTTAAACAATCATCGTACGTATACAATCATGAGGGTAGTTATGGTTGTAATGTTAATAAAAGGCGAGGTGGGAACGGTGGCGCTGCTCATCTACACGACAGTTTCTGTGACAGCGGGCCAATGGGACTTAGCTATAATGTATCGACAACAGAAAATAACGTGTGCACGGTTGAATCTATACGAATGCAGCGACAATCGTCCTCTCCTGCTCAAACTGCTTGCGCGACGTATAAGTCTACGCCGCTCGAGCCGATGCAACGAAGCGACTGTGAGAGGGCGGCAGGGAGCCCACTTATACCTGTACCTGCCGTCGCGACATGTGAGTCACCTCTATTGACTATGAAAACTCAACCTAAAGAGACGGGCGAATCAAATGTAAATAAGCAGAAAACTTTTGCAGAGATGGCTAGTAAAAAAGGCGAATTTAAGAATAATTTAAACGAAAAATGGACATTAGTGCAGCGTAAGAGATTACGTAACCGGTTTATCAGTCAACGAGGGCAAGCTATACTAGAACCTGAGGCCAAATTTAAAGCTGCTGATAGGATAGTACCTATGTATATAAATTACGTGCATAAAGAAACAACAGAAAATGACATTAAGAGCTACATTTTTAATAAGACTAACGTAAATGTTGTATTGGAGAAATTAAATATGAAATATCACAAAGAATATAACTCATATAAAATTACCATACCGCAGCAGAAACTTCATATATTTTTGGATAAAAGTCTATGGCCAGATGGAGTGACTTTCCGAAAGTTCATAGATTTTGGAGCAAAAACAAAACATAATGGCACACAAAACAACTTGCAATCTTCTTAGTTTCAACTGCAAAAACATAAAGCGATCAGTAGATTGTGTAAGGCGTCTGGCTCAGTCTGCTGACATAATAGCCCTGCAGGAAACATGGCTCACCCCTGAAGAACTTCAATATTTGGGAACAATACATCAGGACTTCTCTTTCACCGGTAAATCTGCAGTGGATACTTCGGCAGAGGTTCACCGAGGCAGGCCACATGGTGGCATCGGACTCCTTTGGCGTGAAAATGTGTTCAGTGCAGTGTCAGTGTTGGAGTGCAATAGTCTGCGCCTATGCGCGATACGAGTAGCATTAGATGAGCGTTCCTTTATTGTGCTGTCAGTGTACATGCCTACAAATGCGGATGAGAACTTAGCTGAATTCGTAGAATGTTTAAGTGAAATCAATGCAATTATGCAAAATAATGATGTAGAAGCAGTGATACTGTTAGGGGACTTCAATGCTCATCCCGGCACACTCTTTGGTAAGGAACTTTTTGACTTTTGTACTGAGCAAAAATGGATATGTGCTGATATAGAAAAATTGGGAGCAAATTCTGGTACTTTTACTTTTGTAAGCGATGCTCATGGGTCACATAGATGGCTCGATCATTGTGTAGTCACAGAGGCGGCCTGGCAGTTAATTACAGAGGTCCAGGTATTATACGGTGTGTACTGGTCCGACCACTTGCCTCTCTTAGTAAGTTGTAACCTTAATTTAATACGGCCTAAAATTACCATTAGCCATCAATCTGTAGATAAAATTATGTGGGGTGACAGGAATGTTGACCAAATTAAAAAATATCATGTGCTATGTAACAATATGCTAAGAGATGTTGATTTTCCATTAGAATTATCCGATTGTGCAGGAAAAATGTGTGGTAACAGTTCGCATAAAAATATAATAAACAATATGTATAACAAAATAGTGCACACATTACAAAAAGCAGCTTGTTTTTGTTTTGAAAAGTATATTGGTAAAAAACGATATGTTATAGGATGGAATAAGTATGTTAAAGATGCGCACGCTGAGGCTAGGCTACATTATCAAAAATGGCTTTGGTACAATAAGCCACAAACAGGTCCTCTTTATAATAAAATGTGTGAAACTAGAAAAATATTCAAGTCGAAATTGAAATGGTGTCAAAATAATGCTGAACAATTAAAAATGAACATATTAGCTAAATGTCACAATACTAAACAATTTTCAGATTTTTGGAAAATGACTAATAAGATGAATCCTAAGCCAGGTTTAACCAAGAGTGTAGAAGGTCTTAACGAGCCTGTTCTAATAGCTAATATGTTCAGTAAGCATTTTCAAGTTACCCCTAGCATGGGTGTGCCTGAGTTGCCTGTGATATCAGAGTCTAACAATTTTATAAACATGTACCATATTATTTTCACAGCGAAGGATGTTACATCGGTTCTTGGTTGTATGTCAAGAGGTAAATCACCTGGTCATGACTCATTAAGTGTTGAGCACCTCAGGCACGCCGGTGTTCATCTCCCTAGGGTGTTGGCCATGTTGTACAATTTTTGTGTTGGTCATTCCTACCTACCAGAGGACTTGACTAGGACAATTGTTGTGCCTGTTGTTAAAAATAAGAATGGAGATCTCTCGGACAGGAACAATTACAGACCAATATCTTTAGCCACCATAATATCCAAGGTGCTGGACGGTTTGCTTGACAAACAACTGCGAAGATTCTTAAATCTGCACGATGGCCAGTTTGGGTTCAGGCCCGGACTGTCCACTGAAGCTGCTATCTTGTGTCTCAAGCAGACTGTTCAGTATTATACAAGCAGAAACACACCTGTCTACGCGTGCTTCCTGGACATGTCTCAGGCCTTTGATATGGTCTCATATGAGATTCTTTGGCAGAAGATGGCTAATGAGACTAAATTGCCTGGAGAGTTGGTCTCCATTTTTAAAGCATGGTATAAAGGTCAAACCAACTATGTAAAGTGGGCGGGTTCATTATCGGGCGCATACAGGTTACAATGTGGTGTGAGGCAGGGGGGTTATTTCGTCACCTTCTATTTTTAACCTGTACGTGAACAGTCTGATCGCTGAGCTCAGCAATGTTGGTGTTGGATGCTCAATTGATGGTAAATTTGTTAATAACATTAGTTATGCTGATGATATGGCACTTTTGACTCCATCAATCGGAGCCTTGAGGAAGCTGATTAGTGTTTGTGAAAGGTACGTGGAGGCTCATGGGCTCAGCTATAATGGAAAGAAAAGTGAGGTGATGATTTTCAAATCAGGTAAAAAGACATACGCAAGACCATATATCCAGCTTGCTGGTATTGAACTGAAAGTCGTTAATAAATTTAAATACCTGGGCCACTGGGTCTCAGACGACCTATGCGATGACCTTGATATTGAGAGGGAACGCAGGGCATTGGCGGTTCGGTGCAATATGCTGGCCCGTAGATTTTCCCGTTGTACTAAGGATGTAAAAATAACCTTATTCAAGGCATACTGCCAATCCATGTACACGTGCGGCTTGTGGACCACATATACGCGCCGAGCCATCAATGCTCTGCGTGTGCAATACAACAATGGGTTTAGGATGTTGTTGGGGCTGCCTCGTCACTGTAGTGCGTCAGGGATGTTTGCTGTAGAACGCACAGATGGGTTTTATAGCGTAGTGCGTAAAAAAATTGCGTCCCTGTTACGCCGCATGCGGAACAGTGCCAACAACATTGTAAACACAATTGCCCGAGAGGATAGCACTATTGTACGCCACTGGGTAAAGGTTCATTTATCGCCGGCAGGCCAGAGGCGGGCAGTTAATACATGAATTATAGGCACTCGAAATAGTCATATGCATGCTCTATACTAATATAATTTAAGTAATCATGTATACTAACTCAACTTATGGGCTATGCCCGAAATAAATGATTTATTATTATTATTATTATTATAATGTACGGCCAGTAATGCACGGCCCGATTTTTCGAAGCCATGGTCTTGAATTATTGGGTCGTGCAATACTGGCTGTACATTATTTGGCCGTACAATATCGCACAGCCTGATATTGTACGGCCAATAATGCACAACCCAATAATTCAGAGTCAGGCTTCCAAAAATCGGGTCGTGCATTACTGGCCGTACAATATCAGGCCGTGCTGATAATGTACAGTCAATATTGCACAGCCTAATAATGTACGGCCAAATAATTGGCGACCAACATCTGTCAATGTCAAGACGGTTCGTGCCTCGTTAAGACAGAACTGGTGGGCGAGTGCTCAAGCCAATAAGATAGTATCGTTGAGAAACGATTGAGAAGGGCATAATAAACTTTAGATTTGCGAGTGCTCGGTTCTGAAATAGGTCGATATTTGTGATAAGATCTGTAACTCAGCAGTAAGTTAAATATGGCTAAATACTTTTATCTAGTAGATGTGGTGTAGAGGTGTAAATACTTAATAAAAACATGATATAAACTATCAAAACGTTTCATTATAAGCATTACAAACGTCAAACTCAACGTAACAATGTAGATGTCAAGTGCATTTGTAACTGAAAATGCAAGAATAAACAGTGAATTGGAAAGACATCGTATTTGTCAAGTCAATGTCGCTCGTCCGCCATTTTGTTTCATTTCGTAGAATTATTGTTAAGCTGATTATTATAATGACACAAAACGTTTGGGCATTTATCATTTGTCAAATCTTTCAAACAAATAAAAATTTTGTAATAAGTACAGCAACAGAAATCTCAGTTGGTTAGGTTAGGTTAGAGTATGACAAACAACGCACGAGCCGAGCGAGCGAAGCGAGCGTGCCGCGGTAGCGGCCGGCGAAGTGCCAGAACCGAATCGTTGCCATTTTGAAAAGTGTCATTATAAAAAGTAGACCAAACTTCATTACTAACCATTCACTTGCCTAAACCATCCTTGCCATCCCTCTAAACGAAGCATAAACAAAGCAAGTGAACAGACCAATAGGAGCACAGTTGCTCCAACCAATGAGAGATGGTTGCCTTTTATCTGGTCGTACAATACTGGCTGTACATTACGCCCTGTACAAATAATGTACGGCCAGGAAAGCACGGCCAATAATGCATAACCCAACAATTCGTGTACATGTAGATGGTTTCAATTATTTGGACGTGCATTACTGGCTGTACATTATTTGGTCGTACAATATCAGTACGGGCAGTTATTGTACGGCCAGTATTGCACAGCCAATAATGCACACCCCAATAATTGAAAGCACGAATTATTGGCCGTGCATTCCTGGCTGTACATTATTTGGCTGTGCAATACTGGTCGTGCATTATCGAGACCCATTTCGCCGAGCTGAAGCAACGGTTCGGTTTTCTTTTGTAGTTTCTTTTTCATTGCTGGCAACCATTCTACAACTCACGCAATTTTATCTAACCTGCTTTGTGTGCTTCCGCCACCAAATTCGCCACCATTCTACAACTCAAAATGTTTTGCTATACCTTAGATTAGTAGAACATTCACCACACTGTTGAATGCTCTCTTGTGGTTAGAATCAACGGCTAGTCCCGGTAGGGTCCGGTAGGTTTTTGAGCTACGAACCGATAAGTAAAGATGATGACACGTAACACAGGCTAACACATGGTAAATTACAGTAATTGTGTAACTTAAAAACATTTTAAAAATCAAATAACACGTTATAATTGCAGCACATACGAGGCATAATTTTAAATCTCTGGACCTCTTAGTTTCGAAATTTTAATTAATTTAATTATATGCAAAAAATGTTTTCCCGCTAAAAAAATTCTAAATTATGATTCGGAAGCGGCTGAGCGCGCCGTTGCCGTTCCGTGCATTACACTTTTCAATCGAGTTTAAACTTAGAGCTGGCATTAATTTGAGTCATTTTTATTTTGCGCTCTAGATCGTTTTAATTTCTGTACTGAGAATTTTAGACTCGCAGCAGTTTGATATAACTGATTAATTTTAAAAAAAGCATACTCTATTTAGGAATGTTCATATCGCTATGCTTAGTCATTGTTTACACTAATCCCACTAGCATTATAAGTGCGAAAGTTTGTGTGTCGTAAACAAGGAAGACACACTCTCTTCTTCTTCGCATTCAATAGTAAGCTTTTCTCCCAATCAATCGTCTTTCATTATTGTGACCAGTGTTTGCAGTTCAGGTGGTGTTTCTGCTAATAGTACGGCATCGTCTGCATAAAGCAGACAGTTCGCTACTAGGTTACCCATGCGTAATCCTGCATTCGTCGACCTTATTCTCTACACACAACTATCGAGATACAGAATAAACAGCCAAGCAATCAGCACGCAATCCTGTTGCTATCTATCCGCCCGTGTACTGAGCAATTCTTGTAAGTGGACTGCACAACACGAAGTGCATTGTCAATCGCATATCATGGTTATATGTCCCACAGTTTCTTTCGCATAACCCTATCAAGCTTTCTCCACAAAATCGCAGAAAACCTTCTTGCCTATGGCCAGATGCTTTTCCGCGATATTGTGGAGCAAGAAAACTTGATCCGTACATTCCCTTCCATTTCGGAATCCTCCGCGTGCCTCCCACAGCATTCGAATCAATTTTTACCCCTCTATTCCCCTTTCAATTGCCATTCTATATACATACTTTTGCTGCTAAGCCGATCAAACTGATGGCCCTATAGCTGGCGCAGTTCATGCGTGACCCCTTGTCTTTATACAAAGACACGATGACTGCGCGTCTCCAATCCATAGTTTGACCCTTACAGTTCTCCAGCATAAGTAACAGAAGGCGTCCCGGACGTAAGTTTTCAAGCTTCGTATCGACCATTACATCTCATCCATAATTATACCTCTATCGCACGCCGTCAACGAGCTGTGAGCATTAGACCCACTCTCAGTGCCAGCGTCCGAGACATATTCATACATGTCTTCAAAATATTCACTCCAACGTTCTAACACTTCCTGGGTGTTAGCAAGGACACCAGCTTTAGACTTTATTAAATTAAATTTAATAGGTAGATAGATGAGGATTAACACATAGGCTGCTTTTTATCCCAGTTTCCGCGGGATAGGTTGGAAGTTTAGATGTTTGAATCATATTGATGTTTTATTTCACTTTCACGTCTCAGCGGCTTTTCATCTACTACTGGATGTTCCTGTGGGATCACAGGAACATCACCGGGATGAAAAGTAGTTTTTTTATCATGGTGATGTGTTCCTGTGGGAGAGTTGCGCTTTCACATATGTAAGTAAATAACAGTCAATAAAATAACACCCGCGTCACTTTCATTGATTGTTACATTATTAATCCTTTCTATTGCTTTGACAATCTTTTTTATAGCAATTACAACAGCGTGCCTTCCGCAATAAGATAGTAGACAAAACCATACTTATGAATGAATAACTTATGGTATCATAAACAACTGTAGTATCCAAACTAAATCAGTTGTTATGAAATGTAAAGATTATAAATGTATACAATACATTTTAGTAACGAGTAAATGTTTTACAATTTAATACCGAAACAACACAGCAGTGCAAAAGTACAAGTATGTACAAAGTTTGTTAATGTAGAAATAATTTTAAATAATATGTTTATTTCAGCAATAAATGAATCAGGTCATAACAAAAACAGCAAAAGATTACGTGGTAACATTGAACAACTCCCAAGAATCGATACGGCTTTTCATCTACTATCCCACAGGAACAGGATTTGAAGTGTCAATAAATTACGTAATATGTTTGTGCATCACTCTATGATTGTGTTATCCTGTAAGAAATGTTAAGGGTTAAATTATGAAATTGCCGTTTTATAGTAATAGATACTTTGAATTAACATTAAACTTTCAAGGTGTGAGATTTTCGAGTGAAACATTTTTCAGGATTTTCTGTTAAAAAATATGCAACATTGATTTTCGAATTTCAATAGTTTTTTTTATTCAGCTTAGACAGGAAACATGGTTATTTCGAAAACCCGAGTAATTTTTAAATACGAGTTTCGACGCGGAACTAACGCACCAGAAACGGCTCGCAATATGAATGCTGCGTTTGGAGAGGAGACGGCTAATGAAGAGTTCTATCGCAAAGGCATAAATAAACTTCCGATTAGATGGCAGCAGAGTATAAGTAATGATCATAATATTTACTATTATGATTAAATAAATATGTTACATCTTAGAAAAAAACGAATTGTAATTATTCAGTACAAACCGTCAATATCATACTTTAAGCCTTATTGTATTAATTCTCATTGTCGTTCCATTATATACTACTTCAACTGCAATGTCTTAGAGGGGTTCGTACTATCATGAATATAAAAGTGTATTTATTTGTCAGTTTGTCCTCTCTTCAAATCAAAACGGAGCGACGGATTGATATGTTTTTTTTTTTGTATGGGGATTTATTTTGTACTAGCTGCTGCCCGCGGCTTCGCCCGCGTGGAGTCAAACAACGCAGCCTATGTGTTAATCCAGATCATCTATCTACGTGCCAAATTTCATTCAAATCCGTTCAGCCGTTTAAGCGTGAAAGAGCAACAAACATCCATCCATACATACAAACTTTCGTATTTATAATATTAGTAGGATGGAGGGCCCGACAGTGACATAGGCTACTTTAAAGCGTGGCAAAATAACTTACTCCCACAGGAAAGCGCGCTTTGTTTCTCCTTAACCACGCGGGCGGATCCGCGGGTAATAGCTAGTATGATATTATAAGTAAAACAAATGTACTAAAATCAGATTTTTACATAAGAGACTACAATAACAACTCTATAAATATTGACATTAAACCTTTTAATGAAATCTACACTAATATATTATAAAGGTGAAAAAATTGTATTTTAGTATGTTTTTAACGAATAAACTCAAACACTACGGGATCGATTTCAAAATTATTTCACCATTAGAATGCTACGTTATCACTGAGCTCTTGGAATACTACACTCGCCTTCGATTTGCCGACGATATAGTTCTCATGGCGAAACAGCTTGAGGAACTTAGCACTATACTCAATGACCTCAATTGTGTGTCCAACCAGGTAGGTCTCAAGATGAACATCTGAGTGATAGATTCAGAAATTAGGATATCCGCAGTAGAACTAAGGTAACGGACATAGCCCACAGGATAAACAAGCTGAAGTGCAGTGTGCCGGCCACATAGTTCGTAGAACCGACAACCGCTGGGGCAGAAAGGTTCTCGTCTGCGTCTGCGTACTGATGCACGCAGTGTAGGACAACTCCCCACTAGATGGAGTGACTACCTCAAGATGTTTGTAGGGAGTCTATGGATGCAGATCGAGACATAGTAAAAACAAATAAGTACGATATCTTCATACATACGCACCGAACGCGGTTTGTATGTGTACGTATGCGTCGTCGCACGCACCCACTAACAAAATTTATCGCTGCTAAAGGTGTGCCAGTCGTGGCTACGCCGTGCGTAATACCGCTGAGGTGTGCGGGGCGAGAGGGAAATTAAACGAAACAATATGTGTGTCCAACAAGAGTAATTTAATAGGACTGCTTACTATTACAAACACTAAGACATTATATACTACCATGACTTATAATAGTAGGTTCACACTACACCGGGGTGCAAGAGAAAAAAAAATACAAGTACTATTATTATTTTTTCTATACGAGAAAACTTATATTCTATTGCAAATTTAGTGTTATACGCTATTATTTTTTACAATTTTAACATTAGGTTCTTGGTCTTCAATAGCAGTATATGGGCCAACATACAAATCATTCCCACATGCACATGTTTCATTTTTTAACAGTACTAAATCATCTTTCTTATAAAATACATTATTAACGTTTTTATCATAGTCTATTTTTCTAGCAAATTTACTTTTTAGCAAATTATTTCGTGCGTCTTTATGCGCCATTTGCAATGGTATTTTAATTCCAAACTATAATTTTCCGGGTTACACAAAGGTTCTACACAACTACTTTACTAGGGATATTACAAGATTTTTTTATCGGGACAGGCCCACCACATATACCCACTACTGTGTCTCCTGTGTAGCCAGAATTAACAGCGGCGACGACAAAAAGGCAATGAACAGTGAAGTTCACTGCCGTCCCAGGGGTTAAACTACAGCTGCCTTGGAACTCACAACGAATTTAATCAGAAAAAAATTGTAGGAGTAGGAAGTTTTGAAATTGACTTCCCCTCTTGGCAAAACGAGAGACAGTAATTTGACAAATAAGGCATTTAAAAAGCTCAAAGAGATGGCTAGTCAAGTGAAGCTCAACTCCCGGTTTATCAAATATCTAACACTATTGGAACCTAAATTGTGAGTTGTTACGTAACACATCGATTCCAATAATATAGATTGTAGAACCGCCTAAACGACCGGTAATTCTCCCTTGTTGCCACCAAATCAGAATAGTATACTACCCCGGATGTAACATGCAAGGAATTTAACATATCGTCCCGCTCCCGACGTCAAAGATTACAAGGTTTGCCCAAAAACTAACTCATAAGGAGCATATTTTATGGCAGTATGTATAGCATAATTATACGTAAAACACCAAAAGGGTAATATACAAATACGAGGGCCGGTCCATATTTTGTTTCCTTTAATTTCATCAACTAAATCTTTTATGAATAACGCATTATTATCTCTTTTTATTACACATATTTCGGAAACATTTATGTTTTACAAATTTCACTTAACTTCGACACAAATACGGCTCGCGTGAATTGTGTTTTGAAATCACGAAAGCGAGACATTCAGATTCTACATTTATTTTCCGTTGATTTATATCTTTTCCTTCCATCAAAATCATTTCTACCGCATCACTCGGTGTCCGCAATATTTCCATGACTCTCGGTTGATCAGGCCGAGTATCAGTGTCATTGTTAAGGATACGAGTACTATTCATATCTTCCATATCTTCCACTCTTTTCTGCGCTCTCGTCATTACAGTTATAAATTTTCCATTCACTTCTTTCAATTCACTAGAAGTTATTACGATCCTAGAGAACGCGTCAGCTACGACATTATCCTTACCCTGAATGTAAACTGTTTTAAAATCGTACTCTTCCAATATTAATCTAAATTTAAGTAAACGACTAGAAGGATCTCTAGAAGGATCATTCCGAATAAATATAATAATGGTTTGTGATCGGTCATAATTGTAAATTTTTTGCCAAATAAATACGGTCTAAAATATTTTATACCCCAGACTATTGCAAGTAATTATTTCTGTATAGTAGGATAGTTTCTCTCTGCCTTATTTAAAGGTCTGCTTGCATAAGAAGCAGGTCTCATATCTTTATTACAAAGTACTGTTCCTACTGCTAAGCCAGAAGAATCGGTCTGTAGAATAAACTCATTGTCATCCGAAAAATCTGGATATTTTAAAATGGGCGGAGATGACAGAGCACTTTTTAAGAATTTAAATGAATTTTCGCATTGATCACACAAAAGGAATATTTTTTCGACATAAATTATTTAATGGTAGTATTTCGGCAAAATTTTTAATAAATTTTCTGTAATAATTGCAGAATGCAATAAACCTCTACTACTTGTTTTTTCTTTATCTGACATGATTCCTTCTGCCGACACTGTATGACCAAGGCATAATAATTCTTTTTTCAATAAATTATACTTGTTCGGGTTTCGTTTTAGATTGACTTTTCTAAGTCTTTCAAAAACGGCTATTAAATTTTTATTAGGTATGGCCTTCAAAATTACGCCCAAAAACAACAAGATTGTCTAAATATATGAAGCAGTTATCATGCGTTAAACCAGACATTGTCAATTGTCATAACTCGTGAAAAGGAACTGGGACTAATCTTAAGACCCATCGGCATTCGCTTTATCTGATATTGGCCGGTTTGTCCCGTGTTAGTATTCGTTGTGAAGGTAGTAAATTTTCTTGACTCAGGATCTAAGGTGACTTGATAATATGACTGACTTAGGTCCAAATGATAAAAATAGAAGGCACCGGAAAGTGATTCTAAAATAATGTTAATGTTTGGCAATGGGAATTTGTCATCTTGAATAACGTTATTCAATTTTTTATAATTTACAACTAGCCTCCATTTTTTATCACCGTTATCCGATTTTTTGGGTACAAGTAAAATAGGACCAGACCATTAACTACGGGCTTCTTCTATCACATCGTCTTGTATCAATTGTTTAATCTGTTTATCTATTTCATAACTTTGGCTTTTTGGTAATGTGTAAGGTTTTGTATAAACAGGAGTAACATTTGGTTTAAGATAAATTTTATGTTCGGGTACATTCGTGGTTGTAAGTTTGTCGCCTGGTAAGTTAAAAACGTTATTATTTTTTGAACAAATAGCTTAAATTGTATCCCGTTAAGTAGAATTTAAATGGTCTAATTTTTATATTGATAATAGGGTTTTTTCTCGGTCTGCGCTTGACTTTAATTTACTAAAGATACATATTTGATATCCGCTTAGTAAATGTAATTCTGGTTGAAAAGTAGGAATAGTAACTGACTATTCACTGACGTTTAAAATTTTTAATGAAATTACATTGTTCATAGGTTTCACTATCAGTGCTGCTAAAAACGAATTTTCTTGAAGTTGGTTTGGTAATACTACGAGTACATAGTCATCACATAAACTATCATTCTGTAATTTAATATAATGAATTGACTCACATCTTGCAGGGATAGTCAAAACTTCACTAATAACTCTAGGCGAGTTTAATTGGAATACATTCAACACCATGTCGTAAACTCAAAATACTATTTTCCAAATGACTATTTGATTTAAAATTTAATAAGAAGTCTGAGTCGAGAATTCCATCTGATGTGCATGGCAATGTATCGAAGAGATAAAATTTATGTTTATAAGTACTACCGTCATGAGATTGTAGTACAAGGTAAACATAACCTTCTGAATAAATTTTACCACCAATGCCATTGATTGCAATGTTGTCTTTTTATACTGGAATTTGTTTTGATAACGATCTCTTAGTGATAGCCGAAAGCGATGCGCCAGTGTCTAATAACTATGAACACCTGTTATTGTTTACATTAAAATGAACGTACCTAACATTTTTATCGCAAGTCAATATGTTATAAGTCTTTGATCCGAAAAAACTGCTTCTCCTCTAAATTTGAGTTCAGAAGTCATAATTCACCTTGCCATTATCTCCTGCTTGTGCTGAAAACACATTATTGCGCTAAAAACCGCTACCACGAGTATGTCCTTGTTCACGATATTTGTTGGAAAAACTATTATAATTTTCACGCGAATGACCACGTCTATTTCCACGAATAAAACCTCTCCATGGGTTGTTATAACCCTGTTGTTGGTGATTGTTATAAAAATTTCCACGATTTTGAGAAACGTGGTTAGCACCACCACGTCGACTGTAATAATTATTCCAACCTCTGTTTGAACGACTACAAAGTCTATTATTTGTATTTGACTTACCCCTCGCGCTGAAAATCGTGTTAGATGTTGAGGGCTGGGCCAGCTCCTGATCTTCTGCCGCATGCACCGCATCTTTTAGTTCCGTATAATCTCGAGCTGAAATTATAGTGCTTAACCTCCTATTCCTAAGGCCATCAGAGAATCTCTTTATAGAGAGTTTATTAGGTGTTGGTATTTCACGGACCTTCGGATTACCGTCGGCTTGTGCAATAGTCAGATTTATAAATAATTCTGTCAATTTATTTCCATATTCACTTACAGACATATTATCCTGACATAAGTTATTTAACTGTGAGAGTATAGAATTTACAGATTTTTTGTAAGCAAATAGGTTTTTATGTCACTGATAAGACTTGTAACTCATGTCATTATATTCAGATTTTAATTTTAATCTGGCAGTATTCGTAAACCTTGTTTTCAAAACAAAGGAAATTAACAATTTCTTTGAATTTACATCTTTAAGACAATCGTTATACATTTCTAGACCTGCAATAATTTTTTCCGTCGTCTCCTCTGAATTGTCCATATTTGGAATCAGGGACGCCGCAGTTTTTATATCAAATGTATCCATTTTTGAAAATGTTTTCCCTAACTCATTAGAAATACTTTAAGTAAGTATTGTTCTATAACTCGATTCTATCTTATCTTGTAAAAGTTCATGAATATATTCGGCTAATTGTAAAGTGCATCCCTGCTGCGAAAAGACACAAATAATATTCGTAAACGTTGAAAATATTTTTTTAGCCTTTTGTATTTTCTCATTTACCTTATCTTTATATCATAATCGTCAATCTTTACCCAATTTTCTTAAAGTAATTCGAATATCGTCTAAATCCCTTAAAACTAATTCTAAATCCTTTTCCATAAATGAAAAAAATGATGTTCATATTTTAAGACCAAGAACCAATGTCGTGATAAAATGTTAAAATGTTAAACTTAATATTGGTTATTCGATATACTCAGTCCATCTTCATGTTAGAATTGTAAAATAATCCCAAAAGAAAAAAAAGGTTTCACACTTACGATGTTTCCGCACTGACACTTACTGAGCATTAGATGTGAAAGTTTATTTAGGTGAAAAGTTTCAACTCATTATTGGAGGCACTGACTTACGCACTTTCGACAAAGGAATACAGGATATGTTCCCTCTCACAGTTTTGAGCATATTTTTCGTGACTTAATGAGCGGTTTAATAGGCAGCTTCAACCTGTTACTTTTATGTTACAGTATCTTAAAATTTCACTCATCGTTTTTTCATAACGCGCCCAAAGAAGTATAACTTCAATACAATTTCATAATCATTTAATTTTATTTGAATAAATACATGATTCAGTAAAGCCACGTTTGAATGAATCCTATTTCGACCGTAATTTTTCAAATCACTGAACAGGTAACATGACGTAGGTAATAAAAAAATTGTAGTCAGCTTCTGGTCAATGTACAAAAAAATAATTTAAAAATCTTTGTATAGATCCCTGATGATGCATTTTTGACGATTGTATAAACTACTCGTACAAGCGACATCCCTACGTGTTTAGGCTATTCTCGTTCGCTCGGAGCTCGAGTCGGCCTACTTATTTGTTTTTACTATGATCGAGATGAGTGGCACTCTACTCTAGAGGGCTACTTTCTTCTTTCTACATCAGGTATGCTTTATGACTCCCGAATTTGTATGATAAAAAGAAATGTCTAAATCTAAACGTAAATGACGTCATACAGTTCAGTGCCGATGAGTTAGGAGTGTAAGTGGCTCACTATCATCTTTAGAGCTCAAAACAACCTCACCCCAACCACGGGAAGTAAATCCAACATACAGAAGATTGTTAAAATAATACTCGTGTTGTACTTCTACGAGTGAGTAAGGTTTGCATTAACTGGCTGTTACGGTGTTAGCAGCGTGGGTCTCAACGCGCGAGTGACAGTCGTTGTAGTACTATTGAATGATTTTTCCTAAACTGATGTCAAAGTTCTCAAATCTCAAAGTGTCATTGTCAATAAAATAATCAAAATGAGGGTTCCGCTTAGCCTGCCGCGACCTATATCAGTTATTTCTAACTAGGGTTCTCACAATATTTTTGAGTGCTTGATGTGGGTACGTATTCAGTAAAAACAAAAACGATGCTCATAATCAGAATCTTTAATGTTATGATTATATAGTTGTCATCTTTCATCCAAGTATATCGGCCAAAGTGAAATCACGTAATATATCATTGACTGGATCGAAGAGCGCATCGCTGATCATATCAGCAACGTTCTGCATTTGATTCTGGATCACGTCATGTGTGATGCTCTGGACTATACCGTTAATAAAATTGTTGATAATGCTAGAGCCAACCATGCCGTCTATTTGGATCTAGAATGAAAAGAAATCAGTTTTAAAATAATATCAGTACAATTTAAAAGAAGCGCCACTTTCTACATAATATATACCTATATAATATATTTGAGAAGAGAAGACTTATTTATATTTAACATGACAGTATTAAATTAGAGGCTTGTTGTTTCCATCATTTATAAAACGATATATTTTGTAATTTCTTTTGTAGAATTTTTTACTACTTTGTTGTCTATTTGCTTGGTATGACCATGGCAAAATATACTTTTACACCTGCCACCCTGCAATCAACTAAAAGAAGCCGAAAAGGTTAATTTAAAAGTTCAGAAAACAAAGACAATACATATAATCCTCCTCCCTAATGATTATTTCTTTCATGTATTGGCCTGTGGATGAGCTTGAATCTAGTGGTAGCTTCTCGAATGGAGTCATTAAACTTACCACAGTGTCGTGGATATCGATAGTAATGTCGAGCTCCCTCAAAGTGAGATGACCGCCAAGAATATTGGTTCCGAGACGTAGGTCAACACCAAGTTCTGCACGATTGACGAATACTCTAAAACAATTTAATATATATATATATATATATTTAATCCATAACTAAGATTATATTTTTTAGTATCAACTATTAGCATGTTGCTAAGTTGGTTCGACGTACACGTACATCGATGTACACGTACGACATTTTTTAACACTATTTTTCACGCCGAAAGTTTTACTAGTATATTTATGTAATACGTCTGGTGGCAAACAAGGATACAATCCGTGGGATAACGGTGACTAATCCCAAAGACCGTAATCCATAGGAGGCCCCAATACAAGGAATGTTGTTCGGATGTTGCCACCAGTGACGGGGCTAGACGTCGGCGATCGGCGAAGGCTTCGCAAAAAAGTTTTAATAAGATTAGTGTATAATTATTATTAGTACATAATTCAGCTCATTTAATTTAAAATTTTCTCTCTTATTGGAAAGTGATAGAGGCCTCGCAAGGCTGATGTCGCCGACGTCCACGTTTTATCTAGCGCCGCTACTGGTGTGACACTTATTTGGTTTACACTACAACACTCACGAATTTTCCTCGCTCACCGGAGCACATACACCTTCTAAGAAATTGCTCGTTATCTAAAGTTAATATAAATTAACTTCTTTAAAGGAATTCTTCCACAACCGGGTTGTTTCTGATTTTACTCAGGCACTAATTACATAATACGCCCTAAGTCTACTTCACCAAAGCATCTTTTGTTAAATTTTACAATTTAGGTTTAAGCCAACTTAATCACAGATCGCATTATTCTAAATCTATAAGATTCCCATTTCTAATGGAGCCAGATTATCTGATGTAACTACTTCAGATAATCTACCCCATGTATATAGGTACTTCAAAGATGAAATTAAGTATCAGTCAGATTATTACCTGAAATCGCCCCCGGCGGTATGAGTGATCAGTATAGCCAATCTGGCAGATGCATCGTAACTACCTGAAATAAACGATGTATGATTAGCAAGTACATAGTATAATTTTATAGTACGTAACTAAATACTAATGTGTACTACAATTTTACACTAAATAGCTACTATTGCATCAATAGGCTATATTATTGAGAGTTCGATGCATCGTTGTGCGTGTCATTCTAACCGAACACGCAGGCTAAACGACGTCGACCTGTCTTTGGATGGGTATATCTATGTCGAGCTTCTTCGTGTTCGGAGGTCACGTTAAGCCGTCGGTCCCGGTTGTTGTCGATTAATGACAGTCGTTAAGTCAGTGGCCTTTCAGCGGCTTGACAAGACTGGCCTCTGCCAATCCGCAGTTGAGCAGCGTGGTGGAGTATGCTCTAAATCCCTTCGGTTGAAAGGAGACCCGTATCCCTGCAGTGGGATGAGTTACGGTTGGCGTAGTACTGCAGTGGCGTGCACAGAGATTTTTGACAGGGTAGGCAGAATTTTTTTAAAGCTATTAACTTACCAAAAAATACAGAATGTTGATTTTGGTTACCCAATCTTGTGGAAATAATGATGTATGTGATCACTTGTTTTTTTTCACCGAAAGATAGTTTTGAAAACATTTATTTTCCCTACACACACCACATGAACAACTTTCGCAGTGAATATCATCATATTTATCAACTTTAAAACTTTAAAATCTTATTTCATCTGCTACCAGTCAATCGATTCAAAACAAAAACAATGGCGGCCGTTTTAAAATCAAAATAAAATTGAACATCAATTTTATACGAAAAAAAGAAATGGCAATATCTTTCACTATAATTATATGCAGCAAACTACTTTTTAAAATAGTTACGTAGCAATGCTCGCGACACTTCGGTGATTTACGTTATAGTTCAGCTGAAAAGACATTGTCTATACTTTGCGATTGTGTGAGTTATTTGTGTTATTTGGGCAATGTAATTATAGGAATGCACACTACAGTATTTGTATAAACAACACGGCACACATACGTAAATTTAGACAGATATAGTTAGTGTCTCTGCCGTAAAAAGCTGCCAATGCGGCGCTAGTGTAGCGTAGCGCCTAGCTGCGATTTGAATATGACTAGCGATGACTTTAATAACTTACCGATACCGATAGATGGAACTTTTAATTTTTTGTTTTTGATACGAAATATTAGTTAAAAACTATGTTTAAGAATGAAACATCGGATGGTATTTATCAAATTGATAGGGTAGGCAATGTCTTTTTGCCTATATGGAGTGCACGCCACTGCGTAGTAGTAGTAGTAGCATCAATAGGATAGAGCACTAGACTACAATAGGATACTTTATACAGAGCCTGCTTAAATGCTCTAAATTGTTTTGTATCACATAAACTCAGATAGTAAGAGATTCGGAAGAAACAATATCGATGTCCATGACTTTTTTGGTTGCAGTATTACTTGCTGGTAATATACTGTGCCGTCAGTACCTATCGGTGAAACTGTTTGACCTCTGTAGCCCACGCCTTAACATGTTCATTCTGACGTTAATCTGAACCATCAGTCTGATAGTGTTTACGCTGACACTCTATTGAGACCGAGTGGAACGGAGCGGAGTTGTATTTTCATACATTTGACACATCAAACAGAGTAAAGTGGGCCAAATGTATGAAAACGCATCTCCGCTTCGCTCCTCTCCGTCTCAAAGGAGTGTCAGCCTTATAAAGTGTACAGACGTAATAAACGTGTTATTACGAGAATTTTCATACTGTAATATTTTTTCATCTGTTTTACATCGTTATAAAGTTTACATTATTACTTTACGTTCTTACCAATGATATTGTATTTAAAGATGACGTATATTCATACTGCGCGTCGTTTTGTTATTGTTCCACTACGACATTATAGTACTTACTTACTTAAGAAGGGGATAGATAATACGGAACGCATGATATAGAAAGAGATAGCTATCTGTCAAGAGGTGCGCTTGAAATACGTCAGCGCATCATAGAATAGCGCATATTAGACCAATTGGGTTAATTTCATTGCCTCAGTTTTTGCGCGCTAGTACGACATCTACCTCTTTTTAATACAATATCATTGGTTCTTACATTATGTTTACTTTTCCATTGCACGTAAAAATAATAAGTAAGTACATTAATGTTTCCTATTCGTGGAAAACAGATGAACTGAAAACTTTATGGATGCCTTAGTGCTGATTGGACTATTTGGTTATTACACGCTGAGAACATTACGCGTTGTGGAATAATCGCGCCCTTAAGGCGATACCTCGATCGTAAACCTTTAAAATGGCTCCGCCCAATCACCCCGCGCCCCGCAAGTGACACTCTACGCTCGATTTGTAAAATTTGGAATTAGCGCCTAATAGGTAACCTGGGGTCAACGTATAGTCAATGCAAACGAACAGAAAAGCAACGGAGTCGCGTCACACTTTAAGAATTTAATAATTTCAATATTTAAAAATTAATGATTTAATTATTGTTTAGCTTTATACATACTAAACCAAACATATTTATTTAAGCTAGACGGAAAATAATAGTAATAATAGTAATAATAAACAACAGAAACGTATTCACTTTTAAAAGTTTATTGAAAGAGAAATCAATGACAATGTTTTATGGTTATATCTCTACAAGTTAACATGTCTCCGTATCTATGTTGTTCTTACTTAGGTCTCGTCCAGTGGCGCCCTCATTGAATAAAAAATCATATCATAGCATAGAAGATAAACATTATGAATCCTATGTTGCATTTATTACGAAGATAGTAAAGTATTTTTACGTCATTAAACCAACACTCAAAATATTCCAGTATCGTTGTTATAACGGCCACTTTTAGCAAAAGTGCTAAAAGTGGCCGTTTTTGGCAATTATGCATATAACAACGAAAGCAAAACATTTCAATTGTTGGTTTAATGACGTAAAAGTACGTTATTGTATTTGTAACACACGCAACACAGGACTTTATAATGTTTATCTTCCACGCTATGAGACGATATTTTATTCATTGAGGCGCCACTGGACGGCATGTATCCCCCTTAAGAAGAATGAAACACCTGCTACATAATACAACATTCTTTATCGAGAGGCTAAAGCGGGTCATTTGTTGATTCGGGCACATAATAATATGTTCGAGTGTCATAATGGCTGATAGCGCCGAGTAAAACACAGGATTTTTTATTTCGAATAAATAAGAGAAATAAAATTATCAGATTGAATTACAGAAAGTATTCCCGCTATTACTACTAGTTTTTATATAATTTTCACAACACATTAACATAATGTGACCTCCAGGATTTTTTCTTTACAAAGAAGTTAAGGGTTATAACTTATAACACACACTTTAGCCCCTCTACGTTATACCTTTAATGCCATTTTTTAGAGCACGAAGAGTAAACATTTTATTACAAGCTTTTAGCAACTTTTAGTGCATAAAATGGTATACGGCATCTACACAACTTTCACGCGTCATACCTAACATCGACGAATATATCATTCAGGTATCTATCTCTACTGAAGATTGCGTACCTAAATGATAAAGAAATTGTATATTTTGACCATTAAATGTAAATTTAACCTTTACCAAAAATTTATCAAGCACTTGGAATCCAATCAGCGAAATGTGAAAAAAACACAACCAATATTTTAGGGTATCCTTCGAAAGAATAAATTATAATGATTAATTTCATCTAATGACATAGATTTATAAATTTATAGAAAATATTTAGATTTAACATTCAATTATCACTAAGATTTTGAAAATTGCTGTTTTTGACCCTAACTGTTATGTAGCTAAATAAATTGATAAAATTATAATTTATAAAATTAATTTTTATTCCTTCAGCCTCTTTAATAAGCACAAATCTTGATTTGGTGCCTTCACCACCAGACTACATCCAAGCCATTTCACATATATATATAACCGCTATGAATAAACAAACGTCTTGCAGTACTCGTTTATCCTTGGCGCTAATTTTGGATTGGGATTGTAACTAACATATTTTTAAAGAGTAAATAGCTCTAGCCATCCACCTTGCTTGATGCATCGCCAGGATCCAGGAGGTCTGATTTAAATTTTTTTCTCATTATCTCCTCCTAATAAAATAATGGATAGTTCAATTACTTCCCGATAATCGTCACGTACAATGTTTTTTTTTGTAATTCTTGATTATAAAATATCAACGATTCTTTTATTATTTTATTACCAAAATGTTGTGTGACGATATCGGTGTACGATTGAATAGCAGCAGGATTAATAGTTTTCCAGTCGTCTCTAAATTTTTTGAACATTGGGATATCAGAGCTGCTTGTGACTTGGTGGATTTTTGATTCGATTTGACAAAGCTTTACCTTGATCCTGGCCGGAAGAGCTCTCTAGTTTGGGTACAGCCAGAAGTTGTTCATTTTCTCTAAATGAAATAAAAATTGGCAGGCGTTCTTCTTTAGGGCTTCTCACGTCCAGACCAGATAATACCCATTCCAGTAAACGGTCACCATTTTAGGCATATTATTTTGAAAATCTGATTTTATAGATTCCGCTCTATCTTTTCTACTCTGAGTGCGAATGCGTTGATAGATGATTTGTTTATCGGTAAATCATCACAGCTAAAATCTAGTGCTTCTACTACAGCCTGAAGTATATAGACAGAATCCCTTATGCTTAATTGAGATCTATCTAAATCTGCAACTAACTAAAAAAGTTCATGTCTTTTTTCTCTTCTTTTAATTTTCTCTGTTTGGTCCTTTCTTCTTTTTCGGCTAACTTTTTTGTCTACACCTGCTAAACATTCTGGACGCCCTGGTTCTATTTATATAAATATTTTGTCTTCTTCTATTTTAATCCGTTCTAAAGCATCAGCGTGTGCTATATCGAATAAACTATCTAAATTACTTTGAAAGTCCTCACGGCGCTTGTAAACATCTTGTATTTTTTTGGAATTTTTTTGCAACTCCCTCCTGGTGAAGATTCACAAGTTATTTTACACAGTTAGGTATAGCTCTGGTAGGGATCCTAGCTTTTTCTCAAAATATAATACACTCTCGAATGACTAGGTTTGCGCTTTCACTAACAGTCAATTTAACATCGCGAATTTATAAAAAAGTACAGGAAGAACTTGACGGTTTGACGGTAATTTTGCGCCTATTATTTGATAATTTACGTCACCAACTAAGAAAATACTTGATTTATTGCTTCTCAATTCCACTGCCATCTTAAAAAAGTTAAAACATTACGTATTAATCACGAGATTAACTGACAACAAATGAATACCGCGAGTACGCGCCGCACTGCCGCGCAACTTGTATGAACATGTTTCGATGTAAGTCGGCACGGGTTATCGTAATCCAAAGTCCATCTCACTCGCTTCTGTAACATTTATTGATCCTCTCATGCACGCTCACTGGTTTCTATGGCTCCCGACGTTATCTTCCGATAAAACACGATCAATTTGGCCATGGTAGCTAAGTCTTGGCCTTCCTCGACTTCTAATTCCGCGTTGTATAAATGTTTCGTGATTCTTTCTTTCTACATGTCTGAACCAACTGAGCATGCCTCTTCTTATTTTAACACTGACCAGATTAACAAATAATTGTCAGAAACAAACATCATCTTTGTAAATACGGACGAGAGTGACGCCACAAATTTTGCGCAACGCACGTATTTCGCCCGCGTTTATACTTTCATGCTCTCTTTGCCATACCCAGCTCTCGCTTCGATAAGTAGGCGTTGGGACCAGCACTGCATTGTGTATATCGAGTTATGCCTTCTGGCTCAAGCTTTTACTGCCAAGAAGTTTTCCCAACGCTCCATTCATATTCCCAGCACTCAATCATCTCTCCATATCAGCTGTGTAATTTCCATCCTTGCTGAAAGCGCATCCATGAACACTCGGAAATTAAGTTAAAAAATAATTTCCGAGTGTTTTAAAAGCAAATGAACAAAACTAAGACCTATGCCTACCTATGTTAGAAAATAAAAACTTTGAAAAATAAGGGACACCCTAATATACATATATACAAATAGATTCTATTCATATGACGAGCATATTGCATATTGACGAGCTCGGTGGCTCAGTGGTGGAACGCGCTGTTACGCTACTTTGACACCAACGCTCGTGGGTTCGATTCCCACACAGTACAAACATTTGTGTGCATGAACATGTCTGTTTGTATTGGTCTGGGTATTTTCTATGTATAATAAGTATGTATTTACAAAAAAATGTTTATCAGTTGTCTAGTACCCATACCACAAGCTTCGCTTACTTTGGGGCTATGTGGCGCTGTGTAATTTGTCCGACAATATTTATTTATTCATTTATATTTAAAAAAAATATGTAACAAATCATTTTCTTGCTGTTTCATAACTTTAACTTTAGTATACTGACATTTATTGTATTTTACTTATCTATGTTTGTATTACAATAATACAAAACATGTTACTCTATGTTTTGTATTGTTGTACGTTTCCTTGTTATTTATTAAACTCTCAAGAACAAAGAACAAGGACCATCTCTGATGTTGCGAAATAAATCTGCTAATCCGTACAACCAAAATGTATAGAACAGATGATTTTTTTTGTGATTTCAGTGTTGGTTCATAGTAAATATTATTTGCTTTCACGAGTACCATGGGTATAAGCATACTATCTATCTATATCTTCACGCTAAATCCCTCGCGAGGTAGGCAGAGAGAACTGAGCGCCACATGACTCGGTACTTACACACCTCGCTCGCTTCTTTAACATGAAACATACCGAGTTTTCTTTAAAAACTATCAAAATACACTATTTTATTAGTAATTATTTTAATACAAAAAAAAGCCTCCACTGGTTTTCTATCTTCTGATAGCGCGAACCGCATTGGATAAATTTCCAACGTAAACTAACCTTCACCTACGTACAATGTCTAAGTTGGAGTTCGGTGAGCTTATAGTACAACACTTTGCCAGATTAATAGATTAAACTGACTTGTAATTTATTACCTTGTTATGTAAACTTCCTATAACTATAAAGATTTTGAGTAACTGGGATAAATGTCACTACTAGTAATTATTATGTTAAAGTTTCACCAAATATCATTCCGGTGTACGTGTACCAATATAAAAGAAGTGGAACACGTGGATCCATGATATAGCGCGCACTACAGCTGGACGCGTTTTAACTGTTCGTTACAATTGAATGGAAATGGTCGTCGTGTGAATGAGCGTCTCGTATACGAGAAAACAGTATACGTGAAAAAATCCAATCGGACAGTCGCCGTTTGAACGTAGCCATACGGTTATAGGCAATGATATTGTATTAAAAAGAGTTATAGGAATAATATAATACCGGTTTCAGATACGGTTATGAATATGAAATACTTTCGGAGTACCCGTTAGATTCGGATAGTTTCGGTTACGGATTTTAGATTTTTTATAAGGCTCAGTAAAGTAATGAAACATTTGCATGCACGTCACTCTTTATATAAGGAGGTACTCGTAAAGGGAAACATTCTAATATAATTTCACAATGACTGATTAGTTATGACTAAAACCGAAATTAGACAGTTCATCTAAAGGGATTCAATATTGCAATGACTTGTGAAAGGTGATCAGGGAATTGATCTGTTTGTATAGACGCACCACTTTTGATGACAGCTATTATTATATTCCTTGTCGAATTCTCGCGCGAACATCGACTGTGCCGAGTGATTTCATTAAAGAATACCTGATTATGTCGCGGAAACAAGTCGTGTGCCGTGACGTTGGCGTTGATTGTAACCCATTTACTAAGAGGATTAGAGGAAAAGAAAAAGGAAACGTCGACGTTGGTGGATCCAACGTTGAATTGCAAGAAGGAATCACATAGGAGTTTTAAACACTTTATTGATTAAATTAGCAGAAAAAGATTCTTATTCGTATACAAATCACCTGTGAATTAATGAACAACACAACGCGTGATGCGGCGGCAGTGAAAGAAATGAACTGTGAATGAGCTGTCGCTCTTTAGACATTTCACTTGTCGTTCATTGCCGATAAATGATGACAGATGCATGACCGATGCTAGTGAAAAAGACCTTCGCGATGATAGCTTCCACTTTCATCGCGAAGGCACATTCCGATGAACGTTTAGACGTTGAGATTTCGATCTTTCATCGATAAAGCATCGAAAATGAAAGCAAATATGAGCGGTCTAATTTCGGCTTAAGCAATAGAAATAATAAACAATGTAGGGGCAAAAATAAAAACCTGTCATAACACGTCTCATTTAAGCCGAAATTAGACAGATCATCAAAAGTGATTCATTTTTGCAGAGAATAGTGAAAGATGAACAGTGAATTGCGTTGTTTGTATAGACGCTTCGCATGAACGTACCGAATTTGCGCATGAACATCAACTGTGATTTAGAATACCTAATTATGTCGCAGAAACAAGTCGTGACTCGTGCGCCATGGCGTTTATTTGATTGTAAACCATTTACTAAAAGAGTTAGAGGAAAAGAAAAGGAAACATCGACGTTGGTGGATCCGACCTTGGATTGCAAGAAGAAATCACATAGGAGCTTTAAAAACTTTATTGATTGAATTAACAGAAGAATATTCTGATTCCTATACGAATCACCTGTGAATGAATGAACAACACAACGCGAGCGGTGGCGGCAGTGAAAGAAATGAACTGAGAAGAAGCTGTCGCTGTTTAGACGTTTCACTCGTCGTTCATTGCCGATGAATGATGGATGACAGATGTTAGTGATGTTAGAGTGAAAACAATTGGGAGCCGGAAGCTTTCATCGCGAAGGCACATGCCGATGAACGTTAATTTAGACATTTCATTTTCGGTCATTTATTCGACGAAGCATCGAAAATGAAAGCAAAAATTAACCGTCTAATTTCGGTTTTAGACCCGCCCTATGCGAAATTGTTCGAAACTTTTATATCGGATTCTGTTACGGATATATTTTCCTTTCGAATATCCGATAGTTTCGGTAACGGTTACAGAGCTCCATAACATCCCTGCTCTCAAGATTATGCACTGACACATGACACGAAAAAAACGGGACGAAATCAACCGTTTTTTATTGCATAATTATAGGGATAATAGTGTAATACAAATAGCAAAATTTCATTACGACCCGTTTAGAAAATTCACAAGATCAGTTTCATTCCTTTTACTGTGGAACGTCATACAAATGCTTGTCTATGATTTTAGTATTTTATATATGTACGAAAGTCAGAACTTCACTATAACACACCACTATAGATATAAATATAAAAACTAACCAGTAATAGTAAGCCATGGGAGAGTGAGGTGGACTCCAATGCCTAGACGCAAAGCATTGAAGCTGACATCGTCCACTACGAACCACTGGAGCCCGGACGCGTCGATGTTTTTGATGGTGGCCGAAGCACTTATCCTATAATGTTAAACATGAATATATATTAAAACTTATTCGACAAGTTTTGTGGCGCAGTGGTTTTTTTTATATATTGGCTCAGCATAGTGGCTCCGCTTCGCCTGTTGGTAGGCGAAAAGAGGAGCCCAAATTGCAGCGGCAACTGACAAAGGACTACTGTGTCCTGTCAGTTGACGCTATCATGCTGGCTCGTAAGGTGCTTCTTCACGCTTCGTTTGAAGGATCCCATGTTGCAGGAAGAAGGAAACACATATGGAGGCAAGGCGTTCCACTTTTTAATAGTTCGACAGAGATAGGAGTTGCCGAACTTTTTAGTGCCAGAAAATGTCCTCAATAGTGGAATGATGATATCGCAAGCCTGCACGTGTGGGACGGAAGGGAGAGGGTGGGATAAGGGAAAACAGTTCTTCAGAGCACTCACCATGGTACAGGCGGTAATATATACTTAGTGAGCCCATGTCCCTACGAAGTTGCAGAGGTTCTAGGTTTTTTGTGACCTCTTCGTCGTCGATTATGCGGATAGCCCATCGCTGCAACCTATAGAGAGCCTCGAGAAGATACTGTGCGGCGCCGTCCTAGAGATGCGAGCAGACCTGAACTTGAGTCTTATAAAGAAGACAAAGTTGGTCCGGTGAGAAGAACCGGCGTACCCTGTTCAGGACTCTGAGTTTTTTTAAAGCTTTAAGATGAGGCTCTCGATGTGTGTAATTTCGTTGGTCGCAACGAATATCTATGCCTGGCATATTCCGGCTATCTCGCATATTGAGGGTAGCTGAAGACTGGGAGTGGGGTGAAATGGAGACATTATTGTTGTGAACGCGCACACTTAAGTTATCTTGGCATTAAACTTAACCAGGTTATTGTAACCCCATTTACTAATGAGGTACGATTAAACTCAACGACAAGACTCTCACGCCTCTCACCGATTTCTGCCCGACCAGCACTTGGCCGCCCGAAATATCACCCATGAACCGTACATGCATAGCAATGAATATTACCAAGTGGCAGCATGTCATTGATATGAAGAAGAAAGAGGGTGGGCGACAGGACGGAGCCCTGTGGGACACCGACAGTAACTAACATGAACCGCGAAGCGCATCCATCTGCAAGGACGCGGATTCTACGCTCATGCAGGAAGCCGGCAATCCACTTACAAAGCTAGAGGGGCAGACCGTATGCCGGAAGTTTAGAGAGAAGTGCTTTATGCCAAACCCGATCAAATGCCTTGGCGATATCTAGACTGACTGCCATAGATTCGCCATATCTATCAATCCCCCCCAGAAGTGCGTCACATACGCCAGAAGATCACCCGTCGCTCGATTCGGTCTAAAGCCATCGTGACGATCATTAATTAAGGAGTGATCTTCAAGGTAACGGATCAATTGATTGTTAAGGATCCGTTTCATGAATTTGCACAACACTGAGGTTGCGGCAATTGGGCGGTAATTTGATGGGTCGGAACGGTCTCCCTTTTTGGGGACCGACTGCATATTGGCCTCTCTCCAAGCCTCCGGAACACAACCGGTCCAGTATGAGAGACGAAAGAAGCGCGTCAATACCGGGGACCACTCCGCTGCACATTTTTTCAAAACAATCACTGGGATACCATCAGGACCACTGGCTTTACGGACATCAAGGGACTGTAATTTAAAACGGACATCACGCTACCTGCTGTGAATCTCTGGCATAACGGGACCACAGGAGGGTATCGATGGTAGTTACGTGCCACAGTCATCGATTTAGAAGTTAGCCGCAAAGAGACTGGCCATAAAATCGGCTTTCTCCTGCGTCTGATGCGCCAGTGAGCCATCAGGGCATCTCAGCGGAGGCAGCGAGGGCTGGCAGTTGGCCTGCACGGATTTGGATAGTTGCCAATAATTACGCGACCCAGTAGGGTGCGCCACTAGTTCCGTGCCGACTCGTGTAATGCGTTGGGCGTTCGCTCTTATGTATGCCCTCTTGCAAACCTTGGTGAAACGCGCTGTTACATTATTTTGACACCAACGCTCGTGGGTTCGATTCCCACGCAGAACAATCATTTGTTTGCATAAACTTGTCTGTTGGTCTAGGTGTTTTGAAAAGAGGTAGAGCGCATCAAAGCAGCCCGTCTGGGGCAGTATATGGTTGCTGTGTTCCTGCGTACGAGTGCGGTAAGCAGTAAGCTCCTAAGGAGTTGTTGTGTTAGCAGCAGAGGTGCCATCGCGTGAGTGATACCTAATGTAATGCAATAATTTAGTGGTACTCTCAGACCAAGAAAAAAGTACTTTTTTCTGCTTTCAGATGCAAGAAAAAAGTACTTTTTCCTTGGTCTACATGGTTGGTGGTACATGCCCACACCAGGATTCGAACCCGAAAAAAAGAGGGAGCGATATCAACTGTTTTTTTACTGCGTATATAAATAGTGTAACACAGATAGCAAAATTTTATTACAACCTGTTTAAAAAATTCACAAGAGCAGCTTCATTACTGTGGAAGTAAGACGACTACAAGTAATTAATTTATTCATTAATTAGTAAATAATTCTTACCCAGTAATCGCAAAATTGAAAGGACCTAATTCGTTGATTAATATAGGATCCAGAGGGGGAAGGTTTTCACTTCCGTTGATTATAATATCTCTAAAGTCTTCCAAAGTATTAGTAATGAGATCGACGATGAAGTTCCGTTCGGCAATTTCTAATGCAGAGAGCTCCATAATGAGGTACTCATCTGCATTGTTCACTTCTTCTCTTACTGCTTTCAGATGCACTTGTTTAGGAGTTAAGTGTAAAGTTACTGGTTCATCTGAAAAAAGAAGTAGTATTGAAGTGACGGTAGTTAGATAGGTAATCATCGAGTGTTTTAGTTCACGCACGCACTATTCTTAGGTACGCAACACATTCTAGGATGCAAGTGGGTCGCGATGACCTCTAGAGACAGACCCAACTTCACTTGCAACATTGAAGCCTGCGGATTATCTGATGAGGCTGAGACATCTGATGAGGCGAGAAAAAGATAGGGTTCGTCAAAGCAGTCCAACTAGGGAAGGATCTCGCAGAAAACCACAGCTAAATAACAACTCCTTGGAGGTTCGTTGTATTCCTGCGAGTTAATGGAGTTGTCACTAAACTCCTAATGAGTCGCTGTACTAGCAGTGGGGGTGACAACGCGTAAGCAATCTTCCTGTGTTGTAAGCGTTCATAGGCTACGGTAACTGCCCTGTATCGGGTGAGCCATATATGCCTACCGAGGTTGTATAAAAAATATAACCCCGCCCGATAACGCCCCCTTGTGCGTGCTGAAGGCTTAGAGGGGGTAGTAAGGGGCCCAGATAAAAACTGGGCGCGTTGGCGTGGTTTGTTGTGGATGGCTGATTTGTAATTTAATTTAATTTATTTCAATATTCACTGAAATTAAAACCTACCTACTACACAATATCGATTATTTAGTTTATATTTCTGCCCTGTATGATTGTATAAAAACTAAAAATAATAGGATTTCGTAGGTACGCCATCAAGTTGTAACAATTTTTTGTTAAATAACGCGATTTGTGCAATCCTTTAGTAATCGGCTGGTTCATGGATATTTGTTCTAACTTACTCAGAATGGCGGATATACTACTGTTTGCTGAGGATAGGTACTTCATTAATTTGTAATGTAACTCTTCGTTGCGAAAATATTGACAAGATAAATAGTATTCTATCTGTCATTCTAAATTGGTTCACATGTAATAAATCTTTAATTAAACTCAACTAAACCCAAATGTATAAAATTTAGTCTACCAAATGTGCCTTCTGCCAATGCAGAAGTTCTCATTGACAATAATGTACCTACTAGTATTTATTAATGATACTATATTTCTTGGAATTACAATTGACTCCAAATTCCCACATTAAAAAACTGTCCAATAAGCTCAGCTCCGCCACATATGTATTTAGGAGAATTAGACAATTAATGGATGTCGCTACTGCGCTCTTAGGCTATTTCAGCTACTTTCATAGCATTATGTCGTATGGTATACTGTTGTGGGGAAAGGCGGCTGACATAGAAGCTATTTTTATATTACAAAAGAGAGCCATTCGTTCTATTTATAACATGAGCACCAGGGAATCACTTAGAGAACTATTTAAAGAAATAAATATCCTCACGGTTACCTCTCAGTATATTTATGAGAACATAATGTATGCTCGTAAAAATATAGAGTCATTTTCAAAATTTAGTGAAATTCTTAGATGTAGGAATAGATTGCGTATGCCGGGTACATCGGCTTGCTAAGACTTTCTTGTTCTTTTATTGTAAATTATATTCGATTCTATAATAAATTACCTGAAACAATTCTGTTCTTTCCTGATAATACGTTCAAAAGGTACATCAAAAATACCCTAAGAGATACTCTGTAAGAAGGCTTATTACAGAATCGATGAATAACTAACTGACGGAGATGTTTAGAAATTATTCAGCACATGTATTAATATTACTTTAATTGTACTACCCATATTGGCAAGTTTCTTTTGGCATTTCTTCTTCGCCAATGGCCATTTTCGAAATGCTGGTATATTAAAAGAGAGATTAAAACAAAAAAAAAACTATGGAAAATTATTAAGATACAATATGTTCTAATTTAAAGAATGTAAGACGTGTCTAAGTAAGTAACCCGTAAGGGCCTAATGGCAAATAAATTATTTTTATCTTTATCAGTACGATTGAGCGTCGAAAGAGATAAACGAGTTTGTGCATGTTTGCCATATTCTTGTCGGAGCGTTCTGTATTTCAATTCTATATAAAAGCTCGTAATATTTCTTATATTTTCATTAGTGGTTTCGCGCGCAATTTTTATATAAGTACTTAAGTTCAACACTTTAATTACATATCTATAAAAACAAAACCATGTCCGAAGCAAAAAGAAGACACGGCAATACAGTGCAGTATATATTAAATATGGTTTCTTAGAAAATTCCACAAATCCATCTTTGCCTCTGTGCCTTCTTTGTTCAAAAATATTTTCAAACAAAGCGATAAAGCCTTCAAGATTATTTGTATAAAATGCATCCAGATAAGGAGATACCTATACACAAATGTAGCCTATTTTCAAGACCTGGAGAAGAAGCATATTGCTCAGCCAAGTGTATCAAAACTTTATTTGGCGGCTGCTAAGCAAGACGGTGACGGACTTTGAGCTACATACAATAAACAACTGTAGGTACTATTTTGTATAAATTTGTATATATATATATATATATATATATATATATATATATATGTAATCTAATACTTATATGAAAGTAAATTTGTATAATTCTCCATTACTTTTTATTAAATATTTGCAAGTTGATTGACAGCCAAGAGTGTGCACCCGCAATACTGCTATGAGCGTGCTGTGGATCCGGTCTTATATGGGTTTGTGCTCTGACCTATAAGATTAATTAATATAATAAATCATGGTAATTACATAGTAATTACTGTTCACCGCTGCATTGTACCTACAGTTCAATTCAATCGTTTATTTAGCATTCTTGTTGTATATATGGTCTTATGAAATATAAAAGTTCCAAATAAGAACCCTTGGAGGGCACCACAAAAATTTTAATTCTACATAAAACTATTACATTATTACAATTAAATAAAATATTACAATTCATTCAATCATACTTTTTAATATCGTAATTTATTCTAATAAACTTTTATTCTGTCATTAAGAAACTCTTGAAGGGAATAGTAGCATTTTCCAGCAGAAATTTAAGTTATTTTTTTATATTTATTTATATTATTTTATTTTATTTATTTTCATGCTATCTATATGTTTTATACATTGGGGTAACTCATTACATATTTTTATTGCCATAGAATGAGGGCCGGTGTTAACAATATGCAGTTTTGACATTGTTTGTGCAAGCCTGTTTTTTGATGTTAACTTTTCCAAACGTGAATATGCAGGAAATAAATGAGTATTTTTCTTGACTAGAATGCATTTTACAATTTTATTATTTATACCGAGATCAGAGTCAATATCTTGTATTCAGAAAAGTAACTTCTACCGCTGCTCATTTGATCTTGCAAGTATGCGAATACATTTCTTTTGTAATACAAATACTTCATGAATATCTGTGCTATTTCCCCAAAGGACTACACCGCGCCGTAGCAGAACCAGGAGTGAGCGTATGCGTACTATGCGCTATTTGCTGTTTTTAAGTGACTCATTGTTTGGAAACTTAACTTTGTTTCGACGCCCAGGATTCAGGCCTAGCCTAGTGTGAGGATCATATAAATTTAATGTCCACATATATTTGTTATGCGTAAATAAATTATTATATAACTATGCTGCCGTGTGGTGCCGCCGGCATAGAAATGCGCCACCCCCTTTCATCCCGTGGGTGCCGTAGGAGTCTGCTGAGGGAAACACACAACCGGATGACGGGCAGCAGCGTTATTACGTGCACTGCCTCAAACTGTGATCACGAACTCGCCTGCCAAGCGTGGTGATTATGGCAAAACTCCCCTAAATATAGCAGACACTATAAATACACGACGCCTAGTCCCCGGCGGCCCCGCTATTGCTCACTATATGGTAGCTGCCGCAGTAACGACGGGGCAGGCGGTGCGAAGAATCCCCGGCAGAGATCCGGCTACCAAAAACGACGACAACTGGACCTGGCAACATATAACACGCGCACATTGAGGACTGACGAGAAAATCACAAGGCTGGAAGGACATAGACAAGTTGCATTGGGATGTCATTAGATTATCAGAAGTCCGGAGAGAGGGCGAGGCTACGTTAATCCTTGAGTCCGGCAACTTGTTCTATTTTCAAGAAGACGACCAACAGTCCCATGGTGGTGTTGGGTTTAGCGTCCGAAGTTCCCTCCGTAACAACATCGTGTCGATCGGGAGTGTGTCGACCAGGGTAGCGTACCTTGTCCTTAAAATCACCAAGCGATTCTCGCTAAAGGTGATACAGGTGTACGCGCCGACCTCGACACACCCTGATGAGGAAGTGGAGTGGATAGAACACATACATACGCTGCGGCAAGTTATACAGAAGACCGACGAGTATAATTAGCCACTATGCTTAGCGTTTGTGGACTAGAAGGCCTTTGATTCGATAGAGACTTGGGCTGTGTTCCAGTCTCCCCAGCGGTGCCGCATTGATTGTAGGTATATCGAAGTGTTGAGGAGTGCGTATGAAAACGCGACCATGTCGATCCGACTACAGGACTAGAGTACGAAACCTATCCAAATGCAGGGAGGAGTGAGACAGGGAGACGTTGTTTCTGCGAAACTGTTCACTGTTGCATTGGAAGAAGTTTTCAAGCTACTGGGCTGGCAAGGATACGGCATCAATATCAACGGCGAGTATATCACTCACCTTCGGTTTGCTGATGATATAGTAATCACGGTGAGATCGCTGGAAGACTTGAACACAATGCTTGAAGATCTCGACAGAGTATTCCAACGAGTGGGTCTTAAAATGAACATGGACAAAACGAAGATTATGTCGAATGTATATGTTGTACCCACTCCAGTTTCAGTTGGGAGTTCGGTTCTCGAAGTTGTTGAGGAGTATGTCTCCGGCTAGGTCTCTCGTTGAATCGGGCAGCGTTTGGGAAATTGCGAAAGATTTACTCGTCCAAAGTACCTCAATGTCACGAACCGGAAAACGCAACGTAGGACGGCCCCCCACACGATGGACAGACGATCTTGTGAAGATCGCAGGGAGCCGTTGAATGCAAGCAGCACAAGACCGATCACTGTGTAAGTCTAAGGGGGATGCCTATGTTCACCAGTGAACTTCTTTCAGCTGATATGATGATGATAATAATGAAGTTACTAAGGTAAATTCACAAGGGTTCATTAACCCTTTGAAACCCGGGTGGTCGAATACGACCGCGAAATGTATGGGAAAACGTATTTAACGGGTTCTGACTGCTCAATGTTTCGTCTTCTTAGCGTGATCCCGTTTCCTAATCTATTAGTATTGGCGGGTCCGCTATCTAAGCCTAAGGATTTGGCGAAGATACTGATTTTTACACGGAGCGACCGCTGTCCTCCACAAATCAAAAAGTCCATTAAATTTTAATTTAAGATAAATCTTGCCATGCGTAGTCACTCGGTCTCTTCTACAGTCTATGCTAATTACTCACAGCTAGTTACGTCGTCGCCGAGTCGCACAGGTGCTGGAACTTTTGGAACTGCGTAGGCGCACGCAAACAACAGCGCCAAAAACACAATTTTCGATTTCATTGAAAAATATATATTGTATCTCCAATTTAAAACAGTACACAGCAGCTGATTTACAAATGATGTATAATTCTCTTTTTATACCAACAATTATGCCATCAATCATAATTATCTCTATTGTCACATTTTAATGCGTATACGTGCTATCATGGATTAATTGAAGCACCTTTAAATAAAATTGTATAAACAGATTTGTGATCCCACTTGTTATCTTTGGATAATTTGTTCAAGCCTCAAGTAAATGTCTATTTGATTAGCACAATCGCAGTCCAACAAAATAACGATGTTGATGTTGTTGATGACAATATTTGATAATCCTTATGTGATGAAGATAGGGGGTCTCAAAATTGTTTATGTTAATTTTAATAGCCGAGGCGTGGTACTTGTAAAGTATGACGACATCTATGTAGTTACAAGGTATTTTTTTATATGTGTATTTTATTTTTAAATATTGCCTATATTTAATTATTTCAGAAATAGTGCAGAACAACGTTGTGTAATAAGTATTGTGTATACGACCAATAAACTCCGGGGTAGAATGAATGCGGTGCAATGAGCAACCGCTATAGATACCTAACTGTAAACTCGCGCTTTGCACCCCCTTTGCTGACACGGGGATTCCACAGGAACTTACTGATAACATCACTCATATGCAGGAACACAAAAACCCTCCAGGGAGGTGTGGTTTATCTGCGGTTTTTTGTGAGGTAGTGCTGCTTCCTCTCATTCATCAGAGTCTCATTTATTAATTAGGAGGCTGCATAGCGTGCAGGTGAGGTAGAGTTAGAGTAGTTTTAACTCTAAAGGTGATAATAATCAACCTTCTGCCTACATGAAAATAATCAAACTTCATCCTCTGCCTATACTCCTATAAGAAAATAATCAAAAAGCTCGGTTATTTAAATATAATTAATAATATAAATATAATATTTAAATAACCGAGCTACCTTGAGCCCAAATATAAAAATTCATACTTCACCGTCTGCCTAAGCGAAAATAATCCAGCTTCAACTTCTGCCTAAAACGGGTTGTCACAAGGGCAAAAAGGATACCCATCTCAGTTCGAAAATGTGTCTAAGCAGAAATCACAAAAATAGGAACCATGCCCGGAATGATGAGCAGCTCTCAAAGGTCCATTCCTGACATTGAGAACATTCGATCCAGTATTCCATTGGAGGACTGACAAATAACTCTGCACACAGTGCAATAGTATTCTCTCATATTTAGCATCGGCAACGCATGAGTGACATCCCCGGTACTGCAATGTCCATAGACTACGGTGACTGTTTACCATCAGGCAGGCCGTATGCTTGATTGCCACCTTAGTGGTATAAAAAAATTATATCATCATTTCCTTTCCACTTTTGTTTTGCTTTAGATCCACCTTTCTTCTTGCCTTTTGTCTTATTCAAATTTTTCTTCTTGGCTCCAGAGGTTGAAGCACTAAGATTAACTTTAAGGGAAGCTTTTTAATTTCTTTTTCTTGCTGTAACTTGACAAGTATGCTAGTTAAAATTACAGCCAGTTGTGTTTTTCGACCTCTATTTGCCTTTTTTGAACTCGGTAATGGTGATGAGTCTGCCTCATTTATTTTATTATTAGTAGCTAAGTTATTAGGTGCCACATTATGCAGATTAGGTATGTATGTATGTATATCTTCACGCCAAGTCCCTTGCGGGTAGGCAGAGAGAACCGAGCGCCATAAGACGCGGTCCTTACATACTTCACTCGCTTCTGTGACATTCATAGTTCTTTTCATGCACGCTCGCCGGTTCCTGGGGCTCCTAACATCACCTTCTGGTAAAACACGACCAATTTATTTATTTATTTATTTATTTATTCTTTGGAAGACCAACAGCTTTTTAAATCAAATTACATTAAAAACTTATAAATAACAGAGAGCCAATAACAAGTCTTCACTTATAGGATTTAGACTAAATACACATAACACGAACATAAATAATACACAGCTTAATTTGGTCATGGTAGGTTAGTCTCGGTCTTCCTCGGCTCCTACATCCTTCCACTTTTGCATTGTATATCTGTTTCGTCATTCTTTCGTCCCGCATTCTTTCTACATGTCCGAACCAACGGAGCATGCCCTTTCTTATCTTAACACCGACACTCTCTTTCAGACCAACTCTTTCTCTCACGTCTTCATTACGAACGCGGTCAGCAAGCGTTATGCCACAAATTTTGCGCAATGCTCTCATCTCGACCGCATTTATTCTACTTTCATGCTCTCTCTATGGCATACGCAGCTCTCACTTCCATAAGTTAGCGTTGGGATTAGCACCGCGTTGTGTACAGCGAGCTGTGCCTTCTGGTTTAGATTTCGGCTGTCTAGAAGTTTACCCAACGCTCCATTCACCCTATTCCCGGCACTCATTCGTCTCTCCACATCAACGGTGTACCTTCCATTGCTGCTAAAAGCACTTCCAAGATATACAATCTCATTCACTTGCTCCAACACTACATCATCAACCATAATCCTAATGTTCGTTGTGGTTGTCTCTCTATCAATTCAAATACCATTATCTTGATTTTCTTCGCATTCAATTGTAAACCTTTGAGATTAGGTGCTATATGGTATTCCGTATTTTAAGGAAGGTCCTTTGATACTTCTCCTATCTTTTTAATTACTTCTTGCATCGTTTGCTCCGATCAAGGAGCTCTCAGGGTTCGCCTTGTATAATTAAACACCATCTGTAATAAGTAGATAGGTAGATAGATAGATTCTTTATTTATATCTCCAGCACACACATAGCAATTTGTTACATTTATGCTTATAAATGTAAGCAATACAAATAAACATGTTCACTGTAGAGGGTGAAAAAATCATATGTGTGCCGCAGTAACACAAAATGGCTGTAACTCAGCTACTTGTTTTGTCCAGTTGCACAAAACGCTGATTATTCTGCTATAGCCACAGACCGTAGATAAATAATAAAAGAAAAGCTCACCATGCCCGCATTCGTTTTGCCCGATACCCCCTCATATATCTGTTAAAAACGCGAATAAATGCAACATGTTTACATTCAAAAGCAATCACATTAGTTAACACACAAACCATGTTCGATAATTGTGACCACTGACATGCAATAAGTCCTCCATATATTATAAATAACCGACAGTACCTACTTACATTCTAAATATTTAATTTTTGCGCGGGAAATCAACTTTTTAATCTCTAACAGTTCTGTCTAACTCGCACGGTTCACCATGGCCAGCAGATTCATCTGCGGGCCAAACAGCACTAGCGCTATGCGTAAATGTTTCGTCTTGATCTTGTGTCACTAGTGTGTACGAGTATGTACACCCCCTCTTGCTCACCCTTCCCCTAGGTTATTGAGAAAGCTAAAAGCTACAGTAAAAAAAGTATTCACCGTAGGTATTATTTGCAGTACTGATCACTAGATAATTTTTTATGCTTGTTAAGATAATGTTACACTGGAATGTACGATCATTTTCAATATTCTATTTTGCCAACTATATACAGTTAAGATATCAGAAGATTATACCATAGCTTGTTATGGGTTTACCAGTTATTGAGTCCGAAAGTGTTGCATAGCATCATTATTATTTTAAAAGGAGTTCTCTTGTTATGATTTATCTACCTATATCTTCACACCAAATCCCTTACAGAATAGGCAGAGAGAACCGAGTGCCACGTGACTCGATCCTTACCTCACTCGCTTCTTAACATTCTTTGTTCTGTTCATGCACACTCACCGGTTTCTAGGGCTCCTGACATCACCTTCTGATAAAACACGATTAATTTGATCATGGTAGGTAAGTCTTGGCCTTCCTAGGCTCCTACATCCTTCCACTTTAGCATTGTATATCTGCTTCGCCATTCTTTCATCCTGCATTCTTTCTACATTTCCGAACCAACGGAGCATGTCTCTTCTTGTTTTAACACCGACACTCTCTTTCACACCAACTCTGCTTCTAACCTCATCATTGCGAATACAATCTACAAACGTTACGCCACAGATTTTGCGCAATGCTCGCATTTCAACCGCGTTTATCCTACTTTCATGCACTCTCTGCCATACCCAGCTCTCGTTTCCATAAGTAAGCGTTGGGACCAGCACTGCATTGTGTATAGCCAGCTGTGCCTTCTGGCTCAGGTTTTTACTGCCAAGAAATTTTCCCAACGCTCCATTCACACTATTCCCAGCACTCACTCGCCTTTCCACGTCTGCGGTGTACCTTCTATCCCTGCTGAAAGCGAATCCAAGATATGCAATCTCATTTACTTGTTCCCACACTTCATCATCTACCGCGATCCCTACATTGGTTCTGGTTTCTTCTCTTTCAAATACCACAATCTTTATTTTCTTCGCATTCAATAGTAAGCCTTCCTTCATACATTCGTCTTTCATTATTGTGACTAGTGTTTGCAGTTCAGATGGTGTTTCTGCTAATAGGACGGCATCGCAGCAACAGACAGTTCACCACTAGGTCACCCATGCGTAATCCTACGTTCGTCGATCTTATTCTCTGTAGATAACTATCGAGATACAGAATAAACAAACATGCAACCCTGTTTGACACGAATTTTAACATCAAACCAGGGTAACATGTTGCCATCTATTCGCACATGTGTGTACAGCATGTGCTGAGCAATCCTTGTAGGTGGACTGCACAGCACTGAGCAGTGAACCGTCAATCCCATATCTCGGCAATATGCACCACAGTTCCTTTCGAACAACCCTATCAAAGGCATTCACAAGATCCACAAAACCGCAGAAAACCTTCTGGTCTGTGGCTAGATGCTTCTCTACAATATTGCGGAGCGAGAAAACTTGATCCGTACATCCCCTTCCATTTCGGAATCCTCCCTGTGCCTCCCACAGCATTTCATCAGATTTCACCCTCATTCTCCTTTCAATCACCTTTCCATATACTTTTGCTGCTAACCTGATCAAACTGATGGCCCTATAGCTAGCGCAGTCCATGCGTGATCCCTTGCCTATTGATTATTTAAATATATGTGGCTAAAAACGCCCTAAGCCATGTGAAACCTATTTGGGAATTGTCATCTAAGTCCTTAAGCATTAAAAAAGTCACTGTGCACTGAATTATTTATTTCGTCAAAACTAATTAAACTGCAATTAATGAACACTGAACTACCTGAACTTCGTCTGAACGGAACGGGCCAAGCGGAGCGACTGGTTGTATACCACGCGTCGTAAACGCTGCTCCTGCAATATCCAACTATGTTGTCAATTGTCATACCGCTACATCACTTCCCTCCTTTTTTTGAAAACAAAAAACAATTCAATAAAAAATGGGTGCGTTATGTACGCGCGTGAGAAGTTATACTTGTCTGGCATCATTAAATAAATATTTAACATTAATAACTTAAATTTAAAAAGTCTATCAAGTAGTAGCGGCGATGTTTATGGAATGTATTACATACAAGTCAAATGTAAAATACAAATGTTATACATTTTTAACTATAGCGCCATCTACCGGTAATACCGTGAAACATTTAGCAGTTTTAACCTATTGCACATTTTTAACTATAGCACCATCTACCGGTAATATCGTGAAACATTTAGCAGCTTCAACCTGTACTTTTGTGTTCGAGTGCCAATTCACTCTCGCTCTGTCTCTTTCTATTCCCCCTCCATGGTAGCGTTAAACGTTTAACGCAACCTTTTTGCAAGTCGCATTAGAAGTATAACTTCAATAAATCATAATTTTAACGCTGTTACAATGTTGTTCGATATATAACTCTACAAACATTGCTGTTGATTGCGTCTTGATAAACAAACAATTGAATTACTTTTGCCGTATCAGAATTCCTTCAACCGCCCGTCCGTCTGGTTAATTACAATACAGAATTCAATAACAATTTAAAATAATATTCGTTCACACAACTTGGTTACGGCACCCTAATTACATTCTACTAAGTCTACAAAAACAACTTCACAATAATATCGGTGTTGGTTACAAATATATGATAGGTAGGTATACTAAGTGAGCGGTGCATTCCTGTCTAACGATATTACGCTGACGTGACGAACGTTCATTGCGAACGCATTTGTGAACGTCACCAATACATGTTCTCTCCCACGGTTTCTCTGCCAGAGCATATGAGCACAAAAACATTATACGCTTAAGAATAAAAACAGGTTACACATTGATGAAAGATATTCTGTTACATTTTGTTATGAGACACGATCCGCTATTTCCAAATAACGAACATAGACATAATACTGGCCTAATCCTAACTAAGCCGTTGCTATTCTATAATGACGCGCGTTTCGCATCTTAAATTGCGTTTCTGTTCCTCTAACATGCTTCGAATAAGTATCATGCCAAACGAGCGTATCCCTCTGCATTTTACCTTACCTCATGTCTGTCCGTCAAGCGTATCTATATAAATAGGTACTACTTTCCGATACCTTGAATTTGATTGATGACTTTGAATTAAAAAACGTTACCTTCCTATACCTCGTATCAGACAAATGAGCGTATGATACCACGTGTCTGTCACACTGCCGCGCGATACCTCGTGACGACCAAATAACGGATTCTATATAAACTCAAATGTTCCGCGTCCTTAGAAAATAGCAACAACTTAAGGCTCTACCATTGAAAAGCAAAAAATAAAATACATTCCAAAACAATACAAAAATGAAGACGTGAGAGAAAGAGTTGGTCTAAAAGAGAGTGTCGGTGTTACGATAAGAAAGGGCATGCTCCGTTGGTTCGGATATGTATAAAGAATGCGGGACGAAAGAATGACGAAACAGATATACAATGCAAAAGTGGAAGGATGTAGGAGCCGAGGAAGGCCGAGACTAACCTACCATGACCATGACCGGCGAGCGTGCATGAAAAGAGCTATGAATGTCACAGAAGCGAGTGAAGTATGCAAGGACCGCGTCTTATGGCGCTCTGTTCTCTCTGCCTACCCCGCAAGTGACTTGGCGTGAAGATATACAGGTATACAAAACATTTTTGGGTTCTATGCATACCGAATCGACAATATGCATGTTAACCCTATTATTGCAATTAGTGTCTCCAGTGGCACAGTGGGGATAATCCGCTTAACGCTACATATTGTACATGAAAATTTCGCGAATTCTAAGACGAACAATATTACACCCATGTCCACTATACCTAGTCGGGTCATACATACTGTCAAAACATTATTATTGTAATTTTGGAATACTGGCCAGAAATACTTTGACTAATTTTAAAAATAGAACGTTCCCGCTTGCCGAAACTAAAAAATTCATTCATTTTTAAATATGGAGTGGTCGAAGAAGGAAGACAGAGTCGCGGTTATCGCGATGCATCGCTGTGGTTACGCGCCAAAAGAGATTTTCAACATTCTACAAAAATTGAAAATAACACTACGGTTTATTTATCGCATTATCAAACGATATACTAAAGATTCAAGCTTCGAAGATCGTAAGAGGAGCGGCCTCTCATAGTTAGGACACCAGCGGTCATCAAAGCAGTGAAGGCGCGAATCCAAAAAATCCCGTGCGTAAACAAATAAATCTTAGCTCTTCAGATGGGATTAAGCAGAACCACTGTCAAAATTGTATGTATGTATATCTTCACGCCAAGTCCCTTGCAGGGTAGGCAGAGAGAAAAAAATGTGTTAAATGGACACCTGGGACTACGAGCTTATCGTAAAAAGTAAAAAACAAACCAGTCATTTTTTGAACGAGCGATTTAAAAAAATTAGGATGGAACGCTTTGTTACGGCGGTACGTGGGAAAAAAATACCGCGAAATTTTGTTTTCGAATGAAAAAGTTTTTACCATCGAAGAAAGTTACAACAAACAAAATGATAAGCCCACCACTCATTCCCACCGCTGTATCTCCTGTGTAGCCAGAATTAACAGCGGCGACCATAAAAAGGCAATGATCAGTGAAGTCCATTGCTGTCCCGGGGGTTAAACCACAGCTGCCTTGGAACTCACACCGAATTTAATTAGAAGAAATTTGTAAGAGTGGGAAGTTTTCGAATTGACTTCCCCTCTTGGCAAAGTGAGAGCAACCAATATGACAAATAAGGCATTAAAAAACCTCATATAGATGGCTAGTCAAGTGAAGCTCAATTGCCGTGCACAACGGTTTATCAGATATCTAACACTATTGGGACCTAAATTGTGAGTTGTTACCTAACACATCGATTCCAGTTATATAGATTTCAGAACCGCCTAAACGCCCGGTAATTCTCCCTTGTTGCCACCAAATCAGAATAGTATACTACCCCGGATGTGACACGCAAGGAATTTAACAGATCGTCCCGCTCCCGACGCCAGAGATCGCACTCCCAGAGAACATGATGTGCTGTTTGCTCGAATTAGTGTTTTATCTTAGAACACTCACATAAAGACACAAGTCTAAACGAAAAGAGCTTAGCTCTAAAGTTTCCATGTCCAGTTAAAAATTGCGCAACGGGATGATCGACCGATCGACGAGTAGAACCTCTTTGTCAAACTATATTCAAAAACACACACTGGATATTCCAACAGGACTGCACCAGCTCATAAGGCACGAAGCACTCAAAACTGGCTGACCGCCCGTAAAATTGACTATATCGGGCATGAAGACTGGCCCTCTTCTAGTCCAGATTTAAACCCACTGGACTACAAGTTATGGCAACATTTGGAGGAGACAGTCTGCGCTAAACCTCATCAGAATTTGGAGTCTCTCCGAGTATTTCTGGTTAAAGCAGCAGCAGATACAAATGTGGTGCGTGCTGCGATCGATGACTAGCCGCGTCGATTAAGGGCATGTATTCAAAATGGAGGAGGGCATTTCGAATAATGTAAATAAAATTTTATTGTACATTTAATTACTTTTCATTTCATATATACCTTTTACATAATTATCAAAAAGTGTATCATTAATTACATCAAAAGTTTTTGACAGAACTTGTGACCTGACTAGGTATATACTTCATATTACTTTATCACACTTTCAATCACATACTGTTCGTACAGTACACAAAATCGATGAGATGTTCCTTTGTATATCTGGCTCGTGCTCCAATTCCATAATTTCGTTATTTGCTACTTTCTCATAAAATTTTAGATAATTAAATTTCGTCGTAACAAGTCGATGCAGCCGCTCTGCACATGCTGCGCTGGGTAACGCGAGCCCGCTTGCTGATGGCGGTGCTGCGCTAGTGTTGCCTGGAAACCGGATCATTGCCGCCACGTTCCCTTCATACTCATACTTCTTGGACCCCATTTACTCAGTAAGCAATCACTGAGCTGATGCATTTTGCGTAATTACTCAGTCGTTGTTTTCCGTAATTAGGTAGCAACGACTGAGCCGTCCCCGTTCAGGTATCAATGTAAATCATATTAGGATGATTACAATGTAAGTAAAGAATGTTCCATGTTAATAATTTGTATCACACTTGCGCTGTTCAGTTTCTGGGGTCACCACTTTAGGGGATCGTACTCTATGTATTTAAGCATTAAAAAAGTCACTTGCCACTGAATTATTTATTTCGTCAAAATTAATTAAACTGCAATTAATGAACACCTGAACTACCTGAACTTCGCCTGAACGGGGCGGGCCAAGCGGAGCGACTGGTTGTATTATTATCAAATGCGCGCGAACAGTCCACAAACAATACCAATACATATTTCCTGGCCTTAAAATATGAATTTATTTCATGTGTAAATTTAGATAACAACATACTTTTGCGTAGTTGAAAACCAAACTGATTTTCAATAATCACATCATTATTTTCATAAAGCGTGTAAATCTGTCCGCTCACATATTTTTGTACAATATTATTAACATTTGCTTGTCGGTGACGGAAATCATCGTGATGAAATCCGCACACCCAGGAAATTATTGGTATTCATTTTGTGACCAAACCATGGAAAGACCTGGTTTTACATCTGAGTTGAGGAGGTCTGACAGCAGGTCCTTCGCCAAATCTTTCGAATTAGGAAACGGATCGAATTCCTAGGACTAGGAAACGAAATGTTCCGCCGGAGATCTGATCAGCACCACACACAATGTGAACTACACACATTTACCAAATTTCATAATGATAGTGAAGTTAGAAACAGGCGTCCTAAATAAGTATACTGTAATACTGTGTATAAATATAAACAAATTATTCAGATAGTTATTCAAGACAATTACTACAACTACAAGAAAAAATATAGAAAACAATAGGGTAAACGATTGTAATAGTTTCCAAACGACAAAAAAAAATGAGAATCGATCAAGAAAGTGGCACCGCACCTAAGTCCAAACTAACCTATCAATGCGCATTTTTAAATTATGTTTTTGACATCAAAAATTCCTATTACCATAATTTTTTATCTCATTAATTTACCAAATTGTTGCCAGTTTGTATATACAAATAACTTAATTATGTAATTTTAGGAATAGAATTAATTATAAGAAAAACTAAAATTGAAATGAATGATGACATTTTTTTACCTGGGATCCGTTATGATACTCGTACCTTCGACCTTCTTTCTATTATTCTATCGGATAGAAAAAATAAAAGAAGGTTATTATTAATTATTATTTTATTTTTCTTTAATCACGGGTATTAATCCCGGTCCTCTGATAGGCGTGTGCGGGGACATGGATCCAACGCATAGAGGCCGCTTAGAAAAGATTGATGTAATGTATTATACCCGCTGTGACCTGCTCTAAGAGATATCAATGGGAGAATATACCCACGAACAAGTCACGGCAGGTATTGGGACTAATGCAAATATGTCAGAAATAATTGAGCTATTGAAATGAGATCTGGAGGGTTTATTAGTACTGGGCTATTACAGAAGAGAGACGGACACCTGCCATAACTATCGTATCTGATGTTACTTTCGGCAGGCGGTGGCTCGCCACTCACTAGATGGACCCCCGAAATGCCAGAGAAAGTCGGCCGGGGGAAACACTGATGTGAGTGACTCAGGGGTGTCGAGAGGTGTGCTGCGCTTTCTTCGAAGTTACTCGCGGCGTTATGCCCTTTAACACTTCCACCCCTGGAGCATATCACCTGCTAGAGCAATATACTCTATCGACTCCTCTCTGGGCGGCCAATGAAGGCAAGTAAGAGCTGAGAGTCATGCGGGCCTTCTTGACTTTTCACTCCGACCGATGAAAACACCCCGGAGACGAAGGCCTTGATCGACTCTCTGGAGCACTCGGGTACCCGTGGTGTCATTACGCACCAACAGCTCGCCACAAGCTGCCCTGCGGGCATTATTATTATTTTAATATCATTTCTTTCTTTGCGGTCCCGGGTATTAATCCCGGTCATTTGATAGGCGTGCGCGGGGTTAAGGATCCAACGCGTAAGTGGCCCTTTCAAAAAGACTGTATGTAATGTTGTACACCCGCCGTGACCCGCTCCGGGGATATCAATGGGACAATATACCAATGAACAGGACACGGCATTCGATAGACTATCGAATTGATTCTATCGAATTAATAGGTAAGTGTGAATACGGAATACAAAATAATATTATTATAAGGTAATGGAAAATGTAAATCAAATTGACTATGTAAAACATTGCCAGTGTGATTAATCATTACATTATTGTATTAAAGTTTACATTGTGCGCCGATCTTAGATATATATTATGCTTGTATTCACGGCTCAGGCAAGAAAGGACTGTATAATACTCGCGAGTAAATGTTTTAGTCATGTATCTGCTGCTCATCCTACAATTGTTTGTAAAATTGATTGTTGCAGAAAATGACAAACTATGTAAGTTAAAATAACTACCGTTAAACGTCTCTCTAAGAGTAACCTGTCGGACTTCCAATAGATATACACTTATGGCCTATACATGCAATACAATTTATTGCATTAGTATTACAAAATAACTTACAATACATAAATATACAACGAGTCTTTCCGAAGAGCATTTTTTCCAAACAAGCTCAGGGTAGAAAAAAACTATAAAATAACAAGGTAAGAGACGCAATTGAGGTAAAGTGTACATAATTGATATATTCTACTGAACTACCTAAATCTATAAATATACGTAAATTCTTATTCTATCTATATAAACATATCTATGAATGATAATGAAGTGAATAAGGTGTGTAAGAACCGAGTCATGTGGCGCCCGGTTCTTTGTGCCTACCTTTGTGCCTATTTGGCGTATATTGTACAGTAAATATATGTACTTATACACAATATAAAAATACAGGTAAATAAATAATACAGAAAGCATAAAAGAACCCTCTTTTACGGTACAAAGGTAAAGATATTGAAAATCAAAAATTAACAAAAAGATGAAAGACAGAAATCGCAAGTGTCAAGTAATGAGATTTATCATGAATAGTGCATCGAGAGGCCAATGGACTGAGAGGACGGATTAAATATGGATTGAATGAGATAGCGAAGTAGAAACAACATAATAATTATACGCACAAAGCATGACCTGCTCACTTGGCGTGAAAACAGAAACAATTTTAAAAGTCTTAAATTAAATTAACAAATTAAAGAAAAGAATTCACTTATCTTTGTTGAACTCGGTGGCCAAGTAAAGCTACTTTGACAAGAATAGTTATATAGAAATTGATGGATATATATCCAGAAGACCAAGAGCTTCTTCGTCTTCTTCTTTGGAAGCCTCGCAAAAAAGTTTTCTATATTTTTTGTAATTATTTGATTAGCAATAATACTTGATAAATAAAATTAGTATGTATGTATTTTATATCTTCACGTCATGTAGGCGGAATAGGCGGGAGAACTATAAATAAAATTAATGTTTAATTAATTTTTAAATTATTGCTCAACTCATTTAATTTAACGTTTTCTTTTTGACTGGAAAATGAGAAAAGCTCGCAAGGCTGATGTCGGCGGACCGTATGCATGTTTGGTCTTCGTACGTCAATTAAAACAATGTAAATATAAATTATTTACGAGTGTACGTCAAGTCGGCAATACCTACGTCATTTTTTGAAGTTGTAATCACCGATTGTTTGATTAAAACACCAACTGTGTAGATTAGTTTAGAAAATAATGACTAGGCATTTAGCAAAAATGTAATCTTTCAATCTAAATCATGGGTTACTTACTAAAGTAAAAATATTCACTATTAATTAAATAGTATTAAGATAAGGAACAGATTTATATAAAAAAAATTTTTGTCTATAGTTGAAATTCAACTTGGAAGAATTGCCATTTCGACTAAAATAGGCGACCTCCCGGAAAAGTACCAACCGCTCAACCCTGAAGATCTATTAGCGGCGGAGAACATGCAAAATATTATAAATCAATTGAAAAACCAATTCTCTACTGGCGGACCCGATTTTCCCACCATTGATCCTTATAAGCAGGACAGACTTCCTCCGATTGATGTAGGAAGAGGCGCTATATCGTACGTATTTATACCAGCAATTTGATTTAACCAATTTGCTTCCGCCAGAAGCAGAAGCAGGTTGGATGAAATTACATGTAAATTTGATTTTCACAAAATAACGCCTGAATCTATTAACTATTTATATCAGATAATGCAAATAGTAAATCACAGGCTATTGTAATAGTTATAGGTAGTTTATTACTATCATCTTTATGGTACGGTAAACGGTAAACAAGGCAGAAATTATTAATTAGGTATAATTATTTGCTAGATACTACCTACGTTTGCTTACGGGATACTTTAAACCCCGGCCGCCATCTGATAATTGCTGGATAGTGCAATATCGTAGTGGAGGATATGCTGTTTTGAGGGCAGCATTCTGTATGTAGGTATTCTACATTGTAATTCATTTTATCTACTCAGAAAGTTGAATTCTTAAACTTATAACCTTTACACGTCAGTCGTTTGTTGTCTATCTATAACTTCCCTGATATAACGCTGAAATGTAATATTTATTACTTTACAAAGCAATAGAGATTTATATAATTATAGACCATTTACAGAATCACAGTGTTGTCCGTCTGTCTGTGAGTCTGTATGTCATGAAATTAGAAATGAAAACATATAAGTGTACGTACGTGATACGTGCATTTGATTCCGGATCATGAAATATAACTAGAAGCAAGCTCCTATAGCATCAATACAGAAAACAAACCCTAAAATCGCCATTTTGTAGCTACGAGTATCTACGTCTGCCGCTCTGTCTGATTTTCAAGAAATCACAAATATAGACCGTCATGAGATTTAGCAAGATCTGGCTGTACAAATAGAAGATAATTAAAATGTTAATTTGCAATAATATCAGATAAAAGAATTTCAATTCTAAAGGTCGCTATTATCGCTTGATAACTTCAGTCATGTTATTGTCATTATTGATGTAGGTAATTATTGTATCTCAACATTGTATTGACGCCTTGAGGCCCGTTATATACTTGGCGCCGTAACGCGCATAGCGGAATTCAGCCACGCAGGCCTCAAAATAAATGTCATGGTTTAGATGTATTTTGGTGGCATGTATGTTATTCGTGTTTGAGACATAGATACCTGATATAAGCATAAGCAAATAAACTTTGTTACAAAATATATTTGTCGTTCGAATCGGTTTAATTGATTTTAAACTATAATTAAAATAGGTTCTTAAATTTATCATAATTATTATAATTACGATGCGTACTTCGTACTTTCAAAAAAACTTGACAAACATTTGACAGTTCACCGAAATTTAACAACGCATTGCAGGGCAATAACATATTGAAAAAGCTTAATCGCGATCTAGTCAAATCGAGACTTTGTCATAAAGCCATCTAGTTGTACCGCTATGTAGTCATAAAGCGATGTAGACATACCGCTATATAAACTTAGTACTCGTAGTTATAAAGCTTTTAATTTCATCGTTATAATTGTAGTTATTGAGATCATGTGCCAGAAGCGGGCTTGTTCGCGACCCCTGCCAGTCAATCAGATTGCTATGCTGACCCGAAAACGCACCGATGTGCGAGTTAGGGCGTCCCCGAAAGCGACACGCACAGATTCGCCCCCGTCTGTGCGAATATAGCTGCATGCGGCGGTGGCGGCCGCCACCCATCACGCTGCGCCAATTCTGACGGGTCGAGGACCGTAAGCTGTCGGACGGCCGAGGGCTACATAAGCACGTGGAATTTGAGAGATGGACTTAATAATAAGATGATTATTGCTGTAATGAGTGAGGATGCTTCGTGTGTGACAGAGACTAAGCGCAAGGGGTGCGACACTGATGATCTTCCCGGTGGAATGTGAGCTCTATGGTTTTGGGGTAGACCTAGGCGATTGTACTGTTACCGGTGTAAGTGTGCTCTCCTCCCGATTAGCTTCTGGTGTAACAGATTACAGTTGGGCAGGAAAAAACATCGACCGTTCGCATAAAACCGGGCATCACGGGAGATTTTCTGGTTGCAGCATAGGCTCCCGTAAGCTCAGTGTCTGCTCAAGAACTAGAGAAGCTTTGGGAGTCTGTGAGGGATGTTCTAAATTTAGATGAGGAGAATGAAAGAGTAATTATGTGTGGAGATTCGAACATATGGGTTGGGACCAAACGCTACTATGAAGCTGATCTTGATCCCAATGAAGATAAGAGAACGAACGAAGCTGGTAAGTCAATTCTTGATTTATGATACATCTCATTAGAAGGATATTTGCACATATAGGTACATGGAGAAAGAATACCCATAAAAGTGCGACGAAGTGCGGTTTGTGGGTCTTTTCAAGAAGTGGAGACACTGGCGAGTGAGTATAAAGACAAGGAGCGAAAAATTGTACGGTGGATAATGTAAAAAAAGCTCGTGGAAGCTCAAAGAGGCATAAAACGTAGAAAGGAGATGCGTGGTGGGATGAGGCGATTGTAGCAAGAAAGAGAAAAGCGTGGCTGAACTATGTATCTATCATCCTTGCTTCTTAATGAAAGTACGAGAGAAAAGAAGAAAAATGCACCGCCTATGCAAGAATGAAACAAAGGCTTTAGTTAAAGAGAAGCGTGAAAGACAAATCATGTCTCCTGATATAGATACATACCTCAAGAAATAAACAACTATGCGTGATACAAGTGTCATTTATTACTTATTTGCTCCCTTTGTCTTGTCTTTGTCTTTTATTCCACTATTCCCTTACCTACCCTCTAAACACTGCATAATAAATAAATCATCCCATAATTTATATTCATATTATATTTATATATTCATGTTACATTGAAATAGTTCCCAGTAGTTTTTCTGAACATAATTAACAGTTTATTTACAGCGGCCAGATGATGTTCAAGAACATGGTTGTGACCGGCGCTAAAGACTTGACAGTAAATAATCACGAATTCCGTCTCAAGAACTATCGCTACGATTTCAATTTAAGCATCCCTTGGATTTATTGCGAAGGTATTATTGTGAAAATTTTACTATTGATAGGTCTTACGCACAGTGCCTATGCGTGAATAGATCCCATATAAGTAGGTACATAGTTTTGTTTTGTTCACAAATATGGCTGTCTATGAGAATCGAGCGCATCATGACTCGGTCCTTACACCCCTCACGTTCATAGCTTTTTTCATACATGCTCAAAGCATAGACATCTCAATGAATACATTGTAACATAACCAACTGAACACCGCCTAAACATTCAAACTCATGTTCAAAAATATTATTATGTATTGTATAATTATTAGAGCAGTTATAAATAAATGATTTTTAACGAAAGAAAGTTCTGATTTCCTCCAGGTTGTGGAAGTCGCTTTACAGGCAATTTGATCTAAACTACTTTGTGTGCTTCCGCTCCCGATTAGTTCGTGCGAATTACTGCCGGCCGGCACCCACCCACTACCGTTAGTAGATGCATGCCGCCGCTGCCACGGCCGCTCCGGTCGTCTCTGCGAGTGTTCGCCATTTGAAATGTGAACCGCATGCACCCGCCACCGTTGTTGCCCTGGCTGCTCCGGTCGTCTCCGCGACTTGTTTCGCCTCTCCACGAGGCATCCTCAGGCGCTGTAGATATTAGTCGTTAGAATAACATGCTACGAATCGCTTTATGTTAAAATCAGTATCTTCACCAAATCCTTAAGCTTAAGTAGCGGAGCCCACCAATCCTAAGGGATTAACGGGTGGAAACAGGGTATCGCTAGGAAGTAAGTAATAATATTTTTTTTTCAGTTGATTTTGAGTCACAGCTGGTTGTAAACAATTTACTCCCTATTTTGCTTGATGGTAACTTAAGGTAAGTATCAAATGTTTAATTAATACGCTATTAAAAAAATGGATGTTGGTATGTATCCATACACATAGGTATGGATCTATTATGACGAGCTCGGTGGTCGAGTAGTTAGAATGGTTACTTTAAAACGAAGGTTCATGGGTTCGATTCCCGCACAAGACAAAAAAATATGTGTATGAACAGATCTGTTTATGTCGCTTTGACTGCTTTCTTCAGTCCTAGTGCCCCAGTCCTAGTCTCGCAGCATAAGCTTCGCTTAATTTGGGGCTACATAATGGCGCTGCGTAAATTATTTATACATGTCGGGTTCAAAGATAGAAAACGCTCATTGAATGAAAAATAGGCCATGACATGTTGTGGTTTTTATAAAACCACTATAAAGCGAAAACCAGTTTGAAAGTTATCTGCTAACTTCCCATTTGCAGATCATTTCCCAACAAATCGTAAAGGTTCTCTATTTCAAATACTATTATCTTGGTTTTCTTCCCACTCAATTGTAAACCTTTCTTCATATAAAAAAGTCATCTCTAAAATATAGCACTATTTACATTTTTAATAATTAATCAATCTATCTATAACTTCACGCCAAATTCCTTGTAGGCAGAGAGTATCAAGCGTCACGTGACTCGATCCTTACAACTCTCACTCGCTTCTTTAACATTCATTGCTCTTCTCATGCACGCTCGCCGGTTTCTAAGACTCCTGACATCACCTTCTGATAAAACACCATAAATTTGGTCGTGTAGGTAAGTCTTGGCCTTCCTCGGCTCCTACATAATAGGTAATTAATAAAATATGCAAATCTTATGCGAGTTTCTACAAGGGTCTAATACAAGAATAAAGAATATGAATTTGAAAAATGCATAAAAGTAAAACAAATGTGAAGGCTTAGCTAGAAGGTTTTTGTTATCGTTATCATTAATCTGTACGTATGCCCTGCATCTAGCAGTCTGTGAAGACCATCCAGTCACGTAGTATTACGAGAGGGAACCGAGCCACTTGTATTGTTCCGGCTATATGGTCACCTACCTTTATTCGCAGGGCAGAATTGAAAGGAATAAACCTAGTTGGAGCTGCTAGTGCTAAGAAAAAAATATATAAAAACCGGCGTGTATTTCAACTTACATCGTTACACTGGGAAGGTCAAGTGGATGACCCGCGGGTAAGCAAACAAAATGTATACGTTAGACCCTAATACGTAACGAAAATATCCCGTTGTAGCAAAAATATTTCTCTTCGCCCGAAATTACTTACCATAGAAATATTTATGGAAGCGAGAACTGGGTATGGCAGAGAGAGCATGAAAGTAGGATAAACGCGGTCGACATGCGAGCGTTGCGCAAAATTTGTGGCGTAACGGTTGTAGAACATATTCGCAACGATGTTAAAATCGTTGGACTGAAAGAGAGCGTCGGTGACAAAATAAGAAGACGCATGCTCCGCTAGTCGGACATGTGGAAACAATGCAGGAAAAAAGAATTACGAAACAGATGTAGAACGCAAAAGAGGAAGGCTCAGACTTACCTACCATGACCAAATTGATCGTGATGAAGGTGATGTCAGGAGCCTTAGAAACCGACGAGTGTGCATGAGAAGAACAATGAGTGATAAAGATGCGTGTGAGGTATGTTAGGATCGGTTCTCTCTGCTGAAGGGCAAGGGATTTGACGTGAAATTATACATACATATAAATATTATACAAACAATTAAATTAAATTACTTTGTGTGCTTGCACCACCAAATAGTTCATGAAAACCGCCGCCACCCATAATTAGTAATTGCATGCAATTGCAATCAATTACGGCTCCGATCGTCTCTGCCTCGACTACCTCCGTCGTCTCTGTGTTCTGGAACAGGGGCCGCATGCTCCCTCTACCGTTATTGTTCTAGTTGCTCTGGCTGTCTAAGCGACATTTGTTTCGCCTGCCCACGAGGAATCCTCAGGCACTGTGGATGTTAATCGTTAGAATAACATGCTAAGAATTGGGGATTTAGATCAATTACTACTGCGTCCTCACACCTAGTCCCTTGCGGGGTAAGCAGAAAAACGCGATCGCCACATGACTCGGTCCTTACACACCCCACTCACTTCTTTAACATTCATAGATGTTCATGCACGCTCGCTAGTGCCTAGGACTCCTGACACCATATTTAGATCAAATTACCGGTAAATTCGACTTTCGTAAAATACGGTTGAAAGTTTCAAGTATATATAGTTTGCTTATGCCTTTAAATTACACGTACCTAATGACCAGTAAGTTTCACAACCATTATTAGAATAGTACTAATAGTAGGTATTGCTTACTTAGTTTTAAATGTAAGCCGTTTAATTGTGTTGTTTGTTTTGATGAGCTCGGTGGCTCAGTCGTGAATAACGCGACTTTGACACGCTCGTGGGTTCGTTTTCCACACAAGACAAACATTTGTGTGCATGAACTTGTCTGTTTGTCTTGGTCTGGATGCTTTAAGAGGCGCATCAAAGCAAACCTCCACCTCACAGAAAACTGCAGACAAAATAACAATTCCCTAGAGGGTTGTTGTGTTCCTGCGTGTGCGTGAGGTCACCAGTAAGGTCCCAAGGAGTTGCTGTGTAAGCAACAGAGGAGCAACAGAGAGAGGATCGCGCAAGTGATACTTAATATATCACAAGCGTTAATAGGCTACGGTATCCGCTTTACATCAGGTGGGCCGTATGCTTGTATGCCTCCCGACGTAGTATAAAAAAAAACATAACTTTTAAACGTTGTACTTTTTTATTTACACGAAAAATATTTTGAAAATTACGCAGATTTACGTTGACTATGAATTGGGCAACTCACTGGGCATCATGGACAATTCTATAAAAGAAGTCATGAAGAAGCACATCGCCGACACAAATGTGGGTAATATTGTATTAAAAGGATTGAACAACGTACTTCGAAGTTATCCCGCGGAAGCTATTATAAAAGGTCTATTGAAAAGCCGTAGCAGATGAAGTCTGTAAAATGAATTCAGTCATACCGATCAACAGTAATAACTACTACTTCGTCTAGGATACAATTCAAGCAGGAAGTTTAATAAATAAAATAATGAAAAGAAACATTTTTTTTAAACATTTATTTTTTTTGCAAAATGAATGAAACGCACTACTTCAGACGAAACAACGGAATGAAGGCACAGAGTAAATAAGTTAGGAATGGTAGAGAATTCACACTCCACTTGATTCAAGCTAAGCATGTAGATAAGTGAAGTATACTTAACTACGTGGTTCATGAATGTTTTAATGATTCCATTGGAATCAATTTAATTTATGGAACTTTATTGTACTGCGAACTGTACTGTAAACAAGCTTACGGCCTGCTTGACGGTAAGCAGTTTCCATAGCCTATGAATACTTCCAATAACAGGGACATCATTGAAGAACCTTAAGAACATACCACCCAAATATGAAGATCACGAAACATATAAAGAAATACTTACACCTATAGCATTGAATCGCTGCCTCGTAGGAGACATACAAGCATACGGCCCACCTGTAAAGTACTTACCGTAGCCTATGAACGATTGCAATACAGGGAGTATTGCTCGATAGTTGCCACCCCTGTAGCTAATACAGCAACGCATTAGGAGCTTAGTGTTAACCCCAATAATCACAATTGGAGTGAGTGGGGTTATCAGTAAGATCTTAAGAACTTGCAACACAACAACCTTCCTTCCTTATTTGCGATGAAGGTACTTCCCAAGTACAAGTGCTCTGGAGCGCCCTACTTAAAAACACCCATACCAAGACATACATGTTCATGTACACGATTATTTGTCCTGTATGGGAATAGAACCATTGAGTCTTGGTGGTAAAGTAGCATTGGTAACCACGCTGGGACCGGGCTCTTCAAACCATAGTGTAGCATCGGGGAATTTTATACCGCTAGCGTAGGATCCGAGTTTAGGACAAAATAGAATATAATGAATATAATACTGAAAACATTTAATTTAAATTAAATTTAAAAATTTTATTTAAAAATTTTATTTCATGGTAATAAATTGGACATGTTCGATAAAACATTACATTTTTTTCTTATGAAATTTATTACAAATTTTAAGTTATATTAAAGACACTTCGATAGACTACTAGGTATATTATTTCAAATCTAAAGCCAAAAACGTAAATAGTTTTACTACAGTTCCTTAGAACAGATTTATTATATCACAAAGGTAGCAAATGAATCTGACGTCTGTCTAATGATAAGCAGTTACCGTAGCCTATAAACATTTACAATACCTGGGGTGTGTCACTCGTACTAATCTAATAAAAAACAGCAATTTGCTCCTTCAAATGTTATTATTAATTTAATACGAAACTTCATGAGTGGACAAACGTCAAAACGGCCATCATAGCGTGCCGCTACTTTAGTGGTAAATTGTCTGACTATATTAATGGTGTAGTGTTGGAATAAGTAAACGAGATTGTATATCTCGTACCTATGCATTTTTGGCAGGGATGGTAGGTACACCGCTGATGTGGGGATGCGTGTGAGTGCCAGAAATAGTGTGAATGGAGTGTTGGGAAATCTTCTTGGAGGTAAAAACTTAAGCCAGAAAACACACCTCACTATACACAATGCGGTGCTGATCCCACTAACACTAAAGTAGTAAAGCGATAATTGGGTTTTGCAGAGAGAAATAATGTAAATGTAAATAGAATAAACGCCGACGAATTGCGAATGTTACGCTTGTAGACTGAGTTCACAATGTGTATGTGAGAAAGACAGTTGATTTGAAAAAGAGTACGCTGGTTCAGATATGTAGAAAGAATGTAAGAAGAAAAGCATGATGAAACAGACATATAACGCTAAAGACGACCAAATTGATCATGTATTATCGAAAAGTGGTGTCAAGCCTTAAGAACCGGCGAGCGTGTGTTAAGAAGAGCTATGAACGATAAGAAAGGTGAGGCGTTAAGGAACGAATCGCTCTCTCTGACTACCCCGCAAGGTATTTGGCGTGAAGTTATAGGTACCTAGATAGACTTTCTAATATTTTTCAGATAGCTATTTTTTTAGTTTATACTTTCTTTGTTTTGTTGTGTTAAAAAACATAAAAATTTTATACCAAATGAAAAGGGATAGTTAAAAACAATGACGATCGATATGTACGACGAGTATTTTCACTCCACATGGAGACATTGTATACATACTCAAGTGCACATTAAAAATAATTATTTACACGCGTAGTACCCGGCGCAAAAAAAATAAACTAAGAAGAAGAGCGGAATTAATATTTGTTTGCTCTGCTAACCAACCCAAATAGCAAACCCGGCCAAAGAATAAATAACACTCGCTACGAATTCCCATCAATATGTTACAGTTGAGGTGACCTAATCTTAAAATAGATAAAACAGAAATGATATTACGAGCTGAGATTTGATTAATATACTTAGCGACGACCAAATATACAGAAAGAAGCTTAACTCATTAGAAATGGGCAACAATAGTAAACTTGAAGATACTTTACACCAGGTCAAAAAGATGTTCACTTGGTCATATGCAAAAGGTCTTGTTATAAACCCAGCACAATTGCCAGTGGTTGCTTTTCTTATCATTGGCGCTGAGCTAATTATCAACGTGTTAGTGGTAGAACGAGTGCCTTACACCGAAATAGACTGGAAGGCATATATGCAAGAATGTGAAGGATTTCTAAACGGTAGCCTCGACTACAGCGAGCTCCGCGGTGACACCGGCCCACTAGTGTATCCAGCAGGTTTCGTGTATCTTTATTCCATCTTATATTACCTTACTGGTCACGGTGAAAATATCAAACTTGCTCAATATATTTTTATTGTTATTTACCTCTTACAGCTGTATTTTGTACTTAGGATTTATATTAAAACTAGAAAAGTACCACCTTATGTACTTGTTATTACTATACTAACGTCTTATAGGATACATTCAATCTATGTATTACGTTTATTTAATGATCCTATAGCTGTACTTCTCTTGTTCATATCACTTAACTGTTTCATTGAGTCTAAATGGTACCTAGGTAGTATTTTTTACAGTTTAGGTGTTTCTGTAAAAATGAATATTCTTCTTTATGCTCCAGCTTTGCTATTTTTTTATTTAATCAACTTAGGACTGAAAGGGACCATCAAACAACTTGCAGTCTGTGCCATCATACAACTTGTGTTGGGTTTACCATTTCTAATTGGTAATCCTATTGCTTACATAAAAGGGAGTTTTGATGTTGGGCGTGTTTTTAATCACACTTGGACAGTAAACTATAGATTTTTGGATATTGATGTGTTCGAGAACAGATGCTTCCATTTGACCTTACTTGGGATACATATTATATTACTTATCATATTTTTACCAATGTGCATTAAGTATTTCAAAAGTTACTGCAGATTAAAGTATGTTCAAAGACAAGTTCAACCTCAAATAGATGCTAAAAATATGGAAAATAAAAGAAGAGCTAAACAAAATCGAGATGCAAAACGAAAACCAGTTAAAAAAATTGAAGATACTGTTGAAAAATTATCAAAAGAACAAGAGGATTTCTTGGGATCCTTCGAAGCAATGTTACAAAAGTCATCCAACAAAACTGGAAAGAAAACGTTGCCCAAGAAACCTGTGGAGTCTGAAGAGGAATCCCATTATGGCATTAATTTTGACATTTTATCCCAATTATTTATATTACCTATGTTCATTGTAAATTTCATTGGTGTAGTTTGTTCCAGAAGTCTTCATTATCAGTTCTACACATGGTATTTTCACAGTTTACCTTATCTGTTGTGGTCAAGCAACTATTCAGTAATTGTAAGATTTTTAATATTAGCTCTAATTGAAATGTGTTGGAATACCTATCCAAGTACAGATATTACAAGTGCAATATTACATATGTGCCATGTAGCTCTTCTATTTGGTGTTTACAAGAAGTTATCAACTGAATTAAAAATGGCATCCAAAATACAATAATGTAACCTAAATTATTGTATTTTAGATGTCATTTTTCTTGTCAGTGTTGTCTATGAGGAAGAATAGGTACATACCTCAGGAGCTTCAGCACTTATTAGTACTTGCACTTACAGTGCAGAATTACTATGTAAAATACATAGATGCAACAAACCGTACCTACTTCAGCTGAGAATTAAAATTGTGAATGTAAAAATTATTACTCTTAATTTTTTTTAGAATATATTAATTTCTTATTATAAGAAAGTCAAATTTACGCTTTGTGCTTTGCTTATTTAAGCTTTGTGTGCTTTCGCTAACAATTGGTGACAAGCACACAAAGCAGGTTGATCCAAAAAATATTAATATCCTTATGCGCTTAAGTTTTTTAGTCTGTTACTACAGTATGCTAAATGTTTGTGTTAATTAATGGTGGGGGGTTCAATATGCCAGTTAAGATGTAACAAATTTGAACACTTTATTAGGAATTATTTATTATTAGCTTACAGAAAGTTGTTATCAAACAATAATAATATTATTTCAGTAAAAAATGGTACTAATAACTATAATCTATATCTTCACGCCAAGTCTAAATTCAGTTAATATGAATTAGTATTTAAACCATCTCTAATAAGCACAATAAAGTGGAGAAATAGAAGTACATGTCTTTTCACAGGGATTGAAACCTCTATACAATAAATCTCTACACTAATTTAAAATGTAATGTGTTATGAATTTGTGTGTTCGTTTATACATGTACAACTAAGAGTAGCTCACCCTAGTATACCTCAAAGTTCGATTATAACTCTTATTATGTATGTCATAAGAACGGAACAGATGTCAAAGTGTAAATCTTGATGTGCACTTACCTGTTTTTTTTTTATTAAAGTGAATGGAAACAAATAACATGGTTTGTTTCATATTAAATAGTTACTATACCTCTTTCCCATACATTTACATTAAATTTCATCTTCGACAAAAGCATGCATCCTTATTTTCAGTCATTGTTCTCATAATTAGCTACCTAATGGATATTATTCTAGTTTACCTTACAAATAATACAATAGTTTTAAGAAGTCAAATTCTTCATTCGGGAGGAAAGTTGCATGGATTAATAAATTACTGTTCAAGCATCTATGTCTGGTAGCAAACAAATATATGCTCTATCTAATGTGAGGAGTAATGATGTTCATTGATTCTACAATTATCCACTCACCGAAAGTACCTACATTAATTTGAACTGTCCATATAGTTTCATCTGCAAACATTTAGGTTCTTTCTCAAATGAATTCTCTACCTAGCTTTGCAAATGTGTTAAGCAAGAATTATGCACTTGTAATGGTGTTGTAAGCATGATAGCAGCGTGGGAGCAGTGATAGCTCAGTGGTTAAGGAACTGCCCTATTGACCAACTGGTCCCCGGTTGGAATCCTGGCGGGGGCATCGTACCACTAGATTCATGTTTTCGGATTTATGTACATATTTATCAATTTCTCGGCAGTGAAGGAAAACGTAATAGAGGAAGATCCCAGGGCCGCCAGACGTCACTTATTTTCTGATGAACAAAAAGTGCAAGATTGAGTAGTGTTAGTGTGTACTATGATCGTATGACTACCTGCTACCTTGGATACACGGCCATTTTCCAGGTATCAGGTAATCAAGGTACATAAAAACCAGTGGCGTAGCGTGCCTTGTCGGGGCCCCGTATAAAAATTTTTTTGGAGGCCCTTATATGGAGGTAAAGATTTTTCACAAAAGAAAAAAAATATTGTGAGAAGAAATATTTATTTATCACATAATTTACCCATTTTACAAATAAAAATCGAATTTTAAATATTCACTCTCCTTGCCTTTTTTTCGGCAAACTGATTTATTAAATCATTTATGGCTGATGATGATTTTAGTTTTTCTAAAGTTTCTGCCTCTATGGACAATAGTGAGATGTCTGACAGCCGTTCTTGTCCCATCGAAGTTCTTAAGTAATTTTTTATTAGTTTTAATTTTGAAAAACTTCTTTCTGCCGTTGCGGTTGCAACTGGAAGGGTCAAGAATAAAAAGCATGCTGTGATTACCTCGGGAAAACTGGATGCAAGACTATTGAATTTTACTAGCAATAATTCAATGAGTTCTTTAATGGAATAAATTTTTTTAATTTCAGAATTTAAGCATGTTTTTAGAGCCTTTAATTGGTCACAAAGATTAAGTGAGATGTCTTTACTGTATTTAGCAGACAGTTTTCCGGAAGCGTTTAATATCTCTTCGCTTGAAGAAGATAGGAGTTTCTCCGGTTGTAATATTTCGAATATACTACTCAGGTTGCAAAGGCTCTGTCTTTCTCTCAATCTTTCTTTAGTTTGAGAAATTAATATATCTAAACAGCAATAGTATACATTGACTTTGAAATAGGATTCCGGGTCGGAAATTCTCTCATCTTGTGATAACTGATGAGATCGCAGTGAAGTGTGTGAGTACGGTCGCAAACTTCACTGCGAGCGATCGCGTTAAAGCTAGTTAACTCCTTGTAGTTTTTTCTCAAGTTGCCAGCGGTTCTCAAAGTGGAACTCATCAATACTCACTATTGCTATAGAAGTACACCAGCACATCTCAAACATGTCTTCATTGTGTGGAATCTGTGGTGAAACACTAATAGACGGAGCCCATTGTTCAGCATGTAATCAAGAAGTACACTTCGTGTGTGCAGCTATCACCGAAAGTGGATATAGAAGACTAGGCGATAGAAAGCTTACATGGCGTTGCCCCAAATGCAAACAGTCCGGCCAGCAATCTCCCCAACCACAACCGGGGTCGACGGACATAATGAACGAAATAAAAAACCTGGCAATAAAGCTAACTCCCATGGAATCACTGACCAATGACGTCAAATTGCTAAGAACCGAAATCTGCGAACTGAAGACTCAGCTAGCTGCTACCAGCAACACGATGAAGGAGTTCAACGACAGATTTAGCAAAATCGAGGCACGCCTGTCACAAATTGAGAAGGCACAGGGACAAATTTGTACTACTCAGAAAGACCTAGATTCACTGAAAATGGAAGTGAATAACAGGGATCAATGGTCTCGTATGAATAACGCCGAAATTAAGGGAGTACCGCCGACAAAAAACGAAAACTTATTCAGCGTGATTCAAAGACTAGGTACCAAGGTTCACTATCACATTCAGAAAGAGCAGATAAATTTTGTTACAAGAGTTCCATCTAAAAATAATAATCAACCACCACCAATAATTGTTTCATTCTTGAATAGGTACGCGAAGGAAGACTTCATTGCTGCAGCAAGAGCAGAAAATAAGAATAATTCATTAAACGCAACACTTCTAGAGCTCCCAGGAAAGCACCGGATATACGTTAATGATCACTTGACATCGTATAATAAAGAACTGCTAACTAAAGCCAAAAAATTGGCCAAAGAAAAGGATTTTGCGTATACTTGGGTGAAACATGCAAAAATACATCTAAGAAAAAACGATGGATCCCCAGTAATAACAATAAGAACCGAAAAAGACTTGGAAAAAATAAAATAGTCGTAACTAATTTCATATGCAATTCAAAAATAGTACCCTTGTGTAAATGCACGCACAGATTGAGAACCGCATGCAGTACCACCACCACTACTCCGATACAACACGCGCTGAATCACGCCTATGCTTATCGGTTGCATGCAGGTACGAGTATAACTTACAATCACTCACCGCTAATAAAACTAATTTGGCACTTAAAAGTTAAAGTACTAAGATCTATATTTGTCTATCAACTTATTCGATTTAAAATATTATTTTGTTTGATGCCACCTCCTGTATCGCTCAAAATGAACTCTTCTGTATTACCGCAGCGCATGTCACAACAGTTAGTAATCTATTTATTTTTCAACTACCGTGATATTGCATTTGGTTGCATTGTGTTAGGTATTATTGTTTTCTATTATTTGAATTTGCTATTCTGTTGTAATGTTAGTGTTTTACAATGATTTCGTTAAATATATACTACCAAAATGCTAGAGGGCTGCGTACAAAGGCTAGTAACTTTTATAGAAATGTTTGTTTAAATAATTACGATATTATTTCTATCACAGAGACATGGCTTTTAGATAGTATAAGTAGTAATGAACTGTTTGATGACAGATATGTTGTGTTTAGAAGGGACCGGGATTACGTTCGCACTCATCAAACTCTCGGTGGAGGGGTTTTACTAGCCGTCAAGCGTGAACTCGTAGTGCTTGAACAGACTGATTGGAGTAGCTCTGCCGAGGATATCTGGGTTACCTTAATTTTTCAGCGAAAACGACCGTCAGTGTCGTTTAAGGTACACATATGTACATTATATTTAATCAAAGAGGAGGGGGGTTACTCGTACAGAAATCAATTAGGTAATTTTTCTAACAAGTTATACGAATTAATTTTAGCGCATCCTCTCGATAGATTTATTGTCATGGGGGACTTCAATTTTAAGAACGACGTGGACTGGGTTAAACCTAACACTTACGGTCAACAATTAGAACCTTGTAACTATTCTTTAGATTATCTAACAGATTTTCTTGATATTATTAATACATGTAACCTCCAGCAATATAACGGTGAAAGAAACGCAAATAACCGTATCCTCGATTTAATTTTATCTAATGAAGCCCTAACTATAACATCGAGCGGCGATCCTTTGGTTCCAGAAGATATTCATCACACATCTTTGTACATCCAAGCGTCGCTTTCAGATATTCATCTTCTTGATGATAAACCTAGACCCAGGTATCAGTACCATCGGGCGGACTATGCTGCTATTACAGATAATCTTAGAAACATCGATTGGCAGGTTTGTCTCAACTCCAATACGTTGGAACAGGCAATTGAATACTTTTATAATAAGTTATATGAAATTAGAGATCTTTATGTTCCTCGTAAGTCATGCACTTCCAAATCTTATCCACCATGGTATACTCCAGCACTTATAAAGATACTGAGAGAAAAAAACAAATTTCATCGCAAATTTAAAACCTATGGCAATAACTCAGATCACCAGTCGTATTCTACTCTAAGAGCTAGGGCCAAACGCGTTGAAAGCGAGTGCTATACTAATTATATAGCTGGCATAGAAGTTTCCATCAGACACAATCCCAAGGCTTTTTGGTCCTACGTTAAAACCAAAAAATTAACTAACGCGGTTCCCAATATTGTTTACTATAAAGATACTTATGCAAAATCTGGTGATGATATTAGTAACCTATTTGCAAAATATTTTCACTCTACATTCAAAGCTAACGATACACCAGGTGACGGGAACAGTGAATCAAATACGAATCCTGCTTTTACTGACATTAGCGCCGCTAATGTTATCTCTTCAATAGAAGTATGCCCTTTCAAGGTCCTATCACTAATAAAAGAACTCGACATCTCAAAATCGGCTGGGCCCGACCACATACCACCCATTTTCATAGTCAAATGCGCAAACGAAATGGTTGAGCCACTATGTATACTTTTTAAACGTTCATTGACAGAGGGGTATGTTTATACAATCTGGAAATCGGTGTTTATTACACCGATATTGAAAAAAGGCGATAAGTCAAATGTTGAAAATTACAGGCCCATATCCAAGTTGTGCGTATTTGCTAAGATTTTCGAACGGCTCGTCCATAATGAACTATATGGTGTACTGAGGTGTTCCTTTAATGATGAGCAACACGGGTTCCTTGCGAAACGCTCCACTGTATCCAACCTCCTGTTAGCTAATGAATTTATAACTTCTAACATGGACAGAGGTTACCAAGTTGATGTAATTTATACCGATTACCAGAAGTGTTTTGATCGTATTGATCATGATATACTCCTTCGGAAGCTCTATGCGGCTGGCGTACATGGAGACTTACTTCGATGGTTTGCATCTTATATTGATAATAGGAGTCAAGCTGTCGTATTGAGAGGCTATACATCTGACTCGACTAAAATACTTTCAGGAGTGCCCCAGGGTTCGATTTTGGGTCCCCTTTTGTTCGCTATATTTGTCATGGACATAAAGTTATGCTTCCATTACAGTAAGATTCTCCTTTTTGCAGACGACATGAAGATTTTAGCAAAAATACGAGATTTAACAGATGCATCCAATTTACAAATAGATTTATCAAGATTCGAATCCTATTGTATTATAAATAAATTAGATTTAAATGTCACAAAATGCTTCACCATATCTTTTACTCGCAGGTTAAATGTTTTAAATTTCGATTATCACATACTTGGAAATAAAATAACTAGAGTAAATCAAATTCGTGATCTAGGTGTTATTCTCGACAGCAAATTATTATTTGATAAGCACATCGATCAAATTATTTCCAAAGCGTCAAAAGCACTCGGATTTATAATTCGAATGTCCGCCTTTTTTTAAAGAAAATGAAAACATTAAAAATTTTATATTCTGCCTTTGTACGTAGCCACCTAGAGTACGCTTCACAGGTATGGAACCCTCAATACCAGGTCTATATAATGCGTATCGAGAATGTACAAAAGAGGTTTCTACGATTTATAGATAAAAAATTCAAACTAAATATTAATGACTACGACTTGCGCTGTAAACAATTCCATTTTTTGCCACTTCACATAAGACGGGAGGTCGGGGATGCCTGTTACGTGGCGAACATCGTCAATGGGTATGTTGATTGCGCAGAGTTGCTTAGCATGATATCCTTGCGAACTAATACTTTTGGTCTGCGGTTGCGACCGGTGCTGTGTGTTCCATCTTCATCAACCAATTATAGGCATAACGCCTTCATGCGCCGTGGCTGTGCAACTTACAATCGATTTATTACTGAATATAATTTTGATTTGTTCACAACTAGTACCTCAGTAATAAAACGTACTGTTGCTAGTTCTTATTTCAAGCTGTAAAACGGGCGGAGATATCTTATAGATTATGACTTATCTTAGCATCTGTATTTTGTTATGTTATAATTATGTCTTATTTATAATTTTTATTTTAAGTTATAATTCACTTCATCACAAGGCTAGTAACGCAAATGTACTTCCTTTTCTTGCATGAGTTGTAAATCTTCATTTGATAAATTTTATAGATTAGCGTTGTGCTAAAAATTTATAGATTACTATTGTAAGTATTTTGTTTCTTATTACTTTCTTTCGACTATGAGGAATTTTATGTTAATTACGTTCATTTATGAAGATTAGTAATTGGCCTAATGTTTCTATTGTTTTGTAAATTTTAGTTAAGATGCTGTTAATCTTCTAAATAAATAAATAAATAAATAAACTCATCAAAAAAACGCTTCGTTATCTTTCGCCTACTGTTTTTAAAAACAGTTGTTACCCCCCACTCTTTTGCTAAATCTTTGGATTCATTTAGCAAACTATTAAATGAATTCTGATTTCTTAATTGGCACAGTCTATTTAAAAGATTACTTAATAAAATACTAGATTTCTGTAAGTCATTATTTTCATGCTGTAGAGCTTTAGAAACAGGATTAATAATTTCAAATAGTGAAGAAAAAATGTAACGAGCACTAAATGTTAATTATACTTTTACATTCTTCACGTTCATCTTTTTTATTTGAAATTAAATTTAGTTGGTACAAAGTTTTCATGATTAAGTAGTAAAAAATTTTTCTTTACTGCTAATAAAGCGTCGTTCCTAGAAGACCATCTGGTAGGACATACCTTTTTAAGGGTAATCAAATATTTTTCAGATGAATCGTCACTTAGCATAGCCCAGCGTTTTATACTATTGCCAAAAAAAGTATATATTTTTTCTAAATTATCGAAAAAAGTCGATACTTCACGAACATGTCTCGCAGCATCGTTCAAAACCAAGTTTAAAGCGTGCGCAGCACAATGAACATAATCGGCATTTGGAGCATGCTCTTTTATTAGGGTTTGTAATCCTCCATACACACCCGACATAACATTTGCTCCATCGTATCCCTGTCCTCTACATTTAGTCAAATCAATTCCATATTCTTTAGTCAAATTTAAAATGACAGTTTTCAGACCTGCAGCACTGCAATCGGTTACTGCTATGAATCCTAAAAAGGACTATTATTTCTTTAGGCACATTATCATCATTTTCTGTAACCGAGATATATCGAAAAACTACAGATAGTTGGTCAATTTTTGATAAGTCTTGTGTTGTATCCAGAATTATTGTCAAAAATGGAGCTTTTTTAATTTCTGAGATAATACTGTTCCTAACGTTAGTACCAAGCAAACTAATAATTTCGTTTTGAATCGTAGGGCTTAAATAATTTATTTCACCTTTCGGTTTTAGAAGAAGTTCTTTTAAAGTTGCATCATAGTTAGATAGCAGACGTGAAATTGCCATAAAATTGCCAGAATCAGAATCATGCCCCCTCAAAGGTAGATTACAAGATACTAAAGTAATTATAACATTAATTATACGATGCAGTACATCTCTCCAGAATGTAATTTTACTATCGATTTCACTTTTCAATAGAGTATTGATGGTATTTCCTTGCAACCAATTATTATAAGAGAGTGAGGCACTAATATGCTGCTGTGACTTTTCATGGTCAAGAATAGTTTGTGTGAAATTGCTTCTAACCGAAACACCGTTAACCCAAGCAGAGGAGTACGATTTGTTTTGACGATCTGCTAATAACCAACAGAAGTGACAGTACGGTTTGTTTAAAACGTTAGAATAACATAACCATGGTCTTATAATTTTTATGCCTGCCTGATTGAAATATGAATAATAATAAGCCGAAAAAGGTCGGTTATTTTCTGAAACTTTTGGAAATGGTCCTTGTGGTTTAAATGGACCCAATTTAAAAATTATTTTTCGTTCGCATTCAGTGAAATTGTCACCAAAATTTCCTCTATCTGATGAAATTATATTACAATCTGCATTATCTGCAGATATATCAGAATCGTTGACTTGGGGTTCCTCGATTTCTGGATGGACATCCGATAAAGTATGTGCTTGGCTTTCTTCTATTTCCGGATGGATATGTGACGAAGAACATGCTTCAGAAGAATCTAAAAATAAACGAGTAATTGTTAAAAAATAAATACGAATGCTTTGATACTAAACTAAAAAGAGTTATATATAAATAAATAACGTTACTAAGGGTCACAGTTAGAGAGTGTTCAGTTCAGACGCACACAGACTCTACGCGGATTGTGCTCGTACCTATTAGTAGATACAAAATCACCTGCAGCCCGTCCGTGCATTACTATACACCTGCGTGCTATTTAAACGCAGCGCGTAGTGTAGTGGCCATACAAAACGAGAACCCGAAAGCGAGTCTGCACATCTGAAGTTCTCAACACGCAATTAACGATACGATACGGACTGATAGACAAACAACAAAACAAATCGATCCTATAGATAAGTTAGAATTTTGTTTTTTTGTAGTATATTTGTGAAAATCGAGGGGGGAGACAACTTTTTGTGACGGACAGATGGACAGACCGAAATTAAAAGATTTCCTTGTTTATCACTACGGGCCCCTAATAAATGGGTTGGGTAGTAGTGTAGTACTTACCTTTCCAATCTAAATCACTCACAGTATCTTGTCTCTGAAAAAATGAAGAAATTTTGGGCACTTTTTTTATAACCTCGTCCCTTTTCTGTTTAATTTTTCTTTTCTCAGCGCCGCTGGGATAATCTCTTTTCCTTTCACTCATTTCTTTTACAAATCGCCACTAATACTGCTAAACCAGAAGAACAATATTGTTTGTACTGAATTACAATGTAATGCACATTTATATAAAGCGCGTAAATAAACAGTGCACTGCACTCCGTGGTTTAACATCCAATGCAAAGTACAACAACGTACACGTACATCGCGATATCGATGAAGGATTCCCGGGGATTCCCCGCTGAGTTGAAGATGAAGTAAGTAAAACGGGGAAGTCCCGCAGCCCGCCATAACGATGTAGTGTTGCCAACTTTTGAACGCACGCTTAAGGCGGGAAAAAAAGGAATTGCTTTATAGAATTTTGTCATTTGTAAAATAAAATAAATTAGAAAGTTTTTATTCTTTTTCCTTACACACTTTGGGGGCCCCCGTGGCCCGGGGGCCCCGTATAATTGATACGGCAAATACGGCGGTAGCTACGCCCCTGCACGCGAGTGTCTTTGGTTGCAGCATACGCTCCCGTAAGCTCAGCGTGTACTCAAGAACTGGAGAAGTTTTGGGAGTCTGTGAGGGATGTTCTGGACTTAGCTGAAGGGAATGAAAGAGTGATTATGTGTGGAGACTTGAATGGATGGGTTGGGACCAAGCGATACAGCTATGAAGCTGTTCTTGGTCCGTATGGAGATAAGAGAGTGAACGAAGCAGGTAAGTCAATACTAGATTTATGTATGGAACGAGGCCTCCTCGTGTCGAACACTTTATTTCATCATAAGGATATTCACACGTATATATGGAGAAGGGAATGACCAAAAAAGTGTGATTGATTTGATTTTAATAGATAGACGTCTCCGAAATGTTCTAATGGATACAAGAGCCTTTAGAGGCCCCACTCTTGAGACGGACCACTACCTGGTGGTAAGCCGGTTTGTGGGCCTATTTAGGAAGTGGAGGCACAGGCGAGTGCGTATCCCTTTCGGAGATCATGAAAGGATATTGAGCGAAAAATTGCAAGATGAAAGTTTAAGGAGAATGTATGTGCATCTAGTAAGTGAGAGACTTGCAAATGCAAGCCTCTCCGACTCAGATGTGTATGATTGTTGGAAAGTTTTGAAAGAAAGTATGGTGGATAGTGCAAAAGAAGCTTGTGGATGCGCAAAGAGACGTAAAACAGCGAAAGGAGATGCCTGGTGGGATGCGGAGGTTGAATCCTCCGTAGCAAGAAAGAGGAAAGCGTGGCTGGATTACGTATCATCTTTGCCTTTAAATGAAAATATGAGAGAAAAGACCAAGGCTTTAGTGAAAGAGAAGCGTGAAAGACAAATTATGAATGAGGAAGAGAGGCTGACGAAAAACTTCGAGGCAAATACCAAACTCTTTTGGAGAGAGGTAAAGAAGTCTCGGAGTGGTTCGTCGACATCCAGAATGGACAAGATAAAGTCTAAAGCTGGTGTCATTCTTGCGAACACTCAGGAAGTGTTAGAACGGTGGAGTGAATATTTTGAGGAAATGTATGAGTATGCCTCGGACGCTGACAATGAGAGTGAGTCGGATGCTTACTCCACGTTGACGGCGTCCGACGAAGGCATAACTATGGATGAGATCGAATGGTCGATACGAAGCTTGAAAAATGGAAAATCAGCAGGAATTGATCTGATCACAGCTGAGATGATCAAATTAGGTGGCACTTATGTCCGGGACGCCTTCTGGTACCTATGCAACCTATGCTGGAGAACTGGAAGGGTCCCAATGGACTGGAAACGCGCAGTCATCGTGCCCTTGTATAAAGGTCTAAAGGAAGGAAGGAAGGTAAATTTATCAGAATACGATTATATTGCAGGAAACGTGCAGTTGCAGTGCAGGCTTTTTTAACAGAATAGCGATTCATTTACTGCAACATTCCTGCAACGTCGCTGCTGTCAGATGGTTTAACAGAATATCGAAACGTCAAAATGTACGCATTTTGACACACGCCGCGCTGCAGTGCAGTTGCAGTTTTTAGTAGAATCGGCCCACTGAACTTGATCAGAATCAGTAGGTTGACGCGATGGAGTTCATTAATGATCTTGGAAATAGTCCAAATATCGATAGTTTAGCTGACTTGGCTCAATATAGAGGACGAGGTGGTTTGTGGAGTAAGCACTTTACATGGAAAGCTGCAGAAACTGTTGGTCCTGTAATGTGGTGGAGAGGCATTTGTGGGTCTACTGCTCTGAGTAAAATAGCTGTTCGTATACTTACTGCACCCTGTACATCAGCTGCTACAGAACGATCGTTCAGTACCCACAGCTTCATTCATAATGCGAAGAGGAACCGTCTTACTACAGAAAGAGCCGCCAAAATTTCATTTCTCGTATATAATTGGAATTTATTGTACAGAGACAGTTTCTTGAATGATCGTTTAACTTCGTACAACGAAGAGGTTTATGTAGAGAATGCATCAGATGACGAAAGTGACGTAGACACAACAAATGAAACAGCTTCAAACGAACTGCAAGCATCAACTTCTACATCCAGAACATTTGAATTTGTCCCAAATCCCAATTGATCCTCTTTATTATGATAGTGATTAGCAGGCACGAATCTCTATTACCATGTATGGTAAAATGTTGATTTAAATAATACCGACTGTGATTTTAATTGATAACTGTAACATGGGAATCAGCTAAATAGTTTTAGTTTTTTTTTTATTGTTGTTCAGTTTTACTCAGAGACATGTTTTACTTGATAAACAATAAATCTGTGATTTTTATGAAATTAATTTTATTACGAGACTGCGTCAATTATTTAGCCATCCGAAGAGTTTAAAGGGTCCCACGGGCGACGGTAGAAATCCCATACAAACGTACATTTTAAACTGTACAACCAAACTTCACAAAACTTTGTACACATAATCCAATGCCAATGCACCAAAATATTAGAAGAACAAAATAAGAGCAAATTTTTAATTTCAGTCATTTTTTCGATAAATACGTATTATTTGCAGCCACTTAAAAATACGTAAAATGTTGTAACAAAATCTAATTATAAGCATAGATGTGGTGCATTAGATTATGTGTACAAAGTTTGGTAAGTTTGGATCTCAGAATACAGAATAAACCAGAAACCGCAAACACGCCCAAAACTGAAGCCATACAAACTACTCTCAATGAGAGTAGTTTGACATTTGGACGACTAGTATATATTTGGCCACCGTGTCTATTACGCGTAAAATTTTCTCGACAGTTTTTATTAAATAATGCCGTCTTGTGCGGTTCCCACCTGCAAGAATGCAGTTAGAAGCATAAAAAAACAAGATGGGATCACATTTCATGTGTAACTAGCGCATTTACATCTCATTTTATTTAAATAATTAATTTCTTTTACTCGTTGATAGTGGTAAACAATTTGGGCGAGTCCATTTTGTTCACGTTGCCAGTTTTACTGGTTTCTTTTCCCTACTTTTTTATAAAGTTGACATTGATGAAATAAATTATAAATGCATGTTAAGTAATTAAAAAATTATATGATTAATATAAAATATGTAAATACATTTATTTAATTTTAAGGTATTTACGATATGACATAGGCTTACATTATTTGACATCTTTTAATATAAATATTGCCTGAAATAAATAATAATTATTGACTTAATAATAATGATTGAAATACTAAACTAATGTTTTTGGTATATAGTCTGCATACGTGAAATTGTGTAAATAGTAGTATTTTTACAAAAATGTTTTGTGTAAAACTATTCTAATTATTATTATTATGGAATTTCAGTTCCCCACTGATGAAATTATAAAAGCAAAGAGCAAGACCTCTTCATTTGTCGAAACGTAAAAATGTATTGATTACCTCAGAATCAAAACGGCAATATTATTAGTACAACAAAATGTACCTAAGTAAAGACATATTTTTTGTAAATTACTTGTGTTTTATTTTACTAAAGCTTTTTTATGCGTAACAGTATATAAATATAACATCTTTTATATTAATATAACACTTTTAATTTACCCTCAAAGAGGCGAACTCTCACTAAGCTAGCAATACTGTACGGGTGGGAAGTATGAGGAGTGCGGGGGATTGCGAAATGTTTCTGGACACAGCGGACCGCATGTATTATCGGCTGTAGGCTCCTTCTGGTTTATTCTGTATTCTGAGGTTTGGATGTACCGTTTAAAAAAGAAAACGTAGATTCGTTTTCATCATTGTTTTTATGGGATTTCGACAGTCTGTGGGCCTTTTATGATCCTCCTTTGTGGTAATTACCATTGTTTCTAACATAGTTATTGTATAATTAGGTAAATCTTACCATAACTTAACGAAAAAGTCTTAATAAACTTGGAATTTAACCAATTATAGTTTCCGCCCTGTTTTTGGGCATTTAAAAGGACGTTAATTCGTTTTTGCCCTATTTGTCCATCTCATCTGCACGTGGAATGTGAGAGGTGGATTGAATGATAAGATGAACGAACTGATAGACGTTTAGATGCTTTATGTGTGACAGATACTAAGTGCAAGGGGAGCGACACCGATGATCTACCTGGTGGAATGGAACGTAATCTAGTTAGCCAGGCCAATGACGCACCTGGCGCGGCATCAGATTATTGTTCGGGCCTGTGTAAATATTTCAAAAGATGGCGATGGCAACGAATTGATTAACTCCCTGCAGCCCGCCGCTCGCACGGTGTCGCCCGACGGCTCCCTAGAAAAACCCTTAGTGAATAGAGCTTTTAAAATGGTGACGTATAACGTTACAGGAATATGAATGCCTTAGAAAATAGAGGATTCCATTATCTAGTTTTAGCAACGGTTTGTCCAACGATAACTATATCCATCAATAATACTTTATCAGCCACCATAAAAACAATTATGGTGGCTGATAAGAGGTTGAACAATTTACTAAGGAATATATGTTTGTCATTGTGTGTCTATATGGATCGGTCATTTCGACACTGGTAAGGCGATGTCGTATGCCAGCGACACAATATTGTATGGTCGCGCGTATTTTGTTTTATACGCGAATAAATGTGTGTATAGTAAGTAGTAGTAATAAGTCTTATCTCTGTATAGGCGCGTAAAGTGTACTTGTAAGTAAACTATTCGAATTAGTCTTATGAAAGAATGGAAGCACTGACTTATTACTTCGATTCTTTCATAGGACCATTCCTAGTATACTAAGTGTTTCCTAGTTCTAAGTATACTAAGTGTTACGGCAGCTACGATAGGGTAACGAAATAAGTTTCGTTTCGTCAGTATTATATAGGTACTTTAATCTGACGGGGTATTACGGTAAAATGATTTGTTTATCTTCGCTTTCCTGCGTTTCGACAGCTGTGTGAATATTAATCAATAATAAAATAAAAACATAAGCGTTTTCAGATTGTTTATTATGAACCATATTAATACAACTGATCAAAGGAAAATCTAATTATTATAATCTTACTTTAGAGATTGAGGCGCATAAATACTTCCTCTGATATCACAAAAACCACCATTGCTTGGATCTGACGCCTCTGTATCCAAGTATATCCCACACGCCGTATCTGTATCCCATCATAGTCTATTTTATATACTTTTTACTATATAACAAAGCTTTATAAACAGTTAAAAATATTCTTCAATATTTTCAAATCACGCTGCCTTCTCTCGTCCTTTAAGCAAGGTATGTAATAAATATTTATGTAATTTAAATGAGGAGACCAATCATCAATCAAATGCACTGTTCATTTAGGCCGCGACAGCAAGGATGTTAGGAAGAAAAAAGATTCAATAAATCTCATATGAAATAAATCTGTTGATCAATCAAGTTATAGTTACTTCCCAAGACAACATTAAATACTTATGGTCTATGAGCTTATGTTTAAAAATTATTACTATGTACTTGTGCAGACCTCGTTTATTTTGCTTCCCTTTATATATATAATAAAAAAAAGTATGTTACTCTTTAATGAATATTACTTATTCAGTCAAAAATACCCATCCAGTCATATTGAGATCCAAGTAACAAATGTGTTTGATCTGGAGCAGTTTTCTAATTACATTCAAAAGTAACAGGTGCTAAGTAAAAGGTTGGCATAAAACTGGAACAGGGTATTTAGCCCGCTGAAAGCCAGGGAAAACCATTCACAGTAGTTTTTAAATAATATCTATACTCCTTGAATTAAAGAAGTTTACTGAAATACTGTACATGATAACTCAACAGCAGCTGTCCAAATACAATGCTAATTATGGTACATATTATATAAGCATTGATCTTAAACCGTGGACATTAATGCAGCGTTAAAAACTAGATCATCAATTTACTTTTCCGAAGGGGAAAAGTTGTCTAATTTAGATTAATTCTAAAACACTATTTCGGCCAACCTGGCCTTTACACCATGTATATTTTGAATTTATTTGTCTGTCTGTTCAATCTGTCAGTCTATAGATCCAACGCTTTTTGCTCTTGGATTCTAGGTTAGTGAAAAATTTACAATAAACATGTAAAACATAACTACGTAAACTTGCATGTACCAGTTAGTACAACGATTCTCTCCATTGCATGACACAAACGTGACCTTACAAAATAAACAAGAGCAGTCTTACATGAATGGGTTTAAAACTTAAACTGAAATACGTAACATTGGCAGCGAGCTTTTAAACGAAGCCAAAGTTTTTAGTTTTGATTGCGAGAAGTAATTTGTGCTTGAGCACATGTCGGGAGGAGTACAGAGGGATATACAGCCGTGATATGCACGTGTTAGCCGTGGGTAAATGCGCGTCGTCAGCCGGCCGGATCGTCACCGTCGGCATCGGCTGGAAACCCTCCTCGGAGGCGGGTAGCGCCGGGGATCCGGTCCAGAAGTACACCTGCACATATTCAAAATTAGTTGTATTTTATGGGAATCCAGTATTTCGAAACTTAAGTTATAAATTCTAAAACACATCTGGTATTACCTCCACTACTTCGCGACTTTATATTTTTTATGATGATAATAAAACCTCTTGTTATACATATAATAAAAACTTAATAGGACCGAGATTATATATGGAATATTATTTTGAAATAGTCCTGCCAGCTAGATTCTACTAAATACAGAAGCCAAACGATTTATATTTAAAATTTTTGAAGGAGTGCGGGGTCATTCGTTAACGGAGTACTTTGCAAAATTTAACTTTTAAGTATGTTTTGGAACTCAATAAAACGTCAGTTCTACGTTTACTTTTTTACAACTAATCTGATTGTTTCTCATTACATCGAAGTGCAGAAACTTAGTCTTTGTCTTTCTGTTTTATTTTTCTTAACCCATATTCATGTACATAAACATGTGTTTTTGACTTACAGCAGTAAGCCTAGTCATGTTTTGTATGCTGGTTATATAACTACTATTCATACAAATTATTGATATTCATCAACAACTTTCGCTTTTCATTCATTTCAAATTTTAAAATTATTCCCCCACCATTTTCACTTATTCAATGTTTTACATGTACTAGTGGTTCTACCAAATTTAAACAAGTAGAAATTCAACTGACGGTTGAATTTTTACTTTTTTATTTATTGAAATTATGAGGAAAATATTTTGCATATTTTCAAAATTTTTTTTTACCATTTCCATCAATTTTTTCTAGAGTTTCCACATTATTTTTATTGATAATAGTAAAACTAATACATTGGCGAAAACAGTTCTGAACTGTTATATCTTTGTCGTACTTATATGTAGATTTTTACACTTTACATTAGAGGGCTTACAAAATAAAAAAATATTTGTGCACGGGTAGACGAAGTTAAAGAGAACTAAGTTTTTCTAAGAAAGCTAAAATTGGGGGTAAAATGATATTTATCAACAACTTTTCAAGTGACCTCACGATTTCGGCCTTTTCTGATCACTTTGAACAATCCTGATTCAAAAACGAAAAGGTTAATAAATATCATCCATGTCGGATACGACCAAGAAGCATCATTTTCATAAAAAATGTAATTATTTTTATAGGTTCAGCATAGTGGCATCGCAACTGCAACTGACAAAAGACTACACAGTGTCCTGTCAGTTGTCGCTGCCATGCTGACCCGCAAGATGCTTCTTCACGCTTCGTTTGAAGGATCCCATATTGTAGGAAGGAGGGAACACATGCGCAGGCAAGGCGTTCCACTTTTTAATAGTACAACAAATATAGGAGTTGCTAACTTTTTGATATGCGAAGAAATGTTCTCAACAGTGGAACAATGACATCGCAAGCCTGCACGTGTGGTTCTGTGACAGAAGGGAGAGGGTGGTATAAAGGAAAATAGTTCTTCAGAGCACTCGCCATGGTAAAGGCGGTAAAATACGCTTAACGAGCCAATATACGCTTCATTAAACTCAACCAGGTTATTGTAACCCCATTAACTAATGAGATCCAAAACCTGATTCAGCCCAACGAGACTCGCACGCTTCTCATCGATTACTGTCCGGCCAGCACCAGGCCGACCGAAATATCGCCCATGGATAGTACTGTCATCAGCATAGCAATGAATATTACCAAGTGGCAGCAAGTCATAGATATGAAGAAGACCTGTAGGACACTGGCATCTACTAACATGAACCGCGAAGCGCATCCATCTGCAAGGACGCGGACTCTACGCTCATGCAGGAAGCCAGCAATCCAAATACAAAGAGGAGAAGTGCTTTGTGCAAAACCCGGTCAAGCGCCTTGGCGATATCTAGGCTGACTGTCATGGATTTACATTATTTATCGATTGCCAATAGTTACGCGACCCAATATGGTGCGCCATTAGTTCCGTGCCGACTCGTTACCACAATAAAGACTTGAACAATATCAAATTGCGTTACTAGTACCTTCGAAAATATGTTGTGTACTTACCAAGTCTTGTCTCTCGAGGTGAGTCATTTTGTCTACTATTGCCCACAACCAACGTTTGAAGCGCGCCAAGCGCTCGGGTGGCTCGCCGCTCTCGTCGTTGAAGCTCGTATATGAGACGAGCGCCGCCACGTTAATGTCGCCCACGCCGTTTAACAGAAGACGCAAGTCTTCCGCTGTCAATCCTTCGAGCGCTGATTCCGGCAGTACGTCAAGGACACCGACACGCATAGCCTGTAACCGCATACTAATATTATTGTCCGTCTTTCAGACTTCGTTGAAATGTCTGTACATTTGACCAATGCGTTTTATTTACTAATTAAGTGGTTACGTTGTTAAAAGTACGATACCTCAAGGGCCTTTTCCTGCGACAGTAACATGCGATGTTGCGCATATTTCCGTACATAATCATATACATTGAGTGCAGTTACTTCTAGCTCACGTCCGCCTGTCACTAATTCTACACATCCGCCACCTTCTTCTTCGCACATTTCCAAACTGCAACAACAAATATACAATGAAAATTAAAAAGTAAGGATATTTCACGGAGCAGTTAAGAGATATTGAACTCTATTTTTACCTAAAGTTGAGATCGAGCGCAGCAAACAGCGAATGAGAATCGCCTGTCTCTGCGTCAACGACGAGCTGTCGTAAACTCTCATACACCACGGGATCGAAAAACGCTAAGTCATGGAACCGTACCGACCGACCTAGGATGTACTTCAGCACGTGTCGGTTTAGGAACATGGGGCATAGTTCATTCTGCAGCAGGCACAGACCAATTATTCTGAAATAAATAAATCACATTGAATAAAATATAACATACATTCTACGTAATAATGAACCCTGCCGTACATGCACTCGCAGCGGTAACTATTAAAACTTATAACATAGTAAACATCCGGTTTACTTTCACACATCGACATATCAGGCATTTATATTAGGCTGTATTGTGCGAGTAGAACAATGGCGATAGTGATGACGTTGGAGCTAATAAAATACCTGTTGTTCAAGCCGAAAATATTTTATTGTATATATGTTTTTTGCTTTGAACAGCTTCTAAAACATCCAGATATAGTGTATAATACATGTGGAAAATGTGGACGCACACGTGCCTGCCAATGTCAGTGCAACGTTGCCATAGTATCGTGAAACAGTGCAAATGTACAAGAAATTATATTTCAAAAAACGTGTGACCTAACCTAAGAAAAATCTGATTTTATCACTGGGCCGTGGAGGTCTGAGGGCAGTCGCTTCGCGTCAAAATTAGTATCTTCTTTAAATCCATAGGCTTAGGTAATGGACCCAGTTAATCCTAATGGATTAGGAAACGAAATAACGCTAGGAAGAAAATTTGTATGTAACATGGTTTAAAAGATAAAGAGCACAATTCCGAAAGCAACTGTGACATAGATACAGCAACCGACTGTAGCCATAAATACAGGCTGTGCAGACACCAATACTGGTACTCGGTGCCCACACTGACGCTGCTATAACTCTCAGACCATACCGCTACTGTCAAAAACTAGTTCTGAAATGCAGACTGTGGCGACACTGTCATTGGAATGATCTCTTGTTATTATTACCGTCCAACATTTCTAAAGGCGTTGATTCGTTCTGGTGTGGCACGGCCCTGTCTTGGCGAGTAGTAGCCGCGCTTTCCGGGTGAGTAGAAAAGCGGCGCGGCGTCGTCAGCGGCTGCCGCTACCGTGGAAGGACCAGCGCCTGGTGCACCAGCGGCGCCCGCCGCCCCTCCCGTGCCGCCGCGCTCCGACAGAGAGAATACATCCAAGTCTGCACAAAAAGAACATGCCTCAACCTTCTACATCTATATTGAAACTAGACAAAGCTTTCGAAATAATCAAAGTGTTCCCACTCAAGTGTAGTCCACATAATAAATTTACAATGACAGATAATAATCATTACATTTATGAACGAGATATTTATTTTTATAGTTTCCTCTACGGCTGGTAGTTTGTTTAGTTACAATTGACGTCACACGTTTCGAGATCTGAGAATAAATAATTTTTAAACATAGATTTGCGTCATTCATGGGTTCATTTATTAAAAAAATATATGCTACTATTTTTTTTTGGTAGTAAATATCCATTATGATTAATTTGAACGACTTTCAGAAATGTTGTCCAATCCCCTATTATTCCATTGCCATGGTGACTCACCGAGTATAGCTTCCGAAGGATGCATGACGATGAGATCCATAGCTTCGCGTACTTTTTGCCGTAGCGCGTCCTCACTGGCTAACAACACCAGAAGTTGTGCCGGCGTCAACTCCAATAACATACCCGTTATTTTACCGGCGAACGTAGGATGGAGTGAATGTACCTAAAATACAAACAAGTTGATGACAATCTTTACAAATTAGTTGTCGACATTCATAGAGGCAAAAACTTAATTATAGATAAATCATCGAAGTGCCCTAAAATCGATGTGCCAGCTGTCTTCGTCCAAAGCATACATACGTCATCATCTTTATCTATCTTATTTTTACACATTTTATTCCATAGATTCGAGTTCAAAGGATAATTAAAGTATTAAACATTCGCGCGTGCTAACACAAATATGAATAAATATTTTTACATGTGGCAATCGGAACACGCATATAGAAAATATCCAGATCAAGGCAAACAAACATGATTATACACACACAAATGTTTGCCTTATACGGGAATCAAACCCTCAACAAGTAGCCATTGCTAACCATTCGATCAACAGGCTTAGATCGTAGAATTAATAAGCAAATATTTTAAAATAATTTATTACTAATATGTTTACCTTAGGATAAAGCCTTTCGCCAAGTTGCGCCTGATGAAGAGTTAGGTGTTCATTGTGTCCTCCGGGTCGATCGCCGCTGTATCCGGCGCCCTCGGTGCCCGGTGCAGCCTGCGACAGTGAAATAGCAAGTTAATTTATTTTACGTTTTCGTGCTGAAAACACACGGTCAAACTATGAATATAAATTGGCAACAATATAATAATAAAGTTATAACAATCTGAGAAAATAGGTATTCTTTACACAGATACATCGCAACCCTCCCGCCAGGCGTTACTGGCTCTGTGTCATTTGTCACAGTGAAACAATTTTCTTATAATAGCAATTCCGATAACATATCCATATATATGTCTATAACTTATACTATAAAGCCAAATTCCTTGCCTAGCCAGGCAGAGAGAATCGAGCGCCACGTGACTCGATCCTTACACACCGCACTCGCTTCTTTAACATTCATTGCTCTTCTCATGCACGCTCGTCGGTTTCTAACACTCCTGATATCACCTTTTGATAGAACACGACCAATTTGACCATGGTAGGTAAGTCTTGACCTTCCTCGGATCCTACTTCCTTCCACTTTTGCGTTGTATATATACCTGTTTCGTCATTCTTTCATCCTGCATTCTTTCCACATGTCCGAACCAACGGAGCATGCCTCTTCTTATTTTAACACATAAATTCAATGTACTAATAAATGGGAAGTAGTATAGTTATATGTAAAGCGACCTGCGGCGAGTAGGGCCTGGCGTCGACGCTGAGCACACGGCGCGGCTCGCGTGCGGCCGGCGGGCGTGGCGCAGGCCGGCCGGGTGCACGTCGTGCCGCTTCCTTGGATCGCGCGCGTCCCGCACCGCTCCTGTAACAATATACAATCACCTTTACAATTCGCCTTTACCACGATATTCAAATGCGGCCTCACGTCATGGAAGCGTGCGTGAAGATCCAAGTCGAATATCATGCATCATAAACACTGTCATTAGCGCTTGATTTAATCATGTCAATTTATCTCAAGCTGGCAAAAAATATAGACAAAATTATGAAATTTTACCCAATATTTAGCCATTGAATTGGGATTTCGAGGTCTCAAGTACTTTTTATTACAGTTACAATACTGTCTCGGCCGTATTTATAACTGTAACAACTCACAGTTTGTTGACTTCAATGTTAAATGAATTCCATACCTAGGCCCACTGCTGCCGCTGGTCCCTCCTGCTGTACTGCCTGAACTCGCAGCGCCGGTGGTACCGTTTGTATTGCTACTGTTGCTACCGCTGCCTGTCGTAGGTTCTAGTGGAGGTAGCTTTTCATTCGCCAGTAAAGCCTAGGAAATTAATAAATTATGTAAAACACTAAATAACACTCGCATTGGTTAGTGATAAAAAACGGTTTTAATAAATCATCAAAAATAATTAATGAAATCTCTCGCATGTTCAACAACAATACGACATCTGAAGGCATACAAGCCATACGGTCCAGTTGATGTAAAGCTGTTACCGTAGCCTATGAACACTTGCAATACAGGAAATATTGCTTTGCCACCCTTGATTTTGCTAACACAGCAAATGCTTAGGAGCTTGCTGGTAAACCCACTCACTCTCAGGAACATAACAACCCTTCAAAGAGTTATGTTCTTGCAAGCGCATGACATATTCCTAAGAAATTGCTTTGGAAAAGCAACGCTTGTTTGTTTGTCACAGCATCACGACTGTTTCTACTGAGATTATATTGCATATGCCTGTTCTGCTCTGCGAAAGATTGTCTCCAGATATATACAAAATTAGCCCGCCACACATATACAATGACTGTATCTCCTGTGCCACGATTAACAGTGGCACTAACAAATAGGAACGACTCCACTGGTCTGTTGCAGTCCTATAGGTAAAATTATGGTTGTCTTGGAACTCACAACGACGAGGAGAATTTACATAACTAGATGTTGGAAGACATTACCTCAGCGACGCTGGTGTAGAAGGAGCGGGCGACGCCACTGCCCTCTCCAGGTTCGTCGCGGAACGTCACTTTGACGCGGTTGACGGCGAGCGGAGGCTGGGCGCTATGTGCGCGACGGTTCTGCCCTGCAAACGCGCTATTCAACTCGGCAAACGTTTGTTGAAGCAACTTGGCGCGATCACGTTCCATCTGGAATTTTTATATATTTGTTCACATTTGTTACAAACTATCATTGAAGATAAATAGCTGTTGATTCTCCTTAAATATAAAGTCGTAAATAGATTTTTTAATTTATTCAGCGATATTATTTTGAAAACAAATGTGGTTTCATATTTATTTATTATTACTTATTTACTGATGATCCATTGATCGTGTATAACGAAGAGTTAAAAATATTCATCCCCTATCCAGGGGCTTCTCCACTTAAAAGTTAACATATCCCTCGGACTCGGATAGTTAAAGGCGGTGAGGATAGATGTTGTTTCTAATGATGTCATTAAAAATCTATTGACAATATTTGTCGTATTTACCTTGTGTAATGTCAAGTCTCTCTGTTGTGAGTTGCGCAATTTCTCCATGTCCCTGCGGAACTTGACCTCTTTGACTGGAAAGCCGCCCAGCTCAGCGACCACAGAGCCGGGTTCCAGCCCCACGTCTTCATTAAATACGCGTCCGAAAAGATCCAGCGAAAGCCGCCAGCGCCCAAGCAGCAGGTCGTGGGATACCGACGCGCCCAGCGACGGACATGCGCGTCTAAACATGCAACGTTTATATCTTTAATAACCCATAAAGTTCAAATAAATGTTATAAGGAAAATTTATTTAAATATTTCAAAATAACCATCACATTTAAGTAGTTTTTGTTTTTAAAACTAGTTTACAGTCTATTTTTATTAAGAACAAAATATAATATGTATTATAAGTAAACTTCTTGTTTTAGTAATATGATGCGCGTTCCTTAGACTACTTCTTTGGCTTCGCCCTCTCTTTTGTCAACCAAATCTATCAGTCAATCTCCTCCAGTTTATTCTAAGTGTTCTCTACTTACGCCTGTACAGATGTGTTCAGTGATGTCAAGAGCGACGGTGGAGGCAAGCCTGTCGTTTCGACTGTGACGTGAGCCGAAATTTCTTGCGACTCAAGAGGGTCTGCTGCACTTAACAATTCGCCCTAGATAAATAAAAGATTATTAATATACTAAAATTACATGCAAGGGCGAATATACGAACATTATTTGCAAAAATAAATGTCAGAACATACAACCTGTTTTATAAAGGCTGTTAAAGATTCAACTTTACATCCAATCGAAGAGTTAGGGAATGAATTTTGATAATAAAAAGTCCCCCAAAAAAGTGGAGCGACTTACAGCACGTACAATAACAGTCTTGCCGGGACTCCGCGAGGATGAAGCGCGAGGTTCTAACGTAGAAGCGCCGCTGACTCCTGGGACAAACAATATCATTAATAACATATAAAGATAGTGAACGCTATAGTCTAGAAAACAGTACAGATGTAGTGATATATTCTGGTACTTTACGCGTAAAACTTATATGTGTCACTTAAGTTTGGGAGTTCGTCTAATTCCAGCTAAAACTCTAAGCTTCTCAAAACAAACGTCAGAGACACTATTAAGTTCTGTGCGTTAATTTGGTTATTACAATTTAAATAGTTGTGATTTACGAGAAGCGAGCTCTTACAACCGTCTACCAGTACCTGACTCAAACAAAAGAGATCTTGTTCATTCATTGACCTTTATACTGGATGCTACAGGTTGATGTACTGAATATTGTTTTAAATTACATTCACACCACTCAGGCGACTTCATGAAAGTATTTATATTTCAAAACTAAAGTATGTATTCATTTCTAAATAAAAAAGTAAAACCTATTATTGCTATTGATTCACTAATAACAAACAAAATAAGTTACAAACAAATTAGTTACTTGCTACAAACTTTCAAATAGCTTTAATATCAGGAATATAATAATAATAGTTTTACGGCTTATTGTTTTATTACATACAAATGGTGCCACGTAATTTAACGTACCGTTTTTAAATAATCCTTAGACATAGTTATGGATCATTTAAAGGTTTATTTATTTATTTACATCAATATCTTTTATGGTGATAAATATCCATTGATTAATTTGAATTGCTTTTTGAAATGTTCCACAATGCCAAATATGTATGTATATCTTCACGCCAGGTCCCTTCTTGCAGGGTAGGCAGAGAGAACCGAGCGCCATAAGACGCGGTCCTTATATACTTCACTCGCTTCTGTAACATTCCTAACTCTTTTCATGCACGCTCGCCGGTTCCTGGGGCTCCTGACATCACCTTCTGATATAAAACACGACCAATTTGGTCATGGTAGGTTAGTCTTGGTCTTCCTCGGCTCCTACATCCTTCCACTTTTGCATTGTATATCTGTTTCGTCATTCTTTCTACATATCCGAACCACCGGAGCATGCCTTTTCTTATCTTAACACCGACACTCTCTTTCAGGCCAACTCTTTCTCTCACGTCTTCATTACGAACGCGGTCAGCAAGCGTTATGCCACTAATTTTGCGCAATGCTCTCATCTCAACCGCATTTATTCTACTTTGATGCTCTCTCTGCCATACCCAGACCTCACTTTCATAAGTTAGCGTTGGGATTAGCACCGCGTTGTGTACAGCTGTGACTTCTAGCTTAGATTTCGGCAGCCTAGAAGTTTACCCAACGCTCCATTCACCCTATTCCCTGCGCTCACTCGTCTCTCCACATCAGCGGTGTACCTTCCATTGCTGCTAAAAGCACTTCCAAGATATACAATCTCATTCACTTGCTCCAGCACTACATCATCAATGCCAAATAGTTAATTAAAATTCTTCAACTGTTTATAAATTAACTTTTAATACAAAATACATTCAATATTAATATCAAATTACCAGCTTGTATTTTATTAATTTATAAAAAATAAGTTAGGATTAGACGTGGTCAGATTGAAGCCATAAATATTAGTATCTTTCTTATTTTTTCATCACTTTTTAGAGATAGTAGAAGAAATCAGAGTAGAAGATCCTTGATGGAACAACTTGTCCAATAAAATTAACAACAATTAACATAAAAAAATTTCATACAACATAAAATATATGCAAGTGCACAAGTTACCTGGCGATTGTGAAGCGTTCAGCCCTTGTTGATGCGGAGCCTCGATGATGGAACAGGCGGTGTCAACGAGCGTATGGAACTCGGAGGGCTGCGAACTCGATTCCTGATGCGAACTGACGCTTGCAGGCAACGTCACTGAATGGGGGTGTCTAAAAAAATTACTTCGATATTAATGAAGAACAGAAGAGATCATAAATGACTAATGTATGTCGGATCCTAGCTCAAAAGTTTCCGATCAAATAGAAAACAAAACACTAAAAAGGAGAAACAATCGAGCAACCATTGTACAGATGCTCGCATCAAACTTCTAATTAGTTCTGAAATCTAGACGAATGGCATCGGGATACCAAATTACCGAATTGCCCGTCCGCTCTTCGACACTCCGCCGCTAGCTCCCACAACTATAGTAGCAATGCTATCGCGCACGCACGGTATTTGATTATATGCCTATTGTTGTATAAAATGTGTCCCTTAATTGTTGTTACGTACACAACAGCGATAAAAACAGTAAACATACCTGTGATGTTTTTTACGAGTCAGTTGCCGTGCTTCATTCGAGTCTGAATCGGACATATACTCCCCATCCGTATCAATATCCATTTTGGTTACAGTGTCTTTTGTGCATGACAAATCCTGCAAACATAATAAGAGAAAATACAGTACCTATTAAACACACTTTCATAGCAGAGTCGAGTTTATAATAGATTTTTTGGACTAATTTGCAGCTGGACAGTCGGACATATAAATCCAAGAATATGGAATTTTAAATTTTCGCCTATCTATTGCGCATGTACCAAAATATATTTTTTAAGGATTTTGTTAATCATTTGCAAGGTAATGAGTCTACAAGTAAATTTTTATCTTGTAAAAAATATAGTGTAAAATTTAAACCATGCGCGACGCGATAAGTTACGGTGAAATATTTACCTGTGGTTCGTCCCTAGTCATAGTATGACTATGCGCAGGCGGTGCTGGCGGCGCGGAGGCTGGTCTCACAGGTGGGGACCAGCCACGTTCTCCACTGGATCCGGCACCAGTCCCTCTCGACGACAATCCCAGCCGGCGTGGAACCACTGCCGACACGATATTACCCAATATAACAAGTTGTTCCATGCAGTAGTCCAACGCCATTGAAATCGTTTGCTGCTAGATAACGTGTGACTGGACGACGTGTTGACTGAATGAGTTGCTATGCGTAGTTATATGAAAACTAAGGCGAGGTATGATATGACTGCGTTTATGACCTGCCACAAACGATGATGTGGGTCACCTGGTTGTAAGTGGTCACCACCACCCATAGACATCAGCAAAACCAAAGGGTCACTGATACGTTGCCAGCCTTTTAGGGAAACATAGGCTCTTTTCATGAAGGCACCCATGTCATATAGTCGAGTACAGCTGAATGGAGATTACTGGATCGCGGACGATCCGAACTGATATACGTTGTATGCGATCAAATGGAATAACAAATATTGTGACGATTCGGCCCAAATATGTGAAGTATTTCATGTGAGGCCGGATCTGGGCCTTAAAATGTTGAAGGCGATGTTGAGCTACAATGTATCGTCTAGCCCTAACGTCTAGCTTTGCCCTCCAAGTGACTGCAAAACTGTACATCGCTCGATATGACGATACCCAGGATACCGATGCTAGGCGTAACGCTCAGATTCACATCCCAGGCTATACTTGTTTACAAGATTGCCGAATTCTTTAGATTAGATCTTGACAGCAAACAATTTGGTCGTGAGTTATTACCTTCAAGCGGGTTGTTGACGCCGGCTGGCGTATCTCCCGCGGCTGGCACTGTGACGGGCTGCCGCGGCATGCCGAAGAGCTCTTCGCGGCGCGCGTTTGGCTGTAGTAGCTGCGGCTGGTCCGCAAGCGGGAGCGCGTCTTGCATGCTCACTAAGATTATGACAATAAAAAAATGAACCATAACTAATATAAGAAGACGAAACAAATTACTTATATTTATTTAAATTAAATGAAGTCGTTTTAAGCAAATATACTAATACTAATTATAGTAATAATAATAATACAGATGTGTCTAGACTACGTTTTTTTCTATTTATTTACATCTTAGCTATGCCAGCCATGCCAGGCAGGGCAATTTAAAGATATTATTTTTTAATTGCAGACTCACTTTTTCTCGAACATCAATGGGAAATGTCTCTCCTCAAATATTATTATTACGAGTACATATTACTATATAACAACAACCTTTTACAGTGGATTTTTTTACAGCTTAATATTTGATTATTGTGACATGTAGTTATGGTTCTAATAATGTTACATGAATACTTGGAAAAAAAAAACCATTACAGCACTTCGTGTTACGTAAGGTAACACATGATATCAAGTTTTTGTCATGGTGCAGGAGTTCACCAAGACAAACATTATGTTAGTAACTATACGTTCTATGAAATAATAAAGAACTTAGAACTGTAATAGCTCTGAGATCCGGTAAAATATAATTACTGAGACTGTTGTCACAACATTCGATATCGCACAAGGATACGAGATAAATAGAACTGTTGAACGTAGACGTGAATAAGATGTAATACACACTGTTGAATGGGTCCGGAGGCGGACAGCCGAGACAGAGCGTGGACTCGGAGCGCTGGAAGAAGGCGTGTTGTCGGCCGCGACCGCCGTCTCCCTCACCGTCCGACTCGGCGGCTGCTGCACTGCCCACCACCATCTCCTCCTCGCCTTCTTCGTTCTCGTTCTCATCCTGCAGATTATATATTCTATTGTCAAGGTCTGCGTTGTGGTCCATGACTCAGAAAATAGCGCAATCGTTAGAAGAAAAACATCCCAATGTAACTGCGGTACCGATCAAAAAAAAAATGAGAGCTGCATAATATGTATTTCGTTAATAAATTTACATATCGGTTTAGTCCGTCTGTAGAAGTACCTCCACCTCACAGAAAACCGTAGCCACTTTCTGGTTTGTGTTCCTGCATGTGAGTGAGGTCACCAGTAAGTTCCTAAGGAGTTGCCGTGTTTTCAGCGCTTTTATTAGTCTGATATATGATTAACACCTAGTTTGCTTATTATGACTTTTTACAGGATGGTAGCACCACAGGTAGTGTGGCACACAATATTCATTACTGCATATTCATCCCCTGAACCCACGTTTCTATGTATGTAAATTTGTAAATTCAATATCGCTGTTTTTTCTCTCTCTCTCTCTCTCTCTGTCGGTCTCTGTCTGTTACTTGGTTCGCTAATTTATTTATTTATAGGAAAACCAACAGCTTACAAAAAATAAAGTACAAGACACTATAGACAATAGAAAGCCAATAAAAGGTTCCCACAGATAGAAATAGTGTACAAAACAAACACAGGAACACTTAAATATAGTAAACACTGAACATGCACAGGTTTTCACAGCATGCACTCAAGGTGCAGTCGCCGTTACTATTAAGAATACATATCATTTGTACCGTGTTAATCAAAATTTATATAAATTTAACAAAAAAAAACTTTTGAAAAACTGTCTACTTAATTGTCGCCTCATCGATGTCACGCTACAGTTAAAGAGGTCTAGGTTGGATTCCTTATTTCTTTGTTGACGCTGCTATTCGCACGCAGGTGGTATGTATTTTTACGATAGTTCGTGGAAGCATATGGGATACTAATGAGTGAACATGATCTAAAGCTTTTCACAGGGACTTTAAACGAGATATGGGATAGGAGATCAGGACAGTCAATAAAACCTGTAACGATTTTCTGGAAATAGAGCAGATCTGCAATATAACGTTTATTTTCTAGGGTTAATAAATGGTGCTTAATACAGAGATTGGCATAGTTATTACTGTCATATCTATCACCCGTACGATAACATAAAAAACGAACAAATTTCCTTTGGACGTTTTCAACCCGCGCGATATAAGTTAAATACTAATCAACGAAATACTGTGCGTTAAGACGACACACTCCTGAAAGTGGTGCCATCTACTTTCCACGTTTATTTATTTATAATATAATGCTTCGATAATATGGAAAATTCCAGTTCACCACAGGATAAATGTTCGTAATAATCATTCGTTCATATACTAATAAAATAATCATCTTCCATTATATCGACAACATGAATGTGTAATGTTTGTGTAGTATACCGACCGAGGTCCACATGTGGTGGTGATGCTGCGGCTGAGGCTGCGCCGCCCGCATGTAGTAGACGAGGGCATCGAGCACGTATGCCACGTGTTTGAGTGCGGCGACGTCTAGCACGGGAAGCTGCTCCGCGTGCTCCGCGCTGTGTGCCCGCAGCAGCGACAGGCAGTACGCTAGAAACTCGCGCCGTGCGCTGCCTGCTTCCACGCCTACACCAAACATACATACATGCATTTTACTAGCGGAAATAACTTTGGCACAACTTACTAAAATATCTATACTTATAATGTAGAGGTTCAATTTCTTTGCTTGGTTGTAAACGAAATTTTCATGAATTCCATAAATCAATGATGAAATTGTAAAAATTCTTTCAATAATTGACCACTCATTGAACTCTTGTTCAATGAGTGGTCAATTATTATTATTATATTATTAGTGCTAGGCTATCAATGACGAAATTGTAAAAATTCTTTCAATAATTGACCAATCATTGAACAAGACCGCTAGGCTATTTAATGGAAAACTTAAAAAGTCAAACTCCACGCCCAGTTTTGCAATGGCGAGACCCGCTTATAACTTCTTTTTTCCAGACTGTGTTGTTACTCGTAGTTAACAGCTCTGACTCAAAATATATGAGGTAATTTACAATGCGTGGTACCAATAGTAGCCCTATTTATCCATACCAATAACCCAGTGGCGTGCACAGAGATTATTGACAGGGTGGGCAGAATTTTTTTAAAGCTATAACTTACCAAAAAGTATAGCATGTTGCATTTCAAATCCGGTGTACAGCGGCCTTTCTCAATCACTTGTTTTTTTTTTCACCGAAAGATAGTTTTGAAAACGCATCATTTTTTAGTTCCCTTACACACACACCATCTGAACAACTTACGCGGTGAATATATCCATTTTTATCAACTTTAAAATCTTATTTTCTCTGCAAACTACCCAAACCATTTCTAAACAAACAATGGCGGCGCAGTTACGTAGCAATGTACGCGACACTTCGGTAATTTACGTCATGTATACGTCATGGATCGGGTGACAAGACAATGTCTATCCTATGCGATTGTATGCGTTATTTGTGTTATTGTGGGCAATGTAATTACAGGAATTCACGCTACGCTATCCGTATGTTTGCTGCGGTGGTACCGTGGCACACATGCGTAAATTTAGACAGAAATAGTTTGTGTCTCTGCCGTTAAGGTCTCATAGCGCCGCTAGTGCAGCACATCGATTTAGCAGGTACCTACTAATGAATGAATCTATTTTAATAACTTGCACCGATACCGATAGATAGAGCAGTTTTTAATTTTTTGTTTTTGATACGAAATATTAGTTAAAAACTATGTTTAAGAATTAAGAAACATCGGATGGTATTTATCAAATTGATAGGGTAGGCAATGTCTTTTTGCCTATATGGAGTGCACGCCACTGCAATAACCGTATGTTCACCGGCACGGACGAACAAGGTTAAGTAAGTGGTATTATAAATATTTTTTTAATGTTATTGAAACCCAAGACCGATATAACATGTTAATGAATAATAATTATTTCTGGGTTTTTCACCGCTCTACTTAATGTGACGTCAATATAATAGATTTTTAACTGGAAGCAATAACAAATAAGAATGTTTACTACCAACACACAACTTCCTTTGAGCAAGCAAAAGTTGTTATGTTTTGCGGGGCATAAATCCAGACTGTTATGATGGCCCTAGTATGAAACTAGTGTTTGCACGTTTTTCAACTCAAAGTTAGTCAACTGGATCTAGAATTTGCATATTTTTGGTATAAAAAGGCTAAGTTATTATAATCTAATGACATTCCAGAGTTGGAACCCAATGCTGATCTGTAAGGGCAGCCTTCGTTGCACTGTACCGTTTAGGAAGTATTATCTAATTATAGAATAGAAAATGCAATTTATAACGCTCGCCTTTAGTTTAAGCAACAACATAGGGCACAAAGCTTAAGATTTCTAAGCACACACACTTAAGATATCTAAGCAAAATAAGTACTATATCTATTGATACCTTGCTCTCGATCCCTAGTTCGCGGCCCCTCTGCGAAGCCGATGATGCGCGTCGCAGGCGAACTAAATGAAGTAGTCCGCCGTGCAGCTGGTGCACTCGCACGGCTGGTCTCCGTACCCGTAGTGCCTGCGTTGTTTGACGTCAGGGATGCACCGAATCTAAATCAGAATAAACTTTCGTACAAAGTTTCGTTTAACTGGTCGATCGTTTTTTCCCGATTTCCAATTATGGTGAAACTTTCACATACTTTCCGTTCGTAAGACAATATAAAACTTAATTTACACACACTGCCAGTAAATTGTCAGTAAATTCAGCGAGAAATGGCTATTTAATGAAATGGTATACCAATCAAATACAATAACTGTTATTTTATGTTATTTTAATCCATATTGCGGTCATGATACACGGGCATATTAATATAAAAAATCTTTTCATTATTGATTAGACTACAGAACTCTTTAAAATGTGTACCAAACAAAATATCTCTTTATAAGTTTTTACACTCATCGAGTGTGGATAAGTTACAAAATATATGAGATAATTATTTACCTAAAACTATTTTATAACATTGTACAGTATCAGGCGGTAACACACTTCTCACACTTCGACCTTTGGAAAGAGACAATCGGCTAATTTCGGCTTCGTAGAGCGTTATCTCTGTCGCACAATGCGATAGAGTGCGATCGCGTCCAGTTCAAAATATATATAGAGTTGTTAAAACTGCAAATTTTAAATCACTTAAAGTTGTACGATGGCACCTATAGGAAAAAACGGGATACCATTACGAGGCCAGTCATGCGTAATTATCTACAATGTTTATAAATATATAGTAACCGAAGCCGACAGTTTCAAAAATGAGGATAAGAATGGAAGTAATTATTTTAAGAAGATTCAAGAGAGTATTGCAAATGCCACTGGAATTTCAAGAAGAACTTTGAACAATATATTAGACGAAGTCAGTACTGAAACACATTTCAGTGCAATTAAGTTCAGCTCTCCGAAAATAGGGAGACCAAAAATCAATTTCGTTCAGATACGGACGATTTGGATTATGATGTTGTTCGAAGAAGGTGTACAATTTTCACTTGCGTGTTAATGAACTACGACAATAAAATCATTAAAAGCTAAACTGTATAATGGGTCTGAAAAAACGTTGAGAAAAATACTTCATGAGATGGGATTTAAGTTCACTAAAATGGAAGGTAATCCAAAAGGTTTTATGGAAAAGCACGATGTAAATCTTAAACGAATTGAATACCTTGATAAAATATCCAAATTTCGTGAAGAAGGAAAAAATATAATCTATATGTATGAGTCCTACATACATACATTCACACTAAAGGAAAAACATGGGAGTAATGATAAGCAAAAAAAAGTAATAAAGCCGATTTCAAAAGGTCAACGTTTAATAATTGTTCATGCAGGAAACGAAACAGGTTTTGTACCCGGAGCCTTTTTAAACATATAAATCCACGGACACTAAAGGCGATTATCACAAGAAAATGAATAACGATAACTAAGAGAAATGGCTGGTTAATCAATTAATCCCAAATATAACCAGTGATTCTGTTCTGGTTACCGACAATGCACCCTATCACAATAAATATGTTGAAAGATCTCCCAATTCAAACACCATTAAAACTGGCAATGATCAGCTGTTTAGAAAAACACGAAATTCCAGTTGATCCAAAATTGACATAACCCTAGATACACAATATTATATGTCAGCAGAAGGAGAGGTTAACAGACTTTTCCGTGGACAAGGTACTTGCCGAACACACTGTGTTGGGATTGCCGCCATAACATCGGGATTTTAATCCAATTGAAAATACATGGTTTAAACTGAAAGTCTATGTAGCCGCTAGAAACGAGGATATGAATTTAACTTCAATAAAAAAACATTGACTGAAAAATAAACATGATCGGGGCTGAAGAGTGGAAAAAGGGATAATGCAATAAAATGTGAGAATGAGTATCGAAGAATTCAACACGGTGTAGATGATTACATTGATAGACTAGTGATAAATACGGCTGATAGTGACAGTGATATTGACCTCAAACATAAGAAACTTCTCTTTTTTGAAAATCGGTTGAAGAAGTATTTTGTTTATATTTGTATTAATTTCGTTGGTATACTATACTATACATGTTGAAAAGGAGTAAATGATACTTAAAAAGGAAGTCGTTTTACAGCTCTATCTAGTTCACGTGGGAATCAAAACAAAACTATAATAAAGTACTTAGTTCTGAATTTAAATTTAATGATTAATCTAATAATTGATGGACAAGGAATTCGTTTGTATTCGGAAATGCGATAATTGCCGAGAAGTGCAATATTTACCACCATTGTATACACACTACATCCCATCAGATGTAGTGTGTATACAATGCTCGGTCACAGGATCAATGAATGTCAAGTTCACAGGGTCCTTCCTTCAAATGAAATGAAAAGTTTACAAACTCACTTGAGTTGTGCCTCAGTAGCGTCCATAACAGTCACAAGCCAGTCCCAAGTAGGCTTCAGTTGCCTTTCCAAATAGCACTGCAAACGGAGTGCCTCGCGATAAGCGAGCGGTACCACGCGTGGCAGAGGCATAGTCAAGCGCTCGTACTCCCACAGTAGATCAGCTATTTGACGAATTACAATACCTGAAAAAAAAACCTTTTTTATACTACAAACCACTTCCCTTATGAATCAACTGTTATATCTAAGAATCTAGTATTATATATATATATATATAATATAGACTTCGTCTATTACATTGTTATTTGACTTATGCAAACCAGTTAAATTTAAAAATATTTTATCAAAAGCGTGGTTTAATGGTTCTAATCTGGTAATTTAAGAAGATACTAATTTTATTTAAAGGTATTTCTACCTTTTAATGCTTTTCTTAAGTTCTGCAAATTGTTTGTAATACTAAAATTCTCTAACAGACAAGCTATTTTGATACACATGCGAGAATATGCAGTTAGTCTATAGTTTTCTATTTAGTTTAGTTATTTTTCAGACTGTACATTCTCCTAATAAAATAAAATAACATAAAAAATATATTTGTAGAAATATTTCTATACAAAAAATTGATTAGTTGAATATTCGAAATTACAATAATTTTGTTTCGTTTACATACACTAATAGATTTATCTTAGTTCAATCATTTAATGTTCTATCTCTTAAAAGTTTTATTGTTTAAATAATTCTTCTTTTGGGCTTGGCTTGGGGAAGCACAGGGGGGATTTCGAAGCGGCAGAGGATGTACGGATCAAGTTTTTTCACTCCGCAACATCGTGAAAAAGCATCTGGCTATGGACCAGGTTTTCTGCGGTTTTGTGGATCTTGAGAAAGCATTTAATAGGGTCGTGCGAAAGAATCTCTAGAACATCTTACCCAGATATGGGATTGACGGTGACCTGCTCCGTGCTGTGCAATCCACCTATGAGGATTGCACAGCATGTGTGCGAGTGGACGGCAGCTTATCGCCCTGGTTTGATACCAATATTGGTGTCAGACAGGGATGCGTGCTGTCGGCGCGGCTATAAATACTGTATCTGGACAGTTGTCTTCAGAGAATGAGAAATATGAATGTGGGAATGCGAATGGGTGGCTCAGTGGTTAACTAGCTGCTTTATGCAGATGACGCAGTATTAATAGCAGAATCACCATCCGTAATGCAAACACTAGTCACAACAATGAAAGACGGTTGTATGAAGAAAGGCTTTTAATTGAAGGCTTACAATTGAATACGAAGAAAACCAAGATAATGGCATTTGAAAGAGAGAAGACCAGAATGAACACTAGGATTAAGGTAGATGATGTAGTGTTGGAGCAAGTTGTATGTCTTGGAAGCGCTTTTAGCAGCGATGGAAGGTACACCGCTGATGTGAAGAGATGAGAGTGCAGGAAATAGCGTGAATGGAGCGTTGGGTAAACTGCTAGGCAGCCGAAATCTAAGCCAGAAGGCTTAGCTCGCTATACACAACGCTGTGCTAATCCCAACGCTAACTTATGGAAGTGAGAGCTGGGTATGGCAAAGAGAGCATGAAAGTAGAATAAATGCGGTCGAGCAGTAGAATAGAGGAGATGCGAGCACCGCGAAAAATTTGTGGCATAACACTTGCTGACCGCGTTCGAAATGATGACATACGAAAGAGAGTTGGGTCTGAAAAAGAGTGTCGGTATTAAAATAAGATAGGATATGCTCCGTTGGTTCGAACATGTAGAAAGAATGCAAAAGAATGACGAAACAGATATACAATGCGAAAGTGGAAGGATGTAGGAGCCGAGGAAGACCAAGACTAACAACAACCTACCATGACCAAATTGGTCGTGTTTTATCAGAAGGTGACGTCAGGAGCCTTAGGAACCGGCAAGCGTGCATGAAAAGAGCTATGAATGTGAAAGAAGTGAGACATACATACATTATTATACATACATTATGTCATGTCGTCAACATATAGAATGGTTGTATCATAAGCGTACATGATACATAATTAGTTTGTTAAATTAGACATTTGATTAACATATATATTAAATATTTTTCTTACTTTCTTTTCTTTCTATTAAAAAGAAGTATGGGTTTAGCTCACTTCTTTGAGGCAGACTTAGTGTCCCTATACACCGAAGTCGCCTCTATGGAGTTGCAATGTATGAATATTTAATATAGAATCAACACCAAAAGTAACTAGGGGTCATAATCACCAAATACTTGTACACAGTATGTGTGGAGTGAGAATGGTTGATAGAGTAAAAAATAGCATGTATGCTTAGATGGTTTGGTCATTTAAAAAGAATGATAAAAAATAAAATTAAAAGAGTTACGAAAGAAAGAAGTGTATCAGACAAGAGTGAATAGTGATTTCGGGAGGGGCAGGGGGAGGGGAGACACACACATATAGATCAAATTGCTGATGTATTTAAAAAGGGCCAATACAAAAGCACCCTAAACCGAAGAAAATAAATGAAGAGGTTGATGAGTGTGGAAGAAGCGAGAGGGGTATGTTTGTATGTACTTATACACATCAAATTTGGCAAAAACAAATTGTTGCCGAAAGAATTGCTAATATTAGGAAAAAAAGGCTTAAACACCGTTGATCCTGTCTAAACTACAATAATGAAGCTGAACCTAAGGCTGATATAAACTAGGGTTAGATTTGGTAACCGACATAGCCGCGCTATATACTTAATATACATAATTTATATAAATTCAGTAATTAATAACTAGTCGGTTCATAACCCATATTTTTAATCACAACACTATGGGAGACGTTAGACTAGGTACTTTTTGGTGACGCGACATTTATTTCTTTTCCTAAATGTTTTATACTCGTAAACCTATTGTAAACAGGGTCACACGGCTCAGGTGGTATCTAGGGGCTCCCAGTTGAAGATGACATAGTAATGCATGTATGGTTGCACTTGAGACTTGAAAAGCGAAAACGTTCTAGGCCTGATATAAACTACTATTTCACACTAGGTGAGACACAGTATTGTTGATGCCAGTATGACAAACTCTTCAAAATGGCTTCGAAACTGAATATCATTAAAATTCTAGATATAAAAGTTTACAATGCACTGGAAGATATTTTGGCGAGGAACACATTGTTGAAGTTTGTAAACACAAAACACTATAAACATCTCAGAATATGCAGATGTACCTTGTGCCATGATAATAATAAAACAGTATATTAGCATTAATTTATCAATTTCTGAATAAAAAATCATTTAATTAAAAAAAATACAATTATATATCAAATCTAGATAGGAGTGTATCATTCAAGATGGCGGACCAAATGTTGACAGACGCGTACGCAGACCGCATTTCGTAACGGTTTCGTAGAAGACACCCAATTCAAAATGTTCGCTAGTGTCATAATCTGACTCTGTCGTAGTATTCTTAAATTGGATGCATATTTGTTTTTTTAAACTAAATATAAGTTGGTTTTTTACAAAATTTCTAACTACTCGTGGCGCTAATTTTTACTTACCAAATGCCCTCGCCAAGCAAGAGGCTGTGGTGGAGGTGGAGTGGGGGTCGTGCGCGCCGGCGGCTGCAGCAGCAGCCGATCGGCGCAGGGACGCCGGGTCGATGAAAACCAGCGACGACCCGCCTGACAGACGCACACCGCCCGCGCTGTTCCCTGTGCCACGGCTCGGCTCTCGGTTACTGCATAAAACGTTATTATATTATTGGTTGCAGTTTACAAGTTTTAAGGCTGTCGCTTCACACGCTCGTGATATGTGCTCTGTATGCATAGTATAATAGACGTCAGTCAAAAAAAAAGTCACACAAACACTAGTAACTGAGGAAATCATTCTAATATAAATAATTTATTATTAAAATGATTTATGCATGAGCTAAATAATGATAAAATTGTGGCCTCAGTAAATTTCCATTCAGCAATATTTAACAAAGTTCGAATACAGCTATTTGACTAAAGATTTTCTTCCGTTGGGAATCCTTGAATTTCAAATCGTTATATATAATTTATAAGCGTAAAAATAGCAAAAAATATAATGCATAGTATTATGTTGTCAAACAGCCAACTATTTCACCTACATTATCCTACACTACGCTGGTTTTGTGCAGAGTGAACGCAGTCTTGCACTTGCACGATATAAGAATATACCTACCTATTAGCGCAGTGAAGAGGAATTTGGGGGGGGGGGGGGGGGGGGGGGTTTATTATAGAGAACACATATGTATCGTTTGAACGTAACTTTAGTCTTACCGTATAGCCCACTGCATGGAGTGGGGCGCCAGGTTGGGCCGTGAGGGTGGTGCGGCACGTCTCTCGAGTGGCTCGCCATCATGTAACGGGGGCTCCGCTTCGCCGTCCTGTTCATCAGTCTCACCCGCTTCTGAATCCTCATCCTCAGGTTGTGTTGAGTCTCCACTCTCATCTTCAGGGTACAGCAACAAGGATGCTATGCCTGTTACCGCACCAAACAAGGGTAAATCGTCATCACAGTTCAAATGAAGTTGAAAGAAGATATCCACTGCTAACATCACACACCAACGACGATAGAATTCTAACGATCTTTATAACAGAAAGGTTCATAAGTGCTAACCATAGTCTAAAAACGTATCGTAAAAGCTCCCAGAACAGATGGACCAATGATATAGAAAAGATAGCAAGAAGCCAATAGCAATAGTAAAATTCTTATATTTGTTTGTGTGAGGAAAACAGGAATGACACACAGATAAAAAAACCCTGTAGAAAGACAATAACACCTCTATCTTTTTAAAAATATGTTTTAACCCTAAACAGTTAAAAGTAATATGTGACTAACCGGCATCAGAGCCCTGCGTAGCGCCAGTCTGAACGCTGCGCTGCGCCGACTCCGCATTGTCTTGATCATCTGAATCGCTCTCTGTCTCCACTTCTGCCAACAAGTCCAGTTCACTCTCGCTTTCACCTCCTTCGGCTCGCTCTGTGCCATTTTCCACCACAACATGTTGTTCTTGAGCTCTAAAATAGAAGAAGGTATGGATACATATTGTGTATCGTCATCATCACCTCTTTCTTCTTTGTATAGCAGTAATCCTTTCAATTGGACAAGGTTTAAAGTAATCTCAATATTTAGACACAACTACAGTATAAATAATAAATAGTACTTGCTTGAGATAAAGCAAGTTCCTCTGTGACAAATCTTAAGCGATCTCATTACATTCTTAGGTACAGGCAATAAAGTACGCAGTAAGGAATGTTCAACCCTTTCACACATCTATCGGACGCTCCCTCTGTCGCACCGCACACAACAATCACTTGCTAATTGATGAAGGCAGAAGAGCAATATGTCAGGAAAACAAAAAAAATAATGGTGGAATTTTCTCAAACACACTTTCCTTTATATTTAGTGCCTATACCTATACCATACATAAAGTCGTAATGGCGAGTCTGATGGCGGTACATTGAGCTTCTAAGGCATCGTCGTCAGCTGCAAGCCGATGGCGCCGTCAGCATACTTTGTAGAGACGAGGGTGGACTAGGTTGTTCACCCCCCGTCCAGTATAACATAGATGGACAAAAGCTTAGTTACCTATCACCCATAGCGTCGTCATGGTGTTGTACGTCTGCTGCCGGCACAGGCGGCGGCACGCTGGGCTCGTCAGTCTCGGAGGCGTCGTCATCAGCTCCAAGAGCCTCGCCGGCCACGTCGTCTGCGTACTCCGTAGCAACTGGAGTCGACGTCCTGTCTGGCACTAGCGTAGAACTGCCCATTGATGTACCACCGACTGCAGTGTTACGACTTCCAGCAGTATTTGATTCTCTAAAAATTAAATAAATAATAATACTGGTCTGAAGCAATAAAATCTATGACTATACTCAATGAAAACAACTAAGGCACAACAAGACTTGACCATAGAAATTATGTTTTTATGTTGTAATCAGACCAGTGACCCATGTTATTTTAGTAGCTATTGTTGGTCATGGGACCACTAGGATTATCAAAATATACTTGCTGTACAAAAGATGGGCTTAATGAATATAGATGTTGACTCTAAAAAAAAAAAACTTTCAATGACACATAAATCTAACACCGCAGATAACGTTAGCTTTAATTATTTTTTTATTATATACATAAAAAAAATAATTAAAGCTATATCCTTTCCAAAAGCTATTAAGATGACAGAAAACTTAAACACAACAACAAAAATCACTGTAGAAATCTCCAACATCGCAATAAGTTATTATTTATACAGGGCAGGTCCCATCTTCATGGAAGACTGCCAATGTACGGAAAGGGTGGTGACAAATCAGATTTATCGAATTGCAAGCCTATCACTATAACCTCACTTTTCTCCAAGGGGATAGAAAGTGTGATATACACACCACTCTCGGTAAACATAGAGGATTAAATTTGATTAGCGACCGTCATGGTGGCCGCCGCAAACGTTGGACTGGTGATTTTGTATATATTACACACCTCTCATCTTAGATTTCACAATTGAGTGTCAAGGTGAGGCAGTCTAAACATAACGAAGGCGTCGGGATCTTTTATCGAACTAGGGTACAATTGGTATTTATCGTGCCCGAGGGTTTGTGCATATAGATTATCAGCTTCTTATCCCGCAGATACATAAAAGCTATTATACATAATTACTACTCTGACAGCATCGATATCAATTAAACGAGCGACGCAGTACTTCAATTTGATGCATACTTATATTATACAAGTCTCAAGTCGGACTACCCCTTTAGGACCTTGCGACTGTGATGCAGCTATAATAAGTATGAACATGGCAGCATTAGTGATCATGAGCAAACAGGTTCACAAAAGGTCATGGTATTATGGCTTGGGCTTATATCCTTTAATTTTATTTTCTCCATGTGGACTTCTAAAACAGCATTACGAAATCGTTTTAGTATATTATTAAAATTTTATTGAAGATGTTGCATGTTTGTACTTATAATCCAAACTGGTGTAATCAAGCAAGTATCGTAAGTAAATTGATAGGACTTCGCTATGACGTTGGGAACAATTATTTACTTAAGGTAGATAGTAGTAAGGCAGACGATCAAACCCCGTGCTTTACCAATAATTAATAAATACTTAGTAGCTTCCAAATTTGGTTTTGAAGGATCTATTGTGTTAATGTAAATTACTATTTCTACACATCCGCTCTTGCACTACACTTATTCAGATCTTCCAGCAATACATCATAGCAAAGTGTATCAAATGTTTTAGCTATATACACAAAATTAATATACTTAACCTGTACATGCATTTTGTTATGTTTTGGTTGAAACATGGGTCATTAAATTTTGATTATAGTAGTGTTTTTATTAAGCTGGAATTAAAACTGAATGTTAGTTAATATGTTTTTGGATTATAAATGTTCAATCTCTTGAATAACATAATTTCCAGTTATTATATGGAGTTTAGGTCTATAATTCTTGTAATGTTATCGGTTCATTGTCAGAATATCTAAGTATAATGAATATTCCATTGTACATTATATCTTGAAAAATACTGATGGGTACTCTTGGTTACCTTCGTGTATGTGGCAGTCGTGAATGGCCAGTGGAGAGTGGTTCTACTCCAAATAGGTCTTCGCTTCCATTGACGAGCTCGACGTATGTATTAGCGAGCGGAAAGGGAGCGGTAGGTCGCACAACGCCGAGTCGCACGGGCGCTAACAGTGCATCTGCTGCCTCAACCAACTCCTCTACGGCTAGCGCAACTAGCGCCGCGAACACACGCCGGCACCGCACCAGCGACGAAGTTATGGTTAGTGGCCTGACAACAACAATAACAAGCAAATTTAAATTTAAAAGTTATGAAAACGTCAGAGCTACTCACTTTGTTATCGATTCTTCGACCGATTACGTTGTAATAACTAATCTCATGCTGTTTTAGTTCCAGAGTACATTCTAGCCAAAGAACAAAACCCGCATTTTAATAGGATCTATGCCACTCTTGCGCTATAGACGTGGCTTGATCAATACATCGGCAAAACAACAAATATTATGTAGATGAACAAAAAATATATATTTTCCAACTACATCAGTGGACATTGGGATTACAATTTAAAATAATATTTCACATGGAAAGTTGCAAAAGTATACACAGCCTCTAAAAACGAACTAATAGAGAAACTTAGTGTAGAAGTTCTAACTGTTTTGAGAACGCCAGCTCTAATACGGCCCATAACCCCGCCCTGCGGTCATCGTCATGAAATGCCATTGACAAGGGCACTTTCTTGGTATTGTGACTGTCCTTGATCCATGTTATAACCGTAAGTGAAAATACAAATAGCTTTTTTACTCGTCTTTTGGGATCCCCGATCCAAATTCACTTATAATTTCAAGAAGAATTTGTGGATTAAAGTTTGGAGTTAAGATGCCATAGTGCTCCGATTTCAGGCATTCTCCTTTCATTATAATCCATCAAGGATTTACTTTTCAAACTCAGAAGCATTAAATTAATTCAATGTACATTTATCACTTATAGTGACGTGCGACCGCATTACCGTAACAAATTGACGCTTGCAATACCAAAGATTTAACGCGAGCATTATGGCCCTATAAAGTTTTCTCATAGTTTAAATGTTTTTTTTTTTGCTGTAATCTCTTGGGAGAATCGCAGCAGCTTGATTCCACAAACTTAAGGTTCTTGTCACGGCAAACCTATCCCACCCTAGCCTGTTATAAAGATAATTTGACTTACCCTTTTTTCTTTGCAGCACCGGGCGCCATTTCAACGCTAAATATGACGAAGATTCGGACAATGGATCGCACGAATCGACGCGCAACTTCTCGAGCGCGATCGGCGCGTCCAGGCACCGCCTCGTTCTGTTGCTCGCGGATCAAAGTATTGAGCAACGTGTCCAGAGTCTGCGTGGACATATAATTGTAAATAACATTATAATATTAATATGTACATTCATGTTTTCAATGTGTGTAATGACTCATTTACACATGCGGCTTTTAATTTCTTTCTGCTTTACTCATCAACAATGAGCCTTGGTGTTGTCAAAATGTCCGTTTCGCCGTAACAAAACCACAAGATTTGATTTTAATTTTGACAAGTATGAAATGACTATATAAACACATCACAAGTTTTCTAAATTTGTTTTCATCACATTCAAAACTTACTAATATATGTAGATTTATGCTTCACATGCAACGTACTGCCGCTTTAATTACCCTGGCTTTCCGATTAAAGACTCAAAGTACAACAATACATATAATACAAACGTCAGCTATAGTTTGTTTTCTAATACCTACATATTGTTCAATGAAATAAGTTTAGGTTGGAAGTGTGTAATATTATATAGATTATGTGACAGTACTAAATGTGTGCAAATTTTTGACTATGAGGAATCGTTAAGTTTTGGCTAAACAAAACAGCTAATAGTTTCAACAAAACCTACATTTGACGTAAATATTTCTCCCGTAATCACATCACATAATTAAAAATAATGATACTAAATTGCTCCAAAACCAACTGAGTAAGTAAATTATATTGTTGGTGATGTCAGTGGTGGAAAGCCAGGGTAATATATATATTTTAACGTAAATAACAATTGGAAAAATATCGAAAACAAATGAAATGAGAATATCGAAAATCTTTATCCTGGCAGTAAACATTTTTTCATACTCATAAAATCATAGTGTTTTCTAAAGATTAGTAGATACGGATGTTCGTTATTTATTTAGCTAAATAAAGATTAAGTAAATTATTTGGAAATTAGTCATAACAGCAGCAATTTATAGTACCTATTAACAAATGTGCTAATAAAACCTTAGTGCCTACATAATGTGAGATGGAGAGAATCTAGTCGTTTGATAACTACTGTTGACGTAACTTCTACTTGTTGGAAGCAACGTGTATGGCTCATTTACACTCAAGACAACCATGAAATGCTGTTCATGGTTGTCTTGAGTGTAAATGAGCCATACAATCAAAATTATTTAAAATGTTAACTACCTCATTAGTGCACTTGACAATAAGTGCGTGTGTAAATTTGTCAAGTAGGGTGGTGCCCGACTGGTGCGGTGCTGGACTGGCGGGCCGACTGTCTGTTTCGCCTGCCGCGCAGCTTGCTCCGCACATCACTGCTGCCTCCACAGCTGGCCAATCGCCTGAACAATATTATTAACATGCTATTTATCTAAAAACATAATATATAAATATTACTCTTTCTAGTAAACAGTAAGTTATGAAACACTGCACGCAAAGCAGTTGCCTTGGCCTTCATAAGGTCCACGGGCGTAAACATTATTTTTTTAATATCTAACCTGTACGTTAAATTCCAGGGAGGAATTTTAAACCAAAGAATACCAATTGCATTTTTTTCGTTTTTAACTTTGTTTATTGGGAAATTAAATGCATATAGGTATATCTTACATTTGTAAGACGTGTCTCAAAATTTGTTATTTACAAAATTCACAATATCTTAGGCGTTTAATTAAGATGGGAAGCAAAATAGAGCAACATTCAATTAACGATTTATTGTAAATGTTCCTTACCGAGTAAATGCAGAAGCGCCCTTCGCGCGAACCTCGGCGGTTCTAGATCATGGTCCGGTGCGTCCACCTCGGCATCAGAGCCGGGCTGTTTGCGAGGCCCGCGTCCGCGGCCGCCGCCTGCACGAAACTGTCGCTGCTCCACTGCCTGTCTCCCCACGGTTTGTACCAGAAACAGCAAGATCGATTCTCCTCTGTAATATAAACAAATTTCAATAACAATTTGTGCCAACTCAATTTGTATTACTACTCGAGGATATAGAGTACTTTTGAAATTTCACTAGAGTTACAAAGGATATTATGCTGATATACAATCTAATTTTCCTGTTTAGCCATATACCGAATAGCTGGAAAAAAAATAACCAACAAACTATTAATAATGATAAACAATAGTATGATTTGATTTCTAAATTGAAGTTTTAACGAAATCTGGTCACAGAATAAAAACAGTGTCAATTTAGTATATAGTTTTTTTTTTAATCAAAGAAGAATTTCACATTTACATCCTCGTTCATGGAGAGCGATGACAAACAGTATATAAATCTAGACATTGAGAAGGTATCACTTGAACAAAGTACCTTGAATTAAAATGTGTCGCAAGCTGCGTGTCTCTCGCGAGCCTCGCCAGTAAATCGCAACGCGCCGCCCAGTTGCCGCCCACAAGAGCTTTGCAACGGCATTTCTCCCAACAATCACAATATGCTGTAGGTGAAGTCTGCTTTTGCTTACAGTCGTGACCTTTGTGGCACACCTGCAAACGAATACATTAAATTAAGATTGAGAGAGACGTTGGAAAACATAACATCCACACCAATGATTTTATAGAACCCTGTACCTTAGCACATTCTGTGCAGCAACATAGAGATCCGGTGAGGCCACAAGTCTTGCATTCGAAGATATCCTGCAAAATAATTGATAAACATTACTGCTCTGAGAGTACGAGAAAGACTGCATGTTTCATGTTTGATTCTTTTTTGTAACACGTTGCATGTCAGATAAAACTATTACAAATTTATTGGGATAACAAGCCTACTGCACGCATTGCTTGAAGTGATAGCCAACAAAGACGGCCACTCTTTGGAACAGTAGGCCAATTCTGCTAAATAACTGCAACTGCACGTTTACACCTGTCACTTGAGTCGTGCAGGAATAGTGCTGTGCCAATAGGTGTATTCTATTAAAATTTCCTACACTGCGACTACGCTGGAACTGCGCGTATGCTGCACTGCAACGACACTGCAACTACGCTGCAACTGTGCGTATCCTGCAAGTGAACTACTTAAAACCTGAAATGTTGCCATATTTCAATCTAATAAACTAGATTTTTATTTAGTGTTGACTCCTATAGTTTCACACCCCATTACCCGTGGTTGCCGGCGTGGAGATATTTCTAAACGAAAAGAAGCTTTACTTAATCATATTTATCCACAAACATCTCCCAAAACAAAACAAATATAAATCACCGCTTAAGAATATTAATTTCACTTCGCAAAAGTTGCTCAAGAGTAACGTTAACAAAACTGCAAGTAAACTTCTTCAAAACTTCTGTCACCGGTATACAAATGTCAAAACAATTTATCAGAATACGATTATATTGCAGGAAACGTGCAGTTGCAGTGCAGGTTTTTTAACAGAATAGAGTCATTTACTGCAGCATTCCTGCAACGTCGCTGCTGTCAGATCGCTTAGCAGAATACCGAAACGTCAAGATGTACGCATTTTGACACACGCCGCGCAGCAGTGCGGTTGCAGTTTTTAGTAGAATCGGCCCACAGGCCTTTACAAAAATTGTTTTATAAACAAAATATAAGACATGTATATAACGCCAGTGACATAAATGCGTCTTAATTTTTTATGGAAGGACATTTCTCCTATAATATGGTAACATTAAAAAAGATTAAAAAGAAAATAATAACTAAGAGAATTGAATAACATACAAGGACTCCATGGCAAATATTTAGTCTTTTTTTTTATTTTATAATACCTGATTGATGTGCTCCTGCCCAGTCCAGGTAAAACTACAGGTGTCATTACAGCAGAGCACTAGCAGCGGGGAGTGGTCTGCGTGCGCGTTGGGCGGAAAGATAGCCGCCGAGCGCTGCGTCTCGTCGGTATCAGGGCAGGCGCGGATCGCGTCCAGCAACACCAGAGCAGCGCGGTACGCGCGCTCAGAAACCGCCGCCATCAGTGGCGTCTGACCCATGCCGTCCCTGTCAAATAAGTTAACATTAAGCAAACGATTTTTGTAACTTCTCAAGTTTGTGTAGTCAAAATAATGTAACGCATAGTAATTATTTACAATAAATATGTTGAAATTCACAATTGACCAAAACACTGAGGCATAGCTGGCTAACACAATACTGAAATAAGAAATTAGTAAACTAATTGCTCTGCTCGTAACTCAAGAGCACCTAGAAGCTGAAAGAAGATGTCCAATTGCGACACCTATTGCGCGAAAGTAACTCATCGATCAATAAAGAAAATTCAAGTCACCCCTACAGTTTTAATAAACTAGTATAGAATGCCCTGAAAAATCGCATCATTCGAGAACGTAGCAATAAATAATTCAGTGGGTGATATAGGATTTTACTATTAAGATGATAAACAGGAGTAAGGAATAGAAGTATTATTTGCACGTTTGGCGACCCTATAAAAACTACTTCATACGTAATTTTAAATAATAATAAAAACCATGCTCGTTGGATTCCTCCTTACGATAAAATATGAATGAATGAAATTGTACTTCCATCCGTTCATGACTTGAGCCGGAAAAATAATTTAGCAATAAGAAACATGCTAAACAGTTTGAAGCATTTTAGAACCGTAAATAAAGGATGTGACGTACTTGGCACATAGTAGCTGCATGAGGTAGGGCTGGAGAGCGGGACTCTCGCAGAGTGCGCGCAGAGCAGCCAGGGCGTTGCCACGCCGTTCTGCGGGGTCGGCGCTCACTGCGCCGCCGCCATTATTACCGCCGCTCGACATTTTGCTATACAGAAATAAAGTACAGTCAATATCTGCATTACAAAAACCTTCATTATTAGACATAAGGCATACTGTTCTTAGACCGAGTCTTAGGCAACCGTGAATACGTAGACCAAAATGAACAATTATTTGTTCAAATAGTTTAATATGTATAATAATACCCTTTTGTCAGTTCTAACAATTCCTCCTGATCGCATTTCAATAGCCCAATTTTTTCCAACATATATTTACAATAGACCCAATACCTGCCGTGACCTGTTCATGAGTAGATTGTCCCCTTGATATCCCCAAGAGCTGGACAAAACGGGTATACATTCTGTGTACTAAGTATCGGGAATTTGTCAATAAAACAAAAAATACAAATTATTCATCTAAATTTATTTTATCGCCTTCAAAGTAGGCCCCATCGCTTGCAATACAACATCTCCACCGCTTCACCCAGTCTTCCATACATTTTTCATAGGCTATTTGCGGTATGGCCTTTAGCTCATTCAGCGAATTTTCTTTTATGGCTTCTATCGACTCAAAACGTTTTCCTCGAAGTGGTAATTTTAACTTGGGAAATAAAAAAAAGTCAGACGGAGCCATATCAGGTGAATACGGTGCTTGGTCGAGAACTTTTGTTGAATTTTTCGCTAAAAACTCTTTCACTATAATGGCTGTGTGTGATGGTGCATTATCATTGTGCAGCATCCATGAGTTGTGTTGCCACAAATCTGGACGTTTTCGGCGGATACTCTCACGCAAACGCTTCATGACGCCTAAATAATATTCTTTATTCACTGTTTCTCCCTCTGGAAGGAATTCGGAGTGAACCACACCACGGTAGTCAAAAAAAACTGTCAGCATCACCTTGATTTTGGAGCGACTTTGCCGCGGTTTTTTGGGTTTCGGCTCGTTTTCGAGACGCCATTCTGAAGACTGTTGGCTTGTTTGCATGTCGTACTCATAAACCCATGTCTCGTCGCCAGTTATTATACGTTTCATAAAGGTCGGATCCGTAGAAGCTCGGGAAACCATGTCTTCAGCGACATGCTTTCGCTGCGCTTTTTGAACAAAATTGAGCTCTTTTGGAACTAGTCGAGCGGCGACGCGTTTCATGCCTAAAATGTCAATGAGAATGTTGTGGACGGACTTAAAAGATATGTTCACCTCACTAGCCAACTCTCTCAGACTCATACGTCGATTTTCGAGCACTAGCTTCTTGATTCTGTCGATGTTTTCTCTGGTCGTAGCGGTTGAAGGTCTACCAGAACGAGGCAAGTCTACTACTACTTCTCGGCCTTCTTTAAAAGCCTTATACCATTCATAAGCCCTTGTTTTCGATATACACGATTCGCCGTAGGTATTTCGCAACATTTTTAGTGATTCACCACATGAAATATCATTTGAAACACAAAATTTAAGGCACACTCTTTGTTCAACAATATTTTCCATTGTAAAAATCGCCGAGGACTCAAAACTATGACCAACAAAAAGTGTAGTTTAAAACAAATTAAATGACAGATCCCGCTCAAATTTTGCGCGCTAAATCAGTACAGTGCTACCAACATGCAGTAAAAAAATTAGAACGACCTCTTTTACGCGGGTCTTTTTATTGACATATTCCCGATACTTTTTACACAGAGTAGTACAACATTACATCAATATTCTTAAAAGGGCTTCCACACGTTGGATCCATAGATATGGAATCCCGGTCATTTGATAGGCGTCCTATCAAATAACCGGGATTAAATCCGTGATACAAGATATATAAAAATAATAACAAATTATACATTTATGAATTGTTAACATAAAAAAATGCATTATCAGTTTTTAATTTAAATGTCTTGGACATATTTTTTGCCGTAAATGTTTTATAAAACATAAAAGAATGTAATCGCATTTTAAAAACTATAATTAAGAAGTGCCTATTTTTATAAAATAAAATCTTTAAAATCCATTTAAGAAAATCCCGGTTCCTTTATTACAGTAGACACCAAAAGGCAGTCAATAGTCGTGACTTCCTAAAATGGAACAAATGTGATAATAAATGCTTTACACATAAAAACACAAAATAACATGACTTGCCTGTGTTAACTTCTGGAACGCAGCTCAAGATGTGCATACTCCCGAGCCAAAAACTAATATTTACCCCTTGCACGCCATGCATATACCGTCTGTATTTAAGGATTTAAAAGCTCACAGCATTTTGCCAACACCAGGTGTATAAAGAACGTTTAGGAAAAAATATCCATTGGGAACCACGCAAGTTGAAAGATGTTTCATCAGATAGATAAATTATACTATTCTGCCTAGCATTATCCCGTTGCCCATCCATTAGTGGTGGTGTCTACTACCTAAGCCTGAGGATTTGGTCAAGATATTAAATTTGACAAAGAGCGACTGTCGTCAGTCCTTTACAACATGAAGAGGAAGACCAGTCTTTTCTTAGGTTTAGGTTACATGTTTCTCGAAATATAATTTCTTGGACGTACCGCTTTCGTCACGACATCTTTTTTCAACGCCGAGCAACTGATAATTATAAATATGTACAAAAATCCAAAACACGAATTTAAATTCGTGTGGAGCAGCAGAAGCTGGAAAGCGGACCCCGGGCTCCGAAGCGAGAGAGCTTAGGACGCGACCGGGACTAACGCTCGGATGATAATGATTATATGTTGATTATAAAAATAAATGTTAAATAAAAAAAATGATGATTTGGAAGGTATGCCTCGGACATTAACTTTGTATTGAACCCGTGAGCAATGGTTCCACATCACACATCAACCTACACATATACCACTGATGAAGATATAGGTGTCACTTCTACCTAATGTAGTGGCACTTCACCTTCCTGCTCTATTAGCGGATTGGCGAAAGTCAGTATTATCTAGACGCCCAAAGGCTTAGTTTGTGTCTATATAGTGGTGGAACTTGTGTATTCGATTATATTGAAACGTGCTACGATGCTATCCAGCTCGTCCAGCAACACATATTTACGCAAATAGAAAATTATATTAGGCAAATCATGAACAGCACTCACTTGTTAGTAAGTCCCATTAGGCTATCTTCGTCGCCAGACGCCTCGAACGTTTCCGGGGGCCATGACAGAGCCGGCACGGTTTCCTCGGAGCTCGCCCCGTTTCCACCAGTGCCACTGGCCAAGTTGGGTATTGAAGCATTCTCCACTGTACAGAATAACGGAAACACGTAACAATTATTTTTTTACTGTATAAAAAAAACTTGTAATACTAACGCTTAATTTGCACCAGTGCACGCAAAACAAATACTAAAATTAAGTTCCTTGAAGTTTAAATAATGTGTAAGACGTACATACATAGATTGAAAAAAAAACGAATAATTAAGTAGTACTTAGGTACTACTTATTTCTTCGTTACTACAGTATATACAATGCAATTCAAAACATCGGATTGTTTAGGATTGGCTATGGTCCGTTAAAATCAAAGCCAACCTCACTTGCACATTGTGCGCTCTACTAATTAGCAAAATGAGATACTGGCGAAAGAAAAATCCGCAGCAAATAGTAACTCCATGGAAATTTGTTGTGTTCCTGCGTAGAGGCGTGGTTTTCTAACTCCTAATTAGATGCTGTGTTTCCAGCAGAACTGGCAACGCACGTGCAATACGGCCGGTATGCGTTCACAAGCTACGGTAACGACTTTACATCAGGTGGGCTGTCTGCCTATGAAACATATGGTATTAGTAATTTACCATATGAACTTAAGTATTAAGAAATATTTAAAAATATCATACCAATATCAGGTTCCTTGTTTGACGTTGGAGCGCACATGTGCACGCATGCATGTAAAATGTTTCTGTTGCCGTCGCAGCGCTCTTGGAGTATTGAAAGCATCTGTTGTTCTGTAAAGTATGAAGATGTTAGATATACTCTTAAGAGAGGTAGGGCGCATCAAAGCAGCCCGGCTGGGGAAGTACCTCCACCTCACAGAAAACCGCAACCAAATAACAACTCCCTACTAGAGGGTTGTTGTGTTCCTGCGTGCAAGTGAGGTCACCAGTATGCACACAAGGAGTTGTTGTGTAAGCAGCAGAGGAGACATCGCGCGAGTGATACTTAATATATCGTAAGCGTTAATAGGCTACGGTACCCGCTTTACATCAGGTGGGCCGTATGCTTGTATACCTCCCGACGTAGTATAAAAAATATATATATACATATACCAACACATTAATCATATCAGTTTATTCATGTAGGTATGTAAAGAAACTCACTGTTGACATCTGCTTCGAGTTGGTGCAGTAGTTGACGCACTCCATCAAGGTCACAGCGCAGTACACGGGGCATCATTAGTTGTGGTTCGGGAACCAATATTATCAACGCCACCTGGTTTTAACATTACATTATTGTCATTTTTATCTCAAGCAACTACATAAGGTGTAAAACCAATCCCGGGATCCCAGAAAGTTTCCTTATAAAGCTTTCTTCTTTGTTGCTTTTATCCAGTTTCCTAATCCACGAGGATTGGCAAGATACCGCTACCTAAGCCTAAGGATTTGGCGAAGATACAGATTTTTTACATGGACCGACTACCGTCACATCTCCATAGGGAAAACCAGACCTTTCTTAGGTCGGTATTAATTCTTTCACGTCCTTCGAAATTTAATTTCTTGGACATGTGGGTTTCCTCGCGATGTTTCGCCTCCACCTTCACTGGCGAGCAAGTGCTAAGTACAAATATGTACATAAATTCGAAAACACGAATTTAGTGGTACATGCCAGGATTCGAAGCGAAGACAAATTGGTCAATAGGTCAGTTCTTTATCCACTAGACTGTCACTGCTCTTAAAATTTTCTGATATAGTATCCTGATATATAATCCTGATTTAAATGCTCCCATAACAAAAATAAAGATTCTACACACAATAAAGCAAATGCAAGTATTGCAGTTGCGAACTCGGAGCGTAATGTATGTTATATAGCGCCTTGTTCACTCCCTCTCATACACACGCAGACATTTTATTATAGTTCTCGAGCAAAATATCCGAGTCTCTCACAGACTCTCAAAACTTCTCAAAATCTTAGATACACGCTGCGCTTGTACAATAGCTCGTTTTATATGAACCTAGAGATGTCTCGAACCTATCAAACTGTATTTTATCACACCAAGAAGATAATACGACACCTGCGCTTGCACTTGTGCTGCCAAAGTTAAGCCAAGACTGCTTGTCTTGAGCAGCACAATTGCTCACCACCGCTACATACACCGGTGTCGCTCCCGTTCCTCTTAGTCTGCAAACGTCTAGGCGTCATTCATCGTCCTCTCATCAACATCATGGGGCTCTCCTCAACCCACAAGAATTTGTTTTGGGCAAAAAATTGCTTTTCACTGGATTGGCAGATTAGGACTTATTATATATATAAAAGATAAACATAGTTTATTGGCCTTTAGACCCTCATAGGCACTTAGACACGTTTAATATTATATCTTATTAATTTTTCATACTCCTAATCCCTTTCAGTCCCGCAGCATCTTGGTCAAACACTTGGCTGGCTGGCTGGACAACACGTGTTCATAGCTTTATTCAGTGTCATTGTAGATAATTGTAAGTTAAGACAAAGAACTAATTGAACTTTGCAATGATTGTAAAGAATTTGTTATAGCTGTGTTTATTTAACTTAGATTCTGCTAGGTACGTGGGACGCACATTTAAATTAGATCGCAAAAAATGTGTAGTGAAATGTTGAAATTGGAACGTACCTATTTTTGCTTATCATATTTTCAAAATAGATGACTGGCCAGTCTCTCATACATAAAAACTTATTTTTTCGCAATGCTTTCCGAGTGGCCTGGTATTTATCAAAAAGACTTTTTATTTTTATGTATCATTTTGTATAATTATTTTTTTTGTGTTAACATAAATTTGCTTGTCGTGTTCTCCAGTAATTGTTTGTTACATTTATACTAGATTAAGTTGTGTAAAAAAAAAATATAGAATATAAGTAACAATGTAAACGAACGTTGGTGAACCTTAATAAAAGAATAAAATAAAATAAAAAATACTTTTGATTTCTCTTTTTTAATCTACCAGCATTTCAAATGACAATTGGCGAAGAAGAAATGCCAAAAGAAACTTGCCAATATAGGTCCCTTTTCAAATCGTCAATTTATATTACAATAAATTTATGATAGTGTATAACTGTGACAAGTTGTACCGTTAAAGATATATTAATACATGTGCTGAATCATATGAGTGCCTGACATCTTTGTACGCTAGATGTTCATCGATCCTATAATAACCCTTAACATAAGAGTATTTTTGACGTGCCTTTTGAACATATTGTCAGGCAAGGACAGAACTGTTTCAGGTAATTTATTATAGAATCAAATACAATTTACAACAAAAGATCTACTCGTCTTAGTAAACCGATGTACGAATACGCAATCTATTTTTGCTTCTAAGATTTTCACTACATTTTGAAAACGACTTTATATTTCTACGAGAATACATTATGTTTTCATAAATGTACTGAGAGGTAACCGTGAGAATATTGATTTCTTTTAACAGTTCTTTAAGTGATTCCCAGGAGCCCATGTTATAATTAGAGCGGATGGCTCTCTTTTATAATATAACAATAATTTCACAACAGTATACCATATGACATAATGCTGTGAAAATAGCTGAAATAGACTAAGCAAGTAGTAGCCACACCCGTCAAATATTTAATTCTCCTAACTACATATGCGGTAGAGCTGAGCTTACTGGCAAGTTTATTTATGTTGGGGGGTACTGCAATTTAGAATCTATTGTAATACCAAAAAATCTAGTAAACTATTGTCAATGAAAAAGCCACATTTGGTATACTAAATTTTATACATTTAGTTTTAGTTGAATTTCATAACAGATTATTGCGTGTGAACCAATTTAGAATACCAGGTAGACACTATTTACCTTGTCAATATTTTCGCGCCGGCAAGCAACATTAAGAATTAAAGAAGTATTATCGGCAATCAGTAGTATATACGCCATAATCCATGTAAAGCATATCATTTACATATACTAAAAATGAAAAGGGTCCCAATATAGAGCCCCGTGGCACCCCAATATTACATTACTGCCTTTATATTTGGCCCCATTTATGTCAACAGTTTGTATTCTGTTGTTTAAGTTGCGAACAAATTATGGGCTTTACCTCTAACTCCATAATGGCACAGCTTGAGCAATAATGTCTGATGGTCGACACAATCAAACACTTTGGAGAGATCACAGAAGACCTTAATAGCATCCTGGAATCTCTCCCATGCGCTATAAATTACTTGACCAATGCTACCCCTGCATCCGTAGTAGATTTACCAGCTGGAAATCTGTATTGTACACAATAAACAATTTCATTGGACTTAAAATAGAGTTGGAATTGATCAAGCATTATCTTTTCCAATACTTTACAATACTGGCAAAATAGATATGGGTCTGTAATTCCCCAGCTTTCACCAGACCTGAATAATGGAATTAATTTACTAAATTTCTGGGAACACACCCATATCTACACATTGATTAAAAATAAATGCCAAGTGTGGAGTTATTGACTCAATAATACAATAAAATACTTTTATGGACATTTCCCAATGATCTCTGAGTCTTTAATGTTTAATTGTTTAAAGGTTTTAATTACTTCGCTTGACTGAATATGTGTAAATTTGAAAAGCTCCCCTCTTGTATGTACATTCTCCTTTAATAACTCAGCAGCAACATGTGGAGATGAATTGAGGGACTCAGTAGTAATGTAAGGGATATTAATGAAGTAGTCATCAAAAAGATTTGCAACCTGTTTAACAGATGTTACAGTTTGATTATTATGTTTAATAGAATACTCATTATCCCATGGTTTATCTTTACCTGTTTCCTTTTTAACAATATACCATACCGCCTTTATTTTATTTGACGACTGCTTAATTTTGTCTTTAATATACATTGGTTTTGCAACTTTGCATACTTTTTTCAATATTTTGGAATAATTTTTAACATATTTAACAAAGTCTGGGCCAAATCTATATGTCTTTTCTCCATATAATTCAAACATTTGCTTTCTACTTACGAGTATCAATATACCTGTAGTTGCCTAATCATTAAACTTAAATTTATTTGTGGTATTATAAATATTTTTATTTTTGAATATTTTTTGGTACTCACTGTAGATAACATGAAACAAATTTGTATAGAGCAAATCAGGATTGTCTACAGAGTAATCCAATAATGTGTATATATATATATATATATATGTATGTATAAGGATTGAGTCATGTGGCGGCGCTCGGTTTTCTCTGCCTACCCCGCAAGGGATTTGGCGTGAAGTTATTACATACATTATTACATTACACACATACATATGTATGTATTGACTAAGAGCAGTGATATCTTAGTGGATAAAGAACCGACCCATTATCCGACGATCCCGGCTTCGATTCGAATCCTGGTGTGGGCACCTAAATTCGGATAAATTCGGATTTACATATTTGTATTTATCATTTGTTCGGCGGTGAAGGAAAACATCGTGACGAAACCTTCATGTCCAAGAAGTTATATTTCGAAAGACGTCCGACCTAACCTAAGAAAAAGAAAGGTTTGATTTTCCCTCTGAGTTGTGGAGGTCTGCGGCAGTCATTCTATGTAAAAATCAGTATCTTCGCCAAATCCTTACGTTTAGATAGCGGAACCTGTCAATCCTAATGGATTTGGGAACGGGATAACGCTAGGAGTAATATAAAGTAGTAGTAAAAGAAGTGGATACATTTCCTATTCATTGTGTACTGGTTGCGAAAATTATAAAGTGTTCCCAACTGCTTGGAAAATTGCAATTTACAATTCTCTATTTCATCCAGCTTATGCCGCTACGAAAAAAAAATTAATTTAGGTTTCGTACTACGTGTCTGTAAACATTTCAGTGACCTGGGCTGTATAAAGTTGTTCTACAATTCCTGTTAGATAGAAGTATCCTAAAATACTGTATAGTACCGTTTGGAATCCCCACTATGTAACATATGTTAGTAGATTGAATTCCAGCCAGAGTAAGTTTGTGAAGTATCTAAATTACAAAAGTCATATTTTCTCAGAATTACTTAAGACTCATGTAAATTTCACCAACTTACAAGCCTTGAAGACCAACATACATACTTAGACATGGTCCTTCTTTACAATCTATATTATGGACATACAGATTCCTCTGAACTAACACGTAAAGTCCTACACGTTTTTGTGCTCCAAAGAAGCGCACACTTCATACTAAATTGTTTGTCGTTCCCTACTCATCTACAAATTATGTGCAACAATGACTAGTCAATAGGCTTCATAGAACATATAATCAAAAATTTTAATTTTGACATCATCATCACACATCACTATGTGGAAAGAGTAAGAGCTCCTTTAAAGATGTTATGAAAATAATACAAGGACACAAATAAATCCAACGGACGTATCGAAGTCACAAATATACTTAGCAACCGACTCACATACACCATACACACACACACATACATTCTCAATTATTACATATCAATATGAATAAACGGGAGTTTACTGTACTATTAAATTAGTGTTTTATGTACATATTTATTTACTTATACTAAAGCAATAAATTAAAAATTATATATGCAAGTGGTAAACAATCTTAAGTAAGCTTTGTTCTGTAAACTATGAAACATTCCGTACCTGTGACTTGAGCGCGGCATGGTGCGAGTGCGCGGCGGAGTGCGGGTGCAGCGGCAGTGCGTGTGCAGCGAGCGCCCTCGCCGGCGGCAGGTTAAGGGGCGGCGGCTCACGGACCATGCCCACACAGTCGCGTGCCACCGGATATAGCGCTCCATTGCCGTCCAGCATCACAACCACTGGTTCGCTGCCCTGCATAACACAACAAGTATAACTTATACAAATATAACCAAGGGACCTTTGGTAGCAGATGGTCCCATTCCCAAACTCGTCACGTATTCTCTTACTTATAATCCCACTCCCAGATCGTCCCGTTCCCCATTGGTCCTGGTCCTGGTTGGCCCAGTTCCCGCATTGTCCCATTCCCAGATAGTCATGATGTCGAACGATAGAAATTAATCAAAGACTTTAGGTGTACAGGGCATATTATATACCTATTGTGACAAGTATCTTTCTCGCCCCGTGGAATTTCCGAAAATCGGGCTGTATTAACTAAAACCCTTTGCCCTCGGAAAAAAGACACTTGTTTGAAAAAAAGAAAAGATGAGCGTGATGACACTATGGCTTACTTTCTGGTCTAACTTCCGTCATGATGAGACGATAATAATTAATTTTGTGAATTTATGGATACAAGGTCGAGAGTGACCTAACTTGTTTTGGAAACGGCAGTCTAGCCGAAATATTTCATTATGCATATATATAATTTGAAGGGCACAGGGGAAAAACATGCGATGTCACATTTTTATATTTTTGAAACTGGCAATATCATTTTATTGTACAAAGGTGGTAGAACGATATGCCAAAACACACTTTGCAATAACATGCAGTGTCACGGAGTAATCTTTATAGAAAAATATTGATACAGTGCAATAACAAGCAATGTCCAAGTCGTACAGGAAAAAAAAGCATTGTCCATGGTCGCTGGCTTGACGGTTACAGTCTGTTTGAATTTTTGAGGTTACCTTCGTTCGTCTGTTGTGTTGTGCGGCGTGTGTTTAGATATTAAATAAAAATATACGCAATTTTTATTACATTGGTTGGTAATTACTCTCATACCGTAGGCGTCTCAGAGTTTTTACTGCTAGATCAGTCCTACAATGAGAGCTTTCCAGTTTCAAAGGCAAAATTTATGGATATCCAGGCCTTATCAACGTTTTGCGGACCAAGAGCTAGGTAATACTTCTCACAGATAAAATATAATGACACATAAACAATAACAATGTTATGGACATTGCATATTTGTTTTCAGTATTTTCTGATTTTGTTCACTTTTTTTTGATAACATAATAAATACAAGCAAAAAGGTTTTTTTTGTATTACACGCCCAAAACAAATATATTTTCTTTACAAATCATACATTTTTGTTTTATTTCATGCTTTGATGCATGTTTTTTTAAAGTTCAAAATGTTAATTTAACAATATCTTAGTTCATTGTCATAGTGACATCGCATGTTTTTCCCCCTGTGCCCTTCATTTGCATAATTCTCAAAAAGGGTGAGTAACCTTGAACGGGGCACGTGCGTATATCTCTAACAGGGTAATTGCTCCGAATACTAACGAACTCTTGTTATTTTAGCTGGCTCACGCACAAAAGTGGAGAGCCGCATCTTTTTTAATAGAGAACAATTTGATTTGCTCGGCCATGGTATGCCGGCGGACAGAGTTTCGATTTGATTAGTAGAGTAGATCCGTAGGTCGGACTAGAATAGAAACGTGACTAACGTCTAATTCATTAGTGTCTTAAGACATTAGTATATGTCAACTCCAGCTTAGTATCTTGGTTAAAAGAGAAACTATAGAAAACACTAGTATAAGACTATGTATCCAACTAACATCACTAACTTAGTTTTATAGTCCAGTTTCTGGTTGACTTTAAATAAACTGTAATGTGCTACACTGGATCCCCGCAAGTAATAAAATTTTAATCGGAATTCCAATGGCTTTTCTTCCACCCCCTTGAGATTAAACATTCGGGCCTCGCTGTATTGTTTGGTGCAATGCTGGGAAAAGAGCGTGGCTGGCGCCCTAAGTAAATCTTGCTTTTTGACCCTTTTCTTAGACTAGCGCCACGCCTTTCCATATGCTGAGGTCACTTAGAAAAGGGCCTCACCCATTTCACATAGAATAAATATAATTAACTTAAAAATTAACATTACAATATATAGCTTTTTAATAACTGGTTATCAACAAACAGTGATAAGTTGCTTTGTTGTTACTTGCCTATCTCACCTACATTTAAAAAAAAAATTATTCATTATATCAACATAAGTGGATGGCGTGTAGTTAAAAGAATCGAATGATGAAATGATATTTTGAATCTGTTGATTCAAAATTTCATTTCATCATTCATTCGATACTTATCGGTAACCATCTTAAACAAAAAAAAATGTTGAAAAAAATATTTATTCCTTCCATATATTTATTTATATATGCGTGTGTATGTAATTCTGTTACGTCAAAAGCGATCTGTCAATGGGACAGTCTGGGAATGGGACAGTATGATAATGGAACCAGGAATAGGACCATTAGAGACTGCGTGACGAGTTTGGTAATGGGACCATCTACTACCAAACCACGATGTAAAAAAAACTACCATAATAATATGGATACTTCAGATTTAGCATAAATCTAAAGCTAAACAAAATAAATTTTAAGAGGACATGTTCTAAAATGTAATTCCCATTGACGTGCATATGATTAATACATTGCTCAAAGTATACATAATTCCTTAATATATATATGTATATACATTTTAGAAAAGAAATGTCGTCTGCTGTGATATTGAGAATCATATTGTGTAGACCTATGCCAGATGTGATTACTAACTGGTTGAATTCATGATATGTTAGTGCATGTTCTGACAAAATCTCGAAAGGCAATACTTACTTCAGCCGCTGTAGCCAACTGTATAGCTTGTCCGTTTGAGTATCCAAGCAGTGCATTATTGTCAGTGGGGAAAGTACTATCTGTTAGAGCACGAGTCGTTCCAACTGCGTATACGGCATAAGCCAGTGCGCCTCCCGGCCTGCGTACCACAGCATGCACACCACGACTGTCCACCTATAACAAAACAATTCGGTAAGACCATCAAGTAAATGAAGAATAGGGTCCTTTTAGAATTGTAAGATTTTTGGAGAAACAAGTAAAAGCATGAAATGAAATAAGCAATATTATTTATAGGATAGGAAAAAAAATATTGAATAAAGATAAGGAATCACTCATAACAAATTAGTACTATTTCAACAGTATTCAATATCATTTTATGTGCATTTAACTTTTTATTCAGAAATAGTTGTACAGCACTTACAGCAATTGTTATAACCTGCACGTCAGTTGGCAGGGCAATCTTCCTTGGCGAGCGCTGAAGACAATCAGGGCCTCTGGGTCCAGCGGCGCCGCCAGCGCCCCACTTGACAGCAACTAAATCATCTTTACGCACAAGGCGGCAATCTTGCAGCAGTGTTGTCCAGTCATCAGGAGCAGATGGCACGATTTCTTTGCCGTCCTTGCCGATAGTTGGAAAGCGTACTGCTGCATAAGCTCCATCAACCTTCAGCACTCGGCCTAATGGCACACTTTTTACGTCTTCTAGAAATACAACTTCTTTGAGTGGCCATTCCTCTTCATCACGCTTTGAGCCGTCATTGGATGATCCTTCTTCGCCGCGTACAGTAACGCGTTTTGCACGCTCTGGGAAAACGAGAAGAGGAGTAAAATATTAATGTTATTTTCGAATGATATAAAACATTATATAGAATTATGTCAATGTTCGAACTATGTTATGGGGATAGTATAGGGGATATTAAGACGATGAGTGAAATAATATTCATTATACAGACTCTGAACAAATACTAGCAAGAAAAAAGACATTTGCCACGGTGCAAGAGATTGGTTGCGAAATCTTGAGAATCAATTTCTCATTTTTTAGAAACAATATCTGCAATGTACTGTAGGCATTTTTTGAAGGAAACGAAATGCTGTCTACTGCAAGCTTTGGAGAAGGTACAAAACATAATAACACTTCAAGAACAAACCTTATATGTATTCGTCAAACAAGTCCACTTACATACATGTGGCTGGCCTCTGGCTTTTGGACTTTGTAATTATACTGTTTCAACTTGCCAACAACCTACAAATTAACATTGACAGCACGCTACCCTATAATATAGACGCTACCCTATAATATAGACGGTCAAATATAGTCAGTAATAGGGGGACTGTTTAACAATATATCATTAAAGTTATAATTAGTTACTCTGTAAGTAACTACTTAGAAGTTAAATTCTTTCTTTAACTCTATTTGCGTTTCACAATCATCTACTCAGTAACTTATAGTAAAAGATTTACTAATTATCACTTACTCACTCAGTACTGCGAACATTCAATTTTTACATTCCATTTCAAGATGACTGTGATCTTCATTTTATATTTGTTTCAATAACAATAACCAAACAAATTTACTATTTTATGATGATAACATAAGTAATAACAAATTAAATTATATATAGAATATAATACATAATTGTTATACATTATAATGGATTTCGCCTTACAATGAATAAACTTAACATTGTAGGATTTTGTCACAGAACCTAAGTAACAACTATGGTGGACCAACCGGGCTACGTAGTGAGAGAAGTAGGTATGTTCTATTGTTCATCATAAATATACTTTTTACGAAACAAAAACTATATCTGCCAAGTAACTGGCTACCTGGCAGTTCATCCGAAGCGTAAATTACTGAGCAGATAATGTGATTATTAGCCCTACTTACAGATTGTGAAACGCAAGTTTCTCGTATACTTGACAGTTAAGTTTCAAGTAGCTTAATCTTGTATAAATAAGCCACCAGTCTACTTTCTACTAACACAAAAGGGTTGTAATATGTTTAATATCTGGCGTCGTAACTACTGTAATTTTAATCACTGGGGAATTGATCACAGATTCTCATAGCAGCAATAAAAATTTCGGGGTTTTCATTACATTTAAATATTTTGTCCGACAATATGTGGATGTGTGGATATACTTACTGTGCGATGTGCTGGTGTCGCTACAAGTAGACGAGGCCGGGCTCGGCGGCGGCGGCATATCCAGACGATCGGCCATATCTTTGTTGCTATCCTTGCCGGAGTCTTTACCGCTTCCACTCGAGGACGATGCTTTTACCGACGACACCGTCAACGGAGACTGGTTCTGTAGAATATTATGTGATACTGATATATGCAACAGTAGTAGTCCATCATTTTGGTAAGCCTAGATAAATGTCACTATACTGTGAGATAAGATATAATTACAATTTTAGGAGTGTACTTTTATTGCGGCAGTCTTTAGAAAAAAACCTTCACGTACAAGTTAGAGCCTAGACAGATGTTGCTTTGAGTATATTCAAAGTGTGTTGTTGATTTTAAGGTTGCGTGAGTCGTAAAATTATAAGCTTTAAATAATTCATGTACAGCCTCTTCGTTCTGTTGCTCCCAACCATCATCCCTGTAGTTCGCTATCTCAATTTACAATGTCGAAATTCCAGGAAAAATGTCTACTTATCACTAAATTTAACATTTTGAAAACTTATATTCAGAAGAAGTTAACATTGTATTCATGTTCACCTGTAAATCTCTCTTATCCTTGTCAGAGACCGAGCGGTCGGGCTGAGGCGGCGGCAGCAACTTGAATCGACACATGTCGGACAAATTCCACGCTGCATTCTGCAACACGCCCACTTTCGGCACTCCGGTCGACATGTTGAATCCTACGAAAGGGGAAAAAAATTACATAATATTTTTAAATTTACATTTACATAATATTTTAAAATGGACATAACATTCAGATCTAAAGGCTATATATATTTACTATTATATTGGTCTACACTCCACGCCAAAATATTATCAAGACAAGTTTCCAAACTTAAGCTCATTCTATTCAGGTTGTTGATTGTAATTTTCATATTATATTTTGATACTGAGTTTTTGAACAATTCACTTTTTCGCATGTAATTCCACTTTCAAAAGTAATTAACATTGTTATCGAAGAACTATATGAATTCTTAGACTCAGATATACATAATAAAGTCATACCGATGGCTCCCGGTTGATACATAGGGGCATTCTTCATGGTGACACTCTGACCAGCTTGTAAGTCCTGCGGGGCGGCAGACGAGTGCCCTCGCTGTTGTTTGCGAGAGCGCGCGCGGTGCTTCTCCCATAGCCGCGCGCGTTGACCCAGCGGCAGAACACCCCTGTAATACATACCTCGTTGAACATATTGATTTTAAGCTGACAAGAATATATTTCTGATTGGGACCATAATCTGTTTATAAAAAAATCTGATATTTTGGAATAGAATCAAATCTCATTGGATGTTAAGCAATATTCAGTATTTGAAACAAATTTATTTTAATTTCAATATTCAGACAGTTTGTTGCTTTATAAAATTTTGGACATTATAAACAATAAAATTATGGGACTTTTAAACATAACAATGGAAATATTGTTATGATTCAAAATAAATATACTATAATATTTGGCAAATATGATCTGAAGAAATTACTCACCACCAATAAAGTGCTCCAGATTCCAGTCTAGCGACGGTATACAATGAGCAGACGTGCAATGATACAGCTTTGTCAGATCCAAATTCTGAGAATATCTGTAGAGGATGCTCTAATCGGGATGCACCTGGTGCATGTGCTAGAAATAAACAGAAGAGGTCAGTTGACATGTATTTATGTATGTTGACATTTAATAGGGGTTAAAGTATGAAATTGCCGTTTTATAGTGATAGTAGTAGATACTTTGAATTGACATTAAACCTTCATGGTGTAAGATTTTCGAGTGAAACTTTTTTCACATGATAACTATGAGGTTTTTCTTTTAAAAAATGTGCAACACTTGATTTTCGAATTTCAATAGTTTTATTTATTCAGCTTAGACGAGAAAGATGGATACTACGAAAATCCGAGTAATTTTTGAATACGAGTTCCGACGGCTTGCAATATCAATGCTGCGTTTGGAGGGGAGACTACTAATGAACTACAAATGAAATTTTTGGTTTAAACGCTTTCGTAATGAAAACTTCGAGTTGAAGAACGAACCACGTGAAGACCGGTGAATAACGCTGAATTGAGTATCGAGTCCTTTACCCAGGAATTAGCAGCATGGTTTAACGTTACGTTACCTTACCTACAATATTGACTGATTTGCATCAAATCAATAAGATAAAAAAAAAATGAAAAATGAGTGCCTCATGATTTGACAGATCGGCAAAAAGTAACGTGTGTCGAAACTTGTATTGAATCGGTACAGAAATTAAGGAATATTGGATCGAAATTGTGACATGTGACGAAAAGTGGATTCTTTACGATAACCGTAAGCAAAAAAATACAATGGCTGACCCCAGGTCAAACGCCGCAACAATGCCCTAAAGCAAAGCTTACCAAAAAAGGTAATGGTAACTGTTTGGTGGTCTCTTCATGGCGTTATTCACTATAGCTTTCCCAGGTCTGGTCAAGCAATAACAGCAGATGTTTACTGTGCCGAACTTCGAACAATGATGGCGAAACTGGCAGTGAAACAGCCTCGACTCGTGAATCGATCTTCACCTTTATTGATCCATGATAACGCAAGACCTCAAACTCACACTGCACGAGAAACCGTTGTAACTTTACAGGAGCTGCATTTAGAAACCATAGGTCATTCTTCGTTTCGTGATTTAAACAAATTTCTATGTGTAAAAAATTTTCTTCCCAGGAGGCAGTACAAAATGCTTTTACACAGTTTGGCGAATCTAGGTCCCCAGAGTTCTATCGCAAAGGCATAAATAAACTTTCGATTAGATGGCAACAATGTATAGATAATGAGGGCAACAATGTATAGATAAATAGATTTTGATTAAATAACGTTACATCTTAGAAAAAAACGAGTTTTAATTTTTCAGCACAAATTGGTAATTTCATACTTACCCTACTCATATAAATCATTTCCATAAATGTCCCTAAAATATGAATTCTTTTCAGTTTTATGAAAAGAATTCATATTTTAGGGACATTTATGGAAATGATTTTTTGGTCAGCAGAAAAAGATACTTGGGTAGCAAATATTCCAAGTTGACTGGAATGTGTCACCATTAAATTGTTAAACAGAAATTTGTTTTACGGTTGAGTAAGTTACAACTAAAAATAGGAACCAAAAGCGTTCCGTCAACTTTGGTACATTTGATTACCGAATGTATTTTGCTGGCGACGAAAAGTTAATGTTTAACCAACCATTCCAAATATAGCCATTACTTATAGACTACAAACTTTTACAAATAACTATATTCTATACATCTATAACGTCACACCAATTTCCTTACGGGGCAGGCAGACAGAACCGAGCGCCACATTTTCATGTACACTCGCTGATTCCTCCTCCTGACACGAATCTAATGATCATAAATTCATAAATATACAGTAAATAATAGAACTCATACCAATGGACTCGTCCAAGAAGGTGGCAATCCTGCCAGTGTCCGTGAGCACAGAGATGCGTATCCCGGCCGCGCTGATATTCACGATGCGCTCGCCTGACATCAAACCGAGCCAGTTTGCCCGTGGATGGAAGGCGCTATTACATCCTCCCTGCATACATAATGGTTTATAGTTCCATACATACAAGTTATGTTATATTGTAAACTGGAATTTAAATTTAAAAACAATATATTGCCTTTCTGTATGGTTTATAGTTCCATACATACAAGTTATGATACATAAAAAACTGGCATTTAAATTTAAAAACTATATAGTGTAACGGCGAAACTAGATCGCTCAGGCGATACTAGTCAGACGTTTCCAACGATACATAATTCTCGAAATACGGAACTAAATACTAGACTACCAATTAATAGTAAGTACCTACTTATTTCGCACACCTATTCGTTCCCATAGACCTAAAATGCTCTCTAATGTCTAACAATCTCGTTCTCATTATATACACACTACAGTTACAGAGTATTTAGGTACCTATGTGATGATTTAAATACAACCAAATAGCTTGCCATTCAATATTTTCAGGAATTATAAATAAAAATCGATTAATTGTTCATCCCTTTGTTTTGACACCCGTAAACACAGCAGTATTTTTTTTTATACAACGTTGGGAGACATATAGGCATACGGCCCACCTAATGTAAAGCAGTTATCGTAGCCTATTAATGCTAGTAATATATTAAGTATCACTCGCGCGATGCCTCCTCTGCTGCTTACACAGCAACTCGCTTACTGGTGACCTCACTCACACACAGGAACACAACAACCCTCTAGGGAGTTGTTATTTGGCTACTGTTCTGTGAGGTGGAGGTACTTCCGCAGACGGGCTACTTTGATGCGCCCTACCTACCTCTCTTAAAGTTCTCTCTTACAGTATCTTCTAAACGTATTATAAGATAGTATATATATATATATATAGGTCATGGTTCGTTGCAAAAATCCCACAAAAGATTGTTAAGTAATTACGCTCGACGCGGCTACCGTGCGAGCCGAGACAAACTTCTGCCATACGCCTGCCCGGGAGGCGCGCCGGCCGAACCTACCTAAACTGCGGAGTGACACCCCCCTGGCGGAAGTATGTTTTATTTTGTGAATTCAATATACCTAACTATGAAGACTTTTTTCTGTGGTATGTAATAGTAATTATATTTCTCTTATGAACAATATAGAACTCTTAGAACTGGTGGTGATGACTTTTTTTGGTTGAAAACTTTTGTTTTCCTTGATAAACCGACATAGTTTCGTTGTCATAAATATATTATCTGTACTAACTCTTCTATTTTTCGCCGTATGATTATTCTCAGTATAAATAGTCTCGAATATCAAGTAGAGAGGCTATATAAGATAATTCATGCATAGTGTAATTAAGCCAGTACCTATATACATAGTTTCGCGGTGTCCTCTTCTATTTTTACTGACGTTCTCGTATTCTTAGCTTTAGAACACGGTTACTCGAGGAAATTTTAGTAAACACTATCTTAGCTAACGCTAACGTCGTATGATGTGAAATATCAAGGCCTATAGACCCAGCAGTTTGGATAGCGTATCATTATGTGTATACATACATCGTTCCGTTGATATGGATGTGCGTCGGCCCACCGCCACTGGTGCAGCTGGCCCTGGGTGGACACGGCCACTAGTTCACTGTACGTTGCCGCGATGTGTGTGAATCGAATGTTACTGTCCCAATACTCCAATTCTTCTGACACCCACAATGGAGATGCTGCCATAGCAGAGTCCTTTTTCTTACTTTCAGCTGAAACAAGTAATTGAGTTACACTAAACTGGCCAAGGATAAATAGGTAATGTAATAATTGTAATATTACCACTTTAAATTCGGCCTTCAGATTAAATTGCAGTCTGATTCGCTAATTATATTCCCTGGTAAAGTATTTTTGGTAATATTTAAAAAGAACTGTGCTAGTTAGAAACATCATTCTAAGTATTTTGCTTGATATACTCCCGAATGATGAGGGTGAAGAATACTTTTTTTTCTGAATGTGTCTTTCTAGTAAAGTCTTATTTTTTAAAAGAGTAACTTACTGCCATCTTTGTCCCATGACGTGTCCCGAAGCGCTGATTCAAGCCAGCGACGCGGTCCGAAGTACTGCCGTTCGCGCCAGCGACTGAACTCTGACGGGCGCTCCTGCGTCGAGCTGCTACTTTCGCGGCTAGCACCACCGCGACCACCGCCGCTGCCACCACCCGCCCCGCTACGGCTGTATAGCAAAGCTTCGTTAACATCCCAACACATCAGGTATAAAAAGACCATTACAATATTTAACTCCCGACCTCTGTTGGATTATTTTGAAGTCTTAGTCAGTACGTATGTATAGAGTATCACAGTATTCAAACAGACCAGGACTGATTCTAGTTGTTTAAAAAGTAGCCAATTAAATTAACAGATCCGTGGAAAGGCGACGAGGTAATTAAAGTTGTTCATAGCAATATTTGATGATAATCCACCTCAGTGGTTCTAGAAGTAAAGCAACAAAAAATGTCGCGGTCGAGAAGAGAGAGTCGGGGGTTTTATAAAACAATTTAAACTGGTAATCTTGATCATTTTCTATAATTATCAGTTTTAACTCGAGATTAACGGTCTTTTTATACCCGATATCTAACATACATAGAATCTAATGTCTCTACTGCACAACATAAAACACCCAATCACGAAATAAAAAGGGAAACTGCGAAGCTTATCAGCGTGCTAGAGATCGGGGCGAGATCTATGTTCTACAGGTAGGAGTAGGCGGAGGAGCGTAGCTTGACAGGTATACCTTCTGATAGCCGCGTACCCGAAGATGTCCTCTGTGAACATGGCGTCGGCATCGATGATGACGGACTGGTCCTGCTGCGCTGCGTGGAAACCACCGTCGAGGAGTGATATCAGGTCCTCGGGCACGTAGCCGTCGCCACCCTCACCGCCTTCTGGTTCCTCGCCCTCCTCATCATCCCGCGACAAGAGATTGTTCACGGCCAAATTCACGTCCAGATTTGTACGCTACATCATATACCACGATGAATCAATTTGGGGAAATGGAAAAATGCGTACCGGCCCATCTTAGTTTATACATAATCTTACCATAAATATTATTACAAAATTAAATAGGTACATTCAACATTTATTGCAGCAGTACAGTTATTTCGTCTATATTAGCAGTTTCAAATATGAGCCTTGTTTAAAATGGTCTTATTCCAGTTATAGATTGGAATATGTCACACTATCCATCAGAAAATTAACTACTGACACTGTATGGAATGTTTAAGATATATTATTTTTCGAGCTTATGGGAGCGAGAGCTGCATATGGCAGAGAGAGCATGAGAGTATAATAAATGCGGTCGGGATGCGAGCGTTGCGCAAATATTGTGGCGTAACGCTTGTAGACTGTATTCGCAATGATGATGTTGGAAACAGAGCTAGTCTGAATGAGAGTTGCTCAGTTGGTTCGGGCATGTAGAAAGAATGCAGGAAGAAAAAAATACGAAACAGATGTACAACGCGAAAGTAAAAGGATGTAGGAGTGGCGGAATTGATCGTGTTTTATCAGAAGGTGATGTCAGGAACCTTGAAAACCGGCGAGCGTGCATAAAAAGAGCAATGAATGCTAAAGAAGCGATCCTCTCTGCCAACCCCGCAAGGGATTTGGCGTAAAGTTATAGATAAATATTAGATAACTATAGATTTTTTCGAGATCAATTCAAACTCTGATGAGTATTGTTAATACAAAGAGATGATATTGTGTGCATGGAAATTAATGTTTTCTGATAAAATTTACTCGAAATTCAAGCATTTATTAATTCTCTTCGGCACAATGAAACACATATCTCCACTCAATTCGTAAAACGAAAAAGGGATAATAAAATTATTAATACAAACAAATTAGCTGAAACCAAAACTATTGAAGTTACAAAGAACAGTATGGGGCGGGAGAGAAGGGAATTCCCACAAAAGAACAAAAAACCGGATAAAGTCGATGATATTAATATAAGAAGTACTTATATTTATTGTCGAAGAAAAAAGGAGAAGACTGCTTACGATCCGGTGGATGCTTGTTTTCGCTGCGTATTAAGGGTTTTCGTGCACCAACAAGGAATGCGTTAAAGAAATACAATGCTGAACTAGTTTGCAGTACATAAAATGTATACCTGTAACTCTCTGATAATAAGACTTCTACTTTTGCCTTGTAAGACTACTTGAGCCTGCGTGACGAGATCCTCAGGAACGAATGGTGCCGGGACAGACACCACACGTCCAGAGCTCGACGCTCCAATGATCACACCAGTCGCACGGCTAGTTGATCCTGTTGGAAATCACTCAAACATTATATGAAATATTTCATCATATAACTACAGTACTTAATAATAATTTTAAGCTTAATCATAGCAACTGGTTAGTGTAAAGACACTAGCAAAAGAAAGGCATAACTATATTTCTCGCAGATTTTTTTTATACATCATCGGGAGGCATACAAACATACGGTCCACCAGATGTAAAGTGGTTACCTTAGCCAATGAACGCTTGTAATACATTATGTGTCACTCACGTGACGCTACCTCTGTTGCTAACACAGCAACTCCTTGGGAGCTTACTGGTGACCTCACTCGCACGCAGGAACACAACAACCCTCCAGGGAGTTGTTATTTGGCTGCGGTTTTCTGTGAGGTGGTAGTTCCCCAGTCGGACTGCTTTGATGCGCCCTGCCTCTCTTAAAACACCCAGACCAAGACAAATAGACATGTTCATGCACACGTTTGCCTTGGGCGGGAATCGAACTCACAAGCGTTGGTGTCAAAGTCGCGTTATTAACCGCGGCGCCACCGAGCTCGTCAAAAGAATCAAGACTTTGACACAGCACGACTGGGCTTTGTAGCCTAAATAACAAATACTTAGTGTTGTTTTACGGTTTAATAAGGTCCTTTTTGAAATCTTTGAATTGTGCCCAAGATACCACATAGGCAGGGCGCAACGTTACCCGCGCGAGAATACTTCTTATCTTCCAAGCGGTTATTGGTTACAGTAAGCGTGTTACATTACTCGGGTGGCGATTCATAACCGTTTTGGTGAGTGGTATAAAAGAGATACAGTAATAAAAATAAATACCTTGTGAACTAGGTGCAGCTCGAATAGTATTTCGCATAATACGAGCTCTGGTCCGAGGTTGCTGCCTTGAGCCGCAACCTCCACCACTGCCTCCTTGTTTTCCTCCTCCCGTCCCACCGCCTCCACTTCCCCCACCACCATTCCCTCCATTTTTACTAGCATCAGCTTTACTCAAGTCCAATCTGTCGGGAATAATGGAGAAAGCAGCACGGCAAATTGTGCCATCTTCAAGCAAGCAAGCTATATGAGCTGGCCCTGCAGCCACAGCACGAACTCCCCGTAAAGAACTGAGTGCAGAAGAACCTGCCCCAGTCCCATATCTGTTCCAGCGCTCTGCTACTTCCTTGAGTCTGTAAAGAAAGTATCAATTATTGAGACTTACAATATTTACAAAACTTGAGCCTGTTTTTTCTAAATAAACACGATCTTTGCACTCCTCCTGTTTTATTTTGAATATAATTTTTTGAAAATAGTGAAACATCGCCTCATTTTTTTTAATCACGCATAAAAATTTATGATAGTTTTCAGTAGAATACATAATTTAAAAAAAAACTCTCGTTTCCCTGACACGTTAGGGAAACCACTCATCCTAGTATAACCGTGAGTATTGATATGCAGAAAATAACAATGGAGGTGTTTCTATGAACAAAGACATTCATGAAAGCGGACTTTTAACTGCGACCACTAAAAACGCGGTGTTGTTATAATAGTCGCTAATCAATACTGATCACGCTGTCGCTCAAGTAACAGCCACGCATCGCTGCTTTTGAGCTTAACCGGCATTTTAGGGTCACAAATGACACCGTCCGCGTCCTCCAGAGCAATGTCGTCAGCAAACATGAGCGGCCACAGAAGCTGCTCATGTGCGTGTCTGATGTTGTTCGACACTACGTCCAATTCCAAAGTATTGGAACAGAAACAGACTTTTTAAGAGAGGTAGGGCGCATCAAAGCAGCCCGTCTAGGGAAGTACCTTCAACTCACAGAAAACCGCAGCCAAATAACAACTCCCTAGAGGGTTGTTCTGTTCCTGCGTGTGAGGGAGGTCACCAATAAGCTCACAAGGATTTGCTGTGAAGGAAGCAGAGTAGGCATCGCGCGAGTGATAATTAATATATGGCAAGCGTTGATAGGTTACGGTACGGTACCAGGTGGGCCGTATGCTTGTATGCCTCCCGATCGCCTTCCTGGCTTCCATGGATGGGACTCTATCGGCTCCGACTGCCTTCCTATTCTTCATGCGACGAAGAGCCCATTAGACTTCATCAAGCGTTATAAGTGGCGCTAGTTCCTGATTACGAGGGAGCGCCGGTGGCTGGAGCACCTCTATAAACTGCTTGCTTAGCAGCTCGTGGAAACATGAGCGCCATCTCTCCTTCACCATGAGTTCTGCGCATAAGTTGCCGCGGAGGTCTCTTACACAGCGTCATTTAGAAATATCTTGTTATTTTTTAAGAGGAGGCATTAAAGCAGCCCCTCTGGGGAAGTACCTCCACCTCACAGAAAACCACAACCAAATAACAACTCCCTAGAGTGTTGTTGTGTTCCTGCGTGTGAGTGAGGTCACCAGCAAGCTCCTAAGTAGTTGCTGTGTTAACAGCAGAGGAGGCATCGCGCGAGTCATACTTAATGTATTACGAGCGTTCATAGGCTGCGGTAACCGTAGCCGCAATTGAACGCCTTAGTAAAAATACGTGGCTTGGCTGTTTCGTTACTACAAGAACTATTGTATAACAGAAAAGTAATGAACAGTGAATACATTTTTCACCTACGTCCATGTGACGGTTTGTGAAGTTAGGGCTTGTAGAGTTAGGGCGTGTAGAGTTAGAAGCTTGGCTCTTCATGAGACCTGATAACTTTTTGACAGTACGAGCCATGTGGTCTCGTCTTGGCAACACTATACATGAAAATGTTTTTGGTGAGATTTCACTTCTTTTTTTTTTTTGGGTGTATTTCTTGCACGTCAGAGGTGCCTTTTTTCATAGCCTATATTTGCCTTTTTTCATAGCCTATATTTGCCTTTTTTGCTTTGTATCATTTCTATTTGGATATGCTGTATTTGTTTCATCATCAATCACAGCGGGTACACATTAGACGTTTAGCGCGTGCTTAATTTTATACCTTAACCCTTCGAAACCCGGGTGGTCGTATACGACCGCGAAATGTATGGGAAAACGTATATAACGGGTTCTGACTGCTCAATTTAAAGGGTGGCTGGTGATTTACTAAAAATCCTGAAATATGTATTTTATTATTTATAACAAGGAGTACTTGTGCGACATGACATTGCTTCTTATCCAATGTCATGTAGCACAAGTACGAGAAGTAACCAATAGGTTTCGATTCCCTAGAAAGTGTCAAAATATGCGCATAAATGAGGCATAAACAGCCGCATGATTTGATCTCCTTGACTTAGAAGTTTGATTTTTAGCGGCTCGAAGGGATTACAGATCTGAGTATTTGATATTAATTTGAGCTTGTTAGCTCCACCCGTTTCTGAGAAAAAGGCTCTTGACAGACAGACAGATGGACAACAAAGTGATCCTATAAGGGTTTGGGTTTTCTTTTATTTTAGGAACGACGAAGCGCTTCGAGAAAAAGTAAGTAGCGCCCTTGTGCGTCGCTTGGCTCGTCAGATGTTAATGAGGCCCCATGCAAACGTAATGCTCAATATAATGTAAAATATTGTGAAGTAGATGAGGCCCTAAGAACTAGCAATTAAAACTGAAAACAGCTATGAATGTTAAGGAAGTGAGTGGAATGTGCAAGAACCGAGTCATGTGGTGCTCAGCTCTCTGCATACCCCGCAAGGGACTTAAAAGTGATGATACAGATAAATGGATAATTATTTTATAGTTTAAAAGTTATTAATATAATAACTGTGGAATTATAATTATGAAGGAAGAGATGAGATTACCAATGTCTTCTCAGGCAAAGGATGAAGCAGATATGGTACTCTTGTACAAGTGTTTGAAGAAATAACATCTAAGTATCGTTGATATACATAGTTGTCAGTTATTTTATTTCAAATTGAAACATTATTCATTTTATAAACTGTGAGTATTCAATTTATGAAAAATACCACCACATTACAGACGAAGTTGAGAGTCTTACACATCAAATCAGCACTTTTATATAAACTTTAAAGTGTTTAAAAATAGGATCTAATTCATATTTCATTCCTTCATAGATAAATCCCTTAGCCATTACTCCAGACAAATAACTATACACATAGGAACGAAATTATCACCTAGATATAGCTATCCACAAAACATTCCTAACAATAACTATTCACATCATAATAGTTTATGTTCTGCTATAAAAAATTAAGAGTCAGACTCAAACACACACAAAAACAAAGGATTCTATACAAAAGCACAGTGTGTTACAAACCCCAATTATGTTTCACATCATTTTTAACTTAATTTTCATTGGATAAGATAAAATTTTCACTGTCATCAATATCAGAGACCATATAATCCCAAGTAACAAAGGAGTTTTAATTTGCAACTGATACTCCATTGAAGATTCAATGGAATCATTTCACTTGTGTCATTTGACCTTGATTATACAATTATAATCAAGGTCAAATGACACAAAAATTATCAATCTTATTGTTATTTGTTGTGTCCCAATGGAGACAACAAATAACAATAAAATTGATAATTTTTTAAATGTTCATGCTTAGCTTTGATCAACTATTTTTTTTTACATATATTTCTGGGATTGTCCCAGATTCTTGGTCCTCAGATATTGTTATCCCCATTGCACGAAAAGAAAAGAAAGCCTAGAAAAGATCCTTCAGACTCTTGTCTTATAGACCTATTGCTCTTCGGTCAGTCTTAGTCAAGATCTTGGAGCACCTTGTGAAGAACAGACTGGAATGGATTGTAGAACACAGAGTACTCCTAAGTAGAAGCCAGTTCGGATTCAGACGCGTTATGGGAACTAATGACAGCTTGAGTATTTTTACTTCTGAGGTTAGACTGGCCTTCTCGGAAAACCAACATGTTGTTGGGGTATTCTTAGAGCCTCTGCATACTACAATGTCCAGCTTCCAGTGCTCAGGCAGAAAATGCTTCAGCTATCCTTCAGAGTATCCCTGTGAGACTGGTCAATATAATATGCAAGCTATTTATGTCTCGCTACATCTGTGTCGTACATGTGGAAAGGTCTACCTCAAGGTTCAGTCCTTAGTCCTCTCCTTTATAACATCTACCAGCAGACCTAGACCTATCTGTCACCAGTTTCTGTAAAATCCTACATGCAGATGACATTGTTATTTGCCATCGTTCTTCATCCTTTTCTGATTCCTGTACCAACCTCAATTCGGCTCTGTTCCATTTAAATCAATGGCTAGATAACCATGGTCTAACCCTAGCAGTCAATAAATGCAGCGCAGAAAAGACTAATCCCCCTAATAATCCAAGTCAAAGATGAAATTCTAACAGTGAAGGAGAAAGTAAAGTTTTTGGGAATCATTCTAGATTCTAAATTGTCGGGCATACACCAGTTAAATTATATATGCAATAAAACTGAGAATGGCATCAATGTTTTACTCAGGAGTTCGATGGGGATCCCACGCCTACAGCCAAAAGATTTTATACAATGCGATAGTCCATAGCCACTTTGATTATGGTTGCTTTTTACTGGAACATTGTAGTAAAATGGGTTTAGGTAAACTGGACAGAATCCAGGCAAGTTGTCTGTGGATTATCGCAGGTGCTATGAAGTCATCTCCAACGTTGGCTCTTCAGGTGGAACGTTTAGATCCTCCTCTCCATCTATGGAGACAGTACTTAGCAGATATATTTTTTTTCAAATCTATCCAAAATTTGTCGCATCCAATGCTTAACATCCTAGATCGCCTCCTTCAGTCCGTCCATAATTCCCCATACTGGTCCCATAAAGATCCATCTCCTCTTATTAATAAATATAGTAGCTTCAAGGAGGTCTTCCTGACTGTGAAAAAATTTTATCAAAATCCATTGTTTCTTATTCAATACCCAGCTCTAATCTTTCAGCCGCGTATTATCCTAGACCTAAGTGTGAATAAACAGACCACGGACTCCAACAAAGTGCTCTCCAGTTTACTCGAAAAAGACTGGACCGATTGGATCAGATTGTACACTGACGCATCCAAAGCCTCAGAGAACAGCGATGTTGGAGCTGCAGTATGGATTCCTAAATTCCACATAATTTTAAGCTTTAAATGTCCTCGTCTGTCTTCCGTCTTTACAGGTAAAGCCACAGCTATTCTTGAAGCTGTCTCATATATAAAATCTCACCATATCACCAAAGCCCTAATCCTATCAGATTCGAAGAGCTGTCTTCAAGACCTAATCAAGCCACCTTTTCATGCCAAAGATAATTTTGCACTTATTCTAGCAATAAGACAAACTTTATTTCGCTGTTACTCATTAGGTATAGATGTCGCATTGGCCTGGATTCTAGGACACTGTGGCATTGCTGGTAATGAAACTGCAGATAGGTGTGAAATGAAACTGCAGATAAGAAGCTACTCATCTAGGTACCGACAAGTATTACATCTGCTTTTCAAGAGATTTGAGAATGCTGGCTAATATGCGGTTGAAAAGAGACTGGGATGGGTTATGGCTGAGACAAGGAGCCACAGATGCAAAATTTTACTCAAAAATTCAATCGGACATCCCTATTAAACCGTGGTTCTTCAAATATCATCAATTTGACAAACATCCTACATTGGCTATTATTAGGCTACGACTGGGTCATGTTTGTTCTCCAGTGTTCCTAGCCAAAATTAAAATCCTTAATAGTTCTTTGTGTGAGTGCGGATTGAAAGAAGACCCTTGAACATCTTTTCTTTAATTGCCCAAAACTCCAGGTCTCTTTGTATGACATGCTCCGCCCTAATATCCCCCATCCTGTTAATGTCTCCTATCTACTCACCCTGGTGTATTCTCGTTTTATTTCAATTTCGGTTAAATTTATAAAAATTAATAATTTGTATTTGTGAGCCCTGTAACATTTACATCCTTCTGTTGGGTAGTACATGTTATGTCACCCTTTTAGGTGCCTATTTAAACTGCCTACTAATTTGTATCTGTCTGGGTAGTGTACTAACTATATGTTTGTGTTGTATTGTTTTAGATCACTCAGCGCACACACTCGCTATTTTGCACCGATCAACAGTCATTTTACCGGAATGTGGCTTTCTCAACCTCGACATTGGCAAAATCATCGTTAAATTAACAAGATGGAGCCACAATATTTTAAAAAATAGAATAGAATGGTGTTGTGCTAACATTAAGTAAGAAATGTAAAAATTAATAATGAAAAGAAAATAGTGCAGCATAAAGTAAATGCAAGATATAAATTGATTGACTTCTTTACGTTATGAACTATTCTTTGCATATGTGCTTTTGTAATCAGTAGACAATATCTCAATATTGCTAAAACATTTGATTGCATCTAGCACCATTTTCTGCTTACCACAAATCATTGCTCCAATAGTAAACAAACATTCATTAGCTATTCAGATGTTTTAATAGTTCTAATTTAGAGAAGTGTAACTAAATATAATTAATTTTGATAAATTGGAAATTAATTAATGCATCAGTTTTCAACCTACAAATATAATACTTTGCAACAGTATGAATCAACAAGAAGGCTTACTTCTGTTTTCTTCTTCTTCTTTGCATTATCCCGTTTCCTAAACCATTAAGAATGGCTGGGTCCGCTACCTACCTGCATAAGGATGCAGCTACTTATGCATAAGGATTTGACGAAGACACTGATTTTTAAATAGATCAACTGCAGTCAGACAAATAGATCAACTGCAGTCAGACCTCCACAACCCAGAGGGAAAACCAAGATCTTTCTTAGGCTAGGTCACAAATCCTTCGAAATATATAATTTCCTGCACATGTGGGTTTCCTTCACCGCCGAGTAAGTAATCATAAAACTGAATTTTACTTCTCTTTTATTAAGATGTAAATGCCAAAATGGCAGATAGGCCAGTTGACCATTAACCCGTCGAGTCCCGGGTGTACTGTTATTCCATATGTAAGTTGTAAGCGAGTGTCATAATTATGACAGTCAGATCTCGCCCGGTTAAACCAACAATATGAATTGCTGCGATGCTTCATATCCTTTGTGAGGTGACCATTTTCCTCTGCAGTTATTGACTGAAATATGCTGAATGTATGAAGCGACATTGGCAGTTTGAGTACCACGATTTAGGGTAAATTGTAAAGATTTTTTCTAATTTATCCATTCTATTTACTGAGCTGACTTCTATATACATGGGTTAGTGGCATTGATATACTAAAAAACCTCAGAAACTCCTATCTCTACAAACTTCTCAATTGTTACAAAAATTAAAAGTAGTGATAAAGAAATAATTTCCTCTCAACTTGATCAACAACTGGATCATTTAAACGGGACATGGAAAATGATACTATAAATATATATTTCTTAGTGCAACTAGATTGGCAAACAAGCATGCAGCCCGCATCAGATGGTAAACGGTCACTGCAGTCTATTGACGCTCACAACTCCACGGGGATGTTACTCGTGCACTGCCAATGTTGTGACCTAAGGCTGTTTTGTCACAGTACACTGTAATTTCTCTATCATATCTCACACTTCAAACCGGAATACAGCTATATATATATAGTTGCTAGGCGGTAGAAATAGGTGAGACAGAGGTGCCTATGCAGACAACTTTTGTACAAAGTCTCCTTCTGGTGAATATAAATAATACAATGCAAAAGTGGAAGGATGTAGGAGCCGAGGAAGACCAAGACTAACCTACCATGATCAAATTGGTCGTGTTTTATCAGAAGGTGATGTCCCCAGGAACCGGCGAACATGCATGAAAACAGCTATTAATGTTACAGAAGCGAGTGAAATATGGAAGAACCGCATCTTATGGCACTCGGGTCTCTCTGTCTACCCCGTAAGGAACCTGGCGTGAAGATATACATACAAACATGAAAAATTTAAATATGCAAATCGTAATTGTGGGAATCATAAACACAGCTCAAAGTGCTGCGATCTATAATTTTCATCAGATGAAATGAGAACACTGATAAGGTTAAATAAAAAAAACAATAGTCAGGAAGATACAGGCAGAGGACACCAAATAACTTGATAATGCTTATTTCCTTACATTAGAATTTCCTTACATTCCTTTGTTAGACAAAAAAGCGGAAAAGTGACCATTGACAAGCATTGCATTTTATTTATCCCCTATATAACTTTGTTACTAAAAATTATGTCATAAATGTATAATTTACTTTAACACTTTATATATCCCAGGAGACAAATTAAATAATCTATTACCCCTTGTACCCCACTTGCGTCAAATTAATTATTTTAAAATTAATTTACTCCTATTTACAATAATATAAATTTTCACTAAAGTACTAAATACCTACTGGTCAGTAGTACCATACCTATCTCATTCTTTTCGTGTATAATTTATTATTGCATTATTTTTGTAAACGAAAATACTTTGATGCATTTAAATTACAATACCTTTTACCAACATTTACAAATGGAATCTAAACAATGCTGGTAAGTTATAAAATAGATTTTTCTACCATTTGCATTATAGAAAAAACAGCAAAACAATGCGGGGTTCGCAAATTGATCGCAGCATCGTGTTATTACTTCAAGATTACGCCATTGTTCCCTGCGAGTATTCGAATCCATGTTTGGAATATGATGCATGGAAACTTCCTTGACCAAGATAATACGGGAAAATATATTTTAACTGTACAAAAATTCAATAGAAAACATTAGCATACGAGATCGAAGGTGACATAAGCGTGGACACCTAAATAATCCTGCCAATTCATCTTTGCAGTCATACTGGTCATCGTCATTGATGTGGAAATTGATATTCAAAAAGAAAAATGGAGACAAGCAATGCGATAAAATGGGTTACGTTACCTATCTATTAACTGATCCTCTGTTCCTGGTAAAGGCTGGACCACAAAATGCATTGAAGACATTTCCGAGATCTTGTCCTGAGCTTGCAATATTCAATGATTCACTAAACCATTTGGTTAATTTCACCACATTAAATAAATGAACAAAAGAACATCATTTAAAATCCTCTGATATCCACCATATTTCTTGTGATTTCTTTGGTGATCGTTTCTCGTTCTCAAATACATGTGAGTCGGTACATGACGAAAAAAGAAGGCAAATATCAACATGGCTTCTAATTTCACTATGTTGGTAGGACCGTTATTTTCGTTCAGAATTGACACTAAAGATAAAATTACTACTGTATACTTAAGTATCGGGCCATAAACGGTAACGAAAAACACCAATACGACGCGCCAGTGCGATTTTATATTCGTTGTGTACAGCATATAAATTAATCAGCCTCAAAAAATAACTCAATATGGGTACTTATGTTCACTTATTTTTATGTAATAAAGTGGGTTGGTAACGCTACGCCCCATTATGCCCTATCTACCAACGGCTAAATCTGTACCATGTACCATGTTTCATCCGGTGAATAAAATAAACGTATTCTGTTTTTATAAATTCTGGATACATAACACTCAAATACTGTGAGACACCCATAGGTGTCATTTAAGATTAAATTTGAAGTCATGGCACCCCTGTAGGCGCATTCTCATTGCCTCGAAACATGATATATGTTTCGGAATCGAAAAGCTTTCACTCAGACTCCATACATGAAATCGATGGTGTCTATCAGAGATTGGGTGTAAAGGTTCACTCAATTCAAAGGTTCAAACAACAACGACTAATGGCCATTATTATTAAATATGTACTGGTCCGAAGTTGCCAACTCTGTAAGAGGTAGCCAAGGAGTGGGCTAATTAAAAGAGGTAGAATCCATCGATAGGTCGTGCTGTGCTCCACTCCCTTCGATTGTTTTTTGAGTCTCCTCGAAACGAAACGATTTTAAGTTATAAGGTCCGGTACGAAAATTTTATGTTACGCTCGTCTGCTTAAAAAGAGACAAACATATAGATCTGTATGATTTAACGTGCGACGGAGTGAGATAGACGTATCTAAACTACTGTAAAGAGCATAGTCTGGGACATTAGATAGCAGTTGGTTTATGTAATGTTTGTATGTGGGTGACTGAAAAACTTTATTAAAACTACCTACCCACTTAATTATAACCTTGTTACTCAAACGTTTCGTACAATAAATCAGTATGCGATAGTCCGTCTTTCATTCCATACATCATATTGGCGCAGTCGGTAGGATACGACGAATAACGGTGTTTTACATTGTGTTAATGCAAGTGTTAAACATGCCTATTGGAAAAATTGAACCTTTCATAATAGGTGCACACAATTGGGATGCATATTGTAGGCGTATAAAACAGTTTATTGCACTTAACAATATTACAGAAGAACTTCATGTGGCCACGTTAGTAACACATGTTGGCATCGCTTGTTACGAATTAATGTGCGATTTATGCGCACCTTCGGCACCTGAAACCAAATCGTTCGAGGAACTCGGCAACGGAAGTAGGGGCAGGACGAGAATATTAACGAATACCTTCAGAGTTTGAAATATCTCGCTAAAACTTGCAACTTTGGAACTACGTTGGAAGTAAACCTACGAGATCAATTTGTGTCTGGTCTGCTTCATGAGGATATGAGATCCAGGCTTTTTGCTGAACGAGAGCTCGATTACAAAAGGGCAGTGGAGCTCGCACTCGCACTTAAGCGGCAGACAGGCACGTGGCATTGGCGGCGTCCGGCACCTTGAGCGGCGCAACGAGCGGCGGCGCGGCCGAGGGCATGCACCACGTGGCGCGGGCGAGCGGCTCGCGCTGGCGGGTGAGCGGGCGCGACACATGGGCAGCCGGCTGCTGGCGGCGGCGGTGCGCGATGCGGCAGGTGTGGCAAGGAAGGCCACGCGCCCTCTAGGTGCCGATTCAAGATGTATACGTGTGGTGCGGAGAAAAAGGACACTTGAAAGCAGTGTGTCATAAGTCACTAGCAACCAAAGGTCAGTTTTTTTTAAATGAATCTAGTTCGGAAAGTGATATCGATTTTTTTATGTTATCGTGCCAAGGCAAAGACGGACCTTATTTCGTGAATATCATGGTTGAAAGTCGAATGATAAAGTTCGAAATCGACACAGGCTATATCCAAATCATGTTATGATAAATGGTTTTCACATGTTAAATTAGTTAATGAAAGGCTTAGATTAAAATCTTACACTGGCAGCATAATTAGTCCTCTCGGCTATGTCACAGTTTCGGTTATTTATGGCGGAATAAAAGAAAACTTAAAACTATTTGTTATTGAAAACGGTGGCCCTCCATTGCTTGGCCGTACCTGGATTAGATGTTTAAATTTAAAGACATTTATACCTTGTTATAGTATAGCCGACGACAGCACTAATTATGAGTCAGTCAATATGTTAAAAAAAGAATTTCCCGAGGTGATTGCTGACGGGTTAGGTACTTATAATAAATCTAGAATACGGTTACATTTGAAGGACACCACCCCGGTTTTTTTTAAGGCTCGTCCACTGCCGCTCGCTATGCGTGGCCCGGTCGAACGCGAACTCGAACGTCTGCAACGCGATGACGTCATTTATAAAGTGGAACGTTCAGATTATGGGACGCCGATTGTTCCAATAGTTAAAAAAAATGGTAGTATACGCATTTGCGGTGACTACAAAGTTACAATAAATACATTGTTAAAAGATTTTCATTATCCCCTCCCGCGTATTGAAGATATTTTTGCCAATCTCGCTGGTCCAAATCGCAGCCAAATCGCAGCAAGCATTATTATCGGAAGATTCACAGCCGATGACAGCAATCACTACTCACGTAGGTACATTTGTTTATAAGCGTGTTCCTTTTGGTATAAAATGTATCCCAGAAAATTTTCAAAAATTAATTGAAGAAGCACTGAGTGGTTTGCCGTCAACGGTGGTTTTCCAAGACGATATTTGTGTTTTAGGAAAAGATAAAAAACACATTTTGAAAATCTACGGGCAGTGTTAACTAGATTGCAAGACACTGGATTACGTGTTAATTGGTCAAAATGTGAGTTTTTTCAAAATAGTGTTACATACTTGGGTTATCGTATAGATAAAGAAGGCCTTCATATGGACAATAAAAAAGTTGAAGCCATTGTGGCAGCGCCCACTCCTCAAGATGTAACACAACTGAAGAGTTTTTTGGGCTGATGACTTTTTATTCAAAGTTTTGTGCAAACAGTAGTGATATTTTACAACCTTTATATAATTTACTTAAAAAAGATGTTAAATGGCAATGGAAATAGCTTTTAATAAAATTAAAAAAATGTTGAGTAATAGTCCGGTGCTGGCACATTATGACCCGAGTTTGCCACTTATATTATCTGTCGATAGTAGCGCGTATGGGATAGGTGGCGTGCTCGCGCACCGGTACTCCGACGGCTCGGAGCGCCCGATCAGCTGTACACTTAATGCGGCCGAACGTAACTATTCACAACTTGACAAAGAGGCGTTAGCCATTGTGTTTGGTGTTTCCAAACACCATCAATACTTATATGGTAGACATTTCTTATTGCGTAGCGATCACCGAGCTTTAAGTTATATATTCGGTAAAAATAAAGGGATACCTCAGACGGCTGCTAGCCGTTTACAAAGGTATGCTGTTAGATTAGCCGCATACAATTTTGATATTGAATTCATTAATTCTAAAAATAACTGTTTTGCGGATGCTTTATCACGTTTACCTTTAGCGTATTCAATTAAGGAAAGTTGCCGCGCAAACAGTTATTTTAATTTTATCAAAGATGAATTGCCTATTACGTTTCATGAAGTCAAACAAGAGACGAAACGTGATAATCAATTAAATAGAATTGCGGGTTTCATTAAATTCGGTTGGCCAAATAGTTGCGAAGAAGACAAAGACAAAATTTATTTTATAAAAAAGGAAAATTTATTTTTAGAACATGACTGTTTAGTTTGGGGGTATCGTATTGTCATATCGTCTTCGTTACGCAGTACTATTTTAGAAGAGTTACACAGTGGACACATAGGCGTAATTAAAATGAAACAATTAGCCAGAAATTATGTTTGGTGGGAGGGATTAGATGCTGACATTGAACGAATGTGTCGTGAATGTTCAGCTTGTGCCGGTCAGCGGGATCAGCCGCCGCCCGCCCCGTTACACTCCTGGGCATGGCCTACGGAGAAATGGACACGTCTTAACGTTGACTTTCTAGGCCCTTATCGCAACAAATATTTTCTTGTTTTAGTAGACGCCCATTCCAAGTGGATTGAAGTTGATAATGTATTTAGCACATCCGCATCTTCAGTTATAAATAGTTTAAGAAAAATTTTCGCACATTTCGGTATTCCAAAGAGTATAGTCAGTGATAATGGGCCTCCATTTTCTTCAGCAGAATATTTAAAGTATTTAGAGAAAAATGGAATCAAAAGAATATTAGTAGCTCCGTGCCATCCATCTAGTAACGGAGCTGCTGAAAATGCAGTGCGTACTATAAAACAAGTACTTAAAAAGGCAACCCTAGAAGGTGTAGATTACAATGAGGCACTGTGTAAATTTTTGTTTTCCTATCGAAACACAGAACACTGCACTACTCAAAAAGAACCAGCAGTGGCTTTAATGGGGCATAGGCTGCGTGGTAGATTAGATTTATTACGACCGAATACTAAGGAGATAGTTCGCGAACAACAAGATCGTCAGGAGTCGCGTCGAAATAGTAAAATGCGAGAAATAGCTCCTGCAGAGGTAGTGATGATGCGTGATTATAATAATAAAGATTGCAAATGGAAGGAAGGCACTATAGTAAAGAAATCCGGTCCTGTTTCATATGTAGTTCAAGCTAAAGAAGGTTTACATAAACGTCATATTGATCAAATTATTAATAAAACTGCTACTAAATCGCGGTATTCCGTAACTTGCCGGGATAATCCAGGGACGACATTTTCTAAAAAGGAAAATGACTATGAGCAGCCCGAGCCTGATGGTTGGTCAACGCCTTTAAACCAATCTCCGCGTACTAGCATAGGGCAGTCATCCAATGTAGATATTAGCACCAGTAGTCCGCACAGTGTAGAAACGCCACAAAAGAAGTCCCGTAGACGCAGCGCTGCAGTCGCAAGTCAAAATGTTGCCAGCACTGTATTTTTATTTTACTTCTTTGTATTTCTGTAGTAAATTCCTCCTCGCTAGTAATCTATACTATAATAAAATTGTAACTGGACGATGTCTGTACATTGGAAATATTTAAAAAAAGTTTATGTGGGGGGTATGAGTAAATAAAAAAATAAAAGCCAAAATCAGAAATTAAAACTCCTTATTCTTCGTCACTTTGCTAACATTTTTTCACATGATATGTGGGGTGAACATATGTTTCATCTAAAAACACAACAGGCCGCTTATCAACTAATCTGTGTTTTCTAATCCTCTCTATGTACCTGGCACGCCAAGCTGTTATATCATAGAGTTCCAGTAAAACTTTCCGTTTTGATTGACATCGTTTAAACTGAAATCCAATTGTTTTCAATATTCTTCGTAGTGTTGTGTTATTTCCTTTAAAATTTATATCTTGTTTTAAGTCAAGTCTCAATTTATTGACAGTAGGCAATTCCTTTGTCACTAAATAGAAGAAATGTATTTTTTGACGTATGGCTGAAATATCAAAATCGTCTCAATCAATTCTTTTAGGATGTGGCCTACTTTTTCCCGGTGTAACAATTTTTGGTTTTTGATTGCTCGTCGCAATTTTACCTTCACTAGTAATTCTAGTAACAGTGTTTTCTGAAACACCTGTAACCAAAAGTTACAAAATGTATATACTGAATAATATGAGTCATATCGTTCTAAGTATATAGTATTCAACTAGTTAGGCTAGGTATATTCCAATTAAAATGAAAAACAAATAAATAACACCAAAATTTAGGGAAACTTTATCATTTGGCAACCCCAAATATTATCTGTCACGGCAGCGACGCGAGCGCGAACGTTTTATATATAATTAGAACGTCATTATTCTTCCTTTCTTCTTCACAAAACTCATTCACCTTGAGAATCATTTCTCTGCCTTCACTTTTTATCACTTTTGGCATCTTAAAAACTGGAACTGACCAAAAAAATACTCTAGAAAACACTGAGCCAAACGAGACGAACAAATGTCAAGCAACGACATCATGGCGGGGCTGTCATTTTTAGTTCCCTGTTTTGTCGCGGGACTTGTTTCGTGGCGCGGACTCTACACGAAGCACAGCTGTCTGCACTAGTCTGCAGCAACGTCGATAATCGAACGGAATCCAAGCAATGATATTATCAGTTCAAAAGAGCACGCACTATTGGTCCGCTTGGTATGACTTTGAGACCGCGAAAGAAAAAAGAGTAAAATAGCTATTTGATTTTCATTGTATAATATTTAGTCGCTCCGATATTAAAATGGCCCTTTTGCTATTTATAAGAACGTATACCTATGTTTAGATCAGAATGTTCTAGGTTATAGGTAATATTTAGATTTGTTAGTTTTAAGAGGAGAAAAATGTAATGTTTGTATGTGGGTGACTGAAAAACTTTATTAAAACTACCTACCCACTTAATTATAACCTTGTTACTCAAACGTTTTGTACAATAAATCAGTATGCGATAGTCCGTCTTTCATTCCATACATCATAGTTTACAAGCCCAGTTTTATAATTTTAAAATTTCAAGTTGTCACGATAATCGCCACTTGTGTGTGAGTGACTGAATGAGTTTGTCATATTTAATAATCAAGCATTTGGAACAACCCCTTCATTTATGATTCGCAAACTTTTGATAACTCCTTTTGAAGGAGATATACCCTTTTCAGGCTTTTTCACAATTTATTCAGAATGTGTATCATGTCAATATACTCGTAACTTGCATCAGGAAACACAATGTATCGACCTTCATTGCGATATTTGTTTTAAAATTTTGAGTCGCAATCGCAACATTTGTGCCATGCTTTTCAGCAAGCACTTTACGATTGTCGTCTGGTTTAGACTATTTAACCAGTGGGGTATTCACATTGCCTTGGAAAACCATATTCGAAATGGATTCGAAAAGTTTTAACTCAAATTCCATACATTTAAATTCCGATTCGAATAATGTGTTACGAGGCAATGTGAGTACGCTTACAGATTCCTGCAAAATTTTACGCACCGTTTCTATAAAGTCACCGAAATCATTTTTCAGATGCAATGTGTTTCAATTTTCTTAATGTAAGCAATTCATGAATTTTTGTAACTTTGCCTTTGTTATTTCAATATGTTTGTTTTAGTACCCTCACTCTAACTAACGGCTTGAGCGTTCGTCATTTGGCGTCACTTAGGTTTTCAATCCCATTTTCTGCTTTATATTTCGTTCGGTATTGTCAAGTGTATCACATTTCGACAATAATTTCTTTGCCCTACAAAATGACCCATATAAATATGTACTTTAATATAAAAGAGGTAATAAACTAACAAGTTTAGTTAAATAATAAAATATTACTTACCGTACTCTGAAGATGTTTTTTTTATTGAAACGATAACGCTACTTTCTTATTAAATTCACGCACTCTTTCGTTTCAGTGTCTAAGAAGTGACTGAATTTGTTTGTATTATGTCTATGTACCTTTTTATGTATGTTGTAATGTAACTAACTGATGGCGCCTCCATTTTTAGAATAAATTATTACTTTCATTTTGAAACGATGCTTTCTTACAAACTGATAATCGTCCAGAATATGTACTAGATACTTAGCTGCTGAACATGTTACACTTGCATGTATGTATATCTTCACGCCAGGTCCCTTGCGGGGCAGGCAGAGAGAACCAAGCGCCATAAGACGCGGTCCTTACACAATTCACTCGCTTCTTTCACATTCATAGCTCTTTTCATGCACGCTCGCCGGTTCCTAAAGCTCCTGACATCACCTTCTGATAAAACACGACCAATTTAGTCATGGTAGGTTAGTCTTGGTCTGTATGTTTTATTTATGTTACACTTGTACGTATTTATACTTACTCGCTAGACTCAAGCTAGACTCTTTTACCTTTATACCGTTCTTGTGACGCACGCAATTACAGTAAAAATGGTGCTGCGGGTTTCTAACATTACTTGTCGCTGTACATACAAGCTTGCATATCTATACATCGAAGATAAAAGGTAGATATATTTTTCTCGTTTAATCTTTGGAAACATAAAAAGCAAAATATTATCGAAATACAAAATTTGTTGCAATTCGTTAGGGGGCTAGAGGATTTTCCGAGATTTACGATATGTATTTATTTATATATATATGTACAATAATTGTTCGTATAAAGCAATAAGATTGATGTGACTGCTGCTAGCTGATAATTCCGGTTCGCATCATCTTCGGTAAGTAATCCGACTTTATCTGACCATAGAGTGAGTAACCATTCAAACCGTCTATTGAAATAACCATAGAGGAAGTTAAAAAAAATTAACTTAAAAATGGCGGCCAAGTCAAAGAAGCGGCTGTCCAAAATTGAAAATAAACTATTGAAATTGGAAAAGTTGGAATTAAAAGATGTAATTTGTTCCATTTGTCACTCTGTACTTGTAGAACCAGTAACGTTACCATGCTACCATGATTTTTGTTTGAATTGTTTCAATGGTAGCGTAGAAAATAATGCTTTGTGTTGTCCTCTCTGCCGCTTACGAATTGGTTCTTGGCTAAGAACTGCAACAAAACAAAAGAATCTAGTAAACGCTGAACTTTGGAATTTCATCAAATTTAGGTTCTCACGAGAAATTGATATTCAAACCAAAGGAGAAGACCTACAGTTGCCGGAAGGTAAGTTATAATGAATACCAATAATGTATTTTCTGCTTAAACATGAATATATGGGGTTTTAGTCTGGCATAAGGACACAAATCTCATTTAACACATGTATACGAACGTTTGCCTATGGAATTTGTAACCATGTCATGTCATACATCAACAGATGTAACTTACCAGCTGTTTTCCACTTGTCAACATGACTATTAGATAACAGTATATTTTTGTAGCATGTACTTGTAAACACCTTTATCAGTTTCATTTATATGTTAACTCTAGTTATAATTTCACCCATTTGCAAATAATTAGAAAATATTATCATTGGGTTTGTTTGCATATATTCAATTAAAATAGTAGAAAATAAAAGTGACAAATTCAGAAGAATGACACTTTTAAAATTTACAGAGAGTAGAACCAAAATTAAAGTGGTAGAAGCACACAAAATAGTGTAGATCAAATAGGTTACAAATGTGTGTTCCCAAAAAACATGCAATTTTAGGTTTAAAAATCTCACAAAAATTTGAATTAATAAATTCCCTTATGTGATAAATTTTGATAATGATTGTTAAATTTAAATTATTACAATATAACATAGTATAAAAAAGTGTTTTGCCACTAACTCATGCTACATACTATATTTACAGCAATGTAATCTATGTCAATGCATGCTTGCAGTCATGTAAATGAAAGTAACACCTGCAGTTATTTTTTTGATAGTGATAATGTAAAAAGTATGATTTTGTTTATTTTGCCATGTTCAATTATTATGGACAGTGTTATTGTGCGTCTTAGTTGTTGCCTGCTGTTAACTTGGCTGTTTACTCTGTATTTTGATAATTCTATGAAGAATAACATGCGCAAATGTAGAATTGACCATGGGTGTTTAGTACGAGTAGATGTGAATTCTTGCTTTATGCAGAAGATGCTGTTACTAGTACACCAACTGGTCTGCAGTCACAATGCTGTAAGATGAATACAGAGGGATGCTTCAGAAAGAATGTGCGATTTATGATTGCTGATGTGGTGTTGGAACTTAGTATATTTTGGATGCACTTTTAGGAGGCCTGTAAGCTATACTGTTGAAGTAGAGTCAAGTGAATGCAGGCAATAGTGTGAATGGGACATTGGGTAAAGTTCTTGGTGGCAAAAATATGACCCAGAAGACACAGCTGGGTATACACAGTTCTGTGCTGATCCTAATGCTGATTTATCCAAAATTTAAAAACGACTTTTACCAGTTTATAAATAAATTGAAATTATCGTGAAAAAATATTCAAAATAGTCTATAAAAATTAAAAGGAAACATGGTTTTTATAAAGTTGTCTAGTTTTGTAGTGCAGCTGTTATACCTTGCCGTAACGACACACTTTAGTATAACTTTAAAAGTCAGATCGGGTGTAACTTTAATAGGTATTTCAACCTTTTTAAAGTTGGGAGGCTCTTGTTACTGCCTAAATTTTTTTTGTGTGTATGCTACACAATGAGAGCAGTGATAGACTAGTGAATAAAGAGCCAACCTATCAACTGATTGTCCCTGGTTCGAATCCTGGCAGGGGCTTGTACAACTAAATTTGTGTTTTCGAATTTATGTAATTTATCACTTGCTCAGCGGTGAAGGCAAACATTGTAAGGAAACCTGCACATCTATGAAATTATATTTCAAAAAGTTGTGTGTCCTAACCTAAGAAAGGTGTGATTTTCTTTCTGTGGACCTCTGATAGCTGTCGCTCCATGTCAAAATTACTATCCTCGCCAGAAGTCTACACAAAGTATTTGGCAATTTAGTGAAGTTAAGATTTTTTAAACTCACTTGTAAGAGATTTTAATCCTTGGTAATTATGAAAATTTTATTTGTTTATGTGATATTCCTGGTGTTTGATTAGTCCCAATATAGGTACAGTAAAGTTATGACCACTCAACTCAATATTACTGAAATCATTTTCAACTTTTTACAACTTCTGTAATTATTTCAGACGAGCCAGTGTTGCGTTTAAGTGCACCTGGCGAAATTAGATCCGAATATGAAACTGAATTGAAGAGACTGAGAGATGAACGTTTGCATCTTGAACAGAAGCATCTTAAGGAGACTGAATTATTGATAAAGTGAGTATTTTAATTTATACTATCAAATGTTTCAAAATGGGTATATTAAGGTCAACCTTATCTTATTGCGAAAATAAGGAACAAGACATGTTATATAATTATAGGTCCCAACTCTATCCTAGTAGAGGCGGGTGCAAATATTTTGGTAGTCCTCCTCATGTCAAATACTTTATGTCATAATAAGGACGTTTACATGTATACATGGCGATGTAATATTGACAAAATTGTATCGATTCAATTGTAATAGATTGTCTCTGAAATACCATTATGGATACAAGCGTCCTTAGAGGTCCCATTTTTTAAACATATCACTATCTGCTGTTAAGCTGGTTTTGTGGTTTTTTGTGCCAGTTTCTTGAAACTTTTCAAGTGGTGACACTGACAGGTGCCATTCGGAGGTCATGTACGATAGAGAGCAAAAAATTGCAAGATTGAAAAAGTATAAGGACTATGTATGTATGCCTAGTAACTGACTTGCGAAAGGAAACCTTTCCAACTCAGATGTGGATTATTACTGTAAAGTTCAGAAAGAAATTATGGAGGATATTGCATAGGAAGCATATGGATGTGCAAAGAAGCATAAAATGTTGAAAGGAGACTCCTGGTGGGATGCAGAGGTTGAATACTCCATAGCAGGAAAGAGGAAAGTGACTACATGGATTATGCATCATTTTCGTGAGGGAGAAGAAGAAGAAGATTTTTTCGCTCTCTGGCAACACAGAAATTAGTTCTTCAAAGTTACGACTCCCTATAAATTAATTAAATTTTAATATTTATTTGCCCATTTTATCTATTTCATGAAATTTGACGAAAGAATGACGAAACAGATATACAATGCAAAAGTGGAAGGATATAGGAGCCGAGGAAGGCCGAGACTAACCTACCATGGCCAAATTGGTCGTGTTTTATCAGAAGGTGATGTCAGAAGCCCCAGGAACCGGTGAGCGTGCATGAAAAGAGCTATGAATGTCACAGAAGCGAGTGAAGTATGCAAGGACCGCGTCTTATGGTGCTCGGTTCTCTGCCTACCCCGCAAGGGACTTGGCGTGAAGATATACATACATCTATTTCATTTATTTAATTGACTTCGTAAATAGTGATAAAATAGTGTACAAATGTTTTTGTAAAGAATAATCAGTATTTGAACATAATTTATCAAAATTGTGCGATCCAACTGTCAAAAACTCAAAGTTCATATCGTAACGTTTACTTTCGATTTTAGTTTTCTTGTGAAAGATTGTTTTTTTTACTGTTAATTCATGCGCATTGGTATGTTTTATTTATCTATTATTTCCTTCTTCTATATAGACAACAAAACAAACTACCGCAATTGCTTATATTATACAAACCTGTTACATACTTAAGTCATTCATAGCTCTCAATAAAAATATACCCTATAAAAGAGAATATTATTATTGTTTTAATGTTAAGTATTAGTATAGAGGAATTAACTTAGAATAGTTCATACATTATAACTTAGTGCTTAAATTTTCATACAATAACAGCTGATCGGTGTGATAAGAGGTCTATGCTCACGAACAATATAAACAACATCAAACCTGAGGGTTGTTACTATAGCTTTGAGAACATATTTACACAGCCCAACATTACACTAGCTCACTGATTTAGTGAGCGACGTCCATACACACACAGGCCCTGCTTTTGTCTCTTTTCTTTTATATAAATATCTTGGAGAAAAATACTGTTACCTACAACTTTTTAAATTTATTTAAATCAAACAAATTGTATCATATTTTTACAGAGCCAACAAGAGTAACTGCTACAAGTGCTACATGTATTGATAATATATTTAGCAATGTAAAACCTTCGTATCAATCTATAATTAATAAAGTTCAGTCAGACCATTCTGGTCAGTTGGTTTTATTTCCAAATTCTTCAAAAATACAAAGAAAGCAAATAAATTATATACCATTTAGTAAAAGCCGCTTAGAAAGATTAAAGTCTAATATAGCAGAAAAAATTGTATTGTTGCCCTATCACAGTACTCCGGACCACTTATACAGTTCGTTATTTAGCTTAATCACTAGTGAATTTAATACAATCTTTACTCCAAAACAACTGTCTGTAAGTGACCGTATGACATTCAGTGATTAGGCAACTCCTGGTATTTACAAAAGTCGGAATAAATTGTATGAACTTTATGAAGAAAGGACCTGCAATCACAATCCGATTTTTCAAGAACTTGTAAACAATTATGCTAAAATATTTAAACGAGCCTGTTCCAATGCTAAGTCTATATATTTAAGAAATAAAATTAATGGTTCAACAAATATTATTAAATTTGTTTGGGATATGATAAATAATGAGACGGGTAGAGCGAAAGTACGTAGTCGAGACTTTCGGTTAAAGATAAATGATATAGATATCAAAAATGATGTAGAATTTGCGACTGAGTTTGAAAAATATTTTTCTAGCATTCCTCTTATTACTACGAGAAATCTTATGTCTTCTTCTATATTTGCTGAACTGGTTCTCAAACAGATCGTGGTAGAATGCGACACAATATTTGAATTTTCAGCTGTATGCCCAAAAGATGCTTTAAACGCTTTTAAATCAATAAATATGAAAAACACTAAAGATCTGTGGGGTCTATCTGTCAAAACCATTTCTTCTATTATTATTTCAGTCGCTCCATATTTAGTTACAATTTTCAATTGTTGTGTGGTATCTGGTGTATTTCCTGACTTGATGAAACGTAGTAAAATCATTCCATTATTTAAATCTGGTGATAGTTCAGACACTTCGAATTTTCGACTTGCTTCCATACCCATTGCCCATTCTCAGTAAAATTTTTGAAAAACTAATGCTTAGCCAGTTGCTCAGACATTTCAATACACATAATTTGCTTCATAGGAAACAGTTCGGATTTACGAGAGGTTGTTCAACTATAGACGTAGGGATTCATTTGCTTAAAAGTATATTCGCGGCATGGGAAGGTTCGCAAGATACCTTGGGAATTTTCTGTGATCTGTCTAAAGCGTTTGACTGCGTGCACCATGACACTTGTCAGAAAATTACACCACTACGGTATCAGGAACAAGGCTCTCGAACTTCTGTCTTCTTATCTGGACAATAGGATACAGAAGGTCGATGTTAATGGTAAAAGATCTTCGGGGTCCCCTGTAGTTATGGGAGTCCCACAGGGGTCAATTCTAGGTCCATTCTTATTTTTAGTATATATAAATGACTTACCTTATTATGTAAGGGATAAACATGAGATTGTATAGTTTGCGGATGATACCTCTTTGACATTCACAATTAATAGACGGTTAGGTAATTATGACGAAGTTAACGATGCTCTCTCTAAAGTTATTCATTGGTTTAGTGTTAATAATCTGCTTTTAAATGATAAAAAGACTAAAGTAATTAAGTTCTCAACACCTAATGTAAGAAAGGTGGCTATAAATGTACATGTTAATGGAACTAATTTAGCCTCTATGGAGACAACTGTGTTCTTGGGTATAACAATTGACTCCAGACTACAATGGGGCCCACAAATTGAAAAATTATCAGAAAAACTAAGTTCTGCAGCCTATGCAGTGAAAACTATTAGACGGCTCACTGATGTTGATACGGCTAGAATAGTTTATTTCAGCTACTTTCATAGTACAAACTTGGTCCCCGGGAGAGCCTTAGAGAAAAATTCAAAGAAATAAATATTTTAACAGTCGCATCGCAATATATCTATGAAAATCTTTTGTATGTGCATAAATACATAGACTCATTTTGTAAAAAGAGTGATACTCATAGCATAAATACTAGATATAAGCATAATCTTGTGTTACATGCAAGCCGTCTCCACAAAATATGTAATTCTTTTATTTCAATGTATACGGTTCTATAACAAACTTCCCAGCAATATAAGAGAATTGTCAATAAACAAATTTAAAACTACTATTAAAGCCAAATTGTGTAGCAGGGCATATTATAAAGTATCTGACTATATAAATGATAAAAATGCCTGGGAGTGAGTCGATCCAATTATAATGTAATTAATAAATTATGTAAATTTGTTTGGATGCCAAAAGAGGGATGCCTGAGTTTTTTGGCAGTATTTTTATCAGTGCTCACCTAGTCATAAACTGCACGGTAGGGAAAAAAATTGTGACGATTCCAAACAAATGTAGCCATTTTTACGGAATAAAAAGATTTTGACTTTGAGGAAAAATTGCAAGATGAAAATATAGGGAGTATGTATATACGTGTAGTAAGCGAAATACTTCCGAATACAAGCCTTTCCGACTCAGATGTGGATGATTGCTGGAAAGTTCTGAAAGAAAATATGTTAGATAGTGCACAAGAAACATGTGGATGCATAAAGAGCCATAAAAAGTTGAAAGGAGACGCCTGGAGGAACACGGAAGTTGAATCCTTCATAGCAAGAAAGTGTGCCTGGATTATATATCTTTGCCCCTAACTGAAAGTATCAGAAAGAAGAAGAAATAAATGTACCGTTGATGCAAAACCAAAGCTTTAGTGATAGAGAAGCGTGAAAGATTAAAATAAATAACAAACTTTTTTAGAGTGAGGTAAAGAAGGCTCGACGTAGTTTGTCAGTATCCAGAATAGACAAGATAAAGTGTGTACTTAGCAGTGGCGAAGGGTGGATATTTTCGGAAGGGAAGCCGGAGAATAAAAAGTCCACTCAGCAAATGCTGCCCGCTCCATGATGCAAAAATATAGGCCGCATGTCCATCATACATGGAAGCTGTTTATATACGAGTAACAGTGGCTTTCAAGTATGATAATGGTGGCTTTGAAAAAAGCCTTTTGAGATAAAGCAGTATGTGTGTATGCGTTCTTTAGTCTTAGTTACTTCGAAAAATATTTCGAACCCTGTTAGTAAAAAATGAAATTGAAAAGTTAACAATAGAAACGAGGACTATCAAAATAAAACCGGCCAAGTGCGAGTCGGACTCGCGCACGAAGGGTTCCGTACCATTATCTATAAAAACGTTCAATCACGTTTGTTGTATGGGAGCCCCTCTTGAATATTTGTGTTATTTTAAATTAATTATTTATTTTTAAAATGAATATATAACTAAATATTCTGTGAATATTTCAAGCATCTACCTGTTGCCGTTATCAATATCGAGCAAAAAAATCACGTTTGTTGTATGGGAGCCCTCTTAAATATTAATTTTATTCTGATTTTTAGTATTTGTTGTTATAGCGGCAACAGAAATACATCATCTGTGAAAATTTCAACTGTCTAACTATCACGGTTCATGAGATACAGCCTAGTGACAGGCGGATGGACGGACGGAAGGACGGACGGACAGCGGAGTCTCAGTAATAGGGTCCGTTTTACCCTTTGGCTACGGAACCCTCAAAACGACCATCTACGACCACTACGACGACCTAGGACTTATTAATATTTTAAAGTAATTCGTCAGTTCTTTTTAGCATAATAAAATAAAACACTGTTGTATAAAATAGTTTTGAAACCGAAGTTTCCTTCGACAGCAAAGAATCTGTTAGACAACAGTTTCATGAATTAATGCCATAACGAACCAACTGTCGGTACAACACACAATACAAATTAAAACAACTCACTCACCACACTTCAGCACAAACAAATAAAATTCGACAAGTAATTGACAAAAAGCCAATTCAACAAAACTAAAGTTTCCCGCTACACACGCATGCGCAGTACGCACTACCCGCCATGTATAAAATCCAGGCAAATAAAATGTATTCCGCGCCTGTCACGATTTTATGTCGCTAAAATCATTCTTAATTTAGAATCATTACAATAAATCCTGCCAAATAAAATATATTACTCGCCAGTAACAGTTTTAAGGCGCTACATTCACTCATAATTTAGAATCTTTATACGTACTATTACTTCTTAAATGATCTTTCTCGCTTACACTTGTACGTTGCTAATTACCTTACTCTGTGACAAGCCGCTATTCTCCGAGTTATTTCGCGTGCTAAATCGAGACAGAACGAGTAGCAGTAATAGGAGTCAGTTCATAGAAACGAAAGGAATAGATGCTCTGTATGAGATATTTTAGTATGAAAAAGTAACCCGGTATTTTTCGGCTTGCAATTTGACAATTGCTATTTAAATTTTTTAAGGCGTTTAGTCAATTCAAACTATTCAAAGTGAGTGGATAATATAACAAACTAAAAATGTCGTTAGCCCATAGATTAGATTTTTCGTAAGGGAAGCCGATGGGAATCGGGTTATATGGACTCTTCGCCACTGGTACTTAGTCTGGCCCTAATTTCTGTTACAATTAAAAATAAACAAAATATTACATTTGAATTTGGAATCTGTCATTTTTATATGATTGTTCATTGAGTTTTCTCATTTTGGCGCCAATACATTGTACAATATTTTGCGATATTAACCCAGCGTGAATGAACCAGTGTATAAAAACACGCACACTTGTCTCAATTGACGCGATCGTACCCCCTTCTCCTCAATAGCTGCAATTTTGGAAATAATGCGTCGATTGTTTAAAATACGAATCACTTGTGAGCGACGTCGATTGTGATATGTGAGCTCAAAGTGTGCTTGGGCGTATTTTACCCCGGTTCATTGTTCGCGTGATAAACATTTTTAACGGAATGTTTATATTTTCTCTTATATATTTTAGATTTTACGTAATAAATAGGACTTTATATAATATATATAGGACTTTATATTTTGGGCTCCGCATGAAACTAAATATAGTCTCATGTTGGAGCGCACTCAAAATAAATTTACAAGATACACACATCAAAAGTGTCTAGGGATCAAGCATTTTTATGCGGATTTCTTGAGATTGAGATGTGGCTTTGTAATAAAAAAATATATAAAATATATAAACGTATACGACACTGGAGAACCCCTGGACGCCAACAGCGATTAAAATCCTGCCAGGAAGTCCATCCTTATAGTGGTGGAACCATCATGGTATGGGCGGGTATTTGGATCGGCGGAAGAACTGAGTTGATTTGGATCAGAGGCAACCTCAACGCTCAAATTTATGCTGAGACGATTGTATCAGACGTCATCGTTCCTCTACAAGTGCAAATCGGTCCCTTATTTCAGTTAATGCATGATAATGCACGACCGCACACCGCAAGAGTTGTAAGACAGACTCTCGCCGCAGCTAACATCAATGTCATGCCCTGGCCTGCTCAGTCGCCAGACTTGAACCCGATTGAGCATGCATGGGATATGCTACAGAGAAGAGCTCTGCCGAATATGGAGGGTATCCAGTCGCAAGAAGACCTTTTTTTGTTGTTGCAACGAACATGGGCGGCCATTCCACAGCGTGATTTGGATGAACTCATTTTGAGTATGCCAAACCGATGTTCTTGTGTTGTTAGTGTTCGCGGTAGAAACACGGATTATTAATTGTTTAAGTTACCCAATAAAATTTTAAAGAAAACTGTTATTTCAGTCTTTTTTTCGAACTTTAATGTTAGTGGTTCAAATGTCAAAAATCCCTTTATTATGAAAATGGCAAATTTCTTTATTAATGCAAAGGTGACTTGGTTTATCGTTACTGTAGACAAACGAAAACACTTTATTTGATGAATCCTTAAAGAAAATTTTAATTAATATCAATCAGGAGAAAAGTTATTGCAAAAATATATGTTGATCCCTAGACACTTTTGATGTGTGTACTTATATATGAGGCTCTATGGTGTCTATCCATATTATCCTTTAATGTATCCTACCCTATTTGTTCTGGGTATGGTAGGATACACTGAGTTACGCGTGCGGAGAGATTTGGCCTTAGCCTTGTACATTTTCAGGCTTTTTCGTGGTAAAAATCACAACCCTGAATTACTTAGTTTGGTTAGGATATGTGTTCCCGACGGATACGTAGGGCGCCGCCGCCGGCCCCCGTTACTGTCTGTGCCTAGAGCTCGAACCGAGCTACAGCGCAATGCTCCACTGACGCGCACACTACGCACCCTCAACCGAATGGCAGAGAGAACAGACCTATTTTCCTGTTCTTTGAACGAATTCACAAGAATAGCTTTGTTAATTTTATGTTATAGTGACTGATTATTTTGTCCTGAATACTTGTCTATCGTATTGGTATAAACTGTAATGGTAGACTTAAGCAAAGATAAATAAATAAATAAAAATAAATAAATAAATATAATAGATTCCACTGTCTATGTCTAATGTCAGAGGTCGCGATATAAATAGTTCACAAATTATTTTCCAAAAAGATACATACTACATTGGTCTCCTATGTGCCTAAAAAGAGTAAGGTTGTATTGGTAATGTCCACTATGCACCATGATGATGTAGTGACAGGCGAGAAGAAAAAACCTGAAATTATTACCTTTTACAACAGTACAAAGGGAGGGGTTGATGTAGTCGACAAGCTATGTGCCAACTACAACGTATCACGCAACTCCAAACGCTGGCCGCTCACCTATTTCTAATGTATGCTAAATATGGCTGGTATAAATAGTTATATAATAAAAAAAGAAAACTGTTCGCTACTAGGTTTGAAACGACGTGATTTTCATTGGGATTGAAGTTGGTGGAAAATCATTTACGGACGCGAAAAGATATTACAGGTTTGCATACTAATCTACGCAAGCAAATAACTGATTCATTGGGGGAATCGTCCCTCACTCCATCACCTAAAAAACTCGGTGCTATCAGGAGATGCCAAGATTGTGTCTATAAAAAAGATAGAAATACCAAACATACTTGCTGCAAGTGTAATAAGTTCATTTGTATGGAATATGCAGAGACAATTTGCAAAACATGTGCAATGAGTTCCGAGGACTCAAACTGATTTTTATATTAGGTAACCCACTGTAATTTTGTTTGTTTTTATGTTATTCTAAATGTTTTCATTAAAAACGAAGTGATATAATACGCTAAAAAGATATTTTCATTAGATTAAAAAAAAAACATAACTACGTCTATTTTACTGTCACGTTTTGCATAAATTTTAGTTTCTTCATAAATAAATAGTTTAATTTAATATTACAAATGTTTTTTTATTATTATGTATATCTAATGACAATATATTATTTGGTAATTCATCTAAAGATAAGAAAACAACTATTTGAAACAAAATATATTGAAATCAATAAGCGGGTAAAATTCACCCAGGTTCATTGAAGATGTGATTGAAAAAAGGTTCATTTACGCCGGGTTAAAATGGAGTGGGGTGATAAAGAGAACCGAATCGCCGTGATTGCATTACACAAAGTAGGTATGGAGCCAAATGCAATTTTTAAAACTCTCCATACGCTTGGTATTAGTAAAATGTTTGTGTACCGGGCAATTAATAGGTACAATGAGACCTCCTCTGTTTGTGACAGATAAAGATCTGGCCGTCCACGGAATGTTCGTACGAAAGAGGTGGTCAAAGCAGTAAGGGAAAGAATTCGAAGAAATCCTGTCCGAAAGCAAAAGATTTTATTTCGGGAGATGAAGATAGCACCTAGAACCATGTCGCGTATTTTAAAAGATGACTTAGGACTTGCAGCCTATAAGAGACGTACTGGTCATTTCTTAACTGATAATTTAAAAAAGATTAGGGTGGTAAAATCGAAACAACTACTGAAGCGGTACGCAAAGGGAGGTCACAGTAAAAAATTGTTTACGGATGAGAATATTTTTACCATTGAAGAAAGTTACAACAAACAAAATGATAAGCTGTATGCCCACAGTTGTGAAGAAGCGAGCGCGCGTATTCCGAGGGTCCAGCGAGGGCATTATCCTTCATCAATCATGATTTGACTTGGAGTCTCATATTCAGCCTTAACTGAGGTGTTTTTCTGTGAAAAAGGTGTGAAAATCAGTGCCGAGGTTTACCAAAATACCGTCTTAACAAACATAGTAGAACCACTTTCTCAAACAGTGTTCAAAAACAGACACTGAATGTTCTAACAGGACTCTGCACCAGCTCATAAGGCACGAAGCGCTCAAAACTGGTTGACCGCCCGTGGAATTTACTTTATCGGGCATGAACACTGGCCCTCTTCTAGTCCAGATTTAAACCCACTGGACTACAAGATATTGCAACATTTGGAAGAGAAAGTCTGCGCTAAACCTCATCAGAATTTGGAGTCTCTCCGAGCATCTCTGGTTAAAGCAGCGGCAGAAATAGATATAAATGTGGTGCGTGCTGCGATCCATGACTGGCCGCATCGATTAAGGGCATGTATTCAAAATGGAGGAGGGCATTTCGAATAATGTAAATAAATTTTTCTTGTACATTTAATTACCTTTAATTTCATATATAACTTTTACATAATTATCAAAAAGTGTATTATTAATTACATCAAAAGTTTTTACAGAACTTATGACCTGACTAGGTATATACTAGGTATCTAGGTAGGTCTGGCCATAAGTTTTGTTACAAATTAATATACGTTTATTTTTTTCATTTCTACAGCGTTCACCCTGCTTTCATGCTTCTTCTGCCATACCCATGTTTCACTACCGTACATCAATGAGGAGTATGTGTGAAGTGAGAATGGTTGATAGAATAAAAAATAGCACGATACGAGAACTTTGTGGAATGAAAATTGATGTAGTGACAAAAATTGAAAAGGGTATGCTGAGATGGTTTGGTCATTTAGAAAGAATGAATGACAAAAGAGTTACGAAAGAAATGTATCAAGCAAGAGTGAATGGTGATGTCGGGAGGGGCCGCCCTAGACGCACACATGTAGATCAAATTGGTGATGTGTTGAAAAAGGGTCAAATCAAAAGTACCCAAAACCGAAGAGCATGCATGAAGAAGTTGATGAGTGTAGAAGAGGCGAGAGGGGTATGTTTGGATCGGTGCACCTGGCGTTCTATAGTCTCTGCCTACCCCGATGGGAGACAGGCGTGATGATATGTATGTATGTGTATTTATTTTTTTATGAAGTAATGTAATCTTAATAAAACTTTTATGTACATATTTATGGTACAAGTCACAGCAAAAAAGAAAAAAATATTCTGTTCGAAATGATCACCTTTGGCTTTGATATACCTTTAATCTGTCTGGCCACGAATCTATGGATTTAAGCACCGTTTCCATGGGAAATTTAGCCACTGCTTGCTCCAGAGATTTCTTAAGAGACACAATGTCGGCGTGCCGTTTCGAGCAGGCCATGATCTCTAAAACTGACCATAATTTGTAGTCTAAGGGGTTCAGATCTGGGCTAAACGAGGGCCAGTCTTCAGCTCTTATAAAGTCCGGAACGTTGGTTTCAAGCTTGGGTAGTTCGTGCCTTGTGACCAGGTGCAGAGTCCTGATGGAAATCTACGGTACGTTTTTAAAAAGTGTATGACTGAGAGGTTTCGCAACATGATCCCAGACCTTTTTGACAAAAAAGAAGCTTTGTGACTCCTTGAGAAGCCACCCTCACTAAACTATTATAGACGCAGGATGATGACCACGTTGTATATTTCCGACCACTTGGGCGGCTTCTTTAGAACGGTGTGCGTTTGTAAAAAATAAAATAATAAATGCGTTTGTAAACACTTTGTAATTTTGCTTGTTGTAGTGCTCTTCAATCGTGAAAATTTTTTCATCAGTAAAGAGCATATTTCTGTGCCTTTCACCTGCGTATCGGGACAGAAGGCGTTTTGATCGATCCGCGCTCTTCAACTGTAGGGATTGATTTAGGGATGTCCTGTATATCGACGATAAGCGCCGAGCTTCAGGTCTTGTTTTATTATACGCGACATAGTCTTGTGGGAATCTTCATTTCTCGCGATAAGTTTTTTTGTTTCCTAATGGGGTTTCGGCGAATTCTGGCTTTAACAGCCTTTGTAGTTTTAAGAGCACGGTGTCGCCCCGATGTTATATGGTCTTCAACAGAGAAGTGTTGGTATATCTGTCGACAGTACGATATACGAACATACAGTTGAAACCAAGCTTTTGAAGTGTCTTGAATATGACTAACGGGTGCAAGGCAATCACTGCAATTCTATTTTTTTAACACCCCATTCCATGTTGTAATTTGATAATAAACACGAAAAAATATGTAAAACGGCAGGAAATCGAAAGAAGTTTTTAACATAATAAACGCGTTCCAAATTCGAAATAATTAAATAGTAGAAAAGAAAAGTTTCTATGTAACAGTATTTATGACCAGACTAGTTATACATAAACTATTACTTTATTTCAGAAAAATCCAACAGGAAGAAGAGGAAGCACACAAGAAGTACTTGGATGAATTAAAGAACGATGAGATTGTAGCTCAACAAATGCAACATGAACACGAACACAAGAGAAATTCAGCCCGTGTACCTACATCAAAGAAACAGATTTTTCGGGGTATCTCCAAGCCTAGGCTAAAAGCCACACGGATTGATGGTTACCTCACCAAGAGCAGACGACCGACAGTCAAGGAGTAAGTATTTACAGTCGTTACAATGCCTAACAAGTATCTATTTTTCTATAACCTTCACGTCAGGTCTCTTGCGGTGTAAGTAGAGAACAAACTGCCATAAGACGCGATCTTTACACTCCTCAATCGCTTCTTTCAAGCGGGTGCGCGGTATCGAATCGACCGCATTCGATACATTTTGATTCATAATGTCGTTATTTTTTATCGTATGCAACCCCTAGTAGCTTGTCATTCCCTGTGCACTAAATAATAACATCATGTTCTCTGGGAGTGCGATCTCTGGTAACAGGAGCGGGATGATATGTTAAATTCCTTGTGTGTCACATCCGGGGTAGTATACTATTCTGATTTGGTGGCAACAAGGGAGAACTACCAGGCGTTTAGGCGGTTCTGCAATCTATATTATAGGAATCGATGTGTTAGGTAACAACTCACAGTTTAGGTCCCAATAATCCGTGGTGCACGGCAGTTGAGCTTCACTTGACTAGCCATCTCTTTGAGGTTTTAAATACCTTATTTGTCATATTGCTGTCTCTCACTTCGTCAAGAGGGGAAGTCAATTCCAAAACTTCCTACTCCTACAAATTTCTTCTGATTAAATTCGTTGTGAGTTCCAAGGCAGCTGTAGGTAGTTTAACCCCCGGGACGGGAATGGACTTCACTGTTCATTGCCTTTTTTGTGGTCGCCGCTGTTAATTCTGGCTACACAGAAGACACAGTGGTGGGTATGAGTGGTGGGCCTGTGCACTAAATAAACTGTTTCCCAGAACCACCCCGAGTGCACGGGTAGCATTTGATTAAGTCGTGACGCAGAACTGTGGTTGAAAAAATTACACGCGACGCTTAATATAAATATTTTGGCGTACAACCGAACTTCGGTCGGACGTAAGTTCGTTCTTTATAGCAACACGTTATACGCGTCGAAATCTCGTAGTCTTGTAGAATTCAGTGGGTGCACCCAAAATTCTTTCTTGTATTTGTCGTCATCTAAAGCCTCTGCAATCACCGGTACTATAAAATAGTCCATTTTTAGACAACAAGACAGCGCTCGTGACACTGAATTCACACAACGTTGCAACCGAATTTCTGCCGCGTAATTTCCGTGCTTATTAGGTGTGTCATACCAGCCGAATACGTCGGAACGTAAAATCAGCCGCGTAGCTTCGGTCGCATATCTTATAATTACGTTATTATAATAACGTTTTCTATATCTATCTATAACTTCACGCCAAATCCCTTGCGGGGTACGCAGTGACTATTATGTCACTGCATACCCCGCAAGGCGTTTTGTGTCTTATAAAAATGATTCGACGACCGCGACCGGTAATAGTGGAACCTGTGTAATACTTGCGCAAATACAACAAAAAGATGAAGAGAGTGAATCAGAGTTCAGTGACCAAGGTTCAGAATTTCCGACCACCTTCTAGCTAGGTGATGATTCTAATTTTTTGATCTCATGGAGTCAACTGAGATTTTTATTTACTATATAAAGCTAGTTAGAGGTATATGTAATATAAGAAAATTTCGCCATACCATACATACGGTTTTATTTGTCTTTAATTTTTTTATACATAATGTATTCTAGTAAAAAGATAAATAAATATTGACAAATTACACAGCGCCACCTAGCCCCAAAGTAAGCGCAGCTTGTGTTATGTATATGTATATATTACTTATTAATATGTCTTATGGCGCTCGGTTCTCTCTGCCTACCCCGCAAGGGACTTGGCGTGAAGATATACGAGGGTCATTTGAAAAGTTCTTAGCCTAACATGGTTAAAGTCATTGGTTTTTTTTATAACTACCCTCATTTTGTAGTTACATTATTTAGCAACAAGAATGCACAGTTTAGTTTATTCACAGTAACTCATTGTTCGTTTACACGTTATACCGTAAGTCAAGTCAGAGCTATTTTTGAAAATGGATAAAATTGAACATCGTGCAGTGATAAAATACCTGAATTTGAAAGGTTTAACTCCAAAAGCTATACATGAAGACATGTCTGCTATTTTGGGTGAGTCCGCTCCTTCATATGCGACTGTTAAAAACTGGGTGGCAGAGTTTAAACGTGATCGTGAGACCAGTCAAGATGAGCCCCGTAGTGGCCGGCCTTCGACTGCTTCCACTGATCAAAACAAAGAAAAAACCTGTGATTTAATTTTATCTGATCGAAGATTGACTGTCGAGGAGATAGCTAAGACTGTAGGCATAGATAACAGAAACAACGGGAGATGTGACATACTACGTGAGTTTACACAGGGACGGTTGTCGGCTAGTTTCACACTACCATAAAACACTCACACACTTAAATAAATAAAAGATGTCATTCTACGCACACAAGTACAACGACACACTTTTGTTAAGACGCTGTCATTGGACGTTTACTCATACAACACCCAAGTAAGCACGCACTACTACAAACACTGATAAAGCGACTTTGCTGGGACACGCGGGTCGATATGACTTTGTCGATATTGACAACGTTATATCGATCTATGATCTATCAAGAAGTGTAATGTTTGTAATAAAATGTTTATGGGGTGTATGAATAGGCAGACAGACAAAAATTGTAAAAATATTTATTTCGGTATACGCACCTAGTATACATCCACTCCAATTTTGTTTATCTGTATAGATTAGTGGTTCAAATCCCTGAAATATATCCATAGGTCTTTAAGGCGCGACTACTGCCGTTACAAATGACTGCACGCACGCTTGAAGAGCTAATATTTATAGCTCTATTCATGCATGCTTCCTTACTCTCACATTCTGATAAAACACTGCCAATATGGTTGTGGTAGTTGAGTCTCACATCTTATATTCATCCACTTTCGCGCTGTATATCTTTTTCGTAATACTTTCCTCTTGAAGCATTTTGCATCTCTGTATTACTTACTCTCTCACTCTGACGCCTTGTGTTATTATCAATGGCAAAAACATAGCAAGAAAATATTGTCGTGGCCCCTCCGCTGTGTAAGCACTATCAGGGCGCTAAGAATTTCGTAATTTATTGCCTAAAACAAACTATATCACATTCGCTTAATATTATGGGCTATGATGTCTATATTATCTGATGTGGGGGTGTATACTTGTAACCTGAGTCAGTTTTTTAAAAAAAGCCTGCATTTTTCACGTCTGTATACACTTTTTAATGTGCTGTTGGGTGAATTTGATATCCTCATTGATTTATTTCTTTTGTGATCATATATTTTCAGTAGCCCGTTGTTGACTGATGATAACACCAGTACAGATGGCTCTACTCCCATGGGGCCATTAGTCAGGCCAATTAACAAAACATCTCCAGAGTTACTCCCCAGTTACGGGAAATTACTAAAGACTTTTCTGGATAAGAAAATTAAAAATGTTTCTGGAATTTGGAATAAAGAAAATGGCGAAAGTGTAAAGGAAACGGTAAGTTGGAACTATTTAATTTATTTAAGTCTTCTAACAACGTAAAACACGCCGCAGAACCCGGTTCCATTCGCGTTGCCGAAAGCTGGGAGCTGGTAATTTGCGACAAAAACCCGATTTCTTTTTCTTGATCGATGATTATTTTCGCTCTACCTGCCATTATTATGGTCGCATTATATCATTACTCTTGTCATTGTTATATTTTCAAACATACATTTTAATTGTAATTTTGAGAAAGTTCGATTTACTTGTTTTTTTAAACAAAGATGTGACATCTTAAATTGTACGGAAATGTAAGGCAGAAAACAATGTCACGTTATTAGGCAAATGAGTGTATTATCCATTGATACTACTACAATGGCATATAACATTGTTAGCCTCGTTCTGCATTATCTATTCTATTGTTTTTGCAAGCAAAAGTGAGATAGTGTTTTTTAATTATTGTAATTTATTATGTATTAATTTAACCAAACTTAACGTTATCCTACTGAAAAAAATTTAGAATTAATAAACTGAGTTTTTATATAAACAATTCGGTCGGTAATGACCGAATGAAAAGGTGAAGGTCGGATCGCAGTCCCTATACGATAGCTATTTGTGCCATATATTTGATGGTCTGTTACAGAAAGTGGAACCTGAAAGACGATGTAGTAAAGAAGATATCCATGAAGAAAAAGAACAAACGAAAACGGGTGTACAGTCATTGTTAGTGTCGTTGCCCTTGCCATATTCGGGAATACTTCAACACAAGTTTAACCCACCAGACAATAGACATTTGGAGACGGGGAGTGTGGACTCTATGCGCCTGGAGTTGTGCTATTTTAAACCAATCGAAGGGACTACACCAACTGGGTAATATTTTGTGTAACAAATTTATTTTAGTTAGTGGTGTCGATCTGATAAAGGGATAGATTATGATCAGCTTGAATGACCGCCTGTCGCCAGTGCCTCATAAAGCACGCGGTGCAGACAGGCGAACATGTCCCAAGGAAGACAAAGTCCTAAGTCCACATATACAGCCATATAAAAAAATGTGGTCAATTAACTCAACAGAAGCGGAATTTCAGTTTCATTTAACGTTTTGGAAAAATACTAAGTTATTTCGTGCCATGGCGTTTCACAGCTGGATTTTGATACCTTACCGAACCAAGTTTATGGCGCCAAATAGACACAGGGTAGTGCTCAACTGATAATCTAGAGGACCTGATTTCGAATCCCACTTAAGCGTAGATGATATTTAATCCATCCACTTTAAAATTATTAGAATGTTATCCAGGCTAAAATCAATTTCAAAACATTTTGCATACAATATTGAGTAGAAAACAAATATACAAGCCTGATGGGAAATGGCCACTGTAGATTGCAGCGCCGGCAGCAGCTTAACTGCCATTCTTTTTGTACATTTACTCAGATGGGCTACTAAATAAGTCATTCACTTTATTTACATGTCTTTACACTGAATACCGTTCGGAAATTGACGCAGATGTTAGGTTGCATTGTTTCGAAAATTTATGGTCACTTACACTCACAATTACTGTCGAATCTCTACAGTAGGAGATGTATAAGAATTTTGACACACATTTTTAAATAAATAGTACAAGTAGACATAGGGAAGTATGTACACGTGACACAAGACCGCACCGTCTTAACCACTTCCCGAAGGCATGTTGCGTTATTGCAAGCGAGTGAGCAACTAGTGCGCTTCCTGGAAGTTGCTGCGTAAGCAGTGTAGGTAGCGATACTCTTTGTGGCAAGCCTTCGTAGGCTATGGTAAGGCTGCACATGAAATAACGTGCTAACTGTGTAACCATAATATAAGCAAAAATGATCTCAGTATTCATAAAAAAATAATAAAGCAAAACCATTTTTGTTTTAGTAGTGGCAGGAGCATGCCTTTAAGAGTACCTAGCTTACGACTGGAGCAGGAACCCCGCACCCCGAGTCCAGCTCACGAGGTTGTTCCGAGCAGAGCACAGTATCTGGAAGGGCTGTGCCACCTTCGCAATTTGTCACTAGCAAGGAACTTACCTTCAGCATTTGTCATAGTCCTCAGTGCTTTAAAAGCTAAAACGGTAAGGTTTTTGTCAGTTTAACAAGTGTCCTAATTATATTGATTTGATACTAAGTCAGTTGCGCATTTTATTTATTCAATACAATATTACAAGACAAACCACAAAACTAAGTAAGTCGGGTTATACAAGTTAAACAAGATGTAAAAAAATGTAAGATTATATAAAGAAGGAAAAATCAGGTGATGGAATGTAGGTGGTATAGTACGTGTAAATCTTGTGTGTACAACATTTTGAAGGTAAATAATTTATTTACAGGAACGTAATAAATGTGAAACAAGTGTGCGACACAGGGTAAAGAAAACAGTTCCTATAAATACAGTGCCAACATTACCCGATAAAAGAAACATTTCCAATAGGGATAAACAAATTGTTCAAGTTGATGGCATTACGAAATTAAATACAAAAACAAATTTAAGAAGAACAAGATCTATGGGTAGCATATCTAAAGACGAAAATGAAACTACGCCGAAGAAATCAAAGTTAAAGGAAAGAAAAGTAGCTTCCGAGAGGAGGCCCTACTTGAGGAGCGATTCCAAAAAGTTCAATGCCAAAAGAGAACTTGATAGTCCATCACCGATTCCTGAAATTATTAATAACAATAAAATTAATTTAGCTGTAAAAAATTTGTCTAGTCCATTGAAAAATTGTGATCTGAAGAATATATTGCATGAGCAACTTAGGATTGAAGAGATGATTGAACAGGAGAAGGAAGATTTCGAACTAGCGCGGAAAATGGACGCAGAGTGGAACGGTCGACGCCAGCCGCGGCGCTCTACCGTCAAGCGCCAAATGACGCTCAACCGCACGCTTAGGCCTGCCAAGAAATTAAAAGTGTAAGCTCCGTACAGGCTTTTGTTAGAAAATTTCAGTATTCTGTTTTATTGCTACATCGAATACAGTCTGATATCGAAAGCTGGTACGTACCACTATAACACATTGTGTTTGTGGTAGCGATTGCCACTGTCAAGCACAATGTGTTGTACATGACAGTTTTTAAAATTTGAGCCGTATTTTCCGGTATACAATTGTACGTTGCGTCTTTAATTTATGGTTATTTCTTGTTATAATGATAAGAGAAAAGTACGCTGCTTATTATGCGGTTGTTTACATATAATATATGTGAAGTTTTAAATCCAAACAATGCACAATGTTTTATTTTATGCACAGAGGAAATATGTTGTGATTATTACAGCAAATGAGATGTTCTATTATTTATTTTATATCGGTTGTAGTACTAATTATATCTGAGCTGTGAATGAACGTGATTGTTGATAAGGGTTTAGGAACGACCCCAACGTTAATAAATAGGCGTATATAATACTGTCTGCGTCTGTTAAATTATGTTAATATATATCTTCAGGCCAGGTTCCTTGCGGGGTAAGCAGAGAGAACCATATAAATAAATATATATTAACATAATTATATAAATATATTCACGTAAATTACGAAATAAGAATCGATGTTTATTGATAAATAAAATCATTTTGATGTCCGTTGAAACGGCACATTAGAAGTTTTACTTTATGTTAGCATGGTTAGCGTATGAAACTTTACATTTGAGATATATCTAAAGTATAAGACTCCTATTTGGGAAAATATCATCATTGGTTGATCGAAACTCTTTACTCTTTTAACTAGAACCCGCATCCCGACATGCGTGATGTCACATGCGCGAGGTCCATTCAGATAATCATTTTCATGGCATCAGACCCACATTTCTTACCCCCCAGTAACGGCTGAACCCTGCAAGCGAACGCGTTAAGCGAGTTATCGAGAATCTAGTTTTTGTGTGTCACATAATTATAAATTCTTGAAATTGCAATCTTTTACAGGGGATTATGTCATGTACCTAACTTAACGCTAATTACATTTTCAGTTTAATTGGACAAAAAAATAATATTTCTAAAAACGAGAAGTCGTAACTGGTTAATAGCTGCCATCCACCTACGTCTAATCTATTTTTTTCATGACATCAACACTATTCAAAAACTGTTTTTTTCCTTTCTAAAATTATACAAGCTGTTGTAGTATGCTTTTAATATTCTGTTGGAAGTAAAGGCAACATAACATTTATTCGTGTGTAAATTGAGTAATTTCAAAATCTATTCAGCTTTATTTGATGAAACAGCTTCAAAACCATACAACATGTATTGAATTGAGAGAATCAAAAGGTAATCGATGCCAATAAATGGACAAATGCGACTCGCGTCGCGACGCAGTGGTACGAGGCAAGTTCGAAGCGTGGTAAGTGGGCGAGTCAGGGTTGCATGGCTCGAATGAACTACGCTAGTCTTGAAATAACGCGAGTATTTTTTGAAGTCTTATGAAGAGAACTTTTATAGATTTTTAAATTAGAGGGTTCAGTGATTTAATGGAATCGGTCAATCCGGATCCGGACAAAAATGATTAAATAAATACCATATTTAGTGAAGATAGAACCAATTACAACAGTAATTATTATAAAATAAAAAAATCTATTCGGATTCAATTATTTTTATCGGTACACATATATTATACGATGTGAATGTAAAGTAATATGCATTGCAATATTGACTTTACTAATCTGAAAAATAAGGCATTTTGATATATAGTAATAAATTGAAACATCTATTTAAATAAGACAAAAAAATATCGATTATAATGCTTTTATTTTATTACTACTATCTTTAGAAAAACCATTCCAATTCACCGACAAGCATTATACTTCATGATAATTACGGAGATGTACAAACAGGATACGATATAAAATACAAAATAAAACTCAATTTACATATGTATCTAAATGTTGATTGGCTTTTCGTACTAATTTTAAAATCGTTCGGAATAACCTAAGTTTTTTATACATCTAAGGTGGTAAACAAGCATACGGTCTGTCTAATGGTAAGCAGTAACCGTAAGCCCGTTGGACAGTGGCAACACCAGAAATGTCTGTCACTCGCGCGTTGCCGTCTCTGTAAACCACGCCTTTTTTAAAGAACTTGGCTACCGTCCGTAGGGAAACCCCAAGGCAAAGAGTTCATTCTACAACTTAGAGTTCTGTAGGTTAGGTAGAAAACTTCTTTGGAAATGCACTATACGTGAACATTGCAGTTCCACTGTATCCCCGCAGTCGGCGAGCAGTGGCGACGGTAAAACTAGGCTATTGGCATTATTATCCTACATATTAAATTATTTATTTCCGTATTCTCGAGATATGGAATTCATGAATGTGAAAAAAATCTACAATTAGGTGACACATCCGCAGCAGGTTAGCAGTTTTGTACTACAAGTGTTCAAGTTACAAATAACTCAGTAGTTTGCCACTTAAGAAAATAATCAATATACAGGATATAAATTTACATCATGAATTAATTTTATGTTATAAGATTATGTACTAGCAACACTGAATTCTTTGTCAGTTAAATTTACCTAAGCAGTTTTACGCGAGTTAATTCATTGTTGGAATTCTTAATCTATATTTTTTACTAAATGGAAGTGTTAAATACCCACACATATTCACCATGTGCATAAATCAAAACTTTTGCCAGCTATTTTCACAGACGCTAATATGAGAATATAAAAGAAATTCATTCACATTTAAAAGGGTTAAAGAGACATCCAGAACGGGATTTTTTCATAATATTCGTGTCTGTATGCCACCTGTCACACAAAAAGCGATCGCACCGTATCGGAGCTCGCATTTTGTGTCACAGGTGGCATACAGACACGAATGTTACATAAAAATCTGTCCACGGATCGCTGCCGTTTTCCCGCGCAGTGTGTTTCGGCTTTAAATATTACATGGTATGCTTATGATATATTGTCGATTTATAACGTCCCTTAGTAGATAAAATTTTAAAAGTTCATCATTAATTATCGCGGTGAAATTTTATAACATAAAATAGCACAATAGAAGGTCCCCTAGAATGCATTTGTATAAAAGCTAGACTTATATGGACCGTCATATTGAAAGATAATAGAATTAACGTAACTATTCAAATGCTTTAAATCAGGGATTCCCAAACTATTTTGGGCAAGAGACCCCTTTTCCAAATTGAACTGATACCGCAGACCATAGATCCCTAGGAGTCGATATCAACCACTTTGGGAATCCCTGCTTTAAATTATACTCCATTCCAATTACAATTCTCGTAACGATATACAGCTTTCTACATGAACGTCCTCTGCACATTTCATATACATAAACGTATATTCTTTGTTTATGGTGGTAGTAAATAACCATATATATTGAGTAATTTAATTTTGTCAACGTATCTTATTTTTAATGTAGTTTGATATTGGAATGGAGAATAAGTATATAAATATTATAAAAATATGGCCAAGGAGAAGCAGTGTAATGTTTACATATAATAAAAATTGTGGCAGGGTCGAGTTTGTACTAGGCATAATATGTTGAAATAGTGATACAGTAGTATAGTCTACTACAGAAGACAAACAAGACGGTAATTATATTTTTATTATTGTCTGTCCATTTTGCTCGCATTGCGTTTAACCTAATAATCGGTTTTTAATGAAATTATACACGACCATATATCTGGGATAGTCATTTGGGCTACAATTTATATCGGAAATATGAAAGGTTGTTTACTCGAGGAAAATTCAAGAAACCAACTTCAAGTAGGTGAATCCTAACTAATCATTTTTGTTTTTAACTTACTCGTCTATTACTTTATTCTGCCTACCACGCAGGGGAACTTGGTGTAAAGTTATAGATAGATCTCTTACTTCGAAATATTTATGCCGTAATTAATTAATATTTATTGTATCGCCACACACCAAAATATCAATGTACATAACAATTGATTCCTTGTCTACCCTGTAAACAGTACCTTTAAGAAATACTATGCCAGCTTTCAATCTGATACCGCATAGTCAACTAGCGTAGATTATTCAATGAATAGTTTTAGTGGGACTTATTAATAAGTGCTGTTTTATGGACGTTGGCGTTTTCATAACATGTGTAATATATGCTTTGGTTCTTAAACGTGCAGTGTTGTAAGTGATGAAAGCAGGGACCGGAACCACTTACAATTAAACCTATAATACTATATCGGGTATTTCATAGACTTATTTTCACAAAACTGTCAATTTGATAAGTATATCGTCAAATTACCCTAACGAGAAGCTAACCAAGTGATACAGTTATTTCGGGAACAAAAAACGACATTCTGAAAGTTGTTTATTCAATCGAGACTGAACGTATAGGTATATAAAAAAATGCCGGAATACGTACGTAATGCTAAGTCGTTAAATATTGAAGTTCTAACACCCTATTAGACTCTGTAAGCATATTGGAAACAGTTAAGCTTATTCATAAATGTTTCCAAAACGATAGGCTTACTCGATCAATAGGGAAACCATATCCGTTGAGCAACCTTATGGGTTTTCCGGTCCTTGGATAATAGTCATATGTAACCGATCTATTCAAACTGTTTGATATACTCTAAAAAGTATCGCCTTTTTGTATGTGCACAATAGATTGAACACGTCGGATATACGTCATTCATCGTTTACTAAACTGCAAAAAGGTAATATCTCTGTTTATGTCAACCCAGGGTTATTATTGCCAATGAATAATAAACACCTAGATAGCAGCTCTGTCAAGAAACTGTACTGTAGATCAAATTCGTCCTCCCATACAAATTGATCGGTCAATCTGAACAATTCGTATGGTGGCTATTTATTTTCAACTTTTAGACCGATGTTGTCCAGTTTTTTTTTATCTAATAAAGGCCTGAAAGGCGTAGGTTGTGTAGACAAGGCGCTTAGCAGACAATGAACTCAGCTGACACGATCGTTATAAACTCACACACGGGTGACAATCTGAATGCATGCACTAGGTAAAAATACATTACGGAAAGTAATGGAAAAACAAGTATTACGTTGTTCCATACAACATAACAAAGGGTAACATTAGGCCCTAAACACATTTTTGTACCTACCACTGAAGTGTACCTACTACCAATAACGTTTAAATATTTCCAGAAGCATCTCGCACGATCCTGTATAAACCACTTTTTACATGCCACACTGGCTCCCTTACGAAAACTTCCGGACACATATGTACCCTTTGTATAATCGGCACCTTATATAGATTATGTATGTAGATATAGATCATGCATAGGGAGGTGCAGTCTGTCTCTGTGTGTGGTTAATGTTTTAATTATTGATTCACGTTGATTTACATCATGAAAGATATAGCAATTATCACGGACCAAGCCTTTTCAGAGATGAACGATCGTCCAAACGTTCGCCCAACAAAATCTTCGCTATCTTTGAAACCTTTACTCCACAAACACCAATTTGCTCGAGGGGCTCAATTTGCTCGAATATAAAGTACCTTTCTACATATTTTATATCAAGTTGGACTCACACAGGAAAAAAATGGCACAACATGGCAGGGGGCACATATTCAACGTTGCAGGCATCAAAATGTGATTGGTGGTAAATCAAATAAACGCGGCACCACCTTCGGTACTAACAAGCAATTCCTCATAAGCTTACTAGGAACATCAACTTGCAGGAACAATAACTTTTTGGTTATGGTCTTCTGTGAGATGGAGGGACTTCCTCAGTCGCCCGACATTCCTCGGTAAATCCCTATCTCTATCAGAGATAGGATCTCTTCATCACCGAGAATACAATGCATTGTGTAACGTTATCCGGCCCACGACTGGCCATCGTCTGCTGAGCGCCTAAACTTCTTCGTTGTGTTTAATACAATAAGTGTGATGACATACCATTTAAGGTCAAATTCAAAATTTACTATACTTCCATGTAGTAGCATAATAAAATGTATAATGTATGTACACTTATGTAACCAAAAATAAATGCAAAAGTAATTTTTTCATGGTTCAAACGTAGCAATTATATCGCCATGGATCTCATGATTTGTGATTAACTTGTGATGTAAAGAAATTGTAATTTAACTGGATATGTTACTTGTGAAGTGGTGCTCTGAATTAATTATAATCCTTCAAATATCCAAAACTCATTATTTATCTAATTGTTCTTTTATAGGATTCAGTGTAATGCGCAATTACTGAGTCAGTGGTTACTCTTGAAACTAATTCTGATCGTTTAGAATTAAACTCTTACCCGAAACAATATGTAGCGCCAGATAATTTCAATCTTGGCGGATTGATGAGGTAATTTTAATGTGATTTAACCTTTTAACATGTCTAAAAAGAACACCGACCGCGCAAGCGATGCTCCTTGTATTGCAAGCATCTATAGTACTACCGTAACCGCTTTACATAAACTGGGTCTTATATTTGCTTGTCTCCCGACATTGTATAGGCTTTAACAAAATTAATAATAACTTATAAGCGCGGATGACGCTTTATAGTTTACGCTCAACTATAAAGCGTTGAATTCGTGAGACGCTTATTTTACTAAGTACTCATTAATGAGCTTTCTTCTTCCTTGCATTATTCTGTTTCCTGATCCGTTAGGATAGACGTTGATGGTACTAGACAACTGATAAACATACGTAAATACATTTATTTTTTTGCAAATACATTCTTATGATACATAGAAAATACCTAAACCAAGACAAACAGACATGTTCATGCACACAAATGTTTGTCCTGTGTGAGCATCGAACCCACGAGCGTTGGTCTCAAAGTAACGTAACAGCGCGTCCACTGCGCTACCGAGCTCGTCAAATAATAAATAATTAATACTTTTGTAGTGCAGGTGTATTGACTTTGAAGTAAACATTATATATTATAATGAAGTTCAGACTACTTGTTTTTATTGACAATTATTGTAGGTACTATAAAAATGAAATGTTAAATGACATTAGATTGTGTTCTAGGTCATTTGAAATTAGATTACCTAACTGTTTTTGTGACACACTACACAACCTTTTATCATGGAATAATATAAAATGTAACTAGGAACGTTGAGGGGTTTGTTGCAATGGCCGATTCAAAGGTGTATAACTCCATATGTGCAGAGCGACCAAAACGCAGGTGAATCAGTTTGAAATTATTTTCTTATAAAAAAAATGCACAAACACACGCCGCCATAGTCTATTTAATTTTGTCATTTAATGCTCTCGATCTTTTGACGTGAATAAGTCTTTAAATTTGTTACCATAGTAGGAGGCAATTCAGAAAACACACTTGTAAATGTGAAAGTATCTTGGTTTTGTCCTTCTTTCACGTCAAAACGGATTAATCGTAGCGGTAAGTCCCAGATAACAGCTAGTTAGCCATATTTAATATAATTTCTTTTACAGATTACATTTTTTTAATTATGCTGTTTGATTGATATTGGGGAATCATCGGAACTCCCGAAATACAAATCCCGCCGGCCAAAAGTATTCCTTCCTTTATAAAGGTCGGCAGATGATGAGTCGGAACCTTCACCACAAAGGAACTAAAATTTACTCAATGGCGAGATTCCAATCGTTCGACCCTCAAGATGACTCTTTATACGTTAGGAGACATACAAGCAAACGGTTAACCTGATTTATCAGTATCACTCGCGCAATGCCACCCCTGCTGCTAACGCAGCGACTCCTCAGAAGCTTATTGGTGGCCTCAAGTTGGTCCTCTTCACATAATCTACAACTTCCTCGACCTTTGTAGACGACTGCAGCCTAGAAAGCGTACAACGGCGTCGATGGTATTTCCATGCATAGTTGTGACGGTCCGGCCTGTGCAGTACCGCAGTAGCTACAATTGGAGGGCTTATACTCTTCTTTATAATTAGCAAGAATCCAGTTGCAAAACTTTGTGAGCTGCCACGCAACGAATTGATGAGATGGTAATACGAACTTTTTCGTAAGCACGTCCCAGGATTAACGTATTTACATTTTTAGTATTGACGGTATAAACGGCATTGTTGAAAACGGATATGGTATTAATTTTTTTTTACACTACGTCACGCGGCATACATGTATAGGACCCACCAGTGGGTGCCGTGACCTATGAACGCTTTCAAAACATTAAGCATCACTAACGCGATGCTACCTCTGTTGCTAAAACACAAACTTAAAACTGGTGACCTCACTCACCCAACAACCCTCTAGTGGGTTGTTAGTTGGCTGCGGTTTTCTGTGAGGTAGAGTGACTGACCTGACGACATGCTTTGATTTCTTTTTTTTCCCCACTAAGGTGGCAATCAAGCATACGGCCTGCCTGATGTTAAACAGTCACCGTAGCCTATGGACATTTGCAACACCAGGGGCGTCACTCATGCGTTGCCGACCCTCTAAAAACCTCTTCACGCATTTCTTGAAGAACGCCATGCTGTAGTCCCTTGGAAAAACCTCGGCTGGGAGCTCATTCCACAGCTTAAGAGTTCTCGGAAGAAAACTTCTCTTGAATCGCACAGTACGCGACCATTGCGGTTCAAGCGTGAGGGTGAACTCCCCGCCGTCGGCGAACGGTGCGGTTATAAAAAGTAGCTGTCGGCATCATTTCGAACAACTCTTCAAAACAAACTGTTGTACAATCGGTAGAACACACAAAGGGAGGCAAAGTCTCTCCTTAAACTTAAGGGTTCAATACCGTGTGTAAGCTTAGGATTGTCGACAATTCTCACAGCTCGTCTCTGAATCGAATCACACGGTCCAAGCTGGTATCCAGGTGCTCCCGCCCAAAGGTGACTGCAGTACTCCAAGTGCGGTCTGACTTGAGACTTATATGTCTTTGCCCGGCACTGAAGTACTGCTTAGCTCTGTTGAGCACACAAAGTTTTTTCGACGCCAGCTTGACTTTCTCCTCCAGGTGATTTCGATATTGCACATTACTGGAGATCTTGACGCCAAGCATCCGGTAAGAGGTGTGTTCTGGAATTTAGGAACCACAGCAAATGGAGTTTTCTTAGCGGTGAACGCGCAAACTTGTGTCTTCATGGGGTTGAATTCGACCAAGTTAAGCCGGCCCCAGTCAGGTACTTTAGCCAAAGTACCATCCATTTCAGACACAGGTTTGTCGCGGCTTTCCTCCACAAGGGAACGAGGGATGTTTGCACGACCTGTATAATAAGTGTTCCCGGTGCTGTCGTCCGTATAACAATGCATGCTATCAATTGACAACATATCATTGATATGCAGCAGAAACAGCGTCGGAGACAGTACAGAACCCTGAGGGACGCCAACATTGATATTCATACTATCGGAGCATCAACCGTTTTATCGTTGGATAAAAAGCTGGCGACCCATTTGCACAAATCCTCGGGCAGCCCGTATGATAGTAACTTCGATAGAAGACTCCGGTGCCAGAGCCGATCGAACGCCTTCGCCATATCTAGGCTGACAGCCAATGCCTCACCTTGACTCTATCGCCAAAGCCCAGCGGTGTGTAAGATACACTAGAAGATCACCAGTTGAGCGACAATGGCGAAACCCGTATTGACGGTCGCTAATCAAGTCGTGATCCTCTAGGTATCCTAGGAGTCGTGTGTTTATCACACGCTCCATCTCCTTGTAGAGAAGGGAGGTTATGGCGATAGGGCTGTAATTCTATGGGTCTGATCTATCACCCTTTTTGGCCACCGGGTGCACATTAGCGGTCTTCCATGAAGACGGGACTTGCCCAGTGGAGTAGGAAAGCACAAAAAGGCGCGTTAGTACAGAACACAACTCAGGAGCACACAGCTTCAACACCACTGCCGGTATACCACCCGGCCCACTCGATTTATGAATGTCGAGACTCGAGAGAGAGTAAGGCCCGCCGGACATCTCGCTGGGTAATGGAGATTTCCGGCATTGAGCTACCGCACCACGGGATGGTAGGTGGCACTGCTCCCCCGTCATTCATATTCGAGTTAGACGCAAAGAGATTACCGAGTAAATCGGCTTTCTCCTTAGCGCTATGGGCCAAACTGCCATCCGGTTTTTGCAGTGGTGGCTTGGACGGTTGACAGAAATTTCCCTCGGCAGCTTTAGCGAGCGACCAGAAAGCACGATTTCCAGAGGGAAAGCTCGCAAGTCGCTTGCCAACTCTGCTGACGAAATCGAATTTTGCTCTAGCAACCATCCTTTTACTGGACCTCGAGGCAGCATTCAGTTTGCGCTTCAAAACAGACAAAAAGATTGATGCGCACTACCTCTCTTAAACTGCACACAAATGAATTCTATGCACCACGACGTTTGTTAACGCTGTCGACCTTTTAACTGAAAATCGTGAATCAAGCTTGTAGACACCTGATGTCCTTCTCTGTGTACATTTGTACTGTCATATGTCATATTTCGTTAAATTTGGTTTACTGTGATATAAATCTTTGTAAAAACAGGTTCGCTCCGTTGAAAAGTAAGTAATTATTCGATATTTTATTTTCTATATTATTGAAAAGCAATATTTAAGATTAATTATTAATATCTATACATATAAATAAAATTGAAGTGTCTGTCTGTGATTTCAAAATAAAGCCTTTATCTTAAGCTCATATTATAATTTTCACGTTACCAAGGCCTAAATACGCATTTTTAACTTTTTTGTGTGTCTGTTTGTTTTGTCCGGGCTAATCTTCGAAATGGCTGAATCGATTTGACGGAACTTTCACTGGTAGGTAGTGGACTGTTCAGAACAGAATATAGGGTACTTTTTATCCCGTAAATATTTAGGGATTCTGCGTAAAAAATGAAAAACTGTTAAAATTAGGGGGAAATATCTTCCCCTTCGGGGACTTTGCAATTTTATTTTTATTGTTTTCATAGAATAAGTATTTTTTAAAATAACTACGAATTTTTTATATAATAAAAATAAAATAAATATACGTTGCCTCCCGTAAAGGTCAATAGATGGCGCTGTATGAAAATTGAATCGCTCTATGGTTGCATCTACGACCCTGAACTTTGATTTTTTTTAAACAGAAAGGATTTGATGTCTATAGCGAAATAAAGACTACCAAAAGCCTAAATCTCATGCGTGCGAAGCCGCGGGCTTCAGCTAGTTGTAAATAAAAGCGTAGGTATGCAAATTATTATCTCCTGGTGTTGTCAATTAATAAATTTACCCCGATTTCGGGGTAAATTAAAATAATATTTTGTATTGATACGTATTAGCTTTCTTTAAATTTATTCTATCTTTTGGTTACTAAGTTCGTTATTATAAAATGCCGAGCAGTCTCGATCCTGGTGGTACGAGAACTAAAACGCCGGTTTTTTGGCCGTAACAACTTGACGCCACGCTCGCGCGCCGCCCGCAACAACAAGTAATGTCAAAAGACCGCTACATAGGCGATATATCACCTAATAATTTGTACAAATTATAATCAAGGTCAAACGACACAATTGAAATGTCTTGTGTACCATGTAATTACACATCGGTAATTGAGAGTCAAGGTGTGTGATATGGCAACGGCGTTCGATCCTGCCTGTACTATCATCCGCATAGCAGTGAATGCCATGAATTGACATATTATTGATATGCAGTAGGAATAGCGTCGGGAACAACACAGAACCAGGGTGCACCTGGATACCAGCTATGTATGAGCTTTGCATTCGGTGCAAAGACGAACAGTGAGAATTGTCGATGATCACACACACACGGTAGAGTTTACGCTTATACATGTAGATTTTATGTTTAGTTACGGACCTGGAGTTTTAGGAGAGATTTGGTTTCCTTTGTGTGTTTTACCGATTGTACCGGTTGTGTTCAGAGTCCGACGAGTAATTCGGTGTGATGCAAACAGCCTAGTTTTACAATTACACTGCTCGCCGACGTCTGGGAATCATCCTAACACTTAACTTGTTGGAGAATGTAGAGAAATAAGGGCATAGGTACTGAATTTAATTTCCACTTGTGATGAAAAGTGAATCCTGTATAATAATCGAAAATGACGATCGGGCTGAAAGACAGGCAAACCATTTCCCAATTAAATTGCGCATTAACTATATTGGTATTTCTCTGCGAAACGAGACACTTGTATTGTTACAAAATTATGCCAAATATTGATTTGTTGAAATTTCTGCATTATTTATATACTTACATAGTTCTGTGAAGATACCACAAAACATTGGATTGAAGTGCCACATTACTCGTAAATCTTTTGAAGTCTGACCGGTCCAACAGCATTTCCAAACAACACTAAGTCTATGTCTTTACTATGCTAAAACTTGAACATCAATCTAAAACAAATTATAAGCATACGTAGCTATGGAGTCCATAGAAGTCTCAACAGGCGGAACGTAGTCATCTTTTGCACTATTAAAAATAACTATGAAAGTAACTTTTTTTCAGAGATTCTTGCAGCATTGGTATTAGTAAAATGTTTGTGTACCGGGCTTATAATAGGTACAATGAGACCTCCTCTGTTTGTGACAGATAAAGATCTGACCGTCCACATAGTGTTCGTACGAAAAAGGTGGTCAAAGCAGTAAGGGAAAGAATTCGAAGAAATCCTGTCCGAAAGCAAAAGATTTTATCTCGGGAGATGAAGATAGCACCTAGAACAATGTCGCGTATTTTAAAAGATGACTTAGGACTTGTAGCCTATTAGAAACGTACTGGTCATTTCTTAACTGATAATTTAAAAAAGAATAGGGTGGTAAAATCGAAACAACTACTGAAGCGGTACGCAAAGGGAGGTCACAGAAAAAAATTGTTTACGGATGACAAAATTTTTACAACTGAGCTACATTTTAACAAACAAAATAACTGTATTTATGCTCAAAGCTCTAAGGAAGCTTCCCAATTAGTCGACAGAGTGCAACGTGGGCACTATCCGACTTCAGTGATGGTTTGGTGGGGTATTTAGCTATGAAGGAGTGACTGAGCCATACTTTTGCGAAAAAGGTATCAAAACATCGGCACAAGTGTATCAAGATACCATTCTTGAGAAGGTAGTGAAGCCCCTTAACAACACCCATGTTCAATAACCAAGAATGGTCCTTCCAGCAAGATGCGGCGCCGGGTCATAAAGCTCGGTCTACGCAGTCTTAGTTGGAAACTAACGTTTCGGACTTCATCAGAGCTGAAGACTGGCCGTCGTCTAGTCGCGATCTTAATCAGCTGGATTATGATTTATGGTCAGTTTTAGAGAGTACGGCTTGCTCTAAACGCCATTATAATTTGGAGTCCCTAAAACAATCCGTACGATTGGCAGTGAAGAATTTTCCCATGGAAAGAGTGCGTATTTCTATTGATAACTGGCCTCAACGTTTAAAGGATTGTATGGCCAGCCAATGGAGACCACTTCGAATAACCATTTTATATTTTAAATTGTTTTATATTTATGTATTAAACTAACATACTGTAAAAGTAATAAATGTTATATGCAATAGAATTTTTTTTTTTCTTTGTTTATATAGTGTAGGTTATATATATATATGTAGATTGTACGTATATATAGAAATACTCTGGTACGTTCGTTAAGTCAATTGGATGGCGTCGTACTATTTGCACGAAAATATAAGAATCGAAAGAAGTCTATTCAAAGTAGAATAAGAGATAGACACTAGGCAGTATTAAAAATCGCAATTTTATAGGTAAGGATCTAATAACTACGTGCAATGTGGTTGTTTTTGTAAATACCTATTTAGATTTGTCTGCACCTACTTAAACTTCCATTGTTGTTAGTTTAGGACCCTTATAGAAATGCATCAGCAAAACGAATGGTAACACTGGACCGCAAGAAAACTTTAATTCATAAAGTTAGCTCTGCTGCCGAATGTATAATCAATCACGGATTTGGTATTTCAATAGGTAATAGTGAATTTCAATTTGATAAAACATTATCTGACATGGAGTAATCTAGAACTACTGAACTGATGACGATTTGGTGATATTAAGGATCGTCGTAGACTGTCGAAATGGGATAACATTGAATTAAATAGAAAATTGTTCTGAAACTTTTATTATGAATGTTAAATTTAGAAATTTTAAAGCTTAGACAAGACGTTTTGTAACGGGATCTCAATCTGCTTCACTTTCAAGATTAGCTTGGGTTCTGCTCCTGAAAACGTTGAATACAATGCATATTAAAAATTGTATATTTAATACATAATTTGTTTTTATATTAGCTAACCGACCTGAGGCTTAGCACGATACCTATAAATCTCCCAAACTTCTAAATATTTTCGAGACTTGTTTAAAAATATATTCAAAACCGTACCAACATCAATAGTTTAAAAGCAATAAAATAGCCAGACATCTATAAGCTGTGTGCCTAATAAAATAATAATAATTATCTATTTGTGAATAAGTATTATTATTCCATTATGGAATAGTGGATTGGACGACATTTCAAAAAGCGCTTCAAATTAACATAATGTACATTCATCTCTATTGAAAACGGCGACCAATATACTTTTTTAATTGTATATAAACCCAAACCGGAAATCAATATTGTAATTGATTTTAATTAACTTTTAAATCAATGAAATATTAGTTTCAAGGTTTGCAGTTTGATTACATGGAAATGGCGTCGTGTTTTTTTTACGAGGTATTTATAAATAAATAATCAATAGAAAGATTTTGGTCATAAAGGTTTATTTAACATTATATTCTTTTATGGTGATAAATATCTTTATTAATACATGATTATTTTACCCTTTTTGAAATGTTGTCCGAACGCCTATTGTTTTGCTAATAAAGAAGCTGGGTGCTCACCTTGGCTTCGTTTAGTTAACTAAAGCTTAATTTGCCAAACAGCTAGTCTAATAGGATTAATTCGTGAAATATCAAATTTGATAAAGGACTAATTCATATAATGCCTAATTCGATAAATAATAACTTTTACCTATACCAAAGTACTAGTACAAAACAAAACGACCATTTTGACCTTTTTTTCGCTAGAGGGCGCCCTTCTTATAACAACTCTGTTTTTGTGTCTCAAATATTTTATTTTACTAATAATATAAACCGAACGAAATAAGTTGTGAACTGTTATTAGTTTTCAAAAGTGACGTACTTTTATCAAAGTGGAAGTGTAAAACTGGTGAACAATAAGTGTTACAGTGCATAAATGATCAAATCAGCTGAACTAATATATATTTTTTTGCGGATCTGTCGGGTAGCCGTGTGTGGGCCAGTCTCAGTTCGATAAATAACTTTGCACTAATTATCACTGATTTTTGAACTAAAACCGTTTAAGGTGCCTGTTTGTGTGAGAGTTGATATTACTAAGAAATAAAAACAGACTAATATATAAAGTTATTTTAACGATCAATATTATATCCTAATGTTATTAAACAACTAGCACCATCTAGCGGTAACTTCTCGTAACCAACACAGTAATGAATTGTGGCGCGTGTAAAACTAATATACCACTTGAACAATATATGGAATGTAAACATTGTAATGATAAATTCCACTATCAATGTCTCAATATTAAAAGAGATCAATTTTCGTCGTTTTCCGACGAGTACCGCAGCTCATGGTTGTGCCCTGCGTGTAGTAATGTAACTCGGCGTAGGAAATCGAACGTCAATACACCTGTTCGTCAACATCAGATACCATTACTTGAGAACTCAATGGATATGTCTATGGATATCTTGGATCACAGCATAGCTTCGACTTTGGCTTCTAACGCGACGATTTTTCAGAACAAAAATGACGAGGTCACTATGGAGAAGATAAGTCAATTACTTGACCAAAAATTACAGTCAACAATTACAACTGCTATGAATGAGTTTAGAGCGGCTCTTAAGGAAGACGTGAGGAAGCTTGTGAAGTCTGAAATAAAAACGGTGGTCCAGGAACTTAAAACTGACGTTAACGCATCTATTGAATTTATTAGCCCGGAGCAAACATACCTTAAAACACAATTAATGGAAAAAAACAATATTATTGTCTCCCTAGAATCCGATAACTTGAAAATACAGCAGGAGCTCCGTGCTTTACACAGTAGATTACAAACAATAGAGAAAGTATCACGTAGTTACAATCTCGAACTCCAGGCGGTCCCCGAATCTAGAAATGAAAATACAATCACAATCTTGAAAAAATTGTGTGACACTATAGGGGTACCTATAGATGAACCAAATATTCTTGCTTGTCGGAGAGTGGCCAAAATGACCTCAACTTCCAGTCGCCCACGGAATATTCTTGTAACGCTGTCATCACCTCGCCTTCGTGACACACTTTTGTCGTATGCTTCACGTTACAACAAGGCACACAAAAATGATCAACTTGGTTCCAGACATCTCGGGCTGCCGGGTGAGTCACACAGGATTTATGTCACGGAACACATTTCACCGGAGTGTAAATCGCTTTATGCGAAGACAAGAAAAATTGCGAAAGATAAAAGCTACAAATACGTGTGGATAAAATACGGCCGACTTTTTGTGCGTAAAAATGACGAATCCGGCAGCATTGTAATAAATAATGAGGATTCGCTAGCTAAGTTAGTGTAATACACACGTGTTTGTAGTTTGTGGCTTCCTTTATCTAGATGAGAAATATTTCGATCATTATATTCCGTACTTCAATAGACTACAATGTTAATTTATTATCAGAATGTGAATAGAATCCGATCTAAATTAACTGATGTATATCTTCAAATCCTTAACTGCAATTATGATCTCATTTGTATGACGGAGACAAATCTAAACAGCGGAGTTTCTGACTCCGAGTTGATTGATTCACGTTTCAATCTATTCCGCAGAGATCGCAGTAGTACATCTGTAAAAAAAACCGAGGGTGGAGGCATCGTTATCGCCGTTAAAACAAATCTAAATGTCACGCGCCTCACAGCTTGGGAAAGTAGTGTCGAGGACTTATGGTTACAAATTACTCCAAATAACCCGGCTGACAGTGTAATCTATGTCTGCTTATGTTATTTACCCCCTGATTTACCTTCAGATATGTTAGCGTCTTTTTATACTAATTGTCAAAAAGTAGTTTTGGAAGCTCACGAAAATAGTCAATTCTTTATTATAGGCGACTTTAATATTCCAGCCCTGACATGGACTACTCGGGACGGTAGTTCTGCATTACTTCCCGGTTCGCCATATGACATTAAATCGGAACTGCTTATAGAGACTATCCATTTGTGTAAATTGCAACAGTTCAATTGTATACCAAATAAAAATAATCGCCATTTAGACTTAATTCTTTCTACGATGGACTTTATGACAGTATCTGATGCTGATCCTCTTAGTCGTCTGGACGCTCACCATCCGGCACTTTTAGTTCACTTGCAAGAAGGAAACACCTTCTCTAAATTCCTAAAATCTAGTAGCAAACAGCGCTTTAATTATAATAAATGCAATTTTGATAAGATCAAAGAAGAACTAAGAGACACTGACTGGTTGTCGATCTTGTCGACAAGTGATGTCAATGCTGCCTTGGATAATTTTTACAATAAACTCCGTACAATTATAACCGCTCATACGCCCCTAAAAAAAGATGAGACAGATAAATACCCCATATGGTTTAGTCCTGCCTTAAAAAAATGTTTAATTGAAAAAAATAAGTATCACAGGAAGTATAAAAAGTATGGCAACCCGAGAGATTATGACACATTTGACTTGTTACGACAAAGATGTAAACGCCTGATTCGTAAATGCTACACTCACTATATAAAGTCTGTAGAGCAATCATTAGTTTCTAATATCAAGCACTTCTGGAGATATATCAATAGCAAGAAAAAAACAAATTCGGTACCATCTGCCATGAAGCATGGCAACAGTGTAGCTTCAGAACCTCAAGACATATGTGACTTATTTTCTGCTTACTTTGGTTCTGTTTATGAGACATCGACTCCAACATACAAAAATGATAATATTTATAACAATCATAGCTACTCTCTAAACACGGTTTCAGTATCTGAATGCGACGTATTGTTAAAAATAAAGCTACTTGACCCAAACACGGGTGCCGGGCCAGACGGTATACCTCCATCTTTTATAAAGAAATGCGGTAAGGAATTAAGTATCCCTTTGTGTATTCTATTTCAGAAGTCCTTGTCAACTGGAATTTTTCCCAGCTTGTGGAAAATAGCCCATATTATCCCCGTGTACAAAACTGGTGACAAAACTGACTGTAAAAACTATAGGCCGATAAGTATTCTCTCATGTTTTTGTAAAATATTCGAATCAGTTATCTATGATACTCTTTACTGCCATATGAAACCGCTAATATCGCAAAATCAACATGGTTTTGTAAAAGATAGATCAACAACCAGTAATCTTCTAGAGTACAAAAACTATCTTTGTAGTGCTTTTGCTGAACGATGTCAGGTGGACTCTATATACACCGATTTTGCTAAGGCATTTGATAGAGTGAATCATAGCGTCCTCTGCCGTAAACTTTCTGCATATGGTGTGCACGGTAATCTTTTGCGCTGGGTGGAATCATACCTATCAAACAGAAGTCAACTAGTTGCGATTCGTGGATACCTATCGGCCCCCATTCTGGCCCCTTCTGGGGTTCCGCAGGGATCGCATTTGGGCCCTTTGTTCTTTGTCATGTTTATAAATGACCTTGCAGACAAACTCACGTGCCACAATTTATTTTACGCAGACGATCTCAAACTTTTTAGAAAAATCGATAATATCAGTGATGCAAGCATATTGCAAAGGGATTTAGATGTGATTACCGAATGGGCCGAACAAAATAGCATGTCGCTGAATGTTAACAAATGCCATGTAGTGTCCTTTACTCGTAATAAGCATAAATTCTTATTCAACTACTCTATAAATGGTCATGTGCTGGATAGGGAGAAGGTTGTCAAAGACTTAGGCGTCTATTTCGATGAAAAATTGTCTTTCCAGGCTCACTACGACTACGTTACAAATAAAGGTGCTCAAATGCTCGGCTTCATATCACGGTCCGCTAAGGATTTTCGTAACCCTCGGTCACATATATACTTATATAAAACGTTAGTTAGATCCAATCTCGAATATAACTCTATCATCTGGTCCCCTTGCTATAACGTCCACTCAGATCGTATCGAAAGGGTACAAAAAAAATTTTTAACACTTTTAAGTTATAGAGTCGGCGTGAGACGCCAACTTGCTTCTTACAGGGATAAATTGATTAAATTTAAATTTAGCACTCTAGAAAATAGACGTAAGTATGCAGCGCTGTCGTGTCTATATAAAATCGTCAATAATAACATAGATTCGCCGTCATTGCTCTCGCTATTAAATTTTAAAACCAAATTTCGCTCTCGTGATACCAACCGTAACACTTTTGTGTTGCAAGTACACACAAATAACACCTCCTTCTTTAATCCTGTAGTCCGTATGTGTCGTCTTTATAACGAAATGTCAGCTACTTCTACCAATCTCGACATATTTCATTTGAATCTTCGGAAATTCCAAAACTGCTTAAAAGACATTTTTTATGCCTCCTAAGTAGCTTATTATTGTTATGGATGGCTTTGTGGAGGAAGGTGTTTAAGCTTTGATTGGGAGTAGAGGTGTTAAACCTTTAACCGTATTATTACCTATATCGTAGTTAAAACTTTGATTTGATCTAACGCCTATATTGTTATTTTTTTTTTGTTTCCCTACAAAGTTCCTTCAAATGGTTACAAGTCATAATATAATGTATTGTTAATTCATTTACCTATATGTATAACATATATATATATCAATCTAGTTTTAAGTTCATAGTTGCGACCGATACGGACTAAGCCTTCTGGCTTGCTTCGACTCGGTGACGCAAACGTTGTTATTTTAATAATATTAATGCGCCAAGAAATAATGATCATGATGTGTGCACATGTCAATGGGTTATAGTTCAGACGAAATAATAATCACTATGAATTATATAGGAAATAACTGTAAACTGTATTGTGTACCTAAATAAATAAATAAATTTTGCGTGTTTTGTTAGCATGAACATTTTGAAAATTAACGAACGATATTTTTTTTATTTATTAATATATGGCAATAGTGTTGCTACTTTATGCCAGTGTCAAAGTTAGGGAAACTCAACCCAATCAACCCAGGTTAAATACCACCCGTAAAACGATAGTGATTTTTACAAGGTTTTTTTGATGAACTTATTCACGTCTTCCAAAAAGTGCATAAACGTGTTATATTTGAGTTTTTTCATTACTGTATAATTTCACGAGCAGTTATGTTACAAAATACTATCAAAATTGTCACATAAAACTAATTTTATACTGAATTTTAAAAATTTCAAGTAAACAACAATGTCACTCGTCAAAAGCGTGGGCAGAAGAACAACGAACGATATTTTTTTAAAGCTTCATTTTCAGAATGGTCCATAGACTATGGAGCAGCTGGGAAATCGCCTTTCCTTCATAGGGAAGGAAGAAGCTTTTTGATACATTCGGCATTAGAACAACATGGATAGTCTGTGATTAAGAGTATAATTTATGGAAAAAAAGTAATATATTTTTTTATATATTAGTTAAATAATAAGTTATGGGTAGCCATTATGTAACGTATCGCACAGATAAAGTCAATATAAATATTGATGTGGTACTTGAATTATTTTAGGGTTGATCATTAGTATACATTTTAGAACCACATATACAATAAACCAAATTACGAAACTTGATAAGGAATAATTTATGTTTTGATATATATCAAAATACAGTTTTAACACAAGAAAGTGCTAATGTTTATTTAAAAAACGTTTCATTGTATAATCAAAATTATTGTGATAAAGCATGCCCTAAGACAGGAAGGTTACCTTAAAGCAGGCCTCCTGGGGAAGTACCTTTTAGTTTTCTCCTAAGTTGTTGCTTGCCTAAGTGATATTTAATTCGTTCATCGGCTAGGGTAACCGTTTTACATCAGGTGGGCTGCTATATGCTTGTATGCCTCCCGATGATATATAAAAAAGGTAGGTTGTGTGAATGACATTCTGCAAATGCATCCACATTCATTCATTCGCACAATTTTTATCTGCTTATAATGAGACCTTACACTAAAACTTCAGAATATGATAATAATAATAAACATATAGGGAATAGGGGTTTGAAATTTCTGAAATAAAAGAGAGGTTCTTTTATGATGTAGACAAGGAATGAGATTTGGGTTCAAAATTAATATGGGGAAAGAATATTTAGTGGGCCGATTGAAGCGAAAATTGGAGGCACAATTACTCTACAAGGCAAATAAATTTTAGATTTGCGCTCCTTGATGTGGCAAAATGGAGATTGAAAGTATTGAAATTATTTAAACCAATATTTTTGTTTTTATTTTTAATATCTATTTTAGGCACCCAAGTTTGGGCGAAGGCCTCTAAAATATTCATATATTTATTCTAGCTTTCGCTCGTGGCTCCGCCTGCCTGCATTCTAGGCTTAAAAAAACCAGACCCGTCATACAGACTCTTTACTCCTTACGGGGTCGATTTTCCAGATACAGTGCGTAACACGCATCTTTTTATAAGACCCAGCCATCATACAAAATTTCATTCTATATTTTAACCATCTAGGGGATGAATTTTCAGAATTCATAGGTGGTGGTAATATTAACAATGAGTAAGCAACGTATTCTCTTCTATTCAACACAAAAGACAATAAAGAATGTTATTATCTTCGTATGCACCTTCATGAGATTCGGGGCCCAATTTCGTTTGAAGCATTAAAAACTATAGATGGGCAGTTACATCCCACTTTCCAGTCCGCGTGCAATGCTCTAGGGTTGATTGAAGATGGCCAGTCAGCATTTGCACGAAAAACAGGGTGACGTGGATGTAGAGCACTTGGCGGACATAATATTTCACAACATATTTAGTTACCTATCGGTACTAGAGGATGCCATGTTAGCATTAGGCGGTCGGCATCTTAAAGAGTATGGCTTACCTCAGCCAAGCAAACTACATTAATAAAAATAGAGACTATCTCAAGGAAACAAAGTTACGACTTAGCAGCTTTAGTGGACACTATAAGAAATAATGAAGGATCTCTGAATGACGAGGAAAACTTAGTTTACAATAAAATTATTACGAGTGTCGAATCAATAAAGTCAAATATTTTTTTAGATGCTCCAGGTGGAACTGTAAAAATCTTCCTAATCAAGATACAAGTTTATTCTAGGTGTAGACACTCCTATTATGTTGTTGCTAAATTTGAAACCACCAAAACTATGCAATGTAAAGGCTGAAAATCGAAAGCCTTCCATCGCAATATAGTTGTAGTCACAATTTTAACTGGGTGTGCGCAAGGGGAAACTGTGTTTGTAACACGAATCCCTTTAATTTTGAACGATCTTCCATTCGAATTTAAACGATTGCAGTTTCCCCTCAAAGTCTGCTTTGCAATGACTATAAACAAGTCTCAAGGTCTGACTCTCAAATTTGCGGTAATAGATTTGAGAAAAAAAAACTGCTTTTCGCATGGGCAGTTCTATGTAGCTTGCTCACACGTAAACTCGCCCAGTGGTTTGGTGGTTCTAGCACCTACTTATAAATTAGTGAAGAATATTGTCTACAAACAAGTTTTATAGATAATATTTTTAATAAGTATGCAATTTTATTAAACGTTTGTAGCTAAAACTTACTAATTAACCCTTTAACCGCCGTGCCGTAATATTACGGGCTATGAAAAATGTGCTCCACGCGCCACAGACGTAATTTCACGTCAAGTTTTATAAAGTGTTTATTGGTGCATTTATATTAAAGATTAAGTTGCAATAAACGTTGTGACATTACAATCCAGGATGTATTCTTAACAATTAACAAATTTTGCTGCGTTTCATTATGATATTTATAGAAAAAATCGTTGTAAGGTGTCACTTAGTACCAACACGAATCGCCAATAACGTGATATTACGTGTACTAGGGATGGGCAAATCAATGTAATCTAAATGAAATTTTATTGAATAATCATGGTGCGAAAGCAAAAATATTGTATTGAAATCCAAATTATTTCTACTAATTAGAAGCACGTTAAAACAATAAAAATGTTTATTTTATGTGTTAAATATTAGATGTAATTTATTGTTTCGATAAAGAAGCGACAACTGAGAACTTCACTAGTTCAGACTGTCCCCGATCGCCGTCACCGTGATTTTACGTGCGGCTCAAGGTCAAACGACGCCATATTTGCTATTCCTCAGGCGCCGTCACCGTAATAACACGTTCCTTGTACAAATTAGTGTCGTTCCCTTGCCATGTTAGAAGACTACGAATTATTAAATATATTAGAAGGAAATAATGACTGTTCGACCTGAGGTACGATCAGAATTATATATGAAAATTATTAATTTGATAAATCAAGCTCGAAGAGATGTATCAGAAAACGAAGATGTTATACTAGATTCATTGCTAGAATATTGATTGAAACGTGGTAAATGTTATTTTTTTATACCACTAAGGTAGCAAACAAGCTTACGGCCTGCCTGATGCTAAGCAGTTACCGTAGCCTATGGACATTTGCAACACCAGGGGTGTCACTCTTGCGTTGCCGACCCTGTAAGAACCTCTTCACGCCTTTCTTGAATAACCTCCGTACTGTAGTCCCTTGTTACTTGATTAATAAAGACTGATTTAATATTAATTAAATTTTGAACTTTTATTCATTTAAACTAATGGATAACACTATTTCTCAGCCCTATTTGAAATTACGCCGACAGGCCGCTGGCGTTAGGGTGTATGATCATGTAACAAAATATGGCGGTCAAAGGGTTAAGATTAAATTTAACGTGAGCGAAATCGCAGGAAATAGCTAGTATCTTTATAAGGATTTGGTTGACAATTTTATATATCTTTAAGCACATTTTGTAATGTAAAATAGGTCTCATTTAATTGACAGCCTAAAATATTGAGAATGACATACTGTAAGTGTCTCTCTGAGACAATGAATCTACGAAAGTGACATTGTGTGAATATGGTACCCTGATACAACAACTAAGAAATATTGTTGCACAAGCTGCTACTTTTCCCGCAGACTACATTATTAAGGATGGTAAATAATATCTGAATATAAACTGACAGAAGCCTATTCATAATATGGATAATTTCCAAAATAACAATAGATGTCTATTAACTGTACTTTCGTTGGACATTTAGTTCATTGCAGAATCAGTCATTTATCGAATTAAACATTTTAATAACGTGTGCTTTGTCGAATAACGAAATTTCATAAATTAACCCTTTCTGACTCAGTTTTACGAATTAAGCAGTAGACATTAAGTTTTATGGAGCAACCATAAGAATTTTAAAGATATTAATTGAACTAAATGACTTAGAATATAACAATACGGCATGGATAGATTTGTATGAATGCAATTATTTGATGTCTTAAATGATTTTTGTAACTCAAAGAAAATAATAAACGAAATTATTATTTTTATGTAGATAATACGAGTAATGTCATTATGTTAATGGGTGATTTTCAAATTCGGTGTCAAAAGCATAAACTTAGAAATAACTTTTTTATCTATCTATAACCAATATATGCCAAACAAAAAAACGAATAATAATAGTCGGAAAAGCGATGTATGGCTAGAAAGGAAAAAATACAAAAAAAAAATAAGAACGAAAAGAAGAGTTATATGCTGTTGAGGAAGCAAAAAAAGGGAAAGTATAAAAAAAAGAATGGAAAGTAAAAAAATAAAATGCATTAATAAAATGAGTCGACGTGAACAACGCGTACCAACAAGAAATGGAAAGAGAGTGCTAAGAAACACTATTCGTGATGACTGGAACCTGGAACCTACCGAATTATTTTCCCCATATTTCCATCCAGTCAACTCAGTTTACGCTACGCCCAACGATTTTATTTTTTTGTGATCAATGCCTTAGATTGATGAGGAAGTGGGGTGTGATGACTGGAATCTGGGACCTACCGAACTATTTTTTAGCTTTTAGTACATTATTTTTAATAAAACCGTTTACCACCATTTTGTAGCGGCGGCCATCTTGAATTATATTTTTTTTTCAAAGTGGACTATGCTCTGCTAGTCAATCCCTTTCATTTGATACCCATATTGAGGTAGTCGTGACAAAATTTGTAAACCGCCACTTTGTAGCGGCGGCCATCTTGGATTTACAATGAAAAAGCATTTATTTAATTGTATTGTCACCAGAACTAAAGGTGTGTACCAAATTTCAGATCAATCTGTCAAATGGAAGGGGGTCAAATTTCAATTACTATGAGTAATTTTGACCCAAACATACAAACAAACAGGGCAAGCTAAATAAAACAGTTTAAGAAAAACTCAATAACCACTTTTACCTGTAAGGTTTTTGTTTTTTTTTTAACCTACATCCCTAAAATTGATCCAATAATTTTATTTAAAAACGGATATTATATTAACGATACTGAATAATGAAAAGGTTATAATACATATTTTTTCTCATTTTATTAGTAACCACTGCGCCACCGAGCTCGTCAAAGCTCTGTTAATGGGTTTACATTAATGACTATAAATGTATATTTTTGTTATTATTGTTCACCGTGCTTATATATAAAAAGAAGTATTATCGTTAGTGTTAATAGAATCTCTATAGTAAATAGTGTTATATCATTAGTGAATCAAAGCCTCAAACTCATTTGTGTCACTGAATAAGTTAACTTTGTGTTTCTTTTTAATTAAAATGAGTGGAATATTTGTTGGTTAATCGGTTTTTTATTTCGAGTCTTATTAAATTTCAAAAAAAAACAAAAATAAGCATGTTTTAAAAGTTCTGAATTGCTTTTTTTTGGCCTGAAATTTCAAAATCACCCTAATGGAGCATGCAACTAAAGAAAAAATATGATGACTAACTGCTTATTTTTTATTTACTGCAATGTTATTGTAAACCTTTCTATTAGAGATATGAATGATACAGGTTTTGCTTTGAGTATTTTTATACTCCTCTATACTATTTGTATAGCATGAAAATAGGTAAGGATCTCGTATAGTATTAGGGTTTAAAGTATGAAATTGCAGATTTGTACTGAAAAATTAATACTCGTTTTTTCTAAGATGTAACATATATATTTATTAATCAAAATATTTACCCTCATTATCTATATATTGTTGCCATCTAACAGGAAGTTTATTTATGCCTTTGCGATAGAACTCTGGGGATCTAGATTCAACAAACTGTGGGAAATAATTTTGTACTGCCTCCTGGGAACATTTTTAACCACATAGAAATTTGTCCAAAACGCGAAAAAAATGGTAGTCAGTTGGAGCAAGGTCAGGCTAGTACGGAGGATAACGTATGGTTTCTAACCGCAGCTCCTGTAATTATAACGGTTTCTCATGCAGTGTGAGATCTTGGGTTATCATGGAGCTATAATGGTGAAGATAGATTCACAAGTCGGGGCTGTTTCACTGCCAGTTTCGTCATTATTGTTCAAAGTTCGGTACAGTTAACATCTGCTGTTAGCGCTTGACCAGACCCTAGAAATCTATACTGAATAACGCCATGGAGAGACCACCAAACCATTATCATTACCTTTTCATTGATAAGCTTTGCTTTAGGGCACTGTTGCAGGGTTTGACCTGGGGTCGGCATTGTAGTTTTCGTTTACGGTTATCATAAAGAATCCCATTTTCGTGACATGTCACAATTCGATACAATATTCATTAATTTCTGTACTGATTCAACAAGGCAACACAAGTTTCAACACTCATTTCCTTCTGCAGATCAGTCAAATCATGAGGTACCCATATTTCATATTTTTTTATCTTATTGATTTGATGCAAGGTCACTATTGTAGGTATAATGTTACCTACATTAAACCATGACGCTAATTCCTGGGTAGTTTGACTTGGATCGACTTCCTAAGCTGGTCTAAGCTGAATAAAAAAAACAATTGAAATTTGAAAATCAAATGTGCCACATTTTTTAATAGAAATAACCTCACAGGTATCATGTGAAAAACGTTTCATGAAAATCTTACACCATGAAGGCAATTTCATACTTTAACCCTTATTATTAAAAATAAATTTTACTTACTCTTGACTATATTTCATAACTCTTTATGAATTATTTGATACAGTATTGGCATAATTCCCAAATGTAAATGTCTTTCCATACAGTCCAGATTGAAACTCTGTAAATGAAGTGATAAGATTTTTGAAATAATTTAGTTTGTTGATCAATGACAATGATAATTTCCAGCATCACAATTTAAGTTAATATGAATATTTTATGTAACAAATTACAGAAACAAAATAAGAATTATTACCACAATGTAACATATTCATACTGCTCCATATTTGCCACTCTTGTTTATCCAATTTGCTACTGTACAAAAAAACAAGTAGATATATTTCATTCAATATACACAGATTAACTAATGCCACACTGGTCATACTGATGACCTCACTCACCCTTAGATGCAGCTTGCACTGGTCACTTCTTACTTCCAAAGGCAGGACACAGGTCACCAAGTAGATTGAACACAGCAGGCACATCTTGCCACACTCACAGTTGGACACAATGCACCCTCTTGATATGTCATTACTTCATCATTTTATTAGTGCATTCATACCCAGTTTCCAACATTTTCATGGCGTTTAGCTGTCGCTACCATACCACAAATTCTTAATTAATGAATTCCCATCCCACATGTCAAAGTAAAACATCCATCTCAGTTCATACTTGTTTATTAAACTAAAGACCTCATACCAACCACAAAATTTGCACACTTGCACTTTGCTCTAGTCACCTTACAACAGAATTCCTTGAAATAGTTTCAAATACATTACTCCTACAGACAACATAATTATAATGACAATCATACACTGAAATATAGTGCAGCTAAGAGCACATTGGAGTCAAAAAAAATCAGTTCCCTTTCAGGTCCTATTGCATATGGCATGAAACAGAGTCAGAGTCAAACTTAATGTGCACTTAGCTATACCTTAAACACTAAAAGAGGTTAATGCTAAATTTTACATTCGAACATCCCTGTTACGACTGCCCACAGTAACGGCTCACCTCATGTCTGTGGCTTGTTATTCCAGGCACTGCCAGAGCCTGAGCTCCCGCCACTACCATTCCAGCCACCTTGGCCACTTGACCAATTTCCTTGGTTCCAGTTTCCACTTTTACCACCGTTCCAACCTTGGCCGCTGCTGCCGCCTTGGTTCCATGAAGATGGAGGTCCATTTTGACCCCAATTTTGATTGCCGTTCCAATTTTTTCCTGAATTGCCACCGCCCTGTGGTGGCCCACCTTGCCAGTTATTGGGTCCTGAGTTACCTGGACCACCTAGAAATCCACCCCAGCCAGCTTGATTAAGGGCTGCTGCAACAAGACTTATGGGCAAATTAAAATTGGCTGGTGGACCTCCATTGGGGTTGATACCCAAGTTCTGCATATTAAGTGAATCAATATTACTATTACCTCCATTACTGTTTGGTCCTCCAGGACCAGACCGATTGCCTTCCCAGTTATTACTACCGTAAGAGTCATCCTTCCAATTTTGATTTGATTTGCTTTTTATCTTTGGTGCAGCACTAGATACTGATACAGATGCACCCTTTATAACATGATCCTCACCGCACAGACTTTGTGCAACTTCTGGATCAAGGAAAGTAACAAATCCAAAGGCCCGGAAAGGTCGAGGCACAAAAACGTCTGTGACTTCACCAAATTTTGAAAAATATTCACGTAGATCATCTGCAGTCATATCTTCAGTGCACCGTCCAACAAACACCTTGCATGGCATCTGTGGCACTACACCCTCCTTGGAATTGGGAATACGGACATCTACCCAGCGACCATCTATGTTATGCCTTTGTGCAAGAGCTCTCATTTGTGATGCATATGTAGCAAAACGTATAAATCCAAAGCCTTTGAACGAACCGCTCCTATCTTTTTTCAGCTGAACCATTACTACTTCACCAAACTGTTCAAAATATTGCTTAATGGATTCTTCAGTTGATTTCCATGGTAAACCCAGACATATCAAATCGGAGCAAGTCAATTTCTTTTCCAAACGCTTAGTTTTCGCGGCGGAATTTTCAGACGATACATCTTCCATCTTACGCTTGTTTTCTTTAGGAAAAACACAAATATAAAGATGCTTATCCCATCCGGCTTCATTTGGCGGATGAAGCTTACCATCACTGAGACGAATTCCACGTATGCTCTTGCTATCAGGATTCCGGTATTTTAATCCACAAGATCCGGGGAATTGAGCCACTAGTGTTGATAGCAACAAAGTGCCATCAATTTCACAGGGAATCTCTACGGCGTTGGATTCGTCCTCGTCTTCGCTGACTCTTATGTATATCTCGTACATATCTTCATAGTTATTAGATTTTTGCTCTATCTCGGCGTTGTAATTATTAGATTTACTACTCATTATGCCGCCTTTATGTTATTGTATTATGATTACAGTTTATGAAAAATGGATAACTAATTAGGCAAACACAAGTTTCACTTTTCGACGAGAAACGAAATTCAAAATGGAGGACGGAAAGGAGTGCGTCGGTAGGGCTGAGTCAGTCCGACCATAGAGTATCTTTTTTTTTTTTTGGCCAAGTTAAAAAATAAATCTGGGACGATGACACACGCGACGTGGCCTAGTCTTTAGTTTACATTATTGTCTCATTTGTGTGCCGGATTAGATTTACTGCTGAAATTTGACGAGCACGGTGGCTCAGTCGTGAATGACACCACTTTGACGCCAACGCTCGTGGGTTCGATTCCCACACAAGCCAAACATTTGTGTGCATGAACATGTCTGTCTGTCTTGGTCTGAATGTTTTAAGAGAAGTAGGGCGCAACAAAGCAGCCCGTCTGGGGTACCACCACCTCACAGAAAACCGCAGCCAAATAACAACTCCCTTGAGGGTTGTTGTGTTCCTGAGTGTGAGTGAGGTCACCAGTAAGCTCCCAAGGAGTCGCTGTGTAAACAGCAGAGGAGGCATCGCGCGAGTGATACTTAATATGTCGCAAGCGTTAATAGGCTTGTATGGCTCCCGACGTAGTATAAAAAAAACACAGACATTGCATTCTGCAATTTTGTTGATGTAAGTTGAAGCTGTGGCAAACGCTATCTGTTCTTTAGTGAGTAACTCGTACACCACCAAAGTCGAATTATTCTAATACATGAACGTTATGATACGTTTGTCAGTAAGTTCGAATTAACTAATACAACCATGCATGTGAAAGGCAAGAATGCCTGTATTTTTTAAGTAATACTTCTTTTAGCGCGTTAGGGAAAACAGCTGAGAGTGATCTTTTATGACACCGACATCTACACTCGACACAAAAGTTTACTATACGATATAAAGCTGTGAAAGTATTATAGCTGAAATAGACTAAGTAAGTAAATTGTCTGATCGTTCTAACTGCATATGCAGCTGAACTGAGCTTACCGACAAGTTTATTTATGTGGGCCCTTGTAACTTGGGGTCTACTTAAAACACAAAAACATATTATTATTATTAACAAATTATAATATACAAATTTCGCTCTAACAGAATACCAAAGACAACCGACCCAAAACCCAACCTTACTAGATGTAACTCTCTCCCAACTGAAGCCCCTGTAACTAAACGAACTTACCAAAGATCACGCTGAGCAAGCTGATAAAGACATCCATAATGATACACAAAACAAGAAGTGAAAAATCGCAAGAGAGTGAGAAATAGCCCAGAAGTAATATTACGCAATCAGAAGCAGACTAAACTCAACTATTGGCTAGCAGCTCCGATGTCAACTTCAAATAGTTTTCCAGAACTTGAAGACGTTGACCAACCAAAAACGAATGAACTGGTATCTCAACAGGCAGTGAGCCTCCTCCATTCTTCATTGACAAGTCACTAATATTCAGCCCCTCACAAAAATGTTAGAAAATGTAGCGCACGCGAACTACGAAATTGAAATCCTACAAGGTGAGCGAGTGAAAATTCGGGCAAAATTTCCTGAGGCGTATTCTACTATACATATACAAAGAACTGAAAAGCAGAAACACTGAATTCTTCACCTACCAACCAAAACAGGAGAGGAGCTTCAGAGTTGTATTTAAACACATGCATCCATAGACTAACATAGATGAGCTGAAACAAGCTTTAGAAGAGCTAAACCATAAATCTTCTAACATTTGGAATACTAAAAACAGTAGAATAAAACAACCCCTACCAATGTTTTTCATCATTTTTCAGATGAGCTGAAACAAGCTTTAGAAGAGCTAAACCATAAATCTTCTAACATTTGAAATATTAAAAACAGTAGAATAAAACAACCCCTACCAATGTTTTTCATAGACTTGCAACCCAATTCTAATAATAAGGACATTTACAGCATTAAATCACTACTGAACTGCCGCACAGTGGGCTGAGATTGCAAAGTTGGGACTTAAGGGCTGAAATTTGATTTTTGGTATCTAGGCATATATTTAAAACGTTTTTATTCTTTGATGTTTTTAAATTAAACTCGTAGTTTCGGAGATATAGCCATTTCAATTTTGTATGAAAAAATCACAATTTTTTTGTTTAATAAACCATAAAAAAGGATAACAGAGTATATAAATGAATTGAAGCGGAAAATAATTTATACAAAACTGTGACTGAAGCATTTAAATAACAAAAAAATATATATTTGGCAGATTTTGACGAAATATAAGTGTACTTAACATCTACTTTATCAGCAAAATCAACTTTTAAATATTTCCTTAAAAAATTAAAATTAGTGTTCGATGTTTCCACCACCCTATGACGTCATTTGTTTTGACACTTATTTACGGAAAACAAGTGATAAGCGCGCCCGGCAACAACAAGTCTTAATCTTCGTAACGTGATTGATGCATCGACAGTGTACCGTTGCATTCCAATTTACAACCCACTTCAGTGTTCTATTAACCACCATAATAGACGCACTACTCCTACTAATCGACTATTGTTCATTATTACTATTGTTTGTTATTGTTCTACTATTGTTGTGTTATTAGTTCATTATTTGTTAGTACTACGTTTGTGAAAATGTTACATGATTTAGTGACAAACCTTGATCTCTTCGTTATTCTGATAACCAGTGGTAGTATTAAAAATAATAATAACTTATACAGCGAAATAAGGTCCAGACTTTTTAGTCGAGTTAAGTGATGAACACAAAAATACCCTACAATGGTTTTGCGCAAAATATTGTTATAATTTAAATAGAAGATGGCAAAACGCTCATAGTAAAGAGGATGTATTCAAAACTAAAAATAGTGGATGGTTACAAGCAAATATCATATGGCCAGACTTTATCACATGTTTATTAGGTAATAATGAAGATCACTCAGTATCCAGTACATCAACTCCGTTTGTGACACCTGAAAAAGTTTCTATCGGTATCTCTACCGAACAATGCCCGAGAAAGACATTTTGTGAATTAGCACCTAAGCAGAAAAAAAGACGCGCTGAAAACTTTCATTTGTCTGCGGATGAAATATAATATGCTTATTGTGCGCAGTTAAAAAGCAGATGACAATGAAGAAATTGTAAAAGAGTGCATATCTGTTGAAGAAAAAACACCTGGTACTCTCCGGATGAGGCTTTGGGGTTATTCTTATCACTTAAGCTGACCAAGTGGCAAAACAATACTTTAAGAAAAAGTGTTATAGAAAAAGCTAGCAATATATTTCCATCTTATTATCAAGTGCAACACGCGAAACAGGAATGCTATCCACCAAAAGACGCTATCACAGTGACAGAAACCTCTGTGAAATTAAAGTTACAAGCTCTACTGGATAAAACGATAATAAGAATAATGACGTTACTCGACATCGATAGTGATTGTAAAGAATTAACACTCATCAGTAAGTGGGGATTCGATGGTGCTTCTAATCAAGCCAATTACAAACAAAAATTCCAAACAGACGTTGAATCTTTAGAAAGTCAACTTGATGATTCAAGCGTATTCATGGGAAGTTTAGTGCCAATCAAATTGGTTTGCGGCGAACAAGTTATCTGGCAAAATGATTCATCAAATTCATCATACTGGAGTCGTCCAATCTTTTTCGAATTTGTGAAAGAAAACAAGGTTACCATATTATGGGAAAAAAGTGCAATTGAGAAAGACATTGCTAATTTAGTAAAGACAGAAGTTGGAGAAATAAAGATTTCGCACTCTTTATTAATTACTATGATAGATGGAAAAGCAATATCAATTTTTTGTGACACTTCATCTCAAAGATGCGATATTTGTAAAGCCACTCCAACTGAAATGAATAATTTACCCCTAATTACGTCAAAACCGGCTGATGCAGATCTATGTAGATACGGATTATCATCATTGCACATTTAGATACGAATGATGGAATGCATTCTGCACATAGCTTACAGATTAACCATTAGGACATGGACTGTGAAGGGAGACAACAGGTGCATTATGGAAACCAGAAAGAAAGATATACAAGACGCTTTTAAAACTAGAATGGGGCTTTTGATTGTTGTAGTCAAACAAAGTCACGGCACAACTAATGACGGAAATACCGCTAGAAGATGTTTTGCAAATCCAAACATGACTGCTGAGATAACTGGTATCAGTGAGGATCTAATTAGGCGGTTTGCAACCATTTTAGAGGCTATTTCATCGGGCTACAATATTGTGTGTGACACACACAGTGAAATTTCACGAATATGCTCAAGACACCATGAAACTCTATTTGGACTTATATAGCTGGTATCACATGCCTTCAAGTGTTCACAAAGTACTTATGCATGGCGCAGCTATAATTGAAAGTTTTGGTCTAACACCAATTGGACAGCTATCTGAAGAAGCTGCCGAAGCCAGAAATAAAGACTTCAGCAGGTACGCCAACACAATTCAAGGAAATGCAGCAGAAAAGCTACAAATGAAGATATTTTGAACAATTTATTGACCAGCTCTGATCCGTTAATATCTACAAAACGCCATAAACTCTGCAGAAAACATAAAACTTTGACAAAAGAAGCACAAAGTTTATTAATTATTGAACAGGCATTTGATGATGACGTACAGGAAAATTTCGCATTCGTATGCGTGGATACTCTTGACAGTGATTAAATTAAAACTGATTAGCAGTTTTTGCGACCTTATTTAATTTATTACTTTTTAACTTTTTATTATCATTATTATTTTAACTATATTTATCTATTTTTTTAGTCATGACTTAGTGGATTAGGCCTAAAGGGGATACCACTACAGAAAAAAAACGCGCCTAGTTCTTAACCTCCAAGGTGGTGTGGAATACAGAACAAAAAAATACAATTGCGACCAAATCGAGAAAAATCGAGGTCTGAGTATAGTCGCTAAAATAGAATAAAAATACCTTCTATACATACGTGAAGTCAATTCTTTGAGAAAATTTGAGAATTCAGAGATTTTCATATTTTTATGTTTTGCTCCATACAAAAATAAATTTGGAAATTAATAACTCCGAAAATACTAAATTATCTGAAATACCGCCATAGTAAAAGTTTCTTATAATTGATAGATCAAACCAAAAAAAAAAAAATTATTTAAAAAAAAAACAACTTCTTATTGAAATATGCTAAGTCCATTAGCGGCCGGTTTCGTTCCACCGTGTGCCGCGTCGCAATGAAACCACCCAGACCTAAGCGAGCAATTCCCCAATGTTCCAACTGCCAACAATACGAACATACGCAAAAGTTTTGCTACAGACAACCCAAATGTGTTAAATATGCAGAATCCCATCTCACAAAAAACTGCCCCAGGAAAGAACGCTCGGACAAAGTAAAATGCATACTCTGCGAAGGTAATCATCCGGCCAACTATAAAAGTTGCATAGTCTATAAAGAATTGAAAAATTTAAAATACCCGACCCCCTATTTCAATTTCAGCATGCAACCAGACAAAATTATAAGACCAGGGAAAGCCAAATAAACGACTGTACTGATCCCGGTAAAACATATGCATCAGCTGTGAAAAATAGCCCAAACCCACTTATAAACAATAATCGCACATCAAACATCGATCAACAGTTATCAGACACTCTTCAGACTTTTAATGCATCAATGCAGGCTCTCATGAATCAAATGCTAAAGATGACTCAAATGCTTGTAGACCTCATGTCAAAGTTGCCATTATATTCTTTACCCTAAAACTGTGTATATGGAATACTAATGGTCTATCTAATTACACCAACGAGTTAAAAGTTTTCCTGACATTACATCAAATTGATATCGTCTTAATATCTGAGACCCACTTTACACCTAAGAGCTTCTTTAAAATCCCGGATACACATTATACCATACATTGCATCCAGATGGAAAAGCACATGGAGGTTCAGCCATTCTGATCAAAACCAAAATTAAACATTACCAAACTCAGTCATTCCGTAAAGACTATATCCAAGCTACCAATGTAGTAGTATGCGATTGGATAAGTAACATAACTATATCAGTACTTTATTGCCCGCCGAAACACATCATTAAGGTAGAACAGTAATGACTACTTCAAAACACTAGGAAATCGTTTTATAGCAGCAGGTGACTATAACGCCAAACATACGTTCTGGGGCTCCAGACTCATCTTGCCAAGGGGCCGTGAACTCCTTAAATATATACAAGCAAGAACTATGAATATAGTCTCAACAGGTCAACCCACATACTGGCCTACAAATAAAGGGAAAATACCAGACGTTATTACTTCTGTATCACCAAAGGCATCGCAAACAACAACATATCTTGCGACAGTTGTTGGGACTTATCATCGGATCACACTCCCATACTAGTGGAGCTCAGAACTGTTGTCAACGTAACTAATAAAAAATGTACGTTACATGACAAAAGAATGAACTGGCCACTCTTTCAAGCTCTCCTTGGCGAAGCATTTAATGTACCCATTCAACTTCAGACAGAGGACGACATCATAAGTGCTGTCGAATATTTTAATGCGAATGTTCAAAGTGCTGCTTGGAACTCGACCCCAATAAATCAACACAGGACTGCTGTCCAACTTACACCCCAAAATATTCTGAGCAAGATTAACGAGAAAAGAGCAATCCGCAAACTATGGCAACAAGATAGATGCCCTGATACAAAAAAGCGTTTAAAGCACATAGCAAGGGAACTCAAACACATACTTGAAAACTATCGAAATGCAAATTCAGGCATACCTGGAAAGTCATGATGCATCTGCAGCATCAGGATATTCCTTGTGGAAAGCGACCAGAAAAATTAAACGGCCTGTAGTAACATCTCCCCCACTAAGAAAATCGGACGGCAGCTGGGCACGCAGTGACCAGGAAAAAGCTAATACGTTTTCAGAGCATCTGGCAAATGTCTTCCAACCTCACCCTAATGAAGGTTCACTAGAACACGAAAAAGAAGTCATGGAATTTATGAACACTCTAGAATTAGACGAAACTACACCAAAGAGATTCACAAAAACAGAGGTCAAGAGAGTAATCCAAAAGGCTAACCCTTTTTTTTTTTTTTTTTTTTTTTTTTTTGTGACGCGGGGAAAAATGCATTACGCACACCACCGGTGCCTGGGTGGCCTCCGGTGGTAGTGTGGGACTCGCCGTCGGCTGCCCGACGGTATACCCACTAAACGACCCCGCGAAATGCCATCGGCCGCGTTGGTGTGGTGCCCCGGATCTGTCAGCAACAGGACACCACTGCGACTGGCCAGCCCCTCAGAAGGGGCCGGACTTCTTCAATCTAGGGGCCGTCCCGGCAAATTGGGACAGCCCCTCCGGCGGCGGGACCATTATGGGGCCAGGTTCCCATCCTGACCCCTAGTCCCACAAGTTAGGGAGGCGGCAATAGGTGCGCGTAGCGCCTACGCCGCACTCCCGTCCGCCGTCTCCGGAGCGGGACAGCCTCGGGATCATCCTCCCTGTCCCGCTCCGAGGCCTCCTTCTGGGACATGACCGTCTCACAGAAGGAGGCCATCGCCTGCCAGGCACTGTCACTCCCGAGCATGGAGCGGACCACGCTCGGGAGCGAGAGGTCCGCGCTTCCAAGCGCGGACACCAGATCATGGCGCTGCCGAGACCATCTGGGACACTGCTCCAGCGTGTGTTGGGCAGTGTCCTCGGCCGCGCCACAATCGTGGCAGCCCGGCTGTTCCTCCCGCCTCGCGACCCGGTGCAGGTACTCACCGAAGCACCCATGCCCGGTGAGCACCTGCACCATACGGAAGGTGAGGGGTTTGCGCCTACGGCGCATCCACGCCTCCAGGACCGGGCGCAGCGCATCCGCAACGCGGACTCCATACTGCGGCTGCGCCAGGTCCTCCCCCCACCTCCGCATCATCTCTGAATGCCCTCGCTGGCGACACCGCCCCACTTCCTCCAACGTGGGGCGCTCGCCGACTGCCCTCCTCCTAGCGACGAAGCTATGCACTTCGGCGAGCACTTCCGCCACCAACTCCCAGGGCGGGTCGCCAGCAAGGGCGGTCGCGGCCGTCCACGCTACCGTCCGGTACCCCCTTATCGCCCTCTGCGCTATGACCCGCTGCGCTCTGCGCAGCTGAGCCCTGTTCCGAGCGCAGAGAGCGTCCGCCCATATAGGGGCACCGTACGTGGCCATACTCCGGCAGACGCCGGAGTACAGCCGCCTGCACGCGGCGCTGGGTCCGCCCAAATTGGGCAGGAGGCGACCCAGCGCCGCCGCAGCTCTGATGACCTTCGGTCCCAACCGCTCGAAGTGGGGACCGAAGGTCCATCTTCCGTCAAGGGTGAGGCCCAGGTACCTCATCTGGGCACTCACCCTTATACTCTCTCCTCCTATTTGGAGGTGCGCTCCCGAGGGGGGGCCCCGCCTACCGGTCCCGCGGAAGAGGAGGGCCTCGGTTTTCTCCAATCGGACCCGAAGCCCAAGTCTCTCTATGCGGCTGACCACCAGTCCTACTCCGACTTCGGCCAGCCGCGCCGCCTCCACAAAGGTCTTACCCCGGGACGTAACAAGGGTGTCATCTGCATAGCAGATGACACTCATCCCGGGGAGGAGACGGCACCGCAGGACCCAGTCGTATGCGAGGTCCCACAGGATGGGGCCCAGAACGGACCCCTGTGGGACACCGCACACGACGCGTCTTCTGATCATCTGACCCCTCGCGTCCTCGTAGCGCACCTCCCTGTCCTCCAAGTATGCCTTCAACAGTCTCCCCAAGTACGGAGGCACCTCAAAGTATTTGAGGGCCTCTAGGATGGTACTGTGGGGGAGGCTGTTGAAGGCATTGGCGATGTCCAGCGACACCGCCACCACCACGTCTCCCTCGCGCTCCGCATCCTCCGTCACCGACCTTAGGCGCCTTATGGCGTCGACGGTCGACCGTCTGGCCCGGAACCCGAACTGGGCATCCGAGAGGCCCGGGCCCGGGCCATCCTCCAAATGGTGAGCGAGGCGGGAGGCGACAACCCTTTCCAGGGCTTTGCCCGCCTCGTTCAGCAGAATGACTGGTCGAACCGCCGAACCCGAGTCCGGGGGCCGGTCTCCCTTTAACAGAAGTACGAGCCGGCCCACCCTGAAGGGTCCCGGGCAGCACCCCGACCGCAAGCAGCAGTCAAGGAGCTCCCGGAACCCGTCTCCGAGGTGCACGAGGGCTAGGGCTAGCACCCTTCCGTGCACCCCGTCCGGACCCGGCGCCCTCTTCTTGCTTCGGAGGCGGTCAATGACCGCCTCCATCTCCTGGTCGGTGACGGTCGGCGGAGCGCCCTCCACCTCTCCTCTGGAGTCCAGCGATCGGGCCATCCTCGGGGGAGCGAAACCCCGCGGGGTGTCAGGGAAGAGTTCCCCGACAACCCTCTCCAGCAGGGCCGGCTGGAGGGTCTCCGTCAGCGGGGCCGACTGAGCGCGGAGCTTGTTCCGCGCTCCTCTGTACGGTCGGCCCCACGGGTCCCTGTCTAGGCCCTCCAGCAGCTCCTGCCACGCTCCCTCCTTGGCCCTACTTATAGCCATCTGCAGGGCTCTCCTGCTCTCCACGTAGACACCGTGCAGATGGCTATCCCTTCCTTCGTCCCGGGGGCGGCGACGCCTGCTCCGGGTATACGCTCTACGCGCCCCGTTGCAGTCGTCCCGGAGGTCGGCTATCTCCGCCGACCACCAGTAGACCGCCCGCCTTGGGGGCGGACGCCCAACGTTGGGCATGGCCGCCCTGCACACCGCCGTGAAGGCGTCGCAAAGACGACCAGCCCCCTGCTCCGCACCCAAATCCTCCAATGGCGGGAGGCCCCAGCGGCCGACAATGGCCGCCTCCTCTGCCAGTTCCCGGTCGAGCCTGGTGAGTGCCCAACGCGGGAACCGGCTCCGCCACCGGGACGAAATCGCCGGACTCCCGGGGGCTCGGGACACCTCAAACCTGATGTACCGATGGTCCGAGAGTGTCTCTACCCCCGTCTCCACCCTCCAATCCTCAATTCTGCGTGCGGTGGACGCGGTGGCGAAGGACAGATCCACCACCGACCCTCCATTCCACCGCACGCACGTATGGACCGTCCCCCTATTTAAGAGGGACAGTCCCGCGGCCAGCGCCCACTCCTCCACCTTCCGCCCTTTGGCTTGCGTGGCCGGGTTGCCCCATGCCGTGGACTTGGCGTTGAAGTCCCCGGCCACGATAACCTGGGCGGGCGCTAGCCGCCTCACTGCCGACCCAAGAGCGTCGAGCAGCCGCTCCAAGGCCGGCAGGTCGCGGTTCGGGGAGAAGTACACACCGATTATTGCGTACTCTCCCCGAACCGCCGCCACGTAGCCCGCTCCCCTCCCCCTCACCACGAGTGGGGGGCTGGCGCCAGGCCTCGCGACGATGGCCACGGATCCGTCCCGGTCCCCGGCCCAATTAGGCCGGGAGGGCACGTAGTATGGTTCCGCAACCACCGCCACGTCCACGTCCCACTGCGCCATGGACTGCAGGAAAAGGTCCTGAGCCCCAGCGCAGTGGTTGACGTTGGCCTGCAGGAAGCGAGGATGTCCGGCCATTACTCGGACATCCTGGCCTCAGGCGCCTGCTGCCGCCCACTCCCGCGAGAGGTGGGGGGCGTTCTCCCGCGGATGGATGGGGGGTTGCAGAGCCGGCTCCCCATCACGTGGCTCGCCTTTCGTCCGGCGTCGGTACACACGGCACAGCGGGCCTGTGCCGAGCAGCCTGAGGCGATGTGCCCCGGCTGCCCGCACCTGTAACACAGGCGGCTGCGGTCCGCCTTGGAGGGGCACAACTCCGCTGTGTGCCCCTTCCCCATACACTTAAAGCAGTGCATGGGGCGCGCCTTCAGCAGGTGGAGCTGTACCCGGCTCCAGCCCACCCCAATACTGCCCAGTTCGAGCAGCTTCTTCGCTGCCGTCACCGGGCAGCGCATCAGGGCGGAACTGGAGTTCCGCCAGTCCGGGCGGATTTCGCCCACCCGGACCTGCTCGGGGGCGCAGCCCCCCTCGCGAGCGACCGCAACCTGTACCCGCTGTACTGTGGCGGCGTCATCCAGCCCGGTGATCCGGAACTCCGCGCACTTCACCGGTCTGGATACCTCCACGACGCCGGACAAGGTAGCCGTCAACTTGGCTGCCAGGGCGTCTGCCTTCTCATGGCTGGAGGAGCCGGGGACCTCGATGAGCCTTGCTCCGGTCGCAGACTTGCGAATCCGGAGCGAGCTGATCCCCAGCTCCCCCAGATTGACCTCCTGCTCGGCCTTTAATAGGGCCGAGGCATACGTTGCTCCCCCAGTGGCTGCCTCCGGCCGTAACTTTAAAATTACGGCCGTGGAGCCGGGGAGCACCACTTTAGCCTTAAGGCCCTCCTCCCTGCCTGCGGGAGCAGGAGGTGCTGACGCCCTGGTAGTCGGCGCGGGTGCCGCGGGAGCAGCGGGTACCGCGGTTTTCCGCGGCCTGCGACGGACCACATCGGTCCACGACGGCTCCGCCGACGGGGCCGCCGCGGCCGGTTTACCCTTTGATGTGGACGGGCCGAAGCTCGTCCACGACTCCTCCCGGGCACCACTGCGGGCGGGACCCGTTTTGGCGGCCGACCTCGCCTGAGGGCGCACCTCGAGCTCGGCTGGCGCCTTCCGCGGCTTAGGTGCCGGTCGTCGCGCGCCTTCGATGGCCGCTCTCGCGGCTTTCGCCACCGCGGAGCTGTCGCCCGCTAATGGCGGACGGGTGACAGTCGGAGGAGGCAGGCGCGACTCTAACTCGGCGAGCCGCCCATCCACCAAATTGCCGACGAGTTGGACGATGTTCCGCTCCAGAGACTGGACATCGCCCGAGCTCATCGGCCCCTGCGTCCTCCTTTCTTTGCGGAGCTCCTCGAACTCCCGGCGGTGCGCCTTGACCTCTTCCCTCAGGGAGGCCTCCTCCCGTTGCAGCCGAGCGTTGTCGGCTCGGAGGCGGTGGGTCTCCTCCGCCTCCGTGCGCACCACCAGGGCCTTCAGGATCCCCCGGATCCCGCCCGCAGCCTTCGCGATCTTTGCGGCGTTCCCCCCCTTGAGGCTCGCCGACTTCCCTGTGAGGTTGAGGATGACGCCCAGCATCTTCTCGCCCCTCACCATCAGGTCATCGGCTCTCCCCGCCGTTGGGTCCGCCGGTTTCCCCTCAGGGCTTGTCCCTTCGGGGCTTTGGTTTTCCGCCTCGGGGCTCACCCCCTCGGCGCTTCCGGCCACTGCCGTGCTGCTCTTCTGGCCCCTGAGGGCCCGCCTCTCAAGGAGCGCCTGGATGGCCGCCTCCTTGGCCTCCTCCGTTCGCTCCTTGAGCTGACGGCGGGCTCTGGCCAGACTGGGGGCATAGCCGACCCTCTTCCCGCGTCTGGCCGTGGTCAGCTTCGCCCTTTCATCGGGCGTGTCCGTCTCTGAGCCGGAAAACAAACGCTTCCGGCCCAGCTCCGACTCTGAGAGGGTGGTGACCGACATAGTGTCCGTCTCCTCCCCTCCCCCACACCGTCTCTCTATTGCCACCGTCTGTGGCTCTTCCGGGAGGCCACTCTCCCCGGGACCCTCCGGCCCCCGCATCGTCCCCCCTCCCGGTAGCACCGGCAGGTCGCGGCACAGATCGTCGCACCGCGACAGCAAGACTCGCGCCTCTCTCTCTGCTCCATTTTTCGCCTCCATTGCGTTAATATTGGTTCGCACCGAATCGCCCACAAGTACCGTACTTCCAGATTTAGTCACCACCCACCGGCCACTGCGTTACCGCGCACCAGGTGGAATGGGTCCAGGGCAGACGACGAGGACGTACTGGAATACACTTGGGGCCTGCTAAAAGGCTAACCCTAAAAAATCTCCGGGGTACGATCTTATCACTAATAAAATCTTGCAGGAACTGCCTGAATCTGGCATAATGTTTTTAACAAAAAATTATAATACACTGACAAAAATTCATTTTATTCCTTACCAGTGGAAAGTTGCCCAAATAATAAAACCAGACAAACAGCCCGAGGACCCAAAATCGTCCAGGCCGATCAGTTTGCTGCCTATACCACCAAAATATATGAATCCCTATTATTATTACGAATATTACCATTCATAGAAGAGTCTAAGCTGATTCCCGACCAGCATTTTGGTTTTCGTCGCAAACACGCGAATATCGACCAGATACATAGGTTAATAAATATAATACACAAATCCTTTGAAACCAAAAAATACTGTGCAAGTGTATTTTTAGATATATCGCAAGCTTTCCACCGAGTGGCACGAGGGATTATTATTCAAAATAAAATCCTTGTTACCCAACTATATCTATAAAATTTTAAAGTCCTTCATAAAGAACAGACATTTCTTTGTACAAAACGGCGAGGCATTCTCAGACCTTCAGTGCACCAATGCAGGAGTTCCGCAAGGGAGTGTACTAGGGCCGATACTCTACCTAATTTACACGTCTGACTTTTCAACCTCAGACTATGTTACGGCTGGAACCTTTGCTGACGATACTGCGATCTTAACTTCCCACCAGGACCCTACAGAGGCAGCAAAAAGCAAAACTCTTACAAAATGGGCTGAATGACATCTCAACTTGGCTAAAAAAGTGGGGAATAAAGGCAAATGAACCCAAATAGGTAAATGTTACTTTCACTCTAAGAAGAGGCACCTGCCCTACAGTGAAGCTCAATAACGTAGAAGTCCCACAAGAAGACCACGTAAGATACTTAGGATTGCACCTGGACAAGCGGCTCACCTGGCAAAAACATATATTTACCAAGCGTAAACAACTAGGTTTACAAGGGCGGAAGCATTTCTGGCTAATTGGTCGACGATCAGAACTATCTGTGCAGTAAGCTTCTTCTGAACAAGACAATCCTAATTCCAATCTGGAACTATGGAATCCAACTCTGGGGGACGGCCTCTCACTCCAATATTGAAATCGTACAAAGATTCCAGAACAAAATGCTGAGAAACCAATGTCCCTTGGTTTGTCACAAATGAGCAACTGCACCACGACTTACAAGTTAACACTGTCAAACAGGAAATTATCCGCCACACTAAAACATACAAGCAAAGGATTACAAACCACCCAAACAGCTTGGCAAGAGTATTGATGGAAGAAAACCAAATGATTCGCAGACGGAAACGGAAAATGCCACAGGACACACTTAAACCCTAATAAAATAAAGTAGGATGTGACATAGGTCGCATATCGAGCACGCCCGTTGAAACTTCTGACAAAACTGCTACTTAATGTCCCAGCAAGGTGATAGATTGTAGTAATAATAATATAAAAAAAAAAATATATCCTTACCCACAACTCAAACTATCTCCATACCAAATTTCATCTAAATCGGGTCAGCGATTATTGATTCCCCATACAAACTTCCACCCCCTTTTCACCGCTTAAAGGATGATTTCTGAGATAAAACTATCCTATGTTACTCAGGGATAATGTAGAATTCTAATGGTGAAAGATTTTTTGAAATCGTTCAAGTAGTATTATCTTAGGTTTTTGCCATTGTTATACATTTAATTAAACAATTTTTAACGGAAGTATCGCGTGTTTTATTTATGTTGTTGAACCTGACGTTTTATCTTCCTGCGACCACGGATGCTGCAAAGCATTCGAAACGTCAGGTTCAACAAAATAAATAAAACACGAGATACTTCCGTTAAAAATTGTTTAATTCAATCGTTCAAGTAGTTTTTAAGTTTATTCGTTACAAACATACAAAAATACAAATATTTCCTCTTTATAATTTTAGTGCAGATTATTATCAATGAGAACTGTATCTGTATCATTAAGTTACATTAGTGTGTGTTTGTGTTCCTTTTCTCGTTTTGTAGTTTGTTGTCTTACGTTGCTGTGTAAAAGGCTGCAAAAGCCTCAGTTAGCAAAAATACGAAAACACAACCTTTTATACTAAGATGTTTTTATAGTTATACGTCGCTGCTTTCATACATAAGTATACGTAAGTTTTAATAGTGGTTATCAAATATTTTGCGAACATTAGATACACATGTAGTTTTTAAATAAATTGTTTGTGTTATAACGTAAAAGTAATGAAAATATCGGTATAATTTACAAAAAAGTGTTTAGTAAAACCGCCTAAATCTTGTAGGATGTCTGTGGTTAACACGTCAGCCATTTTCTGCCATGCAATTCTGTAAGAGCAAACATCCTTACATCCTCGGAAACATCGGCTGTTATAGCTTTGAACACAAAATTGCAATTCTTTAGTGTCGCTGTTCATGGTCGTGCGACACTAGCGCCGCAAGGCTGCGTTTGGAATTGGAATTCTACAAGGCAAAGAACCTCGCGTACGCTTACAGCCTTATAGAATACCAAATGATTTAGCCGTGATCGTAGTAGACGATGTCAAAGCTGTGACATCTGTGATCACAGCGACGCACACAGCCATTACGAGTCTGTTGTGGCTGTTGTATTTTCAAATAATCGGTATAATGAGCGTTTTAGGGGTACCAGTATACAGTATGGGAAACACCCGAAATTATGGGTAGACAAATTATATGGGTACAGCCACCTTTTTTTACCGTTGTCACGTTGCTACAAGGTGCCCTAGCATAGAGGGTAAAAGAAACAAACGTGAACAGCAACTAAAATGGTTATTAAATTATTTTGACTAAGCGAAGAAAATTAGATAGGTCGCGGGTTTGTTTTAATTTAGTGATCAAGACCGTATTATATTATTGAAAACTACCGCACTCTCCTTTGTCTGGCCACGGAAGATCTACCGGAACGGAGACAGCTGGTGCAGCACAGGTTCAGCGTGCAGAGGTTCGCAGTCAGTGGCGAGCTAGATGACTATCAGGCTCAATATTTGAACCCCAACGGTGTTCCTGTGAATTGTACCACAGTATTACGATCCAGCCGAGAAGTTAACTACCACTAGCAACTGAGACGCAAGAGAGCTTGGCATATCCGAGACTAATTACAATTTTCCTAGAGGCTGTGGCATTGCGATAGATAAGCAAGCATTGCGAACGATTTATTTCTAATGTTTTGCTAGTGGCAGGTTTACAATAAAAATAGCACAAATGGGATAGGCAGAGAGATACTACGGCTTTGCGGTACAAAAATAATGTGTGCACAACTTACCCTGTAAGGGAAATTCACTAAAAGACCAAAAAAATTAAAAAGTCGGTTACAATTTTGATAGCCGTTACGTTCGTATTTGTAACGGTCGTGTTTAAAGTAAAACTTCTTTACGCACGCTTGACTTGGGGAGTAAGTTGGTGAATGCGTGACGTAAGCGTTACGAAAAGTGTGATCGGGTGAGGCAAACGGAAGTTGAGAGGGAGATATAAGTTAGTGAAGATAGAAAGAGAGTGAGTTACGTTTCGTATATTACTGTAGGGGCAAGAGAGAGAGGTGCGAGCACACATTTTCTTTCTCTCATAGCGAGCTAAGTTTCGTATATCTAAGACACAGTGCAGGCCTATTGCATAGTAAAATCAAACAAGTAGGCCGACTCGACCCCTTCGCGAAGGATAATAGCCTAAACACGTAGGGATGTCGCTTATAGTTTAAACAATCGTCAAAAATGCATAGTCTATCTATATACAAAACAATTTTCCCCTGTAGGTGAATCATCAGGGATCTATAATACAAAGTTTTTCTTAATTATTTTTTGTACATAGACCAGGAGCTGACTATTATATTGAAGTTATAAACTCCTTTAGGTGCGTTATGAAAAAATGATGAGTGAAATTTTAAGATACTGTAACACAAAAGTAACAGGTTTAAGCTGCCCGCTAAACCGCTCATTAAGTCACGAAAATATGCTCAAAGCTGCAGCCAAATAACAATTCCCTGGAGGATTATTGTGTTCATGCAAGTGAGTGACGTTATTACCTCACGGAAAACTGCAGCCATATAACGTCATGTAACGTCACTCACTCGCCTGAACACAACAACCGTCCAGGGAATTGTTATTTGGCTGCAGATTTCTGTGAGGTGTTAACGTCACTCACTCGCATGAACACAACAATCCTCCAGGGAATTGTTATTCGGCTGCAGTTTTGAGCACATTTTTTGTGAGGTAGTAACGTCACTCACTCGCATGAATGCAACATCTGTCCAGCGAATTGTTATTTGGCTGCAGTTTTCCGTGAGGCAGTAACGTCCCTCACTCGCCTTAACACAACAACCGTCCAGGGAATTGTTATTTGGCTGCAGATTTCTGTGGGGTGGTAACGTCACTCACTCGCATGAACAAACAAGCATACGATCCACCCAATTTAAAGCGGTCACTGTAGCTGTTTACGCTTGCAATACATTAAGTATGCCTCGCGTATTGCCACCTCTACCGCTAACATGGCAACTCCTTAGGAGCTTACTCGTGACGTCAATCAGATGAACACAACAATCCTCCAGAGAATTGTTATTCGGCTGCAGTTTTGAGCATATTTTTCGCGAGTGAGTGACGTTACTAACGTCACTCACTCGCATGAACGCAACATCTGTCCAGCCAATTGTTATTTGGCTGCAGTTTTCCGTGAGGTAGTAATGTCACTCACTCGCCTGAACACAACAACCGTCCAGGGAATTGTTATTTGGCTGCAGATTTCTGTGGGGTGGTAACGTCACTCACTCGCATGAACAAACAAGTATATGATCCACCCAATTTAAAGCGGTCACTGTAGCTGTTTACGCTTGCAATACATTAAGTATGCCTCGCGTATTGCCACCTCTACCGCTAACACGGCAACTCCTTAGGAGCTTACTCGTGACGTCACTCAGATGAACACAACATCCCTCCAGGGAATTGTTATATCACTGCAGTTTTCCGTGAGGTAGTAACGTCATTCACTCGCATGAACACAACATCCCTCCAGTGATTTGTTATTTAATGATGCCAGAGAAGTATAACTTCTCACGCGCGTACATAAGTCCACGCACCCATTTTTTTTTTACACTATACTATTTTTTACTTTTTCATTTACTACACTTATCAAAATTATAATGTTTATATTCGGAAATTTAATATTTTTACGGTAGCCTAAAATGATAGGCATTAAACGTACTTCTTTCTGTAGGAAATTTGTGATTTTATAACAAAATTACACATTTGATACAAAAAAAAAATGTTTTTACTTTTTAGCCATCTTTACGAACTGGCGTACACCTTTAGCAGCGATAAATTCTGTCAGTGTGTGACGATGACGCATATGTACGGGATGGTACGAGCGCGCACACATACAAACCGAACGCGGTGCGTATCTATGAAGATAACCTACTTGTTTGATTTTACTATGGTATCACTCGCACGATGCCTCCTCTGCTGCTAACACAGCAACTCTGTAGGACCTGATACTAGTGATTTCACTCATACGCAAGAAAACATTAATCATCTAGGGAGTTGTTATTTGGCGGCGATTTTTTGTAGGTTGGAGGTACTTCCCTAGTCAGGCTGCTTAGATGCGCCCTACCTCTCTTAACACATCCAGACCAAGACAAACAGACATGTTTGTGCATACAAATGTTTGTCGTGTATGGGATTCGAATTCACGAGGCTTGGAGCTAACCACTCCGCCACCAGGCTAGTCGCCTGGTGTAGTTCTTCAATTCCGAACATTCACATTACTATTATCTACCAAGCGCATATGGATTATTAGCAGGTATTGAGATAGATCTTCCAATAACGAAGTTCGGGTTCGAAATCATCTGTAGATCTAAAAACTCTCGGTGTAACCATTAGATCGAAGTAGAACCTACTTAACCTCAGTGCAAAATCTTCTCAAGTTTCTTCAGTCTCAAGTTCAGTCGTAGATGGAGTGCCTATTAAATAAATAAATATTGTCGGACAAATATACACAGCACCATCTAGCCCCAAAGTAAGGGTAGGTACTACACAGCTGATAAATACATACGTACTTAAATATACCTATATTTATTTGTAAATACATACTAGTTAAAATAAGAAGAGGCATGCTCCGTTGGGTCGGACATGTAGAAAGAATGCAGGATGAAAGAATGACGAAGCAGATATACAATGCAAAAGTGGAAGGATGTAGGAGCCGAGGAAGGCCAAGACTTACCTATCATGATCAGATTGATCGTGTTCTATCAGAAGGTGATGTCAGGAGCCCTAGAAACCGGCGAGCGTGCATGAAAAGAGCAATGAATGTGAAAGAAGCGAGTGAGGTATGTAAGGATCGAGTCGCGTGGCGCTCGGTTCTCTCTGCCTACCCCGTAAGGGATTTGGCGTGAAGTTATAGATAGATAGATAGATAAATACATACTTATGATACATAGGTAACACCCAGACCAAGACAAACAGACATATTCATGCACAGAAAAGTTGGCCTGTGTGGTAATCGAACCCACGTGCGTTGGTGTCAAGGCAGCGTTACTAACCTCTGGGCCGCCACCGAGCTAGTCAAACCCATTGTTCTTTTATGTGGGCAGGATACCAGCATAAGCTTGTGACGCGGTACAGAGACAATCTGTGCGATTGGTTGACTCTTAGAGTTTGCGTCACGTTGTGTTATACAATACAATACAAAACTCTTTATTGCACCAATAAAATATACAAATATACATAGTCTATATAGGAAAGTACAATAGGCGGCCCTATCGCTAATGCAATTTCCTCCAGGCAACCTTAACTTAAAGGAGAATTGACGAAAATAAAGGTAGGTGGCGCATAATGACAAAGTAAAAGAACCTTAGGTATACAATTATACAATTTATCTTAACAATATATATGCAATACAAAAGTATGCAGTTATGTCCGACACCAAAAGAAAGACTGAACAGGATTGAAGCATATATAAGTTCCGAAGGTTAAATTGAAAGATTTTGACGAGCTGTTTAAAGCTCGACAGTGTTTGAGACTGCCTGATTGTAAGAGGTAAGTCATTCCAAAGATGGACAGCTTGAACAGAAAAGGAGTTAGAAAAAAAGTTTGTGAGGGTGTTTTCAGACGAAAATAAAAAAGGTCACGTCGCGAGGGACCCTCACTATAAATGTCTCTATGGAAGGAAAAACATTCTTTCAGATAAGAAGGCTTAGAAGGATTTAATAGTATGGAGTATAAGAGGGAAAGTATATGCAGGTTTCTGCGATAACGGATAGGAAGCCACTTGAGTTGCGTACGAAATTCAGAAACGTGGTCATACTTGCAGGCCATAAATGAAACGAATACACAAGTTTTGAAGACGCTCAAGTTTATTAAGCTGCTGTACGGTGAGATCTAGATAGCAAGAGTCTGCGTAATCTAGGATAGGAAGGAGTAAGGACTGTGCTAATGCAATTTTTGTATTCACGGGAAGAAAATTTCGAAGTCGTCGAAGAGAACCAGCGGCTGCAAATATCTTCCTGCTGACCTCGGCCACCTGAGGACTCCAAGACAAGGTTCGGTCAAAATATACACCAAGGTTTTTGACTTGTTCAGTTAGCTCAATTTGGACTCCATCGAAGATAATGGCATCGAGATTAGACCAATTTATTTTGGAGATAAACCGAGGACTACCAATAATAATTGCTTGACTTTTTGCTGGATTAACTGTATGTAAGCCCATGCAATTTACTCCAAGTAGATATTTTTAATAAGTCATAATTTATGATGTTGATACCAGAGGCGAGATCATCGATGTGAGTTTGACTATAAATTTGAAGGTCATCGGCGTAGAGATGGTAGGAAGAGCGAAGTTGATAAGTAATAGAATTAATGAACAAAGCAAATAGAAGACGAGATAACACGCCACCCTGAGGCACGCCGGCAGACGTACTACACCAAGCTGAGAAAGTATCCTCGATGCGAATACGTTGCCTACGCCCATACAGGTAAGAACGAAACCTGTCAATGGCGATTGGAGATATGTTAAAGGAGCATAGCATGCCTAGGAGTATATCAAAATCGACAGAATTAAATGCATTGCTGAAGTCTAGGAGCGTAAGAATGGTAACCTGAGATTTATCCATACCACGACGGATGTCATCTGTGATTTTAATGAGTGCGGTAGTCGTGCTATGTTCAGAGCGGAAACCAGACTGAAAAGGATTCAAAATATTATTTTTGGACAGGAGACTACTAAGCTGGTGCTGAACAAGACGTTCAAGGACCTTGGAAAGAAAAGAAAGTATGGAAAAAGGATGATATTCAGAAAAGGAACAAGGATTTGCTTTTTTAGGTAGCGGTACTACAAAAGCATCCTTCCAAACTGTGGGAAAGGTGCATGAGACCACTGAATTATTTAACAAAATGGTTATAGTAGGAAGAACGATGTCCAGAATAGGAAGAATCATAGCACGACTTACCTCATCAGCACCCACAGCATCAGACGAGATAGACAGTATGCTCCTCTTAACATCACAATCATCAAATTGACTAAAATGAAATGGTGGAAAGTCAGAAGTCGGAAGCGGAAAAAGATGATTTATTGTATCAGTTTTGATTCTACAACTGAAGGTAGAAGGAGGAGAGAAATGCTTATTTAGGTAATCAATGTCTAAGTTATTCGGGGTGATATTATGATGGCGTCTTCCAACTCCCAAAGTCTTAAGGAATTTCCAGACTCTGGCTGGATCTCCATTCTCAACAGATTTGTGAATGTGGCGTCGTTGAGCTTCCCTACACATCCGATTACAGCGATTTCGGGCATAAATGTAACGGTCGCGATACGTATCAGGATCAGTTTTATATTTTGCTTTCAGACTGTTTTTCTTGTTGATAGCCATCCTGATATCCTCAGTTAGCCAAGGTGCAGGCAGATATTTAATTCTAACAGAACGAATCGGAGCATGCTGGTCATAAAGACGCATTAATGTGGTGTTGAATAAGCCAACCTGTTCATCTACAGGCCCCAACAACCGCTTCCCAATCACAATTTGCAGCATCTTGACGTAATCTTTCAAGATTAATCGCCTTACAATTCCGCTGCATTAGGATTTTAGGTCTGTTTTTGGGAGGACGCAGTTTCGACGAGAAAAATATCAGGTCATGAAAAGAAAAAGCATCAGCAGAGCGTTGACCGTGCTTAGCTACAATATCTGGATTGGATACAAGAATTAAATCCAAAAGAGAGGGCCTACAATATCTAATATAGTGTTATCTACCGCTTGTACAACTAAGTGCACGCCAAACTTGACACTGACGCTTGTATCGTTTTTATTCCGTGCGCAATAACATTTACAATCGCATTTCGAGAGCCAAGCGTGATCTGCTCTTAGCTGTAGGTACAATAAGTTGTTTTGGGAGGAGTTATTTATATAGTTTTCTTCATAATTGCATCGTTTGCTATTGACAAGGAATTCATCTACACACATCGAAACTAAAATCTCCCAGAGAGATACTTCCGCGGACACTTAAACTGTTGAACTTCCTGCCGAGGTTTCCTAAGCGACTACAGCATGGGTTCTTCAAAAAAGGGTGTGCATAACTTTTCGGAGGAGCAGATAATCCATAATTATGCTTAATTACCAACTTAGCGGCATATAAAATCCATTCACACCACATCAACATTCTTTCTTTTTTTTTCTGGTTTATCTATCACAGTACGCTTATACCTATAAGTGATTTCTTCCATGAAGTGTAGAATCAACTTCCTTGTACGATGTAACCGTACACATGGCACAAAAGGTCCTTCAAATGTCTAATTTCTCTTAAAAGGATCTCACTGTATCTCAGGCTATTTAGTGTTAATGACTGTCAACCTATAGTCATAAACACTAAATAGCCTGAGAAGAGAGCCGTTAGAATAATATAAAAAAATATAAGCGAGTTTCCTAATGTACTCGTACATAAACAAACAGCCAGTTTTTTATTGTGGCCTAACGGATTCAATGCATTTGGAACGTATTATGTGATCATCCAAAGTATGCAGCGAAGGATTAAGGCCGTGTTTGGCTTGAAATACTTCACAAACGGTCATTGGCCGATCCTACACATCTCAGGTAAAGCAAGTTCTTTGCCAACGCCTAAGTATGCTTATTTTGTTCCCCCTGTTTGTGCAATCACCTCAGATGCCGGTGTGTTCCGCGGGTCGGTTCACTGTCCTCAATGGGGAAAATAATGTCTACATACAAAAAAATTATGTGACCATGAGCATATTCAGAAAAAACCTGTTGAGAGCATGCCTGGTCTTATTTTTTGTTTGTTATTCTGCAACAGATTACTGTAGTTCCAATAATAGTAATGTAAAATAAAATCAATATTTACAGCCAAGTGCATAATGCCTGACAGTTGCGAGTACGTATTTTACTCCCATTATGCTACGCTATGAGAATGGTACAGAAATCAACTCGACGTGCTCTTAATTGTACCTAGAGAGACGATGATGTAACCAATAATATACTACTCTGTGTAAAAAGTATCGGGAATATGTCAATAAAAAGACCCGCGTAAAAGAGGTCGTTCTAATTTTTTTACTGCATGTTGGTAGCACTGTACTGATTTAGCGCGCAAAATTTGAGCGGGATCTGTCATTTAATTTGTTTTAAACTACACTTTTTGTTGGTCATAGTTTTGAGTCCTCGGCGATTTTTACAATGGAAAATATTGTTGAACAAAGAGTGTGCCTTAAATTTTGTGTTTCAAATGATATTTCATGTGGTGAATCACTAAAAATGTTGCGAAATACCTACGGCGAATCGTGTATATCGAAAACAAGGGCTTATGAATGGTATAAGGCTTTTAAAGAAGGCCGAGAAGTAGTAGTAGACTTGCCTCGTTCTGGTAGACCTTCAACCGCTACGACCAGAGAAAACATCGACAGAATCAAGAAGCTAGTGCTCGAAAATCGACGTATGAGTCTGAGAGAGTTGGCTAGTGAGGTGAACATATCTTTTAAGTCCGTCCACAACATTCTCATTGACATTTTAGGCATGAAACGCGTCGCCGCTCGACTAGTTCCAAAAGAGTTCAATTTTGTTCAAAAAGCGCAGCGAAAGCATGTCGCTGAAGACATGGTTTCCCGAGCTTCTACGGATCCGACCTTTATGAAACGTATAATAACTGGCGACGAGACATGGGTTTATGAGTACGACATGCAAACAAGCCAACAGTCTTCAGAATGGCGTCTCGAAAACGAGCCGAAACCCAAAAAACCGCGGCAAAGTCGCTCCAAAATCAAGGTGATGCTGACAGTTTTTTTTGACTACCGTGGTGTGGTTCACTCCGAATTCCTTCCAGAGGGAGAAACAGTGAATAAAGAATATTATTTAGGCGTCATGAAGCGTTTGCGTGAGAGTATCCGCCGAAAACGTCCAGATTTGTGGCAACACAACTCATGGATGCTGCACCATGATAATGCACCATCACACACAGCCATTATAGTGAAAGAGTTTTTAGCGAAAAATTCAACAAAAGTTCTCGACCAAGCACCGTATTCACCTGATATGGCTCCGTCTGACTTTTTTTTATTTCCCAAGTTAAAATTACCACTTCGAGGAAAACGTTTTGAGTCGATAGAAGCCATAAAAGAAAATTCGCTGAATGAGCTAAAGGCCATACCGCAAATAGCCTATGAAAAATGTATGGAAGACTGGGTGAAGCGGTGGAGATGTTGTATTGCAAGCGATGGGGCCTACTTTGAAGGCGATAAAATAAATTTAGATGAATAATTTGTATTTTTTGTTTTATTGACAAATTCCCGATACTTAGTACACAGAATGTATAAATCCTATATGTACACATGTTGCCACCTTATTTCAAATACGTTCGAAAGACCTCGATAGATATGTATCATCTGACTTACCTAGATATATGAGTCTCTAAAATTTGTCTCTGTAAGTGTTACTTTTACCCGCGACGGCCACAGAGATGGTACACGCGTTTTGGGAAGAGGTGTTTGCGTGTGTTTCATTTTTCTCGGAAACGGCTAGACAGATTTTGATTGTTGCTTTGTATAAGTCATTCCTGAGCATGATCTTAGTTATATTTTAAATTTACATACCGCCAGGGGGCGCTACAGTACACACACACACACTACACCTGCTTCTCAAAAACGATTGTCTTTTTTTTTATGAAACGGATTTTATATTAGTTTGTATAATTATCTAATTTTAAATGCCCATAATTAACTATGGGCATTTTATTCGTGGACGGGTTTTATCGTTATAAGCCACACCTTATCTTCAGAGTTCTTTATAAAATGTTCATTTCTTTTTATTTACGTTTAGAGATGGACTGATGACAATTTATAACTTATTGTGTATAATGTGGCAATTTATAACGTATTTGGTAACCTATTTGTTAACAATAATGTGTGTCCTTTTTTCTTTTTCATATGGGGCAAACACAAACTAATAAACCTAATTTGTAACATTAAATATTGCTATTTGTTATCATATAAAGATTTAGGAGTTCGAACGACTTATACCGTACCGTATAAGTCATTAGACCCTTCATATAAGTCATTCGAAACTCCTGCTGTACCTACATATTCAAGCGCCACCAATACAACAACAGGTCAAAGTCGAGTCGAACTTGCGCACTGTGGGTTCCGAACGTTCTAATTCTAATTAAACATCTGAAATAATTAGAGCTGATATGGTTTTATGTCTAATAGGTACTTAAACGAAAAAAATGTTTTCTTCTAGCATAGGTTTATAGAAATCATCGAAAATCCTAATCGAATTGTTAAGTTTGGTTGTAAAGGATTTTCTTTTACCAACGGACTTCCTTTACAAACCGTACGTTTAGTAATAGTACGACGGGAGTAGGCTGTAATGCCAGGATGGTGTCAAATTAGAAAAGCAAAGGAGGCATCGCTAGAGTGATATTTAATATATCACAGGCGTTAATAGGCAACGGTAACTGCTTTACATCAGATGGGCCGTATGCTTGTATACCTCTCTACGTAGTATATAAAAAAAACGGTGTAATTTACACAGCGCAATCATGCCCCAAAGTAAGCGAAACTTGTGTTATGGGTACTAGACAACTGATTAACACGTAAATATTTTTTTTTTTGTAAATATATATTTATGATACATAGAAAACATTCAGGCCAAGACAAACAGACATGTTCATACACACAAATGTTTGTCCTGTGTGGGAATCGAACCCACGAGCGTTAGTGTGAAAGTAGTGTTACTGATCACTGCGACACCGAGCTCGTCAGATTTCTAATCCGGTTAATAAAAATTTAATTAATAAATAATTTTATAAAGTTAATAAAATTAATAATTACATTTATGATTACATAGTTGAATTTGGTTAATTGTTACATAAAATGGAATGTAGAATTTAATAAATAGAGTGACATTTATAACTATGCTAGTTTTATACAAATAATACATATATATCATCACTCCTATCTCCCATTGGGGTGGGCAGAGACTATGGAACGCCAGGTGCACCGATCCAAACATATCCCTCTCGCTTATTTCACACCAACCTCTTCATACATGCTCTTCGGTTTTGGGTACTTTTTATTTGGACCTTATTCAACATATCACCAATTTGATCTATATGTGTGCGTCTAGGGCGCGAACAGCCCCTCCCGAAATCACCATTCACTGATGCGTGATACACTTCTTTGTAACTCTTTTGTCATTCATTCTTTCTAAATGACCCAACCATCTTAGCATACCCTTTTAAATTTCTGTCTCTACATCATCTTTCATTCCACAAAGGTCTTGTATCGTGCTATTTTTTACTCTATCAACCATTCTCACTCCACAAATACTCTCGCACTCTCATTAGCGCTCTCATTTCTACGGCGTTCACCCTGCTTTCATGCTTCTTTTGCCATACCCATGTTTCACTGCCGTAATCAATGTTGGCGTTAATCCACCCTGAATGATAGCTTGCTATCGCTTGTTACTACGGAGAATTTTCTTTTATGAAAACGTACAAATGTCATAGAATATGACATTTGAATGGTCAAGTAGTGAACCCCACCTCTCTGCGATACATAGGCAATTTTATACTTCATTTGGATTTCATCCATAATTTTAGTTCCGATATTTTACACTAGATGGCGCTGTTCACATCTTACATTGCGCTGTGCTTTCGTTTTCATGAATAGTAATAATAATAGCGAAGCAAATACGCAACGGCCCGACGTGCATTGGCCGGTTTTTATTGTTTCTTTTCACAAGTTACACTCACACTTGACCTATTGTTATAACTGATGGCGTTTATATGTTCAGCACACGGTACAGTCGTTCAAAACTCTTAAAACTTTATAAAAAATAAATAAGTAAAGTACATCATTATTTTTCAGGCACACGACCCATATGAAAAACAATAATGTTCATAATACACACAAAAAGATACAAATGTTGAATAAACATGTCAACACAAAAATATGTAAGTAATAAATTAATGATGCCAAATTATGAAATAAGAATGTAATTTATATGGTCCCTTGCGGGGTAGGCAGAGAGACTTACACACTTCACTGGCTTTTTTAACATTCATAGCTCTTTTCGTGCACACTCGCCGATTCCTAGGACTCCTAACATTACCTTCTGACAAAAAACGACAAATTTGATCATATCTTTCTATACACTTCTCATGACAGCGCAAATAGGAACTCACCACTCTAACCTTAATGCCGTCCACCAACACCTAGAGACAGCACGGCCCGCCATGCTCTTCCTGACGGAGACACAGATTCAGCGTCCAGCAGACACGTCCTACCTCCAGTACCCCGGTTATGTGCTTGAGGAGAATTTCCTCGCGAAAGCCGGGCTCTGTTTGTTTGTCCGCTCGGATGTATGTTGTCGCCGTCTGCGCTGCCTCAAGGATGCCAAGCTGCCAAGGATTCCTCCTTTCCTGTCCTCTGGGTGCATGTAAACCTGGGCTTTCAGAGTCGTATTTACATGTGCCTATACCGACCCCATACTAGGGACACGGAGACAACTCGTCTCTTTGAGTACATAAGTCGGGCGGCAGATGAAGCGCAGGAGCGGTACCCTACTGCAGAGATGGTATGTTTCGGGGACTTTAACTCTCACCACGACTCCTGGTTGGGACCCCCCACAACTAACCGTGCAGGAAGGACTGCCCACGCATTCGCTCTTTCGCACAGCCTGACGCAACTGGTACACCAACCAACCAGAATACCAGATGTTGCTGGTCAGGAGCCCTCTCTGCTAGATCTACTGCTGACCACTCATCCTGCTGGCTACCGGGTTGAGGTCAGGGCGCCCCTGGGCACATCTGACCATTGCCTAGTATCCAGCACAGTGCCAAGCGCGATTCCGCCACAACCCACAGAGGTTAGGCGTCGTGTCTGGCACTACTCGTCAGCAGATTGGGACGGCATGCGCGACTACTTTGCTTCCGCCCCATGGGGGAAGCGCTGTTTCAGTGAGAAGAATCTAACGGCGACTGCTGCGGCCATTGTTGATGAGATCGGCGTTGTCATGGAATACTACATTCCTCACTCCGATGTCGTCCTCCAAAGCCGGAGACGCCCTTGGTTTAATCGCGAATGCACTGAAGCTGTTAGTAACAAACAGGCGGCGTATCGCGCTTGGATCAGGGGTCGCGCCCTTAAAGATCCGAATACTATCTCACTGAAATCAGCCTACAACACTGCCACCAAGATCTGCAAGAGAGCATACATAAGAGCGGACGCCCAGCGCGTTACACGAGTCAGCACGGAACTAGTGGCGCACCCTACTGGATCGCGTAGCTACTGGCAACTGGCCTAAGCCGTGCAGGCCAACTTCTGCCAGCCCTCGCTGCCACCGCTGCGATGCCCTGATGGCTCACTGGCGCATCAGCCGTAGGAGAAAGCCGATCTTAAGGCCAGCCTCTTTGCGGCTAACTCCCGGATCGATGACTGTAGCATACAACCACCAACAATACCCTCCAGTGGATCCGTTATGCCTGATATCCACATCAGGTAGCGCGATGTGCGTTTTGAACTACAGTCACTCGATGTCCGAAAAGCCAGTGGTCCTGACGGTATCCCAGCGATTGTTCTTAAAAAATGTGCATCGGAGTTGTTTCCGGTGTTGACGCGCCTCTTACGCCTCTCGTACTCGACCGGTTGTGTTCCGGATGCTTGGAGAGAGGCCAATGTGCAGCCGGTCCCCAAAAAGGGAGATCGTTCTGACCCATCAAATTACCGCCCCATTGCCGTAACTTCAGTGTTGTGCAAAGTCATGGAACGGATCCTTAACAATCAATTGATCCGTTACCTAGAAGATCACTCCATAATCAATGATCGTCAGTATGGTTTTAGACCGAAGCGATCAACGGGTGATCTTCTAGCGTATGTGACGTACCTCTGGGGGGAGGTAATCGATAAATATGGCGAATCCATGGCAGTCAGCATAGATATCGCCAAGGCGTTTGATTGGGTCTGGCACAAAGCACTTCTCTCCAAACTTCCGGCATACGGTCTGCCCCTCCAGCTTTGTAATTGGATTGCTGGCTTCCTGCATGAGCGTAGGATCCGCGTCCTTGCAGATGGATGCGCTTCGCAGTTCATGTCAGTGAATGCCGGTGTCCCATAGAGCTCCGTTCTATCGCCCACCCTCTTTCTGCTTTTCTGCTTCTGACATGCTGCCACTTAACGGTAATATTCATTGCTATGCAGATGACAGGACAGAAATCGGTGAGAAGCGTGAGAATCTTGTCATTGAACTGAATCGGGTTTTGGAGCTCATTAGTAAATGGGGTTCCAATAACCTGGTTGAGTTCAATGCTGAGAAAACTCAGGTTTGCACGTTTACAACAAAAATGTCACCCTTCCTTCCCACTCCCAGTCTTCAGGGTGCTTCCCTCAGTATGCGAGATAGCCTGAATATGCTGGGTATGGGTATTCATTGCGACTTTAACCAGCGTTATTACATCGAGAACCTCATCTCAACAGCTTCGAGAAAGCTCGGAGTCCTGAACAGGGTGTGCCGGTTCTTCACGCCGGACCAACTTTGTCTGCTTTATAAGACACAAGTTCGGGCCTGCGTGGAGTATTGCTCGCATCTCTTGGACGGCTCCGCACAGTATCTTCTTGAGGCTCTCGATAGGTTGCAGTGACGGGCTATCCGCATAATTGACGAAAAGATCACCAAAAACCTAGAACCTCTTCAACTCCGTAGGGACATAGGCTCTCTAAGCGTATTATACCGCCTTTACCATGGCGAGTGCTCTGAAGAATTGTTTTCCCTTATCCCACCCTCACCCTTCCGTCATAGAACCATACGTGCGGGCTTGCGATGTCACAGTTCCACGGTTGAGAATATCTCTTCGCGTATCAAAAAGTTCGGCAACTCCTATCTTTGTCGTACCATTAAAAAGTGGAACGCCTTGCCTGCACATGTGTTCCCTCCTTCCTACAATATCGGATCATTCAAACGAAGCGTGAAGAAGCATTTTGCGGGTCAGCATGGCAGCGTCAACTGACAGGATACGGTATGTAGTATGTTGTCAGTTGCAGTTGCGATTTGGACTCCTCTTTCGTTTACTATCAGGCAAAGAGTAGCCACTATGCTGAACTAATTTAAAAAAAAAAATTATACCATATTTCTAATTAATTTTCATCGCAAAATTTACATCATATAATTTCAAGTATATTTAGTGCACTTGCAGGTAAACTTCGGCGGTTTTTTTATGACAATGAAATTGCAATATTTGTGCAGTCAGGTAGTGCAGGAACACGACCGATAAAAAAATTGTGATTAAAAAATGAGATAGCGTTGCAATTGAGTTTGTTCTACCGCATTCCTTGCAATCGCTTCCGTGACTGGTTCACCTTATTAAATAATGAGAGGCTAAATAGTAAATAGGCACCTGTTTGGTCATTACCTAAATTGAATTTGCTTGGTGCAAGCTACACGGTTGCTAGTGGTTGCAACATCACATCGCAAATGCTAAGTTGCACAGCTGTTGCATCATCTCAAATAGTTAACTATAATTTCGAATCGACGGTCGACTCCACTGTAATACATAAAAGTGTAGTCATCATTTTGATTGTAATTGTGCATTGTTCCCAAAACAAGATTTTAGGATTGTGCTCGTAAAACAAAAATAATTGAGACCTTCAAAGATCATTCTGACGGTCTTATTGTACTTTTCTACATTTTCCTAGCGTTGTCCCGTTTCTTAATCCGTTAAGATTTCTTTTAATACAACGTCGGGAGGCATACAAGCATGCGGCCCACCTACCAAGTTACCGTACCGTACCGTGCGGTTAGCCTATGAACGCTTGCAATATATTAAGTACACACAGCAACTCCTTAGGAGCTTACTAGTGACCACACTCCTGCGCAGGAACACAAAAATCCTCTAGGGAGGTCCGTGGTGTCGGTTCCCATGGAACGATTTTGACTCATTTCTTTCTTACTATACAGTGGCGAAGGGACCCAAATTGGGTTTTGGCCTTCGCCATCTGATAATGGCAGGCTAAGCCGTCGATATTTATAATTGATATTTAATCACTTAATTAACTTGTAACTGATTTATTTATTAGTTTTATTTTTGAATATTTTAATTACTATTTTACCAGTTTTTTTTATTTGAATGTTGAAATAAAATACATATTTTAGTATCTATCCCAAAAATTAACCAGTTACAGGATTCTTCGATCTTGCATTATCGATACGGCGGCGGTACGTGAGGCGCTGACGCTTCGGCGACCAACTCAAATGTAAAAACCAGGTAAAAACTAATAATTTAAGAGAGGTAGGGCGCATCAAAGCAGCCCGTCTGGGGAAGTACCTCCATCTTACAGAAAACCGCAACCAAATAACAACTCCCTAGAGGATTGTTGTGTTTCTGCGTGTGAGTGAGATCACCAGTAAGCTTTTAAGGAGTTGCTGTGTAAGCAGCAGTGGAGGCATCGGGCGAGTGACACACAAGCGTTAATAGGCTACAGTACCCGCTTTACATCAGGTGGGCCCTTAGACAATTCGAGTGGGCCGTATGCTTGAATGCCTCCCGACGTAATATAAATAAAACTATTAAACTTGACGAGTTCGGTGATCTATTTTTTTTTAGTTAGCAATGGCTACTTTAATATTACGGCTCGTGAGTTCGATCATTTGCATGCTTGAATATGTTTATTTGTCGTGGTCCGGGTGTTTTTAAGGGAGGTAGGATGCATTAAAGCATCCCGGGGAATATACACCTCAATGAAACCACTGTTAAACTTGCTGGGTGGTTGTTGTGATGCTGCGGGTGAGTGTGGCTACCAGTAATATATTAAGTTTCAGTGTTAGTAGCGGGAGTGGCAACTGTCGTGCAAGCTGCGGTAGCAACTACACCAAAATCAAATCAAATTAGGTGGTATGTTTGCATGTCTCAGTAAGTTGTAAAAAAAAAGTTGATTGAGTTTGCTACTCACAAATGCACGAGCAAGTGAACCGGAATAAATTCTAGTATGTCAAAAGAATAACACAAAATGTCAGTAATTTTTTTATTAATGTGTCGGAAATCAATTATCTACAGACAGATCTTCAGAGAAAATCTTCCTCGCAATCAGTAGCCGTTGTAGATTTTAGCGGTCATACAAACAGAGTTGTTGAATTGAGTTTGATAACATTTTGATGGATTGTTTTTAGTTTTCACATTCGCTGTGATAAGAGACGATTTAAATATATTCAAAATCTGGGACACGCTGCAGATCAAATATACGAATGCATATTTATTGTCAATGTTTATAATAGTTGGATAATAGGGGTATGTGGTCACAAAACAATTTAGTATAAACTATAGTTTATTTTACCCCCATTATATAGATAGATACCTACTACATGCTACGCGTATCCCTATTTCCAGTGACATTCGCTTTTTCTTACTTTCTTTCTCTCTTTTTCCTCGGCTTGTAAGGATCGTACCGTGATGTCGAACAGTTTATAACCTTTTCAAGAATTGGGCTATTAAATAAAAATGATTTTTTTTCAAATTCTCCTGGTAGTTCCCGAGATTAACGTGTTCAAATAACAAACAACTCTTCCGCTTTATATATTTTTTTATTTTTTTTTTTATTCGTCCACCCCTGCCATGGGCAAGGCGCTGTTTGCAGCAATATATATAAGGATTATACCATTTATTTATTGAATTTAAAATATAAATAATAACACATTCATACATCATCCTTTCTTTCATTCCGCAATTCATTCTTCCATTCATCATCTTTCATTTTTATGTACAACAAATTTTTATTTTGCCCATTTGAGAACGTCGGTGAAACGATAGTGGCTATTTCCAAACTTCCCTCCCCATACTGCATCAGTCCAGCCACGGGCGACAGAGAGCTTCACAGCTCCACCTAGCCACCGCGATCCCATCGGCTATACAAAATATAGCCGAGGTATACAGTATACAGCATTAGTCCTAGGCGGAGCTGTTCTGCTTGTTACGATCTATAGCAGCCGTGGCTAGACTGACGCAGTATTTTAAAAATTTTGTTCTACGTTTCCCCATCACTATTTCGGAGACCGTTGTTTCGGTGACCCGCAATCCCAACTCCTGCTCCAAATCATACCTCTGTTTGGAGAATGCGGGACACCGAAACAATATGTGCTGCACTGTCTGGTCCACGCCGGGCTCGCAGAAGCAGGATGGGTCATCCGCGCACTTGAACCTGTGCAAGTACGCGGAGAACCCACCATGCCCCGAGAGGACCTGCGTGGTGATGCTCGACGGCACCATTTTGCCCACGATACCGTACGCCTCCGCCGCACTCGGGAAGAACAGCTTCGTCGTCGAAGCTGTTGTTCCCGATTTGTATCTCCTGTCCCATTCGTCAATGGTCCCCTTACGGATCATACCTTTGACGAATGAGACAGGGCAGCGGTCGTAGTCTGGCCGCCTCCGCAACCCCAGTGCGGCGCTCCTGGCGAGTTCATCGGCACGTTCGTTCCCCTCCAACCCCGCGTGTGCTTTGATCCAGAACAGCGAGACGCTCTTACCCTGGCATTTGCACAGTTTAAGAGCGTCCCGTGTTTGCACCGCCAGGGGATGGGGGGACTCGGCGTTCGCCACCGCCTGGAGCGCCGCCATGGAGTCGCTGAAGATGCCAATACTGGGTCCATCGCAGCTCAAAGCGTACTCGGCCGCCGTGCAGATAGCCAGGAGTTCCGCCTGGTAGACGGTACAGTAGGACGACAAAGCAAGCTTGAGGGCCTTGGTTTCGGCGTCGCCGTTCCATATGGATACAGCGGCGCCAACCCGGCCCTCAATCTTGCTGCCGTCCGTAAACATTCGCAGGGCAAAGTTGGAGTGTGCCCTGCATTGTTCCTCGTCCACCAGGCTGCCGAACTCCAAGCTATCTAGCTCCGCGGGATGCGGGGCCTCGATCTTCGAGGCCATCCGCTCGATCTCCCTGTCCCCGAGCAGCGGATGGGGTAGCCCCCTCTTGGCCTCGTACAAAGAGGCGACCTCGCGCACTCTGAGGTCAAGAGGCAGCACCCCGGCCAGCAGCAGTGCGGAGTTCAGGGAGACCGTGCGGTAGGCTCTGCAGATCTTCTGCGCGAAGCCCCGCTGTACGCTGTTGAGCTGTTTCTGGATGCCCAGCTTATTGACCGCTGGAGCCCATGCGGCGGCAGCGTACAATATCGTAGGTTCCACTACGGCTGAATATATGATCTTCACTACTTCAGGGTTGAGACCCCAACTGACGCGGGCCGTACGCGCAAGGCGCCCGTATATGGCCACTGCCCTTTTACAGACAGTAGCCACGTGCGCGTTGAACGTCAGACCCGCGTCAATCGTCAACCCCAGCAGTTTGATCTGCCGAGACATGCCAATGTCTATCCCGCCCATGGTAAGGCGCGGAGTGTCATACCTAAGTTTGCGCGTGACCAGCATAGCGCTGGTCTTATGCGGCGCAAACTTCAACCGGTTTTTGACACCCCACGCCCTCACATGCTCGAGAGCGGCATTGGCCTGTCTCTCTATATCCAGCGCAGTGTTGCCGTCGAACATCAGCACGACGTCATCGGCGAAGGCCTGACAGTGCACCCCCGCAAGGTCGAGTTGCTGCAGAAGAGGATCCAATAGGAGGTTCCACAAAATTGGTCCTCCTATGGACCCTTGGACGCATCCTTTGGTGGTGGACCGCAAGGTTTCCCCCCCGGCGTACCTAACTCTGACCGTCCTATCGCTGAGATAGCTGTCGATCACTCTCCTCAAGCCCAGAGGACAATTTTCCTCAGCCAGTCGTAGTTTGATTGCCGGCCACCAGGCGTTGTCGAAGGCTCCCTCTATATCCAGCGAGACGAGAGTGAGCATTCTCCTCTCGTCAAGCTTGGCGCGGATGTGCTGCACCAGGTTATAGAGGGAGTCTTCGGTGCCCCTTTGTGGCATAAACCCGTACTGGCGAGTACTAATCCTCGGTAGAATGTGGTGCTTGAGGCGAGCGATCAGCATTTTCTCGTATACCTTGCCCAACACAGGCAAAAGCCCAATCGGCCTGTACGATTTGGGCATGGTATACGAGTCTTTGCCTGGTTTCCGAAGGACAATTACGAGGGCCCCCTTCCACAGCCGAGGAAAGTAGCGGAGGGCTCGACATTTATTAAGAAGGGCCAGGAAGAACTCAGGGTCACTGTTGATGGCCCGAGCGCAAATGTCAGGCGTGAGGCCGTCGGCACCGGGAGCCTTCTTCGGGTTGAACGACGATACAGCCGCTGTGAGTTCCCTCATGGTAAACGGCGGGTCATGATCATCATCGACCCGCTCGTTTACCTCGCGGGCCTTCTTCCTCATTTCGCGGTGATCTGTATCGTCGTCCAACTCGCTGTCGGCAGGATAGAACGTATCCGCCAACAGCTTTTTAGCAACCGCTTTATATATTAGTGCTGCTGAACCCTGCGACTTTTTTTCCTACTTTATTTTTTTTCTACTCGTCTTGTCTCTTTGTGTCTCTTTGTCTTGGTCTGGATGTTTTAAGTGAGGTAGGGCGCATCAAAGCAGCCCGTCCGGGGAAGTACCTCCACCTCACAGAAAACTGCCAAATAACAACTCCCTAGAGGGTTGTTGTGTTCCTGTGTGTGTGAGTGAGGTCACCTGCATACTCCTAAGGAGTTGCTGTGTGAGCAGCAGAGGAGGCATCGCGCGAGTGATACTTAATATATTACATTATATGCATTAATAGGCTACGGTAACTGCTTTACATTAGGTAGACGGTATGCTTGTGTGCCTCCCGACGTTGTATAAAAAAAAAACAAACATACGCCCTCTTTCGTAGAGTCTGTAAAAACGCATGCTATACAGGAAGTATCACTCGCGCCTGGTCACTCTCACAACGGCACATCTTGTCAGGAGTTTGCTGTCAACCACATACACGCGCAGGAACACAACATTTCAGGCAATGAATAGGTTGAAGTTTCCTATAAAGTGGAGATATTTCTTTATCGGGCTACTTATCAAATATCTCGTTTGATTGCCGGCAGGGTGCGCCATGTGCACGTCAAGATGACTTTGACTTTCAAAACGATTGAGACTCACACAGTGTACCTACATGCTTACAACTATTCGTAATATTTTGATTCTATAAGACAAACCGGGTACAAGAATTTTCAATATATTTCTTTTTATGGTAATAAATTAACTTGGGTTTTTAAAGTAAACATAAATATGGATGTGATTAATCGATAACTACACACATCAAAAGTGTCTAGGGATCAAGCATTTTTATGCGGATTTCTTGAGATTGAGATGTGGCTTTGTAATAAAAAAATATATAAAATATATAAACGTATACGACACTGGAGAACCCCTGGACGCCAACAGCGATTAAAATCCTGCCAGGAAGTCCATCCTTATAGTGGTGGAACCATCATGGTATGGGTATTTGGATCGGCGGAAGAACTGAGTTGATTTGGATCAGAGGCAACCTCAACGCTCAAATTTATGCTGAGACGATTGTATCAGACGTCATCGTTCCTCTACAAGTGCAAATCGGTCCCTTATTTCAGTTAATGCATGATAATGCACGACCGCACACCGCAAGAGTTGTAAGACAGACTCTCGCCGCAGCTAACATCAATGTCATGCCCTGGCCTGCTCAGTCGCCAGACTTGAACCCGATTGAGCATGCATGGGATATGCTACAGAGAAGAGCTCTGCCGAATATGGAGCTGAAAACTGGTAAATGTTGCAACGAACATGGGCGGCCATTCCACAGCGTGATTTGGATGAACTCATTTTGAGTATGCCAAACCGATGTTCTTGTGTTGTTAGTGTTCGCGGTAGAAACACGGATTATTAATTGTTTAAGTTACCCAATAAAATTTTAAAGAAAACTGTTATTTCAGTCTTTTTTTCGAACTTTAATGTTAGTGGTTCAAATGTCAAAAATCCCTTTATTATGAAAATGGCAAATTTCTTTATTAATGCAAAGGTGACTTGGTTTATCGTTACTGTAGACAAACGAAAACACTTTATTTGATGAATCCTTAAAGAAAATTTTAATTAATATCAATCAGGAGAAAAGTTATTGCAAAAATATATGTTGATCCCTAGACACTTTTGATGTGTGTAGTATACGTGTTAAGTATTCTAAACAATTCTCCAATGAAGTTTAGTTCCAATGGTTCTAGGGCAAACTGGCGCCAAAAACTTGTTGTGCAATGAAGTAGAACAGTAGTAACATTTTTTTATACGACGTCGGGAAACATACAAGCATACGACCCACTTGATGCAAAGCGATTACTATAGTCTACAAATTGTGACCTATGATGAGGAAAATATGTGACATATTATAAGTAATGAATATATTTTTCACCCAACGCCATGTGACGGTAACGAAAGAAATTTTTCATCTTACGCCCATGTGATTACTTTACTTTTCTTTTATACAATAATTCTTGTAGTAACGAAACGGCCAAGTCACATATTTCGACTAAGGTGTTGAGTTTGTGATGTTAGGGCTTGAAGAGTTAGGGCGTCTAGAGTTAGAAGCTTGGCTCTACATGAGATCTGATAAGTTTTTGACAGTGCGAGGTATAAGGTCTCGTCTTGGCAACATTTTACATGAAAATGTTTCTGGTAGGATTTCACTTCTTTTTGTAAGTTGCTTACGACAATATTTATTTATTTTGTTCATATTTTATTTCTTTTTAGAGTGTATTTCTTGCACATCACAGGTCCTTTTTTCCATAGCCCACAAGGAGTCCCTATATCAATTTTCAGTCCTCTAGCATCAAAATTTGCGGAAGTCTCACATAAACTTCCATCCTCTAGTTTAAGCGGTTCGGGGCTAAAAGTTCCAAGTTTTACATTTTTTTTGTTGTTTGTGTACTAATACTAGCTTACATACCAAATTTCAGGTCTTTCTACGACTTTTAATGGTCATGACTCATGAGTGAGTGAGTGACGAAATCGGGGGTTTTTAGATATCAATAAAATCTAAAGTACAAGAGTAATGCAATTGAAGCTTTATATGTTTAATAAGTCCACTATTCACATCATATTCCGAGAATTTTGTTTATCTGGTATAATCCAAACTCATGTTATAAGGGTTTCAAAAAACGGTGAAGCGCTTCGAGAATAGGTACTGCCCTTGCGCTTTGCTTGGCTTGTCTTGGCTGGGGCACTACCGTGGCCCCAGATGGCTCTTATTAACTGTAAGCATTTTAAACTTCCGATAAAATCGTTATTTGTAGTCTACGCGGACTCTTATTTGTGGTGGTGGAGAACATCCGAAGAAAACAACGAAAATGCCCTACAGTTTAGTGTCAGTGGCCGGCGCGCCGTGGCTGCGGCGAAATTCCACATTCCTTTACACGCACTCAGAATAATAAATGCAACTACTTATTTATGGTGCGCGAACCCACGCCGCAGCCCGCCGCGGCCGTGCCGCCGCGCCGTCGCACTGCCGCGCCTTCAATGATATCACAAATTACGTCTTAGTAAATATAATTGAAGTTACAGGGGAAGCGAGATATTGCCTTTTTCCTAAAACGAAACGTCTTATTAATAAACAATGATAAAATTACGCATTTCAAAAATTTTCAAATATAAACCTAGCTGTCCCAGGCTTTTTTTTTAAAAACCTCCACAATGCTTCATTATGTAGTTTTGGGAGTGGTTTAAAATAGGTGTAAAATAATAAGTAACTTAAGTGAATTCGTTTTCCCAAAAAACACAAGAGGAGTTCTAAACTGCATTTGCCAAAAATATGTATATGCCGTGTATGTAAGGTATATTTTGTCCTACTATGCGTGGCTCTGTATTTTCGACCAAATACGAGTAGATAAATAAGTATAAATGGAAGGTAGGTCATTCAGACCAACCGTAGGTGTGACCCGAATGCGAGTTTTACAGAGATTTATATTGTTTACTGCATTCGCGTTTACGTCAATTTTGTACCAGCAGTCAGAGTGTCCAAAATCTTCAGCTAGAGGCGCAGCTAGAATTTCCATGCTAATTGTACGTACGTAAACGCAGTATATTGTATCTAAATCTTTATAAAACTCAAACTTAGGCCACTGGTTGTAGATTAAAGCTATTTATTTATTTTCCAGGTTTCAAAAGTATACTCTTGTTGGTACTACAAGATACAAATTGATAAGTAGACATGAGTATTCTGACGTTGAATGTTTAAAAATATTCTACGATAAGCCGTATCTTCTCACTTATTGAGAAGTTTGATTTTGTTACCGAATGATGAGAACTTTATCTGAAATTCATTTCAATTTGATACCTACTATAAGCTGAGAAAAATTGTCAATTTATAAAACTATTTATTTATTTATGTACCGAAAATCACCGAATGAATCAAATAGCCAAATGCCATAGCTAGTGATGTAGTTGAACTATACGACCAATACAGTTTTTTAGCCCTACTGACTTAATTTTGATGAACTTTTACACAGTGATTAAATAGCTATAGCCTGGATCAACACTGGTAAACCCGTGGGTAAACCTCACTCACTCGTACTGCCGTGCTTACAATAAACGCATCAACTAAGTTTTAGCGAAATTCTGTTAAGTAATACAATATCTGAAACACTATATCTACAAGTTTCTCAAAGTGACATTTCATGATTCCTTCATTAAACCTAGTTTTTCAGTTTCATAAACTCATTAATTCGATTGCAGTTTTACTATATACTTATAACAATGTAACAATGTACACAAATACAAAAAATCATATATGAATATATGATTTTTTGTATTTGTGACATCATTTTCTTTATTTTATTAAAATTTTCATGTTGGTATCTCATGCCACTCCAGAGATACAACTAAAATAAAAACTAACACATTTTTCTCGATAAGCGTCAGAACCTAGTTAGTGTGTTTATCATAAGCACGGCTACGCAGGAAAACAAGAATGCTCCAGGTAATTGTTACATTTCTGCGGTTTTCTGTGAGATGAGGTTTTATGTAACCTCCCAATTCGTGCTGTTTTGTTGCTAAAACTTAAAAAAAAAAACATTACACGTGGTTAAGCCATGGCTTCAAGCTGGTAACTAATAATAATAAGATAAGCACATGGGAAACGGTCTATGCTATCTGGAGCTAATATCCTATATAACAGACACAAAGGCTTCAAACTTGTAACACTTACTCTCAAGAGTGGAGCTTTTCAAATTTATACATATTCAGATAAGCGAAATAATTAAAACCTTTAAACAACTAAACATTAAAAACTCAGAAAATCATTGGGGAATGTCCATAAAAGTTTTTTATTGTATTATAATAATAGTAAGTCAAGAAATAATAATAGTAAGTCCCCGCCCCTCTTCTGTAATAGCCCAGTACTAATAATCCCTCCAGATCTCATTTTAATAGCCCAATAATTTCCAACACATTTGCAATAGTGCCAATACCTGCCGTGACCTGGTTCATGGGTATATTGTCACATTGATATCCCCTAGACAAGGTCACGGCGGCTATACAACATTACATCAAGCTTCTCAAAGGGGCTTCTACGCGTTGGATCCTTATCCCCGCGCACGCCTAACAAATGACCGGGATAATACCCGTGAATCAAAATAAAATGTTATAATAATAGTTATTATAAGCCCGCAGGGCAGCTTGTGGCGAGCTGTTGGTGCGTAACGACACCACGGGTACCCGAGTGTTCCAGAGAGTCGATCAGGGCCTTCGTCTCCGGCGTGTCTTCGTCGGTCGGAGTGTAAATCAAGAAGGCCCGCAGGACTTTCAGTCCTGGCTTGCTTTCATTGGCCGTCCAGAGAGGAGTCGATAGAGCATATTACTTTATCAGGTAATATGCTCCAGGGGTGGAATTGTTAAAGGGCATAACGCCGCGAGTAACTTCGGAAAAAGCGCAGCACACCTCTCGACACCCCTGAGTCACTCACACCGGTGTTGCCCCCGGCCGAATTTCTCTGCCATTTCGGGCATCCATCCAGTGAGTGGCGAGCCACCGCCTGCCGGAAGTAACATCAGATATGATAGTTATGGCAGGTGTCCGTCCCTCTTCTTTAATAGCCCGGTAGTAATAATCCCTCCAGACCTCATTTTAATAGCCCAATAATTTCCAACACATTTGCAATAGTCCCAATAGCTGCAGTGAACCACTGTTTGCTCGTGCGTGGTCAATGTCAAATTGTGGTATGTGCATGTTTGGGATAAAATTTACAAATAAGAGATGAAAGCGTGAGAGCGTAGCTATGCAACATATGTAGTTATGCTGTTGCGATAAAGGTGCTGACATAATATCAGCGCTGTGGTTACTCCGCAGCTTTTTGCTGAGTCAGGTCCTTTTTGTTGTCACGACACACACAGGACGCACAAGTTGCTACCGTTCGGGCCTACTGTACAATTTATTTTATATTTAAATGTTTGCTGTCATTACTGTTGTCATTGTTATATGTGATTTTTCTTTTTTCTTGTGTTTCTGTATTTGTGTGTGTTTCTATGTGATAACAAATAAAACTAATTATCTATCTATCTATCAGTGACCTGCCATTATGGAGTTAGAGGTAAAGCCCATAATTTGATTGCAACTCACTTAAACAACAGAATACAAAGTGTTGATAAATGGGGCCAAATCTAAAGGCAGTAATGTAAATATTGGGGTACCTCAGGTATCTATATTGGGGCCCATTTTATTTTTAGTATATGTAAATGATCTGCCCTACATGGTGCAGAAAATGGCGGATATACTACTGTTTGCGGATGATACTTCTTTTTTATTGTTTCATTTTTAATGTTGCTCGCCGGTGAGAAAATATTGACAAAGTAAATAGTGTTCTATCTGCTATTCTAAATTGGTTCACATGCAATAACCTTTTATTAAATTCAACTAAAACTAAATGTATAAAATTTAGTCTTCCAAATGTGGCTTCTACCAATACGGAAGTTTTAATTGATAATAATATACTAGAATTTATTAATGATACTGTATTTCTTGGAATTACAATAGACTCAATTGCAGTGGGGCCCCACATAAATAAAAATGCCAGTAAGTTCAGCTCTGCCGAATATGCAGTTAGGAGAATTAGACAATTGACAGATGTGGCTACTGCCCGCTTAGTCAGAATTATAGTCTATTTCAGCTACTTTCACAGCATTATGTTATATGGTACACTGTTATGGAAGAGCGGCTGATATTGAAACTATTTTTTTATTTTTATAGCCATCCGCTCTATTTATAATATGGACTCCAGGGAATCACTTAGAGAACTATTCAAAGAAATAAATATCCTCAGTATATTTATGAAAATATAATGTATGATTGTAAAAATATAAAGTTGTTTTCAAAATGTAGTGAAAATCTTAGAAGCAGGAATAGATTGCGTATGCCGGTACATCGGCTTGCTAAGACTAATAGATCTTTTGCTGTAAATTGTATTCGATTCTATAATAAACTACCTGAAATAGTTCTGTCCTTGCCTGACAATATGTTCAAAATACACATCAAAAATACTCTATGTAAGAAGGGTTATTTTATTACAGAATCGACAGAGATCGACAGAGACTGACAGAGATGTCTGGATAAGATTCAGCACTTGTATTAATATATCTTTATCTGTACAACTTGTCACCATTATACACTAAGTATCATAAATTATTGTAATATAAATTGACGATTTGAAAAGAGACTATATTGGAAAGTTTCTTTTGTCATTTCGTTTTCGCCAATTGTCATTTGAAATGCTGGTAGATTAAAAAAGAGAAATCAAAAGTATGAAAAATTAATAATTTACGACATTAAGAATGTAAGACGTGTTTAAGTGCCAATCAGGGTCTATAGACAAATAAATAATTTTTATCTTTATCTTTTATGTCCTTTTTAGACAGCAGTAAAGGATGTTGAACAATTGAGTTAAATAGCATAGAATTATATGAGACATTAACAAGTTCGAAAGTCGGAAAAAAATGTGTTGCTCTCCGAAGGTTGGACTGCGCCGTACTTAAACCTTGAAATTGTTAATAAGTATAACAGTAATAACACACTATAAATTAAATTTATAAACGCTACCTAGCATTCTATTTATGATGTACAAATCATGAAATGACATGCATGACACATAGTTATCACGCGGGGAATGTAAGGGAGGTAGTAAGGCGCAGTGCAGGCAGGCGCTTGCCTTGGATCCACTTCCTGTCGAGGTTCTCATTCGGAACGCTTGCGCCCGCGCCGCCGCCGCCAGTGAAGGGGACCCGCTTGCATTCACGCCTTTGTTCCAGCGAATTGTTGCAAAACTGGTTTTTGACCTTATGCGTTCCAAATACAGCGCTAAAGAATTTGAAAGACAAAGGAAAGCACTGGTTGAAAGGTTTAGGCAACCTGTAGCTGCCTCTAGATTAAGTAATTACAAAATATAAGAATCATTTTAAGGGGTTTACAATCACTTCAATTTTAGATCTAAACAGTGACGCTGGATGTAAGAATAAAACATATATACTCGGGAGGCATACAAGCATACGACTCATCCGATGTAAAGCGGTTACCGTAATCTATGAACGCTTGTGATACATTAAGTATCACTCGCGAGATGCCACTCTACTGCTAACACAGCAACTTTTTAGGCGCTTACTGGTGACCTCACTGACTCGCAAGAACACAACAACCCTCTAGGGCGATGTTATTTGGCTGCGATTTTCTGTGAGGAGTAGGTACTTCCACAGACGGGCTGCTTTGTTTTGCCAAATAACAACTCTCAGGAGGGTTATTGTGTTCCTGCGTGTGAGTGAAGTCACCACTAAGCTCCTAAGGAGTTGCTGTTTTAACAGCGGAGTTTGCATTGCGCGAGTGATAGGTACTTAATGTTTTACAAGCGTTCATAAGCTACGGTAACCGCTTTACATCAGGTGGGCCGGTATGTTTGTATGCCTGCCGAGTGTGTTTAAAAAAATGCATGAGACCACCGCAAGCCATAGGGAAAATCAGAACTCTTAGGTTAGGTCACAGGTCACAATGTTTTACTTCACCCGACTTTTATTTTGTTTAGTATCTGTTAACAGTATGTAGTGTTAGCTATAATAACTATACTATGTCCTCACGCCTTGTCCCTTGCGGGGTAGGCAGAGAGAACCGAGCATTATTTGACTCGGTCATTAGACATCTCATTTCATAACTCTTAGCGTTAGCAATAAAAAACAAAAAGGAAACAATAGAAAATCATTTTTTGAAACATGTAACAATATTTTTTAACATCGGGATGAATACCAGTTTCTATAAAAAGGTGCACAGTTCCGCGTACTCGTTGTAGTTTTAGGAAACCCATGAACGGCGTGATGCGTCTGCAATCAGTTTGTCTGCGCTGCGAACGTTACATAAATTGACGTAATTTGTAAGTTGTTTGAGGAGCCACCAACCGGTCCTTGCGCCGCGGACAGACGAGATCGAAAGTTCATCTTTTGACATTTGCCTGTAAGAAGGTGTTCTTGTCTCATACCTTGGAAAAACCTGTCAGAATATTAACAAGGGATGGTGTTATTATTATGTAGGTATTTACTTCAATAATATACATTAGATTATGTTATTCGCCTGTTAGATTTGATGTAAGTAAATTAATAAAGGATAACAATTGAGTAAAATTACTTTATTACTCATTTCACATCACCATTTATAAAAATTATACACGTCTCACATTTTTAAATAAAATAATGTTCTATTATGTTTTAATTTCGGAAGTGATCATTAATTTGCTCATTTTTGAAATCTGTAGTCAAAATATTTATAATAGATGCTATTAATTCCACACATAAACACTGCAATAATTAAATTATATTATATAGACAACAGTGCCAACTTACATTAGTATCAATTTGTGATGTACACAAGGAAACAGTAGAAAAAACTGTAGGAAACATGCAAATTTAAGAGAGGTAGGGCGTATCAAATCAGCCCGTCTGGGAAGGTGCCTCCACCACGCAGAAAACCGTAGCCAAATAACAACTCCCCAAAGGGTTGTTGTGTACCTACGTGAGGAGCTTACTGGTGTTTGGTTACGCGCGTGTGATACAAGAGTTCATAGACTACTGTAACCGCTTTACATCAGGAACGCTGTATGCTCGTATGCCTTACGACGTTGAATAAAAAAAAGCATGTAAGTATGTTTTCTTCAAATTTTCTATAATGCATATGACCGAATTTTGATCATTGCATTAGGGTGAAAATTAATAATAATTAAAATATAAAAGGTTCGAGTTCGTTCGTTGGTTAAAATTGACTTTTTCTAAATATTGATGCAGCTGGACTCTTGTATCTTGTATCGCTATAGTTAGCATTTATTTTAATCAATTTGACTGTCCGTTGTGCGCCCATCACTTACAACTACTAAAAAAATTTTTGCCAGAAAAATAATAGCTGTGGTTCGTAATCGATATCAAGCCAAAAACCGCGATCTTTTATAATCAATATAATCATGTACATATATACATATATATCATGATGAAGGTTTGCGTGATGATAGGTCTTATTAGAAACTACCATACCTAGCGATACTCTATGATCCGAAAAATAAAATAATTTCTTATGTATCTACATATAAATAAATCAATAACCTGTATAATGGGTCTCTATTTCGCCCTTAATGCGCGAACTTCTCTCTCCTCTTTCCCAGTGGATAAAAATTCTAAAATAAGCGATGGGCCTGCATCTGTTTCTTGGAGTATTAGAGTTACTAACGATCATTAAACTGGGTTCTTGGTTGATTAAATAAAATAGTGTGTTCGACCTATGACAACATAATTTACTGCAGCCATCTGTCATAGACAGACTGGTGAACAGACGAACACGCGTGTCAGGGTTCCTTACGTTTTGGTAAAGAACTTGAAATAAATATGAAGAGGAAAATCGCCAACGTGCAAGTGGTATCTCTGGAGCAAATATTCGTAAAATAAAATAATAGAATTCATATTATTGTTACTATTATGTACATATTATACTAGCTTATACCCGCGGCTTCGCACACGACACGCACGACAGTTTTACTTATTTTTATTTTACTTCTTATTTTTTGGTACAGTCAGCATTATATAGTTAGTAAAAGTACCAATAATTCGTATTTGTGTAGTAATGAAGATATGTCACGATCTGTTCGGCTTTCTTTAACTATTTGATATTGACTGAATACACTCAGAGCACCTCTCTATTAAATGCAATGTTGTGTAACATTGCCTATTTTAAACACATAACTGTACAACGTCAATAACTTCAAAAGATATTTCTACTTCATACAAAGTGACTACCCCCTTTTCAGCCACCTAAGGGTTTGAAAAATTCTGAAATTACTTTTTTGGTGTTTTGGTTGAGAATATTTACCAAGCCTAAAGTAGCTCACTTTAAAAAAATCAATCCCTTAACAGTTCAACTTTTAATTCAAGAAATACTTTTGGCCCCCATTATACACTTTAAGACGTGGAATTTTTGAAAACGCTGAAACCACTTTTTTTTATTCTAATAGAGAGTATCTGTACAAAGTTTCAAGTTACGAACTTCTAAATTTATTTCTACTCCATACAAACTGTCAATCCCCTTTTCAGCCCTCTAAGGGTGGAATTTTGAAAAACGCTGTGATCACTTTTTTGACGTCTTCATTGAAAGTATATTTACAAAGTTTAAAGTAGCTCACTTTAAAAAAATCAATTTCTTAAACAGTTAAATTTTAGATCAAGAAATAATTTTGACTCCCATTACACACTTTAAGGAGGGAAATTTTTGAAAACGCAGAAACCATTTTATTTAATTCTAATAGAGAGTATCTGTACAAAGTTTCAAGTTACTAAGTTCAAAAAATACTTCTATTCCATACAAAGCGTTAACCTCATTTTCAGTTACCTAAGGAAGGAATTTTGTAAAACGCTGAAATTACTTTTTTGACGTCTTGATTGAAAGTATAGTTACAAAGTCTAAAGTAGTTAACTTTAAAAAAAAAAAACAGTTCAACTTTTAATTCAAGAAATACTTTTGACCCCTATTACATCATTTAAGGGGTAGAATTTTTGAAAACGCGGCAATTATTATTTTTTTGTTTCTAATAAAGAATATCTGTACAAAGTTTCGAGTCACTAAGTTCAAAAATATTTCTGCTCCATACAAACTGTCAACCCTTTTCAGCCCCCTAAAGGTGGAATTTCGAAAAACGCTGTAATTACTTTTTAATTCCTTGTTTGAGAGTATACTTACAAAGTCTAAAGCAGCTCACTTTAAAAAAAAAACAATTTCTTAACAATTCAACTTTTAGTTCAAGAAATATTTTGACCCCCATTACATCCTGTAAGGAGTGGAATTTTTGAAAACGCTGAAATTACTTTTTTTGGACTCTATTACAGAGTATCTATGCAAAGTTTCAAGTCACTAATTTCAAAAAAAAATTCCGCTCCATATAAACTGTTAACCCCTTTTTCAGCCCCCTAAAGGTGGAATTTTGAAAAACACTGAAATTACGAGTACTTTATTGATTTCTCGATTGAGAGTATACTTACAAAGTCTAAAGCAACTCACTTTAATTAAAAACAATTTCTTAACAATTCAACTTTTAGTTCAAGAAATACTTTTCACCCCCATTACACACTTTAAGGGGTGGACTTTTTGAAAACGCTGAAATTACTTTTACATTTGGTTCATGACTTTCAATGAAACACCTTAATATTGAATTTCAATCGAATAACTTCAAAAACGTAAAGTTTCATACTAACTTTGCATTCCCGTTTTACCCCTTAAGGGATGATTTTTGAGAAAAATATTTTACTCGTGTTTCATGCCTTTCAATAAAGAACTTTCATGCTGAATTTCATTCGAATAACTTCAAAAACGGCAAAGTTTCATACTAAATTTGCACCCCTGTTTTACCCCCTTAGGGGATGAATTTCCAAAAATCCTTTCTTAATGCTCCCCTACGTTATAAAAGGAACCCCTGTGCAAAATTTCAAATTTCTAATCCTTATAGTTTAGGCCCTGCGTTGATATGTCAGTCAGTCAGCTTCTCCTTTTATATATATAGATTATGTACCTACTTAGGTGTCTGTGCTATAGAGGTCACCCTCAAATGAAAATAGTAATAGCCGAGATGAAATGACAGTCATGAATATTAAATAAAATGCCAAAATAACAGCACGAACCCGTTCACCCAAACAGACACGGTTGTCACGGAATTGGTGTTTGGTATTGGTGGTGTTCGTAAATAAGATTTAAAATTGGCAAATGGTAAAAGTCATGATTCAAGGTGAGCAGGTGTCGGCGAGGGGACGTGTCCGCTATCGATACACTCCGATGTTACATGATGTTGATTATTTTTATGTTTACTTATAGTATTCGCCCCAATAGCTGAAATTCGATTGCCCACACTTTTTATGATACAAATATTTAATGAACTTTGTAGATTTAATTAATATTCTCGACAACTATAAATGCATACAGAATTTGTAGTTGTATATAAATACTTGTAAATAATTACATAATATTATTGTTTAGTAATTTACATGGTGCTTTCTGGTTAATGCGCTTAAAATATTTCCTATATTGCAATCCCATGTCTTATTATACGCGTGTCTTGTATTTATTACATAAATTAAATAACCATTTAATAATGCGTGCGTGTATGAAAAGAGCTATGAATGTTAAAGAAGCCAGTAATTTGTGTATGGATCGCGTCTTACAGCGCTCCCTTCTCTCTGCCTACGCCGCAGGGAACTTGACGAGGAGATAGATATACATATATTCAAAATATATAGGACATGGTTCGATTCCCACACAGAACAAACATTTGTGTGCATGAAAATGTCTGTTTTTCTTGGTCTGGGTGTTTTAAGAAACGTAAGGCACATCAAAGCAGCCGTCTGCGGAAGTGTCTACCTCACAGGAAACTGCAGTCAAATAACAACTCTTGTTGTTGTGTACTAGTAAACTCCTAAGAAGTTGCTGTGTTAGCAGTGAGGTGGCATCGCGCGAGTATTACTTAATATATTACAAGCGTTAATAGGCTATGGTAACTGCTTTACGTCAGGTGGGACGTATGCTTGTATGACTCCTGAAAAAAATTGCAAGTGACTAAGGTTAGGTTACAAGGAAGGCTTGCTATGTTAGCAACGGGGGTTGCAACGCGCGAGAGATATTTCTTATATTGAAAGCGTTCATAGGCCTTAGGTAACTTGCAAGGGTATTCACGTTGCCTCGGAAAGTCATATTAGAAATGAATCCGATAAGTTTTCACTCAGGTTATGTACATTTTGAGTGAAAATTTTGCGATACCGATTCGAATATGGTGTTTCGAGGCAATGTGAATACTCCTAACAGATGGGTCGTATGCTTCTCGTCCTCCCGTCGTTATAAGGAAATTTGAAAATATGCTCCGTTGCCAACCTGTGGGGATATTCCCATTGCCTGGAAAAGCCATATTCGAAACGGAATCGAAAAGTTTCATTCAGACTCCATACATTTACATATACATTACAATTCATAGAAAACTTTTCAAATCCGATTCGAATATAGTGTTTCGAGGCAATGTGAATAAATACCCCCCACTGATACCTGCAACTATCTCGTTCTATCCTATGCGAAGGTAGAAAAATATACTGATTCAATGACTTTTGCACCTCTCTCCGCCTACGGTGGCTACGTTGTTATATTCTCATGCATACTGAAGAGACTTCTTGAATTTTGGTACAGTACAACACACAAAACAATACATTTCTAAATTAATATAAAAAGTCTGTAATTATAATAGATTTTTTTTATGTTTTTCATAATAGGTACCTCATAATATATTTCGTAACATCTCACCTATGCTTAAAGTTACTAGACCATGTAATGTTTGTCGAATTCATTTTGCAACTTACAAGCATGCCTAACAGTTCGGCTGTTACAAAATATGTTTTATCGTTCATCGGTAACAATTGTGCCGATTCCCTTAACTGTGTTAGTCAACTTATTAGGTATCTTAATCTAAATTTTCTCTAACGGATATTGGACGATACCCAACTGAGTGCGTTGGCCAATTAGATATAATTAGTATAAACACTAAGAAACATTTTTGACATTAATATCATGAAAACATAACAGTGCAGTCACAGACGCATTGCATTAGAATTAATTACATTTGAAGGTCAACTAGTGAGATTGTGCGAATATCACTTCATGAATGTCAACGGGCTCCGTTGCTCAATTCAAAATATGCTTTAGGTCAATTGAATCCCCGGGACAAGTTCGAGTGGGCTCAGTTAACTGAAGACCAGCTATTTCGATCCTCACGTTATCGCCAAGTAACAAAACATTCTAACTAATAAGTTCAGCTGTAGATGTATTTTTTTATATAATGTAGGGAGTCATACAAGCATACGACCCGCCTGATGTTAAGTTGCTTGCAATACAATAAGTTTCACTCGCGCGATGCACCTATGCTGCTAAAACAATTCCTTAGGAACTTACTGGTGACCTTTTTCACACGAAGGAGCGCAACAGCCCTCCAGGGAGCAGTTATTTGTGAGATGGAGTTTTCTGTGAGATGGAGACTGCAGTTTTCTGTGAGATGGAGTTGCTTTCGCAGACGAGCTGCTTTGATGCGCCTTACCTCTCTAGTACCCCCTGTCTCCTGATGTCAACATTCAGGGGACAGGGGGCCACAAGAGTAAATAAGGAACTGATGAGTGCGATAGTGCGTCCTAAGGGCGGCTGAGGCTGTTAGACAATCGTAGGGTAGACGTAGGGTATGGCTGGGTGAGTATGTTAATGAGAGGTATACCTACGAGAACATGCCTAGGGGTCGGTTATTGGACGGCGTTGCGTATGAACAGCACACACCTCTCACAGTTTCACAAGACACGATCCACTAACGACCTACTTGGCGGTCGCGGTCGCCGCGCTGCACACACGAGCAGGCCCCGCCGGCACCACCGCTTACATCAAGCTACACCAATGTAAATCCATACTTAAAATATGTTTAAAGCAACACCTACTACAAAGCTCGATATGAGCCAATCTATGCAATAACAATTCCTCTGTACGACAGTTGTAGTTGCGAAATAAACTTTCAAAACTCATACGATCATTTTGAAATCTTTTGACAGGCAGTTCGACTATTGATAGCAATGTTTGTGATCTCTACATGGCCTATTCAAGTGAATAAATCAATTAATAATACTGTTGAAGATGAAAGTACCTATGCAACTGAGTTTTGATCCAATGAACATTACTACAACCCGAAACTACCTTTTGACATCTGAGTAGAATAGTTTATTTTATGTTTCCCGAATCTGAAATCGTTTTCTGGCAGGCAAGAATATTTTTTGTAAACATAAAAAAAAAACTTCATAAATACACAACATCTTGACATGTACGACAAGTAGATACATGTCGATAATCAGTAGGTACATGCATCCATTTAACATTAATCGGTAAAAATACTTAAAAAAACAATTTATATTTAAATGAATCTCGATATATAGGTAATTATAAAACACTTTATAATCGCTTTATAATCACTAATCAGTCAATAAATAGAAAAAAATGTTAGAATGGTTCTTATTATATATTGCATACTTTATATCAAACTTCTAATTAAAGTCGACTTATCTTTAATAAAGGTACTTAAAACAAAATATGTGAATTGATTACGTTTTTGTCGTTAGACCACCACAACCCAGGGGAAAACCAGAACTTACTTAGGTTGAGAGGCGGCGGCGGCCCTAAAAATTTGATTTCGAATCGAAAGACGTATACATAGAAGTCTTAAAGCAAATGTATCTTGAGAGTCGATAAACACACAAAGTCGTCTTTATGCAAATAAAATGTAAGTCTTTTTAATTAAATTTAAACATTTATTAATTACATGTTCAATTATTTAATTAACTACTAGGTAATAATTTTGAAATAATAAGTTTGAATAAAAACCTAGCACTCAAAAATCGTTTGTTTCTTACTACGTTTTTTATGATTCTTGTATAATATCGTATTTTTAGGGAAATACACCTATACAGATAAACTAAAAAACCAAAGCCTTATCTAAATACAAAGTATTTGGTCGCCGAGATACTTATCAAATCGTGGTAAAAGTATCAGGTATTCGACAGTATGTATGCAAAAAAGATTAATTCTCTGCAATTCAATATTCATTTTTGACTCATGAGGAAAATTATTCATGTCAAATTTGGTTAAGCAATTTACCCACGGTAAATTTTTAAAAAGTGTATTGCTGACAGGTTTCAGAGCGCGATCCTAGACAGTCTCTTGATACACTTTGGCTGAAGTTTTTACTCCTTTTCCACAAAAATTAAGCTTTGTGACTCCTTGATAAGACACCCCCCACCAAACCATTACAGACGCAGGATGGTGACCACGTTGTACTTTTCCGATCACTTGGGCGGCTTAATTAGAACTATGTGCGTACACTTTGTCATTTTGCTTGTTGTAGTGCTCTTCAATCGCGGATTTTTTTCATCAGTAAAGAGGATATTTCTGTGCCTTTCACCTGCGTATCGGTACAGAAGCCGTTATGATCGATCCACTGTCTGCAACTGTAGGGATTGATTTAGGGCATGTCCTATATATCGACGATAAGCGCCGAGCTTCAGGTCTTGTTTTATTATACGCGACAGAGTAGCTAGCCTAGCTGGAAACTTCATTCCTCGCAATAAGATTTTTTGTTTCCTAATGCGGTTTCAGCGAATTCTACCTTAACAGCATTAACAGCCTTTGTAGTTCTAACAGCACGTGCTTGCCCCGATCTTTTATGGTCTTCAACAAAGGAAGTGTTGGTATATGTGTCGATAGTTCGATATACGAACATACAGCTGATACCAAGCTTTTGAATTGTCTTGATTATGACGGACGGCTCCATACCCACATAAACTTTGTGCAAAGCAATCACTGCAATGTTCTTTAACACATTCCATATTTAATTTGATAATAAACACGAAAAATATATGTAAAATGGCGGTAAATCGAAAGAAGTTTTTAAAATAATAAACGAGTTCCAAATTCAAAATAATTAAAGAGTTGAAAAAATAAAAGTTTCTATGTAACAGTATTTATGGCCAGGCAATAATTATATAGGGTTTTATTACAATACTTCGAACTGAGCCGGCATTTTTCTGTTTGATTTTAACAAGTTTTTTTTTTTTTTTGGACTGAAAGAAACAGGTGAAATTGGCAGCATTCCCAGTAATTATGTTATGCCAAAAAAGTTATGGAACCTCTCTACAGAAGGACAAGTACATACGCTCCAGTTTCATTCGGCGTGTGGTAACAGGCTCTTATATTGAAAGGTATAGTGCAGATAAGATGGTTTTAGCGGTGACAAAAGGTCTACTATACTACTGTGACATTAAAATTACTTTGATTTTGTTGTTGGTAGTGTCGATCTCAAGTAACCGACACCCAGGTAGAGAGTGAAATATGAAATGGTAGGAAATCGGTAAAATAATATGAAACGTACATATATACTTCTACATATTTAAAAATATTTTTTTTATGATTTCATATGTTCATCAATTCCGTGATTCCGTTACATTTCGCATCGTTCAAATGCTTGCATACTATTCCGCAGTTTGGTCTCATATAGGTATATATGGTATTTGACATACCTACACAGAGACTGACGCATTGTGTGTTGCGAAATTATCCAAAAAAGGACGATAGAAAATAAAAGCAAAGCAAGAGAAACTCAATATCACAGTTACTCGTATATTGCTGTGGCAGCAAAATAGCATAGGCATAATTTGACATAAATTTGAACTGTTAGGGAGATAAAAGGAAAGTATCTACTTTCCGGGTATCATTCTGTGGATACAAAGTAGATAGTTGAGGAAACAAAAAACGGGGGTGCCTGCCTAGGATGATAGAGATTGGATTTTTGATGCAGGAAATTTAAATTCAGTTTATGTTAATGGTGAGCCTCATCAGCTAAGGAGACAGTAACCCTGGAAATCTACCGAACGAATAGAACAAAAATTCACTAACGTAACCGAAGCACGATATTCAGAATCAAAAAAATCGTTCTGAATCGTCTTCACATTAGGCTGTAGGCACCTTGGCACGGAAGCAAGGTTGAATTGAAGAGGAAGTAAACAATTATTAATTAATGTTTACATTATAATTGTTATCATTAATTAGTGATTGTTTATTAATGCTATTGCAATGACAAACTTATAAGCAATCAAAATGTGGAGGCATTGTTAAATGAAGCAATTTTTTTCAGTGTGTGTTTCCTTTGCGTTCAACAGTTAGCGTTTATTAATGTAAACCTAAGCATTATACACTTTTTAATTTAATGTATGTTGCGGTACTGTATTTTTGTTTCAAAATTGTGATTTTATTCCTCGTTCTAACGCCGACATTAATTTTCATTTTTAAAGCTTTAAATCTATATACACATATATAAATGAATGTTTGTCTGTGTCCTCTATGGACTGAAAAACTGGGCAGATTTTGATGAAATTTTCAGTGAATCTTCAGGTTAGACCAGCAGGTGATCCTGTGAAGTTTGGTAACGATTGGATCAACCTTGCGAAGCTGGGTCGAGTAACTAGTCTCTATATATTATTGCTCAAAGTGTTTTTTTGTCTATTTTTTGGTATGAAATAACTCTCTTAATACTGTATCAAACTTAATGTTTGATACGCCATTTTAAAGATTATTTTTTTCTTTAATGACGAAAATTATAAGTTTCAGTTCATTTTCGTTAAAAAATACATTTTAAAATTTACATTTTCAAAAATTTATTTTAAAAACATTTAATTTAAAAAAAGAATCTGTTGGCAATTTATATTTTTTAACAGTTAAATGTGTCGTGGTGGCGCTGATGTCGTTGAATTTAACAAATTAAAATATACGTATATGTAAACGTATAAACAACGTGTCTATCAAGTAAGTACATATTTTTATTTTACTCGTTAGTATGATTTTGAACATTTCATACATTTTTTTTTTCATTTTTATTTCTATTTTAATTTTTGTTATTTTACAGTATTTGTAAAAGCAATTGGAGTATTATTCTAACCTCAATAATATTGCGTTTTTAATTAATAAATATGAAGAATAGTGTGTAAAATATTTATACATAAAGTGTTTATTGGGTATTAGATATTTGTTCAGTAAGAATTGCTGTCATTTCAATGAAAACTCATAAATGCGTATATAATACTATATATAATGTTAACATAAAACTAATTTTGTTACTATTTTTTTTGAATAAAATATTTAAAATTAGTAAATATTTACATTTACTTATTTCTACTTTATTATACTATGTAACTAACCACTATCGGTCCGAAGTATTCGCACGGGTCATCTAGTAGTTATATATTACAAATTGCTAAGTTTTATGATAGGCCCTTTTTGAACATTTTAGATGATACAATTAAATACTGCAAAAAAAATATTTTACTTATAAATCAAATTTATCTAGACTGATAAACTAAGATTAAGACTAATCAAATCAACAATTAATTTCCGTGTGATAATTATTGTGATTTGAATAAATACTACATGACATAATGTTAAACTTGGACGATACACCCTTAGCATTTCAGCATGAACAATATGGACATGACAGTCAATGTGTGAATCAACCCGAATATGTCAATCTGTACTTAAATGTAGAGTCACATCACGAGATGACTACCTCGGACATTTATATAATTTCGATAAACCTTAAATTCTACTCAGATGTGTCTATAACTGATACAGTTATGTAACTGTGTCATATATCTCGTAATATTGTTTCTGCTGAAGTAGGTAGGTAAGTACCTACTTTTTTTTAAATATCGCCAAGTAAATCATTTGCACATTTTTGAGGTGACGCAGTCGTCCATTATCTAGTTCACTCTGGTTATAGTTAGTCCTTGTCATGGGTATCTAACGTAAATAAGCACCTCTTTATCGTAATCCTGCACTATTTAATAAGTATAGATGCACGCTTTCCTGATTTCTACGAAATATTTTGTACGACCATAATAATCTTATCAGTAAGTACGAGTATCAATCTTATATATCAGTCTTCAAGTTTGCTATCGGAAGCGTATTGCATTTGTTGTCATTACTCGGAAATCGATTTGATCAGGTTGTTAAAAGATTATGTGTTATATAGCAGGACGACCCTTTCAGTGTCTCTGATGATTTGTAGGTTAATGTAGGTATTATTTTATAACAAGTATACAAGTTTTAGAGAAAATGTAAGAATTTGGTTATTTTTGTTCATTGATCTCATTGTTTTATCCTTTACCCGTTTTGCCTAAATACGGTACCCGTTTTAGGTCCTCCCATTCGGGCAAATCGAAATGTATTCTTTTTGTCTTTCTCTGTGATAATTGAAGAGAATGATCATGTTTGTTTTTTTTATATTCGATAACTTTTAAATATTGATTTATAGGAATAAAAATGTGCGTTAAATTTACGTTTCTAAGTATGTATTTCGCATCTCCCTTAGCTTACCCGTTTTAAGATCTCATCTCCCCTAAATAAAAAAATATAATTATGTAACTAAATCGCGATTAGGCGTAATTTTAATTAATTACCCAATAACATGTTTTTAAAGATGAAGTACCTACTTACCTATATAAATTGCGACTTATGTTGGGAATAATTGATAAGTCGCTAAAATCGTAACCTTTTTACCCGATTAGGTACAATATTAGTACGTTATGTATGTATATATGTTCCTCTGCTCGATATTCACCCTAAACTATTGATTGTAAATTAACAAATGAGGCGTCGTTGTCAATTATTTTTAGGAAAATATAATATATAATAAATAAATTAGAAGAAGAAAGAAGGGAAGACTAAACATATATAACAATTCTCGAGGAGAAGCTTGAAAATGTGCAGCTAGACATGCGCAAATCCAATTTTGAGATTAAAAATGCTCCCATAAAACCTAAGGAGACAAAGGAGGACTTAGTTAGCATGGTGTTGCACCTGACAAATACAAATACAATGCTCACAACTTAAAAGAGAGGATATTACGGATATTTTTAGAGTGGCCTCGAAAAAGGACGGGTCACAAAACACCCCGATAGTTGTAAAATCCGAGGTACTCGTATTAAGACTGTGCAAGACTTTCAACATCATTCAAAAGACAAAGCTGCGTGCTTTTGGGACACAAACATTTGGGATGGCGAACGCAGGAGGAGACACCGATTTTTGTTTCTGAGCAGCTCACGGGAAAAGCAGCCCGCCTTTATTTTTTGGCACGCGACCTCGTCAAAAGTAAGCTATATAAATTTTGTTGGACATCCATGGGACGAGTTTACGTCAGAAAGAATGAAGGAAAAGATTCACCCTTTATTCATATTAAAAGTGAACAACAAATTCAAGAATTCTTTAAAAATAAATGACTATATTGTTTGAATAACATTGTAGGCTCAGATTTACAACAAATAGGGGCAAACGTGTGCAGGTTTTTGCATTGTTATAATATATACATGGACTTAGTATAACACGTGCCCACCTATAATTGGTCTGTGCTTAGACTATTCCTTTTGACGAATCATATCTTTTGTAGCGTAATACTAATGCAACATTGTTGTTTTTCTAGGTTAAACTTGGTTAAATTTAAACAATATAAATCACTCACACATTCACCCATCCGCATTCACACACACACAATAAACCTACACTTCATATACACAACACATCATACATATTGCTCATATTGGTTGTAGTGTCCACCTTCTGAAACAAAAAGAAAGTGAATACATATGTACATAAATAAATAATTTAAATATATATAAGTAAATAGATACATAGAAATATATAATTAAATAAAATTATATTCATATATATAAATACACAAATTAATTATGAATGGCATACTTCATACTATAAACGATATTGATGACACCGCTTTCTCTATACAGTGCGATATTAATCAATTAGCGCAGAACATAAAATTAACGGAAAATGATATAACTGTCATAACACAAAATATTAGAAGTATATATAGCAACTTTCCAGATAATGTTAAATCAACTTAGCTTCAGCCCCGACATTTTGGTACTAACGGAGTGTAGAATCAACCAAAATAAGCCTACTCTATTTTTGCAAAACTACACTTCTATTACAACTACAAATAACATGAACCAGAATGATGGGGTCGTGGTTTATGTAAAAAAGGTACTTCACCCGGTCATGAAGGAAATTCGATTTGTACAAGCTACTTGTTTACAAATAGAAGTAGTAAACATACCAGTTCTTGTCATTTATCGCTCACCCTCGAATCAAAACGCAATACAATTTATTGATTCCCTCAATCAGCATTTAGATACTATTGGATCACATAATAACATAATAATTACAGGTGATATTAACATTAACCTATTATCTAGAGCAAATGAATCTTCGCATGACTGTAATAATAGAGTAAACTATCTAATTACGACAGCCTCACAAGGTTTGCTACCAGGCCATACACTATCAACTAGATATTCCAGTTGCTTAGATCACTTCATGATAAAAATTCAACCCGATAAAACGGCGGCTCGTGTAGCTGTTTTAAACACCACGATTACTGATCATACTACAATATTTTTAAGCCTAGTAAATTTAAAAGTTAAGGTCCCTAATAAAAAGCGAATCGAACACATAGACTATGAAAAATTTGTCTCAATCGTTAAAAATAAAAATTTTACTGATTTCTTAATGAGCCTTGATCCGGACTATATTATTAGAGGACTTAGTTCTGAGCTTAATGAAGCGTTAAATCTAAGTAAATCTGTTAGATATATATCAGGTAGGAAACAACCAATAAGGCCTTGGATAACGCCTGGCATCATAAGATGCATAAATAACAGAAATAGAATGCAATTGAAACTAAGGTCCGACCCGTACAATGAAACACTTAAGATTACATGGATGAAATACAAAAATTTTTGTAACAACCTAATAAAGAAACTAAAACGTAAATATCAAAAAGAAGAATTAGAAAAATCAAATAAAAACCCAAAAGCCCTCTGGAATACTATTAATAAAATTACACACTTTAAAAACACTAAATCATCTAATATCGAACTATTAAAATCGGGATCAACACCAAATATATCCGTTAACTCTGTTATTGCGTTTTTTGCTAACGTAGGAAAAAATCTAGCTGAGGATATTACACCTGTCTCAGATCCAACCTACTTAGAGGAATTAAATAATTTAAATCAGCCTCCCATCACATCTTTTGTTCTACTGGATACTGACCCACAAGAAGTTCTTAACATTATTACTAGCCTAAAACCTAATAGTGCCCCTGGTTGGGACAATCTCTCTAGCCGATTAATATTGTTAATCAAAGAGATTATTGCTCCCATAATTAGTCACTTGGCGAACCTGTTTTCATCAAGGAATATTTCCTGACCTCTTAAAACTAGCCTTAGTTACACCCGTGTATAAGAGTGGAGAGAAAGTAGACCCTAATAATTACAGGCCTATTTCTGTTCTAACTGTCTTTTCCAAAATTATTGAAAAACTAATAAATACTAGATTACTTAATTACTTTGCTTTGATATTCTATCGAATGCACAATATGGCTTTAGGCAAGGGAAATCTACTGAGGATACAATAATAGCACTGACAACGCAAATATCTAAGCAGTTAGATGTAGGAAAGAAATGCATGACAGTGTTTTTAGACCTTAAAAAGGCGTTTGATACTGTTTTTCTCCCCACTCTTATACAAAAATTAGAGAACATCGGAATAAGAGGTGTTCCCTTAAAACTTTTCAGTGAAATACAGGTATGTATGGGCGAAGACAGAGAGTACGTATTCAGGATTGTGTTAGTGAAGACAGGGAACTTACTTAGTTCCTCATATATATAAATAATCTTACTAACCTTAAGATAGATGATGGAAACATTATCTCGTACTCTGATGACACTGCTATTGTCTTTAGGGGAACTACGTGGGATAAAGTGTTTGACAGTGCTAACAAAGGGTTAAAAAAGGTCTCTCTTTGGTTGAGGTTGAATCTGCTCTCAATGAATATAACAAAAACTAAGTACATGTGCCATCATATAAATAAAAGAACGCAACCTGATCCTAAATACCAACTTAAAGACCATCAATGTGACGGAACAAACTTAACGTTTTGTAAATGTACAGTACTGGAAAAAGTGGAATCAATTAAGTACCTTGGAATCACACTTGACCAAAGCCTATCCTGGCACCCGCACATTGAGTATGTTAATAAAAGAATCAGAAAGCTGACTTGGATATTTAAAATACTCAGGCATGTTGCAACACAAAGATTATTAAAACAAATTTATATTGCCTTGGCACAGTCTGTAATTACGTATTCAATTTGTGTATGGGGAGGAGCAACAAAAACAAAGTTTCTAGAAGTTGAAAGGAGTCAGAGATGCTTGTTAAAGGTGATGTTCTTCAAGACACTTAGATATCCTACAAAGGATCTTTATAAAAATAGTAAACTTCTGTCTATTAGAAAATTATTCATACTGTCGGCAACCTTGAAATCACATAAAACCATACCTTTGAACCTCAATGAACAAACTGGTAGGAGGAAGCACAAGGTCGCCCTTACACATCAAACCAAAACAAACTTTGCTAGACGACATATTATCAGCTTATATTTACAAGAAACTAAACGAACAGTTAGACATTCGGAAATTTAAAAATATCTAAATGTAAGACGATAATAACAGAATGGCTGCTTACCATAGACTATGACGTCACAGAGAAATGTATAAATATAAGTAAGTAGGATAGAAATGTATAAGTAAGTAGGATCATTACACTGATATGACAACCAACTTTCTTCCCTACACACATATACAAGATTATACATACTCAATGGAAGACGCTACTTACTTGCCGAAAGTGAGAAGTTAGCGGACTCCGATCCCTATGATCTTATCGTAGGGTTAAGATTACATAATACGAGTATTACACATAGTGTAATTCACCATTTCACCCTCACTAACAAATAAACTCACGCAAACACACTTTTTCACACACACACACACATACTAATTGACAGAAAGATAAATATATATGTACACACGCTCAATGGAAATTGTTAAATATAGTATTTAGGCCTACGTAACAAAGATGTTTTGAAGAGCGGGACTCCCTGCCACAGGCTTTTATAAAAGCTTACTAGGAAGGCCTCATAAATATGTATAATTAGTACTGTAAGGCTTTTGGAAAATAAAGAATTAAAGAAAAGAATTATTATAATAATAGTACAATTATTTTTAGGAAAATGTAATATTGATATACTATGTTTAACTGAACATTGGCTCAAAAAATATGGCTTAATAATTATAAAATAGTTGCTTTAGTACAGAATTTTCGGTTAGAGGTGGTTCAATGATTATTTTAAAAAAATGCCACAAAGCCAAAGAACGTAACGATAGTGGTTCGGCTCTCTGTTGAATGTACTATTGAGATTTCATGTGTTAAACTAGATAATTACGTAATTATTTGTGTACGGTGTATTTATGCACACTAATGTTTACGGACCTCCTAGCAGTGATTTTACACAATTTGAGCAGGTAATGGAGGATACTTTAATGAATGAATGAAAATTTTCATAGTGCACAATACGGATTTACACCAGGTAAATCCACTACAGATGCGGGGGGTAGCATTGGTCAAGCATGTTCTTAGCGCATGGGAGAAATCCCAGGATGCTATTGGGGTCTTCTGTGATCTCTAAGCTTTTGATTTTGTCGACCATCGGACATTATTGCTCAAGCTGTGCCATTATTCAGTTAGAGGTAAAGCCCATAATTTGATCGCAATTTACTTAAACAATAGAATACAAACTGTTGACATAAATGGGGCCAAATCTAAAGGCAGTAATGTCGATATAGGGATGGCCCAGGGCTCTATACTGGGACCCTTTTTATTTTTAGTATATGTAAATGATATGGTGCAGAAAACGGCGGATGTAGAATTGTTTGCCGTTGATACTTCTTTAATTTTTAGGGTTCCGTACCCAAAGGGTAAAACGGAACCCTATTACTGAGACTCCGCTGTCCGTCCGTCCGTCCGTACGTCTGTCACCAGGCTGTATCTCATGAACCGTGATAGTTAGACAGTTGAAATTTTCACAGATGATGTGATTGACAAACGTGATTTTTTTGCTCGATATTGATAACGGCAACAGGTAGACGCTTGAAATATTCACAGAATATTTAGTTATATATTCACTTTAAGAATAAATAATTAAATTAAAATAAAACAAATATTTAAGGGGGGCTCCCATACAACAAACGTGAGTTTTTTGCCGTTTTTATAGATAGTGGTACGGAACCCTTCGTGCGCGAGTCCGACTCGCACTTGGCCGATTTTTAATGTTGCTCGCCGGTGCGTAAATATTGTCAAGGTAAAAAGTGTTCTATCTGCTATTCTAAATTGGTTCAAAGAAGATACTCTCAATTTTGAATGTAGTCTTCACACGACCATACTAACGAACTGATAAAGTCAGTTCGCTTACATCCTACTTCTACTATAAGAATTCCAATATTTTTTGAAGAAAGGTAGGACGCATCAAAGCAGTCAGTCTGCGGAAGTACCTCCACCTCACAAAAAACCGCAACCAAATAACAGCTCCCTAGAGGGTTGTCGTGTTCCTGCGCGTGAGTAAACTCACCAGTAAGCTCTTAAGGAGTAGCTTTGTAAGCAGCAGAGGTGGCATCGCACTAGTGATACTTAATGTGTTGCAAGCGTTCATACTCTACGGTAACCGCTTTACATCAGGTGGGCCGTATGCTTGTATGCCTCCCGACGTTGTACAAAACAAATTGCAAGACAGTCAGTTTTAGTATCCGGAACTGCGATCAACTTTGGCGATGAAAAAGTGACGTCCACAGCAGGTCCTTTTAAATAAAACAACTCATCTATTGAAACTACTTGCTATATAGGAAGAGGAGGCGGAAAGTATCGCTCGCGCGTTGTCACCCCTACTGGTAACAAAGCAACTGTTTAGGAGCTTGCTGGTATCTTACTCACTCGCAGGAACACGACAAACCTCTAGAGAGTTGACATTTGAATGCGGTTTTCTGTGAGGTTGAGGTCCTTCCCCAGTCTGGCTGCTTTCATGCGCCCTGCCTCCTTTAGAAATACTCAGGCCAAGACGAGCACACATGTTCATGCACACAAATGTTTGTTCTGTGTGAGAACCACGAGCGTTCGTGTCAGTGTTGTTAACGACTCCGCCACCGGGCTCGAAAACGTTCTCTAATATGTAGTAGAAGTAATAGGGCTTGTTAATGTTAAGTATGTGTGACGGCAGTAATGAAATACATAATTTACTTACATAAAATCGTATATTTTTAGAATTTACAATATTCAACTGCAAATAAAATATAAAAGTTGTCCCAAACTAACTTTATTGTGTAGCCGATTACCAGATAAAATAACAAACCTATGTTACTTCAATTGCATTCGTATTTTTATTAATACGTATTTATATCTTTACATAGCTTACGGTATATTAGCACAGTATAATAATAATAAGTATTTCATACAAAAAGGAAACGCTAGCGTACATTTACATAATGTAATTCAGGGACAATTTAGTTACAGAAACATAATATAGATAAATGTGAGTTCATAACAAAAACCTCAGAGGCGTATTTCTTAAATTTCCGCAATGATGTAAAATGTATAGTTATTTGACTATTTTGTTACATTCAGTACAGTCATATTCTATTAACTTTCTAATGGTTTCCAAGAAATGTTTATATTCTTTTCAAGAACTAAATTTTACACCCAAGCTAATATATTTTTGAATTGACTAGGGATTAGCTTAGAAAGGTAAAAAATATTTCATATTGCACGTTTAGATTGATAATTTGATATACAGTCAGTGATGTCTATACACTAACTGATGACAAAGTAAAAACTTTATAGGAGGAAACTCAGAACTGCAATGCGATGTGATCCGAAGGCCGTCTACATTGATCACAAGCCTACTCGGAACATGCAATGAAAATATTTGCTTCTTATACATTTATCGGCCCCTTCAAATTGACCCAATGAACCACCTGGTCTGACTAGATGTGATGTTACATGTCCGAAATTCTATCAAGGGAGAATATTGTTCTGTACCTGCGCCATGTTCACCGACTTCTTACATTAGGCGATGTGGACTCACGTCGCATCGCGGTTGCAAGTTTCAGAATCAGAGCGTTCCTACATATTTATTTAAAAGTGTAAATTTCTTTATATTATATATACATTTTTTTTTACAATCTACGTATCGTATTAAGCTGTTCATGGTTAATTTTATTGGTAATTTATTGGTCAATAATAATGAGTTATCGTTTAGGTATAATACACCACGCACGTACATACGTATCCTTGAATTTAAAGTAAGTACAAGAATTAAAAGCTGTCTCACATTGGAAAGCCCGTGTAAATATCTGTTGTACTTATTTATAAAAAAAACTACTTCCTAGGTATTTGCGTTTTCGGCCTAATACTAATAACTGTAAAAATAACTAAGTAATTAATTATGTGTGTCTTGTGAATATTTAACAATTATTATTCGAGATACATTTTCTGTGTGCGTTTTAATAAATGCGCCATCAATGTTCTTGAATCCATCTTATAGCATTAGTGCAATAATATATGAAGTAGGTGTATAACAAATTAATGAATTATATTCTCGGTTTTTTTCCATCTATACTTGCTAAAATAGTAACATAACGTAATATATGTATACATTGCAGTGAATACAATCTCGCTTATAATCTTAAGTGTAAATTATCTAATTATATACAATCTTACAAAACATATTACGAATCTCACAATATCGTTTCAATAATAAACATACTTTGATAGGCTAAGTACAATTAAATTAATGGCCAATTTTAGGTAGAATATATGAAAACATCAACTTTAATATTTTATTAATTAAAACGTTCCTAATTTAAATTGCAAATATATAATTTATAAACATGTCTGTTTCCCATTTGTTTATAGGAATCATGACATTCAGGGATAATAAAGTTTATGAAGTTACAGCACCTAATCAAAGACCTACACCTGAGGCATCCAATCACGCACGTTATGTGTATTCTCAGAATTTATGATTACACGTAATCCCGGCTTTTGCGAGATTCCGCATGGTGTACTGGTTAGCTTTTATCTTCGTGTCACCTTGAATTACAATTACATTTGATTTTCTATTGAATTCTGGTGGTTGAAAAAAACAGTTAATATATTTACAGAATGTATATTTTATATTTAGTTGTTAAACTTTAAGGAAATACTTAATTGAGAAAGTTTAGTGCTGCACAACAATTAAATTATTTGAATTGTCGCCAGTCACACGCCAGAACACAATAAACACGCGTGACAATTAAATTCACGAGCGTAATTAGTCAACAAAATCAAACTATAAATAAAGGCCAGCCAATTGATTACAGCCCGTCAGAATTCGCACTGACCGATTAGCCAGATGCAAAGATAAACCGTCGGTATGAACTCCTATCCTAATCCCCTTTGAAAATACATCTTTATAGAGCGAGCTCTAATATTATAGAGCTCTACCGCAAACTGATCTCGCTCCTAGCAAGTTAAGAAATACATAGATGGTCCCGGTGTACTGAAGTTTGATGCCTTACCTAAACTTACGCAGCAAATGAAGAAAACTAATAAGAGATTGGAATTTACTGTAAAATGCATAGTGCAATTAGATTACAAGCAATTTACATGTGTTTATTATGTAAATAGATTTGATTGTAATCTAAGATTACAGGATTATGTTTATTCAAAAAGGGGCAGTTATAATGCAGGATTATTATGTAATAATTATATTAATACTTGACTCGCAATTACAGAACTAAAGAATATAATTATTCCATTCAATTCTTAGTTCAATGTGATTTAAATCTCGATCATTTAGTTTTACTATTTGAAAGTTTGTAAATGTAGATCTTTGATAGAAAGGCACCTAAGTAGACCTTGAAAATTGAACATATAAAAATATTTATTGTAATTACATTCTTTTGTACAGATAAGTATTGGGATAAATATACTTTGAAAGAATAAAACTATTTTAAATGTGATAAATATTCAAAAATTGTGACATTATTTTTGATGTGTATGTACTAATTGAGTATACAGTCAACCGTAACTGTCCTTACTTTATTGCAATAGCAATGCTTTATGCTGAGAAAATGAAATATATTTAACTGTACCAGGTATAGACGTATTGTTTTACATGTAGATATTAATATTTTTTTTTGCGCAGTGTATCAGGTGTGCAAAGAATTTAGTAAATTGTGGAGATGTTACATACATTTAGCTCAATTAGCTCATAATTGGAATGTTGTGAACTGAATATGATATAATTCAGGTCAACATTAGGAATGTAAAATAAACATTAAAAATGCATGTTACGTAGTATAAGTAGTGTTTAGTAATATAATATAATATTGTCTGTAAGTATTATTTTGTGATGATACACTTTAGTGGGATATTCAGGTATTGGGTAGTTATATAACATAAATAAGGATATATTATGTATTGATTTCAAATACACTTGATATTGTGATTTGAGGATTGTATAGGCGTTTACCTATGAAAGTTGTTAATAATGTTGACAATGTCCATAAATATTATTTATAAAAAATACAATATAATACTTACAATATGCTATTTTCTACCAAGATAAGACACCTGTACACATACTCACATTTAAAGGATTGTGATGTTTTCAAACAAGATTTGTTTGTTACTTACAGGTTACATAAAATGCATTGTTCTATTACTTTATATTATTAAAATGTGTTATACATTATAATGATGTAATGTATAAATATTTATATTGTATGCTATTTACAATTCAAAGGATTTTATAAAATTCATGGGTTAATAAACTGAAATTATATGATTTAACTGATCACACATCCTGTAGACTGAGGCCGAATATAGGAAAATATGTTCACAGCATCCTACATTTTGACTGGCTTGTTTGAACTAGATAAATAACAACCAAAACTACCTTTTGTGTTTAGGCCATTTATCGACAAACAACAAAACAACTCGAAAATTGATATTTCTAACCAAAGTGGAATTTTTTAAATGTATGGGACACACCATGGGTTAATATGTCACCAAATACTGACACTTGTTTGTTGTCTTAGAATTTATAGCAATGCATTTCCGGCACAGTAAGACTTCCTTTAAAATTTGAGAATCATACCCTTATTTGATTTCTACCTATGCATTGCTACTCTAAGGCTGCCAAAAGTCACAATCTTTGCAAGGCTTTTGCAGCATAAATTACAACATACAATTAATGTGCTGCTCGAGATCGTGTGTAAATTGTTTCATAATCATGTAGTACCCAGTACATTTACTCTACAGTAACAGACTTAGCAAGATTTCGAGGGCAATCGACATTGCATCCTCGTAAAACAGCAATGTGATATGCAAGCAGTTGCATAGGAATCACAGTTAGAACCCCCTGTAAACAATCAACGGTTTTTGGAATTTGTAGGCACCGGGATGCAAGATCTATGGTTTCTTTGTCACCCTCTTCACACACAACAATGGGGCGACCTTGACGTGCAGTCACCTGCTGCAATGCATTCATGCACTTTGTATAGACGGGATCTCGCATTACAATCATCATGACAGGCATGGAGTCATCAATTAGAGCAAGAGGTCCGTGTTTTAATTCTCCTGCCATAATGCCTTCACTATGCATATATGTCAATTCCTTAACTTTCAAGGCTCCTTCTAGACACGTTGCAAAATTATACCCACGACCCATAATAAGCAAGGAACGTTGACGATAAAGATCCTCAGCCAGCGCTTTAACCTCTGCATCAAGAGCTAATACTTGACGAATTTTGGTCTCCAACTCATGGAGTCCAGCTATAATATCTGCACGTCGTTTTTGAAGAGAGATACGATCTTCACTGATCACCAAGGCAAACATGACTAGAGATACAAATTGTGATGTGTAGGCTTTTGTTGATGCAACACCAATTTCAGGACCTGCATTGATGTGAACGCCGCAGTGGGATTCACGACAGATAGAACTACCTACAGTGTTGGTAATCCCCACAATCAGAGCGCCATGGCGCTTACAGTAACGGAGAGCCATCAGTGTGTCAGCAGTCTCTCCTGATTGTGAAATGAAGAAGCATACATCGTCACGGAACACTGGTGTATTTCGGTCTAAGAAATCAGAAGCCAACTCTACCATCACTGGCAGTTCAGTAAGCTCTTCCAAAAGTTGGCGCGTAGCCACAGCACTGTGATAACTTGTACCGCAGCCAATCAACATCAATCTTCTGCATCTCTTAATTTCAGGAATATAATCCTTAATACCACCCAGAGTAACTGTTCCATTGGCAAAATTTAGACGGCCTCTCATAGTATTTACAATAGACTCAGGTTGTTCAAAAATTTCTTTTTGCATGAAATACTCATAATTTCCCTTCATGATTTGTTGGAGCTCCAGTTTGAGAGTGAATATTTCACGTTCATGAGGATCATTGCTGCTTGATGAGAGACGATGAATGCTAAGAACACCATCTTTAATATGCGCAACATCATCATCTTCGAAATACAACACTCTGTTTGTGTGTTCAATGACAGCTGAAGCATCAGAAGCAAAGAAGTACTCAACATCTCGTTCTTCTTCGGGTTGGAAGTGGGCATGGCTATTGACCCTAGGCACTGAGGGGACAACTCCTCTGGTCGCCTTGTTGTTGGTGTACATAATAGGCACATGGTCACTCGACAACCTGCGACGTGTCTTGATGCCCACCAGCAATGGACTGCCACGGCGGGTAGCAACACACTCATTAGGGAAATGCCTAGATTTGAAACATAATGCAAAAGCACCTTCAAGTTGCTGAATTACCTGTTCAACTAATTCCTGGAAATTATAATCCTTATGCTGGCTGAAGATATGGTGGATCAACTTAGCAATAGCTTCTGTATCGGTCTGGGATTCAAAAGTGTATCCTTTATTTTCCAGGAAAGTTTTAACTGCCTTGTAGTTGGTGATGATGCCATTGTGAATAACAACAAAAGAATTGTCGTCTCCTGAGCGTTGCGGATGCGAATTGACCGCGCTTGGCTCGCCGTGAGTCGCCCAGCGCGTGTGCGCGATGCCGCAGTGGGAGTCCACACATTCTTCCACCGATAGCTCTACACTGCGCTCCTGCAGCAACTCCTCGAGCGCAGCAACTTTTCCACTGCGCTTCACCACAGCTATGTCTTTCTGGTCGGCGGCATCTATAGCGACGCCCGCAGAGTCGTAGCCGCGGTATTCTAAACGTTTTAGCCCATTGACGAGCAGTTCCAATATTTCACGCCGGCTCTTTGGCGTAAGATGATTGATGTATGCGAAAATTCCACACATTGTAAATGGAGCAGAACGTAAGGTAACGTGGACTCGAGTGACCGAAACCACGACTCGCGAGAGACTGAAACTGTTTGAATCTACTACCGATATTGAAGGCCTACACTTGTAACTCCTTCCACTATTAAGTTACTTTCACTTACGGCAAAGCACACGTCATCGTGTTTCGTTATCAACAGCCAGTCGTTGTCGTAGAATAAATACAGGAGTTTAGCGAGCCGTACAGTTAACTCAATACAAAATAATAACTGGTTTCATATCTGTCACTGTCACTTGTTCGATATCTGTCAATGTCATAATGACATTTACCGGGTACATTCCGAGTCGCGCTGTTATCGTTTCTTACAACCAAAATCCACAGAACGGGAAGAACGTTTTTTTTTGTGTTACATATATAAACACGAATGTTACAAAAAACCCATCCCATCGCTTTTCAGCTTTTCCTGCACATGTGGGTTTTGAACCTCAAAGATGACACGAGTTACTGTGCAAAGATCGATTCTTGAATGAACTGAAATTTTATTACGACGCTGAATATGAAATCGTAAACAGTTTCAAACTTACGTGTGGTTTTCATTAGTATTGATAAAGAAAACCCTGTCCTAAAAATATTTAAACAAATTGTTTAAGCCGTCCAACAAGATAATCGACAAAGGTGTTAAAATGAAAAAAAATATTCTATTGTAAATGCATTGCCCGCAATAACACAAATAACGCACACAATCGCATAGTTTAGACAGTGTCTTTTCCACCGAACCATGACGTAAATTACCGAAGTGTCGCGAACATTGCTACGTAACTATTTTAAAGAGCAGTTTGCTCCATATAATTAAAGTGAAAGAAACTGCCATTTCTTTTTTTCGTATAAAATTGATGTTAAATTTTATTTTGCTTTTAAACTGGGCCGCCATTGTTTGTTTATTCAAGTTGTTCAGGTGGTGTGTGTGTAGGGAAAATAAAAACTGATGCATTTTCTAAACTATCTTTCGGTGAAAAAAAAAAACAAGTGATTGAGAAAGGCCGTTGTACACCGGATTTGAAATTAATACAAACTAAACGCAAAGTTAATCGTAAGTTTAATACAAAACCGAAAGAGCGCGTTGTAGCGCTCGCTCGCATTGCGAACGGGGTACTCCGCACCGCAAATTTCCCACGGTGCTGGTGTCCGGGTCGAATCATTGTCCTTCCCAAGCCGGGTAAGGACCGCAGGTGCCCCGCCAGTTGCAGACAAATTACACTTCTGGTGCACGGCTCCAAGCTGATGGAGCGTCTGGTATTGTACCGACTCCGGCCTCACCTATTGTTGAGGGAAGGGATCGACACTCGACGACTGTACAGCTGGTGCGCGTACTACAATATCTCCCCGACCACCTTTACCACAGGCGCACCTCGGTGGGAGTCTTTCTCGATATCGAGAAGGCCTTCGACCGGGTGTGATACGTAGGGTTATTATGTAAGCTCATTGAGCAAACTAGTACGCCACCACAGCTCGTGTCCCTAATAGCCTGGTTTTTGAGCGGGCGATCCTTCACGATCAAGGTGGAGGACAGTGAATCGAGCTCACGACCCATTACTGCAGGAGTACCCCAAGGTAGTTGTTTCTCCCATGTTATATATGCAGTATATACCAACGACATTCCGCTGCTACCCGAGGCGCAAAGGCGCGAGGGGTTCGGGGTGTTATGCTTGCACTGTTCGTGGATGGCAGCGCCTACTTTACAGCATCAAGGAAATCACTGATCGCGGCTGCTGGGCTGCAGAGGTTACTAGATGTGCTTCCGCAATGTTTCGATCCGTGGTGGCTGAAAGTCAATGTTAACGGTCTGAAGCGCGTCCCGCCACCGCCACCAATTACGTGGGAGAGCAGTGTGCGATACCTGGGTATGCATATAGACCAGTCGTTAAGTATGGTCGCCAATATCAACAATCTAACAACACGGGTACAGGCGGCCCACGGCGCACTACGACCTAAAAATAGGCATTTACAAGACTTATGTGCGCAGTAAATTGACTTATGCGGCCCCAGCTTAGTACGCAGTCTATTCACCCACGCAAAAGCAAAGACTGCAGACTGCGCAAAATATGGCACTAAGGGTGAAAATAACAATCTGCTGTAGATTAATGTACCAAAATTTCCTTACCAACTAAATGCGTAGTGAACTAACAAACATCGTGGCACGCAGTTTTCTTCACTGTATTGCACGTAGTGCAACATATCTTACCATCTTCCACTCCCCTGGAGTTTCAGACTGAGTACTGAGTGAGCAATAGCTCTATAGTGTATAGAGTATAGTGATGATGAATTTGTTATGGGAATTTCTGAATTTCATTTGGCATTTCCTGCGATTAAGGTGTCTTAACGATCCAAATTGTTAACAATATTGTTTATACGAGTATATATATCATAGTTATTGTAGTAAGTGTAGTTTCCGTAGGTATATTCAAAGCATTTTTCCATCCCTTGTATCTAATATTTTGTAATCTTGTACTTAATTACTTATCGTACCTACTTATATAATTATAATATAATTAAATATATACGAGTAAATATATGCTATATTATAGCATATATTTACTCGTATATACATTCTGTGTACTAAGTATCGGGAATTTGTCAATAAAACAAAAAATACAAATTATTCATCTAAATTTATTTTATCGCCTTCAAAGTAGGCCCCATCGCTTGCAATACAACATCTCCACCGCTTCACCCAGTCTTCCATACATTTTTCATAGGCTATTTGCGGTATGGCCTTTAGCTCATTCAGCGAATTTTCTTTTATGGCTTCTATCGATTCAAAACGTTTTCCTCGAAGTGGTAATTTTAACTTGGGAAATAAAAAAAAGTCAGACGGAGCCATATCAGGTGAATACGGTGCTTGGTCGAGAACTTTTGTTGAATTTTTCGCTAAAAACTCTTTCACTATAATGGCTGTGTGTGATGGTGCATTATCATGGTGCAGCATCCATGAGTTGTGTTGCCACAAATCTGGACGTTTTCGGCGGATACTCTCACGCAAACGCTTCATGACGCCTAAATAATATTCTTTATTCACTGTTTCTCCCTCTGGAAGGAATTCGGAGTGAACCACACCACGGTAGTCAAAAAAAACTGTCAGCATCACCTTGATTTTGGAGCGACTTTGCCGCGGTTTTTTGGGTTTCGGCTCGTTTTCGAGACGCCATTCTGAAGACTGTTGGCTTGTTTGCATGTCGTACTCATAAACCCATGTCTCGTCGCCAGTTATTATACGTTTCATAAAGGTCGGATCCGTAGAAGCTCGGGAAACCATGTCTTCAGCGACATGCTTTCGCTGCGCTTTTTGAACAAAATTGAACTCTTTTGGAACTAGTCGAGCGGCGACGCGTTTCATGCCTAAAATGTCAATGAGAATGTTGTGGACGGACTTAAAAGATATGTTCACCTCACTAGCCAACTCTCTCAGACTCATACGTCGATTTTCGAGCACTAGCTTCTTGATTCTGTCGATGTTTTCTCTGGTCGTAGCGGTTGAAGGTCTACCAGAACGAGGCAAGTCTACTACTACTTCTCGGCCTTCTTTAAAAGCCTTATACCATTCATAAGCCCTTGTTTTCGATATACACGATTCGCCGTAGGTATTTCGCAACATTTTTAGTGATTCACCACATGAAATATCATTTGAAACACAAAATTTAAGGCACACTCTTTGTTCAACAATATTTTCCATTGTAAAAATCGCCGAGGACTCAAAACTATGACCAACAAAAAGTGTAGTTTAAAACAAATTAAATGACAGATCCCGCTCAAATTTTGCGCGCTAAATCAGTACAGTGCTACCAACATGCAGTAAAAAAATTAGAACGACCTCTTTTACGCGGGTCTTTTTATTGACATATTCCCGATACTTTTTACACAGAGTAGTATATATAAATATAAATTAATATTGATAGATAATATAAAATTGATTCTTAGTTAGGTACTTGTTGTAGGTCGTTTATTTAAAATGAATCCTTTCCAGTTACTTATTCAGAGAATATTTCATTGTGGCGATTGGTATATTTTCGTAATGAGAGTGAGAGGCGGGCCGTACGCGCAGCTGAACCCTTCGGGCCGAAGCCCAATGAATTCCAACAATAATACTAAGTACATATCGGGCTTCCGTTGGCTTCTATACAGGAAACTTTATTTGTAAGATCAAATATCTCAATTTTGGCAACATTCACTCATAGGCTTTGGAGACAGGAGTGGCCCGCAAAACTGCGATTCAAGTGTATCATTTACTAAGAGAAGTTTGCGAGGTCGCAGATGGCCGGGTCATTATAGGCGGCCCTGACGACATTGTTAAGGCGGATGAAACGCTCCTGTATACAAATAAGTACCATCGAGGCCAACTTGGTCTTTCGGATGACCAAAATAATATTAGCCGGAAGACCAAAAAAATCCATGTCAAACTGGTTCCAAATAAAAACCGTTCAACATTAGAGCCCATCATTCAAGATAACGTGCGCCCTAATAATTATATTATACCGGACCAACATCGGGCGTACATGGGCGTGCACCTAAGGCTCAATATGCGGGGACATTCGAGTGTCAACCATAGCCGACAGTTCGTGGCCAGGACGGTTGATATCTCAGTAGACCTCAGTCTGGGTCGGTTGGTTCCAGGTTCGAATAATGTGAGATGTCAAATGCATACAAACACAATAGAGTGACAATGGCTGAAATTAAAACGCCATTGTCGCACGTGCAGGAGCGAGTGGCGGTTAAAATGGTACATGGGCGAATATATGTATCGCCAAAACATTTTGAAGCATTTGCCTAGCGATGCGACCCGTTTCCGCCGTTTGCTCCGTGATGTGCACCGTGCGTATCACGGCCTAAATCAAAATGGCATAAAAAACCGAAATTGCCCATTGTCCCCAACAGTAAGGAGATGGCTATGCCCAAGAGTGTCCACAGGCTGCAGTCGCCGCTTCACATCAGGCAGCATCATCAGCAGTGAACTCCACGTGAAAAATGCACATGACCAAACATGTTCCTAATGACCAAAATGACCAAAATGAGCGGGTTCCCATGACAACCAAAAATTACTCAAAATTTTTCAAGTTCCTGGTTTTTTTTTCAATATTAATTTCTCCTAAACGTTGACCTTTAGGGAAAAGAAATATATGTCCAAAAGTGTTCCTAATGATCCTCTCTACACGATAAAATAAAAAATGGGGGTAACCATGACAACCAAAAATCATTCAATATTTTTCTAAGACCTTGCCCATAGTGCCCCTAAGGCTAGTAGATCTTTGCTCTGCGAGAATCACATGGATGAGTTCTCTTACTGTAGAAGTACAGCGCTGTATAAAGAGTATCGGGTATTGTAAGCATCAATATATGCAACGGTAAGGGCTTCATAAGGCAGGTCATGAGTTCTTTGCACATATTAGTGCTTTAAAAAAATATCGTACGTGCTTATTCCTCACTACACGTGGTTCACAAAATTGTGAAATATGTAGCAAATTGTGTAACGTAGCTTATGAACGCTTACAACATACCAATAATCACTCGAGCGATGCCACCTCTTCTGCTAGCTACAGTTACTCCATAGGTGCTTACTGGTGGCCTCACTCACTCGCAGGAACACAACTACTGTTGTTGTTTGGCTGCGGTTTTCTGTGAGGTGGAGGGACTTCCCCAGATGGGTTACTTCTCTTAAAAACAGTCAGACCAATACAAACAGACATGTTCAAACGCTACTTTTACACGAGCGTTGGTGTCAAACTAGCGTTGCCAACCACTGCGCCACCAAGCTCGTCAAAGCTGGTAACCAACCTAACTTACATTTACACAACTATGTCCAGGAACATATTATTTGACTTCGGTCGTGTAGAATCAGTTGTCATCTGTTGAACTATTTATCAAATATCTTTACCCTATCTCTCTTTTGGCAGAGTCTCGCTTGCTATTTGGCAAGGGGGCACCAAGTGCACGTTCTTATCTTCACTCTGAAGACGAAGTTAAGTCAAACCCTACTAAGTACTAACGTAAATAACTATTAAAATTAAAAATTAACATTAGATGGTCACAGTTTTTACATCGCAACTCAGCGTATCGCCTATACCTTGAAATTTGTAAATTTTAAATTATATATATATATATTCTTTATTGCATAACATTACACACAGAGTTAGTTATATTGAAAATACTCGTAATGTACAATGGTGAGCTTATCTCTTTAAGAGATCTCTTCCAGCTATCAATTTATAATTTATTTAGTAACTAGTTATAATTACGGAAAAATATACTAACGTAATGGAAAGGTCAATATTATACCAAATTGTAATCATCAGTATGTTAATTAATTTTAATAATTACTCATTCATAAGTGACCGGATTTGCTAATGCTTCTGCCAAGTTAAGTAACTACGAGTATTAAGTAGTGCTTGTTTTTGAAAGTAATATTAAATATTTTGAACATTACAAAATCAAATTGCAATTATTACCAATTTGTTTGTGTGGTCGGTATTGTAAAATCGAATATTAAAATTAGCGTCAACAGAGTTAGAGTAAAATGTAATAAATTTGGTATTGACTTCATAAGTACTCGTAGTCTATAATTTACACGTACTAAATAGGCACTGTAGGCACATATTTTTCAACTTCTTAATAACTCGAGAGGTTTTTTTCAAGCTTTTATTTTTACATCTTATATATACTTAGGTATTTTTATGTTAGTTTTACAAACCAATTTTGGAGAACTTGCATCCAGTTCAGTCTTTAAAAATAGTAGACCCATCAAGTGTGGTGTCGAGCCCCGCCGATTCTGATGTTATATATGTTTGCCGCTGAGTGGGGCACAGCGAGACCTCTTGTTTTAAATATCCGACTGTTGAACTACCTCTACCGTGCAAACAACCGCAGTCCAATAACAACTTTGGAAGATTCTTATGCCCACTATGCTGAATGACTTAGCGTGCGGTCCACTGACTACACGAGATCTTTACACTACTTCTATATCTTTATATTCATCTATATCTGCATGTCTTAAATCAAGCCGATTAATTTTATCAACTAGATAGATGATAAAACTTTATTCATTTTAGAAAGATAAAGAAAAATAAGACAATAATGAAATATATAGGTATATTCATCCTGCGCCCATTCGCAGTGGACACCCTCGGTATTTGGGAGCCTGCCGATTTGAGTCTCTTTGAAAATATTTCGAAATATAATGCAATTCAATAGAATTAAAAATTTCTGAAAATATGTATTAGAATTTACTTTTTCTAAATGCCAACTTTATGATAATATTAAAAAACACACCTGCCATTATTTCTAAAAAACATAAGCTATTATGTATATATAGTAATATAGTAACTTGTCAATATTTTTCTATTACTAACTTATAATGTAACTAATAAATAAATAATCATTAAATTAACATATGTTTTATCCTAAACCCACAAATAAAACGAAATAATAAAAATCAACAGACGCCTGTTTTTCTTTTTGTAGGCACCAACCTACCGATCTGCCCAGTCATAATTATGTATACTTTTCAAGGACACAGCTGAGTTACGTTACTGCTTTAGCTTATAAGTCTACTGTGCTTTAGGGCTGAAAAGGGAGTTGAAATTTTGTATGGAGTAGAAATATTTTTTGCAGTTAGTGACTTGAAACTTTGTACAGATACTGTCTATTAAAATTCAAAGACAGTGATTTCAGCGTTTTCAAAAATTTCACCCCTTAAAGGGTGTAATGAGGGTCATAAGTATTTCTTGAATGAAAAGACGAACTGTTAAGAAATAGATTTTTGTAAAGTCAGCCACTTTAGACTTTGTAAATATACTCTCAATCAAGACTTCAAAAGAGTAATTTCAGGGTTTTTCAAATTTCCACCCTTAGAGGGCTGAAAAGGAGGTTGACACATTGTATGGAGTAAAAATATTTTTTGGAGTTAGTGACTATTAGAATTTAAAAAAGAGGTTTCAGCGTTTTCGAAAATTCCACCCTTAGCGAGATGAAAAGGGGGTTGAAATTGTGTTTGGACGAGACGCTAATATATATTAATAGAAATAGAGTTCCTGGCTAATTCACTGACTCATCAAGAGGTTCTTTTTGTAATGCATATGAGAGATAAGAAAGGAGTTTTTGAATTTCAACCCAGACAAATATTTTTTCAAGTTAGTGACTTGAAAGTTTTATGTTTTTAAAATAGGCAATATTGTGTATACAGAGGTGCTTTGAGTGTATACAGTCAGTATCAAATAGTTAAGAGGGTGCACAAAGCTAAGTGGCGCCCTCATTTTGTTTTTATTAATAACGCTGTATTTAAGACCAATTCCAAAAAAACGCTCTATAGTGCACTGAAGAACCATATTTTTTTTTTTTAAATCATATTCTGTTTTTATTATTTATGTAGAATTAGTCATACTTTTGATTATTGCTATAAGTGGCCATAATAAGTAATAATTAAAATTTTGGTTACTTGTCATAGATAATAAATACAAGATATGTTTAAAAAAAACGTAAATATGTTTCTTCAGTGCACTATAGAGCGTTTTTTTAGGAATTGGTCTTAAATTCAGCGTTATTAATAAAAACAAAATGAGGGCGCCATTTAGCTTTGTGCGCCCTTTTAATGAAAACCGATCAGATCGTGATATATCTTCATTACTACAAATAAGGATATTTTGTACTTTTACTAACTATTTAACGATGACTGTATTGAAAAATAAGAAGTAAAATAAAAATAAGTAAAACTGCCGAAATTCCAAAATCTACGCGGGCGAAGCTGCGGGCAAAAGCTAGTATAGTTATATAAAAAAAGTGCAAAGGGTTTTAAAGGCTCAGCGCACAAATGATGCCTCTCTCGCTGCAAGGTTAATAGACTACTACTACATTTTGACGAGCTCGGTGGCGCAGTGGTGAAACGCGCTGTTACGCTACTTTGACACCAACGCTCGTGGGTTCGATTCCCACACAGTACAAACATTTGTGTGCATGAACATGTCTGTTTGTCTTGGTCTGGGTATTTTCTATGTATAATAAGTATGTATTTACGAAAAAAAAATGTATTTACGTATGTTTATCAGTTGTCTAGTACCCATACCACTAGCTTTGCTTACTTTGGGGCTAGGTGGCGCTGCGTAATTTGTCCAATAATAATTATTTATTTATTATTTATATCTGCTTATCGAGTAAGTAGTACAGATGTTTGCCGCTATATAAAATAAAACTGTAAATTTGAATGCGTGCTTAACTATGACATATTTTTTATACGACGATACGATAGAGCTGATCTATTAATTACAGAAGTCAGAAGGTGGTCACTGATTGCTTGATTCTCATTTAAATGAAGAGATTGCACTATTTTACTCGACGTAGGATATTTTTTTGAAATAGTGATAAATAGGATTTTAAATAATAAAGTATGTTAGTCTCGCGGTAGTGTACATATCACATAAATTTACTTTAGGGATTTCGAGGAAACTTTAAAATAACACGAAATAAAAGGTCGATGAAAAGGAATTTTCGTATTTTATAAATAAAAAGTTGCAGTTTTTGGTTATACAGTTTGTATCCGGCTGGTTTTGATACTATTCAATTACATTTTAAAAACAGGTAGTAAAAAAATCGGCCAAGTGCGCGTCGAACTCGCGCATGTAGGGTTCCGTACCGTTATCTATAAAAACGGCAAAAAATCACGTTTGTTGTATGGGAGCCCCCCTTAAATATTTATTTTATTTTAATTTAATTATTTATTTTTAAAGTAATTATATAACTAAATATTCTGGGAATATTTCGAGCGTCTACCTGTTGCCATTATCAATATCGAGCAAAAACGAGCAAAAAAATCACGTTTGTTGTATGGGAGCCCCCTTAAATATTTATTTTATTCTATATTTTAGTATTTGTTGTTATAGCGGCAACAGAAATACATCATCTGTGAAAATTTCAACTGTCTAACTATCACGATTCATGAGATACAGCCTGGTGACAGACGGACGGATGGACGGACGGACGGACAGCGGAGTCTCAGTAATAGGGTTCCGTTTTACCCTTTGGATACGGAACCCTAAAAATGAGTCCTGCCATTTATCTGTTCGTTTTCTGTCTGCTAAAACCTACGAATAAATGTTGCGAAAACAGGCTAAAACAGGTGAATCTAACTAGTAAATTCGATATTGGTTCAAGCGTTTTCAATGAAAAATACTTGTCGACCTTTTACCGAGAAAGTAGATGAAAAAGTGGAGCAAGATCGGTATATTAGTAGTTACGACATAGCTGAAGAGATAGGGGTTAACTAAAAAAACAGTTTTCACCCATTTAAAAAGTTTGGATCGGTCGACCTGATAAAAGAAAATGTTAGAAATAGTCGACTTAGTTTAAGACAATTCAACAAAGAGTCGAATCATTATCAAAAACAATAAGATTCTTTTGGGTAAGGTTTCCAGTGCATCTTAAAAAGAATAATAATAAAAATATTTTAATAATTACGACATAAAGTGTACAACGTACTCGTGCAGACCAACGGACGTAGCCACGTTTCGTTTTCTTAGGTCTCATCACATATAATATTTTTATTATTGGGTATTGGTAGTTGACAGAACAAGATCTTTCTATAAAACTACATGAAAAGTGTATTCTTAAGACATTGCCCGTTGAAAATCCTTGATTATTAAAAATAACTAAGCGCGATGTCTTTTCACCTACCTATTGGTAAATGAAGTGTATAAAATTTGCATATATTTTTTTTATACAACGTCGGGGGGCATACATACATACGACATCATCGTAGCCTCTGAACGATTGCAATACTTGCAATATTCGCGTGTTGCCTCTCCTAGTGATAATACAGCAACTCCTTAGTGGCTTACTAGTAACTTCACTCACAGGCAGACTACAACCTTCCAGGGCAGGGTGTCGTTATTTGACTGCGCCATTGCGTTTTCTGTAAGGTGGAGATACTTCCCCAGTCCATGTTATTTAATTGCTAAAATCGTAAACATACAAATAAAATATTAATTTTGACTTTTGAGGTCATGATAGATAACTAAGTAATGTTAATTTTTTTATAAGTGATCTTTGCCCGTACAGCACAAGTTTAGATCCTTTTCAAGTTTCCTTTTTAACCATTTTAAAATCTTAATTTTAAATGTCCCAGCTTCAGAAACTCTGTTCAAAAATTACTCGGGTAGGGTACTCAGACCCAATCCTGAAGTTTTCATAGCACCCGTAAAATGATAGTGAATTCGTCAGGATGATCTTTAAAAAGTTCATACCCGTGTTATGGGTAAATTTCCCAAGAGCAAAGTCTACGCGGCATTTTATCGGTAGTGCAGAACGTTACCAAATCTATTATATTTTTTCTAGTTAGAAGAGATGATTAGTAATTATCTATAAGGGACAATAAATATTTCTTCATTTTGATTGCAATTATCTAGAAAAAAAACAATGGTTACGTCGCGAATTTTTCATTTCGGTAGCTCTACTCACATTTTTCAGTGTAATTGCCCTCGTAGAACAAAAGCTATTAATTATTTAGCAATAAAGGTACTTTTATTTCAATCGTAAATAGTGATAGTATTCAATCGTAAGTAGTTATACTTATAAATTTTTATAACTTTCAAGTAAAAATGTATGTGTCCTAAAAAGTTCTTTAATTTTGAAGTTTTTAACTCTAGCTCCATCCTAATTTATTGACGATGCACCAACTCACTGCGACAGATATATCGATAATCGAATATTTGTTTATAGAAGTTGTGGAATTAGTAAGACATCCTCCTTCTAGTCCCAACCTGGCACCTTGCGACTTTAATTATTATACAAAAATACAAGATAATCTCAGAGGAATTTGCTTTATGAATTCTGAAACTGTCGTGGCTGCGTTCGAAAAAGGCGTGGAAGAGATCCCAAAATAAGAGTACCCTCACTGCTTGCTTTGCAAACACATAGGCATTGATAATTAAAATGTTATTTTAAGGAAAATATTTAGGGATTCTTGTAACAATTTTCACTTTTTATATATACAACGTCGGGAGGCATACAAGCATACGGCCCACCTGTTGTAAAGCGGTTACCCTAGCCTATAAACGCTTGCAATACTTTAAGTATTACTCGCGCGATGCCACCTCTGCTGCTAACGCAGCAAATCCTTAGGAGCTTACTGGAGATCTCACTCACACGCAGGTATACAACAACTCTACAGGAAGTTGTTATTTGGCTGCGGTTTTCTGTGAGGTGAACGTACTTCCCGAGTAGTCCCTCAGACACACAGACTAAGACAAACAAACATGTTCATGCACACAAATGTTTGTCCTGTGTGGGAAGAATACATAGAACGTATGGACGTTTGGTGACAAAATATCGCCAGGTGACAATATTATGAGCGTAATAGGGTCTTCGAAGGCAGGGGCGGAAGTTTCAAAGTACATAAACGCCGCGAATAACTACGTAGAAAGTGCAGCACACATTCACTAACAAGTGCAAAATATCTTCTAAACAGAACAGGCGTGCTACGCAAATTAATATGTATTGCCAATTTATTCATGGTTAGCTAGTGTGGAAATAAACATGTCTGCTTGTCTTGATCTGGATGTGTTAAGAGACGTAGGGCGAATCAAAGCAGCCCGTCTGGGGAACTACTTCCAGCTCACAGTAAACCGCAGCCAAATAACAACTCCCTAGAGGGTCAACTTCCTGCGTGTGAATGAGGTCGCCAGTAAGCAGTTGTTGTGTAAGCAGCAGAGGAAGCATCGCGCGAATGATACTTAATATATCTTAAGCGTTAATAGGCTACAGTACCCGCTTTACATCAGGTGGGCCGTAAGCTTGTATGCCTCCCGACGCAGTATAAAAAAAGGGCTAAGATTCGTATAGTTTATGAAAAACAAAGCTTTTCAATTAAATTTCATTAAAACGATCCAACACAAAATTTCCAGTTGCAAAAATAGGTAACACAGTCTGTGTTAGGGTACGGGTACCAGAAGTAGATCGAACCAAGGCAGATAGCCTAAACATCTATCTACAACTTCACGCCAAATCCCTTGCGGGGTAGGCATAGAGAACGGAGCGCCACGTGACTCGATCCTTACATATCTCACTCGCTTCTTTAACATTCACTGCTCTTCTTATCCACGCTCGCCGGTTTCTAGGGCTCCTGACATCACCTTCTGATAGAACACGACCAATTTGGTCATGGTAGGTAAGTCTTGGCCTTCCCCGGCTCCTACATCCTTCCACTTTTGCATTGTATATCTGCTTCGTCATTCTTTCATCTTGTATTCTTTCTACATGTCCGAACCATCGGGGCATGCCTCTTCTTATTTTAACACCGACGCTCTCTTTCAGACCAACTCTATTTCTAACATCATCATTGCGAATACGGTCTACAAGCCTTACGCCACAAATTTTGCGCAGCGCTCGCATTTCGACCGCATTTATTCTACTTTCATGCTCTTTCTGCCATACCCAGCTCTCGCTTCCATAAGTTAGCGTTGGGACCAACACTGCATTGTGTATAGCGAGTTGTGCCTTCTGGCTCAGGATTTTACTGCCAAGAAGTTTTCCCAACGCTCCATTCACACTATTCCCAACACGCACTCGTCTTTCTACATCTGCGGTGTACCTTCCATCCCTGCTGAAAGCGCGTCCAAGATATACAAACTCATCCACTTGTTCCAACACTTCATCATCAATCGTAATCCTTACATTAGTTCTGGATTCTTCTCTTTCAAATACCATTATCTTTGTTTTCTTCGCATTCAGTAGTAAGCCTTTCTCCATACATTCGTCTTTCATCGTTGTGACCAGTGTTTGCAGTTCAGATGGTGTATCTGCTAATAGCACGGCATCGTCTGCATACAGCAGACAGTTCACCACTAGGTCACCTATGCGCAATCCCACATTCGTTGACCTTATTCTCTGCAGACAACTATCGAGATACATGATAAACAGCCTAGCAGAAAGCATGCAACCCTGTTTGACACCAATTTTGACATCAAACCAGCCTAAACATAATCGGTGTTATTATGTTATGTTTATTACTTTTTAGTTAAGTCATTGTAAGTACATACTGTGGTGTTATAAATAAATACCTACTGGATAAATAACAACTCCCTAGAGTCTAGGGAGATGTTATTTGCCTGCGGTTTTCTGTAAGGTGGAGGTGCTTCCCCAGAGGGGCTCCTTTGATGCGCCCTACCTCTCTTAAAATATCCAAACAAAGACAAACAGACATGTTCATGCACACAAATGTTTGCCTTGTGTGGGAATCGAACCACCGAGCGTTGGTGTCAAAGTCGCGTCATTCACGACTGAGGCACCGAGCTCGTCATTATACCCTCTGACCAATGTGTTGTTTTGTTGGTTTCAAACTACGTGGCTAACATTTTTCCAATGTCGTGAGATGGGCCATGTCGCGGTTTTCTGAGACCAATTTTAGATTCATCCCACATTTTACACACATCATTAATCACATTATTGGCAAATTCATGCCCGTTGTCACTGTACAAAATATAAGGAGCTCCAAATATAGTAAATATGTCTAACAAATTACACCTAACTTCCTCAGCGCGCTTCGCTTTTAATGCTCTGAGTTGCACAAATGTAAGGTGATCTTGATATACCATGATAAACTTATATTGACCTGCCTGTGATTGCATGACAACAAGATCTACTTGACATCTTGAATTAAATTCAGTACTATTAATACCACCAATCCCTTTTTAGGAATGTTCATTTTCTTTTGGCACCGCTCGCCCCACCCTCGGCCTCACCTCTATTCTCTCGATCGAAAAAAAAGATACGTAGCGTACGTTATTTTTGAAAATTTGTTACATTTTACGGTACTAAGGTAGCATTAGTAATAATCACTGATAAATGTCATTAATTTCTTACTTTTACCTTGTCTTTATGTAATTATTAATAATGATAGACAAATTATTAACAAGTTTCAATTAATCACTCTTACCGTACCAATCTAGCTATAAACTTTTTCTTGCTCTAGAACTGGCCTTTCAATAGAACCGAACAATTTTGGAACAGTGTGCGATAAAATACAGTCGGTATTAATTTCAGTTCTAACTGGTCCGAATCCTCTGTGCTTGAAAAATATTTCTAAATCTTTATTTATTACTGAAAGCCAGAATATATTTTAGTCTGTTAAATTCATAGCTATATAATAAGTACCTATATGAAATATAGTCGGCTGCGAAAGGTGTGACATGGGAAAATTATGTATTTTGTTTCACTCTTGCTTTGCCGACCGTGTAAAAACCTCCTCACGCCTTTCTTGAAGAATCCCATTCTGTAGTCCCTCAGAGAAACCTCGACAGGGGATCATTGCAAATTGAGTTTTCGGTAGAATACTTCTCTGGAACACAGTACGCGATCTAACTCACTTGCAAAAACACAATATATAGATTAAACTTAAAAAGTTTTATAGTGCTCATTCAACACCTACATCTTTTTAACTGCTTTTGTTTATTATTATTATTCTTGATAAGGCAATTTGATCTAAACTACTTTGTGTGCTTCCGCTCCCGATTAGTTCATGCGAACTACTGCCATGGCTGCTCCGGTCGTCTCTGCCAGTGGCAGCGGCGGCATGCATCTACTAACGGTAGTGGGTGGGTGCCAGCCGGCAGTAGTTCGCATGAACTAATCGGGAGCGGAAGCACACAAAGTAGTTTAGATCAAATTGCCTGTAAATTTGACTTTCGCAAAGTAACTCCTGAATCTATTAACTATTTATTCTTGATAAATCAATATTAAAACATATTCAGACGATTTCGTCTACGTTGTGCCGTCAAAATCCTTGTTGGAATGCCAATTATTTTTCTGAATCTGTAGCAGACTAACACACAGATGCGTGGCTGATATTATAGGATTTCGTTTTTTTTCTATAACGCAGGGAAGTTTGGTAAATATTCAACTTATTTTTAGATCTTTAAGGTTTGAATAAACGTAACACTATTTAATGAAATTTAATTTCACAACCAAAAATATAAATTCCCTTAAAGTAGCACAAAAATTAAACGAATATACACAAATAAATATATATAACGAATTCTGTAATTAAAGAATTCTTGCATATATTGTATTCCTTGAATATTTGCATGTATAGTTTTTTTTATATATATTGTTACATATTACAAACTACTTCTTGTTACTTGAATTAAGGATCTCAATAGCTTCTCTTTCTTCAGCAGATTGGTCTTTATCACCCCAACCCCACAAAGGCTCTTCACCTGTTCTCATAGATCTCGCCTTAACCATATGTTCCGGCACAGTTTTCAGATCATAGGCCCAACCGATCCAGGCAAAGAAGTTAATGAACATAGTCGTGAAGTTGAACTTCGTGTTGCCAAGTTCAGCAGTTTTGTAGTCGTAGGGAAAGACGTGATGATAATTATGAAAACCTTCTCCCAAAGTGACAAGGGCTACTGAGAGGTTCTCCACTGGCTTGATGCTCTTGTCGTATGGCCTGTATCCCCAACAATGGCCAATGCTGTTAACGAGGAATGTAATGTTGAAGTTCATGACGTAGCGGAGCATGGTGGATACGTGCCACGAGTTGTTTAGACTCTCACCCCAGAAATACATGGGGATTAGGGTGGGAATGACGAAGCAAAGCGCACCAATAAATGGAATGGCGTATTTCTTCTGGAATTGTAACACTGGATCATTCTTGATGTCAGAAATATCTATAGTCTTTCCTTTTTTCGTGACCTCTGGATGCTTTTTGCACATCAGCCATCCTATCTGAGAATAGAACAATCCTCGGGTAGAGTTATGAGGATCAGCGTCAGTGTCACTGTATTTGTGATGCAGCCTATGATCTCTCACCCAATCTGCTGCCGTGTTCTGGAATGCAACACTGTTGCATATCAACAGAATTATCTGCAGTGGTAGTTTGGCTTTGTATGTTCTGTGGGTCCAGTACCGGTGAGCTCCAGCCGTTATTCCTAAAATCGATACCTCGAAAAGGAAATATCCAAAGAAAATAGTAGCCCATTTGGCTGAAGTGATAGCCAAGTACAATCCATACAAAGCGGCCAAGTGGAAGTAACCGAATAAGAAGACGTTGAACTTAACAATTTCATATTTTCTGGGTGTTAGTTTTCCGGGTATTAACTTTGTTTCCTCTTCTTGTTCTTGATTGTCATGTATTACTTCTCCCTCTTCGGCGCGATTTCTTGGTGACATTTTTGCACAGTAATGAGGATAACTTCGTCTTCGACGACCGGTCTTAACACTCGTTTAGCACATTATGAAATGAAGCCGGTGGTTACGAGGAACCACATTTCTTTAGTACTGACTCACTCCCACTGATAAAGTTATCGTTATAAACTTTTGACCCTAAAAGATGGCGTGACATAGAGCCACACAAATCACACGGTCGTGACATGAGCACGCCCAAAGTCCTAATCGAATATCTTACTCGTATCAGTTGAAGAGAGCACAGGTAGGTAACGATTTGTACGTATATCATCACTGTCAAGTTGAAATATGGACCTGCATACTAAAAGTAGTACAATTTGATTGTTTCACTTTTGTGCTGCGAAAAATATTTTCAAATAGAATCATGGTCGTAGAAAACAAGAATAGGTGAAGGAGTCCCGAGTCTGTAATGTGGCAATCCGGTTGTTGAAATGTTCAGGCACAGTGTTATTTAGTAAGAGCAACCCAACTGGGGAAGGTTTTTCTACTATCAGAAGACAACAATCGAATAAAAATACTATTATAATAATTCTTTATAACTACTAGTAAACGTAACTAGGCTAATTCATTACAATTAGTGGAGTCCAAATATGTGACTTTGCTAAATCCTTAAGCCTAGGATTTAGCAAAGTCACATATTTTGACATAGAACGATTGTCGTCCACAACCCACATGATCGACACCACAACGTTTGTCGATTTCCTCGTGATATTTTCCTTGACCGCCGAGCAAGTGATAAATACAGATATGTACTCATTAACACGAAAATACAAACGCTAGTATGTCTTCTTCTTATTTCTAGCATACGCAGGATGTCCCGTTTTTAGTCCCGCAAAAGGCGTGAGCGAGACGCCAATTGTCCCGTTTTGACGTGCCTAATTTTAGGTACAATATAAAATAAGTGCAAAATAATTATACATTTTGAGATGAATTACATACAAACAACACTTGTACACTAGTTAATTTTCCCTTCACCTGCTACCGAAATTGAGTTGACTGTGCTGCAAAAACATTTAGCCGAATTGCGAATGATCTACTTTTTTGAAGACGGTTAAAAATGATTTGTAGGCGACTTCAAAGTTATTTTAGCGCAAAAAGACGATAACATGTTTGTGTGTGTGTGATCATCTGTGAAAATAAAACTGGATTACCTACTTTAAGATGTTTTTTTTTAAAGTTCCGCCATTTGTAATGACGTCCCGCATTTTGATCGGAAGTTTCTCACAAACCTGTGAACTGTGGTTGGTATGCTGTAACCTATCCACAACTCATAGGGAAAATCGACGAGCTCGGTAGCGCAGTCGTCGAATGACGCGACTTTGACACCAAAGCTGGGTTCGATTCCCACACATGACAAACATTTATGTGTTTCTTGGTCTGAATGTTTTTACTCTTAAAAAAGAAATAGTAGGACGCACCAAGCGTGCTGCGCTTGCCTGGGGAAGTGCCTCCACCTCCCAGAAAACCGCAGCCAAATAACAACTCCCTGGGAGTTGTTGTGTTCCTGCGTGCGAGTGACCAGTAAGCTCTTAAGGAGTTGCTGTGTTAGCAGCAGAGGTGGCATCGCGCGAGTGATACTTAATGCAAGCGTTATAGGCTACGGTAACTGCTTTACATCAGGTGGCACGAATGCTCGTATGCCTCCCGAAGTTATATAAAAAAAAACTTAGGATATGGCACTTTTTGGAAAAAAAATATTGCGTGTTTGCTCATGATGTTTTCTTTCACCGCGCAACTAGTAATAATTACAAATATGTACATCCGAAAACACCAATTTAGCAATTTAGTGGTACATACCCATACCAAGGTACGGACCAGGTCGAGTCTGTAGGGGTCCGGCCGTTACGCACCCATTCCGCGACGCCCCCGGCCGGGACGCCCCCACAGTGTAAATTTTGTTATTCCGCTACGCCCCCGGCCGGGACGCACCCGTTTTAAAACACCCGTTTTTTGAACTTGAGCCAATACTGTTGAAAACAGAAGTGTTTTTGAATAGAAGTGAATGAAAGTGTGAGAAAATTATTTATTTATTTAATTTTAATATTTTTATTTAGTAGTGTGCGTATACTGTCATGATTTGCCTTAGAATTAGTAAGATTAGTTTTTAAGTACTCCCTATAAACAATGTAATTAAAAAATAAAAACTAAATTGTACATATACATATTATTAAAATATATTGGTTACCAAAATGAACATCGAACGGAAACAGTGAAACCCTTTCACTGTTTCCGTTCTCACCTATTGTTTAGGTTACCTGAACTCAGACGAGTTTTTGATAATAATAGATATATTGAGATGGAAAATAAGTGCATCCCTTTCGCTCATGATCGAATATTGCTCAATCGGTCAGTGTGTCATTTCACAATGTCGAGTGAAAAACCTTCTTCCTCTCAAGGAATTAAACATAATTACGAGTTTATCACTAATAGAAATGGAGGAAAAACGTTTTTGCACGCTCCCGCTATTGCTACACATTTAAAAGAAATAGTAACTGTTCAAGTGTGCAGGTGTGTATCAATAAGAGACATGAAAAATGTACTGGTTCATTGAAGTTGGTGAATGTAAGTGATAATGTGCAAATACAGATGAGACGTACCGGTCACTGTCAACCAGATTTCTTCAAAAACGAAGTAAATGTTGTCATGGCCAAAATAAAAAAGGAAGGTGTAATATCCCCTTACAAGATGCAGGAGTATACAAATTAGACTGCGAATGTGGTTTATCATACATAGGGCAAACAAAGGGAAGCATAGGTACTCGTGTGAAAGAACACATTTCTGACATGAAGAATAGGCGCGATAAAAACTCTGTAGTATGTGAACATACACTGGACCAGCCAAACCATTACATACGGTTCGATAAACCCCAAATCCTCGCCAAGGAGAATCGCTACATGCCGAGAATGCTACGCGAGACTATTGAAATAAGAAAACACCCCAATTTCAATAGAGAAGATGGTTGGCAAGTACCACCTGCTTGGGATCCAGTCCTAAAAATAATCAAGTCACAAATCCAAAGATCTACTAAAAAACGTTCGGACACTGTGAGCGATTTTTGTGTGAATCGGAACATATATAATTAATCCATCCATGTCGGTAGATGTAATATTTGAATAACTAATGTAAGACAAATACCACCTTAGTCTTTCCTGCGACCACGGACGCTGCAAAGCGTTCGAAACGTCAGGTTTCAACAAAATAAATAAAACACGCGATACTTCCGTTAAAAATAGTTTAACTTCAATGTGTAACAATCGCGAAAACCTAAGACAATACTATCACCTTAGTCTTCCTGCGACCACGGACGCTGCAAAGCATTCGAAACGTCAGGTTCAACAAAATAAATAAAATACGCGATATTTCCGTTAAAAATTGTTTAATTCAATGTATAACAATCGCGAAAACCTAAGACAATACTATAAAGAAGGAAGTCACAACAAATTTCGGTTAAAAAAAAAGTAACAATGAGTCACGGGCTGCAGGCTTAAAGAATAAAGGTTTTGATGCCGATATTCCAACCTACACAAATGTTAAGACCACGTTATATAATTAGCGGAACAGAGCGTTGCAAGTACCAAAAACAAGATTTAAGGAGCCATCTGATGTCGTCATTCCAGAAAAAATTCGAACAAATATTTTATTTGATCACAATCAAAATGACAACAGAATGATTGCATTCGCTTCTAAGAAGGCTTTGATTGAAATAAAGAACGTGCGTGACTATTTTTACCTTGAGTGCCGCTCCAAACCATTTTAGCAAATATTTACCATACATGGATATGTTGGGTGCAAAAATGGCGAAACTACGTAACATAGTCCCCATGTTTTAAGTACTTCTCATAAATAAAGAGAAAGATACATATAAAACAATGTTAGCTAAAATAAAAGAAGCTTTGCCGGACTTCAACCCTATGAAATTTACGTTAGACTTCGAAACTAAAAAATAATCGATATTTAACTATTATGTTCACAACAGTACCTTACTTAAGTTTCCTGTTAAAAAACGGGTGTTTTAAAACGGGTGCGTCCCGGCCGGGGGCGTAGCGGAATAACAAAATTTTCACTATGGGGGCGTCCCGGCCGGGGGCGTCGCGGAATGGGTGCGTAACGGCCGGACCCGTCTGTAGTAGGCTGGGTTCTTTGTCCACTGGGCTATCACTGCTCAGTTGCTCACTCACGCTAGTGTGTATCTGTGAAAATTGCCATTGGATGTGTGCGCAAGATAGTGACAAAATAAGTTAGACCTTACTAGTTGCCATAGTGTGTATCTGTGAAAGATAGCGTTGGATGTGTGCGCAAGTTAGTATCGAAGTACATTGGACTTTACACTAGGTTATGTTTATGAAAGATACTGTTGGATGGGGGGGTCATGTATCAGAAGCGTGTTCTTCGCTACGCCTGCTAATTTAGCGGATTGCTATTCTGGACCGCTTGCGTGCTTAAGTGCGGGTTTCGGTTCTGTGTTCTCTGTTCTCTGCATCGCCATGAGCATTGGGATTCTTAATGGCAAGTATTCCAGCGTAAGTCAGTTCCGAAGGCAGTTGGAGGAGCTCGCATTAGTATCCAATGTGTGCTCTAATGAATGGAACAGTAAATACAGCTCGAGATAAAAACTTTTGCTGTACAAGGCTCAAGTCAAACCGCCATAGGTGACTGCTCCATGCTATAACCTTGTGATTCGGTACAAAGACGAGCTGTGAGAATTTGATTCTAAGCTCACACACTGGTAGGTATTCAGCCCTTACATTTTAGAGAGATTTTGCTATCTTTGTGTCCTACCGACTGTACAATGGATTAAGTTGCGAGGAGTTTTGATGTATGATGCCAAGAGTCGCGTGTTACAACCGCAGCGTCGCCGACGGCTGACAACTCATATTTATACTGGATCCGCAATGGTCACGTACTGTGACTGTACGGTTCCAGAGACGTTTTATATTAAGAACTTTTATGTTTTGGAATAAACTCCCTGCCGAGGTTTTCCCTAGTCACTAACACAACGCTGATATTGCAAGTATCCATGGGCTACGGTGACTGCTCATCATCAGGCATGTCATGTTGTTTACCAACTTAGTGGTACACGAGATAACTATGGGGGACAAAGCCTGTGAAACTTATTTATGAGACAAGTGTGATATGTTCTAGTAATATATATTATATATCTTCACGCTAGGTCCCTTGCGGGGTAGGCAGAGATAGGGAGAGAGAGAGAGAACCGAGCGCCGTAAGACGCCGTCTTTACACACTTCACTCGCTTCTTTTACATTCATAGCTCTTTTCATGTACGCTCGCCGGTTTCCTAAGACTCCTGACATCACCTTCTGATAAACCACGACGAATTTGGTCATGGTATGTTAGTCTTGGTCTTCCTCGGCACCTGCATCCTTCCACTTTCGTATTGTATATCTGTTTCGTCATTATCATTATGTTCTAGTATTACATTTTAATAAAGTATTGTAATGTAGGTACCTATGCTAATTAACATCAGTAATAATTAAATTAGTAAGTACCTGTAACTATAAAATAGTAGTAATTAAATTAGTAAGTGGGCGACCAAGGTTCGCTCGGCGTTATTTATGTTTTGGTTTGTGTGTTGTGTTACATTCGCTTCATTTTAATAATTACACATATTTAGATAAACTTAGCGAAACCTTATCTAAATACCTAAATATTTGATTCAAATCGTTAGAGCCGTTTCTGAGATACACAAAATATATTTTTATACGAGTACTAGGATGCAAGAACGAATTTTTACTATCCTACTAATATTATAAATGCGAAAGTTTTTTGACTCCACGCGGGCGGAGCCGCGGGCAGCAGCTAGTTATAAATAAGTCGACCTTCCAAATACGTTTTTATTGGCGCCAAAAAAAATGTCGGTACATATCTCCCTTTCCTCGTGGTCCAACGTAGAAACACAACACAACAAAGTAGAAAGCGCAGCTTTTTTACTTTACCTTTCAACCCATAGCGGTGAGTAAATTTATTAACCAATTTCGTTTCATCGATTGTCCATTGCACATTTCCTTCATGGACGGAACCTTCATGTGTGAGCACGACTCGCGCTCAGCTTTTTATTTACTTATTTTTTACTATTCACATTCATTTATTCACTGTAATTTGCAACAATGGGTACAGTACTAATTGTGTGTATAGATGTTACATTATTTGCTACAAATTGACCTTTTCAAGGCATTGTGAAGATTTATATATACTATTATTTGCATAACAAAAAAAAAATTCAAGTTCAAAACATACATTAAAATTATTAATTAATTAAAACTATTCTTATACTATTATGTTAAATTATATTATATCCAATTATACTACATTAAATTATATTTTTCCTCTCAAAATATTCTTTTACATTATAAAACGAATTCTTAATTAGAATATTTTTTAATTCATTTTCAAATTCTCCACTTTTACGGACTCTGGCAAATGATTATATGCTTTAATCGCCATGTAGTACGAACCATTTTTGTACATGTCAAGATGGGCTGGGGGTGCAACTATATTGTTTTTAACTATAAGATTTACTATAAGATTGCTAAACATTTTGCTTTGATTACATTGCTAAACATGTAATCACTGTGACTCTAGAGGTTATTATAATAAATTTCTGCAAAGCCATAATTTTTTACATCAAATTCCTTTGTATACTACATTGCACATCAAGTAAGTAATTTAAAAATTGCATGTAGTTACACTCTGTTGACAAACTACAAAATTTTTAGCCTATAAGGTCTAGGACAATTATTTATGTTTCCATTAGATAATGGCGCCCTCTATCTACAATATTACATTGGTCCCCTGCTTAAAGGATTCACTGACATATGACCGTAGCATATGACAGACAATTAGTTACAGTTAAAAAAGCATCTACTAGCAATTGTAATTATCACTTGCTCGGCGGTGATGGAAAACATCGTGAGGAAAGCCGCATGTCCAAGAAGTCATATTTCGATAGACGTGTAACCTAACCTAAGAAAGGTCTGGTCTTCCATATGGGTTGTGGAGGTCTGACGGCAGTCGCTCCAATTCAAAATCAGTATCTTCGCCAAATGTTTAGGCTTAGGTAGCAGACCGCCGAGTGGAGGGTTGGAGGGTGGAGACGGGGGTGGAGACACTCTCGGACCATCGTTATATCAGATTCGAGGTGTCTCCAGCCCCCGGGAGTCCGACGACTTCGTCCCGGTGGCGGAGCCGGTTCCCGCGTTGGGCGCTCACCAGGCTCGACCGGGAACTGGCAGAGGAGGCGGCCATTGTCGGCCGCTGGGGCCTCCCGCCAATGGATGATCTGGACGCCGAGGAGGGGGCTGGTCGTCTCTGCGACGCCTTCACGGCGGTGTGCAGGGCGGCCATGCCCAGAGTTGGGCGTCCGCCTCCAAGGCGTGCGGTCTACTGGTGGTCGGCGGAGATAGCCGACCTCCGGGACGCCTGCAACGGGGCGCGTAGGGCGTACACTCGGAGCAGGCGTCGCCGCCCCCGGGACGAAGGAAGAGATGGCCATCTGCACGGCATCTACCTGGAGAAAAAGGGAGCCTTGCAGATGGCCATAAGTAGGGCCAAGGAGGGAGCGTGGCAGGAGCTGCTGGAGGGCCTAGACAGGGACCCGTGGGGCCGACCGTACAGGGGAGCGCGGAACAAAATCCGCGCTCAGTCGGCCCCACTGACGGAGACCCTCCAACCGGCCCTGTTGGAGAGGGTTGTCGGGGAACTCTTCCCCGACAACCCACGGGGCTACGCTCCCCCGAGGATGGCCCGATCGTCGGACTCTAGAAGAGAGGAGGAGGATGCTCCGCCGCCCGTCACCGACCAGGAGATGGAGGCGGTCGTTGACCGCCTCCGAGGCAAGAAGAGGGCGCCGGGTCCGGACGGGGTGCACGGGAAGGTGCTAGCGTTGGCTCTCGTGCACCTCGGAGACAGGTTCCGGGAGCTCCTCGACTGCTGCTTGCGGTCGGGGTGCTGCCCGGGACCCTTCAGGGTGGGCCGGCTCTGCCTTCTGTTGAAGGGAGACCGGCCCCCAGACTCGGGGTCGGCGGTTCGACCGGTCGTTCTGCTGAACGAGGCAGGGAAAGCCCTAGAAAGGGTTGTCGCTTCCCGCCTCGCTCAGCACTTGGAGGATGGCCCGGGACCGGGCCTATCGGATGCCCAGTTCGGGTTCCGGGCCAGACGGTCGACCGTCGACGCCATTAGGCGCCTAAGGTCGGTGACGGAGAATGCGGAGCGTGAGGGTAAGGTGGTGGTGGCGGTGTCGCTGGACATCGCCAATGCCTTCAACAGCCTCCCCCACAGTACCATACTGGAGGCCCTCAAATACTTTGAGGTGCCTCCGTACTTGGGGAGACTGCTGAAGGCATACTTGGAGGACAGGGAGGTGTGCTTCGAGGATGCGAGGGGCCGTATGGTCAGGAGGTCTGTCGGGTGCGGGGTCCCGCAGGGGTCCGTTCTGGGCCCCATTCTGTGGGACCTCGCATACGACTGGGTCCTGCGGGGCCGTCTCCTCCCCGGGATGAGTGTCATCTGCTATGCAGATGACACCCTTGTCACATCCCGGGGTAAGACCTTTGTGGAGGCGGCGCGGCTGGCCGAAGTCGGAGTAGGACTGGTGGTCAGCCGTATAGAGAGGCTTGGGCTTCGGGTCCGTTTGGACAAGACCGAGGCCCTCCTCTTCCGCGGGACCGGCAGACGGGGCCCACCCCCCGGAGCACACCTCCAAATAGGAGGAGAGAGGATAAGGGTGAGTGCCCAGATGAGCTACCTGGGCCTCACCCTGGACGGGAGATGGACCTTCGGCCCCCACTTCGAGCGGTTGGGGCCGAGGGTCATCAGAGCTGCGGCGGCGCTGGGTCGCCTCCTGCCCAATGTGGGCGGGCCCAGCGCCGCGTGCAGGCGGCTGTACTCCGGCATCTGCCGGAGTATGGCCACGTACGGTGCCCCAATATGGGCGGACGCCCTCTGCAGCCGCAACAGGGCCCAGCTGCGCAGAGCGCAGCGGGTCATAGCGCAGAGGGCGATAAGGGGGTACCGTACGGTAGCTTGGACGGCCGCGACCGCCCTCGCTGGCGACCCGCCCTGGGAGTTGGTGGCGGAGGTGCTCGCCGAGGTATACGGCTTCGTTGCTGATAGGAGGAGTCTCGGCGAGCGCCCCACGTCGGTGGAGGTGGGGCGGTATCGCCAACGAGGGCAAGTGGAGATGATGCGGAGGTGGGGGGAGGACCTGGCGCAGCCGCGGTACGGAGTCCGCGTTGCGGATGCGCTGCGCCCGGTCCTGGAGGCGTGGATGCGCCGCCGGCGCAAACCCCTCACTTTCCGCATGGTGCAGGTGCTCACTGGACATGGGTGCTTCGGTGAGTACCTGCACCGGGTCGCGAGGCGGGAGGTGACGCCGGGCTGCCACGATTGTGGCGCGGCCGAGGACACCGCTCAGCACACTCTGGAGCGGTGTCCCAAGTGGTCTCGGCAGCGCCGCGATCTGGTGTCCGCGCTGGGAAACGCGGACCTCTCGCTCCCGAGCGTGGTCCGCTCCATGCTCGGGAGTGACAGAGCCTGGCAGGCGATGGCCTCCTTCTGTGAGACGGTCATGTCCCAGAAGGAGGCCTCGGAGCGGGACAGGGAGGACGATCCGGAGGCTGTCCCGCTCCGGAGACGGCGGACGGGAGTGCGGCGTAGGCGCTATGCGCACCTACTGCCGCCTCCCTAACCTGTGGGACTAGGGGTCAGGATGGGAACCTGGCCCCATAATGGTCCCGCCGCCGGAGGGGCTGTCCCAATTTGCCGGGATGGCCCCTAGAGAGAAGAAGTCCGGCCCCTTTGGAGGGGCTGGCCAGTCGTAGTGGTGCCCTGTTGCTGACAGATCCGGGGCACCACACCAACGCGGCCGATGGCATTTCGCGGGGTTGTTTAGTGGGTATACCATCGGACAGCCGACGGGGAGTCCCACACTACCACCGGAGGCCACCCAGGCACCGGTGGTGTGCGTAACGCATTTTTCCCCGCGTCACAAAAAAAAAAAAAAAAAAAAGGCTTAGGTAGCAGACCCCGCCAATCCTAATGGATTGGGAATATCGGGGTAATACTAAGAAGAAGAAAAGCATCTACTAGCACTCACACTTGGTAATTACGCTTCGAATTCCAAGCACTAACCGCATTGCATTTTGTACAAGTAAAAAGTCACCCTATGTGATAATAGTATAATAATACAAAAAAAATACTTTATTTTCTGTTAAAACTTTTGTCTTAATGCTAGTTGTTGTAGTCCCCTGTTAACATTGACGTACCACCAAACGCATACTTAGTGCTTAACAGGTATTGATCTATTTGGTTAACTAAATATGTCTGTGGTAGGGGGTGGTAAGTGTGCAACGTGAATTAATATTATGTTGTTTGTTTTAGAGATGTGTGTGTGTGTGTGCGGGGGCATCTGTGTAATGTATGAGGGTCCGTGGTAGGCATGGGTTATTTATACACGTTAATACTTTACAAAATAGACTTTTTACTGGAGTTTTTAATGTTCGGGTAAAATGAAAGTAATTCTCGGAGTCTCTTCATATTTTACTGTTAGTGCTTGCTTATGTGAATGACAGCGGTCCGCGTTTCTTAAATATTCCATAAGGAAACGGCAGGCCGAATCATTTTGCAGGCAAGTCGTGGCGGTCCCGCTGGTTTTGGTTTGGCAAAATTCCAAGGACCGCTCTGGTCCGTAACCTGTTAATCAATCGAAGAATGTACCATTATTATCTATGCATTTTCACCATTTCATAGGTAGTTCATTGATTTCATTGTTGAATAATTTGTGGGAGCAAGAATCAATAAAATCTTTGAAGGATTTTTTCTTTGCCTGCAGTTATCCAAATTGGGGAAAAAGTGGTAATCTGTTGGAGAAAGGTCTGGGGAGCATGGTGGGTGTCGGAGACATTCCAATCGCAGCTCCCCTAATTTGCGACCGTCCGAGCTTTTCCATCATGGTTTGCAATTGTTGACATTATAGATCTGCTTTAATCGTCTGGCCAGATCTTAAGAAGGTGGCAGGAAAGGGTGGCAAGGCTGGCAAAATGACACGGGCCCCCGACCCAAGAGAGCCCCGGCCCAAGAGGCCGCGAGCTCAGAAATAAACTAACATTTAACAAAATTTTGTACCTAAATACTTGAAAATTATATTTTTTTAAGTACTTAAAATCAATCAAAGTGGGGCACACACAAGTGAAGACCACATACAAATTCAAACTAATCGTATTGTCTTAGGTTTTCGCGATTGTTACACATTGAAATTAAACAATTTTTAACGGAAGTATCGCGTGTTTTATTTATTTTGTTGAACCTGACGTTTCGAACGCTTTGCAGCGTCTGTGGTCGCAGGAAGACTTCTTTCTTCAAACTTTTTCAACACATTCAAAACTGTTAAATTTCAAATCAGATGAAAGAAATGAAGCTATTTCACTCAAGAAGAAGGTAGAGAACTATAATTTTATTATGTTATGGTATGGATTTCCATTGCAAAATTCTACAAACTATCGATGCAGCCTCTAAAGCTCTTCAGTCTAAAGCCACCAATCTTTTTAATGCCTTGAAACTTTTGAAAATTTGCCTAGAAGAATTGGAAAGGTATCGACATGAATTTGTAAATTTAAAAATGGAAGCAAATAGTGCAGCAGAAAAATGGTCAATCAAGCCTGAATTTTCTAAAACTCGTCAGAGCAAGATAAAACACCATTTTGACGAACTTTGCGAAGATGAGCGTCTTCAAGATCCAGAAAGTTTGTTTAAAGTGAACGTATTTTATCGAGTATTAGACATCATTATTAATCAACTGAAATCGCATTTCCTTCCTGTGTATGAAATTGTTTCTAATTTCAGTATTTTGCAACCTTCCACTTTGCAAATTTTATTTGATTTATAAAAAAAGCCCTAGAATTTGTTAATATATATAAAAAAGACATATCTGAATCATTTGCCAGGGAAATTATCAGTTTTCGGTCCACTTTCGGAGACGAAATAAAAAAGTCTTCGTGTATTAGAGACCTTGCTGATTTATTAATAATAAAGAATCATTTTATGTCGTGCAGCTTTCCTGAAATATGTACTGCATTAATGTTATTTGTTATAATTCCTGTGACTATAAAATAAATAAAAACCTATTAAAGAAACTCTTTGGCACAAGACAGGCTATGTAACTTGGCTATTCTGTCTATTGAAAATTCTATGACCCGATCTTTAAACTTTGATGATGTTATACATACTTTTGCGGAACAGAAAGCTCGGAGAAAAGAATTTTATTAATTAAAATCTTATTTAAAGTAAATTGTTATTTCATTATAAATATTTGTATAAACTTATGCTCTTGAAAATAAAACTTATTAGATATTTAACTAAAATGCACACAATATATTATTAATAGTTTTGGGTAACTACTTACATAAGTGGTTTATTAAAATAATTAAATTCTAACGTGACTATTTTTACTGGGACGCCGGAGGGCCCCATCCGAAGAATTTGCCACGGGCCTCAGATGGTATAGTTACGCCACTGGCACCAGCACTGGTCCACCAAAAACTCATCCGTACCTTTTTCTTAGTCAACATTCGCTTAGGACAGGATTTAGCCGTTTCTCCTGGGTTCAACCACTACGATGAGCATTTCCGATTGTCATACATGCCATTTTTCATCATAAGTGACAATACGATTCAAAATTCTCTCGTTCTTGTGACTGTTCAGTAATGTAATGCAGCACTCAATGGTTGATTGTTGGTGTGCTTCACCCAATTCATACTTTTTCACTTTTCCAATTTGTTTCAAGTGAATTAAAACTGTTTTGTCACTCACGCCGAAGCCTACCGCTAACTCTAACGTGATTTGCGATGGATCTGTTCCCGCGATCACCTTTAACTATTCGTTGTCAACTAGGGTCTCCGTCCGAGGTTTATTCTGTAGAACAAAATTTCCAGAACGAATACGGTGGAACTAAAAAAGTACCGTGTTTTCTTTTACAGTAGTATTCCATATTGCGAACCTCAGATGAAATACCTTAGAGGTATTTCATCCTCGAGCGGCTTGGCCTCCGCTAACCACAGCTAAATAAGTCCTTGTGTTCCTCTAAGTGAGAGATTTACAAGTAAGGTAACCTAACTCACTTTGGGGAGTTACTCTGTTAGTAACAGAGGTGGCAATGCGCACGCGATACTTTCTGTATAAGCGTTCATATGCTGCGGTAACCACGAAATATTTTATGCAGTGTTTTAGAAGATATGCTGTAACGTTCTAACCATATACTCACTCTTTGAACGCGAATGCAGGGAACTAACTCAAAATAGACCCAAGTGCGCTAGTTGATACCTACTGCTTAACGTCTCCCTATACGTACGAGGGCGAGCGACTGCGTATTGAGATAACCCTCTTTACTATCATAATGTTATAGGGTCAGTGATTTGCCCGAATACAGGCTATTGAACCTGTATTTGTTTGAATTATTCGTATAATCTACTAAAGGCATATAATAACTATGCAAAGCCCTTTTCGTTATCGTTAACACAGGGTGGTAACTTAGAACGTAAGTATACCCTGTGGAATACCAAGTAACTCGCGAATAATATTCCCGAAACAGCAGAGTCAATGCAGATGCGGTTCTTAGTACACGGTAGATATCAATGGTCAAAACCTTGCCATCTTGCCACTGCACCACCACAAGACCATCGACGCGCGCAGAAATTATATTCCATAATCGTGTTTTGTGCTACTAGTGCAACAAGACTACTATCGATACAGACATTTCTAAACAGTTTTATGTTTATTTGTGTCGTGTGTGGGTCAATCTAGTAATTGATTTTACCCCATTCCTGTTAATAGATTGATTTCAAATTTGGGCCATACCTTCAGTTCTAATGATATTACAATTGTGTGTATTCAGTATCATTGTAATTTTGAGATGGGCGCCGTCTCAAAATTACATACTGACTTTGATATTGATATGATTCTGTCAAAGCATCCAAGAAAGAATCAACGTCTTGATTCAACCATTGCTTCCTATCATATAGGCACATCCTAACAGAGACAGAGTCAGTTACGTCCTTCTCTTATCATGATTGTATCATATTAATGGGAGACTTTATCGTAAACCTGCTCAACGTCATGAATACAAATGTCCAACGAGTTTCAAACTAAATTACAGTGATACAGTCTACGGCACCTGCTTATTTTGTAGAAGCCAATGTCTAATCCAGCGTCTTCGAAACGTATGCTGCAGATACGGTTTCGATGTCCTAATCCCCCTCGAAAGTCTCCCTAAGTCCCATCACTCTGTACTTTAACAACGCATCTAGACTGAATATGGAAGCTCCTGACAGTTCCATATCGCGTCTTTGGAGTTATCAAACAACAGGACTACCTGTAAAGTAAGTTAAGATAAATTTCCCACGATTTATCTACAAGTTATGATACTCTATCTATTCCGTGTCAACTAAGGATTTATTTTCACAAGACCGTAGCATTCACAGGTCTACCAGTGCCCTATATCGATGAAGAGAGTGGTGTGATGACTGGTACCTGTTACCTATCTAATTATTGTTTAGCTTTTAGTACATTATCTGCATCATTGTTATGCTTATAGCTATACAATAAAAACCGTTTGACTTCAAGATTATTTTACGTATTTTTTCGGTCTGACTACATTGTTCACCAAAAGCAATAAACTGATTTTGTTTCCGAAAATGAGAACGGTTCCTGCATAATATTTAAGAAACCACGACTGGAGATGGAGTCAAATCTGTTTGTCTAGCTTTATCAGCAATTTTAGAATTCTGTGGCAAAATTGGCAAATAGGAATACGTAAAGACTTATCTTGGTGTCTGTACTCTTATCGGTTCGACACGAGCTCCGAAAACCAAACGGTACAAGATGAATTTGCCACACGTTACTAAAGTAATAAAGTTATGACTTTCTGACCCACTGCTACGGTTTACATAATAAACATTGGTTAAACATATTAAGGATTATTTGAGAGGTCAGAGGTAAATAAATATTATTTGTTCTCTTGAGTGTAGTAACAAATAGATGCAATTGTAAGTCTAAGTTACTCATTTGTTAGTCACTTGCTATTATTCTTGTTTAAGTTTTTTTTAACAAAGAGTTAAAAATTTAATCAAGCACTGGAAATAACATAACTTACTATAAGAGAAACAGGGAGGTATATGACAAATATAAGATCATTTTTCAAAATTGTGATCCATAGAAACAAGAATAATAATAATGTTAGTACAACGATGTCAACATTGAATGTAATTCGAGAGAAATGTCATGAAACAAAAATGTAAAATTGGACATATTATTGCTGGGATATGGCATTGACGGTGCCCTGCTACGCGCTGAGCAGTATAAGGATTGTGCCACTGGCGCTGTAGATGTTAATCGTAAGAATAACATGCTATTCTTACGATTAACATCTACATGTTATTCTTACGATTAACATCTACAGCGCCTGATGATGCCTCGTGGAGAGGCGAAACACGTGTCGCAGCGACGACCAGGCCAGTCGTGGCAGCGACGGTGATGGTGGGGGCATGCGGATTCTCTTCCGGATGGCGGACGACCGTAGCAGCCGAGGCAGAGACTACCGGAGCAGCCATGGCAGCGTCGGCATGTTGCATCAACTAACAGTAGTGGGTCGGTGCCGGCCAGCGCTAGGCCGCATGAACTAATTAGTGGCGGAAGCACACAAAGCAGGTTAGATCAAATTGCATGTAAATTTGAGTTTGGCAAAATAACGCCTGAATGTATTAATAATAATATTATCATAAGTACCTTTTTTATAACATCATGATTAATATTTTATTAGGAGCCTGGTTCGGTACAAAAGACATCAGTGGTTGACGGTGTCATCGATAAAGAGGTGCTAAGATCTATATTACTTTTCTAAATAATAGCTGCAGGGAACAACGTTCGTATAGGTTTGTCAAAGAAAAATTGATTCTCATGGTCATAGCATTCACACTGGTAGTTGGTACCTTTAGCAGACGGCCAAATATAACAGTCCGACTGGGAAATACACCACCTAATTACAATCTTCTTTTTTATCGTAATTTCAACGATAAAAATGGTTATTGTGGTTTATGCTTAGCTTGGAAGATTAAACATTATGTTGTTGCGTAAGTTTTTATAGAACTTTTCAATAGAAGCAATACAGTCGTACATTTTTATTATGCAGCTTTAATTATTGACGTAGCGCACACCGTGGAAGCTGAAAGAGGTGCAACTTTCCGTTTTTATTGATGCATATTGTGATGACGTTACATAATATAAGGTACAAGGCTTTGGTTTTTATTATACCACTACGATGGCTAAACAAGCATACGGCCCGCCTGATGGTAAACAGTCACCGTGGCCTATGGACATTTGCAACACCAGAGGTGTCACTCATGCGTTGCCGGTTTTTTTAACGTTACGTCTTTATAATTTTGGTATAGATGAGCACGTGCGGTTCCCTTTGTTCACTAAGATGTATTGTAAGATCCATCACAAAGATACCTTGATAGATCTTTGTATCTACTTTAATCCATTGAATATAAAAAGTATTTTTAAGTACCTACATATCGTTCGATATTAATTAATTGCCGATAAGAAATGAATACAATTCAATATACAATAATGTATACTTACAAATGTAACGCTGGTTAAATGAGATAAATGCAATGTAAGATTGTCGCCAGCAGTTCATCACGTGCAGTCCAGCCACGTGGCTTTAAAATGATGCACATTCTAAGATATCACACAACTTTTGATAGGTACTGAAACTATAATCTTAGTGCCGGTCGTTAGGATAGATATAGCGTCGAGAGGCATACACACCCACCTGATCTAAAGCGGTTACCGTAGTCTATAAGCACACAGCAACTTCTAGAAGTTTAGTGGTGACCTCATTTCCTCCCAGAAATACAACCCTCCAGGGAATTATTCGGAAGCAGTTTTCTGTGAGGTGGGGTACTTCGCCCCAGTGGGGTACTTCCTCTTAAAAACACTGACAAACAGACATGTTCATGGATACAAATGCATCACTACCGAGCTCGTCAACAGACATATTTACTAAACGGGATTAATAAAAATGCGTGGGTACCAGTAGCTTCTTTATTGGTTTTCTCAGGATAAGGGGTCTTTACAAAATTATTGAAAAAATTACAAATTACATTTAGCTTAAAATGAGTCTTTCAGTTTGTTTTCCGTGTGTAAGAATTTTGTAAAGCATAGAAATTATCATATTTGATTTAAATTGAAGATTTAAACCCTTACACGTGAATATTTAAAATGAAAGGCAACTCAGTACAATAACTTTCAACTGTAATAGGAACGAAAGTTTCGTAACTACGTTTATAAAGTTTAAAATTTTCTACTTAAACGTTTTGAACGCTTTTGTCATACTGCTAATTTCAACTACAGGGTATCGGTTTACAACCAACTACCCTCATTTTCTACACTCTGATGTTAGCCTTAAATGTCTTCAATCTTTAATTTTTGTATCTACTAAAAGTAAATTTATCTACAAAAACTAATACTCTGAGTTTTGTTACAAATATCGACGGAAAACATCAGTAGTTAGAAAATGTAATATTACAAAAAAGTTAGATGAAAAAGATACTTTCATAAAACCTACACGAATTTAATTTTCGGTAAAAGACAAGGAGTCCCTAATACTTATTTCAAACGAGAACAAATAACATTAGACAATTAATAATTATTATTCAAGAAACGCGACATGACTATCTAAAAGAAATGTATAGGTACTTAAACATGACAACGAGTGAGACAAGTGGAGTGAAATGGTTTAAAAATTCAATAATAACTCTATTGCTTTTCCTCCTGAACTCTTTGCGATGGAAAAATAAAACGCAACGAGCTTTCAAGTACGGAAACTCAAACTTGTCAAGTAACTTACGACTAAAATAATCACAAAGACATAAACTTAACACATAAGCGTAACTAAAACGAACTAACTTTAAAAATATCGTGCTATGATAAATGCATATGTCGGGAACGAGCGTGATGTCACCAGTGAAGAAGCTCCGATCGTGGGGGGACTCTAGGGGGGGTGGTACACGGTTAGGACTCAACAGCGACAATGGGGATCGGTGTGCAACGTTCGCTGCGTCGCAACCATCGCCTGACGGGCGCCTGCGGGCCAAGTGAAGGCCACATACACGCGGACGAGGACCTTCCACGCATTGAGCGCCGACGGATAACATGTCGGCGGCAAGGGGAATGAGAGAGGATGGGGTGGAGGACGGCGCAGCGCGGCAGACGATGGTTGTCCACTGCAAAACTTTGTTCAGGGTGCCCCATAGTTATTTCTTCTTCTGTGCCTTCTCAGCAGCCTTGGTGATTTTACCGGTAGTTACTTCCTTAAAAGTAACGCTCTGGAATTTCAGAAACACGGATAATATAAATATCATAAATTAAAATTCACAAATAAAATTGCATTAACCTATTGTTATATTTCGTAAATACAGATTCTAAAAGAACGTTTCAAAGAAAAGAAAAATAATTACTTCTAGTTCTAGAACAAATGGGATCCATTCGTCTAATGTACCTAATTCTAATAAAAAATCAGCAAGATTGATGTGACTTGCTACGACGACTCAGGCCGCAGTGTACATTCAAATCTTTTTAATTTTACTCCTAATTGCCGATGCCCAACATATGTAAGATACACTGAAGAACACCAGTGAAATGATTTCGTCCACTTTGGTAACTAAACTTACGTAACCAGTAACTGAACCGAGATAGAAAGAAACTGTTCTGAAAAACAACATTGAGTTGAAGTATATTCTTAGTAATGACATTTTTAATAAAAAAAAAATGATCATTCTCTGTTATTAAGGAAACAGTTATGAATAAAAATATTAGTTGAAAGTATGTGACTCTTCCACGTTCATAACTATCAAAAAGTTACAAAAGTGGAAAAATAATTCTTCTCTCACAACTAGTTACCAAACAACGAAAGAAAAATCTTCTCTTGTAACTGATTACGTAAGTTTAGTTACCAAAATGTACGAAATGAGTGAAGTGACCACGACGACAGTTGTATTGACGGTTGTTGATCAAGTTGTGATCATCCAAGTATACAATGATTTGCTTGTTTACCAAACGCTCCATCACTTTGGCGAAAAGGGAATTATAGAGAAAGGGCTGTAGTTCGATGCGTCTTTTGTTATAAAAATGTGTTCTTTGGCATTTTTTATACCTTTACATTTTGTAATCTATTTTTGTAAGCACTTTATGTACCATTTCAGAAATTCTGGTAAATTTGTTTTATTTTAAACTTAGGAAAGGAAAAGGTTTTTTGATCCCGATATTTGTTTACAATGTTTCTCACTGATCTTTCGTGGTGGCGGCGAGTATAGAATAATATGTTTAGAGCAGTATCCTACGCCGCTATAGAATATTTATGAAAATAGGACTTATCTTAAAAACTATTATATTTAAATTAAATAAATCTGTTTCATTCGAATTAACTCGAAAAACAAAAAACCGTCAAGTGTGAGTCCGACTCACGCATCAAGGGTTACTTAAAAAAAATATTTCGCAAATTATTTTCGCAAAAAAATTTTTAATGTAATTTTTATTGTAAATTTTTGATGTAACTACAAATTTACGGTTTCGGATTTCCTTTACTTACGAGTAAGTTTCATGACATTCCTTCTTAAAATTACATTTTAAATAAAATAGCATGACTTAACCCAAACCTATGGCTAGAAAAAAATATAAACTTGTTTTTGTTCTTTATACCACTAAGGTGAAAAATAAACATACGACCTGCCGGATGGTAAGCAGCTGCCGTAACCTAGGTAGGTACGCAACACCTAGGATGTCACTCGTGGGTTCTTCACTCTAAAAAACCTCTTCACGACTTTTTTGAATAACCTCATGCTACAGTCCGTTGGGAAAACCCCTCGGTTAGGGATTAGGAGTTCTCGGTGGAAATCTTTAGGGATTAGGAGTTCTCGGTGGAAATCTTTAGGGATTAGGAGTTCGCAGAGGAAATCTTCTCTGGGACCACACAGTACGCGACCATTGCGATTTCAGTGAGGTGAAGATACTTCCCCAGACGGGCTAGTTTGATGCGCTCTACCTCTCTTAAAACACCCAGGCAATTAGTTAGTGACCCAGACCAAGACAAACAGACATGTTCATGCACTCAAATGTTTTGTATTGTGCGGGAATCGAACCCGTCCGTCAGTCCGTTTCTAACCAATCCGCTCTGAGATGATCGTCTAAATTTAAGTCATCTCATAATGTGATCTTCTTCGAACGTTAGTATGAGCGATTTTCTATGTTAGCTATTTTGTTGTACACATTCGATACGTAGATATACCTTGATGACGCCGACAGCGACAGTTTGACGCATGTCGCGCACAGCGAAGCGGCCGAGAGGCGGGAACTCCTGGAACGACTCCACGCAAAGCGCCTTGGTCGGCACCAGCATGACTATCGCCGCGTCACCGGACTTTATCGACTTCGGGTTTACCTCCGTTGTCTTGCCTGTGGATTTTTTTCATACCAATATTATATTATACTTGGTCCACAATGATTCATCACCCGCGAGATGATTCGAGGAAAATCGGGGACAATTAATAAAGTTTATACTACATAATAACACTATTAATAATAATGATATTGTTACCAGTTCTACGGTCACACTTCTCCTTGATCTCAGCGAACTTGCAGGCGATGTGAGCAGTGTGGCAGTCCAACACCGGAGTATACCCGTTGCTGATTTGGCCGGGGTGGTTCAGCACAATCACCTGTCGAAAAACAACCTTGCTTGTGATACTTTGTAAGTGGGAACATAAATCGTACACTGCATCGCTCTATTCTATACTATATACCTAGTCGGGCCATATGTTCTGTTATAAATTAATATGCATTTATTTCCATAAAGAATAGATTCTAATTGAAATGGCCACCTTTGGCTTTGATACAGGGTACAGGCCTTTAATCTGTCTGGTAACGAAGCTATGGATTTACGCTCTGTTTCCATTGCAAATTTACCACTGCTTGCTCCAGAAATTTCTTAAGAGACACAATGTCGGCGTGTCGTATCGAGCAGGTCATATCCTCGAAGGGGTTCAGATATGGGCTAAACGAGGGCGAAACAGTCTTCAAGTCCTATAAAGTCCGGAACGTTAGTTTTGAGCCTGGCTTAGGTAGTTCGTGCCTTGTGACCAGGTGTAGAGTTCTGCTGGAAAGTCCACGGTATATTTTTAAAAAGTATATTACTAAGAGGTTTCACAACGCGATCCAAGACAGTCTATTGATACATTTTGGCTGAAGTTTTCATTCCTTTTTCACAATAATGAAACTTTGTGGCTCCTTGATAAGACACCCCAATCAAACCATTACAGATGCAGAATGATTACCACGTTATACCTTTCCGGCCACTTGGTCGGCTTCTTTAGAACTGTGTGCGTACACTTTGTCATTTTACTTGTAGTAGTGCTCTTCAATCGTGAATTTTTTTTATCAGTAACTAGCTACCCGCCCCGGCTTCGCACGGGTGACCCAATCGCTACCAAACTTCACAGGATCGTTCGCCGGGCTAATCTGAAGATTCCCTGAAAATTTCATCAACATCGGTCGAGCCATTTTCGAGTCCATAGAGGACATACAGACAAACATTCATTTTTATATAAATACTAGCTACTCGCCGCGGCTTTGCACGAGTGATCTGATCGCTACTTAACTTCACAGGATCACCCGCTGGACTGATCTGAAGATTCCCTGAAAATTTCATCAAAATCTGCCCAGCCGTTTTTGAGTCCATAGAGGACATACAGACAAACATTCATTTTTATATATATAGATAAGAGGATATTTCTGTACCTTTCACCTGCGTATAGGTACAGAAGGAGTTTTGATCGATCCACTCTCTTCAACTGTAGGGATTGATTTAGGGCATGTCCTGTATATCGACGATAAGCGTCGAGCTTCAAGTCTTGTTTTATTATACGCGACAAAGTCCCAGCGGAAATCTCTATTTTCGCGATAAGATTTATTGTTTCCTAATAGAGTTTCGGTGAATTCTGGCTTTAACAGCAACAGCCTTTGTAGTTCTAATAGCACGCGGTCGCCCCGGTCTTTTATGGTCTTCAACAGAAGAAGTGTTGGTATATCTATCGAAAGTGTCTTGAATATGACCGACGGCTCCATACACACTTTATGCAAGGCAATCACTGCAATCCTATTTTCTGTGATACCCCATTCCATATTGTAATTTGATAACAAACACCAAAAAAATATGTAAAACAGTGGCAAATCGAAATAAGTTTTTAACATAATAAACGCATTCCAAGTTCAGAATAATTAAAGAGTTAAAAAATAAGTTTCTATATAAATAAGTCCTATACAAATAAATCGAATATAGAATGTATAATAATAATATAGAATGGTGCAGTGTATCAAAGTCTTCACGCACACGTTAAGTTTACTCGTCTTTGATTCTATTGTCAAAGAAAATTTCGCTGTAGTGATAATGATTTTTAAGGGTTAATTGTAACTTCTTTAATCAAATTCAACAATAAAAGTGTCAACAATAAGTATCTTTCATTCGATGACTGAAATTTATAAAAATATTTTTATTTATCTATATCTTCACGCCAGGCCCCTTGCGGGGTAGGTAGGTAGAGAAAGATATACCAGAGAAATGGTAGTATCATCATCGTAATCATATCAGCCGAAAGAGGTCCACTGCTGAACATAAGCCTCTCTCTTAATGTTAGTATATTATTATCCATTTCTAATTTTATGTTGAAATGGCCATCATTTTTCTTGTTACCTGTTGCGCCCCCAGATTTTTTAGAATATTAACAAGAATTTGGATTATGCGCCATTTATTTCATGTTTTTTACCCGCGATTTCGCCCGTTCGGAGATCATATGGCCACTAAAGTGGCAAGTGTAATAGAATGCTTCTAATTAGCTTTTGGACGCTGTTCCTCACTTGCAAAATCTATAGACTTGATTTTGTTAGATCGTTTGTATGCCATTTAGGTGACTTACGCGTAAGTTACATATTTTTGTAGGTATATTCTATTTTTTTTAAGTAAAACTTCTTTACGCACGCTTGACTTGGGGAGTAAGCTGGTGAATGTGCGACGAGAACGTTATGAAAAGTGTGATCAGGCGAGGCGAATGGAGGTTGAGAGGGAGATATAAGTTAGTGAAGATAGAAAGAGAGAGAGTTACGTTTCGTATATTACTGTAGAGGCAATAGAGAGGTGCGAGCACACATGTTCTTTCTCTCCTTCTCTCATAGCGAGTTAAGTTTCGTATATCTAAGACAATGCAGGCCTATTGACTGTATCACATTATGGAGCTAAAGAAGTTTTACTTCAGTCGTGTGGTCTAAAGCACACTCTTTTTTTTTAAGTAGGTATTTCATGTCCGTCATAAGCCGTTGTGTAGAATTTTGCAAATTAAACGCATGACGCTTCCAATGACACGTCATTTGTTGTATGTATGGATGTATATCTTCATGCCAGGTCCCTTGCGGGGTAGGCACAGAGAACCGAGCGCCATAAGGCGCGGTCCTTACACACTTCACTCGCTTTTCTGAAATTCATAGCTCTTTTCATGCACTGTTCCTGAGGCTCCTGACATCACCTTTTGATAAAACACGACCAATTTGGTCATGCTAGGTTAATCTTGGTCTTCCTCGTCATTTGTTAATATAACATAATATAAGACGAGCTCGGTGGCGCAGTGGTGAAACGCGTTGTTACGCTACTTTGACACCAACGTTCGTGGGTTCGATTCCCACACAGTACAAGCATTTGTGTGCATGAACATGGCTGTTTGTCTTGGTTTGGGTATTTTCTATGTATAATAAGTTATGATTTATAATTTGAACTGGCTTCGTTTATGTTTATGTAGGTATGTTCGCATGTGGCCACCATGCCTTCTAAATTAATTATCTTAAATAAATAAATATTGGCGGACAAATTACACAGCGCCATCTAGCCCCAAAGTAAGCGAAGCTTGTGTTATGGGTACTAGACAGCTGATAAACATATGTAATTTTTTTTTTTTGTAAGAATAATGCAAAATAATGATGACTGTTCTTGCCGAAAAGTTCTCTAGAATTAATGTATGTAATGTATAGTAGGTATACATTAAATTGAAATACCTAAATAAGAGGGCGGCAAAATTGTCTTCCGCCCCGGGCGGCCGACACCCACGCTACGCCGCTGGCTACCGGACAGAAGTTTGCAGTCAAATAGCTCCAAAAAAGAAAGGAAACAAAGAAGTTTGTTTGGGACGCCCCAACCCTCAAAGGATTTGACTGTGATATTCTACAACGCGGAACTACTCCTACAGTTGCCTATTAAGTATTATTGCGTCTTTGTCTTTTACCGTAACCTACAGATTAGCTTCTTTATCTTTGTATTTAGCTTCAAAATTTATAGTAAAGTCACGTACGCTCCAAAATAAAATGAATGGAATTATAATTAAAAGAGAATCGGGTATAATATGGCGCATCAATGAATACGAACGTTACAAACCTTCGATATTTTTTATACTACGTCGGGAAGAACACAAGCATATGGCCCACCTGACGTAAAGCAGTTACCGTAGCCTATTAACGCTTGTAATATATTAAGTAATCGCGCGAGGCCTCCTCTGCTGCTTACACAGCAACTCCTTAGGAGCTTACTGGTGACCTCACTCACACACAGGAACACAGCAACCCTCTAAGGAGTTGTTATTTGACTACGGTTTCCTATGAGGTGGAGGTACTTCCCCAGACGGGCTGCTTTGATGTGCCTCTATTTAAAATGACTAGAGTTACCAACTATATTTAAAAACAGTGTTATACTTTATTTTCCTTCATATGAGCAGTGATAGCACAGTGGCTAAAGAACTAGCCTATTAATTAACCTACGGTCAATGGTTCGAATCCTGACATGGGTATGTAGGTGCCACTAAATTCGTTTTTTCGAATTTATGTACCATATTTGTAATTATCATAGCTCGGCGGTGAAAACATCGTGAGGAAAAACACCATACGTCCATGAAATCATATTTCAAAAGACAACCTATGTAAGATCTAAGTTTCGCTCTGGGTTATGGAGGTTTCATCGCAGCTGCTCCATGTCAAAATCAGTATCTTCGGTAAATCCTTAGGCTTAGGTAGAGGACCCCGCCGATCCTAATGGATTTGGAAACTGGGTAACGCCATAATAGTACGGAGGAGAAGAGTTTATTTTACTACTAATGTGCATTTTCAATAAAGCATCCCAAATTCTTTTTGGTTACCTTATCTAAAACACAAAGTATAGGTAAGTATATATATATATTCGCATCGGAGATGGCGGTCCATTGTAGCACATAAATCGAAAGCCACATGACTTGGTACTTACGGACCTCACTTGCTTTTATAATATTCACGGCTCTTTTCTTAAACGCCGGATTTTAGGACTTTCCACCACAACTACTGATAAACCACTACCTGGTCGTAGTAGGGCACGTTAAGCCGTCGGTCCCGGCTGGTGTCGATAGATATCAGTAGGCCGATTCTACTAAAAAACTGCAACTGCACTGCAGCGCGGCCTGTGTCAAAATGCGTACATTTTGACGTTTCGTTAAATATCGCTGCTGTCAGATAGCTTGACGAAACGTCAAAATGTACGCATTTTGACACACGCCGCGCCGCAGTGCAGTTGCAGTTTTTTAGTAGAATCGGCCTACAGCCGTCAAGCATCGTTAAGCAAGACATAAGTCAGTGGCCCTCGGGCGGCTTGAAAACACTGGCCTCCGCCAATCTGCATTTGAACAGCGTGGTGGAGTATGCTCTAAACACCTTCGGTTAAAGGGAGACCCGTATCCTTGCAGTGGGATGAGTAGGGGTTGATGTGATGTGTTGTAATGAGGCAACCTTGGTCTTCCTTCAACCTTTGCATCCTTTACATTCGCTTTGTCTGTACGTTTTGTCATTCTTTCATTCCGCATTCTTTGTAATGTAGGAACAAACAGAGAATGTCTTACCTTAACACCGACACTCTCTTTCAGACTAACTTTATAATACTTTATTTTTGCTAAATAGTTGGCAACCATATCCGTGGTTTAACACTGGTGCGATTGTGGATCCGGTCGAAGGTTATCGTTGTTCGTTCTTATTTGATATCTTTACTAAGTTATCTAGCTAGTAATACATTTATTTCAATAGCGAACGGCCCTGGCCTCGCCTTAGTAATAAAAACGGCTATATGCATAAGCTTTTCTTAAAATAAATGTTCATAATTATAGCAATAAACCGTGTTAAATACATACAAGCACAAATGAGCAGAAATATTGACTGAGCATTAGTAGAATGTACAGAGAAGACTTTTCTAAATATCTAACCAGACAGCAGTAAAAGAGCTATGAATATTAAATAAGCGAATTAAGTGTGTAAGGGCCTATTCTTATGACACTCGGAACTAACTGCCTACCCCGTAAGGGTCGTAGCGTAAAGGTACACATACATGCAAACCTACAACAGTAAAATGAAATATATCCTTTCTGTTCATAAGGTCTACAGTAGTCAAAGTCAAAGTCAAAATCTTTTTATTCCGTAAAAATGACTACATTTGTTTGGAATCGTCACAATTTTTTCCCCTACCGTGCAGTTTATGACTAGGTGAGCACTGATAAAAATACTGCCAAAAAACTCAGGCATCCCTCTTTTGGTATCCAAACAAATTTACATATTTTATTAATTACATTATAATTGGATCGACTCACTCCCAGGCATTTTTATCATTAATATAGTCAGATACTTTATAATATGCCCTGCTACACAATTTGGCTTTAATAGTAGTTTTAAATTTGTTTATTGTCAATTCTCTTATATTGCTGGGAAGTTTGTTATAGAACCGTATACATTGCCCCATAAAAGAATTACTTATTTTGTGGAGACGGCTTGCATAGTATTAATAGAATAACATAAATAGGTATGGTAATTTCATTTATTTTATTTCTCACTCTGTGTTACCAGCAGAGTTGGCAGAGATTCTGTGGGCTGATTCTACTAAAAACTGCAACTGCACTGCAGCGCGACGTGTGTCAAAATCCGTACATTTTGACGTTTCGGTATTCTGTTAAACGATCTGACAGCAGCGACGTTGCAGGAATGTTGCAGTAAATGAATCGCTATTCTGTTAAAAAACCTGCACTGCAACTGCACGTTTCCTGCAATGTAATCGTATTCTAATAAATTGTTTTGACATTTGTATACCGGTGACAGATGTTTTGAAGGAGTTTACTTGCAGTTTTGTTAACGTTACTCTAGAGCAACTTTTGCGAAGTGAAATTAATATTCTGAGGCGGTGAATTATATTTGCTTTGTTTTGGGAGATGTTTGTGGATAAATATAATTAAGTAAAGCTTCTTTTCGGTTAGAAATACCTCTACTCCGGCAACCAAGGTCAATAGTGAAACTATAGGAGTCAACATTAAATAAAAATTCAGTTTTATTAAATTGAAATATGGCAACATTTCAGGTTTTATGTAGTTTATTTGCAGGATACGCACAGTTGCAGCGTAGTTGCAGTGCTGTTGCAGTGCAGCATACGCGCAGTTCCAGCGCAGTTGCAGTGCAGGATATTTTAGTAGAATAGACCTATCGGCACTGCACTATTCCTGCACGACTCAAGTGACAGGCGTAAACGTGCAGTTGCAGTTATTTAGCAGAATTGGCCCACTGGATCGGATTGTTATTTGAGATGAAAAGTGGAACTTGTACAATAATCAAAAACGTTCGTCGTATCGTTAAGGTATAGTGGAAGCAAATAAACACTGTCCCAAACGTAAATGGAATCAAAGGAAACTGAGAAGAAAAGTTAGCGGCTGTATCTGTGCCAGCATTGTTATACCTACTTAACAGTGGGCCAATTCTACTAAATAACTGCAACTGCACGTTTACGCCTGTCACTTGAGTCGTGCAGGAATAGTGCAGTGCCAGAACTTGTTCCAAATTCATCCATTTCAATTTATTCTCTTTTTTTAAGGGGTATTCGACGGGGTCTTGAAAATGTCCAGTTTATAGATTTCCGTCCTCAGGATATCGATAGTACAGTCATCAATCAATTTCCGTTAAATTGGAAAAATAATTACAGATACTTCGATTAACTAACACTTTTCTTTTTAAAAAATCATTGAATAAACTCCCTGGAGGGTTGTGTTCCTGTATATGAGTGAGGTCACCAGTAATCTCCTAAGTAGTTGCTGTGTTAGTAGCGGAGGTAGTGTTGCGCGAGTGCTGCTTAATGTATTGCAAGCGTTATTAGGCTACGTTAATCGCTTTATATTAAGTAGGCCGTATGATTGTATGCCTGCCGACGTTGTACAAAAAAAAAATATACAACCTATAAAAGTAGTAGTCTAACTTATAAAAGGTCTGATTTTTTCTCTCTGGATTGTCGAGACCTGACGACAGTGTGCTATTTTTGGAGCGGCTGTCGTCAGACCTGCACTTTCTTAGGTTAGGTCACACGTCTATCGAAACATAATTTCTTGGACGTGCGGGTTTGCTCACGTTTTACTTAGGTCAATAGTCAATACTTCAATTAACTAAATACATATTTCATTCTTCGTAGAGATTCAAGCCTACCCACACCAAACTTGTGTGGTTGTTGTGTGCTTGAATATGCCTGTTTTTCTTGGTCTGAGCGTTTTTAACAGAGATAGGGCGCATCAAAGCAGCTCTTCTGTGGAAGTACCTCCACTTCTTCTTCTTCTCTCTCATATTTGTTGAAAGAAATGTACCGTCTATGCCAGAATGAAACCAAGGCTTTTGTGAAAGAGAAGCGTGAAAGACAAATTATGAATGACGAAAACCTTCGAAGCAAATACCAAACTCTTTTGTAGAGAGGTAAAGTCGAAGTGGTTCGTCGGCATCCAGAATGAATAAGATAAAGTCTAAGCTGGTGTCATTCTTGCGAACATTCAGGAAATGTTAGAACGGTTGAGTGAATATTTTGAAAAAATGTATGACTATCTATGAATCTGATGTTTATATTGACGGCATCCGACGAAGTATTGACGAGCTCGGTGGCGCAGTGCCGAAACGCGTTGTTACGTTACTTTGACATCAACGCTCGTGAGTTCGATTCCCACACATGGCAAACATGTGTGTGCATGAACATGTCTGTTTGTCTTGATCTGAACGTTTTAGGAGAGGTTGAATCGGGGGAAGTACCTACACCTCACAGAAAACCGCAGCCAAATAACAACTCCCTAGAGGGTTGTTGTGTTCCTGCGTGTGAGTGTACACAGCAACTCCTTGGGAGCTTACTGGTGACCCCAGTAAGCTCCCAAGGAGTTGCTGTGTAAGCAGCAGAGGAGGCATCGCGCGAGTGATACTTAGATAATATATCACTAGCGTTAATAAGCTACGGTAGCCGCTTTAGATCAGGTGGGTTATATGCTTGTATGCCTCCCGACGTAGTATAAAAAAAAAGAAGTCATAACTGTGGATGAGATCGAATGGTAGATACGAAACTTGAAAAATGGAAAGTCAATTGATCTGATGACATCTGAGATGATCAAAGTAGGTGGCAGTTAGGCCCAGGACGCCTTCTGGTACTTAAGCAATCTGTGCTGGAGCACTGGAAGGTTCCCAATGGACTGGAGACGCGCAGTCATCGTTTGATCAGCTTGGCAGCAAAAGTATATGGTGGAAGGAGAATGAGGGTGAAATCCGATGGAATGCTGTGGGAGGCATAGGGAGGATTCCGAAATGGAAGGGGATGTACGAATCAAGTTTTCTCGCTCCGCAATATCGTGACCAAAAGGTTTTCTGCGGTTTTGTGGATCTTGAGAAAGTATTTGATAGGGTTGTGCGGAAGGAACTGTGGGACTTATTGCCGAGATATGGGATTGATGTTTCTCTGCTACGTGTTGTGCAGTCCACTTACAAGGATTGCTTAGCATGTGTGCGGATAGAGGGTCGCATGTCACCCTGGTTTGATGTCAAAATCAAACAGGGTTGCATGCTTTCTGCTAGATTGTTTATTCTGTATCTCGATAGTTGTCTGCAGAAAATAAAGTCAACTGAAATGAACTGTTAAAACTTACAAATAATGGAGGCGTAATTTCCCCATTCCACTCATACGCACGTATTACTTACTATAATTTTATTCCTTAATATCTAATATCTGATGGAAATAGAATAACGTTCAAGTGAGTAAAAGAGGGTATTGAATTGTTTAATGTGATTATTTCAGTATAATAAAATTAATTGTATATCGAATTAGGCGAGATACAAGTAGCCTATTGACAAGTAACTATTATGAAAATATCTACTCAATTTATTACATAATATTTTCCGATTTGAGTGAAATTTGTGGTGTGTGGCTGCCGCAGCCATCAATTCAAAAATACTACGAGTAGAAAACGATTCAGAATATCTTGAAACATAAACATGTCAACAAAATTTTAATTTGGACTTCTAAGGTAATTAAACAACTTGTCCTAGAGTACATATTAAAAGCATTTATCATCCATTTCGAAATTCATCGGCATATAAGGCATATTACACTTTCGGTATTTTTTGAAAATCAACTCCGTATGCGGTGAAAATTAGTGGAAAATTGGCTTCAAATTAGTACATAAACATAATATACTCTTTAGTAAAAATAATGTTACACCTTTTTTCGTATTTGTTAAATTTCATCCCCTAAGTGGATTTATTACAATATTTTTTTGTGACTAAAGATAAAGAGATACATAATAATCTAATAAGGGCGTAATGTGCGGCAGAACAGATCCTTGAGAAGATATTTGGCAGGCTTTGGTCAGTAATAGTAAAATAACTATTCTTTCTAAAGTCGATCTGGAATCGATTATTATTCTATTTGAGCTGATTTGGAAAAATGTCTTAGTTGCAGTATTTCACGGTTACGAACACGATAACCTACCCCATTAAGTTTCAGTCGAAGTTTAGCCATAAAAAAATAACAAACGAACAACAAGTATTAAAAAAGTAACAGCGAAAGTTGCGTTGATGTGAAAGGCATTTATCATTAACAAAAAACATTAGAATACAAAGCAGCATGTATTAATTACTTCTATAGCCATTAAAAATTAAACCCTTCTTAATTACTTTTACTCTAATCTATTTCCGAATTCTAATTTAACTGTTAGGACCTTACCTACGAAATTTTAGCACTGGCTAGTGTGAAGTTCGATATCATTAATTATATTTAAAATTCCACATTCATTTTTTATAATACAGCTATGGCATATCTTTTAAAATCATTTGTACGTCCGCCGTTCAGTTTCGCTTTGTACCTATCGCCGTTTTTATGACTATGGAAAAAATATGAATTTATCGTATTTATGAATACAAGTTCCATCGTGACACCAACACAATACAGATGACATGTAACATTAACGACGTATATAGACCAGATACCGCAAGTGAATGCAGAGTGGGTCCTTTGTCTAAACACTTCCTTTCTTGAAATTTTGATGCCAACAATGTTTTACTGGAGAGGAAAGTCAATAACGATGACATAATGAAAGTACATTAATCGCAAATTTCATCGAAATTTGAAGCAGACTTCAACGTTAAGGATAAAATATTACAGATGCGTTTATATATAATGGAAAAGATAAGAAAGCTAGGCAAGTGGGTACCGTATGAACTCGCTGAACAATAATAATCACGTCGAAGCTTGCCTTAACTTGTTAAATACACACACATGAGGGAATTCTGAATCAAATTGTCACTTAAGATGAAAACTTGAGTAGTGCCATATCTATACAATCCATTTCTGTATAACAATTGTAAACGATCCTTGCACTGATTCGACACAGGGGAGGCAGCCAATCCATGTACAAATATGAATCAAAAGCAGCTGCTCTTGAGTCTATTTCATTAGATTATTTTTCATTAAACCTTCTTACTCGTAGAACCTAACACAACAATTACTGCAGTACTGGTGTATGTAAAATTACTAATGATGATTATTTTAAGTTCAACAGACTCAAAACTATAACACCGGTCTCCGTCGCCCACTATATGAATAAATATGATATAATCAATGAATTCTTGAAAGGCGTTGATCACCGACATTGCTCAAACTGATTTTAATTTTTTTCGACTATTTCACTGTTGGATTGGAATTTTATCCAATTTTAAATTTTCGTCCAAATTTCGAAAAATAAAATGAAATCAGTTTGAGCAATGTCGATTGTCAACGCCTTTCAAGAATTCATTGATTTCCATAGCATCGGCTTTAATAAAATTCTTTAGAAATCGCAAAACTGCATCGACAATAATAGCTAATATACTTTGCTTAATTGAATGTATACCTTTCATTAAAAATGTTTTATTTTTCAATGTTAAAGAGCAATTTCATGATGCTTATAAAAAAGTATAATTGAAATGAGATATCTTGTTTTCAAAATGTTCGTATTTCAAAACTTTATATGTCTGACACGTATAGCATGAATAAACACGTACCTGAGCGGTGAAGTCAGAAGCGCCTTTCGGGGGAGCGTTCTTGGAGTCACCGGCGACGTAGCCGCGGCGCAGTTCCTTCACAGACACGTTCTGCAACACAAATAGGTAAATGAACATGCTGCTCGGCTCTGTCCAGATGTACAAGTTGCACAAGTTTTTCACAAAATTTCATCGAAATCTCGAATAAAAAAATCCTCTCCACGAAGGCGGAGTCGCGGATATCCGCTTGTACACTGATAAGTAACTATAGAAAGATGGTTCAGTTATTCTCATAGAAGATGATTTTAACAATAAGCATATCTTTTTAGGGTTCCGTACCCAAAGGGTAAAACGGAACCCTCTTACTGAGACTTCGCTGTCCGTCCGTCCGTCTGTCATCAGGCTGTATCTCATGAACCGTGATAGTTAGACAGTTGAAATTTTCATAGATGATGTATTTCTGTTGCCGCTATAACAACAAATACTAAAATATAAAACAAAATAAATATTTAAGGGGGCTCCTATACAACAAACGTGACTTTTTGGCTGGTTTTTGCTCTATATTGATAATGGCAACAGGTAGACGCTAGAAATATTCACAGAATATTTAGTTATATATTTACTTTAAAAATAAATAATTAAATTAAATTAAAATAAATATTTAATTAAATTAAATTAAATATTTATTTAAATATTTATTTTTTCCCATACAACAAACGTGATTTTTTGCCGTTTTTATAGATAATGGTACGGAACCCTTCGTGCGCGAGTCCGACTCGCACTTGGCCGATTTTTTTAAAACATAAATCTGAAAACGAGCGTACGACTTATGTGATAAATATCTTAGGTAGGTACCGCTGTTTAAGCCGTATTTCCATTCTATTATAAATAGATATGATCTAATTCAGTTCTAAGTATTAGTAAAGTTGGGCTATAACATTTCTACAAAAAACCGTTTTGAGTTAACTTGTATGTAATACAAGTTAACTCAAAACGGTTCTTTATAATGCTTATTTGAATAACTTTACAGGAGCTCTTCGTTGTGCGGCATACCTTAACGTTGAAGCCAACGTTGTCTCCGGGCATGGCCTCCTGCAGCGCCTCGTGGTGCATCTCCACCGACTTCACCTCGGTGGTAATGGCGGCCGGAGCGAACACCACTACCATTCCTGATTTGGATGACAAATATTATCAATTAATTACGTACATCTTACGTAGGTATCTGAATATTAATAAATCCACCAAATGTAACGAGGGATAGGCTGACATAAATCATAAATTGTCACTTTCGGAAATTGATATTGAATTTCAAATTCCAGAAAATAGCCTTTTTCAATGATAAATCTCACGAGTGTAACATGCAGCACGGACCACCCCTGCACCGCCTCGAGAAGACTGACCGACTCGCATACTCTAATTAGTGCCAAGGTCTCTCCATTCCATCCTCTTCCCTATCTTCAGAGCACCCCTTTGCAGATACAAGCCTTACCATCCTCGGCATAAACATCAGAGACGACCTCAACCCCAAAGATATATCGAGAGTGTGTTTTCCTCTAAAAAACTCTGAAAGCTGAACAGGGTGAGACGGTTTTTCGCGCCTGAGCAGCGCTGCCTTTTATACAAAGCGCAGATTCGCCTATGTGTGGAGTACTGTTCTCACCTCTGAGAGGGGTCTGCCAAATATCTACTTTACGCTCTCGATAGAATGCAGCGCCGCGCTATACGCATCATAGATAGCGCTGAGGTCACTAACTCCCTTGAACCTCTTCAGCTGCGTAGGGATATTGGTAGCTTCTCTACCGTATCTATCATGGGGAATGTTGTGAGGAGCTATTTGACCTCGTCCCTCCTTCTTCTTCCCTCCTCCGGAACACTCGCGCTGGACTGAGATCACATCCACATAGGATTGCTTACCTCCCGGACTAAGAAGTTCGGCGACTCATTTCTTTGTCGGACTATCAAAATGTGTAATTTGCTTCCGGCGCATGTGCTCCCCACTTTCCATAATCCCGGGTCGTTTAAACGAGGTGTGAAGAGGCACCTTAGCGGGCCGTCAAGGGGGGACAACCAGCACAGCGCTAATCTCAGTGTTGGCTATTCTCATATCTGGTTCTCATTGACGCTTTCCATCAGGCGCGATGGGAACATTTTGACAGGCCACATTAAAAAAAATCTGTTCCCGGTAGTAGTTAACTTACGATACGTGCTCTCTCATACCTTCATAATCGAAACTTTCTTTCTTACATCATTACAAGTGCGGTCTGCCAGCATTACGCCACAGATTTTTCGCAATGTTCGCATCTCGGTTATTCTAGATTCATGCTTTCATTCATCCGAAATTAAGTCTTTCACGGTTCTATTTCACTAAGTTTCAATTTCATTTCTGTGTTAACGGTACATTTCTTTCTCTCTCGTTTTATTTCTTCGTCTCTCTCATACTTTAAGACAGGTGCCAGTTCTACTTGAAATTTCTCGAAGCCTGAATTTTTGAATTTTCGAGTACAACTTATGAAATCAGTTCCAAACAAATCTAAAAAACTATGTACGTGTACGTAGAGTCTATAATATAAGGGTGATTTTAATTGTTAAAGTCTCTCAATTCGAACACGAAGTAATAAATATCTAAATGTTTTTAGAAAACAATGTTTTTCCATGTTAAACACTGTTTAAAAAATAGCCATAGTAAAAACTTAGAACATAATGAGAAATAATTTCTCTCTACTTCAGCCTAAATATATACTAGACAATTGAACTATGATGGATTGAGGATACTTTAGCGCAATGGTGACACTCACCTGGTTTAAGGATGCCGGTCTCCACTCGTCCAACGGGCACAGTTCCTATGCCACCTATCTTGTACACGTCCTGTAGAGGCAGGCGTAACGGTTTCTCGGTGGGGCGGGATGGAGGCTGGATGGCATCGAGAGCCTACGCAACATGTAATTATTTATATACAATTACATTAAAACAAGAGCATCTATTCTCTATCCATTGAAAATTAGGCGAATAAAACGGGGCATGTGGTTAAAAGCTACTTTACACTTGTAATATTTATTGCATTTATTAGTTGAAATGTCGTAATACAAATAAATCATCCGGTTTAATTCATAATTCGCAAAAATCTCGACAGCTCGAAAAATCTCGAGGAAATCGTCAATGTTAGCGTCTTGAGAAATCTGGATTACTAATCGTGTTAAGGTATTGTGATCGTAATTTCCAACCGAAGAAGACTCTGAGATTTTGATGGCAACATGTAGCTAACACACAAAGACTTGTATTTAAAAAAGTCTGTACGTGTTTCTAAGCGGTGATAATAATTGCAGCTAAAGCAACGATCGAATCTTAATATAACATAGTTATATTTTCTAAATATCTAGGACGCATTGCTGATTTTTTTCAAATTTGAATACATAAATTTAATTTAATATTGTACAACGTAGGAAGGCATACAAACGTACCGCCCGCCTTGTGTAAACCGGTTAAAGCAGCCTATGAAACGCTTACATTAAGTAATACTCGCAATGCCACCTCTGCTGCCAACACAGTAACTCCTTAGGAGCTTACTGATTACCTCACTCACACGCAGGAACACACCAACCCTCAGGTAGTTGTCAGGTACACCCAGACCAAGACAAACAGACATGTTCATGCACACAAATATGTCCGGTGTGGGAACCGTGGTGTCAATGTAGCCACCGAGCTCGTCACTTTATAATTATGCGCCAACGCTTTGCTAATTTTAGATTGATGCATCTAGTATAATATAAATAGAAGATGTCATTGTTCTCATTATAAAGTAAATCAAAACATTAAGAATTTTGGAGTTTTCTGGGGATGTCTTCGGTAATCAGCGGATTTCTGAATGCACAACGAATATTAAATTCCTGTTTAGTCACTTAATTTTTATGACCATGACAATCCGGAAAAACCAGCGAACGTAGATGGCGACACGCACTTGGATCCTCTTGGACCTTCTTGTGTCGAACACGTTATTCAATCATAAATGTATTCACAAGTATACATGGAGATGGAGTGCACCACAAAGTGTAATTGGTTTGATTCTGGTAGAAAGACAACTCCGATTTTCTATAAAGGATACAAGAGCCTACAAAGACCTCACTCTTAAAACGCCGATACCTAAGTTCGGGACACCTTTTGGTTATTGAGTAATTTATGGTGGAAACGGGAAGGATCCCAATAGGTTGGGTGCAGTCGTCATTCCCTTGAATAAAGGCAAGGGATCATACATGGACTGCGTCAACTATAGAGCAATCAGTTTGATATGCTTAGCTATATTATTGAAAAGATAGCGAGGGTGAAATCCAATAGAATCCTTTGGGAAGAAGCACAGGTAGAATTTTGTAATAGTAGGCGATATACGGATCAAGTTTTTTCTCTCTTAAGTAACGTGGATATGTGAATCTGGTTATAGACCAGAATGTTTACTGCATTTTTTTTATCTTGAGAAAGCATTTGACAGGGTTGTGCGGAGGGATCTCTGGGATATTTTTCCCGGATACGGGGTTAAAGGTGACCTGGTTCGTGCTGCGCAGTCCACTTATGCGGAATGTACAGCATGTGTGCGAATGGACGGCAGCTTGACGCCCTGCTTTGGCATCAATATTTATGTCAGACAGGGCTGCATGCTGTCGGCTCGGCTATTCATCTTGTATCTGGACAGTTGTCTGCAGGGAATAAGATCCATTAGAGTGGGATTACGAATGGATAACTTGGTGGCAACTTGTCTGTTATATACAAACGATGCCGTATTAATAGCAGAATCACCATCCGAACTGCAAACACTAGCATAACGATGAAAGTTATTTTATGAAGAAAGGCATACAATTAAATGTAAAGAAAACGAAGGTAATTTTACTTGAAAGAGAAACGATGATGAACGTATTTACAGGATCGGCAACGCATGAGTGCCACCCCTGGTGTTGCAAATGTTCGTAGCCTAGTATCTGCTTACCATCAGGAAGGCCGTAGGCTTGTTTGTCACCTTAGTGGTATAAAAAAGAACATAATAATGTAGTGTTGGAAAAAGTGAAAGAGATCGTATATATTTGAAGCGCTTTTAGGGTTGGTATCGGTGTGGAGAGGCGAGTGAATACAGGGAACAGTGTGAATGGAACGTTGGAAAGACGCCTAATAACAATTTTTTTTTTCATTTCTATTACGAAGTTTTCCTTTAAAAATTGTGTATAATCCCTGCACAAATCATTCGTCCATGAATACAATATTTTTGCCATGAACGTTTGTTTGTTCAAGTTATTGGAGGATAATTTTAATCGTTAATGGCGAATATCATGTTTTTCCATTACGACATTGTTTTCTGTTTTCTTACATCTAAAACTATGGTTTATATCACATATCTTTTAAAATTGTGGTTAAAGACCTCAAAAAACCTCCAAATTTGATAAACTTCGACCAGCGAAGTCCTCATAGTAGTTCCTTGAAGCGTAAATGAAAATCGTAAATCATGTTACGAATGATACAATTAATAATCAAAATCGTATATTTTTTTTATCCTATTCCTTTTAAATAATCACCCTTTCCAACTGAAACGCCACAAGCCTGAATAACACGTTTTAGGCCTTTTTGAAAGTACCATTGTCGAATATATGTGTTTCTTTTAAAAATACAAATACAATGTCAGTAGCAATAGCGGCTTGCCTCTCATTCTATGACAAGTTAAAAAAGTAGTACAAACGCCAAATCAACTAAATGCATCCGGTTCTGTACCTCCACATTAAGTAAATAGACGCACAGTAGGTCAACTATAATCGTTACTATTAGGCATCCCGACTGAGGAAGTACATCAGCTTTACAGGATCTCCGTATACACGTTTTGTTCCTGCAAGTGAGTGAGGTGACTATAATAGTAAGCTCCTGAAAAGTTGCAGTTGAGTTGCAGTGTTTGTCCGGAAGATATAGTGTAGCAATTTACAAGCAATACTTTTTGTTTAGCAAACATTCAAGGTCACAAGAACCGCTTCAAATCATGCGTATAAAAAGATCTTCAGATTCACCAGGTACTCGGTTTATATACTATAAACATATAGTATAGTTACACTTACTACTATTAGGTATACCTATAAATACATGAGTAATGTTTCAATATAAATTTCTCACGTATCCTCAGATACGTGACATAGAACCTTTTCTACGCGAGTGATGCCCCTTATTTTTCGAGTACCCATAGGCTACAGTAACCTACTTGTTACTGTGTCGCCTAAGTGGCATAAATTTTTAACAAAAAATTACGAGGTTCCTTTCTAATACACTACAGTGTAATCTATCCAAATTGATTTAGCCGTCTCAGTGTATTGATGAACATGAAAGAACAAAGATTTGATGATTTACTCAGTCTTTGAAATCCATATGATATGGTCAATAAAGTAACAATTCAATAAAACGCGTGGAACATAAAATTAACCCAACCCCAGTAGTCATTTTATATTTGTTTGCGACGTCAATCGAGTATTTTATATGAACGCTTATATTCACTTACCTCAATAAGGGTCTTCCCCTCGACCTTGCCCTCCTTGCGGTCGATGGTCCACCCCTTAAACCAGGGCATCTTGTCCGAGGGCTCCAGCATGTTGTCGCCGTGCCACCCCGAGATCGGCACGAACGCCACCGTCGCCGGGTTGTACCCTGATATCGTGATTCTCGATTTAGTATTTACACAATTTGATTGATATAATTTGGCTACGAATACACAAAGATAGAAAAAAATATATTTGAATTTACGCCAAATTTATAATTTTGAACTTGGTTCTTCTTCTTCCTAGCGTTATCCAGTTTCCTAAACCATTAGAATTGATGGTGTCTGAAAAATTCGGCAAAAAAATACTGATTTTAACATGGAGGGACTGCATTTAGCCTTTGGCTAAGTGACACAGATACACAAGTTAACAGCAAGAGTACGAAAAAATATGGTCACTCCTACCCTTTAAACCAGGAGTAATCACATCTGAAACTGGAACATTAAAAAATGCTCAAATGAGTCACTGATCTAGTTCGGTAAAACTGAATGTACGTTATTAGATTTATGAAAACATAATTACCTTATGTGAAAATTGAATCATATATTTTGTAATAATACACATTATTAGACGACGCTAGATTAAATTGTAGAAAAGAATGTCTTAAAACAAATCAAAGTCTCTGTTTAGGCTCATTTTTAGGATTCCGTACCCAAGGGGTGCCATCGTAGGTCAGTCTAAACTACGAGTAGGCAAGACAACGTACAGGTAAGTGTACCTTAAGGTTTCGCTGTCTATCAGTGTATCTGTCCGTTTCTCTGTCCATCCGTCTGTCACAGTGATGTATCTTTGGAAGGGATTTTCATGTAGTGTATATTAACTATATGGCCGCTATAAAAAAAAATTAAGGAAGACGTACCTCCACCTCACAGAAAAACGCAACAGAATAACTCCCTGAAGGGCATTTGTGTTCCTGCGTATGAGTGAGTTCACCTAAGCTCCTAAGAAGTAGCTGTGTTAACATAGCTGTAGAGGTGACATCTCTCGAGTGTTAATCCATCGCAAGTGTTCATAGGCTACGGTAATAACTTTATATCAGCAAGGTCGTATGCTTGTATACCTATCGACGTTGAATAAAATATGCTTATCGGCGTTTTTATTACTATTCCAATATTTTTTGGTGCGTAGTGGCACGGACCCTTGGTTTACGAGCCCGAACTTTGCCTGCTACTTATTGTACAAATTTATCCATATTTCAGAGTAACTCAACCTTTTTTTACACGACGTCGAGAGGCATACGGCCTACTTGATGTAAAGCGGTTACCGTAGCCTATAAACGCTTGTAAACATTAAGTATCACTCGCACGATGCCACCCCTGCTGCTAACACAGCAACTTCTAAGGAGCTTCCTCTATCCTCCAGGGATCCTCTAGGGAGTTGTAATTTGGCTGCGGTTTTCTGTCAGGTACTCCCTCAGACGGGCTGCTTTGATGCGCCATACCTCTCTTAGAAACTTGCAAAACTTATATAGAGTCTATGTATGTACTCACCAATTTTCTTGATGTAAGACGAGACCTCCTTCTTGATTTCCTCGTAGCGCGCCTCGTGGTACGGTGGCTCGGTGGAGTCCATCTTGTTAACGCCAACGACCAGTTGTTTGACGCCGAGGGTGAAAGCCAGCAGAGCGTGTTCGCGCGTCTGCCCATTCTTGCTGATGCCCGCTTCAAATTCACCAGTACCGGCGGCCACAATCAGTACGGCACAGTCCGCCTGAACGACAAATAAAGAAAGCACTTACGCTTCATTCATATAAAATCTCAGTCGCCGAATGTGAGTGAGTGTTTTATTTTGTACACAAACTTTTCGTCGACATCGAACCAACTACCGCTATTGTAATCCCAGCGCCGCGACAGAGGACGCTGCTACTCCATTTACTCGTTTATTTATTATAAGCAGAGACATAGGGCTCAGCCCGGCTGCGAAAGTGCCTCCACTTCGCAGAAACCTGCAGCCGACTAACATTTTCCTGAAGGATTGGTGTGTTTCTACGAGTGAGTGAGTTTACTAGTAAATTCCTGAGGAGTTGTGTTTAACAACGGGGATAGTAACGCGCTAGTACTTACACTTCCTATATTACAAGTGTTCAGAATCGAGATCAGAATGAGACTGTTTCCGTATGCCTGTACGTCTTATATTTTACTAACTACTAATACCATAGATTTCAAATTATCCAAGTTCATGGCTACAGATCTGTTTTTTATTTGCAAAACAGCGAACCGGGCAGAAAAATTCGCTGGTGGATATGTTCCAATGTTAATCCACACAAACCCTTACTCATCGCACTGCAGACTCTCTTTTCAACGGAAAGGGCTTTGAGCATACTCCGCTACGCTGTTTAACTACGAATTAGAGAAGGCCAGTGTTTTCAAGCTACCTGAAGGCTAGAGATAGAAAAACCCATCTATATAGACAGGCTGCGGTAGACGTTGCTAATCTTGCGTGATTGATTAAAGTTACATATGCAACAACAAAATAGAGCTCTTTCGGTGTTCATACATATGTTATATATTAGTAATTAAACGAACTCACTTTCCCACTAACGTAGTACTATGTCAAGAGCTTAAACCTGGGTACCGGTACCGTGGTCACTGTAGCTGATCAGGAGCTGTTTCAGTCTAAGTTAAAAGAAAATATATAGAAAAGGAGCTTATAGGACACACACACAGGCTTAATGACAGAAAATCTCTGGATTAGTCTAAAAAAATAATACAGAGATAAGTCACTGGAAATAAAGCCGTGAGGAAGCCAATAAATAAGATTAGTATTCTAATTACCTGTGACGTGCCGGTAATCATGTTCTTAATGAAGTCCCTGTGGCCAGGAGCATCAATGATGGTCACATAATATTTAGCTGTCTCGAACTTCCACAGTGCGATGTCAATAGTGATGCCTCTTTCGCGTTCCGCTTTCAACTTGTCCAATACCTAGGGACAAAATTCAATACAATATAACGGTAAGTAAGTACTTACAACGACGACCTTCGTGACTAGCCTGGCTTTGTGTGTCACAACAAAAATTTTTCTTACTGATATCCAGTTTCCTAATCCATTAGGATTAGCGGGGTTCGCAACCTATGCCTAAGGATTTGGCGAAGGTTCTAATTTTGACATGGAGAGACTGCCATTAGACCTCCGCAATCCATGGGGAAAACTAGATCTTTTTTAGGTTACGTATGGATTTCATCACGATGTTATCCTTTACCACCGAGCAAGTGATGATTACAAATATGTACACAAGTCCATCCCCCCGAAATTGAACCAGGACCAGTGCCAGGACCAGGTTAATAGGCGGGTTTGTTATCCAGTAGACTATTATTGCTCCAGCAAAAACTATTTTCAGGAACACCGTTCCTATATGAAATCTATATGTTTGTCTGTGTGTGCGTTTTTTCGAATATTCGAATTTTAACTTCAGATTCGGATTCAGCATAAAAAAGTAGAATAGGAATGTTCAGGAACACCGTTCCTATCTCTTAAGGAACATAGGCAAAATGGCCAACAAATTAAAAAAAAAATTAATTGTTATATAATTGACGAGCCAGGTGTTCCTCTGGCAATGCAAGCTTGCGCATTCTCAACTGGTGATATATGCATAGTAAGCACGGAAATAAATGGCATTGGAATTAAATGTGGTACATATTGGAATGGTACCCGTTATCGCCGTAAGATCACTACGATATACGGCTACGATATACATTGTGTGGCCTAATACTTCGGCACAACGATTAAGGTGTGCCGCACGCTGCTTGGGCTTTGTACCAAAGTACCAAACTGCCATGCAATTCTCTAAGCGACTCATAATGGCTGTGTGCGTCGCTGTGATCACAGATGTCACAGCTTTGACATCGTCTACTGCGATCACCGCTAAATTATTTGGTATTCTATAAGGCTGCAAGCGTACGCGAGGCTGTTTGCCTTGTAGAATTCCAATTCCAAACGCAGCCTTGCGGTGCTAGTGTCGCATAACCATGAAAAGCGACACCAAAAAATTGCAATTTTGTATTCAAGGCTGTAACAGCCGATGTTTCCGAGGATGTAAGGTTGTTTGCTCTTACAGAATTGCATGGCTGACTGGGTAAGTACCACTGCGAATAAATTTTTCCCGTGGTAGGTTTTCCGTCCATATTAACTTATAGTGTAACTTGTACAATTATGAATCGTTCATCTAAAAGTGTAATTAATATACTTACTAAAATAACTGAATCACATTATCATATTTTTGAAGTAATATTTTATTCTCAGTAACAGATAATATTTTAAACTAGCTTCACCCCGCGACTACGTTCACGCGAATCGCGACGTATTTTCTACTATCTTTCTTTATCCTGGGCATTTAGAGGTTGTAACGCGATGCCAAATAACCTATAACCTTCCTCAAGAATCGGGCTATCAAATGCAAAAAGATTATTTTCAATCCGACATAGAGTTTTAGAGATTAGCATGTTCAAACAAACAAACTTTTCCGCTTTATATATTACTATAGTATAGAGTAAATAATTTGCGTACTGCAAATGATTAAACTTATCCGAGTAACTAGCGTCTTGTGACGCTCGGTTCTCTCTGCCTACCCCGAAGGGACCTGACGAAGATATACATAGGTACATACACATCGCGCGCGAACAAGTGATTTGCCCGTACACCATTATGCGTTCATTTACATTTCACAACTTCCTTTCGGTGTTTGCGAACAGATACGTAATGGAGGCCTCTTAAAAGCCTGATATGTCTATGTGCGGTGATCACATACTATTTAGGTAACGTTACATGCCTATTTTTTTTTAAACACGTAAGTATAAATAGATAGGTTAATTTAATCATAATATTTAAGTTTAAAAAGTCCGTTTCAAATAAAGGGCCCTTATAGTTGAGAGATATTTTCTATTAGGTATGTAGTATTGTTTCTTCTTCTTCTTCGCGTTATCCAGTTTTCCTAATCCATTAGGATTGGCGGAGTCCGCAACCAAAGCCTAAGGATTTGCCAAAGACACTGATATCTACATGGAGCGACTGCCGTTAGACCTCCACGACCCAGAGGGAAAACTAGATCTTGTAAGAGAGGTAGGGTGCGTCAAAGCAGCCCGTCTAGGGAAGTACCTCCACCTCACATGAAATCGCAGCCAAATAACATCTCCCTAGAGGGTTGTTGTGTTCCTGCGTGTGAGTGAGGTCACCAGTAAGCTCCCAAGGATATGCTGTGTAAGCAGCAGAGGAGGCACCGCGCGAGTGATAATTAATATATCGCAAGTGTTAATAGGCGGTACCCGCTTTACATCAGGTGGGCCGTATGCTTGTATGCCTCCCGACGTAGTATAAAAAAAACTTTCTTAGGTTACCTCACAGGTCTTTCGTAATATTATTTCTTGGACGTGTGGGTTTCTTCAAGATGTTTTCCTTCGCCGCCGAGCAAGTGATAAATATGTACATAAATCCGAAAATACGAATTTTAATGGTACATGCCCCCGCTAGGATTCGAACCGGACCAGGTGGTCAGTAGGCCGGTCCCTAAGCCACTGGGCTGTCTGTCACTGCTTCTAATGTTTATGGTATTGTTTATTATCCGTTAATTATATCTATATGTGGTTTAATTGCATTTGCAAGCAGTGATAGCAGTTTTATTTTATAATTGTCACTTGCTCAGTGGTGAAGGATAACATCGTGAGGAAAGAAAAAAAGACGCGTCACTTAACCTAAGATAGGTCTGGTTTTCCTTCTCGGATATGGAGGTATGACGGCAGTCGCTCTATGGAAAAATCAGTATCTTCGTCAAATCCTTAGGATTAGGTAGCGGACCCTGCCAATCTGAATAGACTTTGAAACGGGATAACGCCAGGAACAAGAGAAACTTTTAGAGTGTAATAGAATTCAATAATATATCAAATTCAATAACATATATCTTGGCCCACGTAGTTACACCTGCCTTTTAATACGCACATACTTTACATTTAAATTAAAATGTCAACTATTATCTTGCTTCCTTCTTTTTAATACGCAATGTTATATAACAGCTCATAAAATAATGATGACGTTTGAAAATGGCAGGCACCAACGCTATTCAGGAATTTGAAAAACTGGCTAAGCTCAGCACAGAATAAGTACGAATATTACAAAGCGCTGTAGATATATTGGTATGCACAGCCTTTATTTATCTAGTGCATTTATAACTGTTTCCTTCAAATCTTCATATAATCAGTAGTAGTAAGCAACGATTATGTAGCTGCAAACATAATGGGATGCACTGACTGGCATCATGGAATTTGCGGCGCTTGTCTCGCGGCAATGCGCGCGCAGCTACGCGTCAATACGAAAATTTGCAGAGACATCTGTGTTATCCGCGTGTTTTCAACAGTTTACGGTACACGTCACGTTACTTACCCAGGCATATTTGAAGGATCCCTTGCCCATTTCCTGGGCCTCCTTCTCAAACTTCTCGATGGTACGTTTGTCGATACCGCCGCATTTGTAGATGAGATGGCCAGTGGTTGTAGACTTTCCGGAGTCCACGTGACCGATCACCACAATGTTGATATGAGTCTTTTCCTTGCCCATCCTGCAGACTTCGACGGTGCCACGAACAACTTTTCGATTCTGGTTAAAATACAGAAACAGTCAATACGTATATATGCGCCGAGAGGTTGATAAACGCAACAGGACAATTGGAAGTCCGACTTTCCACTAAGTGCATTCAATTGTCAGTATTTGTTGTCTAAGTTACGTGTTATGCTACATTAAATCTTTTTATTCTAAACATGAACTCCGAAAAACAGTCTAAAATTACAAATACCTACGTACAAACTTTGATGGCAACGCGTTTACTTTTTTGGTTTTGAAAAACAAAAAAATCTTCGATTTAATCATTTTTTTTTCACGAACATCTGTCTGTATTGTACTTTGAATACAATGAATTCCTAAGTATATGTAGATACTGATGATTAATGATGGGCTACAAATTACGGCATCCTACATGGCAAAATATAAAAAAAAAATCTAACGGTTGTCATAGGGTCGGCAACGCATGAGTGACACCCCTGGCGGTGCAAATGTCCATAGGCTACGGTGACTGTTTACCAACAGGCAGGCCGTATGCTTATTTGCCACCTTAGTGGTATAAATGCCGACTAGGAAATGATGACACTACATAATTGGAAATATAATTCAAGTACATAATACACAAAAAAAAAAAAATTTCGCCTAGAATAGGTATTATTTTTTTCTTTCACGAGTTGTTGCACAATGTACAATCGTACATAAAACCGAAAAAAGGAAAGCATTACGCATTTCTAGTTGAGCGGGACCAGACTCCAGATTGACGTTTCATTATTCCTTATCTACGTAAACAAGTACATTCATTGTTTTCGTTCGTTGTATTCAAGCATAAAAGGTCTAAAAGGATTTGAAATTAAAGCCATTTTGAAGGTCAAAAGTCGAAGGTTCATAATTCGGATTATTTGAAGAGAAAACTTACAAATCAAACGATTCGCCTGAGTTTGAATTAATCCCAGCAACAATCACAGATTCCTCGATAGTATTAGACGCGATTCACTTTTGGATAGGATGATTCGCGAGCTGCACACCGGGGCTCGGTGCGATTGCATGGAGTGCAGCTACACAAGTACCCGCGAGCAATTAGGTAGATGCAATATTCCGGGAGCAGCTAGCTGGAGCTCCGAGCGTGCGCATAGGACGTCCGGGATATCGATACAGCGACCTATCCTTCCAAATATAGAATATTCTCGCCCTGGCAGTCTACATCACACACTCCAATAACTTAACACGCATCCATTCTCTTAAATTTTAAGTCGCAGCCAAGTTCCCTTCATATAGTATGTATTTATACCGAAACTTGACGTGCCTTTTGTTCACAAGCCGAGCGTTAAATTTGGTTCGAGCAAAAATATATTGAAAACATAAGATCCCTATAATGGTGAAGGGGAAAAAATTACTAAATCAAGCGTGACAAAAGATGAGCATGTGGGAAGATTTCGCTCAAACGCAGCATCCACAGACTAGAATGCATTCTCTCTATTAATAGAGGACGTGATCTATAGATGCAGGTCGTAAATAGATGTATAAAGACATGTTTCAAAATTAGAATAATCGCATGTCGCACTACGTGGCATGTGTATGTGCCGGCGAGTGGCGATGGCGACGCACATGGAGTTCCCAACGCTCTCAGACGCGTCCATTTTGTGCATGTTTGCATCTCAGTTTCGACCAAATTAAAAAAAAATCGACAACTACCCGACCTGACATGTAATCTTTAGAGGGTTTATACCATTCAAGCAGTAGTAGCAATACGCATAGAGACGTCAAGATAGATAAATAAAAAGTAAATAAATAAAATAGCCAACATTATTAAATACACACACTTGATATACACACCGAAAAATTTAAAAAAATAATTAGTATATTCCTCAATAACTGTTTTCTATTACGTCAGTAACGCACAGAAAGAATAACACCACAGATAAATTTCAAATCGTCAAATGAAGTCTATACAAATATTAAATGAATATCAAATAAATGACATCCATTTAATATATTGTTATTGCATACTTCAAAATTCTTACTATTTTCCAAAACAGAAACTTGTGTACTAAATAGGATAATTAACAAAAATTGCGTAATTTTAAACGTGTTACCGGCGGATTAACAGTAATCCGATGGGTATCTAATCTGACGTTTAATTTGCAGAATTTTCACTTTAAGAGATTGATACCTGCACTTGTAATTAAATGTTTTAATAGTATTAATGGAATAACAACTTTAATTAATATTAAAACTTAAAAAAGGCTTACCTCCTACAGCCGCAGTCAAGAATTTTCCGAGAGATTTTCGCCTACGGGCATGCGCAGTAGGCTGTTCGCCCGGGAAATACAATCAATAAAGTCGAATGTTTTACTTTTTCGGTAATTATACAAAATAAGGTATTAAATTTTATTTTAAAAATTGACTGATTATTCTTTATTTATATGATAAGTCCACGAGATTACATAAACTTCTTAATCTAAATTTATGTTTTAAAAGCAAGACTTTGACCGGATATGCTGGATTTTCTTTTCAAAGTGGAATTGATTGCCATTATGTACGTGGAAAATCAAAAAGTATGTATCTAAAATTTTCTACAAAACCTCGATACTCAAAATTATCGGTTGAATAAATGTAGCTATAAAATCTCATAGATGGAAAAAAAAATCTCATAGGAACTGAGGAAGTAACACAGAAGAGTTATACATTTATATATTTATCTATAACTAGATGCCAAATATAGGCAGAAAGTACCGGGCGCCACGTAACTCGCTTTTTTAGCATTCATTGCCCTTCACATGAACGGTTGCCGGTTTCTAAGTCTCCTGATAATACACGATCAATTTGCTCTTGGTCTTCCTCGGCTCCTTGCGTGCCTCTTCTTATTTTAACACCAACACTCTCTTTCAGACCAACTCTGTTTCTAACATCATCATTACGAATACGGTCTACAAACGTTACGCCACAAATTTTGCGCAACGCTAGCATTTCGACCGTAATTATCCTACTTTCATGCTCTCTTTGCCATACCCAGCTCTTACTTCCATAAGTAAGCGTTAGAACAAGCACTGCATTGTGTATCGCCGAGCTGCGCCTTCTGGCTCAAGCTTGTAAGGTCTTATGAATTGTCTATATAATGTCTACTATAACTGTGTTCTGGGCAGAAGGGTAGGTAAAGCCAGCCCGCTACAAGCTTTTACTACCAAGAAGTTTTCCCAACGCCTTATTCCCCAGCACTCACTCGTCTTTCCACTACAGCGGTGTACTTTCCATCCCTGGTGAAAGCGCATCCAAATTATACAATCTCATGCACTTGTTCCAACACTTCATCATTAACCGTAATTCTTACATTGATTCTGGTTTCTTCTCTTTCAAATACTATTATCTGTTTTATTCGCATGCAGTAGCAATATAATACTTACATAATTATAAAAAATAAAATCCTAGAATTCTACTTTAATGATTAGATAAATAATAAATTGACTAAGGTAAAACTAAGAGTAAGTATAGATGATTTCAACACGACAGCGCGATCAAGACATATTGTGGCGGTACGAAAATGATCTAAATTCTAATGTAATGTAATGATATGCTATTTTATTACTAGAAATTAAATACACAAAATTGTAGCCGGTCACATAAATAAATTAGCCAATACTTATATGCAGTTGAGAGAATACAATTTACGAATGTGGTTACTGTGTGTCTAGTCTGTTTCAGCTACTTTCACAACATTATGTATTTTGTCATTTATCAATTTTGCAAATAGAAGTTATATTTTCAAAATATGTTATCTGTAAGTAATGTTTCTAAAAAATAGCCTTCCGGTAGTAACACATAAGGGAACTTTTCGAAGAAACAATAATAGTAGTAAATTGTATTAGATTCCACATTACACTATCTGAAATAGTTCTTTTCTTGTTTAGAAATACTTACCTACATGCAATGGTCACATTACAATAATCGATAAATATCTATAAGAATGAACGAAGAAGCAAGAAATAATCACGAAGTAGATATGCAACTCGAAATAATATAGGACCCGAGGAAGGCCAAGACTTACTTACCATGACCAAATTGATCGTATTTTATAAGACGGTGATGACAGGAGCCCTAGTAACCGGCGAGCGTGCATGAGAAGTGTTATGAATGTTAATAAAGCGAGTGAGATGTGTGATCGAGTCATGTAGCGCTCGGTACTCTCTGCCTACCTCGCAAGGGATTTGGCGTGAAGTTAGATAGATGAATATCTAACCGATTAAAATCTCTGGAAATATTTCAGCACCTACAGGCATGTAGCTTAAACTGTCTCTCTATATTGACGCTGAAATCATTGATATACCGATATATTGATATATGGAAAATGAGCACTGATATTTTTATGCCACTACGGTGGCACAAAAGCATACGGCCTACCTGATGGTAATCAATTACTGTAGCCTACAGACAGTTGCAACACCAAGGGTGTCACTTGTGCATTTCCGACCCTGTACCATGTCTGTTTTGAAGAACCTTGTGCTATAGTCCCTAGGGAGAACACCTCGGCAGGAAGTTCATTCCACAATAAGAGTTCACATTGATTTGAGTAATAATAATATAATAAGTATAACTTTACGATAATATATAATAAGTTATTTCAAACAGATGACTTGTCTGTAAGTTGCCGCTTATGCACACGCCCTTATAGGTACGAAATAAACAAAATTTGTAGAAATGCTAAAAGCATACACCTGGAGTAGAGAGAAATTCATACATCCGTACCTATATACTGCAGTTATCAAAACATTTTTCTCATAATTGTGTGAATTCGTGGAATGAATATTTTTGAACTACGAATATCTTCGTTAAACTACCATACGACCCGCCTGATATCAAATTAATACTGATATAACTAACTTCATGTAATGTACATAATTCTAACATTTATTTTCTTTTCCTTGACCGTTATTGCCTATCCATGGAGTACCTACTAATATATTATTTATTTGATTAATTATTTCATATTTATTTGATACAGTTACTTAACACCACCTTTTATTAAATTGTTATTTCTTAGGTTAGGTTGTCTGAAAGAGATCGCTTCTGTACATTATACCTACTGGGAAACCCAGACGAGTTACAATTTGAAATTAGAGAAAAATAACGTAACGTCTATTATCTTCGTTAACTATCATCCTCCGCACCACAGAGCCAGTTAATATGACCACTAATTACAATAGCTCAATATGTAATTACAAAGCTTTCTAAACCGTGAAAGCCGACGTCATGAAATCGACAAGTATTAACTTCATACTTAAATGAAACCAATCCTAGTATGGGACGTTCTTCTTTTTTATCGACAATCTAACCGGTAAATTTTTATATTTGTTAAAAAAGTAAACATGTGATTTCTTTAGTAAAATGTATTTTAAATTATTGCCTCGTTATAGTAGTTTTCAAAAATATATACTTAATGCATCGAAGTATTACTTGTAATTTTTGTTTTAATTAAAACTTTGTAGGAATGGTAAAAAAAAATCAACACCTCAGTCACGAAAATGTTTTATTTTTCATGCAAAATCAGATCTTTAGTTTCTTATTACTTTCTTATCAAGAATACAACCATTTATTTTTAGCTAGCTCCATTGGACGGAATTCTTAATATAAACATTTAAAAATCGTTATCCAATACCACTGTCACATTTTTGCTTCTTAAGACCAAACACTTTTTAATATTATGAAAGTCTTCTAATAAAGTAGCTTGAAAATCTGGTGAACGCCTTTATTGTTTAGCATGTAATACTAGAAAACGATATTTTTGTAAATATTACCAATAGACTGGATCATACACTACTTTGAACCTAAATTATAAGGGGGAACAAAATACACAACAGTTTCTAGGATTATCTGTTTCATGTTATTTGTCTTGATAACTTTATTTTTATACAAAGTAATTTCTCATGTCTCATGAATGCAATATTCGCGTGTACCTTGCTCATGCAGGTTTCACGTCAATTGAAGGTGATACGACTCGGTCGCTGTCTTTCGGCCGCAGATAACGCCATTTTTCCATTCACCTGATATAATAACCAACATAAGAAAACTAACAATCATCTATTATGAAAATGAACTAAGGCACTAAGTTCCATACAAAAACGACCATTCCGTCATGAGTTATACCAGTCCGTCACATTTTTGTGACAGAGGTGCCTCGTGACAGAGGTGTAAAATAGTAGTGTTCGAGATTCTCAGCATTCGCCTAATTATAATTTATGCATAAAACTGGGTATATATGAAATACTTATCAGGAATCAATAACATAATATAAAAACACAGAAATTATAATAATATTTGGAAGTAGTAACAGAGCGTGACAGAGCGGTCGCTAAATAAACACACGCACCTCCTTTTACTGTTTACGAGCGATCGACCGACTGGTATTGCCAGCCAGGGTGTAGGGACGCATAGCGTGGGTCCAGAGTGGAGGGGGACTATGCTCTTGTTTAGTGACCAAGGTCAAAATTGCTATCGCACATCATTTTGTACCATAAAATGAGTGACAGAAGGTACCACCAACAAAAACCATATACGTCGGGAGACAGCTAATAAAATATTTTTTTATTTAATAATAGAAATAAAAAATATGTCTTCTTATTAATTTAATAACAAAGGTTAAGTAGTTCAGTAAATGTTTTTGAATAGAAACTTTCAATGTGATTTTTTTGTACGAGAGCAGTTTGTTTACATTAGTGGTCACAGAGGGACACACTCTATTTGTATGTAAAACACCTCCGTTACGTTTTTCGTATACTATGTCACAATAATTTTGTAAAAAATATTAATAATCAAAATCTAGTTTTGAGGATATTATAATTGTTGCATTGTCAAGTGTATTTATTTAAAGAAAAAAATATATATTCTGTATTTTGGAGGAATAACATTTTTTTTGCGGAGAAGATAAGTCATTGTCGATAAAAAAAGAAGAACGTCCCGTATACGATTCACTTCACAGCAAAACCAACTTTACATAAGTGCAAAAGTTTAAAACCCCATATTAGGTTAAATCGTACACCACCAGAACCTTTATAAAAAAATCGGGTATGGCGTTTTACGTGAATACGTCTTCATAACGGGTAAACGAAAGTAATTTACTCGTCCACTAAAAGGAAATTATACGATGCAGCGAAATGATCTCAAAATGGGGGCTCGCTTCCATAAGTTAGCTGGGCCTTCTGGCTCACATTTTAACTGTTCAGACGTTTTCCCAGTGCTGCATTCATACTATTGCTAAAGTATGCTGACTTTATATCACGGATAAGGTTAACGTCCTTTACAGGTACCGCCCGCAGCAATCTGATCAATTACGAATTGCAAGTGGTGGTAGGTATTCTTTCATTGCTGTACCTTACGAATTCAATATATTTAATTCTAGTTAAGTAGGAATCTACGAGGTTACAGTTACAGTTGCAATTGCTAAAAAAATATGCCAGCAGGATTCCCTGTTAATTCGAGTATCTGAGATTTAGCACCTACATTCGTAAACAGGAATAAAATAAATTCAAAATCATCTTTTTTTCAATAATTTAACATCAAAGTTAATACTTTCATAGAGATACAGTTACAAATTAACTTGTATTTCAGGATATATGTCATTTACAATCACCATTTTATGTCTATTTTTTCATGGATGTTTGTTTTTATTTTCTATAGGTACCACGATATTAAAATATTAGTATCTAATATCCTTACCTTAAATATCTTCTTTAGTAGTGTTAGTAATGAAGTCTTCAAAAAGAACGTGAAGGGTTTTCACAAGATCGGCAACGCACAAGTAATTTCCCATGTGTTGCAAGTATCCATAGTCTTCGATCATTGCTTACCATCAGGCATGCCTTACATGCATGTATCCTTGCCTAGTGTATCTTCTGTATCTTCATGCCAGTTCGAAAAATAGGCAGAGTGAACCGAGCGCCACAAGACGCGGTCCTTACATTTCTCGCTTGCAATTTTAACATGAAAACTTTTTTTTTAATACTACGTCGGGAGGCATGCGGTCCACCTGACGTAAAGCGGGTACCGTAGCTTTTAACGCTTGCGATATATTAATTATCACTCGCGCGATGCCACCTCTGCTGCTTACACAGCAGCTTACCGGTGACCTCACTCACACGCAGAAACACAACAACACTCTAGGGAGTTGTTATTTTGCTGCGGTTTTCTGTGACGTGGAGGCACTTCCCCGGACGGGCTGCTTTGATGCGCCCTACCTCTCTTAAAACATCCAGACCAAGACAAACAGACATGTTCATGCACACAAATGTTTGCCTTGTGTGGGAATCGAACCCACGAGCGTTGGTATCAAAGTCGCGTCATTCACGACTGAGTCACCGAGTTCGTCAAAAACTCTTTTCGTGCCCGTCCACTTATTCCTATTACCCACCTAGGTAGTATAAAAAAGCGGTTGATACTGTATTAGAAGGGAAAATGGACGCTTGCAGCTAATACATAGTAATAAATGAATAGATTTTTATCGTTTTTCATAAAATATTCAAAGTTCGCGTAGGTACCAAAGAGAAAATTTCTTCAGATCGCGAAAAGAAAGAGTTGTGCATGTACTTATTAGTCATGCTAAGTAGGTTGACGGTTTAACCATAAAAGACCTCTGAAAGTTAGTTTACAGATTAACAGTAAATAAAAAGTTGCATCCTTTTAACAATTTAGATAACAAGTGGTCGAGTGCGAATATGACTCGCACTAAGGGTTCCGTAATCATTGTGGCATATAGGTAATTAGTTAATAAGCTTCTTCCACCTTTAAAATAAAAGTGTTTTTCTTAACGTTATCCAGTTTCCTAGTCCATTTGTATTGGCAGAGTCCACTAACTAAGACTAAGAATAAGGCGAAGATATTAACTTTTGCTTGAAGCGACTGCCGTCAGACCTCCACAAGCCAGAGGGAATACCAGATCTTTCTTAGGTTAAGTCACACGTCTTTCAGAATATAATTTCTTGGGGATTTCTTCACGATTTTTTTTTTCACCGCTGAACTAAGATGATAATTACAAATATGTACCTACATAAATCCGAAAACACAAATTTATTGGTAGATACATTACAGAATTCGAACACGGGACAAGTTGGTCAATAGGTCAGTTCTCTATCCACTGGGCTATCACTGTCCGAATAGAGGCTAAAACTGCTTTAAAAATAAAATTATAAAGTATTATAATATTTTGTTCATCTATATCTTTACGCCTTTCCTTTTTTTCAGCTCCTTGCGGGGTAGGCAGTGAGAACCGAAAGCAATCGATTTTTTAACATTTCTAAATTTTCGTGCACGATCGCAGTTTTCTACGGTTTATGATACATACACTGTCAACTTGGTCGTGATAGGTGAGTCTTGACCTTCCTCATCCATCTACTTTCGTGTTGTGTACCTATATGTTTCGTCATTCTATCACTACTCTATTTTAAACCAACTTTCTTGCTTACATGTTCATTGTGAACTCGGTCTACAAGCATTACACTGCAGCTGGGCATCGCGACGGCATTTATTCTACTTTCATGTGCTCTGCCAACCTAACTAACGGTTCTATACGTTAGCATTAGCAATTCTGGCGGAAAAATTGACAAATACAGACATGACACAGTTCAGCAATAGATAATATCTGAATAGTACCACAAGGATCTTTATGAATAAGAGTGATGTTTATAGGAAGGGGTACGTTGCAATTACATTTCGAGTTGCCAATCAGCACAACCAACCAACCATAAACAAGCTATACAAAATAAGCTCGGTGACGCAACTCCCACGCAGGACAAACATTTGTGTGCATGAACAGGTCTGTTTATATTGGTCTGGGTATTTTCTATGTATAATAAGTACGTATTTATAAAAAAAAAATGTGTTCACGTATGTCTATCAGTTGTTACCCATAACACAAGCTTCACTTACTTTGGGGCTGGAAGGCACTGTGTAATTTGTCCGACAATATTTATTTATTTTGTACGCTATATATTTAGTAGGTACGTTGTCATTGGTGTGAACAACAACATGATCGCCTTAAAGGAGAATTGATTTAAACCAACCATAAAACAACATTCAATCTTTTCAAAAGTGACGTCTTACTAGGCGGCGAGATTAGTTCCGTTCATTTAGATCCTTGTCTATATCACTAGATCATCATCACACATAGAAGTGCAATCTTTCGAAATATAACGCAGTTTCTTTATAAGGGTAAACCACTCCAAACCCCCCTGAAGCAACGAAAGAGTCACTCATACCTCATTTAGCGATCTCTAGTTTAAACATTTTAAAGGAATGCCATTTTGAGAGTTCGGTGGTAAAGTGGTTAGCAATTCTGCATTAACATCAAGGCTCGTGAGTTTGATTTCCATACAACACAAATATTAGTAAGGTGTATCCACGCAGCCCGACTGGGGAAGTACCTCCATCTCACAAAAAACAGGGGTAGCAACGCAAGAGTCTCTCCTGATGTTGTATAAAAACACACCACCCTTCTCAAGATTTTCGGAATTCATTCTCAAGATACGGGGCGACGATTTAATCATATGCAGTAACTTATTAAAGCAGGTACTTACTAATGATTATACAGTAGAAAAAACTTAAAAATCGTAAATTCTTTATACGAGTTCTTCGATCAGCTAATCATTTTTGTAGGGGAAAGTCGACATTATTTACGATTTCTAAGTTGGTTCCATAGAAAAAAAATATTTTTTATCACTTGTAATATAGTTTAAAATAAAATAACAAATTTTTAGATATAGCTTTATTTAAATTTAAACTTTTAACGTTAAAGTTATCACTTCAATTGAATAACATAAAAATTAAATAATACGAATGTTTTTATTCTAGGGATTTATGTAAAACACACGACTAGGAAAATAAAATCGTATTTCGTGACATTTGCTCGAAAATAACCTCATAACACTTAAAACAGACGGGCAGACTTCATAACGCCCATGGGTGACTTATTTTTTCTATCATAAGGGTAAGGCGGACCTTACCTATACGATAAATTATAGGCAAAGTTAAATAAAAGTTGGTAATATTTTCTTCTTAGTTTAGTATTTTAACATTATGTCCTCCATCGACACACTATTTTCGACATTATTTAAAAAAATATGTCACTATTAAATAATATTTCACGAGGATTCGAGTAAACAACTCCAACTGGAGTCGAGATGGTACGAGAAAAGGGGTAGTGGAAAATTCTTCGTAACAAACTGATTTTCAAGACAACATGGAGTCGACAACTATTAGGCGGCTCTGTGGGGGTATTGACATTTGTTTCATTGCACTATCAATACTATGTATGAATACAACCCCAAACCATCCAGAAATTAAAAAAAATCTGTCACTAATATGCACGGTACACAATGGGCACGAACAGTGTTCCTGCCAGAATTGTACCAAATGTCATTTTTTCATTTTAGACTTGCCACCTTGCCAGTAAGACCTGCCAAACAAGTAGTTACCGTAGCCTATAGAATAATTGCCGTAGCTATGAGCAGCTACGATTTCATAGTATTACCCCTTCTACAGTGTTTTACAATAATCTGTTCTTTGCCATATAATCATAAAAGATAAATCGGTGTTTCCTTGGCTTCGCCTGACGTTATAAAATTTTTAATCAGTATTCATCCTAAAGTCGAAAAGTAAAAACTAAGTCGACTTCCATTTTAGTACTTGAACGTCAATTCTGCTCATGTTTCCTGTAAAATTATTTCGTCTTATATTATCATTTATTTTCTCGCAAATGTGATGAATAACATCTGTGCGCCATAAATCATCGTTAAATTCGTCTACGATTGAGGCAATACCAGTCTGAAAATGGTGTTTGAAAAACCTCTTTGAAAAAAGTCGTCACAATCGAACAGCAAATATGCCAATTATAAATGAGTCTAAGGCAAGTAAAGTATTTTTATGTATAAATTTACAGCAGTATGCTGTTTAGTTTTCTTGATTGTAATTTTAAAATGAAACAACGCTAACAGCGACTGTATCCTATTTTACCCCCAAGGTATCCCATTTTAAAACAGGCATAATTGCATTTACAATACAATTTACAAGAAGACAATAATATAATTTAGATTTACAAGCTGTGAATTTAACAAAAATACTTTCAACATGTGTTAGTCGATCTGTTCGTCTTATTTATTTATTGGTCTTATTTTATTTGTGGTGACTTTTTTTACTAATGTCGCATCACGGCACTGCTATGTCGTAAGATTTTAATTTTGCTAATCGAGTTTCTCATTATAAATTCCTTAATTATTTCTATTAATTGATAAATATTTAAATCATTCACGTTTTTATTTTAAAAATTATATTATAATATTACACTTAAGTTTCAAAAATTTTGGTGAATCCGTTCTCTCCCATCTATCATCGCCAGCGAGGTCCCTAGCCGTGACAAACTTATTTTTTTAATCTAAGCTTAAAAGTTTTGTGTATTAGCGTTGCTTCAAATGATTACAGATACAACTGTATAAGGCAAAAGTATTAAATGTGAAGGCGGTGTCGAGAATGATAACGAATAGTGTCATAATTTATTCTATCAAATTAAGTTTCGAATTTAAAATCCTTCATTATTTTCAATAATTACTATTAAGGTAACATACATTTTCAAACGTCCCAGTTGCCACCGCCGCTGGGTCGAATTAAATAAGGACATTTAAAATTACGTATTAATAATATTTAATAAGATATCAGGGGACAACAAAGAATTTTTTTAGAAAAAAAAAACAATTTGTGCATTTGGGCATACTGGCAGCGACAACTGGCGATCACGCCTAGAAAACTTATAAAAATAGAACTAATTTCTTAACATATACATTTAATAAAAGAGATGAACAATATAATTCGTTTACTAATACTTCAAATTTTAGGCAGGTGTGAAATGGGCCCGATCAAATACCTGTTTGTACTAATTGTCCTTCGCTGCACCTAGTCTCGACCAGTTACATAATTTCCAAATTAATTAACAAATAAATTAGCCAGTTTTGGAATGTCACATTTAATAGATGTGTTGCAAATGCGATTATAATTAAAAAATAATATTTTAAATTAAGTGATTTGAAATATCCATAATATCCATGTTAAATTTATTATTATTTAATGGTTTACAATAAAACGATTTTGGCTTCTTAATCACGCTTAACGTGTCAGTTTTGAAAATTAGATAGTTGTGAAACCAATTGAACCAGTCCGAAAGGTTACATTTTAGCAACTATGTTAAAAAAAATAACCGAAAATCGTATATACAGTTCGTCACAATTCATATATCCCAACCAAATTATCATTTTTTTTCTCTATAATTTAAAATTTACTCAGTCATAATTATTTCGTAAAATTAACCAGAGAGCTTGTTATAGTTGGCACGAATAAGGATGCATTTTATTTTATGAGCTTTTTTTCTGCCTTTCGGACTATATATAACTTACATCATCTTTAAAACCACAGTTAATGCCATCGATCTTCAAAAGGCAATTAAAAAAAATAATTTTAGGTGGTTTACCTTTTATGGACGAGGTTACGAGTACAGATAAATGTTACTATACTATACTACAGAACTGGTAATGATAGGACACCTGTGGTTTCTAAATACGTTATACAGGATGTTTAGTGGATTGACATAAGAAAGAACTATTAGAGATGATTTGAGACTCACTTTTGATATTTTAAACTATAATTGGAAAAGTACCACATGGGTTTCAAAATGAACTTAAATACACACCACTTTTGCAAAGGCAAATACTGATAAACTACAGTTGTTTTCACTTTTAATGATATTTATATTCTTTACCATTACAAAATGTTACTGAAGCTTATAGAGGGATACAAAAACATACAAAAAGTCATTGCAAATCAGTGAAATAAAAATATTTGTGGCAATGTGCTAATTTGTGTTTTAAAATAGATTAGTAATCAAACTTCCGCGAAACACCACCTGAATGTATTTAAAAAAATGAAGGGTTTTGTTGTAATGTTGCATAACCAAAAAGTACAAGAGCGACATCACAATAGGTGGAAAACCCCTCGATGCTTTCCTAAAGGACCGTCCATTTTGCACGAAGTGTAACAATCATAATAATGACGACATTTCAAACTAGAGTTTAACATGACGCTTGCTCTGTGGGCGATTGTACAATAAAAACGATACTTTTATACACAATATTATATAAATGTAAGATGAGGCACAGTCGTTTTATATATTTTTATATAAAAAAATACAATAAAACATCAAAATAAACGTAAATGCTCTTATAGAATTGCGACGAGTTCAAGGAACATTTAACGGTTCATGCCTAGTAAATCACAGACAATCATTGAATATATATTCTGTCAGAAGAAAGATGAAATCGTACCAACTCTTTTTTGACAGAGTGTAATAGAACACACTAGTCGATATATTGCTACACTGACACTATGTGTCTTATTTATAGAATTTGATTATAACAGAGTACTTATTTTCCTCCGGGCCACGGCAAATAGCTCCCCCAGCCTTTGCTTGGATTTGGATCTAGACCTGTAAAATGATAAATTGTCAAAAACATATTATCGCTATTTAAAATAATAGTTATGAAAGTATATATATATAAACTGAAAGAAACCGAGATATTACTTCCAAATGTAACGAAAAGGTATCGAAGGTGACTCCACATGTTAACGACAAAACGAGATAAACAATCGATTAAATTTATTCAAAAATGGTAGCAAAACCGCAAAGAATAACGAAAATACTGTATGTATTTTCGCTTTCTCAAAGGAGCCTTGAAACTGATTTTGACGAATAATTTGCTTGATCTATCTATGACAAACGACATCTATTTTCGCCAAGTCCCTTGCGGGGTGGGCAGGCAGAACAGAACACCACAGACTCGCTATATACACACCTCAGTCGCTTCTTTAAACATTCATAGATTACCAGTTTCTACGGCACCTGACACCACTTTCTGATAACACACAAATAAGGTGATAAAGTCTTGGCCTTCTTCTCCTCTTGATTTTTGTAAAAGTTAATTCTATACAAAACGCTGTCCACATAATTTTATTGGTACCTTTAGCGAGAGCCTGTATCTTTAGTGTCTCATCGGCTGTGAGTGTCAGTATCTTCTGGAGTACGGGCACAAGACGGCTGCGCTCGTCTCCGGGGGCCAGTGTCAGGAACTAAAATTTTAATTATTTTAATTAGTATGAGTTCGAGCTCGGTGGCGCAGTGGTGAAACGCCCTGTTACGTTTTACATTACTTTGACACCGAACAGTGTCAGTTAGACACAAAACAGTGCGGGAATTGCGGTTTCCTGGCGCGGCCGGCCATTCCCTTGCTGCAACAGCCGGGCCCATTCCTATCTACTTTGCATGCCGCTGCTACACTGTACTGCCAGCCTGGACAAAGTCCCCACTTTGTCCAGGCTGGCAGTACAGTCTTTCATGGAGAAGATAAGAACGGGCGGTTAGCAGTCAGCCGTTTCCCAAAGTCTCCCTGACCGCTACGCATACGTACCGCGCCCACACTTGGTGGTTCATCAATCATTGATCCTTCCACTGTCAACACAACGACTTCTCTATTACCTCTGGTAATCTTAATCGCGCACAAGAATACGATATTCCTTCCTAAATAATTGTTACTTGGCTAGATGGAGATAGTTTCCAGACAAATATTTAGAGCAAACCAACCACGTCCACGAAAATATCAGAGGGGGCATGGCACAGCACCTGTCGAACCCGCCTCTCTTAAATTTTCCTCACTACTACTACTAAGGCGCTATTATATTATGTATAACTAGAAAACACAAGCGCTGACCTTGAGTGTGACGTTTTTCATGTACTCGGTGTTGTGGACATTGTGCGAGGCAGCACGCACGCGCCGCAGCTCTGCCTTGAGCAAATCGCTCAGCTGCGCCAGTCGCGCGCCCTCGCGCTCGGACTCCGACAGCAACACCGTCACATGCTTCACCCTGGAAAGTATTAATAAGGAATATTCCACATACGATAACGAACCGTATGTCACTCATGTTTGTGTTACCACTAATATAGCAATTGCATACAACATTGTGCCACGGAACGTAACCTATTTGGAGTACTGCAATATTTATAGATTTTTCCATTTAAGTTATACAGTTGAGCATCATGCACCAGAATCGCCTCTGTTGTGACCTAGGCCATGCCAAACCTATGCCAAAACCGCATCGACTACTGGATCGCGGCGTCTTCCGAAAGCGACCCACACCGTTCCGTTCCGCTACCTTTGGTGCGAACAATGCATGTTTCGTGTCTCAGCTCTCCTCAACATACCGGACTTCGCGCTGTTTGGTAAGTAGCGATGATTGAAGGATATAATGAATGAGCTAATAGATATAATATGCAAAGATGCTTCGTGATAGAATGGCAACTGAAAAAAAGTGATGGCCCTATGATCTGGGTATAGAACAAAATGATTATGACGACACGGCCGTATGTACTGTACCCTCCACTTGATCAGGCATTAGATTAATAAAAAGGCACATTGATTTGGGATTAGATTAGTAAAAACTAGAAATGTTTGGACAAAATGTTTAAAAGGGGCATTTTAGATTTGGTGACAGGAAAAGGAAGTATAATTAATCAATAGAGATTTGACTGGATGCGTTGGAGCCATCGATGTATAAGGATGCGCCCTTCCAATACAAAATACTCTTTAGAAACGTACCAAGAGGCCCACCATGGTTTAGTTTGCCACGTTTCTATTCCAGAAACCGCGGTTAATGAGGTCCGGAATGCACCAATCAGGAGTGACACGTGTAATTAGTTGATTTTGGAACAATGAAGGAACAGAGTCGGTTTCAAAGGAAAAAAAAAAAATTAACAATTCTTTGAAAAAAAATATCAAAATCTATATTTGTTATTTTGTAGTGTATTATTTATATACAATATTAGCTGGTCTTGAATTTGTTATACAATTTATACATTAATGTAACGATTTCAATTACATATTCAGAATTAAGCGAGGCTTAAAATAATTTGTACTACTATGGATGCCTGTACTTATAGGTAATTATTTACATTACATATTTATCATCAATTTTGTAAGCTACATAGGCTGTTCGGTTAGAAATATTTGACCATATGTAGGTACTTTCATATGTCTTGAATTATATTAACCACCTCGTAGAACAATGCAGTTGGCATTATTTTACGAGGAGATCCGTCATCGCTCGTATCTATTACAAAACTCCTGACATTGCAGTTCTCAAGTCGTGTGTTCGATACTAGTGGTCACCATATTGTAGCAACTGAGACAGGTCAATGCGTACACACATGTAATAGGGATAAGGCTCTCCACACACCCCTATTGTTGGATGTTGCGGGTTTGAATAAGACCAGTGTTTTTAGGAACTTATGTATATTCTGTCGTCTATGTACTGACTAACTTACATAATAATAAATAGTCTATATATATATTTAACATAACGAAGACATATTACTACCTAACTACTAACAAAGGGATATTAATCTGGACATCTCAACGTGATGTTTGGTGCTTATAATTTCCGTATACTTTCTATATTTTAATTTACTACATCTGTTATTTTACTCACGTATTCCTATAAAGGAGGATACATACTTATTCTAAAGGTACTAATACATTAATATGCTGTATCCCATTATGGAACATGTACATATTATGTATTAATTCGTTTTAAATTTAAAAAGATTTGTTCGAAGAGACCACAGCTTGTACGTGTAATGTAATACGTGTGCAAGCCATCAAAGTTCTATCTTTCTGCTGAAATCTACAATGCATTCTAAAGTTCTTGAAAAAGCACTAATTTATTAAATTTTTGCCTTTTAGTGATTTTTAAAGATAATGTTTTGGCTATGTAATTCAGTCCCAAATTTATATACTTATCAATTATTGCTCGAATAATGTGGACACGATGGTTATAGGTTAGCTGTTCTAACGAAAGCGTAATTAATGAATCAAAAATATAATATATACACACATTCATAAACGTACAATACAATATTTTAAATATACATAATTAATTATTTTTAAATATCTAAAGTACGACTCCATTCATTTTTTGTTCCACATTCTATGTTATGGAGGGAGTTGTTGAGTACAGATTTTATTGTACGTAATTGCAATAAAATAATTGCTAAATGATACACAAATAATTATATAATAATATGACATAATTCTGAATTATTTTTAAAATTTTTTAGAACAATTTTTACACGATTTTACAACGTATGAAGGCATTTTTAGCCAGTAAAGCGACGCCGAAGACGCGAACGAATCAGACGAATAGCCCCAAACGACTGCGAGCAAAAGCAATCTAATTTGTAAAATCAGATTGCTTTTGTGGGAGCGTTTTTTTATTAATAGAACCTATCCATATACATCGATGGTTGGAACCAAGCGAAACAGTATACAGTTATTGCTGGTGGAGTAAATGATGCAAGTAAGCTAAATTTACACTTTTGAATTTATTCAAAGTTTGGAACCATACAATCATACAAACCCACCTGATGTAAGGTGGTTACCGTAGTCTATACACGCTTACAATACAGGAACTATCGTCCGCGTGCTCCTACCTACACTCGTAATCGAAAGATGGAACGAAACCTTGTGTCAAACACGTTGTTTCTTTATAAGGACACATACATGTATATGGAAACGGAATGATCAAACTTGACTCTGATATGTGTTCCAAGCCGTCTCTACTTCTTGAAAGCAACAAATGCGCTCATCGGACTAGCGTGTATGTACCTCTTTCGGAGATCTTGGAAGGATAAGAAATGAAAAACTAGAAGGTGAAAATGTAAGGAGTAGTAGTATGTACGTGTAATAATTGAAAGATTTGCGAGCCTTTTCGACTCAGATGTGGACAATTGCTGGTAAGTTTTGAAAGAAAGTAGGATAAAAGACATATTGTGTGTCTTTTATCTTACTTTCTTTCAAAACAAAAATTATGCGATCGCGTTATAACATATTATAGGGTGAACAATCTATATGTTTGTACTGTTTTAGGTGAACGAAACCATCATAATGTTACAGTCAATTAAAATTGACTATAACACAATGTGTGACAATAATATGTGAGAGTCACCTAGTAATCATTTCTCGGAGCTTCCTGATTATAAGGCACTCATTTCCATATATCGATATGTGGAGTGATGTTCGTTGAGGATGTAACAGAGGACTGAAAGTGTGGACCTTCAGGCTGACCACATCTGTCTATCGAAGCCAGGTCCAACACTGCATTACTTCTAGCCCGTCTCTTTGGAAGCAAATTTTCGTATGATTACCCTACAGTCTTACCTCTGTTGTTGAGCTTGCAGTCTTCGTCTCAAATCAGCTATCTCCTGATCAGGAGTGAGAGCAAGTGACGCAGTGTCCAAAGCCTCATCTTCGGGTACTCCTTCTTCGAGCAGCCTCTCGAGGGGCACTGGTGATCGTCCGCTGCCGCCACTGGTCAAGTACGGCTTAGACGGTGGAGGCGACGGTGCTGACTCGGATCCCTATATAGTATAATAGAATATATAGCCTCAAATACAGTAAAAACTAACTAACGCAGTCTATACAGAAATAGATGTTTTAAATATTACTATTTAATTTGAATCTGGTGACTGTAATATAATATATTAGTTGTGCTTTCTGATTTCGACACAAATTTTATATGACATAAGTTTGAAGAGAAAAATAATTATTGCTATGATACACAAAGTTTTGACGAGCTCGGTGGCTCAGTCGTGACCAACTCTCGTGGGTTCGATTTCCACACAAGGCAAACATTTGTGTGCATGAACATGTCTGTTTGTCTTGGTCTGGATGTTTTAAGAGAGGTAGGGCGCATCAAAGCAGCCCGTCTGGGGAAGTACCTCCACCTCACAGAAAATCGCAGCCAAATAACAACTCCCTAGAGGGTTGTTGTGTTCCTGCGTGTAAGTGAGGTCACCAGTAAGCTCCCAAGGAACGTTTCGTCCTCTTTGATAACTAAATTTACGTAACCAGTTACAAGACAAGATTTTTCTATCGCTGTTTGGTAACTAGTTGTGAGAGAAGAATTATTTTTCCACTTTCGTATATCAAATAATTCCATTTTTGTAACCGGAGATATTAGTTTTTATAAAAAGAAAATAACATCGAAATAATAAAGTGTTTTTTACGTAACTTTTAAGTAGGTACTATTATCGGAAGTCCGAAAATATTTCTCATGCCATTTAATAATAGGTACGACGACGAGCGAATTGAGGAGGAGTGTTAGGTAGAACTACGATCGAGCGTGCCGCGGCAGCGGCCAGCGAAGCCCCAGAACCGAACATTGTCTGTTCACGTTCTGAACATCCACGTTCATAACCATCAAAAAGTTACAGTGGAAAAATAATTCTTCTCTCACAACTAGTTATCAAACAGCGAAAGAAAAATCTTCTCTTGTAACTGGTTACGTAACTTTAGTTACCAAAGTGGACGAAGCCCCAAGGAATTAAAACGACGTAGTATAAAAAAAAAGTTGTAAACAGGCTCACAGACAGGCAAACAGGTTGCAAAAAGTGGCTCATATTAATCATAATAATTAATAAGTAATTGTTATTTATCATCATAAATAATAGGGGCAAATATAGTTTTATAATAAATGACCCAAACGTATGTTTAAAGATTACTAAAATATTTAAAAATGCCGCGTAAATGGCGCATTGATGTCGCAACGTGTGAGGTCATTTGTAAGTAACCACACTAGAGTGCGCGCCAGATAACTCTGCGCGCGGACGAAATCGGAACTAATCGTCGTCCGCCATATTGTGGTAAACGTCAAGGTGTTGTTTGTTGTTATTGCCCCGTGTTACTAATTTGTATTTGAGTTTCAAATCTATTATTATCATGCCAAAAGTGATTAAAAGTGGTGCTAGAGACCTTATCTTGAGTGTGAAACGTTCTTGTGAAAAAGAACGCGACAATAATGGACCTTTAATAACATTTTCAAAAGGGCGGGCTCGTGTTGCTTTTATGACAGGTAATTTTTAGGGTGACCAGTTTACCCACTTATTTTGTATATACTTTGCAGATTTCTATTTGACTGAATTTATTTCATAATAATATTATTAACATTAAGATTCAGCAAGGATTAGTAATTTTCCTACTTTTTAACTTACTTCAAAAGGGAGGTATCAATTCGACTCGAATGAAAGTCTAATATTTAGTATTATAATTTCGTATAACTTTGATTTTGTCAATATTATAGGTGTACTTTATATATATTTGGCCCAATATTTCTTAGCAAGCAGTCAATTAAAAAAAAAAATTTTGGATAAATTAAAAAAGGCTTTTATTATTATTAAGACTATACAATATTTATTTGATTAAATATTGTATAGTCTTAATATAATAAAAGACTTTTTTTTTAATTTATCCAATAATTTAATTTAGTATGTAATGGGAATTTATTTCAGGTGTTTCTGAACGCACAGTTACACAAATAACGAAGGAAGGAAACGAAGCTGCCTCTTCATCTTCTAAAATTGAAACTCCGGGAAAGAAGAGGAACCGATTAAGGAGTGATCTATCGATCGAAAATTGATGGAATTGAGCCTTTGCAGGACCAGAGCTATTCAAATTTTTTATAAATAAATAAATATTGTCTATATATTATATTGCTTTATTGAGTACAAAAAATTAACAGCTATTAATTAAATGTTTATAACAGGGGTTACATTAGCCCACTATACCTTGTCTGCAAGTTGGTTTTTTTATTATACTAAGTCGGGAGGCATACAAGCATACGGCCTACTTGATGTAAAACGGGTACCGTAGCCTATTAACGCTTGCGATATATTATCACTCGCGCGATGCCTCCTCTGCTGCTTATGCAGCAACTCCTTGTGAGCTTACTGGTGACCTCACTCACACGCAGGAACACAACAACCCTCTAGGGAGTTGCTATTTAGCTGCGGTTTTTGTGAGGTGGAGGTACTTCCCCAGACGGGCTGCTTTGATGCGTCCTACGTCTCCCAAAACATCCTCCTGACTAACAAACGAGGCTCTGGCGCTGGCTTTCGGGAGTTCAGACGCCAGTCGCTCCTATAAAGCCACCAAAACAATCAAACTATGAAGAGAAGTAGAAGGGTGAACCCGACCCTAGCTCGAAAGCGTCTAGGGCACATCCGAGATATAACGCCGAATGATGATGAATAAAATGTTAACAAGTGTAAATTAAATTAAAAATAGAGTGAACTTCTGCACACTCTCTTGAGGTATATAAGAGTGATTATAATATGTATTTAAATGAAATTCAGTTCAGAAAATAATTAATATTATTTAACTATAACATGAACAGCTGTAATTCATGTTATAGTTAAAAAATATTCATTATTTATGCAGCAAAAAATAATACGTAACTAAAACTATTACAAAAAGCATAATCTTAGTCACTCACAAGTATAATTTTACCATTTGAATAGGTAAGGTTAGCTTTTCTTAATATGGCAACATTAACTACGCCACCAGTCGCGCGCCGACATATCTGGCGCGCACTCTACCTGTCGTAAAAGCTACCGTTACAATTAATTGACTTATAACAGTAATAACAAACAACAATAAGCTAGAAACAAATTATTAAAGTGCTACAAACTTAATTAATTTAAAATAAAATTTAAATTTAATATCTGGAACAAAATAATATTTTTTACGGTTTGTAGTTTGATTGCATATTAGGTTAGGGAAAAATATGTTCGTATTTATATGCAAATTCAAGATATTTTATATCATAGTTTATTTACATTTGTTTAAATATTATATATATGTACCATTTTGTTCGTTAACTTGTTGTCATTTTGACGGTAGCGACATAATCCTATTGCTGTAGAAATTTTGGGACTTCTGCTCAAAAAACTACGATAAGCAGTTTTGACAGTCCTCTCTTGATGTTAACCTGACACTACCTAAAAGAGACTTCTGAAGAGACCGCAACAGGTGAAAATCTGAGGGTGTAAGGTCAGGGCTCTATGGTGGATACATTAACACTTCCCAGTCAAGCTCGCTCAATATTTGCTGAGTGGCTAAATATGTGTGTGGTCTGGCGTTATCATAATGAAAAACCACACCCTTTTTGTCGATCAATTCCGGCTGTTTTTTTCTCTACTTCTGGCTCGAGTCTCATCGGCTGTTAGCTATGGAGATTCAAATCGATAAATAAATATTGTCGGACTAATTACACAGTGCCATCCAGCTCCAATGTAAATGAAGCCTTTGTTATGGGTAGACAAGTAATAAACAGACATGAATACATTTATTTATTGTAAATACATATGATACTCGTACAAAGAAAACCCCCAGACCAAAACAAAGAGATGTTCATGCACACAAATGTTTGTCTTGTGTAGGAATCGAACCTACGAGCGTTGGTGTCAAAGTAACGTTACTAACTACTGCGCTATCGAGCTCGTCGATGGTCGTCCAGAACGAGCTTCATTTTTGATATCAAATTTTCCTGACTGAAAACGCTTGAATCAGTTTTGTACTACGCTGACACTGTGTTAAGTTTATAGACGTCGCAATGTTTTTTCGTATATTGTGTCGCATTTTCCCTTTTCGTAATAAAACTTCAAAATGTATCGAATTTCCTCGTTATATTCACTCATTTTGACGAACAGAAAACGATAGAAAAAATGCGGGAAACCTTTTTACTTTTCTGTTTTCTGTTGTAAAGGTATATTGATTTAAAAAGATATTTTTACAGTGTGACGTTGACGGAACCTAAATATTTATTTAATATTCTAATAATCTCAGATGTAACAAGTATGTTTCCACGCTGCGGTATTTTTTATACGAACCGGATGAGAAACATCCAAACTTCGTAGAAAATTATTTACTGGCAAAAACGCAAGAAAACTTACCTCTCCTTCCTCTCGTGGTATCAACGAGACATTGATATCCATTTCCCCGTCACTGATTTCATCTTTCGGTATAACAGGTAACATGTACTGGTTTTGGTTGACCTCCCCTACATGTTTGGTTTTTTTGACGGTTTCTTGGTTTGCTACAAGTTGCTTCTTCATAGCCTCTGTTTCCTTTTGAAGCCTTTCCTCCAGTTCACTGATCTGGGTTTTGTAGCATTGTGTTAAAGTGGAGACCTGAAAAGTCGATATTTCGGGTCCCATTAAAATAGCGTAATGTCGATACCGATCGATGGATAAGCGATGTAGGGATGGTGGAGCCCCACTTTTATATTATTACTTTATCACTGAAATTGCAAGTAAAGGGTTATATTATTTTATAGTAAAAGCTTACCAGCAGAGCGTGGATAAGACTGACAGTATTTGAAAAACAAAAACAGAATAATATAGAAACCAATTATTATTTTCGTTGCTTTTTATCTGTTTTCATCGTGATGTGTGATATGTGACAATATCATAGACGGCATACGAGTCCACTTCGATGCATATTTCAAGCATTTCGCGACATCAATCCAAAGGACGGTGTCTTTGGTCTTCCGTCAAATTATGAGGTCTTTTATACCAGATGTGCTCTGTAACGCCTAAATGGATGTGTAAAACGTTTTATACTTGGCTGATCCCAAAGCTTAAACTTGCCTGAATTTATCGATATATCACTCTTTTATCAGCTTCTATCATTAGTCGCACACCACTCACATTATCATCAGTGGTCGCCGTAGAAGGATGTCCTTCGCGCAAATTATTATCAGTGGCTTGCTCCAACCGTATATGAACTCATTAAACCAGTTATGTAACAATGTATGGAATTCGTCAATAGAAGTCTATCATGTCATTGTTGTTGTTTATAAGCACAATGAAAGTCGTAATAAATCCTGAAGCGAACATTTTATGTAGTCTAATTCATTTCTAAGTACGACAGGCACTTTTTTCAAGCCAATTTATAAAAACAAATGGCATATGAAATCAATATACATATACGCCTCCCGAAAGAGTTCTTATTAAAAACTTAAATATTGTTTTTCATCGACAACTTTAACCAATTCTAAAAATTTTCAGTGTACCCCGTACGCAGGAACTGACAGATAGAATAAATAAAAAAAAACGACTATTTTGGATTCTGTGCCGGTATTCCAGCGGCATCATAATTTATAAGCAATAACAAGTCTTATTAAAAACTCAACCCATACATAATATATGGCGCAAGCAATGCTGTAAGAAAGTTGGTCTGAAAGAGAACAGCAGAGCTAAGATAAGAAGAGGTATGTTTCATTAGGTCGGACAGGTAAAAAAAATATGGAATGAAATAATGAGAATGCAGATGTACAACACAAAAGTAAAAGTACAAACGAGGAAAGTCTAAGCTCATGCACTACGACCAAATTAGTCGCGTTTTATCTGAAGGTGATGTCAGAGGCTTTAAAAATAAGTGAGTGTGCAATGAAGTGTGTGAAATGAAGAGGTGTGTGTGTCTACAGCTTCCTCGTCGACATAAGAGTAATTCTAAGAATGTCATATTTTAAAGCGTATCTCAGTATAATCAGACGTCTCAAACATTTTATTTCATTAAGTTTACATATTTTGTATCTTTCTGCACTCTTCCATATGTTTATTACTATGCGAAATCGATATATTTCATTGTCTTATCAACAAAATATAAAAACGTGCGTGTGTGAAATCTCTGACATCAAAATTTAAATAATTACTTATAGTGGAAATACTTGTGTCTCATAATGTTATGCATCAGTATCTCTTATAAATCAGCGTACTTATATCAGATGGCTTCTAACTTTGACTTACGCAGTTACTGTAATTTACCATGTATTAGCCCCGTGTTACGTGTCACATGGTTACAAATACTTATCGGTTCGTAGCTCAAAAACCTTTCGAGCTAAAGTTTTGACAAATTTGCAGTCTAATGCTGCAATTCGGCCGAGAATTTTGAGGTATAATACATAAGCGTATCTTAAATAATTACGAAGATACAGCTGTGCAAGCCAAAGACACGGTACTCCGCTTGCACATGGTTTTATAATCGTAGTTTCAACAGTAATTGAGTGTGATGATTAGTTATTTTGGCTCTCATTGCTGGAATAGTTAGTTAAATTTCTGACTATAATCTAAAACTGTAACCTAACTGGTTTGCCATAACGGCATGTGCCAGTTGAAGACACGTTTCTCCACCTAACACAAATAACAACTCATAGCAACGAATTTGTGATTACTGCTAAAATGATGACTGAAACGTCTGATTGCTTCTATTATGCTTTAAAATATGACATGCTTACAATTTCTCTTATGACAATGAGGAAGCTGAAACACACACTCCATGAATAGCTATAAAGAAATAAGTGAGGTGAGATCGGGTTATGTGGCTCTCTATTTTCACTGCATACACCAAGGGGCTTTGTCAAATACAACAAAATTATAATGTACTTGTAGTTTATGCTGAGTCCTCTCGGAGTCGAGCTGCTGCCCGATACGCGTAAGGTCAGCCTGCAGGCGCGCGGTCCGCTGCTGCGCGCGTGCCGCTTCACCGGCCGCCTCCGCCGCGCGCCGCCGCAAGTTCTCTGCCTCCGCACTCAACTCGGAATACTGCTCTCTACAAGGGCAGCAAACATAATATCTTCAACGTTTCACACGCCGCGGTGCGAGCATGTGTCCTAATGTAGTGACGTTAGGAGCATATTGTAGTCAGAAACATTTTCAGTATTTGTATTGTAGATTTTCAGTGAGCTTTCAGCAAGGATGAAAGGCACACCGCTGATGTGAAAAGGTGTGAATGGAGCCGTTGGGAAAAGTAGTGATAGCCCAGTGGATAAGGAACCGGTGTATTGATTCACAGGTCCCTGTTTCAAATCCTGGCATGTACCACTACTTAGTCTGGCCATAAATACTGTTACAATTAAAAATAAACAAAACATTACTTTTGAATTCGGAATCTGTCATTTTTACATGATTGTTCATTGAGTTTTCTCATTTTGGCGCCAATACATTGTACATTATTTTGCGATATTAAAATGGAGTGGGGTGATAAAGAGAACCGAATCGCTGTGATTGCATTACACAAAGTAGGTATGGAGCCAAATGCAATTTTTAAAACTCTCCATACGCTTGGTATTAGTAAAATGTTTGTGTACCGGATTTTAATAGGTACAATGAGACCTCCTCTGTTTGTGACAGAAAAAGATCTGGCCGTCCACGTAGTGTTCGTACGAAAAAGGTGGTCAAAGCACTAAGGGAAAGAATTCGAAGAAATCCTGTCCGAAAGCAAAAGATTTTATCTCGGGAGATGAAGATAGCACCTAGAACCATGTAGCGTATTTTAGAAGATGACTTAGGACTTGCAGCCTATAAGAGACGTACTGGTCATTTCTTAACTGATAATTTGAAAAAGAATAGGGTGGTAAAATCGAAACAACTACTGATCGCAAAGGGAGGTCACAGAAAAATTTTGTTTACGGATGAGAAAATTTTCACAATTGAGCAACATTTTAACAAACAAAATGACCGTATTTATGCTCAAAGCTCTAAGGAAGCTACCCAATTACTCGACAGACTGCAACGTGGGCACTATCCGACTTCAGTGATGGTTTGGTGGGGTATTAGCTATGAAGGAATGACTGAGCCATACTTTTGTGAAAAAGGTATCAAAACATCGGCACAAGTGTATCAAGATACCATTCTTGAGAAGGTAGTGAAGCCCCTTAACAACACCATGTTCGATAACCAAGAATGGTCCTTCCAGCAAGACTCGGCGCCGGGTCAAAAAGCTCGGTCTACGCAGTCTTGGTTGGAAACGAACGTGTCGGACTTCATCAGAGCTGAAGACTGGCCGTCGTCTAGTCCCGATCTTAATCCGCTGGATTATGATTTATGGTCAATTTTAAAGAGTACGGCTTGCTCTAAACGCCACTATAATTTGGAGTCCCTAAAACAATCCGTACAATTGGCAGTGAAGAATTTTCCCATGGAAAGAGTGCAAGCTTCTATTGATAACTGGCCTCAACGTTTAAAGGACTGTATGGCAGCCAATGGAGACCACTTCGAATAAGCTTTTTATATTTTAAATTGTTTTATATTTATGTATTAAACCACATGTGGGCAACACCCGGCCCGCGGGCCGGATCCGGCCCGCTGTAAGGTTTGACCCGGCCCGCGAGACAGTTTGAAAAAACCCAATTAAAAAAAATTAAGTACACTACTTATATATACTCACGGAATCTACTTATATATATGCACTACTTTTAATCGCGGCCCGCCAACGTATTTGCATGCTAAAGTTTGGCCCACAACATGTAAAAGGTTGCCCATTCCTGTATTAAACTAACACACTGTAAAAGTAATAAATATTATTTGCAATAGATTTTTTTTTTCTTTGTGTCAGTATTTATGGCAAGACTAGGTATATATAAATTCGTGTTTTCGGATTTATGTATATATTTGTAATGATCACTTGCTAGGCGCAAACCCGCACGTCTAAGAAATTATTTTTTGTTAGACGTGTGATCTAACCTAAGAAAGATCTGGTTTTCCGTCTGGGTTATGGAGTTCTGACGGCAGTCGCTCCATGTCAGAATCAGTATCTTCGCCAGGCTTAGGTAGCAGGCCCGGCCAGTCCCAATGGCTTAGGAAACGGGATAACGCTAGGAAGAAGATGAGGAGCATTGGGAAAACTGATTGGCTTAAGTTGAGTAAACAATAGGAGTACAGCTTGTACGTTGCCACTATCGCTGCTCACACACAACTCATCTGGAGAACACAACAACCCTCCAGGGAGTTATTTTGCTGCGGCCTTCTATGGGGTGGAGGTATTTTCCCAGTTGTTCTACTGCAACGCGCCCTACCACCGTTTCGCTTGAACCCCATTTGTTAATTAGTGATGATGATTTACTTATCTAAAAACAAATCCCAGTCGTACGTGGGAGATTACATGCACATAAGTACATCTATTTCATACTACTTAGGGCGATTAATGTGTGATTAAGTGATTGATGTCAAGCAGTTTTCATCAATTTCGTAAGTTTAATTCATACTACTTTGGGTGATAAATGTGCGATGAAGTGACTGATGTGAAGCAGTTGGCGTTGATGAACGCGAACAACACAAGTAGTCTCGCTAGCGTGTCCATTTGCTGCTAATGTAGCAACCTCCTTACCGCGGTGGTAACGGTACTTTACTGTCTCGGAAACACAACAATTCAGGGAATTAATATAAGTAGGAGATAGATATTTTTTTCAGTCGGGTTATTTTTTAGAAAGTGTTGCTGTGCCTACTATATTGTATATTTATCACCCAATGTAGTATGAATTAAACTTACGAAGTTGATGAAAACTGATTGACATCAATCACGAAGAAGTGGATGAGAACTTCTTCATATCAACTAATTTGCACACATTTACCACCCAATTTTAAATGAAACTAATGAAAACTTCTTGACATCAGCCACTTCACAAATTTATCACCCGGTGGAGCATGATATAAGCTTAGGAAGTGGATTAAAACTGCTTCACAAAAGCCACTTCATCACCCGACATAGTATAAAATGAACTTACGAGGTTGATGAAAGTTTCAGTGTTATCGTTTCTATGCGAGCCTTCAGTGCCGCCGCCTCCTCCTTTAATTGTTCCTCTTGGCTGTGGTCAACGGTTTGGTTTTGCCGCAACACAGCTTGAGCTCGCACCTGTAAAATACATGCATGTAAAATAAATCACAATAAAGGAAATGTATTTGTCGTCGCATTATTCTACCTACATTATTGATACCGACGTACTATTCAGTGCGATAAAAATAATTACGTATGTACAAGCTTTGCGTAGTTTGAAGCTAGATGCCGCTGTTTGATTCGTATTTACGTTTATAAAACACCGAGATTAACAGATTATGTAATTGGTTGTCACCCTAATTGTCGAAAATCAAAGATAATCATTACTGAAAATTTGAGACCAATATATGAATTATAATATGTTATTAATTATTTTAAATTGATAACACAGAAGCACGTCAATAACTTACTAAAAAAAGAAAGAAAAAAGGAAATCATGAGACAAACAGAGAAGAAATATGTATTTAACTGTTTATTCTTTACCTATTTATATATAGATTACTTACCTTGTAGCTAGTATACTCAGTCTTCAAATCTGCCAATTCGATGTTTGATATTCGTAACTTCTCGTTAAGTTCTGAACACTTGAACTCCAGTCTTTTTACTTTATTGTTTAACTCTGCTTTGTCCTCGCCTAATGTCATTATAACCTTTTCCTTTTCACTGATTAGCGCAGTCATTTCTAAATCAGATTCTTCATTCTTTCTTTTCTCGTCTTCGAGATCCTGTTCTAGTTTTAATATGACGCCATTTTTAATCAGTACTACATTGTCTTTTTCTTTCCCTTCCTCTATGGCATGCTGTAGCTCTTCTTTAGTAAGACGATTTTGAGTTTCTTCACTCTTGATTTGCTCTTCTAGTAATTTTATCTGTGTTTTCATCGCTGTGATTGTTCCGTCTTGTGTGTCAATTGTAGACTCCATCTAGAACCAATAGTTATACCTGACATAAGACTATGTGCATAAAGGAGAATGCCCATTCATGATTTCAAGTTGTGCACAGATAAGATTAACATTAAAAATCAAATCATTATTTTTCACATCTCCCATAAAATTAAGCCTTAATTTCTAAAAATAAATTACATACAATTAACAGTAATGAATACGTAATCAAAGTTCCGGGTCGCCATTTAAATGAAATTATTGCCAGTACTCAAAGGTAAATGAAATACTCGACTGAATAAAGGCAGTCAATTGATAATAAATATAACATAATCTACCATTTATTGCGCATAACTTATACATATTTCGTATATTTCGATGACAATTGATAACTCTTCATGTATATTTTCACTACTTACGTGTATTTAAAAGAAGAAGAGTTTACAAAACGAGAAAATTAATATACGGCAACATTGATGGGAGTCTTGAATTGACAAATATAAAATATGTTTGATGTTTCCGCTTTTGTTCTGTTCTATGCAAAAGTATACCTATAGTTCCCTTTCGCCCGTGTTTGATTCCTTTATATCATTACATATTTCTTGTCGTATATAATATTCTTTATTGCACACACAAATAGTACATAATAATCAGTGATAAATACAGTGTACAAAGGTGAGCTTATCTCTTCAAGAGATTTCTTCAATCGTCGTAATACGTCGAGTTGAGCTTCTCGAAATATAACAATAATATCAAATAATAATAACTATGTATATATCTTCTACAATCATCGTCATAATTCATTCATATCATGAATGAATTATGACGATGATTGTAGAAGATTTCGAGAAAAATCATGCCGAACGGGAGCTACGTATATGTATGCCTCAAATACATTATATTTATATATATACGTATATATATATATATATATATATATATATATATAGCAGCTACCTATAATTCAACCGTTAAATGAAGGTGATATTACCGGCCAAAATTAAGTACAACAAAAATAATGTTAAAACCAAACTCCGTACAACAATGGGCATTCTCCTTTATTAGGTTCAGTCTACTTCAGAATTCGGAAGCGAACGATCGCGCGTTATAACGGGAAATATATTTCTACCCGCATTCTCTGTCATGGTACTTAGAAAGTGTGTTAAATGCAAAAAAAAATGTTACCAGGAAAGTGCCTGGGCTGGAGTGCAGTAGGTGTGACAAAATAGTACATGCTGAACCTGTGTACTCGAAGCTCTCGAATAAACAGCTAAACACTCTTAGAAACTCTCCCGGGATGTAATGGAGTTGCGAAGATTGTATCAAAAACATTTCACGGAGGTCTTCCTTTGTGATTCCCGAAGAGGTCGACGATGATGACGAACATGAGCCAACTGGATCCACGGAAATAGCTCCAGTTGTCGATGCCAAGAAACTGGTGCAGGATATTAGTAGAGAAGTAAAGAAGACATTCCGCGAAGAAATTGGTAGTCTGGAGAATTCACTCGAGTTTCTCGGTAAACAGCTAACATCTATGGAGCAGGCTATTAAACAACAAGACAGCACAATTAAAGATTTTGTAAACAAGAATTACGACCTCCAAAATAAAAACAAGAACCTAGAACTGCGAGTTACTGTCCTAGAGCAAGGGTTAAGGAAATTGAGCAGCAGTCCCTCGCGACATCCCTGGAAATTGTCGGGTTACCTGAAGTACCGTCCAATGATATAAGAAAAGTTGTAAATACTGTAGCTTTAAAACTGAATATAGAGAATAAGGAAATCCAATCATCACGGCGACTGCCAGGAACTAAGGACAAACCAGGATCCATCCTCGTGGAACTAAGGTCGACGGTGCTCCAGCAACAATGGCTAGATGCTGGCAAGAAACACTGCATTACGGCGGGTCAACTTATACCGAACGTCCCGAAGGAAAAGGCAGAAGGTCGTGTTTACATACGGGAGGCCCTCACCAAGTACCAAAAACATTATTATATAGTGCTAAAACACAGGTACTAAACAAGTCTTGTCAATATGTATGGTGTAAGAATGGAAAAGTGTGTGCAAGGAAATCCAGTAATAGTAAAATTTATTATATTCGTACATTACATGATATTAAACAAACTGAAAAGTTATGTTCAGTTAACCCGGAGAAAAAACCAGAAGGGTCCACACCATTGTAAGTCATTTAAATATACTTAATTTTTTTTGCTTGTTTCGATCAAATCAACCGTGATACGAGTATGAACATAAACATTAAAGAAACTTTTAATTGTAATTCTACTAACAATTTTTTCCAACAAATATCACTACAAACTGGTATAAGTCTATCATGTTTACATTTTAATATTAGATCGCTCATAAAAAACTTTACTAAAGTGCAACAAACTATTTGTAATTGTAATTTTCCAATTGGCCTCATAATTTTAACTGAAGTAGGTATCTCAGATAAAATCGTAAACTTATATACCTTAGATGGCTATAGAATGTATTCACAACTACGAACGAACCGGAAAGGTGGCGGAATTATTATGTACGTACGAAATCATATCAAATTCACATTAAACGAAAAAAAAAAACTAAAACTTTTGAAAATCTTACAGGTACCCTAAAATTAAATTCACATCATGACGTGGTGGTGTGTGCAATCTATAGGCCGCCATCTACTAATATAAACTTATGTATAAGGGAGCTATGTAATCACATCACTCAGTTTGATTTAAAACAAAATCTTCTCCTAATTGGCGATTAATGTGTGGAATAAGAGATTACATATAGAAGTGAACAAGCAATTAAATGAGAAAAAATATGTTTTTGCTCTTTTTATTGACTTTTCTCGTGCCTTAAGAGACATTGGTGCATGGTCAGCTAGTTGAGAGATTGGATGATTGTGGAGTGCGTGGCCCATTATTGTTTTGGTGCACAAATTATCTGAAAAATCGAACCTTTACTGTAAAAATCGATAATATCTGTAGCGAAACCATGTCTATAACTAAGGGTACGGCCCAAGGCTCCGTAATGGGCCCCCTGCACTTTTTGTCTTATGTTAATGACATGAGTAACTGCAACGCGCACGGCACATGCTATCAGTTCGGATGATACTTGTCTTGTAATTGCTGATAGAAATCCCCAAATGGCACGCGAACGATTACAATCCGATCTGGATGCTTTAACAAGATGGTGTCATGTGGTCTTGTGCTGAACGCGAGCAAAACAAAATTACTAGTTATTAAATCTCCATACGGTAGACAAGTCCCCATACAGAACCTAGTAGCCCATGACCATGATTGCTTACATACTGTCAACGCATACTGTAATTGTCCATCTATAGATATTGTCAAAACTCAAACATACCTTGGATTGATTATAGATGACAAATTTAACTGGAGCCATCACATCGAACGTGTTTTGCGATAAACTAAGGCAATTTCTTGCGAATATCACGATTCTAAAAAATCGCATCCCGTTTAAGGTGAAGCGTATGCTTTACTACGCACTAGCCGAATGTTATATACAGTATGGCATTAGTAGTTATGGCCGTACCTACAAAACGTATCTTGACCAGATCTATAAACTTCAAGTGAAAATACTAAAAATTTTTGTGTCCCCAAAAATAAAGCATGAATTCCACAACAATTCCACACGGTCTCTTTAAACACTGTAAAATCTTACCAGTACACACTCATGTACATTTTTCAATATTAAAAGATCAATTATTTAATGAATTTTTAAAAAACGTTATCGAACATCCTGTATGCACCCGAGCAGTTTCAATGAACCGGCTTCGTACTCAGCTGGCTAATAATGTGTATGGTGAGCGGTGTACCGGCTATATTGTCCCGCGACTTATAATAGCCTACCTGCAAACCTATGTAACAATATTACTAAGAAAAATTTCAAAACCAAACTTAAACTATATTTTTTAAGCTCTAGTTAGGAATGTTATCACATCACGAAATTCACAAATGCGTAAAAGCGAAATGTGTGGAAGTTATATTATTATGTAAATTTTAGACTGATGATAGCATATGTTTAAAACCTTTGAGTTTTTTGTTGCTATTATTGTATAATTGTGTAAATTATATTGTACAAACGATAAAAAAACGGGAAAACTCGAAGAAGATAGCTTTACCTTAGCTATCTTCTTCGAGTTTTCCCGTTTCCTAATTCATTAAGACTAGCGGGGTCCACTACCTAAGCCTAAGGATTTGGCGAAGATACTGATTTCTACTTGTAGCGACTGCCGTCAGACCTCCACAATATAATAGAGGGAAGATCAGATCTATCTTAGGTTAGGCAACGCGGCTTTTGAAATATAATTTCTAGGACGTGTGGGTTTTCTCACAATGTTTTCCTTCACCGCCGAGCAATTCCAATAATTTTTTCAATTCATAAAACCATATAAATTTAAACGTTTGTTCATAAAACCATATAAAATCAAAATAACACACCTGCACCATTTTCTTTTTCGTTTCTTCCATTTTGACGGTGAGCTCCTTCATAGACCTCTCGTAGTCCTCCATCTCGAGACTGAGCACATTCTTCTTTTTTGCATCGCGGCGCGCCTTTTCCAAGTTATCTTTAGTTAACTTGTGAGCTTCAACTTCCGCCGCTAATTCTTTAGACTTGTTGTCCAATGCAACTGAAAGAATATAATTGTTCAAACTTATATGGCCCTATATCGATACTAATATAATGTGAATGTAATTATTATGTATCCGTCACCATCTTTTGGTTTCGGGGTCGAAAACACTTTTTCCGTATCGTCAAAGTTTAAAGATTTTTTCTATTGAGTTAATATGATTTTACATTCTACATTAAAGTCTACCCCCAGGTGTTTAATCTGAGTAGCGTTAAAGGCAATTACATTTGGTATCACTTACATAATTGCATTTGTGAATTTTCATAATTAGGTTATGTTTAGGTTGTGATATGTTATTTTTTTTCGGTTTTAATTTTATTATACACAAAACAGCAGTGAATACGACGGCAGTATCATCGACGTAGATAAATATTGTAGTACTGTAAGGCTCACGTTAGGCAGATTGATAATATAGATTAAAAGCAGTGTAGGACCGAGTACACTTCCCTGTGGGATACCATACGACACACCAGCATTCGTGCGGTTGCAACGCTCTTACTTAACAAACTTTTTGACGAGCACGGTGGCGCAATCGTGAATGACGCGACTTTGACACAAACGCTCGCCCACATAAGACAAACATGAGGGCGCATCATCGTAGAGAAGTATCTGGCTTTGGACCAGAAGGTTTTCTGCGGTTCTGTGGACTTTGAGAAAGCATTTGGTAGGGTTGTGCAAAAGAATCTATGGAACATTTTGCCCAGATATGGGGTTGACGGTGACCTGCTCCGTGCTGTGCAATCCACTTATGAGGATTGTTTTTACGTCGGAAGGCATACAAGCATACGGTCCACCTGATGTAAAGCGGTTACCGTAGCCTATCAACGCTTGTAATACATTAAGTATCACTCGCGCGATGCCTCCTCTGCTGCTAACACAGCAACTCCTTAGGAGCTTACTGGTGACCTCACTCACACGCAGGAACACAACAACCCTCTAGGGAGTTGTTACTTGGCTGCGGTTTTCTGTGAGGTGGAGGTACTTCCCCAGATGGGCTGCTTTGATGCGCCCTACCTCTCTTAAACCATCCAGACCAGCATGTCACCCTGGTTTGATGTCAAAATTGTTGTCAAACAGGGATACATGCTGTTGGCTTGGCTATTCATCCTATAAGAATAAGATATATGAATGTGGGAATGCGAATGGGTGACTTAGTGGTCAACTGTCTTTATGCAGACGACGCGATATTAATAGCAGAATCACCATCCGAACTGCAAACACTAGTTACTACAATGAAAGATGATTGTATGAAGAAAGGCTTACAATTGAATGCGAAGAAAATCAAGACAATGGTATTTGAAAGAGAGACAACCAGAACGAACACTAGGATTACAGTTGATGGTGTAGTGTTGGTGCAAGTGAATGAGATTGTATATCTTGGTTGCGCTTTTAGCAGCAATGGAAGGTACACCGCTGATATTGAGAGACGAGTGAGTACAGGGAATATGGTGAATGGAGCGTTGGGTAAACTTCTAGGCAGCCGAAATCTAAGCCAAACGGCACAGCTCGCTGTACACAACGCGGTGCTAATCCCAACGTTTACTTGTGGAAGTGAGAGCTGGGTATGGCAGAGAGTGCATGAAAGTAGAATAAATGCGGTCGAGATGAGAGCATTGCGCAAAATTTGTAGCATAATGCTTGCTAACCGCGTTCGTAATGAAGACGTGAAAGGAAGGAAGAAGAGTTTAGGTGTTAAGATAAGAAAAGGCATGCTCCGTAGGTTCGGACATGTAAAAAGAATGACGAAACAGTAATACAATGCCAAAGTAGAGGGATGTAGGAGCCGAGGAAGACCGAGACTAACCTACCATGACAAATTAGTCGTGTTTTATCAGGTGATGTTAGGAGCCCCAGGAACCGGCGAGCGTGCATGAAAAAAGCTATGAATGTTAGAGATGCGAGCGAAGTATGTAAGGAACGCGTCTTATGGCGCCGGGTCTCTCTGTCTACCCCGCAAGAGACCTGGCGTGAAGACACACATACCTAGGGCGCATCAAAGCAGCCCGTTTGGCAAAACCCGCAGCCAAATAACAACTCCATATAGGATTGTTGTGTTCCTGCATGTGAGTGAGGTCACCAGTAAGCTCCTAAAGAGTTGTTGTGTTAGTAGTAGAGGCATCGCGCGAGTGATACTTAACGTATTACAAGCGTTCTTAGGCTACGGTAACCACTTTACATCAGGTGGGACGTATGCTTGAATGCCTTCCGACGTTGTATATAAAAAAACACTGCCTGCCTGACGGATAGCTTGAAAATATAGTGCGTTGGTTGTCGCGTATATCTATTTTATTTAGCTTTTGTTCAAGGATCAATGCCTTTTTAAGACCGTTAATTATTCTTACAATTTATCCTTTCGATCGATAATCATAAAAATACAGGTTGCTTTTTTCACATTTGGTGGATTCGATTGCCGATTGAACCAATAAATGCAGTGGTAAAGACGGTGGTCACTTTACATCAGATGAGCCATATGTTAATATACCTATCAATGTATAACAAAAACATTAAGTAAAATAAAATCTATAACTCGATTTACAAAACATACCTTTTATTTTTTCTATCTCAGCAGTTTTCTGTTCAGAAGCTTCTACTGTCGCAGTCAACTCCTTTATCTTTGTCTGTAAATCAGCAATATCAACCTCACTCACAATATCTTCATCGTTTTTATAACACCCATCTATCTCATCATTGTTTGCAGCAAGTGGTAGCTTTTTACCCTTTGAATCATTTTCTTGTAGTATTTTTTCCAACTTAGCTTTGTCTTGTTCAGCATTGTGTAGTTGAGTTGTTGTTTCATTTAATTTCTTTTTAAGCTTCAAAGCAAATAATCTTAGTTTCGTGTATCTGTAAATTGTTTATATTATACTTACTAATAAAAATTATTATGTTAAATCAAGATCTTCAAGGATCAAATTGGCCTATTAATACAAAATTTTAAAATAATTTGATCTTAACAAATTGCGATCTAGAAAATTGGATCCGGTTTGCTAGATTTTATCATTTACATTAGTAAATTAACAAAAAAAGTATGTATGTATATTTTCACGCCAGGTCCCTTGCGGGGTAGGCAGAGAGAACCGAGCGCCATAAGACGCGGTTCTTACATACTTCACTCGCTTCATAAATAAACCCATCTATAGATAGATAACGCAAACTTACGCATAGATACGCAATAAAAAAAATAATTTTACTTTTAATCCCTTCAATTTTAACGCCGATGTAGTTTATTACACAAATGCAAAAAAATACTATTTGACCATGTGGGAATAACTACATCAAATTTCAAATGTATATTTGTAATAATAACATAAAAACAGAAATGTAAGTATTCACAGATTTCAAGTTTTTCTGTTCATGAATTGAACTTTTAATAATTCGGATCTAAGCAAATAAAAAACATACTTCTCTTCAAATGTTTCATCCAAATCTTTCATTCTAGATTGCTCTTCAGCTTTTGACATTGTAGACGTCGACATATCTTCATGGGGCAATACTAAAATAAAATATAAAGTATTATTTTCGCTTGTATAATGTAGATATTACCTAAAAAGTATATCCGATAATACCAACTACAAAGACATATTACCAGATGATATATGTTGCTGTTTAAATTTTTCTATTTCGTCATGCAAGGATGCTATCATAATATCTTTTTCAGCTACCATTTTTAAAGCATTATTTCTTTCAATAAGAACTTGCTCAGCAGCTGCATTGTTTTGACCAGTTTTCAATTCAGCATTTTCTAAATCTTTTTTCAATTCTTCCATTCTTTTATTTTGATCCTTCTTTTCTTGATTCAGATTGTCTCTATCTTTTTCCAAAGTTTCAACTAGTCGTTCCAATTCAGCGATAGCTTTTTGTAACTTGGATATAGCCTCTCCGCGTTCTTTTAAGACCTGGTTTATTTCCTTCATCTCATTTAGTAACTCTGAGTTTTCCGTTTTATATCCTGATAATTTTGATTTCGCTTCTTTGTATTCTGCTCCTAAAGTATCCAATTCTTTAGCTTTTACTCGAGATTCTTTAATTTCTGCTAAGAGAGATGCATTTTCTTGTTTATATGCTGATAATTTTGTTTCCAACTTCATTATATCAGCTTGCAGGGATACATTTAAATCTGATAAGCTGTCGGCATCATCTTTGGGTTGTTCCAATGAGAGTTTAAGAGTCTCAATTTCTTCCTTTAAAAGTCCATTTAAATCTTGTAAATTATCATACTCTTTTTTGAGCAAATCATGCTGTTCTTGGAACTTCATCATTTGACATTTCATATTATTAATTTCATCTTCTTTTTCAATTTTGAAATTATTTTCAAAAGACGATTTCTGTTGTAGGAGAAATTCAATTTCAGATTTCAATTTTTGAATTTCTAACCTCATATCCTCTGCTTGATTTTTGAGAAGCTTGTTTTCGTTTTCAAATTCTACCAGACTTTCTCTAACATGGAGCTTCTCTTTTACTAATATCGCTTTTTCACTTTCTAATGCTTTAATTTGTAAAGTCACATTTTCAAGGAACTCACTATTTTCTGTATGACTTTCAATTGTAGTTCGTAAGTCATTGTTTTCAGATTTAATTTTTTCCAATAAACTATTTATTTCTTTGTTTTTCTGTAACATTGCATAATATTCTTCAGTAATTTTCATCAGCTGTTGTTTTTCTATTATAACATTGTTATCATGTTCTAATTTTAGTTTTTCTAATTCCTCGTTCAGGCTATTATTACTGGTTATAGTATGTTGAAGACGTTCTTGTAAATCACATATTTCAGATTGTAATAACTCATGTTCTTTTGTCATTTTCTTTAAGTGAGAATTTTGCTGCACTTCACAGGCCTCATTTTGAGAAACCAGTAAGTCATTGAATTGTTTCTCCAAGTTCAGAAGTTTTTCTTTAAGACTAGAATTTTCAATGTTTAGTTGATTTATTTGTGTATCCAAAACTTTAGAAGCGTTGATGATATCATTTTGCCATTTAGGTATATTCTCAGAATAATCTTTTACCGTTTTAGACAGAATAAATCTCGAATTTTTGAGCTGATTTATACAAGCAGCACATTTTAAGATTTTATCCTTGTAGCTTCTTAATTTGACATTTGCCTTTTCTTTTTTGCTCTTTTCAGATTCGTACATCAGAGTTATTTCTTTAATTTTATTCTCATACTCCACCTCCAATTGTTTATTTTGCGAGCTTTCTTCCTTTGACTGAAGATTCAACTGTAACTCAGTAATGGTATTGCTCAGCTCTTCAATTTTTATTTTATAAACATTTTCTGAAATGAACAAATGATATTGATATACAGTTTACGATATTGCTACACGAAGGAACTTAAGGCAGTTTTAATGAATATTAATACTAACTATGAAATGCTGTTTCAAGTACTTTGTTCGGGCCCCTGCAAGGTTCCGAACTAGAAAATGTCAAAAACTTATGTAAAATGTCAGGCGGAACAAAACAAGATGTGTGTTTGACCACGTTTATTATACGACTGAAGTTATATGCTAATACAACAAAATGTAATTGCAGTGATATGCATTGTCAGCGGTTTACATATTTTTGCGTAATAATGTTCTAAGTGACTACTTTGAACATACTGCCACTCAGAGAAAAAAAAGAAAAATAAGAACATAAAGTTTACAACGCATATGCAAATAATTACGAAAGTGTATGAAAATGCAAGAATGAATATAAAAATTATGGTTTAGGTAAATTCTCAAAAGTAATTGTTCTAGTCATAGTAGGGGACGTAGATTTGTCCTCACTCAACACTGATTCACTGTGTGCACGGCGAATTGGAGACTCTGATTCTTGATGGTATTTGTCAATTCCTCCAGGTCTGGTTGATAACTCTGCTAATTCAATGGGTGATTCTCGTCTCGAGGGCCTTCTTCTTGGAAGCAGGTTGCAGGTAGGCCGCCTTTTGACGATGATATAGAAGATACAGATGACTGCCATGATAGATAAGAGTGAGTATATGATAGTCCAATGAGTCGTATTGGTGTCATGTATCTTTTGGAGATTCTGTGTCTTCAACTGATCTAATCGCTGGTGGATTTCTTGAAATGCTGACTTATGATCCTCTATGTTGTCAAGATTGTCATCAGGTACATATGTTTTGATGAGGTCATTAAGTGAGGATGGATATTGAAGACCATTTGTGGGGATCTCGATGTCAGGCTGTAGTACAACGCGATTCTTAAAATCGTATGGTACGTGGATAGTAAATGTGTCACCTTTAAGTGTGCAACCTTGACCTATACTAATTAGTCCATTTCCATATAATTGCTTTGTCATTAATCCAGATGGGCATAAAATGCTGACTGAACATTGTTTGCAACACGAGTACAACCATACTCCTCTCGTCTGTAATTTGATCCATTTGTCGGCGCACTCTCCGAATACAGTCCGACAATATGTTTTATTATCAGTGTTTGTAAACAATCTGACCGCACATAAGGATTGCTTGATTTGAACATTATAAATTGGATAATTCTCATTGCATAATAATCTACTCTTGTCATATTTAATGCATGTTTGTATATCTTTGTCCGTCATCGGCATGACCATGTCTTTCTTGATGTTAAACGCCATGTAATTTGTTGCAGGAATAGTGTACATAGTTTTTCCTTTGCTTTTCAGTGGAAGGGAAATAACGTTTTGCAATTCGAATTTGTCATGACTCAGTAGAGGAATTTTTATTTCAATTATTAAGTATTTAGGTGTCATTCTTGCTTGAGCTTGGAGTAATTTGTACATATCTCGCACATTGTCTGTAGGTAACATTAGCTCGCCTTGCATTTGACCAGAAATGATATTTATTTGAGACTGTAATTGATTTGGAGATATTAAATGCATGTCAACTTTTCCGTGATATATATTAGTTATGGTGTCAAGTAGCGTCTCTTGTACCTTTCTGATGTTGGATATAATTACATCAGCTGATAATGCTGTCGCCATTATATAAATATATTTGAGGGCGTTTTGTGATACCTGTTCGGCGTGTGCTACTTCTTGAGATATATTTTTGAGATGATCGTTGATGTATTGAAAATGTTTATGCATAATTTCTTCGTTCCTCTTCAGAATGTTGTTTTCAGCCTCTAAGATTGAAGTTTGGTTTTTAAACATTGTCAATAAGTGATTTTCATTGTGTTTGACAGTTTCTATGTCCTTTTCATACTGTGTTGCGAATCTTTCGTCTAACACACCAAACAGCGAGTTTGCAATGTATCCAATCCCGTCTATTAGGCCTCTCTTTACTCGATTCCAGGGTTTGTTCATCATGATGTTATTGTAGTGATCCATTTCATTGAGTTCATGCTGGAACTGTGTCAAAATTGGTTTGAAGGTCATCTCGTCGTAAGTAATGCTTTGAATGTGGTTGACATATTGTTGTATATCTGCCATACTTTGCCAATATGTTGTCATATTGTAATAGACGACCATATTCCACTGGTCCTGAACTACTCTCATGTCAGTAATTTTATCAAAATATAGAGTGTTATTATTTTTGAAAGGTGTGACTGTGCACATTTGTTGAAGGGATGGAGTGATTACTGAAAACAGTAATAGAAGTGTGGAGACCAAGTAACTTTTGGCTTTATGCATACGACGAGTTCGTACAGGACTAGAGGGTTGGCAAGGACCGTTGTCAGGGGTATCATCATCCTTGATGTCATTGACATTTTTTATCGAAGCTTCTGATTCATGATTCACAGGTAGCCGGGAAATTTTAACGATAGGTCGTTTTATCAATCCAGTCTTCGTCCTTAGTGTCACGACCCGAACATGCCCGTCCTTCCCCGGGTGTAACTCTTCGACCTTTCCTAGTGCCCATTTTGATGGAGGCATGTTATCTTCATGTATGAGCACAATGTCATTAATCTTCATGTCATCTTGTATATTCTTCCACTTGTATCTCTTCTGCAAATGATGTAGGTATTCGATCGACCATTTCTTCCAAAATGATTTTATCAGATGTTCTACTAACTGCCATCGTGGACGTAAGTCGCTCGGTCCAGTGTTGTCAGATAAGGGAGAGGATATTAAGGAACCTCCCACGAGAAAATGGCCGGGTGACAGATATCCATCTTCTACGTTTTCGGATAATGCATATGAAGGTCGAGAATTCAAGCACGCCTCTACTTGTGTCAATAGCGTATAAAGCTCTTCAAATGTCAATTTTTGCTCACCGATGACCCGCTTTAGATGATATTTGGTACTTTTTACGGCAGCTTCCCATAGACCGCCCCCGCTGGGCCAGACTGGAGCATTGAAATGCCAGGTTATGCCCATGCTGCTTATTTCATCGAGAAACTCTGTGTCAATTCGCTGCAGAGCTTCTTTGTAGTCCTTGCATAAAATTCTGTTTGCTCCAACGAAATTCGTCGCGTTGTCAGTGTAAACATGCTTAGGCAGTCCTCTTCGTGCGCACATTCTTTTGAACGCCGCGAGAAAAGAATCCGATGTCAAATCTGATACCAATTCCAGATGGACGGCCTTGGTAGCGAGACATACAAAAACGGCAATGTATGCTTTGGTCGTTTTTATCCCTCTACCCTTATTGGCCTTTATGTCAAAGTAACCCGTGAAATCACAGGCCGTGTGAGTGAAGGGTCGCGATGGTGTTACCCTGGGCTCGGGAAGATCCGCCATCTGCTGTGTTCTAGAAGGTGTTGAGAACCGGCTACATTTAATGCACTGTCGTATCTGTTTTTTAACCGTTCTCATTCCTCCAATCACCCAGTAGCGCTCACGAAGGAGGGCTAGTGTAAGTGTCGCGCCTCCGTGCAATGTTGTCATATGAGCTTCTTTAATAAGTAACGTTGTCAGCTGGGAATCTCGGGGTAGCAACATGGGGTGTTTTTGGTTGTATGTCAGATGTGAATGTTGTAATCTCCCACCAACGCGGAGAATTCCGTCTTCATCAAGTATCGGGTTCAATGTCAATATCTCACTCTTTGAACTAAGATTTTTGCCCTTTATCAATGCAGCGATGTCATTTTGAAAGTGCTGAGATTGCACTGTCTTTATAATTACACGTCGCGCCGAATGCATTTCGTTCGCCGTAAGGTGTGTTTGTTTACATACGGTGCCTTTCTGACGTGTATTTGCAATAAAACGCTGTACCCAACATATGACACGAACTAGTCGTGACATTGAACTATGTGATTTAAGTAGGTCATATATGATTGGTGACGTAAATGTCTGTACTGCACACACTCTGGAAGTTTTTACTTCTAAGTTGGGTATGTCAACAGTTGTAGGAGAATCTTGTGGAGTGTAAGTTTTTTGCCATTCAGGGCCCTGCCACCATAAGTGATGGTGCTTTAGTTGTGTAGTTGTCAGTCCTCGAGTGGCGCAATCTGCTGCATTGTCTTCCGACTTCGTATGACGCCAACGAGATGCTGGTACAATGTCAAGAATTTCTTTAACACGGTTGGCCACAAAGGTTTTCCACCGTGAGATGTCTCCATGTAGCCATCCAAGGACCACCATTGAGTCGGTCCAAGCTTGAATATCAATATTCACCTTTGTAGGTAAAGAGGCTAAAATTTTCTTCAATAATTTGGTTAGTAACAGAGCGGCGCATAGTTCTAACCGCGGCAAGGTTTCGGGTTTCTTCAACGGAGCTAACTTCGTTTTTGCTGCAATTAACCGACTGATGATTTTATTATTTTCATCTGTTGTTACGATGTATACGGAGCATGCCATGGCTTTCTCACTCGCATCCGAAAACCCATGAATTTGGATGGTAGAACTTGTATTGCCAAGCCATCGTGGTATGTCAATTGTGTTAATATTTTGTAGATCTTCTCGTAATTTATGCCATTCTTGTAAAATGTCGTCAGGGATTACGTCATCCCATCCGATATTTGATACAGACCATACACGTTGGAATAACATTTTTGCCTTTATTGTAACGGGTGATAACCATCCTAAAGGGTCAAATATTTTTGACATGTCAGATAGCATTTTACGTTTCGTGCATACGTATTTGTCAGTGTCAGATTTGGTACCAGTGTGTATTTTATCCTGGAACTTGAAGGTGTCGGATACGGTATCCCATCGAAGTCCCAATGTTTTTGTTGAGTCTGTGTCCTTGAAGTCAACTGGTGTATTATTCAATTGATCCTCAGTAAGATGATGCAGCAGTTCGGGTGTATTGCTGGACCACTTTCTCATGTTCATTCCCGCTCCGCGCAACATATCAATTAATTGAGTTTGGATTTCTTTTGCTGTTTGTATGTCATTACTCCCCGCCAGTAGATCGTCGACATAAACATTGTGTAGCAATGTATGAGAAGCTAAGGGATATTTGTATGAGTCATCAATAGCTAATTGTTGCATAGTTCTCATAGCTAAGAACGGGGCTGCTTTCATCCCAAATGTTACAGTACATAATTGATACTCCTGAAGGTTGTCATTTTTATTTTCCCGCCAAATTATTTTCTGTAAATGTTGATCCTGTTCGTGAACCAAAATCATCCTGTACATTTTTTCACAATCTGCAATGTAGACGTATTTAAATGCTCGCCAGCTAATCAATAAACTTTTGATGTCAGTATGAAGTTTAGGTCCACATTCCATTAAGTCGTTAAGACTGTACCCCGACTTTGTCTTGGACGAACCGTTGACGACGACGCGTAGACGGGTCGTCGTTGAATCTGCTTTATGCACGTCATGATGTGGAAGATAACAACTCGGTTCTTTATGAGTTATGCACTTCTTCATGTGGCCTCTTGTTAGGTAATCATTCATAAACTGATGGTATTTTTCGCTTACGTCGCTGTTTTTATTTAATCTGCTCTCTAATTGTATAAATTGTGCTACCGCCTTAGCTTTGGACGAACCTAGGCGTTCCTCAAAATTTTCAACCATTGGATAACGAACTTCATATTTTCCGTCCTCCAATCTTCGGGTTGTTGAAGCATAGTAGTCTTCACAGTACTGCTCTCTCGGTGTCAAAGTGTTACATTTTTCTGTCACCTCTTCCATCTCCCAAAAGCGAGACATGTCATCCTTGTTATTGGTAAGAACATGGCAATTGAATGTAGTCGTATGGCTTCCCGACAGTACCCAGCCCAACGTTGTTTGTTGTGCGATGGGTTCATGAGACTTGCCCTTCAACAATCCCCCCATAATTATGTCAGAATAGACTTTTACGTCGAGTAATATGTCAATCGGTTTAGAAATATGATAGTTTGGATCTGCTAACAGTATGTTATTTAAATGAGCATACTGTTTTTTAGTAAATGTGTTGTTGGGAAGATTATTGATGACTTGTGGCATAACAAGAGCATCAGTTGTAAAAGTGAAATTGTCATGAATGGATTGACATGTCAATACGACCTTGCCCCTTCCCTTTTTCGGTGCGATCCCTACACTGCATACAGATGCATTAATGTGTTGACGAGGCAAGTTCAGTCGCTGCGCTGCGTTTTCTGTTATAAGAGAGACTTGAGACCCTTGGTCTAAAAGTGCTCGTAATGTCAAATATGTTCCATCTACTGCTTGCACGTTTATCTGTACTGTAGTTAATAGTAATTCATCATTTTGATTGTCAACGTGGTTCACATGTCGGTTCTGCTGATTTTGTAGTTTTGGAAATGTATTTGAAGTGCTGGGTTTCGCAATCTGGTTGCTACCCAAAATGTCATGTAGAAGTGTGTTATGTGTAGAACCGCACATTTTGCATTTTTTGGTGGAATTACAAATATTTTTCTCGTGCATGTATAAGCAATTCTTGCAAATTGAATATTTCGTAAGAGTTGCAAGCTTAGCGTCCGGTGTCATCGCTTCAAATTTCTTACACTGGTATAATGCATGTTCCGTATTGCACAATGGGCATGTGTTGGTTTTGTATGATAAGTGAAATGCTCTATTATAATTCTGCGGTTTTTCTTGTTTATAATAAGAGTTAGAATAAGGGTTACGGGGAAATTTTGCAGTGTTTGCAGGATAGCTTTTCGGCTTTTGAACTGACGTATCCTCTCTCTTCCTTATCGGCTCTAATGCCATAAATTTAGCTTCTAAAAATGACAAAAATTCTGAAAGTGTAGCTAGTTCCCGTGGCGACTTTCTTGACTCCTTGTAGTCACGGTATGTGTCAGTATCTAATTTCTTTGAGATGAGATGAACTATAATTGGATCCCATGTCTTCGTGTCAATGCCAAGATTTTGTATCGCGTGCAGACATTCGATGCTGGTGTCATGTATTCTTTTTAGCTCGAATGATGTTTGATGTTGGACAGCTGGCTGATTGAGGAAAACCTCTATTTGCTTGGTGAACAGCAGTTGTTGATTGTTGTAGCGCTGATATAAGATGTCCCAGGCAGTGTCATAATTGCTTGCAGAAATGTACAGATGTTGAATAAGGCGTTCGGGTTCACCCTTAACCTTTCCCTTTAAATGCTGCATCTTTTGCGTTTTTGTCAAAGTAGGATTATTATGGATAGTTTCACTGAAAAGGTCCAGGAATGTTGGCCATTGTGTGTAATTCCCGATAAATGTTGGAATCTCCAACTTAGGGGTTGCTTCCTTTAGATGTGTAGTCGAAGACAGCTTTCGGCTCAGCTGCTTCTTAATATCGATGTATTGACTTTCGTGTTCTACGTAGTCTGCCTCATAAAGTACGTCCATGTCCTCCATGAGATTGTCAATCTGCCAATGCATTTTGTCAATTTGTTCCCATCTTGATTTTAGGCATCGTAGTTCATCTTCTAACTCCCACTTCTCGTATATATCTTCAACAGAAATAGCCTGAATCTGCCTACGTAAAGCTTTAAAATTCGTTTGTTGTTGGCTAATGAGATCGCGAACTTTACCGCTTGGTTCTAAATGTGTACTCGGACCCTGAATCTTAACACTAGGTTCAGGAGTAGGTTTATCCTGTACCCTCTGTGTCAGTCCTGATGTTGATGGCTGTAAATAAGTAGCGATTTTTTTGCGAGTCCCTTGATAATACTCCCACACTTGTTGATGCATATTTTTAGTAAAATACTCATGAGATTTTTCCGGAAATGTCAAAAGTTGTTCATGATTATACTCGAAATCCTTCCAATAGTTATCAAGTAGTTCTAACCGTTTTGCAATGTATTCAGCAGTTTTCCTGTCAGGCGAATCTTTTTTAAAATTGGTGTTAACTTGTTCAAGACTTTGAATAAGTTCCTGCTGACGTTGAATCGTCGCTTCCATAATTGAAAGTTGAATAGAAATGCAATAAGTAAGAAAATAATGGAAAGATCTTACTTGTTAGCTGTCAATATTTACGCTGTTGATGAGGTGGTGAACTACCCTGGATAGTATAGTTCAGCCGCAACGCAAGATGTCAAAAATATCCTTTTTATGCACTGAATGTCAAAATCACTGTTCTCTCTGCCTACCTCGCAAGGGATTTGGCTTAAAGTTATAGCATAGCATAGAATGTCAAATTAAAATGTCAAAAGATAAAAATATGCACTGTACTATTTTATAATAAAAAAATAGATTGTCAATGTTCACTTATTTGTCACAATTATTGTCAATATATTTTATTAATGTCACGAAAATGTTCCACGTGTTATAATGTCACCAAAATGTTCCACGTGTAACCCCGTTGTTCCACGCGTACTGTGTCACCGCCGTATAAAATTGTCAATTTGCACTTTTCACCAATGTCACTGATTCACTTGAGTACCGAGTGATCCTGTTTTTGACCACACCGCACGCAAGGTCAAAATCTCGAAGGACCAAAATGTTCGGGCCCCTGCAAGGTTCCGAACTAGAAAATGTCAAAAACTTATGTAAAATGTCAGGCGGAACAAAACAAGATGTGTGTTTGACCACGTTTATTATACGACTGAAGTTATATGCTAATACAACAAAATGTAATTGCAGTGATATGCATTGTCAGCGGTTTACATATTTTTGCGTAATAATGTTCTAAGTGACTACTTTGAACATACTTCATTCATTTAATGGGGCTTGACAAAGCAAAAATGTTGCTGGGCTTGACAAAGCAGACTATTTGTGTACAAGCTTCTACATAGAACACCCAAAATGAGTGCAATGCAAAACCATTACTGTTGTATGTAGAGTTTATTTGCAGAACAAAATAAATTATTGGTAGCAGCGATTTGGTGAAAAATTCTGGGACCTAAATATATATAAAGTTGAAAATTTTAGGTGCCACATAAAGGGGGAGGTATATAACAGGCTAATATAACATCATAGGAACACAACCATATCTAATAACCCTAGTGTTAAACTAGGTAAATAGCTCCTACCCTACAGAAGACAAGCTAAATAATAAGATTGAGTAAGTGATGTCCAAGTAAACTCCAGGAATGTCCGCGGTACTAGCAAGAGTAACAAAGTTCAAAACAGATAAGTCGGATGCTTGTTTGTCACCTGGCACAGTATCAAACAAAATGTATCCTTATGGCTGATCCAGATTCCACTAGCTCGGTAAGAGAGCATATTTGGGGCTCCCAAATTGTAAACTACCAGTAGGCTAACTACTAGTGCCCTAGATACTAATGGATAGAGGAGGTGTAAAAAGATCTATGGGAATTTCAAGTCAACAACTAATAATAATAATAAATATTGTCGGACAAATTACACAGCGCCACCTAGCCCCAAAGTGAGCGAAGCTTGTGTTATGGGTACTAGACAACTGATAAACATACGTAAATATTTTTTTTTTTGTTAATACATACTTATTATACATAGAAAATACCCAGACCAATACAAACAGACATGTTCATGCACACAAATGTTTGTACTGTGTCGGAATTGAACCCAGGAGCGTTGGTGTCAAAGTAGCGTAACAGCGCGTTTCACCACTGTGTCACCGAGCTCGTCAACTAGAGTGAAGTAGCACCGAATTAAGAAGACTGGAGATTTTGTATCGGAGACACGATCCGCTTCAGGTCACGGAGTCAATAGAGTAGTAGTAGTAAGACTAACCTGTCTGCATTTTGTCTTCTAATAATTTTAGTTGTTCCCTTTGCTCCAAGCCGATACTATTAAACTGTGAAGTTTGAGCTTCAAGTTCACTGAGTTGAGTAATGAGTTGTTCATTCTCATCCAGGAGTCTCTTGTGTTGTCTTTTTAGTGAAATAACTTCACTATCTAAATTAGACAATTGTTGTGCAGTATCAGCTGCATGTTTATCCTTTACAATCAATTCAGCTTTATAATTACTAATTTCTTCTTCATATTGCTTACATTTATCATTAAGAGTTTTAATTTTACTTTGAGCTGCATCCACTTCAGTGATATAGGTAAGTTTTTGTTCCGTCAAAGAATCTACTAGTTCTTGTAAAGTCGTAACTTTATCTAATGTTGATTTCTTTTCAGATTCATACTTATCAAATTGAATTTTATAGTTCTCAATTTCATTTTCAAGTTCTGCAAAAATTTTATTATTTATAATACATAGCATTATCAGTATTATTTTTGACCATGTCTTTTATAAAAAAACATAAAACTAACTACTGAAACAAAATTAAATTTTTTTTACACTAGACTGGAAAATAAGTGTATGGTCTGCCTGATGATAAGCAGTTACCATAGTCTATAGACAGTTGCAAGGCAAAACCAGGGGTTTCACTCATGCGTTGCTGACCCTGTGAAAAATATTTTCACACCTTTCTTAAAGAATCGCATTCTATAATCCCCTAGGTAAAACCTCGATAGGGAATTCATACCATACCTTAAGAGTTCACTTAAGAGAAAACTTCTTTAGAACTGCACAGTACGCAATACAATTTCTCAAAATATATAAATTATAAATTGCCTACAGATATAAATCATGGAAAGTCTCACATCTTTCTTAAAGATTCTCGTGCTATAATGCCTTAGGCAAAACCTCGATAGGGAATTCATACCACAACTTCACTTTAGAAAACCTCTTCACACAGAACTGCACAATACGCAGTACAAAGGTGTCAAAAAATATAAATTATAAATTGCCTACGGATATAAATCATGTAATGTCTATGATGATTTTCTAAACTCTATTAAAGTCATACTAAACCAGGATAAATAAATATAATTTTAATGTCTTTCAGTTTCAGTCAGTCAATCAGTCAGAGCATGCCTCTTCTTATTTTAACACCAACACTCTCTTTCAGACCAACTCACGCCTAACATGATCATTGAGAATCGCAAGAACGGTCAACCTCTACGGTAACCTGCCAATAAACATAAATTTAAGTAAATTGTAGAATATAGAAAAAATTTAATTTCTATTTATGTTGGTTTAAAAAGTGAACGAATTTATCTTCCATCTTCTGGTATTTTAGCAACACTACTGTGTCGCCTAGAAATTAAAACACCAAAACTTTAGTGTTTGCATATTTAAAAAAAAAATCAGAGATGCAATTTATATTAGTAACAGCAATATGGGTTGTTAAAGCTACTCGCTAGAGCACAAACTTCACTGGAATTGCTAAGAACAGTGGATTTGATGGTATGTAATCAAGTTGTTTTGTCATGAGGCAATCATGTCCAGTAGGAAACGAATAGGAAATCCTATGATAACAGCGACATATATTGACCAATAGAATGAAAACAGGATCACACCTACTAGTCAAGTCACGAAAACTATTTCAACAATAATTAAATTTAAGTACCTGATTTAGCTTGTTTCGCTTTTTGTGCTATTGCAAGCAAGCCCTTACATTTCTGTTTCAACTCATCTCTGTTCAAGTCATCAAGCAGATTTCGCTTAGCACCACTGTCTTGATTCTAGAAACGGAAAAATAGCAATATGATGCATTAGTCATTTATCATCAAACAGAATTAAACTTGATCAGTGTCAAAGGTAGCAACTAAAATATTACTAGAACACATAAAAAGGTATAACAATTATGCGGCACAAAGTAAATTCCAAATCCTTGCAATCAATTATTAACTAGGTACATATAGTAGATAATTTAGTAATTATGTGTAAAGGGAAAAATGTTTACTTAAAAGAAAGTTGTGTTATGCATCAAAATCCTCAGGTGCAAAATTACGGGCACATTTAATATAATGGTCGAATTTATCATATCACACGAATGTTAATATTATGTACTATCGTCAATATTACTTGAATACTTATCATACCAAGGTTTCCAATGGGCTATCCATTTTGTTTACAGAAATAATTTAATTTGAAACAATTTATCAATCCAATCTATTTATTCATTTCTGGTATATAATGTTGATATATGAAAATTAATGAAAATAGTTGTAAAATAACACGGACTAACAAAAACGTTCAAGGAAATTTAGCTATCACATCACATCACTAAAACAGACACAATCAAGACAGGAGAAACTTCTGAGGGAAAAAACAGTAGTTACTTCTTCTTAGTCTAAATTTTAGGCGTCTGCTGTTCCTCTTCATGAAGGGATCTGCCATTATCAACACAAATTAATTATAAAAAGATCATGTCATATGCAGTCATATGTAATTGTACACATACAAATATTCACATTACATCGGAAAGTCATATTCGAAACGGATTCTAAAGTTTTCACTGAGATTCTAAACATTTTGAGTGAAAACATATTAAAAGCGTGCACGTACTGGTGACCTCAAGTTAATCCTCTTCTTCACATAGTCGTACAACTTCCTCGACCTTTGTAGACCAGTGCAGCCTGGAAACGTACAACGGCGTCGATGGTATTTCCACGCGCAGTTGCGATGGTCCTGCACGATGCCGCAGTAGCTTGGAAGGCTTATTTCTCTTCTTTATAGTTAGCAAAAATCCGGTTGCAAAACTTTGTGAGAGACCATGCAACGAATTGACTTCTCCCTGTGAGATGGTAATGCGAACTTTTGCGTAAGCACGTCCCGGGATTAACGTATTTATAGTCGGCACTGCTGATGAGCGAGTGACACGATACGGTACCTTGCGTAGCGCACCAATAATAGAGAACACCATTAAACTTTTTTTTTATACTACATCGGGTGGCATACAAGCATACGGCCCACCCGTACAGCGGTTACCATAGCCTATTAACGCTTTCAATACATTAAATATCACTCGCGCTACGCCACCTCTGCTGCTAACACAGCAACATATGAGCTTACTAGTGACCTCACTTACACGCAGGAACACAACAACCCTCTAGGGTGTTGTTATTTGACTACAGTTTTCTGTGAAGGATAGGTACTTCCCCAGACGGGCAGCTTTGATGCGCCCTACCTCTCTTAGAGCTCCCGCACACTTACAATTTCAAGTTGGCCGACTAAATCGCAGCATATACCAATAGGCGTAATAGTATATGATAGCCCGCACATCCCATGCAACTAAATCGTCCAACTTACTAATTGGACTCCAATCGTATCAGAATCGCGATTCCTTTCCGATTCGCTCAAATTAAAAAGTTGGCCAACTGTCGGCCGACTGCTTATTAGCACGGATACAATATGGAAGCTCGTAAACTATCCAACTTAGTTGGTCAGTCGCACGGCGAGATGACAGAAGACAGCACGCGTGCGCATGATTGCCCCACGGACCGGTCACTTCTTTCGAACGAAAAAGTCGAAGAACTAATAGATGAAGTGTAACAAAGGCCGGTGCTATCCAAAAATGACTTAAGGCATTACTCTGGCATAAATCTTAGGTGAAAACTATGGGAGGAAATCTGCGAAGCTCTAATAAGTAATTGGATTTTAATGAGTAATTTGGACTCATTTTCTTTTTAACTACCATTGATGTACTTGGAACTAATTTTCTTTTTTAACTACCATTGATGTACTAATTATACGGTACTAAATTCCTTTAGATTACTTAATAATCATATAATTAATATTTTTTTTACATTAAACTAGGGATTAGATTGGAAATTGAATTTAAAGAATTTGGGGTTAAGTACCTATATCATTATTTTTATTATATTAGGATGTTCGCGCGCCATCTAGCGGCGCGACAGCGAGTCAGATCGACGAGACTGCACTATGCGCGTGTGCGGTCATTGCGAAAAATACTTGTTCAATCACCGACGTCTCCTTTGTAATCGAAAAAAAATTTTAAATTATACATTTAGAAGCAATACACGAATATTTATTTCGAAAATATCACGAAACATTGGACCTTCGAACCACATTTGGATCAAAAACGACCAAGTTTGATTTCAAGATACCACGGAAGTCGTTACCCGGCAGGTATCAATACCGAAGACGCAAAGACGAAGGAAGACAGACGTTAAATACGTAATACCAGCAGGAGGAATCATACGGTCAGGTCAGATCTTTCCATTCTACTCTCATCCCAATTCAATTTGTGCTAGTATAGTGCTGTGGTTGTGAAATTCCACCAGTTAGTATACATTAGTGACTTGGTGACTTTGCTGCCTACTGTGCGTGTCCTCAACACGCGGGTGATTTTATGCGATTGTGAATACTCTTTGCTTTCTATTTTCTCCCCAAAATGAGTGAAGACGCGAAAAATGCCGCAAGTACTAAACTTAAAGTGCCTACATCGGCACGGGAGGGTAGTCGTTCGCCATCAGCAGAAAGTTCTAGTTTTGATTTTAAATCGACCGTTACAGATCTTAAAAGGCAAAGAGGAGTGTTTAAAGCGCGTTTAACTTCATTTGAAAAATATATTTCTAAATTGCAAAGTAATAATTTAGTGAAAACCCAGTTAATCGAGCTAAATTTAAGAGTTTCACAACTAGAGTCTGTTTTTGAAAATTTTAATGATATTCAAAATAAAATCGAGCAATTTTCTGATGAGGACGATATTTTGACTCAAATTGAATATAGAGAAAACTTTGATGAACAGTATTATGCGTGCGTTTCTGTTGCTAAATCGATAGTAGAAGAGAATAACAGTGATAATGCCGGAAGTATTAATATCACGAATAATAAAAATCAACTGTCGCAAATTAAATTACCTGACATCAAGTTGGCATCCTTCGATGGCTCATGGGATTCATGGTTAGAATACAAAAATTCGTATCTTTCCATGATTCATAAACGTACGGATCTAGACGCCATTCAAAAATTTCATTATTTGCGGTCATCACTCAGCGGTAGTGCACTCCAGGTGATAAGTGCTTTGGAATTTACAGCTGCAAACTATGTGCACGCATGGGAATTGTTACTAAACAGGTTTCAAAATGATCGGCTTTTGGTACACAACCACATCAAGTCGCTATTTTCGATACAAAATATGAATAAAGAGTCGCCTTTGCTTATTAGAAAATTAATTGATTGTATCTTACGTAACCTACGTGCACTCAAATCCTTGGGCGAACCCACCGAGTATTGGGACACCCTACTTATTTATGTAATCGTGTGCAAGCTTGACTCTTCTACCGAGAGAGAGTGGGAGAATTATAAAGGCACGTTAATTTCTAGTTTGCAAAGCGAAGACTCAAAACGTAAACTAAAGTTAGACGATTTGTTGACTTTCCTTAGGAACAGAGCTGATTTATTAGAAATGATTCATTTTAATGGTAATAATTCCAATTTTAATAAATTTAATAACAATTCAAACTTCAATAAATTTAATAATAACAAGCCTCATAATACGAAACCGCCGGTGGTGCAAACGCACACTCATAGTTACGTAGCCGCCAGCAATGCGAAGTCGGTTAAACGTAGTACTCGTGTCAACAACTGTGTTATGTGCCGCGGTAATCATGCGCTGTTTAAGTGTAGTATGTTTTTAAACTTATCGATGGACGTTAGATACAAGTTAGTAAACGACAATAACCTATGTCATAATTGTTTGCGTGCAGGACATTCAATTCATGATTGTTTCTTCGGCCCCTGTCAGCAATGTAAAAGTAAACATAACAGTTTATTACACAGAGATTCGCCTACAAATAGGACTATCGGTTCGATAACACATAATTCGCTCGATGCAGCTCAGGTAAATTCGACTGTGCTGCACTCGTCATTAGGTGCAAATTGCACACAAAATATGTCGGCATCTCAGCTGACTACTCGACCGGTTTTGTTATCGACGGCACTGGTCGAGGTGATAGATGATAACAATAAGCGACACACGGCTCGCGCGCTCCTTGATAACGGGAGCCAACACTGTTTTGTCTCTGATGCATTTTGTAAACGAATTAAATACACGAAATTCTTACAGTCCACTGCGCATATTTCAGGTGTGGGACAGTCGGTCTCACACTCGAATAAATCATGCGACTTAACTATACATTCGAAAGAAAACGATTATTATACGAATATACGTTGTTTTGTGTTACCGTGTATCACGTCGACCTTGCCGCCCGTGAGTATTGACGTTGATGCTATACGAATTCCCGGTAATATTGTGCTAGCTGATCCTAAATATTATGTACCCTCCGAAGTCGATATATTAATCGGTGCAGATTTATTTTGGGATCTTTTAAACGAAAATAAAATACGATTACAGTGCGGACCGTACTTGCATGACTCGAAATTGGGTTGGTTAATATCCGGACCTATTTATACGAATAAGTTGCATCGTAACAATAATATTCAGTGCAATTTTGTACATAGTGTAGATGTTGACTTACAGTTAAAGAAGTTCTGGGAATTAGAAAATATTTCGCAACGGAATACTTTTACTAGTGACGAACGTAAATGCGAAGAACTGTTCTCTAGTACGACTACCCGTGGATTGGACGGTAGATTTTCGGTTCGCATACCATTGAAAGAATCAGCTAACTCGTTAGGTGATTCATATACGACAGCGATTAAACGATTTACTTCTTTAGAAAGAAAATTAGAGCGTATGCCTCAATATAAACGGATGTACACGGATTTTATGCGTGAATATCGGCAAATGGGGCATATGACTAAAATTAATAAGTACAGTCAGCCACATTATTTTCTCCCACACCACGGAGTATTTCGTGATGACAGTACAACCTCGAAATTGAGAGTTGTATTTGACGCGAGTTGTGTTACCACCACTAATAAATCCCTAAACGATATTCAGTTTGTCGGACCTAGCCTGCAAAGCGATATTTTCTCCATTTTATTACGTTTCAGACAGTACTTATCAGTAGCTTGTGCCGACGTCGAAAAAATGTTTCGGCAGACGCTCATTCAGCCAGATCAACGCAATTTGCAACTTATATTATGGAGAGAACGTCCCTCAGATCCGATAGATGTTTATCAATTAAATACTGTGACGTATGGCACCGCGTCGGCGCCGTACCTGAGTATACGATGTTTAAAACAAATCGCACAGGAATGCGGCGACGAAGTTGTGTCAGGCGTTATCAGAGACGATTTTTATGTAGACGACTTATTAACGGGACATGATGATCCTCAAATGTTAGTCACCATTTGTGAAAAGACGTCACGAATTTTAAAACAGTACTGCTATCCATTACGTAAATGGACCTTTAGCGGTGATATCACCACAACGACTTCCTCGAAGGAGTTAGCGATAGGCGAGCATACCCAAACTAAAACACTAGGATGGCATAATAAGAGTGACGAGCTTCATTTCACCACTACATTAGAGACGATTGATATTTCACAACTCACTAAACGTAAAATGTTGTCAGTAATTTCACAAATTTACGACCCTTTGGGTCTTCTAGCGCCGGTTGTAATTGTGCCAAAAATTCTTTTACAAAAGTTGTGGTTGTGTTCTATTGATTGGGATGATCTTGTTCCCAGTGGAGTCGCCGAAAAGTTTATGCGATTCGTAGTTTCAATTCGAGAACATTTACACGACTTAACAATCGAACGATGCGTGACGAACGTTCGCAGTAGACGTACGGAACTGCATATATTTTCCGATAGCTCACAGGATGCCTACGGTGCCGGTGCTTATATACGTACCATAGATAACGACTCGAAAGTGTCAATGAAACTACTTTGTGCAAAAAGCAAGGTAGCACCGTTAAAAACGCTTACAATTCCGAAGTTAGAACTTTGCGGTGCTCTTATCGGGGCTCGATTGTACAAGAAGGTTGCTGGATCACTTAAAATGACGTTCGATTCTGTTTACTTTTGGACGGACTCTACGATCGTGATGGGTTGGTTACGAATGTCACCACACTTATTAAAAACATTCGTTCAAAATCGAGTCACAGAAATAAACGAACTAACAGGCGATTCAATGTGGTTACATATAGACGGTCAAAATAAGCCGACCTATTGTCGAGGGGTCTTTACGTCGACGCGCTTATTGATAACAATTTATGGTGGAACGGTCCGACTTTCTTGCATTGTTCTAACTGGACAAACAATAATCAGTCGATTCCAGTTTCTAACGACTTACCAGAACTCAAAAGTAAGTTGGTTACTGCAATTTGTATTAAGACGGAAAGTATAATCGACTTTGACAATTTTTCAACGTTTATTAAATTTAAACGGTCAGGGGCCTATTTACTTAGATTCATTCATAACTTACGTAATAAACACGCACGACGACATTTTTTTTTTTTTGGCAGTATTTTTATCAGTGCTCACCTAGTCATAAACTGCACGGTAGGGAAAAAAATTGTGACGATTCCAAACAAATGTAGCCATTTTTACGGAATAAAAAGATTTTGACTTGACTTTGACTTTGACGAACTGGACCCTTATCGGCTGCAGAGCTATTTGAAGCACAGGTGATGTTAGCGCGTGTTGCTCAAATTCAGTCGTTCCCGTCAATATATAATAACTTACTAAATAAACTACCCTTAAAAAAATGTAAGGAAGCAAATAAGGTTATTAGTTTAAATGTATTTTTGACGACAATAAATTAATTCGTGTAGGTGGTAGATTATGCAATTCATCTAGTTTTGATTATGATAAGCGGCATCCGATGTTGTTGTGTTGCAAAAGTCGATTCACCGTGCTTTTATTCCAGCAGGAACATAAGAACTTGCTTCATGCTGGACCCCAGCTTCTGTTGTGCACTATTCGTGAAACTTGGTGGCCTCTGGGTGGTAGGAATCTCGCTAGAAAGATCGTGCACCAATGCGTAAAATGTGCGCGCATAAGAGGCAAGACTTTAACGCCGATCATGGGCCACCTGCCAGCTCAGCGCTTGGAGCCAGGTTTTGTTTTCATGCGAACAGGCGTAGACTATGCCGGTCCAGTTTTCATATTGAACCGCCAGGGTAGGGGTGCTCGATTAGTGAAAAGTTACATTTGTTTATTTATTTGTTTAGCAACACGATGCATTCATTTGGAGCTTGTTAGTAGCCTATCCACTAATGATTATATTTTAACTTTAAAACGATTTATATCTAGACGTGGGAAACCTGCAGAAATATTTTCCGACAACGGGAAAAATTTTGTTGGTGCGGAAAAGGAATTTCCATTGGCATTAAAAAACAATTATGGCAGAATAGTCGATTTTGCTGCCAATGACGGCATAAAGTTTAGTTTCATTCCTCCTTGCGCGCCTCATTTTGGGGGAATTTGGGAAGCGGGGGTGAAGTCCTGTAAGTATCATCTTAGACGCATAGTAGGTACTTCTAAATTAACTTACGAGGAATTCAGCACTGTGCTGGCACAGATTGAAGCTGTTCTGAATTCCCGTCCCATATCTGCCATGTCCACAGATCCCTCTGACTACCTTCCCTTAACTCCTGCCCATTTCCTCATCGGCCGACCTTTGACCACTCCTGCCTGCACTGACGTCACCGAAGTACAGAGCAGTCGCTTGGTGCGCTACGATCGGGTCGAACAACTACGACAACACTTTTGGAAGCGCTGGTCGACAGAGTACGTGGCTGAACTACAGGGCAGAAGCAAGTGGAAGACGAATTCGAGCGACATAAAACTCGATACTCTTGTCCTTCTTAAGGAAGATAATCAGCCGCCTCTTAAATGGCGCCTTGGGAGGGTTAAACGTGTTTTCCCCGGAATTGATGGAGTTTCACGAGTGGCGGAAATCCTCACAGCGACGGGAACAGTGCAGCGAGCCTTTTCAAAAATCTGCCCACTTCCGCTGCCAACACACGAAGTAAAGGACCATTCTGCGATTCTTACTGGACCATCGACGGGACCTACGACTCCGTCGATGTAAACGAGGAGTTTATCGATTATCTTTTGGAAGCTAAGGTGGAGCTTCCAAGGCCGGCGGTATGTTCGCGCGCCATCTAGCGGCGCGACAGCGAGTCAGATCGACGAGACTGCACTATGCGCGTGTGCGGTCATTGCGAAAAATACTTGTTCAATCACCGACGTCTCCTTTGTAATCGAAAAAAAATTTTAAATTATACATTTAGAAGCAATACACGAATATTTATTTCGAAAATATCACGAAACAAGGATTATTAACAGATACAACCTATATTATAACCAACAAAAAGCTTCTTATGTTACTCCTAAAAGGTTTATGATGAACAGCAATGAAAATAGAAATAAATAATTAAGATAGTTAAGTATTTTATTTTAATAATGTATTTTGAATTTTAATACCCACCAAAAATCAAACCTATTTTGTATTTTTTCTTATTTTTCACTTGAAACAATGAATGAAAAAAGTATTTGCATTTTGTATTTGAATACTTTTTGTACCCCATTCCACATTTCTGATTTTTAAGTACCTAGTTCTACACTTTATCCTATTGAAATGGAACAGATCCATGAGGTTGAATAATGTAAGATGTTAGATACTGCCGAACATTTACACTATTTGTAATGTTGCTTCCCCTATTGTTTTCTGCTTGACAAATAATGACGGTATTCGTCCAAAGGACATTCGTGCAATGCATCCTTAAATGTTATTCCGTGTTTTGAGCGAACGTAGTTGTGTAAAATACATACTGCCTTTATAATCTTTACAGCAAAATTTATATGGACATTTATAGGGCGATGAAATATACACCATTTGTTAGCTAAAATACCAAACGCCCATTCTACCAATCGATGTGCTCGGGTATGTCTGTAATTAAACGTACGTTTTGCGTAGTTTAAATTTTTCTTTGAGTAAGGATGTAATAATATGACTTGAAAGCCTTATACTTATTGCTGGCCTGATTGCATATATCAGCTCACCAAAAGAAGAAATACTCATTCTGTAGAATGAAAAAAAAAATATCTGGGAACATCGACATCTCATTTTATAATGCAAGGTATGATGTTTTCCATATTGTAATCTGTGACGTAGCAAAGGATGCACCCAAAATGTTCTCGTTTGTTTACTTCTTCTTCTTATGAATAGAGAAATTAAAGCATTGCTTTACCCCATTTTCAGGCATACGTCCCCTAGCTAGCAACACTATTACCGACTAAATCAATTAGATCAGCGGCTGGCAACCAACACAATAAAATCGGCCGATTAAATTGTGAGAGTACGCAATTTAGTTGTTCGATAGTCTGCCAACTTGAAATTGTTAGTCTGCGGGGTCTCTTAAACTACACACAGATGAATTCTGTGCACTAGGATGTATGTTAACGTTGTCGACTTTTTAACTGAAAACCGGGGAATCCAGCTTTCAGGCATCTGATGTCCCTCAGCAGCGCAGCGTATAAACGTCGACGTATTCCACGATGATTAGCGGTAGATTATATATTTTTTTCGTAACGAAACGTTGTCTAAATCTATCTCCTTCAAAATACCTACGACGTCTTCAGTAGTTTTCTCTCCATACCTCCTGCGTGACGGCATCTCCGCGGTTTTGCCGAGCGTTTTGAACAACATAATCTTGCTACTTCAAAACTTACTTTCACTGAAGATACACTTGTAGATCCGCATTCGTGCAAAGTGGATGGTGGCGAGTTATGTGAACGCGAACAACTCGTTGGCTTTGAGTTGTTCGATGCCCCCCATCCCCTGGCGGTGCAAACACGGGGCGCTCTTAAACTGTGCAAAGGCCAGGGTAAGAGCGTCTCGTTATTTTGGATAAACTCGCCAGGAGCGCCGCACTGGGGTTGCGGAGGCGGCCAGATTACGACCGCTGCCCTGTCTCATTTATCAAAGGTATGATCCGTAAGGAGACCATTGACGAATGGGACAGGAGATACAAATCGGGAACAACAGCTTCGACGACGAGTGCTGCTTCTTCCCGAGTGCGGCGGAGGCGTACGGCATCGTGGGCAAAATGGTGCCGTCGAGCATCACCACGCAGGTCCTCTCGGAGCATGGTGGGTTCTCCGCGTACTTGCACAGATTCAAGTGCGCGGATGACCCATCGTGCTTCTCGAGATCGGCGTGGACCAGACAGTGCAGCACATATTGTTTCGGTGTCCCGCATTCTCCAAACAGAGGTATGATTTGAAGCAGGAGTTGGGAATGCGGGTCATCGAAACTACAGTCTCCGAAATACTGGTGGGGAAAACAATACTGAAATTTTTAAATACTGCGTGAGTCTAGCCACGGCTGTCATAGACCGCAACAAGCAGACCGGCTCCGCCTAGGACTAATGCAGTATATACCTCGGCTATATTTTGTATAGCCGATGGGATCGCGGTGGCTAGGTGGAGCTGTGAAGCTCGCTGTCGCCCGTGTCTGGACTGACGCAGTATAGGGAGGGCAACTGGAAATACGTAGTTATGATAGCTTCACCGGCGTTCTAAAATGGGCCAAAATTAATTTTTTTCGGAAACAAAACTGGAAGATGATTAAAATACTTATTGACATTACCTTCATTACTTATCTACGAATCTACTAAAGCCACATTTTTTAACAAGCCGACTAAGGCTTAATTTACGAATTTATTTACGAAGGCTTAATTTATTAACCCGTCGGCTTGCACGTCGGATTGCACAACAACCATGTTTTACTAAAATTGTGTACCAAAATTTCGTAATAATTTACCTGAGTACCTAATGGAAGAACAAAATGTTCAAATTCTTAAATGAAACTTTAAAATAGAAACTATTAGAAAAATGTTATTATACTAGTATCGAGTTTCATACACATTTTATTATTGTATTAATTATTTATCATTTATGTATTATTGTATTTTACATGTTCATTGAAAAAGCATTTGATAGGGTCGTACGAAAGAATCTCTGGAATATTTTGCCCGGATATGGGTTTGACGGTGACCCTGCTCCGTGCTGTGCATTCGACTTATGAGGATTGTAGAGCATGTGAGACGGCAGCTTGTCGCCCTGGTTTAATATCAACATTGCTGCCAGAAACGGATGCGTGCTGTCGACTCGGCTATTCATCCAGTATCTGGACAGCTGTCTTCAGAGAGTAAGAAATATGAATGTGGGAATGCGAATAGGTGATTAAATGATGGGTGGTCAACTGAATGCTTTATGCAGATGCAGGTATTAATAGCAGAATCACCATCCGAACTGCAAACACTAATTATAAAAATGAAAGATGATTGTATGAGAAGAAATACCAAGATAATAGTATTTGAAAGGGAGACAACTAGAACGAACACTAGGATTACGGTTGATGATGTAGTGTTGGAGCAAGCGGATGAGATAGTATATAGTAATGAAAGGTCCACCGCTGATGTGGAGAGACGAGTGGGTGCAGGGAATAGAGTGAATGGAGCGTTGAGTAAACTTCTAGGCAGCCAAATCTAAGCCAGAAAGCAAAGCTCACTGTACACAAAGCGGTGTTAATCCCAACGTTAACTTATGGAAGTGAGAGCTGGGTATGGCAGAGAGAGCATGAAAATAGAATAAATGCGGTCGAGATGAGAGCATTGCGCAAAATTTGTGGCATAACGCTTGCTGACCGCGTTCGTAATGAAGACGTGAGAGAAAGAGTTGGTCTGAAAGAGAGAGTCGGTGTTAAGATAAGAAAAGACATGCTCCGTTGGTTGGACGTTCGGACATGTTTATAGAATGTAGGGCGAAGGAATGACGAAACATATATACAATGCAATAGTGGAAGGATGCAGGAGCCGAGGAAGAGCGAGACTAACCTACCATGACCAAATTGATCCTGTTTTATCTTGGTTTTCTTCGCATTCAATTGTAAGCCTTTCATCATACAATCATCTTTCATTGTTGTAACTAGTATTTGCAGTTCACATGGTGGATCTGCTATTAATACCGCGTCGTCTGCATAAAGCAGGCATTTGACCACCAATTTGACACAGCTTTACTTTATGTAGTAGACAACATATTATCGGAACAGGATTCAAGTCAGGGTACGATACTGACACTGTTAGATTTCTCACCAGCTTTTGACAGTTTAGTAGTCGCCTCCTACTTGCTAAATTGTCTTATTACTGGGTGCAACCAAAATCGCTCGTATGGTTCGAGAGTTATCTTTGGAATCGTTCGCAATCTGTAAAACTAGTGGGTGATGATGGTGCTTTACTCTCTGAGTCAAAACCTGTTCAGCCCACTGCTTTTTATAATTTACACTGCCGACTTTGCCAGAGTAATAAAGAATTGCAAATTTAAGAATTGCAAATTTCACTGTTATGTCGATGACGTTCAGTTATATATATCTGAAAAGCCCGAACGTATTTGTTCTGCAGTAAGTCGACTCAATGAGGAACTGGGGCGTATTTTGGAGTGGTCTAAGCACAATTCTCTTATACTTAATCCTACTAGTTCAAAGTATATGGTGATCGGTACTAAATTACAAATCATAAATAATGACCCCCTAGTGACTATTGATGGCAAGCAAATAACTCGAGTTGAAAAGGCAAGAAATCTAGGCTTATTGTTTGTCTGCCAGTTAGGATTCGAGAGTCACGAGCTGAACTTGGCGACGAGTTGTTTTTACCGGCTAAGTGTATACAGTAAGTGCTAAACAGCATTCGAAACTTTCTTTCTGTAGCCTCACGTATAAGTGTCCGTGAATCATTGATATTGTCCAGATTGAACTATGGTGATCTTCTGTATGGTCCGAGATTACTGAGTAGAACAAAAAGGTTGGTGCAACGAGTGCAAAAATACCTCCGCGAAGTCACGTATCGCCATATTTGAACAATGCATCAATGCTTAATATGGAATCACGGAGAGAGTTGCATTTGGCAAGTCTGTTATTTGATGTTCTTAAATACAAGAAACCAGAATACTTGCGTGAAAAATTGAATTACGCCACTCGCGGTAATGTAAGAAAAACACGTTCCGTACTAATGTTTCACAGGCATCGGACTGAGGCTTTTACTGGTAGCTTCAGGTATGCGGCAACGAAGTGTTGGAATAATATCCCACCGCCGATGAGAACTATTTACAGTAAATTTACTTTTAAAGCTCGATATAAATCTTTTTTGTTGGAGAAACAGAAACAAGGTATTCCTCAAAACTTCGCTTGTCGCATATCTATATCTGCCTCATTATCTGTCTGATGGAGACAATGTGAAATGAAATTCAATATTTTTTTTCTATTTATTCAAATATTATTATTATTTCATTAATCTCAATATAGTATTTTTCCCACGCTTAGTTTTTATTTTCTAAGACCGAGGTGTGGGAAGTATAAGGTAAATTTGTAATGTTTACAGGCTTTCGTGCAATACGCGGTAGTTGTATGTAGCTGTTTGTCTTTTGTCTGACTACACTCGTCCTCGTCATTCTTATGGGTGATAGCTGAATCAGTCAATCAGTGGTTGTTTCATTTAAGCAGCGCTATACACTGAGCTATAACCCATTTGCGCTACTGCGGCACACACACACGCACAAACAGGTGTTTGTGCGTGTGAATTAAAAACGTTCCCTGTAGTATAGCGAAACTATGTTTTTTAAGTTAACAGTGTAGTTATATCGATGTACATTTTATTGATGTGTGTGCATGAAGTACGTAAATAAATGATTTCTCTATCTATATACTCTGTCTACGATTAAATTAAACTTAACTTAATGCAATAGCACCTTCCTCTGAGCAATAGCATGACATGCGGTAAATATACGAAACAGGAGTTTATAACTAGGTTTATAAACATTTTTTGTTACCCATAATGTGGTAAGTCAAGCGAAATTCAACGAACGTGAATATTAAAAATTCATTTTTAAAATAAGTGTATATTATTTTATTGGAACTAAATATTTCATATATGTAAGAGTTTATAAATTAATTTATTTCTAGTTAAACACAGGTGCGAGTGTTTGGGTGAAAAATAAATATTTACATGGGACCCGCTAAAATGGCGGGTACTAAAAAATTTAAAATCGCCTATTGGCAATAGCTACAGTTTTAATTACTATGTTTGATACATTTTTTGGTTGAATTTATGTGTAGATTAATGCGTGTGAACCAATTTAGAAATTATACACTAACAATCAAGCTAGAATGTAAATTGAGGAGTGTTTTAACAAAACCATACATCATAAAAAAATGTTTATTTTCAATACACGGTTTTATTTATTTATTAGTCTATGGGTAAAGAGGTTTAATGAAAATGACGATTTATTTGGTAGGGTTTTTACTTAGTTATTATTAGCTTACATAATAAAGTATAATCAACTATTATCCAACGGAAATAATGAGATCACAGAACTACGAGATTTGTCAAGTTAGATACATCTACTGTTGATGCCGCGGTTTGATAAAAACCCCCATACAAATAGTTTAGATTCCGAGCCATATTATATTACAGGCTCTTCATCATAGTTACATCGAATATTGTCATCGTCAGGAGCAGAAATCTGGAGCACATCTGCATAAAACGCCTGAGCATCAAGTTCATTAGAAATATCACGAAATTTAAATAGATTTCGACGTTTGCATATATAAATATGCTAACTACCTACCTTCTTCGTGAAAGTTTTGTAAATCATGGAATGTAAAAAACAGTTCCTCATGTTCTCAGTTATTGCAGCTACTCCTAAGTCCTAAAAAAGCTACAAAATATGTGAACACTTTTGGGTTATTTCCAGTAGTCATCACTGGCTTCGTCCCACTAGCTACGTATAGGAAAAAAATCCATACCTTGTTCAGAGGAGGTATACTTCCTCTGAGATACCTTGCCAGTGGCGATGAAAAAAACCGCAGTTATTGCCAGTGGTCCATAAATAGAATAAAATTCGATCATTGAAAATAAAATCGAGTTTTTACACTCAAACAGTACTTTTATTGAAAGAAATTAGTCTTTCGATAAGTACTTGAAACAGAAAATCACGATATTATTACTTATCAAATTTTCAATGATTCATACAGTGTGTATTATCATTTGTGATTAGATTGTCAGGCGTTTACGGAATAATCGGCACATTATTTTGAAAGAGTACTTTTATTATAGTTATGTACTTTCGATAATGAAACTTTGGCAACAATTTCAACTTTCCTAACTCTACAGAATCTCTCAGTATTTTAACATTTTAGTAAATTCAATTCAGCTCTCTTCAATTCCTCTTTGCGGCAATCCCATTATTTACGCTAATTTCAGAGCTTTTAATATTTTAGTACCTGGGCGACCGACCCTTTTTTATACTATTGACTAAAGAAATATGTACCTATACTATATGACTATAGAAAAATTGCTTGCTTAAAGTAATAGGCACAAATGTGCAAAAAGAAAGTACTGTGTTAGTAAGTGGCATTTAGTAGGTTTCGAATTGGGGACCTACGCAACCGTATGAAATAGACCGCAGATACCGCGGCATAATGTATGAATTAATTATAATGTCGACAGCTGGTATTAGTGTACAACGAGACCCGCAGTTTTATATGTTGTTTTCTGTATTAAATTTCTTTTATTAGGAAATACACCCACATAGACAAATGAAAAAAACTGACTAATTAACATTAGCTGTGATGACTAATTAACATTAGTAATCACAGCTATGCTACTTATTGCCAGTTTGGCTTCCTTCGTGATTAGCATAACATTTCTAAGGCCTATATATATCCAAAATTATATTATTGACAATAGTTAAGTCCAGGGGTATTGAATAAAGTTCAAAGTTTTTTAACTGTCTGGTACAGCGTCAACTAGGATGTGCCTAGGACTTCGTTTTTTTTTCTCGTGACAAGAACTGAAAGAAATATTCGATTTTAATGTAAAAAAACAAAGTGACTATTCTAAATATCTTACATAGGTATTTCAAGAAGAGTAGGTGCGGTACATCACTGGATCATTCATTCTATACTTCACTTCATAGTGTAAGTGTAATGGCGGCCCTTGTCATTACTCCAGTCTTTTCTTGCGTGTGTATGGTTAAAATAATTTCTTTGAAATTTATGTTCTAGTGGTGTTATTATGTGTGGTTGAAATGTGATAAAGACATAAACAGTTTTATATATTGGTTTCTATTTTTACCTAATTTTGCAGGTAAACTAATTTTCAAACATGTCATTTACCACTTTTGTCGCAAAAGCAAATCGTTCGGGGCGCGTCCATGAGTAATATTTGTGGTTTATTTTATCTTTTGTAAGAAAATACTAAACATGCAGTGGATAGCTTTGATGTTTATTAATATGCACACTGCTTTTACGTCCGACTATGAAGATTGTAGGTAGTATTGAAAATGAGTTGAGTTTTGTTCTATTACTTTATATTTGGTTTCTGTATGTGTAATAACATGTTTACATAATTATTATATTGGATGTAATTTTGATGGTGTGGTGAGGTGTGTTTATTTTTAAGTTTAAATTGTCTAAATTTTTCATTTGAAATTTTAAATATTTTCCTGGTAATGAAATTATATATATTTTCATGGCTGAAGGTAGGACATAACGCACCATAATGTCGAGTGATGAAGACAAACCACCTGCGCCACCTGTGCGTCTAACCAGCAATCGCGCCACTGATCGTGGTGATTCAATAGCCTCTGTAGACATGAGACCTCTCCCTAAAGGTAAATACAATCATAACTTGGTAATTCACCAACTTGAAATATGCCTCAGTGTGATTTTTATTAGAATATTGATAAGATCTCAACAACATAGAGCCTAATTGATGATAAATTTTGCAAAGCCAATATTTATTTAGTCAAAAGATTAAAGAAAATTTGCGAGGTAGTGTTGTAATACTAAATTCCTTTCTTTTTCAGAACCTGATGATGGAGCTGATAGAAAAAAGAAAACACTTAAAGCTAAAATTAAGGGCTCTAAAAGTACAGCACACAATGACAACAAACCTAACATTAGCTATCCAACCAATTTCGAGCATACAGTACATGTTGGCTTTGATGCAGTTACAGGAGAGTTTACAGTAAGTATCTGTTTTTATTAACATGTAACTGGTATGGTTTGAGTTATGGAGGAAAGTACCTTTATTTTGGTGCACCCTAGGGAAAACCCATGACACATTATAACTGTATGTTTGACATAGTTCCCTTGCATAAGTTTATGAGAATGCCATTGGTATTTTAAACAAAATTAGTTTAATTGTCAAAGTAGAGTAATTTCAAAAATTTCAATGCAATTGACATGATTCTTCAGTAAATTTACTTGATGTAATGAGTGTGGTGGTGGCTAATATTATTTTGAACCTTAACATGTATGTGGTGTTGGGAAGATCAATGTAATAATTTTAGGCAACATTTGATATTATTGACAATAATATTTGTCCATATTATGTTTTATTGTTGTCTTTCTCTGCTAAAATTTTATATCAAGTTATGACTATTAGTCTAAAGCTGTGTTTGTTACTGAATGTGGTCCTTTCTACAGACAGACTATACTGCTATACTAAAGATTTGACATTTGGAGACAATATTTAAATAAATTTTGTTGTATCTATAAATCTATAGTGTACCTATAATTCACCTAAGGAATTTGTGATTATTTGATATACATACAGACAAATGGAGAGACTATGAAGTCAATGCATGTTCCTTTTTACCATTTCATTTATGGAAATCTAAAACACAGAAATATACTTTTTTATAAATGTTCATCTCTCTTTAACCCTTTGAAGGTGCGTGAAAATGTTTGCTGCCGGGGTGAAGCGGCAAGTGGCGTTACTGCCATCCATTATTTTAAATTTGAACTGTACCCTTGCCAACTGATGTTTCCTTGAATCTTGAATGAAGTGCCCTGCTTTGTGTTTACTTTTTGTACAGATCTATGGTTTGCATGTATGGCTAAAAAAATAACAAACTGCATTTTTTCTCTTCTCTTTCTCTTGACAAAATATAATGCTGAGTGTTATGTTTGAAATTTTCTATTTCGACATTAAGTACATGATAGCTAATGATTTTTATTATGTTACATCTTGGTTACAACTACTAACAACTATCCCTTGGTTAACAATCTTTTAGGACACCAACAGACTGATATTACTTTTTATAGTGTTTCCTCAGACAAGAATCTGCTAAGATTTTTTTTATATTGTCATTATATACCAATAATATGCATTTAAAACTGCAGGCAGTTTGTATATCCCTATGTCAATCTTCTAAACATTGAAAAATTAGTATTTATTGTTTTCTCTCATAATTACAAAATCCTGTTAGCATAAACATAATCCATCACATTTATTATTTACCTTATTGGTTATCTAATCAGTATCTTCATAGTATTGAGCGCTTAAGAACTATACAGACAAACTCTTCCCCGAATAGAATGTACTTGTTGTATGAACCTAAATTTTTTCCCTGTACTCACCACAAAATCTTCTATTTCTGCCAAACTTAAGATAAAACATGTGCATATCATTTCAACTCGTGTTTCATGATACATTAGCAGAACCGTAAGGTATCCTAAAAATAGTACTTTCCTGCATTGCCATCGCACAGTTTCTGGTTCAAGTTAAAAAAAAAATAGTGTGGTATATTTCATTATTATATGGCTCATGAAAGTTATTTACTCTATTATGTATTAGTTATCAAAGGATTTTAGTAAATAACCATGGTAACTTGTATTTCAGTAAATAAATGTAATTCTGTAAAAATTGCACCTGTTGCATTCTAAACATTATATCATCTATAATGTGTTAGTCCTTAGGAATGAAAATTGATTTACTTGGAAAAAAAATACCATAGTATGTGCAATTTTCTAATTTGCGAAATAAATTGATAGATTTATTACTTAGAATACTTTGCAAAATAGTAAATCTCAAACACCGGCGCTGAGAATTTTCGGTCAATGGGCATCGTTTATTTTTTTATTTCTAAACACGCCAACCATAGATCTTTACAAAAATTATATGCAAAGCAGGGTACTTCATTCAAGGAAGTTGTATGCTTTGTATGTAACAAAAGATACAAATTTATTTTTGGCTTTTGGATACCCGTGTGGTGGCCTCTTGGTGCTCACAATGGATACATTATTATAATTACAGAATACATGAATAATAGTTGGAATGACTGCACAGGTAGTGAGTGTGCTTCTATACTATGTGTGGCAGAAAAGTAATGAGCAACATTTCAAGTTTTGATAGAGCATCAGTACACATATCAGTTCCATAGCTCTGTGTGAGTTTCAACTTCTTCCATTACCTACGTGATTTTTGTGACTGCTATTAGTGAAGTTGTGTTTTGGTTGTGCATCACGAAAAATAGAACAGCGGAATATAGAGCAAGGTTATGCCATTAAATCTTGGAGAATATGCAAGTGTGACAGGAGCGTTCTTTATCCCGAGCACAAGTTTTTCGCTGAAACACATCATTTTTGGAAGGCAGAGAACATGTTAAAGGTAAACACTGTTCAGGGAGGCGTTGAACTTCGAAAATCGATGAAAATATTGAATGTGTGAACAGGCTTGTGAGATCAGATTGTCAATTGACATTTATTTATTTACTTATATTCACAGAGATTTGTACATAATTGGCACACTTTACAGGTTTTGTTAGATGGTGAGGATTATAATGATCACCTTTTTAAGACATAAGTGAAAAAATTATTGCAATTTAACACATTACATTAGATTAGATTACATAAACGTTAAAAAAATTTAATAATATTCATCATAAAATTTTTGCAATATCTATTTTACAATATTTTTTTGAACTTGACTAGAGTGAAGTAATTCATTACAAAATCGTTCAAAATAAATTCATAATTTGTCATTAAAATATTTCTTTAAATCATAATTTGTCTTTCGAGAAGTAGTTTCTTTAATTGTATCTCAAATCTACTTTCTTGGAGAGCTTTTAGGGAGTTCGGCAAATGATTGTACACTCGTTTTGGTACAGCGTGTGGTTGGGATGAGTAATCACATCACCGATTTTTTGGTTGCCATGGTTTTTCACAAGTCGACATAATTCGAAAATGTAGATACTAGTGACTGAGGATTTTGTGTTTGGCAAATAGGCTTCCACAAGAAACTTGTTAGTGACAATCAACATGCAGCGCTTTTGCAGTGGATTTACAGTGCACATCTGTGAAGTTGGCTCAATGTACAATTCCGTATCTCAACCAAGCCTCAGTATGGCTGTGATACGCGATGAGGGCACTTTAAGAATGTTGTGTGAACAATTATATTTGAACAGATTTACCATTATCAAATTTTGACTGAACATTTGCACATATGAAAGATCTGAGCCAAAATGGTGTTGAAAATCTTCAGGGTGAGTAGAAGGACATTCGAAAAAACAAGTGATCTTTTTGACAGAATCAAGTAATGAGTAAGATTTCTTTAGTCGTGAGATCACAGATGATGATGGATAATGGATTTCTGAATACCAACCTGAGACCAAGAGGCAAAGTGAGGACACACTGAAAACTTTCTTCGGCCAAAGAAAGCTCGAATGAGCAAATCGAAAATCAAATCAATGCTGATTTGATTTTTTTGACAGAAAGGGAATTGTCCACAAAGAATTTGTTCCTCCAGGACAGACTGTTAACCAAGTTTTCATTCGCGTGAGAAAACATCCAGACGAGTGTAACGCACATGCTGAAGACCATACTGGTGAGGCATTGGCTGTCAGCCTAGATATGGCGAAGGCGTTCGATCGGATCTGGCACCGGAGTCTTCTATCGAATTTACTATCATACGGGCTGCCCGAGGGTTTGTGCAAATGGGTCGCCAGCTTTTTATCTAACAGATGCATAAAAGCCGTGGTTGACGGTGGATGCTCCGATAGTATGGATATCAATGCATACTACGTCCCTCAGGGTCCTGTACTGTCTCCGACGCTGTTTCTGCTGCATATCAATGATATGTTGTCAATTGATGGCATTCATTGTTATGCGGACGACAGCACCGTGGACACTTATTATACAGGCCGTGCAAACATCCCTCGTTCCCTTGTGGAGGAAAGCCGCGACAAACTTGTGTCTGAAATGGATGGTACTCTGGCTAAAGTATCCGACTGGGGGCGGCTTAACATGGTCGAATTCAACCCCAAGAAGACACAAGTTTGCGCGTTTACCGCTAAGAAAACTCCATTTGTTGTGGTTCCTAAATTCCAGAGCACACCTCTTACCTTCACCAAAAGTATTAGGATGCTTGGCGTTAAGATCTCCAGTGATGTGCAATATCAAAAATCAGTCTCTTTATTACTTTTCTGCCACACCTCATATATATTGTAGTCTAATTCTCATAATCTTACCAATGTCTTACTTGGTAGATTGAGTTTAGGAACCCAAAAGGAATATGTCTTTTCCATTGCTATTCCCAAGTGTAGGTCTACAAATGTATAATACTACAGAATACATGAATAGTAGTTAGGAATGACTGTGCAGAGGTAGTGAGCGCATTCCTATATTGTTATCTAATTAATACCTTTATTTCTCCTAGTCTTGTATCTGTGAGCACAAGCATCTAAGAATAACAGCCTGATTATCTTCACCTCATGTGCACATATAGTATTTATTATATTATAGTCTTAGATAAGCATATCTGTTAAATAAGTAGATGAGGTTTTATAATAAATATGCAAGTTAAGCAATGTCATTCATACCTTGGCGTGGTTGAGGTTGTTTATCTTTTTTTTATACAATATCAGGAGGCAACCAAGCATATGAAAAGTGATTACCGTAACCTATGAATGAATATCGCTCGTGCGCCCTTTGCTGTAGCATAGTAACTTCTCAGAAGCTTACCTAAGTCGGTCATCTGGTATAGATGTGATGATGGGCAGCTTGTAGACCATATTCGCAATGATGATGTTAGAAACAGATTTGGTCTGAAAGAGAGCGTCGGTGTTAAAATAAGAAGAGGCATGCTCCGTTGGTTCGGACATGTAGAAAGAATGCACGATGAACGAATGACGAAGCAGATGTACAATGCAAAAGTGGAAGGATGTAAGAGTCGAGGAAGGCCAAAACTTACCTACCATGACCAAATTGGTCGTGTTCTAGCAGAAGGTGATGTTAGGAGCCCTAGAATCCGGCGAGCGTGCATGAGAAGAGCAATGAATGATAAAGAAGCGAGTGAGATATATAAGGATCGAATCACGTGGCGCTCGGTTCTCTCTGTCTACCCCGCAAGGGATTTGGTGTGAAGTTATAGATAGATAGACGGGCCGTTTTCGTGTGCCGTACCACATTCGCCAAAGATTCCTTTCTTAATTAGCAGGTTACATCACATACAAGTGAAATTATAGCAAAGTTGGTTTTGATTCTAAAGATGATGTCAATCACTCACGTCAATCTCTTCTATGTATATTTCGTGTGCCTTACCCCTATTTGCCAAAAATTCCTTTCTTAATTAGCAGGTTACATCACATACTAGTGAAGTTATAGTGAAATTGGTTTTGATTCTAATGATGATAATCAGTCAATCTCTTCTATATATACTATGGTTTCTGTTGCCTCTAACTGTTGTTAGATGACAGATAATAATCCAGTTCAGTGAATTGGTATGTCTTGAAAACACGGGGACTCCGGCAATCAAGACTGAAGTACCATTGCAAATTATGCTTAAACCCCTTACGATTGAACCGAGACCTGTATCCCTGTAGTGAGATAAGTATAGATCTAGAAGTGTAGTAATAACATTGATTTTCATATGAATTTTTGTGTTATGGCATTTTGTAACTGTTATTCATGGATTCCCGATTATAACAACATTTTGTTGTTCTAGAATTCATTTACTGTGTGTTAAGCTTGCTATGAATTATGTAAAAACATATGAAAAAATAATGATTAAGTAGTAAAATTTTTGGGGTCGTTATTCCCGGTATAATTATAAATAAAATTTTACTTACATGATCTTCAGCTTGTACTCACTGTTGGATATAGGCCAAATAGGCCATCGCTAATGGTTTCCACCATAAGCAATTCTCTATTTTACCCATCCAGCCACTTGTTTGAGTTCATCCGTCTGTCTAGAGCAGAGATTTCCAATCATTTTTGTCCCGTACATATATTGCCTATATATTTTAGCTCTCCGTAGACCCTGTGTCTAAGTAATGTTTGAATCTGATGTTGCAATCGATTTACTAGTTACAATCGACCCCATGGGTTCGATATAGACCACTTTTGGAAGCACGACTCTAGAGGGCGATGCTCAACACAACCTCAACAATAGTACTTTAGACTCTACAGTTAGAGGCGCTTCAGTTTGTTGGCTTTGGAAACATGTGGACGACTTTGGTTGCCCTTATTTATCTCATCATTTTAACCATCTCTAAATAGACATATTGGCTAAAGACTTATTCAAGTATTAAGGTAAACTTCAGCACATCTTTGCCGCGCAAGGATGCGCCGATACTTTGTTGGTGTTACCCCTGCTTAGCTGCATTGACTGTCTAAGGTAGATATAGTCATTAGTGACTAGAACTTGACTTGCTGCATTCTCGACGATAATGAAGCTAAGGATAGCAATTCATTGCATTTCCAGCCCCACGACTGGAGACGCGGCGTTGGGATCATTACACATCTGACGGAGATCCTAGCCATTGACGAAGTTCTCAGCAAACCATATATGGGAGATGTACTAACCGTTAACATTAACGATCAGTTTTCCAATCTAGCGTTTTGTATATGTTTTCCAGTGCAGTTGTGAATATTATATGGTGACATTACGTATTTTATTTAATAGAGATAGGGTGCATCAAAGCAGCCCGTCTGGGGAAGTACCTCCACCTCACAAAAACTGCGGCCAAATAACTATTCTCTAAGGGTTCTTCTGCTCCTGCGTGTGAGTGAGGTCATCGGTAAGCTCCTAAGGAGTAACTGTGTTAGCACCAGAGGTGGCATCGCGCGAGTGATACTTGATGTATTTCAAGCGTTCATAGGCTACGGTAACTGCTTTACATTAGGTTGACCGTATGCTTGTAAGCCTCCCAACGTTGCATAAAAAAAATCTCCCTACAGCTAGATGGGCTTAGAATGCCGGTATAGGATACCAACAGTCATTGTTGCAAGGTTAATTACATGGTACAGACATCTTAACACCTCGATAAGGATTCCGGATCATACAAGTTTCAAAGTAGTTCAAGGGTTTTTCGCGATTCAAGAAAGCCATACAGAACGACAGATTCCACTCAGTAGTTTTATGTACAATCTGTCACAAAATGTTCTAAACCAATTTTATTCCGCAAGCTTGCATGTCTCTTGAAAATATTTTTTTGTGACTGAGGCAAAATCGATCTGTGTTTTCTTCTTCTTTCTTAATTCTTCAACAACATTTTGTTACTTTTTCTGATGAGCTAGATGATGGTACTCCACTCCACGCGACCGGTGAAGTCCCGCCATGAAGGACGGAATTAAACAGTTGGTGCAGTTCCCACAGAAATGTAGTGCCTCCAGCTTCCTACATTGTTTTTAGTGATTGCGTATTCACAGTGAGCTTTTCCATGCTTCAACTGTTCAAGGCCAATTTTCGCGTGCAGACATCAGTTTGCACGAGATGAGAATTGGCCTTGCTAAGATTTTATGCGACATAAGTTTATTGTGGGGCACATGCACATGGCATATGCAGCATAAACTTTGCCGTAAAATCTCTTGATTGATGAGCGGCAAGGTGGGCTTCCCACGCTTGAGCTTCGACAGATGTCTCTAACCGGTAACCGAGAAAATTCTTTCTTGTGTCCTTTGCTTGCGTGGTCCAAAGAGCATTTTGCCTATTTTCTTGTCTGTTGCTTCTTTTACATCCACAGTGGTACAGTAAGTTAAATCAGTTTTAAAGTTCCACTTGGAACTTTTACGAAGTTCGAATGACTTAGGGATGAGTAGATAGAGATCTTTTACTTATATATTTACATAAAATTACTATTAAGACTGGTCAAACTACAATTTAGTTCATGCACGATATTCATTGCAATATAACTCACATAGTTAATTTATTGAAGTCCTAATTTCACCTACTTCATATCAGTGTGTCGTTCTGTCTTATAAACAATTTAGTCACCATCACTGACATTTACCTGTGTCCTCATTGTGAACCACTATACATACATATATATGTATATATATCTTATTTTAAAAATGTAAGTTTTAACATATTGAGAAGCTTTCTGCTTTTTCACAAAGCCTAAACAGCTTTAACGCTTTGCTTTCTTTTAAAAATGCCGTCAGATATATTACTGAATATTTTGTTTGTATTTTAATATAAAGATGTAAATTTTGGTACTTCATAATTAACAACATTTATCGGAATCCCAATCCCCATAAAAATGATATCTAATTATTCAAAATACAATAACTTTGAATCTAGTCAGTTGGTACATTAGAGAACTGACAGGGTTACAAAAGCATGTCTTAAATTAGAGAATGTTAATTTAGAATAAATATTACTCCTGTTAAGAAGGAAAGATGTTATGGAATGTTAATGAAAATAGTACCATGGCTCAAAAACCATTGTCTTGCAAAACACCATGACAGTGTGTATTTAGATGTAGCAGTATGTTGTACATGTTATTAAACAATATGTCAGTGTTACAGTAATGAGTATATTTTGAAGTCACGTAATTGAGTTCCATGTGTTACCGCTTTTGTTTCAAGCTGCCTATGACAGTAAGTAATAGCTTGTAATATTTATTATATATGACATGAGCTCCTTACCCTTGCAGACAATGTGTTATTAAATGGAGACATGATGCCAAAATTTTTGAATTTGGCGTTAGATTGCTTAATGTTTCATTTATACAATATTTTGTATTATGACACCGTTGTATGTGGCATGCATTATTATATGTTTGCATAAATAATTATTTGTTGAATAACAAACAAAATAATTGAACATAGAAATGTATTGTTATATTTTGTGTTTTGAGAGCATAGTCACAGTAGAGCCTATAAATGCAATATATTTATCTTAATCATTTTGTTGTGTCAATGCGAAAAAGTGTATTGATTGTTATTATCTAAATGACAGTGATTGGCATGATTTTTTAAATTTCTTTTTATTGCACTTCAATGATCAGTAAAGTTTATTTTACTGAGGTGCAACTATCACTTTCACAGTTTCTCCACAAAACACCACACAAATTCCATTAGAAGGCTTGTAGAAGGGAAGGGTATGTATTAGAAGGTTATAATGAGCAAGGGTGAATCTATTTTAGTGAATAATTTTTATTAGGGTTATAGTTATATTGAATTCAAAATTTCAATGTCTTAAAAATACTATCAATGTGTTATGTGGTATAAATACACATTTTTCGTATTAAAATTGTACAAAATATATTTGAAGAGAAAAATATTATTATTTAAAAAATTAGCCTATCAATGTGCTACTAGTTTTAACTATAATGACTTGACTAAATAACTTGATGTTTGATTTAAAATATGATATTTATAGCATGTTATCTTTTAGAATGTACATATTTTAATTGATATTTAGTATTTTTATCATATATTTTTAAGTTTAATTTCATTATTGTATGTTGTGATTGATTTTCTAATAATCTGGTGGACAACATACATTGATGTAGCTTATAGTAGATGTCACGAATAAACGGAAAGAAGCGTAACTGCAATTAAAAAGGTTCTTACAAAACTGCCACATAGGCGAGGTGGCTTATATCACACACGCTCCCGTCGATCCAATTTGACAATGGTTATGTTTTGTTGCATTATGTTAAGGTATGTGTATTATTAGGTTTACTAGAAGTTACACTTCTTGTCTATTATTCGTGGGTAAATGTATAAATTGTATAATTATATAATAATGCAACATCGGCATTATACTTTTAAAACATGAGTATTAACTGTAGTGTTTAATTTATCATCATTGGTATTTATAGGTGTGTTTTATCTGTGTCAGGGTATGCCGGAGGCGTGGGCGCGGCTCCTGATGGCTTCTAACATCAGCAAACAAGAACAGAAGAGCAATCCGCAAGCCGTGCTGGATGTACTCAAGTGGTACGATGCCTCGGCGACGCAACCACCAGCGTCCAAATATATGACATCGGCGCAAATGCATACAACACATTCGGGTAACAAATATTAATTTAATTTCTATTTACAAATTAGCGAGGTTTTAGTCGTCACTGAGAGTTGCCATATTTAAAACATCGTGTGACATAAAGACAATAAACCGTGAATGTCAAGGGGCGAGCCCTCCTGTTTTTTTATTATTTTGGGATTAGGGTGTTAATGTTCCACTATTGAATACCCTCATTAAAACCTTCAACATATTTAGAATTACGTAACAAAATTCCCTGGAGGGTAACTGTGTTACTGCGGGTGAGTAAGGTTACCAGTAAGTTTCTGAGGAGTGGCCACTAGCGATATTTCCGGTATTGCAAATATTCATAGAATATGGTAACCGTAACGACTTTACATCAGGTGGGCCGTATGCATGTACGCCTCCCGATGTTGTATATAAAAATATGATAAGACTAGAACCACATCCAAGCCATGACATTTTAACTACTATCCATAATGTAAAGAAAATCGAAATATTTGATGATTTTTTTATTACAAGAATCAAAGTGAATCTGAGTGATCCACGAACTACAACTGTGTTGAATGCTTTGATCGTTCTGAACAGCCAATCTAGTGCTATAACACACATATTTTTGCCTTTTATTTTCACTGTATCCGGTGAATTTAAATACGCCTTTTGAGTGCATTGGCAAAAATGTATAAATAATGAGATGTCGTCCAGGTTCGTCTGTTTCACGAGTGTCGTCCAGCAGTCCCTCGTCGTCGACGCCCACCGACACGGAGCACCCAGAGCCCCCGCCTCCTCCACCCTCGCGACCGGACCGTACCAAGAGTATTGTAAGTGTTCTTAAATATTTTTACAATGGATAAATTCTTCTCCCCTGCTTTAGTAGGTTCGATGCCACAAGTTCTCGATTGACGTTCCAGTGGTCTTTTCTTCTATAACGAATGCTAAACTGTAGCTAAACTGGCAACACATAAAGAAAAATGTTCTCAACAGTCTCGATTTAAACTAAAAGATTATTTTTACTTCTTCATAACATATATATTTTCTTAACAAATATATATATAAAATTATAGGATAAATTATATATATGTGAAAACAATGGACAATTTTATTCTAAAACCCCCTATTATTTTATTAAATAGATTGAGGGTGAATGCGTTTATATTACCCTAAATTGAAATTCTGTTTTCTTAATGCTTCTGCGTTCTTATGCCGTTCGCAATAAGAGTTACAATCGAAGTTCTAATGTTAAACGAACTTGTAATCGTCTTAAGTTCCTAGAATTCCTTGAAAACAGTGTTCATGCAAAATCGTATTACAACTTATCGTATTATTTTGTTATTTCAGTACACGAAACCCATTGAAGAGGAGGAGACGCCGCCCCCACGGCCACCGCCTGCGCCCGCTTCCCCCCCGCATGCATTACCGGCATTACCTGCACATCCCCCTCACCCTGCTCTTACAACACATTCGGTTAGTGTTTTGATTTTTATTTTTTATTATATTTTATGTCTAAGGCGGAAAACAAGCGTACGGCCTGTCTGATGGTAAGTAGTTACTGCAGTCTATGGACATATGCTATACCAGGGTTGTCACTCTTGCGTTGCTGACCCTGTAAGAACCTCTTAACGCCTTTCTTCAAGAACCCCATGTTGTAGTCCCTTTGTAACACCTCGGCAGGGACTCATTCCAGAACTTAATAGTTCTTCATAGGAAACTTCTTTGGAACCGCACAGTACGCGACCATTGCGGTTCCAGCGTGTGAGGGTGAACTCCACGCCGTCGGCGAGCGGTGCTGTTTTCTTCCGAGAACTCTCAAGCTGTGGAATGAGCTCCCAGCCGAGGTTTTCCTAAGGGACTACAGCATGAAATTCCTCAAGAAATGCGTAAAGAGGTTTTTAGAGGGTCGGCAACGCATGAGTGACACCCCTGGTGTTGCTAATGTCCATATGCTACGGTGACTGTTTGCCATCAGGCAGACCATATGCTGGATTGCCACTGTAGTGGTATAAAAGTTTAATTCGGATGTTCCTTGTAAGGATTGAGTCATGTGGCGCTCGGTTCTCTCTGCCTACCCCGCAAAGGATTTGGCGTGAAGTTATAGATAGATAATTCGGATAGATTTTACATAATGTTGAATGGTAATCAGTTCAATGGTTCAAAAAACTTGTTGCGTATTTTTTTTTTAATTTAACCAAACAAATTGAAACAAATTTCCTTTTAAAGTGGCAATGGTTCCGTAAATAATTTCTATTGTAATGTTATTATATATTACTTCTTGAACCCCGCGATTTCATCCGCGCGTATCAAGGTATTCATATTGTGATTTTGAATAGCCTATAACCTTTCTCCATAGTATATTTTTTGTTTCATTGAACGTCAACATTTATATTAACATCTATATGAACAGATATGCAGCCGAGCAGATGTGGGCAGCGTGCCGGCGCTAGACCGCAACAAGAATCCTGCGAGCGGTGCGCCGCAGAGCCCTCCGCCGCTGCAGCCTACCAACGGAGCTCAAACCAACATAGACACCGGGTAAGATGAATGCTGTTATTGAGACCATCACAACAAGAAGCCGGCAAAAGAGTCCACCGCCGCTACATACCACCAACGGAGCTCAAACCAACATAGACACCGGGTAAGATGAACACTGTTATTGAGCTATCACATCAAGAACCTGATGATAGATCCCGCCGCCATTGCAGACCACCAACGGAGCGCAAATCAACATTTACATGGGTACCATGTACAAATAACTATTTAAAAAAAATTAAGGCCAATTTCGAGTCACATATTTTGTTTAGAATTAAGGTTTTTCACCATTTTTTGTTAGTTAATTATATATAATATTTATTATTTGCAGAAGAGCGACTGGTCAACAGCAAAGAAAGAAGAAAATGACAGATGAAGAAATATTAGAAAAATTAAGAACTATAGTTAGCGTCGGTGATCCGAATAGAAAATATACAAAAATGGAAAAAATTGGTCAGGGGTAAGTTGTAAATTATTCACACCTTACCAATGCATACTTTGTCCTACTGCTGGGAGATGGCTTTAACATAAGCGATTTAGAGCATACTCCACAAGGTTGTTCAATGCGGATTTACAGAGGCCAGTGTTCTCTAGCCGCTGGTAGGTCACTGATTTAGCTTAGCAACTGTCATCTATTGGCAATTGCTGGAGCCGTTGACTAAACTCGACATTTGATTAGATTGACACTATAGTTGTAATATAACAAGAAATATTAATTTTAGTATTGTAATGTGCACCTAAACTCTACTCTAAAATACTAATAATAGTTACTCTCCTTGCTTACAATGTAAAGAAGAGAAAATCACTTATATGTGAATTTCTCCTCTTTACATCCTTAATCCATCATTCCACAGTTTTTTTTTTCAATTAGCGTTGACAAGGGTATTTGATAATAATAATAGAATTCAATAATATATAAACGCAATCTCAGCAGACAGTAGGCAGAGATTTTCGGACAAATATTAGGTGGAATAAGCTTTTTGGTGTTTTACAAATACTAGATATTTTTATCATGTTTATTTACATTTGATGCGATAACTTGTTGCGACTTTGTAGATAGTAACATAATTGCTGTAGAAATTTTAGGAGATCTGACCTCCGAAATAGGTGAAAAGCTGAGGTTAGGACTATATTGTGGATCCATTAACACTTCCCAGCCAAACTCTCCTATTTATATATTATTTCTATATATATTTACCTAGTGGTCTGGCGTTACCATGATGAAAAACCACATCCTTTCTGTTGATCAATTTCAGCCATTCCTTTCCTCTATTTCTTGCTTGAGTCTCGTTAGCTGTTGGCAGTAAAGATCCGAATCAATGGTTTTGCTTGGTGGTAGAATCTCATAATGAACGATGCCCTGCCAATCCAACCATACACACAGCATCACCTTAATGCCAGTTATTCTGGGTTTCGCTATAGTCTATTGAGCTTTTTTGTATGTCCAGACTTTTTCAAATGGATTAAAACTGTTTTGTGATCAAAGATCAAAGTCAAAGTCAAAATCTTTTTATTCCGTAAAAATGGCTACATTTGTTTGGAATCGTCACAATTTTTTCCCTACCGTGCAGTTCATGACTAGGTGAGCACTGATAAAAATACTGCCAAAAAACTCAGGCATCCCTCTTTTGGTATCCAAACAAATTTACATAATTTATTAATTACATTATAATTGAATCGACTCCATCCCAGGCATTTTTATCATTAATATAGTCAGATACTTTATAATATGCCCTGCTACACAATTTGGCTTTAATGGTAGTTTTAAATTTGTTTATTGACAATTCTCTTATATTGCAGGGAAGTTTGTTATAGAACCGTATACATTGCCCCATAAAAGAATTACTTATTTTGTGGAGACGGCTTGGATGTAACACAAGATTATGCTTATATCTAGTATTTATGTTATGCGCATCACTCTTTTTACAAAATGAGTCTATGTTTTTATGGACATACAAAAGATTATCATAGATATATTGCGATGCGACCGTTAGAATATTTATTTCTTTGAATTTTTCTCTAAGGCTCTCCCGGGGACCAAGTTTGTAGATAGCTCTTATGGCTCTTTTTTGCAATAAAAAGATGGTGTTAATGTCCGCGGAGTTACCCCAAAGAAGAATTCCGTATGACATAATACTGTGAAAGTAGCTGAAATAAACTATTCTAGCCGTATCAACATCAGTGAGCCGTCTAATAGTTTTCACTGCATAGGCTGCAGAACTTAGTTTTCCTGATAATTTTTCAATTTGTGGGCCCCATTGTAGTTTGGAGTCGATTGTTATACCCAAGAACACAGTTGTCTCCACAGGGGCTAAATTTGTTCCATTAACATGTACATTGGTAGTCACCTGTCTTACATTAGGTGTTGAGAACTTAATTACTTTAGTCTTTTTATCATTTAAAAGCAGATTATTAACATTAAACCAATGCATAACTTTAGAGAGAGCATCGTTAACTTCGTCATAATTACCTAACTGTCTATTAATTTTGAATGTCAAAGAGGTATCATCCGCAAACAATACAATCTCATGTTTATCCTTTACATAATAAGGTAAGTCATTTATATATATCTTAGTTTCTTCTCCTGATCATGTTGCCAAGCACGGGCAATGCCCTGCCGAAGCATTTTCATTCCACGATCTCATATTCTTGTCCTATAAGGTGCGCCCTCCTAAACCTAACCCCAAAATCCTGTTGCAGCGTAATTTTAGTAACATGGATATTAATAGTTTGCGCGAGGATGCTCTCAATGCCGACTGGTCAGCCATTGATTTGGCTGCTACAGTTGATGACCAAGTAGAAATGTTCAATACATTATTGTTAAATCTTTTCGATCATCATGCTCCCGTTCGTCCTGTCAGAGTGAAACATCTCCCTGCGCCTTGGTTGACTGATGAAATTAAAAGTTTTATTGCCAAGAAAAATAGGGCCAAAGCTAAATACAAATCTGATCCGGACAGATATAGAGAATTTTATATTCGAGCGCGAAACGTCTGCAACAGAATGTGTAGAGATGCTCAAAGACGCCATATTCATAAATCCGTCGATAATGAAAATCCTGCAAAAGTATGGAAATTTCTAAAATCGCTCGGAGTTGGGAAGCAGCCGAATCGTAATCCCATTAATATTGACTTAGATAACCTTAATAGGCACTTCTCTACTTCTGCTGTATTGGATAGCAGCATTAAAACCAATACCCTTAATAATCTTTCATCGCTCCCAACTCCTGATTTTCCGCCATTTATCTTTAATCAATTCACTGATTGTGATGTTGAGAAGAACATACGCTCTGTGGCTTCGAGTGCTGTGGGGCATGACGGCATTAGTCGTTCTATGATCTTACCCATCCTTGACATTATTCTTCCTACTGTCACTTCCATTCTTAACAATTCCATAGCCTCCGGCATTTTTCCATCTGCGTGGAAAAATGCCTTTGTTATTCCTCTACCTAAAAATTCCCATCCGCGTTCATTCTCTGACTATCGACCCATTTCCATCCTCCCATTTCTTTCTAAAGTCCTTGAACGCTTAATTCAACAACAACTAAGTACTTTCCTTCACAATAACAATATCCTTAATCCTTTACAATCTGGTTTCCGTCCCGGTCATAGCACGACTACTGCCCTTTTGAAAGTCTCAGATGACATTCGTTTTGCCATGGATCATTCGCATCTAACGGTTTTAGTTCTTCTTGATTTCAGCAATGCTTTTAACACTGTTGATTTTGACATACTGCTGATGCAGCTGTGTTCTCTCAACATATCTCCAACAGTAATTGAGTGGTTTCGATCTTACCTGTTCGGGCGTCGGCAGCGTGTGCGTATTGATGATTCATACTCCTCTTGGAGTGCGCTAACGGCTGGCGTTCCGCAAGGTGGCGTTTTATCTCCACTATTATTCGCGTTATTTATTAACTCCATCACTTCCAACCTTCGCTCCTCCTACCATCTGTATGCAGACGACTTACAAATTTATACGCATGGTCCATTTACATCAATTTCAGACGTCTTTTCTACAGTCAACGATGATCTTTCTCGTATACTGGAATGGAGCAATTCTCATGGTCTCGTTGTAAATCCAACCAAGTCGCAGGCGATCGTAATTGGTAGTCCTCGCCAAATTACTAAACTTGACTGGTCTAATTTGCAGTCAGTAAACTTTAATGGTATCGATATACCTTTTACGGATACTGTAAAAAATCTTGGGGTCATATTTGATAAAACTTTATCTTGGTCACCACAAATGGCAAGTGTTAGTAGGAAGCTGTTTGCTTCTGTTAGTTCCCTCAGAAGATTGCAAAATTTTCTTCCAATTGATACTAAAATTACGCTCGCACAATCCTTGCTCCTTCCCATTCTCGATTACGCTGACTCCTGTTATATTAATATTACCGAACAGCAATTAGATAAGCTTGAGCGTCTTCAAAATCTTTGTATTCGGTTCATATTTGGACTCCGCAAATATGACCATGTCTCTGAATTTCGCTCTCGCCTCAAGTGGCTTCCCATTCGACTTCGCCGTAATCTACATATCCTGTCTCTCCTTTACTCTATTCTTTTTAGTCCCTCTTCTCCTGTATATTTGAAGGAACGTTTCTCATTCCACAGTGGAACTCAGGGACGTACTATTCGCAATGCTCTTGCCTTCCGTCTTAAAACGCCATCACACTCAACCCAGTATTACACGAAATCCTTTTCGGTGCGAGCTATGCAGCTCTGGAATGCTCTGCCATTAACAATTCGAAATGCAGAAAGTATATTCAGTTTTAAAGATCGAGTTAGTGCACACTATCTTTCCTTCATCCTATTTTAATTTCGTTCTTTTGTTAATCTGGTTGTCACTGCTGTATAACTTTGTTAAGTGAATTAATATATAAGTATCTATCGTCATTATTGTTTTGATTATTAACAATTAATCCTCTATTATGTTTTCTACTTTATACTGCGCCACCTATCTGCCTGTATTTTTCTTTTGTTTTCCTCTACCCTAAGGTTGTCTGGAAGAGATTGCTATACGATAAGACCGCCTTTTGTACATTAATTATAAGTTAATTTCATGTATTTTACTGTTTCGTGTGGTGCAATAAAGAATATTGTATTGTATTGTATATACTAAAAATAAGAATGGACCCCTGTGGGACTCCCATAACTACAGGGGACCCCGAAGATCTTTTACCATTAATATCGACCTTCTGTATCCTATTGCCCAGATAAGAAGACAGAAGTTCGAGAGCCTTGTTCCTGATACCGTAGTGGTGTAATTTTCTGACAAGAGTGTCATGGTGCACACAGTCAAACGCTTTAGACAGATCACAGAAAATTCCCAAGGCATCTTGCGAACCTTCCCATGCCGCGAATATACTTTTAAGCAAATGAATCCCTGCGTCTATAGTTGAACAACCTCTCGTAAATCCGAACTGTCTCCTATGAAGCAAATTATGTGTATTGAAATGTCTGAGCAACTGGCTAAGCATTAGTTTTTCAAAAATTTTACTAAGAATGGGCAATATGGAAACAGGTCGAAAATTCGAAGGGTCCGAACTATCACCAGATTTAAATAATGGAATGATTTTACTATGTTTCATCAAGTCAGGAAATACACCAGATGCCACACAACAATTGAAAATTGTAGCTAAATGTGGAGCGATTGAAATAATAATAGAAGATATGGTTTTGACAGATAGACCCCACAGATCTTTAGTGTTTTTCATATTTATTGATTTAAAAGCGTTCAAAACATCTTTTGGGCTTACAGCTGAAAATTCAAATATTGTGTCGCATTCTACCACGCTCTGTTTGAGAACCAGTTCAGCAGCTATAGAAGAAGACCTAAGATTTCTCGTAGTAATAAGAGGAATGTTAGAAAAATATTTTTTAAACTCAGTCGCAATTTCTACATCATTTTTGATATCTATATCATTTATCTTTAACTGAAAGTCTCGACTATGTACTTTCGCTCTACCCGTCTCATTATTTATCATATTCCAAACAGATTTAATAATATTTGTTGAACCTTTAATTTTATTTCTTAAATATATAGACTTAGCATTGGAACAGGCTCGTTTAAATATTTTAGCATAATTTTTTACAAGTTCTTGAAAAGTCGGATTGTGATTACAGGTCCTTTCTTCATAAAGTTCATACAATTTATTCCGACTTTTGTAAATACCAGGAGTTGCCCAATCACTGAATGTCATACGGTCACTTACAGACAGTTGTTTTGGAGTAAAGATTGCATTAAATTCACTAGTGATTAAGTTAAATAACGAACTGTACAAGTGGTCCGGAGTACCGTGATAGGGCAACAATACAATTTTTTCTGTTATATTAGACTTAAATCTTTCTAAGCGGCTTTTACTAAATGGTATATAATTTATTTGCTTTCTTTGTATTTTTGAAGAATTTGGAAATGAAACCAACCTCAGTCAATCAATCCCCCCCTTCGATTCCTGCTGACTTTCCATTTTTCAATCTTCGTGTCGGCCATTCAATCTCATCCATGTTAACGTCTTCATGGTACGGTGGCACTCCCGAGTCAGTCACAGACTCATTCACGGTGCCAGCGTCCAGGACATAATCATACATTTCTCTAAAATATTTACTCCACTGTTCTAACACTTCCTAAGTGTTAGCAAGAATGCCACCAGCTTTATGTTTTTTATTGTCCATTCTGGATGCTGTCGAACCACTCCGAGACTACTTTACCTCTCTCCAGAAGAGATTGGTCATCTATTTAATTGTATTAAGACCAGCTACATACAAACAGTATAACCAAAGAGACATAAAATACGAATACGCTTTATCCCCGATTATACCATTATATCCATTCTGCAGGATATAATATAAGGGATATTATATCCTGCAGAATGGATATAATGGTATAATCGGGGATAAACCGTAGGATGCCATACAGCTTAAGCTTATGTCTTCTGCTTACTTTATTAGATTACTTACAGTTAAAAAGAATACACTGTCTCCATTTTCCTCCACATTTGCTAACGCTCACGTCAATTATAAATCTCATTTTTTGTAAAACTGAACTAAAATTTCTCTTAACTATGAAAAAAAATTTGGTTATACAAATGACTATCAATTAATTACACCACATATATTTAATTACACTGACTGCATGCTGAGTTTTACCTATTATGACTATGAAAACACACATTAAGTGCGAGCAGGCCGAGATAAACCAGATTAATGGCAGGCGTGCGTGGTTGTTTTATATAGGATACTATCATTTATTCTGTGACTCAGTAGCGTTTGAGACATTAGACTGAACTAAAATGTTTTATCGTTACAGAGCATCTGGTACAGTATACACAGCAATTGAGACATCCACTGGTATGGAGGTGGCGATTAAGCAGATGAATCTGAGCCAACAGCCCAAGAAGGAACTGATTATCAACGAGATCCTCGTCATGCGGGAGAACAAACACAACAACGTAGTTAACTACCTCGACAGCTATCTTGTTAATGAGGTAACTAAAAATATTTTAGCCCATTCGTAGCGTGGACGATGACAGCGTTAACTGTGATTGACAGAATTCATAGATAAGTAAGTAAGCAAGCTGAGATTTGAACATGATAAATTACATTCAATTATTACATACGTTTATAAGTTTGCTTGTTTAGTACAAGTTTTTAGAATGTCAAATATTACACATACTTTAGATTCTTGCGACGACCGAAACCATAGTCAATTGCATCATTGAGGTGGTTGCTACCTGAGCCTAAAGGAATTTGGCAAAGATACTGATTTTGACATGAAGCGGTTACCGACTGACCTCCATAATCCGAAGGGAAAACTAGTAGTTTAGTTAGGGTCACACGCTTTTCGATGTATAATTTCTTGAACATGCTAGTTTCCTTCACGATGTTTTCCTTCACGTCCGAACAAGTGATAATTACAAATATGTACGTAAATCCGGAAACATGAATTTAGTGGTACATGCCCAGGTTTCTAACCAGGAACCAGTTGGTTAACAGGCTGTGTCTTTATCCACTAGACTGCTCATACCGTCATATAATCGTATTCTCTAGAAAATATTAACTTTGTTACTGGCAGAGGTGGCAACACGCGGTCGGTACTCTTTGTGTAACAAGAGTTCGTAGACGGGCCGTCTATGGACGTTGGGATCGGCTGTTTCTCATCTAGCACTTCAGAAAGCTATGTTGAGATAATGGAGATTTTTGAGACTTGTTTTTGTGATTAATTTCACACCAGTTTTATATTTAGATGTATAATACTCCTATAGCTTAATATAAATCACTTATTATTAAACTTTGATGCGCAAGGGTTATGTTCAAACGATTACTTGGAAAGTAGATTTGTAACTAAAGTTACTAATCCAGCAACTTGCGTAACAGTGTCGATACCAACAGCAGTAGTCAAACTATTTCAACAAATTAATTTTAGCTTAATTTTGTCATTCTTTGTCAAAATTAAATTATTTTTAAATTATTGCAGTAAATTATTAGATTTACTTATATATTTATAAACAAATAGCAGTTGATTAAGACCATGCACATTGTCATCAGGAATTATGGGTAGTGATGGAGTATTTGGCAGGCGGGTCTCTCACAGATGTGGTAACAGAGACGTGTATGGACGAGGGGCAGATAGCAGCCGTCTGTCGCGAGGTGCTGCAGGCGCTGCACTTCCTGCACACCAACCACGTCATACACCGCGACATCAAGTCGGACAACATCCTACTCGGTCTCGATGGACAAGTGAAATTGAGTGAGTACAGTATGAAAGTATGAAAGACGTATAGTATGAAAGACGTATAGTATGAAAGACGCACGAATTCATTTATCTTTTCTGTAGAAAATTGTAGACTATTTTTTAGAGATAGAGGTCAATATGCTATAAAATTGTAGATTGTGAATTCACTTCAATCTGTGTAAAGGGATAAAGCCGGTGTATTCATGTACTGTCAACTACCATCATACCGCCGTAGCTACAAACTTGCCGTATACCTCGCTGACATTGTGAGACTATACTCGTAGTGACATGTAATAGCGTGCAGTTTAACATTCGTATGTGACAGCTTGACTTTGCTACGCCATTATAAACTACCTGCATGAATATGAAATATATGTATAATAAAGTTGTTCTGTGCAAAAAAATTCGAAGATGGTCGCAGCAGCCGATTTGAGATTATGTTATATTTATCAAATTGAATTCGCATTCGCAATTATGTAACGTGATCGCATACGTATGACTTTCTGTGAATTTTTTTAGAATATATGAATAAGAAAAGTTAATCTAAATATAACTAGTGTGGCCATAATACTGTTACATAGAAACTTCTTTTTTTAACACGTTAAACGCCATGGTTGACACAATGTGTCGACACTACGTTCATGAATTACGCCGTATGAAATTTTGCATTTTGTCTATTTTCCACATAATGTTTTTTTAATAATTTCTCAAAATATACCCAATATTTTATCGTAAGACATGAAATAAAGCATTATTTTGCTAAATTATACATAAAATATCCAATGCCGGTCTCGGGTGACCGACATGGCACACGGACACAAAACTAAGTTTCCTTCCCGCAGGGCCGTGGGGGGCATAGTGCCACCCACGCTTGCGCCGGCCCATTTGCACCTATTGTAACATTGTTGCACCTTCCATAATTGTTTGCTTACTTTATCAATACATTTTATTTCCTGCCGTTGTTTCTTGACGGTCGTCGCTCTTTTGTTGTCTTTTCTAACATCTGTGTTATACAAGTTATACTATTATTGTTTATTCCCATGCAGAGTTTACCTTAGATTTTGCCGAAGGTTGTGCTAATTTTACAATATATTAGCCATATACATATTTTTTTATGTTTACAACTTTCAAAATTAAGTTAACAGTATTGCATTTGTGCGAAATACAGCCCATGTGTCTTTTATTGCTGTTTTAGTTAGTCTTTGTTAGTCTTTGAGTTCTTCTCATGCCCTATATGAGAACTCAAAGAACCACACCACAATCGTCATTTTATTTTAAGCATGTGTTGGATATTTTCTCAGTTATAGTTTTTTGTAGAATAATATAGATAATAACATGGATTTTGAAGAATTTCAACTTACTAACGAGGACCTTTCACAAATTGTAAATATTGAAATTTCTTTTTTGAACAATAGCGTTCATATTCCATCGGAACCTGAAGATGAGTGCCATTTCCCAGCAAGAAGTAGAAAACGACGACGTATTTAAATCGAATCTGACAGTGAATCTAGTGATCTCGGAATTGGGAGAAACTCACCAAGTGCTTCAGGGCACGTCTCATCGTCATCCAACTGGTTTGAGCCCCGAGGTAACCAACGTACTATTATTCCGTTTAGAGAGTTTCCTGGGTTACCCCCACATCTTATAAGAACTATGATAAACAAGTCTCCAGCAGATTTTTACACTTTATTAGTACCAGATGAAGTTTTTGAACATCTAGCGGAGGACACAAATATCTTCGCTGTGAAAAAGATAAGACGTGGCGGTGATGCTTCATATTCTGCACGGATTCGTAAGTGCATTCCGACTTCGTCAGAAGAAATAAAATAGTTGTTTGGTTTGATAATTTTCATGAGTTTAGTAAAATTACCCAAAATAGCAGACTATTGGTCCAAAGATGTCATCATGGGACAAAATTTTCCAAGAATGAGCCGCAATCGATTTGAACTGTTACTACAAGTGCTTCATTTCTCACAACAAGACGATGAAAATAAATATCATAGATTGCACAGTGTCCAAAAATTGTTAGACACGATGAATGATAACTTTCAGAAAAACTACACACCTGCAAGAGACCCTGTGCATAGATGAAAGTGTTGTCCCTTTCCGTGGACGGATAATTTTTCGTCAATATAACGAACAAAAAAGGCACAAGTATGGCATTAAGGAATTTAAACTCTGCACAATCCCAGGATATACGTACAAAATAAATGTATATACAGGAAAAACCAACGATCAGGTAAATACCACACCTAGTAATGTCGTCATGGCTCTCTGCAGCGGCCTGCTAAATAAAGGCCACACACTTTATACTGATAACTGGTATACAAGTGTGGATCTTGCCAGACAACTCCTAAATGCCGAAACACATCTAGTGGGTACAATTAGAAAAAATAGGAAACACCTTTCAAAGGAAGTCATTACTGCGAAACTGAAGCGAGGCGAGTAGGCGGCTAAGGAAAGCTCAGATGGAATCACAATCATGAAACGGAAGGACAAAAGAGATGTTTTCCTTCTATCAACAAAACACTCGCAACAATTTCATAACGTCAGAAAGCGCAGTTCAGTCATCACAAAGCATAAAAAAGTGATCGATTATAACAAAGCTAAAGGCGCAGTAGATCTTTCAGATTAAATGATAGCATATTCCTCGTCCTTACGCAAATCAGTGAAATGGTACAAGAAATTGGCTATTAACCTGCTACTAAATACAGCATGGTGAATGCTTTGATCTTGTACCAAAGTGTCAGAAGAAGCAATAAAATGGCAATTACAACCTTCAGAAAAGTTATCTTAAATTATTTGTGTGGCATTCCTTCAATAACACAGCCTCCTGCTCCGAGAGCTAGACGAGTAGCACATAAATTGGCCAAAAAACCAGGTCCAGCGAGGACAAGCAGACGCATGTGTGCTCAGTGTTATCGAGATAATGCTGCTGCTTACGGGAGATTATTAGCGAAAAATAAGACTAAAAAGTAAACACTTATTGCTAGGACTGTGTAGAGAAACCTTTTTTATGTCTTTCGTGTTTTAATGTAGTTCACAGTTCACACATTCGTTGATTCATTCTCAGTAGACTATATGCATTAAGTATGTAACATCTTTTGTGACAAATGACAATGCAATAAAAGATTTGAATTCAATTGAATTTATTTTAGAATCAATTATAGTTTAAAAGACAATTAACACTCGGAACTTAAATACGAGTAGTAATAAAAATTTACCATAAATAATTTGTATTTCGTGTCAATATAACAATTAGTAACCATTTATACTTGTGAACAATCTTATAAGAATAATAATTTGTAGTTTTGACTTTTGAAATGTTGTTTTCTTCGTAAGTTTTATATCAGGTACGTATTATTCATATTATTTATTACTTTTCTAGATAAAAAAATAACCCATACTTTTTTAATATTTACTAACGAAAACACATTGTTTTTATAACAATAACCATTCTTATTCGAATGCCCTGTTTTTTTTTAAATTGTCTAACCCTCGTCTGACGACAAGTGTATATGAAAACCAAAGCACGCAATCTATTCCCTGGGGTCACGCCGTACACTTCTTATTGAGTATCGCCTTGCAATAGTGTCCGTTTAAACATGAACCTACACTGCGGCCACCGGTGACCCCCATGTCCTACTCAGATAGTGTTAGTGCCGGTCACCGGTGACCGACGCGGCTCGGCCGAAAAGAACCAAAATTTACTTTGGCGTTTAACGTGTTAAACTCTAATTATTTTGAATTTGGAATGTGTTTATTACGTTAAAAACTTCTTTTGATTTCCCGCCGTTTTACATTTGTTCGTGTTTATTATTAAATTACAATATGGAATTGGGTGTTAAAGCTAATAGAATTGCGTGATTGCGTTGCACAAATTGGGCATGGCCCCGTCGCACAGTATACGATTTGACCAATCTAGCGAGACAAAATTCAGTATCAAACTTAAAGGATTACAAATGACTTAAATTGATAATTATCACGTTATGCGATGAAGTGGTAGTAAATAATATACATTTATGTCAATTACATAAAATTTATTCCAATTTTAAAAGAGATTTTAAAGCAAAAAATGTTTTAAGTTGCTCTTTTTAGGTAATTTTCTCAATAATGAAATATAAGGATCAGATGACACAAGCAAATATTTAATTAAATCAAAATTTGTGCGGACACGAGAAGTTTTCAATGTGTGTGTGTTTCAATATATTCTTATACGTCTTCCACAGTGAAATTATTAGAAATAAACAAAGCCAAGCTTCTTCCAGGGTATAAGGCCGTTGTTCGTTTTTGGAATATAATCTTCTCCTAGCTTTTTTATATCCAGTAGCTCGTCTCGGTGAACGTTTCCCGCTGGCTCGCATACTATATTGGGCTGCAAAAGTTAACTATTCAGCGTTATATGCTTGAAACAAATGTTGAATTTTACGGTGTTTTGTTTTCTTGGAGCTATCTGCAAAACTTGTTTTAGTCTGCCAACTGGCGTTGGTGGTTTTGGTGACAGTTTCTGGAACATTGTAAGCATCAATTCTTCATTTAACCATGCTGCGTTAGAATTCAAAAATAAATCCAACCATCTCTGTTTGTGAATCCATCTATGATGAATTTTCTCACACTCATTTTTCAAAAAGACCTTTAGGAGATTTTCCTGATCTTGTGGGAGGATAAAATCAACAAATCTTGACTTGACAAACATTAAAACTCGGTTTTAGGCGGGGTAGAACGCCAAAATCAAACAGCGATTTTCGTCGGATTCGGGCACCTATAAAGAAATAAATGAGATATATTTAGAATCGCAATAAATCGCATAACCAAATTATGTTGTAAAAATACTTAAATAATAAAAGAATATTTTAAGCGCATAGCCGTGCCTTGACTCATCTTGACTACCTACTTTAAGACTTTGTGAATTTATCTTTTATGAGGTTTTTGTTGTTTTATGGAAGGTCTACTTTAAACCAATATAACTAAGCCGTAAAATGTATTTTGATTAATCAAAATAAATTTAGGTATAGATAATTACCTCCAGTTGAAGAATCCATCACTAAAACGTACTTGAAATAATACAAAACAAAGAAACTCGTACACAATCGCCAGCGTTTACGGTCACACTGAGCAAGCGGGCGACTACCCGAATTCTATACCATAACTTCGCTTCATTGCTGTTGAGGGGTTCACGGCGCAAAAACTGCTTTTGAATTCAGTGTTAAGTTTAGGGTTCATTCAAATGTGTAATGATATTAAGAAATTGCTCATTTTTAACATAATTTGAGACTTTTGTCTCGCTAGATTGCTCAAATCGTATACTGTGCGTCGGTCATATTCAAGACACTTCAAAAGCTTAGTATCAGTCATATGTTCGTATATCGTACTATTGACAGATATACCAACACTTCCTCTGTTGGAGACCATAAAAGATCGGGGCGACCGCGTGCTCTCAGATATACAAAGGTGATTAATGTTGTTAAAGCTAGAATTCGCCGAACCCCCATTGAAAACAAAAAATATTATTGCGAGAAATGAAGATTCCCGTTAAGACTCTGTCGCGTATAATAAAACAAGACCTGAAGCTTGGCGCTTATCGTCGATATACAGGACATGCCCTAAATCGATCCCTACAGTTGAAGAGAGGGGATCAATCAAATCGCCTTCTGTCCCTATACGCAGGTGAAAGGCACAGAAATATCCTCTTTACTAATGAAAAAAAATCACGATTGAAGAGCACTACAACAAGCCTTTTTCACAGCATCTCTATGTTGCTTCCAGTTAAAATTCTTGTCCATATTTATCCCTAAAAATTTCAAATTATTTACCACATTTATTTCTGTACTGACTACTACGTCTGCTAGCATGTTAATGACCGTCTCCACAACTTGGCTTTTGTCGTCGCATTTGATTGCAAAAGTGGTATCATTTGCGAAGAGTACACATTTATGCATTTGGAACATCGTTTATGTACAGTAGTAACAGCAGTGGACCGAGATTGCTTCTCTGAGGGACGTCTGATTTTTTTCAGAACATATACTTTTCCTTTATTAAATTGTTATTAATTCCGATAGTAACCGCTGTACATCAGGTGGACAGTATGCGTGTATATCTCTCGACGTTGTATAAAAAAAGATACCTAGTTTAAAACAAATATTTTTTGAATTTACAGTTCCGGACTGATAAACTTTCGATTTTTAAATTTTAGGTTTGTGGAATTGGTAAAGGAAACATAACAGCTCGTTATTGTTGTTGATATCACTACTTCCCGTTGTCCCCGTAATCCCCCGTAGTCCCCTTTAGGTACATACAGGCAACGAGGACAATGGACGGTTAAGATTTCACGTATCGTTGTCCACTTTAAATTTTTAACGTTTTAAACGTGGGCAATTCCCTCTATTAAGGCATTGCCGCTCGATTCCGGCGCATCCTTTTCAAGGTCACGTGTTATAAGTTTATTAGGTACTCAATTAGCAAACAAATACGCAATTTCATTACTACCTATATGATTATACACTGTAATAATATATTTTGAAACAAATACATTCTATACATACGTGAGACACTCTGAAAGTTTTAAGAAAATAAAAAAGTGTTCTATAGGTAAATATTTTTTTGTTAAATCTTTTCAAAGTATTCTCCAGTAGCCTCTATACAAAGTTTCATGCGTCTAACCATGTTCCACCAGTTTCCGAAACATTTTTTCTAGTCTGCCGCAGACACCTCATTTACAGCCTGTTTGAACGCTGACAGCACATCTTCCGGCGACGAAAATTGTATCCCTTTGAGCTAATTTTTCATTTTCAAGAATAAAATCACACGGCTGTAAGGAGGGTGACCTAGGAGTTTGACCGGTCTGCTGTACAAGAAGTCCCCCGTTTTGAGTGCGGTGTGCGCGGGCTTGTTGTCGTGGTGGAGCAGTAGCCCTCGGAGCCCTTGGTCGCTTGTTGATCACAACAGAGAAAACTTATGCCAAGCATTTGGTAAAATACCATTTGGCGTTAATGCTTCTTTGGTTCTGTAAATGAATTGACAAAAGCTCCCGATCAAAATCTTCCCCCGCGCTTCTAGATCGCTTCACTTTGGTACGCGTTGATTCGTTTTGAAACACCCAAACCGTCGACTGGCGCTTTGTTTTTGGATCGTATCGATAAATGCAGGACCTTTATTGATGTCGTAATCACGGCGAGACCAGCCTGCTTCAAATTTGTTTATCATGTCACAGCACCATTCTACCCGGGCCTCCTTCTGAGCAACGGTGAGGTTGTGCGGCACCCAGCGTGAAACTATGCTCCTAACGCAAAGATGGAAGTGTAGAAACTCGTGAAGGATTCAATCTGCAGTATGTGCTGATCTCCTGATACATAATTCGCCTATTGTCTTAGATATTTTTTTTCTCTGCTAGCACGTTTTCTTTCGTAACAGCCGTTAAAGGGTGACCACTTCTTTCTTCATCCCCCAAAGTTAAGCGACCGCTCTTGAATTCGTTATACGTTTGCCTTGGAAGGGCCTTCATGAATGCCATTTGAAGTCGTATCGTACGATTTGTTCGGTTTCAGGCGACACTTGAAATTGTAAAAAATCTGTGAAAATGGATGTATGATCGATAATGCTATATTATCGATCATAGATCCATTTTCACTGAAGCACGATAATTTAAATTTGCTCGCAAAAAAATTAAGGGAAATATTGAATTTGGAACATACCTACTTTTTACTTATATATAATCATATTTTCAGAATAGATTATAACTAGCCAGTCTCTCATACATAAAAACTTTTTTCATAATAATTTCTGAGTGGCGTGGTACAATAAAATCATAAATGTTTGTGTCGCAATCACGTAAAATTGGCAGGACAGATATTGACAAAATTTGTTAGGGGAATAGTTTATACCCGTAAGCTACATATAGTGTACTGTGTGTGTGTGTGTATCCGGTAGTACCCACGGGAAATTACGCGGTCGAAAAACTAGTACCTATATTATAAAATAACCATTGTTTACATTTTAGGTAATTTCTTGTGTTTATATAGGCATTTGTATGTGTATAATATTCTCTCTATTAAGCACTGTCACTTATAATTTAACGCAATAGGGACAACGGGCATAATTTGAAACAATAAATGAACGGCGACAGCGTACAACGGGAATTATTTTATTAAATTCCCTTGGTCCCTTTTAACGGGGACAATCTTTAGGCTAAGATATAAGCGGTAAAATATAAAATTTATTTGGTAAGTAAATATTCCATGTCGATGGAACTCGCTTCGCGTTGTTTCTATTTCTGATTGCGGACATGAGATTGATACAACCCTAACCTAACCCATAAACAAAACCTAACCTAATTTTTTTTTGAGTATTGTGTCCTCATCAAAAAGTTTACCTCTAATAGGTATTGAATCTCGTCGACTTGGTGGTATTTACTGACTGCACATATTTTTCTACAGCCCATTAAATTTATTCCCTATCTTTTGCAGCCGATTTTGGTTTCTGCGCGCAAATATCACCAGAACAAAACAAGAGAACAACAATGGTTGGAACGCCATACTGGATGGCGCCAGAGGTCGTCACTAGAAAGCAATATGGGCCAAAGGTATGTTCGAAGCATTGATGGATTATCACACCTACTTGAATTGGTAGCAGGGTTAGCGTGACTCCCGATAATAACGAGTGACTTAGAAATCTCAACGTCAATCTCACTTGAGTTTTATCGTACTTCATATCATAATCTTGACACTTGAGAGCTTTAGATAATGCCAGGTGATATCACTGACTATGAACTGTTATATAAATCTAAATCGTGTAAGGCCTTGAACCGATGGCGGTTTGTGATGGCAAACAAGATGTTTGAATTCTTAAAGAAAACATAAATGTGAAAAAAGGGTCAAGATCGATAGATTATCGGGTCGGCACGCATGAGTGACACCCCTGGTGTTGCAAATGTCTATAGGCTACGGTGACTGTTTACCATCAGGTAGGCCGTATGCTTGATTGCCATCTTAGTGGTATAAAAAAAACCTACGAAGTTGTCGAACTTACCGATAAAAAAGATTTGAGATCTAAGGCGTGCCAAGTTTTAGAGTAGTTCCTTTAATCATAGTTGTAGAAATATGCAATGTTCTTCAATATATTTTAAAAACAATTTGTTACTAACATGGCAAGTTTCAAGATGTGCGATTTACGACCAGAGGGCGTCTTTGTACAAAAGTCGTCTGCGTGGGTAACCTCTGTCTCACCTATTTCTACCGCCAAACAGCTATATTTATACAGTTGTGTTCCGGTTTAAAGGGAGAGATATTACTGGATACTGTGAAGAAACAGCCTTAGATCACAAGATTGGCAGCGCGCGAGTAACATCCCCGTGGTGTTGCGAGCGTCAATAGGCTGCGGTGACCGCTTACCATCTACTGCGGGCCACATGTTTGTTTGCCATTCTAGTTGTATAAAAAAAAGTGCGTGTTAACTGAGGGACCACGCTGGTATTTCGTAAAATAAAAATATCTTAGGATTTTGTAGTAGACTTAAAACAATTGTAAAACAAATCTGGGAATTTGCGAAAACAAATATATTAAAAAGTACAGCCCTTAAAGTGCTGTCGCTCAGTAATCACCGGCCATCAGCCAGATTTCGGAAAATATCTGAAAAATTAAGGTATTGCGATTACAGACATTTAGTAAAGAATTTGTAAAAATATTTAGTGAATAACAGACCACAACGCGTCAAAAATAAAAAAAATATATAACGACTACTGTGGTCCCGAATTAAATAAATAAAATCTTTCTTTTTCTACATATAGTTTTAAAGTCTTGAAACATTTTGTAAAAAACAAAATGAAAAAAAATATATGTCTGTAATCGCAATACCTTAATTTTTCAGATGCTTTCCGAAATCTGACTGATGGTTGGTGAGGACTGAGGGACCGCATTTTAAGGGCTTTCTACAATTGTTTTAAGTGTACTACTAAATCCAATGATTTTTATTTTGCGAAATACCAACGCGGTCCCTCAGTTCACACACACATATTTTCAAGTGCTTATAAATTACGTTTAGGAAATTTGACTATATAAATTAGAAATAGTGGTTCTGGTAAGATATATTACTAAATTTCTAAGTGTAGTAGACGTCAACATTTGTAATGACAATTAAAAATTTGTAAGTCAAAATCAAATCGTTTGTAATGTAATTAACGTTGTACATTCCTACAACTTTGATTAACGAATCTGCCATGAATCCTGGCACCCATTAAATGTAAACTCTTATCGGCGCACTGACAATCCCGAAGGTCGTTTCTACCTAATTGGGCTCTTTACAGATTTATGATTTGCAGTGATGTGTTTAAAGACTATGTCTGTATTATACACTAAAATGAAAAAACATCTAACATCAAATATGTGACCTTAATGTGCCATTTTTTCTTGCATGTACTATATTGTTTACCGACAGCAAAGAATAATTATTAACTTATCATCATTCCACTGCCCTGTTGGATCGGGCAAACAAAACGCTATCCCAACCAAATAACTGTACAACGGGAACGAAAAATAAAAGCAGTGTTACTACCGTGCTGTATCTTCACTTCGATTGGGATATGCTGTTCTTTATGTCCCGCCTTTGTATGAATATGTCATAATAGCGTATGACATATTCATGATTTGAAATGAAACACATTTGCTCGTAGGTGGACGTGTGGTCTCTGGGTATAATGGCCATAGAGATGATAGAGGGAGAGCCGCCGTACTTGAACGAGAACCCGCTGCGCGCTCTCTACCTGATCGCGACCAACGGGAAACCCGATATCAAGGACAAGGAGAAGCTGAGCACAGTCTTCCAAGACTTCCTCGACCAGTGCCTTGAGGTGGACGTGGAGGGGCGCGCCACCGCGCTCGATTTACTGAAGGTCACTATTATTACCGACCTATATCGCAACATAACTGATTTAATCAATCACACTATAATGTTCTATGGTGTCTAACTAGTATGGCCTACGGCCTGACTGATGTGAAACTGTTGATGTAGCCTAAAGGTACTTACAAACTGCCCCCCCCCCCCCCCCCCCCCCCCCGGAACACTAGCTACTAAAGACGGCAGATATGCGGTCTTTAAGAACTTGCTGGTGACTTCATTTGCAGACATCCAATCCACATCAACCCTTACTTATCCCACTGCAGGAATACGGGTCTCCCTTCAACCGAAGGGGTTTAGAGCATACTCCACCACGCTGCTCAAATGCAGATTGGCGGAGGCCAGTGTTTTCAAGTCGCCCGAGGGTCACTGACTTAGCTTAACGACTGTCATCTATCGATAACAGCCGGGACCGACGGCTTAACGTGCCCTCCGAGCACAGTGAAACTCGAGATAGATAAACCCACCTATAGACAGGCTGCGGACGACGTTGCTTAACCTGCGTGTTCGATTAGAATGACACGCGCAACGACGCCATCGAGCTCTCATCCAATACTCTGGGAATATTATTTGAAGCCAGCAAGAATATTAAATTTGAAGCAACGAGATTAGTAAAAGAGCTCTATCGCCAGAGCACGTTACTAATCTGAGGAGACCGGTCGGATGTCGAAATGGCTTTAACTATACACATGACGAGATGAGTAACTTCGACCCACATTATGTGCAAAAGTTCATTCAAGTCGGTTTAGTTCTAGGCTTCTTCGATACAGATGTATATACAATCTATATAAGCTACTATTGCACTAAATCTAGCTATGCGATCACAGGATGTGAACATGGTTGTTTATATTTGTAGCATCCGTTCCTGAAGATGGCGCGACCACTGGCATCGCTGACGCCCCTTATCATGGCAGCCAAGGAGGCGGCCAAGGGCCATTAGCGCAGGCCGCCGGCGCCCGCAGCGCCGCGCCGCTAGCGCCGCGTCTGCGCCGCCAGCGCCCGCCCTCAGTGCCTCCGCCTCCTGTACATACACTCTGTACGTACCCGTGCAGTACACACACCATTATATAGTAGACAGTGCGGCCGGGTGACCACGCCTGCAACCTCTCGTCGATTACCAAGCAATATGAAGGGTAAGGGAGGAACACAGATCATTACCAAGGGGTAATTTCTCAATGAAATAAAAAAAACTGGTAAAAGTTATTTATTTATTCTAAATAAAAAGTAATCAATAGTATTTAAATGTCATAGTTTTTGAGTATGAATTGTATTTTCCCATAAAGGGGTTTTCGAATAGTTTAACAACAGACTGCGATGCGTCTTTCTTGTTTGTGTTTATAAGCTTTTGAATTACCGAGGAAGTTCGAATAACTAACTCGATATATTGTCGGCTGTGATCTTTGTTCCTCCTCACCATTCACGAGTGACCTGTGGAAGACGGCCGTTCGATAATAATAAAAGTGATCATATTTTTACAAGAAATCGAGTATAGTGCAGTCCAATAATATAATGAACTGTAGTGACGTTTAGTAGTATTATTTATTATAATTAGCGGCGCGATCTCTATTGGCGTGTTTCGTTCGACTGTCGCTCTATAAGGTCGAATAGTGTAGATAGAAACTAGATTTGTAGGTACGAATTTTAAAACATTACGAACTATTTTAGCTGCAAAACGAAGACTGGCAGTTTAGGTGACCTTTGTAAAGTATAAATAGTAGTATACAGTAGGTCCGCTATGTTAGTACCGATTCAGCTTATACACTGTGATGGTAGGTAAGCCCATAGACGGCGGGGCAGTTAGGAAACACATCAATACAGAGGCGAGTGTGGCCCCCGCCCAACGGTGGCGCGGTGGAACTGGCTTCACTGTCCATTTTACGCGACAGCGACAAACACAATTCCACACGTAAAAAAATAAACTTACATAGTTTAGACTATTATGTATTATTACCCATACGACTGACGAGGATTTAGTTAGTTTATAATTTTGAATTCAAATGATTTGTGTATTCCTATTTCGATATGTTAAGCATTTCAGTTTTATAAATGTATTTTATTGTATTATAAGTTATTGTTAACGCAGTGATTGGATTTTATGAATTGTGAAATGATATTCGTTTATGCAGTTGATCGTATAACTGTTAGCTTGTGTCGCTTGCGTGCTTTTGATAGTGACTTAATTTTGTGTATAACAAATGTTAATTTATTAAAAGTAGCTTAATGCTTGTAATTGGTATTTTGAGATTATTGTTTGATGCGGTTAATTGTATTTGCAAAATTTAGTCAGATTTTCTTATGATTTTTAGAGTTTGCGATGTTCTCCCATCGCATAACTATTAGAATTTATTGTTTAAAATTAGTACCCAAGTGAAATTATCTGTTCGACTGCGTTATTAAGTATACCTCGGAGCTATTGTGACGGTATCATTGATTGTTAGTTAGTCATGAAGCGGAGCATTTACATAGTATTAAGTTTATAAAGTCTATTGGAAACATGATACATAGAAAATTTAATTCCTTTCTTGGCACAAAAAATAGCATTTTATAAGAATCAAATAATTGTGAAAATCGACATTTAGATAGCTGATATTATTTTAATTGTTCACATATAATTATGACAATAGTAGTTTAGTGTTAGCATTCAACAATGTATTCTATCATACACCAACATAAAGTATTTTATATTTAGAGACTTGTATGGCCCGTTTGCTTTTATTGTTTAGGTTGTGCCGACAGATGCTGTTATATTTGATTTTAATTTGCTATGTAATAGTGCGAGTGTGACGTGGATGTGTGCGCGCGGTGGTTTGACGCCGGCTAGCTGACGTTTGTCTATGGCCGGCACAGACGCGAGTAATTTACTCATTGACAATATGAAGTGACCAATTATCGCTATATAGACTCTGAATTCGTTCCAGGTTGGTGCAATATGTAGTTATTTGGTTTACAATCACTTTTTTGTAATTATAATTTCCTCACCAAAGTACTGTACTCGATTAAATAGAATGCGGCAGTGGAGGCTTGCTGTGTAGAGCTCCTCTCTTTGTGATAATTTTCAAAAAGGCCGAGCTACACGAGCCAAATTCAAAAGTGACGTGTATGTTTAGCCCCGAACTTTTTTTTCAGCTATATATTTGGAGTCATATTTAACTATATTGATTTAAATTTTGGTGACTATTTTTCTGGTGGCCCCTTAATTTTTAGAAGTAGGGTGCAAATTGAGTATTGCTTTCCATGTACTAAATGTACTAACATAATTTCAAATTGTTTTTTACCAAAGAATATGTAATTTCAAACAACTATACAGTAGCTATGCTCCTATATCCTCTGTGTTTAAAAAATAGCCCTACCTACTACTACACTTCTGACAGCTTCATTGAGTCACCCCTCCCAAAACTGTGATTCTTGGGCCACACGATATATGAAAAGCTGCCAAGTTCCTTTTATTCATTCGTTATTTAAAATTATAATTTACTCGTTCCTAATCACTTATTATCATTTGTTTTCTTTCTTTTTTTTAACATTCTTATAACCTGCGAAATAATTTCTTCGTTATTTCTGAGAACTGAATGTATATTATTTACGGATAATATATGTTATCTTACTCATCACTACGCATTACTGGCAAGATTGACCATACTTATAAAGTTAGAAGAAAAACAATGTGGTTTTCGAAATGTTATGTTGTTACTACGCATAGACGTGGTCCAATTAAGACTCCATTGCACTGTTGTATTATATACCTGTAATGCAATCATCACCATGTATTCTACCGGAATGCGGCCTAAACTTTGGTTTAATGTAATTAGACACAGTATGATTTGTGCATGGCCTACCGCACGAGCATACGACTAAACGAGCGCCAACCCAAACAAAAATACTTGTGCAATAAATGTAGAAATGTAAAAATTATAGCCAAATCATCAAGAGAGCTTGGACAAAGTTATTCAGTATCTAAAATATCTTAAGTGTATTAACTATGTGATCATGAAGATGAATTTGAGTATGCATTAGAATATATTAAGAGAAAGTAACTGTAATTATGAAAGTAGTCCTAAGTTGAAAATGTATTAAAACATGTAATAGGATATTGTACAAGACATTTAATGCGGTTAGAACATTTTTCATGATTTTTGTCAGTTTTAAACACCAGTGCCATGTATGAGCAACTTGTGCATATAAATTACAACCATACTATAATAAAAGACTCACCATGAACATTTACTAGTTTCATTTTGGGATTTTATGTTATAATATCAGTTATTTCGTGGAGTATTTTATTGTTCGATATGATCCCAACAGCTTTTTTTTATACAACTGCACCTCTCGCTGACGGCGAGGAGTTTGCACTCTCATACGCTGGGACCGCAATGGTCGCGTACTCGTAGGTTCGATTCCCACAAATGCCAAACATTTGTATGCATGAAAACGTCTGTTTGTCTTGATCTAAATGTTTTTGAGAGGTGGGCGCATGAAAGCAGCCCGTATAGGGGAACAGCCAGAACAGGTACAGTAGACCTTACTCTATTACGGGCGTGTCGTCGACACAGCCGCAATGGTGGCGAACCGGTGTTCCTTCTCGGCGCTTGAAGGCGGGAGTTTCGGGAACGATTTTGGTATCACCTTCCGGAACCCCACCGGCGGGGGACTACAAATGTAATTACGGGCGTGTCGTCGACGCAGCTGCAATGGTGGCACGCCGTGTTTCCTCGCGCCTTGCCACGTTACACAGGTACCCACCGAAACAGCCAGGCCGGTCAGCACCTGTGCAACGTGGAAGATTATTACACCATGTCGTCGTTCGACTCATCTTTGGAGTACGGGCCGGATGGCAACAACGGTGCGTCGACCGGCGCCTGGCTCCTCTAATTTTGCTGTCCATTTACGTTAAAGTTTACTCCAGACATTGTTTCCATGAAGTGAACTCTCCCTCAATACGATTCTCTATTTCGGCGCGAACCGCTTCTGTCTTAGCCATGTGCCCTACTGCCAGCACTTCTGCCTCTAAATCCTAGGGCGGGCTTCCTGCGATGACACAAGCCGCCTCGTAGGAGGTTGTGCGGTAACCTCTTATCGCTCTGTCCACCATGAACCGCTGAGGCCTTCGCAGCTGAGCTTTATTGTGGGCGGCCAGAGCTTCTGCCTAGATAGGCGCCCCATATGAGCCATCAATCGCTAGTCGCCGGAAGTGCTCCCGAAAATTCCACCGACTGTCGAGGACGATGCCCAAATATCACATTATCGGCTTGACAGCAATGGGAATACCACCAACTACTAGGTGAACCTCGCGTGGTGGTCACAAACAGGAGGTCTCATTGTACCTATTAATAGTCCGGTACACAAACATTTTACTAATACCAAGCGTATGGAGAGTTTTAAAAATTGCATTTGGCTCCATACCTACTTTGTGTAATGCAATCACAGCGATTCGGTTCTCTTTATCACCCCACTCCATTTTAATATCGCAAAATATTGTACAATGTATTGGCGCCAAAATGAGAAAACTCAATGAACAATCATATAAAAATGACAGATTCGAAATTCAAATGTAATATTTTGTTTATTTTTAATTGTAACAGTATTTATAGCCAGACTAAGTACTTACCGAATGCAACTCCCAATCCTTATGTGGGCCACTCCTGCAATGGCAAATAGGACCTATCGCGGGCAACTACGAGGGTATCGTCAGCATATGCAATGAGGATCATCCTTTGCATAAACGCCCCCCGCAGTATCCAATCGTAGCCGATGTTCCAAATCAACTTCCTGGAGGGTTGTTGAGTTCCTGCATGTGAGGTAATCAGTAACCCCCCCAAGAAGTTACCGTGCTAGCGGCAGAGGTGTGACATCGTGCGAGTGATACTTAATGTATTGCGTGCGTTCATAGGCTACGGTAATCGCTTTCCATTAAGTGGGTCGTATGCCTCTTGATGTTGTAGATTATTTTATTTTGTCCGCTCGTTCAACTTCGTTTTGCTACAGTAATCTGTATTTACCCATAGTTCTAGTAACCATAATGGGAGCAGAACTAATCCAAAATAAAATCAATATAAAAATGAAACCTATATACCTAGTCATGTCATAAGTTCTGTCAAAAACTTTTGATGTAATTAATGATACACTTTTTGATAATTATGGAAAAGTTCTATATGAAATGAAAGGTAATTAAATGTACAATAAAATGCCCTCCTCCATTTTGAATACATGCCCTTAATCGATCGCAGTACGCATATCTATTTCTGGCGCTGCTTTAACGAGAGATGCTCGAAGAGACTCCAAATTCTGATGAGGTTTAGCACAGACTTCCTCCTCCAAATGTTGCCATATCTTGTAGTCCAGTGGGTTTAAATCTGGACTAGAAGATGGCCAGTCTTCATGCCCGATGATGTCAATTCCACGGGCGGTCAACCAGTTTTGAGTACTTCGTGCCTTATGAGCTGGTGCAGGGTCCTGTTGGAATATCCAGTGTCTGTTTTTGAACATTGTTTGAGAAAGAGGTTCTACTATGTTTGATAGGACGGTATTTTGGTAAACCATGGTACTGGTTTTCACAGAAAAACACCTCAGTTAAGCCTGAATGTGAGACTCCAAGCCAAACCATGATTGATGAAGGATAATGCCCTCGCTGAACCCTCGGAATACGCGTGCTCGCTTCTTCACAACTGTGGGCATACATCTTATCATTTTGTTTTTTGTAACTTTCTTTGATGATAAAAAATTTCTCATCCGTAAACAAAATTTTTCTGTGACCTCCCTTTGCGTACCGCTTCAGTAGTTGTTTTCGATTTTACCATCCTATTCTTTTTTAAATTATCAGTTAAGAAATGACCAGTACGTTTCTTATAGGCTGAAAGTCCTAAGTCATCTTTTAAAATACGCGACATGGTTCTAAGTGCTATCTTCATCTCCCGAGATAAAATCTTTTCCTTTCGGACAGGATTTCTTAGAATTCGTTCCCTTACTACTTTGACCACCTTTTTCGTACGAACACTGCGTGGACGGACAGATCTTTTTCTGTCACAAACAGGAGGTCTCATTGTACCTATTAATAGTCCGGTACACAAACATTTTACTAATACCAAGCGTATGGAGAGTTTTAAAAATTGCATTTGGCTCCATACCTACTTTGTGTAATGCAATCACAGCGATTCGGTTCTCTTTATCACCCCACTCCATTTTAATATCGCAAAATATTGTACAATGTATTGGCGCCAAAATGAGAAAACTCAATGAACAATCATATAAAAATGACAGATTCGAAATTCAAATGTAATATTTTGTTTATTTTTAATTGTAACAGTATTTATAGCCAGACTAAGTACTTTTCGTATTCTTAAAATCATATCATTCACTGTAAATGTTAAAACGTTCAAGACTTTAACAAAATTACTTGACCATCTATATCTATTTCAAAGAAAGCTTTCCATTCCTATAAAATCTACTATGAAATCCATGATTTTTAGAATATCGTTCACATTTTAGCTTGTAGTTCACGAAGCTCAAGAATGAACAAGTTGAGTGTCATCGCGGATTGAACTAATTTAATAATATTTTTTATACAGCGCCATCTAATCTAAAACTAAACAAGGTTAATACTGTATTAGAGAGGAAATGTTGCTTATTTTGTTTGACAATAATTCCGCCAAATCATTCTGGTGACCGCTGTGCTCCGATTGGCCGACGCTAGGTCATACGTCACCCTAAAGTTGGGCACGAGAATATTATTATCGATATCGGTAAAGACAGGGTGTATGGGCATGCAATAGTATATTAATATTATTAATACTAAAATATTTGTTTTGCTATGGTAATAAGTGCGAACATGTAATAAACGTTATAATGAAACAGTTTTTACATATTGCAAGAGTTCCTAGGATAGGTTAACCGCTTTACATCAGGTTGGTCTTATGCTTGCATGTCTACCGCCGTTGCATAAAAAATACTATTTAGTCAAATTTAACACGTTAAATTTTTATTATGTACTGAATTATTTTTTATTAATAGATTAAATGTATTTTTATACATTTACATTGACCTAGATAAAACAATACTCAGATCAAGATAGTAAGAGCACATCAAAGCAGTCCGAATAGGAAAGTACCGCCACGTCACAGAAAACTGTAGTCAAATAACAACTCCATGTAGGGTTGTTGTGTTCTTACGAGTGAGGTTACCAGTGAGCTCCCAAGAAGTTGCTGTGTTATCGCTAGTGATACTTCATGTATTGCAAGCGTTCATAAGCTATGGTAACCGCTTTACATCAAGTGGGTCGTAATGCCTCCCGCCGTTGCATAACAAATACTATAATTGGAGTGTGTATCTAATATTTATACCAATTAAAATTTAATAAAATAGTTACGCAGTAATACACTTTACTCGTAAATATCGATACGTAATTAAATTGCAGCAGTACAGCACTAGTGACAAGTAATGGGTTGCGCCTAAGATAAAAGAGGACGCATAGAAGTCGCATCAATTGTTTCATTTCTCTTGACCAATTTAACTTGAACCGCGTAAATATGGACGTAAATTGTACAAATTGATTATATACCATTACTTAACGGTGAAATGTGATTCCATCTGCTTTGTAGTTGGATTTATTACTATTTTTCCCACACCACAGCAACAAGCAAATGACGCCATTGTAAAATTAGTTTATAAATAATCTCAATATCTCGGAATATACGACAAAGTACACACAGGTCACTTGTTGGTGATGTACTGTTTTAGTGCGAGGCACTGCGAGCGAGCGTTGGTGTTTATAAGTGCAAAATCACTGATCAGTTTCGGATTTGGACGGCCCGCATTACGGCTGTATTAGGTTATATAGGTACTCGATGAATTAGACAACTGATAAACATAGGTAGGTACCTTTTTTTCTGTACATACAACCCAATCGAGACGAATAGGTACGCTCATACACACAATGGTATGTCTTGTGCGGTATTCGAACAAAGGTATTCTAAACCACGACCTTTGTGTTAGATTTGTTATTGTATAGTTTGACTAAAGCCGATGTATCCGCTCCTTTTGGAACGTGCAGTGTAGGAGTACGGAAGGAAAGAACACTAGTTCAAAGGAGATCGATATTCACGGACAGAAGTTTACAATACTTTTAAGCTTTGATATAGCGTACTTGATAATGGATTAAAACAACGTGCGCTGGATGCAAGGCCGACCTTCGTAAAATAATACTTATGAACTAACTGATGGCGGAAGCACAGAGTAAGTTACATCAAATTGCCTTTTACGATGCCCAATAAATCCGGCGTTGGCGGCCGCCGCCCACCACAGCGTTCTATCGACCCTGTGTGATGAGGAGAGCCGGATACCGTATAGGCACGTATAATTCAAGGGGTGGACTGAAAGATGAGTGAACTGATAGATTGAGAGATGTTTAGATATTTTGTGTGTAACAGAGATTACGCGCAACGATAGAACACCGACAATCTTCCTAGTGACATGATGGTCTGAAGTGAACCAGGCACTAAGCCAGTGCGCGTAAGTGCAGTGCTCTCCTCTCGCTTAGCCTCCGGAGTGAGAGATAGTCTGGTAGGTCTAAGACTTCTCTGGATTACTGTAAAACTGAATCATGAGATTCTAGTTGCAGCGTATAATTCCGCGAACTCCGCGTGTACCCAAGAACTGGAGAAGTTTTGTGACTGTAAAGGATATTCTGGATTTGGAGCTGAAGGCAACGAAACGCCGCGTATGTGTGAAGATATGAATGCTGTACTTGGTGCGTATGGAGATAAGAGAGTGAATGTAGCAAGTAGTCAATTGTACACGTATGTATGGAACCGAAACCTTGTGTCGAACACATTATTATGTCACAAGGATATTCACACGTGTGTTACGTGGAGACGGAATGATCAAAAAAGTCAAAAAAATATTCATTTGATTTTGATAGATCATCTACGCCGTTATAATATTATAATATGATACAAGAGCCAACAGAGGTCAACAACTATACAATACAAATATCTTCACACCAGGTCCCTTGCGGGGTGGACAGAACCGACCGCCATAAGACGCCGTTCTTGCACACTGTACTCGCTTCTTTAACATTCCTAGCACTTATGATATCACCTGATAAAACACGACCAATTTGGTCGTGGTAGGTAAATCTTGACCTTTCTCGAAGATTGGTACGCTCGGCTGGAACTACTAGCAACTGCGGTCGATGACAACGTCACACATATCTGCCAGGGTTATTTTCATCGCCTACGCCCGGATTGCACATCGCATGTGATTAAAATCAATTACATGGGGAAATGCATTGGCAACTGTAACAGAATGTGAAGAAAATTAAGAATAGGTATTTGAAAGAGATGTACTTTGTTTGCCGCATTGGTGGTATAAAAAAACTATTAACTTATGTTTATGAGGGATTCCTTGATTCTTTGTACCGACCCTTGGGGATTAGATTGTATAACACAATTGATTTTTATTTAATCAAATAACTTGTTCCTTAACCCTTTAACCGCCGTGCCCGTAATATTACGGGATATGAAAAATGTGCTCCACGCGCCACAGACGTAATTTCACGTTAAGTTTTATAAAGTGTTTATTGGTGCATTTATATTAAAGATTAAGTTGCAATAAACGTTGTACATTACAATCCAGGATGTATTCTTAACAATTAACAAATTTTGCTGCGTTTCATTATGATATTTATAGAAAAAATCGTTGTAAGGTATTACTTAGTACCAACACGAATCGCCAATAACGTGATATTACATGTACTAGGGATGGGCAAATCAACGTAATCTAAATGAAATTTTATTGAATAATCATGGTGCGAAAGCAAAAATATTGTATTGAAATCCTAATTATTTCGTAAAATTCGAAGCACGAATAGTCGTACTAATTAGAAGCATGTTAAAATAATAAAAATGTTTATTTTATGTGTTAAATATTATATATAATTTATTGTTTCGATAAAGAAGCGACAACTGAGAACTGCACTAGTTCAGACTGTCCCCGATCGCCGTCAACGTGATTTTACGTGCGGCTCAAGGTCAAACGACGCCATATTTGCTGTTCTTCAGGCGCCGTCACCGTAATAACACGTTCCTTGTACAAATTAGTGTTGTTCCCTTGCCATGTTAGAAGACTACGAATTATTAAATATTTTAGAAGGAAATAATGACTGTTCGACCTGAGGTACGATCAGGATAATATATGAAAATTATTAATTTGATAAATCAAGCTCGAAGAGATGCATCAGAAAACGAAGATGTTATACTAGATTCATTGCTAGAATATTGATTGAAACGTGGTAAATAATGTTATTTTTTTATACCACTAAGGTAGCAAACAAGCTTACGGCCTACCTGATGGTAAGCAGTTACCGTAGCCTATGGACATTTGCAACACCAGGGGTGTCACTCTTGCGTTGCCGACCCTGTAAGAACCTCTTCACGCCTTTCTTGAATAACCCCCGTACTGTAGTCCCTTGATTAATAAAGACTGATTTAATATTAATTAAATTTTGAACTTTTATTCATTTAAATTAATCGATAACACTACTTCTCAACCCTATTTGAAATTACGCCGACAGGCCGCTGGCGTTAGGGTGTATGATGATGTAACAAAATATGGCGGTCAAAGGGTTAATTAACTGGAGGCATTACCGGTCTTTCCTTTCAATATTTTTTTTCACTATAAAGTAGGTACCCTAACTTGTGAAATGAACTTCTATCCTCGCTTGGCCTGTTCTTCAAGTTATGCCTCTTTTTCAAAATGACAGACAGGTCGTATGCTAGTGATATAAAAAAGTATGACTATTAAAGGAGTTAGGTTAGTTGTTGCTTGGGGCACAAGGTGGATTACTGAAACAAAGCAATATACATGAAAATATTTATTACAATATTTTTCACAAGAATATAATCACTCTAGCTTAGAAATAAAAATAACAGTTAAAAATGCACAAAAAATAAAGATTTGTACGTATCATGAACGCAAATTCAAGCTACTGCAAACAAATTAATAACGAACAAAATGATAATAATGACTTAGCTCGGTAACTAAATGACGATGAGGGACCGTCAATTGCCTTAAATACATCTTTAAGTGCAAAAAAATAAAGTGGCTTATGTTTTTGATAAGGCTTTCGCTTCGAGCATACGCAACAGGTACCAAACGTCCGCGATACCATTCGTCGGCTACCACAAACTAATTGTTTATTGTGTCTAGGCCTGAAGGCCAATCACTAAAATGTCGGGGGTATGGATCCAACAGCTAGTAGTAGTAAGTATCTTCGAGAAGATTGATGTAATTATACTTACACCCGCCGCGACCCGCTCCAGTTGTTATCAGGAATCCATTGAAATCTCATGAGCAGGCATCGGGATGTGCCGGAAAATAAATGGCCATTTGATATTAAATCTGGACGGATTATTAGTAATGGGCAATTACATAAGGAGGTTCGTTTACCTGTGTAATTATCAGTTCTGTATATTAAGTTTAATCTTTACATCATTTTATATATCTAACTTTTTGCCTTTTTCTTATCTACTAGCATTGATATCTCAATAATAATAAATAAATAAATAGAATATTATTTATTTTTATTTATTAATTACCAAACGTACATGTTCTGAATTACAGCCAGTTATTTAGTCAGTTAAATATTGTACGAATGTCTATCTGGAATTTATGGGACAAAGCATGCGTCGCTGGCGTCTGCGTGTATGCAGCGAATGCCCTTCCAAGCCCAATTGTTGATATCACCAAATATAATGATTAATAATTACAAAGACCTTAGTGCAAAATTCGTATAAATACAAACGTCGCCACAACATGGTAATAATAAATATGGAACGTGCATACAAACACATAAATAAAATCAGCGCAGTCACAGCGGTAGCGGCGCTAAATACTTTAAATAAAATCACAAACGCGATTGACCGCCATGTAGGCGCTCGACGCATAGTCAATATCCATGATATTCTACTAGTATTCACGTTTTCTGTAGTTGATATTATAACATAAAGCTGTTTTTCATCATTGCTCAGAAAAGCTAATTAATGTCAATTTTACATAAATGTCTTACAATAAATATCAAAAAGCAGCACCGTTATCGATTTCTAGAATATATATAGGGTTTAACAAAATTGACATGACAAATTTTTGCATAAGTTGTTCCCATCACGACAAACATACTAACATAGTAAATAAACATGTCACGAAGGTGACATCAGCGCTGGCGTTCAGCTCAGATTTGACAAATGGACATTGACTTTTCTTGACACAGTTATTGACAAAAAATTGTAATTTTGCAAAAAATTCTAGTCAATTTTGTTAAAGCGAGTTTTTACATATTGGCCAATTCTATTATAGATATGCCAGCTTTTGTCTGCAAGTTCTAGATGTAGGTATACCAAATTCGCGATAATAAGTAAGTAGCCTATGCATTTACCTCAGGTCGCTATCTACCTCCTTACCAAACCTCATTACGTCAGTTCAGAGTTCTAGTTTTAAAAGGTAAGGAATAAACAGAATTTATAATCCAATCTAGACACTATTAAGTATGGATGGATACTAGGAAATTTGTTAAGCCTACCTGTTACAAATTGAATGATATGTAAAGATGTTATATGAGGCGAAATACTATTTGTTGTGAAATACTTATTGTGATTATTTTGTCTGACCAGTTTCAAAACTAAGCTTTGTGAACATAGCAAGTCATTTCTGTAACCGTCGAGGAACTTGTTTAATATGTTGGTTAACAAATAATTATACACTGTCCATCTTATAATAAAACTTTTGACAGGTAATCATTTTAACGAGTCAGAAAGAGACAGGTACCTATCAGTGTTGCGTATCTCATAAATCCGAAAGAGATAGTTGATCTGTCAAAGTTCGTTAATAAAATGGCCACAGTATAACTGGCTGACTATTAAAATAATGTTCTACAACGTCAACAAAAGGTTTATATATTCGAGGACATACCGGCAAATTTTTATTAAGTAAATTAATTGATTATATATTATTTACAACCATTGACCAAATATAAATATAAAGTTCATTACAGATAAGTTACAAGTTGCCACAAATATTATTACAAAATATAGATACCAACGAAGTGCGAGTGTTTTAACGGTTTCCAGAGCCAGACTGTATAAGGTTGTAACATCGAGTGAATTAATAAATTTAAAAAATAATTAATACTCTACTTGGGTTCCGGCCATTTAAAGAAAAAAACGCCTTTATTCTTTAATTACGAAAACCGATACTTACTATAGGTTTAAATGAATCAGTGCTGTCCATGATTTAACTCTGTATTTATTTGCACTATCAATTACTGTAATTAAATGTAGATTATTTTTCTTAAAATGACCGTTATCGATTTCCGAGTAATGGACGACGTTATTTGAAAATCTATCAATGCATATTTCTTATAAAATTGGTGACATGGTTATGTATATAGTTTCGAGTTTCTCACACTGACCGTTCCCAATGTTACATCCTGTAAAGACCAGTCAACGAATGCATAAAGTATATCAGAATGGTCCTAGGAATCGTTAGGACTTAAATATGCTAAAAGTCCCTTAGAGGTGGACATTAAGAGAAGTAAAGATGCGCCTTAACAAATTTGACACCGACTTCTAAGTTTTTCGTTAAAGCAGCCTTAGATAAATATCCTGATACCCATCAACTGAGGTGGCAACAAATCATCCTTCCTCAAACAGCTCAACTTCCAATTAAGCTGGTTGGGGAATCACTAAACAGACAGAAATAGAAGAAACAAGCACCTTGTATGAACCAAAATGTTGGCAAAAGGTACGAATTTATTTTGTCTCTCGTGACTGTTTTGCTAAGGCGCACGTTTTTTTTTAAACTTGGAACGACTTCAAACTTCGGAAATTTTCAGCACCTTCCATGTTCAGTACATCAGTAAGTAGAGCAAAAGAATTCCATTATTAACTGAACTACTCGCATTATCATATTTTATAAATAAACATTCTTATCTCATTCTTCACACAAACTATTAACTTTTTACATACAAGTTCTTTACATTTTGACTGTGTTTTAAGGCTTCTCTTTATATTATTCTTCTCTTTAAGTTAATCCTTTCTCTCTTCCGCTGGGATGAAGTCCATGGAGGCAGAATTAATGCAAAATCGTTTCTTGGTGGGCGCAGGCCCGTCATCGAACACATGACCCAGGTGAGAAGAGCACTTGGAGCATCGCACCTCAGTTCGCACCAAACCTGGTCGTGTTAAAACCAGTAATATATTTGCACCCACTTCAATCGACACGTAGAGTCATTCACCAAAAACAATTATGTACATACATTTCACAATAACCAATGGGGTGATATGAGTGTCCAATATGATATTCACAAAATTGTCACGATGTGGTGGCGCAGCGGAAGCGGCGGTCGTCGTCCAGCGGCAGCCATCCAGGAGGGTACGGAGGGGATAGGGGGGGACAACACACGGAAAGGATTAATGCATATTAACGGCATGCGCATTCCACAATGTTAAAATGATATCATGATTAAGTGTAATCGAGTTAGCGAGCGAATTCGAAACCCAGCCAGTTATGTTCAAATCAAATGAGTAGTTTGAAATGTGTGATCATCGGTGTATTGTTCATGATCGTCCAACCAGAATAGCGAGCACAATATTTTTGTGAAATAACGTGAGTACATACATATCAGCGGTGCGTATTGTGCGACGTATAGCAAAACAGATTCGTTTGTAAAGAATAGTCAGAAGAAATGAAGCGTACATACATAAAAAATTGATTACCAATCGAGGCCGACTTACGTAACGTTTGTTGTGGAGACAGGATTGTATCGGGGGGTGGTCAAGGGGACGGGGAAGACAGACAGAAAAAGATAAAAAATATACATTAGCACCAGAATCCATATTCCCGTCACCAAAAATTTAAATTGTTCAAATATAACATATAAACATATGATGATGTAATAAACACAAAACACATAATACTTAGATAACATCCATTACTTGCCATTTCATTATCATATTATCTTTGAAATAAATAAATTATATATCTATAAATAACATAATTACGGGTATTTTGAAGGCAGAATATTTTTATAACCAAGAAAAAGAAATATCTGTATAATAATAATATCTATATCATCGACTTGAAACTACAGCTGTCGAAAGATTCGTTTAGTCATTTATCTCAATATTTTTAAACAAACAAGATAAAACTATCACGTATATTAGGCGTGATGTACATGAAGTGTGATTGATACGCATTAACAAGAAACATATAGACAACTGTAGTCTCAATATCATGTCTGGCTTTAAACCCTAATAAAATGTTAATAAAATCATGTCGATTGCAAAAAATACACGCAACGTACAATTATGCGTAACAAAATGATTCCATAACGCACGTAAATCAAATTTTATTATTCCGAGAACTTTTTTTGAAAATATCTTGTACCAGTCCGTTAATTTGTTTTGTTTATCCGATAATACTTATACTATTTTTTTAATGCTTCCAGCGCAGAAAAGTACTTTTAATATTCTATATAGAAAGATGACCGTTAAACGTCAATTGCCGATATGCTAAAACTAACAAAATAAATATAGTGCAAGCTGTTTACTTGTATTTTGTGCCATGTGCCAACAGACCTCCACAACCCGCAGGGAAAATCTGACCTTACTTAGGTTAGGTCACATGTCTTTGGAAATAAAATTTCTTAGACGTACGGGTTTCCTCACGATGTTTTCCTTCACCACCGCAAGTGATAATTACAAATTTGTACATGGATATAAAAGAGGAAGTTAGTGGTCATGGCCATGCCAGGAACCAGTACCAGGAACCGTAGGGTAATAGGCTGATTCTTTATCCACCGAGCTATCACTGCTAAATGTCAATCCAAGTACAAATCTGATAAAACTTATCACATAAATGAAAGCACTTCAAAGCTCCAAGATAAAAATATTTATAAGATTAATACTATTAATCAATGTCATAAAGAAATTTTCAAATCAAAACTTACGGTTATATTGAGAAAATACATGTACACATGCGCTACCCGCAATTTATTAGATTCTTTCGTATGAAATTGTCAATATTTTTCTTTTATATTTTCCAGTATGGTTGGTGTTAATTTTTGTTTGCATGTATACAGCAATTTTTTTCCAAAACCCGATAAAAAGATGTTTGGAATAAATTCCAAAACCGAAAGAATTGACTAAACAATACGGCAGCTAATATTTTAAATGCAACTTGCGACCCAATACACTGATTACTTGCTTACGACATCAGGGCTATTGAGTTGCTAGTTGTGTTTTTACTGATTCCCTTGAACTGTGACAGTTTCTTTTAATATGGCATATAATAATCATATATAAAATAATTTAATATAAAAGTCAAAATGAAATGCCTTAAACAATATTAATTTTATTAACTTATTATTTTTAGAACTAAAATACTAAGTAAAAAGCATTTTCCAATTTACAAAGTAGTTTATATGATTATATTCGATTTATATGTTGTAGTTGTACCAGAGTTCGATTACACAGTTACTTAGGGTACCTATTAGGTGATTATTAAAACAAAAGCAATTTCATGCAGAAAATGTAGATTTATCATCAAAGGCAACCGAAATCCTAATCGTGCTCAGACCTAGAAGCTTAGATTATTACTATGTAAACAATGCGACTGACAATATGGGCATATATAGGCCTTGCCCATGTTACATAACCCAACACAGAGAGCGAGGCTACACGCTACAAATGGATGAATACGACGAAACTATAAAGGTTCGTTGTTATCTTCACAGATACGTTTGTATGGAAAGTTTTCGGAATAATAAGATTTGTTTTTTATCACACCGCAGAAGCGGAGAGGGACGAGCGAATACCAAAGATGTGCCAAGGTGTTTAGTCTCAATATTATTTCACAGTTTTTTTTACATTACCATGCCAATCATCCCACTCTGCGGGAACAAGCAACGTTGTGTACGAAAACAAATTCATGCATTCAAACAAAGCGACGGTGTTAAAAAGGTGCCAAACAAGACAACAGAAAGGTAAATTATTAACTTGAAATGATTATAGGTGACATGACAGCGTGCTGCTATGATGTATGCGTTGTCGAGATAAAGTTAAGGTCAACACTTGACGTACATTAGATACATTTTCATATACTGTTAAAAAGGTCTTATAGACAGCTGAACCCAATTGAACATAAGTTCATTTGGGTTCAGTTTTTGAATATCCCGGGATTCAATAGGCCTAATGCACATTTTTAATTGGGCAACTGTACCACCGGATAATCGAGTGGGCTCAGTTGACAAAAAAAACCTTGACTAAAAGGTACCTACGTTTATCCTTTTTCTTTCATCTTCCGAATCGACATTAAATTAAAATAAATAAATATGAACTATATGCATGCTCATTGTTGGACAAGGAAAGGCAGTTTTCGTATGCAATACTGAGTAAAAAACGAAATGCTATAGACAGAAACCATCTGTAGTATTAATTCGTATCTAACGCCAACAAGCCATAATAGGATAACATTGAGTGCTTAGGAAAGGTGACCTTTCCATCTCGTTATGGAAATCGTTCATTGGATTGTTCATTGTACTTGAGTTTACACTGTGCGACATAACAAGTTTATGCACCATCAAAGCTATGTTGAACAAACAACAAAACCCAATAGGTATACTTGTAGATTGAAGATTTTATATACCCATATTAAGGTCTTACGAGATCTGTTTATGAAAGAAACCTGCGCGGCCTATTAATTAAATATCGTAGCTTTAAAACATAATATATATATATATATTACATATTGAATATGGGAAATATTCAATTTTTTTAATCACTAGAGCAACATTTTAAATGAGACTGTTTAGAATTTAGTTAATTTTTTTATTACTGCCATTTGTAAGCAAGTATCGCAGAACATAACTACTAGACGGACTAAACATAATACAGTTTAAAGTTGGCTTACGTAAACATACTTTTTTTATATACCACGTCGGGAGGCATACAAGCATACGCCCCACCTGATGTAAAGTGGTTACCGCAGCCCATAAACGCTTACAATGCGTAATGCTAACATAGCAACTCCTTAGGAGCTCCTATAAATCAATGAATAGGGATATATATAAGAAAATATAGTGGAGACCTCACTCACACGCAGGAACACAACAATTCTCTAGGGAGTTGTTATTTGGCTGCGGTTTTCTGTGAGGTGGAGGTACTTCACCAGACGGACTGCTTTGATGCGCCTTACCGCTATTTACTAACTTTAAGGATAATTCCGTTTTTTATTAGTTCATGAGCTAACAAAAGAGGCCCTGGCGCAAGAAAGAGTATGTGGGAACGTACCTCCACAAAACTGCATTAAATAACAACTCACTGGAGTTTTGTTGTATTGCTGCGAGTGAGTAAAGTAAGCTACTTAAGAGTTGTAGCAGCGGAGGTGACAATGCTGTGAGAGCAACGCCATAAGCTTGTTTGCCTCCAGACGTTGTATTAAAAAAACGTGATGAAATGGGAAAAATATTAAGTAATTGTTCAGAAAGGTAACTATATAAAAAACATATTACCTACTGCTAATAATTAACTTGTGTAATACAATAGTATTCTTTCATTGGCTTACACATATATTTTTCAATTCTACCTAAAATACCCCTTATATTAAGTTGCTCATTGGCAACAAATCATTAAATTGTAGTAAAAAATTTAGGTCCGGCCGTTACGCACCCATTCCGCGACGCCCCCGGCCGGGACGCCCCCACAGTGAACATTTTGTTATTCCGCTACGCCCCCGGCCGGGACGCACCCGTTGTTTCTTTTTTCCAGGATACTTGAGGAAGGTACTGTTATGAACATAATTGTTAAAAAAATAGAGTAGTAGTGGGTTTATACCTGTGGTCTATAGCGGTGAGCGATTGCCTACGTCTATCTACCAATAAATAAATAATAAATATTGTCGGACAAATTACACAGCGCCATCTAGCCCCAAAGTAAGCGAAGCTTGTGTTATGGGTACTAAGACTACTGATAAACATACGTAAATACATTTTTTTTTGTAAATACATACTTATTATACATAGAAAATACCCAGACCAAGACAAACAGACATGTTCATGCACACAAATGTTTGTACTGTGTGGGAATCGAACCCACGAGCGTTGGTGTCAAAGTAGCGTAACAACGCGTTTCACCACTGCGCCACCGAGCTCGTCAAATGTAGTAGGTATTTTTATATTGTGAACTGACACACTGACCGACTGACCTATCTTATCACTTGCATACTTGCAATATTTGATCATGAGCGAAAGGGATGCACTTATTGTCCGTCTCAATTTATCTATTGTTATCAAAAACTCGCTTAAGTTCTGGTATAAGATCTACACAATAGGCGAGTTACCCTTTCATTGTTTCCGTAAAAAGATAAGAATCGATAAAAGATAAAAATCATTTATTTGCCATTAGGCCCTTACGGGCATTTAGACACGTCTTACATTCTTTTTTAATCTACCAGCGTTTTGGAAATGACCATTGGCGAAGAAGAAATGCCAAAAGAAACTTGACAATATCGGTCTTTTTTTCATCGTGAATTCGTGTTTCGTGAATGTACATATAGTGAAATCAAGTGGTACAATTAAAGATATATTAATACATGTGCTGAATCATTTCCAAACATCTCTATCAGTTAGATATTCATCGATTCTATAATAACCCTTCCTGCACAGAGTATTTTTGATGTACCTTTAGAACATATTCTCAAGCAAGGACAGAACTGTTTCAGGTAATTTATTATAGAATCGAATACAATTTACAATAAAAGATCTACTAGTCTTAGCAAGCCGATGTACAGGCATACGCAATCTATTCTTGCTTCTAAGATTTTCACTAAATTTAGAAAATTACTATTTTTTACGAGCATACATTATGTTCTCATAAATATACTGAGAGGTAACTGTGAGGATATTTATTTCTTTAAATAGTTCTCTAAGAGATTCCCTGGCTCCCATGTTATAAATAGAGCGGATGGCTATCTTTTGTAATATAAAAATAGTAAAAATTGACCATCTCAATATATCTATTGTTATCAAAAACTCGTCTGAGTTCAGGTAACCTACACAATAGGTGAGCTACTCTTTCACTGTTTCTTTTCGATTTTCATTTTGGTAACCAATATATTTTAATAATATATGTACAATTTAGTTTTTATTTTTTAATTACATTATTTAAAGGGAGGGAGATACGCACACCACAAAATAAAAATATTTAAATTAAATAAATAAACAATTTTCTCACACTTTCATTCGCTTCTATTAAAAAACACTTCTGTTTTCAACAGTATTGGCTCAAGTTTCCTGTCAAAAAACTGGTGTTTTAAAACGGGTGCGTCCCGGCCGGGGGCGTCGCGGAATGGGTGCGTAACGGCCGGACCCAAAAATTTTATACTCTGCCTTGTTTACAGTACTTCTCCTAAGAATGATAATGATAAATTTAAATACACAATTATGTAATTAAAATAACAACAATCATAATAATTTTTTAAATTGCAATGTTCCCTAGAATCTATATATAAGAATTAAGGTTTAGGTACTATCTTCACGATACGGATAAATAGATATTTTAAGACTACATTTGCTGGCGCAAATTACTGCTTTCGGGGATTTTCTTCAAATAATTCCATTTATATTGCGGTAAGGACGCAGTCATATGGGTCTCGGTTCTCTGTTCCTAACCCATAAAGGACTGTGTGAAGTGTGAAGATGTAGTAGTATAAATTTAGGAGAGAAGACGCATCGAAGCAACCCATATGGGGAAGTGCCTTCACACATAAAATCTTGGCTATGGTTTAACAACTCCCTGGGGGGGTTGTAGTGTTTCAAATGATATTATCAATTCAACTTATGAGAATCTAATAAATAACACTATTAAAGATATACATGACTACCTATAAGACAAATGATTTAAAAGTAAATTTGACAAAAAGAAATTATATCCGTTTTTGCAACTATCAAGCTTCTAAATTAAATATTCAATGTCAAAATCAGAATTTAAAAGAAACTGACCCTACAAACTTTTTAGGAATAACTGTAGACAAACATTGTAATTGGAAAATGCATATAAAGAATGTTTGTACAAAATTAGAAAGATTTGCATATGCATTAAAATGGCTCAAGTGCACAGCAGGTACTAAATCTGCTTTAACTGCATACCACGGCTATGTCGTTTCTGTGCTTAGATATTATGGGGGGATTCCACTGATGTACATAAAACTTTTGTAAGCCTAACAAGAACATAAGGGCCATCGCTGGTATCGGACCCTTGAAGACCCTAGAATCTCATTTTCTTATTTATTAAGAGGACCCTCCCTGCATATATATAATAATGCAGGTCTTTATTTAAGAAATTTAACGTTCTGACACTAACTGGATTATATAATGCTATTTTTTTGTAAAACTATATACCGAATTTTTTAATATCAAACCAGTAATTCCAAAACTTGGACCTAGAGATCCAACGCTACTGCTGAGGCGAACATGAAAGGCACAGGTTTTAAGAAAATTTGATTTTTTATGACAATAAAAGTTTATTATAAACTGCCAGTTGACTTGAAAATGCTTAGTTTTAAATTATTTAAGCGCAAATTATTTAAATGGATAATTGATAACTGTTTTATGACATAAATGAATTCTTTGAGTAATGTTCAACAATTTTATTGATTTATTATGTTAATTTATTAATATAATTTTATTCTACTATAATTAATTAATTTTTTGAATACCTATTGTAAATAGGCGGGAAATTAATGTATGACCCTGGCAAGTAAATATTTCAATTTATTATATCAAGTGGGTTGGTATGCTTGTGTGGCTCCGACATTGTTTAAAAAATATATATTGTCTCAGGAATTTGATGAGATCTCCGAAAGTAGTGGACAGACTTAGAAATCATTCATGTATTATTCAATTTACTAAAAGTCTGAGTTAATTCTGAAAAGTATAATTTCCATGCCAAATCAATGGATGGTTTATCTTATATACTATGAGAATTCTAGACTTTTAAGTCTCTTGAAATAAAAAACTTAACAAAATCTGTTCAATATTTATCATAACAATTACAGATTAGTGAAATAATAAATGTATGAAGCTATATGTAGAACAATTTGAATGGGCCATATTTCATGCTGTATGTATTTGATGTCATTAAATGATAATGAAAATTTAATAGATAATTCTGACATTATCATAAAAAATCGTATCTATCTATATTATCACACCAGTTCCCTTGTGGGTAGACGGAAAGACTTGAGAGCCATAAGACATGCTCCTTATTACACTTAAAAAATCATATTTCAAAATTATACTACTTATATTATTGTAGCAGCGTCTAAATTTAACTTTCAAAGATGTCATATATTTGGCGTTAGTTTATATGATGATGTGACGCATCTGTAGTCACGGAACTGTGCCTTCTATTCAGTGACATTGAGTGTTTGTTCCACATCATTCACTTCAACAACTAAAAAACAGTTTTGTGAAAATTGAATTTTTAGATATTTGTCATAGACATGCATCATTTAGTCACATATATATACAACATTACTTCTACATGCTTTACATATAATATAATTTATTTCTAATGAATTAGTTTATATTAGCGGGCATGCTACTGATGCACATACATGTTGTTTCAATTACTATTATTTGCATAAATACATTGGCTGCAAATAACATACCTGCACTAGTATCTTGATGAAGTGTCACCTTCTCCTTGGCCAAAACATCATTGAACGCGGGCCAGCCACAACCGGAATCATATTTGGTTTTGGAACTAAATAGTTCTTGTCTACACACTATGCAAACATACATTCCCTCATCATAACATTTATTCAAGGGACCTGAAAATTAATATGGTATTTAATTATTATGAACACTTAATCTTAAAGTTAGTACATGGAGCTTTATAGATAGATATTTAAAAAAAAATAAGACTACTATCCATACAGAAGATGGAACAACACACTTTTATAGTATTTGTTTGTCTCTTTGCTGTGCAAGCTTCACGCGAAAACTACTGATCGGATTTAGACAAAACGTTGCACGGTGAAAGCTCCAGGTTAACGTTTAAGGAGCCATTTATGTTTATATTTTCCATATTGCCTGATACCAGAACATTAGGTAAATATGCATCTGAATATCTAATTCGTAATAACACAATACATTTATATGTATTGTGTACTAAATATAAAAACATTTTAAATAATATAAAAGATATTTTTTTATTAAAATAATGTAATAACTGATTATTTGATAAAATAAAATGGCATATTGTTAGTTTTATAGAGTCAAATATTTGAATCAAAAGCAGAATTCCTCAATAGCAGTTAGAACACGTTAAAAATTCTGGAAGTGTAGCAAAAAAAAAAACCACCACTCAAGTTAACCAACCAATTTGAAATTTTAAATGTTAACTCGTATACAATTTTACATTTCTTAATACAATACACAGGATACCATCAATTGCAGTCAGCGGTAAAATAATAAGAGACAAACATATGAACACAGTTTTTCTTGTCTACAATATTTTCATTTGAAATGAGAAACTTGTATTCATAGATTCATAAAATCTCATTAACAGCTAGGAAATCAAACTCAGTTATTACCAAAACATGTTATTTTACTAGAAAACTGATGTTGTAATTTGTAGTAAATAAATATTGCTTTACATATTTGCAAAATATATATCTATTTAAGATCAATTTCTACTTTTAACTATTTTATGCTATTTTAAAACATATATGTACTATCATTATGATAGATCTATCAGTCCGTATGATAGAAAATATGCATTTGGAATACCACCATACCTAAACTCTTCCCTATTCATATAATTTCATAATACTATTAATGATATACTACATCAAAAAAAACTATACAGCAAACATAACTTAAAATTTAACAAACATAAATTAAGAATAGCAAAAAATGGCAGTTTCCATTTCAATCTAGCTTTTCTTTTCATAGCAGCACTTACTAGGTCCTACTCTACACTACCAATCTTTGTAATAAATTAAAATATTTTTTAATTATTGCGTTAACTTTGTACCTAATTCACATGTTATGTTTTTTAATATGAATGGAGTTTTTCTTTGTGGATCTTATTTCATAAATAGAAGATGTAGTTCTCTGTCCTACATAGATTTTGGATTTTTGTAGTGATACATTTCTCAATGCTATATCCACAGGATATAGCATTGAGTATTCATTTAATAATAAATGCCTTTTATCATTACATTATTTTGGGTACAAAATATACTATCTGTATTCACTAATAAATATCAATAAAATATTAGGATGTGCACTTGAATCTTGCATGAACTATGTTTTTGAAAAATAAAAAATGTAAAGGAAATCATGATAATTTAAAGTAACTAAATAATGTTTAATTAAAAACAGTATGTGGTGAGAAACAATTTACAATAATTATATATGCTCATTAAATGATTTCTCTAATGCTACATTGATGGAAAGATGCTATATAAACATACATCTATTATGAAAATACCTGTGAATGGTCTTTCAGTGCCTGCCTCTTGAGTGACATGGTACTGCAGCGGAGTCAAGCGCTTCTTCAGTGTTTCCTTGTCTTCCATAGCTCTCCAAACTAATGCTGAATAAAAAATAAAGTATGTATCTACAATCTTTTGGCACACATCCAATAGGTAGGCAGCGCGACCGCGAGAAGTCCGTCGTGTTTTCGTATATAAATACCGCTACGCATACATGCGTTGCGGAAAAAGAGAAACATACCTGTTGTGAATGGATGCCTCAACTGGACGACGGTATTTAGTACCGCTACCTTCCTAAATACGACGAGACGTCTAAATATAACACTCATATCTCACACTGCCATTTGTAATAGGAGAAAGATTACCCAATTGTTACGAGCGTAGGATTGATATAAAACTTTAGGTATTAATACAGCATTTAAATTAACTTGGCTTGTACGGCTTTATATTTATTAAATTTACAAGAAAAAATTGTATGGCAAATTGATGTAAAGTAAAACTGTTCATAATATATAGTAATGCGTATACGATTAAAATAAATGCGAGTAAGTACCTAATCGATACTTTTGTTCCGATACCGAGTACTTCCTATGTTTTATCATTCTTTAGATCAGTATCAGAAGGAAACAATGTGCATATATATATCGAATTTCATTGGAGCAAACGAATTTCGCTGTACAGCTTTTCAATGCAAATTACTTCTTTTTTCGTCGTCGTTGCCTCATTGCGCCGCCGGCGAATGTATTCACGGGCGGTTTGTATACCGAAAGAGCATTGTCGGGTTACCAGGAGAACGACGAGAAGTAACATTGAAAAAGTTCTTCGATCGGTCTAGGTGACACCGGTAGTCACAAAAAAAGTCAGTTATATATAATTAGTGATCGGATATTCGAGCGCTTACTTACCTAATCCTCCCTTCACGAAAGGTAATATAGACTTCCTTTTTAAATAAATCAGTTAACTACATTCAAAATTTTACAAACCGATTAAACTAATGATATATTCATTCAATATCTACTGCTTGCTTACGTAAGTTGTAATTTACTAAGTAGTCATTCCTTCCCCTGCATCCTTTCTTAACGCTACTACTCTAGCCTAGATTACGTTACGTGCAATTATGTTGATTGTTTGCAGTTATCGCATATAACCGGTTTATATGCGAATTCCAAGATTAATTTAAATTCATTCAGGACGATAAATCCATATTTTTCTTTGTGGTAAAAATAGTGATATTTAGGTAAATAAGCGCTCGATTATCCAACACTAGTTAGAATGATGTTAAAATAATGTTAGTAGATACCATGGTCAGAGTCGATAAGTATATATAGAAATATAAAATGTTGCGTTTTTCGCCCGATTAAAGATTGTTAATTAGTGAAAACACTAATTAATTTATAAATTACAAGAAACTCAGAAATACAATAAAATAAATAAATATTGTCGGACAAATTACACAGCGCCATCTAGCCCCAAAGTAAGCGAAGCTTGTGTTATGGGTACTAGATAACTGATAAACATACGTAATAATTTTTTTTTGTAAAATGCATACTTATTATACATAGAAAATACCCAGACCAATACAAAAACACATGTTCATGCACACAAATGTTTGTACTGTGTGGGAAGCGAACCCACGAGCGTTGGTGTCAAAGTAGCGTAACAGCGCGTTTCACCACTGCGCCACCGAGCTCGTCGAATGTTCGGTAAATAAATAATTACCTAATGTACTTACGCAATTTTAATTAGTATATTTTAAATTATAACACATTACCGAATGCTCGGCCACGACATGTGTAACCTACGAAAGATCTATTCTATTAAATTTTTTTTAAATAATGTGGCTACATCGTTGTTAATTTAACGATGATTTTGCCAAAGAGTACGAAAGATCTGGTTTTCCCTTAGATTGTGACTGTCTGACAGCCGTCGCTCCATGTCAAAATCAGTATCTTCGCCAAATCTTTAGGCTTAGGTAGCGGATCTTGCCAAACCTAATAGATTAGGAAACGGGGCAACCGGGCCTCCCTGAATGTTTTTTCATAACGCGCCTCTCGCGACAGTGGCCAGGAATCGGTTAAAAAAGGTACTTAAAACGTAATTTCTATTCAATATAATATGACTCATTAAATTTTGCATTATAAATTATCATCCTCAAAAAAACTAAAACGATTCAATATGCATAGACATCGATACGTCAAAGGTACTGAATTGAGTAGAATCGAAAAAATATTTAAGTACTAGTAAAATGAGTGTGAATCAAAACGTCGAGAGTATCGGAACATCTCTATAGATCCAGTACGTCAGTAATTGCATAGGTACATATAATGTCAACTGTCAATTCCTTGTCGTTTTCGTTCTTTCTTTAGCTTTGGCGAAAATGTTTCAGTACGATATTAATTTGTAACTGTTGAATTTATTATCGATAGGACTCCAGTAAAAATTCAAACAGAATTTTTTGTAGTGAAAACTTCTTAAGAATCTTCTTCAAAATCCAGGAAACGTAAAAGAGACAACCACTTACATCTTACATAGGATTAACGTGCGAGAGAATGAGATACGAGGCATTATAGTGTTTATTACAGGGTCCGAGCGTTGTACGTGTAATACGCATATTACAAAGCTTGGGATAAGGCGTTATAACAACCTTGGTGTACTGTACGCGTGTATTTTATGTAAATATTTTTAAATTATAATAATTTTAATAAAAACCTTTTCAAGTACATATTTCTTCGTAATGAAGACGTGAGAAAGAGTTGGTCTAAAAGAGAGTGTCGGTGTTACGAGTAAGATACGAAAGGGCATGCTCCGTTGGTTCGGACATGTAGAAAGAATGCGGGAGGAAAGAATGACGAAACAGATATACAATGCAAAAGTGGAAGGATGTAGGAGCCGAGGAAGGCCGAGACTAACCTACCATGATCAAATTGGTCGTGTTTTATCAGAAGGTGATGTCAGGAGCCCCAAGAAGCGGCGAGCGTGCATGAAAAGAGCTATGAATGTCACAGAAGCGAGTGAAGTATGCAAGGACCGCGTCTTATGGCGCTCGGTTCTCTCTGCCTACCTACCCCGCAAGGGACTTGACGTGAAGATATATATACATACATATACATACAAGTACATATGATCCACAGAGCTCGTCAAAAAGATGATAGCGGTCGGCAGCTCCGAGTCTGATAGACATGGTGCCAAGTCACATCGGTGCGGCCGTCTGCCACTTCGTACTGCTCTAATACTCGAAATGATCAAAAAAAGAAAAGTTTGCAGTTCAAACACGCGCAGCTGTTGCAGCCGTTCACCTGTGATTGCTACGCAAGTCTGGCGGGAACAGCGTCTTGCGCGTCCGCTTGATTTTTAAGCACTCCAAGTGGTACTATTGTTTGGTAATCAAACTTTTAGTACTGATTTTGGTCTCCGCTTCGCTATGCTATCGCTATCAGAACAAATGGTAAAATAAATCATTTTTCGCAAAATTTATTGAAAAATAGCAAATATTAACCTAAGCAGAGCAATTTTAGAATAAATGCTAAACAGTAATTAGTGGCCAATACCTTGTTAAAGACGACAGTAAAACATCTCTAGAGCAAACACGAAATGGTTGAAAGTCGCAGTGGAAAGCAACCAAACGCGGCTTGCACAACGTTGCAGTCACAGAGTGTGGTAGCAGATATAAATTCGTGTTTTCGGATTTATGTACCATATTTGTGACTATTACTTGCTCAGCGATAATTGTAAACATCGTGGGGAAACCCGCACGTCCACTCTCCAACCTCCATGTCAAAATCAGTATCTTCGACAAATCCTTAGGCTTAGGTAGCAGACACCGCCAATTCTAATGGATTAGGATACGGGATTACGTGGCGCAGCTTGGCTGGTTCGAGTTTGGTAGCAGATAAAACAATGTCGAACAACTAAAACCAATGCAACTTTTTAGATAAATGAGGTGAGGTGAATAACGCTGTATTGAAATAGATGGTGGAAGTCAATGCGAGTCAACCAGGAATTAGCATTAGAATTACTTTAACGTTAGCTTACCTACAATATTGACTCATTTGCATCAAAGCAATAAGATAAAAAGATATGAAAAATGTGTGCCTCGAGATTTGACTGATCTGCGGAAAGAAACGCGTGTTGAAACTTGTGTTGCCTTGTTGAATCGGTACAGAAATGAAGGAATGTTTGATCGAATTGTGACATGTGACGAAAAGTGGAAGTATTTACGATAACTGTAAGTGAAAAACGCAAAGGCTGACCCCAGGTCAAACGCCGCAACAGTGCCCTAAAGCAAAGCTTACCAATAAAAAGGTAATGGTAACTGTTTGGTGGTCTCTTCATGGCGTTATTCACTATAGCTTTCTCAGGTCTGGTCAAGCAATAACAGCAGATGTTTACTGTGCCGAACTTCGAACAATGATGGCGAAACTCTGATCTGATGGTGAATCGATCTTCACCATTATTGCTCCATGATAACGCAAGACCTCACACTGCACCAGAAACTGTTGCAACTCTACAGGAGCTGCAGTTAGATACCATACGTCATCCTCCGTACTCGCCAGACCTTGCTACCATTTTTTCGAGATTTGTACAATTTTCTACGTGGTAAAGAATATTTTTCCAGGAGGCAGTACAAAATGCTTTCACACAGTTTGTCGAATCTAGATCCCCAGAGTTCTATCCCAAAGGCATAAATGAACTTACGATTAGATGGCAACAATGTATAGATAATGAGGGTAAATATTTAGATTAAATAAATGTTACATCTTAAAAAAAAACGACTTTTATTTTTTCAGTACACATCGACAATTTCATATTTTAACCCCTGATAAAATAAATAAGTTAATTAATAATAAATAATGAAAAAAATATATATTGTCGGACAAATTACACAGAGCCATACAACCCGATAACTAATAAACATAGTAAAACCATATTTTTTTTCGTTAATGTATACTTATGATATATAAAAACATATAGACCAAGACAAACAGACATGTCCAAAGACACAAATGTTTGTCCTGTATGAGAATAGAACCCACATGCCTTGGTGTCAAAGTACTAATCACTGCGCTACCGAGCTCTTCCAAATTTGAACGTATTCTAGCCTAGGCTTCCCTCCGACCACCAGGATACCCTAGCCCGATGCCCCATATGATCCTCGTGTATTCATAAACTCTTGTTGATCGGAATCCCCTTTAAATTAAAGTAAGCATAAAATAATGCTACACGTATCACACTGAGTCCGATTATAATTAGCTACGTACGGACATTATTTTGATCTATAACCTATAACTACAACTGGCTAGCGTAACTAAATGAAATCTTCTAGTTAAAAAAAATATTCTTATTAATAAATTCAACGCATTAACAACAAATGCTGAACAACACCGAAGGCAACCGAAAAAAGCTCGCAAGACAGGTCAAATCGCAATTGATAAGTTTATACAGGAAATACAGTTAAAATTATATAACAAAAAGAGGTGCGCTCGGTACAGCCCGTCTGGGGAAACAACATTATTTCACATGAAACTGCGTACAAACTCCTTGGAGAGTTGTTGTGTTCCTGCAAAGGAGTGAGGTTAAGCTCCTCAGTGCCGCCGTGTAAGCACCGGAGGTGGCAACGAACATGCGTTAGGTACCTACTTCTTGTATTGTAAGCATTCATAACCTACGGTAACCATTTTAGATCAGGTGTACCGTACGATTATATGCCTTTTTTTCGCTTAAGAAAATTGTAGACCCATAAAAGAAGGACTAACCCACACACGCGGGTGTGCATTAGTCATTCTTCCGTGAGGGGCACCCTCCGTAAAATGGGAGCAGGAGGTGAGATCTTGCATAAGATACCCTTTCGTGCGAACGAACTGGTGATGTCAGATTCCTACTGACTAAAACACCCCCCGGTACTGCCTTTAGCCGTGAAGGCGTCAAAGGCTTCATCTGAAGTGATCACCCCACGGAACGGGGTGACGCAACGATTATATGCCTGCTAACGGCTTTTAAAAACTTAAAGGATGTTTTTAGAAAAAGAAAGTTCCGCATAGAACACCATATTTAACCATAGGATATACATGCTAATATCGAGCTAATATTATGAAATTATGTGTGGCTGTTTGTCATTTCTTCTTTCCGCTCAAAGTAGTAAAATAAAAGCCGGAAAGCGGACCATAGGCTCCGAAGCGAAAGCTTAGGACGCGACCGGGGTTAACGCTCGGATGATAATGATAAGTAGGTATATATTGTTATTGATAAAACTGTTGACAAAATTCCCGTAAAACTTGACAAGAGAAATAAAGTCCAAAGGACATTCTTATTTTTCATTCTTGAGAGGAGATGGAGCTGGAGATTATATGCCTGCTAACGGCTTTTAAAAACTTAAAGGATGTTTTTAGAAAAAGAAAGTTCCGCATAGAACACCATATTTAACCATAGGATATACATGCTAATATCGAGCTAATATTATGAAATTATGTGTGGCTGTTTGTCATTTCTTCTTTCCGCTCAAAGTAGTAAAATAAAAGCCGGAAAGCGGACCATAGGCTCCGAAGCGAAAGCTTAGGACGCGACCGGGGTTAACGCTCGGATGATAATGATAAGTAGGTATATATTGTTATTGATAAAACTGTTGACAAAATTCCCGTAAAACTTGACAAGAGAAATAAAGTCCAAAGGACATTCTTATTTTTCATTCTTGAGAGGAGATGGAGCTGATAAGTCATGAGCAAGACATGTTCATGTAAAAAAACCTATTTATGCGCATAAATGTGTACATTGTGCGGGAATCGAACCGACGAGCCACGATGCTAAAGTAGCCATTGCTAGCTATTCCACCACCGCGCTTTTATGAAAAATCTTTCAGATCAGATTTTTCATTCATAATTTCTATTGCACACAGACGGAAATAAAAACATAACATGGTTGCCATTCAATTCAAATTATTCATGTCGATTTACAGTTTAATTACGTAATATAAATTAAATAGCTAATAAGTACAACTAATTAATCAATGTAGGTATATATTTAAAATTTCTTCATCGTAAACCCGTAGTAGTTTGTTTGACATGGCTGTTGTCTTGGATTCTGGCCGATGGAGAGTTGGAATCGATTTTCTTTTGAGTTCTCTGTGGAAAAAAATAGCGAACAAAATCGTTGGTGAAACCAAAAGTGCACATCCCGAATCCCCAAGTTCCATATTGTCCATACACATTCGATCACATAGTAAACAATGGATACTGCGTGTCATATTATAGATTATAGAGCAGTGATAGGTCAGTGGATAAGGAAGACCAACTGGTCTTCGATTCGAATCCTAGCCAATATCACTAAATTCGCGTTTTATGATTTATGTACATATCTATTAGTAATTATGACGCAAATTCAAGAAATTATGTATTTCGAAAGACGTGTGATCTTACCTAAGAAAGGTCTGGTTTTCCGTCCAAAATCAGTAGCTTCGCCAAATCCTTAGGTTTCGGTAGCGGACCCAGGCCAATCCTAACGGGAAAGGAAACGGGGTAACGTAAACGAAGGAGATCGCGTGCTATGTTACAGTCAATAGCCAAATGTGATGCCAGTTTTATAGCAGTCTCAAGAGCTTGCCCTCAGCGCGCGGAAATTCCGTATTGCTTGCCTGTACGCTCAACTGTTAGGTAACGACTACGACAAGTTCGATGGCAGAGTAGCAATGCCACTTTATACCAACGCTCGTGTTGTATGTTCCTGCGAGTGAATGAGGTTACCAGTAAGTATCCAATAAACCTCCCGTGGAGTTGTGTTATCAGCAGAGTAGCGCCGCGCGAGTGGCGCTTCATGTATTGCAAGCGTTCATAGGCTACGGTAACCGATTTTCATCAGGTGCGCCGTATGCTTTCGTGCCTTTCAAAAAATTGGTGGTGATATTAAACATTTTACTTACTTTTTCTTATAAACAATAACATTTGTAAGAATTACCTAGCACTCAGGAAATGAAGTTAACGGCAATCGCTTTGGTGTGCTTTACAGTTTAACTCTTGTTAAACTGTAAAGCACACCAACCCCTTTTAATAGAAAAAGACAGAAAGTAGTTGTATATGGTGAGAATAGCCATAGAATCCTCGCTGCACTTTGATTACTAAGGAGTTCCTATGGCCATCTTTGACTTCCAATCTATGAATCTATGTCCAAATTGAAATGTATTCGAAGTCCAAATTGGACTTCAAACAAGAAAAAAAAACAACAAGTCTATTTCTTATTTAAATCTCTTTTTTTGTGAATTTCATTACCCGGATATAGGCGAAATTTCTAATCTAGAAGTCGAATCGATGCAGGAGTTTTAGTCTTATGTTTGTAATAGACTTTACTATCGTAGGTATTTAAAAAAAAAATGTCGTGAAACATATTTGGAGTTTCTATCACACTGTGCGTGGGAAATACCCAAAACCCTTCGCTCTGAAGTTACTCTTCGCAGGTGTACTACATAAAAAAAAGACGTGAAACAAAATTGGGGTTTCTACGAGTAATACACTATGCCCCGTTAGGCTGTGTGGGACCTACCTGTACTGAAAGTTTAAATAATTCGTAATAGTATTTTACCGCTAGCGACTCCCTGCTCTCCTGCATTCTCATCAGCACATATTCAGTGTCGTCTTGTTCAGAATCCACGCACGAGGACTGCATTTCATCTACCCTGCCTCGATACTCTTCACGTAATAACGGTCGCATCTGTAATTAACAATTAATATTTAATATATATATAATTAATAACTAATTTTGTATAATCAATACTATAGTATCTACTGCCCGGACTTCCATGGAGGAACGCGTGGCGTATGGAATTGTTGGAGGTACGTGTCAGTCATAATTAAAGAAAGCAAGCAACACCGACTGTATGCTGTCTTTGGATGAGTTTAACAGGGAAAGTAAGACGTCCTGCATATTGCACGTTAAACAATGACACCCTTGTCAGTGGTCTTAGTCTTGTGGACATTAAACTCCCCAATGGACCAGTGTTGTACCTACGCCCTAAACAATTATGATTTACAGTAAGCCATCGGATGAGTATTGTTTGATATGATAATACCCTATCTAACTATTATTTCTCGCCAAATCCTTTGTAGGGCAGCCTTACACACCTCACTCGCCTCTTTAATATTCATAGCTATTTTCATACACGCTCACCCTATTTCTAGGGCACCTGACCTGATAAAACACGATCAATTTGGCCATGGAAGGTAAGTCTTGGGCTTCTTTGGGTCCTACATCCTAGTACTTTTGTGTTGTATGTATATTTGTTTCGTAATTATTTATGATACCCTCGTACAAATAAATATATACTCATTAGGACAAATATATACTCATTAGGGGGTCATGTGCCAGAAGCGTGCTCGTTCGCGACCCCTGCCAATCAGTCGATTGCAATTCTGGACCAAGAGCGCACCGACGTGCGGATTAGGGCGTCCCCCGTAGGCGACGCGCACCGATCCGCCCCCGTCGGTGCGAATACAGCTGCATGCGGCGGTGGGGGCCGCCACCCACCACGCAGCGCCAATTCCGGCGGGACGAGGGGAGCCGAGTGCCGCATAGGCACGTGGAATGTGAGAGGTGGATTGAAAGATAAGACGAATGAACTGATAGACGTAATGAATGATAGACGTTTGGATGCTTTATGTGTGACAGAGACTAAGCGCAAGGGGAGCGACACCGATGATCTGCCCGGTGGTATGATGGCCCTATGGTCTGGGGTAGACCGTGACGATCATGCCAGTGCTGGTGTAGGTGTCGTACTCTCCTCTCGCTTAGCCACTGGTGTAAGAGATTACTGTTTGGTAGGGCCTAGACTTCTCTGGGTTCGTATTAAACTGGGCATCACGCGAGTATTTTTGGTTGCAGCATACGCTCCCGTAAGCTCAGCGTGTGCTCAAGAACTGGAGAAGTTTTGGGAGTCTGTGAGGGATGTTCTTGACTTAGTTGAAGGGAACGAAAGAGTGATTATGTGTGGAGACTTGAATGGATGGGTTGGGACCAAGCGATACACCTATGAAGCTGTTCTTGGTCCGTATGGAGATAAGAGAGTGAACGAAGCAGGTAAGTCTATACTAGATTTATGTATGGAACGAGGCCTCCTCGTGTCGAATACTTTATTTCATCATAAGGATATTCACACGTATACATGGAGAAGGAATGATCAAAAAAGTGTGATTGATTTGATTTTAATAGATAGACGTCTCCGAAATGTTTTAATGGATACAAGAGCCTTTAGAGGCCCCACTCTTGAGACGGATCACTACCTGGTGGTAAGCCGGTTTGTGGGCCTTTTTAGGAAGTGGAGGCACTGGCGAGTGCGTATCCCTTTCGGAGATCATGAAAGGATAATGAGCGAAAAATTGCAAGATGAAAGTGTAAGGAGAATGTATGTGCATCTGGTAAGTGAGAGACTTGCAAATGCAAGCCTCTCCGACTCAGATGTGGATGATTGTTGGAAAGTTTTGAAAGAAAGTATGGTGAATAGTGCAAAAGAAGCTTGTGGATGCGCAAAGAGACGTAAAACAGCGAAAGGAGATGCCTGGTGGGATGCGGAGGTTGAATCCTCCGTAGCAAGAAAGAGGAAAGCGTGGCTGGATTACGTATCATCTTTGCCTTTAAATGAAAATATGAGAGAAAAGAAGAAAGAAATGTACCGTCTATGCAAGAATGAAACCAAGGCTTTAGTGAAAGAGAAGCGTGAAAGACAAATTATGAATGAGGAAGAGAGGCTGACGAAAAACTTCGAGGCAAATACCAAACTCTTTTGGAGAGAGGTAAAGAAGTCTCGGAGTGGTTCGTCGGCATCCAGAATGGATAAGATAAAGTCTAAAGCTGGTGTCATTCTTGCCAACACTCAGGAAGTGTTAGAACGGTGGAGTGAATATTTTGAGGAAATGTATGAGTATGCCTCGGACGCTGGCAATGAGAGTGAGTCGGATGCTTACTCCACGTTGACGGCGTCCGACGAAGGCATAACTATGGATGAGATCGAATGGTCGATACGAAGCTTGAAAAATGGAAAATCAGCGGGAATTGATCTGATCACAGCTGAGATGATCAAATTAGGTGGCACTTACGTCCGGGACGCCTTCTGGTACCTATGCAACCTATGCTGGAGAACTGGAAGGGTCCCAATGGACTGGAGACGCGCAGTCATCGTGCCCTTGTATAAAGGCAAGGGATCACGCATGGACTGCGCCAACTATAGGGCCATCAGTTTGATCAGCTTAGCAGCAAAAGTATATGGAAAGGTGATTGAAAGGAGAATGAGGGTGAAATCCGATGAAATGCTGTGGGACGCACAAGGAGGTTTCCGAAATGGAAGGGGATGTACGGATCAAGTTTTCTCGCTCCGCAATATCGTAGAGAAGCATCTGGCCATAGACCGGAAGGTTTTCTGCGGTTTTGTGGATCTTGAGAAAGCCTTTGATAGGGTTGTGCGAAAGGAACTGTGGGACATATTGCCGAGATATGGGATTGACGGTTCACTGCTCCGTGCTGTGCAGTCCACTTACAAGGATTGCTCAGCATGTGTGCGGATAGACGGTGGCATGTCACCCTGGTTTGATGTCAAAATTGGTGTCAAACAGGGTTGCATGCTATCTGCTAGGCTGTTTATCCTGTATCTCGATAGTTGTCTGCAGAGAATAAGGTCAACGAATGTGGGAATGCGCATGGGTGACCAAGTGGTGAACTGTCTGCTGTATGCAGACGATGCCGTGCTATTAGCAGATACACCATCTAAACTGCAAACACTGGTCACAGCGATGAAAGACGACTGTATGGAGAAAGGCTTACTACTGAATGCGAAGAAAACAAAGATAATGGTATTTGAAAGAGAAGAATCCAGAACTAATGTAAGGATTACGATTGATGATGAAGTGTTGGAACAAGTGGATGAGTTTGTATATCTTGGATGCGCTTTCAGCAGGGATGGAAGGTACACCGCAGATGTGGAAAGACGAGTGAGTGCTGGGAATAGTGTGAATGGAGCGTTGGGAAAACTTCTTGGCAGTAAAATCCTGAGCCAGAAGGCACAACTCGCTATACACAATGCAGTGTTGGTCCCAACGCTAACTTATGGAAGCGAGAGTTGGGTATGGCAGAAAGAGCATGAAAGTAGAATAAACGCGGTTGAAATGCGAGCGTTGCGCAAAATTTGTGGCGTAAGGCTCGTAGACCGTATTCGCAATGATGATGTTAGAAATAGAGTTGGTCTGAAAGAGAGCGTCGGTGTTAAAATAAGAAGAGGCATGCTCCGATGGTTCGGGCATGTAGAAAGAATGCAAGATGAAAGAATGACGAAGCAGATATACAATGCAAAAGTGGAAGGATGTAGGACCCGGGGAAGGCCAAGACTTACCTACCATGACCAAATTGGTCATGTTCTATCAGAAGGTGATGTCAGGAGCCCTAGAAACCGGCGTGCGTGCATGAGAAGAGCAATGAATGTTAAAGAAGCGAGTGAGATATGTAAGGATCGAGTCACGTGGCGCTCGGTTCTCTCTGCCTACCCCGCAAGGGATTTGGCGTGAAGTTATAGATAGATAGATAGATAGATTAGGACTGTAAATATTTGTATGTCTGTTGTTTTCACTTGAAACTAGTTAACTCCACGTAGATATATCTCAACGTAAACACTTTCGCCAACAATCGGTGTTGGCCATTTTAAGCTAAAAAGTCACCATTGAGTGATTGTTATTTTCTTCGCCTAAAAATTTAGCTGAAGTAGAAGTGTAGTTTCCAGCCGCCGGAAACGATAATTACAATAAGAAATAATTTTTATTCAATCCCAATTCTGTAGACGTAAATTACAATTTCTCATGTACGCTACAGCTACAGCCCATCAAAAATTAGAACAAAATTAACAGTAGAGTTTACAATGACATATTGTTATTTTAGTTTTATATATGATATGATAAGTTAAATGCATAAATAACTTCGGATTAAAGTTATTTACGGAAACCGAACAAACAGCTTCATCAGATAAAATCCTGCAGGATCATTAAACTATAGGTATGTGTATGACATAACAATACAATACATGCAGTTCTGACCTAAGCCCTAATGATTTATTTACTATTTATTTATTATTACTTTACATTTACTTTACATTTCAGAAAATTAAGAATATCTTCGTGGTCAATGGTTCCAGTCTGGTGAAGAAGTAGTCAACGCTTTCAAGTCGGCGATATTAAACACCCGCATATTGAAGCGGAATAAATGTTTTATTAGCTGGTTCAAGCGAATGCAAAAAGTGTATTAATACGCATTTTGAACATTTTGAAAAATAATATAAAGTACTATAAATTTGTAGCTATTCGTTTCTTCAAGCGACAAAACTAAAAGGCTATCAATATCAAACCTATGTATTAATTAATAACTGGAAAAATTATATGTGTCTTACGAAATCACAATTGACAATTTGGTATGGATTCAGCCCTTCATGCCAAATGTTCGCCGAGAGATCTTGGGCTTCCGGCGACATCCAACGCTGCATTCTGGTTCGCCGGTGTCGCCGCCGCTCTAACCTCTATAAATAGCAAGGAATTGCACTTTAGTTCTAATGGACATTCTTACATTTCTAGTTCTATTTTATTCTATTTATTTTTGTTCCAAAAGCAAAAAGTAGCAGCTGTAATTTTGGATGAAAAAGTGCAATCCCTTACTGTTTTCATAACACAAACAGCATCAAATGTATGCTCATTATACTGCTGGGACACAAGTCACGCTTATCGTGCCAGCCAAAGCATGAACCTCGAAACAATTTTTTTGTGCTTATGTTTACCGCTGCTAAATTCCGATTAGTAAATAAAATATTATTTACCTGCAAATCCGTCGTGCTAAAACATGTTTTCGCATCGTTAATGTGACATTTACTCTCGCTATTCGGCGAGATTTTACATCGAGATTTTATTTGTGTTACGGCATCGTAGACCACAATACCGGGGATTATAAGGAAAAAGACCAGGTTCAGTGTGAACTCCATGTATCTGTGGAAGAATAACACCATAATAATAATTATTTCTATAATAAAACGAATATTGTGCTTGCCTACATAATTGATTATTCTATATTGCCTACGCGCGGTTACCCGCCCCGTCGTCGTAGACCACGTGTATTGCTATATAACATAATTCTGATTTAAACCATAAAGGTAATAACCTATTTATAGATACCCGGTATTCAACGCTAGCGCTACAGGTCAAGGGGTAAAGTAGAACGAGTGACTCTTATAAGCTAGTTCTCAGACCAACGTCGAGTCATTAACCGGCTTATTTTACAAATCATGCTTGGTTTACATTATCATCTCATTGGTCAGTAATCTCGTCTCGTCGAGACATTTAGGCGCTAAAACACTACGCCTTGGCGCTGAATATATATTGTCACGGTCAAGGTCGTTCGACTGGTGATCCTCTAGTGTATCTTACACGCCGCTGGGCTTCGGCGATTGAGAGTTAAAGTGAGGCATTGGCTGTTAGCCTAGATATGGCAAACGCGTTTGATCGGATCTGGCATCGGAGTCTTCTATCGAAGTTACCATCGTACGGGCTGCCCGAGGGTTTGTGCAAATTGGTTGCTTTTTATCCAGCAGATGCATAAAACCGTGGTAGACGGTAGTTGCTCCGATAGCATGGATATCAATAATGGCGTCCCACAGGGCTGTGTATTGTCTCCGACGCTGTTTCTGATGCTCATCAATGACATGTTGTCTATCGACAGCATTCATTGTTATGCGGACGATAGCACCAACGATAGTTATTATACAGACCATGCCTAGCATCCCTCGTTCCCTTGTGGAGGATAGCCGCGCTAGACTTGTGTCTGCAATAGAATGTATTTTGAGTTAAGTATCCGACTGGGGGCGATTGAACTTAGTTCAATTCAACTCTAGCAAGACAAAAGTCTGCGCGTGCACTGTTTCAATTCCAGAACACACCACTCATTTTGACGAGCTCAGTGGCTCAGTCGTGAATGACGCGACTTTGACACCAACGCTCATGGGTTCGATTCCCACACAAGGCCAACATTTGTGTGCATGAACATATCTGTTGGTCTTGGTCTGGATGTTTTTAAGAGAAGTAGGGCGCATCTAAGCAGCCCGTCTGGGGAAGTACCTCCACCTCACAGAAAACCTCAGCTAAATAACAGCTCCCAAAATAGCACTATAGTTAACCAATTAATACTGTTTAAGATATTTGACACAAGTAAGAACATACGTAGTCTAGTCGATTTGTTATTCTGAAAGTTATTCCTTCTATTCCTTTATATTTGTTGCAGAAGACGATTAGTTTATTCAACATACATTTTTCATAAATGTTTAATAAAAGTGTTTTTAGTATAATATGACTTTCCTTCATGACAGTTCCTCCGGATAGAACAATTTTCGTCATATTACACTATGACGAAAATTGTTCTATCAGAAGGTGATGTCAGGAGCCCTAGAAACAGGCGAGTGAAGCTAGTTCCCTTTTCCTCACCTCTTTCTCGATCATTACATAGTGATCCTGATGATGGTACAAAATTCAAACTGTCTAGCTTGAGGTGTCTGAGGAGCTATGTACCTACCTATGTTTAATATAGTACATCGAATCAAATAATAATCAAAAAACTGATTTACAGGTTTATATCCCGAAACACTTATACACGCTATATATAGCTCGACACTAGGATTATAAAAATACATGCCAAACTTTTCCAGGTAGGTTAAGTATCCACTTAAATATTACGGTGGATGTAACGAACGAATAAACGTACCTACACATGAACCGTACAAACGTTACGCTCCTTTTTGGTATGATTTGGTTTCAATGATCAATAACATAGATTCTCAAAGATATCTATATCTTCCATACATTTCATACATGATAGACGTACGGAATAGAGAAAATATCGTATAGATCTACAGGTATATATATATATATCTATCTATCTATCTACAAACGATCGAAAATCTGCAGTCTTCACATGAGGCGAGCTATATCTACGCTTATTTTCCATTACACGTTTTACAAAAAAGGTACAAATATAATGCTCTCACTTGCTAATCATCCGCACAGTCCGCTGTTTAGTGTGAGGGTGTACTGGCCAGCCATCGTTGTCGTACTGTACAGCGACGTCACGAAGAGAAGTTTCGTAGTAGTGGCTTATCTTCCTCGGCATTTTCACCACCCGGTGCAAGCCCCAAGATCCCACACATCGTAATACCAAGCCCACGCATGCCTTTACAAACCCTGTATCAAAATGTCATTCAGGTTACATATCAGCTTTGAAATTTAAGAGAGGTAGGGCGCATCAAAGCAGCCCGTCCGGAGAAGGGCCTCCACCTCACAGAAAACCACAACCAAATAACAACTCCAAGAGGGTTGTTGTGTTCCTGCGTGTGAGTGACGTCACCAGTAAACTCCCAAGGAGTTGCTGTGTAAGCAGCAGAGGAGGCATCACGCGAGTGATACTTTATATATCGCAAGCGTTAATAGGCTACGGTATCCGCTTTATATCAGGTAGGCCGTATGCTTGTTTGTCTCCCGACGTAGTATAAAAAAAAGGAGGATCGGCTAAAACCCATAATTTTTGTATGACTGTCACGAATACTTACCGAGTAATAATAAGAATGAAATTACGCCAATTATAACAGCACAGATGTCCAAACATTGGATGTCTTGGTAACTAACAGAGCGCACTTGGCGCAACTTCTTACGGATGGTAAGTCCCGCTGCTGCTTGCTGCATGTCAGTCATCTCACGACATTGTAATTTCGGGTCTTCGCCTATGAAGCATAAATAATGGTACTTAGCCATGTATATAGATGTAGTAGATTTACACATTTGCCGCCAGTAGGCTATTCAACTTTTGCCACTCCTACCGACATCTACAATTCCATATCTTAATTCACAATCATATTACTTACAATTTTTTTGTCAATGATATTGTAACCTTACGATTTGTACAGTACCTATTGTATACCACGTCATTCTCTCCAGCTCTCGCTTCCATAAGTAAGCGTTGGAATCAGCACGGCATTGTGTTATTAAGTCGTTCTAACACTTCCTGAGTGTTCGCGAGAATGACACCAGCTTTAAACTTTATCTCGTTCATTCGGGATGGACGAACCACTCCAACCCTCTCTCCAAAAGAATTTCGTATTTACCTCGAAGCCTTTCTTCAGCCTCTCTTCCTCATTCATAATTTGTCTTTCACGTTTCTCTTTCACTTGGTTCATTCTTGTATAGACGGAACATTCCTTTCTTCTTCTCTTTCATATTTTCATTTAAGGGCAAAGATGATACATTATCCAGCCACGCTTTTCTCTTTTTGCTACGGAGGATTCAACCTCCGCATACCACCATATATATATATACCATATACATACCACCAAGTATCTCCTTTCAATGTTTTATGCCTCTTTCCGCATCCACATGCTTCATTTGCACTACCACCACACTTTCTTTCAAAACTTTCCAGCAATCATCCACATCTGAGTCGGAAAGGCTTGCATATGCAAGTCTTTCGCTTACCAGATATACATTCCTTTTCCTTACACTTTCATCTTGCAATTTTTGCTCCTTATCCTTTCATGATCTCCAAAAGCGATACGCACTCGCCAGTTCCTCCACTTCCTGACAAGTCTCAGAGACCGGCTTACCACCAGGTAGTGGTCCGTTTCAATCGTCTATTTATTAAAATTAAATCAATCACACTTTTCAATTTTCAATCCTTGAGAAGAAATAAAGTATTCCACATGAGGAGGTTTAGTTCCGTACGTAAATCTAGATTTGACTTACCTGCTTCGTTCACTCTCTTATATCCATACGGACGAAGAACAAGCAAGCTTCATGCTATCTCGCTTGGTTCAACCCATCCATTCAAATCTCCACACATAATCACTCTTTCATTCCCTTCAGCTAAATCCAGAACATCCCTTACAGACTCCGAAAACTTCTCAAGTTCTTGAGCACATGCTGAGCTTACGGGAGCGTATGCTGCAACTAGAAATACTCGCGTAACGCCCAGTTTTATACGAACGCAGAGAAGTCTAGGCCCTACCAAACAGTAATCTCTTACACCAGTGGATTAAGCGAGAGGAGAGTGGGACACCTACACTAGCACTGGCATGATCGTCTCGGTCTACCCCATCATTTCACCGGGCAGATCATCGGTGTCACTCTCCCTGCGCTTGGTCTCTGTCACACACAAAGCATCTAAACTTCTCTCATTCATTACGTCTATCAGTTCATTCATCTTATCATTCAATCCACCTCTCACATTCCACGTGCCTATGCATCAATCGGCTCTCCTCGACCCACCGGAATTGGCACTGCGTGGTGGGTGGCGGCTTCCACCGCCGCATGCAGCTACCGTTTGCACCGACGAGGGCGAATTGGTGTGCGTCGCCTCCGGGGGACGCCCTAATCCACACATCGGCGCGCTCTTGGTCCAGAATTGCAGTCTCATTGATTGGCATGGGTTGCGAACGAGCACGCTTCTGGCACATGACCCCCAATTTCTTTATAATATAAAAATTTGGCCCCAAATATTGGCTCTAAAGTCTGCCGCCCAAGGGTCCAGCTTGCTGGTAAATTCACCACTATATAGACATACTCGTATGTACGTCGACGTTTACATCTTATAAGTTATATTATGAAGGCGACTCTAAAGACAATACTCACTAAGACACACACAATCACAGTGCCAGACACAGAAACAGCGATCGCCCTTCCTTATTGCTACGTCTCGGACAGCCACTGCTTCATCTTCGTCATTAATAAGTGCAACTGTTAAATTTTAATGTTAATATTACACATGTTAGCACATTTTTTATTAACCTATCTCCTAGCACAAGACAGGTGCATATAACAACATACCAGAGCAATGCGCTATGCCTCCGGGCACTTCGGTGGGTAGTTCGAGACTTAGTTGTCGTGTATGCCGTGGGGGCAGTAGAATTGGACCTGTTGTAGTGCCGACATAGTCCTTTTTGTTGATCAAATCTGACAAATCCGGGCCGCAGTCCCGTGCTTTGAGTCTGTGGTGGGCAATTTCGTATGTACACTGGTTAACTGGGCTAGCCAACATAATAAACTTAAAGTGATGTGAGGTGGAGTAAATCACCATTCTGTCACTATTTGATATAATGGTATATCCTACTAATATTATAAATGCGAAAGTTTGTATGTATGGATGTTTGTTGCTCTTTCACGCTTAAACGGCTGAACGGATTTGAATGAAATCTGGCACGTAGATAGATTATGATCTGGATTAACACATAGGCTACGTTATTTAACTCCACGCGGGCGGAGCCGCGGGTAGCAGCTCGTATAGTATAATTCCAAATCGAATAGTATAAAAAAAATATGAAATAGGCATTCTTTTTCGGTCGTTTCAAGTCAGAATACAGATATAAAAAAGAGAAATAAGGATAAATAACGCTATATATTCGATAGTCCCACAACTACAGTAGGTACCTCTCTACATTTTACAATCGCACAGCTCGCCAATGGCTGGGAGTTCATCGTCATACACTGGAGCCGCAATGATCACGTACTGTGCAGTTCCGGGGAAGTTTTCTACAATAAACTATTGAGGTGTGGAATGAGCACGGAGTTCTTCAAGACGTGAAGAGGTTTTTACACGGTCAGGAACGCAAGAGTAACACCACTTGTGTTGCAAATGTCCATAGGCTACGGTAATTGCTTACCATCAGGCAGGCCGTCCGCTTGTTTCCACCTTAGTGGTATAAAAAAGGTAGAGACTGCCATTTTCTCCTAAGACTATAATGCAAGCTACAGCCGTATGCACGGATGAATCTAGATGAAATAGAATAATGTCATCACCGCACCCTAGTTGTCATAGACCGTCACTCTTAGCTGAGTCTTGCGGCTTAATCCTTAACCCTTAAAAACTGACTTGGAACAACAAGTTGAAGTTAGTGTTTTAGTACAAACGGGTTCTAAGGTGGATGATAAACTGGCGAGGGTCCCTCACCAACTCGATGCGATCTGTACCATTTCTCGGTTGGGGCAGTAATTACAGCAATAAATAATTGTGTGCAGGAATTAGAGTGAATGTAAGTGAAATTGCGGAACGCTCTCCAAGAAACCACCAATGGAGGTATCGTGAATTGGTTTACATACTCGATAATTGGTACGAACACGTGCAAAATAAAGAGAGAGAGAGAGAGACCCGGGCATCGGTTGAAAAGTCCCAGATTTACAGAGGGCTTATTCGGTAGTAGTTTACTTACTATAAATTAACGAAGCCTACTTTTTTCATACAACTTCGAAAAACATACGGACATGAAATTAAACCCTTTGTAAAGCCGTAGCCTATGAACGCTTGTATTACGTGAAATATCGCTCGTGCATTGCTACTACTGGTACGCTCTCTCACTGGCTGAAACACAACAATCTTCCAGCGAGTTGTTATTTGGCTGCAGTTTTCTATGTGGTGGTGGTACCTCCCCCTGTCAAGCTGCTTGGACACGCCCCAACTCTTTGAACCTAAATCGAAATTTCATTTTTGAAATCTATAGCAGCGGTTTTTTTATATTGCCTGTGATTAAGAAGAGATCGATGCAACTCGTACCTGTATGTTGCTGCAGCGAGGCCGGTGTTGGTCGCCTGGACTGTTACCACAGTGCGGGTTCGGCGTGTGTTGTCCGACACGGCAGTTGTGATTCGACCCGTCGACCTATTGAGGAAATAACGTCCTTATAGAGATAGGGCGTTTGAACACTACACGGAATTTTAAGTCCCCCTTACCTCGCTCTCAAAAGAGTGACTACTTTTTCTAGTTGAGTAACTCTTCTTTTGTACTTTTTTACGTTTACGTCCGGCGTAAAAAAGAATGCCTGTTCCACAGGCAGGCAAGGTAGCGGCGGCTAGCACCTACTAACAATGGGTATCAGTCAGGCCTAGTTCTTCAGTTCAGTTCAAATTGTCCGTAAAGTATGTTTACATCACATAAGCAACATTTTAAATAATATAGGCACCCAGGGTAGTTGTACGACGGGAAACTTTTATGATCTTGTGGACAGTCAGACTTTGTTTAGTAATAGCCTTTTTTATATATGTACCTACAACGTGGGGAGGCTTACAAGCATACGGCCCAACTGATGTAAAGCGGTTACCGTAGCCTATGACCGCTTGCAAATGATTAAATATTATTCGCGCGATGCCACCTCTGCCGCTAACACAGCAACTCCTTTGGAGCTTACTCGTTACTTCGCATTGGCTGTGGTTTTCAGTGAGTGAAGTGAATGAAGGTATGTAGTTTCCAAGACGGACTGCGACCCACTTCTCTTAAAAACACATAGACTAATATATTAAACATAGATTAACAAACATGTATAATATATTTATGCACACAAATGTTTGTATTGTGTGGGAATCGACCTCGAGCTTTAGTGCCATAGTAGCGTTATTAACCACGCCATAAAAATAGACACAAATTCGTAATTGTTACACAAGTATAACACTTACGAATTAGTGTAAATTAAAATAGTAAATTAGAACAGATTTACCCAACAATGATCAATTCGTTGTTATCGGCCCGCACCTCCACATCAATTAAGACACGGTGGGGTTTCCGATGCGGCAGAGTGAGGTACTGACGAGCCTCCTGTCGAACTATATTCAAATTGTCTTCGCCGTCAATGAACAAAGCTCTTGATACCCGAATTAATACATTACGGTATTGCTGTAAATAAGAAATTTATTTGTATCTACACTTTTTTTCTTTCACACGATAGGCCTATAACAACATTACACGAAGTGGTGATGTCAACATCCCATACATCAATCACGTATTCCATCCGTCATTCGTTGTTATCGCGAATAGCGAAAATTATATTACGCAGGTGAGGCATATTCGTATGTGCAGCCTTCTGGACCAGTAGCAGGGACCCTTCGTCCGAATATCGTCTGTCTATCTATGGTCTAGTTAGTAGGTATCTATTCTAGTAGTAAACAAACGAGTGAGGTGTTTAAGGACCGGGTCTTGTAGCGCTTGGTTCTCTCTGCCTACCCTGCAAGAGATTAGGCGTGAAGATATAAGTAGTATTGTATAGCAAGTATTCTACTCAATGAACATATTTATTTTCTCGATGATATTGGTAACATTGATAACCCTTTTGTAATAAGATGAATAAGAGAAGTTCGTGGGATCATTTTTTGCGAAATAATTTTCATTTTTGATTATGACCGATAATTATAGCATCTAAATTAAAAAGACAAACTTAAAGCCATAACTTCTTTTTGGACGCAATAAAAGTATCATGTCATTTTTATTTATAGATATATATATATATATATATATATAGGTATATATATATAAATGAATGTGTCTGTATGCCCTCTATGGACTCAAAAACGGCTGGGCAGATTTTGATGAAATTTTCAGTGAATCTTCAGGTTAGCCCAGCAGGTGATCCTGTGAAGTTTGGTAACGATTGGATCACCCGTGCGAAGCTGGGTCGAGTAGCTAGTTTATTATAAAATATGTTTTACCCTGGGAAGATATGGGGATTCTTTACAGAAAAGTCCAATTGCTTCATTATTTGAAGAATATTTAAAACCAGGAAAAGCAATCACTGTGAGTGTACATTCGAATATTTTGTCATTTGGGCAATATAATTTCCAAATGACAATTTCTATTTGCGATAAATTAGCCTGTGATAGTGTGAATGTCTATTTAATTTCAGTTTCGACTTCTAAGCTCCAAACTAAAACCAATATATTTTTCTAAAAGGTATTCTAAGGATTCTAAAATTTATTAAAATTAGGTCATATTTGAGATATAATTGGTATAATATAGTCGAGATAGTGACAAGACAATAAAATTATTAAAGATTGATAATCATAGTAATTGGTCACAGTTCAATACGAACCCTGTTAGTGTGTGTGTACGAAGATTCTGACGTGTATTCATCTCGCTTTTTCATGTCCATTCTTCCATTATCCATGGGCACCAAGTCCTCCGAGGGTACTATTATGTATTCTTTAGAGTTTTCTATATACAAAAATTAAAACTAAAGCAGTCATTTGTTTCTATACTTACTTGGGTATATTAAGAACATATATATTAGGGGTTAAAGTATGGAATTGCCCATTTGTTGTTGTTGATTTGATGTTGAACATATTTATTTAATCAAAATATTTAGCCTCATTATCTATGCATTGCTCCCATCTAATCGGAAGTTTATTTATGCCTTTGCGATAGAACTCTGGGGATCAAGATTCGACTTCGATTCGACGACAAGACTGTGTGAAAGCATTTTGTACTGCCTCCTGAGAAGAAAATTTTTTAACACGTAAAAAATTGTCCAAATCACGAAAATAATGGCAGTCAGTTGGAACAAGGCCTGACGAGTACGGAGCATGACGTATGGTTTCTAACTACAACTCCTGTAGAGTTACAACGGTTTGTCGTCCAGTGTGAGGTCTTGCGTTATCACGGAGCAAGATCGAAGATGGTGAAGATCGATTCACGAGTCGCAAAAACGCACGGTGCGTTCATTAGCAGCCTCCTCTCCAAATGCAGCATCGATATTGCGAGCCGTTTCTGCCGCGTTAGTTCCGCGTCGGAACTCGTATTCAAAAATTACTCCAATTTTAGAAGTATCAATCTTTCCCGTCTAAGCTGAATAAAAAAAAACAACTGAAATTCGAAAATCATTGCAAATCATTTTTTCACAACGAAAAACCTCGTAGGTATCATGTGATAAAAGTTTCACTCGAAAATCTCACACCCTGAAGGTTTAATGTCAATTCAAAGTACCTATCTGTTACTATAAAATAGCAATTTAATACTTTAACCCCTATTCTAACTTTCATGGCAAAATTTTCCATGTGTAACAACACTTGCTTAGGTACAGATCTTAAGCAATTGTTGTTATACTAATAGAAAACGTAAAATCTTAATTGTAAATAAATTTATATTTAATTTATATAACACGTATCTATACCAGACGCGGGTTCAACTGCGCATTCAATAATATCATCACACTCCACTCATTAGCCTCAAAATAACAAATTGCAATTCGATGAAAATAAAATCATAAAATAATACGGCAAAATTACCATTATCATTGATAGTTTTGAAATTACTCGTAGAGTCGTTTTCAGCACTCAGTGGCACTAAAAGATACAAACTGGTAGTGAATGGCAAGTTGTAATCATCTTTTACTATCCACTCAGCTTGTCGGTACTTAATGTTCACGTCTTGTGTTCCCCACTCTGGTTTCAATGAACTTATCCTGCAAACAAAAACATTGTAAACTGTTTACAATATTTGTCTACTGGTGGCTCATTCTGGCAGTCGGGGATTTTTCAACTTTATAGTGTGGATCTATAATCGTTATTCTATGTAGATATTCTACAGAAATTAGATTTCACACTCTTAGAAAATATTTAGGTTTCAATATTTACGTAATTTCGATAAATTGTTATTTAGCAAGAGCCTGAAATTGAAGATTTTAACAAAAACCTTGGTTCTAAGTATTATTGTAATCTGAATATACGTAAGTAAGAGTTAAATATCATTAGTTATTCACTTTTACAAGACCAGACGACTTACAAGACCCTGTATGACTTACATTTCACGAGCACCTCAATCTACCTATCAATATAAACTACTATTGTTCAAATTACTTTTGTTAGTGGTTTAACTAGATTTCGCTGTAGTTGAAAGAAAAGCAGATTATGAACCTCGCTCCAAGTAAATTCTTGTTGCACTCGTGTATTTAGATTCGGTGCAACAAGCCAATATCTACATTAATGAAGTAATGGAGTAATAGCATGTAAAATAAAACACCAGGCAATAATTACTTTACAGTTTCTCCTCTTGTTAAATCGTTCCAAACAGTTTTACCTTCCGGTGTGCTCAGTTTTTCATATAGTTGTACCTTAGCAGTACACCATAAACCTGGGTTTCCAATTTCATACACAGCAAAATTATTTTCGATGGCTCCCAAATCTATTTTAGATCTTTTCTTGCTTGCACTTTCATAAGGTAGTTCAATGTCTAGGTCGGTTTTATCTATCTTACTTGATAAATCACTTTGTCTAGCGTCTTGCTCGCTGTCTGTTCGTTGTATATTAGATATTTCCGAACGTACATGGTCTATCATCAAAGGTGTTTTATGCAGCACAGTAAATCCTTCTTCTTTTTTTGATTCCGGAATCCTTGGTTTCAGTGACTCCATACCCGGGTTATGATACTTTAAGGGAATGCGCGCTGGAGCTGCAAGTGAACCAATTCGTGCACTAACTTTACCGACATTTGATGAATGAGGATTTGATCGCCATGGAAATTCATCACTTGTTTGTTCGATCATGATGTTATGTTCGTGCCGTTTGTCTCTCATCAACGACTGATTATACGGTAATAATTTTGTACAAGACTCCGTTTCTACTGTAAATTAAACAAATCATAAATTAATTATCTACGTTTAATGAGCAGAGATAGACCAGTGGATAAAGAATCGGCCTATTGACCATCTGATCTCCTCTGATGAAACTCGTATTTTCGGAATTTAGTACATATTTATATTATCTCTAGTTCGGAGGTGAAGGCATACATCGTGAGGAACCCGTAAGTCCAAGAAAGTATATTTCGAAAGACGTGTGACCTAACCTAAGCAAGGTTTGGTTTTCTCTCTGGGTGAGGAGGTCTGACGGCAGTCGCTCCAAGTAAAAATCTTCGCCGAAACCCTAGGATTAGGTAGGGAACCTTGCCAATCATAATGGATTGCGAAACCGGAGAACGCTACAAAGAAGAATAATACGAAAGTAATTATCGCACACCCTGCTGCCATGCGTATTCAATATACTTACAGATAATGGGAAGATTTAGATTTCAATTACTACTACACTTAAAATTAATAACTATAACAACTGTCACATTATCAATTTGATCACAGCAGAACACGTATTACCTACACTCGAAGTTCCAGTTACTCTTATTATAAATGGCATAAAATCGGTACAAAGATCAAAGTGTAAAGCTTGACGTGCACTTGCCTGTACAATGTTAATGTAGTTAGATACTTATGAGTAATTATACCTATCTGATACCGAAAAAAATATTTGTAATTATTCAATCTTTTTTTAAAGGTTTGAGTAATTACTTATATCTTTTTGTTAACTAAGACAGTGTGGAGAAATGTTAAACCGAGAGGTAAGACGCATCAAAGCAAGCCTTCTGGGAAAGTATCTCCAATGTAAAGAAAACCGTAGCCAAATGACAACTGTGTAGGCTTGTTGTATTTCTGCAAGTGAGGTTACTAGTAAGTTCCTAAGAAGTCGCTGCGTTAGTAGCAGGGGAGGCAATGCGCAATCGATACTTCCTGTGTTGCTAGCGTCCATAGGCTCCGGTAACTACTAACATTCAACAAGTAAAAAGAGGAGCTAGGTGGTGCAATGGCAAGCGATGACTACTTTAGCACCAAGTCCCCTGGGTTCGATTCACACACAAGACAAATATTTGGGTTCATGAACATGGTGTTTTCCATGTACATATAATAATTATGTATGATGATGTTGAGGTTAGGAGCAGAGTTGGTCTGAAAGAGAGCGTCGGTGTTAAAATAAGAAGAGGCATGCTCCGTTGGTTCGGACATGTAGAAAGAATGCAGGATGAAAGAATGACGAAGCAGTTATACAATGCAAAAGTGGAAGGATGTAGGAGCCGAGGAAGGCCAAGACTTACCTACCATGATCAAATTGGTCGTGTTCTATCAGAAAGTGATGTCAGGAGCCCTAGAAACCGGCGAGCGTGCATGAAAAGACCTATGAATGTGAAAGAAGCGAGTGAAGTGTGTAAGGACCGCGTCTTATGGCGCTCGGTTCTCTCTGCCTACCCCGCAAGGGGCCGGGCGGGAAGATATCATACATACATACATTTACTTAAATGAAAAGAAAAAAGCAATGAATGTTAAAGAGGCGAGTAAGGTATGCAAGGATCGAGTCACGTGGCGCTCGGTTCTCTCTGCCTACCCCGCAAGGGATTTGGCGTGAAGTTATAGTAGTAGTAGTAATTACTTAAATCAAGCCAGAGCATTTCATTAGCCTCTGGTAAGATACACATTGTAGATTTTTAATTACTGGAAATAGTGTCTGCTATCCTACTATGATCTAAATAATCTAACGTAATACACGAGTGGCTGTTGTTTTATGTTTATGGACAGGTTTTGGAAAACGCTCTCGAGGCGCAAGCGAGTTCCGTAACAGTTGTAAAAACCGGTTTTGTATTGTAAGGGGAGAACCGGCGAGAATGCGCGGGGCGGGTGTGTGGATTCACGGCGCCGGGCTTCGAGGCCAGCCAGTACCTGCCGCCACCACCGGCCGAACGCAGCATGGAGACGTTTATATCAGGCGTGCGCGCACACCCCTGCCTGTGGAACCCATTGCATCCAGATTACCGTGAGATGCAAGTCAGGGACGATGCATGGCGACGTATAGTCAAACAGAGCAACAGCGACTCTATACCAAACGGTAAGGAGATAGGACTTAATTTTAAGGAATTTATATTAAGATATGAAACATTAGACATCTGTTCTTGTATACCGTATAATGAATTTCATTTTCATAACATATGCGTCTACATTTATTTAAATAGGGTTTTATAAGATACCCAGCTCATGTAGACTAGACAATACAACTAAAAGTAAAAGTATAGATTATACTACTTATTCGGTTTTACAAGTAAGTATATACAGTGCTAAGGTTAAAAGAGGTAGGGCGTCTTAAAGCAACCCGACCGGGGAAGTAGCATAGACCTGAAAGAAAACCACAAAACAAATATTCCTGGAGGGTTCAAGTGAGATTACCGGTAAGCTCCCGAAAAGTTGCTGTTTTACAGCGGGGTGGCAACACACGAGCGATGTCTTTTGTATTGCAACTGTGCAAAGATAATTTTGATATCAGGTAAGCCGTAAGCTTGTATTCCGCCCGAGGTTGTATAAAAAAGGTATACGCAACGGTCGGATTATTTTTAAACGGTTTTATTTAGCTAGCCCTGTTTGTTTGTTTGGGTCAAATCTAGTAATTGTTGTATAAGTTGTTATGAATCTCAGTCAGAATGTCTAACCTCGTGAGTAGACTAGAGATGTTAAATCGAGCTTGTCATGTGTCAATAAATAAAAAAAATTGTTCCAGTAAAAACTGCAAGGATAGAATGGAAGAGGCTTCGTGATAATCACAGGCAGGCACTAAGGAGAGCTAAATTAGGTCAAAATAAATTACTTCCCGCCCAAATAACTACATGGAAATATGCCAAAGCTATGCAATTTCTAGAGCCACATATGTCGTATCGAATTACTGAGAATATAGAAATGGATCCTATGGAATCACCTACAATGACCCCTGAACACGATGTATCTACGACAGATGGGTCAGCGAATGACCAGAAAGACATTATTAAACATCGGTGCATAAACTGCGTTTCCGAAAAGACTACTAATCCACCAGATGCAGATGCATTGGAGGCTTTCTTTAACTGCATGCTGAAGAGTACAAGACACATGCCGCAATGGATGCAAACTCAAGTGAAGAAGAAAATATTCGCAGTCATAATAGATGCAGAAGAGAGCCTTTCTTCGGGACAAAGAAATTCAAACGAGAGTAGTGACTTCACGAATCCTAAGAAAATTAAAACAGAATTATATTCAGATGAAGATAGTGTTCAATAGTTATATAGTGAGCATTTATTTATTGAAGATATAATGTTTAGTGTTTAGTGTGGACATTTTTATCACAACAAAATATTTAGATAAGATTGGATCATATTAGAGGTAATCTTTTTTATAACATTTTTATCAAACTGTAAGAAAGTTATGGTTTTGGTTCAATGTTAATTGTAGGTGTCACCAATTTATGAGAGCAAGTCAAGTGTCCTTGGATAGGCAACTCGTGGTTTTGTTAAAGCGATTTTGTTTAATCGTTACAAAATATATATTTGAAAATCCTCAATATGATGAGTCCTTTCATAATAATCCTATAATATGGGATCCTTCAAACGAAGCGTGAAGAAGCATCTTGCGGCTCAGCATGGCAGCGTCAACTGACAGGATACGGTGTAGTATTTTGTCAGTTGCAGTTGCAATTTGGGCTCCTCTTTCTCTTACCATCAGGCAAAGAGGAGCCACTATGCTGAACTAATATAAAAAAAACACATAGGGTATGTGTATCATATGAAAGCGCATAGGTACGTTTAGGTATTTCAATTTGTAATCCCTAGTTAACAAAGTAAATATAGATAAGTAACATGCTTAGTGCATAAACACATTGATTTGTAAGTAGAATATTTTATACTGGTTTGGGTGGCAAACAAGCACACGGCCCACCTAAAGGGTTATTTAGGGACCGCCTGATCGACAGTGTGCGCTATATGCAAGTGAGGTTTATTTTGGCTCTTAAGATCACAATGAACCACTACAATCTCAAATAGGAATAACGTTTTAAATCACAAAGGTGACAAGGACACATGGATTTTGCCTAATGGTACCTAATTGCTGTCATCATACTCTGTGGACGCCCGCTAAATCAACAGGTACATAGGTAACATGCACTTTGTTTGCTCTGAAATTCCCTTTACACCGTTTATTCAACCTAGATCCTCATTCTAAACACTGAAAGAAAATAAAAGTAACTTACGAGCCGATCCTAGCGAATTGAGTTTTTTTTATACAACGCAGGAGCAGGAGTCATACAAGCATACGGCCCACCTGATGTATAGCGGTTACCATAGCTTATGAACGCTTGCAACACACGAAGTTATCACTTACGCGATGTCACCTCTGCTGCTAAGACCAGCAACTTCTTAGGAGCTTACTGGTTACTTAACTCGCTCACTCGCAGGTACACAACAACTATCCAGGAGTTATTATTTGGCTACGGCTTTATGAAGGTTGAGGTAATGCCCCAGATAAGCGGCTTTGATGCGCCATACCTCTCTTAAAAACACCCAGTTCAAGACAAACAAGCAAGTTCATGCACTCAAATATTCGCCCTGTGTGCGAATCGTACCCACGAGCGTTGGTGTCAAAGTATTGTTACTAACCACTGCCAAGTTGAGAGTTCCGTATGTACCGTACCACACGTTTGCGATAGTACCAACAATTATCCAATGTAAGATTAACATCGATTTAATTGAACGTGTATGAAAATGTAGTTTTGAGTTAGGATGAGACTCAATTTCGCCATCTCCGATTAATTTTTAATTGATATCATGAAAAAAATAAAACAGAAAAACTGCGTAGCGGAACCCTAACGGGAGGAGTACCGATTCATCTTTGACTAGAAAGCATACATACGTTTTTCTACATAAAGTATGTTAGCGTTTAACTGAGAGCATACCTAACACAGTCATTACAAATAATAAAAAATAATAAAGCTATTCAATTATCACAGAATTACCATCAAAATAATCGACTTACATTAAGTGTAAGTCGATTATTTTGATGGTAATTCTGTGGCTTACTTGTGTAGAAATTTTCTACACAAGTAAGACATAAAATTTGGGCATAATTTACGAGTTACTAATTATTTAATTACCTATGCTAAACAAGTCTCTAACACTGTCTCTAGAACAAACCAATAAACTACTCGACTGTGCATGAAGACACCCCTCGCTTACAAAAACGTAGTGTTTTAGCGCCTAAATATCTTAGCGATTCGAGCCTACTGACTAATGGGAGGATATTATCTATATCAGATAAATAAAATTGGAGTGTCTGTTTGCAATATTAAAATAACCGCTTTTTACTAAATGCATATGGATTTAGTAAAATGGACCGTGTAGACGGTACATATACCAAAATGAATATTTTTACAATTTTTGTCAGTCTGTCTGTTTGTTCCGGTTCCTCCTAATCTCTGCAACGGCTGGACCGATTTTGACGGGACTTTCACTGGCAGATAGCTGATGTAATAAGGAGTAACTTAGGCTACTTTTATTTTAGAATTTTTGATTAATATAAATAAATAATAAAAAATGACTATTCCGCGCGGACGAAGTCGCGGGCACAGCTAGTAACCAATAAGCCGATAAGTGCCGATGTTGATACGTCAACCAGACAACAAGAGCTCCGCGTTCTGTACATCCCGACCGGTAGCGGTGAATTGAGTTGCCATGAAAAATCAGTCTCACCGTTTTTCCATAGTTTATTTCCTTCATAGTCCCAAGGCCAAACTGTACATGTACAGTTTGGCCTTGGGAGCCAGTACTTTCAGACGGACAAATGGACGACCATCTATGGATGTTCCTACTTGCTAATGTCACGGAAAATTAAAACGCGTAAAATAAATAACTAACAATTACAACGTGCAATAATAATGGGTGTAACCTTTGGGTCCTTGACCTAATATTCTAATATTCGCAGACACTCCCTGTAAGTTCAGCAGGTCACCGAACTTGTCAGAATAGCTGCCTCTGCCGCTATGTTTCAGTCTATGAATTGAAGATGTCGACTCCAGGTTGTGGTGTTTCATTTCACTGGCTTTTTCTAGGGCTATTGAATCGCGCCGCAAGCGGTTCTGCAACTTTCATAGTCATACTCATAAGTAAATTTTAACATAACTTTTGGAGAGGTAGAATACTACTGTTTATACAGATAATATATACAGGCATATACAGGCAATATGGTCATTTTTGAAATGCTGGTACATTAAAAAAAGAGATTAAAACTAAAAAAAAATCGAAAATTATTATGATCGAAATTTAAAGAATGTAAGAAGTGTCTAAGGGCCTAATGGCAAATAAATGATTTTTATATTTTTATTTTCTCATGCACGCACGCTGGTTTCTAAGACTTCTAATAAAACACGATCAATTTGCATGCAATTTGATCTAACCTGCTTTGTGTGCTTCCGCCACCAATTAGTTTAAGCGGCCTAGCGCCGGCCGGTACCCACCCACTACTGTTAGTTGATGCAACATGCCGACGCTGCCATGGCTGCTCCGGTAGTCTCTGCCTCGGCTGCTGCGGTCGTCCACCATCTGGAACAGAAACCGCATGCCCCCACCACCGTCGCTGCCACGACTGGCCTGGTCGTCGCTGCGACACGTGTTTCGCCTCTCCGAGGCATCATCAGGAGTCGTAGACGTTAATCGTAAGAATAACATGCTACAAGTGACAAATCCATCGCAGTGCCGTCACTTATATTGAGGGTGGGGGTAGATGGTGTGAGCGAAAAGATATTTAATAGTGGGGAAAGATTTACGTCAGGCTGTTTGTTCATAAGAGTAATTTTAGAATTTTTATGTTTATTAATTTCTAATTGTTCGCTAATATTTAGTTTTAAACCTTTGTCTATGGTGTGTAAAATTTGATATGTATTAGTGGAGGATAAATTATGTTCTTTGTCTATGAGATGCTCGGCAAAGTGCGACCTGTCTGGGCGATTGTGATGATGGCGGAAGCACACAAAGCAGGTTAGATGAAATTGCATGTAAATTTGACTTTCGCAAAATAACGCCTGAATCTATTCACGATCAATTTGGTCATGGTAGGTAAGTGTTGGTCTTCCTCGGCTCCTACATCGTTTCGTAATTCTTTCTTCCTACATTCTTCGAATATTGTATATAACGCCTATTCGCAGGAATCACACGAGTTGGTGAAAAAAAAGAGACAATTCCTATAAAGCCGCTCGCCAGATGAGACTATTGTGTCGCAATGCGTGAGGATGAATTCTCTGCTGGTACCGAGCGGCGTGATTGTAAATTGAGGATACTCACCCTACTTCGGCAGCGAAACTGGCAACGTGCAGCCTTTCAACCATAAACAAAAAACCACTTGACTGCGCATGAAGAAACCCCCGCGGTCACAAATACGTAGCGTTCCATCGGGAATTCAAGCCTACTGACCAATAATGGGAGAATATTTCAACCAATAAGGAGATAAGTGCCGTGATGTTCATCCGTGAACAAGCCAATAAAAGCTACGCGTTCTACATTAGCCCCCGAACTGGCCTTTTTTTTTGAACCCATAATGGTCCCTTCGGCGGCGGGACCATTATGGGGCCAGGTTCCCATCCTGACCCCTAGTCCCACAAGTTAGGGAGGCGGCAGTAGGTGCGCGTAGCGCCTGCGCCGCACTCCCGTCCGCCGTCTCCGGAGCGGGACAGCCTGAGGATCGTTCTCCACCCCCCGAACTGGCCTGCCTGATGATAAGCATTTGCCGTAACACCAAGGGAATCTTGTGCTCGATCACTCAAAGAGGTATTTAAGAGGTCGACGTATTCGACAGTTTGATCAGCTTAGCAGCAAAAGTATATGGAAAAATAATTAAAAGGAGAATGAGGGTGAAATTTGATGGAATGCTGTGGGAGGCACAGGGAGGATTCCGTAATGGAAGGGGATGTACAGATGAAGTTTTCTCGCTCCGCAATATCGTGGAGAAGCATCTGGCCATAGACCAGAAGGTTCTCTGCGGTTTTGTGGATCTTTAGAAAACATTTGATAGGGTAACGCGAAAGAAACCGTGGGACATATTGCCGGGATATGGGATTGACAGTTCACTGCTCTGTGCTGTACAGTCCACATACAAGGATTGCTCAGCATGTGTGCGGATAGATGGTAGCATGTCACCCTGGTTTGATGTTAAAATTGGTGACAAACAGAGTTACATGCAATCTGCTAGGCTGTTTACCCTGTATCTCGATAGTTGTCTGAAGAGAATAAGGTCATCGAGTGTAGGATTGCGCATGGGTTACCTAGTGGTGAACTGTCTGCTGTATACAGTGTTCATCGCTTACGGAAAATACTTATCATCAGGCAGGCCAGTTCGGGGGGTAATGTAGAACGCGTAGCTTTTATTACAGACGATGCCGTGATATTAGCGGAAACACCATCTGAACTGAATTAGAACCAATACAAGGATGACGGTTGATACATCACGGGAAAAGTGGATGAGGTTATACAACCTCATCCACTTTTCCAACACTTCATCATCAATCGTTCAATCAATCATCGTTCTACATTACCCCCCGAACTGGCCTGCCTGAAGCGACGGACACTCGTAACACCAAGGGAATCTTGTGCTCGATCACTCAAAGAGGTATTTAAGAGGTCGACGTATTCGACAGTTTGATCAGCTTAGCAGCAAAAGTATATGGAAAGATAATTAAAAGGAGAATGAGGGTGAAATCCGATGGAATGCTGTGGGAGGCACAGGGAGGATTCCGTAATGGAAGGGGATGTACAGATGAAGTTTTCTCGCTCCGCAATATCGTGGAGCATCTGGCCATATACCAGAAGGTTCGCGGTAAGGTATACACCTTGGATGAGCTTTTAGCAGGGATGGAAGGTATACCGCTGATGTAGAAAGATGAGTGAATACTGGGAATAGTGTGAAAGTTGGAAAAACTTCTTGACAGTAAAAACTTGAGCCAGAAGGCACAACTCGCTATACACAATGCAGTGCTGGTCCCAACGCTTACTTATGAAAGCGAGAGCTGCGTATGGCAAAGAGAGCATGAAAGTAGGATAAACGCGGTCGAAATGCGAGCATTGCGTAAAATTTGGCGTATGGCTTGTTGACCGTATTCGCAATGATGATGTTATTAACAGAGTTGTTCTGAAAGAGAGCGCCGGTGTTAAAATAAGAAGAGGCATGCTCCGTTGGTTCGGACATGTAGAAAGAATTGAGATGAAATAATGACGATGCAGATATACAATGCAAAAGTGGAAAAAAAGGATGTAGGAGCCGAGGAAGGCCAAGACTTACCTACAATGACCAAATTGGTCATATTCACAAGGTGATGTTAGGAGCCCTAGAAACCGACGAGCGTGCATGAGAAGAGCAATGAATGTAAAAGAAGCGAGTGAGGTGTGTAAGGATCGGGGTATGTAGCTCGGTTCTCTCTGTCTACTCCGCAAGGGATTTGGCGTGAAGTTATAGATAATTGAAGTTTAAAAATGATATCGGTATTAGTCCGGTAGGTACTTACATTTTTGTATTTATTTTCTTTTTTTTGGCGATGATTTTCAATAGAACCAGTTAATAACCCAGTAACGGTCTGAAATTTAAATGTTACATTTGTCTATGCATTTTGTTTATAATAATTAATGTAGTATTATAAAAATACATTAATGCTACAAGAAAAGTCACAGTAAAAAGTGGCTCAACATAAGAGGAGATTTTTTTATACTATCCACTATATCAACCCAAACTTATCCCAATGCTAGGATATGGATCCGTCTCCAACGGAAAGACCTTGGAGCTTACGACACGTTGTATACCTACGAATTACCAGAGTCAATGTTTTCAAACCACTGAATTAACTTAACGACTCCCATTTATCGGCAACACCGGGGACCGACGACGGCGACGGCGACGACAACGCGCTCTCCGAAGTTCACCGAAACTCCACGTAGATTATAGATAGACCCATCCATAGAAAGGCTAAGGGTGACGCTGCTTAATAGGCGTGTTCAATTACACTGATACGCCTTATGATACAATCGAGCTCCAGCCATATCCGTCCCCTCCATTTACTACATTTTTATAACAATAATTTAACTCGCTAAATTTTAAACTTTCATGGTTGTTTATATCACTATTGTAGGTAGGGCACATACCACGATTTGTTTTTTTTTAATTTTCTTTTCTTTACTGCGTTTCGTTTTTCTATTTGGGAAAATAGAAAAACAAATCGCGGTAAAAAATATATACCTATATATGAAATATATATAATACAGACGTGGTATGTTATCAAATCTTCAAACGAGATGGTTCTCAACAAAGACCATTGAAAAAGCTTGTACATAAATATTTTAAGTTAACTAATTTTGTTATTTCATTTTTTGTTGCGATGCATTGTTTTATAAATATGTAGGTACGGTCTGTACGGCCTACCGCCACCGCTAACCCGTTTTGACCCAAACGCCGCCGCTGGTCAAATAGACCCGGAGCACGTATTATCATTTTTTAATATACGTACCTATCTATCTCAATCCTTAGTCATATTACAATATAAAATTGCCACGTCCTCACTACGCCCTTTCGTATGATCCCCACACGATTTATTTCTAAAGATTTTTTTTCAGGTTTTGGTCATCAGTTTTTATTTTATGAAATTAATATTGTTAATACACAACATGCCACATTTCGAATATTTTCTTAAACAAATGCGTGTAACAGACTGTAGAGGATATAAAAATGCGATGCCGCCAGGAAACCTCCACCTCACAGAAGACCGCAGCCAAATACTGCTTACCTGGTGAGCTGTTTCTGCGACTGAGGTTATCAGTAAACTCCTGAGGAATTGCTATGTTAGCAGCGGGGTAGCAACGCGCAAGCTATATCCCCTATATCGCAATCGTTCTTATGCTACGATAACCACTTCACATCGGGTGGGCCGTATGCTTTCTTGCCTCCCGATGTACAATAAGAAGATACGTGAGTGGTCTTCTAAGGGTTTAAACTGTTACACGGTGTGTTCGAAATCTTGAAATAAAATCTGAAATGTGCATAAATAGATAGAGATCGCGTCAAACATCTAGTTCGCTTTGAAGTTGCTCTGCGTAGGTGTACTCCATACATGTTACTACTGCACAAATGAAACGTGCTGTGTTCACGTGTAAGTAGAAGTTTGGCGTGTATATACGAGTAGCTTACTTACGTCGACACGGCGCAGTTTGTAAGCTTGGAGCGGTGAGTCCCATCGCACCCGAAGAACATACGGGTTCAGTAGACGAATGCGCTTCTTGTTTGCTCCGTCGGATATATGATCAATGGGAATATATTCATCTGAGTTTTGCTGTACGGAAAAATTACTGGAGTGAGAACAGGAACACTGGGTTATGTTACGAACTAAGTATAGTTAATAACATTTATTTATCAACTACATACAGACTTCTAAGCAAAATTAAGTGGCATTAGGTACGGCGGCCATATAGTTCGTAGAACCGACAACCGCTGGGGAAAAAAGGTTCTCGAAAGACGTCTCTATACTGGTATGTACACGCAGTAGGGGACGATCCCCCCAATAGATGGAGTGACGTCCTCAAGAGCAGTCGATAGATGCAGGTGGCACAGGATCTCTATATGGCTCTCTACAGGGGAGACCTATGTTCAGCAGTGGAAGATAACGGGCTAAATAATGATGATGATAATAATACAGCCTTCCGTATAACTGAGAGGTTCGTAAGGTTGTTAATATTTTAATTAAGTCAAAGCCGGAGGGGTATGTTTCAACCTTCTGCTTCGCGCAGCTACCTCGCGAGCGGTAGGCCTGTACCTTTTGCACGCGAGTTATTGCGCGTAGCATTTAATTTTTCATTTGTGCAGCAACCGCTGGGCTTTGGCGATAGAGAGTCAAGGTGAGGCATTGGTGTGCTCAACAGAGCAAAGCAGTACTTCAATGCGGGGCAAAGACTTATATTATATAAGTCTCAAGTCAGACCGCACTTGGAGTACTGCAGTCACCTTAGGTTGGGAGCACCTGGATACCAGCTTAGACCGTGTGATTCGATTCAGAGACGAGCTGTGAGAATTGTTACCAATCCTAAGCTTACACACGGTATTGAACCCTTAAGTTTAAACAGAGATTTTGTCTCCCTTTGTGTGTTCTACCGATTGTACAACGGGTTGTGTTCTGAAGAGTTGTTCGAAATGATGTCGACAGCTACTTTTTATAACCGCACCGCTCGCCGACGGCGGGGAGTTCACCCTCACACACTGGAACCGCAATGGTCGCGTACTGTGCGGTTCCAGAGAAGTTTTTTTCCGAGAACTCTCAAGCTGTGGAATGAGCTCCCAGCCGAGGTTTTTCCAAGGGACTACAGCATGGAGTTCTTCAAGAAATGCGTGAAGAGGTTTTTAGAGGGTCGGCAACGCATGAGTGACGCCCCTAGTGTTGCAGATGTCCATAGGCTACGGTGACTGTTTACCATCAGGCAGGCCGTATGCTTGATTGTCACCTTAGTGGTATAAAAAAACCCTTAGTAATTCAGAAACTTGCGTTGGATTTTTTTTAACACCTATAGTTTAATCTAGCAAATAATTAGTATAAAATCTTATCTATATGAGGTACATTTTTATCGTAATCAAGACCTACTTGCAATGTTAAACAATATAAGTAACTTAAAAATGTATAGTTGACGTCCCAAGGTTACTGATTCGCATAGTTGGCAATAATAGTCACACTTCAGGTCACTCCACTACAAGTCCTGTTTACATAAAACAGCTAAAATACCACTTGTCAAACCAATGGTTGAACATAAATACATTGAGTTCAATAAGTCTGCTGGGTGGTTGATGTAAGCTTCTTATTGCGGGTTGGTATTGAAAAAAAAAGCCAAAATAACATTATTCAATGAATTAATTAAATAACTCACATCTGGTTCACTGGACAGTTTGAGAGCGAGTGCTAGCTTTTTCTTGCAATCTCTCAATACGTTATGTTTGAACAGTTCCTCACGTTGGAATCGTGATGCCTCGGTATCGGAGCCACCTTGAAGATCCTGATTTCAATTGAACAATTATCATTGAAACACAAAAATCTAACATTTTGACATTGGACCCTAGCAGACTTAGACATGTCTTAATTTTCTTCATCTAGAAGTCAGTACTTATTATCACTAGGGGAGCTGGGCCTGCGGTGCATTGGTAGAGCTGCTTTTGCACAATAAGTAAATAACAGCAAGCTGCGTAAGCAGAGCTGCTAACCCTAATGGTATGTACAGGAATATGATGAGTTTGTTGTCCCTAGACGGCGATATTGATCGTGTTGTTGTTTTTCAGTGCTCGCCATACGCGCTCCAATTGACTTTGTATTGGAACGGTTTTTGGGGCGATAACATCACTGATCGATATCTTTTATTGAGCTAATCGAAATTTAATCTATTTTAGGGGAATCTACAATACTTAAGGTACATTCACGTCGAATAATCAGCTCTCTAGCTTCAAAACTGAAGGAGTACTACGTGTAACAGTCGAAAACCGCAAAACTGCAAAAAAGACAATTTTCTCGGTTATATAGCTTCGCTGGCTAACGCAGCTCTGCAATTAGAAGTGACCATGGCACAGAAGAAATGACGAACGCAATTAACCAATATATATATTTTCGCTAATAAGATCTCACAATATATATTATTACAATAATAAAAAACCGGCCAAGTGCATGTCGGGCCACGCACAGATTACGGTTCCGTATTTGCTTCGCTTTGCTAAGATTGATGAAAACGAAACCACGAATTATGAAATTGCCTATGTATCGCCTAGGGTTCAACTTAGGAACTTGGCCGTACAAATTAGAAACTAGGAAGCAAATCGCTTAGTGCAGATAAGTATTCTATAACATTTGTGCGTTTTCATAAAAGAAAATACAAAGGAGAATGCCCATTGTTGTATGGAGTTAGTTTCAATATTATTTTTGTTGTGTAGAAATGAAATTTACTGCAATCTGTAGAGCTTCTACTATATATTCGAATAAAAGTAACGTTGTTTATAAATAAGTATGGATTTACGAGAAAAACGCTAATAAAGTTTTAATTTTAGGTTATTTTTGACTGGTAATATCACCTACATTTTTCGGTTGGATTATAGGTAGCTGCTATATATAATGTATTTGAGGCATAAATAAGTAAATAATTTTGTTCTTCGGCTTTGCAGATCATATACGTAGCTCCCAGTCGCTATGATTTTTTTCGAAATCTTCAACAATCTCGTCATAATTCAGCCATATCATATATATAGTTATTATATTATTATTACACTTCGAGAAGCTCAACTCGACGAATACAAGAATGATGAAATGATGCATTCAATCAAGGGCGAAACGAACTATAGGTAGGCGCGGAAAAACTCGAGATAGATAAACCCATTCATAGACAGGCTGCGGTCGACGTTGTTTAACCTGCGTGTTAGGTTAGAAAGACACGCGCAACTACGCCATCGAGCTCTCCACAAAGATTTACACTTTTAATATAAATATTTCGCAAACGGATAACTATATCGAAAAATGATCTCCCCAAACCCTCGAAGTTTTTAATAACCTATCTAACGACTCCCCACACCGTGTAGAGAAAGATCACTACAAATATTTTTGTTTTAAATTTTATTCTACCACTTTGTCAGCATAGTTAATATGTATATACATGCCAAACTACAGCTTTCTAGTATCAAGCGTCTCTGAGCTAGGCCGCGGACATTCCCAAAGCATCCGTATCGATGGCTCTACTCGTCCTGTCTTCCCCTTTAACCTATGTAGTCCAACAATTTCACGGCCGGCGACACTTCGGCCGGCCTCACCTTTCTGTTGCATTGCGCCGCATACATCAAACGAGCATATAGTTTTGTAGAACTACCAACCATCAGAAACACTGATCTCTTTATCAAACACCAGTAAACTCTTTGTTTGACTAAGCTTGTGGTACTAAACGTTATGGTTTCCCATATCGTTTGGTAACCTTTTAATATTTATTACTTAGGTGTATTTTGGAAATATTTTTGAATACGCTTAACTTTCTCTAATGTGTTTACTCAGTTCAAGCTTCAATATTTAACAATTTACCATTAGGTACCTTATGCCTATCTGTTTTCCGCTCAAACGTATTCGGCCTTTTATATTGACGTTTGGTCAGGATTGAATAAACAACAGATACCTTTAGAATACCGTTTTTTGTTCTCGATAATTCAGAATTCATAAAACATTTCTTAGGGTAAACCTATTGAGGATTTTCTGTAGTCGGTAAATGTTTACCCGAATTAACTGCATCTATTTGGTTAGCCTTTCTTTAGGGTAAATTGAGGTTATGTTTACAAAGGCTATTTACAAGGCTTGTGAAAATAAGTCTATGAAATACCCTATGGTAAGTGGTTTAGACTCTATGAGGAACAACTAAGATCACAGCTTCAAAAAAAGTCAAAAGTTAATAAAATTTACCACATGATTTACTATTTTAATAGGCACCTACATATCCTGGTTTTTATTATTATTGTAGAATATTATTAGGAATATTATTGTAGAAAATTATCTATCTATAACTTCACGCCAAATCCCTTGCGGGGTAGGCAGAGAGAACCGAGCGCCACGTGACTCGATCCTTACATATCTCACTCGCTTCTTTAACATTCATTGCTCTTCTCATGCACGCACGCCGGTTTCTAGGGCTCCTGACATCACCTTCTGATAGAACATGACCAATTTGGTCATGGTAGGTAAGTCTTGGCCTTCCCCGGCTCCTACATCCTTCCACTTTTGCATTGTATATCTGCTTCGTCATTCTTTCATCTTGCATTCTTTCTACATGCCCGAACCATCGGAGCATGCCTCTTCTTATTTTAACACCGACGCTCTCTTTCAGACCAACTCTATTTCTAACATCATCATTGCGAATACGGTCTACGAGCCTTACGCCACAAATTTTGCGCAGCGCTCGCATTTCAACCGCGTTTATTGTACTTTCATGCTCTTTCTGCCATACCCAACTCTCGCTTCCATAAGTTAGCGTTGGGACCAACACTGCATTGTGTATAGCGAGTTGTGCCTTCTGGCTCAGGATTTTACTGCCAAGAAGTTTTCCCAACGCTCCATTCACACTATTCCCAGCACTCACTCGTCTTTCCACATCTGCGGTGTACCTTCCATCCCTGCTGAAAGCGCATCCAAGATATACAAACTCATCCACTTGTTCCAACACTTCATCATCAATCGTAATCCTTACATTAGTTCTGGATTCTTCTTTAGAAAATTATGTTACTAAAAATAATCATAAAATGTTAAAAAAAAACATTATTTAGTCTTATAATATGGACTACATACTCGTATTGTAGGTATGGTTCTGTTCATTGGTTCATACCATGTCCAATAGTGAACGATTGGACAGAGCGGAACTTCCAACAAATTAGTCTTTACCTACAAAATATGTGATTAGTGTGTCTGAGGACTGTCTTTTTATTGAAGTTGTATTAGTGAACTCCTCATCTGCACAAAAACCCTGTGAGGATTAAGCAGATGGGTAAAGCTTAAAAAATGTGTTTTGTACTTTGTTTTGTAATAAATAAAAAAAGTTTACCTCCAACTGGCAATTAATGAGTACAGCCCTGACTTCTACCACAGGTTTTTCCTCTGACTCGGCGCCTATGTAATCGTCTGCTTCTATGGATTCCAAAAGCACAATATTACCTTGCAAAGACATGATAATGACACACCATCCTGTAAAAATTGACAAATAGGTATAATAATTGAAGGAGTAGAATAGAATACCAACAGGTACAGAGATCCAGAGTTAAATAAGTAAAAGTCCTATGCACCTACAGATAGAATGTATGAACTGTTGAGATGGAGGGTGGGTACTACTACAATAGGTATGTGATATTCTGATGTTGTTATACTTACTGAAGATTGTATGAATTTTTTGGTACATTATAAATATGTAAGTAGGTACTTAAATTCAATTATTACACAAATGCTACAAAATTTTTATGCGGATGAACAAGAGCGTAATATTAGTATAGGAGTATCCAATCACAAAAATAAGTCCTTTGTTGTATGTCTAAAACAGCTAGACCCTGATCAATTAATTGCTGATTTAAATGGTTTAGGTACAATAAAATAATTCTATAGCTTGTAACAAAAATATTCGGCTATACTGACAACCCCCGCCACGTTGAAGATTATGATTGATAGAATGCTCATGTCATAACCTCTTTTTAGAAGACTCTTTGATCGGTACAGCAAAGATAAACTATGTAACTTTTATGTCATATTATCATAGATTAGTAATACGCCAGGTTTTACCTGTCTTCAAAAGAGAAGTGAGTTACCTTTAGTTACTTACTTCTGACCTTACATAATAATTTACGGCTTGCATCAAAAAAGGAAATGACAGTGCGCACGAATACCCCTGGTGGTGTAAGTGTCTATCGATTGGCATTATAACATCATTGTTGGCAACGGTAACTCTTTAATATCAAGCAACACCACAATCGTATGCTTGTGTTATCAGTCCCGAAGATGTGGGCGTGAAAATAAACGGAGTATAGTCATTGTTCACAAAGTTTAATTTCACAACTAAAGATGCACATCTGAGCGCGAAACATAGATTGGCTTCGTGCGGTACCGGTGGGTAGAGCGACCTCTATACAAAACTATAAAAAACTATTCTCATCAGATTGGGCAGTCAAGCGCAGTCACACTATTACTAACCTAATTATCTTACTAATATTAAACGTGGCACTTGATAATAATCGTAACACTTTTTTGCTACATTAGTACAAAAAAAGTGTTAAGACTTTAATAGGCACCGTAGAAGAACAATCATAAACGAAATTACTCATATAATCAAAGAGATGCAAAATCTTTCCATAGACCAGGGACTGAATTGTGTGTATGTTTGAGTTTATCAATAATTATCGCAACTCGTCTCTGAACCGATTCACAAGCCCTAAGTATGCAAGTGCTTCCACCCAAAAGCAAAAACATAAACTCGATGTGAGGTTGGACCTGTGATGGTACGTACAGTTATCCGCTCCGAGGTTTTGTTAAACTCTGTAGAGCATATCGGAGTTTCTTGACCACAATGATTGGTAACCACTGAACGGAGAGTACCTGGCGACTTCGATGTCAAGAATCCCTATAGCGCATATGACACAACTTATCAATATTATCATGACGTCAACGCATATAGAAGTACAACTTGAGACTCTTCAAAAAAGGCGCAATATGGCGGCAAATTGGCGTGAACGCGGATATTTTGTAATCCGCTAAATCTGGGTACTTATATTAATCATTCGAGCGTTATTCCCAGTAATATAATAGTATCTACATATTTGACAGAGGGGAAACAAGAACGACCGAAAGGATTACGGTTGATGATGTAGTGTTCGAACAAGTAAATGAGATTACATAGGCATGGGAACACTTGTGTTTGAGCCTAGAGCTCGACATCTAGTGTACCCTACTTATTATATCTGAAAAATCTATGCCCGAACAATTCAATATGCGTACATTTCAAATTTCAACGCACACTCGAGAATCCGTAGTAATCTTATTCTGAAAATTGTTTTGACATTTGTATAGCGGCGACAGAAGTTTTGAAGGAGTTTATCTGCAGTTTTGTTAACGTTAGTTTTAAGCAATTTTTGTGAAGTGAAATTAATATTTAGCGGGGATTTATATTACAAAACATTTGTTTTGTTTTGGGAGATGTTTGTTGGAATATATGATTAAGTAAAGCTTCATTTCAGTTAGAAATACCTCCACGTCGGCAACCAAGAGTAAGGGTTTGAAACTACAGTCAACATTAAAGTTAAATTTAGTAAAAATCCAATTTATTAGCAGTGTAGTTGCAGTGCAGGAAATTTTAATAGAATACACATATTGGCACTGCACTATTCCTGCACGACTCAAGTGACAGGCGTAAACGTGCAGTTATTTAGCAGAATTAGCCTACTGTACTGTAGTAATATATTATCTTTGATATAGGTATTATCTTTGATGTGCTTTTAGTAGGGATGGAACGTACACCGCTGATGTGATTTGGTCAACGATTCGTTCGCGTTAAATATTGTACGGTGGTACGGAAGTTCAAAACACTCTTGACCGGTTTTATTACTGTTCCAATTTTTATCTTCGTCATCTTTGTCGACTACTACTGCTGGAACAGAACAGGGTATCAAGGAAACAGTTCGACTTTTGGGATTAAGTTAATACTTACAGAAATTGTAACATGTTCTTATTGTCACAATGATTTTCACTCATCAATTTATATTTAAATAAAGGTCAAAAATAACATAACTGTAAACTGTCGTCAAATTTCTTGGGAATGATTATTAGGTACTTAAATTAAAAATAATTTATTTAATATTGGCAAATTCAGTGCATGTAGTACGTATTGCAGCCCGGCATACGAGCGCACAGTTCGCCGGCCTTCGATACTGGCTTTCTATTCACATGTATAGGTTTTTATATTTTCCAACCAAGATATTCTGTGATTACATAGATCAGCTAGTAAAAAATGTGTGCTGAGCTGAAATTCACTTTAAAGTATCTTAAGAGAGGTAGGGCGCAACTAAGCGGCCCGACTGGTGAACTATCCCCACCTAACAGAAAACCGGAGCCAAATAACAACTTCCTGGAAGGTTATTGAGTTCCTGCGAGTGAGTAAGGTTACCAGTAAGCTTGGAGCACTTAGATGCTGTTAGCAGCTTCTGTATTGAAAAAAAAAACATCTTCGAAGACAGAATTTATGCACATCATTCAATGGGTACTATATGAAAGTAAACGGAAACAAATGTTTTAGTAGTAATCTATGTTTATTCCACTTGATTGATCATATAAGTTCGACAACATCACAATTCAAACGAGAAAAGGAAATACTTGAGATAATCACAACTTTTCGCTAATATCGCATTAAGTAATAAATTAATTATGTCAACAATACTATGTATTCTAAAAGGTAACAACACCCTTTCTCATTTCAATTTTTACACACAGTTACATAGAGAAAATTGATCTAAGTTGTTCACAAAAACCACAAAAAAATGATGATAACATTTTTATAATGAATGTAGATAAACACCGAGACAAAGATGCAAAAATCACAACGTACTTACGTAATATTCACTTTCTATGGGTTTCGTGAACAAATGATTACTAAATGAGCATAAACCTACGAATCGTCATACAAAATTGGTGATGGTGATTTCGTAATGTTTCGATCGTAGCGTTCATGATTACAAATTAAGTATACAAAAAGACCTAACCAATTATAGGAACATTCACGTCAATTATATTGAATACTACAAAATATCAAAGCAATGTTCATTTATAAACAATCTCATTTTATTACCTATTGGTTAGATCTCTTTTAACAAGGTGACTATTTTATCATATAACGTAATATTTAAATTCGGTAAATTCTAAACAATTACACGAGACTAAATAAAGCCGAGCAGTGTCTGTGCGCTACAAGTTTCGAGACCCTAGCACTACGGTCCGTATCATTGGTTGATATTTATTCAGTATGTTACAAAAGCTAGTCGTAATACGATCTGTCAGAGTTTATATCATTGCGATTTGCTCTTGTACAATCAGATTCTTTGATCACATTAAAAAAAGCTGTACTAATAAACCAATTTTTGTACTTAAATGACATTAGTGTTATGTATATCGAAACACGATTAAATAACCTATTAATAAATTAATCGGATAGGCTAAGGATGGAAAGCATCTTTAACTGAAATGAAAGTGGCTGTTATTGCATAAAAAATTGCCTATACCGTAGAAAACAAACACTAAACAATTCTATGTTGAATTGGTTTGTAACCAATTCAACATAGAATTGTTTAGTGTTTATTTTCCCCGTTTACAATAATATAGTATAGTGCATGAAACGGGAAATGATAAATAATTTTATAGTCTTTTTAACATACACAAGATTCATAATTTTTTACTTCAAGTCACAATGCGACTGTATTAATAATCGAGGACAATACTTTCTTGGCAATATGCGCTTTAAAAGCTACTACAGGTCGGTGTAGCTTAATAATTAAAAAAATCAAGCTATTGGCACATGACAGCGGTGTGGAACCGTGGATGAAGCACACTGTTGTATTGATATAAAACACAGTAAAATATGGTGATTAAACGTCAAGTCGTGTCCTTGAAAAAGCATCGTTATGGCGCCGCGAGCGCTTCAATGGCAAGATTTGTGACTTAAAGGCTGAGGCTAAACCGTGTCGCCTCATGAATCTATACATTACAGTCATTTAAGGCCGTCACACACAGACCAGTTAGCGAGGCACTGATTAGATTTGTGATGTCACCGGATAGTTGTAAAAACCGTTAGTTTGTAATAAACCAAGTGATATTGTACAAATACTAATATAAATAAATATCTTCGTGTAAAGCAGTCACATTTAAATTGACATACGCTAAGAAGTGTCCGATCCACCAATCAGTGCAGTTACATACTTTGGCAATTTTTGCGACGGTATCGCATGTTTAATTGTGTAGTGTACGCTCACAGAGATCATATTTTTGACATATTACTTATTATTTATGCTCATGACTTTACTAAATTAGTAATGAAACCTAACTTTATTAATAATATTAAAAGAGAATATCTTGTTTAATAAGTAAAATTTAACAAAATCTTAATTATATCGGCTTGCCGAACACTGTACAATATGCGACATGCAATCTCATAGTTCAATGAGACAGAGATTGTAGACTATCGAATGTGTTATATTCGTTTTACCGCCAATTCAATGCTCCGTTCGCTAAACTAACGATGTTCGTAATTGATGCATGTGACTGGCATGGAATCCCACAGGTATGCCACAACACATTTAAACATGTACATCGTCCCATATGAAAGAAATCCAATCTAAATTCCATCCGTAAATGTCTAGTTTAATATTATCAATCCTGTATGTTCGATAACTTATCATGTTATTAGAAAATATGACCAAACACGAGAAAAATGTAATGTTTTGTATGAGGAATTTTGAAGACCTTTACGTTATCGTATTCTCTTCTCACATTCCTCGATTTACTGTTCTGTCAGTGTGCGCCGACCTTTATCGATAGTTTTTTACAGCCCTTGTGATTCCACACTAACGCGGTATTTGATGCAATATTTATAAATTATTGTAAATTTCAGAGTGGATTCGTGCGAGTCGCGATAGAGAATTTGAATATTATTTACACGTATTGGTTTAACTCTAGATTCGTCTCTTATTTATTTATAAATACTCCTAATATACATATTTTTAAAACAGAATATGTCAAGTACGTACGTAAAACCAAATGCAATTAAAAATAATATCTTGGTGAAAATTAAAAAAAAAGATATCAGAAAGAGAATTCAATCTTTTTTAGTCAGACAGACTCAACGTACAAACAAAATTATACAATGGAAAATTACTGTAACAAACTGTAACAGACAATTAAACAAATTCATATTAAACATCTACTTTTTTGTCACATAATTTAAGAATATAATCTATGCCTCCCGGTCAGTAGAGGAGTAGGTGGATGCTTTACTTGTCTGCAAAGATATAATATTATCGATTATAATTACAAATTGAACGAAGCTTGACAAAAATGATGATATGGAGATGACTAAGTCAATTCGAAAGGATACACAATTTTATCTTATGCCAACAGACTTAGACTGTCATGGTTGATAAAGCGGTGTATGTGGCTCCCTATCATCTTTAGACACAAAGCCAACCTCACCAGCACGTGGTGCACCCTGCTAATTAAGAGAGGTATGGCTCATCGAACAAGAAGGACTCAAATAAAATCGAAGTAAAATAACAACTCTCTAGAGGGTTGTTGTGTTCCTGAGGTCGAGTGCAGTTACCAGTAAGCTCTTGTAGAGATATTGTGTAGGCAGCGGAGATGGCGAAGTGGAAGTGATACTCATTCAGGGGTTCATTGGCTATGGAAACTATATTACAACAGGTTAGCCATACCATTGATTGCTTCCAATTGTTTATTGGTTGCCTTGTTTAAAAAAGTTTATTGTTATCGAATTCAGCCCATTTTCTGCCACTCCATTAATCTGTACTAACCATTAAGCAGCTTGTCCAGAACTTCTTGGTTACACAACTCACTCGCAGAAACTCTGTTAACTTAGCTAAAACGGACGGCTTAATGCAAGTTTTTCTCAATAAATTCTAATGATGATTAACTACGAAAAACAAACCTTGCTTATTTGTTTAGATATGCAGAGAACATTATTAGTCTTCTCGGAATAGCTACGAAAACTGCAGCAAGCTGTTAGCTGACTGATATTAATTAGTGATAATTAAGTGGTCGGAATTACATTCGTAAGACTTTAATATGGAGAGGCATGTATGCCAACCAATTAAGTGTCCGAAATCAAATCAGTGTTGGGCACTCACCTCACAGCTGTCGTAGAACATAAGTGCTGTTTGATTGTCCTGGAAGTTAACGGTGACAGTCTTGTAGACGGGGTCATGGCTGGTGTAGTCGGTGCCAGACCACGCGCATGTGTCGCCAGACATCTGTAATAAAGTAAATAGTAAGTAAGTAGCAAGCACAAAGTAAGTAGAGGGATGTAGGAGCTGAGGAAGGCCAAGACTTACATACGAGCACCATGAATTAATTGATCGTGTTTTATCAGAAGGTAATGTCAGGACCCTAGAAACAGCCCTAGAGCGGCGAGCGTGCATGAGAAGATATGTGAATGTTAAAGAATCGAGTAAGGTGTGTAAGTTACGGGTTATGTGGCGCTCGGTTCTCTCTGCCCTACACCGCAAGAGATTTGGCTTGAAGTTATAGATAGAGAGATCGATAGTAAGCACAAATTAATGAATTGATTGCGTATAAAGGCACTCCGCGGTCACAGAAACGTTTGTTTATTTGTTGTTTTAACGCCTAAATATCTCTGGGATTCGAGCCTACTGACCAACGGGAGAATATTTTAAATAATAAGCCGATAAGTGCCGGGACGTTGATACGCGAAATAATTTACCCCCTAACCTGTAACGGTGAATTGAGTTACTACGTAACATCGGTCTCATCGGTCCTGCATAGGTTATTTTCCTTCATGATAGTAAGTAATAGTCTGTTATATATTGATAGGGAAGGTAACGGTTGCAACCAATTACTTTGAAAGATATATGGCGCATATAAGCAGCCGGACTGGGGAAGTACCTTTACATCACAGAAACCGCTGCCAATAACCCTCCGGAGGGCTGTTTCTGAGTTACCAGTAAGCCTCTGTATTGCAAGCGTTCAGAGGCTATAGTAAGCACTTTGCATTGGATGAGTCGTTTGCTTGTATAAAAAAATATTTATAAACATTTTCTCGTTTTTTTGGGTAATTATCTAGGTAAATAAAAAAAGCACTACTAAAATATTATGAAATATGATTTGACTGCGATTTTCTGTGAGGGGGAGGTACTACATCAGTCGGACTGCTTTGATGGGCCCTACACTCTTCAAAACTTTTTGCACCGTGTGGGAATCGAACCCACGAGCCTTGGTACAAAGTAACATTGCTAACTACTCCACCATGGAGTTCAAAACCTAACTTGCGAGTTACATTTTATGACGAGTGATAGCGGATGAGTTTAGAAACTAAACTCATCATCATTCATCTTTAGAAATTTATAAAGAAAGTTACAAAGTTATAAAAATAATGAAAACAGCATACTCAATACCGTTTTAATCTTATTATAACTTTGTAGGCATGAAATTAGTTATCAATGATATTAATATTCTAGGTTATCGATGATATTAATTTAGTTAGACATCCGCACGCCACCCCATATTCGCGTACATGTTGAAATGCTTGTAAATATATCATTTTGCGGAAACAAGTGTGTTTTTTATTTATTCCTGCGCTCATAATAATAAATAAGATATTTTAAATTATATGCCGTTAAATACTGCATCAGACTTTGGAATAAAAATGACTCCATACAACATATTTATTATGAGAAGTACAATAAATATCACTTCAACGTTATCCAATATGGACTTGAATCTGGATGATCTGGTGAGTGGTCGTCCAATATTGTTACCAGTCGATTTATAATAATTAAAAAATCTTTAGGCCTTTTTTTAATTATATTTTGCTACCATTGTGAGTTTCTTAAAATAATATTTATTATTAATTTTAATTTTTCTTTAGTTAATAAGATTCAAAATACTCGGTAATTTATTGTACAAAAAAAGCTGCTGCTCATTCAGTGAGAAATGACCAAAAATGTTTAATCAGAAATCAAAATCTCATATTGTTTCAACAGAAGGTAAGATGATTTGAATCAATCACCTTACCATAAGTACTTTCGGTTATAATCAACTGGGCTGGGTGGCGTTCGAGTAATGAGTAATTTGAACGCCATTGCAGGGACTACTATAGTCTGATTACTTCAAATTGTAAAATAAATAAATATTATCAGACAAATTACACGGCGCCATGCAGCTCCAAAGTAAGCGAAGCTTGTGTTATGGGTACTAGACAACTGATAAATATACCTAAATATATATTTTTGTAAATACATACTTATGATGCACAGAAAACACCCATGACAATATTAAATATAAATATTAATAAACTTTCTTACCTGGAATTCTGTATCAGTATATATGAGCATATCCGCGAGAATTTCACCGGTGGTGGAGTCGGTGACAAGGATCTTAGGCGAGTATATGTCCTGGTCGTACAGGACTTGCACGTGGCCGTGCTCGCAAAATGTTTCAGTATTACCCTGCCGAACTACCACCTCGCCGTCACACGCGTAGTATAACCCTGACTCTTCGTCATCCTGCAAAATATGCTTAGTATAGAAAATAAAATAAAGGTTCATGGTTTAAACTTAGAAACCAGAAAAAAAAAATTACAGCCACTGAATGATCATATGCAGGTCACTTGAGTAGTTTATCATTGAACTGAGTTTTGAGCTGCAGGTATATTTCACCGGTTTCCCAAATGGAGGTTAGGCGAGACGAGGAAAGAGAGATAACTTCGAGGAGTAGTCTGCCAGAGAATTCAAAAGTAGTCAGATGCGTAACCCCAACTATGTATACTGATAACATTTATGTAATATTTTATTTTGCTTTTTATTAGTGACCATTTACGGTTTAATAAAAATTATACATTTTAACTGTTTTGATGACCATTATTACTTTATTTACTATTCTAACCCATTACATTAAACTTCAGATTTCTCAATAAATGATAATGCATGATTTAGCGATCCGCTTTTCATTCTAAATACACTTCATATTTCCTATGTATATGGTGATTTAATTATCTGCAACACGGTTCAATCTCCTGATGAGCAAACAACATATTAGACTATAAAAAACCTAACACGAAGTCTTTGAAAAAAGTTTATAGAACATGTTGAAAGAGAAGCCAATAATTTATGTATATTTGCTGGAAATGCAAAGCACTCATTATCGACCAATCTCTCACGCATGACAATCGACGAGCCCGGTAGCGCAGTGGTTGATAACACTACTTTAAGACCAACGCTCGTAGGTTCGATATCCACCCATAACAACCATTTGTGTGCATGAACATGTCTGTTTGTCTAGCTCTGGGTGTTCTAAGAAAGGTAAGACGCATCAAAGCAGCTCGTCTAGGAAAGTACGTTCACCTCACAGAAAATTGCAAATAGTAACTCTCTGGCTACTTTTTGTGTTTCTACATGTGAGTGAGGTTACCGGTAAGCTACTAAAGAGTTGCTGTCTTTGCAGCAGAGGTGGCATTGTGCGAGTGATAATGTATTGCAAGCGTTCATAATGTAATCGCTTTATGGAATAAGGGTCGTATGCTTGTTTGCCTCCCGACGTTGAAAAAAAAAGATTAAGGAAATGTTGTAGTTCACTATTTAGAATAACAGCACAACTGTTGAAGGCATTCCATGTTATGCTTTCCATCTCATCTAAGGCCTGTCAGATTAATAATAATGTACTCATAATCACAAATTAATGAATTGAAATATAAAATAATTATGTTCTTTTATATTTCAATTCATCAATTTGTGTTTAATGAGTACATTATTATTAATCTGACAGGCCTTAGATGAGATGGAAAGCATAACATGGAATGCCTTCAAATGTTGCAGTGACTCACTTCATTGTAATAGCCCTCGTAATCTTTATGGTCGTAACCGTCTTCGTCGCCATCGTCGTGATCTTCGTCTTCGTCTCCTTCCTCATCCTCTGGTTCTTCTTCGGGTTCTTCCGCCGGCTCTCGGAAGTGGACTGCAAGAGTCTTTGTCTCTCCATTAGGTTTAGTTTCGTAGACGTTTAAGTCGCCAGCGCTTGAAGCGACGGTCTTTGCTGTGTTAGTAGTAGACAATGTAGAATCGGCGCGAGCGCTATCCTCCAAATGTTTCGGCAGCCTTAATGGAGCTATAGTGTCTATAGGTTTCTCACTAGTTTCCTTCTGTTCTCTTATAGCTTGCGCAGCCGCAGCTTGTAATTTCTATGAAGAATAAACAAAAATAATAAAATATTAAAAAATATGTGATCATGCCGTAATTACTAAATTCCATTTTGTATTATTTTAATCCTGAAAAATAAAAATATATTATGACTAAATACCTATTAGCACACATAGTATCTATACAAATAAGTAGATTATTACAATTTGGGGTATAATTAAATCATTTAGAGCTTATTTAAGCCTAAAGAATCCCTAAATAGTGTTCAGAGAGAAAGTCTGATATAACCGTAGCAGTTGTGGCGAAGTATGCACAGGCATTATATTTACAAAAACAAAACACATGTGATGCAGCCTACCATATAGCAAACGAAGTTAAAGCGAAAGCAAGTTAGGACACACCTATACATATATGTCCCCAGTCAAATAACGGTTCCCTGGACGACTGTTTTGTTCGTGTGAGTAAGTAGGTGCTTCATTACATCAAAACAACCCTGACTAGGCAAGCAACTTCACCTCATATAAAACCACAGCCAAATAACAACACCATGGAGGGATGTCGTGTTCCTGCCAGTGAGTGTGGTCACCATTAGGTCCTAGAGAGGTGTTATGTTAGCAGTAGGGTTGTAATGCTCGAGCGATACTTTCTGTATTGCAAACGTTCATAAACTACTATAACCATTTTAAATCAGCAGGGGTATTCACATTGACACGGATAATTCTCATTCGAATAGAAAAGTTGTTACCCTGAATCGGAGGTATTTTTAGTAAAATGTATTAGAATTCATTCGCATTGGCAATATACAACACGAAATCAAATTTTCCCAAAGAATCTTTTCAATGCAATCCTTACAAATTATCGCAAAAGTAAAATTCACTATCGTCCGATTCTACTAAAAAACTGCACTGCGGTGCGGCGTATGTCAAAATGTGCACATTTTGATGTTTCGATGTTCTGTTAAGCGATCTGACAGCAGCGACTTTGCAGCAACGCTGACTGTCTATTCTGTTAAAAAACCTACACTGTACCTGCACGTTTTCTGCAATATAATCGTATTCTGATAAATTGTTTTGACATTTATATAGCGATGGCAGAAGTTTTGAAGGCATTTATCTTCAGTTTTGTTAACGTTAGCAACTATTGCGAAGTGAAATTAATATTGAGAAGCGATGATTTATATTACAAAATATTTGTTTTGATTTGGGAGATGTTTCTGGGAATACATGAAAAGCTTCTTTTCAAATAGAAATACCTCCACGCCGTCAACCAAGGGTAACTACAGGAGTCAATACTAAGTAAAAAATCCAATTTATTAGATTGAAATATGGTACAGGACGACAGGTGTTAAGTAGTTAATTTGCAGGTTACGCACAGTTGCAGCGTAGTTGTAGTGCCGTTGCAGTGCAGGAAATTTTAATGGATTACACGTATTGGCACTGTACGATTCGTATGACAAGGGTAAACGTGCAGCTGCAGGATTGTAGTAGAATTTACCTACAGGTTATATTGAAACTTCAGAATTTTGTCTGAAAACCCTTCCGATGTCTTATTCAGTAGAATTTCTGAAGCTAGAATATAGAATTAAGAAAATATTGAAATGATTCCAAATTTCCAGACCTGTGCTGTGTGGCCATAGACCCTTCGCCAGTACCCCTCTGCACTAAAAAATAATAAAAGAAATAGGTATTTTGCTTCACTTGGTGTGCCGATTTTTCGATTCGAATGAGAAGTTTCCGTACCAATGCGAATACCACTGCTGGTCGGCCCACAAATCATAAACCAATTGACGGTGCATAAAGGCACCCCTCACTCACCAAAACTTAGTGTCTTAGCGCCTAAATATCTCATCGATTTGATGCTACGGCCCAATAGGAGGATATTTTAACCAATAGGGCGGTAAGTGACGCGATATGCTCCGTGAACCAGCCAATAAGCCAACAATAATAACTTTATCCCCAACCCGTAGCGGTGAGTTGAGTTTCTAAGAAAAATTGGTTTGTCGGTTCTTCATTAGTTATTTCCTTCATGGGTCGGCCGTACACTTGAATGCCTCCCGACGTTGTTTAAAAAAAACGTAAATTTATATTTTTGGTTCACCTAATAATTTTGTATCAATAGATTGACTGACGTATATGCAAAAGTACCTACAGTGAAATGGTTTTACCTTTAGACTAATATAATATTCATAGTCTGAAATCAATAAATAAACCAAAGCATAAGCTTTGATATATTTATGGTTGCTTTAAGTCGTACATTCAAATGGAACATAAAGTTTCCCTCTTCAATTTTCACATTTATTATAAAAAAAAACTGCGAGTAGATCGCGTCTCGCATTCCGCGCTGTGTCCCAGTCGCACGTGCGAAACGTATTACTTACCCGCACACATTCAACAACTTTATCGTGGAAAGCGGTGGCCAAATCGGCGGACTTGAATCGCACAGCGAGCGTCTCATGCTGGCCCGAAGTTTCCGCGTAGTTCCGCCCGGCCCACGTCCACGCGCTGTCGCTGTTCTTCATCGGCAGCAGCTCGAGGTCCATGAACAGCAGCATGTTCAATACCGCTTTGTGAACCTGATGATTAATATGAATAATAAATGCGAATAAACATAAAAATGTTAATACGAAAATTTCGTTGCGTTCGGCGAGGAACATTCTCTGGGTTTGCCCGTAGGAGTGCGGAAGAAATTGGTTATTATTGTAATCACGTGAGTGCGTCACATACTCACAGAGTTTGATTGAACGCGGTATAAAGGGCTAGCTGCAACCTTCGACTTCGTTCACGCGTATTCCGTTCCAAGCGCTTTTTCTATATTTATTTTTTTTGCTCGGGTGTTAAGGGTCATATCGTGATGTTTAATAGTCTTCCTCAATAAATAGGCTATCAAATGGAAAAAGATTTTGCATAACTGGTCATGTTATTTTTAGTTCCAGAGATTAGTGCTTTTACACAAACTCTTCAGCTTTATTATATTAGTATAGATTTGGATGTATACAAATAACCATTATAATTAATCCATCTATTATCTTTATTATTTATCTATCGCGGTGGTAGGCAGGAAATCAAGGCCACAACAAACTGTGTTTACACACCTCACACGCTTCTTTAACAAACGAAAACATGCCTTTCCTTATATTAACCGACGCTATTTTTCAGATAAACTTTCTTTCTTATAAGCATTTACAGAGAAAATGTCCCGTCGGTATCGGTATCCTGAGTATCGTCATATCGAGCGATGTACAGTTTCGCAGTTATCTGGACAGCAATGCGATGGCGTCCAAAAAGATTGGTGTGACCCTCAACATCGTCTTCAACTTTATAAGCCCCAAGTCCGGCCTCACATGGAATACTGTTCACATCTTTGGGCCAGCGCGCCACAATATTTGCTTACTCCATTTGATCGCATACGTACGTACGTACGTAGAGCAGTTCGAATCGTCGGCGACCCAGTGATCTCCGTTCGGCTGGTTTCGCTTTGTACACGAAAAGACGTTGCTTCCCTTTGTGTACTGTACAAATTGTATCATGGGTAGTGTTTGGAGGAGGTGTTCAACTTAATACCAGCCGCTGAGTTCCACGTACTACTCGCAAATTTGACCCTCACCATCTTGATGAGAGGCAATCCACTACAGTACGCTTTTTGAGGCATTTTCTACCACGTACGGTGAAATTGTGGAATAAACTACCCTTAGCAGTTTTCCCGAACAAATACGATATCCCTTCAAGAAAAGAGCCTATGTTTCCCTAAAAAGTCTGGCAACCGATCAGTGACCCTCTGGTGTTGCTTATGCCTATGGACGGTGGTGACCACAAACCATCAGGTGACCCACATGCTCGTTTGCCTCCCTCTAATATATAAAACTGGCATAACTGGCGTAAGTGTCACTAGATGCACAGATGAAGGTTTCTAAACTTTAATAATTTATTTTGTTTTGAGTCGTCTGTACAATTTATAACTGATCACCAATACCGTTCCTTGGTAGGAGCAATACACCCCCGCTCATCAGTAGCATCTTAAGTAGAGACAGCATGGTTGATCAGTTACAGGTCCCAGGAAGACTGTACCAAAGACATCTATCTTTTTCTAATAAGAGTAGGGGCCAGTACAAGGAAGCGCTACATGGACTAAAGAATGGCCCGCCGCTCACATACATACCTGTTCTCGTCGCAGTAACAAACGATAAGAATTCTTTTCAGGATGACGCAAAATTTTCATTTCTCCAACACCACGCTCCTTCCATTCACGAGTCTTATCATCATACCGGTATAGCTTGCAACGCTCCCCAAACAGTTTCTCCTAAAAAAAAAATGTATATATTTACTTATCATATCTACAGTATACACATTAGACACACATTAAAAGATAGAGATACATACATAAATTCTTATGTGCTCACCAATTATATGTATACACTACTTAGCAGTGGCGTGCACAGAGATTTTTGACAGGGTAGGCAGAATTTTTTTAAAGCTAGTAACTTACCAAAAAATACAGAATGTTGATTTTGGTTACTCAGTCTTGTGAAAATAATGATGTATGTGATCACTTGTTTTTTTTTCACCGAAAGATAGTTTTGAAAACGCATCATTTTTTATTTTCCCTACACACACCACATGAACAACTTTCGCAGTGAATATCATCCATATTTATCAACTTTAAAACTTTAAAATCTTATTTTGTCTGCTACCAGCCAATCGATTCAAAACACAACAATGGCGGCCGTTTTAAAATCAAAATAAATTTTTAACATCAATTTTATACGAAAAAAAGAAATGGCAATATCTTTCACTATAATTATATGCAGCAAACTACTTTTTAAAATAGTTACGTAGCAATGTTCGCGACACTTCGGTAATTTACGTTATAGGTCAGCTGAAAAGACATTGTCTATACTATGCGATTGTGTGCGTTATTTGTGTTATTGTGGGCAATGTATTTACAGGAATGCACACTACAGTATTTGTATTAACAACACGCCACACATACGTAAATTTAGACAGAAATAGTTTGTGTCTCTGCCGTTAAAAGCTGCCAATGCGGCGCTAGTGTAGTGTAGCGCCTAGCTGCAATTTGAATATGACTAGCGATGATTTTAATAACTTGCACCGATACCGATAGATGGAGCTGTTTTTAATTTTTTGTTTTTGATACGAAATATTAGTTAAAAACTATGTTTAAGAATGAAACATCGGATGGTATTTATCAAATTGATAGGGTAGGCAATGTTCCATGTTCCATGTAGGCAAATTTTTGCCTATATGGAGTGCACGCCACTGCTACTTAGGATACATAAAATGTAGGTATGTTCCACTAAATAAAATTTACGCCGTGCTACCATAAAAAATTAAGACTAAAAATAATATTAGTAATAATTATAACAGATGGTAATTAATATTTTCTTTGTAAATGTATGTTTTTAAGTTATACCTAGTCTTGCCATAAATACTGAAACAAATAAAAAAAAAATCTATTGCAAATAACATTTATTACTTTTACAGTGTGTTAGTTTAATACATAAATATAAAACAATTTAAAATATAAAAAGCTTATTCGAAGTGGTCTCCATTAGCTGCCATATAGTCCTTTAAACGTTGAGGCCAGTTATCAATAGAAGCACACACTCTTTCCATGGGAAAATTCTTCACTGCCAATCGTACGGATTGTTTTAGGGACTCCATTATCATGGCGTTTAGAGCAAGCCGTACTCTCTAAAACTGACCATAAATCATAATCCAGCGGATTAAGATCGGAACTAGACGACGGCCAGTCTTCAGCTCTGATGAAGTCCCGGCTTTATTTTTTTAGCTTTATGACCCGGCGCCGAGTCTTGCTGGAAGGGCCATTCTTGGTTATTGAACATGGTGTTGTTAAGGGGCTTCACTACCTTCTCAAGAATGGTATCTTTGATACACTTGTGCCGATGTTTTGATACCTTTTTCACAAAAGTATGGCTCAGTCACTCCTTCATGGCTAATACCCCACCAAACCATCACTGAAGTCGGATAGTACCCACGTTGCACTCTGTCGACTAATTGCAAAGCTTCCTTAGAGCTTTGAGCATAAATACGGTCATTTTGTTTGTTAAAATGGTGCTCAATTGTAAAAAGTTCTCATCCGTAAACAAAATTTTTCTGTGACCTCCCTTTGCGTACCGCTTCAGTAGCTGTTTCGATTTTACTACCCGATTCTTTTTTAAATTATCAGTTAAGAAATGACCAGTACGTCTCTTATAGGCTGCAAGTCCTAAGTCATCTTTTAAAATACGCGACATGGTTCTAGGTGCTATCTTCATCTCCCGAGATAAAATCTTTTGCTTTCGGACAGGATTTCTTCGAATTCTTTCCCTTACTGCTTTGACCACCTTTTTCGTACGAATACTACGTGGACGGCCAGATCTTTTTCTGTCACAAACAGAGGAGGTCTCATTGTACCTATTAATAGCCCGGTACACAAACATTTTACTAATACCAAGCGTATGGAGTTTTAAAAATTGCATTTGGCTCCATACCTACTTTGTGTAATGCAATCACAGCGATTCGGTTCTCTTTATCACCCCACTCCATTTTAATATCGCAAAATATTGTACAATGTATTGGCGCCAAAATGAGAAAACTCAATGAACAATCATATATAAATGACAGATTCCAAATTCAAATGTAATATTTAGTTTATTTTTAATTGTAACAGTATTTATGGCCAGACTAAGTATATTAATAAATTTGAGCATAAGATAGGCCGATAAGGTCGTAATTTCAAATATCGACAGAGTAATAACTCAACCACTCATAATCAGTGAGACAGTATGATGATAAGTTGTGTTCCTAACGATAGATTCGAGCAGAGTTGAACCTTGCAAAAGCTTACCATTTGTGACAGTAATTCTCATACACCATTTGTGATGTAAAGTTAGGTTTAGTATAACTATCTCATATCTCAACTTTAGAAAGAACGAGAGTATCGGTGTTAAGATAAGAGAAGGCATGCTCCGTTGGTTCGGACATGTAGAAACAATGCAGGATGAAAGAATGACGAAACAGATATACATTGCCAAAGAGGACGGGTGTAGGAGCCGCGGAAGACCAAGACTTACCTACCATGATCAATACCTACGATATCAGGAGCCCTAGGAATCGGCGAGCGTATAAGAAAAGAGCTATGAATGTTAAAGAAGCGAGTGAGAGTAAAGAGTGTTAGGACCGCGTCTTATGGCGCTCGGTTCTCTCTGCCTACCGCAAAGGACCTGCCGTGAAGATACATATAACTGCCTTACTATCAACTGATGTTTTTGATTGTGCTGGACAGACATCACTAGTTTACATATATTTAAGGTGATATGTAAACTAGCTGTTCATTCTCGGTTCGGCAAACTTACAGTTTGCTGCCAACATTCTAATCTTGCAATCTAAACATTGAAACCATAATTATAATGCAATAATACGGTATATATAGTGAGCCCCTTGAACTTACGACTTGGTTTGTGAAGACTTCGACGATTTCTGAAAATTTGTGCTACAAATACAATTTACTTCTAAACACCGTTAAATTTTTCTCTATTTTCAAACGGTAGGGAAACTAATTCGGAATTTGTATTGAACTCGATAAACATAAATTGTTTACACATACGACGTATGAACACTTTATAACTTTTGCATTTATCCGGATCCATCATTTGACGAGGTCGGTGGCAGTGGTGAAACGCGCTGTTACCTCACTTTGACTTTCTGTTACCTCACCAACGCTCGTGAGTTTGAATCATACGGAATAAACATTTGTGTGCATTAATATGCCTGTTTGTCTTGGTCTGAATGTTGTTATGAGAGATAGGGCGCATCAAAGTAGCCCGTCGGTACCTCCTGTACAGTAGTACCTCCACCTCATAAAAAACCGCAGCCAAATAAAAATTTCTTTGAGGGTTGTTGTGTTCCTGCGTGTGAGTGAGGTCACCAGTAAACGCCTAAGGAGTTGCTGTGTTAGCAGCAGAGGTGGCATCGCGCGTGTGATACAAAATCAAAATGTTGTTGCAAGCGTTCAAAGGTTACGGTAACAATTTTCCATTAGATGGGTCGTAAGCTTGTATGCCTTCCGAGGAGGTTTAAAAAATCCTACTTTTGACAAGATGTTAACGCGATCTAATACTTAATTTTTTAGTTAAAGTTGTTATTCTTGCGAAGTCTTAATTGTGTTCCGTTTTCATATTATGTTATTGTTAAGTTTCTGTTATCAAAATGTTGTTCTGGGTGAAAATGCCCTCATTTTCACCCAGAACAACATTTTGATTGAACCTGGCACGAGCAGTGCTCAAATATCACTTTCATCAAACATAAAGCATTTGAAGCATACTCCTGCCGCGTTCTTCGAATAAGAAGACCGTTATTAACATATAACGGCATATAGAAAAGATTTGGCCTCAGTGTACCAATTTGTAAGAATGGAAACCTGTTTTTTTTTAATACCACTAAGGTGCAAACAAGCATACGGCCTGCCTGATGGTAAGCAGTTACTGTGGCCTATGGACATTTGCAACACCAGGGGTGTCACTCTTGTGTTGCCGACCCTGTAAAAATAGTATTATGACGTTTTACCCAAACCTTACCCTGACGCAAATTGACCCAAATCTAACTCAACACAGGTCAAGTACGAGTGAGACTCGCGGCTACGTCTTGTGTCACTCACTATGGTTCACAAGTTTGCTGTCTAGAACAGAAATATATAATACGATAGGACACTATGGCTACTTAATAAGAAAGTGTTACCTCATCTTCTTCTCCAGTGGTAACAACTATTTTTTCAGGGAGAGGTACAATTGGTTCATAATGTGGATCGTATTCCTCATCTCCCCCTACAGATGGTGCAGTGTCGTTGCCGTCACCCTCGTTGGTGGACTTGTCCGCGTTATTTCCACCAGCTTTTTGGCCAAATCCAAACAATTGCTGGCCAGCGCCTTCCCACTGGAAATTATCTTTTTCTGCAAATAATAATTAGGATGGTAAATTAATAAGATAGTTTGCGAGTATTAAACTTACACTTACTTTACATTACAAAACAAATAAAAACAATATTTTTTTAATGAAAATATTATCAATACCTGTGCGACCGAGCCTTGCTTCGTGTTTTTTATGTTTATTGTATAGTTTTCTCGAGCAAGATACTTTAGACTCTGTGTACTTTAGACTGACTGCATACTCTTTAATTATATTGAATTTGGAACGCGTTTATTATGTTAAACACTTTTTTCGATTTCACGCCGTATTACATATTTTTTTCGTTCGTGTTTATTATCAATTTACAATATGGAATGGAGTGTTAAAGAAAATAGGATTGCAGTGATTGCTTTGCATAAAGTGGGTATGGAGCCGTCGGTCATATTCAGGACAATTCAAAATCTCGGTATCATCCGTATGTTCGAATATCGTACTATTGACAGATATACCAACATAACATAGAGGAACTATTGAAGACCATAAAAGATCGGGGCGACCGCGTGTTGTTAGAACTACAAAGGCTGCTAATGCTGTTAAAGCTAGAATTCGCCGAAACACCATTAGGAAACATAAAGTCTTATCGCGAGAAATGAAGATTCGCGGGCTCTGTTGCGTGTAATAAAACAAGACCTGAAGCTCGGCGCTTATCGTCGATATACAAGACATGTCCTAAATTAATCTCTACAGTTGAAGAGAGAGGATTGATCAAAACGCCTTCTGTTCCGATACGCAGGTGAAAGGGACAGTAATATCCTCTTTACTGATGAATGAATGAATGAAAAAATTTTCGCGATAGAAGAGCACTACTGTAGGCGATGGGATCGGAAATATAACCAAAGAATCAGGAGTGAAGTCAGATTTAATCCTGGATACCAAACTGTTAAAACAATATTACTTTGCAACGAATTTACAGAGAGTTAAATTTTATCACGTTCAACCGCCATTACACATAAGCGACTGGTCACAATACGTTTTTGTTTTCATTAGCATCCGCTAGATGGCGTAAGTAGTGCGTACATATAATTATTTGTGCAGCATTATATTTATCAATTAATTAACTTTATTTTACAGCATTGCGGCGCGTCGTCTACATTCTCCGCCCTAGTGTCGGATTTCCGACACTCATCAATCACTGGAAGACGCGCCACCCGTGTTACCGGTCTCTTCATAACACCTTTCCTGGTCTTAATAGTTACAACTCTCACACGTCCGTCATTTCCAGGATATACGCGTTCCACCCTGCCCATCGGCCAGCTGTTACGTGGTAAGTTTGGGTCCGCCACAACAACGAGGTCTCCAGAGCGTAGCGGTCTCTCATCATAGCACCACTTCTGGCGCGGCAATAGCTGTGGTAAGACTTCCTTCACCCAGCGTTGCCAAAACATGTCACTCAACCTTTGGGCTATTCTCCATTGTCGTCGGAGACAAAAATCATCATTGCTGAACATTCCTGGCACTGGTAAGTTGGACGATGATCCAAGTAAAAGGTGGTTTGGGGTTAAGGCTTCTTGACTGGTCGACTCAACTGACACATGCGTGAGTGGTCGGCTGTTCACCATGTTTTCGATTTCAGCCAATAAGGTCGAAAACACTTCTTCACGCGGGGCTCTTTCTTTCAAGACAACTCGAAGTGCGTTCTTTATGCTTCGTATAAGCCGCTCCCAAGCTCCGCCCATGTGTGGGCTAGCTGGAGGTATGAAGAACCAATCCACTCCACGGTTCACCGCTTCCGACTGGAGAGAACCTTTCTCCAATATTTCAGAGTAAGCCTTTTTCAGTTCTGTTTCAGCGCCTCGCAAATTCGTCCCGTTATCTGAATATATACGCTGGGGCCATCCCCGTCTGGCTGCCATTCTTCTTAGAGCCATTATTAGGGAATCTGATGTCAGTGAATCAACGATCTCAATGTGAACGGCACGCACTGTCAGGCAGGTGAAAATCACTCCATAACGTTTAGGCTTACCCCGCCCCATTGTTATTTCGTATGGGCCGAATAAATCGATTCCGCAGTGGCTGAAGACTCTTTGATGATGCGCGAGTCTACTTTCAGGAAGGTCGCCAAGTCGCGTTGGTTTTGGTGTGAGTTTTCTCAAGCGGCACACCAGACATTTGGTCGCGACTGTACGAACGGTAGGCCTCAACTGCAAAATCCAATATTTTTGCCGTAACTCATTCACTACCATTTCATTGCACGAGTGAGCAGCACGTTCGTGGTATTGTTTCACAATCAAGCGTGAAATATGATCGCGACCATCCAAAATCACGGGATTCTTCACTTGTGTAGTTATGTTGTTTGCAGCTCCTATACGGCCGTCGACACGCAGTAAGCCGTCCTCGCACAGTACAGGCGTCAAGGTAAGTAGTCTGCTATTACGTTTAATATTTTTATTCTGTCTTATGCAATTTATTTCCTCGTAGAATGATCGATTTTGTGAATATTTCAGTAATATGGATTCCGCTCTGTCTATTAATTTTCGATCGATAATATTATGTTCTGGATTTTTGCGACATTTTTCTATAAATAATAATACCGCAGCCGTACTTCGTACCAAGCGTAGCCAAGAGGAAAATCGGCTGGGGTCAGGAATCGGTAAGTCTTCTTTCTTGGGAGCATCGTATACAGTGTGCACAGTTTCCAGAACGTCGTCACTAATTGGCATTTGTTGCAGGTTCGGTTCCATCGGCCATTGATCGCAACTTTCCGACAAAAAGGCAGGCCCGGTGAACCATTCGCAACCATTGCATAATACATAATTGTTTCTCTTAGTGGCAACGTCAGCAATGTTCATGTTGGTAGGTACATAATGCCATTCATCCGACTTTGACAACGTATCAATTTCCCCGAGACGATTTGCAACAAAGGCTTTATAAGTGCGTTTATTGTTTCTTATCCAATGTAACACTGTAGTCGCATCTGTCCAAAAATATCGTTTTGTGATTTTTAATCGATGTTCGCGCTGAATATTATCCGCAAGACGGCATCCAAGTAGAGCAGCTTGTAGCTCCAATCTAGGTATAGACACGGACTTCACAGGAGCAACGCGGGTTTTACTCGCAACGAACGACACACAAATACCGTGTCCATTCCGTGTCACATTGCGGTAATAACCTACGGCAGTGTACCCGGCGGGCGAGGCATCACAGAAGACATGTAGCTCGAGTTGGGAAACACTGTGTTCGTTTTGTGCGAGAGCGGGCGCTTGCGGTGAGCAGAGCCGTGCATTGGAATTTGAACCATCGTCCGATGCGCGGAAGTACCATCTTGGTATTCGAATATCATGCATTGTTTTTAATTGGTTTAACCACTCACGAAAATAGATATTCAAGTCATCTGTTATCTGTTGATCCCAAGTAATATTTGTTTGCCATATTTTTTGCATTAATATTTTGCCTTTTATAGTGAAAGGTGCAAGCATACCATAAATGTCAAATATTGACATGATAAAACGGAGGACTTCTCGTTTTGTAGGTTTACGAACCAATGTCAAAATATCGGTAGGGATTTTTCCCAGTGGTATATCGAATGCCAAAGTATCACTGTTGGGGTCCCACATGAGTCCGAGCGTTCGTTCCGGTTGCTTGTCCATTTTGAACCTTATAGCCCCTTGATTTAAGGTCTCTTTCGGAATATTTTCTAAAAATTGTTTACAGTTGCTGGTCCAATTAAGTATTTCAAAACCTCCTTGTTTATGTATATTAATGACTTGGTTTATAATTTTCACAGCGGTTGCAGTATCTTCAAAGCTGTCAATACAGTCGTCCATATAGTGGTTTTTTAATATATTTTCTACTGCATCTGGCATCACAGATTGAAATCGCATAGCATTTTTATTTTTTATGTATTGAGCGATGTATGGGGAACAGTTCGCCCCGAAAATAAGCGAAGTCATGGCATATTCCTTTGCAGGATCGTCGGGATTCTCCCGCCATAAAAATCGGAGTGCATGTTGATCTTCTGAATTAATTTTTATTCTTAAAAACATGTCTTTTATGTCGCCTGTTACAGCCACTGGGTTCTCTCGAAATCTCATCATTATTCCCAATAATGACTGCAACAAGTCCGGACCTTGTAACAGGTGGTCGTTCAGGGATAGCCCCGCAGATAAGGCAGCTGCATCAAACACCAATCGAAGTTTCTTCTTGTTGGAATTTTCAACACTGAAATGTGGCAAATACCAAACTCGCTGAAAGTCCGCCTCATCAGTGAGTTCCCTGGCGTAATTGTTTACAAATAAATGGTTGACGCGCTCCTTGTAGCGTACAGCGTAACTTTCACTTGCCTTCATTTTCTTTTCAATTGATAACAATCTTCTGTAAGCATTCGGGTACGAATCGGGCAGCTTAGCGTCAGACTTCCAAGGTAAGCCCACTTCCCACTGCTGGTCAATCAGTTTCGCGGTTTTATCGAGCATCGCTGCAGCTCGTATATCATCTGCATTTAAACGTGGTTGGTTTGTAATACCTATCGCGTCGATAGCGAACGAACGTTTCATCTCGTCGTGAAACAGCTGGTCGTTATCAAGTACATGGGACACGGTATCAATGGCGCATGGCGGCACGGGCGGCACGGGCGCGGCGGCGGCGGCGACGGGCGCGAGCGGCGCGTGCTGCACGGGCAGCGGGGGCTGCGAAGGGTATTCGGCAGTCGAGTCGTAATGTAAATCGCGTAAATGAGATAACGTATTATTATTTACTCCGTTCACCGCACAAACAATTCCATGTACACACCAACCTAGCGATGTTTGGGCTCAGAATACAGAATAAACCAGAAGCCGCGTACACGCCGTAAACTGAAGCCATACAAACTACTCTCAATGAGAGTAGTTTGACATTTGGACGACTAGTATATATTTGGCCACCGTGCGTCGTACGCGCAAAAAATCTCTGACAGTTTTCATTAAATAATGCCGTCTTGTGCGGTTCCCGCCTGCAAGAATGCAGCTGGAAGAGTGAAAAAACAAGATGGGATTACATTTCATGTGTAAGTAGCGCATTTACATCTCATTTTATTTATATAATGATTTTCGTTTACTTGTTGATAGTGGTAAACAATTTGGGCGAGTCCATTTTGTTAATGTTGCCAGTTTTACTGGTTTCTTTTCCCTAGTTTTTATATAAAGTTGACAGTGATGAAAGATTAAAAATTAAATTTCAATAATTAAAAAATAGATTGATTAATATAAAATTTATTTAATTTTAAGGTATTTATGATATGAGCCTCTTTTTATATAATTTGAGATCTTTTAATATAAATATTGCCTGAAATAAATTATAATTATTGACGTAATAATAATGATTGAAATATCACTGACTAATGTTTTTGGTATATATTCTGCACATGTGAAATTGTGTAAATAGTAGTATTTACAAAAATGTTGTGTAAAACTATTCTAATTATTAAATGTGAAATTTCAGGTTCCCCACTGATGAAATTATTAGAGCAAAGTGGATGAAAATTATAAGACAAGCTCGGTTAGATGAAATCTGGAAACCTTCCAAAAGCAGTGTTATTTGTTCGAAACATTTTGAAGATGATTGTTTTTATGACAAAATGTGGTTTTAAAAGACTACGAAAAGGATCTGTTCCAAATAAGGTAGATGGGTTTAATAGTATTGTAATATCTAAATGGTTTCGCAATAGATATTATATTTATTTAATATAATATCTATTGCAAAACAGTTGCAAGGCAGTTCCCCCCGGCTGCGCCCGTGGAATTTGGTTCTATCGTGGTCCCTATATCATCCCACAGGAACATTACATTGGAATCAAAGTAGTCTATGTCTTCCCTTAGCAATAAGATTATCTCCATACCAAATTTCATCGAAGTCGGTTTGGCGTTTTAACGTGATTGAGTAACAAACAAACAAATTTACAAGCTTTCACATTTATAATATTAGTAGGATACAAAATATACCAGATTTTTTCTGTTTTAGCACATGACCATAATCTTAGAAGAGGACGAGATCCTCATGGATACATCCATTGCTGGGCCTTCGACTGATAAGGATGTGCGTATTATTACAATTTATTATGTAGTTGGTTTGGGTAAGACTTGCGAGGAGATATTTTTTAATAATAAATTAAGTACATTTAGTATATTAGTAATTACAGTAATTACACAGTGCCTATATTTTAAGTAGTCTAATAATAATATTTTATTCCAGCATATTACCATGGAAACAGAAGAGCTGAAGGCCCACATAGGCGCACTTACAGCTCAACCTTCGACACTGATGAATGTACGTATTGTTACTATTTATAGCTACATATATTTAGTATGTAATTTTTGTTTATCCGAACGTTTTTATTATTTAATAGTTGTACAACTATTAAATAATAAAAACGTTCGGATAAACAAAAATTACTTCTTAGTCTTAGAAATAAATTTACGCCACTAAATTATACTTACGCTATGCCTACACTTCACCTACACCTATGCTACACTCACTGTACACTATACAGCACTGAAATCAATTCGCTCTTGAGATATTATAAGGTCTGTATATAGGTTTGACGATGGGTTTCCATTTCAGGTTACAAAGTTAACATCATCTCCTTCTCAACCAGATTCGCAGATTGGTGATGTTCCTGTCTCTGAATTAGACTCTATCTTTGATACGCCGAGAAAAGTGACATTAAGAACCCTATATCGACGTAGACAATTATTTTGTGAGAAATATATCCGAAAAATTAAAACATTACACCAAAAAAACAGACGTCTAAAAAAAAGAAATGAGTCTTTACAAAATATACTGAGGAATTTAAAAAACAATCGTTATGTCAACGACGATGTTTATAACCTCCTTTCAAAAGATATTGTAGCAGCCGATGTTTTTAATCATTTCTACAAAAAAAGCGTTCAAAACAAGAAAAAAAAAATACACTATCAAAATTAAAAAATTCTGTTTGACATTAAATTTTCTTTCGCCTAGGGCCTATAAGTACGTGAGGGCAACTTTTGATACCTGCCTTCCACATCCTAAAACTTTGTCGAAATGGTACTCCAATATAAAGGGAGAACCTGGATTCTCCGATGAATCTTTCGAGGCTTTGAAGGAAAAAGCTAAAACATCTGAACACAAAATTATCTGTGCGCTAATTGCAGATGAGATGTCCATCAGACGCCAATGTTTATGGGACGGGAAACGGAATTATGGATATGTCGACTTGGGAACTGGTTCATCTGTATACCAAACCTTAGCCTCGGAAGCCTACGTCTTTTTGATAAATGCTGTTAACGATAATTTTAAATTACCCTTGGGATACTTCTTGGTGCACGGCTTAAATGCGGAACAAAAAGTTAATTTAATAAATTTATGCCTAATTAAATGCCATGACGCTGGCGTGAATGTTGTGTCCCTTACATTTGATGGCCATTCAAGTAATATAACGGTGATGAAGCAATTAGGATGTAAAATAGATCACAATAGTGTATTAAAGACTAGTTTTAAACACCCAGTTGATAACTCTGACGTAGCTATATTTTTAGACTCCGTTCATATGATTAAACTAATTAGAAATCATTTCGAGTCCAAAAAAATATTTCTAGATGAGAACGAAGAAGAAATTAATTGGAACCTAATATGTGAATTAAACAAACTTCAAGAAAATGAAGGACTCCATATAGCTAATAAACTTACACGTAGACATATAATGTTCCGTAACAATATAATGAAAGTTAAGCTAGCTAGCCAAGTGCTAAGTAACAGTGTAGCAACAGCCCTAAAATTTTGTCGCGAAGATGCCAAATTGTACGCATTTAAAAATTCCAAAGCCACCGAAACTTTTGTAAAAAATATGAATGACCTCTTTGACATTTTCAACTCCCGTAATATGAAGCAATTCGATTATAAGCAAGCTTTGAACAGGCATAATAAAGATATGATATTTAATTTTCTAGATAAAATGAAAACCTATATTTTAAAATTACAAATTAAGAATAAGGTCAAGAGAAAAATTTACAAAGACGGAAGAAAAGTGCAGGTGATAATGAAAAATTATAAACCAGTCTTAGAATGTAGTTGCCATACGGGCTTCCTTGGTTTACTTATTTGCATTGAGAGTTTGAAATCCCTATACCAGAGTTTGATTGTCTCCGATAATCTGCTGGTATTTATACCAACATATAAATGTAGCCAAGACCATCTGGAGTTACTTTTTGGTGTTATACGTATGTGCGGAGGCCATAACGACAACCCCAATGCTAAACAATTTAAAGGCATCTACCGAAAAGTTTTATGTCATTTAGAACTCAAAGCTTGCGATAACGGAAATTGCATATCACTTGAAAACATAGGAATATTAAATTGTTCATCATCAACTAAAGCCATAAATTCCTCAGCATATTCACAAAGATTCGAAGATAATGATGAGCTCTTCAACCAAGATCAAACACTTCCTGTTGAAGACAATGGTGGTAGCATAGCAAAATTATTATCTTCTGAACTTCCTCAGCTTCTTGATTTGTCGAAGTACATCGTAGGTTACATATCAGGTTGTGTAGCTCATTATTTGTCAAAATCAATAAAATGTAAATTCTGTATAGAATCAATGTTAGCGACCGATGTTCTGTATTTTCACAAACTTATTGGTTTAAAAAACAAAGGTGGTCTTTGTTTTCCTTCGCAAAGTGTTTTTGAAATATGTTGCATTTGTGAAGGTCATGTACGAAAAATTTCGAGTGAAAATTTTGTAATAACTTCAGATTCCCAATATTTTGTGATTGTTCTTTCAATTTTCAAACAATTTGTAGGAAAAAATAAAATTTTTCCAGTTGTTGAGGGTACTTGTATTCATAGAAATAATCTCATAAGGGCCGTAATAGAAAAATATTTACGTATAAGACTTCATCATTTGTCGAAACGAAAAAATGTGTTGATTACCTCCGCGTCGAAACGGCAATATTATAAAAAATTTGTACAACAAAAAGGTACCTAATTAAAGATATATTTTTTGTAAATTATGTACTTGTGTTTTATTTTACTGCACCATTTTTTTATGCACAACAGTACATTCAATTTAACACTTTTAATATTAATATAACACTTTTAGTTTACCCCAAAAGAGGCGAATTCTCACTAAGCTAGCAACACTGTACGGGTGGGAAGTATGAGGAGTGCGGGGCATTGCGAATTGTTTCTGGACACAGCGGGCTGTATGTATTATAGGCCGTAGGCTCCTTCTGGTTTATTCTGTATTCTGAGTGTTTGGGTTACATAAGGTTCATTTTTACGTCCGCGAACACATTGAATCGGAGTAATCAAATTACAATTATCTTGACCTATCAATAACTTAGGTTTTATATTGCAATCGTACGTGTCTATAAAAGTACTATTGCGTACATGTTTGTATTTATGAATGTCTAACATACTTTGAACAGGCAAATTAAGCTCGTTCATTTTACGTGCTCGTAGGCTAAAACGTTCACCTTCGCGATTCGAAACACTAAAGTTGATGTTCTCCACGACACAAACTAACTCGGCCGAGTCCCACGCGCTCTTTACACACATCGTTGACGTCTCACCTCGGAGTCCAACCTGTTCAGCAACGTCAGCTGATATTAACGTCACAGTGGCGCCATCGTGATGTGTAGCTATTCGCATACACATACGTATACGTATGTACCGCAGCGACACGGCGCGCCCGCACATTGGTATGTGACACCAAGCAGTAATAAACTGGCTTCGTAACAGAGCACTCGTTTCATTGCGCACCCGTACATATCAATGGCGACGAGGGACGATCCTACTCACATATTAAAAGTGAAAATGGCGTACATAGGATTTTTAACCATTTTTGACTATAAATCGGGCGACTGGTTGTTATTTAAAGGCCGGCTGACTCAGTATCTGAGAGTAAACGACGTGGCAGAAGAGAACAAGAGCGGCATTCTCATCACACATCTTTCAGACGACTCGTACCGGTTGTTGAAGAACCTCGCTTACCCGACCGACGTGGATGCTCTAACTTACCAGGCTGTAGTTCAATTACTCGACAAACATTTCACGCCAAGAAGATGCTCATATGCAGACAGGGCAAAATTTTACAGTGCTACAAGAAGTTTAGGCGAAACCCTAGGAGATTGGGCGGCAAGGCTGCGAGGTCTTGCGAGCTATTGTAACTTCGGCACTGCCTTGGACGCAATTCTGACCGATCGTTTTGTGCTAGGATTAGGCACGGGGCCAGAACGAGATAAGCTATTTGAGCAGGACGCTTCTAAACTGAGTCTCGCTCGAGCTCTGGAGATAGCCGAACAAGCTGAGTCGGCGAGAGAAGGCAGGGCGGTGATGCCGAAGGATGCAGGTGCTGTTAACCTTCAAGAAGAGCCGATTTACCGTTCGTCGCAGGAAGGCGGGCGGAACAGCGGTTGGAACGGGCGGCGGCAAACCCCCGCTACTGCAACGCGATCGAATCGGCGTGATTCAAGTGAATCATATTGTTGTGCTGTGTGCGGTATGAAAAATCACAACGAAATACAGTGCCGGTTTAAAAACTATCGATGCCAAAAGTGCGGTGAAAAAGGTCACTTAAAAAAAGTGTGTGGCGAGAAAAATAAATGCTCGCGCGTTAACAATATTGTTCGTTCGACCGACGAAAATAAGGAAGATTGCTGCAAGGAATGTCATAACTTTAACTTAAGGTATACTAATAATGAACCTATCGAATTATTTGTAAGATTAGGCCAACATAGAATTTCAATGGAATTAGATTCCGGTTCGGGTACGTCCGTAATATCAAAAAAAATGTACTATGAATTGTTCTCAGATTACAAACTAGGTACTTGTAGTATTAAGATGTGTCTGTATGATGGTCATAAAATCTCGCCAGTTGGTTACTTTGTAACAAATATCACGTATAAAGAATTAACCAGGCCAATTAAAATTTATGTAGTACAAAACGGAGGCCCCCCGCTCCTCGGACGAGATTTTATGTCCACTTTCAATTTCGTATTGACTACAAAAATTAACAATATTGCTATTGACGGCGATATAAATGCGTTGCTGGAACAATACTCAGAATTATGGCGTGATGAGTTGGGTACCTTCAATAAATTTAAAGTAGAATTACGTTTAAAGGAAAATTCATCACCTAAATTTTTTAAGCCGCGCACGGTTCCATTTGCTTTAAAAAACAAAGTAGATCGAGAATTAGATCGCTTAGTCAGTATGGGGATTTTGGTACCAATAAATAATTCACAGTACGCTACTCCTATTGTTCCCGTTCTGAAAGAGAACGGTAAGGTGAAGATAGCAGGAGATTTTTCAGTCACCCTAAATAAGGACCTCCTGATAGACAAATATCCGCTGCCTAGGATAGAAGAGGTTTTCGCCAAATTAGGTGGGGGAGAGCGTTACAGCAAGTTAGACTTAAAAAACGCGTATAATCAGTTCGTATTGAACGACGACTGTCAGGAACTCACAGCTATAAATACTTCCAAGGGTTTATTTAAATTCACTCGTCTAGTGTACGGTCTCGCGAACGCTCCAGCTATTTTCCAAAAATCTATGGAAACGTTATTGTCTGGGGTGGAGGGAGTGAGTGTTTGGCTCGACGACATTTGCGTAACAGGACCCGATAAAAGCGTTCACTTGGAACGACTTCGTGAAGTCTTGAGGAGACTCTGTGATGCCGGTTTACGGTTGCAGAAAGAAAAATGCGAATTCTTTAAAAAGAGTGTCACATATTTAGGCTATGTCATTGACAAAGAAGGCCTACACACCTGCCCTGATAAGGTTCGCGCTATTCTGGACTCTCCGGAGCCGACAAACGTCGCGGAGGTTAAACGATTTCTCGGAGTGGTTAATTATTACAGGAATTTTATTCCTAACGCGTCAGCTGTTATGAGTTCTCTTCACGAACTTTTACGTGCGGGGGCGGAGTGGCGATGGGGATCGTCACAACAGTGCGCAGTCAACCAAGTAAAGCGTGAGCTCACCTCGGAACGCGTCTTGGCACACTTCGAGCCGTCTGCGCAGCTCGTGCTGGCAGTGGACGCCGGACCTGCCGGTCTGGGGGCGGTGCTCTCCCAGTGCGGGGAGGATGGTTTAGAGAGGCCGCTCGCCTACGGTTCGCGCTCGCTGACGGCCAGTGAGCGAAACTACAGCCAAATACAGAAAGAGGCAACTGCAATCATATTTGGGGTGAAACGGTTTCATCAATATTTGTACGGCCGAAACGAACCGTTCATTTTGAAAACGGATCACAGGCCGTTAGTATCTATATTTAATAGTACGACTGGTATATCGGTCACGACAGCCTTGAGGCTACAGAGGTACGCTGTAATATTATCCGCGTATAATTATATCGTCAGATACACATCGAGCCAACATAATTTAATAGCAGACTACTTTTCACGCGCGCCTCTAACGAACACCCAGTGCGACAGCGACAATGAATTTGATGCCTATAGCTCATTAAAATTCTTAGACGCGACTTCTCCAGCTATATCGCTCGCCGATGTACAAAAGGCTGTCTCAAAAGATAAACAATTACAAACCGTCATTAGGTATATGAATAGAGGCTGGCCGCGGGGAATACGCTGTAAATCAATTTTACCATATTTTATGTGTAAAAATGATTTACAGTTCGATAATGGCGTCTTACTGCGAGGGCACAGAGTTATAATTCCTGATGTATTAAAAGAACGAATCATGTGTGAATTGCACAGTACGCACCTAGGAATTATAAAAACCAAACATACCGCGAGGAGTCGGTTTTGGTGGCCGGGCATAGACAGGGATATCGAGCGCTGTATTAACGCATGCACCACGTGCATATCAGTTCGTGCCGCGCCGCCCCGCGCTCCACCCGCGGCCTGGCCCGCGCCCGCGGGGCCGTGGCACCGCGTCCACATCGACTACATGTCGGTGGGACAGAGGGTGTATCTGATAGTAGTGGATGCGTTCACTAAATGGGTCGAGTGTCTACACATGAGCGAGGGAACGGCCACACGAGCTCTTATTAATAAGTTAAAGTGTATTTTTGCTACATTTGGTATACCGAGAGTATTGGTATCCGATAACGACGTAAAAATTAATTCTGTAGAATTCGAGCAATTTTGTTCCAGTAACTGTATTATGTATATGAAGTCACCTATTTATCATCCTTGTAGTAATGGACAAGCCGAGAATGCCGTCCGAACGTGTAAAAAAATGTTAAAATGTATTTTAGGAGAATCTCAAAATCAACATGTCGTACATGAAAAATTACTAGGTTATTTATTCAATTATAGGAATACAGTTCACTGCTCCACGGGTGAATCGCCAGCCAAGTTGATGTTCGGACGGAACTTACGGTCCAGACTAGATTTAATATTGCCTTCGGAAACAAATAACAATAAAAGGGTAGTGGAAAACAATGTTCCGAAATGTAGGAATATTGTAGTAGGAGACATTGTCTGGGTTCGCTGGTTTAGTGCTAGGAAGCAACATTGGAGATTAGCAACTGTTGAAAGAAAAATCGGTAACAGAATGTTCTCATTGAAAATGTTAAACTCAGATGAAAATTGTATTAGGCACATTGATCAATTAATTAAGTATAAAGGCGATGTATGCCACCTTGTGGACGATAGCGGTATCCCATTGCCTAGTGCCGAGAATCCTCCCCTACCACTACCGATCCCAGCGACCCTTACAAGTTCGGATAGGCCACAGTCAGTGGTCACAGCCTACACTGGTAGCCCTGGAGATTATGTAGAAGTGGAGGAGGAAGCTAGTCACACTCTACCAGACGTCACTGAAATCCAAACAGGTGAATTTGGAGAAGGCGATGAACGGTTGGATTGCGAGGGTGTGGAGTGTGAACGAGGGACAGTGGTGACCTCTTCAGCGGACGTAGCTCCTTCCAATCTCGGATTCACATCAGCTGTAGAGCAGTCAGAAAGCATTCCATCGGAGGCTCCGAATCCGTCATTCACACGCCAATTGAGACCGAGGAAGAAAAATTAAATATTTAGAACTCTAATGTATATTATTTGTATCAGGTCTCAAAATGATGGTGGAGGGAATGATGTGTAGCTATTCGCATACACATACGTATACGTATGTACCGCAGCGACACGGCGCGCCCGCACATTGGTATGTGACACCAAGCAGTAATAAACTGGCTTCGTAACAGAGCACTCGTTTCATTGCGCACCCGTACATATCACATCGTCTAGAAGCGCGTGTGTGCTGACGTTACCTCTGGGGCCGTGCACAGTAATCGGCACAACTTTCAATAACACTCTGGGATTCGAACCCGTAGTCGCAGTAGTGTGCGCGATGGTGTCAACGCTATCACGTGGCGCTTCATTTTCCTGCTTCGACTCAGACAGTTTGTTATAGTGCAGTAGGCGGTGATGGGGCAGATTACATCCCCCGACGTCACAGTTATCCGCCGAGCACGTTGTGCTACTATGGCGCGAGCCCAGACACTTATAACACATCTTGTTGACTCGTACAAAATGCCAGCGGTTGCGACGCATAGCTTTTTTAAACATAGTGCAGTCTGGTAACAAATGGTTGCTTCTACGACAAAAAATACAACGAGTCGGTGTTACAGTATCGCAACATGTTGGCGTCGGTGTGGCAGTGGTGGCCGTCTCTCGGACTGCTGTATGCACAAAAGTTTTCCTATCGTCATGCTTTTTCTTAATATCGGTTTGACTATAAATGTGACTTATCCCTGCAGCAGCTGTCTTTGTGGCTTCGGCGTGCAGAAACTCGGCGAACAGTTCTAATTTAGCCTTATGTACATTATGGTGACTAAATAAATAATCAGCCCACTTCGAAATGAGCGTACTTGGGCACTTGGAGATAACAGCTGTTAATATATCCGGGCTTCGGAGATAATCGGTCTGCTTTATAGCTTGAACGGCAGCCACATAGTTTTTTATTTTTATAGCAAAGTTAACTATTTCGTTATGATAAGTCACAGGTAAATTAGGTATTTTCTTTAATTTACTCACCAAGTTCAGCATGATCACTTCTGGTCGCCCGAAGCGCAGCTCCAGAGCTTCTATAATATCAACAGGAGAAGTATTACCGATAAGCAATGACGCCACTGTTTCCCGGGCTTCACCACGCAAACACTTTCTGAGACGCCACAAGTTTTCCTTATCTGTATAACTGCACAACTCCGTAGATTCCAGGTAAGATTGGTGAAACTGTAGCCACTCCAATGGGTCGCCGAAATATAACGGTAGGTCTTTGGATGTGCTCATTCGCGATAAGAGTTCTCGATCGTTCACTTTCACTTCCCTAGCAGCGGTAGCCAGAGTGTCCTTAAGAGCGCAGGCCAACAGCTGAATGTCCGTCGGCGCGGTTACTGCCGCTGCCGCCGGTAGCTGCCCGCCGGGGAGCGGGAGCTCAGGTGCATCCAGTATACTACGCTCCAACCACTGTTCCACTTTCATGTTGGGGTTAGCGGAAGATCGACTTCCATGGCTTTTCTTCGACCACTCGTCTTCAAGGGCGGCGACTTCAGTAGCCAGTTTCTTGTCTATTAATTCTTTATCAATTCTGGCTTTCGCCTCTGCGGCTTCCAATTCCAGTTGTTTTCTGCGTGCTACCATGGAACTAGTTGACTTTTTCCCACTGGAAACCGACTTCCCACCAGTTCCGCTCACTGCGACACGTTGACGTTGTTCAACTTGTATGGTATTTTTTCTCAAGTGTTCCAGGTTCTCAGACTGAACTTCACGTTTGGATTCCATCTTCATGCTAGCGGCAGTTTGTTCGCGTTGCTCTTTCAAAGCTGCACTGCGAGTTTTCATTTTCAAAGGAGGTGGCGTCACGAACATCTAGTCAAATCTAGTAGCCCAACTAACACGTAGGTAGATTTATAATCCGATTTCCAACTGGTTTGTATAAAGACGATTCGGCTCGATGGACCACTTATTGTAGGCGATGGGATCGGAAATATAACCAAAGAATCAGGAGTGAAGTCAGATTTAATCCTGGATACCAAACTGTTAAAACAATATTACTTTGCAACGAATTTACAGAGAGTTAAATTTTATCACGTTCAACCGCCATTACACATAAGCGACTGGTCACAATACGTTTTTGTTTTCATTAGCATCCGCTAGATGGCGTAAGTAGTGCGTACATATAATTATTTGTGCAGCATTATATTTATCAATTAATTAACTTTATTTTACAGCATTGCGGCGCGTCGTCTACAACTACAATAAGCAAAATGTGCACATGTACGCACGCAGTTCTAAAGAAACCGCCGAAGTGGTTGGAAAGGTACAACGTGGTCATCATCCTGCGTTTGTAATGGTTTCGAGAGAGGTGTTTTGTCAAGGAGTCACAAAGCTTCATTTTTGTGAAAAAGGAGTGATGGCTTCAGCCAAAGTGTATCAAGAGACTATCTTGGATCGTGTTGTGAAACCTCTCAGCAATACACATTTTAAAAATGTACCGTGGACTTTCCACAGGACTCTGCATCTGGTCACAAGGCACGATATACCCAAGCCTGGCTCGAAACCAATGTTTCGGACTTTATAAGAGCTCAAGACTGGCCCTCGTCTAGCCCAGACTAACCCCTTAGACAACTAATTATAGTCAGTTTTAGAGGACATGGCCTGCTCGAAACGACACGCCGACATTGTGTCTCTTAAGAAATCTCTGGAGCAAGCAGTGGGTAAATTTCCCATGGAAACAGTGCGTACATCCATAGATTCGTGGCCATACAGATTTAAAGCCTGTATCAAAGACCAAGGTGGCCATTTCGAATAGAATCATTTTTTTTATTTTTTTGCTGATTCTCCATAAATATGTACATATAAGTTTTATTAATATTACATTACTTCATAAAAAAATAAATGCATATTCATTTGAAACAAAATTTATGGCCATACTAGGTATATATAAATACAATATTTGCAAGTCATTGCACCCGTTTTTAAGATATTACTACATTACACACATATTTATTATAAGAATTGCATGTTTATAGTAATAGGAAAAAACGTGCAAAAGACAGCACTTCGAAACAGGGAGCATTGTGACTATAAGATAGACCGTACGTACGTAAATACGTAATAATCATAATGGCGAATAACTGATATTTATGTTCAACAAGACCCTCAGTTTTTTTGTCTTTTGGATAAAATAGGGTTCTTTTTCATGAAAGAAAGTATTTTATTTAAAGAACAATTCATGGGACTGATAATTTGTGTGGTTAAGTATTATTGTACAAGGATGGTAGTTTAGAATCAGGTTCCTCTATTCAATACGATAGCTTAGAAATGTATCAAACGAGGGGATTACCGCGGTTTACACTAGCGTACAAATCATTCCGTTTTTTCCGTCGTCGTATAATTGTTATGGCGGTGGGCGCTCCGCGAGTTGTTACCCTAACCCACCATTTAAATGTAAGTATGAATATACTGAAATACTTACTCTGGAAACTGGAACCAGCAGACGACAAAGCAGCAAATGACAAACTGTTGTCTACTTTAAAAGGTATATCAACACCTGCCTCATCTCCTGCTTTTTTATCGCTAGAACCATTTGAGACAGCTTCTTTCGTCTCTTTTGTTTCTTTGTTAGAACCAATACTCCATTGAGCAGTCGGGTTCGCAACCATTCCAAATATAGATTTTCCACTAAAAGCTGAGCTCTGAGCCGTTGTGCTAAACACTGAGGTTGCATTTGCAAACAAGCTTGATTCCGTCGATGCTTGGTTATTTTTTAAAGCCCCAGGTCCAAATATACTGTCTTGGTTAGTACTACTGAAATGATTCACTGGTTGTTGACTACCAAAAATAGATTTTATTTCGGTTTTTTCACTTCCTTCTTGAGCGGGATTGGCGACTGCAGCGGATCCAAAAAATGATTTATTATTCATTGATGTTGCCGTATTTGCAATGCCGAAAACTGATGCAGAATTATTATTGGAAGAAAATATTGAGTTGGAGTGGTTTGCTTGGCTAAATATAGATTTAGGTTCGACATTTTGTATGTCATCTGAAGATGTATTCAGAGTATTTAATTTAGGTGCAGCTAAAACAGACGAGCTCTTTGTATTAGATGGCGTATCATTATTGAATACATTCACAGATTTACCTTGAGGTGTATTAAATAAATTAATTTGCTGACCGGGTCCAGAAAATATTGTCGATTTTTGTGTAAAAGTATTTTCTTTATTGGCCGCGTCATGCCCAGCAACATTATTATTAATAACAGGCGTAGTGGTTTTTGTGTTAGAACCAATAGATCCTAAAGGTGTACGGAATATGGAATTGTCTACTGTCCTATCTAAGTTAATGGGAGTCCCATAGAATGAATTTGCTGGGCTGTGGAATGTGAATGTCGAAAGTTTAGGTGGGGTAGTAGAACAGAGGACCGCTGAAGATTCATTTGAAGATGTAAAAACGGTTTGTGGATCTTCCTCATCATTGCAACCACGACAGCCTGAACAAGGTTCTTTATTATTATATGTATAGAAATTCTCTGGTAGCATGAGTTTCTTTGCTTTCTCTTTCTCTTCTGTAGTGGCTTGTATTTCATTTACAAAGACGACGTCGTCGAATTCCCGAGTTTCTTTAATGTTACTATCAACATCTTTTACATCGCCAGATTCATTTTTATCACCTCTAGCTTTGTCAATAGCATCTTTAAATTCCATTGCTACTTCTTTAGTTTTGAATCTAAGACAAAAACGTTGTAGGGTTAGCTCTCCTTCACTAAAGTCATTTGCTGCAAATAGCCAAGTTTTATCGTCTTTAGGAGTGTATATTATGTCCGAGGTCAAAGTATGATTCAAGCAGATTTTCAAGACTTGTTCTCGTCTCATCACCACTCTGAAAGAAAAATGTCAATTACCATATTGAACACCACAACATGTACTGGAGAATGTAACTTTAGCTAAGTAAATTGCTCACACGGACCAATAAATCATTCAACTACGTATGAAGGCGCGTCGCGCGCACAAAAACGTATTGTTTTAGCGCCTAAATATCTCAGCAATTGGAGTCTAATGACTAACATACATGCAAAAAATATGTGTGCAGTTCACACGCGATAGAAATATATTTATTCCAACTTCACATCATAATTTTACAATAGCTACTGTACACACATATAGGTGAAGTCAGAATTGGCCCTCACTCAGGGTTTAATGCTAGGAACTCGCAAAGAAATCCCAGCCCAGGTTTTCAGTGAAGGTCAAGAGTGACAACACGGACCGAAATATACAATAATATATAATATATGTTGCATAAAAATAAAACAAACAAAAAATCCAAAACATTAATACAACTGTACAACACTGATACGAATATTAACTACAATTAAATACTCAATTGAGGTTAATAAAGTCCACTAATAAGTTTGACGGTGAATCACAGACACATCATGTTATGAGCAGAAATCATTACAAACAGCATCAACATCATGTTATGTTGGCCAGGCCATTGTCTATGTTGAATGAACAAGTTAGGTAAATTAAAAGTTTGTTAAAAATTAGTAGGAAGTGATGTGGCTTAAAGGAATTTGCATAAATCTAAGTTAAGAGAAGATAGGCACATTTAAACTGTATAATAATGTTTAGATATCATTTTAGAACACTATAATCAATCTAATTGGCACAAACCGTCAAAGAAACGTGAACACGCCGGTGGCCCAAAAAAAATTTTGTATGTTTACTTGATGTAAACCAATTAGGAAACAAAATATACTCGCTGGCTGCATACCGGTAGCCCGTAAAGAGCATTGATTTGATCATCTATATGAATCACCCCATTCGTCGCGCATAAATAGACGTAAGCGTGTTCATGTCACACTCTTTTGTATATTCAGTAAGTCATTTCTGAGTCGTGCCCGAAATGTGAACTTACTTTGTAGGGCCCGCATCAGTGGAAGTAACACATTCCAACATTAAGATGCAGAAAAACTAAAACCTCCATGGAATGCTGCAGATCTGTGAAGTGGGGTCAATAGACGGACTGTAGCTGTGAATGACTTTGGACCACCACAATTTCTCAATCAAATATTCTGGCTTTTGGGTTTTAATCACATCAAAGAGTAGGCAGGCAAGGTGAAGACGAATATGATGATCCATTTTAAGTCTATTATCATTATTGAGGTAAGGCGCTACATGTGTGCGCGGTGGAATAGGATAACAAAATCGTGCACACACATTCTGTGCATGCTGAATGATCTGTTTCGTTTTCTCCTTAATATGCTAGTACCAACACAACATTTGTATAATTCAGCCTGGACAATACAATGGGGTTCACAAATCCTGATACTCAGCTCAACACTTATAAAAGGACGAATATTATACAGAGGTCTTAAGCAATGAAATGCGCCTTACGCCACAAATTTTGCGCAGTGCTCGCATTTCGACCGCGTTTATTCTACTTTCATGCTCTTTCTGCCATACCCAGCTCTCGCTTCCATAAGTTAGCGTTGGAACCAACACTGCATTGTGTATAGCGAGTTGTGCCTTCTGGCTCAGGATTTTACTGCCGTGTACCTTCCATCCCTGCTGAAAGCGCATCCAAGATATACAAACTCATCCACTTGTTCCAACACTTCATCATCAATCGTAATCCTTACATTAGTTCTGGATTCTTCCCTTTCAAATACCATTATCTTTGTTTTCTTCGCATTCAGTAGTAAGCCTTTCTCCATACATTCGTCTTTCATCGTTGTGTTGTCACCTTCTGGTCTATGGCCAGATGCTTCTCTACGATATTGCGGAGCGAGAAAACTTGTTCAGTACATCCCCTTCCATTTCGGAAACCTCCCTGTGCCTCCCAGAGCATTTCGTCAGATTTCACCCTCATTCTCCTTTCAATCACCTTTCCATATACGTTCTGCTAAGCTGATCAAACTGATGGCCCTATAGCTGGCGCAGTCTATGCGTGATCCCTTGCCTTTATACAAGGGCACGATGGCTGCGCGTCTCCAGTCCATTGGGACCCTTCCAGTTCTCCAGCATAGGTTGCATAAGTACCAGAAGGCGTCCCGGACGTAAGTGCCACCTAATTTGATCATCTCAGCTGTGATCAGATCAATTCCCGCTGATTTTCCATTTTTCAAGCTTCGTATCGACCATTCGATCTCATCCATAGTTATGCCTTCGTCGGACGCCGTCAACGTGGAGTAAGCATCCGACTCACTCTCATTGTCAGCGTCCGAGGCATACTTCATACATTTCTTCAAAATATTCACTCCACCGTTCTAACACTTCCTGAGTGTTCGCAAGAATGACACCAGCTTTAGACTTTATCTTATCCATTCTGGATACCGACGAACCACTCCGAGACTTCTTTACCTCTCTCCAAAAGAGTTTGGTATTTGCCTCGAAGTTTTTCGTCAGCCTCTCTTCCTCATTCATAATTTGTCTTTCACGCTTCTCTTTCACTAAAGCCTTGGTTTCATTCTTGCATAGACGGTACATTTCCTTCTTCTTTTCTCTCATATTTTCACTTAAGGGCAAAGATACACACGAAGACACTCGTAATTTGCCTGCTACTGTTTTGTCAGCGAAACACGACTGTACTACCTGAATTGTAACATCTTTCTATACCGTGGTTCATGCAAATAAAGATTTATGATGATACGTAATCCTGCCACACTTTCCTCTTTCTTGCTACGGAGGATTCAACCTCCGCATCCCACCAGGCATCTCCTTTCGCTGTTTTACGTCTCTTTGCGCATCCACAAGCTTCTTTTGCACTATCCACCATACTTTCTTTCAAAACTTTCCAACAATCATCCTCATCTGAGTCGGAGAGGCTTGCATTTGCAAATCTCTCACTTACTAGATGCACATACATTCTCCTTACACTTTCATCTCGCAATTTTTTTAATTTTTTTTTTTAACATAGCAATAGGAATTTTGATTTAGCAAATATAGTAAAAGGTAGTTATCATTTGACAAAGTGACTATTCTCTTAAGTCCTCATTTATATATTTTACAGCTACAGAAGTTTTAATGGGATGGAACAAGTGATAAATTTGAAGCTCGTCAGCAAATAGATGAGAAACGATAAAAGTGGAACCTTAAAAAATGTGAACTTCAAGATAATGAGACGAATGTCGAATTTCAAGGGTAGGATAATTGAAACTTCGTAATTAGCAGGCGCGCACAACGCTCGAACCCTGTAATAAACACTGTATAATGCCTTCTATCTAATTCTCTCGCACGTTGAATGTAAAAGAGGCACGTGGTTGTCTCTTTTTACGGCCGCTCTTTCGTTTCATAGAGTTAAAAATAACAACGATGCTAAAGAAGTTTACATTTTAAAAAAATAGGTAGTAAAAATGAGAACTCCCTTTTATAATAATGCAGGCTTTATCAGGGTTTCTCACTTACCTCAGTTTATTAGTATCCCTGTGCTTCAATATTTTCACAACGCCAATACCTCGCTCCTTCCATTCACCAGACGTAAATCTAAATAATTTGGATCTATAAGCATATAATTCAGCTTCGTTTTCTTCGCCTGTGACTACTTCAACCTGAATACAAGATAAAAATATAACGATTATTAAAAATAAAGTGAAAAGTGAATAAATGATGAAACAAATTGTTTCATCAGTTTCAGGAACACCGTTCCTATATGAAATCTATATGTTTGACTGTGGGTGTCTGTCGCTTTTTTTCGAATATTCGAATTTTGACTGCAGATTCGGATTCAGTATAAAAAAGTAGAATAGGAATGTTCAGGAACACCGTTCCTATCTCTTAAGGAACATGGTCAAAATGGGCGACAAATTAAAAAAAAAAATTGAATTGTTATATAATTGACGAGCCAGGTGTACCTCTGGCAATGCAAGCTTACGCATTCTCAACTGGTTTATTTATGTGTATTATTGTGTATTAAAAAGATTGTAATTTCTGTGGTATCACAGATGTGGTAAAAACTTTATGCATGCAAAATCTCGAATAATAAAGAAAGCAATAAATATGCAAGAACTGTGATTTTTTTCTTTAACCCATTGAGGCCCGCTGAATTCCGCCATGCTCGTTACGGCGCCAAGTATATAACGGGCCTCAAGGCCAAATTAGGTTGACTGACAAATATGCATACGGCCCGGCATATATTCTAATAGTATGTTGCCACTACTGCTGACGCAACTCAGCACATTTATTTCTGGCCAACTTATTCGCACAAACAACCTGCCAGGAAAATGGTATTTGTCTGCACTTTTCTGTAAGATGGAGGTACTTCACCATTCTTACTGTTTTTATTAAATTTTATCACGGCTCCCTCCCACAAGTGAATTCATCTATGTGGAATTGGAATTTTTATTCATGATTCAATGGGTTTATTTTTTCCAATGGAGTCCTAATTCTTTTTCTAAAATAAAAGTAGCCTAAATTACTCATTATAAACTCTGCTATTTGCCAGTGAATGTCACGTCAAAATCGGTCCAGTAGTTTCAGAAATTAGGCGACAGACAGACAGAGACATAAAAATTAGACAATATATTTTTTGGTACAATTACCATGTATACATTCATATGCATTTAGTATAAAACTGATATTTTGATGTTAAAAACAGACATTTCAACTTTATTTATTTGTATTGATGTCTGTGCCCCATAGCCTGTCAGAGGCGCACTTGTTAACCAGCAATATGCTGGCTTTGGCTCCAAAATGAGTGCCAAACATTTATATAACAAAACAACATAAACAGATATATAATATATTGGGCATATTAATAATTATGAAAATATGAATATTATTTGCAATAAGAATTGCCTAATTAACTGCCTGAGCTACAATAACTAAGAAAACATAGGCAATACTTACTTTATCAGGCATGGGAATCACAGGACTAAAGTGAATGTGATGCCCTTCATCTTCAGAAGCATAACCATTGCCATCACTGTCTTCATCACCGTCGACTATAGGACTTTTAGGAGACTTCACAGGACTCTTTCCTTTCGGAGGAGTCTTGGGTTTAAATATAAAATCGAAAGATCCGCTCCCTTTGCCCAGAGTGCCGGCAACATTATCCACGTTAGGCGTAGGAAGTAAAGCCGGCTTTGTTGTTATTGTCAATGTTTTAATTGTTTCTTCATTGCTCTTTGCGTTACTTAGATTAATTGGTTCTTTTGTCTCAGAAACTATATTTGAAGTGCTAAAAATTACATTCGTCTTCTGACCACCAAAAGCACTCGATACATTGTCTTGGACTGTTGGGGTTATACCAAAACTAAATTTATGTGCACCAGTGCCGTCAAATATAGTAGCAGGCTCAGTAGATGAAGTAGATGTCGAAGTGACAGATTTCTCACTTGTTGTAACAGATGGAATACCGAAACTGAACTTGGGCCCAGATGTACTTAGACCAAATAGTGATTTAGAATCTTGTTTATTAGAGTTAGGGTCTTTAGCACTACTGCAGGCACTGCAAATGACCATGTCACTTTCATTTCTCACAAAACATTCCTTGCACTCCCATGTACCTTCCTTCGGTTTAAATTTGTCTCCCCAGCTAGTGGCAAGGGGTACAGTGGACACAGAAATATCGCCTTTAGTGTGAGCTATAATAGCAGTTTGAGACGGAATTCCAAATGTGAATTTTGGCGTATCATCAGAAGTAAGTTTAATAAGTGATTTGGGAGCCATGGTCGTGTCCTTAGCTGCGCTATTTCCGTTAGCAGAACTTTCTGGTTTAGGTTGTTCACAACAAGCACATTTAAGGAATTGTTCCAAGTTATTTGTGTAACATGTATCACAATGCCATGACCCCGCTTTAGGCTTAAATGCATCACCAAATCCAATTTGAAAACCTTGCTTTGCAGCATTTTGTTCTTCTTTTGCAGCTTTTGACTCGTCTTTTATTTTAGACTGTGCTAATTTTACAGCTTCCATAAACTCGTTACATGTTTGTGCTGTTTTAAATCGCAAACAAAAGGTTTCAGAAATTAATTCCCCTTCAGAAAAATCTTTTGCACCCCAAGTTACAGCTTTATCCATATTTGGCATTTTTTGGAAAACCATTTCTTTGGTAACTGCATGATTGCAGCACACTTTCATGATTTGTTCTCGCCTCATTAATAATCTGACTTTCTGAATGTTTTCCTTGTGTACAAGTAATTTCATACTACCAAGTCCACGTTCTTTCCATTCTTTGTTCACAGCATCAAATCTGAGTAACTTAGCCCGGTGTTCAAACAAAACAGTCTCATTTTCTTCCCCAGTTTTCTGTTCGACTAACGCTGGCAGGGGAATCACAGGCTTAAATTCCACATTAGGTTCGAAGTCTTCTACAGTGTCTGAGTTATTTAGTTTACTGGTAACATCTTTATTTGGCAATAAAACATTTGAATGATCGGCATTAGTGACCTGATTTCCAGATGTACTAAAAATGTTACTAAACGGCGAAGATGTAGTCGTTTTGAATGTTAAACTACTGAAAACATTGACTTTAGCTCCAGCAGGTTCTGCAGCCACTAAATCAGTTTTTGTGTCTTCATTTACCGGCTTAAATGTTGGAGTTCCACTAAACGTAAAACCACCAACAACAGCTTTCGGTGGTTGAATTGTGGAAGTATCAGTGGTTGTTTTCAGATTAGTATCATTTTTGTCTGCGTTTATTTTCAACGGCGCAATAACTACTTTGTCAGGTTTAGATGTTATAGACTTGAGAGATTCTTGTCTTGCCTTTTCAAATACCTCATAAAATTTGTGTGCTATGTCAGCTGTTTTGAATCTGACACAGAACTTCTCCAAAATCACCGTTTCATCTGCAAAATCGTTTGCAACCCAAAAGTAAGCTTTGGTTTCATTCTTCATAGGTTTTATTTCCATTTCCGATGTGATTATATGATTAGCACAAATTTTATGAATTTGTTCTCGCCTCATTAATACCCTGACCTTTTCAGTAATTTTATGTTTTAACAATTTCATTTCGCCAATTCCTCTCTCTTTCCACTGTTTATCGGCAAATCTAAACAATTTAGCTCTAGAGCTAAATATAGGCGCTTCATCCTCTTCACCAGTTGTTACCTTTACTTCCGCTGGTAATGGAATGATGGGTTTAAAATCTGGACAAGGATCATAATTTTCAATTGAAGTATTACTCCTCTCAGATAGAGTTCTCGATTTGTTGAGACTTGTATTTGGTGAAGAATTAGTAAACAACCCATCAACAACAGTAACTGAATTATCTATGCTCTTGTCACCACTTTTGTAGGTATTGAGTTGAGAATCAGTAGAACCATTAGCTGCAGTTGTTGCAGATGGGGTTTGAGCGTTGAATACAATCGACTGATTCCACCCAGAAAAGGGACTAACAGTAGTACTTGCGGGTTTACCTGCTGTAGTTGGAAAACTAAATATTGGTGGCGTCATTATTTTAGTTTCATTTGTAGAAGGCATTGCTATTTGGTAATTATGAGCAGTTCCCTTGATATGTTTTTGGGGAATAGTTACACTGAGAACTGGAGCTGGAGCTGTAGTGCACGTAGGGAGAGGGTCTGAAGATGTAATAACCACATTAACTGGTAAAGACCGTGTAAATTCTTTAGCATCCAGAGTAGCTGGTTTAGACGTTATCACTGGGACTGTAGGTGCTACAGCCGGTGGCGGCACAGTTATGGGTGTGACTGGAACTGTCGGTACTGTCGGAATTGTTGGCACTGGAGGAACCGCTGATACAGTTGGCGTTGGTACATTTTGTGAAACTAATTGAGAGACCTCTAAATACACTTGTTCGGGAGTTGGATATACGCCAGGGTAATTCATTTGAGCCCTAGTATGATCAAATAATGGTGGTGCACCAGGTACTTGAGCAGTCTGTGCAAATTGTGAGTACTGGTTGTAAAGATTATATAAGTTTTGGCCATATAATTGATAAGGATTTGGTGGTATAGGAAAAGATGGCATAAGTCGTTGATTAAACTGTGGCATTACTTGCGGAGGTGTAAATGGCAATTGTGGTGCAAATGTTGAAGTGCTCTCACTTGCTCTGTAATCATCATCCAAATTGTACAAATCACTTTCATCTATTGCTTGTTCTGATGAAGCTTTTTTTAATTTATTAACTTCTTTTTTCAACTCTGCAATTTGTTTCTTCAGATCACCAACATCTTTACATTCATTCCTGCACTCATCTATCTGATCTTTGACATGATCTACTGATATCTTAAGCTGTTTAAATTGGTCAGTTGTATTTTGCATATTAGAATTAATTGTACTAATGATTTCATTTCCCAATTTACGATTTTCATCAAACCAACATTTAGTTTGTTCCATAAAGTCGCTAATCGTGGAATCTCTTTTCTGAAGATTTTTAATTTCGTGTTCAATTTTATCGAAAAATTGTTGATCTGCTCTGGTGCTTTCATGTATCTGAGAATCGAGAGCTGTACGGTAACTGATACGATTAGGGTTACGATTTTGTTTTGGTGTAGAACTTAAATTACGGAAAACAGAATTTGTATGAGTTGAAATAAACTCCCCACCTTGTAACGATACATTTTCATCAGAAGAATACTTTCCCTCCACTTCGTTAGCAGTGTTATAAAGTAATTCAGAGTCAATCTTGTTTATATCAGTTTCTATATCCTCTATTAGTAACTGTGTATCGGTATACAAAGGATTGTCTTTAATTGATTCTGTGTTTTTAAGCCTATCTAGAGCTTTGTAAGCATAATTTCTAGCTTTATGGAGTAATGCTGCAAATTTTGACTTTGTTTCATTACCATCTCTAGTTGTGTAATTTTCTTCGGATGCAATCTTCTTATATGTTTGACTAAGATAGAAATATGCTTGAGTTGATTTCACATTTGACAGAATTTCTACCACTTTATCATATTCACAGTCATTTAAATGATTAACAGCAACAAACAATTTACATTCTTCTATAAGTGATATCAAATCTTTCGTATTAAGGTCTTTATGGGTGTAATCAAACATCCTTTTCTCAGAGAATTTGACAATAATCTTGCTTTTTAACTTTTCTAACAGGGGTATGGCAGAAGAATAATACAATCCAGCCCTGATTTCCAGATTGGATTTTTCATCTACTACTGTCGTTAGCTTAGCTTTCTCACTAAAAATACGTCCGAGAATACAAAGCAGTTCTGGATCCAAGCCGTGATTATCAATGCATCGGATAACCTCAATACCACGGCTTAGTGTAGCGCGGATATCAGTTAACTCGGTTCCTAATTCATTTTGACTAAATTTGTAAGCACAATCCCACCATTTCATTTGGGGAAGAGAACAAAGCAAATCAGTAATGTTAGCTGGTATTAATGTTGGTTTATCACTGGGAAAATATGGTGTTTGACTACATTTTTGCTGTTGAGCAGTTAGGGCAGCGCAGTACAGAAATGCATGGATATCTAATTTATTTAAAGTTTCCGGTCCACAAGTTGAAGCAGTTGGTGTTAGCATATCAAAAAGAGAGCATTTATAATCAGCATAATTTTTGTAGTTCATCAGTGCCCAAACAAAATGGTGTAGTGAATTAGCATATTCTTTTTGGCCATTTATATCGTATGTTTCAACTTCAATTCTTCTTGGTAATCTTAAAACTGGAGCACTGAATGCATTGGAAACCAAATGTGATGACTTGATCTTTGCTAAATGCCCTCTGCCTGTAAAGATCTTTTCGTACAACTTGTCTCTCCAATGTGTACCAGAGCAACATTGTGAAATTCGGTCTAAAATTGTTTGGCTTTTGTCTTGTGTATTTGAAAGTAAGTAATGTCCAGATTGTGAGCATCTATATGCTCCTTCAGAGTACCAACGATGAACTGCTTGTTGTTGCTTTTCAGGAGCATGAGTCAACCAGTTTATTTTCGGATCAAGTGGCACATTGTGCCATGCCATTAACATGAGGGGAGCAGCAAACTTAGTACAATCTCGCCAGCTAAGTTGATCTTTTTTGGCTTTCTTTAATAAAAATGTAGCTGCATGAAAAGCTAATTGGCCTCTATGATGTTGCAATAAACTTGCATGAAAATGAGCAAAACCAGGAGGAGCTCCAGCTTTTGAAACAGTCTCTAAAGCCTGATCGTAAGCATGTAAAAGATTGTTGGATTCAATTAAACTTTTTGATGAACCACTTGGAGTTTCCGTTAGGCTTAAAACACATATGCGTTCTCTTATAGTCAGTAAAATCAACTGATAAAGCCAATCATTAAGGTGATCAGAGTTATGATTAATGAGATCAACAAGTGTCTCATACCAAGAGTAGTTGTTGATAAAGGTATTTCTACCAAATTCTACACTGGAAGCATGGTCTATAGCTTCTTTAATATGATTTGTGTGCAAATAATGTTTGAGGAGACGAGCATGAAGCATTGCGTCCTTTGGCCTTATAGCCAATTCAGCATTTATTAACTTAACAAGGGCCTCCGGATCCGGGTTAGAAATGGTGACTAATTTTTCTCGCAATTTAAAAGTTACTGGGTGTCGCGGGAATGTAGCCTCTGCCTTTTCACACCAGTAGTTTGCTCGTCCAGGATCAATTGTGATTTCGTCATCAGCCAGGAGTTCACATACTACAAAGAAAACAAATGGAGGATTATGAAAAGGCACTAAAAAATATAGGTACACAATAAAAGAACTGCAATGTGAGTTAAAAACTCATCCTGGCGTTTCAAGTTCTAACTCACGTTGCAATTTCTTTACATAGTTATAAATTTTTGTCATGTTTTTTCAATTGCATCTATACCATAGACCACTCACATAGAAAGCATTGGTGCAAATTTAAATGAAAATAACTTAGTTTTACATACCCTGTTCTATTGAGAAATGTGATGATCTACTTTTATATAAGTAATAGACTAAATAAACAATGATTTAATCTGTATTACTGAAAAAGTTTGTATTTTTTCCGTAATTATTGAATAAGACATATGAGTGGTGTAATTTGATTTTGTAGACTTATGAATGAATAGGTTGTACAAAGTCCTAAAAAACAGTATCTCAAAATAATGTCCACAATTTGCATAGGATCTTCTTCCTAGCGTTATTCCATTTCCCAATCCATTAGAATCAGCAGGATCCGATACCTAAGCCTAAAGATTTGGCAAAAATGTTGATTTTGACATGGAGCTACTGCTGTCCAACCTCAATCCAGAGGGAAAACCAGACCTTTTTTGGGTTAAGTCATATTATATCTTTAAAATATTATTCCTTGGATGTGCAAGTTTCCTCATGATGTTTTCCTTCACCCCAAGTGATAATTACAAATATGTGTACATAAGTCCAGAAACAAGAACTTAGTGGTATATGCACACACTATGTGTAAGTACATGTTTTTTTACCAGGGACCGTCGGTTATTAGTTTGTGTTATTCACTATGCTACCTCTGATATATTTGCATAAGATTCACACGCCTACTGTAAATTTACTGAGACGCTCCTGGATCAAGGTAGAACTCTGATAGCTATACTCGCCTCTATATATCCCTTATTCAATTTATATAATGCAAATTAAAAATTGCTAGTTAGTAATAAATTATGGGCCACCCGCTACGAATAAATAATAAGTCAGGACATGTAACTGCACTCAAAAAATGACCCAACGAAAATCGTGTACAAGTGGGCGGGGCTTAAAAGTCGTGTACACGCGTCGTTTAGTCGAAGATTTTTCACGCAAGCGAGCACATGTCAAATCTTTGTGTACGTTTTAATTTTTATTACTGTAAATCAACTAAAAATCATCATGATAGGTTGTGTTGTGAAGTGGTGCAGGAGCCATACAAGATTTAAATGTCTTGGGATCACTTTTCACTAGTAATAGTTCTATCCATCTATAACTTCACGCCAAATCCCTTACGGGGAAGGCAGAGAGAAGAGAACCGAGCGCCACGCGACTAGATCCTTACATACAAACATTTTTGAAGTCGCCACAACGTGCCGATTTTAACTTTTGGTTCCATAAGCTGATCGTCGCTACGTCGTTGATACGTCGATACGACCGAGAATAGTCCCATTTTATACGAGTTAGTGTCGTAATAGAGTTGCGTAAGCGTCGTATAAATGACATATTAGCGGTGTAGTGGTCGCATAGATGTCGTGAGTTCTATCTTTTTGTCGCGTTATGGTATTTATTACCTCAGTTTTACGGCACTTTGCCAAATGACAGTGGTAATCACGCCTTTTATATGGGATTTGTATAAACTGATTAGATAAATGTAGTCATAATTTAAACTAAAAACTGTGACAGACAATTTTTATTAGTAGTACAGCCATTTTATATAATTATTATCTATGTGTTACATCTTCGAAACTTGCGTTGAAGTGGTTGAATTACATTAATCTGTTGGGAAATTAATGTAATCGAGTATTATGCGTTAGTTTACTCAATATAATTAACGCGCCTTACAAATTCTTGAAATTAAACAATACATTTCCTATTATTTTTCATGAATGTGCTAACAGTTACTTTTATACGACTTATAGTTTAAGACACAACAGTAATACGACATCCAAACGACTTTTCATTCTGTGCAATTTGTTTTATCTGTACAGTATCAGTCATATTAATAAAATTAGGGTTCATTACTCTAATAAAATTTACACAAATTCTGCGGCGCAAACACGGGGCGCTCTTAAACTGTGCAAAAGCCAGGGTAAAAGCGTCTTGTTGTTTTGGATTAAGGCACACGCAGGGTTGGAGGGGAACGAACGTGCCGATGAACTCGCCAGGAGCGCCGCACTGGGGTCGCGGAGGCGGCCAGATTACGACCACAGCCCTGTCTCATTCGTCAAAGGTATGATCCGCAAGGGGACCATTGACGAATGGGACAGGAGGTACCAATCAGGAACAACAGCTTCGACAACGAAGATATTCTTCCCGAGTGCGGCGGCGGCTTACAGTATCGTGGGCAAAATGGTGCCGTCGAGCATCAGTACGCAGGTCCTCTCGGGGCATGGTGGGTTCTCCGCGTACTTGCACAGATTCATGTGCGCGGAGGAACCATCGTGCTTCTGCGAGCCCGGCGTGGATCAGACAGTGCAGCACACATTGTTTCGGTGTCCCGTATTCTCCAAACAGAGGTTTGATTTGGAGCAGGAGTTGGGAATGCGAGTCACCGAAACTACTGTCTCGGAAATAGTTGTGGGGAGCAACAGCTCAAAATTTTAAAATACTGGGTCAGTCTAGCTATGGTTGTCTAGACACTGCTGCTCGAACTGGGCAGTATCGGGGTGGGCTGGAGGAATATATGATACAGTGAAGGCGCGCCCCATGCACTGCTTTAAGTGCATGGGGAAGGGGCACACAGCGGAGTTGTGCCCCTCCAAGGCGGACCGCAGCCGCCTGTGTTACAGGTGCGGGCAGCCGGGGCACATCGCCTCGGGCTGCTCGGCGCAGGCCCGCTGTGCCGTGTGCGCCGACGCCGGACGGAAGGCGAGCCACGTGATGGGGGGCCTGCCCGTCTCTGCAACCCCCCATCCATCCGCGGGAGAATGCCCCCCACCTCTCGCGGGAGTGGGCGGCAGGAGGCGCCGGAGGCTAGGATGTCCGAGTAATGGCCGGACATCCTCGCTTCCTACAGGACAACGTCAACCACTGCGCCGGGGCTCAGGACCTTCTCCTGCAGACCATGGCGGAGTGGGACGTGGACGTGGCGGTGGTTGCGGAACCATATTACGTGCCCACCCGGCCTAATTGGGCCGGGGACCAGGACGGATCCGTGGCCATCGTCGTGAGGCCTGGCGCCAGCCGGGCACTCGTGATGAGGGGGAGGGGAGCAGGTTACGTGGCGGCGGTTCGGGGAGAGTACGCAATAATCGGTGTGTACTTCTCCCCGAACCGCGACCTGCCGGCCTTGGAGCGGCTGCTCGATGCTCTTGGGTCGGCAGTGAGGCGGCTAGCGCCAGCCCAGGTTATCGTGGCCGGGGACTTCAACGCCAAGTCCACGGCGTGGGGCAACCCGGCCACGGAAGCCAAAGGGCGGAAGGTGGAGGAGTGGGCGCTCGCCGCGGGACTGTCCCTCTTAAATAGGGGGACGGTCCAAACGTGCGTGCGGTGGAATGGAGGGTCGGTGGTGGATCTGTCCTTCGCCACCGCGTCCACCGCACGCCGAGTGGAGGACTGGAGGGTTGAAACGGGGGTAGAGACACTCTCGGACCACCGGTACATCAGGTTCGAGGTGTCCCGCGCCCCCGGGAGTCCGGCGATTTCGTCCCGATGGCGGAGCTGGTTCCCGCGTTGGGCCCTCACCAGGCTCGACCGGGAACTGGCAGAGGAGGCGGCCATTGTCGGCCGCTGGAGCCTCCCGCCAATGGAGGATTTGGGGGCGGAGCAGGGGGCTGTCTCTGCGACGCCTTCACGGCGGTGTGCAGGGCGGCCATGCCCAGCGTGGGGCGTCCGCCCCCAAGGCGGGCGGTCTACTGGTGGTCGGCGGAGTTAGCCGACCTCCGGGACGCCTGCAACGGGGCGCGCAGAGCATACACCCGGAGCAGGCGTCGCCGCCCCCGGGACGAAGGAAGAGATAGCCATCTGCACGGCGTCTACGTGGAGAAGAGGAGAGCCTTGCAGATGGCTATAAGTAGGGCCAAGGAGGAAGCGTGGCAGGAGCTGCTGGAGGGTCTAGACAGGGACCCGTGGGGCCGACCGTACAGAGGAGCGCGAAACAAGATCCGCACTCAGTCGGCCCCACTGACGGAGACCCTCCAGCCGGTCCTGCTGGAGAGGATTGTCGGGGAACTATTCCCCTATTCTAACTATTCCGGACGGGGTGCACGGAAGGGTGCTAGCACTAGCCCTCGTGCACCTCGGAGACAAGTTCCGGGAGCTCCTAGACTGCTGCTTGCGGTCGGGGTGCTGCCCGGGACCCTTCAGGGTGGGCCGGCTCTGCCTTCTGTTGAAGGGAGACCGGCCCCCGGACTCGGGGTCGGCGGTTCGACCAGTCGTTCTGCTGAACGAGGCGGGGAAAGCCCTTGAAAGGGTTGTCGCTTCCCGCCTCGCTCAGCACTTGGAGGATGGCCCGGGACCGGGCCTATAGGATGCCCAGTTCGGGTTCCGGGCCAGACCGTCGACGCCATAAGGCGCCTAAGGTCGGTGACGGAGGATGCGGAGCGCGAGGGAGATGTGGTGGTGGCGGTGTCTTTAGACATCGCCAATACCTTCAACAGCCTCCCCCACAGTACCATACTGGAGGCCCTCAGATACTTTGAGGTGCCTCCGTACTTGGGGGGACTGTTGAGGGCATACTTGGAGGACAGGGAGGTGTGCTTCGAGGACGCGAGGGGCCATATGGTCAGGAGGTCTGTCGGGTGCGGGGTCCCACAGGGGTCCGTTCTGGGCCCCATCCTGTGGGACCTCGCATACGACTGGGTCCTGCGGGGCCGTCTCCTCCCCGGGATGAGTGTCATCTGCTATGCAGATGACACCCTTGTCACATCCCGGGGTAAGACCTTTGTGGAGGCGGCGCGGCTGGCCGAAGTCGGAGTAGGACTGGTGGTCAGCCGTATAGAGAGGCTTGGGCTTCGGGTCCGTTTGGAGAAGACCGAGGCCCTCCTCTTCCGCGGGACCGGCAGACGGGGCCCTCCCCCCGGAGCACACCTCCAAATAAGAGGAGAAAGGGTAAGGGTGAGTGCCCAGATGAGCTACCTGGGCCTCACCCTTGACGGACGATGGACCTTCGGCCCCCACTTCGAGCGGTTGGGACCGAAGGTCATCAGAGCTGCGGCGGCGCTGGGTCGCCTCCTGCCCAATGTGGGCGGGCCCAGCGCCGCGTGCAGGCGGCTGTACTCCGGCGTCTGCCGGAGTATGGCCACGTACGGTGCCCCCATATGGGCGGACGCCCTCTGTGCTCGGAACAAGGCTCAGCTGCGCAGAGCGCAGCGGGTCATAGCGCAGAGGGCGATAAGGGGGTACCGTACGGTAGCTTGAACGGCCGCGACCGCCTTCGCTGGCGACCCGCCCTGGGAGTTGGTGGCGGAGGTGCTCGCCGAGGTATACGGCTTCATTGCTGAAAGGAGGAGTCTTGGCGAGCACCCCACGTTGGAGGAAGTGGGGCGGTATCGCCAGCGAGGGCATTCGGAGATGATGCGGAGGTGGGGGGAGGACCTGGCGCAGCCGCGGTATGGAGTCCGCGTTGCGGATGCGCTGCGCCCGGTCCTGGAGGCGTGGATGCGCCGTAGGCGCAAACCCCTCACCTTCCGCATGGTGCAGGTGCTCACTGGACATGGGTGCTTCGGTGAGTACCTGCACCGGGTCGCGAGGCGGGAGGAACAGCCGGGCTGCCACGATTGTGGCGCGGCCGAGGACACTGCTCAACACACGTTGGAGCAGTGTCCCAGATGGTCTCGGCAGCGCCATGATCTGGTGTCCGCGCTGGGAAGCGCGGACCTCTCGCTCCCGAGCGTGGTCCGCTACATGCTCGGGAGCGACAGTGCCTGGCAGGCGATGGCCTCCTTCTGTGAGACGGTCATGTCCCAGAAGGAGGCCTCGGAGCGGGACAGGGAGAACGATCCTCAGGCTGTCCCGCTCCGGAGACGGCGGACGGGAGTGCGGCGTAGGCGCTACGCGCACCTACTGCCGCCTCCCTAACTTGTGGGACTAGGGGTCAGGATGGGAACCTGGCCCCATAATGGTCCCGCCGCCGGAGGGGCTGTCCCAATTTGAGGGGCTGGCCAGTCGCAGTGGTGCCCTGTTGCTGACAGATCCGGGGCACCACATCAACGCGGCCGATGGCATTTCGCGGGGTTGTTTAGTGGGTATACCGTCGGACAGCCGACGGGGAGTCCCACACTATTACCGGAGGCCACCCAGGCACCGGTGGTGTGCGCAACGCATTTTTCCCCGCGTCACAAAAAAAAAAAAAATGGTTGTCTAGACAGGAACAAGCAGAGCAGCTCCACCTAGGACTAACGATGTTATACCTCGGCTATACTCGGTATAGTCGATGGAATCGCGGTGGCTAGGTGGAGCTGTGAAGCTCGCTTTCGCTCGTGACTGGACTGACGCAGTATAGGGAGGGAAAATTGGAAATAGATATAATCGCTTCACCGGCGTTCTAAAATGAGCCAAATAAAATTTTTGTTTTTCGAAAATATAACTGAAAGACGATGGAATGGAAGATGAATTGCGGAATGAAAGAGAGAGTGATGTATGAATGTGTTTATTTATATGTGAAATGTTTTTAAAATCTGTATACACATATGAATGAAATAAAATAGCCTTGCGCACGGCAGGGGTGCTAGATTAAAAAAACCCTCTATCCTCAGTGAACTGTCATGTGTCATTTCTTCTCTGCCCCCTCCTGTTATCATCCTTGGAGACTTCAATATCTACCACACATCATGGGGCTCACATTCTTGTGATACTTTATCTGCATCTTTTTTGGAATTAATGGACAACTAAAACATCTGCTTGCTTAATGATGGCACTCCTACCCGCCGCGTCCAACCATCCCAAAATGTCAAGAGTGCTGAGGACTTATGTTGTGCACTTTGTTCTCCTGAACTGTCATCCCTAATTTCATGGGAAGTTTTGGGTAATTCCCATGGTAGTGCTCACTACCCTATCTGTGTCTCAATCCTTTCTCCTCATAGTTCCCCTCCGATACCATTTAAACCCAGATTGAGGTATAGTGTTGCCAGGGCAGACTGGACCAAGTTTGCTGATGGAACTGATGAGCTGATTTCTCAACTTCCAGCCGTAGACCAAAACAATGCCCAGTCAATGTACATCTTTTTTAAGAATGCTCTCATTGAGGCTGCTGATCAATCAATACCTTTAAAAAATGTTTCAAAAGGAAGACAGCACCTCCACCGTGGTGGGACCAAGAGTGTTATGCGGCAGTTAAGCAAAGGAAATTAGCAGAACAAAAATATACCGCTGATATGTCTCTGGAAAACTATTTAAAGTATCAAAAACTGGCTGTTGAAACTACGACGATTCTAGCGGGGAAAAAGAGATTAGGATGGCTTAATTTTTGTGAGACTTTTTCTTTTTTTTTTTATACCACTAAGGTGGCAATCAAGCATACGGCCTGCCTGATGTTAAACAGTCACCGTAGCCTATGGACATTTGCAACACCAGGGGCGTCACTCATGCGTTGCCGACCCTCTAAAAACCTCTTCACGCATTTCTTGAAGAACTCCATGCTGTAGTCCCTTGGAAAAACCTCGGCTGGGAGCTCATTCCACAGCTTGAGTGTTCTCGGAAGAAAACTTCTCTGGAACCGCACCGTACGCGACTATTGCGGTTCAAGCGTGTGAGGGTGAACTCCCCGCCGTCGGCGAGCGGTGCGGTTATAAAAAGTAGCTGTCGGCATCATTTCGAACAACTCTTCAGAACACAACCCATTATTGTACAATCGGTAGAACACACAAAGGGAGGCAAATTCTCTCCTTAAACTTAAGGGTTCAATACCGTGTGTAAGCTTAGGATTGTCGACAATTCTCACAGCTCGTCTCTGAATCGAATCACACGGTCCAAGCTGGTATCTCCGAACACACAACCCTTTATGATGTGGGTGTGTGTGAAGAAGTGTTAGGAAATATCAGTGTTCCCATTGTAACATTTCCTCAAATGATTTTTCAACATGGATTGAGGAATTTGTGCAATCAATAGCTTCCCCTTCGGCTCCCTCTTCTGAGGAAGTTCTGCCATAACCTAGATCCTCCTTCTCATCCATTTGAAGCACCTTTCTCTAGAGAAGAATTTGAAGCTGTTCCCGAACGTTTGAGGGCCTCTTCGCCTGGTGTGGATGGTGTCCCTTATTCGTTTATTATAAACAGTGGTCCAATTACTAAGAAATATTTTCTCCAAATTCTCAATCATATCTTCATGTCCGGCTTTCCACCAGAAGAATGGACAACTCAAATTGTTATACCAATACTAAAACCAGGTAAACCCAGCTCTGATCTTTCTGGGTATCGTCCCATAGCTTTCTCCTGCACCATGGCGAAGATCCTAGAACATCTGGTTAAAAATAGACTTGAGTGGCTCATGGAAAACAAGAGCATATTACCTAAATCGCAATATGGGTTCCGGAAGGGATTCAGCACAATGGATAGTCTCAGTGTGCTGTAGGGTAAGCACGAACATATTAGAAACTCGTATCGTAATCGTAACGAGTCCTCGATATTACGCAGCATCACGCTAGTACCTAACACGAAGCACCTTCGTCGTCCTATCGTATCCTCGATAGCATTTCGATACTACGTAAATTGGGGAACAAACAAATTGAGTGTATTGAGTGCACGATTCGTTCTGAAATTAGATGAAGTTGTTCTTGTAATGTTTATGTAAAGTATTCTATGAAATATTCGAGTGAATGATATACAAAAACTTTCAAATATGAATATTCTTTTTGTATTAACATTTTAAATTTTATTAATATTAGAAATAAAATATAAATATTTGAAAACATAAACAGCTGGATTACTTTTACGTATAAATAATCAAAGGTCGCAAGGTATGCATTTAATAGTCTCAAGAACTTCAAGTGCTCGTCTTAAGTATAATATATAAAAAGTCATCAATTGCTTTCTTTCATGTCGCACATACATTATCAGTATTTTTTTGATTGATTTTGTGACGGAGTGTGAATTCAGTTTTTGTTTTAATTTATTTCGTTTTATTGGGTCAAGGTTGCAGCTCCTTTAAATACAACACGAAATGCATTAGGCAAATTTCTATAGAGCTGCTAGTGGCACTGGTAGAGGGCTGGTTGTTATCTTTGAAGGCAAAACTATTTTTAAATTTAGTTTCTGTCAGATCTAGCATTTTTGTTGATATTCTTTGTTAGCCCTGCGACTTACTTCTGTGTAATATAATAAATAACTAAATATTGTCGGACAAATTACACAGCGCCACATAGCCCCAAAGTAAGCGAAGCTTGTGTTATGGGTACTAGACAACTGATAAACATACGTAATTTTTTTTTTTTTTTTGTAAATATATACTTATTATACATAGAAAATACCCAGACCAATACAAACAGACATGTTCATGCACACAAATGTCTGTACTGTGTGGGAATCGAACCCACGAGCGTTGGTGTCAAAGTAGCGTAACAGCGCATTCCACCACTGAGCCACCGAGCTCGTCAATAATCAATAAATAAAAATAACGGTAGGTACTTTAGTACAAATACATATTTTTTTCAATTATGTATTAGTAGAATGAAACAAACTATATATTCAATATATAAATTTATTATTTACAAATTTTTATTTTATTTTACTAATCATTGAAAAAATAGGTTTATTTTTCTATATTATTATTGGGTTCTCTGTATTCATTTACTGGATGTTCAATAAGTATCGTAGCAAGATAATAAAATAACTTAAACTCTATGTAAATCTTGCATTTTATGTAAAATATTAGTCTACTATTGTTTTCAAGCGAAATATTACCAAAAACACTGAAAATAATGGCCAAATATATGTTTTCACCATTACGCAAGTTGTGTCATCCACAATTTTTACGTGAATAAGTATTCATAAGTTTCGATAGCCAGCCTTCGAGATTCTCGATACCGTACGTCAAAACAAAGTTCGTGCTCCCAAATTTAATACAATGTGTCAAAATACGTACACGTTACGATACGAAATCGATACGAAAGTACTTGTGCTTTAAAATTTAGTTACTTTTATGTCCGATAGAGGCGCTGCTCAATTCTCATACAAATTGTATACAATGACGATACGAATGTTTTTTCGCAAAGGATTTGTGCTTGCCCTACTGGTTACTGACATTAGGGTGGCCTTTTCCAAACGTAATTACTTGGTGGGATTTCTGGATATTTCATCTGCATACGGCAACGTATTACTTCCTGTGCTCAGGAAAAAATGCATAATCTGAGCATCCCAGTGGGGATAATCAATTACATCTCAAACTATCTATCTGCTAGATTAATTGTTATTGAGTTTCAAAATTACACAGGCCCTACAAGACATGTTTGGAAAGGGCTACTTCAGGGGTCGGTACTCAGTCCCCTATTGTTTAACATCTACACTCATGACTTAGAGCTCTCAACTAATTCTTTCTGTAGTATTCTACAATATGCTGATGATCTGGCACTATTTGTCTCCTCAAGCAATGTCACAGAAGCCTCCTCAAGGCTGAACTCAGCCATTTATTACCTGCAGGACTGGCTATTGGAGCATGGGCTATCTATGTCTATCCCCAAAAGCAGTGTCGTAGTTTTTGCTCGTCAAAGAATTATCCCAAATATTTCGATTGCCTATAATGGCCAAACTTTCCCAATAAAAGATAATGTCAAGTTTCTTGGCGTAATCCTTGACGCTAAAATGTCAGGCACCCACCATATCAATCACATGATCAAAAAAACTGAAAAGAATATTAACATCCTACGTTCACTTTCAGGTGTTTGGTGGGGCTCTCATCCATACACTGAAAAATTAATTTATAATGCTCTGGTGCATAGTCACTTGGATTATGGATCTTTCCTCCTTGAATCATGCAACAAGACAGCTCTCTATTCCCTGGATAAGATCCAGGCCAAGTGTCTGTGTATCATTACAGGCACCATGAAGTCCTCCCCAGTTAATGTCCTTCAGGTTGAATGTGTTGAACCTCCACTTCAGTTGCGCAGGCAGTATCTGTCAGACAGATTCCTTCACAAGACACTTCAGCTATCTAACCATCCACTTATAGCTAAACTGCATGAGTTGGCTGATTATATATCTGCAGGCAGGTATTGGATACACAAAGAATCTCCATGCTTGTTTAACAGTCTTCTATCATTCTTGTGTCTTCCATGTCCCATATTCGAGTGTAAAGTCAACCCCCTATTTGATACACCATGTGGCGTAGGCTATTATCTACGTTCCTAAACCTAGATATACTGAAAGGTTGTCCATTGGCATCAGGAAAACTAAACTCAGCCATTGATGAGTATTGGAGGAACTGGCTAGTCATATATATTGATGCCTCCAAAACTGGTGAGCAAAGTCTGCATGGATTCCTAGGTACAAAATTATTTTGAATTTTAAATGCCCATCAGAGTGTACTATTTTCACTGGTGAAGCCACTGCCATTCTAGAAGCTGTTTTATTTATTGTAGCACATAATGTGGTAAAAGCAGTAATTTTTTCTGACTCCAAAAGCTGTCTTGTAGCAATTACTACAAATCAGTTCTGCAGTAGATCTAGGTCCCCAGTCATCTTAGCTATTAAACAAGCACAGATGTCACATTAGAGGTAGTCAGGTCCATCTTGTATGGATACCTGGTCAATGGTACTGGGAAATGAAACGGCCGATGGCTGTGCAAGAAATGCAATGAGGATGTCTGTCTCCTCGATGTACAGCTTACGCTCAGGACCTAGTCCCACTCTCCAGAACCAAACTATTTGCTGCTTCGAATGGGTTATGGAAAAAGTCTAGTGCTTGAAAAGGCAGATATTATGCATCTATGCAGACTTTCGTTCCATCGAAGCCATGGTTCTTTAAATACCGAGATGCAGGTAAGTGGGCAACGTCAGTCATTTGTCGACTACGAACAGGACATGCATGTACTAATATTTTCCTTACAAAAACATAGTCACTGATATGACTAAATGTGCTAAGTTTAGATTACATAAGCATTGTCATTGGCGAGAACTTCAAGATCGCCATAAAGAAGAATAATAATAATAGATAACAGAAGGGTCAGATGACAGTCGCTCCAATATAAGCTAGACTCTCGTCACATCTAGATGTAACCCGCTCCAGGGACTCCAGGCTCCGTAGTGGATGCAACTGCTATTTACCGCTTGAAGAAGAAGGATATTTAAACTAATCGCTCAAATAACTACTCAGCCGGGAATCGAACCCAGGACCTATGCACAGAAGATAGCCACACTGATAACTAGGCTACACCGGTCAAAATAATAATGTCATAAATAATTATTCGTAGTGGAATTCCTATCATTTAAATTATATTGTTTAATTAGTTCTGTTTATTTTGTGCAATAAATTGATTACATACATACATATTATGGCCTCATCATTTCATTTTTTATTTAAATACCATCATTTCATTTTTTATTTAAATACCAATTTAGAATCCATTTGTATGTGTAACAACTTAACAAATAATTGTAATTAAAACATAACAAAAAACTATTTATTTTATAACATGAAAAATATTATTTTATTATATATTTGTTCCTTTTCACTTATAGCATAACATTGTCCACGCCGCTATGACTCAACTGCTACCATTGGCATTGCATTCTGGGCGCAAACCAATCTGTGCTCTTGTTTTGAATTTAAACCAATCACTAGGCACATGTATTAGTGTAACCTAATTGATTTGTAATTTGAACATACGTCGTTTTGGTTTCACGTAGCGCCACTTTTTGTGTGGAATTTGTTCTGAGTTAGAGTTCCTGAGTTATTATTTATTCGTAGGATACCCATAATTTCTTACCATAAATTTGCTTATTTCCTTTTGACTTTAAATATTATATTATATAACCTATTAACGTAATGGCTAGTCTCTTATACCTTGACGGTTAGCTAGAAAGTTGAATTTTTTATCACTGATAGTACTCATTATTAACACTAAAATACCAAAACCTTAACCGACGGAAATGAATAGTTTTCCAGTAAAAAATTGTTGAAATTTACGAAAATATGAGTGAAATTATGACATGGGGTGGGCTTTACTAACGGGGTGCACGATTTCGGGGTTGGTCAGGGTTGCTTTATGTAAGGGTTAGTCTCCCCTTTCAAACGACACTACTTGGAGCTCCAGGAAATATCTACTTTACTTTTAATTATTATTTTAGTGCACATGTTGTCAATAAAAATATAGTTTGTTGTAAAATTGTAATTTGTTACCTTGAAACGGAACGTATTATAATGACACAAAACGATTGGGCATTTATCATTTGTCAAATCTTTCAAACAAATAAAAAAATTGTAACAAGTATAGCAACAGAAATCTCAGTTGGTTAGGTTAGGTTAGAGTATGACAAACAACGCACGAGCCGAGCGAGCGAAACGAGCGTGCCGTGGTAGCATCCGGCGAAGTGCCAGAAGCGTATCGTTGCGATACTTCAAAGAAAGAGGAGGAGGGGAGATATAATCCTCCTCCCCCATCTAAATATTGATATCAGATGAAAGTGATTGCTCGAATTTGAAAGAATGTAGGTGACATAACCTCAAAAAATTAAAATGTTAATAACTTTAAACCCCCCCCCCCCCCCTCACCGTCAAGGTATAAAGTATATAAAGTGCTTCCCACTTAATTCTTCTATATTCTACTATTTATTTTATGACTGGTGAATGACCTTTTATATGGGGACTGTGAATGTGTTAATTGTATTTAAGTTATATTTATTATTACTTACCGAAAACATTACACAAGCAAAAAAAATTATCACAAATTGAATAACTAAGAATATAATGATTCAAAATGTATGCCTGTATTACATATTGTGAATTTTAAAGTGAATATAAGTCAGTTATGAACAAACCTAGAGTCCGTTTAACAGTTTGACGATTCAGAACAGCCAATCTAGTGATAGCATACATATCATCATACCAATGATATTCTACAAGTAAGCTGGTGAAAGTATCTAAGAGTACTTAATTGTGTTAGTCGAATTTCTCTGAATAAAATCAGTGTAATAAATAATAATACATAACACAGTCAGAAACTTAGCCTTTGACAACAAACTCTTATAAATAATTGATTTAGTAATTTTGTTATCGTCGTGGATAACACTTTTTTGCTTTTTTGTTGTGACGTATGACACAAATCTGCGTAAAAAAAAAATCATCAGGCAGAATTCAAAACATTTTGTAAAATATAATTTCAGTGATACTTACTGTCCAGAATTGTACTAGTTTGTGTCGGATCTATATCCAGAGATGTTTTGTATTGTTCGAGAGCTTTTTCCTTTTGTCCCAGCATCTGCAGCGCCTGTCCAAGTAATTTGTATGCAGCCGCATTGTTGTCTTTTTGTGTAAGATACTGCTCAACGTATTGCTTGCAGCTAGCATGATCTCCCACTTCGAAATACAGTCGTGCCACTGAGTAAGCTCGCGTATTAAACTGAAAAATAAACAATTATGAAGAAAATGGTAGTTAAGTCAAATCCTTGAATATATGCCCGTGGTCCATGATGACCACATATTTACCTCTTTCGTAGATAGTTTTGATATCAAATTTTCCACGTGCTTATCGACATCCTTTTTATTTCTATACATTTTCCCAACTAATCACTACACTATTAATAGTTTTATGCCGCGTTATTAATTGCACAAGATGAAATCGCGTGGGGCAAAAGAAAAGATGGACAAACACACATCGGTTGGGTACTCGGCATTTGGCAAATAGAATGAATGAAAGATTGAAAAAAAATTAACGTCAGATTTGGTTTGGTTCATTTTATCCCCGAGGGGAAAGGCAAAGGGATCTAGCCCATACAGCCAAGTCATCAGTTTAGAACCATTTGAAAATCTTAATTCTATGTTCCAGCTTCAGGAACTGTGCTGAAAAAATACTTGGGAAGGGTACGCAGACCCCGTCAACCCAATTTAAATACCACCCGTAAAACGATAGTGATTTTTACAAGATTTTCTTGATGAACTAATTCACGTCTTCCAAAAAGTGCATAAACCTGTTGTATTTGAGTTTTTTCATTACTGTATAATTTCACTAGTACTTATGTTACAAAATGCTATCGAAATTGTCACACAAAACTAATTTTATACTGAATTGTAAATAATTCAAGTAAAACAACAATGTCACTCGTCAAGAGCGCAGGAACAAATCCGGGGAAATTTTAAAACCTACATCTGAAAACTCAATCATTATTCTGACGATAATGGGCTTCTTCCCGCGCTTTTGACGAGTGACATTGTTGTTTTACTTGAAATTTTTACAATTCCGTATAAAATTAGTTTTGTGTCACATTTTCGATAGTATTTTGTACCATAAAACGAACCAAAAAAAGAATAATTATAGTAGTTGCCGTGCTCAACGCTAGATGGCGCTGTTCCATATCGCGCTGTATCTAAATCGCGTTATGGTTACGCTTCAAGCAAATCATGGGTAGGACAACATGTAATGTCATCCGTAGCGATGGCGATTCCGAGATGTTTTAACAATCGAAAGAATTGCAGTCGTCAAAATATACAATCGAGTCAACAATCGAGAGGTTTTTCGATTGTTGCATCAGTCAGTCATTCATCGGTCACCGCGATTGTTTGTCGAGCCTAAACTAAACTAAAAAACTATGTTGCATACATTGCACAAGTTTATTTAAGTCATTAAAAATAGATGATTCGTTATAAACTGCGATTATTTTATTTACTTTCGTGATTCCTTTCTCCTATAATATGTACGTAAGTTTGCTACTTTGCATGCTTAGTTTGAACTCGCAAATCGCAATCACAAGACAAGGCCAAGTCCGGCCATCGAGATGCTCTAATGTAACTCAAAACAATCGACTGAAATCTCTCGCCATCGTGCATACAATCGCAATTCGCAAACACAAATTCGAGTTGAAATCGCGCCGAAAACGAACACAACAACAATCGAGATGTTCGACGAAACAATCGAGATGTTCGAACAATCGAAAAAAACCTCTCGCAATCGCCCATCGCTAGTCATCCGTACTCAGAATTAGGGCCCTCGACTATATCGTAGGTGGTGCTTTCAAGCTCATTGGACACCCCCTACCGATATTAGTGGAGTAAGCTTTGTGGTAGTACTTGCGGTACGGCGACGTCTCCGTCGAAACGCCAATCGGAGGTTCTATCACTTTTTTTTTTCAGTAATAATAATAATTTATTAGTAATACTACTTACTTTATTATTCTATCCTTTATTAAATTATAATCTTATTAAATATATTTTTAAATATATCATTACAAAAAAAATACATTTAAAAATATAAAAAACAGCTTCCTTCTGATAGCGGGAACAAGGTCCAAACTATCAGTGGTCAAGGTCACAGAGACAGAAACCTCCTCACAATACGTGCCGTGCTAAGGAGGACTGCCTTCTGTATTTGGCCCCTAATCCAGCTTCCCAACGCGAGCCTCTTCAGATGTTGGTCGAGGCTCTTGGCTATTAAGCCATTGACCGATACAACAATCGGAACTATGATTGTTGAATCGACATCCCACATGTCGGTAATCTCATGAGCAAAATCAAGATATTTTGTTTGTTTATCTTTTTCAGCTCTCACAAGATTAACGTCATGTGGAACAGCGATATCAACAATGATTGCTTGGCGCGTCGATCGATCTATTAATACAATGTCAGGCTTATTGGCTACAATAGTCCTGTCAGTGATAATAGATCGATCCCAGTATAATGTGGCATGGTCATTTTCGAGAACTGCTTCGGGCGTATACCTGTAATATGGCACCTCATTAACTACAAGAATATATCTCAAAGCAAGTTGCTGATGGATAATCCTGGCTACTTGGTTATGTCTGTGTAAGTACTCACCGTTAGCAAGATGAGAACAACCGGAAACAACATGTCTGAGAGATTCCCCAGGAAGATGACACGCTCGACAGATGTCTAGCGTGCCATCTTTCATGATATATTTCCGGTAGTTATTCGTCTTAATAACTTCGTCCATAATTCCACAGACAAAACCTTCGGTTTCCCCAAAGAGGTCCCCGAAACGTAACCAGGATACGGAAGCCAACGTGTCTACATCAGGCCCGTGTAGGGCCTTGTTGTAGCGGCCGTGTAGCTCCTTACTTTGCCATATAACCTTGCGATCGTCAGTACTTAATATTACAGGTCTACGCCAGTTCTCTTTAGCCAAAGATAAAGGGGTTAATCCACGATCCACATTAACCACATCCTTATGCATTTCCGTTTCGGTATGTAGGAAATATTCCCTGAGGTTACATATCTCCCGATTATGTAAGGTCTTGGCATTCAAAAAGCCACGACCACCACATTTTCGTGGGATATATAACCTCATTACCGATGATCGCGGATGATGCATACGGTGTGCAGTCAATAGTGTTCGGACTTTGCGATCAATAGAGTCAAGTTCAGTCTGAGTCCATTTAAGTATGCCAAATGAATATATTAAGACCGGCATAACCCAACCATTATAAGCTCGAACTTTGTTTCCCCCTGACAAAAGACTATTAAGGACGTTTGTCAGACGGCCAAAGAAACGTTCTTTCAATGTCTGTTTCATGTCAGTCTCAATAATTCCCAAGTTTTGAGACATACCTAAATACTTGAAGTTTCAGATTCCAAGAGGGATTTCAGACGTTGGATGCTAATATCATACCTTTCTTCACATGTATGACAGCACATTTGTCTATACCAAATTCCATTTTAATGCATTTACTAAAGTTTTCAGTCATCTTTAGTAAAGTCATTAATTGGACTTTGTTAGATGCAAAAAGTTTCAAATCATCCATGTACAGAAGATGAGATATAGCCTGATATCCCCTTCGCAATCTGTAGCCTAGTCTTGAATCCTGTAATAATGTGCTTAAAGGGTTCAAGGCTAAACAAAACCACAAGGGACTCAAACTGTCACCCTGGAAAATACCCCGTTTAATCTCAATTAGTTCGTCGTCACCAGTGATTGATCGGCATCCAGGATAGAGGAGGACTGTTCTCCATTGCTCCATACATGACCTCAAGAAGGTACATAGAGTTGTATCAATTTTGTACAACTCTAAGACCTTCATAAGCCATGTATGAGGTACGGAATCGTAGGCCTTCTTGTAATCTATCCAACATACCGATAGATCTCTACGGTTTCGACGAACCTGTTGACTAATGACCATGTCAATGAGGAGCAAGTCCTTGGTACCACGAGATCCATTCTTACATCCATTCTGAGTAGTACACATAATATTGTTAGTATAAATATGTTGCGAGATTTTGCTTCTCAAAATGGATGTAAGTAGCTTATAGGTAGTGGGTAAGCATGTGATTGGTCTATAGTTTTTAGGGTCTGTGGTACTTCTAGATTTATAAAAAAAGATGAGTTGAACCCGTGGTCATAAAATTTGGGAGAGATCCAACATCTAACGCATGCTGAAATTGAGATGCCAAACAAGCATGTGAACTAGGTAGCCACTTCAGCCAATAGTTTTGAAGTTTGTCCGGTCCTGGTGACTTCCAATTGGCCATGGACCGGACTGCGCTGGCTACGTCGTCTTGTGTGACGGTTATTTTGGACATCGGCGTTATTGATTCACATGCCTGTTCGACTGTTTCAACCAACATATCGTCAGAGTGACTGACAGGTGTTGACCAGATGTTTCGCCAGAATAAATTTGTAGTTTCTACATTTGGTAAACACACATCAGCCACATTTTGTTCAGGCCTCTCCCAAATTCTATACACCCTCCTTTGATTACTTTGAAACATGCGATTTTGCTTCCATCGATCCACGCGTTTCTTATATCTACGTACGCGATTTGCCCATGCATAGAGTTTCTGTTTCAGTGAGTCTATGCGTTCTGTGACCCGAGACAGATATTCACGTGGTTCAATATTAGTACCAGTAAATGCTCGACTCACAAAACGCATGACTCTAGGGCGAGTATTATTATTCTTATTATTAGAGTCTCTGTGTCGGAGTATGATAGGGCGAGTAGGAATTTTTGAACACTAAATTTGGCCTTTCACGTAGAGAGTGATTTAATATTACAGATGTTGACGATTCTATTGTAGATGAAAGTCGACATGAACTCCTGCATGCTTTGGGCGAATGAAGTATTGAATGTATGTGGTTTACATTTGAAAACGCGTCGCCTTAGTAGCATTTGGTAAAAGATTGATTGAAGCACTATTGAATGTTGCTTGAGAGTAATCCTCAAAATATACAACTGTCTGACTCTTAGCACAGCTCCTTCGGCATAGAGTTGGGCGGTGGGATATCTGAAAGGTCTTCTTAATATAACTTTCAATACAGATCGTTGAGCTTTTACTACTTCGCTAGTTGATTTGTAATTGCATAGTTTGTATTAAAATTATAGTCTCACAACTTGACGTTTGTTCTTACACTATCCGACACGACCCAACACTATATATTTCTTTAATAAAAGTAAATAGGTTTGCAATAAAAAAATATACACGGTTTTATAAATTCGCTAAATAAATAAATGATGTGCAAATAAAGATAATCAAATATTTGATTGACATATTTATTATATTTTCTAGGAATATTATATTTTCTTATGAGGACGTAATGTATGCTCGTAAAAATATAAAGTCGTTTTCAAAATTTAGTGAAAGATTTTCACAGAAGCAGGAACAGATTGTGTATGTTGGTACATCGGCTTGGTAAGACTAGTAGATATTTTATTATATGAGTTACCTGAAAGAGTTATATCCTTGCCTGACACTATGTTCAAATGGCACATCGAAAATACTCTATGTAAGAAGGGTTATTACAGAATCGATGAATATATTACTGACAGGGGCATCTGGAAACGATTCAGCACATGTATTATATTTTGTTAATTGTACCACTTGATACCATTATACACACTGTCATATTTACATAAATTTCAGCGTCAGGCTACTAGGCTCAAAGTCAACGTCGACTGGAAGCAGATAGAAGGGCTACTTAAGGCCATCTGAAACACCGGAACAGCCACAAACGTGTAGAGGTATAAATGCTCAACATCAAGCGGAACGTCGGCGAAATTTTGAAAGAAGACCTGGTCTGAGTTTTGTGACTCAGCATTTAACTATCCCTTGAATGATTATAAAAATCACAGATTAGTTGTTATCGGATTAATGGACAATGAACGTAGGTATGTGCTGTTCCAATGGGAAAGTTTCCCTTCCTTTACTTTAATAATAAACTGTAGTATAGGGTCTGGGAACCCTTCCCGAGTAATTTTCCAGCGGGGTTCCTGAAGCTGGAACATTTAGAATAAAGAAGACTTTGAAATGCTTCTAAACTGAAGACTGATCCAATAAAAAATTAGATTAAGACGATGTCTGCATACTCTGCCTGAAAACCTTGTAAAAATTACTATCATTTTACGGGTGGTATTTAAACTGGGTTGATTGGGTCGAGGTACGCTTCCCAAGTATTTTTTTAGCACAGTTCCTAAAGTTGGACCATAGAATTAAGATTTTCAAATGGTTCTAAACTGATGACTTGGCTGTATGGGCTAGATCCCTTTGCCTTACCCCTCGGGTATAAAAAAAAACAAAAAAAAATCTAAATCGAAATATTGTATTATGTACATACATACATACAATCAGTGAGAAGTATATAATATCATTCCATACAATAGTAAATATTACCATATTTATGGTTCTAACCAATTGTTGTTTTTTATTGGATAACGTAAAATCATAATTAATTATTTATTTTGTTCCAGACCAAAAATTGAATTTGTGTATTCCGCATTGTTTATCTCGTTCCTTCTCGTAATTTGTATTGGTTAAAAAATTCCAACAGAACAAGTAGTGAATTTAAGAATGTTATTTATCTATTATTCATCGGTTTAATCGATGTATTACATATACTGTGCTATTTATAGTTGCTTTTGAAAAATTGACATTACTTTTATTAGAGCGAAGAGAAACAAAACTGCATTAAAATGGGTGATACAGAATTTGTATACGGATCGGCTTTATCATTAGATTCAATGAAGGTTATTGCTGAAAGTGTCGGTATTGGCAGTCTTGGAGATGATGCTGCGAAAGAGCTGGCTGACGATGTTACTTATAGGCTGAAAGTTATTTTACAGGATGCTATGAAATTCATGCATCATTCTAAGCGGCAAAAGCTGTCCATTACGGATATTGATCACACGCTGAAGACCAAAAATATAGAGGTAAGAATTTAAAAAGAACGAGACCTAGTTTTGATGATACTCTGCATTGTATATGTTATGAGACATGGCACAAAAATGGGTGGATGCCATCAAACCCGCTCTACACATATTGCTCATTATATGCAAAAGGACTACAATAAAAAAATCTTGCAATAGTATCATTGCAAATATGTGATTTAAATCGATGCTATAGTTTAGTATAATGAAGACATTTATTTTAGTCAATTGATATTAATATTTATATATTTAGATATTAAATAAAAATCTTAAGAATACTTACTACTTACATGTTTTGAATTGTATTATTCCCATCCTGTTATACATGCCAATTTTGAATTGGGCTCTTTTGTATTTAATGAGCGATAAAATATGTTTCTTTTTAATTAACGTCTTGTTATTTCTTATATTTTTATTTTCAGCCACAGTATGGCTTCTTACAACCAGATTCACTACCATTCAGATTTGCATCTGGGGGAGGGAGGGAGCTTCATTTTGTTGAGGAGAAGGAGATAGATCTATCAGAAATATTATCAGCACCACCACCCAAAATACCGTTGGATGTATCGGTACGAGCACATTGGTTAAGTGTTGATGGAGTTCAGCCTACTGTACCAGAGAACCCACCACCTTTATCTAAGGAAATACAAAAGCTTGAATCCGTTGATCCTATCAGTAAACTTAGCAAGCCTACTAATAAAGATGCTGCAGGTATTAAATCTGTATTATACATGTTATATGAATTTTCTAAATTTGTATGAGATTGCGCATCCAGATGAAACTGTAATAACTATATCTTATGAATTCGGTCATGCCTTGCTGTGGCTAGCTATATCAACTTTAACACAAGTTGTGTATTTGATTCTCACACATAAATTTGTGTACATGAATCTGTATATTCATGTATTTGTGTTTAAGTTTTGAGAGAAAGTAAAATTTATATGTTAAAAATATAAAAACTATACTATTCATATGGCATCTACAACAAAAATTGAATTGCCCTCATATGAAACTTGTCATCACACTTGCCAAGATGGTTAGTGCATTGAACATTGCGTGCCGAATAGTGGCCCTTTGAACTTCTTCTGTAAAATTTTATTTTGCTATATAAAATTTCCTTTGACAGTGAAGATCTTTGAACAGGATATGTTTTTGATTGTGTCTCTGGTTTTAATGAACATATTTACAGAGATGCTCAATTAAATAATGTACTTTTATTTGACTATTTACCAATATTTGCTGCGGGGCCAAACCCACCACCTTCCCATTGCTCCACCTACCTTGCGGTCATTTGAGCTGAATCATGGGAGATGCACATGGCAGTTGCTGCTCTAAGGCTTTGTTTGTTTCTAAAATGCCCCACCCACACTTTCGTCCTTCACTGCTGTCCATAAATGCTTGTCTTCTGGTCTTTTCCAGCCAATTCCTCCATCCTTCTTCTTGTGTGCGATAGATAAACTTGCAAAAAGCTGTGAGGTTGCCCACAGATTTTGGAATACACCAATCCTGATTGGTCTTGAAGAGCTAAATTTTTTGATTCATACAAGGGTTTCAACAAATTAGTTCTCTAAATAATTTTGATGTTGGTACGGAATAAGAATGGCCAATTATTAGATGGTTTTCTAAGAAAGTCTGCTTGTAAGCAAACTTTCTTGCTTGTAAGCAGACTTTCTTACTCTTTATAGTGTAATATATAAGTTACGCTACATCCTTAACTTCAGATGACATTCATTATAAGAAATATAGAATTATGTTTCTAAATAGTAGTCGTTTTAAAAACATCAAAACTTATTTCTTCTATTGAAGCACTTGAATGGCCATGTTTTTCATTGTCTAATTTTCCTGACGCTTGCAACTCTAATAATTTTCTTTAATTTTATACTATTTTAGCTGAATTTATTGTAACGTCAACATTTATATTTTTTTTATATGACGTCGGGAGGCACACGAGTATAAGTATACCACCTGATGTAAAGTGGTTACTGTAGCCTATGAACGCTTACAATATATTATCACGTACACAATGCCACTTCTGCTGCTAACACAGCAACTCTTTAGGAGCTTACTAATGACCTCACTTACTCGCAGGAACATAACTACCCTTCAGGGCTGCGGTTTTCTGTGAGGTGGAGGTACTTCTACAGACTGCTTTGATGCGCTCTACCACTCTTAAAAATCACCCTGACTAAGATAATATGTAATTATTACTTGCTCAGCGATGAGCGAAAACAGTGTGAGGAATCCCCCATGTCCAAGAAATGTCATTCGAAATACACGTGACTTGACTTAAAAATGATCTGGTTTTTCCTCTGGGTTGTGGAGATCTGACGGCAGTCGCTCCATATCATAACCAGTATCTTCACCAATGTAATTGGGCTTAGGCAACGGCCCTCCTCAATTCTAATGAATTAGGAAACAGGATAACACTAGGAAGAAGAAGAATATAACTGGTGAAGTCTAAAGACAAAACCTACCGCCTATGACGATTTTCTTACTTAATTGTGTTTTATATAATTAAATAATGGTTTCTTATCTTGTTATGTTTGTTTAGTTTGTCGCAAATGTAGTGAGAAACATTGTAAGACTGGTAGTACACAAATGACAAAGTCGGCTCTTTTAAGCTCGTAATCTTTGGTTTTAGGTTTCTAAATATCCTCGCGTTTGTAATTCACATTCATGTGATATTTTTTTTTATTGCAGGCAAACCAATGTGTGGCAAAGCAGCGAGATTGAAAGCTTCAGAGTCTGTTCATGTGAAGCAGCTTGCTACTCACGAGCTTAGTGTGGAGCAGCAGTTATATTACAAGGAAATTACAGAGGCTTGTGTAGGCAGCGATGAGGGACGACGAGCGGTAATTATTACTTGATACAGAATTTTTAAATGCTTATCACGAGGAAAAAACAGACAGTTTATATTGTATTGCTATTAGTCTGTTTCTTTGTCTTAAGCACTGACGAAACCGGTGGATAAGTGGCTACCAATAGCTTCTATAACCAGTGGCGACGCAAGGCGTCGGAGACTACCGATGGCCTCGCGTCTGTGGGTGCATCGCGAAAAGATTTTTGTAATGTTTATCATTACAATTAATTTTATATGCATACTTGTAAATTAAAATTAGTGTATATTAATTTAGTGCGTAATTCAGGTCATTTAACTTAATATTTTCTTTCTAACTGGAAAATGAGAGGGGCCTCGCAAGGCTAATGTCGCCGACGTCACTGACTTTAACACCAAGGGTTAAAATTTCGATTCCATTACTTGTATGATGCATGAACATGTCTGTTTTGGACCGAGTTTCGTTTAGATCCACCGGAACTGTTCGCTTATTCCATACTGTGATACCATATTAATCGACGATTCAGTTACCTGAAGTCTACCATCTGAGCTGAAGATTACTCAGATCTAGTTTTATGGTTTTGAAAATCACACTGTTTTGGTTTGCCTTCATCATCTGTTCAGTCGGTAGAGATCCGAGTCGCCTAAGGTGAAGACTATCGCCATTAATCTAAACCAAGCTTCGATTTTCGGCATCAAAAATCCGATCCGAATCATCTTCATCTGAGGCGATAAGCCCTTTTATCGTTGTGAACTAACAACATTGCAGGATTCACTATAATTATTTGTAATGCGCACTGAGGTTTAAGTTAGAACTTTAAACTAAATCCCAACTTGAAATCTCTGAGGTCAGATGCCAATAACAAAAAAACTAATCAAACAAATGCTTTTCATTTGGGAACATGTTCGAATACTTTTTTTTATTATTACAGGAAGCTCTTCAGTCATTGGCATGTGACCCAGGCCTCCATGAAATGTTGCCAAGAATGTGCACATTCATTTCGGAGGGCGTAAAAGTGAACGTAGTGCAAAATAATCTTGCATTGCTCATATATTTGATGAGAATGGTGAAAGCGTTACTTGATAATCAGTCGCTGTACTTGGAAAAATATGTAAGTAATAATATAATTACCCGATTCGAAAGTATTTTCTTTAATATGGAGCTCCTAGAGTTCGAAGAACATGCATGAAGACGTTGATGGGTGTGGAAGAGAAGTATGTTTGGATCGGTGCACCTGGCGGTCTAGTCTCTGTCTACCCCAATGGGAGACAGGTGTGATAATATATGTATATCCTAAAGTCCAACTGGTCTCCTATAAATTTGACGAGCACGGTGGCGCAGTGGTGGAACGCGCTGTTACGCTACTGTGGCACCAAAGCTCGTGGGTTCGACTCCCACACAGTACAAACATTTGTGTGTATGAACATGTCTGTTTGTCTTGGTCTGGGTATTTTCTATGTATAATAAGTATGTATTTACAAAAAAAAAATGTATTTACGTATGTTTATCAGTTGTCTAGTACCCATAACACAAGCTTCGCTTACTTTGGGGCTAGGTGGCGCTGTGTAATTTCTCCGATAATAAAAAAAAAATATATTAAATAATTATTGTGAAGATACTTCATTGATCTGAAGCTACTAGCATTCAATTAGTCTTTAGAAGTTTGGGGAAGTAACGATTTCATGAAAGTATTGAAAGTTGTCAATTGTCCATCTGTAGTAGTAGGTCAACTGAATGAAAAAGTATGAAGTAAACTCTTAAAAATTGTTTGTGTTCATCTAGCAAAATGTTATCGCTTTTTATAATTTGAACAAGATGGACAATTAGAACTCTTATCTAGTAAAAAGGTGGCCAAAATATAAAATTAAAGCCACAAGGCGTTTTAAGGTTCTACCGAAAACAAATTTTACTAGGCGAAAGTTTGCATAGCAAAGGGATTTTTTCCTGGTGGGTCTCACTGGATATGCGGTATACAGAACAATAATATATTCGATTTAACAAGTTATACAAAGTTTTTTACTGTGCAATTGAAAATGCTGTATGAGTTTTTTGAGGAGTAGTGATGCGTAATGGTCGCGCACTGTAGAAGCGCTCTATGGAAGTTTTCTTTTCGAAGACTCTTTATAGGCAGAGATATTCTCTCGGAACTACATACGACATGAGGTTCTTCAAAAAATGCGTGAATAGGTTTTTACAGGGTCGGCACGCACGATAGACATCCATGGTATTGCAAGTGTTCAAAGGTATCTGCTTGCCATCAGGCCTACATTTTTTATACGGCTAAGTTGGCAAACAAGCATACAGTGTTTGTTTGCCAGCTTAGTCGTAAAAAAATGTGGTTATTTTTTTTATAACGTCAGAGCTTCTCCATCCAAGTTTAAATCGTAACTCCCAATGATCTTGTTTACAGTTGCATGAACTGATTCCATCTGTGTCAACGTGCATCGTATCGCGGCAGCTGTGCCTGCGCCCTGAGATGGACAATCACTGGGCGCTGCGCGACTTTGCTTCGCGTCTGATGGCGCAAATCTGCAAAACGTTTAATACATCCACCAACAATTTGCAGACAAGAGTCACAAGGTATTGGACTTGTAAACTATAGTATTTTTACTTATATATATTTATTTCTTTTCCGTTATTTTACATTATAACATATTTGACGAGCTCGGTAGCACAGTGGTTAGTAGCGCTACATTAACACTAACCAGTAAACTCCTATGGAGTAGCTGTGTTAGCAGCAGCGGTGGCGTCTATAGGCTATGGTAACCGCTTAACATCAGGTGGTCGGAAGCTTGTATGCCTCCCGATGTTGTATAAAAAAACACCGACGTTCGTGAATTCGATTCCCATACAGGACAAATATTTGTGTGCACGAACATGTCTGTTTGTCTTAGTCTGGGTGTTTTTAAGAGAGGAAGGACGCATCAAAGCAGCCCTTCTGGTGAAGTACCTCCACACAGATAACCGCAGCCAAATAACGAATACAACATTCATGTGACCTCACTCACTCACATGAATGTTGTATTCATGTGAGTGAGTGAGGTCACCAGTAAGCTTCTAAGTAGTTGCTGTATTACCAGCAGAGGTGGTATCGCGCTTGATTCTTAATGTATTGCAAGAGTTCATAGGCTACTGACTACCCAGAACCGCAAGGACGTATGAAAAGGCATGTAGTTACATGGGCGATCCTACTAGGCTAGGCTAGGACTATCCACCAGCAGCTTTCACTTAAATATGGTCTTGTGAGTTCTGAGGTATCATACTACAAGTATACACCAGCGCAAGTGCTCGAAAATGGTAATGTCACGCTTTACTGGGACGGTTTTTTTTTTATCACAGACAGGACAATTTTTTTTTTATACAACGTTTGGAGTCCTACAAGCATACGGTCCACCTGATGTAAAGCAGTAGTATCACTAGCGCGATGCCTCCTCTGCTGCTTACACAGCAACTCCTTACTGGTGCTTACTGGTGACCTCACTCACACACAGGAACATAACAACCCTCTAGGGAGTTGTTATTTGGCTGCGGTTTTCTGTGAGGTGGAGGTACTTCCCCAGACGGGCTGCTTTGATACGCCCTACCTCTCTTACTACTACCAAGACAAACAGACATGTTCATGCACCCAAATGTTTGCCTTGTGTGGGAATCAAACCGTTGGTGCGTTGGTGTCAAAGTCGCGTCTTTCACGACTGAGCCACCGAGCTCGCCAAACTATTGTCTCCAATAAGCCAGAGATTGTGGTAATCGACCGCGGGACGCGTCGTGCAATTTATTGATATCACCGTTCTCCATGATGAGAACTTCGTAAACGTCGCGAAAGAGAAACGTTCCGCGTAATTGGATTTGGCCCACGAGATTACCACCGTGTAGTATGTCGACTCAACGATGATTGTACTGATAATCGTGACAGTGAATGGACTTATAGCGAAGAGCCTCGTTATCTTGAGTGGCTCTCGTTCGGCAGTGGGTCAAGAAGCAGATACAGAAGGCGGTTTTTCTGGTCACGACCCGCATTGTCAGTACCTTTCTGACTCTGGGACCCTGACTACAGGTAGCTTGAACTCCGCTTCTCTACCGGCGAGCGCCCTTTTTTTATATTTTTAAATGTCTTTTTTTTATTTTATTTGTATACCTAAAAATGCATAAAATAAATAAAAGGTATATAATAATAAAAAAGTTGTTTATTATAAATATATATGCTACAAACTGTAATGGAAACACCTGAAATAAAAAAATATTGGGATCGAATTATAATACTGTTAAAACCATATATCACAATAGCCCGAACATAACATTGTAATAAAACTAATAAAACCGTTTATTTAATTTACATAGCCACCCCAAACTATGTGTGTTTCTTGCATTGAAAAAATAACCAAATATACCGATCTACCTATTGAAATCAATGCACAACGGCGGTTAGACAATGTCAAGACAGTACTGATTATAGTATAATCTTCAGGAGTGATCCCAAAAGTCTTCACGACAACCTCAGGTCTTGACATACACAGTAACTTGATAAAACATAAGTGTGAATTGGAAGCGAAGTCCTATAAACAAATGCTTAAAAACTAAACAATTTAATTCATCGAACTGCCGAAATAATTTCCTACGAATAATAATTTATGTTACATATCCCTGCAGATTGTTCGCGAAAGCTTTGCAATGCCCTTCACAAACAAACAATGAGAGCGGCCCCTCCATGGTAACGACCATGAAGGAATCGGAGAAAACGCCGCTGGCTTCTCTTTATGGTGCAGTCCAGGGGTTGGCAGAACTTGGACCCGAGGTTATCAAGGTACCAAACTTGTTGTCTGAAATGATTATTATTATTATAAAAGCCACGGTAAAGTAATTTGGAGTGAATGAAACTCCAAAAATTGGATCAACATTTGATTGAAATACAACGGAGTAATCGCGATAACAACATTCAACTTTTAAATTAGTGATGACACTTATCATACTAGAATATTTATGCATGCTAATAAATTTGTAAATAATTATAACAGTAATATTGAATAAACAGCCATTAAATTCGCAAGTAATTACAAATTTATCCTGCATTACGCAGTAGCATTATTCGTATGAAGTGGTCTCGTCCTACTTACTGGGGTGTTTCGCAGGTATTTATTTTACCTCGCGTACGCTGGCTCGGCGAGCGTGTGGAGGGCGCTCTCAGCGGGATCGGCGGAGCAGATCGACTAGCTGCCGGCAATCTCAAGCACCAGCTCCTCAAGGTGTTGGCCCCTGTTGTACGCCAACTACGTCAATCTCCCGACAATCCCGAGGAATACAAGTAAATATTAACATTCCTTCAGAAATATCGCCTTCAGAATATTGTGCGAATTATCGTTTTTATAAACTAAATCAATGAGAATATAATGTTCTTGGTTGTGGATTACTAGTATTTGTATAGTTTAGTCGATAGCTAATCTATATTCAAAATTGAGAAATAAAATCTTGTGTACAGGCGTGACTATGGATACCTGGGACCGAGCCTGCAGCAGATGGTGAGCAAGCTGCGCTCGTCGCCGTCGGCTAACAGCGGTGGCGGCGCGGTGGCCGTGGTGACGGTCACGCCGCCACTCGTGCCCGCCACGCCTACCTCGTCTCCCGCACCTTCACTAGCACCGCCTGCCAATACTATTGGTTAGTTCACTCATACAGCCTGTAGCGGACATTGGTTGGGTAAAACCCATGTTTCTTGTAATAAGTATGAGCTGAATCGGGAAACATTTGACTGTGTGGGTCTTTGATGGCGTGTGGTTCTTGATGCTGTGTGCAATCTTGACTTCCTACAAGTTATTTACTGTTTTTCCACAATGTCTTTGTTTCACCGTGCTAAATTCTGTCCACTATTCTGTCACGCAGATCGCCATATCGGACAAGATGACAGGTCAGGATCTCGGTCCATCCTCTCGCCACACAAGCATACGCTGCTCTTGCAAAACTATTTTACTTTTCACTTAGTTTCACCCACGTTTCATTATGTAATATGCGTGTTCGGTATATTAGTTTGACGAGCTCGGTGGCGCAGTGGTGAAACGCGTTGTTACACTACTTTGACACCAACGCTCGTGGGTTCGATTCCCACACAGTACAAACGTTTGTGTGCATGAACATGTCTGTTTGTCTTGGTCTGGGTATTTTCTATGTATAATAAGTATGTATTTACAAAAAAAAAAATGTATTTACGTATGTTTATCAGTTGTCTAGTACCCATAACACAAGCTTCGCTTACTTTGGGGCTAGATGGCGCTGTGTAATTTGTCCGACAATATTTATTTATTATTATTAGTAAACACACAAGCGCAAAATTAGATATTTGTACCTGATTGCAGTAGTTTTTATGTATATACACAAGAACCCTACATATACGTATATATATTATACCCTACATATAAATTGACTAGTTTTTTCTGTAAATTGTTCCTGTACCCACCAATGTAATATATGTCAAAACTGCTTTCGCTTCGGAGATTAAGCTCGCCAAACCAACATCACTAAGACAAAAAGTTTTAATCCGATGTTTGGAGTTTGGTTACATGCACATATCAACATAAGCTTAACATGAGCTTAAGCTTAACATGAGTTTAATTCGGTATCACGGACAGGCATTTCAATTTTTTTTTGTATACAATTTGGGATATAGGCATTCCTGGCATTGTGTATTTTGTGTAGCAAGGATTAACAGCGGCAATAACTGCATCCATCGCAGTGTCAATAACAGTGAATTTTGTTCACTTTGTCACGTCCAGTCCCATGGGTACAACTATCTTATATATATTTTCACGCCAATTCCTTTGTGGGATAGATATAGAGGGCCGAGCGCCGCAAATCCTCCCTTTTGCTGATCGTATTTATTATTTGGCGCAGAGACGGTGCCCTCCCGGAACTTGGTGATCAGTGCGTCGCCAACGCCACAATCGCCCGCACCGGCCACGCCTCCGCCACAGAAGTTCGTCATTGTGTCGCAGCAAAAACCGCCACAGGTATTTTACGTCATTCACCTTCTATACATGAATGCAGTTACACATTCTATGCAGTGTTATGCAGAAGGATTGCGTTACTAATAGGCAGATTCCGGGGTAGCGTCATGAAGGTCGTTCCTGACTGTGACATTTGGAGGCACTGGGTTATATAAATAAAATTTTAAAGCAATAAACATACTAACGTAGTGTATAAGGCTTATTACTAACAATATATGAATGTCAAATCTGAAGTAAACTATTTTTATGATATATTTTTCTTGGGCTTTCATAAACAGTAATAGTCCACTGGGTAAAGAATCGCCCTATTGACCAACTGGTTCGCGGTTCAAATCCTGACATGTACCACTAAATTCGTGTATTCGCATTTATGTACATACTTCTAATTATAACTTGCTCGGCGGTGAAGGAAACCATCGTGAGGAAACCCGCTTTTTAGCGGGTTGATAATCTTTTATAATAATGCTTGGAAAATACATTAAATTAATAAAAAAGACATTACACACACAACCAGGCACATATATGAAGTATGAACGCAAATATATACCTATTCTTTTGTTACACAGAATAATATTATTGATCTACATAATTATGATAATGTCATAGTCATAGTTTGTCTAACAGATATTTGTGCTTTATATATAAGTTATTTAAACATGTAATAAAATTACTCCTGTTCTATGTAATTACTTCTATATTTGCCTCACTTAAATCAAGCGTGTACAATAATCCTTATAATTAGGCTAAGGGACATAGATTTTACAACGTGTCTTATCACCACGAAGGACCACGACCGACTACCAGCCGACTTTTCTCTCTACACCCCTGCTTTTTCGAGCCCACCATTCCAACATCTCCCCACCTAAACTTGTGTGAAGTTACGTTTGGAAACAGCACTCATCAGTGTTGCCACATCATATTTAGAAAATATTACTAGAATCATGACATTCGGCCATCCGACAATGTGCTGTCTCCCGACGCACAGTATAATAATTAAACAGTACAAGTAAATAGATAAACGATGTTGACTAATAATAACAAATAAATCTAATCGTGGCATTTCTAAACTAACATACCAATAATGAGTACATGACTTACGACTATAAAATTAAATCATGACATTCGGTAGCTATTACAATATGATTAGCGATAATACTTATTATCATAATTACACTATAATTTCATATACACTACGCTACACATTGTTGCAATTAATTATATAAATAATATGTTTCATGCACAGATTTAAAATAGGATTTGACAAAATTAGATAAAATTAAATTGTAAACATTGAGTTTAGGAAACATGCAAATGTTTTGTTTATAATTTACATATAAGTTATTTACTATCAATGCTGTGCTCATTAGAGCTACTATTGTCTGTATTATGTACTTCGAGAGCCTTTACATGTATCCAACATCTAATCCTATCCGCGGCAATAACAGTATTATAGGGTTTTCCCTTTTTTTTATTGACTCCAGGAACATCAGATATTCTATAGTGGTCATTCCCTAACACCTCAGTTATTTTACATGGACCCACAAACTTCGACAGTAGCTTTGTACTTAGTTTGTTGTTGTTAAAATTATTTCGCGAAAGGGGTCTGAACCTTTTATTATGGAGGCTGGCATAGTGCCAAAAATATATTTTAAAGTCCAGCAATGAAATCTCAATAAATGGATAGGGGACACTCAGACAAACAAAAGACACAACAGGGACTAATATCCTAAAATGTCACGTCACCGAGACAAATTAGGTTAAATATCGCAATATAGCCAGTCAATACCTTCCGAATCAAATGCATATTTAATACATTCAATCCAGAAAACACCAACCGGACTACAATTCATATAACAAATCACGTTAGATTTACATCACCATAATTATATACAAAATATTCAACATAATAGGAAAAATCATGCCGTCTAATCTCAGCCAATGGAGCCTAGTAGAAGCTGAAGGCGAGAGCTCGGTATATGACTGGTTTATTGTCCATAAGCTCAATGTTCATTTCAACATCAATTGCACAACCTATCTCTTCCAAGTTAGTAGCGAAACAATCTCGATAACATTGCAGGAGGGGCATAAAGTCTGTCTGTTTGTTCAGAACTTAGTCCTGTCTAAATGTCAGTCTTATTCAAGGGTCTTGAAATAGAGATATCAGTCTGAATCTGAGATAAAAGATACTACTCTAGCTACTAAAGTATCCTTTTCTAATGTTACGGCATGGTGAGATAAGTTAGAGACCACTACTTCGCCCTTACCGTCGGATATGTGGTAGGCGCCTTGAAATAAACGGTATTCCTACCCTGCCCTGACAACATTATAACCCTCAATAAAGACATCTCCACTAGAATTAGACTCTGTTTAAACGGGGGTTACGTTAAGTTTGACAACTTGAATCGTCACAGCAATATACAGCTTTAAAATAGCGTCATTGCAAGACAAAGCAGTAACGCCAGGGCATTGGTAAAAGTAAGTCTTTGGCTACGAACAATCACATTTAGCAATTTCGTACAGTTCTGTTCAATAATCATAGGCGTATGCAAGTGCGCATCGTCAACAACCAGCACCTCAACCTCTGTTTCGACCTCATCCACTTTTACACAAACATTCGACTTATACAACGGCGTGACGGGAGACTGACCAAATCCTCGCACTATAAGTATGCCGTTATAAGCTTTAATCAAATTTAGAGGTTCCGCGTTAGTTTTACGTAGAAAGGTACACTCATTGCCAAAATCAATATAATCTTCCAAAGCGTGATTATTAACGATGACAGCTTTATAAAACTCGTTATCACTGCCTTCGCCAATATTTATTATTAACATTTTCTTTTCGGAACGGTTTTGAAGTGTAAAGTTCGAATTAGTTTTATTAAGGAGTTCCAAATTACAATCGTCATCGTTGTGTCCAATTCTATTACAGCGCTTGCACTTTAGTAATGGCTTTGTGCATTTATAATAAGGATGACCCTTAGATCGACAGTTATAACATATAATAGAGTCGAAGGAAGAATTTTGGAAGTTATAACCCGAACTAGTACCAGTTGACCTATCTATAAATTTATTATTGGAAAGTGGTTGCTGTTTTTGGGAACATAGAAAGTTAAGCAAGTCTTCGGGTTCGTGACTGTTTAAAGCCTGCGCTCCATTACGAATTGATCTATCCATTATACCATAAACAATACAATCAACAGCCTTTTTTTTCTTTGATTTCGCATCTATTTAACAAGCACAGTTTATCAAAAAAAATATTCACGCAAACTCTCGTCATGTCGCGAAGTGCGGTTTAGCATCTCCTCCAAAAGACGCCCATAATTCTCTTCACTGGGGAAAGCCTTTCGAAGTTTTATTTGTGTCCCCCTTCCAATTTGCTAATAGATTTAACATATCTTTGGTAGATAGTCGACTTGAAACTTTACGTGACTTCTTAGATACAGGTTCGCTGCTTGATGTGGACGAACTTGATGATGATGAAAAGGAGAGTACCCTTCTACGTTTAGCCTTTTTCTTGACTCGCCGCCGACCTCTCCGAGGTGTATCTGACGGCGGCGTACAACCCTCCTTATTAAAATCCATTACTTTCTGGAACATATGTACATCATAATCGACAGAATCCGTTCTACATGACCTGTGATAATTAGAATCGGAATCATTTTGTTCATAATTAAAACCATGAAGTGTTAAATACTAGAGTTAGTTATCCAATAAGCAAACATAGCTTATTCAAATATCTGACGAATGTATGCAGCTCACTCAACAATCCAGTGGGAAACATACCCACTCAATAAACCAGTGAGCAAACATAATTCGCCCCCTACTCGTTATCTATAGAACATAAATAGATATCATTTATCCAATAAGCAAACATAGCTTATTCAAATATCCGACGAATGTATGCAGCTCACTCAACAATCCAGTAGGAAACATACCCACTCAATAAACCAGTAAGCAAACATACTTCGCCCCCTAATCGTCATCCATAGAACATAAATAGATATCATTTTATCCAATAAGCAAACATAGTTTATTCAAATATCCGACGAATGTATGCAGCTCACTCAACAATCCAGTAGGAAACATACCCACTCAATAAACCAGTGAGCAAACATAATTCGCCCCCATACTCGTTATCCATAGAACATAAATAGATATCATTTATCATTTATCCAATAAGCAAACATAGCTTATTCAAATATCCGACGAATGTATGCAGCTCACTCAACAATCCAGTAGGAAACATACCCACTCAATAAACCAGTAAGCAAACATACTTCGCCCCCTAATCGTTATCCATAGAATATATAAAGATATAATTTTATCCAATAAGCAAACATAGCTTATTCAAATATCCGACGAATGTATGCAGCTCACTCAACAATCCAGTAGGAAACATACCCACTCAATAAACCAGTAAGCAAACATACTTCGCCCCCTATAAAATATAATAAATACATGTTATACTCAGTGAACTTGCATAGCCCACTCAACCAAGCAAACAATTCATAGGTTCACTCAGTATATATAAGAAGAAAAAAAGAAAAAAAAACGAATATATAACTCACATATAGAACAAAAGTAAGTAGACAAACCTTATATTTCCTTCTTCACTTTGATCGACTTAGCACGAAAACTTCATTGTATATATCTTAGTAGTATAGAGTAACAATAAAGATCTTAACACCCTACTGTTAAGATAATAAAACATAATATACTCGTAAATACTAAACAATGTCACAAAAATAAAATATGGAAAAGAACAGTCAAGTACTATAAAATTTATTGCTCAAAACAACCACGTGCTATCGAAAAATAGTTCCTATCGAGCACGTGGTCCCCAAGTTAAAACGCACATAAAGCGAAACATGGCTCTGTGAGGTAAGTAGCTCTAGCCAAGCGCAAAATGCACATACAACCTTTTAGACATCATGTGAAAAATTATACGCGAGTGATCCAAAACTCGAGGTAGGTAGAAATCGGTTATTATCAATATCAATAGCGAGCTGTTACACGGTACATATGTGATGAAGCGTAGAACATAACGGCGGGCTCATTTTTTTTTGTAATATTCATTCAAACGTCACTAATAATAAATAAAAAAAATGCATGTTGTCATGAAACACGTGGGCGGACAAAAGAAAAATCGCGTTTTAGAAACTCGTGTTTTACATACCTTTTAAATTGGTGTAACCCACTTCTGAAGTGAAATAAAATTACTCCTGTTCTATGTAATTACTTCTATATTTATTTATTTATTTATTTATTTATTTATTATACATACACTATACACTTACAGTCTTTAGAACCAAAACGTGTACAGGTCAATCGGAGTAACATTAATCGTAAGTACTCATACACATATACAATAAAATTATTAATATGACCAATGTAACTATACAAATTAATTATTAATTATTTCATATTACCATTATTCACGAAATATTTTGCGTATTTAAATAAATCAGCCTCCGTAGTATGGAAGAGGTCAATATTCTGATTATAAGCAACAAGAGCATTGAGCAGTGCCAAGGCACGAGCGGTGGGTGCCTGTTCAGCGGCGACAGTACGGGTCGCGGGCACGGCAAACAGAGGCCGCGTTCGCCGCATGCTGTAGCGATCAGGCGCAATAATTGCGAGAGCACATCGAGCCAGACAGATTGGATTATCTAATTTATTGCTGTTCAGAAGCCGATAGTAATGCAAGAGCAATGCCAAATTTCTCCTCAGCTGCAAAGAGTCAAGGCCAACCATACCCAAGACAAATGCTGATGGAAATAGATGGGGATAGTAGCCATATTTTTTTTTGTATATGAACCGGGCAAACTTTCGTTGTATTCTTTCAATAGTGAGTATATAGAGATTTTCGTGCGGATCCCAAACAATAGCATTGAACTCCAATGAACTTCTTACAAAAGCGTTATATAATGTGATCGCTGCATGCATATCAGAAAATTTACTCGCTTGCCTCATTACAAAACCTAGGATCTTATTTGCCTTTTTACTTATTTCAACGATATGCGGATTGAACGATAGTTTACTATCAAACTTATTTGCCTCACTTAAATCAAGCGTGTACAATAATCCTTATAATTAGGCTAAGGGACATAGATTTTACAACGTGTCTTATCACCACGAAGGACCACGACCGACTACCAGCCGACTTTTCTCTCTACACCCCTGCTTTTTCGAGCCCACCATTCCAACATCTCCCCACCTAAACTTGTGTGAAGTTACGTTTGGAAACAGCACTCATCAGTGTTGCCACATCATATTTAGAAAATATTACTAGAATCATGACAAACATTCAAACTTAAAAAAACAATGGGTGTGGGTAATTGAAACGGGGTCATAGGGCATATCTGAAATTGGTCATGTATCAATTGGTTTGATGAAAGAGTTATTAAAAATAGTTTCAATATCTTTTATGTCTTTGTTTTGTAATGGTCTGATTTTGATTTATCTTTTATAAGTGTACTGTAAGTAATGCACAGTAAGACCACTTTGTAACTCATTCCTGATTTAGTATAAAACAGACCAATGCGTCATCATGATATATATCACTATATAGAACTAGGCTTCCTACTTGTTGACGCCTTGAGGCCCGTTATATACTTGGCGCCGTAACGCGCATGGCGGAATTCAACCACGTGGGCCTCAACGGGTATAGAGGAGGCTCTGACGCCAGCGCCAACTCTAATAACACTAGTCAGAGAGTTGAGAAGATTATTTGTTACAGTTTTTTCTATCTGCCCCTGTTCTGTACATTTTTATTTAATTGCCTATTGGAACATAAAATAACAAGTTATTGTAACATCAGGTGGTAAACAAGTACGCGGCCCGCCTAATGTGCTTAGCAATTGTTGTGGCGGTTCAATGAACAAGGAAAATCGCTCACGTGTTGCCACTTCTAGCGCAGCAAAGAATCTTTCGGGTAGCCTCAGAAATACAACAACAACCCTAAGATGTAGGTTTTTATCAACATCGGGAGACATACAAGCACACAGCACACACAACACACAATTTATTTTATTTAGCCTATGAACGCTTGCAACACAGCAATTCCTTAGGACCTTACTGGTGACCTCACTCAACACAACAACCCTCCAGTGAGTTATTATTTGGCGGCAATTTTCTGTGAGGTGGACATATTTCCCCAAACGAGCTACTTTGATGCGCCTTACCTACGTACTTACACGTACTATGTACTTACGTAGCCGACTGGGGAAATACATACCAAGAAGATATGTAAGTATTTCCCCAGTCGGCTACGTATTAAATTATTATAAAGTATTGTGCCCTATCTATTTCGCTAATGCATTAATGTATATGTTAGGCTAACAGTGGTAATAATTATTGTTAAAGGTTCAGCCAGCGAGCGGCGCTGGTCACATCGTGGTGCACAGTTCGCAGCCGACCCTCGTGCGTGGCCAGAACGTTAGTATATTTTCATATTGACATGGTATCAAGGTGTGGATCAGTTTTCGATTTGTGTGGACTGGCGTGCTTTGTGTTTGGCATGAAAATTATTGCGTTAATATCTCAGCATGTAATCGAGGCGATGATTTTGAAAAGGCGTGGAAGATCGACTGATTGATTAATATATTATTATATGCAGTTGTGACGTAAGGATAAGTTTACACTGGACAAAATCCGCGGTATTACTTAGCGTGTACACCAGGTGTCATATCATGCAGGCAACACACAAGTCTCATAGACAACTTCAAAAGTATATTTTATGTTGAATAAAAAGCTATCAGAGGACTTTATAATATTTGTAGAAAGACCATACCTTTCAATGTTTTGTGCAGCAATTATAAATACAAAGCAATAGTAGACCGGACAACATTTGAAAAAGTAATTTAAATTAATCTTATTTAATATTTATCGCCATAAACAATGGTGAAATTACTTCTTTAATAAATAAACCTTCATATAACCATAACTGGCAAAATGCGTAATTTTTTAATAAATAATATTTAAACTTTTATTTTATATATTTAAAATTACCACGTAAATAGCGTATTGATCTTGGAACGCTTGACGTCATTTGATAGGAAATAAACTGCAAGCCAAACAAGTTAACCAAATGCTACAAACTTTCAAATAACTTTAATATCAGAAATATTTTTGTGAATGTTTACATGTTTATTGGATTTGAATTGGAGGCAAAAAAAAAGAATAATGAAGCCATTGTAAAACAGAATAAATGAAGAATTCAAACAGAGTTCAGAAAGATCACTTATAATTTATAAACAAATACTGGGATAAGGTAATAATTATAATGTACGAGTAGCTCGCAGATTTTTTCTCATAGTGAAAATTGTGTACAGTATCCAATGTAGACAAAAAATTGATAGAAAAATTTAATGTATTTGTAATTTCTTAAATCCTATAAATCGATACCGATAAATTTAAAGCTACTGTCATTAAACAGCACTTATTTATGTCGCTCTTTATCTTTGGTACAATATGAGTAGTGCAGAACTACAGGGTCATAAAATAATATGGGTTAAAGTATGAAATTGCCGTTTTATAGTAATAAATACTTTGAATTGATATTAAACCTCCATGATGTGAGATTTTCGAGTGAAACTTTTTCACATGAAATCTATGAGGTTTTTCTTTTAAAAAATGTACAACATTAGATTTTCGAATTTCAGTTTTTTTTTTATTCAGCTTAGACGGGAAAGATAGGTTTTCCGAAAATCCGAGATTGAATACGAGTTCCGAGGCGGAACTAACGCGGCAGAAACGGCTCGCAATATCAATGCTGCGTTTAGAGAGGAGACTGCTAATGAACGCACCGTGCGTTTTTGGTTTAAACGCTTTCGTAATGAAAACTTCGACTTGAAGAATGAACCACGTGGAAGACCGCCCACACAGGTGAATAACGCTGAATTGAAGAAGATGGTGGAAGCCGATCCGAGTCAAACTACCCAGGAATTAGTGGCTTGGTTTGACATTACCTTACTTACAATATTGTCTCATTTGCATCAAATCAATAAGATAAAAAAAATATGAAAAATGGGTGCGTCATGATTTGACTGATCTGCAGAAAGAAACGCGTATTGAAACTTGTATTGCCTTGTTGCATCGGTACAGATATAAAGGAATATTGTATCGAATTGAAATATGTGACGAAAACCGTAAGCAAAAAGGTCAATGGCTGACCCCAGGTCAAACGCCGCAACAGTGCCCTAAAGCAGAGTTTACCAATAAAAAGGTAACGGTAACTTCATGGCGTTATTCACTATCTTTCTCAGGTTTCGTCAAGCAATAACAGTAAATGTTTACTATGCCGAACTTCGAACAATGACGGCGAAACTGGCAGTGAAACAACCCCGATTCGTGAATGGATCTTTTCCATTATTGCTCCATGATAACGCTAGACTTCACACTGCACGAGAAACCGTTATAACTCTACAGGAGCTGCAGTTAGAAACAATACGTAATGCTCCGCACTCGCCAGACCTTGTTCCAATTGACTACCATTTTTTTTTCGCGGTAAAAAAATTTCTTCCCTGGATGCAGTACAAAATGCTCTCACACCGTTTGTCAAATCTAGATCCCCAGAGTTCTATCGCAAAGGCATAAATAAACATCCGTTTAGATGGCAGCAATATATAGATAATGAGGGTAAATATTTTGATTAAATAAATATATTAAATCTTAGAAAAAAAACAAGTTTTAATTTTTCAGTGCGAAACGGTAATGTCAGGAGCCCCAGGAACCGGCGAGCGTGCATGAAAAGAGCTATGAATGTTACAGAAACGAGTGAAGTATGTAAGGACCGAGACTTATGGCGCTCGGTTCTCTCTGTCTACCCCGCAAGGGACCTGGCGTGAAGATATACATACATACATCGGCAATTTCATACTTTAACTCCTAATACTTATTCGTCAATGTTCAAACGAGTTATATTTTTCCCATAGGTTTATTAAGTGAAGAGTCAGTTACTACAGGCAAGACATCATGATTTAAAAATTGTCATGAACATGTCTATCGCAAAACATCATTTTTGTAAAAAAAACAAAGCCTAGCCTAGGACAACAATATATCTGGTTTTAGTCACACCACATCATTTAAGATATTAATAACAACCATTTGTTTTTACTTTTACCCGCATATTTTTTCTTAAATTGTAGCCAATTTAAGAATAACTCAAGGCGTGATAGAAAACTTAAAGCACTAAATAATATAGCTTAGGAGTTCATCTTAGGTAAAAAAAATATCAATTTATAATATTGCATTCTATCCGCTATTGTGTTTTTATAAGTCTTTGGTGTATAAAAATGTAAATGTTGTTTAAAAAAAAATGTGTGTTTAAAAAAAAAATCTTCCCAATTGTCAGCTACGTTAAAAGGGTGCGCCAAATTGTCTTTGGATATTTTTATTAGTATATTACTATGGCAGGGTAGTAAAGTGGTGGTTTATATGAATTGTGGAGTAGATTGAGCATGTTCTGCGTGCATGTGTGCATAGTCTGTGGTGGTGACCAGCGGGCCGGCGGGCGCGGCGCCGCCGCAAAAAGTGGTGGTGGTAGGCATGCCGCCGCCTGCGCACATCGCCACCTCGTCTGCGCCATCACCCGCCGCCGCCACTCACGTCTCGCAGGTATGTACTATACAATCAATGCAAATGTCCCAGTAGTCGCTAATATTTTTTTTTATTTATATTAGTTCAGCATAGTGGCCCCTCTTTGCCTGATGGTAAGCGAAAGAGGAGCCCAAATCGCAACTGCAACTGGCAACATACTACATCCCGTATCCTGTCAGTTGACGCTGCCATGCTGACCCGCAAAATGCTTCTTCACGCTTCGTTTGAAGGATCCCATATTGTAGGAAGGAGGGAACACATGTGCAGGCAAGGCGTTCCACTTTTTAATGGTACGACAAAGATAGGAGTTGCCGCACTTATAAACTAAATAACTTACGAAGATTTATTCTCAACCAAGGAACTATGACATCGCAAGCCCGCACGTGTGGTTCTATGACGGAAGGGTGAGGGTGGGATAAGGAAAAACAGTTCTTCAGAGCACTCGCCATGGTAAAGGCGGTAAAATACGCTTAGAGAGCCTATGTCCCTACGGAGTTAAAGAGGTTCTAGGTTTTTGGTGACCTCTTCGTCGTCAATTATGCGGATAGCCCGTCGCTGCAACCTATCGAGAGCCTCAAGAAGACTGTGCGGAGCCGTCCCAGAGATGCGAGCAATACTCCACGCAGGCCCGAACTTGTGTTATATAAAGCAGACAAAGTTGGTCCGGCGCGAAGAACCGGCGCACCCTGTTCAGGACTCCGAGCTTTCTTGAGGCTGTTGAGATGAGGCTCTCGATGTAATAACGCTGGTTAAGGTCGCAATGAATACCCATACCCAGCATATTCAGGCTATCACGTATACTGAGGGAAGCACCCTGAAGACTGGGAGTGGGAAGGAAGGGGGACATTTTTGTTGTAAACGCGCAAACCTGAGTTTTCTCGGCATTAAACTCAACCAGGTTATTGGAACCCCATTTACTAATGAGATCCAAACCCCGATTCAGTTCAACGACAAGACTCTCACGCCTCTCACCGATTTCTGTCCGACCAGCACCAGGCCGACCGAAATATCGCCCATGGACCGTACTGTCATCTGCATAGCAATGAATATTACCAAGTGGCAGCATGTCATTGATATGCAGAAGAAAGAGGGTGGGCGATAGAACGGAGCCCTGTGGGACACCGGCATTCACTGACATGAACCGCGAAGCGCATCCATCTGCAAGGACGCGGATTCTACGCTCATGCAGGAAGCCAGCAATCCAATTACAAAGCTGGAGGGGCAAACCGTATGCCGGAAGTTTGGAGAGAAGTGCTTTGTGCCAGACCCGATCAAACGCCTTGGCGATATCTGGGCTGACTACCATGGATTCGCCATATTTATCGATTGCCTCCCTCCAGAGGAGCGTCACATACGCTAGAAGATCACCCGTTGATCGTTTCGGTCTAAAACCATACTGACGATCATTGATTATGGAGTGATCTTCTAGGTAACGGATCAATTGATTGTTAAGGATCCGTTCCATGACTTTGCACAACACTGAAGTTACGGCAATGGGGCGGTAATTCAATGGGTCAGAACGGTCTCCCTTTTTGGGGACCGGCTGCACATTGGCCTCTCTCCAAGCATCCGGAACAGAACCGGTCGAGTACGAGAGGCGGAAGAGGCGCGTCAGCACCGGAGACAACTCCGCTGCACATTTTTTAAGAACAATCGCTGGGACCACTGGCTTTTCGGACATCGAGTGACTGTAGTTCAAAACGCACGTCGCGCTGCCTGATGTGGATATCAGGCATAACGGATCCACTGGAGGGTATTGTTGGTGGTTGCGTGCTACAGTCATCGATCCGGGAGTTAGCCGCAAAGAGGCTGGCCATAAGATCGGCTTTCTCCTGCGGCTGATGAGCCAGTGAGCCATCAGGGCATCGCAGCGGTGGCAGCGAGGGCTGGCAGAAGTTGGCCTGCACGGCTTTGGCCAGTCACCAGTGGGTACGCGATCCAGTAGGGTGCGCCACTAGTTCCGTGCCGACTCGTGTAACGCGCTGGGCGTCCGTTCTTATGTATGCTCTCTTGCAGATCTTGGTGGCAGTGTTGTAGGCTGATTTCAGTGAGTTAGTATTCGGATCTTTAAGGGCGCGACCCCTGATCCAAGCGCGATACGCCGCCTGTTTGTTACTAACAGCTTCAGCGCATTCGCGATTAACCGGGCGTCTCCGGCTTTTGATGACGACATCGGAGTGGGGAATGTAGTATTCCATGCCAACGCCGATCTCATCAACAATGGCCGCAGCACTTGCCGTTAGATTCTTCTCACTGAAACAGCGCTGCCCCCATGGGACGGAAGCAAAGTAGTCGCGCATACCGTCCCAATCTGCTGACGAGTAGTGCCAGACACGACGCCTAACCTCTGGTGGTTGTGGCGGAATCGCGCTTGCCACTGTGCTGGATACTAGGCAGTGGTCAGATGTGCCCAGGGGCGCCCCGACCTCAACCTGGTAGCCAGCAGGGTGGGTGGTCAGCAGTAGATCTAGCAGAGAGGGCTTCTGACCAGCAACATCAGGTATTCTGGTGGGTTGGTGCACCAGTTGCGTCAGGCTGTGCGAAAGAGCGAACGCGTCGGCGGTCCTTCCTGCATGGTTAGTTGTGGAGGATCCCAACCAGGAGTCGTGGTGAGAGTTAAAGTCCCCCAAACATATAACGTGTAATTTAATATGTAATTTTGTATACTCTACTGATTGTAGTGCAGTATTCCGAGTATTTCTTCGATGTACCCACAGGTTCTACAATCGCACCGTTGGCTATTGGCAAGAAATATATCATCAAACACTGGAGCGTCAGTGGTTACATGTAGCTTCAGGGAAGTTTACCAAGGATTCTTAGGATGTATATGTTTTCCAAGGGAATGTAACTCTTCTAAAAAGGCGTGAATAGGTTTTTACAGTGTCGACAACGTATGAGTGATGCCTCTGATGTTAGAAGTGTCCATAATCTATGGTAATTGTTTACCATAAAGCAGGCCGTACCCTTGTTTTTTTCACATTAAGCCTTCTCGAAACCTATTTAAGAACTACCAATCGCTGGAATATGCCATAGTAGGTATAGATTTTTTTATACAACGTCGGAAGGCATACAAGCATACGCCTCACCTGATGTAAAGCGATTACCATAGCCTATGTGTGGTGCAGGTACTTACCCAGATACCCACTTACCCAGGGCTGCTCTGATGCGCCCTACCTCTCTTAAAATATCCAGACCAAGACAAACAGACATGTTCATGCACAAAAATGTTTGTCCTGTGTGGGAATCGAACCCACGTGCGTTGGTGTCAAAGTCGCGTCATTCACGACTGCGAGCTCGTGAAAGATTTATGTCTTACGCAATTTGACAGTGTAGCTTAGTCACCGCAGTTATGATTTATTTATAGAAAACCTTATTTTTGAGATGACAACAGTTTCATCAAGAAATTATGACGTTGACAGGCACCTGTGTCGGTGGTAGCGAAGCCTGTGTTCGCTCGAAGTGGCACCGGTGCTGGCGGTGGCGTGGGGGGCGCCGGGGCACCGCAGCCGCCGCCGCCCGAGCTGGATGACCTGTCCCACCTCGCCTGACAGCCTACCTACAACGTCACAATCATTAGGAAATACACCAGGAAGAAGATTCTCTAAGCGCCCGTCCCTGCGTATAGAATATTTTAAAGTAAGCGTTATTGTATGGTCATAGATGTAGTGGGACATAATTGGAGATATTGTAGTACTCGAAATGATATGTAATTATAATTAGAGTATTATGTAATATCTAGATAGGTAAATAACTATAGCTGTAATAGATATATAGTAAGACTTCTCAAGAGACAATTTAAAGTTTTTGAAACTGGTAATCATCGTGATACCCAACGAATACCTAATGCCACTTAAATGTATTTTCTATGCGTTTTTTTTTTAATTGTACCGATATATTTTTAATTCTTTTTAAAGTCGTCTCCTTCGATGTTGACCTCAATGTGTCTTAGTTACGTATAAATTTTTCAGGGACTTATTATTTGGCAAATAATAAATACCTGCAGTGTTGTAATGTTCCTGCGTGTGAGTGAGGTAACCAGTAAGATCCTAAGGAGTTGCAGTGTTAGCAGCGGAGGTTATAAAATATATATATATTAATCCCGTGCCTAGCGCTCTCTTAGCAATACCGCAGTGTGACTTTGGCTCCCACTTGTTGGTAATTCAGCTTTATTATATCAAGAAAGTTTTTCAAAATGGGCTCCTTTTGGTGCTCAACGATCAACAGCCCTACAATTTCAAACGTGGTAGAAATTGTTGAGAGAAAGTTACAAAAGACTATAACATAATTGATTGTTTTTCGGTCTACACTATATTAATTGTATTGAATATCGAATGCACTTTTTTTTTAGTTAAAATTGAGAAAAAATAAAATTAAACCGGTTGCCAACGACGCACGACTAGAAAAAGTCCCATTTTTTATATTGTGTGTCAACCAATCAGACAGTATTATTTAAGAGGAATAACTTAAAATATGTTACATTTGATAGCATAGAGAACATACTTTAATATGAAATTACAATCTTATTATAGTTATCAGTTAAGCAAATGCTATGTAACTTCCTTGACAGATTTCAACTCTTTTTTTTTTTTTTGACAACAATGTGAACCTCCTGACGAAATGTTATTCTACTGAATGTTATAATATGTTATTCTACTGAACTTGGACAGTTTTTTCACTATCGTGTTTTTGTTGGAAGATTTATGACAATTTAAAGTTGTTTCTTAAAAATGCACAGTTCATAAAAAAATATTTTACTTAGCGATAGTCTCCAATTGGCATTATTGTACCTGCAATTTAAGTTTTAATAAAAATTGAACCTTTGTACTTTTTGGATTAATGTATTTGTTGCTTCCTCGCTAATGAGAGAATAGTTGTTCAGGTCTCAGCCGAAACAGCAATTAACGGCCATATTTAAGTAAACGGTCTCGGAAGAGAGTACTCGGTTGTGTCCCGTCCTTCTAATATCACGCGATCATCATTTAATTGCTTTATTTCTATACTGTACAATAAAGATACAAGCAGTTATATACTATTTCTCCCCTTATTTGTCTTTCGCATATAGTATTCTATGGTATAATAATCATATCGTATTCTATTTTATTGTTCAGTTATATACCTTAGAGGTTGATTTGATAGTCACGGGTCACAGAATTGCGCATTGTAACAGATGATGACATATATAAAAAATATCTCGACACGGTAATGACAATAATAAGTTCGTAATGTTTATGCGTCGAGTAATTTAGTATGGCGTCGTTGCTACGCTGTGACTAGCTGAAATGCGTGCAAGGATTCAGTTTCTGCACTGTTTAGGCGAGTAACGGTTTGTTATGAAACTAAGAAATATTTTATCTGATTTATAATAAGTTGATTAGTAATAGATCACTTGCATTTAGTAATTAATCAGGTCGCGGATTGATTCATGGCATTACGACTCCAATGGAGTGTGTGTTCGATGTTACTCTGTCGATGTTATTTATATTAAAGTTGTATTGTAATAATAGTGAATAAGTATTACGAAGATTTAACAATGAAATTTATCTACGAAACTTATTTGGTTTAATGTGTAACCAAAGTGCCGTTTCTCATACAAGTTAATTTATATAGAACCCGATTAATCATCTTCGCTCCGTTGTCATGGACTGTAATATGTTTTAATTATCGTCAAATTCGTCGTAAAAACAGCATTTTCAATGAATAATCGTCAACAGAAATCGATTCCGCTCCGATCATTATTAATCCCACTGCTGGGATTTAGATCTTCCCGACATACACTATAAAGCATAACACTGCGTGCTGTAAAGAGGCTCCCTGCCACTTTTGGAAATACACATTTCTCCGCATTGTACATCTTTGTTTAGAAAATTCCACTTCTTTTTAGTAGACATATCAAGATATTTTTATACAGAAAGTTGTAAATAAAATACAATTTTGAACATACTTTAATTGCTACAAAGAATGTATTTAACAGCATAGGTGACGTTCCTATTAAAATAAATAACTCTTAAATGAAGAAAAGAACTTAAAATACGTTTTATACTCCCTCACGAAAAAAATAAAATGTCTTTACGCCGCATAGTCAACATTCTATATGCATAACATTTATAACATTGCGTTGGGATGTCTTATCGCAATAACCAGCACCCTGTCATCATCTCTAGCAGGGGTAATCACATTTCAGTTAAACAATATAAATTTTCACAGGAAAAATTCACGGACACGAAAGAAAAAAAAAATCGTTCATATGGTTATATTTAACGTATCGTCATAGAATTATGATCATACGTTTTATATTTATTTCTTTATACGTATTTATATATATATATTATTTCTTTAAAATTGTAATTGTGTAGAAAGCAATATTATTGACGTTTCAAATAAATTCATTCGAATTAATAAATGAAATTTTGTTTTATTTTTACTAGTAATAAATTAATCGTATGAGGGCTCAGATACCACAAATATAGGCATTACGCCTTAGAAAAAAAATCCTTTGTATTTTGCTCACTTCGGCTCTGCGACGTTTTCTAAACAGGTATACTGGCACATTCATTTCATAGTACTTCCCTTGTTTTAAACATATTACGAGTATATAAATCAAAGTGAAATTGAAATGAGACATTTAGATATTTCATTATTTTAATTTTAGTGTATATTTCGAAATCCACGAATAATAGTGCTACGTAACTTATTAAATTTTGAGCCTAAATGTCGTAATTTTATAAATGAATATAGCATTCTATGTCAATATGAATGACAGTGAAATATCTATATTTCATTAAGAAACGATTCCGATTCCGTGAAAAAATTTTTGTATTCGAATGTGAATTTTCGTTTTCAATGTGAATACCCCTGCAGTTCCCGGATCACCTGGGTATCATATTTCAATATGATTCTTCAGCAGGTTAGTCATGAAAAGTAACAAAGAAACAAGCAGAAGTACTTGGGCATTTATATAGTACGGATAATTAAAGAAAAACAATTTAAAACGTTGATTCAGTGACGTAACAAATAGTTTAAACTTCTTATGGAAAAAAGCATAAAATATATTATACACAGTCATTTTTTTACCAAGTTTTGAATATTTTATACAAGCAGAAGTCAGAGACAGTTATATATGACTTGATAGAAATCATTTTCATCTATGTAATTTAAAATTCGTTTCATAAAGTGTTATATACAGCAAGCTCAGTATCACACGAATTTTATTATTATTTACTCGCATGTTGTTTTTATTTCTCGCAATAGAGAATAAAATGATGTGTAATTAATTTATGTAAACGACTGAAATTAAATATACGATGTATTATAATTTCGATCTAAGATTCTTTCATTTATAACGGACTATTAAATTTCCTTTTTTTTTATTCGAAATTCGACTTCACTTGAAGTATGTTCATATCAATATAGTTGAACAGAACGTCCCTAAGTAATTTCATGTAACAGGTTTTTTATCTAACCTTTTTTCGTACATAGTATCATGTTATTCAGAATCAATCACTGTTGAATGTAGCATATTCTAGTAGTTCTATTACTGGGTGGTTGCTTGTGAACGGGTAAATAGGCACCGAATCCATCATAATAGGCGCAATGCTTCACAATGAATGAATGCCCACTCGAGTGAATTGATAAGTGGGTTGTGCCGCTCGGTGTTCGCGTGGGGAGCGGCCCGCCCGCCCGATGCCGCCCGGCACTCGGTCGCTGGGGGGCATTATAAAAGGGGATGGACACTTTATTGCCTATTACTTTATAGTCTCAGTGAGACAACGACATGACATTGCTAAACAAAGAAGATGAGATACATTTGTCTTTTATACTTGTCTTACATTTTGTAAAATAAAATCTGACTTTTCATTTATTTTTAATGTATCTGCATTAAAAAATAGCTTATGGGGGAGAAGGAATGCCGAAAGAAACATAGGTATGTATGTATATCTTCACGCCAAGTCCCTTGCGGGGTAGGTAGAGAGAACCGATCGCCATAAGACGCGGTCCTTACATACTTCACTCGCTTCTGTGACATTCATAGCTCTTTTCATGCACGCTCGCCGGTTCCTGGGGCTCCTGACATCACCTTCTGATAAAACACGACCAATTTGGTCGTGGTAGGTTAGTCTCGGTCTTAACGAACGCGGTCAGCAAGCGTTATGCCACAATTTTGCGCAATGCTCTCATATCGACCGCATTTATTCTACTTTCATGCTTTCTCTGCCATACCCAGCTCTCACTTCCATAAGTTAGCGTTGGGTTTAGCACCGCGTTGTGTACAGCAAGCTGTGCCTTCTGGCTTAGATTTCGGCTGCCTAGAAGTTTACCCAACGCTCCATTCACCCTATTCCCGGCACTCGCTCGTCTCTCCACGTCAGCGGAATTAACGAAAAAATATAGGTATGCTTTTAAAAATCGTTCATTCTTTAAATAAATACCAGCAAATCGGCGCAATAACAATGACTTCAAATGGTAAATAAAAATGTATAGTTAATACATATTGATTTGTTTCCTGCCATCTTTGTTGATTAAATATTTCCGTGTTCGAGCGGAGTGATAAATTTCGTAAAATCAAACAAGAATGTATTCTTGTATAATCCAAATTGGTCTCTAATAATCAGTACGTTGTCGAAGCGTGTATAGACCCGAGACTGATTTTCAGTTCAGACCAGTCAGGTGAAAATGCTGAAATATACCTACATCTCATACACTATTCACAAGCTACAGTGGGGTTTAAAATTTGCGAAAGCTCAAACATACGTAGCCTTGAGCCAAGTCAGGTCTTTAGACGGATTAATTAGCATTAGCTTAGATCACCGTAAGTTACTTCATAAAATAATGCCCACTATATTACCTACATACTTATAATATTAAAAAAATATATTACAATAATTGAAAATTGTACATAATTTAAATAAATCAAAAAACCGGACTGCACAAAAAGTGAACGCAGGAGAAAGAATGATATCACACAGACGGAGCATATTCTGAAGTTTAAAATAATAATAAATTCAAATGTACTATTTTTAAATAAAAAGTTAATCTCTACGGATTTAATGTTTTATAATAATAGCAACGTGTCAAGCATGATTAGGTCATTAGGTTATGGGAAAGTCTGGATGTTTTAAGAGAGGTAGGGCGCATCAAATAACAACTTCCTAGAGTGTTGTTGTGTTCCTGCCTATGAGTGAGGTCACCAGTAAGCTCCTGAGTAGTTGCAGAGGAGACATCACGTGAGTGATACTCATTATATTACAAGCGTTAATAGGCTACGTACGGTAACTGCTTTACATTAGGTGGGCCGTATGCTTGTATGCCTTCCTACGTTGTTTAAGAGCTAATATTTATTTTTAGGATGTTGCTAATGCAAAACCATTAAGAAGCGTTTCAAAAATTAGCAATTGTTTTTTAAACAATTTTTAACGGAAGTATCGCGTATTTTCCTGCGACCACGGACGCTGCAAAGCGTTCGAAACGTCAGGTTCAACAAAAGAAATAAAATACGCGATACTTCCGTTAAAAATTGTTTAATTCAATGTGTAACAATCGCGAAACCCTAAGACAATACAATTGTTTGTTTCTATAAATTTCATAGTCGATTTTTTTGGAAAGTTCTTAATACATAAATATCTCAGAAACCGTTCAGCACATCTGCACAGTTAAATCGACTGGAATTTATTCTTCTACCACTTATATTACGCCACAAATTTTTAGTCCCCTGTATAATCGATAGTATCTTCAATAACAGTCAATTGTTTCTGAATAGTCAAACTATTGCCCAGCAACAGACCTGGTTTCTACTTGCTGGCCTGGACAGTTAGCAAAGCTAACAGAGTACTGCTAGATTACTCGGACTTCTCCGAGTCCTGAGCTCTATCACGGAAATAGTGCAATAGACATACAAAAGTGTATCTATTACGCGAATCATGAGATTCATGAGACATGCCACAGAGATGTGTCCTATGGGATTAGGACGAAATGTCATTTATATTTTGGCGTAGATCTGTTATATAATTATATATCTGGCGTTATCTGAGATATTGTGTGGGTATAACATCCAACAAAAAGTATATATGCGTTGTACTGTGAACCACCTTTATGAAGGCAGTTAAAACAATGTTTAATCAACATATTAATAAAGTTAAATTTATTTGCATGCTCGGATAATTTCAAAATTATTTATTATTGATTAAACATTGAATACATGCTCCAATCTTTCTTATTAAAGCTATCTTATCATTGGCCCAAGCGTAACTATCGAAACAAACTTGTATATCTCTGTACAATTAAAAGTGTAGCTGAGTTATGCTATTTATTTTCACCTTCGGATTCGGATATGAAATTATCTTTAATCATAGTGTCGTCTCTCAATACAATGTAACATTTGCCATTAATCTTTGTCGACGAGCGGCGGCGGCGCGCGATGTCTGCCTGACCACTGGCCGCGCGCGGAGGCGGCGGCGAGTTGTCGCATGGTCGCCCGTGCATTTTGTTGCAGACGCAGCGAGAGCGCGCCCGGTCACCACACGCTCCCGTTTATCCCCGCGCTCGCAAATATTCCCAAACTTATTTTCCCGCCAAATTCTTCGCGCTTTTAATTTCTTTAGTTTATATTAATTTATTCTTTCCTTTAGATTAGTGAAAAAACTTAAAAACTTTACAAGACACATGTTTTAAACTATTTTGTGATGCGTTGTTATATTGTGTTTTTGATTTTATTTTTTGTGTTTTTACCGAAATCGACGGAGGCGATTCGATGGTTGTAAGTATTATTAAGTTTATTTTTAACAATTTAAACAGTCAAGTCTTTAATTTATTATTTGATTATAATGAACTACTTTTAACCCTAGTCGGTCGGGCACTTTCAAAACTCAGGCCAATTTTGGGAAAAAAGTTAATATAATTCTGGCAAACAGAATTATATTAACTTCTTTGACGTTTAGAAAAATTAACCTGTCCATCATTATTTTCAGCATCGAAATGAAGCTGTTTTTTATTAATAAGTGATGTTTAGAACTCGACACAGGTACCTACTTAATAATTGCACTTTTCTTAGTATTTGCTTAATATATTCCTTAGGTAAATATGTGTTATATACCTATTCTCACATGTTCTTGGAGACATGTCGACACCGTAGAGATCGTAATTACATATTGTTTTATTGTATTGTCTATATGCACAATATACGGTTGACACTTGAAATCCAGGTATAGGTAGAAGTAGTAGCTATGTTAACTAGTCTTTTTGACTATTCTAATATTTTCACCTAATTTTTGAACAGTTACTTCATCACAAATAAAATATTTTTCGCACACACTTATCTCCGTTAGATCGGTAGTACTAATATTTTCATTTGTACTTTGTGATGCGAAACATTTTATGCCACACTCAGGATCTGACCCAAAATGCATTTCATACAATATTTTTACAAGGATGGAAGGTACACCGCAGATGTGGAAAGACGAATGAGTGCTGGGAATAGTGTGAATGGAGCGTTGGGAAAACTTCTTGGCAGCAAAAACTTGAGCCAGAAGGCACAGCTCGCTATACACAATGCAATGCTGGTCCCAACGCTTATTTATAGAAGCGAGAGCTGGCTGAGAGAGCATGAAAGTAGAATAAACGCGGTCGAAATGCGAGCATTGCACAAAATTGGTGGCGTAACGCTTGTAGACCGTATTCGCAATGATGATGTTAGAAACAGAGTTGGTCTGAAAGAGAGCGTCGGTGTTAAAATAAGAAGAGGCATGCTCCGTTGGCTCGGACATTTAGAGTTTTTTCCATTTTCGAAGGATAATATTTAACACCTATTTACTATGTCCGTAAAAAAATATATGCATATTCATTTGTAACAGAACTTATGGCCGGACTAGGTATATATGCCTAAAGGCATGATACGTTGATTCGGAAAGAATGCAGGATGAAAGAATGACGAAGCAGATATACAATGCAAAAGTGGAAGAATGTAGGAGCCGAGGAAGAGGAGAGCCAAGACTTACCTACCATGATCAAATTGGTCGTGTTCTATCTAGGTGATGCCAGGAGCCCTAGAAACCGGCGAACGTGCATGAGAAGAGCAATTAATATTAAAGAAGCGAGTGAGGTATGCAAGGATTGATTCACGTGGCTCTCGGTTCTCTCTGCCTACCTTTGATTTGGCGTGAAGTTATGTATAGATAGATACAGGAATCGAACCCATGACCTACGATGTTGGCGTAGCCGCTTCTGACCTATCGACTACGGCAGCTAACTAGCAACAATCGAACAACATCGATACATACTAATTGAACTTTCAACCTCATAATATTTATACATAACAGATTAGGTTACCTAAATACTTAATGTAGACAGGTACGTCATTACGTATGTACCTACTAAGTTTGATATGAATTTATCTGTTGCTAGATGCATTACAAAATGCACCTACTCAATTATCACCTATCATTAGTATTAGCAGTATTTGACTTACGATTTCGCCGCATAACTACAGATGATAGATCTTGTTCATATTTGATAGATCAGGGAGGCATGTCGTGGATATAGAAAAAAATCACTCGTATTTTATCTCGTATCTTGAGTACCAGTGAACTGATTAATATTAAACACAACTAAGAACTATTTCCATTATCATGACTGCCTAACAAACCGTATGGAAATCTTTCCATCTGGTTGGAGCTACGATACAATCATACAAATGATTGGGCGGAATTTTGATTCCCGAAACTCAAATTTCGATTACCGTTACAGGGAATCATTTACACCTTAGTCGATACAATTTCAGGGGATCCTACCGACTAAGAGGGATTTCCAGTAATATAAGCCATACATACCTAGTCATGCCATAAATACTGAAATAAAGAAAAAAAAAAAATCTATTGCAAATAACATTTATTACTTTTACAGTGTGTTAGTTTAATACATAAATACAAAACAATTTAAAATATAAAAAGCTTATTCGAAGTGGTCTCCATTGGCTGCCATACAGTCGTTTAAACGTTGAGGCCAGTTATCAATAGAAGCACGCATTCTTTCCATGGGAAAATTCTTCACTGCCAATCGTACGGATTGTTTTAGGGACTCCAAATTATCATTGCGTTTAGAGCAAGCCGTACTCTCTAAAACTGACCATAAATCATAATCCAGCGGATTAAGATCGGTACTAGACGACGGCCAGTCTTCAAGCTCTGATGAAGTCCGAAACGTTCGTTTCCAACCAAGACTGCGTAGACCGAGCTTTATGACCCGGCGCCGAGTCATGCTGGAAGGACCATTCTTGGTTATTGAACATGGTGTTGTTAAGGGGCTTCACTACCTTCTCAAGAATGGTATCTTGATAGCTACACTTGTGCCGATGTTTTGATACCTTTTTCACAAAAGTATGTCTCAGTCACTCCTTCATAGCTAATACCCCACCAAACCATCACTGAAGTCGGATAGTGCCCACGTTGCACTCTGTCGACTAATTGGGAAGCTTCCTTAGAGCTTTAAGCATAAATACGGTCATTTTGTTTGTTAAAATGTTGCTCAATTGTAAAAATTTTCTCATCCGTAAACAAAATTTTTCTGTGACCTCCCTTTGCGTACCGCTTCAGTAGTTGTTTCGATTTTACCACCCTATTCTTTTTTAAATTATCAGTTAAGAAATGACCAGTACGTCTTTTATAGGCTGCAAGTCCAAAGTCATCTTTTAAAATATCTTCATCACCCGAGATAAAACTTTTGCTTTCGGGCAGGATTTCTCTTTTTCTGTCACAAACAGAGGAGGTCTCATTGTACGTATTAATAGCCCGGTACACAAAGATTTTACTAATACCAAGCGTATGGAGAGTTTTAAAAATTGCGTTTGGCTCCATACCTACTTTGTGTAATGCAATCACAGCGATTCGGTTCTCTTTATCACCCCGCTCCATTTTAATATCGCAAAATATTGTACAATGTATTGGCGCCAAAATGAGAAAACACAATGAACAATCATATAAAAATGACAGATTCCAAATTCAAATGTAATATTTTGTTTATTTTTAATTGTAACAGTGTCAGACTAAGTAGATCCGCTTACTTGATTTTATTATTATCTTGAGCCTACTTCCACCATAAATGCAAACAACAAACAAATTATAAAGATTACACTTCTTAGCTTGGATACTTGGCAATTTGTACATTCGTCAAAATGTTTGAAAGTTTCAAACAGATTTACAGGCCAATATTTACTATAATATTTTAATTTGAGAAAATAATATACATGAATGTTATTTTATCTAAAACCATACATCATGCTTGATGGTAAGCAATTACTACAATGCATTATAGAACTAAGATTAACATTGAAAAAATACTGTAAGCATAAATAAATAGCCTAAAAAATCAAGCACTATTTAAAAATCAAGCAAATCTGCTAACACACGATCGACTTGATATGAATATTTTATAGGAGTTTTGATCCCTGATAAATTAATTTGATGAAAAGGGCATGTTACATTAAAATTTATCTCGTAATTATTATGTGAGAGACAGGCTCATTGTCAATTTGCAGTCTCGAAGAAGCGGCCTGCCATATAGGCATAATAAGAAATATTTTGCTGCTACACTAACTAGATTTTTAATAGTCAATCGCGCGCTGGCGTGCGACGGCACTCCCCAATGAGCCGTTTTCTCACAAAGCGCCGAGAATAACAATGCTATTCGTCCTTTGAAACTCTCAATTAGCGCCAGAAATATCTGTAGGATTTAAATTTGTATACATGACCGTACACTGAAGGAATAGTTGTGCTCTACGAACTGCTACGAGATTCGTAGCAATCTAGACTATGTCCTTGGACTTCACTCAATAGAATCCATCTACATGTCAATGTTGCAATTCAGTGTTCCGAACCTTGTTGTGTTCATGGGCCACCTACCAAATCAACAAATTTTAGGTGTACACCATAAATAACCAAATTGTTAATTTAATATTTATTTATTATTAAAATCAATACAATGTGAAAATATGTTATAATAAGTAACGGGCGCTTGCTTAACTAAGCTCGCGTAATTCTATTTGTAGGTATTATCTTCTTAATTTTTTGACATAACGGACCATTTTTCTGCGGTACACGAAATCTTTGCGGTAATTAATTAACCACAAAAATTATACTTTATGGGTGGTCCTTGGAATAGCTAATGCCTTTTTCCGTAGCTACGCCTTTGATCTGGTTCAAATAGATACATACGTAGATTTTTACAGGCAACTTGATCTAACTATATTACTTTGTGGTATGTGCCGCTGAATGCTACTATTTCATCTGAACTACCGCTACCAGCAAATTAAAGTCAAATTACCTGAAAATACTGCCGCAAAATAACTCCCGAGTGTATTAACATAGATTTTTGATGTTTCCGAAATATCTTGAAGTTTTATTTCTTTTGGCGCGTTGGTGAAAAATGATGAGAGTGAATTTCATGTATATTATTTCCGATTTGTGGTGAAAAGTTTTTTTCTAAGATGTAACATATTTATTTAAACATAATATTTACCCTCATTATCTATACATTGCTGCCATCTAATCGGAAGTTTATTTATGCCTTTGCAATAGAACTCTCGGGATCTAGATTCGACACACTGTGTGAAAGCATTTTGTCTCTTGAAAATTTTTTACCTCGTGCAATTGTCGAATTCACGAAAAAAAATGGTAGTCAGTTGGAGCAAGGTCTGGCGAGTACGAAGGATGACGTATGGTTTCTAACTGCAGCTCCTGTAGATTTACAACGGTTTCTCGTGCAGTATGAGGTCTTGCGTTATCATGGAGCAATAATGGTGAAGATCGATTCACGAGTCGGGACTGTTTTACTGCAGTTTCGCCATCATTGTTCGAAATTCGGCACAGTAAACATCTGCGGTTATTTTTTGACCAGACCTGAGAAAGCAATAGTGAATAACGCATGAAGAGACCACCAAACAGTTACCATTCTCTTTTTATTGGTTAGCTAAGTTTGCTTTAGGGCAAAGGCAAGGGTTCCCTTTCCCAACTGTTGCAACGTTTGACCTGGGGTCAGCCATTGCATTTTTCGCTTACTGTTATCGTAAAGAATCCACTTATGGTCACATGTTACAATTTCATCCAATATCCCTTCATTTCTGTACCGATTCAACAAGGCAACACAAGTTACAACACGCGTTTCTTTCTGCAGATCAGTGAAATCATGACTCATCTGAGGCACCCATTTTTCATATTTATTATCTTATTGAGTAGATGCAAATGAGTCAATGTTGCAGGTAAGGTAACGTTAAACCATGCCGCTAATTCAGCGTTATTCACTTGTGTGGGCGATCTTCCACGTGGTTCGTTCATCAAGTCTTATGTTTCCATTATGAACGCGTTTAAACCAAAAACACACTGCGCGTTCATTAGCAGTCTCCTCTCCAAACGCAGCATTGATGCAGCTGTATCTGTGTTAGTTCCGCGTCGGAACTCGTATTCAAAAATTACTCGGATTTTCTAAGTATCCATCTTTTCCGTCTAAGCTGAATAAAAAAAACATTTGAAATTAAAAAAAAACAAGTGTTGCACATTTTTTAAAAGAAAATCCTCAGGTATCATGTAATAAAAGTTTCATAAATATAATGTAGTTTATTACAGTTTCAATTATACTAATCTATAGCACTCTTAACATTTTAAAATACTCGTAGTACCTAACTGCGAAATACTGATTGTGAAATATGTGATTGACATATCTATATAATATCATCATCAGTCTATTGCTGAACATAGGCCTCACCCTTGGACTTCCACGACGATTAGTCTCATGCTACTTGCATCCATCGGCTCTCTGCAATGTTTACATCATCGTCGGTCTATAGTATGAGAAGCTGTTTTATTCTGCCTTTTCTGGTTCGTGGTCGGCATTCAAGAACTTTCCAACCCTAGCAGCTATCAGTTCTTCGAGCTATGTAGCCTGCCTACTGCCACTTGAGCTTACTAATCCTTACAGCTGCATCGATAACTATTAGTTCTACTACGGATGTATACATTCATGAAGCTATCACGCAGAGAAACTCCGAGTATGGTTCTCTCCAGCACACGCGTTTAATCTTGAGTTTTCGTACGAGGTTCATAATTAGAAATCCACAAACCAATAAACCACTTGACAACGCATAATGGCACCCCTTGCTCATATAAACGCAGTGTTTTAGCGCCTAAATATCTCATCGATAAGTGGTTCGCTGTCAATCCGTGAAGTAGTCAATCAGAGCTACGCGTTCTTTTTTCTGTACTTTTTTTAGTCTTTGTTCTTTTCCCCCGACCAGTAGCGTGCAATGCCGAAAAATAGCAGTAGTAGTGAAATGAGTTACTATTGCAAAATGGTCCCATCGGTTCTCCATAGATTATTTCCTCCATCGAACGCGTAGCTCTAATTGCCTATTTCACTGATTGACATCGAGCCACTTATCGACTGACTGGTTAAAATATCTCCCATTGGTCGAATCGATGAGATATTTGGTCGCTAAAACACTACGTTTTTACGAGGATGCTTTGACGAGCTCGGTGGCTCAGTCGTGAATGACGCGATTTTTGACACCAACGCTCGTGGGTTCGATTCCCACACAATGCAAACATTTTGTGCGCATGAACATGTCTGTTTGTCTTGATTTGGATGTTTTAAGAGAGGTAGGGCGCATCAAAGCAGCCCGTCTGGGGAAGTATCTCCACCTCACAGAAAACCGCAGCCAAATAACAACTCCCTAGAGGGTTGTTGTGTTCGTGCGTGTGAGTGAGGTCACCAGTAAGCTCCCAAGGAGTTGCTGTATAAGCAGCAGAGGAGGCATCGCGCGAATGATCCTACTAATATTATAAATGCGAAAGTTTGTATGTATGGATGGATGTTTGTTGCTCTTTCACGCTTAAACGGCTGAACGGATTTGAATGAAATTTGCCACGTAGATAGATTATGATCTGGATTAACACATAGGCTACGTCATTTGACTCCACGCGGGCGGACCCACGGGCAGAGGCCAGTACTTAATATATCGCAAGCGTTACTAGGCTACGGTACCCGCTTTAGATCAGGTGGGCCGTATGATTGTGTGCCTCCCGACGCCAATATATGCTTTTATGCATTCTCAAGTAGTTTATTAATTTGTGGGTCTCTAATTATAAATCTCATACTTACAAAACTCAAGATTGAACGCGTCTCTGTGCCGTAACTTATCACTGTTGTTGCAGCAAGATTTAATAGAAGTTCATATTAATATAAGACTAAAGTAAAATTAATATTGCCAAGAGCGTGTAGCGACATTCCTCACAGAAAACTGCAGCCAAATAACAACTCGCTTGGCGGAGGATTTTCTTTTAGCGAGTGAATGGGGTTAATAATAAGCTTTTCAGGAGTTGCTGTGTTATCAGCGGGGGTAGCAACGCGCGAGCAATACTTCCTGTGTTGCAAGCGTTCACTGGCTTCGGTAAGCGCTTTACATAAGGCCATATGTTTTTACGCTTATCGTTATATATTATATCGTACAGAGAGTATTGTAGTCACTTTTGGGCGGGAGCACCTGGATAACAGCTAGGATTTTGGGATTCAGGGCATAGTATTATGTATAGAGTGTATTGTATTGTGTACACAAGTACATACATTTAGTGGATATCAAACTGTTGCTATAAAAATGAAATAATTAATGTATGAATGTATGTATATCTTCACACCAGGTCCCTTGCGGGGTAGGCCGAGGGAGCCAAGCGCCATAACATACCGTCCTTACATACCTCGCTGGTTTTTTAAATATTTAGCTATTATGCTATTATCACCGGTTCCTAGAGCTCCTGACATCACCTTCTGATAACACACTATCAATGTGATCGTGGTCGGTGACTCTTGGCGTTCCTCGGCTACTATCCTTCCAATCCATAATAATTAATCAGTGAATAATAAATACACCGGCTAAGCACAAGCCAGACCAAAGTTTTCTACCACCGTATAGAAAAAACATATTTTTAAAGCAGCTATTAAAAAAAACTCCAGACAAGACATGTTTCTTGTATAGAGGTACCTTTTCATTTTTAATTTATTTTATTTTTTATAATTATTAATAACACCTGCGTATTTATTAGTTTACAAAACGTGATTTTATTAGAAATATTAACAGACTTGTTTTTTAATTTTTTCTATAAATTGGCTTGTATTATTTGTGGTCATACAGGCTATAACAATACATACTCTGTGAAAAATTCGAGCGTGAACCTGCTGACGGTCGGACAGATATATAAGAGTCTCATTAAAAGAATCAATTAGCGGTATTTAGCAAGGAGCACTAGAAGCCACTGAACACAGGAATAGTGTTCGGATGAACAGATACGCGAGTGATCTTGTTCTTCTTTTTTTGGAAATGGAACCCTGAAATCTCGTTATTACGTATTGTGCCGCCGTTGGACGACGAGCTTAATAGGCACACTCGCCCTCCCGTCCATCGGTCGTTCCCTAATTGAACATTGCACTAATGAGCGCCGTTGTTCGGTTGCAACCCGCAATTATTCGCTCCCGAGATTACACCCGGAAATATTCCCGGAATACCGTTTTCGTCCCGGCAAAGCGCTTCCGACAATCGTCGTAATTTCCTCATTACGATGCAACATAAGCCGATTATAGCCGGAGCGGGTCTCATTCAACACAGGTTGCGATCTTTATAATAGATATAAAACAGCGATCCGCCTCCGTTACGGCTAAGTAGACAAATTCTTTTATCTTGCTATTGTAATTTTAATAATTATAATGTACCAAATGCTAATAATCGATACAGCCACTTAAACTACTGTCTTCTATTTTATCTGAAGGTTTAAATATTTAGGAATAAAACATATATTGTATTTATTTTATTAGTGATGACCTAACACTAATGTTCACATGTCTAGCTAAAGAAAAATTGTGACTCCCTTACAGAAAGTGCGAATTTCAAAACATTAAACTGGTATTGAGTCGCATCGCTCAACGTTGTCTACGTTGAGCGATGCGACTCAATACCAGTTTATTATATTAAAGTATTTTTTATATATTTTTGTTTTTGTTTGTTTGTTTGTAGAACTTTATTGCTAAGTTAATGTTTACATTCTTAAAATATTGGAATTTGATTTGCAAAGGCGGGCTTATTCCTTCGAGGAATCTCTTCCAGCCAACCATTGCTTTCGAGTTCCTGAGTGGAATAATGTATGGCGGTGGTAGACAAAAAGTGTATGTAAGGTTAACATAATAACACATTGATGCCAGCATATATTAAGAAAATTGATAAGCATATAGACACTCAAATGTAAATGTAAGGCACAGATACATACGCACTAATGAATAACGATAGAATACAAACAAATATTTAATATAATTGAATAAAAATAATGTAAGCTCAATGTCTCGCAGAAGTACTGAAAAAGCTTTTTAGATGTTTTTTGAAAGAATTTATAGTAGGCGAAGCTCTGATCTCGAGCGGAAGTGCGTTCCAAAGACGGGCAGCATGCACGGTATAAGAATTCCCGAACGTGTTGGTCAGGGAGGCAGGCACCTTCAAGATGGGGTCTTGGCTACATCGTAGACGCTCGTCCATGATCCGAAAATGAAACCTCCTCCTGAGGTACGTTGGAAAAGAAGGATTAAAAAGAACATTATAGAGAAAGGTTAGAATGTGGATTTTACGCCGTAGCCTTATAGGCAGCCAGTTAAGTTGCTGTCGAAATTGCGAAATATGGTCATACTTGCGAAGACCAAATACAAATCGGATACATTGGTTTTGAAGCCTGTCCAATTTATTCAGTAAATCTTCGGAGGGATCCAGAAAGGCTACATCAGCATAATCAAGGAGCGGCAGGAGAAGAGATTGAGCCAGCAACGCCTTGGTCTCCGTTGGAAGGAAATTTTGAAGGCGCTTCAGAGAGTGAAGGGAAGAGAACAATTTGCGGCTTATGGCATTTATTTGGGGTCCCCAAGATAGTGTCTGATCCATGACATATTTATTTTTTATTTATATATTAAAGTTTTTAATAAGAATGTTTCCGAGAAACGATGCAAATACTATTTTATACAACACCATCTAGTCCCAAACTAAGCAAAGCTAGTACTATGGGTAGTAGAAAACGTGTAAGCATACGTAAGTATTTTTTTTTTAATATACACTATTATATTAAACGTGCAATTCTGTACATATATAAATATATTTCGTGTATGGAAACTGGTTATGATTTGGATAAAACTTTTTATTTAAACAAAGTTTATTTTTTAATTTATCTATCTACTTCTGTCTTTCCTGAAAAAATACATTTTTACAAAAAAACACCCAGTCCGCCCAGATATATAATATAAAAATACCCAGGTCAAGAAAGAAACAACATGTATATGAAATTTCAAATTGTTTTTTCGTAATGCTCACTGTGTACAACTAATAAGAGCCGATCGCGATTGACACCGCAACTACTTTCGAAACTCTTAATTGGTACGGTATAAGAACGATAGAAAAGACGAGTGTCAAGCTTGACATGCCATTTGCTGTCGTAAACTTTTGCTTCCAGAGTCAGCGGTATCGGTTATCTGTTTATCAATCAATGAGTCAGTAAGATTTCACTTAAGCTAATTTTAAGTAAAACAATTGATAATAAATATTATTATTATTTTTTTATATTATCATTTGACTTTACTAAAAATTGATAATAAAAAACATAATTTTTAGCAATATTTTTTCTAAAAATAGTACATATTTTAAATAACGATTAATCATTTCTTTTGAAATTAATTATTAGTAATGTTTTTGTAACAATAACTTTTTTAATATATACAACATTAACTAAACACATTAAATATCTACTACAAACTTAATATGTGCCTTAAAAATAACTCTAAATTAAAAATCAAGATGCTGGCGGCGTTATCTCGCGGTATGAAAATGCTGATGCGTTATGCCAGAAAGCCGCCAGACCTTCGGTCAACAAGAGTGCTCTAAGACCCTACATACCCAAGGTCTCGACTCCGAAGGGAAGAAAAATGTATTCGTAGCTGAGACCACGATATTTAAAAAAATATATGTTGGCCGCGCAGGCCTTGTTAGATGTGTCTTCGTCTATTATTATTTAAGAAAGTGTAGCCGTTTATTATTAAAAACTTACTTCTTTTTCTATATACATGCAGTTAACTGAGTCATGTGTGCATGTATACACTTGTTAGACCGCGTTAAACGTATAGAGGTATATATATATATATATATACCTCTTCAATATACTGATTCCCCTAAATTTTAAAATAGGAATATTTAGTGTTATCTAATTTTTAGAGACGCTCCGCTGACCCCATACAGAGGCAGTCTGACGTTTTACAATATCCAGTAATTATGTTAACGTTCATTTCCACCCTTTATATTAATAAGTTTGTGAAATTTGAATAGAAAAATAGTGTAGAGACCGAAATTCGCGTTAGCGTCTACTTGCCTTCCAGCACGGGTTTTAATGTTTTCTGCCATTGTTTTTGTAACGAGTTACCTATTGTATGTAGGTAAGTGACCCGCTGATGGGAGCCAACTACTTACGTGAGAAACGGCCACCTGTTTTTGTACCTTGGCTGCCCGCCACCGCCTCCCATAGCAACCTAAACTTAACTAATTTTCTAAAGTTGATTTACCGCTAACAAATGTAGATACAACAAGTAAGTACCTGCCTACTAGATACAGGCACTTACTTAGTACATGTACGTGGTCAAAGCTGAAAACATTGGTTATGGATTATTAATCGATGCGCCTCAAAACACCAAAAGAATATTTTTTGAATGGATATTTTTGATCAGCGCTGTGCAGTTCACCTACAAGGATTGCTCAGCATGTGTGCGAATAGATGGCAACATGTCACCCTGGTTTGATGTCAAAATTGGTGTCAAACAGGGTTGCATGTTGTCTGCTGGGCTGTTTATTCTGTATCTCGATAGTTGTCTCCAGAGAATAAGATCGACGAATATAGGACTTTGCATGGGTGACCTAGTGGTGAACTGTCTGCTGTATGCAGATGATGCCGTCCTATTAGCAGTCCTATGAGCTGCAAACATTAGTCACAATGATGAAAGACGACTGTATGAAGGAAGGCTTACTATTGAATGCGAAGAAAACAAAGATAATGGTATTTGAAAGAGAAGAAACCAGAACCTATGTAAGGATTACAGTTGATGATGAAGAGTTTGTATATCTTGGATGCGCTTTCAGCAGGAATGGAAGGTACACCGCAGATGTGGAAAGGCGAGTGAGTGCTGGGAATAGCGTGAATGGAGTGCTGGGAAAACTTCTTGGCAGTAAAAACCTGAGCCAGAAGGCGCAGCTGGCTATACACAATGCAGTGCTGGTCCCAACGCTTACTTATGGAAGCGAGAGCTGGGTATGGCAGAGAGAGCATGAAAGTAGGATAAACGTGGTTGAAATGCGAGCGTTGCGCAAAATTTGTGGCGTAACGCTTGTAGACCGTATTCGCAATGATGAGGTTAGATGTAGAGTTGATCTGAAAGAGAGCGTCAGTGTTAAAATAAGAAGAGCATGCTCCGTTGGTTGGACATGTAGAAAGAATGCAGGATGAAAGAATGACGAAGCAGATATACAATGCAAAAGTGGAAGGATGTAGGAGCCGAGGAAGGCCAAGACTTACCTACCATGATCAAATTTGTCGTGTTCTATCAGAAGGTGATGTCAGGAGCCCTAGAAACCGGCGAGCGGGCATGAAAAGAGCAATGAATGTTAAAGAAGCGAGTGAGGTATGTAAGGATCGAGTCGCGTGGCGCTCGGTTCTCTCTGCCTACCCCGTAAGGGATTTGGCGTGAAGTTCGGACGCCATTTCTAGCCATTAAAATCAGTAAATCTTTAAGCTTAGGTAGCGGACCCCGTCAATCCTACTGGATTAGGAAACAAGATAACGCTAGGAAGAAGAAAAATTAACTTCTAGTGACTATTCACTCTGATCCATTGATGGATGTGTTTCTTGTGGTCATTCCACCATATACTGTTCAGTCTCGTTTCCCACTGTAGTGATAACTGAAAACCCTTGATAAAAGTTACGGGAAACCTCATTTTACAAATATAAGTTATTTCGTAACTCATACGTAAACATAAAACAGTTTAGTAACTTTTTCTCCTATATTTGTCAACCGATTTTCTTAAATTTTTTGCTTAGTAATATTACGAACCTTAGTGGTAACTACCATGACCAAATTGGTCGTGTTTTATCAGAAGGTGATGTCAGGAGCCTTAAGAACCGGCGAGCGTGCATGAAAAGAGCTATGAATGTGAAAGAAGCGAGTGAAGTGTGTATGGACCGCGTCTTATGGCGCTCGGTTCTCTCTACCTACCCTGGCGTGAAGATACACATACATATTTAAACTCATATTTAATTCATGTTGTCATGATGTATAAATAATGCGACAGTCATATACTCTCTGCCTATACCCAACTAAGGCATACATGCTTTGCTTGCTAGTCGTGCTGTAATAATACAAGACAAAACACTCCCCCACATCACAAGGCCACAACAAACTCAGGGGACAAAGTATAAAAAAATCTGATTACCTAAAAAATGCTGGGTACTCACATGGTATTAACATATATCACGAGTAGATCCTGAGCATTTTTAATCCCGGAAATGTTTAAAGTTCCTTCAAAGAATTGTTTTTGTTGAACATTGTTTACCGCGTTTCTTTAGGTGTCTTTTATATCATTTTGGATTCAGCCAAAACCTTCCATAGTTATAAGCGCCATCCGACAGTTTTCATAGACACCACTAATGTTTCCCATCATTCCCCGCATATCCCCTGTCTGCACACGTCTGAATAATGCAGACATAGTCACAGTAGAGAGCTTGTATTTCTTATTTAACGTACGGTCATGATACATGCATATATCTATCTATCTATCATCATGCACTTACCTAAGTAGAGTTGACCAATTCTGCACAATTTTTCTTCGTTTTGTACTAATTAGGTATATTAGTGTCGATACTCATTTCCTACGAATACACATAGAGCAATACTATAGGAGCACAGGAAAGTATTGTAATAGAAGCTATACGATCGATAGATAGATACGTACTTGATAGAGTCGAATTTATTTAATATTTATATAATGGGTTGTTTGAGCCTTTGAAGGGAAGGTATTGTATTTTATTAGGGATATTGTTAGTCTTCGTTTACCGTATCAATATAATTTGAACATCGTTTTTAAGTAAGTAAAAAGGGTATTATTTCATTTGATTTTGTTGGAATCGATCCTTGGAGTAAGTATATGTTTTTTATAATTTTTAGAAACTTAAATGACGTTCCTTGATTTAAAATTAACTGTTTTAATGTGAAGTTACCACCGTAGTTCGACTGCTCCTGGTTAAATTACACTATGCCTTAGCACTGGCTCTATAGACGCTGATGAGTTACTACCATTCAAAGATTTCCTTGTTCTCTGTTCATAATCTTTTGCAAATGTATGCACCAAAATAACGAATATTCTATTTCTTTGCTAAAACATTTCCCGATAGCTCATATTCTTCTGACTTAATTTTATTTATTATTCTACCCGCTTTGACTAAACGTTCTCATAAAGCTCGGCCAGGTAGTGCACTTATAGCAAAATGTCCTCGTGGAAGTATGATCCCTGTGAGCGCTCAGTTTTCGCTGAGTTAGCAAGGGCCGTGTGTGGCAGACCGAAAAAAAATAATTTGGTTCGCTCGAGTTCACTGTGACTTTTCCAGGCGCCCGTCCCGTGCATCTGGCGGGACCTATTATTAGGGGACGATTCTTAATGCTTTCTTAGGTATTTTTATATGGCCGCCGTCTTAGTTTTTACGATTGTGATTTTTATTGAATTCCCCCTTCCGCTACGTGGGTGCCCGTGATATGCCTGCGGACGAAGGTAAAATACGAGCCACTTTGCCAGATTTATTTTATACGACTGTGTCGGATACGCCTTTTAGGTTTTATATGTTCTCTAAGACAAAGGAAATCTGGTTAGTTTAATGTGTTATACTTTCCTATATGTTTTTGGAATATGGCGTCGCGACAATCGCGAGTAAGTTTGAATACAGTAAGGAAGACAACATCCAATATGATTTGACTTGATTAAATTATTGCCTACTGTGGTATTAGATAAAGAATATGAGAATGTAATGAATCCTCTACTTGTTTAGCAGCGAATAATAATTATAAGCATTATTTCCATGAAACTGATAACCCACAAGAGCTGGAGTTCAACTTTGGACGTGGAGGGCTTCGCGCGGCTGAAGTTTGCGGTGCCCAGAGTTGGCAACTTATAAAGTGGATAAGATTACCCGTGTAATGGGTACGCTAAGTCGATAAACTTGTTACGCGGTGTGGAATAATATAATAAATTGTTACATTGCAGTGATGAATGACAAACACACAATTGTTAGTAGATACATGACTTAGAATGGGGATCTAGTAGTTTCTTAGTGTCAGATAGCATTTGCAAGTGACTTTGAAAGACACCATGGACGAATTTGTATATAACAACTCCAAATTTTATTTAAATATACTAAAAATGCGTAACATTAAAAAATAAAACATTTAACTTTGTAATAAAACACCAATTTAGTGTTTTTTTTGTTTTTTATACAACTAGATTGGCAAATAAGCATGCGGCCCGCATCAGATGGTAAGCGGTCACCGAAGCCTATTGACGCGCGCGACACCACGGGGATGTTACTTGCGCGCTGCAATCTTGTGACCTAAGGCTATTTCGTCACAGTACCCAGTAATTTCTCTGCCATATCTCACCCTTTAAACCGGAACACAGCTATATAAATATAGCTGCTTGGCGGTAGAAATAGGTGAGACAGAGGTACGTACCCACGCAGACGACTTTTGTATAAAGTCTCTCCCTCTGGTAAATAATCACTGAAGTAGCGGCACGCTATGATGGCCGTTTTGACATATTACAATAGTGATGTGAAAAGTCAATTTATTCTCGAAAAAAATATAATCAAATCTATAAGTTTTTGTTGCAAGTAGTTTCTATCTATAACATCACGCCAAATCCCTTGCGGGGTAGGCAGAGAGAACGGAGCGCAAGTTGTTGCAAGTAGTACCTGATTAAAAAGGTTTAATAAAATAAAAATATAAATGTTTACTCAATATACCTAGTCAGGTCATAAGTTCTGTGAAAAACTTATGATGTAATTAATAATACACTTTATGATAATTATGTAAAAGTTATATATGAAATGAAAGGTAACAAAATGTACAATAAAATTTTATTTACATTATTCGAAATGCCCTCCTCCATTTTGAATACATGCCCTTAATCGACGCGGCCAGTCATGGATCGCAGCACGCACCACATTTATATCTATTTCTGCCGCTGCAGCGCTGCTTTAACCAGAGATGCTCGGAGAGACTCCAAATTCTGATGAGGTTTAGCGCTGACTTTCTCTTCCAAATGTTGCCATATCTGGTAGTCCAGTGGGTTTAAATCTGGACTAGAAGAGGGCCAGTTTTCATGCCCGATGAAGTCAATTCCACGGGCGGTCAACCAGTTTTGAGTGCTTCGTGCCTTATGAGCTGGTGTAGAGTCCTGTTGGAATATCCAGTGTCTGTTTTTGAACATTGTTTGAGAAAGTGGTTCTACTATGTTTGTTAGGACGGTATTTTGGTAAACCACGGCACTGGTTTTCACACCTTTTTCACAGAAAAACACCTCAGTTACGCCTGAATATGAGACTCCAAGCCAAATCATGATTGTTGAAGGATAATGCCCTCGCTGGACCCTCGGAATACGCGTGCTCGCTTCTTCACAACTGTGGGCATACACCTTATCATTTTGTTTGTTGTAAATTTCTTCGATGGTAAACATTTTCTCATCCGTAAACAAAAGTTTTCTGTGACCTCCCTTTGCGTACCGCTTCAGTAGTTGTTTCGATTTTACCACTCTATTCTTTTTTAAATTATCAGTTAAGAAATGACCACTACGTCTCTTATAGGCTGCAAGTCCTAAGTCATCTTTTAAAATAGGTACGCGAAGTGGTTCTAGGTGCTATCTTCATCTCCCGAGATAAAATCTTTTGCTTTCGGACAGGATTTCTTCGAATTCTTTCCCTTACTGCTTTGACCACCTTTTTCGTACGAACACTACGTGGACGGCCAGATCTTTTTCTGTCACGAACAGAGGAGGTCTCATTGTACCTATTAATAGCCCGGCACACAAACATTTTACTAATACCAAGGGTATGGAAAGTTTTCAAAATTGCATTTGGCTCCATACCTACTTTGTGTAATGCAATCACAGCGATTCGGTTCTCTTTATCACCCCACTCCATTTTAATATCGCAAAATATTGTACAATGTATTGGCGCCAAAATGAGAAAATTCAATGAACAATCATATAAAAATGTCAGATTCCAAATTCAAATGTAATATTTTGTTTATTTTTAATTGTAACAGTATTTATGGCCAGACTAAGTATATAAGTCAGGTCAAAACTATATCACAATCGCAGTGCACTCACAGTTTGTACTTTTCGAAGCAACGCCAAGTCGAAACTGCTTTGTTTTGCATGGACCATTGACGCGAGTTTGCTGGAGGTAGTAGTTGTGCTGGCCAGCGATCCAATGTGACGATCGTATTAGATTTCAAGTTTAAAAGTTTTGAATTTCGAAAAACAAATGCCGAGTTTTGTGGTAAATAAGTACACCAATAATTATAATCTTATAAAAAAAAAAAAAAATGTTCGCGGTACCCTAATATATATAGTTTAGAAATCAATGTAATAAATAAATTTTGTGTCCTAAAATTATACATTCGATAAATTTTATGACTAACTGCACGTCACTATCGACAATAAAGAACAGCAATTTGCTCCTTCACATTTAATTATTAATTAATACGAAACTTCATGAGTGGACAAACGTCAAAACGGCCATCATAGCGTGCCACTACAATAAATCGAAATCTATCTAACTAGACACGCCTACGTTCCATGAGTGGCCGGCAGAGAGGACTGAGCATACCATGAGTCGGTTCTTCATACCTTGCTAACTTCTTTGGCATAGTTCACGCACGTTTGCCAGTTCAAAGAGCTCCTGAAATAACTTTCTTATAAAACACGACCAATTTGATAAAGATACCCTTGCAAATCTTACTCTTCCTCGGGTTGTATATCCATCCACTTACTTTTTATATACAACATCTATGCCTCCCATTCAAGCTTAAGACCCATCTGACTTAAAGTGGTTACCGTAGCCTATGAACGTTATACATTATGCAACACATTAAATATCACTCGCGCGATGCCATTTTTGCTGCTTACACAGCAACTCCTTAGGAGTTTATTAGTAACCTCACTCACACGAACTGCTTTTTGCGCCCTAACTCTCTTAAAACATCCAGACCAAGAGAAATAGTCAAGATCATGCACATGAATGTTTGTCCTATTTGGGAATCAAATCCATGAGCGTTGGTGTCAAAGTAGCGTTACTAACCACTGCGCCACCGAGCTCGTTAAACGTTATGTTACATATCTGTTTGTTTTATTTTTGCTACATTGACGAGCTCGGTGGCTCTGTCGTGAATGACGCGACTTTGACACCCACGCTCGTGGGTTCGATTCCCACACAAGGCAGACATTTGTGTGCATGAACATGTTTGTCTTGGTCTGGATGTTTTAAGAGAGGTAGGGCGCATCAAAGCAGCCCATCTGGGGAAGTAGCTCCACCTCACAGAAAGCCGTAGCCAAATAACAACTCCCTAGAAGGTTGTTGTCTTCCTGCGTGTGAGTGAGGTCACCAGTAAGCTCGCAAGGAGTTGCTGTGTAAGCAGCAGAGGAGGCATCGCGCGAGTGATACTTAATATATCGCAAGAGTTAATAGCGGCTACGGTACCCGCTTTACATCAGGTGGGCCGTATGCTTGTATATCTCCCGACGTAGTATAAAAAAAACGGGTTGCACTCCGGGAGTGCCGGCAGAAGTGAAAACTTGAACATTAACGTTGTGCATTTTTGAATATTTTGGGATGGTTAGGGAATAATTTCGCACGAATTGCTTTATTTATCAGTATAAAAGTACTATCAGTAACTTAAACCAAACAGCAATTTTTATAAACTACGTTGAACAAAACGCGTAAGCGCCAACAATTTCATGGCGCTTACAACGTTTTGGTCGCGAGAAAATAATGCCCTATGAACGCAAAATGAACGAAAAATGTCATTGCTTGATCTAGCGCTTCATGTTTTAATTGTTTAATTAGAAAGAACTAATGTTTTGCGCTGCAGCGAACTTAAGTTCTAATTCTCACCAAAATCTTACGGTCAGGGTCACGTGTCCTGACGGCCAGACGGCCTGACGCGAGTTTAGCATTTTTTACTCATCCCAAAAAGTTCACAAGGCCGCTAAAGAAGTTTTCACTTCAAAAAAAAATGTCAGAACCAACAAAGTACGCCGCTTTTTATCACAATACCCACACTCTTTTACACTACTAATATATCGAGAATCTTATATACAAAATATACATATATACGCAAATATAACAAATAATATTCAGTGATTTCCTTATGCGCTATATGTATGTGGTAACAGCTGCAAACAACGCTACTCTCAACGGCTCTTACGTACACATATTTCATATTCATAGCTATAAGTACTCACATACGTTCATGCCGTAGACTTATATACCATTTTACATACGTATTTGTGTAAAATGATAGCAGGACATTTACATTATGGACAAAACAACCAATAAGTTAACTGCTTATGAAGACAGCCCGCGCTCACAAAACGTTGTGTTTTAGCGCCGAGCCGACCCGTAGCGGTGAATTGAGTTACTACCCAATATCATTCTCATTGGTTCTCATTCGTTACTTCCTTTCATGTAAACAAATTACATCTAGCACGAAGAGATTAACAAAACTTTAATATGATTTTTACGATAAAGTCCTAGTTATGTATACAGGCATCACTGCCATCAACGAGCAATAAAGATCAATCGTTTTTAGGGTTCCGTACCCAAAGGGTAAAATTATTACTGAGGCTCCGCCGTCCGTCCGTCCGTCCGTCTGTCACCAGGCTGTATCTCATGAACCGTGATAGTTAGACAGTTGAAATTTTCACAGATGATGTATTTCTGTTGCCGCTATAACAACAAATACTAAAAAATAGAATAAAATAAATATTTAAGGGGGCTCCCATACAACAAACGTCTTTTTTTGCTCATTTTTGCTCGATATTGATAACGGCAACAGGTAGACGCTTGAAATATTCACAGAATATTAAGTTATATATTCACTTTAAGAATAAATAATTAAATTGAAATAAAGCAAATATTTAAGGGGGGCTCCCATACAACAAACGTGATTTATTTTTGGCGTTTTTATAGATGGTACCTACGGAACCCTTCGATTTTTTTTATACAACGACGAGAGGCATACGACCCACTCGATATAAAGCGGTCAACATAATATGAACTCTTGCAAAACTTTAAATATCAATTGCGTGATGCCACCTCTGCTGCTAACACAGCAAATCCTTAGGAGCTTACTGGTGATCTCACTCACACGTACGAATACAGGAACCCAACATAGAGTTGTTATTTGTCTGCGGTTTTCTATGAGGTGGAGCTTAGACGGGCTGCAATGATGCGCCCTACGTCTCTTGGATTATCTCGATATGTTGGATTTAATAAAACTGAGTCCGTCAATTGGGTGCTGTTGGCACAGAGCATTTTTAACGGTGGTAGGGTCCATCGAAACAGTCCGACTAGGGAAGTCCACACATGATGTTGAATCCACAATGAATGTTCTATACAACATTTTAATACTTGTTTGTTGTTCCGTTTAATATTGTTTATTATTTTATCTATTATTTAATAATAAACTGAGTGGTGCTCGGTTAACCAGCAAAGGATTTGCCGTGAAGTTATAGATAGATAGTTGATATTTTTTAATTCATTACTATGTTCTATATATTTCAATCAAAGCAGAAAATCAGACAAATGAAATAAATATCATTTTGTCAAATAAAAACTCTTTTTTTGGCTACAGTAACCACATTATATCAAGTGGGTCTTATGCTTATATGCCTTTCGACGTTGCGTATAAAATATTTCATAAGAACTAACTAGGGTCGACTGGTGCTCAGCCATAACAGCGAAGGCATGCATTTATTAAGGGAAGTAAGTGGAATGATTGTCCTTATTAAAGGATATCGTTAGCTACGAGTAGATATTGTTACTCGACCGGGAGTGCAGATGGCTCTCCTGAACTCGTTTTATTCCCTTTTATCGTCCTTCCAGTTTTCAACGACGTCTTCTACACGCGTCTGTCTCTCCATTATCATTGCTTGCTCAGAAAAATAGGAGGCAAGTCCAATAGCGTGATCCAGCTGGACCACGCTTCCATCCTCTGTCAGAACACTACAATGGTCTGCAAGATCCCCGTGAAGAAAAGTGATAGTTGCCACTCAAAACACATTCACAAAATCATTAATGTGTTAAGGTTGTCCAGGACACCGATAAATCACACCACAATTAAACGGGACGGAATTCACGGAGAAGTTTTCGGATTTACACGCAAACTGTTACATGTTAATGATAATATTACCCATAATTTTATATGAAATACTCGTAGGTACGAATATGAAGCCATACTAAAATCGATGTACGTACCAAGATGTACGTACAGTAATATAAGTTGTACATAACTCTCCTGTCAAAAAATATCTTTATCGTTGTTATATTAGGACGGTCATCCAGTTAGTATAGCTCGATGTTTTCAGGAGTTAATACTAAGCAAACTTGAATGTGGTATTTTTTGTGTTAGCAGACGATGCTCCAGCTGCGCGGCGTACCGTCACCCGGAGTCTGAACACAATAAATGCAACAAATCGATGCATGCACCAACTGCACGATTCATTTGATCTGACACAAATTTATCCGCACCACGGGCTCTTTATTTACACGCCGACGATGTTCAGTTTGTCCTGACAAATTCATAAATTACCGACATCCTCACCGCACCGCATTCGTTCAGCTTTTATTTTTGTCACGGACTTCTTGTTCGTCCGTATCGACGGCAACCGCTTTGATGTATGGCTCATTACATTACTCTACATTGTCCAATGATGTTTAGACAAAGTAGCTATAGGTGCGCGCTCTACCTACTTTATGTTCACATGATAATTATAATAACACTATGATATTTTGTATTTATCTACAATATTATTTATATCCAGCATTGTGTGTTTTTTTAATATACAGTTACTATAATAATTTATGTAATTACGAAAGTAGTTAATACAGTAGGTTACATATAATTATCAATATACAGTAACGGTGTGATCAAGTTTCACTCAGTCTTTATAAATAAACTTAAAACACAAAACCTTATTTAAATATAAAATTCGATCTAATTCGTTAGAGCCGTTTTGGAGATACACCTAACATATTTATATACACGTTAATTACTCGTACAAAGTAATAGTTTGGGTCATTATACCTTTGTAAGAAAAATATAGTATAAATCAATCCGCATAACGCAGTTCCGAAAAATATCCACGTTGAGTGACACTCCATTTGAAGATGTTAACTGCTATTGTATACTAATATCAATGGAACACAATATTATGGAAAAAATGAGAATGATGAAAAATCGCCCTCCCCTTAAAATATGACACAAAAACCTTTGTATTTTTAAAATTAAATTGTTATTGTAATAAATCCTTATTAATTTAAGTAGAGATAGGTAATGTTCTAATCAGCAAATTGTGCGTGGAGTGATGGAGTGTAGGCGGACGGGCGGGACAGCAGGGCGCGGCGGCGCGGGCCGGGGGCAGCGCGGCGCGCTGTCTGGGGTGACGTCCGTTGACTCACGCGCGGCCCGTGCGCCGCCCGCCCAGCGTTACTCTACGCCTAGTCCATGGCCGAGACGTCAATAAATCACACAAGCTCACCTGCCATAATTACTTTTTAAGGAAAGCCGTCAGTCTGCCTGCATGTTGGCTATGAATATTAAGATACTTGTAATAAAATTGTAGCGGTTTCAATTACTATGAAGAGAATTATTGTTGATATAGCCAGACTCTTCTGTCAATAGAGAAGACAAAAGAGCTATTAATATAATTATTATACCTCTGCCCCTCTGTTCGTCTCGCGCTGCTTGTCGTAACATACAAACTTTTGAAAGATTTTGTATGATGTTTTACATGGTGATGATAACTCACATCCCGGACATATATTTCCCATAAATATTTAGGCCAATTTTTTATCACCGTGTAACTTAAAAAATCATTACAAATCGTTATAAAATTTCTAACCGCAGTGGTTTCGGGCTATGCTTCCGCCGAATCCAGCAGGAGAACTCGGCGGTATAATTTATATAATATAGATATAATTAGTCCCGGGCACAGCAGGAAAAGTAGACAGATTTTAAATTATCGACTAGCACAAATATTTTGGCACGTGGCGCTCGGTTCTCTCTGCCTATCCTATAAAGGACTTGACATGAGAATATATTTTGACGAGCTCGGTGGCGCAGTGGTGGTTGACAGCGTGGTGAAACGCGCTGTTACGCTACTTTGACACCAACGCTCGTGGGTTCGATTCTCACACAGTACAAACATTTGTGTGCATGAACACGTCTGTTTGTATTGGTCAGGGTATTTTCTATGTATAATAAGTATGTATTTACAAAAAAACATGTATGTACGTATGTATATCAGTTGTCTAGTACCCATAACAGAAGCTTCGCTTACTTTAGGGCTAGGTGGCGCTGTGTAATTTGTCCGACAATATTTATTATTCATTATAGATAGATAAATATTTATATTACAATATCTACTATCAAAATTGACATTACAGAAACATAAAACCGATGTTACTTGACATACAACAAATAGGTTATTTAATGAGTAAATAAAAATAATTTACAATTAAACTTAGACGATACTAAAGTAATTGACTTCCAATCATTTACGAAATCGATATAGATTTTAATGGATAATTTCTACAGCATGCTACTGGTGTTCAATTCTTAGGATTAACTCATCATTCATCATCATCATCCGAGCGTTAATCCCGGTCGCGACCTAAACTTTTGCTTCAGAGCCCCAATCCCCAATATCTCAAACTATTAACCCAAAACTAAATTGGAAATAGTATTCGGAAAAGTAGTTCTAGTATAAGTAGGTTTTCATTTGTTATAGAGTGCAAATGAAAACCTACTTATTCTGGAACACACTTTTCACAGCTAAATAAATTAGCTTGAAAAATCTGTTATTACAGTCATACATACATTATTATCTATAGGTACTACTTACTTACTAAAATATAAAGCAGTGGGGTTTGTTTGTTTGAACGCGCTAATCCATGGAACTAACAGTAGGATTTGAAAATTATTTTTGTACTCGATACCCCTGTGGAGCCAACTGTGTTCTTGGGTATAACAATTGACTCCAGACTACAATGGGGCCCACAAATTGAAAAATTATCAGGAAAACTAAGTTCTGCAGCCTATGCAGTGAAAACTATTAGACGGCTCACTGATATTGATACGGCTAGAATAGTTTATTTCAGCTACTTTTATAGTATTATGTCATATGGAATTCTTCTTTGGGGTAACTCCGCGGACATTAACACCATCTTTTTATTGCAAAAGAGAGCCATAAGAGCTATCTACAAACTTGGTCCCCGGGAGAGCCTTAGAGAAAAATTCAAAGAAATTAATATTTTAACAGTCGCATCGCAATATATCTATGAAAATCTTTTGTATGTCCATAAAAACATAGACTCATTTTGTAAAAAGAGTGATACTCATAGCATAAATACTAGATATGAGCATAATCTTGTGTTACATGCAAGCCGTCTCCACAAAATAAGTAATTCTTTTATGGGGCAATGTATACGGTTCTATAACAAACTTCCCAGCAATATAAGAGAATTGTCAATAAACAAATTTAAAACCACTATTAAAGCCAAATTGTGTAGCAGGGCATATTATAAAGTATCTGACTATATTAATGATAAAAATGCCTGGGAGTGAGTCGATCCAATTATAATGTTATTAATAAAATATGTAAATTTGTTTGGATACCAAAAGAGGGATGCCTGAGTTTTTTGGCAGTATTTTTATCAGTGCTCACCTAGTCATAAACTGCACGGTAGGGAAAAAAATTGTGAAGATTCCAAACAAATGTAGCCATTTTTACGGAATAAAAAGATTTTGACTTTGACTTTGATAGCTTAAATTTTTAGGAAGGCTATTCAACATTATGAGACGACCCTTAGACACTGAAGAATAATCCGGTAAGATTTTTATTCTGCACATCCTGATCTCTGACCATCATATGAACAACTCCTCTGAACACAACCCACTAACTGGAATACACAAAAGGACGCGAAATCTGCCCTTAGACTTACGGGCTCAATACCTTGTGTAACCTGGGGCTCTTCAACAATTCTCCTGTGTCATCTCTGAAGCAAATCACAAAGTATCCATATTTCACCACTTAAAGGTGCCAATAATACTTCATGTGAGTTCAGGTTTGTGATTTGTAGGTGGCTTAAATCACAGAATCTATATAAACAAAAAAAAGAATCTTTATTCAGTTTTTGTTTTTATATTACAAAGCGTGATTATAAGTCTCCTTTTAATTATATAAATACTACTGTTAGGAGACCTCGCTCTTTCACAGCTAATAGTTGCCGCTAGATAAATTGCACTATGCAACACTCATACTAGACTAACAATTAAAAGTATAGTAAGTAGTAATTGTTCAAATTTACATAACTTTTTTAAATCCTCAGACTCGTCATAGTTAATTAATCTCATATTTCTCAGATACGTACTGATTCAATGAATGAATACCAATGTATATTCGTATTCACCAAGCTGTAGGTAACATGTACGCCAATCGGGATGCTAGCTGCCTTTTGGTAAATGCAGTCTTCACAGAAATTATCGGAGACACGACCATATTTTTTTATATAATAAAAAATATATGTAATATAATATCATTATAAAGCATATCTTTTTACTACAAAATTAAAATGATTTGAGAAATAGAGGCGGTTTCAATATACTGACTTGAGGTACGCCATAACTTATAGTCATATCGGAACTAATTTGACTGGCGATATCGTTTCATTCCACATTATAATATTATATTAATACATAATATAAAACTATACATAAACTAAACTAAATCACGTGCTAGTGTGTGATAGAAACTACATTATTATTGTCGGTTCAAAAATTAACGACGATAAGATTTACTGCTAAGTTTCTTTCAACATTCCTTTTAGCCAATCGTCGTTTCCGAAATACTGAAGATAAAAAAATACAAAGTGAGACAGAAAACGATGAGAAAATAATAACAATAGAAAATATATTACACGTGCCTAATTGCCTACAAAGGGTATTTATTATGCCTTTGGGAATTTTATTTAATTTCCTAATACATCTTTATTTACTATATCTGTGCCTCATCTTGAAACTCGGTACACGTCCGAATGTTGTGCTTCTCGCTTGAGTTGTTACAGTTTAAAGAAAAATCAAGAGCCTGAGAAACCTCAGAAAAGGCAGGGCGCAGCACGATCGTTCGCCGAATCCTACCTCTCTTCATAGAATTTTAAAAACAACTTCATATTTTATTGTCTAGGAAATAATATATGCTGTTCAAATTTCGTGTTTTTGAGTTCAATAGTTTCAGCTCTACGGTTATTAATCAGCCATTTACACTTTTCTTTATGTAATAGGTAGCTTACACTAGAAGTTTGCCTAGAGCCTTGTTCGCAATTGAAAAATAATTGAATATATCGATTGGCATTTAATTGAAAAACGTAAATTTTCAACTGATGCTATAGTCAACATAAGTACGTGCTGTTCGGAGATAAGGCACGAATACCTCAAAGCTACCCTCACAATTTATGAGAAAAACACTGCAAGCAAATCTGGATTATTTTCAGTTGGTTACCAAGAATTAATTTGACTTGATTTATAAATATAGTACCTATAGTAATACAGCTGATATCCATTCAGTGCAACTCGTTAAACACTCTCGCCTGAAATCTGAAATAAATTAAATAGTCGACACATGCATACAGATATTTTATTGGATGCATACAGGATAATCAGGATATGTGATAACATAGTCATTATTTCGTATCTTTGTACGAGTATTATAAGGGTTCCTTTATTGTGGCGTGGTGGTAAGCTAGGCAAAGGTAGAGGACTATTCAGGGGCTTGCAAATAGCAATTGATTGTGGTCTGCTGTAACACAAAGTTAGGTCCCCCAGTCGGGGTGCTTATTATTATCGCTGTGTCCGGTCAGTCTTTTGTCTACACTAAAATGTGATAAATTCCCGTGGGAACTATACGCCATCTTTTCTTAGGCAATGTAATATGCGATACAAGTTTAAAAGTATTGCAACTAGCTCGGTAGACCAGTTTTAGAATGGTAGGTGGAATAATTATTTTTATATCTATGATATGTTTTTGTACAAAATTGTCTACGTTAATGAACCTGCGGATTTGCACTTTTAAAACAAACACCCTACATGCGTAATCAAACTGCTAACTCACTTCACTAATTCGCAAAAATAAAACAAACCTCCAGGGAGATGTTATTTGGTTTTCTACGTAGTGTAGCTACTTTCTCAATCGAGCTGTACCTAAGCGCTCATAGATACAGCCCAAGGACAATTTAATTTTATTTGTACTTCAGTAATTCTAGATGTTGTCGGGCCAGTAACTATGGTTTCCAGACCGACCACGAATATACGTCATTAGTCAGAGAATAAAGCACAAATTAGTAATTAACACTAAAAGGCATAATTAAAATAATAAACTTATGCGTTCTTAAAAACTTCGCATCGTGCCAACGTGTCAGATACTTTCTTTCCTCTTTTATATACCTACAGATAAATTCGACTGTCTCATAACAATTTCAAATTTATAACAATAAAGTTACGATTGTTCGTTTCAACGCCACGACTTAGATAAATTGCCCTTGTATTGGACAATTTGTTGAATAATCCTTGCATTTGTTTCAATTATTCCAGCTTCCTACTTGATGGCCGTTTACCTACATTTAAACCGGGGTAGGGATTTATTGACGCGTGCTCGGAATGTACATTGAATATTATGTATGTAATTATACTAATAGATATTCATGCATTGTACCCGTTCTGCGTACAAATGTCGACTTTATGTTATTGTCCGCAATATCTCTACATATCATTTACAAAACGATTTATAATTTTGTTTGGAGAATTTTCGAAAAGAAGGCAATTCTTTCTTAATTTTATGTAAATGGTACATTTTCCGTTCGAAAAGGTAAACACAGATGACGAGGAGATGCCGAGTACTTCCGAATTCCGATTTTAAAGGACGACAGAGTCCTTTTAGAAGAAGCAAGTTGAAGTCACGTTGAAACTTACTTTGTAAATACTTCTTAGGATGAGTCGAATTTCATTAAATAACTTGAAATTATCTAATTTATTTAAGCACGCCACTTATAACTCTTTTTCTACGGCACGTGCTAACAGTAACCTGATGTCTCCAATTTGAAATGCAAAATGATGCTTCGAGGTTCAATAAGAGCCGCAATACAATAAGTAGATAAGGAACTATTATACCTTGTCCGGCCATAAGTTCTGTTACTAATGAATATGCATTTTTTTTTTATCAAGTAATGTAATCTTAATAAACCTTTTATGTACATATTTATGGAAGTCTCAGCAAAAAATTAAAAATGATTCTATTTTTGGCCATCTTTGGCTTTGATACAAGCCTTTAATATGTCTGGCCATGAATTCATGGGAAATTTAGGCATTGCTTGCTCCAGAGATTTCTTAAGTGGCAGTCACCTTCACCATGTCACCATGGGATGTCGCGCAGGGCTCCGTGCTCGGGCCGGCGCTATGGAAAGTCTAATGGACGATCTGTTGCGCCTGCCCCTACCAGGGGGGGTTAGTATGGTGGCTTACGCCGACGACGTGGCTCTCTTGATCGAGGCTAATTCCAGAGCGGCCATTGAAAGAACCGCTAGCGTGGTCCTGGACCTAGTCCGCGACTGGGGTGTCCGTAATATACTGGAATTCTCCGGCACAAAGTCGCAAACTATGACGGTGAAGGGGAAGTTTCAGAGATCCCCAGTCATTAAACTCGGCCAGTCCTCGATCAGGAGCGTCGCGGCGGCAAGGATTCTCGGAGTGGAGGTGGATTCGGCTCGTTTATTTACCGCACACGCTGTAGCGATAGGAGAACGAGCGGTAGCGTGTTTCGCCAAGATGGCAAAAATATCTGCCTCATCGTGAGGTGTTAGATACCCTGCTCTGAGAATCCTATATAGGGGGACTTATGTGGCTACGCTAACTTACGCAGCCGCAATATGGTGCCATAGAATGAGTGTGTACGTATGTCGCAGCGCTGTACTGAGAGGCCAGCGGCAGGCACTTATAATGCTGACTAAGACCTACAGGTCCACCAACACAGCAGCCCTGCCTGTGCTGGCAGGCGTCCTCCCTCAGACCTGGAAATAATCCATGCTGGTCGACTGGAGGGTGTGCGTAGAACCCCGATCGGACGAGAGTTGATCAGGCGAAAACGCGAGATTTGGATCGCCACGGTCGAGGAATAGCAAAGCCGATGGAGTGGGGAGACGAAGGGCGAAGAACTCCGACGATTTTTCCCGGACGTGCTGGCTCGTCTCAAGGCCTCTTGGGTCGAGCCGGATTATCCTACCAGATCCTGACGGGTCATGGATGTTTCAGGAAGCGACTGACAGAGATGACTTTGAATGCGGGAAGTATGTGCACTTGTAGTGAGAGCGAGGAGGACAGAGACCACGTACTGTGGTCCTGTCCTAAATATGACGATCTGCGAAAGAAGATGAGGAACGGGATTCAGCGCGACGAGTCTAAACCGGGACCGGTGTATTTTGCGGACCTTGTGTCGTCGGCGAACTTCGCAGCCTTACGTGGGCTCGCGCACGCCTGGCAGGCACGTAGAAGCGCGGAGGAGTTAGCCGAGCGGGCAGAAGAGCGCATGATGAGGAGAATGTCGACTAATGGACAGCAGTGAAGGCGTTAGTATAAATGTCGCTGCCCCAGAAGGGGGAGAAAGCGTTACGAGACATTGTGGATGAGATCTAAAAAACTTGTAGGGTGCCAAGCGTTGCCCACGGCACGGGACAGAGCCTCAGAGCAGCAAGTGCCGTGCGCAACTCCCGCGATTTGGCTCATATGACCGCGAGGTCGGTGGAGCCATAGGATGGTGGTGGGACAAAGTGGCAGTCAATTCCAAAACTTCCTACTCCTACAAATTTCTTCTGACTAAATTCGTTGTGAGTTCCAAGGCAGCTGTAGTTTAACACCCGGGACGGCAGTGAACTTCACTGTTCATTGCCTTTTTGTTGGTCGCCGCTGTTAATTCTGGCTACACAGTAGACACAGTGGTGGGTATGAGTGGTGGGCATGTCCCGTAAAAAAAGTGGCATAACGTCGGCGTGTCGCTTCGAGCAGGTGATGTTCTCTAAAACTGACCATAATTTGTAGTCTAAGGGGTTCAGATCTGGGCTATACGAAGACCAGTTTTCAGCTCTTATAAAGTCCGGAATTTTGGACTCGAGCCAGGCTTGGATAGTTTGTGCCATGTGACCAGGTGCAGAGTCCTGCTGGAAAGTACACGGTACATTAAAACGTGTATTGCTGAGAGGTTTCACAACACGATCCAAGACAGTCTCTTGATACACTTTGGCTGAAGTCTTCACTCCTTTTTCAGAAAAATGAAGCTTTGTGACTCCCTGATAAGACACCGCCTACCAAAACCATTCCAGACGCAGGATGATGACCACGTTGTACCTTTCCAACCACTTGGGCAGTTTCTTTAGAATTGTGTGCGTCCACTTTGTCATTTTGCTTGTTGTAGTGCTCTGAAATAGTGAAAAATTATTCAATAGTATAAATGATATTTCTTTGCCTTTCACCTGCCTATCGCGATAGAAGACGTTTGATCGATCCAATGTCTTCAACTGCGGATTGGGAAGGGCTACGCATTTCTTCTCCTCCTACCCCTGGGGGCAGGTTTGCTTCTCGCTGGATGATCCCAGCGCCTGTGCCGACGCTGATGCCGATGTGATTCTGCAGGGTTGGAACTTTTTATTCCTAGCTCTGCGGTGCCCATAGGCGGCAAGTCCCGCCCATGTTTCGATCGATCTTGCACGGATGCGTCTAGACGTAAACAGGATTCGTATCGAGCCTGGTCCAATACTCAGGTGGCTGGTAATTTAAATGCGGGTTCACTTAAAAAAAGACTACAACGCTGCCTCCAGGTTTTTGAATTGGGTTGCATCGCGAATGCAAAGTTAGAATTTGTTAGCAAAATTGTCCGGGGCGTTCTGGTCTGTCGCCAAAGCTGTTCAGATTAACTTCTGTCAGTCGTCGTTCGCTCCGTTACGCAAAATGGACGAATCGCTGGCCCATAGTGTAAAGGAGAAAGCCGATATCCTAGGCTGTCTTTTTGCATCCAACTCGACCCTTAATGACCAGGGAGGAACTTCGCCGACCATCCTGCGGTGTGAGAGCTGTATTCCAAAAATATATAATTTCTCGCAAAAAGCTGTTCGTAGAGCCCTTGTCTTCTTTTTTGATGGAATTCCACCCATTGTGTTGAAGATGTATGCTCCGTAGTTAGCTCCGCGCCTCTTTCGGTGCTCCTATTCGCTTATTTTGTCACTTTTTCCTTTTGCATTATTTCTACATGATCGGAACATGCCTACTGTTGTCTTAACACTGTTTTTATCTTTACATCATTATTGCGAACTCGGTCTGCAAGCGTTACACCGCAAACTTTGCGCAACGTTCAAATCTTGGCAGCGTTTATTATACTTTCATGCTCTCTCTGCCAAACCCTGCACCCGCTATACCGCACCGCGTTGTCTATAGCGAGCTATGTCTTCTGACTCAGGGTTTTATTATCAAGATTTTGTTCCAACGCTTCATATCTTTGTCTTTAACTCGTCTTTGAATGACGGAGCGGTTGTGGCACCTATCATTTTGTATTGCGGCAGCTGCATACCGGAAATCCTAATTTCTCAGTAAGATTCTTAATATTCATGTGATCAGTAGGTCAACGGCTTACTATCAGTGGTGTTCAAACTGCGTGCTCGCAAATTGTATTCTGTACTGACGTGTTCTTTTTACTCGACTGGCCAAATCCGTATTCAAGAAAGACTCCTAACCTAAGCTGAGTCGGCATCAGGAGTAGCAACGTACAAGTGATACTTTGTGTATTGCAAGCGTTCATTGACCAAATTAGAATATGGGTATTAAGGTTTGTTTCGGAATCAGAACCGGAAAGGCGAAGTAGAAGAGAGTTGAACGTGTATCATATTAGAGTGCAGGACCGACTCCTTGCATTATAGACATTATTAGTTTACTCACTACAACTGCCATATGGCTATGTTTTATTCATTCCAATATAACTTCACATTACATATTTATATAGGGCATAGCTAGTTTTTCCAATCAAATCAACACTAGTACGTTGTGAAGCGGTTAACTTAACTAACCCTAGAAAAAATGGCGCTCATTTTGCTCCCAAATTCCCTAACATACCATACCGTACCTACAGAACCACCGCGCCTTATAATTTGTTTTTAACAGGTACCCTGTGACCTGTTTTCGTTTTTATTGCATTATGACTATTATTGCCATCTACAGAGCAGTATAGGTATCCTTTTCTATTCATAGATCTATGGCATACACGTACATGTATACAGAATAAGAAACACGGTGAAATGAATTGGTTGATCTTGAATAATAACAGTCATCATTAGTTTATTCAGTGAATACGAGTGTGTCGAATGGTTCATAATTAGGGTATCATTGTCCCGAATTTAATGAAGCGAGACGACTTGCTCCGATACGACGGCGCGGCGGGCGGAGTTCGCCCCCTGCGTCTGATTGTAATAAATTGACATTTCTTTCGGCAATAACGCAATTAGTTATACAGTATACTTATCATAACCCGCCTAATAACGACATGTGGGCTGGAACATGATTCGTCGTTTTGTTCACTGATTGATAAACAAGGAATGATGTAGTATAACGGTTGAGTGAGACGAAATGCTGCCGTACAAGCTAACGTCTTGATCTTGGTTCAGTACGGTCAGGGTAATGCAAGGGTTTATGTATTTACATTTTGTTTAAAACCCATTTAGGTTGCTAGCTTCTCAAGCATATATATAGGGCAAGGGTTTGTGCTGCCTCCTACGCTATTTATAAACTATGTTGAATATTAACTCACACCAGAATGGTTTGGGTCATAAAAATCATATAATCCAAAGCAAGTTTGTGAAAATATTTGTTCTGAAAGTTGTGTTTGTTGTGATAGCTTGTTCAATAAAAGCGTATAATAAGATATTTTTGTTTGGTTTGTATTAGCTAATTCTTCATTGCACATAAGTGTTAACATATCAATATTTGAACAACAGTTTGCAAAGGCGAGCTTATCTCTATAAGAGATCTCTTCCAGCCAACCTGTGCTGTGGGACATTTTGTAAATAGTAGATAAATAAAGTGCATGAATGATATTAAAACACAAAAAAAAAACTAAATACATATTTACGATTAAATACTTATTAATAATAATATTACTTACATAAAATAATATATATATATATATATATATAGGTATATACATACATATATCTACGTGATAATCGATAGGTAGTGGTCTTTCAATCTTTTTAAAAATGGTGATAGAAGAACTTTCACGAATATACAAGGGTAATTGGTTCCATAATTGTGCAGCCCGGTAAGACTAAGAATTATAAAAGCAGTTGGAATGCGCAGTGGGAAGGGCTAAAGTTTTGGTAACGCTAAGACGTAGAGGACGGCATGTAGAAGGAAGCAGCTGGAAGCGGGAACGCAGACAGGAGGGTGCAAACAAGTCTTTGAGCATCTTATACAAGGAATATAGAATATTGAGATTCATCTTATACAGGAATTTACAATTTTACAATTTACACAGACTTTTTAAAATACTGATGATATTTTGTAATGAGAGATTGTTTCAGGCAATTTATAATCTTGATTTCATCGATATATAGGTACCTTATTTCTTGTGAGATAATCACTACACGAAAGTAAGTACTTTATTAGTTGTAAGCAAATCGCCATATGAAAGAAACGTTCGGAACGTTTCCCAAGTTCCATTGTTGTGTTATATTCGGGTACGATCCGCCGCGCCGCACAGTGGTTTCAAAATCAACATTCTTTTTCATAGGATTAAAAAAAAATTAAGCTAATTTTTCTTTGTCTCTGTCTATTAATAACCACTTCTGATATTTTTACTTATTTTTTGTAAGGAACTAAAATGGGGGAAAAAGTTCTCGTAATCGTTTAGAAGTTGCAATCTAAAACTTTCGCATAATCAATTACGAATCGACCTCACCACTAGTGTACGTCGGCTACGTACCGCTTCCCACGATATGTGGATTAGTCTTCCTGCGACCACGGATGCTGCAAAGCATTCGAAACGTCAGGTTCAACAAAATAAATAAAACACGCGAACTTCCGTTAAAAAAATTGTTTAATTCAATGTGTAACAATCGCGAAAACCTAAGACAATACTATCTATATGTGGATTAGATTTTTTTAATTTAAATGTAGCTACGCCTATGGATCATTATAAAGAGATATATAATTACATTTGTTACACACACAAATTTATTCTTTATTCTATGTCTAGAGTGTAAGGTAAGAAGATTAGACAAGTCATTTTTGGATGCGCATTTCAAGTTTCGCACGTTACATAGCTTTCTCCTACTCTTACATGCTGCTTTCTTATAGAAGATAACTTCTCAAATTATTGAAGGCCGCGTAGTCCAAATTGGTCAAGATTTTTTAGCAGGGTTGTCAAAGCAAAAAAAAAGAAACAGTGCTTTAGCTAGATTGAGAAACGATCAGACACTACACTAACCAGGTAGCTCAGCGCATCCTCAGTCGATTTTTCCACGTCTGGAATCATACTGACAATCAGAAATGACCTTGATTTTATTACTAAATATGCACGTTTCGTGACTTATTATTGCTTCGATGCTAGAGAGATAAATAATAATATTGACAAACGATGATTTTTCATTCACAGAATATAAAGTAATATAATTAGAAAACACCCATTCAATGTCATAAAAACATCTAATAGATTATCAATTAGAATAAATGTAAATGAAATTACAAATATCTATGAAGATATCATGATATGATCCGAAAACGTAGCTACAATATAACAAAAAAAAATACCCATCTTATCGTGACGTAGCGGGTAAACACTAAATCTGTTGTCTTAGATTCGTGGCTGGCTAAAATATTTTGAAAGTTTTAGCTTGCAAACCGTTTACGAGAATTAAATTTATATGAAGAAAGGCTTACAATTGAATGCGAAGAAAACTAAGATAATGAAATAAGATAATAAAAAAAATAAGATAATGTATTTGAAAGAGAGACAACCATATGATAACTTTTGATTTTGATGATATGATTGCTTTTAGCAATAAGGCCGCCTTGTTGCATAATAAGTGTACATGTTTTACTATTTTTTTAAGAAATTTCCTGTAACAATTATTATGTAAATAAAGCTTATTCTATCTTCTATCTTTGAAGCGCTTTTAGCAGCGATAGAAGGTACACCGCTGATGTGGAGAGACTAGTGAGTACAGGGAATAGCGTGAATAAAAATAAATAAATATTGTCGGACAAATTATACAGCGCCACCTAGCCCCAACATAAGCGAAGCTTGTGTTATAGGTACTAGACAACTGATAAACATACCTAAATACATTTATTTTTTTGTAAATACATACTTATTATACATAGAAAATACCCAGACCAAGACAACCAGACATGTTCATGCACACAAATGTTTGTACTGTGTGGGAATCGAACCCACGAGCGTTGGTGTCAAAGTAGCGTAACAACGCGTTTGACCACTGCGCCACCGAGCTCGTCAAATAGTCGTGAATGGAGCGTTGGGTCTTCTAGGTAGCCGAAATCTAAGCCAGAAGGCACAGCTCGCTGTACACAACGCGGCGCTAATCCTAACGGTAACTTATGGAAATGAAAGCTGGGTATGTCAGAGAGAAAATGAAAGTAGAATAATTGCGGTCGAGATGCGAGCACTGCGCAAAATTTGTGGCATAACGCTTGCTGACCGCGTTCGTAATGATGACGTACGAAATAGAGTTGGTCTGAAAGAGAGTGTCGGTGTTAAAATAAGAAAAGGCATGCTCCATTGGTTCGGACATGTAGAAAGAAAGCAGGATGAAAGAATGACGAAACAGATATGCAATGCGAAAGTGGAAGGATGTAGGAGCCGAGGAAGACCAAGACTAACCTACCATAACCAAATTGGTCGTATTTTATCAGAAGGTAATGTCAGGAGCCTTAGGAACCGGCGAGCGTGCATGAAAAGAGCTATGAATTAAAGAAGTGAGTGAAGTGTGTAAGGTCCGCGTCTTATGGCGCTTGGTTCACTTTGTTTACCTCCAAGAGACCTGGCGGGAAGATATACATATATACAAATTTTTGACATTTTCGTTACATACATAAAAATAAATAAAAACCAGTCGAGAATGCGCAATCTTGGATTGCCAGAGGAACACCTGGCTCGTCAATTATATAACAATTTTTTTTTTATTATTTGTCGGCCATTTTGACCATGTTCCTTAAGGGATAGGAACGGTGTTCCTGAACATTCCTATTCTACATTTTTATGCTGAATCCGAATATGAAGTCAAAATTCAAATATTCGAAAAAAGCGACAGACAAACATATAGACTTCATATAGGAACGGTGTTCCTGAAGACTGTAGGTTTTTAATAAATACTAGAGCATTGATATATACTTTTTTTTCAATTTTTAATTATCAGGAGTGATTTCGAATAAACGGAGATAAAGAAAGTCAAACTTCATGTTTTAAAAATCCTGTGAGTATAGATGCCGATTTTGAGACCACTATGCGCCGCCCGTTGTAGACGGAGGTCGGCATGGGGACTATGGTGGTACACACGCACGCCGAGGACTATCATACTGCATTTAATCATAATGAAAGCGAAATCAGCGTCGCCCGGCTGCAGCCGCGTCAGCTAATGCTCCCGCAACATGTTTTTACCTCCTCCGGGGGTTATACACAACCTTTTAAAATGAATTTTCACGATCTCTCGGACAAAACAAGCCACTTTTATATATCGCTTTGTCGGAATTTTTAGTTGATGACGCAGGATGGTTGAATGCTTTTTGATTTCAGCACTTTTATAAACATTACGTGGGTGATTTATTTAATATTATAAATGAAGCCGTTTATTTAAGGAATAAATTCCCGGTGAAGTTTATGATAATAATTTAAGTAACAGTTGGCAAAAATTGTATTTTATCAGTTCTTATTGATGTAAAAATCTATCTAACTAAAATAACGGCTTAATTTTATTTTAGTTCACCTTACATATTCCACGCATTTATTAATTGTTAGTTTATAAAACCCCGTAATCTTCGTCTAAATAATAATATTAAAAATAATGTGTAGTATGACGACTTATTTAAAAAAAATTTGCATATGTGAAATACAAAGCATCCGACCAAAAAGCTTAATAACCTTTTGTGTAGCGCGACCAGTTATGACAAAGCGAATGTTCTACCCCTCTACGAGGCGCTTTGTCTACTAGATCGAGATAGACGCGTAAAATTTGATACGGGAATTATTTTATTAGATCCAACACACACGTGCGCGGTGTGACGAATGCGATAACGCCGCCGGCGGCAGCCTGACAACGGAACAATTGCATTCCACATGAATTAACAATAATAGAGATGAGGCTACGGAAGCTTTGTGCTCGTAGCACCGTGACTCGATGCCCGGAATGGAGTCAATTGCTATTACGTAGTTGGGTGGTTCTACGTTGTACCATTTAGGCGTTCGTAGTTGATGAGCTTCGCGTGGCTACCCGTCAGCCGAAGCACTTCCGAGCTTGATGTTGAAGCTTGACGTCGCGTGTACAATATCCCCATAACTTTATACGGATAATTCTCGGCAAAACGAAGTTAATTACGATAATAACTTGGTCTTGTTGACTTATATAAAAAAATAAGTACGCTTTTAAAGTTTCGACACGAATAAATAATATAATAAATGGAATTCGAATTAGGTTACTACTACCAATTAGATATTATGGTATAACAGACGATACCGCTCATGTAAATACACGTTATTTAAATTTATTTAGTCGGAAACTCGATGTTGCCGTAATCGAGAGACTGTTCGCCGTGAATCGGGAAATGGCATAAAGCATCATCTACTGGTTTGTTACGCTACACTAACTTGTCTACTGTTTCTACTTATAATGATATTTCATTTCAGTATGATAATTTTAAAGGGATTTCATACGCAAACGCAGACTTATATGACGACACAAATCGTTTCGTTACGCAACTTTAGTACTTACGGAATAAATTCGCACAAAGCATTCCCCCTCACGAAATTGGAAACGGTGCCATCGGCAACGTGTGTCCTTGACAGGCACAACGAAACGTCAATGAAATTTAATATTCCGTTTACGATAACCCAGTTATCGTAACGTAAGCTGTGTATAAAAAAAGCGGCGAGTACAGGCATCCCTCGCGAGTCTCGCGACGGTGGTAGTACCGCTTGCCTGCCCGCCGCCGTCGCACGTAAGCCCTCTTTTGCTACGAAGTTGCTACGTACGCACACTGCACATTACACTTACTTATATATACACCATTTATATAAAATGATGACCTTTATTATTTATTTTATTTATTGTACGAAGTTAACCTTTTCGTGTATGTAAATCTATCCATCACTTATATCGTAGATGATATTATGTTGTCTTTAGTTTTATTATTTTTAGTAAACGTATATACTTCACGTTGTATTATCGCTGCGAATCGTATCTTATTTTGTAATATGCACTTAATTGGCAATTTATACACGAGTATACAGTCAGCATAGTCAAAGGCCTAGTTATAGAAGCACTACTGCCATCTATTCTAATAGGAAGCTAAGGATCAATTGATATCTTGTATTTAATAAAATGAGTCCGTTCATTGAATCTTTCTTGTGTCATAATATAATGTTAGTAATGATTTACGGCTCGAAAACAGATTAACTAAGAGGTAATTATTAAATATAATCATTGAAAGTTCTTTTAAAAATATTTATTTTGGTTTTTAGCCATTTGACCACATTCTTGTATGTATTTATATCATTTTATAACTATTAAATATGTAAGTATTTTTTTGTATAGGTACGATCCGAATTTGTACATAACATCACTATAAAAATATTTTAAAACAAAGGTAAATAATATCTGATAATTACAATCTACATGTAAATAATGGATTTCATAAATTTATATTATTAAAAAAATATTAATAGTTAAGTCTAGTTTTACTCATTATAAGCATTTTAATATTTCCGTTTTATTAGTATTATGTAGTTCTTATATTCGTAAAACTCACAGAAACAAACAATCAGAGAAATATTAATTTTAACAAATAAATAGTAGAAGACAAACTCATGTTTCAAATGACTTCAACGACTTATTGGTATAGGTAATATTTTATTTTGTTTAGTTCTCTGCTAAAGAAGCATGAATTCTGCACAGGTTCACAGCACACACTTTTGTTGTAGGTAATAGTTGTTATAGACCTGTTGTTTTTATTAGGCGTGTATACGTATCTATTTCCTATAGTATTTTTGTTTAAATTGTTTTATATCGCTAACACTTATAACATGCAAGAATTATAGTATAAAATAAATACAGCAAACTACTAGTAATTTATTGTCTCCTAGGGTAACTAAGTTTTTTTCAAAGACAGCAACCATACGAAAGAATAGTTTATGATCATGAAAGCCCACAACAAGTAGCGTAGAAAGGTAGTTTCGATTCTATTTACATTAGAAGTAGAGCGATGAATTTTAACTGGAAGTTATTATTTTTACATGTAAAGTAGATTGTAATCTCATGTATTTTGTTGCAGTAACGGTATCACACTGTAAAATGTCGAGCCAACGATGAATGTAGTATAGACAATGAGGAAATTACTTTTTACAAAATGAGCTTGTTTGTTGACTTGCGTCAAATCAAATCGTCAGTTTCAAACCTTTCGGAAATGGTCGATAAGATTTCCTCTTCGGTAAAAAAAGACACGATTCAAGAAGAACCTCCGAAGAAGGAAGAATCTCCGATGTACGGCAGCTCCACAATGTCTTCAATGTTTAAACCATCTACTTTAGGATTTGGCGTTAGATTTTCTAGCCAAGAAGATATATATAAGGACATGCCTTCTTCTCGATTACGGTCTCACATGTCTCTACCTAATTTGGGAAAAACTGATAATGTATTCGAGCGACCTTCTTCGTCGCGATACAGCGAACGACCCAAAATAGTAGAGATAGATGATGATAAGGGCGGTAAACCGAATATACATATCTCTTCAGAAAATTTGAGTGAGTGGATAGTGGCATCCTTAAACCGACGGCCACATTTTGACGATAGTGGAGATATCCATCCGATGGACTTTTTAGAAAATGTAAAATATTTTATTGATGAATTAAAAATGGCCCCAGAAAAACAGTTGCCTTTTATAATATCGTGTCTCGAGGGAATACCGCTGATGTGGGCTCGATGTTTTCGAAGTGAATTTAGAGACGTTGAAACCTTTTGCAGTACTTTTGAACAGGAATTTTGGGGACTAGACAGGCAAAAATCAGTGCTTTACGACATGAAGCTAGGAAAATATGACGAGGCTAATTCCCGGATGAGTATGTCAGAGTACTTTCTTCATAAAGTTTCTAATTATAGGCACTTGAATCCTCCTCCGTCAGATTTAGAGATAGTGTATTCCCTTGCGGCTCACTTTCCCTCGGCCGTAGAGCTAGAGCTGCGCCTAGCTCCAAAGCCGACGTTGCGTGATGCTTACCGCGTGCTACGCCGTAGGGAGGGCGAGGCTGGCGACTTCCTACCCAATTACTTGTACGAAATGTGCGAAGCGTTTCAGCGGGGCTCAAGGCCAGATTCAGCCAGACGTCCTGACTCATTATCGTCGATATCTAAAACAGATCATGGAAGTAAATCCGTCAAGTAATTAAAAGTAACATAGGAATGCATACCGCACTTTGAATTTATAATGTCTTTGACATTAATATTATTAAAGTACTTTCGTAAGATACAACACTGCCGTTTTAATGTAGCTACGAATATGTAGATAATTATTATTACTTATAGTTAAAGTTCTCTTCGTGTATTTATTAAGCTTGTAAAGACATTTACTTACCATGTAGTAGGTGCTATACTGTATAAAAAATTGTTCTTAATAATTTGTTGTCTTATTATAAGCCACTTCTAGTGGCAGACGAGTAGCAGGTACCATTCTATATCATGCGGTCTAATGACCGTATCATATGAAGTGGTTACTGAAATCTATATGCTTGTATCTGGTAGGTAAACTCCCTGGACTCCCTGTGATGAAGGCTGTGCATTGCCACCCCGCTGATAATGTACCACCTCCTCGGCGTTTCCTCTTTTCAATTAAAGTGCATTTGGATCAAATGACGGAAATGTATACCGGTAGAAAAAAAAATATTTTTGTGTAGATACATAACAATCCGAAATGGACGGTTAATTCTATTCTTTATTAAACTATTCTTAATGGCACGAAGCTAAATCCTAAGAACTCTGCTTCGCCATATAAAAATATATAAAAGAATGAATGAACGAAAAATCTTTATTACTACAACACAACACAATACAGATTACAAGCAGTGAAATAAATTAAGACAGTTATTTCAGTGGTTGTAGGTACACTTAATTTGAAACAATTGTTTACAAATGTATAATATTTTTTGATTATTTCGATGTTAATCACACAATAAATGTTTGTTTAACATACTGTATGTTATTCTATTATATCATTAAGAGTCCATACACGAAGCATGAAACTGGCACATTATTGCGGTTAAAGTACTTGTTTAAGAATTTGGACGTATTAAATTTAAGTATTTTTCTGGAGTCTCGTACGTGAAATGAGAAGTACCCAAAAAGAAATGTTTTTTTCTTTTTCTCATCACGTGTCATTATTATATCTAGTTAAGTAGAATCCATATATGATTTTTAATATTCTTCAAAAACATAAAAATAGAACTCAGTTAAAGTAATGAGTTTTTGACCATTTTAATAAGTGTTCATTTCAAAAACTACATGAACAATGTAAGGATTTTGTGTTTGTCTGTTTAAGCTAGATCAATTGCCGAAAATTTTTTTCATTCTTGTTGAACCTAGGGCTGTTCGTTTTGTTATAGATAGATATAGTAAGTAATGTTTTGTAAATATCAAGATAGGGTATTTTAGAATTTTGTTTATTTTGAATATTACGGAAGGTTCACTATGAATTTAAAAAAACAATCGAGGAGATAAGATAAAACAAATTTTAAAATTAGGTTAATCATTAATAAATAAGTATTATTTTAGTACAATAATATGTACGTGTATTGAACAATTTATTTTTCTCCTATGCAAAGTTGTATACCCAAAATAGAAATTATTAATCACCGGCGTTCCTTTAAATTCTGGATGCATGATACTCTAGAGAAATTTCGTTCCTAATAATAACCCAACTGATTTCCATTACATACAGGAACTACTCATAAAATAATATTGAAGAACTCGGTGGCGCAGTCATGAATGATGCAACTTTAACACCAACCCTCGTGGGTTCGATTCAGACACAGGGCAAACATTTGTGCGTCTGAACATGTCTGTTGGTCTTGATCTTGATGTCTTAAGGGAGGTAGGGCGCAACAAAGCAGCCTGCCTGGGAAGTACCTCCACCTCGCAGAAAACCGCGGTCACATAACATCTTCCTAGAGGGTTGTTGTTTTCCGGCGTGGGAATGAGGTCGCCAGAAAGCTCCTAAGGAATTGCTATGTTAGCAACAGATACTTAATGAGTGATATTTAATGTATTACAAGCGTTCATAGGCTACGGTAACAGCTTTACATCAGGTGGGCCGCACGCACAGTTGTATACCTTCCGAATAAGGTCCTGTATAAAAAAAATCTTGAGTTTTTGCAGTATTTATCTAATGTAGAACCTTTCGAAGATTTTCATATTTTTATTCGAACCCGTTAAGTATAAATTATCCTACGAATAGTTTTTTATGAATTTTCTCTTCAACGTTTTTGCTCTTAAAATATATATAGATATATCGGTTCTTGCATTTTCTATACTAAAACATTTCTATTTTTAGCGGGTTCGAATCAAATATTTTTAATTCTTTACATCTGCTATGAATTTCATGCTATGAGTATTAAAGAAGCGAGTGAGGTTTGTTAGCCCTCAGTTCTCTCTGATTACCCTGCAGGGGACCTGACGTGAAAATATCCATACATACATATTTGACTGGGAAAGAAGAAATACCCTGCGCTATTTATTTTACATTATTTATAGGTAACAACTATTAATACTAAATACTAACCATACTATGTATAGAAAAGTGAAATAATTGTAAATGAAACTTTGTTCGCCTTTCCTAGTAATCCATACTAATTTTTTTTCTTTTATAAAAAGAAGTTGATGTCAGGAGTCCTAGAAATTAGCGAACATGTATAAGAAGAGCTGTGACTGTTAAAGAAACAAGTGAAGTGTGTAAGGACCGCGTGATGTGGCGCTCAGTCCTCTCAGCTTACCCCGCAAGGGACTTGGCGTGAAGATATACCTAGTATTTATACAAAAATATTATTGGGCGTATGAACTACAAGAAGTATTTTTGTAAGGAAAATAGTTTCCATACTTGTCATCCAGCACAAAGAATACCTATATATATCTATACTTAAATTAAATATATAGTTATATCTCTGGTTACAGTTGGTTGGTTGGTTTAAAGATAAATAAGATTCACAAAAAAACATTAGAAAATGATAGCAGTAAAAAAGGAACGTTGTTATGTCACAGAGCATTGCACGAGAGCCAAGGCAACTGGAGTGAGAGTGACTGTGGAGAAGCTCGTCGAGCGGGCGCACTATGGGGCGGCCAGGCACGAGCGTGCCGTCGACAACCCACTGCCATGGCCCATGTGGCAGCCGCTGCACGCCTAACACGCTCTGCGTGTCTCGCCGCACATGCCGGGGACAGGTGGAACTGTTCTGGTATTGAACTGGCACCAAAATATAGTCCGGATCTGCTCACAGGTATGTATTCAAATATAGAGACACACTCGATGTTATCCTGCAATAGCCCTGATACATTTAATTACAAAGGGACAATAATATGACTTATGTAGTAAATTCTTAGGGCATAAGCGTAGCGCAATAAAGCATGCCAGCCTCTTAACAGTTTCAGCGGAGGTTTACTGTAGTCCGTACTATGCTGTCCGGTCGTCACGTCGGCAGCGGTGCTTCGTGACATAGCTTTTGTTAGGTGCAATAGGCACCACATATATATCTTCCCACCAAGCCCCTTGAGAGGCAGGCAGAACGAGAACCGAGCACAACGTGACTCAGTCCTTACACACCTTCCGTGCGTTAATAGTCTCGAGTTATTGTTTAGTAATTTGGGGCACTTATTCGAAAATCGCCAACCCTATCATACTGCAAACTGAGATAAACAAGTGGGAAGAAGCTATTTCATGTGTAAAGGCTTCTTGAAACGATTGTTGCCGCCCGGGTTTGCTGTCAGTAGCAAATTGCAACAGGAACGGTCGTTACGACCCCGGCTGCGGCGGCCAAACCGGTGCTAAGCGCCGACTACGGCCGTGCTGACAACATAATACTCGTACCTATGTGTAAGACCCTTAAAAGCGTGTCCAAAATTTAAATAACTTATGAGTGCTTTTTTTTGCACACCATTGTTTTTTGAGGCCCATCTAAAATAATCCTTGCTGATTTTTTACCTTAATGATTGATACAAGCCGTTGACAATTTTGTCCGATGTTTATACACAGCCTAATATTGACCATAACTCGATACCACACAAGTTTTCCTAATCCCTACTTCATGAAAGTCAAACCTTATAGTACTCGTAAATATCTTCGCTAACATGCCACAAGAACTACAAAAGCCTCTGAATACGTATTTCCGCAGCACGAAGTACTTTCGTATTCAATTTATTAAACTGCATTATAAAATGGATTTCGTTCTGTCTAGGACGAGTAGGACTTCCGACAATAATGAAAGATAAGGGAAGGCAAGTTTGTCGAGTCTTTTAAATCAACGGGTGGCATTGTGCGGACGCGGCCGGCGGAACGACAGCGCCCTTTCTTCGAGTGCGGTGCGGCGCGGCGCAGCGGCGGTCAACCGAGCTCCTGCTCGTTCCGCCCCGACCGCTCTTTTATTTACATGTCACATCCACGGTATATTTATCGCTTCACGGGCAATTAATGTTTAAATTAGTCTATTGTTTCGCATTTTAATTCACAACTCAAAAATAATTATTTTCTTCATTTGAATTCACGCCTTTTATCTTCAAGGGGTTCCGTGCGTGAAGCAACGATATTTTTTATATGACGTCGGGAGTCATACAAGTATACGGCCCACCTGATATATAAAGTGGACGCCATAACTTATGAATGCTTACAATACCTGAATTATCGCTTACCTTAGGAGCTTACTTACCTTACCTCACTCACACGGAAGAACACAACAACCCTCCAAGGAGTTGTTATTTGGCTGCAGATTTCTGTAAGTTAGACACTTCCCCAGACGGGCTGCTTGGATGATCTCTAACTCCTTTAAAATCACCCAGACCAAAACAACCAGCACACATGGTCATGCACACAAATGTTTGTCCTGTGTGGGAATCGAACATTGTTAAAAGTATCATTTCTGACCACTCTGACACCGAGCTCGATAATGATAAACAGGTAAAATATTTACGTACTTAACATTTTTTTACTTTTACCAGCTAGTACGATAATACTTATACGAGCCTCTTTTTCATATCTACGTTACTTTTCTATTAGAACTTATGCAGCTTAGGTATCCAACAAAATATATTGTGACTGTAATTCGCTGAATTCATTCAAAAATAACAGCAATGCTTCATTTACATGCACAACACAAATTTGCGTCAATAATGACAGTAACTATTATGGATGCGTAAAGAAGGTAACATTAAATAACCGAAGAAGTCACGCGATTTGTTAACCCGTAGTCGGCACGAAGGAAGTCCCGGCGGTCGCCATGTCGTGAACAAAAACATGTCGTGAGCGCCATGACGTGCCCACCTGTGCACCGCATATCGATCCCTTCGAAATATATATCGGTAAGAGCTACCCGTGGCACGCTATAAAAAGAGCACGCTGTTACTAATGGTTGTTACCAACTTTGTAAACATCTAGCCTATTTAAAAGTTATTTATCAACTTCACTTGTTATCTTTTTGAGGTGTATAGGTACGTCTTTCGATTTGCTTCCGTAGTGGAAGTCAATTCAGAAAACTGATGATAACAAAATCGGGGGACATTGTTTGATGTTGTAGCTATCTATCGTTAACTTTTAAAGTTAAATTACACCACTTGATAGCTAGGGGCATACGAATATATTTGGCTTAAATCTTGAAGTTGCATTGCATGTTTGCAGGTTTTAAAATGGCAATCAGCAAATCGGTTTTAGAAAACATAAAGCTAGCATCTAGCTGGTCATCTTGTTATCTATTACTTAAACAAGTTACGTCTTAAATACCACAAAGCTGCAATTGTGCAAGTGTACGAACTGCCTGATAGTAAGCAGTTACTGTCGCCTATTTACAACGCCCCTTTTGAAGAACCTCATATCTGTTGGGAAAGTCTCAGCAGGGAGTACCGTAGCTTAAGAAATCTCGGAAGAAAACTTATCTGGAACCAGCCACTGCGGATCCAGTGTGTGAGAATGTATCGCCGTTGGCGAGCATTGTGGTTGTAGAAAGAAGCAGTATGTATCGATAATAGATTTAAGAATTAACATATTTTTCACTCTTACTGGAGGCAAATTAGTACCTCACGCAATAAATTATAAATAATATTTTTGAGCAGCCATGGCAGCGTCGGCATGTTGCACTTACTAACAGTAGTGGCTGGGTGCCGGCCGGCGCTAGGCCGCATGAACTAATTGGTGGCGGAAGCACACAAAGCAGGTTAGATCAAATTGTATGTAAATTTGACTTTCGCAAAATAACGCCTGAATCTATTAACTAATATTTTTTAAATAATTTAGCTTGTTCGTATTTCTTCGTTTGCCCAAAATTGTACAGTATTACAAGTGCATAACTAAATATGCATTAGGATATCCTAAAATGAACTGTATGAAAATTTTACGATCTACTGGTAACGTTTAAAAACAATTATACTTTTTTCGTTACATAAGGGACTCAACACTGTATAAGTACCATTGGTCTCGGGATCGGGCTGAGCTAGGACAGCATTCAAGCACATTCTTACCGCGTAAATATCTAAATACTTGAAAACTAAGGACCGCCTACGCTGAAGCCAAAGGGTAGTCTACAGTTTGAAAGTTCAAAGGAGATTGAAGTTTCTCTAACTGATTAAATTCGGAACAAAGAAATAAGAGGAAGAATCATTACCTCTGCAAACATAGAAGTGGTATTGGGTCGCACATATCTGCTGAGTTAGTTAACGCAAATATATATTAGTATGAAGGCTGCGTAAGGTTTAACACTCTACATGAATCGGCGATCTCAAACAAACGACCAATGTATGTGCAACAGTGGGGTATAGGTAATACATTGTACCTACACATAACATCTAGAAAATAGTATGTAATTTGGCGGCATTAATTACGTTAATATCTAGAAGAAACAATTAAAATGAGGTGGTCTATCTTGTTAGCCGCCTCGTCTGCTTTATTTGTATGTAAGGATAAACTCCAAAAGAAATAGACTTCTTTTCACATCAGTTGTTCACAATCAGCGTTACAGAAGGCATAGAAAAAACAACTATGTAAAAGTTAGATATAGAAAAGACGACAAACAATGGCGAAGTTTTTCTAGTTTTAGCATGGTGGCGACTTTGTATAGTTGGCAGCGAGTGCCGGCTGCCAGTCGGGTGCCGAGTGCTTACTACGAACTACGGTGCATTGTTTTTGGTCACCACTTCGTCGAGCGTCTACCCACTTTAGGAAATTAATTGACACGGAACGTTGTCGGCTACAACAAAACCGTTGAAATCTTCGGAGTGCCCCCGGCTTGATACATTTTAATTAAAAGTTTTACGAAGCGAATATCGTCTGCGGTTGTCGTGGTAATGAACGGCGAATAACTTTTCATTAAGACTCCTAATAAGTAGCAATTTACTTCTGTAATTGTCTAAGCGTCATCTTTCTATGAATAAGGTACTTTAGGTAGATAGATATATAATGTTTTGATAGCTACGAAATTAATACGAAAAATTAAATAACAATTCTGCAAAACTTGTAATGGTAATTCAGTTCAACTCAGATGTTGTATCTCTCTAAATCAGTGGTTCTTATAGCCCAGTCATATTATGGGTTTCACCTCGGAATAAGCTGTAAATTGGTAGAAACCTTTATTTAGGCGTTCTAAATGTTGTCTCAAAAGTCTCATATAATCTCGTGTCCGCGTCTTAAGATATTCAAGGTCAAAGGTCGCAAAAATCGGTTTTTTCGCGAATATTTCGCTTCCTATGCCTTAAATGACATTTTTACCTATTATGAAAAATTTCGTTTGAACTTTGATGACGTTGATGACAGTATGAGAGAGAAGAAGAAAGAAATGTACCGTCTATGCAAGAATGAAACCAAGGCTTTAGTGAAAGAGAAGCGTGTAAGACAAATAAATTATGAATGAGGAAGAGTGGCTGACGAAAAACTTCGAGGCAAATACCAAACTCTTTGGAGAGAGGTAAAGAATTCTCGGAGTAGTTCGTCGGCATCCAGTATGAACAAGATTAAGTCTAAAGCTGGTATCATTCTTGCAATTACTCAGGAAGTGTTAGAACGGTGGAGTGAATATTTTGAAGAAATGTATGAATATGCCTCGGACGCTGACAATGAGAGTGAGTCTGATGCTCACTCCATGTTGACGGCGCCCGATGAAGGAATAACTATGGATGAGAAAGAATGGTCTATACGAAGTTTGAAAAATGGAAACTCTGCGGGAATTGATATGATCACAGCTGAGATGATCAAACTAGGTGGCACTTACATCCGGGACGCCTTCTGGTACTTATGCAACCAATGCTGGAGAACTGGAAGGGTCCCAATGTACTGGGGACGCGCAGTCATCGTTCCCTTGTATAAAGGCAGGGATCACGCATGGATTGCGCCAGCTATAGGGCCATCAGTTTGATCAGCTTAGCAGCAAAAGTATATGGAAAGATAATTGAAAGGAGAATGAGGGTGAAATCTGACGAAATGCTGTGGGAGGCACAGGGAGGATTCTGAAATGGAAGGGGATGTATGGATCAAGTTTTCTCGCTCCGGAATATCGTAGACAAGCATCTGGCCACAGACCAGAAGGTTTTCTGCGGTTTTGTGGGTCTTGAGTATGCATTTGATAGGGTTGTGCGAAAGGAACTGTAGTGCATATTGCCGAGATATGGGATTGACGGCTCACTGCTCCCTGCTGTGCAGTCCACCTACAAGGATTGCTCAGCATGTGTGCGAATAGATGGCAACATGTCACCCTGGTTTGATATCAAAATTGGTGTCACACAGGGTTGCATGTTGTCTGCTAGGCTGTTTATTCTGTATCTCGATATTTGTCTACAGATAATAAGATCGACGAATGTAGGATTACGCATGGGTGACCAAGTGGTGAACTGTCTGCTGTATGCAGATGATGCCGTCCTATTAGCAGAAACACCATCTTACCTGCAAACACTAGTTACAATGATGAAAGACGACTGTATGAAGGAAGACTTACTATTGAATGCGAAGAAAACAAAGATAATGGTATTTGAAAGAGAAGAAACCAGAACCAGTGTAAGGATTACGGTTGATGATGAAGTGATGGAACAAGTGGATGAGTTTGTATATCTTGGATGCGCTTTCAGCTGGGATGGAAGGTACACCGCAGATGTGGAAAGGCGAGTGAGTGCTGGGAATAGTGTTAATGGAGCGTTGGGAAAACTTCTTGACCGTAAAAACCTGGCTATACACAATGCAGTGCTGGTCCCAACGCTTACTTATGGATGCGAGAGCTGGAGTATGGCAGAGTGAGCATGAAAGTAGGGATAAACGCGGTTGAAATGCGAGCGTTGCGCAAAATTTGTGGCGTAACGCTTGTAGACCGTATTCGCAATGATGAGGTTAGAAGCAGAGTTGGTCTGAAAGAGAGCGTCGGTGTTAAAATAAGAAGAGTCATGCTCCGTTGGTTCGGACATGTAGAAAGAATGCAGGATGAAAGAATGACGAAGCAGATATACAATGCAAAAGTGGAAGGATGTAGGAGCCGGGGAAGGCCAAGACTTACCTACCATGATCAAATTGGTCGTGTTCTATCAGAAGGTGATGTCAGGAGCCCTAGAAACCGGCGAGCGTGCCTGAAAAGAGCAATTAATCTTAAAGAAGCGAGTGAGGTATGTAAGGATCGAATCGCGTGGCTCTCGGTTCTCTCTGCCTACCCCGTAAGGGATTTGGCGTGAAGTTATAGATAGATAGATATTTATGGAAGTCTAAGCAAAAAATTAAAAAAAAATATTTTAGTGGAAATGGCCACTTTTGCCTTTGATTCTTGGTCAGACAGACCCGTCAAGGCCCGTTATATACACGTTTCTGTACATTTCGCCATAAGCGCCTGGTCATATATGACCAGACGGTGCTCGAAGGGAAGCCTGTCCTTTAATCTGTCTGGCCACTGTTTAAGCATTGTTTTCATGGGAAATTTAGCCGCTTGCTCCAGAAATTTCTTAGGAGACTTTCTTGCAGTCTAAGGGATTCAGATCTGGGCTAGACGAGGGCCAGACTTCAGCTCTTATAAAGTCCGGAACGTCGGTTTCGAGCCAGGCTTGGGGAATTTGTGCCTTGTGACCAGGTGCAGAGTCCTGCTAGAAAGTCCACGGTACATTTTTAAAAAGTGTATTGCTGAGAGGTTTCACAACACGATCCAAAACAGTATATTGATACACATTGACTGAAGTCTTAACGCCTTCTTCACAAAAATGAAGCTTTGTGACTCCCTGATAAGACACCCCCCACCAAACCATTACAGACGCAGCATAATGAACACGTTGTACCTTTCCGACCACTTGGGCGGCTTCTTTAGAACTGCGTTGCGCGTGCGTCCTATCAGAAACCTTCATTTCTCGCGATTAGGTTTTTTGTATCCTAATGGCTTTCAGCGAATTCTGGCTTTAACAGAATTAACAGCTTTTGTAGTTGTAATGGTACGCGGTCGCCCCGACCTTTTATGGTCTTCAACAGCGGAAATGTTGGTATATCTGTCGATAGTACGATATACGGACTCTCTGTCGATATACAGTCTTTCTGAAGTGTCTTGAATATGACCGACGGCTCCATGCCCACTTTGTGCAAGACAATCACTGCAATCCTATTTTCTTTAACACTCCATTCCATGTTGTAAAACGGTGGGAAATCGAAAGAAGGCTTTAACATAATAAACGCATTCCAAATTCAAAATAATTAAAGAGTTGAAAAATATGATACTTTCTCGAGTCGAGAGAAGAGTGAGTACATGAAATAGTGCGAATAAAACGCTGGGAAAACTTTTAGGCAGCAGAAACATAAGCAGACCTCGTTCTACACAATGCGGTGATAATCCTATCGCTAGCATATGCAAGCGAAAGCTGAGTAGTTATGACAAACGCAGGCGAGTTGCGAACGTGATGAAAATCTTTTTGTTTATAAAAAATCAGGAGACATTCAAGTATACAGCCTACCTTTGCGACGACGATGACGTTGAATGAAAAGCTATAAATGTTAAAGCAGCGACAGAGGTATTATGACGAGCTCGGTGGCTCAGTCGTGAATGACGCGACTTTGACACCAACACTCGTAGGGTCGATTCCCACACAAGGCAAACATTTGTGTGCATGAACATGTCTGTTTGTCTGAGTGTTTTAAGAGATGTAGGACACATCAAAGCAGCCCGTCTGGGGAAGTACCTCCACCCCACAGAAACCGCAGCCAAATAACAACTCCCTAGAGGGTTGTTGTGTTCCTGCGAATGAGTGAGGTCACAGTAAGCAGCAGAGGAGGGTAGCGCGAGTGATACTTAATATATCACTAGCGTTAATAGGCTACGGTACCCGCTTTACATCAGGTGGGCCGTATGCTTGTATGCCCCCGACGTAGTATAAATAAAATCGGCCAAGTGCGAGTCGGACTCGCGCACGAAGGGTTCCGTACCATTATCTATAAAAAAGGCAAAAAAATCACGTTTGTTGTATGGGAGCCCCCTTAAATATTTATTTTATTCTATTTTTTAGTATTTGTTGTTATAGCGGCAACAGAAATACATCATCTGTGAAAATTTCAACTGTCTAGCTATCACGGTTCATGAGATACAGCCTGGTGACAGACGGACGGACGGACAGACGGGCGGACGGACGGACGGACAGCGGAGCCTCAGTAATAGGGTTCCGTTTTACCCTTTGGGTACGGAACCCTAAAAAGGTGTGCAAGGAGCATGTGGTCCTGAATCCCCGCAAAGGACATGCTGTTAATATATAGATAGATAGTAATATCCTTTTTTATATTAAATTAATTTTTAGGACCTACATACAGGTAGAACTACACTTTCATGGTTTTTACCTGAGCTCGACTAAACTTATCTCAAATTGATCTACTCAAATGTTGAACTGGCATTTAGAGGATTCTGGATCTGACTGGATAATCCGACACTCCTCTAAACTGACTCCGCTGCAAGGAAAGAGAAATGGCATTTCAAAAGAAACTTACAAATAAAAAAAAACAAAAAATTATATAATTAGGAAAATATTTGTATCCCCAACTTTTATACCCACTGAATTAAAATATTCGATAGAAATGTTAACTTTTGCAGAAGCTGTTGATTACATTAATTAATTTAATTTAACTATGTCTTTATTCACCACAAGTATCAAAATTTTCTTTCCTTTATTGTAAAACTGTATACACAAAATACCTATTATATTCGTTCATAAATACAGCACGGAATATCGGAATATTTACCGTCTTTGAACAACTGGCAACGAAACTGACATTATTTTTATGCACTAGGATTTGTGGGAGGAGGATTTGTGTAGGAAGTGTTACATCGCCTGTATATTTTGATCTATTCTAAATATCGTGTTATGTTAGTAGATATTTTGTGAAATTACCGAAAATGTGTTTTAAAATGTATTTCGTGGCAAATAATCGCCAGAAAAATATCCGACTACCTATTTCAAGAGTATTCATGTTTTAGCTACGTTTCTAAATCTCTATCCCAGTCAGCTCGACCTTAATCTTCATATTCATCATGATACCGCGAACACAAATCAATCCGCAAATCCTTATTGATGAGACAAAACTTTTCTGAAGAAAAGTTATCTTTGTTCTCTTAAAGGAACGCTATCAAAAGTCCGTCTTACAATGCGATCAGCGACAAGGGTCGAGCTACAACGAGACGGACAAAAGATTTAATTACACGCATGAATCAAGCGTGGAGAGCACGGGGCGGAGGCGGCGCGGCGCCCGGGGCCCGAGGGGGACTTCAGCGATAACGTGAGCTGTGCACTCACGCGCGAGCCTCGCCGTTGCGATAACCCGGCTCGCTGCCATTGTTTAGACGGGCCGAGATGCGTGTGCGGGCTCTATCGTGATCTCACGATTAGATTGTGTACAAGAATGATTATTTTCCCTTTGAAATCAGGCACCCGTGAACAAGCGTACGTTTACGCAATGTCAGCGGCAGCACTCACGTGGTCCGTGGCGAGGGCGTGCGCAGCGGGTGCTCTGCCAGCGTGCTCGTGCGCAGCGCCTCCACGGGCTCCACCACGACCACCGAGACAAGCGCAAGTTGCACCAACGGAACCCCACACACGTTTCAAGTGGGGCGGATGCGGCGACAATTATCAATGGGCAGAAAGGTAAAAAATACATAATATTTAATTATCTCCATATCATCAGTAACTATGTTTTATTGTTTACTTCATTCATATGGTTAGAACAAAAATAAAGAATTATCTACGATCTTATACCTAATTGTACTAAACTCTTAAATATGTACCATGCCAATAATACTTATTTGTATTTATTTTCTTTAAAATCTCTTCATGGGGTAACTCTCAGCCTCGTAAAACATTCTAAACCTAAACCACTTTTATCTTTATTATATATTAGAGGGGGGCAAACGAGCATATGGATCACCTGATGGTAAGTGGTCACCACCACCCATAGACATCAGCAACACCAAAGGGCCACTATTCCGTTGCCAGCCTTTTTAGGGAAACATAGGTTCTTTTCTTGAAGGCATCCATATCGTATTTGAGATCACCGCTGAGGGTAATTTATTCCACAAATTCACCGTACGTGGTAGAAAATGCCTCGAAAAGCCTCTCATCAAGATGGTGAGGGTGAAATTTATGTTTGTAGCGAGTGGCACGAAAGTGAAACTCAGCTCCTCCGAACACTCACAATTTGTGCAGTACACGAAGAGAAGCAACGTCTCTTCGTGTACAAAGCGAGTCCAGCGGAGCGGAGATCACTGGGTCGCCGACGATTCGAACTCTAAGTTCTACGTTGTATGCGATCAAATGGAGTAAGCAGATATTGTGGCGCGCTGGCCCAAATATGTGAACAGTATTCCATGTGAGGCCGGATCTGGGCCGTATAAAGTTGAAGGAGATGTGGAGGTGTAAAGTATTGTTTAGCTCCATCACACCAATATTCTTGGACGGCAACTTAGCCTTGCTCTCTAGATGACCGCGAAACTCCTCTGGATATGACTACACCCAGTATACTGAAGATAGGCGTAACGTATACTTTCTAATCGAGAAGCTACAATAAATGGGGATTTTTTCACGGTAAAATGCACACTCTTGTGTCTTTAGGGGATTAAATTGAAGTAAATCAGTCTACCCCAATCCGAGACATGGTGGATCACAGCTCGCGCTGTGATCGGCACTCATTGACGCAATCCCAAGAGATATTGGCTTGACCAGTGTATCTTGCGTCCACCGTACTGTCATCCGCATACCAATGAATGTTACGCACGTGCAATAAGTCATTGATACGCAGAACAGAGTGAGAGACGACACACAGCCTTGTTGGACGCCAGCTTTCAGGGGCAGTGGACCCGAGCGCGCATCGTCAACTACGACCCTGATGCTCCGCCCAATGAGAAAACTGGCAACCCATGCACAAAATTTTTTGGGCCAAAAGAGGGAAGCTTCGAGAGATGTGCTTTGTGCCGCACCCGATCGAAAGCCTTTGCTATGTACAAACTAACAGCTAAAGCCGCCTTTGCTTTCCACCGACTCCGCCCAGCGGAGGGTCAAGTATATCAGAAGATCGCCAGCCGAGCGGCCACGGCGAAAGCCATATTGCTTTATATCATGCTATATATCACTTATCCTCTAAGTAGACTCAGTTGTCATCCCAAAAAATCGTTAAAATGAAATGCCGCCAAAATCTGAAGTTAAACTCCATATGAGATGGGCAGCTGAATTTAGGTTTTTGGTGGTCAAAATCGCCAGTATACCAAACCCCATCCTCTGCAACATCACTTTGCCTTGGTTACTCGGGCCGACATTTTTAAAAATTCATAAAAATCAAACCTAACCTCTAAATGAGATGGCGGTCAGGAATTATATTGGGGACAATATAATTTGCATATATACCAAGCGCCATCCTCTGCAAGATCACTTTTGTTATAGTAAAAAAATCGACAAGTTCAAACTTTCATTAAACTTAAAGTTAAATAGACTATAACTGGCCAATAGCCTTAATCGGTTCTAATTATAGTAATCTAACTTATATCAAAACGCCATTCTCTGCAAAATCATTGTCCAATTTTGCTGCGAGCTCTCGAACTATTAGGCAAAGTTATGGAAAGATCTTCCCGCTTGATCAGTAGAACTTAACCCGACCCATTCTACGTGGTCGGTATTAAAATCACCTAGAACAATAAATAAATGAAATGAAATTATGACCAGAATACTCCTGCCCCCAGAATCACTTTTATTCACGTCCGTATCTTTTGAGCCTACGTTCCAACAACACGTTCAAGATATTGGCCCCGAAAATAGTAATACTATTTATTGAGTTAGTAATCATTGCCTATTTTTATACTCATTCCCTGGTGGACAACCCTATGGTTTATTTCCTTTTGAGCTTGACTTGACATTTGGAATAAGGGTTAGTCTTATAATGCAGTCATTGGTTCACGGGGTCGCTTAACAACACATAAAGATAGTAGACCACAAAATTATACTATTCAGTTGCTACGTTGAAGATACATAGCAAAAACCAACCGTCTAACATAGTTTGACAGATATAAGTGAAAATCTAAAAAGTATGTGAATATTTTGCTGTTTTCTTCGAAAGTACAATGAAATTTTGTAGGGTAAATTTAATTTTACTCCCCGGGTACATAATATACCAATTTAATATTTTTTAGTTAGTTTAGTAGTTAGTATCCTCCCATTTTGAACCTATGGCGGCTAGTGTAGCGGGAACAAAGACGACATTCAATCATCATTTCAAATAAGCATAAATGCGTACAGTACAACACTTGCGCATTGACATCCCGCTGTCAACGCAACTTATGTGGTGACTTCACTCACTCAGAGGAACACACCGATCCTTTAGAAGATTGGCTGTGGTCGTCTATGACGTTAAGGTATATCACGACGAGCTCGGTGGCGCAGTGGTGAAACGCGCTGTTACGCTACTTTGACACCAACGCTCGTGGGTTCGATTTCCACACAGTACAAACATTTGTGTGCAGGAACATGTCTGTTTGTATTGGTCTGGGTATTTTCAATGTATAATAAGTATGTATTTACAAAAAAAAAAATGTATTTACGTATGTTTATCAGTTGTCTAGTACCCATAACACAAGCTTCGCTTACTTTGGGGCTAGGTGGCGCTGTGTAATTTGTCCGGCAATATTTATTATCATTATTATTTATTATTATCACTCCAGTCGGGCTCGTTCGCTAATCGGCAGGTTACACCACCACCACAAGGCAGGTTGGTTTGGCTTATAAGATGTAGGTGAATTACTTACACTCCTAAGTAGACTATTATAATAAAAGAACCTAATAAAATGATTTTTAGTTTAAATTATTATTAATGTTAAAACTATTCTAGTTGCACATACTCCACTCACTCAAACACAAATATACTCGTTCTTAGGTTTGCGAGGCAATTTTTAGATGCACACGAAATAGACGTCAGAGATGGAAGAATCGAGGATACGTTTGTCATGGAAACGACGAGTACAGAACAAAGCACAACGATCACCATGGAGCCTACGACTGCTCCGCCGGTTGTCATTTTGGTGGACGACCAGCCCGCCGTACCAAACGCCACCATCCCTCCCAAATCAGGGAGGAAAGGGCGGCGCGGACGCAAACGTCTGCCGAGATCACCGCGACGGGGTAGACCGACGAGAAAACGGTTCAGATCAAGGTAAATCGCATGATTATTCAAGAATTATAATAATGAATATGCAGGCGTTTTGTACCTCTACATCCAGGAATAATGTAAGGGATCTTATTTCTCTCCCACAAATCAATTTTTTTTTATACCACTAAGGTGGCAGTCAAGCATACGGCCTGCCTGATGTTAAACAGTCACCGTAGCCTATGGACATTTGCAACACCAGGGGCGTCACTCATGCGTTGCCGACCCTCTAAAAACCTCTTCACGCATTTCTTGAAGAACTCCATGCTGTAGTCCCTTGGAAAACCCTCGGCTGGGAGCTCATTCCACAGCTTGAGAGTTCTCGGAAGAAAACTTCTCTGGAACCGCACAGTGCGCGACCATTGTGGTTCAAGCGTGTGAGGGTGAACTCCCCGCCGTCGGCGAGCGGTGCGGTTATAAAAAGTAGCTGTCGGCATCATTTCGAACAACTCTTCAGAACACAACCCGTTGTACAATCGGTAGAACACACAAAGGGAGGCTAAGTCTCTCCTTAAACTTAAGGGTTCAATACCGTGTGTAAGCTTAGGATTGTCGACAATTCTCACAGCTCGTCTCTAAATCGAATCACACGGTCCAAGCTGGTATCCAGGTGCTCCCGCCCGAAGGTGACTGCAGTACTCCAAGTGCGGTCGGACTTGAGACTTATATAATATAAGTCTTTGCCCCGCACTGAAGTACTGCTTAGCCCTGTTGAGCACACCAAGTTTTTTCGACGCCAGCTTGACCTTCTCCTCCAGGTGATTTCGATATTGCACATCACTGGAGATCTCGACGCCAAGCATCCTAATTCTTTTGGTGAAGACTGAAAAGACAAATGACAGCAGTCAAGCTCGACAGAGACATGCACCTTTGTCACTCTCGAACTTTTATACATCGAATATTGCCAATATAATATACCGAAGCTTAAAAGTAAAGTAAGGAGAACTTTAAGTGGTCACCGCTTTTATGTATGAGTATGTGATTTTAAAATTATCCTTCATCGGCAAATTGACATAATAACGTTGCTTTTTTGATATCTAGCTATCTGTCTCATTCTCAACCTGTCTATTTGTGGCTTCTCTGTGATCATATGACCCCATTTGCTTTAGTTCTACAGTTTTAGAACACGTTCCTTACCATCGCCAAGAGTATTAAAGATTCTGGTGTTAAGATCTACTGATGCGAAGTTCAGTTTGGAAATCACTTAGAGAAGAAAGCCAACCTGGCATTTAAGAAATTTGGTGTGCTCAACATAGTGGAGCAGTACTTCTATTTGATGCAACGACTTTTGCTATACAATTCTCATGTACGACCTTATGTGGAGTATATTGTTCTGACTTTGGAGCACCAGGATACCGCCTTGTGCTAAAGCACGGTAAGCCGTCGATCCCAAGCTTACACGCGGTTTTAAACCGTTAGGTTTAAGTAAAGGCTTTAACTTTATTTGTGTGTTCTTCCCATTGTGCATAGATTTTATTTAGAGGAAGTTCTCTAAGAAAATCTTTGGTAAAACCAAAAGCGTACATCCCGCAAGTCTCATATTATAGTTTGGTTTCCAATTTTAATTGTAGCGGAACCTGCAGCCATTGTCCTGCCGAAAGTTAAAAAAAATATCCTAGATCCAATTTGCAGCGCCGCCTTCCTTGTCCAATCGTTGATCTAAACCACAAATCATAAACCTCTTGACTGCGCATGAAGGACTCCTCACTCACCAAAATGTAGTGTTTTGCCCTACATATCATTCGAGCCTACTGATCAATGGGAGGACATTGTAAGCCTTCAGAACCCGTTATATACCTTTTCCCATACATTTCGCGATCATATATGACCACACGGGTTTCAACAAGCCGATAAGTGACACATTCTCACCCATTTCTGATTCTATCACACAGAGAAACCCCGAGCATAACTCTTTCCATAGCAAGCTGGGCGACCTTGAGCTTTTCCATACTGCCCATTCGACATGATCTTAGTCTTGTCAATGTTCATTTTGAGACCTGTCTAGTTAAAAAACTATTGAGGTTATTGGCATAGCGTTAAAAGTCTTCCGGCGATTTCGCTACGAGAACTACATAGTCGGCATATCGAAGGTGAGTTATGTATGCTGCGGTGAAGAGTTTCGGGGATATACCTAATATTACCTTGTCTTACGCCTTTTTGGAGTGCGGTTGTTGTGATGACTCTCGAAAACAGTACATAACCGCGATATTTTGAAGAACAACGTGACCAAGCCTTCCAGGCTCACGCTTCAACTGTTTCACCGGAGTGTACGACGGAATTGAACAGCTTCTGAAGGACTATCGGCTTTACGCCTGCTTTCAGAAGCTCCGCCGTAATTCCGTCCTCACCTAGTGCTTTCCCATTTTTAAGCTGTTTGAGAGTCATACAACACATCTCATACAGGCTGATGTCCGGGATATCTTCGGTACAGTGACGGGTCAGCACTGTGTTTAGCTCTTGGGTCGTTACTAACACTGTTGCCCGGCTTTATCGACGACAGTTATAGTACGAGTACTTACCGATAAAGATTTCGGGAACTGGTTAAAGCGAGGGAAGTATTTCTTGCAATATTATACTTACTTCTATAAACTATTGATGAGTTTGTTGTTATGTAGATACGAATACGAAGAAAGGGGATCCCGATATCGCAACATCGAGTACCGTATGGCGGCTGACGACCCCAGATTCGACCCTCAAGTTGACCTACACACACGACTTGAACAACTGCGACCCCTCATCGCCTCCGCCAATCTCCTCAACTATAGATTTGGACGAAAGGCATGTCTCTTTTCTTAATTACAGCACAGGAGCACATTAAGCGTGATTTGATCCTTACATACCGATTTAGTCTTCTATTAATGCAGCATAAGAACAGCCACTCATTGAGAAAAAAACGCTTCTACAACGTTTACGGTACACACAGGGTTCCATATCACTTTGTACAAATAGCGGCAAAAAAACATGTTTCTCGTATGGTTGCCTTCTTCAAATATAATTTGTTATTATATAGATATTTAACAGTATGTATCGTAATATATACTGTTAAATATCTATCTATTACTATTCATAAGATAGAGTCCTGTGACAGACGGACAAACCTACAGCGGATTCTTAGTAATAGGGTTCCATTGATGCCTTATAGGTACCGAACTCTAACAAATAAAACAAAATGCTTATCTTCATTTACAAATTTATTTTGTGTTTAAATGAAAAATAAATCTAGTAATGTATTACAACATTATTTATTTCATTAACATAGTTTTTAGTGTATACCACTAGTTTGTTATTTAAAATAGACAAATCATAGCCGAATCTTCCTTTGATCCTCCGGTGTTTACGTTATGGAACGACAAAGGAAACATTACAACTCAAAACCGAAAATGTTCTAAAAACTTCAATTTCATTATTTTTATGGCGATAAAATGAATAAAGGTGTCATCTAAAGCTGTAATTTTTTGACCATTTTTGTTACGGGTCTATCTCAAAAACTAAACTAGTAATGACACTGCAATTTCGGTATATCATACTCCACGTATTGTAAATAGCGTTGTTTAAACAACAAATATCGAAAACGCCGATTCATGATGTAGTATATTTTTTCAAAACATGTAGAAAGAATGCAGGATGAAAGAATGACGAAGCAGATATACAATACAAAAGTGGAAGGATGTAGGAGCCGGGGAAGAGGAGAGCCAAGACTTACCTATCATGATCAAATTGGTCGTGTTCTATCAGAAGGTGATGTCAGGAGCCCTAGAAACCGGCGAGCGTGCATGAAAAGAGCAATGAATGTGAAAGAAGCGAGTGAGGTATGTAAGGATCGAGTCACGTGGTGCTCGTTTCTCTCTGCCTACCCCGTAAGGAATTTGGCGTGAAGTTATAGATAGATAGATAAGTATATTTTTTCCTAAAGTATTAAAAAAATAGTAGTTTTAAATATTTCACGTGGTACGGAACCCTTGTTTACAATTCGATTCAATTTTATTATAAACATTCATTATCAAATATACTCGCATTTAATTACCTAGTTATATTTTTTATTAGTTATTATATATTATTATCTTAGGATTTTTTGACGCCATTCATTCAATAGAGTTATGATGATTATATAAGAGATACAAAAACTCACAAGAGTACAAAAATGGAATTTTACATAAGTAGTAGCATTACAAATGCTATTACGTATGTAAAATTCCATTTTTGTAAATGATTGACTTAAGACGTAAACTCAAGCTTTAATTAATCAACGTTCACTCGTACAACACAACAAAAGGTTAGATGTAAAACTCCCATTAGGTACATGTTTTTTATATTTTAAAATCTTTACTTACTAGACCGTCTACTACTATTTTATACTTAAAAATGTTGTCAATATATGTTTAGATTATATCAACGGGCATGCGCACCAAGTGCACTTGCCACGGCGTGTCTGGGTCCTGTTCGGTGCGTACATGCTGGCGCGCGTTAGCTCCGCTGTCACGGGCTGCTGCTGCGCTGGCGAGCGAAGCAGCACGCGCCGGACCGCTGCGAGCGCGCCGCCGCGCTGCGCACAACGCACGTCCTCGGCTGCGCTACGTCACTCCCAGCCCCGATTATTGCGAGCCTGACCCCGCCGCCGGCTCATTGGGCACGCATGGAAGGTAAACATTTCAAGTTTTTTTATTAGTCGTTTACCTACGTCGTTATGTAGATATACAGCTTCGCAAAAAAGAGTTCCCTACTGTCATAATGGTCACCCTTTAGACGACGACCAAAACGATAGTGATACTTTTATTACTTTTACAATTTTTGATAAAGATCATAATATTTATGACATTAGGTAGGTGTGTATAATAATAAAAAATAAAAACGACAAGTATAACAAAACGATCATAAATCCGACAGGAAAGTAGTATTGCCATAAAAAAAATATTAGTTCCAGCTGTCACCACGGCAAACTCTTTTTTGCCAAGCTGTACTTGCATACCTTCCGACGTTGTCCGAAAAAAATATAGTTTATACAGTGTTTGGTTGTTATGTTGTTAGATGTACCATATAAACTTTTTATGGCGTCTTGTTCTTTGCCAATTCCATTTAGAAGTGTTCACAAGAAACACTCAAATTTAATAACGTCTTATTGGCGAAATAACAAATATTTTATTTTTTATGATAATTAATCAAATAAAACTGTTAGGGTTCCCTAACAGTTTTATTTGATTATTATAAAATAAAAACTAACCGTGACTCACCCACCTTATTCAAATTGTTGATTATAATATTAAGTTAATTATGAGGCGCCAGCAGCACAAAACTTTCTGTGCCGTCAATATATTGTGTCAACGCCCGAAGTGTTAACAAAGCCTTATTTTACCTCGCAGGCAGTGCAATGCCAGCCTGGGCAGTGCGGCGGGCGGGTGCGGACGGCTATGCTGCGGCCGCGGACGACGCGCCGTGCGCTCGTCCAGGCTGGAGCGCTGCCACTGCCGCTACCACTGGTGCTGCCGCGTTGACTGCCAACTCTGCCGACTCACAACTGAGGAGCATTACTGCAACTAACGTCATAGCCGTCTATCGCTAGTGTTGGGAATGCGAAACATTACACAGTAGAAAGATCGAAGTCGTCGGATTTGTAATACTTTTAAAGTTACCTACACCCTTGTATAATCGTGATATTCCTTGACTTTTAATATTTTGTGACCACTTTTAGTCCCTCTTGAAATATAAAGTCCTTATCTTAATTAGTTCGCGAATTACAATGAATACAGAAACCTACAAAGACCGTTGTCGTCAAAAAGGACGCAAAACAATCTCAACCTTGGTACTTGAGGGTACTTAGAAATATTTGTCTACTGCTTAAATATTTTGTTGTGTTTACAAGTACTTATTGTTTGATCAGCGTTAAGACTCTCAGTGGTGTGTAAGACGGATAGTTCTGTATTCGTCCTCTTGAATGTTTTAATTTGCATAAAATCAACATATTATGTGCTCGTAAAATTATGTCTCACTTTGAAATAGAGAAAAGTGTTCGAAATTTACCATAACTAGAGTCTGAATGGGGTGGAGAATATAGTGTCAATACAATTGATTTGGTAGATATAGATTATATGTCGATGACCAACAACACATTGTTGTCGGATGGTTCAGATTCGAGTGAAGAGATTCAAATAGAATCACTCAGCAAAACTCGTCAGTATACAAGACAACTCGGGAGCTCACAGCTTCAGCACTACCACCGATATGCCGTCTGGCAGACTCTATTTATAAATATCGCGAAAGCCCGCCGTACATCTCGCTGGATGATTGAGATTTCCAGCATTAAGCTACCGCATCACGATACTCGCTCATTCAAATTCGAGTTAGAGGTACAGACATGGGTAATCTCTTTGCCTCTAACTTGAATTTAAATGACTCAAAAGTAATAGGGTAGGCCAAACTGCCATTCGGTTTTCGGAGAGGTGGCATGCACGGCCGACAGAAGTTTCCCTCAGTAGCCAAGCAACCAGAAATCAGGCGCCGCAGATGGAAGGTTCGAAGCCGCTTACCAACTCTACTGACAAAATCAAGTACTGCTCTAGCAATCACTTTCTTGCTGAGCCTCGAGACAGCATTCAGTTTGCATTTCAAATCGGAGACCCGGTATATAACCCCCTTAAGCCTCGGAAGCAGCTATGTAAGAAAATTATTTCTCTACAAGGCCAATTAAACCACGTCGCTTTTTAACTCATACGAAGAAGTGATTTCTACGCTTCGTACTCATGGTTACGATGATCGTTTTCGGTTGGGGTCTAGCTCGACTCGCCCTCATTAGACCTCAAAAAGGTAAACGAAATGATTGAAGAGACGAATTCAAACAAAATACGAACTTGCCAAATAAAGTAAAGTAAAAGAAAAAAGACTTTGTGACACATCTAAGAAACCAGTTTGTGAGGACTGTATAAAACTTAACAATAATTTCATATCGACGCAAATTGATATCCAGCGACAAATGGACGACATTGGTATTTGTAGATAAGATGCAAATATCGAAGTTTATTGATCAAGAGATTTCCAAAATTAGAGAGATGCGTGCTCTAAGCAATGAGATTTGGTGTAGGAAAGAACAACAATAGTACAAATCGAAACATCTCTGCCTACAGTATATAGAATCAACTTTACAAAATCATATCTATCCACAATATTTGTTGCCATTAAATTGCAGTAAGTACGACATTATCGTAGTGTTCCACTCAAGTGAAGATCCGCAAACACAATCGGCTTAGATACATTCATTTTGACGTTGGTCTAAAAACATCTAACACATTTCAATTCAATACGTGCTTAAAATTAATGAACTTTTTTGAGTGATAACAAAAAATAATACTCAATGTAATATTACGCAAATAAGTTTGTTTTCGCACACAGAAATGGAGGATTCTCCATGTTTAATTTTTGGTTGTATCAACAATACTTATCTCTTATTTTACGCCACGTGTAAGTAGACAAAGTTAAGTTTCATTTGTTCGTTATACCGCATACCATCTGAGGCACAATAATGTTGTATAGAATTGCTATTCTTGTATAACACATAGTTCTGGTTTAGGGTACTGAAAGTACTCTATATTTTTATGTTAAAATTGGATTTTACAGGCCTAACACAACAGTAACTCGTGCTTTGTTCAATAGATTAGTGTCTAATTAGTTTGTGTGTCTGTGTAATATATAGGTGATATACTTCTCACCCTTTCAATATTCTGTGTATACATGTAGTAATCAAACCGTAGCAGGGTCGAGTTATTTTTTAACTATTGCACCAAGACTCCTGAAATTGATACAAAAGTCAAAAGAAAGACAGTCTTAGTCTGCCTGTCTATCGATTATGAATACATCACACAAAACCTACTGGACGCATTTCAATAAAGTATTATATGGTGACTAATATTTCGAGTCAACATGTAGGCTAGTTTTTATACTGGAAATCTTTCGAGCTTCTGCAAAATCTTGAAAACCATTGTACATGCGGGCAGAGCCACGAGCAGCACTTATATGATTGTAAGTGTTCAAAAATTGTATCTTTAAATTAGAGAACTGGAAAATAAGGTATATTTAATTTAAATTTATTAAATCTCTCGACTTTACTGGATCAATTGAAAGCAATTTGTATTGTCTTGTTACTGTATTAGGTACCAAAGAAAATGTACACCAAAACTGTAGCCCCGTGCATAAATATAAAAATAGTATGTCAACTAGTCATTATAATGTTTAATAAAAGGTGTATAAATCTTATTTCTCAATTTAATTAGCATTTAGATTAGAAAGTTATCATGTTAAGTATCATACCGATCAAATATACATACTTTGCAGATAGTAGATAGGTACATGGAATACGCAGCAGTTCTATATTTAACCCATTGATTGCCAATAAAATTTTAAAAACCTCTTAACTTAACATATATTATTATCAACTAACAGAATGCATACGGTGCGTTGGTGGCATTACCTTGACTTCACGTTCACCGCAAATGGTGCGTTGAAGGCAAATAATGGGTTAAAGAAAAGATTTGATTTACCGAAATTATTAATCTTATTGTAGTGTTTAGCATATTTTCTTGACAATAATGCATTATGATAAGTGTAGCTCTATATAAAGTTAATGCTATAAATATCGCTTTTCGTATTATCTATCTACTCACGTATAAAAAAATAATGTTAGATTTTTGTATATATCTTGTGGAAAAATATCAGCTTTTAGCGTTCTCTATAGCATATCTCCTCGCCATTAATTTATGTAATATAATTTATAATTGTCGTGTAGTTACTTCTGTGGTAGATCGTATTACTTTGTTATTATATTAGATTGTAATTTATTTAAATGTCCGTTGTAAATAAATTCGTACTTAGACCTTGAACCTTGTCTTTTTTTTTTATACTACGTCGGAAGGCATACAAGCATACGGCCTACCTGATGTATTAAGTATTACTCGCGATGCCTCCTATGCTGCTTACACATCATCTCCTTGGGAGCTTACTGGTTACCTCACTCACACGCAGGAACACAACAACCCTCTAGGGAGTTGTTATTTGGCTGCAGTTTTCTGTGAGGTGGAGATAATTCCCCTGCTTTGATGCGCCCTACCTCTCTTAAATCATCCAAACCAAGACAAACAGACATGCTCATGCACACAAATGTTTGCCTTGTGTGAGAATCGAACCGACAAGCGTTGGTGTCAAAGACGCGTCATTCACGACTGAGCCACCGAGCTCGTCAAATCGTCTTATTCACTGAGCTGAATTCCAATAGCTAAATAATAAATAAATGTTTATTTACTGTATCTGAAATTTTGTCATGTAGAAATGGCTGTTTGGAGTTTCCTTTTAGGCAAACAAATTGCCTGTATTAGGAATCTCCGCTCTTCGTTTACAAACATAATCTTCTTATGTACATTTATTATGTTAGGTGCTATTTACAACATTTTTTAGTTTACCATATATATTTATATAAATATATTTAAGTATATACACATACACATCCTTATCTATCTATACATACTTTGTTTGCTTATGCTTACCTATTATACAAATAATTTATCAAATTTACGGTATTTACTTATCTATTTATTTAATTTATTATCACATGAACTTATATATTATTATTTATATATATATATATATATATATATATATTTACCATGACACGCTTTCATATTTACACATTCATATCATATATCAATATTATACAAATTTATCGAAATCTACATTAGCTAACTTCAAAAGGTTTTCCGTTGCGTCATAATCAAAGGTTTTTATCCATTTTGTTAAGATGATCTTGAATTCATAATAAGTTTTTGAGTAAATTTGTAATTTACTGTTTACGTTATTAATGTTATTATAGACACATATGCAGAAGCAAGATTATATTGTGAGCTAGCAAAACTAGTTTTGGCTGCAGGGTCTGGCACAACAACGTTGTTCCTATGTCTATTCCTTGCTGGCGGATAGTAATGTACTATTTTATGTTTTGCAAGTAATGTTTGTACAATATATAATTGGCGAATAGATAACAGATCACATAGTTGGTAAAGAGTTCTGGTACTGAAGCGCTGTTTCTTAAAATACATTACTTTTAAGAGAGCCCGCTGGGCCCTCTCTAGTGTCAAAACCGTGTTTTCAAGGCTCCTCCCCACACTGGTATACAGTATACTATCATAGATTGTAGGTACTAGGGCTATATAAATATTCTTCCATAATTTATTGTGGGATGTAAGATTACCAGACGTTGTTCTAGCGATGATGTGTCTCAAAGATTTGAAAATCCAGATGAACTTTCTAATCCTCGCTGCCAATTGCTCAATTTGAGGGTACCAACATAATGTTTGTTCCACAACTACTCCCAGGTATTTAATCTGAGTGACCTTAGTTATGCTTGGACAATTGCATTTGGTGTCAGTTATGTCATAGCAGTTGTGTATTTTGATGGTTAGGTCGTGTTTAGGTTGTGATCTACTATGCTATTCATTCCGAAACATAAAATGAGTTTTTAAAGTATTTATGGTGAGAAGGTTGTTTTTAAGCCAAGAAGCAACGTGAGACATGCCTTGTTCAGTTTTCGTTTTATGCACCAGCGAATACGATGGAAGTATCATCGGCATAGGTAACCTTGGCGTTTGTGAGGTTCATCTTACACAGGTCATTGATATAACCGGAGATTTTTTAACCGTATTTTTTTTTAAATCGCGTAAAACACTCAACTTTTCATCAATATTCAATTTTTTTATTGGAATCGATAATTTGGCCTTTGCATTTACTTTTTAAAGATAACTTCATGTAATAAATATTGTCCGCGGCTCCGTTTCAAATGGTCCATTCGGAAGGTTCAATTTTGCATCACTTTTTCGAGCATTTCGGCCTGTATTCCACGAATAATGCGTGTTATGTTATCCTGTAAGGCTTCAATCGTGCTCGACTTGTCCCCATAGAGTAACGACTTCACATGACCTCACATGAAATAATCAAGAGGCATTATATCGCATGATCTTGGCGGCCAACTCACAGGGCCATTTCGAGAGATAAGCTGCTCACCAAATTCATCCTTCAACATGTCCATTGTTTCACGAGCAGTGTGGCATGTGGCACCGTCTTGATGAAACCACATGTCAACCAAGTTCAACTCAGCCAATTGGGACAAAAAAAGTCGCGTATCATGGCTCGATATCGTTCGCCGTAGACGGTAACGTTTCTTCCACGGTCGTCTTTGAAGAAAAATGGACCGATGATGCCACCAGTCCATAAACCACACCAAACTGTCGTTTTTTCGGGATGCATGGGTAATTCTTGTATGGCATGTGGCTGTTCATCACTCCAGATGCGACAATTTTGCTTGTTTACGTATCCGTTCAGCCAGAAATGAGCCTCATCGCTGAACACAATTTTTCGATAAAACAGCGGATTTTCATCGAGCTGTTGTAAGGCCCATTCACCAAAAATTAGACGTTGTGGTAGGTCATTCGGCTTCAACTCTTGCATAAGTTGAATTTTATAGGCTTTCAAACCCAAATCGATACGTAAAATTTTCCATGTGGTTGAGTAACACATGCCCAATTGCTGAGAACGGCGACGAATTGACATTTCACGATCCTCATTAACACTGGTCGCTACGACTGCAATATTCTCTTTGGTACGCACTCTACGCATGCGAGTCGATGGTTTTATGCCCAACAAAGTAAATTTGGCGCGAAATTTGGTGATAACAGCACGAATTGTTGATTCACCAGGTCGATTATGACGACTATAAAATGGTCGTAACAAACGATGCACATTTTTCAGCACGAATTTTGATAATAAATTTCATCGATTTGCAATCGTTGCTCTTTGTACTTTGCAATCTTTGTACGTCTTTCCATGATGAAATGGCAGAGTCTATTGAACACTTTTCACTTTGACAGATGACGCCATTACCAACCAGTGCTGCCAACCTGAAAAACTTAACTCATAAAAAATCACCCGTTATATTAAGAATAAATGTTGGGCCAAGGACACTACCCTGCGGGACACCACACAATACGTCAGCGTCCTCACTGTTGCAATACTCCAACTTAACTGTCTGCATTCTGCCTGACAAATAATCTTTAAAAATAGAAAGCTGATTGTCGCGTATGCCTATTTCATTTAGTTTTTTGTACAAGGATAGGCACAAAAACCGTATCAAAGGCCTTTTTTAGGTCTATAAAAACTGTCAGGCATTTGTTCCCCTTATCTATTTGATCAGTTAGTAAAGTGGTTAATGATGTTACGGCATCGACAGTTGAAACATTTCGCCTGAACCCGAATTGGTTGGGGGATAGTGTCTCAAGAGCAGTTAGATACACACATCAAAAGTGTCTAGGGATCAACATATATTTTTGCAATAACTTTTCTCCTGATTGATATTAATTAAAATTTAAGGATTCATCAAATAAAGTGTTTTCGTTTGTCTACAGTAACGATAAACCAAGTCACCTTTGCATTAATAAAGAAATTTGCCATTTTCATAATAAAGGGATTTTTGACATTTGAACCACTAACATTAAAGTTCGAAAAAAAGACTGAAATAACAGTTTTCTTTAAAATTTTATTGGGTAACTTAAACAATTAATAATCCGTGTTTCTACCGCGAACACTAACAACACAAGAACATCGGTTTGGCATACTCAAAATGAGTTCATCCAAATCACGCTGTGGAATGGCCGCCCATGTTCGTTGCAATAACAAAAAAAGGTCTTCTTGCGACTGGATACCCTCCATATTCGGCAGAGCTCTTCTCTGTAGCATATCCCATGCATGCTCAATCGGGTTCAAGTCTGGCGACTGAGCAGGCCAGGGCATGACATTGATGTTAGCTGCGGCGAGAGTCTGTCTTACAACTCTTGCGGTGTGCGGTCGTGCATTATCATGCATTAACTGAAATAAGGGACCGATTTGCACTTGTAGAGGAACGATGACGTCTGATACAATCGTCTCAGCATAAATTTGAGCGTTGAGGTTGCCTCGGATCCAAATCAACTCAGTTCTTCCGCCGATCCAAATACCCGCCCATACCATGATGGTTCCACCACTATAAGGATGGACTTCCTGGCAGGATTTTAATCGCTGTTGGCGTCCAGGGGTTCTCCAGTGTCGTATACGTCTTGTATCCGGTCTCATACCAAAACGAGATTCATCAGAAAAGCACACGAAACGCCATTGTTCTTCTGCCCAATTTCTGTGTTCAAGAGCCCATTGATATCGAATCCTACGATTGTGCATTGCTATAGGTGGTACCCTTAGCGGTCTTCGGGAATGAAGGTTCACTTCATGCAAGCGGTTTCTGACTGTTTGGTCGCTAATTAAGTTCCCTGAAGAGTGATGAAGCGTCACGGCTAACATGGTCGCTAATTAAGTTCCCTGAAGAGTGATGAAGCGTCACGGCTAACATCATGGCGGTTATTGTTGGAGCTCTTCGAGTTGTGATTTGAATGTATCGGTCTTGTCTCCGTGTGGTGCAGCGATACCGTCCTCCATGGCGCTCAGCCACGGTACCAGTGCTTCGGTAACGTGTCCAAAGTCGACTGATAACACTCTGACTTGTATTCAGAGCTAAAGCCACAGTACGTTGCCGGGAACCAGCTTCTATCATTCCCACGGCTCTGAGCATTTCTTCCCTGCTTAAATGACGTCGCCGCTCCATAATAACGTTGGTTTTAATCAGTAGTAGGGAAACAGTAGCACTAATAATGTCTTCAATGCGTTGTATGTTTTTACAGGGAAAATATTGACAGCTGATTTTCATCTTTTACTCGAATTTGATTGACAGTTCCTGTTTCAAATTATGAAATGCACCAAAAAGATCCATATAAATTTATAAAATCATAAATTTATTACAAAGCCACATCTCAATCTCAAGAAATCCGCATAAAAATGCTTGATCCCTAGACACTTTTGATGTGTGTATTTTAGTAGCCTATTATTTAGTAATTTCTCCATAATTTTAGCCAAGACCGATAAAACTGAAATAGGCCTATAGTTGTCAATATCATGTCTAGCACCTCCTTTGTAAACCGGGGTTATGATTGAATTTTTGACTGCAGAAGGAAAAGTCCCTGTTTTGAAGGATAAGTTAGCCAGATATGTCAAAATAGGGTTTATTTGTCCGCACCAGGGGCACTGTCTGACTTGAGACTCATTATTATGCTATGTATTTCTGCAGGGTCGGTATCTAATAAGACAAACGATTTGGGCAGGCTAAGTAACTCATTTAGATAGTCTTTTATAGATTCTTCCTGGTGGGTCGATTTTATTTCGTCAGCTAATTTAAGGCCTATGTTAGCAAAAAAACCGTTGATGTAGTTAGCTGAGGTGAAGGTACTTCCCCAGACGGGCTGCTGTGATGCGCCCTACCTCTCTTATAACATCCAGACCAAGACAAACAGCCATGTTCATGCACACAAATGTTTCCTTGTGTGTGAATCGAACCCACGAGCGTTGGTGTCAAAGTCGCCGCATTCACGACTGAGCCACCGAGCTCGTCATTTTGATGAGTAAAGGGTGCCTTTATGCGCTGCCAAGTTTATTGGTTTGTGTAAATTTACCGCCCTGTATACCTCTAGCAGTAAAAAGTATACACATTTCATTTACATAAAATACTAAAGGACAATTACATACACAATCAATATAATTCTGGCATTCTTACTAATATAATGGGTTAATCATGACTCCACTCATCTCATCGGTGTTCTTCACCTTATGGCAACCAACATTTTGTTTTAACATGAATATGTCTTTCATATCATTCAGACAATTCAGATAATAAAATCGGCGGGTATGGTTTGGTATTGTAGCTACATATCTGTCGATTATATCCAACATTTATTTACACCACTTAATAGCTGAAGAATCAAAGAATTGGTTCACGTAAGCTCACGGCCGTGCCACGACACAGTCAGTCTTTTTTTGTCAACCTTACCTGCACGTGATACACCGTGCTAAACAACAAACGAAGCTCTGATGAAGTAGAAAATGTGTATTAAAGCAACCCAACTAAGTAAGTCGACGAACTCGATGGCGGTGCCATTAGAAAAGCTACTTCAATCAAAAGAATTCGACTGAAAATGTATCTCCACCTCACAGAAAATTGGAGCCAAATAACAATTCTCTGGAGGGATGATATAATTCTGCGAGAGACTGAGGTTAAACTCCCAAGGAGTTACTGTGTTATCAGCAGAGGCAGTAACATGCGAGTGATACTTCATGTATTGCAAGTGCTCATGGGATACGGTAACTGCTTTACATCAGGTGGGCCGTATTCTTGCATGTGTCCCTACGTTATATAATAAAACTAGTTCGTGGGCTACGGTAACCACTTTACATCAGGCGTTTGCCTGCCAATGTAATATAAAAAGGTGCAAAATTTATAGGTAGGTACTTATACAAGGGGATTTGACAAAAGATTCCATTTGAAATATCATGTATGGTTTATTTACAAAAAATGTATCATGTGTGAATTATGTGACAAAGAACTGAAAAACAGACAACCTCTACCCAAAGTTGGTGTTGACAATATAATATGTAACAAATCAAAACCGAATAATGCATAAAAACGTATGCTTAATTATACACACTACAAAAACAAACATTGCCATATTGATATGATGAGATCTTGGATAATTTTACCTAAAGCTATCTTGGAATCATACGTACAGGTAAATTATCACAAAATTGGTGCAGGTAAACATTTAATACAAATGAGATGCGCGTTATAAAAATAAATTTCATACAGTATTACACAAGAAGCGAAGGAAACCGTAAATATTGATAACTCTTATTAACTAAACATCACATCACTTTCTCTTAACATACTGCATAAATGGCAAATGGAATATAGCTACAACATTGTTACTGGAAGGGTAGTATGGCTAACAATCGAAAAACCTACGTGGCCTTCTGTTTCCTCAACATTGCTGGAATTTTAAATTACACATCACATAATATTCTTATTGCAATTGATAGTTCGGCTCTATGTAGTCTCTAATGGCTATTAGTTAAAACTAGTCATCGCTCGCTAACAAAAACAAAAATAAAACTTAAAAACAATGAGGTTTTCGTAATAAATTAATATTAATAAGAAAATAATTGTAAGGAAAGAGATTTTAATTAAATAAATTTAATGAATGTATTAAATGAAATAATAAAAAATACCTAATTATCCAAGTTTTTTTTAAGTTTCCTTACAATTTACAATACGGACAATTAAATTGTTTTTCATCACATTCCTAACATTACTTAGGTGTTACGTTTAGTTACAGCGCAAATTCTACCCGCAAATGTCTAAAGCTTTATCGATTATTTCACCTAAAACTGTCGCTGTATAACAAGTTTAACGCAGAAAGTGACGAAATGATAGTTTATTTTGCATATGAAAACTTCATTGTTTGATGTTTGTTCATTTTTTATTTTTGTTCATGAGCTTTAAACCTTCGAAACCCGGGGACACTAAAGAAAGTGACATAAAAATTTCGCCGGTGTCGCTAGTTTCGCGAACACGTTTAGGTCGTGTAGCGTTCTGTGGACGAGGTTTGTCCGTACAAAAATGGCATCTGAAAATCCCGAATCTTTTCGAAACGATTCCTTTGATTTATTAATCAATTCTCATACAATATATGTACAGTCTCATTATCGCGCCAAATTAAAAAAGGCGTCTTTAGTGTTTTTGCCACAGAGATACAAAACACCAATTATGTTTTTGCAATAGATAACTATGTATTTACACTAAATGACATGTCAAATATAATAGCAAACTTTGTTATTGGTACTTTACAGCTCAGAAAATTGGATAGGATAGTTAGTCGTACGAGTCACGTCATATAGTGAGTAATGCAACATGCTCTTATCAGAATTCATTTACAAAAAAGTACGCAGAGCAATATTTAAAAAGTGTAAGTATAGAGGCAAATGATATTTGGTTTCTCTTATTTATTTCACAACAAACATATTCGTACACATAACTTGAAATATGACATACAACTAACGTGTACACATATTGAAAATTACATCGAGACTAGGCTTCAACAAGAATTTATGTAAACTTTAAGAAGCCTCCGTTATATTCGTCCTTTAAGGTTAGGACACGTGGCATTTAGGAGACTCGGTCTGCGAGTGTCCTGTTATGAGTCAATGGCAGTCAATGAAAACCTCATATTTTTAATTGGCAACTATAATCTAAACAACAAGACAATAAAAGTGGAAAAAAGTAGTATTTGGTACCGCGAAGTTGATGCGAATCTGATATATTGTTTTCTGCGAAATAGTGTATCCTGTAAGTTGTTGTTGACCAATGAATTGTTGCGAGATTCAGATGGTCTTTATCTAAGGGAAACACTTTATTGTACTAGGTCTTTAAATGTTATATTGAGCCATCATATACGAAAATATTTAAAATTAATTACTATAATTTTATTTTGATCAAGATAATTAAGAAAACAAATATTAATGGCTTGAGGCCCGTTATATACTTGGCGCCATAACGCGCACGGCGGAATTCAGCCACGCGGACCTCAACGGGTAATCAGTAATTTGTCATTATTAAATAAAACAAACCAATACTGCTCTTGACATACATTTTACCCAATCAGAACGTTGGATCAGCCAACTAAGGTGTAGGATTTGGTCATTTGGTCAAATCGTTCCCAAATAAATAGAGTTAGCACTGTACCGAGGTGTGTTCATTTCGCTGCGACTTATTGTCTCCCCATCGAATGCGTTATTTAGAATGAAATATTCAAGTTACATGGCAGCAGTGTACTTTGTGAAACTGTGGAATCATTAAAACTTATGTCATATGTAAGTATTCTTGGATACAGAAGCATATACCTCCACTACATTTCTAAACGTATTTTTGTATTGTCTTATTATTTATATTAATGATGCTTACGGCAGCCTACACAAATAAGAGACGGCCACGTGCCGTATTTTTATTTTACATCTGTATTTGACGAATAATTAAGTAAATATATATATATAGTGTACGAATGCCTAACACTGCTTACAATACATTAGATATCATATTCGCCATTTTTTCTGATATTTGACTATAATTATACTAATGTCTTACACAAATTGTTATAGATTCGGTGTACGATAGATGCCGCAGGCCATCAGTACTAGTGTGTCACATAGCTGAGCTGATTCGTTGAACATCATATTCTCAAAATATTGTTCATTATTCAATAACGTATTCTCGTAGATAGAAGGAACCCAGCGCCCCAGTTTCGGTTCGTATACAAGTGACCCGTCGCGAAGTGAAGTTTTAGAGAGAGAGCAAAATCAATGAGAAAAACTAAAAAATGGGAGGTCTGTGTGCATTAGTTTTTTTGTATACTGCGATTTTTGTTCATAGTTTCGTCATCTTGTTTTATTTTTCAATTATTGTTTTTTAATTACGTGCTATCATTCTGATTGATCTACTAAATATAATAATCTAGTTAGAAATTAAACACAACATGAAAATAAATGCCAAGACGCTGAATTCATCGAATATGGGCTTAATTTTCCGAAAAATTAGATATATATATTTTTATTATTAATAATCTACATGATATTTCCAGCAAACTATTGAGCAGTCAGAACCCGTTATATACGTTTTCCCATACATTTCGCGATCGTATACGACCACTCGGGTTTCGAAGGGTTAACCCTTCGAAACCCGAGTGGTCGTATACGATCGCGAAATGTATGGGAAAACGTATATAACGGGTTCTGACTGCTCAATAAGGAAAGTTAAAAAAATTAACTCTTACTAATAAGAAAACGTTAATAGTAGTTTGTACAAAAGTACGGGTCTACGTCTTCCCTGTTCAAAAATGTTAAAAAAAATTATGACTGATACGTCCTTCCTTTCAAATATTCCTTCCAAAATATGTTTGTCCTTGTCATATCATTGACGCTAAAGAAAGTGACATAAAAACTATACAAGTCATTAAATCTTAACAAATGTGTAAGGTTCAATTTACAATGCATGCAATAAGAGGTACTTTCAATTGCTTTCATTGACCGAATAGCCTTTTTAAGTCATATTATTGAAACATTGCAGTATATGTTACATTGACGCGTCATAACAAGAAATATATGCAAAATGTAAACATGTATATGTCGATTATGCCTATTGCGGACAATAATTTGCTTACATTTTCATAACGATTGTGTATCTAGTTTTATATTAGTGATCGATGGTTGTATCGTACATTGGAACCATTATAGCTTCTGTCTGGATAACACTAGACAGTGGGCATGGAATAACAGCAAATACTACGAGTATGAAAAACCATATCAAATACCGACATCTTTCTTCATTCAATCAAGGTTTTTATGTAATGTAATTCATCCTATATACTTTATACATTTCACTGAGAAATACATACAAAGTAAGAAGTCGAAGAAAAAAGTATTTTTTAGAACGAAACGATCAACGGTTTATCTTCTAGCGTATGTGACGCACCTCGGGGGGGAGGCAATCGATAAATATGGCAAGTCCATGGCAGTCAACCTAAATATCGACGGACTATCCGCATAATCAACGACGAAGAGGTCATCTAAGTTTTTGCTGTCTCACCTCTTAACTCCGTAGGGAGATTGGCTCGATAAGCGTATTTTACAGCCTTTACCAAGGTGAATGCTGTGGAGAATTATTTGCCCTTATCCCACCCTCTCCCTTTCGTTATAGAATCACACGTGCAGGATTGCGATGGCATTGTTAGACTGTTGATAACATTTCTTCGCGTACCAAAAGTGGAACGCCTTGCCTGCAAACGAAGCGTGAAGAAGCATCTTACAGGCCAGCATGGCAGCGTCAACTAACACTATATAGTCTTTTGTCAGTTGCCGTTGCGATTTGGGTTCCTCTTTAGCATATCATCAGGCAAAGCCTTTGCCGATTACATTTCGGAACATTTCTACTATAAACAATAATCTGAACTAAGTGTCTATTTTAGCACACGTATTTAGACACTTAGTTCAGATTATTGCACATTATATTTTAGCACACGTATTCTCAGCGTCCTGGATTTAAACGAGAAAATACTGTTAACTTCAAGACGATGTTTGGGGAACATGATACTTTTCTTTTGCGAAGATTATGTTTTAGGAACACGATATTTTGGGAATATGATATTCTTAAAATAAGAAATTCCGCGGAAAGTAAATACTTATTTAGATTACATTATTTAGACGTGGCAGTGGCGAGACAAAATGGATTATCGTGGCGCTGACCTGATGCTACCGAAACGACGTTGTATATATCTAAACAGTGGCTTCAAAAGTGCATTAATACATAATATTTTCTGCTTTATGGCATAAAAAAATCGATAGCAAGCTGCACAGCGTTATAAAAAAATATAACAGAAAATTTTAAGAATAATTGACTTAAATTTTTTATTTATACATTTCACCATAACTTACCAACTATAACGCCACCTTACACAAGTCTATGGATCGCATGACGTCATTAAAGTGGGTAAAAAATGAAACGCTATGTTTTGCATACTTGCGGTAAACGGCATCTAGCGTACTGAAATCAGTGATTTACATACTGGTCGCTCATTACCACTAACACAATGTACGTAAACCATTCAACAAAAACTGAATTTACAGAAACTAACTACAATATCAAATTTAGTTAATCATAACTCCATGTGCTCCTCATGTTCTTTATCTGAAAAAAAAATATATATATTATCTGTTTTGAGTAGTATACATAAGTATTGTCTAGCTCCTATTATGTATGCATATTTATATGTACAAGTGTTTATATTTCATATATTTTATGTGTATTCACTTTACTCTAAAATTACCTCTATCTATCTATCTATAACTTCACGCCAAATCCCTTGCGGGGTAGGCAGAGAGAACCGAGCGCCACGTGACTCGATCCTTACATATCTCACTCGCTTCTTTAACATTCATTGCTCTTCTCATGCACGCACGCCGGTTTCTAGGGCTCCTGACATCACCTTCTGATAGAACATGACCAATTTGGTCATGGTAGGTAAGTCTTGGCCTTCCCCGGCTCCTACATCCTTCCACTTTTGCATTGTATATCTGCTTCGTCATTCTTTCATCTTGCATTCTTTCTACATGCCCGAACCATCGGAGCATGCCTCTTCTTATTTTAACACCGACGCTCTCTATAAGACCAACTCTATTTCTAACATCATCATTGCGAATACGGTCTACAAGCCTTACGCCACAAATTTTGCGCAGCGCTCGCATTTCAACCGCGTTTATTCTACTTTCATGCTCTTTCTGCCATACCCAACTCTCGCTTCCATAAGTTAGCGTTGGGACCAACACTGCATTGTGTATAGCGAGTTGTGCCTTCTGGCTCAGGATTTTACTGCCAAGAAGTTTTCCCAACGCTCCATTCACACTATTCCCAGCACTCACTCGTCTTTCCACATCTGCGGTGTACCTTCCATCCCTGCTGAAAGCGCATCCAAGATATACAAACTCATCCACTTGTTCCAACACTTCATCATCAATCGTAATCCTTACATTAGTTCTGGATTCTTCTAAAATTACCTGTTATTATTATTTATCTCTATCAGTGAGCAGTGATAGGTCAGTTGATAAAGAGCCAGGCTGTTAACCTACAGTCCCTGAATCAATCCTAGCATAGGTATGTACCACTAAATTAGTCTTTTCGGATTTATGTACATATTTATAATTATCAAATGGTCGTTGGTGACGGAGGTCACCGTGACGAAACACGCACATCCAGATATTTCGAAAGACGTGTAAGTTAACAAAGATCTAGTTATTCCGCTGTGTTAGTAGCGTAGTAGGTAGCGGACCCAGCCAATCCGAATGGTTTAGAAAACGGGATAACGCTAGGAATTAGGAGACTGTATGTATCTATAACCTGTCATGAATGGGTACTAATATCTCAAAGGTAAACTTAATGGACAACTTAACAGACTATAAATTTGAATTCAACTATATTAGACGCTTATTTATATGTAAATCTGTATACGATATAGATGAAATATAAAATAATAATTATTAAATAATTATGATTCAATACTTTACACGAGTACCAAATTGGCCAAGTCTAAAAAATAGAATGAATTAGAATATTTTACTCACTTATATTTCTTTCTGATGGACTCTCTTCATGATGAATCTGCAAGGATAATATAGAAAATCTGTATTCGCTATGTTATAAACAAGCAATGTATTTTCTATAATAACATACCCCACCACACTGATAATGAATGTCATTAAATGTACATCAAGCACACATGTAAGTGCTGCGACCTGACATCACACAAAACAAATGTGCGGATTTGTTATTCGACCGTGTAAGCAAATCATATCATTCTGCAATATCGCCGTAATTATGATTAGTTCAGCCAACAATAGCAACGGTTGTCCTCGTCACTCAGCTGCACGCAGTCATTTGAATGATGTCATTGTACTTGATTAGCGAACGAGGCTAAGTCGAAAAAGTAGAATGTTACAGCTATATTAATAATAAACATTCAAAGTCAAATAATGATTCCCACGAGGGTCGTTATGCATATTGATCGGGTAGTGTATATTGTTGTGTAATTGTACTGACCTCTGCGTCTTCGTCTGCGTCTGCGTCGGTGGTGTGGTAGAGGCCGCGTCTCACCCGCGCCTGTAACCCGCGCACCTCGTCATCGTACTCGCGCCACTCCGGCACGATGCGCATCGCCGCTGACAGCTTCGCCTCCTTCGTCATTGGATTGTTACACTGCAAGACAATATTAAATACTTATCACATAGTTTTGGTGAATCATAATTTTATCACAGTTTATAGGTTAACGAAAGGGTTGTCCTATTTTGATATCGGTTTTGCGGCCACGTGACACTATGTTGTCGTGTCATAAGATCAAACATGCTACCCGAATATCACCATTAAATGTCAATACTATCGTCGGGCGATCTATTGGCTTTTGTATGGAATATAAATTGTATGACTGAATCGTATATTAAATTGAGTACTTATTTCAACTAAACTTTTAACTATTTCCACATCATAATACAAACTTTATTTACTTTGTTAGATAAAACTAAAGACACCATACAATGAACACAAAACTCACAAGATCTATAGTTTTGGCGTATCTCTTTGAATTCTCGTCGCACCAAGTCTCGCACCAGAGCCACTCCTGTGGTAGAGACTTTATTGCCACTTGGTGTATCATGTTATTCGGTAAATCCTGATCTGTAACAATCATAGAAAATTACTTTGTGATAAATTACACTTACGAAATCGAAAGTCCTGCACTAAAATTTATTGAATGTAGTGCTTATATTTTTTTTTATAAATATTAAATCTTTTTGCAATCACTAAAGTTTGTTTAACTTAAAATCAAACGACTGAACATAAAAATTAAGTGTTTGGTTTCAAATGATTTTTGCAATCCTTATTTAGCTTTTGCAGTCCTTATTTAGCTTTTTGCACTCCTTATTCAGTCCTTGTTTAGATTAGCTACCAAAAAATATGTCTCAAAAATTTTACTGCATTGATTATGATATATTTTATTTTTGAAGTTATACTTCTTTAGGCGCGTTATGAAAAATGATGAAAGTGAAATTTTAGGATGCGCGCGCATCACTGTAACACAAAAGTAACAGGTTGAAGCTGCCCGCTAAACCGCTCTTCAAGCACTATAGCGAAGCATGCTTTTGTATTGTTGTGCTTTAAGTTTGTAGGTGGCAGATGTGGTCGTTAAGTAGTTGAACAGTTTTGTAACAGATGGCGCTTTACTTACGCGCTACACATGTAAAACCTTGGAGTAAATTGGAAATGCTTGGTATAAAATGAAAATTAATAAGAGGTAACCTCTTTAATTAATGATGCCAAAGAAGTATGACTTCTCACGTGCGTACATAAGTACACGCACCCATTTTTATTTTATTTTTTTACTTTAAAGTGGATTAACCCAGAAACAATGTGGAGACCGGATCTCTGCTGCCTTTGGTAATGAACCTTAATAGGATTCAATCCTGTGTCAAGTTACCTAAGTTGGACAAGCTATTAGGGTCCTGACTGAGCGCCTGGTACTGTCCGCGCAAGCGATCTCCGGCTGCGATGCGCCGGAACCGCTTCAGGTCGACTACGTACAGCGCGCTAATGTGGTAGCTGCGCCCCTGCAGGTGATTACGCCAATAGCCCTGCTTCCAGAACCTGTACACAGACAATGCCAAACAGTTAGGTAAGGCAAGTATTTCATGATAGTTTTTAATAAACAAGGACATTACAAATACGAGTGTGAGTGTAAAAAAGGACATTTTTAATAGTAATATTATACACGAATGTTATAATATCTAAAGTACAGAAGTGCAGCTCAAGCTTTACACTTTGACCTTTGTACCGTTATTATGCGGTACGTTATAAGAATTACAATCATACTTTGCGTGATCTGCTCTTAACTGTACCGTTCAACGAGACGAGATAAAAATAGTAAACACGCCGGCGGCCTTTACTGACTTTAGTTACAAATGAAGCGTATCCATTTCTCTCGTAGGCAGGAATGGTGATGTAACTGTCGCTAACTGTGCTATCTGTAAAATTTAGTACGGGAATCATGTCTGTACATGAATTCGTCACATTTGATAGGTCAAGTAATATTTACGTGGATGAGTCGGGAATTAATTAAATTTTAATAGAAATCACTACATATTATAAAACAAAGTCTCACGCCGCGTCTGTCTGTCTGTATGTTCACGATAAACTCAAAAACTACTCGACGCATTTTCATGCGGTCTTGACCAATAGACCGAATGATTCTTGAGGAAGGTTTAGGTTTAGGTGTGTTAAGGTTTTTGTGTAAATTGGTTGAAATATCACGATAATTGTTGAAAATGTCCGAAAAAGTCAAGCCGCCTGTGAGCTTTCGTCGGATACTATACAGCTATACAGTATTAATTCTTACTGCATGTATTTATACATGTAATATGCACTACTACCCGTGCGAAGCCGGGGCGCGTCGCTAGATAATAATAAAACAACAAATTCTATTATCTATAAATAAGATGTATATAGTAATGACGTATAACTATGGTTAAAAAAGGCGCTTTATTTTTTATTATAAGCTACTCATATAAATAGTCTAATATTATATTTTTTATTGTAAATCAGTTATAAACCACTTGAGAATGCGCAAGCTTGCATTACCAGAGGAACACCTGGCTCGTCAATTATATAACAATTTTTTTTTTTTTTAATATGTCGGTCATTTTGACCCTGTTCCTTAAAAGATAGGAACGGTGTTCCTGAACACTCCTATTCTACTTTTTTATGCTGAATCCGAATCTGAAGTCAAAATTCAAATATTCGAAAAGAAGCGACAGACAAACACACAGACAAACGCACAGACAAACATATAGATTTCATATAGGAACGGTGTTCCTGAAAATATGCCTGCATTGACGACTTGTCAGTAGATACACAATATTTGTCGTAGTCTTGTTTTAGTTTTTAACTTTAATTTAGTTAAAATAAATAGATAATAATTTACACTAAGTTAAAGAGCAGTGAGAGCCTTCTAGTGGCAACACTAAGAGGAAGAACACTCTTCTTTTTCTTAGCTTTATCCCGGTTTCTAATACATTACGATTGGCTTGGAAGTCTACCTAAGCCTAAGTACACGTCTTTCGAAAATTAGTTTTCGATTTAATTAAATATCTTTTAACGGAAATATGGAGTGTTTTATTTATTTTGTTGAACCTGACGTTTCGAACGCTTTGCTGCAGTCTTCCTGCGACCACGGACACTGCAAAGCGTTCGAAACGTCAGGTTCAACAAAATAAATAAAACACGCGATACTTCCGTTAAAAATTGTTTAATTCGATGTGTACCAATCGCGAAAACCTAAGACTACTATTAATTTTCGATAATACTATTAGTTTTCGAGTTCAGTGAGCTATTTACAATGGCTATGAATTAACAAACGAGGGTTTGGCGAAAGAGAAGTAAAGCAAAACAAAGCAACACGCCTGGGGAAGAGTACCTCCATCTCACAGTATACTGCAAACAAAAACAACGCTCTAGAAAGTTGTTATGTTCCTGAAAGGGAGAGAGGTAATAAGCAATACTTGTGTTACAAGCGTTCATAAGCTACGGTACCCACTACTTATATCATAAGGGCCGTATGCTTGTGAGCCTCCCGTCAAAATTAAGATTTCTCTTTTAAGAAATGGTAGAAATATGTTGCACTTACCTAAATCCTTCCATTTCCTTCCTGCTATCACAAAATGGTGTATATCCATAGGGTGCACCGCCCAGATCCAGTTCAACTAACTCCTTCAAATCAGCTCGGACGATCTGCAATATACATTGATTATCAAACATATTAAATGTAAATATTCTAGTAAATAAATTCAGGCGTAATTATGCGACAATCAAATTTAAATGCAATTTGATTTAAACCTCCTTTGTGTGCTTTCGCCACTAATTAGTTCATGCGAACTAGTGCCAGCCGGCACCCACCCACTACTGTTAGTAGACACATCATGCCGTCACTGCCAATTGCTGCTCCGGTCGTCTCTGCCTCAATGCGTTCTACTTCTCTTTCGCCAAAGCCTCGTTTGTTAATCGGGGACGACCGCAGCATCCGAAGCAGAGACGACCAGAGCCGCCATGGCAGCGACGGCATGATGCATCTACTAACGGTAGTGAGTGGGTGCCGGTTGGCGCTAGTTCGCATGAACTAATTGGTGACAGAACCACAAAAGGAGGTTGCATCAAATTGCATGTAATTGTTCTGTTTCTTATGCTGCATACCATTTTATGCGCAAACATACGTCTCGCTTGATGTGAAGCGGTTATAGCCTACTAGCTGCAGCCCGCGAAATACCGTGGCGACCGCTTTTTCTACTTTCTTTTACTTTCCTCGGCTTCAAAGAGTATTATCGTGGATTTCAATAGCCTATAACATTCCTAAAGGTTTCAAATCTGACATGTAATTCCAGAGATTAGCGCATTCAAATAAACAAACTCTTCCGATTTTTTATTAGTATTGATGAGCGACTGCAATATAAGTATCGCTCACAACTTGTCCACCGCTGTTTGCGCATGTTATCAGGAGTGTACTGGTAACCTTTCTCACTTGCAGGAACTCAACAACCCTCCAGAATTAACATTCCGCTGAGGTCGTCTGTAATGGTGGAGAATTGATATCGGTTGTCTCATAATGAATGAGAATTGTTGATCTTCGCCTTGCCGCTGCAAGTAGCACAGCAACTGCTCGCGCTGCACTATAAACTGTAATGCATGAGCCATACGATAAAAAGTTGCCTGATTTGTATGAACAATTATAATCTTCTTTACGTATAGTATGAGGGGCCTTGGCGGTAACGCCGCCTTTGCAACTAGAACAGTCACTGGAACTGCAGTAGTATGAACTCTTTGGCCATAATTATAAGGGTGAAACTTGCCTGATCTGCGTCGACAAATATGATCTTCTTGACATGCAGTGGAAAGAGCACATCAAGGAACAGTATCTTGTAGCCCCAGATGGTACGCTGACGGTCTCGCTGCCGCTGCAACCAGCGCGGCCACTGGTACTGCACTAGCTCGTACTCAAAACCATACTCTTGCGCCATGTACGGCAGGATGTCCTAGCAAAAGTTTTAAAGTACAATATACAACTTATAGTACATAATATGAAAGGAAACCTTAGTACCATCAAATAAATAACCGACGGGGAACCGATGAGACAGATATTATGTAGTAACTAAATCCACCGCTACGGATCGGCGGGGTAAAGTAAAACGCGCAGCTCTTATTGGTTAGTTCGCGGATCAACATCGCGGCACTTATCGGCTTATTGATTAAAATATTCTTCTATAGAGCTGAATGCACAGCTAGTTTATATTAAACCTACTATAGTTTGTTTTTTATAACAAACGAGTACTGAGAATGTCTCTCGCACACTTCCGATATTGACAGAGTGAGATGGGTTATTGTTAGGGGTGGGGTCAACGCCTTTGTTCTTGTTTTGAAATTGTAAAGGCCCGTTCATATTGAATACTTCTAAAATTTACTGTAGAAAAAATTAAATTATTTTTTTAATGATATTAATTTGCATACTTAGTGGTGATAAAATTTTCTGGTTTACGTGAAATCATGATTTTTTTATATCATATCATGATTTTATTAAATATAGTATAAATATATTATGTACTAGAACTTATAAATCAAATAATTATTATATAATTCTTGTACTCTTAAAAATATCGTCTTCACTTCCTTCTGATGAACTCTCTGCAGACACGTGAATAATAAACCGCTCTAACATATTTTCTATATTATTGTCGACTTTGTACATTTTTGTTTCGATCTTGGTTATCACATGATTGACACATGACGACCATTTTTGGCTACTCCTTGTAATAAAAGAGTTCAAACTTCATCAATTTTATAACTTTTGTTATTTGCTGCCATTTTCGGTACTCGTTTGTTAAAAAAACAGACTATAGTGTTACTATTGTGCGAACGTTTACACACAAAAAGTCTATAATCGAACAAAACAGTGCACTTACCTTAAGCGAGGGGCTAAGATAGTTCTTGAGGAACCAGAACTTGACTGGTGACTTGGTGTTCTTCAGCACAGACAACATCATGATACGCAGGAACCGCTCGTACAAGTGTCCTGATGCTACGGAGAACACGTTTATAGTCTCCTCTTGCGCTTCTTGGTCCTCGCCAGCACCGAACGAACTGTTAATGAACAATAACTGTAATAGTGTTGCAAGCTTCTATAAACCGCATAACTGCTTACCATCAGACTGGCCGTACGCTCAATTTACAACTACTAGTATGAAAAGAAATTAATTAAAACTTGTTAGGCTTACAAACTTTCTGAATACAGTGCCTTAAGTATGGCCACTCGTTTCTACATAAGATGAATACAACGTTGGGAAGCATACCAGCATAGAGCCAACCTGATGTAAAACGGTTACAGTAATCTATGAACGCTTGCAACACATTAAGCATCACTAGTCCGTTGCCACCTCTTCTGCTAACACAACAACTCCTCAGGAGCTTACTGGTAACCTCTTCCACTCACAGGAATACAATAACCCTCCAGGGAGTTGTTGTTTGGCTGCGGTTTTCTGTGAGGTGTTTCCCAGACAAGCTGCTATATTAACCACTACACCACCGAGCTCGACATAATAATACAGTGCGTTACGCATGGCCACTGGTTCCTACATAAAGATGAAAAGCCTTCAGAACCCGTTATATACCTTTTCCCATACATTTCGCGGTCATATATGACCACACGGGTTTCAAAGGGTTAATGTCACAAATAATTTCTATATCTTTCCAGCACGATTTTAGTATTCCTTTACACTAATCAAAATCATCAAACTCAATAATACGTGAGACTTCAATAATTTCATGAAATATATAAACAAATGAAATTTCAAGAATTATATAGATAAATAGAATTTCAAGAATAGTATAAAAATATAGCGTAGAACTTTGTAATAACGGAGGAGGAATACTGGCTTTCAGAAAAAAAATCCAATTCTCTGTCTATCGATCATATACACTGATTTAATTTTCATTGGTCATTTGGTTCAGATTGCTTGGAACAAGATATGCATGAATGAATGAATGCAGGAAGAAAAAAAATTAGAAAACAGATATACAACGCGAAAGTAGAAGGATGTAGAAGCCTAGGAAGGCCAAGACTTAACTATCGTGACCAAATCAAGTGGCTCAAGTGTTTTTCAGATTTATAAATATTTTTAAAGAGCAAGTGACAAGACGATGACGTCAAAAAGACGCAACAGTTTACAACAAGAGATCAAGCAGTTTACAGTGTATTTATTACCTTGCGATAGAATTCCATAAGCCACCCGAGTTCTTGTCATCGTTTTCGACGAGCAGCTCTAGGTGTTGCTTGTCTGGTTTCTTGTTGACGCGCAGCTTGATCACGTGGCTGCGGAACGAGCTCATCAACACTTGGATGTCCTCGCTGCCAGCCGGCGTATCCGTATTCTCATGACTAGAATATGAAAAGAATATTATACCTATACTATTCGTCCATCATAATGGACCGATGGGCTGATATTTGTGAGTGTATACTCAAAACCAAGAATCGAAAGAGCTGATAGATAAGATACTCGTAGATAACACCTTATTAATTTCACAAAAACACACAATACTGCATACAGTACAACAGGATTACAAAAAAGAACATTACAATATGAAGTGAAGAGCAGTGTCGGCACTACGCTCCTCACATTATCACTGCCTTAAAATAATAAATATTGGAACTATAGGGGAATACTGAATTAAAAATATTAACATACATAGGTAGACCTTTACGTGCCGATACAAATAAAGTAGACATAATGTATATATAAGTTAATTGGTGTATTGAAATATGAGTAGAAATACAAGCATTATTTTGATCTAGAAAATATATTTCTGGAGACTACACATATAACGGCTACATCTGCAACTTGTCTAGATAATGTTTTTTTTTATTTTGACCATCTAAATAAAACAATAATTAGCGGTCAGTTGGTAGTTTATCAAGGTTCATATAATACACATTTAAGAAGTCATCTCTTGTACAAATCAATGACCAGAAACAAACTTTTTAGATACAATATTGGAGGACAGGAAATGCAATTATTGGATTACAAGAATAGAATAAACTTTATTGCTTTAAACTGTGTACAAGTAGCTGGATCTACTAAAATAACTTTTGTTTTAGAGGTGTCAACAGATCACCCTGTCGGGTATGTAATACATTTACACTTATTGACAGTCCAAATATATTATTAATGCATGCATTTACGTACTTACTTTGCTAATATTACTACTCCTAGTTATTTTTGAAATCAAAAATAACTAGGAGTAGTAATATCGAAGTAACATCGAAGTATTCTTTGGCTATAAAAACCGTACTATGAAGCCATTTTTTTAACTTTATTTTAAATAATACATCACCGTGCAATTCTTTAATATCATAAGGCAAATGGTTGAATACTTTCACACTTGTAACAAATGCACTTTTATCAAACATGTCATTTTTTTTATACATTGTTGGGAGGCATACATGCATACGGTCTACCTGATGCAAAGCAGTTACCGTAGCCTATTAACACTTGTAGCATATATCACTCGCGCACATTTCCGAAATGCTAACAGATTAAAAAAGAAAAATAGTAACATAAGAGAATTAAATAAGACGTGTCTAAATTTTCAAACAAAATTAAAAAACCTCTATTTTTCTTATCTATTTTAATTAGTATTTTACATCATACGACACTTATCAAACTTCCCATAATTCCAAACTTCCATAATATATACCCCTGCCCTCATACTATGTTAAAAAAAACTATAAAGGTTTACTAAAAAATATTAAATTTAATATGGAAAACGGATAATTCTCCATGCAGATGACGTTGATATCGACAAATGTCTTTGTGTTTCAAGCAAATATTTTTTTTAAAGGACAATTTTCTATGGTTTTGTTTGTACATACGGTCACCAACCATTTCGATTATTGGCACATTGTGTGCGGAAATAAAATCTATATTCACCTTTATATATTTCCTACATAATGTCGATATTGTTGAAGTTTGTTACAGAATCACCTATTTATATTTAATGCCCAAAGGCGACCAAAATCGGCTTGAAAGGGTAAATCAATTTTGGAGATATCATTAATTTTGCAAATATTCTTAAGATTTAAGCAGACATTTATTGTGTAGCTTAGTTTTAATTCCTAGTAATTTAAATAACGACAGTGTACATACCCAACTATCTCATAAATGTCATCGGAGCGGCCGGATCTTAAGCGCAGTATCCAGGCGCCAGGGTTAGCCTTCAGCTGGAAGTAGCCAAGGTTGGCCATCACTATGGTGTCCATAATCTCGGGCTTCTCCCGGGAGCCCAGGATAAGCTGTAGGCCGCGAGGAGGCGTGCCCAGTGACGAGTCCCACGCGTGACCCTCCACCAATAGGTATTCCAACTCGAACTCACTATAAAAATAAACTGATTGTAGAGAAATTAAATGATCTATAAGAGAGTCTACATCACCTTTAAAGCCAAAGTCATTCTCATGAGTATGTGGTGGACCTTGCTGTTATAGTAATGATCGCTGGGCTAAAGAACTAACTTTAAACTAATTCATTTAAACCATCAAATATAAGGCCAGATTTTAAGAGATGTGCGTCAATATTATTTACCTAAACGAATTTTCCATAAATGTATTTACTCGCAAAACTAATAAATAAACATTTTATGTAACATGAGCATTAGAGAAATTATAAACTAAAGTATTACCGCCCTTAACACACAAAGTACTACAACAACCCTTATCTAAATATTATTTACTTCGCGATCAAGGTCTAATACAACCCATAGTATGTACCTGTGCACAAGTGTGTCGACGTCAGCAAGGCGGATGTTGTCGAGGTCGTACACCGACTTCACGCACTCAACAAGCCAATTGGGCGGTGTGCGCAGCTCCATAGAGAGCAACGGTGCGTGCGGCAGCCGCGCGAAACGAGCCAACGGCCCGCCTGTAGCCGCGCCGCTCGCAGTAAACTGTAGCTCCGGCTCCAACACGTAGCGGTAGAAACTGTAATAACAAGACACCATTCATCTTTACCTGAGAAACGCGTGGCTTCAAACTAATAAAGGACTTTAATCAACCGACAGTACAGCCGTCCGGCAACATTGATCTACTTATGGACAGCAGGTCTGCATTCAAAACTAAAAGCAAACTAAAGACAAAGAGAGCACCAATCGGGCGCCGTCGTTGCGTAAAGTACCTTGTTACGCGTATATAACTAAATTCTGACTTTAGTGACCGCTTTCAGGAAATCTGGATTTAGACAAAACGGGAAAAATGTCTTGATAACTGAGAAATCAATTCAAAGTTATTTTACAGAAGACCTGACACGCCTTGTTTCTTTAGTTAGTGCAAATTAAAGAAACAAGGCGTGTCAGGTCTTCTGACAAAATAACATCCGGGCCCTTCGTTCGTCTATCAGCAGGCTTTTCTTGATGCAAAATTTCACACAATATTGATCTTGGTAACGCAAGGGATAAATATTGAAAGAACAAACTATAAGAATTCTAATATTAAATAATAGTGGTTAAAGTACGAAATTGCCGTTTGATAGATACTTTGAATTGATATTAAGCTTCCATGGTGTGAGATTTTCGAGTGAAACATTTTTTATACCAGAAGTTTTTCTTTTAAAAAATGTGCGAAATTTGATTTCGTATTTTTAGGGTTCCGTACCCAAAGGGTAAAACGGAACCCTATTACTGAGGCTCCGCTGTCCGTCCGTCCGTCCGTCCGTCCGTCCGTCCGTCTGTCACCAGGCTGTATCTCATGAACCGTGATAGTTAGACAGTTGAAATTTTCACAGATGATGTATTTCTGTTGCCGCTATAACAACAAATACTAAACAATAGAATAAAGTAAATATTTAAGGGGGCTCCCATACAACAAACGTGATTTTTTTGCTCGTTTTTGCTCGTTATTGATAACGGCAACAGGTAGACACTTGAAATATTCACAGAATATTTAGTTATATATTCACTTTAAGAATAAATAAATAAATTAAAATAAAACAAATATTTAAGGGGGGCTCCCATACAACAAACGTGATTTTTTTGCCATTTTTAAAGATAATGGTACGGAACCCTTCGTGTGCGAGTCCGACTCGCACTTGGCCGATTTTTTATTATTCAGCTCAATCTTTGAATACGAGTTCCGACGCGGAACTAACGCGACAGAAACGGCTCGCAATAACAATGCTGCGTTTGGAGAGGAGACTGCTAATGTACGCACCGTGCGTTTTTGGTTTAACCCGTTGAGGGCCACGTGGCTGAATTCCGCCATGCACGTTACGGCGCCAAGTATATAACGGGCCTCAAGGCGTCCAATGCGACGTATTGGAAACTTCTACTTGAAGAACGAACCACGTGGAAGACCGGTGGCCACACAGGTGAATATCGTTGAAGGAGATGTTGGAAGCCGATCCGAGTCAAACTACCCAGGAATTAACGGTATGGTTTAACGTTACCTTACCTACAATATTGACTCATTTGCATCAAATGTAATAAATACTAGATAAATGGGCATAAAATGACCCTATTTGTACTCCTAGTTTTCTAAAGCTAAAATTTTGATTGGAATAAGATTAAGTAATACATATTATGTCTTATTATACGAAAACTACCAGTTTAACAACATAATATTGCAGTAAAAATTACTTAAAAAGAAAGTAGAAACATAGTCTACATAAATTCCATGTACTCGGGTTTAAAAGAGTGTCCTAAGTACTAGGACCTGAAAGAGTATAAAAGCTTAGCACTACTGGTAGGGCCACGGGTCGCAATGACTAAAAGCTGTATTTTCTCTTATCTTTTGGAGGATAGATTAACTTACGGTGCCTTATATATTATTACTTGAGTATTGGACCCGACGTCCATTTTATACGTCAATAACTCGTGGGTAAAACGGTAATGCTCGTTGATTACGATTAAGAAATCGAGTTAGTCGACAAAGACCCTGGCAGTGCCGTGTTTTCGGGTTTGTGTACATATTTGTAATTATCACCTGCTAGGCGATGAAAAAACCCACATGTCCACGGCGTGTGTCCTCACCTAAGGTCTGTTTTCCCTCTGGGTTGAGAAAATCTGACGACAGTCGCTCCATGCCAAATTCAGTATCTTCGCCAAATCCTTAAACTTGAGTCTTCGGACACCGCGGATTTTAATGGATTGGGACTTGAGATAACGCTAGGAAAAAGAAGACAAAAGCCATGGCATAGTTTGTTGCAAAAAGTCCGCTGTAAGTCGACTCATTCACAAAAGTACCTACCTTTTGAGCGGCATGTCAGAGTTCTTGTCCTGCGGGTTGAGGAACAGCTTGATGCGGCAGTTCACCACTCGACGCAGCACGAGCAAAAGCGGCGCTAATCGTTGCGCCGCACTCGACGCCGGTTCCAACACTGCTACTATCTAAAATGATGTTACAATAGTCATAATTGGATATGATATTTATTTTCATAAACACATTATTTATTAGGCGTAACAAATGATAAAATTCCATAACACAAAACAACTTACGAGGGTCATTTGAAAAGTTCTTAGCCACATACTTAATGAAACCACACGATTTTGAGTTTATTTTTATTTTTCAACATACTCTAAGGCTTCGATACCCGTTTTAAAAAAATCTTCGTCTAACTCCTCAAAATAAGCGTCCACGGCGGCTATGACCTCTTCATTTGTAAAAAAATGTTTACCACCTAAAATTTTTTTCAAATTTGCAAGCTTTGGGAACAGATAAAAGTCGGACGGTGCTAAATCCGGTGAATATGGGGGATGAAGTAACAATTCGAAGCCACATTGATGGATTTCTGCCATGGATTGCACAGAGGTGTAAACGCGCGCATTGTCCTGATGAAACAAGACTTTTCTTCTCAATAAACCTGGACGTTTTTCTTTGATTTCTTCTCTCAAACGACGCAACAGGTTGCAATAGTAATCGGAGTTTATTGTTTCACCCTTTTTTAAATAATCCACGAGAATTACCCTTTGCATCCCAAAAAACGGATGCCATGACTTTGCCCGCCGATAAAACCACCTTTGCCTTCTTTGGGGTGGGCGATCCTGCTCTTTTCCATTGTTTCGACTGTTCTTTTGTCTCGGGTGTATTGTGGTGAACCCAGGTTTTATCCATGGTTATAAATCTTTCAACAAATTCTATTGGGTCAGCTTCATATAACTCTAAACAGTCGCGAGAAGTTGTGAGTCCGTTGCGTTTTTGTTCCACTGAAAGCAGTCGCGGTACCCACCGCGCAGACACCTTAGAGAATCCAAGTTCAGTAGTAATTATATGATGTTTTCTCTCAGATGAGATGCCTACAGTCTTAGCTATCTCCTCGACAGTCTATCTTCGATCAGATAAAATTAAATCACAGATTTTTTCTTTGTTTTGATCAGTGGAAGCAGTCGAAGGCCGGCCACTACGGGGCTCATCTTGAATGGTCTCACGACCACGTTTAAACTCTGCCACCCAGTTTTTAACAGTAGCATACGAAGGAGCGGACGCACCCAAAGTAACAGACATGTCTTCATGTATAGCTTTTGGTGTTAAACCTTTCAAATTCAAGTATTTTATCACTGCACGATGTTCAATTTTATCCATTTTCAAAAATAGTTCTGACTTGACTTACGGTATCACGTGTAAACGAACAATGAGTTACTGTGAATAAACTAAACTGTGCATACTTGTTGCTAAATAATATAACTACAAAATGAGGGTAGTTAAAAAAAACCATTGAGTTTAACCATGTTAGGCTAAGAACTTTTCAAATGACCCTCGTACATTAGTTATACCGTCATAATTTTTAAAATAGATGAGGTTTTGGCGAACCTCATAGTCGTTATACCAAATTAATTCTCAAATCTTCTCAAAGCAGATGCAGAGTTCTTTATTACATTTTCATTAAAAAGACACAGCGCTCACATATTTTGTGTAACCTTCGCATCTCGACCGCGTTTAATATGCTTTCGTGTTTTCTCTCTGTGTCATATATATCCAACTCTCATTTCCATCCGTTAGTATGCATATTTGTATCATATAGCGAGCTGTGTGGCGTTGCCTCTAAAGCGAGGCTGTTCCTTTCGTCAATGTTAAATAAGGGTTAAATGGAGAGCTGAAGGGGATATGAGGCTACTAAAAGTTACCTCGAGGGCGGCCTCGTCGTCTGAGCGAGGTGGCAACTCGACGAGCGAGTGGTCGGTACGCAAGCCGGCCGGCAAAGCGCTACGCACGCGCGGCTTCCGTGCGCCCACCACACCCGTCACCTTCATGCGAGTGTCTACTGATAGCTCCACTGACTCGTCCAAATCTGTCAAATAGGAAACTCGCAAATAAAGCGCCGGTGTTGTAAAGGTCCATAAGCTAAAGGTAAGTGCCCATAAAGCGTGCCGTATTATTTTAGTGATATAAAATAATTTTAATAAAGATAGTTATATCGGTGGAGACATCATACGACATTCATCGACATCAAGCAAACATATTTTTTTTATACTACGTCGGAAAGCATACAAGCATACGGCCCACCTGATGTAAAGCGGTTACCGTAGCCTATTAACGCTTGCAACACATTGAGTATCACTCGCGCGATGCCATCTTTGTTGCTAACACAGCAACTCCATAGAAGCTTACTGATAACCTCACTCACACGCAGGAATACAGCAACCCTCCAGGGAGTAGTTATTTAGCTGTGGTTTTCTGTGAGGTCGAGGTACTTCTCCAGATAGGCTGCTTTGATGCCTCCTACCTCTTTTAAAAATACTCAGACCGACACAAACAGACATGTACATGCACACAAATGTTTGTCCTGTGCGGGAATCGAACCCACGAGCGTTGATGTCAAAGCAGTGTTACTAACGCCGCGCCATCGAGCTCGTCAAAATTAATATACATGTTTGTATTTCGTTGCCTATTAACCGTAGCACCGGGACGAGGCGGAAACTGACGTGTGCTTACTATGAATGTTTCTAGCCATCTGCGAAGTAGGTACGGTACATAACACGTATTGTTTTTACATTTTTTCCGATATTTCGGTGACGTTGCAGGCGCAATGGTCACGGGATGACTGGAGCCGGCGTAGCTATCAGTCCGTTATGGACAGACATTAAATAATAAACGAGTGCCGATATTCAATAATAGAAAACTATTTAGATTTGTTAACGTACCATCATCATCTTCAAGTACGTCATTCTTAGAAGATTTCTTTTTGTCCAACACTTCGGATATTTTGTCTCCATAGAGTTGATTGCTGTACCTGTAAGGCAAACAATCATAATAAAACCAAATCGGTACTGTAAAAGTACGGAACACCTAATGGGTATGCTTTATTATATGACGGTAGCTAAATAGGACACAACATTCCTACAAACAATCATAATAAAACCAAATCGGTACTGTAAAAGTACGGAACACCTAATAGGTATGCTTTATTATATGGCGGTAGCTAAATAGGACACAACATTAATTAATATGCATTTCAGCTGAAAGGCTTGTTCAAATTATTAAAGACCGCAATCTTTTTTTATGCAACATCTGGAGGCATACCATACGGCGCACCAGAATTAAAGCGTTTACCGTAGCCTATGAACACTTGAAATTAAACTATTTTTAACGGAAGTATCGCGTGTTTTATTTATTTTGTTGAAACCTGACGTTTCGAACGCTTTGCAGCGTCCGTGGTCGCAGGAAAGACTAAGGTGGTATTTGTCTTACATTAGTTATTCAATTATTACATCTACCGACATGGATGGATTAATTATATATGTTCCGATTCACACAAAAATCGCTCACAGTGTCCGAACATTTTTTAGTAGATCTTTGGATTTGTGACTTGATTATTTTTAGGACTGGATCCCAAGCAGGTGGTACTTGCCAACCATCTTCTCTATTGAAATTGGGGTGTTTTCTTATTTCAATAGCCTCGCGCAACATTCTCGGCATGTAGCGATTTTCCTTGGCGAGGATTTGTGGTTTATCGAACCGGATGTAATGGTTTGGTTGGTCCAGTGTATGTTCACATACTGCAGAGTTTTTATCTATAAAAAGCCGAGAATGTTGCGCGAGGCTATTGAAATAAGAAAACACCCCAATTTCAATAGAGAAGATGGTTGGCAAGTACCACCTGCTTGGGATCCAGTCCTAAAAATAATCAAGTCACAAATCCAAAGATCTACTAAAAAATGTTCGGACACTGTGAGCGATTTTTGTGTGAATCGGAACATATATAATTAATCCATCCATGTCGGTAGATGTAATAATTGAATAACTAATGTAAGACAAATACCACCTTAGTCTTTCCTGCGACCACGGACGCTGCAAAGCGTTCGAAACGTCAGGTTTCAACAAAATAAATAAAACACGCGATACTTCCGTTAAAAATAGTTTAATTTCAATGTGTAACAATCGCGAAAACCTAAGACAATCCTATGAACACTTGTAATACATTAAGTATCATTCGCGCGATGTCATCTCTGCTGTTAACACAGCAACTCCTTAGGAGTTTACTGGTGATCTCACTCGCACGCAGATAGGCAACAAATAACCAAATGGAGGATTGTTGTTCGTATGAGTGATGTTACCAGTATGCTCCCAAAGTGTGTTATTAGCAATGGAAATGGCAATGTACACGCGATACTCCTTGTATTACAAGCGGTCTCGTGCTACAGTAACCACTACCAATCAAACGAGTTGTATACTTGCCTAAAACTGTCAAATTATCGACTCTGGCCTAATGACTACTGTTTGGAGTTTGCTGCGTAAAATATGAAAACTAAAGTGCAATAAAAAATATATATGTTAAAAAATTAAAAAGATGTAGTTCAATACTGGTATGGAAATGTACGATAATTAAAGACAGGTAAGGCGTCTCAAAGAGCCCATCTGGTGAAGTACCTCCGCCTCACTGAAAACTGCAGTTAAATAACAACTCCCTCGAGAGTTGTTGCGTTCCTGCGTGTTAGTGAAGGCACCGGTAAGCTCCTAAGGAGTTACTGTGTTAGCAGCAGAGTGGCATCACGACCGCTTTACATCAGGTGGGCCAGTAAAAATTGTCTAGAAAATAATTAATGCTTCTAAGTCTAGGTAATTGGTCCTTTTTAAATTCGTTGTGAGTTACTAGATAGCAGCACTGTTCACTATAAATATGTTCCTGGCTACCCAGGACACAGCGGTGAGAATAAGCTGCGGTGTGTATTATAAAAGTAGGAAGTACCTTTCTAACAGTAGGAAATCGTCAAGCGTGAACGACTCATTGTCTGCCAGCGGCCCGATGAGTCTTGCGTTGTGAACGACGGCTCGTTGTCCCGACCGTAAGTGGAGGCTTCGAGCGCACAATACGCGCGCTGCCTTCAAGACCCAATCGTGTTTGTTCAGCGCCGGCACTAGCTCTGGCTATTATATAAAAATAAATATGGTTTCGATCTGATTCGGCATTGGAAAAAATCGAATTCTTATGGAACCCATAGGTCCTAGACAAGGTGGTTTTTGATTAGTACTTTAACCAAAAAAGTAAAGTATTCGGAAATGTAAGTAAAAAATAAAAAAATTGTGTTTTGCAATTAAATTTGTGTAACTATTAATTCTAGTTGAAACGGACTTTCCTGCCTTTCATACGTTCAATATTTCGTCTACACTATACGTAGTCGCTTACTCAACGGCCGAATATAGCACAATGCATTATTCGCCCCGAACGCTGAATGATAACATATTTGGTTATTTAAATTGAAATGTAATTGTGTGTAATGATTGGAAAAATATAAAAGGCATTTTAATTATGTTTATAGATCAAGTTTTAACAATTCCTACACTCAATAATTTCTCTTTTGTTTACGGCAGTGGTACAGTACGTGACAGTGTATTATAAGCATAGCGTGAAAGAAAAATGCAGAAATACCTTACGTTCACACTGATGCTTGCAGTAAGCCTTCTGACAGTTGCCAGCTGACATTTCTTTTAGTGAGTTGTATGTGTTGTCTGTGGGTGTGTACAGATGTACAAACACACTCACACACACACTGTGTGAGTGTGTTTGTACGTCTGTTTGTGTGTAAACAGGTATTTTTATAAACATATTTATACCCTATTGTGTATATACAGCGACGGTGGAAATAGTATTGTCACTCAAACCGTTCACACTATGCGTTCAATAACACTTTCTGTTTCCTCATAAGTCTAAATAAAAAGTTTAGATTTCTGTCAATTATGATGCCCAGGTATTTGATAGTGGTCACTATTTCTAATTGTGGGCATGAGCATGTATTCGTGTCATATTTACTTGGAAATGTCGTACATTTGTGCGCAATTAGTGAAAACTCGGTTGGCGAAGGAAGAGAGGAATTGCGGATAACAATTGCGATACGTTTAGTTTTATCTACGTTAAGGGTCAAAAGATTGTTATTCAATGAATCGGACACCTTGCTTAAACCATTTTGCGCGGCATCAAATACGTCACTCTACGTTTTTGCTGTAAACAAAAGAGCTGTGTCATCTGCATACTAATTAATTTAGTCTATTTGACACAAATCATTTATAAATATTAAGAGTAGCGTGGGCCCCAATATTGATCCCTGGGGAACGCCATATGTGACGCGAAGGTAGTCGCTAACATGATTGTTGATGGTCACATACTGAAATCTGTCATTAAGGTAATCACTAAATAACTGTAAGGCTTTACCGCGAATTCCTATCGCCTCGAGTTTAGCAACGAGTAAAGAAATTGAGACAGCATCAAATGCTTTGCTCAAATCAAGAAAGGACTATTATCGCCATCATCTAGACTTTTAACCACAGTGTCAGTCAGTTCATGGATTGCATTTTCGGTTGATTTACCACAACGAAAGCCAAATTGATTTGGCGAAAGGATATTAAAGCGTTCCAAATAATTAACGAGTCTTATGTTCATAATTCGTTCAAGAATCTTTGAAAGAGCTGTTAATATTGAGATTGGACGATAAATGTGAACATATTGTTTGTGACCAGATTTGAAAATAGGGTGAACCATCGATTTTTTGAACGCCTTTGGAAATCGACCTACGGATAAGCTAAGACGGCAAATGTATAATAGGTGGGTCGAGTATATGTTTGTAGTGTTTCAGTATATTACTGAAAATCCCATTCCAGCCTGTTGCACAGTCATTTTTCAGAGACGTTATAACACTTTCTACTTCCTCCTCGTCCATATTGAGCAGCACAAATGACTTGTTCGTTTTTTCTAATGTTTGGGATCAGGCTGGTCTTTCTGAGATTTTTGATGTAATGTTTTTGGCAAGTTCCTTACCGATATTACAGAAAAAATACACTTTGATTTCTTCAATGTTATTTTACCAATATATTGCAGTCTTGTCGCTCGTGGCAGCCCTCGTCTTCAAGAAGCTTAGAGACGTACTTGACAGCGTCAGCAGGTTCCAGGGTTGTCAGCGCGGCCACTACCACCTTGTTGAGAGACTGGTCCATGCCTGATGATCCCTCTGTATTCGGGATAAATGCTACTCTAATGCCGCCCGACTCTCTCTATGCGACAAGACAAAAAATGATTTTTGTTAATCTTTCTAAACATTGTCAAAATAAAAATAAATTTGTGTCTGTAAATTTCGAAGACCAATGCCGAGTAGAACTATTAGACTGCAAGGAGACCATCTTAGCGAAAAAATCAGCATCAGTAGTTTATAAATATATAATTTTAAAATGGGTACGCATAACAACAATATTTAATTAGTTTTGAGTGTACGCCAATAAAATAGATTGTGGCCTTACAAACAAATATTATATATTACTTACCATAAATGTTATTGCATTCCTCAATAGATCTCTAGACTGTTGGTTGTTAAGGTCGCCTGCGATCCATATAGTCTGAGTGATCTTGTCGGTCTTCCCTGGCTTCGTGAAATATTTCAATATGGATAGGGCAGTTGCTAATGCATCTCGACCTGATTGATGAGCATTGTATAAATTAACATTGTAAAATGATACCACTATAAATAAAGCTCTTTGTTTACAAATCTAACAATGATGGTTGTTGACGCCTTGAAGCCCGTTATATACTTGGCGCCGTAACGCGCATGGCGGAATTCAGCCTGAGCAGCCTGATTCAGGATGAGCATTGTATAAAATAACATTGTAAAATGATACCACTATAAATAAAGCTCTTTGTTTACAAATCTAACAATGATGGTTGTTGACGCCTTGAGGCCCGTTATATACTTGGCGCCGTAACGCGCATGGCGGAATTCAGCCACGCGCCTCAATAAATTAATACGAGTAGTATCGTTTAAACTATGATATGGGTATGGATTTGTTTTCTGTTCGAAGAGGAGAATAACGTAACGTAATAAATGCTTCTTTAGCAGTGCATGCCATCAATAATGATCTTGCGATTATTGCTGATTGGTCCCATAGTTTCGGGCTTAAGGTCAATGCGGCCAAGTCACAGGCAATCATTGTAGGTAGCCCACACTTTATTTCTAGACTGCATGATACGGTTCTTCCTAATATTCAGTTTGAAGGTGACACAATCCCTTTTTCTTCTACTGTTTTTAATTTGGGAATTATTATTGACCAATCTCTGTCGTGGGCCCCACATATCAATGAAGTCAGTCGTAGGATTTTCGCATCCCTCCACTCACTCCGACGTCTGCAATTTTTTCTACTGTTGGAAACCAAGAAGTTGTTGGCTTGTTCCCTTCTCCTTCCTTTGCTTGATTACGGTGATAAATTGGAAAGACTACAAAACCTATGTATTCGCTTCATCTTTGGACTGCGGAAATACGATCACGTCTCGGAATACCGCAAACGTCTCAATTGGCTGTCGATTAGAGATCGTAGGAAGTTGCACATTCTCTGCTTACTTTACAATGTTTTGTTTAATCCATCTGCGCCTTCCTACCTAAAGGAGACCATTCATTTTCGTGATGTGGATACTCGGTTGCGTTCCTGCGGTACACTTGTTCTCTACATTCCAAGTCAGAAAACAAATTCGTACTCACAGTCCTTTTCTGCAAAGTCAGTTAGTCTTTGGAACACACTTCCTCTAGAGGTAAGATTGGCTTCCTCTTTAGATTGCTTCAAACTCCGAGTCAAGAAATTTTTAACTGGTGTTTTGTGATCATTTAATATATCATAAAAATGTATCTCATGTTTGTTCGCTTTTAGTTTATGTATTTAATGTATGTTCATATTTTTGTTCTTTTTACTTTTATGTATTGTTTTGTTTATTAGTAAATTCGGTATACGTATTAGATAACCTTGTACTTTACTTTTAAGTAATTTATAGTATTGTTGTAGTGAGTGGGTTGTACGTGTGTTCTTTTGCCCATGTAAATTGTTTTGTCAAAGACTCTAGGTTGGCTGGAAGAGATCTCTTTTAGGGATAAGTCCGCCTTTGTAACACTAACTTTATTGTTATTGTAATTTATTTTGAATGTAACGTACAATAAAGATATTACAACAACAACGTAATCTACTTTAGATTACGTTATTCTTTGTTTATTTATAAAACTTTATTGCACAATTTAACTTTAAAAATGCATAATAACCCAAAAAACAAAATCTAAATTATGTAATGGCGGACTTATCCCAAGTTATTCTCCCCTTGAAACACACCCGTACGCAACTCACAGTAGTGAAATGAGTATGAATTAGTAATGAGAATGTTACCAGTCAAATGTTGAAGTCGGTGTACTTTATCTTCCGTGAATAACTCGATAGATGCGGGAACACCAGACAAGTCCAAGAATTGAGATGTTTCGGAACTCAGCACGCGACGGTTAAGCCTGTTAAAACAAAACATATACTCCTGAATCTAACCAAGTACCATGCGGGGTAGGCGTAGAGAGTCGAAACATGACTCGGTCCTTTCACACATCTCTCGCTTCCATGACATTCACAGCTCTTTTCACGCATACATGAAGGCTCTAGGGCTCATGATACCACCTTCTAATAATACACAACCAATTTGATCGTGCTTGGTGAATCTTAACTTTTTCGGCTGTAACATAGTAAAAATACACGATAATCTATATGTTACCTGATGCGTATAGGTCAATAATATAGACTCATTGACGTACGTAGCCACTGTTGGTAGGGCTACCTTTAACTGTATTAATTGTGTTATTATTCATACTGTGTCGCCATTTACCTTGGCATTACATGTGGCTGCTTCATGAGGTAGTCCAGTGCGTCGTCCATATCAGCGAGATCCCCGCGGAAGACAGCACGCTGCAAACGGCCGGTGTGCCGCGACAGTGCGGTTACTAATGCCTCCTCTAACAATTCCACTGATGACGTCACTGAAGCACCGCCCTCTTCCCATAGTGGCACGCCGTTAATCAGCACCTACCAATATAATCACATTGTATAAAGATGGATTGACACGTGGGGTTCGCTTTACCTATTAATAAAATGGTTAGATATAGTTTATTACTTAGCTTACTTTTAAAACTTATTGAATTATATTTTAAAAGGAGAATTTATTTGACTTGTTAATAAAATTACTACGAAAAAGCAGTGATAGCCTAGGAGATAAAGAAAGGGCATATTGTCCAACTGGTCCACGGTTCAAGTTGTGGCGTGTGTTTACTCTCTAGGTTGTGGAGGACTGACGGTAGTTGCTCCAAGTAAATCAGTATCTTCGCCAAATCATAGCCTAGGCAGCGGTCCCCGCCAATCCTAATGGACTAGGAAACGGGATAACACTAGGAATAAGAATAATTAAAATGATTACGATGCACTTTTTCAGATTAATTAATAACTAAGAACATTATCAAGCACCTTCGTTATCTTGATAAGTTAGTTTTCGCTGTTAATCTACTGTATCAAAAGCAAGCAACAGTAGTACGTTCATAGAAAAAAGATAATTGTTAATTTGCTCACTTGTGGATATTTATTGGTCCCGATTTTAGAGACGAACTCCTCAGCTAGCTGACTGCCAAAGTTGTACTCTGAATCTTCGGCTATGATGTCGTCAAGATTAGCGCTAGAACTCGCGTGTTTCTTTAATTGCTTCTTCACTATTTCCAGTGTTAAACTCTCCTCTTGCAGATTTAGTAGCTGTGAAATACAACTTTCTTTTATGGAAGAGGTTAGCTAAACTTAAAAATTAACATAAAATTGACAAAAGCAGTAAAATTCATTGCAGATGCGGAAGTAAAACTAAGCTTTTGGAACTCACAACTAAAGCCGTTGTTACTTCCAAAGCGTAACGTTGGTAGTTGAAACCTTCGGACCATGACTTCCCCCCTCCTTAGCAATGTAAGGCAATAAATTAATAAATAAATTATTATATTGCTTAAAAATTATTAGGTACGGCGATCTACATTTATCCATTTTTAAACAATTTAAAGAAAAACATGATCCACGCATCCTATTCTATTTTCTAAAACCTGATTACTTCTCATATTTTCAGTTCAGTTTACGAATTTTATTTTTATTCGAGTTTTTCTGCATCATTTTGTTTCGTAACACAAGAGGTTCTATCTCATATGGCTACGCACACACTTATACATGTACACTGTGTTAATTTTACAAATAGTGATAGACAACGCGGCGCACGGATGGATTTTTCAGGATGTGATGTAGCGTACTGACCTGACTGAGGAAGTAGTAGGCGTCTTTGTTGGAGTTTGTCTCTTGAGCGACGTAGTTGAATGCGGAGCGCACGGCGGCGTCAAGGCGCGAGTCTGTGCCCGGTGCTAGCACCAGGCCCACGCGCACTGGCGTCGCGTGCTTCAACAACGTCTCACCCAACTTCAATGGCGGACCCGACAGGAAAGACGTGGGATCTATCACGATCACCTGCAAATAGATACTTTTTCTTTCACTTTTTCCAAGTAGAAAAAATCCGTTTTTAATAATGTGACTGAACAATAAATTTTAACTAAATAACCTAAAGATATGTTTTTTCATTTAAATTAAGTAATTCTTAAAAAATAAAAAGCCATTTTTAAGCATAAATTTACTTTTGTTTCCATTTACACACATACAGTGTATTACAATTGCGATGACTTCGATGTGATTTGACAGGGGTTTTAATTAAAAGTAGACCTAGACATAGACCTCCAAGCTATATCTCCAACGATTTGATTAAACGAGCTGTAAGAGACGTAAACTAGCGATAATTACGCGTCTTGCTTAAATGGACTATTCGGTTTATTAATAACGATTCCACGTGCTTCGTGTGTGATCGTGCACCACGGGTAGCGAAAGCGCATGCGATCTAACTATATCGCTGAAGAACTGCAGAACAACCATACAATAACCACAACAGTTCAAATAAATGCAAAATCCAAATAAGACTTCTCAATGTACTTCCATTCATATATACTCACGTAGTTATAGATATTCCTCCTTAGATTCCTGAGCATGCCGGGGTAGGTGGGTCTCAAGAGTTCCATATAGGATGACGGCCAGCGACGGTACCGCTCGTCGGTCTCTAGGTCGTTTAACCACGTGATGGAAGTATCGCGGATGTCCAATCCATACTCCTCCCACGTATACGCTTCACCCAACTCCAATGACATAAGGGTATTGATTAATTTTTTGGACAAACCTGTCAACATATATAAATTCCAAATTCACTTACAGTTCTGAAGTCACAATGTATATTTTGGATCTGACCAAAAATAACAACGAATTGTACTCTTAGCCTTAACAATACTGGTAAATGTTTACAAAAAAATAACAATAAATATATTTCGCACTTTAGAAAAAGGCATAAAACTTACCTTTTTTTTCATACTGTGTCGGGAAGCATTCAAGCACACGGCCCACCTGATGCAAAGCGGTTACCGTAGCCTATGAACGCTTGCGATACATTAAATATTACTCGCGCAATGCCACTTCTGGTGCTAACACAGCAACTCCTGATGAGCTTACTGACGACCTAACCAGGCCTCCGTCACTTCATGTACTTGCACGCGATATTTACCTACCGAGCGGTGTGTCGCCGGCGTCACAAAAGTCAGTGGGCTGTCGCAAGCGCTCGCTATTGCACGCTGGTTCGCTCGCTGTGCACTCGTAATTCGAACAATTAAAATACATCGAACTACTATAATTCTAATACTAATACCTATTATAACTATAATTCTGTGATAATACTGTAAATATTGTGAATAATAATGACTGTAAATATTACATTATTAATTATTATAAGTTAATTGACATTTGTGTGGTTTAAATTATTGTAAATAGTACCTAATTTGTGTGATTTTAAATTTAAATAATATAAAAACAATGTCGGCCCGACATTTTTGTGAAGTTGGTGGTTGTTTATCAAATAACAGGAATAAAAACCGGTCATTTTTAGGGTTCCGTACCCAAAGGGTAAAACGGAACCCTATTACGGAGGCTCCGCTGTCCGTCCGTCCGTCCGTCCGTCCGTCCGTCCGTCCGTCCGTCCGTCTGTCACCAGGCTGTATCTCATGAACCGTGATAGTTAGAGAGTTGAAATTTTCACAGATGATGTATTTCTTTTGCCGCTATAACAACAAATACTAAAAAATAGAATAAAATAAATATTTAAGGGGGCTCCCATACAACAAACGTGTTTTTTTTGCCGTTTTTGTAGATAATGGTACGGAACCCTTCGTGCGCGAGTCCGACTCGCACTTGGCCGATTTTTTTTAGTTTGCCTGTTGATGAAGAAAGGCACTTACCTACATAATGAAACTCTTTTAATATATGTACATATAGATACGTACTTATTTGGATGAATTTATAAAATAGAATAGGTAGGTTAGTTTTAATTACTTTCAACAATAAAGGCGGATTTTGAGTCACAACATAAAAATATGAATCTAAAAATGTATGAAACAATGTATGTATGAAAACGATTCCGTTCGATAAATAAATGAGCTGTGGCTGTGTGTGACTATGTTTGCATTATAGTTGTGACAACACGTAAACCATTTTAAAGTTAATGCCACATTAAGTCTAAAAAGTTTGAAACATCCAAAAATTATTATTAATTGTTATTAATTTTTGAATTTATTAAATTATTTTTAACTTAAGTGTCGGTGGCTCTGAGGTTAAGACGCCGGATTCCAATCGGGAGGCCCGGGTTTGAACCCCAGACTGACCATGTACCAATAAGTTTTTCTTAATTACTTATTACATTTATCCGATTTCTCTCAAACGGTGAAGGAAAACATCGTGAGGAAACCTGCATGCCTGAGAAATGTACATTCCAGCCACTGTTGGATATTATGGACTGATGATGATGAAGATTTATAACTATAAGTAATTTATTAAATATCATAGGTAACATTATAATTAGAATTCCATGTTATCGTACTGATCATAATCAATTGAGCTTTACAATTTTATCATTTATTTTAATCTACACTACAAATCTTAAACAAGCCACTTAGGTACCTACCAGATTGTGTGTGAACAATATTTTTATCGTAGCAGCAACCCTGGCATTATTAAGATGGCCGCCACGCCGCACGGCTGCGCATCGATAACAACTCTATAGCCGAGCGAATTAGGCACAATTTAGCACGCAGCGGTCGCCGACGCCTCGGGGCAAGTTGCAGTAGGTATCTAACGCGGTAGGTATAGGATTTTTTGTGTGGAGTGATTTCTTACAAATTTCTCATAGTCCCTGCTTAGAGGATGATTATACTTGTACAAAATTTCTGCCATACCATAATCCTAACTTAATTTTGAAAAAATAGACATTGCAAAGCTTTATACTCCTAGACATTCTAAACACCGATGGGTGCTGGTTTAGGTTGTATTAAAGTTAGTGGGTCAGTCAGTGTAAAATATATGTACTTCTCCAGATGCCAGTTGTCTACCTCTTTACCAGCTTTCATTGTAATTTAGTTCAAAACATATAGATTTTTTTCTAAATGTTCAAACCTATTTATTTGTTCTATTAATAAAGATCCTGGTGAAGGTTTTAGCTCTAAGTAGTCATTTAGTCATAATCATGTCAAACTGATACTTTGAAAGTACATTACTGTACATTTATGTACATTTTCAGTGTATTTGTGTGGTACATACCTAGCGCATGCAGTGTGTTCATAGGGCCAATGTCCTCGCGTAGCGCAGCTAACAGCGCCATAACGTCAACCTCTTCAGCGTCGTACTGCGCTCCCGACACAAGAAGCAAAGGTTCTGCAGGCCTGAGGCCCAGTGAGGACGCCCATATGTCTTGGTTGTAAAGGACTTCATCACGGAATGCGCGTGGCACGTTGATATGGATCAAAGATTTTGTCTTAAAACAAATATAAAATAATTTAAACTAAACTATATACTAGTTTGAGCACTGAAATGCTAAAACTAAAACTGATCTCACAAGTTTACTTACACTCGTGCTTCATTCAATCTTCGCTCTTTTTTAGGATTGACTTAAAATCGTTTATATTACAGGTAACACAAAAATGTTTTGTTTCTTCAATTAATTGGGATTTTTTACTATTCAGTCACTATAACCTAGTACAATACGGCACATAATTACTATTTATGTATTATATTGTATTAGTACTGCTATATGTAACTAGTAATATTCCATTTTAGAAGAGTGTGAAAAGTCCGAGATTGAACTTTGTTCTATACTGTAACTAAGCATATATCGCTACATAGCATGAGCAAAAGAAAACCTGCTTCTTACCTGCATAGGAAAATTCTGAGCGATTGAAGTAAGCACTTTAAGTGCTTCATCTCCTCCAGAATCGTGTGCATCTGCAACTGCAACGGCTGCCTGCATACTCAATGCCTGCATCTGCCATACTTTCAACGGAGCTAGCTCCTCGCTTGATTCCGACAAGTGACGTCGGAAACGCTCCAGAGGTGTACGCAGCGCCGGGAATAAATTCCTGTTTGAATAAGTTTTATTGCATGATTCGAGCATACAGGGACAATATGTATAACATGTTTACAATGTAAACTCAAGCTCATAACGTCAAGTAATAATAAAGTGGAGAGTTACTTAAACGGAGATAGTGCACACGAAATTTTCAGTTTATTGTTGCCACAACTAATTGAAATAAAGATGTAACAGATGAAAGTCAATATTTAATTTTGTATGAAGACTGAGATGTCAGTATTCTTTATTAGCAAACTCATGTGAGTTCTTTATCTATTTCGATAACAGAGCACGAACACGGGCTATATCCCGTCCCCCCACCGGCTACCTAAAAGACAGCGCGGAACACACATAGATTTCTTCAGCCAGTGGTAGTACAGAAAATTTCCTCGAATTAACTTCATTGTAATTCTAACATATAATTTTCATAACGACGCCAAAATGAAAAACAAATGATAATCTCACAAATTAAAAATAACATGTTCCCAGATAAGTTCCAACACTACGGTTTATTTATCGCACTATCAAACGACCTTGCACAGTTAGGACACCAGCGGTCATCAAAGCAGTGAAGGCGCGAATCCAAAGAAATCCCGTGCGTAAACAAAAAATCTTAGCTCTTCAGATGGGATTAAGCAAAACCACTGTCAAAAGAATGTTAAATGAAGACCTGTTACTATGAGCTTATCGTAAAAAAACGGTCATTTTTTGAACGAGTGTTTGAAAAAAAATAGGATGGAAAGATCCCGCAAAATTTTGTTTTCAGACGAAAAAGTTTTTACCATTGAAGAAAGTTACAACAAACAAAATGATAAGGTGTATGCCCACAGTTGTGAAGAAGCGAGCGCGCGTATTCCGAGGGTCCAGGGAGGGCATTATGCTTCATCACTCATGGTTTGGCTTGGAGTCTCATATTCAGGCTTAAGTGAGGTGTTTTTATGTGAAAAAAGTGTGAAAACCGGTCATGGTTTACTAAAATACCGTCCTAACAAACATAGTAGAACCTCTTTCTCAAACAATGTTTAAAAACAGACACTGGATATTCCAATTCCAACAGGACTCTGCACCACCTCATAAGGCACGAAGCACTCAAAACTGGTTGACCGCCCGTGGAGTTGACTTCATCGGGCATGAAGACTGGCCCTCTTCTAGTCCAGATTTAAACCCCCTGGACTACAAGATATGGCAACATTTGGAGGAGAAAGTCTGTGCTAAACCTCATCAGAATTTGGAGTCTCTCCGAGCATCTCTGGCAGCAGCGGCAGAAATAGATATAAATGTGGTGCGTGCTGCGAGCGATGACTGGCCGCGTCGAGTGACCTGTTGAAACCCGGTGGTACCGTTACTCCATATGTGTCGTAAGCGAGTGCCATATATATGGCAGTCGGAACTCAACGGGTTAAGGACATGTATTCAAAAGGTAGGAGGGCATTTCGAATAATGTAAATAAAATTTTATTGTACATTTAATTACCTTTCATTTCATATATAACTTTTATATAATTATCAAAAGTGTATCATTAATTACATCAAAGTTTTTGACAGAACTTATGATGGGACTAGGTATATATCGTATAGTACATAGGCGTCAAGTTGTTAATGGATCTAAATAAAATATCACAGACAAAGTACCTAAGTCAGATTATTAGCTATACAGTAAAAAAGGTCACATTAAAATTGATTGACCTGGTTTTCTGTAATGCATGTTTAATCAAACAATCAATCAAGAATTTAGAAATAATTTGTTTTAGCTTCTTTTCAATCCCAACATTAAATATACATATCTCAGTACTTCTAACAGACTTGTTATATATAAAGATTTATTTTATACCAATCTCATTTTTACGAATTGGCAGAGGGCAATGGTTTTAAGCCACCTGAGGATTAGGACCGTAGACTTGAATGAAGGGGGCATGATAAATAAACCTATCCATAACATGGTACAATCTACTTTGCTTAACTTGTGCATTTGTTTGGTTTACACATGCAGTACTGTGCTGTGGTATACATATTTATACTCACAATCATAAGAAAAAAAAATTGACAACTTACTTAAGTCTACCGAAATTAAAGCCATCTATTTGGTTCTGTGGATCATTTTCATCCTCCTCTTCAGAAGGGCTAGGGGCTTCACCACCTTCAGACTCTTTAGGAGTGGAATCATCTTGACTCTTGTACTCAGTACTCTTCAACTGTAGTTCTACACCATAACCTGACAGTCGCAGCTTCGGCTTTCCTCTAGGCTGTATGAAATTTAAAATAACAAATTCATACCTCTATTCTGCTTCCTTTGTTGTGATAGTAAAATATAGCGCATAGATATTACCCATTTAAAGAGTAAAGAATAAGAAAGATTGCTATTACCTTTTGTTACATTTTATAAAATTTGAGTTGCAATTTGATCCAACCTGCTTTGTGTGCTTCCGCCACCAATTAGTTCATGCGGCCTAGCGCCGGCCGGCACCCACCCACTACTGTTAGTGCGTGCTAAATGCCGACGCTGCCATGGCTGCTCCGGTAGTCTCTGCCTCGGCTGCTGCGGTCGTCCGCCATCTGGAACAGAATCCGCATGCCCCCACCACCACCGTCGCTGCCACGACTGGCCTGGTCGTCGCTGCGACACTTGTTTCGCTTCTCCACGAGGCATCATCAGGCGTTGTAGACGTTAATCGTAAGAATAACATGCTACAAGTGACAAATCCATCGCAGTGCCGTCCCTTATATTGAATTGAGGGTGGGGGTGGATGGTGTGAGTGAAAAGATGTTTAATAGTGGGGAATGGTTTACGTCAGTCTGTTTGTTCATGAGAGTAATTTTAGAATTTTTATGTTTATTAATTTCTAATTGTTCCCTAATATTTAGTTTTAAACCTTTGTCTATGGTGTGCAAAATTTGATATGTATTAGTGGGGGATAAGTTATGTCCTTTGTCTATGAGATGCTCGGCGAAGTGTGACCTTTCTGGGCGATTGTTTTTATACGCCGATACGTGTTCGTGAAATCGTGTTATAAAGTTACGTCCCGTTTGGCCGATATAAACGTGTTCACATTCATCGCAGAACAGCTTATAGACGCCGGATTTTTTATTGGGCGGGATTTTATCTTTGGTGTTATAAAGTGATTTGAGTGAATTATGGGATTTGAGAGCAACATGTATGTTATTTTTTCTAAATATGTGAACTATTTTGTCAGTGATTTCTCCCAGGTATGACAAACTCGCAGTGTATTTATTTGTCGAAATATATGGAACCGCGTACAATAGTCTGTTAACGATACTACTCGTCTTTTTACGCAATAATTTATCGATGGTAGATTTGGAATAACCGTTTGACTTCGCGATCTGATATATTACATCAAGTTCTTTGTTGTAATTATCCTTACTTAATGGAACGCTCATCAAACGGTGTATCATAGTTTTATACGCTGCAAGCTTGTGTTGCCAAGGATGGCTGGATGACGCGGGAATCGTGGTATCGGTATGAGTGGGTTTACGATATATCGAAAATTGATGGAGGGATTGATTTTTAGTTATGGTTAAATCTAAAAAGTGAAGTGAACTATTTTGTTCTATTTCTAAAGTGAATTTAATTTTAGGGCGGATTTTATTTAATTTGGAAACAAAGAGATCCAAAATCACGAACACGTATCGGCGTATAAAAACAATCGCCCAGAAAGGTCACACTTCGCCGAGCAACTCATAGACAAAGGACATAACTTATCCCCCACTAATACATATCAAATTTTGCACACGATAGACAAAGGTTTAAAACTAAATATTAGGGAACAATTAGAAATTAATAAACATAAAAATTCTAAAATTACTCTCATGAACAAACAGACTGACGTAAACCATTCCCCACTATTAAACATCTTTTCACTCACACCATCCACCCCCACCCTCAATTCAATATAAGGGACGGCGCTGCGATGGATTTGTCACTTGTAGCATGTTATTCTTACGATTAACGTCTACAATGCCTGATGATGCCTCGTGGAGAAGCGAAACACGTGTCGCAGCGACGACCAGGCCAGTCGTGGCAGCGACGGTGGTGGTGGGCGCATGCGGATTCTGTTCCAGATGGCGGACGACCGCAGCAGCCGAGGCAGAGACTACCGGAGCAGCCATGGCAGCGTCGGCATGTAGCACGCACTAACAGTAGTGGGTGGGTGCCGGCCGGCGCTAGGCCGCATGAACTAATTGGTGGCGGAAGCACACAAAGCAGGTTGGATCAAATTGCATGTAAGTTTGACTTTCGCAAAATAACGCCTGAATCTATTAACTTTAAAAATTTGAGTTCTAATTGCCATATAACATGTAGTAAAAACATAAAAGAATTTTAACCTAAACTGTAAAACAAAACTATGTATGTATGACTCAAAGAATTAAGAATGTAGACAGAAGAACTATTTTGCTTTTATTTTTTTATTGTATTGAAACTAATAATAATGTTATGAGACATCTTTCTTTCTTGCCCTGTAATTCTTCATTTTAATTCAAGAGGATCCACCATTGAAAGTACAACCACCAGAAGATATTATCATTGCTCCTGAAGAAACGTGATAATCAAGATAGTTATTAGATGAGCAATTTGAACAAACAAAATATCAAAATGCTTGTTTGCATGTTTAAGTTTTTGCACCCTATACATATTATATATTATATTTTATTTTCTATTGTGGGCACCAGTTTCAGTAATATATACCATTAATATATTTAAATTATTTTTAGTGTATTTTGATTATAAACATAGAACTCACCTTAACGTTCCATCTGACAACATAGTTGATTGCTCCATTATCAGCATAGGCAGATAAAATCTTATGCTTGGTAGCAAAATCACTCATTCCAAGCTCTCCATACAATATAGCAGTGAGACTTCTATTGTCACTACTAGGATATGAGTGATCTAAAAGATATGTTTCTAGCTTGTGTTCTTCCTAAAATATATCCATTATATAAATTGCATTATTAATTAAGAGATCTCTGATCAAAATCTAGATAATGTATTTTTACATATTTATACAATAAAATACATGTCAACATTCTAATAGTCAATTAAATGCAGGCAAATACATGTCCTAATTTGCCAAATCAAGGTCTGCCACTATATGCATAAATAATAAAGCTAATATTGTTATATCAGCATAAAGATGTATATATACAATCCATAATTTGAAATATTACCGATATTATAATCTAATAATAAAAATTGTGTACTCACGGGGTTATACTGGCTATATGTTTTAAGTATATCTTTCAAGACATCATTATCACAGACTTGCCTTGAAGCTATTGAAACAAAAGTATCACAGTCAACATTCTTTGCTCCATTCTGTGTAGCAATTTGATCAAACATGTGGACGGTGGGTGAGGTCATGTGCATTGACAGTGCCAATTTTGCCATACGCAGCTGAGCAGGAGCTAGTAAAGTACTTGCAACTCCAATGCATGCATCATAAATTTGTTTGTCACTATCTGAAATGGTAAAAAATATTTACACAAGGTAAAAAATCACAAATTCCAAGAGATATTAACACCAAGAGATTCATTTGGTATGTATGGGGATTATTAAGTTTATATTAGCAAAGACAGCAGTATATTTTCATTATGAAAACTAAACATTTTGCTGGTAGTTGCTTGGTTAGCAATAGCTATTTTAACAGTAACACTCATGGGTTGGATTCCCACACATGACAAACATTTGTGTACATAAACAATGTCTGTTTGCCCTTAATCTGGGTGTCTTTAAGAGAGGTAGGGTGCATCAAAGCAGATCAACTAGTGAAGTGCTATCACCTTCACTTCACAGACAATCAAAGCCAGATAACAACTACTTTGGGAGTTGCTGTTTGTGAGTGTGTGATACTAACAGCAAGCTACTAAGAAGCTGCTGTGTCTACAGCAGGGGTTGCAACACATTGTCGATATTTTCTATATCGTAAACATTCATAGACTATGGTAACCAGTTAACATGTGGTGGGCTATATGTTTATATGCGTCCCAAGGTTATATAAAGAATAATATTGACAAAAATTTTGTTTTTCCTGTAAAATTGCCTCACGTTAAGATACAATGGCCTGCCTTTATTTGGGGCCAATGGGTGATTATTTGGTTTATAAAAAAAACTTACCTAAGCTTTCCAGACCAGATTTTAACGAATTTATGCCATCGATGAAAGACCAAAACAGATCAGAGTTCTCCTCAGAAAGGTACTCAGCTAACTCTAGCACTATAGGAGTGACTTCCCATTTGGCACTGACGAAAGTTGTTACAGACTTCGATTTCTTTTCATCTCGTTTGACTGTATCAATGTTCGTGGCGAAAGTAACAAAGGCATAAGCCAAAATTACTGAAAGTATCCTGAAGCCGGTGACTTGCATGGCAAAAAACTAATTAAACTACAAAATAATAATTAAGAATTAATTTACAGAATTATGTAAACAAAGTCATTCTATAGATGCCTAATAGAAGTTTCTCATGCTTTTACGAAATACCTAATTTTATTTTGCTTTACTATTGTACTATGCAGTGACAAGTCATCGGTAGCACCAGAGACAGAAGATAATCACTAGTGTTATATGTATGGAAACAGCGCACCAACCAATGACAGTTAAACACGGTGCTCAGTGTTACCACTTACTACTTTATGCTAGCCCTAGAAATGTAGATTTCCAAATTTACTTAGGTATGTAATATGTTTGAAGGTAATAATCCATTACCAAGCAAGCTCTACTAAAGTATGATTTCATGAGAATTCTTTCAGTAGTTTTTATGTAATGATGGGCAGACTAAACTATTAAAAATGAGTGTTGAATCATCTGTGCAAATACTTAAGACCATTTAAATGATCTTAATTGTTTCTTATTATTATTTCAGTGAAATAACGTTTTTTCAGGAAAGACACATATAATAAACTTAAGTAGCAAAACCGTCACTAGCAGTGTGGACTGTGGGCGCGGCAGGCTGGCGTGCTAGTCAGAAAGACCCCGGTGAAACGGTTGACCGCTGGCCGCACGCAGGTTAATAGGGTTCCGGAACCCGGCGATTATGATATTAGTGATCTTTCAGCGTATCTTACACACCGCTGGGCTTTGGCGATTGAGAGTCAAGTTGAGGCATTGGCAGTTAGATTAGATATAGTGAAAGCGTTCGATCGAATCCGGCATCAGTGTCTTCTATCGCAGTTACCATCATACGGGCTGCCCGAGGGTTTACGAGAGCATAATAGCCGTGGTAGACGGCTGTTGCTCCGACAGCATTGATATCAATGCAGGCTGCACACTGAGCCCTTTTTATTTTTTTTGAAATGCCATCGGCCGCGTTGGTGTGGTGCCCCGGATCTGTCAGCAACAAGGCACCACTGCGACTGGCCAGCCCCTCAAAAGGGGCCGGACTTCTTCTCTCTAGGTGCACACTGAGCCCTGTACAGCCTGTAATGTCCCCGACGATGTTTTTGCTGCATGTCAAAGATATGTAGTCAATTGATGGAATTCATTGTTATGCAGATGACAGCACCGGGTACACTTACTATACGGTGCCTGCTAACATACCTCGTTCGTACTAGTGTTTGAAATAGAGGGTACCGTGGCTAAAGTATCTTCTTACTGGGGGCGGCTTAACTTGGTTGTTTCAACCCCATGAAGTCACAAGTTTGCGCGATAACCGCCAGGAGAACACCATTTGCTGTGGTTCCTGAAATCCAGAACACACCTTTTACCATCGCCAACTGCATTATGATGCTCGGTGCAATATCGAAGCCACCTGGAAGAAAGGGTCAAGCTGGCGTCCAAAACACTTGGTGTATTCAACAGAGCAAAGTAGTACCTCAGCGCGGGGCAAAGACCTATGTTATATAAGTCTCAAGTCTGAGCGCACATGGAGTACTGTCACCTTTGTACGGAAGCACAAACATCCGTAGGCCACGGTGACTGTTTACCATCGGGCAGGTCGTATAAAAATATTCATATTTCATTCACAATGCCGTGAGTCAAAGTAACTTATTTACGTTCACTAACTTGCGAATGAATGCACTGAGGTCAAGTCTTTTATATATGTCTTAACATGTCAGTAACAGTATTGTTTTTCGTAGAACGCAATGGAATATACTTAAAATACCCACTTTTAGCAAAAACTACTCGGTTCACTCATTTTCACCCAAAACAACGTTCTGATAATCGAAACTCAACAATAACAGAATGTAAAAACGTAACAATACTATGAAAAATAACAAAAACAACAATTTAAAAAAAATAAGAATAGTAACATTAAATAGCGAATAGAAACACTCGCATAAACCTTCGTGTCAAAAGTACAAAAGGCGGTTATAATCCAGACAAATGCAAAAGTTGTTATTTTCTTCGTACTTCGTATTGTTTCATTCGTCTGTATTAACTGTTCACCTTCAATGGGAACTACAATAATGCATTTACAATTTGAAAGCCTTCCTAGCATAATAGGCATTCATGCTATGAGTTTTTATATTATAAAGTGTTATTTGATTTTTAAAATGAAAGTAACTTACACAGTTACAGTAATTTACCATGTGTTAGCAGCCCGTGTTTCGTGTCACTAGCCATGCAATTCTGCAAGAGCAAACATCCTTACATCCTCGGAAACATCGGCTGTTATAGCCTTGAACACAAAATTGCAATTCCTTAGTGTCGCTTTTCATGGTAGTGCGACACTAGCGCCGCAAAGCTGCGTTTAGAATTGGAATTCTACAAGGCAAACAGCCTCGCGCACGCTTACAGCCTTATAGAATACCAAATAAAAAGCCGTGATCGCAGTAGACGATGTCAAAGCTGTGACATCTGTGATCACAGCGACGCACACAGCCATTACGAGTCGCTTAGATAATTGCATGGCTGTATACAAATACTTATCTGATCGTTGCTGCTTTCCAGCTATGGTTTTGATAAATTGGGAGCCTAATGCTGGAATTCGGCTAGAATTTTGAGGTATAATACATAATCGTATCTTAAATAATTACGAACAAGTATTCGTATGCATTTGTTTTCCGTACAATGTGTTAGAATTCCATGTACGGATAAATCCGTACATATGGCAACACTGATGCCTCAAATGAAATTTCAGACTTCTTCCCGCGCTTTTGACGAGTGACATTGTTGTTATACTTGAAATTTTTACAATTCAGTATAAAATTAGTTTTATGTGACAATTTTGATAATATTTTCAAATGGTTCTAAACTGATGATTTGGCTGTATGGGCTAGATCCCTTTGCCTTTTCCCTCGGGGATAAAAAGAACCAAAAATGAAATTTCATTACATTTTCACAAATCTGCTATCTGTTACAACAAACCACTACAAGAAAATCAAAATTTTCTTTCCGTACCTTAAAATGTTTATATTTATACTCAAGCTATCTAATCAAATTAATATTCATATACACAAGATTAGCTGTTACGAAAAGTAGGTTTCGCTCTTTCTGACCTAACAATAGTGAGGTTCGTCTGCGCTCGTCTCGCTCTCTGCGGCGACGTCAGCATAGTAGAAATAAGTAGTCACAGTCACAGGCATCTGCAGCCAAAGAACAATTCCCTGGAGGCTTATTGTGTTCATGCGAGTGAGTGACGTTATTACCTCACTCACTCGCATGAACACAACAACCCTCCAGGGATTTGTTATTTATTGATGCCAGAGAAGTATAACTTCTCATACGCGTACATAAGTACACGCACCCATGTTTTTACACTAAACCAATTTTTCATTTACTACACATCAAAATTATAATCTTTATATTCGGAAATTTAATATTTTTACACTAGCCTAAAATGATATGCATTAAAAGTACTTTTACTTTTTTTCTGTAGCAAATTTGTGATTTTTTAACAAAATTTAGCTGCGAATCTTGTGATATTTCATTGTCTGTCATAAGTAGCAGATTCTGTGACGGAAAGTACCAGGCGCGACGTATGATAAAACAATTCCTATGATTTTCACATGCTACTTGTGAAATATTCCAGGCTTACCTACATCTGCGTGTATCGTATCGTATCATAACACGAAACTTCGTGACTATACACGCAGGTGCGGCCCTAGCATTAGCAAAATAACGCTAATATTGGATTACCGAACAGAAGGAGGGAGGGACGCGGTCATTCCATCTCCTTTTATATTACGCTACTCTTTCTTTGAACGCCGCTTACTCTTGTATAGTAGAATTGAAAATAATTTATTATTTTTACTGAAAATAAAGCACTAGGATATCAAACCGTAGTCTAACCCTTGTATGCAATGCTTTAAAATATCAATTTGTCATTGTCAAAGTCAGTATTTATGTTGTCACCTTAAGTAAGTAGTCAAGTCAATCGCTGACTGAACTTTTATTTATCTATATCAGATCAGATGCGTATACTATCCCATTCCTTCGTAACGTTTTCCAAAAATAAATGGAATAAAAGCCTCTGACGATAAATAATTACCTCATTTGTTGAAGTAAGTGTATTAACTATTAGTCAACGTAAACTATAAACAAGAACGAAACGACACAAATTATGTACTCTACTATACATTCGTCGTCAATCCAAACCTACCTCCATTCAATTGCATATTCTCTCAAATATTTACTTCCTTTAATTGTCTGTATTTATCTATAACTTTACGCCAAATCCCTTGCGGGGTAGGGAACCTTCAATTTGTCATTTGCAAAAAATATATTACATAGGCGGTGAAGTAATTTAAACCTGCTGTGATTACCTGTGTAGGTCCGAGGTGGAATCACAATGCAGTACACATCGGATGAAGCATACGCGCGCCTCATCAGCCACAATATGACTGTACCACAAAGAATCAAGGTAATAAGCTCTTTTAATATATACTTACCTATATCAATGAGTCAAAAAAATGTAGCCTCCCATAAGGTATCTTATATATTCTTAATTCTTTTATTGTATTTATGAAGTATGTGCAAGAGTGGTGAGTTTTTGCCCACACTTGTAAAATATTTGTTTTGTAACAAAAAGTTGCTGCTTAAGATTTGGCCTTATGTGACCAGCTTGGAACTCTATAATCAATTAGGGTCATTTATGCACTAAAATTATATTTATTATGAATCACACCATGTTGAAGAAGCAAGTGAAGTGTGTAAGAACTGCATCGTATGGTGCTCAGTTCTCCCTGCCTATCCTACAAGGTATGTGGTGCGTGAAGATATACATACACACCATGAAAAATATTCTAAGTTAATCCCAAGAAAATACATAGTGTGTTTTGGGTTTGATTCCATACTTGAATGAACCTATGGTATTGGATTATAATGTATATACAATATTATTATCTATACCTTCAGTGTCAAATCCCATGTGGGGTAGGTAGAGAGAATTGACAACCACTTGACTTGGTCCTTAGAGTCCTTACACACCTCACTTGCTTCTTTAATATTCTTAGGTCTTGTAATATATTTTCATTTCTTAATATTGTCTACGAAAGGATATAACTTTGTGATCTAGTTTTCCATAGTACCATTTTTTAAATACATACAATGTAAGTATATTTTGAAAGGAAAAATGAGATCATTCTTTTCAGCAATTTTGATCTAATAAGTTTAATTCTTTTAGTTCCATCTTCCTCTGAGATCTTCTATTTGTCATCTATATGTGTTCCACAAAGTGTGTGCCACGGTACACTATACCGTCATTAGTTCATGTGCTTAATTCAATAGTTGATGCTTATAAATGTTTGCTACAAATTTTGTTTGAATATTATTTTCTATTTATCTATTTTATATTCATCGTTTCATATTAATTTTCTATACATATAAAAATTGTATTACTTAGTCTTGGGAAAACTTGAAAATGGCTCGACTGATTTGAATATTTATTGGTATGATCTACACATTACCTTACCATTAATTTAGAATGAAGTGGAACAAAGTTGCAATTATCAGCTAGTAATAAATAAATATTAAATAAAAAATTAAGAAGAAGGATGCAGCTTTTTAGGCAACGGGATTATGTAGGCATTTTTCCATGCTGAAGGAAACACGCCAGAAGTAATAGAACTGTTGAGGATGAAGGTAATAATAGGTAGGATAATATCAAGGATAGGTAAGATCATATGACGACTGATGCTATCGTCCCCCACCGCATTCGACGCCACCGAAAGTACATTCTTCTTAACATCAGATTCAGTGAATTGACTAAAGAAAAAAGGAGGATAGTTTGGAGTTGGAAGTGAAGAAATCTCATTAATAGTTTTGTTTTTAATATTGTAACCAAAATTTGCAGAAGAGGAGAAATGGCTATCTATATGAATATTGTAATGGTTATCTACGAGTAGTTATCTTTCAAATAGGCAGCAGTATGTTCGACTGACGGGTTATGAATCTGAGAACTATGACACCCCATCAGGTGTGAGTCAGGGTAGTACGCTCGGTTCTACTCTGTTCCTGATAATGATTAACGATTTGCCAGAAGTTGTCGCAACTGCCAAATGTTTGATGTTCGCTGATGACGTCAAACTTTATTTGGAGATAGAGGATGTAAACATAGATTTCGTAGCGGAGTGGAGTCTGTTGAACAAACTACCTTTAAATATGGATAAATGTCACATTATTACTTTCACTGCAGCTAGACGTCCAATTCAGCACTCCTATACACTGCATGGGACAGATTTGAATAGAGTGAACGAAACAAGAGATTTAGAACAAACGTTGACTCCTGCACTAGACTTTCATGCGCACATTGTGGCGATTTGTAAGCGTGCAAGTAAGACTCTAGGTTTTATTATAAGAATCTCTCCTCAGTTTTCAAACGTAGATACTGCCGTCTTACTTTATAATGCGTATGTGCGCAGTACATAGAATACGGTGCTATCGTGTGGTACCCGCATGAACTCAAATACGTTCTACTTATAGAGAAGGTTCAAAAGAAATTTACTCGTTTCATCTACAAATGGCGATATGGATACTATCCTTTTCACTATCCATCTCTCTTTGTAGGGGGCATGGTCGGAATAAATACACTAGAATACAGGCGTATAATTCAGCAAATAGTGCACGCTTATCAGTTACTGAGAAGCAAAGTAGATAATCCTGAGGTGTTGGAACGTATTGGTTTGATCGCACCTGCAAGAAATTATGGAGCGCTGACTCTACGACACTGGCCGCGACTTTTCACCACCATCACGACACGCACTCGACGCGCGCAGCACGCCCAAGCTCTCTTGCTCTGGACTCTAAACGAGATCCATCAAAAATGTCCGAATGCTGACGTATTCGTTAATGGAATTTCGCAATTTTTGAGTACTGTACTGTCAGCTAATATATTTTAATTGTAGTTGTTGATTGTATGCTATTTCCATCAAATTATGACGATACTTTGCTATTTTAGATTTTTGAGTTCTTCATTTTTTGTTCTTTTAAACTATATGCATGTATGTTTTGGTTTTACGACTGTAAATACATGTATGATTTTAATAATAAGTTCAACACGGTCGATTTCGATATACTCTTAAAGCGACTTCGTTCTCTTAACATATCTCCTACAGCAATTGACTGGTTTCAATCTTACCTGTATGGGCGTCAGCAACGTGTTCGCCTCAACGATCAGCTTTCCTCCTGGTGTCTTACAACTGCTGGCGTACCTCAGGGCAGCGTGTTATCACCTCTATTATTGTCACTTTTTATAAATTCCATTACGTCAAATCTTCGCTCCTTTTGCCATCTATATGCAGATGACTTGCAGATTTATACACGTACTTTAACGGATAATTGCCTAATGCGATCACTGAAGTAAATGAAGACCTTGCGCGTATAATTGAATGGAATAAGTCCAATGGCCTTATGGTTAACCCTGGTCAGTCCTAGGCCATTATTATAGGCAGCACCCGTTTCATTTCCAAAATCGATTGGGTGACTGTCCCTCGAATAATATTTAATAATGTTTGTTTGTTTGTTTGTAATTTCTTTATTGTACACTCATAGTAAATAACAATACAATAAACATAAAAATATAGAATTATAAATGTACAAAGGCGGGCTTATCTCTATAAGAGATCTCTACCAGCCAACCTTTGAGTGTTCATGTTCCTTATAGTGAGAGTGTCAAAAATCTTGGTATCTATTTTGACAGAACCTTTTCTTGATCGGTGCAAATAGCCCACGTTAGCAGGAAGCTGTTTGTAGCTACTGGCTCCCTTCGACGGTTGCGTAATTTTCTCCCTATCAATACCAAAATTTCACTTGCACATTCCCTGCTCCTTCCAATTCTGGAGTATGCTGATTCTTGTTACCTTACCCTCACTGAAGACCAATTAAATAAACTTGAGCGCTTTCAAAATCTATGTATTCAATTTATATTTGGGCTTCGCAAATATGATCATGTTTCCGAACTTCGCACTCAGCTCAAGTGGCTCTCTATCAGGTTACGTCGTAACTGGCACATTGTCTCTCTTCTTTATTCTATTCTCTTCAATCCTACTTCTCCCAGCTACTTGAAGGAACGTTTTATTTATCTCAGTGAGGTACGGGATCGTCGTGATCGCAATACACGCAGTATTCTTTCCCTTCGTTTAATAACACCATCTCACTCTTCACAATACTACTTTAAGTCCTTTTCGGTACGAGCTGTGCAACTCTGAAATGTCTTGTCAATTTCTATACGTAGTGCACAATCCTTAGCCTCGTTTAAAAATATGGTAAAATCTTACTATCTCTCTATGTAAGTATAGTACTACATAATTAAATATATTTGTCATTACTTATATCTAAAGTTATTATTGTATGTTCTGTCATGCTTTTCAACTTTTTTTTTCTTTTTTTTATTCGTTAGAATGTGTAATTCGTTATGTATAAGCATTTAATATATAAAAATGAAAATTGTAGTGTCATAAATGTGCCACCCACCTACTTTTTACATATGATTGTTTTTCCGTGTGGTATGGTTGTCTGGAAGAGTTCGCTTTAGCGATAAAACCGCCTATTGTACATTTATTTTCTATTTAGATGTGTTCTGTATGCATTTGTTATTGGTGCCATAATAAAGTATTATTTTCTATTAATAATCTACATGATATTTCCAGCAAACTATTAAAACAATATTTGCAGCTAACTTAAATACTTTTTTTTTGTTATCCATGGGTCATTCCTCATGAACCTATGTTCGATGAGCAACGCACAAGGGCACGTTGTATTGTTACGTCCTTTGGATGGAGCAGTCTTTTTTTTCTGTAGTCATTGTGCTCGCATACATGCGGTGTTGCCTATTACGTCAACACCATATAACTCCACGACTAACCACATACAAAAAACCAATCTTGGAATTCTGTCTTCATCTAACACATCTTTTTCTATTTATGGTGGTTGGTGGTCGTGGATTTATATGATGTTGCCGTAATAGGAAACACCATATAAATCCACGATTTTTAAGCCAAATTTTATGGACAGATGAGGCAACGTTTACAAGGGCGGGGTTAACTAATCACCGCAATTTGCATGTTTGGGTGGCAGAAAATCCTCATGTTGTCCGAGAAACTACTTTCCAACATCAATTTTTAGGGTTCCGTACCCAAAAGGTAAAACGGAACCCTATTACTGAGGCTCCGCAGTCCGTCCGTCCGTCTGTCACCAGGCTGTATCTCATGAACCGTGATAGTTAGACAGTTGAAATTTTCACAGATGATGTATTTCTGTTGCCGCTATAACAACAAATACTAAAAAATGGAATAAAATAAATATTTAAGGGGGCTCCCATACAACAAACGTGATTTTTTTTGCCTTTTTTATAAATAATGGTACGGAACCCTTCGTGCGCGAGTCCGACTCGCACTTGGCCGATTTTTTAATAAACATATGGGCCGGAATTATCGGCGACTTGATTATTGGTCCATTTGAGTTACCTAATAGATTCACACAAGAAGTCATGTCAATTTTCCTCTTCTGCTACTAGACGTTCCTTTATTAATGCAAAGATGGATGTGGGTCCAGTTAGACCAGCCTTTCTCAAAGTGGGCGATAACGCCCCCTTGTGGGCGCTGAAGTCCTAGAGGTGGGCGGTAATTGATCCAGAAACAATGTGAGGCGTTGGCGTGGTTTAGAGGGGCGATGGTTGATTTGTAATGTAATTTGTAATTAAAACCTACAATATCGATTATTTAGTTTATATTTCTGCCTTATATGATTGTATAAAAACTTAAATAACATACCTTTCGTAGGATAGAAGAAGTTTTTGTTAAATAACGCGATTTGTGCAATCCTGTAGCCATCGGCTGGTTCATCGATACTTGTTCTAACTTGCTAAGTACGATTGAGCGTCGAAACAGATAAACGAGATTGTACATGTTTGTCGTATTCCTGTCGGTGTGTGCCGTATTTCAATTCTATATAAAAGCTCGTAATATTTCTTATATTTAGATTAGAGATTTCGCGCGCAATCGTTAAACAAGTACATAAGTTCAACACTTTACTTACATATGTGTAAAAACAATACCCTATCGGAACCAAAAAAGAAGAGACGGCAATACAGTGCAGAATATATTAAGAGGGCGCACAAAGCTAAGTGGCGCCCTCATTTTGTTTTTATTAATAACGCTGAATTTAAGACCAATTACAAAAAAAACGCTCTATAGGGCACTGAAGAACTATATTTACGTTTTTTTGAAACATATCTTGTATTTATTATCTATGACAAGTAACCAAAATTTTTATTATTGCTTATTGTGGCCACTTATAGCAATAATCAAAAGTATGACTAATTCTCCATAAATAATAAAAACAGAATATGTCTCAAAAAACATAAATATGGTTCTTCAGTGCCCTATAGAGCGTTTTTTTTTTGGAATTGGTCTTAAATACAGCGTTATTAATAAAAACAAAATGAGGGCGCCACTTAGCTTTGTGCGCCCTCTTAATATATTCTGCACTGTATTGCCGTCTCTTCTTTTTTGGTTCCGATAGGGTTTTGTTTTTACACATATGTACCTAAGTAAAGCTTTGTGTTGCTAATGATAAAGATTTCAACCCATTGATCTTTCATAAAGAAGTGCCTTGGCTATCAAAAGGAATTTACCTGACTCTATTTTACAATATGTTTGACTCTGTCATAGAGTTCTTGGAAAACAAAAACACAGAATTGCGCGATAACCTCATCACATCAAAGAATGATATCGCGTACCTGACAGACATGACTTGAACTTAATAAGAAGAAAAAATGCCGTTGCTGCTTTCGTATCTAAGGTGCAAGAAGAATATCGACAGACGTCAGTTCCACAATTTTCGCAGTTTACCAGTATCCTGCTTGCTTGTCTACTGCCAACTCTTGGAAAACTTCCACAGTGATTTTATAGAAAGATTCCAGGACATTTTGAAATTGGAAATACCCGACTGGGTATTGGATCGTTCTTCAAATGTTCTTCTACACAGCAATTTCACCCATCTGGAAGAACTTACAGAACTGAAAACGAATGAGGAAATAGAAATTAAATTCTAAAATGGCTACCAAGGATTTTGGCTACAAAAGCCAATCCCGCAATTGTACCCTGGATTGTGGTCGATCGTTCAACGATTTTTGATAGCATTCCCATCGTCATACGAGGGTCGATCAATAAGTACCCGTGTTAGGAATAAAGAGGCAAGTTTTTCACATTTTTTTTTCTATTTTTCAACGTAGTCTCCTTTTAGTAGAATACCCTTTTCCCAACGTTTCTGCCATTTCTTAAACCCCTCCAAAAAATATGATCTGTCAAACTCTTCAAAATACGCTTCTGTCTCGACAATAACCTCGTTTGAGCTGAGCAGATTCACCCCGAAAAATCCATTGATTTGAATGTCGCTTGGTCGCTGGCGTATAATAATGGATCCAGGTTTCATCAACGGTGACGACTCTACGCAAAAACTCCTGCGAATTTCGGTTAAAGGGGTCCAAACACTGCTTCGACATTGACAGCCGTGTTGTTGTCCACCGTAAGCAATCGCGGCACCCATCGGGCCGACACCTTTCTCATGCTTAACTTATCATGTAAAATTTTAATTGCCGTTCCATACGACACGCCTACGGCCTCTGCTACTTCGCGCACTTTCGTTCGGCGATCAGCGAGAATTATGTCGTGGACCTTTTCAACGATTTCCTCGGTAACCACGTCTGCCGGGCGGCCTGGGCGCTCCTCATCAAAAACAGATGTACGACCACGTTTAAATTCGTAAACCCATTATCTTACGGTTGTCATAGATGGTGAAGGGTCCCCATAGACAGCATCCAATTTTTTTTCGCTTTTATTTCTTCGCATGTTTTTCTATCCAAAAATAAAAAATCGGCCAAGTGCGAGTCGGACTCGCGCACGAAGGGTTCCGTACCACTATCTATAGAAACGGCAAAAAAATCACGTTTGTTGTATGGGAGCCCCCCTTAAATATTTGTTTTATTTTAATTTAATTATTTATTCTTAAAGTGAATATATAACTAAATATTCTGTGAATATTTCAAGCGTCTACCTGTTGCCGTTTTCAATATCGAGCAAAAACGAGCAAAAAAAATCACGTTTGTTGTATGGGAGCCCCCTTAAATATTTGTTATTCTATTTTTTTAGTATTTGTTGTTATAGCGGCAACAGAAATACATCATCTGTGAAAATTTCAAATGTCTAACTATCACGGTTCGTGAGATACAGCCTGGTAACAGACGGACGGACAGACGGACAGCGAAGTCTCAGTAATAGGGTTCCGTTTTACCCTTTGGGTACGGAACCCTAAAAAGACGTGTGGATCGATATTGTTCTTTTTCCATTTTATCGAGAACCATGAAACACGAGTGATACAACTGGCTGCCAAATAAAAACTTACCTATGAATCAGTCTGAAATTTAGTATGGTGTCGTGTGACAGATGACAGTACACGACGGTAATGCCAACTTCCCTCAGCAACGCTCTCCTCTGTTGCTTACACAGCAACTCCGTAGGAGCTTACTGGTGCCCTAACTCACACGCAGGAACCAAACAACCCTCTAGGGAGTTGTTATTTTGACTACGGTTTTCTGTGAGGAGGAGGTATTTCCCTAGACAGGCGGCTTAAATGCGCTCTACCTCTTTTAAAACATCCAGACCAAGACAAACAGACATGTTTATGCACACGAATGTTTGTTTTGTGTGGGAATCAAACCCATGAGCGTAGGTGTCAAAGTCGCGGCATTCACGACTGAGCCACCGAGCTCGTCGAAATTCTTTTGTTATATATGTAATCTTTATTTGAAAAACCAAACTCAAAGAGTAACTATCCTCTTCTAGTGTCGTTCTAGTGTACTAGGTGTTACTTCTCGCAACACATGTAATCATTTGCTGCAAGTAACAAGATATTTTCTCGCTCTTGCTACACAAAAGATCTTGATGTAAGGCATTTCTTTCTTAATAAATTCACAAGTGTCAACTTTCTCTTCTCTTTCATAAGTGTCAGCTTCAATTGCTGTTTCTTAGCCAACAAAATATAAGGTGGACATCAAACATAAACATGAATCATAGTGCTAAATCTATGACTAAAATATAATTCATATCTACTATTTTAGTATTGGTTCATTGTTTAAACATGACAGGTTCATCAATTATTTTTTATATCACTTAAGATGGCAGACAAGCATACGGCCTGCCTGATGGTAAACAGTGACCGTAACCTACGGACATTTGCAACACCAAGGGTGATACTCATGCGTTGCCTACTCTCTAAAAACCCCTTCACTTCTTTCTTGAAAAACCCCATGCTGTAGTTCCATGGAAAAACCTCGCCTGGAAGTTCATTCCACAACTTGAGAGTCCTCCGAAGAATACTTCTCCGGAACCGCACAGTACGCGACCATTGTGGTTCCAACGTGTGAGGGTGAACTATCCGCCGTCGGCGAGCAGGGTCCCGCGCAGAATGTGCACTTCGCAAAATGAGCACTCACCTCAAAATACACTTTTCGCAGAATGTGCATTTCTCACAAAGGCACTTCGCAAAACGAGCATTTCGCAAAATCAGCACTTCGCAAAATGTGCACTTTTCTAGGATATAACTAAATGTGCTCTGTGTAATAGTAAGGATTAGTCCTAAATTTAAAAAGATATGTACTGTATTATATGGGTACTGGGTATTGAAAATAAAATAAACACTTTTACAAAGTATGTAATCATTTATTTTTAAAAGACAAGTATTAAGTCCAGACTAGGTTACGATCGTCAATTAAATACCCTAAATAAAGTTTTTGCGTATAAGTATTTGTATTAAAAAAATCATCCTTACAAAAAATAATTATTATAAATTATGAATCCCAAAATAAAAGATGTCTAACTACCAATTAAATATTTTTTTACACTGGCAACATTTTGATGTTAAAAAGTACTAGTATGAGGGTAGGTAAAAAAAAACTGACAAGATTAGACTACTGCGACGGTAGTTTAAAAAAATAGTGACGTTTGTGCAATTTCTTAATTATGTGTATTGCTGTTACATTATTATGTAGTTGTAAATAATTTATTCCAAGTACTTTGTGTCAAATGCGAGTTTAAATTAAATATAATAACGAGTCAAGAAAATTTTCAATTTTACTCTAATCAAAAAGGCGCTGTTACTCTTGTTTGTGGTGACAAAAGATAAAATAAAAAGAAAATAAATAAAAATGGGAATACGTTGTGGCAATGTGTAAACAGGAAGACGTGCAGTGCTTCTGCGACATTTGATGAAACAAGGAAAATTATTATTAGAAAAACTCAGCATTCATGTGATGGGCATGATGTAAAAATAGAATAAATCAACATGTTTCATTTCTCAAAAAGCTGTGTGTGATAGTTTTGATTTTGTACAAAAAATATTTGAGGAGAATGAAATGAAGTTAAGACAAGATATACAAACTAAACGTCACACTTTATTGCCAACTTTTGATTCTGTGAGGGACACATTGTACAAGGCCCGCAAAAAAAATTTAAACACTAACCTATTACATCATAATACACCTGCGAGTGCCAGAAGCTTTAGGGAGAAATTTTTTTCTTTGTGATGATGGTGAAAAAGGCAAAATTGTCATATTTGCGACTAGTACGGCGAAGAAACTAATAAGAGCACCTGGATCATATTATGCTGATGGGACATGTCAATCTGCTCCACACCCTTTTTATCAATTGTTTACGATCTATTTAGATTTGAAATCATGTAAAAAGGTTACTAATATAGTATCTGTTTATATGCCTTGCTCCCTAATAAAACGCAGTAGACAGCAGTTTATTTACGAATGTCAAAAGAAATCGCAAACAAAAAGATATTGATTTTGATCGCAAATATAAAAGACTGTTGGTTACATTAGAAAACGGTAAGAAAAACAAGTTTATAGTGTTATTCTTATTCTTTATTCTGTTTTTTTTTTAAATACGAGTAAAAAATATAAGAAAGCAAATGTTTCTGATTTATAATAAGTAATTATTTTTTGTAAGGATAATGTATAGGTATAATTCCAATACGTTTAACGTATCTTTTATACAAATACTTACTTATACGTAAAAACTTTATTTAGGGTATTTAATTGACGATCGTAACCTAGTCTGGACTTAATTAATACTTGTCTTTTAAAAATAAATGATTACTTTGTAAAAGAGTTTATTTTATTTTCAATACCCAGTACCCATATGATACAGTACATATCTTTTTTAATTTAGGACTAATCCTTACTATTACACAAAGCACATTTAGTCATATCCTAGAAAAGTATTCATTTTGCAAAATGTTCGTTTTGCGAAGTGCCCCTTGTGAGAAATGCACATTCTGCGAAAAGTGTATTTTGAGGTGAGTGCTCATTTCTGCGCGGGACCCGGCGAGCAGTACGGTTATAAAAATGGTGTTGGCATCATATCGAACAATTCTTCAGAACGAAATCCGTTGTACAGTCGATTGTGTGAGCCACAAATTCAAAGCCTATGTCTCTTCATTATTTATTGCTTAACCCTGTTAAAAGTTTCTATACTGTAATTGTCCATTATATATAATATTGTAGATATTTACATTATATTCCGTAACCATGACGCCTTAAGGCCCGTTATATACTTGGCGCCGTAACGCGCATGGCGGAATTCAACCACGTGGGCCTCAACGGGTTAAACCATAACAATTAAATAAAATTTATAAGACATTGAATAGTTAGTTTCTTGATGCTTTTGTGGACTCACAGATGCCAGTCCAGACACAGTTCGTTGTGGAGTTCTAGACTGTGTAAGAAGTGTTATAAGTGTGTTCCAGGCAAAAATTGTTAATATGGTAGTAGTAAATCAAAATCAATCTGTTAATCCAACATATTTCAGGCTACAGGAGACATTGTTGATGAGGATAATGCTCCCAATGGACTTGTCACGGGATGGGACTATTCTAAGGAAAAATTTGACATGAAAGTTCCGGAAAGGATACTTGTAGTTGGACAAGATCAGCATTTAGGTGAGATTGTTGTAACATGTTTAATCTACCAATATATGGGCCGCATGATACGACACAAAAGTGTCATACGCCAAATTTGCCTAATTTCAGCAATTAGTCTTAATTATATCTATCTATAAATTCACGCCAAATCCCTTACGGGGTAGGCAAACAGAACTGAGCACCAGATGACTGGGTCTTTACACATCTCACTCGCTTGTATTAATTTCGTCTTAGATTAACGACTGTCATATGTGATCGACAGTCCAGCCTGATTAACATTTCGAACCTCGACCTAAATAAACCCCCGCATAGAGACAGGCAGTGGTCGTCATCGATTAACTTGCGTGCCTGAGAAGACTGCCGCGCACAATTATACTTAAGCTCCGCATAACCAACCGTAGCATGTAAGAATTTAACTATAATGATGGTGATTCCCCAGGCACAAAAGCACCTCCTCGAGAAATTCAATTGGACAATGCCGTGCTCCCATCTGACCCAGGAATGATTCGTGTCAGCACGCCACCTCGGGTTATTACACTTGACCAGCACTACTTCCCATCAGCTGACGACTTCCTGCCTGAACTACCAAGTTCTCCCCCAAGGAACTTAAGGACATTTCGATCACAAGGTGATGGAGCACGCTCTACAACTCCGAGACCTGACAATTTTAACGAATCTACAATGACTGAGTCACGTCTTGTATTGAGGCAAGTAAAATATTTAAAACTTCTTCATGTCTCCGATATTTTATATGCTAATTTTGGAGAATCTATAATTTCTATTATTTACGACAGTGAACTATATCTCGTACTTTTTTAATATAATGAGAAAATAGTGAATAACCATACCCACGTACATCATTCAGTCGTAGGACTGCACGTCAGAAGTGAAAATTTCATAGCTTCACAAACTTGTACACATTATTTTTGGGTTGTTAAGAAATATTGTTTAAGGAGGAATTTTTTAATAGATTTTATTTTTGTCAAAGTGTTAATATAGTAATAAAATTCATTTATTGCGCTGTCTTACATGAAAAAGAATAATTATTTATATAATACAAACAAATTTATAAATAAATATCAATTTAATAAAATTTAATAGCAACAAGGCAATTTTTCGCACACATCTCTATACCTGCCTTGCCATAAATACTGAAACAAAGAAAAAAAATTCTATTGCAAATAACATTTATTACTAACTAGTTTAATACATAAATATAAAACAATTTAAAATTCAAAAGCTTTTTCGAAGTGGTCTCCATTGGCTGCCATACAGTCCTTTAAACGTTGAGGCCAGTTATCAATAGACTTATTTTTAATAGATTATATTTCAAAAAATGTACGAGCAAGACGTGGCTTAAGTGCCCGCGAGGGCCCAATGGCAAAAAAAGAATATTTATTTTTTTATCTTTATCTTTATAGGATTAGCGGCGTCCACAACCATAGCTTAAGGATTTGGCGAAGATACAGATTGTTACATAGAGCGACTGCCGTCAGACCTCCACAAACCACAGGGAAAACCAGACCTTTCTTAGGTTAGGTCACACGTCTCGAAATATAACTTCTTGGACGGTTTTCCTCACGATGTTTTCTTTCACCGCAGAGCAAGTGATAATTACAAATATGGACATGAATCCGAAAACACGAATTTAGTAATACATGCCCACGCCAGGATTTGAACCCGGCACCGCAGAATATAGGGTCTGTTCTTTATCCACTGAGCTATCTCTGCTTACCTTATCTAAATACAATATTGGATTCTTATCTTCAGAGCTGTTTTCGAGATACGTTCATTTAGGGTAAGAGGTTAGATCTATTTGTTCATTGTCTGATTATTACTACATTTCCACGAGCTTTTGCTTTCATAGCTATTTCATCATTACCGATACTTATATATGATATATGCATTTAGTTAGACCTTCAGAGGTCATATATCTATTACTGAAAACAGCTGCCTAAAGTAGATTTCTTTATTTTCATTACTATGTTAGATTAATATTTTGTATACCGCATAGGATTTAACTTATTTTATTATACATCGTCGGGTGGCGTACAATCTTACAGCCTATCGGATATAAAGCGGTTACCATAACATTGAACGCTTGCTATACAAAGAGATTATTATTGTCTTAGGTTTTCGCGATTGTTACACATCGAAATTAAACTATTTTTAACGGAAGTATCGCGTGTTTTATTTATTTTGTTGAAACCTGACGTTTCGAACGCTTTGCAGCGTCCGTGGTCGCAGGAAAGACTTTTCCTTTTTCCTGCGACCACGGACGCTGCAAAGCGTTCGAAACGTCAGGTTTCAACAAAATAAATAAAACACGCGATACTTCCGTTAAAAATAGTTTAATTTCAAAGAGATTATTATTCACATGTTCCTCTTTCCATGGGAAAATTCTTCACTGCCAATCGTACGGATTGTTTTAGGGACTCCAAATTATAGAACTCTCTAAAACTGACCATAAATCATAATCCAGCGGATTAAGATTGGGACTAGACGACGGCCAGTCTTCAGCTCTGATGAAGTCCGAAATGTTCGTTTCCAACCAAGACTGCGTAGACCGAGCTTTATGACCCGGCGCCGAGTCTTGGTGGAAGGATCATTCTTGGTTATTGAACATGGTGTTGTTAAGGGGCTTCACTACCTTCTCAAGAATAGTATCTTGATACACTTGTGCCGATGTTTTGATATCTTTTTCACAAATGTATGGCTCAGTCACTCCTTCATAGCTAATACCCCACCAAACCATCACTGAAGTCGGATAGTGCCCACGTTGCACTCTGTCGACTAATTGGGAAGCTTCCTTAGAGCTTTGAACATACATACGGTCATTTTGTTTGTTAAAATGTTGCTCAATTGTAAAAAATTTTTCATCCGTAAACAAAATTTTTCTGTGACCTCCCTTTGCGTACAATCATATAAAAATGACAGATTCCGCTTGCGTTATTGACGACCTGTCCCTCTCCTTGCGCGACATAGCGCCTAGACTTTATAACTCTCACCTATGTGTAAGTATTATTAAAATATATTTCTAACTATACTTGCAATTTTTCGGCGGCACACCGTTTAATACAAGTATATTCATTTCAGACAACAGGGTTTACAACACAGGGCCATAGATAAATAGCGTAATTTAAGATATATATGATATTATAAACTAATTCCACGTAAAGTCAGCGACGTGTAGCGCATGACGTTATGCAACTATCCTCGGAACTCCCAAAACACGTTTCCCTACGGGAAGAATTCTTCCTTCATAGGAATATTAGATTCCTCAGTAGAGAAGAGAAATTCTTTGTAGATTAGTATACATATTGTTCACGGTACACTAATGTGCCGCGGCACACACTTTTCTGAATACTCTTATAGTGCATGCCTGGAATTTCTAATACATATTAAAGATATGACCAGCATATAAGAGCAGTATTAGACCAGTGTCTAAGGAACCGGCCTATTGACCAACTGATCCCCGGTTCGAACTCTGGCGTGTACCACTAGATTCGTGTTTTCGGATTTGTGTATATATTTGTAATTATCACCTGTTCAGTGGCGAAGGAAAACATCGTGAAGAAACCCGAACATCAAGGAAGATATATTTCGACAGACGTGTGAAAGAATAAAGGTCTGGTTTGCCCTCTGGGTTGTGGAGGTTCATGTAAAAATCAGTATCTTCTCCAAATCCTTAGGCTTAGGTTAAATCCCGTCTATTCTGATACTACTATTTCCTACCTTTGCTATAACTTTAGGTATCACTTCGTTATGCATAATTTTAAACAAAATCCTTGGTTCCGCCATTATGATGTCAAGATGGAGGGACCAAACTTATAAGTTTGGTCCAGTCTATAGACTGCCCCTGGAATGTTCTACCTAGTTAGTGTTTTAATGTCCTAATCCTACCTTAATAACGATTTCTAGGGCTCCTGATATGTGGTCATGGTAGGTTAGTCTTGGTCTTCCTCGGCTCCTACATGCTTCCATTTTCGCAATGTATATTTGTTTCGTCACTCTTTCATCCTACATTCTTTCTACATGTCCGAACCAACGGAGCATGCCTTTAGGCATATATACCTAGTCCGGTCATAAGTTCTATCACAAATGAATATGCATTTATTTTTTATGAAGGTAGTAAATAGGTATTAAATATTTATCCTTCGAAAATGGAAAAAAAGTTGCCTATCTACTGTCGCACTGAATTATTAAATCGTCAATTTGGAGGGGCCAACTTGTATTAGTTTTTCGATATTTTTAAAACGTTAAATGTTTCGATCAGTCAAAATCAATATTATTAAGATAGGATGGTATTAAAATGCTAACTAGGTAGAACAATCCAGGGAGCAGTCTATCAGTTTGGTCTCTCTATCTTGACATTATAATGACGGGACCAAGAATTTTGTTTAAAATTATGCAAAATGAAGAGGTACCTGAATGAAGCAAAGGTAGCAAATAATATTAATGTAATAATAAAATTAATGGTATTAATCTTATATATATTATATATGTACGAGGGTCATTTGAAAAGTTCTTAGCCTAACATGGTTAAAGTCATTGGTTTTTTTATAACTACCCTCATTTTGTAGTTACATTATTTAGCAACAAGTATGCACAGTTTAGTTTATTCACAATAACTCAATTTTCGTTTACACGTGATACCGTAAGTCAAGTCAGAGCTATTTTTGAAAATGGATAAAATTGAACATCGTGCAGTGATAAAATACCTGAATTTGAAAGGTTTAACTCCAAAAGCTATACATGAAGACATGTCTGCTACTTTGGGTGAGTCCGCTCCTTCGTATGCGACTGTTAAAAACTGGGTGGCAGAGTTTAAACGTGGTCGTGAGACCATTCAAGATGAGCCCCGTAGTGGCCGGCCTTCGACTGCTTCCACTGATCAAAACAAAGAAAAAATTTGTGATTTAATTTTATCTGATCGAAGATTGACTGTCGAGGAGATAGCTAAGACTGTAGGCAACTCATCTGAGCGAACACATCATATAATTACTACTGAACTTGGATTCTCTAAGGTGTCTGCGCGGTGGGTACCGCGACTGCTTTCAGTGGAACAAAAACGCAACCGACTCACAACTTCTCGCGACTGTTTAGAGTTATATGAAGCTGACCCAATAGAATTTGTTGAAAGATTTATAACCATGGAAGAAGCCTGAATTCACCACAATACACCCGAGACAAAAGAACAGTCGAAACAATGGAAAAGAGCAGGATCGCCCACCCCAAAGAAGGCAAAGGTGGTTTTATCGGCGGGCAAAGTCATGGCATCCGTTTTTTGGGATGCAAAGGGTATAATTCTCGTGGATTATTTAAAAAAGGGTGAAACAATAAACTCCGATTACTATTGCAACCTGTTGCGTCGTTTGAGAGAAGAAATCAAAGAAAAACGTCCAGGTTTATTGAGAAGAAAAATCTTGTTTCATCAGGACAATGCGCGCGTTCACACCTCTGTTAAATCCATCAATGTGGCTTCGAATTGTTACCTCATCCCCCATATTCACCGGATTTAGCACCGTCCGACTTTTCAAACAAATTTGAAAAAAATTTTAGGTGGTAAACATTTTTTTACAAATGAAGAGGTCATAGCGGGTATCGAAGCCTTACCGGGTCGATGGAAAAAGTGTTTTGAGCTCGGAGGAGAGTATGTTGAAAAATAAAAATAAACTCAAAATCGCGTGGTTTCATTAAGTAGGTATGTTAGGCTAAGAACTTTTCAAATGACCCTCGTATAATAGACATCCGAGACTTTGTCCCTTCATTTTGACGGACGCCACTTTTCACATCGTATAGATATTAATTTATTATTTAGTTGCTACTTATTTAGTAGGTAGCAATAAGTGTGATAAACCAAAATGTAAAGTATTTGCCAAAGCTGTTGGCTACCTAGAATTTTTCATGTACTACCAAAAGTTTTTTTTTATATAACGTCAAGAGGCTTACTTGTTATAAAGCGGTTACCGTAACCTATGACCTCTTGCAATACGTTTAATATCGCTCGCGCGTTGCCACTGCTGCTAACACAGCAACTCCTTAGGAGTTTAACTGGTGACCTCACTCACTCGCAGGAACACAACAACCCTCCAGCGAAGTGTTATAACTGATTGGCCTTACCTCTCTTAAAAGATCCAGACCAAGACAAACATACATGTTCATGCCCACAAATGTTAGTCCTGTGTGGTATGTAATCAAGTTTGTAGTGCAAGCAAAACAAGCTCCAAGGAAGACTCCAGGAATTCGTTTATTTGCTACCGTCTTCGGTACTTGTTAAATATCATAATATAAGCAAATTATATTAATATTGAGCGTTTAATCACTAGGGTTGTATCATGAGGTATAGTGATTCCCCAGGACACGCCTGGCGATGTCGTTTTGCTATCACGAAGAATGAATGCAACTTGAAGTAGACCAGTTTTTATTTTATTTTCAGAGAGCCAACACCGCCTTTGGGTAATGGCGAAGGGCTGTCCACAGCCGAAGAAATGGTACATCTGAGACGACAGATCGTCAAATTGAACAGACGCGTTATGTCCATAGAAGCCGAGCAGTTGCAGCGCCAGCAGAAAGAGAAGATAGCTTATGCCATTGGCATTGCATATCTGTTGTTCAAAGTCATGGCTTGGTTGAATAGATCGTAATCACACATAAACGTAAGATGAAGTATTTAATGTATTGACTTCATGAAATTACTGCCCATTTTATAAATGGCATACAATTTAGGAAACTTTTATCCCGATTCTAAGTGCATAGTGAAGGTTGAAGTATAATGCGTTAATTCCTAGTTAATTTAGGTAACATTTTTTTTATACCATATGTACATTTATATGATTTCTTGTACAGTATTGCATACGAATTTTCTATATACACACACTTTCATTTACTTACTGTTAATGAATTGTCGATTGTTGAAGTGACGCAACTTCTCCTTTAGTGTAGATGTAAAGATGGGTCTTTTTTTATAAAATAAATAATATAGCCAGTACTGTGTGTATTTTTTATATATTTGTCACAAATAAAACATGAAAAGTATAACAACGCTGGCAGAGGCGCGTTTTAAAATATCTACATAACTCACTTATGCTCTGCAATCGAGTTGAGTAATACATTACAGAGATAATTATGTATAGGGAATCGGACAACAATTGAAAAACTGATTTAAATTACCCATAATGGATATTTATCATCAATGGTGACCAATATATTTTTTTTATGTTTAAAGATTATTTATTTAAAGATACCGCGTAAACAGATAATCTCGGAACGCCGGACGTCATTTGTGTGTAAATATGCAGGCAGCTGTAAAAGCTATTACTGTAATTGATTGACTACAAACAAACAAGTTACTAACAAGTTAGTTAAGTGCTACAAACTTTCAAATAGCTTTATTTTTATGCCTTATATTTTCATTACCCACAAATGACGTCATGTGATTTTTACCCGGCATTTTTAAATATTTTTTATAACACTAAGGTGGCAAAAACATACGGCCAGCCTGATGGTGAACAGTTACCTCTTTACGCCTTTCTTGAAGAACCCTATACATGTAGTCCCTTGGGAAAACCTCGACAGGGAGCTCATTCCACAACTTAATAATTCTGGGTAGAAAACCTCTCTGGAACCGCACAGTACGTGACCATTGCGGTTTCAGTGTATGAAGATGACCTCCCAGCTGTTGGCGTAAAACGAGGCTGTTGGCATAATGTCGAACAGGTCCTCATAACATAACCCGTTATACAATCGGTAGAACACGCAGAGAGAGGCAAAATATCTGAAAACTCGATACCGTGTGTGAGTTCAGGATCATCGACGATTCTTACGGCTCGTCTCTGCACCGAGTCACAAGGTCCTAAGCTGGTATACAGGTGCTCCCGCCCAAAAGCGGCTGCAGCACAGCATAGGCATAAATAAATTTTAGCTATGGTGTTGAGTTACTTAAAGGTTTAGTTATTTAAAATGATATTTTTTATGCTGATAAATATTAATTATTATTAATTTGAATCACTTTTTGTAATGTTGTCCGATCGCCTATTGTATTACTTCCACAATTTAAGTGATCAGCACAGAACGCGACTACTTTGGTTTTAATGTGTGAGGATAAGTAAGATAAAGATAGGGCTGTAAGTTGTTGTATATACAACTCTATTGAACACAACCCAGTGCAAAATCGGTAAAACACACAAAGAGAGGCGTAGTCTTTCCTAAGACTTAGGGCTGAATATTGTAAGGTCGACATCGTGAATAATAATTCTCATAGCTCATCTTTCAACTAAGTGACAAAGCCCAAACTAGTATACAGGTGCTCCCGCGTTTTAATAGTGGCGCTCGGTTCACTGCCTACCCCGCAAGAGGTTTGGCGTGAAGTTATAAATGGATAATTATGGGCATTACAAAAGACCTATCATTGCAGCAGAAAATTTTAATTGTTCAACGCATTATTGTAGTTCCCAATGAAGGTGAACAGTTAATACGGGCGAATATTTACGAAGTATAAAGAATTATTAACAACTTTTGCACTCGCCATTTTTTATTTTGATACAGAGGTTGGTGAGAGTATTTCTGTTCGCTGTTTATTGACACTATTTCTTGTTTTTTCATTGTTTTATTTCTATACATATAATTAAATCTTTGTACGATCGAGTACACACATACCTATCGCATGCTTAATCCAATACTGTCACTATCCCAAATTACCAAATTTGAGAGTTTAATGCCATCTATTGCAAAATCTGGAACTACATCGATTAGAGCTGGAGCGGTATGAAACTTTCATCTCTTGACGTTTGATAGCGCGGGACCGCTTCGACACTAAACACAAAAAATCCCCCCACGCAGTGCCAAACTGACTCTAAAACGTGTGGCTAGAGATAAAAAATACGATTTTAAGTGGTATACTGTCATTTTAGTGTTTCAGTTAGTTTGCTCCTGCTATTATATAAAAGCGTGCGATATGTACTCGACCGTGCAAAGATTTAATTATATGTATAGATTTAAAACAGATCGAAAAAAACAAGAAATAGTGTCAATAAATAGCGAACAGAAATACTTGCACCGCTGTATGACCGTGTATTCCTAATTACGCTGTAATGAGAAGAGTAGAGAAGGGGAAGCGTGAAGCGGGAGAGAATTGCCACGACATTGGAGAAGAAGCGCGATTGACTGTTTTTCCAGTAGTTGTTGACGAAGGAGCTGTACTGATCCGTCGGACGGAAGAAAAAAAATCATACGAGTAGATAAATCCATTGATATTATTCTGGAGCCCTTTTTGATCATGACTAAACACTTTATTTATTCATAATAATTAGGTATTCAAAAATGTTGAAAAAAAACCTAATATCAAAGCTGTTGGCCTGTAATTAGTAGTGTCGCTTATTTTCTTTTTATAAAGCTATGGAACAATCAGTTCTTATTCGTGAAGAAAAAATGAGCAGGTTAGAAAGATGTGACTCGGTTGTTATATCCTTCTTGAAGTGAGATGAGTCTCAATTTGTGAGCAACTCAATAAGTAACATGAATGCCTTTGAATGCTTGCAACACATGAAGCATCATTTGTATATTGCCTCCCTCATTGCTAGCGAATCAACTGAACTTAGTGGTCATCTCCAGTGTTTGTTTCGCAATATTTTATTATTTTTCGTCTGTACTGAAGCGTTTACAGCTTACTTGATGTGGTTAGATTTTTCTGTAACGTGGTAATTCAGTCATACCGCTTGTTTAAACAGGCTTCTGCTTTGCAATAGACTTCTTGTTTGTTGGCAGAGTACACTATATACTAATGAGGTCGGTTTTTAACCCTTTAACCGCCATATTTTGTTACATCATCATACACCCTAACGCCAGCGGCCTGTCGGCGTAATTTCAAATAGGGTTGAGAAATAGTGTTACTTATCGATTAGTTTAAATGAATAAAAGTTCAAAATTTAATTAATATTAAATCAGTCTTTATTAATCAAGTATCAAGGGACTACAGTATGGGGTTATTCAAGAAAGGCGTGAAGAGGTTCTTACAGGGTCGGCAACGCAAGAGTGACAGCCCTGGTGTTGCAAATGTCCATAGGCTACGGTAACTGCTTACTATCAGGCAGGCCGTAAGCTTGTTTGCTACCTTAGTGGTATAAAAAAAAGACATTATTTACCACGTTACAATCAATATTCTAGCAATGAACCTAGTATAACATCTTCGTTTTCTGATGCATCTCTTCGAGCTTGATTTATCAAATTAATAATTTTCATATATACAGGTCGAACAGTCATTATTTCTTTCTAAAATATTTAAAAATTCGTATTCTTCTAACATGGCAAGGGAACAACACTAATTTGTACAAGGAACGTTTTATTACGGTGACGGCGCCTGAGCAACAGCCATCAAGATGGCGTCGTTTGACCTTGAGCCGCACGTAAAATAAGTGACTGCGATCGGAAATAATCTGAACTAGTGAAGTTCTCAGTTATCGCTTTATTATCGAAACAATAAATTATCTCTAATATTTAACACACATTAAAATAAACATTTTTATTGTTTTAACATGCTTCTACTTAGTACGACTATTCGTGCTTCGAGTTTGACGAAATAATTTGGATTTCAATGCAATAATTTTGCTTTCACACCATGATTATTCAATAAAGTTTCGTTTAGATTACGTTGATTTGCTCATCCCTAGTACACGTAATATCACGATATTCGCGATTCGTGTTGGTACTAAGTAACACCTTACAACGAATACTACATAATCATCTTCGCAATTTTCTATAATTACCTATCATAATGAAACGCAGCAAAATTTGTTAATTATTAAGAATACATCCTGGATTGTCATGTACAACGTTTATTGCAACTTAATCTTTAATATAAATGCACCAATAAACAATTTATAAAACTTGACGTGAAATTACGTCTGTGGCGCGTGGAGCACATTATTCATATTCCGAAATATTACGGTGACGGCGGTTAAAGGGTTAATCAGAAGTGAGAACTTACATACCAAAATTTGGATCATAATATTTACCATCTACGTACCTATTGCTAAAGCACAAATGCACATCTGCGTTTTCCCGTGTAATGATAACTTTATATAATAGATACAGAAGACTAATTTATGGGCAATTTGTTCTATGTGTGTTTCCGCCACCAGCTTTAAACTGATAACCGCTGCAAAGGTCGCCATAGAGAACTAGGAGAGTGAGGATAGATGTTCATAGTCGATTTTCCTAAAGTTAAGACTCATCCATCAGTCCTCTTATATTTCTATATAAACGTAGACAGACGCTTACTTCACAAGTCCCAAGTAAGAATAAAATAATGGAATGAAAGGCATTGTCAGGGTAACACTCAATATATTCCAAAAAAACTAGGGCGTTAATAACACAAGTAGGTAGGCATTCTAAAACGTGAATGCACGAAGGAAATAGAAGATAAATTTATATTAAAATGTGGTATGACTTTGTCTATAGGAATACCTACCGGAAAAGTCAATCTTTTGTCTATTCCTAAAACTTTTAAATAAACAAGTGAAACCGCCATCACTGAAGTCGAGGTCATCGAAAAATTAAAACAACTTTTAGAATAGATATCGACTTTAATGAACTCAGTTTCATTTTTTTATTCAAATTTTTGATCCACTTTTTAGTTTATTATCAAAGCTTCGTAAAATCTTCACCAAAATTACATAGAACCATCACAGAAGTATACACAAGAAAGCATAATCACAATGTGGTTATACCCGAACGAAGAAACGATCTGTGAATTTTTTTAAATTACATTTCAATTATCGTCATATTTCACCAAGTGTATGTGTGTCGATCCATCCTCTATCCAAGTCGGCAATGCTGTTTCAGAGAAATCGCTGAACATGTACATTAAAAACACATACGTGTCGAACATATTATGTCCTCCTTTTTTAAACTCGATTAAAACGAACATGGATGTACTTATTGATGGATTTTGTTATGTTTCGGTGGGTTTGTCTTCATAAATAAAAATTACAGAAAATAGTGGGCCGCCGAGGCGCTGTGCCAACCAGGCATTTTTTACTACTGCCAATTTTAAAGAGTCCACTGCAAAACGAGCATTTAGATTTGTATGTAGGGCTCTACCCATTCCTTCTAGTATGATTAAATCCACTCCACGAACCTTCATCTCAGTACATAGACCTGCAATGAACCATGAATTTCAAGTAAGTGACATTAACAAAAACAATAACTTTAATACGCATTGTTGCTTTCGGGTGACTAAGATATTAATTGTAACATAAAAATTTTGTATTTACGATTTTGATATAACTGTGTTTAGTGACGTCAATATTCCCAAAAATTCAATTTTTAAATAAATGTCTCAGTACATACTCTTATCTCTTTATAGTCTAAATCAAATCAAATCAAACAATTTAACTAATATTTATATCTTAATGATGTTTGGTATATAAGCATAGTTTTGTAAATAATCATTGCAAATAAAGGAGATTTTGATACATTGCCCGGCGGTAAATATGGCACTTCGACCTTTGGAAAGAGACAATCGGCTAATTTCGGTTTCGTAGAGCGTTATCTCTGTCCCACACTACCTATATGACGTTTCGTAGTCGTGGTTCAAATATATATTATAGAGTACGATAGAGTGCGGTCCCGTCCAGTTAGTTCAATATATATATATATATATATATATAGAGTTGTTAAAACCTCAAAGTTTAAATCACTTAAAGTTGTGTTTTCTATAGGAAAAAAAGGGAAACCATTACGCCAGTCACTCGAAATTATCTACAATGTTTATAAATATGTTGTAACCGAAGCCGACAGATTAAAAAATGAGGATGCCAATGTAAGTAATTATTTTATGAAGGTTCAAGAGAAGAGTGAAAATGCCACTGGAATTTGAACAATAGAAGAACTTTGAACAATATATTAAACGAAGTCAGTACTGAAATACATTCCAGTGCAATTAAGTTCAGCTCTCCGATTAAAGGGACACTAAAAAAGCAATTTCGTTTAGATTTGGACGATTATAATGTAGTTCGAAGAATGGTGTACGATTTTCACTTACGTTTCATGAACTGCCGACAATAAAATCTTTAAAAGCTAAATTATCTGAGGCTATTCATTATAATGGCTCTGAAAAGACGTTGAGAAAAATACTTCATGAGATGAGATTTAAGTTCACTAAAATGGAAGATAATCGAAAAGTTCTTATGGAAAAGCACGATGTAAGTCTCAAACGAATTGAATACCTAGATAAAATACGCAAATTTCCCGAAGAAGGAAAAAATATTATCTATATGGATGAGTCCTATATACATACATCCTACACTAAAGGAAAAACTAGGAGTGATGATAATAAACAAAAAGGAGTGAAAAAGTCGATTTCAAAAGATCAACGTTTGATAATTGTTCATGCAGGAAACGAAAAAGTTTTGTACCCAGAGCCTTTTTAACATATAAATCCACGGACACTAAAGGCGATTATCAGAAGGAAATGAATAACGATAACTACGAGCTGGTAAATACCTGGTTAATCAATTAATCTCAAATATACGCAGTGATTTTGTTCTGGTTATCGACAACACACCCTATCATAATAAATATGTTGAAAGACTCCCGAATTCAAACATCATTAAACACGAAATTATCAGTTGGTTAGAAAGACACGAAGTTCCAGTTGATCCAAAATTGACGAAACCCCAGATATACAATATTATATGTCAACATAAGGAGAGGTTTACAGTGTTTTCCGTGAACAAGGCACTTGTCGAATATGGACACAATGTGTTGCTAGATAAAATGCGCACCATACCATCCGGATTTTAATCCAATTAAAAATATATGATCTCAAGTGAAAGGCTATGTAGCCGCTAGGAACGTCGATATAATATAAATTTACCTTCAATAAAAAAAACATATTGACTGAAAAAGTAAACATGATTGGGGCTGAAGAGTGGAAAAAGGTTAGCGATATGGCTATCAACTGTGAGAATGAATATCGGAGAATTCAACACTGTGTAGACGATTACATTGACTGACTAGTGATAAATACGGCTGATAGTGACAGTGATATTGACGTCAATGAGAGCACAGATAGTGTAATGGAAGGAATTGAGATTTTTTCTGATTAAAACATAATATAAACATATTTTTTATTCTTTTAGCATATTTTATTTTTTCCCAATCTAAAAACAGAAATAATTATATTTAGAAATTATATTACAGTGCTTCTATTTACTTAATGTCTTTCGGCAAACTTCGTGTTTCGTCAGACGTCGGATAAACATTCATTTAGGTGTTCGAGCCTAAAGGCTTGACCCACCTTGAGATTACACCTTTGCATTTCGTTCACTTTAGTTCATTTCGCGCTCCTAATGTGCGCTCTGAAGCGCGTCACAAAGTCGTGACGTCACTCGGAGACCGACTGACTTCACTTCGTTGCTCACTCGTTCAGCGCAGGCGGCCATTTTCTTCAGTACGCTTTTGTATTTCGACGCGAGCAAACGTCAAAATAAAGAAGACGAACGAAATTGTCAATATAAAACATTGTATATCCAGGAAAAATAATTAAGGTAAGCTACATCCATCAGGTTTACCGTCTATCAATGAGCCCCATGTGCTCAAACAGGTTTCGACCTGTTCGTGTCGTATCACAATACGACTTACAATGCGATGAACGTGTCACGATGCGACATGCGCTTCACAATACGTCAGTCGAATGAGGTCATTACAATCGCATCACAATACGACAAGCCTCTTTAATTATCACAGTATCTTCACATCTCTATCTAATTGTATTTCCAGACTATGGAACTTGCAACAGGAGTCACGAACTTCGGCGACCTTACAAAATTTCCGCCTTCAGACAACAAAGAGGCGTACGTCGCCATTATAGACGTAATAGATCGAAACTTCCCAAGCGACTGGCGATCATGGGTCATAAATGTTTACTCATATAGAGAATTATTTGGGGACACTATATCTCCTAACATCGAGAAAAAGCTACGATTTGCCTTGCCAACAGTAGAACTAGCGCGAGCCTTCAACCCAAAGGCAGAGAATCTACCTGAAAGAGTATATAGAGACATTAAAAGACACTTGCTCAACTGGCCTTTAGGTCGCGCTCTCATATACTCACCACACAACATTGCTGAAAAAACCCATGAAAACTCTTATGATGCCTTCATGAACTCGGTGAAGCATATCCGAAGAACCATTATCTCTCGACAAGAGGCCTCCGAACAATTAGGAGGAACGACTCAGAAAGAAATCTCGTCTGAGACCCCGTTGCTTTCGCCATGCTCTAGCTCTAATGCTCGAAAACGCAGGTCAAATAGCCCATCCAACAGTCATAGCGAAGGCAAACGCATTCGCCAACAAGATAACAACGACCTAATGATGCTTTTACTACAACAACAACAGGACATGTTTCACAAAATCCTGGAAGTATCTAAAAATCAAACAGAAAGTATTAATAGGCAAACAGAATCCATGAAACGAATCGAATATCAACTGGAAGAAAAATCAGTAACAGCTACTGAAAATAAAGAGTCGCTAAATACATCATTCGCTGACAGTACTCACGAAGGCGACCCACCTGAAACCAACATTGCATCAGAAAACAATGTATGGACCCAACTCTACAACACTGTACCAATACGGACGGAGAAGAAGAGGTCTTGCGAAGCCAAATAGTGCAGGCTCAAAAGAAACTACTTGACCTCACAAACAAACACACTAGTAACATAGTAGACTTTAGCCCTTTTTTTTTTTTTTTTTTTTTTTTTTTTTTGTGACGCGGGGAAAAATGCGTTACGCACACCACCGGTGAAACCTGGGTGGCCTCCGGTGGTAGTGTGGGACTCCCCGTCGGCTGCCCGACGGTATACCCACTAAACAACCCCGCGAATTGCCATCGGCCGCGTTGGTGTGGTGCCCCGGATCTGTCAGCAACAGGGCACCACTGCGAGTAGACTTTAGCCCTTCCATAATGGAAGCAGAGTCTAAAATATCCCGAGCCGACCCAGACCTTGCCAAACAAGGTGCCAACTGCCAACGACTCAACAGTGATGCCTGGAAAAACATACGTTATTCCGAAGTTCTATAACTTCACGCCAAATCCCTTGCGGGGTAGGCAGAGAGTACCGAGCGCCACGTGACTCGATCCTTACATATCTCACTCGCTTCTTTAACATTCATTGCTCTTCTCATGCACGCACGCCGGTTTCTAGGGCTCCTGACATCACCTTCTGATAGAACATGACCAATTTGGTCATGGTAGGTAAGTCTTGGCCTTCCCCGGCTCCTACATCCTTCCACTTTTGCATTGTATATCTGCTTCGTCATTCTTTCATCTTGCATTCTTTCTACATGCCCGAACCATCGGAGCATGCCTCTTCTTATTTTAACACCGACGCTCTCTTTCAGACCAACTCTATTTCTAACATCATCATTGCGAATACGGTCTACGAGCCTTACGCCACAAATTTTGCGCAGCACTCGCATTTCAACCGCGTTTATTCTACTTTCATGCTCTTTCTGCCATACCCAACTCTCGCTTCCATAAGTTAGCGTTGGGACCAACACTGCATTGTGTATAGCGAGTTGTGCCTTCTGGCTCAGGATTTTACTGCCAAGAAGTTTTCCCAACGCTCCATTCACACTATTCCCAGCACTCACTCGTCTTTCCACATCTGCGGTGTACCTTCCATCCCTGCTGAAAGCACATCCAAGATATACAAACTCATCCACTTGTTCCAACACTTCATCATCAATCGTAATCCTTACATTAGTTCTGGATTCTTCTCTTTCAAATACCATTATCTTTGTTTTCTTCGCATTCAGTAGTAAGCCTTTCTCCATACAGTCGTCTTTCATCGCTGTGACCAGTGTTTGCAGTTTAGATGGTGTATCTGCTAATAGCACGGCATCGTCTGCATACAGCAGACAGTTCACCACTTGGTCACCCATGCGCAATCCCACATTCGTTGACCTTATTCTCTGCAGACAACTATCGAGATACAGGATAAACAGCCAAGCAGATAGCATGCAACCCTGTTTGACACCAATTTTGACATCAAACCAGGGTGACATGCCACCGTCTATCCGCACACATGCTGAGCAATCCTTGTAAATGGACTGCACAGCACGGAGCAGTGAACCGTCAATCCCATATCTCGGCAATATGTCCCACAGTTCCTTTCGCACAACCCTATCAAAGGCTTTCTCAAGATCCACAAAACCGCAGAAAACCTTCCGGTCTATGGCCAGATGCTTCTCTACGATATTGCGGAGCGAGAAAACTTGATCCGTACATCCCCTTCCATTTCGGAAACCTCCTTGTGCGTCCCACAGCATTTCATCGGATTTCACCCTCATTCTCCTTTCAATCACCTTTCCATATACTTTTGCTGCTAAGCTGATCAAACTGATGGCCCTATAGTTGGCGCAGTCCATGCGTGATCCCTTGCCTTTATACAAGGGCACGATGACTGCGCGTCTCCAGTCCATTGGGACCCTTCCAGTTCTATTATTCCGAAGTTCAGAAATCTTTTTTAGCCTCACCAGTATTCTCACCTCTAAAAGTCAACAACCAACTGGCTTTAGCTTCTCCTCTGTGGCAGAGCGTATCTCTATGGGAAAAAATTGATGGAGCCCTAGGTGCCATCTCTCACGGCCTTCTACAACAGAGGAAAGCCTTCCAGGAATGCTGCTCAAACTTAAGCGGGGAAATAAGAGATCAAATTAATAAATCTCTATTAGGTGAAGACTCTAAATTTAAAAAGATTAGCGACTCGCTCCTACAATATACATGCGGTAGACGTGCCGAAGTCATTCAAAATAGAAGAGGACTATACAAAGCTCCTAATAAAGTGCTAAACGAAACTCTTCACAATATCCCACCGTCTGAAACACATTTATTCTCAGAATCCATGCTTTCAGAAATTATCAAGGACCAAGGTGGAATACATAAAATTTTGCCACCAAAGATAACAAGACCAAACAAGCCTAAACCATTTGTACACACTAACAGAACCAACATAATATCATATACACAAAAACCGAGAGAGAAAGAGCCCTTTCGTTACAAACGGGACGTCAGACGACAACCTAACAACAATAAGCCACAAGCTCCAACCAAAAACAGAAATGCTCCGGGAAAACGTGGACCAACGAGATTCTGACTTCAAAGCGGGACAACTGAAAGAGAAGCTCAATCAATGGGAAAAATTAAACGCGCCAAACACAATCCTTTCAGTCATCTCCAAGTACAGAATACCATTCACAACAAAACCCCCCCTATCAAATATAACTGCAGCCAAATTAAAATATTCAACCCAGAAAGAATCAATAACAATGTCCAAACATATAGAAGAACTTTAAAGTCAAAGGTAATAAAGAAATCGAACATCAGCAGAGGGTTCATATCGCCAATGTTTCTAAAAAAGAAGTCGAATGGGTCTCATCGACTCATATTCAACCTGAAACATTTAAATCAGTTCGTTGCAACTCCAAGATTCCATCTATGGAACATTTACAATATCCCAAAATTCATAAAGATGCAGGATTATATGATAAAAATAGATCTCAAACAGGCTTATTATCATATACCAATATCTCGGGCACATCAGAAATTCCTTATGTTCGCTCACAACAACCAAGCTATGCACATGACATGTCTCCCCTTCGGCCTAGCCAGTGCACCATCAATTTTTGCAAAGATCTCAAGCTGGATAGCAAACACAATAAGACAAAAAGGTATACGAATCATAGTATACCTCGACGACTTCCTAATATTGAACAAGAACCCCATACTCTTAGAAAGGGAAGGAAAATACGTCACAAATCTTTTGGAATCTCTAGGTTGGTGCATAAACTATCAGAAGTCCGCTCTAATTCCAACAATGAAAATGGAATATCTAGGAGTCATCTGGAACACATCGAACAACAGAAAATATTTATCAGAGGACAAAATCCAAAACTATTCGCTAACCATTCAAAAATACCTAAAAAGAAGATCTTGGACTTGGCAACAAGCAAAAGTTCTTCTCGGGAAACTAAGCTTTGCAGCGGAAGTAATCCCACTCGGAAGACTACACTCAAGGAAAGTTCAGAAGGCAGCAAGAGCTCTACCAGATTCAGATCGTCAGAGAAAGTTTCCGATTCCGCTCGAAGCCATTCAAGACTTAGAATGGTGGCTGAAAAACATTCAAAAGTCCAGTCCAATCCAGCACGAAAATGCCTCGATATTCATAACAACCGATGCTGCAGACAGTGGTTGGGGTGCAATAATCAACGGAACGAAGCTCAAGGGTCCTTAGAACTCAAAACAAATATCATGGCACAGCAACCTGAAAGAACTTTGGACACTATACAAGGTCCTCTTAATAAAAGACCACCATCTAAAAAACAAATCAATTATCTTTCAATCAGACAATAAGACCACCATATCTTATATAAACAAACAAGGTGGAACGAAATCTGTCAACTTACAAAACATTGCGTACAAAATCCTCTGCTTAGCAAAGAAATACAGCATACACATCAAGGCGAGATATATACCGGGAAAATTCAACAACATTGCAGACAGTTTGTCAAGAAACCAATTACTTCCGGAATGGCATCTGAAACAACAGATTACAAAACAAATATTTCAACACTTCGGCAAACCCCAAATAGATCTCTTTGCCTCAAAAAGATCGGCCGTAGTTCACCCATACGTATCCGAAGATATCAAGGACACCAAGAGTCTATTTACAGACGCCTTCAGCAGGGAGTGGCACTTCAACTTAGGGTGGATTTTTCCCCCTCCGACACTGATTCCCAGAGTTCTTCATCATCTAGAACGCAGCAGCGGTCAATACCTTCTAGTAACACCACACTGGGACCACGCTCACTGGCGATCGGAGGTCAAGAGCAGAGCCCTGACTTCACCGTTAATAGTCCCAGACATTCACAAACACTTAATAGACCTGAGAACAAACCGGCAGCCATCAAAGATAAACAGTATCACCTTGGAGGTATGGAAAATACAGGCTGGTCCGACCCCTTGCGCAACTGGTCTGCCCAACAAAAACAGCTAATTGAAGGATCATGGCGAAAATCTACCCTCAAAACATACCTTCCGGCCTGGAAGAGATGGTGCGAATGGGCGTCAATACACGGTGTTTCTTTAAAAGAACCAAAACCAGTGGAATTGGCACAGTTTCTAGGATATCTACACTTAGATCTCAAACTAGCGGCATCTACTATAGCCGTTCACAAATCTGTGGTATGCACATTCTCTAATCCAGACTTAGGAGACACGCTAAGCTCTCACCCTATAGTCAAACATATTCTTAGAGGGATATGGTCCAAACGACCACAAATACCTCGCCCTCCTATATGGCATGTTGATGACCTACTGCTATGGATAGAAACTCAAACTATAAATAAACGCAGCTTATTTCACGTAGCCAGACATGTGGCCATAATGCTCTTATTATCATCAGGTCGAAGAGTCCATGATCTGACACTACTTGACATTTCAGAGAGCCATTTTGAAGAAAATAATGACTCAATAACATTATGGCCGAGATTCGGAAGTAAAACTGATACAACCTCATACAAACAATCGGGTTGGGAGATTCGGAAAAACGAGAAGGAAATCTTTAACTTAGTGTACTGGTTAAAAATTCTAATAGAGTGCTCGGAACAAAGGAGATGTAACAAAAAAGAACTAACAATCCTATTTATTACTACTAGAGGTTCTGCTAGACCCGCATCACGAGCTGTTATCAGCGGATGGTTGAGGACCTTATTTCGGGATGCCAATATAAACGCATCACCAGGCAGTTGCAGAGCTGCAGTTGCATCGAATAACTGGACCAAAAAACATATGAACCTAGAAGAGGTACTGAAAAGGGGCAATTGGCGCCAAAGCAAAACATTTCTCAAACACTACCTAAAAGAAATTCAATCCAAAACACCTAACTCTAATCAAGATATCTCCGATTATTTCAAGCCTGTCGCAAATTAGTCAAAACTTACATGCTTAAGTTAAATCATTTAATGAATGTGATTAGCTACTTTAACTTAAATCTTATATTAAAATTATTATATTAAAATAACTCTTCTTTCACTACTATAAAAATCACAGTACGCTCGTTCAGCGCCGGCAGATAACAAACACGTCTCAAGGTGGATCAAGCCTTTAGGCTCGAACACCTAAATAGCTACTATTGTTTTCCCCCCGAAGGGTAGAAAACGCTTATTTAGGTTTCAGCCGTTCGGCTTGATCCACCAAATTTTTAACACCTAGCCGGCACAAAAATCATGTACTGAAGAAAATGGCCGCCTGCGCTGAACGAGTGAGCAACGAAGTGAAGTCAGTCGGTCTCCGAGTGACGTCACGAGTTTGTGACGCGCTTCAGAGCGCACATTAGGAGCGCGAAATGAACTAAAGTGAACGAAATGCAAAGGTGTAATCTCAAGGTGGATCAAGCCGAACGGCTGAAACCTAAATAAGCGTTTTCTACCCTTCGGGGGGAAAACGCTACTATTTTAGTTGCACACTTAATTGTTAAACATAAGAACCTACTCTTTTTTGGAAGTCGGTTGAAGAAGTATTTTATTTTACTTATATTTTTATTAATTTCGTTGGTATACTATACTTGTTCAAAAGGAGTAAATGATATATAAAAAGTAAGTAGTTTTACAGCTTTATATAATTCACGCGGGAATCAAAACAAAACAACAATAAAGTATTTATTTCTAAACTCAAATTTTCATAAATGATGAATCTAATAAATGGACATGGAAATTAGCATTCGTTTGTATTCGGAAATGCGATGATTGCCGAAGTGCAATATCTAACGCCGGGCACTATATTTACTATTAACCCTATTCACTCTCTTTTTAACGATCTTTATTTTTTTTGCTCACCAAATATTTTATTTTTAATATTTATTCTGATTAGTTACATTTTGGCTAACAGCATTATTATACAATGTGAATCTTCATCACGAAAATATATTTTTATAAACGGTAACACGCCCTCTTCGTCGACATTCATTAATACTAACCTCTTATTTGTTATATAGTGTTAAAAAAATACATAAATTTTTCTACATCGTATTTTGCTATCTAATGGAAAACATTGCACGGTTATAACTTAACTACATCACAGGGGTCTGACTTCAGACTTTTATAATAAGTCTTTGTCTCGAGTTGAAGTACTGTTTGACTCTGTTGAGCACATCAAGGTTTCTTGGACGCCAGCATGACCCTTTTCCATGGTGACTTCGGAACTGAACTTCATTAGAGATCTCGTCACAAAGAATTGCTATGCTTTTGGCGACGATAAGTGTTCCAGAAGTGATGCATTACAGCAAATGAGGTTTTCTTACCTTTGGGTGTGCTTATGTCCTGATAGGGTTAAATTGAACCCAGTTTAACCGTCCCACTCAGACATAATACTGTGTTTTCTTGAGTTAACTTATTAAAGCCTGGCCGTTATCCAGGTTTCCTGCGGTTTTGTGAATCTTGAGAAAGCATTTGATAGGGTTGTACGAAAAACGCTGTGGAACATATTGCCGAGATATGGGATTGACAGTTCACTGCTCCGTGCTGTGCAGTCCACATACAAGGATTGTTCAGCATGTGTACAGATAGATGGTATGATATCACCCTGGTTTGATGTCAAACAGGGTTGCATGCTATCTGCTAGGCTGTTTATTCTATATCTCGATAGTTGTCACAGAATAAGGTCAACGAATGTAGGATTCCGCATAAGTGACAGACCTAGTGGTAACTGTCGGCTGTATGCTAACTATGCGGTGATATTAGCAGAACCACCATCTGAACTGCAAATCATACTCATAAATAAATACTCATAACTCAGTAATGAAACACGATTGTATGGAGAAAGGCTTACTATTGAATGCAAAGAAGACAAATTTGAAGAATTTGAAACGGAAGAAACCAGAACCTATGTAAGAATTACGGTTGATGTTAAAGGGTTGGAACAAGTGGATAAGATTGTATATCTTGGATGTGCTCTCAGCAGGGATGGAACACCGCTGATGTGGAAAGACGAGTGAATGTTGAAAATAGTGTGAATGGAGTGTTGGGAAAACTTCTTGGTAGTAAAAACTTGAGCCAGAAGGCACAGCTCGCTATACACAATACAGTGCTTACTTATAGAAGTGTGAGTTGGGTAAGACAGAGGGAGCATGAAAATATGATAAACGCGGTCGAAATGCGAGCGTTGCGCAAAATTGGTTGCGTAACGCTTGTAGACCGTATTCGCAATGATGATGTTAGTAACTGAGTTGGTCTGAAAGAGAGCGTCGGTGTTAAAATAAGACGAGGCATGCTCCGTTGGTTCGGACATGTGGAAAGAATGCAGGAAGAAAGAATTACGAAACAGATATACTACGCAAAAGCGGAAGGATGTAGGAGCCGAGGAAGGCGAAGACTTACCTACCATGACCAAATTGATCGTGTTCTATCAGAAGGTGATATCAGGAGCCTTAAAAACCGGCGAGCGTACATGAACAGAGCAATTAATGTTAATTCATTCACCTTCTGATAGAACACGTTCAATTTGGTCATGGTAGGTAAGTCTTCTTCTTCCTCGGTTCCTACATCCTTCCACTTTTGCGTAGTAAGAAGCGAGTGAAGTGTGGTTCCCTCTGTGCCTATCCGGCAAGGTATTTGCCGTGAAGATATAGATAGAATCTATTAAAGAACTTTCTTAAAAGTAAGCTATTTAATAGACTAAAGTAAGTAAGTACGTACTTACGTAAGTAAGAGGGCAAATTCAGCAAATTGTACAATATCATTGTGTAATTATTGCGTTTTTTTTAATATATCTCCAATTGTGGGAGGGGGGCGAAAAATATCCTACAACACAAAATCGAATTTATATAAATACGACATGTATTAGAGATTTACCCAGTAATGTTCCTTAAATATTCTACCAGTATAACCTTTCTCTCCAACAGAGCGTGTAAAAAACACGCGACTCCCAGCATGCCTGGAAGATCACGATTTGATCGCGTTCATCAAGTCTTTCGACTTTCTAGTTTACACCCGCTGGACTTCAAAGTGAGTAATTGGCGTCAGCCTGGATCAGCGAAAGCGTTCGTTCGGATCTGGTAGAGAAGTCTTCTATAGGAGTAGCCATCGTACGGGCTGCCCGAGGGTTGGTGCACAAGGGATACCAGCTTCCTGTCTAGCAGATGCATAAAAGCCGTTGTAAATGATAGTTGCTTCGATAGCATAGCTTCATCAATACTGGCGTACTCTTTTTTTCCCGACGCTATATGTGCTGCATATCAATGACATGGTGTCAATTGATAGTATTGATGGCTATGCGGTCGATAACACCGGGGACACTTATTACACAGGCCACGATAACATCCCGTGTGGAAGAAAGCCGCGATCAACTTATGTCTGAAATTGAGGGTGACTTGACTAAAGTGTCTGAGTAGGGACGATTAAACTTGGTCCAATTTAATCCTATCGGGACACAAGTCTGCCCTTTCAAAACCTCATTTGCTGTAATTCCTCACTTCTGGAACACACCTCTTATCATCGCCAAAAGCATAGAGATTTTTGGAGTAGAGATCTCTAATGAAGTTCAGTTCCGAAGTCATCACGGGGCGTCCAAGAAACCTCGTGTGCTCTATAGAGTAAAACAGCACTTTTTTATATATTTTTTTATTGGGACACGACATGTGACAGCCAGGGACTACTTGGCCGCAGGATACTGGTGTCCAGGAATAGAAGCAACGAAATCCCATGCACTTCATCATGTCATTTCGTCGCGTCCACTATGCCGGCCTAGATGGTGCCTCTTCACATTCCTCTTAAAGAACCCAATGTCATATACATGTCACATTGTCACATACATCGCCATGTAGTTTATTCCACCAATCAGCGGTTCGGTACAAAAAAAATTGACTGAACATTTTTGTGCGAGGTAATGGGATAATATTTGTTGAGTTCCTACGAACATTCTCTATGATACAGTCGGTAAAAGTGACTCAGCACAGCGACCTCTCTGTGAAGCTCCAACGACTCAAGAGATGTTTCCAGCTTAGGGTCGTCAATAATCCGGACCGCTCGCCTTTGCAATGAATCAAGGTCATCCATTAGGTACTTTGCGGAGCCTTTGTATAGTATTCCACACACGGTTGGATTTGTGCTTTGTAAAGCAACACAGTTTTAGTCGCATTAAAATTGACAAGATTTTGATCACTCCAACGAGCCACACCATTCAGGACGTCATTCAGCCTACAGATCACCGACTCTCGCAGTTCCGGATCGTCGTTACTCCTGATCCCGGCGTGACCCTCGTATCCCAGTTGCCAATTTGCAAAAGGTCAAAAGTACAAGAAAAAGGGTTGATGACAGCACGGAACCCTGGAGCACGCCAGCATTCACAGTTCCGAGGTACAGTCATCAACCATGACTCGAATATAATACGCTCATGCAGGTAACCAGCAATCCATGCACAGAGCCGGTCAGGAAACCCATAGACTGGCTGCTTAGAGAGTAGCGCTTTGTGTCAGATCCTGTCAAACGTCTTAGAGATATTCAAGCTTAAGGCCATGGTTTCTCCATAACGGTCAACAGCCTTCTCCGACAGGTGAGTTACATACGCAAGAAGATCACCATTGGAGCGTTTTGGACGGAAGCCATATTGTCAATCACTAACTATTAGATGATCTTCTAGATAATGGAGCAACTGCGTATTAAGGATCCGTTTGAGGACCTTGCAGCACCGAGGTTACGGCTATAGGACGATAGTTGTTAGGGTCCTAACGATCTCCCTTTTTAGGGGCCGCACTGCACATCGGCCACTCTCCAAGAGGCCGGCACAAGGCCAGTAGAGTAAGACAGTCTAAAAAGGCGCATCACTACTAGACTCAACTCAACTGCACACTGTCTCAAGGACCAGAGCGGAAATACTATCCGGCCCACTAAACTTATGCACATCGAATGACCGGAGTTTGCGAATATGACGTTGCTGAATTTCCACATTAGGCATAAGGTATCCGCAAGATTCCAGACCAGGTGGCTGAGCACTACAGTCGTCAAGTTGTGAGGCACAAGCGAACACATTGGCCAACAGATTAGTCTTTTCCTGCGGCGAGTTAGCGAGCGTACCATCAGGCTTTTTTAGTAGTGGTAGTGACAAGCGGCAAAAGTTGGACTCCACGGATTGGACCAATTGACAGTAAGAACGGCTACCCGTTGAGCATGCCATCAGCTGATCTTTTATCCGTGTTTTTCGCCTTGCTTCCGCTTCTTTGAAAGCCTGAAAGGGGATGGGTGGGGCACTTTAGACGTCACCAGGCAGTGATTGGAATTACCCAGTGGAGTCCCAACCGGGACCGCATACTCAGTGGGATGAGTTGTCAGAAACAGGTCCAGCTATAATGGAGACTGACCAGCCTGTCTTGGAACTCGAGTTGTCTCGGTTACTAATTTAGTGAGGCCATGCATTAGCGAGAAGGAAGGGCGGTTCTACCCGTATGATCCGTTCTGTGAGAACCCAGCCACGATTCGTGATGAGTGTTAAAGTCTCCCAGGACAACCAGCTCCACCAGCTAGGAAACGTCGCTGTGCGTCAACTCTTCTTCAACTCGAGACAAAGATTTTTGTTATGCAAGTCTGAAGTCAGACCAATATGGAGCACTTTAGCCACCTTTGAGCGAAAGCAACTGGATACCGGTGAGAAACTTACAATTGCAAGATCCTAGCAATGCAAAGACGAGCTGTGACAATTGTCGATAATCCTAAGCTCCTATACGATATCGAGTCCTAAGTTAAAGGACAGATTTTACCTTTCCGATCGTATAATAAATGAGCACGACGGGAAGTTCAATATGGTATCAACAGTCTCGTTTTACAAGCGTACCGCGCGCCGACGCGCGATCACAGGATTTCGTCCTTAGACACTGAAAACGCGATAGTCGGATACTGGCGCGGTTCCAGAGAAATTTTCTACCGAGAATTCTTAACTTGTAAAGTGCTCTTGCCGAAGTATATCCTGGGGACTACAGCATGAGGTTCTTCGAAAAGAGCGTGAAGAGGTTTTTACATGTTTTACAGCAGTGGATAAGGAATTAGCCAACAGTTCCCCGAACCCAGACATGTACCACTAAATTCGTATTTTCAGATTGACGTACCTACATATTTGTAATTATCACTTGCTCGGTGGTGAAGGAAAACATCGCGAGGAAACCTAACCGACAAAAGGGCTGGTTTTGTGTCAAGATCACTACCTTCGCCAATTTAGGCGCAGGTAGCGGACCCCGCCAATACTAATGAATAAGAAAACTGTATAACGCTAGGAAAAAGACAGGTTTTTACAGGCTCGGCAAAGCATAATGTCCATAGGATACGGTGACTGCTTACTGCGACTGTGTATGATTATTTGCCATCTTAGCGGTTAAAAATACACTAGTAACCTGGCAAAAACCTTTCATGTTAAACCTTTGTACAAAAAACCTTTGATTTTAAACCTAGATACAAAATTTAGGCATTTGAAAAAAATCAAAAAAATTAGGATTGCAAGATTTATCAGTTTTCCAGACATCTTACATATAAAAATGAATATGTGTGTGTGTGTGCATATGAATGTTCCGTACGGACTCAAAAATGGCGGGACGGATTTTAATAAAATTTTCTGCACACTGTCTCAAGGACCAGAGCGGAAATACTATCCGGCCCACTAAACTTATGCACATCGAATGACCGGAGTTTGCGAATATGACGTTGCTGAATTTCCACATTAGGCATAAGGTATCCGCAAGATTCCAGACCAGGTGGCTGAGCACTACAGTCGTCAAGTTGTGAGGCACAAGCGAACACATTGGCCAACAGATTAGTCTTTTCCTGCGGCGAGTTAGCGAGCGTACCATCAGGCTTTTTTAGTAGTGGTAGTGACAAGCGGCAAAAGTTGGACTCCACGGATTGGACCAATTGACAGTAAGAACGGCTACCCGTTGAGCATGCCATCAGCTGATCTTTTATCCGTGTTTTTCGCCTTGCTTCCGCTTCTTTGAAAGCCTGAAAGGGGATGGGTGGGGCACTTTAGACGTCACCAGGCAGTGATTGGAATTACCCAGTGGAGTCCCAACCGGGACCGCATACTCAGTGGGATGAGTTGTCAGAAACAGGTCCAGCTATAATGGAGACTGACCAGCCTGTCTTGGAACTCGAGTTGTCTCGGTTACTAATTTAGTGAGGCCATGCATTAGCGAGAAGGAAGGGCGGTTCTACCCGTATGATCCGTTCTGTGAGAACCCAGCCACGATTCGTGATGAGTGTTAAAGTCTCCCAGGACAACCAGCTCCACCAGCTAGGAAACGTCGCTGTGCGTCAACTCTTCTTCAACTCGAGACAAAGATTTTTGTTATGCAAGTCTGAAGTCAGACCAATATGGAGCACTTTAGCCACCTTTGAGCGAAAGCAACTGGATACCGGTGAGAAACTTACAATTGCAAGATCCTAGCAATGCAAAGACGAGCTGTGACAATTGTCGATAATCCTAAGCTCCTATACGATATCGAGTCCTAAGTTAAAGGACAGATTTTACCTTTCCGATCGTATAATAAATGAGCACGACGGGAAGTTCAATATGGTATCAACAGTCTCGTTTTACAAGCGTACCGCGCGCCGACGCGCGATCACAGGATTTCGTCCTTAGACACTGAAAACGCGATAGTCGGATACTGGCGCGGTTCCAGAGAAATTTTCTACCGAGAATTCTTAACTTGTAAAGTGCTCTTGCCGAAGTATATCCTGGGGACTACAGCATGAGGTTCTTCGAAAAGAGCGTGAAGAGGTTTTTACATGTTTTACAGCAGTGGATAAGGAATTAGCCAACAGTTCCCCGAACCCAGACATGTACCACTAAATTCGTATTTTCAGATTGACGTACCTACATATTTGTAATTATCACTTGCTCGGTGGTGAAGGAAAACATCGCGAGGAAACCTAACCGACAAAAGGGCTGGTTTTGTGTCAAGATCACTACCTTCGCCAATTTAGGCGCAGGTAGCGGACCCCGCCAATACTAATGAATAAGAAAACTGTATAACGCTAGGAAAAAGACAGGTTTTTACAGGCTCGGCAAAGCATAATGTCCATAGGATACGGTGACTGCTTACTGCGACTGTGTATGATTATTTGCCATCTTAGCGGTTAAAAATACACTAGTAACCTGGCAAAAACCTTTCATGTTAAACCTTTGTACAAAAAACCTTTGATTTTAAACCTAGATACAAAATTTAGGCATTTGAAAAAAATCAAAAAAATTAGGATTGCAAGATTTATCAGTTTTCCAGACATCTTACATATAAAAATGAATATGTGTGTGTGTGTGCATATGAATGTTCCGTACGGACTCAAAAATGGCGGGACGGATTTTAATAAAATTTTCAGGATCTTCAGATTAGCCAAGGAGGTGCTCCAGTGAAGTATGGTAGCAATCCGCTTACCCGTGCGAAGCCGGGACGAGTCGCTAGTCGTCTTTTAAATTGAATCAAAATCGGTTTTCGACAGTACTACACAAATACAGGCAGCATTAATATAAATAATTATATTAAAGAAGCGAGTTAAGTGTGTAAGGACAGCATCTTATGGCGCTCGATGCTCTCTACCTACCCCGCAAGGGATCTGGCGTGAAGATATACATACATACATTGTTCATCTGTTAAATTCCTAGCTGTGAAAGTGTATATTCAACGATATGACATAGTAAACTTATGTATATTGCTTTACACCACCTATTTTTATACTAAGTTGGGTGTATAAAAGTAGGGGGAGTTACTGACCTATGAATGCTTGTACCACAAGGTACAGTCGGCGTTACCTTTATCTGACTCGTTTATTTTATAGTTGTACCGTAAAATGGGGTGAATAGGGATCGGGGTTTGAATAGGTAAAACTGGTGTTGAACAATTGAAGTTGAATAATAAAAAGTAATAGCTACCAAATTCTGTTAAGTTTTTAAACATTTAGTAGACTATTGAATCTCTAAAATGTCAACGTTGGAACCCTGTGAATTTAGTAACAGCATAGTAAAATCAAATAAGTAGGATATCTTCATAGATACGCTCCGAACGCGGTTTGTATGTGTGCGCGCCCGTACGTATGCGTCGTCGCACGCAACACTGACAAAATTTATCGCTGCTAAAGGTACGCCAGTCGTGGCTACGCCGTGCCTAATACCACCCGCTCCCACGCACGCACCGCCGCGGCGCTCTCCCTCGTAATAATTTGTACGTGTACCTACCTACCTACTTTAACTACAAATTCGTAAAGATGGTTAAAAAGTAAAAATAATCTTGTTTCTGTATCAAATGTGTAATTTTGTTAAAAAATCACAAATTTCCTACAGAAAAAAGTACTTTTAATGCCTATCATTTTAAGTTACTGTAAAAATATAAAATTTCCGAATATAAAGATTATAATTTTGATAAGTGTAGTAAACGAAAAAGTAAAAAATAGTTTAGTCTAAAAAAAAAACTTCTCCGGCATCATTAAATAACAAATCCCTGGAGGATGTTGTGTTCATGCGAGTGAGTGACGTTACCACCTCACAGACAACTGCAGCCAAATAACAATTCCCTGGAGGGTTGTTGTGTTCATGCAAGTGAGTGACGTTACTACCTCACGGAAAACTGCAGTCATATAACAATTCCCTGGAGGGATGTTGTGTTCATCTGAGTGATGTCTTCGTGGCTTAATGAGCGGTTTAGCGGGCAGCTTCAACCTGTTACTTTTGTTTTACAGTATCTTAAAATTTCACTCATCATTTTTTCATAACGCGCCTAAAGAAGTATAACTTCAATACAATTTCATAATCATTTAATTTTATTTGAATAAACATACGATTCATTAAAACCACGTTTGAATTAATCATATTTCGACCGTAATTTTTCAAATCACTTACACAAACAGGTAACATGACATAGGTAATGAAAAAATTGTAGTCAGCTCCTGGTCTATGTACAAAAAATAATTAAGAAAAGCTTTGTATTATAGATCCCTGATGATTCCCCTGCAGGGGAAAATTGTTTTGTATATAGATAGACTATGCATTTTTGACGATTGTCGACATCCCTACGTGTTTAGGCTATTATCGTTCGCTCGAGGCTCGAGTCGGCCTACTTATTTGATTTTACTATGGTAACAGGTATCAAAATGTTTCGTCCAAGTGATGTGATCAAAACTATAAAATTTGTGCTCCAAAAACTTCCTTTGGGTTTCCCGTAATTACGAATAAACTTGATTTGAAAGTGCTTTCATTCACATGTTTACTTTACTGAGGAGCTGCACAAAGTTAAGTCTAGATATTACGTAGTTTTATTTTACTTCAAAATATTCAAGGCGCTCTGATTTCGATTTTTTGAATGGGTACGATAAGGCTTGTATAAATAAGGTCAGGGCTGCCACTGCCATTTATTTTAAAGTACCCACACAAGAAGGACCATGTAGTGGACAGATTATTAAAATAATGTATACCATATAATTACTTACTGAATTATTACAACCTATACTTCTATACTAATATAATAAATGTGAAAGTGTGTTTTTTTCTTTCACATCAAAACATCACACATTATCAATATATACTAGCTAGTAAACTTAACCTTTCTATCTGATATTTAGGAGCCCATTTTTAGATAGTTTTGGACAACCCTATGATATTTCCCGATTCACGCCTTTACTGGGCCAGGTCACTCCATTTCCAGCATAACAGGGATAGCACATATTTTGCTAAAAATCATTATGAAATTAAATGTATATTTAGACTTCATCGATATTTTTGTAATCTATAAGCGGTCGGAACACCCGGAAAACAGTTATCGATGTTATATTGATACTACAACATCGATAAATTTGCGTTTGAAGTTTGATTTTGTACCTATTCTCCATTTTACGGTATCCACATATGGAACATAATCTTGATACAGAATTACATCCAAACGGCCTAGTGCAGCCTTTTTGATAAGATAACAGTTATCTCAAAGAAAACTAAAATACAATAAGTACTAGAACTAGTCAGATAAAATTGAAGCTGACAATCCATCGCCACCCTGCTACTTATTCCGAGGCGACCTTACACACTCACAGGAAACAACCCTGTTGGGAATTGTTGTTTAGTTATTAAGGTACAGTTTGATGTAAGCTTTCTCACTAGTTAAGGCTATGCTCTTTCTTGTTTTCAGAGGCTTGTTTGCAGAGCAGTTGGTAGGTTGTTTTAAGCTCTAAAGAAGATAGTGAGCAACTAATAACCTATCAATGTATTGGAATATCCCAGTATTATACAAATAACATTTAATTGACATCCATCTACTTCTTACCTACGCTGATTGTTCTAATGTCAAGACATGGCCCTCTTTGTCCACTCGACCTTACAACTAAGTCTCCTGTGGCTAGTGCTGCTGAGAACACTGGACAGACCAAGGCAGCTTGCTGCAGTATTTCTTCCAATTCTACATAGGTGACGTCATTGAGAGCCGGCCACTCATTGGCACATAGGATTACTGAAGTACCTCTGAGTAATAAAGCTCTTATAAATGGCAACACACCCAGTACTATGTCAACGCCGCTGTTATCTACAAACACAGCAGCACAGTGATGTACAGTGTTCTGAAAAAAATATAATTATTCTTAGTATGAAATTTTACAATAGACTTGTAATTTACTTAACTCACACTATCAATGCTCAACACATAGACGTAATAATAAAAAGCAGACTCCGTCTCCTCCCGACCTAAACACTGAAGCACCGCCATAGTAAGTCAGTCGCTATACGTACGAGTCGACACGCACCCATTCACACCATAGTATGTCTACCGCCCGCCATTACGCACCGACACCTCGCCGCGTGATAACCTTGTCGAAAAATAATAATAATGCCGACGTGCGTAGTGAAAAGCAGTCGGAACCATAGTGGTACAATTAAAAAAGCCAAGGGATTACTTTTCATAGGTAAGCAAGTAATTTTTCTGATTACCTAATCGTTTTCACTTAAATTAATTTTTCAAAACAATAAATCGACCGGTGTTGCCATAACTCACATTTCCAAATTAGCGTAAATGTGGGAGATCATTTTTCTTTTGTTCTCTTGTAATTCTTACTTAATTCAAATGCCTAATTTTGTTTAAATAGACATATAAACTTACATCCTATGATTTTTTACTGAACAACTATTATTCATCTTTAATATTTTTGAGATTTCCATCGTCAAACGATGCATGGAAGAATGATTGGGTACAAATCATAAAAGAGTCCAGAAAAGAAAGCGGCTGGATTCCATCTAGATAAAATAAAATAAATAATTATTGTCGGACAAATTACACAGCGCCATCTAAGCCCCAAAGTAAGCGAAGCTTGTGTTATAGGCACTAGACAACTGACAAACATACGTAACATCCAGTATAATATGCAGTATACATTTTGAGGAGCGTGAGGAGTAGCTCCCGTCTTGTGAGTTGGAGGTACTTCCCCAGTCAGGCTAACGTGACCTACCTCTTTCGGAGCCTCGTCTGGTCATTAAAATTAGTGTATTTGTTTGGGCATTTTTATTTCAAATAAGTATGCATCTGTTTGTCCCACATAATAAAAGGAATATGAAATGTTATATTTCATGTGTTTAATTTATTTTCATCAATGCCTATTTTAAACAACACAAGTTACAAATCAATGGTCCATAAAATTCAAGTTCCGAAGACAGTAACAAATCATATATTTATTTCTTTTTAGTTAAAGAAATGGGAAATTTTCTTCCATCTGGCAACCCACTTGACACTCACACATAGTTACATGCCGCCATTGCGGTGCTTCAGTTGTTTCTCAGCGAGATTCCGTCTGACATTTTTTATTACGTCTATGAGGTTAAGCTATACTTTTCAGAAGTCAAGATTTAGGTGTTGCAATATTGCACCTATATAAAAATAATTATGTTTAATTGACATTGTAAAAGTGTGATATCAGGTAGGATGGTATCAAGATCAAGGTGGAATTTTTAGTAGGAAACTATTTCTCGATGCAGATTTTTTATGAACTTTATTTTTATTTAAACGTTCATTTAAATATTTTAAACTAAGTCATAACACTATTTTTAAAATAGAAACACATTTGTTACACCTTGACCGATTTCAAAATTATGGACGGTGAAATTCGATTTAAACTATTTCACACAGCAGTGATTGCATATGATTAATAGTAATGGAAAGCGCACACAATATTAAACATGCTATTGGTTTATTAAGTCATTTATAGGTATGCGTTTGAATTTCGAAAATTTATTTAATAATTGTGTATCAACATTGTGTACAGTAAAAATAGCAACGTTTAAAATTGAATTAAACAATTTTTAACGGAAGCATGTTTCGCATGTTTTATTTATTTCGAAGTGTCTTCCTGCGACCACGGACGCTGCAAAGCGTTCGAAACGTCAGGTTCAACAAAATAAATAAAACACGCGATACTTCCGTTAAAAATTGTTTAATTCAATGTGTAACAATCGCGAAAACCTAAGACAATACAATGTTTAAAATATTGAAATTTAAAATAGCTCTTAAAATAGTTTCGAAATATATATAATACTAAATTGTTACATATTAGTCTACAATGTGTAGGACGGAATTGCCAAGACATTAAAATATAGTATGATGAAAATGCAGTAGAATATGTAGAATGGAGGATTTATTTAAAGTTAATTTACCATGTGTCTCCTATTTCTGGATATACGAGTAAGATCTAAAATAAAAGCGAGCAGTAAGGATTGATAGTTTATTTTAGAGATATTCCAGTATTATACATTTTATTTAAGAGGCATGCTCCGATGGTTCGGGCATGTAGAAAGAATGCAAGATGAAAGAATGACGAATCAGATATACAATGCAAAAGTGGAAGGATGTAGGAGCCGGGGAAGGCCAAGACTTACCTATCATGACCAAATTGGTCATGTTCTATCAGAAGGTGATGTCAGGAGCTCTAGAAACCGGCGTGCGTGCATGAGAAGAGCAATGAATGTTAAAGAAGCGAGTGAGATATGTAAGGATCGAGTCACGTGGCGCTCGGTTCTGTCTGCCTACCCCGCAAGGGATTTGGCGTGAAGTTATAGATAGATAGATAGATACATTTTAATATTGATTGTATGTCAAATACAGTCAATCATCAACATATACTTTGGATATGTCGTCCCCTTCTATCCGGACCGCGACAGCGATAAGACGTGTTCACTATTTACTTATTTTAATAAATGTATTAGCACGTAGTAATTTAAGAGTTTACTTTCGACCAGACCAGTGTATCAGTTTTATTTAGCGCTCGATTGTCTATTGTGCTCCTTGCATCGTACGCAGATAGAACAAGATAAAAATTCATCCACACAAACTTTGAACCGAAGGTCAAAAAATTTTATTTTTTATATTTGCGAGTCTGGCAAGAACGATGAGATCTCGTCGTATTGAATTTGATACTACTCAGCTAGACTCGATAAAACAGCGCAGTAAGCGGAGACGAGGGTATAATGAAACTGATTATATAGAGCAGTTCAGAGCTACACTTAATAAATAAATAAATAAATATATATATATATATATATTGTCGGATAAATTACCAACTTTGGGGCTAGTCTTATGTTTTCTTACCTATTATGAACTCAAATGATTCAGACTGGACTGCTGAGCGGCTAATTAATTTAATCTCAAGTACCATTGATAAAAATACTGTCCGTTTTGTTACCATTAAACAACATAGATGTACTAAGCATTGGATTACTCCTGGCCTCCTTCGTTGTATAAAAATTCGAGATAAAATGCACCTTCAATCAAAGAAAGAACCTGACAACGTAATATCATAGACGTAATAAAAAAAGCAAAAAGTAAGTCAGTTGCTATACATACGAGCCGATACGCACACATTCACACCATAGTAAGTCTTCCGCCCGCCATTACGCACCGAAACCTCGCCACGTGATAACCTTGTCGAAAAAAAATAATAATATCGTCGTGCGCGGTGAAGAGCTGTCGGAACCATAGTGGTACAATTAAAAAAAAGCCAAAGGATTACTTTTCATAGGTAAGCAAGTAATTTTTCTGATTAAATAATCGTTTTCACTTAAATTAATTTTTCAAAACAATAAATCGACCGGTGTTACCATAACTCACATTTTCAAATTAGCGTAAATGTGGGAGATAATTTTTCTTTTGCTCTCGTAGTTCTTACTTAATTCAGATACCTAATTTTATTTAAATAGACATATATACTTACATCCTATACATTCTATGATTCTTTTACTGAACAACTATTATTCATACCTTTAATATTTTTTAGATTTCCATCGTCTAATGATGCATGGACGAATGATTGGGTACAAATCATAAGAGAGTCCAGAAAAGAAAGCGGCTGGATTCCATCTAAATCCAGTGTAATATGCAATATACATTTCGAGGAGTGGCTGTGAGGTGGAGGTACTTCGCCAGTCAGGGTAACGTCGTGCCCTACCTCTCTTTCGCCAGATCCTCATCTAGTCATTAAAATTGGTGTATTTGTTTGGGCATTATTTATTTCAAATAAGTATGCATTTGTCCTACATAATAAAAGGAATATGTAATGTTATATTTCATGTGTTTAATTTATTTTCATCAATACCTATTTTAAACAATAAGTTCAACGATACATAATATTCGAGTTCCAAAGACAGTAACGAATCATAAAATTTTTTTATTTCTTTTAGTTTCTCTCAAGCTGTGGAATGAGCTCCCAGCCGAAGTTTTTCCAAGAGACTACAGCATGGAGATCTTCAAGAAATGCGTGAAGAGGTTTTTAGAGGGTCGGCAACGCATGAGTGACACCCCTGGTGTTGCAAATGTCTATAGGCTACGGTGACTGTTTACCATCAGGCAGTCCGTATGGTTGATTGCTACCTTAGTGGTATAAAAAAAAGAAATAGGAATTTTTCTTCCATCTGGCAACCCACTTGACACTCACACATAGTTACATGCCGCCATTGTGGTGCTTCAGTTGTTTCTCAGCCAGATTCCGTCTGACTATTTTATTACGTCTATGCGTAATATTGCAAATAACATACCGCCGCTACAAGAACTACTGTAATGATCTCCTGAAAAGATTAAAACGATTGCACGAAAAAAATGAGCTAACGAAACATGCCAAGAATTAAAAAATGACGTGGAAATTAGTAAAATCCATCACCAATATAGAGCCTAAACATCTACTCAAAAATGTATTTTTAAATTAGCAGACACTCCGGAAAACGCAACAGATTTGTTAAACATTTTTTTGCTAATGTAGGTAAAAACTTAACTGTTAAAATTGTCTACACCTATCACAATTACTCAAAGCACTGACCCTATTACTAAATCACCAAACTCAATGCCCATGCTGGAAATATCGGAACAAGATGTGCAATATTATATTTAACCTTAAAAATGATTTTGCACCTGGTTGGGACAATATTTCTACAAAAATCTTAAAGATGAGTGCATAGTGAGCATTATGAGCCAAGTGCTCATTATGCTCACTATGTACCTCCATTAACGCATATATTCAATCTGTGTATCAATACAGGAACATTCCCCCGGGTATTCAAAATTAAATAGTATATCCCATTCACAAATCTGAAAGCAGAGACAGTGTTCTATCGTCACACATCGTCCTATCTCTATATTGCCGACATTGTCCAAATTATTTGAAAAAATTATATTAAGACTTTTATCTTATTTAGAAAAGGAAAATCTTATGTCTGTTAATCAGTACGGGTTTAGAAATGGAATATTTACAAGAAATTCTGTTACAAATCTTACCGAATTAGTGGTGGCCAAGTTAGATAATAAAGATAAATGGCTTGATGTCTTTTTGTATTTTGCGAAGGCGTGTGACATTGTCTCTGTTCCCATATTATTAAAAATGGAAAAAGCAGGTATACGTGGTGTCATACATGGGCTCTTCTCTCACAAATCTTATACAGAGAATTAAAATAAAAGAATACATTAGCACCAGTATTCCCGTAATCTATCGTGTGCCACAAGGGAGCGTTCTTGGCCCTACCCTCTTTCTGCTTTACATTAACGATTTATGATAATTGAACATTATTAATTGTAAAACTTTTACTTTTGCCGATGATACTGTCCTTATTTTTTATGGTAATCTGGGAAGAGGTAAGGACGAAGAGCGAAATAGGCCTTTGGGAGGTTTCAGAGTGGCTGCATGATAATATTCTAACTTTAAATATTTCCAAAACAAAGTATATGACATTTGGCATCAACAAAAAACCTATTCCCAAAGAACACATTATCCCTATACGAATTCACTCCTGTAATTCAAGTACGGATCTTAGCTGTAATTGCAATTGACATTATCTTGAAAAAGCAGAAACGGTAAAATACCTTGGTGTACTTCTGGATGAGACCTTGTCATGGAAACCACATGTTGACTTAGTTTCAGCAAGATTAAGACAACTAATATAAGTTATATATTAAAAATCCTGAGACATGTTGCTGACTATAAGTTACTAAAAGAGAGTGTATTACGCTTTAGCACAATCAATAATAACCTACTGCATATAACTGCATGGGGTGGAGCGCGAAAGACACAACTAAAAGTAGAAAGAGCTCAGCAATCTATATTAAAACTAATGACTTTTAAAAATTTTTGTTTTTGCACTACCAATCTATATACTAACTGTGACATACTGACGGTGAGACAGAAGGCCAATTCTACTAAAAACCTGCAGCTGGCGTTTACGCTTGTCATTTGAGTCGTGCAGGAATAGTGCAGTGCCAATACTTGTATTGGCACTGCAACTACGCTGCAACTGTGCGTATCCTGCACTGCAACTATGCTGCACCTGTGCGTATCCTGCAAGTGAACTACTTAACACTTGTCATGTTACCATATTTCAATCTAATAAATTGGATTTTTACTTAATATTGACTCCTATAGTTTCAAACCCCATTGCCCTTGGTTGCCAGCGTGGAGGTATTTCTAACTGAAAACAAGCTTTACTTAATCATATATTCCCACACACATCTCCTAAACATTTACATTTTTTTTACATTTTCTTTTACATTCACAAATATTTTGTAATATAAATCACCGCATCAGAAAATTAATTTTACTTCGCAAAAGTTGTTTGAGACTAACGTTAGCAAAAACTCCTTCAAAACTTCTGTCATCGCTATACAAATGTTAAAACAATTTATCAGAATACGATTATATTGCAGGAAACGTGCAGGTGCAGTATAGGTATATTTAATAGAATAATGTGTCATTTACTGCAGCGTTGCTGCAACGTCGCTGCTGTCAGATCGCATAACAGAATAAGGAAACGTCAAAATGTACGTATTTTGACACACGCCGCGCAGCAGTACAGTTGCAGTGTTTTAGTAGAATTGGCCTACAGTTATTTTTTACGCATACTGTACTTTCACTTCATACAATAAACTTTATACTAACTGTGACGTACTGACGGTGAGACAGTTATTTGTTAGGGATACTGTACTTTCACGTCATACAAAATATAACTTATAAATTAACAACCATACGTCAGAAAGATAAGATCTGTCAAATTCCTGCTTTAAAAAAACATTCATAAATTCCAATTGTATTTGGGCCCTATGCTATATAACAAAATTATGGAAATTTATATAATTACATGAATGTATAATAATAAAAGATAAAAAGATAAAAGATAAAAATCATTTATTTGCCATTAGACCCTTACGGGCACTTAGACACGTCTTACATTGTTTAAATTAAATCATATTGTAACTTAATAATTTTGGTTTTTTTTTTTGTTACTTTTAATCTCTTTTTTAATCTACCAGCATTTCGGAAATGACCATTGGCGAAGAAGAAATGCCAAAAGAAACTTACTTAAAGGAATGCTGATATTTATAAACATAACCTTTCCTACCATCCTTATCCCTTCTCTATTTACACACATCATCTACACTCATTAACTAACTACACAAATCAACATGCCACACCACACGAAACACATACCACACACACACACACACACACACAAACTCAAATACATACATTCATGCACACTCATATCCACTAATATTACACTTGACATAGCGTGCAAGTCATGGGTGGTATATATATGTAAACACCGTCCAATGTCATCGCTCATGGAGTAATAGTTATTATTATATACTTTAATTAATCTTAACAAATAAACAGGAAACTAGATATATTTGTATTTAATATATTTATTCCAAACTGTTAACTAAATTATGAGACTATCTGTAAATCAATTTTAATTTGAGAGTTGGGTCATAGTTTTTGTTGTTATTTTTACTGCTTATACCTCAGGGGCACTGAGGGTTAGGTTAACTTTTAAAAACAAATAAAAAACTACCTACATGTTAATTTATGTAGATGTGCAACAGCTATTCGTATACTGTACATACTTTGTGTGTGTTTATTTTTAGTTTTCTTTCATTTTATCTTAGGGTATTGTATAGTTTTTTTTTTTCATTTTGAGAGATTGTGAAAGTAAAACATTACAATTTATGTCAAAGGGAGAAACTGGTGCCCATGGTACAGGCTCAGCCTAGTTTGGACGCCAGTGTTACAAAGGTAATGTTATATAGATATATATAAAAGATTTTGTTACTAGTAATAGATTTATATGTACCTGTCTCTGTAATATTTTCATGCACAAATAAATAAAATGAAAAAGATATTATAAATAACATTCATATAGCTCCTCACAATATTGGTTTCAATGTTTTAAATATTTTAATGTAGATGTATTCATTTTTGAAATTCAAATACATATTCTATTTTTAATACTGTAATTTTTATATTATTGTTTCTATATGCAGTTTAATGATGGTTTAACTTAGTTATGTAGAAGACATACTAAAATGACCTGAAATGACAATAGGGCTAAATTATTTTATTACCTCAAGTTTGTCAATCCATTTATCCAACCCATCATACAGCCAAGGTCTCTCCTGTATTTTCTGCAATGCCTCGTAAAGTCCACAATCTAATACATCTGTTACTGCCTGTGCTCCCCAATCAAACATATTGCCTATTTGTAAAAATGACTTTATTTAAACAAGATCCATAATTGTTTATCCACAATATTATGGTATTTATAGTAATGCAGTACCTGCTAGTAATCCTCTGCCAAGTTCAATCCACCTCTGTCGGTCATCTGGCAACGCATCTATCTCGGCCAAGCGTGAGCTAAGTGACGTAAGGGCACCCTCATTTTCATATTTCTTCTGTTGTTTCCATAGGTCAAAAAAACCCTGAGAACGAAGGCATGTTTCGTTGACGTCAAGAAGTAATCGTATGGTCAACTGCCCATGAGCACTAAAATTACAAATTGGTTTTAACGTTAAAAAATTACATTACCACCTAGGTAAACATGACACAAACTAAAAAAATTGTTAATGATACTCACATAGGATTTATCCTAAGTTCTTTTAAAGCTTCAACATAACAAGTTTTGAATTTAAGAGCTCTAATTTCGACAGTAGGATCATCATTATTAGACAAAGCAAAATTCACATATTTCTCCACAAGCTTCTCACACGTATTTAACCAGTATTCCCTGGCTTCTTCGTCAGCTAATAAGTCCAAAGTATCAGGATTATATTTGTCTGGCTCATACAATATATGGGTAAGACCAAAATGTTCCATTCTGTATAGAACCAGGCCAGTAACAGTTTAGAATTGAATTATTTTGTTGTCCTATACCATTGTAATGTTTTATCAGTATGCAAATTTGTTAAGGATTTTATCTTATCAAAATAGATATGATTTCTGAGACGCGATTCAATTCACAGCAACATAACCTATATACATCAAATTATTTTCGTTCGATTATTTCGTATATGTTGCCCAATGAGGTATTACACTATCAATAACATACACACATATTGAAGTCAGAACGTAAATAAATATCTATCTTGTACTACGCATCACATCACGTATCTGAACCTCATTCATCTATGAAGTAGTGAAGCGCGTGTGCACCAGGGCATGTACAGAGAGTTATCGAACAAATAACTCTAGCCAGTATACATATCATATTGTAACTGCACTTCTGTGTAATGTATACTCTACAGTACAGTAGTCAGATAGACAGAGTATACTTTTTTTTTTTGGTTCTTTTTATCCCCGAGGGGAAAGGCAAAGGGATCTAGCCCATACAGCCAAGTCATCAGTTTAGAACCATTTGAAAATCTTAATTCTATGTTCCAGCTTCAGGAACTGTGCTCAAAAAATACTTGGGAAGGGTAATCAACCCAGTTTAAATAACACCCGTAAAACGATAGGAATTTTACAAGGTTTTCTTGATGAACTTATTCACGTCTTCCAAAAAGTGCATAAACGTGTTATATTTGAGTTTTTTCATTATTGTATAATTGCACTAGCACTTATGTTACAAAACACGATCGAAATTGTCACATAAAACTAATTTTACACTGAATTGTAAAAATTTCAAGTATAAGAACAATGTCACTCGTCAAAAGCGCGGGAAGAAGTGACAGAGTATACTCGTCAGATGCAGAATTTCGTCTGAGCGACATTAACTTGGTCAGTGTGGCAAACCCTAATTTTAGAAAAGCAGTAATTGAATTGCAAAAAGTTGGTAGAAATTTGTAGGTTTTGAGCGATGGTTTTGAGAAAGGAAAATCGGTACATCTACCTATCCTAAAACTCTTTAATGATTGATGAAATACTAAAACCTAGACTTTGACGAGCTCGGTGGCGCAGTGGCGAAACGCGCTGTTAGGTTACTTTGACACCAACGTTCGTGGATTCTCTCTCTTTTTTTTGATTCCCTCTCCTCCTCGGACCGCGTAAGCGCTAGGATGTGTGAACTGTTAAATGTAATTTTGTTCATCTGATTTTTATTTACTCGTTGTTTTTCTTCAAATAATTATAAATAAATTCAAACGTAATCACTACAAGTACTGGGAGTGCATAAACTTAAAGGTGATACAAACAAACACGGAGTCAAGGTGCGAGCAAGACAAGTAAGGTAGACAGAAGTGGTTATCTCAGGCACGACACTTCACTGACATCCTACACATCGCACTGCCACACAACGTGTGTCACTTTATGTTTGCTACAATTCATAAGCGGTAGCGGATTGCGTGTTCATTTAAGTTGAATAATTATTCGATTTCTGCTGTTTATACATAATGTCGCTATCACGTACACCAGTAAAGGGTAATCTTTCATGTGAGCTGCCAGCACACCATGGGTCTGACTCCGCACTTTTTATTCCGGAATCTCAATCGAAAACTGAGTTCAACACCAAAAGGTATAAACGAAGGCTGGAAGATCCCATTGAATGCAGTAATAATATGATAGCTGAATTAAGAAACATGTTCATAGAGCTAAAGTCTCAACAAAACAACAAATTAGAATCTATAGAGTCGGCAATGCATGCGATCAAAGATCAAAATTTAGATATTAAAAAATCCATGGAATTCATGCCACACAAATATGACGAGATAATGGAACTATGACCAAACTACAACAAGAAAACATAAAAAACATCAGTCGTATTAAATTTTTGGAATCGAAAATAGAGTTACTAGAAAAAAACAGCAGATCTACGTCGGTAGAAGTACGAGGCTTACCTAAGTCTATATCTGAAAATAAGCAAAACTTGATTGAAATTGCTAAAAATATAGGTACCGCTGTCGATATGCCAATAATGGATTCAGATGTCCGAGACATCTTCAGGCTAAAACTGAAAGATAACCGCGATAGTCCGATGGTTATTGATTTTAGCTCTGCAATTAAAAAGAAAAATCTTATCAAATCTGTTAGATCCTACAATAAAATTAATCCAAAGCAGCGACTGTGTACGACAAGAATAAATATTGACGGATCACCTAAACAAATATACATAGCAGAATTCTTGACTCAAAACGCAAGAAAACTTCACTACCTTGCTAAAGAATTAGTCAAAAATTATAACTACGATAGTTGCTGGACCTCATACGGAAAAGTTTATGTTAGACGTGAATCCAATGGACCGCGAAAGTTAATCGCTTGTGAAGAGGATCTGGAGAATCTCAAGAAAGCGTGACTAGGAAATTACAACCACCGCATTGTTTTTATTTTTAATTTTACGTAAAAACACATAAAAACCATTAATAATTATATATATATATATATAGTTTAGTGTTTTATGGAAGATTTTATAATCTTCCATAAAACACTAAACCATATCCATTTCATATTATAATAACAAAACAGCATCATTTTTCCTGTCACTCACATATTGAACGAATTTTAAAACGACATGACCAAAGACAACTTAAATAAAATTCCCACCTTCAACATTACTAACAATCTACTCAACAAACAATACATACAGTGCTTATTTTGGTAACGACAATACACATCACCGTTATATTTACATATCCATAATAACTTTTAAAAATATACACCACTCTATATATCACTATAGCTTAGAAAGCATCGACAAGAAGTCTGTTTATAATTATTGGGTCTCACTCTTTGGCTATGTTTTTAACCGGACAGTGCTATTGGTGAACAGTGCTACATCTGTTCATCCAAAGTCGTGTTTAGGGTTGCTTGACTCAGTGCACTATGTTAATTTCTACTTTATCAAAATTCGATAAGCTAAACTATATACAAAAAGAACTTGATTCTTATAATGTAGCGGAGTCAAAATTCTGCGATGCGGAAGATTGTAAATCCCTCCTAATCAGTCTTGAAAATTCTTTCAATGTTTTACAACAAAATATTAGAAGTCTAAATAAGAATATAACAGGGCTTTTACCAATCCTTTACAGGACAAAGTTTGAATGGGATTGTATAGTTCGGACGGAATGTTGGTTGAAACCAAACCAAAACATCCCACACTTAGATGGCTATGATTACAAGGCTACCACTAATAACCGTACTCAAAATGAAGGTGTTGTAGTTTATTACAGAAACGATCTTCAGATTTTCATTGAAGAGGTACAGATAATTGACGCAAACTGTTTATTAATAAAACTTAACCCGAACACCTTAGCGATAGCCATTTATCGGCCTGCCGGATATAAAAATACAAACAACTTCATTCAGTCTCAAAATAAAATTTTGTCTAAATTTACTAATACGCAAAACATTATAATCTTAGGGGATATCAATATTGATATCAGTGAAAATAGTGTAGACACAAATCGCACTATATACCTGGACATGTTAGCATTCCATGGCATTCTGCCCGCCCATATCATTCAAACACGCAGTAAAACCTGTTTAGACCACTTTTGACTAAAATCCAGGCATTTAACAAGATGCCTGGTACTAAAAACCACAGTAACAGTCCATCACAGCGTCGCACTATACATGGCACTCAAAGTGAAAACAACACCAACTAAGGTGGCGAGCCGATTAAACTATGCAAGGATTGCTGAAGAACTTCAAAATGCAAATTTCAGCCCTTTGTATGAAATTGATGATGTAAATGTAGCTACACAATTTTTCATTGATCTAATTCGCAATATAATTCTCAATAACACCAATTCAATAAATACATCGAGACGGAAAACTATTCTAAAATCATGGATTACCCCAGGTATCATAAAATGTTTAAAAAATAGAGACAACCTTTACAAAAAAACAAGAAAAGAACCTCATAATGAAATTTTACTGACAATATACAAAAGATACAGAAACTATTGTACTAAACTCTTAAAAAGCTTGAAAAAGAAGTACGAAACCCAACTGTTACAAAGCGCAGGGAACGATAATAAAAAGATTTGGCAGGCCATAAAACAAATCACATATACGGCTAAAACAAAAACAGACGCTGTCGAATTGGTAGCTTCTGACAATCCATCATTTGCAGTGAACGAGTCAATAAGTTCTTTGCTAACATTGGGAAGGATTTAGCGAAAAAAATTACCTCTAACCCAACACAAACCCAAGGTGCCAATTTACCGTCTCATTTCTCTTCTTTTGTTCTTCTGCCAACGGACTGTGACGAAGTGAAATCACTATTAGATAATCTAAAAAGTGATAGTGCTACTGGACTCGACCTAATATCGCCTAAAATTTTGAAACGCCATAGTGATGTATTGAGTCCACCAATAGCATACATATGCAATCTCGCAATTTCAAGTGGAGTATTCCCATCAGCATTAAAAAAATCTAGGATTCATCCAATCTTCAAGAGCGGCGACAGATGCTGTGTCGACAACTACCGGCCCATATCAATTCTAACCACTTTGTCTAAAATCCTGGAACGAATTATGAACAATCACCTAGTTAACTATTTAGAAAAAAAACATCTGTTATTGCGCACTCAGTATGGCTTTCGAGCGATGAAATCTACCGCAGATGCCGTACATGACCTAACTGATTATATAGTCAATGCCTTGGACAGTAAAAAGAAGACAATGCAATCTTTCTAGACCTGGCAAAGGCATTTGTCACGGTTTCTGTCCCTATCTTGTTGGATAAACTCGAAAGTCTGGGAGTGAGGGATCTTCAGAGGAAATTGTTTGCAGATTATCTAACAAATCGTACCCAGTGCGTTAAAGTTGATGATTATGTCAGTGATGAACTCACTATATCCTGCGGTGTCCCCCAGGGAAGTGTTTTGGGGCCAACGCTCTTTTTAATCTACATTAACGATTTATGTCAATTAAAGTTTCATAATGCCAGAATCATTGCTTTTGCCGATGATACAGCACTACTGTTCAATGGTGAATCTTGGGAGGATGTTTTTTCAAATGCCCAAAAAGGCTTTAACCGTGTAACCTTGTGGTTGAAAGACAATATGCTGTCCCTAAACACAGAGAAAACAAAATACATTACCTTTACCTTAAGAAATACGAAAACATATAATACATAATAATAAATTAATCTCGCATAAATGTAATAATCCTGATGTTACCAATTGTCCATGCTACAGGCTACAGATTCTGTCAAATATCTAGGTGTTATTTTAGACAAAAACAGCATATTGACCAACTATCGGCTAGAGTGAGAAAATTAATTGCTATCTTTAAGAACTTACGAACTATTGCAGATAAACGAATAATAAAATCAGTGTACTTTGCGCTTTGTCAATCGATAATTTCGTATTGTATAACTTCTTGGGGTGGATCCTGTAAGTCTTATTTCCTAAAACTTGAAAGGGCACAAAGAGCAGTTCTAAAAGTGAGTCGCTTTCTCTCATTTTATCATCCAACAGAAGAAGTTTACAAACTTTGTGCTGTTCTAACAGTCCGGCAACTATATAACCTGCACACGGTCCTTAGACAACATAAGGAAACATCCTATGATCAAGACAAAAATAATACAAAGCGCCTGAAAGATAAAGTTTGCAAACGACAAATATTTCGAACGAGTTTTGCTAGACGATTTTTTTGTTACCAAGGATGCAACTTGTACAACAAACTTAACAAAGAGTTGTCAATCTATGCACTGCCAGCATCGTCCTGCAAGTTTGTTGTAAAAGATTGGTTGCAGAAACTGGATTACTACGGAACAGAAAAACTACTCCATTACCTTTAACCCGCGTAAAAGCATGGTGATATTAATTTTAGGAACTAATTTAATAATTAATCGGTGGATATAACCCTCTATATATATACATGCAAAACACATACATACACACATTCAAACAAACGCGTGCGCATACATGCACTTGCACATCTATACACACACATACACACAACACGGAGATACATCTCTGATACGGAGAACTACCGTCGATTTAACGAAGAGCGCCTATGCAGTTTCGTCGTAAAAATGTGCAGAAAATAATTCTACCTACATAGACAGTGATTAGTGGTTTCATTTACTGTACTAGACCACATTACCAATATTTTTACATTTTTGCGACGTACGTTTACGTGTAAAATAGTGAGTGTATTTTATTTGATTGATGATAAATTGATAAGTGATGTACCTACACATACAAGTGAACTAAATTGTGCTACTTCAAATGTTTAAATAAATATTATATTGTCGGACAAATTACACACCGCCATCTAGCCCCAAAGTAAGCGAAGCTTGTGTTATGGGTACTAGACAGCTGATAAACATACGTATATACATTTTTTTGTGAAAATACATACTTATTATACATAGAAAATACCCAGACCAAGACAAACAGACATGTTCATGCACACAAATGTTTGTACTGTGTGGGAATCGAACCCACGAGCGTTGGTGTCAAAGTGGCGTAACAACGCGTTTCACCACTGCGCCACCGAGCTCGTCAAGTTTCAAGGGGGGGACCTGGTGATCTGTGACACAGGTGTAGACCTACTGCAGAAACCAGCTCCTCGCACATTATTGGACCGTATGGTATAGGATCATGTTGAACTGGTATGTACAATGACAAAATGTATGGTCTATATTATTGTGAGGAAAAATAAAGAACATTTATTTATTATTATTATTCGATTCCCACACAGGACAAACATTTGTGTGCATGAACATGTCTGTTTATCTGGGTCTGGATATTTTTAAGGAAGGTAGGGCGCATTAAAGCAGCACATCTGGGGAAGTACCTCTACCCACCTCACAGGAAAACCGCAGAAAAATAACAACTCCCTAGAGGGTTGTTGTGTTCCTGCCTGTAGTGAGGTCGCCAGTAAGCTCCTAAGGAGTTGCTGTGTTAGCAGCAGAGGTGGCATTGCGCGAGTGATAATGTATTGCGAGTGTTAATAGGCTACGGTAACCGCTTTCCATGAGCTTATATCGATAGCTATTTTTGTCATGAATATAATTATGATAATATATTCGTTAAGCCTAAAGTCAGGTAATAGAAATTTTGAAATAGGCGTGTATTACAGCGAGAGATTCCAAACATTTACCGGCTATGGTAACCACTTGACATCAGGTGGGCTGTATGCCTCCCGACGTTGTTAATAAAAAAAAAGGAAAAAGCATAGAAACAATACAGTACACAAAACACATAAAATGTTAATATTATTATATTTCATCAAAGATTAAGTCTTACAAATTCACAACGTAACATAACCGCGAAAAGAGAAACTGTCATTTACTGACAGTCGGTCGGTTAGCTCACGGTCACTCGCCCACTCAAAACTAAAGGTTAGTTCGTATTAGCGCCACTAGGCTAATAATTCGGTCGTGTAATGAATTATCCGTTATACTTATGGCTTAATTCAAAGCAATGGAATATTTTGTTCTCTAAACTATAGGTAGATTTATAGTTGATATTTGTAGGTAGGCAAACTAGAGTCGAAATTGATCTAAGAGAAAGTATATACCTAGAGGTGACAAGCAAATAATAATACCAAGATAGAACGTGATAGATGTATACAGTTCCTCATAAGAAGGAAAGAGACAGATAAAATATTTTTGTCCCTGTCATAGTTTCACTAGGTATTTTGTGTTTGCCACAAAAACAAATTCGTGGCAAACAATCATTTCGTTCCTTGTAGTACAACAAATTGTTTGCATAAATTACTAAATATAAGTGAAATATTAGTGCATATTTGTGTTCTTTTGCTTGTTTGGTATTGTCTTTTTACTTTAACAATGGTACGTTGCTGTGTAAAAGGCTGCAAAAGCCTCAGTTAGCAAAAATACGAAAACATAACCTTTCATACGTAAGTATAAAGTTTTAATAGTTGTTATCAAATATTTTGCGAAAATTAGATACACATGTTGTTTTTAAATAAATTGTTTGTATAATAACGTAAAAACAATGAAAATATCGGTTAATTTTCAAAAAGTATTTCTAGTAAAAACCACCTAAATCTTGAAGGTTGTCTGTAGGTAATGCGTCAGCCATTTTCTGTTGTATTTTCAATTTATCGGTATAATGAGCGTTTTATGGTTACCAGTATGTAGTGTGGGAAAACACCCCGAAATTATGGGTAAATTATATGGGTACAGACACCTTTTTTTTTACTTTTTGTATACTTCTTTGTTTATAATTTTTCGTGAAAATGTATTTATTTATTTTTAAATTAAAAATGTTAACATGTTTAATCTTAGATGTATGTTTATTTTTTAGATTTCCTAAAGTCGTCAGTGTGCGTAATGCATGGATTTTTGCTACTGGACGACAGAATTGGGAGCCGAGTACAGTCGCATATGTTCCAAACATTTTAAAGACCACTGCTTTCGGAAGAAGTTTATTTGGATAAGTCGTCAGTTTCAACATCCACCATACACGTAAGTTAACATTTGTTGACCTGGTTCGTCAACATTTGATTTCTTGACGAACCAGGTGTTCCTCTGGCAATGCAAGCTTGCGCATTCTCAACTGATTTATATTGTTTTTATTTATTTATTTATACGATACAGTTACATAGTACAAATTATTATGTTCGCCAAATTGTTATAACAGTTTGTTGGCGAGTATATATGATGAAAGGTATTAAAAAAAATAAGTAACTAAATTAGATGATTTACATGCCTGCCTGTTCTTCTGCTAGTCAGTCTTAGAAAGTTTCACGTACAGTCTACGACTAAAATGTAACTATGTAAAATTTCAAGTCTGGCAAGCGTATAATTGAAGTACAAAAACATATAAAAATATTCCAACGACTCCGACAATCCGTAATTGAGTAGTTTCGGGACATATCTTCTAAGGTCTTTTGGTTGAAATAAGAACCCGTACTCCAGTAATGAAGTGAGTATGGGTTGATATGATGTTGATGGGTTGATTATATTTATACAGGTAATTGTGAAAGATGCGTAGGGTAGTCGTGTAATTATTCTATACCAATCAAGTTAATCACACACAAACACATGCTTTTGTGTCAACACATAAATGTTAATCAAGCATTTTATATTGTCTGAATTTGTAAGCTTTTAAATATGTAAAGCTCAATTAAATTATAGTATTGACAGTAGTTTTAATATAATGTTAGTACTAGGCAGTCGATATTACATGCTAATAATACGTTACAAAATTACAATTGTCCTATTTTCCAGACCGATTATCCAGGAAAACATTACTGGCTGAGTCACGCAAGAAGAAATTAACTATATTAAGGTCAAAAACTAAACGACTTGAAATAAAAATGCTGAACTGTCATTATACAGAATTTTAATATAATCGATGTATAGATGATAGATATCATTATACAAGTTAGAGGAAAAGAGTGAACTAGGGAATTAAGGGACCGTAGCAGTTTACCACCTTTTGAGTACAATATGTGAAATCCTTGATCAATTGTAGCTTTAGTTTAAGTCTAATGAAAACCATGATGCGCAATACAAAATGTTTAAAAACAAAAATTGTTTACATTTGTTTCATATTTACACTTAAATCATCCCTGGCACTAATTCTTTTTTACATGACAATTATTGAAAATTTTTATGCAATATGTTTAATTTTACCGTGTGTGTAAAAACCGTGTATGTAAATGTGACCATGAATATTCGAAGGCTGTTTCATTCCCACGATATTTATATAAATACACGATGTAGAAAAATCGATCTAATAACATTGATTTCAAGAATAAAAATCTATGAAAAAATAAACATTAATATGTTTGTAAGGCACGAATATTTTTATTTACAAATTGTCTATAAAGTGTTTTTATCTTTTATCTTATATCTATGCCTATATTTAGTATCATGTCATCGCTTGTAGTTTAAAATATATGTCTAAAATAGAAGAATATATTGTTTAATTTATATAACTCTGCTAGGTTTGACCAATCTCCTATCCTTATTCCAATGATTTCACAGATCTTACTGAAACGAACTCAGGCTTACTATTAATTAATAGATCTATACAGTAACTCGATTTGCGTAAAAAAATACTATTCTAATAATATTAAAGTGCAAATATGTTTGTTGATCTATTCAGATACTGTAGTTTTCATACGTATGTATACTTTTATTACTTTGTGTGTAGAAATGGCTGTATCGACTTATTCGATTTTTTTACATTGCTAATATCATATTATGAGTATATTATTATAGCACACTACACATTCTATGCAAGTTTCTGGTAAACGGATATCTGGGTACATTGTAAATTTCAAATTGCCGAAACGCATTATGTAGTGGGGTAAATTTTCCACAGTCTGGTAACCTTGTTATTGAATGTACTTTTGTTGCCGTCCCTTACGGGTGTACGCGTTTGTCAACTCTAGGTATATACTTTCTCTGAGAAATTGGTAGATCTACAAAAAGTTAGCATATATGACAACACTGCACACGGTTGACAATGTTGACATTCATTCTCAGAGCATTCACTCAACAGTCTTCTTCTTTTTAGATTAGTTTATTGGTAGATTAGGTTACCGGCTCCATCTCTACTCCACCTGAGGGGATATTCACATTGCATCGAAAAGCCATATTCGAAACGGAATCGAAAAGTTTTCATTCTGATTGCATACATTTTCATGAACAACTTTTGAAATCCGATTCGAAAATAGTGTTTCGAGACAATGTGACTATAAGTGAAGACCTGTTTTGCCATTATCAAATTAATTATTTAGTGGGTATTTCCGTGTACATATACGTCTTCCAGTCAAATGTGAGGACTACGGTTGATGATGAAGTGTTGTAACAAAAAGATGAGATTGTATAACTTGTATGCGCTTTCAGCAGGGATGGAAGGTACACCGCTGATGTGGAAAGACGAATGAGTGCTGGGAATAGTGTGAATCGAGCGTTAGGAAAAGTTCTTGGAAGTAAAAGCTTAAACCATAGGGCACAACTCGCTATGCACAATGTAGTGCTGGTCCCAATGCTTACTTATCGCAGTGAAAGCTGGGTTGTCAGAGAATGTCAGAGAAAGCATGAAAGTAGAATAAACGTGGCCGAAATGCGAGCTATGTGCAAAATTTGTGGCGTAACGCTTCTAGACTGTATTCGCAATGATGATGTTAGAATCAGTGTGATACATAATACACACACCACAAGGAATATTGGCTTTATTCAACGTAAAACCGTAACATGTTTCAGAGATAAATACTTGACAGCTAATGTAAATAATGTATCCCCTTGGCAATGGCCATAGCTACACATCATTCACCCCCTTTTCTTTAGAATCTTTGATAATCTTTCAGATGAGCGGGGGGCTGTCTGGTGCGAGTAGATCGTCTAACATCCGGTTGAATTAGTTCAGTCAGAGGCTCTATGTTATTATTAGATGAAGACGTATCCTGGTCACTTATGTCTACTCTGGAAACTCTGGATTCATTATCATCACTTTCTTCTAAGCACATGTCATCAGCAGGAGGAAGTGGCAGGCGATGGCCTCCTTCTGTGAGACGGTCATGTCCCAGAAGGAGGCCTCGGAGCGGGACAGGGAGGACGATCCCGAGGCTGTCCCGCTCCGGAGACGGCGGACGGGAGTGCGGCGTAGGCGCTATGCGCACCTATTGCCTCCTCCCTAATATGTGGGACTAGGGGTCAGGATGGGAACCTGGCCCCATAGTGGTCCCGCCGCCGGAGGGGCCGTCCCAATTTGCCGGGATGGCCCCTAGAGAGAAGAAGTCCGGCCCCTTTTGAGGGGCTGGCCAGTCGCAGTGGTGCCCTGTTGCTGACAGATCCGGGGCACCACACCAACGCGGCCGATGGCAATTCGCGGGGTTGTTTAGTGGGTATACCGTCGGGCAGCCGACGGGGAGTCCCACACTACCACCGGAGGCCACCCAGGTTTCACCGGTGGTGTGCGTAACGCATTTTTCCCCGCGTCACAAAAAAAAAAAAAAGGAGGAATTGGAGCTAAGTGCCTATTTGATATTGTGCCTTCTCTTCCATCAGAGTGTCTTATATACGAATAGCTTGGGTTGCTTTGTAGAAGTTCTCCTTCTTCGACTTCCTAATCAAATTTGTATGTTTTACATTTTTCCTTATTAAAATAGGTCCTGGACTCGTAAGTCATGCTGGTAAGGATACGTCATTCGTACTTCTGCGAGGATGATTAAACATTCTTTCATGAGGAGTAGCATAGTAGATGTGCATAGTAGCGATCTGATAGAGAGTAACGCAAGAGGTAACACTCTCTCCCATTTCGTTATCTCCAAATTTTTTGATTTAAGACTCAGTTGTATTGCCCTCCACAAAGTACCATTTAAACGTTCGACTTGACCGTTGCCTTGTGGGTTATATGGTGTAGTCCTACTACAGGCGATCTGAAACAGGACAGTTCTAGGCGCCACCTCTCAATTTTTTAATTTACTGGAATGTATTTGATTGAACAGTCGCTTTTAGACTGATTGCTGATCAGTAATTAACAAGAAATGTCTTCCAAGTAGGTAGTGGCGCCACTTACGTAATGCTTCAACTACGGCGGCTGCTTCTTTTTCTATTGAAGATTGCCGTTTCTCAGAATCAGTCAAAGAACGAGAAAAAAATGCTGTGGGTTGGCCGTTTTGAGTAAGAGTTGCTGCAAGAGCATTTTCCGAAGCATCAGCTTCTACAGCAAATAAAACTTTTTCATCAATTGCAAATAAAGAAGCATTAGCAATATCTGTTTTTAGACCATTGAATACAGAAATATGGTCGTTATTTAACGGAAACGTAGTAATGGAAAGCAGGGGTTTTATTTTTCTGAAAAGTTTTGAATCCATTTTGAATAATGAGAAAAGAATTCTAGCGTTCGTTTCAAGGCCGGTGCATTATCAGGGATTGGCAGGTCAAGCAAAGGCTTTAATCGACTTTTATCTGGTTTAATCTCATTAGTTTCAATTGTGTAACCAAGCAAATTATTGTTTCCTTGTTGAATGTACATTTGTCTTTATTCAGCGTTAGGTTATATTTTGCTGCTGCTTCCAGAAATTATGTCAAATTCACATGGTGTTCTTGGTTTGTTTTTCCACATACGGTAACGTCATCGAGATATACGAAAATATCGTTTAAAATTTCTTTCTCAATGATAAAATTCAAGGCGCGTTGGAATGCAGCGACACCATTAGTTACTCCAAAAGGAATTCTAGTAAATTGGTAATGCTTACCATTTGCTTCAAAGACAGTATATATTTGCTCTTTCTGGAGAATGGGAACTTGATGGTAAGCACTTTTTAAGTCAATTTGACTGAAATAGTTGTATTTAGCAACTTTTGCTACAATTACACCGATATTTGGTAGAGGAAATAAAGTTCTGTAAATTTATTTATAGTTTGTAAGTAATCTATCACCAACCTTTTCCTGTGTTGCCCTCCACCTGTGATTAAAACTTGTATTCGCCAAGGTGCGATACTGGGTTCGATAACACAGTTATCAAGCAGTTTGTTAATCTCTGTATTTATGAACAATTCATCTCCACTGCTATAACGTCTTGATCGAACTGATATAGGTTTGGTATTTGGCGACAAATTTGTAAATAAGGATGAGGGTGGTAGAGTCGCTTCCATAACACTACATATTTTTAATGGAGTTTGTGTTCCTCCAAAACTCAGTTCTAATGAGGAATGATTTTTAAGAATATCGTGGCCTATGATAACGTCAGCACATAGGTTTTTGACAATTAGAAGTGATTGGTGTTTGTAGTGATAATTTTCAAGTTTAATATTGGCATGACATATGCCTTGAATAAAGGAAATATGGCTTAGCGAAGCCAGTGTGATAGTTTGATTGCATAGTTTTACTTTCAGTTTCAGTGTTTCAGCCACACTGTTGTCTATGAAACTAACAGAGCTTCCGGTATCAATCAAGGCCTCAGCATTGCAATCATTAATTTTTATTTTTACCGTAGCTTTTCTGAGGCTGTTTGACGACGCAGCAGATATAGCAGACATAGACTCTTCGACATTGTCTTCGTCAGAGCTAGCAATTTTCTTTGAAAGCAGGGCATTTAATTCGTTGGTGAACATTTCCGCCACAAAAGAAGCATCGTCGTTTTAGATTTGGACGAAAAGTTGAAGTTGTAGTAGATGCAATATGATCAAATTCAGGGAGTGCATTAAGATTTAAAGACGTGCTGGTACTAGCAATATTTGCGTGTTTTTCTCAGCATCTTCGAGAGAAATAGCTAAGTTGACAGCTTCTTCCAAACTCAAATTTAATCTTTCTAATAATCTCTACCTTATTTTCTGAGAGTTTATGCCACCGATAAATGCACCGCGCATAGATTCAGTTTGATGCTCTTCCGCGGTTACGTTTGTAAAATGGCAATCAAGTGCAAGAAGTATTAGAGATTGAATATATTCTTTGACAGATTCGTTAGATTTTTGCTTGCGAGTATTTAGCAGATATCTAGCTAATATTTCATTTCTTGGTTTTTTGTAAATATTATCTAATACAATTATCGCATCGTTGTAAGTTGTGCTAGCACGTATATAAGAAAATATTGTAGGAGAAAGAAAGATGATTTACTAACAGTTTCAATTTTTGTTCGTCAGTCGTACTATTGACGCATTCTTCTGATAGAAAGTTTTCGAAGGTGTAACGCCAATATGTCTATTTTAAATCTTATTCAGTTGTATTGGGTTCTTCTTCGAATCGCTCTGGACGAAGGAATCGTGTTATACTACTTTTAGCAGACTTATAGTAGACTTCAGGTTTTTCTGTCATTTTTATTTTTAGTAATTAGATATTTAGCTTAAATTACTTATTACGTTGAATAAATTGATACAAAATACACACACCACAAGGAATAAGGCTTTATTCAACGTAAAACCGTAACATGTTTTAGAGCAAATTTATTATATTATTATTATATTATATTTATATTATATCCTCCCTCCCTGTTTTAGAGATAAATACTTGACAGCTAATAGTTAAGTAAAGTAAGAATATTATTTTCAATACAAATTTGTTCACGTATATAGTAGAGCTAAGACTATGTCAAGTATTACATTTTTGTACATAAAAAATTGTTCTATGTCATTAAATTCTAACAGCTAATCACAGACCCAGAGGAAAGTGAAATTGATCATAGTTTTATTCATGTTAGTAAGCAATTATGTAAACTAGATACACACTACGTGAATAAATATAGCCAAACAAATGTAGCCATTTTTACGGAATAAAAAGATTTTGACTTTGACTTTGAATATAATATTATAAATAAAACAAAACACATGTACTTATGTCAGATTTTTTCATAAGAGACTACAATAACAACTGATAAATATTGCCACTAAACCTGTTTAAGAAATAAAGATATAAAAATTAAATGATTTATTTCCCCCTTACAGTATACAATAAGCTGAGATGAGACCATGGGTATATCCACGTCGCCAAGTGAATTTTATGGTACACTTGTCAAAAGCAAGCCCTAAGACTATATATATAATAACTGTTTAAGAGTTCCACCGTCTTCCTTCTGGCTTCATGATCAGATCTTCCTTAGCAAATTGTAATTATGAGTATTATAATATTGTATTACCACACAAATGTGCATGTTTTAACTACATCTATTAAACCAATGAATCATTGCGATTCCCAAGAATTGGATTAGTAGATGTTAAAAACTGCTCCCCTAAGATTTGAAATAAATAATAAATATAGGCTAAATAAAATCATTTAAGTATGCATAATCTATTTAGACAAATATGCCGTACTGTCAACAAAATGAAAATAAATACATAATCAAACTCGCAGAACTCTCCACAGACCTCACGGTAATCAGTCTGATGACTAAAACAATGCTAGTGAAACTAATAGAAATTATAGGCTCAAGATAAATCACTTATTTATTGTTAATTACAAATTAAATGTTGAGCGTGGATAGAGTTTCGTCTTATCTCAGTCGATAATACCGTAACATTCATCTTATATTGCACCGTCCGGTGTATTTATGCCACTCGCTCCCACCTCAATTAGGCGGTATGGTAGTGGTAGGCCGGAAGTGACGCCACGATTTGTCAACGGCAGGCATTGGCGGGCTGAGCTGTGCCCCTCCAAGGAGGACCGCAGCCGGTTATGTTATAGGTGCGGGCAGGCGGGGCACATCGCCTCGGGCTGCTCGGCCCAGGCCCGCTGGGCCGTGTGCGCAGACGCCGGCCGGAAGGCCAGCCATGTGATAGGGGGCCGTCTCTGCAACCCCCCATCCATCCGCGGGAGAACGCCCCCCATCTCCCGCGGAAGTGGGCGGGTAATGGCCGGATATCCCCGCTTCCTGCAGGCCAACGTCAACCACTCCGCTGGGGCTCAGGACCTTTTCCTGCAGACCATGGCGGAGTGGGACGTGGACGTGGCGGCGGTTCGGGGAGAGTACGCAATCATCGGTGTGTACTTCTCCCCGAACCGTGACCTGCCGGCCTTGGAGCGGCTGCTCGACGCTCTGGGGTCGGCAGTGAGGCGGCTAGCGCCCGCCCAGGTTGTCGTGGCCGGGGACTTCAACGCCAAGTCCACGGCGTGGGTGAACCCGGCCACGGGAGCCAAAGGGCGGAAGGTGGAGGAGTGGGCGCTGGCCGCGGGACTGTCCCTCTTGAGTAGGGGGACAGTCCGCACGTGCGTGCGGTGGAACGGAGGGTCGGTGGTGGATCTGTCCTTCGCCACCGCGTCCACCGCACGCCGAGAGGAGGATTGGAGGGTAGAAACGGGGGTAGAGACACTCTCGGACCATAGGTACATCAGGTTCGGGGTGTCTCGAGCCCCCGGGAGTTCGGCGATTTCGTCCCGGTGGCGGAGCCGGTTCCCGCGTTGGGCACTCACCAAGCTCGACCGGGAACTGGCAGAGGAGGCGGCCTTAGGGCCGGCCGCTGGGGCCTCCCGCCGATGGAGGATCTGGGGGTGGAGCAAGGGGCTGGCCGTCTCTGCGACGCCTTCACGGCGGTGTGCAGGGCGGCCATGCCCAGTGTTGGGCGTCCGCCCCCAAGGCGGGCGGTCTACTGGTGGTCGGCGGAGATAGCCGACCTCCGGGACGCCTGCAACGGGGCGCGTAGAGCGTACACCCGGAGCAGGCGTCGCCGCCCCAGATGGCCGGCACGCATCTACGTGGAGAAGTAGAGGGCCTTGCAGATGGCCATAAGTAGGGCCAAGGAGGGAGCGTGGCAGGAGCTGCTGGAGGGCCTAGACAGGGACCCGTGGGGCCGACCGTACAGAGGAGCGCGGAACAAGATCCGCGCTCAGTCGGCCCCACTGACGGAGACCCTTCAGCCAGCCCTGTTGGAGAGGGTTGTCGGGGAACTCTTCCCCGACACCCCACGGGGGTACGCTCCCCCGAGAATGGCCCGATCGTTGGACAACAGAGGAGATGAGGAGGGCGCTCCGCCGCCCGTCACCGACCAGGAGATGGAGGCGGTCGACCGCCTCCAAGGCAAGAAGCGGGCGCCGGGTCCGGACGGGGTGCACGGGAAGGTGCTTGCGTTGGCTCTCGTGCACCTCGGAGACAGGTTCCGGGAGCTCCTCGACTGCTGCTTGCGGTCGGGGGGCTGCCCGGGACCCTTCAGGGTGGGCCGGCTCTGCCTTCTGTTGAAGGGAGACCGGCCCCCGGACTCGGGGTCGGCGGTTCGACCGGTCGTTCTGCTGAACGAGGCGGAGAAAGCCCTAGAAAGGGTTGTCGCTTCCCGCCTCGCTCAGCATTTGGAGGATGGCCGGTCCCGGGCGGCCTATCGGATGCCCAGTTCGGGTTCCGGGCCAGACGGTCGACCGTCGACGCCATTAGGCGCCTAAGGTCGGTGACGGAGGATGCGGAGCGCGAGGGTAAGGTGGTGGTGGCGGTGTCGCTTGACATCGCCAATGCCTTCAACAGCCTCCTCCACAGTACCATACTGGAGGCCCTCAAGTACTTTGAGGTGCCTCCGTACTTGGGGAGACTGTTGAAGGCATACTTGGAGGACAGGGAGGTGTGCTTCGAGGATGCGAGGGGCCGTATGGTCAGGAGGTCTGTCGGGTGCGGGGTCCCGCAGGGGTCCGTTCTGGTATATAGGTATACGTGTCTGTTGCGGAGAGGAGGAGCCTCGGCGAGCGCCCCAAGTTGGAGGAGGTGGGGCGGTGTCGCCAGCGAGGGCATTCAGAGATGATGCGGAGGTGGGGGGAGGACCTGACGCAGCCGCGGTATGGAGTCCGCGTTGCGGATGCGCTGCGCCCGGTCCTGGAGGCGTGGATGCGCCGCAGGCGCAAACCCCTCACCTTCCGCATGGTGCAGGTGCTCACCGGGCATGGGTGCTTCGGTGAGTACCTGCACCGGGTCGCGAGGCGGGAGGAACAGCCGGGCTGCCACGATTGTGGCGCGGCCGAGGACACTGCCCAACACACGCTGGAGCAGTGTCCCAGGTGGTCTCGGCAGCGCCACGATCTGGTGTCCGCGCTGGGAAGCGCGGACCTCTCGCTCCCGAGCGTGGTTCGCTATGCTCGGGAGCGACAGTGCCTGGCAGGCGATGGCCTCCTTCTGTGAGACGGTCATGTCCCAGAAGGAGGCCTCGGACGATCCCGAGGCTGTCCCGCTCCGGAGACGGCGGACGGGAGTGCGGCGTAGGCGCTATGCGCACCTATTGCCGCCTCCCTAATATGTGGGACTAGGGGTCAGGATGGGAACCTGGCCTCATAGTGGTCCCGCCGCCGGAGGGGCCGTCCCAATTTGCCGGGATGGCCCCTAGAGAGAAGAAGTCCGGCCCCTTTTGAGGGGCTGGCCAGTCGCAGTGGTGCCCTGTTGCTGACAGATCCGGGGCACCACACCAACGCGGCCGATGGCATTTCGCGGGGTCGTTTAGTGGGTATACTGTCGGACGAGTCCCACACTACCACCGGAGGCCACCCAGGCACCGGTGGTGTGCGTAACGCATTTTTCCCCGCGTCAAAAAAAAAAGGCATTGGCGGGCTTCTTATGACCGTTTGGCGCGTTTCGGTCAAGGGTCGGCATGGCTTGGCACACGGCTATGGCTGGCTGTCATGCTAAACTTGCTTGGTGTTACACTAGGGGAATCGGGTACGTAGATTATGGTTTTGAGCGGGGCTAAAACTGTACAGGTAATTCATTCAAAAACTAGGTCTTTTCAGGGCAATTACCGAGTTCCGTAACAAAATGTTACGGATTTTTTGTAGAATGACTTAGTAGAACGTTTAGTTGATCAAAGTACGTTACAACAATACTGCCACTGTTCGATTTTTAATGAATAATTATATTTTTATTTAAAGTAAAATATGGTCTATGAACACAGTTTTTTTTTCTGCAACGTCCGGAGGCATACAAGCATACGGCCCACCTGATGTTAAGCTGTTACCGTAACCTATGAACGCTTGTAATACATTAAGTATCACTCACACAATGCCTCCTCTGGTGTTAACACAGCAACTGCAAGGTGGAGGCAGACGGGCTGCTTTGATGCGCCCTACCTTTCTTAAAACATTGTAGACCAAGAAAGTCTGACATGTTTGTCTACACGTATGTTTGTCTTATGTGGGATTCGAACCCACGAACGTTGGTGTCAAATAAAAAATCCTCCATATAAAAATCCTCGCCGATCCTAATGAACAATTAAGAAATGATCTGTCTTTATTATATTTCATATGGCATAACATAAACAAGAGAATTATACACGAAAAAGTGGTACTGTAACCACTAAATCAATATTATTTTTATCGATGTTTACTATTGCGATCACTACGCATCCCTTTTCAAAATCATTTATTAGTATCTGAGGAATTCCCTCAAAATCTAAAATGGCTGTTTATGTATCTAGTTGTAAATGGAGTATTGTTTTGCCAGGCAATATTAGATTTCAAGATCTCATAAAATTAAACACATAATTATTGCAAAGTTAGTCTAGTTGTAGCCTCGTTGTGTGCGTGGTCACGTGACCACTAGTCTCGTAAATATTGAAACGATTGATTTATATTGCTATGGATTAGGCAATTGTCAGCCATTATTATACTATGCAATATAGTTAAAAATTGCATGGAGTAGTCGCGGAATATAATTAGATTGCATCAGCACTCGATTACTGAATCGATTTCTCATGTATTAATCGTTATCACACCATTTTAATTTATTTTACATGAAAACAAATTAAATAATAACTTACATTGTGAAAGGTAACTATATCTTTTTGCAAACTAGAAGTGTTCGACATCTTTTTGCATGACATAATTGCACAGTTTGGTAGTTTTAGTATAACACTTTATGATGTCACCGGAGCGATAACGATTACAAGACTGTTATTATTTAATTTGTTTTTCGCCCAAGAAAATTGTAGACCCACAAAAGAAGTACTAGCCCACACACGCGGGTGTGCATTAGTCATTCTTCCGTGAGGGGCACCCTCCGGAAAATGAGAGTGAGGAGGTGAGATCTTCCAAAGATACCATTTCGTGCAAACGAACTGATGATGTCAGATTTCTACGGACTAATACACCCCCTGGGACTGCCTTTAGCCGGAAGGGCAATAAAGACTTCATTTGAAGCGATCACCCCAGGGAACGGGGTGACGCAGAGAATCGATTACGCAAGTAGTTTTTATACGCGCAATGGATCACATTATCTTGTATGAGAGGTCCTCTGTCATGAGAGGGGAATGATCCTACGAGGCTGGTCTTTTTGTTGAAAAGTCTAAGTTTTTACGTGACGGGATCTGTACATACAAGTGGCTCAAAAAAATATTTCATACTTTTCAGTTCATTTTGAAACTGCTTGTTGTTGCTTGTGCTGCTGAAATGGTTATTTTTTTCCATTTATTTAATAAAAGTGCGTTTTTTATTTTTTTGTTATTATTTTTCATATTCAACGACAAGTCAGACGTAATAACCGTTCACTCAGAAGAATTGAGCACGAGGCGCACCACTAGCTAGCTTCTATTTTGGTTATGGTCTGTTCAGACAGACAGATACAGACTTCGCTCATTGGTTCAAATTTATCAATTGTGCTGGAATTTTCAGAAATGTGTTTGAAATGCATACAATTATATTTAATTAAAAGACTGATTTTTGTGTAAAGTGAAAGTGGTGTATTATGTATCTTTAGTGTACTATAATTTGTGTTGTGAAGTTAATGATTGATGTAACGAACCAGCGTACAGCAAGATGGACGAATTGTCTAAGGGCATGACACAAACAGGAAGCGCCGCCGCAACTGACAAAATTCAAGAAAATGATGGTAAATAATGAATTTGACTTGTTTCTAAATAAGGCAAAGATAAATTAAGTAGCTCCAATATATATATTTCATTTAGAGCCTATTTATATTTATCAATTTCTAACTAAAATTTGTAAACACCTGAAATATTTGTCACAAAATTGTTTCAATTGTAATGCTAGAAAAAGAAATAGGTATGTACCTTAGTATTATTGAATACTCGTACGTATCATTGTATTAGTAATTTATATAAGACTTTATCTGAGCAGTTGTATTTGTTGAATAGAACTATGGTTTACAAATAAGTTTATAGCTTTATTATATTTGTAGTAATAGACTTAGCCTTACAATTTATTAACTTAGCATTTCAGCAATTCCCCAGCTTGGCTTGTAGGTCCTATATCCATTATACCTTAAATTTTATCCTACATTTGGATAATGATATGCCTGTCAATAGTTCAGGAACATATTGTAAGAATAGTTTATGAGCCCTATATTTATAGCTACTGGTAGAGGGAGGAATAATGCTAAGAAAACCCTTTGTTGGGAACTACTATTATTGCACAGTTGTACTTGCCAATAGTCATGGATGTTGTTTACCTAATCCTTGACAACAATGTTGCTACACTTAGTGGAACTCTGCATCATAGTATGATTAGATAGTTTAAATTTGTATCTGCTTACTTAAACTACTGATGTTGTCCTTCCAATAAGACCTGGTCGTGTCAAGAATTTGCAATAACCATATCTCACTAACTATAACAGCGACATATCAAAAGGTAGACACATTATATGCCAACATTTTTGTTTTTTAAAATGGCACTAGTAGTACTATATAGTTATTTATTATGACACTGCTCTAACAAAGAAACAAATGGTAGGGCATACCTGTTGTTAGAAAGAGATGAATATATATCTTGAGACATTTAGGCTTTGTGCTGAAGTATGAGAGAGCGTGGCTAACTGAATGTGAGTTGGGCAATTACCTTACTTTCGTATTGCCATTCTAAAGCATGTACGACATATCTATAACTATAAAAACATCTTAGAACCATAAACTGAAAATGTGTTTTTTTATCCTTCATACAAATATTTCCTTTTTGTGATATTTACATCTGGGATTGCCTTTATGTGTAGTTTTCCATATAATGTGTACAGCAAAACTATTATTATTATCATATTCACTTTGATTACTTTTCAAATGTTAAATTTCACATTATTCTCATTCCCTTTTTCCATGAATTCCATACTAATTTAAATAACAGGGTCTTTTTTATTTTGTTGTCGTCTGTATGTCAAGTTAGAAATAGTTTTAAATTGATACAAACAAAATAAGCCTTGACATAACATGGTGCAAATTGCTATCTTTCCTATAATACAAATTAAAATTTACGTCATTGGCTGTTCTCTACAAAAGTATAATGTTAAATGTGTCATAGTATAAAATTGTTTGCAATTTCCACTCCCAGAAACAATGTATTATGTCAAATTGTTTTCGGGTAAATAATGACATGTTAAACTAGTGTTAGAAACTGAAATGTATTTTTTTTAAAGTATGTATATATATGTATATATATATGTATATCTTCATGCCAAGTCCCTTGTGGGGTAGGCAGAGAGAACCTAGCAAAAGACAAAAAAGTGATCATGTAGCAATAAATTTTCTAATATCTGTGAATTGCAGTCAAAATATAATTTTAACACATATATTAGTCTCTTAAAATTCATCACAGTAGTTACACTGCTCTTTCAATTACCATTAGGGTTCCCAACCCTCCCGTAATGCCCGGGAGACTCCGGTAATAATGGTTATTCTCCCGAGCTCCCGGCATGCAATAATCTCTCCGGTTTTTTAAATTAAACTTATTTTCATAATTAATAAAACCTAATTAATAAAACTGCTTTTGCTAAAAGGAGAAATGAGCTAATGATTTAAAACTGATGACAATAACTTTTTACGCGTTGTTTAAATTATTTACAAAAATGGTATAACTTTGAAGATCCGGAACACCAAGCAATGAATATTTTATCTCTGAAAGAACCAATCACGTGGACAGGCATTATTAGACTACAAGAAATTTTAAATATTGACTTAGATCATGACAAACAGTACGTTGGATTTTTGCGTGAAATGCAACCACATTTTGTTGAAGAGAATAGATTTGATTTAGGCTGGGTTGAATTGAACAATTGTCACGTTTTTGCTTTCCATCCAGAGACAGGATCTCTAATGCTTCTTGCGAACGTGTATTCAGCAGGATAGAACAAATATTTAGGAAGGAAAGAAACCGAATTAATATTTCTTTAATAAGAGCAGAGTTACAAATACTAACAAATTTCGATTTTTCAATAATAACAAATATTTTAGGATTTGTTAAAACTCCACGCACATACCCAAATTTTTTACAATCCTCCCGGATTCCTTCTTTCGAAAGTTGGCAACCCTAATTATCACCCTGTAGGCTAATAAATGCTGTTTAAACATGGCATAAAAAAAAATAATTACTGTAGAATAATAAGAATAAATGATTTGAATTGAAAATTATCTTGAGAGGCTCTCCCTTAGTAGTTTGATCAAGATCCAGATACAGAAGGCGGTTCTTCTGGACACTGCCCGCATTGTGAGGAGGTTTCTCATTCTCACCCTAACCAACGGTAGCTTGGGCCTTCTCTCCGTTACCAGCGAGTGCCGCCCCTTTTTTGTATTTTTGAAATGTATTTTAATCAATTTATATTTAACCAGTTGAGAATGCGCAAGCTTGCATTGCCAGAGGAACACCTGGCTCGTCAATTATATAACAATTTAATTATTTTTTTTAAAACTTTGTCCGCCATTTTGACCATGTTCCTTAAGAAATATGATATTGGTTTTTAAGACATTCCTATTCTACTTTTTAATTTACTTTTCAAATAGAAACAAAAGTTCAAATTTTTTTTTTATTTTGTCCCCTATTTTGAACATTTGAGATAGGGGGTTGGTTTTTCAGACAATCCTATTCTACTTTTTTATGAATCCGAATCTGAAGTCACAATTCGAATATTCCAAGAAAAGCGACAGACCTACACAGAACACACACAGAGACAATCTATATATCTATAACTTCACGCCAAATCCCTTGCGAAGTAGGCAGAGAGAACCGAGCGCCATGTGACTCCTGTGATCCTTACATATCTCACTCACTTCTTTAACATTTATTGCTCTTCTCATGCACGCTCGCCGGTTTCTGCGGCTCCTGACATCACCTGATAGAATACGACCAATTTGGTCATGGTAGGTAAGTCTTGGCCTTCCCTGGCTCCTACATCCTTCCACTTTTGCATTGTATATCTGCTTCGTCATTCTTTCATCTTGCATTCTTTCTACATGTCCGAAGCATGCCTCTTCTTATTTTAACACCGACGCTCTCTTTCAGACCAACTCTGTTTCTAACATCGTCATTGCGAATACGGTCTACAAGCCTTACGCCACAAATTTTGCGCAGCGCTCGCATTTCAACCGCGTTTATTCTACTTTCATGCTCTTTCTGCCATACCCAGCTCTCACTTCCATAAGTTAGCGTTGAGACCAACACTGCATTGTGTATAGCGAGTTGTGCCTTCTGGCTCAGGTTTTTACTGCCAAGAAGTTTTCCCAACGCTCCATTCACACTATTCCCAGCACTCACTCGTCTTTCCACATCTGCGGTGTACCTTCCATCCCTGCTGAAAGCGCATCCAAGATATACAAACTCATCCACTTGTTGCAATACTTCATCATCAATCGTAATCCTTACATTAGTTCTGGATTCTGTTCTTTCAAATACCATTATCTTTGTTTTCTTCGCATTCAGTAGTAAGTCTTTCTCCATACATTCGTCTTTCAACGTTGTGACCAGTGTTTGCAGTTCAGATGGTGTATCTGCTAATAGCACGGCATCGTCTGCATACAGCAGACAGTTCACCACTAGGTCACCCATACGCAATCCCACATTCGTTTATTCTCTGCAGACAACTATCAAGATACAGGATAAACAGCCTAGCAGATTGCATGCAACCCTGTTTGACACCAATTCTGACATCAAACCAGGGTGACATGCCACCATCTATCTATATCATCTATCCCATATCTCGGCAATATGTCCCACAGTTCCTTTCGCACAACCCTATCAAAGGCTTTCTCAAGATCCACAAAACCGCAGAAAACCTTCTGGTCTATGGCCAGATGCTTCTCCATGATATTGCAGAGCGAGAGAACTTGATCCGTACATCCCCATCCATTTCGAAACCTCCTTGTGCGTCCCACAGCATTTCATCGGATTTCACCCTCATTCTCCTTTCAATCACCTTTCCATATACTTTTGCTGCTAAGCTGATCAAACTGATGGCTCTATAGCTGGCGCAGCCCATGCGTGACCCCTTGCCTTTATACAAGGGCACGATGACTGCGCGTCTCCAGTCCATTGGGACCCTTCCAGTTCTCCTGCATAGGTTGCATAAGTACCAGGAGGCGTCCCGGACATAAGTGCCACCTAATTTGATCATCTCAGCAGTGATCAGATCAATTCCTGCTGATTTTCCATTTTCAAGCTTCGTATCGACCATTCGATCTCATCCATAGTAATGCCTTCGTCGGACGCCGTCAACGTGGAGTAAGCATCCGACTCTCATTGTCACTAAAGTCTTGGTTTCATTCTTGCATAGACGGTACATTTCTTTCTTCTTTTCTCTCATATTTTCATTTAAGGTCTCGCCGGAATTGGCGCTGCGTGGTGGGTGGCGCCCCCCACCGTCGCATGCAGCTATATTCGCACCGACGGGGGCGGATCGGTGCGCGTCGCCTACGGGGGACGCCCTAATCCGCACATCGGTGCGCTCTTGGTCCATAATTGCAATCGACTGATTGGCACAGAGACAAACATATAGATTTCATATAGGAATGGTGTTCCTGAAAATGTAAAAGATGGTGATAAATAAAAAATAAATAGGAAATTTAATACAATAAAAACCTGTTCAAAATTAAAACAACAGAATAGGTCCCTGTATGTTAATAAAAGTCCTTTTAACATGGCATAAAAAAATTATTAGTGTATAATAAAAAAATAAATAGAACATTTAAATACAATATTGTTAAAATTGTATTGTTCAAAATTAAAACAACAGAATAGCTACAAATGCTCATCGCTACAAAAAAACTGAAACTTTTTGCTCATACTAGTAGATAGTAGTGGGTACTTATTGCCTTTACAAATCTTATTAATATTCTTTTTTTTTATACTATGGCCTACATACCTACATACGGCCATCTAATGTAAAGCCGGTACCTAAAAAAAGCTGCCTATTAACGCTTATTATATATTAAATATGTGCGATGCCTCCTCAGCAACTCCTTGGGAGCTTACTGATGACCTCACTCAGACGCAGGAACACAACAACCCTCTAGGGAGTTGTTATTTGGCTGCGGTTTTCTGTGAGGTGGAGCTACTTCCCCAGACAGGCTGCTTTGATGCGCCCTACCACTCTTAAAACATCCAGACTAAGACAAACAGACATGTTCATGCACACAAATGTTTGCCTTATGTGGGAATTGAACCCATGAGTGTTGGTGTCAAAGTCGCGTCATTCACGACTGAGCCACCAAGCTCGTCAAAAATTTTCAATATTCCTTTGTTAATTTGCATAATTGGTTGTTCTACTCATACTCACAATCTGGGGAGGCTAGTTACGTCTGATACAGTAGTTTTAAAAATACTGGTTCGTATGTCATGAACCCAATTATTGCAGTGTAGAAATTCCGTTCTACTATTGTGAACATCTCTTTCTTCTACTGGAAATACATGCCTTTATCATATTCAAATTTCCCAATATAATAATATCTTTATCTAACATAGATCAATAAAAAACAAGGCTGCCTTTACTTACCAAAACTTAGTGTTTAGTGCATTAATATCACACTCGACACTGATTGGAGCCTGTGTTCCAGTGACGATTTAACCCATAAGCTGAAGTCACAAAATGTTAATCAGTGAATTAGATATTATTAGCCAATTAGATCACCCTTAACCCATATTTAGTTTTAAAAATGTCCATTCAGTTATTTTGTGCTTAGTAAATATATATATACACAATCAGACTAATTAATTTTCTATTGCTTGACCTTAACTTGTTCAGTGACATATGATAACTTTGATGACCTTGCTTACAGTAATATAAACATGCAAGGTGACTTATTTTATAGAAGGCAAACTAGAAAATTATCTACTTAGAGTAGTAGGTAGTTCATACCTACTAGTTTGCCACAGGAATGATTTTTGATAATCATGTCCATTCCTTGTTTATTTATTTTTAGTTGGTTTACGTTGATGCATTTAGCCACTCACCTGCACCTTGAGACTAGTCCCAAAAATTTCTCGCTGTAAAGTGCACCTTGGGCCTGTAATCCCAAAGTAGTGTCGCCAACTTATTATGGAAAAAAAAACAGTGATTCTTTCAACTTAATTGCAATAGAATTAAGGAAAGAATAGATTTAGGTATCGATATTTCTACAGTTGGCAGCATTTAAAACATAATTCACACTAGTGGGAAAAAAAAATTCAAATGAATATGGGTGTGTACTAGTGCGATAGTACTGTTGTGTTTTACAGCTAAAAATAATTAAAACATGTCTAAGTTTTACATTTGCTGTGTTGATTTCATTAGTAGAACATCTATCTTAAACTGATGTTAAGTGCTAATAGAAAATATTGGTGATTTGTGTGATGTGTGTGATTTCTTGGATTTGGGCTATTATTACGCTCTGTAATTAAATGTCTTCTATCGCATACTTTTCTCTAATGACTTATGTTATTGCCATAGTTTAAACAAATAGGTGTAAACATAAGATAAGCGTTTATAAAAAAATATATTATTTCTAGTGCATATGCAAGAAAACCTGTAATACATTTTTTTTCGATAGTGTAAAATTTCTGCACACTGACAAATTTTGATGTACCAATAGACACTTGATATTAAATATTTTATCTGTATAAATATTATTTCTTTTTTTCGTATGTAGATTGAATACATCAATCTGTAAAAAAATAAAATGAGTATATTATTGGTTTACTTTTTAAAATAGAAATATATTTGTGAAACCAAGAGGCTAAAGAGCACAATGTAAATTTATACATTGAAGTATTTTAAAACAGGGACATTAACTACAGAAATTTACAGCACACACTATATATATGTATATATAACAATAATAAAAACATCACTTGAGGGTCCACTTTTCAAACAAAAGTCTATCTTCTTTTTTTTGACGAGCCGTGCACAGCGCTCTAGTGCCAGACGTGTCAAAAATAATGAGTGCACTTTAGGTTTTGTCAGCGCTGGTTGTGTTGCATGTGAGCGGTTAGAAAAACTGAACTCATAAAATGTCCTATTCCCATGAGAAGTATACTGTATTATAATGTTGACTACTACCAAATTCTTCATATCGTGCAAATGTATCATACATAACCCCCATTTTATATGTGTCCCCCTATTAAGGAGAGAACAAACTTTGCATTCTTCTGGAAGGACATTTGCTCACCTCGGGTAAACAGCACACTCAAATGTGAATCGATTTAGTATTGCTATTATTGAATGTCATGTCATCAGAAGTATCCTTAGGCCATATACCACAGGAGTTAGCAAGCCATTTTACCGTTTCTGCCAAAGTATGTAATAATTTTGAACATGCATGCTCTATAAAACTAGTTGACATGTGACCACTGCCATTCTGTATTGCTTTGTGTCACAAGAAAGTACTCCAAAGAAAATCCTCTCATTGCTTGTAAACAGCGCTCTCATATTTAAATATACAGTGTATCTACTACTGTAACTTCACGCCAAATCCTTTGCGGGGTAGGTAGTGAGAACAGTGTATCATTTCTTATATTATAACTTTATTATACTGTACAAATTATTATAACATCACTATACTGTACATATTATTATAACTTTACATTTTTATTATATAAATATATATCAAAATCTCATGTCACGGTGTTAGTGGTTTCACTCCTCCGAAACAGCTTAATCGCTTTTTATGATTTTTTTATATATATTTGGTAAGTATGAGAATAGGGCGTAAAGTATATTTAATAAGCAATTTATATGGCAGAACAACGTTTGCTGGGTCAGCTAGTATCTAAATATTAACATGTGAAAAAAAATGTTTTGTACCCCTTTTTAAGCATATTGTGCATTGAGGAGTATAATAAGATTTGGCATAATTAATATTCATGTGAAGAAGGCGTGCAGAAAGATGAAATATATGCATATAGTATATGTTACAAATATGTTAAACTGGCTGTTACCCACAGCTTAACCCGCATGGTCAAGGGGAAATGCCAATAAAATGTAGCCTATGTCAACTCTCCAGATTTTCAACTATCCTCATAAAAAACATCCCAGTCCATTGGTTCCTTTCGATGTGAAAGAAGAACAAACAAACAAGCACACTTTCACATTTATAATATTATATATATTATGGTATTGCAGTATGGTTTAACCCGACCGGTTCCGGGTGGTCTAATCAGACCACTTGCTTATGACATATATACTGAATAACGGTAACTGCGGAACTCGGCGAGTTAAACAACATAAAACTCTTGGAGTGAATAGAAAATGTTCATAATTTAAATCTATCATTGTCGATTACATAGTAGTCTGTGGTCAAATTAGTATAGATACAAACTAGAAACCCATCGTATTACATATTTTGTGGTATAGACTATTGCTAAAGAAGCAATAATTTATATTGTTGAAATAAAATATGCATTGTTTATTTTCTACACACATTTGTATACTTTGTGAAAGAATAAATGGGAATTGGTGTACCCTTCTATATTCATAGTAATTGTTTTAAAAAAATGAGTAAATGTTATAATATATTGTTATATTAATATAGGAAAATTAACTGTGTAGCCTTAGTAAAACCTGTGGCCAGTATAGCAATAAAAAAACCCCAAGAATATATTAGATAACACTTATTGTTTTTTTTTTAATATGATTTAGCCAACATATACCTATCTCATTTTTCCTAAGTACATGTCCATCAATGCAGCTTACATAATAGAACAAAATTTAAAAAAAAAATGCTATGATTGTAGACGTGCTAGTCTATAATAAAAAATAACCTTAATAATGATAGCCATTACTACTTATGAACAAGCACAGTCAGGGGAAGAAGTGAGACTATGATGAATTAATTCTTTTTGTGGTCATCACCAATGACTTCGGTAATAAGTTTTTTTACATGCAATTTGATCTAACATACTTTGTGTGCTTCCGCCACCAATTAGCTCATGCGGTCTAGCGCTGGCTGGCACCCACCCACTACCGTTAGTAGATGCAACATGCCGACGCTGCCATGGCTACTCATATAAGCCATACGTTTTTTGTTCAGTGTATGTGCAAAAATTACACTGTTAAGTTTGATTAACAATTTATGTAAATAGTGAATGAATACATTCTTAAATGGTATTATATATACCATGTGTACAAGGCTACTGTAGATTATGTGTGCTTATGTATTACAAGGAATATTACTGATGCAATGCATACCCGTTGTTGATGCAGTAACTTCTTAGAAGTTTATTGGTAGCCTTAAATGCAGAAAAATTAACAAATTTTTAGACATCTTAAGTTTTAAAATTATATTTTTATCAGAAATAATAACAAAGTAGTTTAAAAAAATGTTTGTTCTTGCATAGTTTTTTTTGTCACCAGTCATCATCACAGCAACTCCTTGGGAGCTTCCCAAGGAGATGCTGTGTAAGCAGCAGACGAGGTATCTCGTGAGTGATACTTAATATATGGCAAGCGTTAATAGGTTACGGTACCCGCTTTACATCAGGTGAGCCGTATGCTTGTATGCTTCCTGACGTAGTATAAAAAAATGAAAATAAAATTACGGTAATAATAATAATCAAATCAAAAATGAAAATACGAGGGTCATTTGAAAAGTTCTTAGCCTTAACCTACGTAATGAAACCACACGATTTTGAGTTTATTTTTATTTTTCAACATACTCTCCTCCGAGCTCAAAACACTTTTTCCATCGACCCGGTATGGCTTCGATACCCGTTTTAAAAAATCTTCGCCTAACTCCTCAAAATCAGCGCCCACGGCGGCTATGACCTCTTCATTTGTAAAAAAATGTTTACTACCTAAAAATTTTTTCAGCTTTGGGAACAGATAAAAGTCGGACGATGCTAAATCCGGTGAATATGGGGGATGAGGTAACAATCCGAAGCCACATTGATGGATTTCTGCCATGGATTGCACAGAGGTGTGAACGCGCGCATTGTCCTGATGAAACACGACTTTTCTTCTCAATAAACCTGGACGTTTTTCTTTGATTTCTTCTCTCAAACGACGCAACAGGTTGCAATAGTAATCGGAGTTTATTGTTTCACCCTTTTTTAAATAATCCACGAGAATTATACCCTTTGCATCCCAAAAAACGGATGCCATGACTTTGCCCATCGATAAATCCACCTTTGCCTTTGAGGTGGGCGATCCTGCTCTTTTCCATTGTTTCGACTGTTCTTTTGTCTCGGGTGTATTGTGGTGAACCCAGATTTCATCCATGGTTATAAATCTTTCAACAAATTCTATTGGGTCAGCTTCATATAACTCTAAACAGTCGCGAGAAGTTGTGAGTCGTTTGTGTTTTTGTTCCACTGAAAGCAGTCGCGGTACCCACCGCGCAGACACCTTAGAGAATCCAAGTTCAGTAGTAATTATATGATGTGTTCGCTCAGATGAGATGCCTACAGTCTTAGCTATCTCCTCGACAGTCAATCTTCGATCAGATAAAATTAAATCACAGATTTTTTCTTTGTTTTGATCAGTGGAAGCAGTCGAAGGCCGGCCACAACGGGGCTCATCTTGAATGGTCTCACGACCACGTTTAAACTCTGCCACCCAGTTTTTAACAGTCGCATACGAAGGAGCGGACTCACCCAAAGTAGCAGACATGTCTTCATGTATAGCTTTTGGAGTTAAACCTTTCAAATTCAGGTATTTTATCACTGCACGATGTTCAATTTTATCCATTTTCAAAAATAGCTCTGACTTGACTTACGGTATCACGTGTAAACGAACAATGAGTTACTGTAAATAAACTAAACTGTGCATACTTGTTGCTAAATAATGTAACTACAAAATGAGGGTAGTTATAAAAAAAACCAATGACTTTAACCATGTTAGGCTAAGAACTTTTCAAATGATCCTCGTATATTAAAAATAATTACAACATGAATAATTAAACAGTCAAGTATTGGCTCGATTCTGAAGCTCAAATCAATGAAATGCCTACTGCATCAAATACAACATCAGGTGAATTTAAACTTCCAGATTGTGTTCCAAAGACTCGAAAGAGGCTTTTGAAATAGGTACTTGACTATACTTTACACTGGAGTATATTTGGAACCATAAACAAATACAAATCAAGAAACTACATAAAGAAAGGGTTTGTGCGGTTTTATGTACATAAAAAAATCTAATGAGCATTAAAATGTTTTGTTTAATAAATGAAAAAAACATTTATTTAATGTCGAGTATTATCTTTATTTCAAACATCATTTTATCTCAATAGTAACTTCAATGTTAAATAGGTACAAGGTTTTGACAATAAAAGATGGTCCTTTATCATTTGCATCATCTTCTGGAGAATCTGGCAATTCGTGTTAGAAGCTTCAGGCACATTAAATTTACATTTAACTGTTGAAATATAGAAGTAATTAATATTTTCTCGGCGGCGAAGGCATAGGTTGTGAGGAAATCCACATGTCTAAGAAATTATATTTTTAAAGATGTGTGACCTAACCTAAGAAATGTTTGGTATCCCTCTGGATTATGGAAAACTGACGGCAGTCGTTCCATGTCAAGATCCGTACCTTCGCCAAATCCTTACCTGGACTCCGCCAATCCTAATGGTTTAAAAGTAGGTTGTTAGGTATATATATAAAATTAATAATTAGTAATAGTAATTCACTCACTACATTTTAATCCTACTAATATTTTGACTCCACGCGGGCGGAGCCGCGGGCAGCAGCTAGTTTTAAATGAAAAAAGGATAAATGTTACTGTCTTTTAATTTCTTACCCACACTTAAGTTTTATTGATTTTGATTTGTACAGATGCGCATCCACATCCGCGGATGTAAGCCTCTTAAAATCCGCATCCGCGGATGTGAAAAAATCTGCATCCGCTACATCCTTAATGTATTTATGATTACGTGAATATTATAAATACATAAATGCATGCTACATACAACATGCTATAAAAAAAAACAAAGATTGTAAAGCACAATTCAAACTTATATGAAACCTGAAGCACACATAGGAGTGGAAAGTATTTTGTTTAGACATGGATGAATATCTAGTTCTTTAGTCTGTATAACGTTAAGCTTGCCAAATCTATCTTATTGAAAAAATGCGTTTCATATAAAAATGACCAAAATATTTATTGCCTCAGTAATAAGTCTAGTAAAAATCAACTTAACAGTAAAATTACGGCAAATTATATACAATCTTTTTATTCAAAACTCTTTCGAAAGGCAAAAATAAAGATAATGGTAATTGGAAGAGCGGAAGCCAAAACGAACGCAAGAATTACTTGATGACTTAGTGTTGGAACAAGGAAATGAGATTGTGTATCTTGGATCTGCTTTTATCAAGGATGGAGGGTACACCGTTGACTCGGAGATGCAAGTGAGTGCCAGGAATAATATAAAAACAAAATTGAATTTGGGATAACTTTTAAACAGTAAAAGCTTAATCTAGAAAGCTCAGTTCACTGTACGCAAGACAGTACTGATTACAACTTTGTAATCGTAAGCTGGGTATGGCAGATAGAGCATGAAAGCAGAATAAATACGGTGGAAATGCGAGCGTTGCATAAAAACATATACCCAAATATTTTTACACCCATAGTTACTATTTATAATAATCGTGCGATACGAAACCTTACATTACACTGTAGTTTTTTAGCTTCATTCAAAAAATATTCGCGTACAATTTTGAAGTTCACCACCTGTCTTTAGTATTAGTACTTATTTACACGTAAGTCATGTTGTATAGAAGTAAAAAGTATGTAATTAGTAAACGTTGTGCACACCTCAGAGTAAGGAGAACTGCACACTGTTGGGGCGCCCGCGGTGGTTGTTGACGGTCACGGCGTGTGCAGATGGCGTAGAGCTTGGTTTGCAAAACGCAAGCCAACTATGCTAGCGTTGGTAGAACAACTACGGTCTTACCTTGGTGGAGGATGTGAGTGCACGTGCCTCGTGCACGTTTGCAGCATGCCGTGTGATCCACTACTATGAGGGCGCTTTCTAATTTAACGATTGCAGCTATAGCAATACTTGCCGTGGCGTGTTAGCTTATTGTTTGCTGAAGTGTAAATTTCATGGTTTTTTTTACCATGTTTATAGTGTGGCGTGTAAATAGCTACAACTTTGTGTAAGAATAATGAATATTATACCTAACGAAATGATTGTCTTCGAATAAAATTATCGGAATAATAAAATTACAACTGCTGTGCATTAAACAACGTCTAAAGGGCACTCTGCTTTTATTGCTTCAAACTGCCATCCTCTAATTGGAAAGTGACCTTAGCTCTTAGCCCTTAGTTCTTTTCATTTTTATATTAGAGGTAGTATTTTAAACATTGTAAAATTTTCATAGTTTGTCAGTGTGATTGTAGCTAACTGAAAAGTTGATAACAAGCTAGATAGAGAAACTTTAAGGAGATAGTACCTACTCATATCAAAAGGACGGAGATTGTGAAGCGACTAGTCGATCAAATCTTAATTGAAAATCTTAATTGACTAATTCGTTCGTATCAGTCGATCGAATTTTCTATCAACATAATTCTGAACCTCGTTCTGGTGTAGACCGTGTGATCCTGTCGATGATTTGGACGAAATAATTTTTTTTTTTTCGTAATCATACAGTCTCTTCATTACCCTAATGTAATAGATGATTTCGAATTATCAACCTAGGTATATTCCAAATGACTTCGATATCCTGAAAAGTTTATAATATAATTTAATAACTCGTTACAGTGCATGCTGTTTCAATTTGCGCCGAAATTAGACATGTTTAGCAGCATTCGCCAGAGGCTCGCGTGGTGATACGCTCATGCCAAGAGTGCCGGGTGTTCCCTATGTCACCCAGTGACTAAGCGACCCTGAACCATTAACGTTTGAACGCGGCTGAGAAGGTCATACATGTCGTTCTTTGAAAAACTACGCTGTGTATACAAACTAATTTGACGATTTTTGAGGTTCTTATGCCCATTTTAATGGCATAAGAACCTCAAAAATAATTTAATGGTGATCCATTAAAATAGAGTAGACGATGCAAAAATTCCATGCCGATGTTGTCAGATTATATTTACGCTATATTATCTTATCTCAAGTTGTCCATTTGACATGGAGTTCTAGATAGATGAAGTGGTTTGCCTACCTGTTTGAATTAATAATAGCAGGGTTATAATATAACATAACACTGTAAATATTTAGATGTTTAGGTAATATACAAACATTGACTTGAATGCTGAAGTGCATTTTTGAAGGATCAAAGGAACCGCTCGAAGTCCGCGTCTGTTTCATTTCAACGCAAATTTGTCGTAATGAGATAAATTTTACATTGCTTACGTTTTCCTTACGCGAATACCGAATGTCCTTCTTTGGAATTTGAATCAACTGAACTTATTTTAAGCGTATAACTGTTAGGGAGTTACTGTAAATGATGATGTATGACTCATAACATGCTACCGATAATGCTGGTGTATGTACGATTTTATTTTAACGTCATTGTAAATGACTTGTTGTTTATATATAATAAAATATAGCTTTCCATTGTCAGGTTCATCGACACCCCTAGTATATTTAAATGAGTGGTGTATGGAGTGCGAGCGGGTGCGGGCCGCGAGTGAGCGGCTGGGCATGCCGGCGGAGGCGCCGAGCCCGGACGTGCTGCCGCCACCGCAGCCGCCTCCGGCGCCGCCCTCCTACCTCGTCACCTCGCCCTTCGACGGGGAACTCTTCGATGCTGCACACAGAGCTAAGTACAGGTATGAGACCACCATCTCTTACATGAAACGGACAGAAGAAAAAAAAAGTTCGGCATTTGTAGAAAACATTTGCATTGTCTCATATTTCAGGAATACATAATGTTTGGAAAGGCGGTAGATACCAGTCGGTAATTGCTATGTTTGCTCAGTGGGAAACATATCATGTATGTAGGTATGTTCCATATTTAGTGCAACGCTATTGTTTCTTGTATCAGAAACTAAGATTTGCTTCAGAAAGTCCCTATAAGAGCCTGGGGCGTATGACTCGTTGTTTAAATTGCCATAGAATTGTGGTGACTCAGCTCACATGGTATTAAGGCACTAATTATTAACAGAATAATTACTTACTGCCTATCACTGAGAAACTACTTTTTCTGGGGAATAATCTTCATTCCACTATGTCGAATCCTGTGCAAACCAATTAAAGGACACGCTCTATCTCCCAAGCCACAAATAGTATTTAGACGAGTGTTAAAGATTACATCGATATCAGTATACATTACGTAACAAATACTGTAAAAAGTAGACATGCAGGCTTTGTATGGGTCCGTCACCGAAATGGAATCGAGTTCTTTTCGTGCAAGCAAGTTACACACAATCAGAATATAAATCTACGTTTAAAGCCTTCTACATCGTCTTATAACCGCCGAGGTCTTGGCCTTGAATTTAGTTTAGTGTTATTTATGTAAAGTCGTCCATATTTTCCTTTAGTTTGTATATTTTCGTTTTGCCGGAAGGTCAATGCTGGAACTACTGGAGCGAGACGTTATCGTCGTAACGTGTATCAGTCAGTATTCATGTATGCAGAATAATTGAAATGGTGGTTTGTCAATAGTACTCGTGGTCGGGCTGCTAACGAGATGTAACGCTCCTGACATTTATTTTGGCTCGCGGCGGCTGCGAGTCGCGCTAACGAGCGTGACGGATGCTTTGTTACGCGTTTACATTGACGCCTTTTTGTCTTGCCTTCACCTACGCTTATGTATACAAGTAGTCACTATAGTAAGCGGTCGTGACGTGCACTCATACTAAAATAATTCTCATCAAGCTGAACAGTTCTGACAAATCTGGCTTAAGATTTAGTAATCGTATTGTCTTTGTAATTAAGTTGCAATAAAAAGAAAACGCGATCTATTTGGAAAGACGCTTGCTGTCAGTGTAAATGGAGTCTTAGTTAGCAGTTTAAGATTGTTTACTTGTTTTAAATGATAACGTATTGATGATATTAATTGCGATAGCTGAAACTCATTTTAGTGATGCGTGACTCAATGGTATCAGGCGAAACGCCGTCGTCACCTGCCGAATTCCCCAGCGGCCGACAACGGTGGCGGAGATGATGCCCGGCTTACTGCCGATTTACGAGGTCTATAAACAACACCGCCTCCGTCCGCGCCGCCTCGCAGCGAACAACTTCATTTCCATCCTGATTTTAATTATCCATCGACGGAGGAAAAATGTATGACCTCACATCCTTCTCGAAGAATTCTACTATCTGTGTCTTCGTTCAATAACAAGGAAAGACAAGTAATAACAAAGACCAGCAAGAAAATACTATTTTCCCTTAAAAGTTTGGCAACGGCCCCGTGTAATTAATTCGCAGTATTGATAATTTCTATGTATGGAGAGATCACTAACCCACTAAAATAAAATTAACTAAGTAAATTTCTTTTTCTCCAATATCAAATGGAAATCGTCGATCTGTCTTTTATTCCCATAAAATAGAACCAGGACTAATAAAACGTACCACCTAAATCGCTGGACTTCGAAGCTTAACATTTTAATTGCTCTTTGTATACCCTATAGTAAGGATACAAGAAGAAAGAATATATTGAAACACGCGCGGGAAGAAACAGGAAATCGCGGGAATCTTTTGTTTAGTAAATAATTCGATGTAATACCAGTTTTCTTTTAGCGGTTATTTAGTTAATTGTGAAATTATTTTTGTTTTTGTGCATAATTTATGACTACGTGGTTCAATTTTGGGCCTTCGGATGGAGATTCCCTTGAGATGCACGATGTGCGTGCTAACAACTCCTGGAATATTGTTTAATGTACCAGGAGCCGGCGAGATTCGAGCTTCATATCTTTTGAAGTGCAGTGCGCGTGCCATTTGAGATGCACTGATGAGACTTAATTGTTTATTGTTTCGTGGCTCCCTCGCCGGCGCTTGTTTACTTTACGAAGATTAAACTTGAAGCCAATATTTAGCTTTTCTCAGGATTGTTCTGATTCAGTTTGTTATGATTAAAATGTGTGACTGATAAAGTAAACTCATATTTCATATCGAAAAGAACCTATTCAAAGAAATTTCGTAACGTTTTTGTTATTATAGTATTCCAAGAACGATAGTACTCGTACAATGATTAAACGTTTAACAAGTATCACTTGAAAACTGTTATTCATGGTAAGAAAGTGAAGTATCGTATGCATTTAAGTTGTACATTGTAGTTTTTAGCAGATGAGGTAAATCCTACTAAACTCATAACAGAGTGTGGTCGTCTTCTTTAAAAACGCGATGAAACCTTGTTCAAACCTTGAATTGAAGAATTACTGCCGCGTCAGTCGTTGAGAGTCGTCGAGTACAGTGTTGGTTACTTGTATAGAATTTTTTATGGGTTATTATAGGTAAACAATAATTATACTTTTTATTTCACTGAGATAAGTTGTAAATGTTTTATTTTGCAAAATTTGAAATTTTTACGTGTTGATTACAAGAAATGAAACGCGTGACGTCACATTTCTGCAATGCTCGCAACTGCAACCACACCAGTAGGTACTTGATGCACGCTAATAATCACTAAACGAGGCTCAGGCAAAAGACAGGCAGAGCGAATCAAAGCAACCTTTTGGGCTGTAAGTACTCCACCTCACAAAAGATCGCAGCTGAATAACAGGTCTGTGGAGTATGATAAGCTTGCAAGTGAGTGAGGTTACCAGTAAGCATTATTAGCAGTGGTGTGGCAACGCGCGAGCGATGTATTGCAAGTTTCACTTCCACATTACTTCCACTGGCTACCATCGCCTACGACCGCTTGCAATACAAGGAGGTATTGCAAGCGTTCTTAGGCGATAATAGCCACTTTCCATCAAGTGGCCCGTGCGCTTGTTGACCTCCCAACGTTATATATAAAAAAAATAAGTTGACGACTTTAGATCGTGCGTAATCCCTGCTTTAGACGTTTTGAACATTTAGAAATGTGTATAAACAATTTATTAGTATATTTAAAGGTCGTACGTGTACACATTGGTACGGTACACGTCTCGTCTCGTAGGTGGATTTAAAATAATGGATTTATAATAATTATCCTTTTTTTTTACTTCGTTTCTGGGCGGCTTTTTTACGGGACAGGTCCACCACTGTGTCTCGTGTGTAGCCAGAATTAACAGCGACGATCACCAAAAAGGCAATGAACAGTGAAGTTCATTGCTGTCCCGGGGGATGAACTACAACTGCCTTGGAACTCACTGTAGATGTTAGTCGTTAGAATAACATACTACGGATAACAAATTTATCATAGTGACGTCCCTCAAATTTGTGACGTAACGCTTGTTAAGGCGACACCTCGATCGTGAAGCTTTAAAATGGCTCCGCCCAATCACCCCGCGCCCCTCAATTGACACTCGACGCTCGATTTGTAAAATTTGAAATTAGCGCCTAATAGGTAACCTGGGGTCAACGTATAGTCAATGCAAACGAACAGAAAAGCTACAGAGTCGCGTCACACTTAAATAAAATTTATAATATCAATATTTAATAAAAATTATTGATTTAATTATTATTTAGCTTTATACATACTGAACCAAACATATTTATTTAAGCTAGATGGAAAACAATAGTAATAATAGTAATAAAAAACTACAGAAACGTATTCACTTTTAAAAGTTTATTGAAAGAGAAATCAATGACATCGTTTTATGTTTATATCTCTACAAGTTAACATGTCTTGGTATCTATGTTGTTCTTACTTAGGTCTCGTCCAGTGGCTATGTATATATATATATATATATATATGTATATATATATATATATATATATATATATATATGTATATATATATATATATATATATATATATATATATATATATATATATATATATATATATATATATATATATATATATATATATCCATGGCTCCTCTTTCGCTTACCATCAGGCAAAGAGGAGCCACTATGCTGAACTAATATAAAAAAAAGTCAAATTAACTATTACATTGAATAAAAAAACATATTATAGCATAGAAGATAAACATTATGAAATCTTATGTTGCATTTATTACGAAGATAGTAAAGTATTTTTACGTCATTAAACCAACACTCAAAATATTCCACTATCGTTGTTATAAGCAAAAGTGCTAAAAGAGGCCGTTTTTTGGCAATTATGCCTATAACAACGAAAGCAAAACATTTCAATTGTTGGTTTAATGACGTAAAAGTACGTTATTGTATTTGTAACACACGCAACACATGACTTTATAATGTTTATCTTCCACGCTAAGATACGATATTTTATTCCTTGAGGCGCCACTGGACGGCATGTATCCCCCTTAAGAAGAATGAAACACCAGCTACATAATACAACATTGTTTATCGAGAGGCTAAAGCGGGCCATTTGTTGATTCGGACACATATGTTTAGTTAGCAGATACACCATCTAAACTGCAAACACTGGTCACAGCGATGAAAGACGACTGTATGGAGAAAGGCTTACTACTGAATGCGAAGAAAACAAAGATAATGGTATTTGAAAGAGAAGAATCCAGAACTAATGTAAGGATTACGATTGATGATGAAGTGTTGGAACAAGTGGATGAGTTTGTATATCTTGGATGCGCTTTCAGCAGGGATGGAAGGTACACCGCAGATGTGGAAAGACGAGTGAGTGCTGGGAATAGTGTGAATGGAGCGTTGGGAAAACTTCTTGGCAGTAAAATCCTGAGCCAGAAGGCACAACTCGCTATACACAATGCAGTGTTGGTCCCAACGCTAACTTATGGAAGCGAGAGTTGGGTATGGCAGAAAGAGCATGAAAGTAGAATAAACGCGGTTGAAATGCGAGCGCTGCGCAAAATTTGTGGCGTAAGGCTTGTAGACCGTATTCGTAATGATGATGTTAGAAATAGAGTTGGTCTGAAAGAGAGCGTCGGTGTTAAAATAAGAAGAGGCATGCTCCGATGGTTCGGGCATGTAGAAAGAATGCAAGATGAAAGAATGACGAAGCAGATATACAATGCAAAAGTGGAAGGATGTAGGAGCCGGGGAAGGCCAAGACTTACCTACCATGACCAAATTGGTCATGTTCTATCAGAAGGTGATGTCAGGAGCCCTAGAAACCGGCGTGCGTGCATGAGAAGAGCAATGAATGTTAAAGAAGCGAGTGAGATATGTAAGGATCGAGTCACGTGGCGCTCGGCTCTCTCTGCCTACCCCGCAAGGGATTTGGCTTGAAGTTATAGATGTTCGAGTGTCATAATGGCTGATAGCGCCGAGTAAACACAGGATTTTTTTATTTCGAATAAATAAGAGAAATAAAATTATCAGATTGAATTAGATTGAAATTGAAATAGAAAATTGGAATTTTTTTGCAACTCCCTCCTGGTGAAGATTCACAAGTTATTTTACACAGTTAGGTATAGCTCTGGTAGGTATCCTAGCTTTTTCCCTAAATATAATACACTCTCGAATGACTAGGTATGCGCTTTCACTAACAGTCAATTTAACTTCGCGAATTTTATAAAAAAGTACAGGAAGAACTTGACGGTTAGACGGTAATTTTGCGCCTATTATTTGATAATTTACGTCTCCAACTAAGAAAATACTTGATTTATTGCTTCTCAATTCCACTGCCATCTTATAAAAGTTAAAACATTACGTATTAATCACGAGAATAACTGACATTCAAAATTAATAGACGGTTAGGTAATTATGACGAAGTTAACGATGCTCTCTCTAAAGTTATTCATTGGTTTAGTGTTAATAATCTGCTTTTAAATGATAAAAAGACTAAAGTAATTAAGTTCTCAACACCTAATGTAAGGCAGGTGGCTACCAATGTACATGTTAATGGAACTAATTTAGCCTCTGTGGAGACAACTGTGTTCTTGGGTATAACAATTGACTCCAGACTACAAAGGGGCCCACAAATTGAAAAATTATCAGGAAAACTAAGTTCTGCAGCCTATGCAGTGAAAACTATTAGACGGCTCACTGATATTGATACGGCTAGAATAGTTTATTTCAGCTACTTTCATAGTATTATGTCATATGGAATTCTTCTTTGGGGTAACTCCGCGGATATTAACACCATCTTTTTATTGCAAAAGAGAGCTATAAGAGCTATCTACAAACTTGGTCCCCGGGAGAGCCTTAGAGAAAAATTCAAAGAAATAAATATTTTAACAGTCGCATCGCAATATATCTATGAAAATCTTTTGTATGTCCATAAAAACATAGACTCATTTTGTAAAAAGAGTGATACTCATAGCATAAATACTAGATATAAGCATAATCTTGTGTTATATGCAAGCCGTCTCCACAAAACAAGTAATTATTTTATGGGGCAATGTATACGGTTCTATAACAAACTTCCCAGCAATATAAGAGATTTGTCAATAAACAAATTTAAAACTACTATTAAAGCCAAATTGTGTAGCAGGGCATATTATAAAGTATCTGACTATATTAATGATAAAAATGCCTGGGAGTGAGTCGATCCAATTATAATGTAATTAACAAAATATGTAAATTTGTTTGGATACCAAAAGAGGGATGCCTGAGTTTTTTGGCAGTATTTTTATCAGTGCTCACCTAGTCATAAACTGCACGGTAGGGAAAAAAAAATGTGACGATTCCAAACGAATATAATAGGAATAAAAAGATTTTGACTTTGAATTTGAACAAATGAATACCGCGAGTACGTGCGGCACTGCCGCGTAACTTGTATGAACATGTTTCGATGTAATTCGGCACGGATTATCGTAATCCAAATAAGTTAAAAATTAATTTCCGAGTGTTTTAAAAGCAAATGAACAAAACTAAGACATATGCGTTAGAAAATAAAAACTTTGAAAAATAAGGGACACCCTAATATACATATATACAAATAGATTTTATAATCTATTCATATTTAAAAAAAACATGTGACAAATGATTTTCTTGCTGTTTCATAACTTTAACTTCAGTATAATGACATTTATTGTATTTTACTTATGTATACTCTGTGTTTTGTATTGTTGTACGTTTCCTTGTTATTTATTAAACTCTCAAGAAGAAAGAACCAGGACCATCTCTGATGTTGCAAAATAAATCTAATCCGTACAATAGTTCAATACTAACCACAATGTATAGAATAGATGATTTTTTTGTGTTTTCAGTGTTGGTTCATAGTAAATATTATTTGTTTTCACGAGTACCATGGGTATAAGTATACTATCTATCTATATCTTCACGCTAAATCCCTCGTGAGCGCCACATGACTCGGTACTTACACACCTCGCTCGCTTCTTTAACATGAAACATACCGAGTTTTTTTAAAAACTATCAAAATATACTATTTTACTAGTAATTATTTTAATACAAAAATAATGGTTACTATGAGTTTGTCGTCCCGTATGACACTTACGTTAAAGTAGCATATAAATCGAGTAGTGATTCTTCTAGTGGAATATGTTTATTTAGTAAGTTTCTCCTAAAAAACAAAACAGCAAAAATATTATATTTTATAAGTTTTTATTTTAATACAAAGAAATAAAGAGTCTCCACTGGTTGCTATGTGCTGAGAGCGCGAACCTTATTGGTATAAATTTCCAACGTAACCTGACCTCCACCGACGTACAACTTCTAAGTCGGAGTTCGGTCAGATTATAATGGACATAATAGGAGTTTGACGTCCTATATAGGTACGCGGTCAGCCTGTGGATAATGTATACCAATTATCAAATGTTACTGTTTATTCCTGCAAAAAATAACTCTTATTTAATTAATGCAGTTTTATATAGAGTTATTAAGTAAGCAAAATTAAAAAAAGTTTGAAGAGGAATTAAATAGCTTGGGCCAACCATACCTAGGAACTGTTCTAAAAACTAGAAATATGTCTACACAATGTTATTATGATATGTTTAATGAATATAATAATTAAAAAAAATAAATACCTTGGCTTGTTCGCCTCCGCCATTCTACGAACATTTTCTTTGTATTTTTATTCTATATATTTTCTTTTTAGTGTTCCCCATTATTACAACAGTATAATAAATATATATAAACCTATAATATTATTTACTACTTATATCTAATAATAATACACTTACGCTAAATACTATAATATTGAATATTTACAACTATTAATTATAAAAACTTCGGTGTCGCGATGTAAATGGAGCGAGCTCGAGCAGACAGTCGACATAGGTCTCACCTCGAAGCGGGCTGCAGCCGGACTGGCTGGATGTAGTTAGTCAACGCGTTTATAATCCTCATTACCGCACTATAAGGTCGAAAACACGTAGCACCCAAGACGAATGTGATCGCTTAGAAATTGTCAGAAACTTAAAATATTTTTTAAAAATTTCATGTTTCACTTATCAAAATATGCAGCAACCATATTATAAACATAGATATTACTAATAGATTTAAGTAATTTTGAAGCGTATAAACAGAACAACTTCGTTGTAATTTCAAAAATAATGAATTTCAGGAGGTGTTTTCGAAAGTAATTATTATCGAATCAATTTTACACAATCGCGTATTTGAGCAAGCAAATTCAAGATAAAGAAATGAAGTTATTTATATTAAAATCTTAGATCCGTCAGTTTAGTCATTAGCCTATACTATTCGATGAAAGTTGGTCTAATTTTTCGATGTGTCGCCTTAACCGCGTTCGCTAAGAATGATGTAAGAAACAGAGTTAGTTTGAAACAGAGCTACTACACCAACCCATACTCATCATATTGCAGGGATACGGGTCTCCCTTTAACTTAACGTCAAATCATACTACTAGAATCGAGCCGTGTATCGGAGGACTAGATCGAAACCCCAAGGACATAATGCCCAAATCGCAAAATGTTCGATCCCAACTGAAAATACTTCAAAGTGCGGCCGATAGTGCCCGGAAAAGGATTGTACGGTGAAATGCATTAAGGCGACACATCGAAAAATTAGACCAACTTTCATCGAATAGTATAGGCTAATGACTAAACTGACGGATCTAAGATTTTAATATAAATAACTTCATTTCTTTATCTTGAATTTGCTTGCTCAAATACGCGATTGTGTAAAATTGATTCGATAATAATTACTTTCGAAAACACCTCCTGAAATTCATTATTTTTGAAATTACAACGAAGTTGTTCTGTTTATACGCTTCAAAATTACTTAAATCTATTAGTAATATCTATGTTTATAATATGGTTGCTGCATATTTTGATAAGTGAAACATGAAATTTTTTAAAAATATTTTAAGTTTCTGACAATTTCTAAGCGATCACATTCGTCTTGGGTGCTACGTGTTTTCGACCTTATTGTGCGGTAATGAGGATTATAAACGCGTTGACTAACTACATCCAGCCAGTCCGGCTGCAGCCCGCTTCGAGGTAAGACCTATGTCGACTGTCTGCTCGAGCTCGCTCCATTTACATCGCGACACCGAAGTTTTTATAATTAATAGTTGTAAATATTCAATATTATAGTATTTAGCGTAAGTGTATTATTATTAGATATAAGTAGTAAATAATATTATAGGTTTATATATATTTATTATACTGTTGTAATAATGGGGAACACTAAAAAGAAAATATATAGAATAAAAATACAAAGAAAATGTTCGTAGAATGGCGGAGGCGAACAAGACAAGGTATTATTTTTTTTTAATTATTATATTCATTAAACATATTATAATAACATTGTGTAGACATATTTCTAGTTTTTAGAACAGTTCCTAGGTATGGTTGGCCCAAGCTATTTAATTCCTCTTCAAACTTTTTTTTAATTTTGCTTACTTAATAACTCTATATAAAACTGCATTAATTAAATAAGAGTTATTTTTTGCAGGAATAAACAGTAACATTTGATAATTGGTATACATTATCCACAGGCTGACCGCGTACCTATATAGGACGTCAAACTCCTATTATGTCCATTATAATCTGACCGAACTCCGACTTAGAAGTTGTACGTCGGTGGAGGTCAGGTTACGTTGGAAATTTATACCAATAAGGTTCGCGCTCTCAGCACATAGCAACCAGTGGAGACTCTTTATTTCTTTGTATTAAAATAAAAACTTATAAAATAGAATATTTTTGCTGTTTTGTTTTTTAGGAGAAACTTACTAAATAAACATATTCCACCAGAAGAATCACTACTCGATTTATATGCTACTTTAACGTAAGTGTCATACGGGACGACAAACTCATAGTAACCATTATTTTTGTATTAAAATAATTACTAGTAAAATAGTATATTTTGATAGTTTTTAAAAAAACTCGGTATGTTTCATGTTAAAGAAGCGAGCGAGGTGTGTAAGTACCGAGTCATGTGGCGCTCACGAGGGATTTAGCGTGAAGATATAGATAGATAGTATACTTATACCCATGGTACTCGTGAAAACAAATAATATTTACTATGAACCAACACTGAAAACACAAAAAAATCATCTATTCTATACATTGTGGTTAGTATTGAACTATTGTACGGATTAGATTTATTTTGCAACATCAGAGATGGTCCTGGTTCTTTCTTCTTGAGAGTTTAATAAATAACAAGGAAACGTACAACAATACAAAACACAGAGTATACATAAGTAAAATACAATAAATGTCATTATACTGAAGTTAAAGTTATGAAACAGCAAGAAAATCATTTGTCACATGTTTTTTTTAAATATGAATAGATTATAAAATCTATTTGTATATATGTATATTAGGGTGTCCCTTATTTTTCAAAGTTTTTATTTTCTAACGCATATGTCTTAGTTTTGTTCATTTGCTTTTAAAACACTCGGAAATTAATTTTTAACTTATTTGGATTACGATAATCCGTGCCGAATTACATCGAAACATGTTCATACAAGTTGCGCGGCAGTGCCGCACGTACTCGCGGTATTCATTTGTTCAAATTCAAAGTCAAAATCTTTTTATTCCGTAAAAATGGCTACATTTGTTTGGAATCGTCACATTTTTTTCCCTACCGTGCAGTTTATGACTAGGTGAGCACTGATAAAAATACTGCCAAAAAACTCAGGCATCCCTCTTTTGGTATCCAAACAAATTTACATATTTTGTTAATTACATTATAATTGGATCGACTCACTCCCAGGCATTTTTATCATTAATATAGTCAGATACTTTATAATATGCCCTGCTACACAATTTGGCTTTAATAGTAGTTTTAAATTTGTTTATTGACAAATCTCTTATATTGCTGGGAAGTTTGTTATAGAACCGTATACATTGCCCCATAAAATAATTACTTGTTTTGTGGAGACGGCTTGCATATAACACAAGATTATGCTTATATCTAGTATTTATGCTATGAGTATCACTCTTTTTACAAAATGAGTCTATGTTTTTATGGACATACAAAAGATTTTCATAGATATATTGCGATGCGACTGTTAAAATATTTATTTCTTTGAATTTTTCTCTAAGGCTCTCCCGGGGACCAAGTTTGTAGATAGCTCTTATGGCTCTCTTTTGCAATAAAAAGATGGTGTTAATATCCGCGGAGTTACCCCAAAGAAGAATTCCATATGACATAATACTATGAAAGTAGCTGAAATAAACTATTCTAGCCGTATCAATATCAGTGAGCCGTCTAATAGTTTTCACTACATAAGCTGCAGAACTTAGTTTTCCTGATAATTTTTCAATTTGTGGGCCCCTTTGTAGTCTGGAGTCAATTGTTATACCCAAGAACACAGTTGTCTCCACAGAGGCTAAATTAGTTCCATTAACATGTACATTGGTAGCCACCTGCCTTACATTAGGTGTTGAGAACTTAATTACTTTAGTCTTTTTATCATTTAAAAGCAGATTATTAACACTAAACCAATGAATAACTTTAGAGAGAGCATCGTTAACTTCGTCATAATTACCTAACCGTCTATTAATTTTGAATGTCAGTTATTCTCGTGATTAATACGTAATGTTTTAACTTTTATAAGATGGCAGTGGAATTGAGAAGCAATAAATCAAGTATTTTCTTAGTTGGAGACGTAAATTATCAAATAATAGGCGCAAAATTACCGTCTAACCGTCAAGTTCTTCCTGTACTTTTTTATAAAATTCGCGAAGTTAAATTGACTGTTAGTGAAAGCGCATACCTAGTCATTCGAGAGTGTATTATATTTAGGGAAAAACCTAGGATCCCTACCAGAGCTATACCTAACTGTGTAAAATAACTTGTGAATCTTCACCAGGAGGGAGTTGCAAAAAAATTCCAATTTTCTATTTCAATTTCAATCTAATTCAATCTGATAATTTTATTTCTCTTATTTATTCGAAATAAAAAAATCCTGTGTTTACTCGGCGCTATCAGCCATTATGACACTCGAACATCTATAACTTCAAGCCAAATCCCTTGCGGGGTAGGCAGAGAGAGCCGAGCGCCACGTGACTCGATCCTTACATATCTCACTCGCTTCTTTAACATTCATTGCTCTTCTCATGCACGCACGCCGGTTTCTAGGGCTCCTGACATCACCTTCTGATAGAACATGACCAATTTGGTCATGGTAGGTAAGTCTTGGCCTTCCCCGGCTCCTACATCCTTCCACTTTTGCATTGTATATCTGCTTCGTCATTCTTTCATCTTGCATTCTTTCTACATGCCCGAACCATCGGAGCATGCCTCTTCTTATTTTAACACCGACGCTCTCTTTCAGACCAACTCTATTTCTAACATCATCATTACGAATACGGTCTACAAGCCTTACGCCACAAATTTTGCGCAGCGCTCGCATTTCAACCGCGTTTATTCTACTTTCATGCTCTTTCTGCCATACCCAACTCTCGCTTCCATAAGTTAGCGTTGGAACCAACACTGCATTGTGTATAGCGAGTTGTGCCTTCTGGCTCAGGATTTTACTGCCAAGAAGTTTTCCCAACGCTCCATTCACACTATTCCCAGCACTCACTCGTCTTTCCACATCTGCGGTGTACCTTCCATCCCTGCTGAAAGCGCATCCAAGATATACAAACTCATCCACTTGTTCCAACACTTCATCATCAATCGTAATCCTTACATTAGTTCTGGATTCTTCTCTTTCAAATACCATTATCTTTGTTTTCTTCGCATTCAGTAGTAAGCCTTTCTCCATACAGTCGTCTTTCATCGCTGTGACCAGTGTTTGCAGTTTAGATGGTGTATCTGCTAACTAAACATATGTGTCCGAATCAACAAATGGCCCGCTTTAGCCTCTCGATAAACAATGTTGTATTATGTAGCTGGTGTTTCATTCTTCTTAAGGGGGATACATGCCGTCCAGTGGCGCCTCAAGGAATAAAATATCGTATCTTAGCGTGGAAGATAAACATTATAAAGTCATGTGTTGCGTGTGTTACAAATACAATAACGCACTTTTACGTCATTAAACCAACAATTGAAATGTTTTGCTTTCGTTGTTATAGGCATAATTGCCAAAAAACGGCCTCTTTTAGCACTTTTGCTTATAACAACGATAGTGAAATATTTTGAGTGTTGGTTTAATGACGTAAAAATACTTTACTATCTTCGTAATAAATGCAGCATAAGATTTCATAATGTTTATCTTCTATGCTATAATATGTTTTTTTATTCAATGAGGACTGAATTCGAAATTTAAATTTAAAAAAAAAATTCGCCACTGGACGAGACCTAAGTAAGAACAACATAGATACCAAGACATGTTAACTTGTAGAGATATAAACATAAAACGATGTCATTGATTTCTCTTTCAATAAACTTTTAAAAGTGAATACGTTTCTGTAGTTTTTTATTACTATTATTACTATTGTTTTCCGTCTAGCTTAAATAAATATGTTTGGTTCAGTATGTATAAAGCTAAATAATAATTAAATCAATAATTTTTATTAAATATTGATATTATAAATTTTATTTAAGTGTGACGCGACTCTGTAGCTTTTCTGTTCGTTTGCATTGACTATACGTTGATCCCAGGTTACCTATTAGGCGCTAATTTCAAATTTTACAAATCGAGCGTCGAGTGTCAATTGAGGGGCGCGGGGTGATTGGGCGGAGCCATTTTAAAGCTTCACGATCGAGGTGTCGCCTTAAGTAATAGGTATCTATACGAGTAGGTGTGCCGATGACGTTAAAATTAGCATTAACCCTGCGGATTATCAATAAAAAAAGAGACAATATGTCTCTAAAAGTGATAACACTTATGTGAGCTAAGTGTAACAGTTTGCTCCCTTTTAATAAAAGAAATGTATTTCCATTTGTCAGTATTAAAAAGTTCATTAAATGAACAGATAAGTGAATGAATGTTAACACCAAACATTTGTATATTCCTAGTATTCCTACGCAATGCTACATCCGGTCCGGTGACGTTAACGTGGATACGGCGCGGCCGACAGCGGGATCGCAGCGCGGCACCGTACATTTGTTACCTCACCCTGAATATCAACCGACTGGTGTTTGTTTGTAGTCGCGGGACCTTCCACTCATAAAACGGTCGCATGATGGGTGACCGTATTTCATGGAAGGATGTAAATAAAGGTGTGCGTATGGCAGGGAGCGCTCGGTGCGGTTGGTGCGGCACGCTCGGCGCTCGGCGTTGCGCGAGGGTCGCCCTTGTAGCCGCGCGACGCTCCTTGCTATTTTCGGCCTCACATTCCTCGCGACTGTTTTTCAATCTAACGTGAAACGCATAACGTGCATGCCGCTTGCCTTTGTTTGCGTGCGGTCGCTATAAACGAACAGCTCTCGCGAAACCAGCCATTTTACACGTTAATCGATATTTTCATATGCTGTCGAACGAATTTCTGAACGCGATTGTGAATCGCGATGTGTAATCAAAATTAGGAAGTGAACTTCCGCTATGATGTCGCGAAGTGATACTACCTGTGTTTCATTGCCGAGTGCATATTATAGGACAAGTGCGTGAATATTAGTGAGTGTGTTAGCGATGGGACCCACGCGGCTGCCACCTACGCCCGAGGACGAGGAGCCACCGCAAGAGCTGATTGCTCCCGGAGAACTCAAAACGCCGGATATAATGCCGATAAAATGCGACCGGTAATAAATTGCACTTCTATTTAGGTATATACATTATTTAACTATTCTAAAACTGACCTTCAATACTCCTTACTTACTTCTTTTCGCCTATTGTCTGTTAAGAGCCTTGTTTTACCGATTTGGTAAAGTAAAGAGGTCAATAATATTCCGTAGTCACCTCGTCAATGTTTTAGTGTAGGTTGCATATTTATTTGCTAAGCCTTACTACTTTTAGATGCCTCAGCGTAAATATTATTTCTTTTTTTGTCTGTCTATGTTTATCAGTTTTCTAGTACCCATAACACAAGCTTCGCTTACTTTGGGGCTAGATGGCGCTGTGTAATTTGTCCGACAATATATATTATTTGTATTAAAATACATTAAATTGTTTGAATGATATCACAGTACATTGCTAACAACGGACTATGAAATTGTAATTTTCGTTTTGCACCTTTTCATTAGAAAGTCCCAAGTTGGTTCATATCGTTTTGGACACAGTCTTCCGGACTGTGGTGCAGTAAGTTCTCTATCACCTATCCAAGCAGCCAAAGCATCTATCGTATTCTTGAAAGTGAGATAGGTCACCATGGTTTCCTGAGGAGTTGCTACGTTAACAACGGTTTTAGACCATAACCTATGTTAACTGCTTTCCATCAGTCGGGCCGGATGCCTGTTTGTCAAGTAGCTTAAAACGCAATTTTCACTAAGTATTAATTTTCTTGAATGGCGCAACACATTTTTGCTCATGTAATCATTAATATGCAATGCGGCTATTTCAATCGAAGCAATTGTTTACATATTTCATAGAAGCGAATGTAACTCATCAACTATTTCTACAGCGACACGTAAACTGTCCGTGCATGCGGTATCCCGCGACGTCACCCGGCGCCCTCGTCCGCTCTGTCGTGCCCACTATGTTTGTATCTAGCGACAACACACTTACAGCGGTTGTCCACGGTCCAGTTTTAATTCGGATGCCGGATGCCGACTTTTAAACGGAGACGAATGGGGATGATAAAGATAAACGCATTCTTTGTTTGCCATTAGGGATCCAATGGCAAACAAAGAGAGCACCTAGAGACGTCTTACGTTTTTTAAATATAATTCTATCGTATTTATTCAATTCTCTTACTTATTATTTTTCTTTTTTAGTCTACTAGCATTTCGGAAATGCGGAAAGAAATTTACAAAAAAGTCTGTTTGCAAATCGTAAATTAGGTATTACAATAAATTTCTATTTGCATATTGGTACAATAATATGATGTTAAGTCGTACAATTAAAGATTATTAAGGAAAGATTAGCTGTGCTGAATAATTTTTAGACATCCTTGTCGGTTATATTCATCAATTCTATAATAAACCTATTTCCAAAGAGTATGATGCAGGAGAGATATCACATTTATTCACTGTGTCTTATGACGACGAGCTTATACTCAAATGGAGTGCTACTGCAATCTAGTGCAGGTTTATAAGAAATTGTAATCATAATGAATCTAGCAAATTGGCCGACATTCGGACCGCCTGATATAAAACAATTACTTATGAGCGGATAGCGCGGTATCAGCTTGTTGCCAACCCAGCAAATCCTTAATAGCTGGTAATCTTATTCACTCACAGGAACGCAGGAACACAATTAACTTCCAGGGACTTGATTACGGTTATCTGTGAGGTAGAGGCACTTTTCCAGCTGGACCGCCAATTGAATATCGATTTATTCAACCCGCTAGGGGTTGCTGAAAAAAAGTGATATATCATTCGCATTTATGTAATTCGTCATCTTGAATAGGTACGGGCATCCCTATCGAGCTCAAATCTAGTGGTTAATCCGATCAGGATAAATTTCCGGAGATGCCGGATGTGTAGCGGAGAGAAGGCCGTTTCTCCTGTTCGGCAACGGATCCGTCATGACGGACGCCGTGGAAAACGACCTTAGGGTTGTAGCACATTGTGCACTCTACTTTTAATTTTGAGACAGTACATAAAGCCCAAAGGGAACTATTTTACTCATTAGTCATTAGGTACTACGAACTGAAACTAAAGCTGAAGTCAAGATCGAAGAAAATAATTATACTTTGTATGTATCTTTTTATCTCGTTACACCTGATCCCTTCTGGGTAGGCAGAGAGAAGCTAGCGTCACGTGATTCGGTCCTGTATCACTTCACTCGTTTCTTTAACATTGCTAGAACTTTTGAACCGGTTTTAGTGTGCAAGGACCGAGACATGTGGCGCTTACTTTTCTCTGCCTAACTCCTACCGCACGGGAATATATAGCACAGTATATTAGTATAGTATAGACAGTACTTTTCATGCATACTCTCTTCTTAACGTCGTAATTAGACTTTACATACAAAAGTTATCTTATCGAACAATTTATATGTAGATATTGAATTATTTTTCCACGATTTCGAAGCTAGTCTCATAGTAAAAGTTGTTTTTATATAGGTACGTGGAAAATCTCCACTGGAATGGATAAAAATTTGCCACTTTTTTAGGGTTCCGTACCCAAAGGGTAAAACGGAATCCTATTACTGAGGCTACGCTGTCCGTCCGTCCGTCCGGTCGTCCGTCCGTCACCACTCTGTATCTCTTGAACCGTGATAGTTAGACAGTTGAAATCTTCACAGATGATGTATTTCTGTTGCCGCTATAACAACAAATACTAAACAATAGAATAAAATATATATTTAAGGGGGCTCCCATACAACAAACGAGATTTTTTTGCTCATTTTTGCTCGATATTGATAACGGCAACAGGTAGATGCTTGAAATATTCACAGAATATTTAGTTATATATTCACTTTAAGAATAAATAATTAAGGTAAAATAAAACAAATATTTAAGGGGGGCTCCCATACAACAAACGTGTTTTTTTATTGCCGTTTTTATAGATAATAGTACGGAACCCTTCGTGGGCGAGTCCGACTCGCACTTGGGCAATTTTTTTTTATCTGTCACGGCTTCGTGTTCAGCTGCTGTTCTGCAATTATTTCTCATGATGCCGATAACGATGCGAGTGTCTCAACATCGGTTCCCAAATTGTGATCGCCACGTGAAGATAGCTTAGGAACTAGGAGCTTATTATATAAGCCCCTCTACGATACAAATACCCTCGGAAGCCAGCTTTATGCATCAAATGGTCTCGAAACTGATCATTATTCGACTTGTCAACAATATCGTGATTGATGACATGTCGAGTGCTGTTCAGTTTCGATGTTGCACAAAAACGCTGAGAGTAGTGCCCTCTAATAGAGGAACTACGACAAATGGGGACTTTTGTGGTGAACCCACACATGTCGTGTAAAGCTTTAGTTGGCCTGAATTTAATCTACTGCTATCAGTGCCCAAGGGAAACGTCTCAGTCAGAAGATTTATATACGATATTCGTCGACGCCGACGCAATCGCCAGAGATATTGATTTGTACAGTATTGCTATATGCAGAAAGATCAGAATAGGTGATTAAACAGACTTATGGTTCGCATTTTCTGTCATGAATTCGTCAGTAGTCATCAGTCACTAAAACTACATTTTGCTAATCACAATACAAACGTACACTAGTATTTTTTCATAAAAAGTACTTACCAAATTAATTATTTGATTAGTGGTCGAATTGATTGTATATATGATTGATAGGTATTATGACGGGCTCGGTGGCGTAGTGATTATAATAACAGTATTTTGACACCAACGTTCGTGAATTCGATTCTTACACACGATAAAAATTTATGTGCATAAACGCGTCTGTTTTGTCTTAATCAGGGTGTTTTTAGAGAGGTAGGGCGCGTCAAAGCAGCCCGTCTGGGGAAATATCTCCACCTCATAGAAAACCGCAGCCAAATAACAACTTCCTGGAGCCGAAAACAACTTCTTGCGAGGAGTGTAGTCACCAGTAAGCTCCTAAAGAGTAGCTGTACGAACAGCAGAAAGGGCATCGGGCGAGAGATACTTAATGTATTACAAACGTTCATAGGCTTCGGTAAACGCTTTATATTAGGTCGAAAATATGCTTGTATGCCTCCCGACGTATGTATAAAAAAATGTGATATTCCGTTTCCTTGAGGAAAAATATATGTGTATCATCGTCTTTAGTGTTCGCGTCACCGTTCCGTTTCCAACGCCCACTGCATTCATGGACACTTTAATTCATGTCTCTGAGGACAAATTGCCCACCCTATTAATAAAATCTCGCCATGTATATTTAACTCACGATCCCGCAAAAATTAACTACTTTGACCTTAATAGTTCGTTTCGTTGAGGCTGAAAAAGTAGACAATTACTGAATGGTACGGTCTGAGCCCCAGCCGAGACGAAAGAGGCCGGGGAATAAAACACATCTACTGTTCAGGTTTCGTTTTCAGCTTTTTTCAGGTGTTTGGTACATAATCACGCATACATACGAGGGTCGTTTGAAAAGTTCTTAGCCTAACATGGTTAAAGTCATTGGTTTTTTTTATAACTACCCTCATTTTGTAGTTACATTATTTAGTAACAAGTATGCACAGTTTAGTTTATTCACAGTAACTCATTGTTCGTTTACACGTGATACCGTAAGTCAAGTCAGAGCTATTTTTGAAAATGGATAAAATTGAACATCGTGCAGTGATAAAATACCTGAATTTGAAAGGTTTAGCTCCAAAAGCTATACGATGAAGACATGTCTGCTACTTTGGGTGAGTCCGCTCCTTCGTATGCGACTGTTAAAAACTGGGTGGCAGAGTTTAAACGTGGTCGTGAGACCATTCAAGATGAGCCCCGTAGTGGCCGGCCTTCGGCTGCTTCCACTGATCAAAACAAAGAAAAAATCTGTGGCTTAATTTTATCTGATCGAAGATTGACTGTCGAGGAGATAGCTAAGACTGTAGGCATCTCATCTGAGCGAAAACATCATATAATTACTACTGAACTTGGATTCTCTAAGGTGTCTGCGTGGTGGGTACCGCGACTGCTTTCAGTGGAACAAAAACGCAACCGACTCACAACTTCTCGCGACTGTTTAGAGTTATATGAAGCTGACCCAATAGAATTTGTTGAAAGATTTATAACCATGGTTGAAACCTGGGTTCACCACAATACACCCGAGACAAAAGAAGAGTCGAAACAATGGAAAAGAGCAGGATCGCCCAAAGAAGGCAAAGGTGGTTTTATCGGCGGGCAAAGTCATGGCATCCGTTTTTTGGGATGCAAAGGGTATAATTCTCGTGGATTATTTAAAGAAGGGTGAAACAATAAACTCCGATTACTATTGCAACCTGTTGCGTCGTTTGAGAGAAGAAATCAAAGAAAAACGTCCAGGTTTATTGAGAAGAAAAGTCTTGTTTCATCAGGACAATGCGCGCGTTCACACCTCTGTGCAATCCATGGCAGAACTCCATCAATGTGGCTTCGAATTGTTACCTCATCCCCCATATTCACCGGATTTAGCACCGTCCGACTTTTATCTGTTCCCAAAGCTGAAAAAATTTTTAGGTGGTAAACATTTTTTTACAAATGAAGAGGTCATAGCCGCTGTGGACGCTTATTTTGAGGAGTTAGACGAAGATTTTTTTAAAACGGGTATCGAAGCCTTACCGGGTCGATGGAAAAAGTGTTTTGAGCTCGGAGGAGAGTATGTTGAAAAATAAAAATAAACTCAAAATCGTGTGGTTTCATTAAGTATGTTAGGCTAAGAAATTTTCAAATGACCCTCGTATTATTTTATTAATACGTAATAACCGTACATACATACATATTATCATGGCTGTCTCTCATTGGGATAGGCAGAGACTGGAACGCCAGGTGCACCGATCCAAACATACACCCTCTCGCTTCTTCCACACTCATCAATCTCTTCATGCATGCTCTTCGGTTTTGGGTGCTTTTGATTTGGCCCTTTTGGCCATTACTTATTTGATCTATATGTGTGCGTCTAGGGCGGCTTCTCCCGAAATCTCCATTCACTCTTGCCTGATACACTTCTTTCGTAACTCTTTTGTCATTCATTCGTTCTAAATAACCAAACCATATCAGTATATCCTTTTCAATTTTTCACTACATTATCTTTCATTCCACAAAGTTCCCGTATCGTCCTATTTTTTACTCTAGCAATCATTCTCACTCCACACATACTCCTCAGCGCTCACATTTCTACTGCGTTCACCCTACTTTCATGCTTATTCTGCCATCCCCATGTTTCATTGTCGTACATCAATGTTGCCGTTAATACACCCTGAATGATAGCCAGGCGAGCTTTCTTCGATATGTTATCGCTTGTTACCACGGAGAACAACGCACCATTGATACGGTTTCCTGCTTTCACTCTTCTTTCAATACCGCCCTCACATTTTCCATCTCTCGTAAACATATAACCTAGATAAACAAATTCATTGACTTGTTCCGCTTTTTCATCTCCGATCATTATCTGGCAATCTGTAACACTAGGCTTTCGTCTTTATTACATTTATTTTCCTTTCCTTTTAGGCATAGATTATCTCTTTTACAGTAGGTGTAAGGGGAATGTGTGAATGTGTGATATTTCTTATATTTCGCTACTACGGTTGCTACATACTATTTTATAAATACATAGTAGTTAACCGTATGCGTCGATTATCGCCTCAAACCAGGTTGGCCATTTGCTTATTTGTCATCCGACTTAGACTTACATAAATCTTTTATTTTACTTTATTTTAAATAACAATATCTAGTGATTTCTTCATTAAACTTTTGACTTAGTCTTTCCGCAGTAATATTTAATTAACCCTATATAGTTTCGAAGTACTAAATGAAATGATCATCTCGAGTAAAATGAATAATAATTTGAAAATTTAAAGAATATGCCTGCCATGTTCAAATGTGTACTGAAAAATAAATTAAGTTACAACTGTACTTATTACAGGACTTTAAGGTCATAGACATCAATATTTAACATTTAGTTTTTTACACTAACGAAATTTCTTGAATTACCGAAAATCAAACATGAGTGCTTGGTCAACTTTTTCTGACACCAGGGAAAGCAGTCTAAAATTTTGGTTGAATTTGTCGACTCTCACTTCGAAGTTATAAGTGCTCTAAAAACTAATCTGAGCGAACCGAAAAAGAAGGAAGAGACTTTGAAAATAAATATACTTAAATTTTATTTTATGCCATTTTTTCATGTCTGTTTGTCTTGGCCTGGATGTTTTCAGAGGGGCGCATTAACTGGTTGGCAGTCCAATGCGGCACATGTGTCTCATGAATTGTTTCACTAGTACGTCCATGTGGCACATATGCCTCATGGCCAGTGATGTAAATAATGCTCTTTCGATAAATAATAGATTTTATCTGTATTATATTATTTTTAGTATTAGTAAAATATACAAGAACCACATTTTAACCAATCAAATTCTTAATTTACTTATTGAAACAAAAAATAAAGTTGACTTTGATATGGTACAGGTATGCTTTCTAAATCATTAGTTTTTCTTAAAAACGTTGTGATACACAATATGCAATTTTACATACTGTACATTCACTTGATACCATTTTACACTTTTTTCCAGCTTTTGCCGTCAAAATTTCATTGTGTTTCTTTTTGTTATCCTTCAAAATAAAAGAAAAATGTACTGACAATAAACACGTAAGTAAATATTTCATTCCCTTTGGAAGTTATCGATATAAAAAATTTCAATCATTATGACGCGTAAAGTATCATAAATATTTGAAGGCAATAATGACGTTACTCAATAACGAACCTTCATGAGTTAAATGTCATTATTACTAAGAGGACGTGTCGAGGGAAGTTTTCAAATTACTTCGGGACGGGAACATGTTAAAGTAGTCCGTCTGGGGACGTACCTCCACCTCACAATAAACTCCAGCCGAAATTCAACGCCCAGAAGGTTATTGTATTCCTGGGCTTGCCAGTGAGCGTCTAAGTAGTTGCTATGTTAGTACCAGGGGTGACAACGCCTGAGTGATACTTCCTATATTGCAAGCACTCATAAGCTACGGTAACCTTTACGTGGTAGGTCGTATGCCTCCCGACGTTGTACAAAGAAACAAGCGATAACATATCGAAGAAAAATCGCAAAGCTGAACAATTCTCAACGGACATATTTATGGAGCGTACGACGTACATGTTACCAGCATAACTACCAAGGCGGCATATTGCTATTGGTGGGGGTATTTATGGCCCGCGCTTGTAATCCACACGAGTTTGATTAAATTCGAAGCGAGCATCAAGTAGCGCAAAAGATTTATTGTACATCTTTACTATCAGTCGCGTCAAAATATATTCGGCTCGCTTATTGTATCGCGAATTTTCTATTTTTCACCAGACTTTCGGTTCGGGAACGTAATGTATTTTCAAACCATATGATTAATGCTATGAAAATATTTTGAATACGTTATGATAGATTAGATAGATGAGATTAATCCATGACGACATCATCTTCTGATAAAACACAACAAATTTGGTCATACTGAGTCTTGGCCTTCCTCGGCTTCTAGCCGTAGAAATAAGCGAGCGTTCACGAGAAGAGCTATAAATGTTAAAGGAACGAGTGAGGTGTGTGCGGATCGAGTTATGTGACGCCTTACTTCTGCATACCCCGCAAGGGACTTGGCGTGAATTTAATGATATTAATCCTTCCTTCTGAAATTATATAGTATGAATGTCAACAATCATCGGTTTTGAATATTTAAAACGTCGAGTCGATGGTATCTAATTTTGCTTTAGAGTTTTTAGGGTTACGTTCCCAAAGTAAAGCTAAAAACCCTTATACGATCACTACGTGTCTGCCTGTCAGTAGACCGACATGCATTTCTCTCGGAAAGTAAAAAGTATGCGAACGTTAAATATTTGCCACAGTTGCTTATCGAAGAGTTTAATGTGCACATATTGTTGACTAGTCTTCACAATCTGGGATGGCTGCCCTGCCGCCCTCCATCTATATCTGAAGTTGCAATCCGATAAATTTAAAGAAATTCAGATGTACTACTTTTTCTTTCATATATTTTTACCTTGTTTCTTGAGATTCCTTTTCATGGCAAAAAACTAAATCCCACGAAGTAAAAGTCCGACTAGCACTTGAATGGTTTTATTTATTTAATGTACTATTGCATAATTTATCACATTGATAGATTAAAAGCTGACGGTTAGTTAGGTACATTAAAATGCACAGATCACTCATGAACCAATTTATTAAACTGACAATTCTTGGGCTACCAACACCTATATTTAATAAATAGAAACTAAAACGTATGAAATTAAGGTCACTTTCGAACATCGGATGAGGATTTGTTTGTAGTTTAGATAGCTGAAAATTTAACTTGAAATTGTAAATATGTTGCTGATCCGTATTTACGAATTCAAGGATGAATAAAAAGATATTCTTTATTTTATGTACACAATATTGTTGCTATACAGCCCGAATATTGTGTATCGTCTATTGATGTTACGTTAAGTTTTCTTTATATCTTGTTAGTGTCTCATTATTAACTTGCACTCATTATAATAGGGTGTAAAGTATGAAATTGCCGTTATATAGTAATAGATACTTTGAGTTGACATTAAACCTTCATGGTGTTAGATTTTCGAGTGAAACTTTTTTCACATGATACCTATGAGGTTTTCCTTTAAAAAAATGTCTTAACATTTGATTTTCGAATTTCAATTGTTTTCTTCATTCAGCTTAGACGAGAAAGATGGCTACTTCGAAAATCCGAGTACGGAACCCTTACAGGATCACTTTGTTATCCGTCTGTCTGCCTGTCAGTCAAGACCGTTTTACTCAGGTACGGGTGGAGTTATTAAGCTGAAATTAATATCACATACTTAGGTCTGCAGTCCCTTCGAGCAGTGAAAAAAATCAAACTTCTCAGTCAACGCAATCAAAAGATACGACTATTTATGCCCCGTTCATGCGCATATTTAGACGCTCGCAAGAGATTCGAAATTTATACTTCCCGTTGAACTAGAACTCATAAAATTTGGTAAGAAGTAAGGTCATGTAGCACAAGTTAAGGAAAAAATCCGAAAACTGTAAATTTGTAGTCACGCATCACAAAAAGAAAGGTTTTTATGCGAAAATATTGAATAATGGAACCCTCGGAGTGCGAGTCGGAACCGCACTTGACGAGTGTTTTTAATACGAGTTTCGACGCGGACGCCACAGAAACGGTTCGCAATATTAATGCTGCGTTTGGAGAGGAGACTGCTAATGAACGCACCGTGCGTTTTTGGTTTAAACGCTTTCGTAATGGAAACTTCGACTTGAAGAATGAACCACGTGGAAGACACAGGTGAATAACGCTGAATTTAAGGAGATGGTGGAAGCCGATCGAAGTCAAACTACCCAGGAATTAGTGGCATGGTTTAACGTTACCTACAATATTGACTGATTTGCATCAAATCAGTAATATAAAAAAAATATGAAAATGGGTGCCTCATGATTTGACTGATCTGCAGAAAGAAACGCGTATTGAAACTTGTGTTGCTTTGTTGAATCGGTACGAAAAATGCAATGGCTGCCCCCCAGGTCAAACGCCGCAACAGTGCCGTAAAACAAAACTTACCAATAAAATGGTAATGATAAATGTTTGGTGGTCTCTTCATGGCGTTATTCACTATAGGTTTTTTAGGTCTCGTCAAGCAATAACAGCAGATGTTTACTATGCCGAACTTCGAACAATGATAGCGAAACTGGCAGTGAAACAGTCCCGAATCGTGAATCGATCTTCACCATTATCGCTCTATGATAACGCAAGACCTTACACAGCACCAGAAACCGTTGTAACTATACAGGAGCTGCAGTTAGAAACCATACGCCATCCTCCGTACTCGCCAGGCCACTACCAGACTACCATTTTTTTCGTGATTTGGACAATTTTCTACTTGGTAAAAAATTTTGTTCCCAGGAGGCAGTACAAAATGCTTTCACACATTTTGTCGAATCTAGATCCCCAGAGTCCTAGCGCAAAGACATAAATAAACTTCCGATTAGATTGCAGCAATGTATAGATATTGAGGGTAAATATTTTGATTAAATGAATATATTACATCTTTTTTTTTCAGTACAAATCTGCAATTTCATACTTTAACCCCTTATATATCCAAATTGTAGCCCATTGCTTCCATATATCAAAATAAATAATTAACTCCATGCAAATAATTTGATTGCCTTATCCAAAAGACAGGCGCGTGAAAACTCCTTGGTCTAAGAAGAAATACACCGAACCACAAGACGATCGCTTCTTAGTCAATTAAACGCTAAAAAATTCAATGATCGTACGTAAAACTTAAAACTGCATTTGAAAAGATAAAATTTGCATAAATGAGCTAATGCATTGTTCGTAGAAGGCTTCCCGCGGCCAATATACGACGCAATCATCGGCTCTCAAAATGATTGTCTCGGCAGGTTCGCTCAATGGACCTAAATTAGAGGATAATAAATAGTAAAATGACGGCGAGATCAATTTATACTGCTCCTCACAATATTAGGAAACTAATACAGTAAATCTCATTACGAATTGGTTATTGTGTTCATGTGAGTGAGTTACGTTATTACCTCACGGAAACTGCGGCCATATAACAATTCCCTGGAGGGTTGTTATGTTCATGCGAGTGAGTGACGTTACTACGAACAAGCCAGCGCTTGGATGACTATTAAAGTACAGATTAGGTATATCACACACATGATAGTGATACATCTACTTTATGCTACAGTACATTCTTAATGTGGCCGGGTTGTAACTAACCAGCTTAACAAAATATTTTTTGTTTTAGAGATGAATGCGATAGTCAGTTATTATCTATTATGCGTGTAGTACGTTACGGTAGAGACCGGGAACTTCATGTTTCTTCATGGGCGAGTATATGTCGAGCAGGACGAGCCGCAAGTCGAGGCCTGCTACTACATTGTACCTAATTCGAATCCAGCAATTATAATCCCACTGTGTAATGTTTTTTTTTAATACGTGAGAAAATGATATAAGGCCGAATGACTCATACAGTAACATTTTGAATAATATTAAATTTATTTTTTGCTCTGACGTACACTTCATTACAACAAAGACATCTGAATAGCGCGACTCAACTTGTATTTATGTTAAAAAGCGCCATATCGTACATTTTTTTAAAACAAGTCTAATATAACTGAATTAAGAGGATTGCTAACGGCTGCTATAAGATAGTTTTCCATTTCGGACCAATAGTTAAATTCCATATTTATTATCGTCCAAGCATTACGTACCCTCCTGAGTATTTTGCGACGCATTTTGCAAGGATAAGTTTTGTTCCTTTCTTAAATGATATTTAATCAAACTTTTTTATGAAATTTATGTCCATTTACTTTATAATCTTTCTTTTGCTGATAGTTATGTCAATAACTAATAGCAAAAAAAAGATAAAAAACAATTATTCTAAACTGTTGACCCAAGTTTACGTTAAGATATACATTTAATAGCTATTTAGTAGACAAATTAATGCCCAGCGATCATAGTTGGTTATCGGCCTAATCTAGTTCTTTGTTATTAGCTGTTGTCCCCGCTTCTACGTCGCTTCGATTCTAACCTCCGAGAGTCACCGGTATATGTATATTTGAAAGCTGGCGTCTATTTGTTACTGCTATTCTGTCTAATTGTAAATTGTCATAAAAATTCTAAAAATTAAGCCTAGTTCCAAGGTATCCAAGTGTTTTTATTTAATTATACAAAAATGTAGATCATAAAACAAATGACAATTGAGTAGTAATTTGGAAAATAAATTAACCCACAACAACTTATGTTACGTTTTTTTTAATATAATAAAAGGGTAAATGGGAAAACTGAACAAAATATCATCATCTACTTAAATAGTGAATAGAAAATTAAAAAAAAAAAACTAATGCGTCATGTATGTTTTAAAAATTTAAGGAATAATTATGGGCAATGTTTACATTCGTTTTGCATTTCGAAGATATTGACAACCTATTTGAACTATATGTTCATATATTTAGTGTGCAATTGGCGCAAAATTATATTTAGAGTAGCAGGCACCTTTACCTATATGTGGCACACCGGGCAAAAGAGACGTAACTCAGCGAAATATAAGGATCAGCCTGGGACAAGTATCTTAATCTTGCAGATAGGGAATATGCATGAAATTTATTTTTCGTTTTAAATCACACAATTATCATATAGTAAGTAATTATATATAAAAAGTAAAACAAAACTACTTTTTTTGGTAGTTTAGTTGGTTGCAGTTTTTTTTGTTTAGTTTAGGTGTTAAAAATCGTAAAAAATCAAACAGTTTCTTAACAAAAAAAAATCATAATTTGAATCATTGTCGTATTTTAAACACGTTTTACTATACAGCATCAATGTGAATGCTTGAATTACGTAAATACCGCTAATATTTAAATGAAATCCATACATTTCTTCATAGTTTGTGATGTCATGCGACGTCTTAGTGTCTAAACACACTATGCCGAAAATACGCGACCGAAGTTCCGCGGCTGATTTTACGTTCTGGCTTATTCGGCTGATATGACACACCATAAGCGTCGAACTTACGCGGCTGAAATTCGGTTGCGCAACTTTGTGTGTGTATCAGTGTCCGAGCGCTGTCGTGGCGCCGTGCCGTGTATACAGACGCAAAACAACGTTCGAACCGAACTTCGGTCGCTTATAATGTGTTGCTATACAAAACATCGCTGCCGAACTTACACCCGGTCGAAGTTCGGCTGTACCCTATAACGCGACGTAATTTCGACATGGTGTGTCGTCAGTCATTTAAAATACATTGCAGGCGTAGTCACGCCGAACTTCGGTCGCGTATTTTCGGCATAGTGTGTTTAAACACTTAGTATGAAGCCTTTTCAAGTCACGTGATGAAATGTCACCTTCAAATAGCATTATCTCGCAAACTATCGTAGAAAATTTTTATTTTGAGATATCTTCCTGTCTCTATCTCCTCTTTTAAAATGTGTCCAAAATTTTTTCATGCATATGCCCTATTGACAGTGTTATTTATTTCTCTCAATTTACGGTTTAATGCGATAGTGCAGCATAATATTTATTCGACATAAATCAAAAATAAAATTCTTAAAAACTAATACTTCATTTAAATTTTTATTACTAATCTAATTTTTATAATTAGTTATTAAATTCATGTGGGAAACTGAGCTCTCTAGGAAGGTTTTTTGTGTTGCCAGCGTCTACATAAGCTACGCTAGTTACTTTATATTAGGCGCATTGCTTGTTTTTGTCTTAGTATATAAAAAATATACATTTGAGAACAAAAACGGCATGGGTTATTCTATTTTCTATAAACATAAAAACACGTATTTAATTATTAGTTTGAATAATACTTATAATGTGATTTGCATTAAATACACTGTAGTAGAAACATATCAGTAGAATATTTGATCAAAAGTAACTACTACGTGGGTACGTACTACGTTACTCTTCCAAAATAGTACGGAAATCGATTAGAAATTAATATCAAGCAAATAAATACGCTTTGTTCATAAAACTACTGCCAGAAATTTAACATCGGACATAACACGGGATTACAAATTAGTGTGTAGTAATGAAAAAAAATATGATGGTGAAGAAATCAACATATTATCTAATTGTAATTTCTTCATCATGCAGCGCCCATGCAGCCAGTATCAAAATCTATATAAACTAATGAACTACAATAAAACTAGAAACGAACTGTGTGAAAATAACATGTAATTATTAGGAATCTAAATAATTATGTCATATTTTTGTTTATTACAGGGTTCTGGGCCCGACGGCAGTGCTACAACTTGCGGAGCGCGACGAGCCGCCGCCCCCAAACGCGCGACCGCTGTATTCCCTTGCGATGCGTGGCGCTGTCATATGCTTCTCTGGATTCAGGAAAAAGGATGAACTTGTTAGTATGAGACACACACTTTTCTCAATTTATTTAATTATTCAAACTATTGTGCATTTGTGGATATGGATTTCAAGTATGCTATAATATCCGTTTCGTAGGGTAAGAACGTCGAACCAAACATACATTTTAGAACAAACAAAATGCTTTCAGACATTCCTTTACTAGAGCGCTATACACTCGTAAATTTGACCTGTCAACATTATTACGAGGAATTTCATTCTCGACTCTCTAACATACAAACTTATGACTCATTTAATTAAAAACAAACATGCTATAGAATAAAGTTGCTATAGGATTTTCGTCTGATACTTGTCATACTTGCAGTAAAAAATCATGCATGTTGTGATTTTTACTACTTTTGTTTGTTCTTTTTGAAAGTATATATTTAGGTTATTTGACTTGTTTTTACATTTACCGATGTTCAATTATAACTACATCTATGTTGATATTATGGTACCATGCTACGAATTCGACTCATTATAATAATAGCTATGATTATCAGTTTTGTGATATTATCACAAAAACTACCCAACTAATTAATATGGGTAAATTTTCGAAATAAAAATTGATTATTCAAACAGTTGATATTGAACACGGTGGATATGTCCTAGTAAATAATGTATGATCTTACAGACGTACCTGATAACACTGATACACTACATGGGTGGGTCGATACGCAAAGACATGTCGAGCAAGGTGACGCACCTGATAGCGGCCGCAGCCACCGGCGACAAGTACCGGTACGCCTCGGGCTTCGGGCTGCCGGTGCTCGCGCGCTCCTGGGTCGACGCCTGCTGGGAGCGCCGCGACGACCCCGCCTGCATCGCCACCGATGACGGCATCATTGTTAGTATTGTTACGTCATTAACATACTCGAACGTTTGTGTTTATTAGTTGAGATTTTGTGAACATAAAACAGAGTTTATCTTGCCTTGGAATATTGAATGAATAAATTTTCATTCTATTAGTTGATAATGTTAAAGAGTAACATGTTACAAAATAAATTAATTTAATAAGATGTTAAGTCGTTTTAAGTGTAGAATATTTCTATGAGAATATACAAGAGGATGTATTGTGCGTTGCAGAGAGAGCACAAACTGAAAGTGTTCACGGGTGCTCGCGTCTGTTTCGTGGGCTTCCCCGAAGACGAGACACAGCATATGGCAGAGGTGCTCGCCGGTAACGGCGGCGCTGCATGCACCATCGACGATGCTGACTGCACACATGTCGTAAGTATGGATACCTACTTGAAATATAGTCGAGTCAGCCAAATTATTTACATGACAGAATAAAATGTTTCTTGACGTCGAATTATACCTCCAAAATACTTCCCATACACGATTATTTATATAACATGGCACATTAGTGACTAATTTTAGCATTATGAAATCAGCATGCACGTAGTACTATTGGGAACACACATTCATCACTTTTAGCGTAGTATCTTTGTAGAGAGTATGAATAAATTATATCGTTTTAGTTATATTAGTCTTATGGCTCTATCACTTTATTCTTCCTTCAACGGGCGATACGTTCGGCGATGCTCCAATGTCAGACATTGTTTGTTTAATAATTCGCATGGCGACAATGTTTACCTATCGCGTAGTGTCTCAATGCCAGTAGTATCGAGTGTTCACATAAAGCAGAAGTCATTTCCTATTTCCAGTGTGTACGCAGTTCTTTGGTTGTTATTACTTAGATGCACATTTTCATGGAACGTTATTATAATCTACGAGTCGTATGCGTTTGAACGATGTAGCAACTAGTGAAAATACGAGGGTTGCACGCCCGATGTCGCATCCCGCCACCACCCATTCCGCACGGCGCAAAGTCGACCCATTGTTTGATTTGTTTCACTGTCTGTCGGTGTCATGTTCATTATTCAATTATTTCACTGTATCATCATATCACATTATAATTTCAATCATTAGTATACGTACATGTCACAGCTAACAACTTGTGTATTCAAGAATAATATCACGCCTACCCATATTTGTTTAGTTTCAACGTCAACGCTAAAGTTATCTCATCAACGTACATTGTGCTTTATAATTGTCTGCACCAGTGCACTGTTTTGTAGATATTGGGTACTTCCTCCACTATCGCGACACTTCCTTTCGATCACTTTTTCTGTGCCTATTTGTAACTTCGTTACTGTACATACTGCGAAAACTGCTCACTGTTTTAATATTGTGATAAAAGTATACAGAGGTCAAAATATTATCTAATAGCCGCTTTTCTGTGTCTAACTACCGCTATCACAAAATGAATAAATATTGTCGTGCATGTTTATATTGGAATGGCTTCATTACATCATTGCGTGGTGTGTTTCACACATGTTTCAGGTAATGGCCAATGGGGAGACTTTCGGTCGTTCGCTTATCCTATCACCTCACCCGAGTTCGCCGAACTCGTCGGCAAAACCGTCCCGCGCTACTCCCAACCGCTCCCAGTCTACTCCTAAGAGATCTCTGTACCGCCGGCTGTCAGCGAGGCTCTCCGGCCGCCGCGCTAGCCCTAACACACAGAGCGATGACACTAGCGACAGATCTCACCACTGTGTAGAGAACCGTGTCCAACTTGCAAGGGATCGGATCAGAGAACAACGTGCCATTTCTAAAGACGAAACCGATAATATCAGTATTACTAGCTGCATAGGGAAATCTTTTACCGATGATGTGTGTTTAAACGACGACTTTAATAAAAGTATGTCCAATATAGATCTAGTAGAAATTCGCAAATATAAAATGTCTTGCAAAGAGAATAAAGATACACCTTACGCACTACGCGGCGTCGGACAGAATGCGAGGGATAAAAGAGAAGTGTTCAGAAACAAATCCATGAATGTATTTAATTTAGTCGATTGCCTCGCCCAGACCGGATCGCTGCATTCGTCATTCACGAAGAGTTTGTGCGATCTAGACACTAAGGATGATGCAGGCTTTTTGTTACCCACTTCGACAGTTGGCAAAGAATTGCAACAGTCTACCACAACAATTTCATCAGGTAAAAAAAGAAGTCGCAATTCTACAGACTCCAATTTTCAGGTTAGCGTAATCGACGTTAACTTATCGCCAGATAAATGCGAAGAGAGCAACTGGAAATCAATTAAAAGGTTAAAAATTAAGGATTCGTTTAAGTTTAAAAATAGACCAACTATATTTAAGAGAACGAAAAAGGAATCAGTGTCTAAGACTAGCGGAGACATCACCGTGGAACCGGTGAGTCCGGACAGCGTAAAGCCCACAGATCCCGCTGGCGAGTTCGTGGCCTCTACTTCGTCTCCCATTAGAGAGGACGATAACACGTCGATCTGCTCTGTTAACACAAGTAAGCAGTCTAGCTTTTTCGACATATCATTCGCTTCAAAGACTGTAAAATCTGCGTCAAAACTACGCAGAAGTGTCAAGTCGTTCACGGCTTCTTTTCGCAGTGAACGCAAAAAGAAGTACGAGAAACGAGCCGAACGAAATACTGTCGAGGTGGACGCCTGCCACCTTCCTTCGGATCTGAGAAACGTGTCTACTCCGAAGAGGGAACTAGACGAGATGAACTTGGACATATCTCCCGTACAAGTGGACACGGTAGACAGCACGGAGGGCGCGACGCCGCTGACAGGCCCCGAGGCGGATGAGCTGGACGACTCGACCATATTCAAAACTCCTCAAAGCATATGGGCGCGCGGCCTCCAGCCGCCGCCTACGGCCGCTCGGGGACCAGGGCCGCCCGCCGCCGCTACCCTGCCTCCGCCCCGCGACGCCCGCGCCCTTTCACAATGCCATGGAATATCGCTGCCGGTACTAACCCCATTTAATTCATTACTAAATCTTAGAGTAAGCATGTGCAGTGCTAGTATAGGCGGCCGCAGCCCCGCGAGCGAGTATCGGATCTCTAATAAAGCTCTTACGATGCATCCGCTCTAACCTGGCAGATCCGGTCACATAAAGTGATAAAGGTACCTCACCTATCCCGTGTCTGTGTGTCTCACTTTCAGCCTCTAGGGACAGCCGTAGTAGTTATTTTCGGTAGATAGATTTCGGTAGCGAAAAAAAATAAATATTTAGGTGTCTGAACATTTCCAACTTACAATGACGAAAGAAATTTAAAGTTATTTTTTATATTACATTGCATTGTTCTATACAATACACATGAGGTGATCAGTTTCACGGAAACTTCACTAAAAGTAAGGTGAACCGTATACTATTAGTGTTTAATTAATAATATGTGAATAATGCACACAAGCCTATTTTTCTCAAAGATAATTTATTCACATAATATCATTTAATCTTATTTTCATAAAATAGTAAACTTAATATTGAATTACTGATAAAATTATTAATAATCTCAAATGCATTGAGAAAACTCGAAAGAACGACTATTGTTCATACCGACTGTTGGTCCTTTTATACTTCATCATAATTGCAACATTTTACTGTTGAGATATGCATTTCCCTTCAATCAATAGGGATGAGGTGGTGTAAACAAACACCATCCAAAGAACAAGCGCCGGCACCGCTGGGCCACCGTGGCGTTTCAGCACGGAGGAGCTCGAGATATATAGATACATTTAGGCTACGGTCGACTTTGCTTGACGCTACCGACATCCTCAATAAAATGCCCATGCACATGAAATGATGGTATTATCCGCTTTAAACGATTGTACGTGTAAATATTTGCATTACGTGCCTATGAAGTCTACTTTCGCTACTAACTGTAAATTTACACAAGCATGAAATTAAAACCAACCAGTAAGAGCGTATCTCTGACATCTTTTATGACCTCCTCTGCCAGATAAGACCTGATGCGCTATATCCTATATGCATGCCTCATTGAATGAAGTATCGTCATTTTAATGAATTTGTAAACGCTTAATAGGGCGTGCACACAGGGAATAATTATTTATGCCATGTATAACATTTATCGAGGCATGTTAGGCCAGCAGCTAGGTATGTAGAATATTGGTGATGGAGAAAGGTCATACACAGGCAGCTTGAATAGTTTATTCATCGAAAAAAGTATTCAACCATTCAAGCATTGCCGATTGCTTAAGTGGTTATGGTTTACTTTTTGTTAATTTTCTATTGCTGGAGCAGGCGACAATTTTACTGCAGACTGGAATAATAATGCAAATGAGTGAAGCATTCAACTCAGTAAATCTAACAATTTAGAGCAGTTTGGCAAACTGTTTGATAACATTCCACTTGAAGCCGTCGTGACTCCTTAATCACTTGGGTGTGTGCTGCACATACTGAACGGGTTGAAAAGACCAAACCGTGGTTGCTTCTCGCTGCCTGTGTATGCCGGTATTACATTGTCAGGCCATGTCAGCGTAAAGTTGATAATGTGCATGTGTGTGTACAGGTAGTGGACGAACACAATACTGCTGTCGCGCCGGAGTGCTCCCTGCGGGTGCACGTAGTCAAGGCGGAGTGGTTCTGGGCATCTGTGCAGAATGAGGAGGCGCAGGACGAGCGGGATTACCTCTTCAAAGATGTAAGAAATTTTAATATTTTCCATAGTTGTAATTTTGTCAAACTGTCTTTTGAAATCAAAGTACATTTGTGTTTGTACAGCGTCCAAGAGTCTTGTTTCCATTTCTAAACATAAATTTGTATACAAATGCAAAGTTACCATTGTAGTATTCAGTTGCTTATGGGAATTTTAGTTTATGTTAGGTTACTGTGGGATGCTGGCCTCTAAGGGGTCAGCATCCTATAGCTGGGAAATTATTCGATTCTGAAATGATCCATTTTAATATTACGTATGCATAAAACGATAAAAAAAGGTCAAAGTGTAAAGCTTGACGTGCACTTAGTTGTACAGTTTTTTGTTAATTGCAGTAGTTACTATTTAATCTGCTAAAGATCACATAACATAATCAGAAATGTTATCCGGCAGTGCTTATCCAGTATTAATTGAACGAGTACTAAAATATAGTCAGCAACGAAATTATACAATAGTTTTGATATGGAAAACTTCTTATAAACTTGCAGAGTGGAGTGAGGTAAGTGTTACTCTGCAAAGTGGTTAAAGGCGTACCTGTAAAGTTTTGTTCAATTATATTTTTATACTTAATAAAAAAGTAACTATAATGTTTGATTCATTTATTGTTATTTAATCGGGCAGTATCTGGATGAGGTGTCCCGGCGGTCGTCGGTGGGTGGCGCCGCGATGGCTGTGGGCAGCACGGGAGGCGAGGACGAGGCGGTGGGTGGCGCAACGGGTGCGGGAACAGGCGCCATCGGTGCAGGCAGTACGCCGGCTCAACTTCAACGGCTCCGCAAGCGTAAACTTCGCGGTGGCGAGGCTGCGTTACACAAACGGCGATCGTCTGTCAGCGATGCTGTGCTGCTCAGCCTCTCCGGGAATCTCCTCGACTGCACACCTTCACCCGACGGCAAGCCTCGGCTCGAAGGTATCGCCGGTATAGTAAACGTATTATCTAATTCAGAATTCGTCTCCGAAATAAAAATCTTAAGTGCCGGGAGAATGTTTGTACATTTCCTACTATCAATATAATCGGTCCGGATTTTCCGATCGAATTGATCGAACTTATTGTGTCTAAGGCGCGATAATTTCTTGTATGCAAATGTTTAGGCCATATGGATTTTCATTTCGGACGGAACTCCAATTTGCATCTCCTTTTGGATGGACTTTACTTCCCATCATTCCTACGATTAGTAACATGTATTCCGATTTCAATATACCGCTAAAGTTAATTTAGTATTAGCTGTATTAAAAAAGATGCTCTGCGTAACATACAGGAAAATAACTTTAGAAGGTGAATATACTCGTGAATAATAACAACTTTTAAGCGTTTAACTTCGACGACTTTCCCATACAAATTCTTCTATCAACTGATCACTTTTATATAAAGAGTGGATGTTTCTATCAAATTTCCAAATTGTTCATAAGTAGTAATTTAGTAAATCTTATTAATATTCATGAGTAAGTTCACCTCTGAAAGTATTGCCACTAAATCGCCAAACTGTGTTGTGAAGATGGCGTTTGAATTAATATAATGTTTTACATTAAATGTTGCAGAGTCAGAAGTGACCGATAATGTGGTGCGAAAATTAATGTCTCCAAGGCAACAAGTATTCATGGAATTACTACAAACAGAGTCCAACTACGTGGGAATACTACATACGATAGTCATGGTGAGTTCTAGGTCTTACTAAGAGTTCTATGTCAATGCTATTTTTTACATAAATAATACCCAAGACGCGTATAATATAATATCCTAAAACTTGTGTTATGAGTAGCTTCCTATCACCTTTAGAGCCAAAGCCAAGCTAACCTGTACTCAGTGCACACTGCAATTAGCAAATGAGGCTCTGGTATAAGAGAGGTAGGGCATAGTGATATTTAAATCAGCCCGTATAGGGAAAAAACCTCATCTTGGGATGACTGCGTTGCCAATAAGCTCTTACGTAGTTTCTGCTTTACCAGTAGGGGTAACGCGCAAGACATACTACTTTAAGTAATAACTCTTATAGGCACATCACGTCAGGCAGGCCGGACACTTGTTTGTATCTCGCTCGACATCAAACGAGCTTTTAATTTGTACGTAAACTAAAGAAACACAGTCGCCTCAAAATCGTATTTGAGTCAGCCAATTTCGCATGTATCAACTTCATAATATAGGTTTTAAAGCTGATACATGCGGACTACTGTGGGTGATCTTTCGAGAGTAGACTTTCTTGGTACTTTATTCATACATATTATGTAAAAAATATGTTTTGTAACATTGTTATCAATTTTATTTGTAGATGTTCAAACAACCACTAGAAGAAATGGCCGAGGATGACAATAGTAATGGGAAGAATCAAGCTTTGCTCAATAATACAGAACTAAGGAACATATTTGGAAACTTACCGCCTATTTATGAATTACACCAGTAAGTTATTTAATTTCACTTTTTTAAAGACAGTTTAACAAATGTTTGACACTGTAAATAAAATATGTAATATGTTATTATCCTATCTAGAAAAGTAGGCAATTGCTAAATTAATCTAATCAGTCAGGCATGCCGTTGTATAACTAGTCTGGCCATAAATACTGTTACATAGAGACTTTTTTTTTTAACTTTTCGTTTTGATTTTGGAATGCGTTTATTATGTCTACTTCTTTCGATTTCCTGCCGTTTTGCATATTTATTAGAATTTATTATCAAATACAATATGGAATGGGGTGTTAAAGAAAATATGATTGCAGTGAATGCCTTGCACAAAGTGGGTATGAAGTCGTCGGTCATATCAAGACACTGCAAAAGCTTGGTATCGGCCGTATGTTTGTATATCGTACTATCGACAATATACCACTTCCTTTCGCCGAACCCACCTTTGATGTGGATTGTCTTATCAAGGAGTCACGAAGCGATATTTTGTGATAAAGGAGTGAAGACTTCAGTCAAAGTGTATCAAGAAACTGTCTTGGATCGTGTTGTGAAACGTCTCAGCAATACACTTTTTAAAAATGTACCGTGGACGTTTCAGCAATACTCTGCACCTGGTCATAAGGCACGAACTACCCGAGCCTGTCTTCATGCTCCAGACTTTATAAGAGCTGGAAGACTGGCTCTCGTCTAGCCCAGATCTAAACCAATTAGACCACAAATTATGGTCAGTTTTAGCGGGCATGGCCTGGCCGAAATGGCTAAATTTCACATGTAAACAGTGCGTAAATCCATAGATTCGTGGCCAGACAGATTCAAGGTCTGTATGCCAAAGGTGGCCATTTCGAATAGAATAATTTTTTATTTTTTGCTGAGACTTCCATAAATATGTACAAATCCCGACGCGTAACTTGACCTAAAATGGCGATCGGCGGCGCAGGTGCACTTGCTTGGATAAGTGTTATCACGTCATAATTATAAACATGAATTATTATTATTATATGAAAGTCTAACAAAAGGAATATACGAAAAGATTTAGTTTATTTATATTAAATAAAATATGAATCCATAGTCGTTGTCACTTATGGACATGACTGACGTCTTTAATATAATTATTGATTGCTATGGAGCCAGAACTGGGGGAACACTCTGTCTGATAAGGAATCTGATTCTTCAGTGCTGTTGTCAACAGTATCTCAAACTCGTAATTTCGGTAAGGTGGAAATTGTAGATTCACAGTCTTATTACACCTTTATTAAAATCGTCAATGCCTGTAACTGGTTTTGCCCGCCTTATTTTCTTCCTAAATGCGACTAACGATTCTGATAATTTGCTTTCTCATAAAATCTTTTTCACAGTGAAGCCGATGTGTTTGTAGCTTCTGTTGTTAATTTCTGAAAAACGGTTGTATTGTGTTCTTTCGAAAAAATGAAATACGTCGTGTACACCATTTTTCTTGCTTGTCTGTTTAAAGGCACGTGACGATGTCGTGCCATTTTTACAACGGTTTTGTTTACGTGTAGATAAATAATAAAAAATTACAAAAACTATGAATAACTAAAAAATAAACCATTATATAACAAAAACCAGAACTTAAACTTTTCTATGCGTCTATACTGTAGGACTGCAAGGGGCCTGCGCGGGTTGAGGGGGACGAGAAGTGTTTGCGCGGGAGTTGAGTACACCCCGTTGCTATTGACACGCACGTGCGCACCCCTCGTGCCTCATACCACACCTCGATTTAGACCCGAAAAATGATAACTACGCATGGGTCAAGTTACCTACATATGAGTTTTATTGAGATTACATTATTTCATAAAAATAAATGCATATTCATTTGTAACAGAACTTATGACCGGATTAGGTAGATAAGGCTTATGTAGCCATTGTCAAAAAAATCGTATTATTTGCGTTTGACGAGCTCGGTGGCGCAGTGGTGAAACGCGTTGTTACGTTACTTTGACACCAACGCTCGTGGGTTCGATTCCCACACAGGACAAACATTTGTGTGCATGAACATGTCTGTTTGTCTTGGTCTGGGTATTTTCTATGTATAATAAGTATGTATTTACAAAAAAAAAAATGTATTTACGTATGTTTATCAGTTGTCTAGTACCCATAACACAAGCTTCGCTTACTTTGGGGCTAGATGGCGCTGTGTAATTTGTCCGACAATATTTATTTATATTTATTTATATCCATCATAAATTCAATGACATTGTATTCATAGGAATTTATTTACGTTTATGTGATAGTACAAGAAATATTTTTATTTTAATATGGGTTTTGAGATGAGTGTTACTTGTGTACAAGAAATAAATTTAAACTTATTACCTACAAAGTCTAAAGACAAGTACCTATTTAGCCATCTATTACAATTTTATTACTTAATATGTTTTCTATAAATGTATTTACAAATGGGTTTTAAAAATATTGTTTGTAAAATGAAGCAGTATAAGTATCATAAACTCTTATTTATTTGATTATTGACACGTGGAAAGAATGCAGGAAGAAATAATTACGAAACAGATATATAACGCAAAAGTGGAAGGATGTAGAAGCCGAGGAAGGAGGCCAAGACTTACCTACTATAACGAAATTGATCGTGTTCAATCAGAAGGTGATAGAACACGATCAAATGATGTCAGGAGCCTTAGAAATCGGCGAGCATGCATAAGAAGAGCAATGAATGTTAAAGAAGCGAGTGCGGTATGTAAGGGATTTGGCGTGAAGTTATACATACATTGACGATGAAGTGACAAGTATATACGAATACAATCTTATCGCTATTTGCTTTCTACATATCATAGCTTTTTAAAGAAATGCACCTTTCCTGTAAAAAGATGTTTTGGTTCATAGAAGTCCTTGTCATATATATGGTCGACATGCAATCTTATCAATCATATAAATATCACGACTACAACAGGCGTATGCTGGAAGAGCTGCGACACACTCAGACGCACTGGAGTGAGGAGGCGAGCATCGGTCGCATCGTGCACAAGTACACCACGGACATGCTCAAAGCCTACCCGCCGTTCATCAACTTCTTTGAAAACACCAAAGAGATGCTGCAGCAGTGCGATCGTGAGAACCCAAGGTTTTTTTATTTGTTATTCTCCTTTTTTTGTCGTTTTATTAATGTATAATCATTAAGTAGAAGGGTGATCCCCCCCCTGTTGCAAAGTATCCATAGTCACGATACTGCTTACCATCGGGCAGACCGTATGCTGTTTGCCATCTTAATTGTGTAAAAAAAAAAAAACATTTTTTTAATATTTTTTATTCAATAACTGATAGCGAATAGGCCTACGACCTAATGCGAAGCGACGCTTTCCCCGGTGCTGATACAACACCTCCTTAGGAGCCTCCTCGTGGCCTTGCTCTTTGTAGGAAGACAACAACCTTCCCGTGAATTGATATTTAGCTGCGGTCTTCTGAAGGGTGAAGGAAATTCTTATCCTTAATATAATGGTACACTGGTATATTAATTATATTGCTATAAACACTCTTTCAGACTATCGATAGCCAATCAACAGCGTATCTGTATAACGGTGTATGTACCACGTGCAGGCGAAGTTGGCTTTAACTCTAATACATATGATCAGCCATACACATCCCACATCCCTGGCACTTAGCACATGGCCATTGTGGTATCTGTATAACGGTGTATTTACCACGTGCAGGCGAAGTTGGCTTTAACTCTAATACATATGATCAGCCATACACATCCCACATCCCTGGCACTTAGCACATGGCCATACAAAGAGCGCAACACATACTGATGGCTTATTTTTTATTCGGCATCATGTGGGATTTTTTTTTATACAATGTCGGGGACGGGAAGCATACGGCCCACCTGATGTAAAGCCGTTACCGTAGTCTATGAACGCTTGCAACACACTCAGTAGTAGTATCATTCGCGCCACCTCTGCTGCTAACACAGCAACTCCTTAGGAGTAAGAGCCGATTGGGCGAAAACCAGACCTTTCTTAGGTAACGTCACACGACTTTCGAAATACAATTTCTTGGACGTGCGGAGTTCCTCACGATGTTTGCAAATGATGAATTTTGGGTAAAGTACGAGTAATGACAGGTGGCATCTTGATTAGAACTATTTGATCTTTGTGTCCAAATCTGGATCTTATAATTGAATTTTGAAATTTATTCTCATATCTCGTTTCTTATTTTCAGATTTCATGCATTCCTGAAAATCTGTCAGACTAGACCAGAGTGCGGAAGGCAAAGTTTACAGGAACTCTTAATAAGACCAGTGCAACGATTACCTAGTATAAGTTTATTACTCGACGGTGAGTGTACACCTATTTGATATTTTTTTACAACGTTGTGAGGTATACAAGCATATGGCCCACATGATGTAAAGCAGTCACCGTAGCCTATGAACTCTTGTTATACATGAAGTATGGCGCGTATGATGCCACCTTTGCTGCTAACACAGCAACTCCTTAGGAGCTTACTGGGTGACCTCACTCAGACGCAGAAATACAACAACCCTCCAGGGAATCGTTATTTGTCTCCCGTTTTCTGTGGGGTAGAGGTACCTCCCCAGATGGGAGACGGAATACTTCTTCCCTTCTTCTTGCTTTGACTACTACTTTTACTTTTCTTAAAACACCCGGACCAAGACAAACAGACATGTTCATACACACTAATGTTTGGCTTATATGGGAAGCGATTAGCGAGCATTGGTGTCAAAGTAGCGTACCATCGTCAGGTGAAAAAGAAGCACACACTACTACTGCTTCGTTTGGTAATCGGCAGGGTGCATCTCATATCGGTGAGGTTAGCTTTGGTTCTAAAAATAATTACATCTCTCATTTATTTACTACATTTGTATGTTCCCGCGCGGAGACACGCGGTCAATGTGTTGTACCACGCGAGTTTACTATGCAAAATATTTCTGTACAACGTAAAAGAAACACCTTACATACAAAAAAGTTACCTTTTGCTGACAGTTTTCCTGATTTTAAGACACTGTTTAATAAGTGATTTATTTATTTATTTTGTTTGTTTCCAGATATTCTTAAGCATACACATAAAAACAACCCTGACCACTCCGCGCTGGTGTCGGCGCTGGCGGGGCTGCGCGAAGTGATGTCACACATCAACGAGGACAAACGAAAAACAGAGGGACAGCTGCAGATGTTCGATATATATCACGACATAGAACACTGTCCGGTGAGAATTCAACTTGAGACGTAGGGCCACTGTAGACTGAATAACCACCTGAATCTGACTCCTTAACTTCTTATCGAGAGCCACTCAAGATACCGGTTTCTTTGCCGGCCTTTACGAAATTTTTGTCATGGGGAAGGATGATAACGAGAATCGCACGTCGTATCCTCCGGTACATTAACACGATATTTAGGAATATTGGCGACAATAGTCCTATAAGTGATCATCTATCTGATAGACTGACTGGTCCAGTACAGTGTCATGCTACCGTTCTTGGGAACTGTCAATGGTTCGTGTTTATCACAGAGCTTACAAGGACGTATTTAATAGAAAGTTGTTGGTGAATAATCTTAGGTACTCGCTTATGTCTGTGCAAGTACTCGCCGTTAAAAAGATAGAATCAACGGGAATCTATGTCTGAGCGACTCGCTGGAAAGGTTGGCAGGCTCGATAAATGTCCATCACATTAGGATAGATTTACTAGCGTTATATACGTTTACATTTTTTTATACAACGTCGGAGGCATACAAACATATAGCCCACCTGATGTAAAGTGAATAGCCTCTGAACGCTTATAATACATTAATTATCACAATCTCTGCTGTTAACACAACAACTCCTTAGGAACTTTTGGTGACCTCACTCACACGCAGGAACACTACAACCCTCTAGGGAGTTGTTATTTGGCTGCGGTTTTCTATGAGGTGGAGGTACTTCCCCAGACGGGCTGCTTTGACGCGCCCTACTTCTCTTAAAACATCCAGACCAGGACAAATAGACATGTTCATGCACACAAGTGTTTGCCCTGTGTGGGAGTCGAAGCCACGAGCGTTGGTGTCAAAGTCGCGTCATTGACGACTAAGGCACCGAGCTCGTCAGTCATGATGATAATAAGTAATATAATGTATGTTATTTGTAGGCTGACCTAGTATCTTCACATCGATCGTTCGTCGCGCGCTGCGAGGTCGTGGAACTGTCAAAGGAGCTCTCCGGTAGAGGCGACCACATCGTGTTGTTTCTGTTCACAGACACGATGGAGGTGTGCAAGAAACGATCCAAAGTATGTATATACTTTATTTATACCTATTTCTTTATACCTAACCTTCATTCACTATTATATATTTAAATTGTATTTATCACAAATTAGGAATACAAAGGACGCCGTATTGCTGATGGCGTTATTTACGAAGCGACCTTTTGGTATATTCTAGAATGTCGCACGTAGTTATCAACCCCACAATGAAAAAAAACTCATAGATTTAATTAAATTAATACCATGTTTTTATATAGCTCTAATGCAAACAAACACTTGTAAGCAAATGTTTGTTTTGTGTACAAGTGAAAATTGCCATTTAATTTCACGCGCAACAACATAAACACTAATTAATTGTTACTCATTACCCGAATGTACAGTTCGGGTAGTAACTAGTTATAGTAGCTAGCTATGTTAGGCCTGCTTTAAATTGTGCGAGAAATTTCATATTATGCCAAGATCTCGTTGCGAATCTTCAAAGTGCACCAAATATGTGTAATGTTGGCTTTACCTCTAAGAGGCAAGGCAACAAATGTTTTTTGGTCGCACACTTTTGGAAAAGTATGCGACCAAAAAACGACAATTAACGTTGGTAACTGTTATTATTATTTAAACGACTTTAAATAATAATGACAGTTACCAAAATCCTATTAAATATATTTTTTTTATGAAATTTAAACGCTACTTTGACACCACGATTTTTGTTTTTTATAACCACATTTGTGTACATGAACATGTCGTTTATCTTGATCTGGGGGTTTTTAACAGAGGTAATGCGCATCACTAAGAGCTTGTCTCAGGAAATCCCTTCACCTCAAAGAAAATCACAGCCAAATAAGTAACTCCTTGTTGTTGTATTGCTACAAGTGAGTGAGGTTTTAAGCTCCTAAGGAGTTGCTATGTTAACAGTTGAGATGGTATCGCGGGAGCAATATTAATTATATAATAATATTTAAAGTGTTTATAGGCTACGGTAACCACTTTACATCGCGTCGACCGTTGTTTGATGCCTCTCGACGTTGTATAATTAGAATACCGAGTATGCCATATGAAAAGGATTCGTTAAACAATTAAGTAATTTTACAAATAGTAACTCACAATCATTTCTGAAATATGTCATTTATATGAAAATTTCCCTTTCCAGGCATTCAACGCCAAAAGTCCTACAAACGGCACAAGTACGATGAGGTCTAGTAAACCCTACAGGCATATACAGCTTATGCCCCTCAGTACCGTCAAACGGGTTGTTGACATTAGAGAAGCCGAAGGTAAAACTTATATCAATTATTTGTTGTGTTTCACATAGTTTCGTTAGAGAATTGGCTTTATTGCACTGCCGGTTAAAATGGACCCTCCACCAGATTTCTGAATAAAAAACTCTGTTATTTGTTACAAAACTTATAAAAAATTGGTAAAATTGTAATAAAAACGTCTATAATCATGAATCACATTTTAGATTAGCAATAGTAATAGACTGCGTTTCTCGAAAGCTAAAGTAAAAAATCCAAGACAGATTGTTAGAAATATATATATATATATCTTCACGCCAGGTCCCTTGCGGGGTAGGCAGAGAGAACCGAGCGCGGTCCTTACATACTTCACTCGCTTCTGTGATATTTATAGCTCTTTGCATGCACTCTCGCCGGTTCCTGGGGCTCCTGACACATCACCTTTTGATAAAACACGACCAATTTGGTCATGGTAGGTTAGTCTCGGTCTTCCTCGGCTCTACATCTTTCCATCCACTTTTGCATTGTATATCTGTTTCGTCATTCTTTCGTCCCGCATACTTTCTATATGTCCGACGGAGCATGCCTTTTCTTATCTTAACATTTCTGTTAAGATAAGAAAAGGCATTAATTTAATTTGTTAGAAATATTTTTCTTATTAATAGAGCGTTAAGAAATCCATATCATATTACTCCCAAATCATTTTAAAACTTTTGCGCGGCTGTATTTTTAACAAGCAGCGGGTTCTAGTTGCAAAAGCTGATGACAAGCGCAACACTTATCGGTGCGTGAGGGATATGTGTCGGAGGAGATGCTCCCGTGCTTCACCTTAGGCCCCGACCTACTTCATCATCGCGTTTCCAGAGATGCTTTTCTAAGTACGTCTTAAGTGCAGTTTCTATTGCTGATAGAGTGGTATATTCGAACCAAGGAATATGCGACTATATGCTGTACCAAAATGCTGTCAGAGATCTATGGGTAATTACCCCAAGCAATTTCTCGATAAACGTATATTGTACTGGTTGCTTTCAGATTGTCACAATGTATTCGCGCTGATGTGCCGCAACAACCAGGAGCTCAAAGAGAAGTTATATTCGTTCATGATCACTGACGAGACAGTCGACAAGTCGCACTTCCTTCGACAGCTGTGCAGGCAGATGGCCAACACTGTTTGCAAAGCAGATGCTGTGAGTATTGGAACTTTTCTGTATTCCTTAACCGATTTCTTTTTAACCTGTGGTACGTTCTGGCTCCCATGCCCCTAAATACCGGTAGTTTCTTGAGTAACCATTACCATGTCGGGTTTTCAGAAAAAAAAAAACTGAAATTGAAACAAAGAAAGAAATACACTTCTTTTGTATAACTTTAATAAGTCAATTATATATTATTGAATGATCTATCTAACGATCTTCTATCTATAACGATATACTCACTATTTATTTTCACATATATATTCACTTTTTATTTGTACCACAAAAGAAAGTGTATGTCTATTGGTTTAATAATGTATCATAGACTCTGTATCAAGTAATTTGAGTATAATCTAGCATGATTTCTATAAGATGTATGTAGCTTAGCTTGCACTTAGAAATAACAAATAACAGTAAACAGACTAGGTCCTTACATTCTTTAATATTAATACCTCTTTTTATAAACACGCGCCGTTTCCTAGTGCTCCTAACATCACCGACTAATAAAACATGACCGATATGGTCACGGTTGTGAGCCCTACTTTCGCATTGCATATCGGTTTCGTCAATCATCTTGCATTCTTTCCACATGTTCGAACCAAAGGAGTATGCCTTTTTATCTTAAAATGGACACTTTCTGATCAATTCTCTTTCTTATGTCATCATTGCGAACGCGGTCAGCAAGCCTTATGTCACAAAATTTGCGTAATGCTCATAACTCGACCGCATTTATTCTACTTGCATGCTCTCTCTGTCATACCCACCTTTTACTTTCACAAATTGGGATTCGCACTGCGTTGTGTATAGCGAGCTGTGCCATCTGACTTAGATTTCGATTGCCTAAAAGTTTGCCCAGTGCTCCATTCACACTATTCTCTGCACGTACTCATTTCTCTACATCATCGGTGTACATTCCATCCCAACTAAAACTGCTTACGAGATATAGAATCTCATCCACTTGTTCCAATACTACATGATCAACCGTAATACTCGTCTTTGTTCTGGTTTCCTCTCTAATTTCTTTTCTATTAACGAAAATTCTACATTCCTTTTGGATTAAAAATTAAATTGGAACACACGTGTTACTCTAATTGACTAATAAAATGTTACTGCCTTCACTAAACCCATTTTTTGCGTTTGGCGTAACATTCATAAAAATACCAAATATATACTGGTAAATATATACAATGTGTATGTTTGTAGTTTTATCCGTGCGGTGACGGAGAAAGAATACTAAAAATCACCGCCCCCTTTCTTCCCCTGGGTGTCGTAAGAGGCGACTAAGGGATTTCTTGAGATTCCAGTATCTCAGCCGGTGGTAGGGTAAATACCCGCCTGGTTGGCTACCACCGTACACGCGGCGAAACACCCGTGAAGTGGCGCACCTATGAGTACGTCGCGTTTCGGGATCAGCTGGTGTATAACCAGTGCTCGGGAGATTGTTGATGCGATATTGGAGAACAGTGGTGGATTCTGTCTATCCATTGTCAGGAGGACTGAGCTGATCCGTCGGCCAGGGAGACCCGTTGAAACGGTTGTTCCGCTGGCCGCCCGCGGTATAGTACAGGGGCCCAATCAAGTCTAACCAACTTGAGAGGCTGCCCTTTCATACCGCGCATAATCTCGGGGTAGATCGTCGTGCCGGTTGGTGACCGGATCGTGGGGACCCGGCGACTACCTCCGGGGGGGTTCGGGGGCCCTTCCGTCCGACGGATCAGTACAGCTCCTCTTTCGACAAACTAATGGAGAAACAGTCCACCACACTTCTTCTCCAATGTCGTGGCAATTCGCTCCCGCTTCACGCTTCCAATATCTACCCTTATGACAGCACATATAGGAAAAAACGGTTTTACAGCGGTGCACTCCCCCACTACTCTGTTCAAGGTCGAGTTCACTAACATCCGCGGACTCCACTCAAACCTCAATGCCGTCCACCAACACCTAGAGACGGCACGGCCCGCTATGTTCTTCCTGACGGAGACACAAATCCAGCGTCCAGCGGACACGTCCTACCTCCAGTACCCCGGTTACGTGCTTGAGGAAAATTTCCTCGCGAAAGCCGGGGTCTGTCTATTTGTTCGCTCGGATGTATGTTGTCGCCGTCTGCGCTGCCTAGAGGATTCCTCCTTTCCTATCCTCTGGGTACATGTAAACCTGGGCCTTCAGAGCCGTATTTACATGTGCCTATACCGACCCCATACTAGAGACACGGAGACGACTCAGCTCTTTGAGTACTTGAGCCGGGCGGTGGATGAAGCGCAGGAGCGGTACCCTACTGCAGAGATGGTATGTTTGGGGGACTTTAACTCTCACCACGACTCCTGGTTGGGATCCTCCATAACCAACCATGCAGGAAGGACCGCCCACGCGTTCGCTCTTTCCCACAGCCTGACGCAACTGGTAGATCAACCTACCAGAATACCAGATGTCGCAGGCCAGGAGCCCTCTCTACTAGACCTACTGCTGACCTCCCACCCCGCTGGCTACCGGGTTGTGGTTAGGGCGCCCTTGGGCACATCTGACCACTGCCTAGTATCCAGCACAGTGCCAAGCACGGCGCCACCACAACCCACTGCGGTTAAGCGTCGTGTCTGGCACTACTCGTCAGCAGATTGGGACGGCATGCGCGACTACTTTGCTTCCGTCCCATGGGGGCAGCGCTGTTTCAGTGAGAAAGATCTTACGGCGAGTGCTGCAGCTATTGTTGACGAGATCGAAGTTGGAATGGAATACTACATTCCTCACTCCGATGTCGTCATCAAAAGCCGGAGACGCCCTTGGTTTAATCGCGAGTGCGCTGAAGCTGTTAGTAACAAACAGGCAGCGTATCGCGCTTGGACCAGGGGTCGCGCCCTAAAAGATCCGAATATTAACTTGCTGAAATCAGCCTATAATACTGCCACCAAGGTCTGTAAGAGGGCATACATAAGAGCGGACGCCCAGTGCGTTACACAAGTCGGCACGGAGCTAGTGACGCACCCTACTGGATCGCGTAATTACTGGCGACTAGCTAAAGCCGTGCAGGCCAACTTCTGCCAGCCCTCGCTGCCCCCGCTGAGATGCCCTGATGGCTCACTGGCACATCAGCCGCAGGAGAAAGCCGATCTTATGGCCAGTCTCTTTGCGGCTAACTCCCGGATCGATGACTGTAGCACGCAACCACCATCGATACCCTCCTGTGGTTCCGTTATGCCAGAAATTCACATCAGACAGCGTGATGTCCGTTCTGAGTTACAGTCACTCGATGTCCGTAAAGCCAGTGGTCCTGATGGTATCCCAGCGATTGTTCTGAAAAAATGTGCAGCGGAGTTGTCCCCGGTGTTGACGCGCCTCTTTCGTCTCTCGTACTCGACCGGTTGTGTTCCGGAGGCTTGGAGAGAGGCTAATGTGCAGCCGGTACCCAAAAAGGGAGACCGTTCGGACCCATCAAATTACCGCCCCATTGCCGTAACTTCAGTGTTGTGCAAAGTCATGGAACGGATCCTTAACAATCAGCTGATCCGTTACCTAGAAGATCACTCCTTAATTAACGATCGTCAATATGGCTTTAGACCGAAACGATCGACGGGTGATCTTCTAGCGTATGTGACGCACCTCTGGGGGGAGGCAGTTGATAAACATGGTGAATCTATGGCAGTCAGCCTAGATATCGCCAAGGCATTTGATCGGGTTTGGCATAAAGCACTTCTCTCCAAACTTCCGGCATACGGTCTGCCCCTCCAGCTTTGTAAGTGGATTGCTGGCTTCCTGCATGAGCGTAGAATCCGCGTCCTTGCAGATGGACGCGCTTCGCGGTTCATGTCAGTGAATGCCGGTGTCCCACAGGGCTCCGTCCTATCGCCCACCCTCTTTCTTCTGCATATCAATGACATGCTGCCACTTGGTAATATTCATTGCTATGCAGATGACAGTACGGTCCATGGGCGATATTTCGGGCGGCCTAGTGCTAGTCGGGCAGAAATCGGTGAGAGGCGTGAGAGTCTTGTCGTTGAGCTGAATCGGGTTTTGGACCTCGTTAGTAAATGGGGTTCCAATAACCTGGTTGAGTTCAATGCCAAGAAAACTCAGGTGTGCGCGTTCACAACAAAAATGTCCCCATTTCATCCCACTCCCAGTCTTCAGGGCGCTACCCTCAATATGCGCGATAGCCTGAATATGCTAGGCATGGATATTCGTTGCGACCTAAACCAACGAAATTACATCGAGAGCCTCATTTTAACAGCTTCAAAGAAACTCGGAGTCCTGAACAGGGTGCGCCGGTTCTTCACGCCGGACCAACTTTGTCTTCTTTATAAGACTCAAGTTCGGGCCTGCGTGGAGTATTGCTCGCATCTCTGAGACGGCTCCGCACAGTATCTTCTCGAGGCTCTCGATAGGTTGCAGCGACGGGCTATCCGCATAATCGACGACGAAGAGGTCACAAAATACCTAGAACCTCTGCAACTTCGTAGGGACATAGGCTCCCTAAGTACATTTTACCGCCTGTACCATGGTGAGTGCTCTGAAGAACTATTTTCCCTTATCCCACCCTCTCCCTTCCGTCATAGAACCACACGTGCAGGCTTGCGATGTCATCATTCCACTGTTGAGGACATTTGTTCTCGTACTAAAAAGTTCGGCAACTCCTATCTCTGTCGAACTATTAAAAAGTGGAACGCCTTGCCTGCACATGTGTTTCCTCCTTCCTACAACATGGGATCCTTCAAACGAAGCGTGAAGAAGCACCTTGCGGGCCAGCATGGTAGCGTCAACTGACAGGACACCGTAGTCCTTTGTCAGTTGCCGCTGCAATTTGGGCTCCCCTTTTCGCTTACCAACAGGCGAAGAGGAGCCACTATGCTGAGCCAATATAAAAAAAAAAAAAAAAAAAAATGTAAAAACCTGTTCGTCAACATATTATTTTGTCTACAGGACAAGTTCCTGGCGTGCCTGGAATCACACCAGCTCGACATCGACACCAGTGACTTGGCGCTCAGCACGCTGTCTAAAGTATCCAAATTCGCCGCACGTACCAGAATCAAGGTATATATATATATTAGACCAAAAACATTATTCACTTTTTATTTGTACCACAAAAGAAAGTGTAAATGTCTATTGGTTTAATAATGTATCATAGACTCTGTATCAAGTAATTTGAGTATAATCTAGCATGATTTCTATAAGATGTATGTAGCTTAGCTTGCACTTAGAAATAACAAATAACAGTAATCTGTTGATAAGTCACGAACACAATAAGAGTTACGCGATATCTGTCAATATTCAGTACTGTCATATCTATGTAACTAAGGCATGAAGTGTACTTTGAATATGTTTTGCACTGCTGGTCACCGAGAGTCACGCATTCATTGGTCACGATGATACTACATTGAATGTTGTAATAGTAGCTTAATTATCTCAGATATCTGTAAAAGAGGAGTACATTATAGCAAAAGTTACACTACCTGATGTTTTAGGGAAGCACGGATTCACTGGGCAGATACGAAGCGCGAAGAGGTGGCTCTACAATGAGAACAACTTGGGGTAGTTGTAGTACATAGATGATAGTGTAGTAGTAGATACCTAGAGGCGGTATGTGGCGAGCGTTGTGGTTGTGTTGTAGCTGGAGGCGCTGGCGGGGCTGGGCGGCTGGCTGCGCACCGAGCCGACCACCGGGCTGCTAGACACATGGGTATTGCGCGCTCACTTACTCGCACAGGTCTGACGCGCCACTGGCACGCTCCTCTCTCAACGCTCCGTCCCCAAACACTAATATTTCATTTGATGCTGCTTCCTGTGTCCACTGAGGGATTTCTCACAAAGGTGGCGGTAAAGCGTTCCATCATTTTCTTTTATATAGTAAACAATTGCAGCGACGGGTCGCTGCAGTCGTTTACTATAGAAAGTGAATCGCTTGAACGGGTAACCGCGTTGTTTGCGAAATCCCCTCAATTGTAGCTTCTTTATTTCATATATTAATTTCTGGTCGCGTCATTGTAAGTGTACCACTTTGGGATTGTTGGAGACTTATATTTTCTGCTATCATTACCGACGCAGGAATCAGTGTGTACACATGTAATTATAGAATCGATCCGTCATTGCTTTTTCAATGACACATTGGCAGCTTTTTAATCTGTAATATTAACTGACGCTGGGCCGTCTTTGTGTCGATTTGTCTGGGATGGATGTCGGCTATCGCAAGTGTCTCGACACCTCTCGACGTTTGTATAACACGTTTAATATTAATCGTGTGAGAATCAGAGGAGTGAATGATAAAAATAATGCTTCGCTTATACATTTGTGGTTAACAGTTTTCGTGAGCGTGACATACATGGTTGTTGGCATTCATTCATCATCTCATAAACCTAACTTATGACCAATTCATTTCCATATTGATCATATTACCGTGTTATCACAAGACAAACATTTATTTCTAATCAAGTACATAATAGTTTTGTATTTAATTTAAAAACTACTAATTTGCAAGTCACTAACACGTATTTTATGAAAGTAACTAAAAATAACTAGAATGGTTTAAACATGTACCAGGAGGAAACTTACTAGCGACATTCCCGAAAATATGGTGTTATATTAAAGTTCCTTAATGGATTTCAAATAGTTAGAAATATATGCATCGTCAAATTAAGTCATTTTCTCTCCTCTGACAAGTCATATCGTAACCCACTGTCGCGATCAGTGTTGCCGGTTGAATATTTTAGACTGCCGTGTTTGGTATGTCATATTGCCGTGTTTCAATTAGAAATCTGAGATTGAATAGCCGTAGCAATAGAAAATAATAAAAAATATTTTATTAATTTAATCGGCATCAGCAAAATTTTAATCATAGTTTAATCAAAGTTATAGTTTATCATAAATGTAGTTCAACAAAATAAGTTTAGAATATCTTGTACAAAATCTTCTTATTTTAATTATTTTTTCATTGTTACCATGTTAATCCATATGCACGTACAACTAAGCGTACGTGTGTAAAAACAAAACCGGTGAGCCCTGAAGACTGTTACGAGGCACCAGCACTATTAAAACAGAAAGATTTACATACTTTTAATCCAACACGTACACACTAATATGGTACACAGAATAGAGTAAAGAGGTAGATCCCGCTACGAGCTACGGCAATGAAAATGCTGCCGCAGGCCGAACGATTTCATTATTTTTGCCCTAGGCACACGGCACGGCAATTTCCGTAGCAGTGACAACATGGTCGCGATTGACTCTAATCTCTATTAATAACATACTTAAACTCTATAGTAAATTAATCAATATTTAAATAATAATTTTATATTATTTATATTGGAGTTGTTAGTGAGGTTTTGATACTACGAAAAGTATTATCTCTTTTAAGTGTATTACGCTATTTAAGTACCGATAATCTAGTTCCAGAAACCAATCAATGAAGTGCCATTCATTGACACAATTCGTATGCTTTATGCGTAAAACAGCTGGCTCGGGGTTGAGTACCTTTGAAAATATTTTCTATGAAAAGTTTTGACAAACCGTAACTCGAAACGGATAATAATAAAAGTTTGTCTTTTTTCGCTGTGTCGCTCGTGGTTTTCTAGGGTGTATATATATACCTAATCCGGCCATGAGTTCTGTTACAAATTAATATATATGCATTTATTTTGTTTATGAAGTAATGTAATCTTAATAAAACAGATGTACATATTTATTGGAAGTCTCAGCAAAAACTTAAAAAAATGATTCTATTCGAATTGGCCACCTTTGGGTTTGATACAGATCTTTAATCTGTCTGGTCAAACTAACCATAGTTTATAGTCATAAGTTATAGGGGTTCAAATCTGGTTTAGACGATGGCCAGTCTTCGGCTCTTATAAAGTCCGGAACGTTAATTAGAGCCAGGCTTGGGTAATTCGTGCCTTGTGACCAGGTGCAGTCCTGCTGGAAAGTCCACGGTACATTTTTAAAAAGTGTATTGATGAGAGGTTCCACAACACAATCCAAGCCAAAGTGCATCAATCTCTTGATACACTTTGGCTGAAGTCTTCACTCCCTTTTCACAAAAATGAAGCTTTGTGACTCCCTGATAAGACACCCTCCACCAAACTATTACAGACGCAGGATGATTACCACGTTGTACCTTTCCGGCCACTTCGGTAGCTTCTTTAGAACTGTATGCGTACACTTTGTCATTTTGCTTGTTGTAGTGCTCTTCAATCGTGAAATGTTTTCATTAGTAAAGAGGATATTTATGTGCCTTTCACCTGCGTATCGCGACCGAAGGCATTTTGATCGATCCATTCTGTTCAAATTTATGGATTGATTTAGGGTATGTCCTGTATATCGACAATAAGCGCCGAGCTTTAGGTCTTGTTTTATTATACACGACAGACTCCTACCCAGAATCTTCATTTCTCGCGATAAGATTTTTGTTTCCTAATGGGGTATCGGCGAATTCTGACTTTAACAGCATTAACAGCGTTTGTAGTTCTAACAGCACGCGGTCGCCCCGATCTTTTATGGCCTTGAACAGAGGAAGTGTTGGTATATTGTCGATAGTACGATATACTAACATACGGCTGATACCAAGCTTTTGAAGTGTATACGACCGACGGCACCACTTTGTGCAAGGCAATCACTGCAATCCTATTTTCTTTAACACCCCATTCCATACTGTATTTGATAATAAACCCGAAAAGTTATGTAAAACGGCGGGAAATCGAAAGAAGTTTTTAAGATAATAAACCCGCTCCAAATAATTAAATAGTTGCAAAAAAGAAAAGTTTCTATGTAACAGTATTTATGGCAAGACTAGTTATATTTGAATTTTTAAATAAAAAAATTGAAGTAATAGCACACTGGTTTCTAGATGCTATGAATTAGTGTATTTTGTGTGGTCACGGCTGTGTGATATTTTTGGTTGTCGGCGGGGCGCGGGGTGGGCAGCAGGGGCGACGTAATGACCGCGTTGCGTGTGCAGGTGGGTCGCGCGCTGTCCTTCAACAAGACGCCGTCGAAGTTGAAGCGCGCCATGTCGTCGATGATCTCACCGTTTGGCTCCGCGTCCAACCTAACGCCGGCCTCGCAGCTCGCGCAGATGAGGCTAGCTAGCTGTAACAATATAAATGTAAGTTAACTAACAAAATGCTTAAATCTTGACTCCGTGATAAAAGATTTTATCTATTCATAATGTTAGTTTAAAAGAGTGCTAATTATTTAGACGTACATAAGTTACATCGCTTTATGCATCTTTATCTGTAAATCTAAGGTTGTCAACCGTCCCGCGAATTAAGGTTTTTTTAATACTACGTCGGGACGCATACAAGCATACGGCACACCTGATGAAGTATCACTCGCGCGATGCCTCTGCTGTTTACACAGCAACTCCTTGGGAGCTTAATGGTGACCTCACTCACACGCAGGAACACAACAACCCTCTAGGGAGTTGTTATTTGGCTGCCGTTTTCTGTGAGGTGGAGGTACTTCCCAAGACGGGCTGCTTTGATGCGCCCTACCTCTCTTAAAACATCCAGACCAAGACATGTTCATGCACACAAATGTTTACCTTGTGTGGGAATCGAACCCACGAGCATTGGTGTCAAAGTCGCGTTATTCACTACCGAGTCACCAAGCCCGTCAAAAGTCGTCAAGGTGTGCGTGGGACGCCAATTGTGGCGTTTGTAGGCATGTCCACATTTTACACGTTTTAAACTACCTACGAACAACACTCGCTCACTTCATCCGATCATTTCTCCTTCACCCACCACTGAAATTAAGTTGACTGTGTTGCAAAGAACATTAGTCGAATTGAGAACCTCCTCCTGTTTTGAGGTCGGTTAAAATAAGGTTAGTTGATTTTTCTTTGTATAACGTTAGGAGGCATACAAGTATACGGCCCACCTGATGTAAAGCGGTTACCTAGAACTATAAACGCTTGTATACATTAAAACATCACTCGTGCGATTCCACCTCGGCTGCTAACACAGCAACTCTTTAGGAGCTTACTAGTGACCTCACTCACACGCAGGAATGGAACAACCATTCAGAGAGTTGTTATTTGGCTGCGATTTTCTGTGTCGTGGAGGTAGTTCCCCAGACGGGTTACTTTGTTTCGCCCTCTTTTAAAATACACCCAGAACAAGGCCAACAAACGTGTTCATGCATAGAAATGTTTGTTCTGTGTGGCAATCTAACCCTACGAGCGTCAGTGTCAGACTTCTATGAAGTTTGTTTTTTATTTTATAATTGCTATAGACCTTGAACTTGACGTCTTTTAAAAAAATCCCACTATTTTAACCAAGTTTATTTATTTTGCATTTTTACCGCAAGTCTCCCGCAAATTCGAACCCGAACTGAGGTTGGCTAGACTATATCAATCCCATACCTTTAACATTCTATTCTACTACCGTTTGATAACCGATACCTTCTGGGCTCTGGAGTCTAATGATATCATGGTCATATATCATGCGATACATGTATGCCAAGTGCGTTGCTTTGACATGAGTTTCTGATTTTATCGCTTGAATGCTGGTGGCTCTACCTTCGATGTCATCTCACAACGCCGACGCACGCTCGCACGTGGTGTGCGTGGGGCAAGATCCGATCACCGCTGCATGCTGGCGGCAGCCTGGTACACTACAATTTCTTTTCATTTGCTCTAGGATTGCTTTGATATTTACTGGCTTAAAAGATAAAAAGCTCAGAGGAAAAGTATCTGGAACACAAATCACTATCTTCCTGGATGAGATCAATCTGGTTTGTTAATATTCGCAAGTTTACTAGCGAATATTAACAAACCAGATTGAGAAATTCATTTTGTTAAGAGATTATATTGAGTTACATACATTTTGTAGTGGTATTATATAAAAAAGTGTATTTTGTATGCTCGACATTCCTCATAAAATTTATTATTACGCATAAGTGTTCAAATCTTAATGTTTAATAATGGGCATATTGTTGTAACACCTAACATTATCTAGGCATAATTTTAGCAGTCATACAAATGTCGAATCTTACATGTTTAATGTTCAAGTTGCCGAGTAAAGGAAATAAGAGGGTTATCAACCGTAAACTCATATTAACTGTTTGTCAAAAATATAAATATCAAAGACGAGTATCTGCGATACCGCGGTATATTGCGCGACTGTTTACTTGTTTCAAGATGTCTAACGGCGAAGAAGTTCAATATAACTCTCTTTCTTTTTCGCCCACAAAAGAATTTTATATGCACGATTCTTAAAGTTTTTGTCTTGTTAGTCACATATTTTTTTAACTTTTCGCGTATTTCAAATTCCATGCTGTCACTGTGAAACATTATTAATTTTTAAAATAATTACAACCGTCAGTTCTCATTGGTGAAAAGGTAACGTGTCACAGCCGCACGCAGGCGTATGCGACAGCGCGGTGTGTATTAATAAGAAATCTCGTGTCGCATTGCATCTGCGACACTTTCGGTATGAACCTTCGTATAAAAGTGTTATACATTACAAGTCTAAGACTTGAGGTGTTGGGGTGACTTTTTAGTGTATTATTGATGGTTAATTATTTTATGCTGAAAAATGTGAACGTTGATGCAATTAAATGTGCTGATCATACGTTCGATAATAGATTCTATTATGACACACAGATGCACCTAGGTCAGTAATCTGTGGGTCCTGACGGGCGGCCTATATCTCAGCATTGATATATTATGGTTGATATTCCTACTGTTGATTACAGGAGATGGGCACGAGCGGTGGCGGCGCGGCGGGCGGCGGCGACGTGCTGGTGGCGCCGCTGTCGGTGCAGCCGACGCGAAAGGCGGCGGCGGCGGCCGCGGCCGCACTACGCCGCTTCTGACGTCGCGCCCCGCGCTCCGCCTGACCGCCGCCGTTGCCTCGCAGACACACTCCACAGTAAAGTTCGGTTGATACATTTTCGCGGGGACATTTAAAGACATATCGCTGGAACGTTCCCCTCCGTTCCACCCGAACTAGTGATACAGTGCTAACGAAACTTGATTACAGGACAGGGATATGGCAATGAAAATATTTATTTGTTATTAAAAACAAAAAAAAATGCCAGGTCGCTTTGTATGAGTGCTAGGAGTGCCTTCGTGTGAGCCGGTTGAAATTTTGTTGGTCTTTAATAAATTATTATTCGATAGTATTATTATTATGTATTGTTACAACGAGCAGCTAAAGATCGAATATTAGCCTAAAATTATATAATTATTGCCACGAGATTGATGAACAACGACTATATTTCATGAAGCTTGAAATAGAATTAATGATTTTTAAGAGTGTCCTAACATAATTTACTATGACGTCCTGTATGTAGGTATGTACATAAAATATAGTCGGTGTTCATTTTTATTATTCTTAAGATCCTAAATCTTATGAAGATTGTTGGTTGGGATCGATCGACTACTTTCAACAAATGTAAATAGAATATACAACTTTGTGTCACACAGTAATGTTTATTGATATTATTGAGATACTCTGAAAATAATATGTACATATTGTGATATTTTAATTTAATCGAATAATAGGCATCGTAGGTTATTGTTGTATTGACACTTGTCCGTCGGGTATTCCGTAGCGCCGCTCGTCCGTGCACACAGCGCGCGAGGCGCGTGCCGAGCTCGTCCGAGCACGCAGGGGCGTCGCCTGCAAACTGAACGACGAGTATCGTAGTCTCTTTTTAAGTTCTCCAGTAGGATTTTTCAGAGTCTCACCCTCTTATATGTGTCTCAGTTGATCATGTGTACACATGTTCATGCATTGTACAAAGATCTATATTTATGAAAAAAAATATTGATTATGTACAATAAACTTTATTTCCAATCAATTCCTTGTTTTTTTTGCTCTAGCATTTAAATGTTTAATTAACCAATACTTGTTATATAGCATTCGTATTTTTATAAAGCGTACATACAACGGTACGACCCATCTGTTGTAAATCGGCTACAGTTGCCTATTGAAATACATTAAGTATCACAAGCACGATGCCGCCTCTGCTGCTACTCCTTAATACTTACTGGTGACCTTACTCACACGCAAGTACACAACATCCCTCCAGAGAGTTGTTATTTTAGCTTTGGTTTTCTGTGAAATTAAGGTACTTCTCCAAACAAGCCGCTTTTATGCGCCCTACCTCTCTTAAAAACACCCAGATAAACATATAATGATCATGCACACAAATGTTCGTCCTGTGTGGAAATCGAACCGACGAGCGTTGGTGTCTAAAGAAGCGTTACTAACCATTGTAACCACTGCGCCACTGAGCTCGTCAGAAATTCGATGCACTAATTGAACCTTTGGTATACCGAAGGACTCGCGAACCTGTACCCGGAATCTGCCAGCAATATGGCGTAATTAGAGAGCGTACTAGATAGGATTCTGAATTTATTAAATATTTTAAGTTATGTACCGTGATTCAAATCCCAATAATTTATACGAGAGGGCAACTCGGCTTCTTTCTCTTTCTAACTTACCGTCTACAATACATTGCTGTCTCGCTCGCACATCTCCCCATTCACCCCATCACCGGCAGTGTCGAACTTTGGCTTAGTTTGTTCGACTTTTAGCATTTCAGCAGCAGACAGGAAAGGTCGTTCTTAACTACAGTGCCAGATACTGTTGAAATCTATACATACAGATAAATAAAATCGGAGTGTCTGTTTGCAATATTAAAATAAAAGTTTATTACTAAATGCATATGGATGTATACACGGTACATATACCAAAATATTTTTTACAATTTTTGTCGTGTCTCTGTTTCGGCTAATCTCTGAAACGGCTGGACCTATTTTGACAGGACTTTCACTGGCAGATAGCTGATGTAATAAGGAGTAACTTAGGCTACTTTTATTTTAGAAATTTTATTTATCCGCGCGGACGAAGTCGCGGCACAGCTAGTTTTCAATAAATTTATCAGTTCGAAGGAGTAAAGTTTAAATCATTCTTCTAAATTGGTGAAATCCAAGTAAATGGTAAATCATTTTTACAGAGTAGTAATAACAAAATTTCAAATAATAAACCATATCTAACTACCCACATTTACTTTGGAAATCGAGATAACGATTTTCGTTTGATTGGCCATCGACATAATTAAATACTTATAGCGGTTTTCCGTTCGAAAGTTTCGTTCGTTTATCCTCATTATTTTTCGGTTTAACAAGTTACTGCTTTTAGTTACTACGGACAACGAAGTAGCTGAAAATAATGACACTGCTAATAAAAAGAGGGCGCGGTCGTCTTCATCATCGTCGTGTACGTCATCCAGCTCAAGTTCGAGACTCGGATAACTTGAGTTACGAATTAATAAAAGATAAATGAAACATTGTCCAGTGGTGATATCCACAAGGTGTCTGCAGATGTCTTGTAGCTAGTCTGTGGACGAAGAGCCGATGCTACGGAGCAACGCCGAGATAGCATTCTTTCTTTGAAAACAGATCCGCTTATTAAAATTTCGTTCCGAAAAGTAGCCCGTCATATTCATATTTGTTCGAACTGGTCGCATTTTGTAATGCTATAGAAAAAGCTGGTGGCGTAAAGAAAGCTTTCTGGTCCCAACCAAAAGCTAATTCCAACAAGGCTGGTGCGCAACCAGGCCCAAGTGGAATAACAAGGCATCCCGCACAGGGAACCAGCAACTGCGCACCTGCGCAAGGTGGCAATAGAAATAGGGAGTATGCGCAAGTCGGGACTGGTTGTACCATCCCAACCTCTTCTGATCGAGCTCACCACCATGGATATAATTGCAATAACCGCGATACTGCATGCAATCTACAAGCCTATAACCCGAGATTCCTTTCTGGGGCGTGGTTCCGGACATGCAAAAAGGGGACAAAGATTCCCAACACGGTGGTGGCAAGCGTCCGCCCTCCCCATACCACAGAGACAAGACCAAAAACAAGCAACGTAAATATTAACTACGTGCCTTCAAAATCTCTGCATTCGGTTTATATTTGGGCTTCGCAAATATGACCATGACTCCGAATTTCGCACTCAGCTCAAGTGGTTCCCTATTACTTTTCGTCGCAACTTGCACTTACTGTCTTTGCTCTATACTATTTTTTTCAATCCCGCCACTCCCTGTTACCTCAAAGACCGTTTCGCATTTAACAGAGACAGTCAAGGTCGAGAGTTACGTCAATCCCTTCTTCTCCGTCTCAGAACACCACTACACACCTCCTCCTCCTTCAAATCTCTAGTCAAAACGTACTACCTTTCCCTAAACGCAACCTAATCTTCACCTTTCTCTAACCTCTATTTCTTTTTTTTTTTCACTTTTTCTATCATTACTGCTTATGCATACAGCTACAGTATCTATATTATGTAAATACAATGTATATATATTATTATATATTTATGTTATAAAATTTACTCAGCGCCACCTACATGTTTTTATCAATTTTTTTTTGTTCTTTCTCAGCTAAAGGTTGTCTGGAAGAGATCGCTTAGCGATAAGACCGCCTGTTGTGCTTTAGTTCATAAGATTAATATACATTGTAATTTTATGTTGGTGCAATAAAGTATTTTTATTATTATTATTACGTGCCAGTTGAGAATGCGCAAGCTTGCATTGCCAGAGGAACACCTGGCTCGTCAATTATATAACAATTCAATTTTTTTTTATTTGTCGGCCATTTTGACCATGTTCCGAGAGATAGGAACGGTGTTCCTGAACATTCCTATTCTACTTTTTTATCTTTATCAAAATTCGAATATTCGAAAAAAACGCACACACAATCAAACACACAGACAAACGTACTCGTATATATTTCATATAGGAACGGTGATCCTGAAAATGGGTACCCCAAAGATGTTCCAAATGTTAAAAATATTACATGGTTATCGCATACCTTTTGCTCGGAAACCACCATTACTGAAACCAAATCTAAAAAATTGCTTATTCCAAACGCAAATATTCAACGAAATGACAAAAATCGTTCAGAAGTTAATAGTCGACGGGTTCATCGAGAAAGTCTAACCAAGTCAGAGTTTTTATCGACACAATTTATGCGCCCAAAAAGCGATGGCATCTCGCGAGCAATTTTCAACCTCAGACCATTGAACGAGTACATCGATACAAGTCCATTCAAGCTGATAAACATGTATAAAGACCCAATCTTTCTCCGGGCAAACGACTGGTTGTGCAAAATAGATCTGTCCCAGTTATCATCTTCCGATAGCAAAGTCCCACAGATGCTTCCTAAGACTCGTTTACAAGAACGAGCTCTTCGAAATGAGACCTTTTGGTCTTCAAGAGTTGACCGTTGTAAACAGTCACTTAAATGGTGACAGAAAACCTGCTCAAGCTGGGTTGGCACCGAAACATCCAGAAATCGATAATGAATATCGTTGGAATATCTCGGAGTCATATGGTACCCATGGCTAAATCAAATTTCTCTACCTGAAAAGAAGTGCCAAAAGTTAACTTCGATCATATCGGAATTACTACAGAAAAACCACATCAGCCTGGGAAGAAATCGAGAGCATACTGGGCATACTGAACTTTGCAAGTTTTACCGTACAGAGGGGCCGAATGAACTATCGAGGACTACAAAAAAAAAGCTCAGTGCTTTGCTAATAACCGGCCAAGGGAACTCTCTTTTGAAGCACGCTGCAACATCGGACCTAAAATGGTGGCTCGAGAACTGCTGCAGCCGAAACCGGCTCCATGCGCCATGTCTAAATCATTATTTGACGGCGGATGCGTCGGACATAGCTTGCGGTGGTACTCTATACGATTGATACCTCTCAGGCACTAGAGCGCAGCAAAACAACTGTTCACTGCCATCGAATAGAAATGTTAGTCATCTTAAAATGTTTACAAGGTAACTGTCATGCCCAGGAACAATCCTCAATTTTAATATAGAGCGACAACAGAACGGCTGTGGTGTATGTACGCAACGAAGGGGCAACGAGGTCTTCGGCCCTAATGGAATTAGCCTACGAAGTATTCGAGACCGTTAGATACACACAAAATTTCCCTTACTGTCCACGACATGTCGGGCATTTACAACAATACCGAAGCCGACGGCCCGTCGGGACAACAGGCACTATCGGAATGGCACCTGGCAATGGTCCTCGAGGCAACAGAGAAGGTCCTCCTCAAACGGGCCACGCCCGAAATAGACCGGTTTGCATCAACAAAAAGATTTATTTAACTCACGTAGTTCCAACATACGAGACTTATCAGTTAGCGTGGGTCTTCCCTCTACTATATTTAATTCCAAGAGTGCTGGCGCATATGAATTAGGCGACAGGGATATACCTAGTAGTTGTTCCTCAATGGGACCGGGTGTTCTGGAAGGCAGATTTACGAAACCGTGCCATAGCAGTCCAATACACGGTGCAAAATCTGAACAGAGTTCTCCTAGATATCACGACCAACCGGCTACCTCCGAACGTCAACGAGATGACGATAGAAATATGGAAATATGGGGGTGGGCTGAGACCTTGAGCACTTGGACAAAGGCACAAAAAGACCTACTCAACTCATCCTGGCGGAAGGCCGCCAGGATGACTTGTGTAGGTTTTGGTTATACACCCACACATACGTACAATAAATGGGATGAACGAGACGTATGCCTCATCTTTGGTATTTTTTTCTAAATTATTTTCTATTGGACGTTTATAAGTTTGTGTGCAGAATACATTTGTTTAAAATCTTGTAATACCATTTCTTCGAATAAAACTGAATTGTTGGTATACCGTGATTACAATCACACCAAAAAGAATGCCACTGGACGCTACTGTAGCAGCTAGGGCTGTGGCACTTGCAGATGCTGGGTTTAGCTTTGCGAGGCCCTGACGGACGTCAGCGCCTGTATAGACGCCGCGGTGAAAGATTTGCTAAGTGTGCTTTGGTTGATTCAATCGGCTTCGAGGGAGGCTCGATAATGGTATGGGGTGGCATTTGTTACGACGCTCGTACAGAGTTGGTCATTTTCGATAGAGGCAGCGTAAATGCTCACAGGTACGTAACAGAAGTCATTTTCGCCATTCATTGGCGAAAATTTTGTTTTAATGGACGACAACGCACGTGCACACATCACGACAGTTGTCACTGATTACTTGGACGCCGTCAATATTCAGCGATTACCATTGCCAGCTAGGAGCCCTGACCTGAGCCCCATAGAGCATGTTTGGGACGAACTCAAATGGCGGAGAAATCATTCCTCAAAGTGACTTGACGCGACGTTGTGAATTTTATATCCGCTTTGATCCATTAAGGTTAAACACCATTTATGGTTACATATACATATCAAATATCCATTTGCACGAGTGGATGATTAGACTTTTTGCCGTATTACAAGTGTTTAAAAGAACACTTCAAACCCGACGTTTTAGGTGTGCAGGTATAGGTCAAAAGAGTACTTATAAAATATTAGGGGTTAAAGTATGAAATTGCCTATTTGTACTGAAAAATTAAAACGGTTTTTGAAGTAAAACTTCTTTACGCACGCTTGACTTGGGGAGTTTTACTTAGCATGGCCATGTACTGAGATGAACACTGGCTTTTACAAAGAAAGCATTGTCATCGATCGCCATAAAGGGGAATTGAATTGACTTGGGGAGTAAGCTGATGAATGCGTGACGAGAGTGTTACGAAAAGTGTGATCCGGCGAGGCGAAAGGAGCGCGTTACAAAAAGTGTGATCGGGCGAGGCGAACACGCACGTTTGAGTTGGGGAGTATGCTGGTGAGTGCGTGATGAGAGCGTTACGAAAATAGTGATCCGTTGAGGAGAACGGAGAACGTTACGAAAAGTGTGATCGGGCGAGGCGAACGAAGTTGAGAGGGAGATATAAGTTAGTTAAGATAGAAATAGAGAGAGTTACGTTTCGTATATTACTGTAGGGGCAAAAGAGAGAGGTGCGAGCACGAGTGGGGGAGGCGAACGGAAGTTGAGAGGGAGATATAAGTTAGTGACCTTTGGCAACCACTATAATAATGTGAATGTGAAAAAAGTGCTTCTAAGCGCTAACGTTCAATAAAGTTTATGAACAAGAAGAAGAAGACGTAGAAGAAGAACCAAGCGAAATTCCCAGTTAACACTCCGTGCGTGCGTGCGTCGGTTTAAATTAAATTGCCTATAATATAATATAAATCTGTAAGTTTAACTTCAGTCGTGAAGCCTAAAACACACTCGTTTTTTTTCATCTTGCATTTTTTTCTACATGTACGAACCAATGGAGCAAACCAGAGCATTATGTGTAACGCTCGCATTTCGACTGCGTTTATCCTACTTTCATGCTCTCTCTGCCATACCCAGCTCTCGCTTCCATAAGTAATCGTTAGGACCAGCACTGCATTGTGTAATAGCGAGCTTTGCCTTCTGGCTCGAACTTTTTACTGCCAAGAAGTTTTCCCAACGCTCCATTCACACTATTCCCTGCATTCACTGCTCTTTCTACATCAGCGGTATACCTTCCATCCCTGCTGAATGCACATCCAAGATATACAATCTCATCCGTTTGTTCTAACACTTCATCGTCAACCGTAATCCTTTCATTAGTTCTGGATTCTTCTCTTTCAAATACCATTTTTTCACCATCTTTGTTTTCTTCGCATTCAGTAGTAAGCCTTTCTCCATACATTCGTCTTTTATAGTTGTGACCAGTGTTTGCAGTTCAGATGGTGTATCTGCTAATAACACGGCATCGTCTGCATACAGCAGACAGTTCACCACTAGGTCACCCATGCGCAATCCCACATTCGTTGACCTTATTCTCTGCAGACAACTATCGAGATATAGGATAAACAGCAGATAGCATGCAACCCTGTTGGACACCAATTTTGACATCAAACCAGGGTGACATGCCATCATCTATCCGCACACATGCTGAGCAATTCTTGTAAGTCGACTGCATAGCACGGAGCAGTGAACCGTCAATCCCATGTCTGGGCAATATTTCGCACAACCCTATCAAATGCTTTCTCAAGATGCACGAAGCAGCAAAAAACTTTCTCGTCTATAGCCAGATGTTTCTCCACAATATTGCGGAGCGAACATTTTTGAATCATCCTGTGCCTCTCACAGCATTCGATTTTCAATGACTTGTATAGACCAGATACTGGAAAAAAACGTACGGTGCATTTTCAGGAACACCGTTCCTATATAAAATCTATATGTTTTCTGTGTGTGCGTTTGTCTGTGTGTGTGTGTCTGTCGCTTTTTTTCGAATACTCGAATTTTGACTTCAGATTCAGCATAAAAAAGTAGAATTAGAATGTCTGAAAAACCAACCTATCTCTTAAGGAACATGGTCAAAATGACCATCAAATTAAAAAAAAAAATTGAATTTTTATTTCAGATTCGAAAAGTAAATTAAAAAGTACAATAGGAATGTCTTAAAAACCAATATCATATTTCAAGGAACATGGTCAAAATTGGCGGACAAAGTTTAGAAAAAATATTAAATTGTTATATAATTGACGAGCTAGGTGTTCCTCTGGCAATGCAAGCTTGCGCATTCTCACTGGTTGATTCTGTAGTTTCCTTACTGGAAATTTTGAAGGAAATTTCTACAATGAGCCCCACGATCAACCAGAGACGAAAATGACAAAACAATATTGGCCACGTTACGGTCCGATCAGTGGAGGTATTCACATTATCACGGAAAGCCATATTCCAATCGAAATCGAAAAGTTATCTCGAAGAGGTGGGCGTGAAAATTAAAAAGAGTATTGTCACTGAGCACCAAATTTAATCACAACTAGAGATGCACTTAATACGTGTTGCACGTATGATCGCAAGACATGAATCGTGTGGTATAGACCCGGTAGAGCCATGCAAGTGCTGTTCCGGTTTCGAGCCGTGCAACGGCTTAAGATCATTAAATCTATTTAATTATAACTACTATTAAATCTACTTTATGTTATAAAAATATAACACTGTTGTTAAATTAATATTAAATGTGGCACTTTATAATAATCGTAACAGTACCATCTTAAATAGCTGTTATTAATGATACTCTCTGCCATCCCACGCTTTTCTTATTAATTTGTACAATGCATTTTTTTTTAATCCGATGAGATCCTAATAAACGCGTTTTTAAAGAGGTCGTCAGTTCCTATCCGAGGCCACAAGAGCCTTCCATTAAAATTACAAAATTGCATCGACAATAATGATCAACACTTCTATTCAAAAATTTTGTGAACCGGATTAAAATCTGCTCTATGAGTCTTACCTACAAGGTTAACTTCACACTAGTTCAGTACTGCGATGTTAAATGTCGCGACGCGGAGACGGCTTGAGAAATACGTATGCGTTGCGGCAGGCGCGGACGGGCACGGCGATCATCACGGCCACCAGCGGCAACACGGCGTAGCTCATGGTGGTTGTCGGTAACTCCGAGTTCACTAACACTGTTATTTTTATTATGAGCGTTGCCTGAAAATTAACTTCTTAGTTAATTACACAGTAGGCAATTAAATTTAAAATTGTAAATATGAATACTTTCAGGTAAACATTTCATAATCTAGGCGTCTCACTGAAAAGTTTACATTAAGTATTTACTGCAATTTTACACATTAAGTAACACATTCTACTTCACATTGAAATGTTGTATCGCACAATGTTTTTAGGGTGCCAAATCAAAATGAATAAAAAGGAACTCGTATGTTTCGACTTTAACAGCCTCTCAAAGCGGTATATTTCAACAACTACTAATGCTATAAATTTACAATTCAGAATCGTTTATATTATTACTTATTCAACTTTAATGCAAATGAAAAATTTTTCAAATAATATGTATATATATTTGGTATTTTTATTCATTTTGTGGTTCGCAATTTCAACGGAAAACTATTAACTCAATTGGGAATGACATGAAACGTTTCCACTAGCATATTCGAATATAGGATTTATTTTTATGCTTTGTGTACGGGTACATTGTTTGACCGTATCAGCGTTTTGCTGCGCGGCTGTCCTTATTTGATTTTGTATAAGTAATTCTGTTATAATGTTATAATATATTCGCAATCGGTTTCAATTCACGTAGTCTTTCACTTCGAGACAACAACATCACATGTACGAGTCCACAAGAAGCCCATACATTCTTTCGAGCCGGATCATTATTTTGTGTCTCGTGTGCAGTAGCGAATCGGTGCATTGGTCTCCCACAAGCGGGTCTCACCAACGTATTGAGAAGGCGCATATACTTTTTTTTTTATATACAACGTGGGAAGGCATACAAGTATACGACCCATCTGATGTAAAGCGGTTACCGTAGCCTATAAACGCTTGTAATATATTAAGTATCACTCGGTGCCTCTGCTGCTTACTCAGCAACTCCTTAGGAGTTTACTGGTGGCCTCACTCACACGCAGAAATACAACAACACTCTAGGGAGTTGTTATTTGGCTGCGGTTTTCTGTAAGGTGGATGTAATTCCCCAGACGGGCTGCTTTGATGCGCCCTACCTCTGTTATAAAACATCTAGACCAAGACGAACAGGTGCTCATGAACACAAATGTTTGCCTTGTGTGGGAATCGAACCCACGAACGTTGATGGCAAAGTGGCGTCATTCACGACTGAGTCTCAGAGCTTGTCAAAAATACTATATGCAGGGATTGCAAATGCATAGAATCCTACCAAGCTATCAAGAAAGTTACTAAGGTTACTTGACATATTTCTCAAGCAAATAAAGTACTCTCACCAAACAAACATTTATCAAGCTACCAAGCAAGCCTTCAAGCATATTTATCAAGCACTCTTGTCACGCTATCTCCGGACGATATCTCCGTTATTGACACAGATAAAACAACAGATATTAGGAATCATGAAACAGAAGTAAATAAAACTGTTATTTCAGTCATAGAGTGGTTATCGAATAATAAATCTAAATGTAAATATTACTAAAACCAAATATCTTGACTTCGTTAATCCATGCAATAAACCATTAAACATTAGCCATAATGGACAAATACTACAAACGTCTGAAACTGTGACTTTCTTAGGTACAATAATAGATAAAAAATTAGGATGGGATTAGGATAGAACTGCATAAATAAAACTTGTCTAAAATAGACAGGTTTGTCTATGCTCTTAATAGACTGCGAAAAATTATGAAACTTAAAGCTATATATATATATATATATTAGCGTACTATGGCTATGTTGACTCAGTTCTTAGATGTGGATTAATAATTTGGGGTAATGGCATAGGTATCAATCGAGCTTTTATTGCACAAAAGAAATGTGTAAGAGCGCTACATATGTGGTGTTGCAGCATTTATCTCGTGTAAGCCATTGTTTCTAAAGCTGAGACTATTGCCCCTATATTTTGACATCGCAAAATTTGTAAAACTAAATTTCCAATTATTTACAACTGCCTCGATGGTGTACACACGGAATATAAGAAAAGGTAATAGGCTTGTTTTACCACACATTCCAAGGACGGCACTATATTTAAGAAATACTTGTGGTATGTGTACGAAAACTTACAACAAAATACCACAACCCATAAAAGACCAGCCATACCAAAAATTCAGTAAAAAGCTATACAAATTCATATTAGCCGAAAGAATTTACTCAGTTAACGGGTTATTAATATATAAATGACTAAATGTAAGAATAAAATTGACTATCTTAAATATGACAATGTAATTTCAGATATTGTATTGTTTTAATAAAAAATAATAATAGGGGTTATAGTATGAAATTGCCGTTTTATAGTAATAGATACTTTGAGTTGACATTAAACTTGAATGGTGTGAGATTTTCGAGTGAAACTTTTTTCACATGATACCTATCTATGAGGTTTTGCTTTTAAAAAAAAATGTGCAACATTTGATTTTCGAATTTCAATTGTTTTTTTTATTCAGCTTAGACGGGAAGGATGGATACTTCTAAAATCCGAGTAATTTTTAAATACGAGTTCCGACGCGGAACTAACGCGGCAGAAACGGCTCGCAATATGCTAATGAACGCACCGTGAGATTTTGGTTTAAACGCTTTCGTAATGGCAACTTCGACTTGAAGAACCACGTGGAAGGCCGCCCACACAGGTGAATAACGCTGAATTGAAGGAGATGGTGGAGGCCGATCCGAGTCAAACTACCCAGGAATTAGCGGCATGGTTTAACGTTACTTTACCTACAATATTGACTCATTTGCATCAAATCACTAACATAAAAAAATATGAAAAATGGGTGCCTCATAATTTGACTGATCTGCAGAAAGAAATGCATGTTGAAAATTGTGTTGTCCTTGTTGAATCGGTACAGAAATGAAGGAATATTGGATCGAAATATGACATGTGACGAAAAGTGGATTCTTTACGATAATCGTAAGCGAAAAATGCAATGGCTGACCCCAGGTCAAACGCCGCAATAGTGCCCTAAAGCAAAGCTTACCAATAAAAAGTATATGTAATAAAAAGTAATGGTAACAGTTTGGTGGTCTCTTCATGGCGTTATTCACAATGGCTTTCTCAGGTCTGGTCAAGCAATAACAGCAGATGTTTACTGTGCCGAACTTCGAACAATGATGGCGAAACTGCAGTGAAACAGCCCCGACTCGTGAATCGATCTTCTTCGATCTCCATGATAACGCAAGACCTCACACTGCACGAGAAACCGTTGTTGTAACTCTACAGGAGCTGCAGTTAGAAACCATAAGTCATCCTTCGTACTCGCCAGACCTGGCACCAACTGACTACCATTTTTTTCGTGATTTGGACAATTTTCCACGTGGTAAAAAAATTTCTTCCCAGGAGGCAGTACAAATTGCTTACACACAGTTTGACGAATCTAGATCCCCAGAGTTCTATCGCAAAGGCATAAATAAGCTTTCGATTAGATGGCAACAATGTATAGATAATGAGGTTAAATATTTTGATTAAATAAACATGTTACATCTTAGAAAAAAAACGAGTTTTAATTTTTAAGTACAAATCGGCAATTTCATACTTTAACCCATACATTTCCATATTGAATTAAAATTTGCATATGTAAATTAATATTTATAGTAGTGTTAATTCTATTGTAGATAACGTCTAATAACATGGAACTGATTATTTTTGTACACCGGCGAGTTTGGCAAGATATGTGTACCTAATATATATAACTAACACCACAACATGTAACCATATCTTATGCAACTAAATGATTGATTCTGAACCAAACAAGTGACTGATATCATCCCGGGAGACTGCTGGCAGTACAACTGTGGTGAACTACTTCAACAGCAGTGTAAGGTTGGTTGCAGGACGATCCTAACAAGTGGAAGACCTTCGTAGCTAACAGAGTCAAACAAGTGACTATATCATCCCTGCTGCTGCTGGTATTACACAAAATCACGAGAAAATCCAGGCATTACTGCAACGCAGATATTAGACCATTCTCTTTGGTGGCAAGGATCAAGATCCTTCATACGACTAGGATCAATATCCGCCACAGTCAATGCTCGAATAAAGTGAGGAAATGAAATGTGTAAAACAAGTAAACACTTCAATTTACCGAGTAATGGAAAATTACGTCATATAGTATATTACGTCATAGCTCATTCAATAAATTAGTGCGCATCCTAGCATGGGTGCGCCGATTTATATCTGCAAGAAAATCAATATGTAATACTTACCTCACACTGGAAGAAATAAGGATGGCACGATCATTGACCATCAAATATATATAAGGAAAAAAAAATTTCACGAGATATTCAGGATCTGAAAAAGAAAAGCAACATTGATTCCAAAAGCAAGCTTTTCAATTTACACCCATTTGTCGATCAAGAACAGCTTTTACGTGTTGGCGGGAGACTGAGGAATGCAGAGATCAGCTCTGAAATGTAGCATCCTACGATTATTTCTTACACACACCATTCTTCATAACGAACAAGCTTACCGACATATATCATAGTAGATTCAACTTTCACCTACGGACGCCGGAGCAACTTCAAAGTGAACGTCACATCATATCAAGACATATTTCCAAGGATTAACTCTACCGTTCGAGAACCCACAGAAAAATCTGCTAAGTCTGTATCAGTTGTTGAACGTCAACGCCAGAATGTGCCAGGATTACCAACTGTTTGAGATCAAGGTCCCACTCATCAGTAGAGAACTTCGAAATTTTTCATCTTATTTTTGTTCCACCTACCACAAAACAAGATGATTAGCACAGTGTCGCTATCCGATTACGTAGCTATCAACTTAGCAAACAATGCATACATTCCTATGAAGAGGGAAGATTTCGCAGCTTGCCACCATCAGGAGAACTGTTATCTGTCATTTACCAAAACTTATATGTACATATTTATGGGAGTCTCAGGAAAAAATGATTCTATTCGAAATAGCTATATTGACTTTGATACAGGCCCTTAACTGTGTGGCCAAGAATCTATTGATTTACGTTCGTTACGTTCCATAGGAAATTTAGCCACTGCTTGCTCCAGAGATTTCTTCAGAGATACAATATCGGCGTGTCGTTACGAGCAGGCTATGTCCTTTAAAACTGACGATGTGTAGTCTAAGGGGATCAGATCTGGGCCCGTCTTCAGCTCTTATAAAGTACGGAACGTTGGTTTCGATCCAGGTTTGGGTAGTTCCTGCCTTGTGACCAGGTGCAAAGTCCTGCTGGAAAGTCCACGGTACATTTTTAAAAAGTGTGTTGCTTAGAGTTTCACAACACGATCCAAAGCAGTCTCTTGATACGCTTGTAATAAATTAAATATCACTCGCGCGAATCCTCCTCTCCTGCTTACACAGCAACTCCTTAGGAGCTTACTGGGGACCTCACTCACACGCAGGAACACAACAACCCTTTAGGTAATTGTTATTTTACTGCGGTTTTCTATGAGGTGGAGGTTTTCCCCTTTTTACTTTGGAAGCCCCATACCACCATACGGTGATCGCTACCGGTTTTTACTCTAGCGATCACGGAGACGTCATTGAATATCTGTCTCCTGTGGTCAAGATGAAGTCTATCTAATTTCTTGGGAAACCATTAAAGCTCATCTTGGTTCATTTCCCGATATTGGCTTCCCGAAGAAGGAGTTCGCCATGGAGTTCTTCCTTCTCCATGAAGTCAGCCATCACTTGTCCCCTTCGGTTACGCTGCCTAACTCCAAATTATCCCACCCTCTGCTCTGTCCCGCGCTTCTATGGCCTAGCCTAGCGTTGAGATCGCAACAATCAAACAAAAAGGCTCCTGCTGAAAGTGTAAAAGATATGACGTACCTAAATATCTGTCAATTCAAATGAGACAAGAAAAATTCGCTATTTCTACCTCTTGGTTCTTGGCTTAGTTCTTTTAAACAAATTTAGGTGCTATATCATTTCATGTACCTGACGTAGCGGGCTAACTAGCATATTTTATTAATAATCATGAATGTAGCATACCGCAGTGATGAAAGGTATCGTCTGCCATTGGGCTGTTATCCGGAAACCGCATGCGTTGTCTTCAGTGGAGAGGTTCATATCCGATATGAAGTCCCGGCTGCGGTACACGTAGAGTAGCGCCACCAGCTCGAGAAGACAGACCATTGGCTGCACCACCCCTGACATCATAGAGTCGACGCTCTCCAGCAAAGCTATCCCTCCCTACAACATATTACATTCATTCATTCTATGTGGTGCAATAAAGAACATTGTTTTGTATTGTACATAGAAAAACACATAATTCAACATATTTATATCTTTTCTTTCATACTTATACAGGTAAGTTTGAATCACCCCTCGTAAATCGGATATACTTCCAGAGGCAGGCTACATATTAAATATAGGTTGCCAGAGTGTCGTTAAGTTGGCAGGGTGCACCACATGCAGACCCTTTACTATAATTATAACATTTTTTTTTTTGACCTGACTATGTAGTTAGCCTCGTGTGGGCTGTTACTACGTCACCGGACTAAAGAGGCGGGCGTGAGGCGCCACAGCCTAGCAAGCTAAGTAAACGACAACCTCGGCTCAGGACGTCGTTGGAGAATCTAATCGAACACGCGGGTTCGTGCCTGGTACCTGCACCCAGGTACCTGGACTACTCGGTACCTGGTGTATCGCGCAGAAGAATATAGTGATAAGTGAAATATAGTGTCTTATATAGGCGCCACAATTAAACAGCAAATCTACAATTCTCACAAACACGAACGTCTGATAGAAAGAGGAGGTAGGGTCGCTTAGACGCTCGCATAAACCACTAAGTGTATAAGCAATATCGTAAAGTTCTAAAGAAGAGTAATTAAAAATGAGCAGTGATACCCCAGTGGATAAGGAACCGGCCTATTGACCAACGGGTGTCCGGTTCGAACCCTGGCACACCACTAAATTCGTGTTTTTGAATTTATATAGGTACATATTTGTAATTATATATTTCTCACGGTGTTTTCCTTGCCCCTTGCTAGGCGGTGAAGGAAAATATCATGAGGAAACCAGCACATCCAAGAAATTATATTTCGAAAGACGTGTAGTAACCTTCCCTAAGAAAGATCTGACTTGTGTCGCTCCATGTTAAAATCCATGTTAGTATCTTCGCCAAATCCTTAAGCTTAGGTTAGGTACTTCGCCAATCCTAACGGAAAAGGACACGGCATATGGCTTAGAAAAAGAAGACTAATTTAAAATGTAACATAAACTACATTTGTAGCAAACGGCAAACTGAATCCAATGCATGTAACAATCAATGCACCGACCACCACTTGTTCTATGAACCTGAAACAAGAAATCACAATTATTATACGTACCTAATAACAATAATACATATATTTTTATATACATCATCGAGAGGCATACAAGCATACGGTCCACCTGATGTAAATCCCTTACCGTAGCCGAAGAACGCTTGCAAAATATACAAAAAAAAAATGCAAAACACTTTATTTTCTGTTACAAATTTCTTAATCCTATTTGTTGAAGTATTGTTATCCCCTGTTACGCAAGTACTGTTACGTAAGTATGCCTATGCTAGGGGGCTCGGCTATTCCATATTTTACACATTGTTTTATGTAGTTTACTAGGTAGGTATGACATGAACAAAAACCCATTATGTATCACTCGCACAATGTCACCTCTACTGCTAAAACAGCAACTCCTTAGGAGCTTACTGGTGACCTCACTCACACGCAGGAACATACTCGTAACAACCCTCTAGGGAGTTGTTATTTGGCTGCGGTTTTCCGTTAGGTGGAGGTACTTTCCCAGACGGGGCGCTTTGATACACCATACCTCTCTTAAAATTCTTCCAATTGTCAAAATTTGACAGTCATTATTGATTTGAGGCAAAAATAAATTTCCCTCGTCCCTTTTTAGGGTTCCGTACCCAAAGGGTAAAACGGAACCCTATTACTGAGGCTCCGCTGTCCGTCCGTCCGTCCGTCTGTCACCAGGCTGTATCTCATGAACCGTGATAGTTAGACAGTTGAAATTTTCACAGATGATGCATTTCTGTTGCCGCTATAACAACAAATACTAAAAAATAGAATAAAATAAATATTTAGGGGGGCTCCCATACAACAAACGTGTTTTTTTTTTGCCGTTTTTATAGATAATGGTACGGAACCCTTCGTGCGCGAGTCCGACTCGCACTTGGCCGATTTTTTTTTTAGTATTTGTCAATAGCTACTAAACAGAAAAAATAAAATCGCTAACAGAGGAGAAAATGGTACATGCTGTATTGTTTTTGCCTATTTAAATATAGATTTAGATGACTGATGACCTCACTTACTCGCAGGATAACAACAACCCTACAGCGAGTTGTTATTTTACTGCGGTTTCCTGTGAGGTGGAGGTACTTCCAAACACAGGCTGTTTTGATGAGCCTTACCTCTCTTAAAATAATATGTGTAAAATACTCATTTGATTGATAATTATATTAAATAGGTATAGTATACTCACACTAATTTCACTTTATACTCGAAAATTATGTGAAGTGCGGTCTTGAGCAACATGTAGGCAGCAGTCATGTACGAAAATGTTAGTCCACCAAATATAAGTGTCGATCTAAACAAAAAATATTTGATTCTACAATTAATTCACTTAATCACTAATAGTTTGCGGACCAGACATGCAGGCAGTGAAAATACATGGGTAGGGGAAAGTCTGTCTCGGGAAAAAACTGTCTCGAAAAATGTCACTCTATTAATTAATTAGTTATGTTAACAAACTTTAAAATCAACATATATTAATATAAATGCAATTTCTGCATAATAATATTTAAAAACAAAAATTAAACATTGGTGAAAAGAAGATGCAATCGCTGGAAAAGGCCCCTAGTACCAGACGGCCTTCAATTCGAACCCTAGCACCAGACATATTTAAAATATCCTGCATAGGTAACAATTGTAGACGTCTGAACATATAGGAATATCTGCACATGATTCATGAGCCACCCATGACAGCCGGAGAATTGTATCCAGACTTCGTCGTAGTCTAGAGGACTATGACGAAGCAGCAGACTATGCAAGCAGTTCTTCCTACTTCAGATATCTCAGTTAGTAGCTGCCTTCTCTTAGCTTTATCTCCACTTTTCCCTTGATTTAATATTTGTTTAAATTAAGTTTTTCAATTTTGTTTGTGTTATTTTCATTCTCTTTTTCGTCAACAGCAATTTTGTACGGGGATGATGTTAGAATTTCACTCCTAGACTCAACGTGACCTAAACCGGACTTATACTGCTTCTGTACCGGGCTCAAACCCAAGGCAAATCGGGCCTAAACTAAACATAAACCGGGCCTAAATCAAAGACATACGGGGTCTAGATCAGACCTAAACTAAGCTTAACCTGACCCAAACGCGACATAATCTTCCCCTAAAAGATCTCTGCAGACACAAGAGGGACTTACTACTTAAAGCTGGTTTTACCCGGAGCAACGTCGGAACCTTGCCTAAATCAGACCTAAAACGGACCTTAATCTGACTGAACTTGACATAAACTCGACCTTCATCTGACATAAATCCGATCTAAACCATCGTTAAACCTGAAATAACCCAAGCCAAAAATAGAATAAATGGGACATGATCGAAGACAGAATTGATCTTTATGTAAAATATATAATACTCAGATTTTTTTTATACCACAAAATTGGCAAACCTATCGGTCTATCTAATAGTAGGTATGTAGTTGCCATGACATTTGCAACAACAGTCCTGTAAAAACCCCCGCATGCCTTTTTTGAAGAACCCCATGCTGTAGGTCCTTGGGAAAACCTTGGTAGTGAGCACATTCCACAACTTTAGAGTTCACGGTAGAAAACTTCCCTCAAACCGCACAGTAGGGGACCATGGCGGCTCCAGTGTGTGAGGATGAACTCCCGGCCCTAGGTGGTGAATTAGCCTCTCGCAAACGACAGGTGTTTTTTTCCGTAAACTATGAATGCCGTGGTTCGAGAACACGGCATACGGTTACTTTCAGGAATACTTGAAGAGGTTTTACAGAACCTCCTCCTTTTATGAAGTATGTTAAAAATACTTGATACTAATTAAAGCTAGTTTACTGTTGGGTACCACCTTGAAATTAAGGTGTGCTACCTTGGAATTATACCGTTTGAAAATGTTAACGATAATGTTACGAACGAAACAGCAGCAAACTAAGCTATTCCATGAGAAACATTGCTGGTAATTCATCCTCATACATTAGAATCGCAATGGTCGCGTACTGTCGAGGTTTTTCTTAGGGGCATGATTTTCTATAAAAAAGAGAGTTTTACAGGTTCGGCAACGATCGCCTCGTTACTCGCCTCAGCCTCGTTACAGTTTAATTATAAGTATTCCTAGTCCAGCGATAAGTTCTGTTCCAAATGAATAGCACTTATTTTTTTATGTTACAATGTAATCTTAATAAAACTTATATGTACATATTTATGGAAGTCTCAGCCAAAAATGAATCGAAATTGTCACCTATGGGATACAGCCAGAGACATGTTACTAAAGGACCAGCCTCGTAGGATCATTCCCCTCTGTCATGGTACAAGATATTGTGATCCATTGCGCGCATAAATACTTCGTGCGTAATCGATTCTCTAACAGTCTTGTAATCGTTATCGCTCAGGTAACATCATAAAGCGTTACACTGAAAATGCCAAACTGTGCAGTTATGTCATGCAAAAAAGGTCGAACACTTCTAGTTTGCAAAAATATTGAGTTACCTTTCACATGCAAGTATTATTTTATTTGCTTTCATATAAAAGAAATTATAATGGTGTGATAACGATTAATACATAAGAAATAGATTCAGTAATCGAGTACTCATGCAATCGAATCATATTCCGCGACTTTGGTCGCATATCTCCTATCCCAAACTAGCATAAATTATACAAACTGCAAAACAAAACTGTCCTTCATGCTGTATAATAGAGTTCATTTAGCTAAAGACAAAAAAAAGTATATAAGACGAAGACGTTCAGCTATATCACAACAGATGGCAGGCAGCGGTAAGAAAATAACTTTGAACTGTAGACGCCTCGAAATAAGGTTTGACATTTCCTTAAAACATTATTTTCGTTTCTATGTAGTAGTTACCTCGTCCCCCGTCAAAAATGGCAGAATTATTTACTAACAGAATCACGCGTATGGCGAGTCCTTTAGTAACATGTCTCTGGATACAGCATATTAATGTATTCGTACCTTTAGAATAAGTATGTATCCTCCTTTATACGAATACGTGAGTAAAATAACAGATGTAGTAAATTAAAATATAGCAAGTATACGGAAATTATAAGCACCAAACATCACGTTGAGATGTCCAGATCAATATCCCTTTGTTATAGTAATATTTCTTTGTTGTGTTAAATATATATATATATATATATATATATATATATATATATATATATATAGACTGTTTATTATTATATAAGTTAGTCAGTCCATAGACGACAGAATATACATACGTTCCTGAAAACACTGGTCTTATTCCAAACCCGCTACAATTGGTGACCCCGAAGTGATCCAGCAAGACCAACAGGGATACCACACAAGCTTGGAAATCCTCACAGAAGACCCTAGCGTTGTTTAACGTTATAATATAGACTGTTTATTATTATATAAGTTAGTCAGTCCATAGACGACATACATACGTTCCTGAAAACACTGGTCTTATTCCAAACCAGCAACTTTGGCTTTGATACAGGCATTTAATCTGTCTGACCACGAATCTATGTATTTAGCACTGTTTCCATGGGAAATTTGGACACTGCTTGCTCCAGAGATTTCTTAAGAGATACAATTTCGGCGTGTCAAATTATCCTGCTCGAAAAGCAGGATAATTTGTGGTATAAGGGGTTCAGGTCCGGGCTAAACGAGGGCTGTAAAGTACACGGTACTTTTTTAAAGTGTATTGCTGAGAGGTCTCACAACACGAAGCCAGTATCTTGATACATTTTGACTGAAGATTTCAATCCTTTTTCACAAAAATTAAGCTTTGTTGACTCCTTGATATAAATCAAAATAATTAAAGAGTTGAAAAAAGAAAAGTTTCTATGTAACAGTATTTATGGCCAGACTAGGTAGACACGTTAAATTATTAAGTACTTACTTTAGACGTGTATGACTGCCATGTGAGATACATTTTGAATACATAGGTATTACCCACGTAGTACCTGAAAATAAGCTTGTGTAGATTATATTTTGGTCGGTACTACAAGCGTCCAAAAGACTTCGGTTGCTGCTTATAATCAGACAGACCGTAGACCGTATGCCTGTTTTACTTAGTGACTTAGCGGTATAAAAACGTAGGCATGAGATATAAGTGTGTGGCTTTGATGACATCCACTGCGACAGCATTGTAAAATACCGGCCAAGAACGTGCCGAACTCAACTCGCATGCATCGCAAGATGGCCTGCTTTGGTGCGCTCTACTTCTCTTTAAAAAACCCAGACCAAGACAAAGGTAAAAGAGGCAATATATTTGCACCCGCATTTCAAATTACTGGTAAAAATATAAATTTGATAACGCGTAGGGGGCGCGAGAAAAATGGAATAACGAGGAGGTACCGGTTGCTACTTGAGCTAAAATTGGCGCTGCTGGTTCAGTAGTTAAGGCACCACCTTGATGTGTCAATAGCAAGCAAACGCTCTATTTTATATATCGGTACAAATGACATGACATGTAATTTATAATATCGCATATAGAGAATAGAATATAGGAAAAAGAACTTACTTTCCGCCATGTTGTATCCAATCTGAGTTTCAGGCATGTAATCGACGAGGGCGCAAGCCGTGGCACCGCTGGAGTGCAGCGCGGTTTGCAGCAACAGCAGCCCTGAATGCCACACGTTCTCGTTGTTCAATAGAGGATCTACATGACCCGATGCTGCAAAGCATAATAATATACAAAAGATATTAAGTGCCAATTAAAACATTGAAACAACCAACATCGTGTCGTCACTCTGGACAAGTGTATGGGAACGTATGGTCGCAGGTCTTGGAGCCTTAGAGCTAGGCAGGCTATGTCTAAATAATTCAACAAGGATAGCAAGCGCCAGACAAGCCGGAATGCATGGTATTTCCTTGGCCTATGAACACTTGTAATACAAAGAGTACCTACCTATAGCTCACATATTGCCACATCCTCTGCGAACGCATAATTCAGGAGCATATAACTAAATTAATTCACTTGCAGGGAAAGAGTTATTATGTATATTTGTATGTTTCAAGTCTATAGAACACAACATAAATTCATGGAGTAGTTAATTTTTTGCTAACGATATTTGGAACAATTTATTTTTCCCAATAGCTGAGGTTTTACACAAGATCCCTAACATTTACAGACAAAATGCAACTTAAAATTTTGAACAGCGATCACAGTGTAAATTTCATAAAAATCCTTTCATTAGTTGCTAAACGAACGACAGATTGACAAACAAAAAAATATATCTGTTTTTTGCTTCTGTATTGATAAGAGAGTTGCGCTTCCGCTTCATCACTATTTGAAAAAATCTGTAGTAGACTCGAGTCTGCTACAACTTATTTACATCTATATACTACCATAGCCTCGCAATACTTGCCTTAAGCCAGACCCTGGAGTTGCTAATCGGCGAAGGTGCATCACTATTGTTAGGCATTGGCTTTAAAGGCGACGGTGAACGACTTACACCCGCTGGGCGGTACGTTGGCTTCAACGATGCAGCTTTTCCGCACAGTCAGCTCACTTCGCAGTGTGTTGGTAAATTACACATATTAAACTGACGGAAATGCTTAAGCCACATTATTATTTAGTTAATTTATATGATTACGTAATATTTTTCGTTAAATAAATAAATGTCAATGTATTGTGTATGATATGTAATTAAGCACATTTATGTATCGAATTAAAGGGTACCTACATTTCTTAAGTTTTATACTTATTTATGGTTGTCGCTGATTTACCCCGGCTCTTCCGGGGACGCTTGACGTGAAGATATAGATTATTAGGTTATTTTATTACGAGTAATTGAAATGCACCCGTTGAGGCCCATAGTTAGCGGTTAGGTTTCTGTGCCGTAAGTCATCACTGGCAGTACACACTGGCCGATGACATTTGCCTTGAGATATTCAGGTATATCCTCGATCGAGATACCTCTTTCTTGAATGATCTACTCGTACCTACTAGCACTGTTTATCCCGGATACATATTCCAGTTAATAACTTTTACACTATCCTTATGTCAATGTTCATCTTAAATCGTAAGAATGCTATGTTGAGGTCGTCGAGTGCTCTGCCCAGTGCCTCCGTGATCGGCAAATCGAATATGAGTGAAATGCTCGTCGTTCATTTTATGTTTTGACGTACAATAAATATGACAATAACATGATTTGTGTTTATACCTATATACGTATTTATGTAGTGGTGTTAGTAAAGTTAAATTACACCAGTTAAAAGAGTTAAATGCCACCAGTATCATTATGTATTGGTTTGCACACGTACAAGAGACGACAGCAACTAAATAACCACCTGGCGTCATTTATTTAGTGATATATTATGCACAAAGATTCACTACGGATTTCTTCTGTTGGTTCTGTTTGGTTTTCTGTTAGTTCAAAGGTACATCACACGGCCGTATACTTGTATGCCATTCGCGAGTGTCAATAAAATATTAAAAACATATTACCGTAATGATTTAAGCCTTTCCCATGAATGAGTTCTGTGCCAACACTTGCCGCATGAATGTAGATAGCTACTTCCAGGGCATCGGCTATACCCTGCAAAGATGATAATGACGACAAAAAAATAAGTAAACATTCGCTTACTTAAAACACTTACCTACAGGCTAGATGTTCTAAGCCTACATTTGTGTGCATGAACATGTCTGTTTGTCTTGGTCTGGGTATTTTCTATGTATAATAAGTATGTATAAAAAAAAAATGTATTTACGTATGTTTATCAGTTGTCTAGTACCCATAACACAAGCTTCGCTTACTTTGGGGCTAGGTGGCGCTGTGTAATTTGTCCGACAATATTTATTTATTTATTGTAGTACGTTGAGTGACCAACAAGCATACGGCTCGTATATAGGCTAATGTACCGTAGCCTATAAAAGATTGCAATGCAAAAGGTTTCACTCGTGCGTTGTTACATCTTCTGCTAGCTGGAGGTGCTATAAGTTGTGGCAGTCTGTGCGTCTGTTTCTATTTACCAAATATATACATGAAATCAGTAAGCTCCTTGCTCCACCAGCTATGTTAGCAGTAGGGGTGGTACCGCGCGAGTGATACTTCTTGTATTATAAGCGTTCGTTGGCTTCATAACTACTTTACATCAGGTGGGATGTATGCTTGTATGCCTCCCGACGTTCTACATATATATAAGAAAAGATACCAAATTGAGGGGCCGTGTTTGATGCTATTTTTAGTGTCTAATACATGACATAATATGAAAAAAAAATGTTAGTGTAGCTTTCCATTTAAGTTTTTATCTCCACCTCGGCCTACCTTGGATTGATATACTACGGCACGGCATGCTTTTAGGTACCTTCGTATATTGTAGTGTGGTGAAGTACTATAATCCGGCCAAACGTTGGCACCCACCCAATTATTGGTATCCTTACATTTATTAAATAAAATTCCAATACTTTGGATAGAATGTGTCAATAGTTGTGTTTTAGCATGTGCATAACTTTTTTAAATTAACCAAGTATTACATAAGAGCGAAAATAATGTATTGATAAAATGTTAGAAAGTAATTTTAGACGTTAATAATTCTAATTATTTAAAGATTGCTTCTTAAAGTGTCAACAATCGGATGGATTACCCTAGTCAGAGCACAGTGATTATAAATGACTGCTAGTAAGACAGACCCCCCCCCCAAGCAAAACGTAGTGTTTTAGCGCCTAAATATTTCAGTGATTCGAGCTGCTGACCAATGGGAGGATATTTTAACCAATAGGCCGATATTGCAGTTCAGTTCTCATTGATCTGTGAAAGTTATACGTACCGAAAATATTTCCTTCGTACTAACTCGAAAAACTTTATTGAATGTATTTTGCATCGAATACTGATTCGTTAGAGCTGATACTAAAATCAGCATCGACCAACAAAAGGGCACCAATATAAACCATGTCGGCGTATTGTTCCAGATTAACTGAAAGTTTTAAAACTATAATCTCGACGTATTTGATTCATATAGGTAGGTAAAGGGACATAGGTACTAGGACGTATTAGAAGCACTAATTGAATACAGTAAGGGGCCTTTTTTGAAACATGGAGAGCACTTTTCTTGGCGTCCTCTCACCTTGACGAGCCTGATGGTGGACTGGTTAGCAATACTACTTTAACACCAAGGTGGGTTCGATTTTCACACAAAACATTTGCCTGCATGAACACTTTCTTTTTTTCTTGGTCTGGGTGTTTTTATGAGAGGACGTATCAAAGCAGTACGATTGGGGAAGTACTTCCACTTCACAGGTTTTCCGTGAGGTGAAGCGTGAGGTGGCGAGTAAGTGAGTAAGTGAGGTGAGCCCCCAAGGAGGTAGCTAGGTCAGCAGCAGGTTGGCCGTATGCTTGCATGCCTCCCGCGTTTGTATAAAAATAAACCTTTATCGCAAGCATTGCAGCGTATGGTGTCCATGTCTCATATCAACCGAGCGTTATTCCTAGTCGCGTATTAAACTTTCGCTTCGGAGCTCGGGATCCATTTCCTGACTTCTTCTTCTCCAGTAGGTACGTACGGTTTTCGGTACCCCTTACTCTCAGATTACTGTCACGATGACGTCAAGCCAGCATCGGTCCTATTCGATTAAATGATACAAGTAGCGTCCTGGTTCTTTTGTGTATAGTGCTAGCTAACAGCTGAAACCATATTGGTAAACAGTGATTCGAAGTAAATACTGGTTTGATACGTAGTATGTTCCTTACACTTTATGAACAGATTCTACTCGACAGCCTCCCGACTGTCCTTCTACCCAAGATAGAAAAAGCGGTGTTAAATAAAGATTAGAGCTTAATTTAGTGTGGATGTTATTTACAACTAGCAGGCGTTCAACCTCGCCTGACTAGAATGATCAAAGTCTATACACGTTTGTAACATGCGGAGCATCGCACACGAGTTACGGTATAAGGCTGCCAGCAGAAACCGTCCTAACAAAAGAAACAACAACCACCCTCTCGTGTCCGTTATATTAAACTATTTTTTATACAACAACCTGATGTAAAATATTTATTGTAGCATAAGAATACTTGCAATACAAGGCTACAATAACTCGGAGGCTCTTTCGTGCCGTGAGCAAGTCTTCATGCCTTACAAATTATTTAATTCTCTAATAACATGCCTCTACTGACATATTCTCCGATTCTTAGGTAGAGACATCCACAAAAACGCCATATTCGCATTTCAGACTCGTATTTTTTTAATAGCGTGTATCCCTCGCGCGTTCCTAACGCTTTCTCTCCAGTCATCCAGCACGCGTTATGTCCACGTCGCGGCGTCGGTAAAACAATCGGATTTAAACATTTTTTTATTTCAACATTCTCAACACTTATTTTATAGTATTTTAACATATATACGTTTTCTAGCAATTTCAAACAACCTGACATAGAATATTTTAAATTACTTATTCGACGTCGTAATTAAAAAAATACGAATGTTGAATACATATATGAAAGTCAAGCCGTATACTTACTCTGCTATGTGATATATGTTCTCCTAGAAGTAACACCCAAATGATGACCCAGGTTATAATAATGGACCACACCAAAGGCATATTAAATTCAGCAAAATTATAATCCTGCCGCAAGTGGACAACCTCTACGCTGTAAGAAATTGCTCAACATTTATTTAATTGGCAGAGCTGCGATAGCCAGCGGAGCCACATTACCCTCAAAATTGTCGTTTGGGGTAGACTGATGTCATCCAGCTAGCGTTTAGACGGTAATAGTGAGAAACTCCAAAATCGACACACTAATAGCTAACATATTGTAGTTTTGTATCCTTTAATTTGAAATTTAAATGTTCGTTGGTGAGGAAGAACGGTCCAAAATCGTTCCAATTAGAAAAAAAACATATGGGAAAACGTATGGCCGGCCACTCTGCAGTGCAGAGTCTGCACTGCACTCCCATCAACAGAAAAAGTAACAGCACTCATCGCTAGATGTCGTACAGGGTTCCATATATTAAAAAAAAATTAAAAATAAAATATTTAAATATTTTTTAAATTTAAAAAATATCAGCTCTGCCTACTCAGCTTGCTGTTATTTACTAGTCTTAAAGAGGGTCACACGCGGCGAAGACAGATATCATAATGTTTCTAAATATATTTAAAATGGAAAAACATTCGCCTTCCACGCATAGGTGGGGTTTGAATTCGAACCCACAACCTTCCTATTGCCGGTCGAGTGCTCTTCAATACAAAATACAAATACAAATAATCTTTATTGTGAACTACAGGTAATAAGGTTGTTACAATTTTAGCATAGTTCTATTCTGTGTTCCACCATTCAGGCGAACTGCGCTACCTGGAAGATGCGTGATATTGGTGAATTATTCTACTTCTATATGTATCGCTGTAAAGTCACGGTATAACACCATCCATATACCTACTAAGTAATACAATACTAATGAAAGTAGCAGCACATCGTTAATGGTAAGATCAAACTACTATTTGGATGACACCCAAATTAACTAATGTGTAGTTTTGTAGTTGTTTTCGACACTGATTGCCAGAAATTACTAAATATTTTTACTATTGAATGTCACCAACACCAAATTAAATAAATAAAAAATGTAAGGAATTATATTTTCTAATATAATAATACCTAATTAATATTTTGAAAGTGGCATTAATTTACAGAACAAGATCTCTTCTATCCAAAAAAACTATATTTTTAAATCAAATTTCTTAAGAAGAATTATAGCGACTTTTATCGTTGAAAAGTCACTTAACCGTTGATCTTTCGTTTATATCTACATATACTCGCGGCGCAGGATGTGCAATATCATAGTATATTCGCTATGTGTCACTGTAATTAACTGAATGTTCAAATTCGTATAGGTGGTTCTGAAAGACGCCTTAAATATGGCTAGTAGATATTTTTTTTCAGCACCTGTATATGTGTATATATACTCATACGGCTTATTTCAACCTGTTAATGACGTGCTTTCAGGGACATGCATGAAGGAGAATCAATACATACATACCTGCTTGTACATATTTTGTGCCCCCATGTATGACTTGGGCAGATCCAGCTGTTGTGTGACAGTATAAAAATCGATCGATTTGGACAGTTTGTGAAGAGCGTAGGTACTAATTATTTTTATTTCTATAGCCTAAGCTGAATAAGTTTTTGTTCCAATTTTAATACTATGAAAATCTATCTATCTATCTATAACTTTACGCCAAATCCCTTGCGGGGTAGACAGAGAGAACCGAGCGCCACATGACTCGATCCTTATAAACGTCACTCGCTTCTCTAACATTCATTGCTCTTCTTATGCACGCTCGCCGGTTTCTAAGGGTCCTGACGTCACCTTCTGATACAAATACAAATGATTTATTGGTATTTACAAGTCCTTTAACAAATAAATGTGGGCTTTATCCAATTAAGTTTATAAAAACCCGTACTAGAATAAAGCCGCTCCTCTCAAGTCATATTTATAAACTACTAGCTGCAGCCCGCGGCTCCGCCCGCGTGGCGTCAAATAAGGTCGCCTATGTATTAATCTAGATCATAATCTATCTACGTGCCAAATTTCATTCAAATCCGTTCAGCCGTTTAATCCATACATACAAACTTTCGCATTTATAATATTAGTAGGATTTTGGTACAATAAAAATATAAAAAATTCTGATAAAACACGATTAATTTGGTCATCGTAGGAGCCGAGGAAGCCCAAGAGTTGCCGGTAGGCTCCTACATCCTTCTACTTTCGCGTTGTATATCTGTTTCGTAATACTTTCTTCCTGCATTATTTCTACACGTCCGAAGCAACGGAGCATGACTCTTCTTATTTTAACACCGACACTCTTTTCCAGACTAGATTTATTCCTAACATCATTATTGCGAATACGGTCTACAAGCTTTACGCCACAAATTTTGCGCAAAGCTCTCATTTCGACCGCGTTTATTCTACTTTCAAACGTCTCTGCCTTATCCAGCTCTCGCTTCCATAAGTAACGTTGGGACCAGCACTGCACTGTGTATAACGAGCTGTGCCTTCTGGCTCAAGCTTTTACTGCCAATAAGATTTTCCAACGCTCCATTCGCACTATTCCCAGCACTCACTCGTCTTTCAGCGGTGCTCCTTCCATCCCCGCTAAAAGCGCATCCAAAATATACAATCTCATTCGCTTGTTCCAACACTTCGTCACCAACCGTAATTCTTACATTGGTTCTAGTTTCTTCTCTTTCAAATACCATTATTATTATTTATTATTATTATCTTTATCTTCTTCGCATTCAATAGTAAGCCTTTCTCCATACAATCGTCTTTCATTATTGTGACCAGTACTTGCAGTTCAGATGGTGTTTCTGCTAATAGTACGGCATCGTCTGCACAAAGCAGACAGTTCACCACTAGGTCACCCATGCGTACCTACATTCGTCGATCTTGTTCTCTGTAGACAACTATGAAAATTTTACTTTTAAATTCGATTAGCCGTTATTCGGTTTTACCGTTCTATGGAACTAACCGTATAAGAACACAATTATCTTAAACAAGAGTTCGATTATCAAAGATCCGATCAGAATCATCTTCATGTCAAGTTACACTTTCATTCATCTCATTATGAATGCGATGTTCTTTAAGTTAAATTAGCTTAAGTAATATCCCGTCCTGTTAACTTCCTCCGTACCATGAATGAGAATGTGATTTAACGTGCTTACTAGAAAAAATTATAGGCAGGAGTACTATATAGCGCAGGATAACCTCCAAAATATGTCTCATTGCAGACATTTAATTTATGCGATGTGGCGGGACGTTTCCTATGCAGATTTCTGAAATATAATAAAATTTATAAATTCAATTAGTGAAAATACTTCCCTAATGAAAATCTGCTCACCTTAATGAAATCGGCTGAAAAGCATCATCATCATAATTTAGAAATGCATCCAGACAATCGGCAAACGACAAGGTGTAAGGCCTTTATAAAATGTTGCACTGGCCTGTGCGTCTGGCGTAGCGTATAGAGTACCGCGCTGAGAATTACTTCTACCTCATACAAAATCTTAGGCGATAAACTATTCGCTAGAACGATTTTGTGTTCTTGAGCGCGTGAGTTATTAAACCACAAGCATTAAAGGTTTCTAACTCACCAAAACGCAAAATGTTTTAGCGCCTAAATATCTCAGCGACTCGAGCCTACTAAGCAATTGGAAGATATTTTACCAGAGGGAGACTTTGTACAAAAGTCTTCTTACCCCTCGAACCCTAGCGCTGAATTTATTTACGACGTAAAATCTTGTCGTCGGGTCTCCTAGGTCATTAGCAAGCTCCTGAGGATGCGCTGCGTTAGTACATTGGAGGGCCTTGGATTGAAATCCACTATAGGTGATGGTGACCGTTTTACAGTAAGCGGTCGGTGGTTGTTTTCCATGTAACGTTGTTATTGAGTACTCATATTTTTAAAAAAGGTGAGGGCATCAAAGCAGCTTTATTGGGGAGTACTGCAAACGTTTATCGACGCCTCCAAACGGTTGCAGTACTCCTTCTTCAAACTCCTACAGAATACATATTCCCGTTAGTCGTGGATCTCATATTAGAGTACGTTTTCCTCAGCATTTCGCCTAGTCGGTATTCTGTAGTAGGGTTTCGACATATTTAGCAATGTTTAGTTTCCAACCCTTTCATCAGATTTTTCTACGAGATATAATAAATACGTGCGCGCAAAAACAAACGGCATGCTTCTTTTTTATATCGGTCGAAAATTCTGCATTATATTGTGGAGAAGAGGTCCATAATATGTATCAAGTTTTAAATTGTAGTTCAACACTGCTTCAGTGGGGAATCAACTTGTTCTTCGCGTTATCCCATTTCCTAATCCATTATTGGATTGATGGGGTTCGCTATCTAGACCTCAGCATTTCTCGACGACGCTGATTTTTACATGGAGCGACTGCAATTAGATCTCCACAACCCAGAGGGAAAACCAGATCTTTTTTAAGTCAAAGTCAAAGTCAAAATCTTTTTATTCCGTAAAAATGGCTACATTTGTTTGGAATCGTCACAATTTTTTTCCCTACCGTGCAGTTCATGACTAGGTGAGCACTGATAAAAATACTGCCAAAAAAACTCAGGCATCCCTCTTTTGGTATCCAAACAAATTTACATAATTTATTAATTACATTATAATTGGATCGACTCCATCCCAGGCATTTTTATCATTAATATAGTCAGATACTTTATAATATGCCCTGCTAAGTTAGGTCACACGTCTTTCGAAATATAATTTCTTGGACGTGTGGGTTTCCTCGCGATGTTTTCCTTCACCGCCAATGATAAATATGTACATAAATCCGAAAACAAGAACTTAGTGGTACATGCCCCCGCCAGGATTCGAACCGGGGACTAGTTGGTCAATAGTTCGGTTCCTTAACCAATGGGCTATCAGTGCTCCTATCCCAGGTTCAGTATTCCCAGTGCGGAATCAACATACGTAGGTATGTATACAAAAATAGAAACACGAAAAGCTCACTTCAGTTGCTTATTATTCCTGGATGCTCGTTCTGACATTTCTAACGTAGCAGGCTGTGCAAACCATGTATGATTCCATTCATCTTCATCAAATGTTGGGTTCTTTAACGAGAACTTTACCTGTGAAATATATGTGAATTAATTGTAGTTCTATATGACACATCAGTGAATAGGGAATCATGCACATTACAACAGCGCAGAAAAGATGCCCAACCATAGACTACGTTAACTGTTTACCATCAGGCAGGCCGCATGCTTGGTGTTGACGTTACCCTAGGGTTATTAAAAAAATATTCATGGAGACTGCGATCAAGACGCATCTTTAAATGTTTCCTACGCACCCACCTCTCGGAATGGTGAACTATCGATTTTCTTCTGTATTGGGTCGTAACTTTTCAAATCAAAATCTCTAAAACAATCAAATAATATAATAGAAAATACAATAAACTATTGTAAAACTAAATTGAATAACAACGTTGAACGTCAAGTTAGTCATAATTATCAGCAATTGTTGAAAAAACACAAGTGCAAGTAAGAGCTGGTTGACATTAGGTCGGACCGACAACTTTATCGTTGGCCGACTATCGGTCTTTGCTGTTCACACTATAAGGTGCCGGTCCGGCCTAATGTGAACACTACTGTCATTAATCGCTGCCCGGCACGCCATACAGCAGTTTTGAATTGGCTTCTGTGTACAATTGACGACGACAATTGGTATTTAAATACAAGACAGAATAAAAGAAAAAAGGAACTATTGGGTACATCCAATCATTGAGAAATCAAAAATAAAGGTTGGCAGACGATGAGTCGGAACCTTCACCACAAAGGAACTAAAATTTACTCAATGGCGAGATTTCAACCGTTCGACCCAAGATGTCGTTTTTATACAACGTCAGGAGGCATACAAGCAAAACGGTTAACCTGGTGTATCAGTATCACTCGCGCGATGCCACCCCTGCTGTTAACGCAGCGACTCCTCAGCTTACTGGTGACCTCAAGTTGATCCCCTAGTCTACAACTTCCTCGACTTTTGTAGACCAGTGCAGCCTAGAAACGTACAAGAGCGTCGATGGTATTTCCACGCACAGTTGCCACGGTCGGGCCTGTGCGATGCCGCAGTAGCTACAGTTGGAGGGCTTATTCCTCTTCTTTATAGTTAGCAAAAATCCGGTTGCAAAACTTTGTGATCGGCCACGCAACGACACACAACGCAAACTTTTGCGTGAGCACGTCCCGTGATTCACGTATTTGATGAGCGGGTGACATGGTACGGTACCTTGGTTATCGCACCAATAGTAGATAACACCATTAAACTCGTCGAGCGACATACAAGCATACGGCCTACGAGTAAGCGGTTACCATAGCCTATTAACGTTTTCAATACATTAAGTATCACTCGCGCGATACCACTTCTGTTATTAACACAGCAACTTTATGAACTTACTGGTGACCTCACTTACACGCAAGAACCAACAACCCTCTAGGGTGTTGTTATTTGGCTGCGGTTTCCAGTGAGGTTGAAGTACTTCCGCAGACGGGCTGCTTTGATGCGCCCTACCTCTCTTAAACTCCACACATGTTAACGTTTGTTCTACACGATGTATGTTCTCGACGTTTTAAATGAAAATCGGGGAATCAAGCTTTCAGGCATCTGATGTCCTGCAACAGCGTACAAACGTTGACGCGTTCCAGGATGATTGGTGACAGCTCATGTAAATCTTTCGCAACGAATCGTCGGATGAATCTGTCTACTTCAAAATACTGACGACGTCTTCAGTAGTTTTCTCTCCATCCCTGTTGCGTGACGGCATCTCCGTGGTTTTGCCGAGCGTCTTGAACAATAGCATCTTGCTACTTCAAATGTTATTTTCACTGAAGGTACACTTGTAGATCCGCATTCGTCCAAGGTGGATAGCGCGTTGTATGAACGCCAACAACTCGTTGGCTATGAGTTGTTCGGTGTGGCTTGACCTTGTATTTGATAATGCCGTATGCAATTGCATTCATTCGTTTTCCAAAAAAGTATCTTTTTCACTTATGGCCTGTTCAGTATCCATATGGCGTATTGAATACGAACATTTTATTTCAATGATCCCTTGTTCATATGTAACACCTGGAGAAGCTCTGGAGAAGAGAAAATGTTGTTCGTCTGTGAGCCCGCGTTTTTACAGAATTATACATTCTTGCTACTGCAACTAATCAATTATGTTTCTTTTTTTTGTTTTACAATTAATAGACTTACATTTACGTTTGCAACCCATTCCTAAAAGAAGTTTATACCAGTGCAGACCTGTTAATATTTGCTTTCGAAGATTATCCACGACAAATAAGCAAACAGACAGACGAAAAATTAAAAAAAAGAAACAAATTTTTGGATTTATTGTGAGGTGCAAAAAAAAAAATGAATTTATTTTGAAATCATTGACTGATAGTTTAATTTTATTTAGTTGTATAAATAAATCCCGTAAATGCGCCGGATTTTGGTTGAGAGCTTAACACAGCTGACGGTACCAGCCTTTGGTGCAAGGTGCAATGCTGAATGAATAATATTAAAACATAATTTATATATATATATTATGTTTTAATATTATTCATACAGCATTGCACAATATTAATTTAATAATCATAAGAGCTCCATGAGCCAGCAGCAGTGGACTCCATTATATTATTTGTTACATATTGATTACATTTTTTTTTATACCACTAAGGTGGAAAACAAGCAAACGGCCTGCCTGATGGTAAGCAGTTACCGTAGCCTATGGACATTTGCAACACCAGTGGTGTCACTCTTGCGTTGCCGACGCTGTAAGAACCTCTTCACGCCTTTCTTGAAGGACCCCATACTGTAGTCCCTTGGGAAAACCTCGGCAGGGAGCTCATTCCACAACTTAATAGTTCTCGGTCGAAAGCTTCTCAGGAACCGCACAGTACGCGACCATTGCGATTCCAGTATATGAGGGTGAACTCCCAGCCGTCGGCGAGCAGTGCGATTGTAAAACGAGGCAGTTGGCATGATATCGAACAATTCCTCAGAACACAACCCATTGTACAATCGATAGAATACGCAACGGGAGGCGAAATCTCTCCTTAGACTCAAGGGCTCAATACAGTGTGTGAGTTTAGGATCATCGACCATTCTCACAGCTCGTCTTTGCACCGAGTCACAAGGTCCTAGCTGGTAACCAGGTGCCCCCGCCCAGAGACGACTACAGTACCCCATATGCGGTCTGACTTGGGACTTATATAATATAAGCCTTTGCCCCGCGCTGAAGTACTGTTTGGCTCTGTTGAGCACACCAAGTTTCTTTGACGCCAGCTTGACCTTTTCTTCCAAGTGGCTTCGGTACTGAACTTCGCTGGAGATCTCGACGCCGAGAATCCTAACACTCTTGGCAATGGTTAGTGGCGTGTTCTGGAACTGGGGGACCACAGCAAATGGGAGTTTTTTTAGCGGTGAACGCGCAGACTTGTGTCTTGGTAGGGTTGAATTGAACCAAGTTCAACCGTCCCCAGTCGGACACCTTGCCCAAAGTACACTCTATTTCAGACATAAGTCTAACGCGGCTTTCCTCCACAAGTGAACGAGGGATGCTAGCACGGCCTGTGTAATAAGTGTCCCCAGTGCTATCGTCCGCATAACAATGAATGCTGTCAATTGACAACATGTCATTGATATGCAGCAGAAACAGCGTTGGGGACAATACAGAGTACAATAACAATATAATAACAATACAATACAATTGATATCCATGCTATTGGAGCAACCACCATCAGCCACGGCTTTGATGCATCTGCTGGATAAGAAGCTTTAGACCCATTCGCACAATCCCTCGGGTAGCCCGTACGATGGTAACTTCAATAGAAGGCCCCGATGTCAGACCCGATCGAACGCCTTTGCCATATCTAAGCTGATAGCCAATGCCTCATCTTGACTCTCGATCGCCGAAGCTCAGCGGTGTGTAAGATACACAAGAAGATCACCAGTCTAACGACCGTGGCGAAAGCCGTATTGACGATCGCTGATTAAATCGTGATCCTCTAGGTATGCCAGGAGTCGTGTGTTTATCACACGCTCCATCACCTTGGAGAGAAGGGAGGTTAAGGCAATAGGCATGTAATTCGATGGGTTTGATCTATCGCCCTTTTTGGGCACCGGGTCCACATTGGCAGTCTTCAACGAAGACGGGACTTGCCCAGTGGAGTAGGAAAACACGAAAAGGCGCGTTAGCACAGAACACAGCTCAGGAGCACACTGCTTTAGCACCACTGCTGGTATGCCACGACACTGGCCACTCGACTTATGAATGACGAGGGAGACCAACGCCCGCCGGACATCTCGCTGGGTAATTGAGATTTCCGGCATTGAGCTACTGCACCTCGGGATGGTAGGTGGCACAGCTCCCCGGTCATTCAAAGTCGAGTTAGAGGCAATATTTGGGGAGTTCCATTGATTCCTTATGGAACACATCATCAGACATTCTATTGGGGCAGATCTAGTAATTGATACTCTACCGGTAATAAAAGCATGATAAATGTTCTGAGGTATTTATCAAATAGTTACGTTACGTTAGATCGTGATATATAATTATTTGCTCGCCAGCAATGATGTTATAAAAAACGTATCTTTACTTGCTATAATATCATTGCTCGCCAGCGGGTACGAATCCCTAATGTTGGTCGCTACTGGGCGATGACAGCACGACCTATGTCGTGTAGCTGGGAGTACACGTAACCCGTCCCGAACTAAATGAAAATTGATCGAGAGCGCGGTTTTATAAGCTGCTTTTAAAAAAATCGCCTAAAATAGTTAAATCAAAATAATAGGAATAAAAATAATACAATATGTTAAACAATACATCTTGTTTCCTGTAATGAGTATATTATTTATAAATATTGTCGAATTAATATAGTAAAGTAAAGTAGTAGGCTTACTACCGAATGCGAAGAAAACAAAGATAATGGTATTTGAAAGAGAAGAATCCAGAACTAATGTAAGGATTACGATTGATGATGAAGTGTTGGAACAAGTGGATGAGTTTGTATATCTTGGATGCGCTTTCAGCAGGGAAGGTACACCGCAGATGTGGAAAGACGAGTGAGTGCTGGGAATAGTGTGAATGGAGCGTTGGGAAAACTTCTTGGCAGTAAAATCCTGAGCCAGAAGGCACAACTCGCTATACACAATGTAGTGTTGGTCCCAACGCTAACTTATGGAAGCGAGAGCTGGGTATGGCAGAAAGATCATGAAAGTAGAATAAACGCGGTTGAAATGCGAGCGCTGCGCAAAATTTGTGGCGTAAGGCTTGTAGACCGTATTCGCAATGATGATGTTAGAAATAGAGTTGGTCTGAAAGAGAGCGTCGGTGTTAAAATAAGAAGAGGCATGCTCCGATGGTTCGGGCATGTAGAAAGAATGCAAGATGAAAGAATGACGAAGCAGATATGCAATGCAAAAGTGGAAGGATGCAGGAGCCGGGGAAGGCCAAGACTTACCTACCATGACCAAATTGGTCATGTTCTATCAGAAGGTGATGTCAGGAGCCCTACAAACCGGCGTGCGTGCATGAGAAGAGCAATGAATGTTAAAGAAGCGAGTGAGATATGTAAGGATCGAGTCACGTGGCGCTCGGTTCTCTCTGCCTACCCCGCAAGGGATTTGGCGTGAAGTTATAGATAGATAGATAATATAGTAAAAAAAAACATGAAATGTACCTATGTAGCCATTTTGTAATCAAGTTTAACAATATTGAAACGCAACATTGTTTTAAAAAATATGACCCACCTTACGACCATCTGTTCTCTTAAAAAAATAAACTTATTTGCATGTTATAATGGTTAAATCATACCTGAAAAGACCTCTGACATAGATTTTTGATAAACACCGTAAAGTAATTGAGATCTTATTAATAAATCGTCAATATAATTAATGTTTTTACTCTCTACTGCAATTAAGGACGAGTTTATCTATTAAAATCAGCAATGTTTTTTTTAAGTAATGTAGTCTCATAGTTACGTAATCATGTTTGAAAAATGAGTAAAACACCGATATCGATGCACAGGGATACACAGTCTTAAGAAACGAACCGGTAAAATAGAAGATCAACATCACCTTCTCGCCATTACCATTGGCAGAAAAACGATTCTTGCTACATTAAAAATTCAGTTCTGGAATAACGATAAAGCTCAAAGAAGGAACATACAAATATATTTAAAAATTTCTAGATCTTTCTATAGTTTTTGGGACTTCTTTAATTTTTACGTGAAGTTCATGTTAAAGAAACTTTCGGCAAAGGGCTCCTAGATTTTTTTAACGTAATGAATATGATCAAAAGCCTGTTTTGTAACAAGTAAAATTTCCCAATTTGTATTTATTTTGTAAGATAAAAATAAATACTCTGTTTTTAGTGGCTTGTTGATTGTTATTAGGACGGCTCAAATCTAACGTTTAAGTATGTTAAATGTAAAGTTTCTCATAAATTAATACAATCTATATAAATTCTGTACCACTAATGAACATACATTTTCCGTTATTCTATCTAAGTATACACATGATCGTTACGCCAGGTCCCTTGCAGGTAGGCGGGAGGTAAATCCGTAGGTTATGCCTTTCTCCGGCTCCTGCATCCTTCTACCTCGTATTGTATAAGTACACGTTTCATAATTTTTTAACTATGCAATTTTTCTATATGTCCGAATCAACTGAGCAAGCCTTTAAAAATATTCTCAACCCATTACCCACAAAGACACTGGGATAAAAGCGACAATCTTTCAGTTCCGGAGCCAAAGCTAACCTCCACGTGGTGCACCCACCGATTAACCAACAATACTTAGAGATATGAGGCACAGATTTATCATGAAGTTTTACTTACCTACAATATGTAAAAGGCAGTTCATTGTCTGATACCGAATGCGTCACGTAAATTATGGATATTGCAGCCATAGTACAACAAGTTATAGCTCGTATTATCGCATTTATGCATATTGCTACACCGATACCTGTAAACATATAAATTCGATATTAAAAAAAATAAACTCCAGGACAGGTAGTGTATGCACAATATTAAACAGCCAAGTCTAACATGAGGCATATCCGACCGGTACGTACCGAGTACTTACATAAAACCGTAGCAAAAAAAAACAATACTATGGGAACATGTTTCGTGCGAACGAGTTATACTTATAACCCGACTAGTGTTATTAGTCCCGAAACTCCCAAATAAATTACTATGATAGACATAATGTTACCATCAAGCATTGGAATAATCCGGAATGCCCGTCCGGGACCACTGATGCTCCACTGTCCGAGGTACACTTCGAAATGTCGTAGCGGATTGGCCAGCACCGCGAAGGCAGTAGTCAGGAACAGCAGAAACACAACTGCCGACAACCGGGTCTACTTAGTAGGTATTAGATTAGATTTCGACTACTAGTACTACTACTACCTGTGCCGTTCTTAAGAATTGGGCTTTTCTTCTCAGCGTTATCCCGTTTCCGAACCTATTCGGATTGGCGGGGTCCGCTACCTAAGCCTAAGGCTTTGGCGGAGATACTGATTTTTAAATGGAGCGTCTGCCTCAGACCTCTATAACCCAGAGGGTAAACCAGATCATTTTTAGATAAGGTCACACGTCATTAGAAAACACACATTTAGTGTTACATGCTAGGATTGGTACCAGGGAGTTTGTGGTCATTCTCAAAAATTAGGCTATCAAGTGCAAAACGTTTTTTTCTCAAAATAGATTAGAGCAAGGACTAAACTACGGTTGTAGTGGTAACTCAATATCAATGTTAGAGTAATGACTAAACTACGATTGTAGTGGTAACTCAATATCGATGTTAGAACAATGACTAAACTACGATTGTAGTGGTAACTCAATATCGATGTTAGAATAATGACTAAATTACGTTTGTAGTGGTAGCTCAATTTCGATGTAACAGAATTGACTAAACTACGATTGTAGTGGTAACTCAATATCAATGTTAGAGCAATGACTAAACTACGGTTGTAGTGGTAATTCAATATCAATGTTAGAGCAATGACTAAATTACGTTTGTAGTGGTAATTCAATATCGATGTTAGAGAATTGACTAAACTACGTTTGTAGTGGTAACTCAATATAAATGTTAGAGCAATGATTAAACTACGATTATAGTGGTAACTCAATATCAATGTTAGTACAATAAATAATAAATAAATATAATAATAAATATTGTCGGACAAATTACACAGCGCCACCTAGCCCCAAAGTAAGCGAAGCTTGTGTTATGGGTACTAGACAACTGATATCATACGTAAATACATTTTTTTTTTTGTAAATACATACTTATTATATGTAGAAAATACCCAGACCAAACAAACAGACATGTTCATGCACACAAATGTTTAGACTGTGTGGGAATCGAACCCACGAGCGTTAGTGTCAAAGTAGCGTAACAGCGCGTTTCACCACTGCGCCACCGGGCTCGTCAAATGTAGTACAATACTAAACTACGTTTGTAGTGGTAACTCAATATCAATATTAGAGCAATGACTAAACTGCAATTGTAGTAGTAACTCAATATCAATGTTAGAGCAATGACCATACTACGATTGTAGTTGTAACTCAATATCGATGTTAGACCAATGACTAAATTAACAACGATTGTAGTGGTAACTCAATATCGATGCTGCAGTGGTAACTCAATATCGACTGAGGCAACTACACTACTGCACTCGTAGTCCTTTAGTTATTAATTTACGGTCTGTAGTATTTAAACATCTGCCAAGTGCGAGTCGGATTCGCGCACGAAGGGTTCCGTACCTCTATCTATAAAAACGTCAAAAAAAACACGTTTGTTGTATGGAAGCCCCCCTTAAATATTTGTTTTATTTTAATTTAATTATTTATTTTTAAAGTGAATATATACCTAAATATTTTTGTGAATATTTCAAGCGTCTACCTGGTGCCGTTATCAATATCGAGCAAAAACGAGCAAAAAAAATTACGTTTGTTGTATGGGAGCCCCCTTAAATATTGAATTTATTGTTTTTTAGTATTTGTTGTTATAGCGGCAACAGAAATACATCATCTGTGAAAATTTCAACTCTCTAACTATCACGGTTCATGAGATACAGCCTGGTGACAGACGGACGGACGGACAGCGGAGTCTCAGTAATAGGGTTCCGTTTTACCCTTTGGGTACGGAACCCTAAAAATTAAAGACCGTAAATTAATAAGTAAAGGACGACTGTAGTGGTACGGCTTATATTTAGAAGTTCGGTTGATTATGTTATGTTATTACTTTATATTGTGTCTACAATTATTTTAGAAGTACGAACTACATCCTCCAGTGAGCGCAGACGCCGAGACGCGACAATGCATAGTGAGAATGGCGCCGAGAGCGAGTGAGCCGGCGCGCAGTCGTCGCCTGCCGGCGGTGCTCCGACGCGGGCCCCCGCCGCCAGACGCGTTGTCCATGCCTGGGACGTTGCTCGTCGACCACACTACAGACCATTCACTCTAGACGTATGTACACAATAATTTACTTCTTTTAAATCATACTGGTTTAGTCAAGTCTTCTTTTTTGCGTTATCTTGTTTCCTAATTCATTAGGATTGGTGAAGTCCGCTACCTAAGCCTAAGATTTGGCGAAGCATGGATTACATGGAACGATTGGCGTCAGGCCTCCACAATCCAAAGGAAAAGCCAGATCTATCTTAGGTAAGGTCGCACGTCTTTCGGAATATTGGACATGCGGGTTTCCTGGCGATGTTACCCTTACCGCCGAGCAAGTAACAATTACAAATATGCACATGAAGCCAAAAACACGATCTTATTGGTCAGGATTCGAACCGGGGGACCCGTTGCTCAATAGGCCGGTTCTATGACCACTAGGCTATCACTGCTCATTTTTTAATTAGGAAAAGTAAATAAAAAATAATGTAGACCGTATTCGCAATGATGATGTTAGAATCAGAGTTGGTCTGAAAGAGAGCGTCGGTGTTAAAATAAGAAGAGGCATGCTCCGATGGTTCGGGCATGTAGAAAGAATGCAGAATGAAAGAATGACGAAGCAGATATACAATGCAAAAGTGGAAGGATGTAGGAACCGGGGAAGGCAAAGACTTACCTGCCATGACCAAATTGGTCGTGTTCTATCAGAAGGTGATGTCAGGAGCCCTAGAAACCGGCGAGCGTGCATGAGAAGAGCAATGAATGTTAAAGAAACGAGTGAGATATGTAAGGGTCGAGTCACGTGGGGCTCGGTTCTCTCTACCTACCCCGTAAGGGATTTGGCGTGAAGTTATAGATAGATAGTAAATAAAAAATAGATAGAACTTTTATCAGTAATATGATGCGAGATACGATACAGTTCATGTATTTTTTGTATATACAACGTCGGAAAACATTCAAGCATACGGCCCACCTGATGTAAAGCAGTTACCGTAGCCTATGAACGCTTGTAATACACTTGCGCGACGCCTTCTTGATGCTAACACAGCAACTCCTTAGGAGCTTACTGGTGACCTCACTTACACGTAGGAACACAACAACAACCCTCTAGGGAGTTATTTGGCTGTAGTTTCCTATGAGGTGGAGGTACTTCCCCAGACGGGCTGATTTGATGCGCCCCACCTCTCTTAAAACTACCTATGTAGGTACATATCACTGCTCACTGATGAGGTTTAGTCTAGTAGCCGAGTCTATGTAGATACTAAAGACCTCTTTCTGTGGGATATCACTCTGTCTAGCGATATGTAGTGAAAGCAATATTAAGGTCGGCGGTTCAACATACATTTTGCCATAGAAGCCCTATATCTTTGACGAAGATCATGCGTCACATTTTAAACGCGCCGTAAATAAATTACACAAATCATTTAAATAAAAACGTGAAAGCGTAGTGACTCTTTCAAGTATCAACAAACCTTCACCAATATTACATGGGATCATCAACTAGGATTAGACTTGAATTAAACAATTTTTAACGGAAGTATCGCGTATTTTATTTATATTGTTGAACCTGACGTTTCGAACGCTTTGCAGCGTCCGTGGTCGCAGGAAGACTTCCGTACCTACTTCCGTTAAAAATTGTTTAATTCAATGTGTAACAATCGCGAAAACCTAAGACAATACTAGGATTAGACTCACGAAAGTACATTTTTTTTTATATATTAGTTCAGCATAGTGGCCCCTCTTTGCCTGATGGTAAGCGAAAGAGGAGCCCAAATCGCAACTGCAACTGACAACATACCGTATCCTGTCAGTTGACGCTGCCATGCTGACCCGCAAAATGCTTCTTCACGCTTCGTTTGAAGGATCCCATATTGTAGGAAGGAGGGTACACATGTGCAGGCAAGGCGTTCCACTTTTTAATGGTACGACAAAGATAGGAGTTGCCGAACTTTTTGGTACGCGAAGAGATATTCTCAACCGTGGAACTATGACATCGCAAGCCCGCACGTGTGATTCTATGACGGAAGGGTGAGGGTGGGATAAGGGAAAACAGTTCTTCAGAGCACTCGCCATGGTAAAGGCGGTAAAATACGCTTTTTAATCATAAAGAAAGTATCTTTTACAGTTTTTTTTTATGTACCTAATCATGAATTAAATCTTCTTCAAGTGTATATGGAAACAAATTCGAATACTGCACATTTACAGATGATAATTTGAATCCAAATCTGTTGATCAGTTTCCAAGATATGAACATACGTCAAAAAAATTAAACATTCGCGGCGAACACAAAACCGTTTTCCTTTATTGAAGTAGTTTGTAAAAATTCGGAATCCTATATTTGACAAACTGAACTCAATTCAAACGTAAAATTCGTGCAATGCCTTTTATTCTCAACATGGTGTATCATAACAACTTAATATGGTTAAATATAATTTCGGCAAGGTTATACCACTCGCGGGCATGATGGGCGATATAAATCAATCACTTTAGTTCTCTAGATGAAGCGGGTGTTGTGTGATAATGATAACCTTTATAAGTTCGCTGGTGATAACTTACAAAATCTCTATTTTCGAATGTGAGTATAGTTTCCATAGAACTAGTGCCTCTTTTCGGTTTAGCCATATTTATGGAATTTTTTTACTATTTGTAAATTTCAAACTCCAAAATAACGTTACGAAAATTTGCTAATTTTATATATCACTAAAGACTTAAGTGACAACCTTTCAACTATTGATGACATTATCGTCGAAAAATAATTTTAAATTATTTAGATATCATAGAGAAAATCTAATTAATAATCTTGACTTTAGAACAATTATCTCTGATGTAGGGAAGCATACCTGTATACGGTCCACCTGATGTAGAGTGGTTACCATAGCATATGAACGCTTACATTACATTACTAAAAATGATTTGCGAAGCACATTCGTTCGCGTGTCGCCGGGATGACACCATGGTCGATGGTGGGCGGATTGAATCTCACAATACCTAAGTAATTTTTTGACATTATTGGAATTATGTTTTTAAGACCTCCAGTTTGTGAATATTGATTATTGTAATCTTGGTGGTGAATATGCCGTGCGATTGCAATTAGGCTGCCGCCGGCCGGTTCGAGCGAGCTAAGTATGTGGCGCCGAGAACGTAGATTACTGGCTAGAGCACAGCGGCACCCTTCTACCATACGGGGGCACACCGCGGCCATTTTTGTTTCCCCGCTCCGTTTCCGCGCTCTGTCTTTTAATTTACGAACTTTTAATCTTTACCGAACCCAATTCGCAAATCCATGTCCACTGAAGCACTCTTCAGGAGAGCTATTTAAATTCTATTGATTAACATTGGCACAGTTTCGCTCCTGTCCTCTCTTCTCACCGTCAGTGAACAGGCAGCCTACCTCTTGGTAGGTGCAATCGCTTGAACCGAATATCAGAATACTTCTGGTCTACTGATTGACTCTTGGTCTCTAGATGAACAACATTAAGACTGCAGTCAAAAGGATCGCATTTTGGAGGTAACTCGTCCGCCAGATATACTGGACGTCGTCTCACAACGTAACAAATCACGAAGGGGTAGTACTTTTGACACGTTGAGTGCCGAGCTGTTTGATCAAACCTTGCGCGTTACGGCAACAAGTATATAACGGCATTTGACTTAAATTGTAGAATCATTGCGCTTGGAAGGGAAATTGATTTAACAATAAAATTTTATCGAATGGGTTTATATGTACTATATGATACAGGAATATTCATTTTCCATTATTTTTCATTGTATAAAAACCTCTTCACGTCTTTCTTGAAGAACTCCATGCGTAGTCCCATGGGATTGTATCTCGCTGTAATATACACCACAAATTTCAAAATTTCCCTTGTATGACTTTAGGCTTTACGAATATAATATCATAATTATGTTCATGCCAAAAATAGCTATCGATATAAGCTCATGGAAAGCTGTTACCGTAGCCTCTTAACACTCGCAATACATTATCACTCGCGCGATAATGTATTGCGATATTTTGTCAATATGGTACAAAGTAAGAAAAGAATGAAAGTAGGATGGTAATATTTTAAATCATATCGATATATTTCAAATAACTAATAAACAAATATAAAAAATAGTTTAATGTAAACATTTAAATATAATTTACACATAACTTGATATTTTTACATACATAGGTTTACAGTTCACAAAAGTCACTAATGTCCTGATTCACTAACTACAATACAAAAAGTTTCTTAGTTATTTACACAAATCGTTACTATTGTGTGGACTCGCACAGAATCAGTCTTATTTAATACCACTCCACATTTAGTATTGCTGCAACTTGCCACTACCAGATGAAAATGGTATTCTGCCGACACCGGATGGTGTTCGTGTACATTTTTTGACGCTGGGACAGTCATTGTCATATATACATAGAGCGCATAACGTACACTGACTTGGCGTGTTAGAAACTCTTTATATCCTCCCGAGCACTTAGATATTCCAAAGACGAAGTTGTGGACTGAGAACTGAGCTGGTCTCCTTTATATTGTATGTATTGTATTCGATGGTATGAACATTTTTCCATTTCTTGTTATTATGTTTTCTATCTTCACGTTAAAGCTCAAGCAAAGTTTGTTTCTCATTGAGCAATGGGGAACAAGTTTTTTGCAGGTAATGACGTAAAGTAACCAATACCATAAAAGTATATACTCATATGAAAACTTGTTTCTCTGACGACTTCTACATACTATTGTTACTAACATTGGCCGGCCATGAGTTGTTGTAACTCAGATAATGTAAAAACGCTAACGTATTTCAGTGCAACTTTATGGCAAGGTTTCAAAGGAATCTGTCAAGAACTCTTGGATATTTTAGATTTTGAACAAACGTACTATTTTATTTATATAGTTATATATGCTCGCATCAAAGTTCTGTGTGAGAAAGACGTTACTCGCCGAGAGTGTCATCTGGTAAGCTTTGGAAGAGAGCTCTTTCATCAATTCGCTAATATGGAGTATCGTAGCACAGATGTTGCGGTGGTCGTGAGGTTTGATTACAGCATAAGATGTGCGGTGGAGAAGGTGTGCCGGGCGCGTGGGCGCGGGGCCGGCGGCTAGGGAGGCGGTGGCGCGGGGGCGGCCGCCGCCTCCTGGGGCAGAGTGAAGTTAGTGAGCAGATCCCGTACTGCTGGCCAGAGCGTGCACTCCGAGTGAGACTGGTTGAACTCGCTGAACCTGCGACAGAAGACACCTATAACTCAAAATGTAATCTCCGTGGAGCTTCAAGCATGCGGATCAGAATAACGATAGTAATAATCTGATGAACGCATTTGAGCGATGTGAAATAAAGGTGAAAATGTTATTCGTAGTTCCTGCGTGTGAGTGAGGTCACCAGTAAGCTCCCAAGGAGTTGCTGTGTAAACAGCAGAGGAGGCATCGCGCGAGTGATAATTAATATATCGCAAGCGTTAATAGGCTACGGTACCCGCTTTACATCAGGTGGGCCGTATGCTTGTATACCTCCCCGACGTAGTATAAAACAAAAAAAAAATCACCGAAAAACACGTCACGAGATCCTCATTAATTCTTAAATTTATTTTTTTATTTGTATATATTTGTTATAGTAGCCATAATAATATGTATTTGTGAAAACTTAAAATATCTACCTACTACGGTTCAGACGATAGTCTTGTGAACGATGGGCAGCCAAACAGCAGAGCCTCGTATCTCAAATTAAATAGAAAATATACTTCATACTTATATAGACCTCCATAAATATATTTACTTTCGCAACAGATTCATAACAAAGATTGAGAACTGTTGCTATACGTCAATCACCTAACAATATTATGTTCCACAGCATTATAAATAACCATAAAAGCGGAGTGATAAGTCTGGTAAAATAAAATTTTACTACACTACGGGGATTCGATTCACATATTCTTTTGTTGTCACAATGAATAAATTTGTGTCAATGTGGTTTTTAAGTAAGCGTTCGATACGAAATGTGACAATTGTAGAACATATGGACAATTTGCTGTCTAAAAACGAGTTAAGATAAAAAGATGGACAGCCGGAAAAGGAAGAGATTTATTGAGCATACATATGAGGAGGACCGTGACTCTGATAAAACCAGACAAGTGACTGACGCGCTGTAGATAATGTTTGCCTCGAAGCAGGCCAAGTTACATATAATAAGTTGTTGCGCTTAAAAAAGGGCATTAAATAACATTTTACAACGTTTTTAATGCCATTTTTAAGCGATTAATTGACGCGTTTGCGCCGCGTTGACTGAAAGCGAGTATTTAAAATTGTCAAGCAACAAAGTTCCAGTAGTTGGAACAGACTCTGCTGTCTATATTGGCTCTTCAGTTCAAATTATTAATTGCTACAATGCCCACCGTTTGAGATGTAGTCCGACTGCGATGAGATGTGGCTGGGAATCTCGTTTGTCAGCGAGCTGTGTCACATTCAGCTGCATGTCGTACACGAGCGGCAGGACTAGCTGTGTGTCCATGCGGGTTAAGCAAATCTGCAAACATTCGTTATATTGTTACACTAGGTAGGTGTTACATTGTATCCACTTCTATAACTTTCTATAAGGATTAACACTTTATCATATCTATAATAATAATCATCTTTTTATAGTATATAGTATTTTATATTATTAATTCAAATTGCTAGATGATGACGATGCGCAGACAAAAATAAATTTTAATTTAAAAATTAGTTATTCTTGATATAGTTCATTCAATTAAGTTTATAAGAAATTTATAGCTGATACCCGCGAACTCGCCCGCGTTTTTTTTCTAAACTTTTCCGGTAAAGTGTTTCAAAAACCAAAAAATAGTAATCGGCCGAACCATTTTCGAGTTTCAGATGACTAACTTTTTGATCTTTGTAAAATAATATATGATTCATTTCATTAAAAAAAAAATCTAGACCGAAAAAAATATCAGCAGGTCAAGATGATCCAATTTTATAGAAAAAACAAAACTAAAAATGTTGTAATAAGGGTATTTTTTAAAACCAAGATAATTGAATATTCCCTAAATATAGTAGGTAACAGATGTAAAACCTTTACAGCACTTTACGTTTTTCTTTATTCTTATTTATACATCATATAGGAAAAAGACTTCAACTAATTGTACATTCATTTCAAGAAATCCTGTAAATCTAAACGATATTAAATGAAACATCATTTGAAAAGAAAGTAAATCCAAAATGAATGAATACTTTGAATTTATAGGATTGTAATGTATTTATAATCGAGCAATAATAAAATTAAAATAAAACCAAATGTTACCTGGGCTTGTCTTTTGCCTTTTATTGAATACTATGAAACAAGATTCTGCGAGTAGATTAACCTTTTATGATAATATCTTCGCTATATATGTATAAGTTACTAATATTTTTATTGAAATAAATAAAAATATTAGTAACTTATACATATATAAACCATTTAACGGCTTTCTTTACATATTTTACTCTGAAGGTTCTTTTATGCAAAAGAATTTTCTATGCAGAAACTAGAAATTTAACTAGATGATAAAACACCAGACAAATCCTGCGGAGTTGATTGATTGATATACAGTGATTGCTTGCACTTACAAAGAAAAGTATTTTGTGTTTGGCGAGCAGCACAGCGGGCTGTCCGGCGGGAACGATCGGCGGCGCGGCGGGTGGGATGCGCAGCGCCCACTGCAGTTGCCAGGCCATCGGCGTGGGCGGCCCGGGAGCTAGGTCCGCTCTCATCAGCGCCACCAACGAAGGTAGCGCGGCACCTGGTGCGCCCCACACCCGCGCCCATCCCTGCAGCGCCGTCGCACGATACGGAGCGATCGCCACACGCTGCTCGAAGAACTTTTCCATCACCTGGGTAACACCATTATTTCGTTACAACTATTCGCTTACCAAGTACTTTCTTCCATTGTAATTAAATCATATTATATTTATTTTTCTTCCAAACTACTTGTTTATACCATCTATCTATATGCTCACGCCAAGACCTTTGTGAGGTAGGCAGAGAGAAGTGAGCACCATATGATTCATAGCTCAATTAATTTACTTACAATAGATTAGATAATACGTTTTAATTTCTCAATTCATGTAGCCAAAACTAGCGAGGCTCCATATCCAGGGAATATGATTTTAACAAAGTCACAGACCACAAATACAAATGTAACACAAGTCTCAAGTGAGACCGCGCATGGAGTACTGCAGTCACCTTTGGACGCGAGCATCTGAATACTAGGTAGGAACTTCTGATTCGGTTTAGAGACTGTGATGTGAGAAGTATCGACGATCCGAAGCTTACAGTTACTTAACGGGTTGTGTTCTGCATAATTGCTCGATATAAATGCGACAGCTTTTTACAACAGCAACGCTCACTGACGGCGGGAAGTTCACCCTCACACGCTGCAACCGCAATGGTCGCGTACTGTGTGGTTCCAGAGAAGTTTTCTTCCGAGAATTCTCAATTTGTGGGATGACCTCCTTACATTAGTGGTATAAAAAAATATAGAGTATTCAAATATGGTACGTGTTGTTTACAGAAATCAATGAATATGGTAGTACGGACTACGGACCGGTCGTTATAGGTATGATTGCTCAGATGATTGAGAGAGACGTTTGCTTTTCTTGCAATCCGTCCTTATTAGTTTGAATTTATTTCATACATCGTGATGGATGTTTGTGCGTCCGATAAATACCTGTATGTCATCGTTGGTCCACTGGTCCTTGTCGGAAACGGTGCTCAGCTGGAGCTGTAGAGACTGCATGTGCTGCGGGTTGAGAAAGACGCGAGCGGCCAGTCCGGCGCTGTCACACCGGAACGTGAGGCTTGTCGCCTCCACGGACACCATGGTCAGCTGGCAACAAAATATATGCACTATATTCTGTGTAGAATATAAATAGGTGCTAAAAAAAATCTTTTTGGTTGGTTAATTTTTAAATGTACTTACAATCAAACACACGACCTGTGTGATGATAATTTGTTACCGTATCAAAACGCAAGTTTATCACGCACCACTACTACTACTACTACTACTACACCTTACTCATTTCACTACAGGTATATGGGTCTCCCTTTAACAAAAGGAGTAAGGGGTTTAGAGCCATCACGCTGCTCAATTGCAAATTGGTGGAGGTCAGTGTTTTCAAGTCGCCCGAAGGCCACTGACTTAGCTTAACGACTGTCATCTATCGACAACAGCCGGGACAGACGGCTTAACGTGCCCTCCGAACACGGAGAAGCTCGAAATTGATAAACCCATTCATGGGCAGGCTGCGGTCGACGTTGCTTAACCTTCGTGTTCGGTTAGTATATACACGCGCAACGACGTCATCGAGTTCCCAGATTAGCAGAGTCCTCTACCTAAGCCTAAGGATTTGGCGAAAATACTGAATTTTTATTAGAACGACTGCTATTAAACCTTCACAACTAAAAGAGAAAACCATTAAGTTATGTCACACCTATTTCGAAATATAATTTCTTGTACATGCGAGTTTCCTTACGATGTTTTTCTTCACCGCCGAGCAATAATTACACATAAATCAGAAAACACAAATTTAGTGGTACATGCCAGGATTCAAACCGAGTTGTGTATGATGTATTAATTATCATTTCGTGGTAAACGCACGCGAGACCCGAAGCTGACGAAAACATTATTTTAGTATATGAATTAATAACATGGGGTAAAACATAGGAAAAGCAATGAGAAATAATTTCCGTGTCGGAAAGTCGTGTTCATCTATTCACCCTGATACCGAGTATCCACCTAGAGTGGCTATTTCAGAATGGATAACAGAACGACCCCTGTAGATGAGGTATGTCCAACAGTAGACAGATGCCGGTTTATACGATTGTTGGATGATTAATTAATTATGTATAATAACGTGGAGACTCACGTATTCCTCTTGCTGCACGAACCGCTGTAGTGTACGCTTCATGTACACGCACGCGAGGAACCTCTGCAGAGGCGCGAGCGGCGGGCCAGCGGGCGCGCCCGGCGGCGGCTCGCTGGGCGTGCAAAGCGCCTCCAGCTTGCACACCGACAGTGGCGTCGCAGTACAACCCGCCCATGACCGCGCGCCGCGACCACTCGCGCTTGTGCTAGATGCGCCTGCACAACACCACATTAATCACATGGACCATATTATTAAAATAAACATATTTTTTGCTCTGTCGGATAAATAAGCATATGATATAAAGCAGTTACCGTAATCTATAGACTTAAGTGTGGCATATGGTTCGCCCTATACTGCTAATGCACAACCTTTAGACCTTACACGTTGCAGAAACAGTCAACAGTCGTTATTGACTCCCCCACTGCCCCTAATCAATAATTGAATGAGTGTCCCACCCCTTTACATATCAGTCTTAGAAGCTTGTTATTAACCTAGCACACTCAACAACACAAGAACCCTCCAGAGAGACATTTGGCTGCAGTTGTATTTTAGATAGAGGTGATACTTTCTCAGTCGGGCTGCTTTGATGAACCCTAACTCTTTTAAACACCCACACCCAAGGCAAACAGAAATGTTCATAAGCATAAATGTTTGTACTGTGTGGGAATCGAACCCATGAGCATTGATGTTAAAGGAAGAGAGATGGTGCGATGGACCATCAATCACTAATACGATGACCTGAAGAGAAGTGTCCAATCAAATGACAAGCATTTGATCGGCTACCGAATGAAGGCATCCGGGAGACGTCTCAACAGCAAAAGCAGATGGGAGGATTTCGTCGAGGGTTGGATTGCAGCCAGAAACAATGACGCCAGCGGCGAGGCTATCAACTATGTACCTTTGTGTTCGAGGTGGTGTCGCGGCGAGGGATGGTGACCGGGCGAAGGCCTCGGGAGTGAGGGTGAAGCGGGCCAGGCGGTGAACGGCGAGGTTGGGGGCGGGTGTGGAGAGGCCGCCGGAGCACCCAGCGGTGACGGCGCCATTGGAGAGGCTGGCGAAGCCGTCACGCCAGGCCCGGCGCCCGCGCCACTGCTGCCGGCCGCAGCACCCGGCGGAGACGTCAGGTTGAACGACCCACCGCCCATCTACAATATCACAATCAGAATTACTCAATTTTTATACAGTGTCAGAAGGCAAACAAAAATACGATCCAAGATGTGAAGTACTCGTAGTTACTGTAGCTAATAAAAAGCTGGCAATCGCTAGCGAGTTGTCACTTTCGCTCCTATCACAGTAACATCTGAGAAACTTACTTGGAACCACACACTGGCATGAACACACAACACTCCAGGGATTTTGCTTGCGGTCTTTTGCGAAGTTTAGATTTCCCAATCGGGCTCCGTCGATTCTTGCTAACTCTCATGAAATTACCAAAGGTTGTTGCTCCTCCACCTCACAGAAGATACGCAAGCAAATTATATCAATTTGGAGGGTTGTTGTATTCCTGCGAGTCAGTAAGTTTACCAGAAAGCTATTGAGGAGTTTCGATATAAAGGTTGTACATAGACAACACGCATATGTATCAACATACGCGTGCCATAAGCCATTTTATATAAATATAAATTTTGATGTTAAAATTCATATAAAATCGATTACTTTGAGGTGAAAAAATAATCGACAAATAATTTTGATATCTGTTACACATACATTTAGTAAAGCCTGCAATGTGTTATTAGATTTGAAAGGATCTTTCAAATTTTGAAGTACTTACATACTATGTGCCAACGGACTGTAAGTTGCAGTATACCGTGAGAAAACAATTATACACAAAAAAAACAAGAAATAAGATAATGACTACACAATCACAGAGAGTCAAGCGGATAAATAAATTGTGGTACCGAAACATCTTATTTTTACATATATCTAGGTTGTTGTTTACGGGAAATGGAAAATATGAGGGCGATATTAAAAGAAAAGTGAAAGCAGGAAACCGTATCAATGGTGTGTTGTACTCCGTGGTAACAAGCGATAACATAACGAGCAAAGTTCGCCTTGCTATCATTAAGAGTATATTAACGGCAACATTGATGTACGGCAGTGAAACATGGGTATGGCAGAAGAAGCATGAAAATAGGGTTAACCCCGTAGAAATGAGAGCGCAGGAGAGTATGTGTGGAGTGAGAATGATTGATAGATTAAGAACTGAACTGAATGAAAGATGATATTAGTGGCAAAAATTGATAAGAGTATGCTGAGATGGTTTGGTCATTAACCCTTCGAAACCCGGGTGGTCGTATACGACCGCGAAATGTATGGGAAAACGTATATAACGGGTTCTGACTGCTCAAGAAAGAATGAATGACAAAAAGTTACGAGAGAAGTGTATCTGGCAAGAGTGAATGGAGATAGCGGCAGGGGCCCCAAACGGACACATATAGATCAAATTAGTGACAAATTAAATGCACCCAAAACATGCATGAAGAGGTTGATGGGTGTGGAAGACTCGCTTCTTTTAGTATGTTTGGATCAGTGCACCTGGCGTTCCAAAGTATCTGCCTACCCCAATCAGACACAGGCGTAATGATATGTATGTAGAGATATCATAGTAGCATGCTAAACTTTTCTATTCAGTACCTAGTAAAAAATATTGTACATTTTAACATGAAATAACGTATTTTCCAACATAATATTTGTCTAGAATCCAACGTATCACACAATACCTTTACAGCATTGTGTTCTCTGTACCTGGTGTTGTGCGGGTGAGGCCGGATGCGGTGTGACGGGCGCTGAATGTGGCGTATGAGGCTGCGGAGGCGTCAATGGCGCGGGGAAACGTAGACCACCTGATAAAAATGCATGCAAATAAATAAAAATGTCTTTTGCGAGTTTTAACGGTTGTTTCTTCTTATACTTATATGGTATACTACGGCCTTGCCTTATCGTATACAGTGACAGTAGTTTATAGACATTTGGAAGACTGGGGGTGAAAATTGGAATGCACATTCGTCGTTCAGTTTGTACAAAGTCAAAATCTTTTTATTCCGTAAAAATGGCTACATTTGTTTGGAATCGTCACAATTTTTTTCCTTACCGTGCAGTTCATGACTAGGTGAGTACTGATAAAAATACTGCCAAAAAACTCAGGCATCCCTCTTTTGGTATCCAAACAAATTTACATAATTTATTAATTGCATTATAATTGGATCGACTCAATCCCAGGCATTTTTATCATTAATATAGTCAGATACTTCATAATATGCCCTGCTACACAATTTGGCTTTAATGGTAATTTTAAATTTGTTTATTGACAATTCTCTTATATTGCTGGGAAGTTTGTTATAGAACCGTATACATTGCCCCATAAAAGAATTACTTATTTTGTGGAGACGGCTTGGATGTAACACAAGATTATGTTTATATCTAGTATTTATGTTATGAGTATCACTCTTTTTACAACATGAGTCTATACGTGAGTAGTACGTACTGTTGATCGACCCGTATGACTGACTATTCTCGGCGTGTTGAATTATAACGACAATTGTAAGTACAGGAGTAAATTCAAGACTAAGTGAAAATACATATTAAAGGAGATAGGATCCATAGTATAATTAAGCCACAACTGTACACAATATATATAACAGATAATAACGAACCTCCGCATGAAACAATTACATTTATCCAGCGTTAAACTATACATATTTGAAGTACTCGTATATTTAAGTTGATAATATTAGGATGAGGAAAAAGTTTTTTCGTATTTTATATACAAATTTAGGTAATTTTTTATCAAAGTTTATTTACATTTAATTACAATATATATGTACCATTTTATTCGATAACTTGTTGCCATGTTATAGGTGGTGACATAATCCCTTTACTGTTTTGGGACTTTTGAAGGAAAAACTGCATCAAGTAGTTCATAAACGTGACAATTTTTTCGCGGTTTGTGTCGCATTTTTTTTCTTTTTTGGAAATACTTCAAAATGTATCAAATGAATTATTTTTTTCTTGAGATTCACTCATTTTGGCGGACAGAAAAATGGCAGAAAACCATTTTCACCTTTTATTTTTCTGTTTTTAAAATCTCATCTATTTATCGGTATCAAAATCAGCCACATGTAAACAGTACAACAAAAGAGATGTTACTATAACTTTTGATTTACAAAATACTAACAAAATTTCCACGACCGACACTAGACACGTGGGGGTGTCATGTTACCTATCGGAGACTATATCAAAGTAGTACCTGGAGGCATGGGAGACAGCGGCGATGGCGGATTGTCATCTTCGGCAAGAAGTCTTGTGCTGAGATTCTCTTCTACATAACGTGATAAGAACGCCTGAATAGATAAAAATGCAATTTAAATAGACATCCATGATGTGTACATTATATATTTAGTGTTAAACTTAAAAAAACATACCTTCAGGCCCAAGGCAGGTGCGAACTCGTCAACAACTGAACTACGGTCGAACTTGGAGTAAGATCCATCGCGAATAGTCACTACGCCACCGCCGCGTATGCCCACCTCTATTGAATACGCGCCCGCGTATATCACTCGTATCTGGAACGATGCTTTATTATATTAGTTACTACTGCCTACGTATTTTTTTCCATCAGATTCAAACGTTAGCAGGCGGTCTACGGAGAGCAAAACATATATAGGCCAGGGGTCTACGGGATAAAAATGATGGAAAATCTCTCCTGTAACTGGTTGGTTTAAATATTACATAATAGCTTAAAAAGAGGTGGTCACCTTCCGCCAAGAGTGTGCGAGTAGTGTGAACGTGGGCGTGGGCACCTGTGTGCGCACGTGGTGCAGCCCAAGCTGCGGCAGCGTGGGCAGCCGGCTCAGCGCTAGCAGCGGCGCATACGTCTCACGGAGCACTACGCCCAGCGACATCACGTCCTTGTGCCTGGAACAAGTACGTGATGTCAACAACCGTGACAAGGAACACTTTAGATAAATTGCAAAAATCCCGAACATTCGCTCGGTTCTTCTTCTTCCTACCGTTATCCCGTTTCCTAATCCATTAGGATTGGCGGGCTCCGCTACCTAACTGCTAATACAGCAACTCCTTATGAGCTTACAGGTGACCTTACTCACTCGCAGGAACAAAACCGAAAACAATATTTAAGCGGAACATGCTCCGCCAGGATTTCAACAAGGTACCGCCGGTTAATTATTCACTAGCTGGTTATTCACTGAGCTTTCACAGGTCACTGTCTTCGCTCCATTCTCCGTGTTTATTATATCGTGATACACCAGTTTACAGTTTTGTTCTCGTAACAGTTCATGGATAGACACAATGGTAAGTAAACAGATATGTTGGTGGGCTGATACTGTATAAACACAGAATAAAATTGAACGACTGGGGCACGAAGGCGTGTATGGTGTGTACCTAGATAGTAAAATATTTAATATAATGATTGCAATAAGATCGACGTCCCTATACCGTATTCACTTTAGCTTGAGACAAAATGTAAACAAAACATAAAAAAGATTATTTTAAGTGTCGCCTTTTCAAGAAATAAATTAAACAAATACATTTAGCAACGTTTAATATTACTTGCATGTTCTAAAGTTACTACTAGAACTGCGATAACAATTTCCGTCTTTATACACTACTACACGTACACACGTACACGTCGTAATTTGAATATGTTTTTCTATAAACATTTCATAATTTTTGCCAATAAAAAAGACTTAACAACTCTGCATTTATCCAAATTATAATCGATATTTTTACATTTGACACAGGTGTTGACGCGAGTGAGCCTGTCGCCTTTTATTGTCACTATTTCTTTAATTTTGTTAAAGTTGTTGTTTTTATTAAGATTTATAGTACTGTTACGTTTTTAAATTTTATTATTGTTGAGTTTATGTGATCATACATAACGTTGTTATGGTTGAAAATGCGTTCTAGATCGAGCAGTTTTTGTGCTTTCATTTGCCGAAGAAAAAGCTTTAAGCCTATTCCAATACATTCTACTAACAAGTTATTAACATATTAAGACCTCTCTTCTCAAATGTGATTATCGACCAGATTCCCTTAAATTTCTTACTAACGTTGGCAACTTAACTATTTCGCCTTTATGCAACTCATTTCTTTCCAAGTTGCCCTCCCTCCTTGACGGCGGAGGCCTTTTTCTTTCACAATCTCCTTTACCTTTCTTAGTGCTCACTCCTAAAGCCTAACCTAAAATTCTCCTGCAACGTAATTTTAGTGGCATGGATGTCAACAAGTTACGCGAAGACGCGCATAACATCGACTAGTTTCACCTTTTAAGGGATTTGACGGTTGACGAACAAGTCAGTCTCTTTACTAATAAATTGCTATTACATGGCGAGTAAAGATTAAGCATCTGCCTGCGCCTTGGTTAACAGATGAAATTAAGGGTTTAATTGCCAAAAAAAACACATTGCCAACGCTAAATACGAGGCTGGCTGCATAACATCTGTCTGGATTAGACAGATGTTATGCTCTGCGCCAACATATCCTTGTTTTTTCACTTCTCATCTACCCAAAGGTTGTCTGTAGGCCGATTCTACTAAAAAAACTGCAACTGCACTGCAGCGCGGCGTGTGTCAAAATGTGTACATTTTGACGTTTTGTTAAACGTCGCTGCTGTCAGATCGCTTGAAGAAACGTCAAGATTGTACTGTAACTTTGAGACTCTGCTTTTTGGTCGAGTGCGTGATACACGTGGTATATTTCTGTCGTTTTTCAATATATTTCTGTAGTTTTTCAGTTAAAAACACCTGTTGACGTACCGTATCTGTAGATTTGTGTTGGTGGAGGTCAATTACCCATCTATTAAGTGTTTGACAGGTAATTTAGTGGTTAGAATGGACGAGGAGACGCCCGATCCGGGCGGAGGCACCGTCACCCAATGTTCCCTATCGCCTCCAGTATTTACTCCGCTCGTTCCACAAATACCCGAGGTTCTTGCGGTTGAGGTTAACCGTAAACGCCCTCAAGTACACAGCGACGAAACGCAATCGGTTAAGAAAACAATAATGCACCCTTCCCAAGCCTCCGCATCTTTGCAGGTAACGTACACTCACCCTGATTTCGTGGACAATAAAACAACCTATACAGATACTGATTTGGCTCCGTTTGTTGTACACGTTAGTAGGCTTGAGGAATCTGCCGGCGCCACTTTGCGCCCAATACAATTTGGACACTTTTTATTTCGCCAGAATATAAAGAACATTACCAAGGATGGTGTCAAACGTGTAGGGCGAAACCGCATTTCAGTAGAGTTCAAAACTGCAGCTGATGCAAATATATTTATGGCCAACCCTGCACTATTAACAGCTAAGTTCGAGGCAACCATTCCATCCTTTAATGTAACTCGAATGGGTATTGTGAGAGCTGTACCTGTGGAATGGTCTTTGGAGGAGTTTGTCTTGGCTATTGAGGTTCCCTCAGACTATGGAACAGTAATAAAGGCACGTAGGTTGAATAGGAGAACAACGAATGATAATGGTAACACAATCTGGGTCCCTACCCAAACTGTAGTATTAACATTCCGCGGTCAGAAGCTCCCTTCAAATATCTACTGTTTTTACACGTCTATGCCGGTGGAGACATATGTTCTGCCGGTAATACAATGTTACAAGTGTTGCCGGTATGGTCATGTGACTTCACAGTGCAGATCAAGTCCACGCTGCTTTATCTGTGCCCAGAGTCATGAGGGAATTTCATGCTCTAAGCCATCTCCCACATGTTTGTTTTGTTCTGGCAATCATACAGCCAAAGATATGTCCTGTCCTGAATTCTCCCGGCAAAAATCAATTAAGCTCACGATGTCTCAGGAAAACATTTCCTATCTGGAGGCTTCTGCGAGATTCCCTCAGTCGAGGAGATCTTTTGCAGATACCATCAGACTGTCTCCCTCTCCACTTACCTCACATATCCCTTATTCCACACCTATACCACCGAATCATCCCCACAACGTGTCAAAAATGTACTCTCCCCAGATATCATATAGGAAAACAGTTGTTACTCCTCGCCGTCCACCATCTCCAGCCTCCAGTCTTGGCTATGATAGGCGGGCTCATAGTGCTATCACAGAAACTCCAGTCTCTGTGATGCCCAATGGCAGCGCATTAAATGTTTCCCCCAATGACAATCTGCTCGAACTGTTGCTCTCTACGTTAATGAGTTTACTTACACGCTTTAGTGATACTGAATTACCATCCAGTATCCACCAAAAACTTACTGAGCTGATTTCTATGTCTGTTAACATTCCAAGCAATTCTTCAGTGGAATTGCCGGAGCATCAAACATAAAAAAGCAGATTTTATCCATCTTATAAATAAATTTAAGCCTGTGGTTTTTGCCGTCCAGGAGATGTGGCTTAGGCCTGGTGCCCACTTCAGGGTTCCAGGCTACTCATGTCTCCGGGATGATAGAAATGATGGGCATGCTGGTGCTTCTATCCTTGTGTCTAAATCCTGTATATTCACTCAAATTACCCTTCCCCCACACTCTGATAACATCAATGCTGTCGCTATCCGTACCTCAAACATCTCATTCCTATCTGTTTATATCCCTAACCCTTCTCTCGCTACCCTTAATGAACTGTCATCTATAATGTCCTCCCTCTCCCCACCAGTTCTCATCCTAGGAGACCTTAATATTCACCACACCTCATGGGGTTCCCATTTTTGTGACTCCATATCAGCTGCTTTCCTAGACTTAATTGATGATTTGAACCTCAACATTCTTAATGATGGATCACCTACTCGCCGTGTCCCTCCATCACAAAATATCCAAAGTGCCGTGGACCTATCACTCTGTTCCCCCGAGCTTGCATCCCTACTTGCGTGGGAAGTACTTAGTAGCACCTATGGAAGCGACCACTACCCGCTGCTTATTTCTATTCTAACAGCTGATAGTATACCTAACACTCCTTTTAAGCCCCGACTTAAATATAGTTTGACTAGGGCCGACTGGCCCCTTTTTACTGATACCACTGATGAGGGCATTTCACAGCTCCCACCCATCCACGAAAGTAATGTGCAGTCCCTGTATTTGGATTTTAAAGATGCTATCCTGTCAGCTGCCAATAAAAGCATCCCATTAAAGAAACCACCAAAAAAAAAAACTTCTCCGCCCCCTTGGTGGGATCAAGATTGCTATGCAGCTGTTAGAAGAAGAAAGGTAGCGGAACGTCAGTATTCCCTTGATATGTGTAGGGACAAATACCTTAATTACCAGAAGGTGGCTGCTGAGGCAACCAAATTACTTGCGAAGAAGAAGAGAACTGGGTGGCACAGTTTTTGTGAAACCTTGTCTCCTAACTCACACCCCTCTATGGTCTGGAGAAACATAAAAAAATTCCGCTGTGGCACAAATAATGACCTAAATGTCTCTTCAAATGATTGCTCAGTATGGATAGGTGAAATTACACGGAGGTTAGCCCCTCCTGCAGTACCGTGTTTTGAGGAAACCTTGACGTATTCCAACCCAACTTATTCATCTGACCCATTTGATGCACCATTTTCCCGAGAGGAATTTGATGCTGTCATTAGCACCCTAAAAGACTCTTCGCCTGGTGCAGACGGAATTCCCTACTCATTCATAACTCGCAGTGGTCCTGCTACAAAAGAATATTTTCTGGAAATATTGAACCAGTTCTTCATCTCAGCCACTCCACATAAGGAATGGAAATCCCAAATTGTCATCCCTATACTAAAACCAGGTAAACTGAGTACTGACCACTTGGGCTATCGCCCTATTGCCCTTTCGTGTACCATGGCTAAGATTCTTGAACACCTTATTAAGAATCGGTTAGAATGGTTAATAGAGAACAAGCAAATTTTACCTAAAAGCCAATTTGGGTTCAGGAAGGGTTTTAGTACGATGGACAGCCTTGGCACACTTGTCACGGACATAAGATTGGCGTTTTCCAAACGCAGCTACTTGGTGGCTGCTTTTTTAGATGTGTCGTCTGCATACGACAATGTGCTTCTTCCTGTGCTCAGGCAGAAAATGCTGAATCTGAGTATTCCAGTGAGGATTGTCAATTACATATCTAATTACCTTTCAGATAGATCTATTCTTATTAGTTTTCAAAATTATTCCAGTGCTCCAAGACAAGTGTGGAAAGGCCTCCCACAGGGGTCAGTGCTCAGTCCCCTCCTGTTTAGTATATACACGTATGACTTGGAACTTTCTGCCAACAGCTTTTGTAGTGTACTCCAATATGCTGATGATTTGGCCCTGTATACCTCATCTAACAATGTAGCAGAAGCCTCTTCAAGGATGAATTCAGCCATATACTATTTGCAGGATTGGCTCTCAAACCACGGATTATCCATTTCAATTCCTAAAAGCAGTATTGTTGTTTTTGCACGTCAAAGAATTATACCAGAGATTTCAATTGCTTATGATGAACAAACTTTCCCTATAAAAGACAAAGTTAAGTTTCTTGGTGTAATTCTAGACTCTAAATTAACAGGCACCCACCATGTTTATCACATTGTCAAAAAGTCAGAAAAGAATATTAATGTTGTTCGTTCACTTTCTGGAGTATGGTGGGGTTCTCACCCTTATACGCAGAAATTAATTTATAATGCCCTAGTCCGCAGTCATCTGGACTATGGTTCTTTCCTTCTGGAATCATGTAACAAAGATGCTTTAAAATCCTTGGACAAAATACAATCGAAATGTCTCCGCATCATTACTGGTTCCATGAAATCCTCTCCTATTAATGCCCTGCAAGTTGAATGTGTGGAACCTCCGTTGCATTTACGTAGGCAATATCTATCAGATAGATTTTTGCATAAAGCCCTACAAGTATCTGACCACCCACTCCTAACTAAGCTGCATGAACTGTCAGAGTATATTCCCGCGGGTGAATACTGGACACACAAAGACCTCCCATGTTTGTTTAACAGTTTTGTTTCGTTTCTTCGACTTCCATGCCCTGTATTTCAATGCAGGGTAAACCCTTTATTTGACATTCCCTACCAGGCAATCATCTATCAGCCTGACATAGTTTTCAATTTAGGTATAGAGAAAGATTCCCCATTTGCTGCAGCAAGAATGAATGCTGAAATTGATAAATTCTGGAGTGACCGGGTGGCTATGTACACTGATGCCTCAAAGTCCTCAGAGGAAAGTTGTGTGGGAGCCGCCGTTTGGATCCCGAAATATAGAATTATTTTAAAATTTAAATGCCCTTCAGTGTGTTCAGTGTTCACCGGCGAAGCCACTGCTATCCTGGAGGCTCTATTATATATAGAGTCTCATAATATACCTAAGACGGTTATCTTCACAGACTCTAAAAGCTGTTTATCCGCAATAGCGTCTCATCAGTTTAGCAGCAAACTCAAATCCCCTGTTATCCTGAACATTAAACAGGTTCTATGTAGGTGTCATATCAAGGGATTACTGATCTGTCTTGCATGGATCCCTGGACATAATGGCATCCCAGGAAATGAAGTGGCTGACCAATGTGCTAAGGATGCAATAGGTAATGGATGTTTGACCCCTCAGTGTACAGCTTACTCGCACGACCTGGTACCTCTTGCCCGCGTCAAGTTGGCAGGTGGTTGGAACAAAATATGGTCACAAACCCGAACAGTGAAAGGGAAATTTTACGGTTCCATCCAGGACCACATACCATCAAAACCTTGGTTTTTCAAGTATCCTGATACCAGCAAGCGAGCTACATCAGTGATTTGCCGTCTCCGACTAGGCCATGTTTGCACAAATACGTTTCTGGCAAAAATCAGGGTGAGGGATAGCTCTCTGTGCGAGTGTGGTCTGGACGAGGGTACTCCAGACCATATCTTTTTTTCCTGTCCAAAAAATTCTTCCTCTCTATATGACTTACTCCCTTCCTCTATTCCCCGTCCTATCAACTTTAAATCCCTCCTTACATTTGTTAACTCCCCCTCCGTTGTATATACTTTGTGTGCGTTTATTAACACTAATAACATTAAATTGTAATGTGTATGTCTTATAATCATACTAACCCTTGTTTGTGATGTCAGTGTATGTCTATTGTTTCAGGCATGTAGACGGAGCGTCATAGTGTCACGCCACTTGCTACTATTTAACATACTGTACACTCACAAAGCCACTTCTTAGCAGAGTCACATACTAAGAATAGTCACATACTCAGTTAAATTATGAACTGAAATATGAAAGCACTGACATTGGCGAGAACACCAGGATCGCCATAAAGAAGAATAATAATAATACTGTAACTTTTTTATGTATTTTTCTTTTGGTGCAAAAAGTGTATTGTATTGTAAGACATGCAGAAAAGACTTGGCCCAGTACCGATTCGTAAATTTGAAAACTTATGTTTTCTTTGTTTCACGGTATAATTAATAAAATATAGTTTATTTATTAATGCAAATTGATAAATAACGTTTCACAACAGAATCATAGAGGAATCACAAATGTAAAATAGAACATGTACACCACTTCAAAAAAACACTACCGCGCGATCTGATCCAGCGAGCGGTCTTGCACATAGACTGAAAGCATACGCGGTACTCACCAGTTGATGTAATGATCAAGGTGATGGTGTAGCAGGTGGTGTGCATTGGCCGCGGGCTGGTGTGCGGGCGTGGCCACAGTGTAACGTTGCGTTGCTGCGCTCCACTGCAGCACGGCCGTGGCGCGCTGTGACGCACCGAACCCGAGTACCAGCGAGCGGTATGTGTACGACCGAATGCATACGCCTTGCCATAGGGTCTCCCGCTCTATAACGAAACAATCCGATGTTCATGTTTACTATAACATAAGACAGCAAAGTTGGCTGTTGTTTTGTAAGTAATATCGGGCTTCTTCAGCATCTTCAATAGCTGCGCAAAAGAATAAAAAATGTTTGTTACCTATACGGGACACCATCATAGAATATCGCCATTCGGTTACCGTAACTGCACACAGCAAGTATTCTTATTCTATGACGGTGTTCCGTATCGCTAACAAAAGGATAAAAGTCCACGTTTGGGCAGCGCCTTAGGGATAAACCAAACTCACCGGCTTTGATATATATACCCCGCCCATAAACAATGTGGTAAAAGCGATAGAGACGTATAGCACAGCGATATTTCTCACTAAACCTAGAGAAACTCAATTGGGGAAGAATTACTTACAGAACAAAGCAGCAAAATGGTAATTCGCTAGAGGGATATTGCTCTTCTGACCTGTCGTCCGCAGGAGTTACTGTGTTAACTGCGCAAGTGGTAAACTCGCGAGAGTTAGTATATATTAACTTAAGCGTTTACAGACTACGGTACCTGTAAATCAGTTGTCAGGTTGGCAAAAAGTGGAAAGAAATAAAGTGCAGTAGTGTACCTAGGGCGGGCCTGAGCGTAAAGTCGTGCAGCAGCGTGTGCAGGTGCACGATGGCGGCCCAGTCCGCCAGCAGAGCGTCTGCCGTGCGGCCCGCGTCCGTGCCCAGCTCGTACTGCAGGTACACGCAGCGCCGCTCACCTGCACCATATAAAACTCAATACTAATTTATAATCCTACTACACGATAAAAACACCGTTACGCATTCCCGCCAGTATTTCCAAAATTTATACTTTATTACAGACAATAAATAAAAAGATTACAATTGTGTTTGTTTATTTAGACTAAAAGGCGATTTAAACTTTTAGTTCTCTAATCACTTACTTTTTTGTGCATCTCTATGGTACTCAACGAGTATTTATTTCAATTTTTAAAATCACTATGTTGACCAAGTTAGTAATTAATTCGAACTTTTCAGCTTACTTTAATTCTTTTTCAACGAAATCATTTTCATTAAACTGTAATTAATGTTTTTATGACAGCTTCACTTCAAATTTTAAGAAGTTAATTCAAAAAAATCAGTCACAATATCATACCCCACTTTTGAGTCATACTAGCAATCTGAACGAAAATGATCTAGTTGGAAAGATTTTCAGATAAAGCAAAACACATATTGGACATATTGTTTTTAATATCTTTTGAATAAAATATTTGTAATGGTATGGTAATTTATTTCAGATAATACAATAATTCATAATTATCTTACTTTAGAAACGCTCATTTCCTAGACCCATCTATATGGGAATAAAATATTTTTAATCAATGTATAGATGTAGCTGTGTTCCCAGATTCAATGAAATTTAGTATACTAATTCCATTATTCAAAGCAGATGAAAAGAATGAACTGGAGAATTACAGCCGTGTGTATTTTTCATAAGCAGACTTGATTTTCATAATTAAAATAACAACCATTTACGATCAGTGGGGGTATTATATTGCTTTGGAAAACCATATTCGAAACAGATTCCAAAAGTTTTTATACGGATTCCATACATTTTGACAGATAATTTTTCGATTGCGATTCGAATATGGTTTTCCCAGGCAATGTGAATAACCCCACAGAGTCCTTGTCAATATAGAACAATCGCACCTTAACTCGATGATGTTACATAGTTAAATTGTAGAATCCATATGGCTACCTCCTGTTCCATTATTGTTTAAATCAATAACACCGCGGTTATTGACGTCCGATTACACGTTCAAATTCGAGTGATAGGGTTTGATTATTTTAAGAACTAAATCCGTACTACTAATAATAATACCTTAAAGCCGTACTATATGGGAAAAAATGGCACCAAGATTATGATCTGGAATAATAGATAAAGAACTCTTCCTAACTCAACACGAACCGTAGTCGTATAAAGCAGCTAATTACTAACAAGCTTAATTGCAAAGATTTAGGCATTGTATATTCCATATTGTCTGTATGGTAGTTTTTGATGGTCTCTTTGATGTTTATTTCTTGTATGTATTTACATATCTTCACGCCAGGTTCCTTGCGGGGTAGGCAGCCTATCGACATAAGACGCGGTCCGTACACACAAAACACACCTCGATTGCCTCTTTAACATTCATAGTATTTGTCATGCACGTTCACCGGTTCTTAGACCTCCTGGCATCACCTTCTGTTAAAATACGATCAATTTGGTTATGATTATTATTATGCTATGTTAGTCTTGGCCTCGGTTCCTAAATCCTTCTACTTTCGCGTTGTATATGTTATGTAATTCTTTCTTATCTTAACATCGACCCTCTCTTTCAGGCCTCGTCAACGCGGTCAGCAAGCATTACGCCACAAATTTTGCGCAATACTCGCGTCTAGTTTGGAATAGGATAAAATTCGTAATTCAATCCCTATCACTGGAGATGTTTTGTCGACGTTAATTAAAATAATTATGCAATTTAGAATAACAGAACGAATGACACTCATCACTTAAAGAGTATGGGATGCAAATTCGTGCTTCGGAGAACTCGTTAAGCCATGGTCGCTCCCGGATATCCAGAGCGCGAATTTTGGGTCATATAAAGGTTTATTATGATATGATTAATTTGAATCACTTTTGAAATGTAACCCGATCTCCTATTTCTTATCAAAAAAAAGTCCCTAGACGCTGCTGAGTGATATCACCGACACATTACCTTGTTCCTTGGGGTTAGGCGTGCGCACGGGTGAGCCATGGAAAACGATTTCAGCTGTCCAGACGCGTGCCTGGTTCTTGGTGGTGAGGCGCACAGTGGCGGCCAGCAAACGCGCCCGTAACGCAGCGTGGGCGGGCTCTGGCGCGCCAGCCGGCCGCGGTAGCGCCACTATGCGCATGCCCAGCGCTGAACCGCTCCACTCCGGCTGTACACCGCCATGCGTCACCCCGCGACGCGCCAGCTGCACACACACACGTCATCACTATCACAAAATAGAGAAGACATAGAGAGACATTGGCACGCAGAATGTGAACGTTGCCATGTTTCTCTGAATGACGACATTCGTGAACGCCTTCAACTGCGGCCACGTGAGAAAACAGGAATATAGTTAAGCGAAAAAGAAACCGACGCATCACCTAAGACATACATATGGGGATCGGTATGACTTACGCCCAAAATGTTTGACATGAACATTTAAAAGTTAGGACACTAAGCAGTGATAGCTCAGTGGATATCTATTACCACTATGTACCACAATTTTTTTTTTGGTGTAGGTATGTATCGCAAATACCCATTTGCACAATGCCAATTGAAAATCAAGTGTCAACGCTGTGTTTTACACCACTAAGGTGGTAAAGAGCCGTACGTGCTTGCCTGATTGTAAGCAGATACTGTAGCCTAGACTGGTACACCGCCATTTGTTTGCCCAGTGTATTTAAAAAATCGACCAAGTGCGAGTCGGTCTCGCACACGAAGGGTTCCGTACCATTATCGATAAAAACGGCAAAAAAATCACGTTTGTTGTATGGGAACTCCCCTTAAATATTTGTTTTATTATAATTTAATTATTTATTCCTTAAGTGAATATATAAATAAATATTCTGTGAATACTTCAAGCGTCTACCTGTTGCCGTTATCAATATCGAGCAAAAATGAGCAAAAACATCACGTTTGTTGTATGGGAGCCCCCTTAAATATTTATTTTATTCTATTTTTTAGTATTTGTTGTTATAGCGGCAACAGAAATACATCATCTGTGAAAATTTCAACTGTTTAACTATAACGGTTCATGAGATACAGTCTGGTGACAGACGGACGGACGGACAGCGGAGCCTCAGTAATAGGGTTCCGTTTTACCCTTTGGGTACGGAACCCTAAAAATCGTCGTCGTAACAAAGTTTCTTTGTGCAATAAAGTTACCCTACGTAAATACGAACCTCTTGAGCCAAGTTAACAAAAGGCACGCGCTCGTCGGCTGCCGCGACGACATGCGACAGCTCTGGTAGAAAGTATGCAGGCTGCCTAACCCGTACTGCGCGTGTGCTCATCGTGCCTAATTTACGTTTGCCCGGCTGCATTCCTGTGTAACAATAATAATTGAAAACATTTCAGAAATATACTTGTATATAGTTATAATTATTTTAAACCATATATTTTTAATTATGCAAAAGGTGCGGATATTTTTATCTATAGAATGGGCATGCAAGCAATAAAAGTAGCTAATTAGAAGTCGCAATTATTAACATTAGTAGGTACATGTACAAATATATTAAATCTTATGTCATAAAACAAACAATGGATTACATTACTATAATTGTATTATACAAATGTCATATGGAACTCTTATATTACATACACATCATAAATCATATATATATATAAAAGTAAATATTTATAAATTCTTGAATAGTGTAATAAACATTTATAATTATAGCTAGTTATTATTATAAAAGCTTTGACATATATTTAATAACAATATGTCTGTATGTAAATTATCACACACAAACCGATCACTGGGATAAAAAGTAACCCAAGTCCTAACATAGCAAGTATTCAATATTATTTTTCAAAGTGAACAATCAAACGCCTTGTTGAGCGTTATTATTTATTTATTCCGTTCCTTATACACACACTTTAAATGTTTTTTTTATTTTCCGTCACCGTCCGTGACAAGTGCCCAAAACTTGCAGGTTAGTTTTGGGCACTTGAAACATGTGAACAACCAACAATATTTAATAAATAGAACTAATAATTGACCGAAGTGAGAAGCTAATGATTGCCTACCACTTTTAAGATTTGACCCTGGGAATTGTTGATCATCATTGCAAAAGCTATTTTTTAAGGGAAATTCTTAAATTGAAATGGTATATTATTCAGAATAATTCCTTTAGCAGCTCCTGTAATAATAGTAGCTTTTATAATATTACTGCCCAGCTCTGTGATACGAAGCCTGGTGTCGTTTTTGCACAGTCAGGGTGCAGCTGATCTACAAGCAGCCTGTCCCTTCGCTTGCTCAATTCTTCTAAGACCCGCTTGAGGAGTCGTCCCTCGAATTCTCGCTACTTTCCTAGCCCGAACTTTATTACTCGTCTGCGAAAGATTAGATTTGCGTTTTCCGGGCATTTGGAAAATCTACTAAATAATAACAAATTACATATAACTATTTATTAACAGTATGTACCTGAACTACAACAAAACAGCAAACTAATACATAAATCTAAATCAAGTGTCTGCATTTATCGATCGACATTTTTTAAGACAAATAAGCGAAGCGAATGTTAACAAATACGTCTCAAAATAATATAAATTCATACAAAAATGACTCAAAAATAAGGTCATTCTTCACAAGAAATTTTTAATATCTATTGAGAATCAAATTCTTACTGTTTAACCAGAAGGAACGTTAAACGTTATCGGAATTTTGTAATAAGAGTTTGTCGGGAGATTTAAAACAATATATTTTTAACTTTATAGATATTTTTTTTTGTTATTGTGTAAATTGGTCGAGCCTTATTGAGCAAAAATTCATTAAAACTCTATTTCACGAACTTTAACAAACTCCTTTAAATACACCGTTGTATTGTTCTGCTATACGATAAGGATCCTTTATTTTTCCGGGATAAAAAGCAGCTTGTGTCATTCTCTGACCCCTATGAAATTTGTGTGACAATATTCTGGACCTTAATAACTTTTGTCCTAGTTTGACAACAAAAGTATTTTATATTATTTGTCAATAAAAATGCGTTGTTTGTTTACCTGGGGTATCGAGCGGGGTGAACGGACCGTGTGTGAGAGTGAACGTGTCCAATTCGACCAGCGAGTGTATCTTGAGGAAGGCGCGCGCCGCGACGGGCGGGGCGCCCGTCGCGCTCGTCGCTGCTGACGACGCCTGCCGACACAGTAACCAACATTCAAATACTAATACTACATAGCAAATGACGAAATACCAACTTATTCCTGTGGTTGGATGGTCTTCGTGCAAGGCATATAAACGTTGTAATTCAGAGATTGATCACTATTAATTGTAATACGGAAGGAAAAGGTCGACCAGAGATGGGGAAGTGAAGAAAGGTCTATATGCAAGTGTGTTGGACGATGAACAAGTGGCTGATGAAGATGTAATTACCTCGTCATCACACTCATCAGCCGTGGAGCGACGGGCGCCCGCTAGATGGAAGGCGAGCGACACTGCACACGCGCCGCCCGCCGCGCCAACTGCCGCGCCGCCGCCCGATGGCGTCTCCTTCATCTCCACTATCTACACAAGAAAGTGAAGAGTAAACTTATCAAATATAATTGCAAAATATGTTATTGGCAGAATATAGTAGACAGATCGCGCAATAGCACGACTTTACAGCAACATAGGACAATGGAAAAACCTTTCCAATCCGAAGAGCACTTGACCAGCAATTGAGAGACCGTAGGTTCGCAATACTTAGGATTTAGGAATGGCCGTAACTGTTCACGTTAATTTATCAAACAAGTATATTGATGAGAAAAACATTGATTGGCACACTCCGACTTCCATATTGGAAGGGCATATTGGCCGAGATAAGATTTCTGTCTCAGATGTAATTTCTCGCAAAACGCCCTAGTAACCAAACAGTGTAAACTCACAAGTATGTGGTCAGTGTGCCGGTGCAGCGTGACGTAGAGTCGGTCGGGCGACAGCTTGTTGAGCGGGTGGTCGGGGCCGTGCAGGAAGGGGAGGTGTTCGCATACGCTGGCAGGCAAGTGTTGTAGTGTCTTCTCGCAGCGTCGCGCTACAAGCCAAAATCTGAATACAAACAAATAAAATAAAACCCTGTGACTTTTTCGTTTCTTGGACTTCTTCGTAGAATTGAAACGTTTGTATCTGCATCTCTCTCTGACTTGAGTATTGAACAGTCTGAGTATCTGAACTAAACAGCTTTCCTCCATTCATGATATTTGATATGCAGTAGAAATAGCTTCAATCGTAATGAAAGTGTTGTTGTTGTGTAGTTGAATTGTTATTCCAACGTGGAAATGGTTACATAGTTTTATAGCTTAGCATTGACTTCGCTCACTACTTACCTACTTCGCACATCTCTAATGGCTAAGCTTCATACTAATATTTTGTCGATGAAAGGTAAGGCGCCTATACTAATTGATAACAAAAAACCTCGGGTATGCAATTGCATTGAGCCAAAACCCTTTAGCTTTCGTCTCCTTCATTAAGCCGTCAAGGCCCGAGAGCCTCCTTTGAGGCATGCGCGTTATGGCAATAAGTATATAACGGGATTTGAACAAAATTAATGGATACAGTGTGTATCTTTAAAAAGATTAGTAGTGGAAATTATAACATATTAATGTTGTTCACCTGAGCTGCGTGAGTAGCGGGCGTATGTGCGCCACGTTGGAGTCGGCCAGAGCGGCGGCCAGTTCAGGCATACGCGGCGCCGCCGGATAGGCGGGCACGCGGGCGCGCAAACGGCCGGCGTGAGCACCCACAGACACCAGCAACTGCTCCGCTCGCAGGCACGGCCACAGCGCCGAACACGCCAACACGCACGGCCAGCCGCCCACGCTGCACTCCACCTGCATCATAACAGCATTCGCCTGCATTATTGAGTTATCATTACGAATATAATATGACGGGCTCGGTGGCGCAGTGGTGAAACGCGTTGTTACAATACTTTGACACCAACGCTCGTGGGTTCGATTCCCACACAGTACAAACATTTGTGTGCATGAACATGTCTGTTTGTCTTGATCTAGGTATTTTCTATGTATGATAAGTACGTATTTAAAAAAAAATGTATTTACGTATGTTTCTCAGTTGTCTAGTACCCATAATACGAGCTTCGCTTACTTTGGGGCTAGATGGCGCTGTGTAATTTGTCCGACAATAAAAAAATACTACTGTATTTGTACACCGCCCTATTTAGACACAGAGTATCATCATCACAGAATAAATACTAACTAATATTTAGACAGCCAAGTAACGGGTAAAATGAGTGAGCGAGTGTGAGTTAGACTCGGTAAAGTGTGCCGACAAGAGCAGCGGTGCTAAGGTCGCTTAGAGCCGGTCTTTTAAATGAAACGTTGCGTTGGTCAACTCGTATGCCGTACGACTAGACATATGTTGGAAGTGCCCTTGAGTTACCAAACTACTTACTATCAGGAAGCTATAAAAATAGACGTAACATGGCTGCAAAAGTAATTTCGTTCTTATAAACTCTTTCACTGTATAGTAGTAACTTTTGTTAATAAAAAAATCTTGTTTTTTAATACTTTAACTTTCCCTGGTTTCTTTAAGCTGTCTTTAAGTTGATAATATTTTTCTTTGACAAAATGTGTTTTGTAACTGTCCATCCAACAACCCTCCAACAAGAAGTTATTATTTGGCAGTTTTCTGTGAGGTGGAAGTGCTTCCCCAGTAGGACTGTAAAATCACTATATATTTTATTTGTTACTATTGCTGGAGTGTTAATATTTGATATTGTGCATATGTTTACAAGTTGTATGTAATGGTGTTAATTTAGATAAACTGTTAACATTGATGTATCCTGTTACTATTACATTTATTTACATATTTTTATGGATCATACTTTTACAGATTAGATACTTTGCGCCTGTTGTTGCTAACGCTACAGGCTCTTTAATTTGTACTTGCCACATACTATCAATATTATAACAAACTTACCCCCATGTCGTTTAGCAGCACCTTCAGGTCGTTGAGCCGCTGACGGCTGCGAACATGCACGGTGTGCGCCAGCAGACGTTCCATGCAGGGTGCGTGTGGCGTGAGCGCGGCTGCCACGCGCTCGCCACCCGCCAGCGCGGGCACGTGCCATACACACAAAGATTCGCCCTCAGCGCCGATGACTACACGGTAGCCCAATTCGCATCCCAGCTCCCTGATGTTTACATATGACATGAAAATTACAATACAAAAACTTCAATAATGTCTGAATTGAAAAAAAAACTAAACTTTGATTATTTACTTTCCAGTTATACAGACTTCTGCAAATTATTAGGGCCCTAATATAAAGCAAATGACATAACATATGTTTAATTATGCAGTAATATTTTATAGATCATTTACCTCCAATATGAAACCTGCAGCTTTTGTCCAGGTATATATTTGTCAACTTGAAGATGTCGTGATAGTCGATCGCGGCATAACCTCAATGTCTGTGTGTATAGAAGCTCCAGGGAAAGTGAGCGACAGAAATATCGTAACGCTGTGAGAGCGCCGCCGAGACCCGCAGCGGCGAGACGTGCTTGTGCCACTCCGCGGAGCCAAGCGAGCTGCGAACTATGCACTAACGGTTTTCCTTCTGAAATTCAATAATTTGTTCCAATATTTGCACCTTCTGACTTATACTAATCAAACGAACTTTTTATACCTCCAGTTTCATTATCTTGTATTAAAATTGCGATATCCAATAGTCGCCACGGTACATTAGGTGCATCGCCCATTACTGTCAGAGAGACACTGAACTCTTGACCAACAGTAAAAGTGGCTCGGCCATTTTCAACCTGAGGATTTCAAATTGTTGTTTCATATAAATCAGAAATAAGTTAAGCATTTTAAACGAGCAATATTTAAAAGTCTAGCAGTAGTAATTAGATAACATACCTTTAAATTTCTCACATCGCTAGGCAGCGAGGCTGTTGTGAGACGTTGCCGGACTACATGTGCTAATGCTCTTAATGTGGAGCGACGCTCGCCGGCTGTCAATGTAGGTGGAGGCACCAGGCGCTCACGTATCACAGCTGGCAGCCGGCTATACGTGCCAAGAGTCAGTACCTCCACTGCTGCTGCCATGTGAAAGGTTGGTAACCTGTTGGGAATTTTCCAACAGATAATTTCAAAACTACCCAATACAATTGTTCACAAGATTAAAAATAATCTGGGTTAATTACACAAAATTAAAAAAATTAACACTTATTTGATTATCCAGGTTTATATAACATTTACTAGTGGACCCGGCAGACGTCGTACCGCCCGGAAAAGCAGCGTCACATAAGAATCAGTCTCAAGATTTGGTGACATACCTGCATCAACCAAGGAAGCTATTGAAATATACACACAAAATTGCATCACACAAAAAGACACAATCATCACAAAAATTACATCACAAAAAAAAAGCATGCACAAAATTGTTTAGGAAGTGTTAGGCGACAAACACGCGTACAGAAGAATAATTATATACAAAAATTAATATCTAAAAACTTACATGTAACAAATTAAAAAACTAATCAAAAAGGTTATTTTTTTTTAATAGGTCATGAGATCATGTATATTTTATTTCCATACTTTAAGTTTTTTGAACATTTTAATGCTCAAACTTTATTTTTATTTTTTTATTATGACAACACTATATATTATATTATACCTCACAATCAAAATATTATATATTAATAATTTCTTCAACATCAACATCTTTTTGCTTTTAATGGAACAATTCTCACTCAATGAAAATATTATGATTTATTTCAAGATAATGTGTATGTAACTCTGTTAGTGAAATAACCAATTTTAACATTATTTGCATATGTATTTACATATGTAAGTTAGAAAGAAAGAAAAAAAATTATTTGCTTCAAATATTGGTACATTGACATTGTTAATAAACACTAGTTTCACAATATTTCGCCTAAATCAGACATGCAAATTTATTTAAACCTATCAAATTAAATTACTATTGTGACGAGTATTTTTTCCATCACATATAGTTTCGAGACAATTAGGCTGTATAAGCTAAAACCCTTCGCCATCGGAATAAAAGGCGCTCGATTGAAAAAAGAAAAGATGAGTACAATGACACTATGGTTTCCGCCCGGACTTTCTGGCCTAATCCCGTTATGATGAGACAATAAAAATTAATTTTGTGAATTTATGGATTAAAAGGTCGGGATTGACCTAATTTATTTTGAAACAGCAGTCTAGCCGATATATTTCGCACCAGAATTATGGATGGCATAATCCCCGAAACAAAATGCTGGATTACAGTATTTGATTTCCCTGAATCTTAAAGAGTTTTATCTTGGAATTCAACTTTACACGGCGCATTCCAGTTAGTGAGCAGTGCACGTCGTGGTTTGGAATGATACGCAGCAGCCCGAGAAGGCTTTCGTGACCTATGGAGGAAATGTGCATATTCCCCTGATATGGAGCCTCGTGCAATGACTTTCACAGTATCGTATAAACTTTGATTACCGTCCCATTCGACCTTCCAATTTGACTTAGTATCTTGATTAAACTTGAAACTTTAGATTTACTCTTAGCATTGTATATTACCTAAATTTATCACCTTACCTAAGAAATAGTTTGCTTATAGACGAATTCAGTGAGTTTAGTACACAACTAACTTTACTAACTTAGTTTTAAAGTCCTGTTTCTGGTTAAATTTAAGTTAACTGTAATGTGCCTCCACCTGAACCCCATAAGTATTAAAATATAAATCGGATTTTAAATGGTTTTTCTGCCACCCTTCTTGAGATTAAATGTTCAGGCATGGCTGGACTATTCGGGGCTATGTTATGGAAAGGTTGATGGCGGAGGAGGTGGAAAAACCAACGGAGATGTATATTTTTTTTCATTTTTGAAAAACCTATATTTTTACGTGTAACTACGAGTCCTGTTACTAGTGTTATTTTACGGTAAAGGCGAAGGGGTAGGGGGAGGGGGGGACTATAACACGGAAACATATAGTTTTAAAGTTATTAACATTTTAATTTTTTGAGGTCATGTCATCTACAATCTTTCAAATTAGAGCATTAACTTTCATCTGATATCAATATTTAGAGGATTAATCCCCCCCCCCTCTTCCTCTTTCTTTGAAGTATCGTATCGTTTTGTTTTATTTCCCAACCTCACAGTTGCCAACTATGTTTGGTATGTTTGGTCGGGTAATATTTTGAATCGGGGCGCACGATTTGGAGGGGGGAGGGGGATGGGAGGGGAGGGGGGGGGAGGAGGGCTACCCCCTGGTACCACTCCCACACAGAGGAAACGTATAGTTTTAAAGTTATTAACATTTTAATTTTTTGAGGTTATGTCACCTACAATGGTGGTTTAGTCTACTTTTTATAATGACACTTTTCAAAATGTCAACGATTCGCTTCTGGCGCTTCGCTCGCTCGGCTCGTGCGTTGTTTATCATACTCTAACCTAACCTAACCAAATGTTTTGGAACACATTCACACGACGTACAAACGAAAGCAAAATGACGCGAACCTTAATGTCAAACAAAAAGGGGAGGCTAACCCCTACATAAAGTAACCCTGACCAACACCGAAATACAGAATTTATAAAAATTGAGTAAAAATGTATATTATTATATTACTAAGCTGTAAGATTTGGGGGAAGGGAGGGGGGGAGTTATTGAACCCACTGATATAACCACTAAATGAAAACAAAGCTTACGAAAGCAGAATGACGCGAACCTTAATATCAAATTTGGCGACCAAAAATCACTATGCTGTTTTTAGAAATATCAAAAAATATGGTGTAATACGTTCCCTTTCAAGGTAACAAATTACAATTTTACAACAAACTATATTTTTATTGAACAAAATTCGTTCCATTTCACGTGCACTAAAATAATAATTATAAAAAAAGTAAACATTTCCTCGAGCTCCAAGTAGTGTCTTTGAAAGGGGAGACTAACCCCTACATAAAGCAACCCTGACGAACCCCGAAATCGTGCGCCCCGATAGTAAAGCCAACCCGTTTGGTCTACTTTTTATAATGACACTTTTCAAAATGGCAACGATTCGCTTCTGGTATTCCGCCGGCCGCTACCGCGGCACGCTCGCTCGACTCGTGCGTTGTTTGTCATACTCTAAGAGAACCAACTGAGATTTCTGTTCTGCTATACTTATTACAATTTTTTTATTTGTTTCAAAGATTTCACAAATGATAAATGCCCAAACGTTTTGTGTCATTATAATACGTTCTATTTCAAGGTAACAAATTACAATTTTACAACAAACTATATTTTTATTGACAAAATTCGTTGCATTTCACGTACACTAAAATAATAATTAAAAAAAAAAGTTGATATTTCCTGGAGCTCCAAGTAGTGTCGTTTGAAAGGGGAGACTAACCCGTACATAAAGCAACCCTGTCTAACCCCGAAATCGTGCGCTCCGTTAGTAAAGCCCACCCCATGTCATAATTTCACTAATATTTTCGTAAATTTCAACAATTTTTTACTCGAAAACTATTAATCTCCGTCGGTTAAGATTTTGGTATTTTAGTGTTAATAATGAGTATTATCAGTGATAAAAAAATCAACTCTGTAGCTAACCGTCAAGGTATAAGAGACTAGCCCAACAACTATTTTACATTTTATTGTTATTTATATTATATTTATTACCTTGCATGTACAAGTGTTTCACGTGCCACGCGCGCCAGCACATCAGCAGTGTCAACAAACAAGAGAGCCTGTTTGTCCAGGAAAGCCATGATATGTGCCGAACGGTCAACCTTTGTAGCACTGCTAGCCCATTTGACAAGAGCCAGAAGACGCACAAATAACTGCCGGGTCCGAGCACTGAATTTGTATATTTCAATTTTGCGCTCCATATCAGTTTTGCGGGGCAACCTATACAAATTAGATTAAATTACATAAATATTATTCGTATAGTTGAATATCCAGCACAGAAAGCTACCTGGAAAGTACTTACAATTCTGCCAATACAGTGAGTTCATCATAAGTCCTTTGCACGATGAAATCTATTAATAAGGCAAGAGATATAGAACCACCACGGGCACCGCCACCTTCGGCGCCTTGGTTGCAACCTTCTATTGCAACTGGAACCATGGTCACAATTTATTTGCAATGAAAATTTTATTGAACAAATCAGTGATAATTTACATTTTTGACAATCAACACTAAAATTATAAACGAAAGCCTAAAAGTAAATGGATGGAGAACAAATAATATAGGAGACAAATAACTAGACACAACACTAATAGAGACACAGTATAAAACTAAAGGTTCTCTTCTCAGTTCTCACTTCTCACCACAAGCACAAGGCAAGTCAACAACCAAAAAAAAAAATAATCAATGTTGCTATCCGAAAATAATTATAGTCCCTCTAAACCCTGAAAAATCGCCAAATATGGGAAACCAAATATGGGGAACGATTCTAAATTATGTGTTCAATCAATTTCAGTAAAAATTAGTCATCAATATTATTTTACCAGTTATAATTTTCAATCAATATGATTATAAAAATGGGGGGGGGGTGTACTTACGTACGCGCGTGAGAAGTTATACTTCTCTGGCATCATTAAATAAATATTTAACATTAATAACTTAATAATATTTAGTATTAATTATATTAAATAATAATATTTTAATTTTAACTATAGCGCCATCTACCGGTAATACCGTGAAACATTTAGCAGTTTTAACCTATTGCACATTTTTAACTATAGCGCCATCTACCGGTAATATCGTGAAACATTTAGCAACTTCAACATGTACTTTTGTGTTCGAGTGCCACGCACACACTCTCGCTCTGTCTCTTTCTATTCCCCCTCCATGGCGTTAAACGTTTAACGCAACCTTTTTGCAAGTCGCATTAGAAGTATAACTTCAAATAGAGGAGTGAACTATAGTTTATTCATTAAACCGTAAGTGTAACGGACGTTCCGTTACACGACTAAATTACTAATATTTATTTTATTTCTTCTCACACATAATACTATGTTTACTTTTTCCTAGTATCTAAATCTAATATACTAAGTACCTTAATAATACAAATAGCTATAGTGTGAGAAGCTAGTGCCTGAAGTAGACTTTGCGAACCTGTATTACAGGTCACCAGGTTCTCACCTCCCGGTAACGCTCCCGCTAACGGATATTAATGCATTCATTTTATAACATATAGTAGTTGTATACAAAACTGATTTGAGTACACAGATCCTGAGTATAAATATCTATTTTATATAAATATATACAGCAAATTAAGCCAATTAACGTAGACTATGATATATTTTACATTTATAAAAATATATATGTTGCATTGTCTTTGTTATAACATGCTTGTATGAATATGTGTAGTGTGAAATGAAAATATGTGCAGGGCAGCTTGTGGCGAGCTGTTGGTGCGTAACGACACCACGGGTACCCGAGTGCTCCAGAGAGTCGATCAGGGCCTTCGTCTCCGACGTGTCTTCGTCGGTCGGAGTGAAAAGTCAAGAAGGCCCGCAGAACTCTCAGCTTGCCTTCATTGGCCGTCCAGAGAGGAGTCGATAGAGTATATTGCTCTAGCAGGTGATATGCTCCAGGGGTGGAAGTGTTAAAGGGCATAACGCCGCGAGTAACTTCGGAGAAAGCGCAGCACACCTCTCAACGCCCCTGAGTCACTCACACTGGTGTTGCCCCGGCCGACTATCTCTGGCATTTCGGGGGTCCATCTAGTGAGTGGCGAGCCACCGCCTGCCAAAAGCAACAAACAGATATGATAGTTATGGCAGGTGTCAGGCCCTCTTCTGCAATAGCCCGGTTCTAATAATACCTCCAAATCTCATTTTAATAGCCCACTTTTTCCCGACATATTTCCAATAGTCCCAATACCTGCCGTGGCCTGTTCATTGGTATATTGCCCCATTGATATCGCCTGGAGCGGATCACGGCAGGTGTACAACATTACATACAATCTTTTCTAAGGGGCCTCTACGCGTTGGATCTTTATCCCCGCGCAAGCCTATCAAATGACCGGGATTAATACCCGTGAGTAGAAAGATAAATAATAATAATATGAGTCTTTTGATGTGCACATAATTACTTACGAAGTTTGTCTGGAAAGCATGTTTTCGGTGTTATCATAATTAAGTGAGATTAACCATCGTTGAACATCTCTTTTGCAATCATGTTTATTGCATTTGTGAATTGAGAGAATTTTATTAGTTTGAATGTACAAAAAACAACCCAGAAAACAAAAATATTTCCGTGTGTATGTTTTATTAGTACACATAGGTACACAAATTTTACTTATGAGCCTAGCTTCGACCGAACCCTTGCCATCATACGGAACCATATCATGCTGTTTTAGTATCGTGAGGAGGATGAATATTTGGCGGACTGTCAATATGTATCAGTGCTGAAATAGAAGTTCAGTCGAGTATCTTAGTGCGAAAAATTCCTCTTACCTTCAAAATTGCTCTTTGCGCGACCTCTACTTGCTTCATGGTAGTTTTTGGTGCTCCTCCCCATGACGTAATACAATAGGAAAGAAGACTTTGTGCTAATGCAAACTATATAAACTAACCTATATACGTTTTAGAGAATTTTGATCTAAAACTAGTCGTAAACTTTTAAAAATGTATATCAACTTACGTATTCTTGATGATAAGAGATAAATATGTTTCTGGAATGAGAGATTGTTATCAATAATGACACCCAGATATTTTATTGAATTCACTAGTTCAATGTTTTTGTATAAGCACAAGGTCCTATTCGAGTTCACATGGCAATTATGAGCAATTAAGGGGTTAGTAACATTTGTGTGAAGTTGCGTATTACGCATAGAGAACGTTACATACGAGTATTTTGTCCGAGTTTAATGTTAATGAATTTGTGTAAAGCCATTTATTAACGGTATTGAAGCCGTCTTGAGCAGCAGTCTGTGCAGCTTCCCAGGTACTATGGAAAAATAGAAGACAATTATCGTCGGCGTAGGAAATAATACGACCATTGGGTAACTGCAGCGAAGAGAGATCATTTATGTACAAGAGAAACAACGATGGACCTAGAACACTACCCTGAGGGATTCCAAAATGAACAGGTGTACTGGCACTGACATATTCACCTATTTTTAAACTTTGAGTTCTGTCTTCAAGATAGTCTTTCAATAGTGAAAGTTGTTTTCCTCTGATACCATACGTTTCCAGTTTGCTAATCAATATAGGTACAGAGACTGTGTGCCAATGCCAAATGCCTTTTTAAGATTAAGGAAAATTCCAATCACCTTATGTGATTTATCTAAATTTTTAACAATAAAATCTGGCAACTCATGAATTGCACCGTCCGTTGATCTGCCGCATCTGAATTCAAACTGGTTAGTGGAAAGTAAGTTTTTATGTTCGATGTAGCTCAAAAGTCGTTTGTTAATAAGTTTTTCAAGGATTTTCGAAAATGCTGTTAATATTGATATTGGGCTATAACTATTAACACAGTCCCTGTCCCCAGATTTATGTACAGGATGTATAATAGACTGTTTGAAAACCCCCGGAAAGACTCCATCTTGAATACACAGATTGTAAATATACGTCAGTGGACAATAAATTGTTTGAATTCTTTAATAAATTGATTAGACAGGTTGTCCCATCCATTAGCGCACTTATTTTTTAAGTCCGTGATGAGCCTTTCTACCTCCTCTTCATCAGTGTTTAATAAAGCTAAAGATGACTCGTAAACTGGCAACGATTTTAATGCTTCTGTGGTCAAGGTATTATCATTGTCTTTAGTGACTTCATCAGCCAGTAGCTTACCGACATTCGCGAAGTAGTTGTTGATAAGATTAACAGCTATCTCTGGTGTTTCTGCAGTTTTAAGCAATTCAAATATTCAGTTGTTGAGAGACAGAGTTTTTGTTTTTCTTGTATTGGTTATGTCTTTTATTGTGTCCCAAATACTTTTGTTATCCTTACCCGAGTTTTTAATTTTATCTTTGTAGTATTGTGTTTTAAGTTTTTTTAATAAATTATTACAATAATTGCGGTATCTAGTATAGTATAGTTTTAAAACTTCGTTATCAGGAGATAATTTATATTTTTTGAATAAATTGTTCCGATTTTTAATACATTTTACCTACCTTTAATACCTTTCGTAATCCAAGGTTTTATCGTTCGTTTTCTATTTGAAACAATGTATTCTAATGTATTTGAGTCCACTAATTGTTGCAAAAAGGTAACAAACCTGTCCGCAGCAGCAAGGATGCCATCCTTAGATTCAAATATATTATCGACATTGTGATTTTGTAATTGCAATTTAATATTTTCATAATCAATTTTCTTAAATTTTATTTTGTGGTTGTGTGGTTGTGGTTTTTTTCAGGTTCGAGTCTCTAAAAGTAGTAACACAGGCTGGTGATCCGTTACTGTTGAATTTAAAACTACTGTTGTGGCATGCATATCTGAGCGAAGCAGGACATGATCAAGACAAGCATTCATTCTTGTTGGCATGGTATGTGCTGATAAAAGGCCATGGAACGCATTAATATTCAGGTATTCAGATGCTCTTTTATCATTTGTATTATTTTTAATATCAATGTTGACATCTCCCATCACAATTACATTCTTGAATGACGATAGGGCTGCCAAAACGTCATTTAAAGATTGTATAAACCGATCTATATTGTAATTGCACGGAGGACGACAGATGGACACTAGAGCAACGTTATCAAGTTTCAATAAAATACAGTTACCCTCCCCAAATACTGGCTCCGTAATATTAATAGCTATATCATTTTTATGAAAAATAACAATGCCATCATTTTGATTTAGTGTCTTTGTTGATCGATAGTATGTGTAGCCATTTAATTGCGGGATTGTTAGAGTACGGGATAACCAGCATTCAGTTAGGACTGAAATTTAGTCTATTCAATTAATATAAGAAAGTCATCAAAATTTCGCGCAATGCTTCGAATGTTTTGCTGCATAATAGTTAAACATTTATTTTGATTTATTTTTAGTGAATTGCAATTGTCAGCATCACAACGGAATGCATCGGCCACTGTCACATTATCTACGTTTTCAATTATTGTATTTATATTATCGAATTTCATAACAATAGTATCTATTCAGCACAAATGTAGTTACGAATTATCTGTAATCGATGGCCAGTCGATAAAACACCAATAGTATCCTGAGAGAAAAACTTATTTACAACTACATTCACATCACAAATACAATTTCGCGAACTCTCACTAGTATTAACGGTTGTTATTACTTCATATTCCTTAGGTAGAGAATAACCACTACATATTCGGTTTAAAATAATTTCTCATAATGAATTATAGTTTGTTTGTTTTACTAGATTTGATTTGTCGTTAAAGGTGTTACGAAGAGGATAATTTTTAAGTTAATGTATAATAAAAATAAATGCATATAAATAACATATTGAATATATCTATATATAATGTTTCCTGTGTATGTAGATTGTTTGTTTACTATTATATGTATTGTAATAACGGTGAGTAAGAGTTATAAACTTGTCAGAATGAAATGTTGCTCTGTTATGCGTATTTTTTGATTTCTTCTGCGTATGGCAAATGCCTCTAATATTTTGTGATACCCATCTTATGGTTATGTTATTACTTGTTATAAAAAATATTATGAAATCTCTCATGCTTACATAATTATTAAAAAATAAACAATATAAAAACGTTAGTAAAAAAACGATATAAAAAGAAGTACAAAGGAAAAGTTACAGATTAGATTTCCCCTGCAATACGAGATCCCATGGCCATGATTGAGAACTAGTCATTTGAGTGCAGAAAAATCCTCCTCAGCGTCTACTCTTATAGCCGGCATGCCGTTCCACTATCTCAGAAAGATTTTCTCATATGAGACCCAGCATCCGTGATAGTTATTTTTCTTCGCAAATTCCCTTGCCAAGTAAAAAATACGCTTCGCCCTAGCCGTAAGTGCTTCGCCAACAAAGATAGGCCGCGCTGGTCCTTTCAAATGCAACTGGCTTAAATTTAGTTTTTTGTCTTTATTTTGTTTGTTGTATGCTTTCACTCCACTAATGAAAGATTCTTTACTTGTATTAGAGACAAACTCCACAATTATGGGAGTGATGTCCTTTGACGATTTTACACGATAAATATCGCGGATCTCGCTGCTCTGGATTGGATGGTTGATAACGGAGCCGAATTGTTTAAGCAGTTAGCAGAGTGTTTGTTTGTTTTCAGTTTGTGTTTTTGGCACATTTCTAATTTCTACCGTCGATGCAAGCGTTTTTCTTTCCATCATTTCAACCTTGCTCTCTAAATTATTGATACGAGTATTTTTCGCCTTGATTTGTTTTTGTAGGAACTCTACTTTCTCTAGGACCTCGTCATATTTTGCCGTAATGAACGCGATAGAAGACTTAATTTCAGCATTTCGATCTTCAAGTTTTCTGAAAGAAGCGCATAAGGCTTCCAGCTTGATTTCTTGTTGCGCCTTCATATCGCTTAACAACTGCTTTATTTCATCCATATGTGAGCCCTCCAATGGCAACCCTTCCAACTTTCTTTTTATTCTACGTGAACGACTCGTTCTACTTTGAAGACCACCATCAGACCACCATCCGTGTCCGCATTTTCCGACTGTGTTTCCATCAGATTCTGAAGTTTACAATCCTTTTTGCTATTCGAGAATCCGCTCGGTGGTGTTCACTGAATGCTCATTGTACACAGTAAAGCCAAACGAACCGCTAATAGTCGGAAACAGTTAACAAAATACAGCACTCACAGTGAATTGCGTAGTTGACTTGTAGCAATTAGTCGTTCCCATAGCATACGTCACAGTATCAATGTGTATTAAAATTCCGGCGCCTGTGAATGCTATTATGTTGGCTCAGTGGTCAAGCACGTACCTCTCGCAGAGACGACGACACTGAGTTCGATCCACAGCCACAGTCACACCTCAATACTTCCACGTAAAATATTTTAATTTTAATTGAATTATTTCAATTTACTAAATAAAATGTAACGCGTTGGTGGCACGTCCACGCTAGACAGCGCGGCAGCGGTCCGGGAGGGAGGAATGATTAAGTGTTGGAGCAAGTGGATGAGATTGTATATCTTGGGTGCGGTTTCAGCAGGGATGGAAGGTACACCGCTGATGTGTAAAGACGAGTGGGTTCTGTGAATATTAATAGTGAATAGAATGGAGCGTTCGGTAACTTTTTGGCAGTAAAAACTGAAGCCATAGGCAGAACTCGCTATACTCAATACAGTGCTAATCCCAATGGTTACTTATGAATCGAGAACTGGTATTGCAGATAGAGCATGAAAGTAGAATAAACGCTTTCGTAATGCGGGCGTTGCGCAAATTTTTTGGCTTGTAAACCGTATTCGCAATGATGATGTTAGAAACAGAGTTTATCAGAAAGAAAGCGTCCGTGAAATAAGAATAGGCATGCTCCGTTAGTTCGACAATGTGGAAAGAATATAGGAGGAAAGATTTACGAAACAGATATACAACGCAATAGTGGAAGAATGTAGGAGCCGAGGAAGACCAAGACTTACCTAGTATGACCAAATTGAAGTGTTTAATAAGAAGGTGATTTCAGAAGCCTTAAAAACCGGCTAGTGTGCCTGAGAAGAGCAATTAATGTTAAAGAAGCGAATGAAGTGTGTAAGGATCGAGTGACATAGTGCTCGGTTCTCTCTGCTTACCCCGCAGAGTATTTAGCGTAAAGGTATAGTGATTTTGTAAGTAATAACATTTATGTGTTGTGTGTTTAATATCATAATGTTTTAAGTTCTCATAGTTCTCAATCATAAAAGAGTTATGGGACAAGTAGATCTAAGGATTTTCCTTTTTCAATCGTAACGATTTTTACCACTAGTTCTTAAATTAATGTTGGCAACACTGTGCAGTGTTGCCAACTCTACGTCTTTTTACGTAGATCTACGTATTTTAGGCCTTTTCTGCAAACCTACGAACTTCAGTCCCAGAATAACATAACTCACCAAATTGAAGAAGCATATTTTCTGTTACTTTACATAAAGACAGTGGCGCCTCCGTCTGCGGGACTAATTATGACTAAAATTATGTGGGGCGGACTCCAACAAAGGTTCCGTTTCTTACTATACAGACTTACCACTGACACGCTAACAGGTTTACTTTTCACGAAAAGTGGCTTAAAAACAAACAGCGAGCCTACGCACGCAGGAACACATTCAATATTTTAATAAACATATGTATAAATTTAATTTGTCTGAAAACAATAAATATTGAGTATTTTATTTTTTTATACCACGAAGGTGGCAAACAAGCATATTCATGCATTGTCTGATGGTAAATGTCTACTACAGCATGGTAAATGCTGCCAATACAGCGTCTCCTCTAAGAACTCTATGTTCTATCTTTCTTTTTTAAATAAATTGTATAACAAAATACATACTCGTTTTATTCAGTTTACCTACCATAACTTCTTCATTTCACTTTTCACATGCAAATTTTACTAATTCTACGTAATTTTCTCATCGGGCGGGCCTACGCCTTTTTCAAAATCCGAGTTGGCAACACTGTACTGACTGATTACATACTTTGTATTGTATATACTGAAATTGATCATTCATCATATCATTCTGGGTTCATCCATTTCTCTTCTCTCTCACGTTAATTTATAAGATTCACTTCTACGATTCAGTCCACCCAATCAATACAAGAGTTTTATTTACGTTTTACTAAAGTGTGTAGTAATTATACCAGTGGAACATTTTACAATAATTTATTTTATAGAAGTGGTTTATAACAGGATTCTATTAGGATTTTTTTGACTTTACAATAGTTTTTTTTTTACATAACTTTTTAACTCCCAAGTTGTGTCCGTATCGGAATTTTATGCAATTTATTAATTGTATGTGCAAAGTGAAAACAATATTTAGTTATCATAAAATTGTGCAACGTTTGTGTGAAGCAACTGCTAAATTACAGAAGTATCAAAAAGTCAGCATGGGTTTGCTATCTGAAGGGAGTCCTTTAACTTGGGACGAAACCAAGGCGTTGGCGGAACATGTTCGTCATCACGGCATCGAACAATTCATTAACCTGTACAAAAAGTTGCGAGACCGTACAGGCGATGTATTAAAATGGGGAGATGAGGTATTAAATTTAATATCTTTCCTTTGGAAATCATGGGTTCTGTAGGCACTGATGGTATCTATTATATTTTCTCATAGGCAAATATAAAAGTAAAACTAAGATTTTTTTTGTACATTATTGGCTTGACTAGGTATATTTAACTTATGATTCCATGTCTTAAGATTAGGGTTATTTCTTTCTAGTGTGGGTCAGTGAGTCGCCTTAGGTGGAACACATTGAATCAGGCTCCACATATAAGCTCTAGCTCCATATAACTTGTGCCTCTATATTTTATATGACATTATCATTGAACACATTGAGGTTCGAGAGTGTACTTAGCGACAAGAGTGTCATACAGTATGGCAATTATCTATTTAAGGTTTTTTAGTTAAGGTTTAAAATTATGCTATTGCTAAAGGAAGGAGGATATTTATATTGATATTCAGTTGTAATTTTCATAGCATATAATGAAAATGACCAACCAACTGACTGACCGAATGTTCATAATTTCATACTATTTTTATTATTGTATTTGTCTATAAAACTAAACCAGGTCAACATACTGTATATTTATTGATGGGCCGCTTGGGACCCCATATACAATGTAGCCAACCCTATATGAGGTTTTTTCATGATCTTACTTTTGTTTATATGGAAATAAAATAAAACTCCACTGACCATTGATAGTTCTGGGTGCCGCCAATGTTTAAAATTTTCTATTTTTAAAGTAAATTAATAACCGGTTTTTATTTTGTTTTATGGTCTGTGTGTTCAAAGGTATGTAAAAAAATTATAGGCTTCCTTGAAATAGAAATATATTTATTCCAACTTCACTTCACATAATAATTTTACAATAAATTATGTACACATACACATAAGTGAAGTCAGAATTGACTCTCATTCAGGGTTCTATGCTAGGAACTCACAAAGAATTCCCAGCCCTGGTTTTCAGTGAAAGTCAAGAGTGACGACATGGAAAAATATACAATGATATTTAACCATTACAAAACATATAAATTAAAACAAAACAAAACACCAATATAGTTAAGGTAGGTACTTACACAAACTACAATTACATTCTTGTGCGAAGCTAATATAAAGTCCATAGTTTACAATTAAATAAAGAAAGATTCCTTAGCAATTCTGTAGCAATATCGTAATATAATTCTGCATATCAGGTAAATGACATCAATTTCTCTAGTGCTCACTTATGAGACAACTAATTCCTTAATTTTTTTTTTAAGATTATGGAAACTAATCAAATATCATGTTTACCTTTTGTAAACATGATATTTGATTAGTTTACAAAGTCTGTTTAATTACATTACCATATAAAATCCATTATTGATCAAACTGGCTTATTTATATATGCTATAATATTGTTTCAAATAATCAGAAAATATTGATACTTGATGAAAGCCTGGTTCGTTATGTATCATATCATTTATAATTTCATGAAATATAAACCAAAAATGAAAAATCAGGTTATAATTATTTACAGATGTCAAGATGCAATTGTTGACTATATAATATTATAACTAACACATAATAGAGTTTATAAAATAACTTTCATGGCTCATACATAATTATCTATTCTACAATATATGCTTTTGTTATTTCTTTTTTGTTAAATGAACTATGTAAATTAGCTATCCCACAGTGCCAACTGTGGGATAAATACATGTTTTTGGCATGTGGATCTGAGAGACAAGTTTCCTGCCGCCAGCCCTTTCCCCTCTCTTATTTCCCTTCCCATTAGTCAGGCAAAATATTGAACAGGTTATGAAGACATTGTAATATTCAGTAGTATTAAAATAAATGGCCAATGCTGTCACTATATTAACACTGTGCCCCCATAATCTCTGAATGGTTGGAATGGAAGAGTATGATGGAATTTGATCCCAACCCAACATGATTGATTTAGTTGTCTGCCAGGTTTAGTTTGGCCTATATTAATCTGCAACGAGTCCATGACTATGCCACTATAGTATATTCTTGGCAGTATACAAAAAATGTATAGAAAATCAGTTAACAATATAGCTAGGTCACAGTTGGCAATTGGCTAGGTTTTGGTGTGCAAGAGGCCTAGTGGTTATTTGCTACCAGTGTTATTTCCAATTAATAATTTAGTACTAATTATGTTTTGATAATATTAATAATTTACAGGTGGAATATATAATAGTGAAATTTGACGATGAGAAACAACAAGCTACAGTAAGTCTTAGGGCTGCAGAACTATTGCCACAACTCCAAGAGAAGGAACTTGCAGATCCACTGAGTAATTATATTTTATATCTTTTTTTATTTATGGTCATCTCAATTGCATAGTTTATGCTACTATTTTTTAACATCTCATTATAGTTATATATTGTTTTATACTTCACATTCTAAATTCATAGCTCATCTGCTTGTCAAGAAACAGGGAATAGGTAGAAATTGTGTTTTTTTTGATTAACCTTAAAATTATTTCAACTATTTATCTATTTCGTTTTTTATGTATGTATATCTTCACACCAGTCTCTTGCGGGGTAAGCAGAGAGAACTTGAGCGCCATAAGACGCGGGCCTTACATACTTCACTTGCTTCTCTAACATTCACAGTTCTTTTCATGCATGCTCGTTGGTTCCTGGGGCTCTTGCCATCACCTTCTGATAAAACACCACCAATTTAGTTATGGTATGTTAGTCTCGGTCTTCCTCGGCTCCAATGCAATGCTCTCATCTCCAACGCATTTATTCTACTTTTATACTAGAGAGTATGAAAGTAGATTACCAAAGTCAGCTCTCACTTTCATAAGTTAGCGTTGGGCATCAGCACTGTGTTGTGTACAGTGAGCTGTGCCTTCTGGCTTAAATTTCAGTTTACTAGAAGTTTACCCAACGCTCCATTCACCCTATACTGTACTCACTCATCTCTCCACATCAGCGGTGTACCTTCCATTGCTGCTAAAAGCGCTTCCAAGATATACAATCTCATCCACTTGCTCGATCACTACATCATCAACCGTAATCCTAGTGTTTGTTCGTACCATTACTCTGTTGCAAAGATGATACGTAATCCAGCCATGCTTTCCTCTTTTTGTTCCATGGAGGATTCAACCTCTGCATCCTACCAGGCATCTTCTCTCAGTGTTCTATGTCTCTTTGCGCATCCACATGCTTCTTTCGCACTGTTCACCATACTTTCTTTCAGAACTTTGCAATTTTCGTCTACATCTGAGTCAGAAAGACTCGCGTTCGCAAGTCTTCAACTGACTGGGCATACATACGTACTTTCATCTTCCAATTTTTCACTTCTTGTTCTTTCATGATCTCCGAAAGGAATAGGCACTCGCCGGTGTCTCTATTTCTTAAAAAGGCCTACAAACCGGCTTATCATCAGATAGTGGTCCGTTTCAAGAGTGAGAGCTCTGAAGGCTTTTGTATCCATTAACGACTTTTGGAGACGTTCATCTATCAAAATCAAATCAATCCCACTTTTCTGTTCTTTCCGTCTCCATGTGTAAGTATGTTCAATCTGTAACCATGTGGATATCCTTGTGATGGAAGAATGTATTTGCACAAGGAGGTTTCGTTCCATACATACGTCTAAAAGTAACTTATTAGCATCATTCACTCTCTTATCTCCCTAAGGACCAAACACAGCCTCATAACTACTTTGCTTGGTCCCAACCCATCTATTTAGATCACCACATATTATTATCCGTTCATTTGCTTCAGCCAAAACCAGAACACCCCTTACGGCGTCCCAAAACTTCTCAAGCTGCTGGGGACTAGCAGAGCTCACAGGAGACATAATATTTGTTGACTTGTAACACCACACCAGATGGAGGCAATATAAAAGCGCGAGTTTGAGATAAGCAATTTTTAATGTTTGTACAGTAACTGCAGTGTTAGTGGAAGTGTTGAAAAAAAAGATAGATAAATTTGACATAGTTGCAGAAAACAAAATGAAAGGGTACAAAAGTGAGAGGTTGTGCTGGTTATAAATTCTATTAATGAGGATGTAATGGAAAAAGGAAAGGCATAGGTGCAACACTATACTAGTGGCTGAATGAAAATGTTAAGAAAAGTTAAAAAAATGAATGATAGATGTGATGTTATATCAGAAAATGTTGTGCTCAATATTGTGAGAATTGTGAGTATAATATATGTGCACCACAAGTGAGATGTGAGGTCAGTGCACACAGAATGTTTTAGGAAGGTTTTGAAGTAGCAATGATGGATGTTCTCGCAAAGCTCGCTGTTCGCACAAAGAGTTTTGACGCATGAAGATATTGAGGTTTATTTTAATGGACATGTGGGAAAATTAATGATAGTTGTCAATGGGAATATGGAGGCCACAGCACACAGGGTGAAACCCTACTCTTGCGTAGATACTGCTGTTGCTTTTGATTTGGCCTTGTTGATATGTGATTTAAAAAAATTAGGCACTTTATCATATTTAAAAGTATCCAACATAATCTATTGCTATCAAATCTATGCTATCAAATAATCAATGCATGATAAATTGCATAGTGCTAGTGCAACAAAGACACAATTGTCATGTGGGCAGATGATTAATTACAATGAAAGTGAAAAAGGAACTTCTACTTGAATGAAATGTCATATGTTAGAGAAGAAAGAATGTATGAGCATGTAGTGGCTAAGGTGCTAGAAATGGGATACATTCTAGCATCTTAGCAGAGGAAAGATTTTCAGGTTCTACTTTTTTTGCATACATAATTTGTTCTTCACGAAGCATAAATGATTGTTGGAGAGATGGTAGTTATATTATGTTATACTAAAAGTTACAATTAATTGTAAAAATGGGATTGGACAACATTTCAAAAAGTGATTCAAATTAATCATAATGGATATTTATCACAATAAAAAATATTGTTAAATAAATAAACCTTTAAGTGACCCAAAAATAAACCTAAAGATTATTTATTTAAAAATGCAGCGTAAAAACACATGACGTCATTTATGAATGATCATATATTATTTTATTCCTGTTATATTAAAGTTATTTCAAAGTTTGTAGCATTTAACCAACTTGTTTGTAACAAACAAAATATTGTTTGCACAAATTAGTTAGTTTAGTGAGAATCGGGGAAGTGGAAGTGGCAGTCATGCAAAAGTGTGGAGGATGTTGAAAGTATATAGATTGAAGTGGTTAGCTTTATTCTGTAATAAGTTGCTGCAAGTAAAACCTACCTACTCTACATGGGAAGTTCTTCAGAAGCAAGGTTGATAAACAATATTAAGAAGTTATAGATTGATAAATAAAATTGTGTAATTCCACAAGAGCGGATTCAATTTTATGCCTTGTTAAATAACAACTAAATGTGCGAAAAGTACAAATCTCTGGATTAAAACTCGCATGATGAGTGGAAGAGAAAAACATACTGTGCTGACCTGAGATGGACCAGGGCAGGTTAATGTCGATAATTTTGTACATTATATTTAATTAGTTCTTTTTTATTATGTGTTATTATTACTATTATGCAATTGAGATTCCTTTCCTTTTGCTGAATCGCTGATTTTTATCGGCCTCTATAATTTCTTTAAGCAATAACTAAAGTATCAAAGCAATAAACAATTTAATGAGATAGTGACGGCATAAACAATTTGATTGTATGAAGAAAGGCTTACAATTGAATGTGAAGAAAACCAAGATAATGGTATTTGAAAGAGAGACAACCAGAACGAACACTAGGATTATGGTTGATGATGTAGTGTTGGAGCAAGTGAATGAGATTGTATATCTTGGAAGTGCTTTTAGCAGCAATGGAAGGTACACCGCTGATGTGGAGAGACGAGTGAGTGCCGGGAATAGGGTGAATGGAGCGTTGGGTAAACTTCTAGGCAGCCGAAATCTAAGCCAGAAGGCACAGCTCGCTGTACACAACGCGGTGCTAATTCCAACGCTAACTTATGGAAGTGAGAGCTGGGTATGGCAGAGAGAGCATGAAAGTAGAATAAATGCGGTCGAGATGCGAGCATTGCGCAAAATTTGTGGCATAACGCTTGCTGACCGCGTTCGTAATGAAGACGTGAGAGAAAGAGTTGGTCTAAAAGAGAGTGTCGGTGTTAAGATAAGAAAGGGCATGCTCCGTTGGTTCGGACATGTAGAAAGAATGCGGGACGAACGAATGACGAAACAGATATACAATGCAAAAGTGGAAGGATGTAGGAACCGAGGAAGGCCGAGACTAACCTACCATGACCAAATTGGTCGTGTTTTATCAGAAGGTGATGTCAGAAGCCCCAGGAACCGGCGAGCGTGCATGAAAAGAGCTATGAATGTCACAGAAGCGAGTGAAGTATGCAAGGACCGAGTCTTATGGCGCTCGGTTCTCTCTGCCTACCCCGCAAGGGACTTGGCGTGAAGATATACATACATACATACATAAACAATTTGATCGTTTCTCACCGTTTTTAGTGCTGTGACTATTACCTGATCATAAGAATATATATTTAACTGTTCAATATATTATGTCACATCATCAGTTTATTATTATTTATGACCATAGTTCAATAATTTATGAAAATAATTAGCTCCGCCGCGTCTGTCTGTCTGTTTGATCGCGATAAACTCAAAAACTACTGCACCGATTTTCATGCTGTTTTCACCAATGGATAGAGTGGTTCTCGAGGAAGGTTTTAGTATATAATTTGTTAAGTTTTTGTACACATTAACAATATTTGTTGGAGGTGTCGGAAAAAAATAAGCCGTCTGGTGAGCTTTCACCGAAAACGGTGCCTAAACCCTTTGAGATATAACAAAATAATGTATGGTGGAATTGTATATCTTATATAGGTCTACAGAAAAGTCCGCGATGCCATATGTCTATCTCTTAAGTATAACATACTATATCCATTTCCATACTTTAAAAAATGGGCAATTATAAAGCGATAATTAGAAAGCTATTTACACAAATACGGAATTAATCCTTATCATTTTAAGTACGTTATTTGGCTTAAGCATTTCATGAAGACTATTTTTCCCCTTTACACCATGCAAATTAAATGTATACCTTAGGAGATATAGCAAAATCAAAATTTTTTCACGGCGGCACGAAATTAATTTCGTGCCGCCTAAACTTTCCTGAATCTGTTGATATGCCATTGTTTTAGTAGCTTCTATCATTAGCGCATAATACTCACTTTATCTTCAGTGGTCGCCGTAGAATGACGTCCTTCGCCCAAAATGTGTTGTAGCTTAAATAGAAAACAGAGAAAGTGATATTTAAACTAAATCAATTTCTTGTGCGATTAAAATATTTGTGCTTTGTAAATAGATAGTTTTATGCAGAATTTCGATCGATCTATTTTATTATATTCATCTATTTAAATATCATTCGTCAGCACAACCCTTAGGGCCTTTACATACTGCGCCACAGCGGTGGCAGCGCACACCGTGGCGGCGCACAGTGGACTGAAATTTCGTGTTCGGGAATTAGCAAATAATAAGCACAGATTCGTATTCTACTACTTTTTCTTAACATTTAATGTTTTATAAGCATTTTCGATAAACTCAATATTTTTAAAGTTATAGGAAAAGGAAGTTTTATTTAATCAGTATAATAAAATGTACCCCCATTGTTCGATGTTTTAGAACTCCTTTTTGTACGCCTTCAATACATTTGTTCTTCATTCCACACCAACCAAGAAGTTAAGAACCAGATGCGCATTCTTTTAAAGTGGTATCCCCAGTAGGCCTAATCCACTGTGAGTATTCCAAATAGAAGCTCTTACGCGAGAGCGAGAGCCCATGCATTCATTTACTCACCCAGAGACATTCCTAGTTGTTGCGCGGAATACGAAGTTACTAATTACTAACGATTTCGTAGTTGAAAGAAAGTGAAATTGTACCGGATAAAATTCAATCTAATTTAAAGTATCTGCATCGAATTTGTCGTCGCTTTCTCTATCGCTCATTGCAGCAACGTCAACAAAAGCGACATTTTCTTTATCGACTTCCTTAATTTCGTAATTGGGAAAAACGATCAAATCTGAAGATTCTGTAGAAAACAATTTGTTTTCTTGCCAATTTTGGTCTCTTTGCAGAAATGTATGGATCAGATGTAACTAGGAAATTGTGTAATATGTCCTCATTTTTCTGCAAAAATTCCTAGAATGCCCTTCCTTGTACCTCCTAAAATGCTTATTTCTGGATTCAGCTGCTTCCTCAGACAATTTTATTTACCCACAGGAATAAGTCCAAAATTCAATATGATGTCTTTTCGATGCACTAAAATTTTGTGAACGCTCGAAGGCATGTAATACCATTTATACAATTGAATGTACAATTCAATCGTATCATCAGAAATCTTGGAAGTTATCTGTATTTATAAGTTGCCCAGAGGAAATCGTTTCTAGAATAACAGAGAACCTCTTTATTAGATTTTCGTCTACTCCAGTAATAGAAGCAGTAGTAGCTATATCAGCGAAAAATCTTCGGGCTGTATTACCATCATTAGTGGTACCATGACCCTGTTTTACAACATCAATAAACAGTCCACATCTATTTTTAAACGCTTCTTGGATTGTCCTTTTCCTAATTTGACTTTATTTTCACCTTTGGCTATCCATGATTTGAACTCAAGTCTATAGGTAATGTGTAAAATACATTCCATAAACCTGATCCACGCGTGAAGTGAAGATATGCCAAATTTATAAATATCAGTGTTTGGCTCTTTTTGTGATAGTAAAGTTATTTCATTCATTTCCTTAGTAGTGGCTTTACACACATCACAACACTGTGTGGAAGTCTCGCTAAGTACTGATGTAACTTTCCCGTCAATCATTGTGAGCAACATTTTATGAGATATAGATTTTCATTGAATTATAGTCTCATTCAATTTGTTTATTTCAGATTCTAACTCATTCATCTCATTTATGATAGACTCTCGCGTTTCTTTCATAAACTTGAAAAATATTGGTCGACAAAGATAAGTCGAATTGGGAGTTTCATTTTCCCATAAAACTTGTTCTCCACACGTCAATTTTATCGGAACCAAACTACCCATAAATATGCTAGAATTATCTTCCATGACATCACTTTTTTGTTTATAATTAGATTGATTCGAAGCTCCATCAAAACCCCATTTACTAATCAATTCTAATTTTTCTAAATCGTCCCCGATTTCAATAACTTTTAAGAGTCTTTCCACTGTTTTGTCTAAAAGAGATTGTATTTTGATCTGGGCAGACATATCCGTTATTTTCATATCCTCTTTTGGCGGGTAACATTCAGATTTTGCCTTTTGAAATGCGCAATAAGACGGAAATACAGACACACCTTCTTCCAGTGATAACATAACATAGATGATAGGAATTCCACTACGAATAATTATTAATGACAATATTATTTTGACAACCCGTATAGCCTAGTTAGCAGTGTAGCTATCTTCTACGCATAGGTCCTGGGTTTGATTCCCGGCTGAGTAGTTATTTGAGCGATGAGTTTAAATATCCTTCTTCTTCAAGCGGTAAATCGCGGTTGCATCCACTACGGAGCCTGGAGTCATAGTAAAATCAAATAAGTAGGATATCTTCATAGATACGCACCGAATGCGGTTTGTATGTGTGCCCGCCCGTACGTATGCGTCGTCGCACGCACGCGCTGACAAAAATTATCTCTGCTAAAGGTACGCTAGCCGTGGCTACGCCGCCGTGCGTAATACCGCCTACGCCCACGCACGCGCCGCCCCGCTGCGCTCCCGCTCGTAATAATTTGTACGTGTACCTACCTACCTACTTTAACTACAAATTCGTAAAGAGGGCTAAAAAGTGAAAAGATTTTTTTTCTGTATCAAATGTGTAATTTTGTTAAAAAATCACAAATTTCCTACAGAAAAAGTACTTTTAATGCCTATCATTTTAGGCTACTGTAAAAATATTAAATTTCCGAGTATAAAGATTATAATTTTGATAAGTGTAGTAAATGAAAAGTAAAAAATAGTTTAGTATAAAAAAAATGGGTGTGTGTACTTATGCACGCATGGGAGAAGTTATACTTCTCTGGCATCATTAAATAACAAATCTCCGGAGGGATGTTGTGTTCATGCGAGTGAGTGACGTTACCACCTCACAGGCAACTGCAGCCAAATATCAATTTCCAAACAAGTTTCTGTATCAAATGTGTAATTTTGTTAAAAAAACACAAATTTCCTACAGAAAAAAGTACTTTTAATGCCTATCATTTTAGGCTACTGTAAACATATTAAATTTCCGAGTATAAAGATTATAATTTAGATAAGTGTAGTAAATGAAAAATTAAAAAATAGTTTTGTGTAAAAAAAAATGGGTGTGTGTACTTATCCACGCGTGTGAAAGTTATACTTCTCTGGCATCATTAAATAACAAATCCCTGGAGGTATGTTGTGTTCATGCGAGTGAGTGATGTTACCACCTCACAGGCAACTGCAGGCACATAATAATATCCTGGATGGTTGTTGTGTTCAGGTGAGTGAGTGAGTGACGTTACTACTTCATGGAAAACTGCAGCCAAATAACAATTCGCTGGACAGATGTTGCGTTCATGCGAGTGAGTGACGTTACTACCTCACGCATATTTTTCGTGACTTAATGAGCGGTTTAGCGGGCAGCTTCAAACTTTTGTGTTACAGTATCTTAAAATTTCAGTCATCGTTTTTTCATAACGCGCCTAAAGAAGTCTAACTTCAATACAATTTCAAAATCATTTAATTTTATTTGAATAAATACATGATTCAGTAAAGCCACGTTTGAATTAATCCTATTTCGACCGTAATTTTTCAAATCACTAAACAGGTAACATGACGTAGGTAATGAAAAATTGTAGTCAGCTCCTGGTCTATGTACAAAAAATTATTAAGAAGAACTTTGTATTATAGATCCCTGATGATTCCCCTACAGGGGAAAATTGTTTTGTATATAGATAGACTATGCATTTTTGACGATTGTATAAACTATAAACGACATCCCTACGTGTTTAGGCTATTATCGTTCGCTCGGGGTTCGAGTCGGCCTACTTATTTGTTTATACTATGCTGGAGTCCCTGGAGTGAGTTACATATTGATGTGACGAGAGTCCAGCTTATATTGGAGCGACAACCGTTTCGCCCTTCTCTATGGCCTATCTATGGTCTGACCTCTGAAGCTGACGTCTGATGTCTTTCTAGCCTAACTGCAGCTATCCAGTTATTTTGACGAATTAAATCGGTAGGAAAATTAAAAGTGAACAAAATAAGCAAAATGTATTAGTTATAAAAATATATTTGATAACTTTATGGTTTTAAATATTTTATGAGGAAAAAAAGATCCTACTAAAGTCTAAAATTGACTGACTTCATTTGGCATAATATTGACCATCTCGATTTCATAGCGTATTTGATCATTTTTGATTATAATTATATTTGACAACTATTACTAATGAAAAGTGATCCCAGGACATTTAAATATTGTATGGCTCCAGCACCACTTCACAACACAACCTATCATGATGATTTTTAGTTGATTTACAGTGATAAAAATGAAAACGTATACAAAGATTTGACATGTGCTCGCTTCGACTAAACGACGCGTGTACACGACTTTTAAGCCCCACCTACTTGTACACGATTTTCGTTGGGCCATTTTTTGAGTGGAGTTACATTTCCTGACTTATTATTTATTCGTAGCTACAGTTTTAGACAAAATTCGTTATTTAATATCACACAATGTATTTTTCTTCGTAAAACGTTATTTAAATTATTACATATTATTGTGCAAAATAAAGATCTCGATAACATAGCTGCACGTATTGGAAATAACAATAAGTTGGTTTAACATTAATTTATTGTTTAGGTATTTAAAATTATTTATTACTAGTGTTCTTTTTTGTACAACGCCTGGAGGCATACAAATATAATACCTGATGTAAAGCTGTTACCGTAATCTATATACGCTTGCAATACATTTAGTATAGCAACTCCTTAGGAGCTTACTGGTGACCTCTCACACACGCAGAACATAACCCTCTAATGAGCTGTTATTTGGCTGCGCTTTTCCGTGAGGTGGAGGTACTTGCCCAGACGGGGTGCTTTGATGCACCCTACCTCTCTTAAAATTCTTCCAATTGTCAAAATTTGACAGTCATTATTGATTTGAGGCAAAAATAAGCTTTCCCTTTTTGTTTAGCATTTGTCAATAGCTGCTAAACAAAAAAATAAAATCGTTTGGCTAACCGAGGAGAAAAAGGTACATGCTGTTTTGTTTTTGCCTATTTACATATAGATTTAGTAAGAACCTTATGCTATGTTAATACGATTATGTTAATTCAAAATATTACATATTGTTATCCCACATGAGATGACGTCATTGTACGTGCGTGTCAGAAATAACAATAAAATGTTTTAACAATTATTGACGGTTTAGTTGTATAAATTATTTATTATTAGTAAAAACCTCATGATATGCTAATAAGATTACTTGGTTGTTAAATGGTTATTTAAAGTCGAGCGTAATCCCGTTGCTAATCCATTGGGATTGGCGATGCTCGCTACCTAAGCCTAAGGATTTGGCAAATATACAGATTTTTTACAAAGGTCTAATCAAATATTAAAGCTACTTGTCAAATAAAACATATCATACGGTTTTTCTAATAATAAATAATTTTACGTAGGTACCTAAACAATCACTGAATGTTAAAGCAGCTTATTGTTATTACTGACACGTGCAACTACGTCATCGAGGTCCTCATGTTGCACAATAATATGTAATACTTTAAATAACCATTTAAATTAAATTCGTGTTTTCGGATTTATGTACATATTTGTAATTATCACTTGCTAGGCGTTGAAGGAAAGCATCAGGAAACCTACATATTCAAGAAATTATATTTGAAAGACGTGTGACCTAACCTAAGAAAGGCCTGGTTTTCCCTCTGAATCGTGTGGGGGTCTGATGGCAGTCGCTCCATGTCATTCGATATATTCGCCAAATCCTTAGGCATAGATAGTGAACCCCGCCTATTCTAATGGATTAGGAAACGGTATAACGCTAAGAAGATTGATTTTTACAAATAGTGACTGCTGTCAGACCTCTACAACCCGGGAGGAAAACTGAGCCTTTCTTAGGTTAGGTCACACGTCTTTTGAAATGTAATTTCTTGGCCGTACAGGTTTCCTGATGGTGTTTTCCTTCACCGTCCAGCAAGTGATAATTAGAAATATATACATAAATCCGAAAACACGAATTTAGTTTGAATGGCTATTTAAAGTATTACATATTATTGTGCAACATGAGGACCTCGATGACGTACCTAGTTGCACGTGTACGAAATAACAATAAGTTGCTTTATTTGTTGATTGTTTAGGTACCTACGTAAAATTATTTATTATTGGAATAACCGTATAATATTTTAATTATTCATTTCAATTCAATCTTTATTGCATTCCATGAGCCGCAAATTAAACATAAAATCGTAAAAAGACATTCGCATAAAGACAATTCGTAATATGCACAATCTTTCCATCTTGCGCCTTGATTGTCAACGCAGTATTACAAAAATAATAATTATATGTAATGTACATGTAAATATTTATGTTTTATTTTAAAAAGCCCCAATTCTATTCTAATCAACTACAATATGTTTAAAATGTGTAATAAGAAAAAGAAAAGACCTATTAAAACAATTTATGTAGATAATTATATAAACAATATAAAATCAGCCTAAAATTAATATTTCTATATTTGGAGATCATAATGTCTTTAATTGAAAAATATTATATAACAAAGATTTTTGTTATAGATCATTATTTGATTTTTATTTAATTTGGGTTTGGTTTGTCAGTTTACGAATCTGCCAATTCTCTCTTCTCTGGGTGTTATGTCACGTACCAATTACTATAGAAATATTAGATCCTTTGCAAGGTAATTGCCGATTTTTAATACTAGATCGATATCTTTTATTCTTCTTAGAATTTCAAATTTAAGTTAATTTTATGATATAACTCATTTCTTTTATTCATTAGCTCATTTGTTTCCCATCAATGCGATTCGATTTTTCTTTGACCATGAGAAAATCGAACGTCTGTTGAACGGTTTATTCGTCACTCGAAATCATACGATGTCATCGTAAAGAAAAAACTTAGAATGAGCGTTCACAAATAAATGCATTTTTTTATATACAACGTCAGGAGTACTAGCCATACGGCCCAGCCGATATAAAGCGGCTACCGTAACATACGAACTTGGCAATAGGTACCAGAATTTAGCTCATGGATTGCCATCCCTGCTCCAAGCATATCAATTCCTTAGGAGCTTACTGGTAACGTCATTCACTCGCAGGCACACAACAACTGATTTCAATGTTTTCAAGCCCGAAGGTCACTGACTTAGCTTAACGACTGTCAATCTATGGATGAGATCGAATGGTCGATACGAAGCTTGAAAAAATCGGTCAAGTGCGAGTCGGACTCGCGCACGAAGGGTTCCGTACCATTATCTATAAAAACGGCAAAAAAAAATCACGTTTGTTGTATGGGAGCCCCCTTAAATATTTATTTTATTCTATTTTTTAGTATTTGTTGTTATAGCGGCAACAGAAATACATCATCTGTGAAAATTTCAACTGTCTAACTATCACGGTTCATGAGATACAGCCTGGTGACAGACGGACGGACGGACGGACGGACGGACGGACGGACAGCGGAGCCTCAGTAATAGGGTTCCGTTTTACCCTTTGGGTACGGAACCCTAAAAAGGAAAGTCGGCGTTAATCGATCTGATCACAGCTGAGATGATCAAATGGGTTGGAGACGCGCAGTCATCGTGCCCTTGTATAAAGGCAAGGGTTCACGCATGGACTGTGTCAGCTATAGGGCCATCAGTTTGATCAGCTTAGCAGCAAAAGTATATAGAAAAGTAATTGAAAGGAGACTGAGGGTGAATGAAATCCGATAGAATGGTGTGGGAAGCACAGGGATTCCGAATGGAATGGGATGTACGGATCAAGTTTTCTTGCTCCGCAATATCGTGGAGAAGCATCTGGCCATAGACCAGAAGGTTTTCTGCGGTTTTGTGGATCTTGAAAAAGCATTTGATAGGGTTATGCGAAAGGAACTGTGGTACATATTGCCGAGACAGTGAACCATCTATCCCATAGGATAGATGGTTCACTGCTCCGTGCTGTACAGTCCACTTACTAGCATTGCTCAGCATTTGTGCGAATAGAGGGTAGCACGTCGCCCTGGTTTGGTGTCAATATTGGTGCCTAAACAGGGTTGCATGCTATCTGCTAGGCTGTTTATTCTGTATCTCAATAGTTGTCTCCAGAGAATAAGGTCAACGAATGTAGAATTGCGCATTGGTGACCTAGTGGTGAACTGTCTGCTTTATGCAGACCATGCCGTGATATTAGCAGAACTGTTGGTTCATTGTTGGTTGGTTGGTTATTGTGACCAGCAGAAACACCATGTTTCTGCTGGTCACAATAATGAAAGACGATTCTATAGAGAAAGGCTTACTATTGAATGCGAAGAAAACAAAGATTATGATGTTTGAAAGAAAAATAAAGTCTCCCTCTGGTTTCGCACAAGTGGAAAGAATGCAGCAAGAAACAATTACGAAATAGATATACAAGACAAAACTGGAAAGATGTAGGAGCCGAGGAAGGCCAAGATAACCTACCATGACCAAATCGATCGTGTTCTATTAGAAGGTAATGTCGGGAGTTTTAGAAACCGGCGAGCGTGCATGAGGAGAGCAATAAATGTTAAAGAAGCGAGTGAGGTATGTAAGGATCGAGTCTCGTGGCGCTCATTTCTCTCTCCCTACCCCGTAAGGCATCTGGCGTGAAGTTGTAAATAGATCTATCGACTACAGCCGGGACTGCCGACGTAACGTGCCATCCGAATCACGGAGTAACTCAAGTATGATAAACTCATCCTTGGGCAGGTTGCGTTCGACCTTACTTAACCTGCGTGTTCGGTTAGAATTGACGAAATTACGAAATAAAAACGAATTACGCTCTACGACGCTATCGACCCCTTGCGAATTTAATAAACGCTTGTAAAAAGAAATCGTGAATAGAGATTGGCCAACTTCATATTGCGGCATGACGCGGCGTATCGCCGCGGCCAGTAATGAAACTTGCCCGTAATGGACAGGCCTTGACTTTAAATTATATGATAAACATTGAACAAAATCTAATTTCTGTGAAATATGAAGGAATGATAAAATTCTAACCTTTTCTTTACAATTTGTAATTATATGATAGTAATGATATGCTGTTTTTACAAACCATTGCGAATCTTCAAGGTCGAGCTTTAAAATATTAAACAAATGAAGGAATGAAACTTGCGCTCTTGCGCATAGACAGAAAATAAGGTTATACATCTGACTCATGTAATATACAATAGATGCCATTTTGCTACATATCTATTCAAAACATAATCTGTAATTTTTACTTTATTAAGCAATCTTTAGATTGGTGTATAATTGTCATTAAAATAATTGTGTAAGACCAGTTAAAAATGAATTTATAATTTCTGGATAATAATTTATTATTTATATTAAATAAAATTGTTTATCTATGTTCGGCTGACTGTAGGCTGGTCTGCGCGTCCGCACCTACCTTTTTAGTTTCGACTTCGATAAAAGACCCGGATGACAGAGCTCCCTTGGCCGTGTTGGTTATTAACAGTTCCGGTAGATGGAACAAAAAGCGGCCAACTGCGAATCGTACTCGTGCATTGAGGGTTCCGTACAAAATTGGACATCAATCAAAATAAATAGGCAACTTTACGGAAGTTCATAAGCTATGAAAGCACCGAACATTGCTCTAACTGAAAGGTAGGTTGTCCCCATACATCATTATAGGTCGCGGTTAATTTAACGACTACGAATAAGTTTGTAATCGCAAAAAATAAGTTGTAACTACAAATTTACGGTTTCGGATTTTTCCCTTTACTTGCTACTTTGCTTCTTGGCATATTTCATCTAGGTTTCTACCCTGTAGGGTTTGATTTCTATGCAAGTATCAAAATATGCGGCATAAACGGCATATTGAATGCCTTGATTTGGAAGTTTTTTCACTGCTCTAAGAGACTGCAAACTTGAGTAATTGATATTAATTTCAACTCGATATCTCCATGCGTTCCTAAGACAAAGGCTCTTGATAGACGGGCAACGAAGTACTATAAGTGTTCCTTTTTTTGGGTACGGAACGTTCAAACAGTATCGCGCACATGATGTTATCTCAGATATTGAAGCTGAAGTACGCTATAATATGAATATAGTAGGGCTCTACTGACACACTCCAAAACAGGTTTTTTTTTATGCCGTGCCATTTTCGACTAATAACGATAAATGTTTACAGGAAACAGGAAAACCATAATAATGTTTAACATAAGCATAGTTTAAAAAAAAAATTCTTCACAACAAACCTTAGTTATGCGATTGGATCGTTTGTCTAAAAACTGTACGGAGTCCTCGACGCCCGAGTGCAACTTGCTCAGTACAAGATTTTTTCTTGCACTGAGCAAGTTTGATTTTTTCTTGCGCTGAGCAAGTTTGATTTTTTCTTTTCCATATGCTTAAAATGTATTTACAAAATATATTCTACGTCTACTAAATTATAGACCGACTGGTTGCAACCTGAACAAATATCACTTTTACTAAATTCTTTGTCTAGGTATTTTTAGTATGAGTTTTCATTCTATCTATCTATAACTTCACGCCAAATCCCGTGCGGGGTAGGCAGAGGGAAATGAGCGCCACGTGACTAGATCCTTACACACCTCACTCGCTTCTTTAACATTCATTGCTCTTCTCATGCACGCTCGCCGGTTTCTTAAGATTCCTGACATCACCTTCTGATTGAACACGACCAATTTGGTCATGGTAGGTAAGTCTTGCCTTTCCTCGGCTCCTGCATCCTTCCAATTTTGCGTTGTATGTCTGTTTGGTAATTCTATCATTAAAGTTTTCACTCATCATCATTTTGTAACACTCTCCTGCTTCCCTCGGCTTCACCCGCGTGCAGTTAGGTTTTCAAGTTTTACGCAGCAACTCCAAATATTTCCAAGATAAAATGTAACCTAAATGTTGACCCGGAGATATAAGTTATCGATGTGTAATATTCCATCAAAATTGGTTAATTAGCTTTTGCGTGGTGCGTGGCATACTATACACAACATTTTTGTTCCCTAATGTACCTATATAATATACATACATACATATATATAAAGAAAGAGAGAGAGAGAGAGAGCGGTAGCCAAATAACAAACTGGTGGCGCAGTGGATAGTAACGCTACGTCCACCTAGACCACCTTTCCTAGAGGGTTGTTGTGTTCATGTGCGTGAGTATGGAAATGCTGTGTTAGCACCAGAGGTTGCATCGTATTGCAAGTATTCATAAGCTACTGTAGCCGCTTTAAATTAGGTGGTGTGCTTGTATGCCTCCCGACGTTGAACAAAAAAATAAAAAATATTCCCTAGTCATTCATATTGTTAGAAAAATAACCCTTCAGAGAATTGCTATTTGACTACGGTTATTGTGCCCCTGCGAGTGAGTGAGTTTACCAGTAAGTTCCTGAAGAGTTGTGTGAGCAGCAAGAGTAGCATCGCGCGAGCGATACTTAATGTATTGCAAGCGTTCATAGGTTACGGTGTCCACTTTACATCAGGTGCGCTGTGCGCTGTGTATTATTTTAAAATATACTCAAATGTACAAATTCAAATTTGATAATATATGAATAGAATTGTATAGTTAATAGATTCAGGCGTTATTTTGCGAAAGTCAAATTTACATGCAATTTGATCTAACCTGCTTTGTGTGCTTCCGCCACCAATTAGTTCATGCGGCCTAGCGCCGGCCAGCATCCACCCACTACTGTTAGTACGTGCTACATGCCAACGCTGCCATGGCTGCTCCGGTAGTCTCTGCCTCGGCTGCTGCGGTCGTCCGCCATCTGGAACAGAATCCGCATGCCCCCACCACCACCGTCGCTGCCACGACTGGCCTGGTCGTCGCTGCGACACGTGTTTCGCCTCTCCACGAGGCATCATCAGGCGTTGTAGACGTTAATCGTGACTTGTAGCATGTTATTCTTACGATTAGAATTGTAATCCTTCTGTGCTACAGTGACGGAAGTCTCAAATTGCATGGTGCATGAATCGACCATTGTTACTTTCCATTTGACGCCTTTATTGTTGTAATTGCTTTGAATTACTTGTTTCTTAAGATCTTTTTTGTTGTTGTAGATGCAAAGTCCTTGTGGCGTCCAGAATATGGTGCTTACATGGTGGAAGGCACTCCAGGCAAACCTTACGGGGGACTTCTTGCTCATTTTAACATCGTGGAGGCCAATATGCAATATCGAAGAGCTGAGGCTAGCACTTTGTTGAAAGATGGTGAAGTAATAATGAGCATCACAAATTTTCCAAGGTTTGTTTATTACATTAATATCATCATCCATTCATGGTTCATAGTAAAAAAAAGTGACGAAAGGATGGGGCCTATGGAGCTTTTTATATTTCTAGTCTTTAACCCGGTGTCATGGGGGTTGAAAATTGTTACATGAAAGTGGGGGCTGGGTCATAATTACCCAAATAGATAATATATTTGAGTGTCTATTTAAGGAAATTAATATTATTTATTACCAGCATTATTTTACTGTTATTAAGGTAATAAAACACCAAAAACATAATAAAATATAACGTCTTGGACGTACGGGTAAAGTATAAACTTTTAATCATAGGAACAAGGCTTTAAAAAAATACTCTAAAAAATCAACAAAATTGGCTTCATCTAGCAAAATGTATGTTATAATAATTATCAGTCTTTAATTTTTAGTGGTACTTTTATCAATCTACTAGCATAAAAAGTAATAAACCATCAATTAGAATCATCATTATTAATACAAACAGATACAGATAGGTAGTTACAATGAATACAGGCATGGGTCATAATTACCTTTTTCAAATTATGGCACTTGTAGCTCCCAACGCAGTTACAGCCTGACTGACATCACGGCACAAACATGTAGAGGGACTCAATTACTCCAGCTACTGAGAAGAGTAACGTCGCATGAATAGTTTTAAAATTATAGGCAAACTAAAAACGTGCGGGTAATTTTGACCCACCCCCCATGATATGTGTGAGGATTATAATAATTAATTTCTGTTTGTTGTTATGCCTTAAATAGAATTCATACTTACATATAAAACGAATATCTCCTTCTATGCACATAATAGTTCTTATTGTATGTGTACGTTGTGTTGACGCCGCCAGTTCGAACAATTATTCGTTTCTTCGTATATATTATATATATATTGCATAGCGCGCGAAATATTGGGAAATTATTTTTATGTTTTACTGTTACTTTAATGAGTAGTGTCAGCCCAGTGGATAAGGCACCGGCCTATTGAGCAACAAGTCTCCAGTTCGAAACCAGGCATGTATCACTAAATTCGTGTTTTCGGATTTATGTACATATTTGTAATTATCACTTGCTCGGCGGTGAAGGAAAATATCACGAGGAAACCCGTACGTCCAAGAAGTTATATTTCGAATTATAAATAAATAACCTTGTAACATTAAAAATAAATAACCTCATCCAAGAAAGGTCCAATTCTCCCTCTGGGATGTGGGTATCTGGACGGTAGTCGCTCCAATTAAAAAAACCAGTATCTTCGCCAAATCCTTAGGCTTAGGTAGTGGTCCCCGCCGATCCAATCCTACAACGCTAAGAAGAAGAAGAAGACTGTTGCTTTAATATAAGCTGTTTCTGTGTACGGCCAATACGATATCTTGATCGCCATGTCAGTGTACAGGGTGAAAATGGACTTATTTCATAAGCAAAAGACGAACATTTTTTCTTTAATCTCCAATAAAGCTCTAATCTATTTATGAAACAAATTAAAAAGATGTTACTGGTCACGGATACGTTGATAATTGATATTAAAAGACTCCATGGCAATGCATTCACGTGCGTGTCATATTCTATAGGATCTAATGCATGAAATTTATGTTTACCTCATGTCACTGTAGAGACATATAAGCAATAGGATAATTTCAATACATTGACGCCTATCGCTACACGATTCTAAACGCGGTATGTGTAGACGCCTTTCGCTGGCGTACATACAAATGGTTGCTTTAAACTTTAAAAAATGCGATCCGATCGAATAAATTTTGGCAAGGAAAGTCTTCAAAATCTCTTTAACTAACGTTAGGTGGGGTAAGAGGAATGGAAAACTTCTTAGGTATAGCAAAAACCCAGATGGCATTATGTGTAAACCAATGTTCGAATGTGACAAACAGTGAGCTCGTTACCAAACCAAATTCCTCGCGGTTTTTGTCAGGTCAGAAACAGACTTTACAAGTAATTTATAAATCGTGATTTCGTGTACATCTATGAAAAATACAGCAATGGATAAATTAAATATTACGAACAACAAATACCTTAAGTTTAAGGAGCGATTTTGCCTCCGCTTGCGTATTCTAACGATTGTACACGGGTTGTGTTCAGAATTGTTCGATATGATGCCGCTACTTTTTATAACCGTATCGCTCGCCGACGCCAGGGACTTCTCTCTCACACGCTGGAACCGCAATGGTCGCGTGCTGTGCGGTTCCAGAGAAATTTTCTTAGAACTCTCAAGTTGTGGAATGGGCTCCGAGCCGAGGTTTTTCCAAGGGACTATATATAGCATGGGAGCATTGCACAAAATTTGTGGCATAACGCCTGCTGACCGCGTTCGTAATGATGACGTAAGAGAGAGAGTTACTCAGAAAGAGAGTGTCTAAGATAAGATAAGGCATGCTCCTTTGGTTCGTACATGTAGAAAGAATGCTGGATGAAAGAATGACGAAACAGGTATACAATGCAAAAGTGAAAGGATGTAGGAACCGAGGAAGGCCAAGACTAACCTACCATGTCCAAATTGGTTTGTGTTTTATCAGAAGGTGATGTTAAGAGTCCTAGAAACCGGCGGCCGTGCATGAAAAGAGTTATGCATGTTAAAGAAGCGAGTGAAGTGTGTAAGGACCGCGTCTTATGGCGTTCGGTTCTCTCTGCCTACCCCTTAAGGTAGTAACCTAGTGGAACTTTTGTATATTTGTTTTCTTTTTTATTTTAGACTAGGCTGTCCAAACTTCACAAGTCCAACGTATCCGCCAACACCAAAGGAAGGCGTTACCAAGTCGCTGTTTTTTCCCGATGAAGGCATATACCCAGGCCACCCACGCTTTAAGACACTCTCCTCTAACATTCGGCAGAGGAGAGGGGAGAAGGTTGCTATAAATATACCAAGTTTGTATTACACAATCTACTTCCGTGTGTTTTTTTTCAATGAGTCAAACCATTTTGTATAGTGAGTACCACGCATAAGGTACCTTGATTTTATCGCTAATGAAAATAAAAACTTGCACCGAGAGATCCGTATGTAATTATGCCTGTAGTAAAATATCTTAATTTATTCACTTCTTTCGCTCTGATTTTTTTTGACACTGACAGACAAACACCTTAGCTTGCTATGCCAAATGGAGTAGTTAGAGGAATTTGCATAAGAACTTGATAGCAATAATAACGTACATATCCGTCGTACTAAAGTCACAGTCAAATTACAATTCCCTGGAGGGTTATTGTGTTCCTGCGAGTGAGTGAGGTAACCATCACTGGTTACCTCACTCGCTCGCATCTCCTTAGGAGCGTGGGCTCCTTCGTAACGTATTGCAAGCGTTTATAGGTAACCGCTTTACAATGAGGTCGGCAGTATGCTTGTTTGCCTCCTGACGTCGTATAAAAAATCGCTATTTCTGTCTATCTGTCTGTTCTACATTGTTCATCATTCGATGCGGTATTCAATATTATTATATTTGCGATATGTTCATATCTACATATTTACATTTTTAGTTTTCCGAGACACAAACACAATAATCCCAGTGGACGAGTCCCATGAAATTGAACCGAATGCAGCAAAGCCTGATTGCGTCTACATGGACGCCATGGGTTTCGGAATGGGCTGTTGTTGCTTGCAACTAACTTTCCAGGCTTGCTGCATTACAGAGGCGCGGACACTTTACGATCAACTGGCTCCATTGTGTCCTATTATGGTAAGTATGCGATGCATAATTCTACAATGTATGTTTCTAGATCTAGACTAAAATCTATTTGATATACCATACTACTCCGTTCCAAATGACAATAAAACAAATTGGAAAGTATTTTCATTTTAAAGTGAGAAAAATAAAACTAGAAATCTGTGAGCGTGCATGAAACTACTCTTTGTCTACCTAGCAACGGACTTGGCGTGACTACTGGTTTCTTTAAGCTGAAAATCTATTCATGACTAAGATACACCTACTGTACATACTATTCGTACATACATGGGGCACACTAAAAGTTTTGCACTTCCAGCTAATCGGAACTATTTGAATTTCGAATGTTATATTTTTTGAAACGTTGCAACCTACTTAGTAATAAAAAAAACAATTGGCGGGAAATCATTTGTCAATTGTTGTTTATCACACATCAAAGTACGCAACGAAAATGGAATTGAGTCGAAAAGATTTTAGAGCGATGATTTTTTATGATTTTAAAAGTTTTCTCTCTCCGCAAGACTGTGCTGCTCGTCTTCAAAATGCTTTTGGGAGAGAGCACCTTCTTTGAGCACCGTGAGGTGATGGTTTGCTGAATTTGAGAGAGGTCAAGTTTCTTTACCTGACGAATTTCGTGAAGGGCGGCCTTCAACTGCCGTCAACGTAAATAATGTGGCTACTGTTAAGCGGCGAATTGAAGAAAACCCGCGGATTACCTATGAGACAATTCGAGAACTATTGGGGATTGGTATGAGCCAAATTCAGAAAATTTTACACGAAGAATTGAAAGTCCGGAAACTTTGTTATCGTTGGATCCCTCATGAACTAACAGCCGAGCAGAAGCGGGCTCGCGTGGAATGGTGCTCACAGATGCTACTGAAGTACGACCACGGACATTCTAATGCTGTTTATGACATTGTCACAGGAGACGAAACGTGGATTTATTGATTTGAACCCGAAAAAAAACAGCAATCTTGTGAATGGGTGTTTGAAAATGAGAACAGGCCAACAAAAGTGAGGCAGGCGAGAAACGTTGGTAAAAAAATTATCGCGTTTTTTTTCTCAGCTACGGGTCCCATCTGCACAATTCCACTTGAAGATCAAAAGAGTATTAATGCCGAGTGGTATTCTACCATTTGTTTACCCAGGGTGTTAGAAAAAGTTCGCGAAAGACGACCAAAAAGCCGCGTTCTCCTACATCATGACAACGCTTCTTCACTCACGGCCAACAAAACAAAGTCATTTTTAACTTCCGAAAAAGTACAACTCGTTACCCATCCTGCGCATAGCCCCGACCTAGCACCCTGTGATTTCTGTATTTTCCCCAAAATCAAAGATTTGATGAGAGGTTTTACTTTTACCAACTCCGAAGAGGCAGTGATAGCGTTCAATCAGCACGTAAAAACATGCCTTCAGATCTGTGGTCCTCCTGTTTTAGGAAATGGTTCGATCGCATGAAAAAATGTTTAAAATGTAAAGGAGAGTACTTTGAAAAGCAATAAACATAATATTTTGGTTATAACATGTTGTTTTTTTAAGTTACGCAAAACTTATAGTGTGACCTACGTATCACTGTAAAACATCCGCTCAATTGCTTCAGCGGAACGGGGAAAAAATGAGCGCAAATTTTGTTCACATTTACGAACCACGGGGACAGACAATGCCCGCTTACACTCCCTATTCACGCACGCACGTGTACTCCAATACACTCACACGCACGTACATTATCAGACTAATGAGAATTTAATACGGGAAGTTAAAAATATTTCGTCTTCTGTATCGATGGTGTATCAGTATTTCAAGAAAAATGATGATTAAACGCAACCGTGCTATGATAATGATTCATACCATAATACACCGTTGCATATTAAATCGGTGTTCTATGAAAGATTATGTTTTACAATATTTTTAGACAAAAGATTCAAATGTTCAACTTCTTTTTATTACAAATAGTCACACGTATAAAATATGGGTATGTTAATTTGTTATGTTCCACATGCCGGCTAGCAGCGACCATGGACTTGTGTTGACATTATGATTTAAGCCATGTTTTATATATATTCGTCATACTTTACTTATCTCAAGTGATAAAAAAATCGTATATCTATATTTTTTATATCTGCTTCCGTCACATGCATTGCTGTGCAAATTTGAATTACATTTTTGGATAGTCATAATGAACGCCTAGAGTACTAGACAGTCACTCATGTTTTACCTTTTTTTTAGTGATTAATAATACGTACATACGACAGTGTGTTGTAATTTTTTATTCTATTTTGAGAATCATCAACAACGTGTTTATCGTTTTAAGGGTTCCGTAAGGTAAAAGAGGACTCCTTATTGTGCCGCTCTTACTTTCTCTTTTTGTTTGTCACAAATTTCAATCTCCCCTTCCTTTATCTCCGAAGGTTCTAAAACGAAAATTCGTAAATAGGAATTCGGAAAAGGGCTTGTTAAACATTACAGATAAAATAGAATGATCATTTTAATAGTGCTTTCTAGAACAATAATTTAAAAACCTTCCACAAAAAATACTGTTCCTTTATCCAAGAATTGAGTAAAGTGATAAGTTTGAAAGAATAACACGATACTCGTATTTCTAGCTAAGAAAGAATAATCAAAAATCTTTAAAAAGAAATAATCAAAAATCTTTAAAAAATATACCTGAACGAAAGTACGGCTTATGTCGACTCGCTCTTGTCCTTTAAAATTTAAATTAGTGTGAGTCAGGTTCGTGTTGGGATTGGACTGGATTCGAATCTGACCTAAATCTGACCGATTGGGTGAATCATGTTTTAAATGAAGAAAAGTATAGTTACGTCTAAGCACATCTTTTTTTGAAATCATAGATTTTTTGGTAATGTGGTACACAAACAATCTTAGTTATATAATCTCAGGAATGTAGCCCACTTTCTGTGCGCGAGTTGAACTTTGTTACAAATTCTAGTTTTTCTCTAAATAGTACTAAAACGCGATATAATTTTTCTACACTACACAACGCGGTGCTAATTCCAACGCTAACTTATGGAAGTGAGAGCTGGGTGTGGCAGAGAGAGCATGAAAGTAGAATAAATGCGGTCGAGATGCGAGCATTGCGCAAAATTTGTGGCATAACGCTTGCTGACCGCGTTCGTAATGAAGACGTGAGAGAAAGAGCTGGTCTAAAAGAGAGTGTCGGTGTTAAGATAAGAAAGGGCATGCTCCGTTGGTTCGGACATGTAGAAAGAATGCGGGACGAAAGAATGACGAAACAGATATACAATGCAAAAGTGGAAGGATGTAGGAGCCGAGGAAGGCCGAGACTAACCTACCATGACCAAATTGGTCGTGTTTTATCAGATGGTGATGTCAGAAGCCCCAGGAACCGGCGAGCGTGCATGAAAAGAGCTATGAATGTCACAGAAGCGAGTGAAGTATGCAAGGACCGCGTCTTATGGCGCTCGGTTCTCTCTGCCTACCCCGCAAGGGACTTGGCGTGAAGATATACATATATACATATGAAAAAAAAATTAAAAAATGTTTATTTCTTAACCATCAAAGTTTTACAATAGCAATGGCTGACTCTTTCTTTTTGTACAAAACACCTGTGCCAGAAAGAGCCGCTCTTCCATAACAACATGTCATTAGGTTAGTAAAATAAAAACATTTAGCAATTTATACAATACTAGTTCATAAAACAATTAAGTGAGATTGCGAGTAATACGTCAATCTTCTACTGAACCATGAATAAAATATGTGTACCTGTGCATAAATGAATGAATGCGCGCTCGTGTATAATGTGTGAGAGTGATGTGTGTATATGCATAAAGTATTATCTATAATAAATATGTATTAAGTATTTATACAAGTTAGGTTAAATTATTTGTTGTGTATTATCAAAACAACCAGTAAATAAAATTGCTTCTAAATAAAATTACACAAAGAACTATTGTAAATGTATGTATTTTACACGGTATATTTACGAATGTATTATATACATACATAGTTTTTCTAAGCATGGTAAACAGAATGTCATAAAGACAATATCTCATTTTTAAAAGCTTAATTTGTTATTTATTGCATCTGGGCAAAATAATCCAATATATATAAAGTTTAGTAGGTACTTAATAGATTTAGGTGTTATTTTGAGACAAATGCCTACAAGTTTTAAAAATTACATTAATAGGTTACAGTTTGTACTCGTTTGCCTCTTTAATCTTTCAACTATTCATAATTTGAAATCATGATGAAAGTATGAAAACATTTACAATATAATATCTAATTTACATTTGCGTCAATAAAACTGAGAGAGGTCTACATTCTTTACAAAATATTAGAAAGAAATAGCCCTCCTTTAATTTTGAAATAATAAATATCGTATGATATAAAAGACTTAATTCATGTTAGTGTCAACTTAAAATAAATCAAATAAAAAATTGACCGGCTAGCTCTGTTATTGTCATGTTGAAAATTGTTAGTGTGCTATTTCCTTACCGAAAAGAGCCGATTGAAATAATGAAGCAATTTTCGAGCTAGTGAGAGAAATAGCTTCTGCAGGAGCCGAATTTGATGAGTTACTCGTAGCAATTGACAGATGAGAATACGTTTGCAGAGCCGCAGGCGAATCCGGGTATACTAATAAGAGTCCAATAATCGCATTCCGGTCGAGGTATGTGAAGAACTTATAAAAAACAAATTCAGGCATAATAATAATAATAAACCCCGCAGGGCAGCTTGTGGCGAGCTGTTGGTGCGTAACGACACCACGGGTACCCGAGTGGTCCAGAGAGTCGATCAGGGCCTTCGTCTCCGGCGTGTCTTCGTCGGTCGGAGTGTAAGTCAAGAAGGCCCGCAGGACTCTCAGTTCTGGCTTGCCTTCATTGGCCGTCCAGAGAGGAGTCGATAGAGCATATTACTTTATCAGGTGATATGCTCCAGGGGTGGAAGCGTTAAAGGGCATAACGCCGCGAGTAACTTCGGAGAAAGCGCAGCACACCTCTCGACACCCCTGAGTCACTCACACCGGTGTTGCCCCCGGCCGAATTTCTCTGGCATTTCGGGGGTCCATCCAGTGAGTGGCGAGCCACCGCCGCCGGAAGTAACATCAGATATGATAGTTATGGCGGGTGTCCGTCCCTCTACTGTAATAGCCCAGTACTGGTAATCCCTCCAGACCTCATTTTAGTAGCCCAATAATTTCCAACACATTTGCCAATAACTGCCGTGACCTGGTTCATGGGTATATTGTCACAATTGATATCCCCGGAACAAGGTCACGGCGGCTATACAACCTTACATCAAGCTTCTCAAAGGGGCCTCTACGCGTTGGATCCTTATCCCGGCGCACACCTATCAAATGACCGGGATAATACCCGTGAATCAAAATAAAATAATAATAATAAATAATAATAATAATGCAACGTACTTTTAATATTAAAAAAAAAATTGTGTAACAACGAATAGTATGCCGTCGTTGAAACTAAATAGTCGATAATTAACAAAGGACAAAGAGCAGTATTACTAAATAATTAGTTCTTTCCTCATAGTCGAATTCAAAAGTACACTCACGCTCACTCACTTCACTCTTCCCTTGGTTAATCTTAGATTCAAAATCTTACTGTTAATCTTACTGTACTTATTGGCAACTTTTTTATTTATTACACATTATATTTGACGAATAAAAAATATGCAAGTTACGTAGTCACGCTATATTTTGGTACAAAATGCCTGTGCATTCAAATATGTCTGTTCATACAAGAGTGGTCTCGTACGAGATCCGCTTTCTTTATTCTGAGTAAGGAACCGTAGAAACTTAATTAAACCGTCTTCACTGGAATGTTAATATGTGCATCATCATCATCATCACTGACCTCATCAGATATCACGGATTTTTACTGCACAGAACAGAGATTAAGTCATTAATCTGAACAGCTATATCAACATCATATCACTAAAGTTATAGACAATCCGGTAATAATGTGTGCCAACCATATAAGTTTATAAGATTAGCGTACTTTATTGAAAACTATTTCATTCATAACGGACTCGCGTGCGTTGATTTTTATCGAATATTAATATACGTCGCACACGCTGCTGCCGCGTGTGTTATGTTGAGATACGCTTTAGTATTTGACCTCGCATTTGCAATCTGTATTTATTACGAGTTACGTTTGACTACTATTATTCGTAGTAATTGGCGTTTTATTGAATTTTTATCGTGTATTCTATCGTACTTGCAGCTGGCGTTATCAGCTGCGTCCCCCGTGTACCGCGGCTTCCTGACCGACGTGGACTGCCGCTGGAACGTAATCTCTGCGTCGGTGGACTGCCGCACGCGCGAGGAGCGCGGCCTCGACCCCCTCAAAAACAATCAGTTTCGCATACATAAATCCAGATACGACTCTATCGACTCCTACCTTTCGCCTGAACACGAGAAGTGAGTTACATTGTTGTTAGTATTAATTTCATACCTTGTAGTACATTGTTGTATTACAGTGTTTTACCTACCTTCATGGATCTTTGCGGATTTTATATCCACTGTAATCCATTATAGGAGATTGTTATAGAACATTTTTGTGAACACGTAGGTTCTAAAAATCCATTATTAAGATACACCTAAATATTTTTATTAGTCTTAGAATGTGTCAAGATGACTTTAGAATTAATAATATAATTGGAAATAGTTTGACGATGTGTTAAGGATGCGTTCAAGAGATGTTAGAAATTATTTATAATTATATTTATTTTATGCTAGAATATTGGATATATTCTAGGCATAAAATAAAAAGTATAATAAGTATGAAAAAAAAATGTATAAACTTCTATAATCTACCTCACTCACACCACACACAAACCGCAGCCAAATAACAACTAGGTAGTTCTTATTTGGCTGCGGTTTTCTGTGAGGTGAAGGTACTTCCCCAGACGGGTTACTTTGATGCACCCTACCTCTCTCCACTAAGATTCATTAAAAAGTTACCTTCTAAAAAGTACTTTTGAGGGATAAAAAAAAAATCATTTGCATAAGTAAAGTGGATGATACATGTAATATTTTATTACAAATTTATACATTTATACTTACCTAGAAGCCCTAGAAACCGGCCGACCGAGCGTGTATGAGAAGAGCAATGAATGTTAAAGAAGCGAGTGAGATATGTAAGGATCGAGTCACGTGGCGCTCGGTTCTCTCTGCCTACCCCGCAAGGGATTTGGCGTGAAGTTATAGATAGATAGAAGTTTTTTATCAAGTTCCAGTTCGTATCCTCACCGCTCATCAAACCATACCGCCCACCCCACTCGTGTGGACCATTTTTATCAAGCAGTAGTTTGCCTCATAATCTTTAGTGGCTTAGTTGTTATGTAATGGTGCTAATTATAGTTCCGGGATGTGACGCAAATATTAGTACAAAAGACTTCTAGTGAAGTGCACGGGCAATACGACGAGCACACCGAAAATGAATAAAATACCGTTCAAATGGTGCTCATTTCCTGTAACAGGTTGTGCCTTGTCAATTCATTCAACATCATTGAATTCATTTGTCAAAACATAAATGTCGAGCTCCATGGCGCAGTATTTGGTAACGCTACTTTGACACCAACGCTCGTGGATTCGATTCCCACGTAGGACAAACATTTGTGTGCATGAACATGTCTGTCTTTCCGTAGGTATTTTTAAGAGAGGTAGGCCGCATCAAAGCAGTCCGTCTGGGGAAGTACCTCCACGTCTCAGGAAACTGCAGCCAAATATGACTGCCTGAAGGGCCGTTGTGTTCCTGCGTGTTTGGTCAACAGAAAGCTCCTAAGGAGTTGCTGTGTCAGCTGCAGAGGTGGCATCGCGCAAGTTATGCTTAAGGTATTGCAAGCGTTCAGAGGCTATGGTAACCGTTTTACATCAGGTGATCCGTATGCTTGTATGCCTCCCGACGTTGTATAAAAAAATAATGTAATATTTTTAGACGAATTAAAAACCGCTGCCTAGTTCTAAGCCATTTTTTTTTTTTTTTTTTTTTTTTTTTTTTTTTTTTTTTTTTTTTTTTTTTTTTTTTTTTTTTTTGTGACGCGGGGAAAAATGCGTTACGCACACCACCGGTGCCTGGGTGGCCTCCGGTGGTAGTGTGGGACTCCCCGTATACCCACTAAACGACCCCGCGAAATGCCATCGGCCGCGTTGGTGTGGTGCCCCGGATCTGTCAGCAACAGGGCACTCCTAGTTCTAAGCCATACCAATCTTGTGCTAGTGGTTATAGTAGTCTGATAAAGCTAGGCAAATACTTTTTCTTGTAATTGCGTCCTTACGAACGTATTTTATCTATAGATAAACAAATGTGTTCTTGCACACAACTGCAATGTGCTATAATCAAGAGATTATCATAGATTAGCCGGCACTCAACCACTGTGCTCGTCTTGAATTATTATTATTTGGTGTTAATATCTGTATGTCACTTAATACCAATGTAAAGAAAGCATTGTTAATGCATATAGCACAAAGAAAGCTGGAGTTATCCCTAAAAGATCTCTGGATCTCTACCAATGAAAGTTTGATTATGATTTAAAAAATTGCAAATTTATAGGGGTGATAATTAATATATAATATGAATTTAAAGATAATATTAACGATATACATAAAGTTAAGAAGGTGAATAATTGACTCAGTCTTTGCTTCACCTCATTTATATTCCTTGTAGAATTAATTTTCAAACTATATTTTTTCCATACAATTTCAAACCTTTGTTTGACGTCTCGGAGATTTAGCTCAAGCTTCTTTTTCTTTGGATAACCCGTCCTGACAAGGTCCCGGCTGTTGTCGATAGATAATAGTCGACAAATATCGATAGATGTGATGTCAAATATCGATAGATAATAGTGTGGCCTTCGGACAGTTTGAAGACCCTGGCTTCCGGCAGTCCACAATTAAGCAGATTTGTTTACAGGATTTGTTTACAGCATGGTCATTTTTAATGGGTTATTTGTATGTTCAAATGGCAGATACAACGACATTCCAATAGTGCACGACCCGGCCATCTACAGGCGACTGCGCGAGGGAGGCATCGATCACCCACTGGCGATGCACGTGGCGCATCTTTTTATTCGGGACAGCGTTTCGTTGTTCTCCGAGAAGGTGCACCAGGACGACGAGAACGATACCGACCACTTTGAGGTTTGAGGACAAATTGATACTGTTAGCATGGACTAGAATAGATTACTTAGAGTGTCTGTGATGTTAGCGTACAAAATATGATTCGCATTTGTTGTTATGCCCTTAATAAATAGAGATTAATGGTATGTGAATTCGCAGCGAAACAATAAACGAATGTAAATGCCTATAGTGGTATGTTATGTGTATGCTACTTTTGTGTGCAAATTCCGTAGCTTTAATGTAAGCAGTCTTCGAGTACGGCTATGTGTTGCTAGATTGGTCGTTAAGCCTACTATTTTGTTTTTTCTGCTAAATAAGTCCTCACTCAATGTTCAACTCAATTCGTTAATTCTTTAGCTATTAAGTTAACTAAATTTTGGATGTAAACGATAGATATGTAGCCTAGACACCAAACTGTATCCGAATTTGTTATCATCAGTTGTCTGAATTGTCTCCCACTATGGAAGCAAGTTTAAAGACCTATTGATGTCAAAATAAAACCAATGGTTCAAATTGGCTAGTACTATCTATAACTTCACGTCAAATTTCTTGCGGGGTAGGCAGTTAGAACCGAGCGCCACGTGACTCGATCCTTTCACGCCTCGCTCACTTCTTTAACATTCATTGTTCTTCTCATGCACGCTCGCCGGTTTCTAAGACTCCTGACGTCACCGTCGGATAGAACACGATCAATTTGGTCATGGTTGGTAAGTCTTGGCCTTCCTCGACTCCTACATCCCTCCACTTTTGCATTGTATATCTGCTTTGTCATTCCTCCTGCATTCTTTCATTCCTCCTGCATTCTTTCATTCCTCCTGCATTCTTTCATTAAAGAAAGGGCGACCGGTCTCCTGTCACAGATTTTCATTCATTTATATAAGAATTTTATGTAGAATGAAAGAAATGAAATAAAAAATTCGCTATTCACTCTTGCCACTAAAAGTTTTTTTGTAAAGACCAGTATAGTGGTTAATTCTTTAATATTTGTCTTACATGGAGTAGGTGTTAATGTTGGTTACAATTTAAATGTCATAAACCTTCATATCAAAACTATCACCTCAAAAGCATAGTGAACATTAAACATCTTAACCCACTGCCGAAAGTTTATTTTATACTACATCAAGTGTCAAACAAATATGCAGTCAGCCAGATATAAAGCTGTTACCGTAGCTACGATTACGTACATTAGTCATATTAATGACTCGGTCTGTCTTCTTCTCAGCATTATCCCGTTTCCTAATCTAACCCCGTCAATCCTAATGATTGGCGAGGTACGTTACCTAAGCCTAAGGATTTGGCGAAGACAATTATTTTTACATGGAGTGACTGCCGTCAGACCTCCACAACCACTTGACTCATTCAGTCTGTGTTTTAAACTATGAATATTTTCAAGCTTGTTAAATAATGTTCCGGTTAGGAACATTATTTAACAAGCTTGAAAATATTCAGCCCCGGCTTAGTTTATATAGTGGAGTAGTTTCACTAGAACTCTTGCTTTGAACCCTTAAGGGTTCTAGTGATACTAGCCAATCCTATTTTGTACCACTGGGACCCTTGAAATAGTAACAACAATTTCCCTAGACATTGATTATATATGAAAACGATAATCAACATATTATTTATAAATAATAAAAATAAACGATGGAGTTATGTGGTGAATAATAGTACTTATTATTTATAATGGTACTCAAGGATTCTAGTGATACAATATAGTACCATTAGAGCCCTTGAGGGTTCTAAAAGCAAGGCTTCTAGTGAAACTACTCCTATATAGTCCACATCACAAACCAGTTGAGAATGCGCAAGCTTACATTGCCAGAGGAACACCTGGCTCGTCAATTATATAGCATTTTTTTTTTTTAACTTTGTCGGCCATTTTGACCATGTTCCAAGAGATAGGAGGTTGCTTTTTCAGACATTTATGCTGAATCCGAATCTGAAGTCAAAATTCGAATATTCGAAAAAAAGCGACAGAGAGAGACACACACAGACAAACAAATAGATTTCATATAGGAACGATGTTCCTGAAAATAATTCAAATATCATTAAGATCGAGGTTGTTCCTGGCGTCTTTAACATAAAAGTGGCGTTGTGTACAGAACATACAGTCCACCAACTGGCAGACGATGCGCTTCAAGCCGCCACCGCCTAACTCTCCGATCGGCTGGCGCGTCGAGTTCCGTCCTTGCGAGGCGCAGCTCACCGACTTCGAAAACGCCGCCTACGTCTGCTTCGTGGTACTGCTCACCAGGGTCATACTGTCGTATCAACTCAATTTCGTCATGCCGATAAGTAAGGTAAATATATCTGTCTTGATGATCTTATATAACGAAACAGTCGATGGTACAAAGAGTATACTGTACATTGTTTAGTGTGGATTCATATGGCGCTCTGTAAAGTATCCCAGAATATCGATACACAGTATGAAGTCGCTTTTCACGTTCGTAAGTTCATTCGCTTTGTTGTTCTAGACCAGTGATTCCCAACCTGTTATTGACTTTGATTTTTGTACGGTTAACTTGAAGCACAAACGTTGAAAAATAAACTCCTTCAACGTAAATATAAACTATATATTTTTTTTTATCCGTTGTTGTAAGTCCAAACTTAAAAGTAACTTTATTCTTATAATCGCAAATATACCATTCGTAGAAAGAAAATAAATTCGATTTGATTAAAAAAATATGTTAAAATGTAAATTAGGGCACTTTTTCTCTATTGTTCATAGTATTTACATAATACGATGAACAGAGCTGTGAATATTAAAGAAGCGAGTGAACTGTGTAAGGACCGAGCGCCATAAGACACTCTTATGGCGCTCGGTTCCAACTGCCTGCCCCGCAAGGGACCTCAAGATATACATTTTTTTTATACAACTAAATTGGCAAACAAGTATGCGGCCCGCACAGATGGTAATCGGTCTCCGTAGCCTATTGACACTCGCAACAGCATGGGGATGTTACTCGCGCGCTGCCAATCTTGTGACCTGAGGATGTTTCGCCACAGTACCCAGTAATTTCTCTGCCATACCTCACGCTTCAGACCGGAACACAGCTATATAAATATAGCTGCTTGGCGGTAGAAATAGATGAGACAGTACCCACGCAGATGACTTTTGTACAAAGTCTCCCTCTCCTACATTTACACAATACTTTATTAAATAGTATTACGAGTATGGTTTCGTGACATGTAATATCGCGGTGACACAGGTGGATGAGAATATGCAGCGCGCGCAGCGGCGCGACGCTTGCTTGTCGCAGCGGTTCTGGTGGCGCCGCGACGTGGGCGTGCCGCGCGACGTCGCTCCGCAGGCCAGCGACGAACCGGACACCTACACTGAGATGACCATTGATGAGATCGTCAACGGAAAGGTACACTCAACCTCGACCTACTTCCAAACTGTCGTCGTCCGTCGTCTCACGTGTTTCACGTTACAATTTTGGCGTATTGACAATTATACTAATTGGTCAAATGCATAGTTAATTATTAAGATTAGCAGTTTTGATACTGTCGTACTGTCGCAGTACTCAATAGGTGTTATGGCAATAATTAGAAGTTGTTGAAATTTAGCTTCTTTATTTTAAACTGAATTCAAAAAGGATTGTTCATTTTGTGCTGTATAAATTAGGTAAAATATGACTTCGTTGAAATCCTTAACAGTTTGTAAACCTTCGTAATCGTCTTTTATTAAATAACTGTCCATGATACATGAAAACCTAGTAAATTGATAATTTTCGGATTCAAAGAATTTGATAATCTATATTATCAAAATATTTGGATTCGAAAATCATCAAGATATGCCACGAAGTAATTAGACTTTTGCCTATTACTAAAATTAATAGTGACCTTGATTATTCGCTGCAACATGAAAACACTAAAGTTACGTGACTGTGACATTTTGTAAGATGGAGATGCTTCCCAATTTCCAAAATAGATGCTTCAGTATATTCCAGTCTCCTTTCCGCTCTTAAGTCGGTGATACACAAACTAAATACACGCATCAAGATACTATCGGTAGCTCCCATGTCAGAACATCGTAAGTTTTAAGAATTTTCCTGTTTGAAGCGGGAACGGAACGATGGCTACGGAAGTTTACGAAACGTCTCTAGGAAATGTCGTATTCAAGTGTATGTCATTTTGACACAGAACGTAGCATAGCAGTTGCCACTCGTCGAGGGTCGTAAACCTGATTAATACAGTGAATCTGTTCATTCACAGCTCCATACATTTTCAGAAAAACCATTTTCATAAGACTTTCCTTCTACGTGTTCCTGATTAAAGTAAAACAGTTTTGTTTTTGGGTCGATCCGGCCACTGCGTCCTTTTCCCTTTTCTTCCCCGTTCCTTTATGTTCCCCTAAGTTAGCATATTAGGTACAGAGTGATAGCCAATCAAAAGGCAGAGCGCTCTGCTTACTGCCCGCGGCGTGTCGCTGGCTCGTCTTAAGCAGATATTTTCGAACAGCAAAAAGAGTCTCATAGTGGATTCAAAGTGATGGATTTTCAAACACCTTGTTAAGACATTTTATAGTTTAACAACCCGTATTCTAGCCTTGTCAGGCGTACCACCTACAGGTGCATATAATTAGGCATTTATTGTGTAATTTCAGACAGGGATATTCCCAGGGCTGATCCCACTGATCGAGTCTTACTTATCGGGCATGGACGTGGACGCAGACACGCACTGCTCGGTGCAGCAGTACCTCAAGCTGATTCAGCGTCGAGCCTCCGGAGAGATCTCCACTATGGCCACGTGGATGAGGCAATTCATCACAACGCATCCACAATACAAGTCAGTTGATTTGTACATATCTACTCTAATAATAATATATAGTACCTAATATATTGTTATAGGTAGTGAAATATGGATGGATTTAACTCAATTAATTATATATATTAATGTGAATATTTTTTGGGTTCCGTGCCGTTCAAGAGGTAAAAAGAAGTCATATAATAGTGTTGTCCATCTGTCTGTCCACTATGTCAAAAATTATAAGTCAAAACCAATAGAAATAGATCTGATCTTGTATCATGAAATGTGGCAAGAACCCAAGTCTCACAGAACAGGGATATGTAGAAAAGATATAGCTACAAAATGGAAAACCTGCCATTTTGTAGCTAGATCTGCGTATCTGTATGGCAAGAAATTATAGACAGACAGATATAACTAATTATATGGTACTTGCAAGTGACGTAGAATCGTACTTGGCAATAAGTCAGGTCTCCTGTCATCAACACAGAAAATGTAAAAGGTCGCCTTCTTATGGCTACATTTTGTCTGTTGAGAAAATGCAAATGAAAATTTGCAGAAAGCAAAGTCTCATAACACTAGTAAATGGAAATCTGAAGCTAACCATTTTGTAATCACGTTAAATAGAATAATGTATTTTAATAAATGGGCTCAGCACGCTTTTACTGCGCAACTCTGCTAATGTCTGTTTGTCTTGGTCTGGGTATTTTCTATGTACGAGTATAATAAGAATGTATTTACAAACAAAAAATGTAGTTACACATAACACTAGCTTCGCTTACTTTGGGGCTCTATGGCGCTGTGTAATTTGTCTAGACAATATTTATTTAGATTTAAATGTAACTAATTTGGTTTGAAACGTTACTCGATAGCAACTAAACTGACTGTAGTTTTGATTTTACTCGTATATATTTACTATTGGAATATGTTTGTAATATGTAAGAAACGTACATTTCTAATATTGGTACGGAGCGGACGGCGTGCGATTCCGATGAGTGCACTAATACTAAATACTAAGAACGACTGTTTGTTGTTTGGCTGTAGCAGAGCAGGAAGTCCCTAGTAAAGAATTAAAATAATTTCAACAATTTTATACCTATGCCGTGCATTTTTTATATTTCTATATCTGAGGTTTAAATGTAAATAAGTAAATGTAATTAAATTCTAAATCACAATGTAACATTAATTTGGCTTTTGTTAAATAGTATGGAGTATTCTATTGTATCGACTTATGGTATTTTGTACAGAGAATACATGTTATTTAAATATGATCTTTTGAATTGCTGTTAGGATTCTATATTATAAGCATTACAGGACCTTTAACACTACACCAGAAATCGCTCTAAGTGTGATCGCAATGGGGTTGGTTCGGACATGTAGAAAGAATACAGGGATGAAACAATTACGCAATAGATATACAACGAGATAGTGGACGTATGTAGGAGCTGAGGAAGACCAGGATTTACCTATACCATGACCAAAAAAACTAGGAATCGGCGAGTATGCATGAAAAAAGTATGATTTTTTTTTATACTACGCCGGGTGACAAACTAGCATACGGCCTGCCTGATGTAAAGCTGTCACCGCAGCCAATGAACGCTAACAACAAAAAAGGATGTCGCTGGCATGTTGTCACCCCCGTTGCTATCGCAGCAATTCCTCGACTTGATGACCTCACACACTCGCAGGAACACAACAATCCTTTAAGGAACTGTTATTTTGCTGCGGCCTTCTTATAGTAGTGGAGGTACTTCCCCAGTCGGGCCATCGTCGTGCGCTACCTCTCTTAAATATGAATGTTAAAGAATCAAGTGAGGTGTTTAAGGATCGCGTCTTTTGGGGCTCGGTTCTCCCTGCGTGCCCCACAAGTGACCTGACGTGAATATATGCATACATACTCTACACCATAAATCGCTCTAAGCGAAACTATGATGTCCCTTTGTGTTGACGTTGGGCCGAACTTGACAGCGGATCCTTCTTGCGTGCAGTTAGTCGTGCACGTCGCACTCACGAGCCATCACCGACGGGGCCCGCCAGCAATGCGACCGGACTTTTAAGTCTTCATTTTCCTAAATAAACCATGACTATAAAAGCTAGCGTCGATATAGATTAAAACTTTTACATTGCAGGAAAGACTCTGTGGTTACAGAGAAAATAAACTATGATCTATTGAAGACTGCACATGGAATACAGACTGGTAACATCCCGGCCCCCACGTTGCTTGGCAGCAGCAATGTTTCCAAAACCAACGAAGACATTCCTAAGGCGTTCAGCAAGATGATGGGCAAGGATTGCCCCTAACTGCCGTCGCACACTATGCCAGTGTAGTGCCTTCTGTTTCAAGTGCACTAGTTTCTACCTAAGTACTTGTTTAAATCGCCTTATGTAGTTTAATTTTATGACAAAATATGTTGACGGTGTAAAGATAAACAATCCATATAATGGAAATTAGTAGACATAATCGTTACATTTTGTATTTGTGACTTGCTCGCGTGCGGGTGAACTTGAGCTGTCATGAGTATAACCTGCATTATATAATCGACTACTAGATGAATTCATAGTTAATATTTGAAAGCTAGCCTTGTCACAAGATCAATCTTACGCGAAGGGAGGGTGATATAATTTATCTGACAATATGTACAAAGATATGTCCTTGTCAATGATATATATTGCCTATTTAAAAAAATCCAATAACATACTTTATTGTACATGTAAAATGTAATTGCATTATTATTATAACGAGTAAGTAACGAAGGAGCTACTGTTCGTTTCTGCATCAATTTTATGCCATTCCACTTATAGAATCAGTACAAAATTTATGATATAGTTGTTTCAGATGTATAAGGAAATATACTGTAAGGAAACAATTACAAGCATTTACGACAGTATTAAATCTTGCATTATAGTCTCAAAGTAATGTTTAATCAAACGTAGTCTGGTTGTGATAAATAGAATAATGAATAAATAGTTGTTTCTATCCGTGCTATGCAACCGTTGTTTACCTTTCGCTTCAAAATGTCCAGTCCCCAAAATGTCCAATCTTTGCGAATATGGCAGGTATGTTCAACATGAGTTTTTGTTTTAGATATTTCGCCAGTAAAGGAGTATCTTCTATATGTTATACATCATATGAACATACTTTTAAAGTATGTTCATCAATGTCCTCGTAATAGCTTAACAGACTTAGATTAACTAAAAACTGCAAATAATAGTATTATATTTAAGTACTTTAATTGTATTCTTACATGATATATTCCGTAGTCATGTAAATTTACGTTTGATGTAAATTTGATTCATTGACAGACTTTTATACGTACTTGATAAAGCATAACGCTGTTTTTATGATCCAATTCTGGTAAATATTTCGTGGGTAAAGTTCTGTGTGATAAAAACCCGAAGAAAATAAGAAACTTGAAACATAGACAATAAAAGGATTGTGTAGCAAAACTTCGTTTAAAGAAATATTTATTTTCGTAAATTTAAAATATTGAATTATAATTCTATAACTCAAAGATTAGCATATTATGTATATATATATATATATATATATATATATATATACATAATATTACCGTATACACATTAATCATATTCGGCCAATACTGTGATTAGATATCAAATATTACTTTTTTTTTATATACAACTAGATTGGCAAACAACCTCACGGCCCGCATCAGATGGTAAGCGGTCACCGCAGCCTATTGACGCTTTTAACACCACGCGGATGTTACTCGTGATGAGATCGTCGGATACTTAATAATATTTTATTCTTTATACATTTCAAAAGTAGATTAAAGATGTTGTATGTGCTTTGCGTTTATATAACTATTATTTATTATATATAATTTTTATTTACGGGTACTTAGTTGTCACATTTATATTATATAACAATTGTTATGTATCGTCAATGTTTTAAATTTACTGCTTCGTTTATATTTAAAAAGGCTGCGAAGTCTCATTTAATGAACCCGCCACATACTTAATAAATGTCAATTTTATAGAATGAGATATTTTACTATCGAAACATTTGGGTAATCAGGCATTCTAAATTCTATTTTTTTTTATATTCTTCAGCAATAACAAATTTTGCTGATGGTTCTAGAACTATATGCATAGGATTATTGCAACTTTATTATTCATGTTATGTTCTTACAATGCTCCACAGTGCATTATCTGCAAATACAATTAATTAATGGAAGTTAACTAGAAATATTGGCAATGTTTAGTGAACTAGTAATGTTCATACACTGTGATACGAGAATGCGAAATATAGGTATATATTGAGCGACATTTAACTAATGTAGTGATTAAATATATTGGAACTAGTGAGGGAGGGCAGATATTTTTCGTGTCTACTATAGACAAGTTTGAAAATGTTTAACTTAAGGCACTTGTAACAGCTGCACTAGCTCAGCCGTTAAATAGCAACATGGTTTGTGAGATAAGTTAAAAATTAAACTACTTGTATTTGTACAACTAAGTGCACGTCAAACTTGACACTTTGACCTTTGTACCGTTCTTATGCCGTACATTATAAGAGTTACAATAGCACTTTGAATGATCTGCTTTTAGCTATATATAAAGACAAAGTTTTTTTAACTTCGTATAACATTTATGATGTTTGTTATTGTTAACAGAGGAAGTTACTCGAAAATATCTTACTTATACCAGTACTTAAACCTAGAGTAACTTAAAGCGTGTATTTCCGTGTGTCCATGAATAAAAACTACAGGGTTTATTAAACAATTGCGCAATTATTTTTTAAATTGTGTTTAAACCCACAGGGACCAGAAAAACGGGAAAGTCGCAGCGATCTAGAAGTTTTTTTTATTCGTATATTATAATTAATATGTTATTTATTATATTCGTCTTTGTATGCAACCTATCACACAAGAATCGAGTGCGATCTGGCGCGGTGCGATCTTATTTATTATATTATATACAAATATAATATTGCATACAATTATATTGCATACAAACACAATGTTGCAAAAAATCCAGTCTCGGAATGCTGTCACTTTCTTGATTTTCTTGCCACTGTGGATTTTGACTTTTATGTTTTTACGTGAAAGGTGTTAGTGTCACAACAGGGTAAAGCTTCGTTCACAAACTATAATCTTCTAACGGTGGGCGCTAGTTTCTGCGTTATGAACGCTTTAAATGTTCACCTTAGTGTACCGATTTATAAATTTGCGTACAATAGCTTTAACAAATTAAATAGAAAAATAATTATGTATAGATAGAATGTTACTTTGTATATGACTGTTCATGGGATGTAATGTAACGGATACTTCGACAAGTGATGGATAAGATTTTTATAACATACGAATTTAGGCTACTCTATCTAAGCACAAATTGTTTAAAAGTTTTTGTATATCCATTTGTGATAAAAACGAAAGTATCTAATTTGTGTCGACGCCCTACTTTGTTTTAAAATAAGTTGTTTTATAATTATGTTATATTTGTTCCTTGTTAATATTTTTTAAATTGAATTTCTAAACTAATGCATATAATACAATATTTTTAGTTGTTTTTCGTCGTTTTATTTAATCTATATAATATATATATAATCTAACATTTAAAGCAGTAGTTTGTTTGTTTGATCGCGCTAATTTTTGGAACCACCAGTATTTCAGATTGAAAAGTTTATTTTGGCATTTGATAGTCTAATTCTAGAGGAACGCTATTTAACATCATGCTACGACCCTTAGAAACCGAAGAAAAAAAAAAGTAAGAAAAAGCGGTTTCCATCAGATACCTGAATACGCGCAGATGAAATCGCGGGATGTAGCTAGTATAGCTATAAAATCGACGTGTCTATTAGGCAGCGATGAAGAGTCAAGGATCTTAAGAATTCTAAATTGCCCTCTCGTTTTATGTAGTATTTACATATGACTGGTAACATTGAAGGTGCATATCAATGAGCTGTTGCACGTGCGTAACATTCATTGCTATGCGGATGACAGTACGATGGACGCATAATACACTGGTTAAGCAAATATCTCACGAGATTGCGTCAATGAGTGCCGATCACAGCTTGTGTCTGAAATTGAAACGTCATTAGAACAGGTCTTGGATTGGGGTGACTAAATTTAGTTAAACTTAATCCCCTAAAAACACAAGTGTGCGTATTTACCGTTACGCCTACCATTGGTTTACTATAGTATTATTGAAAAGCATGTTTTGATTCATTAATAGCATTAAAATATACTACTGTAAGCAAATTGTTAACTCCTGGTGTTGTCAGTTAATAAATTTACCCTGAAATCGGGGTAATATTTTATGTTGATACGTATTAGCTTTATTAAAACGCCGGTTTTTGGCTCGCCGCCCGCAACTACAAGTAATGTCAAAAGACCGCTAGCTGATATATCACCCAATAATTTGTCACCAAAAGAAAAACGACTACAGCGGTCGTCAAGCTTTGAAAATATGGCCAATTTATGTCGTAATAGCTCGCTTGAAGTTGTGGTCTCGAACGTTGACAATATCGAGTTCGTCCGCGAATTGTCACAATGTTTGGCAAAAATTAACGAAATTATTAAGGGGCTGACCTCGCATTGGTGTCGCTCATAGATCGGCAATAATGGATATGACTAAGCGGGTTACTTCTCTAGTGTCTATGATGGCCATAAAGTCATCAACAAGGAAAACCAAGCTTGCCATAACAGAACGCGATTTGCTAGCACTCAAATTAGAAGCAAGAAATAACCTTGTAGCACCCGTGACTAAAACCGGTGAATCATACTCCGATAAATTGAAACTTCGTCTGCCCAAGCACATTAAACCCGTTGAAACCCACGAACCAACGCCTTGCATTGTGTGGCATATCCCACAGAGACACGATCCGCGGAACTCAAAACGTCCGAAGCTACGAAAGAAGCTCTCGTGAAACCCATCAAGCCATCCGATGATGGTTTCAAATTGTAGGTGTTAAGAAAACTGCTAAATCGGGTGTAGTTTTACGCGTGTCAAATGATGCTCAAATTCTGAAGCTCAGAATTTGAGTATCCATCAGTCCAGCCGATTTAATTCCTATCGGTAGAAGGAATTAAATCGGGTGGACTGAAACTTGAAAAGCCCAAAAGACGCCGATCGCTCGCGAAAGTTTTTGTCAGCATTATATAATCAAAATATGCCAAACAAAATGAACATTACATTGTCAGAGTACTTGAAAGATGTAAAAATAGTGCGTCGCCGTCCTGACGGTAGAAAATGGATGGGTATCGAACTTTCCCCGGAAATACGCAAACACCTTATTTTAACAAAATATTTTTTTTATCGATTTTGCCACATTAGATCCGTGGTTGACATTGAAGTAGTAGGTACGTTGTTTAAAATGTCAACAATACGGACATGTTAGTAAATATTGCACAGATACCAAACCAACTTGTGCTCACTGTGCTGAGTCTCATGACTCGCGGAAATGTACAAAAATGTCTGAAAAAGACTTCAAACCGACATCCGCACCATATAGGCGGCTAAGGAAGGCGTCTGACCACAAGACCGGATTAGAATCTTGTCCAACTTACGCGGGTAGATTGGAGTACAATATATTAAATACCATATATGAATAACTTTGTGATTGCTCAATTAAATCTTCACGATAAAATTGCAACATAAGAGTTAGATAAGCTCGTTGCGGACTATAATCTCTATGTAGCTTAGTTCAGGAGCAATACCGAACCTAACTAACTAATAAATTCCTACAGCTCAGTAACAGGTCACGCGCGGGTATTTATGTTACAAAAAGCGGGTTAACTATAACAGTAATAAATAACTTAATGTCCACGCACTGTGCGGTAGCTGAAGTAACATCTCCCTATCTAAGAGTATTCGTAGTGAGTTGTTATTTTCAATATTCAGACCCAGTAGGTTCTCATTTACACCATTTGCGTAGAGTTTTACATGCGCTTTCTGGTCATAAAGTAGTTATATGCGCAGACGTAAATGCATCATCGCCATTATGGTATGGTAAGCTGAGAGCAACCGATGCTAACAAACGCTCTGCTGTTGAAGAGTTCATTGCTGAAATGAATCTTCTTATTCACAATACCCCAGAAGCACCACCTATTTTTTAGCAGCCCATGGGCGAGCCTTCTATTGACGTCACACTTTTTAGTGTAGACATCCGAATACAAAACTAGCGCTTTACCTAAGGCTTCTTGCAGTGATCACAGTCTGATCGTTTGTAACTTCTCCCCGGTTGTTGACAACTTACACCCGCAACAGTATACTGACTTTCAATATAAAATTAAAAATACGATTGGCAGCCTTTGCTTCCCTTTTCGCTTCTCACGCCGGGCATTTCACTCGTGCCGAAGTTACAGTCACAGAAAGTGTTCAAATTATGTCTGATACATTCATAAATTGCACTGACGTGATGCTGCTTCGAAGGTGCTTACGCAGGGCTGTCCTCAGGGTTCGGTGTTATATTGCTGTCTCCCACTTTGCCAAGAGGGGAAGTCAATTCTAAAACTTCCTACTCCGACAAATTTCTTCTGATTAAATTCGTTATGAGTTCCAAGGCAGCTGTAGTGTAACCCCCAGGACAGCAATGAATTTCACTGTTCATTGCCTTTTTGGTGGTCGCCGCTGTTAATTCTACACAAGAGACAGTGGTGGGTTAATCCCATAAGAGCTAAACGATACTTTGCAGCTCAACATCGCCTTCAACTTTAGATAGATAGATACACTTTATTTGCATAATACAGAATTCAAGGATATACATTCAAAAAGATTCTTACAATTATAGAAATGTACTATGCAAAAAAACGGCCTTATTGCTAAAAGTAAGCAATCAGATTGCAAAAAAGGTAGGAAAGGAAATTATGAATTAAATATAACTTAGGTATACTAATTTAAAGTGGTTGATATTAATAGTTACAGATATACAAATACAAACATACATACAGACAAATATATATATATTACATATAGACGCATATACATACACTGTACATAAAACACACAAACATATACATACCATATACTGATATGTTTCAAACGTCAATGTTAACTAATTAAAATCAGAGAGAAAGATGATTTATTTCTAGTTTTTTTAAAAAAATGCTGATCGAATTAACTGTTCTGATAACCACTGGTAAGTTATTCCATTGCCTAATAGTTTCGATGGTGAAGGATTGATCAAATATTTTAGGGGAATGAGAGGGAAAGAACAGGGTAAGGTTTTCACAGCAGCGAAGTTGCAAGTTGTGAGAGGAGGAACAATACTTGAACCAAACTTTGAGATAAGTAGGCGCTCTAGAGTTGAAGAGTATGAAGTAGACAAAGGAAAGGTTGTACAAATTTCTACGCTGGCGAATAGATAACCATTTAAGTTGTTCACGGTATGTATGGAGTTACTCGGTCATATTTATGGAAACCGAATATAAACCTAATACATAGATTCTCAAGGCTTTCTAATTTATTTATGAGATCCACATTAAGGTCAAGATAAGAAACATCAGCGTAATCAAGCATAGGAAAAAGAAGGGATTGTGCAAAAACAACTTTAGTAGCAGTGGCAATAAAAATGTAATACGTCGGAGAGACGCTGACGCAGCAAACAGCTTCCTGCTAGGATCTGCAACCTGCGGTCTCCAAGATAACGTGGAGTCAAAAGTTATCCCAAGATTTTTTACCGTTTCACTGAATGGTATGCAGTTACCATCAAACACAAACCACAGGGATTTGAGAAACATCAATCCTGGAAATATACGCTGGACTGCCTAAAATGATACATAGAAGTTTACCTTCAATCCGAAGCTTGACATTTCATGTCGAAATCTGATTTAAATCAACATTAGTTTGATTAATGGTCTGTACGACGTTAGTAAGTGAGGCTTGAGAATAAATTAGCAAATCACCTGCCATGCAATTCTCTAAGCGACTCGTAATGGCTGTGTGCGTCGCTGTGATCACAGATGTCACAGCTTTGACATCGTCTACTGCGATCATGACTTTTTATTTGGTATTCTATAAGGCTGTAAGCGTACGCGAGGCTGTTTGCCTTGTAGAATTCCAATTCCAAACGCAGCCTTGCGGCGCTAGTGTCGCACAACCATGAAAAGCGACACTAAGGAATTGCAATTTTGTGTTCAAGGCTATAACAGCCGATGTTTCCGAGGATGTAAGGATGTTTGATCTTACAGAATTGCATGGCTGCATAAAGGTGGTAGAATTAAGTGATATTGTAAGTTATTGAATTAATGCACAATACGGTTTTACAGCTGGTAAATCTACTACGGATGCAGGAGTGGCATTGGTTAGGCATATCCTTAACGCATGGGAGAGATCACAGGATGCTATTAGGGTTTTCTGTGATCTCTCTAAAGCTTTTGATTGTGTAGATCATCAGAAATTGTTACTCAAACTGAACTATTATGGAATTAGAGGTAAAGCCCAGAACATGATTGCATCTTATTTAAACAACAGAGTGCAGACAGTTGACATAAATGGGGTTAATATCGGGGTGCCCCAGGGTTCTATTTTGGGTCCATTTTTATTTTTAGTATATGCAAATGATCTGCCCTACATGGTGCAGAAAATGGCGGATATAGTACTATTTGCTGATGATACCTCTTTAATTTTTAATGTGGTCCGCCGTTGTGGAAATATTGACAAGGTAAATGGTGTTGTGTCTGCTATTTTAAACTGGTTCATCTGTTTCTAAACTCAGCTAAAACCAAATGCATCAAATTTAGTCTTCCAAATGTGAGTTCTGCCAATACAGAAGTTCTCATTGGGAATAATAAATTAGAATTTGTTTTTTTTTTTTTTTTTTTTTTTTATTGATCAATATCCTTAAATATTACATCTCATAATTGATAATTACTTACACGAAAACCTATAAAGGTTTATCTGTGTAGGTGCGTCGTTCAAGTGCTACATCAACATGCAGTGACTACAATATAATGTTCGCGTGCAGTTCCACAACACTCACACATTTCGCAGGTGTACATTTTGTAAATAATAATGTTTGTATCGACCTTTATATTTGTGTTTCTCGATGTATAATTTTTGAAGTTCCGCTGGCAGTTCATTGATTAAGTTTGGTATGACATATTTTAATATTCTAGTGCCATATGCATTTTTAGTTTTGGGTAGACGATAGTTAATAACACTGTGTTTCTTGGAATTACAGTAGACTCCAAATTACAATGGGGCCCCCACATAAATAAACTAGCCGGTAAGCTCAGCTCTGCTGCATATGCAGTTAGGAGAATCAGGCAATTGACGGATGTGGCTACTGCGCGCTTAGTCTATTTCAGCTACTTTCACAGCATTATGTCGTATGGTATACTGTTGTGGGGAACGGCGGCTGACATTGAGACAATTTTTATCTTACAAAAAAGAGCCATTCGCTCTATTTATAACATGGGCTCCAGAGAATCCCTCAGGGAACTGTTCAAAGAAATAAATATCCTTACTGTTACTTCTCAATATATTTATGAAAACATAATGTATGCCCGCAAAAATTTAAAGTCGTTTTCAAACTTCAGTGAAAAACTTAGAAGTAGAAATAAGTTATGTATGCCGGTACATCGGCTTGCTAGGACTGGTAGATCTTTTCTTGTAAATTGTATTCGATTTTATAATAAGTTGCCTGAAACAGTTCTGGCCTTTCCTGACAATGTATTCAAAAAGTACATTAAAAACACTCTCTGTAGAAGGGCTTATTATAGAATTGATGAATATATAACTGACAAGGATGTCTGGAAATAATTCAGCACAGACTACCTGTTCTTAATAATCTTTAATTTTACCATTTGATATCATTATTGTACCAATATGCTTATGTATTTTTTGTTTTTGTAATATCTAATTGACAATTTTAAAAGAGACCTATATTGGCAAGTTTCTTTCGGCATTTCTTCTTAGCCAATGGTCATTTCCGAAATGCTAGTAGATAAAAAAAGGAAAAAGTAAAAAGAGAATTAATAGAATAGAATAGAATAGAATACTCTTTATTGCACCAATGACAAATACATACAGAACACACGTAAAAAGAAAACAAATGTACAATAGGCGGTCTTATCGCTAAAGCGATCTCTTCCAGACAACCATGACACGAAAAAAAACATACATATATAAAAAGTAGGTAGGTGGCGCATTTAAGCAAGTACAATTTTCACTTAATATATTGTATACTTATATACAACGAATTACACATTCTAACAAATACAAAAAATAAAAATAATAATGGAAAAAATAACAAAGTAGCAAAACATAACAGAAGACCAGATCATACAATAATATTCACATAAAGGTAATGGCAAATATATATATATACATATATAGTACCATAGTTACATGGAGAGATAGTGAGATTTTACCATATTTTTAAAGGAGGCTAAGGATTGTGCACTGCGTATAGAAATTGGCAACGCATTCCAGAGTTGCATAGCTCGTACCGAGAAGGACTTAGTGTAATATTGTAAAGAGTGAGATGGCGTTATTAGACGAAGGGAAAGAATACTGCGTGTACTGCGATCACTACGATCTCGTACCTCACTGAGAAAAACAAAACGTTCTTTTAAGTAACTGGGAGAAGTAGGGTTGAAGAGAATAGAATAAAGAAGAGAGACAATGTGCCAGTTACGACGTAACTTGATAGGGAGCCACTTGAGCTGAGTGCGAAGTTCGGAAACATGATCATATTTGCGAAGCCCAAATATAAATCGAATACAGAGATTTTGAAGGCGCTCAAGTTTGTTTAATTGGTCTTCAGTGAGGTTAAGGTAACAAGAATCAGCATAGTCCAGAATAGGGAGGAGCAAGGAATGTGCAAGTGAAATTTTGGTATCGATAGGGAGAAAATTACGCAACCGCCGAAGGGAGCCAGCAGCTGCAAACAGTTTCCTGCTGACGTGGGCTATTTGCACCGTCCAGGAAAAGGTTCTATCAAAAAAAATGCCAAGGTTTTTGACACTCTCGCTATAGGGAACATGAACATTATCAAATATTATTCCAGGGACAGTCACCCAATCGAGTTTGGAAATAAGACGGGTGCTGCCGATAATAATGGCCTGGGACTTACTAGGGTTAACCATAAGGCCATTAGATTTACTCCATTGGATTATACGCGCCAGGTCTTTATTTACTTCAGTGATCGCATTAGGCAGATTACCCGCTGAAGTATGTGAATAAATCTGCAAGTCATCTGCATAAAGATGGCAGAAGGACCGAAGATTTGATGTAATAGAATTTATAAAGAGTGAAAATAACAAAGGTGATAATACGCCGCCCTGAGGTACGCCAGCAGTAGTAGGACACCAAGAGGAAAGCTGATCATCGAGGCGAACACGCCGCTGACGCCCATACAGGTAAGATTGAAACCAGTCAATTGCTGTAGGAGATATGTTAAGAGAACGTAGTCGCTTTAAGAGTATATCGAAATCGACAGTGTTGAACGCGTTACTAAAGTCTAGCAAGCATAAAATAGTGAGTTGCGATGAGTCCATTGCGAAACGGATATCGTCCGTAATTTTTACCAGAGCACCAGTCGTACTATGACCTGGGCGAAAACCCGACTGGAATGGATTGAGGATATTGTTTTTGGAAATAAAGTGGTTAAGCTGTTCTTGGACAAGACGTTCGAGGACTTTGGAAAGAAAAGGGAGAATAGAAATCGGTCGATAATCTGAATAAGAAGCAGGATTCGACTTTTTAGGCAACGGGATTAAGTAGGCATTCTTCCATGCTGACGGAAACACTCCAGAAGTAATGGAATTGTTTAGGATGAAGGTAATAATAGGAAGGATGATATCAAGGATAGGTAAGATCATATGACGACTGATGCTGTCGTCCCCCACCGCATTCGATGTCACCGAAAGTACGTTCTTCTTAACATCACATTCAGAGAATTGACTAAAGACAAAAGGAGGATAGTTTGGAGTTGGAAGTGTAGAAATCTCATTAAAAGTTTTGTTTTTAATATTGCAATCAAAATTTGCAGAAGAAGAGAAATGCCTATTAAGGTTATCTATATCAATATTATTAGGACAGTTAGCACGATTTTTCCCAACTCCAAGTGATCTCAGAAATCTCCAGACTTTCGCTGGATCACCATTTTGAACAGAATTATGAATATGACGGCGTTGTGCATCCCTGCACATCCTATTGCAGATGTTGCGATAGCGTATATACTGATCACGGTATCTATCAGGGTCAGTTTTATATTTTAATTTGGCTCTATTTTTCTTTTTAATTAAATCTTTAATTTCGTCTGTTAGCCATGGTGCAGGAAGGTGCTTGACTCTAACTGGTCGAACAGGAGCATGAATGTCGTATAGTTGAATTATTTTGTTGGTAAGAAGTTCAATTTGTGCATCCACGGTACTAGCTGCATAAATTGCGGACCAATCAACCTCGCGCGCATTATCACGCAATAAATCCATATCGATGTCACCAAAATTGCGCTGCAAAAGAATTTTGGACTTAGCTTTGGGAGGACGAATTTTGTATGAAACAAATATGAGATCGTGGAAGGAGAAAGCCTCTGCACCACATTGACCATGTTTGGCGACATGCTCGGGAGAAGACACTAGGATTAAATCAAGAAGTGAGGGTCTACAATTTGGAAAGTAATGTGTTGCATTAAGAGGTAAGAGCGTAAGGTTGCAAGCGTTTGCAAGGGATTTGAAGGAATGAGATCGGTGATCGTTTTTAAGTAGACAAGTATTAAAATCACCCAATATGATGGAGTGGTTATACGAAGGAGTTAAGTTTTCAAAGAGATTTTCAAGAGAGGAAAAATAATTAATAGTAGGAGAGGGACTGTACACGACTCCAAGAAGTATATGGGTATGAGAGAGCGTGACATCAAGAAAGAGGTACTCAGCCTCATTGGAAGGACTGGAGACGTGAGAAGAAGCGATAATATTGAAAGGAATATGTGCACGTAAATAGATTGCAACACCACCTCCACTCCTCCCAACGCGGTCATTACGTACAAGCTGAAATCCAGGTAGGCAATATGCTGTTGAAGGCAAACATGGCTTGAACCACGTCTCAGATACAAGAATAGCATGAATATTACTTAAATCAAATGACTCAAGCAAATCAATGTAATGCGCTGGTATACTTTGTGCATTTATGTGCACCACATTGAAGTTCTTCGGTACGTCTGAAAAATAATTGTGCATAGACTCTTTAAGAGTTAAAGGTATGCTATGAAAACTGTCATTACTGGAAGATGTTACAGATAGATATTGATCCTGTTGCTCCTCATCCTCACTCATCAAACTGAATAGTTAAATATATATACAAATATATATAGTACAGATATCGTGTTTACTAGTTTGTTATAAACAAAGTACTCAAAATAAGAATAGAAGAAAAAGAATGTGTGAAATACAATACCAAAAAATACAAAACTATATTGCATTCACGACTACCTGCCAGCAGAAGATATAAACAATTCAACACAAAGAAATATATTATCAATTACACAATACTAATATAATTGATACTAATATTAAATAACAGTTACATTATGTTACGGACCATTTCAGAAGTTCGACTAGGCTGTGTGACTACAGAACTTATGCCTGTAATCATGATGTTGATTAAATAATGGTATGTCATTCATTATCTGCATTCACGCTATTAATAACAGTCAAATTGACAATCTGTATTCATTGATATTACTTACTACCTGCCTCAAATTATTTAATGAATAAATCATAATGTTTGATTATGTTATGTAGATAAAAAAAGTTGTAGGTCAGCAAGTGAATGACTGAACAAGAGTACAGACAAAACAAAAGTAATACCTTACTTGTTGTGCAGACAACACATACCAAGACGAACCGATGTGCAAACCAATATCAATAAATCCAACCAATATCAGGAAATCACTTATTTCTTGGGAAACCCCTTACGCCGTGTCACAGGAGCCGCGTTCTTTGCAGAGGTTTCACCGGAGTTTGAAGACAATATTCCGCTAGGTGCATCAGCAACAGCAATTTGAGACGAAGTGATGAGTTGATTGACTTGCGCAACATTGAAGATTCGTTCTTTCGTACCGTCAGATAGGCTGACCATTACACAGCCGTTGCGAGTCCAACAACTAGGAACTCCAAAGTGCCGTCGTGCGGCTAGAAGTGCGTCGTGTCGTGCCTTCGTTAAAAACTCTGACACTGTGATACCAGTCTCCTTAAGCAGTGTTTTGGCGAACCAGACCTTACTCTTTAAATCGATACTCCGAAACTTTACAAGAATAGGCCTAGGTTTGTCTGCAGAGAGTCTGCCCATTCTATGACAACGCTTGATGTCATCCTTGCAGAAAGGTGATACTTTGAGCTTTTCCGTGATGATCTTCGTGACTTTCAAAGCAGCATCTTCATTCTTTTCCTCGATGAGCCCATGAATTAACAGGATTTTACGGCGTCCCCACATCTCAAAATGATCTTGTTGAAGAACCAGCAACTCAACCTGCCGCTGCAAGGAACTCAGAGCAGTGGTGATAAATGTTTTAAATGTGCCAAAGTCTGCAGCCAGCGATGTTACTGTGGGAGTAGCGGTAGCCTTATGAAGCTCTGCTTGAAAAGCTGCCATCTTGTTATTGAAAAGTTCCATCATATTTGTAATGTTATGTTGAATATCTTCCATGGTAGGATATGTTGAAAGGAAATTTGCTCACAGGTAGTAGTGACTTTTTGAAATTAATTAAACATACAATGAATGTACAAAATAATCAAAATGAATTAAAAAAAATATTTTTTACTGAGAGCACTGCACTTTTATTGCTACTTGTTCCACAGCTACCCACGGAAAAATAATTAAATTAGATTATATTTCAAAAACTGTATGACGTGTCTAAGTGCCCGCGAGGGCCCAATGGCAAATAAAGAATTTTTATTTTTTTATCTTTATCTAAATAAAAAAAAAAAAAACAACGGCGATAGCACACCACCATACTGCACTCCGGCAGTTGAGTCACGCCAGGTGGAATTAAAGTTTTCAATTTTGACACATTGCCGTCGCCCGTACAGGTATGTTAAGAGAAGAGATACTCTTAGTAGAATATCAAATTATTATTAAAGGCATTGCTGAAATCAAGTAAAGTTAACACTGTATGCTGTTGGTTCTCCATGACACATCTAATGTCGCCAGAAATTTTGACCAATGCAGTAGCCGTAGAATGACCAGGACGGAAACCAGATTGGAAAGGATTGTGAAGATTATTGAAGGTGCGGAATAAACTTAATTGCCATTGAAATAACCACTCTAGCACTCTGGAGAGAAAAGGAAGAATAGAACTAGGACGATAGTCACTGAAGGAAGCGGCTTCTTGGGTAAGGAGAAGATATGTGCATCTTTCCAGCACTTAGGGAACGAACTAGTTAAAATAGAAAAATTGAGGATTTTTGTCAGGATAGGAACAAGAATGTCAATTAAAGGAATGATCATCTTACAGCTGATGCAATCATCTCTAACAGCATTAGATATAATAGAGAGTATACTTCTCCTAACATCACAATCAGTGAATGGAACGAAAACAAATGCAGAGTAGTCGGGAGGGGATATCATAGAAAGTTGATTTAACGTGTCTAATTTGACTCTTATGTCAAGAGCAAGAGAAGAATGACAGTTGACTTTTTACTAGAGGGAGACTTTGTACAAAAGTCGTCTGCATGGGCACCTCTGTCTCACCTATTTCTATCGCCACGCAGCTATATTTATATAGCTGTGTTCTGGTTTGAAGAGTGAGATATGGCAGAGAAATTACTGGGAACTGTGACGAAACAGCCTTAGGTTACAAGATTGGCAGCGCGCGAGTAACATCCCCGTGGCGGTGTTGCGAGCGTCAATAGGCTGCGGTGACCGCTTACCATCTAATGGGGGACGCATGCTTGCCAAAAAAAAAAAGATTTGGTCTAAAGTATTTGATATAACTTTATAAGGCCCAGGTCCAGTCTCACATGGAATACTGTTATACTGTTCACATCTTTGGGCCGGCGCGCTACAATATTTGCTTACTCCATTTGATCGCATAGAACGTAGCAGTTCGAATCGTCGGCGACCCAGTGATCTCCGTTCGGCTGGACTCGCTTTTTACACGAAGGGACGTTGCTTGTGTACTGTACACATTGTATCATGGTGAGTGTCCGGAGGAGCTGTTCAACTTAATACCAGCCGCTGAGTTCCACTATCGAACCACTCGCCACAAACTAAAATTTCACCCTCACCATCTTGTGAGTGGCAATCCACTACAGTACGTTTTTGAGGCATTTTCTACCACGTACGGTGAAATTGTGGAATCAATTACCCTCAGCGGTATTCCCCAAATACGATAGGGGTGCCTTCAAGAAAAGACCTAAAACCGGTTAAGTGTGAGTCGGATTCGCGCACGAAGGGTTCCGTACCATTATCTATAAAAACGGCAAAAAATCACGTTGTTGTATGGGAGCCCCCCTTAAATATTTGATTTATTTTAATATAATTATTTATTTTTAAATTGGATATATAACTAAATATTTTGTGAATATTTCAAGCGTCTACCTGTTGCCGTTATCAATATCGAGCAAAAAAGAGCAAAAAAAAAACACGTTTGTTGTATGGGAGCCCCCTTAAATATTTATGATATTCTATTTTTTTGTATTTGTTGTTATAGCGGCAACAGAAATACATCATCTGTGAAAATTTCAACTGTCTATCTATCACGGTTCGTGAGATACAGCCTGGTGACAGACGAACGGACGGACGGACAGCGGAGTCTCAGTAATAGGGTTCCGTTTTACCCTTTGGGTACGGAACCCTAAAAAATGCTGGTAACGGATCAGTGACTCTTTGGTGTTGCCATAGACATCACTATGGGTGGTGGTGACCACTTACCATCAGGCGATTCACATGCTCGTTTGCCCCCTCTAATATAAAAAAAAATATTAATTCAATGAAACCCAGAGTAGTATCGCCAGTACCTTTGATATAATAACGACAATTGTCTCAGGCATTGCTTACATTAGAAAAAGGTTGTCATTTTTGCGAGGTGCGATAACTAATTTGATAGTTTTGCTTCGTACAAACCAACAACATCTATTATGTGTATGTAATGGTACTACCAACAGAAACTAGTATCACTATCACCGGTGCAATTGAGGGTACTAATAATGCAACATATGGTCTTCTAGTATCGCTAAGACTACCTTTATGTGTTAAAAGCAATGGTACCAGCAATATTTAACTTTAAACGTCGAGGGGCATACAAACCTACGGCCCACCTGATGTAAATCGGTTACCGTAGCCTTTGATACTCACACGGTACCACCTCTGCAGCTACAGCTACACACCAACTCCTTAGGAGCTACTGGTGGCTCATTTACACGCAGAAACACGGTTTACACGGGTAACAGACCTGGCCAATCCTAATGGATTAGGATACATAATAACGCTACGAAGAAGAAGTAGTATACTATCATTTAGAGTATTTTAGAGCGTGATTTATATGTAAATAAAAAGTCTTAGTTTCAGTAACTTATTTATTAATAAATACAAACTACCAGGATTCTAGAACTTGTCGACGAGCTGTAGTATATGTTGTTGTTCCTGCTGGCGCCACTCCTCGCTGCCCGCGTCGCCGAGGTTACCCGCATATTCTAAGGAACATACAGAAAACATTAAAATCTATCATCAACATCTACGACGTAGTAAATATGTAACACGTGCTAATACGCGGCCTTATAGGAGTAGGACTAGATTCACAAATTACTTGCGAAGATTCTGATCTGTGTTGGTTTTCTTTGTGAAAATCAAAGTGCCTTAACCTGGCAAATTTCCATACATTCTTGATCTCAGTTGCAACGAAAATATTGTCAATGCAACGCAATAATTATATACGTGCGTATCAGTTCATTTAGCTCGTACATTTTTTTATTATTATTATACAACGTCGGAAGGTGTACAGGCATACGGCTCACATGATGTAAAGTGGTTACCGTAGCCTATCAACGCTTTTAATATATTAAGTATCACTCGCGCGACGCCTCCTCTGCTGCTAACACAGCAACTCCTTAGGAGCTTACTGGTGACCTCACTCACACGCAGGAACACAACAACCCTCTAGGGAGATGTTTGGCTGCGGTTTTCTGTGAGGTGGATATACTTCCCCAGACGGGCTGCGTCGATGCGCCCTACCTCTCTTAAAATGACCTGCCAGTGGGGTTATTGCATACCATTTTCGATCGGCTTTGTTTCAACTAGGCTGTCCATTGTTATATCATATCATTGTTGTTTGTGAGCGAAATTCCATTTATTAGAGCAATTTGACTAAGTTAAAGGCAATCGATTGAAAGCGTTACATAATGGTCTTTCGCTTTATACAATCTACTTTTTTCTGTACACACTACATCATGTGTAGGAATGTTCTCACGAGCCTTCGTGTTACAAAGTAATGTTACTAACCACCCCGCCACCGAGCTCGTCAATAAATACATATAGTTATTCATGCACAATGTACCTCTCATGACATGCCGAATGATCTTCAGCGATCCGCCGCGCAGCGACAGCACGCGCTGGACTCGTTGTTTGACCGTCGCTGGGCCCGCGGTACATACCTATCAAAAATACACTTTTATCATATATTCGCCACACAACCAATAATATGACAATATGTACTAGTTTAGGTTACCTCTAAAATAATTCTATCGATTAACTGTAATGTGAAGAGTCCGCCTGAGAGCCGCTTCAGGTACTGTGCATCGTCGTCCAGTTCTTCCGCATCTTGCTGAACAGAAAGTAAAAGATTAAAAATGAACGTAAAGTAACCACAGCACCACAACTACACCAGCCAACACTCATCCCACTGCTGGGATATGGATCTCCATTCAATGACGATAGGGCTTCGAGCATACTACGCGATGTTGTTCAACACTTATCTTCAACCCGCCTGAAAGGTCACCGACTTAGTTTAACGACTGCTATAGATATAGCAATTCACGAAGGCGAGCGGGCTTTATTTGTGGTAACTACGTATCTCTGTAAATGAAACAATGAACCCAAGTTATCTGAATGACGGCTCGATCTCTACTCGCTACTGATTCGCTCCAACAGGTAGGCGCAGCATCGCATGTGTTTGAACATGTTTAACCACTAGTAAAGCCCGCTTGCTTTCGTGAATTGCAAGATTTGTTTCTATCGATAACAGCCAGCGCCGGTGGCTCAACGGCCCTTTGGAACATGGAGAAGTGAAAGAGACACAAATCCATCGATAGATAGGGTGAGGTGGCATGATTTCTCTGCGTAATTGTCAAATTATTACAAAAAATATGAAAGGAAAGAAAGATAGAAAGAGATAGGCCGTTATAGATTACACATAACATTTTTACAACAGGTAACTAAGTTCGTTGATGAATATAAATCGATTTTGAATTGCACCGATATTTAATAAATGGAGACTCGAACATTATTAAAATTACATATAATGTAATGACTATTGGCCAACTAAAAGTTTTAATTCTGACTGTCTGAACCAAACTCAATTGGTGAAAATATTTCAACGAAAGAATACTATGGTGTTCTCGCATAGTGCCATGAATTGGACATTGTGATCAGACGGTATTTTGTCATATTACTAGGTAAATTAATAAGAAGACGCAAAGAAGATTATTTGACGTCTGCCACGATTGCGTAGTTGGTATCCTCATTTCTCTGCGACATAAAAAGTCAATTATAACTACCTCCATCTCATTAAAAACTGCAGCCAAATAACATTTTCCTGGAGCGTTGTTGTGTTCCTGCGTGTGAGTGGGGTTACCAGTAAAGTTCTAAGAAGCTGCGCTGCGTTTTCTTTTTATATACATCGTCGGAAGGCATACAAGCTTACGGCTCAGCTGACGTAAAGCGGTTACCGTAGCCTATAAACGCTTGTAATATATTAACTATCACTCGTTCGATGCCACCTCGGCTGATAACACAGCAATTCCTTGGGAGCTTACTGGTGAACACACTCACACAGGAACACAACAACTCTGCAGGGAGTTGTTATTGGGCTGCGGTTTTTTGTGGGGTGGCGGTACTTCCCCAGACGGGCTGCTTTGATGCGCCTTACCTCTCTTACAACACAGACCAAGACAAACAGACATATTCAAACACACAATTGTTTGGCCTGCGTGTGAATCGAACCCACGAGGATTGGTGTCTAAGTAGCGTTACCTAACCACTGCGCCACCGAGCTCGTCAAACGTTGTGTTAGCAGCAGGATTGGTAACCCGCGAGCGATGCTCCATGTATTTCAAGTCTTTATAGACTACGGTACCAATGCCAATTCTACTAAAAAACTGTAAATGCACTGCAGCGTGGCGTGTGTCTAAATGCTATGCCTACACTATGCCAATTCTACTAAAAACCTGCCGTTGCACGTTTACGCTTTTTGTTTAGTCCTTTCCTGGACAGTAGCGGTCGCGCAACTGTGCGTATCCTGCAAATGAGCTTATAACACCTATCATGTTACCATATTTCAGTCTTGTAAATTGGGTTATTGGAACCCCATTTACTAATGAGATCTATATCCCGATTCAGTTCAATGACAAGACTCTCACGCTTCTCATCGATTTCTGTCCGACCAGCACCAGGCCGAAATATAGCCCATGGACCGTACTGTCATCTGCATGGAAATGAAGTACCAAGTGGTAGCATGTCATTGATATTAAGAAGAAAGACGGCGGGCGATAGAACGGAGTCCTGTCGGACATCGGCAGTCACTGACATAACCGCAAAGCGCATCCATCTACAAGGACCCGGATTCTACGCTCATGCAGAAAGCCAGCAATCCAATTACAAAGTTGGAGGGGCAGACCGTATACCGAAAGTTTCTTAATTATTTATTTCCTCAAACATCTCCCAAAATAAAATATTTTGTAATATAAATCACCTCTTCAGAATATTAATTTCACTTCGCAAAAGTTGCTTAAGAATAACACAAACAAAACTAATCTTCTGTCATACCAATGACAAACAATTTATCAGGATACGATAATATTGAACAAAACGTGCAATATTATCAAGGCTTTTTATAGAGTAACGAGTCATTACCGCAGCGCTGCTGCAACGTCGCTGCTATCACATCGCTTAACAGTATATCGAAACGATAAAATGTACGCAATTTGACACAACAGTGCAGTTCCCATTTTTTTTCTACATTTGCTAGTTCTAATATAAAAACACATACTGTGCCTTTACTTCTGAAATTTAAAAGATTCTTTGGTGATACTCTTGCTTAATTACGCACTTGGGTACATGTATTTGACTGTCTCTCTACTTTTAACGTCAACATCTCTCTTACTTACCTCCATGTCCTTCTCAGTGCGATCTACTTTGTCCATGTACTTGAAATGAAGCTCTAGAAGCCTGTCGACCTTTTCGAGATCGTTTTCTGAGAACTTCGCCAACAACCTCTGCCTCTGGCCACCTTGACAATTCCGTAACATGGATGCTATAATGGAGACCACGTGTTCTGTAAATGAAAAGTTATAAAAATATATGTTTATTATATGCTAGGCTGATGACAAAGAATGAGGTACAAGGCATAATTTTTTATATTAAGTAGGGTGGCGGTTGCTAGCGTGTAGGGCCTGCAACACGATGAGTATTACTCACGCACTCTCACCCCCGCTACCAATGCAGGGAACGCAACATTTACTCAGGCAGATGCTTTCTGATGACCTCAACCACTTGCAGAAACCAAACAACCCTTTAGGGAGTTATTATTTGGCTGCGGTTTTCCAGCCGGTTTTAGCAGTCCAACTGAGGAAGTACCTCCACCTCACAGAAAATGTCATGTGGAGGTACTTCCCCAGTCGGGCTGCTTTGATGCGCCTTACCTCTAGTCACCTTTCTCTTATCATCTTGGAACATTGTCGATTAATGTATTGCATCATCGGCAGGACTGCATAAACTACCGCGGTATAAGCCTTCTCAGCGTCGTCGGTAAATTGTATGCGAAAGTGTTGATTGAAAGGGTTGTGAATGAAACAGACGAAAAAGTATGGGATGCACAAGCGGGATTTAGAAAGGGAATGGGATGTACGGATCAGGTCTTTTCCTTGCGGTGCATAACCGAAAAGTGTTTGGCTAAAAACAAGAAGGTCTATTGCGCGTTCGTGGATCTAGAAAAGGCCTATGATAGAGTGGTGAGGAATGAATTGTGGTCAGCATTGTCCGTGAACGGTGTGAGCAGTATCCTCATACGAGCATTGCAATCTCTTTATAGGGATTCTAGTGCTTGTGTAAGGATAAACGGGACATACACTGAATGGTTTAACATCGAAAAAGGTGTTAGACAGGGATGTGTAGCGTCACCGTGGCTGTTTAATCTGTTCATGGACAATTGTTTGACAGATTTAAAAGAGAATGAAAATGGGTTAAGAATGAATGAGTTACTCGTCAAATGTTTTCTCTATGCTGATGACCAAGTATTACTTGCGTCTTCGGCCGAGGAGTTGCAGGAGATGATAACTGCTATGAGTGGAGCTTTTGTTAGAAAGGGAATGAAAATGAATGTAAAGAAGACGAAAGTGATGGTGTTTGAAAGAGATGAGGCAGTGACAGACTGCAATATCGTGATTGGAGATGAACAAATTGAACAGGTGAATGAGTTTGTGTATCTGGGTTCAAAGTTTACAAGAGATGGAAAGTGCGAGAGTGATATTGAAAGAAGAGTGAATGCAGGGAACATGGTGAATGGAGCTTTGCACTCCTTTATGAGCAGTCGGAAGGTGTCTAACAAGGCTCGTTTGGCTGTGCATGGGGGGGTGTTGGTTCCGACACTTATGTACGGAAGTGAAAGTTGGGTATGGCAGAAGAAACATGAAAGCAGAATAAATGCGGTTGAGATGAGAGCGTTAAGAAGTATGATAGGAGTTAAACTGAGTGACAGGATAAGAAATAGTGAGATAAGGAAACGTTGTGGTCTGAAAGAAGATGTAGTGACAAAAATTGAGAAAGGTATGCTGAGATGGTTTGGCCATATCGAGAGAATGAATGAAGAACGATTGACGAAAAAAGTGTATAAGGCGAGTGTGAGTGAAAGTGTTGGAAGGGGTAGACCTAGGCGGACGTTTCGAGATCAAATCAGGGACGTCCTGAAAAAAGGCCAGGTCAAGAGTACCCTAAACCGAAGAGCATGTATGAAGGGAATAATGAGAGTGGACGAAGCGAAACAAGTATGTAAGGATCGTAGCAAGTGGAAAGAAGTGGTCTCTGCCTACCCCTACGGGATAGAGGCGTGATTATATGTATGTATGTATGTATGTATCATCTTGTTAACCCAAATTCAAGACATTTCATAGATTTAAAAATTACTACATTACATGGGATAATTTTTAAATCTATGTACAAATCTATGTCACGCAATTATTGTGACATATATAACGTATACCTTGTGACATATCCGGAGTATATATAATAGGAATCAATATAATTTGGACTGTGATAAACAGACTTTTATAGTGTTCTAGCGCTTAAATAATCGTAGTACTTGATTGGGTAACCCTCATAAAAGTTCTGAGTCTAAACATTCTATGTTGCCCAACAGGTCATTCTTTGTTGGCTCGGCTAGAGGTTTACCCAAAGAGTAAAATTGCTAGAATAAAGTTCGATTTAATTGACGTAATGATGAACGACAGGAGAGTAACCATCACCATTTCAGGAGTACTGATTTTTATACCACAGAATAGATCAGCACTGAGTGACGTTTCTCGGCTGCTCCACCCTTCCAATTTTCGTTCAATATCTATTCCATCACATATTTATTTGTTTTATTTATTTTCACAAAGTTTATTATTAAATTAAGCAATGGACAAGGGCATCACCCAAGTTTTGGTTTAAATATAGCACAAAGTTAAATATTACAAATGAGACACACCTCTAAAATATTGCAAAAAGTGTCTCAAAAACACAAACGAAAACAAACCTTCATGCTGGTCCACCGTAAGCAATCTTTTCCTCTTGGGCGTCTTCATGAACAGCGGGAACACGGTCCGCAGTCCGAGGATGTCTACAAACTTGTTACAGTTATCCCGACCGTCATGGCCAGCCAGCGCGTGGTCCAGCACCTTCAGTGATCCATTGCGTGACATTTTCTTCTCTCTAAATAGTAGGTTCATGGAAGTTGTTATAAAGAAAGAGTGACACTTCATTGCAAACATCATTATGTGAATTGAATGAAAAAATGATTGTAACATATAGCTAAATTTAAACGACTCCATACATTTTGAAATAGTAAAACACATAGGTACCAATCTTGTCAGACTTGAAGTATAACTGATTGTACAATATATTGGTTCAATATTTTTATATTACAAGTACGATAGCTACTCGTACTTCTTAGAAGATTTATCTTTACGAGGCAAGCGCGGCAATAGGGTAACAAATACCACTTTATATCAAGTGGATTATTGTTTATGTGTAACCAAATTGTTATATAAATAACATCTACATACCTGAGCATCAGGTTCATGAGCTGCAACCCCTCTCCTCGCAAGAAGCGATCGCGGTTGGCAGCCTCCATCAGCGCGCAACACAAAGAGTCGAACATGTTCTCCATCGCCTCCTGTTCTTCTGCTCCGCTCGGGTCGTGCCGTTTGTAGAACTACACAATATTATAGGATGTGTATACTAATTTCATTTATACAAAACTACGGATAATGCTCGTAAATAGAAAAGATTCTTAAAATATCGGACCTTGGTTTAGATTTGTGGTATTCAGTTAAGATTAACCGTGTCTTTGGCTCAAAACAATAATACAACATATCACTTTCTAATCTATAATTAACACTATAGATAAGGAATAAGCAAATGTACATTTGTTGTTGTTTTTAAGCTCATTTTTCCCAATGAATTTTATTTTAATTCTAACATTAATGACATTGCAAAACGCTACTGAATTAATGACTTTCTTTACTTTAAATATACAATCGTTTGTAATTCTCACTCTACCGCCGAGTATTTAAATCACAGTTCCCCAATTGAAATAAAAATTCTGTAAAATCATGGATTACCTAGTCTGAATTAGCGGTATAATTCTAATCCACATTTTTCCTTGTAATAATGAACTATATCACTGAAACACAATAGTAAACTACGATACGAGGTTTCTTTTTCTCGAATTTTAAAATATAATAATTATGTTATACATACAACAGACGCTTCGCACTGCGTACCTTTAAAATAATTTATTAATTGAAGGTATATACTCTTTTCTTTTAGGTAGATCTGTTTGTGTGGGATGTCTACAAATATGTCATAAGTGTCAAAGGATTACATAAGAAAAAACAGCCAGAAATAAGAGGTACAAAAATCAATAAAAATGGGTTAATATGAAACATATAACTCGATTTTGAAAATATATATTTATCTCGAACATTATTTCACGTTAATCGAAATTGTTTTACAAAAGATTATCATGCGTAAAGTTAATGTACCAGTTATAATTAGCAATAATGTTTAATTAACGAATTTGACTTATCGGTATTATTTTTTTCATGCAACGTCGGGAGACATACCAAGCATACGACGCACCTGTTATAAAGTGGTTACCGTAGCGGCTACGGTATGTTTGCAATACAGGAAGTATCGTTCGTGTGTTACCACCCGTCCTTCTCTTCTCCTTACAAGCTTACTACGAGGGTCATTTCAAAAGTTCTTAGCCTAACATACTTAATGAAACCACACGATTTTGAGTTTATTTTTATTTTTCAACATACTCTCCTCCGAGCTCAAAACACTTTTTCCATCGACCCGGTAAAGCTTCGATACCCGTTTTAAAAAAATCTTCGTCTAACTCCTCAAAATAAGCGTCCACGGCGGCTATGACCTCTTCATTTGTAAAAAAATGTTTACCACCTAAAAATTTTTTCAGCTTTGGGAACAGATAAAAGTCGGACGGTGCTAAATCCGGTGAATATGGGGGATGAGGTAACAATTCGAAGCAATTGATGGATTTCTGCCATGGATTGCACAGAGGTGTGAACGCGCGAATTGTCCTGATGAAACAAGACTTTTCTTCTCAATAAACCTGGACGTTTTTCTTTGATTTCTTCTCTCAAACGACGCAACAGGTTGCAATAGTAATCGGAGTTTATTGTTTCAACCTTTTTTAAATAATCCACGAGAATTATACCCTTTGCATCCCAAAAAACGGATGCCATGACTTTGCCCGTCGATAAAACCACCTTTGCCTTCTTTGGGGTGGGCGATCCTGCTCTTTTCCATTGTTTCGACTGTTCTTTTGTCTCGGGTGTATTGTGGTGAACCCAGGTTTCATCCATGGTTATAAATCTTTCAACAAATTCTATTGGGTCAGCTTCATATAACTCTAAACAGTCGCGAGAAGTTGTGAGTCGGTTGCGTTTTTGTTCCACTGAAAGCAGTCGCGGTACCCACCGCGCAGACACCTTAGAGAATCCAAGTTCAGTAGTAATTATATGATGTGTTCGCTCAGATGAGATGCCTACAGTCTTAGCTATCTCCTCGACAGTCAATCTTCGATCAGATAAAATTAAATTACAGATTTTTTCTTTGTTTTGATCAGTGGAAGCAGTCGAAGTCCGGCCACTACGGGGCTCATCTTGAATGGTCTCACGACCACGTTTAAACTCTGCCACCCAGTTTTTAACAGTCGCATACGAAGGAGTGGACTCACCCAAAGTAGCAGACATGTCTTCATGTATAGCTTTTGGAGTTAAACCTTTCAAATTCAGGTATTTTATCACTGCACGATGTTCAATTTTATCCATTTTCAAAAATAGCTCTGACTTGACTTACGGTATCACGTGTAAACGAACAATGAGTTACTGTGAATAAACTAAACTGTGCATACTTGTTGCTAAATAATGTAACTACAAGATGAGGATAGTTATAAAAAAAAAAACCAATGACTTTAACCATGTTAGGCTAAGAACTTTTCAAATGACCCTCGTAGTAACATCTCTCTTAAAAACAAATAGACATATTCATGTACATAAATGTTTTATTCGTGTGAGAATTAAACCCATAATTCTTGGTGTTAATAGCCATTCCTAACTATTTGACCGCCGACCACCGGCTTGATCAAATTGTTGAAATGAAGGTAAATACATATATTTAATTACCGCCAATTGTTGCAAGAGAACATCGATGCCGTCAAGTTCACCAAGCAGCTTTCTGTTCTCAGGAGTGGTCTGAAGTAGTATTGATAATATTTCTGATGCATACAATTTGTTGGCATCAAAGGGTATTTTTAACTGCAACATAAAAAATATTGATAAAACCAAAATGCAGTCAGTACAAACAGTCTACAAATATCATATAACCAACACCCCGAAAACAAAATAATCCCCTAAAAATTAACCTCTTCATTTTTTTTTTAAGAATTACACGTCCACTTACTGAGAAGCTACCAACATTGATGACAATTTTATTCTAGCAAATATTAAGTTCCCCTGCAATTAAAACCAAGTATATCATGCAATATTGTATATTTGGTCATATAACTTCTGGCTTTACCTACGAATGATCTGGTTTTCCCTATGGGCTGCGGAGGTCTGACGGCAGTCGCTCCATGTAAAAATCAATATCTTCACCAAATCCATAGGTAGCTTAGTGGATTAGGAAACGGGATAACAAGATGCTAAGAAGAGAAAAAGTTCTCTTCTTTGCATCTTGTTATCCCGTTAGCTTACCTTTAATCTTTTAAGAATCCACTGCAAGAAACCTTGCTTGGCAACTTCTGAGCAAAGTTCTGGCCTGAACTCTGTGATATTTTCTATTATACCTGTAAATAATTTAGACAAATTTAATATCTCGTAATTTATCCATACTGTAGACAGAGAATAAATAATAGTCCTATATATACAGAACTAGCATTCCCTTGATGCCGAAGTAAGTTAAGGAAAAAATGTGCAAAAAGACAGTGTTGTGATTTCGAATTGAGAGCCTTTGCGTTTGTATAAGATAAACCATACATATATGGCGAGACCAAATACGTGATAATCATTATTACATTAATGTGAAATAGCTGGTATTAGTGTACAGCATGATCTGTAGTTTTGATGTAAATTCTAAGATTCATTAAAGTTAGTTAGATCGTTTACAGTCCCCAAGACTGTCTATGATAGTACTCAAACTTTATATTACTGAGTCATAATAATCAGTATTATTTAACATTTACCAAGTGTGTTATGCACAGCATCTCTCTCATCAGGGACTTGTTCATCAAGTCGATTAAGATTGTGCAGTAAAAGAGCCGCACATTCTGCCTCCGCTAATGCACTGATCAACTCTTCAGCACCCTCTTCACTCTCGTGGAGAATGTCTACATCTGTTAATTCCTAAAAAAGGTAAACGAGGCAAATACTTTAATATCAATAATAGACAACAGTATGGTACGCTAGAAAAAGGTAGGAGGAGGGATTACAGAATAAATAATGTGCAAGTGACCCATCACATAATATGACATTGGTCAGGAATAGAAATAAAATAATGGTAGAACAAAAGAATAATTTTAACATCCACTTAGTAAAAGCAACCACCAATCACATCCAGATACTATGAAGCAAATAATATCAGACATTTTGATAAACTTAGTAGTGCAGTGCACACCAAAGCTTGTGGGTTCGATTCCCATTTGTGTACAGGACAAACCCCTCCACCTCACTGAAAACTAACTAACAGCTCCTTAGAGGATTGTTGTGTTCTTGCTTGTGAGTGAGGGTCACCAGTAAGCTCCAAGTGATACTTAATATATTGCAAGGTTTCATAGGATACGGTAACCACTTTACATCAGGTTGACCATATGTTTGTATGTTCTTGATGTTGTAAAAAAAACATGCAAAACATAATAACGATGAGTTTTCATAGCTAGCATACTAGTTGTTTGATAAGATGACACTTCATCCACCTGTACTAACTCCAAAAGAAGTATTTTAGTTGTATATTACAGAATAAATAAAACAAACCTGTAAGAGGTGGACCACTTTAGTAGATATATCAGTATTGTCATGTGAGAGCAGCTCCAGAAGTGAATTAACACATTTCAATTCCACTAACAGTGGATACTGATCTGGGACTGTAGCTACTGCACTCAAATCCTGTAAAAAGGTAAATATATTTTCACACTAGACAGGCTACAGGTAACGTAGGCAGCTTATAATATAAAACAAAGCAAACAATGTGAAATTAAATTCCATAACCATTAATTCCATTTGGTCATCTAGCACTTCTAGAAAAGTAGTACTGTTTGTGATGCAATGTAAATATTAAGCATACCTGCAGTGCCTCATGCAAGTCTATTTCACTGTCCATGAACTTCTCAGGCTGGTCTGGGAATTTGATTCTCATTTCCCTGTTCTTGAGAGCCTTTTTCTCAAAATTCAATACCAGCCTCTTAACAGCGGTGTCATCAAGGACTTCACCCTTAAAGTTATTAAATACATCATTATGAAATACTACAAATTACCATTTCAATCCTGTATTTTAAAATTTAATTCTATATAAATGGTTTGATTACATTATAGGTTTATTTAAAAGTATTATTTAAAGATTATACAGTCCAGCAGGGGTTTAATCCTTAATATGTGATAAAAATGCTTAAAATTTGAAGAATAGAACGATGGGAGTAAAATTTTCTTCTTTCTGGTGGAAAGCAACCTGCATCACCTTCCACCAGAAAGGAGAAAATTGATAAGATTTTATAACATAAAAGTTTTACACTCCCTCTTCAAGCTTTTCTCTAGAGACAACAGCATGGTCATTCTCAAAAAGTGAAGAGGTTATTACAGTGTCAACAATACACAAGAGAAGTCCCTAGTGCTATAAATGTCCATAAGTCTATTAGCCAGGTAGGCTGTTTGTCATCTTACTGATACAATAATATGGCTCATGCAGTGTACATATGTGGTATAGTGCTTAATATACCTATCACACATCATTTGTAGGAACTGTAGCTAGATTGAAATTCTGCTTAATACTCAAATGATATTACAAATACCTATTAGCATAGCACAAACCTACTAGACATGTTACATAGCGACAAGCTTACCTCAGTCACCTCTGTCTCAACAAACCTAAGAATATCTTCTCTTTCTTTATCGGATATTGTTGGTTCTTTTGGAAGACCTTTACTGTACTGTACTAATAAAGGATCATTGAGAGTTTTCGTCAAGCGTCTTATTTTTAATAACTTGACATTCTCATCGTCGGAGTCACCGCTGTCATCTTCATTAGGTCTCTTTGGTGTTGGTGTCGGCTAGTATATAAAAAATATGAATGTTTAACATTAATACCCCTATAAATAATTTGAATAACAACAAACAGGAAAATTAGGTTAGACTTAGTATATATACCTTGAACGACAATAATTCACCGACATCCATTTTAAAGATCTGCGATATTCTTATAAAAAAATTAACTATTTAAGGTTTTTAATTAAATATTATTAAAAGGTAGATAACTTTAAACATATCAACCAAAGAATATAATTCAACATAAGACAACATAAAGACAATACAACAACGCTTAAACGTCAATGTCAAAACCAATTGTCAACTGTTGTCACAATCACAACACATCGGGCAAAGAGACAAAATCATGCAACCAAGAATCTGAAAGCCACTGTCTGTACACGTATTTATTCACATTTTGTACGTGCGTTATAGCATGGTGCGGGCGACAGCTGACAGTTTGACATGACTAGAGATTGAACAACGTTTATTGCTAGTTTATTTTAGTTAGTCGCGTAGTGACTAGCGATTAAAAATCCTCAGTTAAAACATTGGTTAACGATTAAAAACTGAAAAAATATTCGGAATTGGAAATACGAAATTAAAATTTGAAGTCGTATATCAACTATTTATTATTTTAAATACGTTTTAAATACGCTGATAGAGGTACTATGTAAAAATTTGAGTCGTGAGGTCGTGACTACAGTCATCTGAGTGTCACTCACTCAGACACTCACGGCAGACTGCATGCGGATGGATTCTGTTCACCACGACGCGTGTTAATATTGTCGACCTCAGTTGACCTACTTACGGAAACATATTACCGTACGTAGCCCGCTAATTATTATTTCTGATGTCGTTAATTAATTGCTTACCTGAACATCAGCGAGATTTGTTTTTAGACTTCTGATGTCCTTCAGCAGTGTACTAACGTCGACGTGTCCAGGGTGATAGGTAACGGCTTATGTCTTTCGATACGAAAGAAGGCACGTCGTCTGGATTGGTCATGTCATTACGACGTCATTAAATTATTTAGTTTATTTTGAAGACTGATAACGTCTTGTATACTTTTACGTGCAATTTGAATTTTGAAAAATAACGCCTGAATCCATTAACTATTGAATACTTTTGTCTCCTCCATCCCTCCTGCGTGGTGGCATCTCCGCGGTCTCGCCGAGCGTCTTGAACAGTTGTATCTTGCCACTGCAAATCTCCTCTACACTGAAGGTAGACTTACAGATGAAAAATGAAAATCTTTATTATTACTATAACACACACAATACACAATTAGTTCCAAGCAGTGGAATAAATTAATATAGTTATTTCAATGGATATAGATAGACTTAATTTTACAAATAAGTAATATCTATTGGTTGCCTCATTAGGCAAGCCTGTACCGAGACAACCTTTATCCCAAGTTATGTTGATTTCGTCCTTATTGTCGACGGCATATTGTTTAAACGTCAACATTTCGTTGACTATGAGCTGTTAGGAATCCATAGCGAGAGTAGCTTGCAGCGGCCGCGTCCGCTCAATTCGAGAATTAATATTCGCAACTGTGTTGTGTGGTGGAGCGCGACCGTATTCGTTCGCTCATCGTACTGCACTGCAATCAACATTCTTTATACTCCGGTTTGTATAACAGCATGTGAGCAAAATATAAATGCGTTAATGTGGTCTTTGTCAGATTTGAGTGGAGTTTGGGTTAGATCTGGGTCAGATGGGTTAGGTTCGATAGCTAAACTATCGAACCTGACCCATCTGACCCAGATGTCAGGTTTGCGTTTCTAGTACATTTTTTATTAAAACAGGAGGACCACAGATCCTGAAGGCATGTTTTCTACGTGCTGATTGAACGCTATCACTGCCTCTTCGGAGTTGATAAAAGTGAAACCTCTCATCAAATCTTTGATTTTGGGGAAAATACAGAAATCACAGGGTGCTAGATCGGGGCTATGCGCAGGACGGGTAACGAGTTGTACTTTTTCGGAAGTTAAAAATGATTTTGTTTTGTTGGCCGTGTATGAAGAAGCGTTGTCATGATGTAGGAGAACGCGGCTTTTTGGTCGTCTTTCGCGAAAGTTTTCTAACACCCTGGGTAAACAAATGGTAGAATACCACTCGGCATTAACACTCTTTTGATCTTCAAGTGGAATTGTGCAGATGGGACCCGTAACTGAGAAAAAAAAACGCGATCATTTTTTTACTAACGTTTCTCGCCTGCCTCACTTTTGTTGGCCTGTTCTCATTTTCAAACACCCATTCACAAGAATGCTGTTTTTTTTTCGGGTTCAAAACAATAAATCCACGTTTCGTCTCCTGTGACAATGTCATAAAAGGCATTAGAATGTCCGTGGTCGTACTTCAGTAGCATCTGTGAGCACCATTCCACGCGAGCCCGCTTCTGCTCCGCTGTCAGTTCATGAGGGATCCAACGACAACAAAGTTTCCAAACTTTTAATTCTTCGTGTAAAATTTTCTGAATTTGGCTCATACCAATCCCCAATAGTTCTCGAATTGTCTCATAGGTAATGCGCGGGTTTTCTTCAATTAGCCGCTTAACAATAGCCATATTATTTACGTTGACGGCAGTTGAAGGCCGCCCTTCACGAAATTCGTCATGTAAAGAAACTCGACCTCTCTCAAATTCAGCAAACCATCGCCTCACGGCACGGTGCTCAAAGAAGGGGCTCTCTCCCAAAAGCATTTTGAAGACGAGCAGCACAGTCTTGCGGAGAGAGAGAACTTTTAAAATCATAAAAAATCATCGCTCTAAAATCTTTTCAACTCAATTTCATTTTCGTTGCGTACGTAGAACTTTGATGTGTGATAAAAAACAATTAACAAATGATTTCCCGCCAATTGTTTTTTTTTTATTACTAAGTAGGTTGCAACGTTTCAAAAAATATAACATTCGAAATTCAAATAGTTCCGACTAGATAGAAGTGCAAAACTTTTAGTATGCCCCATGTATTTGTGCTCGATTTGAGCTACTCAAAAATTTTATTTGGGCGACTTGGCTTGCAAGCATATGGCAAGCCCGCGGCCAATGTGGCGCGAAATTATAAAAATTAGTTGGAATATTTAGCATGCCTATTGAGTTTTCTCTTTCCAGTGAATGAATAGTCCATTGTGCTTGTTTTATTTGATATGATTGATTATGTATATAAATAAAAACTAAATTAAAATAGTTACCTACCTTTATGAGCTTTTTAATAGTAAGTAAAAGTTACTGTTAGTAACAATATTTTTATGTGAATAATTTAAAGTGATCAAATAAGTAATATGTGTCGGTATGTAGTCAGCAGTGGAATATGCCGAAACAAACGCGTTTGCAGACATTTAAATTAGTTATAGCTCAGGTTCAATGTTGTCACACGCAATTTACGAAATCCATTACATTTACTGAATTTTAACATTGTCAGGTGCCGGTCGGACCAAAAAGTTTTGGATTTGCCATAGGCTACTTTATAATGACAACCGTATGTTTAAGAAAACAGAACTCTCTTTGCTTAGGTACCTTAACAGATAGATTTTTCACTATATTGCATGTATCTGCAGATTGGGTGAATATATGTGAGTCAGAATCACAATTCAGACGTGCCTACGAGTATATTCAGGAATCTTCGTATTTCAGCCGCAGCAGAATAACTACGGAGCAAAGAGTATATAATCATAAGAGCTACGGACGTAAATATACCTACACTCGAGTAAGCTCCTGACAAACATGCTGTGATAAAAACAATACGTAACAATTTAAATACGAAACGGACTTTGTGACGTAAAAAGAGTGAACATGGAATTTCGGCGAATTCCTCATTCACCTCAGAGCGATATTAAAAATTCACGGTATTTATTACATGTAAGTTTTAAATATGATCTCATGTCCTAAAATAAACATTGTAGGTATAGCTCTCCTAAAAGGTAATTAATCGGAAATATTGGAATGGCAGCTTTGATATCTATTATATCTTACAGTACATGAAGCTCGCTGCTACACCTGCATTAGCTTTGGTTTTTAACAGCAGACTAATTATTTTGAATTAAAAGTATACCAAATGATGATACGGGACTGTGTATATAATAATTTTTACTTGTGTACAAAACCAATAACTATAGCGTGAAGATATACATACATACATACCAATAACTAAAAATACCTGATTAAACTAATGGTATATATTAAACAGGAATATAATTTCCTGCTTTACATCAGGTACAGAGAAATTGTTATTTTGTTACTAGTTAATAGATTCAGGCGTTATTTTGCGAAAATCAAACTTACATGCAATTCGATCCAACCTACTTTGTGTGCTTCCGCCACCAAAAATTTTGTTACTGTTAATTTACGAACTGAATAATGACTACGTATTACTACATATAATGGGTATATATATATAGTTGAGTATATATTTTTTTTTTAAAAGACCAGTAATAATACATATCAATAATAATGCCCTCGCGAATGCCAGGCAATATCTAATGCGTTCGCCATCCAATAGAAGAATTTTTCTTTCTGTTTTTATGTCAATCTACAAAGACTACAAAAATTTTTTGATTTGTTTTTGTTTGATTGAAATTAGATAATAGATTCAGACTTAATATAAATACTTTTGCAGGAGATTGGCACCTCGATTCAGTACGCTACAGAAACAGACATAAAAGAATTATTGCAGTTGATTATAACGACAAATGATATCGAAATTAAACTAAAAGTATTCTCAATTATTACAATGTATTTATCATCGGTACGTGTAAGTATTTTAGTATTTGATAATATTTTAAATTTAGGATAAATATGTAGGATACAAGAAAATAGGCGATTTAGACGAACTGTTTTATTAGGTGTATACATCTGGTATACATATATAAACCTACAATTATTAGTATGTATAAATAACTTCGAAACAACAAATATATGACCCATCTGATGCAAAAGTTTACAGTAACCTATTAACATTTGCAATAAACGAGTAACTTACTTTGCCATCTTTGCTGCTAACACAACAATCCTCAAGAGCTTACTAGTAACCTCATTCATTGATAGCCCGATGGAAATTGTGATGGAGGTTGTGAAGGAAAATATCGCAAGGAAACCCACGCGTCAAGAAAATGTGGTTCGAAACATGTAACGAAACACAACCTACCCTAGGAAAGGTCTAGATCTCCTTCCTGGCTGTGGAGGTCTGACGGCAGTCGCTCCATGTCTTCGTCAAACGCTTAAGCTTAGGTAGTGGACCCCACCAATCCAATGAATTAGGAAACGGCGCTAGAAGGAATTAAATGTACTGTAAGAGAGATAAGGCACACCAAAACAACTCAACTGGTGGAGTGGGTACCTTCACAGAAGACCGCCGTAAAATAACAGCTTCATGGCGGGTTGTTATTCCTGCTAGTAAACAAGGTTACTAGTAAGCTCTTGCTATGGCTGTGTTAGTAGTGAGGATGGCAAAGTAGGATACTTCTTTATTACAAACTTTTTACATCAGATGGGCTGTATATTTGTTGTTTCGAAGTATCATGCCAACAGCCTCGTTTTACAATCGCATTGCTCGCCGACGGCTAGGAGTTCACCCTTATACACTGGAACCGCAATGATCGCGTACTGTGCGGTTCCTGAGGACCTTTCTACCGAGAACTTTAAGTTGTGTAATGAGCTGCCGAGGTTTTCCCAAGGGACTACAGTATGGGGTTCTTCAAGAAAGGCGTGAAGAGGTTCTTACAGGGTCGGTAACGCAAGAGTGACACTCCTGGTGTTGCAAATGTCTATAGGCTACGGTAACTGCTTACCATCAGGTAGGCCGTATGCTTGTTTGCCACCTTAGTGGTATAAAAAAGTATACACCTAGACCGGCCATAAAATTCTGTTACAAATGAATATGCATGAATTTTTTTATGAAGTAAACAGGCCTTTAATCTGTCTGGCCGCGAATCTATGGATTTGCGTACTGTTTCCATGGGAAATTTAGCCATTGCTTGTTATCTGTGGAACAGAGAGATTCTTAAGAGACACAATGTCGGCGTGTCGTTTCGTGGAGGCAATGTCCTCTAAAACTGACCATAATTTGTTGTCTAAGGGTTTCAGATCTGGGCTAGATGAGGGCCAGTCTTCGGCTCTTATAAAGTCCGGAACGTTGGTTTCGAGCCAGGCTTGAGTATTTCGTGCCTTATGCAGAGTCCTGCTGGAAAGTCCACGGTACATTTTTTAAAAGTGTATTGCTGAGAGGTTTCACAACACGATCCAAGACAGTATCTTGATACACTTTAGATGAAGTCTTCAGTCCTTTATCATAAAAATAAAGCTTTGTGACTCTTTGATAAGACACCCTCCACCACTCATTCACTTTGTTTGTCATTTTGCTTGTTATAGTGCTCTTCAATCGTGAAGATTTTTCAGTAAAGTAGATATTTCTGTGCCTTTCACCTGCGTATCGGGATAGAAGGAGTTTTGATCAATCCACTCTCTTCAAATGTAGGGATTTATTTAGGGCATGTCCTGTATATCGATGATAAGCGCTGAGCTTCAGGTCTTGTTTTATTATACGCGACAGAGTCCTAGCGGGAATCTTCATTTCTCGCGACAATTTTTTTTGTTTCCTAAAAGGGTTTCAGCGAATTCTGGCTTTAACAGCATTAACAGCTTTTGTAGTTCTAACAGCACGAGCCCCGATCTTTTATGGTTTTCAACAGAGAAAGTGTTGGTATATCTGTCGATAGTACAATATACGAACATATGGCTGATGAGCTTTTGAAGTGTCTTGAATATGACCGACGGCTCCATACCCTCTTTGTGCAAAGCATTCACTGCAATATTATTTTCTTTAACACCCCATTCCATATTGAATCTTCAGGTGGTCCTGTGAAGTTTGGTAACGATCATATCACCCGTGCGAAGCCGGGGCGGATAGCTAGTTATATATAAATATGTAGTGTAGGTAATATTCCCGTAAAACTTAATTGGAAACCAAACAGATGATTTTCTTTATATCACAACGGAATTAAACAAACCGGCTTAAGTACACACACAGACAACATACTCCGGAATCACACGCGCGTTGCCTACCCTAAAAAAGCATACCTATTATTGTCTTTTTTTAAGTATGCAATGCAGCTTATGCTTCTTAGCAAAACCACAACAGGGAGATCAGCCCACAACTTGATAGTTCGCGGAAGGGAACCTATTTATTGTACTAGCTGAATAATTATTTAAAATGTTACTTTCTCTATTAAGAAAAACCTTCATTACTGCTAAATATAGAGTTTACAAAGGTCTTATATTGCAAATAACTTAAAACACTACTAAATAAAATATTTCGCCGAGTTCGGTGGCGCAGAAATTAGTAATGCTACTGTGACGCTAACGCTCGTGGGTTCGATTATCGCACAGGACAAACATTTGTGTGCATGAATATGTATGTCTGTTCGCTTGTACTAGGTGTTTTTAATGGTAATGGTAATGGTATGGCCCGTGAACGTTCACTGGGTATGGCGCATCAAAGCATCTTGTCTGGGGAAGTATCACCACCTCACAAAAACTCTAAATAATAACTCCCGGTAGGATTGTTCTCTTCCTGGGTGTTTGTGACATTACCAGTAGGCTCCTAAGAAATTGCTGTGTTAGGAGCAGAGGTGTCATCTCGCTAGTGATGCTTAATGTATTTCAAGCATTCATAGGTTACGGTAACCGCTTTACATGCCTTCCGACGTCGTAAATAAATGTGTTACTTTACTAAACATGTTAAAATACCGATAAAAGTATTTTTATCATTTTTCCAGTACTTGTTACGTTAACCAATTATTGCGGTGATTAATAGCATTTACCGGTAATTATTAAGAATTTCTGAAATCGTAGCCAGAGAGACTTCGTACAATTAAATATACATCAAGCTTGACAATTATTTTACCTTCGTACTACCGTACAATAGGTAATATATACCGTAGGATTACCTATACATAAATCCTGTTAAGGAAAGGATATAGATAGGATTCTTGTATACACATAATTACATTTTGTGTATCTAGGAAACGGTTTTAACTATTTTAATGAAATGTTGTATTTAGGGCTTTGGTTCTTATTTTTAACTAAAACCTGATAAAACGCGATTTACACAAAAAATAAATTAACGCCGCGCGAAGTATGGTCGTCCAGATACTGACAATTATATTCACACTTCGAGTGTAGTAAATCGGGATCTGTATCATTTGGCTTTTGTCAAAACAGTCATTTTGTAATTTTTCGTCCGTGTTTATCTGCATGCCGGTTACGCATGCAACTTGCGAAGTCGTTACGTATGGAAATTTTACACGTTGATATTTTATTTTTTACAACATTGCGAAGCGGTGGTCGTAGCTTGGTGACCTCACTCGCTCGCAGGAACACAACAAGGGAGTTGTTATTTGGTTGTCGTTTTCTTTGAGTTGGAGGTACTTTCTCAGACCATTAGCTTTGATGCGTTCTACCACTCTTAAAAATATCTTTCTTGATAACTTATATCTAGGGTAAATATTGAAGTTACTGTTTGTCTCGAAAAATCCTGTATGAAACTTAGAAAACCAAACAACATGCGAGCCGCGGGCAGCAGTTACTATTATGAATGTCCAAGGTAGATGTTTCTGAACGCCAAATTCGTCCACACACAAAACCAAACTGTAGTCGAAATTGGGCGATTCCAGAAAAAGGATTTTATCCGCAAAATCTCCAGTTGCTAAACCACTTGCCGAAAATTTCACAAAAGACCAGCGTGGGGTTGAATGTCCTGGTGTAGCAAGACTGGTGTTCAGACAAGGTACTTACGACAGCGTTTACCACCAGGAAGACTCTTCATTTCTTTCTGGTATAAAAATGGTACTGGCTTAACTAAATGTAAAAATTAGAATGTTTTCTTAATTTCCCAGTGTACACACCGTGCTGCAGTGGTCATATTCGCCCCTCTATACGATGAAATATACAGCGTGTTGATAAAGGGTTACCCTGAAAAAACTGGCGCCATTTTAAACTTTGTATCATCTCTTCTCTACGAGACTGAAGAACAAGACTCCACAACATCAGCTAGTGAAAGTTTAACATCGTATGCCTGTAATATGATAAGAGTTAGTGGTTGTTTGTCTGTGATGTCGAGGCTGTTTTGCGATGCTACGATGGTAAGATAATCTGAAATTAATATTTATTAGCAAATAGTTGGGATTTCTACGTATAGGTATTTTTACCATCTGACGTACGTAAAACACTTTACACAAGAAATGATTCGATATTATTATTCTATAAATTGATATTGTAATTTGTGGAAAATGTACGTGCATATTATGAAAACGTATTCTGCAACCTACTAAGGTTGAATACGAGTACCGTACCAATAGTAAAAATTGAACCTTTATGGTGCGACTTTGTTCGTTTGTCTGTCGGTATGTCTGTTACAGTCACATATTTCAGTAACTGCTAATGCTATATACTTTAGATTTTTATCTTATGCTACGTTATTGCAATCTAAAAATTAGGTAATAAAACGTATTTTGATACGTGAAATTTTTGTATAAATAAAAATTAACAATATGTACCAGATGAGTATTCTGTTTTATCATTTTATATTATTTTATCCTTCGTAAAGTCCCCTTATTTATAAAGTGGTAGATACATATCTTAATAAGCGTTTATTTATTTAAGAACTGTAAGGAATCCTCTTTAAAACGTTATGCCTCACTTTCATCAATATACGTTATTTTGAAGATCGATCCAGTATGTAGGTATCGTATGATTGCACAATCTTTATATGGTCCGAGTATTCGTTACTTCCAAGTAAAAATTTCTGCTAATGCTGATGCTTTAGTTCGGTATGAGCGGCTGCATATTTCTTTAAATTCTTTCAAATTGTTATGCAGCGTCAGGATACATGGAGAGCGCTCTGTCACTGTCTTGCCAAGGTCTGCCGAAATTCACAGGAAAATAAAAATCATAGCTCGAATCTGATTCCTAAGGTAAGATATTTTAAAATGTTTATGTTTAATAGTCTCCAATTGTTCCCTAATATTTTATAATGTTCGGCGAGGTGTGAACCTTTCAGTGCGATTATCTTTACACGCACTGCGATGGATTTGTTATTCGTACCTTGCTAACGACTGAATATACAGCGAAGATGCCTCATGAAGAAGCGAAGCGCTTGTCGCAGAGTCAAGCAAAGCAGCCAGGGCAGCAACAATGGCGGGTGCATGCGGTTCATGTTCCAGATGGCTGGTAATTGCAGAGATTACCGCAGCAGGCCGAGGTCGCGACAACCGGACTAGCCATGGCAACGACGGCATATATCTAACAACGGTGGTGGCTGAGTGCTGAGTGAGAGAAGGTAGTTCGCATGAACTATTCGGAGGCGGAAGCTCAAAAAGTAGTTTAGATTAATCTATCTATCTATAACTTTACGCCTAATCCCTTGGCAGGCAGAGAGAATCGAACGCCACATGACTCGGTCCTTACACATCTCACTCGCTTCTTTAACATTCATAGATTTTCTCATGTAGGTACGCTCGGTTTCTAAGACTCCTGACATCACCTTCTGATAAAACACAATCGATTTGGTCATGGTAGGTAAGATCAAATTGCCTGTATATTTGACCTTCGTAAATAACACGTTATTCTATTAACTAATTATGTAAGTATAGAATACATTACATACGAGCGGAAAGGTTAGTTCTGCTTATTAAATAAAAAAGCAACAAAATATAGAAATCCTAATAAGAAAAGAAAGTAAAATTTAAATTAATATCACGGTGTCATGTATAGGTATGTTTACAAATTACGCTCAAATTGCAGGCTGTACAAAAGTGTATCCAGTGTGACGTGGAATCTCGGTCCGTGCTGTTAAGTCTGCTGCACCACCACGACCGTAACGTCCAATTGTTCGTTGAATGCGGCGGGTTGTCAATATTCAACAGGTTCGCTTATCAAATCAATCACAGAGAAGATAATAATGTTTCATAATGTGTTGGAGGTACTTACCTGCATGTATTGCAACTAATATTTTGATCTGAGATCTCAACAGCTGTTGGAGTGAAGGTCTATGTTACACAACACACCACTTTATATTTAGCGCAGGTGTCAGCTTAAAGCTGACTACAAGCATATTACAAGTCCCCGGTGGTTAAGCCGTAGCGTATAACCTTTTTTTTTATACAACGTCGGAAGACATACAATCATACGACCCACACGATGTAAAGCGGTTGCCGTAGCCTATGGACGCTTGTTTACTTAATTACAGTAACTCCTTAGGAGCTTACTGGTGACCTCACTCACACGCAGGAACACAACAACCCTCTAGGTAATTGTTATTTGGCTGCGTTTTCTTTGAGGTGGGGGTACTTCTCCAGCTGCTTTGATGTGTACTACATTTCCTAAAAATAACTATTACTTGATCTCTTGTTTCTCGAAGTCCAATCAGTTTCATTTATCGTTCATTAGCATTGGATAAAAAAGTCATGGAATACACTATGGTTTGTTTTGCGTGACACTTACTGTGACTACGAAGACGAACCACCATTCATTTTATTTGATTACTAAGACGTCATACATACTCGTTTGGTCATGAATTATACAATTAAGAAAAAAGAGACAGGTAGAAAACGCTCTTAGCAATTCCTTGCCTTGTCCTCTATTTTGTGATTACTAAAGTTAAAAAATAAATAAGTAATATACTTAGTCTGGCCATAAATACTGTTACAATTAAAAATAAACAAAATATTACATTTGATTTGGAATCTGTCATTTTTATATGATTGTTCATTGTGTTTTCTCATTTTGGCGCCAATACATTGTACAATATTTTGCGATATTAAAATGAAGTGGGGTGATAAAGAGAACCGAATCTCTGTGATTGCATTACACAAAGTAGGTATGGAGCCAAAAGCAATTTTTAAAACTCTCCATACGCTTGGTATTAGTAAAATGTTTGTGTACCGGGCTACAATGAGACCTCCTCTGTTTGTAACAGAAAAAGATATGGCCGTCCACGTACATAGTTCGTACGAAAAAGATGGTCGAAGCAGTAAGGGAAAGAATTCGAAGAAATCCTGTCCGAAAGCAAAAGATTTTATCTCGGGAAATGAAGATAGCACCTAGAACCATGTCGCGCATTTTAAAAGATGACTTAGGACTTGCAGCCTATAAGAGACGTATTGGTCATTTCTTAACTGATAATTTAAAAAAGAATAGGGTGGTAAAATCGAAACAACTACTGAAGCGGTACGCAAAGGGAGATCACAGAAAAATTTTGTTTACGGATGAGAAAATTTTTACCATCGAAGAAAGTTACAACAAACAAAATGATAAGGTGTATGCCCACAGTTGTGAAGAAGCGAGCGCGCGTATTCGGAGGGTCCAGGGAGGGCATTATCCTTCATCAATCATGATTTGGCTTGGAGTCTCATATTCAGGCTTAACTGAGGTGTTTTTCTGTGAAAAAGGTGTGAAAACCAGTGTCGTGGTTTACCAAAATACCGTCCTAACAAACATAGTAGAACCACTTTCTCAAACAATGTCCAAAAACAGACACTGGATATTCCAACAGGACTCTGCACCAGCTCATAAGGCACGAAGCACTCAAAACTGGTTGACCGCCAATGGAATTGACTTCATCGGGAATGAAAACTGGCCCTCTTCTAGTCCAGATTAAAACCCACTGGACTACAAGATATAGCAACATTTGGAAGAGAAAGTCTGCGCTAAACCTCATCAGAATTTGGAGTTTCTCCGAGCAAGCAGCGGCAGAAATAGATATAAATTTGGTGGGTGCTGCGATCCATTACTGGCCGCGACGATTAAGGGCATGTATTCAAAATGGAGGAGGGCATTTCGAATAATGTAAATAAAATTTTATTGTACATTTAATTACCTTTCATTTCATATATAACTTTTACATAATTATCAAAAAGTGTATTATTAATTACATCAAAAGTTTTTCACAGAACTTATGACCTGATTAGGTAAATTCTAGCTGGTATTTAAATTGTTTTTGGTGTAAATTTGTGATATTACGAGTAACATTGAGAAGATAAAAGAGCAAGTGATAGTCTAGCTAGTGGATAAAGAGTCAGCCCATTACTCGGCAGGTCCCTGGTTCGAATCCTGGTATGGGCATGTAGCACTAAATTCGCGTTTTCACATTTATATATATATATTTGTAATTATTACTTGCACGGCGATGAAAGCAAACATCGTGAGGAAACCCGTAAATCCAAGATATTATAATTCGAAAGACCAAAGAAAGGTCTATTTTTCTCTCTGGGTTGCATAGTCTCGCAGCAGTCGCTCCATGACAAATTCGGTATCTTCGCCAAATCACTAGGCCTAGATAACGGACCCCGCCAATCTCAGTGAATTAAGAAACGTATCCCGTTTCTAGGAAGAAGGTCACTTATATTTTTTTTTTATATTTTTTTTATATTTGTCGGACAAATTACACAGCGCCATCTAGCCCCAAAGTAAGCGAAGCTTGTGTTATGGGTACTAGACAACTGATAAACATACGTAAATACATTTTTTTTTGTAAATACATACTTATTATACATAGAAAATACCCAGACCAAGACAAACAGACATGTTCATGCACACAAATGTTTGTATTGTGTGGGAATCGAACCCACGCGTTTCACCACTGCGCCACCGAGCTCGTCTAACTTATACTCGTATCTTGAGTATAAAAACGAATGTCTTTGAATTGAATCACGTTGCGGTTGCCCACGAAATATTCCGAAAGATGACCCCAAAGAATCTTGCTTACTTGGCTTATCTTACTTAACTGGCTAGAATATTTAAGTCTGGATATTTTTGATATATCACCTGAAAACTGCAACAAGTATTTTATATTTCAGGGAGCGTCTTCAAATTAATGCTTATTTACAACTTCTAGACATACTGGTTCAAAATAAGAAAGTAATAATAATTCTTATCCACAACACAGAAGTTGTTGACATTTTAAGAATATTCCTAGATTTATATGGATTGGAATCGCAGGTTGGTATAATATTAGATTATTGTTGTTATGTTATGAAATTGGCGTTTTAACAAAGTGGCCACTTTGATCTCAAATATCTGGCGTTTGGTTAGAAATTCCAAATTCAAATTTAGGCTTGTGTATTTGTGTTTCAAATTTAGTGATTCATTTGTTTTTCTCTGACATGACACAACAGACCGCTGTTCACAATATGGAAAACTTAAAATATCGCGTTATTTACGAATACGAATTCCGCCGTGGTACCAACGCATGCTGCAGAACCAGTTCGAAGGATTAATGATGTGTTTGGGAAGCTACTGTAAAAGAAAACACGGTACGTGTTTGTCGCCAACGTTTTCGTTCTGGAAATTTGGATCTACAGAACAAACCCCGTGGACAGCCGGAGACCCTAGTTGACAACGAAAAATTAAAGGTGATTGTGGAAGCATCGCAAACCACGTCAGAGTTAGCGGCAGGCTTCGGTGTGAGTGACAAAACAGTTTTAATTCACTTGAAATAAATTGGAAAAGTGAAAAAGCCCGAGAAATGGGTACCGCACGTATTGAGTGTAGCACACCAACAAACACGCATTGAATGCTGCGTTACATTATTCAACCGTCACAATAACGAGGGAATTTTGAAACGTATTGTTACTTGTGATGAAAAATGGATCCTGTACGAAAATCTGAAACGTCGCACAGCGCGTATCACAGTGGTTGAACCCGTCTAAATTCTGCCTTAAGCGAAAGTTGACTTAGAAAGAGGTGTACTGGTGATCGTTTAGTGGACCATTGCTGGTGTGATACAATACAGCTTCTTAAGATCTGGCCAGACGATTACGGCAGATCTGTATTGTCAACAATTGTAAACCATGTTGGAAAAGCTTGCTATTCAACAACCGAGACTGGTCAATTGCTCTAGACCACTGCTGCTTCAGGGCAACGCTAGACCTCACTAAATTAGAGGAGCTTAGATTGGAATGTCTCCGACATAATACTCCCCAGATCTTGCTCTAACAGATTACGACTTATTCGAAATTTGGAAAAAACTTATTCTAAATCCAATCCGAAGGGGATTAATTTATATAATAATTATATAATAGATAAAATTAATGATTCTCGCTCCCACAATTTTTTCGGCAATGGAATCAATGAGTTACCTATAAAATGGCGAAAGTGCTTAGATAATAATGGTACATACTTCGATTAATTAATTTTATAATTTTTTTTCGTTTACATTTTTCCATATAAAACGCCAATTTCATATGTAAGGACCTAATAAAAGGAACAATTTAAATCAAACTTAACGTTCAACCCCAAAAAGATTTCGTGGCTCTAAAAATTACTAGTAGGTACTAAGTACATCCAATAAGCAGGAATAAGGATTAATCATTTCCTAAGCGTTATTTACCCCTATAATTTCAAATGAGTATTATATATTATTATACTTTATTTTTAACAAACTTAACTACAGGTACATTTTGTACTATTGTTTAGTACTTACTATTTTTTCAGTTTCTGATTATTTTAAAATGATTAAAGTAAAATTTAAATAAATAATAATATTTAACTATAATCGATTTATATAAAAATTAATCTTTAAATTCACAATTAACTGTGCTATTTTGTAGATTGGGCAGTGGGCAACTATAATTCTGTACCACATTAAGTTACAAGTTCATGGTAAGTATCAACTTTTACTCACTAGCTCACTGTACGACGCGCTTAATTAATTAAATTGTTTGTAATTTTAGAACATAAATTTACGAGATTTGGCGAGTCCTTTTTGTATGTGTATTTTATGTACTTACTCATACAAAACAATTCATGAAATCACAGCAAATGTTACGAACTCTGTTTATTATGGCACGACACATAATAAAGTAATAAACAAAATTAGACTTAAGAGTTTTATAACTATCTAAGACCTGTCAAAATATAATTTTAAATGTATCTACGTGTTATAAAGCTTTAGATAAAATAGCTTCGACGTTCACCAAACTAGCTTGGCAAATTATGTGCATATACATGGTTGTTTAGGTGTAGTGCGTAGTATCCAAATTTATACTTAAATAACAGACGCACCTCGGGTTCACGTAGGTACAACCCCTTATATTATGACAGTACGAGTAGTAGGTAATTAATTAATCTAATAATAAGTCGTACGCTATATCGTAAGTAGGTTGTCATCATATTTTTTTGGGTTTTTGCCTAAAAATAAAAATGCCTAATGAAATTCAAAATGTTTATTTATTTCACACAATTAAACTACATGCCGGTACTAAATTTTCCAACTTCGATAGCACATTATTGACGTACTACGTTCAATCCCTATTTTGCCTTGTTACAAATAGATTTTCTCCCAAAATCATTACCTTGATAGATAACAAAACCCTATAAGGAACGTACATATAAATTCCTAATTTATAGGTCATGTTCATAGAATGTGATCTAGCAGCAAACGTTCACCAATAGTTGAATAAAATATTCAGCCCAATTTTGGTCATACACGAGTAGATAAATAATTGTTACTGTTATAATTGTGTATATCGTAACGTACATACTAACCTAAAGCAATAATTTTGTACAGCATTAGGAGAAGACCGAAAAAATACTCGAACCATAGAAAATATATTTTCTTGTATTGACACGACATTGTATAATGTCCTAAATAAAACTGTTAATAATGATACAAGGACGTTGCTCCAGAATGTTGGACAAATTTTAAAATACGAACGACGTAGCAACATATTAGAATGCTATAATGAACTAGTTGACATGGAGAAGAGGACAACAAATGAAAGTCTAATTAATGAAAACAAGTATCCTGTGACTATTGAGGTGAATAATATAGCTAATGAATATCAATACCTCAATTTATCATCGTTAAAATTCTTAAAATCGTCTTTAGCTGATGAAATGTCTTTTTCTTTTCTATGCGATGCAAAAATAGATCAGAATAAAACATATACAGTATCAAATTGGCACCCAAGAAATGTTCACAAATTAGAGAAATCGACAGGTTCTATTACATCCAAGGAAACGAACATTTGTGCAAATATGTTATTGAAAAGTACTAAAGCTGTCTACCAAAGATGTACTAGTACTATTAATGAGTCTGAACAAAGTGTTATAAATTTTAGGCCCAAATTTGTCTCTACTCCCAAGAGAAATAAACTCAGAAAGAATAAACAATCCTTGCAAATATCAAGCTTTATGAATCGTTGTACAAGTAAAAGTCAGTATATTACGGATATATATAATGATAAAGGTAATAATAAAAAAATGTTCACAAAAAAAAGTAAAGAAATAAAACATAAATCTTTCAGTAGTAAATTATTTAGTACCATCAACGACTCCTGTACAATTTTAATAAAAAGAGTCAAGAACATTTTCAAAACGCTGAAGGTGGACAGCAACGTCTGTAGTCGAAAAGAAGAGTCGAGTGGAGTTTCAAGTATTGATGTTAAAATAAAGAATAATAACTGTAGCTACAGTTTTACAAACTACATGCGAAGACGAGATGCTATTTTTGGTGATAAGCCGCTGAACACTAGCAGCGAAAAGCCCGGTGAATCAGATTTAGAAGTAAATATAGGACATTCGTGCGACACGTGTAACGATACACTGCTATTGAAATATAAATTGAGCAATGACGACCATTTGAGACAAACTATTAAGAAACTTAAATATGGTATAAATTTATATGGCTGTAATTTTAAGGTAGATATTAATTTTCAGTTCATAAACATACATTTACGAGTGATATTTTTATACCACAAAGATTAATTGTATATATTTAGCAATTCGCTGGTAGACTATAGAAACTTTACATAATTAGTTTAATAATTTATGCAGCTTTACCTAAGGTAATCTATTAACGGAGTACCTTAGGTAATCACTAACCACGACTAGTAAATGACTGACAACGAAATGCTTTAAGAAAATATCCAGATAAATAGAGAAGAGCGCCGCTAAACATTCAAGGGGTCGCTGAAATATATCAGACGCTACTAATTGCATACATATACATAGTTACTACGTAGTACATGGTACACAGAAACTGAAATATTTCATAAGACTACGATGAGTACCAGCTACATGTCACATTAATAAATATTTACATTTTTTTTTATTAAATGTAGAACTTCAGCTATGAATCATATATCAAAATAGCTCATAGAGCTCATCGTCAAACGGAAAGACGGTTCACTAAAACTAATTCGATATTTTAAAACCACAATTTTGTCATTACTTTAAAACGTAGTTATGATAACTTCGTTTTAAAGTTTTCTTGAAAATCAAAACTTTTAGCACCGCTCTCTCCTTATAAGGAGAGAGCGGTGATACGGCGGATACATACCGAAGTATACTTCGTATCTTACCTACATAATTTTAATTTTATTTTTCAGAAAATCTCCGGTGTGCTATTTTCCCGGGACCCACATTTGACTCCTAATGCTCTTTACAATTTATACAGAAAATTAATTGTAAAATAGATTCATGGTATTAAATCTCTAAATAGATTTATTCTTATCACTAAGTAATGTAATAACTTTTAAGACTGAGAGAAAGAAATAATAATATCGCATATTTTCTTGTTTCAATTCTTGTAATATTTTATATAGGAAAAAATAATACAAATTGTGTTGTGCTATATCCACACACAATTGTATATTTACAGTTTACTATAAGCTGACTCGTGGACTACCATATCTTTCGTAATGCTAGCAATATTTGGGGTACCTGAAAATGTTAAAAATATAATGTCAAAAATATTTTGTCTCTAAATGTACTGTGACTACTGTATATTAACGAAAATTAATAAAAAATCAAGTCACCTGCTATTTGCAAAGTATACTCAAGTTCTGTACGCAGTATGTTAAGCATCTTTTGCACGCCAGCTTGTCCTCCCACCGTTAAGCCCCATAACGCAGGACGACCTACGAATACCTTAAAAAAATTGAATACAAGTAATTAATCTAACAGGTCAACCATTAGGAATTGTTTGTTTGGACTCAGGCGTACTCCCTCGAACTGCTTGATCCGGCTCCGAAAATTGTTTTACTAATTAATACTGGGGCTTAGGTCAATGAAAATATCTTAAAATTCGAAAACTGTTATCACCCTCACACAGGGGAACCGCAATGGCTGCGTACAATTTTTTTTAATATTCACAATGGGACGGAGCGTGCGGTTCCAGAAAAGTTTTCTCTGGGAACTTGAGAACGGGAAGTTGAGGAATAAACACCAGCCGAGGGTTTCCCAAAGGACTAATGCATGGGGCTCTTCAAGAAAGGCGTGATGAGGTTTTTACAGGGTAGGCAACGCATGAGTGACAGCCCTGGTGTTGCAAATGTATAAATAATAAATAAATGCATGCATGCAACAAGTTGCAAATGTCTATGGGCTACGGTAACTGTTTACCATCATGCAGGTCGTATGCTTGTTTGCTACCTTAGTGGTATAAAAAAAAATTGTGACTGTAATAGTGGTTAACACCACTGAATGATATATCTTTCCAAGCCCAAGAATCGATTTTGATAAAAATATTTTTTTCAAATCGGTTTAGAAATGACGGAGTTCTAAGATAACAAACATAAAAAATACAATCGAATTGAGAACCTTCTCTTTTGAAGTCTGTTCAAAACAGTTATGGTGACTTAACTACAACTTTATGACAGTTTCAGTTAGACATATGGCCTCATGAACTTTTTTGTGGGAAAAGTAAACAAAAGTATTAAGCATTACTTTTTTATAAGTACTATAAACATGTGGTACATTATTTTATGTTTCTTCAATAGTATTCGCAAGTCAAATAATGTCTTTTGCAGGCAAATTTTTGATACCTTTGGTTACATTATTGCAATTTTCATAGGAATCTCTAAATTATCATTAGGTAATACTCAATGATAATATAGATTTCTATATGTGAAAGATTTTTTTAACATCGGTTATATATTTTTTGGGATTATTCATTACAAAACATAAAAATTCAATGTTTTCTTAATTTTTTTTCTTGTCTCTCTTTATAGCCAGTGACGATGGTAACCGACCCGACGGGACGTCGTTTATTCCATGGAAGATTTTAGGTTTTAGTGGGATGCAACTTGCGTTGACACACTTTGTTGCTTTCGGAGTAGAGTGCCTTGGCCCGTGAGATTCAGGCGCGCGCACCTTTTTTTATAAGCGGCACGCTATGATGGCCGTTTTGACATATTACAATAGTAATGTGAAATGTCAATTTATTGTCGAAAAAAATATAATCAAATCTATAAGTTTTTGTTGCAAGTAGTACCTGATTAAAAAGATTTAATAAAAATAAAAATGTTTACTTATATATTTAAACGAACTGAATATTGGAATGAAAATGAATATAAGTACATACTTTATATGCACACAAGAAACAAATTAATACAAAAAGAAACCAAAAAAGGTGCCACAAAAGGCCATATTTAATCAGATTCGTCCATACTGCTATTTTCACTGTCATAAACAGAGCAAACAGAAACAAAAAAAACAGTAAACTCCTAAACAGAGTCCAAATTAACGAGCAAGGGTCAACAGTAATGCAGTATCAATATCCGAAATCCAAAGCCAGGTCAAAACTATATCACAATCGCAGTGCACTCACAGTTTGTACTTTTGAAGCAACGTCAAGTCGAAACTGCTTTGTTTTGCATTGAGCATTGACGCAAGTTTGCCGGAGGTAGTGTTAGTAAGTTGTGCAGGCCAGCGATCCTATGTGACGATCGTATTAGATTTCATTTTTTTAAATTTTGAATTTCGATAAACAAATGCCGAGTTGTGTGGTAAATAAGTACACCAATAATTATAATCTTATAAAAATAAATGTTCGCGGGACCCTAATATATATAGTTTAGAAATCAATGTAATAAATAAATTTGGTGTCCTAAAATTATACATTCGATAAATTTTATGACTAACTGTACGTCACTACAGACAATAAAGAACAGCAATTTGCTCCTTCAAATGTAATTATTAATTAATACGAAACTTCATGAGTGGACAAACGTCAAAATGGCCATCATAGCGGCCGCTTGTTATAAAGAACTAGCGAGACGTCGTCTGGTCGCCGTCACTGGCGACCAAAGAGCTGGTAGCTTTCTCGCTCAGCACATTAGTATTGCGATTCAGCGCGGAAATACCGCCAGCATCGTTGGTACAATGCCGCGAGGTTCACACTTTTTAGATTTATTTTAGGTTATTATTATTTTTAGATTATTATGTTATATTATTTAATTTTAGATGTACATAATTTGTGTAGGTATTTATTTAATTTTTGTTGATTATCTTTACTCGTCATAATATTAGTTCACATATGTCTGTACTGGCACACTTACCATCTTAGCACCAAGCGCTAATGCTTTGTAAACATCTGTGCCAGACGTTACTCCTCCATCCAAATATACTTCAATCTTATGATTTTTTACTGCTTCGACTATTTCTGGTAAAGCTTCAATCTGAAAAGGTGAAGGGCGTACAAATATAATACATCTCCAGTAAACTTTTAAGTTTATACCAGTTACAATAAATTGGACGTTAACGAATACATTCGAATTTCATACACCTACTTACTACTTGTTACGTTTGCGTACAAATGACTAACGAATATTAGCACATTAAAACATAATATTTCCAAAGAGATTCATAAATTAAAAAACATACACCCGTAACATATTTTGGACAACATTCAACGATACCCCATACCATGGGATAGACAAGAAAAAACATTCATCGAATGGACGAAGGAAGAGATTCAGGGAAGGAAGGGAAGGGATAGGTACCCTAAAATCATTTTTTTAAATTTTATTTTACTACGTAGTATTAAAGATATCCTACCGTTGATGGAACTCCGTCCAATTGTCTCGCTCCATGGTTCGAAACTAAAATGCCAGCACACCCTGCTTCGACAGCCCTAATAGCATCATCTCCTCGTAAAATACCTTTAGCTACAATAGGCAGTTTAGTGACACTGTAAAATAATCGCAATAATAGCTTGTTCAGGGAGACGTTGTCAAACGTTTGTTTAAAATGTATGTCGCTGCATCTGTGCTAAGTTTTGACGTTATAAGCAATGTCATTGGCGAGAACAACAATATCGACAACAAGAAATTGAAAACTACAAAGAAGAAATTAATTGAGACTGACAGGATGCAAGCAAGCTGTGAACGCCGCAGCGTGCGATACAGCGGGCGACGAATGTGTTGTACTAGCTACACAAAATATCCAAATTTCAGGTCTTTAAACTAATGTCGTTTACGAGCTACAGAACTGTGACCTGCCGATGGATCGACTTAAGTGGGAAAATAATAGCAATAACGTTCATACTTTATTTTAGGCGATTATGTATTTGTAATTATCACTTGCTCGGCGGTGAAAACGTTCGTGAGGAAACCAGCACGTCCAAGAAATTATATTTCGAAAGTCGTGTGACCTTATCAAAGACAGGTCTGTTTCTCCTGTGGATTGTGAAGGTCTGACGACACTCGCTCCACGTAAAAATCAGTATATTCGCCAAATCCTTAGGCTTAGGCAGCAGACCCTGACAATTCTAATGGAAAAAGAGACGGGATAACGCTAAAAATAGAGTTTACTTTAGGCGAATTAAAATAGGCGAATACCTTAAATGCCTATCGTGTCGTCTCGCGCTACTATTGCGATGTTGCATCCTGCGTGCGATGCTATATTCGATATATGCGAACCGCATATACGAGTATAGCGAATATAACGTCAACCAATCAATTTTATGGCATACGGTGGTTCATAATTTTAAGCATTCCACGTCTAAAGTAAGATATGAGCTATTCCCGCTTTTGTCTGACCTGTACCTGATTGTATGAAATTTAAATGTCGCTGGTACAACACAAAGCTTCAACGAACAAACGAAGCTCAGTAAATGTATTTTTCACGATGCCACATTCATTTTTTCGTTCGGTGCGGTGCTTGGTGTACATGTTATTTTAGTAGGGCAAATATATTTTGATAAATGTTTGCCTTGTATACCCTCTAAAAATGTTTTACCTCTTCAGCCATTTTATATCGTTCCACGTCAATGATTTATCGAATAAACCTTCAACATATTTATTTAAGCCACTGCCATCACCGGCAGAATGAATTTTTGTTGACAGATGTCCATCAAAGTTTGCTAATCTGGAAATAAAAATGTCAAATATAAACAAATGAAATAATAAAGCTGATGTGAACATCTTAAAGAATTTAAAAATTTTAATAAATAAAAATCAATAACCAATAAAAAAACAACGCGTACGAAGAAGCGATAAGACATGTGGAATAAGTGTATACTATAGTCGGATAGATATAGTAAACAGCTCATGCAGAGAAGCAACGGAATGTCTAGTATGCGCACGCACACACAAGGGAGAGGGGGTGGCTGCGTAGAGAGTAGAGGTATGAGAGAGTATCATGCCATTTGCCGTCACGGCATACGGTTCGATTTTACTGCCAAGGCACGCCAATAGAGGTTCCAAAAGGCAATTTCATCTATACTATCAGTGTAGTAATTGACTTTGCTTTAGTCCATTTTCTAAAACAGATGATACATGAAATGGCTGTTCTAGTCGTCTCTACGACACTTGTGTCACGTGTCACATTCGGGACTGTAATATCTATAACAGCCTGGGGTAGCGGCGGCGGTTATGTTGCTGGTACGTTGACGTTAGTGGTAGCGTAGCGAAGCACACAAAGTAATATAAATAGAATTTGTCTATAGATGTGACTAACACCTCCTGAATCTATTTACTTTTTAATGATTATAAAAACAGTTACATACAATTACTTAAAGTAAATAAATACCTGTAAATTTGATTTTCACTAAATAACACGTGAATCTAATAGCTATACCTAAACGAATAACAAAAAAGTAAAATTATGATTTTAAGAATCACTGAACATCGTCTGGTACTTTATTATATAAACTTACTTCAAATGTCTAGGCAAAGAAAAGTTATTTCGAATATCTTCCCGACGGATCCCAAACAGAGGAGTGTCGACAGTTAGAGCTATTGCTTTATATCCAGCTTTTTCAGCTCGTAATACTAAATCCTTGGTGATATCTCTGAAATCGTGTAAGACAATATATAAATCGGTATTTTATTATTACATCAACGAATATTTTGAATTATAATCCTACAGTCCTTCGACTTACCTATCGTTATAAATATAGAGTTGGAACCATTTAACACACCCGGGTGCAGCCTCAGCTACTTCTTCTACAGAGCTTGTAGCTATTGTACTAAGAGTGTATATTGTTTGTTCTGCTTCGGCGGCTAAAATAAGACACAGGGGTTAGTTTCATTATACATCGTCTCAGTACAGTGGAACATCTTTACGTAGAATCAAACCTCTGGCATTAGCAAGTTCGCCATCGGGGTGTGCCATTCGTTGCATCGCCGTTGGTGATATACCGATTGGCATAGATATCGCGTGACCCAATACAGTGGTTTGCATATCCGTATTTTCTACATTTATTAAACATTTTGGGCGTATACGTAATCTGTAATAAGTACACAAAATAAATAACTTGAACTATTATTTATTTGAATCATTTCTAAATAAAAAGGCAGAGAGAGTGTAAAGCATATATATATACCTCATAACTTGACACAGTTTCATTGAGTTTATTTAGTGATTTCCAGCATTCAGTATCATACATATTACATACCACTGTTATCAGATATAGCAAAAAGCGCAGGAAACTGTAGTAAGTCGGAACACTATTAATGAAAGGCAAGTATTTATATCAATACACAGTTTTAATTATTTACTATAATCGTATACATTTGAATCGCTAATTTACACAACCATGTCAACATCTTAATTTAGTTTTTAAACGATACAGACCCTCACGACGCTCAAGTAATCTTACACTCCTTAGCCTATTTTTCGATATCGTCTGCACCGTACCGACGACGGACGTCGTTTAAAAGAACTCCCCTACCTCGGTGTCACCCCGCCATTGCGCACACCATTGCGCGGCGCTATGACAATTTACTTCCACAGGGTCGGCACATGCAACTGTTTTAGTGCTTATGTTATTATACAATAATATAATATATGATTAGGTTGTGAATTACATTAATTGAATAAACAAAATAAATTTTATGCAGATAACAGACTTAATTTATGAAAAACGACATCCGGTTGTAATTGTAATACAGATTAAATACAAAATTATTAAGACATGATAATTTTCTTCAAGAAACTTATGAATCCCAAGTATTCACATCGATGCGACAACACTTTTCTCTGCAGTTGCACTTGCATATAGCAGCAAAGTACCGAGAAAGGCGAATGCGATGCTCCAGCAGCAGCGAGCAGAACGATCTTATTTCCTCTCTATAAAATATTATCTAGGCTTCCTTCACATTCAATAGTAAGTCTTTCGTCATAATAATTTTTCGTTGTGCATAATTTTTGCCGTTCGGGTGTTGAAATTACTAATACCTATATAATACGGCATTGTCTGCATAAATTAGACAATTCATCACTATGTTATGACTTCTCAATCCCATATTCTAGTCTACCTATATCTAAGTAGTCAATTGTCCAAATACAGAATAAACAGCCGAGCCAACTATCTGACGCCAATAATAATACCAAAACAGGGCGACAAGATGCCGTCTACCCGCAGATGTGATAATGTATATTCCTCATAATAAGTGGAACGTGAATCAGGTATGTAATCGTCAGTGCCATAATATCTGGACAAAATGACCCAGAGATCTTGTGTTCCATAGCCAGATGCTTCTTCACGACATTACGGAAATAGAAAACTTGACGCGTGCATCCCCTTGCATTTTCAAATCCTACCCTGAGCTTCCAAAACATTCCATCCATCGAATTTCACGCTCAATATTTTGCATAAAGCAGAATATTCATTACTAGATAACCCATTCTCAATCCTACATTCGTAGATCTTATTCTCTGTTGACAATTATAAACACACAGAAAGTACAACCGAGCCGACAAAACGCAACCATGTTTGATATCAAACTTGGCAGCGAAAACGTTCTTGTAATCGTTATAGAATTCTGCAGTAGTTCATCTATCTGAATTTAATCAATCACATTTTTTGACCATTCTACATGTGTGATATGATATCATTAATAGTGAACCTGAGTGAACCTTTGATAGAATTAAGAGTAATACACAATACACCTGCATTATTCACTCTCTTATGCATTGACGTCTCATGTTTTATTTGTATACAACGTCGGGAGGCATTCAAGCATACGGCCCATCTGATGTAAAGCGATTACCGTAGCCTAATGAACGCTTGCAATACATTACGTATCAATCACGCGATGCCACATCTGCTACTAATACAGCAACTCTTTAGGAACTTACTGGTGACCTCACTCACACGGAGGAACACAACAACCCTCTTGTCAGTTGTTATTTGGCTACGCGGTTTTCTGTGAGGTGGAGGTACCTCCCCAGATGGGCTGATTTGATGCGTTCTACCTTTATATAAAGACAAACACAGATGTTCATGCACACAATTGTTTGTCCAGTGTAAAAATCGAACTCACAAGCGTTGATGTCTAAGTAACGTTTCAGGGTTTCACCACTGCACCACCGAGCTCGCCATATCTTATTATTATAGTATATGTGGATCATTATAAAAGGAGAAGAATGTGTGTTAAAGAGATGGAAAGAGAATTGTGAAAGTTTGTTTGAAAGAGAGGAAGTGCAGGTACAACATCCGGCACCTTCCATGGAAACTAATATAAATTGTGATGAAAGTGAGATAAGCATGGATGAAATAGTGAAAGCGTTGAAAAGTATGAGATTAGGTAAGGCTGCAGGGTATGACAGGATTACCGTCGAGATGCTGAGGGCTGGACAGGGCATAGTGGCTAGCCAGCTGTACCGCCTTTTCAATTTATGCTGGCGAAATGGGCAAGTACCGGGAGACTGGTGCAAAGCCGTAATCGTGCCATTGTATAAGGGAAAAGGGTCACGATAGGACTGCATAAATTACCGCGGTATAAGCCTTCTCAGCGTCGTCGGTAAATTGTATGCGAAAGTGTTGATTGAAAGGGTTGTGAATGAAACAGACGAAAAAGTATGGAATGCTCAAGCGGGATTTAGAAAGGGAATGGGATGTACGGATCAGGTCTTTTCCTTGCGGTGCATAGCCGAAAAGTGTTTGGCTAAAAACAAGAAGGTCTATTGCGCGCGTTTATTTAGTGGTGAGGAATTAATTGTGGTCAGCATTGTCCGTGAACGGTGTGAGCAGTATCCTCATACGAGCATTGCAATCTCTTTATAGGGATTCTAGTGCTTGTGTAAGGATAAACGGGGCATACACTGAATGGTTTAATATCGAAAAAGGTGTTAGACAGGGATGTGTAGCGTCACCGTGGCTGTTTAATCTGTTCATGGACAATTGCTTGACAGATTTAAAAGAGAATGAAAATGGGTTAAGAATGAATGATTTACTCGTCAAATGTTTTCTCTATGCTGATGATAATGTATTACTTGCGTCTTCGGCCGAGGAGTTGTAGGAGATGGTAACTGCTATGAGTGGAGCTTTTGTTAGAAAGGGAATGAAGATGAATGTAAAGAAGACGAAAGTGATGGTGTTTGAAAGAGATGAGGCAGTGACAGACTGCAATATCGTGATTGGAGATGAACAAATTGAACAGGTGAATGAGTTTGTGTATCTGGGTTCAAAGTTTACAAGAGATGGAAAGTGTGAGAGTGATATTGAAAGAAGAGTGAAAGCAGGGAACATGGTGAATGGAGCTTTGCACTCCTTTATGAGCAGTCGGAAGGTGTCTAAGAAGGCTCGTTTGGCTGTGCATAGGGAGGTGTTGGTTCCGACACTCATGTACGGAAGTGAAAGTTGGGTATGGCAGAAAAAACATGAAAGCAGAATAAATGCAGTTGAGATGAGAGCGTTAAGAAGTATGATAGGAGTTAAACTGAGTGACAGGATAAGAAATAGTGAGATAAGGAAACGTTGTGGTCTGAAAGAAGATGTAGTGACAAAAATTGAGAAAGGTATGCTGAGATGGTTTGGCTATGTTGAGAGAATGAATGAAGAATGATTGACGAAAAAAGTGTATAAGGCGAGTGTGAATGAAATTGTTGGAAGGGGTAGACCTAGGCGGACGTTTCGAGATCAAATCAGGGACGTTCTGAAAAAAGGCCAGGTCAAGAATACCCTAAACCGAAGAGCATGTATGAAGGAAATAATGAGAGTGGACGAAGCGAAACAAGTATGTAAGGATAGTAGCAAGTGGAAAGAAGTGGTCTCTGCCTACCCCTACGGGATAGTGGCGTGATTATATGTATGTATGTATGTATATATGTGTTATATTAGAGATAAAACATAATAATATATGGCGAGCTCGGTGGTGCAGTGGTGAAACGGTCAAATGAACAAATCACAACTTTTTCGGTCAAATTCGATTGAATATTTATTTAACAAAGTCTCCTTCCATAGTCATACTGAGTAAACTAACGATGAATGATAATTGTATGAATAAAGACTTGCGAAGAAAATCAATACAAAGGTATTTGAAAGAGTAGCAACCATAACGGAGGATTACGGTTGATTATGTAGTGTTGGAACAAGTGAATGAGATTGCGTTCTTCTTTCATCTTGGTTGCGAATGGAAGATACCTACACCGCTGATGTGGAGAGGAGTAAGCGCAGGGAACAATGTGAATTGAGCGTTGGCTAAATTTTTAGGCTGCCGAAACCTAGAAGCTAGCTAGCTGACTAAGTTAGAAAGCATAACTCGCTGTACACAACACGGTGCTCACTTCAACGTTAAGTTGTGGAAATGAACGCCGCGCTTCTGATCTGAAGTGAAGTGACGATCTGAAGTGAAAGAGAGTGTCTGTATTAATACTCTGTTGGTTCGCGAATGTAGAAAGAATGCAGGACAAAAGAATTGTGACACAGATATAGGTACTATGCGCAAGTGGAACAATGTAGGAGCCAAGGAAGCCCTAGACTCGCCGAATGTTAAAGAAGCGAGATGTGTATGGAGGTCTTATAGCGTTTAGTTCTTTCTGCATACCACGCAAGGAACGAGTGGAGAAATAGATATATACCTCCTAAAGGCCTGCCGATTTTCGGCCAACGTTTGCTCCTCGGTGGCTCCACTCTTGTAATAGTCTCGTGCTCCTTTGGGCAATCGGACCAGCGCTGCATTTTCCAAATCTTTTATACTAATATATTTTTCCATGACACTATGAATTTGTAAACTTGTACAGTCTTGAGAGCGCTCAGTATACGTACTACGCAAGAACTACTAATGATAAAATATTTATTATCAGTTCATTTGTTGTCAGTTAAGCTCAAAAGGTCATCTCATTAATCATTACTATTTGGCATCGATCATTTGGCTATAAATTGTTTATTTCCCATAATATACACTCTGATATTGTTTGTAACTAACATTAAAAAGTAAAAAATGTTCTTATAACGATTCCACCGTATGAGATCAATCATGTCTGTCAATTTGTGGCATGTATTTATCAGAAAGTCTTCAAAAATGTTTCATATTTACATAATAGGTGAACAGATTGTGTATATCTTGCATGTACATTGATGGCGTACGAGTCGAGGCGTGCAGAGATCACTGTGTGGAGCGATAGGAAAATTTCTAAGCGCCAGAAACCTAAAGAAGAAGTCTCAGCTCACTTTTGATACCAATGCTAATATTGATACGAAAGCTGTGTTTGAGTATGAAAGTAGATGAATGCGGTCGAAATAAATCACAACAAAATCTGCCAACTCTTCCTCACCGCGTTTGCAACGATTATGTAAGAAAGAGAGCGCCTGTGTTAAGATAAGAACATGCATGCTCTATTGGGTCGGCCATACTTGTATAAAAAATGGCAAAACCTCAGAATACAGAATAAACCAGAAGGAGCCTACAGCCGATAATACAATACATGCCGTCTACTGTGTCCAGAAACAATTCGGAATGCCCCGCACACCTCATTCTTCCCACCCGTACAGTGTTGCTAGCTTAGTGAGAGATCGCCTATTTTAGGGTAAAAAAAATATATATTAATATTAAAGATGTTATATTAATATACTGTTATGCATAAATAAATGTTTTAGTAAAATAAAACACAAGTAATTTACAAAAAATATGTCTTTACTTAGGTACTTTTATTGTACTAATAATATTGCCGTTTTGATTCTGAGGTAATCAATACATTTTTACGTTTCGACAAATGAAGAAGTCTTGCTCTTTGCTTTTATAATTTCATCAGTGGGGAACTGAAATTCCACATGTAATAATTAGAATAGTTTTTTTTTTATTAGATAGGTACCCGCGCGGCTCATTCGCGCGCTACCGACATTGAATGTTTTGACTTTTTCATACCACATTTTTCTGTTCCAGTTAAAAATTTCTTTTCAGAAAAGCGTGCCTCAAATCATCACCTTTGTGGCAATCAATTGAAACTCTCAATTTGCGCACGAATATGAGAGCACGTTTAAGTAATGACGGCAACGACAATTTCTCACAAAAATTACTTAAACTTGGAAGCGGAAAATTACCATCTCCAATTGCACATAGCCTCCAAGTATTATTGGATAATGAATTGGCTCAAACTGTTCACAGTCTAGAAATCTTTATAGAGACAATCTATCCCGACATCGAACATCTTACAGAAAGAAATTTCGATTGGCTCTATTCGAGGGCGATCGTCTCACCGAAAAACAGCTCGGTAAATGAGATAAACAAAATGATCATTGCAAAAATTACCAGGTGATTTTAAATGTTACAAATCTATTGATAACGTGTGCAACATCGAAGATACAGTGCACTATCTACAAGAATTTTTAAATTCTCTCTATCCCGCCGGCTTGCCACCACACGAACTGAAATTAAAAGTAGGTACTCCCATTATGCTGTTGAGAAATTTAAGCCCTCCCAATATGTGTAATGGCACAAGGCTTTTGATAAAGGAATTACGAGACAATCTGATTATAGCAACAATCATCACCGGTCCCACGGCCGGACAGCTAGCTCACATTCCGCGGATCCCGATGATACTAACAGATTTGCCCATGTCTTTTAAAACGTTAAAGGTATTGTTTGCCCTTATAATAAATAAATCCCAGGGACAAACTTTCTCGATCTTTGGCATCGACCTAAGAGAAGAATGCTTTTCTCATAGCCAATTATACGAGTATGTTGCACTTTCTCGAGTAGGATTCCTAAAAATCAATATATTTTGATGCCATCAACGAATACCACAGCCAATATAGTATACAGCCTTAAGGTAGATATATTGGAAACTAAAAAAGTAAAACCTATTAAATTAAATTCATATAAAGTCTCGAAATATATGTTATATATATTAAAATAAATGTAAAAAGAAATGTAAAAATAAAACTAAAAACAATATAAATAAATAAAAAATAAACTTTCCGATTGTAATAAGGGTTATGGATAAAAACTAATAAAAAATTAAATACCACTAAGTACGTACCACTTAATAATTTGTCTGAAAAAAAAGTTACTTAAGAAAAACTATTTAAAAAACTCTAAAGATACATTTACTCTTTGTTTATCCCAAAATGTTTAAAAAATAAATGTCCACCCGTGCGAAGCCGGGGCGGGCCGCTAGTATGATATAATTTTCTGTATGTACACTTGCTTCTTACTACTTTGATACTAAATTATTATATACGTGATTATTATTAATATACGTGTTATATTTGAGTTTTTTCATTACTGTATAAATTCACTAGCACTTATGGTACAAAATACTATCGAAATTGTCACACAAAACTAATTTTATACCGAATTGTAAAAATTTCCAGTAAAACAACAATGTCACTCGTCAAAAGCGCGGGAAGAAGTCTCAAAGTTGGTTTAAGATTAAGTATTTCAAGTTTTTTTTTGGATCTTTTTATCCCCGAGACTCAGAGGAAGTATATACCTAGAGTTGACAAACGCGTACACCCGTAAGGGACCGCAACAAAAGTACATACAATAACAAGGTTACCAGACTGTGGAAAATTTACCCCACTACATAATGCGTTTCGGCAATTTGAAATTTACAATGTACCCAGATAACTGTTTACCAGAAACTTGCATAGAATGTGTATTGTGTGCTATAATAATATACTCATAATATGATATTAGCAATGTAAAAAAATCGAATAAGTCGATACAGCCATTTCTACACACAAAGTAATAAAAGTTAATATTTTCGTATGAAAACTACAGTATCTGAATAGATCAACAAACATATTTGCACTTTAATATTATTAGAATAGTATTTTTTTTACGCAAATCGCGTTACTGTATAGATCTATTAATTAATAGTAAGCCTGAGTTAGTTTCAGTAAGATCTGTGAAATCATTGGAATAAGGATAGGAGATTGGTCAAACCTAGCAGAGTTATATAAATTAAACAATATATTTTTCTATTTTAGACATATATTTTAAAATACAAGCGATGACATGATACTAAATATAGGCATAGATATGAGATAAAAGATAAAAAGATAATAGACAATTTGTAAATAAAAATATTCGTGCCTTACAAACATATTAATGTTTATTTTTTCATAGATTTCTATTCTTGAAATCAATGTTATTAGATCGATTTTTCTACATCGTGTATTTATATAAATATCGTGAGAATGAAACAGCCGTCGAATATTCATGGTCACATTTACATACACGGTTTTTAGTTAAATCTTCTTTACACAATAAATGCGGATTATTCCTTCTTAAAATTAAACATATTGCATAAAAATTTTCAATAATTGTCATGTAAAAAAGAATTAGTGCCAGGGATGATTTAAGTGTAAATATTAAACAAAGGTAAACAATCTTTGTTTTTAAACATTTTGTATTGCGCATCATGGTTTTCATTAGACTTAAACTAAAGCTACAATTGATCAAGGATTATCCTTTCACATATTGTACTCAAAAGGTGGTAAACTGCTACGGTCCCTTAATTTCCTAGTTCACTCCTTTCCTCTAACTTGTATAATGATATCTATCATCTATACATCGATTACATTAAAATTCTGTATAATGACAGATAGTTCAGCATTTTTATTTCAAGTCGTTTAGTTTTTGACTTTAATATAGCTAATTTCTTCTTGCGTGACTCAGCTAGTATTGTTTTCAGTCTCAATTATAGATGCAAAGCTGGTTGTTAACGATTTCAACCGAGCGGTTGAAAACGGTTGTTTTTGTTTTTAACCGTTGTAAATGGCTTGAAACGGGTAAGAACATGTTTTTTTTAAATGGTATCAGTTTTTCCTCCTAGCTAATTGATAGAATAGGCCAATATTATGTAGATACTTAATCGTTTTCTTTTTAATTAAATTAATTAAAGAAAATTTATATGTAAAGTAACTTTCATGAGATACTTCAGTGTAGGTAAAAGTACCTTTATTTTGAAATAATCACTTCAAATTATTATTGAAGTAAAAACTAGGTATACGTATACCCATCTCACCCGCGCACGGCATGCAAGAGCATGCATGACATGATGCACGAAGTAGCAACGTATTGCATACACGACGACCCGTGCGCAATAATAATTATTACCAAGTTTCGTATTTTAACGAATGAATTTAGTAATTACAATTATCTCTACATAGTATAAAACAAAGTTGCTCACCGCCGTATGTACGCTTTTAGATTTTTTAAACTACGCAACGGATTATAAAGGGGTTTTTATCAATAGGCAGAGTAATTCAATAGGGAGATTTATATGTATATCAGGTACATACATTCATATAATAGTAGAAATAAGACGAGAATTTCAAAGATTTTAATGTAATGTTGTAAAAATATATTTTTGTGCGCTTGCAAACGCTGGCTAAACTTACGAGATATGTCAAAATACAGTACAACGGAATTGTATTATGATATAAATTACGGAACAAAACTGTAATAACGTAATCTCTTTTTTAGCTCGCAGTCGGATAAACAACCGGTTTTCAACCGTTTTTTATACGTTATTAACGTCTACTTTGGATAAATATCCGTTGTTAACCGTTGCTTTACAACTATAGTCTCAATTCAAAAGTAAGCTTTAATTTTCATGGTGTTAATGTAGTGTTCGTCGCTATTGGAAGCCCTGGATAATCGGTCTGGAAAATAGGACAATTTTAATTTTGTAACGCATTATTAGCATGTAATATCGACAGCCTAGTACTAACATTATATTAAAACTATTGTCAATACTATAATTATATTGAGCTTTACATATTTAAAAGTTTACAAATTCAGACAATATAAAATGCTTGGTTAACATTTATGTGTTGTGTTGACACAAAAGCATGTGTGTGCGCGTGATTAACTTGATTAACGTGGTATAAATAATTGGTATAGAATAATCTACATGACTACCCTCCGTATCTTTCACAATTACCTGTATAAATATAATCAACCCATCAACATCATATCAACCCATACTCACTTCATTACTGGAGTACGGGTTCTTATTTCAACCAAAAGACCTTAGAAGATATGACCCGAAACTACTCAATTACGGATTGTCGGAGTCGTTGGAATATTTTCATATGTTTTTGTACTTCAATTATACGCTTCTACGACTAAAATGTAACTATGTAAAATTTCAAGTCTGTACTTGAAACTTTCTAAGACAGACTAGCAGATGAACAGGCAGGCATGTAAATAATCTAATTTAGTTCCTTATTTTTTTTAATACCTATCATCATATATACTCGCCAATAAACTGTTATAACAGTTTTGCGAACATTATAATTTGTACTATGTAACTGTATCGTGTAAATAAATAAATAAAAACAATATAAATCAGTTGAGAATGCGCAAGCTTGCATTGCCAGAGGAACACTTGGTGCGTCAACAAATCAAATGTTGACGAACCAGGTCAACAAATGTTAACTTACGTGTATGGTGGATGTTGAAACTGACGACTTATCCAAATAAACTTCTTCCGAAAGCAGTGATCTTTAAAATGTTTGGAACATATGCGACTGTACTCGGCTCCCAATTCTGTCGTCCAGTAGCAAAAATCCATGCATTACGCACACTGACGACTTTAGGAAATCTAAAAAATAAACATACATCTAAGATTAAACTTGTTAACATTTTTAATTTAAAAATAAATAAATACATTTTGACGAAAAATATAAACAAAGAAGTATACAAAAAGAAGTTAAAAAAAAGGTGTCTGTACCCATATAATTTACCCATAATTTCGTGGTGTTTTCCCATACTACATACTGGTAACCCTAAAACGCTCATTATACCGATAAATTGAAAATCCAACAGAAAATGGCTGACGCATTACCCACAGACAACCTTCAAGATTTAGGCGGTTTTTACTAGAAATACTTTTTGTAAATTAAAGCGATATTTTCATTGTTTTTACGTTATTATACAAACAATTTATTTAAAAACTACATGTGTATCTAATTTTCGCAAAATATTTGATAACAACTATTAAAACTTTATACTTACGTATGAAAGGTTATGTTTTCGTATTTTTGCTAACTGAGGCTTTTGCAGCCTTTTACACAGCAACGTACCATTGTTAAAGTAAAAAAGACAATCCCAAACAAGCAAAAGAACACAAATATGCACTAATATTTCGCTTATATTTAGTAATTTATGCAAACAATTTGTTGTACAACAAGGAACGAAATTATTGTTTGCCACGAATTTGCTTTTGTGGCAAACACAAAATATTGAACTGACAGGGACAAAAATATTTTATCTGTCTCTTTCCTTCTTATGAGGAACTATATACATCTATCACGTTCTATCTTGGTATTATTATTTGCTTGTCACCTCTAGGTATCCTTCCTCTGAGCCCCGAGGGGAAAGGCAAAGGGATCTAGCCCATACAGCCAAGTCTTCAGTTTAGAACCATTTGAAAATCTTAATTCTACGTTCCAGCTTCAGGAACTGTGCTGGAAAAATACTTGGGAAGGTTACCTAGACCCAATCATCCCAGTTTAAATACCACCCGTAAAACGATAGTGAGTAAAAATCACTATCGTTTTACGGGTGGTATTTTTCGTTTGTCAGCATGTCGGCGTATTCTTCATTTGTGTATCCCGGTATTTTAAAACGAAAATCCAAAAATTACGAAGGAAAGCAGCACGGTCCGTAGCACGTATGCACGGCCAAACAGTTAAATACAACTAAACTAAACAAAAAAGTTCCGTGGAGTCAGCCCCAGCCTAACTAAAAAAAAGCAAAGAAGAGTAGCATGGCCCTTCCCTTAGCGTAAGAAAGAGACAAAACATGTCATTTTCTGACATCACGCAAAGGGACCGTTGTTACCGCCGTTAGCAGCGTCAGGTAGCAATAAACGTTTACTGAATTGGCCGGTACGATAATTACAAATTATGTTTTTTTTTTAAAGTTAGCAATTTTTTGAATCCGAATTTAATACCGTTGAAAAGGTGACTATTAGGGAACTAACTTAAAGTAGAATAAATAATTGAAACACCGTAATTTTTTTTTATTTCCGGTTGAATTTGATCGCAGTTTTTTTTTTTTTGTATTTTGTTTAAAGTGTAACATCACATTTTTTAACCCTAGTTTGAAGGAAGTTCCTGCGTATTTTAATCACAAATGTTTATGACTACCTATAAATAATAAAAAAATACTAAAATAATGAATAAAAAATAATTACAAATGCTTGTAGGTAAGATTTTGGAAAAATCTCAATAAAATATAAAAATTGACATATCTCCCAAACTATAAAACTTTAGTTAGGGAAAGTAAGGTCAAATAATTAGCAAATGACCTCCTCTATATGCAAATTTACTATGGTGGGTTCAGTTCCAATCATCCTGTATATTCTGCTGTCAGGTAGACGATTAGTGCAACGTACAGCTTTTATTGATTAGTGCTGTACCTTGATACTTAATAATTTGTTTTTTTTTTATTATATAGTTATTGTTATTTTTATACACTTTTGCTTTATATACTCATACAACTGTTGCATCTTCAGTTAGCTTTGCATTTCGGTATTATGAGTGAGGATGATGAGCAGCAGGAGCAATATTTATCTGTATCTTCTAATAATGACAGCTTACATAGCATTCCTTTAACTCAGAAAGAGTCTGCATTCACATTTCTTAGGTGTACCTAAAAACTTTAATCTAGGGCATATAAATGCTCAGAGTATACTAGCACATTACACTGAGTCATTCGATTTAAATAATGTTCATGCCGTACTCGTGTCTGAAACCTGGTTCAAACCTTGTTTACCTTCTACTGCATATTCCTTGCTTGGTTTTCAGCTTATACTAAATGACCGCGTTGGGAAGAGTAGAGGTGGTGTTGCCATCTACCTACGTGCACATATCCCCTTCAATATTATCGCTTTTTCTCACGTCTCCAATCCTTCTAATGAGGCAGAATATCTATTTCTTGATGTCACACTGTCTCATGTTCACGTACTGCTTGGTGTAGTTTACAGTCCCTCTCCTACTATTAATTATTTTTCTTCTCTTGAAAACATCATTGAAAATTTAACCCCTTCGTTTAACCACTCTATCATATTGGGTGACTTCAATACCTGTGTACTCAGAAACGATCAGCGTTCTCAATCTCTCATATCCCTTTTTAATGGTTGCAATCTCACACTTTTGCCTCTCAATGCTACTCATTTCTTTCCTAACTGCAAACCGTCTCTTCTTGACTTAATCATTGTGTCGTCTCCTGAGCATGTTGCCAAACATGGACAATGTAGTGCTGAGGCTTTCTCATTCCATGACCTCATTTTTCTGTCCTATAAAATTCGTCCTCCTAAATCTAAGGCTAAAATCCTTTTACAACGTAATTTTGGTGCCATTGATACGAACTTATTGCGTGCTGATGCGCGTGAGATTGATTGGTTGGCGATTGGCGCAGCTGATACTTAGGATGCGCAAATTGACCTATTTAATAACAAAATTTTACTACGAACAACATACCCCTATTCGCCCGGTCAGAGTTAAGCATCTTCCTGCTCCGTGGCTAACGGACGATATTAGAGAACTAATAAAAAAGAAAAATAGAGCTAAGGCTAAATATAAAACTGACCCTGACAAATATCGCGACAGGTATATACGTACACGTAACATCTGCAATAGGATGTGCAGGGATGCCCAACGCCAACATATCCATAAATCTGTTCAAAACGGTGATCTATTTTATATATATTCTATGTATAATAAGTATGTATATACAAAAAAAAATGTATTTACGTATGTTTATCCGTTATCTAGTACCCATAACTCAAGCTTGGCTTACTTTGGGGCTAGATGGCGCTGTGTGATTTGTCCGACAATATTTATTTATTATTATATCTCTACTTCGGCAAATTTTAATTGCAAAGTGAAAGACAAAACTCTTGACGAGATTTTTTCACTTCCAACTCCAGGCGGATAGTCTGGAGTTGGAAGTCCTTTTTTCTTTAGTCAATTTACTGAATGTGATGATAAGAAGAATGTACTATCTGTAGCTTCGAATGCGGTGGGGGACGATAGCATCAGTCGTCATATGCTATTACCTATCCTTGACATTGTCCTTCCTGTAATAACCTTGGTCCTTAACAATTCCATTACTTCTGGTATTTTCCCGTCCGCTTGGAAGATTGCTTACATTATCCCTTTACCTAAAAAGTCGAATCCTTCTTCTCATTCGGATTATCGTCCAATCTCAATTCTTCCTTTTCTTTCCAAAGTTCTAGAACGCCTTGTTGAAAAACAACTTACCTTCTTCCTCTCCAAAAACAATATACTCAATCCTTTACAGTCTGGTTTCCGTCCAGGTCATAGTACGACTGGTGCTTTAGTTAAAATCACGGACGATATCCGCTTTGCAATGGACTCGTCGCAACTTACTGTTTTATGTCTATTAGATTTTAGTAATGCATTCAATACAGTCGATTTTCACATACTTTTAGAGCGACTACGTTCTCTTAACATATCTCCTACAGCAATTGACTGGTTTCATTCTTACCTGTATGGTCGCCGGCAGCGTGTACGCCTCGACAATAAGCTTTCCTCTTGGTGTTCTACGACTGCTGGCGTACCTCAGGGTAGCGTATTAGCTCCTATTCTATTTTGTATATTCACTGCTTAATTCTATTACGTCTAATCTTCAATCCTTCTACCATCTCTATGCTGATGACTTGCAAATTTATTCACATGACTCTGACCTAATCTCTTTAATCGACTGGGAAACTGTTCCACCAATAACTTTTAATAATGTTCGTATCATATATAGTGAGAGTGTTAAAAACCTAGGTATTTATTTCGACAGAACCTTTTCCTGGACGGTGCAGATAGCCAACGTCAGCAGGAAGTGGTTTGCTGCAGTTGACTCTCTTCGTCGTTTGCGTAATTTTCTCCCCATTGGCACCAAAATTTCGCTCGTACAGTCCTTGCTTCTTCCTATCCTTGACTATGCTGACTCTTGTTACCTTAGCCTCACTGAAGACCAATTAAACAAACTTGAGCGCCTTCAAAATTTCTGTATTCGATATATATTTGGACTTCGTAAATATGATCATGTTTCCGAGCTTCGCTCTCAGCTCACGTGCCTCCCTATAAAGTTAGGTCGCAACTTGCACATTCTCTCTCTTATTTATTCTATTCTTTTCAATCCTACTTCTCCTGGCTACTTGAAGGAACGTTTTATTTATCTCAGTGAGGTACAGGATTGTCGTGATTGCGGTACACGTAGTACTCTTTCCCTTCGTCTATTAACACCATCTCACTCTTCGCAATATTACGCTAAGTCGTTCTCGGTACGAGCTGTGCAATTATGGAATGCTTTGCCTATTTCTATTCGATGTGCACAATCTTTAGACTTCTTTAAAAATCTTGTGAAGTCTCACTTTCTCTCTATCTAGCTTATATTATGTTTATGTACTCTTCTTATGTTACGTCTATTGAATGTAATTGTTTTGGTGCAATAAAGTGTAAAAATAAATAAATAAATACTACCACTGAGCTACATCCTTTTGTTCTTACTTTGGCACCTACATGATTTGCTAGTTTGTTGTTGGCAAACGTATGATGATGTATTAGAAACATTATGTGTGAGCATTTTATGTACATATGTGACTGAAGAAGCAAACACATGTTATTTTTAATATATATATCCTTATCCATTGCAGTAGCGGCACGCTATGGTGACCGTTTTGACATATTACAATAGTGACGTGAAATGTCAATTTATTATCGAAAAAAATATAATCTAATCTATAAGTTTTTGTTGCAAGTAGTACCTGATTAAAAAGGTTTAATAAAATAAAAATATAAATGTTTACTTAATATATTTGAACGAACTGAATATTGGAATGAAAATGAATATACATACTTTATATGCACACAAGAAACAAATCAATACAAAAAGAGATCAAAAAAGGTGCCACGAAAGGCCATATTTAATCAGATTTGTCCATACTGCTATTTTCACTGTCGTCACTGCTATCATCACCTACATCTATACTATCTATACTATTATTATAAAGAGGAAAGATTTGTATGTATGTTATGAATAAACTCAAAAACTAATGGGCCGATTTCAAAAATTCTTTCACCATTAGAATGCTACAATATAAATGATTAACATAGGCTATAAAATATTTTGAAAATAGTTAAGAATCCGTATGAAAACTTCGATAATGTATGAAAAAGATACCAAAAAATCCTTATACCGCGTACGCTGCTGAAACTATTGACAATAGAGCAAAGTAATGTACTACAGTTTTATAGAGGACATCAATATCTACAAAAAAGTCCGCGATACCACATGTCTAACTATTACAGTTACGTCACAATAACTACTTTTTCATGTTAAAATATGCTATAGTAACGCCGGTACAAACTAGGCCACATTATTCGTACCTTGGTATTAATCCTTATCCAAATAAATCATTTCGTATTCAAGACTGTTTCAATGCCTGTAGGTTACTCTTTGAATAACCGAAATCGGACATTCCATTCCAAAGATATTACGGATTTTGTTCTGTGTTTTAATTCCTTGCTTGCGACACCGGCGGCCACAGCGCGTGGCAGCCGGTGGCGCGGCGCACATCTATGAGATAGGTACCCGCGCGGCTCATTCGCGCGCTACCGACATTGAATGTTTTGGCTTTTTCATACCACATTTTTTTTTGTTCCAGTTAAAAAGTTCTTTTCAGAAAAGCGTGCCTCAAATCATCACCTTTGTGGCAATCAATTGAAACTCTCAATTTGCGCACGAATATGAGAGCACGTTTAAGTAATGACGGCAACGACAATTTCTCACAAAAATTACTTAAACTTGGAAGTGGAAAATTACCATCTCCAATTGCACATAGCCTCCAAGTATTATTGGATAATGAATTGGCTCAAACTGTTCACAGTCTAGAAATCCTTATAGAGACAATCTATCCCGACATCGAACATCTTACAGAAAGAAATTTCGATTGGCTCTATTCGAGGGCGATCGTCTCACCGAAAAACAGCTCAGTAAATGAGATAAACAAAATTATCATTGAAAAAGTACCAGGTGATTTTAAATGTTACAAGTCTATTGATAACGTGTGCAACATCGAAGATACAGTACACTATCTACAAGAATTTTTAAATTCTCTCTATCCCGCCGGCTTGCCACCACACGAACTGAAATTAAAAGCAGGTACTCCCATTATGCTATTGAGAAATTTAAGCCCTCCCAATGTGTAATGGCACAAGGCTTTTGATAAAGGAATTACAAGACAATCTGATTATAGCAACAATCATCACCGGTCCCACGGCCGGACAGCTAGCTCACATTCCGCGGATCCCGATGATACCAACAGATTTGCCCATGTGTTTTAAAAGGTTACAGTTTCCTGTAAAGGTATCGTTTGCCCTTATAATAAATAAATCCCAGGGACAAACTTTCTCGATGTTTGGCATCGACGAATGCTTTTCTCATAGCCAATTATATATTGCACTTTCTCGAGTAGGATTCCTTAAAATCAATATATTTTATTAACATCTACGAATACCACTGCCAATATAGTATACAGCCTTAAGGTAGACATATTGGAAACTAAAAAAGTAAAACCTATTAAATTAAATAAATATAAAGTCTCGAAATATATGTTATATATATCAAAATAAATGTAAAAAAGAAATGTAAAAATAAAACTAAAAACAATATAAATAAATAAAAAATAAACTTTCCGATTGTAATTAGGGTTATGAATAAAAACCAATAAAAAATTAAATACCACTAAGTACGTACCACTTAAAGTAATTTGTCTGAAAAAAGCTACTTAAGAAAAACAATTTAAAAAACTCTCTAAAGATACATTTACTCTTCGTTTATCCCAAAATGTTTAAAAAATAAATGTCCACCCGTGCGAAGCCGGGGCGGGCCACTAGTTAATTATAAGTTCGTATTCTAAAATATTATCTATTTTCACATCTCTTTCATAATCTTCCCTTATTAATTAAACAGTTCTATTCACAACCTTTTCCCAGTCTTCTTTAGTCACATGTTCACAAGCTTCTTCTAATATTTTTAGCATTTTTGTTGTGGTAAATGGGGGTTTTCTGTTTTGTGTCTAGCAGAATATCCCTTAATTTGCGCCCACACCAACTCAATTGCATTATATTCACAATGGTAAGGCGGTAACCGTATAACTCTGTGCCCTTGTTCTAACGCTATTTCGTCAATGACGTATCGGATCTTGGTTGGTTTGTTTTCTTTTAAAAGAGGTACTAATTCCGCTTTTAACATATTTATGTTTGCATTTACGCCATTTTTTTGAAGCCATGCGACGATGTCAGCTTTCTTTTGGGATTAGGCAGGTGGCTTGCCATTTTGTATCGAGTCCTCGGTATCCGAGTTATGGGTATGGGGCGTTGTCCATAATTATAATAGATGTGTAACGGACCACAATGAAATAACATTGTTGCCGTCACAAATAAAACTAACCTTGCATTCATATGGATATATGTAGTCGAATTATGTATAAAATAACGCCTAGGAATGTAGGTACATCGTTCGCTACTTTATTTAATAGGTCATTGTCGTTCATACTTGGTTTGAAAGACGCTTCACATAGTGTTCGATTCTCGCTGCCTGCCTCGCGGGCGAGCGGGCGTGATAATATGCTATTGAAGGTATCACGGCTGTATGCTTAGGAAAAATGTTAACTTGTAAGAGGGTAGACGTATACCAGACGAAGTGGCGTGATATTCTTGAACTACCAATCAGCGCGCGGTTACGAGTCTGAGATAAAAGGTGTGTTGTGATTCATAACCAGTATAAGCTACTTAAATGGAACGAAATAGATTCGAATATTGAACGACGAGTTGTTATAGAATATTCTAGAAAATTTTGGAAAGAGAGACATAGATACGCAGAGAGGGGTGAAGGCTTGATGGTAGGTGGATGATATAAAAACGGGGGGTTCGTTAGTTCATGGCTTTTTTAGTGTGAAATTTTAAGGTAATAAGACGTATCTATAATTGTTCGCGAAGGGTTTGTCGGTGTGAATCTCTGGAGTGATAGGACGTATCTCTGATAAATCGCGGAACGTTTCTTTTTATTATTAATTTTAATTTCTTTGTGTTAATATTGTGTTGAGAACGGCATTGATTCTTTGCCTTTGAGCGGCGTAGCGAGATATGAGACAATTAAGTTGTCTAATTCTAATTAGACAACTTAATTGTCTCATATCTCGCTACGCCGCTAGTCTAATTGATTGTAACGTTAAGCTTGGGTATGGAATCAATGTAATGGTAGTTAACTTAATATTTAGTAAACCGGTGTTTAATATTTCGCTAACATTCATGTTGATTGTTCAAATTGTGTGCAGCGTAGACGAACCATGGGTGCTCCGGCGCCGATGGTAGTAGCGTGGCGCATGTTGGGTAATCAAAATGGCGCGGTTTTGTGATATGCAAATTCTAGGAATTGAAACGTAGCATTATTTGTCCGCGGTGGGGTTTCTTTTATGGAGTTTAACTTCTCGTGTTAATTTTGTTTTAAGTATAGCGTTGATTCTTTATCTTTGAGCATTGTGCACGGAATTGGCGGTACATCTGCCGATCTTTGTAACGCTGCGCTGGGATGTTGATTCAATGTGATCGCGTTTAAGTAATTAGGTCATAAATCGGGTTCTAATATTTCATCGGGTTTAGTGTTGGTTATTTAACTGTGTTGTACGATGTGGCCAGAATTCCAAGGGTCACAGACCTTTGAGTATGGCGGCGGTACCTAGTTATCTAACCAACATTGTCAGGCGAGTTCTAACATCGACAAATTGGTTAAATAGGGATTGTGGTTATTTCACACTGAAGAAATTTAGCTATCTTAGGGACGTAAATTCGTGAAAGTACGAGGCAGTTAACCTAACGGAGCCGCCAAACCTCGTATCTGGTAGACGTAGGCAGCTGGTTATGCCTTGAGACGGGCCAGCGACTGATTTTGCCCTTAAAGGGATCAGTTACGTCTCCCAGGTGCTTGGGTTCGCGAGCTTTCAAAGTGGTAGGAGCTCGTCGAAGTGAATTCCGTCCAGCGTATGCGGGCCATGGAGATTGATCGCAACCCAACCATACTGGTCTCATTTATTTATATATGTATATATACACACACACTTATTTCCTCTGTTAGGAGTCATGGTTCGCGTCCCAATTAGGTTAGAACCATGACGTACACACAGTTATAGGCCATAGACAAAGTCGAGGCTAACTACCTTGCATACCCTAGTTTCATTAGCAAATCAACCTTTGCACATCGTTGATTTGGGCTTAGCCACCTTACACATCACACGTTTAACGTAATACAAACTCAAGAAGTTATTATACACGAGTATCTTAGATTAGATATTGTAGGTACTCATTTTATTAAGATCTAGTTAGGAGATAGGTAGGTAGTCGCGATGAATATACGCGTTAGTTAACATACAGCGTGGTAGGCGCGTCAGACGATATTTATAGGGACAGTAGGTACAATTACTGATTAGTTCTTAAGCTAATCGCGACGTGCGTGATAAGTAGCAAGCGGTTACGCTAAGCGGTCGAATCAAGGGTTTCGTTCGGTAAAACGTCCGGGTGATCATATTATCCTACGGCGTGATGTTAGTACCTTTGCGGTGAGAATAAAGGAGTACGAGGGTAGGCGCGTCGCGAGAATAGGCTAACATTTTAGTGGTTGTAGAGTCACGGTGGTGGGCAATAAATAATAGGCTGCATGTGTCTAGATAAAGCGTAGTCTTGGGGCCTGCAACTTAATTATAACATAGATATGCAGGTAGCCTGATTCTATGCTCATTGCATACTTAAAATTATTAAATTACCTTTTGACTGTGGTTACGAGTCGAAAAACATTTGGCTTAGAGATAAATAGTTGAATCTTTTTGTGGGTTACATGTTCAGAGCTCGAGGGGTGCTTTATTCTGGTCAACCGATAATCTATACGCGACTACTAAATTAAAGTAGTACATTTGCCAGAATCTAACTCACCCGAGTCTCCAGGATTAGTAAACTCTTCCAGCGGTTTTCATTAACGCTTCTCTAGTGAATCTATGTAGTTCCTTGAGAATTTGCATCCCCGCGCCCGAAAGGGGGTCTCTGTCTTCGGACGAGCGCCGATTGAAACAGGTAATGCTGTCTTTCGGATTCCCTCGGTACGGCAAGGGATTTTCACATCTTAGAAGCCTTATAAGCCTCGTAGGGATAGCCTTGCAGTCGTTTAAGACAACCAAAGGTTGGACGGTTCGGTCACGGTCAGAGTATTTAATTGTTAATATACAAAACCAGCTTAATGCTTACCATTCAATAATAAAGTAGTGCAAACATTTAAGTGAATTCAATAATTCAACCAGCCTACCTAATCGAACACAATTTAGATATGTAACTATTAACTTGCTTCTTGGCAGCTCATGCGAACTGAAGGACGTTTGGCGTAAAGAAAATAGTCGAATAGTTTTGTGCGTTACATGTTCAGAGCTCAAAGGGTGCTTTATTCTGGTCAGCCGACGAGTTTTATTCGCGTTTGTTAATCTGAAGTAGTTTATTCGCCAGAATTTAACACTCTCACCCATGCGTCGTTGTCGAGCGGCGATGGGTTAACACAACCCGAGTCTCCAGGACTGGTAACCACCCAGCGGCTTCTATTAACGGTTTTGTGTAGTGTTATGTAGTTCCTCTGGAATTTGCAATAACTGCGCGGATAAGAAGGGTTTCTAGGCGTTTCTAAAGAGCGCTGGATGTAACAGGAATGGGCTGACATTCTAGAACCTTGACATGCGATCCAAGTTCTACATCAGAAACGTTATAAGCCTCGTAGGGACCACTTTGAAGTCAATTAAGACAACCAAAGGTCAGACAGAACAATTGAGCTGTTTCAAGACTTAACCATTAATACTCATAATAGATCGCACTAGTCTGGCGGTTTTGCGTTCGGTCGAATTTAACCTAAATAGTTAGAGCAATATCCTGAAGTAACACTCTGCAAATGCCGTTACCAACCTTATCAAAGTCTCTCAAGTGAGGAGACTTTTCTACTGCCGGTTGAGCAGGAAACTTTACTTGATTAATTGTTGCCTATATTGTTTGGAAGTCTGGGCAATAGACAGTGACAGTGGTGATTGAGAAAAGCGCCCTGGCTGTTACATTACAAGACTGACGAATGTATAGATGACGCTCACAGTACATTTTATTATAAACAAATACGTTATCTGCGGACGCAACTGAGGGATTTGTCTTATTTGTAATAACTGATAGCGGTGGCATAGTGGCGATTTGACCGATTGCAATTCAGTTAGATTGTGCTCAAATAACCTTATACAATCATTGTGTTCAGTTAGCGGACGAGAAGGTTAATACTTGTGCTATTGCAAATTGATGCTTGCTTTAAAATTGAAAAATCAAATTAGTGGTGGTAGAAAGCGTAGAAATTGGTATAGTGAATATTAGCTAAAGTGGTATGAAAAGGAAAATCAGGAACTTAGGTGGTTTCTGGGGAGAGACCCATGTGATGATTCCTAAATTGCCTCAGATAAATTTAAAAATACAAAACAAATTTAATAGAAGACTGAGAAGTCGTTAAATAAATTGTAAGAACAATTTTCTCATACTCACATATGTTACATACTCGTAAGATCAACGAGATGAATTGGGAATGGTCAGATGGAGGGGTGTTGTCGGCGGTCTCTCTCTTTCCTGATTCTCCTTTTCACATATAGTGGGAGTGTTCTCTATGTTATGATGGCATTCAGAGCTGTACATAGGGCGAACACTAGCATTCTAGGTAATATGCCACTGCCCCGCGGGGCTAGCGCGAGCCAGAGCGTTCTCTATCTTATATTTGAGCTCTAAATTGAATATAGGTTGCTTACTAACCTTCCTCTTTCATATCATTTAATATAGGTTATATGCCATTGCCCCGAGGGGCTAGCGCGAGTCAGAGCGTTCTCTGTCTTTAATTGAGTTCTAAATAGAATCCTGGTGGTGGGTACTAAAATTATCTTACTACCGAAAATAACTATGGATTGTCTTGTTATCGCCTTACGGAACCGTTAACTTGAACTGAATATCGAGATAGTAATAACAACCATTCACACTACGAAGTGACTCCATAGGTTATTTCTCCCCGGCCTTGTGAGTCTGATAGGAGCGGTGGTTTAAACACTTTAATCTTATACTTAATTCTGATTCGAATTTTGGTGAGGGGTATAAATGCTCTACTACATCAATAGCTAAACTATAACTAAATCTAGGAAACTCACGTTCCAATTCTGAGGGTTCACATAAGATGCTAGGTATATAACTTCGTAGAGTCCTTGTCTAGTAATAGGATATCATTAAATCAATTACAGTGTTATACGAATAGGCATAGAGATTAGGTATAATCCAATCAACGTCTAAACTACGAGGGTCATCTGATTCCGCAGAACCTTCTTCGGTACTTGCCTCCATCTATCAAGAGGCGGGTCCTAATCAATAAAGAAACAATCAGAATTCGATAGGGTATGGTACAACTCTAACAGTCCGATTGAGATAGAGTAGTTAAGAAAGTACACATTAAATCTTTGATATTTATAATGTCCACTAACTAAGTAACCAAAACGTAAAGCTGACTATTGGATCTTCCCATATATATAACCATATTGAGTAGAGACAGGAAAATAACCTTAGGAATCGTTACTCTTTAAAGTACTGCGGTGCTACGTTATTTAGGAAGCTTAACTGGTAGGGTTCTCGAATTGCTTAGCCATCTCAACCACGAAAAGGACTCTGGGTTGCTGCTCACAATGTAGTTGCTACTAAGACGATCACTGCCAATAATTTAACTTGAGGGTTGACGTGACACATCTGAGACACCTAATTAATAAGTTTAGTTAAGTAGATTGATTTTAGGTCAAGAAGTAGTGACAATTAAAATCAGGAATTCTAGAATATATATATCGTCAATACACTAGTGGTAGTTCAGGTACAGATTAGATACAGGAGTAGTTATGTGCGGGGTAAGGAGGTAGATAAACAAATAAAACAGGAGGGCGAGACATATAAAGGTAGAATATAATATTATATAGAGTAGCTCTGTACATAACATAAGTAGATACATAATGTAGGCGGGGTGGTAACGAGGAAATGAGTTAAGTAGATGAAATCAGAAGGCGGGGTTTAGTTGTACATAGGTACCTAGTCAGATATATATTTAAGCTATTTATATATAAGTAGTAATTAGAGTCTCCCCTCTGTATCACATAAATAAATAACAAAAGAATACATAAAACAAACAGATAGAAAGGGGGGGAAGTTACAGATGGATCTGGGAGGCTTCACAACAATGAGGTAAACCATTCAGTAAACTTTTTTCCATTCATTTCTTCATGATAGTCGCCAGTGGTTTTTGACGCAAAAGCCATGAGAGAACCTTCGACAAACCCGTTGATGGTTCCGGCGTGACAAATTATAAGTCACGATCCTTTTCCAACAGGAACTTTGGACGTAGATGCTGCAGTGTCATCGGTCTAAGAACGGCTTACAGTATGGTTAGCCATGCTATGTTTCATCCAAAAACACAGCATTTTGCCAATTTTCAATTTATATACAATTTGATCTAACCTGCTTTGCGTGCTTCCGCCACCAATTTTCAATTTCTTTCACTTGCCGTAAAAATCTTATCTATCTTGCCATCACGATATCAAATCTTTCCATCAATATTTTGCGTTTGTTACGAAATTCAACGGTCTTCAAAATCTTCGTTAAAGAACTTTCCCCACCGAGGAATAATTCAGCTTCCTTCAATGATTGCACTAATTTTTTTCTTGTTGGATACACCTTCCGTAAATAGTAGCTATCGATGCCTACGAGTTTATTTTCTTCAGGGCAAGTCTCGCCATATTTTTCTTTAGTTATTCGTCTAACAGTTCGTTGTCCAATATTAAGCGCATCAGCTACGCGTTCAACCACCGACGTTATAGGTAAAATTGGCCCTCCATTTTGAGATTCACGATCGGAATAGTTACTAAGGCGTATAACGAACTCACAAGTCTGACTGTTTAGAACAGTTCTCTGAGTACCTACGTTCGGCCATATCGACGAAATCCACAACAAAAGACGTAAACAGAGTCCAAATTAACGAGCAAGGGTCAACAGTAATGAAGTATCAATATCCGAAATCCAAAACCGGTCAAAACTATATCACAATCGCAGTGCAAGTGCACTCACAGTTTGTACTTTTCGAAGCAACGTCAAGTCGAAACTGCTTTGTTTTGCATTGACGCGAGTTTGCCGGAGGTAGTAGTTGTGCTGGCCAGCGATACTATGTGACAATCGTATTAGATTTCATTTTTAAAAATTTTGAATTTCGATAAACAAATGCCGAGTTGTGTGGTAAATAAGCACACCAATAATTATAATCTTATAAAAATATAAAATAAATGTTCGCGGGATCCTAATAAATATAGTTTAGAAATCAATATAATAAATAAATTTTGTGTCCTAAAATTATACATTCGATAAATTTTATGCACGTCACTATTGACAATAAAGAACAGCAATTTGCTCCTTCAAATGTAATTATTAATTAATACGAAACTTCATGAGTGGACAAACGTCAAAACGGCGATCATAGCGTGCCGCTACTTTAGTAAATGTATGTACAAGCAGTGGCGTAGCGTAGTGGGGGCGGCAGGGGCGGCCAGCCCCGGGCGTCACTTTTTGGGGGGCGGCAAACTTTCTCAAAAATAATAAAAATATTTCAACCATTTCATATTTTTATCGCAACTACAAATTCGGACCAATTGAATTTTTTTTAAGAATTTTTCATTACTTATTCTGTGACGAATTCGGCGAATCCCCTTTCTTTAAATATTGTGTAGCAACTGCTGACAACAGCGTCTATACTGACTTGCGGGGATTCTCCGTAGATATTTTATTTTAAAAACTATAGGTACGGGTAAGTCCCTTCAAGGAAGTACTTGTTGCTTTGACAATTCAATTCAAAGAAAGTTTTATTGATGGATCGTCTGTTGTCCATTTCACATTGTCTCGTATCGTAATTAATGTTACGCTTTAAAACTGTAATTTCTGTGCAAATAAGTACGTGTAGTGGTTGTGAAATTATTGAGCTTTGTGAAAAATTGAATTACGTGTACCTACATTCAACAATGTGAACTGTAACTTTTTAATTTAAAATCTAACCCGAATAATGCAAAATAATAACGATTGTTCTTGCTGAAAAGTTCTCTAGAATTAATGTATGTAATGTATAGTATACATTAAATTGAAATACCTAAATAAGAGGGCGGCAAAATTGTCTTCCGCCCCGGGCGGCCGACACCCGCGCTACGCCGCTGTGTACAAGGGATAAGGCGAGATCAAACTCGATAATCTTTTTTTTTGTGGCGTACAAGCATACGGCCCACCTGATGTAAAGTGGTTGCCGTAACTTATGAACTACAGCAACTCCTTACGAGTTGGTCTTTGTCAGTCAGTCGCAGGAATACAACAACACTCCAGGGAGACGTTATTTGGATGCAATTTTCTGTGAGGTGGAGGTACTTCCCCAATTGATCTGCTTTGATGCTCCCTACCTGTGTTAACAGCCAGCCAGACTAAGACAAGCAGACATATTCATGCACTTAAAATATTTCTCCTGCTTGGGAATCGGGAACCACAAACCTAGGTATTAAAGCATAGCATTGCTAACCACTTCACCACCGGGTTTTAACTCCAAACTCTGGTCTACATAAATGACCTCTGCTCCATATAACTACATAATGCAAATTTTTTACATTTGCAGATGATACTGCCGTTATCTTTACGCAGAATCGTGGAGCCGGATTGTTCGTGTTGCTCAGGGAGGACTTAATGTTAGTTAAGTTGGTAACAAAGTAACCTTCTCACTGCAAATGCGGCAAAAATTAAATTTATCGCTTTTCGAATATCTGGGCGATCACGGCCCAAGGAACGGCTTCTGATAAAAATTCGCATTATGTAACCAAATTAACAGTCCACATCATCAATCAACATATCAATGTATGTTTCTGGAACATGTTGATTTAATCTTACGGAAAGATGTAGAAAACATGTTTAAAAAAAATTCAGTTCTGTTGCTGACTCGAATTTACTGAGGTTAGTTTACCTAAGTATTTGCCTATCGATTTTGGGGTACTGTATAGAGCCGTATGGTGTGCAGTGCAACTAGAGATGGGCTGTCAGTAAATACTAAATAGTATTTACTGAGTAGGAATGATAAATATTAGTATTTATCCATTTTTACTGAGTATTTATCCAAATGCATGGAGTAAAAAAAAATAAACACAGAAAGACTTGAAATTTTAGTCTCCCTTCAACGGAAGGGGTTTAGATCATATTCCGCCACGCTGCTCGAATGCGGATTGGCGGAGGCCAGTGTTTTCAAGCCGCCCGAGGGCCACTGACTTAGCTTAACGACTGTCATCTATCGAAAATAGCCGGGACCGACGGCTTAACGTGCCCTCGGAGCACGGAAAACTCGAGATAGATAAACCCATCCATAGACAGACTGCGGTAGACATTGCTTAACCTGCGTGTTCGGTTAGAATGACATGCGCAACGACCCCATCGAGCTGATTTTTTTAAGATATTTTTATACCACTAAGGTGGCAAACAAGCTTACGGCCTGCCTGATGGTAAGCAGTTACCGTAGCCTATACACATTTGCAACCACCAGGGGTGTCACTCTTGCGTTGCCGATCCTGTAAGAACCTCTTCACGCCTTTTTGAAGAACCCCATACTGTAGTCCCTTGGGAAAACCTAGGCAGGGAGCTCATTCCACAACTTAATAGTTCTCGGTAGAAAGCTTCTCAGGAACTGCACAGTACGCGACCATTGCGGTTCCAGTGTGTGAGGGTGAATTCCCAGCCGTCGGCGAGCAGTGCGATGGTAAAACGAGGCTATTGGCATGATATCGAACAAATTCATTGTACAATCCATTGTACAATCGGTAGAACACGCAAAGGGAGGCGAAATCTCTCCTTAGACTCAAGGGCTCAATACCGTGTGTGAGTTTAGGATCATCGACGATTCTCACAGCTCGTCTTTGCACCGAGTCACAAGGTCCTAGCTGGTAACCAGGTGCCCCCGCCCAGAGATGACTACTACTTCATATGCGGTCTGACTTGGGACTTATCTAAAATATAAGTCTTTGGCCCGCGCTGAAGTACTGTTTGACTCTGTTGAGCACACCAAGTTTCTTTGACGCCAGCTTGACCTTTTCTTCCAAGTGGCTTCGGTACTGAACCTCGATGGAGATCTCGACGCCGAGAATCCCAATACCCTTGGCAATGGTTAGTCGCGTGTTCTGGAATTGGGGGACTACAGCAAATGGGGTTTTTTAGCGGTGAACGCGCAGACTTGTGTCATGGTAGGGTTGAATTGAACCAAGTTCAACCGTCCCCAGTCGGACACTCTACCCAAAGCTCACTCTATTTCAGACACAAGTCTAACGCGGTTTTCCTCCACAAGTGAACGAGGGGTACTAGCACGGCCTGTAATAAGTGACCCCAGTACTATCGTCTGCATAACAATGAATGCCGTCAATTGACAACATGTCATTGATATGCAGCAGAAACAGCGTTGGGTACAATACAGAGCCCTGTGGGACACCAGCATTGATATCCATGCTATTGGAACAACCACCGTCAACCACGGCTTTGATGCATCTGCTGAGTAAGAAGCTGGCCACCCATTTGCACAAACCCTCAGGTAGCCCGTACGATGGTAACTTCGAAAGAAGACCCCGATACCAGACCCGATCGAACGCCTTTACCATATCTAGGCTGACAGCCAATGCCTCATCTTGACTCTCGATCGCCGAAGCCCAGCGGTGTGTAAGATACACTAGAAGATCACCAGCCGAACGACCGTGGCGAAAGCCATATTGACGGTCGCTGATTAAATCGTGATCCTCTAGATATGCCAGGAGTCGTGTGTTTATCACACGCTCCATCACCTTGGAGAGAACAGAGGTTATGTCAATAGGCCTGTAATTCGATGGGTCTGATCTATCGCCCTTTTTGGGCACCGGGTGCACATTGGCGGTCTTCGACGAAGACGGGACTTGCCCAGTGGAGTAGGAAAGCACGAAATGGCGCGTTAGCACAGAACACAGCTCAGGAGCACACTGCTTTAGCACCACTGCTGGTATGCCATCTGGCCACTCGAATTATGAATGTCAAGGGAGAGCAACGCCCGCTGGACATCCCGTTGGGTAATTGAGACTTCCGACTTGAGCTACTGCACCTCGGGATGGTAGGTGGCACAACTTCCCCGTCATTCAAAGTCGAGTTAGAGGCAAAGAGATTACCCAGTAAATCGGATTTCTCTTTAGCACTGTACGCCAGACTGCCATCCGGTTTCTGCAATGGTGGACATTTTGCGTGGTTCCCTCGCCAGCTTTAGCCAGCAATCAGAAAGCACGGCTCCCAGACGGAAGGCTTGCAAGCCGCTCGCCAACTCTACCGACGGAATCAAACTTTGTTCTAGCGATTACCCTCTTACTGGACCTCGAGGCAGCGTTCAGTTTAAGTTTCAATACAGACACATCTGGATTTCCATTAGCACGCGCCGTGGTCCAAGTCTCGATAGCAGCCTGTTTGAGAAGTTAGGCTTCTTTACAAGGCCGATTAAACCACGGTCGCTTTTTAGCTCCCGCAATAGCCACAAAGCGATTGGAAATGTAGCATTCCATGCCATCTAATATGCCGCAGCTACCGTAGTCGCACAGGATTCGACATCATCTGTTTTGAAAGAAGGCTGCCTCCACGGGTACGACGCGTAGAATTCACGCAAACCGTCCCAGTCTGCCGACTTATAGTGCCATACGCGACGCCATCCGGTAGGCCGAGGTGGGTCACGCCTGGCACAGGGCACTTGGGTCCGGATGAGCCAAGCGGCGCATCCACAGAGATGTTATACTCATCCAGACGTGTGGTCAGCAGAAGGTCCAGTAAGAAGCTTGTCCTCTATCTGTCTGGTACTCTCGTCGCAGAATGTACCAGTTGGGAGAAATCATAGGCTAAAGCAAAGTCATGAGCAGATCTCCCCGCGGAATCAGTGCACTGAGAGCCAAGCCATTCGGTTTGGTGGGCATTAAAATCTCCCAAAATCACTAACTCCGCGGAGGGATACTGCTCGATAACTTTGTCAGTTGCCATTTGCAGGTGCTCAAATAAACGGGCTGTCTGTATCACCGCTATAGGGCCTGTAAAGGCACGCGTAAATTCGGGTGTGGCCGCCATGATCCATGCGCACGGAACATAACGATCCTCCCGGAATTGCTATTTAGCTGCGGTCTTCTGTAAGGTGGAGAGGTGCTTCCCCAGACGGATACTTAGAGCAAGAGGTCTTGCCATGCCCCGCCTACAGAATGTCTGTCAACGCTCGCATTTCAACCGCGTTTATCTTACCTCTCTGCCATACCCAGCTCTCGCTTCTGACACGACTATCGGAACAATAATCGTTGAGTCCACACTCCACATGGCGGTAAGCTCGTGAGCAAAGTCCAAGTATTTAGAAAGTTTTTCTTTCTCGGCTTTCACGAGGTTCTCATCATGGGGAACGGTGACATCAACGAGAATTGCACGGCTCGCCCCCCGATTTATCAACACAATGTCAGGCCTATTGGCGACAATAGTCCAGTCTGTGATGATAGACCGGTCCCAGTAGAGCGTGACATTGCCATTTTCGAGAACTGGCGCCAAGGTACCATACTATAAGTATGTACCATACTTATAGTATGGTACCTTAGAGCTTACAAGGCCATATATAAGTGCAAGTTGCTAGTGTACAATCCTCGCTACTTGATTGTCTGTGCAAGTACTCGCCGTTAGCAAGATGAGAACAACCGGAGACTATATGCCTGAGTGATTCGCCGGGATGGTGGCATGCTCGACAAATGTCGACCGTACCGTCCTTCAGGATATACTTCCGGTAGTTATTCGTCTTGATAACTTCATCCATAATTGCACAGACAAAACCTTCGGTTTCCCCAAAGAAGTCACCGAAACGTAGCCAGGCGACCGACGCGAGCGGATCTACATCAGACCCATTAAGAGCCCTGTAGAACCGCCCGTGTAGCTCCTTGCTCTTCCATATGTCCTTGCGGCTCTGGGTGGTAACCACCAATGGTTTGCGCCAGTTCTCATTTGCCAATGTTAACGGCGTAAGGCCCTTATCAACTGCTACAACGTCGCAATGCATCCCACTTTCACAATGAAGGAAATAATCCCTGAGAGAGCACACCTCACGGTTGTGTAGGTTCTTGACATTTAAAAAGCCACGACCCTCACACTTCCGTGGGATGTACAATCTCATCACCGATGATCGTGGGTGATGCATCGTTAACAGTTTTCGGACCTTCACGTCCAGGGCGTCCAGTTCAGTCTGCGTCCACCTTAGTATGCCGAAGGTGTATATCTAAAGGAGCGCTTCACATTTCACACTGGAGTACAAGGTCGTAGCTTGCGATATACACTGTCCCTCCGGCTGTCCACGCCATCACACTCTACCAATTATTACTCGAAGTCTTTTACGGTACAAGCAAGTACGCCTCTGGAATGCTCTGCCGTTATATATTCAATGTGCTCAAACCTTATCGACATTCAAAAACCTTGTAAAAGCTCGCTATCTCTCTCTTGACTCTGTTTAACTTTACCTGTCTATAATCATTCTGTATTCATTTCTGTAATGACGCCTGATTACGTGATAACTTTTATTAGATTATGCTTACGAATATACTTTTATATATTTATACATGTTTGTGAATGTGTTTATGTATGTATATTTATATATATATATATATGTGTGTGTATGGGTATATATTTGTATATGTAGTGAATATGTAAGTAGTTTATGCGCCTCCTACCCGTTCCGTGTCATTATCGTTTCCTCTACCTCAAGGTTGTCTAGAAGAGATCGCTTTGCGATAAGACCGCCTTTTGTGTTTGAATGTTTACATTTGTCTTATTTGGTGTAATAAAGTGTATTGTATTGAGCAGTCAGAACCCGTTATATACGTTTTCCCATACATTTCGCGGTCGTATACGACCACCCGGGTTTCGAAGGGTTAACAAGGGCATAACCCAACCGTTGAAGGCATGTACTTTGTTGCCACCTGACAAAAGACTTTTTAATACTTTTATCAGACGACCAAAGAAACGCTTTTATGTCCTCATCGGCTATACCCAAAGACTCCGACATACCAAGGTATTTGTATGTTTCAACTTCAGAGAGGGGGCTGCGGGATATTGTCTCAGAGAGTTGCAAACAATCTGAATTTACAACTCTACCCCGCTCTACATGAATGACCGCACATTTGTCAACACCAAATTCCATACCAATAGCATTGCTGAAAGTTTCAGTAACTTTCAGCAACTCAACCAGTCCATGTTTCTTTGGTGCAAACAATTTGAGGTCATCCATGTACAGCAGGTGAGAAATAATCTCACCCCCTCTACGGAGTCGGAAACCCAGCTCTGAATCTTTTACCAGAGTGCTAAGGCGATTCAGAGCTAGACAAAACAACAGCGGACTGAGACTGTCACCCTGGAAGATACCGCGTTGAATCCTTATTGGGTCTACCAATCCAGGAAAAGCTCCACATCTTGGTTGACAAAGGACTGTGGTCCACTGCCTCATACACGAACTGAGAAACGAGCATAGAGTTGCATCTACTTTATACAACTCTAGTACCCGTCTTAGCCATGAATGAGGCACCGAATAATAGGCCTTTTTATAGCCAATCCAGGCAGCAGAGAGATTTTTCCTGTTTCTAATGGGTCTATAGTTCTTAGAGTCCGTGGTACTACCGTTCTCATATAGTAGGAAAGTTACACCAGTGGTCATGAAACTTGGTAGAGATCCAGCTTTAAGGGCTTCCTGATATTGGGTTGCCAAGACAGCATGTGAGTGACGGAACCACTTCAGCCAGAAGTTGTGCAATCCGTCCGGCCCTGGGGCTTTCCAGTTATGTGCCGATCGGATTGCACAGCTAACGTCCTGGGGGCTAATAGATATAGCCACTATGTTCCCAATCAACTCACATGCTTGCTCCACAACTTCAATCCAGGGCCCTTCGGTATGGTTGATAGGCACCGACCAAATGCTTTGCCAAAATTATGATATGGAATCAGCATTCGGAAGCTGTCCATCAACCACACAGCTGGCCGGTCTCTCCCAAGTTCGGTATACTTTCCTTTGGTCGCATTGGAAGAGGCGGTTCTGACAGTACCGATCTACACGCTCCCTATACCGTCGAATACGGTTTGCCCATGCATAAACTTTCTGCTTCAGGAAGTCTACGCGCTCTGTGACCCAGTGCATGTAATCCTGGGATCTAATATTAGTCCCGGCAAATGCCTGGTCCACAAAGCGCATAATTCTCGGACGGTTGTTTCCGAGCCTAAAGCAGATTAGCTTGCTAATGAGGGTACCACACTGATACGCCGCTCGATTCTCAACTGCCATGCAGGAACATCAACAGTTCGTCGCGGAGCCCGGTTATTATCAGGAAACTTAACCTGAGCCACGCGACAAGCTGCTATGGCCGCACAGTAGAGTATCGAGTGTGTATCAGAAAGGTCTTGGCTAGATTCCAAATATGGATTAGTATTTATCACTCGGCGGTGAAGGAAAACATCGTGAGGACACCTGCACATCCAAGAAAATATACTTCGAAAGACTTATGCCCTTACCTAAGAAAGGACTAGTTTTTCCTCTGGGTTGTAGAGGCCTGACTAAAGTAGCTCCATGTAAAAATCAGTATCTTTGCCAAATCCTTAGGCTTAGGTAGCGGACCCCGCCAATCCTAACAGATTAGGAAACGGGATAACAATAAGAAAATGAGCCCTGTACAAAGTTAATATTTATTTACTAGCCAATATTCTTTTATGTATGATGTAAGGGAATTCAGTTGATTGACATTTGATATAACACCACTTCAATCCAATATATTTGGAAATAAGGGCTAAATTGCACAAAAGACATTGTACGTCTAGATAATCTGATATTTGGAATCAGAAGAAAACAATTTTCTATGTAATACAAGACCAAAATACAATCTGTACAATTGTTGTTCCCGTGAGGCATTTTGGTCACCATGCTGTTTGCGACACTATTTTCAAGGCTGTCACGATATATATTTTAGATATAAAATGAAACATTTGTTTATATTGCACCTGGCTGGATTCCATAGAGTGGAACTATTTCCAGAAATTTTGTTAAAATATTGTTATTCTCCAAAAAGAAAAAACCAAAATGTCCTCTTTTCTTTAAATTCACAACACTCATATTTCCTTGATCCATGAATGAATAATTTATGAATAATTAACTAATGAATCTAGAAACATGAAGGCCAGAATCTCCTCCGGACGGAGCCGCCTACTGCTACGTACAGTTACATAGTTCTATTGTCGTGGTCATTAAAACGCAAACATTTTTTTTAAATTTATTTCCTGATTTTAATATTATAATATCTGGTATGAATGCTACTTTGTGAGCATTCTTGTATAATGTCAAATGCAGTATGCCATTCGTTACAATATTTGCCATAGAAATGTTATACAAAACACAACTGACCTCATATAATGCTATCAATTACACATTTACACTTTTCCGATCAAATATTAGTGCGATGAATGTTCAACACTCGAGGACTTGTGTGAGCCCTACACAATTCCTTTTGTTTGAAACATTTGCCAGCGTTATTACAATTATTAACTTCATACATTTACGTTTGTTGACATTTCCTTTTATGGAAGGGTCTAAATGCGGAACTGTTCATGCAGTTTGTGATGTTTGTTTACGCCATTTTAAATAATTGTTACTAAATTGAATTCATGTGACGCATCAAAATATTGAGAAAATTTAATTTGTAGGCATTTCTTCAATTCATTCTCTATGAATAAACAACTTCGTATTTGCGTCTTTTATCTAAGCCTAAGATCAATCACATTTTCCATTCAACAAAGTATTACTTTTGCATTTTATAAAGATACAAAACATTTCTAAGCTATTAAAAAAGGGTCACCATAACTCCCTCAATCTATAACTTCGTCTTTGGTAATAACTTTAACAACGATAGCAGTAAATCGATCAGATTACTAATTTATTTACTATTCATGCACTGTCACGTAATTACTTTAACAAAAAGTGACATTCAATTTAATATATTTTATGTAGAGAATGTTATACCTAATCAGAATAAAAAAAATGCAAAGCATTTGACAAATTAAGCTGTTAATAGGCGACTATCAGGTGGAAGCAGTTGAACTGAAGAATGTTAAAATAAGGCACAATGTCTCTGTGACCACAATTTCAATAATAATCTTGTGAGGAAACAGCGCTGGAAAGTAACGATTTAATTTTATTCACGTAAACTCACTGGACTGAAGAATTAGTATTAGTGCGCGTAACTAAATGGCTGCATACAATACAAAAACGTGCGTCTATTACATTACGAAGATGTGAGTGGTTGCGTCGCCTGATAGCCTACATGTACAACGAATTAAACATTATTAAGGGAGATATTATACAACCATTATCAAATATAAAAATAAATAACGTATATTACAAAGCAGAACATCGACATAGTGGCAACATTTTCCTGTTAGACTAGTCATTAATACCTATATCTACAATTTCTTTTAAAATTATAACTAAGATTGTATCTCATAATCATAATACATTAATCGACTGTCTGTGTTGTAATTAATAGTCAGTTAGGCCTGTCCACTCTGGCCTTAAACATTTATTATTGTTTACAATTTACATACAATTTACTAAAAGTTACAAAGTATTTCCAAAATAAATCGGTTTGAGCGTATTTTAGTAAACATAGTGAGTGAATTGGCACGGCGATTCACTTTGTTTTGCTGCAATAGCATTTGGATGTTTACATTGTTGGTATAAATGAGTTTAATTTTGCAATCCATGGAAAGATATCATAATACAAAAATATTTTGAATTAACATTATAAATGCGAAAATGTTTTTGACCTTCTGTCACATTGAAACTGAGTAATGGAGCACTAAGTTTTACGGCATGGGAATAAGAAACCAGGGCGAGACATTGGCTTTTATAATCCCACGCGATAACAGCTAATATGAATGCGTATGCATTTGTACCATAACACGCTGCATCGTATTGGCTAAACTAGTAGTCAAGTAGCAAAACTACTCTAGAATGGTGATTAAATCGGCCTAACACACATTCCACAAAGCGTTTCAATACCTAGGATAATAGGTTCATACTAAACCTGATCGTATAGTGCCTTCTTACTTTTTCAAGAAACTAAACACAAAGTACATGATTATTATTGATTTGAACGTGTTATAAAGGGTATGAAAACCCATTACTAACATGCTGAGTGCGAGGTGAAAACTAACGTGTTTTTATATTATTTATTTACACTCAGGGTTGAGGGCAAGTGGCTGTCGCTTTTATAAGTGCAGTTGAGTGAGTCAGAAAGCGAACTGTGAGCAAATTCATAAGTAGGGGCTGATGGCGAAAAATGGTGTTTGTGGATATATTTGTATATTGGAATAGGCTCGCCACGCAAAAGCTTAAAATAACGTGTTATGTGTATGTCCTGTTATTAAAAGACTGTAAAACCGGTCATGCTTAAGATGGCCTATAGAACCATAGAAACAGTCAAAATACTACAAATAACCTTAAGGAAGCTGGCCGCGCTTGCACCAATTTGTGCAGTCGTAAGATGCGATTACTTGTGAGCCGCGTGGGCCGTATACAAGCCACTTCGCCCAATTTGACACATGGATGGTTGGGCAATCTTCTAGAGTTAATATTTTTCTCTTTTTTTGACAACTTTTAGAGTCATTAGTAATTATATATATAACTATACTATTGAAACCTTGACATCGTCAAGTTGTTCTATGGTAAGTAATGATTGCCAGAATAACATCTACACAGTAAATTGTCAAGTAACTTCCGTAACATAGATGTCATATAAAAATAGTCCCTAATAAAACAATTAACAAATGAAATTTTTTCGATTGCATTTAACTATCCCACTCATAAAAATTATCACTGATCACTCTAGATGTTTTAGAAGAGAATTAAAAATTTGGACGTATCTAATACAAAAACTTCATATAATACAGAAATTATAATATTTATTATTATAACTTCATAATGCAGAAAGTAGGATATGCCCATTAGGGCGTCGACCACAGCAACATTCAACAGAGAAATAGCATGTTATATGTACAGCCTATCAAGAAAGTCCTGCACCCGGTTTGATAACAATTCAAAGTAACGGAATTTGGAGCTAAAACTGAGATTTCAATTTGTGAAAAGAGACGTTATTGACATGACTGTTATATTATATGTACTGTTTTATATTTCTTGGGCTATACTTTACTTTCATATAGTTTCACATAGTAATTTAACATTGATAGTGCATCAACATCATCCGGACGTCATCATATTCCCGGTCACGTCCTGCGCTTTCACTTCGGGATTCGTGATAGTGCAACCTATAGTTATTCCTTATTGTTATAAATTGTGCGACTGTCAATATATATAGGTGTCATTAAGGACTTTCTTGGTTGACTAGAGCGAAGTAAAAAAAAAATCACAATGATAGATTCTGGCAACTTTGTTCCTACCGATGCGTCATACTAAATGTCAGACGCAGCAAAACCAACGACTTAGAATAACTACATTCGCATAACAATAACATAATGGATTTATTTTCCGTTTTCGTTTCGTCTGTCTATCGAATTTAAAAAGATTTCAATCAAGATTTCTTTACCACGGTTCACAACTCTCGGCAGGAACTATATAGTTTCATTCTTACTGAATTGAAGTCTTTTTTTAAAATACGTCCAAGTATAATTTGAATATCATATCTGGATAGGACTTCGATAGAATGACCTACAACGTTTATGTTAGTACTTACAATGCACTTGGGATTTTAACAGAAACACTAGAATCACATACTCGTCTATAATAAACATTACCTTGGTAGATAAGCTGATATTATAAACAAGATGAGGATACAATCAATATATTATGATTAATTTGGGTACCTATTTATAAAAATACGTATTTAAAAGTAAGATTTTACTCATGTTTGTCAGTTTGTCTAGTATACATAGTACAAGCCCTTGCTTAATTTGAGACTAGATAATGCTGTATGATTTGTTCGCAAATATTTATTTCCTGGTGTTTCAGTCAACCTCTAATGTACATTCTAAGGGCTAACACATGACACAACATTTTTAAATATCATATTTTCGTCAGTAAACAGGCTACTGTCTAAATATAAAAGTCATATACTGAAGTTAAATTAGCTCATCAAGTGACAATCTTTAGATAGCACCCACTTAGCAATACTCTATTTTATTGTAATACCATTTTTTTGTGGATTATCGGATTGTATTATAAATACCTACATGTAATATGCGCTCATTTTACAAAGCAGTCTAAACCTTCATAAAATGAAGAGAATAAAGCAGAATGATGATTATGACATTCCATAATTATTATACCTACGATTCTCTGTTTATAAAATAGTATGCATTTGTAACTTCACTTCACTCCCTGCGGTGAAACCAGCATCACTAGAGTACATATATATTATTCGCCAATATGCATGCGATTATTTAGTAGCCGCAAACATCTTTCATAACCCATATATTAATGTATTATATTGATGTCAACAGATATACAATTGTAATAATATATAATACACTGTGTAGGTGTTGAAACGGAGAAATTAATAGGAAGATGTCCAGGTGTACATCCAATTATTGACTTAATAAACACAATGCCATCTTTCATTAAATGTTATAAAACATAACACGACGTTTATTTAACGCAATAATAAAAATGTACTACAAGGGTATCGTCGCGCATATTTTTAATAAATTTCGTATTACACGGATCATATTCTACTGAGCGGCACTAGTACCACAGCAGGGAGATTCTTTGTTATATTTATTTTAGTCAATACGACACTCTAAATACCAATTTCTCGTAGACGCCTCCACTAAGACGTCCCGCAAGGCAACCGTGGTTACATACAACTTCCCAATATATTAGAGAATAGTCAAGACAACATAACGGAAGCAGTGTGACAAGTGTTATGAATAACAGTAACAAGATTATTTTTTATCGCAGTCGACTGCGAAATGAAACGACCAGATGTGTTTTTAATGAGCCGCCTATAGAAATCATTTTGGTAAAATAGCACATGTATAAATATAATTACTTATTTTTATATAACTACGCTTTTTCCGACAATAAAATAATGCATGTATGAGATAAATTATCATACGCTAGAAAATATCACAGAAAATGATTGCGCTTTCATTATTTTAATCACCATATATTCTGACAACAATTTTGATTTAAGTACAACATTCTATGGAGTTTATGTCATTGTCATGTACCAGCCAGAACTTTTGTCTGTAAATTGTTGAGCTTCCAAAACTATAAAGGTTCCATTATGATGCATCAATCAAATGATTAAAAAGTAAATCATTGACTTAATATCCACCAATTTCCTGAAATACGCTGCTAACTCTCCTTTTGTATGTAGAGCCCCCAATAAGTAGCACAGCTACAAAATTAAAAATGTATGTTCCGTACAACCCTGTGTTAATACCCTTGTGTAATAATACACACAAGGGGAGTTTATACTGCACATATTACTTTTTGTTTGAATACGTTTGAAATGACAATACTCGAAATTAACTTTTTTGAACAGTTACGCGACTTTTGTTTATATAAAATTAAATAAATTTATTTTTCAACGTTACATACTCGAAATTATTTTACAAAAATTACTCTTTCCAGACCCCGAGGCGCAATTACTATCAGGTCATAATCGGTACTCGGTGATGCTTTCTTTTGAGGTTTGTACGGGACACTTGAAATTATTTTGCAACTCCGTAGTTTGCAGAATGATGCTGTCCATTTATTAATGCCGGCTGACACACTGGCGCGCACGGTCCGTAAGGTAATGTAAAAGTATCGTTCATGCAGAGCGCAAAATTACGTTTCTTATTCAATGAAAGCTTTTAAACTTTCGTTCCGGCTCACTACAGTTCACCTTCCTTGTATAAAAACATCATTTTGTACTCCGTACGAAATATACTGATCTGACACATAGATGCAATACATATATAACAATGATTTAGAATTCGTTAAATCACTTCGATCATTTGCTCCTCAAAAAAGTTGATGAGACAGTTACATAATTATCGTTATGATAGTAAGATATGTTATTTAAATTTTTTGAAAATCTAAAAACGGATTTGTAAATAAACATAGTTTAAATTGTCCTTATATGTCGTTTCAAATGCTGATTGTTATAGTGCAGCAATTACATTGGGTTACCGTCAATCGTACGCATGCTACGCGATATTCATATTACTAAAAATCGATATTATGTTTCAATCTTGTACCACCCAACACTGTAATATAACGAAAAATAGCCTAATGGCTACTATCGTTATGAGTGTTGAAGAACAACTTATAGCCGCGCATTGGTGTTCACTCTTCAAAAAGCGGACTCACTGCTTAAAACCTATGCACTTACATTTCAAACTATACAACTTCTAACTATGCTCGAGTTAATTTAAAAAAAATTGTTGACGCTATGAACAAGATTATAATACATATTGCAATTTGGTTTGAAAAACAGTGATATAATGCTATAAAATAAAATTCCCATAATACGGATTTCATACTTTCTAAAAATCAGTTTATTATCAAGTTCGAAAAGCGAAGCAGGCTCGATTTAGACGCCCTCTCTAATAATATTAAATATATGAAATTTATTACATACATACAATACTCTAGTGTCGAAATTGTAGTCAGTTTTTCTTAATTAGAAAAAAATAAATACTATGGTATTTTAAAGCGAACTTAAATTACACATAAATAACGAAGACGTGTGCATAAATATCCAAGATATGACGCCGCGCAGTTTCGGGGCGTAACGCATAACAGTACACGCGTCCAAACGAACTTTACACATATCGTTAACATCACAGAACAAAACTACGGCTAAGAGCGGCCCGGCGGCCGGCTCACCTGACTCGTATGTACAACACCGGGAGCGGCCAAATTAAAATAACAAGAGGTCCACGCGACACGCGCGACCTGCCGTCGGACTAGAGGCTCGCTCACGGCTCGCGCGGCACGCTGGGCGCAGGCGCGCTAGCAGGCGCGCTAGCGGGCGCGATGGTGGTCGGCGCGGTAGTGGGCGCGGTGGCGGAGGCAGGCGCGGCCGGAGCCAGGTGCAAGCGTCGCGGCTGCAGATCATCGTCGTCAGCGCCGTCGTCGTCGTCGCCACTGTCATCGGCCGGCTCGCCCGACACGGACCCCTCCGTCGTCTCGCGGGCCTCCTCCTCCTCGTCGTCCTCCTCGGGACATAGCTGATACGCTCTGCGGGCAATATATCGTTTTATTAAAAGACAAGATATTCAAGATCAGAGTGACGTTCATTACACGGGATATTGTAGGCTGATTCGAATGGTATCAATATGTACCATGATTTTCCGTTGAGTGCCGATGGTGTCGATAGCCATATGCATTGTATAATCTTGTATTTCCCTCTAATTAATGGTTATATATCTTACTTGCGTCTCGTTTTTGCAGTTTGCTATTAAGTTGGGAATTGCGTAGCCCAACCAGGGTCCGCGCGCGATATACGTGATTCTACTACGGATATCGGTGTAATGACTATCTGATGACATCGGCTTTGCCTGTATGAAATAGATTATATGCAATCCGTTCAGTAATTTATGTGTACGGTGTGTATTACTTTGTTAACATTTACAACTATTTGTGACGTCATCAAAAGTGATACAGAGTTTAAATACGGCTTTGCATAATTTTCTATTCTGAATAACATTCGAGTAAGAAACTAATAGGTGTACAGTGGTATCGTACTTTAAGGAGGGATATAGGTTAAAACATGATACAACAATGCAGTATTGGTATCATTTTGAATCTAGGAATAAATGGTTAACAGACGAAATTAAGGGTTTTATAGCCAAAGCTAAATACAAGGCTAATACAGACAGATATGTGAGTGTTACATTCGCGCTCGTAATGTCTGCAACAAGATGTGTAGGGAAGCACAACGTCGCCATTTTCATAAGTCCGTCGAGAATGGGGATAGTGCAAAGGTCTGGAAATTCTTAAAATCAATTGGAGTTGGAAAAAGCTATCACAATAATTCTAATAATGTCAATGTAGATGATCTCAATATCCATTTTTCCTCTTCTGCTGTTTTTGACAGCAGTACTAAAACAGCGACACTTAATTATCTTTCGTCACTTCCAGCTCCAGAGTTTCCACCAGAAACTCTGGAGCTGGAAGTGACGAAACGTTCTTTACTCAATTTACTCACAGTGATGTTGAGAAGAACATGCGTGCAGTAGCGTCAAATGCCGTGGGGGACGACAACGTTAGTCGTCTTATGATCCTTCTTTCTTGATATCATCCTTCCTGCTATTACACTGATCCTAAATAACTCCATATTATCCGGATTTTTTCCTTCCACTTGGAAAAATGCTCACGTTGTACCCTTACCCAAAAACCTAATCCTTCGTCTTGCTCAGATTACCGTCCCATTTCTATTCTTCCCTTTTTATCTAAGGTCCTCGAACGCTTGGTTCAGCAGCAGTTAAGTTGTTTCCTGGATAAGCACAAAATTCTTAATCCCTTCCAAACAGGTTTCCGTCCGGGTCATAGCACGACTAAAAAAAATTACCGAGGATATTCGTTATAATATGGATAACGCTGAACTTACGGTATTGGCGTTACTAGACTTCAGAAACGCGTTTAATACCGTCGACTATGACATTATTTTGGTACGTTTACGTTCGATCAATGTACCTCCTTCGGCAATTGAGTGGTTTCGTTCTTATCTGTATGGTCGTCAGCAGCGAGTACATATTGAGGACACGTTCTCTTCTTGGTGCTCTCCAACTGCTGGTGTGCCTCAGGGTGGCGTGTTGTCTCCTCTTTTATTTGCATTATTCATTAATAGCATCACATCCGAACTTCGATCCTCCTGCCATATTTATGCAGACGATTTACACACAAGCTCCATTGTTGGAACTTCCAAATGCCATTTCCTCGATTAATGAAGATCTCTTACGGATATCTATCTGGAGTAAATCTCATGGTCTCTTGGTCAACTCTTCAAAATCGCAAACAATTATTATAGGTAGTTCTCGTCGCATATCAAAAATTGACTGGAATAATATTCCTTATGTTACGAGTATATTTGACGGAACACCAATAAAGTTCAGCGATAAAGTGAAAAATTTGGGAATCATGTTTGATAATTCATTGTCTTGGTCAGCGCAGATTGCCGAAGTTAGTAGGAAATTGTTTGCTGCGGCTGGTTCCCTCAGAAAGTTACGAAATGTTCTACCAGTAGATACACACTTTTATTACACTAGCACAATCCTTGCTCCTTCCTATCCTCGATTATGCTGATTCTTGTTACCTTGATATCACCGAAGAGCAATTAAATAAGCTTGAGCGCCTTCAAAACTTTTGCATACGGTTTATATTTGGGCTTCGTAAATATGACCATGTTTCTGAATTTCGTTTTCAACTCAAGTGGCTCCCTATAAGACTTCGTCGCAACTGGCACAACCTTTCCCTTCTTTACTCTATTCTCTTTGATCCTACCACCCCAACCTATTTAAAAGAACGTTTTTTCTTAGATAGCGATTCGCATGGTCGTACCCTGCGTGACACACTTTTACTTCGTCTTAAAATACCTTTCCACTCCACTGATTTTTACACCAATTCATTCTCAGTTGAGGCAGTGCGCATGTGGAATGCTTTGCCTTTCGATATCCGGAATGCTCAATCATTTCGATCCTTCAAACATCTTCTCAAACTTCACTATCTTTCCCTTAACATTACGTAATCAACATAATTTTTCTTGTTTCTCCCCTCAGTTTCATTTACTGTGTGCATATACTTTGTGTGTATGTGTATATTTATGTATATTATATGTGTATATTTATGTATATTGTATGTATTTATTTATGTCTATTTATATAATATTTTATTTCCTTTGATTTATGCTCTGCGCCACCTACCTTCTTTCTTCACTTTTCTTCTCCCTAAGGTTGTCTGGAAGAGATCGCGATAAGACCGCCGTTGTACTGATACTTTTTAATTGTTGTCTTTTTTTTTGTATTGTAATACAATGGCACAGACAAACAGAGAGTTATAATAACACTTTCAAAGATGATATAAAGTATTATAAACAAGTATTGATTACTAGTTTGCATCTTATGTACAGAATCGGTCTTTAACAATGTTGCAGACCCACCAAAGGCTGGTGAGGCTGCTCACTTAATATTAATGAAGAGACATATTTTTGACTGTATGTCTAATGCGGTCACCTAATGTACCTTTACTACAGTAATGCATTTTATTTGAATTTTTGGTCAGTTCTTTAGAAATTAAAACTTAAGGTTTGTTGTCGGTATGTACTGTCGGCTGGCAAATTCAAATGATCATAAATTAGTCGGCGAGCCTTTGTTAGGCAGAGAATGAAGGCATTGAAATTTTAAATATTGAATACCGAAATACACGTACTTTTCGAGTGTTTTTCTCGCGGAGTTACTACGCTCGAGGAAGTAGCCACTGGATGTTTCGTTTGAGGTGCCCGGCGGCGACCACGTGCCATAGGAGCCGTAGCCACCTGGCCCGTACTTCTGAAAAAAGGTTAAGTATAACAGCTACTGAATAATATATTGGGTTAACAAATGCAGTTCAGTGAGACATACAGGCATGACTGCAGTCATGGGAACAGCTAGCAGTTAGATCTCACAATTAGTATTAGTACTACATTTTGGTATAACAACTTACAAAAGTCGTACACGCGTCTGCTTGGCATTACTAATGGTGCAGTAGGGACGTGAGCGCTGATTCTCTTGCTCGATTGGCCGTAATGTTTGTACACACAAGCAAAAAACTAAGCGACCGATGACGTCTGGAAGAGCTATCTGTGCATGCCCATAATGTATTTACCCACATGTGTCCGCCCAACAGCAAGCAAATCATTTTACCTAAACTGTAAAGTAACTGTTACGAGCAATCATGCTGGCATATAGGATGATGTCATAGGCGGCATGACGTCACTGGGGGGGCTTGAAGGGAGGAAGTAGACTCACGCGGTCAAGTTCGTCCTGCAACCAGGCGAGCAGCTGGCGCCAGCGGCGGCGTGCGTCAGGCTGCGCGTGTACCGCGCGCACTGCGGCGGGCGCACGCGCCATGACGCCTACTACGAGCTTGACGCATGCGTACGCGCGCTTCTGGTAGTGACCACGAGCACGCGACGCAGTCTCCAGTAGGCCCGGCCTTTCCTCAGACACGCCCTGTATATAGATCACATTATATAACAACGACCATTATCTCCGTGTTTGTTCCGGAACATTTCTGTGACATACATGGAAAAAATCTTATTCTGACATGAAAGCCCAAAGCTTACTCGTTTTTTTTTTAGTTTTTGAAAAAGATAAACCAAGGCGGTTTCTACAACTTTGGAGTATTCGGCGTAAGTAAATACCCCTCATCGCATCTAGTTCTACTTGTAGACAGCGAGATTTATATGGCATTATTATATTATTATAGAATCAAAAATCCGATATATCATTAGATTAAGGTCCCGTAACTCAAAAAGGTAAATTCGTAACATGTTTTTGTCTGTCTCACGCAGGCCAGGCGCAACATGCTGACCACCACATAAACCAGTATTATTTTCAAAAATTATTATTATACAGTGTGTGTGGTCTATGTCCCCTCAATTTAAAATGGCAGCCATTTGAAAAAAAAATATCGAAAATAGACTATTATAAAAAAAAAATACTATTTCTGATTGACCGATTGTAAATGTCAAAAGTTGGTAAATTAACACATTGTATATTGCAATTTAGATGGGGTTTAAAAGTGAAACGGGAAAAAAAAAGATTATAAATAGGTAGCAGTAGAAAATACGAGAGCAAAAGAACATTTTTATAGACTTTTATCAATATATATATATATATTGATAAAAGTCTATAAAAATGTTCTTTTCTACAAAAAGCTTAATTTTTAAAACATGTTTAAAGGGGTACAAAATCATCAGAAAATCTGGAAAAAGAAAACAGTGTAGCAATAATAACGCGGCTATTGTATGTGTATGAGTGGTTGTGTTATGCCTGCAATATTTTTTGTATGTGTATGATGCACGTGCGTTGTGGTCACCTTGATGACGTTGTGTATGCGGTGGTGCTGCCAGCTGTCCTCGAGCAACAGCAGCGCGGCGAGCGCATCAGCGTGCCGCCGCAGTTCGTGGCAATATGCGTACGCCATCTGCCACAGCAGCTCAGCCAACGCCGCGCGCGACCAACCCGCATGCTCCCAGCATAGGAACTGTATCAACCGGATGCCCTCTTCACATCCACAGCATTCTTCCGTTAGTTTTTTCATATATGCGCTGGAAATATTATTTTAGAATGAGAATACTTCCAAATCATACATTAGATGGATGTATATTTTTCCTTATTAACCCTTAACTCTGTACAGCCATCAGTTAAAACCGCAGGGCTAACCATCTGTACGGAAAATTAGACACCTATTTTTAAATGTAATTACTGCCCATTGAGTGAAGGGCAAAGTTGATAGTAACTTTAACCAGAGCCGTAACGGTAATGTGACCATCAGGTAATTGAACAACCGCAAACAAAGCATAAATATTCTAAAACTTTTGAAAATAAAGAAAAAAGAAATCTATCTTTAGTAGATCTAGTAGAAGTAGGGGAATCACAAGATGGTATTTCCAAGATGAAGGAGAAACATCTAACCAAAGGAATATTTGCAATAATGAGACCAATGAATTTTAAAATTGAAGTAATCGTAGGAAGACAAATATCATTAACTCGCATGTTTATTAGCTCATCAACTGGAGGAACCCTGATGAGTCGACTTCAAATGAACAAAGCGGTCTGTTAAATCTGAGGATTCACTGCAACAGGTGACGAAGATCATTGAGGTCTTGATCATGGTCAAGACCGACTCCTACCAACACCCCTGCCATTGAAAATATTTTCACAATTTAGTAGGCAGGCAATGCTCCACGGAACATCGTCTTGCGCCCGCGCACAAGCGATTAAACTTGTTGCGAAGAGCTACATATATAAGACTATCAGATAGATCGTGATTCAGTTTGAAGTTTCCCTGATCATTTTAGGGTTCCGTACCCAAAGGGTAAAACGGACCCTATTACTGAGACTCCGCTGTCCGTCCGTCTGTCACCAGGTTGTATCTCATGAACAGTGATAGTTAGACAGTTGAAATTTTCACAGATGATGTATTTCTATTGCCGCTATAACAACAAATACTAAAAAACAAAATAAATAAATATTTAAGTGGGGCTCTCATACAGCAGACATGATTTTTTGCCGTTTTTATAGATAATGGTACGGAACCCTTAGTGCGCGAGTCCGACTGGCACTCGGCCGGTTTTTTTAGTCATGAGTTGTTTGATGCCGGTATCAACAAAGGAGCAGGGCAATTCGAATTAAATAAGTTAAGTAATTCGTGTTTAACTCGAATTAGCCTATTAGAATCATATGTGGAAAAATAATATAATTAGTGGCGCAATTTTAAAATCGACATCATTAATGGTAAGTATACGTTGCCAGTCAAGAGAAATCACCACCCAGAGCATTTAAATCTTGAGTCACGGTTGTACAAGGACGCCACTTTATATCTACGCTTTTGACCCTGGATCCTGATGAGGCAAATATCAGATTATGAGCAGAAAAGGCCGTAGCATGGTGTTGACCTATATTTGACACTAAATCAGGTGATGACTTAATAATGGTCAGGTCCATTAGAACCATTATGGGGGATTGGAATACTACATGACATAGGCTATCACCGCGTAAATGAATGGTGACTCCTTCATAACCTACCATCCTACTCTTGTGTTTTAACGGCAGCTATATTTGATTATACACAGAGAAAGCTAGGGATTTCATGATAATTGCGCGAACTGACTCACTTCAGTACGTTGACTATAATCGTATGTCAAGTAGGACATATGCGCCGATCAGTTTTACTGCAGTCTGGATATCTCTATAAACGCTATTATTTAATAATAGTAGGAAACATTAATACCCAGCTCTGTTATACAGAAGGTCTGCGGCGGCCGGTGAAAGGGTGGGTCGCGCAGGAGCAGTCGTGGTGCCGGCCACGGCAGCAGGTGGCGGGTCTCCGTAGGGATTGGGCAGCGGCAACACGCCCTCCGTCGCGTTCGCAGAGTGGCAACGCGAGCTCACGTCACAACAACGTACTAGCACACACACCACCTGCATTATAGGTAAGTGCATTATAATAGGGAACTTCTTTCTACCGATTCCTACCAAATTTGGTAAATTGTAAAAATAACAAATTTAAATTGTGTTTATTGTCGAAATACTTGTCTAAATGACTAATTATCTGTGTGTTCTTCAGTGCTTCTATTGTATTAAAAATCTCTCAGTAAACTTCTATTTCGATATATCTGCTATAGCATAGCAACATTTTTTTACTTATTACATGAATTGAAGGCTGCTAAAATCACAACAATTATCTTCAAAAAGACCAAAACTGTCTTTTTTTATACAACGTTGGGAGTCATACAAGCATACGGTCCACCTGATGTAAAGCAGTTACCGTAGCCTATTAAGGCTTGTAACATTGTATCACTCACGCGATGCCTCCTCTGCTGCTTACACAGCAACTCCTTAGGAGCTTACTGGTGACCTCACTCACACGCAGGAACATAACAACCCTCAAGGGAGTTGTTATTTGGCTGCGGTTTTCTGTGAGGTGGAGGTACTTTCCCACGCGGGCTGCTTTGATGCGCCCTACCTCTACAACATCCAGATCAAGACAAACAGACATGTTCATGCACACAAATGTTTGTCTTGTGTGGGAATCGAACCTACGAGCATTGGTGTTAAAGTCGCGTCTTTCACCACAGAGCCACGGAGCTCGTCAAATGTGTTTCTGACGTGTGGTGTTTCTGTCGAAACAGTACAGAATATTTTAAAAATATTTAAAAAAAAGTATATCAGCTCCTTCCTGTTACTTAAAAGTGTAAAAAGGAACAAAATATTTCGTTCAAAATTAGACGATTTTGAAAGATAAGTGTATTTGATATAAGAAAACAAAAAGCAACAGGGATGTCCTAACGGAAAAGCATGATATTCGCCACAAAAATAAAGAATCTTCGAGAAATTCGGAAGATGAGGGCGCATGGTTAAAATATTGTATTCACGGATAAGTAGTATCATCATAGACGAGGGGAAAATCTTGGACCGATAAAAATTAAAAAACATGTAAAGTAACCAATTTTAAAATAGAACGTATAACTTAGTTCGTGCGAGAAATGAAAAAGATTTTGTTAGAGTTGCTAGATACACAAAGGTATTATAATGTCTGTGATTATCGTAAAGACTGTAGTTGGATATCAAACTTGCCTTCGTAGTCAGTTAATATCGAACCTACAAATATAGTTTGGTTACACCAGCACATTTCTCGTAACCCAAGCTCAATTAAAGATCGATTTATTATATGTTATTGTGAAAAATATAAAGAAATATACTAAGTTCGCACATTTCCACACCAGTAAATAGTTTAGTATTACATATTAGTATAGTGAATGCGGCGAGTCTTCTCTTCCAGATCCACTTAATCCTATTCCATTATGTAAATTTGATAAACTTTAGGCAGTGTTATTATTACTTGGCTTAATACAACTAATACAAAAACGAACACATACCGATTTGTGTCCTCACAAAATAACACACATTCGTTCTTGTCGTGGTTCTTCATAGTATTACAAACATCACCACCTCGTTAAAAAATAAAGATTTACAATACTTTGTTCTGAACAATTTTGTTGCAATTTTAAATTAAATAATTCTCTTTTATTTTGATATTTTGTAATAGAATTACTCCTATTAATTAAGAAGGTCTTTAATTAAATAGATGGTTTATCATACAACATTCGTCATTAATCATCGTAGTTACCAAAACAACTATTGCTCAATGAGACTTTACATACCTGGTGTATTTTGGCGGACTCTGGATATTGATATTTCCCGAGAGACGAGGACGAATCATCCATGCAAACCGCCAATACGATATCCAGGATTTTTAGCTGGAAAATTACCATATAGTATAAAATATATTTTTAATATACACGTATACACACACTTAGGTTGACATAATATGCACAGTTTCATATAGCAGTGGCTGCATTTGCTACGGAATTCGCGTACGATATTCCTTCCTTTGCTACACTTCGCGCCTTTGCCCTGCAGATTTGTTCATACCATGTCAGATCACATACTTGCATAATCACAATTAGGGCAGAATTGTTTGGAAAATAGGTATATGATTCTGATTATTCTATAAAGTTTAGAAATTGTCGCCATTTTAGTATGTTACGTTTTGTTTAATATTTGATATCGCAGTGGTTACGTAGCACAGAGCGCTCAAATATGATGAATCAAGAGGACGAGTATATTGGTTTCTTATAGTATTTAGTTTTTCTAGTACATCTGTATAGTGACAATGAAAATTACTGACAATGGTTGGTACAAGTACATGAACTCATTTTTAAACGGACAATGTTTATACATAGACCTAGCAGCTGGGCCTATAATGTTCAAATTACGCGTGAGAGCTAGATAAGTGACGCAAGCACCGTTAATTTTTTTTATCAAATATCAAATTCCAACGGTATGTTGGGATACGCAGTAAAGATATTACGATCAGCTTTAAATATATATCTGAATAAAAGAGATCAAAAGAGAATGCCTACTCATAGAAGGCATTCTCTTTTGTATGTATTAAGTATTGTTTATTTGTATTAATAATATTAGTTTTAAAATGTATATTTACCTTTATACTTATTACCATATCATACATATACGTTATGTATATGCTTTAACAAATGGCTATAATTTACCAAATTCAATTGTGACTAATTAAAAGAACACTGCGTCCTATTTTATAGCCTTATTTGTTAATCGCCAAGCTACAACATATGCACAACCGAGGTAGCTTCTATCAACATGATCGCGAGCCACTAACATGACAAACAGTGCTAGTTCGAGATCGTAATATTTTATTGTCGTGCTAGTGCAAAGCCTATTTATTTAAATATCGTTCGTGAATAATTCCCTCATTGAGATCATTGTTTACATATTGTCCGCGAAGATGATAGTCACCCTGAGCAGCTGGTGTTTCTCGCTGAGTCCGAGCGTAGCGTACGTGTGGAAGAGGTTGAAGAGCAGCGGCAGGTGTCGATGGTGGTGATGATCGTTGGGCGCGTGTGGTGCGGCCAGCGCGCGCGCACTACATATCACCTGGTCCGACAGCGACAACGCCTCGCCGCGAGAACACCACGCGCCGAAACCATAGCTCACTGACAACACAATACGCATGACGTAAGGATATAGAAATTCAAGGATTATAAGATATTTTTTTATCGAACTTAAGTAAAAATCATGCACATAGAAACTAGTTTTTAATTAAAATATCCTCATTGATGTTTACACATAAATAAATATTATCACCTAATAATTACCTGGAGGATCTTGCATTGAGAAGTGGGCCAGAAATACAATTATCTTCATGAATACTATTCTGACTTCAGCAGAGGGGCAAGATAACAAGTAGTCGCATAACCTGAAAATTATTCTCACAATATAGCTATTCAGAAGTCACCATAATAAAATTAACTTTATATACGATGATTTTCAAATTACGAATAAAAATGTAAAGCATTTCGATTCGTATATATATATATATGAATATTAATGGAATGAGCACTAAATTGCCCTAATTGTATCAATATTTATTGAATAGTAACTATGACGTTACTATATTATTATTCAATAAATTTTCATTCCGTTATATGCCTGACGGAGACAAACTTGAATCTTTGATGCAGAGGTTGTTGACTCTCGCTATATTATTTTTAGAAGAGATCGCATTTGATCGAATAGATAGATTTTGAGGAATTAATAACATATTATTAATTCCTCAAAATATAATAGCGGTGGCGTCGTTATAGCAGTAAAAAAAATATTCCAGGTTCTTCGACAGGCATATTAGGACAGCAATCTAGAGGATATCTGGATAACTATTATACCAAATACATGTAACTCTCCTAAAATCAATATGTGTTTGTTATCCTCCTCCTGACTAGAATTGTTATGTTGACCTATTATTTGATTAAAAGAAGCCAATTGGTAGCCCTGAGAGGATACACTTCATCTCCCACTGACGTACCTTCTGGAGTGCCTCAGGGGTCACACTTAGGGCCGTTGTTATTTGTTGTATTCATTAACGGTCTCAAAAATCTTGTGAATGTCTCTTATACACCGACGACATATATTTTTTTAAAGCAATAAACTCTCGTGATATCTGCTATCTTTTACAGAAAGATTAAAATGTTGTTTCTTATTGGTGCAGAAATAATTTGATGTACCTTAATGGCATGTCAAGTGCTTCGTCAACTCGTTTAACAAGCGTTAAGGGATTGCTAATGATTACACTATTGATTTTTGATAATAAACATACATTTCGGGAATATTACCAGCATATAGTGACATAAGCCAATCAACTTCTTAGGTTTTGTACTAGTTGTAATCTGTTGTGTGTGATAATAATAAATAAAAAAATAAATAAAATTTTATATATATAGAAAGTAATTAAAAAGAGAAATTCAGTAGGGTTTTTTTTTTTAATTTGATGGCGGATGGCTGATTTTGAAAGCTGGAAGACTGTAATGTACAGCGGCAGGAACCCACTGAGCGTGGAAGATTACACCACACGAATCATTAGTCACGCTAAATTATCTATTTATGAATGCAGATAAAATAAGAGTATGATACTGCACATAATTAGGTGTATGTTATAAGCGGACCCTGGGTTCCGAAGCGAAAGCGCAGGGCGCGACCGGAATTAACGCTCGGATAATGATGACTGCACATAATTAGGTACACTCACACACACTAAGTTATACGTTTACAAAACCTCAACTACGGCTTAATTTTGTAACACACGCATGTTTGTAATGAACCCCTTTTATGTCACGGTATCATACATTTCTATTAATACACAAACCTGTGAGGATGCTTGAAAAGATCAGTCGCGAACCATGCTCTAACTGCCTGTGAGCACCGCAGATGTTGACATAAAATATCATGCCTGCAACAATAATTATTTATCCATTATATTAATAAGTACGGTTATGTGAGTGATGGTAAGAAAAAGCGGAGTCCAATCCATATATAAGTAGGATTTGTCCTCTACAACATGTTTCCTGTTAGGTTGATGATTTAGCTAAGATGTATTACCGACGCTAGAATGGATGAGATGTCATCGATTTTTGTTTATTGTTCTTGAACGTCTAGCAAGCAGACTCTGCGAACCTATACCTTTTTATATATAAAAATCGATGTATGAATGTTTGTTCCCCTTAGACTCCAAACGGTTGGACCAATTTTGACGAAATTTTCAGGGAATCTTTAGATCAACCCAGAGTGTATTCCTGTGAAGTTTGGTAGCAATCGGATCACTAGGCCGGGGCAGATCGCTAGTATAATATGCAACATATTATTACAACCTATGGTCTGAAAGAGAGTGTCGGTATTAAGATAAGAAATAGCATGCTCCGTTGGTTCGAACATGTAGAATGACACACAAGACAAATATTTGTGCGCATTATTAACATGCTCGTTTGTCTTGGTCTGTGTGTTTTTAAGAAAGGTAGGATGCACCAAAGCAGACCGTGTGGGGAAGTACCTCCACCTCACAGAAAACCGCTGATAAATACCAACTTCCTAGACGGTTGTTGAATTAATTCCGTGCTACTATAAGACATCTGAGTGAGAGCAGTCTTTTATAACACAGGAGCTTAAATGCTGAACTTTACAGAGGAACACAAAACGCCTCCAGGTAGTTATTTTTTATAAATAAATAAATAAATATTGTCGGACAAATTACACAGCGCCATCTAGCCCCAAAGTAAGCGAAGCTTGTGTTATGGGTACTAGACAACTGATAAACATACGTAAATACATTTTTTTTTTGTAAATACATACTTATTATACATAGAAAATACCCAGACCAACACAAACAGACATGTTCATGCACACAAATGTTTGTACTGTGTGGGTATCGAACCCACGAGCGTTGGTGTCAAAGTAGCGTAACAACGCGTTTCACCACTGCGCCACCGAGCTCGTCAATTTATAACTACAATTAACGTATTTAACATTGGTTTTCTGTTCACAACTTCGATTTTCATTTATGATTTACCTCCACCATCTTATTCGCTTATCTCATTCAGTCAGAAAAACATTGTATACGTAGCAGCGTCTGTGTGAAATAGGTGCTGAACTACGTGACCGTACAAACGTTAACGTGACAATTATAGGAATTCTATCTATCATAACTTCACGCCTAATCGCCGAACCGAGCGCGACATGACACGATACACAACTCACTCGCTTCTTTAACATTCATTGCTCTTCTCATGCACGCTCGCCGGTTTCTAACGCTTCTGACATCACCTGATTGAACACGACCAATTTGGTCATGGTAGGTAAGTCTTGGATTTCCTCGGCTCCTACATCCTTCCACTTTTGCGTTGTATATCTGTTTCGTGATTCTTTCCTCCTGCTCTCTTTCTACATGTACAAAGCAACGGAACCTGCCTCTTCTTATTTTAACACCGACGCTCTTTTCTAGATCAACCCTGTTTATAACATCATTATTGCGAATACGGTTTACAAGCGTTACGCCACAAATTTTGCGCAACGCTCGCATTTTGACCGCGATTATCCTACTTTCATGCTCTCTCTGCCAAACCTAGCTCTCGCTTCCATAAGTAAGCGTTGCACAGACAGGTATTTGGCCCTAAAAGTCGATCAAAATGCATTTTTTTTTATATTAGCACTACACCCTTTTTACTGTTATTTTTCAAAAGTCAGGTTACCCCTCCAAACAATAGAACCAACATGGCGCGCATGAACCTTTCACCAGCTGCATGAAGTCAGTTGGAAGTTACCTTTCGCCAAACGTGTTCGTGTGATTGTTCAATTCGCTCAAAACTTTACTGTTTTCAAATATTCATTTTATGGTGATAAAGTGGATTTTGTGTTAGTTTCTATCATGGATTGTGTACAATCAGGTATGTGCTGTATTTAAAACTTAAGTTTTACATTGATTCTAATTATTTACTAGTGTTTTTTTGCTCTTAATGGTTAAGCTCTAAAAATGCAAAGAAAAACACACATCTTCACATATCATAAAGGTTTTAAACTATTTCTGTTCATTTCTGAGCTTAAAGTTTGATAGTATTTTGTAGAATAGACCCTCCAGAAATTTAAAAAGCAAAAAATAGCCACCCCAAAATGTAAATACATGGGCTTGGAGAACTAGGTTAATCAAGAATTTCAATAAAATGCCATTTTTTATTACAGGCTCTTCTGGAATAAGGGTATTGACCAGAAACGACTTGTGGGCCATTATGGAACGCTCAGATGCTAAAAATTTCAACGAAAAATTTAAATATATGGAGTCAGAGGTTCTCAGTCATTATTTCAACATGACCCAAACATTGCTGTAGTGAAACAGAAATTATCGATTGTACGACACGAATTTAAGCAGAAATGGTCAAATGCTCAGAACACAAAGCCCAGATTCCTAGAAAACAATAGAGAGTGGCTTAATGGAACCATATCGCTTCCAAAAGCAGGTATGTAAAACCCAAATCCTATTGTTTATTTACTTAAAGCATATTGTGACCCTAACTATAGTAATGACTCACCTTGTGTCCATTGTTACAGGATTAAGTCCCGGTAGGCCTCAAAAGACGTTCTCAGAACTAAGTGAAGGCAGTAAGGGACGAAAAACAAGATCTTCGGTCAGCTGACTTGAAAGAATTGGCATATACAACACAAATGAACTTACGAAAAACGGGCGAAGTATTGTCGGACAAATTACACAGCGCCACCTAGCCCCAAAGTAAGCGAAGCTTGTGTTATGGGTACTAGACAACTGATAAACATACGTAAATACATTTTTTTTTTGTAAATACATACTTATTATACATAGAAAATACCCAGACCCATACAGACATGTTCATGCACACAAATGTTTGTACTGTGTGGGAATCGAACCCACGAGCGTTGGTGTCAAAGTAGCGTAACAGCGCGTTTCACCACTGCGCCACCGAGCTCGTCAACCGTAAAGAAAAAGTAGAACCGTCAAAAATTGTAAAAGTCCTAACAAGAAGCCCCCGTCGAGCAAAAACATATGCTGCAGCCATTAAGAAAAGTACCACTGCTGATAAAGACAAAGAAGTCTCAACAAAATTGGTACATGTACGTGCATTGTCCATGTACGCTGAAGCGGGACTCACGCAGGCACAATATGAAGTAGTAAGAGACTCAAATCCAGGGTTTTACCCTTGTTATTCTATTCTACAAAAACTGAAGAAGGCTGTGGTATTAAAATGAACACAGAAAAGTTCGAGGCTTACTGTAAGGAAACTGCTGAATTGTATGTTTACCTTTATCAATTTCACCCTATCTCACCGATATTGCACAAGGTGTTGCGCCATGGAGCAGCTGTAATAAGGGAGGCGATTCTGTCAATCGGTCAACTCTCTGAAGAAGCGGCAGAAGCCCGTAATAAACATATTCGGACATACAGGCTGGATTATTCTAGAAAATTTTCAAGAATAGAATGCAACCAAGATGTGCTAAACAGATTGCTTTTGACGTCAGACCCTCTTCTGACAGGAATGAGGAAGACCAAATCGAAAAAGAAGAAACCCCTTTTGATTGAAGTCTTAAATTTACTTGACGAAAACGACATTTGTAACGTTAATATTGAAAATAAAGACGATACAGTGGAAAATGACGAATAAGTAAGATTTATAATTATGCTTTTGCCTTTTTCTACACTGAAATACCCTAATCTACCTTTAAATCCAATAAAATACTAATATAAAATTATAAATGAAAAAAAGAAATATTTTTAAGCGTCTTTTAGGGCCAAATACCTGTTTGTGCATTGGGACCAGCACTACAGCACACTTGCTTCTGGCTCAAGTTTTAACTGCCAAGAAGTTTTAGAGTATTTTTTCTATTCGATAATATTATACCATTTCACTTATCGTCATTTCAACACTCAATCGTGGCGTCTCGGCGTACTGAAAGCGTTAGCGAATATGGTATAACAACACACCGGCTCATCATTAACATGACCTGCAGTTCATATGGATCGGTGCAGCATGTATGTGTTAAGTGTTTGCCGTAGCCTATGGACTATATGTTTCTCTTCCATTCATCACGGTCAATTGTCAATGAGCTATGCACCTATTCATTCTTATATTACTCCACAAAATTTATTTGTCTGTAATTATTATTGAATATTTATAAAATTATTTACCAGTCAGCCGCCGGGCCGCGTAACGTTTTCTTTGTGTGAAATCCAACTTGGAACAAAAACTTTGTCGCTATTTGAACAGATAACATCGACATTTCTTCGTGCTCAGGACCCTACAAAAATAATAAATGAACATATACGTGATGCAGCCAATATATATACATCTACATACAGAATGAAAATCGGCATCAAGAATAACTATACATATTATTTATTGTATAGAAATATATTATTGTAAAGAATGGTAGTATTGTATTTATGACAACATACAATACACAGTAATAATAATATGATACTATGTAGCTGATCTGATGACGGAGGATAGAGGTAGCCAGCGACTTTTCACAAGGATGAATGATTTAAGTTCATTTATCCCATGACGCCGCAGAAACATGCAAAGTGTCGTGGCGTGTGCCATGTCATTATTCTCATGACACAACTCTAGTGACGTGGATATTCCATATCCATTTTTGAATTTTTTAAAAGCTAGTACCTATCACGATTAATATACCTAGTCCGGCCATAATTTGTTACTGTTAAATGAATATGCATTTATTTTTTTATGATATAATGTAATCTAAAACTTACATGTACATATTTATGGAAATCTCAGCAAAATAAAAAAAAATGGCCACCTTTGGCTTTGATACAGGCCTTTAACAGTCTGGCCAAGAATCTATGAATTTACGCACTGTGTCCATGGGAAATTTAGCCACGGCTTGCTCCAGAGATTGCTTAAGGCGACACATCGAAAAATTAGACCAACTTTCATCGAATAGGATAGGCTAATGACTAAACTGACGGATCTAAGATTTTAATATAAATAACTTCATTTCTTTATCTTGAATTTGCTTGCTCAAATACGCGATTGTGTAAAATTGATTCGATAATAATTACTTTCGAAAACACCTCCTGAAATTCATTATTTTTGAAATTACAACGAAGTTGTTCTGTTTATACGCTTCAAAATTACTTAAATCTATTAGTAATATCTATGTTTATAATATGCTTGCTGCATATTTTGATAAGTGAAACATGAAATTTTTTAAAAATATTTTAAGTTTCTGACAATTTCTAAGCGATCACATTCGTCTTGGGTGCTACGTGTTTTCGACCTTATTGTGCGGTAATGAGGATTATAAACGCGTTGACTAACTACATCGAGCCAGTCCGGCTGCAGCCCGCTTCGAGGTAAGACCTATGTCGGCTGTCTGCTCGAGCTCGCTCCATTTACATCGCGACACCGAAGTTTTTATAATTAATAGTTGTAAATATTCAATATTATAGTATTTAGCGTAAGTGTATTATTATTAGATATAAGTAGTAAATAATATTATAGGTTTATATATATTTATTATACTGTTGTAATAATGGGGAACACTAAAAAGAAAATATATAGAATAAAAATACAAAGAAAATGTTCGTAGAATGGGGGAGGCGAACAAGACAAGGTATTTATTTTTTTTAATTATTATATTCATTAAACATATTATAATAACATTGTGTAGACATATTTCTAGTTTTTAGAACAGTTCCTAGGTATGGTTGGCCCAAGCTATTTAATTCCTCTTCAAATTTTTTTTTAATTTTGCTTACTTAATAACTCTATATAAAACTGCATTAATTAAATAAGAGTTATTTTTTGCAGGAATAAACAGTAACATTTGATAATTGGTATACATTATCCACAGGCTGACCGCGTACCTATATAGGACGTCAAACTCCTATTATGTCCATTATAATCTGACCGAACTCCGACTTAGAAGTTGTACGTCGGTGGAGGTCAGGTTACGTTGGAAATTTATACCAATAAGGTTCGCGTTCTCAGCACATAGCAACCAGTGGAGACTCTTTATTTCTTTGTATTAAAATAAAAACTTATAAAATAGAATATTTTTGCTGTTTTGTTTTTTAGGAGAAACTTACTAAATAAACATATTCCACTAGAAGAATCACTACTCGATTTATATGCTACTTTAACGTAAGTGTCATACGGGACGACAAACTCATAGTAACCATTATAAGCTCACCGAACTCCGACTTAGACATTGTACGTAGGTGAAGGTTAGTTTACGTTGGAAATTTATCCAATCAGAAGATAGAAAACCAGTGGAGGTTTTTTTTTTTTTTGTATTAAAATAATTACTAGTAAAATAGTATATTTTGATAGTTTTTAAAAAAACTCGGTATGTTTCATGTTAAAGAAGCGAGCGAGGTGTGTAAGTACCGAGTCATGTGGCGCTCACGAGGGATTTAGCGTGAAGATATAGATAGATAGTATACTTATACCCATGGTACTCGTGAAAACAAATAATATTTACTATGAACCAACACTGAAAACACAAAAAAATCATTTATTCTATACATTGTGGTTAGTATTGAACTATTGTACGGATTAGATTTATTTTGCAACATCAGAGATGGTCCTGGTTCTTTCTTCTTGAGAGTTTAATAAATAACAAGGAAACGTACAACAATACAAAACACAGAGTATACATAAGTAAAATACAATAAATGTCATTATACTGAAGTTAAAGTTATGAAACAGCAAGAAAATCATTTGTCACATGTTTTTTTTAAATATGAATAGATTATAAAATCTATTTGTATATATGTATATTAGGGTGTCCCTTATTTTTCAAAGTTTTTATTTTCTAACGCATATGTCTTAGTTTTGTTCATTTGCTTTTAAAACACTCGGAAATTAATTTTTAACTTATTTGGATTACGATAATCCGTGCCGAATTACATCGAAACATGTTCATACAAGTTGCGCGGCAGTGCCGCACGTACTCGCGGTATTCATTTGTTCAAATTCAAAGTCAAAATCTTTTTATTCCGTAAAAATGGCTACATCATTGATTATAAAATATACTAAATAATCGTTTGTAATTAAGAACCTTAATAATTCATTGCTTATAAAGTGAATATGAAAAGCTTCTATTCATTTTAATGGTTAGCCTTCATATAAAAATGTTTATAAACTATCATGATGCATGAATAACACCGCTACTCGAAATATTTCTTTAACAAAAGTTGTTGATCATAACATAATCGATTTCACATATATTATTCGGTTAAAGAAGCGAGTGAGGTGTGTCAGGACTGTAAGGATCGAGTCATGTGGCGCTTGGTTCTCTCTGCCTACCTCGCAAAGGATTTAGTGTGAAGTTATAGATAGACAGAGGAGTCCTGTTAGTCCCATTAGTAGTAAGATACAGGCCTATGTTTAAGCCCCGTTCATACTATGTCAAAGTGTTAGATTATTCGTAATTATTTAATCGATCGTTTTTTTACTTTCAATTTATTAATAAGACGTAAGTATTACGTAGTTCTCAAAAGGTACATTATGTCATGTCATCACAAACAAATAACTTGCAACATTATTGTATTTACGTGAGATCAGAAGTAAAAGGTAAAGGGATAACGGTACATTCCATTTTATTTCGTGGTAGCACTGTATAGAAACAATAACACAGTAGGTATTGAGATCAATGCCAGACATAATGAAAAACTGTACTATTATTATGTTTTTGATGCGTACAAATAATTGTATATTTCAATGCCGATTGAATCGATTTTCTTAACCCATTGAAATCGATTTCCAATCGCATCCCTATACAGCGACGTGTCCATAGACCAGAGTCAAATCTTTAATCTATTCTATTTCATTTTTTGTAATAAATATTATTTTGTTTAATTTCTGTACTTATGAAATCAAAGTGTGTAAATATTATATAAGTATCCATCCATTGATCATACCAACAACTAGTACTAGTACATTCCTTGGATGAACAACTCGTACATTCCTTGAATGGTGCTCAGTCCGGTAAGTGTTACGTTATTATTAAGTTCACATATATATTGGTAATCTTTTTATGAATAAAAATATAGAGCGCCTAGATAAGAATTGTGAACATATATCTACACTCGCCCATGTTAGAAGCTGCACCACTGATTGTTTATAAAATACAGCGGTATTATTATTATCTGGTACCTATAGTAAGATTAAATACATGACTTATGTTTTTAGATTATTGTGTTTATCAATTAAACAACAATTTTTAATTGTTACAGATCACAAGACGGTAGCATCTTATGCCGGGAATTATATACACATTAATATGAGCTTAAGTAGGTAATATTTGAAGTCAAACCTTCAAATGAATTTGGACATCAACAAGTATGCCTTGAATGTGGGATGTTGATATAATGATAATAAGATCACCAGAATATCAGAAATGGAATGTTATAGTTAGAAGGATTCCAGTTCATATGGTACTTAATTTCTTAAACATATTTTTTTATGATGTTTCCCTATAATTATATATATTTTTTTATAATTTGTACATTGTTACTTTATTTTTATCTAGCTAGGATCTTTATACTTCCATTCAAATAATTTTAATCATTCTGATACTCCTACGGTATACACATATTTAATTTTCTCCACTTAACATATATTCTATTCTATAATTCTAGGTATCAAGAATGGAAAGAGTTTGTAAGGTCAGTTGACGAGCAGCTGAGTAATACAAAGACAACAGTACCATGATAATAATTGATCACTGCTAGAGGAAATTAACCGGAAATTCATCGAGGCTGCACCTAAAGTTCCAGTGCCTTCATCATTTTTTTGTCAACCCACAAGATCTATAACTGCATGGATCTTAAATACATGTATCAACATGATGCACATGTTTTTGGCGTGACGAGAAACTGAATGGTTTAATGGTCCCAAAAATCATTAGAGATATATTATTAATGTACAACATATTATAATGTACCTAGCTGTGCTAGAATATGCTGTCATCAGTTATGCAACATTAAATATATGTATTATGTGCCCTTGGGATAGCAGTTTTACTTTGGAGAACATATTCCTAATGAACTGTATGCTGTGGAGATTACCTAATTAAAAGTAGAAAATGCTCCCCTCATATTAGGAAAAATAATTATCAGAGCACATATAAAGTGGAGGCACAGTTCACCAACACATTTGTTTAAATGTCTAGAGAGGTATTGGTCGGCTACTGCTGCAATTGCTTTGTAGGAAAATGAACAATACAGTGCGCACATAATGTTGGTAATTTGGTATTTAAGTTGCCTGTACATCATTAAATCTACCCTAGATTTAATGATGTACAGGCTCCTACTCTATTTTTATTTAATGTATTTATTGACGATAAAAATTGTAATAAACAATTTAAAGAAATATTTTTTTTATATATAAGAACCTAATAAATATAAATAAAAGTGTCAATATAGGTGTTGTTCTTATTTATCTCCAATGAATATTCTGTCATTAAAAACAATGTAAGTAAGTAATAAGCATACAATCCGCCTGATGTTAAATAGTTACCATAGCCTGCCAATGCTTACAACCAAGTAATGTAAGTCGCACATTGCCACCTTGACTGCCAATGTAGGTGCTATAAGGTTACCACATCACCTGAGGGAACAAACAATTCTCCAAATAATCTTTTGCTGCGTTCTTCCTCAGTCAAACTATTGTTCCATCAGTATCGTGGGGTGCACAATGTCCAGGTAAGGTTTGTTTCAGTCAAAAGTGATGTTAAAGGTGATGTTGAGCTACTTCGCCCCAAATGAAGTGTATAATACATATATGAACATAAAAAGTTGAAAATAAATATCTACTACTTATCTGTGGTTTAATTATTTGAAGATGCATTTAACGTAGGTGTATAGTGCGCTTGATCTATGCACATAGCATCGTATTTACAAATCCATATAATTCTTACTAATTACCTTACCAAGCCTTTTGGGTGCGCTAGTACTTGCTAGTAGATACTATTCTATGGGACTATCTTTCAGATCTAATGTCTGGTTATTCCTTCATTTGTTGTAAGTCTGGTTAAAAAGGCTAGATATTTAAAAAAAAAACTAGCCATAAAATATAACATGCCCTCTGTATAGGTACCTTGTAGTTTATCTAGGTATGTAGTTTTACACTCGCGAAACATAACCTCAAAATGCCGAATTTGATTTAAAAATACTCGATAACCCCTGTTCGTATTGAAATAATATTTCTTTTGAGTCATCTACAATATATTTCCTTTGTTTTGCCGATGGTTTGGTCAAGACGCATGACTGACGCAAGTGGGCCGAACTCCCATACAAGTTTGGTCATTCTCCTTTTGCGCAGCGCTCGCATTTCAACCGCGTTTATTCTACTTTCATGCTCTTTCTGCCATACCCAACTCTCGCTTCCATAAGTTAGCGTTGGGACCAACACTGCATTGTGTATAGCGAGTTGTGCCTTCTGGCTCAGGATTTTACTGCCAAGAAGTTTTCCCAACGCTCCATTCACACTATTCCCAGCACTCACTCGTCTTTCCACATCTACGGTGTACCTTCCATCCCTGCTGAAAGCGCATCCAAGATATACAAACTCATCCACTTGTTCCAACACTTCATCATCAATCGTAATCCTTACATTAGTTCTGGATTCTTCTCTTTCAAATACCATTATCTTTGTTTTCTTCGCATTCAGTAGTAAGCCTTTCTCCATACAGTCGTCTTTCATCGCTGTGACCAGTGTTTGCAGTTTAGATGGTGTATCTGCTAACTAAACATATGTGTCCGAATCAACAAATGGCCCGCTTTAGCCTCTCGATAAACAATGTTGTATTATGTAGCTAGTGTTTCATTCTTCTTAAGGGGGATACATGCCGTCCAGTGGCGCCTCAAGGAATAAAATATCGTATCTTAGCGTGGAAGATAAACATTATAAAGTCATGTGTTGCGTGTGTTACAAATACAATAACGTACTTTTACGTCATTAAACCAACAATTGAAATGTTTTGCTTTCGTTGTTATAGGCATAATTGCCAAAAAACGGCCTCTTTTAGCACTTTTGCTTATAACAACGATAGTGGAATATTTTGAGTGTTGGTTTAATGACGTAAAAATACTTTACTATCTTCGTAATAAATGCAACATAAGATTTCATAATGTTTATCTTCTATGCTATAATATGTTTGTTTATTCAATGAGGGCGCCACTGGACGAGACCTAAGTAAGAACAACATAGATACCAAGACATGTTAACTTGTAGAGATATAAACATAAAACGATGTCATTGATTTCTCTTTCAATAAACTTTTAAAAGTGAATACGTTTCTGTAGTTTTTTATTACTATTATTACTATTGTTTTCCGTCTAGCTTAAATAAATATGTTTGGTTCAGTATGTATAAAGCTAAATAATAATTAAATCAATAATTTTTATTAAATATTGATATTATAAATTTTATTTAAGTGTGACGCGACTCTGTAGCTTTTCTGTTCGTTTGCATTGACTATACGTTGACCCCAGGTTACCTATTAGGCGCTAATTTCAAATTTTACAAATCGAGCGTCGAGTGTCAATTGAGGGGCGCGGGGTGATTGGGCGGAGCCATTTTAAAGCTTCACGATCGAGGTGTCGCCTTAACAGACATAATTTGACGACGGCGTGTGGTTTCGAGCAGGCCATGTCCGCTAAAACTGACCATAATTTGTAGTCTAAGAGGTTCAGATCGAGGCTAGTCTCCAGCTCTTATGAAGTCCGGAACGTTGGTTTCGAGCCAAGCTTGGGTAGTTCGTGCCTTGTGACCAGGTGCGGAGTCGTGCTGGAAAGTCCACGGTACATTTAAAAAAGAAGTGCATTGCTGAGAGGTTTCACAACACGATCCAAGACAGTCTCTGGATACACTTTGGCTGAAGTTTTCACTCCTTTTTCACAAAAATGAAGCTTTGTGACTCCTTGATAATACACCCTCCACCAAACAATTACAGGCGCATGATGATGACCACGTTATACCTTTCCGACCGCTTGGGTTCCTTAGAACTGTGTGCGTACACTCTCGTCACTTTGCTTGTTGTAGTGCTCTTAAATCGTGAATTTTTTGTCATCAGTAAAGGGGATATTTGATTGAAGGTATCAGGATAGAAAGCGTTTTGATTGATCCACTCTCTTCAACTGTAGGGATTGATTTAGGACAAGTCCTGTATATCGAGGATAAGATCGTTTTATTATACGCGACAGAGTCCTAGCGGGAATCTTCATTTCTCGCGATAAGATTTTTTGTTTCCTAACGAGGTTTCGGCGAATTCTGGTATTTAAGTCTGGTAATTATGGACAGCCTTTGTAGTTCTAACAGCACGCGGTCGCCCCGATCTTTAACGGTCTTCAACAGAGGCAGTTGGTATATCTGTCGCTAGTACGATATATAAAAATACGGCTGATACCAAGCTTTTGAAGTGTCTTGAATATGACCGACGGCTCCGTACTCATTTTGTGCAAGGCAATCATCACTGCAATCCTATTTTCTTTAACACTCCATTGCATATTGAAATTTGATAATAAACATTAAAAAAATATGTAAAACGGCGGGAAATCGAAAGAAGTCTTTAACATAATAAAACGCGTTCTAAATTCAAAATAATTAAATAGTTGAAAAAAGAAAAGTTTCTATGTAACAGTATTTATGGCCAGACTAGTTATACTAGATACATATCACGATATGCAATCATAAATTATAATGTAGTTCACGATCTTTAGTAGGTAACAGGAAGGTACAAAACGGACAATATTAACGTTTTTTATTATGACATGGCCTGCTACATCACTAACAGTTAAGTGTGCTACGGGGCATGAACTATAGTTTAACTGTAAATCTAGCTTTGGCTCGTTTGACTTCGTCTTAGAGAGTCTTGAGTAGTTTTCATACGTCGTTTGTTATTGTAAAAGTATATTCAACCGTTAGTAATAATACTTATAATTAAATATCGCACTCGGTTCAGCTTGTTCTAAATGTGAGAATGTGTTTGTAAAATGCATTAAAATATAGCAAGGGTATCAAATCTATGGACATCCATAGATATTGGCCTAACTTTTAATGTTAGATTTCTACACTCATTATTTCTTTAATAATATAAACTTACCCATACGGCGCTCTGTGAACCTGGCATAATCTGAAGCCGCATAAAACACAACTTCTTCATAAAATTAAAATGTTCCAGGCTAAATTGGTCCTGATTATGAGAAAATGCTATATTACCACGCCGGACTGAAAGCCATATTGGTCGAGGAATGGCACTTTCCCTAAAAATAAAATTAAAAACATTTATATCTTCTTATAGTAAAAAAATGTTTTAAAAAACAATGCTAAGTGCGACTTACTTGAGAGAGATGTTTTTCATAGATTGTTCGAGACTGGAAGTTTCTATTGTATCCTTTCTCGTGTAGAACAACATGTACGCGTTCCACCATCTTTTCTGGCGCTTGTACACCCTCTTTAACATTTGATCAAATACCTGGAATATTGTCAGAAATTAACCCAACGCAACAAGGGTGCTTACATAAAGAAAGCAGGTACCATTTATGAAAGCTAAAAATAATAAATTTACTAATAGTATATAACTGAACTAGTCCCTAATAAGAACGCTGATACATTTTAGCATAAGTTTTAATGTTTAGTATGGTAACAAGAAGCAATCCAAAGATCCTTTGAAATTCGAACATAAAAATAAGTACTATCGTAGTACAAGATTGGAACCGAAATTGTCCGTCGTGTACTGTGCTGTTTCAAAGGGGTTTCTTAACTTAAACACTAACATTTTAGAATTAATTCTGTACCAATGTGGTCTCACGAGAAAACAGCAATGGGCAGTTAAGAAATGTAAAAAGTATTTTAGAGTCAGCAATTCGCTACTTATACCCCTGACATTGCAAGTGTTGAAACTGAAGGATTTGCTTTATTAAGTATTCCTTTAGAAGATCCATTGTCACTTAAACATGGAAGATCATATATGTCGGATATATGAAGTTCTAGTTCTAAAAGGGATCTTCATTTGTCTGCTTTCATTTGCAAGCACCCTAACACAGCGTAATTGTGTAAGTTGTTCAATTCACCTCGCCCATGTATTCGCCGCCGAAGCACTGCGCCTTCATCTCTTCGTCGTCGTGCATCGCGCACTCCGACACGTCTCCGTCGTCTAGCTTCACCCACCGCCCTGTCTCGCTGCCGTTGTCCCTATTTTCACGCATTGTCATACCGTAGAATTTAGAATTGGGTCAAAGTAGAGATGAATGCATATGGATAACATAAAAAAATCTTTCAATTGGTTGGACTCACAGCGAGGTGCGTTGCTATTCGCTACTCATCTAAGTTGGGGGTAAAATCAGTCTAAAAGTGATCGAATTTACGATCTGTATGCATGTGCATCGCTCACTGTTCGCGATATGAAGAGTTACAATCCTAATGTTCTAAAGCGGCATCTGTATAGTTATGTGTAACGGCCTAGGCGATTCAGTAACGTGTTGAATCAATGCACGTCTGTATATCTTTGACCGTTCTCCAACGAGCATCGGATTTGGATCGATGCAATCGCGCGACTATGTCGATTTAGCATTGCTATTAACGGGCGTCAGTTCCTAGTTAGCTCGGGTAAATATATAGGGGCCGCTGTGGTGAAAGCACGGACAGGCAAACTAAGTCGTTGCGTTCGACACAGACATTTTATTAAGGCTATTAAAAAGCGTCCTCTAGTATTTATCGATACTGTATCGATTTATCATCGCCGCCTTATTACGACAATAGAGACTAATAGAGAGGCGAACGCGAAATCGTTCTCATGTGGACGAAAGGCAAACACGGCCAGCGACTGTATCGCCGTAAAACCGAACCGAAGCCGTTGGCGAACTCTGTAGGTGTTCTAATAGATTTAACAAAATAATGATACGTCAAATTCACATATCTAGGGATATAAACAAAAATATCCTTGTAACAAATTTATGATTTATATACATATCAATGTAGATTCTATGGAGTTATTAATGGATTTTATCTATTAAATTACGAATCTAGTACAATTTGGCAACAGTATGTTTTATCACCGAGTTGTGTTATTTGTATAGTTTTCTTCATCTCTATCAAAGCAGGCCTGTACATACCTGAGTAGAACGTATGAGTAGTAGTGTCCGCCGGAGGCTTGTCCCGAGTGCACCACGATACCGCTGAGCTGATAGTGTGTTTCGGGCGTGTTGTCGCTACCGTCCCACAGTGCCGCATCGCCTTCCGCCCGCGCCAGCCCCCACGCTGGACGACACATATAATAACATAACCACTGACTTATAGAATCACTAAGGCTTAAAAGGTTTTTACGATTCATGCATACGGGCTGCTAGATTAGCAGTTACTATCAGTGGCGGCTGGTGGGTTATCTAACTGGTGGTGCACTTTACTTGCTCACCAAGTATTAATATTAGAAATTGCAACAAATCAACAATTTACATAAAAGATGTAAATTAAAAAAAAAACAATTACTTAATATAAACAAACAATAATTAACTCGTCACAGATACGGCAAAACTATACTGATAAGGAGAATTCATCATGGCCGCCGTCGAACTCAAATTTCAAATTTCGTCAAGCATCGGGTGCTCTCGGTAATCTTCGATTCGCACGTGCGGCGCACGAGAACCGACTCATTTCTCGGTACATTCCTATGAACTATGTATCTTTTGTTTCACGCGTCAGGCATATTAGCTCGTAACTCATACAAGTTATACTAGCAGTCCTCGTGCGCTCGCCGAAGCGCACGAGAATTTTTCTTTACAGGGAAAATAAGTCTTAATAGTTTAGCAAAGCGCTTAAATTGTTTTGTCTTTTATTTGTTATAATTTTAAACTTTATTTGTTATATTATGTTTTTGTATGTTTCAAAAATAAATATTAATATGGTAATTTAAAGATAAAGGTAATATTTTGTAATTTTTAAATCTTTTGAATTGGCGGTTCAGCGCACGAGCGCACTTAAGGTACAGCCGCCACTGGTTACTATGCTCCTATGGAAACTTACAACACCAAAGTATCACTCGCAGATTAGCGCTATCATTGGGATCACCACCTCGTTGTGTATGATCGCAATAAAATAACAACTCTCTGGAGGGTTGTTGTGTTTTAGTCATTGCATTGTGTCGCTGTTCAGCGGGAACATTATACCCTTATTCAAGGATTGAAGCCTGATATTAGACTTATAGATTAGTAGTGTAATAGAATTCAACTTCAAACGACATCATTACCGAAAAAAATGATGAGTCACCATACCATACCATAAGTAATTATTCTGGCCATAAATACTATTACATAAAACTTTTCTTTTTTTCAACTCTTTAATTATTTTGGATTTGGAACGTGTTTATTATGTTAAAAACTTCTATTTCCCGCCGGTTTACATATTTTCTTCGAGTTTATTATAAAATTACGATATGAAATGGGGTGTTAAAGAAAATAGGATTGCAGTGATGGTCTTGCACAAAGTGGGTATGGAGCCTTCGGAGCATAATGTACAAAACGCAAAAGGAGCATCACACGCAAAATGTACAAACCGCAAAATGAACAAACAACACGGGAGCCGTCGGCCATATTCAAGACACTATCAGCCGTACGTACGTATAGCGTACTATCGACGAATATACGAACACTTGCTCTGTTGAAGACCGTTAAAGATCGGGGCGACCGTGTTCTGTTAGAACTGGCTGTTAATGCTGTTAAAGCCTGAAATCGCCGAAACCCCATTAGCAAACAAAAAATCTTATCGCGAGAAATAAAGCTTCCCGCTAGGACTCTGTTGCGTATAATTAAACAAGACCTGAAGCTCGTCGCTTATCGTCGATATGCAGGCCTAAATCAATTCCTACAGTTAAAGAGAGTGGATCGATCAAAACGCCTTCTGTCTCGATAAACAGGTGAAATACATAGAAATATCCTATTTACTGATGAAAATATTTTCACGATTGAAGAGCACTACAACAAGCAAAATGACAAAGTGTACAACGTGGTCCTCATCCTGCGTCTGTAATGGTTTGGTGGGGGGTGTCTTATCAAGGAGTCACAAAGCTTCCTTTTTGTGAAAAAGGAGTTATAACTTCAGCCAAAGTGTATCAAGAGACTGACATTGAAGTTGACAGTGAAGTTATAGAGATATATATATGTCAGAGATTAAAATGCAAACGACCGTACGGCGCCACTTATTCCGGCTGTTATTTATTCCAATGGCAACATCGTCTACTCAAGTCGCTGTCAGTTGTAAAGTGAAGTTGTCAGTGTCAATGTCACATCAGTCAGTAGTGCGTTCTGTCGAGTCGAATTGCAGCTCGTTCACTTGGTTTCGAGACAGCGCTGGCGCCGGGTGTGCGCACTGACGGTAAAATAACATGACAGACACTAATAACGAACACGTGGCTTCTAATCCGTTTGAATCTGCGACATATATATATTTATATTATATATATATACATATAGTCTCAAAATATATTATATATCTGCCGTGGGTGACGGTGGATGCTCCGTGGTGGATGATAGTATGGATATCAATGTTGGCGTCCCTCAGGGTTCTGTACTGTCTCCGACGCTGTTTCTGCTGCATATCAGTGATATGAAGTCAATTAATGGCATTCATTGTTATGCGGACGACAGCATCGGGGACACTTACTATACAGGCCGTGCAAACATCCCTCGTTACCTTGTGGAGGAAAGCCCCGATAAACTTGTGTCCGAAATGGATGGTACTTTGGCTAAAGTATTTAACTGGGGGTGGCTTAACTTGGTCGAATTCAACCCCAAGAAGACACAAGTTTGCGCGTTCACCGCTAAGAAAACTCCATTTGCTGTGGTACCTAAATTTCAGAACACACCTCTTACTGTCACCAAAAGTATTAGGATGCTTGGCGTCGAGATTTCCAGTGATGTGCAATATCGAAATCACCTGGAGGAGAAGGTCAAGCTGGCGTCCAAAAAACTTGGCGTGCTAAACAGAGCAAAGCAGTACTTCAGTGCGGGGCAAAGACTTATGTTATATAAGTCTCAAGTCAGACCGCACTTGGAGTACTGCAGTCACCTTTGGGCAGGAGCACCTGGATACCAGCTTGGACCGTGTGATTCGATTCAGAGACGAGCTGTGAGAATTGTCGACAATCCTAAGCTTACACACGGTATTGAACCCTTAAGTTTAAGGCGAGATTTTGCCTCCCTTTGTGTGTTCTACCGATTGTACAACGGGTTGTGTTCTGAAGAATTGTTCGAAATGATGCCGACAGCTACTTTTTATAGCCGCACAGCTCGCCGACGGCGGGGAGTTCACCCTTACACACTGGAACCGCAATGGTCGCGTACTGTGCGGTTCCAGAGAAGTTTTTCTTCCGAGAACTCTCAAGCTGTGGAATGAGCTCTCAGCCGCGGTTTTTCCAAGGGACTACAGCATGGGGCTCTTCAAGAAATGCGTGAAGAGGTTTTTAGAGTGTCGGCAACGCATGAGTGACACCCCTGGTGTTGTAAATGTCCATAGGCTACGGTGACTGTTTACCATCAGGCAGGCCGTATGCTTGATTGCCACCTTAGTGGTATAAAAAAAAACGTGGAAAACATGTAAGAACATATTAGGTTGGTTATCAAACCAACATATCGGCTAAAGAAACCAGCGAGCATCTTTATACATAATAAATCATAACTTACCTGTATACGGTTCAACATCCAAGTCTCGTGGGAATTCGAAATAGTCATTAAACTTTATTGCACACACTTTTTCAAAGTCATATTCAAATCTTTTTAACTGTATTACTAATACTGGAGGTAGTTTGTTTAGACACAATCGCTTTACAGTCACCACCTGAAAGAAAAATAATAGAACCTTTATACCTAATAGATTATAATAGAACAGAAATATTTTTCGTGGAAATAATAGGCTGAAAAAGAGTTTAAATTAACATATATTCTTAGTCATAAAATTATACATCAAGGAAATTGGTTAGGGTTGCGTCTCACGATAAAAGTAATGGTAGAGAAAAATTAATAATATTTTATCATATCATATCACACCTTTTTATTGCATTTATCACAATGATACGCGTCCGCTCCTTCCAACAATTCTCCCCGAACGTAGGCCTCTAAAGATTCTTGTAGACGAGACATGTTCCTTATATCTAGAGACACCACACTAAACGGCTCTTCTTTGCAATACCTAAAACAAGCAAACTCATATTAACGTAGTCGATTCTGTTAATCTCAATGGTACTTTTTATTAAGCTTTGTAAGGAGACAATAAAATGGAATGTAGATCAAATCAACTACTTCTATCTATCTAACTATCTATAGTATCTACTATTTTTATATACATCCATATTGCAATATTCAAATTACGAATTCTAAAATAGATTATAAACTTCTATCACAGAAAGAAATGGATACAGCAAGGTCGTTCATTTCGCAACTAAAACTTCGCATAGTTTTGTTAGTTCACAAATTCCGTGTTCGTTCGCTTAGTTCAACATCGAGCGTCATTATCAGAACTTAGCGTCGTACATTCATTGCAAAACTGCTGACTTGCGTCAAAAACTTACAAGGGGTACTAGGAAGCATAGAAAAACGAGTGGTATTACTTTTATCGGTGAGTATTATTTATTCTTTCAAATGCACTTTACAAGAAAACGTAAGCGCCTAAAATGTTTCATTTAATCCACACATACTTTTGAGCCCGGCACGCGTCGACCGACACTCGCCTGTTTGGTAACACGCAAGCGTGTGTCTTGAGAGTAAAGGCAATCAATGCGGAGTTGCCGCGCTCTGAAAAAGGATGCCTACATCTCCAGCACGTTTTTGCGAAATACGATCGTATACCACATGATGCGCACGCTACCACAATAGCTGCAATGCATTTGACCATTAATTGAAGTATGATATGCGGTAAGGTAATCTCAAGTTTTCTCTGTTATCGAAGATGACATATTTTAGCTACATTCACGTCTAGAACATGTATCGTCAACGACACCACTGGACCACACTTACATTTTTTTTTTGATAGCGACACCACAGTAGTGTAGTTCTGATACAAAATTTAAGCATTTATTGTTATCAATTATGAATATGACACAGAGATGATCTCTTTGTGCAGATTTGAGTATAGTGGTGCTGGGGAATACTCACGAACACGTTTTACGTCCCGTTTGGTTTCTTTTATACAACGTAGGAAGCCATAGGAATAGCTCCGCAGATTTTATTACTGTTAATACTATTTGAACTTCAAATGCAGACTGACAATTATATTTCTTTTTTATTACTATTTTGTTACATATTCATATGTGTACAGCACCAATATTGTTTTAATAAATGGAACCACATCCCTAGACAGAGGTAGTGTGGTTACCAAAAAAATCGGCCAAGTGCGAGTCGGACTCGCGCACGAAGTGTTCCGTACCATTATCTATAAAAACGGCAAAAAAATCACGTTTGTTGTATGGGGGGCAACAGAAATACATCATCTGTGAAAATTTCAACTGTCTAACTATCACGGTTCATGAGATACAGCCTGGTGACAGACGGACGGACGGACGGACAGCAGAGCCTCAGTAATAGGGTTTCGTTTTACCCTTTGGGTACGGAACCCTAAAAATTGTAAACGACACCATAGTGGTGGGAGCCAATAGTGTCGTTGAAAACATAGTAGTTTATGATATTGTCACAAAATAGAAGATGGTAATGTTCAGAGAAAGCAATGACTACTTGTTGAGCGTTATACCATATGTCTCATTTATTTTGCTAAAACACATGACAAAATAACATAAAATACAAACCTATGAGGACAACCTTTACAAATTTTTTGATCTGAATATGTGCCGCCCATAGTCTTAGCCATTAATTGTTCTTGCCCCAAAGACTTCAAAGCTTCATCTAATGATTCAACCAAAGACATAAAAAATTCTACCGCGTCTTGTTGTTCACGCAAATTCACCGGTTCACCTTGAAGCCTGAAAAAAATGGTTTTCATGTAATGTTTCACAATTCTCACAGAAAAAATGACTTATATAACAAAATATTCCGATTTTATATTTAACCAACTTCAAGAAGGTAAACAGATTTCACATTTTTCTGGTGAGCATATTGCGCGACGTTTTTGCCAATTGTAAACAGATTTTAAAAATCTCGCTTTTATTAGCAAGATTCAAGTGTACAATTCATCCCATATAAATTTGAAAGGGAAAGAATCGAAACCTTTGTAAATTACTTTACGAACATGTTCGGCGAACATACATGGACCACATTGAAAGTTTCTCCTTGTTTTCTCATGAAAAAATAGGCGCGAATCACATGTTAAATTATTTTTTATCTTCTCCCTGCAGATCGCTGTATATTAAATAAATAAATATTGTCTGACAAATTACACAGCGCCATCTAGCCCCAAAGTAAGCGAAGCTTGTATTATGGGTAGTAGACAACTGATAAACATACGTAAATACATTTTTTTTTTGTAAATACATACTTATTATACATAGAAAATACCCAGACCAAGACAAACAGACATGTTCATGCACACAAATGTTTGTACTGTGTGGGAATCGAACCCACGAGCGTTGGTGTCAAAGTAGCGTAACAACGCGTTTCACCACTGCGCCACCGAGCTCGTCAAGTCAATATTGTCGTCAATATTGATTTCAGAAGTACTCCGCGCGTTTCACCACTGCGCCACCGAGCTCGTCAAGTCAATATTGTCGTCAATATTGATTTCAGAAGTACTCCGCGCGTTTCACCACTGCGCCACCGAGCTCGTCAAGTCAATATTGTCGTCAATATTGATTTCAGAAGTACTCCGCGCGTTTCACCACTGCGCCACCGAGCTCGTCAAGTCAATATTGATTTCAGAAGTACTCCGCGCGTTTCACCACTGCGCCACCGAGCTCGTCAAGTCAATATTGTCGTCAATATTGATTTCAGAAGTACTCCGCGCGTTTCACCACTGCGCCACCGAGCTCGTCAAGTCAATATTGTCGTCAATATTGATTTCAGAAGTACTCCGCGCGTTTCACCACTGCGCCACCGAGCTCGTCAAGTCAATATTGTCGTCAATATTGATTTCAGAAGTACTCCGCAAGACTGTGTTCGTCTTCAAAATGGTTTTGGGGAGGAAATATCGTTGGACCGTAAGAAGTTTCAACACCTAGAAGGTCATACGAAGGTAATTGGATTGGTATGTTAAAAAAGAACTTTTCAAAGTTAGGATAACCTGTTGACGCTGAACTCCTCACTAAGGCCAGAACAGAAACGGAAACATATTGATTAGTGCACAAAGAATTTGATAAACGAGAGAGAAACAGAGATGGCATTCAAACATTTTTAGGACATAGCCACAGAAAAGAAAACATGGATTTACAGTTTTGTACCAGAAAACAATTTTGTGAATGAGTGTTTGAAAACAAAAACAAACCAGCAAAATTGAAATAAACTGGAAACGTTTACTTCAATTTATCTGGTAAAAAAAAAAAAAACTTTTTGCATGGGGAACGTGTTAATGCTAACTGGTACAGGTACACCATATACTGTACGAGAAACACGACTGAGAAGCCACATCCACATGCACCATGACAATGATTTTACGCACACAGCCGACAAATTAAAATAAAATAGGTATAAGAGATTACTTTTATAAACAATAAATTTTACTATTAATATGCTTTATTTATGAGTTACGCAAAACTTTCAGTGTTTCACTCTCATGTACCAGTAAAACAGGCCATATACTGCAAGCTGCCAGTGAATAACAAACTATTTCATATGCAAAACACTTGTAATAGATGAACGGATGAAATACAATAATTTTGGCATACTAGTTGTTAATACATTTTTGCTAACAAAACAGTTAGGCCCTCATCCTAAGTCATACTGCGTATAGTCTTACCTAAAATGTGCCCACAGCCCCCGAGGAACATAATATTGAAGCTTGCTATAGTGTAAATGCGCAAATATTGCTTGCACTTGTTTCAAAATGGTGATATTATAGTCGTTGTTATTCTGAAATAATAAAAATGAACATCAATTTTAGCTAACCACACAGGACATGACTGTTTATACAAATTTGTGGTAATATGATTACCTCAATGTTATTTTCTACTATGTTGTGATGTTGACTTTCCCCTGAAAAATCTTCATTAGGATCCGTGGCAGCACCTTGGGTATATACAATCCAATATTATTTTCTTTCAAGTATATTATTGTACAAGTGTATGCGTACATTCGGGCGTCAGGATTGCGCAGTAAAAACACTAATACATTAAATTTGTGAACAGTTGAATAAATTTACAATAGGCTTGGACCAAACGCATATAATTAATGCGACATCGGTAACAAGACGATTAGAAAAACAATCTAGTTATGAATGATAATAGAATGGCTAATATTTTAGCACATAAATAGTTCAATTCGTGTCAAATAAATGTATGTAATTGCTAAATGTAATTTTGTTTATGTATAAAATTGATTCCTTATATTGACAACTGGTTTGTTAAATGAATGAAACGATTTTATTTGAGAGTGATTCTAAATTACATAGGGTACATGTAAAGTTTTGAGTAAAATAATTTCCAATTTTTTTAATGAAATTTTGTCGATTGACTTTCTCTTTTGATTATTCGCATTCAAATCTGCCTATTTCAGTTCTTTTTATTTCTCCTTTTATGCACAAGATAACAACGCAAGTACTCGTAATAACTTTTTCCGATGGCTAGCGATAAATGTTCAGTTATCAAAAGAGAAATTGGAAGCAACATATCAACTAGGTACTAATACACTCCGTATTAGTGCCTAGTTGATTGATATGTTGTTTCCAATTTCTCAAGATGGTGTGGCAGTAGATACTAATAATGTACAACAACTGTACTAAAATAATACAGAAGTCGCATTTTGCTCAAAAATGACACCACACAACCCCAATCACGTGAGTAAAGCTAAAAAAAATACAATTATCAATGCGCTTTTTTCTCATTGATAATGTAGAAAACGGACAGACATTTAAAAACATTTAGTTATTATTCCGTTAAAGTTATTTGACTACTCTACAGAAAAAAATGCAATTATGGCCAAAATTCTTCAATTTTAATAAGTAACTGCGTACATTAATTCCATTTTTTTATATTAAGTACAAGAACCTCACCAAAGTAAATTGCTTTATGTGGTAGTGATGTCATATTTGACTAATATTATTAAGAATTGAGCAATTGAGAAATTTCCAGTGCAAGTTGTATGTAATATAACACGAACAAGTCAAAAAGCTCAATTCTGATCGTTTGACCCAGTAATATAAATACCATGCACGGTGAGCAACGCATCCCTTACGGCGCGCACACAGTACAGCTGTTGCAGCACCGAGTTCATATAGCATGTGGCACCCGCGTTCTTCAGACCCACTAGTCCCGCTGGCGGCCGCGGGCCCACGCATGGCATGTACTCCCACTCCGACAGCGGTATGCTCGACTCTGTGGAATACAAACTGTCTGATTACATATCAAACAGATTTACACTATAGTAACAGCACGTTTTGATACAAGTACGGACAATTTATCATTTATTACGATTCCAAACAATGTTGACTAGCTAAAGCAGGAGTGGGGTTGAGAGAGAAATGTCAATTTCCTCTGTACGGTCGGCTTAGTGTGCCTCACAAATTCCTGGCAATCTATGTATGTATGTATATCTTCACGCCAGGTCCCTTGCGGGGTAGGCAGAGAGAACCGAGCGCCATAAGAATCTAAGTCACAGGAAAACAACTACTCGCCGGCTAAATGTAATTTGGCAGCAGTATTCTGACAGTGAAGGTATTATCACAGTCTGACTACTTGTTGTTATATAACTGAGCCCTATTTCTCTTTCGGGAGAATCTCGTCTGTGGACAGTGTACACCACGTGCAGGTGATTGGCTTTATGGGTAAGATGGGGGCAAGCGAACATACAGCTCTAAATATCTGTTACATTTATTTTTAAATAAACATTCAGCGGTATGTACTCAAACTACAAAATTAACTTGTAATTAATGATGACGTTCAACGAATTTTCAGTATCAGTGTAAAAAACCGGTAAAAAATAACTTCTCTTCATAGGAAAAATATAATATATAGAGTTGATTATTTATATACTATTCAGAACGATATAAAAGAATTATATATTTTCAAAGTACCCAAATGAGAGCGTATACTAAATAATAAGGCAATGTTTTAGTAAATTTAAATATTTTCGTGCTGATTATTTACTTGCTGTTTACTGTTGTTTATAATGTTCATATTCTGAGTAGTAACCATTTAAAATACTTTCCGTTTGTTTAGAAATCAGTGATTTTATTTACCAACTTTTAAAATTATTTCAAAGATTTTTATTATGTATTTTTGAAACCGTATTTTAATTGTATAAGAAATTAATATTTTATATCTCAGTTTTTCACTACTGTGTTCGGCAATTTATATAAAGATAAACATGGCGATTGACTAATTTATACGAATTATATATTCAATTTGAAATCATTACAATTTTGTTTTATTTGAGAACTATTTCATTTAATATAGATCCGGTAAAAAGGGATATTTTATAATTTTTACCTCTTAACCTTACTTCCTAATTTTACCTTTCCCATATTTTACCCTCCCGCCTACCTCTAGCTCAAGCCGTTTTAAAGATAAATAGGAACATTCGTGTGCACAAACAAACATACTCTCATCCTAAATACATATACCTATTCGTTCCGTCGTAGGTAATGGCGACTAAGGAATCTTGGATCTGCGGAGTACGTATCGCCCCGCCGTCACCACGTTATTATAAGTCTCGTGCGCTGTTTGACCGTATGTATGTATGTAACATATAAAAATTAAATTGCACATTTCGCGTCTTCGTCAAGTAGTATTCACTAGAAAAAAAAATCTATGTTTACTTTTAACCGGATATAAATTAAAATGAAAAGTCAAAGTATACATAAACACGTATTTATATCGTTTCTTTTCAAAAAACCTGTTGTCACGAATTTTTACCCGGTATATATTATAAATAGGTATAAATGGCTATTTACTCCAAGTTCGGGTATTTACTGGATAAGCGCCCATCTTTAGTTGTAACTCATTTGCATCAGAAATAGTGCGAATAGATTTAAAAAAATCATATCAGCGAAAAAAGTATTCTAATATGAAAGAAACATGTTTTAATATCCCAAATAAATATTAAGTAATTAAATTAAAACTAAAAATTGCATCGACAATAATAGCAAACACTTCTGATACACCTCGAAATGTGAACGTCACCAAACACGCTGTCTGTTTACAGATATTGTTTGTTCGTGTTCAAGCACGGAGTGTAATCGCAAAAGAAAAAATATTGTAGGTGACTACATCGTTTTGATTAATATTATATGTAGCATGAAAGTTACCGTTGTAGAACATCTGGGCAAGGAGGTCAGCGAGCGCAGCCATGTTGGGTACGCAGCCGTGTACAAGCGCCAGCAACAAGTCGGTGGCGGCAGCCGCGGCACCAGGCGTGCGGCACAGTGGCGGCGAGGGCTCCGAGCGGGGCTCCCCCTCGCCTGCTCCTTCGTCCACCCCATCTGTCATCACTGTAGAAAACGCCGCGCCGTTCCCGCCCGATTGACACCACGCCCACGAATAAGGCCAAAGGAATTCCGTTGTCACTTCCTACATTGAAAAAGATTTAAAGTGAATTTAGGCGTGGCATGTAGCTTTTAATAGAATTCTAAGAACAAAATTCAAACCCCTGCTTCATAGCCTTGAATATAATAGCGAACTGTCGCTATTGTGGTGCGCATGGAAGATGGCGGCCACACACAGATCTACACGTGCCTTTATATCGGTCTCATAGCGGAATACAGACACAGCTTGTTTATTTGAGTGTCTGCAAGAGGCGTTTGAAAAAGCCATTAGCAGTATCTTTTTTTAATTTCCAACATACCGAGAGGCTTGGCTCTTGATGTACTAATTGACCCATTGCGTGCCGAGCGGTTTGATCGAACCATTCGCGTTATGGCAATAGGTATATAACGACGTTTGACGGGTTAAGCGGAAGATTGACATGCTCTCATATAATTTCTTTCGGCTGTTTTTTTCTAACAAGAATACCAGATATAGAGCACTTCTCCTGATTACACGGATCTGGATGAATATAAAATCTCCGTTAAATACGTTGATTGGTTCATCAGATCCACGTACCCTGCACTAGATGCGACTGCTTACCATCAGGCATGCCGTACATTTATTTGTCACGTTAGTGGTATAACATAGTATATTGATGTAGTTAACTTACCTTAATCAAGCCAGAATCTATATGATCGGGATGCGCGCCGTACTGGTACTTAATTTGTGCTGGTACATGTGTGAACAACTCTTTGGTAAGATTCAGATGACCTTCTAGTAGGGTGTCGTCTAATATTTCTGGATTGGTGCGAACGGTTCTAAGCCAAGCGACCTGAAGTGTCAAGTAAAATAATATCGTAAATATCCAGTACATGTATATGGTATATATTGATAGATAGGCAGGCAGTTGTCAATTATTAGGATCAATTATTTGGTTAGCCATTAATTTTAAGGATTTTTTCAACGAGTTACTGAAAACCCTATTATTTTGTTTTGTATGCATTTTAAATTACTTCTCCGGAAATGATCAATACCACAATGATCAATAGGGGTATAACAGCTACCTTAAGGTGTATGTGAACGACATAAAACCTTATTGTCTTATAGGGATATGTCAAGTATCACAGCGCCATGTGGTAAAAATGGCACAACTGTTACTGTATTTATTTGAGGGTGAGACAAAATGTAAACAAACAATAACAAAAAGGTCTTTTTAAATGTTACTTCTTATTACGAAATAAATTTTCCCACAAACAGCGTTATTTAAAAATGATTATAAAACAGTATTCAACACGTGTTTAGCTAAACATTGTCTAAGCAGTTAGACAATAACTAAAAACGTGTTTATTTTTTGTAGCACAAAACGATTTTTAACATCTATTTTTATAAACGGGTGGATCAACTATTCTTTGAAAAAAACAAGTCCCTCCATCAATTAAAAATATTTAACTAGGTAAAAACAATAGTTCCACAACCACACACACAAAATGGCGGAATGTCATTGCATCATCATCAGGCACAATTGCCACAATTGAGACTGTTAGAGCCATCTATGTTTTTATCTATAACTTTTAAGAACAGTAACTTAGCGGACATCTGTTTGGGTATTAAATCATACTTAAAAATCTGGGAAGTATTTAAGGGCGTTTAGAAACCGTTGTAGAAAATAACATGAGTAGAAATGAATACACTTTTATATAAAATTTTAAAATTATTGCGTCAGGGAACTATTGAAGTACACGTGGGGACAGGAATAATTTGTATGGAGAGTGAATCTTGTCACCTAAGTTACCATAAAAGCAATAAAAAATAATTAAAATTATATAATTGAACGCTCTTTAATATCAATTCTCAGTATTCTAAATTACTGTTTGGATATAAAATTACAGCGAACTATTGTTTTAACATAGTTAAATATTTTTAATTGATGGAGGGACATGTTTTTTGCAAAGAATAGTTGATCCACCCAAACACTGCTTAGATAAATGATGATTTAATGAAAGTTCCGAATACATTCAGTATTCGGAACTTTCATTAAATCATCATTTAACGTTCCGTTCTATGCAAAAAGTATATTATATGGGTTGGATATTTAATAAGTATAACGTGAAGACAAACAAGAGAAATCAGTGTTTAGCAAAAATGAGTAATAAAACCTATAGTATATATAATACATTTTACTTACATACTTAATAGAATTTAACTTAACAAAACTTTATTCTGTTTGTATCGAAACGTTCATGTCATTTCTGATCCCGTTTTAAACAAACGTATTGTTTGTAGTTGCTAACCTCATGACGAGCCCAACATCTCAACGCAGTCGTCACACGCAATATAGGATCCAAAGTTCCACCTCGAGAATTAGTTGGAAGGTAATCCTTTACAAGGTCAACTACATATATTAATGGCGAAACCCTTGCTAAATCTATACTTGTTCTTAAACTTATCACATCATACTTGACAAATGGATTAATTTGCTCACGATTAATGTCATTGTGAAAAGTATTCATATAATCTACATCTCCATCATCAATAAAATCAATGAAATCCGAAAAATCCATGATTAACGTAACAATATAAATGACAAATTAAATTGGACGCAAACTAAATAAGCATTGAATAACCTGAATTGCGATAAGTTCTGTAGTTTTTGGACATAATTTCTATGGATTTTTCATATTGGTTGGTATTATAAAAGATCTAAAATGTTGTGAATTACAAAATTTTACTCATTTACCAATGAAGATGATCAGTTAATTTCGTTAATTCTTATTTTTTTTTTTTGTTAAAGTTGTTGTTTTTGTTAAGTTTAGTTGTGTTATTTTTATATTGTTAAGTTTGTTAACAGAACGTTGTTCAGGGTGAAAAACAAAATCGAGCAGTAAAGCCGAAGCAAAAGCATTTCAATACTATTTCAATGTTTTGTACGAACAAGGACACTGTTATTAACATATAAGGCATTCGGAAGAAACTAGGTCTTAGTGTTCTGATTTGAATGTTTCATGTTTTCTTTTTTACATCTTGTCTCACGGGATATTGAATGAACTATAGTAGCGCTCGAATTAATCTTAATACTATTCTTAGTACATAAAAGTAAAGAGAACAGATTATCACACACTATTATGTTCTTAGACTGTGAATTCTGGAACATCCGTAACGATAACTGTTATTGTTACAGCTGTAGTTGTAGTATATGTAACACAAAAGTATACATTCAAATCTAATGAAAATAATTGCTAACCTCATAAACCAAATCCTCAAGCGTGTTTGAGGTGGGTCCCGCGAGCGATACGAGACGGCAAAGAAGCTGCAGAAACTGCTGTGCGTGTTTTGCGTGGTGCTGGAGCCTGGCGCCGGCCACGCCCGTCCCGCCGCCCGCACCACAACCCGCGCCTGCCCCCGCCCCGCCCAGTGCCGTGAGCGCGGCTCGCGCACCTCCGCCTCCGCCCCATGCGCACATAGTCAACAACTGCTCCGCGCACGACACGCGCACCTGTGATTGCGTCATTATTGTTGTAGCATTTCTATCACACTACATGAATATTATTTCTGATGACAGACGCCCATTTACTAGACTAATTGAACAAGAATACGAACTGAACGAACGAAAAAGAACACACAATAAATAAAAATAAACAGTATTCTATGATTTAAACCATTTACCTAGGATTTGACGTATGGATAAGATAAACATGTAATTGAAAGAAAAAAATATTATTCCCGTGGGTTTTGAAGACCGTTCGGTCCCGTTTGTATTACGAGGCTGTTTACGAACAAGTATGGAAAAATAGACAAAATCCATAATTTGTATTAAGACTAAGTGAATTAAGTATATAGTCAGTTACCTGAGGATTCGGGCAATCGATCATCAAGTATAGAGCGGTATCTTGCCACCATGTTTCATGTAGAAGTGTCTCCAAATGTAGTCCCCCGAGGGCCATGCATATAGTCACAACCTCCATACACTCTCGGACCACTATGACAAAATAATGAACCTAATGTGAATTCAATTTTACTAATGGATTCGACTAAATGAAAATAATTACAGGCTTGAAAATAATACATTGTTATTGAACGAGGTCTGAAAAGTCTACGAAACATCTTATTCGGTCTTTTATTATTTCCTTACATATATGAAGAACAGCGCTATTTTTGCCACTAGCATTTTTGCTAACTAGCTCGTCCATTAATCGCTCACTTTCCGGTCTCTGCAGTTTACTATTATCGTAACTAAACATCATTCTCTTTCCTCGAATCTTATTTTATTTTACTTTCTGCCATAAACGACCAAAGGGAGACTTTGTACAAAAGTAGCCTGCGTGTCACACCTATTTCTATCGCCAAGCAGCTGTATTTATATAGCTGTGTTCCGGTTTGAAGGGTGAGATATGGCAGAGAAATTACTGGGTACTGTGACAAACAGCCTTAGGTCACAAGATATGCAGCGCGCGAGTAACGTGCGCGTGGTGATTACGAGCGTCAATAGGCTACGGCGATCGCTTACCATCTAATGCGGGCCACATGCTTGTTTGCCAATCTAGTTGTATAAAAATATGTTGGCTGTTACGATAACCGCTTCACATACGTAGGGCCGTAAACTACCCGTCATAAAATGCGTTTGATATTAAATAGTAGTTAAGCAATTAACAGTATGTGTGAGACTCACGTGTAACGTCGTCGGGATGCACGAGGCCGTTTCCATCAGGCTGCGCGACGCAGTGCGAGAGCGCGTACAGTGCACGCACCGTGGCCGCGGTCGGCAGCCGCCACCACACCAGCGACGACACCGACTCGCTATCATCACCACTTGCAACCACCTACGCAATAATTATACTACACTGCTTTGTGTATACTTTGAGTATAATTCATTGAGTAAGTATACCATATTTTTACGCACAGAAAGTGTCACCCGCGCGTTACTATCCCTGCTGTTAACCCGGATCGAACGGTGATAATAGAGCAAACCGCATTAGATAATTTAATTATTTATCCCGCACAAAAACAAAATCTTAAGTCACAATAAATGGCTTGTGTTTATTGAACAAAGCCCTAGAATAAGCGGCAACGAATTGAGGAGACAGTACGATGACATGCTAAGACATAATGACCTCAAAAATATTACGTAACTGTACGTAATTTGATACGATTTCAGGGTTTGACAATGAAATTTATTGGTACAAGAAAAAGGTATTAAAATCACTGGCGAGTAACTATGTCGTTTACTAGGAAAACGAACAGAAGTAGTCAAGTAAAAAGGATAAGGGAAATTGACCAAAGGTACTTTTCAGGATAATGATTGACAAATGTAAGCATGGCTACACAATTTCAAATCATGTATGCGCCAACCATACTACCATAATGTAACTACAAGTGTTTTATATTTTGCCAGTGTTTAAAAGGCTTGAATGGTCCTTCGAGCTTTATAGATAGATAAAAAGAATGTTCTATCTATCTAAAAACTCCCATATTGTTTTTCAATATGTAAATTAATTAATTTCAGCCACGACTGAAGATAAATAAATTTCGATAAAAAAAAATATTATTATTACTGTACCCGTTTTGGTAATATATTCAATTAATAAGTTATGTGGCATCTATTGTTTCTGAATACAGTATAAAGGAATCACGCCGCACAAAAACTGTACGTAATTAAGGTATTTTTTTATATAAATATTTGAATGGAATATTCTATTATATTTAAAATTATGTAATAATATATGACTTGTGTGATGACATGACGGACATCATGTTAAAATAAATACCGCATTAAGTACCAGTTGCATTAATGACTATTATGCATGTAGTTTCATTTATTTTTAACACAATATGCAGCAATTAAACTAAACTAACCTGTTCACCCAGCACATTTGCCAACTTTTCAGAAAGCGCTTTGACAATCAGTTCACAGCTATGACTTGAAACAGTCTGCAATGCTTCCCTTAATATTGTAACGTCCATTCTAAAAAAAAAAGGCTTTTTAAAAAAATATACAACATTTTAAAAAATACGAAATTATAAAAGTTATGATATGTTACCTAAAATCTTTATCGATTGTAGTGTCAGTACCATCTGGGGCTAATATTTCAAATAAGTGGCCTAAAGTATACAAAGCCAGTTTCGCCAATCTAACTAAAGCTAAGTAGCCGACCCTGAAATTATATATTTAATATGTAATCATCAGTTTTAACACGTATCTAAATAAATATGTTTATTTACAACAGTCCCGTTCAACCTTCTAGTGTGTGGCGCGACACCCTGTAGGAACTCTTTATCCGAGAGGCACTGAACCAAAAGTGGAGCTTTCTTCACGCAAGCCATCTGAAAACTTCGACTACGCTCCAACTTTGTATCAGAAGAAGGCATCACCATACTATACAATATCTGCAAATATGTCAAAATATTAGATTCGAGATATGAGTAATATAGTATATATCTGTAGTTACAATCAAACATATTTTCGGTACCTGCACATTATAAGCTACAGTTGGCGGTGCAGGTCCATATAGCATATCCCTCAATTTTGAATCTTCCCGACACAATAATGCTTCTGTTAACTTTTCCACCTAAAATAAGTCGTTAAAAACTTAAAATACAGAATTTGTAACATTTATAGTATTAAAAAAAATCGGCCAAGTGCGAGTCGGACTCGCGCACGAAGGGTTCCGTACCATTATCTATAAAAAAGGCAAAAAAAAATCACGTTTGTTGTATGGGAGCCCCCTTAAATATTTATTTTATTCTATTTTTTAGTATTTGTTGTTATAGCGGCAACAGAAATACATCATCTGTGAAAATTTCAACTGTCTAGCTATCACGGTTCATGAGATACAGCCTGGTGACAGACGGACGGACGGACGGACGGACGGACGGACAGCGGAGCCTCAGTAATAGGGTTCCGTTTTACCCTTTGGGTACGGAACCCTAATGATATCAATGTACTCACAGTTTGCTTATGCGCTGGGCAAATTTGAGATAGTAAATGTGCTGCTTCCGTTAACTGCGGGTGGCCTTTACTGATGCCAATATGCTCTAATTCTAATATAAATGGTAAATACCACGAACCCTGGGCAAACAGCTGAAACAAGAGATGATATTGAAACAGGTATTCATACAATACATATTGTAATGTAATATTGGTGCTTTCTACTCACAACTCCAGGTAGTGCGTGCTCTGGAGTTGGTGGCAAGGGTGGTGACGATGTGCTGGAATCACTGCTTGACTCATTTGAAGATCCACAACCACCGCTTCCACAAACTTGTCCGTCATATACCTGAAATTTATAGTCGATTGAAAAATAAGGTACTAAAAACTGTACCTTTACACCTGAAAAGTAATATTCGAGCGCTTATCACCCATATCATCATCGAACTCTACTATTTATTATTAAAGAGAGGAGATCTAATGTTCATTAAAGTTTTTACGGTAACGACTACAGCGCATTCAGATTTTGAAATTTTCCTTACATCGCCAATATGCATTCAAAGACCACATCTCCAGTTTAATATTTACCTACTTGCAACATGAGTGATAAAAACATATACAGTATCTAATGCAATCAAATTATAACTAGTCTGGCCATAAATACTGTTACATAGAAATTCTTTTTTTCAACTCTTTAATTATTTTTAATTTGGAACGCGTTTTATTATGTTAAAAACTTCTTTCGATTTCCCATATACGGACTTCAACTGAACGGATTTAGAGCATACTCCACTAGGCTGCTCAACTGCGGATTGGCGGAGGCCAGTGTTTTCAGGCCGCCCGAGGGCCACTGACTTAACGACTGTCATCTATCGACAACAGCTGGGAACGACGGCTTAATGCCCTCCGAAGCACGGAGTAACTCGAGATGGATAAACCCGTCCATAGACAGGCTATGGTCGACGTTGCTTAACCTGCGTGTTCGGTTAGAATGACACGGGCAACGACGCCATCGAGCTCTCTAAAAAAATCAATCAATCTACAAAAAAATCTTATCGCGAGAAATGAAGATTCCCGCTGCGACTCTGTTGCGTATAGTAAAACAAGACCTGAAGGACTCTTGCTTTACTAAGCTTATCGTCGATATAAAGGCCTTCTGTCCTGACACGCAGGTGAAAGGCATAGAAATATCCTCTTTACTGATGAAAAAATTTTACGATTGAAGAGCACTATAACAAGCAAAATGACAAAGTGTGCACACAGTTCTAAAGCCGCCTAAGTGGTCAGAATGGTACAACGTGGTCATCATCCTGCGTTTGAAATGGTTAGGTGGGTGGCGTCTAATCGAGGAGTCACAAAGCTTCATTGTTGTGATAAACGAGTGAAGACTTCAGCCAAAGTGTATCAAGAGACTGTCTTGGATCGTGTTATGAAACCTCTCAACAATATACTTTTTTAAAATGTACCGTGGACTTTCCAGCACGATTCTGCACCTGGTCACAAGGCACGAACTACCCAAGCCTAGATCAAAACAAACGTTCCGAACTTTATAAGAGCTGAAGACTGTCCCTCGTCTAGCTCAGATCTGAACCCCTTAGACGACTACAAACTTGATCAGTTTTAGAGGACATGGTCTGCACGAAACGACACGCCGACGGTGTGTCTTTTAAGAAATCTCTGGAACAAGCAGTGGCTAAATTTCCCATGGAAACAGTGCGTAAATCTATAGATTCGTGGCCAAACACATTAAAGGCCACAGGTAGCCATTTCGACTATAATATTTTTTGCTGAGACTTCCATAAATATGTAAATATAAGTTTTATTAAGATTACATTACTTCAGAAAAAAATAAATGCATATTCATTTGTAACAGAACTTATGTCCGGACTAGGTATATAATATTTAATACTCAATTTAATTTTACCTTAGCAACAATAACAGTCTTGTCTCGAAGGGGTATCTGTGACAGTATTTTTCGATCGTGGCTTGAATCCAAAAGTTCGCCATTCACATACAGTTCTAATTTATTTATAAAAAGTTCTAATTTTATATTGCTATCTGACGCAGATTTTAATCTGAAACAATTATTATATTATTACATCTCATAGTCCTACACCGCAAAATTGATGCAACATATTCTGTGTATAAATTTAACATTTACATTATACTGAAAGCAGACTTACATCTCTTGCAAAAACCGACACACATTACATTGTTTGTAGACTACAGTTAAAATTTGGTAATTTCAGTTTATTTATTTAAATAAATAAATAAATAACAGGTACTTGAGTCCTTGGCGAACATGTTTGCGTGTATGACTTAAAACATATACTTAAGCTTTAATTTTTGTGCAAGTTGATCCCCGAAGAACATTTCAGTATGCAACTATCACATATCAGACCATTAGTGTATTACAAAGACGAGGTAGATCAATAAAATAATCATTCTAAGCAGATTCTTTTTTCATTTTTAACATCAGACTCACCAGCAAAATACATAACATCAAAAATGCATAACAGAAGTAAATTATGGTGATCATATTTTCCCTAGAATAGTTTACCATAATGCTGTGAAAGTAGCTGAAATAGACGCGCAGTAACCACGACTCAATTGTCTAATTCTCCTGTTTATTTACATGGAGGGCCTACTACAATTAACTCTTATATTTTCCTCTGCAGTTCAATCAGTCTCATGTCTAAACTCTTTCGTTCGTTCTGATAAATAAAATAATAAAATAGACTCTAGTAGAGCCACAATAAAACGAAACCAGCGACATCCCTACTGCAAAGCGTGAATATGTTAAACGTCACTATTACAAAGGTGAATGTTAGTCTGTGGTTAAATACTGAAGCACAATGCAGCGTCAAGTGAGAAAACTAAAAATAAAATACAGTACCTTCTTTGGATTGCTGATCGAAGAGAGTGCAACGTTTCATTTGAATGTGAAAACAACTCAATATCTTCTACTTGTCTTTGGCCAGTTTGAAAATTAAATCTTACTATTATAGTACACTGCCTCCCCCTCCCCGACCTATATGTAGGTAAGATTTGTCTTTCGGCGGAGAATCTTCTATCACATTCATTTATATATTCCTGTATGGCACGAATTACCCTGCACATTCTTGTACAACTTTCTGTGGGATCTAAAAATAAACAAACAAGTACTTATATGATCATCATATAACGTTAATCTACTCCTTTTTAATCCTTTTTGACATAAGTTGAAGCGCTGAATAGGTGAGCACTATCGACATTAAGCGCTAAAGATCTTTTTAAATATGTTAACATTGTTTTGAATAAATCCATAATAAGTAAAAACCGATTGTAAAAATAAGATCCTAGTAACACAGTTCTTGTATTTTTTTTTTTTTGCCAAAGCAACACTAATAATTTATTTCTTTCTCCCATCTGGTAATTTATTGTAAAATTCATTAATTACATTTCTTTTGTTGAATTTATCTTATGCCCATTATTGTTATGAAAAAAATGAGGTTATTTAAATAAAGAGATGAAATTTTTACAGGGTCGGGTCGGCAATACATGTGTGCCACCCCCGGTGTTGCATGTGTCCATAGGCTACGATAACTGATTACCATCAAGGCCACGAGACCACAATTCTATTCCTATACCAGGTGGAAAACAAGCATAGGTGTTTTTCACCTGGTATAGAAACTGAACACGGCCGTATTTCTTTCTGTGCCCTTGTGTTTATAATAGCAAACATTATTACAATTTTGTAAAAAAATGTCTCATGAGTTTCAGTGTTCAACATATATATAATAACATAGAACTCACCATCCTGCAGCTCCATTTCCTTTTGCATGCGCTGTGTTCGGGCGCAGCACTGCGTGAGGAAGGCCTCGTGGTGGTGCGCTGGCGATAGCTGCGCGCCCACGCACGTGCAAACCTCGCGCAGCAGCTCAATGCCACGTGCGGAGATCTCGTCGTCGCAATCAGTTATAACCTTGAATACAAGGACACGGTAAAATCACGTCAAATTAAACGTCTATCTATATATATATATATATATATCTTTTTTTCTGTTTAGCTTGATGATATCAGATTCACATTGAATATACGTATAATATTTAAAAATGCAGAATGCGAAAGTTAAGTAAGTAAAGCATAGAATATCGTATAAGGCGTTTCAAGATGAAGATGTACATTTGATGGCGAAAACGGGAGTTCCTTGTAATTGAGAAATGGAAGACATTTTTAATACAATTTGTTTAAAATGAGTTTTATTAGTATTATATAATTACAAATATAATAAACGTTTCGCTCATATTAATTTCATCAATTTAGCTACAAACCAAAACGTGGACGGGATTTTAAATTAATTATCAGTCACAAATATTGCAAGTTTATGCAAGGTTATGTTTGGTGGGATCATATAGGCCATAATAACGGATTTAAATTTCGATCGAAATAAAGATTTAGATTTACTGAAATAAAAACTATAAGTATAGAAAAAATGTGTTCATATAAATATCATCAAAAGGCAGTGTCGCTTGTATATATTTTTCAAATATATCACCGTGTAAGATGTAGAGTTGGAGTAACGGCCCAAGGTACAATGGGTAAACATATTTGTAAAATGAGTAGAATATTTTTTATTACAAAGCACTTACTCGCCATAAGTAATCTAAACCTATGAGATCAGCGTCATTGAGTAGGAAACTTCTTCTCTTAATCTTGAGTTTGCCTTCTTTGGAATTTACAGCTTTGAAGAATCTACAATGAAAAGCAATATAAATTGGACGTTAGTGTTTAAAAACCAAATATTTACAAATAGAATAGTAATAATTACCTTTCAAAACATTTGATACCAGAGTGAGTCAATAAATTCGGTGGTAATGTCATAATATTCCGACGAAAAAAATGCAAATTTATGTTCGGGTCGAGATCCGGCTCCTCGCCCATTAGTTTGCTAAACCATCGGAAGCAAGCCTCCCGGTCGCCGAGATGCGCGGGCCGCTCCGCAAGACAAACCCAGATTTGCTTTGCCTGCAATTATGTTACAATTAGTTGTTATAACCATATAATACCAAAAAAATTAAGTGCTGGATATGAAATTCATTACTTGTTCTGCACATAGCCACAGCTGTCCATCCTTCAACAGAAATCTAAGAAAACTTAAGCGCTCGTGGACTTGAGCCGAATGTGGATACCTGCCGTCAGGGAGCCAGTTCTCTAAATCAATCTCACGTTCGTCTGAAACAACAATATAACATAACGATGATGGTTAAATCCTACTTGCGTGTGATTTCAACAGTTTCCTAGTGGGTGTGCACTCCCGCAGCCCAACCATGGTAACCATCAAATACCAATTCATAATAAAAAAATGCAAGACAACGCAAAGCAAAATTCCTACGTCGCCATTGCACAACTCATGTTTCATCGAGTTCAAAAATATGTATTCTAGTGTGCTTAAATGACAATATAAGATACAATAAGATTCTTGAGCCTGTATATATTAAAATTATTTAACTTGATTTGAATTTAGATTTCTATGTACAATGAAGGAAGTTCGAGTCAATATTAAAAATCGACAATTTCATAAGTCCTAATTTATTTGTTGAAATTTCTGAAAGCGATACTTAAAATAACCTTTTTTATGGTTTGTTTATATTTTGTCTCAAGTCTAAGTGAATACAGTACAATTCATTTAAAACCAGTTGAGAATGCGCAAGTTTGCATTGCCAGAGGAACACCTGGCTCGTCAATTATATAAAAATACATTTTTTTTTTAATTTGTCGGCCATTTTGACTATGTTCCTTAAGAGATAGGAACGGTGTTCCTGAACATTCCTATTCTACTTTTTTATGCTGAATCCGAATCTGAAGTCAAAATTCGAATATTCGAAAAAAAGCGACAGACACACGCACACACAGACATACAGATTTCATATCGGAACGGTGTTCCTGAACATGTGTTACCTGTCAATTTATTCCGCACCCCATCCATATAGTGCGTGAGTGAGTCCGTGACTAGAATAACAAGTGAATGTTGGGTCTGCAGACGGTCGATGAGCTCCTGGCGGGTGACATGGGGACGCACACCCGTGCCGCCGCCTGCTTCATACAGACAACAGATGTCACGCATCATTTTCAGAGCCGGGAGAACCCACTTCTCATTTGTTTTCAATTCTTCAACACATCTGTGTAAAATGATAGTAACACATCTGTGTAAAATGATAGTAATACCTATGTAGTTTCCTAGAATTTACAGTTTACATAAAATACCTACATGCAATTTGATCCAACCTGCTTTGTGTGCTTCCGCCACCAATTTGTTCATGCGGCCTAGCGCCGGCCGGCACCCACCCACTACTGTTAGTGCGTGCAACATGCCGACGCTGCCATGGCTGCTCCGGTAGTCTCTGCCTCGGCTGCTGCGGTCGTCCGCCATCTGGAACAGAATCCGCATGCCCCCTCCACCACCGTCGCTGCCACGACTGGCCTGGTCGTCGCTGCGACACGTGTTTCGCCTCTCCACGAGGCATCATCAGGCGTTGTAGACGTTAATCGTAAGAATAACATGCTACCTTGTAGCATGTTATTTTCTGTTCCAGATGGCGGACGACCGCAGCAGCCGAGGCAGAGACTACCGGAGCAGCCATGGCAGCGTCGGCATGTTGCACGCACTAACAGTAGTGGGTGGGTGCCGGCCGGCGCTAGGCCGCATGAACTAATTGGTGGCGGAAGCACACAAAGCAGGTTGGATCAAATTGCATGTAAGTTTGACTTTCGCAAAATAACGCCTGAATCTATTAACTATAAAATACCTACCTAATATTGAGTAACTTCATTTCGCATTTAGCCTCACCTCTTAATCCAAGAACACATAAATAGTAGGTGAAACGGCTAAAGATATACTGAGCGTGCTCTTACATTGTTAATTAAAATAACAAATAATTAAATAATAAAGTGGAATTGAAACGAACTTACTTATCGAGCCAAAGTGTTTTCTGTGCATCACGATCTTGACTGCAGCTGTAGTCCAATATTTTGACAAGATTCGCCACTGCTACGTCCATTATTTCAGTACAAACTTCATCTGAATGCGCTAAATTCCAAAACAGGACCAGCACCTAAGATGTATTTAAACTTGTAACTAACAAAATTACAGTAATTCTATTAAAAAAATGAAAAGATAAGAAAAAATATGTACTTTAGTCAAGTAAATCAACTGCTTGCGATCTTATACGAAAACTGTCAAGGCCAGGCGCTACCTGCCTCTACTTGCAATGTGTGCGGTTACTGAAGTTAGGTACAACCAAACGTATGTATAAAAGCGGGGGTCCTTGTAAAGGTTTGTCATCTCCAGGCGCTCATTATTGGGATTACATATAACAAATGACCGAGTACAACTGTATAATATATTGTGTAAGGATCTATGTAGCGCTTGGTTCTCTCTGCCTACTTGGTTCTCTCTCCCGCAAAGGATTTGGTGAAGTTATAAATAGACATATAACAAATAAGTTTAAACACAAGTTTAACACATTTTGTTCTGTTTCACCACCAGTGTAAATATCGTGCTTATACTTCCCAGTGAAAACAATATCAGTATGTATTAATTGTACAAGAGTAAAAAATTATTTACGGATTAAGTAAAAGCGGTATTGACGTAAATAATAAAGAAAGTGGGACCTATTAAACTACCTTCTTTTTGGCGTTATCCCGTTTCCTAATCCATTAGACGACGTACGCTACCTAAGTCTAAGGATTTAACAAACATACTGATATTTGCATGGAGCAGTCCGATGATCTCTGCTCTTGAACTAATCAACCACTGGACACGACACTCAGTCGTTCTCGCCTTTTACCCCTCTGTCACAGACCCTGAATTAAATTCAGGGTGAACGATATTATGAAGTCAGTTAACTTTGAGAGTTCGACGGAAAAACATTGGAAAAAAATGGTGAAATGCGCGGTATTGTTTTGCAAAAAAGATAGTGGACGAAGAGTTGATGTTTCCTTTCACTCGTAAGTACAATTTTATCCTATAAATATTGCTATTTTTCTGTAAAATCAATTAAATGTACATGACAGCACCAAATAATACGGACATTTTAAAATATACTCATTATTGTATGAAATGTAACCAAGAAAATCATCTATTATAACAAGTCGGGTTACCGTTCATTCTACCGTTCGGTCATCAAATTTGTTTCAAACTAGTGCTTGACTCTGTCGATGAACGATATTGATATGAATGAATACGTTTATAATCAAAAAGGTATTGGAATATCGATGTAACAATAAATTATAATTTCGTTCCACTTTGCCATGCGGAACTTTATTCAGTATAAGGTGGGGGAAATAATCGATCTAAGTAACGTATAAAAAAATATATTGTTTATTTAAAATACAAATTTTATGTTGTGATTGTAACTATTTTGTACGTAAAATGTATTCGTGAACGTACAGAAAAACGTAAGAAACGGCGAAATATATAACATTTCAGTTTCTTTGTTTTTCACTAAAAGGAAAAATACCTACAAGGTATTTTTCAAAATAACAACGGCAAGTATACTGTGAGATCTCCCGACAAGAGTTGCCAGGTTTGAGCTCGCTTAATTTTAAATTTAGACAAGTTCAGTTCAAGTTTGCGAAACTGTAAAAATCATGGCTTATATTTTTAACGACTCAGTATACGGAGGCGGCGTTGCGTTAGGGGTTGTTTTAATAGAATGCGATTAAGCGATCATCGCGCGACTGTTTCGTACAAATATAGTTCGAGCGATCTTTATTTGTACAAAAAGCTCGTGTAATCGCTTTGTATTAGAATACCCCTTAGTCCCAATTCAGAAAGTTGGGAATTTACACATGCTGTTCACCCTTGCCAGAGATGAGCGATTTTTTTAGATCAGCAGATATCACATATCCTTATGTTAATTGATGTTGATTCACTATCAGATCATTTTTATTTTATTTTCCATTGGGAAAAACAGTTGCTTGTATTTTTTTATTGTTTGGCTTGTTGTCGACCCCAGTTAATACAAAGTCTGGTTGAGGCAATCTTGGTGTTGTAGGCCAAGTGTAACTGTAGGGGAGTATGAATGCAATAATAATTCCTGCTACCGCTAAACGATGGCCTACAGTGCCAATAAGGTTGAATTACACTAGGAATAAATCAATTAATCTGCACTCAAAATCCTTACATATTATAATAAAACAGTAGCGTTACAATTGAACATTTTGTAAGTTGCGAGAGTTGTGAGACTCAAACCTGGCAACTCTTATCAGATCTCCCAGAATACCCGTCTTAATTTAACGTAAGATACAACGAGACTGCGAAGTATGTTATACTTTTCACAGTTCTTTTTCATTCTTATGTTGTAGTTCCAGGAAATGAAATTGTGTTACTCTAGGTAATAACATTTTGATCTTAGCACAATTTTATTTCAAATGAAAAGATTTATGGGAGTTCACCATTGTTTTTCAAAAATTGGGTGGCACCTAGGTGGTGAAGTTGTCAGCGATCGCAATTCTAAACCTATTTGATTATGATAGTAAATGACTTGCACATTTCCCCATATAATGTACATGCCCGTGAAAATTCGAATACGCGCTTTTAAATATTTCACGATTGGACACTATTTATTCTTCTCAGGTTCCCAACTGACCCACTAACAAAGAAGAAATGGGTGGAAGCAGTTTGTAGAAAGCAGGCATGGAGGATATACAATTTCATAGCTACGTAAACGACTACGTAAATCACGTGACAGAATTAGCAAAAGCCGTTGCTGAGAATTATTTAGATACAAGGATCACATTTTTAAGAAAAACCCTAAATTTAAAAATTTCTAATAAACGCATATTTAAAAAACTTATCCATAATAAAAGCCAATAGATTTATAGTTTGTCATAGATAATACTATTACTAATTCTAGCAGGGTCTTGGGGAAGAGATGTTGGTGGTGATGTTGTGTTTATCATCACTCATCAGTGTAACTTATCATATAAACCTAAACTAACCTAACTGAAAAATTGTAACTTTACTGTTTTATTAAATGTAATTTTGAGTGCACACTTATTGATTTATACCAAATGTAATCCAACCTTATTGGCACTGTGTAGGCCACCATTTATCGATAGCGGGAGTGTAGGCCATTGTTTAGAGATACAGAGTTTATATTCTCCCACTACAGTTGCTTTAATCAGTAGGTGTAAGTAGCTCAATATCACCTTAAGAGAAAAAACTAATCGCACCTGCACATGGTGCACCCTGCTTATTAACAAACAGACTCTGGCGAAAAAGAGGTAGGTCACAGCTCCACTGTGGAAGTACCCCAACTTCATAGAAAACTGCAGCCAATTAATAATTCTTTGGAGGATTATTGTATTTCTGCTAGCGAGTGAGGTTATCAGTCGGCAGTAGAGGTAGTAAAGTTGGACTAACACTATTTTTGTTGCAAGCACTCATAGGTTACGGTAAGCGTTTTACATCAGACGTACCGTATGCTTGTTTTTCACCTGACATAGTATAAAAGAAAACAAAAATCAGTTTTTGTGTCAACTGGAGTCGACATCAGAATCAGAAAGAAAAAAGCAAGCATCTTTATATAATATATCAATAAAAAATAAAACAAAAATAACCCGAGAATGGATCAAGCAACCTTCACTGGCTTATATGAATAGGCCGAGTTCAGCAGTGGGCCGATACGGGCAGATGATGATGATGACTGAATCAATGCTGTTTGAAAATCCTACGGATGTTTAGTGTTCTCTTTCATTCATTCATTCATTCATAATTAGTTAAATTTTGGAACCACTAGCGGTTGACGTAAAAATCTTTATTTGTGTGTATTGATAGCTGAGTCAGTAGTAGTAAGAGTAACAGAGATAGTGCTTTACGCGTAAATAGCGCAACAACAACTCACACAGAGTCAATCCATAATGTACGTACAAAATAAACACTGCAGTGTGAATATTCTAATAAATCTTAGTCGAGTGTGCGTCCCTCGCCCCCCGCGACAATCGGTTGAACGTGGTTTTATAGATTTGCGATTGGGTTTCGCGTCCAGTGGTTGATTAGTTCAAGTCTCTGCTTAATCTAATCTGGTTTACTTCCTCTGTCTCACCTATTTCTACCGCCAAGCAGCTATATTTATATAGCTGTGTTCCGGTTTGAAGGGTGAGATATGGCAGATAAATTACTGGGTACTGTGACGAAACAGCCTTAGGTCACAAGATTGGCAGCGCGCGAGTAACATCCCCGTGTTACAACAAATGTGTTGCGAGCGTCAATGGTGTGTAAAAAAGAACTTCCATAATTTACCTGAATGACCTGTTATTCCGTATGGGATCAAAACTGATCAACTTTCCCGACTAAAGTACGCGATTCACCTGATATTTAATGTAGTTATTTTATTACGTTGTCTCAAGCGAATTTTAATCATAATTACTAAATATGAATTGTACCCACCTTGTTTGCCATTACGCCATCTTTGTCATCTTCCGCTAGCCTTCTTATGACTTCTAACAGCTTATCACTCTGTTTCTTACTTGACGTGGCCCAGCTAGCCTGTAAAATTAATGTAATTACTATTTTTTACAAATCTTCCCGCCGTTCATTCCTCATGATTGTACCGCTATAAGGCATCACCAGTAGTATTATATCAATTACTATTGCCCATGGCATAAATCTATAACCAAGTGATGTCTACTTTATTATTATTGCTAGTATCCATAGCTAAGATAATACTACTTACTTAGTAAAAATCTATATGAAGAAATCTATGAGTGATACAGATGTACAAGATGCTCAATAATAATTTGATCTGTTTTCATTACATTTATTAGTGTGTAGTAAGATTTTTAACACCAGCTAGTCATCTAGGAAGTTTTTAATTTTAGTCATCGACTTGCAGTTAGGCTATGTTTTAAAAACACTTTATTTAGCGTTAATTACAGATAAATTCGGTCTACAATTTGGCTGTACTCGTGATTATCATAGTATCGTTCGCTTGGTAGATTTGTGTAACGAATTCCTTGACATTTTATTCTCATGAACGGTTCTAATAACAGCTAGTATAGTACATGTTAGATTGTAGTCAGACATTCAACGGTCATCAATAGTAGTCGGCGGTGTCACGGAGAATGGCGGTTACGCATGACACACCTAGTAGTGTCTTTCAATAGTGTAATCCTTGGGCTGACTTGAGAAAATATAGAGAGATCTCTTTTTTTCTGCAACACATGGCCGTCTTTATACAGTATATAAGAGAGGTTAGGGGGCACATATAGCCTGACTAAGGAAGTACCTCCATCTCACAGAAAACCGCAGCCAAACAGCAACTCCCTAGAGGATTGCTCTATTCCTGCGTGTGAGTGATGAGGCAAAAAGTTTATGTAGTAATAGCCATTTACAATATGGAGTCTAGGGTCAGCCAAAGCGTGTACTTCTAGAAAATTGATAAGTACAGGCCTACCAATTTTCTCGAAGTACATTATAGAAAAGGTATAGAGGAATGCTACCTTAAAACAATCAAAGAGATGATCCAATTGGTCTGGCGTGAAATCCCAAGCTAGTTTAGCCAGTAAGTCGTGCAAGTTCTTCACAATCGCTTCATGTTTGCCATGCTGAGCTTTCCAAATAGCATCCAAGTCGTCTCTGGTCAAAGAATTCTCTTTGATCATAAACCTAAGCATTTTCTCTAGTCGGTCTACATACTGCGGCTGATGCAACGAGTCTCGTAATACTATGTCTACAACTTTGTTTTCCCGAATCCAGTTCTGTAATGAAATTAAAAATATTTCGGAATAAAGCCACACAAAATCATATAGTCTAAAACTAAGCAAGACTTGCGGTTAAGATACATACATAAACCTTTCTAGATACATATGGGAGTGGGTAAAAATTTCGAAGAACGGAGGGCAAATAGTAGGGGAAAAAACGCATTTTTTTTCCTTTTTAATGTATTCTCCCATACATTTAGTAATGAAATATTAATAAATGTATGAGAGTTAATCACATACATTTATTAATCTTTCAATCTAGTTGTAAAAAGAAAACTACATTTATTTCAGAAACTAAACTCAGAGGTAAGAAGGAAACTAATAAGCGGGAGGAGGAGATTTAGCTAACACTCCAAAGCCCCCTAAGATGAAGCAGCGCTACCCACTGTAAGGTGTTAATAGCGAGGCTTTTAAATCAGAAGACCAAAATCTCCATTTATAAAACAACTTTACGTCCGATCTAGACAACAAAGTGACACTTGGACACTAACACAAAGTAGGAGACTAAACTTCTCGTAACAAAAAGGGAAATAAAATTCTGTATCCTAAATATCAACCTGATGGTTGCTGGAAAGTCCGAAAACCCTGAGGCTAGCGGACCTCATTGGGATACCCAATATGGTTTGGGAAATTAAATCAAAGTCTCCATTAGCTCGACAATTGGAGAAAATGAGCAAAGATCGGGTAGTAAAACAGGCATACCAACTAGACAGTTGTATGAATAGCCGTTAGCCAATCGGGCGTCCGTCAACTCCATGTCTATGGGAAATTTAATTTTCTCCATTTTACAAACTTTCCCTCACAATCAAAAATGACCTAAATTTTATAAAAGTAAATGTAAAAAGGGATCCTTCCCTCAGTGTTCAAAGTATCAAGCTTTCAGTTCAAAGAGCTATTCCAAATCATTCCACCACAGAGGTTAAAATAATAAAATCGTAACCATAGAGGTCAAGAATCGTAACATTCCCAGGCACTGTTTCAGAAAACTGTGTGAGCGCAACGTGCCCCAGAGCAGTATATGTTTTATTTTAAAATGCTCACCAGAGCGCGCTATAAGCTTTCTTCATGCACCTGACACATGTTACAAATAATGCTCTTTCTGAAAAACATAATTCAGAGTAAAACTATGTTAAACAAATATATTGTTTTCTTACCAAGAAAACTTTGAAGCGTAGTCAGTCATATAGAGAAAGATGAATTACACTCTCCCTAAAAGAATCTAAATCTACTTTTAGTTTCAGTATAAGATCCATTCTTACAAAATGAAAATATTTTGTTACTTACTGTTATAACAACGGGAGTAAGCCACTCTGGTTTCGGTTGCTGAGATATAGTACTGATAAGTTGATTTATTTCATTAAGGGCAGACATCTTGCCGTTGAATGAAGACATTTGTAGTAACCGTAAAATCATTTTCAAACGAAACATTTCAAAAGCTGCAAGTTGAAAAAAATACTGTAATTAAATATAAACAACTATTTACTAACTCTCAATTTTTGAAATCCTGCAATTTGGTGAATTTTGTAATAGAATATAACCGGTAAAGCTCAGCACTATCATAGATTTACAACATCATATTTATGAAATGAGTTTCAAACATGTAGACACATATGAGGTAACTCCATACAAATAAACGTTCCCATTTTAATAAATACAATTAAACCAAAATTACAAACATGCACGGAAGCATACGACAGACATAAGAAAACCACTGTAAATGGTGCAGCGATGAAATGATAGGATCGGTAACATACAATGTAGCAGCGTAGGGGAGGTACAAAAAGAACTTCGCCCCTAAGCAGCTACAGGGTGTGCTACCGCCCAAGGTGCCGGCCGCAGCGGAGTGTCTCCATCGATGAGTACTTGGTGCCCATTCAAAACATACAACATTATACTAACACTTATATTACCGGACGACTTATATTCTAATAACATCCACATTAAAGAAAGATCTGTTTACAAAATCGTGATATTAAAAAAATAACACACATTAACAAAATTTCTTTACAAATACAGTTTCTTAAACAAGTGATAGAAAGAAAACAATGCAGTACATTTTTACCTAATTTGAAGCAACTAAGACAGATTGTTTCTATTTTGTGAAAATCCTAACACTTTTAATGTTCTTTTTACTCTTTTATACATGATCTATTTTTAATAATTAATAATGTAAAAACAACAATAAAAATAAAAGTTTCAAGTATACATCTTATATGTATGTACTTAGTCTGGCCATAAATACTGTTACAATTAAAAATAAACAAAATATTACATTTGAATTTGGAATCTGTCATTTTTATATGATTGTTCATTGAATTTTCTCATTTTGGCGGCAATACATTGTACAATATTTTGCGATATTAAAATGGTGTGGGGCGATAAAGAGAACAGAATCGCTGTGATTGCATTACACAAAGTAAGTATAGAGCCAAATGCAATTTTTAAAACTATCCATATGCTTGGTATTCGTAAAATGTTTGTGTACCGGGCTATTAATATGTACAATGAGACCTCCTCTGTTTGTGATAGAAAAAGATCTGGCCGTCTACGTAGTGTTCATACGAAAAAGGTGGTCAAAGCAGTAAGGGAAAGAATTCGAAGAAATCCTGTCCGAAAGCAAAAGATTTTATCTCGGGAGGTGAAGATAGCACCTAGAACCATGTCGCGTACTTTAAAAGATGACTTAGGACTTGCAGCCTATAAGAGACGTACTGGTCGTTTCTTAACTGATAATTTAAAAAGAATAGGCTGGTAAAATAGAAACAACTACTGAAGCGGTAAGCAAAGGGAGGTTACAGAAAAAAATTGTTTACGGATGAGAAAATTTTTACAATTGAGCAACATTTTAACAAACAAAATGACCGTATTTATGCTCAAAGCTCTAAAGAAGCTTCCCAATTAGTCGAACAGAGTGCAACGTGGGCACTATCCGACTTGAGTGATGGTTTGGTGGGGTATTAGCTATGAAAGAGTGACTGAGCCATCCTTTTGTGAAAAAGGTATCAAAACATCGGCACAAGTGTATCAAGATACCATTCTTGAGAAGGTAGTGAAGCCCCTTAACAACACCATGTTCAATAACCAAGAATGGTCCTTCCAGCAAGACTCGGCGCCGGGTCATAAAGCTCGGTCTACGCAGTCTTGGTTGGAAACGAACGTTTCGGACTTCATCAGAGCTGAAGACTGGCCGTCGTCTAGTCCCCGATCTTAATCCGCTGGATTATGATTTATGGTCAGTTTTAGAGTATGGCTTGCTCTATACGCCATGATAATTTGGAGTCTCTAACACAATCCGTATGATTGGCAGTGAAGAATTTTCCAATGGAAAGAGTGCGAGCTTCTATTGATAACTGGCCTCAATGTTTAAAGGACTGTATGGCAATGGAGACCACTTCGAATAAGCTTTTAATATTTTAAATTGTTTTATATTTATGTATTAAACTAACACACTGTAAAAGTAATAAATGTTATTTGCAATAGATTTTTTTTTTCTTTGTTTCAGTATTTATGGCAAGACTAGGTATGTGTAAATACATACATATAAGATGTATACTTTAAATTAGCTGGAGAGCTACTGAACCCTCCGAGTAACGGTTTTCCTGTAATGCTTGAAATTTGTAGAATTATGAGTTATAGCACGTTAAGGGCAATAACCATAACCTGGCAGGCATCAGCCCTGCACGTCATCAGCCCTTTTCTTTTTTAAATTGTATAATAAATAAGATATAAAAACTTATATCTGTAGGCTTAAAAATTTAATATGATTTAGTTTATTCATTGTAAATTATGAAAAAAAATTGCTCGCACGACCTTAGCATCTTTCCCCTCGCCTGTCAAGGTCTTATGCTATTCAAAACCGCCTGTCATTGTACAGATTTTTTCTAAAACGCTTACTCAAAACCATATCCAAATTTTAACTATACAGAAGAAAGTTTATTTTACCTCCTAAACTATGCACCTTTCGATTTACCTGGCAGGTACTTTTGCTCACTGTAATCGCCTGTCAATTTTTTTTCATAATTTACAATGAATAATCTAAATCATATGAAATTTTTAAGCTTACAGAATCATGTTTTTATATCTTATTTATTTTACAATTTAAAAAATAAAAGGGCTGATGACGTGCAGGGCTGATGCCTGCCAGGTCATGGTTCAGTTCAGTTCAGTTCAGTAGTTCAGTAGCTCTTGGACTAAATGGTGTTTAAACATGTTACAGTGCATGTTTTTCAATAAAAATACTTACATTTGAGAAGACTATGATGTTGTGGCGTTTTCACAGATACATACTTGCACGCACGAATTAAACAAGAAACAGTGTCAGTCTTATTTTCACTACCGCGTGCCTCTCTTTTCAGTTCTTCATCTGTTAAACTTTCCAAAAGTGTAGGTATGCACTCCTAAAAATAGAGTAAATACTTAATGGCTCAATAATTTAGACAAAACGTTTACAGTTTGGTTATGCTAGAGCATAAAACACGAGATGGAGATGTGAAAGGAGAAAAACAGATCAAGAAATATGACCACGCCGATTTTGTAGCCTCACGGTAAATAAATCTCCTGTTAAAATTATTTTAATTTCATTAAAACCTAATGAATATACAGCATGCTCTGCTAATTAGGCCATACAGAAATAATACAAGAGGAAATAATGACGAAATAGATATATAACGCGAAAATAGAAGGAGGTAGGCCAAGACTCACCTACGACAACCAAATTGGTCGTGTATTATCAGGTGAGTCAGGAGCCTTAGAAATTGGCGAGCGTGCATGAAAAGAGCCATGAATGTTAAAGAAGCGTGTAAGGTGTGAAAAGACCGAGACAAGGGGCGCTCGGTTCCCTATGCCTATCACTCAAAGGACTTAGACTGAAGATGTAGTATTAGATATTCTGTCTCTTAGTAGTTATGTAATACTTACCAGCACAGGTAGGAGGTAGGTAGTAACGGTGTGTGGCGTGAGGAGGTCATGACAAAGTCCGAGAGGACGCAATAACTGCCAAACAGCCGCTACCCGCGTCTCTCCGCTCACTGATTGCTCTAAAGAAGATGGTTGATCGTTGCGAGAAGTGGGCGTAGATAGCTAAAGCAAACATAAAATTAATAACATGTTATGCTGCTTTCACAATTTTATAATCCAATGTAATTTCGAAATACATACGTCACTGCTTTCTGAAATCATTGGGACGCTTTCTGAAGTATAGATTTTGTTTTCTTCAGTTTCTTTAATATTTTCTTCAGTAGAAATTTTCTCCTCTGAATTGATTGATGATGTTAAATCAGGCTTTTGAAACCCCATAATAGTATCAAAACGCTCCCGAAGCTTAACAAATCCACCTGCCTGCCCAAATCTGTAAAACAAAATGTAGTTAAAAATGTATTTTATAAAAGCATAAACGATTTTATATTTAAGCATAAACAATACATTTATTTGCAACAACAGATTTGGCTACAGTTTTTTAATGAAGTAAAATAATATGTTTGTAGAAATATCAATTAATGTTTTTATTCTTAGTTATGTTACAAAGTCCATAGCCCATAAAACACTTACAGGATTCCTTACCCAGCCATTATAATTTATGGGTACGAAAGGCAGTTACATAAAAAAAGTCACAGATCAAATAAGAACACTTATCTAAGGTCTTTGCAGACCTGAGTAAGGTTTTTGCCAATCAAACTTATCACGATAATAGAAACTGCAATAGTTTCTTAAGAAAGGTACTGAGAAAAGTTTTTCTATCGTTCAGATAATCTTTAAAATTCAAACAATATTACATAATGGGGATACCTAACTGCAGCAGACTGTGCAGTATTCAAACATGTCTCTTACAATTTTTTACTTTTTACGGCTAAGATGTAACAAAGGTTTTACAGATCATTAAGATATAGGTTTCATAAGGTTTTAAAAAAAGCATTTACTGCATAATATACTTACACATTAATCAAGTGTACTAGCCATCCTCGAGGAGTTCTGTGATCTTGAGATTTCGCGAACACTTCTGGTTCTTGTGCGGAACCTTGTCCTACCGAAGTGCAATTACTTGTAACTGACAAACCTTCGCACGTCCGAGATGCGTTAAAAGTATGAAATCTGTAATAAAAAAACAAATTACAATAATTGAACAATAAATTGAATTGTGTTTTAGTAGAAATGAACATGGGTATCTGTTATTATTGTAATACTACTTCTACAAACCAGAAATGGTTAGTGTAGAAAGAAAAAGCATATAAACATTTTACGCCGTACGATCGAATACACCTATAGTCCGCAGAAAATAATTTTACAAAATATACCTCTCTCTCAACATGTGCAGTGATAAGAGATTGCAAGCTACATCTCTAAGGAATAACTTGATTCAGACCATGATCTTTACTGGACCAAACAACAGAGCAAATAGTCCACATGCATCCCACTGCTAAATAAATATTATAAAGTTTCTGTTTTTTTACGCAACAAAATAATTTGAATACTTCAAATTTTTTTAAATAAAATTTTCATAGTTGGTATTATAAAATATATATATTGCGAATCTCGAAGTATGAACGTATTATTATAGTTTCCAATGAACATGAACAGTTAAAACGTACGATGTGTCCGGAGTATATTCGCCATTCCTACTTTTGACAAGATGTTAACGTAAAAGTTTTCTGTCGCCGATTATTTTTGCTTTTACTTAATTATTTCGGTTGAAGTTGTTGTTTTTGTTAAGTTTTTTAGTTGTGTTCCGTTTTCATATTGTTGAGTTTCTGTTATCTAAATGTTTTAAGCATACTCTTATGCGTTCTGCGAACAAAACGACTGTTCTTAGCATGTAGAAGAGACTTGGTCTCAGTGTACCAATTCGTAAATTTGAAAACCAATGTTTTCTTTGTTTACACTTTATCTCACAGCATATTGAATGAACTACATGGGGCACACTAAAAGTTTTGCACTTCTAGCTAATCGGAACTATTTGAATTTCGAATGTTATATTTTTGAAACGTTGCAACCTACTTAGTAATAAAAAAATAATTGGCGGGAAATCATTTGTCAATTATTTTTTATCACACATCAAACGCGTTCTACGTACGCAACGAAAATGGAATTGAGTCGAAAAGATTATAGACCGATGATTTTTTATGATTTTAAAAGTTTTCTCTCTCCGCAAGACTGTGCTGCTCGTCTTCAAAATGCTTTTGGGAGAGAAGCACCTTCTTTGAGCACCGTGAGGCGATGGTTTGCTGAATTTGAGAGAGGTCGAGTTTCTTTACATGACGAATTTCGTGAAGGGCGGCCTTCAACTGCCGTCAACGTAAATAATGTGGCTACTGTTAAGCGGCTAATTGAAGAAAACCCGCGGATTACCTATGAGACAATTTGAGAACTATTGGGGATTGGTATGAGCCAAATTCAGAAAATTTTACACGAAGAATTGAAAGTTCGGAAACTTTGTTGTCGTTGGATCCCTCATGAACTGACAGCGGAGCAGAATGGTGCTCACAGATGCTACTGAAGTACGACCACGGACATTCTAATGCTGTTTATGACATTGTCACAGGAACAACAGGACACGAAACGTCGATTTATTGTTTTGAACCCGACAAAAAAACAGCAATCTTGTGAATGGATGTTTGAAAATGAGAACAGGCCAACAAAAGTGAGGCAGGCGAGAAACGTTGGTAAAAAAATGATCCGCGTTTTATTCTCAGCTACGGGTCCCATCTGCACAATTCCACTTGAAGATCAAAAGAGTGTTAATGCCGAGTGGTATACTACCATTTGTTCACCCAGCGTGTTAGAAATGTTCGCGAAAGACGACCAAAAAGCCGCGTTCTCCTACATCATGACAACGCTTCTTCACACACGGCCAACAAAACGAAGTCATTTTTAACTTCCGAAAAAGTACAACTCGTTACCCATCCTGCACATAGCCCCGACCTAGCACCCTGTGATTTCTATATTTTCCCCAAAATCAAAGATTTGATGAGTGGTTTTACTTTTACCAACTTCGAAGAGGCAGTGATAGCGTTCAATCAGCACGTAGAAAACATGCCTTCAGATCTGTGGTCCTCCTGTTTTAAAAAATGGTTCGATCGCATGAAAAAATGTTTAAAAAGTAAAGGAGAGTATTTTGAAAAGCAATAAACATAATAATTTGGTTATAACATGTTGTATTTTTAAGTTACGCAAAACTTATAGTGTGACCTACGTATAACTATAAATCATCAGACTCTACTAACAAACTTCGTTCTGCGTTAGCTAAAATACTCAGCTACGATTTCTACTGTTACATTTAGTGGGTTCAACAGCTTGATCACAGCTGTTGATATCTCAATCAAAGCAGAGCCCTTGATATCTGATCATGCAAACCACCGCAGCGAAGTAGTGGAAAATAGTTAGTCTAATACAATTATACCGCTTCTACTATAGTTATCGAATGCATGCTATGCAGGTAGCGGCAAATTGCCAATCTCATTTGACTTAAAGACTATTTATAAAACTTACTTGTTGTTAGGATTGAAGGCCATGGAAAGTAAATGCAGGAATCTGGGGTCATCCAATTTCATGGCACAGAGTTTCACCAGCTTCTCGCAGTTGGATCGAACACACTGCTGAATGTTGTTCTTCCATGATGATACAGCGTCGTCAGTTAGTATTTTAGTAAATGACACTGTGAGAGCGTCATTGTAGAATCGCTGACAAGCCTGGTTGTTTACATCTTCCCCTGCAATAACAATATAATAAAATATTTTTTTATACAACTATATTGGCAAACAGGCATGTGGCCCGCATTAGATGGTAAGCGGTCACGGCAGCCTATCGACGCTCGCAACACCACGGGGATGTTACTCGTACAGTACGCAGTAATTTCTCTGCCATATCTCACCCTTCAAACCGGAACACGGCTATAAATATAGCTGCTTGGCGGTAGAAATAGGTGAGACAAAGGTACCCATGCAGACAACTTTTGTACAAAGTCTCCCTCTGGTAAAAATATATATCAGAAAGAATTAGTAGTACTATTTACTAATAGTACTAGTAATTATTTCTGATATACCTAAACTTATTTGCTAAGTACTATTGCTAAGTACTAGAAAACTGATAAACGGCGCCCTTATCTGTTAGACTGTTATTTTATAGAGGGTAAACTGTAAGCCACTTTGCGTCGTAAGCCCATCACGGAGCACTCGACATTGTGATATAACAGTTATAAAACGAACAGCACTAGGTTCTAGTGTAGCACAGTGAACATGTTACATATGATAGTAGTTTGATGTGATTACAAGATAACAAGGACTCCAAGGGGCAATAGTCACCAGGCTATTGTAAGAGTTGTTCATACTGTGATGACCTTATTAATGGAGTTATAACAATCACCGCAAACACTTTCTTCATTAATACAGTCTAATGTTCTAGCAGTGCAAAGAGCATTAGACGAGATTACAAAATGACTACAGCACTGGTGGATAAAAACAAGTATCTCCAAATCTATGCAAGTCACATTAACACTTAGAAAGAAAATTGTCCTCTAGTGCAATTTGGAAACACCGCTCTCACACCAAGATACCGTGCGTTATCTCGGAATGCACCTTGATCGACATCACATCTGGAATCATCATATAAGAAAATAGAGAGATGAACTTAATATCCGCTACAAACATTGTATCCGGATAATGGATAAAAATAGTAAGCTGTCTGTTGACAACAAACTACTGATTTATAAATCTCAGCCTCTTTTTAATATAAGATATTAAAAAGAGGCTCCAACCACACCTAAGTTTTGTGGTTAGAGGCTTTAACTGTTTTTTTTTTGTGAACTCATGCCGCTTTCTGTCTGTATGAGTCATAGCATATAATTTTTTTTTACTAACCTTTGTTTGCGAGTTCAGTAGCAGCAACAAGCAGCGCCTCTAATTCTTGTTCAGGCAATACAGGAACTACCCAACGGGAATGTGAAATTTTCTCTTCCAATGCTTTTAATTTTGCCTCGGGGAACACCATCTATTCATGAAATAGAAAAATATATATTACGCTATAGGATAGTACAGTAACATTCTACTAAGAACTAATTTAATAGTTATGTATGTACATACTACAAGGTTAGGGACTCTGACATAAATTGTCATTAGCTTAGAGGATTTCCAACAACTGTGCTATCATGAAATTTCATATGAACTATAACGGCTGTACCGATTTTAATGAATTTTATAAACTCTACCACTACAGTATGGCCATTATTAGCCTACTCATCTGGTAATACATATTGGGTCATCCATTCATCTATACGTCTCACAGATGGATAAAAAAGATTTATAATGGAATGATAACCAAGTCGACAAGCAGTGATATGATATCTCAGTGGATAAAGTACCGGCCTAATATCCGACAGTCCCAGATTTAAATCCCGGCGTGGGCATGTAACACTAAATTCGTCTTTACGGATTAGTACGTATTTGTAATTATCACTAGCTTGGTGGTGAAGGAAAACATCGTGAGGAAACCCGCACGTCCAAGAAATTATATTTCGGAAGACGTGTGACCTAACCTAAGAAAGTCTGGTTTTCCCTCTGTGTTGTGGAGATATGACAGCAGTCGCTCTTTGTAAAACTCAGCATCTTCGCCGAATATTAATTATAATATACAATTTATATTTGATATAATCCTACTACATATATATATTGCATCCAAATTTTTTTTCCAGAAAAAAAAAAAAAAAAATTATGCCCTGATTACTTTCTTCTTCTTCTTAGCGTTATCCCGCTTTCCTAATCCACTAGGATTAGCGGGGTCCGCTAACTAAGCCTAAGGTTAGGCGAAGGGACTGACTTTGACAAGAAGAGACTACCATCAGACATCCACAACAGAGAAGACCTTTTTTGAAGGATCTGTAATGCTGTATTTCCTAGGGAAAATCTCAGCAGCAAACAACTCCTCGGATCACAAGCTGTTATACAATCGGTAGAACACACAAAGGGAGGCATAAACCTCTACTTAAACTTGGCAAGGCTTAATGCCTTATATTAAAAACTTAGTATCATTGACAATGTCGCAGCTCGCCAAATCACAAGTGCGCATCGGGTGCGCTACCGGGCGCACTGCGTGCCGTCTCGACGCCTTTCCAATATTCTTTCATACAAAATGTAGGAGAAGGACGTGGTGCAAAACAGATAGAAGAGGTGCGCTGATATTACGCCCACGCCCGCGCCGCTTGTCTGGCCTGCGCCTAATAGTTTTGACATCCAAAAGATACTGATACTACATGACATCAGTCTTCTCAAAGGAGCCGCTACTCGTTGGATATTCATTTCCATATACATGTCAACAAAAATTACTATTTACTGTCTGTGATTCTCTGTACAATCACAGACAGTAAATCATAATTTATAGACATGTATATGGAAATGAATATATATATAACTATATATTTCCTGACAAATTACAGTGCTATCTATTTATTTATTTATTTATAAGGTCTACCAACATTTTTACACCAATGACTTATGTCTACGAGCATTAATTACATAATTAAACTAAAAGTACAGTGTAAAAACAATAATAGGCAAACACAACATAGTGAATGCAGAGTAAGATCTGCACTCAATACAGACATGTATTTTAACACCGTTCCGAACAATAAATTGAAAAGGTTTAATTTTCAAAGATTACAATAATATGAAAGTGCTACGACAAGGATTTAAAAGCATACAGTGACTTTTTGAAAGAAATTAAAGAGTCAGTCAACAAATCAATTTTGTCGGAGGACTTGTAAAACTTATTAAATTCATCACAGAGTCTATGAAAAATGCTCTGTGTACCCAAGTTAGTTCTACAATATTTCAAAAAGAAAGGCTTAAAGTTTATAGGTCTAGAATTTTGTCGAGGTACTCTGAAATTAATCTCGCCAAGGAGTTGAGGACAGTCTATGAGCCCTCTTATGATTTTAAATACCAAAACTTGGTCGGTGATCCATCGACTAACCTCAAGAGAATCGAACCCAAAGTGAATCAGCCTGTCATCATATGAGCGCAGTTGTTACCTTTTGCCCTGGTGAATCGTTAAGTACTACAAATATTTTTTTTGAATTTTTTCGAGTCTTTCAATGTGGCACTTATAATTTGGGTTCCAAATACTTGTGTATATATTCCAATGAGCTTCTAATTAACGAAATGTATAAAAATTTTAAAGCTGAAAAGTTTTTGAACTGCTTGCAATTTCGCCAAATAAAGCCGAGCAGTTTTAAGTTTTTGGAAATGACGTAGTCAAAATGTTTTGTAAAGGTAAGTTTGTTATCCAGAATTATACCGAGATCACGTATAAATGTGACTTCTTCAAGAGTTTTAGAATTTAAGCTATAAGAAGTATGAAGAGGAGAATGTTTTCTTATGAATTTAATATGTTTACATTTATCGGTATTAAAAGGAAGCTTGTTTCTTTTCGACCAGTCCGCTAATTGGTCGAGGTCCTCTTGCAACAGTAATGAGTCGTTATAGCTACGGACAGTCCTAAATATTTTTAAATCATCCGCAAACAACAAACATTTTGAATTACATACAACTTGTGTCAGATCGTCTATAAAAACTCCCGATGAAACATGAAATGGCCTTGATTCATAGCCGCAAATCACCACTTTTTGAGTTCTGTCAGTTAAATAAGAACGGCACCAATCCAATAGAGTACCATGCACACCGTCCGACCGAAGATTCCTGATCATTATTAAGTGATCAACTTTATCAAACGCTTTGCTTATATCAGTACACAACATCCACCTGAAGACGGTGATCCAGATCATTCGAAATGTCGGGTACATAACACCCAAGATTACTAACCGTAGACATTTTCTGGCGGAAGCCATGTTGTTGGGGAGTTAGAATTGACTTCAAGTGATAAGTGAAGTGAGAGCAAACCAAAGATTCGAAGAGCTTTGAGAAACCACATAACAGTGAAATAGGACGATAGTTGCGCACGTCGCTTACATCTCCATCTTTAGAAATCGGCAATACGTTGGCTGTCTTCCATCGTGACGGAAAAGTACCCGTAGACAAGGAATAATTGAATATGATACTGAGCGGATATGAAATGCTGGATGCGCAGTTGCGAATAAACACTGCGGGAATACCATCAGGACCTGCTCCATCCTCCTTTTCATCATTGCTTTTTCAATACAGCCGACGGATAAGAAAACCTCCAACCAATTGTGGTTGTATAAAATACCTTGATAATGCCGTAAAGGCGAAACCGGTCGGTAAAAATAATTATTAAATAGAATTGTGAAGTGGAATCTGTACAAGTGCAAGTATTAACATTAACGCGATGTCTTCAAAATTCCACCAAGTGCCTACAATCAACAGTATCAACATAATAAAGGATAAGAAAACATTACCCAGTACATTGTTGGATGAGTCTAGATAATCAGAGTCATCGGCTAATATAGGTTCCGGTTTATTTGTGACATAAACGGATGAGAAATGTTTGGAGAAGGCGTTGCAGATTGTAAGCAGAGTATCAAATGTATAATTTTCTAAATGCATTTCATTGGGTATAGTTTCAACATCTTTGCGTTTATGTTTTATGTAGCTCCAGAAAGCTTTCATATCTTAATACCGATCGACTCTTCAAGGTTATTAATATAGCAGGAGTAACATAGGATAGTGGTCACTACCATATGCATTGCCAAGGACTTTCCAGGATAGTTGGGATGATAGGAAAGGAGAACAGAGTGAAAGGTCCACAACACTGCTGACATTTTGAGATGGAAGGACACGTCGAGTAGGTGTGCCATCATTGAGCAGGCATAGGTTTAGATCATCCATTATATTTAGGAATGAGGAAGATAAAGAGTCGCAAAAATGTGAACCCCAAGAAGTATGGTGGATATTAAAATTTCCAAGTATGACAACAGGAGGGGAAAGTGAGGAGATAATATGTAGTAATTCATTGAGGATAGAGGGGTTAGGATTAGGTACACAGATAAGAATGATATGTTCATTGCAGGTACGGCCACAACATTCATTCCGTCAGAGTGTACAGGAAGCGGGATCTGGGAGAAGACAATGGATTTGGAAACGAGGATCGAAGCACCAGCACGGTCATCATCCCTGTCATCCCGGAGACATGAATATCCTGAGACCCTGAAGTGGGCCCCAGGCCTAAGCCACATCTCCTGGACAGCAACAATGATAGGGCTGTATTTATTTATCAAATAGAGTAAGTCAGCTTTCTTATGCTTGATGCTCCGACAATTCCATTGCAGAATTGTTTGGAATGTTACAGGATACAGAAATCAGCTGAGTAAGTTTTTGGCGGATATTATATGGTAATTCAGTATCACTGAAATGGGTTAATAGATTCATAAGGGTGGAAAGGAGTAGTTCAAAAAGGTTATCATTGGGAGTCCTTCAATGCGCACCCATTAGGAAGAACAGAAACCGGAGTTTCTGTAAATCATCCCATGAACACGCGTGTCGTAACCTGGACTTGAAGCTGAGGAAGTAGGACGGCGGAGAATAACAACTGTTTTGCGGTATGATGAAGTTTGTGGAGTATACATCTGCACCTTGTCATTAATGTGTGGGGTCTGGGATGAGGGGCGTGATTGGGATGGCAGAGGGGAAGGAGTATATTTGGCAGTGTCGGCAAAAGACCGCCTCGACTGAGGGAACCTCGCAGACGCTTCCAGGTAAGATATATTGTCTTGTGACATTGCCAAGTTTATGGATTTCTACCGGGAATATTCAGGATAGGTGGGATCTTTGGCGGAATGGCTGCCAGAGCAGAATAGACATGTAGGGGTTTGCTTAGTACATGAAGCACCTTCGTGACTCTGGGCACAGATAAAGCACCGAGGACTCGATCTGCACTGTGAAGTTACGTGACGATATTCCAAAGCCCAAAGGAACCTCAATAGCAGACACAAATTCCTCGAGGGACCATTCGACCGGTACGGCCCTAACAATGCCCATCCTTGTCACATGAAAGGACGAAATTGAAGCCTCAAATTTGGCAGACGCTAAGGACGGGTGAGTGAGAAAATTATTGGCATCTAATTCAGTTCTAAACTCGACGGAAATGCGATTTCGTCCTACCCGCTTAACTCCATCTTTAGTTACATTTCTTATTTGGTGGCGATATAAAAAGTGACCAAACTGAATCGGCCTTAATGTCAATCCTAGAGACGAATCTTCCACTTTATTAACATGCACAATACATGGTGCAGTATCATCGTCGGTGTACTTAGTTTTATTATCTACATAATCCGGGTGTATGTATGTATGGTGATGCTTGGGACGAGTGAGTAATATTTTTTTTAATAGTCTGCATGCAATCATTACTTTCTTCTTGCTGTGTTTTACGTGTATTGAGATCTTGTACCGGATTAATATTTTGAGTTTGCGATGCCTCTACAGAAAAAAATAGCGGGGACGAACAACGCTGTTCGTTCAACCCACCGTCCGGGTCATGAGGCTCCTCATTCATCCTCACACCCGTAACAACAGTCCACAACACTTACCAGACAGACACAATACCACCACCAACACAAATAAGGTAAATCAACAGTCGTAATTTTTAAAACACGCAAAAGAAAACAGTAACACATGTGTAACGCACTCAACCAAAAAGCAGAGTCGCAATTATACTAAAAAACTGCAACTGCACTGCAGCGCGGCGAAGTTTCTTCAAGCGATCTGACAGCAGCGACGTTTAACGAAACGTCAAAATAGTAGAATCAGCCAACTGACATTTACAATGTGTTTGTGCTCGCACCCGACAAACTTTAAGGGCAGGTACTAAACTCAATATAATCGAAAAAGCACCCTACATCTTCTTTAAGTTATTTCATTTACTAATCTATTAGGACTGGCAGGGTCGGGATGTTAACCAGACATACAAGAATACAATTATAAATGTATTCATACCAAAGTATACAATATTTTCCATTATGGTTCTGATATCACATCAATATTCAATAAAAGGTCAGCAGTTTAGATAATTATTTGCTTACTAAACATGAATATTTTTAAATATCTTTGATCTTGATATTAAATGAACTTACCTCCCCGGGCACTTGCTCTTGTTCCTTCATTGATATTGTCATTATTTAAACATAAGTTTATTCATTGCCCTCTCTGCAAATAGTAATAATCTATAGTTTTATCATTATACCCTGAAACACCTTTGATACGATGAATTATACCTACGAAAAATTACATTACCACAAGTTGTAGGTACAAAGGAATTCATACTACAATAGTAAAATCCATTACAATTACCAAAAGCGGGAAGGAAGTTAATTTTAGTATAACATATATAAGTAAAATACATACTTTAGAATTACAATTCATTACTTTATCACGTCAAATGAAGAAAAAATAATAAAATAACTGGAAGTACATTACAACCAAATAATCAATTTTTTGCATTACACTATAACGCTCTTTTTTCGTTTTATATGATCAAAAATAGTAATACTAGTGTTCGCGATTGATCTTGGAATATAGGCATTCTAAATATTTTTTTACACAATTAGCCCAACCCAAACCCATGGAAGATGTACAAAATAATAATTGCGAGGATCAGCCGGCGCGACAAAATGGCGTCATTTCAATATCCAAAACAAGATAACGTAAAAATACAGGAATATCATTCGGATTTAGAGACAGTTTAATGGATATTTTAACATATTCATTGCATTACCTTTAACGTCAACATATATTTAAAATACAGAAAAAACTTCAGAACAAAATCACAAATAGATTTCACTACACCTTTTTGACGTAAAGAACGAAAATAGATGAAAAATACCGACACCCCAGTGTGACCACATTTTATTTGATAAATCGGGCTGCTTCAACAATACAAATAAAATATTAAAGTAACCAATTACCCAAATACTGTTAATGATGCCGACAGGTACTTTTTATAATCGCACCGCTCGCCGACGGTGGGGAATTCACCCTCACAAACTGGAACCGCAATGGTCGCGTACTGTGCGGTTCCAGAGAAGTTTTCTTCCGAAAACTCTCAAGCTGTGGAATGAGCTCCCAGCCGAGGTTTTTCCAAGACACTACAGCATGGAGTTTTTTATGAAATGCGTGAAGAAGTTTTTAGAGAGTCGGCAACGCATGAGTGACACCCTTGGTGTTGCAAATGTCCATAGGCTACGGTGACTGTTTACCATCAGGCAGGCCGTTTGCTTGATTGTCACCTTAATGCTATAAAAAAAACGTAGATACTTTTCTTTTTTTAACCATTTAATTATTTTAATTTGGAAAGCATTTATTATGTCAAAAACTCCTTTCGACTTCCCAGCGTTTTACATAATTATTTCTTTCGTGTTTATTATCAAATTACAATATAGAATGGGGTGTTAAAGAAAATAGGATTGTAGTGATTGCCTAGCACAAAATGTGTATGGAGCCGTCGGTCATATTCAAGTCACTTCAAAAGCTTAGTATCTGCAGAATGTTCGTATATCGTACTATCGACAGATATACCGACACTTCCTCTGTTGAAGGCCATAAAGATCGGCACGATCGCGAGCTGTTAGAACTACAAATGCTGTTAATACTGTTAAAGCCAGAATTCGCCGAAACCCCATTAGAATTCAAAAAATCTTATCGCGAGAAATGAAGATTTCCGTTAGGGCTCTGTCGCGTATAATAAAACAAGAACTGAAGCTCGGCGCTTATAATCGATATACAGGATATACCCTAAAGGCCTAAAGCAATCCCCACTGTTGAAAAGAGTTGATCGATCAAAATGGCTTGTCTTGATACGCAGGTGAAAGGCATATAAACATCCTCTATACTGATGACAAAAAATTCACGATTAATGAGCACTACAACAAGCAAAATGACAAAATATATGCACACAGATCTAAAAAAGCCGACCTAGTGGTATTCAAGCCATTATCCTGCATCTGTAATGGTTTCGTGGAGGGTGTCTTATCGAGGAGTCCCAAAGATTCATTTTTGTGAAAAAGGAGTGAACACTTAAGCCAAAGTGTATCAAGAGACGGTTTTGGATTGTGTTGTTAAACCTCTCAGCAATATACTTTTTAAAAATATACCGTGAACTTTCCAGCAAATTCTACACCTGGTCACAAGGCACAACTACCCAAGCATGCAAGCAAGCTCGAAACCAACGTTCTGGACTTTATAAGAGGTGACGCCAGGCCCTCGTCTAGCCCAGATCTGCACCCCTAAGACTACAAAATTATGGTCAGTTTTAGAGAATATGGCCCGCCCGAAACGACACGCTGACATCGCGTCTCATAAGAAATCTCTGGAGCAATCAGTAGCAAAATTTTCCATGGAAACACTGCGTACATCGATTGATTCGTGGCCAGACAAATTACAGGCCCGTATCCAAGCCAAAGGTGTCCATTTAAAATAGAATACTTATGTACATATAAGTTTTATTAAGATTTCATTACTTCATAAAAAATAAATGCTAATTCATTTGTAACAGAACTTACGGCCGGACTAGGTATTCAAAAAGAAGGGTTAGCAATAGTATTCCCTCTTAGTACGTTAATAACTGACTTATTTATGGAAAATTACGTACGCGTAAATATAATCAATAAATCATACCGATAAAAACATCAATATAATTAATCCGCCTAATAATTTTCAATGTAGTTTTTCGATAACAAAGATATGGAGCTAAAAACAAAGCCGATTAATAAGCCACTACGTTTAGATTTGGGTTTTCGTTTTGAAGATTACATGGACATCCCCTGACTTTATTGCTGCTTGTTGCCTTACATAAAATTTTATTTGAAATACCTAATTTAAATTCTATTCATAAGTTATGAATGCAATTTTAAAATAATAAAATCCATATTGTAGTAGAAATCCGTAGAAGATCGAATCTTGGTTATAAGAGAGGTAGGATGCATCAAAGCAGTCCGTCTAGGGAGGTACCTCCACCTCACAGGAAACTACAGCGAAATAACAAGTCCCTGGAGGATTGTTGTGTTCCTGCGAGTGAACGAGGTTACTAGTCATTTCTTAAGGAGTTGCTGAAATAGAATTTCATGTGTGCATGTGTGCGGATAGATGGTGGCATGTCACCCTGGTTTGATGTCAAAATTGGTGTCAAACAGGGTTGCATGCTATTTGCTAGGCTGTTTATCCTACCGGGACGAATCCGTGGCCGTGGTCGCGAGGCCTGGCGCCGGCCCGCCACAATAATCGATGTGTACTTCTCCCCGAACCGCGACCTGCCGGCCTTGGAGCGGCTGCTCGACGCTCTTGAGTCGGCAGTGAGGCGGCTAGCGCCCGCCCAGGTTATCGTGGCCGGGGACTTCAACGCCAAGTCCACGGCGTGGGGCAACCGGGCCACGGAAGCCAAAGGACGGAAGGTGGAGGAGTGGGTGCTGGCCGCGGGATTGTCCCTGCTGAATAGGGGGACGGGCCACACGTGCGTGCGGTGGAATGGAGGGTCGGTGGTGGACCTGTCCTTCGCCACCACGTCCACCGCGCGCCGTGTCGAAGATTGGAGAGTAGAGACGGGGGTCGAGACACTGTCGGACCATCGCTACATCAGGTTCGAGGTGTCTCGAGCCCCCAGGAGTCCGGCGATTTCGTCCTGGTAGCGGAGCCGATTCTCGCGTGGGGCACTCACCAGACTCGACCGGGAACTGGCAGAGGAGACGGCCATTGTCGGCCGCTGGGGCATCCCGCCAGTGGAGGATTTAGGCGCGGAGCAGGGGGCTGGTCGTCTCTGCGACGCCTTCACGGCGGCCATGCCCAGCGTTGGGCGTCCGCCTCCAAGGCGGTCTACTGGTGGTCGGCGGAAATAGCCGGCCTCCGGGACGCCTGCAATGGGGCACGTAGAGCGTACACTCGGAGCAGGCGTCGCCGCCCCCGGGACGAAGGATGGCCATCTGCACGGCATCTACGTGGAGAAGGAGAGAGCCTTGCAGATGGCCATAAGTAGGGCCAAGGAGTGAGCGTGGAGGAGCTGCTGGAGGGCCTAGACAGGGACCCGTGGGGTCGACCGTAGCGAGGAGCGCGGAACAAGATCCACGCTCAGTCGGCCCCACTGACGGAGACCCTCCAGCCGGCCCTGCTAGAGGATTGTCGGGGAATTGTCCCCCGACAGTACGCGGGGTTTCGCTCCCCCTAGGATGGCCCGATCGTCGGACTCCAGAGGAGAGAGAATGGAGGAGGGCGCTCCGCCGCCCTTCACCGACCAGGAGATGGAGGCGGTGATTGACCGCCAATCGAACCAGTTCGGGTTCCGGGCCAGATGGTCGACCGTCGACGCCATAAGGCGCCTAAGGTCGGTGACGGAGGATGCGGAGCGCAAGGGAGAAGTGGTGGTGGCGGTGTCTTTGGACATCGCCAATGCCTTCAACAGCCTCCCCCACAGTACCATCCTGGAGGCCCTCAAATACTTTGAGGTGCCTCCGTACTTGGGGGGACTGTTGAAGGCATACCTAGAGGACATGGAGGTGTGTTACGAGGACCCAGGGGGCCAGCGTCGGACTGGCCATATAGTCAAGGTGGCATTTGCCAGCCGGGCCCCAGCCTTCGCGGGCCCCCCAAGGGCCTGGCTTGCGGCAACCGTAGGATAGCGCGTAGGCTAGGTCCCAGCTCTTGCGACCTAAATGTAACTAAAACTAGATCAGATAGTTCGTTCATACAATTAGAGAGAAATGGAATGGTTGAAACTTGAACCGGAGCAAGCCACCTCCTGAAAGTAGTTTTGATTTTTTTGCTGAACTGCGATAACTTTTGATCGAATCAACTTATTTAGACGTGTATCATTATAGCATAACGCATTACATTTTACATTGTTTCATATTCTATTCTATTTCTGTCTACAAAGTCATTATTAATACAGCTTTAGTTAAAATAAATGAAAAATTTGGAATAATTCATCTGTAACGAAGATTTAATGAAAGATGCCGCTTGTTTGGACCCGAAAAACTTCATTGAAAATGGGATTCCTAATGACGCACTAAAAAGTCTGTCGCATCAATTGCAAATGTCGATCGAGAGTTGCTGTCAAAAGAACTGGAATCTTTTCAGTATAAAGTAAAGCGTCCCGGACGTAAGTGCCACCTAGTTTGATCATCTCAGCTGTAATCATATCAATTCCCGCAGATTTTCCATTTTTCAAACTTCGTATCGACCATTCTATCTCATCCATAGTTATACCTTCATCGGACGCCGTCAACGTGGAGTAAGCATCCGACTCACTCTCATTGTCAGCGTCCGAGGCATACTCATACATTTCTTCAAAATATTCACTCCACCGTTCTAACACTTCCTGAGTGTTCGCAAGAATGATACCAGCTTTAGACTTTATCTTATCCAATCTGGATGCCGACGAACCACTCCGAGACTTCTTTACCTCTCTCCAAAAGAGTTTGGTATTTGCCTCGAAGTTTTTCTTCAGCCTCTCTTCCTCATTCATAATTTGTCTTTCACGCTTCTCCTTCACTAAAGCCTTGGTTTCATTCTTGCATAGACGGTACATTTCTTTCTTCTTTTTTCACATATTTTCATTTAAGGGCAAAGATGATACGTAATCCAGCCACGCTTTCCTCTATCTTGCCACGGAGGATTCAACCTCCGCATCCCACCAGGCATCTCCTTTCGCTGTTTTACGTCTCTTTGCGCATCCACAAGCTTCTTTTGCACTATCCACCATACTTTCTTTCAAAACTTTCCAACAATCATCCCCATCTGAGTCGGAGAGGCTTGCATCTGCAAGTCTCTCACTTACTAGATACACATACATTCTCCTTACACTCTCATCTTGCAATTTTCCGCTCATTATCCTTTCATGTTCTCCGAAAGGGATACGCACTCGCCAGTGCCTCCACTTCCTAAAAAGGCCCACAAACCGGCTTACCACCAGGTGTCCAGTGGTCCGTCTCAAGAGTGGGGCCTCTAAAGGCTCTTGTATCCATTAAAACATTTCGGAGACGTCTATCTATTAAAATCAAATCAATCACACTTTTTTGGTCATTCCTTCTCCATGTATACGTATGATGAAATAAAGTATTCGACACGAGGAGGTTTCGTTCCATACATAAATCTAGTATTGACTTACCTGCTTCGTTCACTCTCTTATCTCCATACGGACCAAGAGCATAGCTGTATCGCTTGGTGCCAACCCATCCATTCAAATCTCCACACATAATCACTCTTTCATTCCCTTCAGCTAAGTCCAGAACATCCCTCACAGACTCCCAAAACTTCTCCAGTTCTGGAGCACACGCTGAGCTTACGGGAGCGTATGCTGCAACCAGAAATACTCGCGTGATGCCCAGTTTAATACGAACCCAGAGAAGTCTAGGCCCTACCAAACAGTAATCTCTTACACCAGTGGCTAAGCGAGAGGAAAGTACGACACCTACACCAGCACTGGCATGATCGTCCCGGTCTACCCCAGACCATAGGGCCATCATCACATATTTAATATATATGTTTGAATTGTGTTATATATAATACAAATCCAATAATAGGACATCATTGCAAAAGTATCCAAGCACTCAAAGGTTGCTATTTTATGTAAGTGTAATTTAAAAACAAAAACAATATTTAACGGTATGTAGTAGGTAATGTTCATATGTATTAAAAAATAGAAAAAAAAAAATAACCTACAGCCCATTAATGGTAGAGGAGAGACTATATAATTAATATCAGTATCTTGTGTCTAACAATTTACAAAGAACGTATTTCTTAAATGTGTGTTTAATATAGGTAATTCATAATTATTGGAATATCTATCAGGTTACTATACCTTGACCTTGAACTGAACTCGGGTTATATGAAACTCGCCTATTAAGGGAAGTCATTTTATACTGGTAGTGGGTAACCTGATGTGCTATTGTCCGTACCTAATAATTTATTACATCGTTGATAATTAATTTTTTTAATTTGTTTATCTCAATTTGAATATCTCAGTATTTTCCGATAGTATCCCATCTATCATCATCTAGTCTCGGGCCCCGGGCTTGTGGTCAGCCACCCGGGCCCTTCCGGCCCAGTCCGACCCTGCAGGGGGCCATATGGTCAGGAGGCACGTCGGGTGCGGTGTCCCACAGGGGTCCGTTCTCGGCCCCATCCTGTGGGACTGGGTCCTGCGGAGCCGTCTCCTCCCCGGGATGAGTGTCATCTGTTACGCAGATGACACCCTTGTCACGGCCCGGGGTAAGACCTTCATGGAGGCGACGCGGCTGACCGAAGTCGGGGTGCTGGACTGGTGGTCAGCCGTATAGAGTCTTGGGTTTCGGGTCCGGTTGGATAAAACCGAGACCCTGCTCTTCCGCGGGACCGGCAGGCGAGAAAAAAATATAGGCGATAGTTGTCTGCAGAGAATAAGGTCAACGAAAGTGGGATTGCGCATGAGTGACCTAGTGGTGAACTGTCTGCTGTATATAGGCGATGCCGTGCTATTAGCAGATACACCATCTAAACTGCAAACACTGGTCACAACGATGAAAGACGAATGTATGGAGAAAGGCTTACTACTGAATGCGAAGAAAACAAAGATAATGGTATTTGAAAGAGAAGAATCCAGAACTAATGTAAGGATTACGATTGATGATGAAGTGTTGGAACAAGTGGATGAGTTTGCATATCTTGCATGCGCTTTCAGCAGGGATGGAAGGTACACCGCAGATGTGGAAAGACGAGTGAGTGCTGGGAATAGTGAGAATGGAGCGTTGGGAAAACTTCTTGGCAGTAAAAACCTGAGCAAGAAGGCACAACTCGCTACACACAATGCAGTGTTGGTCCCAACGCTTACTTATGGAAGCGAGAGCTAGGTATGGCAGAAAGAGCATGAAAGTAGAATAAACGCGGTCGAAATGCGAGCGCTGCGCAAAATTTGTGGCGTAAGGCTTGTAGACCGTATTCGCAATGATGATGTTAGAAACAGAGCTGGTCTGAAAGAGAGCGTCGGTGTTAAAATAAGAAGTGGCATGCTGCGTTGGTTCGGACATGTAGAAAGAATGCAAGATGAAAGAATGACGACGCAGATTTACAATGCAAATGTGGAAGGATGTAGGAGCCTGGGAAGGCCAACTTACATACCATGACCAAATTGGTCGTGTTCTATCAGAAAGTGATGTCAGGAGCCCTAGAAACCGGCGAGCGTGCATGAGAAGAGCAATGAATGTTAAAGAAGTGAGTGAGATATGTAAGGATCGAGTCACGTGGCGCTCGGTTCTCTCTGCCTACCCCGCAAGGGATTTGGCGTGAAGTTATAGATAGATAGATAAATCTGATGTATTCGTATAATTACATCCCCTAGGACCGTCTTTCAAGGCTCCATCGTAAGCGATCACGCCAGGGTACGGAGCATAGATAACAGAAACAACGGGAGATGTGACGAGGGGGCGTGGTTGGTGTCGCCGCAATATGCTCAAAACGAGAACATTGCCAAGAACAGTTAGTTAGTTGCAATCAAGTTCGATTGAGATACGTTGCTCCTTGTTTTAGCAAAATGCCAAGTTGTGCTGTTGCCTTTTTGAAAAATAGAAGTGCAGTTTAACTTTAAATCAAATGGAATCACTTATCACCTATAAGTACAAATAATATTACGTTTTATTAGCATAAATACAGAATTAATTTCAAAAATTCTCTGACGCCATTTCTACCAGGGCCTTACCACGATACAAATTATAAATATCAAATTTCTCATTCTTAATCATACATTGCTTTTCTACCATTACGCAGTCTCCACCGCTCGTTTACCAACACGCAATGTAAAGCGAGTAATATTATTCGTTCACTGTGTGTACAGTTTCGAGATACGGCCGCTTGTTTCTGCCGCTTTATAAATGTAGTAGTGCGTGCTTACTTGGGTGTTGTTTAAATAAACATCCGATGACAGCGTCTTAACAAATGTGTGTCGTTGTACTTTTGTGCGTAGAATGATATTTTTTATTTATTTAAGTGTGTGAGTGTTTTATGGTGGGGTGAAACTCGGCGACAACCGTCCCGGTGTAAACTCGCGTGGTATGTCACATCTCCCATTGTTTCTGTTATCTATGGTACGGAGCGACGCAAATACTTATGACCCTCAGAGGAAAGATACCCAGAGGTGACAAGCAAATAATAATACCAATATAGAACGTGATAGATGTATACAGTTACTCATAAGAAGGAAAGAGACAGATCAAATATTTTTTGTCCCTGTCATAGTTTCACTATTTTGTGTTTGCCACAAAACCAAATTCGTGGCAAACAATCATTTCGTTCCTTGTAGTACAACAAATTTTTTGCATAAATTACTAAATATAAGGGAAATATTAGTGCATATTTGTGTTCTTTTGCTTGTTTGGGATTGTCTTTTTACTTTAACAATGGTACGTTGCTGTGTAAAAGGCTGCAAACGCTTCAGTTAGTAAAAATACGAAAACATAACCTTTCATACGTAAGTATAAAGTTTTAATAGTTGTTATCAAATATTTTGCGAAAATTAGATACACATGTAGTTCTTAAATAAATTGTTTGTATAATAACGTAAAAACAATGAAAATATCGGTTTAATTTACTAAAAGTATTTCTAGTAAAAACCGCCTAAATCTTGAAGGTTGTCTGTGTGTAATGCGTCAGCCATTTTCTGTTGTATTTTCAATTTATCGGTATAATGAGCGTTTTAGGGTTACCAGTATGTAGTATGGGAAAACACCCCGAAATTATGGGTAAATTATATGGGTACAGGCACCTTTTTTTTTTAACTTCTTACTTTTTGTATACTTCTTTGTTTACAATTTTTCGTAAAAATGTATTTATTTATTTTTAAATTAAAAATGTTAACTTGTTTAATCTTAGATGTATGTTTATTTTTTAAATTTCCTAAAGTCGTCAGTGTGCGTAATGCATGGATTTTTGCTACTGGACGACAGAATTGGGAGCCGAGTACAGTCGCATATGTTCCAAACATTTTAAAGACCACTGCTTTCGGAAGAAATTTATTTGGATAAGTCGTCAGTTTCAACATCCACCATACACGTAAGTTAACATTTGTTGACCTGGTTCGTCAACATTTGATTTGTTGACGAACCAGGTGTTCCTCTGGCAGGTTATATTGTTTTTATTTATTTATTTACACGATACAGTTACATAGTACAAATTATTATGTTCGCCAAACTGTTATCACAGTTTGTTGGCGAGTATATATGATGATAGGTATTAAAAAAATAAGGAACTAAATTAGATGATTTACATGCCTGCCTGTTCGTCTGCTAGTCTGTCTTAGAAAGTTTCACGTACAGACTTGAAATTTTACATAGTTACATTTTAGTCGTAGAAGCGTATAATTGAAGTACAAAAACATATGAAAATATTCCAACGACTCCGACAATCCGTAATTGAGTAGTTTCGGGACATATCTTCTAAGGTCTTTTGGTTGTGTATATTATTATAGCACACAATACACATTCTATGCAAGTTTCTTATGGTAAACAGTTATCTGGGTACATTGTAAATTTCAAATTGCCGAAACGCATTATGTAGTGGGGTAAATTTTCCACAGTCTGGTAACCTTGTTATTGTATGTACTTTTGTTGCCGTCCCTTACGGGTGGACGCGTTTGTCAACTCTAGGTATATACTTTCTCTGAGTTATGACCGGATGCGACATATATATAAAAAAACACTGCGGCTGTGTGGACTGTATACCTTTACTTTACTTTCTACTCGGGCAGGGAACAAAAAAACGTCATTTCTTGTCGAGTACATTGTGTACAGCTTCCCACGCTTTTGACGAGTGACATTGTTGTTTTACTTGAATTTTTTACAATTCAGTATAAAATTAATTTTGTGTGACAATTTGGATAGTATTTTATAACATAAGTGCTAGTGAAATTATACAGTAATGAAAAAACTCAAATATAACACGTTTATGCACTTTTTGGAAGAGGTGAATAAGTTCAAGAAAACCTTGTAAAAATCACTATCGTTTTACGGGTGGTATTTAAATTGGATTGATTGGGTCTAGGTACCCTTCCCAAGTATTTTTTTCAGCACAGTTCCTGAAGCTGGAACATAGAATTAATATTTTCAAATGGTTCTAAACTGATATCTTGGCTGTATGGGCTAGATCCCTTTGCCTTTCCCCTCGGAGATAAAAAGAACCAAAAAAAAAAAAATTATTGCTTGCTGTTAAGTGTTCTGAAATTTGGTGCAGAATTTATTAAAATTACTCATATTATTATTCCATTTAATAAAATTGAATGAAGCGCAATTTGTTGTATTTTAACACAGTCGGTGTTGAATATGGGAAATTTGGTTAGAAACACAGAACGGATAAATTAGTAATTTATATTACTTCTAGGTGTTTAAATGAAAAAAATTGTAAATTTGCTCTTATGCATCAGAGAATATTTAATCAATAATTCCGTATAAATTAAATAATGAAAATGGTAAAATACAACTCTTTCTAACCTGTATATAAATATTTTCTGGACGATAAAATCAATTTGGTTAAGAATGAACCCTAAAAGCCCAGAAGCTCGAAATCGTGATGATAATCCTTTTGAAGGAATGAAAATTAATGATTCTGCTCCACTCGATGCTGTAGAAGGCCGAACAGCCTGCCCGTGTTGTGGGAAGTCAAGAATGTATTTTTGCTACACTTGTTATGTTCCAATGTTACAGCTAAAGGGTCACATACCTTTATGTCGGGTAATATATTTTATAAGCAAGATTTAAATGAGATCTTTTCTAAATTTGAGATGATATCAGAGTGATTTTTGTAATTTTGTTTTAGTTGCCAATCAAGGTTGACATCATCAAGCACAGAAGGGAAATTGATGGGAAAAGTACTGCAGCCCATGCAGCTGTATTAGCTCCTCTAGATGTAAATGTATACATATATCCAGAAATACCAAATTATGATGTTGATAATAAAACAGTCTTATTATATCCAGGAGTGGATGCAAGCACAGTTCAAGAATTATTTACAAATAAAAAAAGGTCTATGAATTACGCAGACCAACTGCTTGCTGAACTGCCACCGGGTTATAATGTGGGAACTCTTATGACAAAAACAATTAGTAGTGACAGTAGCTATTATGTCATTCATCATGTAGAAACGCTCCCTATAAATCGTGTTATACTCATAGACAGCACATGGAACCAGAGTCGTGGAATTTTTGCTGATAAGAGATTACAGAATATTCCTATGATAGTGTTACAAAATCGACCTTCACAATTTTGGCGCCATCAGCAAGGCAGTCCTCGGTGGTATCTCTCGACTGTGGAGGCATTACACCAACTAATGTTAGAGTTACATATAAGTGCTTGGGGCCGCAGTAATGAATACATATCACAGATTGCTTTGAATTACCCAGTACATGATATAAACGAAAATCATGCCCACTGCCAACCTTATAATGGACAATATGATAATTTAATGTATTTTTTCAAATTTATGTATGAAAAACTTCATAAACTATATAAACATGAAGAAATGTTAGCATATAAGAGGCCAATGTTATAATAGTAGCTTTACCTTACCAATAAAACTGATATTTTCTTCTAAGACATGCCCAGAGTGACCGTGCAAGAGAGAATACTATAGCTGAAGAGTCTATAGAAAAGGCACTGGCAACTTCAAGCATATCATATCTGCCTAGTCAGTCGGTCAGTTTTCAGAGTGGCACTTAAAATGTCTTCGTCCGTTGACCGGCCACTGTGATTAAAATGGCTGTATTTGGCTAAATAACTACATTATCATAAAAACTATTAGAAAGTTTATATACCACTGGTAATAGCTTGTGCAATATAGTAATCATATCTACAGTGCCAGACGGTAAATATTGCACTTCGGCAATCATCGTATTTCTGAACAAATGCTAATTTCCATGTCCATCAATTATTAGATTTATCTTTTATCAGAATTTGAATTCAGAACTGAGTACTTTATTGTTGTTTTGTTTTGATTCTCGCGTGAACTATATAGAGCGGTAAAATTATACTCCTTTTCAACATGTATAGTATACGAGCGAAATTAATAAAAATATAAGCAAAATAAAATATTTCTTCAACTGACTTCCAAAAAAGAGGAGGTTCTCATGTTTGACTTTTGGGTATGCAACTGAAATCAATATTTATCTGACGACTGACGAACACACGAAGTTTGCCAAGAGACATTAAGAAAATAGAAGCACTGTAATATAATTTCTAAATATAAATATTTCTATGGTTTTGGGTTGACAAAAAATAAAATATGGAAAAAGTATAAATGTTTTAATCAGAAAAATTATCAATTCTTTCCATTTCACTATCTGTGCTCTCATTGAGGTCAATATCACTGACTATCAGCCGTATTTATATCAATGTAACCGTCTACACTGTGTTGAATTCTTTGATATTCATTCTCACATTTGATTGCATGATCGCTAACATTTTTCACACTTCAGCCTCGATCATGTTTACTTTTCAGTCAACTGAAATTTCGTCTTTTTAACCAGTTGATCATTTCCTGTTTGAATTGAGGGTCTTTCAACATATTTATTGTGATAACCAGAACAGAATCACTGCATATATTTGGGATTAATTGATTAACCAGCCGTTTCTCGTAGTTATCGTTATTAATTTTCTTGTGATAATCATCTGTAGTGTCCGTGCTGATTGTCTTTTTCCAAAGGTCGAAGTGCAATATTTACCGCCAGGCACTGTACAATGCTATTTAGTTTTTTTATTGCCGGTTAAACATGGCAAAACCTAAGATTTCTGCTATCAATACCAATATGATCATTAAAAAATTATAAGCAATGAACACCACTTTATAGTATTATAAAACCCTCTGATACACATGCCTGCAAAGGGCAGAACTGAAAAACAGTAACATATATTTCACTCATTAAGTTTATTGCATCCGGGTGCCGAAATATCTTAGGATTGCAAGGATGTATTAGATACTTTCCATGTTTGGTATTTTTCAGACATATATTGTATATACGAAGACGTGAGAGAAAGACTTGGTCTGAAAGAGAGTGACGGTGTTATGAAAAGGCGTGCTCCGTTGTTTCGGACATGTCGAAAAAATACAGGACGAAAGAATGACGAAACAGATATACAATGCAAAATTGGAAGGATGTAGGAGCCGAGGAAGACGGAGACTAACCTACCATGACCAAATTGGTCGTTTTATCAGGTGATGTCAGGAGCCCCAGGAACCGGTGAGCGTGCATGAAAATGCTATCGGTTAGTCTTGAAGAACAAAAAATAACGTTTGTCAAATATGAAGATCAACTCATCGATACAGATTCCCTATCACCACCATCAAGTAAGATATTTCTTGAAATACACAAACAATTATTGTGTCGAATGAGTGTTAAAGCTCTTTACCTACTCTGAAGAAAAAACTTATATTTTTGGCTCTACAGAGAAGAATAATGTTTCTCAGGAAAGATTTATTACGCAAAACTTTAAGTTCAGCTCCTTATCTGAGCAAGAGAACACTAGTATATATGTAGATTTCGAAATAGAACACTGATTGGTAACGTAAAAAACCAGCAAACAGATAATAATAAACCGTCGGCACAGCGCCATAAAAAACTATTTTACCTTAAATTCAGTGGACAAACGTCATGAGTGAAATTTTATGGAGGGAAACAAAGCGAGAATGTATTTGGATATTTACATAGTTCGGCCGTTAATTTACAATATTAAATTTAGCGGATACTGTAAACAATGCGAGGCTAAAATTAATGCACTTTCAACAGAAGCTGCAGAGAACCGTGCCAATATTAAATGCAGAAAGAAAGAGGAAGGTGACTTGAATATGGTCTATAACCCAAATGTTAAAAACAAATTGCCTGAATACAAAATGAAAAGTTAGCTGAAAAATTAACCAAGGGACATGCAATTGTAGTACGAAATAAAATTGTTATGAATGATGATTATACGTACGAACCACCATTTGTACGCGCCTAGCGGTTATCCGCAACGAATCGGTTAAAAGCTTTACAGAATATCTAACTAACATCTAAACAAGAAATATACTACCATAAAGAAGTTGTTCTGTCGTTGTCGATAATGGCGACTACTACGTTGTGCCTTTTACTTTGTATTACTTGGTCAGATCTGCAAGAAAGGTATTATGTCACCTCGTTGATTGCAAAAAAATAATTTTATTTAGTATTGATTGACGCAACTGGGTCAATATTTAAGAAATTGTTACCTCTAAAATGTTTTACCGAATTTTCTGTTTCGAAACATGTTTTTCTATATATAGCTAGCTGTAGCATAAACGCAAGGTTCTTGTGTGCGAATCATTTAATGATCACTGACTTACATTGGACAATATTTATAAGTGGTTACAAACATGCGAGGAAATAAAAAGTTTATAAAAAATAAAGTTTGCCGTTAACAGTTTTGAAAGGAGCTTCACTTAATTAATATTGAGCCTATTTTACATAGTTGTCGAAATGTACGACAACTAGCGCCGTGTAGCATAATGTGGAACTAAAAAATATTGTAAACATTGTTTTGAACATAATTAGATAAAAATATATTGCGATTCCCAACTTGGGAGAATTCAGGCCCTCCGCTACGCGTCGGGCCTAAAACTTCGCCCTCGTTGGTAATCGGTCACTTTCTCCCCTCGGTGAACAATGTACTATCTTCGTCTTGAATGGTGGTTTTATTCAATAGTTGCTAGCTAACGTAGTGTTTAAGAGGAAGTGATTATTGCTTTCGAGTTTACCATTCTACAAACATGTTAAATAATTACGAGGGTCATTTGAAAAGTTCTTAGCCTAACATACTTAATGAAACCATACGATTTTGAGTTTATTTTTATTTTTCAACATACTCTCCTCCGAGCTCAAAACACTTTTTCCATCGACCCGGTAAGGCTTCGATACCCGTTTTAAAAAAATCTTCGTCTAACTCCTCAAAATAAGCATCCACGGCGGCTATGACCTTTTCATTTGTAAAAAAATGTTTACCACCTAAAAATTTTTTCAGCTTTGGGTACAGATAAATGTCGGACGGTGCTAAATCCGGTGAATATGGGGGATGAGGTAACAATTCGAAGCCACATTGATGGATTTCTGCCATGGATTGCACAGAGGTGTGAACGCGCGCATTGTCCTGATGAAACAAGACTTTTCTTCTCAATAAACCTGGACGTTTTTCTTTGATATCTTCTCGCAAACGACGCAACGGTTGCAATAGTAATCAGAGTTTATTGTTTCACCCTTTTTTAAATAATCCACGAGAATTATACCCTTTGCCTTTTGGGGTGGGCGATCCTGCTCTTTTCCATTGTTTCGACTGTTCTTTTGTCTCGGGTGTATTGTGGTGAACCCAGGTTTCATCCATGGTTATAAATCTTTCAACATATTCTATTGGGTCAGCTTCATATAACTCTAAACAGTCGCGAGAAGTTGTGAGTCGGTTGCGTTTTTGTTCCACTGAAAGCAGTCGCGGTACCCACCGCGCAGACACCTTAGAGAATCCAAGTTCAGTAGTAATTATACGATGTGTTCGCTCAGATGAGATGCCTACAGTCTTAGCTATCTCCTCGACAGTCAATCTTCGATCAGATAAAATTAAATCACAGATTTTTTCTTTGTTTTGATCAGTGGAAGCAGTCGAAGGCCGGCCACTGTGGGGCTCATCTTGAATGATCTCACGATCACGTTTAAACTCTGCCACCCAGTTTTTAACAGTCGCATACGAAGAAGCGGACTCACCCAAAGTAGCAGACATGTCTTCATGTATAGCTTTTGGAGTTAAAACTTTCAAATTCAGGTATTTTATCACTGCACGATGATCAATTTTATCCATTTTCAAAAATAGCTCTGACTTGAGTTACGGTATCACGTGTAAACGAACAATGAGTTACTGTGAATAAGCTAAACTGTGCATACTTGTTGCTAAATAATGTAACTACAAAATGAGGGTAGTTATAAAAAAAACCAATGACTTTAACCATGTTAGGCTAAGAACTTTTCAAATGACCCTCGTAGTATTTGTTAACGTGTTCATTCAAAAAAATATTTCGCAGGTGCGCTAAATATAAGTCTTTATCATCCAAATTATATATTTATTCTGAGATCAAAATAATATCAATCGTAAGTAAAGGTAACTTCTATTAGTAGAAACCCTTCCAGTCAATAACTTTACTATCAGTAAGTTGACTGGCCGAATAGCATACTTCCCAGCCGGACCACTTTTAACTTTCATGGGAAAGATGATTCGGTACATTCGATTTTCCTTTTGGAAGGTAGAAAAAAGGCAGCTTCTTTTAAGCTATAGCATCTGTGAACTAATTATATGGTTTTTGTAACACAAGGTGGCGCGTCGAGCAAGCACCGGACACTGTGGCACATAATATTTTTTACGTACAATTTTTTTCTTGATAGGCAAAAGAAAGTAGTGTTAGAGTAGCCACTATTTTTTACTATAATGGCGTCTTAGCGCTGAATGGTGGCGCGGCCAGGAAGTATGTGTGAAGTGCATTGTTAGGTGTCTGTGCTCAGAAAGCAACAACTAAACCCAAGACCGGATACTAAGACTCCGCTATATATCTGTACGTCCCTCTCTAACCGATTACAGTTCAAAAGATAGTCTTTTGAACTATAATCGGTAGACGTTAAACATCTTGGGCGCTATAACGCTAAGGGAATAAAACATGTTTTTTCGGCGTTTATATTACATGTTTTAACGTTTTACACGTTACACTACGTGTTCTGTAGTTATGAAATATCTAACAAAATTAACCCGACAAACTTTGCAGTGATTATAAATATGTTTTACCCATAACGAAAAATCATAGAAATTTTAAACAAAGTCGGAAATGGTGAATGGCTACACGCCTGCTGACGCTCAGCTGAACGTTCGCCACTGGATGACAAAATGGCCGTTAATGTTTTAAGACAATGTAGAAGATAAAAAATAGGTACATGGCGTAATAAAATTAACTCGCATGCTTTGCTGGCGTAATGTATACTCGTGTGCACGCATTGCGAAAAGCTACATATTCCTGTAAGCAAGAGTGTTATGAAAAGTCAGCACACAGTGGTCAATCCCCAGCCGCGCGCTTTCCATTGACCTTTTGTGACATTGTTTATTTAATTATTTTTTCGTAATAGGCGGTAAAACTTGCACATGAGATTAAATGATGTTGTAACTGTTGTCTCTTAATGTAAGTAAAAATATTTTTGGATGTTTATACATTTCAGTTATTGAATAATAAATTATAATCTCGACTCTCTATAGGTATTAGAATTTTCATAGGTAGGTGGCGATGGTGAGAAGTTATTTGTCGGGGATATGAAGTGAATTAAAAATAATATGGTACCTAGACAAACAGACCTGAAAACGAAGCGAAATGCGTAGTTGACCCTTTTTGCACGCCACTCCGACTTGCCACATTTTCTTTTAATGTATACATATGTTATATTTTATTATGGCATATAAATCTCCAACTGAATCTTACTAATGGTATCTAATTCAGTTAAAATGATGTAAACAGTTACCATAGCCTATTCGCTTGCAATACAAGGTACATTTTATTATAATGACACAAGAAACTGATTATCTTACTCTTATTATAATAAATAAGGGACTTATGCGATTTCTTTTTATATTTGCCCGATATTTCGGATATTTCGCAGACGCCAGAAATATCGGGAAATATAAAAACAAATCGCGGTAAGTATTAAACCTACAATAGTAATATAAACAACCGTAATAAAATTATGCATTAAAAAGGATTAAGAACGCAGTAGTAATTCTTAGCGACTTCATAGCAGGCGCACGACAACCCCCAGGGATTTGCTTGGCTGTACGGTAGAGGCACTTTGGTATTAACACTACAGTCGGACTGCATATTAAACAAAGTTTTATGATAAAACTTAGTGTTATGATAGGGCCAATTGATTAAGCCCGTACCAACCAAATTGTATAAGAAATTGGTGAAAGATAAAAAAAAAACGGTTCCGTGTAATACTATTTATTTTTGCAACTTATAAAAATTACATTTCTGCTTCCGTTTAATTACAATTATATTCTATTTCGTATTTACGTTAAGAGTGACCGTCCGCGTCAGTCAGTAGTGCATCTTTTTATAACTATATTTTAATTCAATAAAAAACTAGTGCATTGAGATATTTAATATCTGTGACATGTATCTCTCGCTGAATTAATACGTAAGGAAAACTTATATACATAGATCGATATGGAACAATGTAAAATCAAGTTGTCTATATTACTGTCTATATAGACCGAGGCTAATATTATCTGCTAATAGTGTGATTGATAGAATGTGCAGACTTCCAAGCACCATCTGTCACACAACTTAAAGAAATGCAATAAGTGAACCCAAATCGCACGAATTTAAATGATAGTTGTGCACACATAAACAACGTATTATGAGTGACTGGCGTAGTTTTAAATGACTTAAATTTAAGACTGTGGCATCATAGTTTCTGAACGGATGCCAATTGAAATACGATTTTTATAAACCACGTTTTGAATCCGTTAACCCGTTTCTACTAAAGTAGCTATCCACTTTCAAAGTAATTCGAAACCTAACAGCTTCGCTGTGTAGGCCAAATGTTTAGTATGGATATCTACTAGTTACGTCTGATGAAATTGGTCTCGAAATAGAGTGAGCCAGTAAACAAAATGTTTGGGGTTTTTATAGTTTAAGACTTATGTTAGGAATGAGTCTTAAATTCGTCGTAATTATATGAAATATAATTAGCGCGACCCCGACGCGAACGTACTCTCTTAATACCCAAATGGCATAAAAATGCGTGGGATAAGTAATTTGAAAGAATTGATATTTTTAAATCACTGCACTGCACTGCACTAAAACCTGCTTACCAAATCTCACAATGCTTGAAGTCAAAATAATGATCTACTAGCAATGACTACATTAACGTAATAATTTTATTGAAGTCAAAGATTGGACCTCATTACTGTCATCTAACGACAACACTCATCCGAATTTACACTTTAATCACCTCATTGTCTCTGTAGTCACAAAAACCTTGAGTTTTCATTATGCCTAAACCGGGCAAACTAATGTTGATATTGCTGAAATTGGATGTCCGAACAATCTGACATACAAAACAAAGCCCACAAGCAATGCAATCATATAATACGTAGCAACTATACAGATGAGTAGGTACATAACTAAAACCTTGTTGAACAATATAACTTAAACTAAAACTGGAAAATATTGACGTTTTTAATAATAAAAATTTACAAAATTCATTTATTAAGGCTATTTGGTGTGCATACATAAGAATTCGATAATAGAGGATCGGACATTTCAAAAAGTGATTCAAATTAAGAATATGGATATTTATCACTATAAAAAAAATATAAATATGTAAGTGAATCTTTAAACGACCTAAAACTAAAGATTATTTATTTGAAAATGTCGGTTAAAAAGCATATGACATTATTTGTATGTAATAGTTCGATTACATACAAGTCGTAAAAACTAATATTTTATTCATGATATTAAAGCTATTTAAAAGTTTATAGCACTTAACTAACTTGTTTGTACCTTATTTTGTTTGTAATTAATCAATCAATTACAATAATATTGCTTTTACGGCTGGTAGATTGTTTACTAACAAATACGTTCCAGAACAATGTGCTATTTATGTGGCATTTTTAAAAAAATATTTTTAAACATAGTTGGGGTCATTTAAAGGTTTATTTATTAAAACAATATATTTGTCACATTTTTTTTTGCTGATCAATATCCATTATGATTAATTCAAATCACTTTTTAAAATTTTGTTCTATTCCCTATTGAGAAAGGCATTTTTTTTTAAATGTGGGATCTCATGTTCCTTTGGATTCTACGACGTTAGGTCTGTTATTTATTACAAATTAAAATTTCATACAGTAGGTATACCATACCAACTGTATACTCTCTTATTATTCTGCAAGCAAAACTTTCTATTAAACCGTATGTATTGCTCTTGATATTCGAAATTGGATTTGATTCACTAATTCAATATTTTTATAGCATGAGTCATGGTGCAGACAATAGAGACGATATTAATTGACGATTGTGTCTAGGACTGCTGCGCCATGATCGCGAGTAGTGTGGCACTATGCATTACTTAGAACAAGGTCGCGAGCCCTATAGAGACCACAAAGTAGCTACAAAGGTCGGTCCTCTATTACAGCTGCTCCATATGAATTGAGAATCTACAGTGCCTAGAGTCTAAAATTCTGATTATTCATAGGTACATAATACAAGAAAGTCTATTGTCAAACGATTCATTATTTTATCGCAGGTTAATAGATCAGCCTTGAGATCTCAGAGGTCACCAGTGAGCCGTAATTGCAGCATTATAATTTCGAACATATTTTTTACAATTTGCGTAAGTCTAAAACAAATACACTGCCATCACTTGCACTGGCCCCTACTTTCGTACCACGCGAATTCCAACAAACTTCAAAAATGCCACCTGTGCCTTTATAGGAGTGTACAAGACCCCCAGTTTGTGTTGACCATATATGTACACACTTATCAAATGAACCACTAGCCAGAAACTTACCATCTGGAGAAAATGCAACACTATACACAGGTTCTGTGTGTTTTGTCAGTGTATGTATGCACACTCCACGTTCAACATCCCATAAGCGGACAGTAGAATCAAAAGATGCACTGGCCAGTATCAAATTCATGTTAGGATTTTGTGTTCCTGGACCTGTTGGTGACCATTTAATGGTATAGATCTCTTTAGAGTGGGCTTGTAAGTCGTGAACGCAAGTGTCCTGTTTCATTGACCAGATTTTTAATGTCATGTCATCTGAACAAGATGCAAGCAATTGTCCTTGTGGGTCCCATTTGATTGCGTTAACTTCATTCTGAAATAAACATCAACCCATATAGTGTCTTGAGGACGACGTACATTCGTTGGAACATATAAAATCACTTTACTAATGAAAAAGGAGAAAGAGAATTGTCAACCCACAAAAAAATACTTACAGTATGACCTTGGAAGCTCTTGATAGGTTTGTCGGCATTGAGCTTACAAACATGGATCCACTGATCAGTAGAACATGATGCAAAGGATGCGTTGGTTTGCCAGTCGACATCAAGAGCTGGCGCACAATGGAAGGAAAATTGCTGCGTGCACTGCCCGGTGGCGGCGTCCCATATAATTGTGGTTTTGTCAACCTGTACACAGGATTACAAACACTGTCACATAATGATTCTGTTACAATAGATACTTACCCTTCTAGCCCTATCACTTGCAATACAATTAACTTTTTTTTAAGAAATGTTTTTAATCAAATGGTTCCTATAGACACGGGGTATATAAAGAAAAATTCTCTTAGAACGTTTATCGTATTAATACGGATATATGCGAGGGTACCGGCTACGATTTCACCTTATTCATAAACTTTCTATTAATCTGAGTGTATAACCGCATTTTATGATAATTTACTTAACACCAAGAGCAATTAGGTAACCATTATTTGGCATAAATATTTAAAAATAAAATGTTTATGGCGATAATTAACATGTTTTCTTATTTCTTTCTAGCTACTTACTCCGGCACTCAATATGTAATTGCCTCGTTTATTCCACTTCAAAGCAAATATAGGCCCCTTGTGCTGGCCAAGTGTGGATGCTAATGTTCCGTCTGTGGTCCAAATGCGAGCATACCCATCATATGATCCTGTTGCTAACAGGTTACCATCACACTGTAAACATATACATAGTTAACTTGTCAATATGTTGGATACGGATATTCAATCGAAAAAATAACAATAAAATGATCATAAAGTATTTTACACCATGTTGCAAAGTATGTACACACATTGCAGATTAATAGCGGATCAAATGATGCCATCAATAATCCTATATATTCTTTTATATAAAAAATAATAAAAATGGATATGTTTATGTATTGAATTGAACATTTTTAACGGAAGTGTGTTTTATTTATTTTGTTGAACCTGACGACAAAATCAACAAAATAAAACACGCGATATCCGTTAAAAATTGTTTAATTCAATGTGTAACAATCGCGAAAACCTAAGACAATACTATGTTTATGTATGTTCAGTGTGGACTCGAAAATAGTTGGACTGATTTTAGAAAAAAAATTAGAATCTTCAGATTAGCCCAGCAGGTAATCCTATCACCACCCGTGTCACAATCACCCATGCAAAGTCGGGTTGGGTCGCTAGTTATAATATAATAGTGGATTGAGTATCAAAGACGGCAAAGAAGGAATTAAAAACGAAAGGCTATTTTAAAAGCTTGAGACCAAAGTCTTAAATTATTCAAGTTTGTAATTCCTGCCTCTTCCATGTTGCTCACAATATTTTTCATTCCATTCTAGAGACAATAAATAATGGTATAAGGCGATATTTTTATATTCAATATAGATATTTAGGCAATAAACCGCTAAGTCATTAAACTATTAATCTTAGCTGTAATAAACATAAAAATATTTCTTAAGCCATTCAATCATTGTAAAACTGCATTGTTTACTATTTTTATGAAAGTTATAAAAGCTAAAACTCGAAAAGAAGTAGTAAATTGAATTTATGGCAGTTAACAAATGGAATTCTAAGTAAAAAGAAACTAATTAAATGTGTGATAAATCTCACCGTCGCAACCGGGAAAGATAAATGAAAATTGATATGAATGATGAACGAATATAGATAAAAATGTACCAACATTCCAATCTAGTGATGTAACATCTTTGTTGCTGGGTACTTCTGTGCCACCTTTTTGTATACAATGTCTTAAGACTAACTGATTGGGGGTGGTCGCGGGGTTGTCCGACATATCCCATATTCTGGAATGCAATAATTTAATATCATAAATATTTTTAATATGTATAACAATGTAATGTTTAGTAATGTAAAGTTTTTGGCAGGAAGGACAAATCAGATAAATTGGTAAAAATAAAGGGGTTGAAACTAGTATTACTTGTAAGGGGAATAGCTGTAGCCTATACCCAAGCAAGATAGATAAATAGAAAAAGCTTTATTTGCATAATAGAGTATACAGAAAATACAACATAAAAGATTTATTACAAACATGCATAATTATGCTTAGCTGCATATTTTTTATTTGCTTACTAAAAGCAATCTTTTCAAGGTAGCCTTAAGCCGTACGAATCGGTGGGGTGGGTTAGCAAAGAAAGAAAAATTTAAATAAGGTATATAAAATAGACACAATAATAAATAGATACACATTTATATATAAAATTAACACATTGAGTACACATTTCATTTATTAATATTTATACTTTATATGTATTATTTATATATCAGTGTATATAGCGTTCGAAATCAAGATAAAGAAATGATTTTGTAGAAGTTTTTTGAAAACAGCATTAGATTTGGTTATTCTGAAAACTGCAGGTATGTAAGTTATTTCAAATTAGATCTACATTAAGGTCTGGATAAGAAATATCAGGAAAATCTAGGATAGGAAGCAAAGGGATTGCATTGCGCAAGAACAACTTTAGTGACAGCGGGTAAAAAAATCCTAATACGTCGTAGAGAATTTTAAGAGGTATAGGTGATGCGCTCATCAATGCAGCTCATCTGGGGAAGTACACACACAGAACTCATAGAATTTCGCAGACAAATATCAATTCTCTGGAGAGTTGTTGTGTTCCTGCATGTGAGTGAGGATTCCAGTAAGGAGTTGCTGTATTAGCAGCAGATACTTAATATATTGCAGGCGTTCATAAGCAGTGGTAACCACTTTACATCAGGTGGCCATATGCTTGTATGCCTCCTGACGTTGTATAAAAAAAAATGAATCAACCATTACCTGGCTGTACTATCTCCTGAACCACTGGCCAAGAGGTCTGTACTGGGGTTCCATGCACAAATGAACACCTCAGACTCATGTCCCCTGAGCACTGTGGCTTTGCTTGCCGGTATTTCTATAGATTGGTCGACATCCATATTTTCTGGAGCACTAGGTGTAGCTGCTCCGCCTGTTGTTGTCGAGCCTGTACTCGTACAGGTTGTCCCCTGAATTACAGATATAACAAAGTTATTCATTATCTTACTGGTTTTTATTTAACCCATAACAGTTATATTTGTTGTCGGAGTATTCCGTGTACTAAGATAAAAGACGCCCAGATGAACTTATAATCCTTTTGCATTACAAACAAACAACTTTTTTATACACATACCAACTATTTCCGATTAACCAACAAAGCAAACTATCAGGCCACATTTGTAGTCGTAGTGTAGGCGACAAGTTGGAAAAAAAGCGTCAACTAGAAGGAACATTATAATTACTCGTACTTATAATAGAGCACGAAAAGACATTAGAGAAAAAATCTCAAAAAAAAAACTGCTCATACAAGATAGCTCATTTTGAGAATTATCACTGTGGCTTACTTTCATCACAAAACATATCTTCATTATCCTATAATTTTATGGCAGTATACTCACATCAACTCCATTCTGTTCACCTCCGGATCCGGGTTCAGCTTTAATTGCTTGTTTCTGTGCATTGTGAGCATTTTGGCGGGCTGCTACTATGTCTGGTGTCACAGCATCAATCAAACTGAGACTTTCTGTAAGTCGCGTCTCTGTGCCTAATTAATATAAAGTAAACAGCTATTAACAGAGTCTATGAAATCAATGTTAACGCAGAGTTCTCTTTTTAGGGTTCCGTACCCAAAGGGTAAAACGGAACCCTATTACTGAGGCTCCGCTGTCCGTCCGTCCGTCCGTCCGTCCGTCTGTCACCAGGCTGTATCTCATGAACCGTGATAGTTAGACAGTTGAAATTTTCACAGATGATGTATTTCTATTGCCGCTATAACAACAAATACTAAAAAATATAATAAAATAAATATTTAAGGGGGCTCCCATACAACAAACGTGATTTTTTTTTTGCATTTTTTATAGATAATGGTACGGAACCCTTCGTGCGCGAGTCCCACTCGCACTTGGCCGATTTTTTACAGTCTCAATTAACCTGCATTTACATGACATTAAAAAAAAATTAAGTTTACACATTTGCCTTTTTAAAATATTGCTAAATACCTTACCTAATTGAAACTAAAAATGACTTAAGTTTTAGCTTCTGCTAGAAGCAGACGGAATTTCATACGTCTTTCGGTGTCGACTGCAATTCTCAAAAGTGTTTAAATTCAAAATAAATGACTCATGATTGGCTCTCATGTTTGGATTCTACACAGAACGAGGTAAAATTTTTGAGTTTCCCCATTTCGCCTCATCCATTCAATCATTTCATTTACCCCCAAAAGATATTAGCTGTGTGTATTATAGATGGGATAAAATAAAATAATAGGGGTTCAAGTATGAAATTCCCGTTTTATAGTACCTAATAGATACTTTGAATTGACAGTGAAACCTTTACGGTGTGAGATTTTCGAGTAAACTTTTTTCACGTTTCCTATGAGGTTCTACTTTTAAAAAATGTGGAACATTTGATTTTCGAATTTCAATTGTTTTTTTATTCACCTAACCTGACCTGAAAGATGGATACTTCGAAAGTTTGAGTAATTTTTGAATACGAGTTCCGCTGCGGACCTAACGCGGCAGAAACAGCTCGCATTATCAATGCTGCGTTTGGAGAGGAGACTGCTAATGAACGCACCGAGCGTTTTTGGTTCAAATGCTTTCGTAATGGAAACTTCCAACTTGAAGAACGAACCACGTGGAAGACCGCCCACACAGGTGAATGTAAATTGTGTAAATTTTATTATTATTAATCAAGAATACAACAAAAGGATAGACATGTTCAGTATAAACGAAATTATAGCCAATTTAAAATATAAATAAATAAATATTATCGGACAAATTACACAGCGCCGTCTAGCCCCAAAGTAAGCGAAGCTTGTGTTATGGGTACTAGACAACGGATAAATATATGTAAATACATTTTTTTTGTAAATACATACTTATTACACATAGAAAATACCCAGACCAAGACAAACAGACATGTTCATGCACACAAATGTTTGTACTGTGTGGAAATCGAACACACGAGCGTTGGTGTCAAAGTAGTGTAACAGCGCGTTCCAACACTGCGCCACAAAGAAAGACAATGAAACTTGGAGACAGGATTTATGTTTGAGGTTTCCAATCTCCGGTTTAGTTTCAAAATTACACTGACTCAAAAAAAAAGTTGTAACTAATATTCATTTTGAAACAATAAGATTTAACGTCAAACTACTCGTAAAAAACCCAGACATATTTATAAACAGACAGGTAGACATATAGAAATGTTTCTAAATTTCACTAATTCTCGCTAGTATTAAATGATTATATTAAATGAATTTGTGCATGAAAAATATTACAGACAAATAGCAACTGCCAAAATACTACAACGTATCCTTCAGTTGACGCTGCCATGCTGACCCGTAAGATGCTTGTTCACGCTTCGTTGGAAGGATCCCATATTGTAGAACACATGTGCAGGCAAGGCGTTCCACTTTTTAATGGTACGACAAAGATAGGAGTTGCCGAACTTTTTGGTACGTGATGAGATATTCTCAACAGTGGAACGATGACATCGCAAGCCCGCACGTGTGGTTCTATGACGGAAGGGAGAGCGTGGGATAAGGGAAAACAGTTCTTCAGAGCACTCGCCATGGTAAAGGCGGTAAAATACACTTAGAGAGCTTATGTCCCTACGGATTTGAAGAGGTTCTAGGTATTTGGTGACCTCTACGTCATCAATTATGCGGATAGCCCGTTGCTGCAACCTATCGAGAGCCTTAAGAAGATACTGTGCGGAGCCATCCCAGAGATGCGAGCAATACTCTACGCAGACCCGAACTTGGGTCTTATAGAGCAGACGATCATTGACAAACAAAGCCGGTCCCGTGTGAAGAATCGGCACACCCTGTTCAGGACTCCGAGTTTTCTTGAAGCTGTTGAGATGCCCATACCTAGCATATTCAGGCTATCTCCCATACTGAGGGAAGCGCCCTAAAGACTGGGAGTGAGAAGGAAGGTTTGCGCGTTTACAACAAAAATGTCCCCACATTTTTGTTGTAAACGTGAAATCTGAGTTTTCTCATCATAAAACTCAACCAGGTTATTGGAACCCCATTTACTAATGGGATCCAAAACCCGATTCAGTTCACGTTCAGTTCAGTTCACGACAAGACTCTCACGCCTCTCAGCGATTTCTGTCCGACCAGCACCAGGCCGACCGAAATATTGCCCATGGACCGTACTGTCATCTGCATAGCAATGAATATTACCAAGTGGCAGCATGTCATTCATATGCAGAAGAAAGAAGGTGGGCGATAGAACGGAGCCGTGTGGGTCACCGGCATTCACTGACATGAACCGCGAAGCGCATCCTTCTGCAAGGACACGGATTCTACGCTCATGCAGGAAGCCAGCGATCCAATTACAAAGCTGGAGGGGCAGACCATATGCCGGAAGTTTAGAGAGAAGTGCTTTGTGCCAGACCCGATCAAACGCCTTGGCGATATCTAGACTGACTGCCATAGATTCGCCATATTTATCGATTGCCTTCCCCCAGAGGTGCGTCACATACGCTAGAAGATCACCCGTTGATTGTTTCGGTCTAAAACCATACTGACGATCTTTGATTATGGAGTGATCTTCTAGGTAACGGATCAATTGATTGGTAAGGATCCGGTCCATGACTTTGCACAACACTGAAGTTACGGCAATGGGGCGATAATTTGATGGGTCAGAACGGTCTCCCTTTTTGGGGAACGGATGCACATTGGCTTTTGATGACGACATCAGAGTGAGGAATGTAGTATTCCATGCCAACACCGATTTCATCAACAATGGCCGCAACACTCGCCGTTAGATTCTTCTCACTGAAACAGCGCTGCCCCCATGGGACGGAAGCAAAGTAGTCGCGCATACCGTCCCAATCTGTTGACGAGTAGTGCCAGACACGACGCCTAACCTCTGTGGGTTGTGGTGAAATCGCGATTGGCACTGTGCTGGATATTAGACAGTGGTCAGATGGGGCGCCCCGGCCTCAACCCGGTAGCCAGTAGGGTGGGTGGTCAGCAGTAGGTCTAGCAGAGAGGGTTTCTGACCAGCAACATCTGGTATTCTGGTGGATTGGTGTACCAGTTGCATCAGGCTGTGCGACAGAGCGAACGCGTTGGCGGTCCTTCCTGCATGGTTAGTTGTGGAGGATCCCAACCAGGAGTCGTAGTGAGAGTTAAAGTCCCCCAAACATACCATCTCTGCAGTAGAGTACCGCTCCTGAGCTTCATCTGCCGCCCGACTCATGTGCTCAAAGATACCGAATTGTCTCCGAGTCCCTAGTATGGGATCGGTATAGGTACGTGTAAATACGGCTCTTTTGAGAATTGCCACGACATTGGGGGAAGAATCGCGGTGGACTGTTTCTCCATTAGTTTGTCGACAAAGGACCTGCACTGATCCGTCGGACGGAAGGGCCCCCGAACCGGAGGTAGTCGCCGGGTCCCCACCATCCGGTCACCAATCGGCACGACGATCTACCCCGAGATTATGCGCGGTATGATGAAAAGGCAGCCTCTCAAGGTAGTTAGACTTGATTGGGCACCTGTACTATACCGCGGGCGGCCAGCGGAACAACCGTTTCAACGGGTCTCCCTGGCCGACGGGTCAGCTCAGTCCTTCTGACAATGAATAGGCAGAATCCATCACTGTTTCCGCAATATCGCGTCAACAATCCACAGAGAGCACTAAACATACACAAAGAAAAAACAAATAAACAAAGGTTATACACCAGCTGATTATATGAGATGGTATCCACTGGGGTTTTATCATCATGCAGAAGCCTTCACAGGCTATCGTCATTCTATGGTTTCCGGGGTGCATCGAGCCATGTGTTGCAGAGGACTCCTAGAATCCGTGGGAATCACAACACAGTAAGTGAACAGTGTAATTTAATGCTTCCCTTCACAATTAGTTTTTTGCAAACTAACACAGGCAATCTGGAACAGAAATCGCAGGCCACCACTGCTGTCGCCATTGTCTGTGACACGTGTTTCACCTCTCTACGAGACATTCTCCGGCACTGTATATGTTAGCCATAAGAATAACATGCTACAGATGACAAAACCATCCATACTAGTGCCTAATATTGAGTTGCAGGCGAGGATGGAAGAGATAAAACATATTGAATAGAGGAGAATTACTTAGGTTATTGTTTTGTTTAATTTAATTGTTCACTAAAATTTAGTTTTAGTAATTTATTTATCATCTTCATTCCTCACCCATTCTGACCCCACCTTCAAATCAATATGAGGGATGGAGTTATGATGAATTTGCGTTATTCATAACATGTTATTCTAACAACTAATGTCTCGTGGAGAGGCAACACATGTGTCAAAAGGAAAGACCAGGCAGCAACAGCGGTGAGTGCATGCGGTTCCTGTTAATGGTAGGCAATTGTGGAGATGACTGCAGCAGCCGAGATAGAGACAAACAAAGCAGCCATGGGATCTATGACATGTTATTTACTAACAGTAACGGGATGGATGCTGGCTAGTGTTAATTCTCAAGAAATATTTGGTGGCAGAAGCACACAAAGCAGATTAGACCAAATTCCGTGTATTTATATTATATTGAACTAGGAAGTTTCCTGTAGCAACTTAAAGCCGACTACTTTGTCCCTCTCCAAAATGTGTATATAAATATATATTTAGATAATGCAGTGAATGTGGCACATCCAGACAGTTATAATTTAATCAAAGGGGAAGTTAATAAAAAAAGGATTACATATTTACCATCTTCTCCTATAGTAATTTCTGCTTCAGTATATTGCAAGCCTTTCTGTAATATGTTCAATAGCGCAGCCGGTGGGACCAGTGCTCCATTTATATTACTTTGTGATATATGCGACTCGATACCAAACGTATAAGCAGAGTGGTGAAAACCTTCAACAGTGCGAAAACAACAACAATATTAGTCAATTGATATCATCTTTTAATTATAATAAACAAAAGAAAAATTACAAAATCCATTTGACAGCGTCCAAAAGTTCGATGAACCTCACCTGACTCCTGTAAATATCGGTACACTAAAAAATTTACTTCATCACTTGTAAAACTCATTTCGTTAAACTGTTTGGGAATAATCTTATGAGACAATTTCCCTTTTTATGTGGTTTAGCACATATCACAAAAAAAAACATTAATACACAATAACAACACACGAAAACGAGGAGATTGAAGGAACATGAAATGAATGTACGATTACTACGATTGGTTGTATCCTCAGGGTTGTATCGTATTTGGAATGGATGTAATGAATGAATGAATGAATATATATCTATATCTCAGAGGAAGTATACACCTAGAGTTGCCAAACGCGTTCACCCCTCAGAGAAAGTATATACCTAGAGTTGACAAACGCGTACACCCGTAAGGGACGGCAACAAAAGTACATACAATAACAAGGTTACCAGACTGTGGAAAATTTACCCCACTACATAATGCGTTTCGGCAATTTGAAATTTACAATGTACCCAGATAACTGTTTACCATAAGAAACTTGCATAGAATGTCTATTGTGTGCTATAATAATATACTCAAAATATGATATTAGATGTAAAAAAATCGAATAAGTCGATACAGCCATTTCTACACACAAAGTAATAAAAGTTAATATTTACATACGTATGAAAATACGGTATGTGAATAGATCAACAAACATATTTGCAGTTTAATATTATTAGAATAGTATTTTTTTTTACGCAAATCGATTTACTGTATAGATCTATTAATTAATAGTAAGCCTGAGTTAGTTTCAGTAAGATCTGTGAAATCATTGGAATAAGGATAGGAGATTGGTCAAACCTAGCAGAGTTATATAAATTATATATATAATAAAAATAAAATATATTTTTCTATTTTAGACATATATTTTAAAGTACAAGCGATGACATGATACTAAATATAGGCATAGATATGAGATAAAAGATAAAAAACACTTTATAGACAATTTGTAAATAAAAATATTCGTGCCTTACAAACTAGCATTTATGTTTATTTTTTCATAGATTTTTATTCTTGCAATCAATGTTATTAGATCGATTTTTCTACATCGTGTATTTATATAAATATCGTGAGAATGAAACAGTCGTCGAATATTCATGGTCACATTTACATACACGGTTTTTAGTTAAATCTTCTTTACACAATAAATGTGGATTATTCCTTCTTAAAATTAAACATATTGCATAAAAATTTTCAATAATTGTCATGTAAAAAAGAATTAGTGCCAGGGATGATTTAAGTGTAAATATTAAACAAAGGTAAACAATCTTTGTTTTTAAACATTTTGTATTGCGCATCCTGGTTTTCATTAGACTTAAACTAAAGCTACAATTGATCAAGGATTATCCTTTCACATATTGTACTAAAAAGGTGGTAAACTGCTACGGTCCCTTAATTCTTAGTTCACTCTTTTCCTCTAACTTGTATAATGATATCTATCATCTATACATCGATTACATTAAAATTCTGTATAATGACAGATAGTTCAGCATTTTTATTTCAAGTCGTTTAGTTTTTGACCTTAATATAGCTAATTTCTTCTTGCGTGACTCAGCCAGTAATGTTTTCAGTCTCAATTCAAAAGTAAGCTTTAATTTTCATGGTGTTAACCTCCTCAGGCCTGGCGTCCCCTATAAGCGACCATTTTTCTAGAGCTGTCATCTTGCGGTTTTTGTATGAATCAATACGTATATTATTAGCAGATTCGATTTTGATTGGACGCCGCGAGTAGGAAAAAATATTCGTGTGAATTTATCGCCCGTTTTTGAAGAATTTTGACAGTTCGAAATTACCGGCAGCGAAACATGGCATCTAGAGGTAAGTTTTTATTTGAATTTGTTAAAATTAACGCAATTTCGAATGAAAACTAATGCAAACTGATATTTTAAGGGTACGAGGTGCATGTGTAACACAATATTTTTATATTTCTTCATGTATTTACATGAAAATAACGCCACCAACATAGTGTCCCCTAGAAGAGACTTCAGGTTTTAGGCTTAATAATATTTATAGTGTCATTTTTTATTTTTATGTGACAGATTTTTTTATTGTTATGTTTTTTTATAGCAATAAGTGACGAAGAGATTAGAAGAATTATAGAATTTGATGGCAACGATTCCGAAGTTGACGGCTTGTCTGATGATGATGCCGAAGGCTCTCCCATTCCAGAGCCACGACTCCAAGAAACCGAAGATGAGAATTCGACCGACGATTCAAGCGATGACGATGTGCCGTTGGTTACTGTTGCTGCTCGTCATACCTCAAACCGTCCACTTTATTTCAAACACCAAGACAGTTTTGCGCCATATTCACCAGGCATATATGTTCAACCTTTAGCTGCAAGTCGTGTTCGGGTGTTAGAAGAACCGATGGCATATTTTTCTAGATATATTCCCAAAGCTACATACGAAAGATTTAGTTCCTATTCAAACCAGACTTATTTGTTAAATAAAGGTCAAAATTTGAACACAACTGCGGAAGAAATACAATTGTTTTTTGGAATAACTTTAGCTATGAGCTATTTGGGCTTACCAAGAATCCGAATGTACTGGGCTAATAAAACGAGGGTAGCTATGATAGCTGAGCGAATGACTAGAGACAGGTATTTCAAACTTCGTTCAAATTTAAAACTGGTAAACGATCTTGAAGTAGATGAAGGGTCTAAGCAAAGTAAGTTCTGGAAAGTTAATCCTTTAATTGAGACTGTAAGAAAAGCTTGCCTAGATACTCCTAGAACTCAAAATATAAGTGTTGATGAGCAGATGATACCCTTTTGGGGGCAAGTTTCTATGCGGCAGTTCATCAAGGGCAAACCAAATCCTTGTGGGCTAAAAAACTTTGTCTGCACTACCCCAGATGGTGTGCCTCTAGATTTTTTTATGTACGAAGGTAAAGGGGATACAATATTTCCAAGCAATCAAGCTGAAGGCTTTGGTATTGGAGAAAAAGTCGTTTTGAAGTTGGCAGAAACTTTGCCTGAAGGAGCAAAGTTATATATGGACAGATACTTTACTTCACCTCAGTTATTGGATAAATTACGTGAAAAGGGAATGCAAGCCACAGGTACGCTTAGAAAGGCGAAAATACCATCAAACTGTAATTTTAAAACTGATAGGCAGCTGAGCAATCAAGGGCGTGGATCTTCAGATCAAGTTGTTCGAAGTGATGGTAATCTAGCATGCCTGAAGTGGTTTGACAACAAAGCAGTTGTCACAGCATCATCTGTTGACTCAAAAGAACCTGTAAACAAATGCAGACGTTGGTGTAAAAAATTGAAAATGTACATTGATATTGACAGACCTTTTGCAATTCAGCAATATAATAACATGATGGGAGGCGTAGATATGCTGGACAGAGTCATCAGTTTTTACAGAATCAAGGCACGTTCAAAGAAATGGACTATTCGTTTGATTTTTCACTTTTTTGATTTTGCAGCAGCTGCTGCATGGCTTGTATACAGAAATGAAGCCCAATTGTTAGAACGTCCAAAAAAAGATATTCTGGACTACTTGGACTTTAAAGTAGAAATTGCTAACTCATTGCTTTATTTTACACCACAGAGGGAACAGATACATATGTATGTTGAATATGATTCGGACTCAACTGAAGAACTAGTTAGCCGTAAAAAAAAATATGTTCCTCAACCTCCAACTCAGCTAAGAACAGCTATGGCTGGTCATCTTCCAATGATTGACGAGCAAAATAGCAACCACAGATGCAGAATGCCAGGATGCAATAGCAAGAAAGCAAGAGTGTATTGCTCAACATGCAAGATGCATTTATGCCTTGTAGTTGGCAGGAATTGTTACAAAAGTTACCATGATTCTTTGTAACAGTCCCTTTTTTAAGTAACATTTGTAACAATTCGTTCCAACATGTTTATCAGATAATAAATGTTAAATTCGATATAATTTGTTTTTCATTACAGAACTGTAAAATATAAACGTTGACACCCAGAGTCTCCTATAAGAGGCGCGCGATTTAAAAAAAACCAGCCAATAGATATATTTTTTTTAATTTTTCCGTTGTTTTTTATTATCTACTCATGTAACCTACAAAGTTTCATTTCAATCGCAAACACAAAAATGCCTTGGGTCTGAGGAGGTTAATGTAGTGTCCGTCGCTATTGGAAACCCTGAATAATCGGTCTGGAAAATAGGACAATTTTAATTTTGGAACGCCTTATTAGCATGTAATATCGACAGCCTAGTACTAACATTATATTAAAACTACTGTCAATACTATAATTTAGTTGAGCTTTACATATTTAAAAGTTTACAAATTCAGACAATATAAAATGCTTGATTAACATTTATGTGTTGACACAAAAGCATGTGTGTGTGCGTGATTAACTTGATTAACGTGGTATAAATAATTGGTATAGAATAATCTACACGACTACCCTCCGTATCTTTCACAATTACCTGTATAAATATAATCACCCCATCAACATCATATCAACCCATACTCACTTCATTACTGGAGTACGGGTTCTTATTTCAACCAAAAGACCTTAGAAGATATGTCCCGAAACTACTCAATTACGGATTGTCGGAGTCGTTGGAATATTTTCATATGTTTTTGTGAAAATATTCCAACGAATATTAGAAGAAGCGTATACTACGACTAAAATGTAACTATGTAAAATTTCAAGTCTGTACGTGAAACTTTCTAAGACAGACTAGCAGACGAACAGGCAGGCATGTAAATCATCTAATTTAGTTCCTTATTTTTTTAATACCTTTCATCATATATACTCGCCAACAAACTGTTATAACAGTTTGGCGAACATAATAATTTGTACTATGTAACTGTATCGCGTAAATAAATAAATAAAAACAATATAAATTGCCAGAGGAACACCTGGTTCGTCAATAAATCAAATATTGACGAACCAGGTCAACAAATGTTAACTTACGTGTATGGTGGATGTTGAAACTGACGACTTATCCAAATAAATTTCTTCCGAAAGCAGTGGTCTTTAAAATGTTTGGAACATATGCGACTGTACTCGGCTCCCAATTCTGTCGTTCAGTAGCAAAAATCCATGCATTACGCACACTGACGACTTTAGGAAATCTAAAAAATAAACATACATCTAAGATTAAACAAGTTAACATTTTTAATTTAAAAAATAAATAAATACATTTTGACGAAAAATTATAAACAAAGAAGTATACAAAAAGTAAGAAGTTAAAAAAAAAGGTGTCTGTACCTATATAATTTACCCATAATTTCGGGGTGTTTTCCCATACTACATACTGGTAACCCTAAAACGCTCATTATACCGATAAATTGAAAATACAACAGAAAATGGCTGACGCATTATACACAGACAACCTTCAAGATTTAGGCGGTTTTTACTAGAAATACTTTTTGTAAATTAAACCGATATTTTCATTGTTTTTACGTTATTATACAAACAATTTATTTAAAAACTACATGTGTATTTAATTTTCGCAAAATATTTGATAACAACTATTAAAACTTTATACTTACGTATGAAAGGTTATGTTTTCGTATTTTTACTAAGTGAGGCTTTTGCAGCCTTTTACACAGCAACGTACCATTGTTAAAGTAAAAAGACAATCCCAAACAAGCAAAAGAACACAAATATGCACTAATATTTCCCTTATATTTAGTAATTTATGCAAAAAAATTGTTGTACTACAAGGAACGAAGTGATTGTTTGCCACGAATTTGGTTTTGTGGCAAACACAAAATAGTGAAACTATGACAGGGACAAAAAATATTTTATATGTCTCTTTCCTTCTTATGAGGAACTGTATACATCTATCACGTTCTATCTTGGTATTATTATTTGCTTGTCACCTCTGGGTATTTTTCCTCTGAGGTTCACCCTCAGAGAAAGTATATACCTAGAGTTGACATACGCGTACACCCGTAAGGGACGGCAACAAAAGTACATACAATAACAAGGTTACCAGACTGTGGAAAATTTACCCCACTACATAATGCGTTTCGGCAATTCGAAATTTACAATGTACCCAGATAACTGTTTACCATAAGAAACTTGCATAGAATGTGTATTGTGTGCTATGATAATATACTCATAATATGATATTAGCAATGTAAAAAAATCGAATAAGTCGATACAGCCATTTCTACACACAAAGTAATAAAAGTTAATATTTACATACGTATGAAAACTACAGTATCTGAATAGATCAACAAACATATTTGCACTTTAATATTATTAGAATAGTATTTTTTTACGCAAATCGAGTTACTGTATAGATCTATCACTTAATAGTAAGCCTGAGTTAGTTTCAGTAAGATCTGTGAAATCATTGGAATAAGGATAGGAGATTGGTCAAACCTAGCAGAGTTATATAAATTAAACAATATATTTTTCTATTTTAGACATATATTTTAAAGTACAAGCGATGACATGATACTAAATATAGGCATAGATATGAGATAAAAGATAAAAAACACTTTATAGACAATTTGTAAATAAAAATATAAATGCTAGTTTGTAAGGCACGAAGCCTTACAAATTAGTATTTATGTTTATTTTTTCATAGATTTTTATTCTTGCAATCATATAAATATCGTGGGAATGAAACAGCAGTCGAATATTCATGGTCACATTTACATACACGGTTTTTAGTTAAATCTTCTTTACACAATAAATGCGGATTATTCCTTCTTAAAATTAAACATATTGCATGAAAATTTTCAATAATTGTCATGTAAAAAAGAATTAGTGCCAGGGATGATTTAAGTGTAAATATTAAACAAAGGTAAACAATCTTTGTTTTTAAACATTTTGTATTGCGCATCCTGGTTTTCATTAGACTTAAACTAAAGCTACAATTGATCAAGGATTATCCTTTCACATATTGTAGTCAAAAGGTGGTAATCTGCTACGGTCCCTTAATTCCCTAGTTCACTCTTTTCCTCTAACTTGTATAGTGATATCAATCATCTATACATCGATTACATTTAAATTCTGTATAATGACAGATAGTTCAGCATTTTTATTTCAAGTCGTTTAGTTTTTGACCTTAATATAGCTAATTTCTTCTTGCGTGACTCAGCCAGTAATGTTTTCAGTCTCAATTCAAAAGTAAGCTTTAATTTTCATGGTGTTAATGTAGTGTCCGTCGCTATTGGAAACCCTGGATAATCGGTCTGGAAAATAGGACAATTTTAATTTTGTAACGCATTATTAGCATGTAATATCGACAGCCTAGTACTAACATTATATTAAAACTACTGTCAATACTATAATTTAGTTGAGCTTTACATATTTAAAAGTTTACAAATTCAGACAATATAAAATGCTTGATTAACATTTATGTGTTGACACAAAAGCATATGTGTGTGCGTGATTAACTTGATTAACGTGGTATAAATAATTGGTATAGAATAGTCTACACGACTACCCTCCATATCTTTCACAATTACCTGTATAAATATAATCAACCCATCAACATCGTATCAACCCATACTCACTTCATTACTGGAGTACGGGTTCTTATTTCAACCAAAAGACCTTAGAAGATATGTCCCGAAACTACTCAATTACGGATTGTCGGAGTCGTTGGAATATTTTCATATGTTTTTGTACTTCAATTATACGCTTCTACGACTAAAATGTAACTATATAAAATTTCAAGTCTGTACGTGAAACTTTCTAAAACAGACTAGCAGACGAACAGGCAGGCATGTAAATCATCTAATTTAGTTCCTATATAATACCTATCATCATATATACTCGCCAACAAACTGTTATAACAGTTTGGCGAACACAATAATTTGTACTATGTAACTGTATCGTGTAAATAAATAAATAAAAACAATATAAATTGCCAGAGGAACACCTGGTTCGTCAACAAATCAAATGTTGACGACGTTTGACAGGTCAACAAATGTTAACTTACGTGTATGGTGGATGTTGAAACTGACGACTTATCCAAATAAATTTCTTCCGAAAGCAGTGGTCTTTAAAATGTTTGGAACATATGCGACTGTACTCGGCTCCCAATTCTGTCGTCTAGTAGCAAAAATCCATGCATTACGCACACTGACGACTTTAGGAAATCTAAAAAATAAACATACATCTAAGATTAAACAAGTTAACATTTTTAATTTAAAAATAAATAAATACATTTTGACGAAAAAATATAAACAAAGAAGTATACAAAAAGTAAGAAGTTAAAAAAAAAGGTGTCTGTACCCATATAATTTACCCATAATTTCGGGGTGTTTTCCCATACAACATACTGGTAACCCTAAAATGCTCATTATACCGATAAATTGAAAATACAACAGAAAATGGCTGACGCATTACCCACAGACAACCTTCAAGATTTAGGCGGTTTATACTAGAAATACTTTTTGTAAATTAAACTGATATTTTCATTGTTTTTACGTTATTATACAAACAATTTATTTAAAAACTACATGTGTATCTAATTTTCGCAAAATATTTGATAACAACTATTAAAACTTTATACTTACGTATGAAAGGTTATGTTTTCGTATTTTTACTAACTGAGGCTTTTGCAGCCTTTTACACAGCAACGTACCATTGTTAAAGTAAAAAGACAATCCCAAACAAGCAAAAGAACACAAATATGCACTAATATTTCCCTTATATTTAGTAATTTATGCAAAAAAATTGTTGTACTACAAGGAACGAAATGATTGTTTGCCACGAATTTGTTTTTGTGGCAAACACAAAATAGTGAAACTATGACAGGGACAAAAAATAATTTATCTGTCTCTTTCCTTCTTATGAGGAACTGTATACATCTATCACGTTCTATCTTGGTATTATTATTTGCTTGTCACCTCTGGGTATCTTTCCTCTGAGCGTACACCCGTAAGCTCACCCGTAAGGGACAGCAACAAAAGTACATTCAATAACAATGTTACCAGACTGTGGAAAATTTACCCCACTACATAATGCGTCTCGGCAATTTGAAATTTACAATGTACCCAGATAACTGTTTATCAGAAACTTGCATAGAATTCAAAATTATTTTATTTCTCTCACAAAATAAGTTCTATACAATACATTTGCATCTTAATATGTATACATTTGTTATCTGAAAAGAGTATTAGTAGATACACTAATAACTAACTTCTATCTTTTTGTGAGAAACTGGTGCCTGATGTGGGTTCAGAAGAACCTGTATAACAGGTCACCAGGCCCTCCCGCGAACATACTATAATACTAGTCTTGTATGGCTAAGTGAGTTCATAGAATTATTAGTTACATATCTAACTTATGAATGTTAAATTACAGCTATGAAGTAATAATAAATTTATGTTATATTTATATGAGTGTGTATGCGTGGGTGATTGAAGTGTATATATATATATATGATTGTGTGTACGTGTGTAACAGTGCATGTTTGTTTATGGGGTTAGAGAACGGGTCGATAGTCAGTCAGGGCTTGGTTTTATGTTGGGTGGTTGAATGTATCTGTTTGGTGTTGTACGTTTGAATATTTATATATCGTTAAGTTATTGGGCGGATAAAGTTTTCGATATCTTCATAATCTAATGTTTTTAAATATTTTATCAGTGTCGTTTTGCAGCAAGCTTTATTTTGTGAGTATATATTTAGGATTTTGTTGAGTTTATTATAGAGGTAGGGGCCAAGGAAACCGAAGAATTTTTGTGAGGTAGCTGTTTTGTTTTTGGGTAGCTGGCAGACTAAGTCTTTTCTTCGTTCGAATGTGTATTGTGTGCTATAATAATATACTTGTCAGAACGTGGATGTAATGGTCGTCAGGTGGCTCGTTGTTCATGGCGAATAAAGCGAAATACCAGCGTAGTTAATCTTCTCAATATTTAATCAGCCCATTACAATAATAATCATAACAAAAGCTATACTCAGATCGCAGATTACAACGGATTCAAAATGCGGTGGACGCGACACGTGCGATTGGCTCCATTCCTCGATTCGTAATGCGCTTCCAATGACGGTATCTCATCTTGACGTTTTTGACAACTGACAACAATCGACATTTCGAGCAAACCATAACAAACACAACCGGTGTTGCCAATTCAACGATGTCGATTCCACCCAAGCGCCGACTTGACATTTTGATCCGTTATTATTAAAACTAGCATCACGGGAATTGATTTCTTCCGGGCTTCTCAATATGGTGTTGCTACCTCTGCGACATACTCATAATATGATATTAGCAATGTAAAAACATCGAATAAGTCGATACAGCCATTTCTACACACAAAGTAATAAAAGTTAATATTTACATACGTATGAAAACTACAGTATCTGAATAGATCAACAAACATATTTGCACTTTAATATTATTAGAATAGTATTTTTTTACGCAAATAGAGTTACTGTATAGATCTATTAATTAATAGTAAGCCTGAGTTAGTTTCAGTAAGATCTGTGTGATTTAGGCGTTTTTTACTAGAAATACTTTTTGTAAATTAAACCGATATTTTCATTGTTTTTACGTTATACAAACAATTTATTTAAAACTACATGTGTATCTAATTTTCGCAAAATATTTGATAACAACTATTAAAACTTTATACTTACGTATGAAAGGTTATGTTTTCGTATTTTTGCTAACTGAGGCGTTTGCAGCCTTTTACACAGCAACGTACCATTGTTAAAGTAAAAAGACAATCCCAAACAAGCAAAAGAACACAAATATGCACTTATATTTCGCTTATATTTAGTAATTTATGCAAATAATTTGTTGTACTACAAGGAACGAAATGATTGCTTGCCACGAATTTGTTTTTGTGGCAAACACAAAATAGAGAAACTATGACAGGGACAAAAAATATTTTATCTGTCTCTTTCCTTCTTATGAGGAACTGTATACATATATCACGTTCTATCTTGGTATTATTATTTGCTTGTCACCTGTAGGTATCCTTCCTCTGAGATCTATATAATCACTAAAAAAATGTGCAACAAAAGTTATATGGTCATACAGCTCAGCCGTTGAATATCTAGCTGTACAGTTACAGTTACTTGTAAGTGACGTTTCCATCTCGAACGAAGCAAAACAATAACTCTAACTCTGGACTCTGCTTTTTGGTTGAGTGCGTGACACGTGTGTTACGGTTTTCTTTTGCGTTTTTTATTCGTTACGACTGTTGGTTTACCTTATTTGTGTTGGTGGTGGTATTGTGTCTGTCCACAACACTTACCAGAAGTGTTGTGGACTATTTTTACCCGGGTCATGAGGCTCCTCATTCATACTCACACCGAGTATGAATGAGGAGCCTCATGACCCGGGCGATGGGCCCGACGAACAGCGTTGTTCGTCCCCGACATTTTTTTCGGTGGCGGCTTCGCAAACGCAAAACACTAATCCGGAACAAGATCCCAATTCACGTAAAAGACAGCAAGAAAAAAGTAATGAAAACTCGCAGACTATTAAAAAAAATATTACTCACCCGTCCCAAGCGTCACCAATCACCATCCTTGCAGGTTACATACGTAGACCCGGATTATGTAGACAATAAAAAAAAATGCACCGACAATGATTTTGCACCATTTATTGTGCATGTCAATAAAGTGGAAGATTCGTCTCTGGGATTGACATTAAGGCCGATTCAGTTTGGTCACTTGCTGTTTGGCCACCAAATAAGAATAATGTAACTAAAGATGGAATTAAGCGGGTAGGACGAAATAGCATTTCTGTCGAGTTTACGACAGAAATGAGTTTACGACTGCTTTAGATGCCAATAATTTTCTTGCTCACCCGTCGGTAGCGTCTGCCAAATTTGAGGTTTCAATCCCGTCCTTTCATATGACAAGGATAGGCATTGTTAGGGCCGTACCGGTCAACTGGTCCCTTGAGAAATTTGTGTCTGTTATTGAGGTTCCTTTGGGCTTTGGGACAGTTATTAGAGCACGTCGATTTAATAGACGATCAACTGGCGAGAGCCTGCCAACACTGTCTGATTTTCCACCCAGATGTTGGTGTTGACCTTCAGAGGTCAGAAACTACCTGCAAACATCTATTGCTTTTTTACGTCTATACCTGTGGAGACATATGTACTTCCGATCATCCAGTGTCATAAATGTTGCAGATTTGGTCATGTAACTTAACAGTGCATAATCGAGTCCTCTATCTGTGCCCACAGTCACGAAGGTGCTTCATGTACTAAGCAAACACGTTCATGTCTATTCTTCTCTGGCAGTCATTCCGCCAAAGATCCCACCTGTCCTGAATATTCCCGGTAGAAATCCATAAAGTTAGCAATGTCTCAAGACAATATGTCGTACCTGGAGGCGTCTGCGAGGTTCCCTCAGTCCAGGCGGTCTTTTGCCGACACTGCCAGATATACTCCTTCCCCTCTGCCATCCCAATCACGCCCCTCATCCCATACCCCACACATTAATGACATGGTGCAGATGTATACTCCACAAACTTCATCATACCGCAAAACAGTTGTTATTCCCCGCCGTCCTACTTCCATAGCTTCAGGTCCAGGTTACGACACACGTGTTCATGGAATGATTACAGAAACTCCGGTTTCTGTTCTTCCTAATGGGTGCGCATTGAAGGACTCACCTAATGATAACCTTTTTGAAATACTCCTTTCCACCCTTATGAATTTACTAACCCGTTTCAGTGATACCGAATTGCCGTATAGTATCCGCCAAAAACTTACTCAGCTGATTTCTGTATCCTGTAACATTCCAAACAATTCTGCAATGGAATTGTCGGAACATCAAGCATAAGAAAGCTGATCTACTCTACTCTACCTGATAAATAAATACAGCCCCATCATTGTTGCTGTCCAGGAAATGTAGCTTGAGCCTGGAGCCCACTTCAGGGTCTTAGGATATTTATGTCTCCGAGATGACAGGGATGATGACCGTGCCGGTGATTCGATCCTCGTTTCCAAATCCATAGTCTTCTCCCAAATCCCGCTTCCTGTACACTCTGACGGAATGAATGTTGTGGCCATACGTCAAATGAACATATCATTCTTATCTGTGTACATACCTAATCCTAATCCCTCTATCCTCAATGAATTACTACCTATTATCTCCTCACTTTCCCCTCCTGTTGTCATACTTGGAGATTTTAATATCTACCATACTTCTTGGGGTTCACATTTTTGCGACTCTTTATCTTCCTTATTCCTAAATATAATGGATGATCTAAACCTATGCTTGCTCAACGATGGCACGTCTACCCGACGTGTCCTTCCATCTCAAAATGTCAGCAGTGTTGTGGACCTTTCACTCTGTTATCCTTTCCTATCATCCCAAATCTCCTGGAAAGTCATTTGTAATACCTATGGTAGTGACCACTATCATATATGTATTTCTATCCTTTCCCAGAACAACACCCCAATTGCTCCAACAGTCCCACGTTTGAAATACAGTATTGCCAGGGTAAACTGGGCTAAATATGCTAGTACTACTGACCAATTGGTTTCACAACTGCCAGCTGCGGCCCTGACAATGCCCACTCTATTTATGTACATTTTAAAAATTCCCTCCACCATAGTGGGATCAAGAATGTTATTTGGCAACTAAAAAAAGAAAGTCTGCAGGACGTCAATATTCAGTTCAGTATTCAGAAATGTCCCTTGAGAACTATCTCAACTATCAAAGAGTAGATGCGGCAACTACAAAATTGTTGGAGGGAAAAAAGAGAACAGGGTGGCATACATTTTGTGAAAATCTATCTCCTAGTACACCATCTTCTATATGCAATTTAATCATCAAATTGCATGTAAGTTTGACTTTCGTAAAATAACGCCTGAATCTATTAACCATCTTCTATAGTTTGGAGAAATGTTAAAAGATTAGATGTTGATCTAATGATTTTAACATTTCTTCAAACGATTGTATGAAATGGATTGAAGAGTTTGCTCAATCTCTGGCGCCACCTTCAGTTGCTTCTCTCGAGGAGGTACTCACACACCCACCCACTGGAAGCGCTTTTTACATAAGAAGAATTGGATGCTGTTCTCGAAAATTTTCAGGATTCATCACCAGGTATAGATGCAATCCTACTCGTATACTCAATTATTGTGTACAGTGGTAGTGGTACAAAAAAATATTTTCTACAAATTCTTAATATTTTTTTTTATTTCTGGCATTTCTCCGGAGGAATGGAGTGTGCAGGTTGTTGTACCAATATTGAAACTTGGAAAGCCAATTTGTGTCCCAACTAGTTATCGACCCATTGCTCTTTCATGTACCATGGCGAAGATCCTTGAGCATCTCGTTAAAAACAGGCTTGAATGGCTCATGAAAAGCAAGGGCTTCTTTTCAAAGAATCAATTTGGTTTTCGAAAGGGTTTTAGCACGATGGACAGTCTCAGCATTCTAGTTACTGATTTTAGGTTAGCCTGTAGCAAGCGTAACTACCTGGTGGGCGCTTTTCTTGATGTGTCGTCGGCGTACGACAACGTACTACTTCCTGTACTCAGGCAGAAGATGCTTAATCTGAGTATCCCAGTGAGGTTAGTAAACTATATCTGTAATTATCTGTCCACTAGGTCTGTTGCAACTAATTTTCAAAATAGCACCATCCCCCAAGACAAGTTGAAAAGGTCTGCCACAAGGGTCCGTACTCAGCCCTCTGTTATTTAATATTTATACTCATAATTTAGAACTTTCCGTTAACTCTTTCTGTAATATTTTACAATGTGCTGATGATATGGTACTGTACATCTCTTCAACTAACATAGTGAAAGACTCTGCAAGGCTGAATATATCCATTGAATATCTGCTGTATATCTGGGTTGTGGAGCATGGACTCTCCATTTCTATCCCCAAAAGCAGCATAGTGATTTTTGGTCGCCAAAGAACCTTACCAAATGTTACAATTGCTTATAATGGGCAAATCTTCCCAGTTAAGGATAGAGTCAAGTTTCTAGGTGTATTTCTAGACACCAAACTATCAGGCACCCACCACATTAATTTCATTATGCAAAAATCTGAAAAGAATGTTAATGTTCTCCGGTAACTTTCAGGAATTTGGTTGGGCTCTCACCCTTACACACAGAAGTTAATCTACAATGCACTGGTACGGAGTCACTTGAACTATGGCTCTTTCCTTCTTGAACCATGTAGCAAAGCAGCGCTGATCTCTTTGGACAGGATTCAGTCCAAGTGCCTCCGTATCATTACAGGAGCCATGAAATCTTCTCCAACTAATGCCCTACAAGTGGAATGTGTAGAACCTCCCCTCCACCTGCGGAGACAGTTGTGAATCAGAACAGAGTGAGAATCCAATACATAATAAGATAATTTAGCAAGTAGAAGTGGAACAACAGTAGAACAGTCAAACGCACGGGAAAAGTCTAAAAGTGTTAAAATGGTGTCATGTCCGCTATCTTGTGCTGCAAGAATATTGTCCGTGACATCTAAAACAGCTGTCATTGTCCCACAGCTTTTTTATTACAATTACATAAGTATTGTTGTTGCTATGTTGTATCTGAGTTTTCCTTTTAGTATAATCCCCTGCAGACTGTTTTCACTCGCACTACACACACACACACATTTATATCATGAATAGTGTCATTGAGCGCGCCCGCCCGGCGCCCCTCAGGCAGTAGCTGAAAATCAGTGTTTTTGCGCATCGTGCATAAATCACACTGAGCTATGGCCTATTCGCTTGCTGCAGCACACACATGCACCTATGACTGGAAGTGTTTTGAGCAATGCCTGTTTACTTCTTGTACTGTTATATTATGTTTGTATGTGTGTGACCGTAGCAGCTAATAAACGATTATCTATCTACATGACAGACTTCTTCCCATGCTTTTGACGAGTGACGTTATTGTTATACTTGATTTTTTTACAATTCATTATAAAATTAGTTTTATGTGACAATAATTGTCAAATTATCAAAATTATTTTGATAGTATTTTGTAGCATAAGTGCTTGCTAACTTATACAGTAATGAAAAATCTCAAATATAATACGTATATGCACTTTTTGATAGACGTGATAAAGTCAGTGAAGAAAACCTTGTAAAATTCACTACTGCAGGATTGGGTCTGGGTACCTTTACTAAGTATTTTTTAGCACAGTTCCTGAAGCTGGAACATCTAGAATTAAGATTTTGAAATGGTCCTGACCATAGATAACAGAAACAACGGGAGATGTGACGAGGGGGCGTGGTTGGTGTCGCCGCAATATGCTCAAAACGAGAACATTGCCAAGAACAGTTAGTTAGTTGCAATCAAGTTCGATTGAGATACGTTGTTCCTTGTTTTAGCAAAATGCCAAGTTGTGCTGTTGCCTTTTTGCAAAAATAGAAGTGCAGTGGTTAACTTTAAATCAAATGGAATCACTTATCACCTCTAAGTACAAATAATATTACGTTTTATAAGCATAAATACAGAATTAATTTCAAAAATTCTCTGACGCCATTTCTACCAGGGCCTTACCACGATACAAATTATAAATATCAAATTTCTCATTCTTAAATTAAACATTGCTTTTCTACCATTACGCAGTCGCCGCCGCTCGTTTACCAACACGCAATGTAAAGCGAGTAATATTATTCGTTCACTGTGTGTGCAGTTTCGAGATACGGCCGCTTGTTTCTGCCGCTTTATAAATGTAGTAGTGCGTACTTACTTGGGTGTTGTTTAAATAAACATCCAATGACAGCGTCTTAACAAAAGTGTGTCGTTGTACTTGTGTGCGTAGAATGACATTTTTTATTTATTTAAGTGTGTGAGTGTTTTATGGTAGGGGGAAACGAGGCGACAACCGTCCCGATATAAACTCGCGTGGTATGTCACATCTCCCTTGTTTCTGTTATCTATGGTCCTGACTGAAGACTTTGCTGTATGGGCTAGATCCCTTTGCCTTTCCCCTGTAGTATAAAAAGTGTAGGCTGCCCTACAATATTTGTACTTTGCATACATCCACACAACACACGTAAACACATTAATCTCGTACCAACTCGTCGGTGTCGGTTAAGCTGCGACACGCAATGGAAACGTGTGCCGTCCCAACCGGTCTTGTACAGGTATGTAGTTGGTAACGCGGCGCCCGCGCATTCGCGTACACAAGTCGAGAATTATTAATCGCGCCGACTGCACGCCGCTTAGTTCTCTGATGCTTGGCTTTCGCGCTCTCGTATACGCTTGCTTGTAATGTGCTTGGATGTTAATAAATATAAAATTCTCCTTCTGTGCTTTTGACTGTACTGTGCTACCACACTGGTGACGCTTGCAGAACACGATAATGGATAAGAAATTTCTGGATGCTCGTGACAACCCACAACATGGAGAGCACGGCTCCAACTCACGAAACTTGCACGAGAATAATGACGGACGACAAATTTCCCGTACAGAACCCGAGATTTATAAGGTCAGTGTCCGAGTACCACCCTTTTGGCCCGAGGAACCAGAAATTTGGTTCGCCCAAGTAGATGGGCAATTCGCAATTTCTGGTATAACGAGCGATACCACTAAATTTCATTATGTTATTGGTCAGCTTGAAAATAAATACTCTCGTAAAGTTAAAGACCTAATTGTCCATCCTCCCGCAAGAAATACATACGATAAGCTCAAAAGCGAAATAATCAAGAGGCTCACCGCATCGAACGAAAAAATATTAAACAGCTGCTTATTGCTGAAGAGTTAGGCGATCGTACTCCTTCGCAGTTTCTTCGTCATCTCAAAGGTCCCGACGGACTCGACGTTCCAGACGACTTCATGAAGACCATCTGGAATAGCCGTCTCCCTCACGCAATCCAAATAGTGCTAGCAGGACAGCCAGCCACAACGACTCTAGAGGATTTAGCAGACTTGGCTGATCGAGTAAATGATGTCACCACAGCGATTCCCAGTGAGTCAGACCGCTTCGAGTAACGAACTCAGCGACCTTAGACAGGAAATCTCTGAACTACGGCGGCAGCTTCAAAACCTCACGCCAGGTGGAAACATCGGACATCGGCGACGATCATCCCGACGCACTACTCACAACAGATCCCGGTCGAAGCAGCGTTCGCAGTCCATTTACCGCAAGTACCCGCTCTGCTGGTATCATGAAAAATTTGGAGATAAAGCCAACAACTGTGTCCGGCCTTGCGACTTTAAGGCGGGAAAATCCGTGGGCATTCGATAATGGCGACAGACGATTGCCCATCATCATCACTCACTACTGGTCGCCTGTTCGCCACCGATCGATCTTCGAAGTTGCAGTTCTTGGTCGACACCGGTAGCGACCTCTGCGTCTTCCCTCGATCGGCGTTACGTGACCGTCGTACTCGTACTAAATTCGAGTTACGAGTATGTGCAGCAAACGGTTCGAACATTTCTACCTATGGTTATGTATATTTAGTGTTAGACTTTGGCTTGCTTCGTAATTTTAATTGGCGACTTGTAGTAGCTGATGTAACTAGACCAATTATTGGTGTAGATTTCCTGAACTTTTACAACTTAATTGTCGATAGTCGCAACAAAAAGCTTATAGATAACACTACATCAAAATTTTCTATTGCTACTTTTGCTAATTATAAAGACATCTACTCTGTAAAAGTTTTAACTGGGAACACACGTTAAAATTCTCAGCGAATTTTCACAAATCACCCGACCAGCTGGTACACATCATAATACACCATACAATACAGTTCACCATATTCGTACGACTCCAGGCCCTCCAGTATCACAACACGACGGGGTGTTTTCGTCGGGGGTTAAAAACAGAGGCATAAAATATATATGTATTAGTTTCGATTAGTTCCAATTATTGCTAAGATATGGCGCCATAAGCCAAATTGAAACGCGCTATGGTTTCTTTTGTAGTTCATTAAGTACAGATCTCAGTGATAGATGACTGATTTGAATGTTCTAATTCGTATTTCGTACTTCGACGTAGCGTAGGTAATGATCACTTTGATTATTATAAAAAAAAAAATTGTTGCAATATTCGGAGTAACAACCCTGATGTTGCAAATGTCCATAGACTAGGCTGACGGCTTACCATCAGGCAGACCGTATGCTGGTTTATAAAAATATTTATGGAAACAAGATCTCCTCTTTCCATAATACTAAATTAAGAGATTGGTAATATTAAGAAAATGCCTACAATAGGACGTGGTATCACAATCTAAGGCGGATATCTATATATATAAAACTGGAGTTCCTGATTAATTCACTGACTCATCAACTCCGAAGCCAAACCCTTGAACCTAGAAAACTGAAATTTTGCAAAGAGGTTACTTTTATAATCCTCACTAGAGTGAAGAGGGGCTTGACAGTTTGTATGGAGTTGAAAAATTATTTCAAGTTAGTGACTTGAAACTTTATACAGATACTCTTTATTAAAATCCAAAAAAGTAGTTTCAAAAAATCCACCCCGGGTGTAATGGAGGTCAAAAGTATTTCTTGAACTAAAAGTTGAATTATTAAGAAATTGTTATTTTTTAAAGTGAGCTGCTTTAGACTGTAAATATACTCTCAATCAAGACGTCAAATAAGTAATTTCAGCGTTTTTCAAAATTCCACCTTTAGGGGCTGAAAAGGGGGTTGACAGTTTGTATGGAGCTGCAAAACTTTTTGAAGTTAGTGACTTGAAACTTTGTATAGATACTCTCTATTAGAATCCAAAAAAAATGGTTTGAACGTTTTCAAAAATTCCACCCTTAGCGAGGTGAGGTTAGGTGAAAAGGGTGTTGAAATTGTGTTTGAACTAGACGCTAATCTATATTGAGCAGTCAGAACCCTTTATATATGTTTTCCCATACATTTCGCGGTCGTATACGACCACCCGGGTTTCGAAGGGTTAATAATTAGTAAAAAGCAATAAAGCTGTGATTTTTTTGTATTAAAACTAAAAAACTATGTTGCATACATTGCACAAGTATATTTAAGTTATTAAATATAGATGATTCGTTATAAACTTCGATTATTTTATTTATTTTCGTTATTCCTTTCTCCTATACGTATGTAAGTCGGGTAAGTTTGCTACTTTGCATGCTTAGTTTGAACTCGCAAATCGCAATCACAGACAAGGCGAAGTCCGGCCATCGAGATGTTCTATTATAACTCAATACAATCGACTGAAACCTATCGCCATCGTGCATACTCGCAATTCGCATCCACAAATTCGAGTTGAAATCGCGCCGAAGACGAACACAACAACAATCGAGATGTTCGACGAAACAATCGAGATTTTCCAACCATCGAGACAATCGAAAAATCCCTCTCGCAATCGCCCATCGCTACGGCGCCAGCTCCCTGTAATGTAAACGGGTCTCGATAATGCACGACCAGTATTGCACAGCCAAATAATGTACAGCCAGGAATGCACGGCCAATAATTCGTGGTTTTGGCTTTCTATTATTGGGGTGTGCATTATTGGCTGTGCAATACTGGCCGTACAATTGCTGCCCGTACTGATAGTGTACGACCAAATAATGTACAGCCAGTAATGCACGTCCAAATAATTGAAATCATCTACATGTACACGAATTATTGTGTTGTGTATTATTGGCCGTGCCTTCCTGACCGTGCAATACTGGCCGTACATTATTTGTACAGGGCGTAATGTACAGCCAGTATTGTACGACCAGATAAAAGACAACCATCTCTCATTGGTTGGAACAACTGTGCTCCTATTGGTCGGTTCACTTGCTTTGTTTGTGCTTCGTTTAGAGGGATGGCAAGGATGGTTTAGGCAAGTGATTGGTCAGTAATGAAATTTGGTCTACTTTTTATAATGACACTTTTCAAAATGGCAACGATTCGCTTCTGGCACTTCGCCGGCCGCTGCCGCGGCACGCTCGCTGCGCTGGCTCGGCTCGTGCGTTGTTTGTCATACTCTAACCTAACCTAACCAACTGAGATTTCTGTTGCTGTACTTATTAAAAATTTTTATTTGTTTGAAAGATTTGACAAATGATAAATGCCCAAACGTTTTGTCTCATTATAATAATCAGCTTAACAATAATTCTACGAAATGAAACAAAATGGCGGACGAGCGACATTGACTTGACAGTTGACTTGACAAATACGATGTCTTTCCATTTCACTGTTTATTCTTGCATTTTCAGTTACAAATGCACTTGACATCTACATTGTTATGTTGAGTTTGACGTTTGTAATGCTTATAATGAAACGTTTTGATAGTTTATATCATGTTTTTATTAAGTATTTACACACCACATCTACTAGATAAAAGTATTTAGCCATATTTAACTTACTGCTGAGTTACAGGTCTTATCACAAATATCGACCTATTTCGGAACCGAGCACTCGCAAATTTAAAGTTTATTATGCCCTCTTCAATCGTTTCTGTACTATTTCATATCGTTTCTCAATCTATCTTATTGGCTTGAGCACTCGCCTACCAGTTCTATCTTAACGAGGCACGAACCGTCTTGACATTGACAGATGTTGGTCGCTAATTATTTAGCCGTACATTATTAGGCTGTGCAATATTGGCTGTACATTATCAGCACGGCCTGATATTGTACGGCCGGTAATGCACAACCCGATTTTTTGAAGCCTGACCATGAATTATTGGGTTGTGCATTATTGGCCGTGCAATACTGGCCGTACAATATCAGGATGTGCCGATATTGTACGGCCAAATAATGTACAGCCAGTATTGCACGACCCAATAATTCAAAACCATGGCTTCCAAAAATCGGGCCGTGCATTACTGGCCGGACATTATCAGGCCGTGCTTTATTTGACTGTACATTATTGGCTCCCGACTTCTTCCCGCGCTTTTGACGAGTGACATTGTTCTTATACTTGAATTTTTTACAATTCAGTGTAAAATTAGTTTTATGTGACAATTTCGATAGTGTTTTGTAACATAAGTACTAGTGCAATTATACAATAATGAAAAAACTCAAATATAACACGTTTATGCACTTTTTGGAAGACGTGAATAAGTTCATCAAGAAAACCTTATAAAATCACTATCGTTTTATAAGTGGTATTTAAACAGGGTTGATTGGGTCTATGTACCCATCCCAAGTATTTTTTCAGCAGAGTTCCTGAAGCTGGAACATAGAATTAAGATTTTCAAATGGTTCTAAACTGATGACTTGGCTGTATGGGCTAGATCCCTTTGCCTTTCCCCTCGGGGATAAAAAGAACCAAAAAAAAAAAATTATTGGCTCCCATGTAAACTTCACAATTAACATACAAAACGCTCTTATCTTATAAATTAAACCTAATTAAATTTTAAACGTTGAACGACTATTTTAAGTAAAATGTAAAACTAATTTACGAAATAAAAAGGTTTAAGCAAATGGTCTTCATTTATATATATGATTTAACTATGACAACATCGCAACATTTTAACGTTTAAATTTCGGTCCATGCACCTTATTTATTTCAGTTGACTTAATCTGATAATAAAGCCGTTGTAATGGATACACCATCTAGCAACCTTGCAGCACAGCTTCACAAATTGTGTGTGGTATTGTCATCGGATCCAGGTTCTGTTCCATTTTTAAATTTCAATTAACTATTATTTTGCTTGTCTTTCATTTTTCTCGTATTTTCATAGTATAGTTTATTGTTGTAATTGTAATTAACGTTTACATTTTTATGAATTTTATACAAGACTATCTCCGAAATTTGTTTTCAAGATTTATAAGAGGTGACTTCTTGATTACTTATGTTGTATTTGTTCCCTTGTGATTGTGACTCAAATTATGAAGGTTGTTTTGAAAATTCAGTATATAATGAAATATTTATTTTTTATTGTCTTCTACCTAATCATCAATGGCTTAGCCTTTATAATATCTTGTTTAGATGGCGCATATGAACTGGCTGTTTCTTATTTGTCCTCCACTGGTGAGAAAACTCGCACTGTACATGATGAAAGATTACTATGTCAAAAAATTCAAACACGGCTCAGCAGCATCTCAGCTTCAGATGTTGATAAGTTCAATGAATACTATGGCAAATTAAAGAACTCTGTAAGTTACTACATCTATACAATACTCATTAATGAGATTTAAACAATAGGTATATTCAACAATATTGACCGCTCTACTGTTTATGTAGTCGCCAATGCAATTTTGTGGAGATATTTCTACAGTCAACTGTGAACTAAAATGACCCTACAGTTTCTACATTATTTAGAAAGTATGAATGAGTTCCAAATGAATTAATCCTTATTTTGTAATAAAGTTTCTCTATATGAATAATAAGTGTTTATTACCAATAGAGATATATATAATAATAAAATAGAGAGAGAACTTTTCTCATGAAAAAATTAAAAAATTTCAGTTTATATTGAAGCAGCGAGTTTCAGTGCTGGCACTTCTCTTGGCGCTGTCAGAAACACCACAGCAGGCAGACTCTACGCACCAGTTGTTCCCTGTACCACATCTTGCCACCACAACAGTCAGTGTTCAAAAACTATTAACTTTTTAATATTTATATATGTGATTCTCCTGTATGTTAACCTGCTGCCTGCCTGCGCACCTGACCCCATAGTGATCCCGCCGCCGGAGGGGCTGTCCCAAATTGCGGAAGTGCGACCCCTTCTCAGGGGCTGGTCAGTTGCAGTGGTGCCCTTTCGCTAACAGATCCGGGGCACCCCATCAAAGCGGCCGATGGCAATTCGCGGGGTTGTTTAGTGGGTATACCGTTAGGCAGCCAACGGGGAGTCCCACACTACCACCGGAGGCCATCCAGGAATCCGGTGTGCTCGTAACGCATTTTTTCCCGCGTCACAACAAAAAAATTGGTCGTCGTTTGGTAGTCGGTCTAGTCCTTGGTTATCAGCAACAACTACAGAATGCAACCACCTTCAAAAATCTTTAACCACCCTAACTCTCCCAGATTATCAACTTCACCTACCTCTGCAAGCATTTCTTGACGTGGCTTGCAAGAAATTTCCCAAAAATGTGTACATAATAAATTAATACGAAAGAGATGTACTCTTTATTACCAAATTCTCGAGCTCGATGGCGTCGTTGCGCGTATCATTCTAACCGAACTCGCAGGTTAAGCAAGGTCGACAAGGTCTATGGATGGGTTTATATATCTCGAGTGCTTCGGACACCACGTTAAGCCGTCGGCTGCTGTTGATAAATGACAGTTGTTAAGCTAAGTCAGTGGTCCTCAGGCCACACAGGTTGAAGGGAAGGGATACGGGTCGTATCCCTGCAGTGGGATGAGTAACGGTTTATGTGGTGGTATAACCAATTAGCTAATAACTTTCGTAGTTGTCACCAAATACTACTTGGTTTTTTATGGGATTTTAAACTTTTTTTGTAAAATTATTATTTTTATACTTTATGCGATAAATACTGAATGTGTACTTGGGAAACATTTTTTACAGAGAATCTAGATTTTTTTGGCGCGCCTTGGGAGTAAAATCGAACCGTATGCCGTGACGGCAAATGGCATAACGCTCTCTGTGGCGTCATGCCCCTCACGGTGCCACTCTCGTCTCCCCTGCCTGTGTGCGTGCTCATACTAGACACTCCATTGCTTCTCTGCATGAGCTGTTTACTATATCTATCCGGTGGTTTTTTATTTTTATCTATTAACATTTTGAATATTCACTAAGATACTTCACATCTGCTGGACGTCCCGTGATGGCACACTTTTTTGTGAAAAGTATTCCTTTTTTATATCAGTTATTAATATTTTCTTTCGTAATAAAAATAAACTGAAAAACAAGCATAAAAACAGAATGTCAAATTAAAGTTAATTTATTGATGTTTAAATATTACGGTGTACAAAAGCTTTTTCCATTGTCAATCTCCTTCTCGACTATTTAGAATTTACATTTGTTCCAAGAAAATTAAAAAATCGGCCCAGTGCGAGTCGGACTCGCGCACTAAGGGTTCCGTACCATTATCTATAAAAACAATAAAAAAAATCACGTTTGTTGTATGGGAGCCCCCTTAAATATTTAATTTATTCTATTTTTTAGTATTTGTTGTTATAGCGGCAACAGAAATACACCATCTGTGAAAATTTCAACTCTCTAACTATCACGGTTCATGAGATACAGCCTGGTGACAGACGGACGGACGGACGGACGGACAGCGGAGCCTCAGTAATAGGGTTCCGTTTTACCCTTTGGGTACGGAACCCTAAAAAGTAAAAAATAAAAAAAATAGGAATTTATAGCAAATGACTTTGCTATAAATGTTTGCCAAGTAGCTTTCCCTCAAATCAATCAATTTAACTTCAATACCGACCATAGATTTCAGGCAAGTAAGCTTTCAAGTTAACATCAAATTTCAAATAAGTGGGTATCAAAAGTGTCTATATTAATTGTTTACCGTTATACTAATTATTTATAATCTAAATATATTTTATTTTGTTTACGGACTATATATAGAATGGATATACATGCATAATCTATGCTTTGTTTATTTATATAGGTATCTAATATATAAGACCAAGGCTACCACCATGATAAATGGGGAAATGTAACTCTTTTATGAATAAAAATATAGGTTTATAAAACGTGGCCTAGCATATCTCACGCGGATAAATTATTATTAATTCATATGTTATGAATTCAATTGTGAGTAAAAGTAAAAAAAAATAGTGAAAAAAATTAATAAAAAGTGATTATTGACAGTATTCACATATGATATTTATTTATTTTGAATTTAAAACTTGAGCTATGTACAAAAAGCTGTAAAAATGTATTCCCACTCCAGTAAAGAGAGCGGTAGGCTCGTGTCGTACGTACCTACACATGTACATGTGTCTGAAAAAAAAGAACAATTTATTTATTGTGATTTTGGATGTGCGTTAAGACCATGGGTGTACATCACAGAATAGAGCTGCTTTCCTACAAGAAGGTGGTACGTGCAATGTACCTCAGTGTACTTTTAATAAAATCCAGTGTACTTCTTTTGATAAAAAGATGGCTTTTCAGAAATCTGCATTAGGGCTGACAACAGCTGGATCTAGCATGAGCAAAAGTACAATGGGATCTACAGCTACCAGCTGGGGTAGTAATGGCCCTATACAACAAGCCTCCAGTCACAGTCTCCCCTCGAGCAATAGTAACATGGCCTTACAAACTACAGGCAAGTATATAATGATTTTGAGCCAGCTTCATTTTATTGAGGGTATATTCCTTCCTATTTATTTTCGATAATGTTTCGTATGTATGTATATATATATATACATACATACGAAACATTATTTATATATATATATATATATATATATATATATATATATATATAAACAAACATTAGGCTTATACCTAATCAGGTCATAAGTTCTGTCAAAAACCTTTGATGTAATTAATGATACACTTTTTGATAATTATATAAAAGTTATATATGAAATGAAAGGTAATTAAATATACAATAAAATTTTATTTACATTATTCGAAATGCCCTCCTCCATTTTGAATACATGTCCTTAATCGACGCGGCCAGTCATCAATCGCAGCACGCACCACACTTATATCTATTTCTGCCGCTGCTTTAACCAGAGATGCTTGGAGAGACTCCAAATTCTGATGAGGTTTATAGCACAGACTTTCTCCTCCAAATGTTGCCATATCTTGTAGTACAGTGGATTTAAATTTGGACTAGAAGAGGGCCAGTCTTCGTGCCCGATGAAGTCAATTCCACGGGCGGTCAACCAGTTTTGAGTGCTTCGTGCCTTATGAGCTGGTGCAGAGTCCTGCTGGAATATCCAATGTCTGTTTTTGAACATTGTTTGAGAAAGAGGTTCTACTATGTTTGTTAGGACGGAGTTTTGGCAAACCACGGCACTGGTTTTCACACCATTTTCACAGAAAAACACCTCAGTTAAGCCTGAATATGGGACTCCAAGCCAAACCATGATTGATGAATGATAATGCCCTCGCTGGAACCTCTGAATACGCGCGCTCGCTTCTTCATCACAACTGTGGGTATACACCTTATTCATTTTGTTTGTTGTAACTTTCTTCGATGGTAAAAACTTTATAATTCGAAAACAAAATTTCGCGGTATTTTTTCCCGCGTACCACCGTAACAAAGGGCGAGATCTTTCTATCCTAATTTTTTTCAAATGCTCGTTCAAAACATGCCCGGTTTTTACGATAAGCTCGTAGTCCCAGATCTTCATTTAACACTCTTTTGACAGTGGTCTGCTTAATCCCATCTGAAGAGCTAAGATTTTTTTAGGTTAAAGTTTACGGACGGAATTTCTTTCTTTGGATTCGCGCCTTCACTGCTTTGGTGACCGCTGGTCTACGAATAAATAATAAGTCAGGAACTGTAACTCAGAACAAATTCCACACAATTAGTGGCGCTACGTGAAACCAAAACGACGTATGTTCAAATTACGAATAAATTAGGTTACACTAATACACGTGCCTAGTGATTGGTTTAAATTCAAAACAAGAGTACAGATTGGTTCGCGCGCAGACTGCAATGTCAGTGGTAGCAGTTGAGTCATAGCGACGTGGACGATGTTATGCTATAAGTGAAAAGGAACAAATATATAAGGTGTTTTTTTTTTATATGCCCGAACTTCAATGGGAGAAAGAATATCGTTTATTTGTTACGATAGACAAGAAACTTCGTGTCCCGGCATCGTTAAAAAAGTTTGAGAAATCAAATAAATAAAGTGCCTACTTGGTTCATGGTGCATAATGATTCCCCCGTCATCATAATTTCATCAGTTGTTAATAATTCAGTTTGACGGGGTCGATGCACGGGTCGCGGGTCTAATCGAACACGCCATTTACGCAGCGACGACCACAGCGTTTATAGGCTACGATAACCACTTAACATCAGGTTGACCGTACGCCTCCCAACGTTGTATACAAAAAAGAAATACCTATGACTATGCCGGTAGAGTAACGCTGATAGCTACCTATCTATTTAAATAAAAATGGAAATTTAGAACACTTACCGGATATAACAGCTGATCCAATTTTCTTAACCCTTCGAAACCCGGGTGGTCGTATACGACCGCGAAATGTATGGGAAAACGTATATAACGGGTTCTGACTGCTCAAAAAAGGTCACAAACTTTTCATCACACTTTCACACAGGCTTTGGACTGTCAAATTAATGTAATAACGTTAAATTTGAGTATTTAGTGTTTGTTACGACAACATTAAAGACTAGATAGACGTGGTTTGACGGATAACATTTGTTACATTACATTAACTTGGCGTGTTTAAAAGTTCATCAGTTTATTTACAAGTTATTTACACGTCACAGTCACGACACTAAATACAAAATTGTTGCACAAGCACACCCTGGCGTTCTATACAAAGTTTCCTATCCACCTCATGACATACGTAACGTTCAGATACTCGCGAACACGCAAGGCGTAATGGGCTGGCGCTCCATCGTGCTGGAAGTATAAACCCCTTAGATGTTCAAGTGGAACATTTTCCAGCATACTGTCCACTTGTGTTTGCAGTAGGTGAAGATAGGTACCCGTCCGTCTGTCACCAGGCTGTATCTCATGAACCGTGATAGTTAGACAGTTGAAATTTTCACAGATGATGTATTTCTGTTGCCGCTATAACAACAAATACTAAAAAAATAGAATAAAATAAATATTTAAGGGGGCTCCCATACAACAAACGTGATTTTTTTGCTCATTTTTGCTCGATATTGATAACGGCAACAGGTAGACGCTTGAAATATTCACAGAATATTTAGTTATATATTCACTTTAAGAATAAATAATTAAATTAAAATAAAACAAATATTTAAGGGGGGCTTCTATACAACAAACGTGGTTTTTTTTGCCGTTTTTATAAATAATGGTACGGAACCCATCGTGTGCGAGTCCGACTCGCACTTGGCTGATTTTTTTGTTATTTGCGCGTTACCAATGCCTAAATATGCGTTTTTAACTTTTTTGTCTGCCTGTCTGTCTGTTTGTTTGTGCGGGCTAATCTTCGAAATGGCTGAACCGATTTTGACGGGACTTTCACTAATAGGTAGGAAAGACTGTTCAGAGCAGAATATAGGGTATTTTATCCCGTAAATATTTAGGATTCCTGCGTAAAAAACGAAAACCTGTTAAAATTAGGGGGAAATATCTTCCCCTTCGGGGGACTTTGCAATTTTGTTTTTATTATTTTTATAGAATACGTATTTTTTGTGATGTAAAATAACTACGCATTTTTATGTAATAAAGATAAAATAATTATACGTTGCCACCCGTAAAGGTTAATAGATGGCGCTATATGAAAATTGAATCGCTCTATGATTGCATCTAAGACTCTGAACTTTGTTTTTTTTAAACAGAAAGAATTTGAGGTCTATAGAGAAATAAAGGCTACTAAAAGCCAGTGGCGTGCACAGAGATTTTTGACAGGGTAGGCAGAATTTTTTTAAAGCTATTAACTTACCAAAAAATACAGAATGTTGATTTTGGTTACCCAGTCTTGTGGAATAACTGTGGGGGTCATGTGCCAGAAGCGTGCTCGTTCGCGACCCCTGCCAATCGAGTAGATTGCAATTCTGGACCGAAAACGCACCGATGTGCGGATTAGGGCGTCCCCCGGAGGCGACGCGCACCGATCCGCCCCCGTCGGTGCGAACATAGGTGCATGCGGCGGTGGGGGCCGCCACCCACCACGCAGCGCCAATTCCGGCGGGTCGAAGAGAGCCGAGTGCTGCATAGGCACGTGGAATGTGAGAGGTGGACTGAGTGATAAGATGAATGAGCTGATGGACGTAATGAATGAGAGACGCTTAGATGCTTTGTGTGTGACAGAGACTAAGCGCAAGGGGAGCGACACCGATGATCTGCCCGATGGGATGATGGCCCTATGGTCTGGTGTAGACTGGGACGATCATGCCAGTGCTGGTGTAGGTGTCATACTCTCCTCTCGCTTAGCCCCTGGTGTGAAAGATTACTGTTTGGTAGGGCCTAGACTTCTCTGGGTTCGTATAAAACTGGGCATCACGCGAGTATTTCTGGTTGCAGCATACGCTCCCGTAAGCTCAGCGTGTGCCCAAGAACTAGAGAAGTTTTGGGAGTCTGTGAGGGATGTTCTGGATTTAGCTGAAGGGAATGAAAGAGTGATTATGTGTGGAGATTTGAATGGATGGGTTGGGACCAAACGAGACGGCTATGAAGCTGCTCTTGGTCCCTATGGAGATAAGAGAGTGAACGAAGCAGGTAAGTCGATTCTAGATTTATGTATGGAACGAAACCTCCTCGTGTCGAATACTTTATTTCGTCACAAGGATATTCACACGTATACATCGAGACGGAATGACCAAAAAAGTGTGATTGATTTGATTATAATTGATAGACGTCTCCGAAATACTATAATGGATACAAGAGCCTTTAGAGGTCCCACTCTTGAAACGGACCACTACCTGGTAGTAAGCCGGTTTGTGGGACTTTTCAAGAAGTGGAGGCATTGGCGAGTGCGTATCCCTTTCGGAGATCATGAAAGGATAAGGAGTGAAAAATTGCAAGATGAAAGTGTAAGGAGAATGTATGTACATCTGGTAAGCGAAAGACTTGCAAATGCAAGTCTTTCCGGCACAGATGTGGATGATTGCTGGAAAGTTCTGAAAGAAAGTATGGTGGATAGTGCAAAAGAAGCATGTGGATGCGCAAAGAGGCATAAAACATTGAAAGGGGATGCCTGGTGGGATGCGGAGGTTGAATCCTCCGTAGCAAGAAAGAGGAAAGCGTGGCTGGATTATGTATCATCTTTGCCCTTAAATGAAAGTATGAGAGAGAAGAAGAAAGAAATGTACCGTCAATGCAAGAATGAAACCAAGGCTTTAGTGAAAGAGAAGCGTGAAAGACAAATTATGAATGAGGTAGAGAGGCTGACGAGAAACTTCGAGGCAAATACCAAACTCTTTTGGAGAGAGGTAAAGAAGTCTCGGGGTGGTTCGTCGGCATCCAGTATGAACAAGATTAAGTCTAAAGCTGGTATCATTCTTGCAAACACTCAGGAAGTGTTAGAACGGTGGAGTGAATATTTTGAAGAAATGTACGAATATGCCTCGGACGCTGACAATGAGAGTGAGTCTGATGCTCACTCCGCGTTGACGGCGTCCGATGAAGGTATAACTATGGATGAGATAGAATGGTCGATACGAAGTTTGAAAAATGGAAAGTCTGCGGGAATTGATATGATTACAGCTGAGATGATCAAACTAGGTGGCACTTACGTCCGGGACGCCTTCTGGTACTTATGCAACCTTTGCTGGAGAACTGGAAGGGTCCCAATGGACTGGGGACGCGCAGTCATCGTACCCTTGTATAAAGGCAAGGGATCACGCATGGACTGCGCCAACTATAGGGCCATCAGTTTGATCAGCTTAGCAACAAAAGTATATGGAAAGATAATTGAAAGGAGAATGAGGGTGAAATCTGACGAAATGCTGTGGGAGGCACAAGGAGGATTCCGAAATGGAAGGGGATGTACGGATCAAGTTTTCTCGCTCCGCAATATCGTAGAGAAGCATCTGGCCACAGACCAGAAGGTTTTCTGCGGTTTTTGTGGATCTTGAGAAGGCATTTGATAGGGTTGTGCGAAAGGAACTGTGGTGCATATTGCCGAGATATGGGATTGACGGCTCACTGCTGCGTGCTGTGCAGTCCACCTACAAGGATTGCTCAGCATGTGTGCGAATAGATGGCAACATGTCACCCTGGTTTGATGTCAAAATTGGTGTCAAACAGGGTTGCATGTTGTCTGCTAGGCTGTTTATTCTGTATCTCGATAGTTGTCTACAGAGAATAAGATCGACGAATGTAGGATTACGCATGGGTGACCTAGTGGTGAACTGTCTGCTGTATGCAGATGATGCTGTCCTGTTAGCAGAAACACCATCTGAGCTGCAAACACTAGTCACAATGATGAAAGACGAATGTATGAAGGAAGGCTTACTATTGAATGCGAAGAAAACAAAGATTATGGTATTTGAAAGAGAAGAAACCAGAACCAATGTAAGAATTACGGTAGATGATGAAGTGTTGGAACAAGTGAATGAGTTTGTATATCTTGGATGCGCTTTCAGCAGGGATGGAAGGTACACCGCAGATGTGGAAAGACGAGTGAGTGCTGGGAATAGTGTGAATGGAGCGTTGGGAAAACTTCTTGGCAGTAAAAACCTGAGCCAGAAGGCGCAGCTGGCTATACACAATGCAGTGCTGGTCCCAACGCTTACTTATGGAAGCGAGCGCTGGGTATGGCAGAGAGAGCATGAAAGTAGGATAAACGCGGTTGAAATGCGAGCGTTGCGCAAAATCTGTGGTGTAACGCTTGCAGACCGTATCCGCAATGATGAGGTTAGAAGCAGAGTTGGTCTGAAAGAGAGCGTCGGTGTTAAAATAAGAAGAGGCATGCTCCGTTGGTTCGGACATGTAGAAAGAATGCAGGATGAAAGAATGACGAAGCAGATATACAATGCAAAAGTGGAAGGATGTAGGAGCCGAGGAAGGCCAAGACTTACCTATCATGATCAGATTGGTCGTGTTCTATCAGAAGGTGATGTCAGGAGCCCTAGAAACCGGCGAGCGTGCATGAAAAGAGCAATGAATGTGAAAGAAGCGAGTGAGGTATGTAAGGATCGAGTCGCGTGGCGCTCGGTTCTCTCTGCCTACCCCGTAAGGGTTTTGGCGTGAAGTTATAGACAGTCTTGTGGAAATAATGATGTATGTGATCACTTGTTTTTTTTCACCGAAAGATAGTTTTGAAAACGCATCATATTTTATTTTCCCTACACACACCACATGAACAACTTTCGCAGTGAATATCATCCATATTTATCAACTTTCAAACTTTAAAATCTTATTTCGTCTGCTACCAGTCAATCGATTCAAAACAAAAACAATGGCGGCCGTTTTAAAATCAAAATTAAATTTAACATCAATTTTATACGAAAAAAAGAAATGGCAAGATCTTTCACTATAATTATATGCAGCAAACTACTTTTTATAATAGTTACGTAGCAATGCTCACGACACTTCGGTAATTTACGTTATAGTTCAGCTGAAAAGACATTGTCTCGCATTGTCTATACTATGCGATTGTGTGCGTTATTTGTGTTATTGTGGGCAATGTAATTACAGGAATGCACACTACAGTATTTGTATTAACAACACGGCACACATACGTAAATTTAGACAGAAATAGTTGGTGTCTCTGCCGTTAAAAGCTGCCAATGCGGCGCTAGTGTAGTGTAGCGCCTAGCTGCGATTTGAATATGACTAGCGATGATTTTAATAACTTGCACCGATACCAATAGATGGAGCTGTTTATAATTTTTTGTTTTTGATACGACATATTAGTTAAAAACTATGTTTAAGAATGAAACATCGGATGGTATTTATCAAATTGATAGGGTAGGCAATGTCTTTTTGCCTATATGGAGTGCACGCCAGTGCTAAAAGCCAAATTCCATGCGTGCGAAGCCGCGGGCTTCAGCTAGTTATAATTATATTTGAGCAACTATTACTAGTGAAAAGTCATCCCAGGACATTTAAATATTATATGGCTCCTGCACCACTTCACAACACAACCTATCATGATGATTTTTAGTTGATTTACAGTGATAAAAATTGAATCGTACACAAAGATTTGACATGTGCTCGCTTGCGTAAAAAATCTTCGACTAAACGACGCGTGTACACGACTTTTAAGCCCCGCCCACGTGTACACGATTTTCGTTGGGTCATTTTTTGAGTGCAGTTACATTTCCTGACTTATTATTTATTCGTAGCCGCTGGTGTCCTAACTGTGCGAGGTCGGCCGCTCCTCTTACGATTTTCGAAGCTTGACTCTTTAGTATATCGTTTGATAGTGCGATAAATAAACCGTAGTGTTATTTTTAATTTCAAAATCCCTTGGCGCGTAACCACAGAGTGCAAAGTGATAACCGTGACTTCATTCTTCGACCACTCCATATTTGAAAATGAATTTCTTTTTTATTTTCGGCAAGCGGGAACGTTCTGTTTTTTAAATTTGTCAAAGTATTGTTGGCCAGTATTCCAAAATTAAAATAATAAGGTTTTGACAGAAATTATGACCCGACTAGGTATGTATGTATATAAAGAAATACTTAGAAAAAACAGTTTTTTTTTATACAGCTGTAAAGTTTATCGTAATATATGTTTACAATAGGTGTGTAAAGGTGACTTGGTCGCGAATTACCTCTCCTGCTGCTAATACAGCACCTCCTCAGGATCTTACTGGTAATCTGATTCACTTGCAGGAAAAAACAATTATCTAAGGGAGATTTTATCTACTATTCATTATTCTATCGTTATACATTACTCGGACATTAGAGAAACATTGTAATATCAGGTGAGGTGTTTGTTTGAGTTTGAACATATTCTTTGCAATACTACTAAGTTATCTTTATACATGAGATATATATATTTTTGGTGATGATAATTAAAAAGTAACTTATCTACTACACAAAAACCTTAAAAAATAATTAATAATAAATTCATAAGTCCACCTAAAGTATCTAGGTCGACTTAACCGATAACCCTGTATAAATATACTTATATATTTATTAAATATCAAACAAACTCTAAAGGTAAGTAAATTCAATACAATATTCGTGAATCTTATTTTTGAGATTTCTTCTCATAATTTTCGTAATTTTTAGGGCTAATAAAATCAATTGGCCTTATAACTTATAAGTTTCCCAATTAGTCGACAGAGTGCAAGAGTTCGGGAAAACCTAAGACAATACTATCCCTTATAAGATTAACCAATTTTTTTTTTACACTAGAATGTGTTCAGAATTACTCTTAGAATTTATTGGAAGTAGTTACACGTGTTTAGGATGCATTCAAGAGATGCTAGAAATAAATATGGAAATGACTTAGGATAAAATAAAAAAATAAATATAAAAAAAATATGTGTGCAGTTAACACGCGATAGATGGGAAACGTTCAAAAATGTGAACATCAAGATTATGAGGCTAATGTAGAATTCCAGCAGTTGAGTAGGATAATTGTAGGGTTTATTTATTGATTATGATTTTTTTTGTACGACATCTGCAGGCATACGGCCTACCTGATGTAAAGCGATGGTTACTATACTTTAAATATTATTCCCGCGATGCCACCTCTGCTGCTAACACATCATCTTCATTTAAATTATTAAAAAAAATTATATATTGATAATTTCTAATTAAAATAACTGAATGTTTTTTTGAAAATATTTTTAAATGTTCATTTTCACCAAAATAATCGTCCGCCATTATTTCTGCAAACCATCTTCATCAATCAAAATATAAATTGTTTGGGTACCGCGTTGAACAAAAAGATCTGGGGTTGCATCGGCTGATCTTTCAACATATATTCAATAGACGTAATATATTGTTACGTGGTGTTTCAATATTTGATTATTTATCTTTCAATTCCACGATTCGACGACATTATTAGTACGATGCCTCAATCCGAAAACACTAATTATTGATCGATACTTGCTCTTAAATAGCACTTTTTCCATATATTTTTCAAACTTAGGTAACTGTTTCACACATTCCTGTTTATATATTATCATCTCGCCGCTATATATTCCTGTGGTGACAATACCAATTTTGAACTTAGCGATAATATTCTTTTTTCCACTTTAATATTCGTGTGAGCTAAAGATTTTTCTTTTCGCCGTACTTTCCTGATCCAATAAAAATAGCAACCGTAAATTTGTATGGTCGGAAAATCTTTATACTCGTACCTAGTCTTGCCATAAATACTAAAACAAGAAAAAAAATTCTATTGCAAATAACATTTATTATTTTTACAGTGTGTTAGTTTAATACATAAATATAAAACAATTTAAAATATAAAAAGCTTATTCGAAGTGGTCTTCATTGGCTGCCATACAGTCCTTTAAACGTTGAGGCCAGTTATCAATAGAAGCACGCACTCTTTCCATGGGAAAATTCTTCACTGCCAATCGTACGGATTGTTTTAGGGACTCCAAATTATCATGGCGTTTAGAGCAAGCCGTACTCTCTGAAAATGACCATAAATCATGATCCAGCGGATTAAGATCGGGACTAGACGACGGCCAGTCTTCAGCTCTGATGAAGTCCGAAACGTTCGTTTCCAACCAAGACTGCGTAGGCCGAGCTTTATGAACCGGCGCCGAGTCTTGCTGGAAGGACCATTTTTGGTTATTGAACATGGTGTTGTTAAGGGGCTTCATTACCTTCTCAAGAATGGTATCTTGATACACTTGTGCCGATGTTTTGATATCTTTTTCACAAAAGTATGGCTCAGTCACTCCTTCATAGCTAATACCCCACCAAACCATCACTGAAGTCGGATAGTGCCCACGTTGTACTCTGTCGACTAATTGGGAAGCTTTCTTAGGGCTTTGAGCATAAATACGGTCATTTTGTTTATTAAAATGTTGCTCAATTGTAAAAAACATTCTGTGACCTCCCTTTTCGTACCGCTTCAGTAGTTGTTTCGATTTTACCACCCTATTCTTTAAATTTATCAGTTAAGTAATGACCAGTACGTCTCTTATAGGCTGCAAGTCCTAAGTCATCTTTTAAAATACGCGACATGGTTCTAGGTGCTATCTTCATCTCCCGAGATAAAATCTTTTGCTTTCGGACAGGATTTCTTCGAATTCTTTCCCTTACTGCTTTGACCACCTTTTTCGTACGAACACTACGTGGACGGCCAGATCTTTTTATGTCACAAACAGAGGAGGTCTCATTGTACCTATTAATAGCCCGGTACACAAACATTTTACTAATACCAAGCGTATGGAGAGTTTTAAAAATTGCATTTGGCTCCATACCTACTTTGTGTAATGCAATCACAGCGATTCGGTTCTCTTTATCACCCCACTCCATTTTAATATCGCAAAATATTGTACAATGTATTGCCGCCAAAATGAGAAAACTCGATGATCAATCATATAAAAACGACAGATTCCAAATTCAAATGTAATATTTTGTTTATTTTTAATTGTAACAGTATTTATGGCCAGACTAAGTATATAGCATTGATAGTATCAGCTTCATAATAACAGTGTAAGTTTAATGGATGCTAATCTTTTATTTCGGTCTTATCCTACGAAATAGAATTTCGAATGTAGACTCTTTTTTGTCACATAAACGTGCATAAAACAATGGCTTAACATTGGTAGTAATCCCCTGAACTGCCGATATCTCCATGTATCGTAATTAATTGCCAAAATGGCTTTGGAAATGCATCGAAAGTACTATCAATAAAATATACAAAAATTATGCTATTTCGACATTATATTTTTTGTGAATAGAATACAATACGAGAACTTCGAAACAGTAATCTGCTTAAAGAATATTAAATACTCAAAGATCTATGAAGGTATCTGCTAGATGGATCTTAGTGGACCAAGGGCTTATAAGGATGAAACAATAATATTTTCTGTATGTTACAAGCTCTGATTCAAGCTTAATAACACGTAGATTTTCATCTATGCTAACTGTAATATAATGACAATTTTATTAGAGAACAACATCCTAGAAGTGTTAAATCAATTTTTCGATTTACTGCTCATACACATTTGCCGTCGATTATCGTTAGGTTGCTGTTTTGAAATCGTTATCTTCTTTTCCAGCATTTTACCAGTCTTCTGTGTATTGTGTGTATTTTGATGGACATGTAGATAGAGTTCTCCTTGTGCATTTTGTAAGCAAATTGATGAAGGAGTAATCAAATCCTTTTTGTAAGAATGTGGTTTCACTAGGTCTATAGATCTGTTTGTCGAAATAACCTCTATTTCACAAATTGGTAAGAACACAAATAAAATTTATTAACATATAAATTGTGAGATTGGAGTTTACTTATAAATTGTTGGAGTAGAATTTTACATAAAATTATTAACAATCCATTGAAAAATGACAGAGAAAAGACATCTTACAAGCCATATTTTATATTAGTATAGTACTTAGGAGGAATTATAAGGTATGGAAAACCTTGAATTCTTCTTTTATATTTTGAAATATGACAAAAAAGAAAACTTGGCCGGCCGCCTAAATAGAGGCCTTAATTTTGCTATAAAATTTGAATTGAAAATAATCAAAATTTTAATGTCTATATCATTTGAATTAAATCGACTTACTACTATTACAAAGAGCTCAAGTGGTTTATTGTGAATATTTTTTTAACTTTATCTCGGAGCTCTCGTGAAGTTGCATAAAGTTTTTCACATTATTGGTTATAAAAATATTAAAAAAAAACTTCCAATTTAATCTGATTGATGATCTTTGATTTATAAATTAATTCCTCCTTAGAATGACCTTTCCTATGTATACTTAGCTGCTCAAAAAATCTACTTGATATCCGCTTAGGTATAATTAAAAGATTCCTGCAATGCCATCAAAATGCTACTAAAATTGAGACGTTATGAGGTTCTGAATTATATGACAACCTGTTAATTTCGGCGTTCACTTCTAATTTTTTTTCAGCTACCAGAATACGGTGACTTAGCAAGATTGGTTAAATATATGCGCAAATGTTTGTATCGTTTGTATTTTATAGAACGTTTGAATGAGCGAGCGTGTGTCCGCGACGCCGTACTGGCCGCGACGGGAGTGAAGACAAAAGGCGTCGGCAGTAGCCCACGGCCACAGCAAATGCTACATTCTCGTATAGCACATCTTGGATTTCTGCATGATCGACTGAAAGAGTTCATTGATCCTTCATCAGGAGCGATGCCACAAGGTTAGCTAAACAGAATTGTAGTTTTTAATTATTGTCGTTTTGACTATTGCATTGCCCTCGTCTTCACAAAAACATTTACATTTTAAATCGAATTGTTATTATCTATAAAAGCTGTGACTATTTAACGACTATTAATTATTATAATATCTGTGTATATTTAATAGTGGTTATTTAGTATAAGCTAAATCGAGAATGCGGCCCTTGAACTCTTGCTTATCCAAGGTTCGACTGTGAATCAGTTGTGTTTAGCTATTCAAAAAAATTGTATAAATTTCTCATCTCTCTTGCTATTTAGACGTTTGGTTAGTGTATTTTAGTACCGTTTATTCCGAAACACGACAACAAAGGATTCTTTGTTATTTACGTCCAGTATTTTAATTAGGTTCTGAAATGCGACAGATAGGGGGTCATGTGCCAGAAGCGTGCTCGTTCGCGACCCCTGCCAATCAGTCGATTGCAATTCTGGACCAAGAGCGCACCGACGTGCGGATTAGGGCGTCCCCCGTAGGCGACGCGCACCGATCCGCCCCCGTCGGTGCGAATACAGCTGCATGCGGCGGTGGGGGCCGCCACCCACCACGCAGCGCCAATTCCGGCGGGACGAGGGGAGCCGAGTGCCGCATAGGCACGTGGAATGTGAGAGGTGGATTGAAAGATAAGACGAATGAACTGATAGACGTAATGAATGATAGACGTTTGGATGCTTTATGTGTGACAGAGACTAAGCGCAAGGGGAGCGACACCGATGATCTGCCCGGTGGTATGATGGCCCTATGGTCTGGGGTAGACCGTGACGATCATGCCAGTGCTGGTGTAGGTGTCGTACTCTCCTCTCGCTTAGCCACTGGTGTAAGAGATTACTGTTTGGTAGGGCCTAGACTTCTCTGGGTTCGTATTAAACTGGGCATCACGCGAGTATTTTTGGTTGCAGCATACGCTCCCGTAAGCTCAGCGTGTGCTCAAGAACTGGAGAAGTTTTGGGAGTCTGTGAGGGATGTTCTGGACTTAGTTGAAGGGAACGAAAGAGTGATTATGTGTGGAGACTTGAATGGATGGGTTGGGACCAAGCCATACAGCTATGAAGTTGTTCTTGGTCCGTATGGAGATAAGAGAGTGAACGAAGCAGGTAAGTCTATACTAGATTTATGTATGGAACGAGGCCTCCTCGTGTCGAATACTTTATTTCATCATAAGGATATTCACACGTATACATGGAGAAGAAATGATCAAAAAAGTGTGATTGATTTGATTTTAATAGATAGACGTCTCCGAAATGTTTTAATGGATACAAGAGCCTTTAGAGGCCCCACTCTTGAGACGGACCACTACCTGGTGGTAAGCCGGTTTGTGGGCCTTTTTAGGAAGTGGAGGCACTGGCGAGTGCGTATCCCTTTCGGAGATCATGAAAGGATAATGAGCGAAAAATTGCAAGATGAAAGTGTAAGGAGAATGTATGTGCATCTGGTAAGTGAGAGACTTGCAAATGCAAGCCTCTCCGACTCAGATGTGGATGATTGTTGGAAAGTTTTGAAAGAAAGTATGGTGAATAGTGCAAAAGAAGCTTGTGGATGCGCAAAGAGACGTAAAACAGCGAAAGGAGATGCCTGGTGGGATGCGGAGGTTGAATCCTCCGTAGCAAGAAAGAGGAAAGCGTGGCTGGATTACGTATCATCTTTGCCTTTAAATGAAAATATGAGAGAAAAGAAGAAAGAAATGTACCGTCTATGCAAGAATGAAACCAAGGCTTTAGTGAAAGAGAAGCGTGAAAGACAAATTATGAATGAGGAACAGAGGCTGACGAAAAACTTCGAGGCAAATACCAAACTCTTTTGGAGAGAGGTAAAGAAGTCTCGGAGTGGTTCGTCGGCATCCAGAATGGATAAGATAAAGTCTAAAGCTGGTGTCATTCTTGCCAACACTCAGGAAGTGTTAGAACGGTGGAGTGAATATTTTGAGGAAATGTATGAGTATGCCTCGGACGCTGGCAATGAGAGTGAGTCGGATGCTTACTCCACGTTGACGGCGTCCGACGAAGGCATAACTATGGATGAGATCGAATGGTCGATACGAAGCTTGAAAAATGGAAAATCAGTTGGAATTGATCTGATCACAGCTGAGATGATCAAATTAGGTGGCACTTACGTCCGGGACGCCTTCTGGTACCTATGCAACCTATGCTGGAGAACTGGAAGGGTCCCAATGGACTGGAGACGCGCAGTCATCGTGCCCTTGTATAAAGGCAAGGGATCACGCATGGACTGCGCCAACTATAGGGCCATCAGTTTGATCAGCTTAGCAGCAAAAGTATATGGAAAGGTGATTGAAAGGAGAATGAGGGTGAAATCCGATGAAATGCTGTGGGACGCACAAGGAGGTTTCCGAAATGGAAGGGGATGTACGGATCAAGTTTTCTCGCTCCGCAATATCGTAGAGAAGCATCTGGCCATAGACCGGAAGGTTTTCTGCGGTTTTGTGGATCTTGAGAAAGCCTTTGATAGGGTTGTGCGAAAGGAACTGTGGGACATATTGCTGAGATATGGGATTGACGGTTCACTGCTCCGTGCTGTGCAGTCCACTTACAAGGATTGCTCAGCATGTGTGCGGATAGACGGTGGCATGTCACCCTGGTTTGATGTCAAAATTGGTGTCAAACAGGGTTGCATGCTATCTGCTAGGCTGTTTATCCTGTATCTCGATAGTTGTCTGCAGAGAATAAGGTCAACGAATGTGGGATTGCGCATGGGTGACCAAGTGGTGAACTGTCTGCTGTATGCAGACGATGCCGTGCTATTAGCAGATACACCATCTAAACTGCAAACACTGGTCACAGCGATGAAAGACGACTGTATGGAGAAAGGCTTACTACTGAATGCGAAGAAAACAAAGATAATGGTATTTGAAAGAGAAGAATCCAGAACTAATGTAAGGATTACGATTGATGATGAAGTGTTGGAACAAGTGGATGAGTTTGTATATCTTGGATGCGCTTTCAGCAGGGATGGAAGGTACACCGCAGATGTGGAAAGACGAGTGAGTGCTGGGAATAGTGTGAATGGAGCGTTGGGAAAACTTCTTGGCAGTAAAATCCTGAGCCAGAAGGCACAACTCGCTATACACAATGCAGTGTTGGTCCCAACGCTAACTTATGGAAGCGAGAGTTGGGTATGGCAGAAAGAGCATGAAAGTAGAATAAACGCGGTTGAAATGCGAGCGCTGCGCAAAATTTGTGGCGTAAGGCTCGTAGACCGTATTCGCAATGATGATGTTAGAAATAGAGTTGGTCTGAAAGAGAGCGTCGGTGTTAAAATAAGAAGAGGCATGCTCCGATGGTTCGGGCATGTAGAAAGAATGCAAGATGAAAGAATGACGAAGCAGATATACAATGCAAAAGTGGAAGGATGTAGGAGCCGGGGAAGGCCAAGACTTACCTACCATGACCAAATTGGTCATGTTCTATCAGAAGGTGATGTCAGGAGCCCTAGAAACCGGCATGCGTGCATGAGAAGAGCAATGAATGTTAAAGAAGCGAGTGAGATATGTAAGGATCGAGTCACGTGGCGCTCGGTTCTCTCTGCCTACCCCGCAAGGGATTTGGCGTGAAGTTATAGATAGATAGAAATGCGACAGAAACCTGCAAAAAAAAAAACAGTCAGTCGTACGACTGCACGCCAGAAGAGAAAACTTCTTAGCTTCACAAACTTGTAAACATTATTTTTGGGTTGTTAAGAAAGAGCGCGACAGTTAGTTCAGTTCAGTAGAGTTCGGTGCCTTATCTCCAGCCCAAAAGTGCCCACGTGCATTCTAAAATCAAATTAACATGGTGTCGTAAAAATTGCTATGTCAAACATTAAAAGGAATTATGCTCCTTTTAATGTTTGAACTGTTTCGAAGAACTGGGCGATGAAAATATTTTGGTGCCTTCTGAAATTTAAGCGACGGCAAAAACCATAATGCAAACTCAAAAGAAAACGTAATCTTTTTGTTTAAATTGCGCACAATAGTATACAAGCAGTTTTATATAAACTTAAGTACGTGTCATCCCACTATGCTTTGAGTCACCTTCGTGTCATCAATGTTCATGTCGGTCGCTATAGTAATGAACTGTACTACCATGCGAAGGAAAAATAAACCTACTAGCATTCGAAATGTCACGTTAATTTTGATGCTTAATTTTGAAGAATACTATAATTATTTATGCCCCTTCATGCATATCATCTTTGCCTGCTCTCTTGGAACACATTTAGTCACTATACAATTGAGATTATTTTCTTAGCGATACATTTTTGCCCACGTCAACTCACAATTTTTTTCTTCAGGTCTCATGGGTGAGGGTTTAGTTGCATCAATAAGGGATGAATTGACAGAGTATTATCGTAGTGTAGCAATGCTACAGGCACAGGTGAGAATGATTTTTACTCAATAGTTATACCAGCCTATTGATTAGCGATTTTTAATAATTATTTATGCCCATCCAGGCGAGTGAAGGCGGAGTTGGCACGCTGCGTCGAGTCTGCGTGTGGGCCCAGGAGCCACTGCATCGCCTCACGTGGCTGGCTAATATCGCCCACGCAGCTGATCACAAGAAAGGTATCATTAAATTATCCATTGTTGGTACGATGATGTTTCGTTGCACAACTTAATACTTCTAGAGACGTCTTCATACATTGCTTCTCAAAATAAACATTTGCAACTTATTTCGTAGAATTTTGTATTTTTCTAGATTTTTCTTAGTTGGCCAGTACTCGAAAGATTCGAACCCCTCATTGCTTTGATGTGGATAATCCACATCAAAGCAATGAGGGTTCGGTTGGGGATTGGGTTCGGAAACGCTAGAAAATTAAAATTCCCGGGCAATATACGAGTATAGTTAACAGACAAATGAAACATATTAAGTTTTACAAAGTTTTTTCAGAATGTAACCAATACCATTATTTATATTTGATCATTTTGTCGCTGGAAACATGGCTTTTTTGTACGTGATTTGAGTGTATGATTCAATGACAGAAGATTTTGATTCATAAGCCGATAAGTGTACGATGTTGATCCGTTAACTAACCATTTAGAGCTGCGCGTTCTACTCCCGGTCCGTAAGAGAGAGGTCCGTTGAGAGTTAAAGGAAAATCGTTCTATCGCTTTTCAATTGGTTATTTTCTTCGTGTATAGAACTTTCAATAACCTATATAAATTGGAAGTTTCATGATAACATTCTCCTTCTTGCTAACGTTATCCCATTTATAATCCATTAAAACTGCCGGGGTCCGCTACCTAAGCGTAGGGATATGGCGCAGATTCTGATTTTTACATGGAGCGACTGCCGTCCAACCTCCACAACCCAATTTTAAAATATATTTACTCAAATGATAATTCCATTTGAATAAAACTTGTGTACTGTTTTATGGAAAGATGGTGGGGTTGTGAGAAGTTTTAATTCAAGGAAAATATACCAGGCGGCGAATTAGCATCTTGCGTCCACCGATTCGTGCGGCACGGCGATGAGCGCGTGTCCACTCTGGCGCGACGCCTGCTCACCGCGCTCACCTACCCGCTGCTGCTCATGCTGACACGCTGGCTGTTGCACGGTAATATAATCTATAATGATGTAATTTTAACATTCTAAATACCAACATCGCCACCCATTCGTACGGCGATGAACACGACTCATTCCCTTATTGTCGTGATTACACACAGTGATTTGCTTTATACAAATTAGAGGGGAAAATACCTCAAAAATTATCCAAGTAAATATAACATTTTTATATCATGTTTTATTTTGACAGCTTTGCTGCTTACGATTGATTTATTTTACTGTATACATAAAACAAATCAATCGTAAGTAGCAAAGCTATCACATATATGTTTTTATATTAATATATAGCCGTGGTATTTTGATAGTAAGTACAATAAAAATAAAACAAACTAATAAAAGAAAAAATATATTGCTACAAATTTTAATAATCCATTGTAAGCTGACCTGTCACCGATGGTTTAGTAAGTGCATTGAGATCAATTTAAATTTAATATTATTCTTTTTTATATGTTCTTCTATATATTGTTAAATTAATTTTTATTTTCATTTGTTTGAGTCATTCATAACATATGTATGTAGCGTGAAGAAATGTCTGTCTGTTGCTTAAGGATAAGCTAACCCCGTGTTATTTTGCAATTGGACTAGGTACATTACAGCAAAATTTGTTGATATCCTGCTGTTTGTTATAGTCTTGTCTGTTATGACTGTGCACGACTATAACAAATCACATGGGCAAGGTTAAAACAAAACACGTGCACGTCAGTAATAAGAAGCTCCACCTATTACGACCGATCTTTTGAGTTTTTTTAAACTTTTGCTATTTCCATTTAGTAGCAGTGAGAAAAAAAAAGTAACAGTATTTTTCCTAATCGTTCATATTGAAATCTGTTTATTAAATTCACAGGTGAAATTGACGACCCGTTTAACGAATTTTTCATTGAAAGCAGAAGTGGCGTTCCAATAGACAGAATGTGGCATGACAAATATCGAGTGAGGTACGTATTTGTATTGATACACATTTTTTACTTTATGTACAGAATTTGTAATATATATCTAAAAATTGATTGGTTTTTTGTTTGTCTATCTGTATATGTTGTACGAGGATAATACAAAAACTATTGTACAAAACTGAAAGCGGTTTCCACATTTATATAGCTAGAGATATAACCTAAAATAGAATGCATGTTTCATCTTGATATGTAGCCTATAAGGCGAGTTATCTATACATATAATTGTAACTAGCCGACATCAAAGGCGTTTTTTTTGCTAGAAGCCGTGATCTATTAAATTAAAGAAACCTAAATCAACTGTAATCATTTGTTTTTTTTTGTTTTGTTCCTGTGTAAAACTTAAAGAAAGTAAAGCCTAAAGAAGCCGAAATCCACGCAAGCGGAGCTAGTAGTTTTTTCTAAAGGAGTGATATTTTTATCTACAAATGTTTTTTTATGACAGGGAGTGGATGGTTCCAACGTTCATGTCTCGCGAGCAGGCCGCCCAGATATTAGCGACAGGCAAGAGCGTGGTTTTCATGCGTGAAGCGTGCGCGGACGAACTTGGTCCCAGCGACCACGCGCACCACTTGCAGGCACTTCTTAAGTCGCACACAGGTACTTGTGGATAATTAAAATTTAGTCTTCTCAATTTGTACACAACAATAACACGGTAAGTAAATAAATATTTAGTCTCAAGATAAGTTATATCAAAATTACTATTGACGAGCGCGGTGGCGCTGTGGTGGAACGGGATGTTACGCCTTCTTTGCCACCAACGCTCGTGCCTTCGATTCCCACACAGGACAAACATTTGTGTGCATAAACATGTCTGTTTGTCTTGGTCATGTATTTACGTATGTTTATCATTTGTCTGGTACCCATAACACAAGCTCCGTTTACCTTGGGGCTAGATGACGCAGTGTGATTTGTCCTACAATATTTATTTATTTACTAAATGAGTAAATTTTGTAATTAACACCTGTGAGCAATTTAAAATTTATTACTGTTACAGTCTGCCATCAGGAGCAAATTACATAATAAAGATGGCGCGACTGAATTGTACAGTAAAACTGGGTTCAACTTATCCATAAGTTTAATTGCCTCCATTCATGATTCTGGCAGGTGAAGCCGGCAGTAATAGCTCGTGGAGCAGTGGCTGCGCCTCTTCGGAGGGTTCGGGCGTGGCATGGTGGGAGGCGGAGGGGCTGCGAGCAGGAGTCGCGGCAGCACACGCTGCCGCCTCGCAACGGCTGCTGGCTGCGCTTACCACGCACCATCACCTGCTTGACCATCTCGCAGCCCACCGCCGCTACCTGCTGCTGGCGCAAGGAGATTTCGTTCATCACCTCATGACTCTACTGCAGTAAGTATCTCACACGCTCTATGCAACGGCTTTTGGTTGTGCTCACCGCTGCGCTAGTGAAACTATATGCCCCGACTTATGACTCACTGGAGGATATACACCCCTTAGGTCACAATGATGCAGCGGTTGCTGGCCATTCACGATCTGTTGAGCGAAGTCATCCTCTGCCGCTAGCACAGGACTAAGCTAAATTTTATATTGTTTCTAATCTCAAAAATCTAAATATATCACTAATTAAGAAATAAGCTAGTTGACAAAATTTGAAAATTTCGTTAAAATTTTATGTTTTACAAAAAATATATATTTAAAAAAATCATCCATTCACATTACGTATTTTGCATTGTGATAGACTAATCTATGTTTTACCTTGGAAACGCTCAAGACGGTGATGGCGTCTCGATAACGTTTCCCCGTGTCCAACAGTCCATCTGTGCATAGCATTTGTTTTATTTGTGAGTTTTCAAAGCAGCTTTAAGCTTTATTCCCGAAACAATGGTTACCGCTGTTAATCTTGGCTCCATTTTCCGATACCCAGCGCCGGGAATGTGTGGTGTCCCTGATCAAGAAATTGAATACATGTCATGGCAGTTGAGATTAAATCTGCACATCTCTGATTTTAAGGATGTTAATAGTTATAGTAAAAATTTGCTATTGTATGGCATTAATGTACAGGGACGAGTTAAACAAGCCGGCGACGTCGCTGTACGTGCACAACCTGACGTGCACGCTGGAGGCGGCGGTGCGCGCTACAAACGCTCAGTTCGAGCCGCCGCACGTCCTCGCCAGATTACACGTCAACCTGTACCCAAACTGTACGTACATAATGATTGCGTTTGTGTACACACGATTATATTACTACTGATACATTAATGAACTAGTATTAGTACATACGGTTACCTATAATTCAGTGTTAAGAATAGTTAGTTTTCATATTAGTACCTAAGTGTTGAAAAAAAAACAGGGTCGTCGTGGACACGGACGTGATTTTTACGTGAATAAGTAGTAAGTTATACTAAAAGGAAATTATATGTTGCAGCGAAATGATTGATTGAAAGTGGCGGCGCTTGATTGTTTGTAAAGCCAAAACCGACCGACCGATCTGACATGGGTTTTTTTTAACATTTGTGTTTGGACGCAACGCGTCACACAAGAAGTGGGTGCGGTGCAATCGCTTGTTGTGTGCCGGTTGCATACAAACACGAATATTACAAGAATAAAACCCGTTCCGGATCGCTGCCGCTTTCTGACAACGAGCAACAGCATTTTCTACGTACCGTCAACCCAAATAAACTAATAAAACGAATACATTCAGTTAGCTAATTAAATCAACTCTCATAAATTTTCATTTTCCGAAGTTATCCCTAACCCATAAAATAGTACAGTTTCTCCCTCTATTTCTCTGCACTGACATTTTGGCCTCTAGAAATAAAGCTATAAATGCGATTGAGATGCGGTTTTCACCAGAAAGTCAAACTAAATTGCATCTTTCTAATGGTAGTGGTTGTAAAAGTAGTGGTGGGATTTGCGCGAAGCGCGAACTCCAGCACTTGTTTATATAATCGTTGATATATCTTTCAAAACCAACGGCCGTACGTAACCAGGAACTCAGATATGTTCCCGTTACAATACTACGGGGGTTCGCTTTTTTGTACCACTGAGGTGATGACCATATGGCCCACCTGATGTTAAGCAGTTACCGTAGCCCATGGATAGTAACACCAGGGGTGTCACTCGTGCGTTGCCGACCTTAAAACATAGACGTGTGCTGCGCTTAAATAAATGCTTGTTGTGGTGCATTCGTTGTTTAACCTCTTCGGCGCCAGTAACTCAACTATGCGACAGGAAAAAAAGTACCATAATTATGATAAATAAATATTAGAATCGATAAATCAAAAGTGCAAAATTCGCTACATCTCTAAATACGAGTCGGATAACTGCGCGTCGGAGTCGCGCGCGTATGCGACGATGGCGAGAGGGACATCGCCATCGTCGCATACGAGCGCGATCAGCTGCTAGTGCGTTCACGATGCTATTATTTTAAAATAATAATTATTAAACTTTGGTGTGCTAAAATGAGTGAACCATCAGAAATGAGCACAGAAGAACTCCTCAAAGTGTTGCAAGGGACGGAAGAGGATCCTGTGGAGTTTTCTAACGGGGAATCAGAATTAACTAATTATTATTCTTGTTACTTACCTATTTAGTTTAGTTAACAACCAGTTGATTTCATACATGACATATTTTGTTGATTGCATTAAGACTGATTACCAATAATGTACTCGTATATCAAGTCTTTTCTTAGTTGTGGCTATCAGTTCTTATGAACCGAAGACTGTTTTTACGGGACTCCCATGTTGAATAGAAATGCGTACTTATTATTAGCAAATATATTAGAAAAAAGACGTGTTTAATTCATAATCTTTAATTTTTGATAAAACTATATACTCAATTTACCTACAACATTATAATAAATAATCTTTTCATCGAAACGATAATAAAATCTTAGGCCGTTTACGCCAGCGACGCATAATTGCGGCGCGACTCGCGTTTTTTGAGTTACGAGGGTGGCGTCGAAAAGGTTAAATAAATGGCTTTTGTGATGGCATAAAAACGAGTTTGAAACAGCAATTTCGTAGGCGATGGTCGCGACGACAGCGGCTGGGACGTGTTCGCGCTGCAATACCGCGTGGACGGGCCACTGGGAACGCTGTTCCCAGCGACGTGCGCCGCGCGCTACCGCGCCCTCTTCACACAGTTATGGCGCGTCAAGCGCATCGAGTATGGCCTCCACGAAGCCTGGCGCGAACACACCATACTGCACAAACGACTGAAGTACTTGCCCGGTGAGTGTGGAGCAGAGGTAACTAGTCTCTTCGATCTACTGAGGAGCGAAAGATACACCGAGAAGTCACTCTACGAGACGCGAGCACACCATACTTCACAAGCGATTAAAGTACTTGCCCGGTGAGTATAGAGCAGAAGTCTCTTCTAATCTAGTCTCTTCATCCAGCATGGCAGTGTCCGACACTTCGAGAGCTCGTCGCAAACACCTGTCAAGCACAAGCGACTTAAGTACGATCAACTGCACAGCACATGTAACTACATGTGCGGCCTTACTCCATATCATTTTGATCTTGTCCATGTTAATTTTAAGAGCTACCTGGTTGGAAACACTATCATCATCTTTGAGTATAGCGCTCAGGTCCTCCAGCGATTTCGCCATGAGAGCTACATCGTCGGCAAACGGAGTGATGTGTTCTGTAGTCACCATTGATGTTTCTACCATATCCTTTCCAGGCCAAGAGCTTCAAGACATCTTCCAATACTGCGGTGAAGAGTTTTGGGGATATAACGTCGGCGTTAAAGATAAAAATTGTTTATTTGCCATTGGATTTAGACACGTCTTACATGTCTGTAATATAATCTTATCGTATGTTATTCAATTTTCTTATGCTACTAGTTTTTTTTTTAATCTGCTAGCATCGCTCGGAAATGTCCATTGGCGAAGAAAAAATGACAAAAGAAACTTGCCAATATATGTCTTTTAAAATTATATAATACAATAAATTCACATCAGCATATTGGTACAATAATGATATCAAATGGTAGAATTAAAGATTATTAAGGAAAGATCGTCTGAGTTGAATTATTTCCAGACATCTTTGTCTGCTACATATTCATCAATTCTATAATAAGCCCTTTTACAGAGAGTACTTTTAATGTGCTTTTAGAATACATTGTCAGGAAAGGACGGTTCTGTTTTAGGCAACTTATTATAAAATCGAATATAATTCACAACAAAAAGATCTACCAGTCCTAGCAACGCACTACACAACTTAATTCTACTTATTTCTTCTACTTCTAAGTTTTTCGCTGAAGTTTGAAAACTTCTTATATTTTTTACGGACATACAATATGTTTTCATAAATATATTGAGAAGTAACAGTGAGGATATTTGTTTCTTTGAACAGTTCTGAGTGATTCTCTGGAGTCCAAGTTATGAATAGAGCGAATGGCTCTTTTTTTTGTAAGATTAAAATAGTCGCAATGTCGGGCGCCGTTCCCCCCAACAGTATACCATACGGCATAATTCTGTGAAAGCAGCTGAAATAGACTTAAGTGCGCAGTAGCCACATCCGTCGCCCATTTCTCAACGGAATTAAAGCTAAAACATTACTATGACGACATAAGGACGATCCAAAGCTTAATGTTATATTTGACCTGCGGTTGATATTTCGGTCTTAGGTGAGAATGGAGCTTGTCGTTTCGTCTTCATAGATTGAGCACTACCAGACTTCGCACTAGCAAAGTGGTAAAGTAACATTCACGTGGAGCTCACATGCACATGTTATTTTTGCGTGATAATTTTTCTAAAGTGTTACGGCACAGTGAATGGGAGAGATATAGCTTACATCTCTCCTGTTCACTCTGCCGTAAGACTTCAGGAGATAGCAAAAACGCAAAATAAACGTTAAATCAAGTTTCCGTTATATATTAAGGCCCACATCCAGCATAACTTACCTCAAATAAACAAGTGAGGTTTAGACATGTCACGATTGTATGTGTGCGAATGTTTTTTTTATAGCACTAAAGTGGCAATAAAGCTTACAGCCTGCCTGATGGTAAGCAGTCACTCATGCGTTGCCGACCCTATATGTTTCTCCTAGAAGTAAATACAGATAAGGTGACTATCATGTTAGTAGAACCTGAATGATAACGATTATATAAATCACATTGTTTTTGTTTGTAGTAGTCGGGTTGTGTTTATAAGCCATATTTGTTGTACATCAGAGGTGTGGGGTCTGATGCGGCGCGTGTCATGTCTCCGCGCGGAGGCATTGCGGCTATGCGGCGCGCTACAGGAGGCGAGCTGCGTCGGCGCCGAGCCCGCCTGGGCCGGTCTGCTTGCCGCGGCCGCCGAGCGACAGGATCTCGACCGGCTGCTGCGACTGCACCACGCCGCACTCGACAAACACTCCATACACGCCATGATACATCAAACTACGCAGGTACGCTCTATGAAAGAAAGATCTCATGAACATCGCTACAATCTACGAATAATGTAATACAAACAATGTAGCTAAACACCGTTTTTATATGTGAGGTTTTTACGTACACTTGCATAAATGTAATCCAACGATGCACACACAAAATATAGCATGTGTTTTAATCGCCTTTAGTTCATGTCATCATATTTCGAAGTTGGTCAATACCCTTGCGTCTGTCATAGGCCGGTTAGCCTACTGTTACTAGTAGGGCCATTTTCCGCTGCAGTTTCATCATGTTTTACAGGAATTGCAATCGTATCTGGGCAACGTGTTGAATGAGACATTGGCCCTGCGCAGCTTTGAGGCCACCCTTTACACGGGAATCAACGCCGAGCTAGAGCGGCGGGAACTTTTGGAGAAGATGAAAGCTGACCGACTGGCGAGAGGTAAATAATCTGATTGTCATTCCACTGCAGGCATACGGCTCTCCCTACATTCTAATGAGGATTATAATTTCTTTCGCCACTATGTTTCACTTCTCTTTGCCAAAGACCGGTTTTTTTTCAAACCGTCCGAAGATCATTTGAAATAATTGTAACCGTTTAAATGTTATCTTGGATCTGCAACATGTTGTCCTTCTCCGCCATTATGAAAATTATTCGTAGACAAGCTACGGCTCAACGTTGACAGTAAACTAAAGGACGGATCGTCTGCCACCCTTTAAACATATGCATGGTTATGGTCGTTGTGCATACCAGGTCATAATGTACAAAAGGTGGGGTTGGTCTTCTTGCATTATTGCCTAAATATATATAGTCACCAACAAACTACTTAGTAGTTAGCGAACACTAAGTACTAACAAGATTAAGCTAGAATTCTATTAAAAAAAACTGTGATACATCATGTACATATAAGTACAGACACCGGCAACTCGTTTTGGTTAAAAAAACTTATGGGAGATGGTGTTATACTAATTCCCTTAAGATTTTTTAAATTAATGGTCTACGCTATTTTTTGGAAGGTGCAATCAGTCAACGGTATATGTCATTTCACTTCATGTGTAATATTCACGCCTAAAATATTATCTATTCTCTGAAAATGTTTAGGTGAATACGCGTTCACAGCGGCCGATGAGGTACTCGATAAAGAGAAGAGAAAGATCTTCCATCAATTTCTGGCGAGTCGTAAAGCTGATCTGAATGTTTGGGCGCGCACGTACAGGTAAGAGAGATAGTTGTACTGTACAACAAATGCCGTACATTCTATAGTAAACCGACTGAAAGCCTTAATCTCTCTATTTCTTTAAATTTTATTGATTAACGTTTTTGTTAAAAAATGTTCACTGTATTTGTATAACAATGTGGTATTACTAATTCTGGCTACTCGACGGTAGTAACATTTGCTATATGGTAGAACAAAACACAGTTAAAATTTCGCGAATTTTATAGGAGAGCCGTGTTTTTTTGACGGTTAAGTGTTTAAATTTGCTTCCATATTATTTATTTTCGGACAAACAAATACAATCCTAGTATTTTTTATACAATGTCGGGAGGCATGCAAGCAACAGCACACCTGATGTAAAGCGGTTACCGTAGCCTATAAACGCCTGCAATACATTGAGTATCACTCACGCGATGCCACCTCTGCTGCTAACACAGCAACTCCATAGGAGCTTACTGGCGACTTCACAACAAGCCTCTAGGGAGTTGTTATTTCGCAGCGGTTTTCTGTGAGGTGGAGGAACTTTCCCTCCCCTCTTCTCTTAAAAATAATAAAATACAGAGGATACAGTTTGGTGTTGTAGCTACATGTAATGTATTATTTACATCCAAAATTTAATTACATCACTTGGTAGCTAAAGAATCAAAGAATACGTTGAGTGATGACTGCGACGGTACGCGCGCGTCAGGTGAAAGCGCCACCATTTTGAGATCATTTTGCTGCTTCACATATTTTTCTTGTAGTGTAACTTACTTCGTAACATTCACACCTGACAACATGAACTGACGAGAAGTTTGCAGCGCTGGAAACAGAAACAGACAAGTTGCATTGGGGTATCATTGGATTATCAGAAGTTCGAACAGAGGGCGAGGACACGATAATCGTTGAGTCCAGCAACTTGCTCTATTTTCGGGAAGGCGACCAACAGTCCCAAGGTGGTGTTGGGTTTATCGCCCGGAGTTCTCTCCGTAACAAGATCATGTCGATCGGGAGTTTGTCGACCATGATAGGGTATCTTATCCTTAAAATCCCCAAGGGATACTCGCTAAAGGTGATACAGCTCTACGCGCCGACCTCGACACGCCCTGATGAGGAGGTGGAGGCAATGTATGAGGATATCTCCAAAGCCATACATGACCCACTACACGGTTATGGGTGATTTCAACGCAAGGATAGGCTAGAGCAAATGGCCAATTTGGAATAGGACAGTGTAACCAAAGGAGAGAGATGTTGGCCGACTTCATTGAGAAGGAGGAACTCTATATGATGAACCCCTGCTTCAGGAAGTCACCACACAGCAAGTGGACCTGGATGAGCCCTGACAGTTCCACAAGGAATGAGATAGACTTTATCTTGATCACCAGAAGACGGATATTCAATGACTCAGTCTCAGTGCTAGAGTGAAAACCGGTAGCGATCACTGTATGGTGAATATCAATGTCAGACTGGAAAGGTCCCGCCTGATGAAGTCTACTCTAAGAACTTCAAGAGCCTATATCCAAAACCCTGAAAGGTTTCAGCTTGAACTCCAAATCGCTTGGAAGGCCTAGAGAACTGCGTCTCCGTCGACGTGCTAAATGCGGCCGCACAAAAAAAGACCAATAGTGGCGCCGTTGTCCAAACCAGTGACCTTGAGGGTGATTGAGAAGGACAGTTATATACATATATATATAACAAATGACCAGAACCCGCTTCTGCTTCGATATCGGACCGAAGAGCCAAATTGACTCGACACTACACCAAGGATATTCCGGACTTCATCAGCCTGCATGAGGTTAGAATGGCTATTAAACAGCTTAAGGACAGCAAAGCTCCGGGCTATGACGGAATCACATCGGAACTTTTGATAGCGGGTGGAAAATCAGTACTTAGGGTCTTTCAGACGCTTTTCGATTCCGTCCTCTCAAGGCCAAAGCGCCACAGGCATGGGGCAGAAGCGTGGTGGTATTGTTTTTCAAGAATGGTGATAAATCCTTATTGAAAAACTGTAGACCCATCTCTCTTCTGAGCCATGTATGTCTATAAGCTGTTTTCAAGGGTCATCACGAATCGTCTTGCACGCAGGTTTGATGACTTCCAGTCACACGAACAAGCCGGTTTGCGGAAGAGCTTCTCAACCATAACCACATACATACGCTGCGGCAGGTTATACAGAAGACCGAAGAGTATAACCAACTTGCTTAGCGTTTGTGGACTATGAGAAAGCTTTCGATTCGACCGAGACTTGGGCTGTGCTCCAGTCTCTCCAGCTGTGCCGCTTTGATTATAGGTATATCGAAGTGTTGAGGAGTAATCCAACTCGGATGGGCAGCGTTTGTGAAATTGCGATAGATTTTCTCGTTCAAAATACCTCAATGCCTCACGACGAAAGTCTTCGACCAGTGAGTGTAACCAGTGATGACTTACGGCACAGAAACGTGGTCGCTTACTATGGGCCTCATACGGAAGCTCAAGGTTGCGATGGAGAGAGCTATGCTCGGAGGCTCATTTCTCAATCTATCTCGTAGAGAAACTACGAGATATATTCAGAAATGAGCACATCCGTAGCAGAATTAGACTTACCGACATGCCTCTAAGGATCAGCAAGCTGATCAGATAGCTCGGAACCGATAGCCGTTGGAAGCCGATAGAAAAGTTCTCGAATGGCGACCACAAATCGGAAAACGTAGCGTAGGCTCTCACACGATGGACCGGCGATCTTGTGAACATCGCAGGGAGCGGATGGATGCAAGCGGCACTGGGTCGATCCCCTTTAGACTTCCACAGGGAAGTCTAAAGGGGAGGCCTATGTTCAGTAGTGGACGTCCTTCGGCTGATATGATGATGATGATAACTTATATCCGTTTACTTGTTACGAAGACGTATTCACGTAAAACTCACGGCCGTGTCCACGACACAGCCACACCCTGTTTTTTTGCACTCAATATCGTCGTGTTCTGTTAACATTGCTATACAATTAGCTCTTTTGTTAAGGTACCGAAGGTACGAATGTTGTCTGCTTACTTCCTATGTGGTTGTAGATAATGTCGTTTTGTTTTATTTAGAGGCCACGTGACAACCCTGATCTTGAAACTGGCCTTGCACACGGAGGTATCACTGCAGACTCTGGCCTTCCGCCTCGACTACAGCGACTTCTACAAACGCGGTGACGCCAAGCTACACGAACCGCTCACGTATCAACACAAGCGACTCAGCGAGATCGGACTCAACATTACCAAAGTGAATACTGTTCATCAATACTTATCTATACTATAAAGCAGAAAAGTTTGTTTGTTTATTTGAACACGTTAATCTCTGAAACTACCAGTCGAATTTGAAAAAATATTTTTGTATTTGATAGCCCAATTCTTGAGCAAGATTATAGGTTGATTAAAACCCCGCTACGGGGCAATTGCTATTACTAATAAAAATTAAAGGACCTGTGTTAAGCGACACGCGCCATATGCTGAATGTACAGATGCACAATAGGCTGAATGGTTCAGCGAACACATAGCTCGCGTGTGGGTACAAAAGACGCGGACCATTGCACTCTGTAATTACAATGGTTTAAAACCCGTGATAACCAACTTCAAATGATATCGTAGCTTGGAAATAAGATTGATTGGCTGCTAAGTATTTCTCAATGAAATAAGAATTTCAATATAGGTTTACAATTAGCTAAGCTAACTATGGTATGTATTTAATAGATTCAAGCGTTATGTTGCGAAAGTGACATTTACAAGCAATATGATCTAACCTGCTTTGTTTGTTTCCGACGCCAATTCCAGCAAAATCACCACCGAAGCACACAAAGCAGTTTGGTTCAAATTGCATGTAAACTATATTACGTTAGTATACAAAACAAAACATACAGTTAACCTCTTTTAGGATGGTAGTTGAAGTTGAAGACATTAAGATGCGTTTCTATTGCTATGTGACAGCATGTGAATTTCACTTTGATTATTCATAAAATCATCAATTTAATTAAAAACATTAAATTAATCCATCTATCTTTGTACAAACTTCGTGTAAGTAGCGAAAACCGACAGACATATGACACGGTCCTTACATACATCACGCTCATCTTTAACATTCATAGCTGTACTACTATTAATTTAATGTTTTTACGGCGATTTTGCATAAACAGTATGACAGTATAATGTCTGCGTAATAATAGAATGTCACAATTTAAACGAATGAAACTCAATATGTGTACTAAATAGTATTTATATGGTATTAATATGTGCCTATCTATTATTTTTCACTTCAGTTGATCGATGTTTGGTCAACTATCACTATCACTGTGTGAACTGGTTTACTAAAAGACAATACATAAAAATGTATCGAACTTGGAGAATGTGACGTTGGTCTCTTCAATTTGAACATTTGCATTGCCGAATTCTTCAAATTCGTTGTCGGATCGATGTTATTAGGTTGTCTGTTGTTTTAGGATAAATATTGTTTAAAAAACAATATAAGGATGGCTTCATATGTAAAAAAATCTTAGTAAACAAGCCATGCTGTCTACTGTACAGTAAATATACAAATATTATTTAATTTACAATGTAACCCGTTTTGAAATAGGAGTACTTACATAGTAAAAGTGATTCCCACGGGATACGAGCGGACGAAGTCGCAGAATACAGCTAATTAATAATACATGTGCAAAAGTACACTTGGTCACGTTATGTCACGCATGTACAATAATGTTGTACTACATTGTTTTCAGTTACACCGAATACTAAAATATAACAATGGTCTAATTATTCGCTTCATCTATCTATATCTAAAAATCTCGTGTCACGGTGTTCGTGGTCGTACTCCTCCGAAACGGCTCGACCGATTTTTATGAAATTTTATAATGTATATTTGGTAGATATAAGAATAGGTCGTAAAGTAAATTTCATAAAAAAAAATTAGACAAGTTATATGGCAGAACAACGTTTGCCGGGTCAGCTACTCATATTATACTTCGACTGTTAATTCCGAGTGGCCAATGAATTGGAAAACGCTACTATACTAAATTTCTTCCTACCGTTACCCCGTTTCATAATCCATTAGGATAAACGGGGTCTGTTCCGCTATCTAAGGATTTGGAGAAGACTCTGTTTTTGAGATTAAGCGACTGCCGTCGTCAAACCTCCACAACGCGGATGGAAAACAACCTCTTTCTAAGGTCAGATCACACGTCTTTCTGAATATATTTTTTCAGGTAGTTTTATTTACGTTTTCCTTCACTGCCAAGCAAATTAAGAAATATTTATCCAACGGTATTTTAAATCATTGCTACAGAGGTGTTGTACCAATTCGCTCATTGTTCTTAAATAATCCGCTCAGCATAAAACTCTTTGAAATAGTAAACAGCACTCGTCATAGATTTTATTCCGTACTCAGGTAATCCACCCAATTATTGGCACTTTAAAAAGCAACTTAAAATTAATATATGGATACATATCTCAAATTTTTTGTCAATACTTTCAGTTTTAATACTTAGTTAATATGAAAAAAATATGTTATCCACATTACATCCAAAGTATTTGAGTGTTATTATTTGCCAATAAATGGAAGGATGCCAATAATTGGGTGGTTGCTAACGTTTGGACGGATTATGGTATATATATATATATATATATACTTTTATTTTTTATTTCAGAGCAAATTGATAGATCGTTCACGAAAGAAGTGACATATCCCCGGTGCGGGCTCATTCGCGGGCGAGTGCTCGCCGTGCCTTTTATTCGGGTGCGTCCGTAGCTCGTAACCTCCACACATCTCCCGCCTCATTTAACAACCATTACACTCCGATAATAATGTAAATTAACTCACTAATCTCATTTATTACTTTATTGTTATAAAGCAATTTAAAATAGGCCTTGCAGTTACATTGTTAAGATTTAATTTATATTAGCTCTCTATTAGTGCCAAGGTTTCATGTTATATAATGATGGTGTGTCGCCAGTAGTAAAATACATTTTTTTACTGAATAGTTTGGTTTATATTTTTAAAACATACTATACCCTCATCTTTTTTATACAACATCGGGAAGCATCTTAGATGCACTGCTGGTCAATCAGGTGTGATGTAAAACGCATTGACCAGCTCGGTAACGCAGTGGTGAAACACTGTTACGTTAGTCAAAGTAAAACTCTTTCAAAACTCATTCGGAATTAAAATAAAAAATAACAGCAACTTTCCATTGCCATTACGCCAATGAGTGACAATTAGAGGAAAAAAAAAAGAAGATAGGAAGTCTCATATATTTTTTACACGTGTAGGAAGATTAAATCATATATACAGACACAAAATCATTAGTTATCGATTTAATTTTCGAGAGGGAAAGTTTGAAACATGAATGCACGCATTATCAATCGCCAAGAGAAAGAAATGGGTTGCAGTTTATTAATTTTATTGTTAATATGCAAACCTTAGATTTATGTAAAAAGTATACGCAGGGTAAGTATATCGCATTCATTTAAGATTCAAATAAACATTATTTGATGATAACGGTATGTACACTACGAACGTAATGCTACGGCTACAGTGTAGCGCGAATATTCGTGTGGATAAAACTTCGTGTTCGATTCGTGATCGATCGTGTGCACAACCTCAGCCACACTTAGCAACATCTCGAAAATTCATGACGTTGCGTTAATTTAGGCGGCAAGGTAGACTTCTATCTTTCGGAAGAGGTCATTGCTCTATACTACATGTCGGTCACCTTTGAGTATTCAGCCAACGAAATCAACAACATTTGTCAACAAAGCGCGCGAAGTGTAGCAAACGACATGAAGTTTGTCGCGATAAAACCCTTTGATGACAACGGCGCAAAGGCACAGATTACCTTACTTAATAGTTACTACGTAACAGATAAATAACTCCGTACAACACTAGGATCAAGTATACTCTGGATTTGCCAATAGCGTACACCCGAAAGGGACAACTTCATACGTAGATGGAGAAAATATTAGATACAATAGGTAAAGGTACTCTGTAACCGTGATTGAGACAGAGATAGTTTACCTATGTGTGCGTTTAATGTTGCCATTGTTGCATCGTTCCCTATTAATTAAGTTTTTTGACAGGTGTTTACTAGAGTGCAGAGACCAGAGACATGTTACGAAAGGACTCGCCTTTACGCGATACGCGTGATTTTGTTAGTAAATAATTCTGCCATTTTTGACGGGAGACGAGGTAACTACTACATAGAAACGAAAATAATGTTTTAAGGAAATGTCAACCTTATTTCGAGGCTTCTACAGTTCAAAGTTATTTTCGTACCGCTGCCTGCCATCTGTTGTGGAATAGCTGAACTTCTTCGTAAATCGAAGCTGGTAGATTCAAAATTACGAAACGTCTTATATATATATATATATATATATATATATATATATATATATATATATATATATTTTGTCTTTAGCTAAATGAACTCTATTTCACAGCATGAAGGACTGTTTTGTTTTGCAGTTTGTATAATTAACGCTAATTTGGGATAGGAGATATGCGACCAAAGTCGCGGAATATGATTCGATTGCATCAGTACTCGATTACTGAATCGATTTCTCATGTATTAATCGTTATCACACCATTTTAATTTCTTTTATATGAAAGCAAATAAAATAATACTTGCATGTGAAAGGTAACTCAATATTTTTGCAAACTAGAAGTGTTCGACCTTTTTTTGCGTGACATAACTGCACAGTTTGGCATTTTTAGTGTAACACTTTATGATGTTACCTGAGCGATAACGATTACAAGACTGTTAGAGAATCGATTACGCACGAAGTATTTATGCGCGCAATGGATCACAATATCTTGTACCATGACAGAGGGGAATGATCCTACGAGGCTGGTCCTTTAGTAACATGTCTCTGCTAGAGTGGTTAAGGATGGCTAGTGACATGTAACCTGTTTATGGGTACGGTTCTAGTAAAAGATATGTATTTCCGGAATGACCATGTGTCTTTGTCTATCTGTTGTCAATTTCTTGTATGTAAATATTAGATCAGCTGTTAATTAAGTATGTTTATTAAAGCTTATAACAGGCACTACTTTATTAATGCATACTTATTCAGCACGCCTGTTGAGAAACTAAATTTTGATCGTAAGAGGCTCACCTAAGGAAATTTTTTCTAGCTAGCTAATCAAGTATTGAAAATTAGCAGCCCGGCTGTCTGGAAAGGGTATTGAGTTCCTGGGAATGAGTACGGTTACAGCTAAATTCCTGATAAATACTATACTATAGAAGGCAAGACACTGGTTGGCTAGCAGGTGGGTATGTACTCTCTAGGAGTTGAAATGAAACAACGTTTAAATTATCTGATATCAATAGTAATATTTATAGTTTCTTTTTATGAAAATAAAGTACGCTTGTAAGTGGCCAGCAGGAGAAAGTTCCTTAAGTATTAATTACAACTAATTGAAATTGTTTTTACTCTTCAGAGTACCATAATAGTATAGTTATCATACCATAATTGTAGTAGTTTGTTTGTTGATTAGTAGCATTAGGGTAATTGCATACCAAAACTGGCAATACATTTATAACCGCAAAATTTAATTTCCAAAATTTCTAATGAATATGGAGTTACAATGTTTTTATCAAGTCTAAGTGCAAATAATATGGGGGAATACGAGCCAAAAGGTGTAATATATAGACTACAAGCTACTCGTATAAAAAGTGTTTCAAACCCATGAAAAGATACACTTTTGATTTTCCTTTGAAAAGTTCTTAGCCAAACATACTTAATGAAATCACACGATTTTGAGTTTATTTTTATTTTTCAACATACTCTCCTCCGAGCTCAAAAGACTTTTTCCATCGACCCGGTAAGGCATCGATACCCGTTTTAAAAAAATCTTCGTCTAACTCCTCAAAATAAGCGTCCACGGCGGCTATGACCTCTTCATTTGTAAAAAAATGTTTACCACCTAAAAATTTTTTCAGCTTTGGGTACAGATAAAAGTCTGACGGTGCTAAATCCGGTGAATATGGGGGATGAGCATTGCACAGAGGTGTGAAAGCGCGCATTGTCCTGATGAAACAAGACTTTTCTTCTCAATAAACCTGGACGTTTTTCTTTGATTTCTTCTCTCAAACGACGCAACGAGTTGCAATAGTAATCGGAGTTTATTGTTTCACCCTTTTTTAAATAATCCACGAGAATTATACCCTTTGCATCCCAAAAAACGGATGCCATGACTTTGCCCGCCGATAAAACCACCTTTGCCTTCTTTGGGGTGGGTGATCCTGCTCTTTTCCATTGTTTCGACTGTTCTTTTGTCTTGGGTGTATTGTGGTGAACCCAGGTTTCATCCATGGTTATAAATCTTTAACAACAAACAAATTCTATTGGGTCAGCTTCATATAACTCTAAACAGTCGCGAGAAGTTGTGAGTCGGTTGCGTTTTTGTTCCACTGAAAGCAGTCGCGGTACCCACCGCGCAGACACCGTAGAGAATCCAAGTTCAGTAGTAATTATATGATGTGTTCGCTCAGATGCGATTCGTACAGTCTTAGCTATCTCCTCAACAGTCAATCTTCGATCAGATAAAATTAAATCACAGATTTTTTCTTTGTTTTGATCAGTGGAAGCAGTCGAAGGCCGGCCACTACGGGGCTCACCTTGAATGGTCTCACGACCACGTTTAAACTCTGCCACTCAGTTTTTAACAGTCGCATACGAAGGAACGGCCTCACCCAAAGTAGCAGACATGTCTTCATGTATAGCTTTTGGAGTTAAACCTTTCAAATTCAGGTATTTTATTACTGCACGATGTTCAATTTTATCCATTTTCAAAAATAGCTCTGACTTGACTTACGGTATCACGTGTAAACGAACAATGAGTTACTGTGAATAAACTAAACTGTGCATACTTATTGCTAAATAATGTAACTACAAAATGAGGGTAGTTATAAAAAAAAAACAATGACTTTAACCATGTTAGGCTAAGAACTTTTCAAATGACCCTCGTACCTATCGTGATCGTATGAAGGTTGTATATCCATCATTTTAACATTTTTAAGACTCTATAAACTGATATCAGGTTAAATGTTACAATAGACCTTTCCATTGTTTTTTTTAGAAAAAAACGTTTTATTTCGTATATAACAAGTGAAAAATCTTGGAACTTTAAATTCTACTAACGGAAAAATAGTATCTGACCTAGCTATCTTTTTCAGCTTCCTTTGCACTTGATTATGTGAGTAGACCAAATTGAATCATAACGCTATGGAATATGCTATCTTTTAGTATTTGTTCTTTTTCACAGCGATAAGTTTTGTTAGTAATTATAATAATTACCATGCCATGTGATGTTCTGCATCTGCCAGCATATCTTCATCCAGCGTTGCCAACCGTACGAGGTTCCTCGTACAAATACGAGATTTGTGGTCTTCCGTACGAGGTATGAGGACACTATCAACCTCGTACAATTATGTACGAGATTTTGATAATATGGCCATACGAACATTTTGCATCACCATTAGCATTAGTATATAATAGTAAAACTAGTGCCATCTATCAGAACTTGTAGGAACTTCTTACGTCAAAAATTTCATTGCTCCATTTACGTGATGATTGTCTATGGTAGCTATCCCGTCAACCAGGAAATCCCCAAGTAATAAAATATTTCGTTCTTCGCAATAGTCGTCTCTGTCACACATAGCGCAAATGTCTACTTTCTCTGTTCCTTCTTTCCGTGTTCCATTCATTGCATGACTGCCGTGTTTAGTTGTACTACGTTAGTACCTACGTGTAGCTAATTGAAGTTTCTGTAAAAAAGAAGATTTTTATTGCCTTGCAAATTTTCGTAATAATATAGTCACATTTAGTTTTTTTTTGTGATTTTACTTGAGTAATAAAATAATAAAGATTTTTTGAAATACAACACAAAGTGATGTTTTGTTTAGTAGGAAACTTGCAATAGTTTATTTCATTGAGTAAAAAGTCCTAAATAGTAGTTCAATATGCCTTAATTTTGGTTTTAGTACGTTTTCAATGCATAATAAATGTACGAGGTTTGAAAGTCAAAATACGAGATTTTTAACTGCATATGTACGAGGGATATTTTTTTACGGTTGGCAACCCTGTCTTCATCGTTCTGTCGCGGACTTCTTCCCGCGCTTTTGACGAGTGACATTGTGGTTTTACTTGAAATTTTTACAATTCAGTATAAAATTATTTTTGTGTGACAATTTCGATAGTATTTTGTAACATAAGGGCTAGTGAAATTATACAGTAATGAAAAAACTCAAATATAACACGTTTATGCACTTTTTGGAAGACGTGAATATGTTCATCAAAAAAAACCTTGTAAAAAATCGGCCAAGTGCGAGTCGGACTCGCGCACGAAGGGTTCCGTACCATTATCTATAAAAACAGCAAAAAAATCACGTTGTTGTATGGGAGCCCTCTTAAATATTTATTTTATTCTATTTTTTAGTATTTGTTGTTATAGCGGCAATAGAAATACATCATCTGTGAAAATTTCAACTGTCTAGCTATCACGGTTCAAGAGATACAGCCTGGTGACAGACGGACGGACGGACGGACGGACAGCGGAGCCTCAGCAATAGGGTTCCGTTTTACCCTTTGGGTACGGAACCCTAAAAATCACTATCGTTTTACGGGTGGTATTAAAACTGGGTTGATTGGGTCGAAGTACCCTTCCCAAGTATTTTTTGAGCACAGTTCCTGAAGCTGGAACATAGAATTAAGATTTTCAAATGATTGTAAACTGATGACTTGGCTGTATGGGCTAGATCCCTTTGCCTTTCCCCTCGGGGATAAAAAGAACCAACCGTTCTGTTTCGTATCGAATAACTTTGAAATGAAATAAACTTTTTATTTTTTTTCATTACGTTTGTTTTTATTTGAACTAGAAAGTTATTATCATGGATAGTACGTTTGATTTAGATGAAGAAGTGAAGGAACTACTTCAGAACTATAAACATAAAAAAGTTACAACATATGAACCCTGTAGTCTTAAAAATGTTAAGGAGTGCCTCATTGGACTTGGCGAGGTTTGTACTTATGTATATTCAGTTTCAGTGGACGAATCTAATAATATATAAAATTCTTGTATAACTGATCAAAGGCTAAATTAAATATTCGTCTAAGGAATAAAGACTTGAATACTTTCAGGAGTTTGGATTACTCAATATCAATTATATTTTTAATCCTCACACTGATGCGGAGAAGAATACGCTACGGCCCGAAGCCCTCGTGCACCTTATCAATTGTGCATGGACTCTGTTACACTACTACAAAAATATTTCTGAGAAGATTGACCACCTGACAGAACAGAACCACATATTTGAACATAACAATAAGCAGTTAAAAGTAAGAATATTATTAAGATGCATTTCATGCTATAGGCTTCATAATAAACCATAATTGATCAATGGTTTCTCTTTTTAGTCTAGTATTTGCAGGCTTAAAGAAAAAGTCGAATATGAGAAGAATGAGGCAAAAGCATGTGTTGCATCAGTGCAAAGAATTTCTGACCGCTCTCATGAAGTGGCACATTCTCTGGACGATACCCGCGCAAAGCTAGTTAGAGTTACCAAACAAAAAGAAAGTGCTGAGAAATCATTACGTAATGAAATAACAAGGCTTAAAAATGATAATGACAAATTGAGAGACAGAATTAGGAACCAATCAGGTGAGAATTCATGATTTTTGATAAAATGTCTTTTTGAGACATATAGTGCATATAAACAGCCTAACTCCTCTTTACAAAAAATCACACCTAAGTAATAACTTCCTAGAGTGTTGTTATGTTCCTGTGAGCAAGTGACATTACCTGTAAGCTTGTGAGGAGTTGCTGTGCTAGCATTGGTGGTGGTAATATCCTAGCTATATATACTCTTTGTATTGTAAATATTTCTAGGCTATGGTAGCCACTTATCATCAATTGGGCCATATGCTTACATGGTTGTTGAAATAAAAAATAATCTTTGATGCATGTAGAAGCATACCTTAGAGGATTAAAAAAATTGGTCTAGTTTTAGGAAAAAAGTTAAATGGAAATAAAATACAAACTATTTCATGATATTCACAGAGTTCAAGTGGATAATTATCTTTTAAATAGCATGTGGCTCATTGATGTGTTAGATATGAGGTCCTTAATTTCCATAGATAAACCAATTTTCTACATAATCATCAAAATCAGTCTAGCCATTTTTCGAGTCCATAGAGGACATACAGACAAACATTCATTTTTTTTATATATATATGGAACAAGATGACAGAAGGAGTATGCAATAGTATTTAGTTATTTACTAAATTGTATGCATAAGCATTATTTTTTTACCTCGCCGAAGTAGACGACCCTCTTTAAAATATGTTGGATTTGCCTTGCCTTCAACCCTGGGCAAAATATATCATGTAATGTAATAATAGACAAAATCATTGTTCTTGTTTACTTATCATTTGTATGGGTATCAGACTAAAATAAATGAATTATTATTTCACTGTTTTATTAACACTTTTTTTTTACTTTTTTAGGTATATTGTTTACAAAAAAGGACACATTCAAAAATATATAACAGGTGTACCCCCTGATAGCTGAGCAAGGACTCTAAAGTAACAGTGCTGGAAAATTTATTTTTCTCAGCTTTCACAGGGTTTTCATCATGAGGAATGGTGACGTCAATGTGAACTGTATGTTGCGTCCCCTGGTCTATTACCACAATATCAGGCTTATGGCTACGGTAGTCTATGATAATAGAGACTAGTCCCAGTAGAGTATGACTTTACCATTCTAGAGAACTGGTGCTGGTGCATACTTCTAATACGTACCTCAGAGTTCACAAGGTTATATTAAGTGTAAGTTGCTGATATACCACATCAACCCTTACTCATCCCACTGCAGGGATTTGGGTCTCCCTTCAAAGGGGTTTAGAGTATAATTCGCCACGCTGCTCAAATGCGGACTGGCGGAGGCCAGTGTTTTCAAGCCGTCTGAGGGTCGACATTGCGCAATGACGCCATCGAGCTCGTGTGTACTCATAGATAATTGATTTTGCCTGTGTAAGACTCGCCATTAGCAAGATGACAACAACCGTAAACTATATGCCTGAGTGACTCAGGATGGTGGCATTCTCGACAAATGTCAAGCATACCGTCCTTCAAGGTAGCGATGGCAAGCACATTTCGGTAATTAATAATCTTGATAACTTTGTCCATAATTGCACATACAAAACCTTTGGTCTTCCCAAATAGGTTACGGAAACGTTACTAGGACACTAACATAACAAGTACATATCGGGCCAATTAAGAGTCCGATAGAACCGTCCATGTAGCTCCTTACCCTTACATATATCCTTGCGGTACTGAGTACTAAGCACCATTTGTTTACGTCGGTTCTTGCTAAGGATCGCGGCGTAAGGCCTTTAACAACAACTACAACGTCACAATGTATTTCACTTTCACGGTAGAGGAATTATTCCGTGCGACTGCATATGTCACGCTTGTGTATGTTCTTGACATTCAAAAAGTCACAACTTCCAACTTTTGATGATATATACAGTCTCATGACAAATGAATGTGTATGGTACATGTCATATGTAGTTGGTTGTTTGCTGACCTTTATATCCAGAGCGTCTAACTCAGTCTGTGCCATAACTTAACTGTTGAATGCACGCGTTTTTTGCCACCTGAAAATTTACTTTTCAGTACTTTTGTCAGGTGACCAAAGATACGTGTTCCGTCAACGATTTTTTTATGTCCCCACCAGCTATACCTATATACTCTGATATACTCTCTTTAGGCTCTCAGTATCATAGTATTTGAGAGTTACAAACGATCAGAGTTTACAACTAAATGCAGAAACACAAATTTGTTAACACCAAAGTCTAGTTGTTGCTGAAATTTTCAGTTACTTTTAGCAACTTCGCCAAGTCAGTTTTTGCTGCAAACAATTTGAGATCATTCCTGAATAGCTGATGAGAAATGATCTCACCACCTCTTCGAGGTCGGAAGCCTAACTTTCGTCAGTTTTTCTAACAGGGTCGGGCAAAACCACACCGGACTAAGACTGTCGCCCTGAAAAATGCTGCGTGATATCCTAATGGGGTCCATCAAACCAGAAGAAACTCTATTCCTTATTCTGTTTAACAAAGTATGGTTGTCCGCTGGTCCATACATGAACAGAGAAAAAGCATAGAGTTACATCTACTTTATACAATTTTAGTACCCGTCTTAACCACAAATGAAGCACCGAATCATATGTCTTTTTGTAGTCAATCGAAGCGGTATATAGATTCTTCCTTTTTTGGCGAACCGTTGGCAGATAGTCATGTCAATTGGGAGAAGCTCTTTGTGCAGCAGTGGCAAGAATATTATAGTCAACAATAAATATAAGGAGAATAAGTGTAAGGAGCTTGTTTAGCGATGGCAAGCACATAATGGTTTTTTTTTGTTTTTAGCTTCCCTAGAACTGCCGTTCTTATAGAGCAGGAAGGTAATTCCAGTGGTCATGAAGCTTGAAAGAATCCCAGCTTTAAGGGCATCTTGGAATTGAGTAGACAAGAATTCATACGAGTGACGAAACTACTGAAGATAAAAGTTACGCATTCTGTCCGGATCTGGAGGTTTCCAATTATGTGCCAGGTGGAATGCACAGCTAACGTCTGATTTGGTACTTGGCCGTTGACCATCAGTCATACAATCTGTCTCTCACTTTCGGGATACCTTCCTTTAGTCACATTAGAAAATCCGATTCTGATGATAGCTATCTACTTTTTGCCTAAACCGTCGAATACAGTTTGGCCAAGCATAAACTTTCTGCTTCAAGAAGTCCATATGCTGACCCAGTACATATAGTCCTGAGCCTTAACATAGGTCCCAAGTGGATTCCCGGTGCGCAACTCTATGATGGTTAATCCCAGACCTGAAGAAGATTAGCAGCTTGCCATTGGGGCTTCCAGTCACGCGAATACGCCGATAGATTCTTAGCTCGTTACATAGACGTAGTTTAGCAGATTCCAAATATGCTAAATTACTTTTATGCACGGGTAAACGTGGTTGACAAGGTCTTTGGGCAATTGGAGTAGATCAGTATTCACAAAAAAATCATCCAGTGCTGTCCTCAATTACTCATTATTCTGAATTAGGTCTCTGCTTGTGTTTACATAGCTCTATGGCACTGCCTGATCCTCCGCCTGCATCGATGCCGAATTAATATTATTTATTGGGAGTCGTAGCATTGGAAACCTGGCCTAGTTCATTGATTGTGTGAACAAGCCGCTTTGCCTGACGTCTCAAGTGCCTGAAGCATCCGAGCATGGTACTCACTGAGATTAGACAATTGACTGATGTTGCTACTGCACACTTAGTCTATTTCAGCTACTTTCATAGCATTATGTCGTAATTTTCAAAATTTAGCGAAAATCTTAGAAGCAAGAATAAATTGCGTATGCCTGTACAACAGCTTGGTAAGACTAGTAGACTTTTATTGTACTCGTAAATTGTATTCGATTCTATAATAAATTACCTGAAACAGTTCTGTCATTGCCTGACAATATGTTCAAAAGGTACATCAAAAATACTCTGTGCAAGAAGGGTTATTACAGAATCGATGAATATCTAACTGACAGTCGTTAAATTCATCTGACCACCTCATGCATCGCACTACACCACCCCGGTAGCGGGAGCATGTCGCGAGGCAGGGTGCCCCAAAGACCCTAAGTTGGCCGGCATCGGGGCCCGCCCTTTACGTCGCACAAGTCTTGGCGGCGACGGAGGCGCCGCCGGTGGCCCGTTCTCGTCGATCGACACGTTGCAGGTCGAAGATATCGCATGTTGGTCCTCCGACGACGAGGCGTGCGTTATGTGGCTCTTGTCTCCTTGCTGCTTACTATGAGTATTATTAATTACTCTCAATGTCGATAGTAGAGTAGTATTAGAGTATAGTAGGTAGCTTGAATTTTAATTAAGTCATGTCTATTATTGGTTTTAGATACACGACCATCATGCAGCGACATGTGTGATTTAACTCTACAGCAGTTAAAAGAACGCGACAGGAAGCATAGAACAGTGATAGCTCAACTACAAAACAATAACCAAAATTTGATGCAGGAGATATTAGCTCTCAAGGAGGAAGTTATACTTAGTGGTCTCCACGAATTTAACATAAAACAGGAAAAGAAAAAATAATTTGCTATTTTTTTTTCATTTATGCCATTTGAATCTAACTATAATTTAAGTAATTATAAGGAATCTTTGCTTAAGTTAGTAAAGACCAAAATGCTGATATTACGTAAGAACTTAATTCTACTTGATTTATACCTTAAAGTCAAAGAAACATTGACATATATGTTCCACTAGAATTTCACTTCATATACAGTAATTTTCCATGACGTGCTAGATGGAAAATTTGCATTATCTTAAGTCTCTTTTTGCTAGTAAAAATGAGAAGCGCTATTGATACAGAAGAATCTACTTACCGTGCTGCAATCTTTAATACACTTTTTACACATGGCGCATTCCACAAATATTGCTATTGTAACAAATCAATTTAAAATTTGGACATGGGAAATTTAAAATGACAGGAAACAAATTGGTTGTGTCAGGTACAATCTAATATTAAATTAAGAATTAATTTTTGTTACACCTTACCAAATTACATATTGGAGTAAAATCTTTCAGAAGTTTATATGAATTAAAATATGCTTCTGTGTTAGATGTTTTCATTACAAACTGTAAAGTGAATGTGAGCCACTGGTAGATTTTCAATTAGAATTGATTATGACTAGAATTGACCGTCATTAGATCAACGCGATCAATTCATATCATAGTACTGACATAGATGTTGTTGCAAAGAAAATTTATATTTTTTATGCTTGATACAGAATATAGTAGTAAGTACTTGTTACATTGACGAAAGATGACAATAATAATTGTTTGCATGATAATTTTATAACCAGCCAGTATTTGCAAACTAATCATTAACTAATAATATTTAGATTAACGACTTTATTTGCTATTACTATTTGATCTCATAAAATTTGTTCAGTATTTAATTTTGCGATAATAGATTAGTACCCTTTAGTGTCCATGATAAGATAAGCTGTTAATTTTGTCTGTTACTTGCATAATTGTTATTTAATTCTAGTATCCTTTAAAGTAAGATAACCAAAACACAGTGTGCCTTTTAGGTAATAAAGTTAAAAATTAACTCCCGTTACCCACAGCCTAACTTCGATACCCAACTAGTTAGGGTCACGGAAATAAAACTAGCCCTTGGACTGCCTTTAGAATATATGTAGAAAAAAATGATGTGCTTTAGGACCACAGGTGTACATCACAGAATTGAGCTGCTTTCCTACAGGAAGATGGTACAAGCATTTTACCTCAGTGTACCTTTAATAATATGCACTGTACTTCTTTTGATAAAAAGATATATAAAAAAAAATATGTACACCCACCATTCTAACGTTAGCACTGCAGGTGTACATTTTTTTTCGAGAAGGAGATGCCTTTTTCACCTTTTTTTTTGTTATAATACGTACCTGCTGTGTTCCTGTATATAAAAATATAAAGTGAGCAAAATGTTTACAAGTATGAGTACAAAACGTCAAGATAATGGCGTATCTTATGTATCAATTATAGGACCATTTTTATTTCTACTCGATACATATTTCATAATATTTATTTAAAGAAGAAAGAAGTATCAATTAATATCGCTACTTCCATGACAAAATACGATGTATTATTTTTGAAATTGAAAATATTGTTATATGTTAGTCTACTAGAGATAAGCAAATTCGTAAAATCTCACAAGTGTATTATGTAATTATATGTTTAATGATTATTTTTTTAATTTTATTTTAACTACATAAATTTAAACTAGTAACTACAACTACATAAATTTTAACAAAATAAAATACTATTATTAATTAATTAACTACTATGTAGTATTTGTCAGTTTATTTAAAATAAATGTATGATGGTGATACATGAGATACGGCATTGTCTTGACGTTTTGTACTCGTACTTGTAAACATTTTGCATACTTTATATTTTTATATACAGGTACACAGCAGGTACGTATAATAACAAAAAAAAAAGTGAAATAAGTATCTCCTAATCGAAAAATAAATATACACCCGCAGTTCTAACGACAGAATGGCGGGTGTACATATTTTATTATATATCTTTTTATCAAAAGAAGTACACTGGATTTTATTAATAGTGTACCATTACCAGGTACAGGGTCGGACTGGGCCGGAAGGGCCCGGATGGCTGACACAAGCCCGGGGCCCGAGACTAGATGATGGTAGATGGGATACTATCGGAAAATACTAGGAGATATACAAATTGAGATAAACAAATTATAAAAATTAATTATCAACGATGTAATAAATTATTAGGTACGGACAATAGCACATCAGGTTACCCACTACCACTATAAAATGACTTGCCTCAATAGGCGAGTTTCATATAACTCAAGCTAAAGTCAAGGTATAGTAACCTGATAGATATTCCAATAATTATTAATTACCTTTATTAAACACACGTTTAAGAAATCCGTTCTTTGTAAATTTTTAGACACTGATATTAATTATATAGTCTCTCCTCTAACATTAATGGGCTGTAGGTTATTTTTTTCCCTATTTTTTAATACATATGTACATTACCTACTACACACCTTTAAATATTGTTTTTGTTTTTAAATTACACTTACATAAAATACCTTTGAGTGCTTGGTTACTTTTGCAATGATGTCCTATTATTGGCTTTTGTATTATATACGTAGGTCACACAATAAGTTGTGCGTAACTTAAAAAAACAACATGTTATAACCAAAATATTATGTTTATTGCTTTCCAAAATAGTCTCCTTTACATTTTAAACATTTTTTCATGCGATCGAACAATTTTTTAAAATAGGAGGACCACAGATCTGATTGCATGTTTTCTACGTACTGATTGAACGCTATCACTGCCTCTTCGGAGTTGGTAAAAGTGAAACCTCCCATCAAATCTTTGATTTTGGGGAAAATACAGAAATCACAGGGTGCTAGGTCGGGGCTATGCGCAGGATGGATACCGTTGTACTTTTTCGGAAGTTAAAAATGACTTTGTTTTGTTGGCCGTGTGTGAAGAAGCGTTGTCATGATGTAGGAGAACGCGGCTTTTTGGTCGTCTTTCGCGAACTTTTTCTAACATCCTGGGTAAACAAATGGTAGAATACCACTCGGCATTAACACTCTTTTGATCTTTAAGTGGAATTGTGCAGATGGGACCCGTAGCTGAGAAAAAAAACGCGATCATTTTTTTACCAACGTTTCTCGCCTGCCTCACTTTTGTTGGCATGTTCTTATTTTCAAACACCCATTCACAAGATTGCTGTTTTTTTCGGGTTCAAAACAATAAATCCACGTTTCGTCTCCTGTGACAATGTCATAAACAGCATTAGAATGTCCGTGGTCGTACTTCAGTAGCATCTGTGAGCACCATTCCACGCGAGCATTCTTCGTGTAAAATTTTCTGAATTTGGTTCATACCAATCCCCAATAGTTCTCGAATTGTCTCATAGGTAATCCGCGGGTTTTCTTCAATTAGCCGCTTAACAGTAGCCACATTATTTACGTTGACGGCAGTTGAAGGCCGCCCTTCACGAAATTCGTCATGTAAAGGAACTCGACCTCTCTCAAATTCAGCAAACCATCGCCTCACGGTGCTCAAAGAAGGTGCTTCTCTCCCAAAAGCATTTTGAAGACGAGCAGCACAGTCTTGCGGAGAGAGAGAGAACTTTTAAAATCATAAAATATCATCGCTCTAAAATCTTTTCGACTCAATTCCATTTTCGTTGCGTACGTAGAACTTTGATGTGTGATAAAAAACAATTGACAAATGATTTCCCGCCAATTATTTTTTTTATTACTAAGTAGGTTGCAACGTTTCAAAAAATATAACATTCGAAATTCAAATAGTTCCGATTAGCTAGAAGTGCAAAACTTTTAGTGTGCCCCGTGTATAAACAATTCAAACATGTATATTAAATATAAGTTGTTGGATATCTTAATCAATAATAAAATAATAAGTATAACAAATAATATGTAAAGCTAGCCAGTCAATATTTTTTTTTAAAAGAGGAGAACTTTCACCTAGGTATGCAGTTAATGACTCGATCGTAAAAGCTGCTGTTCTCGTCATCCTTGATTAGATCTGATCCTGTGTATAATCAACGAATCCAACAGTGCTAGCCCACAGTAGAGAGCGAAGTCTCGTTTTAATGCGCTTCATCGTTGAAAATCGTCTCTCAGAAGTCACTTGCGTGAATGAAATTGTGAGAATTACACACTATGCAACATATAAGGTGCTGTACATGCCGATATCCATGCATGTTATACTGTGATAAAAGTTTACATGCACATGGTATGGTATGCAACTTTGACAGACGTCCAAACCACTTCTGAAAAAATACATGGCGTCCTTTGTTGTTTGGTCTAAGACATCTTCGTCGTCTTCTTCTTCACTTTGTGAATCTGAGCCTTGCTATGTTGCCTAGAAGAAATGAGCTCACCCCAAAGAGTTTTAGACAGTTCATGAAAATTATTTGCAAAAGATTCCAGTTCTTTTGACAGCAACTCTCGATCGACATTTGCAATTGATACGACAGACTTTATAGTGCGTCATTAGGAATCCCATTTTCGTTGATTTTCTTGAAGTTTTTCGGGTCCAAACAAGCAGCATCTTTCATTAAATCTTCGTTGCAGATGAATTTTTCCAAATTTTTCATTTATTTTAACTAAAGCTGTATTAATAATGACTTTGTAGACAGAAATAGAATAGAATATGAAACAATGTAAAATGTAATGCGTTACACTATAATGATACACGTGTAAATAAGTTGATCCGATCAAAAAATATCGCCGTTCAGCAAAAAAATCAAAACTACTTTCAGGAGGTGGCTTGCTCCGGTTCAAGTTTCAATCATTTTTCGAATTTTTCTATTCCATTTCTCTCTAATTGTATGAACGAACTATCTGATCTAGTTTTAGTTACATTTAGGTCGCAAGAGCTGGGACCTAGCCTGCGCGCTATCCTACGGTTGCCGCAAGCCAGGCCCGTGGGGGGCCCGGCTGGCAAATGCCACCTTGACTATATGGCCAGTCCGACGCTGACCAGGTACCACCTTGTAGGAAAGCAGCTCATTTCTGTGATGTACACCCGTTGTTCTAACGCACATAAACAATTTAAGGGCACGGCCAAAGAATTTGATTCCCCGTATTTCACCATGTATGTTAAAAATCTGTTAAACTAATTGTTACTTTATTCGACAGCTTCGAGGGAATAGGCATTAAAATTGTATGACGTATTATACTACTTGACCTTAATTAGAATTTGTTATAATTTGGTAATAAATACTTAATATTACTCATGTGGTCGTTAATGCATACCTTACTCACCCTATTTACCACATCATTGGGGTTAATCCACACTGAAATGGGTGAGCGTGAGAGAGTGCCAGAGAGTAAGCTGCATGCACTTTAACAATGTGAGCGGCTCTGTTGCACACTTCTGTATCTACCCACCACTTATTACGACTGGACTACGTTAGTACTATTATCTATTCTGTGACTTCTTCCTAGAGTTACCCCATTTCCTAATTCATTATGATTGGCGGGGTCCGCTACTTAAGTTAGAATTTGGCGAGGATACTGATTTTTACGTAGAGCGACTGCCGTCAGACCGTCACATCCCTGAAGGGCAATCAGATCTTTCTTAGGTTAGGTCACAAGTCTTTCGAAATATAATTTCTGGTACGTGGAAGTTTACTCTTACTATGTTTACCTACATAAACATGAACACATAAGTTTAGTGGTAAATGTCATCAGAATTCGAACCGGTTGACCAGTCGGTGAAAAGGTCGGTTCTTTACCCACTGGGCTATCACTGCTCCCAAGCTATTTATTGTCTATACTATGACTATATGGTCTTTATTATAGAAAACTAGCGACCCGCCCCGGCTTCGCACGGATAGTAGAGCATATTTTGCCTACATGTTTTTTCTGTCGTCGGCTGGATGGTTTAGATCACAATTGGACCCGGTAGGTGGTCTTGTAAGCGAGTTCTAGGAAAAAAAGAGGAGGCAAACTAACGACAACATTCAGGCAGGACTACGCCTGTCGGGGCCATCATTTAAATTATTATCATTATCATCATTTAAAGAATTATCATAACTTGTATGAACTGCTTAAGGTAACTAACGTATTTAAGTTGATAGGGATATCCAATGAAAGCCTCCAGGCGGCTTTACTTTTTCCGACATTTTCAACAATTATCGTCATATTTCAACTGATTTACACAAAACCTTAACAAATTATACACCTAAACCTTCCTCAAGAATCACTCTGTCTATTGGTGAATATCCGTCCAGTAGTTTTTGAGTTTATTGCGAACAGACAGACACGGCGTGGGACTTCGTTTTATAATATGTACTTAGTGATGGTATAGTGCCGATATGAAGCACCATGATAGAGTATCCTGGAAACTAATATGACGATGCACTCCGTTAAAATAACTCTACAAACTTTGTAGGAGCACTGTATATGTTGTTACATTAGGAAAATAACTATATTTTTTTAAAGATGTGACACGTAATATCAATGTCCAGTGCGGTTAGCAGAGCATCAACCGCGCGCTTGCCATTGACCTTTCTTGATACACTTATTTACGACATACTTTGTTAAATTTATTGGAATCTAATATACCCGGTCAGTCGTTATTTATTTGAGTCCTTGCTGACATTCCCAAGTAAATAAGACTGCGATATTTTGTATCCAGTGATGCCCAATTTTCCAACAAAATTTCCCAGTACTAGTACTCGGCGATTAGGGAGGTTTCCATTTACAATAGAGTGTATTGGAAATGGAAACCTCTAGTAGTTATTTCAGTAGGTTTGACGCTTATATTTTCTAAACCAATATATACACCATGTTAAATTGGAAAGTTCTAGAAAATATAATTTCTTCCTTAGCGATATTTTTGAAATTTGTCAAACTAAAAACTCTACAATGATATTTATTATGCAATACCTATGGATTGGTAAATTATCTTAAAACAATTTTGTTCTACATCTATTGCCATATATTTACTACTTTATTTTTAAAGAGGAAGGTGTGACTTTCACTCCTTTTCTCGGCTCTTTCCCTTCATAACTTCAGTTTTGTCCTGAACGAAAACTGACTAAGAACATTTATTACCAATTTTAGTAAAATATAACAAAATAAAAAACTACTGTTTTATCTAGATGTGTACCTCTAACAAACGCGTAGTGTTGTGAACGTGAAATGAATATGCAATACCTTAGGTGAACTGCTTCTTGTTGATCGTATGAATGCCAGTTTGAATTAGGCCCTATCTAACTAGTTGGATTTATTGTTACGCTATGTTTTGCTAAGTAAAACAAATAAAAGTTCTTAAATGCATTACGTACAATAGTAAAAGCACCATAATAAATACCTACTTAACTATAATTTGTTTGCTCTTGTAACTTCGTGGTTTGCAAAGTGGTAATAGGCAAACGCTTAGTTGCTCAGCTCAATATGACTCGAATAGTAATAAGAGCGTGCGACAATAGGTCATATCATATGCTAGCACGGCTGAATGGTATACGCTTGTAGAATTAATTATGGTGTACGCCACTCGGTCGTCGAGTACTTTATATTATTTGACACCACTAAAAACAACAACATTTGGCGCACGCAAACACGCAACCAATTGAGAGCTCTCCGTACAAAACTGATTCATTCGGTATCCGATCGCGACGGTGCGCGCGCGCTTTGTTTCGCTCTCCTGTAAGCCTGCGCTTTATCACGACAGTTTCCGCAAGATTGATAAGATTATTACATCACAGTGATACAGTGATTAGATTTTTCAAGGAAAAGTTTTTTTATTCTAATACCATACATTTAGAAAAATCGCAATGTGTTAACGCGTTGTGCGTGGAACAATATATTGAGTAAAATTAATCCTGGTGGTGAGTGGATAATTTTGAATGTGGTACCCAACATGGGTACGAAGAAAACGCTGAAGATAACAGTGGTCGGAGATGGAATGGTTGGCAAGACCTGTCTGCTATACGTTTACACCAAGAATGAATTCCCCGAAGAATATGTGCCTACAGTGTAAGTAGATCACGCATTGATCGGTGTCTGTGATGCTTGGTCTCTAGGACGGGCAGGTGCAATGCAGGGTCAGCGGGGCAAGTGCGCTGTCAAAGTTACGTGAGGACAAGCCACTAAATTAGCGAATTGATGTGGTAACTCGTCGCGCGTAGGCATTCGTGACGTCATTATCTATGCAGCTCAGTGTGGTTTGCTTAGTACAACAAGTGTTCTGGATTTCAGTTTACCTTATAATGATATCACGCACATTTGTGTTATTCACATAAAGTTTTGCTGTGAGTCAGTCACTTATAGACAAATGTGTTTCTATTCCACGTTCAATAATTTAATTAATTTAGGTAGATAAAAATGTGTTTTGTATGTATTTGAATCGCATGTAATTAATATATGAACTAGTCATTAGAAGATGACTAATGCTCAACTATGTTAATGTTTCCGAAGGTAGATTAATTTTCTACAAAATAATAATATAAGATGTTGCAATTTCACTACACGTGTTATCGGCACCAAAACAGATCTCTAGGTTTCGTTAAGCCAGACCTTGTTTACTGAATTGATAACCAAACGCGAGGTCAAGGCGTCCGAATCTCATATTTGGCAATTGGTTTCTAATAATAATAATTAAACAAACAAGTTTTCACGATGATCAAATTTACGGGCTTATGTCATAGCTATGCTATAGGTACCTACGGAAACGAAATTTTCCGGTTTATTATTGCTGTTAAATATCATGCGTCATCGATACATCAATAGGTTTATTTGGTTTAGAATATGTGCCATCAGTTAGGATTTTAAGTGGCTTCTGTCAGCGTCACCATTTTTTATTTATTTTAATTAGATATCTGTACACCCCAGCTGAGAATTTTTACAATCCGCAAATAGGACCCGTTTTTGGTATTCATATTTCGTACCCATATATAAATATATATATTATATAAGTAAGTGTGATCTGATCATATATATATATATATGATCAGATCACTTACTGGGATACTGGGAATAAGTAGTATAATCCAGGGTGTTATGCATTTTTGTGAAAATCAATTTAGATATTTTCGGACATATTTATAAGAAGCCAAAAACATGACGAGTAGTAACAAATTACAAACTCTCATTTGTCTGTAACAAAAGGATATACCAACTTGAGTACCAAAGCAAATTTTTATTCAAGAACATTTTTTTAGTAATGAAGTAATTTCAGCGCCAAATATAGGGCCATCAGTTTGATCAGCTTAGCAGCAAAAGTATATGGAAAGGTGATTGAAAGGAGAATGAGGGTGAAATCCGATGAAATGCTGTGGGACGCACAAGGAGGTTTCCGAAATGGAAGGGGATGTACGGATCAAGTTTTCTCGCTCCGCAATATCGTAGAGAAGCATCTGGTCATAGACCGGAAGGTTTTCTGCGGTTTTGTGGATCTTGAGAAAGCCTTTGATAGGGTTGTGCGAAAGGAACTGTGGGACATATTGCCGAGATATGGGATTGACGGTTCACTGCTCCGTGCTGTGCAGTCCACTTACAAGGATTGCTCAGCATGTGTGCGGATAGACAGTGGCATGTCACCCTGGTTTGATGTCAAACAGGGTTGCATGCTATCTGCTAGGCTGTTTATCCTGTATCTCGATAGTTGTCTGCAGAGAATAAGGTCAACGAATGTGGGATTGCGTATGGGTGACCAAGTGGTGAACTGTCTGCTGTATGCAGACGATGCCGTGCTATTAGCAGATACACCATCTAAACTGCAAACACTGGTCACGGCGATGAAAGACGACTGTATGGAGAAAGGCTTACTACTGAATGCGAAGAAAACTAAGATAATGGTATTTGAAAGAGAAGAATCCAGAACTAATGTAAGGATTATGATTGATGATGAAGTGTTGGAACAAGTGGATGAGTTTGTATATCTTGGATGCGCTTTCAGCAGGGATGGAAGGTACACCGCAGATGTGGAAAGACGAGTGAGTGCTGGGAATAGTGTGAATGGAGCGTTGGGAAAACTTCTTGGCAGTAAAATCCTGAGCCAGAAGGCACAACTCGCTATACACAATGCAGTGTTGGTCCCAACGCTAACTTATGGAAGCGAGAGTTGGGTATGGCAGAAAGAGCATGAAAGTAGAATAAACGCGGTTGAAATGCGAGCGCTGCGCAAAATTTGTGGCGTAAGGCTCGTAGACCGTATTCGCAATGATGATGTTAGAAATAGAGTTGGTCTGAAAGAGAGCGTCGGTGTTAAAATAAGAAGAGGCATGCTCCGATGGTTCGGGCATGGAGAAAGAATGCAAGATGAAAGAATGACGAAGCAGATATACAATGCAAAAGTGGAAGGATGTAGGAGCCGGGGAAGGCCAAGACTTACCTACCATGACCAAATTGGTCATGTTCTATCAGAAGGTGATGTCAGGAGCCCTAGAAACCGGCGTGCGTGCATGAGAAGAGCAATGAATGTTAAAGAAGCGAGTGAGATATGTAAGGATCGAGTCACGTGGCGCTCGGTTCTCTCTGCCTACCCCGCAAGGGATTTAGCGTGAAGTTATAGATAGATAGATAGAAGTAATTTCAGTTACAACATCTTTCGACCGTTTTTTTTGCGATTCATAGGACTAAAACATATTAGTATATATGAAGAATGTCAAATTTTTAATTTAAATTTCAAGAAAGTAGTTAAGTATTAGTAATTTATTAATTACGTTTAGGTGGTACCTATTCATTTATGCAGAAAGTTTAAGTTTGGTAGGTATATCACACCAAATCAACCTTCGAACGGGCAATCAATCCGTATTTTGTCTGGTCTAGGGTTGATCGAGCTATTGCTCTGATTTAATCTTTGGATCGAAAGAATAATAACTCCTTGAATCGATCCACTATCTGATTCGTATGACATTGAACCGATCTTATTCGATATTTGAAGCTTGAATTATAATCTGATAAAAATATTAAGTTACAGTATGCATGCAATATTTAATTTTAATGTAATGCATAGGTTTAGGTATTAACAAAAATTAGGATTGCCAAGGCCGATTCCAAAGCCGTTTAAGTGCCACTTGTCGAAGTATCAATTTTTCTTGTAACGTTTTTAGAATTTGTATCACAAAGCTACGGATTCAAACAATCTGTGTTTAATCTTTTAAAATAAAAATTGGATCTAGCCTGTTACGGTTATCGGTTAAAATATTTGCAGCTAGAAAAAACATGCGTTCTGAAGCGACAGATGTAGCAACAATTGACAGCTACTGCAAAGTGCTGTCCATTGTTGCTACATCTGTCGCTGAAAAGAAAAACAAATGGAAAACATTAATATACTCGGCGATAAAATTAACAAAATATTATTATCTACTTTCATATTTCGTAGACGTAATTATTTAGGCATAGGCGTAATTAATTTAATTTCACAAAACTAATTTCAATAAAGGTAGGCAGATAAGCACATTGTTGTAGTACTTTCTCCTCGGCAAAATGTTAATGGCTCACAAAGAAGATAGAAATTTAATATATTATAACGTATCATTTTTAGCAGTATACAATCATAATTTAAATAATATTAACGATAGGTATATTTTTCATGCGATCTTTTAGGCGTTAGATTACGTATCTAGGTGAATATCGCAATCTGATGATACGATGAAAAAAACTGATACGTAATGTCATGAATCGATGTTCCAGAAGGTAGCTTCCGCTCCAAATTTACACTGTCTCAGAAAGCCTCGTTCGAGACGGATACGAAAAGTTTTCACTCAAATTCCATGTATTTTTAGACAAAAATTTCCGATTCGAATATGGTGTTTCGATGCAACGTGAATACGCCTACAGGACCCTATTTTAACTCGCCACTCTCGGAATTACCTAAATCAAAGTAAAGGTTTTTTATACAACTACTTCTATTGGCAAACAAGCATGCGGCCCGCATCAGACGGTAAGCGGTCGCCGCAGCCTATTGACGCTCGCAACAGCATGGGGATGTTACTCGCGCGCTGTCAATCTTGTGACCTAAGGATATTTCGTCACAGTACCCAGTAATTTCTCTGGCATATCTCACCCTTCAAACCGGAACACAGCTATATTAATATAGCTGCTTGCGGTAGAAATAGGTGAGACAGAGGTACCCATGCAGACGACTTTTGTACAAAGTCTCCATCTGGTGAATAAGACTAAAATATTAAATGCTAAATTATTTTCCGATAGATATAAGTGTGTTTCTATAACATTCAATTCTTCGATCTATTAAGTATTAAGTTTTTACGACACAACCCCTACAAACTTCGACCATACAACTTGGTTAATAGAGTCGATGTTTGTAATGGATCGTCATGCTTTTTTGCAAAGGACTCTACATTAATTGTATATACCTACCCCAATCACCTTTACGCAATCAGGTTGTGATCAGGCTACTAATAACTACTAATTTTTGAAAACGTGTCGATGTGACCGTTTATATGTATGTACATCTTTCTAATACCTGCAGCTATATTAGACAACAAACCCACATACACTCTAAAGTCACAGTAACAGTCACATTTCAACCATCGTGCACGTCTTAGAACTGTTCAATTTCAAAACCATCCTGAAACACATCTTTTAATTATACTTAACACATCTCTAACCATCCCTCACAAAGGTACTCTACATAGCATGTCTTTCATTCATAATACATGCCAAACGCTAAAATAGCTAAAACAGTAGTCCGAGAAGTAGTTCTTTTTTGACGTGCATTAGATGAACATCTTCCACATCATCACTTAGATCATAAAAAACAAGTAGGTAACAGAAATATTTACAACGTAAAATAATAAATTAGTCACTAACAAAGAAAACCCTAACCTAACCCTAAACTAATAAGAAAATAAAAACTAAATCCAGGACCACTAATCAGAAGACATTTTCATGTGTTGATTAAAAGTCATCTCGGCCTCTTCTAACTTCATAACAGTTAATCCTTTCATCAGATATTCGATTTAAATAAATGCACCGAAAGGTCACGAGCTCTACTGTTTGAGAAGCTGAAAATAAAACATGTATCGCCGTGTACGAAACACTGACATTCTGCAAAAGGTTCGCCTTCCGAGTCGTCATTTTCATGCTTTTTAAAGCATGTTAAACAAATTGTGGTGTCCAAGTCAATATTAACACTTCTTTCATCTTCAAGTGCGGAAGAAAAATATATCTAAATATAAATAAATCTACGTTCCGGCTCCTGTGACAATGTTATAAACAACATTGAAATGCCGTGGTTGTATTTGAACAACGGTTCTGTTTCTTTTTTTTAACATGAGTCTCAAAGATCTATCGACGAACCGCTTAACAGTAATCATATTTTCCTCGGTGGTCGGCCGACATTCATGAATTTTATCATTCCGAGAAACACGTCCACGCCTAGCGTTTAGCGTATCAAAGTGTCACGGCGCTCGTGTGAGATGCTTCTCTATTAAAATCGTATTGAAGACAAACGAAGCAATCTTGTGGTCAAATCTTTACTTAATCATAAGAAAAACCTTAACTCGTGAATTTCGGTAACCGATTTTCCCTCTATTTTATCCTCCCAGGACCTAATATCTTTAACATAATTACAATAACACACATGCGATTAGAATCACGCGAAGTAAAAGAATCAAGTTTTGGATAACCCCTGGCCTACTTAGATGTATTCGAAATCACGACAAAATGCACAGGCAACTAAAAAGAGACCCCGACAACATAATACCTACTTAAAATTACGTATACGAGATATAGGAATTTTATTGACAGGATTCTTAAAATTAGTAAAAATAATTATACTTAATGAACAGTCATTCATTACACAATACAAAGGATAACCCAAAATCAACCTGGAGTGCTATAAAAGCAATAACGAACATAAATCCACCAACTACCTGTGCAAACTCACTCCTAAGACTACGTGAAAATCCAAAAACGTCTGTAATAACTTTTTCGTGGACATTGGCAAGAACCTAGCCCAGATTATACAAAGTCGGCAGCCCTCCAATCCAATCAATCCAATGGTGCCTCAACCCGAAACGGACTCTATGGCATTTTTATTAATGTCGACGAATGCGAAATTGACGTGCTGTTATCGGGTCTTTGCAGTGATTGTGCTGTTGGCTGGGATGGTATCACTGCTTGTATCATATAAACGTCGCGAGAGACCTTTGTCCCTTTGGTCACTTATATATGCCAATTAGCGTTATCCATTGCAATATTTCCTGATGCATTCAAAAAAAGCCTTAGTTCACCCAATATCCAAGTCAGGAAATAAAGATGAAGTTACAAATTGTCGTCCTATCTCAGTTTTATTTGCTCTATCCTATATATGCTTAACAATAGATTAGTAGATTATCTGGAATCTAAAATATAATCGATAATAATCAATTCGGCCTCGGACAGGGCATTAGCATAGCAGCGGAGGATGCATTGAGCTCGTTAATTGAAATAATCTAGATGATAAAGAGAAATGCATTGGTATGTTTTTAGACTTAACCAAAGCGTTTTACACTGTTTCAATTGCCTTACTTTTGGAAAAACTGAAGAGGATTAGAATTTGCGGACTCCCTCTCTTAATATTTAAAGACGCCATCGTACTCAGTGCGTCAAAATCGAAGAGATTATCAGCAATGATAAGGTCCTAGCCTATGGGATACCTTAGGGCTCTATTCTTGGCCCTACTCTTTTCGTCGTCTATATTAACGACCTTTGCAAGATGGCGAATCTTGCAAAGGTCGTTAATATAGACGACGTTTAATTAATTCACCACCGTAAAAATGTATACCTACGCAGATAACACTGCGCTAATCATTAAAGGCTTAAATTGGCCAGAACCTCTAAAGCGCGCGGAAAATTCACTCTCTATTGTCGCGTCCTGGCTAGATTCAAACCTGCTAAACCTAAATATTGAACAACAAAATACATAACTTTTGCCACGAATACAGTCCCATTACCTCCAGGTAAAGAGTTCACAGTTAAAGCTCACACTTGCCAAGGCACCATCCCGCAGTGCACGTGCCAGCCAATAGCCAGGATATCAGCTATCAAGTACTTGTGAGTTTGCATGGATCAATTTATAAAATGGGACCAACTAAATTGTAATATACTAAAATATATACTAATTATATATACTAAATTGTAATAAACTAAATTGTAATATCTACAATAAAGCAATAGGGTACTAAATATCTGTCCTTGTACCAAACGAGATACCAAGAGGAAAATTCAACGATGGCTACTGACACTAAAGTATTCAGATACCGAAGATCTCTTACCTAATAATATTTTTTAGTACGTCGCAAATTGAAACCTTGCAATTGTATCATAATTATTTAATACACATTAACTATAATGTCTTATGGACTAATGTGCCGATTTCGCTTTCCAATGAACTAGGACATATCTTCCAAATGTCACTTATCAGTTATTGCCCTACAAACAAGCTTCTATGCCCGCAAGCACATTCACACACATATTCACGCACCCTCAAAGACTTAAAGCACGTACACACACATAATCTCACACGCACCTTCATAAATATATAAGTACACACTCTACTTGATACTACTTTTATTTCAAATGTATTATTTTATAAAAGAGGGGGTGGAGAGAGACCTGTGTGGAATCTTTGTAACTGTTACACGAATTCCCAAATAACAGTAAACTAGTTTTGAAAATTATTGTTTACATTTTATTTATTTACTTTGTAACTGTCTTATTATATTTTAACCTCTTCACTTTTGAGTAGCTAGTCTCATCACTGGCTCTTTCGGGATGTTCCCCACCAATCGAGATACTTTTTGTAGTTCGATGGTGCTTTGTTAAATGTTGAAGCCACCGGAATGTGATGGAATAGCGCAAGGTTTTAAATACCTACGTAAATTAATATTCAAACCAAAAGAACGTGTTTATTTACATGTAAGAAACAGGTCAATAAAGTCTTTTTTTTATTTTTATTAAAATAATTAATAAATTATAATAGCCAGCAGAGTGCACCGTGTGCAGGTGAGGTCGTGTTTAACTGTAAAGATAATAGCCAGCCATTTACACCATTAAGCACTGTTTATTATCAGTGTCGTCATATATAACAATATATTCATAAGTGTCAATAGTTTGATAGTGTATATATAAATCATAAAATGTCGCGAAGTTTCCGTTTGTGCAATGTTTATGATAATCATGTATTGTGTCGAGTGCCTTCTTGAAGCCCGCCACAGACGTAGCTATAAGTTATAATTAATCTGTGCTCGCGACTTCGATCGCCATCGCCATTACTCATGATGACTGATAAAGGTACGGAGGAAGAATCTATTCTTGCCATTTTTGAGTTTTTTCTACAAAAGAAGAAAAACTGATGTTAGCTCATGTAACTTGCAGATTTTAAAGGCCACTTTGTTTTAATTTTGTTGTATTAATTATTTCAAACGTGTAGATATTTTTTGTTACTCAATGAATAGGTATTTGTCAATAAAAGGCCATTGAAACTTAATGTGATGTTCACCTAAACCTACCTACCAACCTAGGCTCGACTTAATCTTAACCAAACCATAATCTAAACCCGATCTAAATTATATTATAAACCCGGTTCGAAATCATACCAAAACTGAGATTAAACCGTACCCTAGCTGTGTCAAACCTAGATCTACAGGGGATCTAAACCAAGCCTAAACTCGATGTAAATTAGATCAAAAGCTAAGTTCAAAAAAGGCTGAAAAATGTTTATACAGGGTCCGCACTCCGTAAGTAATGCCCCTGATGTTGCAAATGTCCAAGAGCTGGTTGTTTGTCATCGGGCATCTGGTATGATTGTTTGCTATCTTACTGGTAATAAAATATAGAAACTCCTACATTTTCGCAATACATTTAAACTCCTTGACACGAAAGCTTTGGTTATTTTACCAATAACCAAAGCTTTCGGGAGAGAATTTGTTAATTAAAACAAGTGTTTCTTTTAATTAACAAACGGGACTTTAACATACCAACAATACCAACTCCTTGTTGTTGTGTTCCTGCCAGTGAGTAAACTCACCAGTAAGCATTCAAGAAATTACCGTTCTCACACGGCAACAGTTAGGCTACGTAATGTAGGAGACGAGAAAGACCATGCCTACAACGATCCAATTGGTCGTGCTTTTATCAGAAAATTATGCCAGGAGCTGTTTGAACTGGCAAGTGTGATTCTTAAAGAAGCCAGTGATGCAGGTAAGGAGTCATATTGCGCTCGGCCTTCTCTGCTTACCCCTCATGACTTGACGTGTCTATAGATAAATAAATAGATTCATAGGTATATAGGCATTCATACTAGAGGATAGTGACAATAGCACTTCCAACTTACTATGTTGGCATAGTGACAAAGCCTACGTAATTAGTATAAATCAGCATCATTTCGTTAATTATGAGCAATTTCCTAATTTAAGTAGTATCAGTAAGCTTTACATAGTAGTAGTACAGTCGTTGGGATGCACATGTAATGGATGTACATGCATTATTGATCATCGTTGCAAAGAATGCTGTGGATAGCCGCGGCTAAAACAGCATACATGTACCTAAGTAGTTAGCGTGCACTGCGGGCTGCACTATTTATAAAGTCAAATACGTCGCGGCATTGTTGTATTGTCAACCGTTTCCTCCTTATGAAACTGGACGCACGCCTACAGCTAGTCCGACTTCCTTGCAATGCGTCTGAACAAATGGGCCCACGCGTGCACAGTCAATGACCGACCGTCATTTAGTTAAATTAATTTGCAACTTACTATGATTGTAGATTTGTAACATTTTCCGGTTGTACAAACTGCGGAAAGGTTAAATAAACGAGCGTAGAATGATAACATTACGAAACACCGTTCATAGAGCGAAACAAAAGCTACTTACTTACCTAATTAGGTAGGCTACATTTTACCCGTGTGAATGAAAGCCATCGAACTCTGTATCTGTCTGTACTGTACAAAAGAAGTCCAAATATATCTTAATTGGGTGTCTGCCTATTAATATTATATTTATATCTTTCAGCTGATTTTTATAACGCAACTGGCTGACCCGGCAAACTTCGTACCGCCTCAGAATCAATACATGTTGTGTTAACTTATTAGCTGAATTAATATCAGTTTTTTATTAAGACAAAATGAATACTCAAAATGAATTAAGTATAATTCACATGGCAGCAATGCATTTGTTTTAAAGAAGCGAACGAAATGATTCTCTTACGCTATTTGCTGAATTGAAGCGGGAGAGAATTGGACTGACGGAGGTGGACTGTTTCTCCATTAGTTTGTCGATAAAGGAGCTGTACTGATCCGTCAAACGGAAGGGCTCCCGAACCCCCCGGAGATAGTCCCCTGGTCCCCACCATCCGGTCACCAACCGGCACGACGATCTACCCTGAGATTATGCGCGGTATGAAAGGGTAGCCTCTCAAGGTGGTTAGTCTTGATTGGGCCCCTGTACCTGGGCCACGGGCGGCCAGCGGAACGACCGTTTCAACGGGTCTCCCTGGCCGACGGGTCAGCTCAGTCCTTCTGTCAATGTATGGACAGAATCCACCACTGTTCCCGCAATATCGCATCAACAATCTCCCGAGCACTGGTTATACTGATCCCGAAACGCGACTTACTCACAGGTACGCCACTTCACGGGTGTTTCGCCGTGTGCACGGTGATAGCCAACCAGGCGGGTATTTTACCCTACCACCGGCTGAGAAACTAGATCCTCAGGAAATCCATTAGACGCCTCTCACGACATCCACGGGAAGAGAGAGGGCGGTGATTTTTAGTATTCTTTCTCCGTCACCGCACGGATCACTTTGCATTAAAGTATCTTACTTATTTACTTATTTGCATCAGTTGTTTGCGTTGCGTTAGATGTGCCAATTTAATTACAAGTAAAAAATAATATAGTTAATGTTAAGTAGAGGCATGCTTCGGTGGTTCGGACATGTAGTAAATATGCAAGAGCCATTCAGTCATTCTTTAAATGACGAAACCAGATAATAAATAATAATAAAAAAAAATCCAGACAAATTACACAGCACCACCGGTAGGTGTACCAAAGTAAGCGAAGTTTGTGTTATGGGTATTAGACAACTGGTAAACATACGTAAATACATTTTTTTTTTGTAAATACATACTTATTATACACAGAAAATACCCAGACCAAAACAGAAACATGAGACATGTTCATGCACACAAATGTTTGTCCTGTGTGGGAATTGAACCTACGAGTGCTGGTGACAAAGTAGCGTAACAGCGTGTTTCACCATTGTGCCACAGAGCTTTGTCATACACAACGCGAAAGTGGAAGGATGTCAGAGTCGAGGAAGACGAAGTCTCACCTATCACAACCAGATTGGTCGTGTTAGTTCGTGTATGAAAAGAGCTATAAATGTTAAAGAAGCAAGTAGGTATGTAAGAACCGGGACCTATGGCGTTCCGTTGACTCTGCCTACCCCGCAAGGTACTTGGCGTGAGAATGGATATTTAGATAGAATAATGATGTCAAATAATAAAAATAAAGACACATGGATGACTGAATCATTTTGAATTAGGTACCTTTATCTCAAATATTCAAAAATATTCTATTCAAAAGTATTTTTGACGCGCCTCTTGAAAATATTGTAGGAAAGTTAGGCAATAGTTTATTATAGTCGAATTGAATTTACAACAAAAGATCTTCCGGTCCTAACAAGACGTTGACGATAAATTAATATTTCATTCCTTAATCTAGTAAGTTGAAAATCTGATTTGGGGAATTGATTATTTGATGAATTGTTCAGAAGGGAATTAAACCTACACATATAATTGTAACGAATGTATCGAACTGAAATTATAATTGATATGTTCCAGGTTCGACAACTACATTGGTTTCATCACCGTAGATGATGAAGTGGTAGAGATGGCCTTGTGGGATACTGCGGGCCAAGAAGACTATGAACGACTGAGGCCTCTATCGTATAACCACGTGAGTTACGAAAACACTACTTAAATTTTTGTCTGCAACAACTAGCCGTTTTGAAACCTTTTATCAGAGGTACTACTACTCGTAAAGACTTGTACCACTGCAGCTAAAAAAACTGCAGATGTTTAGACTTAATATAATATTTGATTATTAAGTTATAATTTGTTTTCCCGGGATTAGAGTCGGTTTAGTGCCGGAAAGATCAGATCATCAGAAGTCAAATTGAAACCTAAACCTTCCAACTAAAACTTTCAATTATGACACGCATCAACTACAACGATTTCGATCAAATTTTTTATTTAAATACGATTTGATTTTTTTACTTTTACGATCGATATTACCAACCCTCTTAAAACACTAGTGATTGCTAAAGAAAAATTCGACTTCATCAGCAAAGTTGACCAGCGGCTGACCCTCTGGCAACCTGGTTCTCTAGTCCTTCACTGAGGTGGTAACTGTCAGTCGTTTCCATCTGATAATTGACAACTAAAGGGAAAACCAATTACTTAGTCCCATTGCCTCTACTACTACTCTACATTGAAAGACAACATTGAATAACGGGGGCTAAGCCACCTACCACCTCGTAGTGATAATTTAATGCTGAGAATCTCAATTTACCTAGCGAGATCTCTTTGTCATAAGTAAAGTGGGCAGTGGTGCTGATTCTATGTACTGTCGAGGTGTGTGCTTACTCCACTGATCAAGTCCGATCATCAGGAAAGACTGCTAATGCGTTTACCGGTGCCCAAAAGGGATGGTATCTATCAATTTACCTTTCTAGATAAATATCCGGCTATTGGCATCATGGCAGACAGAACGTGGTCAGCAACCAATACGGCTTACATCATAGACGTTCGACTAGTTAAGAGTTGCTTCAGGGACATGTTATGAGAATTGTTGTATTAAACTCTTAAGTTTAAGAAGTGAATTTTTGCCATCTTTGTGTATTCTACCGGTCCAAAGCAGTCGCCGATATTATACCTATAACTGTCTTTTACAACTTGCACCTTTCACATTCGACAGGGAATTAATCTGCTCACATTGGAACAAATACATAATAGTCGCGTACTGTGTGGTTTCGACGAACTTTATTCCAATCTTAGTGCCCAGTAATCTTGTTCATTACCGCTGTCGATATTTTATGAATGAGGGTTTCATTGGCATCATAATCAGCACTTAAAATTGATTAAAGGCACAGATTAAATAATATGTTTGCAGATAATAAGTACTGGTGATGCGAAGTAAGTTTTGGGGAGTAAGTCTTTTGTAGAATCAAAGCGACTTCAGCTGCTTGTGATGAACCCTGCTAATTGACTAAAGAGGTTCTGACGTAATAGGGGTAGGGCACATCACAGCAGCGACTTACCTTCTCCATCTCGCAGAGTACCGTAGCCAAATATCAAATTCCTAGAGACTTGCTACGTTCGTCAGCAGTAAACTCCAGGCACAGTATTCGTAGCGGGGTTGGCAGGTCTGTTAAAGACCACTAGGTTTCGAATGCCAAGGTCTACCTAGGTCGCCAATCTAGATAATTAGCTACGCAGGTCGCTAATCCACTTTACCCGCGGGCCGTAATTTGGAGACTCCTGATCTAAAACTATAATCTGTACATATATGCAAGTATATACATATTAATAATTTTCAATTGATAGTTAAAGTACTGTAAATATTTTTTTCGTCGTGTGGTAACGCTACCTGTTTTATTTTTATATTATAATAATATAAAATTAGATTATGAATCGATAAATTAGGGTTTTGATTATCTAGAAACATTGCGCTAATAGTTAATACACTTAATTTCTGATATTACTTTCGGTTTATACGCAATAAATATCTATAAATACGCTAGCACACGCATTACTGCAACAGGCGTGTTGACTGAGGGTCCGCTATTAGGAAAAGTTCCCAATATGTTTACTTCATTTTTTATGCAAAATGCTTTTAGATATCTATTACAAACCAAAAACAAAAAATGTTGATTTGATCGTGTAATATGCACAAAAATGACCTTGTTACGTGATCTGAAGGACCACATATTAGTTTTTCACTTTTATTATTATTAAACAGCTTTTTAATTTATGAACCGCCAGTTTTAGTGCCATGTCTTAATCTACCTATGTCTAGGTATGTTTACGTTATAAATCTGGAAAGCTTTATTAAGTTTGGACACTTTTGAGTCCATTCTTCAATTAAAAGTAATTTGTAGTACAACAATGAAGAAAATGGAACCTTTGTAATATAGTCCTTTAATTTTCACATGCTTTTGGCGAAATCTCTGGAAGTATCATAAAAATAAAGACATGCATGTCAAATATACAATGTGCAAATACTTATTTATTAAATTACAAATTATTAAGTAAGTTACGCTACTGTATAAAATGTGCTGGATTGTATTTTTACTACCCCCAAATGTATGTGATAATTTAAAGCTTACGTACACTTTCCCATCTACATCTATATCTACATCATTATTGTACTAATATGCTGGCATGCAATATCTAATTGACAATTTGAAAAGAGACCTATATTGGCAAGTTTCTTTTGGTATTTCTTCTTTGCATATGGTTATTTCCAAAATGCTAGCAGATTAAAAAAAATGGAAGTCGTGTCCAATTACCGCGACGGAATAAGTTACCGTTAAATATGTAAAAATGTTCTCACTTTCATCAGATACGGTTTCACGATCTCACCTTCCTCGCGACCTTCAAGTCTTCTCTCTTGCATTATTAAGGCGAATACGAAGTGTAAATTTTCACGCTATTTAAAAAAAAAATACGAAAAAGACGAAAACGTTTGCTAGTCTGTTTCGTAACTTGCCAATAAATTGAAGAAATTCATGTATATGTTACTGTAAAAGCCCGAGCTGCGGTAAATCGGTTTTACCGTAAATTTTAGGATTTACCGACATGAGCTCGTAAATGTAAGTATTAATAAAAAGAGGGTCAATTTTTCGGACTTATGCCATTAGGAGCTAGTACATGCTAGGTTTTACCAGAGGCGGTTGGTAAATGTTGGCTTTAGGAAGAATCAATACCTAAATACTTTTTCTTTATTTATTTCAATTAATTATCAGTAATCAACAAAGTAATTATTAATCATATTACCAATTAGTCAAATCCTTACCTATATAATAATATTTTTATTTGGTAAGTATTTTTATTTATTAATTATTATAAACTTGTAATTTAAAAAACATTTTTAAAAATAATGGAAATTAAATTGTTTTCTTAAAAAACATTATTTTTAAATTCTTAAAAAAATAATACTTGTTAATCGGCTTGTTTAATCTAACTGAATGTTTGCTTTTCTTATTATTTAGTATTTAACAAACAAAAATAAAGACAATTTATCTATTGTCACTAACTAGTATGTAGTACATAAAAAATATTTATTACAACAAGGAGCGCTATTGTTGCATTTAGACAGGCTTAGTTACAATTTTTGAATCCGTGTCCTCCAGTCAACTTTTTTTTTTTTGGTTCTTTTTATCCCCGAGGGGAAAGGCAAAGGGATCTAGCCCATACAGCCAAGTCATCAGTTTAGAACCATTTGAAAATCTTAATTCTATATTCCAGCTTCAGGAACTGTGCTGAAAAAATATTTGGGAAGGGTACCTAGACCCAATCAACCCAATTTAAATACCACCCGTAAAACGATAGTGATTTTTACAAGGTTTTCTTGATGAACTTATTCACGTCTTCCAAAAAGTGCATAAACGTATTATATTTGAGTTTTTTCATTACTGTATAATTTCACTAGCACTTATGTTACAAAACACTATCGAAATTGTCACATAAAACTAATTTTACACTGAATTGTAAAAATTTCAAGTATAAGAACAATGTCACTCGTCAAAAGCGCGGGAAGAAATCCCCTCCAGTCAACGACAGCTTTCCGACAACTTCTTCTTCTTTATCTCTAACAACGTCTTCTATCTTTATAATTCCGAGTGTAAAACTGTTCTAGTACCTACTCCAATTTTGGTACCAAATTGGTAAAAGTTGTATTCCATTACATTTTTCCTTTACCACAACTGCAATAATGCTTTTCGGATCAGTTAGTTCTGTCGATGTCAGGTACTCTCAGTCTAACATTTTGACCATCTTTCACATTCAGATACTAATTAGCCGATATGGCTTTCATTCGCCCAGCTTGATTTTCTAAATTCAATTTAGCTTTTTTTTCTTATTGTCTGGACAGATATCTTTCTCAGTATTGCATGTTCTTGAAACTGAGTTGCGTTTTCTGTCTCTGAATGGTTACATCTCCGAATAGTTACATTAGTATTATCGTTTATTTGCTAATCCTTAAACTTTTCGGTTTTAATAATTTCGTTTTCTTGTGATTTAACCTTCATACATTCATTGTTAATGCTCTTTTCTGACTTATTTTCAACAACATTGTCTTCCTTGTCGTGTTCAATTGTATTTTCCTGGTTAATATTTTGTTCTGTATTTTTTTGCGAATGTAACAAGTTTTCTAAATCTTCTTCTGATCTTAATAATCCAATCATATCTTTAGGAATTGCTGACGTTGCAATGTCCATCATCATGGGACTATTAAACAATGGATTAAGAGGAGCCTTCATGTTTCCTTTAAATAATCATTCAAGTTCTATCTGTGAGGACCTGTAATTGGCTCCATTAGCAACTAATATTGTTATCTTATTATGTCACCTATAGCTGTTGGTCTTCCTAACAATAAATAAATCTAATTCCCTCGTGATATGCTCTATTTTTCATGGCCTGGATGAATTTCAAGCCCTCTGACCACTTTGATGACTGATCGATTTCCATTCACGTGCTAAGCATATTCTCTGTCTTGATTAGCATGTTCCACTGATCCTTGACTCTGGCTGTGTCTTGACTTTCCACGTACGATTTAAACATCCAGACACATAGAGCATATTACACTGTCACTTTGGTTACAAAAAATCCCGATTAGGAATGAAGGATGTTAGGTGCAAAAGTAGAGAATATATACGGATAATGGTATGTACCTTCTGTTGACGTTTAGTTTGAAGTGCACGAAGGTTCACAAATTTAGTAAGATGGTCTTGGTAAACGAATATGAATTTATAATTTCCATCAGGGTTAGTTTGTAGGTGTATGAGATCTACTTGACAGCGTGAGTTCATTTCACTTTGAAGTATAGGCTTGATGACAATGGCGTTATTCAAAGTCATGATAGCCTGATGCTAAACTGGATGCCCGGAGTGACGCGAAAAGATCGCAGAAGGAACTCCCGCATTCGCGGTAGCCTTCGTGTCCGTGACATAGCAGAAAAACTGCAATAGTGTCACCTACGCTGGTACAGCCACGTTTTACGAAAACCGGCATGTTATGTGGGGAACAAATGTCTACAGATGCCACCTCCGCCGGATCCCGACTTGGGCAGACCCAAGATGACATGCGTGTCAATGGTCTTACTATGAAAAATGCAGAAGACTGTCCGAAATGGAGACGTAAATGTCGTAAAGCGGACCCTGGGCTCCGAAGTAAAAGCGTAGGACGTGAGCGGGATTAACGCTCGGATGATGATGATGAGCCTCAACTGTAATATTTTTATACTTGCGGTTATATTTCTTAATCCTCGTCCTTCCACCCTGACCAACAGCAACTTCTTCGAGAATGTTGAACAATTCTTCATAACAAACGTAATACTTGATTTCTCCATTCTCTTCTTTCATCGGCGCAATAGGTAAGCTTTTCTTCGCCGCCTTAGTTAAAATATCATAGCCCTCTATACGCCTGTAATGAACAGCTTTCTTCTTTTTCACGTTCTTTGCAGTTTTTTCTTCCTCTTTTGTATTTAGTATTTATCCTTATCGAGAAAAAAGTTATTATCTTTCTTGCCTGCTATGAGCTTGTCCATTATTTCATAAAATCTATGTTTTATACTACTATAACTAACTTTCAAATTTTACTTTAAAATATCAAAATCACAAACAGAAAACAAATTAACTTGCATGTTCAAACGTGTTCAACGATCGAGCTGTGGCGGTAAAGGGAGTGGTACCGGAAGCGGGGGTATATATATATATACTACACACTATATATATATATATATATATATATATATATATATATATATATATATATATATATATATATATATATATATATATACCATGTAAGTATTTGAAGTAAATTTTAAAATTTACCAAGTGTATGATGGTAAACGCTCGAAATAAACGAAGATCAAAATCTTTTCGAACATTTATAATAATCAGTCGGTGAATTATTGGTTTTACCGGTAAATTTAGAATTTACCGTAATTCGGGTTTTTACAGTACCAGTACCAGTACAGTTAAATTAAATTAAGTAATTCGACGATAGTCATTAATGAAAATTTGTAAAAAACTCGTACGACTTTGCAAGATTCCAACTTCTTTTTTTTCACTTTTTCCAATTATTTTTTTGACGAGCTTGTATTTATGTTAAACAAAAGAAAACAGTTGACAAATAAATCACAAAGAAAGTATTAACTGTCTTTGCCTTACGAGTACTCGTATATAGGTGAAGCAACATCTATACTTGAATATCTGTTTATTTGTCAAATAAATATCACAGGATGGAGTAGCGGTCCGTAAAACAGGCAGGCTCACACCTACCTAACGTAGATCAATAGATGTAGAAATACTCGTAAGTAGTAACAAGGAATCTAACTGACGCCACGTCAGTTGGATGAGTGAGTGACGCAAAACGTCCCTAAGGGTACATTTTTAAGTTATTAAAAATGTAATGTTATTAAGTAATCTTCTGTACAATTGTTTGTTATCCAAAATAAAATAAAATAAAAAAAAATCTCTCACATTGTTTACTGTCTCAGAATTCAATAGATTTTGTCTAATGAATAAAACATTATTAATATATGTGTTTAACGCATTGCAGACGAGCTGTTTCCTGGTATGTTACTCGGTTGGCAGCCGGTCCTCGTACGAGAACGTCGTGCACAAATGGTACCCGGAATTAAAACACTTTAGTGCTTCCGTACCTATGGTATTAGTTGGTGAGTTCGATTTTATACCATTTTCCTGCCTTCCGAAATAGCCCAAAAGTAATTTAACGAATAGGAGTTTTCTATAGGTACGGATACGGGATGTTGGTGGGATTGTCATCGGGCAATCTAACAGTTAAAAAAGTTAAAATGTGCCCAGAATGTTCCATTTTAAAATTTATTTTAAAGTAATAGTACTTAGTAGGAGTACCTAGTGCCTACTAGTTCAACTTTATTATAAGTAAATTATTCCAGTTCCAGAAACTTTCAGACTATAGATTTTAGAGAGTTAATATTAGATTGCCGGTTTGTAATGAAAAATCAAAACTCGTTTTTTGTCTAAGATGTAACATATTTATTTAATCAAAAATTTTTTTTTGTTATTTTATTAATCTAATCGCAAGTTTTCACAAGCAAGATTCGACAAACTGTGTGAAAGCATTTTGTACTGCCTCCTGGGGAGATATTTTTTTTACCATGTAGAAAAATATCCAAATCACGAAAAAATGCTACTCAGTTGGAGCAAGGTCTGGCGAGTACGGAGGATGACGTGTGGTTTCTAACTGCAGCTCCTGTGGAGTTACAACGGTTTCTCGTGTAGTGTGAGGTCTCACGTTATCATGGAGCAATGATGGTGAAGATTGATTCACGAGTCGGGGCTGTTTCACTTCCTGTTTCACCATCATTGTTCGAAGTTCAGCACAGAAAACATCTACTGTTTTTGCTGGACCAGACCTGAGAAAGCTATAGTGAATAACGCCATGAAGAGACCACCAAACCGTTACTATTACCTTTTCATTGGTAAGATTTGCCACTGTTGTGGAGTTTATTCTGGGGTCCGCCATTGCATTTTTCGCGTACGGTTATCGTAAAGAATCCATTTTTTGTCACAATTCGATCGAATTTTCCGTAATTTCTGTACCGATTGAACAAGGCAACACACGTTTCTTTCTGCAGGTCAATCAAATCATGAGGCACCCATTTTTCATATTTTTCTATCTTAATGATTTGATGCAAATGAGTCAATATTGTAGGTAATTTCTTTGTAGTTTAGCCCGGATCGGCTTTCACCATCTCATTCAACTCGGCGTTATTCACCTGTGTGGGCGGTCTTCCACGTGGTTCATTCTTCAAGTCGAAGTTTCCATTATGAAAGCGTTTAAACCAAAAAGCACAGTGCGTGCATTAGCAGTCTCCTCTTCAAACGCAGCATTGATATTGCGAGCCGTTTCTGCCGCGTTAATTCCGCGTCGGTACTCGTATTCAAAAATTACTCGGATTTTCGAAGTATCCATGTTTCTCATCTAAGCTGAATAAAAAAAAACAATTGAAATTCGAAAATCAAATGTTGCATATTTTTTTAAAGAAAAACCTCATACCCTGTGTTCTCCTCATACTCTGAACTCACTCTATGAAGGTTTAAGGTCAGTTCAAAGTACGAGTATCTATTACTATAAAACGGCAATTTCAATTTCATTTCCTATTATGTGGGCACATATTAACAGTCTCCAAAATCTTTAGTCTTTGTTTTAAACTCCAAGTCAATACTTTCACGGGCTACCTCTATAAAGTAACTGGTATTACAGCAGGTCTTTCTTTTATTATGCATTTACTAATTAGCATAATTTTATGTCTGTCAGGTTGTATTGTATTTCAGAAGATATTTTCCAAATATATCTATCTATATTATCTTCTGAAATATTATTTTTGTATAATCTTTTTTGGTTACTGCAACTGTAGGAACGTGGGTATGAAAAACTTGGCATGAAGTAGAGTACTACCTACTTCTTCAATTCAAATCGTTGGCAAGTAGCAGTGTCATTGATGCGCAAGGATGCAAGTACATTGTACAACTCTACCTTGTTAAATACTTATACGGTTCGAAAAACAAGTAATATACTACTTACTACCTACCTACTCCTAAAAAGTGAAATATTGCTTAGTTACGATTATAATGAGTCAGTTTTTGGGGGTTTTGTAATTATTGCTCTATTGTAAAAACGGTTAGTACACATGTGAATATAGTGCAAACTGTAAACAAAAACAACATGTGATAAGATCCGGTTAAGCATACCAAGTCGGGCTTGCATTTGGGATTATATTGTGTGGTAATATGGAATCTTGGATACGTGATCTCGACACAAAGTTGATCGAGTTGAATATCTTCGCGTCTGGTCCCTTAGAGGGTATGCAGTGAAATGCGAACGCACAAAACGAGGTCCTTAAACCCCTCACTTTCTGCTAAAACATGACCATTTTGGCCGACGTAGATAAGTTTTGATCTTCCCCGGCTCCTACATCCCTCCTCCTTCACGTTGTAGGTATATTTAACTTATATCTTTTTTATCCCGCATTCGTTCTACCTGCCTGAACCAAAGGAACGGGCCTTTTACTATATTAACTCGCTTTCGGACAAATTTTCGTTATTACGTCTTCATCTCATCATTGCGATCGCGGTCAAAACGCGTTACACCAAAATTTTTTGCCCAATCAAAATCCCCGCATCTCGACCACTGTTATCCCTACTTTTAAGCCCTCTCTACCATGCCCAGCTCTCGTTACTCCACATATTAGTGTGGGAGCAGTGCCTGTGGATCAGTGCCAACTGTATCTTCTAGCTTACGTTTCAACTGCCCAAAAGTTTTCCCTGCTCTCCATTCGCACTGATCTCTCACTACACTCACTCGTCTTTTCACATCAACAATGTGTGTAGTTTTTATACTTGCTCTAAAAGCAATATCCAAGTTATAAAATCTCAGTCCGTTAATCGTCAAATTTAGCGTTTACATGGAAGTAGTTTACTCTTTTGGAACTTCTTTATTAATTAATATTCTGTCAAAGTAGGAATGTAGATATCTTTGTTACTCCCATTACATCAAACCGAGATATGCAATAAAACTCTAGTTGCCAACAACTGTTTTGAATAAAACATATGCACTATTCATTTATAGGTATTCATACATTTTCGTATCAAATATCTAACGTTAAAAGCATTGTCGAAACGAAGATTCTATTGTAATGCTACATAATAATAAATGATGTTTGTATTATAAATATGCCTTCTTAAAAACCGGTATTGCCGGAATACACATTGGTTTATAGATGAATCCCTCTGAAACAATTGACATTGGAATAAATAAATAAATATATATATACATATATATATATATATTAGGGAGTACTACTAATTAGCAGAGAGTCTGTTTGATGCAGATTTTTTGTTTCTCATTCCGTAACTTATACTTACTTACGTACTTATACGATACTAGAATTAAAAGGGTTAAATTTCTAAGGTACCTACTAGTAGATATTAACAACCACTCGCAGTCTGAATCTGATCGGATGCGGGGTCCTGCTGTGCATACGCTTATCGCTCATTTGCATTACCGACGACAATTACTAGATAGGTCAACTATTACTAGTTATGATATTTATTCTATGGTTGTAAACAATTATTAACGATATACAATAAGCGAACGAGCAACCTAACATAACATTTTCTTATTCTAACCACTCGAACTACGGGAGTCCCACTGCGTCTCTACATAATATAAATCGTAAATTAGTTTTTTTTTTTATGTTAATATATTTGTTTTATTTTCAGCTACAAAGACAGATTTACGGGGAACAGACAAAGCGGTCATAACCACACAAGAAGGGAAAAAGTTAAAAAAGAAAATACGGTGAGTTAGAAATCAAATAATATTATTATTTCCTATTTATAATTGTGAAAATGTTGTCGATCGTTGAATTGTTTGTGAACACAACACAATAAGTAATAATTTTAAAATAACGAAAGTGAAATGTGACGAGGGATATCATATGATGCGCGAGCGCCGGCAGCCGCTATCAGCTGTTATCACTGCCGATAACGCAGCATACTTCTGATACAACGACATGAATACAATGTATATTACAAATATTACAATTGTTTTAAACACGTTGTAAAATGTTAATTTCGTGTAGTCTTTACAATAATAATTATAATTATCACTTGCTTGTCGTAAAAGAAAACATCACGAAATTGATAACATTGAAATGCTTGCCGGTTCCTAGGGCTCCTGACATCACCTTCCAATTTTAAATTGAATTGATCATCAACATTAGGAAACCCGCACGTCCAAGAAATTATATTTTGAAAGTCGCATGACTTTACCTAAAAAAAATCTGGTTTTCCCTTTGGGTTGTCGAGGTCCATACCATGTAAAATCAGTATCTTCGCCAAATCCTTAGGGTTACGTATCGAACCACGCCAATTCTAATGGATTAGGAAACGGGATAACGCAAGGTTATATATACTGTTAACTAACTGCACGGTACATACGTAGGACACTCAGAAAGTTTAGCGAAAATAAAAAAAAAAGTGTTCTATAGGTAAATATTTTTTATTAATTTTTTTTAAGGTACTCTCCACCAGCCTCATTTTTCATTCAAGTTTCATGCGTCTGAACCAGTTTTCGAAACACTTTATCTAGTCCGCCGCAGACACCTCATTTACAGCCTGCTCGAACGCTGACAGCGCATGTTCCGGCGACGAAAACTGTATCCCTTTGAGCTGACTTTTATTTTCGGGGAAAAAAGAAGTCTCACGGTGCTAGGTCGTGATGGAGCAGTAGTCCGCGGAGCCCTGTGTTTGGTCGCTTGTTGCTCACAACAGAGAAAACTTCTGCCAAGCATTTAGTAGCATACCATTCGGCGTTGATGCTTCTTTGATTCTGTAAAGGAATTGACACCAGATAGCCGGTCAAATTGAAAAACCTCCCAATCAAAATCCCCCCCCCCCCCCACTTCTATGAAAGAAAACGGCCGAGCGTGTGTCTGTCTCGCACACCAAGGGTTTTGTACCTACTATGTGTAATAATATATGACAACGTGAATTTTTAAACTTCCAGGGCCGCCCAACTGGTGGAGTGTTCTGCCTTAGATCGAGTGAATATACATGAAGTGTTCGAGGAGGCGGTCCGAGCCGCACTACGCAAAAAACCAGTTCACAAACGCACCTGCCAGTATCTATAACGAAGCAAACACATGAATACCCTAGATTTTTAAAGTAACAGTTCCATCGAATTGTCAATCCCAAAGAAATATGTACGCTATATAAAAGACAAACAGGTGTTAGTACTTATATACGATTTGAATACAGACAGCAGTTCAAACGTTAGGTACAAATATTAAAAATACACCTAGAACTTACTACACGGAACAAAGTAAGTGTCGCTTAGTTTTTTACACTGTAATTTGATAAAACACGTAATATATTTTTTATGAACCAGAAAGATATGTTTATAATAGAGATTTATACACTTTGTGAACATAACCAACAGTCAAAGTTATTTATTTTTAATTCAGTTTTATTTTACAATAATTAATGACTTGTAAATAAAAAAGTCCCTTGAAGTGGTCTCTATTTCGTTTTGAGTAGTTGTAGTCATGAAGGTTTACAGAAAAGCTTTTGTTATACAAACCAACTTACCTACCTGCTTGCACGTCAAGGTATTAAATTGTTTTCTTTATTTATGAATAATAACCGGAAAAGTGCGAGTCGGGTCTCCATATATTGAGGCTTTGTGCTTTGTCTGTTTTAGTTCATACAATTTAACATCAATCATCAGAAAGAATGAATACTGACTATATTGTTAGAAGAGCAATAGGAAGGAGGTCACAATAACAAGCTTATAAATATCCTACCTCCATTGTGAATCGGCGATTTCACAATTTTTATGTTTATGGATATACAAAAATTTCATAAATAAATATTTTAATTGAAATTATAGTTACGGATTGATATTTTAGGTAGGTATGCATATTATACTCGTATATGTATATTCAAAATACACACGTATACTCTCACAAATCACTCACAAATAACATACGGACGTCGAAACAGCAATACGGGTACCAACCGGCAATTAGGGCGCGAAACCCTAATAAAAGGAAATATTAAAATATTTATTTATAAAATCATAGTCAATAAATTTTGCTAATTTTTTATAATTATGCACCGTGGACCATGAGTATTTGCACTTTAAGTACTCAATAAAAATATACATATGTATATGAACCATATTTTGCCTTTGATCTCTACTGTTTTTAGCGAATGTAGAGGCTTTTTCTTATTAAAAAACTATTTTATAATGAGTAATTTCTACAATTAATAAAACGTTACTCGTAAGTTGTGGAATCGACATGCACATATCAACGAATATTTTTCTTAAAATTGTAGCATTCTGTTCATATATATAAATATTTCACCATTTCGATTTGAAATGAACATAATTTTAAATGGATCTTTAACATTCGACACAAAGTTGATCTGAATATAGTCAATGACAATGCAAATTTGGTCACGTATACGTATTTCAGGATCCGTAAATTAATTGTTAGAGACTTCAAAGTAGGCGTCGAGCCATCACGTACAACGTCACCTATATAAAACGCACGCTGTTCCACTGTATCCATTGTCACAAAATTTTATCATAATCCAGCGGTAGTACCTACATTATATACAAATTAAAACAACGAATAGTTATGACAACATTTTAAACCAAATCTAGCCTGTGTTGATAATGTAAGGATTCTAACAATACCAACTAGTTTAATATTTTCCTTTTTATTCAGGCGTTTAGAAGTCATGGTGTAAAAAAAACTCACGTACGTACATACATACTTAAACCTTGGAAACATTTCCGTCCTTTTTGGAGCAGTAATGTAAAAATGAGAATACCCATGGCCCACACTGTATTAATAAATATAATTACATCACTGAAGTCGCGAAAACACCGTACATATCAACAAATATTTAGACAATTATTTTCCTGTATCATAGTTAACATAGTTGTAGATAGTATTACACTTCAATAATTTTTCATAAGTTTGGCGTTTGCAAGCGACATCGTTGCTTCTCTATCTATAACATTCTCATTATAACGAACTGTACAAGAGAGCGTCGCGCGATTCCCTTAATGTCGATCTCTTGTTGCAAATACAGATATTTGCTTCGTACCTGATACTTCGCACATAACTCAGGATCAGTTAGTCAGATTAGCATATTATTGGCATTTTTAGGAATAAATATGGTACTCGGCAAGGAGGTGGAGATTATTCCCATCTAATACCGAATTACATATATTAAATTATATTGACCATAATCTGCTTTACTAATTATCTATACTGTAATATCAAAGCCGTAGATAAGCCAAAAAAGATGTCTCTGATTATTAAGAATATACCTACTGATAACCGATTCCTTCGATCAAATTTCATAGTAACGTTCATAGAATATTTTATGGATGACATTTTAATCCATTATATTCTAATATTGCGATTAAATACTTGTTATTGAAGTTTTTTTTACGTAATTGCATTTTTTCATGACATATTACGCTCTTGTGTCACTCCATAATATGTACAGGGCGAACCTTTCGATGCTTGTCATCGGCGGTAGTCATTCTGGAAGTTTTCAAAGTCCCTATTGGAGTTAAAATTAATATTATAAGAATTCAAGACATTAATACGAAGTTAAATACGTGAATAAGTAACATCAAAATCGTAAAAAGAATTACGTCTCTATTAATTTATATATAAAATAAGTTAATCATATCAAGTGTTGAAATTTTTGTCAGTATTGAATTCGTGCAGTAAAAGAAGCGATGTTACTTTGATGTCATAGACACTTCACCTTCTTTCGAAGTGAAAACTTTGTTGTTACACACATTATCAGTATTCTTACAAGTAGTCAGCCAATGTATTGTTTGCTCATGATTTTATTGTTCACCAATAAAAAGAAACAATTAGTTAAATGCAAATAGTCATAAGCTAATAATTATTTCCAAAAATATTATTAGATTATTAGTAATTAGACGGATATTTATTATTATATGTATAAAAGAGAGATAAAATGTTTTATAGAAATGTGACATAGTTTAATTATATATCTAATTAGAAACGGTAAATACAACGCAATTGTGCGTTCTATGTAATGTACATGATATTTTACCTTTTATTGTGTTGAATAAATATTGTTAAAGTTACCCTTTGGTAGATAAGCAATTTCTACGTTTATTGTGCTATGTCTAATCATTCCCATAATATATGCGGATCATTGTAATATTACAGCATCCGAATAAAATATTTGAATTGTTTGTTTTTATTTTAGTCTTCATATGTATGAGGTATCTAAATAAGTAAGGGTTAACAGGCTCCTGCGAAAGATGGATAGTGCACAGTTTTATATGCATAAATCATAGCATAGCATCCTGACTAGAAGAGTAGCTCCACCTTACAGTAAACCATTTTTTTTCTTTGTTCCTTTCTTTATACAACGTCGGGAGGGATACAAGCACACGACCTACCCGATTAAAAGTAGCTACAGTAGCTTAAGAAAGTTTGCAATACAGGAAGTATGGCTCGCGAGATGCCATCCCTGCTGCACATTAAATCATTGGGAGCTTACTTGAAGGTAACCTCGTTAACTCGCAGGAACACGACAACCTTCCTAGGCGTTCTCGGAATTGGATCTCTTAAAAACCCTCAAACCAAAACATTTAGGCATGTTCATACCTGAGGTTCATACACACAAATATTTGTCTCGTGTGGGAATCTAACTCACAAGCCTTGGTGTTAAAATAGCCATTGTTAATTACACCACCGGGCCCCACATAAAAGTGACTATGGTGACTGTTATTACCAGAGTACCAATTTAGCAACTAATACACAGTTAATTCTATGGTTGCCACAAACCTAACAATTTTCGAAAGATCCGTATGTATTTGAGTTTGGCAGGGAATTAGTATTCTTATTAAGCAGAATTGTGTTAAAGGAAGATGTTTATTAAGTACCTACATACAATGCATATATAATGTTTATGAATGACGTGCCATGGTTGAAATGGAGAATAGTATCATGTATACCGATTATAATAGTAAAATCATATTGCACCCCACGTGTTATAAATTCTTCCATAGAAACAAAAAAGGTCATAAAAACGGTTCACTTCTATGAAATCATCGAGCGAGATCGGCGCACCACTCATTCTTGAGTGAGTACATCAATCATCTTGATACTAGTTCGTAACTAGATAATCGACGATGAAGATCAAACTAATCTGGCTCTACTGTCGAGAGCAAAAGCTTTTTTCCATTACGATTTGTCCAGAGTAACTCTACTGTCTCAACTTTCGGTGACCAAGGTATGGCATTACAAAAAAGCAGTATTGCGATTGATTTGATTGTGAGGATGTGCGTACCGTGACATAATCGTAATAAGATGAACTAGCGCTACAGTTTGTTATTGTATTTGGTGTCGTTTTACAGAACAGTCCTTAATTTTTCATACGTCATGTAAATAATTATGGTTAAAATAAATAAAATATTTTAAGGTTTGTAGAGGTGAGTAGTGGCGGGATGCGGAGTAGCAGAAAAAGAATGAGGTTATTCTAAGATGTTATTTTTATTTTAGTTTGAGAAGAGATTTTGCCTTCCTCTGCGTGTTCTACCGATTGTATAACGAGTTATGTTCCGAGGAGCTGTTCGACATTATGCCAACAACCTTGTTTTACAATCGCACAGCTCGCCAACGGCTGGGAGTTCATCCTTATACACTGGAACCACAATGGTCACGTACTGTGCGGTTCCAGAGAACTTTTCTACTGAGAACTATTAAGTTGTGGAATGAGCTCCCTGCCGAGGTTTTCCCAAGGGACTACAGTATGGGGTTCTTCAAGAAAGGCGTGAAGAGGTTCTTACAGGGTCGACAACGCAAAAGTGAGACACCTGCAGTTGCAAATGTGCATAGGCTGCAGTAACTGCTTACCATCAGGCAGGCCGTATGCTTGTTTGCCACCTAGTGATGTAAAAAAATATATAATGTAGTTTATAAAAATGCAGGAAAGCGGACACAGGCGTAACTTTGCCGAAAGCGGAGTCCCATAGAACCACTTCCAAGGAGGACGATGGCGATGGATGGGTGGATGCACTGCTAAGATTGTCCTAGCCGTAGATCACCAGCGATACGATTTCCAAAAACACTGTTACAAATAGAACGCAGTACGTACTTGGATAAAAGTAGTCACTGAGTTTCTACATACATAAACATTTTTGGTTTTAGGGCACAGCCCGCTGGATGAGAGGATTAGGATGACTTTCGGCAGTTTCGAAAAACCGCTTAGAAACTTCTGGGAAGTGTTGTTGGATAGAAGAAAGGGCAAAGTCACGGTGTAACTCAGCATTATTCTGGAACCATTGAGCATTAGTTGCTCTCCGGCAGAAAACATTTTGGACTGTTTGAAGCCTACGGATGACGTTCGGACTGGCTTGTGCGAATACTGGAGACACGTCCGACATCACCGACCCTATGCAAACCTTATACAGGGTTCGCTTATTTCTAAGAGACATCTTATCTGTCATCCTGTCCAACACACTACTCTTAGTATAAAGGGCGTCGTCGTCGGCGAAGAGAGAAAGATCTACTAGCCTTTTTTGGGAATGATATTCCCATCATTAGTAGATATGTATAATAGGGGTGCTAACACAGAACCCTGTGGGACCCAGCCTTGAGTGGAGGTGGGGTTGATAGCGTTCCTTCGTGTCTGAAACGAAAGGAGCGATTTTAGAGGTAGGATGCCACTAGACAGAGAAGTCTGTCGGGGCATCAAGCTGGTGTAGCTTGTATATAAGTTCTCCATGCCATACTTTAACGAAAGTTTTGGCAACGTCGAAAAAGACAGCTATTATTGCGTCTTGGATAAACCCCGCTCGAGAAATACTCGACGATGCGGTGGACTTGCTGGGCAAGAATGATTGGATCGAAAGCTTAATTGGTTATCTATGATAAGGCTTTTTGAGAAGAGATGCCCTCTCAAGCGAGAGAGTATTGCTCTCTCAATAAGTTTACCAATCGCTTATGGGTCGGTGGTTTGAGGGGATATAGAGTGGTTTACACGGCTTTGGTATGCCGATGACCGTAGCATCTTTCCAGGCAGTTGGAGAGTGACATAGGTCGAATATGAGGCCTAGAAGCGTCAGCACTTAGGCTGGGAAATGCTTCAGCGCCTTCTTTGAAATACCGTCAGCGCGTGGGCCTTTATTGGGTTTGAGTCGTTCGATGAAAGAACTATTTTCATCATTGGACACAGTGATGGGGGTCTATGGATGGTATCGCACGGTTGGATGCTGACATTACATTGTAAAGCAATGCTGTCAACGAAGCATTCGACTTTCTCAACGTTCTCGAAGGCGATAGAGTCATCATGTAGTTTGAGTGGCGGTGTGTAAGTTATTACGTTACTACGCAGAGCTCTCGCTACTTTGCAGTACACGATTGTATAAGAAGTATATAACGCATTATCCATGAGGTCGCCCCATTGCTCTTCCCTTAAAGCGGAGAGAGAGGACCTCACTTGCCGCGTAACGCGGTTCGCTGTGCGATATCATGTAGCCCTGTATTCTGGGATGGGAAAAAGGTTAGCTCTCCGGAGAGCGACGTTTATAGCTTTGGTCAGATTCTTGACAGCCAGCGGTAGTTTTCGGCAGTCATCCACCTTTACTACACGCATGTTGTCCTGAATATCTGATTGTACTAGATTGGTGAGCGAATCCAACACGCTGTCTATCTTTTCCGGACTATCGAAGTTGTCGAACGTGAAAGCGTACGGCGAATCTAAGGCGTCAAAGGCAGCTTCTAAGGTTGCCTTGAAACCCTTCCAATGGGTGAAGGTTTTGTTGGTGGAGGAGGGGTGGGGATTCAACATCACCATGACCAATGAAACTGGTCGATGATCAGAGCCCAGATCACCGAGAGGCTCAATTGCTCTGAGTTAGAGTGCAACAACTCCTTTGACTAACGCAAAGTCTAGCACGTTTGGAGTTCTGTTTACTGTTGGCGAGAATCTACATAGAACGTTCAGATCTAGGTCGTGATCTTCAGTAGCTCAATGCTACTGGGATTAGTGGGTTGACATGTCCAGTCTTTATGTTTAGAGTTGAAATCTCCGAACAGAATAATAGGCTTCCTTAGTGCTAAGAGCGCTTTCAAATCACTTCTTAGTGGGATAGCCCCGCTAGGTATGTATACGGAGGCTATGATTATGGATTGTTGCCCTGTCATAGCCGTCTTGCGTACAGTGGCCTCCATACTACTCAAAGGAGGAGTATCTATAGGTGAGCAACGAAGTGCTCTTCTATAGTAGATGGTAGTACCGCCGCCTTGTTACTGGGGAATCACCAGCCCCCTCCTAGGCGTTTCAATCACGTTTCCTCAAGGAGCAGTAGGTCGATGTCCCTGTTTTGTGCAAACTCACTTATTTCGAGAATGTTCGGTTAGAATGTTAGGTCGTAGGCTACCCGTGTTAAAATAAGCGAGAGCCCTTAGGTTTGGTCAGGCTGGTAGCTGCGGCGATATTCGGTGCAGTGGGATTACCTAGTGTGGAAGCCATTTCTATTCGAAAGCAGCTATGAGATGCGCGTACTGGACGTATAACATGATTCGCTCAAAAGGAGAGCTGTTTTATACAGTCTGACAAACTCAAGTGCTTCAGCCATATCGACTTTCGGGATGTTTGGAAGCACCCCTAGGCCGCCTGTTTTCGCTGTGAGCTTGGCAACCTGAGTAGCGCCCGATGAGAGCTGCGTGAAGGCAGTCTCCTAGCGGGGGCCCCATACCTGTTGTGGAGGAGACTGCACGATGACAGTCCTATTTGAGCCCCAAGCCTGTTGAGGCATGGAGCTGCCGCCCATGCAGTACCATGCCTCGTACTGCCAGTCATCTGTTAAGGAGAAGATTAATTCATCATAGTGACAGCACGTAGCCGTCAACTAATACATGGGGTTTGACAGAGAGATTCCGGTGTGGCGGGAGGCCACGCGCTTTCTTATCCCTTTTTCGATTTGTAAGATTAATTTCTAAAGAACATGCAAAATTAATTTCTTGGAGTCGTAGAGGACTCGGCTATCCAATATGGCTTTTAAACTAACAAGTTAACACTGGATTCTAACCCTTAAAATGAAATATGTATAATCAAGTTACCCACATGGCGTCACCTACGAAATTAATTTGACCTTTGTGCTCTATACCGAGTAAGTAAGTATGTCTGAATAATTTGCAATTGTAAAGCAGAGGATGTTTTCATTGCCGGTAATTAAATGTCGAGAACCGAATGGTTACTTTTCCTTATTTGCAGACTAAGGTTCGGACGCAATTCTCTGTTCACGCTCGTTCTTCTCATCATACCCGATGCCCCGCTTACAATCAGGTGATCGTTCTAATGTTTCGAAATTTCTATAAAGTGTTAACTTTTCTAAAAGATAAACGTCTGGACTCTATAATGCACTAAAAAAAATAATTGGATCTGTATAAATGTACACCTGTCTTATAGAGTATGCGAGTTTATGCATAGGCCTAATGCAGTAGGTAAATTTAGTGTATGTGTAATCTAGCTTAGCATGATAATCTAAACTAGAAGAGTATATTAATATACATATATTGTCCCTATCAGGGGAAATTTATTTACTCTTTAATTACGTTTAAATGTGCCATGTAGAATATTGGGTTGGGGGTCATGTGCCAGAAGCGTGCTCATTCGCGACCCATGCCAATCAGTCGATTGCAAATCTGGACCAAGAGCGCACCGATGTGCGGATTAGGGCGATCCCCGTAGGCGACGCGCACCGATCCGCCCCCGTCGGTGCGAATATAGCTGCATGCGGCGGTGGGGGCCACCCACCACGCAGCGCCAATTCCGGCGGGACGAAGGGAGCCGAGTGCCGCATAGGCACGTGGAATGTGAGAGGTGGATTGAATGATAAGACGAATGAACTGATAGACGTAATGAATGATAAACGTTTGGATGCTTTATGTGTGACAGAGACTAAGCGCAAGGGGAGCGACACCGATGATCTGCCCGGTGGGATGATGGCCCTATGGTCTGGGGTAGACGGGGACGATCATGCCAGTGCTGGTGTAGGTGTCGTACTCTCCTCTCGCTTAGCCACTGGTGTAAGAGATTACTGTTTGGTAGGGCCTAGACTTCTCTGGGTTCGTATTAAACTGGGCATCACGCGAGTATTTCTGGTTGCAGCATACGCTCCCGTAAGCTCAGCGTGTGCTCAAGAACTGGAGAAGTTTTGGGAGTCTGTGAGGGATGTTCTGGACTTAGTTGAAGGGAATGAAAGAGTGATTATGTGTGGAGATTTGAATGGATGGGTTGGGACCAAGCAATACAGCTATGAAGCTGTTCTTCGTCCGTATGGAGATAAGAAAGTGAACGAAGCAGGTAAGTCAATACTAGATTTATGTATGGAACGAAACCTCCTCGTGTCGAATACTTCATTTCATCATAAAGATATTCACACGTATACATGGAGAAGGAATGACCAAAAAAGTGTGTTTGATTTGATTTTAATAGATAGACGTCTCCGAAATGTTATAATGGATACAAGAGCCTTTAGAGGCCCCACTCTTGAGACGGACCACTACCTGGTGGTAAGCCGGTTTGTGGGCCTTTTTAGGAAGTGGGGGCAATGGCGAGTGCGTATCCCTTTCGGAGATCATGAAAGGATAATGAGCGAAAAATTGCAAGATAAAAGTGTAAGGAGAATGTATGTGCATCTGGTAAGTGAGAGACTTGCAAATGCAAGCCTCTCCTACTCAGATGTGGATGATTGTTAGAAAGTTTTAAAATAAAGTATGGTGGATAGTGCAAAAGAAGCTTGTGGATGCGCAAAGAGACGTAAAACAGCGAAAGGAGATGCCTGGTGGGATGCGGAGGTTGAATCCTACGTAGCAAGAAAGAGGAAAGCGTGGCGTGGCGCGTGGCTGGATTACGTATCATCTTTGCCCTTAAATGAAAATATGAGAGAAAAGAAGAAAGAAATGTACCGTCTATGCAAGAATGAAACCAAGGCTTTAGTGAAAGAGAAGCGTGAAAGACAAATTATGAATGAGCAAGAGAGGCTGACGAAAAACCTCGAGGCAAATACCAAACTCTTTTGGAGAGAGGTAAAGAAGTCTCGGAGTGGTTCGTCGGCATCCAGAATGGATAAGATAAAGTCTAAAGCTGGTATCATTCTTGCGAACACTCAGGAAGTGTTAGAACGGTGGACTGAATATTTTGAAGAAATGTATGAGTATGCCTCGGACGCTGACAATGAGAGTGAGTCGGATGCTTACTCCACGTTGACGGCGTCCGACGAAGGCATAACTATGGATGAGATCGAATGGTCGATACGAAGCTTGAAAAATGGAAAATCAGCGGGAATTGATCTGATCACAGCTGAGATGATCAAATTAGGTGGCACTTACGTCCGGGACACCTTCTGGTACTTATGCAACCTATGATGGAGAACTGGAAGGGCCCCAATGGACTGGAGACGCGCAGTCATCGTGCCCTTGTATAAAGGCAAGGGGTCACGCACGGACTGCGCCAGCTATAGGGCCATCAGTTTGATCAGCTTAGCAGCAAAAGTATATAGAAAGGTGATTGAAAGGAGAATGAGGGTGAAATCCGATGAAATGCTGTGGGACGCACAAGGAGGTTTCCGAAATGGAAGAGGATGTACGGATCAAGTTTTCTCGCTCCGCAATATCGTAGAGAAGCATCTGGCCATAGACCGGAAGATTTTCTGCGGTTTTGTGGATCTTGAGAAAGCCTTTGATAGGTTTGTGCGAAAGGAACTGTGGGACATATTGCCGAGATATGGGATTGACGGTTCACTGCTCCGTGCTGTGCTGTCCACTTACAAGGATTGCTCAACACGTGTGCGGATAGATGGTGGAATGTCACCCTGGTTTGCTGTCAAAATTGGTGTCAAACAGGGTTGCATGCTATCTGCTAGGCTGTTTATCCTGTATCTCGACAGTTGTCTGCAGAGAATAAGGTCAACGAATGTGGGATTGCGCATGGGTGACCTAGTGGTGAACTGTCTGCTGTATGCTGACGATGCCGAGCTATTAGCAAATACACCATCTGAACTGCAAACACTGGTCTGGTCACAACGATGAAAGACGAATGTATGGAGAAAGGCTTACTACTGTATGCGAAGAAAACAAAGATAATGGTATTTGAAAGAGCAGAATCCAGAACTGATGTAAGGATTACGATTGATGATGAAGTGTTGGAACAAGTGGATGAGTTTGTATATCTTGGATGCGCTTTCAGCAGGGATGGAAGGTACACCGCAGATGTGGAAAGACGAGTGAGTGCTGGGAATAGTGTGAATGAAGCGTTGGGAAAACTTCTTGGCAGTAAAAACCTGAGCCAGAAGGCACAACTCGCTATACACAATGCAGTGATGGTCCCAGCGCTAACTTATGGAAGTGAGAGCTGGGTATGGCAGAAAGAGCATGAAAGTAGAATAAACGCGGTCGAAATGCGAGTGATGCGCAAAATTTGTGGCGTAAGGTGTGGAGACCGTATTCGTAATGACTATGTTAGAAACAGAGTTGGTCTGAAAGAGAGCGTCGGTGTTAAAATAAGAAGAGGCATGCTCCGATAGTTCGGACATGTAGAAAGAATGCAAGATGAAAGAATGACGAAGCAGATATACAATGCAAAAGTGGAAGGATGTAGGAGGCCGGGGAAGGCCAAGACTTACCTACCATGACCAAATTGGTCGTGTTCTATCAGAAGGTGATGTCAGGAGCCCTAGAATATGTAAGGATCGAGTCACGTGGCGCTCGGTTCTCTCTGCCTACCCCGCAAGGGATTTGGCGTGAAGTTATAGATAGATAGATGTAGAATATGGTCATTATGATTATTAATTTGTGTTCCCTATCAATTGTGTCTGAAAGCGATTGTAAAGTATAAATTCATTAATATATTCTCTTTAGATAAGTTTGTGCATTACTTTGTCTTACCTTCCTGATAAGTTTAGGTTAAACCAGGTAGCGCTCTTTTTTTTCTTATCTATTATCTTTGAAACAGATTAATTATACACTCCCTGGTTTTTGGCCTGCAAAACTACTCGAATACACACCTTCTGCTCTTGCTCTGCCGCCACACACACATAATTGTTACATTGGCGCCCAACGTGGGACTTAAAACAACCAGGTTCCCTTTTTCATATGGATAACATTAAAAATTAGATTATGTAATATTTTTTTGAGTGCATTATAAAAATTTTCTTATAACTTCACTTTTGTAATTATATGTAGGAATGCTGTCCTTTAGTTTACTATATTCGTGTAAATGTGCCCGCTAACACATTCTTTGTATGTAAGGATGTCTTGTTAGATATATTTTGTTTGACACATTTTATTTATTTTAACTTTATGAAGGCACATCATCACATTTCACTTACTTTGGTCTCTATGATGTGCATTTGCTCATGAGTGTGTTTGTGTAAATGTGGACCATAATACATTCTTGATATAATTATTGAACTTACTGTGTTGCATTTTGAATGGGCTTATTATTTTCTATGGTTTAACAGCTTTTGGAAACCATTCTTATTGTCTTCTTTGAGGACATTGATTATTATGTATGACAATACGCCTAATCTAATAGTGACATTTGTGTCATTTTGTAAGTTTGACTGTTACTACTATACAAAAACCTATAAGACATACTATATATACATCTCTCATAGGAGATAATCCAAGTATAATGACATATTATCAAGGTCACTTGAAATTCCGAGGGCCGGCGCGCCTTATCGCTTTTTTTATATTCCTATGGCCAGATGGCTTACCTGACTCATTTCTTTTGAAAGGCCATAACCGACACTTGTTTATAAAGTATCAAATAAACAATTTGAGTGTTTGTATAATTTGTAATTGCCACTTGAAACCGAGCCTTGCGAAAATTCGTACCTACTTCAAATAAATGTATATATATATATATATTTTTTTTCCCTTATGGCAATATGTTACTTTGCCAACGTCAAGTATATAATATACAAATGTATATATTTCTTTGTGCTGTTATAATAACATATACCGTTATGTCACTTATTTAATTCTTTTCTCTCTGTTAAATAACAGCAATATTAGACCTACTTATTTACTAGAATCTGAAAACTGCTATAAAATAGTCTTCTCGACTTCTCACGACAACACGGAGTTTGCTTGTATTGGCGCCTACAATATTCCAGGATTGAATTGATATAGGGAATTTGACACTTTGGCTTTATACGCTAGCCCACCAGATCATAAATCTCGTCTTCTATGTCAAACAATGTCACTATTGTTGGAGAGTGGTAATCTTTGTCTATAATGTTATAGCATTATATGGTGAATATTAATTATTTGACTATGGCAATGTTTCGGTCGTACACTTGTGTCTTTGGTCTTGTCTCTACTCATGCCCTGATTAAACCACTATCAATTCAATAATGTAATTGTTTAAATATAAATCTTTTTACAATCATTAATTAACTATATAAATCGTTTAGTGTTTTTTCAAATCTTCTCATTAAACAACGTCCTCGATCCACTGACCTCTATTAACTATGTCAACTTAAACAATATAACAGTATATTAAATACAAATGGCCGCATATAGTGTGGATCCACTTAGCCGCTTGGATGACAATCATCCTGCCATAGTTATTGATATTGACTGTAAATCTAAATGATACGGTAAATGTCTAAAAAGTGGTTTCTATATTATATTAAATGATATAATCAGTACAAACACGCGCCTATTGAAAAATAATAATGACAAATACACTCTTTGGTTTATAGCCCTGCACTTCAACATAGTATCGAAATGAAGCTCAAATATCAAAAACGTTTCAAAATATTTGGAAATACTCGTGACTACGATGAATTTGCTCATTATAGAACGAAAAGTAAACACTTAATTGATATATAGAGATTTCGTGACATTAATAGAAAGGTCTCTGAATGGCGATATGAAGGGATTTTGGAGGTTTGTCAATAGTAAAAAAGGCGTGAACTCGACTCCTTTAACTATGGAGTAAAAAGGTGTTTCCGCAACCAAACCCTCTAAAGTATGTGAGCTCTTTTCAAAGTATTTCGGTTCTGTTTTTGAAAATGTTTCTTCCGTCCCAGTTAACAGTTCTGAAAATTCTCAGTATAATACCAATTCTTTAAGCTACATTAATATTACACAAGAAACGATACTAAAAAAGATAAATAACTTAGACACGAATAAGGGTCCTGGCTCAGATGAGATACCAACCATATTTATTAAATTACGTGCGAGTGAACTCATTGTACCACTCAAAATATTATTTAATAAGTCGATTGAGTTTTGAACTTTCGCCTACGCTCTGGAAATAAATAGCTCACATAATACCAGTATACAAATCGGGTGATAGGACTGATTGTAGAAACTATAGACCTATTAGTACATTGTCTTGTCTTGCTAAACTATTTTATATTATAAAATATATTATATATTATAATAAGCCCATTTTGTACTCGCAACAGCACGGATTCGTAGCAAATAAATCTACTACCCCCAACGCTCTTGATAAAAGTCTGCAGGTGGACTCCATCTACACTGATTTCGCTAAACCATTCGATAAGGTCAGTCATATAGTAATTTCCAAGAAACTACTCGTAGCAAACTTCGGTGTACATGGTTGTCTACTTCGCTAGTTCCAGTCTTATTTGAGTCGCAGAAGTCAGCTCGTTGTAGTTAAGGGTCATGTTTTTGAACCAGTCTTTGTCACCTCGAGGGTGCCCCAGGCCAGTCATTTAGGACCGATATTGTTCGTCATTTTCATTAATAACCTGATCGATGTTCTGTCTTTTCCTGCTTTATGCGGATGACCTTAAAGTATTTACCACTGTAGGCAATAATACAGACGCTTCCAGATTGCAGTTAGACCTAAACTTGCTATCCGATTGGTGCGACAGAAACTTCATGCAGCTTAACATTGGTAAATGCTTCTTTATAACTTTGGCCACGGAAACACAAAAGCTCATATTTGACTATTTTCTCAAGGGCGAGATTCTTGTTCGTAATCACTTCGCAAAAGATCTAGGTGTGATTTTCGATGACAAGTTAACCTATAGAGATCACTACGATAACTCTGACGATCGTAGCTATCGTCTACTTGGATTTATCACGAGATCTACTTAACATTTTCGAAAGAGTAAGAGCATTATTTACATTTACTACTCGCTTATACGTAGTGTTCTCGAATACAACTCCACTGTCTGGTCTCCCTTCCATGAAGTATACAGCAATCAAATCGATGGAGTTCAGAAGCGTTTTTTAAAGATTCTTAGCTGAAGATGTGACATGGGCTGTAAATTCACATCCTACAATAAATTTAAAGTATTATAATTTAGACTCACTATACATACGACGTCCACATAATGACCTAATGCTGCTCTATAAGATTATTCACCATCAGTTAGATTGCCTCTACCTTCTTTCTTTATTAAACTTCAACACCCGATTTAGGTCTCATAATCGCAATTACAATGTTTTCTGTCTTTAAGTATTCCTGAACAACACCTCGTATTACAACCCCATAGTCAGAATGGGCCGCCAATATAACGAAATTCAAATACGAGTACCTAACAGAGACATCGGCATCTTAAACTTAACACTACCTCAATTCTGGAGACAATTGAAGGTCAATTTATCTCTTTCAAAGTAAAAAACTAATTAATATATATAAATATATATATTATTTGTAAGTCCTTAATATTTAATTGTTAAGTTACTCTTTTTTTGTAATTGAATATTGTTCTTTTTACTGAACATATAGTTAGAGTTGTTGTGAGCAGCGGTCTACATAATGTAAAATTTGCTATTAAGCTACTAGGCATACATAATTTTGAGATATGATCTAGATCTGTACCAATTGCATGCTACAAAAATTGTGACAATGTTGATTGTAATCGAATAAATTTGCTGACCAGAGAGCTGATAATTGGTTAGATATTCGTAATTGTGACAATGTTGATTGTAATTTTATTTTGTAATAAATTAAATTAATAAAATCATTTTTTTTGAGTCCTTCGGCTGACGATCCCGTATTTTACACGAAAAAGTGGTACTATAGCCACTAAATCAATATAATTTTTATCAATATTGATCTATCTTTCTATTTATAACTTCACGCCAAATTTCTTACGGGGTAGGCAGAGAGAAAAAAATATATTGATATTTACCATTAAGCGATCAGTACGCATCCATTTTCAAAATCATTTATTAGCATTTTGGGAATTCCCTCAAAATCTAAAATGGCCGTTTATGTAGTTGTAAATGGAGTATTGTTTTGCCAGGCAATATTCGATTTTAAATTCTCATAAAATGAAACGTATAATTGCAAAATTTTGTAGTTGTAGCCTCGCTATGTGCGTGGTCACGTGACCACTAGTGTCGTAAATATTGAAACGATTAATTTATTTTGCTGTGGATTAGGCAATTGTCAGCCATTATTATACTATGCGATATGGTTAAAAATTGCATAGAGTAGTCGCGGAATATGATTCGATTGCATCAGTACTCGATTACTGAATCGATTTCTCATGTATTAATCGTTATCACAACATTTTAATTTATTTTACATGAAAACAAATAATATAATAACTTACATGTGAAAGGTAACTCCATCTTTTTGTAAACTAGAAGTGTTCGACCTCTTTTTGCATGACATAACTGCACAGTTTGGCATTTTTAGTATAACACTTTAAGATGTCACCGGAGCGATAACGATTACAAGAGAGACTCGGTTTTTTTTTTTTTGACCTGACTATGTAGTTAGCCCCGAGTGGGCTGTCACTACGTCACCGGACTAGTGAGGCGCCACAGCCTAGAAAAACAAAGTTAAGCGACAGCCTAAGGGCCCCCGAGAGGGGTCGGACCTCGGCTCAGGACGTCGCTGGAAAAACAAATCGAACACGCGGGTTCGTGCCTGAGGGCCTGTCGGAGAGAGGCGCCCAGGTACCGTGGGCTACCGGTACCTGGTGTATCGCGCAGAAGTCCTTACTCTTCGCGCCCGGAGCCGCCGAGCGCGGTGTGTGTCTGGAGTGTTGGGGTTGGAGGGGGAGAGATAGGGGGCGTTCGCAACAGTCAGGGATCAAAGAGTGAATTTCGCGGTCTGCGCCGGAACCCCCGGGCGTCGATCCGCGGGGTGTAATTGACAGCGCGGGCTATCAATGGGTTGGGGTGTTGGGAGGCAATTTCGAAGTAGCGTCTAGACGCTTTCTTCATGAAACTAATGATGGAAGGGAGTTCAAGGTCGAGATGGAGATCTGCGACCCTGAGATAGTGAGGGGCGGCGGTTGCATTACGGGCAAACCGGTTTTGGATAATCTGGAGCTTAGCCAGATGGGAGCGCGAAGCGTGTGCGAACACTACGCTGGCGTAAGTGAGAACGGGGCGGATGCAGGCTTTGTACAGTGTACACTTATTTCTAAGTGACATTCTACGATTCCTGAATATCGGACCGAGCCGGCCTAGGTAGAACGCGGCTTTGTTCCTAACAGCGGTGATGTGAAGTCCAAACGTCATTCTGGAGTCTAGGATGACACCTAGGTATTTGGCCTTCTCGACCCATGGGATGGGTCGGCCGAACAATGAGATGGGGCGCACGGTCCTATGTTGGGAATCGGATCTCGTAAGACCTTGTGGATCCCGAGAAAAGAACACTGCGGCACTTTTCTCCGGATTCGCCAACGTCGGAACCATTCGCCTAGAGCGTTAGCCGCTCTCTGGAGCCTATCTGATATGTTGGATTTGGCTCGTTCGGAAGTGTAAAGTGCCGTATCATCGGCAAAGAGGGCTAGCTCCACGAAGGGAGTCTTGGGAACATCGTTGGTGTACAACGTGTATAGGATAGGACCGAGTACGGAGCCCTGAGGGACCCCGGCTCGGATAGGGTGCGGCCTCGAGAGAGTGCCGTGGACTCTGACGCGGAGGGAGCGATTTGACAAGTAGTCTCGTAAGATGCACGAGACTGTCTGGCACTTCCATTTGGTGTAGCTTATATATTAAGCCATTGTGCCAGACTTTGTCGAACGCTTTCGCGACGTCGAAAAACAGGGCACCGGTATGGCGCCCTGTTTGAAAATTGGAGAGGACGTGCTCCGTGATGCGATGCACTTGGTGGACTGCCGAGTGTTTGGGACGAAACCCAAACTGCTCGTCTATGAGAATGCCTCTAAGTTCAACGAACTTTTTGAGGCGAATGGCTATGATGCGTTCATAGACTTTCCCCAGGCATTTGAGGAGACGAATGGGCTTATAAGAGGCGGGGTTCTTCAGGCATTTGCCTGGTTTGGGGATGCCAACTACGTCTGCATCTTTCCAGGAGTCTGGAAATCTGCAGTTCGCGAGAGCGGCGTTGAATATCGCCACGAGAAGGACTATCAGGGGGCCTGGGAGGAGTTTGAGGACCGAGTTCGTGATACCGTCAGCTCCGGGAGCTTTCCGGCTCCAAAGGTCCCTGATGATCGTTCAGAGACTCGGTTGCGCAAGTAGTTTTTATACCCGCAATGGGAGACTCTGCTTTTTGGTCGAGTGCGTGATACACGTGGTATCATATATTTCTGTGGTTTTTAAGTTAAATACACCTATTGACGTACCGTATCTGTAGATTTGTGTTGGTGGAGGTCAATTGCCTATCTATTAAGTGTTTGACAGGTAATTTAGTGGTTAGAATGGACGAGGAGACGCCCGATCCGGGCAGAGGCACCGTCGCCCAATGTTCCCTATCGCCTCCAGTATTTACTCCGCTCGTTCCACAAACACCCGAGGTTCTTGCGATTGAGGTCAACCGTAAGCGCCCTCAAGTACACAGTGACGAAACGCAATCGGTTAAGAAAACAATAATGGACCCTTCCCAAGCCTCCGCATCTTTGCAGGTAACGTACACTCACCCTGATTTCTTGGACAATAAAACAACCTACACAGATACTGACGTGGCTCCGTTTGTTGTACACGTTAGTAGGCTTGAGGAATCTGCCGGCGCCACTTTGCGCCCAATACAATTTGGACACTTTTTATTCCGCCAGAATATAAAGAACATTACCAAGGATGGTGTCAAACGTGTAGGGCGAAACCGCATTTCAGTCGAGTTTAAAAAAAAACTGCAGCTGATGCAAATATGTTTATGGCCAACCCTGCACTATTAACAGCTAAGTTTGAGGCAACCATTCCATCCCTTAATGTAACTCGAATGGGTATTGTGAGAGCTGTACCTGTGGAATGGTCTTTGGAGGAGTTTGTCTTGGCTATTGAGGTCCCCTCAGATTATGGAACAGTAATAAAGGCACGTAGGTTGAATAGGAGAAATACTAATGATAACGGTAACACAGTCTGGGTCCCTACCCAAACTGTAGTATTAACATTCCGTGGTCAGAAGCTTCCTTCAAATATCTACTGTTTTTACACTTCTATGCCAGTGGAGACATATGTTCTGCCGGTAATACAATGCTACAAGTGTTGCCGGTATGGTCATGTGACTTCACAGTGTAGATCAAGTCCACGCTGCTTTATCTGTGCCCAGAGTCATGAGGGAAATGGTGGATACTGAATTACCATCCAGTATCCACCAAAAACTTACTGAGCTGATTTCTATGTCTGTTAACATTCCAAGCAATTCTTCAGTGGAATTGCCGGAGCATCAAACATAAAAAAGCAGATTTAATTCATCTTATCAACAAATTTGAGCCCATGGTTTTTGCCGTTCAGGAGATGTGGCTTAGACCTGGTGCCCACTTCAGGGTTTCAGGCTATTCGTGTCTCCGGGATGACAGAAATGATGGGCATGCTGGTGCTTCCATCCTTATTTCCAAATCCTGCATATTCTCCCAAATCTCTCTTCCCCCACACTCTGATAGCATCAATGCTGTGACTATCCGTTCCTTTAACATTTCATTCCTATCTGTTTACATTCCTAACCCTACTCTTGCTATCCTCAATGAACTGGTATCCATAATTTCTTCCCTTCCCCCGCCAGTTCTGATCCTTGGTGACCTAAATATTCACCACACCTCATGGGGTTCCCATTTCAGTGATTCTTTATCAGCCACCTTCCTTAACTTGGTTGATGATCTGAATCTCACCATACTCAATGATGGATCACCTACTCGCCGTGTCCTTCCCACACAAAATGTACAAAGTGCCGTGGACCTTTCACTCTCTTCCCCTGAGCTTGCATCCCTACTTGCGTGGGAAGTACTTAGTAGCACCTATGGAAGCGACCACTACCCGCTGCTTATTTCTGTTCTAACAGCTGATAGTATACCTAACACTCCTTTTAAGCCCCGTCTTAAATATAGTTTGACTAGGGCTGACTGGCCCCGGTTTACTGATACTACTGATGAGGCCATTTCACAGCTCCCACCCATCCACGAAAGTAATGTGCAGTCCCTGTATTTGGATTTTAAAGATGCTATCCTGTCAGCTGCCAATAAAAGCATCCCATTAAAGAAACCACCAAAAAAAATCTTCTCCACCCCCTTGGTGGGATCAAGATTGCTATGCAGCTGTTAGAAGAAGAAAGGTAGCAGAACGTCAGTATTCCCTTGATATGTGTAGGGATAAATACCTTAATTACCAGAAGGTGGCTGCTGAGGCAACCAAATTACTGGCAAAGAAGAAGAGAACTGGGTGGCACAGCTTTTGTGAAACCTTGTCTCCTAACTCACACCCCTCTATGGTCTGGAGAAACGTAAAAAAATTCCGCTGTGGCACAAATAATGACCTAAATGTGTCTTCAAACGATTGGTCAGTATGGATAGGTGAATTTACACAGAAGTTAGCTCCTCCTGCAGTCTCGTCTTTTGAGGAAACCTTGACGTATACCAACCCAACTTATTCATCTGACCCATTTGATGCACCATTTTCCCGAGAGGAATTTGATGCTGTCATTAGCACCCTAAAAGACTCTTCGTCTGGTGCAGACGGAATTCCCTTCTCATTCATAACTCGCAGTGGTCCTGCTACTAAAGAATATTTTCTGGAAATATTGAACCTGTTCTTCATCTCAGCCACTCCACATAAGGAATGGAAATCCCAAATGGTCATCCCTATACTAAAACCGGGTAAACTGAGTACTGACCACTTGGGCTATCGCCCTATTGCCCTTTCGTGTACCATGGCTAAGATTCTCGAACACCTTATTAAGAATCGGTTAGAATGGTTAATAGAGAACAAGCAAATTTTACCTAAAAGCCAATTTGGGTTCTGGAAGGGTTTTAGTACGATGGACAGTCTTGGCACGCTTGTCACGGACATAAGATTGGCGTTTTCCAAACGCAGTGTCGTCTGCGTATGACAATGTACTTCTTCCGGTACTCAGGCAGAAAATGCTGAAGCTGAGTATTCCAGTGAGGATTGTCAATTACATATCTAATTACCTTTCTGATAGATCTATTCTTATTAGCTTTCAAAATTATTCCAGTGCTCCAAGACAAGTGTGGAAAGGCCTCCCACAGGGGTCCGTGCTCAGTCCCCTCCTGTTTAGTATATACACATATGACTTGGAACTTTCTGCCAACAGCTTTTGTAGTGTACTACAATATGCTGATGATTTGGCCTTGTACACCTCATCTAACAATGTAGCAGAAGCCTCTTCATGGATGAATTCAGCCATATACTATTTGCAGGATTGGCTCTCAAACCACGGGTTATCCATTTCAATCCCTAAAAGCAGTATTGTTGTTTTTGCACGTCAAAGAATTATACCGGAGATTTCAATTGCTTATGATGAGCAAACTTTCCCTATAAAAGACAAAGTTAAGTTTCTTGGTGTAATTCTAGACTCTAAATTAACAGGCACCCACCATGTTTATCACATTGTCAAAAAGTCAGAAAAGAACATTAATGTTCTTCGTTCACTTTCTGGAGTATGGTGGGGTTCTCACCCTTATACGCAGAAATTAATTTATAATGCCCTGGTCCGCAGTCATCTGGACTATGGTTCTTTCCTTCTGGAACCATGTAACAAAGATGCTTTAAAATCCTTGGACAAAATACAATCGAAATGTCTCCGCATCATTACTGGTTCCATGAAATCCTCTCCTATTAATGCCCTGCAAGTTGAATGTGTGGAACCTCCGTTGCATTTACGTAGGCAATATCTATCAGATAGATTTTTGCATAAAGCCCTACAAGTATCTGACCACCCACTCCTAACTAAGCTGCATGAGCTGTCAGAGTATATTCCCGCTGGTGAATACTGGATACACAAAGACCCTCCATGTTTGTTTAACAGTTTTGTTTCGTTTCTTCGACTTCCATGCCCTGTATTTCAATGCAGGGTAAACCCTTTATTTGACATTCCCTATCAGGCAATCATCTATCAGCCTGACATTGTTTTCAATTTAGGTATAGAGACTACATCAGTGATTTGCCGTCTCCGATTAGGCCATGTTTGCACCAATACGTTTCTGGCAAAAATCAGGGTGAGGGATAGCTCTCTGTGTGAGTGTGGTCTGGATGAGGGTACTCCAGACCATATCTTTTTTTCCTGCCCAAAAAATTCTTCCTCTCTCTATGACCTACTCCCTTCCTCTCTTCCCCGTCCTATCAACTTTAAATCCCTCCTTACATTTGTTAACTCCCCCTCCGTTGTATATACTTTGTGTGCGTTTATTAACACTAACAACATTAAATTGTAATGTGTATGTCTTATAATCATACTAACCCTTGTTTGTGATGTCAGTGTATGTCTATTGTTTCAGGCATGTAGACGGAGCGTCACAGTGTCTACACCACTTGCTTAACTATTTAATATACTGTACACTCACAAAGCCACTTCTTAGCAGAGTCACATACTAAGAGTAGTCACATACTCAGTTAAATTATGAACTGAAATATGAAAGCACTGACATTGGCGAGAACACCAGGATCGCCATAAAGAATAATAATAATAATACCCACAATCACATTATCTTGTACCATAACAGAGGGGAATGATCCTACGAGGCTGGTCCTTTTATTGAAAGGTCTAAGCCAAGTACCCTCCACAATATAAAGAACGATTGACAAGAAGTAGAGATAAAAAAATATGTGCAAAAATAATGAGTTTCAAGTTTTTACATATATTTTTTGTATCATCCAGATTTTAAAGCTTTGGTTGAAAAGATCTGAAAAAACCAACAGTATTTTTTTTTGTGTGTTTCATTCTATATATTACATAATCATGTGTTTTATAAGATTTAATTAAATTCGTGAATTTTTGTGTGTTATTAAAATTACGCGCCCTTAATATTGGAACTTTTATGATTCTTTAAGGTATTTTAGGGATATTTTCTATCGAAATTTGGATAAAATCAGACTTGTGAGTGGAAACACTGAAAACTTTTAAAAAAGAAGATACCTACAAAAAAAAATACGCTAAAATGACGTGACGTCGTGACAGACCGAAGTTAACCATTGAATTGCAATGAAATCGTGAGTGTTAACTCGTCAAGATTTGTTTCTTTTTACGTATTAGGTGTACACATTTTTTTAAAACCAAAATAATAGTAATTGCATTATAGCAAATAGATCTGCGTAATAAAAAAACAGTACTATACCATTATGAAGCGAGCTTATGATTCTATGAATTCTGCAATTGAAATTAGTTCATATCGAGATCAACATTTTAAGGTAATTTTGTTTTAATGTTTTTTTTTAATCTCAAGTTGTATAAATTTATTCAGTCTTTCGTAATATCTCTTTGAGCTGATTTTAAAATTAATTGTCGATTATTGATCAGTTTAAAATAACAAAAGTATACAAAAATAGTTCATTACTTTTTAGGGGTCAAGAAATGAACAGGAGCGATTATTGCGAGCTTCGGCGACACTTTATATTGGAAATCTATCTTTTTACACAACTGAAGAACAAATATATGAATTATTCTCAAAATGTGGCGATTTAAGAAGAGTTATAATGGGATTGGACAAATACAAAAAGACACCTTGTGGATTTTGCTTTGTGGAGTATTATTTGAGACCAGATGCTGAACAATGTATGAGGTAAGGTGGATTAGTAGTAAGTGGGCATACAGCCACTGTTAACATCAATGTGTCTGTAGCAATAATGAAACTCTAAAATGGTGTGATACTTATCATCAAACATGCCACCACAAATAATCAATAGAAAGTTTCATTTAACCTTAAAGGTTAGGTTCCATACCTACTGTGAGCAATTATCATGTATACATAGTTCACTGGTTACATTGTATATAACAGTGTATATGCTAGGCTTGGGCAAAAAACATTGATATATCAAAATATTTTGAAAAAATAATTGATATATATTGTCAATATATTTATTCTCGAACTATCTATGTTCAATATTTATTTCAGAGTATCGAATTTGTGTCTTTCGGTTGATTTTTCTAAGACTTCTGTACATACGACACATGTATCAACTGCAGCAATTAACATTGTCGGAACTGCATTTTGATTTTTATTACAATTTTTATTTTAATGCACTACAAGTCTTAAAATATCAATATCTACGAAAACCTTCCTACTTTTTTCAGTATGAAAAATAGATATGGAGTCTAGTTTAAGATATGAAACTAGCGAGCGAGCACATAGATATTGACACTTTAGGACTTGTAGTGCATTAAAATAAAAATTGTCAAAATGCAATTCCGACAATGTTAATTGCTGCAGTCGGTAAGCAACAGCGGACAATATTTAATAAGTATAACCATATCCTCCTGGAAAAATATCGATATATCGAAATATCAATATTTTTTATTGTACGATATATCGATATTTTTAAAAATATCAATTTCGATATATATTTTTGATTTGCCCATCCCTAGGATATGCCACTAGTATAAAACAAATGCATAATGCCTTGAGGCCCATTATATACTTGGCACTGTAACGCGCATGGCGGAATTCAGGCACGTGGGCCTCAATGAGTTAAAATTCCATACATGCTGTTGTACATAGTATTGTCTTAGGTTTTCGCGATTGTTACACATTGAATTAAACAATTTTTAACGGAAGTATCGCGTATTTTATTTATTTTGTTGAACCTGACGTTTCGAACGCTTTGCAGCGTCCATGGTCGCAGGAAGACTAAGGTGGTATTTGTCTTACATTAGTTATTCAATTATTACATCTACCGACATGGATGGATTAATTATATATGTTCCGATTTACACAAAAATCGCTCACAGTGTCCGAACATTTTTTAGATCTTTGGGTTTGGGACATGATTATTTTTAGGACTGGATCCCAAGCAGGTGGTACTTGCCAACCATCTTCTCTATTGAAATTGGGGTGTTTTCTTATTTCAATAGCCTCGCGCAACATTCTCGGCATGTAGCGATTCTCCTTGGCGAGGATTTGTGGTTTATCAAACCGGATGTAATGGTTTGAAACGTCAGGTTCAACAAAATAAATAAAATATGCGATACTTCCGTTAAAAATTGTTTAATTCAATGCTGTTGTACATGTTATTTGTTGTACAATGTCAGTAGTTTAATAAGTATATGGTCTAAGGAAAGTGAATTGAATATTGTAGCCTGTAAACACAAGAAGTAATCTCTCGCATTGCTATACATGCTGCTAACACAGCAGTTCCTTGGGAGCTTCCTGGTAATGTCAATCACATGCAGGGACATAGTATTACTCCAGGGAATTGTTATTTGCAGTAGTCTAGAGGTACTCCCCCAGTTGAGCTGCTGCATGCACTCTTACCTCTTTTTTTTTAATTAGGTGTATGCAGTTGGTTTTGACGCTAAAGATGGTATTGAATAACACATATAGTTTATTTTAGACTTCTATCTATCTATAACTTCACGCCAAATCCCTTGTGGGGTAGGCAGAGATTACCGAGTGCTATGTGACTCGATCCTTACGTATCTCACTCACTTCTTTAACATTCATTGCTTTTCTCATGCACGCTCGCCGGTTTCTAGGGCTCCTGACATCACCTTCTGATAGAACATAACCAATTTGGTCATGGTAGGTAAGTCTTGGCCTTCCCCGGGTCCTACATCCTTCCACTTTTGCATTGTATATCTGCTTCGTCATTCATTCATCTTGCACTCTTTCTACATGTCCGAACCAATGGAGCATGCCTCTTCTTATTTTAACACCTATGCTCTCATCAGACCAACTCTGTTTCTAATATCATCATTGCAAATACGGTCTACAAGCCTTACACCACAAATTTTGCGCAGTGCTCGCATTTCGACCGTGTTTATTCTACTTTCAGACTTAATGCGTGAAATTCTATTGTTCAATCTGGAGTGCAAAATTTGCAGTGGTATCTACATAGCTAGTGCATCCATCTGTTTTTTAAATATATTTCTACGACACATTCTGAAATCCACAAAAATTAAGATGTCATATCATACATAATACTAATTCCCGACTGCATGGAAAATGGCTCAAGTTATTCCTCTTCCTAAGACGTCTAATCCGTCGTCTTTTTCTCAATACCGTCCTATTTCTATACTTCCTTTACTCTCAAAGGTTCTCGAAAGTGCTGTCCATAAACAACTTCACACATATCTTTCTCGTAACAATCTTCTCAGCCCTTACCAATCAGGCTTTCGTCCCAACCACAGTACGGTTACTGCGTTGCTAAATGTCACTGATGATATTCGTTACGCCATGGACAATAAAAATTCTCCATAATTATATTATTAGACTTTAGCAATGCATTTAATTCAATCGATTTTGATATTCTCTTAGGTATACTTCGCTCAATTAACTTTTCTCCCTCTGTGATGGCATGGTTCGACTTTTATCTTCGTGGTCGCCGGCAATGCATCAAACTCGATGAGAGATCGTCCGAGTGGATTGATCTCATTGCCGGTGTGCCACAGGGCGGTATCTTATCTCCACTTTTATTTTCTATTTTTATAAATGAAATATCCAAAGTTCTTTCTTGTCCCTTCCACCTATATGCAGACGACTTACAGTTTTACAGCCATTTCTCAACTATCGAAAGTGATAAAACGATTGAGGCTATAAATCGCCAACTATGTGCTATCCAGGGTTGGGCTGAAACTCATGGTTTGCTGGTAAATCCATCGAAGTCTCAGGCTATAATCATAGGCAGTAATCAATTACGTAATAGGCTCAATTTTAATAGCTTGCCTAAGGTTTACTACAATGGTCTAGAAATTCCGTTTGTCGATAAAACTAAAAACCTTGGACTAATCATTGACGGAACACTTTCCTGGAACGCGCATGTTAATGACGTTAGTAAACGCATGTATTTTCCATTTCACTCTCTCAAGCGACTTCAGAACTTTTTGCCTTTTAAAACTAAAGTTACGTTGGCTCAATCTCTCTTACTCCCCATTCTCGACTACGCAGACGTTTGCTATTTGGATGCAACTGAGGAGCTACTCAACAAGCTAGAAAGATTGCAAAATCTAGCTATACGTTTTATTTTCGGTCTTCGTAAGTACGACCATGTTTCGGAGTTTCGTATACAATTGAAGTGGCTCCCTATTCGATTTCGCAGAAATGTGCACATACTATCCCTACTTTTCAAACTAATTACCAATCCCAATTCCCCTCAATATCTTTGTTCTCGTTTTCCACTTCTTCCACCGCCAACTCGTTCCCAACGTTGTTATATAAAAACTTTACACTTCCCCCTAGCTAACACGAAATTCTTTTTTAATTCGTTTACCGTACGCGCTGCTAGACTTTGGAACAAATTACCATTAGAGATAAGAGAAAGTCCTTCTGTGTTTGCTTTCAAGAAAAAACTAAAGAAGCACTATTTAAATACATCATCTTCTAGTGAAGAATAGTATATATATATATATATATATATATGTATGGTTTATATTGTATGTATATTGGTGTGTTGTATAATTCAATTAATTTGTTTTATTATTATTCGTTTTTTTTTTTATTTCTCGTGTTTTTCTTACATTTGATGTATTTTAGAATTTTGTTTTTTTTACTGTAAGTATCAGGTTTTAGTTTGCACATATAATTGTCGTAACCGTTTTACAATATGTTTCCACGTTGATTACGGTTGGCTGGAAGAAATCTCTTGGAGAGATAAGCCCGCCTTTGTACACTATATGTGACACTTATTATTTTGTTTTATTTGTGTGCAATAAAGAATATATATATATAATATGTGACAAAATTTAAGTAGTTGTTGTTAGCAGGAATGTTATTATAATGGTGGTTAATATATTTGGTAGCATTAAAAGGCTACAAATCTAACAGATAGACTGGCACATTTTTTATGATGGCTTCTATGTCTTTAGTTACAATTAAAGATTTGATCCACTAAGATATACATCAGTTATAAAAGGCTGAAAATATTTAGAACTAACTTTTTGTTTAAGAGTCTGAAACTTATCTTAGTTGGTGAAAGTAAAGGTCTAATATTATGGATCATGTGTGTAGTATGCTTATGACAGTTTCATTTGTAAGTAACTGGTATGCATAATTGGGTACTTATTTCGGGATCTCCCAACACATGTAATTCTTACTTAAATGGAGCCCCCAGACACAAGTTACTGTAATTACTTAAAATATACCTAATAAAGATATATTTTTATTATTTGATATTTTTACATAACACTTTCTTATAAATGCTGGATTATAACTACCCCATATCTGAAAATTGTTTTTTAGTCATCAGTTTTATTTATTTCCAGGTATATAAATGGCACTAGACTGGATGATAGAATAATTCGGTGTGACTGGGATGCAGGCTTTATAGAAGGGCGGCAATATGGACGCGGCAAGACTGGTGGACAGGTATTCTTTTGCTTACCTTCTCTATGACATTTTTGGCATGTTGACTCTATCTATCAATCTATATCATCACACTAAGTTCAGTGTCTAGTAGGCAGTGACAGCTCTTATCATGCATGCTTGCCGGTCCCTTGGGTTCCTGACATCACCTTCTGATAAAACATGGCCGACTTGATCGTATATCTAAAGCTATTTTTAGAAAGACCAATAGCTATAATTTGATAATAATAAAAGGTCTTAGTTAAATCAGAGGGCGTCCTTTGTATTCCATAACAGTTAAATTCTAGAAATTAATGCAGGTAAACGAGCTTTCAAAATTTATGATATGAATAAAATCGTGAATAATTCATTTGTAGGCAAACTATTCACGAATAAAATATTCGTTAAGATTTATTCGCAAATAAGCTTATTAAGAATATTTTTTTAATTATCTAAATAAAAATTTATTCAAATAATGCCCAACTCTGCCTCTGAAGGATAAGGTTTAGAATACATTATAGTATTTCAGAGACGTCAATCTATCAAAATCACTTTTCTTGCACATTCCTTCTCCATGAATGTGTGAATATCCATCTTTGTTTTCGATACAAATATAAATTTAAGTTTTATATAAAATTACGAGAGAGCAGGTCTCGGCAATGCTGTGTTACATGAGGTTCATTAAAAAGAGCGTGAAGATATTTTTACTTTAAAAACCCCTTCATAAATTTTACATGGCAAGTAACGTGTGATATACCATGTGTTACAGGTGGTAATACGCTAAGATAACTAACTGATTATCATCAGGCAGGTCATACGCTTTTCAAACCTGGTAAAAACATTTGTTATATTGAAGTTGTAGAAGCCTGTTAAGCATCGGTTTTATAAGGGAGCAAGGGAACCTGTAATTATGTTTATGATGTTGCCTGCATGTAATTCCAATTCTATTCTTATTATTATACAAAAACATTTCAGGTACGAGACGAGTACAGAACTGATTATGATGGAGGTCGTGGGGGTTATGGCAAAATTATCGCTCAGAAAATCACTCCAAATACCCTGGAACGCTGAGTGTGATTATTGCGTGTTTTGAGTGGACTATTATTATAATTATAAGTGTGGATATCTTGTAAAAGACTGTACAGTATACAATTTAGGATGGCACATTTATGAACTAAACAGGTTTACTGTGTAATCATATTTAGTGAAGTGTGAGTGGTCACGCGAAAAGGGTGAATATATTTTTCATGTGCAAGCTCAGTCAAAAATACTTCCTATTCGTCAGGACCCTTTTCGTACGTTTACCAACAAATAGAACAGTTAATAACCTCAGCTACGTTGAACAATGTCACTTTCTTGTTCCTATTGTGCCAACTTAAATGCTAGGTACTGTAATATTAATAGGAAAACATTCTTGGATGCGAATGTCTCATTACTGTTAAAGATGTAGCCACATTTTTTTTACAATAAAAAAATAACAAGCAGGTATGTTTCATATTTTATTAATAAATATTTTAATACAAAAATCATAATACACTTAACAAGAAAAATTCATAATTCTTCAATACACAGTAAAACAGACTGTTGGACTACGACATAAATGCATTCATAATTTCAAACAATGTAAATATTATAGGTTAAAAATATAAACAAGGGATTAAAACTATTTAATGCAATGAAGATGCAACAGGTGTAAAAATATACACTAACACATTTAATGTTGTATTACTAGTATATGACTAACAGTTTATCATCAACAAAAACAAGCAAACAGCCATCAGGTTAGTAGATACATCACAATCGGCTATACCAATCAGTTTTGGTCAATACCTAAATAATAATTTTAATTCTTTATTTTCATCATAATCAATAGTCCATATTTTCAATATAATCTATCTCACAGTAATAACATTAACAACACTTTATTCACTGGACAATTTACTAATGTTTGGACATCAAAGATGATTTAAAAATTGTGACACAATTGAAATAATACAGGCGCGATATAATTTTATTTTATTCCGTGAGAGTTATATTCTATCCCTAATTTAGTACATTAGCAATGTAAGGCTTTATCAGTAGCAAGCATTTGTTATTATGACAATAGAGAATATGCATGAAAAATTTTTAGGACAGATTTTAAAAGAGGATATATAGACAGGAAGAAATCTTGAAGGTAAAATTTTTCTACGATAATTAGTTTGCGAGACAATGCTGTTTGAAAGTGGCATTTCATCACGTGACCTGAAAATGCTTCATGCTAAAGGCTGCGGCAGATGACGTCACAAGCCGTGTGGCTATGAAGAAATGTATGGATTTCATCTAAATACTAGCTGTATTTTCGTAATTCAAGCATTCAAATTGATGTTGTAAAACATGTTCAAAATATGACAATGATTTAAATTGTGAAGTTTTTTTATTATTATGGAAACTGTTTGATTTTTTTACGATTTTAACACCTAAATTAAACAAAAAACAAAAACTACAAAAGATGTTTTTGTTCTCTTTATATTATAAATGTGTGATATAAAACGAAAAATAAATTTCATGCATATTCCCTATTATATAAAATATAACTTAAGTGTTATCAGTAAATGAGATTTTTAATAGTTGACTTAATCTCTAGGAGCCGCTTCCGGCATAAGGTCGAACCACATTGTCTTCGCATCACGAAAATCATACTGGTTTAACTGCACTATCACCTGCAAAATAATTAATAAATGAAATAACGTGGATTAAAGTTAATTTTCTTAAAATTTAAACGTCAATTTAAATTTTAAGAAAATGTAACATTAATCCACGTATATCAGATTAATATAAATAATCCAACTGGATGTATTTATGCAATACTAGGGCCATCATATAAACTGTGATAGTACGATTGCAACGAAAATCGTTACACCGGTTGTGAATAATTGGCCGATTGAACGGAGTTTCTAGAGCGTTTTGGCAGTTTTTGTTTAGTTCCTGTAATAATCTTCTAAAGTAAAAATTTCTCCACACACTACGAGTAAATTAACTTTTCTCCGTACTTGCAAAAACGCATACAATGTTTTTTGAAGAAGTACGGCTCAAAATTATCATTTGATCAATGAAAAGAGTTTTAAAATAAAAAAGAATACAATGTGCGATAAATTTACCCTTAAATTAATTTTCAGTATACTTTACGTATCTACACAAAATCTATTGCATTGCTTCAGTGCATTTGCCTATTAGGATAGCAACCCCAGAAGGAAAAACAGTGCATCTGCAAATCAATGGCTGTCTTACAATAGAACTGAAGAAATCCTCGGATTGGATTCTAAGCATACTAATACGTTGTGTCATTTACGTTAAAGAAAGACGAAAGTGTGTCTTAAAGTAGTGCGTAAAAGCGCACTGTGGGAAGCGAGTTGCCGCATGGGTTACAAGATACATTCACGCCAGTATCATGGCGCTGTTACTGTGTTTTGATTTGACCTTCTGGTTGTATAAAAAAAGTACATTCGCACGGCTCATCCAGTATAGGCACTGTACTGTACATTGCGTCTTATGATTTATACTAAGTATAATTGATTTAAAACAAATCACTGACTAGTAGCAGAATTGGATTACCCCTATGGAATGGTATGGTATCATGTAATGGTAAAAAAATGATGTTTTGGTCAGCAGAAAAATATATTTGGTAAGTAAATATTCCGATGTCGACGGAATCCTGTTGGGACATCACGAGACGACCCTTATCTAACTGAAATACAAACCTACACTATCTCGTCCCACTGCATGGATAAGTCTCTGAAGAGGTTTAGAGCATACCATCACCACCCTGCTCCACTGCGAATTGGCGCAGGCCAGCGTTTTTAAGTCGCCCGAAGGCCACTGACTTTGCTTATCAACTGTCATCTAACGGCAACAGACGGAACTGACGGATTAACGCACCCTCCGAGCACAGAGATGAAAATCCATCCATAGATACGCTGCGGTCGACGTTCATTACCCTGCATATTCGCTTAGATAATAACACGCGCTACTACGAGCTCTCATACCCAACGTATTGTAACTCTTTAATGTGACACGTTCTCGTCAACTTGGGAATGTATAATGACATAATATTTCTATGGACAAAAAAATATTTTCTTTTGAATATACCTGTCCAATCACAGGGCTGCCACCGAGAAAACCTTTGTGCGTAGCGACAGTAACTTCTACTTGTCTCGAATGTAGCTCGGCGAGCGCAATGGGCCATTCAAACTGCTCATCATATTCCGGCATGCAGTTGTCTTTCACCACCTGTAAAATGCTAATTTGTTTAATTTGGTTCAATATACAAAGCTAAAAGGATATCGTACCGACTTTAAAATGTTATTCCTATTTTATTCAAGTCTTCGCAAAATAAAGTATCATAAAGTTTAGTAGGTACTGCATCTGCGGCATCTTGACTTCTTACACCCCGCATGGTATAAATTGACAATGTCCTATATTTGTTAACCGATTTAAATTAAACAAATACCTACTAGATTTTGTTATAAACAGAAGGGATATTAAATAGGATATCGCAAAACTTTAAACTAGTACAGAATATCCTCAATGTTGACAATTACATAAAAAACATTAACTATAACACTTTTATGTATTCACGATTCGAACTTAGGTGACTTCCATATATTTCCTATCAAAATAATTAGTACAAGTTTTCGATCGTTTTAAAAAAAAATATTTATATATGTATTAACGATCCTTGGCGTAAAGGATAATAATGCCCATCAAAATATGGACCATGGTACAGGCGTTGCATCAATTCCAAATTTCTTTTAGACGGTCTATGAAAAAGAAACCCACCAAAAACATTCTGTAAAAAACTAGCCAAGTCTCGACAGAGCTGCTTGTTTATCTCTAAAAAGTAATGAAATCTAGACAAAGTCGTGCCAAGTCTAAGGTTCCTTACTGCGATTTCTTTATTATTATAGTTAATGTTGTGTGACTTGGCCGTTGAAAATTCTTTATACGTTAGTGGGTACAAGTCAATTTTGTTTACACGTAATGTTATATCTGTTGTAACTATCTATGTTTATTAAGCGAGATAATAGCCCATACTGGTATTGGTAATTGGACGCTAGTGTCTCATTTTAGGCTGTTGTTGATTGTGCAACACATGCATTCAGCATTGACAATGCTTACTTCTGCTCTCTTCTTTTTGGAGCGTCAAATCGACCACCGATCCAACATAAAATAGACATACAGACGGACTTCTATCAATGATTAGAAGTCCGTCTTTACTGGATTTTTTTTTTATGTTTGTTTCAGGCTCGCCTATACGTAAGTATTATTGAAATCCGCAGCTTTATCAAGCCTACAATTGACTGGTTATTGAATCAACGTTTTCCAAGTGGCAATTTTCCATCGTCAATGGGTAGCGGTTCTAGCGACAGATTGGTGCAATGATGTCATGGAGCACCTGGTTTTGTACCCTTGTGTACCCTTCAACGGCCAAGTCACACAACATTAACTATAATAATAAAGAAATCGCAGTAAGGAACCTTAGACTTGGCATGACTTTGTCTAGATTTCATTACTTTTTAGAGATAAACAAGCAGCTTCGTCGAGACTTGGCTAGTTTTTACAGAATGTTTTTGGTGGGATTTCACTTCTTTTTGTAGAAACGTGGACATATTGATTTATTTTATTAGATTTTCTTATTTGACACAGTTTTTTTCTCATAGTAGAAGGGGGCATTACCATATCTCTAATACAGCTGAGTTCAGCTGAGGGTTCTTCATCAGATACTTCAGACCTTCGATTTTTGACATCAAATGAAGCGGCCATCAAGTTGAACATTTTTTGTAAAGGCGGTATGTCGATCTCTAATAGTTTGGTTGGGCTCTTGTGTTTTTCTAATCAGGGTCACCAGGTACTCCATATCTCCGATTATCCTAGTTTTTATAGTTTTCCCTTTATGTGGCCATTAAACCCTAACTCTGTACCAAATTTCAGCTCTCGGTGTTTATGGGAAGTACTAGTTCTATTTTGATGATCATGAGTGAGTGAGTGAGTGTCATAAATGCGAAACTTTGCTTTCGCTTAACTTCAGAACTAAATCACCTACAGACTTGAAATTTTGGATTTTAAGTATGTGATTATAGCTTACTGGATGACGAAAATTTCTGCGTTCTGGTCTTATCCAGAGGTTCTCATCCATCCATATCCAGAGGGCACTGCCGTGCCCCCTGATAAAGGGTTGGCTATCGGGGCGCACGATTTCGGGGTTGGTGAGGGTTGCTTTATGTAGGGGTTAGTCTCCCCTTTCAAACGACACTACTTGGAGCTCGAGGAAAATTTACTTTTTTTTAAATTATTATTTTAGTGCACGTGAAATGGAACGAATTTTGTTCAATAAAAATATAGTTTGTTGTAAAATTGTAATTTGTTACCTTGAAACGGAACGTATTCCGCCATTTTGTTTGACATTAAGGTTCGCGTCATTCTGCTTTCGTTTGTACGTTGTATGAATGTGTTCCAAAACAGTTGGTTAGGTTAGAGTATGACAAACAACGCACGAGCGAAGCGAGCGTGCCGCGGCAGCGGCCGGCGAAGTGCCAGAAGCGACTCGTTGCCATTTTGAAAAGTGTCATTATAAAAAGTAGACTAAACATACAGTTGGCTGTGGGGTTGGGAAATAAAACGATACGATACTTCAAACAAAGGGGAGGGGGGGGGGGGAGATAATCCTCCTCCCCCTCTAAATATTGATATCAGATGAAAGTGATTGCTCGAATTTGAAAGATTGTAGGAGATATAACCTCAAAAAATTAAAATGTTAATAACTTTAAAACTATACGTTTCCTTTGTGTGGGAGTGGTACCAGGGGGTAGCCCCCCCCCCCCCCCCCAAATCCAAATAGTGCGCCCCGATTCAAAATATTACCCGAAATAAACCTTTAACATTAGTAATTCTAGGATTCAAAACAGGAGTTTCGAAGTTTTTTCAGAAAACGCAACATAACCTAAAAATCAAAATAATTCTCATCTAGTTTTGATAGTTTTTACTAATCTGTTCAGGCACTGACGTACCGACAGACGAAGAAACCAGAAATGTGACTGATTGGCGAAAACTCAAAAAAAGTTCTAGAACAGACCTCGTCACCCGAACTGAACCAAATACCCAAACAGATCCACATAAATGACGAGACCGAACTTGCAATCAACGCTCGCACTAGTCACTTGCAAACGGCAGTTAACACCTGATCCAGAGTGGTCTCAACGGCCGAGTTCACGGAGCTCCCTGCTTATTTGCGAGCGCTAGTGTCGGAAAAGAACGCAGCGACCTGTGCCCATGACTCTTGTCCCACCGAACAGAACCGTTCTCGGATGCACTATTTACTATGACAAGTAAGGAAGCACATCAAAGCGTTCAGAGATGAACGGTGGGCCAACTTTGTAGGAGAAATTAAGCCCTCGCACACGGCATGCTAAATCTCTCCGTTCCGACCAAACTACCCAATGCCCTCCCCTGATCCGACCAGACGGAACGACAGCGTTCGATGATGACGAAAAGGCTAAATGCTTTGCAGACAGCCTAGAAAGCCAATGCTCTCCTAGTCTAGAACCCACTGACGACGATCACGTGCTTGACTTTGACTTCGCGTTGGAACGAATCCTCGCGACCCGTCCCACGACCTCATTCTAGCCTATAACGGTTGAAGAGGTCTAAACGATCATCAGGGATCACCTACGGGGCCGGAAGGCTCTCCCGGAGCTGACGGCATCACGAACACGGTCCTCAAATACCTTCCAGGCCCCCTGATAGTCTTTCTCGTGGCGACATTCAATGCCGTTCTCGGCACACTGCAGATTTTCAGACTCCTGGAAAGATGTAGACGTTGTTGGCAGTCCCAAACCAGGCAAATGCCTAAACAACCCGGCCTTTTATAGGCCCATTAGTCTCCACAAGTGCCTGCGGAAAGTCTATGAGCGCATCATAGCCATTCGCAGATCGAAATCCACTTAGAGGCATCCTCATCGACGAGCAGTTTAGGTTCCGTCACAAACACTCAGCAGTCCATCCAGTGCACCGCATCACGGAGCATGTCCTCTCCAACTTTCAAAAGGGGCGCCATATGAAAGTGACAGATAGTCTTGTGCACACACAAAGCCTCCCGGCTAAAGGCAGTCCAGAACGTGATTAAACACTCAGTAAGAGTCTGACATAACTCGTTCGGCCTTCCGAAAGGTTATCCATGAGGATTCACCACCTCCCTCCCATAATATCCAGAGGGAGCCCCCCTCAGAAGAATGACTAATGCACACGCGGGGTTGCTCCCGAGTTTCGAGTGACCAAAATTTGCATGTGCTCGCCGAAAGTAATCGGTCTTATAATATCGTATTTATAACTCCTGTATTTTTATACAGAGATTGTTTATGTGACGCATAAACTGATAAGTTAAAACATGTGTCACTTTTATTCCGTGCAAATGTACGGCTCCTGTGCAATAGATCTAGAGCGTGGAGAATCATAGAATTCAATCATAGAGTCCAAATATCTTACGTACTATAATGAATGTAAACGTGTATTTACGGTTTGCCCTTTTTTTTCAAATTAAAACAGAGCGTTAGATTGATGTGTTTTTTTCTACGAAGATTTATTTTGTATGGAGGGCCAGACAGTGACATAGGCAACTTTTTACAGCGGCAAAATATCGTACTCTCACAGGAAAACACGCTTTGTTTCTCATCGACTACGCGGGCGAAGCCGCGGGTAACGGCTAGTATGTACATAAACCCGAAAATACGAATTTAGTGAAACGTATAAATGCAATCACTGCTCAATATGAGCCGTTATTGATTACCGCACATAAAAACAGGCACATAAAACTAATTCCCGAATCTTCGTGTGGTAGTGTACCTTGCTAGTGTGGGATAACATACTACAGAGAGCTCATGCTATATGTGTGGAGTAAATCGAATTGAAAAGTCGCTACAAACTTGTCTAATTCACATTATTAAACGTATAAATTATTTTCTGTGTTTTTAAACAGAAAGACAAGAAATAATTTTGTGAGCTGCTATTGGATGAGATTCAAGTATTCCTAACAGTTTTAAAAAATATATATTTTTTTTTCATGAAATATTTTTTGTTGGGTATTTTCAATTTCTATAAAAAAAATAAAAAATCTCTATGCAAAAAAAAGAGTGGTCACCTGCGTGGTACACAAGACATAATGAGTTGCCGAATTTTAATCCATCATCTCTATAATGTGTAAGTGTATTTTTCTTAGCGTTATCCCGCTTCCTTTTTCCGTTAGGGCGGGGTCCGCTAACTAAGCCAAGGGATTTGGCGCAGATACTGATTTTGACGAGGAGCGACTGCCGTCAGACCACCACAACCTAGAGGGAAAACCGGACCATTCTTAGATAAGGTCACATGTCTTTCGAAATATAATTTCTTGAATGTGCGGGTTTACTCACGTTTTTCTTCACCACCGAGTAAGTGATAATTACAAACATGTAGATAAATGCGAAAACTTGAATTTAGTGGTAAACGCCAGGATACGAACCGGGAACCAGATGCCGGTTCCTCATCTGCCGGTCTATCACTGCTCTGTGTACGTGTACAGTATTTTATATAAATATAATTAGGTAAATATTTGGGAACAAATTACACAGTCCCCTTTAGTCTTAAACTAAGTACTAATGAACTAATAAACATACATGAATCCTTTTTATAAATGCATAGTTGTAGTATATAGAAACCAGCCAGAACAAAACAAACCGATATGTTTATGGTAAGAAATGTTTGTCTCATGCAAGAATTGAACCTTTAACCGGCTCGTCATTGCTATCCACTCCAACAAACTCGAAAGACTTTATTCATTCTAAAAATTGTATTGCAGAGAGAAAATTCAGAGTTTGCTCACCATTGTTTTTCGCTTGGAGTCCCTGGATCGCCCCGGCAGTAGGTACAATTTTACATATGGATCCGGCACATTGTTCGGATCCTTGAGTGGTATGTGCCTGTTTTGTACAAAATAAAAAACAGTCTTTTTAAATTAAAAATTGTAGGTTTAATTTAGAACCTTTTAAACACTTCGAATGCTAGGTATTCGTAATTTCAAAAAGCGGCATCAGCAACGTGGCTATATTTAGCCTTTTTATTTACCAATCGTACTTATTTTTAATATCGACAAACATATTGTTACTTGTAATCTTTAAAAGGAACACAACACTCTCTAGGAAATTATTATATAGCTGCAGTCTTCTGTGAGGTGGAGCTACTTTCCCTTTCGTGCTGCTTTGACGCGCTCTACCTCTCATTATTATTAACAGGGTGCCCCACGTGCAAATGAGCCCAATGATCATATTACACCAAAAATTTATTAGTATAATAATACGAGTATCATTTTTTTTATAAAAGCATATGATCCACGAGATGTAAAGCAGTTACCGTACCCTATTAATGCTATTAACACAATATCACTCGCGCGACTAACTCCTTAGGAGCTTACTGGTGACCTCACTCCCACGCAGGAACACAACAACCCTCTAGGGAGTTGTTATTTGGCTTCGGTTTTCTCTGAGGTGGAGGTACTTTCCCAGACGGGCTGCTTTGATGCGCCCTACCTCTCTTAAAACATCTAGACCTAGACAAACAGACATGTTCATGCACACAAATGTTGGTCTTGTGTGGGAATCGAACCCACGAGTGTTGGTGTCAAAGTCGCGTCTTTCACGACTGAGCCACCGAGCTCGTCAAAATCTTCTTCTTAGTACTATCCCATTTCCTAATCCATTAGGATGGCGGGGTCCGCTGCCCAAGTCTTAAGTATTTGGCGAATATACTGATTTTTACTTGGAACGACTGCCGTCAGACCTACACAACCCAGAAGGAAAACCAGATCTTTTTATGTTAGGTCACACGCCTTTCGAAATATAATTTCTTGGACTTGCGGGTTTTCTCACGATGTTTTCCTCCACCGACGACCAAGTGATCATTACAAATATGTACGTAAATCCGAAAACACCAATTTAGTAGTACATGCCAGTATTCGAACCGGGGACCATTTGGTCAATAGGGCGGTTACTTATCTACTGGGTTATCACTGCTCAATAGACAATATCATAACGAAATGATGTAATCTTTCTCTATTTCCTACGACATTTTTTCGTACATATTGAACAAAAAAAAAAACGCCTGGCGGGTTCTTTCATTACTATTAATTATTTTTTTAAATAAATATATAAGCGGTCGGTAGAATAAACTAAATGTTGGCCGTATCGGTTTTATCGAATATGAATCGAATTTTAGCCCCTCCTTAATTATGAACTTGTTGCTAAAATATGACTTACATTATCTTATGCACTACAATGTATAAAATTTGAAGCTGCATGCTGTACCGAAGGGAGAGCAGAATACGGCCTAGTCCAGCTTCACCGGCAGACCTGTGTGTGAAGTAATAAATAATAAAACCATTTTGTTTATACAGCTTAGTTTAAAAAATAAATAAATATACGCTTACGTTGTCAACGAAGAGTTTCTATGAATAAGTGTAGGAGATTGAGTACTTGGTAACGGAGTAGTATATTCTTGTTCTGCATCTGAAAGCAGGTGCATATATCTAAAAAAAAAAAATAAGTGAAGTTTTTAAGACTAAGGTATAGTAATTTTAAAATTAAGTTATGGGTTTTATTTTATAAATAGATAATATTTTAGTTACATTTATTTAAAAAAAATAAGGTATATTATCCTGGGCGCTTTGGTAACCAGTAGGCCAATTCTACCTACTAAAAAACTGCAACTGCACTGCTGCGCGGCGTGTGTCAAAATGCGTACATTTTGACGTTTCGTTATACTGTTAAGCGATCTGACAGCAGCGACGTTGCAGCAACACTGCAGTAAATGACGCTATTCTGTTAAAAACCTACACTGCACCTGCACGTTTCCTGCAATATAATCGTATTCTGATAAATTGTTTTGACATTTGTATAGTGGTGACAGAAGTTTTGAATGAGTTTATTTGCAGTTTTGCAACTTTTGTGAAGTGAAATTAATGTTCTGAAGCGGTGATTTACATTACAAAACATTTGTTTTGTTTTGGGAGATGTTTGTGGGAATATATGATTAACTAAAGCTTCTTTTCAGTTAGAAATATCTTCGCGCCGGCAACCAAAGGCAATAGGGCTTTAAATTACAGGAGTCAACATTAAGTAACAATCCAAATTATTAGATTGAAAGATGGTAACATGACAGGTGTTAAGAAGTTCATTTGCAGGATACGCACAGTTGAAGCGTAGTTGCAGTGACATCGCGGTGCAGGAAATTTTAATAGAATACACGTATTAGTACAGCGCTACTCCTGCACGACTCAAATGACAAGCGTAAAAGTGCAGCTGCAGGTTTTTGGTAGAATTGGCCTACTGTACTTTAAAAGAACATTAAAGACAGTGCCCGGCGGTAAATATTGCACTTCAACCTTTGGAAAGAGACAATCGGCTAATTTCGGCTTCGTAGAGCGTTATCTCTATCGCACACTACCTATATGACGTTTGCTAGTCGTGGTTCAAATGCGATAGATTGCGGTCTCGTCCAGTTCAAAATATTATATATATAGAGTTGTTAAAATCCTAAATTAAATCAAGTTGTACGATAGCACCTATAGGAAAAAAGGGCAACCATTACGAGGCCAGTAACGCGAAATCATCTACAATGTTTATAAATATATTGTAACCGTCAGATTTAAAAAATGACATGTAAGTAATTATTTTAAGAAGGTTCGAGAGAGAGGTTCAAATGCTACTGGAATTTCAAGAAGAACTGCACAATATATTAAACGAAGTCAGTACTGAAACGTATTCCAGTGCAATTAAGTTCAGCTCTCAGAATAAAGGTAGACCAAAAAAAACATTTTCCTTTAGATATGGACGATTATGATGTTGTTCGAAGAATGGTGTCCGATTTTTACTTGTGAACTGCCGACTATAAAATCATTAAAAGCTAAATTATCGGAGGCTATTAATTATAATGGGTCTGAAAAGACGTTGAGAAAAATTCATGAGATGGGATTTAAGTTCACTCAAATGGAAGATAATCGAAAAGTTCTTATGCAAAAGCACGATGTAAGTCTCAAACGAATTGAACTAGGTATTCAATTCGTTTTTCAATAAAATACGCAAATTTCGCGAAGAAGAAAAAAATATAATTTATATGGATGAGTCCTATAATCTCTCTGATCGGGACTCATCCATATAGATTATATTCATCCCACACTAACAGAAAACTTGGAATGATGATAAGCAAAAAGGAGTAAAAAAAAGCCGATTTCAAAAGGTCAAGCCCGGAGCCTTTGTAACGTATAAATCTACGGACACTAAAGGCGATTATCACAAAGAAATGAATAACGATAATTACGAGAAATGGCTGGTTAATCGATTAATCCCAAATATTACCCAGTGATTCTGTTATGGTTATCAACAACGCACCCTATCACAATAAATATGTTGAAAGAGCCCCCCAATTGAAACACCATTAAACAGGAAATGATCGGTTGGTTAGAAAGACACGAAATTCCAGTTGATCCAAAATTGACGAAACCTCAGATATACAATACTATATGTCAGCACAAGGAGAGGTTTACAGAGTTTCCCGTGAGCAAGGTACTTGCCGAACATGGGCACACTGTGTTGCGATTGCCACCATACCATCAGGATATTAATCCAATTGAAAATATATGGTCTCAACTGAAAGACTATGTAGCCGCTAGAAACGTGGATATGAATTTAACTTCAATAAAAAAAATATTGATTGAAAAGTAAACATGATCGGGGCTGAAAGGTGTGAAAGGATTTGCGATTATGCAATCAAATGTGAGAATGAATATCGAAGAATTCACCACGATTTAGACGATTATATTGACTGACTAGTGATTAATACGGCTGATAGTGACAGTGATATTGACGTCAATGAGAGCACAGTTATTGATTTTACTATTTGTGCTCTGGAAGGACTTGAGATTTTTTCTGATTAAAACACAATATAAACATATTTCTTATTCTTTATGGATATTTTATTTTTTCCCAACCTTAAAGCATAGAAATAATTATATTTAGAAATTATATTACAGTGCTTCTATTTTCTTCATGTCTCTCGGCAAACTTCGTGTTTCGTCAGTCGTCGGATAAATATTCATTTTAGTAACATAACTAATTGTCAAACATAAGACCTCCTCTTTTTTGGAAGTCGGTTGAAAAAGTATTTTATTACATTTACATGTTGAAAAGGAGTAAATGATATTTAAAAAGGAAGTAGTTTTACAGCTCTATATAGTTCACGCGGGAATCAAAACAACAATAAAGTACTTAGTTCTGAAGTCAAATTATGTTTAATCTAATAATTGATGGACATTAAAATGAAAAAAAAAATGAAAATTAGCATTCGTTTGTATACGGAAATGCGATGATTGCCGAATTGCAATATTTACCGCCGGGCACTGTACTGACTTATTCATATCTTGTTCGTAATGTGGCGGTAAGCCTCGCACTTGCGTAACACTTTGTGCTTTTTCGCCGATTTCAACAGTTTTTGGTAGCTTGCGATATTTCTAGTAACAAAACCTTTCAAAATAAAATCTAAATCAATTTAAAAGTATATCGAAAAACCGACTCGAAGTTAAAAAAAAAGTACGTTCAATGATACTAATAAAGGTCAGCTTTGTATACACGTCCGAGAAAATTTGCTGCGGAAATAAAACTAAGTAACAAGACCACAGCCTTAGAAATCCATACAGTCATTTCATGAATCGCCTTTGATGTTGGCGAAAAAGCCGACGATGTCTAGACACCGGCGGCGGTATTAGAATATACTAGGGTCGACACAAATGTACGAAAAATAAACATGTTTAATTTTACAAAAAATATTTATTCTAATCTACAAATTTTACGTAACTACTTACACATAGTTAATTTTAGTATATTAAACATGTATACGTCATCATCATCATCTCAGCCTGTATTCGTACACTGCTGAACATAGGCCTTCGCTCTAGAGTGCCACTCGTCTCGATCTCTCTCAGGTGGCACAACCTGCATCCATCGACTCCATGCAAACCTCTTGAGGTCGTTGCTCTATTTGGTGGGGGGTCGTCCCACACTGCGTGTACCAGTACGGGGACGCCATTCGAGAACCTTGTATGTATGTGGCCGGATCACTGCCACTTCAGCTTGCTTATCCTGTGGGCTATGTCCGGTTACCTTAGTTCTACTGTGTATGCCCTCATTTCTGATTTTATCACGCAGAGTAACCCCGAGAGCGAGGTCTTTACATAGCACGCTGAGCGACCTTGAGCTTCCCCATACGGCCCGCAGTGAAGGGTCACGTCTCAGTTCCGTATGTAATTACTGGCAACACACACTATTCGAAGACTTTGCTCTTCAGGCGTTGAGGTATTTTGGACGAGAATATGTGTCGAAGTTTCCCGAACGCTGCCCAGCCGAGTTGGATCCGTCTGTTGACCTTTCGGTCGAAATTGGACTTACATAACTGAATAACCGGCCCTAGATAGACATATTCGTCGACAACTTCGAGCTTAGTGCTTCCAAACGTGACCGGCATAGTGTAACATTATGTTGGTCTTGTCCATGTTCATCTTGAGACCTACCTGATTGGAAAACTATTGAGGTCATTGAGCATAGCGCTAAGTTCCTCATTAAACATATATACGTAGTACCAAGAACGTAAAGTTAACCCGCCATATTTATCCGTATGAAAACGTAAACATTAAAAACTAGCTCGTAGCTCCTTACTGCTGGGATGGGGATGATAAACAGCCTTTCACTGCATACGTAGCATGTTTTATTTTTCAAGAATTTGACACGCGTCAACTTTTCGGTAGGGACCGAGCAGCCATATGTCGCCGATGTTAGTAGCTCGGTACCGCATTTCCCGCGTCACACCCCGCACCGCACCTCACGATTGATCTGCTTAGACGCTTAGAGACATTCGATTGAGATTGCATGGATTTCTAGACTGTGACTAGACTAAAAAGACAAATGTGTCGTGCAAAAATTCTTTCGATTGCCAATGTCACTCACCAACTTTTACCATTTGCTCTACAGGAATTGATTTTTGTGACTCATCATCTGCTGGAATATCTTCAATGTTTTTCAGTTCGGTAGTATCCACTAGCGGTGCTGCAAGATACGTGGAAATTATTTTTAAGGTTACAATTATTACAGCTTAGATCAATAGTACACGTCTCTAGATTACAAAAGCTATAAAACAAATTTTTGAAGGCATTAGAATACAAATCCACGGGCTTTTTTCACGATTATGATAGCGCTGCGAAAAATCATGGTGCGATGTCTTCAAACAATAGGCGGACTTATCTTGATTCCATATTTTTATTTAAAATTATAAATGGTCATATTGACTCTAACTTCCTTCTAGAAAAGATACAGTTCTATATTCCTCGATACTCATCTCGTTCTAGTAAAACATTTAATATTGCACTTTGTTCGTCAAACTATGCTAAAAATACCTTCATAAGGCGCTCATGTGATGCTTATAACAAGATCTTAAACCATGTTGACAAATTTTCATCATCGATTGGGAAATATAAAAAGGAACTAAATGCTTTGTTTTCTCCAACTTAAGAATGTTAAAACAATTTGTCTTCTTTTTTACTGCAGAATTATACTGTAAATTAGTTTTATTGTATATTGGTATTATGTTTTGTTTGTTATATCAGGTAATAATTAATGGAACTTTAGGTCTGTTCGGAAAAAAACAATGTAAAATTATTTGTACGCGACTGTTTGTTTCCTTAATAATAAATAAAAAATAAAAAAAATGGGATAGCAAATTCACGAGAGTCCATTATAACAAGAATTCTGTATCTTAACTCAATGTCTTTAACATATGGAAGTGATTATTTGTCTTAAACGTACGGAGATGATTATTTGTCTTGAACGTATGGACCATAGAACGGAAGACCTTCCTACTCCGATGGTTGGTTGGTATTCATCGAATTTCTTACAGTCTATTCACGATAACTCGAGCAAACAGTTTGTACACGTGTCAAAGGAGACTTGCCTCTCTTTCATGTGTTTAACTTATTATGACATTACTACTACTACTACATCTTCACGCCAAGTTCCTTGTGGGTAGACATAAGTGTAGTGACAGTAAGTGAGAGCCACATTACTCTGCCCGTACACACCTCGCTCACTTCATATTGATTTCAATATTGTTACAGGATTTTTGTACATAGCAGTTTAGTATGCGCTTAAAGCATTCCAGAGGCCAACTGGAACTGTTTCATTTGTGTTAAATCTTTAGTACACCAGTTAATACCTAGTGTGGCAGTGATTAGTGAGCGGACGTAGCGACTTTATTTTTAATGTACGATTAAAAAACCTGCTGACTTAATTTCAAATTTCAGAGCATTTTTGAGGTAGTCAGACAGTTTCTTCTTTTATACGAACATGTTGTTTCAGAGAAAAAAACAGACGATGGTTACCTGAATGAGCAACATTCTAAAATCAAATTCCACGATAGTAAATTTTGTCACGAACAACATTAGAAAGTGTAAAAAATCGGTCTTGGTCACAATTTTCTCCTTTTAATGAGATGTGGTTAGTGAACTAGGTATAACCAATCTCACAATACGATACGGTTTCTTTCTCTATTTTCCGTTTAGTGATGTTTTTTACTCACCAAGTTGTTCAACCGGTGGCTGAGGCGTGATTCCATCTGCACCGTCCGTTGTACCAACGGGCGGGGTGGGAGATGGTACCGGAGCAGGTACGGGCTCCGGGGGCGGCGCCATCAGCGCTTCGTCCTCGACTTCATCTTCTTTTACTGCTTCTTTTAATATCTACAAACGTGTAGCAAAATATTACTTCCATAGCTTTTAAGCAGTGACAGCTCAGCATATTAACTACCTGGTACTTGGTTCCAATCATGGTGTGGACATGTATTTATGTGTGTGTGGAATTTGCAATTATCATTTGGTCGGCGCTGAAGGAAAACATCGTGAACCCAGTAATCCTTATGGTTTAGGAAACGGGATAACGCTAGGAAAAACGAGCTTTTATCTATCTATAACTTCACGTGAAATCCTTTGCAGACTAGGCAGAGAGGATCGAGCGTCACGTGACTCGATCCTTATACACCTCACTCGCACCTTTTAACATTCATTGCTCTTCACCTTCTGATAAAACACGACCAATTTGGTCATGGTAGGCAACTCTTGCCCTTCCTCAGCTCCTACATCCTTCCACTTTTGCGTTGTATATCTGCTTCGTCATTCTTTCATCCTGCATTATTTCTACAATGCACTTTACCTTTAAGCAAGAAATAATAAACTTAAGCCACTAACATCTCGTTAATGTTAATTCTTGCACTTGTACAGATTCCACTTCACACATAGTGGAATCTGTACAAGTGCACGAATTAACATTAACGAGATGTCTTCAATATTCCACCAAGCGCCTATAATCAACAGTATCAAACATAATTAAGCCACTAATCCCACTTTTTTGTACAATATGAAAACTTACTCTCAGTTGAAGTGAGAGGGTGATGCTGGATTCCGGTCCTGATTTCTGCAGCATCAACGGCTGAGTGAGTAGGCTTAGATCGTTCTGCTTCAACAGAGCAGAAATAGAGTACACCAATTGTCCCAGTTGACTCGAAGTCTTTTGGTCTATGGCCTGCGAAAAATATAAGTTTCATTATACACGAAGTTTCAGTCATAAGATCATGAGTTTTTATTTGAATCCTGGGCAAAGTTTCAGCAAATTATATTGAAAAATTAAATCCTAATATTATTCGAAAATAAATGTAATGAATATGTATAAGTGCAATATACAACTTTATCCTGGGCTTAATCTTATCTGGCATACACTGAAATGGGCTACATTATTATCAATACCGTTTTTTTTTTCAAGTTTTCAGTGTTCTAAGGATGGTATTTCAATAAATCTTTGCCCAGCGCCCGTTTAGTACTAAACACTATGGGATATTTATTCTCAACAAACTTCAAGGCATACTAATGTATACAAAGAAACTACTGATTAATTGTGAATCATTGATACTGGAATAATATTAATATTTTAAGACGGACTTATCGAATTACCCATTGTAATTTTATTACTTCTTATGCACGTAAATCTATAAAAATAATAAATTTCACTTTGTCTCGAGAGCTTTCACATGACATGTTGGCAACTGATGTTCCTTTATATATAGAAGTATTTTCGGTATGGTTACCTTTATTTCGAGCAAGTCGATTTCCGGGTTCTGCACCAAGAATGAGTAGCCTATCTCGTAGACCGGGCTGTCGGTCCTCATCTGCACAGCGGTGTTCTCTGTCTTTTTGCCGACTGTCACTGTGAGGTACACATCCGGCCTTGACTGGGGGCGGGCGTTCTGAAAACAATCATTTTCATGTTATTGATCTCGACATTAGACGTATTACCTAAGTGGCTATAGACGTTATGAGTTAAGCCGACGTAAGCGCGGCATTTACGTCGTTTCCACCCGTAAATGGCAAAATCCTTGGGCTAATGACACTGATGAGAGGTTGAGTGTATTCTTCTGAAAGGTTCAACTTAGGGCATCTTCCAAGAGACACTTCATGAAACGCGTGAGTTTGTCTTCAGATATGTCCAGAATTACCACATGAAACCCCATCATATTCAATTACAATGGGGTTACGCCCAATGAAACGGAATTGGGACTGGTCTACATTTTGATTTCATATCGTCGATTTGTTTCACTTAAAAATCATCCCTAAAGCTTGCCAAAATAATTCCTAACTCTAGTCGTATCACATACGATTGGTAATAGTAGTACATGAGAGACGAGGCTGTACTAGCATTTTTTTTTACTAATTGAACTACTATTATTGTTATTAGGAATTTAAAAAAACCTAAATTAACAATTAACTAAAAATATTGAATGTTTGCATATACTCACGGGTAATTTCTTGCAGGACTCGACGTACACAGACAAAACAGCTGAACTTAGGTCTCCAGTTTTCACTAATTGCGTCTCAGTAATAGCCTGTAAATATATAACATAGATTTATAATATTAAAAAAAAATGAATAAGTAAAGTGCAGATTGACAAGGGGTAAGGTATAATAAGTGTTTTCCAGTCACTTTTAGCACGTATCGCTAAAATCTGTACGGATATCCATTTGGGAATTCTGTTACAGTTTGGAACACAAATCTACTTATTTTAGGCCGGAACCAAGGCGAACTGGTACTTGAAGTTGTGCGCTTTGCTTCCGGCCACATAGAGCATTCCAACTCCGCCACTGAGCACTGATTTATAAATAATAAAATCGCGAAATGTATTCAATAATTTTCTCGTTAAATAAGAGTTTTATAAACGTAGCATATTTCTAAATATTAAGATACTCGTACCTAAAGTATGTTACCTGTTTGGTCATTCTTTCCTATTACATTCTTTTTATATATCCGACCCAAAAGGAATGTCTCTTTTTATATTAACACCAATATTATTATTTTTTATACTACGTCGGGAGGCATACAAGCATACGGCCCGCCTGATGTAAAGCGGGCACCGTAGCCTATTAACTATTGCGATATATTAATTATCACTCGCGCGATGCGTCCTTTGCTGCTTACACTCCTTGGGAGCTTACTGGTGATCTCACTCTCACGCAGGAACACAACAACTCTCTACGGAGTTATTATTTGGCCGCGGTTTTCTGTGAGATGGAGGTACTTCCCCAGACGGACTGCTTTGATGCGCCCTACCTCTCTTAAAACATCCAGACCAAGACAAACAGACATGTTCATGCACACAAATGTTTGCCTTGTGTGGGAATCGAACCCACGAGCGTTGGTGTCAAAGTCGCATCATTCACGACTGAGCCACCGAGCTCGTCAAATCTCTCTTTGAGACTAACTCTCTTATTTACGTCACTATTGTGAACTCGGTCTACAAACCTTAAGTCATAGATTTTGCGCAACGCTCATATCTCTACCGCGTATATTCTATTTTCACTCTACCGACTCTCTATAAATACTACTATTTTTCACTCGTCTCTTCACATCAGTGATGTACCTTCCTCCATCGCTGTTAAAGGCACATCCCACATCTCATCAATCTCATTCACTTGATCCAACACTACATTATCAATTATAATGCACTTGTGTCATTGTGATGGAAAATAAGGGATTTATTATTTACTTCCGTGATGGGTTCGCCCATAGTGTTACCGATAAAGAGGCCCGTTCATCAATTCTATATGATATTCATTATTATCAATCTATACAAAAACTGCGCGCCGCACGCTCACTATGCCTCCCGTATGATCAATAGAACTAAAAGCATAATACATGAGCTTGCGTGTTGGGTCAAATCGGTACTTACAAGACGAATTCGCTGTACATTTTTAAGTAGTGGTGGACACGTCATGTTCGACTTTGAATATGAATTGGAGCAAATTTCTTAACGTGATGAAACACCACTGAGGGTAATTTATTCCACAATTACTCCGTACGTGGTAGAAAATGCCTCAAAAAGCGTACTGTAGTGGATTGCCTCTCATCAAGATGGTGAGGGTTAAATTTTAGTTTTGTGGCGAATGGTACGATACTGGAACTCAGCGGTTGGTATTAAGTTGAACAGCTCCTCCGAACTCTTCCCATGACACATTGTGTACAGTACACAAAGAGAAGCAACTCTTCGTGTACAAAGCGAGTCCAGCCGAACGGAGATCACTGGGTCGGCGACGATTTGAACTGCTCCACGTTGTATGCGATCAAATGGAGTAAGCAAATATTGTGGTGCGCCGGCCCTAAGACGTGACCAGTATTCCATGTGTGGCCGCATTGGGAAAGCAAGTGGCACCTTACTACTTATCAGCCAGTGATCAGAGGACCCGAGGGGGACACCGACAGATACATGATGATAGTATTCAGGGTGTGAGATCAACAGAAGATCTAAAAGGGAGGGCGTATGTTCCTCTATGTCTGACGTAGGCAAAGAAATCAGATGCGTCTGATCTGATATGCTAAGGCAAAGTCATGAAAAGATCTTCCCGCTTGATCAGTAGAACGTGACCTGAGCCATTTCACGTGGTGGGCATTAAAATCGCCTAGAACCACAATTTCAGCGGAAGGGATCTGTTGGAGTATAATATCAGTCGTCATTTGTATGTGCTCCACAAGAAGCTCCGTTTCGGCGTTACAGTTATGGGACCTGTAGAGGTACGCGTAGATAGGGATATGATCCCTGAAATCTGCGCGCAGCCGTATAATAGACAGGTCTCACTCATCAAGTCTGCCAAGGCATCGGTATCAGATAATATCGGTCCTCTCGAACGTAAGCGCAGACACCGGCTCGTGGCACAAAATTGTGTTCCACTTTGCAGCCTGGGTACGGATTAGGAGAGGATATCTGTGTCTCTGTCAAACAGAACAAGGCTGGCATGGCTGTCTCTAGGTGCTGGTAGGCATAGCGGCTAGGATAGCATTGAGGTTTGAGTGAAACCCCCTGATGTAACATAGTTCAACGGAGAGCACAGGCGGCGGCTTAGTGCCCGCCCCAGAATACGTCTGGCGGCCTGAGCGATAGAACTTAGGGAGGGATTCTCTTTCACACCATTGCCATATATTTGGGCTCCGGATCTCATTACTTACCGTACGAAATGCAATAGCATGCTGTATATTCACAACACTACTTCACGCCGGTTTTCTGTGAGGGATTGGTACTATCCCAGACGAGCCGGCTATTGTCATTCAATGGCCACAACCTACCCGCAGCCATGCAGTGGCCACTAATTGACAATAGCTTGGCTCTACCACTTTAAAGGTAGGAAGTAATTGCGTTATTTGAAAGCAGATTTCATCGTGATTCCTTTTAGTTAAATTTGTCGTTTTCTGACCGTAAATATGAGTGCTGATTAATTTGAAAATCACAAGCGTAAAATTTACGATTAAATTTTTCAAATGTGGGGTTGAATTTAATGTGTAACTAAATCCTTAAGTATTTAATTCTTTGTATGTCTTTGACACAACCTTTACGAAGTGTAGAAAGCAAATGCGTTTAATCGTCTGTGTGCGGATCTCATCTATTGTACAACCGGTAAGCCGAAGGAGCTCGATGATCTGACTACAACGTCTAATCATTATTCTTCAGCCGGGAATACAAATCTGGTACTCACATGACTGAGGTCTAACAAATCGCAAGAGAGGCGGTGCCATGACAGGCGTAGGTGTACTTTGCCGTGTTTTGCTTGTTGTAGAGTTTGCCACTGAAACATTGAATAACATTTGTACAATATATATTTATAATACTCGTATTAATAAGACATTAGATGAGGTATTTACCGTATCTATGCGTCCAGCGCGGACTACTTGCGAGATGTCCAATGAGCATCTGTAAATTATCGTACATAGTATGTTTTTAGCAAATATTAAATTTAAATTATTTTTTTTATAAATTAAACATCGTATGTTAATAAGCTAAGACAGACGTGCTGCACAAAGTGCCAGTCTTAATACACTCGTAAAAGCATGTTATGCGTTAGTTACTTTGAGTAATTTATTATTATTTAGAGCACTATGACGTAATGTTTTATTAATTACGTTACAATATCAAATAGGCACCGTCAAAATATTAAAATAATACTTTGTGTATTAAGGTAGAGTTGGTGATTTACAAACGAGACGCCTGAGGCCCAAGGGTACTTTGATTCGGCAGAAGACTTTATTGATTCCAGTTTGGGATTCCTGTACCGCTCGTGTTACGTATTACGTTTTTCATCACATTTGCACAAACTAAATTTTAGTTACTCTTAAAAGTTTAAATAAACTCACCAAAACTCAGTTCGATTAATGGCTTTGTCAAAATATAAAATAAGTATTTTTGATTTTTCTTATCTATACTTTTAGAAAAAGATATACATAATAAATTATTGTTTTAAAGTTGGCAATCTTATTGCACTGATAATGTAATTGTATTATTTTGTAAATTAAGGAGAGACTTATCTATATATCTATATATATAACAACTGACAACTGATCGTTAAATACTGTAAAAACGACTATATCAAGGAGATATTAAATGTCGAAAAATAATGATGAATAATGAAATGAAAAAAGTATTTTGAATTCTTTGATTTAAAACCTTTGCATTTTAAAAATTTGATATATTTAATTTAAAAAACTATATTACGCCCCGAACATTATACACTACGGACCACTTCGCGTGCATGTTATGAGTCTGTCTGCAAGTGTGATGAAAAAATAATTAAATTCTACTTCGTAATCAAATCGAATTATATACTCAGATATCGAAAACCATATTAGTAATGGTGATACGATGATTAGAATGGTCTACTGCGTGAATAAAATGGTGTAACTAGCAACGTTAAAATAAATTAATATTAGTGAAGTGCACCGGGGTTACTCTAACTGTATGATCAAACAGCTCTTGCCTAAATAGTGCTATTACATTATATAAATAAATTAGCACTGACTATATCACAGATAACGCAAATTGCAAGGTCGGACATAAATCAGGCGTACCAGTTGCACTGGAAAAACAATCACAACGACTCGAGGACCAAGGGTCTAGTGTTAAACTTGACTGCAATCGACTGTACGATTAATAATAGTTCTAATAACCCCGGCTAAGAGACAAGTTCCTATGTATGTTAATTGCTGTTGTACTTGTGTATTCTTTTGACAAATATGAGAATATAGTTTTATTTACATATATGAAACAATACGATATTTACATTTAGATGTGCGTAGTTTCGTTAGTTTATGTGTATGTATACAGTTGTGTGATAGTGAATCATATCATAAGCATATTTTGTGAGTTTTATTACAGTAACGCTGTAGTGACAGTCAATTGTTTGCCTCTGTGCATAACACGTACCTATCTACTGGCATGTATCAATGCATTATGTGGCGTCGCTAAACCGTTATACTGGATCATTATAATATATACTTCGTACATTATATACGCGATATCTTAAAAGTACACTAAAGTTTTTATTTTTTATTAAATATTGTTTAGGTTCTCATTAATGTACTTGCCCCATTATTATTTTATGGGCAAGAGAACAAAGTTGATTTCAAAGATTATACAAAGTACTAAATAGCAAAGAAGTTGAAGCATCTTAAAGCATTTTATTGTATTAATGATAGTGCAGTCATTTAAAGCCGTCTTATTAATTCATATTCTTCAGGCATTGGACACACCACCGCGAAATACCATTTCTACAATCCTCTAATATCAAAATCCTAAACTGCGTATTGCGTATTTTATTTAGCCTAATAAAATTGATAAAAAAAGAAACTAATTCCATTTTTTTATACCACTAAGGTGGCAATCAAGCATACGGCCTGCCTGATAGTAAACAGTCACCGTAGCCTATGGACATTTGCAACACCAGGAGTGTCACTCATGCGTTGCCGACCCTCTAAAAACCTCTTCACGCATTTCTTGAAGAACTCCATGCTGTAGTCTCTAGACGACAAGTAGAGCAAATATAACGGTAGACCTAGACTAGAGCACTAGACTACCACACTCAGGCATTTTTTGACATAATTACAAGCACTAGCGTTAATGCCCTAGATTGCGATCAGTGAGCGGTCAACTACACTAGGCTAGCCGCCACCAATTAAACTGTAAACTTCGTTTAGAATCGTATATCCGTGCGTATCGTGTTGGTGTAACGGTTTCAGACGTTTCTTTGAAGTCATCTTACTGTAATATACATGTTGAAAATATGAGCGATTTAATGATTCCGATCCAATAATTTTGCATAAAATATAGAGGACTAAAACTTTTGAACTTTTTATACCTAAACAAACATTTTCCTAATGAGTGCTCAGTAGTATAAATATTTGTTTTGTGATGTAACGACGCCACGACTTGTTAGTATACGGTGGAAGCTTTGTAGTCTCCGCATTTACAGTGTTATATTGTGACAGGTACATTGTAAGTTGTGAAGGCAGCAACCGACCTGCCGAGGTTTTCGTCCCGGCCTGCGCGGTCCCAGTCGAAAAGCCTGATGACGGCGCGCGTCGCAGTGCTTCGCAGTATTGACTGTCACAACCCACCACGTTATACATATACACACGTAAAGCACACCCTCTATACACTTACTTTTTTTAGAATTTTATACACAAACAATATGTTAATTGCTGCGTGTGTTGGGATAATTTGTAGTATTGGTTAGTGCATCGTTTCTCAATCCTCCATAGGTGGCGATCCTCATATATAAGAACATGACTTTAAGGGTCTATTTTTAGCAAATATAAACCTTCCTTGTATATAGTCTATAGTATATATTCCAACAACAGTTTATTTTTTATACTATTTTAGAGCTCGATGGGGTCGTTGCGCGTGTCATTCTAAAATAAGCAGGTTGAGCAACGACGACCGCTGCCTGTCTATGAATGGGTTTATCTACCTCGAGTTTCTCCACGCTTCGATGAGCACGTTAAGCCGTCGGTTCCAGCTGTTGTCGATAGAGGACACGTCGTTAAGCTAAGTCAGTGGCCTTCGACCGGCTTGAATACACTGGCGTCCGCCAATCCGCATTTGAGTAGCGAGAGGGAGTATGCTCTAAACCCCTTCGGTTGAAGGGAGACACGTATCCCTTCAGTGGGATGAGTATGCAAGCTGTGTGCGTAATGCGGCTGCCCATTTTCCATACAAACTTGTTATTATAACTATACCTACTCAAACCTCTCAAATAATGAATTTTCAAAAATAATTTCTTAGCGCTTACTTACGTCATACACCATTTAGCTTGTGCAATGTTACTACGAGAATTTTCGCAAGTAGATAGTAAATACGTTAAAAAGGAATTACTTAATGCTCTTACTAGTTAGGAGGTCCCGGCAGTAAAAAGGTTGAGAAACGACGGGTTAGTGGATATAGTTAAATTGTTCAGTATAATACACACCTCACTGGATTACCATCAATATGTTTTTTTTTCTAATGTAAAATAAATACAAAATGAAACAATTAGCAATAAAATATAAAACAAGTTACATAAAAACCGATTAGTGTTAAAACAGATCTTAAAGTCACCAATAGAAGAAGAACTAGACATATGTGAATATTACTTTGACATATGTACATATAGAAGTATATAATGTGCACCATGCACTTAGTAATAAAGAAAGTTATATATATATAACTACCCTGATTTTATAACTACCCAGAAGACTAGAAACTTATAAAATTGGTGGCGTTAAGACTCCACGAGTATAAAATATGATGACAACACTGGAATAAGATGTCGCTAGTGACGTGGCACGTGTAGCGTGAGACGGACCTGCCGAGAAAATCATCGTTCTGAATGCCCATCCCCGGGTCCCAGTCCCACAGGTCGCACTGCAGCACCTGACTCTTCCTTGAGCTTATTATAGCCTTGGGACAAATCACAACATCCACATTAGTTTCACCTTCAGCGACACACGCTTGTTTTACATTTAAACTTGACATATGTTTCCCATATGAATGAATTACCGTGATGTATATAATAACACTAATAGAACTATACAGCAGAAATATTGTCATGAAATTTTATTAATGTCATTGAATATGGTAGGTATGCAAAAGTAATCATTGGTTTAAAAAAATATATAAACAAATGTGCTGGAAGAGAGGAGATTAATGAATTTTTATGACATAACTTACCGCCTCCACATTCTAGTACACTAATGGGTATTCTACAATGCACAGAAAGCATAAAGCAAAGCGAAAAGAAATAAGGGGTTGTCGTCTATTACGTAAAATCATATAATATGTCTAAACTCTAAATCAATTAACCCTCTTATTTCAATTGTAAGTTAATGACTATGAGTTAATATTAACACTCAAGTATATGGTGTAAGCGTAAAATTTAATCACTGGCACACCATAACTGGAGTGTAAGCTATTTTATTACACAAAGTACCTACGAGGCAATTTACACGCGTCTGTGAAATTTGTTTATTACTGCCCCAAGTAGTTGTCTTATTCGTATACATGAACTGAACTGAACATGAACTCCCCCTATGTTGCGCGTAATGACTTGGACTAACTTCAGAGACGCATTTAATATAGCGAATAATGTATAAAATAGTACAATTAAGCATGCCCAAAGCTACCTGTCACCGGTGCATGCCCTTGCCGGCTCAACCTTCCCGCACCCTCCATCCGTGCGCCGCACTTACCTTCCAAGCTGGTCGTCGCTGTTGCCCTCGTCCTTGTCGAACACCTCTATTTCCAATGCTTGACCCAGCGATTGCATTATGCGCGCCTTTAAGCCGAACGCGCATAGCCGACGCAAACATAAGTAAGGAAAACAAAATCATATTCACGAACACATGTTCACACAGCGACATGTCATGTTAGACACTTGTAGCACCACTTTTAGTCTTATTACGTGAGCCATAAGAACGGTACAAAGGTCAAGCAGTCCAGCTTGAGATGTCGCTGTGTGTACTGTTGATTTGTTTTTTTTTTAGTTTACTTTTGAAAAAGGCACATTAACAAATTAATAGCCAATGTAACAAAAATGTTAATGCACAAAACATTTACCAATATAAAGGAATTATAAGTCTTGTCTCCAAATTTGCATGTCAATGTAAAATTAGTTTCCCAATATATATAATGATATACATCATTATGTACGATTAATTTAAAGACGCCTTATAAACTTAATTAAATAATGTATGTTTCAAACTTTAAGAACATAATACATATATTATATAGTAACTCAAATACTCCATCCATCGGTTATAATATATACATACCAGGCCACTCAGAAAGTATTGCAAAAAAAGTTTTTTATGTATGAGAGATTGGCCAGATATAATCTATTTTGAAAATATGATTATTTATAAGTAACAATAGGTACGTTCCAATTTCAAAATTTCCCTCCACATTTTTTGCGAGCTAATTTAAATTATTGTGTCTCATTGAAACATGGATCTGCGTCGGGAACATTTCCGCGCTATGATTTTTTACGATTTCAAGTGTCGCCTGAAAGCGGACGATTCGTACGATAGACTTCAAATGACATTCATGGATGAAGGCCCTTCCAAGGCAACCGTGTATCCTTGGTGTTATACAATTCAAGCGCGGCCGACTAACTTTAGGGAAAGAAGAAAGAAGTGGTCACCCTTTGACGGCTGTTATGGAAGCAAACGTGCTAGCAGTGAAAAATTTAATCCAAGTCAATAGGCGAGTTACGTATCAGGAGATTCGCCTCATGCTGCAGATCTTCACCTTCACGAGATTCTACACTTGCATCTTCGCGTGAGGAGGATAGTTTCACGCTGGGTGCCGCTCAACCTCACCGTTGCTCAAAAGCAGGCTCGTCTCGGCGTGTTTATCATTACAGGTGATGAGTTCTAGATTTATTGATACGATCCAAAAACGAAGCGTCAGTCGACGGTTTGGGTGTTTAAAAACGAATCAACGCCTACCAAAGTGAAGCGATCTAGAAGCGGAGGGAAGATTTTGATCGCGAGCTTTTTCAATTTGATTGGTTACCTAGTGTCAATTCATCAATGCCGAATGGTATACTACCAAATGTTTGGCAGAAGTTTTCTCTATTGTGAGCAACAAGCGATCAAACACAGGGCTCCGCGGGCTACTGCTTCACCACGACAAACCCGTCGGCGCGCACTGCGCTCAAAACGAGGGACATCCTGGACAGCACGTAGGTCAAACTCCTGGGTCACCCTCCTTACAGCCCTGACCTAGCACCGTGTGACTTCTTTTTATTCCCGAAAATAAAAAATCAGCTCAAAGGGGTACGATTTTCGCCGCCGGAAGATGCGCCGTCAGCTTTTGAGCAGGCTGTAAATGAGGTGTCTGCAGCGGACTGGAAAAAGTGTTCCGAAAACTGGCTCTGACGCATGAAACTTTGAAGGGGGCCTGGGGGAGAGTACTTTGAAAATATTTAATAAAAAATATTTACCTGTAGAACACTTTTTTTTTATTTTCGCAAAACTTTCAGAGTGTCCCACGTACGTTAGAAGACCTCCATTGGTTAGTGCGACTAAAGGTTTTGACATTGCAAATAAATTATATTACTTTGCAGGTTGCGCAGTGTTACAGCGGAGACGTATTATATGTACACTGCGTGGATCAAAACTTATATTTATAAATTGTAACCCAAAGACAAATATTATTAACATCCTTTGGTTAGCACAACTGAATGGTGTTGAAAACGCAAATAAACAATTCCTGCTATGCAGCTTGCGCAATATTACAGTGGAGACGATTTGTATGTACATGCTCATTCCTGTGGGCATTCCTTAGTTTGAAATAGCATTAAAAATATGAATGCCTTGACATCTTGCGAATTGTAGCGAGAACCAATAACTCTGCTTATATAACATGATTATTACAATCCTCTCTGCACAAACCAATAAACCACTAGACTATACAATACATACGTATATATAACACTACGTTTTTGTGAGAGAGCGGTGCCTTTATGCGCACTTTATGCAATTTATGAGATATTAACGCCTCAATATCTCAGCGATTGGAACCAACTGACCAATGGGAGGATATTTTAACCAATAAAGCGATAGGTACCGCGATGTTGATTCCTGAACTAGCCATTAACAGCAGCGAGTTCTACTATATCCCACGGCCCGTAGCGCTGAATTGAGTTACTATGCAAAATCGGTCATTGGTTCTGCTTAGGTATGTCCTTCATGTCTCTCTGGGAGCAGTTCAGTATATAAATAGAACTTTTACACTTAAGTAGCTCACAATCATCGTAAGCCTCAAAACCAACTTCTCCCTGCTTACTGGTAAACGAGGTTCTGGCATCTAGGCCAAAATAACTACTGCTTGGAGAGTCATTGTGTGCCTGCTAGTAACCGAGGTTACTAGTAACCAGTTACAAGAATCAGCTCAAGAGATTGTTGCAGTCGCAACACATGAATGCCAATACTTCTTCCCTACGGTAAGTAATTTATATCAAACAGGCTGTGTGAATATTTGTCTCCTTACGAAATCCAAAAAGCTATGGAAACCAAGTTTTATATAGGTAATTAATTTGATTACTAATATTTTTATAAATATTATTTTCATACTGAATTTCATGGTTCAACCAGGGATGTTACGGAGCTTCGACTCCGGTTCCGTTAAGTCGGAACTTCCGATTATTATTACACTTTCGGTTCCGACTTCGGCTCTGACACTTTTAAATCGAAGGTTTTAATCGGAGGCCGAAGCATAACATAGCGGCGGCGGCGGCCTGTGTCAACTGTTATGAACAGGTTCATACATGTGGCGCGGGGAATCCCCCCGACTTCCACTACGTGCACTCTATCGTCAATTATTTTTTCACTTGTTACGCACACGACACGTTCATAGGTTATAGATATTTGTTTTGATTTTTGCGGCTTATGAGGGTGCACAAAGCTAAGTGGCGCCCTCATTTTGTTTTTATTAGTAACGCTGTATTTAAGATCAATTAAAAAAAAAACGCTCTATAGGGCACTAAAGAACCATATTATGTTTTTTGAGACGTATTGTTCGTAAAGTATAATACACTACTTTAGGAGTGAATTCATTTGATTTAATTTGTTTTAAAGCTTTTGTTCATTTAATATAATGTACTTAATATGCTACTTTGGGTTTAAATTCATTTATTTTAATTTCTTGTTCATTTAGAAATATGCCAATTTTTTTTCATTGTTTTATTTTATAATTGAAAATTGAAATGAAAAAAAAATTACTAAATAATGTTTTATTTGTCCTTAAATAAAAAATTCTCTCTCATGCCACCACTTCTGATCCTGCCTCCGACTCTGATTCCGACTCCGATAAAGCAATTTTAAAAACTCCGATTCCGCCTTCGGTTCCGATAAAGCAATTTTAAAAACTCCGATTCCGCCTTCGGTTCCGATAAAACTACCTCCGTTACATCCCTAGTTCAAACGATTACTCAAATTCTAACTTCTCCAATATTTTTTATACCACTAAGGTAACAAACTAGCATACAGCCTGCCTGATGTTATACAGTTACCAGCTTTTATGCATCTGCTGGATAAGAAGTTAACAGCCCATGTGCATAAACCTTCGGGCAGTCCGTACGATGGTAAGTGATAGAAGACAGTGATGCCATACCCGACAGAACGTCTTCGCCATATCTAGGCTGACAGACAGTGCCTCACCTTGACTCTCAATTGCTGACGCCCAGCGGTAAATAAAGATTGCGTTAAATGGTACACGTTAAATAATAAGTCATTATCATCATTTGAGCAGTAATCCCGGTCGCGTCCTACGCTTTCGCTTCGGAGCCCAGCGTCCGTTAAATAAATAATAAGAATATGTGGTATTAAAAAAATATTGTTTCTTGGTTTTAAATGCCATTTCAAACTAACATCGAATAATAAAAATCGCTGAAATTACGACTAGACTTTCTCGTCATAATGAGAATCTAAAATAAAATGATGTCAACGTGCCCCGAATGATATTCATACACAAAACATTAGCTGTTTATCAAGTATATATTGTGTATATTCCATTAAATACTCACCGAACATCCAAAACCGGGTTAGAATACATCCTTCAGAATTTGCAAAAAAATGTTTAGAAGTGCTAACAAAGCGATCGTTTTAGAATTTGTATCTCAAATTTGCACAGTTACAAATTCTAAAACTTAAGAATATTAAGAAAAATAACTCTGGACGTGCGGAGTAATATCAAAAAATGTATAGGAGCAAGAAACATGTAAATCTCACCTCGCACCAGAAGTCCCAACGCGGGTTCACGTTATTATCGATGTGCTTTGTCTTCCATTGCTGGGCGCCCACTGTTATGACCGCATACGGATCAGACTTACCCTTACCTGTTAAAAATTTTAACTTGCTTTAGTTCCGATCTAACCCACAATTGTAAAGTAATTGACTAAAACATGACATGTACCGAACATTCTATAGTTACAAATTGTCAAGTAGTAATTTTTTTAACTTTTGTAAACGTAACAACAGGGTTTTGTCTTCTGCATTGGGAAAGAACCAAAGTATTATCTTGTAATCACAACGCATGTTGTAGCTAATAAATTATTTCCTAAAGCATGTAACTACATCATTTAATAGAATACACTAGTAGATTAAAAAATATATTGAAATATTAATTAAATTGGTCTGATTGGCAAATAATAACAATGTCTCACCTAGCATAGAAACATCTTTTTTCATGAGATTCTGAGCTTGAATGACATGGATCCTAAGAACTCCCTGGAACAATGTGGATTTTATAAATTAAGCAACTTTACTTACTTTTTGTAGCTGATGGATCTTACTTGAATTTTCATTATTTGTATTTTTCATTTCTGCTATGCATATACAGCAAGCTTAGTTTAGCTTGCTGTATATGCATAGCAGTTGCCGGGCACCTTGTCATATCACAATTATATTCTAATGAAACTGTATTACTCGATCTGTTACTGTGGGTACACGATATCATTTTATTTTATTTTATTTCATTATCAAAAAATTACTCTACGAAATGAAACTGCCCTTTTTTCAGGCCTGTGTAAATCGAAATATTATAATTTCATGATGGCAGAGCCACTCTTCTTGTAAAATACAAAAATATCAATATTTCAATGTAGTATTTGTACGTTTTTTTTTTAATTTGCAAATATGTAATAATAATATAAATGGGCACACAACAAAATACACAATAACAATTTTTTTTGTTGTAAAATGCTATATATACGTATGTTAAATTTACCTCCGGTTCAGGCATGCGTAAATCAACAGTGGGTATTTCGTCGCTCAATTTGATGGGCAACTTGTTAGGCAGCACCATCATACGTGCTATTTGTTCAACGATGCACCGCCGTAAGATATCACTGCAAATTTTTAATGTACAATTGAGATCAATTGTGCTAGTGAAAAAGAACATTAAATTGAATACATTATCTTCACGCATAACATTTGATTTTCGAAAAATTAAAAGAGTCAACTGTATTAAAATGATACATTTTAAACCGCAAATATTGTTTAAAGTTCTGAACCGAAACCAGACTTTTCCAATATCTAATGATAACCATAGAGGTACGATGACCAGTAGGCGATCCGCAGCGTTAATTCAAATTCTTGTGAATTTTCGAAAGGCATACTTTACGCCGGCGGAGCCGCAGGTAGCAGCTAGTAGTGAATAGTTGCTATCTTTTTCTATATTTAGCATATCTATTTTAATAGAATAGTCAAATATTTTCTGCTCGCAATCTACCGCGTGGATCTCGTTACCGTCGTATTAAGATAGTGTTCTACTCCGGGTCTCAAACTGCTTCTTTACAACATTGTTTTTCGATTAAGTAAAAAGTTATCCATTGACAGAGGCACACAAACAGACAGAGCTACTTCCGCAATTAGAATACTAAAATCCACCCTGGATTGTTTATTTTTTAATAGAGCTATATAGTCGCATATAACTAATAAAATGTGCAATGGAATATGATACAGTACCTGAAGCCTGGCATGTCAAGCACGTCCGCCGCACCGACCAAGTTGAAGTCAATGGCGGGATTGTTCAGGAAAAATATCTGAAGTCCTCCAACGAGTGGCATCTTCGTAATCAGGGGTTTCATGACAACGCGGACCATGCCATGGATCTGAAAGTAAACAATGAGACCATGTGCAGTGATGTGACTACACCGTCCTAAGTAAGCTTTTGCCATTAAGGAGTAGCCACGTTTAAAGCGAGAGGACTCGCAGGTCCTCTCCTTGTACCTTTTGCACGTGTTCACAGGTTATAGTAACCGCTTTAAAGTGATGCTTGTTTGTTAACAGATGTATAAAAAATGTTATGCAAATATTCCACTGGTGCAAATATCATCGTCACTATCAATATGCTGAGTTGGGACAATAGACAATAGAATGGAACTAATAAAAAATGCTAACGTGAGTACGATGATATATTAAAATCATTTTCGTTTTACATGTTTCAATAAAATTATTAACATAAAATGACTATATTCTTTCCTATCAATGAAAAAATAATTTTCGGTTAGCAATTGTATTGGCGACGATATAGATGACAGATGAAAAATACACTCGAAATGTAGTTACTTCTTATGAAATCAAGAAGAAAGAAAATTTAGTTACCTGCAAATCTTTAATGCCTCCTCTAATGTGCTGAACAACGAAAGATATATCGCAGTCGCCAGCATAGCTGAAATACATCACAAATCATGGTTAAAAATTCATCAACTAATGTTACCCTATGTTAAAGGTATTTGAGTGTTATTGGCTTTTATTTTAGCTCGTTTACTGGATCGTACAATGTCAACACGCACTGATCTCGCAACTGGGACACTAGTCTTATTTCTACTGAATTGGTTTTTACAGATTTTTTATTATTTGTTTCCAGTAAAGAGATCTCCCTTACATATTTTCTCTTTTCGGTAACAACCTGGCAAGGTTCCTACTAATGTTACAAATGTGAAATTACGGATGTTTGGATGTTTAGATATTTGTACAGTTTTCACGCCTCAACGCGTGAACAGGTTTTGGATGAAATTTGGTAGGCAGATAGATTAGGTACTGGATTAACACATAGGCTGCTTTTTATCCCGGTGATATGTTCTCGTGGGATAGCTTGAATATTTGAATCGTACTAATTCTAAAACTACTTTTTATCCCGGTGATAAATACCCACGGCGACAGGTAGAACTATCGCAGAGAGAAATCAGTATAAGAGCCTCAATAAAATTCTAATATAGATTAAATTTAAAAACCTTAACGATTTCCAAATACCGATTTTAAATGCAGAATTTATGCCTTGTGAACTTACAATAAATCAATATCCATGATAATTTCATTCCTGGAGAGATTTTTGTCGTAAACTTTGACGCCGCCAACACGAGGCGCCTGAAAAATACCACGGTTATTAAAACTCCACCGTAACGATAAAGTTTATGGTAAGATTATTGTTTGTCGTTCCATTGTTTGTCGTTTCGCCAGTATAAAAAAATAATGCGAAATGTCTACAATGAGCGTTATCATATCAGAGAGACGGTGACATAAGCAGAGCTGTACGACTCACAAAACAAACGAAGACTGAGTAAATTAAATCCTGCAACTTAGTAAGGTTCGCATTAACAGATCATATTGGCTTCACTATCTTGATGAACAGTTGCGAACAGTTAAAATATGTTCACCAAACCAAACAACATTATGATAATATGCTAGCAGAGGTTCCAAAGACACATAGCTTCGAACATGGGTTTTGATAAAGTAACTTTTTTTTAATACTACGTTCGGACACATGCAAGCATACGGCTCACTTGATGTTAAGCGGTTGCCGTAGCTTATAAACGCTTGCAATACATTAAGTATCACTCGAGCGATTACACCTCAACACAGCAACTCCTTAGGAGCTTACTGGTTACTTGTCCGAGAACCGTGCGCCACATGACCTCGGTCTAAAATACATAAAACATACAAAAAATCTTCCATTGTCTTCGAATAGTGGCTCTGATGCTTCCCACGTGGAACGACGGACTAATTTCTTTCTTCTGATTAAATTCGAAGTGAGTACCAAAGCAACCATGATTTTTTCACTACCAAGACTGCATTAAATGTTACTATTAATTGCCAATCCCGTTATACACACAGGATAAACATTTGTATGCATGACATATCTGTTCTCTGTCCGGGTGTTGAGGTAGAGCGCATCAAGGCAGCCCATTAGGGGAAGTACCTCTAATTCAAATGAACAAAAACAACTCCCAGAAGGGTTGTTGAGACTAGTAAGCTCCTAAGGAGCGTTGTGTCAGCAACAAAGGTGCACCGTGAGTGTGATACCTAATGTATTGTAACCGCTTTCCATCAGGTGATAAAAAAACTGTATCAGAAGGGCACATACCTTCTGATAAAGTATTTGTTTTTATATAACGTCGGAAGGCATTTTTTTTTTCGCCCAAGAAATTTGAGGACCTACACAAGAAGGACTAACCCACACCCGGGTGTGCATTAGTCATTCTTCCGTGAGGGGCACCCTCCGGAAAACGGGAGGGAGGAGGTGAAATCTTTCAAAGATACCATTTTGTGCGAACGAACTGGTTATGTCAGATTTCCACTGACTAAAACACCCCCTGGGACTGCCTTTAGCCGGGAAGGCTATGAAGGCTTCATCTGAAGCGATCACCCCAGGGGAACGGGGTGACGCAAGGGGAAGCATAAAAGCTATACGGTATAAATACAACACGCATACATTAGTATGGATTCGACAAAGTTTATTATGTTTAACACTGCTCTTATAACTGTATAGTAAATTAACGTATTATTTACTTACGATTGTGCCCAAGATCATACGTTCGAATTTAAATCCATTAAGCTTGAAATTGGCCAGACTCTCGGCAACCGCTGGTCCGATAGAATCTTTCAATAGAGTCCGCGCATAGTGATTCACGTTCGGCCATACTTGCAAAAGAATCTGAAATACGAGTATATAGTATATAGGTATCTAGCTGTATCTTACATATTGTCATGGATTACGTTATGTTGGAAAAAATAAACAATGTACTACCATCCTCTATTTAAAGGAATATATCCTTTGAACTATTGTAAATAGTGGATTGTAACACAGGAAGCATGTTATCATGGCAGAGTCATTTTCAAATAATAAAAAGTTAAAAATAAAAGGTCCCTATTTTTTGTGTTGTTGATGACGATGTTTTAAGTCTATTTTTGTTACCGTTCTGTCTTAGAAGAGGTAACACGTTCAACTGTTAAACTCGGCGTGAAAATAGTGCAAACCCATTAGAAACCAACGAATAATAAAGACCAGACAAGTTTTAATATGATATAACATAATGCCTTAATATATTTATTAATAAAATTTTTACAAGAAAATTTTTCGGAGCATTAACTTCGGTACACGAATCCGAAATGCGCTTTACCACTTTTTTAGTCTGATGTGGCCAGTGTTTTAAGAGTTTCTGGTTATAAGATTAGACTGATTTCTGATGCTAAATCAAATTTTCATCTATTTACAGTAATATGATCTTCCTTTCCTTGTACCCTTTAATATCTAAAAAAACTTTTATTATTTATGAAAAACCAGCAATTGCATGTAGTAATACAAGAATAATGCAAAATACGTTCAAATATGCAAGATATACTTACTCTATTTAACCATTCAGCCCGCTCAATATCAGGAAAGAAAACCTGTAATTATTATATACAGTATTATATGAGACTTCTATTGTTATTACAATTTATCAATTTAGCAACAAAAAGAATGCCCTAATATCGCCCCCTCATAGGAACCCATCAGGGAATAGTTATATTGCTGCAGTCTTTTGGGGATGAAGGTATTTGTTCAGTTTAATTGTTACTACTAGGTACGAGTATTACTATGTGCTATATCTCTCGCTAGAATATGGGGTTCTTCAAGAAAGGCGTAAGGATGTTTTTGCAGGGCGTCAGCAGTGCAAGAGTGACTCGTCTGATGTAGCAAATGCCCACAGGCTACGGTAACTGCTTACCACCAGGCAGGCCGTACGCTTGCTTGTCACCTTAGTGGCATATAAAAAGTCAGATTGTATAAAAAAGAATATGAAGCTCGTGACACAGCTTCCGGTGAGTCACAAACTTCACGAACTAGACTACAGTATGTGGTCGGTTCGTGGTCTGAATGAATCTATTAATTACATCCACATAAAGTTTGACGTACCCACGCTGGCAGGTCGTCCAGCCGAGCTAGGACGACATCTTTTTCTGAGGAGAGGGCGGCGGCTTTGGCAATGTTCCGCCGGTACTCGCTCTCCTTGCGCCACTGGTCCCTGAGCACAGATAGTACGATAGGTCCGATCAGCCACGCCACGCTCCATTGCATATATCCCACCAAGTATACGACACCCACTATCGACACCTTGAACAACAAATTTATTTATAAAAAAATGGCATTATTGGAGCACTTCATTTCAAGAACTATTTACTAAATTATGTACCATCAAATATGTACCATTCAGATCAATCAGTTTTAAGTACAAAAAGACATCGAAATAGGACCACCCTCTTGTTAGTTACTTTTGCCTCAAACAGACAGAGACAATATTTTCAATTGCTTACCTAACATTTTGTTAAAATACTTAGTAAATCAAGTACAACGTAGTAACAATCTAGTTCTCGTGAATGTACAATAATAGATTATGTACAGTGAACAACACAAATAAGTTGGCACGTTTAAGATTTATCCGATTGTAAAAGGTTCAAAGTATCAAATCAATTTGAATGAATAATTATATTTGTGATGAAAAAAGGTGTTATTTATTACATATATACAGGTGTAATAAAACTGATGAAAAGAGATATAGATACACCTTACTCACTTCTTTATATGGATGTTAAAGAAGTGAGTAAAGTGTGCAAAGACCGAGTCATGTGGCGCTCGGTTTTATCTGCCCACCCCGCAAGGGATTTGACGTGAAGTTATAGATATATAGAAAAAGGTGTTTGAAATAAAATTGCACTTGCACCGACAAGTAAATATTTACTGGTCGGTTTGTAAGTCGTACATATATCACGGGAAAATAACGAGCCGATATCAATTATTTTCTTTAATTTACACTGTAGTGCTAAGGTGGGCACCTTTGGTTTATATAAATAGACATAGACAAAACAGTTCAGAACCATTTTTTACCGTTTCGATTTTTTTCATTTCCTATTTATACAATTGACTAACATTAATGTTATCAATAAACAAATTTAGGGACTGAAAAGGCTGGAAAAAAGTTGGATATGTTCGTATATCGTACTATCGACTAATATACCAACACTTCCTCTGTTGAAGATCATAAAAGATCTGGGCGACGGCGTGCTATTAGAACTGCAAAGGCTGTTTGTTAATAGTGTTAAAGCTAGAAATCGCCGAAACACCATTAGGAAACAAAAAATCTTATCCCGAGTAATCAAGATTTCCGTCAGGACTCTGTCGCTTATAATGAAACCAATTCCTACAGTTGAGAGAGTGGATCGATCAAAACCCCGAGTGGTCGGAAAGGTACATCGTGGTCTTCGTTCTGAGTGTGTTATGGTTTGGTGGTGGGTGTCTTATCGAGGAGTCATAAAGCTTCATTTTATGAAAAAGGAGTGAATACTTCAGCTAAAGTATATCAAGAGACAGTCTTATATAACTTTAAATATAACTTTCTTCTACAATTTTCGGACTTTCAACACTATTCAAGCATTGGAAATAATTTGATTATCTTCAGGAAGATGCGTAAATTTCATAAGCCTTAGAATTATAGTGAGTGACGTACAATAACTATTTCGCCCTTTTTGGCCACCAAGTACAAGTTAACAGTTTTCCAGAATTGCTCAGTGGCATGTGAGAGAAGACACGTCCTTACACAGAACTCAGTATGCATGGCGTCCGACCCACTTGATTTATGAATGTCGAAATTGAGCAACGTTTCGCTAGAAAATTAAGATTTCCTATATGCAGCTACCGAACCACGAGATGGTAGGCGGCGTAGTCGTTTTCTCCGTCATTCGAAATCTCTATGGCTTTACGATAGATAGATTAGATTAAGGATGAAGCATCTAATATCTGTGACTTTAACCTGACTCTTTAATAGGCCACACTACCGGTTTTCAGTGATATGCATGGCTAATAATGGTTTTCGTCAGCAGTTTTAGTGAGCAACCAGAATGCACGACTCACAGAGGAATGGTTCACAAGCCACAAACCATCAACTATTGCTGAAAGTAGAGGCAGAATTCTGTTACATTAGAAATTAGCATGATCCGTAGTGCAACTTGAGTTAGGGATGGTTTTAAAATGTGTTAAGGTGAATTTAACATGTGTGTTATAGTTTAAGATACGTTGGAGATGGCTTAAAATTTTAAGATACGTTAAATATAAAATGTGTTAGGAATGGCTTTAAGCGGGTTACGCGTTAGGTATGGTTTGAATATGTGCTAGAAATAGTTCCCAGATATGTTAATAAAGACTTAGGCTATACTGCATTAGGAATAGTGTTAGAGATGGAGTTAAGGTGTGGTAAAGTTGGAGAGAAAGTTGGAACTTGGAGTTGGAAAAAATCGAGCTGACTGTCCTGATAATATTGACATCGATGATCTTAATCGGCAATTCTCTTCGTCAGCAACTTTAGATTGCAATGTTAAAGACCAAACTCTTAACGAGATTTCATCACTTCCAACTCCAGACTATTCTTCTTTTTTCTTTAGTCAGTTCACTGAATGTGATGTTGAGAAGAATGTACTTTCGGTTGCTTCAAATGCGGTGGGGGACGATAACATCAGTCGTCATATGATATTACCTATCCTTGACATTATCCTTCCTGTAATCACCCTGATCCTGAACAAATCCATTACTTCTGGTGTTTTCCCCTCTGCTTGGAAGAACGCTTACATTATTCCCTTACCTAAAAAATCGAATCCTTCTTCTTACTCAGATTATCGTCCAATCTCAATTCTCCCTTTTCTTTCTAAAGTACTTGAACGCCTTGTTGAAAAACAACTTACCGACTTCCTTTCCAAAAACTATATCCTCAATCCTTTCCAATCCGGTTTTCGACCTGGTCATAGTACGACTGGTGCTTTAGTTAAAATCACAGATGATATCCGTTTCGCTATGGACTCGTCTCAACTGACTGTTTTGTGTCTATTGGACTTCAGTAATGCGTTCAACACCGTCGATTTTGATATACTTTTGGAGCGACTGCGTTCTCTTAACATATCTCCTACAGTAATTGACTGGTTTCATTCGTACCTGCATGGGCGTTGGCAGCGTATACGCCTCGATGATAAATTTTCCTCGTGGTGTCCTGCAACTGCCGGCGTACCTCAGGGTGGCGTATTATCTCCTATTTTATTTTCTCTTTTCATTAATTCCATAACGTCAAATATTCGCTCCTCCTGCCATCTTTATGCTGACGATTTGCAGATTTATTCACATGACTCAGCAACTAATCTGCCAAATACGATCGCGAAAGTGAATGAAGACCTCGTACGCGTATCCGAATGGAGTAGATCAAACGGCCTTGTAGTCAATCCTACAAAAACACAAGCCATTATTATAGGCAGCTCGCGTTTTATTTCCAACATCGATTGGGAGGCTCTTCCTCCAATAAAATTTAATAGTGTTCATGTCTATTATAGTGAGAGTGTGAAGAACCTTGGCGTTTACTTTGATAGGACCTTTTCTTGGTCGGTGCAGATAGCCAACGTCAGCAGGAAGTTGTTTGCAGCAACTGGCTCCCTTCGTCGTTTGCGTAATTTTCTCCCTATTGGTACCAAAATTTCACTTGCACAGTCCTTACTCCTCCCCATTCTTGACTATGCCGACTCTTGCTACCTTAACCTCACTGAAGACCAATTAAACAAACTTGAGCGCCTTCAAAATCTTTGTATACGATTCATATTTGGGCTTCGCAAATATGATCATGTTTCCGAATTTCGCTCACAGCTCAAGTGGCTCCCTATCAGGCTACGTCGCAACTTGCACATACTCTCTCTACTTTATTCTATTCTTTTCAATCCTACTTCTCCCAGCTACCTGAAAGAACGTTTCATATATCTCAGTGAGGTACGGGATCGTTGTGATCGCAATACACGTAGTACTCTTTCCCTTCGTCTGATTACGCCATCTCACTCTTCGCAATACTACTCTAAATCGTTCTCGGTACGGGCTGTGCAACTGTGGAATGCTTTACCACTCTCTATTCGCTGTGCACAATCATTAATGACCTTCAAAAACCATGTAAAATCTCACTATATGTCTATCTAACTATGGAAGAATGTGTATATGTATATTATGTATATATGGGTGTATATGTACATGTATATATTTGGTATTGCTATATGTACGTACATTGTTGTCTGTTGTTGTCCTGTCATTTATCTCCTCATTACACTCATCTTATTTATTTTTTATTTTTGCGATTATAAAGTATGCTGAGTGTAAGTATATGTATCTATGTGTAGAAATAGGTATAGTCATTAATGCGCCACTACCTACTTATATTTTTAATGATTGTTTATCTTCCTATGATATGGTTGTCTGGAAGAGATCGCTTTAGCGATAAGACCGCCCATTGTACTCTTACAATAATATGTTACTGAAATGTATTAATTTTGGTGCAATAAAGTGTATTCTATTCTATTCTAAAGAAAAAAAATCGTTTAATTTGGTCGTATGACTAGCCCGGCGGCGGAGTGATTAGCAATGGTTATTTTAACATAAATAGTGGGTTTGATTCCCATACCAGACAAAAATTTGTGTACATGAACTAAAACGTTTGTTTTGGTCTGGATGTTTTTAAGATAGGTAGGGCGCATCAAAGCAAACCGACTAGCGAAGTGACAAGTGAGTACTGTGAATAGTGTGAACGGAGCGTTGGAGAAACTTCTTGGCATAAAATACCTCTATCTCACAGCAAACCCAAGCCAAATAACAATTCTCTAGAGTGTTATCGTGTTGTTGCGAAGTAGGAGGTTACCAGTAAGGAGTGTCTGCGTTAGCAGTAGGGAGTCATAGGCTGTGATAACCAAGAGAGCCGCAAGCTTGTATGCCTCCCGAAAACATTATACAGGTTTATACAATATTGTAAAAATTTAAACAAATACTGGATCGTGGAGAATTATAAAGAAACATGAACAAATGATAAAGCCATGTGTTTACAATTCGAACTTTTGCGACTTCTTCACGCCCACGATCAAAATGGATATCATTAAGTATTACAAGTAGGTTTATAACTATTACAAATTCATTCGCGTACAAATCACTTTAATATAAATAATTCACCACTTCAATCATATGTACAGTGAACCACATTTATATTGTTGTTTATTCAATCGTTTCCTATTCTCTACTAACGAACCGCCCCGGTTTCGCACGAGCGATCCGATCGCTATCACACTTCTAAAAAATTATATCAAAATCGGTCCAACCGTTTTGGACTCTATAAAGAACATACACGCATCGAATTTTATATATAAGAACCATGTGTAAGTATGTACACCCGTAACTTCTCGCGCCACACGCCTCAAAATCGTTCTAATCGTCCGATTTCGTGGCTTTCACACATTTAAAGATTTCACGACCCATACTTATGTACAGCTAAGTACACATCAAGCTTTTCACATCGACGTTTTGAAAGTGTGGTTTACAACGATATTAGAGAGGTAGGGCACATCAAAGCATCCCGCATGGGGAAGTACCTTCACCTCACAGAAAACCGCAGCCAAATAACAACTCCCTATAGGGTTGTTGTGTTCGTGTGTGTGAGTGAAGTCACCAGTAAGTAAGCTCCTAAGGAGTTGCTGTTAGCAGCAGATAAGCAGCGCGCGAGTAATACCGTAATACTTAATGTATTCGTAATACTTAATGTAACGTTCACACGCTACGGAAACCGCTTTACATCAGGTGGGCCGTAAGATTGTATGTCTTCCGACATTGTATAAAAAAGATGGATTGTACGATTGTTAGCCATTCCTGTAAATGAAAAAGTAACAAACAAAATCTTTCTCTCCTTTCTTTAGTAATTTTCAATTTAATAAAGCGGGAGAATTTAGGTGGTTAAGTTTTATAACGTTATATAATAATATGAAACATTATATAACATAAATCTTAGTACTTGAATGTTAATAAACGATTAACCATGTTAGCAAATATTATATAATAATTTATTTTTTCTCCTACATTAATTGTTACTAAATATTAAATAACGTTTTAATAAACCGGTGTGAGACCTTTATTTAGGCTATGCTCTTATGTAAGGTGCAGGTTCCACAGATGAACTACATTTCATATTTTTGTGTCCTATCTCCCTTTCGCTATACTTAGGTATACATGTAATTTGATTCAACCTGCTTTGTGTGCTTCCGCCAACAATTAGCCACGAGTGCCACGACACTACCGTTAGTATATATGCATATTAGTAGGTGTCGGTCGGCGCACTTCGCATAAACTATATGGTAACAAAAGCACACAAAGCTGATTAAATTAATTGTAAATTTGACTTTCGAAAAATAACGGCCGAATCTATTAACTAATATTTAAGTTTGTTAATCAGTGGAATGCAATCCACAGGCAGGTGACGTTGACATTTACAGACTATATATAAACCTACTCTTCTTCTAACAGTATTTATGGCCTTCGCAAAGAAATACAATAGTCACTTGCATTTCCTATTAACGTTGGCTGCTAACCGAAACCATTGTATTACATATAAGTCCACTCTAATATAGGATAATATTATACTTTTTAATGGAAGAATACTAATGAAAACGTTATACATGCCAATTTCCTGTCCCACGGGCAGGATTATTATCAGCCTGATGATGTCATTGCTATCAAAACTTGTCACTAGCATGCAATGAAGTTACCACTTCATCATAATAATTACATAAACACACACGCTAATGTATATAGCTCATATACTGATTCTGATAAGAATGTTGAGTTACTTAAAATAGACGACCGATAGGTAATAGATATACTTTTTTTAAATGTACCGCCATGAACCGTTAACAGTTCTAAGCTGAACTATAAGGAATCAAGTTAAATGATACTTAAGGTTTGTTGTTATAATAATATACTTAGATGTACAAAATTATTTTATGTACTGGGGGGTCAATTATGTAGTCTGTACATAAGGAAAGAGGCAAATAGTGTCGGAGCTAGGATGGAAGTTGATGAAAAAGGGAGAAGTATTGAGGGTAGTAGTACTAAGGAAAATGGTAGGTCAGTAGGCTTGAATCAATGTTTAGGTGCTAAAACACTTCATTTTACAGAGTGAGGGGACGGTCAAGTGGTTACTTAGTTTGTGTGTAGGTACAGCTAAGTGCATCTCGAGTTTTTCACTTTCGCCTTTGTCCCGTTCTTATGTCGTACGCAATAAGCTTTCTTTAATAAAAAGAAAGCACTTTCTTAATTTTTTTTTTTATTACAACGCCGAAAGATATACAAGCATATGGCCTACCTGATGTAAAGTGAACGTAGTCTGTGAACCATCTCATTACAAGAGGTTGCCACCTCTGCTCCTAATACAGTAACACATAAGAGTAATGCGGTGCTAATCCCAACGCTAACTTATGGAAGTGAGAGCTGGGTATGGCAGAGAGAGCATGAAAGTAGAATAAATGCGGTCGAGATGCGAGCGTTGCGAAAATTTGTGGCATAACGTTGCTGATCACGTTCGAAATGATGACGTACTAAAGAGAGTTGGTCTGAAGAGAGTGTCGGTGTTAAGATAAGACAGGGCATGCTCCGTTGGTTCGGACATGTAGAAAGAATGCAAGATGAAAGAATGACGAAACAGATATACAATGCGAAAGTGGAAGGATGTAGGAGCCGAGGAAGACCAAGACCAAACTACCATGACCAAATTGGTCGTGTTTTATCAGAAGGTGGTGGAAGGGGCCTTAGGAACCGGCGCGCATGAAAAGAGCTATGAATGTGAAAGAAGCGAGTGAAGTGTGTAAGGACCGCGTCTTATGACGCTCGGTTCTCTCTGCCTACCCCGCAAGGGACCTGTCGTGAAGATATACATACATACATAACATAAGAGTAACACTGTGGTGCTAATAAAACGTTGAGAGGTATACAAGCACACGGTCCACCAGATGTAAAGAGACTACCGTACCCTATGTACGCTTGCAATACATTATATATCACTCGCGCGCTAACACAGCAACTCCTTATGAACTTACTGGTGACTACACTCACACGCAGAAGCACAACAACCCCCCATTGTTATTTGGCTACGGCTTTCTGTGGGATGGAGATACTTCCCCAGATAGCAGTGATAGCCTAGTGGGTTAAGAAATAGTCTATTGACCACCTGGTCCGCGGTTCGAATTGTGGCATATACGAGTACTTATCAATAAATTCACCTTTTCGTATTTATGGACATATTTGTAATTCAAGTATTCAAGTATTTATTCATAAACAATTTACATCGTATTTGAAATCATTATAACTATTACTAAACTAGGTATTAAACATTTTATAATATTATCAATTTAACAAACAAAAACAATGTCACTTCAGTATACAAATGTCCAATTTCTTATTTAAAATAATCATCAATGGAATAATAATTATCACTTGCCAGGTGATGAACTAAAACATCGTGTGGAAACCCTCACGTCCAAGAAGTTATATTTCCAAACACGTGTGACCTAACCTAAAAAATCGGCCAAGTGCGAGTCGGACTCGCGCACGAAGGGTTCTGTACCATTATCTATAAAAAATCGGCCAAGTGCGAGTCGGACAAAGGGTTCAGTACCGTTATCTATAAAAACGGCAAAAAAATCACGTTTGTTGTATGGGAGCCCCCCTTAAATATTTGTTTTATTTTAATTATTTGTTCTTAAAGTGAATACATAACTAAATATTCTGTGAATATTTCAAGCGTCTACCTGTTGCCGTTATCAATATCGAGCAAAAATTAGCAAAGAAATCTCGTTTGTTGTATGGGAGCCCCCTTAAATATTTATTTTATTCTATTTTTTAGTATTTGTTGTTATAGCGGCAATAGAAATACATCATCTGTGAAAATTTCAACTGTCTAACTATCACGGTCCATGAGGTACAGCCTGGTGACAGACAGACGGACGGACGGACGGACAGCGGAGCCACAGTAATAGGGTTCCGTTTTACCCTTTGGGTACGGAACCCTAAAAAGGCCTGGTTTTCCTCTGGGTTGTGGAATATGGTGGTCCGACGGTAGTATCTTCATGTGAAAATCAGTATGCTCGCCAAATTCTTAGGCATAGGTATGAAGAAGAAGAGGAGCGACTTCCCTTAGCTTACTTACTGGTGACGTCGTTCACACGCAGGAAAACAACAACCCTTCAGGAAGTTGTTATTGCGGTTTTCTGTGAGGTAGAGGTACTTTCCTAGACGGACTACTTTGATGCGCCCTACCTCCCTTAGAAACACCCCAGAAAAAGACAAACAGACACGTTCATGGACACAAATGTTCAAATCGATGACGAGGAGTCTTGGTGTAGCAATGCTAACCACTTCACCAGTGGACTCATCAAAATCTGTATGTGTAATCTATATTATGACGAGCTCGGTGACTCAGTCGTGTAGGACGCGACTTTGACACGGCTCGTGGGTTCGATTCCCACACAAGGCAAACATTCGTGTGCATGAACATGTTTGTTTGTCTTAGTCCGGATGTTTTAAGAGAGGCATGGCGCATCAAAGCAGCCCGTCTGAGGAAGTACCTCCACCTCACAGAAAACCGCAGCCAAATAACAACTCCCTAGAGGGTTGTTGTGTTCCTGCGTGTGAGTGAGGTCACCAGTATGCTCCCAAGGAGTTGCTGTGTACGAAGGAGAGGAGGCATCGCGTGATACTTAATATATTACAAGCGTTAATAGGCTACGGTAGCCGCTTTACATCAGGTGGGCCGTATGCTTGTATGCCTCCGGACGTAGTATAAATAAAAATATATATAGAACGCAAGAATTGTTTGTTTGTTTGAACGAACTAATCTCGGGAACTACAGATAGTATTTGTAAAATGTTATTTGCATTTGATAGTCCATATTCTTGAGAAATTTTATAAACTTAAACATTACGATAAGATACGACCCTTAGGAGCAGAGGAAAAGAAAGCTGAAGCGTTGTTTAAAAGTAGCTGAAGCGGTTCCCGTGGGATACTGGGATACGCGCAGGCGAAGTCGTGGCTACTGCACCTAGTAATAATGTACAGTTACGAAAAACTGAAAATACAAGCTCTTATCAGGCACTATTCTATTGACTATCACCTAGGCTTGTGTGTGATCTCATAGTCTACAGCATTCAACGAACTTGACGTACTCGACTCGTTAAACAAACGGAACGAACGTAAACTCGACGGGTTCATGGGGACGGGGATGCATTAACTGACGAGGTTGGTAGTGCAATGGTTAATAACGCTACGTTGACACCAACGCTCGTGGGTTCGATTCCCATACAATACAAACATTTGTGTGCAAGAAATTATGTTTGGTAGGGCGCATCAATGCCGCCCACCTAGGGAAATATCTTCACCTCACAGAAACTCCATGGAGAACTGTTGTGTGGCTGCGTATGGTGGGGTCTCCAGTCCATCATATACATCGATGAGTAAACTCCTTAGAAACTTACTGGTACAGCAGAGTTGGCATCACGCAAGTGATACTTATTGTATTGGAAGTGTTCATAGGCTCCAGTAGTTGCTTTACGTCAGGCGGGCCATATGCTTGTATATAAAAAAATGAACACCCTCGTCACCAAGTATTAGACTCGTAAATGATCCACTTGAGAGGTTTACTGGAAGTCATTGAAGACCACTATTCACCTCCATGTCGTTGATCACAATATTCGGATCATGAAAGAAATAACTTACGGAGGACCCGATGAGACCAATATTACGTAGTAACTCAATTCACCGCTACGGGACGGGACGGAGGGAAAAGTAATGATGTTATAAAAAACGAAGATTAGTTACTAGAACGCCGAGAATGAAGCGGAGACAATTGTTGCCTCTGGCCTCAGTCGCTCTCGACCGTGCGGACTGTCAACTCCTTGTCAATTCACGATAGTCGAGTTTATATTTCGGTGTAATTGTCAAAATGCCGTCGTGTGTAATGCGCAAATGTACTAATTAGTTACGGTAGTAAAACAAACAAACTCCACGGAATCACATACCACAAGTAATTAAACCAAAATTATTATATACTTGCTGCTACCCGCGGCTCCGCCCGCGTGGAGTCAAATAACGTAGCCTATGTGTTAATCCAGATCATAATCTATCTACGTGCCAAATTTCATTCAAATCCGTTCAGCCGTTTAAGCGTGAAAGAGCAACAAACATCCATCCATACATACAAACTTTCGCATTTATAATATTAGTAGGATTATTGTGTTTCAATCTCTCGTAAAACAAATATAACGCCATGTTATGGTAACTTCAAAGAAAAGGACAACCATATTCCATCCACATCTGTAGCGACAAGGACTATGTGTCCTTACACACTAATATACGAGTAGATCACCATAACGAACTAACAGAAGCGACATTGTGATTGAAGTTAATAGCGGGGTCCTGAAGTTGTTTGAAAGTAGTTGGTTTTTGACGAGTACGATATTAATTTAATGATATAATAATACTTTTAATCCTATGGATAAATTTAGGTATATAGAAAATTGTTAAATCAAATTGATATAATAATACTTTTAAGAAATAAATGTTAGTTACATCTGTAAGAAATAAATATTACTAACATCTATTGCTTAAAAGTGTTATTATATCATCAATTAGACTTAACAATTTTCTATATACCTAAATATCATGTATGTCACAAACACATACACAAGGTAAGTTGGATACTGCATCGTTGAATCCATGACCAGACTGTTTCTTGCAACATAAAACTGCGCAATTCGGAATTTTGTCACTGCAATTATCACACATATTCAGATTTAATCTACTGAGAAATCAATTCGAACTAGTTTATATAATGCATACGATCATGTGGACAACAACCAAGGCAGAGGGGAACACCAGTGTAAAGCTACTCCAGTCCGTATTGCTCTGTGACCATCCCATGGTTAAGGGAGTCTCTAGGAGACAACAAGCGTTTAGGAACCGAAAAATTTGTACCTTCTGTCTCATTATTTTTGTTAGTCTATGTCAACGTGCAGTGATTGGTGATCAGTGGCGTTTGCATCAATTTAAATGCAAATGACAAACGCTAGCAGTCTATTTTGTTCTTATTGTTTTTATTACGCCATCTCTTTTACTCTGTTTTTACTTCATTTGGCAATATGTGTAAAATAAGAAATACGTATGCGTGCGCGCCGCAGCTATGTTGCATCATTTGGTTATTTTGTACGCATATAACGTAATCTTGGGGAAAAGTAGCTTAGTTCGCGGATCAACATCGCAGCATCCTTTATTGGTTAAAACATTCTCCCATGACCAGTAGGCTCGAATCGCTGACTAACTAAACTAGATTACAGCATGTGCATGGACGGTATGCTTGCATACCTCCCGATATTGTATAAAAAAAACGAGTGTGCTTTAGACCACACGACTGAAGTAAAACTTCTTTCGCTCCATAGTTAATACAGACAATAGGCCTGCATTGTGTCTTAGATATACGAAACTTACCTCGCTATGAGAGAAAGAAAATGTGTGCTCGCACCTCTCTCTCTTGCCCCTACAGTAATATACGAAACGTAACTCTCTCTCTTTCTATCTTCACTAACTTACCCGATCACACTTTACGTAACGCTCTCGTCACGCATTCACCAGCTTACTCAAGCGTGCGTAAAGAAGTTTTACTTTAAAAATAGGACAAGCAATGCATATTCATCTTCATAGAAACTGACAATACGATTACCTAACAAACAATTCATTAATTTGTTGTACCTAGTAGACCATGAACCTTGCTGACAAAAGTACACAAATGTGTAATTTAGGTCACCACGGCCACTATAATAACAAAACAATGTGATAATTTGACGAGCCCGATGACAGAATGGCTAGGGATGGTTACTTTAGCACACAATTTAGCAACATGAAAATGTTTGTTTTTCTTGGTGTGGATGTTTTCTTTATATTATAAGTATTTACAAAAAAGGTATTCGTGAACATTTGTCACTTGTCTAGTATAACCATAACACAACCTCTGCTCACTTTGGGACTAGATGGCGCTGTGTAATTTCTATCTATCTAACATCACCCAACACGAATAAAATAAATATGTATACATAAAACGAAAGAGTTTGTTTGAACTCGCTAATATTTTGTTGATTTGATTTTTATTTTTGCATTTGATGACTCTATCCTTATGGAAGGTTATAGCCCATTCAACATCACGATACGACTCTTAAAAACCGAGAAAAAAGAAATAAAGTAGAAAACCCCGTTCCTACGGGATACTGGGCGTTACGCACGGACGAAATTGCGGGCTACAGCTAGTACTAATACCTATATAAAGCGGATGAGTTTGTTTGAACGCGCTAATCTCTTGAAGTTTGGCGAGCTCGGTGGCTCAGTCGTAAATGACGCGACTTTGACACCAACGCTCGTGGGTTCGATTCCCACGCTTTACATCAGGTGGGCAGTATGCTTACTTGTATACCTCCCAACGTAGTATAAAAAAATCTCTGAAATTACCAGTCAGATTTGAAAAGGTGGTTCCCTAAGGATCCAGAGATACCCGCGGACAAAGTCGCGGTCTGCAGCTAGTAGCTTGTAACACTCAGGAACAATGTTAGCTTCCTATTCTTGAAAGAATGTTCTAGAGTTCTAGTTTCAAAAGCAAACTTTATCTGTTCATGTATGATATAGTGTTGATTCACAGATATGGCCATTTAGACACCTGATTTACATACATCTAAACATAATTCTCAGTTACAAATTGAACAGTAGTTAGAGAAACATTTAACTGTTAAGGCCGCCTACATAACATCTGGTCATTCAAGGTAACCGCCATTATCTGTATATTAAAGCTTTATTACGTGCGCTAGTGGTTGCCTAGTGGTCGATAATCGAGCGTAATTCCTTTTTTTAAATGTTTGAACGTTTGTTTGTTTGTAGATCTTTAGTGCATAAATGTATAAATTCGTAAAATATAAGAATTTAATTTGCAAAGGCAGGCTTATTCCTTCGAGGAATCTCTTCCAGCCAACCAAGAAACGTTATTAATATTACATACATTTCATCTTTTTTTTATACCACTGGTGGTAGAATAGGTGGCAATCAAGCATTCGGCCTGCCCGATGGCAAAAAGTCACCGTAGCCTATGGCCATTTGCAACACCAGGGGTGTCACTCATGCGTTGCCGACCTTCTACCGTGTTCACGCATTTCTTAAAGAATTCTTTGCAGTAATCCCTTGGAAAAACCTCGGCTGGGAGCTCATTCCACAGCTTGAGAGTTCTCGGAAGAAAACTTCTCTGGAACAGGACAATACGCGACCATTGCGGTTCAAGCGTGTGAGGGTTACACTCCCCGTCGTCGGCGAGCGATGCGGTTATAAAAAGTAGCAGTCGGCATCATTTCCAACAATTCTTCAAACGCCAGGTTGACCTTCTCCTATAGGTGACTTCGACATTGCACTTCACTGAAAACCTCGACGCCAAGCATCCTAATTCTTTTGGTGACGGTAAGAAGTGTGTTCTGAAATTTAGGTACCACAGCAAATAAAAGTTTTCTTAACGGTGAACGCGCAAACTTGTGTCTTCTTGGGATTGAATTAAAAAGTTGGCAACCCATCTGTACAAACCCTCGGGTAGCCCGCATGATGGTAACTTCGATAGAAGACCTCGGTGCCAGACCCGATCGAACACCTTCGTCATATCTAGGCTGACAGCCAATGCCTTGCCTTGACTGTCAAAAGCCAAAGCCCAGCGGTGTATAAGATATACTAGCAGATCACCAGTTGAGCGACCGTGGCGGAACCCGTATTGACGGTCGCTGATAAAGTCGTGATCTTCTATGTATCCTAGAAGTCATTGTTTTTCATATGCTCCATCACCTTGGAGAGAGGCCTGTAATTCGATGGGTCTGATCTATCGCCCTTTTTGGGCACCCGGTGCACATGGCCGGTTTTCCATGATTTCAGGACTTGCCCAGTGGAGTAGGAAAGCATGAAAAGGCGCGTTAGTACAGAACACAACTCAGGAGCACATAGCTTCAGCACAACTGCCGGTATACCATCCGGCCCACTCGATTTATGAATATCGAGAGAGAGTAATGCCCGCCGGACATCTCGTTGGGTAATAGAGATTTCCGGCATTGAGCTACCGCACCACGGGATGGTAGGTCCCCCGTCATTCATATTCGAGTTAGACGCAAAGATTTTATATAAGCTTAAATAAATTTTAGAATTAAAAAATTCTCGATAAATTCATATGGTCATTTACTACCATAGTGCATCGAGCTTTGCAAGAGCTTAAACTGCACGTTTTTTGTATACATGTCTGTAGATAACTAATTACGAAATAATTTATAATACAATTGTGGAATATGTGCTTAAATATATACTAATTGACTAAATGACTTGGTTCAACACGAGATTTTACAACTTTTTGCAGTGGAAGAACTACGCTGCGAGATTTGCATTTTTGTACACTTTATGTTTTAATGGGATATATATAACCGAATAAGTAGTGGCGGGTACATTCAGTGTATTTGTATAAAACCGTTCACACGTTTTTACTGCATTAAAACGTATATCCAGTACTCTACCCAAAAACTGGACGAACTTTTTGTATTGGCTATGTTCCGTCATGATTCTTCACATGTTTAGTATCAAATGACTGTCTGAAACAGAATGAATCAAGTTGTCTGTCTGTCTCTATGACAGTTTGATAATGAACTGACAGAGAGATTTGCCTGTCAAGGCATTTTGCCTTACGAGTGTTAACGAATCGTAGCATGTTATTTTAACGACTACAGCGCCTGAGGATGCCTAGTGGAGGGGCGAAACACGTCGTGCCTGCGACGGGAACAGCCAGGGCAGCAACAGTGGTGGGTGCACGGGGTACATTCTTCAAATGGCAGACATTCGCAGAGTCGACAGCAGCAGCCGAGTCAGAGACAACCGGAGCAACCATGGCAGCGGCGGCATGCATCTACTAACGGTAGTCCGTGGATGGTGACCGGCAAAAGTTCGCATGGACTAATTGGCAGTGGAAGCTCACAAAGTAGTTTGAATGAAATTGCCTCTTAGAGAGTATTTAACATACAAACGTGAAGTTCACCTCAGTATCGTAACGTACTCTCAGCACAGCAGTATACATTCTCATAAATATAGTGTAAATGTAGCTTTAAGTTTTAAAATTTAAATTGTAATTTATTGTTAATAAACGGTAATTTATTGTATATTTTTTTTTTCTTAATGTCTGTAGGCAAATTATTTGGTTTTTAACGTTCAAAATTAAAGTCGTCGTCCTCCTCTTCTCTATCATGTAAGTTTAAAAACTGAAAAATTTCAAAATCCAGTTTACTCGAAACTATATTTTTTACAGTATTTTACAGGAAACTCTACAACTTCCAGTATAGTATAGCGCCCGACGTATTTTAATAAAAATCTGTTTTTTTTTATTTGCTTGTGAACAATATAAATGCACAAATTAATGAAAATAAAAGATGAAAGAACTCATGGAACCTGTGGAGCGCAAGTCCTACTTTTCTTTCGCAATTAATCTTAATTTTAAAGTTTTTTTTATTACCCTTATATTTTCTTGAGCTCTTGTTTACATGGGCGATACATACAGTGCGAGCTTGGTGGCGCAGTGGTATTTTTATTTTACCACTAAGGTGGCAAACAAGCATACGGCATGCCTGATGGTAAGCAGTTACCGCAGCCTATGGACATTTGCAACACCAGAGGTGTTACTCTTACGTTGCCGGCCCTGTAAGAACCTCTTCACGCTTTTCTGTGCTGTACTGTATACTGTAGTACCTTGGAAAACCCCGGCAGGGAGCTCATTCCACAACTTAATAGTTCTCGGAACTTGAAACTTTTCTGGAACCGGACAGTACGTGACCATTGCGATTCCGATGTATGAGGATGAACTCCCAGCCGTCGGCGAACTGTGCGATTGTAAAATGAGGCTGTTGACATAATGTCGAACAGCTCCTCAGAACACAACCCGTTATACAATCGGTAGATCACGTAGAGGGAGGTTTATAACGCTACTTGGACACCAACGCTCTTGGGGTCAAATCCCTGACAGGACAATCATTTGTGTGCATGAACATGTCTGTATGTCTTAATCTGGATGTTGAGGTAGAGCGCATCAAACCAGCCCGTCTGAGGAAGTACCTCCACCATAAGTTCTCCACAAATAACAATAAACCCTGGAGGGTTGTTTTGTGCCTGCATGTGAGTGGGATCACCTGTAAGATCCTAAGATGTTACTGTGTTTAGCAGCAGATGTGGCATCGCGCGAGTGATATTTAATGTATTGTTGTGTGTATTTGAGGTGGGCTGTATGCTTGTATGCCTCCCGACATTTTATACAAAAAAACAACCACTTAAAGCAGTTTATACATAGTACTTAATATTTTAGATACCCATTTTAGTATTGTCTTAGGTTTTCGCGATTGTTACACATTGAATTAAACAATTTCGCGGTCTTCTTGCGACCACGGATGCTACAAAGCATTCGAAACATCAGGTTCAACAAAATAAATAAAACATACTTCCAGCGATACTTCTGTTAAAAAAATGTTTAATACCCATTTTAATATGTGCAATGCATAATGTACGTAGATAGAATTTTAATTAAGCATTCATCTGATATCCTATAATGCGAGTTTTACATTTGAACAGACAGACAAGAATTTTAAGAAATGTCGTGACTCCTAATGCTAACCAGACATCACCCCGACATGGTATTAAAACCTATATAGAAACTCAGCACGCCTTTTATTAGCAAGTATACATTATATTTGATAGATGTACAGATGTAGATAGAACCTTGAACTTTTATAATAAGGAAGCTTCAACCACGAAATAAATGTGTTTATTAATACGATGAGATAGACTTGAAGGTCTATTGTATTATTTACTATTATAGGTTGTATAGTACACATTCACATTATGAGTCAAACAGAATATCTGATACAAGGGGAATGCTTACTCATAAGCAGATGCAGTCACTATGTGTTTGGATAAAATTCTGACGAGCTTGGTGGCTCAATCGTGAATGACGCGACATTGACATCAACGCTCGTGGGTTCGTTTTCCACACAAGATAAACATATGAGTGCATGAGAATGTCTATATGTATTGGTCTGGATGTTTTAAGAGAGGTAGGGCGCATCAAAGCAGCCTGTCTGGGAAAGTACCTCACAGGACCTCACAGAAAACCGCAGCCAAATAAGAACTCCCATGTTGTGTTCCTGCGTGTAAGTAAGGTCACCATTAAGCTCCTAAGGAGTTGCTATGTAAGCAGCAGAAGAGGCATCGTGCGAGTGATACTTAATATTCCGCAAGCATTAATAGGCTACAGTAACTGCTTTACATCATGTGTGCCATATGCTAGTGGCACACTATCTCGACGTGGTATAAAAACAAATACATTAGATGCACATTAAAATTATGCGAAATACCTACTGTTGGCATAACTAACTGAATAATCACGGCCATGTACTCGTACTATCGACATGGCATTTTAAGTAGGTTGTAGGTATTGTGTATCCCAATACATTGACAATTGAATTATTACCTGTGGAAATCCCGCAATTTTGGTTACTTCTCTGCGAACAAATGTCATCGTGATCTCTATAATGAATTCCAATAGTACACAGGCTTCAATTTGTTTTTGTAGATCTACAGAACGGATTGAAATAAAAAATTGGTGACTATTCAAGGACGAACCTCAAAGGAACAATAAAATGCTGTAAAATACACAATGTACATAGTGGTCTGAATTAGAAGCGCTAGTAGCTAGACCAGCCACATACTTACTGGGGTTTAATCCCCAGTATGTGGTTTAATTAACAATATTTATTTATTTATAATATCGCGGGAATCATAAGTTATCGATTCTTGATAATACCATAAACATTACTATTAAGTCCTGTTAGATTCGACGAGGGAATGAACTTCTAAAAAGATATTCTACTATTTAAGCTGAGTGAATAAGGTCAGCTATAAATCAAAATCAAAGATAGAGAGGTCGATGGCGTCGTTGCGCGTGTCATTCTAACCAAACACGCAGGTTAAGCAGCGTCGACCGCAGCCCGTCTATGGATGGGTTTTTCTACCTCGAGGCACGTTAAGCCCTCTCCCGTCCCGGCTGTTGTCGATAGATGACAGTCGTTAAAGCCAATCCGCATTTAAGCAGCGTGGTGGAGTAAGCTCTAAACCCCTTCCGTTGAAGGGAGACCGGTATCCCTGCAGTGGGATGAGTAAGGGTTGATGTGGTGGAATAAGGTCAGAAGACGAAGAAAAAAATCAGACAAAAATATTTGATGGTGCTACATATTTTTTTATATACGCAACTATTAACCGACATGTCCTGGCTCGATACCTGGTGTGGACATGTACCACTAAACTTGTGTTTTCGGGTTTATGATATATTTGTTATTATCACTTGCTTGGCGGTGGGGAAACCCGCACGTGCAAAAAATTATCTTTAGAAAAACGTGTGCCCTAAGAAATGTCTGATTGCCTGTTGTAGAGGTCTGGCGGCAGTCGCTCCGTATTTAAAATCAGTACGACGTCAAATCCTTCGATTTAGGTAGCCGATTTTAAGGGATTAGGAAACGGGATAACGCTAGGAACAAATTGCTAAAAAGGGCAAATTGATTAAGAAAAGATTTCATCAGAATACACCGAATAGTATTTTGGATTGTAAGTGGCTCAATATCAGCTTTAGAGCCAATGCCAACCTCACCTGCACGTGGTGCACCCTGCTCATCAACAGATGGGGTTGTAGCGAAAGAAAGGTAGGGCACGACGTTAGCCGGACTGGAGAAATACCTCCACCTCACAGAAGATGGCAGCCAAACAACAACTCCCTGCAGGGTTGTTTTGTTCCTGCGATTGAGTGACGTCACAAGAAGATGAGAAGTTGCCGTGTTAATAGCGGCTAGCGACATTCTAGCGTTCATGGGCTACGGTAGCCGCTTTACATCAAGCGTACCGTATGCTTGTTTGCTATCCATCGAAGTATAAAAATATACATACTTTTGCCTCTCCAAGAGGCACATTCTCGCGATATACCTTTCCCCTCTTTTCCGCTTCGAACCTCTGTGGGACTTTGTTAGGAGCGCCTGATGCTCTACGCTCAGTGGCAGTTGGCATTGCTTTCAGTATAAAATGTAGAGGCATGTGAGATACAAGAAATGCCTGAGACCATGGGGACCCCGGAACACCAAACTTTTTGCAGCAAATCTTCATGGCCATAATAGGGTATATGAAAGCAAGTCAGACTATACATAAAGTACTGTAGTCATTTACGAGCAGGAGCACCAGTACCTTGTTGTTCGATATGATGCCAACAGTATCATTTTACAAACGCACCGACCGCCTACGGCTGGTAATTTATCCTCACACATGGAATCACATTGGTCACATACTATTCCATTCCAGTGATGGTTTCCACCGAGAACTCTGAAATTGTGGAATGAACTCTCTGACGAGGTTTTCACTACGGATTACAACATGAAGTTCTTTCACAAATGGTGTAAAGAGGTTTTTACAAGGTCAGCAATGCACAATACCTCTGGTGTTGCAAGTCTACAGGCTATGGTAACTGCTTACCGTCAGGCAGGTTGTATACTTGATAGTGAAATAAAAAAACAACACCAAAAACTGCAATTGAAACGTTGAGTATGATAACTAGATGTTAACACATAGGTAGGAACAACATAAGCAATGAAGCTAATGTTGTTGCTTTCTGCTAAATCTTTGGAACGACTCCCAGATGCCAAACATATGAGAAATGCGAAGGAACTAAAAACGACAACCCAATGCTAGAAGTAACCAACAACATCATCCCAAAAACTATATTAGGCATGTATTTGAGAAGAAACATTTTTCCATCAAACAATCATCTATGGTAAAAAAAGTGATGCGGCATATAAACTGTTTAATGCCAGTTTATATGCCGCATCACTTTGCTGACATAGAATTTATTTATTTATTTATATGCAAAGTCGCTCTCAGACTTTGCATATAAAAAAAATAAGTTTTTTTGTTTAAAAATTTCACATTAATATTATAAATGTTACAGGTACTCTGGTGTTTAGACAACATTTAACTTCTGAGCTAATCCTTAAAATTTGATGAAGAGGTATAAAATTGCCGTAGAACATAGTTTACATAATAGAGATATAGAAATTCAGCTGAGATAGTAGATGATTAGTGAATAATAAAAGTAAACAAGTAGGACTACTTAGCATAGTCCTCACACACCTCACTCTCTTCTTGAACATTCATAGCTCTTCTCACACACACTCTCCGATTCACCTTTTTAGTTAATCATCTAATCATCAAAATATATAAACTAATCATTATCAATATTCACATAGATTAGAATATAAACATGATTGTGAAAAAATATTTACATATACAATTTATGAAAAGTTATATGTATATTAAGAGAATAATATGATACAATTAATATACTACCTATATCTCATCTCTAATGAAGATCAAGTAACTTATTTGACTTACCTTTTTGACGAACCTATATATCATAGAGAACACGCTGCTACTGTCATCAGATGTAGGTGGTAAAGCCGGTTTACTGGCTGCGGCCATCTTATTCACACTTGCCTAAAACATTATCCACTTGTGACTTACGAATACACTCTCATTATGTTGTTGTAAAAAAAAATACTAAAGAAATGAATTGTTTTACTACAGCTTCATCTTAGAACAAATCATTTGTGGTCATTCTAATATAGTATTATTAATACAGTTTCACAAATCAGCAACAACTAAAATATTGCAAGAATAGAGCATGTTCCTTTTCAAGGTCAAATACACAAAAAATATGCAAACATTACTGCACTTCCTGTTGTCTTACTCACTATATGTTGATATATATAAAAATATTGCCGAGTGATTTTATTAATGCAAATTATTATATACGTATGGATACATCTGTTCGCGGGCACTACGTGCAGCGCAAATTGTTTCACAGATAAAATTACGGATCTAAAACACATAATTACACAATAAGATAAACAAGAAATGGATATGAAAAATAAAACATAATATGGCTAGCCTACAGCCGCTACATAGCATACTGAAATCATATTTATTTATAGAATAATATTTTATAATAAAACATTTTTATGATAAAATTTAAATAACAGCAGAATAATCTAACTAAGTGAGGAGAAAACATACCATGCTGCAGTCAAGTGTTGTGGGTGAACAGAAGAACAAACACAAAACTAAACTTATGCACCATAAAAAACTAACCGATTCAAATAGGATAGGTAAATTCTTGGCAATTGACGTCAAAATTCAAGTTGCCTCATCCAGGTAATATTACAGAAGTTTGAAAAAGGTAGAATAACGTACTGCAATGCAAAATTATTTTAAACAAACATTCAGTTTATAATTCGGCCCAATCAATTATTTATTATAACTAAGAAAAAAATCCATAAAATGTTTGAGAAAGGGAGCCGAAACATGAAATAGATGAAATACAAGGAAAAAAATAATGTAATAGATAAATTGTCAATGTCAAGATGTAAGATGTCAGTCAGCTCTATTCCTCTTCTTATTTTTTCCTCTTCTTAGTTACGAGTAAGTTTGGCAAACGTTTATCAGTTCGAAAATCTTTTCGGTTTTTATATAGGGTGTAAAGGAGTGAGCTCACTGCATCTTTCAGAACAGATGTACATACATCATTTATATAGAAAGTTATAAGTTTTTTAAATAATTTTTTTTATTTAGTCTATTTTTATAAACTAATTTCTTGACGCGACTGTTTATAAATTTATTTCACTACATTTTATTTCAATTTAGTTGTAATAAAAAATAAAATAAAATGTGTTAACTCATGAATAGACGGTGAATGCATTATTTTTATTCTAGTTGAACTTTTCACCATCGTAGCTGTCATTTGCAATTTAACAATGCGGCTTCACATATCAGACCAATTTTTACTACCTGAGTACTTGTTGTGCTTGTGCTTTCCTTTTATTACAGTAGTGTATGTTATCCTATCTCATTAACAGGAGTGTCCAGAGAAAAACTGCATTGTTGTGAATGACTGTTCAGTATTCCTCAAGTACTAAGAATCAGACTTCTCTGAATATTCAGCGCGATCACATTGTCTTTTGAAATTGTAATATCGGTTCTTCTTGCGAAAAGTCTAATGAGCATTAGTTTGCCAAATTGGCACACATATTTTCAAATTTTCAATATATATATGTGCGGCATTTATTTCATTTATGAATGCAATGTCTATTTTTAGAACAAGAACAGAAATGACCACATTTTGTATTTTTAAACTTAAGTATTTTATGTGGCCTTTTGGTTTACTTTACAATTCTATCGTGTTTTCAATCGTATTTTGCTATTAACTTATCAATATTCGAAACGATTCCTCGAGAACTTGGATTATTGCTATCTATCGCCAAAAGACTGTTCTTTCTTGATCATGGACTCTTGCCCTTCTTCAAGTGTTCCATGCAGTCGCTGTTGTTGATACGGAAGAGAAGAGAAGAATCAAGGAATTTTCGATGTCTTGTGTCTTTCTGTGGCGCCTACAAATGTTTCCAGTCGACATAGCCTTCCATCCAAACATTTTTTATTTTTATAGATGCGAGTAACAAAGAAAAAATTTATATGCGTAAAAATAGATCACTATATAGTATATACCCTAAGATGCCGCTGCAAAATTGAGTAGGTAACTGTTTTTTTAAATAAAATATAATTCAGATGAATGATTATTGGTAATGTGTGTTAATTCCGGGTTGCCTAAAAAAATGTTAGCCGCAATGATTTTTAATTATCTATTTGTAATTTTGTGTGTGAATTTGTATGATTTTGCTATATGTTTTTTAAGTGAATGATACCTCGTTTTAAAGAAAATGATATGAAGAATGTAAAAAAAATGTGGTTGACACCTTTTCGTCAGCTGCAACCTTAGCCTACCAGCTGTAAAGAGGTGTTGACTTATTGCGGTCATAATGTTTAAAAAAATATTATATCAAATTCAAGTTAAATTTGTGACGAACAAAATATATAGAGTAATATCTAAATTATTCCAAGGAATCGATAGTCAACACGAACACTTTAATTTAATTAATAGTCTTAGACTTAACTTACAAATTCAACCTTAATATCTTAATTATAAAATTACTGATTATTTTGTTTCGTTTGAAGGCCATTAACATCCTCTCGGCGACATATTTTTTTTCGTTTTACTTTTACATATGAAATTGGCGTTTTATATAGAGTATAAAGGCCAATTTCATATATAAGAACTTAATATTAATAGCGTACTTATGAACATTAGGCTAATAACATAAAAAAATGACCTACTTGAAACGAATTTAGACAAGACCCGATGCAACAGACGCAGGTTTTTTATACAAATTAAATTAAACAATGGCGGACATACCAGATCGCTTCCAGTTAACCATAAAATGCTTAATGAAACCATAAAAGAGGAATTGATCTCATTTTGCCGGTTTGGTGCAATAATATAGGTACTTAGTTCGGCCATAAGTTCTGTTACAAATTAATATGCATTTATTTTTTTATGAAGTAATGTAATCTTAATAAAATTATATATGTGCATATTTATAGAAGTCAAAAAAAAGATTTTATTCAGTTCGATTCCCACACAAGACAATCGTTTGTGTGCAGGAACATGTCTGTTTGTCTTGGTCTGGATATTTTAAGAGAGGTAAGGCGCATCGAAGAAGCCCGTCTGGGGAAGTGCCTCCACCCCACAGAAAACCTCAGCCATGTGTTCCTGCGTGTGAGTGAAGTCACCAGTAAGCTCCTAAGAAGCTGCTGTGTAAGCAGCAGAGGAGGCATCGCGCGATTGATACTTAATATATTACAAGCGTTAATATACTACGGTAACTGCTTTACACTGGTTACATCTGGTTGGCCGTATTCCGATGTAGTATGAAAAAAACCATTACAGACGCAGGATGATGACCACGTTGTACCTATCCGAACACTTGGACGGCTTCTTTAGAGCTGTGTGCGTACACTTTGTGATTTTGCTTCTTGTAGTGCTCTTCCATCGTAAAATATGTTTCAGCAGTAAAGAAGATATTTCTGTGTTTTCCACCTGCATATGGGGACAGAAGGCGTTTTGATCGATCTACTCTCTTCAACTGTAGGGATTGATTTAGGGCGTGTCCTGTATATCGAGGATAAGCGCCGAGCTTCAGGTCTTGTTTTATTATACGCGACAGAATCCTAGCAGGAATCTTGATTTCTCGCAATAAGATTTTTTTTTGTTTCCTATGGGGTTACGGCGAATTCTGGCTTTAACAGCATTAACCGCCTTTGTAGTTCTAATAGCACACGGTCGCCCCGACCTTTTATGATCTTCAACAGAGGAAGTATTGTTATATTTGTCGATAGTACGATATACGAACTTACGGCTGATATCAAGCTTTTGAAGTATCTTGAATATGACCGACGGCTCCATACCCACGTTGTGCAAGGCAATCACAGCAATCCCTATTTTCTTTAACACCTAATTCCATATTGTAATTTGATAATAAACACGAAAAAAATATGTGAAACGGATCTTTAACGAAGTTTTTAACATAAAAAACGCGTTCCCAATTCAAGTAAGAGTTGAAAAAAAGAAAACTTTCTATGGAACAGTATTTTATTAATTTATTATTAATGCAAAGAATACACTTCCTGAAAAAGTAGTGTTTTGTGAAAAATGACCGGTTAGTTAAACTTGATGAATAACAGTTGTTTCAAATAAATTTGTGATTATTTCATGCCGTTAGAAAGAGCATGAAGTGAAGATGTTTTATCAGAATTAGAAGCACTCAATAAGTTTTTTTTTTTATTTAAATGCAATGCGTAGTTATCCTTTTAGATTTCTTTTTACCACTTTTTGTAGTTTGAGGGTACATTTTTTTTTCTAGTTATTGCCTGCGCCAAGTAACTAGGGTTAATTAGTTAATAACTAGTAAAGTAATTAGGGTTCTACTGTTAGTCTAGATTAAAAATAATTTGAATACAGGTTTTGAGGTTTATAGTCTTGGATGTGACGAATTTCGCGTAAATAAAAAAATGTCCTAGATTTTTTTTCTGGCTAAACATATAGCAGACGGTCCTACTTATCCCCCATTTCCCTATGTTCAATCGACTGCCAAACGCCCTGTATAATGGTTAGGGCTGCTAATAATGGTTGTCTTTGATTTAGAAGGGTTTCCGCCCAAAGTTATCAGCCCATTATAGGGCAATGGCGGTAATAATGGTTGTAAAAGAAAAACAAAATATAGTTGATATCTCACATTTATTTTAAAAACGATAAAATACAATTTATTGTAACAAATACAATTTATTGTAACACAATTGAGTGAAGACATTATTGGAAATTTAAAAGTACCTTTTTACCAATAAAATATAAAAATGCACGTATTTCCCTGAATTAGAATACAATTCATATATCTCTCTTATTTTATTTTATCTAGCGGCATCGACTACTTAATCATATCCGACTTATGTATACAAAAATGTGGAATGATTTCTTTAAATACCCTTTATTGAGCTATAAAGGAAGCCTGAGATTTCAATGAAAACAACTTATTAAAGTTTGGAAGCCGATGGTTTTAACAAATTTTGAATTAACAAATGAAAAAAATTGGTGGTCGCTGTATTTAATTAATTATACTAAATCTATTACATTAAATTTCATTAATAATTTTAGCGAAAAGTGCTACAAGGCATTTCCTAAATCGTCAGCATCGTTTTACTTGGTGAATCGAAAACAAATTGCATAAATTGCGTGCGTACTAGCGAAATGTGCACCGGCAATATCAGAAACACCTATACTCCATTTATTTCATATTATATTCCATTTATGAAGTTCCATAACGACTTCTTACACAAATGTACTCTATATGTTTCACATATATAAAATAAATAAACATTCTTGGTATATGGTAGTAAATGAATACTTGAATTTGTTGAGAAATTTATTTCAGTTTATCATAGTAATTTTTTAACTTCGTAATTGGAATAGAGTATAAGTGACACAAAATTTCTTCTACAACCAAGTTGCACTGTTTTGATTTCAATGACAATTATCAATATAATCTGTATAGACACTAAGAATGAACGTACAAAAACAATACAAACTTAACACACTTTGAATGGAATGTAGAGGAAGGTTGATGTTAATCAAGGAATAATCTCGTTAATAGAAAAAGCAATGCAAACATGTAATAATATACAATTATACATCTATTTTCATTATGTAGAATCTCAAATTAATCAACATATTACAATTAACGGTTCATCTTAAAATATTCTAAAATTTTAGTAATAAATCCACATCTATTATTATAGACTAGCTGTTTGAAGTCTTAATTATTACACTAATTTAGTGATGTTTAGGCACAAGAGATTTATGATTTACTACACTTATCAATTATCCTAAAACTCATTCTATATAAATAAGTAAAATTTATAAATTCGTTTGGCGAAACTGTATGTTGCAAAAGTTGCACAAAAACCAAGTGCACACAACTGGGGTTCAATAAACTGGTGGTAATTCATTAGTAAGTAGGTCGTTTTCGTGTAATCATACTTTTCCAACGTTTTCCTGTCCTAGATTAGGACATCCCGGGACGACATTAGGATGTCCTGTCCGGAAAATCGCAACGGTTTTTATGATTTTAAGTCGTTAAAAGTTGATTTTATTATATTTGTTTCTTTGTTTAGGTACTATTGACATTATTAAAATAATATTCACCATAAGTATAGAATTGTCTATAAATTACTATAAACTCGTCTATGCATTTTCTTTTGTGGCTTTAGAATTAAGACCGGCCGAAAATATATGCAATGTGACACATATAATTCTGTGTCACGCCTTTACTTCACTATAATTATATTAGTTGCTATAGAATTACCTAAATTGTTTAGTTTTTAATTCTCCCTATTGCAGAGATCACGTTTGATAATCACGACATATAAATGTTATATATTTATTTGAACTCCTCTAAGCAGCAAGGTGTTTGACACGCTCCAGCAGTGCATCGCAGGTCTTCTTCGCGTCTCCGAGTAACATAGCTGTGTTCGGATTGTAGAATATTGGGTTGTCCACAGCCGCGTAACCAACACCCATAGAACGCTTCATGACTACCACCTGAAATAATAATTTAAATCAGTTTATCACACAGACGGAGATGACATTTTCTTTTGTTTCTAATGTATTTGATAAAAGGTCAATAAGACAAGTACAAGACAAGCACCAAAGTAGTCCGACTAAGAAAATGCCTACACCTCATAGAAAACTGCAGCAAATGTAACAACTTCTTGGAGGGATGTAGTGTTCCTGTAACTCGCTTGTTTCACGCACCTATCGGTACGAGGCCATCACGGCGCTTGTGTGTTTCGCATACCGATAGGTACGTATCGGCTTGGCGATCTTTAATTCGCCGTTGTAGGTCTAATATTGATTGTCATAAAATTAAAACATTGGTAGTGTCACGAATATTAAGTTGGCAACACTGTGTTAGCCTGCGATTGGTGGAACTAATGTCAAATAATTAAAAAATAATTTTCGAGAGCCAATCCCGTCAGACTTGCGCCATTACAGTGACTTAGTTATTGTGCGATATTTCGGTAAGTAATTATATTTTAATTATGTCGATTAGTATTACATATTAAAATAAAGGTTATAGAGTGTTTCAAATAAGAAAAAACATACGTTACGCTTTAGATTTAATACTAAAAATCATTATCTAGAACAATTCGTGAATTTTTCCTTTCGTGAATTTCTCGCATTTTTAGTTAATTATTTTACCTCTACAGCCGCTCAAACTTTGCTTTGACAAACAAGTCTATTCATTCAAGTAGCTAACACAGTCATTCGTTTACGTTTCAAACAAAGCAATACTTCATAAGAGCCACTTGAGTTTGCTGCGGCCCTCCGCGGCGAGAACCTATTTCGCGGCGGACAATTTAGCACGGAATTAGCGCCCGTGCAGGACAAACGAGTGGGTAAGTAAGATAACCTGTAAGCTCCTGAGCAGTTGATATGTTAGCAACTGGGGTGGCTAGGCATATGCAAATACATCCTGCATTGTGAGTAATCACTAGCTGCGGTAGACACTTTATATCAAATGAGCCATATATGCCTCCCGACGTAGTAAAAACAAATATTGACTGATTGATTTCATTAATACCTCTTTGGAAACAGACTCGTGCAATCACGTGAATAGAATCTCGTAAATAGATCATTAAAGTTTATAGAAAAATATATACAGGAGTAGGTAAGTCCCGGCAGGTATTAGAACTATTGCGAATATGTGGAAAATTATTGGGCTATTTAAATGTGATCTGGAGGAATTATTGGTAAAAGGCGATTATAGAAAGGGTCAGACCCCAATAATAACTATCATATCTAATTGTTACTTCCGGCAGCCGGTGGCTTGTCACTCACTGAATGGACCCTGAAATGCTAGCGAAAGTCGAACAGGGGCGACACCGGAGTGGCTCAGTGGTGTCGAGAGGAATGTTGCGCTATCTCTAAAGTCGTTTATGCCTTTTAACACCTGAAGCATCTAAGACTACTATCTGGACGGCCAATGAAGGCAAGCCAGACTTGAGAGTCTTTTCTTGACTTTCCACCCCGATCGAAGAAAACACGCCAGAGACGAAGGCTCTGATCAACTTATGGAGCACTCATATACCACCACCAATAACAGCTCCCCACAAGCCAGCCTGCAAGGTTTAGTATTATAATTATAATAAAATTATAATTTGCCGTAACATATCCCACACTCACCTGATTTGATTTCCATACTTTCAATACGGGCATTCCCGCAATCGGAGAGTTGGGGTCATCTTCAGCTGCGCTGTTTACAGTATCGTTTGCACCTGTAGAAAATACTAAATTAATACAAGCCGGTATACTAAATATTTTGTAACCCCAGTATGTATATATTTTTGGATTAGTGCTAAATTATGCGGAAGAGTAATGTCGACCAATTTTTGTGTCATGATGGTAAAATTGCTTTTAAAGTCAGTTTTAATCTTTCAGAATTGGAATGAAACCGTAAGCGTTTAATTCCACCGCCATAAGATCTCCAATACTATTGACAACATTCAATCTAATGTAAGAAAAATTAAAGTGGAGATTATGCATTATACTTTTTGTCCGTCAATGTGAGACCTTTTGCAATGTACTTTAAACAAACAAATCGTAGTAAGCGCGTCTTTGTTCCAAATAAAACCCAAAAAGTACAATTACCTTTTCTGTCTTTTTCATTCAAAATACGTCATAGCTCTGTACTCGAGTAAGTTAACTTTGCACGTACGTACTACACGTCTTAACATTACAGTCTTATTCAGAACAACGTGTAACTCTTCATCTTATTCAATGCTTGACCAATCAAATGTAAGTATAAGCGACAGTTTTGGATTGTGTACTAGATTCTGAGCACGGTTTCGCCAGCAAAGAAATTCCGTTAGTTCTTCTCCAGATCTGAACGCAATTTCATTACTGTCGCATCGAGGAACCGTAAACAGACAGGTAGAGATACTTTCGCAATTATAATATTAGTGTGGATGTCTAGAAAATGATGTGAAAATTACCAATGACTAAAACGAGATCAGTCTCAGGGAATTCATCGTTGATTTCTTCCATTTCGAATACGTCATCGTAGGGCACTCCTGCTTCAGCGAGCAACACATTCAGCTGACCAGGCATGCGACCTGAAAATTAATAGAATAACTAAAACATGTTACTCATTATCGTTATTGCATATACATATCAATAAGACGGGACCTGATTATGTGCTTTTTTATTTCTGCTTATACCTCAGGGGAGCGTAAGTGGGACAAAAACCTTTTCCGAACGCACAAAAAACTAAAAGATATATTGCGTATTGGTGTATTAGACATAATATGCTTCATCCCCTAAATAAAACGTAGAGCCATCTTGTATTTTAATAGTATATTATATGCGCCTTTGCATAAAACCCTCCAAAAATTAATAACGTAAATGTAAAAAATACATCTGTATAGGGTTGTAAGTTGTAATACATATAATAGAAATTCTAAATTACCAAAATATTTTTTACTTGTTCCAAGAGTACGTATTCCAAGGAAGTTTCATAGCCTTTTTCATCAATTCACACTGAACGGGCGGCATGAGGTAGCGGTGGAGGAGCTGGGCGAAGTAAAAGAAGCGTGAACGGAGGAGTTGTCGAATCACACCGCCTGGCGAGGCCTGTCGGCTTCTTGCCTAATATTTTCTTTTTCCCGTAAACCCCCTGCTTGCCTTACCAATATAAGAAATTTATGGAGTCCAAGTATGTCGGCATCAACCTTTAATGGTCGATACAGACGCCAATGGGAATCTACATTTTAGAACATTCTTGACTTAAATGGGTATTAAAACCTACGCTAATTGTTTGATGTTGTACGTCGTTTCGTTTGTCGTTTATTTAAAAGAAACAAATTTAAGTAAAAGCAATAGTAGATTCAGATGTAATTTAAAAAAAAAAGTCCAAATTACGTACAAGTACATAATTATCTGTACTAAATTTGTGTGCTTCCTCGCCACAAACGAAATGAGTTTCGCCACTTCCTTAGACGCTGTAGATGTTAAACGCTACAATAACATGCTGTAAATGATAAATCTATTGACTTCCGTAAGAAAAGAAATTTCTTGCGGCGAAAGAAAAGTAATGTATACCAAATTACCCGTACCTGACTTTAGACATAGTAAAATCAAATAAGTAGGTTATCTTTATAGATACGCACCGCGTTCGGCTTGTATGTATGCGCGCCCGTACCATCCCGTACGTATGCGTCGTCGTACGCACACACAGACAGAATTTATCGCTGCCAAAGGTACGCTACGCCGTGCTTAATACCGCACGCGCCCACGCACACACCGCCGCTGCGCTCCCGGTCGTAATAATTTGTACGTGTACCTACTTACTTTAACTACAAATTCGTAAATATGGCTAAAAAGTAACAAGATATTTTTTTTTTGTATCAAATGTGTAATTTTATTATAAAATCACAAATTTGCTTTAGAAAAAAGTACTTTTAATGCCTATCATTTTAGGCTACTATAAAAATATTAAATTTCCGAATATAAAGATTATAATTTTGATAAGTGTAGTAAATGAAAAAGTAAAAAATAGTTTAGTGTAAAAAAAAATGGGTGCGTGTACTTATGTACGCACCGCGTGAGAAGTTATACTTCTCTGGCATCATTAAATAACAAATCCCTGGAGGGATGTTGTGTTCATGCGAGTGAGTGACATTACCACCTCACAGGCAACTGTAGCCAAATAACAATTCCCTGGAGGGTTCTTGTGATCATGCAAGTGAGTGACGTTACCACCGCACAGAAATCTGCAGCCAAATAACAATTCCCTGGACGGTTGTTGTGTTAAGGCGAGTGAGTGACGTTACTACCTCACGGAAAACTGCAGCCAAATAACAATTCGCTGGACAAATGTTGCGTTCATGCGAGTGAGTGACGTTACTACCTCACGAAAAATATGCTCAAAACTGAGTGAGGTAATAACGTCACTCACTTGCATGAACACAATAATCCTCCAGGGAATTGTTATTTGGCTGCAGCTTTGAGCATATTTTTCGTGACTTAATGAGCGGTTTAGCGGGCAGCTTCAACCTGTTACTTTTGTGTTACAGTATCTTAAAATTTCACTCATCATTTTTTCATAACGCGCCTAAAGGAGTATATAACTTCAATACAATAGTCAGCTCCTGGTCTATGTACAAAAAATAATTAGCAAAAACTTTGTATTATGGATCCCTAATGATTCACCTACAGGAGAAAATTGTTTTGTATATAGATAGACTATGTATTTTTGACGATTGTATAAACTATAAGCGACATCCCTACGTGTTGAGGCTATTATCCTTCGCTCAGGGGTCGAGTCGGCCTACTTGTTTGATTTTACTATGCTTTAGAATAGTTTAGCTTGTAAAAAAACTCCCCAAAACTTGGCGATAACAAAGTCATAAACAATATTACAAATGAATAATAAATATGTCTTTGATTTTTCTTATTTAAGAGATATATTAGAAACAGATATGTCTTTATTATTGTTTTAAAGGCGGCAAACATATTGCCCCGATATTGCAAATGTTTCGTTTCGTGACGTAGAAAGTAAAGACCAGACAGAGCCTGACATACAGCCACAATTTATCCGTTTTATAAAACAAATGACTTGCTATTTTAACAAGCGAAATTTTAAATGAGAAAAATAGAAGTATGTTGTTATATTTAATTTAGAACCTCTTGGTACATATATATTTATACATACATAGGCATATTGACATAGAGCGAGCTTTGTGTGTACGTTGTATGCTGTTGACGAGTAAGTGTGATGACAAATGTAATAGTACTAACCTGCAACAGGGTGAATTGCGAACCGTACTTTCTTGCCAGTATTCTTTAGTAGTTCGACTAATTCCGCTATTGGATATTGAGCCTTAGCCACGCAAAGTCCGTAACCTGTGGGTAGAAAATTAATTGACACTATAATTATAAATAATTATAATTTTCACAGCTGCATTACAATTCGTCGAAGGCCAAGTAGATATGATATACGTAAAGCTAATAATGCTAATGTTTAAATATCCAGTTGGCGAATGGGCTCAGTTTACTTTATTTAGTTATAGTTTGGCCAACAAAGCAAATAACAACATTAAATAAATATTTTTATTAATACTAAGGGGATAAACAAGCGTAAGGCCTAGTATTGTCTTAGGTTAGGTTCGCGATTGTTACACATTGAATTAAACAATTTTAACGGAAGTATCGCGTGTTTTATTTATTTTGTTGAACCTGACGTTTCGAACGCTTTGCAGCGTCCGTGGTCGCAGGAAGACTTCCTTAAATAAAACACGCGATACTTCCGTTAAAAAATGTTTAATTCAAGCTTAAGGCCTGTCTGGTGGTTAACATAGTCTAACACTTGCTACAACAGCATCGTCGCCGGCCCGTAGCCCATTGGTCGCCAGGTCCTGTCAAAACATCTACACGCCTTTTTGCCGTGAAACATCTATTGGCGCGTCTTGGCAATAAAATCGAACCATAAACCGTAACGCCAAATGGAATGACGTTTTCTCATGCCGTCATGCCTCTCGACCTTTGCGTGTGTGCGTGAATTATTATTAAAATTAGTGTAATAAGAAAATATATTGATTTTATTAACAAAACTCTACTCTTTTACTCGGCCACCTTATTTTTTTATAATCTCATTCTGTAGTCTCTTGCAAAAACAAGCCTACGGTATGCCTGGTTGCACACAGTTTAGGAAACCTCAGTAAGAATTCTTAATAAATTCGAATTAAAAATTAAAAATGATACTCCAGGAATTTAACACAATTTTAATGAATGTGGAAAGCTTCTCTCACTTCCTCCCCCTCCCTTCTTACCAGGTGTGATGATGATGTTAGATGCTCGATGGATAAGGTCGGCGACGGAATCCACGTTGAGTTCGGTGTGCGTAGCGCCAGCCGGCCGAGCGGTGCCACCGCTCACGACACCGTAACCACCCAGGATGACGTTCGGTAGAGATCTATTCATTGCCTGTACGAACAAAATGTAGGTATAATGGCTGTATGCTTGTTAGCCACTGTAGTGGAGGAAATCGTGTTTCGGTAGTTCAGAGGACGGCAACTAACGCCATGCGCTAAACGTCACCGACTCTACACAGAATAAGTTAAAGCTGTGTTATAATATACATTTTAAGTTAAGATTTCTTAGGTTATCTTTTATGGATCTGTGTTGTAAAACCTGTTGTCAAAGAAGAGTCGTGGGTTCCATTTTCACGTAAGGCAATTATTTTAGTGTAAGAGCCTGTTTAGTCTCTGTTAGGTCTGGTTTATAAGAGAGGTAGAGCGTATTTTGTTTGGGCTTTGATGCGACGTGCGTCTTACAAAAAACCGCAATCAAATAACAATTAACTGGAATGACAACCTCACTCACTCGCAGGCTTTAAGGAGTTGCTGTGTTAGTAGCAGGGATGGCAACATGCAAGGGACATTTACCGTATTGTAAGAGTTCACAGACTACGATAACCAAAGCAAAAATGCAAAGCATCAGGTGGGCCATGTGATTGTACGCCTCCCGATGTTACATAAGAAAAATATTTTCAACATCAATCGAAATTTAAAAGTGCACTATGTGCCGCCATCGAACATTCGAAATTTATATAAAATAGTTAGGTACTTAACATTACAGTACAATTTAATTTCTAAACTTGTATCAGCCGATATGTAATAATCTGTTATTAATTAATCAGAAGTAAAGTAATCTTTATAAGACACATAAAACTAATAAAGATTAAATTCTAATCTTAATACAGCAAATTAAAAAAAAATAAGTGGATATAAAGCCACTGTGATAATGTCAATTAAAAAATGACTTTCATTGAGGAAAATAACATTTTTACTGTTCCAAACAATGTCGGGAGGGAATCAAATCCTATCTGACATAAAGTGCTTAACGTAGGCTACGAACGCTTGTAATACAAATAGTATCGGTCGTGCATTACCTACCACCCCTGCTGCTAACAAAAGCGTTTGTCAATAAGCAGGGTGCACCACGTACATATGAGTTTGGCATTGACTCTAAAGATGGTGACAGTATGCCATTTATAAGCCCATAATAATTTAAAACTGAGTCTCAGGCGGACTAAAAAAGAAGAAGAGAGATAATCATTTATTTGTACACAAAACAAAACTGCACAATAGTATGTATGTAGCGCTTTGCTATAACATCAGACATAATATAATCTACAACCGTTAAAGGAGATACTGTCTGTTAACACATACATTTGCAACTTAAACCGCTAAGGCTAGAAACTTGAGAATTTCACGTTATCATCACGAGATACCGGAATATGTCATATGCAACATGGACTTAATGGCAGCCTAGTAATTACCTTGCACATGATGTAAGACAGGATGGCACCAGAACTGCCGATGAGCGCGCCGACGATGGTCATCAGCGAGTTGTTCAACATGAATCCTTCCGCACACAGCGCCCAGCCAGAGTAGCTGTTCAGGACCGTGATTACCACGGGCATGTCGGCACCTAGACAGATGCTTTTTTATACAACGTCCGATACAAGCATACGGCCCACCTGATGTAAACTGGTTGCCGTAGTTTACTTAGGAATATTTTACCTACGAATATATATTTTTTATTTTAAAATAATGCATTTCAAAACAAAAGAAAGAAAATATTAATAAAAAATATTGTTTGTAATGAATTGATTCATTGAAGTTACGTGAAATAATAAAATTGCTTTAGCGCCTGCCAGTTTGATGGAAACAAGTACATGCAGCCAGTGGCGTGCACAGAGATTTTTGACAGGGTAGGCAGAATTTTTTTAAAGCTATTAACTTACCAAAAAATACAGAATGTTGATTTTGGTTACCCAATCTTGTGGAAATAATGATGTATGTGATCACTTGTTTTTTTCACCGAAAGATAGTTTTGAAAACATTTATTTTCCCTACACACACCACATGAACAACTTTCGCAGTGAATATCAACCATATTTATCAACTTTAAAATCTTATTTCGTCTGCTACCAGTTAATCGATTCAAAACAAAAACAATGGCGGCCGTTTTAAAATCAAAATAAAATTTAACATCAATTTTATACGAAAAAAAGAAATGGCAATATCTTTCACTATAATTATATGCAGCAAACTACTTTTTAAAATAGTTACGTAGCAATGCTCGCGACACTTCGGTAATTTACGTTATAGTTCAGCTGAAAAGACATTGTCTATATTATGCGATTGTGTGCGTTATTTCTGTTATTGTGGGCAATGTAATTACAGGAATGCACACTACAGTATTTGTATTAACAACACGGTACACATACGTAAATTTAGACAGAAATAGTTAGTGTCTCTGCCCGTTAAAAGCTGCTAATGCGGCGCTAGTGTAGGGTAGCGCCTAGCTGCGATTTGAATATGACTAGCGATGATTTTAATAACTTACCGATACCGATAGATGGAGCTGTTTTAATTTTTTTGTTTTTGATACGAAATATTAGTTAAAAACTATGTTTAAGAATGAAACATCGGATGGTAATTATCAAATTGATAGGGTAGGCAATGTCTTTTTGCCTATATGGAGTGCACGCCACTGCATGCAGCCTGGCTTACGTACAACTTTTATTTTACGATTTATTCTCTTAATTACTGTAGACTAGAGTATGTTAACAAAAATATCAACAACGTCTATTCCTACACACTCCTCAATGCTAACGACACACAATGACTGACTTACCACCGATGGCGGCGGTGAGCGTCAGACCCTGTATCCCGCTGAGCACAGCGGCAGCCGACAGCAACGGCAGGCCAGGGACATCAGGGAAGGCGAGCAGCGCGCCGCCACAGCCCAGTGAGCCGGCCAACAGCCCCGCGTTCAGCGCGTGCCGCCCCGGCAACAGCAGCGGCGCCGAGGACAACGACCCTTGCAGTTTACCGTACGCCACCAGCGAACCACTGGAAAGGTATACTTGTGACAACGAGCGCAAACTGCATCCACGGGTGACTTTTATAGGACATACATTAGAGAAATCATTTTGCAGCGAGCAGTAATAGATAGCCCAGGGAATAAGGAATCGGCTTATTGACCACCTGATCCTCGGTCGAATTCTGGCATGTACCACTAAATTCCGATTTATGTACATATTTATCACTTGCTCGGCGGTGAAGAAAAACATCTTGAAGAAACTCACACGTTCAAGAAATTATATTTCGAACGACGTGTGACCTAACCTAAGAAAGATCTGGTTACCTGTCTGGGTTGTGAAGGTCTGACAGCAGTCGCTCTATGTAATAATCAATGTCCTCGCCAAATCCTTAGGTTTAGGTAGAGTGCCCCGCCCATCATAATGCATTAGGAAACGAGATAGCGCGAAGAAGAAGACATTCGTGAAACCACTTCCTACTTAGTTACAATAAGCACACGATCAGCTGGTTTTCACACATTTTGTGACACATTTGCCTTTAATTACTGTGCGTCATTCCAAAGCTGGCGATATTTTTTTATACAACACTGGGAGGCATACAAACATACAGCCCACCTGATGTACAGTGGATACCGTAGCCTATAATCGATTGCGATACATTAAGTAGCGCGCGGTACAACCCCTAACACATTAACTAATAGGAGCTGACTGGTAACCCCACTCACTCGCGGGAATACAACAACCCTCCAGGAAGTCATTATGATGTGATGTAGGGTATGAAGTCATACCTTAATCTAAACGTCATTGTTGTGTTTGATGATCACAACTACAATAGACACGTGTACAATAGAAAATAATAGCTTTAGCCCAGCAATTTGGCAAGTATTCAATATTTATACACTTTCTATACAATATTTCATAATACAGAACGTCAGAATGTTATAGAATAGTATATATCCTATTTCCCTTACGTGAATGTTATACCACCGATGTAAGTGCCCAGGAAGAGCGAAGTCTTCAACGTAGCGGCGGTGGGGTCGAGTGCCATTGCTGGGAAGTCGTGCATATACGTAGCGATGCACGTCAGAACAGCGGCCATACCCACCAAACTGAAAAATACATCATATTACAAACCTACCATCGTAAGTGTGATCCGAGTGAGAGAAGCTTCCTCGTTTGTTTAATTATAAACACGTTAGTAGAATTAAGTTTACACATTAGAAAATCACGAATGAGAGATTGGATAGTGTGGAAGCAATTTAATATAACGAATATGCAGCAAAACAGTGTTTTTGCAATGTACGTTCACTTTAGATTGGCAAACATTCGAAGATGCGTATAAAAAGTGTCACGTGACTTATTATATATATACTAGACTATTGCATTAGTATCAACATTAATGTACCTGTTTACAGCTTGTAACCTAAAGGTTGCTGCTGACTGGAAGGTCGCAACACTTTTATTTACATTCTTTATATCATTTCCTTCAAAATGACGTTTCATTCACATAAAAAACCATAACTCAAAATCATACAAATTCATTAATTATAAAATTATTATTTAAAAATCATTGTGGCTAATTTATATAGGCAACCCGGAATAAAAACATTATATTACCAATAATCATTCATCTGAATGATATTTTATTTAAAAAAAAAAAACACAATTTTGCCTTAGGCTAGAAAGAACGCTGTCAGTGGTTAGGGTTACCTGCATATGAAATATGAGAGACAATAAGATGACACGAATAAAGCAGCGTCGTCCATCACTCCAATGGAACACGCAGATTAATCAACATTGAAGCAGTTTGTCTATGGATGGGTTTATCTATCTAGAGCTTTTCCGAGATCGAAAGACACTTAACGCCGCCGGCTGTTGTCGATTTGAAAATACTAGGCATTCGCCAATCCGCAGTTGAGCAACGTGGCGGAATATGCTCTAACTAAATTAAAGGGAGCCCCATGTCCTTTCAGTGAGATGGATAAATGTTAGTGTGGATGTAAAATGCACGACGTGCCAAGCTACACGTATATCAAAGATAAATTTCTATATTCGTAACGTGCGCTAATATAGACCTGCGACCTAAGAAGAAAAACTAAACGTGGTACCTGTGAAAACCAGCCACGAGTTGCGGTAGATCAGTTATCTCAATCTTCTTTGCAATCGTAGCACCAATCAGACCGCCAATACCAGCCACGCCCAACATTTGCGCCAGAACTTCTGCGTTGGGCGTCAACAAGCCGAGCGTGGCAGCTATACCGCCAGTTACACCGATCTGTACGAAGTGAACTTATTTATACGAGGGAATAGATTGCACTTACTGATGTACATAACTTCACTGCAACCTCATATTACTAAAGTGTCATCAAAAATATAACGTGACGAGCTGAACCTAAGTTGCCACGTTACGAATGCATATGCAATACACAATGACTTCAATCTAAGGCTAAAAAACTGAAATCATGGTCTTAGTCTAATGTATTGCTGACTAAAACAAACTTACCACATCCTAAAACAAAAAAAATAAGATTTTTGACTTAGAAGCAATTACAATAAATTCCTCTAAAATAGTAAGTTAAAATTAATGTAAAAAAATATACTTGAATACTGATGCAGTAAGTTTGTTTTGCTAAGTCATTGCTGTCTCACTGCCTTTACAATGTTCTTCAGATAAAGACCAAAGCCATCAAGATTACAATGAGCGGGTCTTAGGCCGAGTCTGTAGCTGCGTTCACTTGATAAATCATATTATGTATGCCTTTTCAAATCATTGGTTGCAAGTTACAAGTATTCTTTCCAGAAATTATCATTTTCTATTTTATGCTTACCATTCCGAGATAGTTTCCTTTCCTGGCGGTAGTCTGTGAGCTAAGACCGGCCAGGGCTCCCACGCAGCACAGAGAAGAAGCTAGATACGCCATCTGATGTACTTCTGGGTAGCCCTGTGATAAACGTAATAGAGATGTTAAAGTGTGAAAAGGTTTTTATAGTTTCGATAATGCACGAGGGAAGTGTCTGGTGGTCCAATTGTTCTAGCTACGGTAACTGCTTATCAATGGGCAACGCCCTATGCTTGCATGTTTGCTAACATGACAAAAACAAATAAAATAAAAGTATTGAAATATATAGTTCCCTTTCATTATTCAAAATACTCTAATACCGATTAACTAACTGACAGACATAAAATAATAGACAAGTATGTACGTATGTAATTGTTACTCTGTTCGGTTTTCCCTGTGTGAGGGAGTTGGCGTGAACATATAGACAGATAGATGTATTTAGTACCTGCATAGCTGTAGTGATATAGCCTCCAAGAAGAGCAGCAGCTGGAATACCGTATAAGTACCCATACTCTGGTGGATCTCCAGGCCTGTGACAAGAACGGAAAATTGATGTCTTACAAGTTAAAATATATCACTGTTTTTTGAGAAAGAAATCAGCCATCATTTATATACCTCTTGAACATATCAAGCATGCGCTGTGTGACTAGGAAACCACCGAACACGTTGACGAATGAAATAAGAGCAGCTGTGCTTGCCAACCACTGGAAAAAATATAAAAAAAACGAGCTACATATCAGTGTGCCACAGTGTATCTTATACCCACAAAGACCCCAACGGACGACGTTCGCCCGTAGGAATCGTAATGGGATCAATCAATTTATTTATCTGTGATACTATTTTTATTATATTTATGATATGTCGCTATAGATAGATATAAATTAAAATTATGTCAGTGTAATTTAAAGTCCTAATAAATAATTAGCATCAAATAAATGAAATATCATGATAATTTGCATAAAAAAATATATTAATTGCGTATTGATCTAGTAAATCACGACAGACTTTCAAGTTAAATTATTAAGATAACCCAAGACATGTGCGAGATTAATTATTTCAATGTGATCAAGATATTTCGTTGGCGATAATATAAAAATAAGAAACACTTTCTATTTGGATTTGTACTAGTAGGTAGTGAAGAATACCTGGACGGGTGTTTCGGGGACGTATCCTCCGCCCATGAGCAGCAGTCCGCCCACGGCCGTGATCCCAGACACGGCGTTAGTGACCGACATGAGGGGCGAGTGAAGCGCGGGGACCACGCCCCACACTGTGTGGTAACCGACCACGCCTGTACATAGAACAGATAAAATATTATTTGTCCGCACAATTATCTGAAATCAATTGTCTTGCTAAATCGGGCTGGTTTTGTTTTACCGCTTTTGAAGTTTTGCTGATGGAACTGTTTCAAGTTATGAATATAAAAAGTCTCGCACAATTATTGTTTATTATATATACTCTAATATGTTTATAATAAAGTAGTAATTAACTTATTATTAAATAAACGTGATAGGACACTATTACGTTTATGTAATTACCCAACCAACAAACAACCTAAACAACAACAAATTAAGGACCCCATTGCAACTCCACATACGGGTTCCAATTGTGAATCAATCTAAAAAACCAACCAATCAAATACTATAATAATAACGTACACATGTACAGAAGAATTATATATATATATATACATAAAAGTTCCTTCACCGCCGAGCAAGTGATAATTACAAATATGTACATAAGTCTGAAAACACAATTCTAATTTGCATATATATCCGTAACATGCCCATGAACATATTTACCTGCTAATGCTAATGTAGTTGTCATGGTAGTAAACGCTGGATTAGGCGACGCTATACCCAAGCCAATTATACTAGCTAACCCTGAAAAAAATGTAACATCAATTTAGTTTATATTTTTCACAAATGTAAAATTGGATAAAGTGTCAGTATAGGATTATAAACGGAAAGAGACATTTTGATACACACATGTACTTCTAATTAGTGTTCACTTTAGATTTGATCACCTAGCTGTATAATCATTATAGTCCCTGTCAATAATAATAATCTGATTTCATTTTACAGGACATTTTGAGACTGAGACTCAATCATTATACTGACTAAAATACCAATATTGATATATGTACATCCTGATCAGTGAACGTAACTGGTCAAAAACTATATCGACGAAGATGTTGATCTTCGTCGATATAGTTTTTGACCAGTTACGTGTGAACACACTGACCAGTAGCGCAATTGATTTAATAGTAGCTTTAAGAATAAGTTAGTGAACAGCATCAAATTACCCGTTGAATACAAGAAAGTGTCTTTCAATGTTTCATGGAATGGATTAGGAGGTTCAGCCTTTGCGACGGCCTTTGGTGCGGCCGCACTGGATGCTTGCGTGGCCGACATGCTGGGCGGTGGCGGTGGTGGCCACAGTAGAGAGCCTTCCTTCAGCACGATAGCGCCGCGTGTCACCTCGTCCTCCAAGTTGATATTGAAGTGATCATCAGTACCTACACCAACCAAATACTTATTGATATATCGTTTGCAAACGTAATAAAACAAAACATTTATTTTTCGTCTTTAAACAAGTTTGAAAAGAAAACGGCACTTTTTCAATAACTTGGTCCCCGGGTAAGGGCTGTTAAAGCTTTGAATGAATGAAGCTTGTATTATATCTCTTATATCTCCTAGCGGTGCACTTGAACTGGATTTAAAAACCTAGTGACTTCCCTTATTTTGTTAAATGTATGTGAACATTTTATTAATAAAATCCAACACAACTCCATTGTCACGATAGAAACTGCGACAATTACTGTATCGGTTCAACAAACCCTTCAGCTGTATTATGCCTGTAAAACTTAAAAATAACATAACAACCAAAAACTTGTCCCAAAGTATTTTAGTTTAGTGTATTAATTTTAAGGGATGTTTGATAGAATAATGTCAAGAAAGTTTTATCTTGTTTCATTTAAAATTTAGGCCGTTTAACATTAGAAAATCTAAAAGGGCGTAATTACCTTTATAAACCTAGGTAATTTGAATAATTACGTGTATAAAAAGTATATCAATGAAGCAAAGCAAATTAAATACCCTCAGCATTATTATGAATTAGCAATAATATTTTTTATTAAGCACTTAATTGAGTCTCAGGAACCGGCGAGCGTGCATGAAAAGAGCTATGAATGTCACAGAAGCGAGTGAAGTATGTAAGGACCGCGTCTTATGGCGCTTGGTTCTCTCTGCCTACCCCGCAAGGGACTTGGCGTGAAGATATACATATACATACTTAATTGATATTTAGCTGTCCACCTGCAGCATTGCCTGCCGATTTTTTGCACTGTCGCATATAAGTTTGTATAATACGGATGGTAACGACAAACGAGAACGACGTGTTACATTGTACCGTGTTTCAATTAATAAACTACCACCCGATTTAAATAAAAATATATATTAAAAAAGTACTTTTTAGACAATTGACGAGCTCGGTGGCGTAGTGGTGAAACGCGCTGTTACGCTACTTTGACACCAACGCTCGTGGGTGCGATTCCCGCACAGGTCAAACATTCGCGTGCATGAACATGTCTGTTTGTCTTGGTCTGGGTACTTTCTATGTATAATTAGTATATAATTACAAAAAAATGAATTTACGTATTTTTATCAGTTGTTTAGTACCCATAACACGAGTTTCGCTTACTTTGGGGCTCTGTAATTTGTCCGACAATTTTTATTTATTATATTATATGAAACCAAAAAGAATGTTATGTATTGCTAATTCAAACCACAAATAAACAAATGTTTTTTTTTTCATCACCGCACAAATCATTATAATTCATTTACATAACATAACACCTTTGAGCGTAGAAGTGGGGTACTTGTTTAAGGTAAGTATAATATTATTTATCCCAAACTTAATACTTGTGTGGTTACAAAGAAAAGACAACGAAGTTTACATAATCTAATAATATTATTTAATTATATTAAGGTTCCAATTGCTAAGTTTTAAAAAAACTAGTTTTTGAAGTTAAGTGTTTTTAAACTTAATAATTATAACCTATATTATACTACCTAGTCCGGCCATAAGTTCTGTCACAAATGAATATGCTTTTTTTTTTTATGAAGGAATTTACTCATCATAAAACTTATAAAATGAATGTTAAAGAAGCGAGTGAGGTGTGTAAGGATCGAGTCACGAGGCGCTCGGTTCTCTTTGCCTACCCCGCAAGGGATTTGGCGTGAAGTTATAGATCGATAAATCTTATATGGTACATATTTATGGAAGTCTCAACAAAAAATTTTAAAAAAAATCTATTCGAAATGACTACTTTTGGCTTTGACACAGGCCTTTAATCTATCTAGCCACGAATCTATAGATTTACGCACTGTTTCCATGGGAAATTAAGCCCCTGCTTACTCCAGAGATTTCTTAAGAGACACAATGTCGGCGTGTTGTTTCGAGCAGGCCATGCCCTCTAAAACTGAACATAATATTGTAGTGTAAGGGGTTCAGATCTGGGCCAGTATTAAGCTCGTAAAAAGTCCGGAACGTTGGTTTCGAGTCAGGCTTGGGTAGTTCGTGCCTTGTGACCAAATTCAGAAGTCCTGCTGGAAAGTCCACGCTACATTTTTAAAAAGGTAATTGCTAACAGGTTTCGCAACACGATCCAAGACCGTCTCTTGATACACTTTGGCTGAAGTCTTTACTCCTTTTTCACAAAAATGAAGCTTTGTGACTCCTTGTTAAGACACAATACCTAGCATTGAAACATGAATCGAGAGGTATATTGAGACAAATAACGGTAAAGATTTATTTTGGGAAAAATACAGCCTCACTGGCTGAATTCGCCTATTTACTCGTAATCTCTGTCAAAACAGTTTACAGGTTGGTTAATGAAATGTATGAACAAATAAAGCATAGTCATTACTTTTTAAGTTTAGATCAATGAGTCCCTGCTAGATATAACCAAATCAATAAAACTATACAAACCCGTAGGGAAATATTGTCAAAGCAAACAGCATAGGGAAACATGTACTGGTAAATATTTCAGGAATTGATAAATGTTCTATCTATTGTTATGGCAATTAAATGATATAAAGGGTATATTTAGTGGTATCAAAATCCTTTTGATTAACTAAGTCTAATAACACGTAAGCGAAATGAAAAAAAAAACTGTTAATTTTAATGCGATGTTATTGACTGAAACCCGGAAATGTTTTGGGACCAAAACCAAACCCGTCATTCGTCTTGATTCCTATTTGCAATGAGTTGCGTCTATCGTTGATTAACCCTTCGAAACCCGGGTGGTCGTATACGACCGCGAAATGTATGGGAAAACGTATATAACCGTTTCTGACTGCTCAAGTCAGTGAAATGGGTAATGTTAATAAAACAAATTGTTAGAAAAGATCATGATTATTAGACCTATTTAATGTAGCGTCTCGTCCTGGATCTATTTAAAGAAAAGAAAAAGTGATAGTTCAAGTATCTATCTATCTATCTATAACTTCACGCCAAATCCCTTGCGGGGTAGGCAGAGAGAACCGAGCGCCACGTGACTCGATCCTTACATATCTCACTCGCTTCTTTAACATTCATTGTTCTTCTCATGCACGCTCGCCGGTTTCTAGGGCTCCATACATCACCTTCTGATAGAACACGACCAATTTGGTCATGGTAGTAGTTCAAGTACGATACACAATAAGGAGAAATTAAACGATGAAATCTATGATATACTTGCCTAGACTGAAGAGGAATCCTGATATGTTGTTAGCGTATAGCGTGGAAGCATGTGCAGGCATACGGCTGGGCAAATCGGTGAGGCCGACGTGGGTGACGCCATGTACTTTCACCACCTCGCCCCGCTTAGTGGTTTCCACGTTGCCGCCCATCTCGGATGCCAAGTCAACTATCACACTGCCTGGGGCCATGTCGCGAACTGCATCCTAGTTGGAACCACACAACAATATTTATATCTATACTGTCACACCTGTCCTCTACTCTATTATATCCTACAGGGGGAGATCAAAACGCCAAGCATACTATTTTGCTTCTTCTAAAAATTCATTCAGCTTCAAAGTTTATTTTCAGTAAGCATATGTAACCTACTATTTATAACTTCACGCTAAATCATTTGCCGGGTAGGCAGAGAGAACCGAGCGCCACGTGACTCGATCTTTACACACCTCACTTGCTTCATTTATTGCTCTTCTCATGCACGCTCTCCGGTTTCTAAGGCTCCTGACATCACCTTCTGATAGAACACGATCATGGTAGGTAAGTCTTGGTCTTCCTCGGCTCCTACATCCTTCCACTTTTGCGTTGTACATCTGTTTCGTAATTCTTTCCTCCTGCATTCTTTCCACGTGTCCGAACCAACGGAGCATGCCTCTTCTTATTTTAACATCTTATTTTTTATTTATTATTAAATCTACATTTGATCTAGTATGATAAATTATCCAAATGACACTTAATATAACGATCAAATTAAAGAAACTTAAACATCATTCGAATTTTAGTATGAAATATGAGTTCATACAAATATCTTTAAAAAAAAACATCTAATTATCCAAATTTAGTTTTTACCAATCTTTGGATTTTTTGAAAACACATTTAAATTGTACTTTAGTTCTGATGTCCTCAATTTATGTACTCACTATCGAACATCATTTAGCGTTTCATTACGTATTCGTGGATTAGCTTTTTATACCCGATGATTTGTTCCAGTTAATTTAGTAAAAAATGGTTCATTGGTATAGCAATAAAAAGATAACGTACTGAGTCTTTGTTACATTGACGGATAAACTAGTAACAACCCATATTCAACCTGAAATACGGGTCTCACTTAATCAAAATTTGCATTGTTTGTCTTTAAAAGAAAGAAACCTAAAATCAAAAATAAACGATCATTGGTATACATATTTAATCACATGTCATTGTTTCCACATTCCTGTTTTTAATAACATTTCGGTGACAAGTGGTTTATAGCGTACTCCTATTGTGGCTGCTACATCGCAGAGCGGCGGTAAAGGTATTTAAAATTTTTATCGTAAAAGTCACTGACGGTCATTTATCCGACAACTTTATCCACCACACCAATCCACAATATATGTAGTATTTAGAAATCGCGTAAAGGTTAGACTGGGATTTTCAAATACATCACTACACTATAAAACTTCATCGTCAATTTCAAACCTGATACTGGAATATCTTGTAATAAAACTTTTACGAACGATAGTGATGCAAATATTTACACCTATCACACAAACCGGCACGGTACTCACCTCCATTATGAGTACAGGTGCAGGCTTGCCAGGTATGAGGGCGGTAGTGATGACGACGTCCGATGTCCTCGCTTCCTTGCCGAGCAGCGCTCGCTCTGCGTTCAAAAACGCCTCGCTCATTTCCTTAGCATACCCTCCTTCGCCGGCACCTTCCTCCTAAACCATCAGAAGAACATTATTTGGTAATTTCCAGTGTGGTTAAATTAAATGTAAATAAATATTCACGCACAAATTACAGCTCTATCTAGCCAAATATAATTAGGAAATATTGCACTAGAGAATTAAGAAACAAATCGAAATCACTTTTTATTTGAAATATATGATTATAATACAAAACACGAATAAAATACAAATCAAGACTAAAAGATTTATTCATGGAAACAAATATTTGTCTTGTGCGAGAATTCCTTCATCCAATTTCCTCCACCCTTGTCAAATAATAAAACAGTAAAGTGTAAACAATTCAATGGATAACGCGTCAGGATATTATACCTTTGCAAATTAGGCGAGGTGGCATTTTGCCTACGGGCTAAAAAAAAGTTCCATTATAAAGTGTGCAAATTTTTTTTGACGTCAATTTACAGCAACTATAACAATCAATTGCTTCAGCAGTGCGAGAGAAATTATGCGCAGTTTGGTTCATGTTGTGATGGGTATACCCACTCAGCCATCCTCTCAAAAATATTTTCATAAATATTGTCTTATTGTTTGGTTAGGCGAAGAATACGACTGGACCTATTTTAATGCAACTATTAAAACTGCATATAATAGCCGACTTAACGTTTATATTGTAATCTACATAAACAGCGTTTAAACCCGCCGAACGGGACCCCCTACACAGGGCATGTTTTAGCCACTATAAAAGTAGTAATTGATACCAGTAGTAATTATCCAAATCAAAATGCAAGTAATAATAAAATAATGTTTATTCGAGGTTCAGTCACAAATATATCGTTTGCGCATATTGCGTTGGTTCACAAAGTCTGCATCTACCTCTGAAAGTCGTGCTGTGATCGCATGCTACAGCTGCCAAGGAAAACTTTTGTTATGATACCCTTTTTACGGATTGTGCGGGTCACACAGTAACGGTACTCAAGTTGTGTTTTCTTGCATTGTATTTTGTACTGATGCGTCTTTTCGTGCTCTCGTCCTACGCTAGGCACGTGAGTAATAGGTCCGTCGAATAAGGCTACGTATAATTACAGAACTTGAAGATTTGAAGAACTTTAAGTTCTGCAGTTTCTTGAAATCCATAGACGAACAGGCTTGAAGAGGTTTTTTCAGGAGGTTTTAGAGATTATTATGTTATGCATTTATCATCATTAGTTATTTATTGTCATAAGGATTGCTGATAGTCGTAAGAAGGGAACCATTTATGTGTTCTACAGATTGTGCAATAGCTAGTGATCGGAGGAATTGTTTGATATGCTGCTCATGGCCAGCATCTACAGACGCACGCAATGTCGGACATATATATTGATAGCAAACTCAGCCTAACTAATGTAAATTAGTGGTACAAACAAATTTCAAGAGATGGTAGTTACTATTGATTGTAAATAACTATCGAAATAAACAACAGGGTTATCCATACAAAATGTTATCAGCTGATTGAACAGTTTGTATGGAAGACTCAATTTATCGTTCGATTTCGACGTTTTCCGCAAAGGATAAATGTTTGGAAAGATAGATACGAGTACTATCAACTCGTAAAATTTATAGCGGGACACATAATTTCATCGTCACGTCTAGCACCTTCAATATATATTAGATACAATAACGTGCTTTGCATCCTATTTTACTTTTAGAAATAAAACCTTGAAATAATGTTTGACGTCATGATAACGGACTAAACTACAGTAATAAATAACATACAATTATCCTGACGTACTGTGGACGGCATAAGCCTTTACAAACGTTTGTCAGCAAACACACTTGCAAATAACGCAAAATAAAACATAGCGTAGTGATTATGTAATGAACTAGGCAATGACACGTAATGATAAGCGAACGGGGAGTGGTCCGCAATCTTAATAACTGATCGCTAATTATGACGAAAACTAATTAAATATGATAACAGGACACTATGTTATTACATGATTGTATTTACTTCTAGATAAACGTTGATCTATGAAATTACCATTGATGATTGCGGCCGAAGCCGGGGTGGACGGTGCACCCCAACCTTTAGGATTAGGGTACGGCCACCTCTGAAAAGCAAATAGTTTTATGAACACAATTGTCAATGTCGAATCAATAACGACGCACGCTGATGTGTTCCACAAACATTCCTGACGAGAAACGTGATCTACAATTATGCCATATGAGATAATAGTCCGAGTTACGGATGTAGGTTACCATATTTCATTGCACATTTCATATATAAATATCATAAACTCAAACTATATCAATATGCAACCCGTAAGGTATACATCTGATCAGACATGTGATGTAACGACCAGTGGATTTTCAATTTGGATTTGCAGTGCCATAAAATGGGTCAACTCGTGAAACTGGGCTACGGCATGATTTCGTTTTATAGTTGTCGGTCTCTTTTATAGCCTATGAAGCTCGTTATGACTTTATGATGTGATGCAAAAGAAAATTATAAAAACGATTTTCATTCGTATTTTCAGCTTCTGGGCTGTTCATTGGCATATCAGATATTTTGAGCACACGTGATCCTTAATTTATGATAAAAAAAAACTCTTAGTGAGTTCGATGACGTTGGATAACATACAACCGCCAGACAAACTATACGTAACCACAACGGCTCGTCGTGCTTCAATACACACAAAAGGCCTGAAAAGTGACAAATAGTTTAGTTTTCAATAAACTTATTTATATTTGTCGTCACCGCGTCGTCAACAACATGCATTATATTCCGAATCCGTTGCCGTTTAATAATTATATTTAGTTTATTATCAGTGCTAGTAATCCAAGTAGGTACATTCGATATGGAATATCATTTTAAAAGGAAATGTGTTAAATAACATTTTAACTGCTGCTAGCATATTTTTATCATGGCGGTTGTATTTTCTTACACAACGTTCAGAAAAATAGTTGACATGTTGTATTATATGTATTGTTTTTCGTTTTCAATGCTCAGCTATATCACGGAAATAGCATAAATGATTTGAATAGCATAAACTGTATTCTATTGAATTAGATCTGAAGGTCATATAAACCTGGTGAAGGTTTGATAATAAAAATGAAGATTTATTAAAGAAAGTGAAATCTTGCGCCTTATGTAACTTGAAGTAAGTATATCGTATGAAAAATAGGCGCATGAGCGAAGGCCTTAAGGCGCTGTGCATAGTTTCCGTCTCCAATCGCAAAAAACTAATTAATGTAAATCTAAAGTTATAAAATAATTAATTTTATGCCAATTTGAAGTATGAACTTTCAAATACTTTATTGAGATCAGCTGAAAAGTTGCTAAACGGCTTGGCAAAACGACATGATATGGAACACACTTCTCATTATCAGCCTATAATAAGCCACTACTAGACATAGGCCTCTCCCATGGTTCGCTGTTTAGCTTGCTATATTTGATTTGACGATAACTGCCACGCCGGGCATGCCGCCATTTGTCTGTCGCCAGAGCCTCGATCGTCGATCAGCAGCGTAGCTTGGGGCGCTAATTTACCCGCATATTGAACAACGTCGGAACAATTACTTATTGTTACTATTTAAAGCGTAATAAATAGTAACCATACCACTGCAGTGTACGAATTAAAAGTTATCGAATGTTTCTCACTTATTGAATTATGATTTTTTTGCAATGGCGGCTCAAATATGTAATAAATAATTACGAATACTAATAATTAAATCACAAATTGTTAATAGGTACATCCGTTAATCATTTAGTTATAAATAAACCTAATGATTGATAACTAACTGGTTTTTAGTCATGATTAAGATTAAATCCTTCAATCGTGATTATATTAGTTATAACAACATTAGTCATCATTGATCAATTTGACTGACGAAATAAATTGATTTGTCCAACACTGGTCGTACGTCTTTCGAAATAAATTTCTTGGACGTGCGGGCATTTTTTACGATGTTTTCCTTCACCGCCGAGCAAGTGAAAATTACAAATATGTACATAAATTCGAAAATGCGAATGTTGAGGCACAGTCTAGGATTCACTGGTCACAATAATGAAAGACGATTGTATGGAGAACGGATTACTATTGAATGCGAAGAAGATAAAGATAATGAAATTTGAAAGAAAAGGAACCAGGACCAACGTAAGGATTGCGGTTGATGATGAAGTGTTGGAACAAATGAATGAGATTGTATTTTCTTTAATAGTGTGAATGGGGCGTTGGAAAAACTTCTTAGCAGTATAACCTTGAGCCAGACAGCTAGCTATACACAAGGCAGTGCTGGTCCCACCCAACACTTACTTATGGAAGCAAGAGCTGAGTATGGCAGAGAGAACATGATAGTAGGATAAACGCGGTCGAAATGCGAGCGTTGCGTAAAATTTGTGGCGTAACGCTTGTAGACTGTATTCACTATAATGATGTTATAGTTGGTCTAAAAGAGAATGCCGGTGTTAAAAAAATAGAGGCATGCTCCGTTGGTTCGGACATGTAGATAGAATGCAAGACGAAAGAATTACGAAACAGATATACAACGCGAAAGTAGAAGGATGTAGGAGCCGAGGAAGGTCAAGGTTTACCTACCATGACCAAATTGATAGTGTTTTATCAGAAGACGGTGTCAGGAGTTTTAGAAAGCCCGTGATCTCTCTGCCATACCCAGTTCTCGCTCCCATAAGTAAGCATTGGGACCAGCACTGCATTGTGTATAGCGAGCTGTACGTAGAATTCTACGGATTTATCTGTCTGTTCCGTCTAATATGATTGTACCTAAGAAATTATTATTATATGCACATTACGTTCAACAAAAAGGGCTCAAATATGGTTATATGTGTTCGAAACAAACTGTTGGTATCATTAAAAAAGATAAACGGGTGCTATACTACATCACTGATATATATGCACACAAATGTTTGTCCTACGTGGGAATCGAACCTGCAGCCCTTGGTGTTAAATTAACCATTGCTAACCACTAGACCACCGGACTCGTCATCTCGGGGATGATAGCTGTGATGTGATCCATCATATAACATAATTTCTAATAATTACTTGCAGGAATAACCGTTTATCACAATAGACGGAATAAAGTAGCATTACAAGTATTTTTAAAATTACATTTATAAAAAAAGCCTGACATGGTAATGAATAAGCACATCAAGTGTATGACTTTTATGTAGCCTCTAAAGATGGTGAGCGAACCACTTCTCTTATGGGTTCTGATGGGTTCTCCTATGAATATACTCGAAGAGAATGTACATTTCGAGTGAGACGCTGTTAGATGCGCATAAGAGAGAGACATTTCGTGATATACAGTTGTTTCGCTTTTAATATAAATGATATTTGCTAGGTGTATGGAAAGAGCATAAAAACCTTCATATCCATAGTAATGAACTGAGCGCCGAGACTCTCGATTTGCTCGCGCACAGCGGGGCGTGTGTCGAAAGCCCGCACAGCGGCGCCCATGCAGCGTGCCTGCGCCGCCGCCGCCAGCCCGGCCACGCCGCCACCCACCACAAGCACGCGGCATGGTGGCACGCGGCCCGCCGCTGTCATCTGTCCTGCACCGACACATCGGTATGTAAACGTCACAGTTGCATGATTGCAGATCATCTCGGCAGTGGGATGAGAATGTGTTTGTGTGGTGGGGCATTTTCGTGCATGAACGTGCGCGTAGTCTCTAGTCTAGATCCATACGAGTTCCGTTGACAACTTTGAAGTTATCTTTTAATATTTAAATTTAATTTGACGAATGCCATGATTCAAGAATCGAAACTACGTCTTACTGGTAATCGATAATACAATTTCTATGGTGAATTTACGTAAGTATCCTAGAATCAAAACGTACTTAGGTTAGATAAAAAAAAAGATAAAATTCTTTATTTGCCATTAGGCCCTAGCGGGCACTTAGACACGTCTTACATTTTTTGAAATATAGTCTTATTGTATCTTATTTAATTCTCTTAATTTACTATTTTCTTTTTCAATCTGCATGCATTTCGGAAATGACCATATGAAGAAATGCCGAAAGAAACTTACCAATATTTCTTCTCTTTTAAAATTGTCAAATAGATATTATAATAATATATAAAGCATATTAGTACAAAAATGATATCACATGGTAGAATTAAGGATTATTAAGGACAGATCGTCTGTGCGGAATTATTTTCAGACATCTTTATCAGTTACATATTTATCAATTCTATAATAAGTATGTACTACAGTAAGTCCTTCTACACAGATTATGTTTAATGTGCTTTTTGAATACATTGTCAGGAAAGGACAGAACTGTTTTAGGCAACTTATTATAAAATCTAACACAATATACAAGAAAATATCTACCAGTCCTAGCAAGCCGGTGTACCGGCATACATAACTTATTTCTAATTCTAAGCTTTTAGCAGAAGTTTGAAAACGACTTTAATTTTTCATAAATATATTGAGAAGCAACAGTGAGGATATTTATTTCTTTGAACAGTTCCCTGAGGGATTCTCTGAAATCCATGTTATAAATAAAGCGAATGGCTCTTTATTGTAAGATAAAAATTGACACAATGTCAGCCGCCGTTTCCCACAACAGTATACCATACGACATAATGCTATTAGGTTAGTAAACATACGTATACGGCCAATGGACATAGGCGTAATATATTTTTCAAAGGCAAATTAGGTCATGTTACCGTTTTAAATAGGTCAAATTGTTTCTTTGATAAAACAAGGAAAGAAGAGCTTTCCTTAAAACTACATCAAAGGTGTATTAAGAAATTACCTACAATATGACAACTTTTATCATTGAAATCTAGGGCAGACGCATTAAGTGATAATAGGGCCAACATATGTGTGGGGTGTGCGATTTCTGTGATAGTTTAATCTTTTATTGAGATATTTCACAGTTATCTATTTTAATCCGTTTGTTATGCCGACCGGTTAAATCTAGACACCTTGAATGTAATGCAATTGATATCAGACGTCAATCTATTATGATAAATGGGTATTTCCAGTCATAGATAATGGAAAAAACAGTACACCGCTATTTGGAGGAGAGCCAAATTTTACTGAGAAATGTATAAGCCGTAAAAATTTTTTATGCGCTAGTATAATTCATACAGTCATGTTGGTGAATCTCCTATCAATGCTTTTCTTTTCTGTAGCAAAGAATTTGCAGACACAAATGGCTATGATCAGAGTATACTGGGCTGGGACTGGGCATAATGCTTTGAAGGACTGGAGATTCTTAGTCCCAAACAGGCCTGCCACCCTTATAACTTAAAAGCGCATAAGACCCACTTAATCTTGAAGTCTTCGCAGACTTGATATGAAGTGGTTAACCATAGCCTGTGAACACTAGTAATACATGAATCATCGTTCGTCCGTTGCCGCCCTTGCTGCTAACACACTCACTTCTTAGGAACTTACTGGTGACTTCATTGAGTTGCAGGAACATAACCCTCCAGGGAGATGTTATTCGGCTGTGGATTTCTATGAGGAGAAAGTACTTCCCTAGTCGGGCTGCTTGGATGCGCCCTATCTCTCTTATCTATAGATGGGGTTAATTAGGATATCCAGTATACAGTAACTTTACATCCTGTTCATTATATTTTATGTTCATACCTGAGAAGAACCGTGGAAAGTGTGCGGCTGCCTCGATGACAGCGCGGTAGCCAGCTACGTTGGCCATTGAGCTGAGCGCGTCGAAGGCTTGCGCTCGGCTAATACGCGGGATGCAGTCCATTGCTGAAATATACTCATGTATATATAAAAAAATATTGTAATATGGATTGATCATGGTATGGTATATATTAACCATATTGGCAAAAGGTTACTCCATATAGCTAGTCTATGTATGCAAATGATTGTCTTATGCAGGATCGAATCCCAAACCTTGGAGTTAAAACAGCTATGTCTAGTCGTTCAACTAGCGGGTTCGTCAAACAAGACAGGGATACAACAGTGAGAGCAGCTGATGAATAGTAATAGGGTCCTTTTAAGGTGAGTATCATAGTCCGTGGTAAACTAGGAACTCTTATAGTCTCGACATGTCTGTCTGTCCGTCCGAAAATGCTGTGACACACGTCACATTTCACTCCCAAACTATCTGAATTAGAATGCTAAAATTTGGTATTGTTTATACCTAACGCCAAAAAAATTATGGAGGGAGTAATTTACACCCAAACCAAGATAAATAGACATGTTGGCATTCGCTTCGTGCGGAAATCGAACCCACGAGCGAACTTCATTAGGATTGGCGGGGTCCGCTACCTAAGCCTACGGATTTCGCGAAGATACTAATTTTGATATGGAGCGATTGCCATTAGACCTCTAGAATCTGATCTTTATTAAGTTAGGTCACGTGTCTTTTGAAATATTATTTCTTGGAAGTACGGATTTCTTCTCGATGTTTTCCTTCACCATCCATCAAGTGATATTTACAAATACCAAACTACTCAGAAAGTATTGCACAAAAAAGTTTTTATGTATGAGAGACTGATCAGTTACAATCAATCTATTTTGAAAATATGATTATTTTATAAGTAAAAATAGGTACGTTCCAATTTCAAAATTTCCCTCCACATTTTTTGGGAGCTAATTTAAACGAAACTTACTGAGACCGTCTCAAAATAAATAGCGGAAAATATTACTGGCAGAAGCTAGTATGTAATAACAAAATGTAGGCAACTGTACTCGTAGTTAGATACCATATCAATCCCAGCCACTTGAGAGAAGATATCGATCATTCCGAGAATATTATCCATCTATCATATAATCACTTACGTCAATGATGCGACAGTGATATTGTTTTTATCTGCGTATCTAAACTAACTGTATGTTCTTTCACAGACAATCGAATATGAAACTAGGGGCAGTAACATTTTTCCTTTTAGCAAGTTGTAAAGATTTACCATTATAGAAACTTTCCAATTTTTAAACTAATGGAAGGATTAATTTAGCTTAATCTCTTCATTTTATAGTATTTAGTTATGGCTAATTAATTATGAGAAGAAACCAGAACCAATGTAAGAATTACGGTAGATGATGAAGTGTTGGAACAAGTGAATGACTTTGTATATCTTGGATGCGCTTTCAGCAGGGATGGAAGGTACACCGCAGATGTGGAAAGGCGAGTGAGTGCTGGGAATAGTGTGAATGGAGCGTTGGGAAAACTTCTTGGCAGTAAAAACCTGAGCCAGAAGGCGCAGCTGGCTATACACAATGCAGTGCTGGTCCCAACGCTTACTTATGGAAGCGAGAGCTGGGTATGGCAGAGAGAGCATGAAAGTAGGATAAACGCGGTTGAAATGCGAGCGTTGCGCAAAATCTGTGGTGTAACGCTTGCAGACCGTATCCGCAATGATGAGGTTAGAAGCAGAGTTGGTCTGGAAGAGAGCGTCGGTGTTAAAATAAGAAGAGGCATGCTCCGTTGGTTCGGACATGTAGAAAGAATGCAGGATGAAAGAATGACGAAGCAGATATACTATACAAAAGTGGAAGGATGTAGGAGCCGAGGAAGGCCAAGACTTACCTATCATGATCAGATTGGTCGTGTTCTATCAGAAGGTGATGTCAGGAGCCCTAGAAACCGGCGAGCGTGCATGAAAAGAGCAATGAATGTGAAAGAAGCGAGTGAGGTATGTAAGGATCGAGTCGCGTGGCGCTCGGTTCTCTCTGCCTACCCCGTAAGGGATTTGGCGTGAAGTTATAGATAGATAGATAGATAATTATGGCTAAATTAGATCAAGTCACGTGCAATGTAAAAACAGAAAAGATTAACGGATCTTTTAAAAGACATGTCTTAGCTATAATATCAATTCAAATTGGAATTGTAATAGATAAATTATGTCTATTTCCACACTATGCTGTATTAACAAAAACGGTCAAATTCCAGTTGTACTCGCGCACCCAGGGTTGCGTACAGAAACATAAATAAGTAGCTTAAGTTATGCATATACCAATTAAAAAAAAATAAGTTTAAAATATTATAAGAACAGTAATATTTATATTATATATTAATAATAGGGGTTAAAGTATGAAATTGCCGTTTTATAGTAAAAGTTACTTTGAATTGACGTTGAACCTTCATGGTGTGAGATTTTCGAGTGAAACTTTTTTCACATGAGGTCTTCCTTTAAAAAATGTGCAACATTTGATTTTCGAATTCCAATTGTTTTTTTTTTTATTCAGCGTAGACAGGAAAGATGGATACTTAGAAAATCCAAGTATTTTTTTAATACGAGTTCCGACGCGGAACGAACGCGGTAGAAACCGCTTGCAATATCAATGCTGCGTTTGGAGAGGACACTGCTGATGAACGTACCGTGTGTTTTTGGTTTAAACGCTTTCGTAATGGAAACTTCGACTTGAAGAACGAACCACGTGGAAGATCGCCCACACATGTGCATCAAATCAATGATGTCATTTGCATCAAATAAATAAGATAAAAAAATATGAAAAATTGGTGCCTCATGATTTGACTGATATGCAGAAAGAAACGCGTGTTGAAACTTGTGTTGTCTTGTTGAATCGGTACAGAAATGAAGGAAGTGAGAATTGTGACATGGCGAAAAGTGGATTCTTTACGATAACCGTAAGCGAAAAATGCAATGGCTGAGACCAGCTCAAACGCCGCAACAGTACCCTAAAGCAAAGCTTACCAATAAAAAGGTAATGGTAACTGTATGGCAGTCTCTTCATTGCGTTAGTCACTATAGCTTTCTCAGGTCTGGTCAAGCAATAACAGCAGATGTTTACTGTGCCGAACTTCGAACAATGGATGGCGAAACTGGCAGTGAAACAGCCCTGACTCGTGATAACGCAAGACCTCACACTGCACGAGAAACCGTTGTAACTCTGCAGGAGCTGCAGTTAGAAATCATACGTCATCCTTCGTACTCGCCAGACCTTGCTCCAGCCGACTACGATGTTTTTCGTGATTTGGACAATTTTCTACGTGGTAAAAATTTTTCTTCCCAGGAGGCAATGCTAAATGCTTTCACACAGTTTGTCGAATCTAGGTCCCAAGAATTCTATCGCAAACGCATAAAATAAACTTCCGATTAGATGGCAGGAATGTATAGATAATGAGGGTAAATATTTTAATTAAATAAATATGTTACATCTTAGAAAAAACCTGTTTTAATTTTTCAGTACAAATCGGCAACTTCATACTTTAACCCCTAATATTTATATCTGAGAATTTCTCATATACGACTGCCTGACTTCAAAAGTAAAACTAAAGAGCAGTGTGATAACTTTATCCACTGACAAAGAACCAGCCTATTGACTGACGGTCGCAGGTTCGAATCCTAGAATGGGCAATTACTGTGAACTGTTAGGCGTTTGCACCGTTTTTATGATGCACGCAATGAGAGTAAAAATGGTGCGCCGAGTGCCTAACATAACTTGTCGCTGTGTGTACATTGTAGTTATCACTTACCCGACTGCTAGTAGGACTATTCGCGTTATAAGCTTTATTTACCATTTTGGTACGGAACATTAAAAATAAATAACTTACCAAAAGCATTAACTTTTTTAGCTGAAAGTTGTTTTATCAGATCTTGATTTTGAGCTGGATACAGGAAAGATATCAACGTAGCTTGGTCCTGTACATTTTTCACTTCAGTATCCACAAGCGGACGTACCTTCAGGATGATATCTGAAATTAAATTTTTAAGTGTAAGTTATCATGATTTCCGATAAGTACTAGATAGTGTAAATATTTGCATCCCTTCTAGGAAGTATTAAGAATGTATCAAAGCTATACGAATTTAATTTACTTTGTCCTACAAAGAAGACAATACGATCAGCAATTGGCGTTTTGTATATGTAACAAGTCACAATTCAGGTCAATAAAGATTAAATAATAAGTAGAGGCGATTTCAGGCTGTGGCGCCTCCCGTCCGCCTCTCCCTTCCGGTGACGTAGAAACGGCGCACAGGGGCCAAGTACATAGGTAGTGTAAAAAAAAAAAATACAGGTGACTCTTACTAGATCGGTAGGTATCTTGCAAGCTCGTCACCTTAGCTCCGGCCTCTTCGTACATCTTGTTAATAAAATTTGACGAAGCTCCCGCATTTTCTTCAATGTTTACCGTGAAACCCTTTTTGACGAATTTGCTAACTACGGCGGGTACTACAGCAACTCTGTAAATATAAACGTTATGTCAAATTGTTGGTATAATTAGCTATATATAATCATATTGGCATAGGTACATGTTCAAATGGAAAATTATATATGAAATAGAATCAAGAGTTTATTGTCATAATACAAACAAAAGCGCAAACATTGGTAGCAGTGCATTTTTTTTATACAATGTCAGGTGGCATACAAATATACCGCGAATGTGATACTGTTACCAAACCTATGAACGCTTGCAAAACAGAAAGTATCGAGATTTCTCGAATTTCTCCACACAGCAACTCCTCGTGAACTTACTGATAGTCTCACTCACTCGTAGGAACAAGACAACCTTCCAGGAAGTTGTTATTTAACTGACGTATTCTGTGAGGTGGTGGCACTTCCTTAGTCGGGCAGTTCTTATGCGCCTTACCTCTTAGGTTAGCTTAACAACTGTCATCTATCGTAAACATTAGAGACCGGCGTGCCGTATGAACACGGAGGAACTCAAGGCGACTAAACCCATTCATAGACAGGCCGCGGATGTCGCTGCTTAACTTGCGTGTTCGATTAGTCTGACCTCGAGGTCCGCAAATACAGATAAAACAATGAAAGTTTGTTTGTTTGTGTATAACGATCATTTCAGCTAGTAGATAAAATCTGGAATATACATAGGCCAGATTTTAGAATACTTTTATCCTGGGCGAATTCACGGGAATTTCACGTGGGCGAAGCAGCGGCGTCGAAAACTGATTGCATAAACATAAAGATTATCATGATCATGATATTAAATCCAAAGTGAATCAAAACACCATCTCGCTATTGTTTACAAAAAATGTGAAAGGAAATCAATCCATTTACTAAAACAACAGAACGAAATTAAACTCATTTGCAAAATGCTCGTGCAACGTTTGCTAACCTAACTATAATCGAATTTGGTAATAACAACCTACCTCACTATACATAAAATTTAGTACAGGAAAACTATTTTTCCGATGAAGTAATCGATATTTTCTTTTATTTTAATTACATAATGTGGTAAAGACTTGGTTCATATATAATTTATCCCTTATTAAATACAGCGTAAGACTGGTACAAAAGACAATGCCAACTTTGTTTGGCTCTTACGCTAATTTGATATGAGCTTACTTATTATTTAATAATTGTAGTATGTAGGCCAATTTGCACCAACTTCGACTTATACAAAACTAGATATTAATTTCTTATCTCGAGCTCTGTCTTGATCTAACTTGTACTATCATCATAACAATATAATATTAAGTTTATTATATTATTTATGTACTCATATTATTAGTTATTACTGTAATCAATTATTATATATTCTGTACAAGCGTTTTTCGAAGCTCAGTTCGATTTATCAACAGTCAAAAAAAAAAGAGCGAGTCTTTTATTACAATTGAGTCTAAACTCGTAAAAGAAAGTAATTGGAATAATAACAGAAGACTCACATTTGAATTTTTATAAAAGAGACAAACGGTCTTACTACTTCCCTTGACCTCTATAATTAATGTAATTGCTTATGAAACTAGACCATGTTAATTATAGCTTACATACAAGCTTTCATTCAAAAATATTACTTTTTAAGATAAGAAATAAAGTTCAGTATGGAATGCATAACAAAAATACTATGCTAGACAGTCGCGCGAAGTCGCATACAGCACTTTATCTATTTAAACTTTGCATTAATGCGAATCATGCGTCGCATGATCTATCTTTCTAATAAACGCCGGCGTTCTTTTTTGAGAAAATGTGAATGTGAAATAAAGTATTTAGTTTCTGTAAATTTTGTTTACTTAATCATGAATGGATAGTGTTAAAACCCATCCAGAGGTAACATGCGATGACACCTGTTTCTGTACCAGTATAACTATCGTTCTTTCGTTTTTCGTTCTAGTCGTTCTGTATCGCTTTAAACTCTCTGAAGCGGATTTCTTGTTCAACTTGCTTCAACTTCAACTCAAAGTGTGTGTGTGTGTGTAGTAAAAGTAGTGGCAACGTTTAACTGCACTGAGTCTAACAATAAATTGCACTTTTAGTATAAATATTTCGCAAACGGATCACTATATCGAAAAATTATCTTTTCACAACCTCAATGTTTTAAAAAAAACACACTAAAGGGTGGGCGCGAATAAAAAAATTATCACCACTTTACGTGTAGGGGATTTTTTTTTAACATTTTATTCTACCACTTTGTTAGCATAGTTAATATGTATATAGCCAAACTACAGCTTTCTAGTATCAAGCGTTTTTGAGCTAGGCAGACAGACAGACGAACATGGCAAAACTATAAGAGTTCCTTGTTCACTACGGAACCCTAAAAAAACCGTTTCGAACAAGAAGACTGTTCTTAACATATTAAGGTATGTAGAAAACTTGGTCTCAGTGTACCAATCCGTAAGTTGTTGTTTTCTTTGTCACATTACATAATGAATAAACTATAGTGAATCTTAATTCTTACCTTCGTTCATTCTGCCATATTTCCTTGGGCACGCCTATACTGAGCTTGGTGTATGGCACACCCGGCACTGGTGGCGCCGGAGCTGATGACGAGCTAGAGAGCCTGCAATGCCATGGACGCGGCAAAGGCTTGTATGCGCGGATGACTCGCAGGCAGCCGCACATTTTGGAGATTTTTTCTGCTGCAATAAATTACATTTTATTGAATACTAGCGACCCGCCCCGGTTTCGCCCGGGTTGTAGAGCATACTATGCCTACTACTGTATTTAAGTCGATACGGATTAATAGAGTATATCCATATGATATCCGATGAAAGCTTTCGACTTTGTCCGACATTTTCAATAATTATTGTCACATTTCAACTGATTTAAAAAAAAACTTTAACAAATTATACACCTAAAGAATCACTGTCTATTGGGGAAAACCGCATGAAAATACGTTCAGTAGTTTTTGAGTTTATCACAAACAGACAGACAAACGCGGCGTGGGACTTTGTTTTATAATATGTAGTGATAATTTCAACCAATTATTAACACGAAAACAACGTCAATTGTTGTCAGTGTTGATAAATGGGACAAAAACATTGCCAGTTCTTACCTCTTATTTTATATGAACTACCAACAGGGCGTTTACAACCACACTACAGAAGAAATATATCTGAGCATATTCTACTGTTCCTGGTCTTGCAAAGGTTTATTAGCCTACGGCACAAACTGATACACCACTTGACTGTGCATGAAGGTACCCCGCGCTCACAATAACGTTGTGTTTTAGCGCCTAAATGTCCCAGAGATGCGAACCTACTGATCATAAGTGTCGCGACGTTGATCCGTAAAGTAAAGCCACTAAGAGCTGCGCGTCTTACTTTACCCACCGACTGAATTGGTGTTAAAACACCGGGGAATTGAGTTACTACGCAATATCGATCTCATTGGTTCTCCATAGTTTATTTTTCTTTATGATTTATGATAACTGATTTCCATAAAGTGATTATTACACCATGGATATCTCAATTCATTTTTAAATTTATATTTTTGTCAGGAATAGAAAAAACAAACGTGACCATTTTTTTCAATTCGGAACAAGGATTTCTATCTTTCGATTTAGTAAAGAAGTCAACCCAGCATAAATCCACTCGAATTTCTTCAACGAGATGTGGATGCATCTCACGCAAAAGTCCAACCTCATCGTAAAGTTTGTCTCTATCTAAGTCAATATTTAACAATTCCTGGAGTCTAATAATTCCTGTCCATGTGATTGGTTCTTTTTGAGATAAAATTTTCATTGCTTGGTATTCCGGATCTTCAAAGTTATACCACTTTTTAAATATATCAAACAACGCGTTAATAAGTTATTGACATCAGTTGTAAAATTTGTTTTTTGCGGTTCATCAAACTGCTTTATAAATCCATGGCAGATTTATCATAAAGTTTTCAGATCAATCATTGTCATGAATTTCAGTGCTTGTTACTCTGTCGGATTCCAGTAATTTAATGGCATTCTAAAAGACTTGCATTATATTATGCATAAAATAAAGAATACATAAGAAGACTGCATTAGTTTCGTCATCACTGACACAAAAAGTATTCCATATAAATGTAGAACAATTTTCTTTACCTTGCTCTTTGAAATAAGCAATTAAAGCTGGCCACAGCGATAGAATTCTGTCTATGGCAGGAAGTAACGATAACCAACGAGTTGGCACATGTCTCTTAATATTTCTCTAAATTCAATTTTCTGCATCTGAGCAACTTATCATCAGCTCATTTCAGGCAGCGGCACGTGGTGTTGTGTGAGTGATTGCAAAGCACGCAAAGAGAGCGAGTCGAGTAGGGACGTGCGAACGGAGGATGCGTATAATTGTTAGAAAAACCGGAGAAATTATTCTCACCCGGGAGGTCAGGAGATTAACCATTATTACCGGAGTCTCCCGGGCAATCCGGGAGGGTTGGGAACCCTACCTCCGGGCTATACGAGGGAGGGGATATGAATTACAAACTGCGAATGTATATTACTGCACAGTACAACACACTACTGTCAGTACACATTAGCGCCGTCGGTTGAGCATATTTCACATTCCTACCTCCATACACGAGCTATGATATTTTTCTTAATTGACTGCTAGTGTGAGAACTCGGTCAAGCAACGTCGACCGCAGCCTGTCTATAGATGGGTTTATCTATCTCGAGTTTCTCCAGAGGCAGGGGCGTAATTATAGGATGGCAGGGCTGGCAAAATGCCACGGGCCCCCGACCCAAGAGGGCCCCGGCCCAAGAGGCCGCGAGCTCAGAAATAACCTAACATTTTTAACAAAATCTTGTACGTAAGTACTTAAAAATTATATTTTTTTTAAATACTTAAAATCAACTAAAGTGGGACAACTAAAGACCATATTATACAAATAAAAATTTCAACACATTAAAAACAAAAAGTTGTCAATTTTCAGAACGCATCCATTGGTTGTTTCATTTTTAGTAGCGATACATGGTGACGCGGGCGAGCTAGTGGCGATTGGTGAATTCCCTCATTTTGTTAACCAAATAGACTAGGAGCCGGTGACACTGAAAGTACAGTCACGCGGATTTGAAAAATTTATATGTAAATCGATAGTTAACGGTACGCGTTGACTTAGTAAGCCGAAAATATGTTAAATACAATTTATTATTATAAAAAACCGGCCAAGTGCGAGTCGGAGTCGCGCATGGTTCCGTACCATTATCTATAAAAATGGCACTAAAATCACGTTTGTTGTATGGGAGCTCCCCTTAAATATGTATTTGTTTTATTTTAATTTAATTATGTATTTTCAAAGTGAATATGTAACTAAATATTCTGTGAATATTTCAAGCGTCTACCTGTTGCCGTTATCAATATCGAGCAAAAACGAGCAAAAAAATCACGTTTATTGTATGGGAGCCCCCTTAAATATTTATTTTATTGTATTTTTTAGTATTTGTTGCTATAGCGGCAACAGAAATACATCATCTGTGAAAATTTCAACTATCTACCTACCACGGTTCATGAGATACAGCCTGGTGACAGACGGACGGACAGACAGCGGAGTCTCAGTAATAGGGTTCCGTTTTACCCTTTGGGTACGGAACCCTATAAAGCAAAAATGTATCTTACTGTTATCGCGGATTTTGATGAATTTTAGTGCATTCGATAGGAAATTTCGTGACTATTTTAACTGGGACGCCGGAGGGCCCCATCCGAAGAATTTGCCACGGGCCACCGATTGTATAGTTACGCCACTGTCCAGAGGGCACGTTATTCAATAGATGACAGTCGTTAAGCTAAGTCAGTGGCCATCGGGCGGCTTGAAAATCCAATCTGTCAATGCGCATTTGTGCAGCGAGGTGGAATATGCTCTAAACCGCTTTGTGTGAAGGGAGACCCGTATCCCTGCAGTGGGATGAGTAAGGGTTGGTGTGGTGCAGTTTAAGTACTGTTCATGTTTGTGCATATTAATCTGTATATGGTTTGCAAATCAAACTGGTGAAATATTTGAAAACTCCCAGGAGCCATTCTCGAGCACCAGAAAAAAATATGTTGCAAATCAGAAACCCTCGATTCATACTACGGTATTTAAAATCAGGATAGCCTTTGATATTTTTTTTCTCAAAAATAGAAACCAACTAAGGGTACTTTCAATTGTCTTTTTAATAAGGAGTATAAACTATTAACCACTTTTGTAACTCTGTTTGAGAGATATGCATTCAACAGAATGCATGGGTATAACTTGTGCCAGTGAAGTTTTTCAACGGAAGATGCAATCATATATAGAAGGAACAGAAGATGTAATCTGCTGACAACATGACATTAATGTTGGGAAAAAACCTGTAAGAACACACAATTAAGGAATATTAAAAAAAATGTGGTTCATGAAAGAGTAACTTTAAATAAAAAGAAATGTACTTTTACAATGAAACAGTATATTACAGGTGAATGTAGCTTTTTGGGTACTTATTTATATTTCAGAAAATGGTATCAAACCTGTCCTAAAAAATTAGAAGCAATAAATAGCTAATGCTGAAAGGGATGGTGAATTACCATTTAAAATTTTTGCCCAATTTCATTGGAAACGAACTATGTTCAAGTAGATAAGGAAGTAAAGTTTCCTTATCTACTCGAGCTCAGTTCATTTAGTACTTACTTGGGTGTGTGAGAAATTTTCGATGGTGAATGTTTTTATTGGGTTCCACAGGTTACTAATTAAAAACTGAGCACCAACCGCTACTGAAAATACATCCTGATAGATAGTGAATTGACAGACTGTAGTGTATGCAGGTTTAGGCTGAGACTGTCATCTTTTAGCTACAGAATCACACATGTTGCTAGTATAAATTTGCTCATAGCTAATTTTGTCTCCAGATATCCTTTACAATAACAACAATGATAAAAAAGAGCAAGAGATAAATATTGGTGTAATAATATTCCCTCTAGTACTTTTCCATACTTTTGTGCAAAGAAAATGTTCATCCACCTCTGGGCTAGACTCTGAGTATGTATGTGGATAAGGCCAAAAAAGCAAAGAATATATCTCATGTTACATCCTGTATTTAAAAAATCTCACAATCTATGTGGATAGACTCTTAACCCTTTAAGCAAAATATGGCATTTTGTTACATCATCATACACCCTAACGCCAACGGCCTGTCGGCGTAATTTCAAATAGGGTTGAGAAATAGTGTTATCAATTAGTTTAAATGAATCAAAATTCAAAATTTAATAATATTAAATCAGTCATTGTTAATCAAGTATCAAGGGACTACGTACGGGGTTATTCAAGAAAGGCGTGAAGTGGTTCTTACAGGGTCGGCAATGCAAGAGTGACACCCCTGGTGTTGCAAATGTCCATAGGCTACGGTAACTGCATACCATCAGGCAGGCCATAAGCTTGTTTGCTACCTTAGTGGTATAAAAAAATAACATTATTTACCACGTTTCAATCAATATTCTAGCAATGAATCTAGTATAACATGTTCGTTTTCTGATGCATCTCTTCGAGCTTGATTTATCAAATTAATAATTTTCATATACAATTCTGATCGTAGCTCAGGTCGAACAGTCATTATTTCCTTCTAAAATATTTAATAATTCGTAGTCTTCTAACATGGCAAGGGAACTTCATTAATTTGTACAAGAAACATGTTACTACGGTGACGGCGCCTGAGCAACAGCCATCAAGATACAAATATGGCGTTGTTTGACCTTAATACACACGTAAAATCACGGTGACGGCGATCGGAGATAATCTGAACTAGTAAAGTTCTCAGTTATTGCTTCTGTATCGAAACAATAAATTATCTCTAATATTTAATACAGATTAAAATAAACATTTTTATTGTTTTATCATGCTTCTACTCAGTATGACTATTCGTGCTTTTGAGAGATTTTGACGCAATAGTTTGGATTTCAATGCAATATTTTTGCTTTCACACCATGACTATTCAATAAAGTTTCATTTAGATTACGTTGATTTGCTATCCCTAGTACACGTAATATCACGGTATTGGCAAGTCGTGTTGGTACTAAGTAACACCTTACATTACAACGAATACTACATAATCAACTTCGCAATTTTCTATAAATACAATGAAACGCTGCAAAATTTGTTAATTATTAAGAATACATCCTAGATTGTAATGTACAACATTTATTGCAACTTAATCTTTAATATAAATGCACCAATAAACAATTTATAAAACTTGACGTGAAATTACGTCTGTGGCGCGTGGAGCACATTTTTCATATCCCCGAAATATTACGGTGATGGCGGTTAAAGGGTTAATAGGCAGTCTAATGTCAGTAGTACTGATAATGACCATTGTGTTGTATTTGATGTTGTTTATGAGACCTTACAGATAGCCGGTGTTCACTACTGAATTTTATAAAGCATATAGGGTCAGAGAGTTATGTTAGGAGCATTTGTAGTTAAGTACAGAATAACTTGCAATTACAGAAATGTTTTATTATTTAAGATATTATTATTTTATCAGCAAGTCAATAATATATCGAGAAATTTAGATTTCACTGTCAAAACTAAACCAGAGCAGTACTTACATTATATTGAATCTTAGTAAAAGAATGATTGTAGAGACAAAAATAGCTAAGCTAGATTCATTAGCTGGCTATATGGGTATCGACTAAGAAATACACACAACTTTAAAAAGGTACCAAGTAGGCATCTCAACACACCCATTTCGAGTACCTAGTCATCAAACTGAAAATATTTTGAGTTTTTTTATTATACATATAGTATACTGGTATTGACGGGAATCAACTAACCAATGAAGTTTATGTTTGCAACACATAACTCTATATAAAATCATAACATGAAACTTATATGAAAAACATAGTACTCACCTTATTAAAACAATAAAGTTTGTAGAGAATAGTCGCAGCTGTTATCTCTAACCTCTAGTTATGTCGGTTTGTAAAATAAATCGAGCATTTGAGCTTGAAAAAAATACAGCGTGCTTCGATCGAACAATAGAATGATCTGTGCACCTGGCAGAAGGTTCGTTGTACCCGCCTGTCTCGGACCGGTCGTTTCCTCGTCCTTGATTCGTCGAAATATCACAAATTCAAAAAATATTAATTGACACGCATCTTATGTATGTAAGGAAAAATATGCGAAAAAGCATACAAAAGCGTGCTCTCAATGGGCCTGCCGGCGCCCAGCTGCGGGCGGCGCGGGACGGGAGGACGGAGAGTGGGGTTTTACTACTTTCGCGCGTGGATCTGCTAAACAGTGATGCGTACGTTCACTAGTCTATACTATACCGACTAAGTAAATTATTTTAGTCGATGTATCCTGTAAACCTTTTCTTCCATCTGATTATGTGTTGAGCATTTTCAATTGCGAGGCTTTCTTTCGTTGACAACAGTAGTAAATTTGGATATTTAATTATTTAATATACTGTCGTCAGTGACGGCATCGCCCGAGGTTAACTCTTGCCGTATTGAAACGAGGGCAACTCTTAGGCCAATGTTGTTCCTGGAGGTGGCCGGGGGCTTGCTCAGAGCAGTGCACTGGATTATATTAAATAATAAACTAATTAAGCATAGGTATAAGATGTGATCCCCCGACAATGACACCGCCGTTACGATTAGATTAAAAAATAAACTAACTAAGCATATAAGAAGCGTTCCTCGCACAATGACACCGCCGTAACGGCGGCGAAGGCTACACACTGTGTTCAGCTCACGAACATGTATGGGCATCGCATTAATCGAGCATCGCGACTCCTTAATAGAGGGCTACAATTCCCTCGCACTACCGAGATGCTGGAGTCTCTACCCAAAAGACTGACTCGAAGACGACAAATGAAACCGAAACTTTCTTGAAGATGACTTTATGACTTTAGTCAGTGCTTAGACTCTTGTTACTTACATTAGGCTGGTGAACTCAAAGTGGTAGATTTCAAGTGAGAAGAAACCAAAGTGATATTTCATTGAATAATCGAAAATATCTTTATGCATAATTATATTTTACAGTTTCATTCTTAGCGATTAGTACACATGTTATAGTAGAGCTCTCACGCTTCAGCCTTGCACGGATTTTTATAGAAAGAAGCAATTGTTGAAATCTCTACTGGCAACCCTCTAGCAACTCCCTCTTCCGGTACGGCTGAACTACTTCTTTCTGTGTTTTCGTGCCGAAGCCTTCGCACGTGTAATGAAAATCTAGCGCAGTATTCAATTTAAATCATGCTGAAGAGAAAACGGGCCTATAGTAAGAAAATAATAAAAACAATAGGAGCGTTTAATAATTTATTTCGATAGCGATGAGTCGGACTCCGAAAACGAAGGTTTCATTAAATTAATGTACGATTAGATTTCGTTATTAAAAATTGCAACAACCGTATTTTGTATCTGTATACCCTAAATATTTTTCTTTTTAATTAAGGTGAAGTGACGCGAGACGCCAACTGGACCATCTCAATCACGTATCTAATTTATAGCATAGCTATACACGTAAGCGATTTAACTACCCAGTAGTTCAATATATAATGAAAATGTGATGCGGGACCGGGACGCCATCTGGGACATATCTGTCATGTTTTATGAATATTAATAACTATTTTTAAACCATTATATACTGTGATGTGAGACACCACCTGGGTTTTCTCTGTCATATACAAATACAAGATCTCGCTATCTGAACCAATAACGCGTTGGATACGGCAGTGACAACGCGGCTGCAATACTGCTTGTGTTGCAGCCATTTACAGACTATGGTACTGCTTAGGGTCAGGTGGGCCGAATAATAGTTAACCGCGAAAAAAATTATGTATAAATATTGAGATGGACACTTTGTTTTATGAGTCGATATTGTTCACAATGACAATGGTACCATGTCGTCAAAGTCCATAGACCATGCCTCTTTACGAGACTCATCGTCATTTGCTGAGGATGGGCTCTCGACATCTCAAGCCCCCGAGTTTTATTTAGAGAAAATATCTCAGAAAAATTGAAATCAATAAAATCAAAAGGTCGGCAGCAGACCTCAAATAGACAAATATGACCATAATGGGATTGACTTAGATGTGGTTACTGATTTTATTCTGTTAGGAATAGTAATAGATAGGCACATAAATTGGAAGGCTCATTTGCAAAGAATCTGTGCGAAACTCTCTAAGTTTGCATACGCCTGCTGCATGATATAATATATTTAAAGAAAGTTAAAGAGATACATTTCAGAATACCTGAATGATCTATATATATTTATAAAAAAGAATGTTTGTCTGTATGTCCTCTATGGACTCAAAAACGGCTGGGCAGATTTTGATGAAATCTTCAGTGAATCTTCAGGTTAGCCCAGCAGGTGATCCTGTGAAGTTTGGTAACGATTGGATTACCCGTGCGAAGCTGGGTCGAGTAGCTAGTAACATATAAAAAAATATAAAAATAAATATGACATAATAAAATACAAAGCTCAGCCCCTCTTTAGATTGCGGTGCCCGTCAGAGTCCATAATTGAGATTACTTATGCTTGTTAGTAAGACCTTGATTTGTACATTATGGATGCAATAAACACTTTGACTTTGGCACATATATATAATAAAAATAATAAAGATGGGTGCGTGTACTTATGTACGCGCGTGAGTAGTTATACTACTTTAGCATCATTAAATAAATATTTAACAATAATAATTAATTAATATTTAGTATTAATTATATAAAATAATAATATTTTAGTTTATAAGAAGGGTTATTGGAGTAAAATTAAAAAACGTCTTTCACGTTGGACTGGAACTGGAAAACTGGGCCTCGGAAGATACCTCCGAAGAAAAATCTACCCAAAACTCGACAAGATCAAACTCAGCAGTTCCCAACGCTCAGCAGCTCTGAACAATGGCGACAACGCGGACAGCGGAATACATCGGACCGGTCAACGACGGCGAGCGACAACAGGAGACGATAAATTCAGAGATATCATATTCGGGTAGGCATTTTATTTCTAAATGGGAAGAAAACACACATGATTCTTCTATTTTGTCTTGGTTAAAGGGATACAAAATCCCCTTCGAATCGAAACGTTTTCATAAAGATGTTACAAACGTGTATCCAAAATCACAAGTTGAACACGACAACTTTAGCAATTCTATTAATTTAAATCTATGACTAAATGCAAGTTGCGTGATTTCGCAAAATTTCTCGGTATATTGACATCAGTATGCCCAGCTATCTAATATGGATGGCTTTATACGAAACAATTCGAACGATATACGTAACAAAGTCTTCTAAACGACTCTACGATCAAACAATTCGTTTATATTTAAGTAGCGATATTAATTGGTGGATTAGTAATATAGGCACAAAATGTAAGCCATTTAGATTTTAGCGATGCGTCTACCAGCGGATGGGGTTCTTCTTGTGATAGCAAAGAGGTTTATGGGTTCTGGAAAGATCATGAGACACATATACATATCAATATTTAGAATGAACAGCAGTCTTTTTTGACTTAAAAATCTTTGCAAAAAATATATCAGGGTGTCAATTTAGCTCAAAATTGATACTGTTACTGCTATTTCATGTATCAATCGTATTCTACTTCATTTTGTTTAAAGCAATAAATGCTTTAAACAAAATGAAGTAGAATAGTTCTGCCGCACCGGAAGAAGAAGTCACTAGAGCGGTGACAATAGGTATCTCAAAATTCTTTCTTTCTATAAACATCCGTGCAAAGCTGAAACGTGAGAGCTCTACTAAAACATGTATACTAATTGCGTCAACTAACAGTAGGCCGATTCTACTAAAAAACTGCAAGTGCATTGCAGCTGTGTGCCCAAACGCGTGCATTTTGACGTTTCTTTGAATGGCGCTGCTATCAGATCGATTAACGTATTTTAACACTCGCCTTGCTGCAGTTTTTTAGTAGAATCGGGTAAATTATTCGAGTACTCAATTCGATAATACGAATAGTAAGCAACTGATGCGATACATGTCTACAGTGTAGATAGAGTACAGAATAAAAAAATAGTTTACGCCGGTTAGCGAATTGTGTCACAGTGTATTCTCGTTTGTACTTTTGAACCACGTAAAAATATTAAATAATTAAAGTAAAAATGGCCGGTAATAATTCCAGACGACTACTGAAGTATGTAACCGAATACTCGCTTACACCTCTCAGAAATTGTAAGTACCTGCGAATTATCAAGTTAATTGACTTCTTGGTTAGGTTAGGTAACTTTTTGTCTAGTCTTTATTTTTACCTGCAATTATTGAGTTAAAAGTTATATATGTTGATAAGTTTGTATTTCAAAAAGTAATATTTACGGTCATTATTTTGGTAAGCATTCTTTTCTGTTATAATTTATGCACGGTACAGTTCATGATCAAAATCACTCCACTTATTATTAAAGATTAATATAAAAGTTAATTTATGTTTTGGTAAAATATTTTTAATATTGATATTTAATGAGGAGCGAGTAGATTGACAGAAGTTTCTAGGCATATAACCCTATTCTGGAATACTCTTCTAAGAGTTTGGTTACCAGAAAGCTCCTGCGGAAGGGGGTGACAATGCGTAGCGGATAGTCCCTATATTGCAGGAGCTTAAAGGCTAATTTGGCTTTCATGCTAACCGCAGCACCAGCACGCGTTCGCACATTGTCTCGAAACACCATATTCGAATCGAAATCAATAATTGCACTAAAATGTTGGATTATGAGTGAAAACTTTTCGAGTTCGAAACGTTTAAGTACTACAACTAAACATCTAGTGTTTAGGTTTTAATTACTTCCATCAGCTATTGCTTTTTGTGCTTAAAAAATATTCATGGCAATGGTTGTACAAAGAGATTAGTGTACCAGTTCGATTCTCAGTAAGATAAAATATAATTATAAACCTGTGACCAAGTAGACTATGATCGTAGACCCTTAGTGGCCACTTTTAAACTCTAATTACAGGGCTGATTAATAGGACTCTAATATTGTACCTAAAAATCAACAATGTATTAACAACCGTCTCTTTCCATCCTCCTGACTAATAGTTAAATCCTAGGAATACCGGACACGGTGTTCCTAGGATTTAACTATAGTTAGCCTAAGTATTGGGTGTAGATTTTAATTGATTGGCATTGCTTTAACTCAATGGTTCTCAACCAGTGGGCCGTGGACCGTGCAAAAGCAAAAACATCCGTGGAAGTTTATCATTTAATATTTTAATCTAAATATTTATTTTAAATTTTACACATTTTTTATCTCAATTGAATATATTTTTCTTCTAAAAATATTACCTAAATATAATATTTTCTAGGCCTCGTTGATTATCTTGACATAAAAAATATACACACAAAAAGAGTTCAAATTTAAATCACCATTTTTTGTGGGTGAACGGCACACTTGTCTCAATTTATTCTAATACTTTGCAGCATAGCTCACCCACCAGGACTGCATATTCATAATTATAAGGTATATTCAAGAGAGGTAGGGCACATCAAATAGCCGAACTGTTGAAGTTTCTCCACCCAGAAAACCATAGCCACATAACAACTCTTTTAAGGGTTGTGGGTTCCTGTGAGTGAGTAGTGAGTGAATACTAGTAAGCTCCTGAATTGCTATAGTCAACGTTTTACATCAGGTTGGCTTGTATATCTCACAATGTTGTATGAAAAAGATACTCCTACACTCCTTGGCCCTAGTACTCCATCTTCTGTAAAGTATCGATTTTAGACTAATGTCTGTTGAAACTAGATATAATATATTGTTTTAGTTGAATGTGAACAAAATCTTCTGCCTCTAAGATAGAAATCTTGGATTTTGTATACCAACCTAGTTTTAAATTTAATGTTATGTAATATTATATGTTATGATATAAATTTCAAGACTATTACACAACATCATATAGTTCTAACTTATGCAATGCTTGTATTACGGGAATAGGAAATTATAAACATAAATAAATATTTTTTGCAAGTACATACTTAAGATAAAAATTTGATTTCCCAGATGGAACCGCAAAAAGAGTTGTGGCTTCAAAGCCTGTGGTGGAAATGGACGGAGATGAGATGACTCGCATCATTTGGGAAAAAATAAAGGAGAAGCTTATTTTCCCATATGTCAAGGTGAGATATCTTCTATTTAGAGTAGATAAGTGACGTATAAAATAATAGCCCCATGTAAATACTACTATTCAATTTCTCTAAGTACGAACTATCCATTTATAGAAAACCAGCTCAAATTGAAATCATACATGCATTACCAGACCACACATTTAATTATTCATATTAATGTCAAAATTCACGTTTCTGAGTCCTACATGAGCGAGTCTGTCTGTGAGTGTTAAAATGGCGCATTTCCAAATCCTAACATAAGATCTGTGAAACATTGTTTTATGTAATTTAGAACTTTTAATACCTAAGGGGGTCCTTTTAAACGGGCGAAATTACAAATACAGCATATAGACTTGTTAGTTTCTTAGTTATAGAGGTTCGAAATTAGCTGGAAATGGTTTGTATGTACACAGTGCTGGTATGTCGTCGCTCGCTTCTTTTTCGAACTTGGCTCACATACGCTCGTGCTTCTAAATAAAAGTATGTACTAACAAATTAACCATGAAATAAGGCGCGTAGTTCCATCACATTAAAATTTCACCGCAAGTTTTTTACTTGTCACAAATATTTATATTTTCACAGTAAAAAAAATTATGCGAATGAATGATGTAATAACTTCGGAATAATTTGAAGCACTGAATGCTTTTTATTTTCATTCATTCACGATCATAAAGAAAGCTACCGGCTAGCTCTGTGTATCTTCTGCCCGCATGTTATTTTTATTATCGTAATGGGATGTTAGTAGTTGGTGGATAACATTTTGAGTTATCAGACTACGTCCGGGAACGTTACGTTAGATAACCTTGTAGTGATCGGTGGCACTGAATAGTTTATATTTTATACCTCACCGTGTGGCAAACAATGTACGATCTGCATATGGTGAACACCTATAGTACGTTATATTTTAAATTATGACTGAAAAGTCACATAACAGTTGCTATTCTGTTCCAAAAATATTCTTGATTTTACGAGTCTATTGGTTCACGGAGCTTATATGACATAACTTATAAGTTTTAAGAGCGGTAGGGAGCACCAAGGCAGCCCGTCTGGGGAAGTACCTCCACCTCAAAGAAAACCGCAACCAAATAACGACTCCCTTGTGAGTTGTTATGTTGCTGCGTGTCAGTGGGCTCACCAGTAAGCTCTTAAGGAGTTGCTGTGCTGACAGCAGAGGTGGCACTGGGCGAGTAATCTTTATGTATTGCGTGCGTTTATAGGCTACAGTAACTTTTTTCCATCAGGTGGGCCCTATGCTTGTATGCCCCCCGACGCTGTATAAAAAAAAAGTTGCAAGTTGTACCGTTGCCTAACTTGATACAACACAAGCTCGTGTTGTAGACTCACGCAGGAACTACTTAGACACAACAATCTTCCAAGGAATTGTTATTATTCTACATGACTTATAATTAAATTATTCGACTTTTCTTCCAACTAAGTTATCTTGTTTAAACAAATTTATTAACTAACTGAAACGAATCTTAACTTATGCATATTGTTTTTCCGACAACTTCGGCACGCCCATTGTAATGTCTTAATTTACCAGCAAGTGGGTTCAAGTCTAACAACGAGACAAATATTTATGTCCATGAAATTGTCTATTTGTATTGGTCTAGGCGTTTTTATGGTAGTATATGTATGTATTTAAAAATATATTCAATCCGGTATCACTCACGACATCTATATCATAGGATTGCTAATTATACTTTAATTCGTAAATCGGCCTTATTACATACATACACGTTTGTAATTTTATGACTATGCTCAATAAGTATTTTGTGCAAATAAAGCATTACGTATATCAATGTATCTATAGTGAAAAAACAATATTTTACTTTATATTCAACAAGAGTAAATTATTTATCCCAACTAATATATTGACAGTGAACGAAAAAAGCAATTGACGATCATTCTTACAACACTGGTATGTTATAATGACGTCACCGCCCAACCAATCGCATGCCTTGCCTCGATCCGCAATGAGTACCCTCAGGTAATAGATGCGAGACCGCCAACCGGCCCGGTACTCACTGTCTCGTCAGCAACAGGTGCCGTAAACAAAGCCGCTACCTGTACCTGGCGTACACACAAATGCCAGGTACACGTGATGGTGCCAGAGGTGCCAGGAAGACGTCTATGAAATATTTAACTAGAATGGTATTTTATCGTACCTACTCCAAAACGATTGTTCTCTACAGATTTGAATCCGGTTTAGTACAAGTCGCTTTGTCGGAAGTGCACAAAACTATACGTTAGAATACCGAAGGCACAGATTTGGAAAAAAAAAAACATTAATGCTTTAACCCTTCGAAACCCGGGTGGTCGTATACGACCGCGAAATGTATGGGAAAACGTATATAACGGGTTCTGACTGCTCAAGCCTAAGGGCTCATGTTGAATAATAAATAAATATCCAACTAATAAATATTGCAATCACCATCAGCCGTTTTATAAAGAAAAAATCATGCCCTTTTTTGACGTATAATTAATCGAAGTGGAGGTTTATTGTCAATGTAATGTAATGGAAGTTTGATGGAAGTATGTTGTCTTTTCTAGAAATCCTGGAAATAGGAATCGATAAACTCTTTAAAAGCGTCTTTAATCGCTTAAACGGAATTGATAATTATCCGCTATGAAAAAAAAATGATTAAAAAAAATGGAAGGGGCCATGGTTTGTTCAGTATCCATTGGTGGATAAACGAAACTAATCTTGGTTATAAACATTATTTGAATTTGGAATCCTAGAATGAAAATATTCTACTTTATTATTACTTTATTATTAGTCACAAAATTAAAAGTCAGCAATTCTACTGGCAGACCTAATTATTCCATCGATAACCTACTTTTGTTCTTACGTACGACTTATATTGAACAATAAACTAATTCCGACTTTATTATACTGAATGTCTGGGCTTAATGACGGAGCGTAGCAAAGATCCGTCTTTAATCTAAGTCGCAGAGCCATGTGTTTTTTGGACTATCCGTGATCCTTATTCCAGTCTGAGAATCCCTACTGTAGATAATAATAGGGTCAACCTTCTCGTCTCTAATGGTTATCTTTATTACCACACAAAATAAACCCCAAGTTGCATAAGTGGGCTCCCTACATCTCAATACTTCTGCAATAGCTGTTCAACTGCCATATTTTCATCCTTAAGCTGTACTTGTGCAGGTATTGTGCTTAGTTGAGTTGATCAATTTACGTACTAATTTTATCAAAATTTCTATACCGATTTATATTTCTTTCAGATCGATTTATTTCTGTCGATCGTCTTATTTCAATTATATCAATAAACAGTTATCAACTGCATATTATTGTTGACAACTGCAATGGTCGTGCACTGTGCGGTTCACGAGAAGTTTTCTATCGAGAACTATTAAGTTGTGGAATGAGCTCCCTGCCGAGGCTTTCCCAAGGGACTACAGTATGGGGTTCTTCAAGAAAGGCGCGAAGAGGTTCTTACAGGGTCGGCAACGCAAGAGTGACACCCCTGGTGTTGCAAATGCCCATAGGCTACGGTAACTACTTACCATCAGACAGTCCGTACGCTTTTTTGCTACCTTAGTGGTATAAAAAAATAAAAATAAACTGTAGAATCTTGGGAAAAATGGAAAATGCTTTTTTGTCAATCATTTTACTATTTCTTAATTTTATTTCAGCTTATATATAGCTGCCTATAGCTTATCTTTTTTTCAGCTTTTTAATATATTTATTTATTATTTTGTCACAGATTTATTATCAAAAATAAAATATAGGCTTGAAGTCGTTTATTAAATGTTGGCCACGATAGCACAGATTAATATACCAGTACCACCTAGTTTCATCCTAACGATAACCTTGGCAGTCAATTTATGATTTTACGAATTAGCTACTCGGCAGCGTAACCTATTTGTGGTGTCACCAATTGAACCATTCATTCGCACATTCCACATCTAACATTGTAACTACTCGTATGTCTTGAATCAACAAAAGAATTACGCGTGACGTCAAATTATAAGTATTTGACTGTTTAGATTACATAGTTATCTGAAATCAAGGAACCTAGATCTAACTATCATTGAACACACCCAATTATCATTAGGTTATCATTCACGTTGCAGTCGGTGCGTGTATCTTATCATCGTTTTACTAGGCCAATGTTACCCGCAATTACGCGGCTGCTAAGCTGCTATAAATACATAACATTATGCTATGTCATTACGGATTATATGACATTTGCGGTAATGACAATCAATCATGTAGACCTACCTTGATTGCACTCGCTGATTTGCACGTACTTACATTTTTATAGGCTTTGAACACAGGGTTGTATTCATTAATCGGTTGCCAAATTATTTATTATGTCCTGAGTGCTAGGGAACTTTTAAGGAGTACATAATTGAGGCATATTAAACATGCTTGTAGGCGATATTGAAATTGGTTAGGATGTGGATTTATACCGTTTTAAGACAAACCAATTAAAATCTCACTTTGAGTGTCAAACATGATTTGCTCTTAGCTGTACAAATCTCTGAATATTATAACATTTACATAATACCTAATGGGTGTGATTCAAATGTTACTTTGCGAAAGTCAAATTTAAAAGAAATTTCAATCTATACTAGTTCGCGTGTTTCAGCCACGAGTTAGATCATGAGAGCTAATACACTGATATCTCGAAGTGGCTTAACCGATTTAGATAACTTGAAACGTATTAAATGTATAGTTAACGGCTGCTACTAGGAATATTGTTTTTAAAATTTTACGTTGCTGCTTATGGAGTACTGAGAGCCACTTCTGGGCGGGAACACCTGCATACCAGCTAGGACCTTGTGATTCGGTGCAAAGACGAGCTGTGAGAAATGTCGATGATCCTAAGCTTACATGGCATTGATAACTTGTGTTTAAAACAAACAAACACAAGATAAAATGCAATGTCTCATTGCATTTTATGTGTTCTACCGATTGTAGGTACAATGGGTTGCGCTCCGAGTGTACAGGTAGCTCCTTGTTTTATAATTACACACATTCTCACACGCTGGAGCCACAATGGTCGCGTATTGTGCGGTTCCAAAGAAACTTTCCACCAAGAACTCTTGTAAGTTGTGGAACGAGCTCCTTATCAAAGTTTTCCCCCCAGGGATTACAGCATGAGCGGGTTCTACAAAAAATGTGTGGAGAAATTATTACAGGGTCGGCAACGCACGAGTGGCACCCCTGGTGTTGCAACTGTCCGCAGGTAGCTGCTTACATTCTTCCAAGCGGATCCTATTCCTATATAAAATTTCACCAAAGTCCATTCAGCAGCTTTTGCGCTATGCGTACACAACGGGTAGACAGATTATATATAGAGGGGGTTTGATAGTGCAGACAACGACAGATTAAGCTGTACACCCATGCATCTTATGTCGTAGCAGGAAAGGTGAGACTTGCATGGTTTTACGTAATTTAGCTGTCGTCGTGTGTAAATACTTTTCAATCACTGTAAGTGTCCAGCTCTATTACTATGCAAAAAATATTCCGGGATTACAATATTTATTATAATATTCGACGACGAGCTCGGTGGCGTAGTGGTGAAACGCGTACTGTGACACCAACGCTCGTGGGTTCGATTCCCACGCAGGACAAATATTTGTCATGTATGTATTTATGTATGTTTATCAGTTGTCTAGTACCCATAACACAAGCTTCGCTTACTTTGGGGCTACATTGCGCTGTGTAATTTTTCCGATAATATTTATTATGTATTTATTAATGTTTACTTAGATTCCCGTAAGTAAATACTGCCGACAACATGTTGATATTATACTTATGTATTATTTTTATTAAAATGAGGTGGCAAACAAGCGTACGGCCCACCTGAAGAATAGCGGTTACCGCAGCCTATCAACGCTTGCAATACATTAAGTATCACTCGCAGATGTCTCCTCTGCTGCTAACACAGCAACTCCTTAGGAGCTTACTGGTGATCTCACTCACACGCAGGAACACAACAACCTTCCAGAGAGTTGTTATTTGGCTGCGGTTTTTCTGTGAGGTGGAGGTACTTCGCCAGATTGGCTACTTTGATGCGCTCTACCTCTCTTAAAAACACCGAAACAAAGACAAACAGACATGTTCATGCGAATGTCCTGCGTGGGAATCGACCCCACGAGGATCGGTGACAAAGTCGCATTATTAACCGCTGCGCCACCGAGCTCGTCATATAATAAAGGAATAGTATTTTGACATGAGACCCTGTAGGAATGATAATATGCCGGAGAACACAATATGCATCCAGTGTGGCGTGTCCTTTAGAATTCGCGTAGATTATTTATGTGTAATAGGTAACGAACATTTCATTATAATCCATTGATAAAACAAATCGTTAAGCGGAATACGAGGTCAGCGGGCTATTCACCCGTATTGATATTTTTTGCATTACCCTTGCTTCGAACTTGCCTAAAACTGGGTAGAATCAGGTTATAATAAATCACCTTTAAAAAACCTGTTTCGAAATGTTACTTGGCGAATATATCGTATGTAGTTGATTTAAGTTCGAGGGCTTATATTTTGAACGAATTACAATCGGCCCAGCAACAGGCTGTCGGATCGACTGCCTTCGGAATCTATAACCAGTTAAGAATGCGCAAGCTTGCATTGCCAGAGGTACACCTGGCTCATCAACTATATAACAATTAAAGTGTTTTTTTTTTTAAATTGTCGGCCATTTCGACCATGTTCCTTAAGAGATAGGAACGGTGTTCCTGAACATTCCTATTCTACTTTTTTATGCTGAATCCGAATCTGAAGTCAAAATTCGAATATTCGAAAAAAAGCGACAGACACACACAGAGACAAACATATAGATTTCACATAGGAACGGTGTTCCTGAAAAGTAATTCAACTGACAACTTGAAATGGCCTACGCGTACAGTTTGATGACATCTGTACCTGGAACTGTAAAAAAATAAAATACTTACGATGACTAGTATACGGCCTGCCGGTATTCCTCGTGGCTTAGTATTCCTACTGCCACATATTTTTTCATATACAACGTCGGAGGGCATACAAGCATACGGCCCACCTGATGTAAAGCGGTTACCGTAGCCTGTAAACGCTTGTAATACATTAAGCTGCACTCGCGCGATGCCTCCTGTGCTGCTAACACAGCAACTCTTTAGAAGCTTACTGGTGAACTCACGCAGGAACACAGCAGCCTGAATACAACAGCCCTCTAGTGAGTTGTTATTATTTGCCTGCGGTTTTCTGTGAGGTGGAGGTACTTTCCCAGACGGGCAACTTTGATGCGCCCTACCTGTCTTAAAAACATCCAAACATGGACAAATAGATGTGTTCACGCACACAAATGTTTCTCCTGTGTGGTAATCGAACCCACGAGCGTTGGTGTCAAAGTCGCGTCATTCACGACCGCGCCACCGAGCTCGTCAAAATTCGTCAATGGTAATCCGAGCGCCATAAGACGCGGTCCTTACACACCTCAATCGCTTCTTAAATATTCATAGGTCCTTTCATAAACGCTCGCCGGTTCCTAGGACTTCTGATGTCAGGAGCCGTAGAACGCCTTCTGATAAAACACAGCCAAGTTGGCTGTAGTAGGTGATTCCTTGGCATTCCTTTCATTTTCACATTGTATATCTGTTTCTCCATTCTTTCCTCCTGTATTCTTTCTAACCATCAGGCATGTCTTTTCTTCTCCACTCTCTTTCTTACACAATCGTTGCGAACACAGCCAACAAGCGTTATGGCACAACGTGTCCTGGTCCTACTAATTCATTAGTGCCATTCCTCTCTTTAGCCAGAACAGCAAAATACTAAAAGCTAGAACTTATCGCGTACCGGTGGTGAGGTTATCTTTGTTTTTGTAGATGAAATCTCAACAACATTACCGGAAATCTTTTTGATTGATATAAAAGATACACTGATCATAAAATCATAAACCATGGTGCGGTCGATATTGCCCGTCCGTGATGCGATAAATATAGAACGTCAGAACAAGAGGGAACGATAACATCGTGAATAGATTTGCATATGTTTTATATCACATCCGTAGACGATAAAATGTATTCGACATTGACTCCTATTTATAAATAGATAGACAGTACCTGTATTTAATTCGTGAACCCTCTATTGCAATTGCGAACGGTTTTATAATTCACTAGTTCGACATTATTTGCTTTGAACCGTTTTTAAAAAAATAGAACAGTTTTGTGATGTTTTTTATATACCACTCAGAAAGTATTGCGAAAAAAGTTTTTATGTATTAGAGACAGGCCAGTTATAATTGGTACGTTCCAATTTCAAAATTTCCCACCATATTTTTTGCGAGCTAATTTAAATTATCGTGTCTCATTGAAAAATGGATGAATGATTCAAGTGTCGCCTGAAACTGGACGAATCGTACGATAGACTTCAAATGGTATTCATGGATGAAGGCCCTTCCAAGGCAACCGTGTATCTTTGGTATAACGACTAACATTGGGGGATTAAGAAAGAAGTGGACGCCCTTTGACGGCTTTTACGGAAGAAAACATGCTAGCAGTGAAAAATTTAATCCAAGATTGCGGAAGGCGATTGACGTATCAGAAGATTCAGCACATACTGGAGATTGAATCGGGAAATCTTCACGAGATTCTACACTTGCATCTTCGCGTGAGGAGGATAGTTCACGCTGGGTGCCGCACAACGTCACTGTTGTTCAGAAGCAGGCCCGAGTGGAATGGCGCCGTGATATGATACACAAATTTGAAGCAGGCTCGTATCGGCGTGTTTACGACATCATTACAGGTGATGAGTCCTGGATTTATCGATACGATCCAGTAACTAAGCACCAGTCGACGGTTTGGGTGTTTCAAAACGAATCCACGCCTACCAAAGTGAAGCGATCTAGAAGCGGGGAGAAGATTTTATTCGCAAGCTTTTTCAATTTGACAGACTACCTGGTGTCAGTTCCTTTACAGAACCAAAGAAGCATCAACGCCGAATGGTATACTACCAAATGCTTGGCAGAAGTTTTCTCTGTTGTGAGTAACAAGCGAATGAACACAGGGCTCCGCGGGCTACTGCTCCACCACGGCAACGTGCCCGCGAACACGGCGCTCAAAACGAGGGACCTCCTGGACAGCACGCCGGTCAAACTCCTGGTTCACTTCTTATTATTCCCGAAAATAAAAAATCAGCTCAAAGGGATACAATTTTCGTCGCTGACAGATGCGCTGTTAGCGTTCGAGCAGGCTGTAATGAGGTATCTGCGGTAGACTGGAAAGTGTTTCGAAAACTGGTTCAGACGCATGAAAACTTTGTATATAGGCTAGTGGAGAGTACTTTGATAAAAAAGATTTAATAAAAAAACATTTACCTATAAAAACGTAATTCTAAAACGTATGTTCTCTAATATCCAAACGGCTCAAAGTAGATACGAATTTGGTTCAAAATTCATTTGATGATAGCCATGATGATAAGCTAAAAAGTGTAATGGCTTTCATTGAAGTTAATGCCAGCTAACATGATATAGCGATGATGCAAAGAAGTCTATTTCACTTTTTTTTTTTATGCTTGTATAATATCTAAGATAGCTTTTAAGAGAGGTAGGGCGCATAAAGCAGCCTGTCTGGGAAGTACATCAACTTCACAGAAAACCGAAGGAGGGTTGTAGTGTTCCTATGTGTGAGTGAGGTCACCGATAAGCTCTTAATCAGATGCTGTGCTAGCAGCAGAGGTACCGCGCGTTCATAGGCTAAGGTAACCGCCCGACGTTGTATAAAAAAAACTTGCATGTTAGATACAAATAAAGTGGATGAGTAACTCGGATTGCACTGTTCCGTTTCAGGACGACTCATTTCACCCTCCCTTCGCGTTATTATACATGAATACTACTTTGACATTTTATTAGGCATACGTTAAATATAGAGGATTTTTTGTGTGCCCATTTAAAACCCCACCAGACCGGTTGGAGGTCGTTATCCTCTGCGAAGGACCTTGATGGCGTAATTGCGCGTGTCAGTATCCTCGTACGCGTAAGTCGATTAATGTCCACCGCATGCTATGGAGGGGTTCATTTGTCTCGAGCTTCTTGTGCTTCGGAGGGCACGCTGTCGTCGATCCCGACTGTTGTTGTTAGATGATAATCTATTCTATAGCTTTCACTTAGGTGTCTGCCTCCGCCAATTCGCAGTGGAACAACGTTGCGGAGTAAACTCAAAACTTTTTCAGTTAACGTGATATCCTATTGGTAGCAATGGAGTTATTGGTATGGATTGAGGATGTGAATGTACTAGTGGATGCTCAGCCATGCTGACGTTAAGGCTTATTTATTTTTAAATAAGTTATAATTAAGTTTCATAAAAAAACATGTAACGAGATAAAACCAGTAATAAATGAGTTATTTATGTCATCAATAGTAGAGATAACACCTATTTGTTTTTATTTCTTCATTGTTTCAATATAACAATGCAGATTGCATTATTATATGCAGACGAGATTAAAAGCTGATGTTTTATAAAACTTACTAACAGTGATTGACTTATAAGGCACAGGCAAACCGGTAGGTATATAAGGATGAATTTTGCGTAGGAATTTTTATAATTAAATATTTACTTAAGGAAGTATATAGAGGATGCAAAAATAATAAAATAAGAAGAGAAGTGATAGCTAAGTGAATAAAGAACTAACCGACTGGTTCGAATCCTAATATGGGCATGTACCATTAAATTCGTGTTTTCGGGTTGAAGTACATATTTGTAATTATCACTTGTTCGGCGGTGAAGAAAAACATAGTGAAGACACCCGTACATCCGAGCAGTTATATTTCGAAAGACGTGTAACTTGCTAAAGGCCTAGCTTTCACTCTGGAGTGTGGAGGTCTCGTAAAAATCAGTATCTTCGCCAAAAACCCTGCGCTTTGATAGCGGACCCCGCCAATTCGTTTATCTCCTATGTTATCTTCTTGATCTTCACCTACTACAGCGTTGGTCTCTCATTACACATTACATTGCATTTTGACGAGCCCGATGGCAGAGTAGTTAGCAATGGCTAGTTTAATACTAAGGCTTGTTTGTGGGTTCGATTCCCACACAAGGCAAACATTTGTGTGTATTGACATGTTTGTTTATTGGTCTTGTCTCTAAAAAAGACTCATTTTTAGAGACATCAATCACGGGTCATACAATAAATTGTGCTGCGAGCCTCGAGCTTAAGCTCATGGCTTTTTCGGATTGTAGCCACCCCCGCGTATATAATTCTTGCTAATGGAGTTGCGTGATCGCAGTGGGGTAGGGCGAACCAAAGCAGCCTCACTTTAGAAGTACCTTACAGAACACCGCACCCAAATAACAACTTCCTGGAGGGCTATTGTGTTCCTGCGAGTGAGTGAGGTTACTAATTAAGCTCTTAAGGAGTAGATATGTTAAGATCATAGCAGCATGCGAACAATAACCTGTATGTTGAGTGTTTATTAATCGTAACCACTTTACATATGGTGGGCGGTATGCATGTATAATGTTATCCTTTTTACTAATATACATATTAAAAGTATTAAAAATAAATTTTAATTGTCATAGATGGAACTGCAATTTTACTAATAATTCCCTATTTTCACCAGCTCGACTGCCTGTATTACGATTTGGGCCTGCCGCATAGAGACGCCACTGATGACCAGGTGACAATAGACGCAGCACACGCTATCCTCAAGCACAATGTGGGCATTAAGTGTGCCACTATCACTCCCGACGAGCAACGAGTTGAAGGTAGGTGAAGGCAATTGTAGCTATTTTTTTTTCCACACTGCATAACTATCACGCACACACCAAAAATTATACTATATATTTCAATTTAATATAGAGTTGCTATCCAATTTCTAATTCTAAATTCGCATAAGTGAATGCCTATTCCCTCACTTGGGTGTACGTTTGTCTGTTCTTCAGTCAGTTTGTCACAAGGTCGCAGAAACGATACAAGCTTTAAATTTGGCACTGCGCTTTAATTATACAAATCGACCAAGTGCGAGTCGGACACGCATACAAGGGTTCCGTACAATCGTGTTAAAAAAAAGAAACGTTTTTTGTATGGAGACTGCCTTTAATTTTTAGTTAAACTAAAAGTTACTGGGAAAATTTCAAGTGTCTACCCATTATTGTTCTAAATATACACAAAGTGTACACTGTGATGTGACAGACGGACCAAATGACGGATAGACACTGGAGTCTAACAACGTCCCGTTCGCACTCTTTGGATTAGTTAGAAGTATTTTTAATTAATAAGTTAATAATTTTATTAAAGAATATTATGTGGAATATGAAACCCATATTTTTGTTATATTTAATATATATTTAATACATAAAATAATACCCTATCCTTTTGCCATGTATCTGTGACGATATAACATTCCATATGTCAGTATCACGTCTCGCCCCCATGTTGTACATCGCATGTATGAACGTTGTATAAATAATTACTATCATTGATATTAATTACCGTTTAGTTTGATCGCGCAATGGCACTGACGAACACAATGAAGTTAAATGTGAGATGGAAGTAGTATAGGATAAATGATAATTATAATGGATAGGCGATAATATAGGATAAATGGAAACCTTTGTCTATTTCTGTAAGCAATAATGTTGAACAAAGACGTCGGTACGGTACCGTAGGTAATATAAGTCAATGAAGAAAGACTTCTTCAACATTATTCCTTACAGAAATGTAACCGTTTTAAATGTAACAAAATATGTTTAACCTTCTCACGAAGAGTGGGCCTCGGTGGCCTTTTTTTTTCCTTCGACGTCCGGACCCATGTTGCAAATACAATGAAACTAAACTTTGTCAAAAATATTTCCTATTCTCGTAGTCTATATAACTAGTCTGGCCATAAATACTATTACATAGAAACTTTTTTTTTTTTAACTCTTTAATTATTTTAAATTTGGAACGCGTTTATTATGTTAAAATCTTCTTTCTATTTCCCGCCGGTTTACATATTTTCTTCGTGTTTATTATCAAATTACCATATGAAATGGGGTGTTAAAGAAAATAGGATTGCAGTGATTACCATGCACAAAGTGGGTATTGAGTTGGTATCAGCCGTATGTTGAAGACAATAAAAGATCGGGGCGACCGCGTGCTGTTAGAACTACAAAGGCTGATAATGCTGTTAAAGCCAGAATTCGCCGAAACCCCGTAACCACTCTGCGCTCTTCTATCTGAAATTAACTTCCACATTCGAGCGTTTTCGTATTAATTATAACTACTTCCATTTCTTCTTTGCTTATTGGCAGAAGCAAAGCACCGCGCGTCAATGATGAAGTAGTCTGCTCTATAGATTATGATATAGTCAACACGCCAAGTCATTTACAATAAGGGGCCTGATATTTTTTGCATCGGGACCCCTGGGGTCCTAACTAGCGTACCCTATTTAAAAGAATAATCGAAATCGCAGCAAAAACACAATTGCATTGTGCCCAGGATAAAAGGAAAGAAGCGTAAAGTGGATGTTTTTTTCAACACCACTTTAGTTATTCATCAATTTTTTTCTAAAATATTGGATCTTCCAATGAGCACAATACTGAGTTCTACAATTGTTCAAAAACCAGGTCCAACGAAGTTATACGTAAACAAAGGAATAAATACCTACACCGGTCATAACTTCTGTTACAAATGAATATGCATTTATTTTTTTATCAAGTAATGTAAAATGTAATACTTATGAAAGTCTCAGCAAAAAAAAAAGATTCTATTCCAGACGGCCACGGCCATTTGGCTTTGATACAGGCCTTTAATCTGTCTGGCCACGAATATATGGATTTACGCACTGTTTCCATGGGAAATTTAGCCATTGCTTGCTCCAGACAGACAGTTTCTTAAGAGACACAATGTCGGCGTGTCGTTTCGAGCAGGCCATGTCCTCTAAAACTGACCATAATTTGTAGTCTGAGCTAGACGAGGGTCAGTCTTCAGATCTTACAAAGTCCAGAACATTGGTTTTGAGTCAGGCTTGGGGAGTTCGTACCTAGTGGTGTATCGTCCTGATGGAAAGTACACAGTAAATTTTTTAAAAGTGTATTGCAGAGAGGCTTCGCAACACGATCCAAAACGGTCTCTTGATATACTTTGGCTGAAGTCTTCACTCCTTTTTCACAAAAATGAAGCTTTGTGACTCCTTGATAAGTCACTCCCACCAAACCATTACAGACGCAGGATGATGACCACGGTGTACCTTTCCGATCGTTAGGGCGGCTTCTTTAGAGCTGTGTTCTTCAACCGTGAAAATTTTTTCATCAGTGAAGAGGATATTTCTGTGGCTTTCACTTGCGTATCGGGATAGAAGACGTTTTGATCGATCTACTCTTCAACTGTAGGGTTTGATTTAGGTCATGTCCTGTATATCACCGATAAGCTCCGGGCTTCACATCTTGTTTTATTATATGCGACAAAGTCCTGCATGAATCTTCATGTCTCGTTAGAAGATTTTTTGTTTCTGTATTATTTATTATCTTTATTCACTGTCTCTCTGTTTACAGGTCATGGTAAATTAAATTTATTAAATTTAAATTTGACCGTATATTTCGTTTATTTTCGAAAACGATTAAAAATATTATTTTCTAAGAAAACCTACTCCCTCTATCTGAAGTCAGTTAAAATACGGTTAAGTGGAAGTCCGGTGTAGGGTACTGAACCTAATTTTACTTCTACAAAGTCGGAAGGCATACGATCCATCTTATGTAAAGGGATATTAAAGAAAATAGGATTGCAGCGATTAGCCCTGCAATCCTATTTTCTTTAACACCCCATTCCATATTGTAGGTAATTTGATAATAAACAAGCAAAAAATATGTAACTGCCTAAAAAAAACTAAAAACTGCCGGAAATCTAAAGAAGTTTTGACACAATAAACGTGTTCCAAATTCAAAATAATTAAAGAGTTGAAAGAAAGAAAAGTTTCTATGTAACAGTATTTATGACCAGACTAGTTACTATGTTATATCAACGTGTGTTGCCGACCCGAAAAACTATTAACAGAACGAGATCCGTTTGTTCATAAAATACGTTAAAAGTTGATTTCTTAAAAAAAATCGTCAATATGATTATATCGTAGTATCGTTGAAATGTTTTTTTTCATTAAGTGATTGCAGAGATACACTCGTTCAGGCGGTATTCAATATTAAAATTTAGAGTAGGCAAGAATAAGATATTAAAAGCCAACAGACAACAAAGATATTGACGTAGTAATGTAATATTGTTGATAATCAATAATCTATACATACATGGCGATAGCTTATGTCCCGTATAAACTTTTGCCTTTCTTTTTATTTCGGAATTGTTTAGAATTGCTTCTTAAAAAACCAAATTGTACGCGTACAAAGTAGCGGGCAGCTGCTATTTAATTATTATATAAACTACTTGCTTGCAGCTTCAATTTCATGTTTATTATTAATACAAATAATAAAAATGGAATTGATGGAGCGTCGCGTTGTTTAACACAGCAATTCCCCATTCGTTAATTAGCAGGAAGCATCTCTTGCAAGTGAACTTGCATTTAAGAAAGGCTTTTGAACGAAAAAAACCATTACCGTTTTTGAAGTTAAAATTGTTTTTTTTATAGAATTCAAACTGAAAAAGATGTGGCTGAGTCCGAATGGAACAATACGTAACATCCTGGGCGGCACCGTGTTCCGCGAGCCCATCATGTGCGCGAGCATCCCGCGCGTGGTGCCCGGCTGGCACAACCCCATCGTCATTGGCCGTCACGCGCACGGCGACCAGTACAAGGCCCAAGATTTTGTAGTGTCTAAACCAGGAAAGGTGAGATAAGCAAACATAATTACCTAAAACTTCGATCTCTGTCCGCCTATCTGTTTTAAATGTTCTCACACATGAATGACGAGCTCAGTGGCGCATTGATTTACTTACCACTTACTTACGTACTTTGATACCAACGCTCGTGAGTTCGATTCCCACACAGGATAAACATTCGTGTGCATAAACATGTATCTTTATCTTGGTCTGATTGTTTTAAAGAAAGGTAGGGCGCATAAAAGCAGGAGTCAGCTTAAGGCGTTAGCCGCGGAGGTGGCATCGCGCGAGTGATGAACATATTATGCTTGTATGCCTTCCGACTTTGTAGAATTTTTTTTTGTGGTTCAGTGCCCTACACCGGACTTCCACTTAATTATCCGTATTTTAACTGATTTCAGATCGAGGGAGTAGGTTTTTTTTAGCAAATTAATTTTTTAATCATTTCCGAAAATAAGCGAAATTTATTGTCTACGGGCCCGTGACCTGTGAAAAGAGAGATAGTGAATAAAGAATAAGAAATAATACAGAATACTCTACTCGTTATGCTCTTCGGCCACAGAACCCAAATTAGATTGTTTTTGTGTGGAATTTTCAAGAATATGTAATTCTTCTAAGAAAGTATTTTCGCGTGTTAGACTATCAATCACTGCTGTCAATGCATATATGCAAACTGTCGGATAAGAAGTATAACGTTCGTTACTTTTGTTATAAAAGTAAAAGTAAATACTTTGATAAGTTTGTTTATATTAATCGGCACTCGATTTAGGCATGATTGACAAATGATGGATCTAAATTTTATCATTCGTGTCAATCGTAACACCGCTCAAAGACTGTCGTGAAAACAATGAGTAATAAAATCTTATCGACGTTAACGTCAGTGATTACTCCTTACGATCGTCTGCAATGTAGAAACAGGAGTTTTATCAGGAGGGGATGTCAGGCGCCCTAGAAACCGGTGTGCCAGCGTGCATGTGAGATGTTTAATCACCGTTCTCTCTGCCTAACGCAAGGAACGGCGGGAAGAAAGAGACTTCGAGGAAACAATCAAAACATTAACTTATACATCGTCTTACTGCTAGGATACGGATCTCCTTCGATCGGATAGGTTTTCATACGGCCCGTATGTCATTAGACTAAATACTTGGGTTAGAAATTGTCATCTATATACATCGGTTAGAACTGAGACGGCTACCCTCCGTAGAGAGAATATGGTGGACATTGCTTGTGTTCGTTAAGCCCTTCCTCATTCTTAAAATGTAGATTACACCTTCCTTAAAAACATTAAAAAGTTTTTTATACAACGTCAGCCATCTTACGACCCCCCCTGATGTAAAGTGGTTACCATAGCCTTTGAACGCTACCATATATTTTGATATAGAAAATATTGCTTGCGCGTTGCTCACCCCTGTTGCTGTGTTAATACGAGTAGCACGCGTGGGTAAGTTAATCTCACTAACTCGCAAGAACACAACACTCCTCCAGGGTGGTATTACTTGGTTTTGGATTTTCTGTTTGAGAATCGAACTCACGGGCCTTGGAGTTTAAGTAGCGATGTGTCGTCGTGTGTGTATGTGGCTCGTCAAATGTTTATACAGGATGTGAGATGAAGAAATCATAATGCTCTTCATAATCGTAGCAGATTTATTTGTCGAATGATCATTTCCGCTCTTTGAATATAAAAATGTAGTTATTTACAAAAGTATATTATTGTTGATGTAGTAGGAAATGTATTAAACGTTCTCTTAATTTACAGGTAGAGTTAGTATACACAGGGGCAGACGGGTCTACTGAGAAATATTTGTTGTACGACTTCAAGTCCGCCGGCGTAGCCCTGGGCATGTATAACACCGACGAATCAATTCGTGCGTTCGCGCATTCCAGTTTTCAAGTAAGTTTTCTTACGTATTTCAACTGTTATCGAAGCTGTTATCAGTGTATTACAAAACGCTTCATTAACACGTAAAGGTGCCACGCAAAATAATAATGTTTTATTTACACATCTGTACAGGTGGCGCTTCAAAAGAATTATCCATTGTATTTATCCACGAAGAATACCATTCTAAAGCGTTACGATGGGCGATTCAAGGACATATTTGAAGAAATCTATCAGAAGTAAGATTTTACAAGTAAAATAGTGTTTAATTCAAAACACAATACAGTTTTCCATTATTTACATTCACATCCCGGGCACTTTGTACAGATTAAGTTTGGATTTTAGTTGTACAAACTATTTAGTGAAGAAATCATTACATGAATTGTGCAAGGGGCTCAACATTATCTTTACAGCTATATCAACTAAATTTGAACATGGTGCACCTTACCATTAGCAAACGACGCCAAAGAAATAGGCAATAGCGATATTCAATAATGATATACCTAGCCAGGGAAAACCCTCTACTCGGGAGATTGCTGCGAGTAATAGTTCCCCAGAGGGTTGTTGTGCTCGTGCGAGGTAGGTAAAAAGTTCCTAAAGACTTGCTACGTAAGCTACTGGGGTGATCTTCTCTCTGCCAGCATCTACCTAGGTATAACCGTTACACATCAGGCGGGCGGGCTAGTACAAAAACATGAAAGAAGAACAAACATACATACTTCTGAATTAATAGATTTCGAAATAAGGTTCGGTATTTGACAAACATGTGGAAATGGTAATGGAATTTTAGATTAGGTTACTCTTATTAAAACATATTATATTATGTCAATATAATGTACTCGTAATCAGAATCATAAAATTAAAATGACGAGCTCGGTGGCTCAGTCGTGAATGACGCGACTTTGACACCGACGCTCGTGGGTTCGATTCCCACACAAGACAAACAGACATGTTCATGCACATGTCTGTTTGTCTTGGTTTGGATGTTTTAAGAGAGGTAGGGCGCATCTAAGCAGCCCGTCTGGAGAAGTATCCCACGAGGTCACCAGTAAGCTCCTAAGTAGTCTCTGTTTTAGCAGCAGAAGAGGCATCGCGCGAGTGATTCTTAATGTATTACAAGTGTTTATAGGCTACCGTAACCGCTTTACATCAGGTGGGCCGTATGCTTGTATGCCTTCCGATGTAGTGTAAAAAAATGGACGATCTTCCTGTTAAAACGATCTGACCTGGACAATAATATCGTACGGAGATATACAATCAATAGAATTCGGTCCAGAGACGTAGGTAAAAAATAATATCGTTTCAGGGATTACAAGAAACAGTTCGAGGATGCAAAGATCTGGTATGAACATCGTCTTATCGACGACATGGTGGCGCAGGCCATAAAGAGCGCTGGTGGGTTCGTGTGGGCGTGCAAGAACTACGACGGCGACGTGCAATCAGACATCGTCGCGCAGGTATGGTAACATTGTCGCGGATCTGCTGTGCTGTACCTCACCATTTACCATCCACACTACTCCCCTACAGTGTTTTTGAGCAAAGAGCTGGAGGCTAGTACTCAGAGCTGCTAATGGGTACATCGCCCGTGAGAGAGAAATGCTGGATGTGGCTAATATAAAATTGCATTCAAGACCCTAGAGACCATATACGTCAGTACAATGACAATGTAAAAGGTACATAAACAATTTACTAGTACTTAATATTTCTGTTACTAAAATATTTTATTGTAATTTTTTTTCATTATTTAATTAAATATTTATTGCAGCTTATTTTGAAAATAAGTTAGTCGTTGAACTTCCATGATACGTAGTCTATATAGGTACAGATCTTAGTTACAAAATTAAAACGTTTTAAAGGTGCTTTCCATAATTAAAACTGTTAGTTTGTTTCCATAAAAACACGTTCATGAGCTATTATGAGCGATAATTATGTTGACAAAATATAGTTTACGTTTGTTTACTAACGTTGACATTGACCTTGTTTTTATCTTATGTTAAAGTGTACAGTGATACCAGCAAAGGTTACATTGGAAGTTTTGTAGTGAATACAGAAAAATTGAGAATCCACAAGTGCGCTCTGCGTATGTTTTAGAATTCTACGGCACACGAGTACGGTATACTACTGCATAATGCCTCTCATCCTTAACTTGTAACAAAATAAACATTTTTTAATGATTTTAGATTACACTGTAATTAAGGACTAGTAGTACAAAGTAACTTTAAAAATTGTAATGCAAATTTCTTTATTTATCTCTTCACAATCTTACTTATTTGGTAGGTTTACAACGAATATAAATAAATGACAAGACAAGATTGACAGATACCTGAACTTAGGTATGAGCCTGTGACTCTAGTCACCATAAATTATTTTATTCAAAGTTGTATGTAATATAACATAATATACGCTCAAGTACACAATTATACGGATCTTCCGTATAATTGTGTACTTGAGCGTATATTATGACTATATTCTAATGTGTTGGTTAGCTAAGCGCCGCGGATTCAGCACTACTGCAGAAAAATATTATTTATTCGTGTGGTCCATTAGGTCACATCAGCCTTTTTGGTCTACACTTAAGAAGTATCCGTTTAGCGTAGAGTAAATTAAAAACGTTTTCGCTTTTAATCGGAGTGTAGTACGGGGTATTTTTTCACAGGCATTTTTTCGAAAAATGATAAGTAATGTTTTGTTACCTTTTATCACACTGTAATTGTGGGCCGGCCTATAAGTTATGGGAAATAAGGTGCTTTTGTTTTTGATTCACATTGGGGTGTTTTCCAATTTCAATAGAGAAGATGGTTGGCAAGTACCACCTGCTTGGGGTCCAGTTCTAAAAATAATCAAGTCACAAACCCAGAGATCTACTCAAACACACTCGGACACCGTGAGCGATTTTTGTGTGAATCGGAACATATATAATTAATCCATCCATGGCAGTAGATGTAATAATTGAATAATCAATGTAAGACAAGTGTCACCTTAATGTTCCTGCAAGGCATTCGAAACGTCAGGTTCAACAAAATAAATTAAACACGCGATACTTCCGTTACAAAAATTGTTTAATTCAATGTATAACAATCGCGAAAACCTAAGACAATAATGCAGATATAGTTTTAAAAACGCCGTTCATCCGATTGATGTGATAATAAACGTTATTAACCTATTTAGTTTAACCTATTTTCTGGCAGCTGCACCACACACAATAAGGGTTAATTCTACCTGAAAAAGCAGGTCAAAAAATGGCCGAGTATATTGAATCTTAACTAAAGAAAAAAATTCAATTTTAATTGATGCGATAAAAAGGTAGTGCGGCGAAAGGAGGAACCACATAGCCGCAGGATCCTTGTAGCGACTAGTCAAATGAGGTATCGCGCGGTACGAGTAGCATATGCACTTTAAGTGGGAATTGACTCTAAGAATCGTGATGGATAAGGCTGTTTTTAATTATTTTATTTGACAAACTTGTGCCATCCCATCACGGTGGCAATTTGAGGTTTCATAATAATATTATTGAATAACCGTCATGTAAAGGAAGTTGTGAAACTGGAAAGTAAATATTGTGTTCACTCCAAACAACTTGAAGTGAAGAGCTAATTTTATTTTCATGAACTGTTTGCAACGATTACGTGATTTATTTAGCTACGGCCAAATATCGTGATCCTACAAAACTACGTAAACATTAACGATCTATTTTAACTTCAAATCAAATATTTTTTGTGAGCCAAATTCAATAGCTAGTCGAATACTGCCGCGGATGCTGCTGCCAAAATTGGAACCAATTTATGTATTATTATTGTAGTATCTTTTACACTTCGACCATCAGGACTATATTTTCACCAATAAGCCGATAAGAGCAGCTATGTTGATCCGACAATTAGCCAATAAGAGCTATGCATTTTACTTTAACCCCCCACCGGTAGCGGTGAATTGATTTACTATGTAAAATTGGTTTCATCGGTTCTCCATAGGTTATTTCCTTCATTATTATAATATATGCATGCGATATGTGGGGTACACAATTTGTTTATTATTATTGTAGTATCTTTGACACTTATAACCCAGTAATCCCTTTCGGACCCGCATCATAACACGTACCATCCATGAAGATTGTCCCTCATTCCCACGGAGGAACACATCAACCCTCTAGGAAGTTGTTATTAGGCTGCGATATTCTGTGAGGTGGAGTACTTTCCCAAACGGGCTGCTTTGATGCGCCCTACTTCTCTTAATAACACCCAGACAAACAAATATGTTCATGCACACAAATGATTGTCCGGTGTGGGAGTAGATCCCACGAACGTTGGTGTCAAAGTAACGTAACACCACTCCACTGCGCCACCGAGCTCGTCATATATAATTTACGTTATAAAATTTATGTACATTATGTTAGGTTTATTTATGAGTTATTTGTACATGTAGTTAAATACCACAGTGGCCACAGTCGTGCATACCTGCATTCTCAATGAAGACTGGATATTACAAATATTTAATGTCGATAAACTTTAAAAAAAAGTTTAGGGAACTGGTTATAGGATTTTGTTAAACCAAGGAAAGAGTGGTAGACGCTTTATCATTTCGCGTGGAGCACACTACTACTACGCTAAGACCATCTAAGTCTTTGAACATAATACACCTACATGTCATTTTAACCAAGTCACTGTTGAATTACATATTATAGTTACGTGTAATACGTGATATTAAATGGTATGTAGAGTTTAATGTTGCCGGCAGCAAGCGACACTTGTGTCGTAAAATGATCTATCACATAATAGCCTGTAACTAGATCAGTTATACGGCTTTTACCTCTCATATATATATGTAATGAATTGGGGTCAACACAGTTCATGAATATGGAGGGTTAAATTCCTCTAATGTATATCGAAGGTTCTTGGGGAAGTATATACGTATTATGCATGTAGCAAGTATCCTAACATTTATATTGTAATTATATAGGTGTAGAACGTGTTCTATACCTAATAAATACTGAAACAAAGAAAAAAAAAATTTCAATTGCAAATAACATTTATTACTTTTACAATTTGTTAGTGTAATACATAAATATAAAACAATTTAAAATATAAAAAGCTTATTCGAAGTGGTCTCCATTGGCTGCCATACAGTCCTTTAAACGTTGAGGCCAGTTATCAATAGAAGCTCGCACTCTTTTCATGGGAAAATTCTTCACTGCCAATCGTACGGATTGTTTTAGAGACTCCAAATTATCATGGCGTTTAGAGAACAGCGTATTCTATAAAACTGACCATAAATCATAATCCAGCGGGTTAACATCGGGACGACGGCCAGTCTTCAGCTCTGATGAAGTCCGAAACGTTAGTTTCCAACCAAGACTGCGTAGACCGAGCTTTATGACCCGGCGCCGAGTCTTGCTGGAAGGATCATTCTTGGTTATTGAACATGGTGTTGTTAAGGGGCTTCACTACCTTCTCAAGAATGGTATCTTGATAGACTTGCGTCGATGTTTTGATACCTTTTGCACAAAAGTATGGCTCAGTTACTCCTTTATAGCTAATACCCCACCCAACCATCACTGAAGTCGGGATAGTGCCCACGTTGCACTCTGCCGACTAATTGGGAAGCTTCCTTAGAGCTTTGAGCATGAATACGGTCATTTTGTTTGTTAAAATGTTGCTCAATTGTAAAAATTTTCTCATCCGTAAACAAAATTTTTCTGTGACCTCCCTTTGCGTACCGCTTCAGTAGTTGTTTGGATTTTACCATCCTATTATTTTTTAAATTATCAGTTAAGAAATGACCAATACGTCTCTTATAGACTGCAAGTCCTAAGTCATCTTTTAAAATACGCGACATGGTTCTACGTAGGTGCTATCTTCATCTCCCGAGATAAAATCTTTTGCTTTCGGACAGGATTTCTTCGAATTCTTTCCCTTACTGCTTTGACCACCTTTTTCGTACGAACACTACGTGGACGGCCAGATCTTTTTCTGTCACAAACAGAGGAGGTCTCGTTGTAACCAGCGAATTTAAAAAGCATGCTTTTTAAGTTCGCTGGTTGTACCTATTAATAGCCCGGTACACAAACATTTTACTAATACCAAGCGTATGGAGAGTTTTAAAAATTGCATTTGGCTCCATACCTACTTTCTGTAATGCAATCACAGCGATTCGGTTCTCTTTATCACCCCACGCCATTTTAATATCGCAAAATATTGTACAATGTATTGGCGCCAAAATGAGAAAATTCAATGAACAATCATAATAAAAATGACAGATTCCAAATTCAAATGTAATATTTTGTTTATTTTTAATTGTAACAGTATTTATGGCCGAACTAAGTATATATAATCAAAAAAATTTATTGTACTTGAGAAACATAACTCGTTACAACATTTAACTCACAATATTTAAAGAATGCAAGTTACGTGAAAAAAAAATTGAAAATAAAATATATACTATTTTTCGTGGGAGATACAATTATTTCTATTACCTACAATCAAAATTTATTTGAGCAAAATACAATTTAAATATAAATAAAGCTGTTAAAAAAGTCTTTTCTACATGCACTTTTTTGCGTTAGAATTACTATTGTATATATTTTAAAAGTTTTAATTAGTGTTATACATATAATCAAGAGAAGGCATTATGTACAGATATTTAGATTTTTATAATGATAACTAATAATATATTTATTAGTTACCTATCATACTTGAATCGTTATCATCAAAGAAATTTCAGCAGTCTAAATCTAAATCTTTGGTTATCATTTCATAATATGTATATTGTGTTATATAATGAAATTGTTTGCGTAAAGTTCCACGTACGTCTGTAGATATTTTTTTATGTTTGTGTTATTTCCTTAAGATTCTGATAAGATTACTTGTAGTTCTTCTGGAAAACTACTGCTCCAGTTTTTTTTATACAACTGGTGGCAAAGAGGCGAACAAGCGTACGGCTTGCCTGATGGTAAACAATTACCATAGTCTATGGACACTTGCAACACGTATACCTATATGGCTGATATGTTATATTATGATGAGAGAGTACTGTATATATAAAACTGTATACCACAAGGTTTTCTTTGATCTCAACCAATTTTAGTATACATTTTAAATAGTTTCCTTTTAGTTTTGGCAGTCATCGATATGCGATAATATATTTTTCTCGAAAATTGAGGAATTAATCGATAGGTATCTTGTTTGCGAACCACACTCTTAAACAAACGTATAAAAAACTCTGGGTGTCAAGTTTGGCTCAATGAGGTATGGGGTATTCGGACCAAAATTAGCCGATATGTATGGCATACTACGACCTGCCCGCTTTATCTGTTTCAACTAGTTTCACAGTATTGTCTTACGGTATACTGTTGTGGGATATAGAATCAATTGTTATTTTTCACAACAAACTTTTGCTCTATTTATAACATCAGGTAAACAGGTTTTCCAAAAAATAAATACTCTTATGGACGATCTGAAAAAGACCTACATTGACAAGGTCCTTCTTAGGCTATGGTCGATTTTGAAATTTACTTTAAAAAATGCCAAGAATACAAAAATGGCATGAAATGAATGAATAGTAATCGTGTAACATAAAATATGACAGACTTGCCGAAATAAAAAAATCGAGTAGAGTTTAACATTAAAATAATGTGTTGCAGGGTTATGGTTCCCTGGGTATGATGACGTCAGTGCTGATGTGTCCTGACGGCCGCACTGTGGAATCTGAAGCTGCGCACGGAACGGTGACACGTCATTACCGTATGCACCAGCAAGGCAAGCCCACTTCCACTAACCCTGTGGCTTCAATCTACGCGTGGACGAGAGGGCTTGTCCACCGAGCTAAGTTGGACGGCACACCCGAATTGGAGAAGTTCGCAATCGCCCTGGAACAGGTAAATATAACGGATGTACTTGGAAGCATAGGTGTTAAGATAAGAGGAGGCATGCTCCGTTGGTTCGGACGTGTAGAAAGAATGCACGAGGAGATTATCTAAAAACAGATATACAGCGCCAAAGTGTAATGATGTAGGGGCCGTGGAAGACTAAGATTCACTTACCTATGCCTAGTTTTTATCAGAAGGTGATGTTAAGAGGGCGCCCAAAGTTAAGTGGCGCCCTCATTTTGTTTTTATTAATAACGCTGAATTTAAGACCAATTCCAAAAAAAAAGCGGTCTATACGGGCACTGATATAAGCAATAATTAAAATTTTGGTTACTTGTCATAGATAATAAATACAAGATATGTTTCAAAAAAACGTAAATATGGTTCTTCAGTATAGAGCGTTTTTTTGGAATTGGTCTTAAATTCAGCGTTATTAATAAAAACAAAATGAGGGCGCCACTTAGCTTTGTCCGCCCTCTTAAGAACCCTAGAAACCAGCGAGCGTGCATGAGAAGAGTTATGAATGTTAAAGAAACGAATGAGATGTGCAAGAATCGAGTCATGTGGCGCTCGGTTCTCTCCGCTTACCATCTACCCAAGGGATTTGGTCTGAAGATTTAGATAGATAAATGTAGTAATCAAACCAGTTCATTGAATCTGAGTGACGGATAATTACGTATGTAGTTATCCAGAGTCTTATTTTGTGAAGACAACAGCAGGAGCCCGGGCAGAGACGAGCACAGCAATTGGACAAGCAATTGATTTCTCATTTGAGTATATTGGCGTACGTAGTAGTTTCGAGGTAAAATTACTGAAATGAAAAAGGCTTTTTTGTGAACGTTTACACATCCCAAGGAACCATGCAATATTCCATTGCAAAGTTCCTAGGCCCAGCGCTTTGTGTGATTATAAATGAATGATGCTACGGATTATACGTGGGTAGTGGTACTATTTTTCAATATTTATATGCCATAAAGATCACTTTGATTGTGCACGAGTACGTGCATCACTATTTTTTTTTTCGCGAAAAAGACGTTCATAACAGCAACAACGCTGTTCTTGTACGAGTCTGGAACTCTAGGATTATTACGAGATTGTGGGAGTACTTGTGTGGATATTGTACACTGACTCAGAATCTTTCTGGTGCAAGACCATTGGTTCTTAGCTATGCGCTCTACCACTAGCGTCTCAGTTGATCTTGCCGTAAATCTACTCGATTCAGAGTCTACTGCGTAGAAATATTCTTCACATAGTTATCACATGCTATCTTGTATGTGTATCTTCACGCCATGTGGCTTGCGGAATAGGCATAGGATGTAGTAGATAGATGATAGTTAAGCAAGTAGGTCAGCTAAATAACAACTCCTTTGAGTCTTTTTTGTGTTCCTGCAAATTAGTGAGGTTATCAGGAAGACTTCATAGGCTGCGGTAACAACTTCATATTAGGCCATATGCTTTTATGCGTACGCCATGTATAAGAAAAAATGTGAATGAAATAACAAATTTCACTAGATCTTTTTGATTTCAATCTCAGTTTTAAAGTTCTATCGAATACTATGTTCAATGTAATTTGTTTCGCGATAAAAAAGTAATAAATGTTTAATAGGTGATTGCCGGGACGCCGGCAGGTCACGTTTTATTATAAAGGCTGATAAACTGTTAATTGCCTCGAATTCTAAATCTGTGTCTAACATAACAAAAATACATGTGACTTTATTATTTTGTACATTACAAACGTATAAAATAAAAAAAGCCGGACGTCGCGTTTGCATAGAACAGTATGAGATATTACGTATCCGTGAGCACGTCACGCAAGCGGTGTGCCATGTCTTATACAATTCCATACATTACAATGCAAATGGTACGTATATTGCACGTTTATCTGTACGAAGCCAGTGTCTTTTGGCCTTTCCCGACGATTTGTTATTTTGGCCAATTATTCTGATAGACACCAAAGTCATGAGAAATTGCCTTGTATTATTTTTTACGTATTTTTTATTGTTCTTCTTTCTAGCATTATCCCGTTTCCTAAGCCTAAGGATTTTTAAGTAGAGTGAGTGCCGTCAGACGAGCTCGGTGGCGCAGTGGCGCTGTTACGTTACTTTGACACCAACGCTTGTGGGTTCGATTCCCACACACGACACACATCTGGTCTGGTCTCTGGTCTGGGTATCTTTACGAGAGGTAGGGCGCATTAAAGCAGCCCTTCTGGGAAAGTACCTCCACCCCACAGAAAACCACAGCCAAATAACAACTCCCTAGAGGGTTGTTGTGTTCTTGCCCATGAGTGACGTCACCAAAAAGCTCCTATGAAGTTGCTGTATTAGCAGCAGAGGTGGCATCCCGCGAGTGATACATTTATAAAAAATTTAGTAGTAGGTACACGCGCACACCAAGATTCGAACCTGAGACCATCCGATAATAGATCGGTTCTTTATCAACTGGGCTGACACTGCTCTATGTAGTAGAATTTAATATCCGATTATATAGCAAAAACTATAACTTACTGACATTATGATGATGATATGATTACAAACTGCTCAACTGAAACAGCTGGATCTAGAAACTTGAAATTTTATATTAGCTATCACTGGATTACCAAGTACACGAGCGCCAAATCGCGGGTGATAAGCAAATACGGGTATTGAAAATTTAATCTAATATTCATTGCCTAACTCACGCATTTTCAATGGAACATTTGGTGGTGGTTTGAACATGGTTTTTCCATAGGTGAGATAGTCATCCTGACATTTGTGTCATTAACTATCACGTAATTTAGTGACGGCGACACAAATTAATACTGTTATCTGTCTTTCAGGTTCTGAATAATTAATTATCAATAATTTGTGATTATGAATATACAAGTATACATTTTTTTTTTTATACTACTAAGGTGGCAATCAAGCATACGGCCTGCTGATGTTAAACAATCACCGTAGCCTATGGACATTTGCAACACCAGGGGCGTCACTCATGCGTTGCCGACCCTCTAAAAAACCTCTTCACGCATTTCTTGAAGAACTTCATGCTGTAGTTCCTTGGAAAAACCTCGGCTGGGAGCTCATTCCACATCCCGCCTGATGTAATGTTGCAACACATTGAGTATCTCTCGCGCGATGCTACCTCTGCTGCTAACATAGCTACTCCTTAGGAGTTTCCTGGTGACCTCACTCAATCGCAGGAACGCAACAACTCTTCAGCGAGTTGTTATTTGGCTGCGGTTTTCTGTGAGGTGGAGGTACATCCGCAGACGGGATGCTTTGATGTGTCATGCCTCTTAAAACCCCCAGACCAAGACAGCTTTTTGGTAACTGAATGTGTAATATTTTGTAATTCCTTGATGTTTTCTGTCCACAGGCTTGCGTTGAATGCATTGATGGGGGCAAAATGACGAAGGACTTAGTAATTTGCATCCACGGCCTGGCCAACACTAAAGAGGGCATGTATTTAAACACCGAAGACTTCCTGTTGGCCATAGCCGACCAACTCGAACGCAAACTTTCAAAGTAAACGCAAAAATAGACTTCCCAAGCGAAGAAATCATTTAGTGATGTAAGAATTAAATCAATTCCTTCATAATTGAAATTTGTATACATTCTTTTGATACTTACCAATTCCCTTAATTTATAACTTTTATTTATCTCTTATTTTATTATTTCTTTGTAGCTTGTAGCATAATACAGTGTGTCATTTAAGCTACAAGAACATAGTGCGTACAGCGTCAAAATATTGTTGTGTTGTGAACGTGATGAATATGAAACAAGCGCGTGCTGTGCACATATTACGATAGCGTTATTCCAGTGTGTATGTCCATTAACGTGTCTCATAATGAATTTTAGTCGAAAACGTGATAAACTTTACACGGTACTTTAGTTCAGACCATTTTTTTCTAAACTAGTTAGTAAATTATATATAATACATTCTGAAAAGAATTGAACGTGTGATATATTAGGCAAATACTGTTGGATACACCTTTTATGAAATAATATCAACTGAGTAAAGATGAGGTATCAATGATATTTATGAGTAATATTATACTTAAAGGTGTGTCGAGTAATGTAACTTGAATACCTCGTTAGTCATGAATTACAGGAGATTACGTAACGATTGTTACGCTTATAGGATAATTTACTAGTCTATCATAGGCTATCATTATAATTAATATTAAATTCACATTTCACGTGACGACCTGTATGTGTCTCCGATCAACAATTTGTCATTAATTCTAATGATATATATATATATATACCATTTTTAAGATAAAAAAACATCGTACCTTTACGACTACCCCTTACCTCTTATGCGTGTGAGTTATTCTGTGATTATAAATAAACTCTTTATAAAATGTAGAACAACCGTTCGTATATTTATCAATGTAATAAACGGGCCTGAAAGCGAAAACCAATGACCACTAATAAAATTATTTACCTTTTTCTATAAGAACTCATAGTCACGGTTATTTAAGCTAAAGCTGAGATTTGAAATTTGTAAAATGGCACGTCGTTAACATGGCGCACAAGATAAGACTGGAATAGTAATTGTCACATTGATAATAGTTGTTGTTGAGTTGTAATAGATCTTATGGTTCTATGATGTGCAATTAACAATGAATTATAGGGCGGTAAAGAACCTTCTTGGATGACTGTATATCTAGTATTTGTAATACAAGTTCTATCATACATAACAATGCTCTGCCTCGTCTCATGAGAACATACCAATTTAGTACCAGTCTCATCGATGCATATCATATTTGTATTTGTCACATTTATACAATTAAGCTCAAGATCCAATAGTACTTACTGCTTATGTACCAGTCTCATTACTATATAACAATTGTTTTGGTATTAAATCTCGTCCTACTGGACCTTCACATTGTTCCTTGTTTACGTTTTCATTTTACTTGTACTTTTATTATTTGTCCGCGTGGGTTTTGTAAACACATTTGTGTCGACAATGAAATGATGTATAAAATCATGAGCAAATGATTATGCTTGAAAATAAATCTGAGATTCTCAATTCTTAATTTAATTGTCTATAATCAATTTATTCTAATTATCGTAGACATTATAAAAATGAATGACGCTTCGTTTAATGTTTAGGTACATCCAAAGAAACATAGACTCGCCACTAACTATCACAGTGTTGTGTTTCATGTCATTCATGTGAAATTACCTGGCAGTCAGGACAGGAAATTTCAATAATTATCAAATTTTCAAACGGCGTGGCTGTTTTCCACCAACAACTCACAATCCCGCGTAGAAGCTTGCACTTTCACGTTCTTTGTTCTTCAGCTTTTTGTTAAGCTAAGGGTTCACGGCTCAGAAACACTATTAGATATCACCGCGTCCACGGCGTGTGCAATCGCTGCAATACCAATACCTATGCACTTACGAGTCACTGCTGTTATCTGCCGTCATCTCTGTCTTCAGGACAAGTGCGCGAACATTACTGAATATTTTAAGGCTTAATTCGCTACTAAAATCCTCGCCATGTTACTTACGAGACCGTTACCGCATCGAGTCCCATACATCGAGATATTTCAGTTTTAAGTTACCATCACGCAGCGTCGTCCGTTTTTTTTTAATTTACGCTAATAAAGGAAATCTACTATGGTAAATTTAAAAACTCGCCAAATGTATTGATATTTTTATATACGAGTATATTGGATAATGTAATTTCGATGAAACAATTTTGTTCCAAGTCCCGTACGTAGATTTATGTAAATTTAATTAGTTACATATCTTATCCATATGTGGAATGACTATACATGTTTCGTTTTGGAAAATATACTTTATTTTAGTATAGTTTGTTGTTTTATTCCGTTTCTATTTATATCCAATTCATATTAACAATATGTTTATGTATGTTTTTTATACAACGTCGTGAGCATACATACAATGAGGATGACAATGTAAGTAATTATTTTAAGAATGTTCAAGAGGGAGTTGCAAATGCCACTGGACTTTGAAGAAGAACTTTCAACAATAATAATAATATTAAACGAAGTCGGTACTGAAACACAGTCCAGTGCAATTAAGTTCAGCTCTCCGAAAAAAGGGAGACCAAAAAATAATTACGTTTAGATATGGACAATTTTGATTATGATGTTCGAAGAATGGTGTCCGATTTTCAATTGCGGTTTAATAAACTGCCGACTATAAAATCATTAAAAACCAAAATATCTGATGCTTATTATATTATATAATTATAATGCCTCTGAAAAGACAGACAAAAATACTGCATGAGACGGGATAGATTGACCACTGAGTCACCCATTCGCATTCCCACATTCACATTTCTTATTCTTTGAAGATAGATAGATAGATAAATGATTTATTTTGCTTCTAAAACACACGTACACACAATAATTTACACATAAGAGGTTACAAACAAGAATATACATACTGTGTTGAGGATGTCTTATTTAGAGTACGCGTGTGCTGCAGTAGCGCAACTGGGCTATAGCTCAGTGAGTAATGTCGCTCAGAAAGAGCAACCACTGATTTTCAGCTATCACCCTTGAGATGCCGAGGACAAGTGCAATAAAAGGTCACCTAGTCTGTATTAGAGAAGTGTCTGTGTACTACAAAATGTAAACAAACCCATCCATCATTGATCTTAATAATGTGTGAGAATTTAAGCAATCTACCACCGATGATTGTATTCCTTACTTTATACACGGCGAACAAAGTGTTTGGGAATACCAAGTTTTTGTTTTTCCAACATGAATGCTTTGAGGTGTAGTTTGAAAGTGACTTTGGCATTAAGATTTCTTATGGGTGGTGGGATATTATTCCAACACTTCGTTGCCGCATATCTAAAGCTCCCAGTAAATGCTACGGTTTTATGATCATGAAATGAGAGCACGGAGCGAATTGATCTGATGTCACCTTTTTTGGTGTATTTCAACTTGCCATGCAAGTACTCTGGTTTTTTGAATTTAAGAAGATCGAATATAAGACTGGCAAGATGCAACTCTCTACGTGATTCCATGTTTAGTATGGATGCCTTATTAAGATATGGGGAAATATGAGTACGCGGGGGAATGTAGAAGCAGAAACGGTAGCACGCGTTTTGAGCACGTTGTATTAACCGTTGCGTCCTGCTTAATAAACGCGGTCCATACAGGAGATCGCCGTAGTTTAATCTTGATAATATTAATGATTCACAGATCCTCACCCGTGACTTTTCTGAGAGAAAGTTGCGGATTTTATACAAGATGCTTAGTCGGTACAAGCAATTCTTTACGAGACCTAACACGTGATTCTCAAATCTCAACTTGTTGTCGAAAAGTATGCCTAAATTTCTCACTTCCTCCACTTGTTCTATGGGTTGATCATTAATATTCACGACCGAATTACCATCTGCTATTCTACTAATTTGTAATTTTGTGCCTATAGTAATAAATTTAGATTTAGTGGGGTTCAGCATTAAGGAATTACGTAGAGACCAATATGAGATTTTTTCCAGATCCTCATTTAATAGACGCGTTGCATCTACCATATTAGCCAACTGCCCAGATACAGGATGAATAGACGAGGTGACAACACGCATCCTTGTCTGACAGCAATGTACGTATCGAACCAGGGCAACAAGCTGCCGTCCACTCGCACACATGCTGTACAATCTTAATACGTGGATTGTACAGCACGGAGCAGGTCACCGTCAAGCCCATATCTGGGAAAATTTTCCAGAGATTCATTCGCACGACCCTATCAAATGTTTTCTCAAGATCTACAAAACCGCAGAAAACCCTCTGGTCCATACCCATATGTTTCTCCACGATGTTGCGGAGTAAAAAATTTGATCCGTACATCCTCTGCCACTTCGAAATCTACCCTGTGCTTCCCAAAGCATTTCATCGGATTTCACCCTCATTCTCCTTTCAATTATTGTTCCATACACTTTAGCTGCTAAGCTGATCAACTTAATTAACACAGTCCATACGTAAACCCTTGCCTTTATACAAGGGCATGATGACTGCGCGTCTAATCGGTCGGGACCATTCCGGTTCTCCAGCATAATTTACTCAAAAACCAGAAGGCGTCCCTAACGTAGGTGCCACCTAGCTTGATGATCTCAGTTGTAATCTCACCATATAGATTTCCGCTGATTTTTAATTTTTCAAACTTCTTATCGACCATTCAATCTCATCCATAGTAATGTTTTTATGATACGCTGGCACTGCCGAGACAGTCACAGACTCATTCACGGTGTCAGCGTCCTGAACATAATCATACATTTCTCTAAAATATTCACTTCCCCCTTCTAACACTTCCTGAGTGTTAGAAGAATGTCGCCATTTTTACATTTTATTTTGTCCATTCCAGATACTGACGAACCACTTCGAGACTTCTTAACCACTCTCCAGAAGTGTTTAGTATTAGCCTCGAAGTTCTTCGTCAGCCTCATTCATAAGTAGTCTTTCACGCTTCTCTTTCACTAAAGCTTTCATTCTTGCATCGACGGTATATTTCTTTCTTCTTCTATTTCATACCGTCACTCTGGTGCAAATAAGATACATAATCCAGCCACGCTTTTCTCTTCGTTTTCACGGAGGATTTAACCCCCGCATTCCACCAGGCAACTCCTCTCAGTTTTCTTCGTCTCTTTGCGCATCCACATGCTTCTTTTGCACAGTTCACCATACTTTCCTTCAGAACTTTCCAACATTCGTCTACATCGGAGTCGGAAAGACTCCCGTTCGCAATCCTGACTAGACGTATGTACATACGTACTTCTTCCAGTTCTATCTTCCAATTTTCGACTTCTTATTGTTTCAAGATATCCGAAAGGAATACGCACTCGTCAGTGCCTCCACTTCTTGAAAAGACCCACAAACCGGCCAATTCAATTTTTCAATTTTCAATTCTTTTATTCATAAACAATGTACAATTGTGTCTGAAATTGATAATAATAATATATATATTTCTAAAATATCTAATTAACACGTCATTACATTAGATTATAATCACGAAACATGTCAGGTAATCTAGTCAAGTTTTATATAAATTTAAATACAAGATGACAAGAAATTTATGACGATACATGCAAGAACTATGAGGCGAAACAGAAAATGGCTTATCACTATATAGTGGTCCGGAGTAAAGAAAGGTCAAGAGTGGGACCTCTGAAGGCTCTTGTATCCATTAATTACTTTCGGAGACGTCCATCTATTAAAATCAAATCGATCACTTTTTTCTGTTTATTCCGTCACCATGTGTATAAAAGCCCCGCGCGTTGATATTGCGATGGAACCTTGTCACAATAACAGCTGCGTGACGTCATCCATAGCAAAAAAATACAGATAGCAAAAAAAAATTTCATAAAAAGTAAATGCTATAAATACCTACATAATAATTATACTTATTGTTGATGTGTAAATATGAAAATATTTTTTAATTAATGTCTGGGTTATGTGATTATAAATTATAAATAAAACCAGGCTGGTATGTTATGACAAAATAATTGTCCAATTTAATAATCATTTCACGAGCACGACTGTTAATTAATTTCTTACTCATTTTAACGGGTAACAGGTAACAAAACTCAACAGTAAAACAGGATAATAAAAACAAAAAGCTATAGTTAACAAGTACTCGATGCGCGTAAGCGTGAGCTGACCTTGCGAACGGTACTGACGGTGCGACTTCGACTACGTCACCAAGATGGCCGCCAATCGCAATATCAACGCGCGGGGCTTTATAAGTGAGAATATCCTTGTGATGAAAGAACGTGTTCGACACAAGGAGGTTTTGTTACATACATACGTCTAAAAGTAACTTACCAGCATCGTTCACTCTTTTATCTCCGTGTGAACCAAGCACAGCCTCATAACTGCTTCGCTCATAACCCAACCATTTTTAAATTTCCACGCCAGAATACCCCTTACAGTCTCCCAAAACTTCTCGAACTCCTGGGGATTAGCAGAGCTCACAGGAGCATTTGCTGTAAATAAAAACACTCGCGTAATCCCCAGTTTTATTTTAGCCCAGAGAAGTCTTGAGCCTACTAAATCGAAATATTTTACATCAACGGCCAAGCGAGATGAAAGCACGACACTTAGGCCAGCCCCGACATGAACATCCTGGTTCACCCCAGACCACAGGGCCATCATGCCACGGGGCAGATCTTTGGTGTCGCTTCCCTTTCGCTTGGTCTCTGACACATACAAAGCATGTAGGCGGCATCTCTCGTTCATTATTTATCAACCCATTCATCTTATCTTGTAATCCACTTTTCACATTCCATACGTAAACCCTTGTCTTCCTGTCCCGTCCCGCCTGGTTGAGCGTTGCAAGGTAGGTGGTGGCCCCTACCGCCGCATGCATTTAATCTCGCACCAACGAGAGCGGATCGGTAAGCGTCGCCTCCGGAGACGCCCTACTCCGCGCGCCTGGGCGGTTTCTGTCCAAATTGCAGTCCACTGGCACTCTATTGGAGAGGGACTTCTTCCCGCGCTTTTGACGAGTGACATTGTTCTCATACTTGAAATTTTTACAATTCAGTGTAAAATTAGTTTTATGTGACAATTTCGATAGTGTTTTGTAACATAAGTGCTAGTGCAATTATACAATAATGAAAAAACTCAAATATAACAAGTTTATGCACTTTTTGGACGTGAATAAGTTCATCAAGAAAACCGTGTAAAATTCCTATCGTTTTACGGGTGGTATTTAAACTGGGTTGATTGGGTCGAAGTACCCTTCCCAAGTATTTTTTGAGCACAGTTCCTGAAGCTGGAACATAGAATTAAGATTTTCAAATGGTTCTACACTGATGGCTTGGCTGTATGTGCTAGATCCCTTTGCCTTTCCCCTCGGGGATAAAAAGAACCAAAAAAAAAAGTAAACTAATCGTTTGCTTCGCTGCTTTGTTTACCAATTTTACCATATTGTTTATCAAAAAGGAGGTAGCAATTTTTAACGTGTAAACCTGCTAGCCGCTCACTCACCATCCGAAGTACTAGGCTCGGGTTTGGCATGACTGATAATAAAGCGCGAGAACTTTGGAGTTTCCACTTTGTATTAGGAGGTTATATGTGCAGGTCTTGGATTTATAATATTGTTTACTGATATCAGCTGAATTTTCAAAGTATTACTACCGCTGTAAAGTCTCGGGACAGTATTGTGTAAATTCGACAATGCCTACTTTGTCTTACTCTGTACTGACACTTTGCATCATGGGCTCATTGCAATCAGATTTCTGTTCTGAGGGAGGCATTTGTGCCGAAGACCACTTATCAAGTCACAATAAATACAGCCAAGGTAAATGTTTTGTACTATAATTTATTTTCTGGTCTAACATATTTCCTACCCTATTTTATTAATTCTTTTAGGTATTAACGAATGGGATTTAAAAATTAGTAAAGAAATTCAAATGGCAATTGAGACCTATAAACAATGTGAAATCAAAAGTTGTAACTGTCACAACTCTGTTACGGAGAATGATTTGGCACCGTTCAAAGAAGGAATTACTAAGGAAATGTTCAATATAGCTCGAATGAAGGGTACTAAATATCAGGTATGTATATAGGTGTTCACTATATCATAAAATAAACATCGGCCAATTCTCATACTAGGTTGGACGTGTCTTTAACTGATTGTGTTTACAAATCATTTAAGGTGAATTTGGGAGGTTTAAATGCATTGAAAATTATTGCATACTTAATTAGTTATTATATAGAACATTTTTGAAGTTAAAAATATTGTGGAGTCAACAAATTTTGCTTTTTGCATGTTATTAACTATATAAACTTTCAAGTACCACTATGTACCACAAATGTATGTACATAGCTGTAAATACATTTGTGCTCTCCTTATTAACATAAAATGCCTATGATATGAGTTTAGGAAGGAACAATGACATTCAAGGAGACTTTTTTAGAGAGAGAATTTTTTTGTAGTTTAGTAGTCTGTAGTTTTTTTTGGTTTAGAATAAGATGTTAACAATCATAAAAAACCAAACAGTTTCTATAATTAAAAGATCTTCGTAATTTAAATAATTGTCATATTTTGAACATGTTTTACTATACAGCATAAATAAATCCATACATTTCTTCATAGTTTCATAGTTTATGACGTCATCTACCGCGGCCTCTTAATATGAAGCGTTTTAAGTCACATGATGAAATGCCACTTGCGAACAGCATTATCTCGCAAACTAATTATCATAGAAAAAAAATACTTTGAGATATCTTCCTGTCACTATCTCCTCTTTTAAAATCTGACCTAAAAATGTTTCCTGCATATTCCCTATTGAAGTGTCCCATTTCAATCTACATTGACATTTTGTTAATATGTCGTTCTGTTTCACAAAACTGTGTCAACTATTCTGATTTTCAATTAACAATTGGAATTAAAACAGTTTACCATAGCCATCAATTTATACCAATTTATTGAATTACAGATAATGTGTGCATACTGTAGCAAGTTCCATCTTTGGAAAAGCGTAATATAATATCATACAAAAAATCTTCATGATGCCAATCTGTCAACGTAACTTGTATTGGTGCATTCAAAAACTAAGATTATGACTCAGTCTTTAGAAAAAATATTGAAATAAAAATCTTGTCTTGAATTAACAATTTAATTTCCTGAAATAACATAAAATTACATATTTTTCCATGTGTAACATAAATACACCAATTAATACTTTTAGGTTAATTTTGACCAATGTTCTTTCCTTATAATGCTCATATCATGATGATCACTTCAACATTGTTCTTCAATATTGTAATCAACATCATTACTTTGTGTGCTTAAATAAGTTCATTCCAGATCTTGTTGCATAGAATAATACAGACTTGCTAGCTTTATGTTGTTTTTGGTGACTTTATGAACATACAAACTCAACCTCTTACTGAAGAATGACCCACAAGCAAGAGATTGCATATGGCATAACTGAGTCTCACTATATACAATATTAATTATTGTTATTTACATAATCATTTTTCAGATAATAAATGGCAAACTATATCGTGAAAAAGATTGCCACTTTCCAGCTCGATGTTCTGGGGTGGAACATTATTTGAGTTCCTTAGCACCAAAATTACCTAATTTGGAACTGTCACTCAACACAAAAGACTGGCCACAACTTAACAGAGCATGGGGTCACCCAAAAGCACCAGTATTTTCTTTCAGTAAGGTTAAAATGTTTGTTTTATTTTGTTTAAGTCCATCTCAGACCCTTCTAAAATTATACTATATTATTATAATATATATAATTATTTGTCTTATAAAAATAAACTTTCCTTTAAGCATAATATGTACATACAAATGAATATTAAAACATATTTTCAGACCAAGGACTATTTTGATATCATGTACCCTGCATGGAGCTTTTGGGAAGGTGGACCTGCAATAGCACTTTACCCAATGGGAATTGGAAGATGGGATAAACATAGATTATCCATATCATCAGCAGCTGATAGGTAAGCAAAATTTAAGTAGCAATTGTGTAGTTGGAAAGTCCTTCATATAGGTCATATTTGATTTAATTTCAGATGGCCATGGAATAAAAAGGAAGAGAAAGCTTTCTTCCGAGGTTCAAGGACTAGTGACGAAAGAGATCCATTAGTTCTACTATCTAGGGCTCGGCCAGATCTTGTTGATGCACAGTACACTAAGAATCAGGCTTGGAAATCAGATGCGGTAATAATTTTTCAAACACTATATATTGATGTCAAAAGTCTTTGATATTAATCTAACTATAGACACACCTTCATACTTCTTCCAGACATTGATGATGGAGGCAATTAAATATTTATTTCCTCAGTGATCAAAAAAATTGTCTTTGCAGGATACACTTTATGAACCTCCAGCATCAGAAGTATCATTTGAAGATCATTGTAAATATAAATACCTGTTCAATTACAGAGGAGTAGCAGCAAGCTTTCGTTTTAAACATTTGTTTTTATGTAAATCTTTGCTATTCCATGTTGGAAGTAACTGGCTTGAATTTTTTTATCCGTCACTGAAGCCTTGGGTACATTATGTACCAATTAATTCTGGTGCTAGCCAAGAAGAGATCAGAAAATATATAGAATATTTCAAGGAAAATGACTCTTTGGCCCAGGAAATTGCAGATAGAGGGTTTCAACATATTTGGGATCATTTAACAGACAAAGATGTAAAGTGCTATTGGCGGAAATTGCTGAAGAAATATGCAAGTCTACTTAAATATGAAGTAATTAAGGACAAAGATCTTATTCAAGTTTAATACTACTTGTAGTAATTGTTTTACATTAACCCTAGAACCACAACATTGGGTCGTGGGTGACCTCACAATTTGATTTATTTATTTATTTTTTCAGGAGGTACACTTGCAAATCTGTGCATCTAAGTACCTTCCGTTTTCAGCTATCACTAGCTCGTGACGCTTTGCGGAGTGCAGTCGCTCATTAGTTATTGAATATTTATCGTGTGGGGTTGCCAGTGACACATGTTGTAATTAGTGCAACTTTATTAGTGTCTTTCATATAATTTTGTATTTAATTCTCGAGTACTGTGTACAATATGGCATCAAGGTCAAGCCTGCTAAGAAGTAATTAAAAGCGGATATTTTGCATGAATACAATAGTGATCAAACTAGCACTTCAGATGATGATGCATCAGATATTACATATGATGAGCATATATCCGAGCATTCCGATAAAGATAATAAATAATAACAAATAATGTCCGACAAATTACACAGCGCCACCTAGCCCCAAAGTAAGGGAAGCTTGTGTTATGGGTACTAGACAACTAATAAACATACGTAAATACATTATTTTTTGTAAATACATACTTATTATACATAGAAAATACCCAGACCAATACAAAACAGAAATGTTTGTGTTGTGTGGGAATCGTACCCACGAGCGTTGGTGTAAAAGTAGCGTAACCGCAAATGATGATGACGTCCCCTTGTCCGACTTGTGTTTGGGTAAAAATGGATATGTAATAGAGAAAAACTCCGTTTGTTGTTCCGAATACATTTACTGCTCGTACGAACATTGCGATAGAACACCCTGGTCCTAAAGGTATTGCGTGTGCGGCAAGCTGTATTTTCGAGATGAACTGTTGCAAAGTATTGTGTAGTATACAAAATGTAAAGATCGACAGAAGTTCTGGTTATATATGAAACCAGCTCTAAAACAGAAATGTCTCTATTTGGATTAATGTATAGTAGTGGTTTATATAAAACAGCTAAAACAACTTTGGCTTTTTGTTTTGTTGTGGTCACTTGTGGATGAACCACCTATCTTTAGAACTACAATGTCGAAAAGCAGATTCGAATTTTTGGTAAACAACTTGAGGTTTGAGGATCAAGAAAGTCGAGAAACAAGGATAAATACTGATAATTTTGCAGCCGTACTTGAAATATGGGATAAATTTCATGCCGTGAATATTACACTCCCTCTAAAAATGTTACAGTAGATGAACAAATTTCTAGTTTTCAGGGCTGATGTAAATTTATTGTATATATGCCACAAAAACCTGATAAATATGTCATGAAGAATGTAATGATGTATGACGCTAAGACGGCCTACATGATAAGTGTTATTCCATATGTAGGTAGGATTTCTGAATGTTCTGAAGGAGAATCTATTCCAACTTATTATGTTTTAAAGCTATGACTATCAATTCATGATACAAACCAAAACATCACTATCAATTCATGATACAAACCAAAACATCACTATATATATATATAACAAATTGAAAGATGTTGGCCTTACAATGATTGAGATATTGCGAAAAACAAACCGGAAATTCCACCAACATTTTTGACTAAGAAAAGAAATTTCCCTACATCGCTACACGCATTAAATAAAAATAGGTATTATATTAGTGTCTCATTTTACGAAAAAAAAATACAATGTGTCGTTTTGATCCCGATCATGCATAGCACAAATGTATTGAGTCATTCAGATAAACACGTAGATGGCCACTGAGATTTTTTTCTGGTATGCTGGATGCTATAAACTTATAAATCATACTCAAGGAGAACCTGAACAATAAAAAACTCAGAGAAGCACATTTTTGAGAAATCGTAGCTTTCAATTAGCAGTTTGTGAAACACTGCTTGAATACCGTCACAAATTTGCCTCAATTGTTGAGAGTTATAATGCTTCATGTCTTAGGGATAGAAGAAGGTAATAGCGCTCGGGTTCTGCCCACTCAATCACCTTCAACGGCTCGCTATTTTTTATGTCCTAGGGCTAAGGATAGGAAGTGATATTGTAGTGTTTAAAACATCTGTGTGCACGGCATAGGTTACATATTTGTTGCCAGTGTATTTTGTTTTTTTTTTTTCACAATTTTTACTTACATATGTTTCTAAAATATTCAACATTTATTTTTATGTATGTTAAAAATCATTAAAGTTTATAGTTTTCTAAAAAATCACAGTTGTTTGGGTTGTTGTAAATTTAGTACGTGAAAGCATTTGATGACTGCCTAAAATGCTTTTTATTTGAAAAATTAATGGGTCCAAGTTTGTAATAAATAAAAATACAACATATGTATGAATGGCATTATAATGAATAAAATTCTTAAATTACAATTTGATTTAATAACTTATCCTAAGGATTAAAAAGAAAATTAAAATACCTTGGAATTGTACAAAAACCAAAAACCTTTTTTTTAATGCACGCAATATAACATAAGTTGAAAACAATTATAACAGCATTCATTTTATCATGTCATATTGGCCACGTGTCTAAATTCCCTATCTGGGTAGAGACCTAATTTTTTTACTCGATTGTCACATTTGAAAGTTTTAGTCCTAAATTATTTTAAACAGATTCTACATTGAACAAATTCTAGGTAACATAGAGCTTTTAAAATATCGAATGTGGTTATAGTCGACTATGTAGACAAAAATCTGTCAAATGTCGACCAAACGGTTTGAAACAAAAGTTTTACTGTACAAGGCTCATATCATTCATTTACACTACTATGCAAATTTGTCCAAAATAATACACGCCCTTTTCTACTCTTATTACAATAGCATTTTCTAGATTTTGAGATATATTGACCTTAATTTTGCTATCTTTAATTCTAGCCAAGTAAACACAGTATTAGACAACACGTGTATGTGGCCGTTTCGACTGCTCTGAGGAACTGAAAACAGTTTGTTACCATCATGCGGTTGTTGAGACATTATATAACATGAGATTCGACATGATTCCAAGTCGAAACATGGGTGGGGAAAAAAACATGAAGACACTTAACCCTTAGAGACCCACAGGTCATATATGACCAGTAAAATTAGTACCGTAAAACCCCACTGGTCATATATGACCACCTGTCAAAACGTCATAAATCAATGGTTTTTAGGTAGTTTTAAACTTTATTTGTGACGATTGTGTGACTAGAATGGCTTGTTACTTGATTTTATAATGTAGCGTGTCATTCCAGTAATGCCAACAAAAATCCACGATACTCTAGTGGCTAAAACAAAAATTTGTAAATTCAAAGCGTCAGTACTAACGGCGGCGTCGCCGGGCCTTGACGGAAAAGTTTTTTGTGGAGTGTTTTTCGTGTTTTTATGTTTTTCGGTGTATAAACAGGTATGTTTGTGTATTTTTTTTATGTTAGTTTATATTGTTTTATGATAGGAAATGCCAACAATAATGTGGTTTAGTGAGTTTATATATGAGAAAAAAAATATATTACGTAACGGGTAGGTACTTTCAAATTGCATATTTCCTTCGTGAATATTTCGTCTAATTGTCTAAAATTTTATTATTGTCGAAAAATAAATAAATATCGTATTGTAGCTGAATAGATTATCTATAAAATGAGGTAAAAATCAAATATATAGCTCCTATGTACTATTTTATAGGAAAAGTTTGAAAAATTAGTACGGCGCGTCGTTCGTAATCCGATTTTCAAACTCAATTTTCAAATGCGAATGTTTATTTTCTATATATAATATGTACTTATTATTTTTCGATTTATGTAAACTATGTACATTGTCGTATAAATATACAAAGACGCTAATCAAAAATTATAACACGATCTGAACTTATATTCATTTATCTGAAATAAGTAGGAGTATTTCATCGGCTCTGTTTGAAATGCCTATAACAAATTATACAAACATTCAAATTAGTAATTTGAAGTTTTATTATCAAACATACATATTCAACAATCGAAATAAGTGCCGCAAATGCTTCTAAGTGTAAACAACTGTCTGTCGTTATTTAAACAATGCTTTATGACGGGCCGCCGGCTCATATTTCAAGTGGCCTTGAGACCACCCGGGGTTTCGTGATTTATGGCCGTAACGCCTATTGGGTCTGAAGGGTTAATACCTTAAACCTTGAACATGGCTTGATTGACTGAATTGCTATTATAAAAAAATAAAAAAGAAGTTTGTCAAACTGTAATTGAACAGATCAAGATGCATTATATATTTTTACAATAATGTTTTTTTTTCGTTAAATAGTTCAATGTTTCCCATACAATTCTTCTCCGCGTCTCTTCATCTTTCCCCAATGAATAATTATATAAAAACCGGACTAAATAAATGCAATTAAATTCAACAATGCATCTACCGTTACATTTTAATTTTAAAGCCATATTCACAACTAAACTCATAGTCAACCACCGAAACATGGAATTACATTAACCGCGTTACGCAAGTCAATGTAATTCCATGTTTATTAAACTTTTGGTTTACATCGAAACCACAGTAACTTTTGCGTTCTCTCGGCGGCATATTAGTGGCTACACTGAGCCTACATATACTCTGCAATGACTATACATTTTGGTGTGAACACTGGCTAAAAGGCTAACACAATACAGGTTATAATTGAAAAAAAGTTTATATTGTAGTGACATGATCGAATTGGACATAACAATATATATGTAATGATGTGAGATCTAAATTTTATAAGCATCGTGTATGCTTTATACAATTAAAGTAAATGACAACTGTTATATAAATACCCGCTAGTCATAAAAACATGCTCATTGTAAATACTTGATATTAGAATAAAATAGAATTAGATATGAATAGACATGCGATGAGAGAGATGACTCAGAGAATATATGAGATAGACGAGAGACTGGGAAACCACAAGAAGATTAAATTTAACGAGTCGATAGTGAGGCTGTCGAGAACAGGCAAGAGCAGCCATAGCGAGAACGCGAGTCGCGAGAGTATAAAGAAATGCAGTGGTATAGGCATCAGAGAGAGGCGCAGAGGAGTATTATGACGAGTAAAAATAGACATTATTACCATAGAGATATATTGCATAGATGAAAAAAATCTTGAAAAAGAAGCATGTCAGCGTATTCATCTTTGATGTTCAAACATATATCCACTTTATGCAAATGGACTATATATTTTTCATTCATGAGAAGTGGAAAGTAAAGAATAGATTAAGATACCTTAACGTTCTAGACTATGCTACATAGCTGTTATAATAAATCGAAGAAAAGTAAAAACTATATTTTCTATGTTCTTTGGAATATATCAATTTGTGCATGTTTCAGTGACTAGCGCGTGTTTAAATTCGATAATAAAATAAATATAGTCTAGTTGAACTCCCGGTCAGGGAAAATGGCGGGCGCCACCAGGGTCCAGATGTATAAACCAACACAAACCCACGACGACGTGATCTTGATCCACATGGACGCGACGTTTTCCTTCGACAGCTCCGAACTTGGACTGTAACAGTAGATGGCCATTTAGAATTTTATATTTCATACAGGTGTGGTGTTAGTGTATTTTAATACACCACAAGCATATTATAGCATATAAGACGCGACGTTTTCCTTCGACAGCTCCGAACTTGGACTGTAACAGTAGATGGCCATTTAGAATTTTATATTTCATACAGGTGTGGTGTTAGTGTATTTTAATACACCACAAGCATATTAAATTTTCCTGACTGGTTGTTATCAATTATCCAATGAATAAGAAACTACTGATCATTAGCATCTAAAACAGAATTATGTTCCTAGCAGTTTTTTAGAAATCAAAAAACTTAATGCATTTATTGGTCACATTTTATCAGATGAAGTTAGGATGCCTAGGAAACGTGGAGCGTGCGTGAAAAGGGCTATGAATGCTAAAGAAGTGAAAATGCTTAATTACGCGGATCAAGGAACGTACGGAATCCCCTCTGTATGCGCGAGACCGCCTAAATTGATCAATATTATTTTACTTCAGTAGGATATGGTGCGAAAAATTTAATTCTGTAATTGATATATAATTTATATGGATTTTCATTTTATCGGGAGGAAACCAACAACGGTTACCGTAACCAATGTATAATTCGCTCGCAGTATGTTGTTTCTGCGAGCGAGTGAGGTATATATAAACAATTTGGCTGCGACATTCTAAGAGGTGGAGATACTTTCATGTGGCTTTGTTGTGTCCTACCACTCTTTCGCCAGAGTTTCGCTTGGTAGTTAGCAGGCTGTGCACCATGTTGAAGTCGGCTTTAACTCTATAGATGAGTCCCTTGACGCCAATCTCCTGTAGATTTAACCGTTTGACCGCCATATTTTGTTACATCATCATACACCCTAACGCCAGCGGCCTGTCGGCGTAATTTCAAATAGGGTTGAGAAACAGTGTTATCGATTAGTTTAAATGAATAAAAGTACAAAATTTAATTAATATTAAATCAGTCTTTATTAATCAAGTATCAAGGGACTACAGTACGGGGGTTATTCAAGAAAGGCGTGAAGAGGTCCTTACTGGGTCGGCAACGCAAGAGTGACACCCCTGGTGTTGCAAATGTCCATAGGCTACGGTAACTGCTTACCATCAGGCAGGCCGTAAGCTTGTTTGCTACCTTAGTGGTATAAAAAAATAACATTATTAACCACGTTTCAATCAATAAATATTCTAGCAATGAATCTAGTATAACATCTTCGTTTTCTGATGCATCATTATTTCCTTCTAAAATATTTAATAATTCGTAGTCTTCTAACATGGCAAGGGAACAACACTAATTTGCACAAGGAACGTGTTATTACGGTGACGGCGCCTGAGGAACAGCAAATATGGCGTCGTTGGACCTTGAGCCGCACGTAAAATCACGGTGACGGCGATCGGAGATAATCTGAACTAGTGAAGGTCTAAGTTTTTTATCGAAACAATAAATTATATCTAATATTTAACACATAAAATAAACATTTTTATTGTTTTACCATGCTTCTAATTAGTACGACTATTCGTGCTTCGAATTTTACGAAATAATTTGGATTTCAATACAATATTTTTCTTTCGCACCATGATTATTCAATAAAATTTCATTTAGATTACATTGATTTGCCCATCCCTAGTACACGTAATATCACGTTATTGGCGATTCGTGTTGGTACTAAGTAACACCTTACAACGATTTTTTCTATAAATATCATAATGAAACGCAGCAAAATTTGTTAATTATTAAGAATACATCCTGGATTGTAATGTACCACGTTTATTGCAACTTAATCTTTAATATAAATGCACCAATAAACAATTTATAAAACTTAACGTGAAATTACGTCTGTGGCGCGTGGAGCACATTTTTCATATCCCGTAATATTACGGGCACGGCGGTAAAGGGTTAAGTGGCTGATAATGATGACATATCAACAGTAATTGGAATTGATATGCTATGTCTGTTGTTTATTTTCATGACAAAACCGTTGTAGGTATCGTATTGTATAGAGGTAGTCTGGGATCTGAAGATGGACATACAATATTTCGTTTTCTATCATGATAACAGGACGCCACGTGAGCGAAATCGATGGCAGCATATAGTTTAAAATAATACTTACTTATACCAGTTAGTGAGAGTCATCATGATGTAAAGCGTAGCCAGCGCGAAAACCACGTGGAAGAATGTCCATGAGTAGGCAACGCCATCGCCCTCGTTGTCGAAAACCTTCGTCTCCTGGGCGTGGCCCGCCTCTCCTCCATCGGCACCCTCTATGGAATCATACCCTGCGCTCAGTGAGCATACCACACATGCACATATTAGCATACCAGTAAAGCAACTATTGGTGAAGGATGATAGCTACTGGACTTTTTGTACAAGAAGCCTTGAAGATGGTTATTGTGCAACTTTGAGGTTTGATAGACTTGATTACAGTATAAAGACCAGCCCATATCAATGAGAGAACACCCATATAAATCCTGCCGATATAAGTTCTCTACAATACATGTTTATTTAGTTTATTAATACCACTTAACTTTAATTATGGGAAACAATATATGAATTTACATATTTTCTATTAAAAAAAACTAACACCTACTAAAAAAGGAAAGAAAATCTGTTGACAAACAGAGGAGAAACAATGAACTGTTTAGGACTTCTTATATTACGCCTTACAATTACGTTAATTGATGGGATTGCATCAACAACATCTTTACGTTACGGTAATTAGTTACTATCGGCACTTCGTACGTTTCCAATCTTATTGGTAGGAATGGAAAAAAAGTTTACGACTTTTGAGTTATATTTTCGATAGGTGGAAGGAATGATGGTGCCATCGATGTTTCGCAATACTGTATTTCATTGCTACAGTGTAAATTAAAATTTCATTACAATGGATATAAAAATGTCAACTGGTTTTCTCATTTAGCGATTTCTTTTTTCAGTTGTAATTTTAACAAAATAGTGGTATGTAGTTTCTTTGTAAAGTAGGTAGAATATTACTCATAGTTTGCATAAAGACTGACCGAGAGAACTGACCGACCGAAGAGACTGTCTTTAAATTAAATATCAACGAATATATGTATAATTCTCAGCCAATGCGTCCACTGGTTTTCACTGGCCTTTAGAAGAATGACATGGACATAAAATATTTTCATTGAGCAGTCAGAACCCGTTATATACGTTTTCCCATACATTTCGCGGTCGTATACGTCCACCCGGGTTTCGAAGGGTTAATCACTGCAAACAAGTACGAGTTTTTAACACTCTAATTAATAATACTACTCTAATCAATTTATGTGTGACACCCATTTGATACTTATCAATTAATTACAGTTTGTCTGGTGGGTGTAGATTACCTACATAATCGAATATACGAACAAAGCCCTATTTTTTAAATAATGACCTCAATTCAAAAATACAATAAACTCTATGGGACCAAAAATATAAAACACGGAAAGTAACATTGTGATCTTATCATGGTAATAGTAAAAAAGAAGAAGTATCAAATTAGTCTGCGTTAAGAAAAATATGTCAATTACCTACAAGATGATACTGACTGCACTACTATACACTACTTATAATGGACTTGGTTTAAAAGCTGTTTTTGAATACTAGTGCAAGGTTTTGTTTATCATTTTGGTGGTTTTGCAGATTTGCTGATTATGGGACTTTAGCCATTGAGATGCATATTTTGTGAAAATAAATCGCGTTTGCTTCGTGTATTCGATGACGCATGGAAACCTACACTAGCTGCACATTCCACGACTATGAAGTTATTTCAAATTTATAATTGCAATAACCGCGTTTTCCTTGTTAAGGTACAATGCTTCTTTTGAAGGTGAAATATGATTTATAGAAAGACTTGAAAAAAATGTTACTACATAGCTTTGATGGCATTCTACAAACACATAGGCCTTTTTACGGGAGATACTGTTCTTGTAAGCGTGTTGGTAGCCGACCAATTGCAGTGTGTGCCCGGCGGTAAATATTGCACTTCGGTAAGCATCGCATTTCCGAATACAAATGAATGCTAATTTTTCATGTTCATCAATTATTAGATTTGTCGTTTATCAGAATTTTATTGGAATTCAGAACTAAGTACTTTATTGTTGTTTTGATTCCCGCGTGAACTATATAGAGCTGTAAAACTACTTCCTTTTTAAATGTCATTATGTCTTTTCAACATTAAGAAAATAGAAGCACTATAATATAATTTCTAAATATAATTATTTCTATTTTAGGTTGAGAAAAAATAAAATATTCAAAAAGAATAAAAAATATGTTTATATTATGTTTTAATCAGAAAAATCCAGAGATTGAGGTCAATATCAGGCCTATTAATCACTAGTCTATCAATGTATCGTCTACACAGTGTTGAATTCTTCGATATTCATTCTCACACTTCATCGCAAACCTTTTTTTCCACTCATCAGCCCCGATCATGTTTACTTTTTCAGTCAATATTTTTTTTATTTAAGTTAAATTCATATCCACTTTTCTAGCGGCTACATAGCCTTTCAGTTGCAAGGTATGGTGGCAATCGCAACACAGTGTGCCCATGTTCGGCAAGTACCTTGTCCACGGAAAACTCTGTAAACCTCTCCTTGTGCTGACATATAACATTGTATATCTGGAGGTTTCGTCAATTTTAGATCAACTGGAATTTCGTGTCTTTCTAACCAGCTGATCATTTCCTGTTTAATGGTGTTTGAATTGTCGGCAGTTTATTACAACAACATCAAAATCGTCCCCATCTAAACGATTTTTTTTGTGATTTAAAGTTTGGGGTTTTAACAACTATATATATATATATATTGAACTTGATCCGACCGCAATCTATCGCATTTGAACTAAGACTAGCAAACGTCATATAGGTAGTGTGCGATTGTCTCTTTCCAAAGGTCGAAGTGCAATATTTACCGCCGGGCACTGTACGTGGTACAACAACAGACGAAGACAAGCGTACGTAAGTAAGGGTTACCTTCATTAGCAATGAGCCCTCCTTGACCGCGTGGCCGCCGCGCGATTCGTCCGCAAGAATTGCACAATATTAGTGTTAGTGTTACATAATACAAGAATATACCTCATATTAGGATTCATAAAAGAGAAAAATGAATTCCATGAGTGTTGTTCTTGCGTCCAACGCAGATAACTTATTTTGTTTGATTGAAATACAAAACTAGCACGATTCAATTCTCAATTATAATTGCTGTGGATATTTATTCTAGGTTTATTTTGTCATAAAGAAAACTTAACACGCTAAGATATCAACATTTACAACTGACAAACATAACAAGCGTACACAATTTACTGACGTCAATGAACTAAGAAATGTAGTGTACTTATATTAAAAACAAGACACGATATTATTGTAATATAACAGTAACATTGTCATCGTCATATTGTTTGCAATAAGTGTAAAGTATATATTCAGGTAGCCGAGATAAATAATTTAAACAAACATTCAGGGCCACACAACACATTTTTATTGAGTATATTCTTAACCCTAGCGTTGCCACCACTAAGCTAACACTACTCTTTTGTTCAGTGTAACTTATTATGTATTTAACAAAATTAAATAAAAAAATAAAAACCCACTAATACAAAAATTGACAACTTACTAAAAAGATATAATCAAGACTCCAAAGTAGGCATATTTTTTATTATACATTTATAAACGATAAAAAATATATAATATTGGACACCTCATATCACATGTGGGCACCACCCGGCCCGCGGGCCAGATCCGGCCCGCTGTAAGGTTTGATCCGGCCCGCGAGACATTTTGAAAAAACCCAATAAAAAAAAATTAAGTTCACTACTTATATATACTCACGGAATCTACTTATACATATGCACTACTTTTAAACGCGGCCCGCGAACGTATTTGCTTGCTAAAGTTTGGCCCACAACATGTCAAAGGTTGCCCATACCTGCCATTTATAACAGACTGTAATTAAAGGTCTGTTTTAGCCAGTCGTATTCACACATCATTATTAAATAATGGGATGTTGCTTATTTAAACAGACATTGATTATAGGATTTGTTGCTTTATTATTTATTCTATCTATCTATAACTTCACGCCAAATCCCTTGCGGGGTAGGCAGAGAGAGCCGAGCGCCATAAGACGCGGTCCTTACACACTTCATTCGCTTGCTAGGACTCTTGACATCACCTTTTGATAAAAAAGGACTAATTTGGTACTGTAAGTTGGTCATCCTCCGCTCCTACATTCTTCCACTTTTGCATTGTATATCTGTTTCGTTTTATTTACTCTATTTATTTTAAAATTTAATTAATTGTCAACTCGATCACGAAAATATTACTTAACCTGCCAAATGTGACGAATTCATGTACCAAAATTTAAAGACAAGTAACACTTGGCGACATTTACGCTACAGTTTCTGCCTAGGAGAGAAAAGGTTGGGGATACTTTATCGCTTGATTTGTAACGAAACTCGCAATAGCTGGGGTGTTCACTATTTTTATCGTCGTCACTCTCGACACGTCTCGTCGAACACTCTTTAGTTCCATTCTGGACGCGTGTTATGTGCAGCAATTAACCATAACTTTGTAATAAATTAATGATGGTAAAGTAGTCCTCTCTGCCTATGCCTACCCCGCAAGGGATTTGACGTGAGTTACAGGAAGTAATTCTCTAAAGGTTCCGTTTTTAACTTACCGAGATACCGAGTGTACCGTACAAAAACGTGATATAACGATTGGAACAATTATTCGTATTAGTTGAAAAATAATGGCTAATTATGTCTAGATAGATATTATTTTACACTAGGCCCTAGTTGTGTGCATAATAGAAGGTACTCTATGACATTCGACGGGAAGTCATTTCAGGAATTACACCAACATTGGATCCGTGGCCAAAGTCACTACGTAACAGCAGTAGGTGTATTGTCATTGCCTCGAAACTCCATATTCGAATCGGAATCGAACAATTTTCACTCAAAATGTATGGTAATCTGAATGAAAACTTTTCGAATATGATTTTCCGAGGCACTTTGAATACTGATCCTACAGAAGTATTTACTTAAAGGCAGTGGACGAGAAGACAAATAGCTTTCTCTCTAGTACCGATAGCAGCAAAGTAGAAGTAGTGTAAGACGTCGAAGCGATCTACTTGTAGTCTGTTGGAGTTACAGCCGAACGTATGTACGAGTATTTATAGCGCGCAAGTACACACCAAAAGAATAAGCAACATACGCATAAAGTTGATTCATTCATATTTTACTTTTCTTTTGCTGTGTGGTTTTTTTAATAAACGCGTATTCATTTTTACGCAGCTAATGTGTCTTTTTTGCTAAATGTAACCATCTTGTCCTCATTAAGAAATAAGATAACGTTAGGAAGAAGACTTCAATGCATTGATGATATTCGATGTCCTTTCTTTACTATTTTCTGAGGTATACACACTGAAGTGCAAGTATAAGAATTTTAGGTTAGATAGCGGACACCTCCAATCCTAATGGAAAAGAGCCGGGTAGTTCTGACTGAGACAATCGCCAGATCACAACCCCAGCAGGCACAAGGAGTGTGCGTTTCAGAGAAGTATTCTACTTGATTGGGCCACGTGAAAGAGTTCAACAGCTGGCGGATTTGTTAAAATTTCATTGGGAGCTATTGTCAGGATAAACATAAACAAACTCAAAGTTTCTATGAAAAATCATTGCCGACATGTGTTAAACAAAGAACTGACGAAGCCACCCGTTGCATTAAACTTGTTGCTAAAGAAAAAGTTAGCCTTGTTATTAAAAGGAAAATTGAATAAATATTGTATTTGCATCAAAAAGATACTAAAGGAATTCACAAAACAAATACAAACGTTATAACGTGAAAAATTTTGTGAAACATTCGAAAATCACAATGAATGATGTCTAAATGTACATGTTGCTTAGACTTTTTTTATACAACGTCGGGAGGCATGCATGGATACGGTCCACCTGATGCATGGTACTTACCGTAGCATATTAATGCTTGCAATACATGAAGTATCACTGGCGCGTTGCCATCCCTACTTATTACAGCAACTCCTTAGGTTAGGAGCTTACTTTGCTTGTCTAAAAAGTGCCAGTGAACTGTTTCGATCTTATACAACGGCTGATTATTACGACCCTGACTTATAATGCAAACTTTGCTAATAAGAAATAAAGATCATATTCACCTCCACTTCCTTCCTTGGCGAGTATGTGCTCCGACATAGTGATCTTGGACGAGGAGGAAGCGGTGCGGATGCTCGAGTAAAGCATGCTGCATACCCAAATTGCCAGTCCGATCATGGATTGCTTGTCAAACGATGACTGGAAACAAAAAAAAATGTCACCTCTAAATTGTTTTGGACAGAGCAATATTACTTTATACTTATGCAACGAGGTCTTGCAAATATTCATGAACTACAGTGACTGCTACCATTAATCAGGCCTTAGGTTTGTTTACACCTTAACGCCATAAAAACAGGATGTGTACTTGTAGGAAGAAAAAAATTCGAGTCAGGCTAGTCATAGCGATAAAAGTAAGTTTTAACTATTTGCATATACAAAAATAGTATGTCGGTGCATTTATACATATAAAAGCAGTAGGTAGTCTGAGTTTGTACAGTCACTTACAAAATTCTATATTTATATCACTTGGAATGCATCTATCAGTCGCCGTTTTAGCCGAAAGAAATGGATGTAGATTTCTAAACATAGGCCTTTTTGAGTACAGACTTGTGCAAAGTTTTGTGTTTGGTTGGCATACATTGGTTTCCTGTGATCTTAGACCTTTATCAGGTAATCTAGTTCTACTACGGATGTACTCATTCCTGAATCTATCACATAGAGACACTCTGAGTAATGGCTCTTTCCATCAAACGCTGTGCAAATTTCGATTTTTCGCATGCGGCATATAGTTATGCATCACATGAATCATGTGAATTACTTTAGAGAACATTTTTCGCAAGTTCGAAAGGCCGGAGGCAATCAAACCGGGGTTCAAGACGATCATGATAACTCTCGAAAGCAGCTCATAGACATGGCTCAGAAGTGAAAAATATGTCTAAGGCACTTTAATCTCGAGTATAACGGAGTTCAAAAGTATATGACTTTAAGTATCTGTTTTCTACATGCTTTCAGAAGTTCAGATGCGAATTTCCGTTCTGTCCTCGCCCGGTGCATTGTTGTACTAGACCTGTTTAGTAGCATCCTAATATAGTACAGGCTGACGTCCGGGATGTTATACTTACCGAATTGTCGCATTATTTTCATTAAATATTTTGGATGTTTATCCATTAATTTATTTTATACAACTAAGGTGGCAAACAAGCGTTCCGTTTGTCTGGTGGTAAGCAGGTACTGTACCTTTCAAATACTTGCAACACCAGGACGTCACTCGTGCGTTACCGAGCCTATAAAAATCTCTCCGCGCCTTTTTAGGGTTCCGTACCCAAAGGGTAAAACGGAACCCTATTACTGAGGCTCCGCTGTCCGTCCGTCTGTCACCAGGCTGTATCTCATGAACCGTGATAGTTAGACAGTTGAAATTTTCACAGATGATGTATTTCTGTTGCCGCTATAACAACAAATATTAAAAAATAGAATAAAATAAATATTTAAGGGGGCTCCCATACAACAAACGTGATTTTTTTGCCGTTTTAATAGATAATGGTACGGAACCCTTAGTGCGCGAGTGCGACTCGCACTTGGCTGATTTTTTGAAGATTCTCGTGGTCTCTTGAGAACACCTCGGCAGGCAGTTCATTTCCCAACTTAACATTTCTCGGAAGAAAATTTTGCGATTCTAGTGGGTGAGAATGTTTTCCTCGATGACCGTGAGCGGTGCAGAAGAAAGCTGTTGGCACCAAACACAACCTATTGTCCTCGTACAATCGGTACAAAACACAAAGGGAGATAAAGTCTTCCTCTAACATAAGTGTAGTACTTACGTAAGTGTAAAATCAGGATCGTCGACAATTATCATAGCTCATCTCTGAACCAATTCATAAGGCACTGGTAACTAGAGTTTTAAGTGGCGGTACATAGTAACTAGCAGAAGCTCGCGGCTTCGCACGCATGAGATTTGGGCTTTTAGTAGCCTTTATTTCGCTGTAGATATGAAATTGTTTCTGTTTAAAAAAAAAAAAAGTTCAGGGTCGTAGATGCAACCATAGAGCGATTCAATTTTCGTACAGCGCCATCTATTGACCTTTACAGGAGGCATTATATATGTATTTTATTAATATTACATAAAAAATGCGTAGTTATTTTATGTTACAAAAAATACTTATTCTATGAAAATAATAATAATAAAATTGCAAAGTCCCCCGAAGGGGAAGATATTTCCCCCTAACTTTAACAGTTTTTATTTTTTTACGCAGGAACCCTACCAGTCCTCTACCTACCAGTGAATGTCCCGTTAAAATCGGTTCAGCCATTTCGAAGATTAGCCCGGACGAACAAACAGACACACAGACAAAAAAGAATGCGTATTTAGGCTTTGGCAACGTGAAAGTAATAATATGCGCTTAAGATAAAGGCTTTATTTAGAAATCACAGACAGACACTTCAATTTTATTTATATGTATAGATTTAAAACATTCTTTCCATTTTTTTGTCTCTTAGTCTGCCTGTATGAATGCGAATCAGGTGCGTGAACATTACTCAGTTTATAATACATATATATATTTTTTAACGTTAGCCGTGTTTTATTTACATTAGTCGAGTTCATAGTGATGTAACAATTCAGTATTATGAGATCCAATGTTAAGCGGGGATCTTCCCTGATCATTGTGAAAACTAATCATTTGAAGGAAGTAATTGTTAAGGACGTAGATAGTAATATGTAAGTAGTATTGTATGTTATATATATGAAAGGTAAGCATAAACAAAAATAACATACGCTTAATCAATTTACTACATAAACTGTACATACCCAATATGTTGGTTCCTGGCCATGCATTTTTAAAAATAAGATACACACATATATATATAATATTACATAAAATTTTTAAACAAAATCAAGTAACGTTAGGTCTTTAGTTGTGAAATCACAGTTATTTAGAAAAATTAAACATTATGTTCATGGGGTAAACATAAAATAATCGAAGTGTAGGTCATTATTGTCGAAGCGCTTCTGCAATTTTAATAGGAATTCATTAATGCTATAAAAATCAGGGAGAAAACCTCACTAAAATCAACGTAGCATCGGATTAAAAAAACAATTTCATTAAAAAAATTGCAACTTTCGTACGTTGGAGACGGCCTATGATTTTAATTTAAGTATAATTTAGAATTATTAGTTCAAGAAAAAAATACACAATGGGCAGCACTAAAAATCGGCGATTTCACAAATAAGGACCACACAATAAGGACACAATTAAGTTCCATTTATTTTTCTCAATTTTGTGCGAGTAAATACAATAATTAGCTTAACAATATTTTTTTTCATTGACGACACTATTCAGCCTTATCCTATTAGTCGGTACTCCATCACCGGATGGATAATTTAACAATAAATATTATAATTTACTATCATATAAATAAATTACCAATTATTATGCAAAGAAATTGTCTGACTGATTTATAACATACATGAATTACAACAGTGTACATAACATGTGCATTATATATTATTATTATAAACGAGCAATTCTTGTATATCTCTCTGTGTATATATATATACATATATTTGATACAACGTCGGGAGACATACAACCATACGGCCCACTTACCTACTGTAGCCTATGAACGCTTACAACACATTAAATGGCACTCGCGCGATGCTACCTTTACTGTTAACACAGCAACTCCTTGGGAGCTTAAGTGTGACCTCGCTCACACGCAGAAATACAACAACCCTCTAGGGAGTTGTTATTTGGCTGCGGTTTTTTGTGAGGTGGGGAGTACTTCCCCAGACGGGATGCTTTAATGTGCCCTATCTCTCTTAAAATAGCACAGACCAAGACAAACAGACATGTTCATGCACACAAATGTTTGTCCTGTGTGGGAATCGAACCCACGTGCGTTGGTGTCAAAGCAACATAACGCGTTTCACCACTGCACCACCGAGCTCGTCTAATAATTGTCCTGTGCGTGTTTATGTCACTCTACTCCTAAATAGATGGACCAATTTTGTTTTTTGTTTATGTATATGAGTGGTTCGGTAGATGGTTTGATCATATATTTCCAAAGGGGGTTTTCTACCTATTATTCCTTGTACGTGCGGGTTTCTTGTGTGAGTGTAGTGATAATTATAAATTTGTACACAAATCCGAAAACACGAATTTAGTGATACATGCCAGGATTCAAACCTGAGGATTGGGGACCTGTTGGTCACTAGGCCGGTTCTTTATCCACTGGGCTATCACTGCTAATTGGGAAATGTAGCGTTTGTATGTAATTTATTGAACTATAATTATTTGACCTTTGATAACCGGAGGTCTTCGAGATTATCGGGTAAATGTTATAAATTATGATAAACTTTTTAATGTGTGTGTCACCCCTCTCAAATTACCCCTAGTTTGAGTTTGAAATTTCTGTCAAAAAAATTAATGGCTATAATTATGGCATAACTATGATTTTTATTGCCAGCAAAGTTAATCTGATCTGTATATATTCCTGAAAGTTTTTTTGCAGCATTTGTTATGTATTTGCTTACGAAAATGCAGCTGAATAAATGTTCACAGCAGGGCCGTGTTAGAATAAGCCTTGGTTAAATGATCGGGTTTTAAAAGATATTTTTATGGCGACATGTAACGAAGTGGGATGTATGGCATCACATCATTTTTAGGGCCAACTCACTTGCCTGTGGTACACCCTGTCGATTAACAAAGGAAGCCCTAGAAAAAGAGAGGTAGTGAAAAAAATTATTACATAAGAATAAGCCGGGTTTTTAGTTATCGTCACCTAGTAAAGAGCCACAGCCAAAGATTTATTCGCTGCAGGGTTAGCGTGTACTTCTGACTAAAGTTAGCAGTAAACAGGTGAGCAATTGCTCGAACGATACCCATCGCTGAGTATAAAATTGTATCTATCATAAATGTGTAACAACAACAAGTGATGATACCTGACTAGATCCTCCAGTGACATTGTTACAAGCCGCATCGGCGTTGGAGAGCGCTGACCAGGTGAGGTAGATCACGTACAGGGAGACCACCGCCGACTGCAGCAGGCCGGAGCGTGGCTGGTGTTCTTGGACTGACGGTAGAATTGATACGGCGCTTGCGACCACCACCAGAATCAAATTGAATGAGATGAAAAACTTGGACAGGTCGCATCCGCTTGTCTGTTAAAACAAACAATGTAATGAGTGCCATTGCCTGGTTGTACACTATTACTAGTATTATTACATTAAACATGGGCATAGTAATGCACCATCTACCTATTAGTTTCTACTGATTGTGCCTATTCCTATGAAACAGTTATCTGGCGTATTGTATATTTCAAGTAACGTATATATTTAATAATAAACAATTAGTGCCATAAAGAGTAACTCTATTATATAGGTATAGCAACGTCGACTGTAGCCTGTCCTGGGGATGGATATCTCTTACGAGATTGATGAATATTATGCTGTTGATCCTGGATGTTGTCATTAGGAGGCAGCCGTAATGTAATGTCTAGCTTTCGTCTAGACTAGATAGTCCAGAAAAATGATACCGCTTACAGCTTTTTTTAATTTCTGAATAAACATATGAATAAGTGAGTGATGTATAATTAATTATGTGTCATATATATTTTTTCAACCATACAATATTACATTTAAATAATTTAAATTATTATTTACCAGCATTTTCTAAAATTTCATATGCATCATACTGTAGAGATTTGACCAGTACTTGTATTATCATAACTCACATTTATTGTTTAATTTTAATCTCTTTTACACGCCATTAAGCACAAGTCAAAAAACCATAGAGCTTGATCACTCGATAGATTACAAAAATATCATGGACAATAGTTGCCAAAGAACTAATACAACAGTACTCCTGACCCCGACTGATTGACAGTCTAAAATACGGTGTTCTTTTTTCGCCTTACAAAATTCAAACGATTTATTTGCCTAAAATAACATACGGTATGAATGCTAGTGTAGATAGAATTAAGATGATCTGATGTGGCTAAATAAAAAGATCAGATCTCCTATTTAACCGTGTAAAATAAATAAAATGCAAATATTTTATATTTTATGAGATAAAAAAAAATATGAGAGCTCGATGGCGTCGTTGCGCAGGTTAAGCAACATCCCATCCACCGCAGCATGTCTATGGATAGGTTTATCTATCTCGAGTTTTTCCTAGCTTTGGAGGGCACGTTAAGCCGTCGGTACCGGCTGTTATCGATAGATGGCAGTTGTTAAGCTAAGTCAGTGGCCCTCGGGCGGCTTGAAAACACTGGCCTCCGCCAATCCGCATTTGAGGAGCGTGGTGGAGTATGCTCTAAACCCCTTCGGTTGAAGGGAGACCCGTATCCCTGCAGTGGGGAGTAAGGGTCGATGTGGCAAATATTTTATAAGTCATTAGATTTAATTTACGCATCCATTAAAATTTAAAAACTCCTTTACTACTTTAAGTCAATTAAACGATGCTTTAGTTTAAACTGATTAAATGGTAACTCTGTTAAATCGTCACCTTTTTTTTAATATGTACATCATTTCACAATTTTTACAGGAAAGTTTAAAAAATCTAGTTACATTCCATACAAATATCTGGTAAATAAGCAACATTTTTGAAATTTCAGGTAAAATATATATTACATGAGTATTTTTTTCTAATCACAAAATTTCGATCTTCTAACAGCCCTATAGACTGTCGCTAAAAAAACCTTTAACTTGAACTGGACTCGCAAACAAATTTTGTATATAGCCATATTAATTTTTCAAAAACGACCGCGGTAAATTTTGCTTTTGATGTATTAGATAGGGTGATACTAAGAAAAATATTATTTATTTATTATGAAAGGATATTTTTTTTCACATCAAAAGTAAAATACATAATTATATTATTTATTTTTGCACACCAGAAAATATTTTTCGTGTTGCCCGACACAATTTATGTCACATTATGTCAATAAATGTAGATCGCAAATCCCTATATCAATGAAGTACACACGAGTTACTTTCAGCAATTAAAAGTCAAATCAGCAGATACAATGTATTACACAAATGTAAAACTAACACCCGAGATATTGCACGTATTGATTTAAAATGTCTTAATTAGCTGTTTTCACTACAAATTAAAGTTCATTTGAACTTGAAACACCAGAAAAGTGTTATCTGCGCTGTCCGTTCTAATTTCATTGGATTGGGTTATTTTGGTAACTCATGTCAATAATTAAAAATCGCCAGGTAGGAGTAACTACAAGTGTTCCGTAAAAAAATCAGATAAAAATCAAGCGTTTTGTATGGGAACCCCCCTTAATTTTTGTTATTAAGCAGTCAGAACCCGTTATATACGTTTTCCCATACATTTCGCGGGTTTCTAAATAAACACTAAGTATATGAAAATTTCAAGTTCAAAAGTACAGCAATGGGACAGACGAACGGCCACAGCGGAACGGAGTACTAGTGTACCGTTAGCACCCTTTGTGTACGGCACCCTAAAAATGATTAAGTATGATAATGTTGTTTCTTCTCAGCGTTATCGCGTTTCCTAGTGCATTAGGATTGGTGGGGTCCGCTAAGTATAATAATGTCTATCTATTAAAAATAAAAATGTGACCAAATAGAATTTTCGAATTCACCTTGGTGTAGAAGATGTAGAGTAGCACAACACCAGTGAGTGCAAGGGCGAAGCACGTGAGCATTGCAATCAAGAGCGCCGCGTACCAGCCGCGGGACTGCGACTCCTCGTATTTCGCTACGGAAAAGGAAAGTCATGTCACAATTAATAGAACAAGTATTATCTACATATTCAATATAACAATATAGAATACTGATACTGTTTGTATTGCATAGTCGATCAACAAAGCCTTCATTATCCAATAGCTTGCACTATCAATAAGGCATTTTTTACAATTCTTAGAACATATACTACAAAGAGGAAGAGTGTATTTGTTTGTTTGAACCAGCGACGTATGAAAAGGTAGACACGTTATACACCAACATTATTGTATTTTAAAATGGCGCAAATAGTACTACATATATCTATGTACAGTTATTTATTAAGACACTTTGCTCTAACAAGGAGACAAATGACAGGGCATACCTGTCGTCACAAAGAGATGAATATATATCTTAGACATTTATGCTTTGTGGCGAAGTACGTATAGGCGCGATGCGAGAGCATGGCCAACTGAATGCGAGTTGGATAATTACCTTACTTTCGTATTGCCATTCTAGATCGTGTACGACGTATCTATAAGTATAAAAACATCTTAGGTTTGATTGCGCTAATCTCTGAAACTAATTGAAAAATTGTTTGCATTTGATAGCCCAATTAATCCTTGAGGAAGGTTATAGGCTATTTGAAATCATGATACAAGCCTTACAAGCCAAGGAATAGAAAGAAAGTAAGTAAACAAATAAAAAAAAAACCCCGACGTAAATAAAAGGCTGAACAGATTTACTTAAATGGTAGCTAAGAACACTCCCAATCATGTCACCTTCTAAACAAAAAAAAAAAAAACAAAATTGGTTCAGTAGTTTTCGAGAAAAATGGTAACACACACAGAGAGATGATGAGATGAGACACACAAACAAACAAACACCTCTTACCCCAAACGCATATACAACCGTCGCGGGTAAATACGCTTCGCACGGGACAAAGGTCAACGCGCAAACGAAGTCGCGGGGTGCAGCTATTTATTGTTATGTTCATGTTAACAATATGTATTTCTTGTCTTATTGTTCAATCAAAATTTTCAGAACGGAAGCGATCAAATTCAAAATGCATTCTTGCGTCATGCGGGTACCTGATCCGTACCTACGTGTCGTGCGGGGCGGACGTACTTCCCAATAAAAAAGATTTTTCAACATGGCAATACAATTGCCGAAGCAATAGCATAACATACACACAAATAAATAAACAGTCAATAAAAAAGTTTGATATGTACTTACAAACCCAGTTCTCAGCCCATGAATGGGCAAAGTCTATGATCAAAATAAGCTGTATGATAATGAAACAGAAGCCTCCAATCATCCCGAAGACCATCCACGTCGACGCAAACTGCCCCTCGGGAATGAAGAAAGCACCTATTATTCCGCCAATCACCAGTAGATACTTGATACCCCAGAATCTAAACAAAAATATGAATGATCTTAATTCTTAGCATGAACGACAGATCAAGCTATACACCTATGCATCTATGTCGTAGCAGTAAAGGTAACTTTGCATGGCTTTGCATAGCTTGGCCTGTCGTCGTGTGTATACTCGTACCAAATCAACCCATGCTCATGGATATGACGAGTAATGAGTCACCATGAAATTAAATTTCTCCTTAAAAATAAATAAAAGACATTTCTGGCATACTTCGCTACGCTGCTCCACTGAATATTTTTGTAGGTCATATTTTCATGATGCCTGATGGCCTCTAGCTTGCCTTAAATACTGTCATCTGTCGATAACAGCCCAAACCGACACGGCTTATCGTTCTCTCCGAACATTGAGGAGCTCAAGATTAATTACGCATCCATAGAAAGGTTACTTGTGTAAATTACACCACTACGGTATCAGGAACAAGGCTCTCGAACTTCTGTCTTCTTATCTGGGCAATAGGATACAGAAGGTCGATGTTAATGGTAAAATATCTTCGGGGTCCCCTGTAGTCATGGGAGTCCCACAGGGGTCAATTCTAGGTCCATTCTTATTTTTAGTATATATAAATGACTTACCTTATTATGTAAAGGATAAACATGAGATTGTATTGTTTGCGGATGATACCTCTTTGACATTCAAAATTAATAGACAGTTAGGTAATTATGACGAAGTTAACGATGCTCTCTCTAAAGTTATGCATTGGTTTAATGTTAATAATCTGCTTTTAAATGATAAAAAGACTAAAGTAATTAAGTTCTCAACACCTAATGTAAGACAGGTGACTACCAATGTACATGTTAATGGAACTAATTTAGCCCCTGTGGAGACAACTGTGTTCTTGGGTATAACAATTGACTCCAAACTACAATGGGGCCCACAAATTGAAAAATTATCAGGAAAACTAAGTTCTGCAGCCTATGCAGTGAAAACTATTAGACGGCTCACTGATGTTGATACGGCTAGAATAGTTTATTTCAGCTACTTTCATAGTATTATGTCATACGGAATTCTTCTTTGGGGTAACTCCGCGGACATTAACACCATCTTTTTATTGCAAAAGAGAGCCATAAGAGCTATCTACAAACTTGGTCCCCGTGAGAGCCTTAGAGAAAAATTCAAAGAAATAAATATTCTAACAGTCGCATCGCAATATATCTATGAAAATCTTTTGTATGTCCATAAAAACATAGACTCATTTTGTAAAAAGAGCGATACTCATAACATAAATACTAGATATAAGCATAATCTTGTGTTACATGCAAGCCGTCTCCACAAAATAAGTAATTCTTTTATGGGGCAATGTATACGGTTCTATAACAAACTTCCCAGCAATATAAGAGAATTGTCAATAAACAAGTTTAAAACTACTATTAAAGCCAAATTGTGTAGCAGGGCATATTATAAAGTATCTGACTATATTAATGATAAAAATGCCTGGGATTGAGTCGATCCAATTACAATGTAATTAATAAATTATGTAAATTTGTTTGGTTGTACCAAAAGAGGGATGCCTGAGTTTTTTGGCAGTATTTTTATCAGTGCTCACCTAGTCATGAACTGCACGGTAGGGAAAAAAATTGTGACGATTCCAAACAAATGTAGCCATTTTTACGGAATAAAAAGATTTTGACTTTGACTTTGACTTTGAATGAGAACATTTGTAGACTATGACTAATATATTCATTAGTTTGTATTGCTATACTTTATATTTCTCACAAACTACACAAAATAATCCTACTAATATTATAAATGCGAAAGTTTGTATGTATGGATGGATGGATGTTTGTTGGTCTTTCACGCTTAAACGGCTGAACGAATTTGAATGAAATTTGGCACGTCGATAGATTATGATCTGGATTAACACATAGGCTACGTTATTTGACACCACGCGGGCAGCAGCTAGTAATGATATGAAAGTAGAATAGGAAGAGCGAGCAATATACACTTCTATATCTACATATTAATATGTAAAGAACTAACTTTGTTTGTACCCCTTAGAACACATTGCGTGCATGGAGAACTGAGAGATTTGTCATAGTTAATGTTCATATGGAGAAGAAGTACAGAAAGACAAAATTTATGTGAAGTTATCAGGAATATTAAATTTTAACAATTCAATAAATTACAATCTAATTTCGACCACTAGAACATTACCTATGTTATCAACATTTACAGATGACGGTAAGGCAATGCATATAATTGTAATTTAGCATAATAATATGCGAAAATACAATTATAATAGGGGTTAAAGTATGAAATTGCCGTTTTATAGTAATAGATACTTTGAATTAACATTAAACCTTCATGGTGTGAGATTCTCGAGTGAAACTTTTTTCACACGATACCTTTTTTTTTATATATATATTAATTCAGCATAGTGGCCCCTCTTTGCCTGATGGTAAGCGAAAGAGGAGCCCAAATCGCAACTGCAACTGACAACATACTACATCCCGTATCCTGTCAGTTGACGCTGCCATGCTGACCCGCAAAATGCTTCTTCACGCTTCGTTTGAAGGATCCCATATTGTAGGAAGGAGGGAACACATGTGCAGGCAAGGCGTTCCACTTTTTAATGGTACGACAAAGATAGGAGTTGCCGAACTTTTTGGTACGCGAAGAGATATTCTCAACCGTGGAACTATGACATCGCAAGCCCGCACGTGTCGTTCTATGACGGAAGGGTGAGGGTGGGATAAGGGAAAACAGTTCTTCAGAGCACTCGCCATGGTAAAGGCGGTAAAATACGCTTAGAGAGCCTATGTCCCTACGGAGTTGAAGAGGTTCTAGGTTTTTGGTGACCTCTTCGTCGTCAATTATGCGTATAGCCCGTCGCTGCAACCTATCGAGAGCCTCAACAAGATACTGTGCGGAGCCGTCCCAGAGATGCGAGCAATACTCCACGCAGGCCCGAACTTGTGTCTTATAAAGCAGACAAAGTTGGTCCGGCGTGAAGAACCGGCGCACCCTGTTCAGGACTCCGAGCTTTCTTGAGGCTGTTGAGATGAGGCTCTCCATGTAATAACGCTGGTTAAGGTCGCAATGAATACCCATACCCAGCATATTCAGGCTATCACGCATACTGAGGGAAGCACCCTGAAGACTGGGAGTGGGAAGGAAGGGGGACATTTTTGTTGTAAACGCGCAAACCTGAGTTTTCTCGGCATTAAACTCAACCAGATTATTGGAACCCCATTTACTAATGAGATCCAAAACCCGATTCAGTTCAACGACAAGACTCTCATGCCTCTCACCGATTTCTGTCCGACCAGCACCAGGCCGACCGAAATATCGTCCATGGACCGTACTGTCATCTGCATAGCAATGAATATTACCAAGTGGCAGCATGTCATTGATGTACCTCATAGATACCTACGAGGCTTTTCTTTAAAAAAAATGTGCAACATTTGATTTTCGAGTTTCAATTGTTTTTTTTATTCAGCTTAGACGGGAAAGATCATAATTGAAATATTTTTCATATACATACTACGTTTTGCTTAGTTCAGATATAGACGAGGAGGAAACATCAGTACCCATACTCTACCTTTGGATCTCCTCTAATTTTATGGTCATGATTTTTCATGTAATTAGCAGTTATAGGATCAGTGGATTAAGAACCGGCCTATTAACCTACTGGTCGCGGGTTCGATTACTGATACATGTACCACTTGAGCAGTCAGAACCCGTTATATACGTTTTCCCATACATTTCGCGGTCGTATACGACCACCCGGGTTTCGAAGGGTTAATTCGTATTTTTGGATTTATGTACATATTTGTAATTATTACTTGCTCGGCGGTGAAGGAAAACACCGTGATGAAACCCGCACGTAAGCGAATTATATTTCGAAAGACATAACTAGACTAGACGTCGTAACCTAACCTAAAAAAGGTCTGGTTTTCTCTCTTTATTGTGGAGATTTGATGGCAGTCGCTCCATGTCAAAATCAATATCATCGTCAGATCCTTAGGCTGAGGTAGTGGACCTCGCCAATCCTAATGGATTAGGAAACGGGATTATACTAGGAAGAAGATTTTTCATGTAATTAGTTTGTACACACGACAACAGCACAAGTTATGCAAAACCGCATGGTTTCTCTCACCTTTAATGCTACAATATAATATACATGGGTGTATAGCTTGATCTATCGTTGTCTGTACGTCTAACAGTTGATTGAGGGTATCGTTGTTTGGAAATCCTATCATCACGTAACCACATAAATTTTGGCGTAACTCACACTGGTAGTTGACTATATTGAAACTGTTTCATTACCAAAATGGGCAACACTGATTGTTGTAGTCAAACTGAACACTCACCCGTTTTGAATGCCCGCCCTCGGATCTTTAGACGACTTGACGCCAATTGTAAGAAGAGCCATAAGCACAAAGAAGAGGCAAGCAGCAAAACATATTCTGAAAGAATAAAATTTTGTTATAATCAGGGATCAGTTCAGTGGGGCACAAAAAATTACAAACGATTTTAAAGTATACCTGTAAACAGCAAGATATCCAACAGCTTGATCACAGTCTACCTTCAAGTCCCCTGGTATTGGTACTCCAGTGGAATTTGCACAAAATGGTACCTAAAATAATACAAATTTAATAGAGCTAATAGACGATCGAATATAGTACGCTCTAGATTACAGATTTGGTCCGTCCGCACCATATTCGATCGTGTGGCATTTTTTCACATAACTTTTATGTCCAATTATCGGAAGTCCGAAAATATTTCTCATACCATTTTACATTATAATCACTCTTCATAAAAATATTTAATACTAATGATTGGAACTCATAATCATCAGAATTCATACTATCGCTAATAATACATATGGTTTATACTAATATTTGTTTTCATATATTTCTTAATCCTACGTGTTATTTACCCGCATTGAATTGCAATGGAAAAAGATTAAAAGGTAGTAGTAAAATAATAGGTACGACGACGAGCGAAGCGAGGAGGAGTTTTAGGCAGAGCGACTCTACAGCGCGCGAGCCGAACGAGCGCAGCGAGCGTGCCGCGGCAGCGGCCGGCGAAACGCCAGTACCGAACATTGTCTGTTTTGAAGGAAACTGTTGTGAAAAACTAGGTTATGAGTTGAAGTGTGTTCTTAGTAATGACATTATTAATACAAAAATATGATTATTGTCTGCTATGTGTTCTGTTGGTAGTAAAAAAAATATGAACAAAAAAGTATGAGGAAAACCATTATGAAGAGTGATTATTATGAACACAAATCGGTAGTAAAATAAAAAATAGGAATACGCTTTTTATGTGAGCCAATATGGACGCCGATCGTGTGGTCGCACATTATTATTGTTAACATTGCTACGGTAGATTCGATGGTTTGCATATTGCACTTGGAGCGCTTCACAGCTAAATAAGTTCATCAGAACAAATCAGTGAACATCATTTCAATCTTCTCCGTGCCTCGGAGGGCACGTTAAATTGTCAGTATCGCAAATCTGCCGTCTAAATCCCTCCTTGTCGAGTCCCGACTGCCATATATATGGCACTCGCTTACGACACATATATGGAGTAACGGTACCACCGGGTTTGAACAGGTCACGAGAGACCAGTATCCTTGCAGTGGAATGTGTATGAGTAGAAAAAAAAAAAACGATTATAGAGTTATTGGAAATGTACCTACACCGATTTCCCTTAGTTGAGGCACTTTAGCTTTATTACAAAACAGACACATGCAACTAAGCTTTGGAAATGGAATTAGAGAAATAGAAAATATATTATTAACTAGCTGCTGCCCGCGGCTCCGCCCGCGTGGAGTCAAATAACGTAGCCTATGTGTTAATCCAGATCATATTCTATCTACGTGCTAAATTTCATTTAAATCCGTTCAGCCGTTTAAGTGTGAAAGAGCAACAAACACCCATACATACAAACTTTCGCATTTATAATATTAGTAGGATGTGCCAATAAACGATGTGAAAATTTTGAGAAAACTAGAAGCACATCATGGTTCTCGCATGGATCGTATAGAAACAACTGGACGGATCGACGAACAGTGCGAACGTCTGTCGCACAGAACGCAACTTTCATATCGCATATTCGACCGTTTTCTAATACTAGGTATATGTAAAGCGGCTAACTGTAACATATTTCATTTCACTTTTTTAGTTCCAAACCGAAAATGGTAAAAAACTAACTAATCGTGGTTAAGACCGCCAAGTAAAGGAAGATTGCATATTGACCGCTTTTGTGTACTCTGCTCATAATGAATACTAGTTCTACCCTTTAACAATGTGATATAAATTTCAATATACTGCATACCTTTTTCAACTCATTCTGTAATCCTGGCGCGAGCGTAATGCAAGCCGCGATCATCACAAGCAACAGCATCACAGTGTACATGATCCGTGTAGAGGTGGAGTTGGTACATGACGGGCAAGCGGAGCAGCATAGCGAGCATGCTGCACTGCCGCAACAGCATGCCAACTGACAAAAACATAATAAAACAATTCAACAGTTTTATTTTACACAGGCATAGGAGATTGTAGAGTATAAAACAACAGGTAGTTAAACAGGAACCAAATATATTTTCCATTTATTCCTTTAATAACCAGTAAAACAGTGTTCATATATGTATCTTACAGGGGGTGTACTTTCAGGTTTTTTTCCAGCTGTTTCATCGAAGCGATAATACATTTTTATGTATCAAAATAATGCTGCGGCGTGTAGGTGTGTTCAATTTACTATGCGAATAGAATACATTTAAATGTTGACTTATTCTTTTCTAGAATTGGCAAAACATTCTTGAAAAACATGTACTGCGCTTGATATCACGTAATTAAAATGCTACGCTATTACTGCAGGTAATTAATGGTACTCCATTTATTTTTTAAAGTGATAGCAATGTTCTGCGTTAAGTCGCATGTTGAGCATAGTTATAATGAGTTGCAGTTGTAAACACTGATAATTTTAAATTAAACCATGAAAATAATTTGGATGTTTATAGAAACAGTATATTGCTTGTTCCTGGATCTGAGAGAACAAAGTTTTACTACCATCATATTTGCACATCGTGCTGAGTGTGACCAGCAGTGGGCGGCAGGGCTACTCACGTCAACAGCTACGCCCCTGGGAGTCAGCATGAGTGCGCGTGGTGCATAACATATGGTGTTGAGCTATATGAACTGACGGCTATAATTTGTAGGCAATAGGCCATTATATGTGTGACCATGAATCATCAATGGGCGGCATACGACCCACCTGATAAGAATTGTTAAAGAAGTGAGATGCCTATGAACATACACAATAAGAAAGAGCATATGTTGCCTCTGGTGTTGCAAGTATCCATGGGCCGCACGGCTACGGCAACCGCTAACCATCAAACATGCCCATGTTTGTTTGCCACCTTAGTAGTACAGAAAAAAGAAAATATTGCTTACACATTGTCACCTTTACTGCTAACACAGCAAGTCTTTGATAACTTACTGGTTTTTTTTATACTACGTCGGGAGGCAAACAAGCACACGGCCCACCTGATGTAAAGCGTGTACCGTAGCCTATTAACGCTTGCGAAAAGTATCACTCGCGCGATGCCTCCTCTGCTGCTTATACAGCAACTCCTTGGGAGCTTACTGTGACCTCGCTTACACGCAGGAACACAACAACCCTCTAGGGAGTTTTTATTTAGCTGCGGTTTTCTGTGAGGTGGAGGTACTTCCCCAGACGGGCTGCTTTGATACGCCCTACCTCTCTTAAAACATCCAGACCAAGACATACAAGCGACAAACGCGCATTGGCGTCACAGTCGCGTCATTCACGACTGAGCCACCAAGCTCGTCAAAACGTGGTGATGTGACTCACTCGGAGGAAAACAAACGTCTATGAGATGGAGGTACTTCCCCTGTCTAGCTACTTGGAGACACCCTACCTGTCCTCATGCAGAGGCTTGTTTGTATATTAGCAAGGTGCACCACATGCCCATGAGGTGTTGACGTTAACATCACATACCATTAATGTATTTCACTTTATGCCAACAATAATTACAGATACTATCAAAACAATTTATTTTTAATATGAGGGTCATTTGAAAAGTTCTTAGCCTAACATACCTAATGAAACCACACGATTTTGAGTTTATTTTTCAACATACTTCTTCGATACCCGTTTTAAAAAAATGTTCGTCTAACTCCTCAAAATAAGTGTCCACGGCGGCTATGACCTTTTCATTTGTAAAAAAATGTTTACCACCTAAAAATTTTTTCACAGAACACAGCTTTGGGAACAGATAAAAGTCGGACGGTGCTAAATCCGGTGAATATGGGGGATGAGGTAACAATTCGAAGCCACATTGATGGATTTCTGCCATGGATTGCACAGAGTTGTGAACGCGCGCATTGTCCTGATGAAACAAGACTTTTCTTCTCAATAAACCTGGACGTTTTTCTTTGATTTCTTCTCTCAAACGACGCAACAGGTTGCAATAGTAATCGGAGTTTATTGTTTCACCCTTTTTTAAATAATCCACGAGAATTATATCCTTTGCATCCCAAAAAACGGATGCCATGACTTTGCCCGCCGATAAAACCAACTTTGCCTTCTTTGGGGTGGGCGATCCTGCTCTTTTCCATTGTTTCGACTGTTCTTTTGTCTCGGGTGTATTGTGGTGAACCCAGGTTTCATCCATGGTTATAAATCTTTCAACAAATTCTATTGGGTCAGCTTCATATAACTCTAAACAGTCGCGAGAAGTTGTGAGTCGGTTGCGTTTTTGTTCCACTGAAAGCAGTCGCGGTACCCACCGTGCAGACACCTTAGAGAATCCAAGTTCAGTAGTAATTATATGATGTGTTCGCTCAGATGAGATGCCTGCAGTCTTAGCTATCTCCTCGACAGTCAATCTTCGATCAGATAAAATTAAATCACAGATTTTTTCTTTGTTTTGATCAGTGGAAGCAGTCGAAGGCCGGCCACTACTGGGCTCATCTTGAATGGTCTCACGACCACGTTTAAACTCTGCCACCCAGTTTTTAACAGTTGCATACGAAGGAGCGGACTCACCCAAAGTAGCAGACATGTCTTCATGTATAGCTTTTGGAGTTAAACCTTTCAAATTCAGGTATTTTCTCACTGCACGATGTTCAATTTTATCCATTTTCAAAAATAGCTCTGACTTGACTTACGGTATCACGTGTAAACGAACAATGAGTTACTGTGAGTAAACTAAACTGTGCATACTTGTTGCTAAATAATGTAACTACAAAATGAGCATAGTTATAAAAAAACCTAATGACTTTAACCATGTTAGGCTAAGAACTTTTCAAATGACCCTCGTAAAATTATCACTTATTGAAATTCCATTAAATCACACCAACATCCTTTTATTTTTATCATTTGGCATTTTGATCCCTCATGCCACCTTAGCGCCTAGACCATTCTAAGGCATACATAAACTTTATTTTTAGTCAATACAGTCTATTTTCATTAACAATGTTGTCATGGATTACAACTATGATTCATTCCTATTACTAATAGCTTTGGTAATAAATGACTCCCGTAGTAGAATTTTATTTGACACATAATACTTTAAGTTTTCTGACCACGTTATACATTGTCTCATTTTAGTACTTTGACATTTTTACATTTGGTACTTTGAGGTATGACAATGCGCTGTTGATGCACCGACACACGTCTATCAGTTCATTCGTCTTATCATTCAATCCACCTCTCACATTCCACGTGCCTATGCGGCACTCGGCTCCCCTCGTCCCGCCGGAATTGTAAAGGAGGTAAGTCAATACTAGATTTATGTATGGAACAAAACCTCATGTCGAATACTTTATTTCATCATAAGGATATTCACACATATACATAGAAAATGACCAAAAAAGTGTGATTGATTTGATTTTAATAGATAGACGTCTCGTCTGCTTCGTCATTCTTTCATCCTGCATTCTGCCTACATGTCCGAACTATGCCAGCAGCGCTCCCATTTCGACCGCGTTTATTCTACTTTCATGCTCTTTCTGACATACCCAGCTCTCGCTTCCATAAGTTAGCGTTGGGACCAGCACTGCATTGTGTATAGCAAGTTGTGCCTTCTGGCTTAGGTTTTTACTGTTAAGAAGTTTTCCCAATGCTCTATTTACACTATTCCCAGCACTCACTTGTCTTTCCACATCTGTGATGTACCTTCCATCCCTGCTGAAAGTGCATCCAAGATATACAATCTCATCCACTTGTTCCAACACTACATCATCAACCGTAATCCTTACATTAAAAAATCACTTGCAATATATAACAAACCTCCAGGGAATTGTTATTGCAATAACAGTGCACTGTTGTTTTCTGTAACTTGTAAGTGTGCAGTGCATATTGCATTTTTTGTGACCTACCTCACTTTCGCCATAGCCCTATACCAGCATTACATGCATAGTGAGGTTGAATTTGGTTCAAAGATCGCAGTGAGCCACTTACAACCCAGTATCTCTTTATGTAAATATAGATATAATTGGTTGGTTGACTAACGTACTACGAAAAATGCATGCAGGAGTAGCTGCGGACTTAGGAAGAAGCCTAACTTATTACCTGTGCTGCTGAACAAAGGCCTAGAACGGCTCCCATAATCCAATTGGTAATATCTGTTACAGTACAATGAAATCACTTTTAATAAATCATACAGTTTCTCGATTAGAGACAACAAATCACGATTTTAACATGTAATGTACTTTCAAACAAAATCAATGACGAAAATATCAAAATAGATAATAATTCAACACAAAGAAAATAACTGGAGACAGAATATAAAAAGATTGTTCTATCTGTTTGTATGAAGGTAGATCCAATCTATTACCATCCGTACAAAAAAAAACTTTGTTCTGTCTCTTTGCCCTCATGTTGGCATCAATGCGGGCAGTTAGGAACAATACAATTGTATGTATCCACACTAAATGACAATATCACGATAAACGGATAAGTTACAATAAACGGTCTGTAGATATAATTTACACGATAATTCAATTGCACCCGTTTTTCCTGTAAGGATTTAATTGGATTTTTAATTATAATATTTATTTCATAAGAGACTTTAAAGGTCCCACTCTCGAAACGCTCGAATCGCTACCACTTAACCACTACCTGGTGGTAAATTGGTTAGTGGACCTTTTCGAGAAGTGGAGGCACTGGCGAATGCGCATCAGACTTGTGAATGCAAGTCTTTCCTACTCGGATTTGCTGGAAAGTTCAGAAAAATATATATATGGCTGGTACTGCAAAAGAAACAAGCGAATGTGCTAAGAGGTATAAAACTTTGAAAGGAGATGGATGTGGAGATTGAATCCTTCGTAACAAGAAAGAGGAAAGCATGCATATATCAGCTTTACCCCTAAATGAAAGTATGAAAGTGAAGAAGAAATAAGAAATAAAAGTATCGTTTATGCAAGAATGAAACCATGGCATTAGTGATGGCAAAATTGACAAGGTAAATTGTGTTATATTAGCTATTCTAAATTGGTTCACATACAATCTTTTATTAAATTCAATTAAAACTACATGTATAAAATTTAGTTTTCATTGATAACAATATATTAGAATTTATTAATGATACTGTATTTCTTGGAATTACAATAGACTCAAAATTGCAGTGGGCTTCCCACATAAATAAAATGGCCAGTAAGCTCAGCTCTGCCGCATATGTCGTTAGGCGAATTAGACAGTTGACGGATGTGGCTACTGCTCGCTTAGTCTATTTCAGCTACTTTCACAGTATTATGTCATATGGTATACTGTTGTGGAGAAAAGCGGCTGATATTGAAACTTTTTTTTTATTACAAAAGAGAGCCATCCGCTCTATTTATGACATGGGCTCCAGGGAATCACTGGAGAACTATTCAAATATGCTTACGTTACCTTACAGTTACCTCTCAGTACATTTATGAGAACATAATGTATGATCGTAAAAATATAAAGTCGTTTTCTAAATGTAGTGAAAATCCTAGAAGCAGGAATAGATTGGTACATCGGCTTGCTAAGACTAGTAGATTTTTTGTAAATTAAAATTAAATTGTATTCGATTGTACCTAGTCCGGCCATAAAATCTGTTACAAATAAATATGCATTAATTTTTTTTATGTAGTAATATAATCTTAATAAAACTTATATGTACATATTTATGGAAGTCTAGCTAAAAATAAAAAATAAATGATTCTATTCGAAACGGCAACCTTTGGCTTTGATACAGGCTTTTAATCTGTCCGGTCACGAATCTATGTATTTACGCAATGTTTTCATGGCAAACTTAGTCACTGCTTGCTCCAGAGATTTCTTATGAGACACACTATCGGCGTGTCGTTTCGAGCAGGCCATGTCCTATAAAACTAACCCTAATTTGTAGTGTAAGGGGTTCACATCTGGGCTAGATGAGGGCCAGTCTTCAGCTCTTATAAAGTCCGGCACGTTGATTTCGAGCCAGTAGGCCGATTCTACTAAAAACTGCAACTGCACTGCAGCGCGGCGTGTCTCAAAATGCGTACATTTTGACGTTTCGTTAAACGTCACTACTGTCAGATCGCTTAACCAAACGTCAAAATGTACGCATTTTGACACACGCCACGCTGCAGTGCAGTTGCAGTTTTTAGTAGAATAGGCCTACAGGGCAGGATTACCCATATTTTGACACTCGCAAGGGAATCAAAACCTATAGGGTACTTCCCGTTGAACTAGAATCATGAAATTTTCTAAGAAGCAATGTCATGTAGCACAAGTAGAAAAAAAATCCGAAAACCGTAAATTTGTAGTCCCATCACAAGAAAAATAAACTTTTATTGCCACAATAATTTGTGAAAATATTTTTTACGGAACCCTCAGAGCGAGAGTCGGACTCGTACTTGACGGCTTTTTTCCATAAAAATGAAGCTTTGTGACTCCGTGATAAGAGACCCCCACGAAACCATTACAGACGCAGGATGATGACCACGTTGTACCTTTCGTCTTTATAAGTGCTAGTAAAATTATACAGTGATGAAAAAACTCAAATATGTTTATGGACGTTTTGGAAGACGTGAAAAAGTTCATCAAGAAAACCTTGTAAAAATCACTATCGTTTTACGTGTGGTATTTAAAGTGTATTGTATTTTTTAGCACAGTTCCTGAAGCTGGAGCATAGAATTAAGATTTTCAAATGGTTTCAAACTGAAGACTTTGACACTGGCATACATGGATTAAATGGTTCTGGTTCTTTTTACCCCGAGGGGAAGGCAAAGTAATCTAGCCCATACAGCCAAGTCTTCAGTTTAGAACCATTTGAAAATCTTAATTCTATGTTCCAGCTTCAGGAACTGTACTAACAAAATACTTGGGTAGGGTACCCAGACCCAATCAACGCAGTTTCAATACCAACCGTAATGTAAAACGATAGTGACTATTACAAGGTTTTCTTGATGAACTTATTCACGTCTTCCAAAAAGTGCATAAACGTGTTGTATTTGAGTTTTTTCATTACTGCATAATTTCACTAGCACATGTTACAAAATACTATCGAAATTGTCTCATAAAACTAATTTTATATTGAATTGTAATAATTTCAAGTATAACAATAATGTCACTCGTTAAAAGCGCGGAAAGAAGTCCACTGGCATAAAGTAGCAACACTATTGCCATATATATATATATATATATATTTATATATAAAAGAACCAAAAAAACTCAGAGAAAGTATTACCACCCGTAAGGGACGGCAACAAAAGTACATTCAATAACAAGGTTACCCCACTACATAATGCGTTTCGGCAATTTGAAATTTACAATGTACACAGATAACTGTTTACCAGAAACTTGTATAGAATGTGTATTGTGTGCTATAATAATATACTCATAATATGATATTAGCAATGTAAAAAAATCGAATAAGTCGATACAGCCATTTCTACAGACAAAGTAATAAAAGTTAATATTTACATACTTATGAAAACTACAGTTTCTGAATAGATCAACAAACATATTTGCACTTTAATATTATTAGAATAGCATTTTTTTACGCAAATCGAGTTACTGTATATAATGGAAATAATACACTGTTGTAAGCAGAATACGTAGGAATATAATACTTCAATATATAATCGATAGTTTCAACACGACAACCATTGCGGAAGACAATAGAATATCATTTTAAATCAATATTCGAACATATGTCAATTACAAATAAACATTATATGGCAGTGTACATGTAATAGATTACATACGTACATATAAAACCTCCATTACGCACCCTTAATCTATTACATATTAAAATATTTTGTAGCTGACTGTACTTACAAAATTTTTAACCTGACTGTACTTCTAATACAATACAAATCACAGTAGAAATAAATACACAAAAATAAAATCAATTCATGTCCGCACCCTTTAAGAAATTTTCTCTTTAAAACAGATTCTATAAAAACAAGAATAAATCTCAAACTAAGTCACATCTGCCCCCTTAATAGATAATTTCTCTAAACATAAGTGCGAAAGGAATCCTTTAATCTTAGGACCATGCAAACACTTTGTCATTATGTCTGCAACCATTTTATCAGACGACATGTACTTTATTTCCACTTTGTTACTCAACACCGCTTCTCGAATAAAATGATATTTAATATCAATATGTTTAGTCCTATTGTGGTTCATTTTATTTTTCGCAATTTTATGCGACGACTGATTGTCATTAAAAATAACCACAGGTTTTTGACATACCTTATTTGTCAAACAGTCTAATAAACTATTCAAATAAATAGCTTCCTTAGAAGCTTGACATAAACCGACGTATTCTGCTTCCGTCGAAGACAGAGAAACGCACTGCTGTTTGCGACTCTCCCACGAAATTAAGTTATCACCTAATTTAAAAATCAATCCCGTGAAAGACTTTCGGTCGTATGACCCGCCCCAATCCGCATCGACATAGCCATGCAAATCTAAATGTTTTGACTTTCGAAACACGAGACAGAGATTTAATGTCTCCTTTAAATACCTAAGAACTCGTTTCGCACATTTGTAATGTAATTCACTATAACATGAATTGAACTGTGACAACACACTAACAACATGTGCGATATCTGGTCTTGTATTAACCGCCAAATAATTAAGACATCCTATAAGATTTTGATATGGCAAGTTACAATGCGATTCCGATGTTTTTTGTAATCGGAGTCCAACCTCCATCGGGGTCACGACAGGTTTACAGTCTTTCATTTGAAAATCATCCAACAGGTTTTGAATATATTGTTCCTGATCGAGATATAAAGCATTATTCGCCCTTCTTAATCTCATACCCAAAACATGTCTAGCAGGACCTAAATCTTTGATTTTAAATTTATTTAGCAAGTTATTTTTCAACTTCTGTTTTTGGCTCTCATTATTACCAAACACAAAAATATCATCAACATAAATAACAACAATTATTTTGTTATTGTCATTTAACCTTTTCTGATACAAACATGGCTCTATTTTTGATTGTATAAATCCTAAGTCTAACATTACCTTATCTAGTTCATCATACCATGCGTGTGACGCTTGTTTCAAACCGTATAAAGATTTTTGAAGCAAACATACTTTTCTTTCTTGACCTTTCACTATTGTCCCCTTCGGCTGTAGCATGTAAATATTTTCTTTTAATTTTCCATAAAGAAAAGCAGTAGTTACGTCCCACTGGTCAATGAACCAATCGTATTGAGCCGCCAACGAAAATAATAATCTTAACGTGGAGCTTCGAACTACCGGTGAATAAGTCTCACTATAATCTACGCCACGTACCTGCGTAAATCCCTTGGCTACAAGCCTAGCTTTATGCTTGACTATCTTACCGTCGCTATCCTTTTTTATCTTAAATACCCATTTGCACTGGATCGGCTTCTTATCAGGTGGTAGGTCTACCAACATCCAGGTCTGATTCTCCTTCAACGATTGCAGCTCGTCGTCCACAGCCTTTTGCCATAAATCACTATCTGGCCTCGCAAGTGCTTCTTCAATCGTTAATGGATCACCATTAATCTCTGCGGTAGCGTTACATTTATAATAATCCACTGGTTTACGCTCACGAAGAGGATATCTTCTCTCGGTTGTAACTGAACCTGAATCGCTTGCCTCCTCATTAAAATCGGCTTCTATAGCTTTCTCAGCACTATCACACGGTCCCGTTATTTCGCTGATATACATGGCAGGTCTTAAAATTGACTCAATATTTGTCGTATCGGGTTCTAGGAACTCATACTCACTCTTTGAATTACCATCACGAATTACATTTATCACAGGCTCTTTTTGTTCCTCCTCAATGTTCAAAGGAACAACTGTGTTTTTCTTCACTTCCGTGCCGGCTTCACCAGGAAATACATTCTCCAAAAATTTAACATCTCTTGCGATAGATATTTTACCCGTTTTTGGATCTATCAAACGGTAACCCTTTGTATTTGTAGGATAACCGATAAAGATCATTTCTTCAGTCTTCATATCAAGTTTCTGTCTCTTTTGTTTCGGTTTCAAAACAAAAGCTAAACATCCAAACACTTTCAAATGACTTAAGTCAATTTTCCTTTTCGTCCACATTTCCTCTGGTACAGCGTTAGTAATAGCTTTGGTAGGACTTCTGTTCTTTAAATATATTACAACATTAGCTGCCTCTGCCCAGTATTTCTTACTTAGGTTTGCCTCACAAAGCAACGTTCTTGCCTTTTCGATAATCGTTTTGTTGGCTCTTTCGGCCACGGAATTATGCTCGGGCGTATAGGGAACAGTTTTTTGATGTTTTATGCCCGCAGACTTCAAAAAATTATCAAAAGCATGATTGCAAAATTCTGACCCGTTGTCGGATCTTAGGCATTTTATCGACTTACTCGTTTCTGTCTCAACTTCAGCTTTATACTCGCGAAATTTATCAAAAGCTTGATTTTTATTACACAAAAAATAAACATGTGTTTTGCGAGTATAATCGTCGATAAAGAGTAACATATACCTCGAACCACTAAGCGATGGCTCTTCCATTGGGCCGCATATATCGGTGTGTACTAATTCTAAATAGTCATGTGCTCTGGTACATTTATTTTTGAAAGGACTTTTGCACGTCTTCCCATTAATACACGGTACACACGGTTCAATAAAATCTGTGTTTTTAAAATCAATTCCAGTCACAAGATTTTTCAAGGTTTCCATATAATTTCTGCATAAATGTGCTAATCTTCTATGCCAAAGATTTGACAATATTCCATTTGACAATGTCAGGTTGGCCATACAATCTTGTTTTTCGTTTAATTCGTAAATGCCGCCAACTTCACGACAATTTGCGATTATTTGGTTGTCCTTCTTTATAGTGCAGCCTTCTTTGTCAATATTTATACCATACTTCTTTTTAACAAGATTGCTCGCAGAAATGAGATTCATTGACAATTCGGGAACATGTAGTACGTTACTTAGTACAAGTTTAGTACTACAACCGAGGTTTGGCTCAGCATTCCCTTTACCTTGAACTTTTAATTCTTGCCCATTCGCCACTTTTATTTTCAAGTCACTTTGCTGTTTTTTATAAGCAGTCAACTTATTTATGTCGTGGGTCATGTGGTTTGAGCATCCACTATCCAGATACCAACTATTTTTGTTAAACGTATTTGATTCACCCGTATTCATGCAAATCATAGCATAATTTTGTTTTTTCTCTTTGCACTCAGACGCTTTGTGCCCTTGTTTATGACACTTAAAACATTTGTACATAAATTTTTGCTTTCTATCAAATGTTTTGTGATTTGATCCTGCAACATTTTGTACTTTATTAGTGGCCAAAGCTTGTTCCCCGCTTAGATTCATTTCTTTTTGTCTATTTCCTTCCTGTAATAATTTAGTTTTGATTTGCTCTAGACGAATCTCTTGTCCACTATTATCTACAGCCATTATTAAAGGGTTGTATTCTTCGGTCAAGCCACTCAATAATATGGAAATAATCCATTCATCTGATATCTTAGCATCAATGTCAGCCAATTGCTGCGACAGAAATATAACTCGAGAAATATATTTCTCCATAGACTCGAAATTATCTAACTTACATTGCCAAAGTTGTCGTTGAAGTGTGATTCGCCTCCCCCACCCTTTATCTTCGTACGCTTTACAAAGATTATACCACACTTCTTTAGCAGTCTTTGCATTATAAACGTGTGTAAAACATGAGGGTTCAAGCAATAAACATATCGTGGTTCTAGCTTTTCTGTCGATATCGACTATACTATCATTTACAATACTAGCCTCGATCACTTTCCACCAGTTTCTGTTTTCAAGGTAGTTACGTACCTGAAACTTCCAGTCAGGAAAGTCCGTCGTACCAATTAGTTTCTTGATACCACACAGTCCCAGACTAGATTCGTGATCCGCCATTGCACACGATTTCGTTTATATCACAATTTGAACTATACGATTTTACCAGTATTTAAATACTGCCCATAACCTAATGGAAATAATACACTGTTGTAAGCAGAATACGTAGGAATATAATACTTCAATATATAATCGATAGTTTCAACACGACAACCATTGCGGAAGACAATAGAATATCATTTTAAATCAATATTCGAACATATGTCAATTACAAATAAACATTATATGGCAGTGTACATGTAATAGATTACATACGTACATATAAAACCTCCATTAGTATAGATCTATTAATTAATAGTAAGCCTGAGTTAGTTTCAGTAAGATCTGTGAAATCATTGGAATAAGAATAGGAGATTGGTCAAACCTAGCAGAGTTATATAAATTAAACAATATATGTTTCTATTTTAGACATATATTTTAAAATACAAGCGATGACATGATACTAAATATAGGCATAGATATGAGATAAAAGATAAAAAATACTTTAAAGACAATTTGTAAATAAAAATATTCGTACCTTACAAACATATTAATGTTTATTTTTTCATAGATTTTTATTCTTGAAATCAATGTTATTAGATTGATTTTTCTACATCGTGTATTTATATAAATATCGTGAGAATGAAACAGCCGTCGAATATTTATGGTCACATTTACATACACGGTTTTTAGTTAAATCTTCTAAATCTTCTTTTACACAATAAATGCGGATTATTCCTTCTTAAAATTAAACATATTGCATAAAAATTTTCAATAATTATCATGTAAAAAAGAATTAGTGCCAGGGATGATTTAAGTGTAAATATTAAATAAAGGTAAACAATCTTTGTTTTTAAACACTTTGTATTGCGCATCATGGTTTTCATTAGACTTAAACTAAAGCTACAATTGATCCAGGATTATCCTTTCACATATTGTACTCAAAAGGTGGTAAACTGCTACGGTCCCTTAATTCCCTAGTCCTTTCCTCTAACTTGTATAATGATATCTATCATCTATACATCGATTACATTAAAATTCTGTATAAAGCCAGTAATGTTTCAGTCTCAATTCAAAAGTAAGCGTTAATTTTCATGGTGTTAATGTAGTGTCCCTCGCTATTGGAAGCCCTGGATAATCGGTCTGGAAAATAGGACAATTTTAATTTTGTAACGCATTATTAGCATGTAATATCGACAGCCTAGTACTAACATTATATTGAAACTACTGTCAATACTATAATTTAATTGAGCTTTACATATATATTAAAAGTTTATAAATTCAGACAATATAAAATGCTTGATTAACATTTTGTGTCAACATGTGTTGACACAAAAGCATGTGTGTGTGCGTGATTAACTTGATTAACGTGGTATAAATAATTGGTATAGAATAATCTACACGACTACCCTCCGTATCTTTCACAATTACCTGTATAAATATAATCAACCCATCAACATCATATCAACCCATACTCACTTCATTACTGGAGTACGGGTTCTTATTTCAAACAAAAGACCTTAGAAGATATGTCCCGAAACTACTCAATTACGGATTGTCGGAGTCGTTGGAATATTTTCATATGTTTTTGTACTTCAATTATACGCATCTACGACTAAAATGTAACTATGTAAAATTTCAAGTCTGTACGTGAAACTTTCTAAGACAGACTAGCAGACGAACAGGCAGGCATGTAAATCATCTAATTTAGTTCCTTATTTTTTTTAATACCTATCATCATATTTATACTCGCCAACAACCTGTTATAACAGTTTGGCGAACATAATAATTTGTACTATGTAACTGTATCGTGTAAATAAATAAATAAAAACAATATAAATCAGTTGAGATTGCGCAAACTTGCATTGCCAGAGGACTGACGACTTATCCAAATAAACTTCTTCCGAAAGCAGTGGTCTTTAAAATGTTTGGAACATATGCGACTGTACTCGGCTCCCCAAAAATCCATGCATTACGCACACTGACGACTTTAGGAAATCTAAAAAATAAACATTCATCTAAGATTAAACTTGTTAACATTTTTAATTTAAAAATAAATAAATACATTTTGACGGAAAATTATAAACAAAGAAGTATACAAAAAGTAAGAAGTTAAAAAAAGGTGCCTGTACACATATAATTTGCCCATAATTTCGGGGTGTTTTCCCATACTACATACTGGTAACCCTAAAACGCTCATTATACCGATAAATTGAAAATACAACAGAAAATGGCTGACGCATTACCCACAGACAACCTTCAAGATTTAGGCCGTTTTTACTAGAAATACGTTTTGTAAATTAAACCGATATTTTCATTGTTTTTACCTTATTATACAAACAATTTATTTAAAAACTACATGTGTATCTACATGTGTATTTTCGCAAAATATTTGATAACAACTATTAAAACTTTATACTTACGTATGAAAGGTTATGTTTTCGTATTTTTGCTAACTGAGGCTTTTGCAGCCTTTTACACAGCAACGTACCATTGTTAAAGTAAAAAGACAATCCCAAACAAGCAAAAGAACACAAATATGCACTAATATTTCGCTTATATTTAGTAATTTATGCAAACAATTTGTTGTACTACAAGGAACGAAATGATTGTTTGCCACGAATTTGTTTTTGTGGCAAACACAAATTAGTGAAACTATGACAGGGACAAAAATATTTTATCTGTCTCTTTCCTTCTTATGAGGAACTGTATACATCTATCACGTTCTATCTTGGTATTATTATTTGCTTGTCACCTCTAGGTATCCTTCCTCTGAGAAAAAAAAGCAAATGCCAAATAGATTATAAATGTTATGCGCAAGTAGAGAGCAACGTTCATAACTCAGAATACAGAATAAACCAGAAGGAGCCTATAGCCGATAATACATGCGGTCCACTGTGTCCAGAAACATTTCGCAATCCCCCGCACTCCTCATACTTCCCACCCGTACAGTATTGCTAGCTTAGTGAGAGTTCGCCTCTTTTAGGGTAAATTAAAAGTGTTACATTAATATAAAAGATGATATATTAATATACTGTTATGCATAAAAAAATGCTTTAGTAAAATAAAACACAAGTAATTTACAAAAAATATGTCTTTACTTAGGTACATTTTGTTGTACTAATAATATTGCCGTTTTGATTCTGAGGTAATTAATACATTTTTACGTTTCGACAAATGAAGAAGTCTTGCTCTTTGCTTTTATAATTTCATCAGTGTGGAACTGAAATTCCATATATAATAATTAGAATAGTTTTACACAAAACATTTTTGTAAAAAAAACTACTATTTACACAATTTCACATATGCAGACTATATACCAAAAACATTAGTTTAGTAATTCAATCGTTATTATTAAGCCAATAATTATTATTTATTTCAGGCAATATTTATATTAAAAAATCTCAAATAATGTAAACATAGGCTCATATCGTAAATACCTTAAAATTAAATAAATGTATTTACATATTTTATATTAATGAAACTATTTTTTAATTACTTAACATGCATTTATTATTTATTCATCAATGTCAACTTTATAAAAAAAAGTAGGGGAAAGAAACCAGTAAAACTGGCAACATGAACAAAATGGACTCGCCCAAATTGTTTACCACTATCAACGAGTAAAAGAAATTCATTATTTAAATAAAATGAGATGTAAATGCGCTAGTTACACATGAAATGTGATCCCATCTTGTTTTTTTATGCTTCTAACTGCATTCTTGCAGGTGGGAACCGCACAAGACGGCATTATTTAATAAAAACTATCGAGAATTTTTTACGCGTAATAGACACGGTGGCCAAATATATACTAGTCGTCCAAATGTCAAACTACTCTCATTGAGAGTAGTTTGTATGGCTTCAGTTTTGGGCGTGTTTGCGGTTTCTGGTTTATTCTGTATTCTGAGGTTCATAATAATAAACAAGATCGAAATACTATGCAGTTAGTCCGATTTCCTAACAACCATCACATTTTAACATTAACAGCATTCCCACTCCATACGCATTATATTAGTAGATTGATCTGTTGCACTGCAAAGCTATTTCATACTAAGTTTACCAAAAAAATTGGTTGTCTGTAAACTCCAGCGACGTATCAAAGGTAGACACGTTATACACGAACATTTTTGTATTTTAAAATGGCGCAAGTACTACTATATCTACGTACAGTTATTTATTATCACACTTTGCTCTAAAAAGAGACAAATGATAGGGAATACCTGTCGTTAGAAAGAGATGAATATACATCTTTAGTTACGTTTTGATTGCTGCTGAGCGCTCATTGGCGCGAGCACTGATTTACCGATATGGAGGAGACTGGGGAAAAAGCTCTAGATTTAATTAGTGTTTAAAATAATAAAACCAATTATGTACAAAACATCTATTTTCGTAATATGAATTGTGAACAATGAAATTATAAAATAATATCGAGTCAGTTTCTGAGTGAATAAAAAAAAATACGTATTTGATAAAATATTATTCAAATAAACTTAACTTATTCCTTTTTTGTCTTTTTTAATCAGTTTTCTAATCTAGACTATTTTAATGCGCGAAATATATTTTAATTTCACTATAATAGCGCGTATTAGGTGAAGCCTGTGATTATAAGTCGGATATTGCTCTAGGAAATGACAATTTAAAGAGTAAAATACATCATTGCGATATAGGAAACACTTTAAATGACGACTCGAAATTTGACGAGCTCGGTGGCTCAGTCGTGAATGACGCGACTTTGATACCAACGCTCGTGGCTTCGATTCCCACACAAGGCAAACATTTGTGTGCATGAACATGTCAGTTATGTCTTGGTCTGGATGTTTTAAGGAAGGTAGGGCGCATCAAAGCAGCCCATCTGGGGGAGTACCTCCACCTCACAGAAAACCGCAGCCAAATAACAACTCCCTAGAGGGTTGTTGTGTTCCTACGTGTGAGTTTGGTCACCAGTAAGCTCCCAAGGAGTTGTTGTGTAAGCAGCAGAGGAGGCATCGCGCAGGTGATAATTAATATATCGCAAGCGTTAACAGGCTACGGTACCCGCTTCACATCATGTGGGCCGTATGCTTATATGCCTCCCGACGTGGAATAAAAAAATATTTAACCATTTTTTTTTTCATCAAACCATCTAAATAATCTAAAATGGAAAGAAATAAATGATAAGTAATATTCTATTCGCTTCATTCTTTTCTAAAACGTCTAGTATTACTAGTATCTAATAATTGAAAATAAGGTAGTTAGGCGTATTACTAATATAAAACAAAGTTAGGAATAAATTTAATTCACAATTCTGTGTTCATAACGTGATAGTTAAATTTTCCTCAACTTCCCCTAGCAACGGCTGCCACTAGACCCGCTTTAATATTGCTAAAAACTAAATACATTTACTATGTTTTTAATAAAAAAAACTGTACTTACAAATGAAATGACACGTTTTCCTTGTCTTTAACAGTTGCCGTGTATTTTGTGGACCATCTAAAAACACAGGAAGGCATTTTTGCCAGAAATAACTTATTTACGCTTTGTGGCGAAGTACGTATAGACGTGACGCGAGAGCGTGCCCAACTGAATGCGAGGTGGGCAATTACCTTACTTTCGTATTGCCATTCTAGAGCGTGTACAACGTATCTATGACTATAAAAACATCTTAGGTAAACTCGGTTTATCCCGTGAGGAGATGTTCAAAAGTTCAATATACTTTCACGCGAAAAAGATGCATTTTTTATATACATTTCTGTCAACATAGTTAGACAAGTCACAGGCTCACAGAAGGCTCTTCAACCTGTTTAAATAAAATCGTTTTGTTGGCATACCGATACGAGTACTTTTCAAAATTTTGAACGATACCTACTCGATACTCAGTTTCAAAGTATCGATACCAAAAGTACTTGATATCGGAAGGAAAGTATCGAGTAAGTACTTGTATTTACTCGTATCGTTTTATCCCTAGGGATAATATCGCAGTCCTGCGAGCGTTCTTGGATTGACTTCCTAAAAGCCAAATCTCTAATCAAAAAAATAAAGAAATCCCAGGGCATGAGATGACCTTGTACAGGAAGTCAATTTTTTCGAAGGTTAAAAATAACTATGTTCGCTGCGGAGAAACATTTTCATGGTGTATTTTATTATTTTGGGATATAAACGAATTACACAATGTTAAATTAATAATAAGCATGACTTATGAGGAGTAATAACTGCGTAAACTACTACTAGGTACCTCCACATATTACTTTAAAAATACCATAAACATAAAAAATCATGTTAGTAATAAAATTTCGAATTTACCTAGAACTGATAAGTAAATCAAGAACATTTTTTTTCAACATCGCTGTCTTCATCGAAAATATAATTGAATTGTTCATTATAAAACTTCATGATCCTAGTGAGAGGGACGCGCTCGCCTGCGTTTGTTTTACATAAAATAGGCATAAATAGATTATTCGGATGAAAATCACGCGTACATTACACTTCGAGGTACTCGGAATACTATTTACCGATAGATCAGTACAATGAAACTTGTTGTGACAAATGTACTCATTGAGAAAAGTTGTCTCCCTGTCTTGAGATATAGAAGTGAGAATTTACTCGTATTTAATAAAGTTTTGTAAGACATGCAGTATCTTATAGATGTATCCTCCGTAATAATAATACACCTTATTATCCCTATTACCTATTCTATTATTACGGACGCATCTAAGATACTGCTTGCAAGAAATTGCGTTGAAAAGGCTTTGATTTGTAAATTATATTTAACATTAGCGACCCGCTCCGGCTTCGCACGGGATGTAGAGTATATTATGCTTACGTACATCTTTTTTCAGTCGTTGCTCGCATCAGCTTGTTGCATCGAATATGTGGATATATTTAATGTAACATTTATGTCTACACTACTTGAAGTATTTTAATGTATTTTATTATGTAGATAAATACCTAGTCAGGTCATAAGTTCTGTCAAAAACTTTTGTTGTATAATACACTTTTTGATAAATATTTTATGTTATTATTATATTATATTAAATGTACAATAACATTTAATAACATATATCAGTGGGCTTAAATCTGGACTAGAAGAGGGCCAGTCTTTATGCCCGATGAAGTCAATTCCACGGGCGGTCAACCAGTTTTGAGTGCTTCGTGCCTTATGAGCTGGTCTGATGTTTGATTTGTAATCCTTATGAACTGGCAGTCCTGTTGGAATATCCAGTGTCTGTTTTTGAACGTTGTTTGAGAAAGAGGTTCTACTGTGTTTGTTAGGATGGTATTTTGGTAAACCACGGCACTGGTTTTCACACCTTTTTACAAAAAAACACCTCAGTTAAGCCTGAATATGAGACTCCAAGCCAAACCATGATTGATAAAGGATAATGCCCTCGTTGGACCCTCGGATATGATAAATCGAATAAATATAATCACTTCTTCACAACTGTGGGCATACATCTTATCATTTTGTTTGTTTGTTATACTTTCTTCGATAGTAAAAACTTTTTCACCCCAAAACAAAATTTCGCGGTATTTTTTTACCGCGTACCGTCGTAACAAAACGCGGGATCTTTCCATCCAAATTTTTTTCAAACGCTCGTTCAAAAAATGTCCGGTTTTTTTACAATAAGTCCCAGGTCTTCACACTCTTTTGACAGTAGTTCTGCTTAATCCCATCTGAAGAGCTAAGATTTTTTATTTACGCACGGGATTTCTTTGGATTCGCGCCTTCACTGCTTTGATGACCGCTGGTGTTCTAACTGTACGAGGTCGGCCGCTCCTCTTACGATCTTCGAAGCTTGAATCTTTAGTATATCGTTTGATAGTGCGATAAATAAACCGTAGTGGTATTTTCAATTTTTGTAAAATGTTGAAAATCTAAAATTACTTCTAAACGGCTGGACCGATGATGATGAAATTGTGTGTGTGTGTGTGTGTGTGTGTGTGTGAGTGGGGCTCTGGCTAAACCTTCCATGCCCCACTCACCCGGTAGGTAGACAAGCCATCGGCAACGAACAGGTAGGACAACGTCTGCCGGGTCCATCATTTAAATTATATACCTACCTAGTGTAAAGAACTATCATAATGTCCATGAAATGCTTAAGGTAACTAACGTATTTAAGTTGATAAGGATTAATACTGTATATCCGCATAATATCCGATGAAAGCTTCCAGGCGATTTGACTTTTTCCGACATTTTCAACATTTATCGTCATATTTCAACTGATTTATACAAAGCCTTAACAAATTTTACACCTAAACCTTCCTCAAGAATCACTCTGTCGCGAATCTCTGTTTATCGCAAAATGACTTAGATTTAATATGTAGTGATAATACGGATTCCAAACAATCGTTCCGTACTCCAGCTACGATCTTATCAATGGCTTATAAAGATAGATGTAAGTAAAAATACTTCTGAAACTAACGCTGTTACGCATGACAAATTCATAGCTGATAGGTTTTACTTGGAATATTCTGTGTAATAGTCAATGTGTACCTCGAGATGTAGTCCGACATTTAATTCGATTCACTAAAATGACATTTGCTGTGTTGGTAACACAGCAAATGTCTTTTGCGCGATAAAAAGGTAGTGACGTGGACGTGGCCAATGAATTAATGATTCACAATTTAATAATATTTAATTTTATATGTACGAGTATGTATATCTTCACGCCAGGTCCCTAAATTTATTTAGTCCTTAATTTTATATGGTGAGGTTTATTCAAAATAATTCAACCTATCCAAATAATATTTTTATTCATCTGAATCATTAGGATCCCCGTCACTGCCTACTCTTATAATAAAACTGTCTGTAATGTTATAAATCACTTTGTCGAGTTAGCAAATTTATATATATACGTATACAATGTACGCTGTATTTAAATAAGTAAGTATAGTTTTTTGAATACAACTTATATTGTGTACTGTCCACCCATGTAAATGAGTGACAGATATATATAGATCGTAATAACGTACAAGCTAGGACCTTGTGTTTCGGTGCAAAGACGAGCGCTGTTAGAATTGTCGATGATCCTAAACTGATATGAGTGACAGACATATATAGATCGTAATAACGTACAAGCTAGGACCTTGTGTTTCGGTGCAAAGACGAGCGCTGTTAGAATTGTCGATGATCCTAAACTGATACAACCAGCCCTTCCAGATTAAGGAGCGATTTTTCCTCCCTTAGTGTGTTCTTCCAATTGTTAAATGGGTTGTGTTCTGATATTCTGGCAACAGTGACGTTTTATAATAACACCGCTCGCCGGAGACTGGGAATTCATTTTCATTTCATCGCATATTGCTCGAAGGTTTCTACCGAAAACTCTTAAATTGTGGAATGAACACCCTATCGACGTTTAAAAAGGCGTGAAGAGGTTTTTACTACGAGATATTTAGAGGTACACCCCTAATGTTGCAAGTGTTCATAGGCTAAGTCAGTAAGGCGACACCTCGATCGTGAAGCTTTAAAATGGCTCCGCCCAATCACCCCGCGCCCCTCAATTGACACTCGACGCTCGATTTGTAAAATTTGAAATTAGCGCCTAATAGGTAACCTGGGGTCAACGTATAGTCAATGCAAACGAACAGAAAAGCTACAGAGTCGCGTCACACTTAAATAAAATTTATAATATCAATATTTAATAAAAATTATTGATTTAATTATTATTTAGCTTTATACATACTGAACCAAACATATTTATTTAAGCTAGACGGAAAACAATAGTAATAATAGTAATAAAAACCTACAGAAACGTATTCACTTTTAAAAGTTTATTGAAAGAGAAATCAATGACATCGTTTTATGTTTATATCTCTACAAGTTAACATGTCTTGGTATCTATGTTGTTCTTACTTAGGTCTCGTCCAGTGGCGCCCTCATTGAATAAAAAAACATATTATAGCATAGAAGATAAACATTATGGAATCTTATGTTGCATTTATTACGAAGATAGTAAAGTATTTTTACGTCATTAAACCAACACTCAAAATATTCCACTATCGTTGTTATAAGCAAAAGTGCTAAAAGAGGCCGTTTTTTTGGCAATAATTGCCAAAAAACGGCAATAATTGCCTATAACCACGAAAGCAAAACATTTCAATTGTTGGTTTAATGACGTAAAAGTACGTTATTGTATTTGTAACACACGCAACACATGACTTTATAATGTTTATCTTCCACGCTAAGATACGATATTTTATTCCTTCAGGCGCCACTGGACGGCATGTATCCCCCTTAAGAAGAATGAAACACCAGCTACATAATACAACATTGTTTATCGAGAGGCTAAAGCGGGCCATTTGTTGATTCGGACACATATGTTTAGTTAGCAGATACACCATCTAAACTGCAAACACTGGTCACAGCGATGAAAGACGACTGTATGGAGAAAGGCTTACTACTGAATGCGAAGAAAACAAAGATAATGGTATTTGAAAGAGAAGAATCCAGAACTAATGTAAGGATTACGATTGATGATGAAGTGTTGGAACAAGTGGATGAGTTTGTATATCTTGGATGCGCTTTCAGCAGGGATGGAAGGTACACCGCAGATGTGGAAAGACGAGTGAGTGCTGGGAATAGTGTGAATGGAGCGTTGGGAAAACTTCTTGGCAGTAAAATCCTGAGCCAGAAGGCACAACTCGCTATACACAATGCAGTGTTGGTCCCAACGCTAACTTATGGAAGCGAGAGTTGGGTATGGCAGAAAGAGCATGAAAGTAGAATAAACGCGGTTGAAATGCAAGCGCTGCGCAAAATTTGTGGCGTAAGGCTTGTAGACCGTATTCGTAATGATGATGTTAGAAATAGAGTTGGTCTGAAAGAGAGCGTCGGTGTTAAAATAAGAAGAGGCATGCTCCGATGGTTCGGGCATGTAGAAAGAATGCAAGATGAAAGAATGACGAAGCAGATATACAATGCAAAAGTGGAAGGATGTAGGAGCCGGGGAAGGCCAAGACTTACCTACCATGACCAAATTGGTCATGTTCTATCAGAAGGTGATGTCAGGAGCCCTAGAAACCGGCGTGCGTGCATGAGAAGAGCAATGAATGTTAAAGAAGCGAGTGAGATATGTAAGGATCGAGTCACGTGGCGCTCGGCTCTCTCTGCCTACCCCGCAAGGGATTTGGCTTGAAGTTATAGATGTTCGAGTGTCATAATGGCTGATAGCACCGAGTAAACACAGGATTTTTTTATTTCGAATAAATAAGAGAAATAAAATTATCAGATTGAATTAGATTGAAATTGAAATAGAAAATTGGAATTTTTTTGCAACTCCCTCCTGGTGAAGATTCACAAGTTATTTTACACAGGTATAGCTCTGGTAGGGATCCTAGCTTTTTCCCTAAATATAATACACTCTCGAATGACTAGGTATGCGCTTTCACTAACAGTCAATTTAACTTCGCGAATTTTATAAAAAAGTACAGGAAGAACTTGACGGTTAGACGGTAATTTTGCGCCTATTATTTGATAATTTACGTCTCCAACTAAGAAAATACTTGATTTATTGCTTCTCAATTCCACTGCCATCTTATAAAAGTTAAAACATTACGTATTAATCACGAGAATAACTGACATTCAAAATTAATAGACGGTTAGGTAATTATGACGAAGTTAACGATGCTCTCTCTAGAGTTATTCATTGGTTTAGTGTTAATAATCTGCTTTTAAATGATAAAAAGACGAAAGTAATTAAGTTCTCAACACCTAATGTAAGGCAGGTGGCTACCAATGTACATGTTAATGGAACTAATTTAGCCTCTGTGGAGACAACTGTGCTCTTGGGTATAACAATTGACTCCAGACTACAAAGGGGCCCACAAATTGAAAAATTATCAGGAAAACTAAGTTCTGCAGCTTATGCAGTGAAAACTATTAGACGGCTCACTGATATTGATACGGCTAGAATAGTTTATTTCAGCTACTTTCATAGTATTATGTCATATGGAATTCTTCTTTGGGGTAACTCCGCGGATATTAACACCATCTTTTTATTGCAAAAGAGAGCCATAAGAGCTATCTACAAACTTGGTCCCCGGGAGAGCCTTAGAGAAAAATTCAAAGAAATAAATATTTTAACAGTCGCATCGCAATATATCTATGAAAATCTTTTGTATGTCCATAAAAACATAGACTCATTTTGTAAAAAGAGTGATACTCATAGCATAAATACTAGATATAAGCATAATCTTGTGTTATATGCAAGCCGTCTCCACAAAACAAGTAATTATTTTATGGGGCAATGTATACGGTTCTATAACAAACTTCCCAGCAATATAAGAGATTTGTCAATATACAAATTTAAAACTACTATTAAAGCCAAATTGTGTAGCAGGGCATATTATAAAGTATCTGACTATATTAATGATAAAAATGCCTGGGAGTGAGTCGATCCAATTATAATGTAATTAACAAAATATGTAAATTTGTTTGGATACCAAAAGAGGGATGCCTGAGTTTTTTGGCAGTATTTTTATCAGTGCTCACCTAGTCATAAACTGCACGGTAGGGGAAAAAAATGTGACGATTCCAAACAAATGTAGCCATTTTTACGGAATAAAAAGATTTTGACTTTGAATTTGAACAAATGAATACCGCGAGTACGTGCGGCACTGCCGCGCAACTTGTATGAACATGTTTCGATGTAATTCGGCACGGATTATCGTAATCCAAATAAGTTAAAAATTAATTTCCGAGTGTTTTAAAAGCAAATGAACAAAACTAAGACCTATGCGTTAGAAAATAAAAACTTTGAAAAATAAGGGACACCCTAATATACATATATACAAATAGATTTTATAATCTATACATATTTAAAAAAAACATGTGACAAATGATTTTCTTGCTTTTTCATAACTTTAACTTCAGTATAATGACATTTATTGTATTTTACTTATGTATACTCTGTGTTTTGTATTGTTGTACGTTTCCTTGTTATTTATTAAACTCTCAAGAAGAAAGAACCAGGACCATCTCTGATGTTGCAAAATAAATCTAATCCGTACAATAGTTCAATACTAACCACAATGTATAGAATAGATGATTTTTATGTGTTTTCAGTGTTGGTTCATAGTAAATATTATTTGTTTTCACGAGTACCATGGGTATAAGTATACTATCTATCTATATCTTCACGCTAAATCCCTCGTGAGCGCCACATGACTCGGTACTTACACACCTCGCTCGCTTCTTTAACATGAAACATACCGAGTTTTTTTAAAAACTATCAAAATATACTATTTTACTAGTAATTATTTTAATACAAAAAAAAAAAAAAAACCACTGGTTTTCTATCTTCTGATTAGATAAATTTCCAACGTAAACTAACCTTCACCTACGTACAATGTCTAAGTCGGAGTTCGGTGAGCTTATAATGGTTACTATGAGTTTGTCGTCCCGTATGACACTTACGTTAAAGTAGCATATAAATCGAGTAGTGATTCTTCTAGTGGAATATGTTTATTTAGTAAGTTTCTCCTAAAAAACAAAACAGCAAAAATATTCTATTTTATAAGTTTTTATTTTAATACAAAGAAATAAAGAGTCTCCACTGGTTGCTATGTGCTGAGAGCGCGAACCTTATTGGTATAAATTTCCAACGTAACCTGACCTCCACCGACGTACAACTTCTAAGTCGGAGTTCGGTCAGATTATAATGGACATAATAGGAGTTTGACGTCCTATATAGGTACGCGGTCAGCCTGTGGATAATGTATACCAATTATCAAATGTTACTGTTTATTCCCAGCGACGTATCAAAGGTAGACACGTTATACACGAACATTTTTGTATTTTAAAATGGCGCAAGTACTACTATATCTACGTACAGTTATTTATTATCACACTTTGCTCTAAAAAGAGACAAATGATAGGGAATACCTGTCGTTAGAAAGAGATGAATATACATCTTTAGTTACGTATTGATTGCTGCTGAGCGCTCATTGGCGCGAGCACTGATTTACCGACATGGAGGAGACTGGGGAAAAAGCTCTGGATTTAATTAGTGTTTAAAATAATAAAACCAATTATGTACAAAACATCTATTTTCGTAATATGAATTGTGAACAATGAAATTATAAAATAATATCGAGTTACATAGTTTGTGAGTGAATAAAAAAAATACGTACTTATTTGATAAAATATTATTCTCTCAAATAAACTTAACTTATTCCTTTTTTGTCTTTTTTAATCAGTTTTCTAATCTGGACTATTTTAATGCGCGAAATATATTTTAACTTCACTATAATAGCGCGTATTAGGTGAAGCCTGTGATTATAAGTCGGATATTGCTCTAGGAAATAACAATTTAAAGAGGAAATTACATCATTGCGATATAGGAAACATTTTAAATGACGACTCGAAATTTGACGAGCTCGGTGGCTCAGTCGTGAATGACGCGACTTTGATACCAACGCTCGTGGGTTCGATTCCCACACAAGGCAAACATTTGTGTGCATGAACATGTCTGTTTGTCTTGGTCTGGATGTTTTAAGAAAGGTAGGGCGCATCAAAGCAGCCCATCTGGGGAAGTACCTCCACCTCACAGAAAACCGCAGCCAAATAACAACTCCCTAGAGGGTTGTTGTGTTCCTACGTGTGAGTTTGGTCACCAGTAAGCTCCCAAGGAGTTGTTGTGTAAGCAGCAGAGGAGGCATCGCGCGAGTGATAATTAATATATCGCAAGCGTTAATAGGCTACGGTACCCGCTCCACAGCAGGTGGGCCGTATGCTTATATGCCTCCCGACGTAGAATAAAAAAAAAATTAACCATTTTTTTTTCATCAAACCATCTAGATAATCTAAAATGGAAAGAAATAAATGATAAGTAATATTCTATTCGCTTCATTCTTTTCTAGAACGTCAAGTATTACTAGTATCTAATAATTGAAAATAAGGTAGGTAGGCGTATTACTTAATATAAAACAAAGTTAGGAATAAATTTAATTCACAATTCTGTGTTCATAACGTGATAGTTAAATTTTCCTCAACTTCCCCTAGCAACGGCTGCCACTAGGCCCGCTTTAATATTGCAAAAAACTAAATACATTTACTATGTTTTTAATAAAAAAAACTGTACTTACAAATGAAATGACACGTTTTCCTTGTCTTTAACAGTTGCCGTGTAATTTGTGGACCATCTAAAAACACAGGAAGGCATTTTTGCCAGAAATAACTTATTTACGCTTTGTGGCGAAGTACGTATAGACGTGACGCGAGAGCGTGCCCAACTGAATGCGAGGTGGGCAATTACCTTACTTTCGTATTGCCATTCTAGAGCGTGTACAACGTATCTATGACTATAAAAACATCTTAGTTTATTCCTGCAAAAAATAACTCTTATTTAATGCAGTTTTATATAGAGTTATTAAGTAAGCAAAATTAAAAAAAAGTTTGAAGAGGAATTAAATAGCTTGGGCCAACCATACCTAGGAACTGTTCTAAAAACTAGAAATATGTCTACACAATGTTATTATAATATGTTTAATGAATATAATAATTAAAAAAAAAAAATACCTTGTCTTGTTCGCCTCCGCCATTCTACGAACATTTTCTTTGTATTTTTATTCTATATATTTTCTTTTTAGTGTTCCCCATTATTACAACAGTATAATAAATATATATAAACCTATAATATTATTTACTACTTATATCTAATAATAATACACTTACGCTAAATACTATAATATTGAATATTTACAACTATTAATTATAAAAACTTCGGTGTCGCGATGTTAATGGAGCGAGCTCGAGCAGACAGTCGACATAGGTCTCACCTCGAAGCGGGCTGCAGCCGGACTGGCTGGATGTAGTTAGTCAACGCGTTTATAATCCTCATAACCGCACAATAAGGTCGAAAACACGTAGCACCCAAGACGAATGTGATCGCTTAGAAATTGTCAGAAACTTAAAATATTTTTAAAAAATTTCATGTTTCACTTATCAAAATATGCAGCAACCATATTATAAACATAGATATTACTAATAGATTTAAGTAATTTTGAAGCGTATAAACAGAACAACTTCGTTGTAATTTCAAAAATAATGAATTTCAGGAGGTGTTTTCGAAAGTAATTATTATCGAGTCAATTTTACACAATCGCGTATTTGAGCAAGCAAATTCAAGATAAAGAAATGAAGTTATTTATATTAAAATCTTAGATCCGTCAGTTTAGTCATTAGCCTATACTATTCGATGAAAGTTGGTCTAATTTTTCGATGTGTCGCCTTAACGGGGCTACTAGTTCGTTAGCGCCACTTAAGAAAAAAATAATATATGAAAGTCCCTCCAAATTAGTTATATATAGGAATAAGTCGCCCACTAAATATCTGGTTTGCTCGCCCAGTTTACACTATTGTACATTTAAACTATTAGGGGTAGGTATGAAATTGCCGATTTGCACTGAAAAATTAAAAATCGTTTTTTTTCTAAGATGCAACATATTTATTTAATCAAAATATTTGCACCATTATCTATACATTGCTGCCATCTAATCGGAAGTTTATTTATACCTTTGCGATAGAACTCTAGGGATCTAGATTCGACAAACTGTGTGAAAGCATTTTGTACTGCCTCCTGAGAAGAAATTTTTTTTGCCACGTAGAAAATTGTCCAAATCACGAAAAAAAATAGTAGTCAGTTGAAGCAAGGTCTGGCGAGTACGGAGGTTTCTAACTGCAGGTCCTGTAGATCTACAACGGGTTCTCGTGCAGTGTGAGGTCTTGCGTTATCGTGAAGCAATAATGGTGACGATCGATTTACGAGTCGGGGCTGTTGCACTGCCAGTTTCGCCATCATTTTTCGAAGTTCGGCATAGTAAACATCTGCTGTTCTTGCTTGACCACACCTGAGAAAGCTTATAGTGAATGCCATGAAGAGATCACCAAACAGTTACCATTTATATACCTATGTACCTTTTTATAGCTAAGCTTTGCTTTAGAGCACTGTTGCACCGTTTGACCTGGAGCCAGTCATTGCATTTTTTGTTTACGGTTATCGCACTTTTCACATGTGACAATTCGATCCAATATTCCTTCATTTCTGTACTGATTCTACAAAGCAACACAAGTTTCAAAACATCAGCTGTTAACCGAAAAAAAAAATTGCATTTTTCATAGTATCCATCAGCTGGCCGAGCGGTTTTGTAAGAAAGTGTCAATTTTATTTAATTTTGTCTTCAGATGTCACCAAAACTACCGCCGAGAAAAATCTATGTACAACCGCACCTTTTGTATTCTGTCTCTGACACAAGACCAACATTGTTTTATTGTCAATGAACAGTTCAGCTAGATTCCGTATCCAAAGGGTGCCAATGGAACCCTAACACAGAGGCTCCGCTGTTTGTCCGTCCATCTATGATAGGCCACCACACACACATAAAACCGCTTCACAACCCATGAAGGCCCGCGTCACTGCCTTGGAGAAGTCATGGAGAAGTTGTTGTACAGACGCTAAGATTGACAAAATGACAAAATAGATATACTTTGAATTAAACAATTTTTTTAACGGAAGTATCGCGTATTTTATTTATTTTGTTGAACCTGACGTTTCGAACGCTTTGCAGCGTCCGTGCGTTCCGTTAAAAAAATTGTTTAATTCAATGTGTAACAATCGCGAAAACCTAAGACAATACTATAGATATACTTATTTATACAATGCGAAAGTGGAAGGATGTAGGAGCCGAGGAAGACCAAAATTAATTTACCATGACCACATTGGTCGTGTTTTATCAAGTAATGTCAGGAGCCTTAGGAGCCGTGAATGAGGCGAGCGTGAATGAAAATAACTATAAATATTAAAGAAGCGAGTAAAGTGTGTAAGGCACTTTGTCTTATGGCGTTCGGTTCTGTCTGCCTACCCCGCAAGTAATATGTTACTATCTACTGTTGCAAGCATTCGTAGGTTATATCAAGTGCTTCACATCAGGCGGACTGTATACTTATTTGTCACCAAGCGGATTATATAAAAAGTAGATTGTTAGGTATAATTGTTAGGTTACTCTGCAGTAACCCAATGAACTGCAACAGATGCAGGTCGCAAGTTGTTTGTCAAGTACGGTATGCGTCACCGCCAAAGTATCCATACATCTAATTGCATACGACTTAATTGAAAGACCACATTCTATTTATTACAATTATCTTTGCCCACGGGATGTAAAACGGTTACCGTAGCCTATGAACGCTTGCGGTACATTATCGCTCGCTTATTCATTCTTTACCTAGGCATTGTATGGGTTATACATATCGAATATACCACATATACCGAATGCACGGCAGGTAACGTGTACCTATAATCGACGAGAGCCTGGCAAAAGAAAATGTGGAGGCTTGATTCATCCTTCATTCAGCGCCGCTTCTCCTAAGCTCTGCAAAGCTCTCCGGCTCTCGTCTCTAGCTCTACTATCTCATTGTTGAAGAGCCCGTAAATGTTCAAGATCTTCCTTCTCAGAATAATAACAGATCGATCGTTAGATTATCAAAAATATCTAGATAGAATATGAACATTTAAAAAATTAAGTGAAAAGTTTCAAAGTCAAAGTCAAAATCTTTTTATTCCGTAAAAATGGCTACATTTGTTTGGAATCGTCACAATTTTTTTCCCCTACCGTGCAGTTCATGACTAGGTGAGCACTGATAAAAATACTGCCAAAAAACTCAGGAATCCCTCTTTTGGTATCCAAACAAATTTACATAATTTATTAATTACATTATAATTGGATCGACTCAATCCCTTTCCCCTGGCATTTTTATCATTAATATAGTCAGATACTTTATACTCGTAATATGCCCTGCTACACAATTTGGCTTTAATAGTAGTTTTAAATTTGTTTATTGACAATTCTCTTATATTGCTGGAAAGTTTGTTATACTCGTAGAACCGTATACATTGCCCCATAAAAGAATTACTTATTTTGTGGAGACGGCTTGCATGTAACACAAGATTATGCTTATATCTAGTATTTATATTATGAGTATCACTCTTTTTACAAAATGAGTATATGTTTTTATGGACATACAAAAGATTTTCATAGATATATTGCGATGCGACTGTTAGAATATTTATTTCTTTGAATTTTTCTCTAAGGCTCTCCCGGGGACCAAGTTTGTAGATAGCTCTTATGGCTCTCTTTTGCAATAAAAAGATGGTGTTAATGTCCGCGGAGTTACCGCAAAGAAGAATTCCGTATGACATAATACTATGAAAGTAGCTGAAATAAACTATTCTAGCCGTATCAACATCAGTGAGCCGTCTAACAGTTTTCACTGCATAGGCTGCAGAACTTAGTTTTCCTGATAATTTTTCAATTTGTGGGCCCCATTGTAGTCTGGAGTCAATTGTTATACCCAAGAACACAGTTGTCTCCACAGGGGCTAAATTAGTTCCATTAACATGTACATTGGTAGTCACCTGTCTTACATTAGGTGTTGAGAACTTAATTACTTTAGTCTTTTTATCATTTAAAAGCAGATTATTAACATTAAACCAATGCATAACTTTAGAGAGAGCATCGTTAACTTCGTCATAATTACCTAACTGTCTATTAATTTTGAATGTCAAAGAGGTATCATCCGCAAACAATACAATCTCACGTTTATCCTTTACATAATAAGGTAAGTCCTTTATATATACTAAAAATAAGAATAGACCTAGAATTGACCTCTGTGGGACTCCCATAACTACAGGGGACCCCGAAGATCTTTTACCATTAACATCGACCTTCTGTATCCTATTGTCCAGATAAGAAGACAGAAGTTCGAGAGCCTTGTTCCTGATACCGTAGTGGTGTAATTTTCTGACAAGAGTGTCATGGTGCACGCAGTCAAACGCTTTAGATAGATCACAGAAAATTCCCAAGGCATCTTGCGAACCTTCCCATGCTGCGAATATACTTTTAAGCAAATGAATCCCTGCGTCTATAGTTGAACAACCTCTCGTAAATCCGAACTGTTTCCTATGAAGCAAATTATGTGTATTGAAATGTCTGAGCAACTGGCTAAGCATTTCAAAAATTTTACTGAGAATGGGCAGTATGGAAACAGGTCGAAAATTCGAAGGGTCCGAACTATCACCAGATTTAAATAATGGAATGATTTTACTATGTTTCATCAAGTCAGGAAATACACCAGATGCCACACAACAATTGAAAATTGTAGCTAAATGTGGAGCGATTGAAATAATGGTTTTGACAGTTTAATAACGCTAAGTACAAAAGATCAAGTCAAATAGATCACTATACTTGAAATTCCTATATAATTTTAAAATGAGGATATACAGTACTGAAATAAGAGTAACCAAGAATGAGACGAGTAGTGCCAGGTAAGGGTATCAGGGGTCGGTACTAGAAGCGTGCACTACGCGTTCCTGCCAGCCCAACACTGTGGACTGCAATTCTGGACCCAAACCAGTTGGTGCGAAATCTAGGGCATGCGGCGGTGGGGGCCGCCACCCACCACGCAACGCCCATCCCATCGAGGAGAGCTGAGTGTCGTATAGGCACATGGAATGTGAGAGGTGGTCTAAAAGATAAGATGAATGAGTTGATTGATATAATGAACGTGAGATGCCTGAACGTGAGATTGTGTGTGTCAGAGACCAAGCGAAAGGGAAGCGACACCGAAGATCTGCCCGGTGGCATGATGGTCCTGTGGTCCGGGGTGGACCAGGACGTTCATGCCAGCGCTGGCGTAGGTGTCGTGCTTTCATCTCGCTTGGCCGCTGGTGTGAAAGATTACGATTTCGAAAACTGGGGATTACGCGAGTGTTTTTAGTTGAAGCATATGCTCCTGTGAGCTCTGCTGACCCCCAGGAGCTCGAGAAGTTTTGGGAGACTGTAAGGGGTAATCTGGATTTGGCCGAAGCGAATGAACAGATAATTATGTGTTGTGATCGGAATTGATGGGTTGGGACCAAGCGAAGCAGTTATGAGGCTGTGCTTGGTCCATACGGAGATAAGAGAGTGAACGATGCTGGTAAGTTACTTTTAGACGTATGTATGAAACGAAACCTCCTTGAGTGGAACACGTTCTTCCATCACAAGGATATTCACACTTAAACATGGAGACGGAATGAACAGAAAAGTGTGATTGATTTGATTTTGATAGATGGACGTCTCCGAAAGTCGTTAATGGATACAAGAGCCTTCAGAGGTCCCACTCTTGAAACGGACCACTATCTGGTGATAAGCCGATTTGTGGGCCTTTTCAAGAAGTGGAGGCACTGGCGAGTGCGTATTCCTTTCGGAGACCATGAAAGAATAAGAAGTGAAAAATTGGAAGATCAAAGTGTGAGGAGTACGTCTAGTCAGTGAAAGACTTGCGAACGCGAGTCTTTTCGACTCAGATGTAGACGAATGTTGGAAAGTTCTGAAAGAAAGTATGGTGGACAGTGCGAAAGAAGCATGTGGATGCGCAAAGAGACGTAGAACACTAAGAGGAGATGCCTGGTGGGATGTGGAGGTTCAATCCTCCGTGAAAAAAAAGAGGAAAGCGTGGCTGGATTACGTATCATCTTTGCACCAGAGTGACGGTATGAAAGAAATGAAGAAAGAAATATACCGTCGATGCAAGAATGACTCCAAAGCTTCAGTGAAAGAGAAGCGTGAAAGACATATGATTGAGGAAGAGAAGCTGACGTAGAACTTCGAGGCAAATACCAAACTCTTCTGGAGAGAGGTAAAGAAGTCTCGAAGTGGTTCGTCAGCATCCAGAATGGACAAGATAAGATGTAAAGCTGGTGGCATTCCTTCTAACACTCAGGAAGTGTTAGAACGGTGGAGTGAATATTTTAGAGAAATGTATGATTATTCCATGACGCTGGCATTGTGAATGAGTCTGTGTGTGTGAATTGACTCGGCAGTGCCAGCGTACTATACATTACTATGGATGAGATTGAATGGTCGATACGAAGTTTGAAAGACGGAAAGTCAGCGGGAATCGATATGGTAACAGCTGAGATGATCAAGCTAGGTGGTACCTACGTTAGGGGCGCCTTCTGGTTTTTGAGCAAATTATGCTGGAGAACCGGAAGGGTCCCGAGCGATTGGAGACGCGCAGTCATCGTGCCCTTGTATAAAGGCAAGGGCTCACGTATGGACTGCGCCAACTATAGGGCCATCAGTTTGATCAGCTTAGCAGCTAAAGTGTATGGAAAAATCATTGAAAGGAGAATGAGGGTGAAATCCGATGGAATGCTTTGGGAAGCACAGGGTGGATTTGGAAGCGGCAGAGGATGTACAGATCAAGTTTTTTCACTCCGCAACATCGTAGAGAAGCATCTGGCTTTGGACCAGAAGGTTTTCTGCAGTTTTGTGGACTTTGAGAAAGCATTTGATAGAGTCGTGCGAAAGAATCTCTGGAACATTTTGCCCAGATATGGGGTTGACGGTAACCTACTCCGTGCTGCGCAATCCACTTATGAGGATTATACAGCATGTGTGCGGGTGGACGGCAGCTTGTCGCCCTGGTTTGATGTCAACATTGGTGTCAGACAGGGATGCGTGCTGTCGGCTCGGCTGTTCATCCTGTATCTGGACAGTTGTCTTCAGACAATAAGAAATATGAATGTGGGAATGCGAATGGGTGACTAAGTGGTCAACTACCTGCTTTATGCAGACGACGCGGCATTAATAGCAGAATCACCACCCGAACTGCAAACACTAGTTACAACAATGAAAGATGATTGTATGAAGAAAGGCTTACAATTGAATGCGAAGAAAACCAAGATAATGGTATTTGAAAGAGAGACATCCAGTACGAACACTAGGATTATGGTTGATGATGTAGTGTTGGAGCAAGTGAATGAGTTGTATATCTTGGAAGTGCTTTTAGCAGTAATGGACGGTATGTAAGGTAAAGAGTTGGTCTAAAAGAGAATGTCGGTGTTAAGATAAGAAAGAGCATGCTCCGTTGGTTCGGACATGTAGAAAGAATGCGGGACGAAAGAATGACGAAACAGATATACAATGCAAAAGTGGAAGAATGTAGGAGACGAGGCAGGCCGAGACTAACCTACCATGACCAAATTGATCGTGTTTTATCAGAAGGTGATGTCAGGAGCCCCAGGAACCGGCGAGCGTGCATGAAAAGAGCTATGAATGTCACAGAAGCGAGTGAAGTATGCAAGGACCGCGTCTTATGGCGCTCGGTTCTCTCTGCCTACCCCGCAAGGGACTTGACGTGAAGATATACATACGAGGGTCATTTGAAAAGTTCTTAGCCTAACATGGTTAAAGTCATTGGTTTTTTTTATAGCTACCCTCATTTTGTAGTTACATTATTTAGCAACAAGTATGCACAGTTTAGTTTATTCACAGTAACTCATTGTTCGTTTACACGTTCTACCGTAAGTCAAGTCAGAGCTATTTTTGAAAATGGATAAAATTGAACATCGTGCAGTGATAAAATACCTGAATTTGAAAGGTTTAACTCCAAAAGCTATACATGAAGACATGTCTGCTACTTTGGGTGAGTCCGCTCCTTCGTATGCGACTGTTAAAAACTGGGTGGCAGAGTTTTAACGTGGTCGTGAGACCATTCAAGATGAGCCCCGTAGTGGCCGGCCTTCGACTGCTTCCACTGATCAAAACAAAGAAAAAATCTGTGATTTAATTTTATCTGATCAAAGATTGACCATCGAGGAGATAGCTAAGACTGTAGGCATCTCATCTGAGCGAACACATCATATACTTACTACTGAACTTGGATTCTCTAAGGTGTTTGCGCGGTGGGTACCGCGACTGCTTTCAGTGGAACAAAAACGCAACCGACTCACAACTTCTCGCGACTGTTTAGAGTTATATGAAGCTGACCCAATAGAATTTGTTGAAAGATTTATAACCATGGATGAAACCTGGGTTCACCACAATACACCCGAGACAAAAGAACAGTCGAAACAATGGAAAAGAGCAGGATCGCCCACCCCAAAGAAGGCAAAGGTGGTTTATCGGCGGGTAAAGTCATGGCATCCGTTTTTTGGGATGCAAAGGGTATAATTCTCGTGGATTATATAGTAGATACTATTGCAACCTGTTGCGTCGTTTGAGAGAAGAAATCAAAGAAAAACGTCCAGGTTTATTGAGAAGAAAAGTCTTGTTTCATCAGGACAATGCGCGCGTTCACACCTCTGTGCAATCCATGGCAGAAATCCATCAATGTGGCTTCGAATTGTTACCTCATCCCCCATATTCACCGGATTTAGCACCGACCGATTTTTATCTGTTCCCAAAGCTGAAAAAATTTTTAGGTGGTAAACATTTTTTTACAAATGAAGAGGTCATAGCCGCCGTGGACGCTTATTTTGAGGAGTTAGACGAAGATTTCGATTGGAAGGGTCGATGGAAAAAGTGTTTTGAGCTCGGAGGAGAGTATGTTGAAAAATAAAAATAAACTCAAAATCGTGTGGTTTCATTAAGTATGTTAGGCTAAGAACTTTTCAAATGACCCTCGTACATACATACGAACCTTCTTATATCAATCTACCTTCTGGCTCTAATTAATATTAATGCATTATAATATGAAGTCATTTCAGAATTCATTTAAGTTTTATTTCCATTTTTTAGTTGTTATTTATGATTTTCGATATCTTAAACCGTTAAATACTAGGTAAGTTTTTAGACATTTGAAGATAGCCATTTTTTACTAGCCTTTAATTTTTGACATTCAAATACGTACCCATCAGAGAGGGTTCAAGATTGTTCAGGCTATTATTTTATACAATATCTGGATTATACACAATGTCGGCAACTTACATAATTATATTATATTTGTATATCTAATAATATTAAAGGAAAACAATCACACAGGATTTTCTAATAGGGATAGGGATTCTAGTTATAGTCTACCAACGTACACCGTAGTTGTTAAATAGAGAGTTTTAATTGTATCGCGCTAGTCATACGTTCATCGGCTACTCCCGGCGTTGTATAAAAAAAATATATTTTATACCAATATAAATTTATTTGTACTTGAGTGTGTAATTATTAAATTAAATGAATTTTTTGACACAGCGAAAGGATTTTTGAAATTCGGATTCATTATTTTTTTTGTAATTTAGGTACACTAGTATCAAAGTCAATTCATTTCCAGTACCTATTATATGGTTCACCAAATTGATGGGAATAGAAAAGATTTATGTTACACCGTATCATTCTCAAATAATTACCATAATTTATTTATACAATAGCAAAATGATTTGGTAGGTTATCTAACTAGTACGCAGTAATATAACAAGTACCAGTGCGACAAAAAGTTTTCGTGTATGAGAGACTGGCTAGTTATTTTTTTTTTTTTTGGATCTTTTTTATCCCCGAGGGGAAAGTCAAAGCAATCTAGCCCATACAGCCAAGTCATCAGTTTAGAACCATTTGAAAATCTTAATTCCATGTTCCAGCTTCAGGAACTGTGCTCAAAAAATACTTGGGAAGGGTACTTCGACCCAATCAATCCAATTTAAATACCACCCGTAAAACGATAAAATACGAAAAATATTTTAATTTTTTGATGAGCTTATTCACGTCTTCCAAAAAGTGCATAAACGTGTTGTTATATTTGAGTTTTTTCATTATTGTATAATTGCACTAGCACTTATGTTACAAAACACTATCGAAATTGTCACATAAAACTAATTTTACACTAAATTGTAAAAATTTCAAGTATGAGAACAATGTCACTCAACAAAAGCGCGGGAAGAAGTCCCTAGTTATAATATATTGAAAATATGATTATTTATAAGTAAAAAAAGTACGTTCCAATTTCGAAATTTCCATCCACATTTTTTGCGAGGTATTTTAAATTATCGTGTCTAAATGAAAATGGATCTGCGCCGGGAACATTTTTTCACGCTATGATTTTTTTGCGATTTCAAGTCTCGCCTGAAACCGAACGAATCGTACGATAGACAAATAGCATTTATGGATGAAGGCCCTTCCAAGGCAACCGTCTTATAGTTGGTATAACGAAATCAAGCGCGATCGACTAACTTTGGGGGATGAAGAAAGAAGTGGTTGCCCTTTGACGGATGTTAGGGAAGAAAACGTGCTAGCAGTGAAAAATTCAATCCAAGACAATAGGCGAGTTATGTATCAGGAGTTTCAGCACATATTGCAGATTGGATAGGGAAGCTTTCACGAGATTCTACACTTGCATCTTCGCGTGAGGAGGATAGTTTCACGCTGGGTGCCGCACAACCTCACCGTTGCTCTGGGTGGAATAGTGCCGTGATAAGATAACCAAATTTGAAGCAGGTTCGTTTCGGCGTATTAAATATTTTATTTTATTATAGGTGATGAATCCTGGATTTATCGATACGATCCAGAAACGAAGCGCTAGTCGACGGTTTGGGTGTTTCAAAACGAATCAACGCCTTCCAAAGTGAAGCGATCTAGAAGCGGGGGGAAAAGTTAGATCGCAAGCTTTTTCAATTTGACAGGTTACATGGTGTCAGTTCCTTTACAGAACCAAAGAAATATCAACGCCGAATGGTATATGTACTACCCTACGAATAAATAGATACTACCAAATGCTTGGCAGATTTTTTCTCTGTTGTGAGCAACAAGCGACCAAACACAGCGCTCCGCAGGCTACTGCTCCACGACGACAACGTGCTCGCGCACACCGCGCTCTAAACGAGGGACTTCCTGGACAGCACACCGGTCAAACTTCTGGGTCACCCTCCTTACAGGCCTGACCTAGCACCGTGTCATTTCTTTTTATTCCCGATAAAAAAAATCAGCTCAAAGGTATACAATTTTCGTCGCCGGAAGATGCGCTGTCAGCGTTCGAGCAGGCTGTAAATGTGATCTCTTCGGCGGACTGAAAAAAGTGTTTCGAAAACTGGTTCAGACGCATGAAACTTTGAATAGAGGCTGGTGGAGAGTACTTTGAAAGGATTTAATAAAAACATATTTATCTATAACACTCTTTTTATTTTCGCAAAACTTTCTGAGTGTCCCACGTACATGCAAATAACAGTGCAAGTGAAATCGGTTTCATACTGTGGCGGGCGTGAACGATACCATGACACTGCTCCAGACTTCTATTATTCCGTGGCTGAAGTGTGTACAAACTAATAACAATTTTAATTTTTCTTTCATTTAAGCAGGACAATGAAAATCACCAGAAGTTCAATAAAAAGGTCTTAAAAGTTATCAGAACTGATGACTTTTACACGTTACATGTTACCAACAAGACACTTGCTGCAGCGTCGAACTCGCTCGCGGCTAAAATACTTAAGTTTCCTGCGAATTTCTTCTACGAGGAACCGAATATAGCGCAAAGGCGCTGTAATTGCGCCTTTGTCGTGTTCGTCTTTACAGACCTAATCTAACCTTAAATCGCAAAGCCAGACTGTACAGAACCAGAGACATTTTAGAGTACATGTAGGTTTCATATACCAAATATACGTGCCAAGTTTGTAAAGTTATTGTTAGAAGTAATTCAGGTTATCATGCACTGAAGTCGATGGCTTTTTAATGAAGCAGTCATTGTTTACAATATTGCATTTGCAATATTAGATTTGCATAATAGCGTTGCGGCTGAAAGGGCATCACTTGACCCTCCATATATTTTGAGCTAAATATATGGATGTTTTTAATAGCGTGCACGCAATATAACGCAACTCGAACCTTCAGCGATCGCAAATACGGCGCGATGCTACACGCACACTACAACGCAAGGTCTCTCTGTGTGAAACTTGAGCGCTTTACTATTTTGTATGACCCATTTTGATACTTGAGTTTTGTTTATGGGAAAAAAATTAGGTGATATTTATCATCAAAATATACGTTTTGTAATGATTATAACGTATTTCTCTGCCAACGATTCACTGTTTGTTCACTATCAGCGTATGTGAGAGCGTGTATTTCTACTCGTATCTTATTATCAAACAATATTAGAAATTGTATTCATGTTAAGTTTATTGGTTTGTTTCTAAAACTTACTAAAGTTTTTAGAACCGTGCGCTTTGGCCATAGTGTTCATTTTTATTTGTTCCCTGTTGTTTTAATCTTACTTATGTAGTAAATTGTATTCAATTCTATAAATAAATAACTTGAAACAGTGTCCTTGCCTGGCAATACGTTCCAAAAAATCATCAAAAATACTCTATGTTAGCAAAGGAAGGTAGGTATTACAGAATCGATGAAAATTTGAGTGAGAAAGATGTCTGGAAATGATTCAGCACATTAATATCTATTTTTAATTTTACCACTTGAAATCATTATCTATATATATAAAAGGAGAAGCTGACTGACTGACATATCAACGCAGGGCCTAAACTATAAGGGTTAGAAACTTTAAATTTTGCAAAGGGGTTCCTTTTATAACGTAGGGGAGCACTAAGAAAGGATTTTTGGAAATTCATCCCCTAAGGGGGTAAAACGGGGGTGCAAATTTAGTATGAAACTTTGCCGTTTGTGAAGTTATTAGAATGAAATTCAGGATGAATGTTCTTTACTGATAGGCATGAAACATGAGTAAAATATTTTTTTCAAAATTCATCCCTTAGGGGGTTAAACGGGGGCGCAAAGTTAGTATGAAACTTTGCCGTTTTTGAAGTTATTCGAATGAAATTCAGCATGTAGGTTCTTTATTGAAAGGCATGAAACACGAGTAAAATATTTTTCTCAAAAATCATCCCTTAAGGGCGGTAAAACGGGGATGCAACGTTAGTATGAAACTTAGCCGTTTTTGAAGTTATTCGAATGAAATTCAGCATGAAGGTTCTTTATTGAAAGGCATGAAACACGAGTAAAATATTTTTCTCAAAAATCATCCCTCAAGGGCGGTAAAACGGGGACCTTACTGATAGGCATGAAACATGAGTAAAATATTTTTTTCAAAATTCATCCCTTAGGGGGTTAAACGGGGGCGCAAATTTAGTATGAAACTTAGCCGTTTTTGAAGTTATTCGAATGAAATTCAGCATGAAGGTTCTCTATTGATAGGCATGAAACATGAGTAAAATATTTTTTTCAAAATTCATCCCTTAGGGGGTTAAACGGGGGCGCAAAGTTAGTATGAAACTTTGCCGTTTTTGAAGTTATTCGAATGAAATTCAGCATGAAGCTTCTTTATTGAAAGGCATGAAACACGAGTAAAATATTTTTCTTAAAAAATCAACCCTTAAGGGCGGTAAAACGGGGATGCAATGTTAGTATGAAACTTAGCCGTTTTTGAAGTTATTCGAATGAAATTCAGCATGAAGGTTCTTTATTGAAAGGCATGAAACACGAGTAAAATATTTTTCTCAAAAATCATCCCTCAAGGGCGGTAAAACGGGGACCTTACTGATAGGCATGAAACATGAGTAAAATATTTTTTTCAAAATTCATCCCTTAGGGGGTTAAACGGGGGCGCAAATTTAGTATGAAATTTTGCCGTTTTTGAAGTTATTCGAATGAAATTCAGCATGAAGGTTCTTTATTGAAAGGCATGAAACACGAGTAAAATATTTTTCTTAAAAAATCAACCCTTAAGGGCGGTAAAACGGGGATGCAATGTTAGTATGAAACTTAGCCGTTTTTGAAGTTATTCGAATGAAATTCAGCATGAAGGTTCTTTATTGAAAGGCATGAAACACGAGTAAAATATTTTTCTCAAAAATCATCCCTCAAGGGCGGTAAAACGGGGACCTTACTGATAGGCATGAAACATGAGTAAAATATTTTTTTCAAAATTCATCCCTTAGGGGGTTAAACGGGGGCGCAAATTTAGTATGAAACTTTGCCGTTTTTGAAGTTATTCGAATGAAATTCAGCATGAAGGTTCTTTATTGAAAGGCATGAAACACGAGTAAAATATTTTTCTCAAAAATTATCCCTTAATTAAGGGCGGTAAAACGGGGATGCAACGTTAGTATGAAACTTAGCCGTTTTTGCAGTTATTCGAATGAAATTCAGCATGAAGGTACTTTATTGAAAGGCATGAAACTCGAGTAAAATATTTTTCTCAAAAATCATCTATATCTATCTATATATATAAAAGGAGAAGCTGACTGACTGACATATCAACGCAGGGCCTAAACTATAAGGGTTAGAAACTTGAAATTTTGCACAGGGGTTCCTTTTATAACGTAGGGGAGCACTAAGAAAGGATTTTTTGAAATTCATCCCCTAAGGGGGTAAAACGGGGGTGCAAATTTAGTATGAAACTTTGCCGTTTTTGAACTTATTCGAATGAAATTCAGCATGAAGGTTCTCTATTAATAGGCATGAAACATGAGTAAAATACTTTTTTCAAAATTCATCCCTTAGGGGGTTAAACGGGGGCGCAAAGTTAGTATGAAACTTTGCCGTTTTTGAAGTTATTCGAATGAAATTCAGCATGAAGCTTCATTATTGAAAGGCATGAAACACGAGTAAAATATTTTTCTTAAAAAATCAACCCTTAAGGGCGGTAAAACGGGGATGCAATGTTAGTATGAAACTTAGCCGTTTTTGAAGTTATTCGAATGAAATTCAGCATGAAGGTTCTATATTGAAAGGCATGAAACACGAGTAAAATATTTTTCTTAAAAAATCAACCCTTAAGGGCGGTAAAACGGGGATGCAATGTTAGTATGAAACTTAGCCGTTTTTGAAGTTATTCGAATGAAATTCAGCATGAAGGTTCTCTATTGATAGGCATGAAACATGAGTAAAATATTTTTCTTAAAAAATCAACCCTTAAGGGCGGTAAAACGGGGATGCAATGTTAGTATGAAACTTAGCCGTTTTTGAAGTTATTCGAATGAAATTCAGCATGAAGGTTCTTTATTGAAAGGCATGAAACACGAGTAAAATATTTTTCTCAAAAATCATCCCTCAAGGGCGGTAAAACGGGGATGCAAAGTTAGTATGAAACTTAGCCGTTTTTGAAGTTATTCGAATGAAATTCAGCATGAAGGTTCTCTATTGATAGGCATGAAACATGAGTGAAATATTTTTTTCAAAATTCATCCCTTAGGGGGTTAAACGGGGGCGCAAAGTTAGTATGAAACTTTGCCGTTTTTGAAGTTATTCGAATGAAATTCAGCATGAAGCTTCTTTATTGAAAGGCATGAAACACGAGTAAAATATTTTTCTTAAAAAATCAACCCTTAAGGGCGGTAAAACGGGGATGCAATGTTAGTATGAAACTTAGCCGTTTTTGAAGTTATTCGAATGAAATTCAGCATGAAGGTTCTTTATTGAAAGGCATGAAACACGAGTAAAATATTTTTCTCAAAAATCATCCCTCAAGGGCGGTAAAACGGGGATGCAAAGTTAGTATGAAACTTTAAGTTTTTGAAGTTATTCGATTGAAATTCAATAGTAAGGTTCATTGACAGTCATGAACTAAATTTAAAATATTTTTTTCTAAACTAATAAATATAAAAGATTTTCGTTTTTACCTACATTATCGGATTCGAACCTGTCGAAACTCTTCTATCTAGCGGGCCGTGCGCGCACGGATGTGCCGCGGTCTACAAGTGAGCAACCCGAATGCAGAAAATATCTAACTGTTTAAAATTTAAAACCTCCCCAACAGTCCAGAAAGTCAGTTCGTCATTCGCCCTTTCATTTCAGTGCTGGACCAATTTTCACCATACATAGCTAAGAACACTCCCGACTAATACACCTTTCAAACAAAAAATAAATAAATCTAAATCGGTTCATCCGTGCGGGAGCTACGATGTCACAGAAAGACTCAGAATCACATAGACACACACACACCCTCTCACACACACACACACACACATGTCTAACTTATAACACCCCGTCGTGTTTTCGTCGGGGGTTAAAAACAGAGGCATAAAATATATATGTATTAGTTTCGATTAGTTCCAATTATTGCTAAGAGATGGCGCCATAAGCCAAATTGAAACGCGCTATGGTTTCTTTTGTAGCTCATAAAGTATTGACCACAGTGACGACTGACTTTTTTTTTTTTTTTTTATTGTATGGCAATAGTGTTGCTACTTTATGCCAGTGTCAAAGTTAGGGAAACATTAAGAATAAAAATTTGGTTAAAGACGAAATTCGGAAAAGATATGATCAGTTAAGTTATATACATGTTTATATACATATTTACAGTTTGATACTATTAGACTTGATAAAATTATACAATAGCTTGTAGTATAGTAATGGATACATAAGTATGCATGCAATGCTGGTAGGTTGAGGAACATTATAGGTTACAAGGGAGTCAAAAAACTCAGTATGATTGAGCAAAGGGCAGGAGAAGAAAATGTGATTGAGATCCCCGACATCAGTTCCACATTCACAAACGTCATTGTCCACTATACGAAGCTTCGCAAGGTGGACAGGGATGCATGCATGACCAATCCGCATACGTGTAATTACTGATGTAATAAATTTGTTAAATTTGACTTTGAAAAACCACGGTTTAGGTGGGATAGTAGGTTGTATGTTGTAATAATGTCTACCTTTAGTTTTGCTACTTTCTATCCATAGCTCGTTCCATGATTTATGGAGATGAGCGCTTGGTAAATTAACCAAATCATGACTATAATTTTTGTAAGGGAAGAGATCTCCACAACGGACAGCATCTTTTGCCAACATGTCAGCTTTTTCATTTCCTTTAATTCCGCAATGACTAGGTATCCAAGTAAAAATGACTGAATAACCTTTTAATTTGCAAAGCGATAATTTGTTCCTAACATCAATAATCACGGGATAGCACGGTTTCATTTTGAAAGGGTATTTATTTGTCAAGAGTTTGTAAAGCGCTTTTAGAATCTGTGAAAATGACAATTTTATTTAATCCCATTATTAATATATACTCCAAAGCTTTATATAATCCATAACATTCTGCTGTAAAGACTGAGGTTTCAGGTGGTAGTTTGATTTTTTCCACTATGTTGTACTGTGTGTGGTAAACTCCCACACCAACAGGTTCCGTATCACAGAGTTTAGAGGCATCTGTAAAAATAAGATGGTATCCTGGATATTTTTCAGCGATTTGAGATTGAAATATAGTATTGGCCTCAAGATCATGTTTTTGTAATCCGATATGATAGTGTATAGTGGGAGATTCTATCAGCGATTCAAAATTACTCTTAAATAATGGTAAAGTGGGAGAGCGGTGGATAGTTGTGGTCATCGCAATTAATTTCCTGTAGCTGTGTATAATATATGGTATTGGTTTATGGGCCCAATAAGGAGATGACATAATACGGTCGTTAAGTATTTGAAGTTTTAAGTAAAGTGGGTGTTCAGAAAATTGAATGTTGCGAAATAGAAATTTATCAGATAAATATTGTCGTCTTAAATCTAATGGAGGATCACAGCACTCAACCTGAAGGGCATTAATAGGACTAGATTGCATTGCGCCAGTTATTATTCTTAGAGCCTTATATTGAATAGCATCAAGTTTTTTACTTCCAGCTTTACTCCCACCCACTATCAAAAACGAGCCATAATCCAAAACACTTCTGATAATGGCATTGTAAAGGAGCTTTAAAGAATAAGGGTGTGCACCCCACCATACTCCAGACAAACACCTCATCATATTCAATAGACGTTCACATTTAGCAGCTACATATTCGCAATGGGCCAACCCTGTGAGTTTATTATCTAAAAGCACTCCTAGAAATTTTGTCTGATTTTTAATAGGTAATGAATGATTATTGTAAATGACATTAACTGAAGGTGTGGTGCGCATTCTCGAAAATATTATTATATTGCTTTTTGAGACTGAAAGTTCTAGACCATTCTGATCGAGCCATTTTTTTAAGAGATCAAGAGAATCATTCATTGTTCCAACTGCTTTGTCTAGAGATTCATCTGTTTTATACAAAAGCAAATCATCCGCATATTGCAAAATATTTACGGTGCCTCTTAATGACGGTTCTAGGTCATACGAATAAATATTATATAGAATTGGGCTAAGTACTGAACCCTGGGGAAGACCCTTTGAAACTGATCGAGATGCTGTAGTTCCATCGTCTAGATACAAGGTAATCTGTCTTTCAGTGAGTAAGTTAGTTATAAAAGTAACAAAGATATCAGGGACCTTTAATATTAATAATTTTTCTCGTAAAATCGTTAGGACTACATTATCATATGCTGCCGAGATATCTAAAAATGCTGCAATTACTAGTTTTTTATCTGAGAGAGCCAAATGTATGTCCGTTGTGAGTATACCTATGCTATCTAAAGTACCTTTCCCCCTCCTAAATCCAAACTGAGTGTCAGAAAAAAGTTGATTGCTTTCTATATGCCATTCTAAACGATTTTTTACTAGATGCTCAGCAACTTTAACTAGCACTGACGATAAAGCTATTGGTCTGAATGAAGATGGTTCGGAAGGCAATTTATCGGGTTTGAGGATAGGTATCACTTCTTGCGACTTCCATGAATGCGGTACATTCCCAGTTCTGACAATAGAATTTACAATATTTAAATAGTATTCGAGAGCAGTGTCGTTTAAGTTACACAGAAAAGAATACGGTAATCCGTCCTCTCCAGGAGTACTATCTTTAAGTGAAGATAAAACTCCTTTTAGCTCCGTCAAAGAAAATGGGCCATTCGTAGTGAGGTTTGCGTCATTTGCAAAAGCTATAGAATGATGATGCTCATGCACAGTGGGAGGAGCTAGACTGTCAATGAATGCATTGGCTATGGTAGGAGATAGTGAAGAAGAAGAAATATGGTTATAGGCTGACTTAAATCGTCTGATATTACGCCAAACTTTGGAGGAACAAGTATCCGGAGACAGAGAAGCACAAAACAATCTCCATCCTTCTTGTTTCTTTTCCTTAAGTAAGCGTTTGGTTTCGCTAGTAACTTCACTAAGTGCATTGAAGTTGTCGCTACTCATGTCTTGATTATATTTCCGCTCCATATCTTTTCTCTTTTTGACTGCTTCTGTGCATTCACTGTCCCACCAAGGCGGAGAAGGAATTTTACGAGATCTTGGATTTTTGATTGGAAATAGTTGGTCTGCTACTTCTATTAAAACTTTAGCAAGTGCTGCGGAAGTCTCGTTTTCACTGCCCTCAACAATGGGAGGTAACTTGGCAATCTTATCATCAACTGCAGTTTTGAATTTATTCCATTCAGCATTATGTAAATTATATTTTAAACGAGGGCTTCTTTTTGGCACATGCGACGATGCTATCGGAACGGAAATGACAATGGGAAAATGATCGCTCCCGTATGTGGAGTCAAGAGGTAACCACTGCATATAAGAAGCTAGTCTTGGTGTACAAATAGACAAATCTACAGCACTATTATTTTCGTTTGGATTAGTGCGGCGAGTTGGGACACCAGAGTTAAGTAGACACAAATTGTGTGAATTGAGTATTTCCAATAAATTTTCACCACCGTTATTGGAAACTGAGCTCCCCCAAGATCTATGATGCGAATTGAAGTCTCCTAATACTAAAAATTGACCTGACAAATGCCTGAAAATATTATCAATCTCCATAAAAATAGTTGCGGATGGCCGAGGAACATAAATTGAGATTATTGAAATGTTTTCTACCCGTATTCCTACCATATTAAAATTATCGTTATCATGAGTTGGTAAAACTATACGAGAAAACGGGGTACCGTTTCTGATTAGTATGGCAACACCGCCATAACCATCTTTCCTGTCATCTCTTATACAATTATAACCTGAAATTCTAAAGTTAAATCCTGGTTTTAACCAGGTTTCAGATAAAGCTATTATTAATGGATTAAATTTATTAATCAAATATATTAGTTCTGATTTTTTAGGAAGAATACTCCGGCAGTTCCATTGTACTACCTTCGAGTTCATTATCAATGGAAGTATTAAGATTGGCTACAAGATCGTTAATCGCGGCGACGTGGGACGGTGTCAGGATATTACTAGACAGCAAAGAATTAATTAATGAGAGAATAATATCAGCGACTGAATTATCGTTAGATTCCTTCGGTGACATCTGTGTTAGTGCACTACCATTTTTTTTAATAAATGTCGGTTGAAATCCTCCAACAATGGCATTATGGCCTGCACGATCATAGCCCTTGGATGTTTTGGGAGGTGAACGGGGCTTTAGGAACACTGTCTTTTTATATGAACTCGATATTGAATTAGATTTTTGGATAGAAGAATTTAAAAGTGAAGGCTTGGGTGGTGGATTTGCAGTAACAACTTCAGAGTATGGCTTGGAAATTTGTGGATGCATTCTACTAGCTTCAGCATATGATATGCTGCTACGAGCCATAGTAATTTTTATATCTTTTTGATATAAAAATTTATTGAGCGATTAAATTCTGGACAAATTTTGTTTATTGCATAATGGTGTCCTGAGCATACAACGCAATGAGCACAGTCTTCTTCAATATCACAAGTATCACCAGTATGCTCCTGACCACATTTAAAACACCTTGCCTTAGATCTGCACAAGGCCTTTGTGTGCCCATAACGGCAGCATTGAAAACACTGAATAGTTGGATAGGTGTATAAGTCGACCGAAAGTGAGTTGTAACACATGAAGATTCTTTTGGGTAGTACTTGCCCGTCAAAAGTTAATACCACAGATTGAGATGGTTTCTATGTTGGTGAACCACTGACTTGCACTTTATAATTTAGACGCCGTACCTTAATAATTTCACCACACCCTATGGGCACTGTTATGTTAGCAAGCACCTCTTCTGGAGACCAATCTGCTGGTACACCACGAATTAAACCTAATCGAGTGACATTGAAGGAAGGAACAAAAGCTTTTAAATTATTTTTCTCCAAATTCGGGTTATTAATGAAAAGGTTTGCATCTTGGAAAAAAGAAAATGAAACTGTGCACCTGTTTCTTCCAATTCGTTTAACACTACCAGGCACAATATTTCTCAAATGTTGTTTTTTAAGAAAAATTCCAAAAGAAATTGGATGAAAAATGGTACCATCTGTGGGAGAAGATTCTATGCGCTGAACATGAATAACATATGGGGCAACATCAGTACTCCCTGCGTCCAGTTTGTTGTGAAACTAATGGTGGTTCAGAATTAATAAATTTTGAATTTTCTTTGGGTAATTCAGGTGTTTCATTTGTAATAGTTATATCACCACATACACAGTCTATCTCACTATCTACAGGAATTGTAGAGCCCTGATTATTTTTTTGTTTCCTTCTCCTCCTTTTATTGCATCGCTTGCATACCTTGCCACTATGTAAACGTTTACGCTGTTCCCCTGGACGGGTTTGTGTTTGTGAGACTTGTGAACAATCTGTATCCATACCGCTAACATCATCAATAGTAACATAACTAGACACCGGCGGATTTACGTTCAAGCCTACATCACTAACGGGGGGATTTAAGTCTGGGCTTAAATCCCCCACAAAAATATCAGGAGGCTAATTCATCTTAGATAATTACATTCTAATAGTATTTAACAAAAACTTACCAAATTATAGTCACTAACTATACTAATTAATAATATATACAAAAATCTTAATATAAGTACAATAATTTAACTTAACTGATCAGTTAAAATATTAAAAAAATAATTTTAAATTTTTATACGCGAAAAATATTCCCGCCACGTCCGAAGTTTCCCCGACGACTGACTTGATTCTAGTCCGGTGACGTAGTGACAGCCCACTCGGGGCTAACTACATAGTCCGGTCAAAAAAAAAAAAAAACTGACTTGATTGTCTACGTGTTCGATTAGTTTCCCCAACGACGTCCTAAGCCGAGGTTCGACCCCTCTAGGGGGCCCTTAGGCTGTCGTTATACTTAGTTTTGCTAGGCTGTGGCGCCTCACGTCCGCCGTTTGTTTGAAAATTGAAAAATTATTTCAAGTTAGTGACTTGAAACTTTATACAGATACTCTTTATTAAAATCCAAAAAAGTAGTTTCAAAAATTCCACCCAGGGTGTAATGGAGGTCAAAAGTATTTCTTGAACTAAAAGTTGAATTATTAAGAAATTATTATTTTTTAAAGTGAGCTGCTTTAGACTGTAAATATACTCTCAATCAAGACGTCAAATAAGTAATTTCAGCGTTTTTCAAAATTCCACCTTTAGGGGCTGAAAAGGGGGTTGACAGTTTGTATGGAGCAGAAAACTTTTAGTGACATGAAACTTTGTATAAATACTCTCTATTAGAATCCAAAAAAAAATTGGTTTCAATGTTTTCAAAAATTCCACCCTTAGCGAGGTGAGGTGAGGTGAAAAGGGGGTTGAAAGTGTGTTTGAACGAGACGCTAATCTATAATAAAAATGGAGTTCGTGTCTAATTCACTGACTCACCAATAGGTTCCTTTTGTAATGCATATGAGAGATAAGAAAGATTTTTTTGAATTTCATCCCAGGCAGATATTTTTTTAAGTGGCTTGAAACTTTTATGTTTTTAAAATAGGCAATGATGAGAATAAAGAGGTGTTTGAGTGTATACAGCCAGTATCAAATAGTTAATGAAAACCGAACAGGCCGTGACATATCTTCATTACTACACAAATAAGGATATTTGATACTTTTACTAACTATTTAATGCCGACTGTACTAAAAAATAAGAAGTAAAATAAAAATAAGTAAAACTGCTGAAATTCCAAAATCTACGCGTGCGAAGCCGCGGGCATAAGCTAGTATAGTTATATACACCGACATAAATTTATTATAACAGTAATTAACGATTTGTAAAATGACTTTTTATGCATGTTTCTTTTGGCATTTCTTCTTCGCCTATGGTAATCATGGCCATGTAGTTTTAGTTTCTCTTTATTAATCATGGTACCAATAAAAACAGTTATTTGCTCACCAGGTAAAGAGGTTTCACCGAGCTTGGACCACAGTAACTAATAGGATAATAAGTCGAAAGCTTTGGAGAGATCTAAAAAGGCAGCTGACCCCAGGGGTTTTTTACTTGTATAGTATCCAACGGTGTGCTTGACCGTCAGAATCGCACTCTCTATAGACAGGTCTGCTCGAAACCCGAATCGAGTACATTATGTTTTATGTAGCTGACAAGTTGGCGCTGAAGCACACCATCAAGCACTTTAGTGGCCAATGTGATGGGTCTGTAATTATTAATATTACTGATATCTGCCGTCTTCCTTCACTACTACTACTACAATGGCCTTCATAAGATCTTCCGGTAGGTATGACTGTCTTATGCAAAATGTATCATAACATACCTAACACTCGTGACATATGTACACCAGCGTGCAGCAGATGCTCGATGCTGAGACGGTCGTGCCCTGGTGTGTTACTTCTCGTCATGTTTTTAGTTATGGACGCGATGTTTCGAGCTGTGACTGGGAAAGGTACGTCTGCACTTCCGCGTCGACACTCTCAGAATCAACGGTCCTCTGTTCGGGTGGTAGGGGATATCGAACTGTAAAGTGGTCTTTTAAACAAATTAGCAACTTCATAAGGATCAATCGCACCCTGAATATTTCCCGGAAGGCTTGATCAAATGTTGAGTTTATTGGTTTGTTTCTAAATCTTACTATAGTTTTTAGAACCGTGCGCTTTGGCCAGAGTGTCAATTGTATTCGATTCTATAAATAAATAACCTGAAACAGTGTCCATGCCTGGCAATATGTTCAAAAATCACATCAAAAAATACTCTATGTAAGAAAAGGAAGGTTATGAATTACAGAATCGATGAAAACTTGACTGAGAAAGATGTCTGGAAATGATTCAGCACATGTATATCTATTTTTAATTTTACCACTTGAAGACATTATATTTATATACACCGACTAATATTTATTATAACAGAAATTAACGATTTGTAAAGAACTTTTTATGCAAGTTTCTTTTGGCATTTCATCTCCTATCTATCTATAACTTCACGCCAAATCCCTTGTTTTTTCCCTAGAAACCGACGAGCGTGCATGAGAAGAGCAATGAATGTTAAAGAAGCGAGTGAGATATCTAAGGATCGAGTCACATGGCGCTCGGTTCTCTCTGCCTACCCCGCAAGGGATTTGGCATTTCATCTTCGTCTATGGTAATCATGGCCATGATTACCATGATTAATAAAGAGGAATTAAAACTACAACTAAACCTATGAAAAATTAATAGGATACAGTAGGATTTGATTTACAGTACCTAAGACGTGTCTAAGTGCCCGTGAGGGCCTAATGACAAATCAATTGTTTTTTTATCTTTGTCTTTCCTCACTATGTTTTCTTTCACCACTAGCAAATTATAATAATTCCCAAAATACCAATTTAGTTGTAACATGCCCAAACCAGTATTCGAACTGGTTGTTAATAGGTTGGTTCTTTATCCACTGGGCTATCACTGCTCTCATCGATGCGTTACAGTATTTCTATAAAATTTTAGAAGATTGTATGAATGGATAAAGCAGGCATGCAAATTACTAGCATTTATATTTACTGATTGGTTATTGACTTCCTGGAATTTGACGCCCATGTATCCTTCAATGTAAACTACTGCGTACTATATATTCGTATAGATAAGTCCCAAAAAATCACCTTGTTGCGTGAACATTCGCCTAGCAGAAGTCGTTTTTCAGGATTTATTTTAGTATGGTCACTATTTTGATATTTCGGCACGTTTTCACAAGATATAGCTCTAATTGTATTCTCAAGCCATGAAAAACAATGATATTTTGGTGGGCGACAGTACGCCTTTTGACTCCTTAGGTATTTTTTTTTCGTTGATGATCACTGAGTGTGTGAGCCGAGTGAGTGAGCCGTGTAATCGCCGAGCTGAATACGAGGTCTCTATTGACACAATTTATCGCCCTTAATTCAATGTACTCGTACGTTTGGCAGATATTAGCTACCTACATAATGGTAAACGCAGTAGAAAGGTCATTATGTATTTGTCGCAGGGAAAACACGACGATGGGCATATGTATTGAAACAAAGCGTTAAAATCTAAAGTTTATATTTGTAAATATATATGTATCAATCAAATAACACGATCTGAAATAAATTACTTTTAGGTCTAGAGTTGTTCCATAAAATAACACGTATGATTGTGTACAAGCATTCAAGGTTTATGCCTGCTTCATTTGAAATTTAATTTAACGAGGCAAATAATAAATTTACTTCTTGCAGTAATATTGTTGAAATAAGAAATGGCCCAAGAATCTATTTGATATCGTTCTCTCGAAAAGGAATGGAAAAATAATGCCACTGTGGTACTAATTATCCAAATATATTTTTAGACACACAAAATCCATACTAAACTTATTGAGGTATAATATATCAGGCAAATAGACTACTCGAAGTAGCACGTAATAAAATAATAACACTTTCTCTTAAAAATTTCATACGGTATAACATTTAGGTACCTATTCGTCGAGTAGGTACATAGGTTTCACAGTCAAATTTCGTTCGCTATGAAATGCATTTAATTATTATTATCATAGAATAATATAGAGAGCTTAGATGTCGAATACACTATATAAGGCTGTAAAATTTTGTGATGTACATTTCATACTTTTTTTGTTTTAATATTCATAAATTGGTTTTGCTTTACATTTCTCGAACGTTATCATTTCAACACATCAACATAAATATTTCAATAGGTAATATAATTGTAATATCTATCTTCATAAAATTAATAATTTGGAACACATTCTGGACCTATATATTAGGTACAATATAAAATAACATTGCCTATTCTAACACGATATCAGTAAAATATAACACGCGCACATTCAACATTAATTTATAAATAATAATCTAGAAAAATAATAAATAGAATTATTAATATCACAGTAGAATAACTGCCAGCCAGGGTGTCATCATTTTGTTAGGTAAGTAAGTGTCAACAGGTATCATTTAAAGAATACCGACTTCGAATATAAAAAGATTATGCAGACGGGAGACTTTTATATTATTTCTATTTAACGTAAAAGTAAGAAATGGAGCTGACAGTTTAGGTAAATAAAACTTCTGTGATATTGACAACTGAACAAGTAAATATCCGAGAGAAGAGCAACATCTCAAACATCTCTTCTTTGATCGTAATTGTCGTTAGCAAACTTACAACTAGTGGTAACCATTGCGCCAACATATTGACACATCCCGGACATAAAGAGGCGCTATGACACGACATTTCTTATTCGACTCTAATTATGCCTGAAGGAGGACATTACACGAACTGAGATAATTACTTGTGATATTAACATCGATCTTAAAGCCTACTGTCGACGGTGATAATTATTACATAAGACTGTATACAAAGTTACTGCCAAAGTAAGTAATAACAAACGGCATCAAATTTTAAAATACTTTGAAATCCTTTATAATATCAACAAAGTACAATTGAATCTTAAGGTCCGTTTACATCACACAGGATCGTGAAAGCACATCAACACCAAGTCCATCCTTTTCATTCCTTACAGCAGGAATAGAAAATATTTTTTCGAAGAAAAGAATTTGCGTAGAGATGTGCCCGGACACGGTGTATGATAAAGAGATCTATATAAACAGGAGACATATTTTCATAAATAAAGAGATCTATATGATAAGCAGGAGACATATTTTCATTAATAAATATTGCCCACATATGTTAACGTTGCGGTCGGTTCAGAATAATGTATTATCTACAGAAAATGATGATAAATATGCGGACTAAATTAGAGCTAAACCATAGATAATTTAATTTAACATTTTGCCCATAATATATAAGTATTAAGAAATAATAATGCCATAAGTCTATACGTAATAAAATGTAGAGATAAATACATGCTAGTTTTAGGTACTAACTTTAACTTCAAATTAATTATAACATATAAAACAACATTGAAAGAGACTTAAATGTTTATAATATCCATAAAATAACATTAGGATTATTGTATTTATACAAGTGTATTGAAAAAAATGATACCGGACGTAACTTACGTCTTAATTGATTATGTTGCCGTGTTCGATTATAAGGTTAATTAATAATCGTATGTAGGCTCTTAGGAATTAACATTCGTACCTACAGGAATACGGTAAAATAGGCAATACACTATGTCCAGCTTTGATAAAACCTTATTATATTATTGCGAATTTACATATTTACACACAATGGTATATGATACAGAAATTAATAAATTATGAAGTAGGCACAACTTAACATACATATTACAAACACGACTTTCAGTCGACTTAGGCTCACATCACACTAGCATGACATTTGCTCAGCGTTCATAGTCGCGACAATGCAACACGCGTAAACGTTGTTCGCTGCTCTAACGTCGTTTTGGTATAGTAATGAATTAAGTAATGAATTTTAACGAATAAAATATTCTACGGGGCTTTGCTGTTAAAAAGCAAAATTATCAGGAAACTGAAAGAATAATGAAATAAAAAGCAAGAAAGGTATCTTTACGTAGTTTACAATAAATGTAACCTGTTTGATTGATTATATTGTATATTGGTTGGTTATATATACGCTCTCGCCTTACAAAAGACAACGCACTATGCACCTTGCGACCTACACAAGTTATCGAACGCTCATGGCGAAATGCCAGTGTGAAGGGGCTTTTAAAGATCCATTGACAAATGCTAACACCTTTTGTGCACTTTGTTTTCGTGTTGGTCATTGGCAGAATATCATTTCTTTTGGGTTCCATCTCATTTTATGACATGTTGTGATGAGCGATATTTAAGAATTGGACCAAAATCCGACGTTTGAAGATTTGATGATGTTAAAAAAGAAGAATAGCACAGTATACGTATATATATCGAAATATAATTAATTCTAAGTACAAAATGGCCCTCGGCCATCCATATTACACAAGCTAGTTACAGTGCACAGTTGACCACAGTTTAGAGTCTACCAAGCGTCATTAATTTATAATTTGCGCCTCTTAGCATATATTTTAGACTCTTTTGGCAGTCGATTATTTATGACATTGTACGCGGGAGGTGCGTGTCCGTGCAGAAGACTGCATTTTACCCCCGTAGTTAATAATTAATTACGAACTGTGATCTTAAACATAACAAATACTATGTTAGTAACGTAACATTATATGAATACGTACACCAGTTGATATAACAATATATCGAACAAATCACATTATGAAATAAGACTTAGATCTCGACTAGCGCCCAGTATCAGATAGTTCCGACACTATCGCCGCGGGTAGACACATCTGAATGCCGCTTTCATAATGATTTGCACAAATTACACAAACTAGAACTCATTCAAACAATAAGTAGATAACGTTCTAGTTACTCGATTTTGTAGGCAGAAATTATGCTCGTTTGTACTGATATGTTTATATTTTTATATTATGACTTTGGTGTTGAGTGCATGTAAAATTGAGCAAAATTTTGGCTAAATGAATACCTAAGTAAATAATATTATTATTTACATCTCCCTTAATAAAAATAAAATGTCTTTATTTAAAATAATAAAATTTTAACTAGGATCTAACATAAATTACTTACACAAAAATAAAACGAAAACATTTATGAAAAATTATGTATATAAAAACCTAATAGCTTCGAATATATATATATATTGAGATCGGTGTGTTTTTATGAAACTAGCGTGCCTTTTGGGGCCGTAGCTATCCGTTCATTTCCATTTAGCTGGCGTATACAGTGATTTGTACGACTCAGAAAAACAGAAGAGTTTTGAAAATTGCTCAAAAGTATTTTAAGTAAAGAAAACATAAAATATATTGTTTATTAATTGAGTATTCTCGTTTCGTGGATGATATGAAACGCTGTTTGTATGAGAATTTTGAAAACCATGTTTTATAAAAAATATATTCGAATTTTAAAGCGTTTCTCGAATCAGATTACACTGATAAAATTAATAAGTGGTGCAATTTCAAGTTAACGATAAGTAACTGATTGAAATACAAATTTACTGTATTGTACCTAACACTTAAATATTATTATTATGACTCAACTTATTAATACGGTTATACCTACATTACAAACTAAGCCGCAGTACATCTAGATACTTACAGTATGGCAGTTGTCAAATCGCTAGCTGAGTTGTTTGTTGCTTAAAACTAAGTTGATAATTTGGTTTGGAGAGCGCGGTGTTTCGTTGCTTCAAACAAAATATTTATTTCGCTATGACGACAACTTCATGATGTTTATCACAACCATTATTGCAATGAAAATGTATATTTGGTAATAATCGCAGGTACATCACGTAAAATAAAATGTTAGCACATTTAGGCAGCGCGAATTAAATGTAGAATGGTAAAAAATAAGCACCCTGTAATGAATCTAATGTTGAATTTTGGCAAGATACTTCGTAAATGGCTAAATTGAAATAATATAGAAGACAATTTGTTATTTATTTTTACAGTGTCCTTCTTTGACATTAGTTCTTTCAGAGAACTAACGCCTCCCCGGAATCCATCCACTATCACGACTGGTGGTAGAGACGTCCGCAGCAGCCATGTCAGGCAGCGAATGGGTGCCGGCGAGTGTTAGTACGAAACAAGTAAATGATGACAGAAGTACTTAAAGTAGTTTATGTAGATCAAATTGTCTGTAAATTTTGAGTTACGCATAACAACGCCTGAATCGTAATTAAATAATTTAGAAATATAGGGCTGTAGGAACATCTATATTATTCACTTTGTGTTATCCTGGAAGGCTCAATTTTCGAAAATAAAATAGTTATATACTTATATTATATCACCGTTACAATGATATAGATCAGCGAATTAGAGTTTCAAGATAATTCATTCTATTCAGAATGATTTCATATCGACATAGTTTACGTAGGTACGCTCAACTAGTTACCACTAGCAGGCACGTGAGCGGTCACTACCTACTGCACAGTTAGTTACAGGCATTACATATGTGCGTTCATTTATCTTTGCGTCAGCACCAAAAGTAATAAATGAATAAGCATACAGGAAAATATTTATAAATCATCCACAATTGGCACAGGTTAATCTCTAGTGTGACAACTACATTATAAAATATTATGTAAGTAGTTCAATATTAATTAGGTACCTATTGGGTACAGCTACGAGTTAAATTAGAAAAGGTAACTATTAGCAAGTCATTAATACCGCGACATGTGGTTTCACAGCTTTTAATTTTGGAGTGTAGCAGACGCGATACTTCTAGCAACAGTGCTTGGCGATTGTACTCTGGAGCAACCACAAACTATGGACATATTGAAAACCAGCCGAGTTGAGACTTCTGCAGTGAGCGATTCAGTAGCAAAAATGCGCTTATTGTTTTTTTTTTCTTAACGCTGTGTTGAGATTCGCTAGACCACTATGCAGATACAAAAGCATACAGATTGCTTATGCTAAAAGTATCGTATATGCGGTGGGCTAGCCTTTGTTTCGATTCAAAATTATGTTCATAGCTTTGCCGATTTTAAAACGCGTTTCTATTTCACCGTATAAAAGTCCAATATGAACACTCACAATAATTAAGTAACAATACTATTATATAATATATTTATATGTACACTTCCAAACATTGCTTTCATTTCTGAATCGGTATAGAATATACCCATATAACTCGTAATATTCATTAATATTTACAGTTTTATATATCTTAATATATATAATAGTATTAATATTGCAGCTCGTAATCGCCTCCACTCTTTCGTGACTTCATCCATCTTCTATGCCGTGTTGTAACCTCTATATCCATTGGTTAGTCGTTAGTTACTGGACTGTTCTGCGGGAAAAGTTGCATTCTTTTCCATTTTTGCTTCAAGGTAACTTGAAGTTTGAGGTGGAAGTAACACGTCCAAATATCCAATATATAATGAGCTGAATACGTTTACATCAGCAACTCGCATCCTTGTATGATCATTTTGAGTAACGTCTCACATCTCGCGTGGTCTTGTCGTCACGGGGTCTGTCGCAGCCGAGGTGTTGGGGTAGCGTTATAATCAGTCTGCGGCGCCGCAGCAGGAAGCAGGCACGCTGCGTGAGCGATGAGTATTGTCTTCTTGTTCTGATAGAACCACCATTGTATACGACAGATATGTTCATAAAAATTTTAAGTCTAAACATGTTTTGTAGTCTTTTCGTCGAATCTGAGATAGCTTACAAGACTAATTCATATATTATTATTATTTTTGTTTCATTATTAACTAATAATTCAGTCAGTGTACATTTTATTTTCCGTAAATAATATCACGGAAGTTACTCGACGGGAATTTCAGCCGAGTCGAATTTATTATGTATGCACTTGCATACTGATTCGTTAGTAAACAAACAGTGTGAAAACATTGTTTAGCTGTGACTTTTAAAGCACATTCGAAAATGTGGACGGAATTCACTGATACTATGGATGTCCTTTCGCTACGAGAAGCCGTAGTATTAAGCAAAGTATTTAGTATGTGTTTTATGTAGGTATTTCCTATTCTACATATTTAGTATAATCCAACCACAAGGATGTTTTATAAAATAGTAACTATATTTGCAAAAATATTTACGTTATAGCTCTAATTAGTTCTAAGTAGTATGATGGAAAGTTTTTAAAAAAATACCTGATATTTTTGAGTTTTAAATATAATATGTTACATATAATTTGAAATTGAGAGTCTTGGTACGAGACAATAATAATCTTGAGAGAAACAGTAGGTAATCATTGTTACTCGTAGACGAGTACTATAGGTACTAAGTTACTATACCCAGGAATTATTGTCAAATCCAAACTGTAATGTAATAATTTCTAGTATCTTCCAACTCATGCATATTTAGTTAGGAGGTATCTACAAATTTTGACTTTCTAATTCCCAAGACGTCAGAAGCATTGAGCTAAACAATAATATTTTTCACACTGTGTTGTTTAGGTCAGTCAAATCTTAAAACTATTCTTATGGCTAGTATTCACAGTCTGAGACCGGGAGCGACATACAAACTGCATGCATGTCACAGTAAAGGCGAATCTACTGTGCTATATAAAAATACGTGGGCAATGTCCATATACAGTCAAAATACGAGCCACTTTAAAAGAGCAAAAATATGTCTCCTTTGATTTCATATCCAATATATTAATATTCATTACATTTTCGCTTATATTAAATAAAAACTTCTTTCGTTATATATTGCCATAGATAATCCACTCACAGAAGTCTCATCCATCACAAATACTCAAACTTATCACTTCGGTTGGGTAAAATTCGTAATTATAGAGTTTATTTGAGATAGACAAGGGAGCGCGCGGTGGCGAGCGACCGGCGTGCTCGCTAGTCGCCGAAACGCGTGCACGCTTTCTTCCACTTGCACTGAGTACACCAGAGGTCGCGCTGGTCCATGCCGTACACCTTCCGGCACTTCTTGTTGTCCGAGCGCGGCCGGCGGCCGGGGCTGCTCGGCGACCCACTCACCGCCGATAACCTCATGTGCTTCTGCGGAAAAAATTCAACGCTATGAAGTTTACTTGCCTTTTTTTGACTTACATTCAAAAAATATCTGACATTTATATTAAACGTACCGGTGAATGTGAATTCGACAAGGAATGCGTAATAGGAATGCTTATAGGCCTAGCAGACCCATTCTGCATAGTGGAAAGCAGCCCTTGCCTGAAATAAAAAAAGTAATCATTTTGTAAAAAAAAAATTTGACAGTAGAACACTGAAGACAAACAACTATTTGCGTACTGTGAGAATCCCTTGAATGCAACAAAAAAGACTAACTTACTAACTAGTAAAGAAAAAGTTACGTATATATTTATAGGGTAAAATACTATTTCAGAATCCGGTCGTATACCTATAGGAACCGACGATTTGTCGTTGGTATTCCGGGTCTTCGTGAGGCGGGCGACACATGTCTCGGTGGGATAGCGTGGGAGGCGGGGCTGGCGGGGTTATCTCCCTTTCAGTGTAGTAGAACTCCTCTTCATGATCACTGTCACCTTCTTTATTCTTCCTGTAAGCAAGCAAAGGATATATTTTTACTGTTTGTTAACATGTGAACATACGATTTGTTGGAGACCAGCAACAGAACCGACCTCGTGTGTGTTTATAAACCTTTTAATAGCATTCATTTTACTGGTTTAATACATGTATGATTGATTTTGGTGTAATTTATTATAATAAAATATTTATTATTTTGGCAGGATGTTTGATCTAAATTACTTCGTGTGGTACAGCCACCAATAAGTTCATGCGAACTAGCGCCACTCGACATTCACCCACTACCAGTGCAGATGCATGTCGTAGCTGTTAAAGAAATGTTGCGCGACCCTATATGAACATATGATCTCAAATAGTGATATGTTTCATAGCAATCTATATAGCTACATAATAGTATGGTAACTTAACATGGATTAATGATTAATAGGAGACGTATAGGTAGACATGGATTACGATACTTGTTTAGAAAAAAAATGGGTGCGTGTACTTATGTACACGCGTGAGAAGTTATACTTCTCTGGCATCATTAAATAAATATTTAACGTTAATACCTTAAATTAAAAATCGTCTATCAAGTAGTAGCGGCGATGTTTATGGAATGTATGACATACAAGTCAAATGTAAAATACAAATGTTATACATTTTTAACTATAGCGCCACCTACAGGTGTACTTTTGTGTTCGAGTGCCACGTATTCACTCTCGCTCTGTCTCTTTCTATTTCCCCTCCATGGTAGCGTTAAACGTTTAACGCAACATTTTTTCAAGTCGCATTAGAAGTATAACTTCAAAAGTCTTGTGTCGCCTGCAAAGGGATTTGGATTAGGAAATACCAAAAAGAACGTGTACAAAGTTGACGGAATATTTTAGTTGCTATAAAATATGTGTGAAAGTACATTATATTTTTATTTTAATGTTTCTAACTGAAGATTAAACATGAACGTATGTCAGTTGAGTACGCTAAACCGTGACGATATTAATGAAATTACGAGTTTCGATATGTTACTACTATTTATTATCTATTCTGTGTTTCGTACCTACATTTTTATACAAAATTGTCGTGACAAGTAATTAAATATTGGTATTGTATTATATATCTTCACACCAGGTCCATTGCGGGGTAGGCAGAGAGAACAGAGCGCCATAAGACGCGGTCCTTACACACTTCACTCGCTTCTCTAACATTCATGGCTCTTTTCATGCACGCTCGCCGGTAACTAGGGCTCCATCACCTTCTGTAAAACACGACCAATTTGGTCATGTTGAATATAAACAATTTTTAACGGAAGTATCGCGTGATTTATTTATTTTGTTGAACTTGACTTTTCGAACGCTTTGCAGCGTCCGTGGTCGCAGGAAAGACAGAATTTGGTCATGGTAGGTTAGTCTCGGTCTTCCTCGGCTCCTACATCCTTCCACTTTCGCATTGTATATCTGTTACGTCATTCTTTCATCCTGCACATGTCAGAACCAACGGAGTATGCCTTTTCTTATCTTAACACCGACACTCTCTTTCAGACCAACTCTCTTTCCACGTCATTATTACGAACGCGGTCAGCAAGCGTTATGCCACAAATTTTGCGCAGTGCTCGCATCTGGACCGCTTTTATTCTACTTTCATGATCTTTCGCCATACCCCACTTTCACTTTCATAAATTAGCGTTTGAATTAGCATCGTGTTGTGTACAGCGAACTGTGCCTTCTTAGATTTCGGCTGCCTAGAAGTTTCCCCAACGCTCCATTCACGTTATTCCCTAAACTCACTCGTCTCTCCACATCAGCGGTGTACCTTCAGCTTCCAAGATATATAATCTCATCCACTAATATAATATACTATGATAATCTTGGTTTCCTTCACATTCAATTCTAAGCCTTTTTTCATACAACCATCTTTCATTGTTGTAGCTACGAGTAGTGTATGCAGTTCGGATGGTGATTCTGCTATTAATACCACGTCATCTGCATAAAGCAGTCAGTTGACCACTGAGTCACCCATTCGTATTCCCACATTCATATTTCTTATTCTCTGAAGACAACTGTCCAGTTACAAGACGAATCGCCGAGCCGACAGCACGATCTGTCTGATACCAATGTATCAAGCCAGGGCGAAAAGCTGCCCTCCATCCGCACTCATACTGTGCAGTCCTCAAAAGTGGATTGCACAGCACGGAGCAGGTTACCGTCAACCCCATATTTCCAGAGATTATTTCGCACGACCCTATAAATGCTTTCTCAAGATCCATGAAACCGCAGAAAACCTTCTGGTTCATAGCCAGATACTTCTGCACGATGCTGCGGCGAGAAAATACTTGATACGTACATCCTCTGCTGCTTCGAAATACACCCTGTGCTTCCCAAAACATTACATCGGATTTCATTCTCATTCTTCTTTTAATGATTTTTCTGTACACTTTAACTGTTAAGCTCGTCAAACTGATGACCCTATAGCTGGCACAGTCCATACGTGGACTTTGCCTTTATACAAGGGCACGATGACTGCGCGTCTCCAATCGGTCAGAACCCTTCTGGTTCTCCAGCATAATTTGCTCAAAAACCAGAAGGCGTCCCTAGCATAGGTTCCACCAAGTTTGATCATCTCGGCTGTAACCATATCGATTCCCGCTGATTGGCGACCATTCAATCTCATCCATGCTAATGTCTTCGTGGTACACTGGCACTGCCGAGTCAGTCACAGACTCATTCACAGTGCCAGCGTCCTGGACATAATCATACATTTCTCTAAAATATTCACGCCACCGTTCGACCATTTCCTGAGTGTTAGCAAGAATGACACCAGGTTTATATTTTATTTTGTCCATTCTGGATGCTGATGAACCACTTCACGACTTCTTGATCTCTCCTGAAGAGTTTGATATTTGCCTCGAAGTTCTTCGTCAGCCTCTCTTCCTCATTTATAAGTAGTCTTTCACGCTTCTTTTTCCCTAAAGCTTCGATTTTATTCTTGCATCGACGGTATATTTCTTTCTTCGTTTCTTTCATACCATCATTCAGGTGCAAAGATGATACGTATTCCATACACGTTTTCCTCTTTTTTCCACGTAGTATTCAACCTCCGCACCGCACCAGGCATTTCCTGTCAGTGTTCTACGTCTGTTTGCCCATCCACATGCTTCTTTCGCACTGTCCACCATACTTTCTTTCAGAACTTTTCGACAGTCGTCTACATCTGAGTCGGAAAGAATCGCGTTTGCAAGTCTTTCACTGACTAGACGTACATACATACTCCTTACACTTTATCTTCCAATTTTTCACTTCTTATTCTTTCATAATCTCCGAAAGGATTCGCCAGAGCCTCCACCCCATACGGCCAAACTTCTCGAGCTCCCAGGGACTAGTAGATCTTACAAGAGCATATGCTGCAACCAAAAGACTCGCATAATCCCCAGTTTTATTTTAACCCCGAGAAGTCTTGGGCCTAGTATCTAGTATAACCTTCGGTGTCGCTTGGTCTCTGACACAAAGCATCTAGGCATCTCTCGTGCATTATATCTATCAACTCATACATCTTATATTGTAATCCAGCTCTAACATTCACTTCTTCACTCAGTTCTCCTCTTCCTTGCGAGTTGAGCATTGCGTGGTGGGTGGCGGCCCCCACCGCCGCATGCAATTAATCTCGCACCGACGAGGGCGGATCGGTGCGCGTCGCCTACGTGTGACGCCATAATCTGCGCGGATTAGGGCGTCCCCTGCATGTGCGGCCTATGCGGTTTCCGTCCAGAATTGCAATCCACAGTGTTGGACTGGCTGGGTGGCAGCGTGCACGATTCTGGTACCGACCACAACAATAAATTAAATATTTAATCTAATTAAAGGAGAACACATCGTACCGTCTAATAATCAGCTGGTCACTGGTTCGATCCTGACGTGGGCATATACCACTAAATACGAGTTTTTTTTATACTACGTCGGGAGGCATACAAGCATACGTCCCACCTGATGTAAAGCGGGTACCGTAGCCTATTAACGATATATTAAGTATCACTCGCGCGATGCCTCCTCTGCTGCTTACACAGTAACTCCTTGGGAGCTTACTGGTGACCTTACTCACACGCAGGAACACAACAACCCTCTAGGGAGTTGTTATTTGGCAGCGGTTTTCTGTGAGGTGGAGGTACTTCCCCAAGACGGGCTGCTTTTTGAAGCGCCCTACCTCTCTTAAAACATCCAGACCAAGATAAACAAACATGTTCATGCACACAAATGTTTGCCTTGTGTGGGACTCGAACCCACGAGCGTTGGTGTCAAAGTTGCGACATTCACGGCTGAGCCACCGAGCTCGTTAAAACAATCAGTAAAAGTGTTTTCGGATTTATATACGTATTTGTAATTATCACTTGCTTGGCGATAAAGGAAGACGTCGTGAGGAAACTCGTACGTCTAAGAAATTACATTTCGTAAAATTTATGACTTAACTAAGACAGGTCTGGTTTTCTCCTCTAGGTTGTCGAGATCTGACAGCAGTCGTACCTTGTAAAAATCAGCAAAATATTTAAACTTAGCCTTAAACCCTGCCAATCCTAATGAATTAGGAAACGCGATAACAGGAAGAAGAGAAAGCAGAAAATATTTTCATTTATTCCAATCAACCTTACTCATGAACTTGATTCCGATTAACTTGTGATTGCAAGCTGATCGACTATTGTCTATCTAAATATTGTTACAATTTCAGCCGCAGTTGAATACCTATCTATTTTCATGACTTTTCACGAGACTTTTCTAGATCATTAACAGGAAATCTGTAAATTTCCATTTTCCTTACTCCGTAAGGCGAAGCCACACGAATGATCGCTAGTTATTAAATAACAAATGATGTCATATCATACCTATACATATGTCTATATGGTTATACTGTAGGGCAGGGTTATGTAAGCTGTGGACGGGCGGCGCGGCGGCGTCGGCCAAGTGACCTTGTGCGCACTGTGTACGAACGGGCCCTACTGGCATGCAACCTTGTCACAAATCCGCACTGCTTCCGGGGGCAGCAGGACTGACTTTTCAGTGTCTTAATGTCTCACGACAGTATCGAACTTGAAGAAGTGGTACACACCTATATGATTAAAGAACAGCCCTCCTGGAAGAGTATCTGATTTGAAGGTACTCGTACCTTGCCAGTCGAATTAAAGAAGCAAAAGTTACTAGCTTTCAAATAACAGTTATCTTTTTGACACTACCACTGAATAAGGGCACTAGGAAGCTACGTTAGTAGCGGATCAGTCGATATTCTTTGTATTAAAATTGTAAGTAACGTAGCCGCTTCACATCAAGCGTACGTCGTATGCTTGTTAAAGTTATCGTGTCGGTGTGAATGCTGAGGCTATCTCTAATTTAAAGCGACTTCACATCAGGCGAATTGTGTGCTAGTTTCCTAACGAATGTGATGTGAAGTTAACTTTTGACTGACTAATATGTAGTTTCTACCTATTATTTTTTTTTTAACCTGTAATTCACTTTCGATAGCAGCCTTCATGTCATGACAAATCAACACCCAGTTATACCCAGTTACCATTTACCCAGTTACCATTACCATTTAATTTTGCATTATCTAGTTTCATATATAATAACTAAATCAATTAATTTATATAGGAACAAGTTTGTTTCCATCGCATTGTATCGCCAGTTGGCTAGTTGTGCAACTATTATCTTATATGTAGGTACACGTGGCGTCGGTTTACACGTGACCAGGCCACGCGTTTCCAATGCTTTACGTTAATGTCTGATACTGTTCATTTTATAATCGTTATGCAATTTAGGCCCATCTGCTGACTTATTATGTCTAACGCAACTAGTCGAGATGGAATTTTGACCATACTTGCAAAAACTTCCCATTTTTTATTTTTTTATTTCTCTATTGTCTTCGCATCAAGTCCCATGCGAGGTACACAGGGAGAACCAAGCGCAGTATAATTCGGTCCTTACATACCTCAGTAGCTTCTTTAACATTCATAGCTCTTCTTATACACATTCGTCGGTTTCAAGGGCTCCTGACTTCATTTTCTAATAAAATACGATCGATTAATCTTGGATTTCCGCAGCTCCTTCTTTCTACTTTCGCGTTTATGTCTGTTTCGTGTTTTTTTTTACTACTGCACTACATGTCGCATTTTAACACATATACTTCCTTCAAAACGAACTATATTTCTTATATCGGTCATTGCGGGTTTATGTTTTTAAATTGTTAAAAACTACTGATTCGATTATCTTATAATGTAAGTCAGGTCAAAGACCTATTCACACACAGCTCATCTATCTCAAAAATTCACTACCCTACCTTGGTCGATCATTCTGGATTGGAAATTAAAATATATTAACAAAATAAAAATTTTGATATCTGGAGTATTTTACGCCTTAACTTTAGTATAAGTAATGGGAAGTTAAAAAATTAATACAGAGAATATTGAAATGAGCTGATGGAAAATAGCTCCGGTCCTGGATGCACCAATGTGCGGAGGAGGAGGAACCTCTATCCTGAAGGAGCTCTATAGACAACAGCGCCTCACCTGGATAAGACTTGACTGAGTACGTCGACATCATAGCAGACTGGAATGCCACCAATAGGTTACGCTAAGGTTTCACCATTTTTCAGCCCTTCTTTCGAAGCCACCGTTCAAATTAGTGACGGAATGAGTTTACTTGAAAATGAAGCCGTGATAATGGAGTAAATTTATTAAACGTACGATAGGATCATTTTCAACTAAAGACTTACCCCAGATGTGTATTCCTGATGTGAGCTTCGATCGTAGGGCAAGCGTTGGTGCGAAATCCGCAGCCTCGCCAGGTACATTCGTACACTACACTGTTAATCTGTAACAAAATCGGATAAGAAATTAAATAAGGTTACGGTAGTAAGCGTAATTGCAATCACTTGCACGTTACCACCCTCAACGCTAACGCATTGTCAGCCTCCTTGTGACTTAAGTCATTCGCAGGAATTCAGCAATCTTCCAGGGAATTTTGATTGTAATTCGCGTTTTTGTAAGGTAATTTCTAAATCCCAATCTGTTTGATTCTTATTTGGTTTACGGCCTACCTCTCTTTCACTTCTTCAAAACTTCGTTTGCTAATTGGCAGGTATTTTGCGAACGTGCATTATTCGCCCAGAGGGCTCTAATTCTAAAGATGATGGTGAATCACTTTCCACCTCAACGTTACTTATTTAGATTGCATGTAAAGGTGTATTCAAAAGTTTTAGTACGTATAATGCAATGGAGACGGAAGCAGAGCTCTAGGTCGCGGCCTTGCCGACGCCGCAACTCTGTGTCCCTCTCCCCGCCCACCTACCGCGTCCGTCGTACACTAGTACCAGTTAATGCAATATTTTAATAAGGAGTTAAGAACATACTATTGCACAAGTGTACATGGCGGTTCCCAAGTATCAAGGTCAAACGGAAGGTGGGTTTTCACGCATTAACTTCGAAATAGATCAAATAATAAATGCTAAATTTGAAACCATGAAAAAGCTTCTCATGCAGCATGAAACTTCGAAGGGAATGTGGCTGCGTTTTATGATATAGAATAAACAAAAATTAGTGATTGAATAAATTGTTGATACCCATGGAAAATTATTTATAATCATTCGACGAAGTGAATGGGTGCTATGAGACATTTTCTCACACAAAATATCTAGTTGTGGCATGAACTCCTTGTCGAGGTTTCCTTAGAGCGTATACCATAGAAATACTCAGCACTTACCTACAGTGGGTTACGATTTAACAAATTTAACCTATCCGAAGTTCATAATACAAATACAGGTTTACTGAAGTCTTTATTTTATAATTTGGTTGGATGCAATTAGGTAGTTACACACATCAATATACGTCTACGAAAATTCGTAGCAACGTAGATGTAAGATTTATATTTCAAATTAAATTAAAATTACCTTAATATAAATGCAATCCGTCGAGTCATCATTTATTTCACCAGGGATAGAGATATTTTCTCTTACCTGGATTTTCCTAATACAATTGTTATATGATGCCTACGCCTCCCAAGAAATGCAAATTTAAAATTTTCTAAACCTTACACAAGTAGGGCCTGTAGCTTATATAGTCAGTGCATTTCTTATATAGATAAAACTTTTCTTTAAAGAGTTAGCTAGAATTGGCGTAAAGCGCAATTACTACTAAGATAACATTTCATCTATAGGCGAAGCAAAATTAATATACGATGAAACTCGGGGGTCTGATTTGATCTACCTATGCTAAGTTCATTTATAGATCTGCCGATACCGAATAAGAGAACACGATTATATCTATCTGCAAGTAGTTTTAAAGAAGAATCACATGCAGCTGCGAAATGGATGAAATAGTACGAGCTGGCGCGGCGGCGGGGAGCGCGGGGTCGCGGTTGCGTGGTTGCCAAAGACTGCATCGACCTTCGATCCAATGCCACATTATTTTGGCCACTCGCGCTGGTCTGCTCTAATATTGCTGACTTCTCGTTGCTATGCCAGATTACTACTACTTTTATTTAACTTCGCTTTCGCACTTATCACGTTATTTCAATTTCAGTTCTCCTTAAAATTGTAAGACAAAATCATGGAAGTCAATTGGGTAGTTCATAGATATGCTTTGTATGTAATTTCGCTGAAATATACACTCATGTGACATGACGACACAACGTTTCTATCGAGTTATTCTTCTAATGGCGTTGAAAGCTGGAGTCTGGCTGATTGGCAGAATAAAGTAAATCCAGGGTTTAGGCTTATTGTACTCGTCTTCATAAATGCCTTATTTTATACGACGTTATTATTGCGAGTGCAAAACAAACATAAAGTTCGCCAGATGTGAAGCAGTTACTGTAGCCTTGCTTGCGGGTTATCCCTACTGATAATCCAAGAACTCTTCAGGAATACGCTAGCTGTCTTTTGGCACAGTACACTATGTAGACAGGTAAGCGGCTATACCTATAGGTAACGACCTTATGGCTCGGCATAAATACTATAGACTCGAAATCAGGAAACTGTTATCCGTATTCGAAAATTGTATTCAATGTTTGTTAATTTGAAAAAATAAATGTTCTAATCAACCACATTTAAATCCAGTAAATGACTGGACAAGTTTCTATATGTGAACCGAACGGCAAATTTTGATTTATGAGCGAACTAAAGGGTTATCGCGGTATACCTGGCATCCTCGTAAGTATATCGAAAAAAGCCCCGTCTTAGTACTTACTAAACATACCCTTAGATTTATACAAGAAATATTCTTTTTAATTTTCAAAGTGTTAGGTCTAACCGTGTACAAACAATATACAGCACGTCAGTAATTCAGTCAGTTACGTACTCTTTTATAGTTATATAGATTAAGTAGTTCTGATGGCGTATGCAGTTTCTGTTCGACACGCCTGGAAACCGAGGCTAGGTATATCAAGTGCATGCAGAAATAGGTCAGGTCACGGGAAAACGAGGCTGTGGCGGTGCGGGGCGCGGAGAGAGGCCGTCATCTAGGCCGCAGTACCACGGCCAAGGGTGGCGAAGGTTGCATTCTCTTTGTCTTCTTTCAAAATGCATATCATGATTACAAGGTTTTTCCCTAATTATTGTTTCGACATCAGTTTCCGTGAATTCCCGTATACATGTATTTACAAGTAGTGAGTTAGTTAGAAAACCAAAGTAATGAAGCATCGTTTGCCAGAATACAAACACTTGCTTATTAATTCAAAAGGACGAGTCAGAAAGCATCATTTATAATGCCGAACTATGATTCATTTAGAGGGCGCATGCGTCATTTTTCAAAGTATTTCAAAGGCGTGTATTTTTACCATAATTATTATAGTATTTTGAATTTTTGCATGTACACCAATTTATCAATATCTTACATAATTCTACAAATAATGATACGTAAGTATACTTAGGTATTTGCGAGTTTGAAAAGTTCTGTTCAAAACTGAAGAAACTGAACAAAACTGTCTTGCGTGCAACTGACATTTACAATGTTTCCTTAAGTGTAAAATCTAAAGATAGATTAATTTTATTGACTCCCATTCCATGGGTGGGCACTGTGCATGTCCTTCAAATCCCACGGCATATGGATCAATACCGCGCCAGCCATCATCGCCATCGTTCCTACTCGCAGTAGAGCCTTATTGCTTTAATTTTTGTGGATAATAATTGGGTAAATTATTGATGATATTATGAGGTGGAAGATAACGTTTCCTTCTAACATTTTTTCCTTATGAGGTAACCTATGCAGAAACTATTTAACCGATAAACTGGAAGACATAAGGCGATGAAAAAAATATGTAGGAATTTGATGAAACATCAAATAATATATCAATAGTTACTTGAAGTTGAACTTATTACACAAGTTTTCTATCTATTAGGGAAAACATAGGAATTGGGAGTGTACTGAACCTTATATATGTTTCTTCTTATATGTTTCAAAATGTTTGCATATTCTAGTAGAATAGTATGGAACGTTAATTTAGAAATAAATAAAACACTAAATATTCAATGATTTTCGTACAATATAGTTAAGAGTTGAATTTATTTGATGGAGTCATCAGGAATTTTATTGTAGAGAATAGCTAAGTACATTTTTTACCCTTTAACACTTTACGCTTGTTTTTTACACCTTTTGACCTTTGTAGCAACAATATGCCGTACATAATAAAAGTTATGATCGCACTTCGAGTGCCAAACATGATTTGCTCTTAGCTGAATAATAAACGGAATCGAAATGAATGAATGAATCAAGAAATTACATGAATGTACAATATCTAGAGATTATCGTTTGGTTCACTATTTGAATATTGAATATTTTCACCTTCCCCTTGTAAACAGGGCGCGGGTCCGGGCGGGGGAGGTCGGCCATTTTGCTTCAGGTGGGGGGAGACTCCCTCCGTTGCACCACTGACCCACTTTCAGCTTGCGATTATGAAAAATATAGTCTTGCAGTGGCTATATTATCAACCTTTTATTTGACACAAAATATGTAGTAACAATAAGTAAATTATTCGTTGTGTTCTAAATGTATGTCAGATAAAGCTTAGTGTATTATTTTGGGTTTATTCATAAAAAAAAAACAGTGTAATAATACCTAAAGAAAATATCCGTATTTATGACTTAATAATAATGAAAGTGGAAACAAGTAGGAACGTCTAAAGTCGGAACAATTGAAATGTAGGTACATATCTACCTTAAATTGAATTTTCTTGAACAAGAAAAAAAATATGATAAAAAATAAATTAGCTAAGTAAGCATGTAGGTTACAACTCTTTTTCAACAGACATTTATTCCAATTAAAAGGTATATAATAGCCATAATCAGTAATATATTTAATTTGGTTATAAATTCTACACTGTAACAATATTAACACATTTCGTCAGATTCGACCAAAGAAAAGCGAAAGAATAATGGCGTCTTCCTCTATTTCTTTACATTTTAAGAAGTAACGGTTCAATTATGCTAGCGTTACCCATAGACGAAGCATTCACAAACCTAGTTTCAATTTTATTAGTATAATCATATAAATCGCCTTATCTTAAATAGTAATACGAATGGAAATAGGTATCATCGATTTGAGAATTAAAATAGAACAAAGGAATTTAGTTAGAATGCATGCGCATCTCACGAATGAACCCACGTAGTTTTAGCGTCCTGAATAGTTCCACGCGTTATGCAGCTGTGTGCTGTATGCACAAGTTACACGTGCCAGATGACTGCAATGTGTGCAGTGCATTCGATAGAGGCCACAATGGAGGCGAAGTAGCTGTGTGCGTGTTACACTGGTAAACTATTTAATTTTTAGTACAAAGATTTCGTGTAACCGTCTTATTCAAATACGCATTTGTGAGATTTATCATAGAGTCAGTAAGTAACGTCAGAGATTTGGCACTAACATTAAAATAAAGTAGTGAGTAGAGATTTCTTTGTTGTCTCTTGTTTTGGAGAATGACTAAAGTAGGGGGATGTGTGTATGATTCATATTTTATGATATTACTGAGAATATTATTTACTTGTTTAGAAAGCTTTGGTATTCCCGGATATTGTTTTTGCACAAATCCTTATGCTATAATAAATAATCTAATCGTAAATATAAACATATCTGTTATTTGTGTGTTTACCTGTGGTTACTAATTAAGTTTTCTGAAATGTGATCACTTGCCAACAGTGTTAGATTGAAGAGCACAAGCAACTTTTTCATACCTACGCTAGTAAAGTCTTGATAGAACCTAGATAGATTTCACAAACCTTATTACTGTTCTTTCTGTATTATTAGATAATAGACGTTCATGATTTTTTCTCGTAAAACAGTAAACTTTTCATTCCATGACCTTATATTTTACAACGGGACCGTTAAGAAAATAATGATTATGTTTTCTTGTACCATGGTTGTAAACAACGCCATGTTAACTAGAAATATGTTCTAGCGCATTCCAGTAAGGTAGACATTGCTATAACGCTACTGCATGAGTAACAACCGGCATAAAATGCCGGTTTGTTGTTGCGCCGTCTCTCTCTACTGCGAAACGTTGAGATGATATTGATTTGTTTTCATTGCGTCCCTCTTCTACTCGTGGGTGCACATAAGTTGGTTTCGCCCGCGTGACCTTCCTTATTTATACTTCAAGTACGCGGTCAGATAAGTTGTTTTCGTGTTATCTCGCTCTAGCACTAGAAACGAATGAGGAAGACGCCATTTAAAGCGATGTGTTGTGTTACTGTGTGGTGCCGGCCGGTACTTTCATGAGGCAGTGTGTGTGGAGCGATTATCACAAACTATAGGTGCGGCCTATTCGGAGCAGCTTGAATATCCTGATACAGCATACATATTTCTCGCACTATTTAGATATATTTCTTTTTGTAAGATCACTGTATAATATGATGTGATGAAAAAAGAATAAAACTGTGCTTAAATCGTACTCGTAAACTTAAATCGTAATATAGTTTATAACAGAGTATGTAACTGTGATGTAGGTATATAACATCTATAACACTATTTACGTTTTTACTTATATTTTACATTCCTTTACCAATTCACCAATTTTACATAACGTATAAGTATACTCAGTCAGTGTGAAACAGCAACGACCAGGGGAAAACAAATAAGTTTCTTGATGGAACCAACTTTACAATAAAAAAAACAGATTGAAATCTATGTAAAACTTAGGTAATAAATTTTACAATCCTGATTCTTACGCCCGGAGTTACGTCTCACGGCAATTCCTATTCGAAGTTATCATCTGGTTTTAGGTATTATACCCACTTGGTTTACAATTCTAGCGTGTACGAAATTTTTGGTAACAATGAATGCTTGTCCTTATTTTCTACATCGGCATATTTGTAACTATATATAGGCACAACAAGACTGTTCGTGTAAAGTAGTAAGTCAAAGTCAAAATCTTTTTATTCCGTAAAAATGGCTACATTTGTTTGGAATCGTCACAATTTTTTTCCCTACCGTGCAGTTTATGACTAGGTGAGCACTGATAAAAATACTGCCAAAAAACTCAGGCATCCCTCTTTTGGTGTCCAAACAATCATAGATGCTAAGGAAAATGATCAGTATTAGAAAATTATTGGGAGATACTAATTACGACCCTACACACTGTCACACTGAGGCATATATACCACACTACGCCACAGAACATTTATAAGTTCTGCAGATATCCTTCTGAGAATTTAGAAAGTTCTTGTTAAGTGTTAGAATGACTGATGCATACTGCTCTGCCCAACTGATTTTTCAAGTTTCAACCAAAGACTTCTATGTAGTATTATACATAGAAGTCTTTGGTTTCCATTTAAACCATTTTCGCATGACTTTCATATTTATATTTTTTATTAGTATAAATAGTATTTGTGGTCATATAAAGACCCATGGTCTCGTAGCGCTGTTATTTGTTTATATTCAGCGGTTATATTTATGGTCATACGAAGCCACAAGTTGATTAGCGAGCGCGGGTTGTAAATATTTACGTTTATTAATATTACAATAGATAATTGAACTAGTACTGAGGTACAGGGAGCAATTACAGATGCGTCACGTGCTGATTCAGGCACCCTAGCGTATCCATTCGCATTTCAAAACAAGCTTTGTCTAACATTACATTTATCAAACCTTTCGCGACCAAACTTATCAAAGTGCACGAAAAACGTTTCAGTAAAAAAAACGGTGACTTACTGGTTCATGGATAAAACACTGCCTTACCTATAAATATTTATTGTCGAAAATATACAGATGTAGTGTTGGCTTGGTGCACAAAGAAGTTAGATGAGATAGCGTTATTGCTGGGAGCGAGATGGCGCAAATTGTGCCATGCACTGGCACCCCATAAAGGCAAGGGACTAAAAGCATTGCAGGTCACTGAACCGTCGATGGCTTTACCCCTACTCCTTGCCGCCATTCTCACCATGACCCCCTGGTGGGCCCACGTTCGTTTAATATCATGTCCCCAATGAGGTTTCATAGAACCAAGTTCCTGCAATGTAGCTTTGAAGCAGCTATTTTTGAATAGGTAGAGATTTTTTAAAGGTCCCGAACAACCTGTTACAAATTCTCTACTTAGCTACATGATGAAGTAAACTATTTCCAATTACGAGTTTATCGTTATGCGATGTTGTTTGTTTACATAGTTATGCTGCTATTATCTGCCATCACATACTACGCCTTTCGCCCATTTCCGGTATCAAATGATAGGTAAATAAATTCTCTTCTGTCACGAAAGTTGCTCTCCTTTTCCACGAATTATGTGAATTAATAAAAGGAACATATGAATTATTACCTTATTATACAATTAGAAGTGCAGCGGCACAGTAAAGCGGTTAGTGCGTCTCAAAGATAGAATGTAACATTGTGTATTCTACAGGTGGCGTTGTGGAATGCATTGAACTCGGCTCCAAAACATGCCCTCACTCGGCAGTTCGACACCCTCCCGCCGCCGCCCGGGTGGCGAGCGGGCGGTTGGTAGTTTGTACACCCTCGTCATTTCATGTTTTTCACTTTGCTCTACCTACGCCTACAACATGCACGAGCGAATCGTACGTAAAACGCCTGGTGGCAAGATCCTACGCTGCGTTCGTTAGCCTCATCTCAGCATAGGAATACGTAGCGCTCGCTATTGTTTAGTGGTGTGTTCACTGACATCGGGATTATCACATCGGAGTACTTTACTAATAAATAGAAAGCGAACGCTCTACCGTCACGTTGGTAATTGGACTGAAAGACCTGTTCACTGCGATAGTAGAGCCGTAGAAGCGTTGAAAATTAAGTCATGAATACATATTAATTTGATTAGTATCAACTTACAATGTAAACGTAAACACGTGACAGTGTCAAAGGTGAGCGGTGTGAATATCGTCACTTGACGCGTACATGCCCGTGTAGGTAGTACGCCCGTGTAACGAACGTATAGGTAGAGTAATACGTTGTCGTCATCACTCGCACATACTATTCGCAATGCACAATGGTCGATGTGACGACAATAAGTCGCCCGATCTTATTCATACTTCGACTAATTTAGGTTTAGAAGTATTAGAACCGATAACTTTATAAAGGGTTGATCTTAGAATAATTACACTTAATTCTAAGGGGCTGATGTTTTTGTAGCGACATAATAACACAGCAACAACCAGTGATTTAATTCAACATCCATATGATAATAAATAAATTTAGATACAAGTAATATTTTATTATAAGCATACCCTAACCCTGCAATAAGCGCATCAAACGTGAGTCACAGGTCACACAACGATCTGGCAAGGTGGTAAGTAGGCATGATGAATCAGCCGAGTGAGGCAGTCGCCAATCGTCGTAGGAAGCCGGCTCCCTGGTCACCGACCTCGGCAGGTTCTGACTTGTTACAATTTCACTTTTTCTTCTCAACCCGAGTGTCGAGCGCTCCCCTGCCAGTGGCAGCTGACGGCTTGTAAAAAGTTTATTGTGCTTGATCGCAATGAATCTTTAGCGAAATCAAACGTTTGCAGAAGAATTTGCAGAAGTAAAGGCGGTAAAACGTTAACGTAATGATATATTATTCAATGATCTCTACGTTTGGCAGCTACTCAAGCGTTTAAATGTACATTTTAATGAAGCTACCGAAAAATCTGTGTAACAGATTTGACATCGCAATAAACACGATTTTACTTGTAAAATGGGAAGTTTGTTGAACCCGCGGGACTACTCATTATCGCGTCTGATGAACTCGTCGCCGCCATTGTTCCACCCGGTGCTACTCGCCGCCACCGGCCATGCACACATTAAACCAGAGTTATTTCGACATTACGCACCCACTTTACATATACAACGCTTCAACAGACCGACGCCGGCGAATAGATTATATTAAAGAACTGAATAATCTTTTCAAAGCCACTAAAATAGTTCATTGTTCACCAGGAGCCAACCGTAACGATGGCATGATGTCACCGAAGCCTAACTGTACAGTAATATTTAAGCGATTACATCACAATGTGTAAAGTATTTTCTAATTTGGGTGTTGTTCGAAGTGATGAGCGAGTGATCCTTAGAGACGTATATTGTGTGTAAACATTTGAACTGTCAAGAACGGACAGTGCCCCGGCCGCGAAGTCATTGCCCCGCCGTCGATGCCGGTTAAAAAAACGCATTGCTACCATCATTCTATCCACCGACGCAATTGCGAAGCGCGCATTTCGTCCTAATAAAATGTTACATTTTCCGCCAATTATCTTTTCTACGAGTACCATATTCTTTGACATTTTTTTCATAATGGACCGCAGCCACGGTCTATAAGATCCAATACAGGTCGTTACTATGAATTTAAAGTATGCAAGCACTTTTAATGGAACTGTAACGAAATAAATACGCTTAACCAGATTGTGCTGTAAACAATGTGTTATGAAATACACCTATCATTAATCGCCCATAATTTATCATTGCCACAGTTGAAGAGCCGGCTATTGAATACTGCCACCCATAAAATGTCGTGTGACACGCAAGGAGTAACAGTAGATCGTCCTTTGTTCGTATTAATTGTGCAAAGTAGCAGAAGTAATTGTCCAACGTTGTTACATACCCATGATGGCCGTAACCACAGCTGGTAATCTAGTGGACGGATACTGGTCAATGTTCTCCTCGGAAGAGGTTTTTGACCGTACCAAGGTCGTCAGGATAGGGTACATGAACCGTATGGCGCCCATTCGCTGCGTAAAGGTGCGATTTAAATCGCAAGTGAACCATTGTCAGGTTTAATGAGGCCGTGTTGACAATCCACAAAATTATAATTTATAAAGTAGCAATATGCACAGGGTTATTAGAACGAGGGGAGTCGCGGTATGGGGCGATGACCCCCAGAGCGAGATGGAGCGACAACAACTCTGAAGTTAGCGCGGTCCTGCCGTATACTCGGCGACTTCGCGCTTGCCGATTTCATCATTATTAAAGTCTTAAACTGACGAAAGGTTATCTATATAAATTTACGCTACTGAAGTGCATAGACATTGTATGTATGTAAATATGTAATGAAAGAAATCAACTAACCTATTTATTATTCACACATTTATTTATTTTAGATGTATGGTTCTCAGATGTTTATATTCGTTTTATTATGTAAAAAGATTATACACATTCTTACGACTTCTTTGAAAATTAAATTAGTTACATATCTAGATCAATTTCAAAATGAATTCAATCAATCAATTAGGTACTTGAATTGATTTGAACTGGTAAGTTTAACTTAAAACTGAATAAATGTTACTCTCTTTGTTCCAAAAATCTAGAATTTTATATTCAATTAATTCTGAAATATTTTTTATCAATTTATGGTATGAACGAAAAACAAACATATTCGGAAAATAGTTATTGTTGTTATATTAAGAAATATTCAAATAATAGTTATAGAGAACCAGATACCAGAGAGGAAAACCTGTACTTGCAGTGTTGTTTTCAATCAACGAGGGCGCCACCTAAGCTGCATCAAATTAACTTTTTGTTAACTGTAAGATTTTCTCTACGTTTGTTTTTCTGGACCAAACTTTTGGTATTCAAGCTTTTACCACAAAGTAAAATAAATTATTCCACTAGATTGTGATGGTATGTATACGTATTATCGTATAGCGACAACAAAGGAGCTGATACCTAACGTAATCGCTGCAACTGGGTCGCCCGTGGATAGGTGTGACCTATTTCCATATTGCACAACTCGATCTCCATGTGTGCTGCGTGCTCTATAAGCTGTGTGACTCTACAGGCTATCACACATAATAAAGAAGGACATTTTTGCGTCTGGATGGTCCTGGAAGATAAAACGTAGGTTGCCCCGAATGAAATTTTCTTTCAAGGATATTTGTTATGAAGATATTTTTCTGTTAACATTTCTATTTAGTTTTTAATGTAAAATTTATTATCTCCAAATCACGATGCAGCCTGTATCTGACCAGCTGTCACGTCGCATGTCATTTCTGTGTAGAAAATTTTTGACTGCAGAAGTTACTCTCTCATGTTTATAGTCTTTCTTTAGCTTGCGCATTCTAACGTATGCAAACAGATCGCTATAGTTCTATTGTCGTTCTAGATATTTATTGGATCAATACTTTATCGACTAATTAAGTAGATAGCTCTATTGCCTTGTTCCTAGAATTCCCATTTGGTATTAACTGGGCCGAGGAAAGAGGGCTATATTCAAACAGCCTATCAGCTCCTTGTTCATATTATTTACGAATTATTACCACCATTTATGTATATGTATTTGCAATGCTATATATATTACTTACATAGATGTTTGGAGTTATAACTCAAACATCTATGTAAGTCGAACTTCATAGCGGTTGATCTTTTGTTTGCCCATAACTTAAATACCGTTATGTTCAAGTCAAAAACTTGATTTCTACTTATTTATAAATAGGGTTTGAAAAGGTTAAAGCCATTACCATAAAGTCTTTTGAGATAATGAAACCTATAACATAATTTATATTCATAGATCTCTATTTATTATTTAATGCTCGAAATACGCAAATGGACTCATGTTTATAGTACCAAATATTAAAAATAAATTTAAATAGCACCAAGTGATCATATTAAGACTAACTACTTATTTACCTACGGAATTTTGATTGTCTACATCGGGCGACAAATAAGTGTACGGCCCGTCTTATATCAAGCGATAATTGCAGGACATGCACGCACGCAATACAAGAATTTCGCTCGTAGATACGTCCCACCGTAACTACATGAAATGGTTACATACTGTATAAAGGGTAATTGAACGCTGATAATGCACTAATTTGTTCATAAAGGAATTAATTACAATTCGAATACATAAGGTTAACAAATTAAAGAGATTATTACAGCAAAGCCAAGGAATATTTGGAGCAATCGAATGCAAGTGTGTGTATGTCCTACATTCACGACCCACATTGATACTGTAATCACTATGTCTGTGCGTCGTGCGTGCCCCTTTGAGCTCATTTCACTGTCAGATAACTAGTGAAGTTTATAATACGTAACTAACTATAACTTATATTTTGCGCTTCGCAGAAATCGCTAATATCTTGTACGAATTATATAATTTAGGTACGTACTTTAGACTAACTCATTTAAGAGTAATTTAGCTATGGTGTAAAAAAATTACAAACGAACGAGCCTTACAGTAGTCGCGTCGTAGTTTATATTAGAGAGGGGCAAACGAGCATGTGGGGTCACCTAATGGTAACTAATTCATTTGTTTTTAAAGTTTTATTTATTTAGACGCGATATGACAAGTGATTCAAGATCTTTTTAGACGGAAATAACGTTATCAATCGGAAATGACGTTCAATAAACATATGTAGTGGTAGTTCGTTTACGGCAGTAGTGTGACTAACTACAAATTTAGCAATAAATTGACAATTCAAGTAAATACAATGAAATACGTATTTATTTGAGTAATACTTATACAAATGCAAGCAAGTATTAGTTCCTTTCATTGATATTAGTTTGTTGTCTGTATTGCTTTGAGTGATCATTATACATCTTTTGGTAATCAGTCAGTTAAATTATGATAATAATTGAATTCACTTTGTAATAAGTTACATAAATGTGGCTTTTAGTCACTCATACTGTATTATCAATAGACCAACCTCACCCTGGATGCCCAGCAATAGAATGAGTTAGAAGTTCTGGATGGGGATTGCCGGTTAGTTCCAATACATTAAATGAGTGCAGGTAGTGCTGTACTGTGCTCAAAACGGTAATAATCGCAGAGCGTGAACGCTCATATCGTGAGTTTGATTATGTAATGCGTTCTATATTGTCGGGTAATTGGTTGACAAAGAAGTGTGACGTGTGGCTGGGCTGCGTGCGCGCAGGGCTTGGGGTCACCGGGCCTTCGTAAACGGTGCTTCGTCAATCCACCGGATGCCCATTACTGGGAATCAGTTCATATTTTTTACCGCAGGTTATATGCTCGTATTGTATTTAATTGTATGTTGATTATTAAGCTATTGTTACGAAATGATGAACTGTATTGTTTCTATCTAATTTTACCTACATCTGGTTAATGTGGTATACATAGTAGCTTATTATAGGACATAGTCGCTTCCGCCCGTCGCTGCATTCGTATGTAATTTCGTTCAGATAAAAGTTACCTGTCTTCATACTATATTTTATTTAAATTAGGTTTTTATTTAAATTGGTTCGCATTTTCGCAAAAGGAGGTTTAACTAATATTAAATCCCGTAACTCATATTATGTACTAAATTTGAAGTAGTTCAAAGTAGTCCTCGAGGGATTTTTAAATATTTTGCTCATTGCTCAAACTTGTTTAATTTTAGGCACACAAATGAAGCATTTCACTTATGATGAAAAGTGGATCCTGTATGACAATCGAAACCGTCATTCACACTGGTTGGATACAAAAGAGATAGCCAAACCATGACCCAAACGCAAATGGAGTTAATAAAAGCTCCTTTGAGTATCTGGGTGAACAGGTCATTTGTGGTGGGTCATTACAGCTTCTTGAGACCTAGCACAACGATTACTGAAGCGGGCTCCTGTGAATAATTGCAAACGATCATGGACAAGCTCGCTGCCTAAGAACTAAGACTTGTTAATTGATCTAGTACACACTTTCGTATTAATGCTCGTTTACGCACTGCCCATCGGACAGTCTAAACTAAACTACAGGAGTTGCCCCTGTAAACTTTCTTTTACCTATCATGACTTTGCTCCAACAATTTTTTATTTTTTATCAGAATTTGGTAAATTTCAAAACCTATGAGGCGAAAAACGCCTTTAAACAGTTCATCGCTTCCCGTCCCCAGCATTACTAAAATACAGTTATCGATAAACTATTCAAATGCCAAAAGCATATCGACAATAATGGCAAAAATTTCGATTAATTAAATATATACTTTCCACAAAGTGAAATATTTCAGAGGACTGGGGACAGGAACTACACAAACGAATATTAAATCTACAAATAGTGATCCAATAAACTCGGTGCCATCATACAGATAAAACAGGTATGTTTTGTATTGCAAATGGAGGTCATAGCACAATATATAATCAAGCAAATGTTCATGCGTACGGTGCGTGGGGCTGGACAGGCGTGCCTCTGATGGACGACCAGTTACTGCTGCCATTTCAATTCCTAATATAACTGTTTACTGTGCCGGAGCGATCAGCGGGCTTAGTGGCATGTCTTCCGCGTTGTATATATAGATAGTGAAGGCCGCGCTATTATTCGGTGTGTAGCAACAACGGCTAAAGCGAGAACGATATGAACCTTGAACGTTTGCGTCAAAACTAGTTGTGTACGTGGATGGTTAACAGTATCTTTACACTGATTACTATCTTTTTACCTTATATGAGAGAAACAATGAACGACGTTAAATGAAACTTAAAACGTGATTACCATTGATTTATTTTCACTTTTAATCTATTTAATTCACATCGGCACAAGCATTGGTAGTTTGTGTAAAAAACTGCGATGTGCTCTTACAAGAGAAATAAACTAATTTGTATTTATTTGTCTTGTAAGTGAACGTTTAATTGTTTTACAGATAAAAAGGGCATTTATATTTAAATCACAAAGTCATTATCAGGACAAATAATATATACTGCCAGAAATTGACGCACTGCACCGTATTTTGTTTGCTATTTCTGACGTACGCATTTACTTGATATTTACAGTTTGATAAAATAATGTAACAGATGTTGAATTATTTCGTAACAGGTTAGGCTTACACGCACATATATGTATGGATTTATACGTAGGTTACTATGAAATTACAATAAGCTACGTTTTCATATGTTTTAATATTTTTTAAAAATAACATTGATGAGAACTATCACATCGCTTCACGGTGCAAGAAAACTGTGAGAGATTTTTTGCCTTATACTTCCTGTTACAAGTCTGCAGTAATCACTCAACTGATTGCCAAGGTCTAACAGAAGCTAAACAAACAGTGTGTTTGTGGTAAAGCGGTCACGTTGTGCACGCCCGCAGTTCGGCCGCTCACGTGAATATGATCGTTCTGCTATCGACACGAGTCGATACAGTTATCGACTTACATTTAATAATAGATACGACACGGACTAACGCCAATATTACTTCGACATATTGCCTTTATCGCTGTTTGAAGGATAGTTCTTAATTGTTGTGACGTGCCCGGTGGTGAAATGGATAGCGATGGTTACTTTAGTATCATGGGTCGTGGGTTCGATTCCCGCGAAAATATGTGTGGATGAACATGTTAAATTAATCTAAGTATGTTTTCCTCAAATTTTCAATAGCGCTTTTCGTCAATAAAATTTTCAAAGACAGTAGCATAAGACAAATACGTCACTGATACCGAAAACTCTTTTTGTCACATGGGATTCCTCAGTCCTCTGATTTGTAGTCACACCAAGTAGTTCTTTTGCCCTACCTCTCTCTATTGTGTAATATTTTATTTTTATAGTTGAACTACTATTTAACCTATTCTTATTAAACTATTTTTAGCCGAAGTACCAGACATTCTTCCGAAAGATCAAGCGGGGCCGGGTGATCTAAACTCCACATTCATTTTCTTATAGTAGTCATATACCGACAGAAAAGCGTCTAGAGCTTGATTTTCTATATATACTTAAGTGCCATTTCACAGTTATCTATTTTTTTTAGCACAAAAAGTAGTTTTTTATTAAACAAGACCCACTATCATATAACAGTGAATAGTATCTGACGTCTTACTTTCGCCTGGGTAGATTGCGAGATAATTAAAAAATCTATGTAAATAACCTCTATATAAATTGTCCAGTAGTTACTACTGTTTTGGGCTGGGTTTTGCAATGGTATGCAGTCAGTTTGTTATTTAAGTTTTGTATCCTATAAAGCTAGTATAATAAGCGTAATAATAGTAGATTTCTATTTGTTCATATAATTTACTTACAGCGTATATTTTACATGAGATGCGAGTGATGATTGTAATTAGCTGAGCAATTACAGCAATTCCAGCGGCCGTGAGCGGCACGCGGAAGTCACCTCGAGCTGTAAGTTAACAAACAATTGGCGTATTATCAGCGGGTGGCGATAATGCGGCCTTCGCTATCGTAACATACGTACGCGCTACGACTACGACGCATTTAAAGGTCGTGCCGTATAGTCACGTGGACTTCTGTCAAAACAAAATGTAAAAGAGAGCCAAGTCGATACAGCAATGTGTATTAATTGGCTAATGGCTTTGCCAATAGAAAAGTATGATATATAATATGGCAAAAATGGCAAAAGATTTATATTAGAGGCATATAAGATAGATGTATTTTATGTCTGAAATCCACTGTGGTAAACGCTGTTGAAGGGAATGGATAATGGGGTCCTAGTGCGATATGTAGAACCTAGCGTGGGAGTCACAATACCTTTACCTTTCAGCTATTGTCACAAAATACTTGAATATTGTTAAGGAACAGAGATTTAAATAGGTCGTTGCGAATAAAGATTATTATTACGATTATATATTTATAGAGATTGGTTTTGTAGGTTTTAAGGTCGATTTTAATACATGGAAAGGCGTAAATAGCAATATGGAGAAGCATGTACAGAGATATCAGGTTGTACGGTATATACAACTTGACAGCGAACATACTTATGACTTTCAGCTATTTAACACAGTTTTGATTGGTATCTAAGTCTTACTATCATTCTTACACGTTTGATATTTATTTACGGTCACCATGAACATTTAAATAAGTGATTGATTATATCGTCACCAATCGCTTAAATGATATCCAGAGTGGCCTTTAAAAAGAGCATGAGATATCGCGTTTGCTTTCTTTGTACAAATAGATGATAGACAGTTAAAATTATTATAAAATTTTTTGGTAAAAGAGCGAGTAGAATATTTATTTACTGAAATCTATTGTGGGTACATTCATTCCTTTCACAACTATTTTCGGAATCGGAAACGTGTCTGATAGGTATATTTTTCCATTGGTTACTATGAATTAACTAAATAATAAACTAATTACTTACAAATACAGTTGAAACAACTAAATGGCGAAGGAATTCTAAAACCATTTGGTACGCTGCAACCAATAATTAAATAATGACGCTTATTAATTTAGGCGGGATAAGCCTGCTAATTCTGCGTCCAAATTCTAAATGTACGCATATATTTTTACACTTTTGTTGTGTACTACACGTGGTTCCTAGTGAATACTTGTGACATTTAGGCATACTGTATATTGATTTTGAACACGGAAAAAATTAGTATCGCCAATCATCACCATCGTGACTAAATCTTCATTACTACACAAATAAGGATATTTGGTACTTTTACTAACCATTTAATGCTGACTGTACTTAAAAATAATAAATAAAATAGAAATAAGTAAAACTCTCGAAAGGTCCAAAATCTACGCGTGCGAAGTCGCGGGCAAAAGCTAGTGTCATATAAGTCACGAGTCGTACGTCGCGTCGTCGTCGCCTCTATATCTTGCGAACTTGGCGTATACGCTGCCTTATAACAAAATTCATATCATTACCGTGCGGCCGATGTCATACACATTATTTCATTTACATCTTTCACTTCGTACGCACTCAATTAACGTAGCGTAATTGATTTTACAACCGTTCTCTTAGTATCGACATAATCTCTTCCGTCATCGATGTTTATTCGATGTGGTTAAGATTTCTTCATTTTTTGTCGATAACACAGTAACCCGTGCAAATACCTTTTCGTTCCATTTACGTAACTTAATAATTCAAACCGTTCATGGAAATAATAATTCACGAACGAATATACATTTATGTGCTATTTAATATCTATTATATGTCTTGTTATTAAGTTTACACCTATCGTTCTTCGCGAATTCTAATGTGAAGCTAAACATTAAAACAGTAAAAACAATATGTACAGTTACCGTATTTTTTAAGGAAAGTTGGCGAAGGAAATGTATTTGCAAAGAAATGATCTTCAAAAATTAATTTAGTTTCTATAACAAATGTCTAATGTATCATCAGACTTTTCGCTTTACAAATTTTTTAGAAGGAGAAGTGGTATCATTTTTAAAGATACGTAATAAACTATTCTAGTCATTAATTATGATAAATTATTTCAGATTTTTCCTTTGCAAACTCCGGATATATAGTTTTTGATAATACGTGATAAATTTGTGCTTGATATAATATATATATATATACATACATATATATATATATATATATATATATATATATATATATATATATGTATATATTTGTATCTACGTGGCTCATCGTCATCGTCGTCTATAGAGCAAAAGCCAACCTCGCTTTGTTCACTTTCTCTTCACATTCACTGGTCTATCTCACCAATTACAAAATGATGTTTTGGCGAAAGGCAGGTATAAAACAGCGACTTAATCTTACAGGAGACCGCGTGTAAATAACGATTCCCTGTAAACTTATTCTGCTCTAGCGAAATCGCCCGGAAGCTCTTGAGGAGGTTTCATGTTCGAAATAGGGGATTATCATACTCAATTAATTGCGGATATGTTTTCGCTTTGGTTAGCAATTTAAATTAGCAGGCCATATGCTGGTTTACAGTCATCGTGGTATATTCAGAGCCTCTAATGTTGTATCATGGCTGCAGTAACTGCCTACCATTAGGCAAGTCGTACGTTTATTTGGCAACTTAGTAGTGCAAAGCGCATTATTTATATTAGGCGCATAATGTTTCACAATAGTTATCTTATCGAAGCAGTTTACTAATTGAAGATAATTGAACATTAATTTTGGACAGTGATGATAAGCGTTACAAATGACGTATATCCAAGTTGATACACGCTCAAGAATAAAATGATATTTGCTATCAATATCATTGTGACAAAGGTCGGTATAAGATTGAGTAAAACATTTTTTATATGACTAAGGGGGAAAACAAGCGGACGTCCGGCCTAACGGTAAGCGGCTACCGTAACAAATCTTACTTGTTTTACCAGAATCATCACTCTCTTGCTTCTGAAAAACCTTTTACGCCTTCAAGTTTCATGCTGCGATTAATATGCCATTACTTAGGTGACGAGAACAAAAATCAAGAACGTGAAGAATGTTACGTAAGGCAAAGGACGTTGGTTTACAATGCCGATAGTTTACTTCGACTACGTAACTATTCACAATGATTGCGTTATTGTACACTCAATTGAACTATTTAACTACGTGTAGGGAGACGGGAGGGACTATTTTAACTACTGAAATATATTCCAGATCAATCGAGATTGAGGCTATGCATATATGAGAACTGACATAAACTTATTTTGGAATTTGTCGAGGTATAGTTTACCAAGAACTTAAGATTCATTGCCAGTAGCACATTATCAAACGATAAAGGTTGTTACTGCTTGCGCTACCAATTTGATAATAATTACGATTCCATTCTTATCAAATATAGCATTATATAACCGTTAATGACAGGCCATTTTACAGATTTCGAATCTCAGGTTTACCTTACGTATTCACAATTCCAGCCTATTTAAATTGGTAAACACACAAACTCATTCTTACACGCTGAAATTCTTATGGTTGCGTACTGGTTCCAGTCGTGTTTTTCTCCCTGCCGAGGTTTTCTCTATTGATTATATAGCATTTCTTTAAGAAAGGTGTGAAAAAGATTTTATAGAGTCGGCTACACACGAGTGATACCTCTGTTTCTGTAAAGGTTAATAGGCACGGTAATTGCGTACCATTAGGCAGTCCGTATGCTTGTATGCCACCTTAGTGATATAAAAAATACATACATTATATACGACTAAGTAAAGGATCTCTTCTAGTCGACCTCAAAAAACGTCACGTTATATAACGTACGTTGTTTATTGTTCCTTATTTTTTACTCTACCAAAATTACGGAAATAACACTTTTTATTAATTTTCTTGGCTGACTATACAAATGTCGTCTCTACAACCAAGCTAATATGGTTAATCGCCGCCCGTGAACTACTGTTACCGATCACAGAGGCGTGGACGACCTTGCAGCAGAACTGGTTCTTTGCAAAGAGCTCAAAATCTGAGTCCGGGGTTGTTGCATTCGGAAGTGCTTTCCGTTAACATATCAATACGGGTCACGTTCTCTGAAAGTTCTAGAGAAGCATTTTACTTTCACGGCAAAGTAGCTGTTTGGTCATTGGTTTACTCGTGCCGTTACGGAGGTTTATTGAGAGACCGAGGTTACACGTGTACTGGGCGATAATGCAAGCCTCGTGCAATTTTCATCGTTATTGCAATATTGTTTAGCACTTTAATCTCCGTTTGTGTGTCGCTTCACTTGCTGTGTTTTTATATAGCAGGCGAGTTGTCCGCTGTGACATTTCCACGTGCCAAGTAGTTAACAAGGCTAGTTCGTGGAAGTAAAGGTGATGAATATTACCGTAAATCAGTTCGTGTATTGATAATTACGTTAGTAATGTGAATTTTATTTATATGCCAGTTGATGAACTTGAACGTGTTTTGGGATTTTTATGTTAAAATAATAATAATAAATATTGTCGGACAAATTACACAGCGCCACCTAGCCCCAAAGTAAGCGAAGCTTGTGTTATGGGTACTAGACAACTGATAAACATACGTAAATACATATTCTTTTTTTTTTTTTTTTTGTAAATACATACTTATTATACATAGAAAATACCCAGACCAATACAAACAGACATGTTCATGCACACAAATGTTTGTACTGTGTGGGAATCGAACCCACGAGCATTGGTATCAAAGTAGCGTAACAGCGCGTTTCACCACTGCGCCACCGAGCTCGTCATAAAAATAACATAGAGCTGCATTAATGTACCTATATACATCAATAATTTGTATTTTTGTCTCCAAACTTGTTATTGCAATAATATAAATAGGTTAAATTTGTAGTTAGTTAAGTATTGTTTTCCAATAAAAATAAATTAAATGTGTATTTAAATAAATTTACATATGTGTTTTTATATGCAAATACGTGTATCCTATCGCGAAAAGGCAGGAGGAAATTGTAGTGCAGTGGATTAACATTATGCAAGAGTTGCGTTGGACGGGCGCGCCGACGCCGCCGCCGCGGTCTCGGGCTGTGATGCAACGCTGTAGACGAGCCAGCGCCGCGCCGCGCCGCGACGTCAGCACGTCGACACGTCGCTTAGTCGGCCTGCTTCACCTCTGCATAGTGATAAGGATCTACAGTTCTACACTACACTCTATACAATGTTGAAGTGTCGACCATAACACCCGGCCCCAATATCCTGACATTGGCATAATTCGTAGGTTTAATTTATCGCAAAATTCATTGCAGAGTTTAACATATCTATTGATACTAACATTGTTCTTCGATCGTTGCAAGCATTGCTGATAGGCGTATTATTTATCATATTTTTGATAGGTTTGGATGTCTGTCAATGTCAATTGACGCCGCGACACCACCTGGTTTCATTCAAATTATATTTTAATATTATGTATTCAATGTTTACTATGTATTTCGAACAAAACAATTTTGTTGTCACATAGACACGAGGATAGATAATCCAAATATAACTGCAACTGCAAAGATAGAGCAAAGAGTTTATAGACTCGCTAAGATAATTTAAATAAATAAAATATCAATAATAAACAATCCTTTATACTCGTAAAACTAAAGGAGTTAGGACGCATCAAAACAACTTGACTGGGGATGTACCTCCATTTCATAGAGAACCATGGTAAAAAATCATGTTCACCATCGGAATTATGGAATTAGAAGCGGGGATGGCAAGACTCGTGTTATATTATATCGCCTTGTATTGCAAGCAATGAACGCAATGCATAAAATAGAACATTGTGGAAGACTACGGAGGTGGTAAAACACATTTTACAGATATTGAAAATGTTCGTGCACGATGTGAAGTGGCCCTATATCGTATGTGGTCTGTAGCGACTAATAATAGTTGTAGCTGCAATAGTTTCGTTGGCACTCGTTCTTGGAAAGGAATAATGAAGTTAGCAACGAGCCGGTAGGTGGTTCGGATCACGATAACTGACATTACAACCAACAGTTACCACTACGTACTTTTCCGCTGAACAAAGGCCTTATGAGAATTGTGATATTCATTACTCACATAATTATGCAACTTGTCTACTATGTAAGCATTAATATAAAGTTCACAGATACACGATATCTGTATACAATGAATACACACAGGAGTATCCACGCGAATACTAAATGATTGAATCGCATGCAGAAAGTGGAGAGACCTTGCTTCGCTCTAATAGCTGTGTCCTTGCCCAAGGTCTGCGAGTTGACGTCACACTCCTACACTCGGTAACAAGAGATTTTGCATCTACTTGAATGTACTCGTTGCTAACGAACCAGCACAATAAATGACAAAGCGCTATTACATAGATGTAGTGTAATAAAACGTTGATTTAACACATATATCTGCATAATGTTCAAGCGCATACGTTTTATTTGAGTACAAGTAGAGTACATTATTTACTTACTTTACTTACATATGTCACTTTTTCGATGTTGACATTTTGTAGGAAGACAAAGTATGCATATACTTTTACAGGTTTCAGGAAAGTATTAACAGGTACATACTCGTAGTAAAAAGGAGTATTACATGACAAAAGATTTTCATTTGCCATAGAGCCGTAACTTTCGGAAGTGCCGAATACGCATTTCTGAAGCCGAAGAAGAAATGTCATTTGAAACTCGAAATTATCCTACTAAATGTCCGTTTGTTTGTTACGCTTTCACGCGAAAACTATTCAACCGATCATCATGAAACTTTGTACACATATTCTTGGAGGTATGAGAAATAAAATAGGATACTTTTTATTAAAAATATATATTTTTTTTATCAATGCGAGCGAAGCAGCGGGTAAAAGCTAGCAGTGTTATAATTTTGAAAATTGTCAATAAGATATTATAATAAACCAATATCACGATATTATAACAATGATGACAAGCAGTAATACAAAGATATACGGATGTCTGTGCTGAATCATGCCCAGATTTTCTTGCTGCTGAGATATTAAAAAGCATTTCATAAAATGCTTTTTACAAAAGGTACTATTAATAATTGAAATTTTACTAATATTTTGTGCAATGGGTGGATTTTTTGACTACGAACGAAGTGATAATGAACAGTAAAGATACAAATATGGCCAATGTGAATGACAGCTGTGTAACACACAAGTCATTAATAGCCTAATGAGTTAATACTCGTAGCTAGTCGATAGAGATGATAGACATGACGTTCGAGTACCGTGTAGCGTGTGATAGGAGAATATATAATCACTATTGAAAAGCGATATGTGTGTGTCGTTACCAAACACCATCATTCAATTAAAATAGATTGCAGATTTTTAAAACAGGAGACGACACGAGTTTAAACGCAAAGAGATGACTGATAAGGACTTAAGCTCATATAAAAATTGCGCAACAAGTGATCGACTTCTACTTTTTATTCAACCTATCTCACACCCATAGATAGTCGGTATTCTTTTTTAGATATCTCGCACTCCGAATTTTCTTACTTGAAGTTTCACTTCACTTTTCAACCATCCCTTATATTTGTTACAGATTATTATTGAGAAAATGATATTGAAATATGTCGAGGTCGGCGTGTCACGTGATCAACTATGCCAAAATTCACGTTTGTATATTTAACGCTTTCTGAGATCAATGCCTGTGACCGACGGTCATGTAACCCTCACGAAATAGAGTGGAACTGAGAACAACGAATATATTTTGAGAAATGTTGGTGAATCTCGTTTTCTAAATTCTACATTATTCAGTACTTTGAACTATATAAGTATGTCAATGTTATCTTTACTTAAGCAACCTCCAGCAAATCTATATCTAGATTATGTTTTGTCTTTAGATTTTTGATTTAAATTTATTTATGTATTGCTATATATATCGAAGACTCTTTTTTTTCATATGTAGAGCGATGGTAACAGTGGTTACCGGCCGGCAAGTGGTGTGCTGGAACAGGTTCCGCACGGATCACATGTGGGCAGGTCGCCGACCCCGGACGATAGTCCCACCGATCGTCCACCATATCATACATCAATTTTTTTATATCGGATAAACGACTGATTTGCTTGAAGGGGAAGCAGATAGCATAACCTATAGGCCTGTCAACACCAGGTGAATTGCTCTTTTTGCCGATTGAAAATCCCCTGCACGCCTTTCTTGAAGAATGTTGTGCTGAAAGTTCATGGAAGAAAATTTCTCTGGAATTGTACAGTGCAACTATACACGACCCTAAAGCATTGTAATAATTGCAAATCTCTATGTTTTCAGCGATTTGCAGTTTGAGGGACTCAAACAAAGCCTTGTTGTACCTTGCAAATGAATATTGCGTAGCTTAATAACAATATTTTTGTATGATAGATAAATGGGAAAAATGATAATTTAATTCTTGTGATTACGTTAATGTGCCCTATCAGTTTGGTTGTGATAATCCTTAATATGCGGAAATGGAAGTGTTGACGTTGACGTCAATAAAATCGTGTTTGATACGTTTGCATTGCGATAATTTGAGCGGTACGTGTTCAATAACTCATAGAATGGCTGCCAATGTTGGTTGTGTGATAATTTACTGGGCGACGCCGCGTCTGCGGCATGCCATTGTGTCGTGGTCGTGCTGCATCAATAATAGCACGCTAGCATTGGTCGCGTTTGCGTAGGATCGGCCAGTCTACAATGCAATCCCTCGCGGTTGTATGTGAAGGTAATCAAATTATAGAATTCACAACACAACTTGAAACGTGAATCAAATAATATGTTTCATTGGTTTTTGGCTTAAGAACAAAATATCGTGTTTGGAAAGGACACTTAATGAGATCATGGGTTTGGGTGTAAACATAAAATGTGCATACCATAAACTAGTAATGCTGTGATGTGCTGTAACGGTGCTGAGTTTATACATTACTGCGTTGGGAGATGATAATGATTCTGCTACTGAATTGAGACGACACAATATTTTTGAATTCTTGATAAGCCGTTTTTTCACGACACATATTGGAACAAATTCTATCAGGGTAATAACATTTTTATTGTTTAAATAAGTTTTCAAGACTTAGCAAAGTTATATTTCTACAGAAAGAGCTTAAAATTTTTATATTACTTAATCCTATACTAAGTGTGGATAAATGATGTGTCTGTTGCGATCTAACCAAGTAAACGAAATTGCGGAAACTCCCTGGTGACAAATAAGAATAGAAAACTCTTAATAACAAACATTCAATTGTCCTTCAATTTGCAGCCACCGGTGTAAATAGGTGTTACGTAAGTGAAGCATGTTAGAGTAACACGAGCGTCGCGTCTCTGGTCCGCCCACGAAACTGTTTGGCCGCCAACAATCGCGCAAGGTTACATAGAGTGTGGGCCTGAACTATATGCACGCCAAATACTAATGTGCCACACAAAGTCTATTGTACACGTGTATAACTACACTATAATGCTACCTACCACAACGACCTCGCGCGGACGTACACAATTTCCGTATCTTCAATGAAACGTTTTCACATTGACATTGAAGCTCTTGTAGGGTTGATAATACACAACTTTTGGAAAACAGCATTAAAATGTAATAAGACAACCGGGTTTAAAATAAGATGGATCGAGTAGTATCCAATAAAAATTCATAATGAAAAACGACTATAAAACATTGCATTTTATATGCCATTAGTGCCATTACTGACAAAATTATTATAAGAAATGTTTTAAAACTAAACGCTACTTAAATATAGGTCTAACAGTCAAGAGATATCCTTGGAAACTACGATAGCTGGCAACCACAGTAAAATAAGAGTGTAATAGAATTATGCACGTAGGAACGTCAACATGTAGAAATGTCGCGGCCATGACAGGGCAAGACATGGCATTACAGCCGTGACAACTGTTGGTCCTATATCGACCTCCACCTGCCGAATGTTAGGAGAAAAGCATTGAAATAATGTTTGTAACAATAAAGATTTACCATAAAACACTCGTAACGAAAATGAACTTAGCTCCGACCTCGCGAACAGTAGCTACATTAAAATTAACATTTACTTGAAAAAAGAAGCAGTTATGAAGAACAATAACTTACTGTTTCAGTAATAAATTCATTTTTCGAATACACTTGACACATATTTTATTGTTTTTAATTCCAGAATGGGAACGGTTTTAACAATGAACATTACGATGTGTAATGGTAGGTGTTGTGAAGATCTGTAATCGTAGTACCAACAGACCAAGGTACTGCGCATAGCGTGAGTGGGCGAAGTACAAAGCAAAACAAAACGGCTTTTTCCACTGCGTAGTGAAGCTGTTACATAGAGGTTTCAGTCAATTATTACACGTTTTCTGATAATACTCAACATTGTAGTAATAATGATAATAACACGATGCGTGTGAATGTGAAATCACATCAAATTGTACGAAAGAATGATATACATGTATTAATTTAGAAGAATAGCGATGGAAAACTAATGCATACATTTTATGAAAAAGATAAGCTTGTTATCTTTTAACTCTGTTTCAACTCTCGTACGGCCCAAAAAGTGTTAAAAATTTGAATTCTTGTCTGTCTGCCTGTATTAGTAGTTCTTAGACGAATACATCGGTTTCAATGCGTTTAGTTTTTAATTTCCGTGTTGGTTGATAAAACATAATTATTACAATCTAAATATACGAGTAGTATCGCGGAAAACTTCATAATTACCTACTTGAGGATATAAGATTCATACCATCAATAAGAAAAGTGTCTAGCTCAATTTCGTCCGCGTCCCATGAAAATTTGTAGAATCCTTTATACGGCTGCGTATCTGCTAACTGCTTACTCCCGTTAAGGGAGCTCCGGTGTAAAGTTCTCGTACCGAGCGGTTCGTGTTGTCTTTATTTGCTCAGTATATCTATATATATATATATCATATTAAAAAAGATTTAATACAAAAATATCATTGATAATAAATAGTTAAAGTAGCATGGTAATTGTGATGCCGTCACAGACTGCGCCTATCGACCGCAGCTGCTGTGAAGTCATAAAAGCATTTATGACAATTTTACAATGCTTGCGTAACTACCGACCGCAGCGCAGTGCTATGCCTTGACATTGCACTGCACACTGAACCGACGCACGTGGATCATAAATAATATAATGTTAGTACATATACAGGTATATATTATCATTATACGTGTGCATATCAACCACAGTAATATCAGTCGTTGATCGTTTCAAATGGTTAAAGATTGCTTTTCATATACCTACATTTGAATTACAATTTGCACATTTTAGAAGTATCAAATTTTATCAGTACACTGAGTGGGAAAAAGACATAAGATATTGTATGATAGAGACATAAAATACAAGGAGAGCTGTAGAAGGTCAACTGGTTAGAAGTTGATTTAACGATTTTCTAAAGCGTTCTTTGATTGGTGTATTAAAATGCACTTTGCGGTTAGAGCATTTGCAGAGAACCACCAAACTCTCGTATCGTATTCTGTTTTATGTAGGTACGTACTTTTTTAATGAAGTAACTAACAATATCCTACCCGCTCAAAGGCTCAAGTGTCCCGATTTTGCCAAATATACCTGTACCGTGCACAATGAAAAAATTTACTTCATTAAAGTTTAGGAGCATTTGCGTTCTTGTTCATATTATTTCTGCCATCGATTTAAATAACGTTTCATGTTTGTGAAATAAGTGGAACAGATTGATTGACATATAAAAGAACAATACAAACCGCTTGATCTATGAACATAAAGATTTACGCGGACGAAGTTGTGTATACTTAATCATCTGTGTAACGATACCTGCTCATGAAAATATTCTATAAAACTATATATTAATATCTTATATATAATATTCAGACTGTTTGAGGATGGTTAAAATGTTACCCACAACAATGTAAATGGAGATAATCAAATGAAAAAGCCATTGTGCGCCACCGGTTCTTATCAAAAACAAGTCTTCGCCATAGATAATAATAAACTGATAGCAAATTTTCTTTGTTGTAGGATTAAAGTTGCAAGATTTAAATAATATGTAGAATGTTTAGGATTTTAGCATTGTTATACGTTAGCGTCTATTACGTGCCATAACTAGTTCTTAAGGTATTTGCAAGGCTATAAACTTTACGAAACCAGGAACTGAAATGCAGAATATGTATGTAAGTACTATAGACGTGATATAATGGCATTTAGCGACGGCAGCAGGTGTCTTGTTAAGTGAAAGTAGATTTGTAAGCAATAGGCATAATGCACGAAATGTCCGCAGCTCGGTATAGAATACAAAGAAAATAGAGTTATGTATGTCGCAGGATTATGATCATTATAATGAACTTATTATCGGCACCTGGATATGCGCGTGACTCACACACCCCGAGTGTTCATGAATCACTGGTCTTTTATGAGTGTTCCTGGGAATAGTTGGAATTTATGTAATTATAGAACAACAAAGTACTAAAGTGTTCATTGTCTTTACTGAGCAGTATTATTACTTCTTCCACTACATGAGTTCACGGAAGAAATCCTTGAACGCAAGTTGTGGAATAAGCTCTCTATCTACATTTTCCCACAGGACCTTCATGCATGCATGAGATTTAAAGAAAAACATGAGGGGGAAATGCAGTATCGATGCCTCTGGTATTGCAAGCGTTCACAAGATACGGTAATTGTCTATCATCAGACAAGTGAATTTAGCAGCCCTGGGGACTGGAATCAGTTCATATTATATGCCTTGTTTAGAGGTATAGGTATATAGATGCACATGCACAACGTACCGGTGCGTGACTTAGTGATTGAATGCCAGGCAACTTCATTGCTATCAAGAAATAAATTAAATTAATAAATGCAAATAATCAGAGCACCGGTGCATGCTTCAATTCCTTTGCGGGGTAGGCAGAGAACCGAGTCATGTGGCGTTCGGTTCTGAACGCCACATGACTCGGTTCTTATTACCTACGTCACAAACGAGTTAAAGCATGAAGATATAGACAAACAGGTCGATGGCAAACAACGACAGTACAAGACAGTACAGTTACATTTTTTATAAAACGTTGGTGGCAAATGAACATAGCGCGGTTGAAAGTTTACCGTAGCCTATGATTTCAATGCTTGCATGACAAGAACTATTCCCAGCGTGATGACACTTCTGCAGTACCTCCTAAGAACCTCATTCACTTGGATAAACACAATTACCCTACGACTGCCTATGACCATCTGGAAGAAGAAGAACAAGGGTTGACTTACCCGTTTCTTGCGAGGATGATCATAGTCCATAGCGATGCCTTCATCGCTGAACGACGATGATACCGGGGGCGGCGAGGGAGTGCCGGAGCGCCATGAGGATCCTGAGCTACTGCTGGCTCCCGGAGACACCGACGAGCGGCCGCCCCAAGCACCTACACAAATAAAAAAAAATGTTTAGTAAATTTTTTAAGCGTAAGATGCGGAAAGTACTCAGGCAGGCTCTTTAATTGTTCGATTACTTTATTATTGGTGATTACTATTCAATAGTTTTTACGTAAGCTCTAAAATCTGAATTTAAAAGAGGTAAGACGCATATAAGTAGCTCGACTGGGGAAGCTTCCTCTAGCTTATTGAAAGCGTCAACCAAATAACAACTCTCTGGACGGTTGTTGCGAGTGACTGAGGTAACTGGTGAGGTGTTAACAGCAATACGCGAGGAACTCACTTTATGTTGCATTTGTTCATAGGTAGCGGTAACAGCTTCACATCAGAAGGGTCGAATACTTGTATGTCTACCAACTTCGTAGGTATATAAAAAAGTCTACTGAAGCACATCTTAATGAAATCATTACATAATGACAAAGGAGGTTCTGGTGAAAGAGTAGGTGTGCTCTATGTGTCTTTACAGATATAGCGGTTGTCATTCTCTGTAAATAGAGATAAATCTCTATTGATCACTGGCATATATGAAGCTTTGATAAGACCTTCACCTTACAGAAGGCACAGCCAAATTACTATCCCAAGCTGGGTTGTTATGTGCCTTCGAGTGAATGAGAAGGAAGCGCTTAATGAGTCGTTGTGTTAGCAGCCGGTATTCGTGAGCGATACTTCATGTGATACTCTTTCTTGAATCATTTTAAGGTCTCGACTCACAAGGTTACGACTATGTTCATGTAGTCAGTTCCAAAAATAGAGAGAGAACGAGGTGTATACACACATGAATCTAATTTCATTTGAGATGGTAGTAGGGAGAGTTCAAGCTGTCATCTACGATCTACGCAACATATAATTAATGCGAATTAAACCAGTATATAAGACATAGGTAAGGTAAAAAAAAATTATGTCATAGAAATTGTCCCTGAGATTTTCACATGATGCGCATGATTTCAGATAGACAGACAAAAAAAAATGTTAAAATATTGCTACTATCTTTATGCAATGGCTGAGATCTCTCCCCAATTTCTTAGTTTAAAAAAGAAATAGATCTTGGATAATTTTAATGAAGTAGTAAGATTTTCCCCAGGTCCTCCGTACCAAGTCTCATTCAATTGTAAAAAACAACAAACAGAGTTATATTTTACAAATATGTATAGTGTGGGTGTGCATGTAATGTAGTTACCTACGTCTCAGTTTCATTTCCGAGACAATTTCGTTCATTGAAGCAACAATTATTTTGAACCAAATTTCCGACAATAGTCAGTGGTACAGGCTCAGATGAGAGTTAAACCTGCGGCACCTGGAATAGAAGTTGATTTCAATTCATCTGATCTAACTGCGATCATTTTAACGATAGGCATATTTGACGACGATCTCATGAGGTATGAATGTTCCATAACAGATTTCTAATTTAAGCAGAGTTCCGAACGGTGGCTAACTATATACATATTAATAATATAAATTACGAAACGGAACTATGGCCGGCCACTTTCACTGACAAGAACGACTATATTTGCTTACGGCACACTCGCGCGCATCCAACAGTGTTCAAGATGAATCGTAAAGTTTTATGAGTGAACCGGCATACTATTGCAGTGATTGCATAATGAGAACTACTATCGATATACAGTTAAGAGCACATCGAGCTTGATATATGCCACAAAAGGAGTTACTACAAATATGTGGACTAGTTAAAGCAATATCAATCAAAAACGATCTATAGGTACGTAATTACCTCTATATTTTGTTAATAAGCAAGATACGCCATGTACACGTGCCAATGACACCTCAAATTAATTTTACTTCTCATTAATTCGTCCTTGCGGAAAATACAACAATTGTGATTACAGATGCTATGACGATATCGTGTGATGCTGAGGAGTGTAGTATTATATAAATGGTCGGACGTAGCAGTTGATATCCAACGTAGTGGTATGTACATTAAAGTGATAGTAACAACTTTGTCAACTTTTGTAACATAATCGTGTGCATAGAATCAATTTTTGTAAGGCGGAATTTAATCTTTGGAGGTCAAGAATGTCTTTCGAGTCAATCATTGTATCAACTTTAGAGTAACCAAATACGATCTTTGAAGTTGAGGTAATGTATTTATATGTAAAAAACAAAGAAAGAAACACAATTCTTCTTCTTCTTAGCGTTATGTCGTTTTCTAATTTGGAATTTCAAAATTGGCAGGATCCGTTACCTAAGTCTAAGGATTTTGTGAAGATACTGATTTTTACATTAATTCGTACAATAGGCCGATTCTACTAAATAACTGCAACTGCACTGCAGCGCGGCGTGTGTCACAATGTGTACATTTTGACGTTTCGTTAAGCGATCTGACAGCAGCGACATTTAACGAAACGTCAAAATGTACGAATTTTGACACACGCCGCGCTGCAGTGCAGTTGCAGTTATTTAGTAGAATTGGCCTACAGGACATGAACTCAATGGTCGTAAAATTTGACAATTTTTATGTGGTTTTAACTGTACAATTGTATTTACAACAAAGTGTTAAAGAGTTTTTTAATTACAGAAACCTAAACACCATAACTAAAAACCCAAATATATTAAAATAATTAAGTGTTATAATTATCTATAAATTTATAAAAAAAACCCCAAACCCTGATAATCATAACTTTAAATACGGCATATATCTTACATATTATATTAATTAAACACACGAAAGGATTAATCAAAAAACGCTATTTTTAGGCTTTGAACGAACTAGGTACCTAGTTTAAGTTACGGGTGTGTCATTCAGATCCCAGTGGTATAATCATTATTAAATTAGATTTTATTCGAATTTTAGTACAGTTTATACACAAAGAATGCAGGGCTAATATAGTTAATTATTTCGAGTAAATATCCAGCAAAAAAAACAGATTTGGTTAGAGCTCATCATGAGAGCGCATCTACACCGATACCTGTCTAGACGTCGTCTAGACGAGCGCTGTCTAGACGTCATCCACATTTCGTAGCTCTTACACTAAACATAACCTTGCTAAATTATCCAAGTATTCCTCTATATAACAACATCTCGTCTAATTTTTGATTAAATATTTACATAAGGCAGACGAATGATATTAAACAAGAGGACATAATACTAAATGATACTTTTTCCTTGCGCAAAATGCAACAATTGTGATTACAGATGCTATGACGATATCGTGTGATGCTGAGGAGTGTAGTTATTATATAAATGGTCATATTCGACGGGCGTAGCAGTTGATATCCAACGTAGTGGTATGTACATTAAAGTGATAGTAACAATTTTGTATTACATAACCGTGTGCATAGAAACAATTTTTGTAAGACGGAATTTAATCCTTAAAGGTCAAAAATGTCTTTCAGTCAATCATTGTATCATTGTTTTAGAGTATCCAAATACGATCTTTGAAGTTGAGGTAATGTTTTATGTAAAAAAAAAAAACAAAGAAAAGAACATAATTCTTCTTCTTAGCGTTATATCGTTTTCTAATTTGGAATTTCATTATTGGCAGGATCCGCCACCTAAGCCTAAGGATTTGGTGAAGATACTGATTTTTACATGGAGCGATAGCCGTCAGATCTCCACAAATTAGACGGAAAATCAGGCCCTTCTTGAGTTAGATCATACATCTTTCAATATAAAATTTCTAGAACTTGCGCGTTTTCTCACGATGTTTTCCTTCACCGCCGTGCAAGTGATAATTACAATTATGTATGTACATATATCCGAAAACACGAATTTAGTGGTACATGTCGGGATTCGAACCAAGGACTAGTAGGTCAATAGGCCTGTTCTTTATCACTGCATGCAAGAAAATAATATATTATCTCAAATCATTATAGTCTAATAAAATTGTGATTCTTTGTTAAAGAATATAATTATATGAGTATAGTCAGTCTACCGGTACAGATCGAGTTATCTTCCTGTCAGTCGCAAGGCTTGAATGTGGTGTTGACGAAGGTGTTGTTGTGTGGTGCGGCGAACGACTTACTGGGGCGCGGCGAGTTTGGCGAGCAGCTCAGCGACATGAGGACCAGTGCAGCATTGCACTCATTCATCTGGTCATCGCGCTCGCCATATCCAAGATCGCAGGAACTGCTCGGGCCCCGCTTGCGTGACCTGCAAAGTATCAAAAATATTATGAGCTTAGAGTAATTAATATATAAAAAATAATATTAAACGGGAAATATAGCTATTGTGAAATTAGAAGTTTTCTGATATTTGTCTCTCATTTTCTGAATAGTATTTTGTATCAATAGTAACAGCAAATAATTATACAGATTATTTCGCAATTACTCGTATTATCCATGGTCAACAATCGGGACTCGAAATATATGCAGTCCACGATTAAAGTTGTTTGAATTCTGTGTACGATTATACTGTCATACACAACATATAAAATTAAGAAAAGAAAAATGTATATATATATAGGAATTATACAGTACCCGGGAACGATTAACGACTATAAATTATTCATTGTACAAACCTAACATCCTATAATATTGTCAAAAGAATCATTTATGTCGAAAAAAGATCAAATCTTACATTATTACCGTACTTCTACAAATATTGTGGGCAAAATATAATTTGTTCGCTGGATAGCAAGCTCTATTCTTGTCTCTGTCTGGACAGGGATCAATATTTCTACAAACGATTTAGCTTTCCACGAAAGATCAATAATAATGACTGAATCGCAATATACACAGACACACGCATGGAGTCCATAGTTCAGTTTTACATTTTGCTCTTTTAAAAGTGCATAAACATTCAACCTAGATTTAGTTTTAATGTATTTATAGTCTTAGGATTTGTTATATCTACAAGTCTAGACTGGTTTGTTGACCTTTGCGTCATAAAGTTCAAGAGATTTTCGTCAGAGGCTCAGGGTTGAAGGGTGCGAGGGTGGGTTGGGGTGTTACGCAACCGGCGGCGACCCACAAACGCAGACGTATTTGCGAGTTGCTAGGACGAGGCAATGATCTCGACCAGGCGGCTGATCACCCCGCACCACCTTCACAAGGAGAGCCGTTCACCTTAAGACATGGCCACCTATCGAGAAACAAAGTTACAGCGTTCGATGTATTTGGTCGTACACTGACTTTAATGTCGTTGATCAATGTCGCTGGGCTATTATAGTGGCGAAGAAGGTCCGATTGCTACTTAAGGTAAATATTCGTGTGCACGGACATGTCTATTTGTAATTGTATGGAAATTTATATGTCAAAATTGCATGCGTGTGTAATAATTTCTTGTAATCAGTGGTCTAGAATCTATACACGGCAAAAGCTTTTCTTGATTTGGGACTAGTGAGCAATGCATAATTTGTTCGTAAATATTTAATATTATTTTCTATTTTATATAGCTATTACTATTTCAATCATATTTATTTTGATAAATATTTATAAAATTATTTAAAAGCAAATAAAATATATAAATACTGACAGGGTATCTACTACTACTATACGTTTATATTATTCTTACGAGTTCTATAGAAGGAAGCCAAATTCAGAGCCAGCACTAAGTCCTGTCGTTGCAAATTACATTTTGCGAAAGTGGTCTATCTCCCAATAATATAATTAGGGCCAACCTTACGGAAGACCGCGACATAAAACAATCTTCAATAGGATTGGCATGCTTCTTCCAGTGAAAGAGGTTACCAGGAAGTCTGCGGAGATCCTGCTATAGAAGCGAGGATAACAACGCGCGCCATCATAGTGTCAAATCACAGCTTTATTAAATCATATCCATATTGCAAACGTTTTAGAGTAATGAGTGGAAAAAGCGTGACAAAAAGCGCGTCCTGTGTTTCTTTGCGACGCGGCGCGTAATGAAAAACTTGTTGATATTTACTTGCTTTAATACAAAGCGATTACAATACACATAATGTCATAAAATACGGAACCGAGCATTTACGTGATCAATCAAACAAAGTAACAAGGTCATAGCTGACGAACGCGGTCACCAGGTGCTACAGGACAAGGTGCCATTCACGGGTGCAATCAGAACGCAAACTTAGAAAAAACACAACGAACTGTGCCCGCGCGATATATGATGTTCAATGTCAAACACTGAATGAGATGAGAACGACTACCATCACGCAGATCTGCTTATGCTAAGATAAACAAGTCGTGAATGAATAAAAGACATCTGCGTTTTGTTTGAATTGTTTTACGTAATGAAATAGTTACTGATTGGTCAATGACGTTCATATTACGTACGTTTATACATGTTTTTATTGATGATGAGCACAAAAGACCAATGATATATTGATTTCTATTGCAATCTTAAAGTGCTAAGATGACTAACTGAAATAAAAGTAATGTAATATGGAGATTGATAGGAGTCGACGTGAAGAGCCAGGCCACCGTAGGAGGCTGGGCGGCTGGCACGGCGGCGGCGGGCGGCGGCCGCTGGCGTCCTTGCCGTGGGGCGGCGCGGTTCGGACGCCCCGCCGTCCGCCGCCGCGACACAACGAGCGAGCGTTGACTCCATAAAGGATCGCCGACCGGGGCGCATAGGTTGCCGACACCAGCACACATTTTTCGATTGTAGCAGAATATTGTTTTACTCGTACTTTATAAATACCAAATTAGTTGTGTGGACGTTTTAGCATTATATTTGTACCGTAAGAAATATATCAGTCTCTTAGTTTTTCTTCATTTTATATTACATATTTACTGGAATTGCAAAATAGAATATGTAACATGCAAGTAGTTATTTTTTATCTCTCATTTTCACTGGGTAGTGGTGGAAATGAAACAACATATTCTCTAAAAGATTATTTGTCATCAACTGTCCTTTAAAAATATATATACATAAAGAATCATCGAGATTTAAACATCTCGCTTCGTACTAAAGTTCCTACGAAAAGATACTATTTTTCTAGGTCAATCTAACAATTACCTATAAAATGTAAACAAGTATCATGATTCACTGTATTGAAATGATATGCCTTTGCCTTGCCGTACTTTGTAATAGCGTCAATACATCACAACCCAAATTCGGACATAGCAGAATAGTGCCGTGCGTTAATGTACGAGTATGCATAAGCGTCCATGATATCAGCCTGCTGTTTAATAGCGGCCACCTTTCGAAATCTAAGTCTAGATTAGATGACGGAGCTCAATAGTCGAGGTCGTTATCGTTTAGAGCATCGACCGTATTGTTCACGGAGGTGACATTGCTTGTTCGTCCGCGATAATGGGGATGAACGTGGATACCGACCGGCGCAGCGGCGGCGTGCCGCGGCCTTCGTCACATAAATAGAGAAATGACGCAATTTCCGCCAAACCGCTGACGTAACAGCGTATACGTTGCACTTACTCATCTACTGATAAATGATTTTTGCAACGCAAATTTTTTGCCGGAACTGGCTCAGAAGCAATGAGAGCGAAACTGATGTCGAGCACGCATACAGCACTAGTGAGGTGATCGTGAAAGCGGATTTGATCTAAAATGGAGGTAGTGCTGCGATTCGCTAGCTACGGCGACCGGCAGCTGTGCATACACTCGCTCCATCCACGTCCGCGCCCTGCCGTACTACGCACGTAACATTGAGAACGACCTTGTCGATTGTTGCCGACCACACCAGCGCAACGCTGTTATCTGGCGATTTTGTTTATACTCATATTTATAACACACAATCAAGGACAAACTGTTAACTACATAAAAAAGATTGACTTTAGCTGACAATCATAGTATATTGCTACTGTTACTTAATATCCTATGAGTTTTCTGAAATATTTTCTTACCTACTGTCTACGTCATCCTGTGAACACGAGAATCCTCGTCGTGACCACAGTTTGGAAAATGATGTGTATTCACGCACAAAGCCAGGCTTAAAAATCTTTCATGTCTATTCTTTAACTCTATTTACGTCAGAAAATGGTTCGAGGCCAATAAACACGTTTTGTCACTACGTGTCACTTACATAACAGTCGCTTCCTACTCATTAGTGGCTTCTCGGCACTGCTCGAACTCGGCAGTCTGCTATGCGCTACATCCTCAGCCGCAAGCCAGTTTTGAGACATTACAGCTATGGATATATCTCGACAATTACATTAATTGAATAAACATTTACTGAATTGCTTACGTTTCTTGCAGCACTACGTTAGTGATGTTACGAAATTGGTGTTCTCGATAGTTATACATTTTACGAATTTAGTGTTGATGTAGGTCGCGCCATAATATTTTCGGGCTATAAAAACAAGGTCCGGCGCGATTGTGCTAATGCGTCCGCATAAGTTGGTACTCCCGCCCCCGCGGCCCCCGCACCACAAGTAGTTGTGGTGAGGTCATCGCTGAAGTTAACTTAAACACTCTGACAGGATCAACTAAATTCAACACTCTGTATACTTGTTTTATACAAAGTACAATAACGGCTCTATTCTGATAACCAAGGTATCGACGAATCAATATAATCTAAACTTTATGTTAAGGTCACAGTAAAGTTCTATCTATCTATCTATAACTTCACGCCAAATCCCTTGCGGGGTAGGCAGAGAGAACCGAGCGCCACGTGACTCGATCCTTACATATCTCACTCGCTTCTTTAACATTCATTGCTCTTCTCATGCACGCACGCCGGTTTCTAGGGCTCCTGACATCACCTTCTGATAGAACATGACCAATTTGGTCATGGTAGGTAAGTCTTGGCCTTCCCCGGCTCCTACATCCTTCCACTTTTGCATTGTATATCTGCTTCGTCATTCTTTCATCTTGCATTCTTTCTACATGCCCGAACCATCGGAGCATGCCTCTTCTTATTTTAACACCGACGCTCTCTTTCAGACCAACTCTATTTCTAACATCATCATTGCGAATACGGTCTACGAGCCTTACGCCACAAATTTTGCGCAGCGCTCGCATTTCAACCGCGTTTATTCTACTTTCATGCTCTTTCTGCCATACCCAACTCTCGCTTCCATAAGTTAGCGTTGGGACCAACACTGCATTGTGTATAGCGAGTTGTGCCTTCTGGCTCAGGATTTTACTGCCAAGAAGTTTTCCCAACGCTCCATTCACACTATTCCCAGCACTCACTCGTCTTTCCACATCTGCGGTGTACCTTCCATCCCTGCTGAAAGTGCATCCAAGATATACAAACTCATCCACTTGTTCCAACACTTCATCATCAATCGTAATCCTTACATTAGTTCTGGATTCTTCTCTTTCAAATACCATTATCTTTGTTTTCTTCGCATTCAGTAGTAAGCCTTTCTCCATACAGTCGTCTTTCATCGCTGTGACCAGTGTTTGCAGTTTAGATGGTGTATCTGCTAATAGCACGGCATCGTCTGCATACAGCAGACAGTTCACCACTTGGTCACCCATGCGCAATCCCACATTCGTTGACCTTATTCTCTGCAGACAACTATCGAGATACAGGATAAACAGTCTAGCAGATAGCATGCAACCCTGTTTGACACCAATTTTGACATCAAACCAGGGTGACATGCCACCGTCTATCCGCACACATGCTGAGCAATCCTTGTAAGTGGACTGCACAGCACGGAGCAGTGAACCGTCAATCCCATATCTCGGCAATATGTCCCACAGTTCCTTTCGCACAACCCTATCAAAGGCTTTCTCAAGATCCACAAAACCGCAGAAAACCTTCCGGTCTATGGCCAGATGCTTTTCTACGATATTGCGGAGCGAGAAAACTTGATCCGTACATCCCCTTCCATTTCGGAAACCTCCTTGTGCGTCCCACAGCATTTCATCGGATTTCACCCTCATTCTCCTTTCAATCACCTTTCCATATACTTTTGCTGCTAAGCTGATCAAACTGATGGCCCTATAGTTGGCGCAGTCCATGCGTGATCCCTTGCCTTTATACAAGGGCACGATGACTGCGCGTCTCCAGTCCATTGGGACCCTTCCAGTTCTCCAGCATAGGTTGCATAGGTACCAGAAGGCGTCCCGGACGTAAGTGCCACCTAATTTGATCATCTCAGCTGTGATCAGATCAATTCCCGCTGATTTTCCATTTTTCAAGCTTCGTATCGACCATTCGATCTCATCCATAGTTATGCCTTCGTCGGACGCCGTCAACGTGGAGTAAGCATCCGACTCACTCTCATTGCCAGCGTCCGAGGCATACTCATACATTTCCTCAAAATATTCACTCCACCGTTTTAACACTTCCTGAGTGTTGGCAAGAATGACACCAGCTTTAGACTTTATCTTATCCATTCTGGATGCCGACGAACCACTCCGAGACTTCTTTACCTCTCTCCAAAAGAGTTTGGTATTTGCCTCGAAGTTTTTCGTCAGCCTCTCTTCCTCATTCATAATTTGTCTTTCACGCTTCTCTTTCACTAAAGCCTTGGTTTCATTCTTGCATAGACGGTACATTTCTTTCTTCTTTTCTCTCATATTTTCATTTAAAGGCAAAGATGATACGTAATCCAGCCACGCTTTCCTCTTTCTTGCTACGGAGGATTCAACCTCCGCATCCCACCAGGCATCTCCTTTCGCTGTTTTACGTCTCTTTGCGCATCCACAAGCTTCTTTTGCACTATTCACCATACTTTCTTTCAAAACTTTCCAACAATCATCCACATCTGAGTCGGAGAGGCTTGCATTTGCAAGTCTCTCACTTACCAGATGCACATACATTCTCCTTACACTTTCATCTTGCAATTTTTCGCTCATTATCCTTTCATGATCTCCGAAAGGGATACGCACTCGCCAGTGCCTCCACTTCCTAAAAAGGCCCACAAACCGGCTTACCACCAGGTAGTGGTCCGTCTCAAGAGTGGGGCCTCTAAAGGCTCTTGTATCCATTAAAACATTTCGGAGACGTCTATCTATTAAAATCAAATCAATCACACTTTTTTGATCATTCCTTCTCCATGTATACGTGTGAATATCCTTATGATGAAATAAAGTATTCGACACGAGGAGGCCTCGTTCCATACATAAATCTAGTATAGACTTACCTGCTTCGTTCACTCTCTTATCTCCATACGGACCAAGAACAGCTTCATAGCTGTATCGCTTGGTCCCAACCCATCCATTCAAGTCTCCACACATAATCACTCTTTCGTTCCCTTCAACTAAGTCCAGAACATCCCTCACAGACTCCCAAAACTTCTCCAGTTCTTGAGCACACGCTGAGCTTACGGGAGCGTATGCTGCAACCAAAAATACTCGCGTGATGCCCAGTTTAATACGAACCCAGAGAAGTCTAGGCCCTACCAAACAGTAATCTCTTACACCAGTGGCTAAGCGAGAGGAGAGTACGACACCTACACCAGCACTGGCATGATCGTCACGGTCTACCCCAGACCATAGGGCCATCATACCACCGGGCAGATCATCGGTGTCGCTCCCCTTGCGCTTAGTCTCTGTCACACATAAAGCATCCAAACGTCTATCATTCATTACGTCTATCAGTTCATTCGTCTTATCTTTCAATCCACCTCTCACATTCCACGTGCCTATGCGGCACTCGGCTCCCCTCGTCCCGCCGGAATTGGCGCTGCGTGGTGGGTGGCGGCCCCCACCGCCGCATGCAGCTGTATACGCACCGACGGGGGCGGATCGGTGCGCGTCGCCTACGGGGGACGCCCTAATCCGCACGTCGGTGCGCTCTTGGTCCAGAATTGCAATCGACTGATTGGCAGGGGTCGCGAACGAGCACGCTTCTGGCACATGACCCCCTAGACACAGTAAAGTTAGATTACTTATTTTAAATGGTAGTTATGTCAATGAACATTCCGAATGCTGAAATAATTTTTATTTTAATCATTTAGTCGCAGACTTAGCAATGTTCCTGATAAACATATTAAATACGTTAGTATAAATGAAATTAAATGACAAATCAAACATATATATATTGCATACAAATGTATGTCTTGAATATGAATCGAACTCGAAACTTTGATGGCTTTGATGTCACAGTCGTCATTGCTGACCATTGACAACCGGGGTCGTGACATTGTCAATTGAAAGTTTTAGAAACCATACTCCGTTAAACGATCCTAAAATCTTTTTATACGACAAATTGTTTACAGTTTATTACGTATAGGCAATAAACCTGGAGAATTATTTTTACATCGTAATTTACGTAACTGTTCTCAATACCACATACCAGTAAAAATATTCTCATATGTAACATTGAACTTGTACCAGTGTCACAAGGGTGAGACGGCCATGGGTAGGCGTAACGACCATGCTGCATTAATACTTGTCATGACACATTGCTAGTTTGCCGGAGCCAAGGACGACTAACCAATAGTTAAATCACGAATATCTTTACACAACTAATTTTGAAAACTGATGTGCAGTTTTTGTTCCCCGGACGGTGGAATAACCGTCAGGTAGGTCGATGGAAAGTCAACGTCGAGATAATTAACCCGAGTGAGTAATCTGTATATTCCAGGATGTTGTTAAACCTAAATTAAAATCTGAACGCCTTGGTTTTACCTGTGAAACTTGGGCTGCTAGTAACTTTATATTTATCAATTCTCATAATCCGGTCAGGTCAAGAGAGTATTCTTTACAAAATTGTAACTTTTAAGGTATTTTCTTTCATATACAGTATAGAGTGAACACTTACGAACAAATGGGGCCTTTGAGAAAAGAGTCTGTTTATCTCCAAAGACTGGCAACAGATAGGCGATCCTGTGGTTTTGCTTACCTATGGACGACGGCGATCAGTTGCAATCAGGTAATCTTCATGCTAGAGTGTCAGTCTCTAATATATAAAAAAGGAATCTATGGTAATGTCCGTGTAGCCAACCTGATGTGAAACATTACCATAGTCTACGGTAACGCTTGTAATACAGCGAATATAACTCACAAATTGTTTGCCACCCTAGGTGTTAAAGCAACAACTCCTTAATTTGATGTTAACGTCAATTTCTTGCTAGAGTACAACAAACGTCTAGGATATTTTTATTCTGCTGTGGTCTTCTGTTACAGTTTTCTCCTCTAGCCTAGTCTCCACTAGGCCCCCGTTCTTTTTCTCTAGTTTTGCTAATCAACGGGGTAAACGAGATACAACTGAAGTCGATTTGAGTCTAAAGCTGAGGGAGTCGGTACATATAATTCACATAATTTGCATAACATTTAGTACAACGATTGTTGTAACACTTTCTCTGGGCGAAGGCGGCATACCTGCACCTGCCAAATGAGATAACGGACCTCCGCAACTCCAACGAAAGCAAACGTATACGAGAAAGTGGGGCCCCACCGTCGCACCGCGCCGGTACCACCGCCGCCTTCTCTTTGCATGTTGCGCAAAAGCGTGCGGAATGTAACTTAATGTAGTTCATCAAGAGTCCTAAGAAACCAGATCTTTATTACATTGCTTACTATGTTACGCGCTTCGAATGAATCTTTTGCATTTTGAAGTATTATATATTTATGTCATTGATTGTATTTAATGCACTTCTCAGCATACGTGGCATATCAATTTTCTGTTTTTTTTTGCCATCTGTATGCTTTACTCTCGGGAGATCATTCATAATTATTGTGATTTATGACGACGTTATATCTTGGTTGACTCTTATTACCTATTATACTGTGAACGACCAACTTTTGCTCGAAGAAACATCAATGAACTAATTCGTTTTACCCACGATAAAATTATCTTATTAGTATGCGAACGATATTTAGCAACGAGCACTCTGCTTTGGGGGTCATGTGCCAGAAGCGTGCTCGTTCGCGACCCCTGCCAATCAGTCGATTGCAATTCTGGACCAAGAGCGCACCGACGTGCAGATTAGGGCGTCCCCCGTAGGCGACGCGCACCGATCCGCCCCCGTCGGTGCGAATACAGCTGCATGCGGCGGTGGGGGCCGCCACCCACCACGCAGCGCCAATTCCGGCGGGACGAGGGGAGCCGAGTGCCGCATAGGCACGTGGAATGTGAGAGGTGGATTGAAAGATAAGACGAATGAACTGAACGGTGGAGTGAATATTTTGAGGAAATGTATGAGTATGCCTCGGACGCTGGCAATGAGAGTGAGTCGGATGCTTACTCCACGTTGACGGCGTCCGACGAAGGCATAACTATGGATGAGATCGAATGGTCGATACGAAGCTTGAAAAATGGAAAATCAGCGGGAATTGATCTGATCACAGCTGAGATGATCAAATTAGGTGGCACTTACGTCCGGGACGCCTTCTGGTACCTATGCAACCTATGCTGGAGAACTGGAAGGGTCCCAATGGACTGGAGACGCGCAGTCATCGTGCCCTTGTATAAAGGCAAGGGATCACGCATGGACTGCGCCAACTATAGGGCCATCAGTTTGATCAGCTTAGCAGCAAAAGTATATGGAAAGGTGATTGAAAGGAGAATGAGGGTGAAATCCGATGAAATGCTGTGGGACGCACAAGGAGGTTTCCGAAATGGAAGGGGATGTACGGATCAAGTTTTCTCGCTCCGCAATATCGTAGAGAAGCATCTGGCCATAGACCGAAAGGTTTTCTGCGGTTTTGTGGATCTTGAGAAAGCCTTTGATAGGGTTGTGCGAAAGGAACTGTGGGACATATTGCCGAGATATGGGATTGACGGTTCACTGCTCCGTGCTGTGCAGTCCACTTACAAGGATTGCTCAGCATGTGTGCGGATAGACGGTGGCATGTCACCCTGGTTTGATGTCAAAATTGGTGTCAAACAGGGTTGCATGCTATCTGCTAGGCTGTTTATCCTGTATCTCGATAGTTGTCTGCAGAGAATAAGGTCAACGAATGTGGGATTGCGCATGGGTGACCAAGTGGTGAACTGTCTGCTGTATGCAGACGATGCCGTGCTATTAGCAGATACACCATCTAAACTGCAAACACTGGTCACAGCGATGAAAGACGACTGTATGGAGAAAGGCTTACTACTGAATGCGAAGAAAACAAAGATAATGGTATTTGAAAGAGAAGAATCCAGAACTAATGTAAGGATTACGATTGATGATGAAGTGTTGGAACAAGTGGATGAGTTTGTATATCTTGGATGCGCTTTCAGCAGGGATGGAAGGTACACCGCAGATGTGGAAAGACGAGTGAGTGCTGGGAATAGTGTGAATGGAGCGTTGGGAAAACTTCTTGGCAGTAAAATCCTGAGCCAGAAGGCACAACTCGCTATACACAATGCAGTGTTGGTCCCAACGCTAACTTATGGAAGCGAGAGTTGGGTATGGCAGAAAGAGCATGAAAGTAGAATAAACGCGGTTGAAATGCGAGCGCTGCGCAAAATTTGTGGCGTAAGGCTCGTAGACCGTATTCGCAATGATGATGTTAGAAATAGAGTTGGTCTGAAAGAGAGCGTCGGTGTTAAAATAAGAAGAGGCATGCTCCGATGGTTCGGGCATGTAGAAAGAATGCAAGATGAAAGAATGACGAAGCAGATATACAATGCAAAAGTGGAAGGATGTAGGAGCCGGGGAAGGCCAAGACTTACCTACCATGACCAAATTGGTCATGTTCTATCAGAAGGTGATGTCAGGAGCCCTAGAAACCGGCGTGCGTGCATGAGAAGAGCAATGAATGTTAAAGAAGCGAGTGAGATATGTAAGGATCGAGTCACGTGGCGCTCGGTTCTCTCTGCCTACCCCGCAAGGGATTTGGCGTGAAGTTATAGATAGAACACTCTGCATTTTTGGTAGCGTACCTTATTTTGATACATATGCATGGCTATATTTGAAGTTTATGGAAATATACGATGTGTTAAAGTACGAGTATCATAACCCACTTTCAACATGTTTTATTCTTGAGCGCAAACTTTGCTGTTGATGATGATAACGCAGCTAAGATACAATGATAAGTGTACTTGACGACACTTATCACGGGATCCACTGATTTGGCGCTTAGATTGACATGGAGTTTGCACCTATATCCTCATCACGAGTCGGTAAGATGGCGGTGATGATGACGTGGGGCCTTTTCACTTTGCGACATAAAAATGCGTGTCGTATAGCCGTCCTACTGCCCGACTAAAGATACGTATTGTCTACCTGACTGAGGGTGTTGTGTCATGTCACCGTATACTGTAAACTAAAGTGTTTAAGATTCATATTAACTACTTTTATGTAGCCTACGATAACAACGTAGGACTAATGTCTCGCAATACAAACACAAGGGCTTCAGCTACGCTAGTGCACAAGAACAGCACCGGGACTTTGATGCCCAAGATACAATCTAACGCTAGCCGCGCTACTGAGACGAGAATTTTCGACAGCCAGATTTCGGACTGACAATACCGAAATAAAATATCCGAAAGAATATTTGTATGAAGCTTCAGCACTTCAGTTCATTCTTAGAAACAATAACGCGATATGAAAATTCAGGAAGAATGTGTTAAGCAATCATTCATAGAAGAAAAGTTTTTAGTAAAGGTTTGTGTCTATTAAAGTTTAAAAAATGTGTAGATACATTACAATTGTTGTGATTATATAGGTGTCGCCCATGGCGCTGGGTTGCAGATATTACTTGTATGTTGTTCACGGCTATTGGTGTAGGTATGCAGTGTTTCTTTAGTGTGCGTCGTTCCATTTTGAAACTAGGTTAGCGTGTCACGAGGCGCCCGCGCCAAAGGCGAATCATTGTGATTTATTTCATTATATCTATCATCTTCCTATTTTGCGTAGATTGAAGGTGGTGTATTGCTTAATGGCGATCTGAATGAAAATAATATCTGTTATGTCTATGCCGAAGTACGTCAAATTCAAACGAAAACGAATGTTGGGAAACTTTCACTTTATTGCGGCGGCAGGGGTAAATCTTGCGAAATTTGTTCCAATCACGAACTGAGTTTCTGACTTTTTGATACGGTAAAATACTAAAAGAAAATCTGTGCAATAGTACGACTTTCCTTCAAGTTAAGTGATGTTGCGACGCAATCTTTGTGATCATGCTGAAACAGCTACAATATTATTTAATTACAAGCTGCGCGCCGCGACTTCGTCTGCGTGTATCCCGTTATCCCGTAGGAGCCGCTTTTTCTATTTTCTTTCTTAAGGGTCGTATCGTGACGTTGAATAGCTTACCTTACTCAACAATTGGGCTATCAAATGCAAGAAAATTTGTTCAAATCCGACTGGTGGTCCCAGAGATTAGCGCGTTCGAACAAACAGTTAAACTCTTCCGCTTTATGTATTATTATAGATTACTCATAATCATAACTATTCTCATGCAGATATCTTCAGTCATAATTGTTATAACGCCGACCAAACGTTTGTAAAAAAAAAGTGTGTAAAAACGTTTTCTGATTTTTAAAATCCTCATGGTTAAATCCGTAAAAGGTGTTTTCTTTTATAAACAGTAATTGATGCCATACGGTTTCCATGAAGTACACATGTACTCATATATCAATCATATTATATCAGTAAGTATATTTACAATGTACTTGTCTTGTATAATTATTACGCTACTTACAGTTATTTTCACATCCATATAGCAAACAATGAATTGCTAATTTCTCATAACAACCGCAAGAAAAATAATTTATGGCCGGGTCATTTTATGGTTCGTGAAAACATTATCCCTCGTTCGTTGGTTTCGGCGCTTGTTGTGAAATTTGGAGCCGCGCCTGAGGTCTCGCCTCTCACTGCAATCATGATGGAAAGTGAAACCGCGCCACTGGCGAGCGTCACGTCGCCGGTCGCAGCAGGCGGCTGATGTCGTTTGTTCCGGTTCTATTGCAGTACATTATCATGTTCACTTACTCAACGCTGCCGCAATGTAAGTAAGTACTATTCTGAAAGTAACTTCTCACTGCATTTTGTTGACAATTATTACGTACAATGCGAGATATTCACTAACAACTTGTTAAGGTAAAACTTGTTGTGTGTTTATCGTTACGCATATTATGTTTATCGGAGCAACGGCGGTGTCCAATACATATATGTAATCTACTGGAATTTTTTAATCGCTCTCACAATTGCATTGTCTGTCCCTGTCGGAGGCAAGGGGGGTACGCGGCGCGGGCGGCGGGATCCGGCCGCAAAATGTAGGCAAGTGTGACAAGGACACGCCCGCGCCTGTACTCCGCGCTAACACTTCCATCCAGTTTCTAACGTGCTCGGTGCGCATTTCGCAACGCTCGCCCGCGCCCGGCTCGGCGGCCCCACTTCACCGATGCACGCTCGTGAGCTATTACACCTACTTACAAGGTAACTCACCACAATATGCCATGTCTTGTTGCATACAATCGGTGAGCGGTTAGACTACCATACCTTTCCCAGTAGATTGCAACTTGTGCGCCTGAGTCTCTCTTGTTACCTTATTTAGCATTCACAAGTTGAACTACGAACTAATCGAAGTTTTTTGTTCACAGTAAATTTTTTTACGGCAGTACTTCACAAATTATGTATGAAACAACGGAAAATGTGAATTTTCCTGTGAAATCGACAACATCCACCTCAGCCGCAAGCGAGGATTAGAAATGCTCGGCCTTCCTCGGCGCTCACGGCGACTACTGCGAGGTGAGCAACTATTCCAAGGCGACACAGCATCGATATTTGACAATAAAATAGCTAGTGTCATCAACCATCTATGGGCCCGGGACACGAAATATATTTTCTTGATTAATACAATTTGATTAGTACAGCAAACATTTCATTTCGGACATTGATGCATCGGAGTTTACGTAGTGGAGTGTTTTAAATACGAAGCTAAAAGATCAAATACGAAACTCTGGTTGATATCGTCCATAACAAATTCAGGGAATGGGAAAATCTTCCAACAATCAAAGTGTCAGCTAGAAGAAGTTTAGAATCAGGATACATCTTGCTAATCCAAGAAAAATTGGCAGAAATTTTCTTACAGTGGTTGCCTGAAGGTGGTTATCGAACCCTAGCTAGACCTAGAAAATTCAGGAGTAAAAACTTCGCGGCTTTCTTTTTGAAAATAAGACATATTTTTGATGAAATAGGGTACACATTATATTTCGTTACTGTATATGTGATATCAATATTGGGAAATAACCTATTGAGGTTGACTTCGCAAGTATGCTAAATTTCAATTTGTATGTCTAACGCTTTGTGGGATGCCTGACAAGCTAAGCGACACACACGTTAGTGATAGCAGGATTCTATTCGTCCAAGTCTTGTCGAACTGACTGTCATAGTATTGTTGTTAAACAAAACATTTGTAACAAAGACAAAGTATATGCCACGTACCCTTGCATGTGATGTGCTGGTACTTCAATAGTAGCAGAGGCACGGCGGCGGTCACCAGCCATATCTGCCAGTCTGGCGAAGTCAGTATCCACGTCAGCCAGCCTCGCAGACTTGCGTGACTCCAGCAGTCTTATTTCTTCTAGTCTTTTCTTCAGCTCTATCCGTGCCTGGTTACAAAAAAGATATTGAACTATTAAATATATACCTAAAAATTAAAACAATAACGATAATTTGGAACAGGAACGTGTTACACTTTATCTATTGATTAGTTTTGGTACTCTAATGATTATTGAACCATTCTTAAGTCATTTATTTTCATAGTTAAAGTTAATTCGGGGGTGATTTAAGTATAGTTTGATTTTCATTAAACGCTTCAAAATGTAGTATCGTCTATTTGAAGAATCTTTTTTACTGACTCAAAAAGTAGAGTCGTCTTTTTAATATTCTGACGTTATGTTTCGGGCTGTTGCAGATTATCTGCAGATATATGCAGATTATGTTCATGCATTTAACAAAATGCAATCATTTAATATACTTAATGAATTGCTGTAATGTAACACGTTGCATGCATGCAGTAGCTAAGTGAGTGTGAACACGAGATCAATATGGCGACCTTCGTACGGTCCGCGGTTGGGTGGCCGTGACGTCACGACCGGGTGCCTGGAACTAGGACGAGATCAAATGATGCGTTCCGTCACCAACTAACCATGCATGCATGGACCAAGGATGCATCAAATGACACATACTTGTAAGAATAGACTCTTAGTATCTACTTTTCCTTTTGACTGTTAATTTCTTAGATATGCATTACTTATATGATTTTAATAATACGTTTATAAAATTATGATGGACAGCGGGTTTACATAAATGAGACACAACTGCCGATTCTTTTTTTCGAAGTCTTTTCTCGGAGCATACCTACTTGCAAAGGAAGCTGTTGATAAGTCACTCAGTGGGTATTCTCTGGTCACTTCTATTGTCATTCGTGGAGATTGAAAATCCGAGTCATCTCAATAGAATGTGTCTAGGTAGGTATCATTTCTGACTGGCTGCATTTCATTATACCATATACGTGAGGACACCTTTGTTTAATTTCACCGTTTTCCAATCGTGTCACAATCATATTGCACGAAACAGGATATATCTTAATAGCACTCAGCAGAGGCAAACGAGTTCGCTCCCAAGTGCGGTACTAAATGCATGTTTATGGCTCCTACAAGAGCATATGACATTATCGTTCCGCATAACATACCAGTTGTAAAGGTCAGCCTGTTATTTTATTGTGTGTATCTAATTTTTTATTGACAAGTTAGAGCAGCGTAATTTTACTGAATGGCATTCTGGTGAGTTCATTTGGAACACGACGATCAATGTGTATTATACCGTAACAATTACGTTTACAATATGATGTACACATGCGACAACATAATTTCGTATTGTGTCCGTTGGACAGAGTTATTATTATGATTTATTTTATTATCTAATTTTTATTGAAATGCAAAATAGTTACATAGTGAGATCATGGAAGCACCTGGTACAGAATAAATAAACCTGCATAAAGAAATAAAACCTGCCTCCTCACGCAAGAAGTAGATATCTGAAAGTTTTAGTTTCTTTTCCAGAGATCGACCGACAGACTGACTGTCAAGATCGACAAAGCCTATCCCACGTCTGGCATATGCCGCGTCTTAGGTTACCGATATTTATGTAAAATATTGAAAAGAAGGTTCATTAACACATTGACAGATGCATTTGTAAGCTTTCACTATCATTCTCTGTCAACCAAGTGACGTTTTATGCAAACAAATACACGTGTAATGTGGACGAAAGTTGTTTGTGGTTTTATTAAAAATAGTAATTTTAAATTTTGTAGATAGACTAGGACCCGCTTAGGTTTTATCGACTCCTGCTGACACTCGAATCTGGGCAATATATCTCTTTTCGATATATGAAGACACGCAACCCCTTTCTGGTTTTAAATATAGATGTTATGGCTCAAAATGTGTATCATAGATTTAGTGAGTATTTTTGTAATATTTCGGGGAAAATACGTAATAAGGGGTGGTGATTTAGAACACCGCGGTGAAAATATTAGGATCTATTTATGCTTATCAGTGTCATGTTGTACCAAACGTAATATTTATATGTTATAGTCATACGTAGAGCACCTTACATGGCGCGGCGCAGGATTACCAACTACGACATTGCTTACATAAATTTCATGATTGATAATGAGCGGACGCTTGCGCTTAACTCAGAGTATGTGTTATGATAGCTCAACAGGTAATATAATATTTTACGTCATTGTCGAGTGTTGATATCGTTAACCTTGTATCCGAAACAAGAAATAAGTGTGTACTGTAGGTATAAGTTGCAGTTTATTTTTATAGGATAGAAATACGTTGTATTATGTATTGATGCCAAGTCTCTTGTGGGAGAAACAGAGGGAACCGAGCACCACATGATTCGATTTTTACACACCTCACTAGCCTCTTTAACATTCGTTGCTCTCTTCAAGCACATTCGCCGTTTCTTAGGGCTCTTAATATCACCCTTCTAATAAAGTAGTTAATTTATTAAATTATAAGTTTAATTCATATCTTTAAATACTTATATGTGATAAATAACTGATAGAACGTTATTATCTCTTAATTATCATAATAATATCAATTTATTTATAAAATGAAATACCCTTCATATATCACTAATATGGAAAACAAACAGTTTGGACCTTCCTGATGGTAAGCAATTAGAGTAGTCTACTGTAGATACTTGCAACATTACGAGCGTCACTAGTGCATACGGACCCCTTCACACTCATTTTAAAAAACTTCATGCTGTATTCTTTTTACGATAATTCTTATTCACAGTAAACTATGCGCATATTACTCACCTATTAATATTAGTAATATTGATGGATAAGCATTTAACCTCGTTAGTTAAGCGCATCCGATGACCTATTCTGGAATCCATTAGCCTGAATGCGGCAGTTTACCTCAAACGGGCAAGCCACGACTCCAAAGAGGTGTCAGTAAATGCAAATGTATTTCCTGTCCTGACCTAAAACCCTTAATTAGCATTAGTTACCTACATAACGTGTATTATTTATCCAAAGCCTAACCATCGGATTTATTTTACTTTCTATTTTCATCTGTTATTCACGTGTAAAAACATATATATCAATATAATATGTAAAAGCGTTTAGCTATTTTGTACCTACCCCTGAAACCGCAAGGAATTACTTTCTGTAGTTTTGTTTCAAATCAATTTTTTTCCATTGTATTTTAATAGCTACTATCTTCATTGAATATTTAGTTTTTAAAGGACCAACCCGACTGGTCAAATGCAGAATATCGCCGCACGTCAACAATTCTCTGGAGCATTCAGGTGACTTGCGATTACTTTAGCTATATTCAATCATTCACTGTCAAAAAAAAAACAACCAAAAAGTTAAACATTATGTACGACTCAGCGTTTTCAGACCCTTTGAAGAAACCATTGAGTATTGAATATTAAGACCATCTCTCATAAAGTTAACAGGCACTACTATGAAGGCGCTTCTAATGAAATGAAAATAACAAAACTCATTAAAACCTGAAAACAGCAAACAATTATATTTCTATCATAATTTACAGAATACAAATATGCCTGCGCTGCCTTAATTATTTCAGACTATATTTTCGTCACAGCGTAACTAAAAGACAAAAATAAAATTGATATTGACCACTAGAAATCCCTATGAAGCAGTCACAGCTCAAACAATTAGTCGTTGGATGCAATTTGTTTTATCAGAAAGTGGTGTTTATATAACAATAACTTTAAAGTTGAAACGTGTCCCGGCACACAGTGCGGGACAAGCTTTAACGTCCGCAGGAAACAGAGTTGGAATTTGTATTACTACAATTCGTAACTGCTGGATTGATCTAGATGGTCTTAAACCTTGGCGAAATTTTATAAAATACATGTTACAAATGAAAGTGAATTTGAATTATCTGTATTTTTGTTACTTTTAATATGATTGTATTAATCACGAAGAATATATATATGCATATATATACAAACTATAAACAAACTCTCTCCCTTACAATTCATAGGTTGTGTTGTGTTTAGTGTTGTAAAACTCAAGTATGTCTAGATTCTAAATTCGTCGATAGAGTCTGGATTAATGACGAACTAACACCGTGGTAAGTCAAATGAGAGACGGAACTCGTCTTATCCATAAAAAATAAACTTTAAATACGTGCGATAGTTGCTGGTGCAAGCAACTTCTAATTATGTCATTGAAATGTCATCGAATGAAGCGACTCACATTGATGTTTATTTGATTATCATCCTCTGTGTGGCCAATATACTCGCAATACTAAGTATTATCGTCATGAATTTTTAATAATTTAAAAAAAAAGTCACTTGTAGCATGTTATTCTTACGATTAATGTCTACAAAAAATTTTTTTGCAATAAGTTTGCAAATTTCAACTTGACAGCATTAGTAATGTTGAAATATGCCACTGTGACAGACTGTGCCCAGATAGACGGACGAAGTCGCGCTGTAAGCGTTCCTTTTTACGATTATGGTACGGAACCCTAGAAATGCGACACAACAGTTAGAACAGCGAGCGGCGCTGTTCGGTGGCTACGGCGAGCGTTGATCGTCATTATACTTTCACTTTTAAGTGATTTCGTGCTGGTGTGGACGCTCAACGTGGAGCCCGTGCAGCGCACACCGGAACAATGAAAGTTGTTTTAATGAGAGTCTTTAAATATATACGGGCATACATTAATCTCATTTAGGATTTCACAGAATTCGTCTGGGTAATATTCATCAAACAAGATGCAATTTTATTTCGCGTAAGCCGTAGCTGGATTAACAATCACTCAAGTTTCCTGCGTGTGCATGCCTGCATGTTTATTTGTATTCTTACAAAGTGCTTTGAAGAGGCATGCGGAAGTTATTTGCGTGTTAGCCGACATTGCATAACATTTGTTTTTAATAAACACACGGCATATTATTATTTATTGGCGACCACGGTCGGTGCGGCATCTTGGTGCCGAAATTTATTAAAATTATAATTAGTATCTTGATTACCTACTAATGAAACGTTCTAGCGGAGCCTCTCGGCTTCAGTTCCGTTATGCGTCCGATTCGCAACTCGACGCGTTATGTAAAAGCGGCAACTGTTGCACAATTGCTATATTCGATGGCGAAAGAGACGCTTAAATGCCAGTGAAAGTCACCCTGTGACTTTGACATGCCTTAGAAATAGTATGTCATATGTAGGTAGGTCACAACATACAAACCCTCAACCTTGATCTTCCCAAGGGACTATATAGGGTTTTTAAAAAAATGTTTGAGGTGGTATTTGGCAACACGCGAATGATGTCTGTGATATTGCAAGCGACGACAGGTTGTAGTGAATGTTTATCACTAGGCAAATCATAAGTTTCTTTATTACATTGGTGAAACAAATGCTACTAAACTCAATGACATTTTTACGCGTAGAATTCTTTAATAAATGACATACCAACAATACAAAAAAATCATATGGGGATATACAATTGGATTTTCTCTACAATAAAAATAAAGAGATATGTGTAACAATTATAATGATTTATTTTACATTCGGTACAATTTTGAGCCATTATAAAAATGATCATAATACGAAAATGAGGTTCACTGTCGTTAGGAGGAATTGTCGCATTGTTGCGTCCGGTCACTTCGCGCAGTCATTAAGGCTTTAACAGAAGAGGCGTGAACAAAAATTTTCTAATGTACATTATTTGGCACCTGTCTAGGCGAGAGTTATTGTAGTGAGTTTGACGCTATGTTAGCACAAATAATGCGCACACTAATTGCTTTTTCATTAAATTTCTCTTTGAAATTCAATTTTAACTGTAAACTTATTATGTATTCAGGTTATCGTCTTCTTGATAATTAAAATAATTTGTGCCTTTCATTATAACGAGATCGCATATAATTCCTTCTTAATTCTTATAAATCTTCTTTAAGGCTAAACGAGAAAATAACTGGCGATGGATGCCTCAATACAATTGGCCATTAGAGAATTGTACGGAGCGTCGTCGTGAGGTTGCGTTGCGAAAGCTCTGGCCGCTCTACTGCGCATCGATGTTGCCGGTGCACCAAACTGATTATCCACGCTTGTAATGTGTTGAAATACCACATTACCTATGATCCGAGGCAATGAGAAAATAGTGCCAAGATCGCAACAATTTCCCGGGCAGTTGAAGAATGAAGAAACAATGAAATGTTTCTAAACAAATGTTAATGCGTAGACGTTGTCTACGACAAATTGTTAATTTGATTGAATGCGAAAGTTAATGCATTGCGATCAAACACGTGCCATTGACTGCATCGGCACCCAGTCAATGGCTAAGGCAAGTAGTCATTGCTAGCAGAGCTAGGGTAGTGCACATGCATGAGGTGAACGTTCTACTGATTGCGTTATATAGCGGGATTTTTTGAACTTGGGAAGTAAATCCGCTTTACAGAACATCACAGCAATACAAGAATAACCTATCCCTTTTTATCGCAGACGTGACCTACCTCAGCTTAGCGCATGGTGTTGCGATGGCACTATAAACCAGCATAATGGTATGCATTGGATGAATACATCGCGCCAATTAAGGCAGCTTTGCTTAAATGAAAAAACCTTGAGCCCGATGCAATCACAGTAGCTGGGGTGATTTGATTTTGCAAGTGAAGGAAAGCAACATACCTAGTAGCAATTGCGGAAGCTGAGATAAGTTAAATGACCATGGTTCAAGCCGCCTTGTAACAGAAGGCTAATCTCTGGAGGTAGACAACGGTAAATTTTAAAGGGGATATTAATGGTTTTTAATTGAAACACACATTGAATGCTGTGTCGAGTTTCAGTAAGAGGATGATTATTAGAACAAAGTATTCTTACATATTTTAATTGGAGCAAAGCGCAGTAATCAAATTTCTTTTGAATCACCCGGATTTTCTTATAGCAGAAAAGCTTTGAGGGTCGGTAAATGATATGTGCATAGATATTACGATAGCTATGGATAGGTCAAAGTTGATATCTGGCTACAATGAGAAAAAATCTAATTATTGATTGTCAGTTTACATTGAAAATGGGATTATTACGGCACGTCTGACCATCGTCCCATTGTACATGTTCATTCCACGCACATTATAAATCCAGAGATGGATAATGGATTGAGTGAAAAGGGTCCATAGAATAAATAATTCAGCATCAAAAGGTAGGACCACTCCTTGCTTGGACCCGCGGCAGTTCATAGTACATAAACATAACATTTATGCATCGCTCACCAAATCGCGCATCAGATCATCATTTATTTTGCTCAAATAGAGTTTACACAGACAGATTGCTCATTTATCGGTCGTTCAGAACAATTTTCGCTAGGACAATGCACTTGGACATATAGAATACATTTACCTTGAAGTTAGGAATACAATACAACACTTCGGTAATCATAACGATCTGTTCTGAACATGTGGTTATTAAATTGAAGTTGAATAGTACTTGTAAAAGATAATCGTATGTAGTTAATTAAATTAAATTATTAAAGTTAATTTTAGGACTCCAATAAAATATGAAAAAATTGATGACAGCAATGGATTGCTTGCAAATGCTTCACTAATGGCACATAACAGCTTAATCAATAGAACTCACTCTAATTTGCTTGTTACTATTTACAAAATTATCTGACATTTAAGCTGCCAAATAGATATCGCATATATTTGAAACAAAAAGTTAATGCAAAGTCCAAAACAAATGTTTTCACATATTTATTTACATTCTATGAACAGATTAGCTTTTGTTATACTCATTTTAGGCATATGCCTAAAATGAATAAGGTTGCGATTTCATTATAATCGAAATATCTGTTCGCGGCCACTCCATCGCTTTGCGCGGACTCTTACTGGACTGCGTAATTAGACGTTTATAACGAAAGACAAACCCGAATTTATTCATTTTACGCATTTTTTTTATAGTAAATGTCGTATTGTATAGGTAACATGTTTCTCGTCAGTATGCTATTTGCCTGCTGCCTGAGGTCAGAAAGTAATTTATGGACGATGAAATTAGACATTATTATCGATTGAACTGAACATGGTAATTAATATATTTATGCCCGTAACTGTTTAAACCCCCAAGTGTAAGTCTACATCACTATATCGTGGGCATTGCAGGTGACGTCGTGAGATGACGTAAGAATTAATCGTAAAGAAATATCTTGAAATGAAACCCACGGCCGACGTGAATCTGTAAAGTGTCTCTGGGAAATTTAAAAGATCCAGTTGTGGAGACTTTGCTGTTTTTCGTTCGTTGTTCGTTTTCTGCACAATTAATTAATATACCGCCACAACATGTTAATTAACTGAGAGTAGCATATACACAAATCACGACTTTAGAAATTGGGCAAACGTAAACAAAATTTCAAATATTAGGGAACCCAGTAATGATATATGGCAAGCGATTATTCCAGTATTAGATATTCAGTGAGGCTGCAGTAGGAGGCGCATAGATACGCATGCATAAGCAATTTGGCAGTCGGCGAGTGTTCGTGCACCAATAAATAGGTCAATAGTTACAGTTTAGTGAGATTCAACAATCGATTCATTGTGTATTTGCTTGGTTTGAAGTTTTTGTGTACTACAAGATTACTTGTAGAGTAATTAACAAACTCCATTTTGACAAGCTTGACATTGTTATTTATACCCTGTGTTGCCTGTGTGTACACTTGTGTGCGCTTGATAGCTAGTTGACCTGGATACGCCAGTATATGCAGTGAACCATTCAGTAGCTTCTCTGGGATTGGTTGTCCTAATTTTATATATTAATCCTCTAAAACTCTATGGTCGTATATAGAATAATTTCTATTTGGCTTTTATTAAAAATAACACTACATATGTATCTAAAATCACTATTAATAATATGACTTGTTTACAAGCTGTGAAACATACGCGTGGGTAGACCCGAATGTCTTAATAGTGCACGTGGCTACAACCACTATGCTGACTCTAAATGCTGCTACCACGTCCTTGGTTTCACTTAGTGCAAAAGTCGTTTGAAATTTTAGCTGTGTTTTGTACTATTAAAAAAATAAATGAGCTAGGTCATTTCTAAGAAACATTATTATTACATTACATTATTATTTATATTTTTTTCAAATTTCACAGTATACCAGGCCACTCAGAAAGTATTGGGGAAATTTTTTTTTGAAGTAATAACTTCTTATGGGAGGGTAAACCGCTTCGTTACGTAACGCGTTACGGCGCCAGTCTGTCTGGCTTTCCTTTCTCTCACGCATACGGCAGCGGATTAGTTTAAGTTATCACTTCTGTCGGGCGTCCCCAGACGCACACGTTTTTTAAGTATGAGAGACTGGCCAGTTATAATCTATTTTGAAAATATGTTATTTATAACTAAAAATAGATACGTTCCAATTACAAAATTTCCCTTCACGTTAATAGCTAATTTAAATTACCGTGTCTCATTGAAGAAGGGAACTGCGCCGAAAACATTTTCGCGCTATGATTATTTACGATTTCAAGTGTTACCTGAAACCGGACCAATCGTATGATAGACTTTACATGGCATTCATGGATGAAGGCCCTTCCAAGGCAAGGTAGGTATAATGAATTCTTTTTTTTTATATACTTCGTCGGGAGGCATACAAGCATACGGCTCACCTGATGTAAAGCGGGTACTGTAGCCTATTAACGCTTGCGATATACTGTGAGATCAAGGTACTTCCCCAGACGGGCTGCTTTGATGCGCCCTACCTCTCTTAAAACATCCAGACCAAGACAAACAGACATGTTCATGCACACAAATGTTTGCCTTGTGTGGGAATCGAACCCACGAGCGTTGGTGTCAAAGTCGCGTCATTCACGACTGAGCCACCGAGCTCGTCAATTCAAGCGCGGTCAACTAACTTTGTGGAATGAAGAAAGAAGTGGTCGCCCTTTGACAGCTGTTACGGAAGAAAACGTGCTAGCAATGAAAAATTTAATCCAAGACAATAGGCGAGTTACGTATCAGGAGATTCACATACTGTAGATTGGATAGAGAAGCCTTCACGAGATTCTACACTTTCATCTTCGCGAGAGGAGGATAGTTTCACGCTGGGTGCCGCACAACCTCACCGTTGCTCAGAAGCAGGTGGAATGGTGCCGTGATATGATAAACAAACTTGAAGCAGGCTGGTCTCGGCGTGTTTACGATATCATTACAGGTGATGAGTCCTGGATTTATCGATACAATCCAGAAACGAAGCGCCAGTCGATGGTTTTGGGTGTTTCAAAACGCATCAACGGCTACCAAAGTGAAGCGATCTAGAAGCGGGCCGAAGATTTTGATCGCGAAGTTTTTCAATTTAACTGGTTACCTGGTATCATTTCCTTTACAGAACCAAAAAAGCATCAACTCCGAATGTACCAAATGCTTGCTAGAAGTTTTCTCTGTTGTAATTAACAAATGACCAAACAAATGGCTATGCGGGCTACTGCTCCACCACGGCAACGTGCCCGCACACACCGCCCTCAAAACGAGGGACTTCCTGGACAGCACGTCGGTCAAACTCCTGGGTCAACCTCCTTACAGCCCTGACCTAGCACTGAGCGTGTGACTTCGTTTTATTCCTGAGAATAAAAAATCTGCTCAAAGGGATACAATTCTCGTGGCCGAAAGATGCGCTCAGTCAGCGTTTGAGCAGGCTGTAAATGAGGTGTCTGGAAAAAATGTTTCGAAAACTAGTTAAAACCCATGAAACTTTGTATGGAGACTGGTGAGAGTACTGTGATTTAATAAAAACATATTTACATATATATAGAACACTTTAAGTGTCACACGTACCTACACCTCATCTAAGTATTGCTATGTCCTTTTTGTTGCACGTTGTTTTCTAGTAGTATGAACATCAAAAAATCCTCGAAGGTGTTTGCGGTGGCAATACACAAACTGATAACTTAACTAAAGTAAGTGGAAAATGGAAATAGTTTGATCGTTTGCCTTATCAAACGTGTTTTTGTATAGAAATATTATAGGAGGAAATGCAATAATATTTAGATAACAATATCATTGGGCATAGAGGGAACAAGTGAAACCTGAATTTTATTGATTAAAAATTGATAGTTAAAAAATATTAGTTCTTAAATTAAATTGTTAGTTTTCATTCTTACGAACTGTAAGAATAAAAACTCTGTTAATAATTAGCTGCTACGAGACCCTTGTAAAATGTTCCAAATAAGTTTTTTCAATACCATTCTCTAAGTTTTTTACTTCCTTATGGCTTTCGTGACTTATCTAATTTGTTAATTTACAACTATTTGCAAAGACCTTACATTCAATGTAAATTTGAAAAGATGAAAACTACTCCGACCTAAAACACGATCGCTCGCTCTGACCGAGACTACGCAAAACCTACTCGACCTACTTTACTGTCGTAATATTAAGCAATTAATATTTTGTAACTAGCAGTGGTGAGCATTAAATCAGACTTTCAAGTGTTTATTTCATAGAACAATGGCATGATGATATGATTTAATTAGGTTTGATGAATTATACTGATTTTAACACGTTCAACCTAATATTTCATTAATAAATACATAAAGTTATTTCAATCGGATATGTACGGTTAGGTTAAGCAGTGAATCGGGACGGCGACCTTGTGTGATCAGCGAATTCGAATTACACTTCGCAAAGCGGATACGCCGTAAGCAGGGCACGCGATACGGCTGTCCTGCGCCGCTACTAACAACGCTCGACTCCCCAAGGCGTCGCCGCCGCCCGCCGTCGCCGCCGCCCGCCGTCGCCGCCTTCGTGCTTCGCCGGCCGGCCGGCAATTCCATCGCTGCAAACGCCAACCTTGCCCCAAAAATCCGTGACCCACATTTGAAACGTCAAAATGCAGCCAGCGTTTTTTATTACAGACATTCTCCTTGAAGTTAACCATTTCATTTGTGAGTATGAGTACGACCGTTTAATTTTAATCAACTAAAACTGAACAGAAACCTTAGAATATATAATTTTTATTGCAGTGAATTAAGAATTTTTATCTTGTTAAAGCAAAAACAATTTTCTATGCTATCATTACAGTTTACGAACAGTCGCAAAACGGTCTGCATTCATATTATAGTTAATGAGTTTCTTCGATATTTAAAAAAAAATGATTTGGATCCAGAAATTTGCAGTGGCAATCCCTGGAACTACTCACTCTGATTTTTTTTACAAATTGAAAACTACTCTATGTACCTATGTCGATCGGCTATATATTAATGTGATAAATATTAGTCATTGTTACAAAATAATTACTTTAAACCTAAGCAGCCGTAGTTAACGGGGCGAGTAGCCAGAGCAGGCAGCGGGTTGTATTTTCTTTCAATTTATTTCGGAATCCTACTTTCATTTGTTACAAATATATTGTGGATGGGATAGTGACTTATGACGATTTATAAATTAAATACCGGTCGACGCGAGCGAGGCAACTGCGGGAAAAAGCTAGTATATTGTAAAGTGGGTCTCGTAGGTCAGCGCATCGATTGAGCAGGACGAGCTAGTCGGCGAGGCGGCCTAGTTGGCGCACATGAGGCCGCGGGCTAGCGCGGGTCGCGGGCCTAATATCTAGGCGCCCTGCATTCGCAGCCCGGCTAACCTCACTCTGCTCTATTTCTGGATATTTGTATGATTCGCCGGTGTTCTATTTGTGTCAAATGAACATCTGTTATCTTCTACATAGTTACTTTTCACTAAACTATAACGTTAGCAAAATTTGTATTCTCACTAAGTATTTGCGTAATCACTATGTAACATCAATTATGTTATAGTACATGATATTATTGCAAAAACAATAATAATAATACAACTGTACAAATGTACACTCTATCTTATTTACTTGTTATTAGTTACGATTTGCTTTGACAATGACTTTGATGTCGTAACTTAAAACTCCATTTAAAAGGTACAATAAATCCAGTCAGGCATGTAGGTCAACGTCAGTTGTCGTCAGGAAATTAATATTGCGTAGCTCCGATGGTGATGCAAGACGAGAGAACGCTAACGTTTTATCATTTACTCGGCGAGATAGTGGGCGTTTGAAGGTTTCATTTTGATAGGGATGACGTCACAGATTGCTAAACGAAATGACTCGAAACTACGTCATCGTACGTCGGCGTGAGAGCCATTTCGCGTAGGCCCACGATGTGATGACGTCACGGGTAAAATGCTACCGCTCTGCTCTTTCAACAGCAGCGGCGAGCGCGGGCGGCCCGCTGAGCGTAATACACCGCACTTGTATACGTAAATAAAATCGCTAGCTAGCGTTTGTCTTACGTAATTGAACGTGAAATCTGCACAAGGACGTGTTCGCCGTTTCAACACAACACCCCAGCCATGATGCCATAATCGCATCATTTACGTGCGACGCTTAGAGAAGTGAGCGTTTCACCTTGAGATGCCTGTAAGCGTGGTTGCCTCTCTATTCTTAGATATTGAAGCAGCAGTAAATGTGTTTGAGAGGGCTGGAGTCCAGTACGCAGGCGTGGTGACCCAGCCTGACCCAAAAACAGAGTCCAACCGCCGCGCCCCGACTTGCCAGTTGATAACGGATGCGGGAACCTGTTCATCTCACACGGACACCGACGCACGGAACGCACTCTATGTCGATGGCTTGGTTACCGTTACGCAGGCCAGTGCCGCGCTGGCCGGTCGATCTGGTGTTATTTACCAAGTAAACAAAGTATAGAACTGATTACAGGCTCTGTAAAGTGTTGCATTCCAATTTATTTACCTATATTTATAGGTAAAGCAGTATCGTAGTGTTGTGACTGAATTTAATACATAACGTCAGAACGCAAGCAAGTATACGGCCCATCTGATGTAAAGTAGTTACCTATTATTGCTTTAGCTACGCTGCTAGCATAACAACTCCTCAAGAGTTTACAACGATCCCCTACGGAGTTATTTGGCCTGATCTTCTGTGAGGTGGAGGTACTTTCTCAGACAGGCTGCTTTGGTTCATCCTATCTTTTTTTCATCAAAACCTCGTTAGTTTACAAGCAGGATGCCCACGTGTAGGTCAGGTTAACTTTGACTTTTAATATAATAGTGAGTTACCTACACCCCTGACTGACTGACTGAATGACATGTATAGTGTCACAGACGCTGAAAAAGAAAAAATGATCCTAAAAACTGTTGCATCAAAAGGATTTTGAGAGAATATTCCTCGAATATGCTAAGGATGCATTGAACAATATTTTTAGAAATACCTACGGAATGCATTTAAAGTTGCCGAAATGGTAAAAAATATACGCGTAACCTTCCTAGATTTAAAATGACACAGTTAATTCACAAGTCTAATCATGAAATAAAGAAAACATAAGGAAAACGTAAGTGGAGGTCGAGTTTCGAATGCGGGCTATGCGTCGCCGCTGGTTCAATATCAGCGATTCTGGGTCAGTGGGTCACCAGGCCGGAGCGCCCGCGACCCGCGCCCCTGCTCCCCGCTACGCTTGCAATTAAACAACTCGCGCTTCACTTACATAAAAAGTTCTCCACACATTTGCATCGCGCGTGTGACGTTCTCTCAATGAACTAAACGTGTTAATTTATACCGCAATGACACTGGCTTTCCTCCAAACAAAATATGCATAACGTGAACATCCATTGTCGTTTCCATTATCTTTAACCAGTTACAAATTGACCTTCGCTTTCGAGAACAAAACATATACGTAATGAATGATCATTGTTTGTTCGGTAGCGTCAATGTTTTTGTGTTGAATGTCTACATTCTACAGTTGGGAGGGATGTGCGGCCCGTCAGTCGTAAGTGCTGTAATTTGTGACAGTCGCCCACGTGGTAACGGTCATCGTGTGTTACTGTTAGCTCGAGCCGAAACGAGTAATTTTGCCTCGCTGAATCAGCGCGCCCGCTCCGACGACGCGCGTCACGCCAAAAGCTCTGAACGAGTTACCTATCCGGTTTCAACGACGACGCATTACAAAGTATTTATACCAGCTCCAAACTTATTTGGTTTCATTTCGATTTAAAAAAATATTCATTAGTGACATTACGATTATACGTTACGATAGATATCCTTTCCAATTTAAAACAAAATTAAGATTCACACTTTGTTCTGCAGCCGTTTAGATAATAGTAGGTATTGAATCATTTAGCTATTCCAAGGCGAGAGCATTGAGGTCACCCACAAAGGGCCGACCTTGCCGTCACTACTGGCTTGTAGGAGGACCACCGCCTCGCGGCAAAAATATATCAAGGTCTTCGGAATCTAAGAGAAATAAAACGTTCCATTTGCATTATTAACTCAAATAGCAAGTTTGACGAAAAACTCGTCAAGAGTGTCATACAGAAATACAATTTTACTTGGGAATTATCTAACAGTGAGGAATGCTTTATGAGTAACCAGTAACGGTTTTTTGACATCATTACGGGGTCAATCATGTCGCTGGTGTACGCTGTTGTATTTAGGTCGAATACATTAGACTGTACTATTTCTAATGAGATCACCAAGTTGGTCAATGTTCGATGAAAAGTAATATTATAATAAATACTACAATGATAGTAATAGTATATTTACTATTTTGGGACAATATACTAAGATTTTATAAACGATTTTCGTAGATATTACTACGAAACTAAAAAGCAAATTTGGTGAAGACTTTAATATCTTACATTATTTAGTAGTAAATTTAATTATTAATTAACTGAAGGTATAGCCCAAAACAAAGATAATGTTATTTGAAGGAGAGGAAACTAAAACGAACTTAAGAATTACGGCTGATGTTGTCGTCTTGGAACAAAGGAATGACATTGTATGTCTTGGATGCACTTTTAGCAGGGCTGAAAGGCACACAGATACAGATGTGGAAAAACGAGCGAGGGCTGGAATAAATAGTGTTAATGGAGCGTAGGGAAATATTCTTGATAATAAAAATTTGAACCAGAGAGCACAACTCGCTTTACACAACACGGTGTAAGAACTTGTCTATACTACTGCTATGTATTGTATATAATTATAAAAAAAGTGTTGTTTACCAATTATAGTTTACTAGTAGAGTTTAATACTCGTAGAATTCCTCCAGAAATATAAATTTATTCATATAAAGCCTCTATAATTTACGTATTGTTAATGGTTTTTATAGTAGAAATACTTTTAGTCAATATCTTTCACTGAATTTAACATAAATAATTGATTATCTACATTAAACTTCTATAAAAAAAAGATTCAGACCGCAAATATTTGCTGTGGTAGATATCGCAATTTTAGTACCTGCCGTTACGAAACTTTCCAAACCTTATCTTACAATGTAACCGACATATTGTATTAGTTTTAGGTTTATACATCGACTGGAGGAATCCCGGAACTTTGTATGCATTCCCATAAATTATTATTAGGCATTTCCAAAAAAATATTTCCTATATATAGGTTTTATTTAAAATCTTTTACGACAATTACACAGTTAACTATACTCTCCTCTATGCTAATTTATAATCAGGTAAAAATTGTTTGTGTGAATGTAGGGTTATGAGCTAATGGGACTATGTCATCCCTGAGTATTAAAGCTTATTTTTTATTTAGAGGTGTTGTATGTAAATATTGAACACCAGTTCGCACGGGACTAGTTTGAAATAAATATATCAATAAGATTAATTTTAACGTCGTTTAGTTAGTTTTTGATTGTAATTATTAAACATTGGGCGACAACCTGTATACGCGTGTTTGTCATTAATTTGCATGCAGCGAAGAGCCTTAGAGCAGTATGTGGCGCATGCATTTCCCGCAATTCACCTCAAATGACCGTGAATGGATGGGTGGGGGCGGTGGTGAACATTTCACCACAGAATGAATCTCAAAAAGAGATTTAATTTTGTGTTAACCTTCAAATCCTTTCTACATTCAAGTCTAGATCAAGCGATTAGGGCTGTGTAACATTATCACTTAGTAAATAAGTTAGTCACGAGACTATTTTATTGTAATTGCATTTTTCAATTTCGTTCAAGTTTTTGCTGGTACATATGTACAATTACCGAGATGGAATTCATCTGGTAAATATTTAGTGGTTACTTTAAACAAAATCTTTTCGCTTTGTACACCTGCTTGCAACATTAGTAGACTGTAGTAGATGTTTGGAATAAATTATGCATATTATTGTATAAATCATTCAGTGTTATAACCCTTGTAATCAACATGGGTGTGGTGGTATTCCGTTCACCGGTTGGCACCACGACAATCATCTGTCTCCTGGCTGCTCGATCAGTCAAGTTGTGTCGACAAACTCGAGGTTTATCTTATCGACCTTGATTCATTTAGAATCCGTGTCACTAGGCGATGTGATACGAATATCTTCACACATGTTACGAAAATGTTCAAATGCTAGTAATGTACATGTGATGTATGTTTGTTTGCCATCCGAGATGTATTCATGATATAATTAGGTGACATCAATTGGTTACTACATATATCGCCGTTTGGTTTATTGGTCAGGATATATATCAGCATACGACCTACACGATATATTCATGGAAATTGGCTACAGTAGATCAAGGGTCCTTAGAATCAGATTAATAACAAATCGTTCGCAAATTGCTGTAGGAATGGTTATGGTCTTTAGCAACTTTACTCGGGTTTCAGGAACACTATATTGAAATCCATGAAATCGTTTTTTGTAATGTGGAAGTACGTACTTATTTGTCCCAACTGATTCTTATTAAATATAGCTCTGGTTCTTACTAAAGATTGCCACTTTAGGACAGAGCTTGAAATTTATGCCAATATACAGAATCAGAATTAACATCATAACTTAATTGTTAGATCCATAGACGAAAAACGAAAAACTGAGTCAGTTGAAAAAGTTAGTGTCATAACTTTTTTCATTGGCATTCCACTATACGTACTCGTATAGCAATGAGAGTACAAATTACATAGCGCCTGCGCGCGCAGAATGGTGCGTGCGTTTTCTCTTCCCATGGTTTGCTCGGCAATGGCCGACTGCTTGGAAGTTCCGTTCAATCGTACACATTCACAAAAAATCACGTACGACTGGAAATTATAGAAAGAGAAACTTGCAAATTGTATTTACCGCCAATATGTCGTGCTGCGTCGTAACGTCTCTTGGCAGCTTGTACAGCAAATATTCAGAGATTGTCATAGCATAAGTTGTAAACAAACATAATATTGTCAACATACGAGTACAACCTGTTTCGAAATATACAGCATAAACATTAATTCATTGTAATAAGACCATTTGTTTGATAGATCACAACAGTATATTATGATGTTAATACCAAAGTAATTATGAAAGTCATTTGTCGCTTGAGGTGAACATGGACAAAACGGAGTATATATAATAAGTGAAATTTACGTCAGGCACGCAATCGCCACGCAACGCTAAGCGCCATGAGCGTAAGTGTCTTCGTTCCATCGAAAAAAAACTGGACTGGAAAATCTGGAAAACGTATTTGTAATTTGCTTCGAATCGTAACTGCTTTCGCCTGCTATTTAAGTAATGCGATATTAATCACTACGTTGGTAAGTTATGAGCTTGCCTGCAGTCATCAACGACTGCTAACATTTATGTGTTAAATTGGGTACTTATAATAGCAATTTCAAAATTGTGTCGTGGTTTGTGGTTGACTAAAACTTAGAGTGTTAAGCGACCTCAGCTTTTACTGTATTTACTTATAATACGTTTGTGTATTTATACTATTTAGAAATTTATATCCATTGTTATTTACAGGTGTCGGCCGACTTTTTCGCTATAAAACAAAAGAGAGCGACATCGTTAATACATTTTATAAGTTTGAAAACAATGCTGTTTCAATGTCTAAACGTCATTCAGGTGTAACAAATGTTGTATTGTAGTGAAATAAGCGAGTCTGAAACAGTTACTTCAAATGGACAACGCAAGTGTGAATTGCACTTTCACACTCGCCGTAGTTCTATGTTCTGTCGGAACCGTGTCGAATCGGCCCGTTCAATTTACCAACTGCGTCAACGTGCCGGCCACTGCGAGGGAAATCATCGAACACCGCTTGCGCAACACTCGATTATACTCGTAACTTTATTAAACTCTAGAAACGCCCAACCAGCTATATCTGTATTAGAGTGACATTGTATTTTGTTGTAACAAAGCGATACATGCCATTCGAGTTGTCACGGACATTATCGTCTCCGCGTCCCAGTTTGAGGGTTACAAACCGCGTCGTCGGTCGGGTTAGCTGGCTTTAGCCATCTCAGCTAACGGTCCGCCGAGACGCCTGCGTCGCCGGCCGCGCAGGCGCGCACGTGAAAATAATTCTTGACGCGATTTTGTAACGAATGCCGTTATTCAGTTCCGGGCCTGCCGGTGACCTTATTTTTCGACCGAGCACTCTTTATTTTTATATCTTATTGCCTGACACATAATAGGTGTTCGCTCATTCGTTGGTTTTATTTTAAGCTTTAAAGTTACACGGTGATAATTAAAATTAGATACTCTTAAGGATTATTTATTTCCGTTATAAAATATACTTTCGTGAATATTTTTGCTGTATTTTAATAAGTAGGTTGAGTAACGGACGCTGTTCATATTTCAAATAACAACACTCTAATGTAAGCTGCTTTAGGACCTTACGTAATTTCTGTTTGTTTGGTACAAGTGTCAGTAAATTGTGCGTTTGTTTACGAACTTATTCGCCGGCCGGCTGTGAGTCAGTGATGTTTGATAGAGCAAATTCCGCGTAATGTGCCAGTGGATTTGCCGGGTGCGGAGTAAATAACACGTGACGCTATATGCGTTGTATGCCGCGTAGCGCCGCGACGCGAGCGCACGAGGAAATACCGTGTACTGCGTCATGTGGAGATAGAGCCTGTATTTCCCAACGGTTTGTAATGGGGATTTACCTTCCTCACCGCACTGTCGAGGGACAATTCTTTACGATTATGACGCTACTGCAACGATTGATCGTTCAATGTCAACTCAGATTGCAAAACATATTTTTGTTTGCTATCCTGGTACATTAAACTTGTTTTGATATACGACGCTCTATCTAGTTATGACGCAAATACATACCTAACGTTCACAATAATCGGTTTTATTTTGTATCGTTACAATAATAAACGTGAAGTTGCCGTGTTGATAGTGCCTATGTAAACTAATGCGCATCAGACTTTACTTTTGTTTAAAGATGTTACAATTACATATTAAATCTGAAAGTATATTTGAATTTCGCGTATAGCATAACATCTTATTACGCTTTAAAGATATGTTGCTTAAACGCTAAATGTTACAGCATTACAACTTTTTTACAGACTAAATAAAAATACGTGTTCTAATTTATTTTAATACTGCTTAATATGTAGCGATTACGGTAGCCGATAAATGCATAACGCAGATTTTCATTGCAACCCCCGCTGACAACGCAACAACTCATTGAGTAACGTAGACACAAAGTGTTTATATATTCAGAGGTAGAAATAGTTGCGGCTATTATAAAGTTTTATATAAGTATGTATTGGCATAGCATCGACTCGCCGGCACGCGCTGCCCGCCACCCCGCCACAGTACACGCGCGTCATGTTATATCGCGTGCACGTCACTATTTACGCCGGCAAGGCTGCCCGCGCGCAGCTATTTCGCTTCCTCGTTGTGTCATCGAACAAAACCACTACGTATTTACACCGTATTTAGGTAGCGTTGGTTACATTATTCTAGATGAAAACTATAGATTTCTTTTCATTCTTACCTAATTTTGAAACCTAATTAATCTCAGTTTCGCACTGTATTACATAAGAATGCAAAAAATTACACATATCTAAAATAAGTCTTACTTTCTTTTAAGACGTAATCATTGTCATCGAGATCAATCACTCATTATATTTCCGATCAACATCCATTTAAGTAACTCATCTGTCAGTAAGTGGTTTTTAATTACATTCTCGTTTCAAGTAAGTGCATCGTTTCTCGGAGCATTTACGCACTGATTCTGGTTATGGCAAAAAGTTAATAAAGTGAAGGTAATACAACAAGTTGGCAAACCTTCAGCGAACCTTGGCAAATACATCGAGGGTCAGAAGAACGAGCCGGGTCAAACGGGTAATTACATTGATTTTATACATATTGTATACAATTTGGCTGGTACAATTAATTGGCGATAAGGCAAGGTGCAGAGTGACGCATGCCGGTTGGTAACCGACGCCGTGTCGGCCGGCTCGTCGGGATTACTCTTACTGCGCCCGCTCTACTTGTTTACGAGGTCGATTTAATTGGAAGACAGTGCTTTTAATAATATAGTTATATGGGAACTGATAAAGCTATGATCCATTTTTATTGACAATGTATCGATAAATATGAACTTTCATCTGAGAAACGAATTTGTTACAGTATAGATAGAACAACTGGAAATACATTGAAATGGTAGAATCGTAATACTAGTCTACAATCTCCAGATTTAGTTTTTAATTTATAATAACTAAATCTGGAGATTGTTAAACATCAGTATAGTTTTGACGGTCTTACGAGATATCTGTTATTTAGCGCGTCGCTTGTGTACTGCGTATTATAACGGTAAGGTCGAATTTAAACATTTAGCACATGCGTGTTGGTAGAAACAGAGATAGGTACAGACGTGCACCGCATAACTCTAACTTGACCTGCTTATTACAACATTTTTTGCAGCCGCGAAGCCTTATGGTATAATACAAAGACCATGTAATATTAAAGAAAATTATGTTTACATGTTTTTTCGTCAAATATATACGTTTACGTGACAACATTAATCGTTTCGTAATAGTCAATTACTCTAATATCATTAAAATGATTACCTTATGCATCAGTTACTGTATGCCACTATAATGTGTATTGAAGATAACTTTATTTATATTTTTATATATGTATTCTATTACAAGTATTTAATTAATTACTTATTACATCATTCATTACAATGATTTATACATAAGCAGGTACACTGGGTGCTACAAAAAATATATCTATGACAAAGGATATCCTGCCTGTATGGTATTACGAGATATAGCGATAGGCCATTGCCCTTTATTAACATCAATAATAGGTATTCGCAAAAGGTATGCATTATCATATCATTTAAAACAAGATTAGGTTTGAGTACATTTACATACATACTTATATTTTGTAGTAGAGTTCTTTGTTCTTAGGATCTTAAATTGATTGCGAGACTTTTCATAAGTCTGTTATCATTGTGATTAGCAATAAGCACCCGCCAAAGCTAGATAACTATTCAGGTAGATAATATGATGATAAAGCCGAAATAAATAAAATTATTTGCAAACTGATACAGAACAAATGAATTTGAATTATGATTGATGTTGAGTGACGCATGACAAATAATAATCTTGCAAAAATTTTATAAAGTAGTCCATTTTATAATTGATATTGAAAAGTACATCCCTATTCTAAGGTTTAACCACTGAGTTTATTGTTAAAACAAAACAACGGCCCACTGACACGCTCATCCGAACCTGAGGTAAAGACGTGAAACTACTATAAAATATTTCTTTTGTACCGAAATATATAATATCTGTCTTGTTCCAGGAAGGAAACAACGGTAAACAAGTCACGAATTCTATGACATATTTCAAGACTTATTTATTATACTAGTATTATGATGCAAAGCTGTCTCCCATGTAATCATGATGCTCTACAGATTTACGTCTGTGGTAATCTTGAAGAGTGTTGTCTCAATGTCAGGCGAGAGCGGGTGCGGCTTCTCGCGATAACATGTACTTGATAAACGAGCCGGGGGCTGGTGCCGTGCCGCTGATGCAGTGCAGTGCACGATGCACGTGGAGCCGGGGTCAATAGCTCACTGCACGCGCTTCAGCCGCTTCACCCGCGCGCCGCACGCGCCCCCGCTCACCACGAACCTTTGCTTTGTCCCATTGCAGGGACCATGGTATATCTTACATATACCACCGGACATTATACTTTGTGGTAAACTTGTAAGTAGTAAGTACGTCATTGGATTTTTTAAACAAGGTAATCGAGCCAGGCTCGCTTATTGGGACAGTGAGAACATCGTTGATGTCTTTTCTACGCGCGTCCTATTTACTTTCTTTTACCACGTAAGTTTTCTATTAGTAGATAAATTATACTGTTATGCAATAGATTAAATATTGGCTGAGTTATTGTGCTATTGAAATGCTGTGAATTTTCGTACATCCTGTTAGAAACGCAGTTGTACTTGAAGAAAATACCAACAAGCAAAAGTCATTATAGAAACGTAGTTCGAGCTACATTTCATTACTCACCTCAGCGGTGGGCGCATGCACTTGCACCAGCAGCTCGTCGGAGTCGTGGTCGTGGTGGAGTACTTCGGCGCGTACCTCGCGGCCATTGTGCGTGAGATAGACGCGCTGCGGGCGCTGGAGCCGCACGCCCGTCATGCCGCGGAAGCCGGGCCCGATGAGCTCGGCATCGCGGTATTCACGAGTGCTCTTGCCACCATCAAACCGCACTGTGTAGCGGGTGTTGGGCGTCAAGTTGATGCAGTTGTTGTTTTCAAGAAACGATGAGGGCGTCTTCACCTCCTGAATCATACCCGAGTAGTAGAGTCCGTCGTCGCCGAGCGCGGCGACGCGCGTACCTATGATGGATCGTTTCGCCAGTCGCTTGCCGGTCGACATGATGCTCTCAGTCCACACACACTCTGGGCTATAAAACACTGCGGGCCTAACGGTGTCCGGTGGCCCGCTTTACCGATATCTCACAAGATCACAAAAAATTCAAATCGCCCGGCGTACGCGTTTCGCGGGGTAGCCGTCACAGAATTTGGGAAAACTGCGGAAGTTTCGACGCGATTCGGCACGCTGTATGCGGTCCGGCTCCTCAATAGGCCGGGGCTGGTCGCGGATCTCGCGCGGAAACATAATACGAGGGCAGGGTCCTCGAGGATCGGGACAAAGGAAAATCCTTTCGCGACGGTAAACTTCGCAGAGGAGCTCACAGCGAACGACCTCTATAAACGCGGTTCAAACGAGAACTGACGTGAAGTGGCGTGTATGCGGCGCGACCGGCGACACCGGCCGGCCGGCGAGCGGGAGCGGCGACTACCCGTCTCGCTTCTTTGTTTTGATATACTCAGCTGTTCGTGGGAGCGAGAGGGGAGACGCGACCTCCCGTATCACGACTGGCGCGTGAGTGAAAGAGGTGCACTCGGCCGCCTTCGCGGTTAACGGAGAAGATCGGGCGCGCTCGCTATTTTTGAGCGGGCGGCTGTAGTGAAGGCGGGGGCGGGCGGCAGCCGCCCACGAGCGACATTGAGGCGCGGCGGATCGCACGTGGAGTGTAACGGGATTGCACAACGCACCTCAGCGACACCGGCCGGTCGGGCGCGCCGACGCGACGCTTCGCCGCCGGTACCACTCCGCTCGCTGTTAATTCGTGACACAGTTTCTATTCGGATTCGGGGTCGATTCAAATGTCAAGCAGATGCATCCACTTATGCAACACTTGCGTGACCCCGCGGCGCTGCTTCTACACACAAATCAAAGATAACATTTACGCATTAGTAGCAGAGAAACCCTTTATTTCTATTTACTTACGTTTCGCTATCTGTTGCTTAATGAAAATCAAATAAACGGTTTATTGACTCATTACGATATCTATTTAGCTCTACCAAATGAAATATTTAATTAACGAAGTCCTAGTTACCTGAACTAAAATACAATAAAAATGCGCACGTGTCCTAAATAGATCTAGAACAATACAGAATTACTCTACATAATAATAAGTGAAGAAAATAATCTAGTTTTCAACTTCTCAATACATGATAGTCGTTAAGATAAGAGAGGTACGTCATAGCCCGATTGGGGAACTTGACGTTAAAATGCATCCAAATAATAACGAAGGGTTGTTCGTGCGAGTGTTGAGGTTACTACTAAGTTTTGTAGGAGTTGCGGAGTTAGCAGCGAGGGTACGGTAACCACTTTACAGCAATGTACCATATGACCGTACAATATTATGCTTATATGACTCTCAACGTTGTAAAAACAAAGTACCTACTTATGACGCATGTAAGAAGTTATATTTCTTTCGAATATCAAAATAAAAGTAACTAAAAAATATGTTCGCTTGCCAGTACTCTACATTTGTAAAACATAACGATAACATGATAAATTATAAATAAATATCATGTATAATTTAAAGACACATACACACATATATATATATATATATTTACATACAAAAGGTATACTCCTTTTGGAGCATGGAAGATTCTTCAAAAATAAGTAAGCAATTACGCCTTTTCTTTATACAACTTCGGGAGCCATCCAAGCATAGGGTCCACCTGATGTAAAGCGATTAGTAGTCTATGAATATATTAAATATCACTCGCGCGATACCACCTCTTCTGCTAACACAGCAAATCCTTTGGAACTTTTTGGTGACCTTACTGACGCGCAAGAACACAACACCCGTCCATGGACTTGTTATTTGGCTGCGGTTTTCTGTGAGGTATAGGCATTTCTCCAGATGGGCTGCTTTGATGCGCCCTACCTCTCTTAACCCTTCACAAACATCCACACCAAGACAAACAGAGATTGTTCATGCATACAGATATTTGTCTTGTCTGGGAATCGAACCCACGAGCGTAGGTGTACATTTAATGTAACAGCGCGTTTCACCACTGCGCCACTGAGGTCGTCAGAAATACATCTATATCATATTCTACTAATTTGCATATTTTTAAAAGGTGAACAAAGTATATTGAATATTGACTAGATGCAATTTCTTGTAGTTGACTGGCTGTATACTCATAGAGTGTATTGGTCATCGGTAAGATCAGTGAGTGAGCGACGAGCATCGGTAGTGGAATTGAGACGTGAGAGTGATATTCCTTGTTTGTCAATCGTTTATAGTTTGGTAACAAAACAAGGTGTCTATGCATTAAAAACCCACGTGTTACTCCATCCCATTCATCCGTGTTACTATATACATGACGTGGATGGGACGGAGATACTCGTAGTAGGTACCATTCCATTCCCTTCAAGTCATATATACAGCGACCTTTAGACTTTACAGGGCGTTGACTACAGGAGCTTATTTAGCGGTGATATGTTGATTTAGAACCAATTACAAAGTTTAAAAGAATAAGAAAAGTAAAGAATGACGAAACAGATATATAACGTGAATGTAGAAGTAAGAAGGATAGACGCCAAAACAGGGCAAGACTCACGTACACAAATTGGACATGTGTTATCAAGGTGGGGTCAGAGGCTCTAGGAACTGGCGAGCATGCATTATAAAAGCTATTAACGTTAAAGAAGACGATGAGGTACATACAAATACAAATTTAGTATACAGATGCCGGGTAATTTGTTTACCGGTTTTATTACAGTTTATATTTTGAGAGGTAAGTTCTCTTTGTTGTGTCATTAATGAGACAAAATCCTGGGGTAACGGAAAAACTAATATTATGGAATGGATGTGCAGGAGTGGCATGTGTATTCGATTTCATCATTATGCAACCAGACGTATGGAGGACTTGTCATATTATATTATGTTTTAAAACCCCGCCTATTCGCATAAGGCGTTAACCTTTCAGTATCACTATGCGAACAACAATATTGTGGTACGGCCCTAAATTTAAAAAATGTCACAGTCATTTTTTATTGTGTAAATGTCTTTTTTGTGTAAGTACAGGGGGACTGTAATCTAAAAAGTTTAGAACTCCGCTGTACCTGACCTTACAAGTTGCACAGTTGACCTCGGTTGTGCCTCAGTGAAGCACTTAGTCTCTGGAAGCCATTCTTGGTAAGTTAATATAGCGTTTAGGTTTCGTGAGAAGGGGCGCACAGGTAGAGCGCCTGGATAACCCCATAACACCATCACCAAAGGGGTCCGAGTAGGAGATGCTGAAAATAGTCCCACCGCTCAACTTCCAGCATAATCCCAACGCTGCGAACAGCGGCTTACTTTACGTAAGAGCCGAATGCCCTAGGAGTGGCCCAGACAAAGAGTAACAAGGGGTTGGTACCAGCTCATAGCCCTGTCGTGTATGACCGGAAATAGAGCTCTACCTACCTACAAATTCGACACTACTACGATTTACTGTATACATATATTTGAATCCATCAAATTTATTATATTATTGTGGACATACGAGTATATCTACAATATTTGACTTATTTCTCCTTTACGGTTATACTATTTTTATGAAGTTGCTTGTATGTGATGTTTCTTGAACTCCTTAAGCAATTGAGCTCGTTATTGTTACAAGTTTAAGATAAACTTGATGAGTTAGCAATAAATATTGTGAGTAATAAATATTTTGATGATGCGATCCTTTGTTTATGACGGTAGAGTAGAACTCAATTCTACAGTTAGTATAGAGCAAGGCAAATCTTAATCTGTATATGTAGGTCGCCTATACGACGTTGAAGATTTCAAATATTTGCATGCATCAAGTTTACGGTCATAGTTAAATACCATTGCCAACACGATACGCCTACGTAATGTGGTTATGTGGCTGTGTTGGCTGCGTTTATACTACGAATTGTGGAAAGAGGTCAGCCGCTAAGTCAACATAAGTGTGTGAATTTTCACAAAACATGTCACTTAATCTCGGATCACGATAAAACTTACGTGCCTACATATATTATTAAAATACACAGCGTTAACGACATAATTTTATCCTATTTCTATTTTTAATTTTGGATTTTTTTTAAGTACTTTGAAGGATGATCTCTTATTTATGTTCGTAATAAAACAGCTACCTGATTAGACTAAGCGTTTTGTATAGCAGGTCAGATACACAATGTGAAAGTGGAAGCATGCAGGAGCGAAGAAAAACCAAGACTCGACCTAAGCCCACATTTTATTTCTAAACTTCAGGTTTATGCAACCCCTATATCGTTTTTGATGGTAATATTCTCTTCTGCTGTTAAGGATGTGGGCAACATCATCGATCAGACACTTTCGTGGGCTCTACAAGTTAATGCAGTTAGTCGAATGATTTTCGCTTCACCACATTCTCTAAAGCGTCTGCAATATTTCCTTCCTTTATCAACTAAGATAATGCTGGCTCGCTCTTTGTTGCTTCCATTATTGGATTATGCAGATATTGCATACCTCGATTTAACTCAGGAGTTACTCGATAAGATGGAACGTCTGCAGAACCAATGTGTCAGATTTGTCTACGTGCTCTGTAAGTTGTTTGAACATATTTCAAAGTATCGCCAGCGTCTTGAGTGACCACCGATTAGAGTTCGCAGGAACGTCCAATTACTCTCACAACTATTTAATATCCTGTACAGTAAATATGCTCTAAATTACCTTTGCAAACGAAAGCAATTTCGACATGGTGACGACCGTCTGCGTTCGAGTAGTATTCCAATTCTTAATATACAAACTCATATTTCGAAAGCTTACTCCAACTCCTTTACTGTCTAATCGGCAAAACTGTGGAATTCACTCCCATTGAATGAAAGATTGGCCCTCTTTTGAGTTTTTCAAATCTCGTTGCCTTGGATTATTCAGTATAGACATGGAAGCCAAAGAATAATGTTCATCTTGAGAAATGTTCTTGATTCCACTACATTCTCCTAGAGTTTGCGTAGATACTTATGTATGTATGATTTTTCTTTTACTTTTATTTTCTTTGTGTTATATTTTGTATTTGTTTTTACTGTTCCAATGACTCATTGCAAACTTATTAAGCATACGCTTATTTATTAGTTCATGATAATTTAGTTAAATAAGGTTCAGCTAGTTTCTCTGCCTATTGATGTATTACATATTTCTATCCAGCCTATAAAGGTTGGCTAGAAGAGATCTCTTATAGATATAAGTCCGCCTTTGTACATACTAAAAATTTGTAACTGTATCTGTTATGTATTTGTGCAATAAAGAGATTACAACAGCTACAACTACTTACCTGTCCAACACTATATTGTTTTCGAAATCTTAGCAACTAACCATTACATAGGTACACGAGCAGTTTCTGTTTCCAAAATCCCAATGAACATTTTGTCTAGCTTCATTTATTCAAAAACTCGGAGTCCTGAATAGAGTGCACCGATTCTTCACGCCGGACCAGCTTTGTCTACTTTATAAGACTCAAGTTCGGGCCTGCGTGGAGTATTGCTCACATGTCTGTGACGGCTCCGCACAGTATCTTCTCGAGGCTCTCGATAAGTTGTAGCGACGGGCTATCCGCTTAATCGACGACGAAGAGGTCACCAAAAACCTAGAACCTCTTCAACTCCGTAGGGACATTAGCTCGCTAAGCGTATTTTACCACCTTTACCATTGCGAGTGCTTTGAAGAATTGTTTCTCTTATCCCACCCTCTCCCTTCCGTCATAGAACCACATGTGCAGCCTTGCGATGTCATTGTTTCACTGTCGAGAAAATTTCTTCGCGTACCAAAGAGTTCGGAAACTCCTATCTCTGTCGTACCATTAACAAGTGGAACGCCTGGCATGTGTTTCCTCCTTCCTACAATATGGGATCCTTCAAATGAAGTGTGAAGAAACATCTTGCGGGCCAGCATGGCAGCGTCAACTGACAGGACACTGTGTAGTGTTTTGTCAGTTGCAGTTGCGATTTTGGCTACTCTTTCGCATACAATCAGGCAAAGCAGAACCACTATGCTGAGCTTATATAAATAAAAAAAAATATAACTAAATATAAATATAAATAAAATTGAAGTGTCTGTCTGTGATTTCAAAATAAAGCCTTTATCTTAAGCTCATATTATTATTTTCACGTTAGCAAAGCCTAAATACGCTATTTTAACTTTTTTGTCTGTTTGTCTGTCTGTTTGTTAGTCCGGGCTAATCTTCGAAATGGCTTATCCGATTTTAACGGGACTTTCACTGGTAGGTAGAGGACTGTTCAGAGCAGAATATAGGGTACTTTTTATCCCGTAAATATTTAGGGTTCCTGCGTAAAAAAGAAAAAACTGTTAAAATTAGGGGGAAATATCTTCCCCTTCGGGGCAATTTTATTTTTATTATTTTCATAGAATACGTATTTTTTGTAACATAAAATAACTACGCAACTACGCATTTTTTATGTAATATAAATAAAATACATATACGTTGCCTCCTGTAAAGGTTTTCTTGCGTTTTAGAATGCCTGGCTTTGAATGATTTTTGTGATCGAAGTATTTGATAACTCATGAATGCATTTCACTTAAATCTTAAATCGACATTATTCCTTGAAACATATTTCTCTAGTTTAAGTCTATTGACAATTACAGAGGATTCTCCATACTTTACTACGAGTAGTACAACCTGCATAGTATAACAATAAGAAACAAATGGAAGATATCGGCAATTCCAAACGAGATCAAGACGAATGTAATATTTAAAGACTATGGTAATTTTTTATTTTGGTATATTTTGTCAGGGTTAGGCTTTACCTTTGACAATATATATAATTCTTAAATCACTGATAGTTTACCACAATTGCCTAAATGTTATGGCGGAATGGCTTTGACGAGCTCGGTGCGCAGCGGTTAATAACGCGACTTTGTCACCGGCACTCATGGGTCGGTTCCAACACAGGACAAACATTTGTGTGCATGAACATGTCTGTTTGTCTTGGCCTGGGTGTTTTTAAGAGAGGTAGGGCGCATCAAGCAGCACGCATGGGAAGTACCTTACCTCACAGAAAACCGCAGCCAAATAACAACTATCTGTTGGGCGGTTGTATTCCTGCATGTGAGTGAGGTCACCAGTAAACTTCTAAGGAGTTGCTCTATTAGCAGCAGAGGTGGCACCGCGCAAGTTTAATGTATTACAAGCGTTCGTAGGCTACAGTAATCGGATAAGTTGGGTCGTGTGCTTATATGTATACCGTCTGATGTTGTAAAAAAAATGTATGAAATTAAAATACTGTGAAATTTAATACCGTAAACCGTAAATCATAACTATAATAAACTGACACAGTTGTATCGTGAATCAAATAATGACTTATTGTTTATAAACTTTGATGTCATAAACTTCAAATAGTAATCCAGACTACAGTGCTTATGTAATAAACGTTGCAAATCGATAATACTCTGAATTCTATCTATCTTGTGCTGTATGTTTAGGAAACTTGTGTGGAACCAAGTAGTGTGGGATTAAGCAACACGAACGATTTGATTCAGACAAGAGTCTGAGAACAGAAAGACAAGTCAGAACAAACAAAACCAAGCTTAACAAATGAGCAACCTAATAGTTTTATATGCAGTGATCTAGGGACAAATCTAGGGAGGAGCTTGATATTTGTGGAACGTCATACCTCTTCGGTACGACACAAACATTATACCTAGTTCGCCTCATTAAATAATTTAATTTCTGTTCTTGTCTGAGTTCTAGTGCCTATGAAGAGCTCGGAGGCGCAATGGTTATTAACGCTACTTTTACACCAACGATCGCGAGTCCGATTCCCACACAAACAATCATTTGTGTGCATGAACATGTCTGTTTGTCTTGTTCTGGGTGTTGAGAGGCAACGTCGCTGCTGTCAGAACGCTTAAAGGAATACCGAAACGTCATGTACGCATTTTGACATACGCCGCGCTGCAGCGGAGATGCAGTTGTTTAGCAGAACTGCCTATGGGGGCTGTATAAGAATCTTCTTGAATACAGGCCTAGTCCGCAACAGCGGTCGAGATGTGAGTGCCGGGTCTGTCGCAGAGCAGCATGGGCCGCTTTGGCCGGAGTGATTGTATGGTTGATGTGCGCGATCATATTCAAGCAACTAGTCTATGTAGACCCCTGACTTGCTGCTCGCCAAACATTTTTTATACCACAAGGATGGAAATAAGCATACGGCCTGCCTGACGGCGAGAATAAGATGATAGAATGGCCACGCAGCATACAAGGACGTGGGATGTAATTTTGTTTTTATATTACGTCGGGAGGCATACAAGCATACGACACACCTGATGTAAAGCGGTTACCGTAGCTTATAAACGTTTGCAATACATTAAGTTTTACTAGCGCGATGCACATCTGTTGCTGCCACAGCAACTCCTTAGGAGCTTACTGGAGACCTCACTCACACTCAGGAACACAACAATCCTCTAGGGACTATCTAGCTGCGTTTTTCTGTGAGGTAGAGGGGACTTCCCCAGACGGGCTGCTTTGATGCGCCCTACCACTCTTAAAATGCGCCCTACCTCTCTTTACCTCTTACCTACATTTCCAACCATACGTCATAAATGAAATCAATTTGGTAGTTGATTAAGCAAATTCTACAGTCAACTTGCTGTAGTTAGCAAGTTGGATGGATGCAAATGAATGCTGTCAACCGCGAACAGCGCAAGCCTTTTTTCTCCCTTCAGGCATTGATGCGTTTAATTCCATTATCTACGGGGGTAATTGATAGTAAGCTAGTGAGTCCCTTTACGCTTAAACTTTTGCTGTTCACTTTCTGCTAATATTATACGGTAAATCACATATCACGCTCTCTTGGAGTGCAATCAATGGCGTTGAGATTGTTAGACATGTTAGATTTCTTGTAAGTAACTATCCGTCGGTCCACGTTGGCATACCATTCTGATTTATTACCTATAGAAAAGATAATTAGGCGTATAAAGAAGTGTGAATTTCAAACTTCTGGGAGCGCAATGTAGTAGCTGACTGTTGACTGTCACTCCAGTAGCTGCCGCTGGCTACTCTGGCTGGACTGCGAAGCCAAATGGTCTGCCTGTATAATCGCCTTTTCTATGAAATACTCAAAAATAATGCGCATGTAAATTATGCGTACAAATTATCATGTTATAGTGGATTCGTTAAAACTACTCTGGTACATATATCTACAACTTATTCACTCCAATCTACTTCTTTGCAGGGTATATTATTAATAGGCGAAATTAGGTTATTTGTCTAGTAGACTTTTAGTGTACGAGTGACTGATAGAAGGCAAAGTACGTAGAATTAATTAATTAAATATTTTTTGACAAATTTCACATATACAATAGTCTCAATGTAACCTACAATGTGTTTAATGTTTCTTCTATAATGTGAGTTAGTCATTGACATATATTATGTTCATTACATCACTATTTTCTTCGGATGTACAATGTAATACAATACATATGCAATGTATTATTTGACATGGTAGAGATACAAATACGTATTTTGAGCGAAAATCATACACGTGGCCTGTATGATAATAAGTATCCATTGCTACGTCAGCTAGTATTACTACGCGACTACCGAATCGGCTAATTTGTTGAAAAAACCCGGTAGTTATCTAATGATAAAGGAACGCGTTATTTAAGTTTAGGGCAACCTTCAAAGTGACAGAGAACGATTGATAAGCTGCGTCGTGAATCGAAACTATATTGACGTAATTAGCTACACGACAACGACAATATCTATAAAAAGTTATCTACTAAATCTATAATGTCTACAATCATACTAAAAATTAAAACTGCCAAATAACATCCCTAGAGAGTCGTTGTGTTCCTGCGTGTAAGCAGCAGAGGAGACATCGCGCGAGTGATACATAATATATTACAAACGTTAATAGGCTACGGTAGCTGCTTTACATCAGGTGGTCCGTATGCTCGTGGGCCTTCGACGTTGTATAAAAAAAATATTATTATAGTTTCTGTGTGTGTGTCATTATTGATATAATTATCTAATCGTTTCAAATTATATTTTTCACATATTATTTATACCTATATATAGGTGACTGAAAAGGTCCACAAGGTAGCAAGCAGTTATAGCGGCACATAGACTTCTGCCTCAAAGAATGTTCCTAGGAGTAAAGCATCTTTACACTTGCGTATCCAACAGCAGTGGAAGTGGCTCGGTGTCGTAGCTAAAATGTCTATTTTCAGCATGCCATTCCCTTGCAGAAACTCAATGTTAACAGGAACACCACGTAATGCACACATGCAATTCATATTTTAGAGCGCTTTTGGCACAGTAATCAAACAATGAAAATGAACGTGACAAGGAATCGAATGGGTCAATAACACATTACTCAGAACTCGGAGAGATTAAAAATAACAAAATTCTTATGATTTATCAACAAAGAACAAAAGAAAGTATTTTTGAGGTACGCAACAAATAAACTAAGTGAACTGTAATGGCAATTAATCTTATCTGTAGATAACAGACAGTGTTCTTTTATAAAGTAGTAGCTCTAATTCTCTAACTTGTGTAGAATTAAATCTATTAAAACGGAAATTATCTATCTATAAATATGTATATCTATGCCCATATCGTTTTTTTTTTTCAATTATGAACTCAATGAGCCGACGTGGCATTTTGCCTATTTGCAAATTGCAATGACTTCCCATTTTAAGGTATGAGCCATTCCATATTCTTTAAATTAAGTATGAACTACTGGTCCGAATACACGACCTCACATACACACATGCCCCGTACATACACACATGCAGGTGTTTTATTAAACTTGTACTTGTAATGTGTACTATGTATATTTATTAAAGCATGAACTTGTTTCCATATACTGTTTGTAACTTGAACTTCTTTATTGTTTGCGGTAGCGTGGAAATAACGGCAATCGGTGTACAAGCTTAGTAGAGATTTCAATATTTTTGTGGATCAAAGTTCTTCACAAATCATCTAAGATTTTAATGAGCGAGTGACGATGACCAGTAGTGAGGCCAGGACCAATTTACAGAGGCACGAATACGACTACTTGTTCAACGTTATATCGTATATATGTTAATTATATCGCTAAATTACTAGTATATTCGTGTAAGATTGAGTGTATGATACTGTGCATCACTAATAGTTTTTAAATGCATACTCCTGATTTTTTTACAGGATACGTTTACAGGATTATCCTCTGGGATACCCTGAAATTTACACATACATTCATTTATATATGTAAGACGATTTTAAGCGATAGCATGTATCTATCTGCATCTTCACGCCAAGTCCCTTGCAGGGTAGGCAGGCAGAATCGAGTGATTATATATACTATAACCGTAATATAACATATATAATCTAATAAACATTTTACTGTATTCTTTGTTTTCCTAATTTTTATTCTATTTCCTCATCCATTAGCATTGGCGGTTTTTGCTAACTAAGCTTAAGAATTTGTTAGATACTGATTTTCACATACAGCTATTGCCGTCAGGCCTCCACAACCCTGAGAGAAATCTGATCTTCCTTAGGTTAGCTCATACGTCTTTCAAAATGTAATTTTTGGGACGTGCGGATTTCCTGACGGTGTTTTCCTTCACCACCGAACAAGCGATAATTAAAAATATATATTTTTTTTTATTTTATATAACGTCGTAGGTATACAAGCATACGACCCCACATGATGGAAAGCGATTACCGTAACCTATGAACGCTTGTAATACATTAAGTATCACTCGCGCGAAGCCACCTCTGCTGCTAGCACAGCAACTCCTTAGGAGCTTACTGGTGCCCTCGCACACACGCAGGAATCCAACAATCCTATAGGGAATTGTTATTTGGCTGCGGTTTTCTGTGAGGTAGAGGTATTTCCCCAGACGGGTTGCTTTAATGCACCCTACCTCTCTTTAAAAACATCCAGACCAAGGCAAACAGACATGTTCATGCACACAAATGTATGGCCTGTGTGGGAATCGAACCCACGAGCGTTGGCAAAGTAGCGTAACAACGCGTTTCGCCATTGCGCCACCGAGCTTGTCAAACGTAAATTCGAAGACACGAATTTAGCAGTACATTCAAACAGCAGGATTCGAACCGGGAAACAATCGGTTCTTTGTCTATTGGACTATCACTGCTCTCTAAACATTTTGCTGTATTATAAAAAATATTGGACGTCAAAAAATTACAGGGTAGGCACGTGCTGATCTTGCCAAAGAAGGGATGAATAAATATTAATGACGTGTAAACAGTTGGTCCATATACTAGATCTGTTTCCCATCATCATCACAATAAGAAAATCGTTGGTAAAATTCATTAAGTACATCGAGTTATCGAGCAAATCGCTTCCAAATCCATGTAGTACATATTGTGAGCGGTGGACGAGCTCATATGACCAACTCCGACCTCCGAGTCCGTCGTACGAACTGGTCGGTCGTTTATGCCGCTTTAAAAATACCACATTATTAACTGCCTTTTAAAATAACTAGTAGGTACATAGATTGATAAATAAGAAAAAAAAAACGAGTTGCACTCCGGGAGTGCCGGCAGAAGTGAAAACTTGAACATTAATGTTGAGCATTTTTGAATATTTTCGAATGGTTAGGGAATAATTTCGCACGAATTGCTTTATTTATTAGTATAAAAGTACTATCATGTATGTGGTAAAATACAATATTCATTTATTACGCTATCGTACACAAACATGACAATTTATATTACATAAAAAATTTAACACTTCAGAACTATTACAATTATTATACATTAAAAAGTTTATCTCTCAGAAAAATCAAGTTTCATCCATAATTTCTTGACTGATGATGACTCTTTCACCATCAGCATCGCCAATCTCTAAAACTCAAACACACACGCACACTCGTGCAAGCGCCCTGCGCCGCTTAAACCAAACAGCGATGTGATAAACATGACGTTGAACGAAACGCGTAAGTGCCAAGAATTTCATGGCGCTTAAAACGTTTTGGTCGCGAGAAAATAATGCATGATCTAGTGCTTCATGTTTTAATTGTTTAATTAGAGGTAACTAACGTTTTAGCGCTGCAGTGAACTTAAGTTCTAATTCTCACCAAAATCTTACGGTCAGGGTCACGTGTCCTGACGCGTGTTTAACATTTTTTACTCACCCCAAAAAGTGCACAACGCCGCTAAAGCAGTTTTCACTTGAATACAAAAATCTGTTAAATACAAATATACTAAGAAAGAATTTTTGTAGAAAAAGACAAGGTGCGAATGATATTTAACTGATACAGAAATCTAGGAGATAAATTTAAAGGTAACATGATTAGAGATCGATGTTCAGTTTGTAGAAAAGATGTTATCAAAAATTTAAGGAACGTATTGAACAAGATATAAAAGATATCCTAAGTCTATTGACTTAAGATATACAAGAAATCTTATGTGTTTTTGGATGTTTAATCAAGAAAAAACGCAATGATAAATAATATTGCCTGCGCAAATGTGTTACAGGAATATCAAGGTATCATCAGGCCCAAAGTAGTGTTTACTTCAACAATAATTTTGTTTTGCAATAAAACGACGAAATATACCATATAACATATCACAGCTTCAAAGAGATGTAATATGCTCTGTCGAAATCAATTTGGTGTCTTTTGCATTGGATATTGTCCATGAAGTAAATGCGACAGATGCTATTTACTACTAAATTTATGAGTGCGTTTTACAGTCCTAATCATTTATCGTTGATCTTTAAGGTAGCAACACGCGCCCTTACTGCAATGGCTTAAGTTTTAGTACAAAGATCCCAAATAGTAGCTGGTATACGGTTACGAATGCATGGTATCCGATACTGTTTCTAGGGTACCTTAAGGTTCCCATTTGGGTACCATGCTAGTCATTTTATTTATATATATCATCTCATACTTTATAAAATTTGTGTCCTTCAAACAATTTAATAAATTTAAATTTTACCTGCACCACCAAATTGACAGTTTATCGTCAATATGACTTACTATACGTACTATAGCAGGGAATAATCATTGGACAAATCAATTATCCAGAACTTCTAAAACAATTATACTTTGTGGTACGATCAAGACGCACACGTCCACGCCGTTAATGCACGTTCCAAAGTTACAGTTATGCAAAATTCAGTACTGTGTTGAATGGCCAATATTTATAATCTATCATATTCTAACGTAGACTTGTTCAATTTATCAAAACATAGCTTAAAAAAGAAATTTTGTATATTCACCAAATATAATTGATTTAGTTATGTTCCCCAGACATATTGTACACACATATACAAAATATATTTTTTAAACACACATTATTATTTATAAGTATATATTTCATATGATTGGGCTCATTATAGACACTTACGTAATTGCATTAACAGCATTAGTTTGTGTATGTAACTAACTCTATTTGAATTTTACTGACAAATTTTTAACTGTACTATGTAATTTTGCCTTGGCCTAATATGCAGGATTAAGTGAAATATTCTTAATATGCATTGTTGTTGATTGCAAATAAATAAAACTAATAATAAAAAAAAAACATGAATGCTAATTCAATAACATTCTATGTTTGCCGATGACCTAAATATATAGAACGTAAAATGTTCAGAATCAGTGATAATTTACATGATTTATATGATTCGGTTAATTCAGATCAACCTGAATTAATTCAACAAGGAGAATTATTAATATAACTGCGGTATTTAATTGCTTCATTTATATTTCTATTTTTTTTACCCCATAATCGTTGCGTAAGTGCGATCAAAAACTTGAAAAAATAAGAACAAACAAAATATTTATTTTGATATGTAATTGCACTATGTCTGTTTCTCCAGGTTGGCTCTGAAGCTGATTGATGGTGATCCGCTAACACTACAAGGCTTATTCAGTTATTACAATATCTATCTAGTTTTGTTATTTCATGTACTCCAGCAGCGTCTGATAATGTCAATTACCCACAAAAAGACAAAAATGAAATATGTGCAAAAGAAACACCGATAATTTATAGTCTACTCATTGTCGGGTAAACGTTTGATAGTGAACAGCCTTGAGTGAAGTCAAAGTGCTGTCGATATTTCAATTGACAATCGTACATTGCGATAGTCGTCGTATACAGATAATGTCTTTATGTCATACAAATCATATTATACAAAGGCGTTGCAATCAGAATACCTTATTATAAGATTTTTATTATTTAAAAACATAGAACGTAGTGAGGAAACTCGAATTTGCATACCACATTCGTGTATTTTACGCGGAGCAGTGATAATTGAGTGGATAAAGATCCAGTCTATTAACCAACGGTCGCTGGTTCCAATTATGACGTGCCCACGTCATAATTATTAATGTACCTCAAAATTCGTATTTTCGGATTTATTTATTATTTATTTTTTTACAATGTCGGGACCCACCTAATGCTACGGTAACCGTAGCCTATTAATGTTTGCAATACATTATAAGTATCACTCAACCCTCCACGGAGTTAATAATTAGCTGCGTTTTTTTTGAAGTGGAGTTGTAAACAAAGTGCATAAGTGCTCGACCTACCAACTTAGAAGCAATAGATTCCTTATGTAGTTGCATACCTATTCTATAGCACGTTTTTTGTTAATATAAACACTTTTTAGAGTGTATGTCGATTAGGAAATAATTATATATATAATATATTTTAATCCAGTGATGACTAATATGATAAAAATATTAGTGAATATCATATTGGTATGTACTGCTAATTTCAATTGTGAAAAATGTGTAATTATTTATCACATGTATTTACATGCATATCGAACTTATTTTTCTCTTTCTCGGTATTAGTGGTATCTTAAGAGTGCTAATGGGGGGTTGCTAAGGCAATACAGACTGTTCGTCCATCTATCATATGTATGTATCTTTTAAATATATATATATATGTTGTTAAATATTGTACAGTGGTACGGAACCCTCGAGGGCGAGTCCGTCTATATGTATCGCTATCGTCATTGATAATTTTATAAATAATACAGTCTCGAATAGAGAGAAACATCCTCAGCGTAGCATGGCCAATGCGAGACCTAGATGCTTATCGGAACATTGTTGTTTTCCGACTTGGCAATCACACAGTGTGAGATAAGGTACCGTTGGATATAGCCTTGTAGTTTGGATCGAATTATGCATGAAAATATATTATGTCAGAGCCAGAGATAAAGTTAATAGATTAAGTCATTTTATTGAGTTTGATATTTTATTGAAGACATATTAGCAACCGAAGACTTAATAGAGTCTAAGAGTTCGATTAAAATACCTTGCAAATGCCTGTGAGTGAACGGACCGAACGAATCTTCATAAAATTTATATACAGGACAAGATTATTTTGTAAAGGTCTAAAACTAATTTCTTTATTTTACTAATCTATAATACAATTCTCAAGCCGATATGGGCATATGGTCTACAGCTGTGGGGAAGTTGTAGTAACTCAAATATCTCAATCCTACAAAGATTACAAAATATAATCCTCAGATGTATGTAGTGTTCCATGGTTTATCACTAATGCGGAAATACATAAGTAAGTACAAATGAACACAGTCAAGGAAGAGGCCCTTATTGCTGCCGAAAGATATCGGGGAAAACTAGAAACCCATCCTAATGAACTGGCTGCCAAGCTGCTAACACAAATTTATCAAAAGCGAAAAAAGGAAGGATATCATAATTCCTGAAGAATGAGTAGAGGTTCTCACTGGAGGACACACTTTAAATGTGACTGCAGCCTTCACTACATCTGCTAAAAGCGCAATTTATCGCTGATCGCAGATACGCATCAGAAAACAAAGAAAAAATATTTTTTAAAACAGTAACAGAGAATATATTAATACATAAATAATATTAAGGTAACAAAATATTTCTTAGTTTAGCAATTTTATGTATGTATGTATATTTTCACGCCAGGTCCCTTGCGGGACAGGCAGAGAGGACCGAGCGCCATAAAACGCAGTCCTTACACACTTCTTTCGCTTCGCTTACATTCATAGCTCTTTTCATACACGCTTGCCGGTTCCTGATACTCTTGAAATGTCAAGAGTTCTTCCTCTGATAAAACGAGTTCCGACGCGGAACTAACGCGGCATAAACGGCTAGCAATATCAATGTTGCGTTTGAAGAGGAGACTGCTAATGAACACACCGTGCGTTTTTTGTTTAAACACTTTTGTGATCGAAACTTCGACTTGATGAACGAACCACGTGGAAGACCGCCCACACAGGTCAATAACGCTGAATTAAAAAGTGAATTCTTTAGGATAACAGTAAGCGAAAAATGCAATGGCTGACTCCAGGTCAAACGCCGCAACAGTGCCCTAAAGCAAAGCTTACCAATAAAAAGGTAATGGTAAGTGTTTGGTGGTCTCTTCATAGCGTTATTCACTATAGCTTTCTCAGGTCTGGTCAAGAAATAACAGCAGATGTTTACTGTGCCGAACTTCGAACAATGGATGGCAAAACTAGCACTTAAACAGCCCCAACTCGTGAATCGATCTTCACCATTATTGTTCCATAATAACGCATAACATTATACTGCTGAGAAACCGTTATAACTCGACAGGAGCTGCAGTTAGAAACAATACACAGTTTGTCGAATCTAGATTCCCAGAGTTCTATCGCAAAGGCATAAATAAACTTCCGATTAGATGGCAGCATTATATAGATAATGAGAGTAAATATTTTGATTAAATATTTATTGTTACATCTTATAAAAAAACGAGTTTTAATTTTTTAGTACCTAACAGCAATTTCATACTTTAACCCCTAATAGTTATATATATTCGAAGTAATTTGTTAATAACCATCTGCGTCATCATACATAGTGAGAATTAATCTATACGTTATTTTTCGCCTTAAAATATATTTTTATTAAATCTAAAGACAGTAAATAAGTTGACTTCGGTAACAAACCAAAGCTAAGACACACTGTCGACAACCGAATAGTGTCGGCTCAATTGAAAAATAAATTGACGTGTACTTAAAATTGCATAGATACATAATAAAAATAATGGTAATTAAATATATTTACCATTCTAGATAACTGTGTGTAAACTGAAAAATTCCTTATACTTATTGAATTTGATGACGATTTTATGTAACAGATAAATAAGCTATATCTTGTACTATTAAAAGTAGAGCCGAGTGCGGATTAATTTTATGTACAGTGTATATAAAATAATAATTATACTAAATAACATTATTACAATTTAATAAATATTCTCTCTGGAATATTCACAAATTTCTATCCTGCGGTTTCAGAGAAGAAATATTTTTTAATTTGGAAATGAAAATCTTCCAATGAACTATAAATATACTCGATTAGTCCCTATAGTGTTCCTAACGTTACGTGTATAATTTAAGAGAATAAAAACTGTATACTCGGCCTATTTCATAATAAATCTTATTATAAATAAAACTAATAAAATATTAACTTAACGTTATAGAATAAATCTAAGAATCAACGACGTACACTCTTACGCTCAAATTAATATATACATCTTAATCTTAGCTTTATACAGCGTCCAGTGGCAAATAAGCATACGGCTTGCCTAGTGTAAGGTGGCTACCGTATCCTACGTACGCTTGCAATATAACTAGTATTGCTTGCGCTTTGCTACCTCGAACTTAAAAGTTCCCCTACTTTGTTCTCGTAAATGTTTATTAAGTACCACCATGCCACCGACGAGGTGTCACTCCCCTTGGTGCCTGTCACACACAAGGAATCTAGTCACCTCCCGTTCAATATATCTACCAGTTCATTAATTCTATCTTTCAATTCTCCTCTCATATTCTGTGTGCCTATACGGCTGTCCTAACCGCTGCGTGGTGGGTGGCGAGCCCCCCCACTGCATTATATTCCTAAAATCGCACTTAAATTCGTGCTGATGACGACGACGAAGAGGTTACCAAAAACCTAGAACCTCTTCCACTTAGGGACACGTAGGGACATTAGCGCGCTAAGCGTATTTTAGCGCCTTTACCATGGTGGGTACTCTGAAGGACTGTTTTCCCTTATCCCGCCCTCTTCCGTCCGTCATAAAGCCACGCGTGCAGGCTTGCGATGTCATTATTCCACTGTTGAGAACATTTCTTTGCGTACTAAAAAAATCGGCAACTCCTATCTCTGTCGTACCATTAAAAAGTGGAGCCTTGCCGGCACATGAGGTGCCTCCTTCAAACGAAGCGTGAAGAAGCACCTTGCGGGCCAGAGCCAACTGAAAGCACACTGTAGTCTTTTGTCAGTTATAGCTGTTATTACGGCTCCTCTTTCGCTTACCATCAGGCGAAGCGGAGCCACTATGCTTAGACTATATAAAAAAATCGGCCAAGTGCGAGTCGGACTCGCGCACGAAGGGTTCCGTACCATTATCTATAAAAACGGCAAAAAAATCACGTTTGTTCTTAAAGTGAATATATAACTAAATATTCTGCGAATTTTTCAAGCGTCTACCTGTTGCCGTTATCAATATCGAGCAGAAACGAGCAAAAAGATCACGTTATTTGTTGTTATAGCGGCAACAGAAATACATCATCTGTGAAAATTTCAACTGTCTAACTATCACGGTTCATGAGATACAGCCTGGTGACAGACGGACGGACGGACGGACAGCGGAGTCTCAGTAATAGGGTTCCGTTTTACCCTTTGGGTACGGAACCCTAAAAAGAAGGTTGATCGGTGCTGAGACGCTTTAATCTGCACATCGACATGTTATCGGTCCAGGAATCCGTTGTAATTCGTTGAAGTGACAGCGGTCGCGACAAGCACGTCTATACAGTTTTACAACGTTAGACGGATAGGATATATATTATCATTATTGAAATTAAACTAAAACTGATTTTTATGTAAAAGAAATATTCCACACAATACCTTATTTATATAAAATATTAGTTTTTGCCCGCTACTTCGATCGCGTGGACTTCAAACTATCGATTAATTATGTCACAGGAACCTATCACTGGTATAAAAGTATTTCTATCCGTGCGGTGACGGAGAAAGAATACTAAAAATCACCGCCCCCTTTCTTCCCCTGGGTGTCGTAAGAGGCGACTAAGGGATTTCTTGAGATTCCAGTATCTCAGCCGGTGGTAGGGTAAATACCCGTCTGGTTGGCTACCATCGTACACGCGGTGAAACACCCGTGAAGTGGCGTACCTATTGAGTACGTCGCATTTCGGGATCAGCTGGTGTATAACCAGTGCTCGGGGGATTGTTGATGCGATATTGGAGAACAGTGGTGGATTCTGTCTATCCATTGTCAGGAGGACTGAGCTGATGCGTCGGCCAGGGAGACCCGTTGAAACGGTTGTTCCGCTGGCCGCCCGCGGTATAGTACAGGGGCCCAATCAAGTCTAAGCACCTTGAGAGGCTGCCCTTTCATACCGCGCATAATCTCGGGGTAGATCGTCGTGCCGGTTGGTGACCGGATCGTGGGGACCCGGCGACTACCTCCGGGGGGGGTTCGGGGGCCCTTCCGTCCGACGGATCAGTACAGCTCCTCTTTCGACAAACTAATGGAGAAACAGTCCACCACACTTCTTCTCCAATATCGTGGCAATTCTCTCCCGCTTCACGCTTCCAATATCTACCCTTATGACAGCACATACAGGAAAAGACGGTTTTACAGCGGTGCACTCCCCCATCCCCGGTGGATGAAGCGCAGGAGCGGTACCCTACTGCAGAGATGGTATGTTTGGGGGACTTTAACTCTCACCACGACTCTTGGTTGGGATCCTCCATAACCAACCATGCAGGAAGGACCGCCCACGCGTTCGCTCTTTCCTACAGCCTGACGCAACTGGTAGACCAACCTACCAGAATACCAGATGTCGCTGGCCAGGAGCTCTCTCTACTAGACCTACTGCTGACCTCCCACCCTGCTGGCTACCGGGTTGTGGTTAGGGCGCCCTTGGGCAGATCTGACCACTGCCTAGTATCCAGCACAGTGCCAAGCATGGCACCACCACAACCCACTGCGGTTAAGCGTCGTGTCTGGCACTACTCGTCAGCAGATTGGGACGGCAAGCGCGACTACTTTGCTTCCGTCCCATGGGGGCAGCGCTGTTTCAGTGAGAAAGATCTTACGGCGAGTGCTGCGGCTATTGTTGACGAGATCGAAGTTGGAATGGAATACTACATTCCTCACTCCGATGTCGTCATCAAAAGCCGGAGACGCCCTTGGTTTAATCGCGAGTGCGCTGAAGCTGTTAGTAACAAGCAGGCAGCGTATCGCGCTTGGACCAGGAGTCGCGCCCTCAAAGATCCGAATATTAACTTGCTGAAATCAGCCTATAATACTGCCACCAAGGTCTGTAAGAGGGCATACATAAGAGCGGACGCCCAGCGCATTACACAAGTCGGCACGGAACTAGTGGCGCATCCTACTGGATCGCGTAATTACTGGCGACTAGCTAAAGCCGTGCAGGCCTCCGCTGAGATGCCCTGATGGCTCACTGGCACATCAGCCGCAGGAGAAAGCCGATCTTATGGCCAGTCTCTTTGCGGCTAACTCCCGGATCGATGACTGTAGCACGCAACCACCATCGATACCCTCCTGTGGTTCCGTTATGCCAGAAATTCACATCAGACAGCGTGATGTCCGTTTTGAGTTACAGTCACTCGATGTCCGTAAAGCCAGTGGTCCTGATGGTATCCCAGCGATTGTTCTGAAAAAATGTGCAGCGGAATTGTCCCCGGTGTTGACGCGCCTCTTTCGTCTCTCGTACTCGACCGGTTGTGTTCCGGAGGCTTGGAGAGAGGCTAATGTGCAGCCGGTACCCAAAAAGGGAGACCGTTCGGACCCATCGAATTACCGCCCCATTGCCGTAACTTCAGTGTTGTGCAAAGTCATGGAACGGATCCTTAACAATCAGTTGATCCGTTACCTAGAAGATCACTCCTTAATAAACGATCGTCAATATGGCTTTAGACCGAAACGATCGACGGGTGATCTTCTAGCGTATGTGACGCACCTCTGGGGGGAGGCAATTGATAAACATAGTGAATCTATGGCAGTCAGCCTAAATATCGCCAAGGCATTTGGTCGGGTTTGGCATAAAGCACTTCTCTCCAAACTTCCGGCATACGGTCTGCCCCTCCAGCTTTGTAAGTGGATTGCTGGCTTCCTGCATGAGCGTAGAATCCGCGTCCTTGCAGATGGACGCGCTTCGCGGTTCATGTCAGTGAATGCCGGTGTCCCACAGGGCTCCGTCCTATCGCCCACCCTCTTTTTTCTGCATATCAATGACATGCTGCCACTTGGTAATATTCATTGTTATGCAGATGACAGTACGGTCCATGGCGATATTTCGGGCGGCCTAGTGCTAGTCGGGCAGAAATCGGTGAGAGGCGTGAGAGTCTTGTCGTTGAGCTTAATCGGGTTTTGGACCTCGTTAGTAAATGGGGTTCCAATAACCTGGTTGAGTTTAATGCCAAGAAAACTCAGGTATGCGCGTTCACAACAAAAATGTCCCCATTTCACCCCACTCCCAGTCTTCAGGGCGCTACCCTCAATATGCGCGATAGCCTGAATATGCTAGGCATGGATATTCGTTGCGACCTAAACCAACGAAATTACATCGAGAGCCTTATTTTAACAGTTTCAAAGAAACTCGGAGTCCTGAACAGGGTGCGCCGGTTCTTCACGCCGGACCAACTTTGTCTTCTTTATAAGACTCAAGTTCGGGCCTGCGTGGAGTATTTCTCGCATCTCTGGGACGGCTCCGCACAGTATCTTCTCGAGGCTCTCGATAGGTCGCAGCGACGGGCTATCCGCATAATCGACGACGAAGAGGTCACAAAATACCTAGAACCTCTGCAACTTCGTAGGGACATAGGATCCCTAAGTACATTTTACCGCCTGTACCATGGTGAGTGCTCTGAAGAACTATTTTCCCTTATCCCACCCTCTCCCTTCCGTCATAGAACCACACGTGCAGGCTTGCGATGTCATCATTCCACTGTTGAGGACATTTGTTCTCGTACTAAAAAGTTCGGCAACTCTTATCTCTGTCGAACTATTAAAAAGTGGAACGCCTTGCCTGCACATGTGTTTCCTCCTTCCTACAACATGGGATCCTTCGAACGAAGCGTGAAGAAGCACCTTGCGGGCCAGCATGGTAGCGTCAATTGACAGGACACCGTAGTCCTTTGTCAGTTGCCGCTGCAATTTGGTCTCCCCTTTTCGCTTACCAACAGGCGAAGAGGAGCCACTATGCTGAGCCAATATAAAAAAAAAAATAATCCCTAGGACTTGGGATTATTTTTTTATTACATTATAGTTGGAGGCTTAAAGTATTCAACTTTATTTTTCAAAGTGAACAATCACAAGCCTTGTTGGGCGCTATTTATTTATTTCCAATAGCGTTCTGTACACAACATTAAATGACTTTCGTCAGCACGCACAAGTTTTGGACACTTAAAACACGCGAACAACCTACATAGGCTACATATATTGAATATAATTATGTGCAAAACAAATCTATTTGTTTTTCAACTATATCAATGAATCACGGGAACCATACATTTTTCCGGAATAAAAAGTAGTCTATCTACTATTCCAGACTAGTCTATTCTCTATGACAAATTTTATCGAAATTCGTTCAGCCGATGTGATGCCGAGTGAGTGAGTAACAAACATCCATCTATCCAAACTTTCACATATATAATAGTAGGAATATTATATGATATGATATGGTAACTAAATTTTGAGTTTTTCCAAGTAAGAAACCTTACTCAAGTAAAACTTAAATCAAAATCTTATCTTGGTCCAAATTTTTAGACCCGTTTCCAAGATATACAAGATATATCTTGTATATCTTGGAAACGGGTCTAAAAATTTATTAATTTATTTATATCGAATTGTTCATTTAAAGTAATAGGATATTACAGGAAAAAGAATCATATTTCTAACTATCTCATCGAAAAACGATGTTATTTCCCGTCATAACAGCGAAGTTTGCGAAGAAAACTATTGGAAATAAGTACAGTTCTTATATATACACATATATACACATTATATATATTACAGAATAAGCACACACTAACTAAGTAGTACAGTTCTGTAGATGTCATAAAAACTCTGACTGCTTAACTAAGTTCCTTGTGAAGTATTTTCTTTTACAAATTAACTTAGTTATGTCACAGAAAAAAGTACGGTGTGAGTTCGAATCGCACTTAACTTATATATTTGTTTTGAATTTGTTTGGGTTAAGTTTGAATCAGCGTTGTAATTTAAGTGAGGTTCGAGTAAAGGTGAATAAAAATAGATAAATAAACGAACATCATTTACTTACCTATTTTTACTGGACAACTGAGAGACACAAATGAGTACATTTTTTTATAAATATGTACTCATTATACGTAAAAAAACACTAAACAAGAACGTTTCTAAAATTTTATAAATCATTTTAGTTATGCCACACTTATTACTAAAAATATTAAACTCTATTACATTGGTATGCGCAAGTACCACTCAATCTCTGATGTAAAGAATAAGTTGCGAGAAAGTTATGTAGATTGTCCTATACTATTTATTTTTAATTAAGATAAGAGTAGATAGTAAAAAAGAGTTTTTGCATAATCACACAGAATACTTAGATTTTGTTCGTAAACCGAGGATGGATCGGTCACATGTATATGCTATCTGTAAAACATTACGTGTGGATATACACACATCAAAAGTGTCTAGGGATCAACATATATTTTTGCAATAACTTTTCTCCTGATTGATATTAATTAAAATTTTCTTTAAGGATTCATCAAATAAAATGTTTTCGTTTGTCTACAGTAACGATAAACCAAGTCACCTTTGCATTAATAAAGAAATTTGCCATTTTCATAATAAAGGGATTTTTGACATTTGAACCACTAACATTAAAGTTCGAAAAAAAGACTGAAATAACAGTTTTCTTTAAAATTTTATTGGGTAACTTAAACAATTAATAATCCGTGTTTCTACCGCGAACACTAACAACACGTGGGAATGATAGAAGCTGGTTCCCGGCAACGTACTGTGGCTTTAGCTCTGAATACAAGTCAGAGTGTTATCAGTCGACTTTGGACACGTTACCGAAGCACTGGTACCGTGGCTGAGCGCCATGGAGGACGGTATCGCTGCACCACACGGAGACAAGACCGATACATTCAAATCACAACTCGAAGAGCTCCAACAATAACCGCCATGATGTTAGCCGTGACGCTTCATCACTCTTCAGGGAACTTAATTAGCGACCAAACAGTCAGAAATCGCTTGCATGAAGTGAACCTTCATTCCCGAAGACCGCTAAGGGTACCACCTATAGCAATGCACAATCGTAGGATTCGATATCAATGGGCTCTTGAACACAGAAATTGGGCAGAAGAACAATGGCGTTTCGTGTGCTTTTCTGATGAGTCTCGTTTTGGTATGAGACCGGATACAAGACGTATACGACACTGGAGAACCCCTGGACGCCAACAGCGATTAAAATCCTGCCAGGAAGTCCATCCTTATAGTGGTGGAACCATCATGGTATGGGCGGGTATTTGGATCGGCGGAAGAACTGAGTTGATTTGGATCAGAGGCAACCTCAACGCTCAAATTTATGCTGAGACGATTGTATCAGACGTCATCGTTCCTCTACAAGTGCAAATCGGTCCCTTATTTCAGTTAATGCATGATAATGCACGACCGCACACCGCAAGAGTTGTAAGACAGACTCTCGCCGCAGCTAACATCAATGTCATGCCCTGGCCTGCTCAGTCGCCAGACTTGAACCCGATTGAGCATGCATGGGATATGCTACAGAGAAGAGCTCTGCCGAATATGGAGGGTATCCAGTCGCAAGAAGACCTTTTTTTGTTGTTGCAACGAACATGGGCGGCCATTCCACAGCGTGATTTGGATGAACTCATTTTGAGTATGCCAAACCGATGTTCTTGTGTTGTTAGTATTCGCGGTAGAAACACGGATTATTAATTGTTTAAGTTACCCAATAAAATTTTAAAGAAAACTGTTATTTCAGTCTTTTTTTCGAACTTTAATGTTAGTGGTTCAAATGTCAAAAATCCCTTTATTATGAAAATGGCAAATTTCTTTATTAATGCAAAGGTGACTTGGTTTATCGTTACTGTAGACAAACGAAAACACTTTATTTGATGAATCCTTAAAGAAAATTTTAATTAATATCAATCAGGAGAAAAGTTATTGCAAAAATATATGTTGATCCCTAGACACTTTTGATGTGTGTACATAGATGTGTCGTAATACTCGTAGTAAAGTGTAATCTAAGCACGTTTATACTAATTAATCGTTCTCAATTTGTAATAATGTTATCAAGAAATTATGTGACGACATATTATATAGCTTAGATTTCGGAATGAAGAAATACGTTAGAGTAACATAGTTAGCGACTCTCTAAAAGTAAGTAAACTAAAGAGGCACTGGAACAGCAGCGTCTACTGACAGATGACACTGGACGATGTCCCGCTTGTAAAAAGGTAAAATCTGAAACAAGAAAGAGGCCGAAGTTTTAATGCGGAGAATCACGTGGAAGAAAGCATTAAATTATGTCTTATATGTGTGTAATTTTTAGACTCAGATGCAATTTCAGCATCTACCAAAAAGAAATGAACTAGAGCGGTACTTGTCACAGATTAAATATCTACAGAAAAATTACACAGCGCCATTTAGCAGTAATCTTTATTTTTATAGAGCATCGGGAGACATGTTAGCATATAAAATGATGTAATCGGTTACCGTAGCTTAGGAACGTTTGCAACACATTAAGTATCACTCATGCGATGCTACCGCTGCTGCTAATACAGCAAATATCATATCTATATATAGAAAATCACATGTAAATACATATTTTTATAAATACGAACTTGTTATACAAACAGCATGTACATGCACATAAATATTTGTCTTGTGTGGGAATCGAATCTACAAACCTTGGTGTTAATGTAGTCATTGTCACTTGACCAGCTCATTGAGGGGCACACTAGTTAGTAACTGATCTGGTATTGCTGTAAGTGTCTGCTAGCATCATACAGGCACTTGTTTCTCACCTTAGTTATATGATAAATACAAGACAAAATACATAGGTAATGAAATTGTCACCTTTGCGTGGTGATTAGGTTCGTGTACAACAAAGTAAATGAAGGTACTAAGAACTGTTTACTCCGGCTTGGATGACGTAACTTCAAGTTAGGTTAGGATGACTGGGTTAGGCAACATTTGGCAAAATACAACACATCCTTACCGCACATATTCTTCAACGGTAAGGGCCAAAACTTTTAACTAGTGCATTTTCTGCGCTTTTACCTACATAACAGTGACGTGGATCTCTGTCATTGGTTCACGGGTTGAGATTGATCGTCACACATCGAGCGGTAGAGAGGGATGTATTAGCAGTTTCTCTAAAACTTCGTTACGAGGAAATTCGCCAGAGAGCTAAAGTTATTAATATTGTCTTCAGAGTCAGCAAATTGATATGGTACCAGGTTAGTTATATCTGCCGAGCCAGTGATGGCAGATGCAGGAAAATGTCGAAATGAAGAAATGAGCGGCGGGCAGCGTCTGGAACGACAACTCTTCCACCACTACCACTATTGGATGGACACTACCTTCTAAATTGACTGATGATGTCTAATGAGTGACCGAGTTGGATGGAAAAACGGAGGATTGAATGTGTAAAAAGGAAGAAAACATAATGGTGGGTATCTTCTTTTTCATATTGCATCAAGGAGATCTACCCATCTAATACTCCTTGATGTTTTATGTAATACAGACTATAATTGTTTGCTAGGTAAGTGATACATAGTTATGGTTCAATGTAATACGATGAAAGTACAAGGAAGACAGTATAAAGCAAACAAATAGCCAATGTAACAATAATCGAAACTTTCCAGAGATTCGAAGGAGGCCAATAGTGAAAGTTAAATCCAGATATTATCGGTCGATTTTGATATCGATTGCGAATAGTCTTACGCCGATATAATCGGCCGGTGTTGCCAAGTGCAATTTGTAGGATGTCCCGGTTCAAGTCGTTAATAGACCAATCTATTTTGAGCAGCTGATGTTTAATCATTTTTATTTTGCAAAAGAGAGCTGTTCGCTCCGTATAAAACTAAATGGTATGGGAAAGTCCGGAAAAGAAGAATAGAATTAGATGTATATGCCTGACTGTATTATATTATATATAATTTTTATCACATCTCAGATATATATACTGGTCAAAACAAAATAAGGGCCACTTGTTTATTTTGACGTTAGAAGCGATAATTTATTTTTTATGCATTCTCAAGTAGCTGGTGGTTTATCGTGGTGTTTCCTAAAGTGTTTACAAACACTTTTTGAGTACGTCACCTGCATATTTTTTTAAAGTGGGTAGATTTTGATAATTTCTTGTAACCACTTGATTCTACCCGATTTTAAGACGGATTTTAAACTCATTCAAAGTGAAGATTCTGTCAAGAACAGTTTAAGTTTTGTTCAACTAGTAGCTGAATTAATATTTTGAGAAAGTTATACCGAGGATTCGACGACATATGGACTTACGAGTATCAACCGTAACCAGAGCCGTAACAATACTTCAACAAGGCCATTCGCAGCGTTCTGTGGCGTTGCAGCTGGGGTTTTCCCGACGAGCGATTCAAAATACGTGGAATCGCTTTCAAGAGACTGGGAGACTCACCAGAAGACGGGGATCTGGCAGAGTTCAGGCAACTACCGCACAAGAGGACCGCTACGTGCGTTTGACTGCCCGTAGAGAACGCTTCATCAGAGCCCGCACCTTACAAAACAGATGGCGGCAGGCGACGGATACACGTGTGAGTGATCAAACCATTAGGAATCGGTTACATGAGGACCAGCAGTTCTCCAGGAGACGCGTAGTATGGATTCCATTGACAGGTGCTCATCGTGCAAACCGATTGTTTTTGGCAAGGCAGCTGGCCTGGGATGTGAGGGATTAGAGCACAGAATTGTCCACAGATGAGTGCAAAGTAAAATTTTTCAGTGATGACCGTCGCATTAGGGTCTGGAGGCGTGAAGGTGAGCGATTTTCAGATGCATGCATTCATGAAAGTGACAGATTTGGGGACCCTAATGTTATGGTGTGGGGAGGAATCTCTATGTCAGGCAGAACCGAGCTGGTAATTCTCAATGAAGGCACAATTACAACTCAACGTTATATCGAGGAGGTCATAGGACCCCATGTGGTTCCATTTGCACAGAGAATCGGTGCAAGATTCCATCTAATGCACGATAATGCTCGCGCTCATACAGCTAGAGCCAACAGAGAAGTCCTTGAGCAGGCTGGTATACAGGTGTTGCCCTGGCCTGCAAACAGTCCGGACCTAAATCCCATCAAACACATGTGGGATTTACTGAAATGTGTGTTCGAAACACAAACCAATCCGTGCACAATGAAAGACAGCTAATCAACGTGCTGAAATCAAGCTGGGAACAAATTCCTCAAGAAACAGTGGTACACCTTGTGGAGAGTGTACCTTCCAGGCTTCAAGACTGCATTCGAAAACGAGGAGGGCATACCAGATATTGAACAACTTTTTTTTTCCAACCGATTTTTTTAGTGTCTTTTTTGCAATAATGTTCATTTTTAGAAAAAGTTGTATCAAAAGTTTTTTTTAATTGTTTCCGTCATTATTTTATGCTCTTTAAATTAAAAATTAAACAATTTATTTAATCTAATCATTAATCAACCTTTGAATCGCATTAATTCATGAGAAAACTGAAAAAACATGTTGGCCCTTGTAAAACGGCTGGACAGTTTTTGACAAATAAAATATGTGTGCTTAACTGGAAGAGAGAGAATTATTTAACTTTAGATTCACAATTGGACTGAATGCAATTATTGGCGCTGCAGTCGTGTCCTCTGAAATTTTTAATATTATCGGGCAGGACAACATCTGTTAGTATATAAATCACACAGCACAGCATGTGATTCATCCAACCAAAATAACAATGGTAAAGTTAAAGTATTTTCAGGAACACCGTTCCTATATGAAATCTATATGTTTGTCTGTGTGTGTATCTGTCGCTTTTATTCGAATATTCGAATTTTGACTTCAGATTCGGATTCAGCATAAAAAAGTAGAATAGGAATGTTTGAAAAACCAACCTCCTATCTCTTAAGGAACATGGTCAGAATGGCCGACAAATTAAAAAAAAAATGAATTATTATTTCAGATTCGAAAAGTAAATTAAAAAGTACATTAGGAATAAAAACCAATATCATATTTCTTAAGGAACATGGACAGTTAGTTTTAGGAGAAAGTCTTTTTATTTGTTATAAAAAACAATTCTTGTAAATATATAGTTATATTTTGTGTATTCGGAAATTGAAATAGCATTTTGATTTTTAAGTTATTCAACATTGTTTCCAAGTATACGCGGTTTAATCACAATAAAAAACATACAAAATACCGAGTGAAATCTGGTCGCTCAGGTACTTATTATTAATACGTGCAACTTAATATTTTTTTTTCTCTAAATGGAAAGAGGAAAAAATAAATTCAACACGCAAAAATTAAAACTTTAGAAACAACATAGGAACAACAAGTCTGGAAATTACTGGTTAAATACATGGGTCACGCTGAAAAGGTTACCTTCCTGGCTGCTCATGTATGTTTTAGTTTCGAATATTATATATTGTTTATTATGAAGCTGAAATAGCGAAAAATCTTGTCTTTCCTTTTTTACCATACATACCAACGGAAAAAAATGGTTTTATGTGATGATGATTGTTAGAGCAGTGATAACCTAGTGGATAAAGAATCGGCCTTGTGACCAACAGGCTTCGGTTCCAATCCTGGTATGTATCACTAAATTCGTGTTTTTGGATTTATGTATATATTTGCAATTATCACTTGCTCGGTGGTGAAAGAAAACATTGTAAGGAAACCCGCGCGTCCAAAAAATTATATTTCAAACGACGTGTGACTTTACCTTAAAATGATCTGGTTTTCCCTTTGGGTTGCGGAGGTCAGACGGTATCTTCGCCAAATCCTTCGGCGTAGGTAGCGGACGCCGCCAATCCGAATAGATTACGTTAAACGGGGTAATTATAAGAAGAAGAAGAAGATGATAATTATTCCATTCATCTTCAAAATGTAAGTCGTACGACGTTATTGCGAGGAATGTGAGCGAGAATTCGTTTTCCTGAATGGAGACACATTCGTGAATGTCGGCCTTCAATTGCGACTACGAAAACATGATTAATGTAAAACAACCGTTTACTTTGGTCAGAAGAAAACCAACCACCCTGCGAGGTATTTGAAGGCATTTGGGGATCGTTATAAGCTAAGTTCTAAAAATTTTACGTGAACATTTTAAAGTTTGGAATTTCTGTTGACGTTGAATGCCTTACAACGCCAGAACAGACGGGCTCGTGTCGACTGTCGATTAATGCATAAAGATATTGCAAAAGAATGACCGATATTTCAATGTTGTTTCCATGCTGACGGGGGAAAAAACAATGTTATTTTTAACCTCCGAACATAGCGCTCGAGATTCACCCTTTACGTAGTCTGGTTCTCGCACTTGTATTATATATTATACAATTACTCGTACTTTATTTTACCAAAAAATATGTGCTAAGTGGCTTGACTTTCTTGAAGTCAGTAGAAGCTGCGATGGATTCTTATCAACACGTGGAAAACAGTCATGTCGTCCGATCAGTGGTACACGTTTTCAATGAAAGAAATATATTAAAATGTGAAGCAGAGTATTTAGAAAAACAATAAATATATTATTTTACTCTAAACCTGTCTTATTTTTGAGTTACGCATATCTTGCGTGTGCTTGAAATGTTACTTATATATATATGATTTATTAACCAATTTTATTAACCTATGAAATTGCATTATTATAAGGACAAAATCAATCATTTATTTAATTATATATATATATATATCTCTCAGAGTGATAGCCCAGTGGATAAATAATCAGCTATTGACCGACTGATTCTGGTTCGAATCATAGTGTAAGCATGTACCACAATATTTTCAGATTTATGTATATATTTGTAGTTTAAGAAAAACATCGTAAAAACCCCGCACGACTAAGAAATTTATTTCGAAAGTCGTGTACCTCATCTAAGAAAGAACTGATTTTCCCTCTAGTTTGTAGGGGTACTGACGGTAGCCCACATGTATAGCACCGCTGTGTGCTGAAGAGTTTCAAATCCAATCAATATTATACTGAATCCCTCGACTTCGTCCGCATGTATCCCGGTATCCCCTAGGGACCGCTTATTCAATACATTATATTGATGTAATTTGCAAAAAAATATGTATAATTTACGGTGACCAAAATTCGTAGTATATTTTTAATGTTGCCAAACACCTGTTTATTATGGCATTTATTTTTCATTTATGTCAACTATCAGTAAATAAACATTGGTGTACTAGCATAAAGAGCAGTAAAAGTACAAAGATTATTAAAAGAAATTCTTCTTAAAACTGATATATATTATGAACATATTTATTTTATACTACACTAGTGACCCGCCCCGGCTCCGCACGGGTGCAATGTAGATACTAATTAGTTTTCAAAGTGAAGTGATTTAAATGCACAACGTATTTAATTGGAAAAGGAATAATACTGTATTGTTTAAAATAGCATTGATTAAAATAGTTTCGTAAATAACCCTTGATTTTTTTGTAATGTGTAAAAGATAAATAGTAACTATGGGTTATCCTTAGCAGATAGACATATACCATCGAAGACTTTTTTGCAGATCTTTTTAATATATACAATTCCGTAGTACAGTATTATCTATCTATCTCATAAGGTCTAGCCAGCGTTTGCAATGTAAACGCACAAAAATATGTTTTTCTCGGGGTTTCTCTACTATAATATAAATGTGATAGACATATTGGACTTACTACGTATTGGACGAACTCGGGGGCGCAGTGGTGAAACGCGCTGTTACGCTATTTTGACACCAATGCTCGTGGGTTCGATTCCCACACAGTACAAACATTTGAGTGCATAAACATGTCTGCTTGCATTGGTCTAGGTATTTCCTATGTATAATAAGTATGTATTTACAAAAAAAAATGTATTTTCGTATATTTATCAGTTGTCTAGTACCCATAACACAAGCTTCGCTTACTTTGGGGCTAGGTGGCGCTGTATAATTTGTCCGGCAATATTTATATAAACCTTCCTCTTGAATCACTATGTCTATTGATGAAAACTGCATTAAATGACTACAGTAATTTAAAAGATCTATGCGCACAGACTGCGGGAAGTAACATTGTTTCATACTATGTAGAGATGACAAGTCGGTACATTCACTTTGGGTTTAGGTGCCTGGCTCGGAATCATTTCCAGATATTTTTGTCGTTTAAGTATTGATCGCGTCTACAGGGACTACTCACAGTGCTCATACGTATAACTATGTATCTATTATTATGTAAGTATATCTATGATAACCGTAGCGATTTATTTCATTGTTTGTTTGCTTTATTAAATAGAAGTTTTAATACCTTTACATAATACTCAGGTACGTAATTTTTGTTTATATGATTAAAACCACACTAGACAACTATAAGAATTAATAAATTTATGCCTGTGCATATGTGATAATATATTACAATTTAAACGAGCTCCGTGGCGGAATAGTTAGTAACGCTACTTTGACACCAAGTAAGCGGTCACCGCAGCCTATTGACGCTCGCAAAACCACGGGGATGTTACTCGCGCGTTGCCAATCTTGTGACCTAAAGATGTTTCGTCACAGTACCCAGTAATGTCACTGCTATATCTCACCCTTCAAACCGGAACACAGCTATATAAATATAGCTGCTTGGCGGTAGAAATAGGTGAGACAGGGGTTCCCACACAGAGGACTGTTGTACAAAGCCTCCCTCTGGTTACAAAGCCTTCCTCTGGCTGATTTACTGGGTTCCTTTTATGGTCTTGCGTCTTATAAAAATATCTATTAAACTAAGCCTAATAGTTCCTGATCTGTTCGCCCGATAGGATTTCCGGTATGCAGTTACCATATCATACGCCGTGTTAGATGACACAGGCTCAGATTCAAAGATGACTTAGAGGCAAAGAATCTTTACTTTTTCTCAGCTGTAATAATATAGATTCCCGCTGACTTTCCTTTTTTGAAACTTCGTATCGACCATTCAATCTCATCCATGCTAATGTCTTCGTGGTACACCGGCACTGCCGAGTCAGTCACAGACTCATTCACAGTGCCAGCGTCCCGAACATAATCATACATTTCTCTAAAATATTCACTCCACCATTCTAACACTTCCTGAGTGTTAGCAAGAATGCTACCAGCTTTATATATATATATATATACATATCTTGTCCATTCCGGATGCTGACGAACCACTTCGAAACTTCTTGACCTCTCTCTAGAAGAGTTTGGTATTTGCCTCGAAGTTCTTCGTCAGCCTCTCTTCCTCATTCATAAGTAATCTTTCACGCTTCTCTTTCACTAAAGGTTTGATTTCATTCTTGCTTCGACGGTATATTTCTTTCTTCGTTTCTTTCATACCGTCACTCTGGTGCAAAGATGATATATAATCCAGCCACACTGTCTTTTTATTTTCCACGGAGGATTTAACCGCCGCATCCCGCATGGCATCACCTCTTATTGATCTATGGTGCTTTAGATCAATAAGAGGTGATCCACATCCACATGCTTCCTTTGCACGTTACTATTTTTCAGAACTTTCCAATATTCGTCTACATCTGAGTCGGAAAGACTCGCGTTCGCAAGTCTTTCACTGATTAGACGTACATACGTACTACTTTCGTCTTCCAATTCTTCACTTCATATTCTTTCATGATCTCCAAAAGGAATACGCACTCGCCAGTGTCCTCACTTCTTGGCCCGCAAACCGACTTATCACCAAATAGTGCTCCGTTTCAAGAGTGGGACCTCCGAAGGCTCTTGTAGCACTTAACGACTTTCGGAGACGTCCATCTATCAAAATCAAATCAATCACACTTTTCTGTTCATTCCGTCTCCATATGTAAGTGTGAATATCCTTGTGATGGAAGAACGTGTTCGACACAAGGAGGTTTCGTTCCATACATACGTCTAAAAGTAACTCACCAGCATCGTTCACTCTCTTATCTCCGTATGGACCAAGCACAGCCTCATAACTGCTTCGCTTAGTCCCAACTTATCCAATTAGATCACCACACATAATTATTGTTCATTCGCTTGAGACAAATCCAGAACACCCCTTACAGTCTCTCAAAACTTCTCGAGCTCCCGGGGATTGGCAGAGCTGACAGGAGCATATGCTGCAACTAAAAATACTCGCGTAATCACCAGTTTTATATTAACAAAAGTCTTGGACCTACTAAATCGTAATCTTTCACACCAACGGCCAATCGAGATGAAAGCACGACACCTATGCCGGCGCTGGCATGATTGTCCCGGTTCACCCCGGACCACAGGGTCATCATGCCACCGGGCAGATCTTCGGTGTCGCTTCCCTTTCGCTTGGTCTCTGACACACACAAAGCATCAAGGCATCTCTCGTTTATTCTATCTATCAACTCATTCATCTTATCTTTTAATCCACCTCTAACATTCCATGTGCATATGTATATATATATTATCAATTCGGTTGTATGTATGTTTGTTACCTCAGAACTTCGTCATTTATAAACCGATTTGAAATTTCCATAGAAATTTTATCAAAATCGATTTAGTAGTTTGGATTTTACGAGTGTTGCAAATGTCCATAGGTTAACCTATGGACCGACCCTGTAAAATTCTCTTCACGCTCCCTATAAATGTACTTCAAGTCTTCTAATCACTTCTTAAAGAGAATTCCACAACTTGAGAATTCTCGGAAGAAAACTTCTCTGGGACCGCCCAGTACGCAGCCATAGAAATTTCAGTGTGTGAGGGTGAACTCCTTACCGTCGGCGAGCGGTGCGGTTGTAAAAACAAGTTTTGATCCAACCTGCTTTGTGTGCTTCCGCCACCAATTTGTTCATACGGCCTAGCGCCGGCCGGCACCCACCCACTACTGTTAGTGCGTGCATCATGCCGACGCTGCCATGGCTGCTCCGGTAGTCTCTGCCTCGGCTGCTGCGGTCGTCCGCCATCTGGAACAGAATCCGCATGCCCCCTCCACCACCGTCGCTGCCACGACTGGCCTGGTCGTCGCTGCGACACGTGTTTCGCATCGTAATATGTAGCATGTTACTCTTACGATTAACGTCTACAACGCCTGATGATACCTCGTGGAGAGGCGAAACACGTGTCGCAGCGACGACCAGGCCAGTCGTGGCAGCGACGGTGGTGGAGGGGGCATGCGGATTCTGTTCCAGATGGCGGACGACCGCAGCAGCCGAGGCAGAGACTACCGGAGCAGCCATGGCAGCGTCGGCATGATGCACGCACTAACAGTAGTGGGTGGGTGCCGGCCGGCGCTAGGCCGCATGAACTAATTGGTGGCGGAAGCACACAAAGCAGGTTGGATCAAATTGCATGTAAGTTTGACTTTCGCAAAATAACGCCTGAATCTATTAACTAAAAACAAGTTTTCGACATCATATTGAGCATATCTTCAGAACACATCCCGTTGTACAATCGATAGAACATACTAACGGAAGCAATATCTCCTTAAACTTAAGGACTCAATGCAATGTGTAACAATTCCCACAGATCGTCTCTGAACCGAATAACATGGTCCTAGCTAGTATCCATGTGCTCCCGCCCATTAGACTTGAGACTTGCACAATATAAGTCTTTGCCTTATTACAGAAACAAGGTTTTTCGCGATGTTTTGGAAATTTAAACTTTAACATCGATTCTTAATGTAGTGTGCTTATTGTGGCCCCCTAATTATTCCTTCAATCAGTTTGGTTATCGATTGGGCATTACGTTTTTTCTTCCTAGTTCGTATCCGGATGTGGGCATGTACCACTAAATTCGTGTTTTCGGATTTATGCACGTTTTTATAATCAACATGATTTCCATGCATCGAAAACTTAGAAGCATATCGATTAATGATAAAAATGCCTGGGAGTGAGTCGACCCAATTATAATGTAATTAATAAAATATGTAAATTTGTTTGGATACCAAAAGAGGGATGCCTGAGTTTTTTGGCAGTATTTTTATCAGTGCTCACCTAGTCATAAACTGCACGGTAGGGAAAAAAATTGTGACGATTCCAAACAAATGTAGCCATTTTTACGGAATAAAAAGATTTTGACTTTGACTTTGACGTAAGCAACCAATGGACTTTTCGTAAACATGTATATTTTCGAAAATAGTTATCTGTACAGATCGGCGATCATTCATGGTATTATTGATATATCTATTGGCCACGGTAATTACTTCCCATCACATTGATTGACCCACATAATCTTTTGCTTACTGTTTTAATAAGAGTAAGCAAAAGTTTATGTGGGTAAACCCAAATATGGTAATTTTATGTCATGGATAATCAGATTGATAAATTTCATTTCATCTTTCATCATCATTTACACAAACTCCTAGTTTACTAGGAGTTAGACTATATCAATATATCGCTGTGAAGTATCTACCAAGTACCTAACGTTCTTCTAAATGAGTATATCACTTATTTGGTAGGCTAATGGGTACTTTATAAAATATATGTGTATGGAAATGTATGTGTCCTACCGAAAGCGCCATGTGGTGCGTACATGTCAATTAAAAACGGGCTCTGAACAAAGAGGGGTTTGTTCCTTAACACTACACACACACAAGTACATTGTCACATATAATTTATTATTTGTATATACACAGAAAAGAAGTTAATCACTATTACAAACCTTCGTAATTTGGAAGAACACTCGACGTGTAATCGAAAAGTCGTATATTCATAAAGGTGAAATTTTTCATTTCGAAAACATTTAGATAATTTCTGGCAAGTTGTACATAAAATGTTGTTCTATAAATCATATAATAATATATACCATACATGAATTCTTGAATTCATATTCTGATGTAAGGTTAGTTGTTCGAGACAATACAACTCGTCAAGATTGTTTTTTATCATCGATATTAAATCGTGTGTTTCATTCAAAAAAAATCCCCTATGTCTTCTCGCTGGGGTCCAGGTGGGTCGTCGCCGTCGGGGGCTGAGTGCATTCAACTTTTTGTGGCGCCCCTAACCTGTTGCCCGTTGATGGGGCTTCTCGTCTATTGCCGGTAATAGAGCCCACACACACTGTACTACGATTATTAAAATGAGGAAATTCCTAATATGTCAATGACGATATTACATGTCGTACTGAGAAAAATTGGTGATGATCACTTCTCCTGTGTCTTTTATACTTTTTGTTTAGATAATTTTCGAGATTAATTTGGTAATGAGTTAATAATTTCGTTTAACATATTTTTCTACTTTCTAATCGCGGCTATATTTTCATATATATGGATATATATATAACTATATATATATATAGCCATGGAGTATAAGAGATTTCTCTGCAAGTAGGTCTGCTTACGCGGAGTTCAAGAAGTAGCCCAAATGTTATTTCGGATTGTATGTGTCAAACATACATCACAGGTGGTTTAGCCGTAAAAGAGCATAATAGGTAGCTGTAGGTATATATAAAAGAACGAATTGACTGACGAACATGTTAAGATACGAAGGTCATTTGAAAAGTTCTTAGCTTAACATACTAATGAAACCACACGATTTTGAGTTTATTTTTATTTTTCAACATACTCTCCTCCGAGCTCAAAACACTTTTTCCATCGACCCGGTAAGGCTTCGATACCCGTTTTAAAAAAATCTTCGTCTAACTCCTCAAAATAAGCGTCCACGGCGGCTATGACCTCTTCATTTGTAAAAAATCGGCCAAGTGCGAGTCGGACTCGCACACGAAGGGTTCCGTACCATTATCTATAAAAATCGGCCAAGTGCGAGTCGGACTCGCGCACGAAGGTTTCCGTACCATTATCTATAAAAACAGCAAAAAAAAACCACGTTTGTTGTATGGGAGCCACCTTAAATATTTATTTTATTCTATTTTTTAGTATTTGTTGTTATAGCGGCAACAGAAATACATCATCTGTGAAAATTTCAACTGTCTAACTATCACGGTTCATGATATACAGCCTGGTGACAGACGGACGGACGGACGGACGGACAGACGGACAGCGGAGCCTCAGTAATAGGGTTCCGTTTTACCCTTTGGGTACGGAACCCTAAAAAATGTTTACCACCTAAAGTTTTTTTCAGCTTTGGGAACAGATAAAACTCGGACGGTGCTAAATCCGGTGAATATGGGGGATGAGGTAACAATCCGAAGCCACATTGATGGATTTCTGCCATGGATTGCACAGAGGTGTGAACGCGCGCATTGTACTGAGGAAACAAGACTTTTCTTCTCAATAAACCTGGACGTTTTTCTTTGATTTCTTCGCTCAAACGACGCAACAGGTTGCAATAGTAATCGGAGTTTATTGTTTCACCCTTTTTAGGGTTCCGTGCGCAAAGGGTAAAACGGAACCCTATTACTGAGGCTCCGCTGTCCGTCCGTCCGTCCGTCTGTCACCAGGCTGTATCTCATGAACCGTGATAGTTAGACAGTTGAAATTTTCACAGATGATGTATTTCTATTGCCGCTATAACAACAAATACTAAAAAATATAATAAAATAAATATTTAAGGGGGCTCCCATACAACAAACGTGATTTTTTTTGCATTTTTATAGATAATGGTACGGAACCCTTCATGCGCGAGTCCCACTCACACTTGGCCGATTTTTTTTAAAATAATCCATGAGAATTATACCCTTTGCATCCCAAGAAACGGATGCCATGACTTTGCCCGCCGATAAAACCACCTTTGCCTTCTTTGGGGTGGGCGATCCTGCTCTTTTCCATTGTTTCGACTGTTCTTTTGTCTCGGGTGTATTGTGGTGAACCCAGGTTTCATCCATGGTTATAAATCTTTCAACAAATTCTATTGGGTCAGCTTCATAGGTATAGGTATATATATTATATATATAGGTAGTTATAAAAAAATCGGCCAAGTGCGAGTCGGACTCGCGCACGAAGGGTTCCGTACCATTAAATATTTGTTTTATTTTAATTTAATTATTTATTCTTAAAGTGAATATATAACTAAATGTTCTGTGAATATTTCAAGCGTATACATGTTGCCGTTATCAATATCAAGCAAAAATGAGCAAAAAAAATCAGGTTTGTTGTATGGGAGCCCTCGGCGGGCAAAGTCATGGCATCCGTTTCTTGGGATGCAAAGGGTATAATTCTCATGGATTATTTAAAAAAAAATCGGCCAAGTGTGAGTGGGACTCGCGCACGAAGGGTTCCGTACCATTATCTATAAAAATGCAAAAAAATCACGTTTGTTGTATGGGAGCCCCCTTAAATATTTATTTTATTCTATTTTTTGGTATTTGTTGTTATAGCGGCAACAGAAATACATCATCTGTGAAAATTTCAACTGTCAAGGTATCACGGTTCAAGAGATACAGCCTGGTGACAGACGGACGGACGGGCGGACGGACAGCGGAGCCTCAGTAATAGGGTTCCGTTTTACCCTTTGGGTACGGAACCCTAAAAAACCAATGACTTTAACCATGTTAGGCTAAGAACTTTTCAAATGACCCTCGTATATAGTCCATATCGCTTTCACAGAACTTCTACAGAGAATGTAAGACAATACAATGTAAATTCCCTTAAAGAAACCAGCTTCTCGAACATTAAAAAAAAACTTAGAAATACCGCGTATGCGCAGACGATGAGACACGCAGTCCGATATTAGTAATACCAATTACATGAAGGGAGATGTTCTATAGATGTTATTAACTACAACAACTTCAAATGACTCTGCACTGCAAGCCTTTGGCGCGCCGAGGTCGTTCCGAAAGGTCCACATTTGTTTTAGAGTTGCCGAGGCTCGTAAAGAAATTAACCTATGATTTATTTCAACGTTTTTTTACGCACGTATGCTATAAAATGTTCGCACACACATTACGATTGACCTCGATATATTGTTGTTCTATCAATAATGATTTATTGATAGGTATGTAAGATGTAAGTATGTTGTTTTTAGTTGGAGTAATGTGCGAGTGACATGTATGATTAACCTAGAAATAATTAGATAAAGGCAGGTAATTGAATATTAATTGTCTATTCATATTTTATAATGCCAAAGTATTTTATCAATATTCATATTAATAAAGTAATGCTGAGAAATTTGCACATTTGATCTATTTTAGGAATTGTTCTATTTTGAAAATTATTTTTGTCTATCGCATCGCTAAAAACTATTTTCCAGGTAAAACAACTGAGGGTTTTGTTAGTTCATGACACAAAACTTCGAATAAAGAGGAAATTTCTCTTTATTGTTGGTTCTACCTATACTATAATATAATAAAGCGGAAGCATTATTAAAGACTTTATCAGAAATGTTATAGGCTATTTCAGCTTTACGGTACCACCCTTAGAAGCCGACAAAAAAGAAAAAAAGTGAGAAAAAGCAGTTACTACGGGATACAGCGATACGAGCGGACGCAGTCGCGGACTGCAGCTAGTATTTTAAAGTTTCATAACTTATACCTGATGAAGTAATAGGTAAATCTGGTTGAGTAAAAACATTACATAAAAATGATTAACGAGATGTTTGCACTGAATTGAAGTCAGCAATAAACCTTTCATCGTTTGTCAGCATGCCTGTCTGTTTGGAGCACATCACCTAAAAAATTTCTGGCCGATTTCGTGAACACATACATATAGTCTTGTAGACTAAAGGGGATATGATAGCGTAAGCTCTCCATTCCGTATTATGGGGTCTAGTATAAAGAGGTCTTTAATGTGTCTTCCGTTGTGACTGTTAACCATTATAAGAATCACTGGCCATTCGCTACTAAAAATATATGATGAAAGATGTGTGGTAAGTGTTTTTGTGCAACTCGTAAATCCGTGACGATCATTGAAGTACGTGACCGTGATGTATACACGTAGCTTTATTTTAATAAAACAATACTTATCTTATTTAATTAATGGAAAAGTTTATCAGCCAATTGAGACTTAGATAGCCGAATAGTAGGAAGAAAATGGTTTCAACAACTAGAAGATGCAAGTATTTTATAGCACACGTTAAGTACGTAGCATACACCAAATTTCTTATGAAAGATTACTGTTGCGTTTGTTACATAAGGAATATTGTTTCCATGTTGTCACCATGAAGTCTTCACTCACCTGAAAAGAAAAATCTTTCCGCAGCTTATTTGTCCGTGGTCATATCCTATATACATCACTACATACATACAGCAACATTTTGACGTGTTCGATGGTCAAGTAGTTAGCAATGGCTAATACTAAGGCTCTTGGGTTCGATCCTCAGGCGAGGCAAACATTTGTGTGCATGAACTTGTCTGTTTGACTTGGTGTCATGTATTTAAAAGGGGTACCTCCACCATTCATCCATAGGCTACAGTAATCTCTATACATCAGGTGGGTCGTATGCTTGTATGCCTCTCGACGTTGTATAAAAAAATACCTGTCTGTTATCAGGCATATCTACATTGCTAAACGGTAAGGTGCAACGCGTTATAGGTGAAGTTGATTTTGTCTCTATAGGTGACGGCTAATCACTACTCAAATAAAATTATTTGAATAGAATATGGATTTCTCATATTGTTCCCTTTAATCATTATGTTATCTATCGGGAATTTGACACACACCCAATATACAAGGGTCTTTATATTAGTCAAAGTTGGGGTGACACTTGGACCAATGAGAGGCTGCGCCTCTGGTCACGTGGGTTTGTTATGGCGATCAGCTGTTGTCGGAATGTACACAAAAAACGTCAACAAGTCGAATTGAGGTGCGGCTTAGGCTACCCTCTTCAGGTAACAGAATATCGACTATGAGAATAATAGGGGCCGAGGTGCATAGTGATCACAATTTCTTTATATACCTAGCTATATATATATTACTATCTGCGGCTATTCCTGCGTTGAAATTTTTCATGTTTTACTTAAAAACCCTAAATATAAAGTAACACTTAGTTATAGTGTAGCTTCTTATAGTGAAATAGTTTTAGAGTCTGATCAATAATCAATAATTCATAAATTAATCTCAATCAGTTTATTGATTCTACACAGTTTTATACTTCTTACATTGAAGATACTTACATTATCATGGATAAGACTGAATTGTCGATACGAAGTTTAAAAATGGAAAGTCAGCGGGAATCGATATAGTAACAGCTGAGATTATCAAACTAGTTGGCACCTACCTTAGGGACGCCTTCTGGTTTTTGAGCAAATTATGCTGGAGAACCGGAAGGGTCCTGACCTACTCGAGACGCGCAGTCATCGTGCCCTTGTATAAAGGCAAGGGTTCTGGATTCTGAATTATACCAACTATAGGACATCAGTTTGATCTTAGCTTTGAGCTTAGCATCTAAAGTGAAGCATAGTGTGGATTTAGAAGGGGCGGAGTATGTCCGGATCAAGTTTTTTCACTCCGCAACATTGTAGAGAAGCATCTGGCTATGGACCAGAAGGTTTTTTATGGTTTTGTGGACCTGGAGAAAGCATATGATATAGTCGTGTGATAGAATCTCTGGAACATCTTGCCCAGATATGGAGTTGACAGCGACCGTCTCGGTGCTGTGCAACTTATGAGGATAGTACAGCATGTGTGCAGGTGGACGGCAACAGTCGGCCCTGGTTTAATAACAATATTGGTGTCAGACAGGGATGCGTGCTGTCTGCGCGGCTATTCATCCTGTATCTAGACAGTTGTCTTCAGAGAATAAGAAACATGAATGTGGGAATACGACTCAGTGGTCAACTGCCTGCTTTATGCAGACGACGCGGTACACCATCAGAATCAAACAAACAAGCAAACACTAGTTACAAATATGAAAGATGATTGTATGAAGAAAGGCTTACAATTGAATGTAAACAAAACCAAGATAATGGTATTTGAAATAGAGACAACCAGAACGAACACTATGATTACGGTTAATGATGTAGTGTTGGAGCAAGTGAATGAGATTGTATATCTTGGAAGCGCTTTTAGCAGCGATGGAAGGTACACCGCTGATGTGGAGAGATGAGTGATAACAATGTAAATAATTAGAAATAAATAAGATAGGTGGGTTACTTATAGAAAAAAACATAAAATCGAAAAATGTCTCATAACACCTTACATTTAGCTAAGTCTTCAATTGTTCCACGTTAGGTGGCAAACGAGCATACGATACGGTTTTGAAGCGGTTACAATAGGTTCATAGACTATATATCATCGCCTCCTATGCATGGAGTTGTTTTGCGACAACCTCATGTGTTCCCACCCTGGAGGCCTAAAAGTTAGTTTGCGTGCCGCGGTAACCAGTTTATACCAAACTGACGCCAGTCGGTTCCTTCTACGGTTAATAAGTGGTTGCCTACTGCTCCGGCTGTCACGCCCGTCTCTGCAATTCTCTAACATATGTAAGACATGATGTTGATGTTTTCGACACTCATTGCCACTGTGGTAAGTAGCGACGCCAGATGAAACGATGACGACGGCCAAATCAAACTTGACTTGCGAGGCCACTCTCATTTTTAAGTTAGAAAAGTATTTGTGCATAATTCAGCTATTTAAAAAAAGTTAAGACAAATGAGCTGAATTATGCACAAATAATAATTATACACAAGTTTATTTTACAAGTATTATTGCTTTTTTTTGAAGTTATACTTCTAATGCGACTTGCAAAAAGGTAGCGTTGAACGTTTAACGCTACCATGGAGGGGGAATAGAAAGAGACAGAGCGAGAGTGAATGCGTCGCACTCGAACACAAAAGTACAAGTTGAAGCTGCTAAATGTTTCACGATATTACCGGTAGCTGGCGCTATAGTTAAAAATGTGCAATAAGTTAAAACTGCTAAATGTTTCACGGTATTACCGGTAGATGGCGCTATAGTTAAAAATATATAACATTTGTATTATACATTTGACTTGTATGTAATACATTCCATAAACATCGCCGCTACTACTTGATAGACGTTTTTTTAATTTAAGTTATTAATGTTAAATATTTATTTAATGATGCCAGAGAAGTATAACTTCTCACGCGCGTACACCCATTTTAATCGGAAAAAGGCAATGAACAGTGAAGTTCATTGCTGTCCCGGGGGTTAAACTACAATCGCCTTGGAACTCACAACGAATTTAATCGGAAGACATTTGTAAGAGTACGTACTCGTAGTTTTCGAATTGACTTTCGTATTATTGCTTATGAAAAATGATGATGAGGCCCCCACACGTCGCCACCGGCTGTATCCTCTATGCGCGGCCATTGTTTACTACTGAAGTATAACTAGCTGCTAATTTTGCTTCTGTAGTGGTATCTGAGATGCTTTCACCGCCTGCTAAAACTTGATAAATGATTCCTTCTTATTTTTTGTCTGAGTGCTCACATGTGTTCCTATTGAGACACACTGATTTAGGCTGTGCATGTTCTGTTAGTCAATCAGTGTTAGATTTTCACGTAAAACATAACGCCCTTCGCATCGTTATTGTTTGAGAATTTTTCTTATCAACAAAATTTATTTACACACAAGATGAACACATATGTCCTCACTAGGTTCCCTAACTATGATGTATGGATATGTTTATATACTTACGCTCGAGTAGATAAGGAGATTGTTACCTAAAATAAAGTATGATTATGTACTTAGTATATTTTTACGCAGAGATACTATTAAAATGTGAGATAACACAGATATGACTATGAGAAAAAGTATTTTTATAACACGAATATGGCCGTTGCTAACCCTATTACCTATGTCCGATCGTCCGATCTCATCTTGCGGCAGAGAACAAGTAAAGTATATGGTACCCATAAAGTTTCTACTAGTGGTACACAAGGTAATAAGTTATTGATATATAAGGGTAGCGTTATAAATAACCCGATAGGTCATTTCAGGAGATCTCATGAAAAAGTTGTGGCAGTAAACGGAATTCGTTCTCTCTGTTTCTAAGGTACCTCTACATTTTCGAATTATCTGGAAGACAGATATATCATTTGACGACCCTTAGGCAAATTTACTTAAATTTCGAAATGTCTAAATTATTCAAGTTTTTCAAATGTCCCAAAATATTTTGGGCACAGAACATTTCAAGTACTAGTAGGCTGATTTATATATGTTCTCTCATGTGTTTCGAGGTTTACCTTCAAAACCCGTTCCATAAATTAATGTATTTTTGGAGATGTCGTTTAAGAAATTTGAGCAGTGATAGCTCAGTGGATAAGAAACCGGCCTATAGACCACCTAGTCAACGGTTCGAATCATGGCGGGGGCATGCACCACTAAATTCGTGTTTTACGTATTGTTGTATGTACATATTTATCACACGCTCGGCGATGAAGGAAAACATCGTGAGGAAATCCACACGCCCAAGAAAATATATTTCGATAGACGTGTGACCTAACCTAAGAAAGGTCTGGGTTTCCTCTGAGTTGTGGAAACCCTTAGGCTTAGGTAGCGAACCGCAGAAATCCTAATGGATTGACAGGGCAATCCTAATAAATTAGAAAACGGGATAACGCGAAGAAGAATGAGTCGTTTATAAAAAATTGAAATAATAAAAACCGTCTCGTGATATCCTGGTCATTGTCATCATCCTTCTCGATATCGAGACAAAGCCACATGCACGTGGTCCTGTCTACCAACTAATTAACGAGGCTCTGGTGAAAGAGACGTGGGGCACACCGATATTAAGCAGCTCAACTTTCGACCTCTGCTTTATGAAAAACCGCAGGCTAAGAACACTCCTCTGAAGGGACCCGGCGAACGAGTTAGCTAAGTTTATGAGGAATTCCTGCATAAGCATCGGGTGTGGTAAATGGCTTTAGGTAAGTAATGTATTTACCATAAAGGAACGATTTTATTCAAGTTATAAACCTCTATATCTATATTTTAGATTCCATATTTAATCTTTCATGCGAAAGGTTAAGGATCCGTAAAGATAAACGGTGAACAACGATATTAACATATTTTGTCTCTAAACAAACGGAAGAACAAACAGAATAAGTATGTTGCTTCTACGTGGGTAATAAGTATGTATTTACACAAAAAAAAAATGTATTTACGTATGTTTATCAGTTGTCTAGTACCCATAACACAAGCTTCGCTTACTTTGGGGCTAGATGGCGCTGTGTAATTTGTCCGACAATATTTATTTATTATTATTTAAATGAGGTCACCAGTAACTTTCTAAGGAGTTGCTGTGGTAACAGCAGTAGTGGCATCGCGCGAATTATACTTATTGTATTACAAGCGTTCACAGGCTACATTAAATGCTTCACATCCGGTGGGCCGTACGCTGGTATGCCTCCCGACGTTGTAAAAATAAACGACGAAATTATCGGCTAGTAGATATACATTATTTTTTATATCATTTAAGTGCCAAAAATGTAGACAGTCTGCTTGATGGCAAGTAGTTACCGTAACATACCTATGAACACTTGCTACTCCAAGGGTATCACCGTTCAATGCAGACTCTGTAAGAGATATTAAGTTATAGTTACAGTATATTGTACCACTTAAATGTCTACACGATAAAGATATTTGAAGAATAGTTTCTGTTATCTGAGGATTGGAACTTGTAGAATTGTAGTGGTCTACCTGAAAAATCTTTCACGTTATTAAAAAATCGAGGCTTGATGTATTTAGCATGAGCTCAATCATTTATAAGTCCGGGGTGCTAGATATAAATAGGGTTCCCTTAGCTATACCTACCACGTCAGTGGCTAGAGCTACTCTTTATATTGGGTCTATAATGCGGTACAGAGGTTCAATATACTTATGGCACAATATTTCTCGAAAGCGGGACGAAGTTATCAGGAGTGAAGTGTGTCGATCGATGTAGCAAGGTCGTGTAAAAACACTTTATATATATTCAGACTTAACAATGTAATATAATTCACAAAGAATAATTTTAAAATTAAGGGTTAGGTTATTACAATTTTATTGGATATCGTGTAACGAATGCCCTAAGTAACTATGTGTGTAAAATAATAATAGATGAGCTTGGTGGCACAGTGGTTAGTAACGCTACTTCGACACCAATGCTTGTGGGTTCGACTCCCACACATGACAGCATTTGTGTGCATGAACATGTCTGTTTGGTCTGTGTGTTTTTAAGAGAAACGGGGCGTATGAAAGCGTGGGAATATGGGGAAATACCTCCACCACACAGTAAACCGCAGCAAAATGACAACTCCCTGGCGGATTGTTTTCCGAGTGAGAGAGGTCACCAGTAAGCTCCTAATGAGATGCTATGTTAGCAGCAGAGGTGGTATCTTGCTAGTTATATTTAATGTATTGCAAACGTTCATAGCCTATGGTAATCACTTTACGTCAGGTGGACCGTATGCTTGTATAAAAAAATAGTCCAGAAGGTTTTCCGCGTTTTTGTGGATCTTGAGAAAGGATTTGAAAGGAACTGTGGGATATATTGCCGAAATATGGGAATGACGGTGCACTGCTCCGTGCTGTGCATCGCAGCTACAAGAATTGCTCAGTACGTGTGCGGATAAATGGTAACATGGCATCCTTGTTTAATGTCACAATTGGTGTCAAACTGGGTTGCACGTTGTCTGCTAGGCTGTTTATACTGTATCTCGATAGTTGTCTACAGAGAATAAGATCGACGAATGTAGGATTAGGTATGCATGGGTGATTTAGTGGTGAACTGTCTGCTTTATGCCGACGATGTCGTGCTATTAGCAGAAACACTATCGGAACTGAAAACACTGGTCTCAATAATGAAAGACGATTGTATGGAGAAAGGCTTACTATTGAATGCGAAGAAGACAAGGATAGTAGTGTTTGAACGAGAAGAAACCAGGACCAATGTAAGGATTACGGTTGATGACGAAGTGTTGGAACAAGTGAATGAGATTGTATGTCTTGGATGCGCTTTCAGCAGGGATGGAAGTTACACCGCTGTTGTAGAAAGATGAGTGAGTGTAGGGTGTGAAAGGAGCGTTGGGAAAACTTCTTGGCAGTAAAAGTAGCCAGAAGGCACAGCTCGCTATACACAGTGCAGCGCTGGTCCCAACGCTTACTTATGGACGCTAGAGCTGGGTATGGTAGAGAGAGCATGAAAGTAGAATAAATGCATTCGAAATGCGAGCTTTGCGCAAGATTTTTGGCGTAACGCTTGTAGACCGTATTCGCAATGATGATGCTAGAAACAGAGCTGGTCTGAAAGAGAGTGTCGGTGTTAAAATAAGAAGAGGCATGTAGAAAGAATGCAGGAAGAAAGAATTAGGACAACAAATAAAACTAAATTATAACTCGTTTTGCAATGTTAGAACTAGCACAATCTAGTGAGTGTAAAGCACACCTCGTATTGCAAATCGCAAACTAATAATTTTTTGCAATCTAAGATTATCAAATTACCTAAAAAATATACTATTCTTATACTCAGTTCTAAAATAATTCATTAAATAAATTTTAGACCTTGAATCTTTCTAGATTTACGGTTAGCAACATCTTTTAGAAACTTGGTTCTGGTATGTTCTGTCACTGTACACTCTCAATTCATTTACATTCGTTCGAACCGTTCCGCAATATGTCGTGCATTTCTTGCACGGATATAGCCAACGCTGGACAAGATTAGTGTTCCTTTTTTATTAAAAACTTAATTAGACACAGGCTACGCACCGTAGCCGAAATAGTTATCACTAGTTCTAAAAAGCAATCTCAGTGCTCGTGATTGTATTATAACCCTAATATCTACATTTTGGTGTTCATCCATACGGGTAGACTACGCCTGCCAGCGCTGCCGGTTCTGTCCACGTCTGACGCGCCGGAGCTGCCTACTCCGCCGCTCTGCTCCATCGCGCCTAGCTTCCGCTGCTCTACGCCTACTGCGGCGGACCTGCTGCAACTCCTCGGAAAAGCTAAGTATCTTATAGACAATGTAGCGAAAACCACAACCTCACGAATCACTTTTCACCCTAAATCTTACAATTCTAAATAAACACTTGTCGGTATTTACCATTTTTATTTATTTTCTCTCCTCATGTAAACACCGGCCCTTCTAGCTCCAGGTACACTAACCCCTGTGTCAGTATGCCTTCCAACGTTGTATAAAAAAATATATTTTTTGATCCTCATTATTTAGTAATAAAACGCATTTTAAGCCACACGAATCAGGGAAACCTCGCCTCGTCTCAAGTATAGTTTGGCAATTTTCCACTGGACAGCGGCAGTGGTAACACAAAGCCTTGATATAAATAGCAGTGTGAGAACAGTGTCGTGTGTATGTACGAAACCGCATGCCGAGATAAAGCGGCGAGGTTGAGACAAACCGCGATTATTTTTGATAAGAATTTTATTTTCTATGCCTACGACGCGCTACGCGTTTCTTGGTGTTATTTTTATCATTTTAAAATGTTTGTTTCCTTGAACACTTGTTTTTTTGCTACACAAGTTTATTACATCATTCACACATTGACATCGAAGTAATCGCGTACTGTACGGCGATAGAGGGGATTAGTTCAGCGAACGCTGAGTACACTGAATGAACTCTCTGTTAAGTTTTCTCGGGAGACTCACGCCTAAGTGATGCCCCTGGCTAGTTAGGCGCTAGACAGATGACGGGATGGGTAAAATAAGATTAATGTAATGTTATAAATTCTATATTTAGTTAGTTTTTAGAATTCTAAGAAATATCTGCGTAGATACATAAAGAAATGGCAAAATAGTGATAGGGATCAGCGAATATATTTATTTAGCGAACGATACGACAGGGGGCAATATTCCGACCTTACAGAAGCTAGCAGTTGATACCCACGCAGGATAAACATTTGTGTGAATAAACATGTCTGTTTGTCTTGGTCTGGGTGTGTTTAAGATAGGGCTCTCTTTGGAGGACTGAGAAGTAATTTTGCGAGTGAGGAAGTATAAGTAAACGAGAGGAAACCTGACGAGTTGGGCGCGGTAAATACAGGGATGACCACATGCAAGCCGTCTTATCGTCGTATCGCATGGTTTCATATGCTATGGAGACTAGTACGGAAGAGGCGGAACGTTAGTTCCTGACTTAGCCTCATGAGATATTGAAAATAAATAAATGATATAAAAAATACTATAATAAAATACTTGGAGGCGCCGGGTATCGATCCCGGTACCTCTCGCATGCTAAGCGAGCGCTCTACCATCTGAGCTACGCCCCCTATGAAAAATTTATTCGAAATAGTCGTTCACATTACAAATGCAATCTATATCTGTATGCCTATATATATATATATAATCTATAAATTTGTAGCACGCAATGAATTATGCACTTACAAACTCAAATTTCACAACCGTGCCAAGGTAATACTTTTATCATCATGGTTATCTACAAGGTATATTGATGAAAGGAGAACGCGCTTCCGCTTACTATAAATGTAACATTTGTTCATCGAAAGTCATTTTGAACTTTTTTGCTTAGAAAATATGTGTCATTTTACTTATCGCTACTGCTTTCAATTATTTATTGTGAATCTCATGCTTAGCAATTGTATAGTAAGCATTATAGTGCTCATTATGTACCTATTAATACCGTTTTAGCACAGCTGCACCGACCGATATAGTCATAATGAATACGTAAAAGAATGTAAATATATTAGTGTCTTCAAGCGACTTTTTTAATACATCGTCATGGAACTAACAAGCACGCGCGCTATACTGGCTGACTTCCGCCAGCGGTATACGGTGTAGCCTATGTACGGTCGCTATAAGTACATAATAATGTTCTATTAGATAACAACAAAATATCAATGCAGCAACTTCATAGAAGCTTCGCTTTTCTTATTGAAAAATCGTACCCCACGTAAGTTTGTTTGGTTTTGACTTTTCAATTACTAGAAGCAGAGTTATATTTTCGGTATGCTATATTGAAAAATGGATTCTACTACTTCAGCCGATTCTAAAATTATTCTGAACTGATTTTTAAAATAACTAGGCGTTCTTTATACAAAGAAAACCCAAATAAGTAACTATTTGAAAAATATATTGTCGTCAAATTGTTTAAGTACTCGTACTTACACACATATTTTTAAACAGACATTTTAATCTTATTTATTTGTAAGAACTAGTGAACAAACCTCATTATATCTACTTGCTCATTTACTATTCAGTAAAACTAATTAATCCACAGGTCAGACTGCACGCAGGTGCATCATTCACGTGTTAGCGCAGTATGAATACTAATTAATTCCTATGTACATTTTAACCTACTTAAGAAAAGTAGAGGTTCTATGTTCATTGTGAATTTTTAGAGTTACGTTAAGTATATAATAAGAGTTGAAGTGCCTCTGTCCGTCCATATTATTCACCGGTTCATCTTGAAAGCTTGTAAAGTGATAGACCTGGTACAATTACATACAATAGGCACCAAGGCACCCCTCGCTCACAAAAATGTAGTCTTTTAGCACCTAAATATCTCGGCGATTCGGATTTACTGACCAATGGGACAATATTTAAACCAATAACGTTACTCAATTCCTGGATATCGACTTATTTAATACTAAAGACACGGCATTAAAACGTGTAATGTGCGATTATTAAATGATACTCGGCGATAGTTTGTATGTATATATGTGTATCTGAACATATGAATGTATTCATATAATGTTGTCATAATTCATATATCAATGATGAATCTGCACTTATTTACCGCCGTTCATGTGACTTTGTTAATGTATAGTGTTTCATATATTTGCGAAAACTTGTACCTAATTGGCCATGTATTGTTATAATAACTCTAAACAATGTTATTTCGTTAGCTGTAAGTTTTCCATTAAAAATAAAATAAAATAAATCGCTAAGTGACGCGAAGTTGACCCATAGCCAACAAAAGCTGCGTGTTCTACTTTATCCCCCGACTCGCAGCGTCATTTGAATTAAAAAGTAAATTCATCTCATCGTTTCTCCTCCCTCCCTATTCCTCCCTTCGTCTCCTAAGTTAACGTTCATTCATTCACAGAGATTTATGTAATGTACATGATGACGAATATTACCTACAGAAAAAAAATGTTATTGTAACTAATACGGTTTATCAGAAGTCATGAAAAATATCGACCACATAACTACGAGATGTTTATTTGTGCAGAATCGCAGTTGAAGGAAAATGGCAAGACTCGAACCGAGATTTAGGTCAAGCTTTAGCGAAAAATATGCACCACCAGTTGTAATGTAGATATTTGTTTATTTCATGCACTTGTATATTTACCTATAGTGATATTTATTTTGTTTATGTGTACCATTTTTTAACTTCATTTATAGTTTTGACGTTGTAGTAAGCCGCATTCATATAATGTCTGCTTTAACCGAAAGTTAGTAAAGTATGATGTTAGTAGGTAATAAATTCGTTTGTACAGTTCAGTGCACGTCAAGCTTGACACTTTGACCTTTGTACCGTTCTTACACCGTACGAAATATGGGTTACAATAGAACTTCGAATATTAAGCGTAATCTGCTCTTAGCTGTACCGTTATATTCAGTTCAATTCGTCAATAAACTTTAATTAAATAAATAAATCAATTACTAAACGTATTAATAGGTACTTTCCAGGGTTTATGTTGATCACTAGAAAGGATTCATGTGAAAGGAGATAATAAGCCTTAGGTAGGCATGGCAAATTCCTCAAGCATGGAGATAAATTTGTGCAATTGTGTTGACATGTACTCGTACATTTTCATTTTGACAGTAGATAGGCTAGGGGTGCTAATGCTAGGGTTGAAATTACGAAATAAGATACGTAGCTCTGAAATCAGACTGAAAACCAAATTAGTAGGCATAGCAGAATTAGCCTGTAGAATAAAATGGCGTTGGGCTGGTCACTTAGCGCGGACAGACGATGGACGTTGGAGCGAACGCGTACTAAGTACTACACTACAATAGTCGCCGCACGATGAGAAACGTCGCCGCGGCCGCCTGCATCGCCACTGGAATGGCGACATCATGCAAGTCGCAGGACACACTTGGACCAGGCTTGGCAAAGATAGGGGACTGTGGAAATGCATAGAGGAGGCCTTTATCTGAATTTGGGTACCCAAAATAGATATTAAACAGATAAGACATTCAATTCGAAGTGTGCTCTTAAAATATAATTTTACTAAATCTATATGTAGAAATACAAATCAGGGGGCACGGCAGTGCCCCCGCCAAGTCGAGCGCGAAGCAAACACTGCCGTACCATCCTTTACTGGAACCATTTCGCCGCATTTTCAGGTTCCTATTTGAGAACCTCTGGATAAGACCAGAACGCAGAAATTTTCGTCATCCAGTAAGCTATAATCACATACTTAAAATCCAAAATTTCAAGTCTGTAGGTCATTTAGTTCCGAAGTTAAGCGAAAGCAAAGTTTGGCATTTATGACACTCACTCACTCACTCATGATCATCAAAATAGAACTAGTACTTCCCATAAACTCAGAGAGCTGAAATTCTGTACGAGTTAGGGTTTAATGGCCACATAAAGGGAAAACTATAAAAACTAGGATAATCGAAGATCTGGAGTACCTGGTGACCCTGATTAGAAAACACAAGAGCCCAACCAAACTATTAGAGATCGACATACCGCCTTTACAAAAAATATTCAACTTGGTGGCCCGCTTCATTTGATGTCAAAAATCGAAGGTCTGAAGTATCTGATGAAGAACCCTCAGCTGGTCTCAGCTGTATTAGAGATATGGTAATGCCCCCTTCTACTATGAGAAAAAACTGTGTCAAATAAGAAAATCTAATAAAATAAATCAATATGGCACGTTTCCACAAAAAGAAGTGAAATCCCACCAAAAACATTCTGTAAAAAACTAGCCAAGTCTCGATGGAGCTGCTTGTTTATCTCTAAAAAGTAATGAAATCTAGACAAAGTCGTGCCAAGTCTAAGGTTCCTTACTGCGATTTCTTTATTATTATAGTTAATGTTGTGTGACTTGGCCGTTGAACATTCTTTATACGTTAGTGGGTACAACAAGCAGCTCCATCGAGACTTGGCTAGTTTTTTACAGAATGTTTTTGGTGGGATATCATTGTCATAAATCTTATTTCAATTAATATTTTTTTTAAATATAATTTTATAGATACTAATAATGCATGAATGCTTAAAAAAAATGTATAAATGAAGAATTTTATTTTGTTACTACTCGTATCTTGTTAAATTAGTTTGAGATTAAAAGGCTTTATTATTATAGTTACTATATCACGGGTCTTATCCCGGTCACTTGATAGACGTGCGCGGAGATTTGGATCCAACGCGTATAGGCCCCTTTAAGAAGCTTGATGCATAGCGCATTTGTGTGCATGAACATGACTGTTTGTCTTGGTCTGGATGTTTTAATAGAGGTAGGTCGCATCAAAGCCTGGGGTAGTACCTTCACCTCACAGAAAACCGCGGCCAAATACCAACTCCCTAGAGGGTTGTTCTGTTCCTGCGTGTGAGTGAGGTCGCCAGTAAGCTCCCAAGGAGTTGCTGTGTAAACAGCAGTGGAGGTATCGCGCAATAGGCTACGGTACCCGTTTTACATCAGGTGGGCCGTATGTTTGTATGCCTCCCGATGTAGTATAAAAAACCTTAGTCTAAGAATTTGGCGAAATTACTGATTTTTACATGGTGACAGTGACATATAATTTCTTTAGAAATATAATTATATTTCTAAAGAAATTATATGTCACTGTCTTGGACGTGCGGCTTTTCTCAGGATGTTTTCCTTTACCGCCGAGCAAGTAACAATTACAAGTATGTAAATAAATACGAAAACACGAATTTAGAAACAAGGTCAGGATCAGGAATGTGGGAATGTTTAAAAAGTCAAATAATCCATCAATTACTTTCGTTATAATCATATTGTAAACCATTGTTTAACCAATTAGTAATTTAGTATGCAGTATATATATTTTTAATTTTACGTTTTAATTATTTTTAATTGTATATAATTAACCATCCAACAAATATTTTTATCTGGTTACGACGAAATTTGCTGAATAGTTGTGCACTCGACCATGACGATGTCTGAATTAGTACAACCACTCTACAACAGGTGCTGTATTTATTTTTCTTGCGTAGTGGTTTTTTTTTTAAATGGACGATTTGAGTATGGTACTTTATGTGTCCGAGTCAATTTTTCACATTAACTCAGACGTAACTTGTCTATCTGGGGAAGTACCTCCACCTCACAGTAAACCGCAGCCAAATAACTCCCTGAAGGGTTGTTGTGCTCCTGCGAGTGAGTGAGGTCGTCAGTAAGCTTCTAAGGACTTGCTGTGCTAGGAACTTGCTAAGGAGTAGCAGAGGTGACATCGCACAAGTGATACTTAATGTATTGCAAGTTTTCATAGGCTACGGTAACTGCTTTACATCAGGTGGGCCGTATGCTTGTATACCTCCTGACGTTATATAAAAAAAAAACTAGGATTGTATTTGTTTGCCATTCCATTCAATTAAGCCAAAAATATATTTTTGGACTTGGCTTTTATACTATTTTACCATTGCATAAAATATGCATATGTGCGAGCATGCAATAGCAATGTCAACTACAAAATGTCTATGGATAGGTTTATTTGTCCCGGATTCCTTTATGCTCGCTAAGTCGTGTCTGCACCAGGTGTTGTCGATAGATGACAGTAGGTAAGCCAAGACGGTGGCCTTCAGGCAGTTTGGAAATATTGACCTCCACTAAATCGCAATAGAGATGGCAGCGGATCATGCTTTAAACCTCTTCTGTTGACGAACTTACCTACCTACCTGAACCTAAAGCTTGACTTGGTGTAGCAGAAGCGTGAAAACTATTTCAAGTTATTGAAGAATTTCTACGTCAGTAATATTTGAAATGTTTAGATATGATACGCTTTACGAGTATTATGGCTTTTAACAAAAGTACTCTGCGTTACTAAACGAATTCATTTTAAACGTTTGAGTACGTGACGATATCAGTTTATTAGCGTATTAAGGCAGTGGATAAAGCATAATTTACCTTCCTAGCTCCGTTCCCGTCACGTGTTTAGAATTTTCAGTCCAATGTAAACGAGGAACCTTTACAAGTACTTAGTAAAAATAAAAGTTGAAAATTCTTCAATTGGGATCTCGCAGGTACTTTTTAAATGTAATTTTATTGTATATTATTCAACTTATTGATTTTTTATTGAAGATATACTTCTAATGCGACTTGCAAAAAGATTGCGTTAAACATTTAACGCTACCATGGAGGGGGAATAGAAAGAGACAGAGCGAGAGTGAATGCGTGGCACTCAAACACAAAAGTACAGGTTGAAGCTGCTAAATGTTTCACGATATTACCGGCAAGCTGCGTAAGCAAAGCAGCTAACACTAACCCTAAACCTAACCCTTGTGTCAATAAATATTTTGACAATTAATTTGACCCGGTGTTGTTGTTTTTCAGTGCTCGCCATACGCGCTCCAATTGACTTTGTATTGGAACGGTTTTTGGGGCGATAACATCACTTATCGATATCCTTTATTGAGCTAATCGAAATTTAATCTATTTTAGGGGAATCTACAATACTTAAGGTACATTCACGTCGAACAATTAGCTCTCTAGCTTCATAACTGAAGGAGTACTACGTGTAACAGTCGAAAACCGCAAAACTGCAAAAAAGACAATTTTCTCGGTTATAAGGCTTCGCTGGCTAACGCAGCTCTGCAATTATATTCGAAAAAATACAATAACGACATAAATAAGAAGAATAAAGAAGATAAGTTACATTTTTACTACATGTCATTTTTGGAGCGTTTTTAAATCTAAACAGATTTTAAGAGGGGTAGGTAGCGCGTCAAAATAAGCATCGTTAAATGTGTTGTCATTTCCGTGCATATATATTTATGAAATGTGTCTGAATGAATTTGTAAAGACTCACATCCATCTTTTCGATAAAAAGATCGAAAAAGTATGATTAGTAACTACCGAGGGAAATACTCAAATAAACTAATATTGCCTAATATGTCTACAACATTATACCATAAGTACATAGTTGTTATTCGATGGTCTATCAAATATTTAACAAACTACCAAAGAACATAGTACACTTACCCTTGTCAGTATTTAAATCACGGATAAGAAAACTACTTGTAAATAAGTGTTACTATAGTATATCCAAATTTTTAAATGATAAATTATAATTATTGACATGCTGACTGTCTATGTAAAGTAATTACATGTAATATAGTAATTTAATTTAATAGGTTTAAATAAATTTGAATGTCTGTTTCAGACGAAATATTGTGAAACAAGTAGTATTTATTAACAATTTCAATGTATCAATATTTGAAGCAAATAAATTTTCTTTCTTTCTTGCAAAGCAACGCGTCTGGGGAAGTACCCCAAATAAAACCACAACTACATAACAACTCCCTGGAGCCTTGTTGTGTTCCTGCATGTGAGGGAGGTTACCAGTAAGCTCCTAAGGAGTTGCTGTGTTAGTAGCAGAGACCGTAGCCTAAAAACACTTTACATCAGGTGGGCCTTATAGTATGGTATGGGAGGCGTACACCTCCCGAGGTTATGTAAAAAAAAATATACTTTGATTATGGTCTGCATTGGACAACGATAACAATTATGATTTCTTTTAATAAATTCCCTGACATAAGAAACATAGCTTGCAAAATTAATTCTTTTATTATATATTTCACATAAAATTTTATTTGTCTCATGCATTGTTTTTTGAAGCACTAAAGAAAAAGGTTGTGGAAGGGGCAACTGCTTGATTTGTATTATTGACACACTACTTATCCAGCATTAACATAACGTATAGCAACAGGTTGAATTTTTATATGCCTACATTTATGCAAATGAAAGGCCGCACCGGCACGTTTTAATCATTGTTTTCGTAGCCACGTACGTAACTAGCGTTGGTAAAACAATGTATCTGCGTGAACGCATTGCGTTACGTACACGTTTTTGTTCTCGAGTCGCGTGCCGCTACCGTTTCAAGGTGACGCGTTCCACCCGTCATGCGATAGAATTCGCCAGTACTTTGTTTACAATACGCGGATGTTTGTACGGGGACCTTCAAATAGTTGTATCTTCGAATCGCAACCTCTGTCCCGTAGTAAACAACCATCGATACTATAAAGCTATATCAGCGGAAGTAACTGTATTTTAACACACCTTTAAACCATAAAATTACGCACTAAAAATTAATGACGATGTAGGTAGCCAGTTAGATTCGATAGCATCTATTTAAAACTGTATTTACTACTTCGCGTCGGGAGGAAAACAAGCGGCCTGTGACGTGAAGTGATTAGACACTAGCATGTGTTGCTATATTAGAAGAATCGCTCTCCATCGAGTTACCACTACTATGCTATGCTAACACAGCAACTCCTCAGGAGCTTTATGGTAACTTTCTTTTCCAACTTTCAATTCTTCGTGTAAAATTTTCTGAATTTGGCTCATACCATCCCCAATAGTTCTCGAATTGTCTCATAGGTAATCCGCGGGTTTTCTTCAATTAGCCGCTTAACAGTAGCCACATTATTTACGTTGACGGCAGTTGAAGGCCGCCCTTCACGAAATTCGTCATGTAAAGAAACTCGACGTCTCTTAAATTCAGTGAACCATCGCCTCACGGTGCTCAAAGAAGGTGCTCCTCTCCTAAAAGCATTTTGAAGACGAGCAGCACAGTCTTGCGGAGAGAGAGAGAACTTTTAAAATCATATAAAATCATCGCTCTAAAATCTTTTCGACTCAATTCCATTTTCGTTGCGTACGTAGAACTTTGATGTGTGATAAAAAACAATTGACAAATGATTTCCCGCCAATTGTTTTTTTTTTATTACTAAGTAGGTTGCAACGTTTCAAAAAATATAACATTCGAAATTCAAATAGTTCCGATTAGCTAGAAGTGCAAAACTTTTAGTGTGCCCCATGTATACTATTCAATTATAATCATAGTGGGCATGACGTCAATTACGTTCAGAGTTCTTGGGACCCTGCTTTAGTTTCATATTTCATAATTACGAATGACTATCAAAACCAAAAAATCACTTTCTTAGTCTTCCCAGCGTTATCCCGTTTCCGAATCCAATCCGATTAGCGGTGTCCAGCGGTGCCTACACCAAAGAATTTGGGGAAGATACTGATTTTTACATAGAGCGACTGCCGTCGGATTTCTTCCAGAGGTTTAATCAGACCTTTTTAAATATAATTTCCTTCATTGCCCAACAAATGATAATTACAAATATGTATGAAAAATTGTAAAACACTAAATTTTGGAAAAAAAAATATAAAAGAAACAGTTGGAAACATACGAATTATTTGTTTTCTTCAAATTGTCAATAACGACCGTAATTTGGATCATTAGGGCGAACCGCGAACCCTAATACAGTTAAAGCCCTAACTCACCGAGACGCGCGCCGCCATGGCGACGTCGCCGGTTACGTAACCATGGCTACCTCTGGCTACCTTCGGTTGCCAAATAGAGTAGCCAAAGACTAATCAGTTGTCTCAGTTCTCCTATCGACAATGGACGCTACGTGCTTAGAAGAATACCCACTTATTTATTATGTGCATCGCAAAAAATTAAATAATCTGAAATTGCAGTATTCCATATACATGGACGATTTTGAATTTCGGCAATAAATCTTTCTGTATCAAAACTTATTTTTTCCACAAAACACGTATGCGCTGTGCGTTCGTCTTGGCGACCGAGTGAGTGAGACGCAGCTTGCTCGTGTAGGTACATTTTATTGGCGACGTCCGTCGCCAGCGTGCCAGGTATCCAGTCTCCACAAAGTGACCCGTTGGTTGTGGCTACGCTTCCAAATTGGCGACGTTGCCAAATGAGTTAACTGCCATAAATTTCAATATGAATTGTTTGGATACGTAGCCGGCGACGTCGCCATGGGTTCTCGGTGAGTTAGAGCCCTTAAGTCTGGCTTTTCTCTTTGACCTTATGACGTTCGTAATAGGAGTTGTAATTGAACTTCAAGTGTTAATGATATGCTATTAACACCAAGCATATTGGCGGCATGTTTTTCAGAATGTAAATTAACTCAAACCATTTCTTACTTCCCAAATATATCATACTTATCTTGAGAAATGTAAAAATGTCTTCTACACATTTACTATTAGGTTAAGCGGTTAGAGTGTGTTTACTTACTAAGGGAAAAAGATAAAGTACAACCTCTGAAAAAAATATATATATTTAACCTATATTTTTTGAAAAACTGAACGGCAGTATTGCAATTATTGATTTTACATGATATCTATCGATGCGATCCGTACTGTTACAGGCAAACAATTAATTAAAATATCGGTAAATGTAAATTTATAGTACATAAAGCTTTTGTGTACGTACTATTAAGCTTTTTTAATGTACTTTAATTTCTACCCTCATAAAGTATGAGCAGTCCTATTCACAATGTAAACTACTTCTTCTTCTTCTTCGCGTTATCTGGTTCCCCATCCATTAGGATTTGTGGAGGTCGCTACCTAGGCCTAAGTATTTGGCGAGGACACTGATTTTTACATGGAACGACTGCCATTAGACCTCCACAACCCAGAGGGAAAACCAGATCTTTCTTAGGTTAGGTTACACGTCTTTCGAAATATAATTTCTTGGACGTGTGGGTTTCCTCACGATGTTTTCCTTCACCGCCGAGCCACTGATAAATATGTACTTACATAAATCTGAAAATAGGTATTTAGTGGTACATGCCCCTAATCACACTGTAAATGGTCTCAATGTAAACTAAATAAGGTGTTAAAGTCCGTGTGAAACATCGTAGCCTATTGACAATTGTATCACTCGTGTTGCGATCCCCGCTATTGCCACAGTAATTCCTCACTAGCGCCAGAGTGTACCACGTGCATAAGAGGTTGTAGATGAATTTTAAAATAAAGGTGAGTGCACACAACTTCATAGCACAGCATATTATTTTCAATTCTAAATAGACTAAGTACAAAATATACTTAGCATGCTTAGCTTAGCTTAGCATATTTACTTGTTATTTTAATGTATGTTTGTAAATAAATATTTCCGGAGTATATTTACAGCGTCATCCAACACAAAAGCAAAGCTTGTAAATAGGTAGTAAACAACTGGTAGATATACGTAAAGGTACCTCTTTTTTTGTAAATACATAATAATAATGAGCGTTGCGCAAAATTTGTGGCGTTACGCTTGTAGACCGTAATCGCAATGATGATGTTAGAAACAGAGTTGGTCTGAAAGAGAGAGTCAGTGTTAAAATAAGAAGAGGCATACTCCGTTGGTTCGGACATGTAGAAAGAATGCAGGATGAAAGAATGGCGAAGCAGATATACAACGCAAAATTAGAGGAATGTAGGAGCCAAGGAAGGTCAAGACTTACATACCATGACCAAATTGGTCGTGTTCTATCAGAAGGTGATGTCAGGAGCGTTAGAAACCGGCGAGCGTGCATGAGAAGAGCAATGAATGTTAAAGAAGCGAATGAAGTGTGTAATGATCGAGTCACGTGGCGCTCGGTTCTCTCTGTCTATCCTGCAAGGGATTTGGCGTGGAGTTATAGATAGACTTAATAATAATGCGTAGAAAACACCCAGGTCAAAACAAACAGACATGTTCATGCTCATAAACATTAGTCTTGTGCGAAAACGAGCTCAATATCCTTAGTGTTAAAGTAGCCATTACACAATTCCATCATGTTGCTTTGTTTTCTTACTTTGTACACCGAATACCGTGTTAATTCGTCTTTCAGATTCTTTCTTCTTTGTTTCAACTCGAATATTTTTTTTCCATATTTTTAACTTTAATCACTTAATGATTTGTTTAATAGTACCTACGAATAAATAATAAGAAAAGTACATAAAAATATACCTGTGGATTCCCTCTATGTGGCAGAAGGTTCTAGTTTGAAGAACTCCATGCTGTAGTCTCTTGAAAAAACCTCGGCTGGAAGCACATTCCACAGCTTGAGAGAAACTAACTAAAAAGAAATAAAAAATATATATGATTCGTTACTGTCTTTGGAACTTGAATTTTATGGATCGTTGATTTGTAACTTGTATTGTTTAAAATAGGTATTGATGAAAATAAATTAAACACATGAAATATAACATTACATATTCCTTTTATTATATAGAACAAACAGATGCATACTTATTTGAAATAAATAATGCCCAAACAAATACACCAATTTTAATGACCAGACGAGGCTCTGGCGAAAGAGAGGTGGGCACGACGTTAGCCTGACTGGGAAAGTACCTCCACCTCACAGAAGACGGCAGCCACTCCTCGAAATGTATATTGCATATTACATTGGATTTAGATGGAATCCAGCCATCCATTCTTTTCTGGGCTCTCTTATGATTTGTACCCCATCATTCTTTCAAATGATGCATTCATTTGACGATGGCAATCTAAAAAATATAGGTAAATAAAGGTATGAATAATAGTTGTTCAGTAAAAGAATTATAGGATGTTAGTTTATATGTCTATTTAAACAAAATTAGGTATCTGAATTAAGTAAGAATTACAAGAGAACAAAAGAAAAATGATCGCCCACGTTTACGCTAATTTGGAAATGTGAGTTATGGTAACACCAGTCAATTTATTGTTTTCAAAAATTAATTTAAGTGAAAACGATTATTTAATCAGAAAAATTACTTGCTTACCTATGAAAAGTAATCCCTTGGCTTTTTTTTATTGTGCCATTATGGTTTCGACAGCTCTTCCCCACGCACGACGGTATTATTATTATTTTTCGACAAGGTTATCACGTGGCGAGGTGTCGGTGCGTAATGGCGGGCGGTAGACTTACTATGATGGAACGTGTGCGTGTCGGCTCGTACGTATAGATTAGCAACTGATTTACTATGGCGGTGCTTCAGTGTTTAATTCGGGAGACGGTGTCTGCTTTTTTTATTACGTCTATGCTTTTAATATGGCAGAATTTCACTCATCATAATTACATTTGGCGAAATTAAAATTCGCATAATTTCGTTTAGCATAACGTTTATTTACGCGACTACGAAGATGGCAGAATTTTTATAACCACCCAGAATCGAAGAACATAAAGGATATTTTCTCGTTCGAAAAAAACTGTCAAAGCGAGCGAGCGAAAATTATTTTCTGCCATCCGCTGTTATGCATAATAATATGATAACATAAAAAGTTCTGCTATAAAGGCAGGCACGCATACACGCGTACAAAACACACATACCACGCTCGTGCCCTGTAATGAACACTGTATAATGATTTCTATCTAATTTTCTCGCACGTTAAATCTTATAGAACTCGCACTTTATATCCTATATATGTCTATGGTGCTCTCTTTAGAATACTTCATCACATAGATTAGTTTATAAATAATATTTACTTCTAATAATAGATGAAAATCTATTATTAGAAGTAAATATTATTTATTCGTAGAAGTAAATACTATGACACACACTGTACACCTATACTTTGATTTACCCGGCATACTGGCAGAGGCAGTGCCAAGAATACATAAATATATTGAAAAAAACATACACCTGTACGTTAATTCAGTATTTGTTGTAATCAGCTCATTAATGATATCATTAGCTGCTACAATTTTCAAGAATTGTTCATTTCTTTGTAACCCTTAGGCGTTTTGCCAACATTGGCGGTTATTGTACCCTGACGATTATTCACTCACAAACGTTGGACGCCGTAAAAAATAAGCCTTTTTTTTGAGATATGGTGTCGCTAAATTGTAAAGAAGGGAGAAATGTAATTTTAGATAGGTATTTGGAAAGAAAAATCAAGTTTAACAAACTCTTTATTCACAACAAACAACTTTATTGCACATATGTATCTTATAAAAATAACAAAATCGCAAGTAAATGTAAACGAATTCCACGGTTTATACCCTGTATGGTATGTTTATATAAATTGATAAAATGTATCACAAATACCGCTTAAGTTAAGTTGACCCTATTACATATAAAAACCATTCCAAACTATTGGCAACTGTTCACAGCTTGGATACTAGGACTGTAAGAAAAAGATACGAATATTACAATCTAAATATACCAAGTATTTTATGTATAAAATTACTGGTATTATATATACCTGTATATATAATACCAGTAATTTTAAAATAAATTTACATCTCATTGAGAAGATATGACAAAATATACCCATGAATTTTGGGCATTAGGACTATTGTAATATGTTTTGAACATTAAATAGACTATAGAAAAGATCTGGGTGGACTAGATATTAGACTATTACACTCGTATTGTTAATATTATCCCTTTTTTCACTTTTCCATAAAAATCACGAAAAGATGAGATAGTATATAATCACAAAAATGCAATGTTGAATGTAATTTGCAAGACACGGTAAAACAATATTTAATCCATATTTTGGAAGCACTAGAAAATCGTAGATTGTCAATTTTCCATACAAAGTTCGTACTTGAGTTTCAGTCTGATATTAGGTAAAGTAGTTCAAATTTGATAAACTCACTAACTAACCTACATAACATAATTAAAATTACTTTTGTATCAAATCAGCGGTGGTCCCAAAACAAATAAACTGTCAACATTGAGCGAATCATCAAAAAGTGCACTATAATATAAGGATTCTTTCTTGTGTATGTTCTATACGTATATAAACTCTGTTTATTGTCACTTAGTTGGTAAACAATCTCAACTTCAGTATGTTTTTTTTATTGAAATGACGATGATCTCAAAATAAATTAATGTTTATTTATACTGTATATTTGTTTAATATATACTAGTTGCTCCCCGCGGCTCCGCCTCCAGTTTTCTGAGTGTAGATTCTCAAGTTTTACATTCCTATGTAAAACTATTTAGGTTCCTACCGAAATTAATACAGAACATTATCTATTTGTGTGTTAAACTTCATTCAAATTTCGTAGGTTATGCGTGGAAAAGAGGAAAAACTAATCTGCATGAAGATTGAGATTTCATGAAAAAGACATGACAAGATTGTTTATTATTGAATACCGAATGACATTTTTACTATTATTTTTGGCATAATTAGTAACGTACAAATAATAGTAACGATATGACACAGAGTTTATAATAAATATTATTTCGTTGAAGTTCAGCTTGCGCCCTCTAGCAGTACAATCCGCGCGCCCTTGCCGACAGCGTCGCCTTGTTTGACGGCGGCAACGTCTGCTACAACGCCATCGCGAGGCGAGCGCACCACGTACTCCATCTTCATAGCGATCACTACAAACAGAGGCTGGCCTTTCACCACCTGTTAAATAACATTAAAATGAGTTTCATCAGTTTCGGTGATCTAATATAGACTATTCTACATTCACATAGGTTTTTTTTTCATTCACGTCAGATAGAAAACAAGCGCACGGTTCGACTGATGTGAAGCAGTTACCGTAGCATATGCGTCTAACTCAGAACGCTTGCAGCACGAAGAGTATCGAGAGTTGTAGGTTCACTGCTGACGCAATCGGTCTTACTGACCATGGTCACTCGCACAACTTACGGGGAATTGTTATTTGGTCATGGTTTTGCAACGAGCAGGCTAATAATTTCATTACTGCCCTGTATGTACGGCTTTTGGTATGTTGTATTTTAAGGCAGTAACATAGGACTCACTCGCACTTTTTGACTAATCAATCTTATTCCTGCCCTATAGTCTCCTTCTTTATACACCGTCGGAAGGTCTACAAGCATACGTTATACCGATTGTAAAGTGGTTACGGTAGCCTATGCAGGCTTGCAATACATGAAGTATTGCTCGCGCAATGCCGCCTCTGCTGCTAACACAATAACTCCATACTTACTACTAACTACTTACTACTTACTTAGTTACTTACTTACTCCATACCTACTAGCTTACTACTAACCCTCACACCCTCGCAGGAATACAACAACCCCCTAGGGAGTTGTTATTTCGCTGCGGCTTTTTGTGAGGTGGACGTTGGTAGCTTTGTTGCTTCCTACCTCGCTTTTACAATTCCTAAATTCTTAAAGATTCTCGGGCTCTTCGTATAAGAATGGTTTTTTCTAGCAAATCGATTGAGAATGAAATGAAATAAAAAAAATGGGTGCGTGTACTTATGTACGCGTGTGAGAAGTTATACTTCTCTGGCATCATTAAATAAATATTTAACATTAATAACTTAATAATATTTAGTATTAATTATATTAAAGAATAATATTTTAATTTATAAGAAGGGTTATTGGAGTAAAATTAAAAAACGTCTATCAAGTAGTAACGGCGATGTTTATGGAATGTATTACATACAAGTCAAATGTTAAATACAAATGTTATACATTTTTAACTATAGCGCCATCTACCGGTAATATCGTGAAACATTTAGCAGCTTTACTCTCGCTCTGTCTCTTTCTATTCCCCCTCCATGGTAGCGTTAAACGTTTAACGTAACCTTGTTGGAAGTCGCATTAGAAGTATAATTTCAATAAGTTTACCTTGTCTCCCTTATTGACAAGAATCCTCTCCATGACACCGGGGGTGGGTGAACAGGCGCTGTCAGCTGACGCGCCGCCATCGCTACTGCTCGTTGTCTGATATTTGGGCCGAGATAGATATACTACGGTTTGGCCATTCTGCAAATAATCATTGAGTGCAATGCTTTATACAATTTTTTTTTAATCCTCTGGTGTACATACACCGTACAATAAGTTTGATACTTATATACATTTTATTTAAAACAAATTTTTCTTCACTTTATGCATCGAAGTAAGTTTTTTGGGACATATTTATGTCACACCTCATATACTTTCTCAATGACCATAGTTTAGAAAGAAAAAGAAAAATTTTTGACCTTTGTATGGAATTTGACGTATTGGTAAGAAATGTAATTAATTTTGCGATTTGTGCTATAAGTAAAGAAGTAAGTTAAATTATTAAATGTAAAAAAATAGACAAATATATACTGTACATTTATTTTGAAAGTCTTTCAGACGCACATGTCTAACATGTATGCAAGTAATTGTAATAACTATATTCGTATAAAATCGATTATAGTTAATTCCAACCAGTATGATTTCAATAAATTAATTTTGATCTAAAAAGGCCGAAATAATTGTCAAGCGAACATCTTATATTAAACAGTTATTACGCGTTTCGAAAAAATCGAAAATTACATGGACTACGCAAGTGTGAGCGGAGATATAGACAGAGGCCGCATTATACGCACACATATAGATCAAATTGCATAGCATCCAAAATTGAAGAGCATGCATGAGATAGATGTGTGTGGAAGAAGCGAGAAAAGTATGTTTGGATCATGCACCTGGCGATCCATAGTTACAACTTACGCCAATGCGCGACAGGCGTGATGATATGCATGTATGTTATTACGCATATGCGTGTAGGATATTTAAAATATTATAAGTACATAAATGAAAACCAACCTCATCATATACATGTACTTGATCATCATATGTAAGTAGTCCGATGTTGCTACTCTTGTCGTCTACCAACGAAGTGAGCCGCAGCCCTTGGTCGGTTTGTTTCAGGGCTGCCTCCACACGTTTCCAATCGCCGTCATTCACTTGTACGCGATACGTATTGGGAGCGGTCTCGTACTCAACTGTCACTTTAACATCTGGAAACGATAAAGTATTGTTTTACATACGTTCCAAATATGGTCCCATTCGTAGCTCTGTGGGGGAAAAAATGTATTTTTCAGAACATTTCTGTAACATTTCTTCGCCACACTTTTCGAATTCGTTTTAAGCAGTGAAAACTGGTTACATCTAGATAAACCTCGTTGCATGCATTATCTAGACTTAAAATTAAACGCAGAGCAAGTGCGAGAGTTAATCGCGTATGGTGTATTATCACTACACAAAATAAAGGCAGGAAAACTTTATCACTCTGTCTCCTTCCAAAGTTTAAGGAGAGATCCTTCTCGCTGAGGATAATAATTATTCAAAAGTGTGATTACCTCATGCTGCGTTCCATTTAAGTTAAGTCTTAAGTCACCTGCAATTCCTACTTATATGCTACGATTCTAGTTAGGTTTTTGTACATTTTATGAATACAACTATTAATTTAAAGTCGAACGAGCGTTTGTAGGAAAAAGCCCACCTCAAACGGTCTAGTACACAAATTAAATAAAGTACTATCGACAAAGTACAGGGTGGATCACCTTAACGGCTATTATTGCTTGCAGCGATCAACGCGATCCTCACTTTCGGTTAATAATGTCCAACCAAGTATGTCTTTAGTCTTTTATTGTGCCAAGTGTGGGTTTGAAGTAGTGCACATTGATACCACCGTAATAAAAAAAGTAGAAAAAATACGTTTGATTTTTGTTGATTCCTTTAATTTTTAACTTCACTAAAAATAGTGATATGGGAATTTATGTGATATTATTGTAGGTTTTGGTTTCCTTTTCAGTACATAAATATAAATCATAATATAAAGTTTAAAAAATTAAGTGTCTAAGTTGCGTTTTAAAAAGATCAGTCTTGAGACAGACCAACGGACAGACGGATAGACAGCAGAGCGATTCCGCTGTTACTTTTGTTTATGTATGTATTCACGTCAGGTCCCTTGCGGGGTAGGCAGAAAAAACCGAGCGGCGTAAGACGCGATCCTTACACACTTCACTCGCTTCTCTAACATTCAAAGCTCTTTCATGCACGCTTACTGGTTCCTGGGGCTCCTGACATCACCTTATGATAAAACACGACCAATTTGGTCATCGTTGGTTAGTCTTGGCCTTCCTAGGATCTTACAAAATGATGATCATAATGAAACAGAAGATAAATTTTATGGCTTAACTTAGACTAAACAAATTTTAAATATTATTTACATACAATTTTATTCAAAACAAACAGAACGTCGATCAAGTTTACGTCGGTGAACCCGTTTTCTTTTTAAATACTAGTAATATATCTTTGTTTTATTTTATGTTTTATAGAATTGTTTTTTTACCATAACTGCATTCGATTCAGAAATATTTGAAAACCATATCGATTCATTCGGTTTAATCGATTATTTTAAGCAGACTTTTATGCAGATTTTAAGTGGACTCACTGTGATTTGGGATTGCTAGATGTCAAATGTGACATAGTAGAATGATCTACTTCTCGTAATATTAGAAAGAGGTAAACTCTGTTCATAACGACTAATCAAATTCTTAAAATTCTTACACTAACAAGGACCTAAATTATCCCTGAGTACCGCATACAATTTTCTTGAGTTCTTGTACAAAATTTGAATACAAGATATTAGTTATTATAATAAATCATATTAGTGGCTAGTAGTTGCATACCTTCATCATTAAACTTTAACGGTATGGTTTTTCTTAAGTGATAGTTCAGCCTCCATCCACTTGGATCCACAAATATTCCTTTCCAATTATCGTTACTTGAGTTTTCTATTTGAGAGGTGAGTAGCTGGAAATTAAAATAAATATTATAAAATAATATAACCCTATAACAATAACTACAAGACGTACTACTTCCAATTACCGAATTTGCATAGTTTACGCACTTATATCCTTTTTAAACCTCCCTCACTCTGAAATCATATAAGGCGCAGCCATTCTAATAGAAATGGCACAGGTATTTACAAAAACCGTATTTACTTTGCATATTGAATTTACGTTCTTTTCTTTATTACCTATTTGATCAAAAGCTCGATTAAGAAAAAAAGCGTGCTTGATTGTTGAGTTGAAATAAAATAATTTTGCCAGCTAGTTGTCCTTTCCTATATCATCATTATTTCAGCCTAAGGACATTCACTGTTGAACAAAGGCCTTCCTGTAAGACTTCAACAATGATCGGTCCAGTGAACGGCTGCCGTTCTAGTTCTAATACCGATGCACTCATTCCCAAATCTATCACGTAGAGAAACCTCGAGCATGGCTCTCTCTAGAGCTAGTGTGTCTAAAACAAAAACAATTCCGGACACAATGTGTTTATTGTGCTATATTTAATTATATATTACAATACACTGTTGGTTTTGGTATGCACTACTTCCGCGAAATACTTCTACTTGGAGTTATAGGAATACAACAAGAAGCTCTCCCACTGAAGGCCAACCGGCAGGCAAAACCCAGGTCCTTAGTTGGGCAGCAGTACAGCTAATCAGAAAGCTAATCAGAAACACCTTATGTTAGTTTCCTGTCTTATTTTACACCTAATTTATTACTGGCATGGAGAATTGGACAATTGTTTATCGATGTTCGAATATGCGGTGTCAACAATAGATAGTCATAGTATATAGGATGTAACAGCACGTTGTGCAACCTTGAACTTTTGTATTAGAGCCATAGTTAGGGACCACGCCTTCGTGCCGCCAGATATAACTGGCAACACACTCTGATCACTTTTTTCTTGAATTTTTGTACTTGATACATTGAGATATTTTGAACGAGAAGATCTTTCGCCAATTTTCTGAACGCTGTCCATCAGAGTTCGATTCGATGAAAGGCCTTGGTCTTGAAATTGGACCTACATAGCTAAACTGTGATTTTTCTAAAAAAGAGATTTACAAGTAGATGTTTCATATGATAAACCACACGAACTATGTCTAAAAAAAGAATATGAGATTATATGGAGGTCATTGTTACAAAATTGCAACTTTGCACGCTTAGTTGTACCCTCTTATTGTGGTTAATCTGTTTTTAAATAAATAAGTATGTCTAACACTCTTTAAGATGCCTGTGACACACGTAACGGACAAACACACGCCTAGAGACGCCTTTTTTTAGTCACGAAACTATAATAGGCTAATACCACAGGAATTTGTACCGTGTCATAAAAAGTTTCAATCAAAATCTATCCTTTACTGGAATTTAATGGAAACTCCTACGAATGGTACCTTGTTAATTATAAACTTCGTTAGTTGTAGTTACGTTGTCCAAAAAGTAAGTTTTTTGTACATAGTTTAAAATGAGATTACTAGAACAAGATAGAGGCAAGCATGATGTTGTTTTCTCTGTCAAAAGTTCAATAAAGAGCAAAAACTGTTTGTTCCTTTTTTGTACAAGACGTGGAAGATATTCGGCAAATTAATATGAACGACATCAAGTTTTCTTTATTCACTAAATTTCAGTGACATTTACGCCGCTACTGCTAGTCATCCCTGGAAAGACCCCAGCTTATTTCATGATGTAAATAATTTTGACTCAATTTTTCAAGTCTTTTAAAGAGTTAATAGATTCAGGTGTTATTTATGCACACAAAGCCAATTAAATCAAATTACAACAGTCTTTTGTCGAGCCGTGCGCTTCTTCGACTTTGTTTCGTTACCGCCTGTTTCTTACAAAGCTAATACTTACATATAGCGATGGGCGATTCCGAGATGTTTTAACAATCGAAAGAATCGCAGTCGGCAAAATATACAATCGAGTCAACAATCGACTCGCCGTTTTACAAAACAATCGAGAGGTTTTTCGATTGTTTCGATTGTTGCATCAGTCAGTCATTCATCGGTCACCGGTCAGTTTAGCCGGATGGACTCGACTCGCTGCTGGTTGTTTACAAGCATCGAGCCGAGGTGTATGTGTCGCGATTGTTTGTCGAGCCGCTGTGATTTTTTGTATTAAAACTAAAAAAACTATGTTGCATACATTGCACAAGTTTATTTAAGTCATTAAACATAGATGATTCGTTATAAACTTTTATTATTTTATTTATTTTCGTGATTCCTTTCTCCTACAATACGTACGTAAGTTTGCTACTTTGCATGCTTAGTTTGAACTCGCAAATCGCAATCACAAGACAAGGCCAAGTCCGGCCATCGAGATGTTCTAATATAACTCAAAACAATCGACTGAAACCACTCGCCATCGTGCATACTCGCAATTCGCAACCACAAATTCGAGTTGAAATCGCGCCGAAAACGAACACAACAACAATCGAGATGTTCGACGAAACAATCGAAAACAATCGAGATGTTCGAACAATCGAGACAATCGAAAAAAACCTCTCGCAATCGCCCATCGCTACTTACATAGCCAAGTGCGGCCTGTATCGCTCGTTCATTGGACAATTTTTTATCAGACATCGGGAACAGCTCAGCCTCGTGCTGCGGTATGAATGCAGTGTGAACGTCACCCGCTACGAACGCCTTGGCGCTGCTCAATCTCAGTAGGAAATTCACGTTGGTCTCCAGTCCGGCAACCTACGGAAAAAACGACCAGTTTAGTTTTCGACTCTGAATGTAAGTTCCGTACGTAATTTTAGCTTTTTAAATTTTGATTTATGCATTTTTATTGCTCAAAGAAATAGGAATAAACCGGACGTAGGACGTAAACATAAGGAAAAATTAAGATTAAAAGAAAAATTTACTTATAATTATACTCTAAAATATGGGTAAAATTAAATAGCATTGTTTTTTTTTCAGATTGTAAACGCAAAGCACGGTCATGATCAAATTTTGAATATTTTTCCACATAACTTGAAAGCTAGCCTAAATAAACAATATTTTATGCTTTATGATCCTTATAAAAAGATAAAAATCATTTATTTGCCAATAGGCCCTTACTTAGACACATCTTACAATCTTTAATATTGTATCTTAATATTTGTCCATTGTTTCTTTTTTACTTTTAATCTCTCTTTTTCAATCTACCAGCATTTCGAAAATGACCATTGGCGAATAAGAAATGCCAAAAGAAACTTGCCAATATGGGTCTTTTTTTTCATCATTAATATATATTACAATAAATATATGTGAGTGTACATATAGTGAAATCAAGTCGTACAATTAAAAATATATTAATACATGTGCTAAATCATTTCCAAACATCTCTGTCAGTTAGATATTCATCGATTCTATAATAACCCTTCTTGCACAGAGTATTTTTGAAGTACCTTTTGAACATATTGTCAGGCAAGGACAGAACTCTTTCAGGTAATTTATTATAGAATCAAATACAATTTACAATAAAAGATCTACTAGTCTTAGCAAGCCGATGTACCGGCATACGTAGTCTGTTCCTGCTTCTAAGATTTTCACTAAATTTTGAAAATGACTATATTTTTACGAGTATACATTATGTTCTCATAAATGTACTGAGAGGTAACCGTGAGGATATTTATTTCTTTAAATAGTTCTCTAAGTGATTCCCTGGCGCCCATGTTATAAATAGAGCGGATGGCTCTCTTATGTAATATAAAAATAGTTTCAATGTCAGCCGCCCTTCCCCACAATAGTATACCATACGACATAATGCTATGCAAAAGAACGCCTGAATCGAATGAAATTTCATCAAGTCTGGGAATACACCCATATCTATACATCGATTAAAAATAAGTGCCAAGTGTGGAGCTATTGATTCAATAATACAATAAAATACTTTTATGACATTCCCCAATGATCCTCTGAGTTTTTAATGTTTAATTGTTTAAAAGTTTTAATAATTTCGATTGACTGAATATGTGTAAATTTAAAAAGCTCCACCCTCGGTTGTACATTCTTCTTTAATAACTCAGCCGCAGCATGTGGAGATGAGTTAAGGGAGTCAGTAGTACTGTAAGAGATATTAATGAAGTAGTCATCAAATAGATTTGCTACTTGGTTAGCAACTGTTTCAGTTTGATTGTTATGTTCAATAGAATACTCATTATCCCGTGGTTTATCTTTACCTGTTTCTTTTTTAACAATATCCCATACTGCCTTTATTTTATTTGTCGATTACTTATGGCAAGATGCAGTCTTGCCAACGACTAGCGAATAATTTACTGGCGATTCAGAGGTAAAAAGTGCGTGATCAAATGCCACTAAAGTAAAAATAAGCCAAATCATATTTCTATTTAATTGCCCCGATTGTGTATCTATTAGTGATACCAAGATGCATGTAGCAGACCTACACATCAAAATTTTACAAAAACAATTCTGAATGCTGTACATGATACCAGGTACATAAACTAAATAAAATGAATCTAATACCGTAGCTACTAAGTCTAATTTCATATGCGTGACATTTAATCAATGTCGAACATGTAATGCCGTTGACGCCCGCGTGGCTGAATTACGCCATGCGCGTTACGGCTCCAAGTATATAACGGGCCTCAAGGCGTCAATAATAGATACTTACGAATTGATAAATAGTTTAAATATGTAACAACAAGGTATTCATTGCGTAATTTTGTAAATTTGAATTTAGTAAATATTTTCGCCGCTGCGTCCAAGGGTGCCCAATAATTAAGCCAATGATTGTATAGCAAGAGTGCACCTGTTATTTGCGCATGCGTATATTGTCCATGAAACTAGCTTCGATAATTATTATATATTAACGAAAAGTCAATCACTCGTGATTCAGGCTCTGAATTGATACGTCACTCCATTATATTACCTGGTATTCTGATAGCTTCGCTCTCGTTTTAGCCAATGCTTCGTTACGATCGCGACCCCACACCACCAGTTTTGCGATCATCGGATCATAATGAACTGAAACTTCTTGACCTTCGTACACTCCAGTTTCAACCTTAACAAAATGAGAATACACGCATTTAGTAATGATAATTACTCAAAAGATTAATTCTGGTAATATTTGATGAATCTTTAGCAATCGACTTCTGACGATAACACTGAATAATCAAAATTACTGGCGTAAATAAAATAGTGACTAGTACAGGGGAGACTTGTTTTGTTTATTATAGAAGTTTACACGAACTAAAGCCGGCCAGCTCCCACACTTTACCGCTATTCTGGACAGCTGTGCGACACGCCAAGGCAGCATCGGTGGCGGGTGAATGCGGTTCATGATGGCGGGCAATCGCATAGGCGACCGCAGCAGCCAAGGCTGAGACGGCCGGAATAGCCTCGGCAATGACGATGACGACATATGCGACTAACGGTATTGATTTACATAAAATTGCCTGTAAATCTGTTTTTTTGCAAAAGAACGCCTGAATCTATTAACTATTAGTAAGTATTAGAACGAACCGTTGTATTATTATTACTATAATATCCGTTAATATTACAATTCAAGAGCTCTTTGGCGTAGTGATTTGTCTTGGTCTGGGTGTGTTAAGTGAGGTAGGTACATAACAAAGTAGCCCATCTGGGGAAGAACCTCCGCCTCACAGAATACCGTAGCAAAATAACAACTTCCTTGAGGATTGTGTTTCAGCGAGTGAGTGAGGTCACCAGTAAGCTCCTAAGGAGTAGCCGTGTTATCGGTGATCCGTTTACATCAAGTGACCCGTATGCTTGCATGCCTCTCGATGTTGTATAAAAATCATTAATGGGGCACCGCTGGTTTTTTGCTGTACCAAAAGCAGAAGCTAACTGGACACTTTTAAATGCCGTTCCATACCCGCACGTTTTCTTCAGGGACTGGTTGTCTCAGTCGATGTAATGTGCCGGGGCGCGGTAAGAACCCTGCTCCTGGTTCTTCGGCATATATCCGGCATTCAACGGCATGCCCTCGCCGTACAATTTCTTCTTGTGTAACGGGCAGAGGCTCTCCAGCCGCCACTCTTAGCTGCCACTCTACTAGGTCCGTACCTGAAACATTAATGTTATACTTAAAATAACTAACGTTAATGTTGCATTAGGCAGGCCGTATGCGTCTTTGTTACCCAACATTGTGTAATAAAAACCGTATGCTACAATATACTACACTATACTACAATAGCTGCGGATGGCGAGAGAATGTATTCCTGACAGCTGTCAGGTCAGCTAACGCAATAGATAATACGGAGCTTAAGATATAGATGGCTTTCATTTTTTGTTTCCTTTAAAGTCGGCAACGCACTAGCGACTCCGCTGGTGTTAAAAGTATTGACAGGCTACGCAACTGTTTACCATCCGACAGGCGTTACTACGCTTGTTTGATGGTACAAACTTGTTCAAATTGTACATACGAGTATTATCGTAAAAAAATCGCTGGGACTGTGCACCTATTTGAAAATGATGGCTCACAATAGTGAAATATTCAATATCCAAAAATGTACTAAACAACACATACGTACAGTATTTGGATCTTAGCTGGACCTAACATTTTAACTGTTTAACGCTATTTACAATTCATTCGCACTTATTTACAAAAAAAAACATAAAATTATAATTTCGTAAAATACATGCGATGTATATAAAAAGGACGTAGTTTCAACGGAACGTGCGGTTTAAACAAGTGTATCAGCCGGTCAGCTAACCAATGTTAGCTACCGAGGAAATTATAATAGCGGGCAATCTGTACCAGTTGTACGTTCGTCGACATGGTACCGAGGCCCGTGTACACGTACCAGTGATCATTTCAGTGATGGGATGCTCGACCTGTAGCCGCGTGTTCATCTCCATGAAGTGGAACTCGTGTGTGACCCGGTGGAGGATGAATTCAACGGTGCCGGCGCCCACGTAACCCACGGCGCGCGCCGCTCGCACTGCTGCCTCGCCTATCGACCTTCGCGTTTCTTCTGATATACCAGGCTATAAACAATTTGTTATTGGTAAAGCCAAAAGTTTACCCCGCAATACTGTCTTATAACTACGCCATAAATACAATAATTATAATTAAGAAATTTGGGGTCGATACCAGAAGCGTGCACGCCGCGACCCTGCCAGTCCAACACTGTTGACTGCAATTCTGGACTCAAACCGCACAGACGCGCGGATTAGGGCGTCTCCGGAGCCGAAGCGCACCGATCCGCCTTCGTCGGTGCGGGATTAAATGCATGCGGCGATGGGAGCCGCCACCCACCACGCAACGCCCATCCCGGCGGGTCGAGGATAGCTGAGTGTCGTATAGGCACATGGAATGTGAGAGGTGGAGTAAAAGGTAAGATAAATGAGTTGATAGATGTAATGAACGTGAGATGCCTAGATGATTCGTGTGTGTCAGAGACCAAGCGAAAAGGAAGCGACACCAAAGATCTGCCCGATGGCATGATGGCCCTGTGGTCCGGGGTGAACCAGGACGTTCATGCCAGCGCTGGCGTAGGTGTAGTGCTTTCATCTCGCTAGGCCGCTGGTGTGAAAGATTACGATTTAGTAAGTCCATACTAGACACCCGATCACTAGGCTTAATATTAACTTACCGCAGGAGCTTCTTCTATGATTTTTTGGTGTCGTCTTTGCACTGAACAGTCTCTCTCAAAGAGATGAACCGCGTTGCCGTGCATGTCAGCGAATACCTGAATGACGCAATTATGTTTGTTACTATACAAGAGATAGATTTTTCTTATATACTGGGGGAGGTAGGATAATAAAGGCCACCAGCTAATGAAACCTATAGCGCACAGTATTTTTTTTATACAACGTCGGGAGGCATACGAGCATATGGCCCACCTAAGTGATTACCGTAGCCTATGAACGCTGGTAATACATTAAGTACCTATCAATCGCGCGATGCCACCTCTGCTGCTGCACTCAGGAACACAACAACCCTCCAGGGAATTTGTTATTTGGCTGCGGTTTTTTGTAATTTGATCTAACCTGCTTCTGCCACGGAAACACACAAAGCTGGTTAGATCAAATTGCATGTAAATTTGACTTTCGCAAAATAACGCCTGATTCTATTAACTATTTAAGACTAGTGTTGTTACGAGCCGGGTCTTAGTGGCTTTAGTCAAGTTCCTAATCCTCCATATTTTTTTCAGCTTATCCATTGCGCTTCTAGTTATTGCCATACGTCTTTTATTTTATACCACTAAGGTGGCAAGCAAACATACGGCCTGTCTGATGGTAAATAGTTATCGTAGTCTATGGACATTTGCAACACCAGGGGTGTCACTCATGCGTTGCCGACCCTCTTAAAAACTCTTCATGCATTTCTTGAAGAATTCCATGCTTGGAAAAACTCGACTGGGAGCTCACTCCACAGCTTGAGAGTTCTCGGAAGAAAACTTCTCTGGAACCGCATAGTAGGCAACCATTGCGGTTCCAGCGTGTGAGGGTGAACTCCTCGGCGAGCGGTGCGGTTATAAAAAGTCTCTTCACTTTATCCACGCAGCCACCGTTGTTCGATATAAGAGAGCCAAGATATATAATAATAATATATAATAAATATTGTTTATTTACTTCTCACAAGGAATGTTACATAGGCATTAAATTAACATATTGCAGATTATGCTTACAAGTAGGTCCTTGTGAGAGTCTGGAGTCTGGACTAGGCCGAGACCTGTATTACAGAACTCCAGGCTCCCTCCGGATAATTAATCATAGGTAAATTCATTGCAATTAAAATTAAAAGCTGTGAGATATAGGTTTGGACGATTTAACATCTAGGAAATTATTGTAAGGCTGAATGTATACTTAGGTAATATTTGTGAGTTAGTGAGTTAAATTATTTTATTGTATGTAAGTTGGTAAATTCTTAATTTAGTATTTCATTTTAGTTGTATTAAATAGGTCTAGATTTTATTGTAGTATAGTAAGTAACTCTTCAGTGTCGTCATATGATAGGGAGAGTAACCATTTCCTAATTTTCTTTTTACATGAGGTCTTAATCAAAGGGTATATCGTCAATTTTTTGTTGACTTTATTATATAAATATGGTCCTAGGAAACCGAAGAATCTCTGAGAAAAAGATGTTTTAAATTTTGTGTTCTGCCTGCAGACCTTGAAAGATGTTCGTTTAGATAATATCAATGGGTCGTAGATTAAATGTTCATGTTGTTTCATAACGGAGGTGAGTATATATAATTGTCTTATCGTAAGTACTTCGCAATTCTGGTAGAGCAATCTCGTAGGGAATAGGAAAGGGCGAGAGGTTGATACTTTAAGCAATAATCGTTGCGCTATTTCCAATGGTTTTAATATTGTTTTTGGTGAACCACCCCAAGCCAAGATGCAGTATGTGCATAAAGATTGACATAGTGCCAGATACGTCAGTTTTAGCAGTTTGGGTTCAATAACATGGTGGAGTTTCTTGAAAACTACTATAAGTTTGCGGATTCTATTGCTGAGCGTTTTAATGTGTCGTTTAAAAGAGAGGTTGTTATCTATTATTACGCCCATTATACGGCTGCAGCCCCTAACCAAGCTGGCCTATTCCGGAGCAATCTCTTTAGACGGGTATGCTTTTAGCCTTTCATTTAGAATATGTAACAAGATCTTGCTGGAGTGTGATATAAGAGCAATGAGACGGTAGTTCTTACATTTCTTTGTCACTACTAATTTCAAATTAGAAAAAAGAATTAATAATTATACCTGTACTTCTACATGCCTAGGATCGGTAATATACTGCTCCAGAAGCATGTTGTCATCTCCAAATGATTTCAATGATTCTCTTTTGGCGGATTCCAGTTGCGGCAGAAAGTCAGCTTCCGTCATGGCTATTCTCATACCCTGAAAATAATATTATGGCGTTGAGCATATAAAAAACATTATAATACATTGAAGTTTGAAGGTTGTTCGCACAACCAGACACTACTAACACTGTACTCTAGCATTTACCTTCTACACGTTAATTTCTATCTTGATCTGCATACTATTGCTCCGTGGATCATTAGAAAGTTTGTAATATTAAAAAAAATAGTTTCCCATAGGACTATGTCTAAAGCATATGAACAGCTAAGAGTTGGCGATTCACATACATGACATCTTCAAAAATAATGAAAGAGATGTTTGAATAATAAATAAAGTGCTATCGAACCTAGCTATTTGTTATCTCGCCTTGTGGACCGTTATATACTTGGCGCCGTAACGCGCATGGCGGAATTCAGCCACGCGGGCCTCAACGGGTTAATGATCTGTTTAGTTAAAACTGTAGACCGCATATAGTTACAAAGGTCAAAGTGTTGTTACGCTTAACATGCACTTAACTGTACCTACCTATCTCATGGATATAAAGTTTTAAACCAAATATAATTTAGGCATCTAATTTTAAATCCAATGTACGTTCTTCCATTTTAGTGTCAAAATGAATGTAGGATAGCGAATTTTCTTACACAATTACAAGAATTTTCTCATTACACTGTTGCCACTTTAAAATATACGACTAGCTACAGTTATTACAGAACTAATATAAAAATATGTACGGGAAGCGGCCGGCGCGGACTTTCCGTTTGTCGCCGCGAATCACATGAGTTGCGCGTCAGTCGCCGCATCGAGCTGCCACAGTCGCGATCGGCCGGCGCCACGGCATCGCCAGTCTGCTTTAATTCTTATTTTTAGTATTATTCTATTAATAACATAGTTAAACTCTGTAGTAAATTAAGGAACAATGATAGAATAATAGGATATTATTTATTTTGGAGTTTTTGTAAGTTTTGAAATGTACCGATCTGCTGCCGACTAGCGGTCAGTCGTTATAGCCAGTTTATCTAATTGTTGCGCCAGCCGCATCTATCGTTTCTCTGCCTATCAGCACTATAACTTCTCTATAAGCTTTGGTAATTATATTCACGCTTAGGAACCTAACGATTCAGACTTCAAGAGGTTTCTTATATATCTGCAGTCTTCTGCACGGTGGAGGTTCTTACCCTGCCTGCTTATCTAAAACGAGAGTTACGAGATACTGCTGAATAGATGCCGCATAGAACTGGGTTTCGTAGGGTTAATCCATAATGGTGATCAGCAGTCGAGCTTCACTTGACTTTTTTTTTATACAACGTCGGGAGGTATACAAGCACACGGCCTACCCGATGTAAAGCGGTTACCGTAGCTTATAAACGCTTGAAATACATTAAGAATCACTTGCGCGATGCCACCTCTGATGCTAACACAGCAACTCCTAAGGAGTTTACTGAAAACCTTACTCACACGCAAACAACCCTCTAGGAAGACGTTATTTGGCTGCAGTTACCTGTGATGTGGAGGTACTTCTCCAGACGGGTTGCTTTGATGCGCCCTATCTCTATCAAAAACACTCAGACTACGACAAACAGACATGTTCATGCACGCATATGTTTTTGTGTGTGAGAATCAAACCCACGAGCGTTGGTGTCAAAGTAGCTTAACAGCGCGTTTCACCACCGCGCCACCGAGCTCGTCGACTATCGTGACTAACCTTCTTTTTAAGCCTCTGTGACATATTTATGTCTCTCACATCGCTAAGAAGGGTAGGCAAATCTCAACCTAAACTTAAATTCCTTGTGAATTCAGCCATAGTTTTATCCCTGGGATTGCAATAACCTTAACTGTTGTTAATCGTGGCTACATAGGAAACGCAGTGGTAGAAACGTGTTGTGCACTTGTCTCTTAAAAATATCCTCTTTTATTGGAGGAAGAACCATGCCCCAACAAAGAGATGTATACGGGTAAATGTAACATTAACCTTTCCACCACCTCCTCGCACAGCTTTGATCATCAGTGGAAATCCAACTTTTTGTGCTTCAGCTTGGAGCCTTTCAATGCTCTGATCCTCGCCATGGTAGCCCCTTACAATAGGTACTCCAGCGCTGGACATAATTGCTTTTGATGTGCTGCAAATATAATAAGAATGTCTATATGTGTACAGACATGTATATATTTTACCGGCACTCTGTATAATCCGGTATTGTATACAATACCTAGGCATTCTATAGAAAACCTAAAACGTTCAGGTAATGTATTAATTATATCATTTATATCATACTTCACCAGGGCATTGTATACAATACCAAATGCACATCTATAATCAACGATTGTGGCAGGAATTATCGCGGGGGCATGATTTTTACATGAAAAATGGCATCCGACAAGCTCGGTGGTCCCTTGACGAGCTCAGTGGATTCAATTCCCATACAGGACAAACATTTATGTGCATGAACACATCTCTTTCTCTTGGTATGGGTGTTATTTCATATATACATTATATATGAAATAACATATATATAAAGTATACATTGCCGGGGTTTCAATAAATACTCTCTATACAATCCCTGGGCAATGTATACAATATCTAGGATAAAGATATTCATAATACCTGTTTCACACATTGCCTGAACGACACGGTATTGTATACAAATCTTGGATTATACACATTGCAGTTAATATTTACTCATTGTGACTTTTAGGGTATAAGTATGTACCTTAGTATAAAGTCCAGATTAAGTAAATAATAATAAATATTGTCGGACAAATTACACAGCGCCATCTAGCCCCAAAGTAAGCGAAGCTTGTATTATGGGTACTAGGCAACTGATAAACATACGTAAATACATTGTTTCTTTTGTAAATACATACTTATTATACATAGAAAATACCCAGACCAAGACAAACAGACATGTTCATGCACACAAATGTTTGTATTGTGTGGGAATCGAACCCACGAGCGTTGGTCTCAAAGTAGCGTAACGGGTTTCACCACTGCGCCACCGAGCTCGTCAGTGTGCCAAATACTTCACACTATTTTTGTATAGATGGAGAGTTAGATTTTATTTCTAGTTATTTGAATGTAAAAGTCAATTGCACAGTTAGCTTCAGAGAAAGCATATTATTATCGCGGACTTAATGGAAAACAATAAAAATATTAGATACAAATAATAACAACCGTTGGCTTGTCTTAAGGATTTTTATATACCATGTAATTGTGTTTATTACTTCACTATTTGTAGTATTACTATTTGTTCATTACCTTAAAGGTCAATGCGCGGGTCACGCTCACATTCATTGCTTTATTATTATCCAAAAACCGTGTGTAAAGTGGCTAGCATTGGCTAGTTTAACATCAAAGTTTGCAGGTTTAATCCTGACACAAGACAGATATTTTATGTGTACATGTCTGTTTATCTTAGTTTGGCCTTTTCCTACGTATTATACCTAAATACATATTTACAATAAACTAGCTAGGTACGAATAGGCTTCGTGTATGGTGATCATGAACTATTTTGTACTGTTTTATAGTATTTTTCTTACTTACAATTCCTGGATCTCACCTTTTAATTCCCATATCTCTAATGGCTTTTGGCGGGGGTCCAATGAATATGACGCCTTCATTCGCACACTTTTCGCAGAACTCCACGTTCTCAGAAAGGAAACCATAGCCTGGATGTATGGCTTGGCTGTTGGACTTTTTTGCTACTTCTAGTATTTTGGAAGCATCTAGGTAACTTTGTGTCGAAGGTGCTGGACCAATGTGATATGCTTCATCAGCCTGAAAAATATGAACACATATCTTTAGAAGTAAATACGAAAGACGGAATGACCAAAAAAGTGTGATTGATTTGATTATAATTGATAGACGTCTCCGAAATACTATAATGGATACAAGAGCCTTTAGAGGTCCCACTCTTGAAACGAACCACTACCTGGAGGTAAGCCGGTTTGTGGGACTTTTCCAAGAAGTAGAGGCATTGACGAGTGCGTATCCCTTTCGGAGATCGTGAAAGGATAAGGAGTGAAAAATTGCAAGATGAAAGTGTAAGGAGAATGTATGTACATCTATCAAGCGAAAGACTTGCAAATGCAGAAGGAAAGATCCACATGTACAAATCTTGTGACATTTACTGAAGATTTATGTGAGGCTATAGATAATAAAAAACAAGTAGATATCATCTATAGAGACTTCAGTAAAGCCTTTAACAAAATTCCGCATTCAGGCCTCTTACGGAAGCTGCAGCGCTATGGTATTTCGGGTTCGCTGTTAAGCTGGATTAGGTCACACCTTACAGATAGAACTTTTTATGTTGTTGCTAATGGTTTTAGATCGCGGACGCATTACGTTAGTTCAGGAGTGCCACAGGGCTCGCATTTGGGACCGATTATGTTCAACATATTCATAAACGATTTACCCGAGCTTCTTAGTAACTCGACACCTTAATTGTTTGCGGACGACCTGAAACTCGCTAAAGTTATCGAAAATCTTGAGGACTCTACTCTATTTCAAACGGATTTGGATAATCTAGCAATGTGGTGTAAGTATAACAACATGAAGCTAAATGTAAATAAGTGCTACCACATCAAATTCACACGTAAAATATATCCACTTCCGACAACCTATAATATTGAGAGGACCACTCTTCAAGAAGTAGATACTATTAAAGATTTAGGCGTTATATTCGACTCAAAGTTGACGTTTGTGCCGCATATTAACTTGGTCTTTAAAAAAGCATCCAAAATAATGGGATTCCTGTTAAGGAATGCTAAGGTCTTTCAACAACCAAAAACAAAAATCCTGCTGTACAACTGCTTAGTTCGGAACATCTTGGAATACTGTTGTGTAGTCTGGAGACCACATTATGCCACACATTCCTTAAGGCTAGAGAGAATACAGAAAAGATTCATATGGCATTTGGCTTTTTCGACTGGTATAGCTGATTCCCAGCAATCATATAGCGATAGACTCAAACAATTTACAATGCATTCTTTAGCAACCAGACGAGAGTTATTGGACGGTATGTTTATCGCTACTTAACTAACTTTTGTCGAAGGTTTATTTTAAAGCGCCAAATCGAATTCCACATGGTCCAATTGCACCTTTAGTCCCACCGCCAAGACGTACTACACTAGGAGCCACCTCGCCTATACCTCGTATGTGTAAAATAATAAATAAATGCAGCAGCGTAATAGATATACACGCTGACTCAGTGGCTAGCTTAAAGCACAATATTTTAAGATACCTTTCATGTACACATGTTTAACGTATTTGCGTACAAAAAGTATATAACTTTAAAACTTAGCTGCGTAATTAAGAATATATTTAAATACAAGCATGTGATATCTACCTATAATTAACTTGTACATTTACACACATTTTTTATGCATGTTACGTTGTATAATTTAGATTGTATAAGTTGTTGGTGGATAAATAAATAAAATAAAAAATAAAATAAATGCAAGTCTTTCCGACACAGATGTGGATGATTGCTGATAGATAAATACTAAAATGCACATATGTACAACAGGCGATCATACAATATTTCAAAAAGTGACAAAATATCACATATAAAACTTTTAAATGGGGTGTATTTAGGGCACATTTATAAAACTTGCATGTAGGTAGTTTCGCTACTTAGAGATAAGTCAGTCTGTTGCCGAGCAATAAACATATTTATTTTGGTGTTTTCGTTAGTCAAATTTATTTGCATCACAAACATATAGTACAATTAGTGACTTCACTCACACGCAGGAACACAACAAACCTCCCGGGAGTTGTTATTTGAGCGCCGTTTTCTATGAGGAGAAGGTATTTCCCCAGACGGACTGCTTATGCGCCCTACCTCTCTCAATTATATGATCTCAAAACGTGAAGCGTTATAATATTACTAACCACAAGAATGCAGTCTTCGAACAGTATGTGTTGCCAGTGATGACTTACGGAATTGAGACGAGGTCCTTCACTGCGCCACGCGTTTTGAGACCCGCATGAGATTCTGCGTGTAGAACTGGGGTATAACACTTTCTGGGATATAACACCCCCTGTCCTGTCTATACTCTGAGGCAGGGTTAGCGGAATCGCCGGTGACTGGGCCCGATCGCCTTTTACGACACCGACGATGGCGTGGTCTATCCTTACGCCGAGGCCACACAGCCTGTATTTATTGTTACCAGCCCTAAAGGCTTTTATTCCATTTCTAACATTAAAGCTGTTTGTAAGTTTATAGCACTTAACTAGTTTGTTTTGTTTGCTTGTACACTCAATTGCAATAGTAGTTTTTATGCCCTTATAAATAAGTATTAATATTTTTTACACTTAAAGGACTACAATCAATGCACCGTTAATTTGCCATTTTTAAAGGAATAATCTTTAAATATAATCTTATTGTATATTTGATTCTCTGACGTTGTTATATTTATTTTTTAATCTGGTAGTATTTTAGTAATTAACATTTGCGAAAAAGAAATGCTGAAAGAGACTTGCCAATAGGTATGTGTATCTTTTCAAATTGTCAATTAGAAATTAATAACTAATGGTAATCTTCAACATGTGTAATAAATAATCTAGCTCTATGTACTAGCTATCTTGCATTATGAAATGACATACAATCTGTGTGATTGTATGTAAATTCTACTAACTATATGTTGATAGTTTGTTATTGTAAATTTTATAATACTATTTTTGTATGCCTAAAGGCAAAAAATAGTATTAATAGGTCACAAATTAATTTAAACACCTTAACAGTTTTACTCACCCTGTATTTAACAAATAAATCATATTATTATTTTCTTTTTATTCACAGGCGTTTACCCTGGTCATTTGATAGGTGTGCGTGTAGAGGCCCCTTCGAAAAAATTGATGTAATGTATTATAGGTACCCGTTATGACCTGCTCCAAATCAATGGGACAATATACCCATGAACAGGTTACGGCAGATATTGGGACTATTGCAAATATGTCAGAAAAAATTGGGGTATTGAAATTATATCTAGAGGGATTATTATAACTGGGCTATTACAGAAGAGGGACGGATGCCTGCTATAACTATTATAATCTGATGTTACTTTTTGAATGCGGCGGCTCGCTATTCAATGGATGGACCCCCAAAATGCCAGAGAAAGTCGGCCGGGGGAGGGCCGGTGTAAGTGACTCAAGGGTGTCGAGAGGTGTGCTGCACTTTCTCTGAAGTTACTCGCGGCGTTATGCCCTTTAACTTCCACACTTGGAGCACATTAGCTGATAGAGCAATATGCTCTATTGACTCCTCTCTGGAGGCCAATGAAGGCAGCCAGTGCTGAGAGTCCTGCAGGCCTTCGTGACACACTTTAATTACATTTTTAAATATAGAAATTTTATATAAAAAAGAAATACATTTAAAAATATAAAAAGGGGGGGGGGGGGGCACCCAATGGCAGCGATACAAAGACTCAAGCTACCGATGGTCTGGTTTCCAGAGTGAGGAACCTTCTCACAATATGGGCCGTGTCCAGAAGAACTGCCTTCTGAATCTGGTTCTTGACTCAGCGGCCAAGCGGAAACCTCTCAAGATATCAGTTGAGGCTCTTTGCTATAAGCCTGTTTGCAGTCACCTACTGGGTTCTTAACGGGTCGGATGTAGAACCACTTGCGTCAGTTGCATGGCTACGTTTCGGTGACCTCTTGGAGAAACTAAGGTTTAGTCTTTGCAATTATGGATGAACGCATATGCATTGGACATACAAAAAGTGGAGGAATTGCATATAGTTACCATTTGAACATGCATAGCATGTTTGTCAGCATCAGAGTACACAGCCACTGTTCTTATTCCCAGCTTGCGAGCAGTGCGCATCACACGGCATGCTATCTCTCCTCTATTAGCAATAAGCACTTTGTTAATGTACTGTCGCTGAATTTCTTCTTTGAATTGAGCATGGCTGAACCTAGCTGAGTACTGCAAATTTAATGAATTCCTGGAATAGACAGATACATATTAAACTTTTAGAATATTATAGCGCATAAACTGGCAAAGCTCTGTAAAAATCTTAATATTGTAATTGAATCCATATTGATTTTACTTATGGTATTGAAATTTTAACTGAAAACTCTAATGAGGTTAATTGACTTCCAAAAAAAGGGTTCATATTTCTTATAGAGCAAGTGTGTAACATGCACCTTGAACCCTATTAAAATGAAGATGTGCAGAGAGGAGACATGTTTTCATATGTTTGGCAGCCTCCTTTACTTGGCTCAATACATTTAATAATGAGAGCACATCTAATAAGTGGAGCCTGGGCTCATTCTTATTAAATGCTGTTATCAATATCTAGCTATATATATTTGCTATCACTTTTCATAAGTTAAAGTGTGACAGGAAGCATGAAGCTTATTAGCAACCAATCATAAACACCTTAGTAACCTGGGTCCTAATGAAAGCTATTACAATGTTTAAATCTATATGTTAACATGTGCAAGTAAAACTAAGTATTGTGAGATTCGGCATAATTAAAGTTTAGATAGAGGAGGCACTTTACACAGTAAAATTTTTGTAAACATGTTTTACAAATATTTTAAACTAGCTGCTGCCCACGACTCCGCCCGCGTGCAGTCAAATAACGTAGCCTATGTGTTAATCCAGATCATAACCTATCTACGTGCCAAATTTCATTCAAATACGTTCAGCCGTTTAAGCGTGAAAGAGCAACAAACATCCATCCATACATACAAACTTTCACATTTATAATATTAGTAGAATTACACTAAATAAAACATTCATTATTTACATTCATACTTGTCCCTTTCATTGAGTGATTCAAAATGTGGATAATTCAAATCTGAATATTAAAGCTGTAGTCAAACATTCACACTGAGTTTAAATTATCACTAAAGAATCTTTATATATTATTTACAAAATAAAATGTGTATTGCTCTCATTGTGCATACATTGTATATATTTTCAAATACATTTATTTGTGCTCCATAATATTGGTGAATTACAGCATATTCAATGTAGGTACATCTGTTGTAAAGAGAAAATTTGTTTATGTTGTGTAATGATTTACTCTCTCATTGCGGTTATTATTGGTGATTATGTTCCATATTTGATATGTGAAAAAAGTGAGTATGCTTTATTCCTTGAACTAATTCTAGCTAAACATTTTTTCAACGAAGTTAGTCATTTTAATTAAATGATGTTTTACATTCACATAATTACATCTACTACATACCATTATAATGCATTCTCTTTATGTTGCCACTATGGGTAAGGTAATGTTGGCAGTTATAAGTTATTACAAATATTTTAAATCATTAAGACAAGACATTGCTTTTTTTTTATTTTTTGTAAATTGAATAAGACAGGCAAATAAACTGTACAAAGCCTTGGCAAAAGCTTAATGAACAGCAACAAAAACCAAGAAAATTTCAAATAATGGATAAGATATTACTTTTAAATATGGTTTAGCTAATTTATACCTCATTTTTCTTATGGCTACATATAAGCATTAAACATTTTAGTACTTAGTAGGACAGATTTGACAGACTTAGCTTCCAGGGTTGTTTGAAGGTAATTTAACAGTATATGCATAAATTATATACTATGATTTTAAATTTAACCTCAATTAAATTATCACCGCTAAAAACTTAAGGGATTGAAAACTGCTAAACTAATTTAGGAAATTTTCCTTTAGTCTTAACTATGTTGAGAAATGGTTACTTACCAAATTTTATGTAACTGTTTTAAATACGACATAATGCCGTTTAAGCGTGGTTTCGACGGTGGATATCAGAGTAGAATCTAAGTTGTTTGTTTCACGTTATCTACGTCTTTGATGTACAATATTCGTGTATTTGTTGATGACGTCTACGGTGGCCCTCCCCTCGCAACGATTACGTTATCTTCGAATCGCACCTCGTTAGTTATAGTTAGCAACAAACTTCAACTGTGTTGTTGTGAATTCTACTCATCCAAAAAATATGTAATCAATATTAAGATATGATAAGTTTGCAAGGTTCTGCACCTACATGTTTGTTATAAAATCTTTAATTATTGGCATTTATGTTAAAGAATAAAGGAAATAGTTATGAAAATAAACATTGATTTGTTATAGAGGGCTATTGGTGAATAAACGTACAGATAAATTTGAAAAAGAACAAAATAAAAATTAGGTTAGATATTTTATATGCACTTGTCGTTGTCGTATGTCGTATATGTTGTCACGTCATGTCATTATGACATTCTCTTCTTCCTATTATTTTAAATTATTGGCACTGGGTCCTCAGCTTCAAACCATCTATCTATGTTATAATCATTCAAAAATTTAATTAAATTAATAATAATAATAATTAACCCCGCAGGGCAGCTTGTGGCGAGCTGTTGTGGCGTAACGATACCACGGCTGAGTACTGCAGAGAGTCGATCAGGGCCTTCGTCTCCGGCGTGTTTTCGTCGCTCGGAGTGTAAACTCAAGGAGGCCCAAAAGACTCTCAGCTCTGGCTTGCCTTTATTGGCCGTCCAGAGGGGACTCGATAGAGTATATTGCTGTATCAGGTAATATGCTCCAGGGGTGGAAGTGTTGAAGGGCATAACGCCGCGAGTAACTTCAGAGAAAACGCAGCACACCTCTCGACACCCCTGAGCAGGGTCGGACTGGGCCGGAAGGGCCCGGGTGGCTGACCACAAGCCCGGGGCCCGAGACTAGATGATGATAGATGGGATACTACCGGAAAATACTGAGATATACAAATTGAGATAAACAAATTATAAAAAATAATTATCAACGATGTAATAAATTATTAGGTACAGACAATAGCACATCAGGTTACCCACTACCAGTATAAAATGACTTCCCTTAACCCTTCGAAACCCGGGTGGTCGCATACGACCGCGAAATGTATGGGAAAACGTATATAACGGGGTCTGACTGCTCAATAGGCGAGTTTCATATAACCCGAGCTCAGTTCTAGGTATACGTATTATTGGAATATCTATAAGTAACCTGATAGATATTCCAATAATTATGAATTACCTATAATCGTATTAAACACACTTTTAAGAAATCCGTTCTTTGTAAATTGTTAGACACAAGAGACTGATATTAATTATATAGTCTCTCCTCTACCATTAATGGGCTGTAGGTTATTTTATTTTTTCCTATTTTTTAATACATATGAACATTACCTACTACATACGTTTAAATATTGTTTTTAAATTACACTTACATACTTCTCAGGGTTCGTATTAAACTGGGCATCTCGCGAGTATTTCTGGTTGCAGCATACGCTCAGTAAGCTCAGCGTGTGCTCAAGAACTGGAGAAGTTTTGGGAGTCTGTGAGGGATGTTCTGGACTTAGCTGAAGGGAATGAAAGAGTGATTATGTGTGGAGATTTGAATAGATGGGTTGGGACCAAGCGATACAGCTATGAAGCTGCTCTTGGTCCGTATGGAGATAAGAGAGTGAACGAAGCAGGTAAGTCAATACTAGATTTATGTATGGAACGAAACCTCCTCGTGTCGAATACTTTATTTCATCATACGGATATTCACACGTATACATGGAGAAGGAATGACCAAAACAGTGTGATTGATTTCTCCGAAATGTATAATGGATACAAGAGCCTTTAGAGGCCCCACTCTTGAGACGGACCACTACCTGGTGGTAAGCCGGTTTGTGGGCCTTTTTAGGAAGTGGAGGCACTGGCGAGTGCGTATCCCTTTCGGAGATAATGAAAGGATAATGAGCGAAAAATTGCAAGATGAAAGTGTAAGGAGAATGTATGTGCATCTAGTAAGTCAGAGACTTGCAAATGCAAGCCTCTCCGACTCAGATGTGGATGATTGTTGGAAAGTTTTGAAAGAAAGTATGGTGGACAGTGCAAAAGAAGCTTGTGGATGCGCAAAGAGACGTAAAACAGCGAAAGGAGATGCCTAGTGGGATGCGGAGGTTGAATCCTCCGTAGCAAGAAAGAGAAAAGCGTGGCTGGATTACGTATCATCTTTGCCCTTAAATGAAAATATGAGAGACAAGAAGAAAGAAATGTACCATCTATGTAAGAATGAAACCAAGGCTTTAGTGAAAGAGAAGCGTGAAAGACAAATTATGAATGAGGAAGAGAGGCTGACGAAAAACTTCGAGGCAAATACCAAACTCTTTTGGAGAGAGGTAAAGAAGTCTCGGAGTGGTTCGTCGGCATCCAGAATGGATAAGTTAAACTCTAAAGCTGGTATCATTCTTGCGAACACGCAGGAAGTGTTAGAACGATGGAGTGAATATTTTGAAGAAATGTATGACTATGCCTCGGACGCTGACAATGAGAGTGAGTCGGATGCTTACTCCACGTTGACGGCGTCCGACGAAGGCATAACTATGGATGATATCGAATGGTCGATACGAAGCTTGAAAAATGGAAAATCAGCGGGAATTGATCTGATCACAGCTGAGATGATCAAATTAGGTGGCACTTACGTCCGGGACGCCTTCTGGTACTTATGCAACCTATGCTGGAGAACTGGAAGAGTCCCAATGGACTGGAGACGCGCAGTCATCGTGCCCTTGTATAAAGGCAAGGGGTCACGCATGGACTGCGCCAGCTATAGGGCCATCAGTTTGATCAGCTTAGCAGCAAAAGTATATGGAAAGGTGACTGAAAGGAGAATGAGGGTGAAATCCGATGAAATGCCGAACGCACAAGGAGGTTTCCGAAATGGAAGGGGATGTACGGATCAAGTTTTCTCGCTCCGCAATATCGTAGAGAAGCATCTGGCCAAAAGGTTTTCTGCGGTTTTGTGGATCTTGAGAAAGCCTTTGATAGGGTTGTGCGAAAGGAACTGTGGGACATATTGCCGAGATATGGGATTGACGGTTCACTGCTCCGTGCTGGCTCAGCATGTGTGCGGATAGATGGTGGCATGTCAACCTGATTTGATGTCAGAATTGGTGTTAAACAGGGTTGCATGCTATCTGCTAGGCTGTTTATCCTGTATCTCGATAGTCTGCAGAGAATAAGTCAACGAATGTGGGATTGCGCACGGGTGACCTAGTGGTGAACTGTCTGCGGTATGCAGACGATGCCGTGCTATTAGCAGATACACCATCTGAACTGCAAACACTGGTCACAACGATGAAAGTCGAATGTATGGAGAAAGGGTAACTACTGAATGCGAAAAAAACAAAGGTAATGGTATTTGAAAGAGAAGAATCCAGAACTAATGTAAGGATTACGATTAATGATGAAGTGTTGGAACAAGTGAATGAGTTTATATATCTTGGATGCGCTTTCAGCATGGATGGAAGGTACACCGCAGATGTGGAAGACGAGTGAGTGATGGGAATAGTGTGAATGGAGCGTTGGGAAAACTTCTGGGCAGTAAAATCCTGAGCCAGAAGGCACAACTCGCTGTACACAATGCAGTGTTGGTCCCAACGCTAACTTATGGAAGCGAGAGCTGGGTATGGCAGAAAGAGCATGAAAGTAGAATAAACGCGGTCGAAATGCGAGCGCTGCGCAAAATTTGTGGCGTAAGGCTTATAGACCGTATTCGCAATGATGATGTTAGAAACAGAGTTGGTCTGAAAGAGAGCGTCTGTGTTAAAATAAGAAGAGGCATGCTCCGATGGTTCAGACATGTAGAAAGGATGACAAAGCAGATATATAATGCAAAAGTGGAAGGATGTAGGAGCCGGGGAAGGCCAAGACTTACCTACCATGACCAAATTGGTCGTGTTCTATTACAAGGTGATGTCAGGAGCCCTAGAAACCGGCGAGCGTGCATGAGAAGAGCAATGAATATTAAAAGCGATGTGAAGTGAAGAAAAAGCGAGTGAGATATGTAAGGATCGAGTCACGTGGCGCTCGGTTCTCTCTGCCTACCCCGTAAGGGATTTGGCGTGAAGTTATAGATAGATATATTAAATATAAGCTGTTGGATATCTCAATCAATAATAAAATAATAAGTATAACAAATAATATATAAAGCTAGCCAGTCATTATTTTTTTTTTAAAGAGGAGAACTTTCAGCTCTGCTGTTAATGACTCGATCGTAAAAGCTGCTGTTCTCGTCATCCTTGATTAGATCTGATCCTGTGTTTAATATAATCAACGAATCCAACAGTGCTTGCCCCAGTAGAGAGCGAAGTCTCGTTTTAATGTGCTTCAACGCTGAAAATCGTCTCTCAGAATCAGAAGTCACTTGCGTGAATGAAATTGTGAGAATTACACAATATGCAACTTATAAGGTGATGTATATGCCGATATCCATGCATGTTATACTGTGATAAAAGTTTACATGCGCATGGTATGGTATGCAACTTTGACAGACGTCCAAACCACTTCTGAAAAAACACATGGCGTCCTTTGTTATTTGGTCTAAGACATCTTCGTCTTCTTCTTCACTGTGTGAATCTGAGTCTTGCTTATGTTGCCTAGAAGAAATGAGCTCACCCCAAAGAGTTTTAGACAGTTCATAAAAATTATTTGCAAAAGATTCCAGTTCTTTTGACAGCAACTCTCGATCGACATTTGCAATTGATGCGACAGACTTTTTAGTGCGTCATTAGGAATCCCATTTTCGTTGTCTTTCTTGAAGTTTTTCGGGTCCAAACAAGCGGCATCTTTCATTAAATCTTCGTTGCAGATGAATTTTTCCAAATTTTTTTTCCAAATTTATTTTAATAAAGCTGTATTAATAATGACTTTGTAGACAGAAATAGAATAGAATATGAAACAATGTAAAGTGTAATGCATTACGCTATAATGATACACGTCTAAATAAGTTGATTCGATCAAAAGTTATCGCAGTTCAGCAAAAAAATCAAAACTACTTTCAGGAGGTGGCTTGCTCCGGTTCAAGTTTCAACCAATCCATTTCTCTCTAATTGTATGAACGAACTATCTGATCTAGTTTTAGTTACATTTAGGTCGCAAGAGCTGGGACCTAGCCTGCGCGCTATCCTACGGTTGCCGCAAGCCAGGCCCGTGGGGGGCCCGCGAAGGCTGGGGCCCGGCTGGCAAATGCCACCTTGACTATATGGCCAGTCCGACGCTGCCCCTGAGTCACTCACACTGGTGTTGCCCCCGGCCGACTTTCTCTGGCATTTCGGGGGTTAACCCAGTGAGTGGCGAGCCACCGCCTGCCAAAAGTAACAGTCAGATATGGTAGTTATGGCAGGTATCCGTCCATCTTCTGCAATAGCTCAGTTGTAATAATCCCTCTAGATATAATTTCAATACCCCAATTTTTTCTGACATATTTGCAATAGTCCCAATACCTGCCGTAACCTGTTCATGGGTATATTGTCCCATTGGTATCCCCTGGAGCAGGTCATAACGGGTACCGATAATACATTACATCATTTTTTTCGAAGGGGGAAGTACCAATAACCCCTCCAGACCTCATTACAATAGACTAATAATTTCCTACACATTCGCAATAGTCCCAATACCTGCCGGGACCTACTCATAGATATATGGTTCTATCGATAATTTAGGGGCGGGTCTCGATGGGTGTACAACATAACATGAATCTTCTCAAAAGGGCCTCTACGCGTTAGATCCATAGCCCGCGCACGCCTATCAAATGACCGGAATAATACCGGTGAATAAAAATAAAAAAAATTAATTGATTTATTTAATTGGAAGCCGCAAAGTGTGTATGTACGAGTTGAAGCCCAGAAATTGATTACCTACATCCTCTTTAAACAACAAAATGAAAACTATTCACCTAATAAGATTAAATTGAAAAGGCAGTAATGTTAATATCGGGGTACCAAATAGTTCTATTTTAAGTCCCTTTTTAAGTTTTGGGTATGTACCTACATGATCTGCCCAAAACGGTGTAGTGATTTCATATACGTAATTACTGGCCGAATCCGATTTCAGGCCAAACTAGTTTGTCTTAGGCCAAACCGGTTCAACCTAGACATGTTAAGATATACTAGTTTAGCCCAGGACAATCTCTCTTTTTTAGCATAAATACTTAATCTATCACGTGTGCTGTATATCGAGGCCGGATGTAGGAAAAATGTGCTCACAGTGTCCCATATCCGGCCTCAATCTACAGACTAATCGTTCCTCAGAGGAAGGATACCCAGAGGTGACAAGCAAATAATAATACCAAGACAGAACGTGATAGATGTATGCAGTTCCTCATAAGAAGGAAAGAGACAGGTAAAATATTTTTTGTCCCTGTCATAGTTTCACTATTTTGTGTTTGCCACAAAAACAAGTTCGTGGCAAACAATCACTTCGTTCCTTGTAGTACAACAAATTTTTTGCATAAATTACTAAATATAAGGGAAATATTAGTGCATATTTGTGTTCTTTTGCTTGTTTGGGATTGTCTTTTTACTTTAACAATGGTACGTTGCTGTGTAAAAGGCTGCAAAAGCCTCAGTTAGTAAAAATACGAAAACATAACCTTTCATACGTAAGTATAAAGTTTTAATAATTGTTATCAAATATTTTGCGAAAATTAGATACACATGTAGTTTTTAAATAAATTGTTTGTATAATAACGTAAAAACAATGAAAATATCGGTTTAATTTACAAAAAGTATTTCTAGTAAAAACCGCCTAAATCTTGAAGGTTGTCTGTGGGTCTGCGTCAATGCGTCAGCCATTTTCTGTTGTATTTTCAATTTATCGGTATAATGAGCGTTTTATGGTTACCAGTATGTAGTATGGGAAAACAACCCGAAATTATGGGTAATTTATATGGGTACAGACACCTTTTTTTTTGACTTCTTACTTTTTGTATACTTCTTTGTTTATAATTTTTCGTCAAAATGTATTTATTTATGTTTAAATTAAAAATGTTAACTTGTTTAATCTTAGATGTATGTTTATTTTTTAGATTTCCTAAAGTCGTCAGTGTGCGTAATGCATGGATTTTTGCTACTGGACGACAGAATTGGGAGCCTAGTACGATCGCATATGTTCCAAACATTTTAAAGACCACTGCTTTCGGAAGAAATTTATTTGGATAAGTCGTCAGTTTCAACATCCACCATACACGTAAGTTAACATTTGTTGACCTGGTTCGTCAACATTTGATTTGTTGACGAACCAGGTGTTCCTCTGGCAATGCAAGCTTGCGCATTCTCAACTGATTTATATTGTTTTTATTTATTTATTTACACGATACAGTTACATAGTACAAATTATTATGTTCGCCAAACTGTTATAACAGTTTGTTGGCGAGTATATATGATGATAGGTATTAAAAAAATAAGGAAATAAATTAGATGATTTACATGCCTGCCTGTTCGTCTGCTAGTCTGTCTTAGAAAGTTTCACGTACAGACTTGAAATTTTACATAGTTACATTTTAGTCGTAGAAGCGTATAATTGAAGTACAAAAACATATGAAAATATTCCAACGACTCCGACAATCCGTAATTGAGTAGTTTCGGGACATATCTTCTAAGGTCTTTCGGTTGAAATATGAACCCGTACTCCAGTAATGAAGTGAGTATGGGTTGATATGATGTTGATGGGTTGATTATATTTATACAGGTAATTGTGAAAGATACGGAGGGTAGTCGTGTAGATTATTCTATACCAATTATTTATACCACGTTAATCAAGTTAATCACGCACACACACATGCTTTTGTGTCAACACATAAATGTTAATCAAGCATTTTATATTGTCTGAATTTGTAAACTTTTAAATATGTAAAGCTCAACTAAATTATAGTATTGACAGTAGTTTTAGTATAATGTTAGTACTAGGCTGTCGATATTACATGCTAATAATGCGTTACAAAATTAAAATTGTCCTATTTTCCAGACCGATTATCCAGGGTTTCCAATAGCGACGGACACTACATTAACACCATGAAAATTAAAGCTTACTTTTGAATTGAGACTGAAAACATTACTGGCTGAGTCACGCAAGAAGAAATTAGCTATATTAAGGTCAAAAACTAAACGACTTGAAATAAAAATGCTGAACTATCTGTCATAATACAGAATTTTAATGTAATCGATGTATAGATGATAGATATCATTATACAAGTTAGAGGAAAAGAGTGACCTAGGGAATTAAGGGACCGTAGCAGTTTACCACCTTTTTAGTACAATATGTGAAAGGATAATCCTTGATCAATTATAGCTTTAGTTTAAGTCTAATGAAAACCATGATGCGCAATACAAAATGTTTAAAAACAAAGATTGTTTACCTTTGTTTAATATTTACACTTAAATCATCCCTGGCACTAATTCTTTTTTACATGACAATTATTGAAAATTTTTATGCAATATGTTTAATTTTAAGAAGGAATAATCCGCATTTATTGTGTAAAGAAGATTTAACTAAAAACCGTGTATGTAAATGTGACCATGAATATTCGACGACTGTTTCATTCTCACGATATTTATATAAATACATGATGTAGAAAAATCGATCTAATAACATTGATTGCAAGAATAAAAATCTATGAAAAAATAAACATAAATGCTAGTTTGTAAGGCACGAATATTTTTATTTACAAATTGTCTATAAAGTGTTTTTTATCTTTTATCTCATATCTATGCCTTTATTTAGTATCATGTCATCGCTTGTAGTTTAAAATATATGTCTAAAATAGAAAAATATATTGTTTAATTTATATAACTCTGCTAGGTTTGACCAATCTCCTATCCTTATTCCAATGATTTCACAGATATTACTGAAACTAACTCAGGCTTACTATTAATTAATAGATCTATACAGTAACTCGATTTGCGTAAAAAAATACTATTCTAATAATATTAAAGTGCAAATATGTTTGTTGATCTATTCAGATACTGTAGTTTTCATACGTATGTAAATGTTAACTTTTATTACTTTGTGTGTAGAAATGGCTGTATCGACTTATTCGATTTTTTTACATTGCTAATATCATATTATGAGTATATTATTATAGCACACAATACATATTCTATGCAAGTTTCTGGTAAACAGTTATCTGTGTACATTGTAAATTTAAAATTTCCGAAACGCATTATGTAGTGGGGTAAATTTTCCGCAGTCTGGTAACCTTGTTATTGAATGTACTTTTGTTGCCGTCCCTTACGGGTGTACGCGTTTGTCAACTCTAGGTATATACTTTCTCTGAGTTTCAACGAGTCAGAAAGAGACAGGTGACTCACTCAAGTGTTGCATATCTCATAAATCCGAAAAAGACGAGAAGAATGATCTGTCAAAAATAGACGCAGTATAGCTAGTGTATTCAATATTTGAACTTGAATATGTACAGAGTGTTGCCAAGGTGCGTTCGTTAGTTGACATATCGCTGTGACTCAGAAGACCGTGTGGACGACAAAAAAATACGTTTAAATTAAAATATTGTATTTTAAAGTTGTTGCTAGATAACTGTTACGTTAGTGGTACGCGTATTATTATTTTCTGCGCTATTTAATGTTCCTATTTTATGCCGGTGGTATAATGGCATCTTGTACAACAGGGCGCGGCAAAGTCGTGATATTGTATTTAATCTATTCAAAAAAACATAAGGAATTAATTAGAAGATGCATATATCAATTTCATTTGATACATAAAATTTTGCTTACGATGAAAAAGCTACACGAAGTCTCAAAGCGAGATTTTAATTATACAGAAAATTGCTAATAGAAAAAAATAATATTCGATGTAAATGCAGCGTTTATCTAAGTAGTTATAAGATTATAGGAACAACGCACGGCCGATTGTATATTCCGATTAATCATATATTCACAGCACCCACACGATTCTGCGTGGATGGACAGATAACACAAATAAAGAGGCTAAAGTTCCTATATCTAAAGGCCCGATGACTACAATCGTTCCTGCTTGTAGTGTAAATGGTTTCTTACCTAAAGCATTACTGACCTTCAAATGACATCTGAAGGCGGGTGACTACCATTGTTCTATGAATATACACAATTACAGTAAATGCCTCAAAGAAAAAGTTTTACAGAACCTAGAACCCGAATCCGTACTTGTTATAGATAATGCATCATATCTACCTCTACTCCTACGGTTGGGGACATGGTCAAAGAACCTTTCACCTTTACTACCTTTTGGACGAGCTCGGTGGTGCAGTCGTAAATGACACTACTTCGACACCAACGCACGTGGGTTCGATTCCCACACAAGACAAACAGTGGTGTGCATGAACATGTACTGTTTGTCTTGGTCTGATGTTAGAGAGATAGGGCGCATCAAAACAGTCATTTGGGGAAATACTTCCACCCCATGGAAAACCGCGGCCATAAAACAATTCTCTCGAGGGTTGTTGTGTTCCTGCCAGTGAGTGAGGTCACCAGTAAGCTACTAACGAATAAATTTAAATAACGAATGTCCGTCATTTGCGGGCTCTCGCGCTGTTTATTAAAATTTGTCATTGAATTGCTCAAGAGTGAAAATGTAAACATTGAAAAAACAATATGCCAATGTCATTGCGGTTGCGATTTTGATTTGAAATCAATGGCTGCATGGCTCTGGCCTTTGTCTTTCCAACAGTTTAAGAATAAATAATAAAAAGAATATACCTAGGATCAAGTATACTCTGATCCTAGGAATATAATATTTGAAATCGGGTCTTCTTCCCGTGCTTTTGATGAGTTACATTGTTGTTATACTTGAATTTTTTACAATTGAGTATAAAATTAGTTTTATGTGACAATTTCGATAGTATTTTGTAACATAGGTGCTAGTGAAATTATACAGTAATGAAAAACTCAAATATAACACGTTTATGCACTTTTTGGAAGACGTGAATATGTTCATCAATACTTAATTTAATCTGGGTTGTTAAGTGGGTAGGGTAGGTACCCTTCCTAAGTATTTTTTAAGCACAGTTCCTGAAGCTGGAACACAGAATTATGATTTTCAAATGGTTCTATACTGTAGACTTGACTGTATGGGCTAGATCCCTTTGCCGTTCCCCTCGGGGATAAAAATACCAAAAAAAAAAAAAATTTGTAATCTTGAACTTTTGTACGGTATTTTGAAAAATAATATTTCAACAAATAATTTTCATTCAATTAAATATATCTGTAATTGTTTTGTTTCTCAGTATTGTAACGTGTCCAATGCTGTAAAATCCAATGTATAATATAGCGTGTGAAAAATATGTTTGTTCTAAATCAACCAAATCTTTTACAGGTTTCCAAAACAAATAATAACGTAGTAATTAGCAGTTAGTAAATAGTAGTAGTTATGGGTATAAAGGGATTGTGGTCTATATTAACACCGTACAGTGAAAAGAAGTCTCTTCACGAGGTGAGTGCTTACTGGCCCGAAGTATGTCTATAATTTTTATGATAAATTATTAATTTGATTTGGTATTACAGATACGAGGAGAAACACTAGCAGTAGATTTATCAGGTTGGATTTGTGATAGTCAAAATGTTACAGATTACCACATTCAACCAAAATTATATCTTAGGTGCGTATGAACTCTTATCCTACTAATACTATAGCCAAGTCCCTTACGGACTAGGAACAGGGTAAAGAACCGAGCGCCACATGATTTGACTCTTATACACCTCACTTGCTTCTTTCATATTCATAGATCTTTTCATGCAATCTCACCGGCTTCCTAGGGCTTTTGACTGCACCTTCTGATAACAGAACCAATTTGGTCATGGTAGATGAGCCTTGGCCTTATCCTTCCTTATCTTAACTACTATCCTTTATGGTATATATGCTAAACAAAGTCATGTGGCTCTGGAATATCCCTACAAAGGAATTGACCTGAAAATATAGCTATATAGATATTAAACAATCATGGCTTAAGGAAAGTAAAGATTGCTATGCCATAGTAATCTTTAATTTTTATTTTAATATATTTTTAGAATTTTAACAAACATAATATTCTGTAATAAATTCATTGTCCTATATTTCTGTCCTATCTTCTACAATCCTACTAATATTATAAATGTGAAAGTTTGTATGTATGGATGGATGTTAGTTGCTCTTTCACGCTTAAACGGCTGAACGCATTTGAATGAAATTTGGCACATAGATAGATTATGATCTGGATTAACACATAGGCTACGTTATTTGACTCCAAGCAGGCAGAGCTGCGGGCAGCAGCTAGTTTTATAATATATTTTACCTTGGTGTTTTTAGAAATCTATTCTTTCGAACTATTTATTTGATACTGACTGATGTCAACCCCATATTTGTACTTGAGGGTGATGCTCCTGAACTTAAAAGAGATGTGATGGCAGCACGCAATGCTGTACAGTTTCGTGGAGCAGCACCACGAACTGATGTAGCTAGTGGCAAACGTCCTGATGTCGGCCGGAAAAAGTTTAAAGGAATATTAAAAGAGGTGAATGTATAATTTTCTTTGTTGTATTAATTTCGAATAAAGATACTTTTATTACTTAGAACGTCTTTAATATAGTATAACAGATTGACCCAGAAGGCAAAACAGTAGATTTTTAATATTTATTGTTGCTGTTACATTATGTAAAATCTGTTAATGGATTTTGATGTTTTACATTGTGACAGCTAATATTCCAGGTAAGATGTAAAGGCTAAAACTTCTTGATAGAATGAAAATATGTCACCTATATTTGAAATATTAGTGTAATAATAGTTGCTTAGAAGATAATTCAACAAAAAAGTTATAACATCATGTCTCTGCTGAAAAGTGTATTAACTCAGAAAGTAAGGTGTCCACATTCAGGAAAGTCAGCGAAGTTCAAGAGTTCAGGAAAGTCAGTGAGGGCCCACCTGTGGGGATATTTACATTGCTTCGGAAGGCCATATTCGAAGTGCAGTCGAAAAGTTTTCATTCTGATTCCATACATTTTCACAGACAACTTTTCGAATCTAAATCGAATAAAGTATTTCCAGGCAATGTGAATACCTCCACTGGAGTATGGAGTGAGATGAAAATAGAGATATTGCACTATTTGTATCCTAAAATTATAAAGATTGTGACTGACTTTTAATCAAGTCCAGATTAAAAGTCAGACTGAATCATTGTTTCAGAGTTTATTGTGTTAATTAAAAAAATGCTACATAGAAACTCCATTCTTTTTATTATGTGTAATAAAATCACTTTTACTACCCTTTAAACAGTTAAATGTTTCTTGCTTGTCTTTATTCAATTGTGTTCCAATCATGACCCAAGTCACCCCAGGCTGAAACTTATGTAGGTTTCACACAAATTTGAATGTAAATTTTATCCAAACATACTAAGTTTGGATAAGAAGATTTATTTATGAGTTTTAGTCCAAACCAAGTGTACAGTCCAGGTATTGAGTTTAAATGTGAAGATTTATTTAATTTCTAAATGAGTTTATTATTACATAACATAATTGATCTTATTTCTTGTGTAATATTAATATAATAAATAAATAAATATTGTCGGACAAATTACACAGCGCCACCAAGCCCCAAAGTAAGCGAAGCTTGTGTTATGGGTACTAGACAACTGATAAACATACGTAAATACATTTTTTTTTGTAAATACATACTTATCATACATAGAAAATACCCAGACCAAGACAAACAGACATGTTCATGCACACAAATGTTTGTACTGTGTGGGAATCGAACCCACGAGCGTTGGTGTCAAAGTAGTGTAACAACGCGTTTCACCACTGCGCCACCGAGCTCGTCTAATAAAAAAATAAATCTTTATCAACTCTATGTATATACTGGACTACATATTACAGGAGGTATTACACTAACAGTCATGTTAATAAAGTGACTGAAAAATGGTGTATGCTTAAATTAAGCATTTATGTATCTTTGCTTACGGGATACCTTGGTCAGATAAGTTTAACAAAGCTGTCATGGATAGTCAGGGTATGTCAGTAGTTTTAACGTGAATATGTCTTTAAATTTGCTTCTATAGTAGATGATTCAGAAAATTGAATAACAAAATCGGAGGATGCATTTTGATGTTGTAGCGACATATCTGTTGTTTACATCCAAAATTTAATTACACCAATTGATAGCCAAATTATCAAGAATTCATTACGAATAACTGCTGTAATATGTTACATATAAATTCCTATACCTATACTATAATTTACTTCATTTACCAGTTACGAAGACATATTCACATATAACTCACAGTTGTGCCCACGACACAGCCACACCCCGTTTCTTTTTTCAGCATTTAGAGTGGAAATAAATTTACTAGGCCTCTTTTTTTTTAATTTATGTACATATTTGTAATTATCACTTGTTCGATGGAGAAGGAAAACATGATGAGGAAATCCACACGTCCAAGAACTTATATTTCAGACGATGTGTGACCTAACCTAAGAAAGGTCTGGTTTCGTCTCTGTCATGGAGGTACGACAGCAGTTGCTCATTGTCAAAATCAGTGTCTGTGCCCAGTTCCTTAGGCTTAGGTACTGGACCCAGTCAATCTAATGGATTAGTAAATGATGACTCTAGAAAGAAGAGAAAGTATTTATGCTTTAATCTTTATTTATATATGAATAGTATTGTAATAAAAATACTGTGTCAGTATCTCAACAAAAGTATCAAGTTACTCACATGTACTCTGTCAAATTAAAATAATTAATATAAAAAGCAATTTGAGATTACATTTTGAATGACTATGGCTTGAATAGTATTTTCTAAAAAATCTAATTAATACACTATTTGAGTAAAGGCGCGATAGATTTATATCTGTATAGTACACCGATGTAATATTTTTGTATTATGATTTTGTAAATTATCTGAATTATTTCAGTGCGAAAACCTGTTAAGATGCATGGGCGTGTGCTGCGTCAAGGGACAAGGTGAAGCAGAGGCCACATGTGCGCAGCTTAATGCTCAAGGTGCTTGTATTTAATTCATTAATTAATACAGATGGTGATTTTATTAGAGCCCGAAAGTGAATGTATTACAACATTTTTGTTTTGTTTTTACGTCCGACGTAAAACGACGACCCGCAAAAGAAGGACTAACGCACCCTGAGCGTGTGTTAGTCATTCTTGAGAGGTAGGTACCCTCCGGAACATTCGCGGGAAGAGGGAGGTGGTGAATCCTCATGGATACCCTTTCCGCTGGCAGAACGAGTTATGTCAGACTCTTACTGATTAAACAACGGACTGCCTTTAGCCTGGAAGGCTTTAAAGGCTTCATCGGAGGCGATCGCCCCAGTGAAAGCGGGGCGATGCAAGCGTCACTCAGTTACAGAGCTTACGCTGAGAAAATGCCGGTGTGTCTTGAGGAGACCGCCACCATAGCTAATCTAACCTAACTAACTTTTAAGAGCGACCACGGGGTATGCAGTTGGAGGACTTTTGCCCCAAGGAGGCTTCGGCCGCTGCAAAGCGGTCCAAAGCTCTCGAAAGTTTGTTTGGAGGATCTAATAGGACACTTCGCGGCCTTCGTATTTGGTATCGGGAGAGAATAGGCGGGGTCGGGTCGTATGCCAATGCCGCTTAGATAAGAGGATTAGGATGTGTTTCTGACGATTCAAAAATTCATTTACAAAGTTTTTATTGGTACTGTTGGATGGAAGGAAGCGCTAAATCTCGTTGTAACTCCACATTGCGGACGTACCAAGGCCCGTTGGGAGCTCTTCGTCAGAAGAGATTTTGGACGGTTTAGAGTTTTTAATGGTATTTGGACTAGAGTGAGCAGAAACTGGTGATGCGTACGTCATCACCGGCCTTATGTAAACTGTGCCTTCCCAAGATATTGCTGAGTTGGCCTAAGTAATATCTAGCGGTACTGGCCACCTTTTTGACGTGTGGGTTAAAGTGTGAGCTTAGAGTCGAGAAAAACTCCAAGGTACTTTGCTTGGTGTTGTTGGAAGGGGACTGACGATGACGACCCTAGCATACGCAGGCAAGGCATATGGTAAGGAAGTTTGCGTTTCGCATCGAAATGGACTGCGGAACTTTTGTGCCGGTTAACTTCTATATGCCACTTACGAAACCAACTTCCTAACTCAGTGACTGAGAGAAGTTTGTTGAAGGCTGACTTGTTGTGAACACTTAGTATTGAGTGCCGTGTCGTCGGCGAAGAGGGCGACCTCAACGCCGTTTGTAGGGATAGGAATATCGTTTGTATACGATATGTAAAGCAAGGGAGCGACCCCAGCCGTGAGTTGGCGTGGCGTAGAAAGGGTTCCTTCGTGTCTGAAATGAACAGGTTTTGTGGTATTCGGACTAATCTGTCTGGCTATTACAACAAACAGGAGGTTATTGTATATAATAAATTTTACCATGAGACTAGTAGCTACGATACTTGGCAATGTATTGGAGTTTAATTTCCTATTTTTTTTTGTAATTTCCCGAAAACTATTAAGATTTGTTTATATGTTTACGTTTTAAATTTTTAGGATCTCAGAAGTCATTCTCTTTACTTTTACTACTTTAAGACACGATCCCTCAGTATGGAGTGGCCATGTTTCAGGTGCCTGTTCATGTGTATGAATTTTCTTGGGTTACAAACAAAATTTTGCGCTCAATATGATCTTGTAACTTAAAACTTGGTAATTGAATGTAGTTCAGAACAATATATTTTTACCACTAAGGTGGAAAACAAGCGTACGGCTTGCTGTATGGTAATCAATGCATAGTCTCTTGGAAAAACCTCAGCAGCGAGTTCATTGCATTTCCAATTTAAATGTTCTTGGAAGAAACTTCTCTGAAAACTCACAGCACGCGACTATTGCGGTTACAGTGTGAGGATGAATTCTCCGCCGACGGTGGTACAGTTGTGAAACAAAGCAATACAGGGCAAAAATATGGTACCATATAGCAGGTCTGATGATGAAACTCAGAAGTAGCCATTGTAACTCTTCTATGGTTATTAACCAATTAGTAATGATATAGGAATAGGAACTAGTTAATAGTAGGTATGGAATTAGTGAGTCCAGATTTTGACTTGTTTGACCTGTTCCAGTGGCTATTTACTAAATAGTACGCTTTAGTTTTTGAATTGTTGTTTGTTTTAATATATTTTTTTATATTCCAATTTACAGTTGGTAGACGCTGTTGTGTCCCAGGACTCTGACTGCTTTGCGTATGGTGCCCGTCGCGTGTATCGTAACTTCAGTGTATCGAGCTCGGCCGGTGGTGGCGCGGTTCAGGGTTCCATCGACTGCTATGACGCTGACAACATGTTCAGAAGTAATGGTAAGATTTTGCAGTGTTTTGCTTTACAATGCAAATAAGCTACAGAACTGTTGTTTACTTTTTAAGGGATTCGGTTAATATGCCTGCCGTTGTCCGTCCGTCCATGAATAATTAAACAAAGCAGGTTTAATGACAAATAAAGGCATGCTCGGTTGGTTCGGATGTGTAGAAAGAATGCAGGATGAAAGAATGACGAAACAGATATACTATGCAAAAGTGGAACACCATGACCAAATTGGTCGTGTTTTATCAGAAGGTGATGTCAGGAGCCCCAGGAACCGGCGAGCGTGCATGAAAGGACCTATGAATGTTAGAAAAGCGAGTGAAGTATGTAAGGACCTCGTCTTATGGCGCCCGGTTCTCTCTGCCTACCCCGCAAGGGATACATACAATAAAAATGTCAGACTATACATTAATAAAGGGGCATCTATACAATTGAAGATGTTTTAAATTAGTTTTTGCTTTGGGTAAAAAAACATGTATAAACATGAAACAAGCAATAGAACAGGCGAAGTGTGAGTCATGCCTGCGCTAATAACCATAAGTAGTATAATAACTTATAATTACATATTTTATTTATTGCTTAATTTTACTTTAGAAGGTTACTGTATTGGTCAAATTAAATTATTCTGAGAGGCAGTACGGGATCCTCGGCGAGGAATTCGACTAGTCTGGCCATAAATACTGTTACATATTTTTTTTTTTGTTTTTTAACTATCTGCCATCAGCTTTCAAGCTATAATCAGATTTGGTGTGTGCTTAATGAATTGAATTTTGAGTTTACACATCCAGCGATGTGTCATCTCTCATTTTATTATGATTAGATGGAGGCTAATCGTGCTCTCTTTAGTCGGAATACACAGTCACTGGTGTCCATAAGCAAAGCGGCCAGTAAGTTTCTGTGTCGCCTCAGTCTCTCTTTATAGGCCGCAGTCGACCTTTCTATTTCTTCCCTGACTGTCAGGATTTCCAAGTACTCATGTACTTCGGCGTTTCTTATGAACCAAGGTGCATTGCTCAGAGTCTTTAGTACTTTGTTCTCAAATCTCTGCAGTATTTCGACGTTTGAGTGGCTCGCTGAACCCCAAAGCTGTATACCGTATGTCCAAACTGGTTTTATGACGCTTTTGTACATGAGAAGTTTATTTTCCAGACTTAGGGAAGACTGTCTGCCTAATAGCCAGGACATATCTTTGAACTTTTTATTTAATTGTTCTTTTTTGGCCTTAATGTGCTCTTGCCAGGTAAGCCGCCTGTCCAGATGCATACCCAGGTATTTAACTGTAGTGTGTTGCAGTAAGACAGTTCCATTAAGTGTAACAGGTGTACAGTCACCTCTTTTTAATGCAAACGTTATATGAACCGATTTTGCAGGGCTAGCTCTGATTCTCCACTTTTTCAGCCATGTTCCAATTTTGTCCAAGTGTTGTTGCAGTTTTGTGAATGCTGTGTTAGGATCTCTATTACAAGAGAGGACTGCTTTATCATCTGCGTAGGTTGCAGTCACTACTTCTTCTGTAATGGGTAGATCAGCAGTATCTACAGTGTACAGGACGGGGCCCAGCACCGACCCCTGAGGGACTCCTGCTTCTATTTGGCAGATGGATGAGAGACACTCGCCGCATTTAACCTGAAATTTCCGGTGTTGCAAATAGGATTTCAGTAGCATATACGCAGTATTTGGCAAGATAAGTTTTAGCTTGTATAAGAGTCCCTTATGCCATACACGGTCAAAGGCCTGTTGCATATCGAGGAACACAGCTGAACAGTATTCTTTCCTCTCCAGCGCTTGCCGTATTGTGTGAGCTACTCGGTGCAATTGCTCTGTTGTTCCATGGTGTGCACGAAAGCCGAATTGTTGGTCTGGTATTACGTTTTGTTCTTCGAGGACTGGGAGAAGGCGTCAGAATCAGTTTTTCGAGAACTTTTGACAGTAAGGGGAGAAGATTTATGGGCCTGTATGGGGTGACTTTACTGTTACATATAAACTTTTCTTTTTTCAACTCGAATTTGCAATGCGTTTATTATGTCAAAAACTTATTTCGATTTCCGGCCGTTTCACATATTTTTTTCGTGTTTATTATCTAATTACAATATGGAATAGGGTGTTAAAGAAAATAGCATTGCAGTGATTGCCTTGCACAAAGTGGGTATGGAGCCGTCGGTCATATTCAAGACACTTCAAAAGCTTGGTATCAGCCATATGTACGTATAACGGCAGATATACCAACATGTCCTCTGTTGAAGACCACAAAAGATCGGGCCGACCGCGTACTGTTCGAAACTACAAATGCTGTTAATGCCGTTAAAGCCAAAATTCGCCGAAACCCCATTAGGAAACAAAAAATCTTATCTCTAGAAATGAAGATTACCACTAGGACCTTATCGCGTATAGTAAAACAAGACCTAAAGCTCGGCGCTTATCGTCGAAATACAGGACATCAGGACTCAATAAATCCCTACAGTTGAAGAGAGTGGATCGATCAAAACGCCTTCTGTCCCGATACGCAGGTGAAAGGCAAATAAATATCCTATTAATTGATGAAAAAAATTTCACGAATGAAGAGCACTGTACTATGCTACAAGCAAGATGGCAAAGTGTACGCACACAGTTCTAAAGGAGACGCCCAAGTGGTCGGAAAGGTACAACGTGGTCATCACCTGCGTCTGTAATGGTTTGGTGGGGTGTGTCTTATCAAGGAGTCATAAGGATTCAGTGAAGACTTCAGCCAAAGTGTATCAACAGCAGTCTCTCTTGGATCGTATTGTGAAACCTACCAGCAATACACTTTTTAAAAATGTAACATGGACTTTCCATCAGGAATCTTTACCTGGTCACAAGGCATGAACTTCCCAAGCCTGGCTCGAAACCAACGTTCTGGACTATAAGAGCTGAAGATTGGCCCTCGTCTAACCCAGATTTGAACCCCTTAGACTACAAAAAAATGTTGTTTTAGTACATGGCATGCTCGAAACAACACATCGACATTGTGTCTCTTAAGACATCTCGAGCAAACAGTGGCTAAATTTCCCATGGAAATAGTGCGCAAATCCACAGATTCGTGGCCAAACAGATTAAAGGCCTGAAACAAAGCCAAAGGTGGACATTTCGAATAGAATCATTTTTTTATATTTTGCTGAGACTTCCATAAATGTGTACATATTAGTTTTATTAATATTACTTCTTAAAAAATAAATGCATGTTCTTTAGTAACAGAACTTATGGCCTAAGGACTTAGCTAAGATACTGATTTTTACATAGAGTGACTGCCGTCTGGCCTCTGCAAACCAGATCATTCTTAGGCAAGGTAAGGTCACTCGAAACACTGCCTCATTACCACACCACAGTATCTCACATAGGAGACCTCTCCTGTTAGTAACAACCTATTCTTATTCCGAATACCACGCGTACGCAGTCGCGGGTCAGCTAGTACTCTACGTCGGGTGCAACCAAGCATACGGTCCACCAGATAGGAAACGATTACCTAAAGTATTATTTCGCCTCACTGCTAACGCAACAGTCCCTCAGGAGTTTCCTAGTAATCTCACTCACTCGCAGGAATGCAACGACCCTCCATAGAATTGTTATTGGGCGGTGGTATTCTGTAAGGTGGAAGTACGTCCCAGGGCTATCTCAAAAACCTATGCCGAACCAAAAAAATCCGTACTGAGGGTTTTTTTTGCACTTTATGTTCAGGTATAGTAATTTAAGTCAATATTAAGTATTCGTAGGTATTTTTTTATTTTGATATAGCTGTAGTATAATATACAGCTGGCACACAGTACGGGCTAAGCGAAGGCCGCATACGTGTGACATTTCCAAAATTCGCGCGCTAATCGTCTGAGTGAACCTGAATATAGCATTTATATGTGTATCATTATGATTGTCATCATTGACATCTAGGTTAGGTCATTATTTCGTTATCTAGCGTCAACGGTAGATGTCACTAGTCAGCTTACTTCTAGTAGTTGAATTCTAAATCTAAATAAATATTGTCGGACAAATTACACAGCGCCACCTAGCGCCAAAGTAAGCGAAGCTTGTCTTAGGGATACTAGACAACTGATAAACATACGTACATTTTTTTTTTGTAAACACATACTTTTTATACATAGATTCATGCACACTAATGTTTGTACTGTATGGGAATTGAACCCACGAGAGTTGGTGTCAAATTAGCGTAACAGCACGTTTCACTACTGCGCCACCGAGCTCGTCGAGTTGAATTATGATGAAAGAAAATAGTAGAATGGTTAGAGTTAGCAAGGTGATAAACTTTTGTATGAGGTTGGGTGGGTATCTGTACTGTAGTATTATATTATCTTTGATTAATGAGCAGCGTATCAGTGAGGTCACCAGTAAGCTCTATTGCAAGCGTGCATAGGATAAGGTAACCGCTTTACATCAGGTGGGCCGTACGCTGCTAGTATACCTCCCGACGTTGTATAAAAAAATATACTAAAAAATACGTTTAGTAAAATACTTTCAAAAAAATATTTTCATAGGATTTGGTCGTAACAAGATGGTGGCATTGGCTCTCCTCTGCGGCTGTGACTATGGCGCGGGTGCTTGTGGTTCATCAATAACTACAGCTGTCACTTTTCTACATACTGTTCCTGATAGTGACATTATACCCAGGTACATCCACACGAACATCATGAATGCAAATAACTTCTGTCTGGTTGTATTCACATTTAAACATCTGTAGAGATGCTATTGAAATTTGGTACAGAGGTAGTATGCCATCAGACATTGTTACTCTCAGTCTGAACTATTATGTGTTATGAGGTAAAGCCCAGAACTGATTGTATCTTATTTAAATATCAGATTGCAGACATTTACCATCATCTAAAGACAGTAATGTTAATATCGGGGTGCCCCAGAGTTCTATTTTAGGTCCCTTTTTATTTTAGTATATGCAATTTACATCGGCTTGCTAACACTAATAGATCTTTTCTTGTAAATTGTATTCGATTCTATAATAAATTACCTGAAAAAGTTCTGTCCTTCCCTGACAATATGTTCAAAGGGCACATCAAAAATACTCTATGCAAGAAGGGTTATTATAGAACCGATGAACATCTAACTGACAGACATGTATGGAACTTATTCAGCATATGAATTAATATAACTTTAATTGTACCACTTGATATCACTATATGTACACTCATATTATATTTATTGTAATATGTATAAGATGATTTGGAAAAAAAGACCTATATTCGCAAGTTTCTTTTGGCATTTCTTCTTCGCCAATGGTCATTTGAAATGCTACCAGCATTATATAATGTATAATATATTATATTATTCTTTATTGCACATATAAATACAATAAGTTACAGTGTATAGTAAAGATAGTACAGAGGCGAGCTTATCTCTAAAAGACATCTCTTCCAGCTAACCCTCAGCAGTGGGATATCTCGTTAGTTGCGGACAGCAGTACGTGCCTAAATAAATTTTAAATAAATACATACATACCGAATACACACATATATACATTATTAATGATTAAAAAAGAGAAATAATTAAAAAATAATAAAATTTAATTTTAAAAATGTAAGACATGTCTAAGTGCCCGTGAGGGTCTAAAGGCAAATAAAGATTTTTTTTAAATTGCCCTACATAGTGCAGAAAATGGCGAATATAGTACTATTTGCTGATGATATCTCTCTAATTTTTAATGTGGCCCGCCGGTGTGAAAACATTGACAAGGTAAGTGGTATTGTGTCTGCTATTTTAAACTGGTTCACATGTAATCTTTTGCTAAACTCGGCTAGTGACTTCTGCCAATTCAGAAGTTCTTATTGGGAATAATAAATTAGAATTTGTTAAGAATACTGTGTTTCTTGGAATTACAGTAGACTCTAAATTACAATGGGCTCCCCACATAAACAAAATTGCAGCTCAGCTCCACTGCATATGCAGTCAGGAGAATCAGACAATTGACGGATGTGGCTACTGCGCGCATGGTCTATTTCAATTACTTTCATAGCACTATGTCGTATGGTATACTGTTGTGGGGAACGGCGGCTGACATTGAGACAATTTTTGTCATCAAAAAAGGGCCATTCGCTCTATTTATAACTTGGGCTTCAGAGAATCACTCAGGGTACTGTTCAAAGAAATAAATATCTTCACTGTTACTTCTTAATATATTTATGAAAGCATAATGTATGCCCATATAAATTTAAAGTCGTTTTCAAACTTCAGCGAAAAACTTATAGAAATAAGTTGTGTATGCAGCTACACCGGCTTGCTAGGACTGGTAGATCTTTTCAAAATAAGTAATTTTTATCTTTATCTTTTTTATGTCCGTAGAAGGACACAGACTACATATTATCGCTATAGCGGGATTTCCCCACACAGGGATATCGTGAGGAACAGTTTAAATAAATAAATATTGTCGGACAAATTACACAGCGCCAGTATGTGAGAAATGTTAAATCTTACAATATTAGTTTATAAATAGACTTACAGGCAAATGCGCTTTGTATGATATATTTTTGTTTTTGTCAGATTACTGTCTTGGGTAAGTGATCCCGAACATTACGAAGAGCAAACCCGTTGGGCGGCGGCTCCGGGTCGCTGCGATCGTTGCGGGCATGTTGGTCGATCGCACCTGAAGAACGGATGTCCTGTGTGTGCGACACATCGTAGCTGTAACGACCTTGGACATAAGTAAGTTCTTAAATTCTTTTTATAAGGGTCATATGTAATACAATATTTAAATTTCTCATAGCTTTAAGGTCTATTAATAACTGCAGACTCAGCTAAATAGCCTCGACTGCAGCCTGGATATTAATGCGTTTAGTCACCTCAAGTTACTCCTTTCGTAGGGCATCTGTCCCTGTTGTTATTGATAGATGATAGTCGTTAAGGCTAAGGCAATTGCCTCGGGTATCTTGAATACACTGCCCTCAGTGAATTCCCATTTGAGCAGCGTAGTATTTGTAGGTTTTCTTATGCTCTTGATCAATTTGGTTGAAGGGACCATACCAGTAGGACGCCTATTGGTTGGCATAGTGGTATAATACATGTCTGTACATGTTGCATGGTTGTCGTTAGATATAAAAACTAATGTACCTTGTAAAGTTGTAAATTTATTGCCGGCGTGAAATTCGTTTAAAATGTCCACAACGCTATACATTGATTAAGAATTACTTTATTTAATACATAAAGTAATTCTCGATCGAAGTAAATTATCATTTTAGGCTTATAAAAATTTATATTATTCGACACAAGAATTACTAGTTACTAAATAAAAAAAGTGCGTGTAAGAGTCGCGCTTTGAGGGTTCAATTTCAATACAAACGATTAAGAAATAGATGGATTTAGAACCGAGCTTACGTTTCCATTTTATGATATTTTGTGCTTATATAAAGTTTTGCTATAAAATTTTGAACCGATGTAAAGCAATTTGAGTAATATTTGAGTAACTCTTATTCTGTAAAAAGAATAAGATAAAGACTTGCATCGCTAAATACATCTCACGTGCCTTGTTGACTTCGCTGCCAATACAACAACTCCTCAGGAGTTCACCAGTATCCTCTCTCTCTCGAAGGGACAGAACAACTGTATGGTAAATTGTTATTTGGCTTCGTTCATCGGAAAGAATAATATGGTTAACATATTATAAATTAACTTTGGGCACCGTACCGTTTTCAGTATGTTCGATAACTAGTAAAAAAAGTGTACGTGTACTACGCACGTCAGAATTTATACTTCTTTCTAGTAACAAAATAAAACGTAAAAAAAACGAAAACCAACATTCATAGTGTCGATTTTAGATGTCGTGTTCGACTAACTATGTGGTGTCGATTTTAGATGTCGGTAAAAATTAACTCTTATAATTTTTTCTTAACGCGCCAAAAGAAGTATAACTTAATAGTATATTGTGCAACTAGTGAGTTATGTTGTCGATTGCCCACGACAGCGAAGTTGAAGCTCATTCGCTCGAGTGGGCAATCGGCATCATCCCACGAGTTGCAGATACTATTTTTTATTACGAATGCGGAACTATTCCGTCGTTCAAAATTGGGATCCAGGGGCGTTATTAATTTTTTTTCTTGTCAATTTGCGTGCGCCAAGTTTACTTGTCGCACTCAAATGGAGTGTTGTTTACTTAAAACTCATGTTGTAATTTTAAAATGGGCAAATAGCGATTTATCACCCGTAACAACGGGCGCAAAGTAATTACTTATCCCGCATGTGTAATAAAAAAATAAATTGAAAAGGATATATATTATATATATATATATATAGTATTTATATATATATATATATATATATATATATATATATATATATATATATATATATATATATAGTCGATGGAAGTAAGTAAATAAAGTAGTTTTGTATCGGTCGAGCTGACAGGTGCTTACATTACTTGGCAAAAGCAGGAGAGAATATGATATCCTACGAACAATAATGTGACGTGCCAATTTCGATTATGCCTTGCCAATCACAATATTGCTAGCCAGTCCGCGTCCTTCAACCGCACCACCTTTATCATCTATTGTTCAGTCTCAGTTAAGTGCTATACATATAACTATATAATAAAAGTAATATAAAAAAGAATATGAAAGTTTACTTTGGTACTTTTTTATCCCACGTATCCCACGAGTAAAATGTATTACAATATTATGGTATAATTAAAAATATATTATTTATATTGTTTTAGATCCAAAGTGACGGAAGTGAAGCGCGAACTATCTCTTCGAAGTCGAGCACTGTCATGTGGAATGTTTTTTCCAGAACCGAGAGTTATGAATGAGTTTCTGGAGACTGCACCGAAAAAAATTGATGTCGGTAGCTTGAAACGGCCCACGCCAAGTTTAGTACAGTTTATGGTAAGGATCTCACCTTGGAATTTTACAATAATGAAAAGATTTTCAACTGTTAATGCAAGTCGCTAAAGAATTCGACGTTAAACAACGTACGCTCATTAGCATTAGCATTTTTAACCTTTCGATCAAACGATGTGTAGACGTACTAACCTTAGGGACGAAACACGGGCCACAAAAGCTTAGTCACTGTAACTATGCCTGCAGGGCATGCTTCCTGTTTTCTAATTCATTAGGATTGGCGGGGTCCGCTACATAAGCATAATGATTTGCGACTGCCGTCAAACCTCCGTAACCCAGACGGATCAATTAGATCTTTTTCAAGTCATTAGACTTTCAAATTTTTGAAAATGCAGGTGCATCAAGTGATCAATCAACAAAATTTATATATATACCTAGTCTTGCCATAAATACTGAAACAAAGAAAAAAAAAATCTATTGCAAATAACATTTATTACTTTTACAGTGTGTTACTTTAATACATAAATATTAAACAATTTAAAATATAAAAAGCTTATTCGAAGTGGTCTCCATTGGCTGCCATACAGTCCTTTAAACGTTGAGGCCAGTTATCAATACAAGCACGCACTCTTTCCATGGGAAAATTCTTCACTGCCAATCGAACGGATTGTTTTAGGGACTTCAAATTATCATGGTGTTTAGAACAAGCCGTACTCTCTAAAACTGACTATAAATCATAATCCAGCGGATTAAGAACGGGACTAGACGACGGCCAGTCTTCAGCTCTGATGAAGACCGAAACTTGCGTTTCCAACCAAGACTGCGTAGACCGAGCTTTATGACCCGGCGCCGAGTCTTGCTGGAAGGACCATTCTTGGTTATTGAACATGGTGTTGTTAATGGGCTTCACTACCTTCTCAAGAATGGTATCTTGATACACTTGTGCCGATGTTTTGATACCTTTTTCACAAAAGTATGGCTCAGTCACTTCTTCATAGCTAATACCCCACCAAACCATCACTGAAGTCGGATAGTGCCCACGTTGCACTCGGTCGACTAATTGGGAAGCTTCCTTAGAGCTTTGAGCATAAATACGGTCATTTTGTTTGTTAAAGTGTTGCTCAATTGTAAAAATTTTCCCATCCGTAAACAAAATTTTTCGTGATTAGAAATGACCAGTACGTCTCTTATAGGCTGCAAGTCCTAAGTGATCTTTTAAAATACGCGACATTGTTCTAGGTGCTATCTTCATTTTCATCTCCCGAGATAAAATCTTTTGCTTTCGGACAGGATTTCTTCGAAGTCTTTCCCTTACTGCTTTGACCACCTTTTTCGTACGAACACTACGTGGACGGCCAGACCTTTTCCGCCACAATTAGAGGAGGTCTCATTGTACCTATTAATAGCCCGGTACACAAACATTTTACTAATACCAAACGTATGGAGAGTTTTAAAAATTGAATTTGGCTCCATACCTACTTTGTGTAATGCAATCACAGCGATTCGGTTCTCTTTATCACCCCACTCCATTTTAATATAACAAAATATTGTAGAATGTATTGGCGCCAAATTGAGAAAACACAATGAACAATCATATAAAAATGACAGATTCCAAATTCAAATGTAATATTTTGTTTATTTTTAATTGTAACCGTATTTATGGTCAGACTAAGTGTATAAAACAAAGTCGGGTTCGTGACACTATTTATATATAAGTCGCGAAATGCTGGACTGATTTATAGATTTTCATGAACTTTGTTTTGTTGGATTTGTTTCGGCCCCGAATAGCAGAATAACTATTAAATCATGGATAAAATTAACGAATGATTAAAATATTATGAAGAAAATTCATTTTCACATTTTCATTTTATATGAAACGCCTTTTTTCTAATATAATGTTGATATGTTAAGACCGAATTGACAAAGGGGTTAGGATGTCTGTGGCATAGTTGCCGGTCGCCATTTTGAAAAAAAGTCATTTATAAGGCCAGCGATGAAACCTCGATAAATCGATAGGGGACACTCAGACAAACAAAAAACATAATTGTAATGTCGTAAAGTGTCGCGTTACTGAGATATTTGGGACTAAAGATCGCAATATTAAATATATTTCGTTTATTTTTAGATCGACTTTACATTTGTTTTTTTTAACAAAATGCGTTCTAACAACTGTGAACTAAAAGATTTTGTTTATATATTCACGGATTTTTATTTTTTTAAAAACAAAAACATAATGTTTTAATCAATACCTTATGTTCATCGTGTTGAGGCCATATTATGTGGACTAAAAAGGGAGCGGGAGGTCCAGGCGGTATGTCTAAGTGCCGCGCCCAGCCCATGTACCACATAATATACATAACATGGGTGCAGCATCCCAGTGTTCTCATTCCCATTAAACAATTACAATAATGCCCAATTATTTTATTTCAGTCCTGTAACGCACTGTCAATTAAAATATAAACAAAATAAACTCTGTTGTTATGGTGTCGGGAATGAGTTCTGGCCCTTACAAGACAAGGATCTGTACAAGCAATCCCATATTCTTCTAAATCGTCTTCAATATCGTGATCTTCAGAAACCTCAATAAAAAATCCGCCGCGGTCTTTATGCTCCCCATAATATCTACGAGCCCGAGTGAATTCCCAAAGCTATTATTAGTAATTCATCATATTTTAATCGTGGAAATTGATGAAATCCTTCTGCTGCATCTATGGTTACGAAGTCGGCTCTGCGATAGTTGAAATTATTTTGTATTATCAGCTCACTTAGACGATTTTGATTTGTGTCATGTTCCAAAAATATCTCGTTAATGATTTCATTGACGGACGAGATGACACGGTTGTTTTGAGCTCGACTTGTTTGATTTTTTCTATTATGTTGAATATTCAGTACATAATTTTGGTGATGTAAATATAAATATTAAGAAACACGTGATTTGATTTAGTATAACTATATCAATTAAAGATGAATTTAATACATTTAATTCAGAAAATATTAACTGGCCATATTGCGATATTTAACCTAATTTATCTCAGTAACGTGACACTTTAGGACATTAGTCCCTATTATATTTTTTGTTTGTCTTAGTGTCCCCTATCCATTTATTGAAGTTTAATCGCTGGCCTTTAAATTTTTTTTTTTCAAAATGGCCGCCGGCACTATACCTGCCTCCATAGTAAAAGGTTCAAACCCCTTTCAATGATTATTTCTTTGTTCATCTTGGCGAGTGCTGAAACATACGACAATATTGTCTAGTTTCTTTTCTATTTAGGCGATTCATTTAAACGAACGTCTATATGCCATTATTACGTTGTGGTAAAGGGGAATATTGATACACGTGAACATTGAAAATATTTTTATAAACAAAACAAACGTTGGAAGATTATTTACATTTCAACGTATTCAGATCCGTTATCAAACAATATCACAAAAACAATATTATTCATAACTCACCACTTCGATCCCATTAGTTTATTTCAGTTAACTAGAATATAGATTATCTCTTTTCAATTCATAGGTACAGTTTCTATAAAATGTATTCGGATATGAAAGGTATGTCGCGATAAAGTTTTGCAGAATGTTCTATTATATTTTTGTTTGACAGAAACTAATGATGCACAAGTTGGACTGGTCGGAGAGATACTGCGTAGAGAAGTTCTTGCCCTTGCTGACGAAATGGCATTTCCAACCTCATGTACCAAATAGAACAATCAAACCGATTATGATCAAGAAAAAGAGGAACCCTAGAGGTAAGTCTGTCATAAACCCTTATCCCTTCTATCCCAATCAGTTGTCACCAGTAAGGCGCCATCTTCACGAGCAATGAGACTCGTGGCTGTATAATCATCATGCTGTAACACTGTGTAAAGTGATGTATTTGTTTTCTCTAAAACAATGTTGTCGGTCGTTCGGACGTCTGTCTTGGGGCCAATGACTCGCCCGAGATGGGAATATACACTGGCGCAATAATCTTCGGCCTGAGTTTCAAGTACTGTATGAGAGGATTGAGATAATACATGGCCCTACCTGTAGGATTGCTCTGGAAACCAATTCTGAAAAATCGGTATTGGAATTACGTTCTTGAATCACGACTGAAGCTCCGGATTAGTTTAATCTTCATCTTCGATTGTCTATCTGGGCATTGATAATAAGGTTCAATCGCATCTTGACCAAATTGTAGTCAAGATTATGAAATACTAGCTGCTGCCCGCGGCTCCGCCCGCGTGGAGTCGAATAACGTAGCCTATGTGTTAATCCAGATCATAATCCATCTACGTGCCAAATTTCATTCAAATCCATTCAGCCGTTTAAGCGTGAAAGAGCAACAAACATCCATTCATACATACAAACTTTCGCATTTATAATATTAATAGGACTACCGAATGCTTTGTCATTGGAATTGGACTGTCATTTCATATATCGTCAAGAGTATCTACACTGGACTGACTATGTAACATACACTCCGAAGCTTGGAATCTGTATACGGTCACCCATCCAGTATCTGAGAATACGTTCATTGATTTTGACGATCGTTTCTGATCGCTTAAATCCGCTCTCTTTTTTTTACTCAACGGTAGTGGTTAGCGTGGCCTATGAACGTTTGTAGTATATAAAGTGTCACTGGCGCGTCCTCACCCTCGCTGCTAACTCTCGAACTTCTCGCCATTGATATTACCAATATTCTTTCGTTAAGAATCTCCGGTGCAAGTATTACAAAGAAAAGTTACAAGTAACCTCACTCAGTCGCAGGGTCACAACAACCCTCAGAGAGTTGATATTGTCTACGGCCTTTTGTGAGATGCTTCCAATGCAAAGCAGTTGATCTGCTTTGATGCGGCCTGTTTATGAGTTGAATAGCAGGGTGGACCACGTGCAGGTTTTTTTTATACAATGTCGGGAGGCGGAGGAGTAAAGCGGTTACTGTAGCTTATGAACGTTTGTAATAGTAAAAGTAGCCGGGCTGCTTTGATGCGATTAACCCTGTAACCGCCGTGCCCGTAATATTACGGGATATGAAAAATGTGCTCCACGCGCCACAGACGTAATTTCACGTCATGTTTTATAAATTGTTTATTGGTGCATTTATATTAAAGATTAAGTTGCAATAAACGTTGTACATTACAATTCAGGATTATTCTTAATAATTAACAAATTATTCTGCGTTTCATTATGATATTTATAGAAAAAATCGTTGTAAGGTGTTACTTAGTACCAACACGAATCGCCAATAACGTGATATTACGTGTACTAGGGATGGGCAAATCAATGTAATCTAAATGAAATTTTAGTGAATAATCATGGTGCGAAAGCAAAAATATTGTATTGAAATCCAAATTATTTCGTAAAATTCGAAGCACGAATAGTCGTACTAATTAGAAGCATGTTAAAACAATAATAATGTTTATTTTATGTATTAAATATTAGATATAATTTATTGTTTCGATAAAGAAGCGACAACTGAGAACTTCACTAGTTCAGATTATCTCCAATCGCCGTCACCGTGATTTTACGTGCGGCTTCAGGGTCAAACGACGCCATATTTGTATCTTGATGGCTGTTCCTCAGGCGCCGTCACCGTAATAACACGTTCTTTGCACAAATTAGTGTTGTTCCCTTGCCATGTTATAAGACTACGAATTATTAAATATTTTAGAAGTAAATTATGACTGTTCGACCTGAGGTACGATCAGAATTATATATGAAAATTATTAATTTGATAATTCAAGCTCCAAGAGACGCATCAGTAAACGAAGATGTTATACTAGATTCATTGCTAGAATATTGATTGAATGGTAAATAATGTTTTTTTAGGGTTCCGTACCCAAAGGGTAAAACGGAACCCTATTACTGAGGCTCCGCTGTCCGTCCGTCCGTCTGTCATCAGGCTGTATCTCATGAACCGTGATAGTTAGACTGTTGAAATTTTCACAGATGATGTATTTCTGTTGCCGCTATAACAACAAATACTAAAAAATAGAATAAAATAAATATTTAAGGGGGCTCCCATAAAACAAACGTGATTTTTTTGCTCATTTTTGCTTGATATTGATAACGGCAACAGGTAGACGCTTGAAATATTCACAGAATATTTAGTTATATATTTACTTTAAGAACAAATAATTAAATTAAAATAACACAAATATTTAAGGGGGGCTCCCATACAACAAACGTGATTTTTTTTGCCGTTTTTATAGATAATGGTACGGAACCCTTCGTGTGCGAGTCCGACTCGCACTTGGCCGATTTTTTTTTATACCACTAAGGTAGCAAACAAGCTTACGGCCTGCCTGATGGTAAGCAGTTGCCGTAGCTTTGGACATTTGCAACACCAAGGGTGTCACTCTATCGTTGCCGACCCTGTAAGAACCTCTTCACGCCTTTCTTGAATAACCCCCTACTGTATGTAGTCCCTTGATACTTGATTAATAAAGACTGATTTAATATTAATTAAATTTTGAACTTTTATTCTATCTCTTCACGCCAAATCCCTTGCGGGGTAGGCAGAGAGAACCTAGCGCCACGTGACTCGATCCTTACATATCTCAACATGAACTTTTATTCATTTAAACTAATCGATAACACTATTTCCCAACCCTATTTGAAATTACGGCGACAGGCCGCTGGCGTTCGGGTGTATGATGATGTAACAAAATATGGCGGTCAAAGGGTTAAAACCGCCCTGACCAAGATAAATAGAAATATTCATGCACATAAATCTTTGTATTGTGTAGGAATCGAACCCATGGCATCGGTGACAAAGTCACCTTATTAACTGCTGCGCCACCGAGCTCGTCAAGTGAGGTCGGCTCCGAATCTAAAGAAGATAGCGAGTCACTTCCACTCCAAAACACGTTACGTTGCTTCATCAGTTTATAAAGCTTTTAATTACATTGTAGGTATTCCGAGTTTCGAAGTGGTGTGGCGCGACATCGACGGGCAGTACGAGGCGTTGATCCCCGACGAACAGTTCGAAGGTAAGTTTACCTATCGGGAACTTTAGAGGGCTGCTGTTCACGTTTTAACTACTGTACTGTAAACTATACAAGATAAACACATTGCTCAGTTTTAGTTTCTCTATGGATATTCACACGTTGTGTGCGGTTTTTACCCGATTGTCCATAAAGTAGGTAACGTTTCTTGAGCATGTGAGGTGTCGTCGTATTTATGTTTATCTCGGAGTGTCATGAATTATGTCACATATGTACTGCTTATTTTTGTGTAATATACTACTCTGTGTAAAAAGTATCGGGAATATGTCAATAAAAAGACCCGCGTAAAAGAGGTCGTTCTAATTTTTTTACTGCATGTTGGTAGCACTGTACTGATTTAGCGCGCAAAATTTGAGCGGGATCTGTCATTTAATTTGTTTTAAACTACACTTTTTGTTGGTCATAGTTTTGAGTCCTCGGCGATTTTTACAATGGAAAATATTGTTGAACAAAGAGTGTGCCTTAAATTTTGTGTTTCAAATGATATTTCATGTGGTGAATCACTAAAAATGTTGCGAAATACCTACGGCGAATCGTGTATATCGAAAACAAGGGCTTATGAATGGTATAAGGCTTTTAAAGAAGGCCGAGAAGTAGTAGTAGACTTGCCTTGTTCTGGTAGACCTTCAACCGCTACGACCAGAGAAAACATCGACAGAATCAAGAAGCTAGTGCTCGAAAATCGACGTATGAGTCTGAGAGAGTTGGCTAGTGAGGTGAACATATCTTTTAAGTCCGTCCACAACATTCTCATTGACATTTTAGGCATGAAACGCGTCGCCGCTCGACTAGTTCCAAAAGAGCTCAATTTTGTTCAAAAAGCGCAGCGAAAGCATGTCGCTGAAGACATGGTTTCCCGAGCTTCTACGGATCCGACCTTTATGAAACGTATAATAACTGGCGACGAGACATGGGTTTATGAGTACGACATGCAAACAAGCCAACAGTCTTCAGAATGGCGTCTCGAAAACGAGCCGAAACCCAAAAAACCGCGGCAAAGTCGCTCCAAAATCAAGGTGATGCTGACAGTTTTTTTTGACTACCGTGGTGTGGTTCACTCCGAATTCCTTCCAGAGGGAGAAACAGTGAATAAAGAATATTATTTAGGCGTCATGAAGCGTTTGCGTGAGAGTATCCGCCGAAAACGTCCAGATTTGTGGCAACACAACTCATGGATGCTGCACCATGATAATGCACCATCACACACAGCCATTATAGTGAAAGAGTTTTTAGCGAAAAATTCAACAAAAGTTCTCGACCAAGCACCGTATTCACCTGATATGGCTCCGTCTGACTTTTTTTTATTTCCCAAGTTAAAATTACCACTTCGAGGAAAACGTTTTGAGTCGATAGAAGCCATAAAAGAAAATTCGCTGAATGAGCTAAAGGCCATACCGCAAATAGCCTATGAAAAATGTATGGAAGACTGGGTGAAGCGGTGGAGATGTTGTATTGCAAGCGATGGGGCCTACTTTGAAGGCGATAAAATAAATTTAGATGAATAATTTGTATTTTTTGTTTTATTGACAAATTCCCGATACTTAGTACACAGAATGTACATAGTATATATTAAAAAAAGGCAGTGATAGCCCAGTGGATAAGGAACCGGCCTTTTGACCAACTGGTCTCCGGTTCAAATCCTGCCATGTACCACTAAATTCGTATTTTCGTATTTGTGTATATATATATTTGAACAGTGCCCGGCGGCAAATATTGCACTTCGACCTTTGGAAAGAGACTATCGGCTAATTTCGGCTTCATAGAGCGTTATCTCTGTCGCATACTACCATGACGTTTGCTAGTCGTAGTTCAAATTTGATAGAGTGCGGTCGCGTCCAGTTTAATATATATAGAGTTGTTAAAATACCAAACTTTAAATCACTTAAAATTGTACGATGGTATCTATAGGAAAAAATGGAAAACCATTACGAGGCCATTTCTTTCATTCATTTAATCCCAAACGTATAATGAAATGCCAAACTGACATGATGTCATAATCTGTGGTCAAGAGCCCCGTCGAAATTACGCTTTTCGTAAATTAATTACATCTTTTGTCAAGTAAGAACAAATTATAGACTTTGAGATGGGCGGGTTCTGTTACCTAAGCCATGGTTTTGGCAAAGATAGTGATTTTGACATGGAGCGACTGTCGTCAGTCCTCCACAACCCAGAGGGAAAACCAGATCTTTCTTAGGTTCGGTCACACGTCTTTCGAAATATAATTTCTTCGACGTTCGGATTTCCTTACAATGTTTTCCATCACCGCTGAGCAAGGTAATTACAGTGTCCGGCGGTAAATATTGCACGTCGGCGATCATCGCATTTCCGAATGCAAACGAATGCTAATTTCCATGTCCATAAATTATTACAGTTATCGTTTATCAGAATTTGAATTCAGAACTAAGTACTTTATTGTTGTTTTGTTTTGCTTCCCGCGTGCACTATATAGAGCTGTAAAACTACTTCCTTTTTAAATATCATTGACTCCTTTTCAACATGTACAGTATACCAACGAAATTAATAAAAATATAAACAAAATAAAATACGTCTCCAATCGACTTCCAAAAAAGAGGTTTTTATGTGACAATTAGGTATGCAACTAAAATGAATATTTATTTATCCGACGACTGACAAAACACGAAGTTTGTCGAGAGACATTAAGAAATTGGAAGCACTGTAATATAATTTCTAAATATAATTATTTCTATGTATTTAGGTTGGGACAAAATAAATTATGAAAAAGAATAAAAAATACGTTTATATTATGTTTTAATCAGGAAAATTCTCAATTCCTTGCATTTCACTATCTGTGCTCTCATTGAGGTCAATATCACTGTCACTATCAGCCGTATTTATCAATGTAATCGTCTACACCGTGTTGAATTCTTCGATATTCATTCTCACATTTGATTCCATGATCCCAAACCTTTTTCCACTCTTCAGCTCTGATCATGTATACCTTTTCAGTCAATATTTTTTTTTATTGAAGTTAAATTCATATCCTATTATTACTATATTATTACTATATAAATTCATACCTATCTAGCGGACATAACCTTTCAGTTGAGATCATATATTTTCAATTGGATTAAAATCCGGATGGTATGGTGGCAATCGTAACATAGTGCACTCATGTTCGGCAAGTACCTTGTCCATGGAAAACTCTGTAAATCTCTCCTTGTGCTGACATATAATATTGTATTTCGTCAATTTTGGATCAACTGGAATTTCGTGTCTTTCTAACCAGTTGATCATTTCCTGTTTAATAGTGTTTGAATTAGGGGTCTTTCAACATATTTATTGTGATAAGGTGGGCGCGTTGTCGACAACCAGAACAGAATCACTGGGTATATTTGGGATTAATTGATTAACCAGCCATTTCTCGTATTTATCGTTATTCATTTCCTTGAGATAATCGCCTATAATGTCCGTGGATATATACGTTAAAAAGGCTCCGGGTACAAAGCCGTCTTCGTTTCCTGCATGAACAATTATCAAACGTTGACCTTTCGAAATCGGAGTTTTTACTCCTTTTTGCTTAACATCACTCCAAGTTTATCCTTTAGTGTGGGATGAATATAATCTCTATCTCATCCATATAGAGATTTTTTTCTTTTCTTCGCGAAATTTGCGTATTTTATCTAGGTATTCAATTCGTTTGAGACTTACATCGTGCTTTTGCATAAGAACTTTTCGATTATCTTCCATTTTAGTGAATTTAAATCCCATCTCATGACGTATTTTTCTCAACGTCTTTTCAGACCCATTATAATTAATAGCCTCAGATAATTTAGCTTTTAATTATTTTATTGTCGGCAGTTCATTAAAACGCAAGTAAAAATCTTACACCATTCTTCGAACAACATCATAATCAAAATCGTCCATATCTAAACGAAATTGTTTTTTTGGTCTCCCTCAGCTGAACTTAATTGCACTGGAATGTGTTTCAGTACTGATTTCATTTAAGATATTGTTGAAAGTTCTTCTTGAAATTACAGTGGCATTTGCAACTCTCTCTTGAACCTTTTTAAAATAATTACTTACATTGTCATCCTCATTTTTTTTAATCTGTCGGCTTCGAAGCGAAATATTAAAATGATTGAAATTTTATCTTGTAGAAGTTGTATATCAAAGGCATGTATACTTGACCTTTTACTATTTCTTGTAGGAATCGAAAATGAGCGTCCCTGAGCCAACTCTGGTCCAGGAGTTGGCTCAGGGACGCTCATTTTCGATCGGCAAATCCGAGAAATCGGAACAGAATTCCAGACCATGATATTTTTCCCACCTCGCCTATGAAGAAACGAAACGTAGCGATATGGATATGGGAGCTAATGAAAAAAATGTTGCTATCAACATTTATAAATATGTTGGTAACACACACCCACATTTCCCATTAAGTCCGAAACAGAAAACACAACAGCAGAAATTATGGGCACTTCGGTTACAACAATTCACCGAATCCTGCATGAATATAAAACCGCCGGAAAAGTATCGTCGCCAGAGAGTTCGACGCCAAAATTTGAGATAGTGGAAAAATTAGATGATTTAGCTCTCTCTTCGAATTTAATTTTAGCAAAGATTTGCCTACCGTGGACAAGGTTTTGAAGGCCGTTAATGATGACGACGACCTGCCTAGTTTTAAAAATTCGAATATATATATAAAATTCTAAAGAAATTAAATTTGAAATACGCAAAATGTTCGAGAAAATTTTACAGACAGACCAGATTTGATGGTTTAGAGAAGAAATTATCGCATGAAAATAAAATCTTACAGGAAAGAGAACAGGAAGATATTCTATACAGATGACACATGGATAAATGAAGGTATTGTTTTTCTAAATCAAAATCAGATTATTTAAATAGATTATTTGCCAGTAGGCCCTTGCCATTGGCCATTGGGGATGAAGAAATGCCGAAAGAAATTTCCCAGTATAGGTATGTTGTCTGATCATTTTGTGAATTACAATAAACATTTTTCTTCATACTATTCTCTTTGCGCGTACAGTGCCAACTTATCTCAAAGACTGTTTCAAGTTCTCTTTTTCTCTCCACTTCTATCACTTCGCTCTTGTGAAAACCTTACTCTTTTCATTTCACCATCATGTATGTATATCTTCACGCCAAGTCCAAGAGAGAAGTTGAAGTTCTTTGAAGTTCTTCAACCAATCTGCCATTGTACAGGCTATCTATCTATAAACCTTATATTAAGCCTTAGATACAAGAGTATAAGATTATATATAAGAGTATTTTATGCACAAAATCACATAAATAAATAAATTTCAATATGTCTTTGCAATAAAATAGAATGTCAGCTAGCAAAATTAAATTGAATTAATATATGTGTTGAATTATTTCCGGACATCTTTGCGGTTAAATATTCATCAACTCCTTAGTCTTTTTAAAAAGAGTATTCCTGATGTGCTTTTCAAACTTTTTTCAGGCAGCGAGTAGACTAGTTTGTTATAGAATCGCGTACAATACATATTCCCCCTCTTTGCAATCCAATACATATGCAATTTATTCCTGCGTCTAAGATTGACAGTTGTGCAATCGTAGAATTTCAACGAGTCAATATTTTTATTTGCAAACATAATGATTTCCTAAACATATTGAGAAGCAACATTGAGAATATTTATTTCTTAAAAATTTTCTTTTTTCCTTTCACATCGGTAGTAACGAGGAATTCCTCGAAGGCGGAGAATGGATTTTTGAAGCGAAGAAAATCGACTGAGAAAGCGATTTTCATAGTCAAATAGATGCCCACAATTTTGAAAGTGGTAAATACACGGAATACACTTCAAGCACTTTTAGTATTACTTTGTTTATTTGTAGCAAACTTAACTATTCTTTTTTATGTTACAAACCTGTAAGCAAGAAAATTTTTGATCTTATAGAGCAGGGGTCGGTTATAGTTTTGGATAATGCACCATATCACTCCTACTATCACTATCAAGAGTGCCAAACATGAGTTTGAGACGGAAGGCAGACATTCAAACTTGGCTGCGCGAAAAACAAATTGTGTACGATGAAAAGGAAATAAAAGCTGAACTTCTAACGAAATTTAATAAGGAATATTTCAATAAAAGATTTGTCGTTGAAATCGTAGCACAGAAAAACTTAACTGTTCTCCGCCTTCCACCTTATCACTGCGAGCGCAACCCAATCGTATTAATATGGGCCCAGATGAAATCTCATGTTGGCTGAAATAATAAAAGTTTCAAAATGTCGGAAATAAAGGAGTTGACGAGAGAAGGAATCACAAAAATTGGTGCCGCTTCGTCGACGAAATGCATCGAGCATGTGATAAAAGAAGAAAATAAAATGATGGAGCTCGATGGTTTAATAGATAATATCACAGACGGACCGACCCCAAGGTTTATTATACACGTATCGTCAGAATCGGAAAATTATGTAAGTAGTTCGGCAGATACCGACTTCGACGAGTGATAGTGCTGATGTAGTGGCGTAATTTGGTGGTAGTTTGTTCTGACACGGCATTATTTTATTAGTTGTAATTGTGATTTGTAAGTTAATGTCAATAAAAATATCAAAACACCATGCTGTTTTATTAAAAATGGTCTGTATACATAGATTGTTTGAACGATGGCTTTTCAATCTATTGAAAATAATCAATAATAACGTAGTCGTATCGTGTACCAAGTAGCAGTCTATCCGTAATGTGACTCGCTGAGCAGATATGTAGTGTAACTATTACCTTACTGAGAAATTGTTAAAGGCAGCTTCCTATTTACTCATCGAACTGAATCGAATTCAAAGCAACATAATTATAACTTTATTTCGACTGTGAAACGAATCCCCAATCAATTATTTTTTTACTTTATGACACTACATTAATTCATGAATGAACGTAGTGGCAACCTAAAAAAAAAAAAGAAAAAAATGTTGTTTATTTCAATAACATGGTACATCATATTTTAGCAGATTCCGGAGTTACCATTTAAGTATAAAATACTTAAAGAGCTATAAGAGCTCTTTTACCTAAAGAGTAGTTCATTTTCTCAGGACGCTATATTTGTTTACATCTTTTGCCAAATAAGAACAAATGTTGAATTGTTTTCGATTATATGGGATAATCCTAAGAAAAAGAAGATATATATATATACATATACTTACCACAGATCGCATAATCATCGCAGGCGCTCGATTGGGCAATTACCTCATGAGAATATCACATCCAAGTAACGAACTCCCTGAAGGGTTATTTTGTTCTTGCAAATTGATACAACACAAGAGTATTCCCCAGGGGTGTCACCACGGTTGCTAGCGCAGTAACTCTTAGGAGATTCCTGGTGAGCGTTTTTAGTTATTGGAACACAATTCTCTGTGGAATTCTTAATTGGCCTGCGGAATCTTATATATTCTTATTTTACGAGCTCGATGGTCAAGTAGTTAGCAATGCTAGTTTAATATCGACGCTCTTGGGTTTGATTGTGGGAACACAGGACAAACATTTGCCTGCGTAAACATGTCTGTTTGTCTTGGTCTGGATGTTTTTAAGAGAGGTAGCTTAGAAAACTGCAGTAAAATAAAATTCTCTGGCGGGTCGTTGTGTTCCTGCGAGTAAATGAGGTTACCAGTAAGCTCCTAAGGAGTTGTTGAGTTAGCAGCAGGGGTAGCAACGCGCTAGTGTTACTTCCAGTATTACAAACGTTACGTTATAAACGTATTAGAACAACCTGGGCCATATGCTTGCATGCCTCCCGACATTGTATATTTTTTTTTTATAAAAGTATTAACAACAAGTATAAACGTAACTAATGTAACGACTAAACTATTATACTATGTCTCAGTGACTTTAATTTTCAAGGAATGTTCAAAATGTTTTTTGTTAACAGAAAATGAGGATCCTTCGACACCGTGGACAACAACTGAACGCCAAGAGCTCATGCATCAATATTATCCGGAGTTAGTGGAAAGTTACGAGGAATCGACTAAAAAACCATCAAAAGTGAAGAAAATCCGGGGAACAAAGAAAAAAGACATAAATGACGTGGCAAAACCAAAGCGAACTTACAACAAAAAGGTCAAGAAAGTCGTCGATGCCGAAATTGACAATTTGAGTGGATCTCTAAAGAATCTAGATTTAACACGCAAGGTTTCCGAACTTAATTCGAGCAAGGCTAACGTTAGCGTCTGCATAAATAAACTAAAAAGGAAATTAAAAAGCACTAAGAAGGGCAAATGCCAAAGAACTATCGACAGTTTTATTGCAAAGAAGAGACGAAAATCTATCAAGGAGGCAGTGAACTCGCTGACACGCAGTTTTAATAACATCTCAATAGTAAAAGATGCAAATGATCTAGAATTTGACAATTTGTGCAACAATAAAGAGAATTTAAGTGGCTCTAAAAATGTATTAAACTTGTCTGACATTACCAGTGGAAATATTAACGAAAGTGATTTATCGGATTTGATAGATAAAATTGTAACGGTTCCACCTATCGCTAAAACGGTTAAAGTAGAAAATAAATTAGTAAAACTTATATTCGACAATAAATTTCAGTCGACACCTAGAAAATCTATTAGAAGTAGCATACTGAAAGACATCCATAACCATTGTTCTACACCGAAAGATAGTCCTGTACATAGGAAACTTCCAAACAATTCCAATGTGTCCTTACATTGCAAAGTGAACACCAGTTATTTCTTTGACAAATTAACAGAATGCCGCGATGCTTTTGAAATGTCTCTCGAATACAAACACGCAAGTGCTGTAATAAATTTAGACTGTGATACAACTGTCGAGTACAGTTTGCCTGATGTATGTCTGTAAGTTATATTATTTTATGAGCAATTATGTGTGTAATATATATTATTTTATGAGCAATTATGTGGGTAATAAATGTGTATATAAAAATGTATAATTTTCATTAAAAAATGTTTTTTTTGGTTAAATACATCCCCTATATCAAACATCCCCAGTCATCTATGGTTTCTGAGTCGTGCGCACGCTCGTTAAGATTGTATCTTGTGAATAATAATTCAATCACCGTTCCTACTAAACCCGTACTTCAATAGATTGGACAAAGAAGTTAGGTCAAAACCCAGAAAGGAGGAGAACATTGAATCGAGTATCTAGGAAATAAAACCTTGGGGGGGGGGGGGGGGGGGGGTCATGTGTCAGCGTGCTCGTCGCGACCCCTGCCAATCTACTGATTGTAATTCTGGCCTAAAACTGACACTGATCATCTTTCTCGTGGAATGATGATCTTATGGTCTAGAGTATACCGGGACGATCATGCCTGTGCCGATGTAGGAGTCGTACTATCTTTCCCACTATAGGGACGGTTTTATGTATATAGTAGTACATAAAATTCTGCATAATACGTTTGTATTGCGATAGTAAGAACATTATTTTTTTTTATATACAATATCTGGAGGCATAAAGGCATACGGTCTACCTGAACCCTTGCTGTTTAAAGTCGTTACCGTTGCCTATGAAAGCTTTCTTACAGGAAGTATTGCTTGCGAGTTGGGTGCGAACAAAACAACTTCATAGGATCTTATTGACAACCCCTGCCGTTCGCAGGAACATAACGAGCCTCGAAGGAGTTTTTCTTTGGTTGCAGTTTTCTGTGATGAGGAGGTACTTTCCCATTCGGGCTGTTTTGATGCGCTCTACCTCTCTTTAAAACTAAGACTCCTGAGAATCGAAACCACGAGTGTTAGTGTTAAAGTAGAATTGCTAAGCTCACCGCCACCGAGCTCGTCAAATGTTAAACGTTAGGTGGTTTACACGACAGCGTTACGCTATACGTATGTCGAGCAGTCGAAATAGACGGCCAGCGTTGTCGCTAATGTCTACATTGAAATGCCAAATCGTATCATATATTGATTACGAGAAAAATGAGTTTAAAGTTTGGGGTCGTGCCCAAACATGTTCTAGTTTTTTGAGTGATACCTAACGTAAGCGCAGAGAAGGGAAGGCGTGTAGTGTAGAGTTTTGCACTTTGTCATACGAGTGACTCATGCCACAAAATAATAATAAAAAAAATACTTAAAAATATTTTGTTTACACTAAATTAAAGTTAAATATAAAGTAAATCACCCGAAAAAAAAAAATCATATACCTACCTATAATATAAATAAGTAATATTTATAGGAATATTCTTATCTTATATTATAGTAGCATTTTTTATTCTTTTGAAAGGTTAAAAATCTAGTTCTTTAATGAAGTTAGAGATATCATTATATATTTTAATTAACATAGAATGTGAAACTATTTTTCGACAATAATTTGCGAAAATATTTTTTACGGCACTCTCAGAGCGTAAGTCGTACTCTTGCTTGACGGCTTTTTTTTCTTGCTGCTATACAGCTATAAGCCATTTACATGCGCACAAATAAAAAAACAGCTTCGTTAATAGAGTTTGCTAAGCAAACCTAAACCACGTGGCACAATAACTATATATTATGATACAACATGATCTAATTCTAAATTTTAATGGATTTTAATTAAGTTTTATAAGTGTATTTGAATATAATACAATTAATTAAATGCCAAAATATTATTTCTTATATTTTTTCGCAATTTATAATAATAATTGACTTTCGGTATCGGAAGCCTGAAGGTACGTTTCATTAAAAGACTGGGATACTGAGCAGACCTCAGAACTTCCTTGTGCGTCAGGAGAGTAACAGACAAAAGGTACATTCTTCGAACACTTAAAACTTTGATTTCTCTGTAGAGGAGTGTCGTGTCATAGCGTACAGGCCTTCTCAGCATCGTTTTTAGGACTACGCGTTGGGCACGTTCCAGAACAAGGAGATGAGAAGAAGCCGCTCCACCCCAAGCCAGAACACAATACGTCAAGACCGATTGACATAACGCAACGTATACCATCTTCAATAAAATTAGTGGAGCTACATCACGTAGTAATTTAATGACAAAGATAAATTTTCTTGTCCTTCCAGTCAAGGCTGCTATGTGATCTTTGAAGGTAAGTTTTTCGTCGATAATGACGCCTAGGTATTTAGTACTAGATACTCTCTGCAAGTACTCACAGTTGCAAGATTCAGGTGTAAGATTGGACGTGCATGAGTGGACTCTGACTCCTGGTCTAGTTGGTGGAGGGAAGGAGGAAGTTTTGTGGAAGCAGATAAGATTAGACTTGGCTATGTTCAATGTCAGCAAGTTTTGATTTAACCAATCTGTGACGATACGAAGGCCACATTCCGCAGTTTCAAGCAATCTTTCCCATGAACGCTCGTGAAACATGATGATAGTGTCATCGGCGTAATTGATGATGTTCGCATTAGTCAGGTTTAGTGACGACAGCTCATTAATATATATTAAAAACAGCGTAGGCCCAAGAATACTGCCTTGCGGAACGCCGTACAACAACTCCGAGGGGTTGCTGACAAAGGCATCGACCTTAACACGCTGTTTCCTATTCGTGAGGTAACTACGAAACCAATTAAGGCATACACCTCTGACTCCAATGAGTTCCAACCTCCTCAGAAGAATAGGTACAGACACCGTGTCGAACGCCTTAGCCAGGTCCAGAAAAATACCCACACAGTTTAGTCCGTTGTCGAGATATGATGTGACAGTATCCAGCAGTTTTGTGACGGCCTGCTCCGTGGATTTACCCTGCCGAAACCCGAATTGATTAGGTGATAGAATATTGTTAATTTCAAGGAATTTTCTTAGACGTTCATTCACCAATCTTTCCAGTAGTTTCGACAGCGTGCTTAGTAGAGAAATAGGCCGATAACTGTTTGGGCTGTCTGTACATCCTCCCTTATGAATGAATGGGAATTACAATGGCTGTTTTCCAGATTTGCGGGAAAATGCCGGTGGAAAGGCTCTGGTTGAAAATATGAGTGATCGGAATGACAATATATTCTCGTATGGATTTTATGAGAAAGTGCGTAAGTCCGTCCGGTCCAGGTGCGCTTTTATTTTTAAGTCGAAGGATCAAACAATTTACCTCCTCCGGTGTTGTAGGAAGGATAAAAAAGGAGCTTACAGGTGAATTAGTAGGATTAACTTTGGCTGCAATGGACTCCTGCGTTTCATTGCGACGTTTAAGAATCTCATTAGCCAACCGTTGACCATTCGAGCAGAAAAACTGGTTTATGTTGTCTAGTCCTACAGATTTACATAGATGACGTGTAGTGTTCTTTGATTTATTAGAGTACGTAATACGCTTAATGGTATTCCATAATTTGTCGGGTGCTTTTATATTTTGTTCAAGTTCCTTCCTGTCATACTCATCCTTTATTTTGCGGATGAGTGAATAATAAAAATTCCTATAACGTATGTATGTATATCTTCACGCCAAGTCCCTTGCGGGGTAGGCAGAGAGAACCGAGCGCCATAAGACACGGTCCTTGCATACTTCACTCGCTTCTGTGACATTCATAGCTCTTTTCATGCACGCTCGCCGGTTCCTGGGGCTTCTGACATCACCTTCTGATAAAACACGACCAATTTGGTCATGGTAGGTTAGTCTCGGCCTTCCTCGGCTCCTACATCCTTCCACTTTTGCATTGTATATCTGTTTCGTCATTCTTTCGTCCCGCATTCTTTCTACATGTCCGAACCAACGGAGCATGCCCTTTCTTATCTTCACACCGACACTCTCTTTTAGACCAACTCTTTCTCTCACGTCTTCATTACGAACGCGGTCAGCAAGCGTTATGCCACAAATTTTGCGCAATGCTCGCATCTCGACCGCATTTATTCTACTTTCATGCTCTCTCTGCCATACCCAGCTCTCACTTCCATAAGTTAGCGTTGGAATTAGCACCGCGTTGTGTACAGCGAGCTGTGCCTTCTGGCTTAGATTTCGGCTGCCTAGAAGTTTACCCAACGCTCCATTCACCCTATTCCCGGCACTCACTCGTCTCTCCACATCAGCGGTGTACCTTCCATTGCTGCTAAAAGCACTTCCAAGATATACAATCTCATTCACTTGCTCCAACACTACATCATCAACCATAATCCTAGCGTTCGTTCTGGTTGTCTCTCTTTCAAATACCATTATCTTGGTTTTCTTCGCATTCAATTGTAAGCCTTTCTTCATACAATCATCTTTCATTGTTGTAACTTCCTATAACGCTTGTATATATGCTCCTTAAGAGGATCGCTTGGGTGTCTTTTTGAGTCAGAATGCAGTCTGTCTTTATGCACCGAACATTTAATTAGACCAGGAGTCATCCAGGGTTTTAAGGGGAGCTTTGAGCGGCTGATGTGTCGTATCTTAGTATGCCTCTGGATTACTCGAGTCAATACTCCTTCAAATTCTTCTGCAGCTTCTGACGGGCACAACTTGTTTAGCACAGGAGACCAATCGATCTCCTTTAGCTCTTTTTTAATCGCCACGTAATCGGTCATGGCCTGGGTTCTTGTAGGACGGGAAGTATTAGGAGATTTATTGTCAACACCCAAGAGTACCAAATCGTGGTCCGTCACTGTCGAAGTGCACACAACCGATTCCATTTTTGCTGTGGTTCTAGCGAAGAAATGATCAAGACACGTCTTGTCACGAGTCGATTTGTCTACGGCAGGTCTGAAACCTAATTGAGCCATTAAGCATAGGTAATCTGAACTGGACGAGACATTCAGTAGATCAATATTTATGTCTCCTGTAATCACACAGCATGGGGAATTTGGCATCATAACGACGATCGACTCGAGAGAATTTAAGAAATTATTTAAGTTTCTAAAAGAAGGAGAGCGGTAAATCCCAAGGACGGTGATGTAATTTGGAACATGTACCAGTAAACCATTAGCCTCATTCAGATCCGGCTCGCTTACGGTAGGGTTTAAGCTATTTCTAACATATATGACCACTCCTCCTGACTGGTTCATATATTTAGTGGTAGAAAACGAAAGGAAGCCATCTATTTCACCTATCACCGTATCACGTCCCAACCAGCACTCCGTCAGAACAAGTATATCAAACTCTATGTTCATCCTCCCAAGGACCACCAGAAATCGACTCAGATTACGCTGCAGACTTCTAATGTTGCAAGTCAATATCTTAAGCTTATATTGAGCGATAATGCTTTTACACTGTTCTGCAGTTTCTACCTTGTGGCATGTTACATTTAGCGTGTCGTCTATATCATTTAAGAGGGTTGTAGAAACCATTTTTAATCGAATTTATATTATAACATTTTTTTACACTTAGGGCCCCCTGGTAGACTGCAGTAATTGTTTGAATGTAAGTATGTAAAATGAATATAATACATACATTGCTCGCTCGTGCAAAGGAATATAATATGTCTGAGATAATCCGAACATGATCGGAATTTAGGCCAAACACAGTAAATCTTTTTTTATAGTAGTCTGAGATTAAAATACACTCGAAAAATACAATTAATAAAACGAAGCCGAAGTAACTTTTTGATTTCATACCGTTAATAATAACTATCGTTAATACAATACATGCATTGCTCGCCCGTGCGTAGGAATCTAATATGTGTGAGATAATCCGAACATGATCGGAACATAGGCCAAACACAGTAATTCCTTTTTTATAGTTGTATAAGATTAGAATACACTCGAAAAGTATAATGAATAAAACGAAGCCTAAGTAACTTTTTGGTTGCATACCGTTAGTGGGACGAAACATACTCGGCCGACGGGGCGGCGGCGACTGACGGCGCAGCAGAGGCTGGCAGTGCGGCGGAGGCTGGCAGATTTGCGGTTGACATGGAAGCGGCGGCCCCTGCCCCAATCTGAATGTTGATGTCGTCCAGGCAGCGAATCGGAATCGCTGGGTAGTTGAATCCATTGGAGATAGTGGCTTTTCGTACATACACGGTTCCGTTCCGTATCCAGCAGTATTTGAAATTGTGTAGTTTGCAACGAGTTCTTGCCTCACGAAATAACTGCCGGTTCAAAGATGAGAGCCGTTCGTTGAAGTAGACGTTTGCCGCAGTTCCACTAACAATGTCCCCGGATGATATGTTTCGTCTAACCTTTGCAGCCGCCAGAACCTCGTCACGCTTCTTCTTACTCAGAAACTTTACTACAATTGGTCTTTCTCTTGAAGTGACTGCGGTGTTAAGATTAGATCGCATTGGACCCACTCTGTGAATATCGTCGATATCAGAGTCTAGTAAATTCACACCAAGTTTCTGGGAAGCAACCAGTACCACGTGTCTTAAGTTCTCGTTCTTCTGTTCTGGAACTCCAACAATTTCCACGTCATTCTTTAGATTGAGCTGCTCTTGAGCTGTGACTCTTTGTGTCAGTTCCAGAACAGTAGTTTTCAAATCATTAATCTCGCGGTCTCTGGCTTCAAGTTTCCGATCGTAATTTTCTATTTTGAGTGACAATGCTAGCACGTCCTGCCTCACCAGACGTATTTCCTGCAGCACTTTTGAGAGTGTAAGCTCATCGTTATCGTTGTCAGTGGAGACCTTATTACGATTTCCTCGAATTTTATTTATGCTAGTATATGTGTCATTTAAGGTTCGAATTGGTGTACTGGTATCACCAGTTTTCGGTTTGGGGCATATGCAAGTTGGGCATACCCAGCATTTTTTATGTTCTTCTGAGAATTTTTCAAAGTTGCCCGTGGTAATGTTCAAACATTCAAGGTCGTATATCTCCTTACAATTTGCGCATTCCATGTAAAAAAGGGTTTTAACACTCTTTCCGCAAGCGTTGCAGCTGGTTTTCTTTGGCGACATCTTCAGAAACAGTAAACAATGGAAGTCGCCAAGTCTGTTCAAACGAAGCACAGCTCGGCGAGTATACTTGGTCGCTAGAACGCAGCACGCACAGAGCGGGTCGTCCGCGTCGCGTCGCGATGATTCACTTGTAGCGCTATTCACCTTGTAGCGCGTTCGTCGTTGCCGTAGCACCACCGTAGCCGAAGCGGGTCAAGCTGTAGCGTAGCCGCGGCGACGTAATGCAATTCGTAGCAACGCAGTGATAAGTAGTTGTAATTTTCGTCGCTGCAGTTCGCTTGGTCGGTGGTCCACTGGTAGCAAACGGCCACTCAACACCCGCGGTCGGCGATCGAATCCACTTCAACGTACAACTTTTCAAGCACTTAATCAATTTTAAAAATTATTTATTTAATTTTCAAACAATACTCGACAAAGCTGATGTACACGTCCACGCATCACAGCGGTCCGGGGGGAAGGGGATTTAGTCTAGTTTAATTCGGTAAATTAATCCAAACAAAATTTAATGTCAATAATAATAGTATGTTGATGTTGACTAATACAACCACTACTGATTAGACTGATCTGAACAATATGTTTTTATTGCAATGCTGGAATTTCTGAAGACTGAACCTGGCAAATGATTGTAAAAGCGATACGTACGTACCACAGGATTGAATAATGATGTGTTATTTGTGTAGACCTGAGAAAGAGAAAGTATTACGATTGTTGTCCAAAAACTACTTACTATACGGCCTTTGATTAAACCACACACAGCAATAGCTATACACAAATAACATTTATGAATGTTAAAGAAGCGATTGAGGTGTATAAGCAACGTGTTTTATTGCGCTTTATTCTCTCTGCTTGTGTGATAAGTGACCTGGTGAAGGTTTGGATAGATACATATATAGGTAGCTTATACCCCGGATCAACGTTTGCTGACTTTTATCTCGGAAATATTAAAGGTTACTGTATCAAAATTGAAAACCAAACTTTACGCTGGTGAAATCGAAGGCGGTGGTTATTGGATATGTTTCGGTTTTATTCCTATTTCCTCGCACACTATGTATATTAATAGATCATGAAATATGGACGTACAAAAAATCAATTGTATCAATGTAATGGATGAGCTCCTACCCTACCCGTTTTTAGATGCGATCGTTTTGTTACGAGTAGCATCTGCTTATAAATCAGAGATTTCAAATCATTTTGGTGCCGGAGAGGCAGGGGCCTCGATATAGACTACTTTTTAGGGTTCCGTGCCTAATAAGGATGTTGATGATAAATTAACCCTTATAGGATCACTTTGTTGTCTGTCTGTATGTACGCCTGTCAAGACCCTTTATCTCAGGGACGGATGAAGCTGTTAAACTGAAATTAATATCAATACTCAGGTCTGCAATCCCTACGATCAGTGAAAAAATCAAAGTTCTAAGTTGACGCAATCAAAGGATACGGCTGTTTATGCCTCGTTTATGCGCATATTTTGACACTCGCAAGGGAATCAAAACCTATAGGGCACTTCCCGTTGACCTAGAGTCATGAAATATACTAAGAAGCAATATCATATAGCACAAGTAAAGGAAAAAATCTGAAAACCGTAAATTTATAGTTACATCCCAAGAAAGAAATATTTTTTCTTGCGAAAATAATTTGCGAGAATATTTTTTTACGGAACCCTTTTTTTTATACAACTTTGTAAGGCAAGCATACGGCGCTGCTAATTTAAAGCGGTTACAGCAGCCTATGAACTCTCGCAATACATTAAGTATGACTTGCGCAATACCACCTCTGCTGCTATCGCAGCAACTCCTTCGGAGCTTCCTGGTTACCTCACTCACGCGCAGGAACACAAGAATTCTTCAGGGAGTTATTATTGGGCAGCGGTTTTTTGTAAGGCGGAGGGTGCTTCCCCAGACAGGGATGCATCCTACCTCTCTTAAAAACACCCAGACCAAGATAAACTGACATGTTCATGCACACAAATGTTTGTCCTGGGTGTATATGCGTGAAGAAGCACCTTGCAGGCCAGCATGGTAGCGTCAACTGACAGGACACCGTAGTCCTTTGTCAGTTGCCGCTGCAATTTGGGCTCCCCTTTTCGCTTACCAACTGGCGAAGAGGAGCCACTATGCTGAGCCAATATAAAAAAAAAAAAAAAAAACAATATACCCTTAAATAATATAAGTACCTATCCTAAAGTGATACATTAAGTTTGCTGGTGATAGCTGTAACACAAAAACTACACTTGATTGAATCAAACTATATATTGTGTTTTAATAAGAGTAGGCAGATATTTAAAAATATTTATTTATTTATTTATCTTTGCTTAAGTCTACCATTACATTACAATATAAAAAATTGGTAATCAAAGACTTGTTATAAATCTTTATTGTCCAGTGTTACCTGCCATCACCACGTAGATAAGTTTGATATATTTGATGCTGCTCTTGCAGTTGCACAGCTCGGCCGTATTTACCGCATGGCTCGGCCGCTATCCTGAATTATTCAATAGGACATTAACGTTTTCTATCCGTGTGTCGCAAAACCACAGACAAAGGACGACAACGCGGAATTCTGACCAAATGACGTGTGATTCTTTACACGTGATAAAACTGGTGAATATAATTTATTAACCAGTCGACTGTGATAGTGGCAGGGGAAAGGGCGATATTTCATGGTACCCAGTTTACATCAGGTACTGTATGCTTGTATATCTCCCGACGACGTTTTAAAAAAAAAAAACATTTTCAACTTTTCTGTTGCGTACCTACAGTTATGGTTATACTGCATTGATAGTCAACATTTTTAAAAATATAATAAGTAACTTGATTATTTTTACATACATAATTTTATATAAATTGTTACAGTAAGTATCTTACATGTAATTTTGTTAAGCATTCTTTGTGAGAGACTGGAGTCCAAACTAGGCGTAAAACCTACAGAGCTCCAGTTCCACTCTGGGATCTGACATGACATGTATCAATAAGAAAGTAAGCAGCCATTCAAAGTTGTGAGGTAGGTACAAAACTCTTTGGAATAGTGTATGTACGAGAGCGATATTCATGCGTGTGACATATTTTGAATGATTTAAATAAATAAGCGTTGTGTACTCCTAACCATGTATATTTTAAAGTGTGCATATGCGCAAGTAAAAGTATTAATGGTTATTATTGCTATGATTGTTAAAGAAGCGAGTGAGGTGCGTAAGGACCTAGTCATGTTCAGCTTTCATTTTCAGCTTCTCAATTCATTTTCATTTTCAATAACCACCAGGTTGCAAGCTCATTCATCAGAGATAACTGTATACATGGGGGCTCCTTAATATTATTAAATAAGTTGCTTAAATTTAAAGAAAGGGGTGACATTGTGAGCCTCTCTGTTGAGCGAGTTGTAGAGATTTCATGCATTGAATTGGAACGATTCATTGTTATGAACCTGTATAAACCTCCTAGCACGCCCTTTGAAACATTTTCAAATATCATGGAGGATGCCTTAAATAAATTATCTAATAGCCATAAAACTGTTATAATTTGTGGAGACTTTAATATAAATATTTTGGAGAAAAATACTGTTACCTACAACTTTTTAAATTTATTTAAATCATACAATTTGCATCATATTTTTACAGAGCCAACAAGAGTAACTGCTACAAGTGCTACATGTATTGATAACATATTTAGCACTGTAAAACCTTTGTATCAATGTATAATTAATAAAGTTCAGTCAGACCATTCAGGTCAGTTGGTTTCATTTCCAAATTCTTCAAAAATACAAAGAAAGCAAATAAATTATATACCATTTACTAAAAGCCGCTTAGAAAGATTTAAGTCTAATATAGCAGAAAAAATTGTATTGTTGCCCTGTCACGGTACTCCGGACCACTTGTACAGCTCGTTATTTAGCTTAATCACTAGTGAATTTAATACAATCTTTACTCCAAAACGACTGTCTGTAAGTGACCGTATGACATTCAGTGATTGGGCAACTCCTGGTATTTACAAAAGTCGGAATAAATTGTATGAACTTTATGAAGAAAGGACCTGTAATCACAATCCGACTTTTCAAGAACTTGTAAAAAATTATGCCAAAATATTTAAACGAGCCTGTTCCAATGCTAAGTCTATATATTTAAAAAATAAAATTAATGGTTCAACAAATATTATTAAATCTGTTTGGGATATGATAAATAATGAGACGGGTAGAGCGAAAGTACGTAGTCGAGACTTTCGGTTAAAGATAAATGATATAGATATCAAAAATGATGTAGAAATTGCGACTGAGTTTGAAAAATATTTTTCTAACATTCCTCTTATTACTACGAGAAATCTTATGTCTTCTTCTATATCTGCTGAACTGGTTCTCAAACAGAGCGTAGTAGAATGCGACACAATATTTGAATTTTCAGCTGTAAGCCCAAAAGATGTTTTGAACGCTTTTAAATCAATAAATATGAAAAACACTAAAGATCTGTGGGGTCTATCTGTCAAAACCATTTCTTCTATTATTATTTCAATCGCTCCACATTTAGCTACAATTTTCAATTGTTGTGTGGCATCTGGTGTATTTCCTGACTTGATGAAACATAGTAAAATCATTCCATTATTTAAATCTGGTGATAGTTCGGACCCTTCGAATTTTCGACCTGTTTCCATACTGCCCATTCTCAGTAAAATTTTTGAAAAACTAATGCTTAGCCAGTTGCTCAGACATTTCAATGCACATAATTTGCTTCATAGGAAACAGTTCGGATTTACGAGAGGTTGTTCAACTATAGACGCAGGGATTCATTTGCTTAAAAGTATATTCGCGGCATGGGAGGGTTCGCAAGATGCCTTGGGAATTTTCTGTGATCTGTCTAAAGCGTTTGACTGCGTGCACCATGACACTCTTGTCAGAAAATTACACCACTACGGTATCAGGAACAAGGCTCTCGAACTTCTGTCTTCTTATCTGGGCAATAGGATACAGAAGGTCGATGTTAATGGTAAAAGATCTTCGGGGTCCCCTGTAGTTATGGGAGTCCCACAGGGGTCAATTCTAGGTCCATTCTTATTTTTAGTTTATATAAATGACTTACCTTATTATGTAAGGGATAAACATGAGATTGTATTGTTTGCGGATGATACCTCTTTGACATTCAAAATTAATAGACAGTTAGGTAATTATGACGAAGTTAACGATGCTCTCTCTAAAGTTATTCATTGGTTTAGTGTTAATAATCTGCTTTTAAACGATAAAAAGACTAAAGTAATTAAGTTCTCAACACCTAATGTAAGACAGGTGGCTACCAATGTACATGTTAATGGAACTAATTTAGCCCCTGTGGAGACAACTGTGTTCTTGGGTATAACAATTGACTCCAGACTACAATGGGGCCCACAAATTGAAAAATTATCAGGAAAACTAAGTTCTGCAGCCTATGCAGTGAAAACTATTAGACGGCTCACTGATATTGATAAGGCTAGAATAGTTTATTTCAGCTACTTTCATAGTATTATGTCATATGGAATTCTTCTTTGGGGTAACTCCGCGGACATTAACACCATCTTTTTATTGCAAAAGAGAGCCATAAGAGCTATCTACAAACTTGGTCCCCGGGAGAGCCTTAGAGAAAAATTCAAAGAAATAAATATTTTAACAGTCGCATCGCAATATATCTATGAAAATCTTTTGTATGTCCATAAAAACATAGACTCATTTTGTAAAAAGAGTGATACTCATAGCATAAATACTAGATATAAGCATAATCTTGTGTTACATGCAAGCCGTCTCCACAAAATAAGTAATTCTTTTATGGGGCAATGTATACGGTTCTATAACAAACTTCCCAGCAATATAAGAGAATTGTCAATAAACAAATTTAAAACTACTATTAAAGCCAAATTGTGTAGCAGGGCATATTATAAAGTATCTGACTATATTAATGATAAAAACGCCTGGGAGTGAGTCGATCCAATTATAATGTAATTAATAAAATATGTAAATTTGTTTGGACACCAAAAGAGGGATGCCTGAGTTTTTTGGCAGTATTTTTATCAGTGCTCACCTAGTCATAAACTGCACGGTAGGGGAAAAAATTGTGACGATTCCAAACAAATGTAGCCATTTTTACGGAATAAAAAGATTTTGACTTTGCCTTTGACTTTGACATGTCACTCGGTTCTCTATGCCTACTTTCCAAGATTACTTAATAGGCGTAATGAAGTTGTGCGAAGAATGTTATACGATGTGTTATCAACCATGTAGATTTTAATAAATTGTTATTTGATGGAAGTGTGCAGATTGTGTGATTTATGAATTATAATACATATTTACTACTTTAACATATATTTCATTTTAAAATTGTTAATAAATCTGTCTCTTCATAGGGCAAGGTAAGGGCCGGTTTATTATCTTTCTTTTAACGCAAATCGCTTGAGTACGATTTGACTGGCAAACAACCAACCAACCAACAACAACAAGAAGTTACCGTAGCATATGAACGATTGTTATACAAGGAGTATCATAATTTGTCATCACGGCTGTTGAGATACTACTCAAGAGGTTACTGGTAAGCTTGCTCACTTCCATGAATATAGCAATTCTCTAAGGAATGACTACCGTATTTTATAAGGTGTAGGCAGTAGAGGTACGCCTACCACAGCTACGCTCACATCTGAAGTACAGCGGCTATACTATAAATACTTGTAATACCAGAAATATGGCCCGCATGACGCTACCTTTGCAGCAAAATGCCTACACAATCATCCTTTAGACCTTAATTAGCCGCAAGCATCCTATTTATTTCTAGGTTATTATGATTGGAATCCGGTGTTCTACGAGTATACGAAATGTAGGTTCTACTAGATTAACTAATGATTATGATATACGGAATAGCAAAATTATTTACTCTTTTTTTATGCTACGTCGGGAGGCATACAAGCATACGGCCCACCTGATGTAAAGCGGGTACCGTAGCCTATTAACGCTTGCGATATATGAATTATCACTCGCGCGATGCCTCCTCTGCTGCTTACACAGCAACTCCTTGGGAGCTTACTGGTGAACTCACTCACACGCAGGAACACAACAACTAACTAGCTAACTAACTCTAGGGAATTGTTATTTGGCTGCGGTTTTCTGTGAGGTGGAGGTACTTCCCCAGACGGGCTGCTTTGACGCGTCCTACCTCTCTTAAAATATCCAGACCAGGACAAACAGACATGCTTATGAACACAAATGTTTGCCTTGTGTGGGAATCGAACCCACGAGCGTTGGTGTCAAAGTCGCGTCATTCACGACTGAGCCACCGAGCTCGTCAAACTCTTATTAGTTTGGACCGATCCGAATAGGGAAGAACCTACATATTACTCGTAGTAAGGTGTTAAATTAAATTAGTTAATGAGAATATTGAAACATCTTCACACAGTGGAACCGAAATCGTCGCATACTATGCGGTTTCTGAGTTCCAAAAACTATAAAGTTGTGGAACGGTCTTCCTGTTGAGGCCTCGTGCTCGTAGCATACTCCTGTCTTAGCTTCTTTAAAAAGAGATTAAATATTTCTTACTGTAGTAGATTGTTGTAGGCGTCCATTGGCTGTGCTAGCAAATATTGCGTTATGCGTGCTTTATGCTTGTTTGTTATCCTTGCAGAGTATCGTCATCATGACGAGTCATGCAGTATACACTGCGTCTGCGAGTTTCGAGTCAGAACTCCTTGCTCGAGTAAGGCTCCAGGGAAGTGCCCTCGCCTGTGAAATTATATTTTCACTGTACGCGTTATATAAAAGTGCGTGATGGATGACTGATTTTAACACCACCAGTGGCTGTGCCGTCAAAGTGTTGCTTCTTATTAGCTTCGCAAAAAATCCATAAAATTTGAGAAATATTTTGAATAAGATGAAAATTGGAGAACCAAGTCTCAGAAGACGTGGTAACTCATTTTGCAGAAACAATGCTACGCAGAATCCGGGGCTGCACATTTTTGAGGTTTTAGCATGTGCCTATCCAGATACGAAAATAAATTCCTAACCAAAAAGAGACAACATTATTAAACAGGAAATGGGATAACGCTAAGAAAAAGAAGATATACATATAGTGAGTACCAAAACTGTCTTCATGATTAAAACCAATTCATTTGTATAGCTTTGATAAACAAAAGATGTTAATTCGATGAGAACTCTTGCACCGAAAGTTATTTAAAAATAAAGTTTGTAAATGGGAAATTCTTCACAAAGTAACTTAGTTATACGGTCAGGATCATTTCATCATCTTTCTATTTATTGTATCATTTGTGATAATTTTAGATTTTTCACTTTACTAACTTCTAAGGACATGTGTGATGAATTTTATACTCGTAAATATGTGCTAGTTAGAAAGATTATACTATTTTCTTCATTGACATTCCCAGGATCCTCTATCATCTAATATTATCCTATCCTATTTCTATTAATGTCCGTTTTTCGCTGCCTAAACCTTGAATATAAGGAGGGTGGCAGGGTTTTTGTTAAAGTTCTTGTTAATAATCTCTACAAACTATGGTAGTTAGAACTATTATATTTTTTTGAACTTCTACTATTTTACTCGGTATATTTACAATTGTGATTGAAATCTTTTATCTTTTGTGATTATTTAAAATTTTGACCTTCCGAAACTTTTAACACAGATAGGCAGAGACAGAGTGGTTTCACTTTTTACGTTTCCGTTACATATTTGCCAGTATGTAAGTACCAGTAAGTTTTGACGAGCTCAGTGGCGCAGTGGTTAATAACGCTAAATTGACACTCACGCTCACGCTCACGAGTTCGATTCCCACACAGAACCAACTTGCTTCTAAACATGCCAAACGTGCATGAACTCGTTTGTTTGTCTTGGTCTGAGTGTTTTAAAGAGAGCTAGGGCGCATCAAAGGAGCCATTCTGGGGAATTATCTCCACTTCCTCACAAAAACCGCAGCTAAATAAAAACTCTCTGGTCTGGTAAAAGGTACCTGTATTCCTAGTTCTCTTCGAAACACTCAGACCCAAGACAAACAGACATGCGCATGCACACAAATGTTTGTCTTGTGTGAGAATCGAACCCACGAGCGTTGGTGTCAAAGTCGCGTCATTCACGACTGCGCCACCGAGCTCGTCAAAACACTCATATAAATATCACCGAGCTCCTTGATACTTCATTTTACCTATTTATGATATTTTTGAAGCATTTAGGGTTGATATCGCCAACTAACTTCTATACTTTCAACCGCAAGTGTTGCAGTAAACTGTGTATTTGTTCGTGAGGTATTTTAAATAGTCTTTGTCTATGCAAAAATTTATTTCGATCAGTAATCATACAAACTTTCATTCCAATAACAGTGTGGCGATGTAATCTGCTAAACAAACAATGGTGACTGTGAATAACAACTTTTTCATCATACTTGCCAGTAATTTAGCTTTCTAATAAGCAGGCAAATCAGTTTATTACATGTTGTTTTTACATACTTCAATTTTAGACGTAAAGTTTTCAAATATAGGAAAATCAATGGATAGTTTTAAAATTAGGAAATTGAATGCATATATTCTATAAATTTAATTAACTCCACTATCTGTACCTATGTTTCAACAGTATTTTAGATTCATCTGTTGTTCAAAATAAATCATGGCTGTACATCATTGTTTTCTCCTGGGTTTTGAGTTTTCACGAAATTTCATTCATGGAAACGAAACATTTTCATTATCAGTGCAGTGACATTTCCGCTTACAAAATAACGAATAAACTGTTAATAAGGAAATCGAAAATGTAAGGAAATAGATGAAGTAGTTACAAAATAAGATTATCAAAGAAACCTGTTCTTTGAGAACAATAAAATGGTATCATAACTCTTTAGTTGTGTTGTACATTTTTATTTCTCACTCACTATTTTAAATATTATTCCGGAATTTCTAGACACAATTACTGACGAACACCCTTAACGAAACGTTAACAAAAGGTACGTAATGGAATTATCAAAATGTAAATATTTAAATATTAATATAAATATTTAAAATAACCATGTAATGGAATGAAAGGGAAGAACCAGTCAACTGAAATGTATTAGTTATAGGTCAAAATAATAATAACTTAAATTACACATATAAACTAATATTAACTTTGATTACACATTAAGCAACCTGCATCAATAACAAAAACAGTATATGTTCATTCTTTATATATTTTTACATTTTATTGCATCGGTTTTTTTTTATTTTAAATAAAATAATATATTTAACAGACACGACATAAGAAGAGTGCAATGTCTTACGGCGAAAACGATCTCTTCCAGACAACCATACCGAAGGAACAGAAATAATCGTTAAAACAAATAGACAGGTGCCGCATTTATCATAATATACCTACTTATGCACATGGATATATGCACATATACAACATACATTCTAACCACTGAAATTTATATTCGAATAATATACTATATATTGGATCTTATATTCAACATTCTCATAATCTATTTTGATACAAATAGTCTACCATTACCGTCGAAAAGTACGGGTACTCGGAGCATTTGAGAACAATTTTACATAGGGAATTACCTAATTAAAGAAATCACTTCTCGGTCCGTTAGAGAGTCAAATGCCCCAAAGCTGGTATGTAATATATTTTTATGCTACTAGAATGACTTTACTTTAGAAGTGTACGATCTACCTGATGGATACAGTCTCAGCAGTTTATGGATACTTGCAACATTAGACACCCTCTCGTTGCTGATACTATAAAAATAATTTTACGCCTTAAAAACCTAAAATCACTACCCTGTCTAAGTCTTTGTCTTAATTTTTCCTACACAGGCAATTTTATTTTAACTATTTTGCGTGCTTTCACCACCAATTACTAATCCAGATGCACGCCGTCGGTTACAATGGTTGCTCTGGCCATTTATTGGTTCTGTAAACTAAACCTCTTACGTAAAAACACTAGTAAAACCAGAGGGGTTGTCTATGGGGATTTCGCTGGCTATCTAATTATCGCCGCCAAGGGTGTTCGTGGCTCGGTGGTGCAGTGATTATTAACGCCACTTTGACGCCAAGTGTGTGCAAGAACATATCTGATTGTCTTGGTTTGGGTGTTTTATGAAAGGTAGGGCTCAAAGTAGCTTGTCTGGGGAAGTACCTCCGCTACGCAGTAAACCGCAGTCAAATAACAACTCCCTGGAGGGTTGATGTGTTCCTGTATGTAAGTGAGGTCCTCAGTAAGCTCTTAAGGAGTTGCTGTGTTGCAGTAGAGGTGAACTCGCCATTAGTCATCTCTATGACCCTTGTTTCGCCTCCTTTCGTATTGTAATGGTTAACATCTATAGCGCGTGAGGATGCCGCATGGAGGTGAAATACGTATCGCAGAGATGACCTGTGGCGGGTGTATGTGGTTCCTATTGACTATACGACCGCAGCAGCTGAGGTCGAGACGACCAGAGTGCCTATGGCAGCTACGGTTTGCTACTAATAGTAATATGTGGAGCCGGCCGGCGGTAGTTCGTATGAACTAATTGGTGACAGAAGTGAACTAATTGGTTACTTGCCGTACTAACTATACTTTAGATAAAGTGACCTGTAATTTTGACTCAATTAAAATAACACCTGAATCTATTAACTGCTTCGCTTTATAAAACGTACTAAGTTTAGTTTCACCTCGACCTTTTTTCTAGGTGGCTTCGTAACTGAACATAGCTAGAGACCTCGGCATCAAAGATTTCCACGACTATGGTGATGGTAAGAAGCGTGTTCTGGAATCAAGATACTGCAGTTAATAGATGACATGTACAACCTCTCGTCATATATACCTATTCTTTGTCATTATGACCTTTACGAGTCGATAAAATAAATTTAAAACGTATTAACATAATGACATGGCTACACTCGATATTTCATTGTTTTGAATACTACGGAAATAACTTAAATAAATTATAAACAAAGGGACTGTTTTATTTAGAATTCAAAGTGATTATGGAAAGGATTCTACGGAACAAAAGGAATTATGAACACTGTAGGCTAGAGGCTACGAATGCTACGAGATACGGTCTACGAGCTACGACGTAGAGGTTCATTTCATTTTGGGCATGATGTTATTAAAATCTGGCGAAGTTGCTTTAATAGTACGAGAAAATATGTTTTTAACGCTGTGGTTAAATTTTAATTAGTGTCAAACATTTGTGCTCATTTATAGTTATAGTGTTTTTTTTTTAAATGTGCATTTATAGTTCTTTGTACACCGTTATATGAGACCACATGGCGGTCACTTACATCGTTGTACAGAGTATGGGAGCTCCAGACCCGCACGTATGAATTGTAATTAGTTCGGCAAATGTTGCTTCCCGTAGCTCTCGCTGCCGACTGGATCGGTGCCGGGACAATAGAGGTTTTTGTGCACTTCGACTCACCTGCCTTTTTCCCAGGGATATCAATTTGTGCCAATTTAATCTTTTTCATTTACGGTGAAGCATTTTTATTGGTACATAGAGCTTTTGCTATTGAAACTGGAATCAATTGTTTCATTATTCGACCGCTTTAATAATATGACCTATGATTATACATTTTTTTAAAGTTCGCTACGTAACTATTTTAAGTACTTAAGTAATATATATTTATATATGTATATGCTAACATCTAGATATACACACAACAATAGATACAAATGTTAGCGTTAGAATGACAAATTTATATGTTTTCAGTTTGCTGTCTAAATACGAACAAAGACCGTTGCCGTCAGAGAACACAGCTGACGTAGTCTTACGAATTAACATGCTAGATAAACTGTAGCCGCTTAGCACACAACATAGTTTATCTCCAGAGTGTGACGTGTTGCTGATGGCACGCTATTGTTGTCTCGCGTACGTCATCTGGGAAGTACATACGTAATAAGCACATTCGCGCTCGCGAGCGTTGAGCTACATAGCCCTGTACACGCGATTTGGAAACTAAGACATTGTCTAGATTTTCAAAGCGAACGACGTATAGGGCGATCGAACCGTAAAATGCTACCAGAAAGTCTAAATCCTTCTTAACCTCATCACTGTGTTAGAAGGAGAAGCGTGGCGGGTTTGTTAACCCCGCTGTCGTGAGATATCGCAAATGGTCGGGCGGATTCGGGAGGCTGCGTCGCAGAGCGCGCGCGCGTACCCGGCTGCTTCGTCATTGCGACGGAGGCTGTCGTGTGTCGGCGCTGGCCCGTGCGAGCGCTCGTCCCGCACCGCACCGCACCGCGCTGCGACCGCGTCACCTGAGCCGCGTTACCGCCGCGTGAACACGCCCTCGCGCTGAGCCCAGCCGTGCTGAGGCTGCCCGGTTGTTGCCTCCGACCGTCGCCGGTGCGGGTGTGGGTGGGTGCCTTACTCCGCGCAGTGCATGTGCCGCTAGTCCGTAGGCTCAGTGACCACGCTCCCGGGGACCGGCGATTGTGGCGCGATGTAAAGAAGCCGCGACCGTGAATTCATGTGTAAGTGGGTGCGTTACATATCACACTTCCCTGCATGGCGATTGACTTTCGCCCACAACGATTTGCCGCAAGCTAACTGCCCTGGCGAGTAGCATTTGGAATAAAAATGAATGAATTAAGAAACTGTCCGGATGGAGAGATGTCACTGTATTTTAACCTCTAGGTAGAAGGGATAAAGTCGCGCACGTGCGCTGTTTGTCTCCGATTAAAATGAATACGTTCTCGAATTTCTCATCAGCTTAAGAAACAATACATATTTAGGGTTAATTAACATTAGGTGGTGCTGAAGAATAAGTTCTGCCGCCGCGGTGTATTGCGAATGTAACAGGTGTCGTCGAAATCGATGTCAATAGTCTGACATTGAATCTTTGAATTGTTATAAAATCAATATTATTTTATTTAGACCTTTATACGAGTTAGCGATCTGCCAATTTATACGCGACGTCTGTGCTCGATTTGCAACTTGTTTATATATTAGCTTCTTAAATACAATTATGTGTATCTCAAATAAGAACAGATTTAATTTTTATTTTATTTTACCAAAAGCATAGTGCTGGGAGTGTGATGTATGTTGCTAGGTACTTTTCACCCTGTTGAAAGTAATTCACTGAGTGTATTTTTTGGCAGACTGTGATTCCATTGCCACGTCACGTTTTATCATGTATTATTAAAATATGTACTTTCTTTGTTGTAGTTCACATTACTGAATGTTATTTAGGCACATAAGTCTACAAGAATATTTGCTCGTTTGTCATTCTGAGCCATTAATAAATAAATGAGAGTTGTTTAATTACCCTTAACACGCGTGCGCCCGTGTAGAATAACTCGGGTGATAAATAATTACTTTACTTTCCATTTGTTACCGTCACGAGTTGGGAGCGAAGTTCATTCTTAGCTCGTTTGATCATTCCCTCATATAAATCTTTACATCGCTGTTAGGTTGTAGTCATTAATTGGAAATATTATATTTTAAGAATAAAATATAATATTTCCGCGTTCCGCGCGACTTTATCCCTTCTACCTAGAGGTTAAATTATAGTTACTCAATAACTCAAGAAGGCTTAGTTGTTTCTACAACTAAGCCTTCTTGAGTTATTAAGTAACTACGTAGCACTTTGCATATTGCTAAGTTGTTAGGATTTTGAGGTATCAGAAATATTTTTTTTATTATCGTAAACTACAGATGGGATGAAGCTAAAAATCAAATCAAGCCTATGTTACATCACGATATGCCTTTTTTTAATCAGCTTAATTTCTTTGGTGGTTTTGAGAAAACTAAGCGTAAACCTTTGTTTACATGCCCGCAGCCACACAGGCCATCATTTCAAAAATGGTACAGAATTATTTTAGTTTCTACTTTTGGGGCTTTATAACAATTATCAAAACTTTCTCTAGAACGAAAAGTTAAAAACCCGCAAATTTTGAGTCAAACTCACAGCGGAAGAGTCGTATAGGTAATTTAGTCTGCATCTCAATATAAAGATATATTTTCATCTTCACTTGCACATAATTTCTATGAAATTTGTTTATAGAATATTCTCATCATTTCTACTAAACAAGTAAAATATGTAATCCATCATAGTAAACGTCTACAATTGTTTAGACTGCCAGTGGCTCAAAATAGATACAAAATAATACATCACAAGATGCCCATTATTTTTATCTATTTTAACCATTTCCGACTTCCGATGTTGCATACATTTATACGATGATACGATTTGGTACTATTTATAATTTGATACAAAAGCGTAGGGTCGACCTGATAATCAGCAATTGCTGTAACCTGTGGGTACTTGTAACACTAGGGGCGTCACTCATGCGTTAATTACCTCTACACGGCTTTTTTAAATAAACTGATACTGTAAGCCTGTGATATCTTCGACTGAGATCTCTTTTAATAATTTAACTACCAACCATATCCACAAGTTATACTGTTTTCATCAACTTTAGTTTAAGATGATTACAAATGCAAAATTTAATTTTAGCAATTTAAATAATTATAAAACAACTAATTTACCTACCTCTTTTTTTGAACAATGAATCTTTAAATTGACACAATTATTCAGGTATCAAAATAGAAGATTAGTTTATAGTAGGAGGACGCAAGTAATGCTAATAAAGATTCACCGAAAATGATATAAGACAATCCTTAATATTTTTAAAAAGCCTAGCGTTACCTTACGCTGTGGGGTACATTAACAAAAAATCACTACTAAAGGTTAGAGAGACAGCATTCATACTTTTATGATTGTATTTTATGCACACTTTTTTTTATAAACGTACAGCTTTCTTGCATAATCTACAAGTAAATTGACTATGATATACAGACGTGCGAACAGACAGAGAACGAGCATGACGAAACTATATGACTTCTTGTTTAGTACGGAACCATAAACAGAAAGCGGAAAGTACGTAATTGTTTTTTTTATACAACGTCAGGCGCCATACAAGCATACGGCCTAACTAATCAGTTAATACTGTAGTCTCTGAACTCTTGTAATACATTAAGTGATGCTCGCGCGATGCCACCTCTGCTGCTATCAGAACAGCTCGTTAGGAGCTTACTGGTAATATTCAACTGTACAAATAAGCAGGTGATAAAGCTGCATGAAAGTTAATTAGATATACCTACCTATATATTTTCGTAAAAGCTAAACCGCATAGGGGCGGGAAATGTGGCAAGAGGGGCAGCGATTGAGGACACGATTTTGTCTAACATTCGTATCTGTGTGCAAACCGTCATACAAAAAGGGAACGTAATCCGGCACGATGTCATCGCTTTTCGTGTGACAGATTGCACACAGACACGAATGTTACCTACACAAAATCCCCATTTCTTAGGAAAATAATGAGAGTAGTGATTGCCACTAGTGACTGTCAGTCACTTTTAACAGGTTAAACATTTTTATACATGCAATGTCGTCGGGTTTACATCCATCCCGTCTCGTGTAATATGGTTACCGTAGCCTATAAACGCTTGCAATACAGGAAGTAGGCGCTTTCTCAGGCGGACTGTATAATGTGGCCTACCTTTCTTATGAGCATGCTAATCAGCTGCTAATAGCCGGCTTTTCACCGTCTTAGTGAACTTCGTCTATCTCCACTGCTCTAATAATTTCATAGTATTTCGTATCTCATTCCAAAATTAACTCTTAGTAGTAATCTTTATTCTGTTAGTGAACATCGTACTATTATTTCACTAGTACTGTTTGAAAAATAAAATTAATTTATTTATACAGCGGCTGAAAAAAAAACTATCGTGCCTTTCTAAATTCTTATATTCGACATTGGAACACCCCATGAATACAGTTTCTTATTACGAGTACATTATTATAGAGAAATAATCTAATCTCGTTTGTTCCTACATAGTACAAATCGACTATAATTTTATGTTGGCGCCATTTTTATTATATCATATATATCTAGTAATAGATTTATTTAGCGTGAATGAAATAAATAATTATATTTATAATATTTATTTATTTTATAACAATATTTATTCGTCATTATGGTCATCACATGGGTTGTTATCAACTTTTATCTTTGCATAATAAAATAGCATAGGTTTAATAATTATGTAATTGTTTTTTGGTATTTCTTGTTTGTATGATACGTAATACTTTAGTCGTGGTGGACGAAGGACAAGACTTACCTACCACGATCAAATTGGTCGTGTTTTATGAGAAGAAGTAGGGGACCGCACGTATTACGAAAACTATGAATGTTAAGAAGCAAGTGAGTATCTGACGTTATAAGTATCTGACAATGCACCTTATATTTTCTATGATGTTTGACTTGACTTCCCCAGTCAGTATATAAATAACATGCAAAAGTGTAAAACCAACACAATTTTAATCACAGATCCCATTAAAAATGCCTTTCGTATACAAATACAAATAATATTATACGCTATCACTATCACGAAGTAATAATGTCAATAATCATGATCATGTCGATATATTGATATTGTGATATCTCGCTTCAATTAGGATTATTTCGTGGGAATATCTCGCTGCATTCGAGATTAGACTATATAATCCTTTGCTCCACTCTGAATTCGAAATAGCATCTTCGTTGTAAAAAATATCATATTGATAATCTCTTTCCACACTCGCTTGCGCTAAGGCGCAACGTTACTAAAACCAGTGTACTTAACTCTCTAAAAAATGTTCCGGGTGGTTCCGGTCAAACTAATAGAGAAACAGTCCACCGCGCTTCTTCTCCAATGTCGTGGCAATTGTCTCCCGCTTCACGCTTCCCTTCTGTTTTCCTCTCCAGACAGCGCAATTAACGATACATAGTCTAATAGGGGTGCACTGCTCAAGAAGATTGTTGAGTTCGCTAATATCCGCGGACTCCATTTAAACCTTAATGCTGTACACCAACACCTTGAGTCCAGTTGACACGTTCTACTTCTAGTAGCCCGGTTACGTGCTTGAGGAGAATTTCCTCGCGCTAGCCGGGATCTGTTTGTTTGTCCGCTCGGATGTACTCGTATGTTGTCGCCGTCTGCGCTTCCTAGAGGATTCCTCCTTTCCCGTTCTCTGAGTGCATGTAAACCTGGGCCTTCAGAACCGTATTTACATGTGCCTATACCGACCTCTGCAGAGATGGTATATTTGGGGGATTTTAACTCTCACCATGACTCCTGGTTGGGATCCTCCATAACTAACCATGCTGGAAGGACTGCCCACGCGTTTGCTCTTTCGCACAGCCTGACGCAATTGGTAGACCAACCTAGCAGAATACCAGGCATCGCTGGTCAGGCGCCCTCTCTACTAAACCTACTGCTGACCATCCACTCTGCTGGCTACCAGGTTGAGGCCAGGGCTCCCCTGGGCACACCTGGGACCACCGTCTGGTGTTGTTTGTAGTGTCAATCACAGTTGCGCCACAACCAACGGCGATTAAGCGTCGTGTCTGGCACTATTCGTCAGCAGATTGGAACGGCATGCGCGGTTACTTTGCTTCATTCTCATTGGGGGCAGGGCTGTGTCAGTGAGAAGGATCTCACGGCTAGTGCTGCGGCCATTGTTGATTGGATCGCCGTTGGCATGGAATACTACATTCCTCACTCCGATGCCGTCATCAAAAGCCGGAGACACCCTTGGTTTAATCGCGAGTGCACTGAAGCTGTTAGTAACAAATAGGCGGCGTATCGCGCTTGGACCAGGGGTCACGCTCTCAAATATTAACTGGAACTGAAATCAGCCTACAATACTGCCACGAAGGTCTGCAAGAGGGCATATATAAGAGCGGACGCTCAGCGCGTTACACGAGCCGGCACAGAACTACTGTCGCACTTTACTGGGTCGCGTAACTAATGGCGACTAGCCAAAGCCGTGCAGGCCAACTTATGCTAGCCCTCGCTGCTTTCACTGAGATGCCTCGATGGCTCACTGACGCATCAGCCGCAGGAGAAAGCCGATTGTATGGTTAGCCTCTTTGCGGCTAACTTCCGGATCGATGACTGTAGCACACAACTACCAGCGATATCCTTCAGTGGTTCCGTTATGACTGATACATCAGGTAGCAGGATGTGCATTTTGAACTACAGTCACTCGATGTCCGAAAAGCCAGTGGTCCTGATGGTATCCCAGCGGTTGTTCTGAAAAAATGTGCAGCGGAGTTGTCCCAGGTACTGACGTGCCTCTTTCGTCTCTCGTGCTCGACTGGTTGTATTCCAGAGGTTTGAAGAGAGGCCAATGTGCAGCCAAAAAAGGTAGACAGTTCCGACAAATCAAATTACCGCCACATCGCCGTAACTTCTTGTTGTGCAAAGTCATGGAACGGCTCCTTAATAATTAGTTGATCCGCTACCTAAAATATCTCTCCCTAATTAATGACTGTCAGTATGGTTTGAGACCGGAACAGGTGATTTTCTAGCGCATGTGTCGCAACTCTGGGGGTAGGCCATCGATAAACATGGTGAATCTATGGCAGTCAGTACAGATATCGCCAAGGCATTTGATCAGGTTTGACATAAAGCACTTCTCTCCAAACTTCCGGCATAAGATCTGCCCACCAGGTTTGTAATTGGATTGCTGGCTTCCTGCATGAGCGTAGAATTCGCTTCCTTGGAGATAGATGCGCTTCATGGTTCATGTCAGTGACTGCCATTGTCCTACAGTCTCCGTTCCATCCTCTTTCTTCTTCATACCAATGACATAGTAATATTCATTGCTATGCAGATGACTGTATGGTCGATATGTATGTATGGGCGATATTTCGGTCGGCCTGGTGCTGGTCAGACAGAAATCGATGAGAAGCGTAAGAGTCTTGTCGTTGAACTGAATCGGATTTTAGATCTCATTAGTAAATGGGGTTCCAATAACCTGCTCGAGTTTAATGCCAAGAAAATTCAAATTCAGGTGTGGACGTTTACAACAAATGTCCCCATTCCTTTCCACTCCCAGCCTTCACGGCGCTTCCCTCGGTATGCGTGATGGCCTGAATATTTTAGGCATGCATGTTCGTTGCGACATTAACTTACGTAACCACATCGAGAGCCTCTTCGAGGTTTTGCATTTCAACAGCTTCAAAAAATCTCGGAGTCCTGAACAGGGTGCACCGATTCTTCGCACCGGGCCAGCTTTGTCTGCTTTATGAGACTCAAGTTTGGGCCTGCGTGGAGTATTGCTCGCATCTCTGGGACGGTTGCGCAAAGTATCTTTTCGAGGCTCTCGATAGGTTGCAGCGACGGGCTATCCGCATAATCGACGATGAAAAGGTCACCAAAAACCTAGAATGTTCATAGGAACATTGGCTTGCTAAGCGTATTTTATCGCCTTTACCATGGCGAGCGCTCTAAAGAACTGTTTTCCCTTATTCCATCCTCTCCCTTCCGTTATATTTTTGATGAATTAATATTTGCAGAAGCAGGATGTCACTCGTGCATTGTGGACACTGTAAAGATCTGTTTATTAAACTAAACTAACTAGCTAAATATTCTTTGAAATGATTTACGAACTAACTAAACCTTTATTGAAAAACCTAATGCTTCTTTGTGTATTTTATTTTGCGATCAACAACATGTTAACAACTCAACATTACAGAAGACCTCAGTCAGATAACATATTATGGAGGATATCACTATCATCTCAAAGTCAAAGAAAAAAAAGTCAAAGTCAATCTCACCTACATCCTGATAATCATCAAATGAGGCACTGCGAAAAGAGGAGCAGGACGCAAATAACATCTCCCTATTTATGTTACTTCAAAGGATAATGTTCTCAATTCGACTTGTTATTTTCTTGTACATGTTATGCGATATCTTTGCTCACTGTTAATCGATTTACCAGCGCCCGATTGGTTTCATGTAAATTTGGAAAAATTACAGCTTTACTAAAGTGATTTTAATGGGTCTAAAATTTTGTAAATCCCCACGCAGGGGAGGCAGAAGCTAGTATTTAATTACAGGCAGGCGAATAGGGAACTCCTAGCACATCTGTAGTGAAGACTGCAGCAAAAATAGTATTTTCATGGGAGATTTGTATGTGCGTGTGTGTCTGAGTGTGTTTCTGCGTATGAGTGACTTTAACATAAGTTCCTATCAGTAAAGAGTGACAGCAGCTTTAGCAGCGGGGAGTCATCATGCGAGCGATATTCCTTGTGTATAATATGTAAATGGATTATAATATATAGCTTTTGGAAAACGAAAACACGATCAACATATAAGTATTTCAGAAGGTGACGAAACTTCTCTATAATTATTTTCCTTTTTAGACAAAAACTGTGATAGACGGATATCTATATTCAAGTGGAAAATTACTTAAGAAGGCGCATCAAAATGAAGAAAGCGGTAGGATAAAGAGCCTGCGCACATTATGTAGATGAGAACAGTCTTATAAAGCGAAATCGAATGAATTTCACTTGGTAATGGAAAAAGAAACATTTTTGAAAATGGCGGTTGTGGTGTTTAGAGGGAGCAAACCGTGCACACATTTATTTGCCATATCCGTGTACATAGTATCTTCGCAAAATGGTTTTTTGCCACAGGTTTTAAACTGTACCTACTGGGTAAAGAAAGTAGAGCGTTTGTATAAAACTACAAAGGTTAAAGTAGCTTTAGATGAATAGGTGGAATTTCAAAATAAAAACAAATCTTTGCATTGCATGTGCATGATGCTTTGTTTGTCAATGTTTAGGTAGTTTGTTGCACAATCTTTAGTTTAGCATCGAGTTAGTACACAGAAAAGAAATATTTTTTATAACAAAAAACTTTTATTTTACATCAAGACGCGAGAAAACGTTGGCGGTTCTGTAGAGATACCATATAAATAGAGCAACATGATTTTGTAGAAACCTAAACTAACAGTACGATGAACGTTTATACACGTATCGTCAGAATAGAGAAGATGTTGCGTACTTTATAAATCAGTAAGATTAAAGCGGATGGCTAGCATAGTTGCTTCGTAACGTAGTACACGTTCCTGAAACAGAATGCGTGTTAATAATGCTATCTGTAAAAAGATATGTAGAACGCGTGAATTATATATGTGGGATCAAATAAAGTTCTGTAAATAAGAAAATACCAAATAGAAATATGATCCAAAATTAATGATTAAATATTTATCAAAACGATAAAGGCTACATTATACATTATAAATAAACGATATTTTATAATTCACTCCTGTAGAGTACATACCGTAGGTACATCTGTAAAAATCGAATCTATGATTTTCTTAATGTCAATAAGATTCGTTTTTTCTCAACAATTTCTAAGAAACTGCTAGTAACATTATTATATTTTTTTATCTTTACGCCAATTCTATCTATCTATAACTTCACGCCAAATCCCTTGCGGGGTAGGCAGAGAGAACCGAGCGCCACGTGACTCGATCCTTACATATCTCACTCGCTTCTTTAACATTTATTGCTCTTCTCATGCACGCACGCCGGTTTCTAGGGCTCCTGACATCACCTTCTGATAGAACACGACCAATTTGGTCATGGTAGTTAAGTCTTGGCCTTCCCCGGCTCCTACATCCTTCCACTTTTGCATTGTATATCTGCTTCGTCATTCTTTCATCTTGCATTCTTTCTACATGCCCGAACCATCGGAGCATGCCTCTTCTTATTTTAATACCGACACTCTCTTTCAGACGCCATTTCTATTTCAAATAAGACCCATACCTGACCCAAATGAAAACCAAGCCTCAAGGTCAAGCTTGAGTCAGGCTAGGCTCGACTTATTTGCTTGTGCATAACTAAGTTTGTATGTAAAGAAAAACTATCATATTTGTGCATCATAAACAAACTTAATTGCACATTCAGGTATAGTAGCTCTATTTTTATAAAAACATTATTCTAATTTTCGTGTAATACATATATCTTAAAATAAAAATAAGAAATCCGTTTCAAAAATATTAATTCAATAACTTTAAATTAATATTGTAATCGTAATAATTTGGAGATATGCGGTGGTGGAGAGGGCCGGAGGAATTTCAGTTAGACAGATTATTTGAATATGTACGCTTGTACCTTTTGGTTCTGCATGCAACATTTTTTCAACACAAAAAGAAAAATAATGTCGCTGAGCGCAGGCCAACTGCTCGGTGCGGCGAAAATAGAAGGTACTTTTTATACAGTGCATGAACAGTCTGGCTTCTCCGTATTTGCTGCAAAATTTAGTTTTAGGGACAGACCGTGTTATTTCTAATATTATAATTCAGAGTTTTTTCCCACCCTATTCCATATACATAAATACAATCATGACAGTCACGATCATCATCATCATCCGAGCGTTAGTCACGGTCGCGTCCTATACTTTCGCTTCGGAGTCCGGTTTCCGATTTCTACTTCTTCACTTTACGCCGTCATCGTCATCCCTTTCTCTTCATTGGCACGCATGTCATCCCTTACGACGTCAATTCAGCACTTCTTGTGCCTACCTCTCCTACCGGGACCCGGCGGATGTGGCACGGTGAGACATTTTTTCCCAACGTAACTTGCCCGTTAACGAAATATTAATATACTCGTAGTTTTAAAATGTAAAGTTAGCTAAGTATACATTTATTCAGTACAAACATTTTGTACCTAAAATCGTCCCCGTAAGGTGGACAAATACATCAGTATACAAGATAATCATGAATCATATCAAATGTTTTGTATATTAGTAGTTGTTTTAAAGTTGACAATATTAGATATGTCAATATGTGTGTGTCATTAGCAGAATGATGCTTATTGGCGTTCACGCGATTTCAAACTGTAAGCTATGTATGCATTTTTGACGCCGACCGTACCTGCATATAAGTTTTATTAAGATTACATTACTTGAAAAAAAAAAAACATAAATTTGTATCAGAACTTATGGCCGGACTAGGTATAAAGAAATCTTCTCTTTGTGACATACTCGTGGGACGGGCAGTAGTGATATAGTTCGTAGGTTCGAAAACGCTACAAACACAATGTTTACAAATATATAGTAAATGAATGATAAATGCAAAATTTTGTCAGATTATATCTCGTATAATTATGATTTTTATGTCTGAGATTGTCATAAGCATAAAATTTGTAAAACTTTCAATGTTCTTAATTGATTTTTGGAAATAATGCAAATCGGTTGAGTATTTCTCAAATCAACTGTCAACAAATCTCAAAAACACACACTTGTCAAACAATATATTTTTATATGGACAGTAAAATATTTTAACGTAACTTTCATACGTTACTTCCAATTTTCGATTAAGCCTATTTATTATTGTTATCTCAACTGAATAACTTGAATGCTTTCAAAATATTTGTATCCGGTTTATATTTGAATTTTGCAATAAATATCATAATTCATATTTTTGCCAAATCCTCTATATTATATTTATACTAATATACAAAGCGCTAATCTCTGGAATTACCAGTCGGATTAAAAAATATCTTTTTACATTTGATAGCCCAATTTTTGAGGAAGGTTATAATAGGCTATTCAACATCACATAGGATCCTTAGAATCCGAGGAAAAAAAAAAAAAAAGGGAAAAATGGGTCCTTACGGGATACCGGGATGCGCGCAGACGAGGTCGCGGGGTCGCGCACCTAGTCATCATCATCCGAGCGTTAATCCCGGTAGCGGCCTACGCTTTCACTTCGGAGCCCAGGTTTCAGCTAGTATCTTATACAATATATTAAGGTCAGTCGGGCATTATTGCAATGATTAATTAATTACTTATTGTGAATACTCGCTGTAATAATTTAAATTCTCATACACCACGACACAGAAGTACAAGATAAAGCTGGCATTAACCATAGTTACTTTATTTGCAAAACCACCCGTCTAAAACGTAACGGATTTGCTGGTGAAATATAGTTTTAGTCTGAAGATATATGAACGCATGCATGGATAAACAAGAACTGCAGAGTAAAACTGGTGGATATTTGGGATACAGTTGATTGTCGGAAAGCTTTTAGTCGAGCAGAGGGGTGGCTCGCACGAGATATAAGCTGGTTATATATATCTACTTAGATAGTATATGGGCGCCAGAATCAGCTATTAATACAAAGTAGCAAATGGCAGGCACTCCGGTGAACGTAGGCGTTTTATAATGTTGCATAGTAGATTATTTGTAGCATGTAACTTCTATTATCTTTGTAATTTTGTTCTAATTTTCTTAGCAAATGAGTAACTGACTATTTATAATTTCCTGTTCTTTATTAAGTCCTTTACTAGAACTTTTTTAGATGAAAATTGTGAAATCATGAAGGAAATATGATTAATCAAGGTTTGTAGGTGAAATAAATAAATTGATACTAAGTTAAACTTACTGATCGTATTAGTTATATAATATATACAAACATATACAGTCAGAGTTGTGGGTTACGTCATTCGCTGCTTCCTAATCCTTAAAATTCCTTTCAATTTTTTACTAAATCCTTTTCAAATAAAGCAGAATCTCTAGAATACTCTGCTGTTTAACATCCGAATCTCAAAACTTTGATCGCCTTTCCCTGAACACTATCTATCGTTCCCTTTCTCTAACCACTATTTTCTTTTTCGTTTGGTCATTACTGCTTATACATATAACTACGTGTACAATATCTACTTATACATTATTTATTTTTGTTTCAAATTTATTTGAATTACTCAGCGCCACCTGCTTGTATTATTAAATTGTTATAGTTCTTTATTTGGTTAAGACTGTACCATAGTAAAATCAAATAAGTAGGCCGATTTGAGCCCCGAGCGAACGATAATAGCCTAAACACGTATGGATGTCGCTTAAAGTTTATACAATCGTCAAAAATGTATAGTCTATCTATATACAAAACAATTTTCCCCTATAGGGGGAATCATCAGGTGGCTTTACTGAATCATGTATTTATTCAAATAAAATTAAATGATTATGAAATTGTATTGAAGTTATAATTCTTTAGGCGCGTTATGAAAAAATGATAAGTGAAATTTTAAGATACTGTAACACAAAAGTAACACGTTGAAGCTGCCCGGCCACTAAACCGCTCATTAAGTCACGAAAAATATGCTCAATACTGCAGCCAAATAACAATTCCCTGGAGGGTTGTTGTGTTCATGCAAGTGAGTGACGTTACTACCTCACTGAAAACTGCAGGCAAATAACAAATCCCTGGAGGGTTGTATGTAACGTCACTCACCCGCCTGAACACAACAACCGTCCAGAGAATTGTTATTTGTCTGCAGATTTCTGTGAGGTGTTAACTTCACTCACTCGCATGAACGCAACATCTGTCCAGCGAATTGTTATTTGGCTGCAGATTTCTGTGCGGTGGTAACGTCACTCACTCGCATGAACAAACAAGCATACAATCCACCCAATTTAAAGCGGTCACTGTAGCTGTTTACGCTTGCAATGCATTAAGTATGCCTCGCGTATTGCCACCTCTGCTGCTAACACGGCAACTCCTTAGGAGCTTACTCGTGACGTCACTCAGATGAACACAACATCAGCTACAGGGAGTTGTTATTTGGCTGCAGTTGCCTGTGAGGTGGTAACGTCACTCACTCGCATGAACACAACATCCCTCCAGGGATTTGTTATTTAATGATGCCAGAGAACTATAACTTCTCACACGCGTACATAAGTACACGCACCCATTTTTTCATACTAAACTATTTTTTACTTTTTCATTTACTACATTTATCAAAATTATAATCTTTATATTCGGAAATTTAATATTTTTACAGTAGCCTAAAATGATAGGTATTAAAAGAATTTTTTTCTGTAGGAAATTTGTGATTTTTTTTCAAAATTATACATTTGATAAAGAAAAATATTTTTACTTTTTAGCCATCTTTACGAATTTGTAGTTTAAGTAGGTAGGTAGATACACGTACAAATTATTACGAGCGGGAGCGCAGCGGCGCCGCGGCGGCCGGCGGTGCGTGGGTGGGTGCGGGCGGTATTAGGCACGGCGTACCCACGACTAGAGTACCTTTAGCAGCGATAAATTTTGTCAGTGTGCGCGCGACGACGCATACGTACGGGCGCGCATATATACAAACCGAACGCAGTGCGTATCTATGAAGATATCCTACTTATTTGTTTATATTATGACTGTACGGAAGATATCACTTAGCGATAAGTCCGCCTGTTGTACTTTATTTCTAAGTGTTTATTTTTAATTTAATGTTAGTGTAATAAAGAATATTTGTATTGTATATACATTGCACATAAAATATTATATGTTTATTGGTAAAAATCAAAGAGAAAGAAAAACACGATTATTTGCTAGTTTATTGAAAACGGCAATAGATTTCGTTGTTCTGATAACCACAAAAACGTATTCTATAGCATAATTGCTTCAGCAGTATAGGATTGATCGAAGGAATTAAAGGAATGAGATGAAACGGAAGGGGTAATATTTTCAAAGGTGCAAGCTATGGGAGGGACAGGAGAATTTGAACCAAACTTTGAGATAAGGAGGCGGTCAAGGTTCGAACAGTATAATCTAGAGAAAGGAAAGAATTGGCGAAACTGTGCTGTCGGATAGAAAGTCATTTAAGCTGTTCACGGTATTCAAATACGTGATAATATTTGCGGAGACCGAAAACGAACTCAATACCAAGATTCTGAACCCTTTCTAATTAATTTATTAGACATACATTAAGATTAGGATAGGAAACATCGGCGTAATATATTTGCATTATCCAAGAGCAACTTTAGTGGTAAGTGGGTAAAAAATCCAATACAGCAATTATCTTCCTGCTTAGCACTGCAGCCGAGTAGGGTAAAAAGTAACTCCAAAATTTATTACTGTTCCGCTGAAAGGAACGCAGATGCTATCAAACACAACTACAGTGATTTGCAAGATGTCAAGACTGAAAGTAAACGCTCGATGCCTATAAAAATACATTGAAATTTAGTTGAATTCACTTTGAGATCAATATTAGTCTGATTAATATATTACATTGATCAATTATGTCGAGTCAGTATGGCAGTTTCTAAGTACAAGAAATAATACCAGATACTACTGTTAACTGTTATTGTTTTTTGTGTTTTTGGTTGCAATTTAAATAAAATAAATGATTAGGTTAATAAATTCTACCAAAAATTTATGTATATGTCTTTATTAAAAAAAGGATACGAAGGGTATATGTATAAAATTATTGTAATTGTCACAACAATTCTACATTCTTTTGCTGATATGATGTTTCAAGCGTTTCAAGGTTTCCTGAGTTGATATTTGAACATATATAAAATAATTCAACGAAACGATATAAAAATTATAAACAATCTGGCCTTTTCTGAGTTTCATTACTAATAAAGCGATAAATCCCCATCTTTTTCTCTCATAGACAGGAATGGCGGTTGTACATGAATTAGTCACATTTGGCAGGTTAAGTATAAATATTACTACTAAGACTTAATTGTGGTTTAGTTGACAAATAATTAAATAGTTAATAGATTCAGGCATTATTTTGTGAAAGTCAAATTTACATACAATTTGATCTAACCAGCGGAAGTTCACAAAGCAGACTAGATCAAATTGCATGTAAATTAAATAAATTTTAATATAAACTAATAATAAAGCAACAAATCGATATATGCCTAGACAATCTCTGCATTAGGTTTACTTTCGGTCTCCGAAAATATGATCATGTAGATATGTACATATCGTCAACAACTGAAGTGGCTTTCTAAATATTTAGCAGAAATATGCACATTCTTTCCTTTCTCTACTTCATACTATTTAATACCAAAGCTCTTTCTTACCTCAAAGTTTGGTTCATATTTTGTTCTTTCTCTTACAACTTACAACTTCGCTCCTGTGAAAATCTTATTCTTTCAGTCCCGCCTCATTCCTCTAAATTCTTCGACCAATCGTTTACAGTTCAAGCTATTAGACTATTTAGGCTTACCTGTAGTCATTAGAAGAGCAAAATCTATAGCCGTGTTCAAAAAAATTAGTAAAAAATCATCTTCTTTATCTACGACTTCAAAAGCTGTACACTGACATTAAGTATTTATAACTATACTTATGTTTGTATATTTTATGTATGTATTGTATATATCATATGTGTTTTATTTATTATTATATGTATTGTTATTTAGTATTTGTACACACATGTATACCTATGTATATATTTACACCTATATAAGTAATTATATTAATAAGAATAAATTTTTCTTCTTTGCTAACCCTACCTTATCTGTAGGTGCCGATTCGTTACCTTAAGGTTGCCTAGAAAAGATTGCTATTAGCAATAAGGTCGCCTTGTTGCATAATAAGTATTAATGCTTTACAATTTTTAAGAATTTTCCTGTAACCATTATTATGTGACTGAAGCTCATTTTATCTATCTATCTATAACATATTGTGCTGTCCTGAAGGTTTGTTATTACATATTGTGCTGTCCTGAAGGTGTGGTAAGGAATTCGCGTGGTAGAGGTATACTAGGTCTTGAAGAAAGCTCAATAACAAAGAAAGTTTTAGAACATTACGAATTTTTAGAAGCACTAATGACGAGTATATGCAAGATAGGATTTATGTCTTATTCTTATACTTATGGTAGTGACAAAATGGTAAAATGTAACTCCTAAAGCGAGTCTGTCCCTCGTTCCGTCCGCCCATACATTCATCACAGATAACACACACCCCGCCCCTTGAGAGGCAGGAATTGATTGAAAAAATATATAGATGAAGCAAAAAGATAACACACACCAGTACAATTAGTGTATCTAACTATAATTATCTCACGCCATAACACTTACGATGTAAGTAGAGAGATCCGAGTGCCATATGACTCGGTCTTACACGTCTCCCTCTCGTCTTTTAAACCCTCTTTTCTCTTTCTCCCTCTTTTCGTGTATGCTCAGTTTATAGCATTATGATCATCATATTCTGATAATAATACATTTGTGATGACAACAACATGACTCAATTATAAATAGGCTTACCACACGTGAGTGGTGTTCGATTTGGAGAGTGTGACATTACATGGGACTTGAAGATCAACAATAAAATACATAGGTATATTTCAACATTAGGCAAGTCAGCGTTAGTCAAAAATTGCTGACTATATTTAAATTTATAAAATTACTTGCCAGTGTAACAACTTAAGTTACTGAACACGTTAACGTCAGAATTAGATGACTACATTAATAGTCAACAGTCATTTACTATATTCATAATTACATAGCTTCATAACCCCGTGAAAACCGACTTTAACGAAGTTAAAATTTATAAAAACTTAGCAGCAAACATTACAAAAATCTGATTAATCAATGTACCCCGTAGTGTCTTAGCATTATATTTTGTTTACTGTTTAGAATTACGTTATGTTACATACGTATTTTTAAATTCCAAATTAAAATCATTTTATTGCAAAGATATGACATTTGTTTTCTCTAAGAGTAAATCGATTTTTGATAACAAAAGTATAAATCTAATAATAAGAAACTGTGCATTAATTTCGATACGTCGGGGCACCGTCGAGCACGCAATATCGTAAGAGTATTCACGGTGTGTTTTTGAGCTGGATTTGATGCTAAAATACAAACATGTTAATTTCGACCTTACTTATAAGTAGACACTTAAATGTTTTTATAAGTTAAGTAAATTACTTAATTAATCATCGCGGTCGAAATGCGAACGTTGAATGATGATGTTAGAAATAGAGGTGGTCTGAAAGAGAGTACCGGTGTTAAAATTTAAGAGAGGTAGGGCGCATCAAAGCAGCCCATCCGGGGAAGTACCTCCACCTCACAGAAAACCACAGCCAAGTAATAACTCCCTAGAAGGTTGTTGTGTTAGCAGCAGAGAAGCCATCGCGCGAGTGATAGTTAATGTATTACGAGCTGTATGCTTGTATGTCTTCCGAAGTTGTATAAAAAAAAAATAAGAAGGGGCATGCTCCGTAGGTATCATGTAGAAAGAATGTAGGAAAGAAAGAATTACGAAAGAGACATACAACGCGAAAGTGGCCTAATTGATTGTGTTTAATCAGAAGGTGATGTTATTAGGCCTAGAAATCGGCGAGCGTGGATGAGCATATACCCAGCAAGGAATTTGACGTGAAGTTATAGAATAGAATATTAAGTCTACTAATGTTTTCGATTTAGATGTGTGTGTCGACAAATAATCCTTATAAGTCATCCGATTTGAAAGCGTAATCTATACGAGAGGTTGTTATTTGGGGACTGATATACCAACAAGAGAAATGGCATCCACATTGCGAGAGGCCGGGGAGAATGATGGAACATGTAGGGTGCCCGCCAGATAACAGTCGCAAACGTTTTAGGGCACGTAGAAGGCAGCGGTTGAAAAAGTGCGGTAAACTGCCGAGTAATGTACGTATAGAATGGAATGTGGCGCATATCAAGCATGTCCCGTTCCAACCAGTCTCACTTGAACAATGAAAACATTTCTGGAATGGTCGTATGTCACAAACAGTCTCAGTGGATATAAATTGTGACTGTTGCCCGCGTGACAGGCGCCGAACGGTAGACATATTAGAAATTTAAAATATACTTTAGACACAACGACGGTGGTTAAGGATATGGCACAGCTAACGTTAAACGGTTACCGTAGCCTGTAGATGTTTGCAAAAAAATACCCCTTGAGCAGTCAGAACCCGTTATATACGTTTTCCCATACGTTTCGCGGTCGTATACGACCACCCGGGTTTCGAAGGGTTAAGGGAAGTGTTATTTGGCTGCATTATTTTGTAAGCGCAGGTACTTCCACAGTATCGTTGCTCTGTTTTATAATGATAGAGTTGAGTTTTTTTTATACGCAACGTCGGGAGGTATACAAGTATATGGATCCACCTCATGTAAATTGGTTACCATAGCTCATGTACGCTTGCAATAAATTAAGCAACACTGGGGCTCTATTGCTACCACGGCAACTCCTTAGGTGCTTACTGGTGACCTCACTCACACACAGAAATACAATAACCGACCAGGGAGTTGTTATTTGGATGTGTTTTTCGTTGAGATGAAGGTATTTCCCCAGAAGAGATGCTTTGATGCGCCCTACCTTTCTTAAAACACCCAAACCAAGACCAACAGATATGTTTATGTACATAAATGTTTGTAATTAATGGGAATCAAATCCACTAGCGTTGGTGTCAAAGCGTTATTACCCATTGCGCCACCACGCTCGTCATCCAGTCAGTCGTAAATGTACATGCGGCTGTAAGATAAGAATTGAGTCTTACACCTCGAAATGTATGATTTTCAAAATGTGTGTATCATTTGCCGGTGGATGAGAAATAATGGATCGTATCAGTTTACCGGCTGCGGGCTGACTGTGTCGCCGTCGCTAAGCGTCCCGCAAATTGAAAATGAAAACGCAGCGGCAATTAAGATGAAGCTTGAGACTTGACGACGGATATTACTTTGCAACTCGATATCAAGCCACTACCTACTTGTATGCTTGTACCTTTATTTCAACATAAAACATAAGTCTTGATTATTTAAACCGGGTCTCCTGCGCCAAAAATTGTGATAGACTATCTTATTCCGTTATATATTATATAAATATTTTAAATGACAAACATTTGAGCTCTGCCAAATTTTTGAAGTACGTTATATGTTGTGACAAATCTGTTACCCTTTCTGATAAATATACAAACGCAGTAGTAGCAGTGGTAAATATTTTATGATGTACTTTATTATCAAAATAAAATCCTACATTACACCTTATAATTTCTTTCAATTGACATGTTATTAACTTTGAAATTAGTTAATCAGAGTACTCTAACCGAGTATTAAGTAAACAGGATTTCTCTCTGAGATTTCCCGAAGTAAGAGTCCTCAAGAGCTCTAAGTCTAAATAACATAACATCTCAATAATTAGAGAAATCAATTCTAAAACATCAATTAAACAAATATACGTGTTTTAATATCTTAATCTTTTGATGTTGTGGTATAACTGTGTGACTTCATTACATTCGGTTATTAATCAAACTTTAATTAAAATTCACGTACAGGACATTGAAAGTTTTTCGTAATTCAGGCAAAATAATGTATAGATACATTGACTTTCGAAATATAAGAATCGTTGATCAGACGGCATGTTTTCAATCACGGCCACTTCTGATTTCGTAATATCTCAGATCTCGGATTTTCGAGAACATAAGAAACCAGAGGTTCAGACTATACGAATTGGGTCACGAACCCGACGATTTCCTAGAATAAAAATAACCTTTCACACCATTCGCTTGACATTGACCAATTATATACCATCTAAATATAATAACAATCTAAAATAACAATCCTACTAACGTCTATAGTCTAATACTGAACCTCATTATTTATCCGCTGTTCATTAGCTGTATAATAATAAATTGAATTTGGAACGAAATTCAAAATGAATGTGAAAATTTATCGTAGATGGAGACTTGCACTAAAAATAATTTATTCGAAAATCGAACTGACCACCATGAGAAGATATTAAAAAATAAAGAAATGTTTGAATGGCTCGAATACTGCAAAACTCTGTGCTGGTAACTAACTCGCTCATTTCGAACTACAAAATGTCTAATGACGACAGTGACTTGTCTCCAGAATACAATCTGAAGCCTTTGATATTGTTCAAATTTCTTTCTATCTGTCTATAACTTCACGCTTAATCTCTTGCCTACCCGGCAGAGAGAACCGAGCGCCACATGACTCGATCCTTACTAACCTCGCTCGCTTCTTTAACATTCTTAGCTCTTCATATGCATGCTCGCTGGCTTCTAAGGCTCCTGACATCACCTTCGGATAAAACACGAAAAAACTATAAGGCTTATCAATTAACCGCATACACGTGTTTTTCGGATTCTTCTTTTTCATTACCATTCGAATCAATTTCTTCCTTATTATCCAATGTTTTTTTTTTAAACTTTTATCACTTGATGATTTGTTTAATAGTACATAAAAATAAACCCACCACCCACCCACCCACTACAGTTAGTAGATGCATGCCGCCACTGCCATAGCTGCTCCGGTCGTCTCTGCGAGTGTTCGCCATCTGAAATGTGAACCGCATGCACCCGCCACCGTTGTTGCCCTGGCTGCTCCAGTCGTCTCCGCGACACGTGTTTCGCCTCTCCACGAGGCATCCTCAGGCGCTGTAGATGTTAGTCGTTAGAATAACATGCTACGAATCATGATATACATCCTACAGATGTGTATATCTTTGTCTATTTTTAAGCGGACGGTCGTAACGACATCACTTTTAGTTAACACTTGACTTTACTCCTTATAAAATGTCCGTACCGGGCCTTATAGCTCAAAATCGTTTCTAAAGGAGTAAACTTTAAATAATTCCTTACACTTGGTTAAAATTTATTCCCCGTTTATTTTATTTAACTTCAAAAGGTGTCAAGTCTACATCTGAGTCACTGCTTTTCGTATATTTCCAGCATTAATGAAGCCAAATGTGTATTTTTTGATACCAAGATTACACTTAAAACACAACATTATTTCAATACATACACCAGATTATTGATATTGTAAATCGGAAGCTAATTCAGCGATGAAATCAAAAGTGTTTACAGCTCAGAATATAGAAACTGATTTAAATGAAACTCCTGACCACAGAATTCTTGCAGAAATAAGTACTTATTGCAACACAATATAACTACAAATGAGTACCTAGTATACAATATAATTAGAATACTTCACTCTTACTTACCTTACCTAAATGTCTATTATTTGCTTCATGTAGATTTCATTTTTGGAATAAATTACGCTGGCTACGGAAATGCCTTCACAAATGCAAAAAATACTAACTACTTTTATATATATTGAATACTTTTATAATTTCCAGAAAGTTAAATAAAGTATACTTATAACGCCCCAGGGTAATTCGAATATATTAAGCTTCGAGCTGACAGAGGGAACCAAGTACACGTAGCTGGCACCCAGGTTCCACGAGCAGATATGGGTATTAGATACTATGTTCGATTCGTAAGGACTTAGACTTCTAGAACTAATGAATACTTGGCTTATCCGTGTATCATCTCACTTAACATGACTTGGCAGATGTGACCGATGCAGGAAACCTATACATAGATGATATGATATGTGTAAGAGAAAAAAACGGAAAACACGAAATGTGAGTGGAAAATTTCTTTGCAAAAGTAGTAATTCTTATAAGAACCCTAATATATATCACTTCGGTGTCCATCAGTTTGTGTATTTCGGATCTCTAAAAACTTAAGTATGCTTGAAGATAACGCTCGTATCTATCACTCTAAAATAAATGGTTAATAAATAGTGCCAATAAAAAATAAGTTTCAATAAACTCGAAGAATTCCAGTCAAGAACTCTCGCGATACGTCAAATAAAAAAGCACGGGAAATCAGAAAATTATACATGCGAACTATCTAAACTCACCAGAGACCTAATCTTTATCTTATATAAGAAAAAAACCATATCTTTAACTTAGATTAGAAAAAAGATATAGCACAACGTGACGAAAAAGTGTATTACTGTTGATTTGTCTCACAGTTCAATATGGCGTCACTGACATAACCAGTATTATAATAACACGAAGTCCTCAGAACGCGTATTTGATTCTTTATTCTAACTATTATATAAATATAACTATTCTCTCGTGTGATTTTACTTGTACATATAGTTTATTCTATACGTAATTTGAGATTTTCTTTACATTATTTCCCTAACCAATGTATATGAATTCCATCAACCATAAATTATAATACAAGGCAATAATTTTGTATTTATTGTTATAGATTTTACTTGCAAAAGTTCATAAAAAATATCTCGAGCCGGTTATAAAAGGCAAGGAGACATAAACAGTAAGCTGAAGGAAGACCGTAATAAAAGTTACAAGAAGTATCTGCGTTATATTACTCGGCTATTTTTAAACTCGATAATGAAATTTTTCTCCCGTGACTTTTATCTGGAGCGAGATTTAAGTCTACGTAGCTTGTTCTATTTATTTAGGGACCTCAAGAAGTAACGCAACAGTGAAATATTTGTTTTAAAATTCATACCTATTTAAAAGTGTATGTTTGAATTCCTGACTATTTGTCCGAGACAAATCTGCAAGTAGCATATTAAATTTTTAGTACACCCAATATGGGGGATACCACGAAAAAATCCACTCAAGCTTATGTTAGATGAACTAAAAAGATTTGATAATTATTTAAAATGTTATAGAAAAAGGGCTTCTAATTTGCAGTTACATTATTATTATTGTATTTATGCTCTTATTTTTTTATGATCCGATATTGATTATTCGTTTTTTGAACATGCTCTTATGTTGATATTTTTAGGGAAGATTTGATGATAAACGAAAAAGTTATCAAACGTTTATGTTTTAAATAAAAAAGTGAAATCGGCTTCTTTAAATTTGCCGCCTGTAAAAGGCGTTTTTGTTGTGCAAACATTTATTGTTTTTACTTTCTAAGAAGTAGTCTTACTACTACATTTTAAGAAGTAGTCTTTAGAAGTTTATTTTCGAGGCACTATTTTTTTTTTAAATAATGCCTTAATTTATTAAATTTATGGTGTTGCAAGAGTATTGCTAACTTTCAATTAAATTCGCTACTGTATTACTGTAACTAAATAATACATTGTGGTCCGGCCTCAGAGGAGGATACTGAGTAACTGAACTACTTGAGATTATCTCCCGCTGAGATTGTGGTAATTCCAGCGCTGCAAGCTTTTAACAAAAAAAAAAAAGACAGACATATCTAAATACAAAATGCATACTACTGTGATATGGTAAAATGAATCTCGCTCTGAGGTTGTGTTATTTTTTTACGAAATTATATTTCGTTCCTTTGTCTACTGCAAGTACCCTCTAGATTTAGGTTTGCGATTCTTACAAAAAAACCAATTAAATGAAATGTCATTTATTTGCCGAGATACATGGTACATTGATAGATAATTTTATAGTGATTAATAGTTCAGCATGCTCCGCGAATTATAAAGGCATGTAGAAGTTTAGTCTGTACACGGTTAGGTACATAAATTATAGCTATTGGAAAAAACAATTGATAGCATGTTGATAATTTATTCGTCACATATTACATACAAACATTTACACATTTTTCGCCTGACTTGTTAATTTTTTGGCAAATTTCATAATAATAGGTTAATTGAAGAACACTTTAGGTTCAGAGTAGTCATTTTAGGGTTCCGTACCCAAAGGGTAAAACGGAACCCTATTACTGAGGCTCCGCTGTCCGTCCGTCCGTCCGTCCGTCTGTCACCAGGCTGTATCTCATGAACGGTGATAGTTAGACAGTTGAAATTTTCACAGATTATGTATTTCTGTTGCCGCTATAACAACAAATACTAAAAAATAGAATAAAATAAATATTTAAGGGGGCTCCCATACAACAAACGTGATTTTTTTTGCTCATTTTTAGGGTTCCGTACCCAAAGGGTAAAACGGAACCCTATTACTGAGGCTCCGCTGTCCGTCCGTCCGTCCGTCCGTCCGTCCGTCCGTCCGTCTGTCACCAGGCTGTATCTCTTGAACCGTAATAGTTAGACAGTTGAAATTTTCACAGATGATGTATTTCTGTTGCCGCTATAACAACAAATACTAAAAAATAGAATAAAATAAATATTTAAGGGGGCTCCCATACAACAAACGTGATTTTTTTGCCGTTTTTATTGATAGTGGTACGGAACCCTTCGTGCGCGAGTCCGACTCGCACTTGGCCGATTTTTTGCTCGATATTGATAACGGCAACAGGTAGACGCTTAAAATATTCACAGAATATTAGTTATATATTCACTTCAAGAATAAATATTTAAATTAAAATAAAACAAATATTTAAGGGGGGTTCCCATACAACAAACGTGTTTTTTTTTTTTGCCGTTTTTATAGATAATGGTACGGAACCCTTCGTGCGCGAGTCCGACTCGCACTTGACCGATTTTTTTGCTCGTTTTTGCTCGATGTTGATAACGGCAACAGGTCGACGCTTGAAATATTCACAGAATATTTAGTTATATATTCACTTTAAGAATAAATAAATAAATTAAAATAAAACAAATATTTAAGGGGGGCTCCCATACAACAAACGTGATTTTTTTTGCCGTTTTTATAAATAATGGTACGGAACCCTTCGTGCGCGAGTCCGACTCGCACTTGGCCGATTTTTTTTTTTGCTAGTTTTTGCTCGATATTGATAACGGCAACAGGTAGACGCTTGAAATATTCACAGAATATTTAGTTATATATTCACTTTAAAAATAAATAATTAAATTAAAAGAAAACAAATATATAGGTAATGGTACGGAGCCCTTCGTGCGCGAGTCCGACTCGCACTTGGCCGATTTTTTTTTTTGAACACAGGCCGATGGCACACGTACTACAATGCATTTTTATACGAGTATTTTGAGTGATGAGAGTTCTAAAAATCTAAAAATATGTTAATTAAAGATCCTATTATACTTCAAATACAATGTATTGTACATTCTCTACATGTTCATATGTGTGTGTGGCAATATGTGTAGTTTTTACAGTGTTTTGTTTCTTTTTTGATTTTACGCGGTGCATGCTGCATTTTTACTTCATTTTTTAGCTTTCCCAAATAAAAGTGTCATCTACAGAAAAGTAATTACTGTTTTTTAAGTTAACGTTATGAGAAATAAAGGAGAGTCGGCGTACTATGATATTAACCTAGCAAGGATTTTATGTCTATTTTAATCTTAAATTGAAAGTGAGAATAAACGTGAGGTATATTACAATCGAATTAAACAATTTTTAACGGAAGTATCGCGTATTTTATTTATTTTGTTGAACCTGACGTTTCGAACGCTTTGCAGCGTCCGTGGTCGCAGGAAGACTAAGGTGGTATTTGTCTTACATTAGTTATTCAATTATTACATCTACCGACATGGATGGATTAATTATATATGTTCCGATTCACACAAAAATCGCTCATCGTTGAGTCCTTTGTTTAGCTTAAGCGTCGCGGTACGAGCAATTATGACGATGACGAATGGTTCGGCTTAATCTTCAGACGCCACCGAGCTCGTCGAAAGGCTTACAAGCATGCGGCCCACCTGATGTAAAGCGGATACTGTAGCCTATGAACACTTGCAATACATTAAGTAACACTCGCGTGATGCCATCTCTACTGCTACCACAGAATCTCTTTAGGAGTTTATTTGTGACCTCACTCACACGTAGAAACACAACAACAGTTAATTGGCTGCGATTTTGTGTGCGGTTTACTTCCCAAGACGGGCTGCTTTGATGCACCCTACCACTCTTAAAGACACCCGGACCAAGACAAACAGACATGATCATGCACACATTTGTTTGTCCTGTTTGGGAATCGAAGCGTCGGTGTCAAAGTCGCGTTACCACTGAGCCACCGAGCTCTCGTCAAAACTTTAAAAAAAATATAACTGGTCTGGCCATAAAATGTAACAGAAACACACAGTACACAGAAACTTTTCTTTTTTTCAACTCTTTAATTATTTTGAATTTGGAACGCATTTATTATGTTAAAAACTTCTTTCGATTTCCTACCGTATTACATATTTTTTTCGTGTTTATTATTAAATTACAATATGGAATGGGGCGTTAAAGAAAATATCTTATGTATTTTTCTCTTCGGAATGACGAAAAGCACCGTTAGTTTCCACTTTTAAGTCAGATAATCTAGTAAACAACTCCAGACCTTTTTCTGTATTGTCCGCTTATGCTAAAGCATACGCGGTTCCTCATGGATAGGATCATACCTAAATAAATATTCTTTACTGCTCTCGACGGTTTTTAGTCAAGTTGGTAAAATATAACTTCGGGTATATAAATATTTCGCAGGGGTTATATTTGAATACTACGAGTATTTTATTCCATATATTTGTCAATGACCATTTCAACTTGTTTGTATTTCTCCGAAGTTTTACGTACGTCGATGACCCTATATTCAATATTCTACAGCAATATTTGAAACAACAGAAGAGGATCTCAGGGATTCTTCAAGGCGATCTCAGAGAACGACTTCGTTGGTGTGATATTAACAGTATGGCCTATAAATTCTGATAAACGTTTTTATGTAAGATTCGCTCGAAATATTTTATGAGAGGTACGCCGCACCGTAGGTATTGTATCAAATGACAACTCCCTTCCGGGTTTTTGCGACTGAGTAAAGTATCAGAAAGTAAGACGTTACCGTGTTAGCAACAGGGCATGCAACCTCCTACCGATACTTCCTATATTACAAGCGTTAATAGGCTACTACGAGTATAACCACTTTACGTTACTTTACATAGTTGGCCGTACGCTTGTATGCCTCCTGACGTTGGATAAACATGAAAAAAAAATGAGCGAATATCGTATAACTTATCGTAATAATATAATAATAGCATAATAAATAATACTAAACACAATTTTATAGTAAATAACATAAAAGAATGGAAGGTAACCTGAGATTTGAGGAGCACTTCTTACTTAAATTGTGAAAAAAAAAATTCGATTTCCCGCCGTATTAGATATTTTTTCGTGTTTATTATTAAATTAAAGAAAATTGGATTGCAGTGATTGCCTTGCACAATCTGCGTCATCGAGCTGGTTACTGTTTTTTTGGTAGTTTGGTGAACATTAATGATTATTTTGAAATGACACTTTTAACGAATTCTGATTGATAATATTCTTGCATCCGGAATTCTTAATCACGATATTTTGCCCGGCCCAACTTGACATGAATTGAATGCGCCACATAAATAAATTTGCCGGTAAGCTCAGCTCCGCTGCATATGGAGTTACGGGAATCAGACAATTGATAGATGTGGCTACTGCGTGCTTAGTCTATTTCAGCTATTTTCACAGCATTATGTCGTATGGTATACTGTTGTGGGGAACGGCGGTTGACATTGAGACAATTTTAATCTTACAAAAAAGAGCCATTCGCTCTATTTATAACTTGAGCTGCAGAGAATAAGTCAGGGAACTGTTCAAAGAAATAAATATCCTTACTGTTACTTCTCTGTATGTTTTTGAAAACATAATGTATATTCGTAAAAATGTAAACTTCAGCGGAAAACTTAGAAGTAGAAATAAGTTGTGTATGGCGTATACCGGATTGCTAGGACTGGTAGTTCTTTTCTTGGAAATTGTATTCGATTTTATAGTAAGTTGCCTAAAACTGTTCTGTCCTTTCCTGACAATGTATTAAGAAAGAAACTTTAAAATACTATCTGTAAAAGGGCTTATTATACAATCAATGAATATGTAACTGACAAAGATGTCTGGAAATAATTCTGCACAGATGATTTTTCCTACATCATCATCATTTCAGCCTGTATTCGTCCACTGCTGAACATAGGTCTCCCCTCTAGAGTGCCACTCGTCTCGATCCTGTGCCACCTGCATCCATCGACTCCCTACAAACCTCTTGAGGTCTTCGCTATATCTAGTGGGGGGTCGTCCCACACTGCGTGCACCAATACGGCGACGCCATTCGAGAAACTTTATTCCCCAGCGGTTGTCGGTTCTACGAACTATGTGGTCGGCTCACTACCACTTCAGCTTACTTATTCTGAGGGCTATGTCGGTTACCTTAGTTCTACTGCGAATATCCTCATTTCTGATTCTATCACGCAGAGAAATTCCGAGCATAGCTCTTTCCATAGCATGCTGATCAATCTTGAGTTTCTCCATACGACCCGCAGTGCAGCAGATCTTTCCTTAATAATCTTTAATTCTACCATTTGATATCACTACTGTACCAATATGCTGGTGTGAATTTATTATAATATCTAATTGACAATCCTAAAAGGGGGCTATATTGGCAAGTTTTTTTCGGCATTTCTTTTTCGCCATTGGTCATTTCCGAAATGCTAGCAGATTAAAAAATAAAAATAGTGACATAAGAGAATTTAATAAGATACAATGAGATTATATTTCAAAAATATAAGCCATGTCTAAGTGCCCGTGAGGGTCCAATTTTTATCTTTATCTTGTCTTATCTAGTCACGCAGAATAATAGTACTATGTATGGCACACATTCTCCAATATCTAGGTCATGTAAGCTGGGAAATGAATATATTGTATTACCTATTCGATATTCACTTCACCTCACCCAAGAGGCTCATTAAAGTCTTAAATGAATACATGATCAATTAGAGCTCCGCTAAGGGGATAACAAAGTTGAGTAACAATATTTTACTTTAATTTTATTTGTTACTAAATTAGTATTATATACCATCATATCGCATATGTTTAACTTGTTGTAAATTTTAACATTTTTATACTTATATATATATATATTAGCGGACCCGACAGACGTTCTCTTGTCCGAAAATACAAAGAAAGTTTCCTAGAACTCGATTGTAGTACCTACCGGATCGGATAAACCACGCAGGATCCCACTCGAACACAAACAAAAGATTCCATCAAATTTGGTCCCGTAGTTTAGGAGTTCAGTGACATATGTCGTACGTATAGAATAATTAAATATAGGGTGACGTATAAGTAAAGATACTATTTGGATTAGCTACAACTTATTTTCTAAATTAAAAAACTATGATTTTTTTTCTGTATATATAAGCTTGGCCATGAAATTTTGCCCCATTAGGATTTGAAGATAATGTCTCTTAAATAGTGACCTCTAGAGTTGATGCACATTTCAGCCATTTATGACATTTTCCATAACAGACGGCGATATGTTCCTTATTTCGTGATTAATATTTTCTTTTAATGCTGTGTGAGTCTGTGGCTTATTCACATACACCAGAGATTTCAGATAACCCCTAAGAAAGAAGTCTGGACAAGTCAGATCGAGTGTTCTTGCAGGTTAAGGCAAATTGCAAGATGACACGGCCTGGAAAAGTGTCCCGTAAAAAAATAGACACGATTATTCCACGTTCTTGGGGAGTACAATGGTCTATGTTTATTTTTGGCGTATTTACATTTGTTTACTACACAATTTTCAATATTAGGATGACAGGAGATACCATTTAAAAATATATATTAAGTAATTTCTATAGTGTCAGTACTTTTGCGCCACCCGGTATATAGATGGTGGTACATGATATATTCACCTTAAGTATTTTTTACAATTTGTAATTTATTTTGTGTGTCTGTGTCTGTAACAGTGTAAGAAAATTTGACAGGCAAACACCCGTTACGATCTACATATTATTTTAACCCAGAGAAGTTTTAGAACTACTATCAAAATCATACTTTTTCACACCAGCGGCTAAGCGAGATGAAAGCACGACACCTACGAGAGCGCTAGCATGATCGTGCTGCACCCTGGATCACAGGGACATCATGCCACCGGGCAGATCTTCGGAGTCGTTTCCCTTTCCTTGGTCTCCGACACGCACAAAGCATCTAGGCAGCTCTCGTTTATTATATATATAAACTCATTCACCTTATCTTGTAATTCATCTCTCACATTCCATGTGCCTCTATGACGCCGGGTTAAGCGTCGCGTGGTAGGTGGCGGCTCCCACCGCCGCATGCATTTAATCTCGTACCGACGATGGCGAATCGGTGCTCGTCACCTCCGGGGGACCCCCTAATCCGCTAAATCATGACATCACCTCCTGATAGGAGGTGATGTCAAGAGCCCTAGGAATCGAGCGTGCATGAAAAGAGTTATTAATGTTAAAGAAGCGAGTGAAGTGTGTTAGGACCGCTCTAATGACGTTCGGTTTTCTAAGCCTCGCAAGGGACCTGGCGTGAAGATATACATACATACGAATTAAACACAATGGCCACATACAGTTCCAGAAGGGGTTTATTCAGAGACTCGTTTGATTGTGGCATGAACTCCCTGTTTTCCCAATAGACTACATCGTCGGGTTCTTTAAAAAGGGTGTGAAAAGGTTTTCATAGGCCCGCCAATGCACGATGGTAAAATGCATGAAATGATAAAGAGAAATCTCATTTTACGTGTTTTTGAGTCACACTTATTCATCTTTTCGTTTCTTTATCCTGTTACCATTTGGGTTGGCAAAGCTCGCTCCCTAAGCTTAAGGATTTGGTATAAATGCTGATTTTTTTTAAAGAGCGATCCGATGTCTTCGTGATCCGATCCGATGCCGTCCGACCTCCAAAGTGTAGAGGAAAAAATCAGACATTTCTTCGGTTAGGTCACATGTTCTCCTTCGCTGCCGGACAAGTAATTAAATTAGTCTGACATTAAATATTACAAATACGAGTATGTACATAAATCCGAAAACACGAGTTTAGTGGTTCATGCTCACACGGGGTTATCAAAGCTGTTTTTGGGTCATTTATTAAAAAAAAATTGGGTAAACTTCTAGGCAGCCGAAATCTAAGCCAGAAGGCACAGCTCGCTGTACACAACGCGGTGCTAATTCCAACGCTAACTTATGGAAGTGAGAGCTGGGTATGGCAGAGAGAGCATGAAAGTAGAATAAATGCGGTCGAGATGCGAGCATTGCGCAAAATTTGTAGCATAACGCTTGCTGACCGCGTTCGTAATGAAGACGTGAGAGAAAGAGTTGGTCTAAAAGAGAGTGTCGGTGTTAAGATAAGAAAGGGCATGCTCCGTTGGTTCGGACATGTAGAAAGAATGCGGGACGAAAGAATGACGAAACAGATATACAATGCAAAAGTGGAAGGATGTAGGAGCCGAGGAAGGCCGAGACTAACCTACCATGACCAAATTGGTCGTGTTTTATCAGAAGGTGATGTCAGAAGCCCCAGGAACCGGCGAGCGTGCATGAAAAGAGCTATGAATGCCACAGAAGCGAGTGAAGTATGCAAGGATCGCGTCTTATGGCGCTCGGTTCTCTCTGCCTACCCCGCAAGGGACTTGGCGTGAAGATATATACATATATATATATATATACATATATATATATATTAAAAAAAAATATTTGTTTTGGTACGTGCGACAATTTGACGTGCTAAGTGGTTGAGTTATGTTTATTTTTTATTTTTATATTGGCTCAGCATAGTGGCTCCTCTTCGGCTGTTGGTAAGCGAAAAGAGGAGCCCAAATTGCAGCGGCAACTGACAAAGGACTACAGTGTCCTGTCAGTTGACGTTACCATGCTGGCCCGCAAGGTGCTTCTTCACGCTTGGTTTGAAGGATCCCATGTTGTAGGAAGGAGGAAACACATGTGCAGGCAAGGCGTTCCACTTTTTAATAGTTCGACAGAGATAGGAGTTGCCAAACTTTTTACTATGTTCTCGTAATGTCCTCAACAGTGGAATGATGACATCGCACGCCTGCACGTGTAGTTCTATGACGGAAGGGAGAGGGTGGGATAAGGGAATTTGGTTCTTCAAAGCACTCACCATGGTACAGACGGTAAAATGTAACAAATGTGTACAATTCCTACACAAGGCAAATATTTGAGCGCATGAACATGTCTTAGTATTTTTTGAAGTCTTGGAAGGTCTTTATAATGCCTACTGTAACGGTGTTCTGGGCAGAAGGGTAGGTAAAGGAAAGTTGTTAGAAAGTTCACTGTTTATTCTTAACTTCACAAAATGTCATTTACAATTACACAATGTTATTCAATATTTATATTAACATATATTGGGGAACCTAGCTCGAGCGGGCGACAAGGGACGACTGGAGCCGCGTGCGCGTGGCAACCGGCTCGCTGTGCCGAAAGTGCCGAGCATGCACCTTTCGTACCGAGTCGCCAGCCCGCTACACCACACCCCTTCCTTTTTTTGAAAAAAATTTACATTAAGCATGTTATTCGCACAAACATGCAAAACGTTCTGGGGCTGTGTCTAGCCCTACGAGAGAACTCTTGGAATCGATCATTTAACGTGAACTTAAATGCCACTAGACACAACCCTAGAAAAAATTAAAACATTAAATCAAACTATTATTTAAACTCAATGAAATAATAATGTCAGCACGCTACAGTATTAATGTAGTATAATTACGAGTAAGTATTTCTATTTTTTGGAGTTTAGTAGTTTAAGAAACGATTTTTAGTTACAAGGTCCGGTACGGAAATTTTATGAGAAGTGCAAGAACAAGTGAACGCGTTAACAAAAAACGTTACGTTCGTCCGCTTAAAATGAAACGAACATATACATCTGTAGGATTTAATGTGCGAGAGAGTGAGATAGAAGTAACTAAAGGATTTAACTGATTTTTTTATACAACGTCGGAAGGCACACGACCCATCTGATGTAAAGCGGTTACCGTAGCCTATGCACGCTTGTAATACTAAGTATCACTCGATAGACAAATCGAAGATAAAGATGAATATGAAAGTGAAGGCGAAGGCAAAGATACCGACCGAGCGTCGCACGTGTGTGTGCACGCCTGCGTATTACGAAGCTTAGTACACTTTGCGTATATTTTTATGTACAAACAAATCATCAAGTGATTAAAGGTAAAAAAATATTGGAAAATATGGAAGAAATTGACTTGAGTCGTAACGAAGAAGAACCCGAAAAACACGTAAATGCGGTTAGTTCGTAGGCCTGTAGGATATGAACTATATATAGTTCACATTTATAAATGATATCAATTTTATTCTTATTATTTCAGAAGATGCATTTATTTACCCTATTTTTCTATTCGATATATATCATAATTATTATTCGTAAGGAGTAAACTCCAGTCGTGCGTAGGAGCTGACACACACACGCTTTTTTTACTTACGTTTATCAGTTGTCTAAGCCACAGTACATACTTTTCGTAGTTTGTGGCTACGGCATTGTATATATTTTATTTCATTAATTCTGACAAAGAAACTCCATGGGCGGGTTGGATTAAGTATCTGGTTACTTAGGAAAAATTCACTGAAAAAAATTGAGGAATTAATGAATAGAGCTGCTCAACAGATGTCAGCATCCTTAAACAAATTCAATTTCATTTCAGATACAGTAACGTACGTACAGATACAACATACAGATTTTTGTATTCCTTGTACTTATAGCTGGAACTATTGTTAAAGAAACATTATTTAAGTATTGACATAAAAAGTCTGCATTATAATTGTGTCGAAAACAATCTGGATTACTATGATCTATATAACAATGGGTGTCTGTGATTGTTCACATCTGGAAGTTAATTATTCCTATGTATCCTATTTCGATAAATGCTATTATTCAAGCATTAGTCCGTTTTATTATGTGCATGTGCATTTGCGGATAATACGGTACTGATAGCCATTGGTATAAAAAAGTGATATTCAACAAGTATTATATTCCGTGGCTAGTTCAAATTTTGTGCCAAAAGCACTACCAAAATTACGTTATCAAATAAACATAATATATTTCTACCGTGTTTGACATACATATAATACCGTTTCTACAGTCGGTGTTAACACAGTAGATACATTTTAAGCACATTTTTAATTATTCGGCGACCAGGTATGCTGACACAGTGTTTGCGGAAAATATTATATAACGCTTAGTAATGCAATGCTACTCCGTATCTCTCAGCATCAGATGTTTAAAGGGCACGTTTTCCAGGAATATTAAAATATTTAAAACATAAATATTAATATAACGGGAAACGATATATTTTGCGCTTGTTTGTTGTCATAGATAATCCTATTACGTTAAAAGAAGAGAACCTATGGTGTAAATGCCAATTCTGACTCTTAAGCGACACACGTCTAAGCTAAAGACAATTTAAATCGGATTAACGGTAATCGTATTCAGCTTAGCCGGTAATGCATTAGAGGCTTTACCATTTGAACTTTATTTACTTAACACTTTATTGACCACATCATAAAGGACAAATGACGAATTTAACGCTAAAGGCATTGTCTTACTTTTGAACCCTTGAGAGATGCTGCGATCAACGAATGTGGTTTCAATATGATAAAAATAAGTATATTGGAGACATTCAACTTAAATAGCGAATAGCATTAAGACTAGTATTATTAGAATATATAATTACTTACATTTGTAATTCATACGTATACAAGTAAATACATAAATTATACATACACCGTAAGAATATGATATGATGGTGATTCAGCGTTTTATAAGACTCTTCGACGAATATGCAGCTAGGAAAATTAGACAATTGACGTGACAGGCTAGTGGTTTCAGTGCGTCCAGTCTATTTCAGCTGCTTTCACAGTAGGCTAGCTTGACACGATTTCGTATATTATTGTAGGGAAAAGGTGCTAACATTGAAGCCTCCGAGCTATACGCTCTATTTACGATATGGACAACAGGGAATCAGTCGGGAATAGTAGATTGTTAATTAAGGAAATAAAGTGGGCAGTGGCACTAATTGTGACACGAATCTACAGCATTTCGTAGCATGTTATTCTAACGGCTAACATCTACAGCGCCTGAGGATACCTCGTGGAGCGGTGAAACACGTGTCGCGGAGACGACCGGTGCAACCAGGGCAGCAACGGTGGCGGGTGCATGGGGTTCACATTTAAGATGGCGAACGCTCGCAGAGACGACCGGAGCAGCCATGGCAGCGGCGGCATGCATCTACTAACGGTAGTGGATGGTTCCGGCCGGAAGTAGGTCGCACGAACTAATTGGGAGCGGAAGCACACAAAGTAGTTTAGATCAAATTGCCTGTAAATTTGACTTTCGCAAAGTAACGCCTGAATCTATTAACTGTTTAATGTAATTGCTTCAAGGGCAGAATTAAAATTTTGCTGAGTTGTTAATATTTTAAGACATCCTGATTCATTTATACCATTTTTAAGATAACGACTGTGCGTGCGTATAAAAAAAAGTTGTATATTGAACCGCTAAAACGGTAATCGAGCAGTATTTTTATAATTTCTGTATTTTGACTTAGCTCTGAGAAGATTTTCAGCTTGATCGGACTGATAGTTATTTTAACTATTTAATAATTCAAGGTGTAACACACATAAAAACAGACTTCAATGAAGTCAAAGTATATTCTATGAAGTTGTAATTTCATCGAATGCATTGGTATGGACTTCGTTGAATCTTAGAAGCTTCACGACAAAAATAGATTTTTTTATAATTACAACAGTGTAGAAAACCTTACCTACCTTACCTTAAACAGTTCCAACATCACCGTAAATAAATGGAATAAGAACTTAATAAGTACCAATTTTTGCGAATCATTACTAAAATACCGGTTAGTGCCGCCGCGTATTATTCGTGCTGTTATCTACGCTACGTAAAATACAGTAAAACTTCTATCTCGAATATTTTATGGAGCTGTAAATTATAAGGTAAAATACATATTGTATTTTTCTTTATATTATATGGATGCATTTCCTTTTGGAATAAAAATTTTTGTCAGTTTTGGTTTGTAACAGTTTTTAGGACTTACTTAACTTAGTAATTAAATGACAAGGGACATGAAGATGATTATATTACATTAATGATTTGTAGAGAATTGAACTGTACAACGGCGGATTTTTTCCATTTCCAGTTTGGATAATCTTTCAGTCAACTACTGCAGCCAATATATTTACGAGTACACCTAATGAAGTAAACTCAGAAAACACCTATGTTCGAGGGTGTATATGATAACTTTTTCTTGAGTTATACATTCAATTCCTTATTTCGATTTGTTTTATTTTAAATTTATTTTACAGTGATAAATTCACACGTAAAACCATCATATTTAAAACAAATGCAAAAATTACAGAAAAATAATATACTACACCAATATTCTTATGAGCTCACACGCCTATATACATTGATCTTTTTTTATAGTTATTGTATGTATGTACATCTTTACACCAGGTCCCTTGTGGGATAGGCAGAGAGAACCGAGCGCATAAGACACGGTCCTTAGACACTTCACTCGCTTCTTTAATTTTCATAGCTCTTTTCATGCACGCCCGCCGGTTTCTAGGGCTCCTGACATCACCTTCTGATAGAACACAACCAATTTGGTCATAGTAGGTAAGTCTTGGCCTTCCCCGGCTCCTACATACTTCCACTTTTGCATTGTATATCTGCTTCGTCATTCTTTCATCTTGCATTCTTTCTACATGTTCGAACCAACGGAGCATGCCTCTTCTTATTTTAACACCGACGCTCTCTTTCAGACCAACTCTGTTTCTAACATCATCATTGCGAATACGGTCTACAAGCCTTACGCTACAAATTTTGCGCAGCGCTCGTATTTCGACCGCGTTTATTCTACTTTCATGCTCTTTCTGCCATACTCAGCTCTCGCTTCCATAAGTTAGTGTTGGGACCACTGCATTGTGTATAGCGAGTTGTGCCTTCTGGCTCAGGTTTTTACTGCCAAGAAGTTTTCCCAACGCTCCATTCACACAATTCCCAGCACTCACTCGCCTCTCCACATCTGCGGTGTACCTTCCATCCCTGCTGAAAGCGCATCCAAGATATACAAACTCATCCACTTGTTCCAACACTTCATCATCTACCGTAATTCTTACATTGGTTCTGGTTTCTTCTCTTTCAAATACCATTATCTTTGTTTTCTTCGCATTCAATAGTAAGCCTTCCTTCATACATTCGTCTTTCAACATTGTGACTAGTGTTTGCAGCTCAGATGGTGTTTCTGCTAATAGGACGGCACCATCTGCATACAGCAGACAGTTCACCACTAGGTCACCCATGCAAAATCCTACATTCGTCGATCTTATTCTCTGTTGACAACTATCGAGATACATAATAAACAGCCTAGCTGACAACATGCAACCCTATTTGACACCAATTTTGACATCAAACCAGGGTGACATGTTGCCATCTATCCGCACACATGCTGAGCAATCCTTGTAGGTGGACTGCACAGCACGGAGCAGTGAACCGTCAATTCCATATCTCGGCAATATGTCCCACAATTCCTTTCGCACAACCCTATCAAAGACTTTCTCAAGATCCACAAAACCGCAGAAAACCTTCTGGTCTATGGCCAGATGCTTCTCTACGATATTGCGGAGCGAAAAAACTTGATCCTTACATCCCTTTCCAATTCGGAAACCTCCTTGTGCGTCCCACAGCATTCCATTGGATTTCACCCTCATTCTCCTTTCAATCACCTTTCCATATACTTTTGCTGCTAAGCTGATCAAACTGATCAATAGCTGGCGCAGTCCATGCGTGATCCCTTGCCTTTATACAAGGGCACGATGACTGCGCGTCTCCAGTCCATTCCCCTGGACCCTTCCAGTTGTCCAGCATAGGTTGCATAAGCACTAGAAGGCGTCCTGGACGTACGTGCCACCTAATTTGATCATCTCAGCTGTGATCAGATCAATTCCCGCTGATTTTCCATTTTTCAAACTTCGTATCGACCATTCGATCTCATCCATAGTAGTTATGCCTTCGTCGGACGCCGTCAACGTGGAGTAAGCATCCAACTCACTCTCATTGTCAGCGTCCGAGGCATACTCATTCATTTCCTCTAAATATTCACTCCAACGTTCTAACACTTCCTGAGTGTTCGCAAGAATGACACCAGCTTTACACTTTATCTTATCCATTCTGGATGCCGACGAACAACTCCGAGACTTCTTTACCTCTCTCCAAAAGAGTTTGGTATTTGCCTCGAAGTTTTTCGTCCGCCGCTCTTCCTCATTCATAATTTGTCTTTCACGCTTCTCTTTCACTAAAGCCTTGGTTTCACTCTTGCATAGACGGTACATTTCTTTCTTCTTTTCTCTCATATTTTCATTTAAGGGCCAAGATGATACGTAATCCAGCCACGCTTTCCTCTTTTTTGCTACGGAGGATTCAACCTTCGCATCCCACCAGGCATCTCCTTTCGCTGTTTTACGTCTCTTTGCGCATCCACAAGCTTCTTTTGCACTATTCACCATACTTTCTTTCAAAACTTTCCAACAATCATCCACATCTGAGTCGGAAAGGCTTCTCTCACTTACCAGATGCACATACGTTCTCCTTACACTTTCCTCTTGCAGTTTTTCACTCCTTATCCTTTCATGATCCGAAAGGGATACGTACTGGCCAATGCCTCCACTTCTTGAAAAGTTCCACAAACCGGCTTACCACCAGGTAGTGGTCCGTTTCAAGAGTGGGACCTCTAAAGGCTCTTGTATCCATTACAGTATTTCGGAGACGTCTATCAATTATAATCAAATCGATCACACTTTTTTGGTCATTCCGTCTCCATGTATACGTGTGAATATCCTTGTGACGAAATAAAGTATTCGACACGAGGAGGTCTCGTTCCATACATAAATCTAGAATCGACTTACCTGCTTCGTTCACTCTTTCGTATCTCCATAGGGACCAAGAACAGCTTCATAGCCGTCTCGTTTGGTCCCAACCCATCCATTCAAATCTCCACACATAATCACTCTTTCATTCCCTTCAGCTAAATCCAGAACATCCCTCACAGACTCCGAAAACTTCTCTAGTTCTTGTGCACACGCTGAGCTCTTATATTAAAATGAACGAGTCAAATGAAGACATCGATCAGCAGGAACAAATAGTACAAATCGGTGCGGCAATCCACAGGATGAAGGAAAGTGAATTAGCCTCGCACCATTATACCGTGATCTATATATTGGTCGGAGACTGCGGACGCGCTGCTTTACCCTAGGATCCAAATTGTCACATCAAGCACAGCAAAGTGACCCCGGCGTACACTACGCGACTGCGAGAGGACGTACTGCAATAGCAACTGTTCACGAAAATCCCCGTAGGGCCCGCACGGTTAACAGACCTACATCGCCAGTTGTACGCATACAATTTAGTTTACCATAAGCAATATCAATTTTATAAGTTTTTAATATGTATTAATTAATTGGATTCATCACTCATCTCATTGTCTCGCTTCTCGCTGGAATCAATCTATGTATTATAATTTCATAAATATAAATGCCCGTAAACATACAAGCCATTTTCAAACTTCAGTGAAAATGTTAGAATCGAAAACAAATTCGCATGGCGGTACATCGGCTTGATAAGACTGGTAGGTCTTTTGTTGTAAATTGTATTCGATTCTATAATAGTTGTCTTATCCTGACAATTTCTTCAAAAACCACATTAAATATACTTTGTGCAAAAGGACTTATTATAGAATTGAAGAATATCTAACTGACAAAGATGTCTGGAAATGATTTAGCAGACGCATTAATGTTACAAGTTTTTATATGATGATAGAAAGGAATGTGGATGAAGGAAAGTGGTGGACCACAGACATGGTATAGGCTGATGTTGAATTTTGTATTTCAATCAGCAGTATTTTCTCCAGAATATTCTATTTTTAGCCCCACTGAGATAGGATAGGCGTTCACCGCGTGCCTTCGGCCTAAATAGAAACTCAGAGCGCAGCCTACGCAGCCATACATTACCGCTATCTTCTCGAACGAAGGGCCCTAGAACACAGGTGCTAGTGCTACCGATGCAGCCGCCCATACAATGTTTTCAGCATTTTATGCGGCCAGATCTTAGCTCGTAGGCGTAGAGTGCTGAACTTTTTTCTTTTATTTGTGCAGGCGCAGGTCGGTGAGCGAAGGCGCGCGAGAGCGAGATGGCTGCGCCGGCCAGCTGATAGCATGCGGGCGGCGGCGCGCCGGCCCGCCCCGACCTAGCCGATCGCACCACGAGCGCCACATTCACGGGTAAGCATAAAACCTACACTAAGACTGCCGAGAATGTCGTGTAATTATTACAGAGATCAGGAACAGACTCTGTCGGCGACCGCAGTTCACTGGCCGTGAAGGGTTGTCTGGTTACCGCTATCGGCGATCGGTAACTACTGAAATACTGTAACATGAACGAGGGAGGGATCTTTTTAGCCATCAGTTTGCTTAGAGTTTGTAGTAGTGACAAGCGTTATTGACAAAATATCCATATTGTAATATTAGACGTCTTGAAAATATTTGAATACATCTTGAAGTCTTGAAATTAACTTAAAGGTAATTATTTGGTAAGCTCGAATCTTATGAAAATCAGAGTTATTTTACTTATCTCATTCTTAAAACATTTCCTATTAAGCTTTTCTTAAGAACTCGATATTGTCTTTCACGGTTGAACCGTTGAGACGTAGTATCAGCAACAGCACGGATGACAAATTTCCTAATTTACAGAGTGTACACAGGAAAATGGCTTTTCATCTTAAGGCGTGGCAACAAGCATACGGTCCACCTGGTGTAAAGTACTTACTTACGTGTCCAGTTACAGAATATAATCTTTCGGATTTCGGTCGCACTTTGTCAATCCTGTGCTGATGCAGTAACTCCTTGGAGCTATTAGAATGGATTTGGTTCCAAATATGATGGTGGGCCACTTACTTACTAAAATATTACAAAACAGTTACAGTACCCAGTACGTTTCCATCCGTGTGTGTGGTCATCGATGCAACTACTGTAAAGATAATGTCCCATTGTTGTTTTTCCTGGAATATAAGTAAGCGTCATCTTTCGAGCCAAAGATAATTTTATTTACACTACCAATTATTACGAGTGCGATAATAGATACTTCTTATGTCGAAAGCGACCATTGTATAATGATTAATATTTGCAGGATCGAATGTTTGTTTATCATCCTATTTAAAATATACTCTAATATTTTTAACCACCTAGATTTTTATAGTTCATAATAAGCGCCAATATTTGGGGAAAAATTGTATATGTTTGAATCGCTGATGTTCGAAATTATCTATATTTTACAAATGATTGTTTCCCGCTACATTACAGTGGATAATATTAATATTGACATCTTACGATAACGCTCATCCCTACTTGGTGATTATTAAATATTATTGTTGATTTTATATATTAGTGACCTTAATTCCAATGATCATATAGAGCGCACATAGAGCTCCGCCGCGTGTAGAAATAAAAATAAATGGGCGTAAAAATACAGTATTCTTCTATCGTACCAAGACGATATATAATATTTTTATAGAGAGTGGAAATATATTGTTAAACCTAAATTTGTAACAGTAACGTATTGTTGTAAAATTACCATTAATTACCACTCAAAGTGTCGAGATCGTTGATTTGAACGAATTGAACATCTACTTTTCAAGTACTATTATAACGACGCATGTTATTTGAATTAATATCTATTAATATGTCACAAATAGTATAATTAAACACTCAACTTAAATGAAACTGAATATTATTTTTATATTTATGATGTGATAGACAAATATTTTAGAATTTAATAAAAAATGAATATTATAATGGCTAATACGCCGCTCATAGGCTATCAACCGACTACTCTATTATCTACATTGGTAAACTTGCGCTTTGCGCAGGTATAAAGCTGTGACAGCAGGCGGAGATGGTTCAGCCGGGGGCCAAATATTTTGCTCGCAGTGTTGACGCCCTATCCATGAGTAAGTATCTAAAACAGGTAAGCTTGAATGGTGAGAACCCACTCCGTATAGCCTGCTGTCCCATTTGTAAGATTATACGTTGGTGACCAGAATAGTAATACATCCAATATCATGCATGAAGGGTACAGATACCATTGGTCATACGTCCTTATGTATAAATATGTGTTAAGTAAGCTTAATGTGAATGTAGTTATAATTGACGCCCTTTGATGCAACGAATTTCAACGATGTACGCTTTGAATGAAACCGTAAATGAAACAAAAGACCTATCCACTTGTACACCTTATATCTTAGTAATATTCTCCATGTACATATTATTAAATTATTCCTGTTTCCCTTGTCTAGGTGAACTTTACGTATATATGATCGAAAGATTTTAAAGAGGATTTAGGCGACGATGTGACTGGATATTTGTTAGTTTAGGATCGCTTACATTGCATGACAAATTTCATAATATCGTTAAAGGTGTTAAAACGTGCTCAAATTTTCTTAGTAGATAATGTAATATTAAAAGGCATGTTTCCGGCGCTCTATCCATATATCCATCTCCTATTAATGATCTGTCTTCGGACATGAGTCTACTCTAAAACCTTTAATAGTGCGAGTTGGTCCATATATTCATTAGCTCTATCCATCATTCCATTAGCTCGTTTTCGGATAACATTGACCGATTGGAAAATGAGCATCTTGTGTGTGATCGGTCTTTGCTTTATCTGGTCTACCTAGGTCTTTCGAGTACTTTCAAAGTCCATTCGTGTATTGTGTCCTGCCTTATCGTCAGTAATCTATGGCAGTTACTTCGTCCTTGAGTTCAGACTTCTCTTTATCTATTTATTTCGCTTTCACTATGACGTTACGGCGAATATCGCTTTATGTATTTAATTTCTTTAAGGGATGCTGAATTTTGGGCTTGATCCTTGGTAAGACTTGCTAAACCAAGTAGTACTTGTGCTATCATACAAGTACTACACACTCTTTACAGTCATATCGCAGTTTTCATATTTTGCTATTAATAATTGATGTATCATTATTATTATATACATACTATTGGTAGCGTCAAATTACTTAGATAACGTACTGTTTTATTTTGTTTCTTCAATACGCAATTATAAAAATGGAATTAGTTGAATACCACGTGCTTAGCATATATGCCATATATGCCAAGTGAGCAAAATTGAGGAACGTAAAAACTACGCTACTACGAATTTTAGTACCAGTTGTTTAAAAAGTAAGTACATTCAAAAACTAACAGCATGCTTATTTTTCAACTCAATTAGTACTAAATACATCTATGTTTACTATTTGAACATAAAATTAAAAATATAATGAATCAAATAGATTAAAATACTATCTCTGTATTCTTAAACATTAAAACATTTTTATGTTATTTAGCTCGCTTTATGTTTATTAGTATCATTTTTCCAGTTCCATTACTTATTATACTTACTTGAACTGGCTATTCAGGTAAGCTTTCTTAAAGATCTGTATATATCGGTTTTATTAATTCTATAAACCAAAGATCATTTCCTTTCGGTAAATATTGCTATTTTTAGTATTTACTATAGGTATTTCTGCCGGTAGACAGAGATAACCGAGCTTCATAAGACGCGGTCCTTACACACCTCACTCGCTTCTTTACCATCCATAGCTTTTTCATGCACGCTCCTCGGTAACGAGGCTCCTCACATCACCTTCTGATAAAATAATACCAATTTGATCATGATGGGTCTTGGTTTTCCTCGGCTCCTACAGCCTTTCACTTTCGCATTGTCATATCTGTTTCGTCATTCTTTCTATATATCTGTCATGTTGAGCACATCTTAATAAATCTAGAAATTGTTATTTTATATATTAACCATAAAATATTTCCTAGATTTATCGACGCGTTAATTAGGTTAACTAACAAACATTTATTACCTTAAACATACCAGTTAGTGTTCTTGACGTACGACAGATTGCTCTAATTCACAAACTTGGTTACAAGGGTCGCCGATATCGAATTATGTCTTCAAAACTTAGCCCCGTCCAAATTATAGGTAGGCATGCTTCCGGGCTTTATCAGGACCATAACTCTGTCGAATACAATAAAATTACTTTTCGAGTCTCCATAATCAATTCAAAGAACTTTTCGCATTACTTTTACTTTATTAAGAAAAATATATTCGGAAAATCCAAGTATCTCTTCAAATTCTGATTTTTATTTGGATTTGCCTTCAAACATTGTAATTTTTTTAATTACATCTATTTTATAACCTTCTTTTCTATGTATTTACTAGTTTGTAAGTACTTACATAGAAGATTGAGCAGTGATAGCTTAGTGAATAAAGAACCGGCCTAGTGACCAATAGGTCTCCGGTTCGAATCCTAGCATGTACCACTAAATTCGTATTTTCAGATTTATGTACATATTTGTAATTATCACGTGCTCGACGATGAAGGAAAACATCGTGAGGAAACCCGCATGTCTAAGAAATTATATTATAGAAAGACGTGTGACCTTACCTAATAATGATCTGTTTTCCGTCTGGGTTGTGGTGATCTGACGGCAGTCGCTCCATGTAAAAATCAATATCTGTACCAAATAGGTTCTTTGGCTCGGGTAGCGGACCCCACCTATCCTAATAGATTATAATGACAAATAAAAATACTAAAATTGAAATCAAGAAGAGTTCCTTAAATTTTAGATACAACAAGTTAGAGCGATTGGTTCTGTCTTCTTGCTAGCTAATAACGATATCGCTTATCTCTGTAAAATACAATAAATATAAATAAAATACAATATGATACCAAATATTTAGATTAGGCACAGCTCGAGACGTGGCACTATTTAATTCTTAGGTATATAGTATATTTTGTATGTGATTTTAATATTAAAGAGTACTTACAATATAAACGAAAAATGTTTATGTCTCTAACGGTGTGAGTGGGAAAAGTCTGGAGAATAGATTTTGATATTTTTTTGTTTTCTCATACAAAATCTATGATACGAAAAAATTGACAAGTTTGCCCTGCACCATTCCACCCACACATACCACCACTATCGAGTGATCGATGGTAATGCAAGTATTGTGGGATGAGACGTGAATATTATCAATGTATTTTAATAATGCTACTCACTTCAGTGTCTAGTTGATGTGACTGATAGGACTAATGATTTAGCTGAAATCATTCACTATGTACTAGTAGATTAAAAAAGAAAAATAATAACAAAGAGAATTAAGGAAGCTATAATATATTTTGTACATATATTATTACTCGAAACCGAAGAGCAAGCCAGAAGAAGTTGATGAGTGTGGAAGAGGCGAGAAAGGTATGCACCTGCGTTCTATAGTCTCTGCCTACCCCAATGGGAGACAGGCGTAATGATATATATGTATGTAATATATTACATATATATTTTATATCTTATATAGACATTTATTTTTAACGAATATATTGGACTAATTGTACTTCTGTATATGTGTAGATTAAAATCGAAATCATATATCTTAAATTCTTTTAACTAGAATCTTAAAGTCGGAAAAATTCAGGGTCACAATAGATTCATCATAATCTTCGATCTGTCGAATATGCTAAAAATGTTGCTGATAAATTTACATAAATATTCGTGTCCACCACACCACCTTACCAACCAATGTTCTGTAAAGGGGTATGGAAGCTCCTTCTCCTTCCAGCAGAAATGGTTTAGCTCGATGGTTCGTTGCGCGTACCTATAACCTAACCGAACTCGTAAGTCAAGCAGCGGCGACGTCATAGCAGCCAAACGGCATAAGCAGTCCATGCAATAATGCGACAGACGGCGCGTTAGGCTGTCTACCCTGGTTATTATCGATGTATTACAGTCGTTAAGTCAGTTGTCTTCGCACTGCTTCAAATGTACGGGTAATAGCCTATAATATTAAGTGAAAGGATAACTTGCCGTGATATTAGCGTAGTTATCACTATATGACGTACCCGTAAAATCCTCTTACGAAAAGCCTCTTTACCCAAGTAGAAAGTTGTACTATTATTGAAAATACTTTCAATTTTACCATTATTTATTCCTAGTATCGCCGGCTATGAACGCGTGATAGATAAGGGGTAGGTATATATATGAATTATTCAAGTTTTGCATCACCATCACACTTCATTAGTTTTCTGGTGGTCGCTCTTACTCGCAGATATACTTCAATTTTCCAGGGGTTTGTTATTTGACTGTGGCTTTTTGTATGATGAAGGACCTAGTTAATTTGCTTTGTAATATTCTGCGTTGATTTGCCGCACGAATGAAGGAAATAGTCTATGGAGAACCGATGAGACTATTTTACAATAGTAACTCAATTCACCGCTACTGGTCGTAGGGTAAAGTAGAACGCGCAGTTTTTATTAGTTATTTCATGGATCGACATCGCGTCACTCATCGGCTGAAAGCGCTGAAACACTATGTTTCTGTGAGTGATAAGTATCTTTATGCGTTGTCAAGTGTTTTATTGGTTTGTAGCGGCAACTCTCATTCGCCAGGGCATCGTTTGCAAATCGACAAGTTGTATCATGTACAGAAGAAGTTGGCTTTGGCTCTAAAGATTAAAGGCTCGATGAAGTCAAGTCCCAGCAGTTCACCTCGGCTACCTATACGTACAATAAGTGCGCTGGCATCAACAGCGCACCAATCCAGCACCACTGGGATAGGATTTGAGCGGCCATCACCGGGGCGGTCCCAGCAGTACTTTGACAAACCAAGGGTCTAAACCACGATACAGTCCAGATGGAAATTATGGTGAAGAAAGTTCACTTTAAAAAGTGGCAAGCGTCCAGATCTTCTCAAGACCATGACGCATGTAGGGCAGCAAAACATGTCACTAAATACCCCAGATTTATTATACAATGAAAGGGGTGCTGCGGTTCTCCTCCAATATCTATTAAAATGTATTCATTTTGAGATTTATGCCATCGAACTAGATACAAACCAAAATAATATTCGGCAAAACGTCTTCTGTTTGTTCCTCATATATCATAGGGTCAATTTTATTGTATAGATCATGGTCTGCATTAGATATTTTATTTTTATTTAGATTCTCCATATAAATATAAAAGGAATCATGATGTGTGGTCGGTGCAAACTAGTCACGTAAACGAAGTTGTGGTAGTATTGTCGCAGGGGTTAGTGCCCCCGGAGCAAGAATATTTACAGCTATTTACTAGAGGATAAAAAAATAAAAATTGTAAACACCGACAAAGGTTTATTAAGATTAGAAGATCAAGGGGGTCGTTAGTAAGGTTGGGGTTTCCGCTATGGTTGGGTAGTAGACACTTAGTCTTTCCTTGGAGTTATACGATGAACGCCGTAGATGGAGGTAGGCGAGGCTCAGCGAAAGGCCAAGTGCGACGGGCGTTATGAGGCGGAGCAAGCAGCTTCGGCGGCGTCAGATGTGGACAGGTGCGGCAGCGCTGGGCAGGCGTAGAGTACCTGTACGGGTGAACCCTGGAACGCACACGTCCAGTGTGTTAATAGCTGGTACCGCCTTGCCTCCCGATTGCCATCAAGTTCGTTAATCGAAGACGGTTAAACTCAAAATTATGGTTGTTTCTGTCATCAGTCAGTCAGTATCGAGCGTATGCGAGCACTACGCAAAATTTGTGGCATAACGCTTGCTGACCGCTTTCGTAACGATGGTGTAAGAAAGAGAGTTTGTCTGAAAGAGAGTGTCGGTGTTAAGATAAGAAAAGGCATGCTCCGTTGGTTCGTACATGTAGAAAGAATGCAGGATGAAAAAATACGAACGTGGAAGGATGTAGGAGCCGAGGAAGACCAATACTAATCTACCATGACCAAATTGATCGTGTTTTATCATAAGGTGATGTCAGGAGTCCTAGGACACTGGTAAGCGTGCACGAAAAGAGCTATGAATGTTAGAGAAGCGAGTGAAGTGTGTAGGGACCGCATCTTATGGCGCTCAGTTCTCTCTGCCTACCCCGCAAGGTACCTGGCGTGAAGATGTACATACATAAATAATTTTATTAATATTTGCGCTTTATTAGTCGTGAACGTTTTGGAAAAGCGGATATTTCCAACTTTTCTCGATTTCATACTTTCATATAGCAGTGCCAAGTAGATCACTGCATTATTGAAATTTAAAATGAAAAGCGGTCTACATAATAACTTACGAAATTCGAAATTCACGAAGTTTCAAATTTGTTGACGTTTTGGGTTGATGGAAATGAATTTTCGTTTACAATATAAATTGAATTTGAATTGTTTCGGGAATGGTTAGAGATATTGTATTGTAATGCTAAAATTATGATTTTGCGCATAGTTTATAAGTGAATAATGCAGACACGTATACGCATATTTTTTGTAATACGTTGCATGTTACGAGATTTGTATCACGTCCTTATACTTTGTTATAATTTGCCATGATCTGCGCCTGCGGTGGTATATCTGCCTGTCCGATTAACCAGTTGTGTGTGTATAAGTGTGTGTTTAAGTATAGCATAAGGAACTAAATGCGCGGCAGCCATATACATATTGTATTACATACATTAGATCATACATTTTTAGTGAGACTTGACTCGTGTTTGATGTTTTTTTTCATATGTGTCTTCTTCCTTCCATTATGCATTTATTCAATGTATTAATTGACGTGTTGAATTGCCTAAGTGTAAGGATTTGGCGTAGACACGGATTTTTACATTGAATGACTGATGTCAGACCTCCACAACACAGAGACAAGTCACAAGTCTTTCGAAATATAATAATCTTATAATATAATTAGATTACTAGATTGTGCAACTTGAAGTTCTTACAAATTTAGAAAAAAAAAATTATATGCAATAATATGTATTATTATAATATGTATTTACTCAGTAGCGTTGTAGTACTTACTGATTTTAACCTCAATAGGTACTAAAACAACGAAACCTACCCCGCAAGGGATTTGGCGTGAAGTTATAGATTTTTCATAACTAAAATCAGGATAGCCCTAAGGAGTTGCAGTGTTAGCAGCAGAGGAGGCATCGCGCGAATAAAACTTAATTTATTACAAGCGTTAACAGGCTACGGTAACTGCGTTACATCAGGTGAGCTGTATGCTTGAATGCCTCCCGACGTTGTATAAAAAAAAAAGGTTTTCATGAGGCACAATTTGGTCACAGATTACTTAATAGTTTTGGTCTCGTTCACTCAGTGCGGTACCTTGGATGAGAGGTTTCGCCTCCTTTTCTACACTAACGAATATTAATAGATACGCTGACGAATATAAGTCAAACATTCACAGTTTCCATTTAGTTTCTTCATATCTCGTTTTAGGCTAATAAATAGATGTATATATTCCAATTTCATTCAAATTACATACCTCAGCGCATTTTCAAATTTGGTTAGTCCTGATTTACTTTGATAGATGAAGTATCGATAGACGCATTTAGAGCTCATTATTGCGTCCATAAGATCATAAGTATTCCGGTTCTCCAAATTTAGATTCAAACCCGAAAATGAAGTCGCACTTAAGCTTAAGAATTTATTTTTCTTGCGTTTATGTTTAGTGTTTTAGAAATTGAGGATTGGGTAGTAGAGGGTGCAACAACCAAATAATTTTCTTTATAGAAATGAGAGTTTATAATACAACAAAAAATTTCGAGTTTGGTTGAAGTTTGTGGCAGATATTGGCGAACTGTGGTGTACCTATGTTAATATAATATATTCCTATTTAAGTCCCAAATATATAAGTATATTCGCCTATGTATTAGATTATTAATTGAAATTGAAAATATATCAAAAGGGCGCGTAAAAATATCCACGTCAAATACACTTCCATACAATTAAGTATGAACGAAACGGTCCATTATCAGTTATCACTTTTGGGCGGCGAATCAGTACGTATAATAATGCAGATTGAATTCTATCCCAGGCTTACATTCAGTGGACACTTCTATTTCCTGTATATCTTTGTCAAAAATAACGTGGAATTGGGGTATATTCACTTGCGTGTTATGACATTATTACTTGCGTGGATGGACACATCTTTTTACTTTTTCGTTCCTCAACTAAAGTCGACCGTGAGGTGTATAATTTTTTTTTATGAAACGACCTACGGGCTAATTAGGCACTGACTAGCCAGCCTGTAAAACTGCCTCCCCTCAAACTTTAGAATGTTCTCCGACCGCCAGTGAGCAGCTGTGTAAGCACAACTTGAAGGAGACTCCTAATACAAAAAGTTAGTGCTCCCCTCTAGAGACAATAAAAAAATTGTGGAATACCATTTAATTTGAAAACGACTCTTTGAAACTACTAAAGTGTTAATATTTTACTGACCAAGTTTGAATGACGAAGCTCTTTCTTTTGATTTGAATTATACAATGCATATATTTTTAGTATTAGTCATTTATTACATAAGATGATAATTATAGAAATAGTTCTTAATTCATTATTTTAATTGATATTTAAATAAGTTGAGCAAATTTTGGCAATAATTTTGGTGCTGCATTTCAAAACATTTACATATTCATTAATATAATCCGTTAAGCAAAATTAAATAAAGAAACGTAATACAAGTATAACACGAGATCAAAATATTTGCGCTACGATTGAAGTGCGCACTACAAAGCCTTTGTAACTTTCGGGAGAGGGCTCCCAGCATGCATGAGTGGAAATTCGTTCCCGTAGCAACTTTTTCTTAGACATGCATGAATAAGTAAAGGCACTTGGCGAGGAAAATGAGGGATTTCCCGGTAGTTTAGTTTAAAGTGGCGCCGTCGGTAGTGTACAAGTTTGTCAAAGGGAATGGGCATTGGCGATGTCGCGCTCGGCCGCCCACTGGCCCTTTGCTCATATCCACAATGGGATATATTTACTATTATTTACTTGAACCATTTTTAGGGAACCCGGACACTTTATTTATCACAAAAATAAATGATGCAATTTGATCCAACCTGCTTTGTGTGCTTCCGCCACCAATTAGTTCATGCGGCCTAGCGTCGGCCGGCACCCACCCACTACTGTTAGTGCGTGCATCATGCCGACGCTGCCATGGCTGCTCCGGTAGTCTCTGCCTCGGCTGCTGGCAGCGTCGGCATGATGCACGCACTAACAGTAGTGGGTGGGTGCCGGCCGGCGCTAGGCCGCATGAACTAATTGGTGGCGGAAGCACACAAAGCAGGTTGGATCAAATTGCATGTAAGTTTGACTTTCGCAAAATAACGCCTGAATCTATTAAAAATAAATGACTAAAGAATATATGTGAAGTCCACTTAGCAAGTCCTGCCGCTACATTTTCTAATTTAAAGTTAATGCGGCTATAATTAAAGCTGTGTTGTTCCCGTGTTTGTACAGGACTTGAGACGATAATGCGGGTGTAAATATTTTTAATCCTTTTAGTCTTTCTTAAATTCCTCTTAAATACAAAAACATGATTAACGTGGTTGGTAGATGTTGCGGTGCTGTTTGTGTCTAAATCATTTTCTGTGCCTGTCTCAATTCCTTGTCGCTGTAGATTTTCCTCGATCTCTTGTTCTTTGTGTTTTTTTATACCTGCTTGATGTGCTTCTCTGTAACTTATGTATGATTTGCATGTCTGAATATTACTTTCTCTTCGTTAGTTAAGCGATGTTGTCAAATTTTGTTGTTCATGTTTTGCTTTTATTGCGACAAGGATAGCAGTAGACAGTATACTACAAGGGATTTGGCGTGAAGTCATAGATTGATAGTATACTATGAGCCGTTCAATATATCTGTAAGATCTGCATTTACCAACCATAAACAATATATGATCATAAATGTATATATTCTCGAAGATAAATACGGTGGGCGTGTTCGCGTACCACAAGAGCGGCGATTGTTGGCGCATGGCGGGAATTTTATGGATTTGTAATAACACGTTATTGCCACTGCGGCTTTCATGACGTCGTAATCATACAAACATGAAAATCAAGTCATGGTATCGCCCTTTGAGTAGGAATCTTAAGAAATCTTTTGCATTTAATAACTCTGCATCTCAACGTAAAATTTTGTCAAATACAAATAGGGTTTTTATACCACTAAAGTGACAAACAAGCACACGGCCAGCGTGATGGTATATAGTCACCGTAGCCTACGGACATTTGCAACACCAGGGGTGTCACTTTATGTGTTGCCGACCCTAAAGTGTGACCTAGGTATTTCTACTTCTGCTACAGACATACTTTATACCTAAAATATTTAGAGTACATGCAAGTAATTTGATAAAGTAAGCTACATACGGGCAGGCCCGAAAGCAACAGCTAGTTACGTCTAAAAATACTGGCATTGGGGTGAAAACAATTGACCGTAACGAATACACGTGTTGTCTCTCGTCAATAACTCTCATTAAGTATTAACCTTAGAAACTTGGGAAAACTTGGTTGTAAGTGAAAATAATTTCTTTCTCATCTATTTTTCATAGACGTAATAAAAAAGCAATTCCTTTTTTTATATAAATAGTTCTGAAACATTTTTCTGGAAATTACACCACAGGGTATACTCAAGTAAATGTCCAGGTGGATTTATTTCAATTAAAGTATAAATATAAAAACAGGTCCATAGGTTCTGCACGTTCTTAGATCCGTAATGTGCCCTAAATTTATAGTTAAGAAAAGTGGGAAGATTAAGGAAAAAATGTAATTTTGATTTTTCTCCAGATCCATTGAAATACATTTGTTTTTATATACAATTAGATTGGCAAACAAGCATGTGGCCGGCATCATATGGTAAGCACTCGCAACACCACGGGGATGTTACTCGCGCGCTGCCAATCTTGTGACCTAAGAATATTTCGTCACAGAACCCAGTAATTTCTCTACCATATCTCACCCTTCAAACCGGAACACAGCTGCTACGAGTGTATAAATATAGCTGGCGGTAGAAATAGGTGAGACAGAGAAACCTATGCAGACGACTTTTGTACAAAGTCTCCCTCTGGGATATATACATTTGACCGCCACATTTTTCTTGTGAAGTATAGATAAAGCCATATCAATTCGATTTTTAACATTTTTTCAGGGAGATGGCTAGATGCTAAGTTTCAAATATTTATTGTTCTTCTTCTTCCTAGCGTTCTCCCGTATCTTAATCTTCTATGTATAATAAGTATGCATTGGCAAAAAAAAATATTTAAATATGTACGTACCCATAACACAAGCTTTGCTTACTTTGGAACTAGATTTCGCTGTATAATTTGTTCTACAATATTTATTTTGCTAATTTATTAAAATTGGCTGGATCCGCTATCACAGACTTGGTGAAAATACTGATTTCGACATGGGACTACTGAAGTCAGATCTCAACCATGCGGGGGCAAACCATACCTTTTTCAGGTTAGGTCACATGTTTTAATGTAAATTTTGGACCAATTTTGGTTTCACCGCCATACAAGTGATAATTACAAGTGTATAAATAAATAAGAAAAGACATATTTTGTGGTACTTGTCCACGCCTGGAATCGAACCAGGGACTGTAGGTTAATAAGTTATAAGGCTGGTTTTATATCTACTGAGCCATCGCTGCTCAAAAGCTAGAAGTTTCAAATATTTATGAGACTATAAAACCTAACCAAAATGTATTTTTTATTTTCATCAAAAATTCTAAGATACCTGATACGCTGATAGACAAATAGACAGCTACGTAGGTGCTGTATTCACCTTTGGGTTTGGAATACTCCTTAGTTAATCGGCATTCGTATAAGGTAAGATAAATCGACTCATAATGTGCTATTCATATTTGCATGTAGGCAGTGAAAGTGGCGCAGCAGTAACTTCGTAGTAGTCAATGAGACGCCACTTCAGGTTACTGTAAAGACTTGCAATAAAACAAATAAAATGCCTAATCGGAGCTTCGTAACCAAGAACATTAGTCTATTTGTCGTTTTAATTATTTTATAAGAAACGATGCAAACTTATTTTTTTAATAATATCGTGTATGGAGACAAGTATGTACATAAAATATATATTTTATGAATCTATTTCTGAGATGCCTCCCTAAAAAGCTACATGCTATGAACTTACAAAGTTTGCCTTTTTATTTACCGTATTTTTATTCAATGTATTTGAAAATTATATTTAACTTTTCTATATAAATATGTAATTTTATTGAAATCAGTTCATTGATTTGAGAATTATCTCGTCACAACTAAACATGCAGAGAAAAAAAAATTGTCTCCAGCTCATAAATTTCTTATCACTGCCAAAGAAGAAATATATATTATATTAGTAAATATATATTAAATATTATTAGTAAAGCATTAAGTACATAATAAATTATATCATGCAGCTTATTAACCTAATTCAGTAATCATATAGCCCCACTTTGAAATTGTATACAACGTCGTTTATATCGTCGCAATAGTTTTCCTTAAATCGTTTTTAAAATAAAATCCTTTTATGGAAAAAAATGTTTGTATGAACTGAGGCGAACCTAAGAACACACACTTAAGTGGAAAAAATCTGATGTCCCCAATTTAATCGCGGTTCTCCCCCGCGGGTCTGCAATATAGTCTGCAGTATCGGACTGGGCATCATTTGAAAGTAAATCGATTGACTCTTTGTTGCAAACATTTCTTCATATCTATCCGTTTTTTTAAACAGGAAGTATAACAATAGTGTTCGGTTGAGTGTTTGTTCTATAGTATATATGACTGGTGTTACGTTATACGTCATAAACACATATATACGTATCACTTTGTTATAGCTACATACATATTTTCTTCCTATGGATTCTCTACAGCATTGTCATAAATTGCTTACTTACTTGGTTTGTGAAAAATAAAGACCTGTGCTGACTTTTAAATAACTGTTTGGGATTCTATAATGTATATCTACTTCATGCAAAATGAAATCTAACTCTAGTCCAGTCAACGAAGCCTCCAAATGAGGGTAATAATTATACATACCAATTTGAAGTACTGGCTAGTGTGAAGATAAATATTCTTTCAATTTAATTGCAACTTTAAATTCAAATTAATTTTATAACTTATCTATGATATTTCGTTTACAAATGCAAAATTTTGCATACGAATTTCGTCGTGGCATAAAACCACATAAACGGCATGTACGAGTAGCATCATTAACATACGTGGGTAACATTAAAAGTTTTCAGAAAATAAAAAATAGACGCTCGTGGGTTCGATTCCCACACAGTACAAACATTTGTGTGCATGAACATGTCTGTTTGTCTTGGTCTGGGTATTTTCTATATATAAATAGGTATGTATTTACAAAAAAAAAAAATGTATTTACGTATGTTTATTAGTTGTCTAGTACCCTTAACACAAGCTTCGCTTACTTTAGGGCTAGGTGGCGCTGTGTAATTGTCCGACAATATATATTTATTTATTATTTATAGATGTATTAGGAATCTGTCGATACTTTTGTTGCTTTTCTAAGCAGTCTCCTTTTCTAATCACCGTCGCAAGCGATGGAACTATTAACTGAAAAAATGAGCCTATTCTTCTTTAGATTTCTTTTTAACTCCTTTTTAGAATGTAGCTACGGCATGTTCAGGGTTCATAAAACGAATTCCTATGAGATTATCTTTTATTTTGGGAAATTAACGAAAGTTGCAAGGTCGAGACTGTAAGGAGGAAGACGTCAACAAAAGTCATAATAACTAATGACGTATATTTATATGTCATTAGTTAGCAATGTATAGTTCTCAATGATTTTATTATTTGAAATTTAAAAAAAAAATTCATTGACTACTTTCCTTACTGGCCAATTCTATAAACTCTCCGTGTGACCACAGATTATACACTAGGTACCGTAAGTGGTTGCCGCGTTAATAAACCTTCGAAGACGATTATACATACGAAAACCGAATACTGTGCCGCTTCTTTTGCTCTCTGAACTACGGTTTTTCTTATGGGGAAAAAAATGTGGGCCCTTTACTCTTCAACATTTGATACGAGTATGAATGATTTCAAACGAATGATTTTTTATAATTTACAATTGCCACACTGTTGTTGTTTATAGCAAGGTCAAAGATATCATTCTATAAATTTTAGTATGACCAAGGAAAATAAATATATTCTTTTTTATTCTAATTATTCAACATTTATACTTATTTAATTAAAATGAATTAAGTCTTCAAAAGCTCTTCGTAGTTGATTGACTATTCGTATGTATGTGATAATTATTTAATTAGTTGGCTTCAAATAGATATCCCCACTATCCCAAGGGTGGAAATCACTTTACCTGCGGTCCACAGGAATACGCTAAAGTGCTTTATATACAAACTAAAAGCAGGCTGCCGATTTAATCACCTGCAATGTGAATATACTCATGAATAATAACAAACTTTACTGAGGGACTAATTTCGTAATTGTGGTAAACAAATTAAAATACAAGCATTTTATATGCTGTCTTTGGCTACTATAGGATATACACTGGTTTTAAGTATACTCATTGTTCTATAAAATATGTAAGTGTAGGTATGTTGGTAAAACAATAAAAGATCAGCTAATCGAACAATTTCTAATAATTTAAATTAGAAATTGTTCAATTACAAATCACTTTTGAAGAAAAGTTTTTTTTCGTTTCTATTTGAAGTAGTAAAGTTTTTCTAAATGAAGAATATATTGTTATTTTTCCTTGTTGTATAATTATCGTATTTACATATCGAAGACTTTAAATATGTCTCTAAATGTAAATTTAATCCATAAGGAACAAGAAGGATGCCATTTTTTTCTTCCCTGAACCAAGATATCATTTTGTAGTCATCCTGCTTCGACTTATCGATACATATATGTTTATCCTGCGGCTTACTAATACTTTAAAAATTTCACGTAAAGTCATTGGATTTTCACCGTTTATTGGACTATAATCAATAGGTCAAAAGGTGATAAAATTTTGTATTCTAATCTACACCCTTACGGATTTTATTAGCCTTTGACCCTAAAAGCGGATTTAAATATCTTATATTTAGAAACTCGATTTTCATACACCAGAAATTTCATAATTGAGCCAAATTGCTATAGCTATATAATTAATAGCTTATAAAATCTATTTTACAACCTAAATTTTAAGTAAGATATAGTCAATGAAGGAATCGTAGAATGTAGTTAGTGGCTTAAAATAATTGCTTCAGAAGTTTATTAAGAGAAATCAGGATGATAAATTTGCTAAAGATTGCCGGAGCTATGAAAAAAATATCCAGCAGGGTTCACTTTCATGAAGACATTTTCTAAAACAACTAGCCTAACGTTTTCCATGGACAAAAAGAGTTCAGTTCGATAATTTATTTCTTATGTTAAAGTTGAAATTTTAGATTGTTTCTATTTACCTCTTAGCTATCAAAATGGAAGTATTTATGATAATAAAAAAATGGTTCCTCTCTTATCTTGTTATCTCCAAATTATGGAGTACGAAATAAGAATATCTAATTTAAAATGAAAAACGATTCCTATTAAAAAAATAGGAATCGACTAAACATTTTGTTTTATTTTTTTGACACTGACTATGTAGTTGGCCCCTGAAGGTTGTTACTACGTCGCCGGATGGGAAAGGCGGACGTGAGGTGCCACAGCCTGAAAAAAGAAAAGGCGACTGACTGCACAAGGGAGTTTGAACTTCGGCTCAGGGCGTCGCGGAGCTAAACAATCGAATACGCAGGTTCAATGCCTGAAGGGCCTAAGAGGAGAGACGCCCAGGTACCTGGGCTACTCATTAACTGGTGTATCGTGCTGAAATCCTAGCTTTCTGCACTCAGATCCGCCTAGTACGGTATGTATGGAGTCTTGGGGGTCGGAGTCGGAGAGAAAGGCTAAATATTCCATTTTAGTAATTTAAATATATATATGTTTTTACACCCAAACCAACACGAATACAAATGCACACAAATATTTGTCCTGTGTGTGAATCAAGCCCACGAGCGTTGGTGTTCAAAGAAGCTTCAGCTCGGTGACGCAGTGGTTTATAAATATTACGTCACCGAGCTCCTAAAAACATAAGTGTTTTGGAACTAAGTCACTTATGCGCAATCCTACATTCATAGACCTTATTCTCTTCAGATAATTATTAAGATCCAGATGGAATAGCTAAACTGGCAGCATGTGACCTTACTTGACCAATGTTGAAATCAAGCCAGTGCGTGACTGCATAGTACATAGTAGAACACTATTAATCCCGTATCCCAACGAAATACCTCCTCTTTGCACAACCCTGTAAAACGCTTTCTTAAGATTGACATAATCGGAGAAAACCTTGTAGTCTAGCGCTAGATGGTTCCCCAGGATATTACAGAATTGGAAAACTTGAGCAAATTGGATGTTTTCTATCAGAAGGTGATGTCAGGAGCCTTGGCCGGCGAGCGGGCATGAGAAGACCAATAAATGTTACAGAAGCGAGTGACGTGTGTAAGGATCGGGTCATGTAGTGCTCGTTAACCCTTCGAAACCCGGGTGGTCGTATACGACCGCGAAATGTATGGGAAAACGTATATAACGAGTTCTGACTGCTCAATGAAGTAGAAAACGTAGCAACGGCAAGACGAAGAAGAAGACATATCTGGCTTGTTATCATATTCATTACTTCTGGTCCAATTTGCCTGAGGCTTATATACTAACTCGTAAATGGGTACAAGAAGCTCACGTTGTTCCCCCATGAATATCACTTAAGAACTTTATTTAGCTTTGATACAGTTAATCTGAGTTACTAAACAGTATAAATTAGGACTAAAAAACTTTTACAAAATATCAAGTCAGTAAAACCCAGAACTTGAGATGAAACGCTAAAGTTTTTGCACACACGATACGAACTACATCGATAAAGTTTTAACGTAAACTCTTCTTAGATTGAAATCGTGCTACACATGATCTAGCATAATGAAGTTAGTTCTCTTAGAATAAGTCCTCGTTGACAACAGATATGTAAGAGATTTTGATAAAATGTATAATAATCTTGTAAATATATAGGTCAAGGGTTATGAAAACGCTAAAACACCGGCCTCAGAACACCTGAATTCAAAATATGTACGACGAAAATATATCTATGAGGCTACAAGCTAGAGATAAGGTGACGTCGATTAAGATATGATATCCCACAGTGGATTTAGAGTACTAAACACCTGCTCCTCGAGTACTTATTCCAAGCCTAGTTCATTATTTATGTAGGAAAATATTTACTCAGTAATGATGTTTATGAATCCCATCTGAACTTTCCATTTTAAGGAAAGTTATTGTAATTGCTCCAAAAGACGAAATTCAAATATTATTGATATATTTATTTTAAGTTCACCTGAGTCTTATACGTTCTACACCATTTTTGAGAGTTATTGACTATCGCTTCATTATATGCTTAGATCATTTCTCCGGCGGCACTGGTCACATAAGTAAGGACGGACGTCGTTATGTCGTTATGTAGATCCAGGTGCTCTTAAAAGAGATCCGAGCAGACAACAAATTATACTTTATGATTCACAAGAAATACGTTTTCGTCCAAAAGAGATATTAGGTGGGTATCCACCAAAGCGGAGATAAGCAAAGATATGTATCTTACGTAGTGTGGGGATACCAGGTACCCCGTTGTCTTTTTTAAAAGGCATTTTATTCGGAAAATAAAAACCAAAAAAAATATATGAAATTATATATTTAAGTATGTAATGCTATCTATCTATGCACTTTCCCCATTTTATAGGTAGTTCCATTTTATAGTTAGTCATTGACTCCATTGCTAAAAAAATTGTGGGAGCGAGAATCAATAAAATCTTTGCACGCGATTTGGAATGCTCCGTCGGAATTGAATTTTTTTCCTTACATATTAGACATAGTTGTCCAAATTGCGAAAAAATTAGTAATCTGTTGGAGCAAAGTCTGGTGAGTATGGTGGGTGTCGGAGACATTCCAATCGCTGTCTGTCTGTCGTGAACTGTGAGGTCTAGCGATGTCCTGAAGCAGCAGTGGCTAGATTAATTGACAAGTCTCGGTTGTTGAATAGTGAGCTTTATCAACATGGTTTGCAGTTGTTGACAATACCGATCTGCCGTAATCGTCTGGCCAGATCTTAAGAAGCTGGAATATATGACACCAGCACTGGTCCACTAAACAATCTAAAATACCTTTTTCGGGGTCAACTTTCGCTTGAGACAGGATTTAGCCGATTCTCCTGGGTTCAACCACTGTGATGAGCATTTCCGATTGTCGTACAGGATTCTTTTTTCATCACAAGTAATAATACGATTCAAAATTCGCTCGTTATTGTGACGGTTAAGTAATGTAACGCAGCATTCAATGCGTGTATGTTGGTCTTCACTCAATTTATGCGGTACCCATTTCTCGAGTTTTTCTCTTTTACAATTTGTTTCAAGTGAATTATAAGTATTTTGTCACTCACACCGTATTCTGCCGCTAACTCTGACGTGGTTTGTGATGGATCTGCATCTACTATCACCTTTAATTCTTCGTTGTCAACTAGGGTCTACAGCCGTCCACGGGGTTTGTTCTGTAGATCAAAATTTCCAGAATGAAAACGTTGGAACCAAAAAGACCGTGTTTTCTTTTACAGTAGCTTCCCCATATACATCATTAATTCTTCGAGTTGTTTCTGCAGCGTTAGTGCTACGGTGGAACTCGTGTTCATAAATAACGCGATATTTTAAGTTTTCCATATTGTGAACAGGTTGATGTCAAAGAAAAATGAAATGGCGTAAAAACAAATCAATCACTAAATTTGGAGTACAAATACACAAGCCTAAATTAAAAATAAATTTTAATTTGGAATTCCTAACCAAACGTCAGATATTTGAGATCAAAGTGGCCAGTTTGACAAAACGCCAATTTCCTATGTAGGGACCTAATATATGTTCGTATTTTTTTTTATACAACTTGATTGGCAAAAAGCATGCGTGGTATGCATGCATGGTAAGCGGTCCGCAGCCTATTGACGTTCGGGGGTTAAATACCACGGGGATGTTACTCGCTCGCTGCCAATCTTGTGACCTAAGACTGTTTCGTCATAGTACTCAGTTATTTCTCTGCCATATCTCACCCTTCAAACCGGAACACAGCTATATAAATATATCTACTTAGCGGTAGAAATAGATGAGACAGAGGTACCCAGAGACAGAGGTATGCAGACGACTTTTGTATAAAGTCTCCCTCTGGTAAATATATCGTTCTCAATTAATCCGAGATTAATTTTAAAGGGTTAATAAAAGATATTATTACCAAAGTGAAGCTGGAAATTTATTCGATGCATGGCGAACATGAATACGGCTCGTCTGATTTGAAGTGATTTGCGATAATGAGCAAATAGCAAAATAATTAGTCACTCTCTCTTTTCACTCTCAATACTTCTCCAGTAGGAGTGATTCTTGTTAAATAATTTGTCGCAAAGGTCGAAACCTTAATTATTTTTGAAAACTTGAGGAAAACGTACAAGAATTTGTGTAAAAATATTTTAATTTTTTTTATGAATAATAATACAATTTTTTTATGAAGAAATAAAAAATTTAAACTAAATTTCATCATTACTTCATTCTTATCGTTACCTACTAACTCATGCTCATCATTACCTACTAATCAAAAAAAAAAAAGAAAGAAAATCGGTTGATATACAGGGAAAAAGTTATTGAGTGTGTACAGTTTTGTCATTGTCTATTTATACTCATATACAGTTACGCACGCAGGTTGTGTACAAAAATAGCTGGCTAACATATTGACCAATAGTCTTAGATGTTGTGCGCCGTGTAGGTTTTCTTAAATAACATACCATTACGACTGGCATCAGGGCTTCAAAATGTTTTTCTCCTTTGTCGTTTTTATTCTCAAATTTATTTTTCAATCGCATCGGAACAAAATACAAGTGAATTTAAAAATGTTTTAATGTCGGCAAAATGAAGAAAAGTGAGTTAAGAATTTAGAAACGTTTACTTACTTTTTATAAAAGCTAAGAGGTAAGAGTATCAGAAATCTCGGCAACATTCATTTTAGTTACTTATAAAAATATTCGAGCCGAGCTCCAATGTGTCGTAAAGTAAATAAACGGAGGAGCCGCGGAAATGGAAAAATACGAGATATCGGTTGTGTTATGGTACTTTATTAATACTGGGGAGTATGGGTCCGTCTGGGAATAAACTATTCCTTATATTTAGCCAATTGTTATATTCTACCTGTTTGCAAAGTTGTGCGTTATTTTAATTTATTATTTTTTAGCATCCATTTGAAGCTATGTCAATGCGTTTATTTTTTTGAAAACACCATTTAATTAAATTTTATTTCATGCGAAAATTTATTTTATATATCAGCCGCATTTACATCAAAACGATTATGCAGTTTATTGTTTTCTATACATTATTAAACTTACTATTTATACCAAAGCGAACCAACAATAAATACTGTTTGTGTATCGCTAACTCTCGGCGGCCGATTATGTGGTTCACATTCGGCGGCGGTTATCAATATGTTCGGTATGAACGCATTCTATGTGGGTTATGATTGAGTACACAACAGTCATTTCCGAGCTTAATTTTGTTATTCTCCGTTCACTAAGGTGTTTTTAATAAGTATGCATTTCAGTTTAAAGAAATATCATTTAGTAACAGAACAGTTATAATTGGGTAACAGTGACCTACAAACAGGTAAGACGGAGGTATATTGTTATTGTGAATAGTTTGATTAAATGACATATAATTTATTAATTATAATAATTATTTTACATAACAAATTACTAGGAGCGTTGCAAAATGGCTGTTACTTTATTTGAAGCTACCCGCCGAAAATTATCTGAAGTAACCGGTCTATTTTACCCGGCATGAGCTTGCGTCTCGAATTTCAACGAGAGACGTGTGGACGAGCTCTGTGGCGGAGTGGTTAGCAATACGTATTGATGTGATGGAACCCACTCACTTTCCTGATTAAATGACATATAGTTTATTGATTAATACCAATTATCTGAAGTAACCAACTTATTTTACCCGACAAGAGCCTTCATTTCTAACGTTCGGCTATTACGATTAACACTAACGCGTGGGTCCGATTCTCACACAGGACAAACATTTGTGTGCATAAATATGTCTGTTTGTATTGGTCTGGATATTTTCAAGAGAGGTTGAGCGTATTGAAGCAGCCCGTCTGGGATTGTAACTCCACCTCATAGAAAACCACAGCCAACTAACGCGTCACTAACTCTACGCGTTGGATTCATATCCCCGCGCACGTCTATCAAATGACCGGGATTAAAATCCAAGAATATAGTAAGAATAATAATAATCCCGCAGGGCAGCGTGGCGAGGTGTTGGTGCGTAACGACACCACGGATAACCAAGTGCTCCAGAGAGTCGATCAGGGCCTTCGCCTCCGGTGTGTCTTCATCGGTCGGAGTGAAAAGTCAAGAAGACTCTCAGCTCTGGCTTGCCTTCATTGGCCGTCCAGAGAGGAGTCGATAGAGTATATTGCTCTAGCAGGTGATAAGCTCCAGGGGTGGAAGTGTTAAAGGGCATAACGCCGCGAGTAACTTCGGAGAAAGCGCAGCACACCTCTCGACACCCCTGAGTCACTCACATCGGCGTTGCCCCCGGCCGACTTTCTCTGGCATTTCGGGGGTCCATCTAGTGAGTGGCGAGCCACCGCCTGCCGAAGTAACATCAGATAGGATAGTTTGGCAGGTGTCAGTCTATCTTCTGTAATAGCTCATTACTAATAATCCCTCCAGATCTCATTTCAATAGCTTAATTATTTCCGACACATTTGCAACACCTGCCGTGACCTGTTCGTGGGTATATCCTCTCATTGATATCCCTTCGAGCAGGCCACAGCTAGTATAATACATTACATCTTTCTTTGCGAAGGGGCCTCTACGCGTTGGATTCATATCCCCGCGCACGCCTATCAAATGACCGGGATTAAAACCCGTGAAATAAGAGATAATAATAATAATAAAGATCATTATTGCTTGTTAAGTGTATAATAAAAATGGTGTTCACATAGGGATAACAGCTTTTACAACCACCTTCACGGGTATTGCAATTTATTATTAAATTAAATATTAACATGCATGTTCATTTTTATCGCACTATGACGTCAGTGACGCATGCATATAAAAAGTATGACAATATTATTTAATGTCAAAATATTCACTTAAATTGTAAAACACATTTGTGTATTAACCATTTACGGAGTCTTATGGCTAAGATAGTAGTAGGTGACTGTCTAAATTCTGAGGGAATTTTATTATTATTTTTGAATTTGGAAATGAGATCGCACCAGCCGTCTCTTTCGATTTTGATAACGACAATTCACAGTCAGTGCCCACTACTACTGTGTTCGCACAGCACATTCTCTAGTTTACATTGCATATGAGTATGATCGTCGTGTATCGTGAAACATCAATAAAAATGTTAAACATTCAGTAGAATATTTGATCAATACCAACATAAAGTCTCTAAGGGTTTCTTTTTCCCAAACATTGTACATATATTATGTCACAACAGATTTAATCTAATAAGGCAGGAATGGGAGGGCCGCATTCCATGTCACGCTTTGACACAAGCTTTGCGTGCTATGTAATATGTTTTAGTATGTAACTGTTATGCCAGGGTATAGATATATAAGCAATTTTTAGATTAACGCATTTAGGCCTTTTTAATACGCTTTTATTAGCTCTACCTGCAACTATGTAAAAAATCTTGGAAATAAAATTTAAGCCACATCTCAGTTTTCGATTGAGCTGAAATTTTGCATACACGTTATATTTGGATGGTAATGTACTCATATATACTACCTAATATAATACCTAAGTGACGTTATTCTAAATTCAATATGGCGAACTCTTAAAGATGGCGGATTAGGTATTTTTTATGCACTTCCTTGACATGGGTATGAAATGAAAAGACATGCTGAGAAGAATACGTAAAATAAAATTACGTCACACTAAATTCAATATGGCGGACGCCCCAAGTAAGTATGTTTTAGTATTATTTGAAACTGTAATATTTTATTCCGCATAATTACCAAGACTTGCTCTAGAGCGTTAACTGATTTGATTGCAAATCTTTGAATCTTGTAGCGATTCGCATTTGTGTGAGTGCAATGACTTAGATAGAACTTACTGCTTATCTCTATGCGTACATTCTCTATGCGTATAGTACACGTTGATTGTAGAATATGTCGCAGATATTGGTCCAACTAAGGTCTATTTGTATTAATCAAGTTTCTTAGCATTATGACATGTTGTATGCAATATTTTTTTTTTGTTATTAGTGAGGTAGTCTCTTCACCTGAACAAGTGTAATCAGAGTTTCAGGTCTTACGGGTATATCGCTACAGTGGCTGTTATGTCCTTACTACTATGGGTAGTTATTTTATTAAGGGCGGTAGAGTAGGAATTACAAACGATAGGTTATTCATAAACCTCTAGCCGAAGGCTTTCATGACTCCAGTTTGTAATTCTTGCACTGCCTGTGTAATATACAATTCTTATCACACTAGAAATTGTTTATATTTTCTATTTCTTCTGCATCTTATATGTCATTCATTTTCTTATCTCGTATATCTGATCTGGTTTATGTTGCCTATTAGCCTGATCTACTCTGTAAATTTGACGAGCTCGGTGGCGCAATGATTAGTAAAGCTACGAGTATTTTGACACCAACGGTCATGGGGTTAGATTCACACATAGGACAAACATTTGTGTGTATTAACATGTCTGTTTGTCTTGGTTTGGATTTTCTTAAGAGAGGTAGGGCACTATAAAGTAGCCCATCTGGGCAAGTACTTACAAGTCACAGAGAACCACAGCCAAATAACTGCCCTGTAGGGTTGTGTGTTCCTGCTACTGAGTGAGTTGCTGTGTTAGCAGCAGAGCTGTTGTGTTAGTGGTATCGCGCGAGTGATACTTAATGTATTGCAAGCGTTCATAGGCTACTAACCGGTTTACATCATAGGTGTACCATATGCTTGTATACCTGACGTTGTATAAAAAAAATGTCTCATATATATCTTACCTTTTATATATTTATTTTGAAAGTATTAAGTTACAAAGGGCAAAATTTAAAACTAAAAATAACTTGCTTTCTTTAATTTAATACTTACATAAGATATTACGTAATTAATTTACGCCCGCAAGTGTATTAATTTACCATACGGTCCGATTTAGCTTCGTGTTATAGCAGTGTTTACGAGCAAGTGATAAAAAAGTCGTGATGTCTTAATATTAAGTGTTCTTACAACGGACGGTTGTGGCCTTTTAGTATTACGGGTATGCCGTTACTAAGGTCCTTGTGTCTTAGTATTATCACAGTAGAGACATAATATAACGATAGGCCCGCTAGCGCACTTAGTCCCTTTTTACATTATTTACTAGCACTCGCGTTAGATCTAGGGACATCAGCTACCAGCTCGAAGTGTTGGCGACTTCTGATTTGACTATACTTCATAGAATCTGTTACTGCGTTTCTGAGGGAATGTGACAGTCTGACTTATCTTGAACTTATCCTACCCTATATAAATATTATACTGTGGTGGAGGTACGGTTTGTTTTACAATGGATGTTCCGAATTCACATTACTGGTATATAGTGACAAAGATCCTTGCGACGTAGTATTTTGAGTATATCGTTAAAAAGTGCGTTGCGATTTAGTATAGTGGGTTTATCGTAAACGAAGTATTATTTCATTTTAATTTAATTTTTCGAAAAGGAACATGTTGTAAATTTGAAACCAATTTATCTATGTTTGCATGTCGTGTGGTATTGTAGCGCTTAAACGATTGGTTATCTATCTATCTATATCTTTAGATTAAATTCCTTGTGAGGTAGGCAGAGAAGATCAAGCGCTACATGTCTCGTTCTATAAACATCTCACACCCTTCTATAATATTCACAGCTATGCTTGCACGCTCGCTGGTTCCCGGAGCTCCTGATATAATATTCTAATAAAACACGGCGAATTTGGTCATAGTAGTTGAGTTTCGGCCTTCTTCAGCTCCTGCATCCTTTAACTTTCGTGTTGTATATCTATTTGTCAATCTGTCCTTCTAAATTCTTTCCACATTTTGAAACTAATGGAACTAGCTCTTCTTATCTTATCACCGACACTTTCTTTTACATTACCAACTATATATCTTACATGGATATTCGTTGCCATCTTAATTGCTTATCTCAGCTTCAAAAGATCGCGGAGTCCTGGACAGGGTGCGAAGGATCTTCACACCGGGCCAGCTTTGTCTGCTTTATAAGACTCAAGTTCGGGCCTGCGTGGAGTATTGCTCGCATCTCTGGGATGGTTCCGCAAGTATCTTTTCGAGGCTCTCGATAGATTGCAGCGACGGACTATCCGCATATCAAAAGGTCACCGAAAACCTAGGACCTCTTCAACTTCGTATGAACATTGGCTCGCTAAGCTCTAAAGAACTATTTTCTCTTATTTCTCCCTCTCCCTTCCATCATAGAACCACACGTGCAGGCTTGCGATGTCATTATTCCACTGTTAAGAATATTTCTTCGCGTTTTAATACGCATAATAAGTTCGGCAACTCCTATCTCTGCCGTACTATTAAAAAGTGCAACGCCTTGCTGTCACATGTGCTTCCTCCTTCCTACAATATGGGATCCTTCAAACGAAGGAGCACCTTGCGGGCCAGCGTGGCTGCATCAACTGACAGGACACTGTAGATTTTGTCAGTTGCCGCTGAGATTTAGGTTCTTCTTTTTGCTTATCATCAGGCGAAGCTTATCCTTATTGTGAACGGGGTCTACGACCAGCAAGACACAGGTTTAATTCTTATTAAATCAGCTTGCACATAAAAATAATTAACTACTAGTGAGTGCTAAGAAAAGTGTGAATGGAGCGTTGGGTAAACTTCTAGGCTATAAAAACTTGAACCTTAAAAAATATATTAAAATTATTAATTATAAATAATAAAAGTTAATTATTTTTATGTGCAAGCTGGTTTAAAAAGGATAGTTTTTCCTAGCTGTTATGTTTCATGAAACTCCATTCGGACTTAATTAACTAGCACTTAATTTCCCTTGTAATCTTAGCTACCCTGCCATCGCCGCATTCTTCTTATTAATGCATAAAGTGCGACGTGATATTCGTACTACGAATTTAATGCGTCATTAGATTCCTGTGACAATTATAGTCATAATTTAGGTGTATTTTGGTAATAAATTTTAACAGTAGTTTATTGAAAAGACGACATCGTGTTCTGCCAATTAGTATCATTTTCTAATTTTGCGTAAATTTTGATTAAATATGATATTTGATGAATACTTGACCTGTATGCGGGGTTGTACCTTATATTATTTATTTAGATAGCAACACGTAACCGATTGTGATTATACTTTTTTTATCGATTGAGAAACTACAACAATATTATATGTAGATATATATACATGTATCTCTGTTTGTTTTTTTAAATGATTCGCCGCCTCGTTGACTCTAAGTTTTCCTTACCTACCTTATCTGTCATAATTAACTTAGTAAGTATTACCTAAATGTACAACTAACTACTTACTTATATCTTACTTAATAAAATAAAAGTAAAAATTGTTAATTCAGATAATTTCAAATCCATACAAAATAATAAGTACAGTTTAAAATTAAATTATATAAATTAAATTAAAGGGAGAACTTCATATTATTTATTACTTCATATTAATGAAAATTCCCAATAGGTAATACACACCACTCAAACCACACTTATACACACACTCAAATCACATAAAATAAGATTTCAGCACACTCTATCATATTCTTTCTTACAATCAGTCGTACACCCAGAAACATAGAATATATAATAACAGTAAAGTATAATAACAGTAAATTAAAGTTATAAATTATTAACCATTACAAATCATAATGTACCACGTCGAAGAGGGGACTCTTCTAATACAGGGTTTTATAACTTAACAAAAGAGATCCCAAACCATGTAACTGAAACTTGTAATAACGAATAAAATATTTTGTATTTGTAAGGGGAGTTTGGAATGTTGTTATGTTCTGTGTAATGAGTTAATCTTTGTTCGCGATCATAAAGGGTATACGACTCTAACGCTCTATGCGAACGTTGGCAAATTATGCTCAATTTTTTTTTTATTTTTTTGATAGCACAGTATATTTGATAACTGCACAGTCTTACTGCATCACTAGGTAAAAAATGCCATGTACGTAAATGCCTTGCTACGATTTTATTATACGTATAAATAAATGACTGAAGAAGATGGTGCGCAGCGGGACCTGGACCCCATGGCAGTATCCAGCCCTCATAAACTACGCATGTTTACGATCAATACTTCCACGGGGCACATTCCCACTCGTAAAATGAAATAGACCTTCCTAGATTATGCGTTTTACCTACGTCTAGTTTGCTGTAATAATATCAGTTGAAATTTTTATTTGTCCCTTTTCCTTACATAATAATTATATTACAATTTATTTCGTAGTATTTGCATAGCAACATTGTAGAAGAATATTTTTTACCTAGTAATGCAGTAACACTGTGCAATCATCAAATATACTGTGCTATCAAGAAAATAAAATAAAGCCAATTAAAACAAACAAATTTTTACTGTGCGATGTGCAAAAAATATTGAAGATTTTTTGACTTAGAACAGTTTAAAATTCACAGTATATTCAGACGGAGCTGCGGGACTATTTTATCACTTGTAAATTTTTTTAGTATATTTCAGATCAAACATTTATGGGGTGGAAGTAGATTACCATCTGCATATAATTCCTGCGACATTTATATATCATTTTAATGAGGATGGAGAAGATGCAATTTTGACGATAAAGCAAAATATTTCGAGACATAAACTTAACTTGTTCAAGATCCAGGAGACGAGCAGCAGCGTCCTGTGTACATTGGTAAATTACTGTGGTTGGCAACCCGCCTGGCAAGTGTGGCAGCTATGGCAAACGCTCCTCTATGAGTACAGGAACGAGACGGTCCCCAGTCAGGCAGTCCCGCTGATACTGACTCCGGTAGCCGATGGGATCGCGGTGGCTAGGTGGAGCTGTGAAGCTCGCTGACGCCCGTGGCTGGACTGATACAGTATGGGGAGGGAAGTTGGAAACATATGAAGATATTACACCGGCGTTCTAAAATGTGCAAATCAGATTTTTTTGGAAATAAAACGGAAAGATGATGTATGTAAGGATGATTTGTGGAATGAAAGCGAGTGTGATATATGAATGTGTTTATTTATATAGTATTGTGACGATTTAAAAACAAAAATGTGTATAAAATATTGTGTAAAAAGTGCCTTGCCAACGGCAGGGGTGTTTTATTAAAAAAAAAGAAAAGAAAAGATACTGACTCCGGTAGCGGTCAGAGTATCGGTAGGACAGAGGGTGTTAAGAAACCCAGGTTTCGACGCCGCGGATACTACCATATCGGACTGGCTCAGGCGACATACAACGTAAGAATGAAGATCCATTGGGATATAAATTAAAAGGCGTCGGGTTTACCATCGGTATACCAACGAGGCAGCAAAATTCTAAATATCGAGGCTGTGTCGACGAGGGTTACGTAGGTACCTTATACTTAAACAGTATTACCAAATCGGGCAACGAAACCAAAACGAATTTCTTCTGATCTATTTCACGGAGAAGGAGGGGCTCTTTTCGATGAACTTTTTCTAAAGCTGGACAGATCTTGTCTGGTGAAGTCTACGCTCCGTCCCAAACGGCTTTGGCGCCGTAGATAATATACATACCCTCCGTCAGGTTATACAGAAGGCTGAGGAATATAATCTGGCCTTGTGTCTGGCGTATGTGGACTATGGAAAAGCGTTTGTTTCGGTTAAAATATGGACGGCGCTACAGTCTCTCTAGTGATGCCGAATTGACTATTGCTATATACATCGAAGCGCTGAAGTGTTTGTCGGTAAGGTAAAGATGTGCGAGTACAGGACCAGAGCACAAAACCGTTCCAAGTGCAAAATGGTGTTAAACACGGCTATGTTATATCCTCGCAACTCTGCACTGCGGCATCGGGAGATGTGTTCAAGCTCTTGGATTGGAAATGATATGGTGTAAACATCAATGATGAACACATTACTCATCTTCGATTTGCCGACTATGTAAATCTCATGGCGAAATCTCTCGAGGATATCAGTGTTTTGCTCAGTGAACTTAATCTTTAGAAAAGTACGGTGCATTAAAGCTGGCTGTCGGGGAAAGTACCTCCACCTTGTAGAAAATCGCAGCCAAATAACAAATTTCTGAACGATTGTTGTGTTCCTGCTTGTAAATGAGGCCAGCAGTTCCTTAGAAGTTGCTGTGTTAGCAGCACAGGTGGCATCGCCCGAGTGATACTTAATATATTATACGATAATCTCCATTTCATGGGTCATCTCAAATTGCGCGTTACAAGGACGACATTCGAGGACCTTTTTTCCTCAGCGGTTGACGGTTCTCAACTCTATACGCAGTGTGGGATGTGGACGTCACTCCACTAAAGGGAGTGACGTCCTCGAAAAATTTCTAGGGAGTCGATTGATGGAGGTGGCTCAGGATCGTTTCAAGTGGCTCTGTACATGTAGGCAGAAATGATGATGACGGTGAATTAAAAAAAAAAGTTAAAACGACAACAACTTCTATTCATATCCCTGTTAGAATGTCTACTGGGGATGACTTTAAAAAAGTCGGTTTCACTTTTTTATTTAAATGTTTTTATACAAAACATGGCGGTTGGTCGCGATACGATATAAAATTTAACATTACTCGAAACGTCCGAATTATCGAGTTGAATCATATCGCTTAATTTAACATTAATAGGCTTATAGAGATCCAAATTGAAAAAAGGAAATCCGAATCAGATTGAATATAAATCAGTGCTGGCTTGGCGAATTAACGGTATTGGCGATTTCAGCTGCGGCTTTGCCGGGGATCTAGGCGATAACATCGATATGCCCAAATGAGAAGAGAGGAGGAACGTTTTGCAGAGAATCTGTATTGATGACAAGTTATATTATCTCTGAGAAATGACCTCATTAATGATGTTAGCTTTATTATATCATAGTACAATGTACATTAAGTGTGGTAGCGTGTGAATTACAAATAGGTAAGTCAGAAGGCTGAGGTAAATTGAAAGACTGAGTTCAATTTGCTTTCATGATTCCAGATTCTAATTTTTGTATCGCGTGTATACAACACGATGTTTTTCATTATATTTGAGAGGAAATAAACATAAATTTATGACTTTATATGAAAATACACTTTTGAGTTAAGTCTTTAAGGTTTGGTCAGACAGCGGACGGGGCGGGACGGCGACGCGACGCTGACGGGACGGCGGCGCGACGTGGATGTCACACAGCGCGACGCGGTGTGACGGTCCCGTCAGCGTCGCGTCGCCGTCCGGTCCCGTCCGCTGTTTGACCAAACATTCGGCGTTTCTCGAATTACAAAGCTGGCGTCTCGTCGGGCGCGACGTGATGCGTCCCGCTGTCTGTTTGACTACTGAAGTGAATACTCATAGAATACAACGAGATGCGTCGCGCCCGCGCCCCGTCACGCCGTGCTCCTGTTGTGCTCACGCCGGGTGCGGCGGCGCCGTGACGCGCCCGTCAACGTCGTCGCCGTCGTCGAGCGCGACGGCGCGGTGTCACAGCTTCTATATAAATTAGTACATTACAACTGCTCATGTTGCGTCAGCGTCGCGTCGCCCCGTCCCGCCTCGTCCGCTGTCTGACCAAACCTTTAGATTGTAGCCTACAAACTGAATATTTCGTAGTCACTTATAGATGTTAGTACGAAACTCGTCAAAACTCAAATGAAATAATAGTCGCATAATTACATAGATTATGTCATTTACATAATTTTTTTAGTTTATAACTAATATACACTCATAATTGATCTATTTTAAACAACAGATGCTTGTGAAATAGTAAAAACAGCAAGAACTATTTGAAGGTAATATTTGTTTGTAAAATATAGGACACATTTTCTTCACTTATTAAATAAAACAGTTTTAAAAAGAAAACAATAATGATGAATTCTAATGAGTCACCGAATATTTTTAATTTTTATATAATCCCTTCAAAGTAATTTTAAATAATCGCGTCACTATAACAGCGGCACAAACTTAAAATACAAATTTTTCAAATAGATTAAATATAAAACCTTTTCGACCATAGATCAGGTATGAGAAGTGTATGCCATTTATTTTTTCGCTACATACGTGCAATGCAGGTGGCATATATACATACCATCCACCCGATGTAAAGCGGTTACCGTAGCAATGAATGCTTGCATCACTACAATAAAATATCGTTCGCTCGTTACCTGCGTTGCTGCTAATACAGCAACTCCTAGGAGCTTACTGGTAACCTTCTTCTAGATCTCTGATCCAGTACATACTGGATTAATATGGAGAACAATTTCTATTCCTGACAAATAGAGTAGGTATACACTCTATTTGCGTCCTAAACTTTATCAAATTTCTTCAGCAGTTTTTGCGTGAAAGAGTCACAAAGATCTATACATCCTCATAAACTTTCACATTTATAATATTAGTAGTATTTTCAGTATTGGAATTCTGATCGAGTTATGTACGGATTGACAGAGCGCGGCGAGGCGGGGTGATGATCCCACTGGGGCGGACTGGGCGAGGCGTTGCAACTGGCCGTAATTTATATTTTAATCAACGGTCGCCGCTCACCGGATATGACTGACGTCCGCTTTGAATGCGCCAACGCTCTATTTATCCCTATAAATATTCCAGAAGCGATTGGCTTTAACCCCACTGCGATACACAACTCAAAGTCTATATACACTAATACCATTTTTCACTGGATTAGATTGCTTTATTGCAGCTCGCATGTACTTATAACGTATTAACTTACTTCCTTTAACAGCTTTTGGCTCGATTCCAACCGAGAAGTTAGAATACAAAACTTTGTTTTCACTAATCAACCATTTTCTACGGTTTTACTATTTTCCTTTTAGTCTGCCCTATTGTTCGTTCTTGAATATAAGTGTTAATGGTTTAAGTGGCAGAGTATATCATATCTTTAAGTGTTATATGATCCGAAGTTTGTTTGCGACTATCGTTGATTTTCTGGATTATCTATTCTCATAGCCCAATGTCCCATTGTTGTTTTTGGAGCGGAATCAATGGTATCCGGTATCCAGATAAGTTAGAATTGTTTAGCTTTAACTACAAAATACATCGCAGTGCAAAACATATCCAGCGTTATTAATTATGACTATATTAATGTAATTACTGTATTTCGATAATTGTTTGAATTTTGATAAGGAATTAGAAATGTAGGATTGCGCGTGGGGACTTGGTGGTGATACTGTCTGCTGAATGCGAAAAAAACTAAAATATTGGTATTTGAAAGAGAGGAAACCAGAACAAATATTAGGATTACGGTTGATGATAAGTGTTGAAACAAGTGGATGAGATTGTATATCTCGGTTGCGTTTTCAGCAGGGATGGAAGGTACATCGCTAATGTGGAAAGACGAATAAGTGCTGGGAATGGTTAGAATGGAGCATTAAGAAAATTTATTGCCACTTTAAGCTTGAGCCAGAAGGCACAGCTCGCTATACACAACACATAACTGATCCCAACGCTAACTTATGAAAGTTAGAGCTAGATATGGCAGAGAAAGTATAAAAGTAGGATAAACGCGGTAGAAATTACAGCCAAAATTAGTGACGTAATGCTTGTAGACCGCCTTCGCAATGATTACCTATAATCAGAGTTGGTTTGAAAGAGAGTATCAGTGTTATAATAAGAAAAGACATGCACCTTTGGTTCGGACATGTAGATACCGATAACGAAACAGATATAGAACGCTAAAGTAGAAAGACGTTGTAGTTGAGAAATGCCACGACTTACCTGTTATGACCTATTTGATTGTGTTTTATCAGAAGGTTCTAAAAACTTACGAGTGTGCGTTAGAAGAGCTAAAGCGAGTGAAATGTGTAAAGACCAAGTCATGTGACGGTCGGGTCTCTTTGCGATACGCAAAGAGACCCGCAAAAGACCCGCAAGAGATCGCAAAGGATTTGCCGTGAAGTTATACATAGCCTTTGTTATAAAGGTATGCATTCCAAAATTTATATTTAGTCCAAAATAACAATTTCTTAAATTATAGAATAGGAAGGAAAGAGTCCTTCAATAAATTTATCTGATATAGTTGTTTACTTTGTAATAACAGTGCAGCTATGATACTTTCGATTTATGCATTCGACAAATAAAAGTACAACAATACATAAGCACTGGGAATCCGTCGCGCATCCTCGCTTTTTGAAGAATATATTTCGCAAAAATGTTAATAAATTATTCCGGAAGAGACGGCCATTGAATATGTAAATATGATTAAATGTTTCAACTACATTCACTTTGCATTTTCATTGAGCTCTTCATTACGGAGTCGTGACGCTGGAATATCGCAGTCCGCGTAAAGCACAGACAACTCTAGGAAAAATAAAACATGTGAAGACAAAATTGTATACGGTTAAAATCTAAACTTATTTCATTCAGCTTGGTGCAAAGAGTATTTGGTATACAAGGCTCAAGTCTGTTGGCACATGAAACAAGCATTTGAAACTGATATACCTTAGGTCTCAAGTATCTGGATACCGTCTAATGTTCAGAGACGAACTGTGGGAATTATTATTAATCCCAAGCTTACATATGGTATTGAGTCTTTAATTCTGAAGAGGAAGAGATGGTGTCTTTTCACTTGTTCGATAGATTCACGGGTATGTTCAGACGAGTTATTTAATGTGATATTACAGCTTTTTTGTATAATCATACTGCTAGCCATCCTCACACATTGGAATCTAAATATCACAACGGAATATAAGAAAAAAAGGGACAGAGGTAACTGCGTAGTGCCACGCTGTCGCGATTCCAAGTAATTGGCACCAAGTATATCATCAAAGTAATTATTACCATATATCGTTTCCTGAATAAATGATAATGGTTCACTGGGATAAAGGAAAATATGAACACTCGTTTGCTTTCCATTGAACGCTCGCATCGTTCAAGCGACGACGTGCGTGCAAGTATTTAATTAAAACACCATGAAAATATGGACAGAATATTTCGCTCGCCGCGAGTCCACTAATGCAACCATTTCGGCAACCAATGTTGCCAATATATTATTAGTATTTTTGGGATGTGTCGACATTACGCATAAATCGTTATAGAATCAACGGTGCGGTTCCAAAAAGATTTTCCCCCATGAACTCCTCATATAACCTAACAAACGAGTAAACGAGTTAGAATCAGTCACTAAACTAAATGTAAAATTTATGTTCACAATACATAGAGAATTTCCTACTTTCCATAGCCAATATATTGTGATACCTTTCTACGATTTTGACAGATGTCGATAATCTTGATCTTGCGTTTTAAGTTTATCAATGCAGGAGGAGTGTTTTTTGTAATAAATGTGTTTTTAACAAAAAAAAAAACATAACGACAGCGACACGTGTTTCACCTTTCCACGAGGCATCGTCAGGCGCTGTAGACGTTAATCGTTAGAATAACATGTTACATGTGACAAATCCATCATAGTGCCGTCCCTTATATTGAAAGGGTGGGGGTGGATGGGGTGAATGAAAAGATATTTAAGGGAGGGGAGATGCTTAGGTCAGTCTGTTTGTTCATAAGAGTAATTTTAGACTTTTTGTTTGATAATTTCTACTTGTTCCCTAATATTTAATTTTAAACCTTTACATATCTATGGTGTGTAAAATTTGATATGTATTATTGGGGGATAAACTATGTTCTTTGTCTATGAGATTTTCGGCGAAGTGCGATCTTTCTGGGAGATTGTTTTTATACGCCGATACGTGTTGGTGAAATCGTTTTTGAAACGACGACCAGTTTGACCGATATAAACATGTTAACATGCATCGCAGAACAGCTTATAGACGCCGGATTTTTTATTAGGCGGTATTTTATCTTTAGTGTTACAAAGTGATTTGAGTAAATTACGGAATACGGAGAGCAACGTGTATGTTATTTTTTCTATATATGTGAACTATCTTGTCAGTGGTTTTTCCAAGGTATGACAAACTCGCAGTGTATTTTTTTTCGAAATATTTGGAACCGCGTACAGTAGTCTATTAACTACACTTCTCTTTTCTTCTTAGTCCATTGATGGCTGACTTATTTATGGATAATTACGAACGCGAATACATGATCGGTAAATCACACATATTCTATTACTATAGACATCTCGACCATATTCTCATATGTTGGACAGGTACCAATCGTCAATTGGATCACTTTGTTTCCAAATTACCTAAATAAAATCGACGCTAAATATAAATTCACTTTAGAAATAGAACAAAATAGTTAGTCCATTAATTTTTCGGTAAGTATCGTAATGGGTTTACGATACTTACCGAAATATAAATATTTACTCATATTGATACCATTCAGCCACCTTTGTCAACACAAGCTCGCAGCGTATAAAACTATGATACACTGTTTGATGAGCGTTCCATTAAGTATGGATAATTACAACAAAGAACTTGAAGTAATATATCAGATCGCGAAGTCAAATGGTTATTCCAAATCTACTATCAATAAATTATTGCGTAAAAAGATGAGTATGTAGTGTCGTTAATAGACTACTGTACGCGGTTCCGAATATTTTGACAAATAAATACACTGCGAGTTTGTCATGCCTGGAAAAATCACTGACAAAATAGTTCACATATTTAAAAAAAATAACATGCATGTTGCTCTTAAATCTCATAATTCACTCAAATCACTTTGTTACACTAAAGATAAAATCCCGCCTAATAAAAAATTCAGCATTTATAAGCTGTTCTGCGATGAATGTGAACATGTTTATACTGGTCAAACTAGTCATAATTTTCAAAAACGATTTCACGAACACGTAACGGCGTATAAAAACAGTCGCCCAGAAAGGTTGCACTTCGCCGAACATCTCATAGACAAAGGACATAGTTTATCCCCCACTAATACATATCAAATTTTACATACCATAGACAAAGGTTTAAATGTACAGCTTGGCAAAAAAGAGTTTGCCAAATATGAGGGCGCTACTGTCATACATATGGCCACCCTTTAGACGACGAAAAAAACGATAGTGATAAAGATCTAATATAATATTTATGACATTACGTAGGTGTGTAAAATAATAAAGAATAAAAACAACAAGTATTACGAAACGATCATAAATCCGACAGGAAAGTAGTGTTGCCATAAAAAAAATATTAGGTTCAGCTATCACCATGGCAAACTCTTTTCTGCCAAGCTGTACATACTCGTATATATCTTAGTGAAATTCAATATTCCGAGAACAGTCATAAGTTTAAATAATCTAACTAAACGATTTATTTTTCTACCTTACGGAGAAAATGGGCATCTGATGATCGTCTCTGATGGGTACTACCTGAACAGTTTTTAATAGATAAAAACAACTACAAATATTGTTAACAATTGAATATTTGACAGCTCTAACAATAAAATATGAAATACGATGATTGGAGGAGCGTATATTTATTTTATTTATTTAAAATCATGCAATGTTTTTTTTATATTAATAAGATAAATTATAGAGATAAATTATAAATATTATATTTATCCAAAATTAATATGTGATTTTTATTTGTTGATTACAAGATACGAAATTTGGGGTCATGTTTGTACATGGTGAAACGCTGCATTTCTGTAATGCGCGAATAGTATTACCACTTGTCGTAGTAGATGTTATAAAGACGGTGTATGTGCTGACGCGCAATGATATTAGCATATACTTTTATGAAGATACGCTAAATGATATTTCTTTTTTAGTTCGTGAAATGTCGTAATTTTGGAGTACTTGACTCATAATCAGATTTAGAATCAATGTCAACCAGGAAGCACCAAGTGCAAAATTTAAAGATATTTTCATTCAATAAGACTAACAAAGTAAATCGTATTACATTTATTCCATTTTTTTTCTGCACACTAAATCCATTGCTAGCAGCAATATATAAATAATATAAAGCCGATATTTAGAAGTGCCTGTGTAAACACGAAACAATGAATTCATAAAAAGAAATAATATCCACATATGCTCCTGAATCCGGGTATAACAATGTTCATAGAAATATTAGTAAGCGCACCGTTTAAACAATACATATAGAGATTGTGGAAAAATTACTGCTATAAATTCACTTACCATGACCCATAAAAGTAAAGGGCTGGACTTGGGAAATAAGCTGGCCATTTTTTTGGTTGCGAACATGCTCCTATACCGCAAATATCACTATGTAGTGTACATAGTAGAACTTCACTAATCTTCCTATATGAACATACTAGCTGTGCTCGGGAGTAAATGAATAGTCCTTCACTGTCCCATACTTTGGAACGCTATATAAAATATCAACAGCCAACCCTATCTGATGCATTAATTAATTCTACAGATTTTTGTAACAATGTTAATTTATTATCAATGTTTATTGCTAAAACTATCGCTATAAATACAACAACATAAAATAAAATATATTCCATAGTTTCGTCAATGAAAAATATTACAGAGTTTTTAAATATATGCATTGTATTACTAACATCTCTCTTGCCATTCTTCGCACTGTTTGGACTTAAAACTACACACTTTTCGCGCTTGCACCGAAGTGTACTCTTTTCCACAATCAGTCCACGGGAATAAGTTTGTACATATAAAATATTCTAAACAATTTTTTTTTTCTCTATTTATATATTGAGTCAAGTACTTAATTACGTATACGCTAACGCAAGATACGCGTCTTTCGTATTGTTTTGTACTATTGTAGTGCTCCACCAATACCTACCTACTTTTACGTATTACAGTAAACATAACAATTATTTGTAAAATTTTACACTTGAAGGTACGTAATATACTAGTGAAAAATCATTTTTTTTTACACATATTTGTAAACATTGAGGAATTTCACAAAAAACTTAATAATAAACCTTCATAGGTTGGTTGTGTACCTTACACAGTGTTATTTTTGCATAGATCGATGTGGTATTTTTGGCTGACCGTCGCCGATACGACCCGCAGTGAATGGCATCAAAAGTTAAACCCTCGTATACATACACTTACGTATCGATAGGTGCCAAATATTCTATTTTTGTTTAGTTTATTTATCGCTTAAATAATGAATAAGTCTATGGATACTGAGTCTGAAATTGAGGGTAATTTATATAGAATCGAATACAATTTACAACAAAATATCTAATAGTCTTAGTAAGCCGATGTACCATCACACGCAATCTATTCCTATTTCAAAGATTGCCACTTTTTAAAAACTAATCTATATTTTTACGAGCATACTCGTACATTATGTTCTCATAAATATACTGAGACGTAACCGTGAGGATATTTATTTGTTTAAGTAGTTTTCTAAGTGATTCCCTGGAGCCCATGTTATAAATAGAGCGGATGGCTCTCTTTTGTAATAGTGTCAGCCGCTTTTCCCTACAATAGTATACCATACGACATAATGCTATGAAAGTAGCTGAAATAGACTAAGCGCGCAGTAGCCACATCCATCAATGATTTGATTTGTTTTTTTTAAGTATTCGACTGGAAGCTTGGTCCAATTCAACCACCTCATGGCACAAGTTTGCGCGTTATTTGCTAAGAAAACGACATTTGCTGTGATTCCCTATACTTAAAATATGCCTCTTACCCTCGTCAAGAATATTGAGGTTATTGGTGACGAGATCTTCAGTGAAGGTGTGTTTCGAAGTTACCTGGAGGAGAATGATCAATATGGTGTAAAAGGTAAGGTGTGCTCAAAATTACACACATACTGTTACATCACAACATATCGTACTTCAACTCGAGGCCAGAGTTATGTACATTTTAGGAAAGAAACAATAAAAAAAACAATAAGAGGTTACATCAGTTGATTTTTTTTCAGTTATGCTTCTTGGCCTGATATTGTGTGTAAAAAGATAAATTTAAAAACTATTTATTTTCTATTGGATTTTTGCCGGCCCGGCTGAGAGACCGATGGCTTAACATGCCATATTATGGATGGCTTAACCAGCTTGGAGAAACTTGAGAAAACTAAACGTGTCCATAGACAGGCTCCAATCGACGCTGCATTACTTTTTCTTTTTTTATATCACTATGGAGGCAAACAAGCGTACGGTCTGCCTGATGGTAAACAATCACCGTAGCCTACGGACATTTGCAATACGAAAGTAACTTGCGCGTTTGCATAGACTAACATATGCGCATTGACACCTTTATCAGAGATTTATTGTTAAGTGCAGGTTTAGAGTCTAAAGATGATTATGATTATTTCACTTGCAGAAAACATTACCATCCCTGTTTTCAACAGTGATAGTCGAGCAATACGAAGTTTTTGATTTATATTTTTAATATGGGATTTATTTATGAGATAAGATACGCGATAAAAATATTGTCATGATTTAATAAAAGGCATTTGCCGTACTTTTCCGCGTGAAGAAATGTCGCATTCCACACCGTTGACTTTTATTAAAAGGGTTCATATCTTTTAGCAATTGTTTAAAAGTTTTGATTTTCCAAAAGCAATTTTACCAAGAACAACAAAACTCACATTTGTTTTGTTGTATTTATTTCTGAGGGTAATTTCATTATTATTTGATTAACGACTGATATCAGAAATTTAAATATTCATTACACGATTATGAAATACCGTCTTTAATGGAGTTGTTATTCAATGGCATAGTTTTGCAACTGTTATTGATTATGTGCTCTCCACTGTTTTAAACACGTAGTGTTTAGTTTGTCAAGATTAATGGATCAACTTTAAATTTGTTTTTGTTGTAAGCATAACAATAACACATGCATAAAATATATTGGCGACAACGCTCATTGGCGCTCGCTTTGTTTATAAATGAACGTCAACTGCTGGGATGAACGGGTCTTTCTTTAACCGAAGGACTTTAGAGCATGTTGTACCCTGATCAAATGCGTATGGGCGAAGGCTCGAATTTCCTAGCCACCCAAAGAACCAGACTATGCTTAACAACTATAATCTACTGACCGGCCATTGTCGGCCAAGTATTCCATCCGATTTTACTCTCATTTACTTTTCAATATTTTTTCCGTACACTTTGACTGCTAAGCTCTATCTCCCATCAAACCGATGGCCCTGTAGTTAGCGCAATCTCATCCATGCTGATACTTCACTGCACGCTGGCACTACAGATTCAGTCACAGACTCATTAACAGTGTCAGCGTTCTGGACATAATCCGATTTAGACTTTATCGTGTTACTTCTAGACAATGACGAATCACTCCAATATTTCTTAACCTCTTTCCAGGAGTATTTAGTATTCATTTTGAATATATTCTTCAGTTCTTTTCCCCATTCAGGGTTAACCTTGCATTGACTGTTAATGCACATTCGTTGACCAATAAGGATGATAGATCACGCTTAGGCGTGATCTCACATTGTAATCTCCCTTTTCTCCAAGCATGCACAGATCCTGTAATATATGCGACTTCTGACATACTGAAATACTGAAGGTAACGACTTGATCAATGACAGTTTCATGATTGACAGTCAAGGGGAAGCATTGTTTTGAAGCGGTTACCGCAGTCTATGAATTAGAATCGTCCAAGAATCGCTTGGGGTAAAGGTATAATCTATACCACCATATATTGTGTACGATAATTATTATAAGGCTGGGGCAGCTCTATACCATTTAAGACCTTATGATTTGCTTCAGAGACGAACTGTGAGAATTATCGACTTTCCTAACTGCCTACCATTGTGTGTTTTACAAATTTCATAGTGTTCTGGGGAGCTGTTTGACATCATTCCCCTTAGCTTTCTATCATAATCGCACCGATAGTTATTAGCAGAAAGTTCAACCACGCACTGACACTACAACGGTCGCGTACGGTATGGTTATAGAGAAGTATTCTTTCGAGAATTACTAAAAACTAAAAATGGCAGGAGATTCTATTTATTTTATACTACGTCGGGAGACATACAAGCATACGGTCCATGTATGTCCGGTCGATGTAAAGCAGTTACCGTAGCCTACTAACGCTTGTAACATATATCACTCGCGCGATGGCTTCACTGCTGCTTACACAGCAACTCCTTAGGAGCTTACTGGTGACCTCACTCACACGCAGGAACACAACAACCTCCTAGAGAATCATTATTTGGCTGCGGTTTTCTGTGAGGAGGAGGTACTTCCCCAGACGGGCTGCTTTGATGCGTCCTACCTCTCTTAAACAAGTTCTTTAAAAAGGACGTGAAAGGACAAAATATTTACAGGGTCGACAATATACGTGTGAAAGCTGGTGTTGCTAGTGTCCATACGTTACACTGCTTATTTCAAGGCAGCTCTTACCTCGATGATAAAAAAACAAACCATGATCTTGAATCACTGCAAAGCATAAAATAATGATACTTACTCACACACACACGCAGAAGTGTATACACACACGTAGAAGTGGCAGAAGTACCATGTTCATGGATCTATAGCACAATGACCGACCATTGATTTCTGATATCTATAATAGGTATTATAGGGAGGTCCTCAACTCGCAGAAATTAGATGTACCTACTATTTATATTTCACATCGATTCACACTGTTATCGATATCAAAATTTTATTCCATTGCGCCGCTCCCGTTTATCTCAATAGGATTTGCAGCCGTATAAATCCGTCGATGGACCGTGTTCGCGATCTCATATCGTTATTAAGCGAATTATCGGTGTGCAGCCATGGTCTATAAATAATTTAGAAATGTTTTTTTAATGCTGTTGTTAACCATTTAATTATAAAATCAACGAAGAATTATAGAATATAAATTATAAGCTGCTTTTTTCTTCATGTAGCTTTTTAATTTACTCCAGCCACAGTTAGATTCAGCATTGTGGAATAAACAGGAAAACGTTACGTAAGCTCTTTTGAATTACAGCACAACTGATGCGCCCGAAGCTATGTCTGACAGCATGTGGTGCGTTTGCACGCGCCATAGTTATGACACTCTTTACCCTATTATGTATTTGTTTCTAAGATCTGAGGTCCTTAATGTTCTTGAAATAAAAAGTATCTTAATAGTTGAGCCGGGAAACGAGGTATAACTGTATAAAACATAATTAAAATAATCTAAGTAATAATAAAGTAATCTAATGACAAGACAGGTACGTATTATACTTGTAATGCCCAGAAAGGAGTAATTATGTGAACACACAGAAACATTAAATACCTTAGAATGTCTCTAATCCTATGAAAATAAAGCTCAATACCTATAATTTTTTGTGTCTGCACTTGAGATTGAACCCAGATCCTTGGAATATGTGACGCACCACCGATGTAGTGTTTAAATTTCTATTTTAGGGGAAGATATTGTAACTGCTCTACAGGTAGAAAACCTAAAGCTTTCATCAAAAAGTATACCTACTCCACTTTTTGAGTCTTTCTATAGTTCGTTGCAAAAATAACATTTAGAACTGACCGTACAGACCGAGGCATTTTTGAGACAATGATGTATCAGTGCCATGCACTCCACCAACATCTTCGGGGTCCAAGCCAAACTCACCTGCAAGTTGGGGCACCTGCTGACAGACAGACGAGGCTCCGGCGCGGGATTTCCCTTCCTTGGGTTGGGGTCGTCCCTTAAAGTCAAAATTTAAGCCAAATTTAACTTGAAAAGTGGGAAAAGATCGTGTGCCACGGACAGGGCGCCATCGTAAAACGGCGCGCAGGAGCCTCGTCCTACCCCTTTTATAGTGGACAAGGGCTACCGTGCAATGGGCGAGCACGACTAAAGACGCGACCCAATAGGAAAATATAAACTACAAGAGTATCGCCTACGCTGGTACGGCCACGTTTTACGAAAACGGGCAAGTTACGTGGTGAACAAATGTTTAGACATGCCACCTCCGTCGTGTCTCGGTAGAAGGGATAGACCGAAGAAGTGCTGGCTTGACGTCGTGAGGGATGACATGCGTGCCAATGGTCCCTATAAGGGATGCCGAAGGCCGCGCGAAATAGAGAAGTAAAAGTCGAAAAGCGGACCCTGGGCTCCGAAGCGAGACCATAGGACGCGACCGATGCTCGGTAGATAATGATGATTATGTTTGTGTGTGTGTACCTAAACAAAAAATTGTGCACCATTTTCTCCCAAATTTCCAAAGCATTTGGATTGGCTTTTTACATCCACTGTGACTGTTTGAACTTAGTCAAACTAGCACTTTTTAAATAGATAATTTAAAAATATTTTTTCTCTTTTTTTTTTGATTTTTTTTCTTTTTTGATGATTTTATTTCTAAAAGAGTATCATATGACTAAGCCTATGTTGTCTGTCCTTCCTTTAAAGGACTGTATAATTTTGAATGATTCTTACAAGTAATAAAGACACCTGAAAAAAATTAAAGAGGAGTCATAATAGAGATTACATATTTTTAGGTTGTCTTGTTTTGCTTACATCCTGAAGTTAAACGTTTGTCGTTTATGATAACACGCCAACCATGAGTTAGCCGGTTCTCATTCAGTTCTTCATTAGTTTTATTTATTTTGAGGAGTAGGAAGTCTTTGAAACTTTCTTCCACGGATGTATTTTTAAATATATGTTGGTGTTTCAGGCGCGCTGGAGGGCGGCGCGCTGGGCGGCGGCGGCGGCGGTGGCGGCGCGCTCAGCGCGCTGCGAACGGCCGGCTCGCCGCCCGCGCCCAGCCTCGGCGCCAGCCGGCACAGTCTCATAGGTTAGTACATAATACTAAACAGTATGAGTGATGATAATTAAATGGCGCACTCATCTCTTGAGACAATGGTAACGTCACCTGCATGGATAACTAGCAAATGAGACTCAAGCGAAATAGCCAAGGCTATCTGTCTGTCTATTATTAGCAGCCTGACTGGGCGAGTATCTCCATCTTGCAAATGATTTTATATATTTTGGTCAGCCTGTAGACAAAAATAAAAAGGTCGGGTTGTAAGTTTGTAGGTCATCTTGTGTGGTGAGATAAAAAAAAAAATGTTGCGGCCGTATTTACATGCCAAGGCAAAATAGACCACCAATGAAGGTAAATCGACTTGCATAAAATTAATCAGTCAGCACATTTTTCACATAAGAATACTGTCTCATCATCCTCATCCACTACTCCTACGCAAGCGCAGTATCAACGACATTTTGGACATTGCACCCAACCTCCGCTTGATCTGAGTACAAATGAGAACAGTATAGACACTCAGCATCATCTTCATCAGACGAACTATAATTTTTCCTCATTTTTGATCTTTTTATATCAGATTTCTTGCCATCTACCCAATTTCTTCTCTGTGACTTTATCAATATTTTGAGTAGACTTATATTTCTCCAGTTTTCTCTTTAAAGTAGTCTTCGGTACCAGAAGCTGCATAGAATGCACCTTATTAAGGCCCATTTCTACAGCAAACACTTGCTTAATTGCATTTTTCATGCTAGACTCATCCCAAGAATTCCGACTGGATTTTCTTTTGTAGTTATTCACCATCTAAAACCAAAGCTAATGCTAATGCATTAAAAACATTCTCTTCCCCTAATTTCATTGGATTTATATTAACACTCACGTTACTCTGTTGAAGGCAAAACGGTACCCCAGTCCATTTTGCCTGGGTCCGTTTTGCCTTTTTGCTATAAACAAAAAAAAAAACAAATATTTTGAGGTTAAAGCTGGCATACTTGGTAATTGGCTTAAACTCAAAATCAGTTTACATACGTTTATCGTCAGAGCATACTATCACAAACCAAACCAAATTGCAGGCTAATTGAAAAATGCAAATTTTACATCAAATACTAAAAAAAAAAATAACTTATCTTGCTAAATCAGTACACGTGCGGCCGGTGGAATTGAGTATACTGACCGAGAGCGGGAACATGGCGGCCAACATTTTGGTGAAACAAATTTATAGATGGCGTTACACGTTTTAACAAGGTGGACCGTTTTGCCTACAGGGTCCGTTTTGCCTTCCTTTCCCCTACTTAGAGATTTTTACAATTTAATCACCAAACGGGAGGAACACTGTCAAAATAAAAAGTATAATAAGTAATAAGTATTTATTTTCTCACCCCGAACTGTAAACTGTACATCACATTAATCTTATGTAAGTACTTCTCATAAAATAACTAAAATACTTTCTGCCGGGAAAAGTTTAAAACCGATTGAAAACAAATAGGGTTTAATAAGCGGAGCCGTGACATCTTTAACAATTAAAATTGACTTAAGCGGCCACTGTACAGCACTTTGACTCGACGGTACGCATCACTGGAGCGTGGATAATTTTATGTTAATTACGGAATTTAATCATGCTAAGCAGCTGGAAAGGTTTTTCATAGAAAGGTTGCGAAAGTTCATATAATCCACTTAATCCTTGTCCATTCACAAAATATGGGTCGTGTTCATTATACGTTTTTATTGAACAGGATGGTTTTGTGTTTCGCCCTTGCACATTGTAAACTTTAGTCATGTCATAATTTTATTATAACTTAGGGATTTAAAATGTTTTACATAGCTATGACAATTGTTAGTTTATGCCGTAAATTTGGACATTTAGAGTATGAGGTAACTAGGCAGTTATATTAGGTAATAAATACGTGTCATGCCCAGATCAACGAATTGGGCTTTTCATAAAATGAGCGGGCCGATAGAATAAAATAATATTTAAGACTTACTCTCATTACAGACAGTAGATTCGGTTTCTTTGGATGTTTTCTTTAAATTCTATGTAAGAGTGCTGCGTAACTCCGTAACTTGATTCGATCATGTCTGCGACGGCGTCTTTCATAATTGATTATTACACTCATGCTGTGTATGCCAAAATGTTTTCGATACTTAACGATCATCTTTATCATTTCACAAACGGGCCAATTCCTACCATTCGGCGACGATATAAACATGTTTATCGTGCGAGGACCACGCTCTTGTTATTACTTCTTTAAATATGGAATTCTTTTAGGGTTCTTATTCTTTTACGTGACTGCGGTTTCAAGGCTCTGCTAAGGAATTCCCAATTTACATTTTGAAAATATGTACTGCGGACTGATTTTGTGTATGCGTGTCCTGTGATTCTTAGTAGAAGCCCAGAGTCGTGCCGCATCGTCCTCGATTGTGCCGGTTTAATTTGGCGGCATAGTTTAATTAACAGGATTCCAAGTGGTGTGTCCTGAGGAAATTGATGAGTTGTGTAGTGCGCGGGGTGGCGCGGGCGGAGGGATTGAGGTTACTCGTAAATTTATGCTACGTAGCCTGCCCTGCTGCTTGATTAATTTATATCCAGTAAATCCTTGTAACTCATCTGAAATGCGTTATATGGGAGAATGCTCTCCGGTTAATCCCTTAACAATTCTGTGTAAGCTTTTGAGTAAATGTAAAAAGGAACTTGATTTTAGTTGTGTTTAAGGAATTGTATTAAAATTCCATTTCTTGCAAGGGTCTGCAAATATACATATGTTTAAAGAATTTATTCCCATAAAAGATTGCAACAATCCACTTACATGAGAACAGAATTACTAAAAAGGTACTTAACTAGAAAGCCGTCACCGTATTTAAATATAGGTAGATCATATTTATATTAATTTCTGAAATTAGTTATATAAGATTTTTTACATATTTGCTATTGTGGGTAACAATAGCAAATATGATGACAAGCACAAAAAAAATATTTAAAACATAACAAAATAGAGGACTCCATGAGTGACATTTATCCCACTTTATTACTCAGAGATTGGGCAGTTTTGGATAATATGGTCGTGTAACTGGGATTTAAAACTGTGTAAGGTGTCTGCATCTTTGATACGAGAAGGTAATTTGTTGTAGAAGAGTGCTCCCTCAAAGGTAACTTTTTGTCCCAAGCTTGGTACGTGTTTTTGGTAACACGAGCAAGTCTGGTCGACGTAAATAAACTGCGTTTGGAGACTTATGATCTTTTAGTGAAAGATAGATTAGTGTGGATGGTTTTACTAATGATCTTCTTAATTAAAATGCAAGTACTGTATAAATAAAGTTGTCGAATACTCATTAATTTTGTCTCCTCAAAAATTTTACGTGTTGGTGTTAAGTATGGGTAACCGAATAGTGCTTTTAGTACTTTATTTTGAGATCTTTGTATTTCTTGTATTCTTGTCTTGGCGGCACTGCCCCATATTTCTATTAGATATAATAAATGTGACTTTATCAGGGAGTTGTAGATACCGAAACGTAGTTTGAGGAGGTATACATTGATTTATACTGTGGAGTCAACCTATAAGTGATGTTAATTTCTTTTGTATGTGTTCTATTTGTTTATTCCATGTTAAATAATTGTCCATTCTCAGACCAAGGTATTTTTCGTAGGTTTTCTGTTCAAGTGGGGTATCATTAATCTTTAGGGGGTCATGGGGAGGAATTACTTTGTTTTTTGTCTTGAAGATAACGTAGCTTGTTTTTGAAATATTAATAGTTAACAAGTTATACTGAAACCATTCGAACAACATGTTAAGATCTTCTTGAGCTTGTGAGGTTATTTCATTTATGTTGTTACCGAAATAAAATAGACATGTATCGTGTGCGTACATGGTTACATGACTATGAAGACCCAGTTCTGCTATGTCATTTATATAGATAAGAAACAATAGTGGTCCTAATATGGAACCTTGTAGGACGCCATAGGTGATGAGTTGGATGTTGCTTTGGGTATTTCCAATTTTCACTATGTGTGCTCTATTTGTTAAGTATGATTTAAACATTTTGAGGGCAATGCCTTTGATACCAATACGTTGTAACTTATGTAATATAGTCTGACCAATATCTCTGTACCGCGCCGTAGGAATACGCAACGAAGCGGGGGGAAACGAAAGAAAGAGCATGAGTTCAATTGAGATATTTATCGTCGGACAGATCTTAAGATATCGATTTACAATATTTTCAACTTTTAAACCAAAGATATATGACTTACTATATTTAAAGGAAAATAATTTGTTACATGTTTGATTTGTAATTATTATTTAAATATTTTTTGTTTTAATAAAAAATAAACGTACAGAATAATTTAAAACAGATTTTGAAATTGAAATCAAACAAATCGTAATTTTTATATTTGTTATGTAAACTACAGCTATTCTGACATACGAATAGATTCTGTTTCAACTTCATCTTCAGTTTCATTATCGGAACTTGAATCAGAGCCGTCCTGTAAATTTATTATTAAAGGTTCGACAATATTATCAAACCTACTATCGCGAGACCAATAACCGTTTTAATTTTTTTGGACATGGTCATCACATTTCTGCCATTTTTCCGTCGTAAAGACCGAGAACAATCCGTTTAATATATTTATCTTTTCATCTAGGGATGAGTTAATATGGTTTTGGGCTATGTTGTTTTCAACGTCAGCCCAGACCTACTCTATAGGATTAAGATCTGGATGGTAAGGCGGTAAACGCAAGAGCGTGTGTCCATGGGCTTTCAAGAGTTCTTAAATTTTGTATATGGGTTCTTTTTGTGTATTATTGATAAGAAGTTGCAGTTTAGCTTTAGTCAGTCATGGTTTCCGAAAATTCTACACTGTGGCGTCGTAACCAGTTTTGCATTTCATTTTTGAGGCATGCAATGGTTGGCTTCTTTTCAACCTGAACGCTAAGGTAAGACGCGTTGTCCATTACAATTACCGAATTCGGAAGTAACTTATCTTTTAACTTTTCATCCACCCATTTATAAAACGTAGGCCCGTTCATATCTCCATGATACTCACCGGTCTTAGCATCTGATTTAAAAATTGTCAATGCACCATGAATCAAACCGTTCCGGCTTCCAGCGTGTAGAATTACCAAACGCCGTCCTTTCCCGATGTCAGCGTGAATGCCAGGTTCTGATGATGACTGCCAACATATTTGCTGGCATGGTGACTGGCGTTAATATATGTTTCATCGAGAAAATGTATGTTGCGATTTTATGTTCTATAATTTCAAATTTTTGTCAAGTATTTTTTCCTTCAGTCTGCAATGTTAGGCTGCTCTATAAGAAGACGTCTTTTCGATTTACATTTCTTGAAACTATAACCCATCTTGTGTAAAAGTCTTTTTAAAAATTCTCGACCACAATTCAATATGCCATCTTGTCTCAAACTGGATAATAGTTATAAACAAATACGTAAAATATAAATAAAAAATAAATACGTAAACTTGGAACTCCTAAATCAAAATCGTCAACAGCGTGTTTTTTCTTGATAGTTTTTAGTTTTGTTGGCGAGTTAAATTTCAATCGACCTAAATTTTCAATTGATGAATTTACCGCAGTACCCCGTAGCCTCTGCCACGATTTTGGCAATATTCGCGTCACTTTTATATTCAAAGCTTTCTTTGTCTGCTTTTCTTTTCTTAAAATATTCGACCACTTTAAAAATAACATTCTTGATGACACGAGATAACGCGCGACCCATCTCTAGATATTTCACTCGTGTACGTTTGATATAAACAGTCCGGTAGAAATAACACTTGTTACCGCCTTGAGCGTTGACGGCAGACTGATAGAATGGAGCGATGCGCTCTACTCCCCCGCCTCGCCGCTCACTTACCTAGGGAGCGGTACAGCGGTTTTGGTCAAACTATAGCAAATTGTGACTAACAGTATCAAAGGCTTTTTTCAGGTCGATGAAAACACCCAATACTAGTTTTTTCTTATCTATGTTATGTTTTATATTTGTTGTTAAGTCCATTATTGCCGCCGTGGTGTTACTTTTTGATCGGAAACCGTACTGCCGTGCAGATAGAAAATTAAAAGAGTCGAGATAATTTGACAAGCGATTATAAATTACTTTTTCTAATATTTTTTATAAAACCGGTAGTACAGAAATTGGGCGATAGTTACCTGGATCGGTTGCAACGCCAGATTTGTAGATTGGTGTTACTTTTGCCACTTTCATAGAATCGGGAAATACGCCGTCAGTCATGAATTTATTAAAGCAACGCGACAAGGGCTCTGAAATCAGATCTTGTAGGCATTTGTCTACTTTTGTGCTAATTTTATCTATGCCACTACTAGAATTCGGATCAAGGTTTTGAATGATTTTCTTTATTTCATTTGCGTCACATGGAATTAATGTAAGCGGTTCGTGATCATCCATTTTTTGTGGTAAGTCAAATGGGTTCTGTATAAGTTTAGATTCAATTATGTTACAATAGATGGCGTTGAGTTGACTCACGCTATGGTTGCGTTACATCATTTATGTATAGGGCTTGGAAATTAATAACTTTTATTGGTTCGATACACACTGGTTTGTTTCATTTTAAACTACCAAAGGGAGCCATCTCCCATAGTTCAGTATTGCATCGTTCAGGTTCGATATACTATTATGATATTTATTAGGTATTTGGTCTGCTATTATGGAACCTATTATAGAGAAATATCTGTTGAAAATCTCACATACTTCCCCTGCGTCAGTAATTTTTTTAGAGTCTATTACGAGATTCGGGGAAGTACTATTTTGTTTTACTTTGTTTTTGGCTAGATTGTTTATGAGAGACCAGGTTCTTTTGGGTCTATGGGTACAATTTGAAAATAACTTGTAATAATAAGTTTTTTTTGTGCTTTGAATTAGTTTAGCTATTGTGTCTCGTTTTTGTTTGAAGTCCTTTTCTAGACGCTTATTTCCAAGATTACTTTTGTGTTGCTTCCATAGATAGTTCCTTTGATATATGTACTTTAAGTATGCAATCTGCAGATTTGCCTGTATTTATTTACTTTTGCAATAGCCATAAACATGATATAAATATTAATAAGCGACTTACAAATTGTGCTATCCATAACAAAAAAAAAACCGAAGAAATTTTTGTTTTTTTACATGTCGAAATATATACAAGCCCATCTGATATGAAGTAGTTGCCATAGCTTATAAACGCTTGTAATGCAAGAAGTAGACATCGCTCGCGCCTGCCACCCCCGCAGCTTACACATCAACCTCTCAGCTTACTTGAAATGTTGAAATGCAAGCTGTTATTTTTCTGCAGTCTTATACCTCAGTGTTATTTAATGTTTTAAACGGTTTTAGGAGGGTAAGTAGCTCAGTATTATCTTTAGAGTTGAAGCACATCTCACGTGTACGTGTTACACAACCTGCGAATTAACAAGGCTCTGACGAAAGAGAGGTAGGGCGTATAGATGCAGCTTTACTGGAGAACTATGTGTGGAGAACTCCACGTAGTTCTCCAGTATACGACATCACAGAATACGACAACCAAATGAAAACTCCTTGGATGGTTGATTTCCTTTGAGTGAGTACCAGTAAACTCCTGAGAAGATCCTGCACTAGCAGCGGGATTGGTAACACACAAGCGATATTTCTTGCATTGCAATTGCATTGCGTTTACTACTCCAAATCAGGTGAGCCGTATGCTTATTTACCTTCCAATGTTATATAAAAATCGACATGGATACCTCTATTTATCTGACAGACAGAAGTCGGATCTAAGAATAGGGCCGCAAGTAGGTAGACATGAAATCTTAAATATTTATAAAACGATATGAAGAAATATAGGACGGGTGTGTTTATGTTGGCAGTATAAATTATAGATTAAAGGCAACCCTATCAGTTTCGGTGAATTATTCTTGTGTTATCGGATGGAGTGCTGTGAACCCTATTATATGTAATAGATAACTTGGAATTATTCATGGAGACATACACACCATTGCGAGCTACCGAGGTTTCCAATAGATAGGCGTCTGGGGTATATCTTGGTTTTACTACGGCAATCAATGTTATATTGTCAGTGGCTTTATCTTGTACATACTGTTGTATTCTAATGAACAAGTCAAATATCTTTTAGGGTATTCTGTTATTGATAACATTTTGTCTAATGAATTTGATTATAGGTGACAGTTTTGGCGCTTTCATTACATAATATGAAAACTTTTATCATCTATTATATTTTCATCACTAATTTGACAAATAATCGTACGGTCTGATGATGGTAAACAGTTACCGTAGCCTATGGATATTTGCTATACCAGGGGTGTACTCTACTACATACAAGGAAAACCAAACCTTTCTTAGGCTAGGTCACACGTCTACCAAAATATAACTAACGTGTGGAGAAGATATCAGGTTGAAAATAATAACAAATGCTAATATCTTGCTCGACTCTCGCTGCCAACTCTGCAAGGGACCGGACGTCAATATATACGATAGGATAAAACAGTAAAAAAAGAATAAAGGAAAATGGGAGGGTAAATATTATTTGAATCATTTTCGTCTTTCGTAACTCGAAATATTTATATCCGATGAACAGATAGTAGATTATGTTACTCAAGTTAAATGTTTGTACGGCTATTTGAAGTCAAACACAGGAACACGCGAGACAGAGGAAAAGCTTGAAAGTGTTTTTACTTGTATGAACTTAGAAATACCTATGCTTCCACGCTTTATTTCTAAATACATGAAATTAAACCCTTAAACAGTAGCTAATATAATATTTTTAAAATTGGTTTTCATTTGATAAAGATCTACATAACGTACACACAAATAAACAAACTGGTCTAATGAAGAAACTCCTCCTTTTTTTAATCGTCTATGAGTTCTCAAGTCTTCGTAGAAGTCAGTTTTAAAGGTTCTTTGAACTTGAACTTTAAATTTATATTTTTTTTATTATGTATCTAGTTCCTGACGTGGAATTATCTTATGTAACTTGTATGAAGTTACGATTTTACTGTAATCGGCTTTCACGGTTTTTAAACCTTTATTGCAGGTAACAAATAATATATTTGTACTCTATATAATTAATTCGAAATCATGACATCAGAAAGACTTTAATAAAGTTCGTGTAGTAAATTTGACCTTCAATTACGCAGCACAAAGGTAAAACATCCGACGAAAGTAGCGATACATTTTTTAATGATTCGATACTGTCCTCTCCGGCAGCCAATGTCATTTATACTGCAAACGTTGTCGCCGCCATTCACACCCTAGCAATCACAAAGCTTTGATGTAAAATTGTGTTTTCTAAACGCGATTACAGCAGTAATTTCCAAACGTCACTCCTTAATTTATATCCGATAAATTCGGAGCTAACAATGGGCGACGTATCTACGGTTAATGATACTTTGACATTTAAAATAACCGGTTACTTTTCCAAACTGTCGATAATTAACGTTCCATTACATTCATTTGTGACAGTAAATATGCAATGTAAATAATATTCATTAGGGCTGAAGGTAAATTTGCGCTGTGTGCGGAAATATTATAGATTTAATGTGCCAACTATTTCGTGGGTATTATTCTGTATGACAATAATTACAAGGATATAATTATTGTGTGAGTAAATGAATGTCTTCATTATTATTGTGGTAACTAATATACAAATTATTATATATAATGCTTACTAAAGTCACCAGCATCTTCGTTAGCGGATATTCCGTAAATTATGAAATAATTTTAGGACAACAATGTAAGGTAATATTTCTTTCTCACTGTGATCGCATTTGTTGGCAAATGCGATAAGGATCGATTTTGAATGTGCTGTGCTAGTGACGTGGCACGTTGAAACGAGTTGTGTGCCGTATTGCGATGGAATCAGCATAATGGCGCGCGGATACCCGTAGCGGATACGTGACGAAACGTTCATGTCTCAATATGTGCTCGTTTGTCGTCAGCTCATCCACATTCACATACGTGCAGACTTTAGCCAGTGACGTATTTTCATGACGTGGTCGCTTGAATGCTGCATTGATGATTACTTGTATCTAAAGTATCCAACGTTATTTGGAATTTGAATAGTTTAAACATACTTATGAAACAGGATCTACCGTGACTTCCTTAGAGATAACGCTTAACCTAAAACTGACCACATCTTAACTTCTAGTAGGTATAAAGTACTAGCTGAACCCCGTGACTTCGTCCGCGCGTATCCCGGTATCCCGCTTTTCTTACTAATTTTTTCTCGGCTTCTAAGGGTCGTATCGTGATGTAGAATAAGTCTCTAAGCTTCTTCAAGACTTAGGGTATTAAATGCAAAAATAATTTTCTAATCCGTCTGGAAGTTCTAGAGATTAGCGCGCTCAAACAGACGAACTCTTCCGCTTTATATATTAGTGTAGATAAGAACATGTTTTTAAAAATGTCCACGTGAACGTGTACGAAGTCACAGAATGTTACTAGTAAGTTTTATTGCTCATTCTTAAGCTTTCTTGGAACATGAATCACATGTGTAATAACTTGATACAGTAGAATACCATATTACCTTTGACATGTAACAGCGTTTACGAATTAAGATAATTTTTACTATTAACCATATCATACAGTCTGCAGATACGATTGTTTTATAGGTTAACCGAAAACATAGACGTTTAATGGATAAATTGAAACCGGAATGCGTGTCCAATGATTGATGTCGTCACAGGTTTCCCGCGTGACCGCAGCGTCCTGTCAGTAACTGTCGGCCCCTGTCACTGCGACATTATCCATGACAAACACAACACGCTTTTGTTATCTGGTATTTGTTATATTAACACAAAGATATTGTTTAAAAATATTTCCAATTCTGTGCAATTGAGTTTTGTGGTCTTTTCTGTTGAGATGTATTTAGTGGTAGGTCATTTCCAATGATCGTTTTTTTTAACTTAGGCTTTGATTTATGCATTTATGGTAGAATAGCACAGAATAAGTACGCGTTTAGTTTAGTATCTATACAATAGTGATATCGTTTAAGGTCATAATAAAATCAATGATTGATCACGTCAGTGGTTTTCCACGTGACCGCAACGGCCTGTCATTAGCTGTCGACCCCTGTCACAACGAGATTGTTCGTGACAAACGAAACGTTCTGATGTTGCGTATCTATTATACTGTCATAGCTATTATTTATATTGTCTATGAAACGAGAATAAATAACAGTTATTTTTAAGAGGAAAGTATACAGATATTATGAATATGCAAATAAATATGGCCGAGTGCGTTGTGAATACGCACAATGAAGTGTCGTTGCATTGGTATATGCGTACTTTGTTCTTTTGTGAGTTAAAGCAATGTTATACTCAATACTTATGGATAAAGAAGTAAAGACCGACGTCATTGAAGTTTACGTCTCATCACAGAGTTACTTTATCTGTACTGGCGTCGATTTCAATGTAGTTTAAAAGGTTTTATTTAATTAATTTATCATCAAAGTTTCATCAAATTTATAAAAATATTGCAATGATACAATCGAAAAATACATTACATATATACATACGAGTACATACCTAAAAATGCGGTGAAATATGGGACAGGAATATAATATGGTCAGAAAAATATAGCTAGAATATGACATTTGAATATAGGGATATTTGAACACAGTCAAATAGTAAATAATATATGTAAAAAGTAAACTAGATAGTAGAGGAAGGAATATATGCAGTAGAGCAAAAAAAAGGCAAGTGAGAGTTGAAAGTAAAAGATTCTACAATTATTAAATTTCGCCTTTTAAAATAGCGGTAGTGGCTTACTTTGTTCTGTAAAAGAGTATACTATACATTGGTTAGATATAAAGAGGAAATGGGAGAAAAGGCAGGTTGAGGGAAAGAAAAGAGTAATGAAAATGAACTGAGCGTAATGCAAGTTGAGCGAGAAGGAAATTAAGACGCTGCAGAGTGTGGGAAATCGAGAAGTGAAAGAGAGTCGGATACAAGAAGATAAAACTAATTGTCATGGCAATATCGCGTGACACATTCTAAATTGCTGCATGGTCTTAACATTTTGTATAATTGTGGGATATTCAATATACATAAAAGATAAAAAAAACGGCTAAGTATACTTAAAACTTATATTCCTAGTGATTTGTACGTTCTTTGATTTCGTACGTCCTTCAACTTATATACTTTTTCATTCGCAAGAAAAATAAGGTAAAATACACATATAACTTGGAGATGTTGTGTTCCTGAGAGTCAGTGAGGGTATCTGTAAACTTCTAAAGGGTAGTGTAATATCAGCGGGAGTGGGTAAGCACGAGCGTTTTCATTTCTTGCAAGCGTTCATAGGTGGGTCATACGCTTGTTTGCCTCTCCAAGCTAGGTAAATAAAAAATATCTGATACCGAAAATAGATAGTTGCGAAAAAATGTTTGCTGAAAATTCAATCTAGATTTTAGATTTTACGCATTGTCTGTGCTACGAAGCCACTATCGATTTGCCATTTAGTGATCGGTTCGAAATATTTTTTGGTAGCGCGGCCGTTAGTGGCGCCCGTTGTAATTTGATATTTCGCTTCAGCCGAGCGTAAATTCACAGGCGCCATGCCATCGTTTAATTACCGTAAATATTTTCTAATACCAGCACTTTATGCAGACCAGTACTGTCTCGTCTGGGAAACAAATATCAGCCGCCTGAAGCGTTGCGGTAACCTTATCCTACATAGACGTATGCAAAGCGTTCACCAGCTTCCTAGTGACATTACTCCTGAGAGGAAGGTGAGGGTTACCTTACCTTCCAAGGAACTTTTATTTGGCAGTGTTTTCTTTAAGTCTGGTAAGAAGATTGAAGGGAGACATTTATCCCAGCACTTGGATGAGGATGGACTGTAATATTAGTTATGATGACGGAGATTCTTTTCCAATCAAGCTCCTTCTTCTTAAATATAATATTGAATAATTATAACGAAAGGTTGGACATTAGCATGGTGACAATTTCAAATATTTACTTATGCATGAAACGTGGCTGTACATTTTGTTGACGGAAATATTTTCAAGGCGACCCTAAAGTTATATCTGTTCACACTTTTGTGAATAGATATTAGGAGGTTTGCAAACAATTCTGTCTATCCAAACTTACGAAATTCTGAGACGATAAAAAATTGTTCAAGTTTGTGGAAGATATAGATTAGAGAGAGACGCAGCCGAACAAGACAATTATCTATACCTTACAGAAAGGAAATAAAAACCCCAGTAAGCTTCTAGAAGGGTAGCTGTATTAGAACCGGTGTTTGCAACACGTTAATACTAGTTCATATGCTATAGAGAGATGGTTCTGGACGTAGTTTTAAAAATATGCACCAGTAAGAAGATATTCAGTTGTAGTTTATTGATGTCAGATCATAGGAGACTAGGCCGCTGTGCAGTGCAGTAGATATTTGCTTTTCTAAACTAGCTGCACACCACGACTATCTCGCTTTTTCTACTTTTTTCTTTTTCCTCGGCTTCTTCAGCGTCGTGTCATGATGTTGAAAAACCTTATAACCTTCCTCAAGAATTGTACAATCAAGTGCATTTTTTTCAGATCCAACTGGTAGTTCCAGCGATTAGTGCGTTCGAACAAACAAACTTTACAGCTTTATATATTAGTATAGATATGATGGTGAGCCACCCAGATTCTGTATTACGTACTTGATGTTAACTTACAGTTTTCTTTCTCTCGACGATTATTATAACGTGTATCATTACTATTATGTATTGTTATTGACAAGCTCGGTGTCGCAGTGGTGAAACGCACTGTTACGCTACTTTGACACCAACGCTCGTGGGTTCGATTCCCACACAATACAAACATTTGTGTGCATGAACATGTCTGTTTATCTTGGTCTGGGTATTTTCTATGTTAATAGATTTAGGCGTTATTTTGTGAAAGTCAAATTTACATGCAATTTGATCTAAGCTGCTTTGTGTGCTTCAGCCACCAATTAGTTCATGCGGCTTAGCACCGGCTGGCTATCCACTACCGTTAGTAGATGCAACATGCCGACGCTGCCTGGCTGCTCCGGTAGTCTTTGCCTCGGCTGCTGCGGTCGTCCGCCATCTGGAACAGAAACCGCATGCCTCCACCACCGCTGCTACCACGACTGGCCTGGCCAGGCCAGGTTTCTGTTCCAGATGGACGACTGGCAACTTCTGTTTAATTAAATTTTTAACTGTTAAAACATTTCCTTTCGTAGCAACCGTCAAATGGTTACGCTTTCTTCGTTCTCTTCGTCGACGTATTTTCGTTATGCATATGGCAGCCGTAGAAGGGCCTTAAATACAAATACTATTTAAAGTTTATCAAACGATTTGTTCGGTATTAACTGACGTTTGAAATCGTAAACTTTCATTGCGCTAAAATGTTCCAGTCACGGCTCCATTTTTTAACGATACACGATATTTATATATTATTTTTTAACGATACACGATATTTATATATTATGAATAAAGTTTCTTTTATTTATTATTTAAATTTAGCTCGTTAAAATACGAGGAGAGAGATTTGAAATAGAATAATAACTTTATTATTTTAATCATAGTTTCTCGCAAACACCATCATATCATGCAGTGGCCTTTATTATCAAAATTTAGTCAACGAGATTTGAAATAATATAAAACAAAATCTATACTTAGAACAGCTACAAGCTACAACAACTCGGTTCTAGACATTGACCTGTTTTGCACCAGTAGCTTGTGTGTAAAGAACAACATAACCAAAAGCTTCTTTCTGACATTTTAAATAACACACCTTCTGTTTCCTTATCTCTTATATACTCGTATGTATAACTGCAATTTTAATATGATATTCTTGATCTCTTTCTTTAGATTTTCAACTGGTACTAAAACGTTCTTACTTTAATATATACAGTGTGGAGACTTGTTATTGGCATGTTAATGTCTATAGTAATATGTATCTAAATATTTAGCTGTAAGACTCCCAAATATAAATAAATTAAATCAAAATATTCTCTCGTGTCATATATATTCTTCGCCAGAAATATGAAATAGAAAACAATGGCAAGATAGACGTAATAGAAGGGACCTTTGTTTTATTGCGCAAAATTCTTTTGGATAAAAAAAGGCAATCACTGAAAGGGATCTTAATTTTGGTGTGATGGTATTTCAGCAATTTATCATAGTTTTTAAAATTCACCATTAATGTTTGCATGCAAGCATTAGTATAATATTGCAGTAGTATTTATTATTTGCTAATATTCATCATATAATCATATTCATTTTTACGCTAGTGATGTAGCTTTATCAAGAAACGTACCAAATTAAATTAAACAATTTTTAACGGAAGTATCGCGTATTTTATTTATTTTGTTGAACCTGACGTTTTCCTGCGACCACGGACGCTGCAAAGCGTTCGAAACGTCAGGTTCAACAAAATAAATAAAATACGCGATACTTCCGTTAAAAATTGTTTAATCCAATGTGTAACAATCGCGAAAACCTAAGACAATAAAACGTACCAAATTTTTGGCGCCTCGTTGTCTTACATTTTTCGGGTCTTCCCTGACTTTGTAACATAAACAGTATTCGTAGTGGCACCGTGTGCCATAAGTAGAGAATTTCTTCTGACATGTTAGAAAATAAAAGTGTACAGTTTCTCAACATAGTGGTATAAAAAGAAAAAATACCTTCAAGCCAATTATTATCTTTTGTTAAGCACTAAAAGTAATTATAGATAGTTTTATCACATTATATAGAACTAGAGAAAGATTAAAATAAAAACTATATATTTTAATGTAGGGGTGCCATGTTATTTACATACAGTAAAAGTAAACATTTCTTGTTAATGACAACATATATTTATTTAATCGGAGTATTAACCATAATTGTCTGGCGCGTATCGTGGGTGACGGAAAGTGATTCTTCTGGTTTTGAAACGGATCGCAGCGCGGTACGTGAGCTAGGATCGTTGTGAAGAAAGACTGGAATAGAACAATTCACAAGCTAATTGTTTGACAGCAAGCTTGCTATGTCTCAAGAACATTTAATGTACAATGAAATCTTGAAAAATTAACATCTTTGATTTTGGAAAAATAAACAAATCAGGGTGCCACTTTCTACGAGGACTACGTTACTTCTTCGGAAACTAAAAATAACCTTGTTTTGTCAATTGCATTATGAAGATTGAAACATTGGTATTGTGCAAATGAATGCACCTACTCGGTTGTCTTTCTAATCTTTTTTTGGTAAACAAATAGTAGTGTCTCAGTCAGCATTAACACTTCTTTGAGCTTTAAGAGGGATTATGTAAGTGGAACTCTTGCATGGAATAACGTATAAATTTTACATTACCTTCATGCCTCAATTTATAACATATATAAACATTTCTATGGATATCTCGGGCTAATTATAATTCCATATAACTTGAAAAATTACTGTACCCGGGCGGAGATATAAATGTCAACTAGTTTCATACAAAATTTGTTATCATGAGCTAGTAGCCTTATTGTATGTATTTCTTATCTCGTAAGTATACTAAAGACATTTTAAAAGCCATGGCTTAAAGAGAAGATTTGGTGGAATTCAAGAAAGGTTTTATGAGATTTTGTTGACTGTAACACCTTATTCTATTTTATTGTTGGGTTCAGTACAATGCAACAAAACCAACATAAAGAAGTTTTCTATGTAACCGGCTTACCGATTATCACGTCGGCACATCTAAATGAAAAAAAAAATAGGATAGGCAGTAACCTAGCCTGCCATCAGAAGTGAAAACTTAAAACTCATGACTACAGCTACATATATTTAGCTACATACTCGTATATTTATGTCACTCATGAGCCACGTGAACGCATAAGATTATCCACTACAAAAAATTGCTTAATGGGTCTCAAGAACTTCTTCTAAGTTTACAATTATTACTTGACTTGACGGTGTAGGAAAATATCGTAAGGAAATTCGCACGTCCAAGAAATTAGATTTCGAAACACTTTACCTAAGAAGGTCTGGTTATCCCTCTGGGTTGAGGAGGTCTGACGGCAGTCGTTCTATGTAAAAATCAGTATCTTCACCAAATCCACAGCCTAAGAAAGTGAACCCCTTCAATCCTAATAGATTAGGAAATAGAATCAGCCTGTTAACCGACTAGTCTTCGGTTCAAATTCGGACGTATCAATAGATTCGTGTTATTGAATTTATGTAGATACTTCAACTTATCACTTGTTCGCCGAAGAAAGAAAACATTGTGAGGAAACACGCACGTCCCAGAAATTATATGACACAGACATGTGACTTCACCTAGAAAGAGTAGGCTTTCCCTCAGGGTTGTGAAAATCTGACGCCAGTCGCTCAATATAATATCAGTATCTTGAGGGATAGGTAGTGGACGCTGTGAATCCTGATGGATATGGATATATGGATAACGCTAGGAAGATGTTTTGTCCCTTGCCCGTCAGCTGTAAATACAGCTCTCAGTTATACCATATTTACATTCACTTCATAGTTTTTGTGTTCTAGTAATTGCTATGAATTTTCTACTCAGATGAAGTGACGATTTACAGCTATTGCCTAAAAATCATAAATGTTTATAAATCAAATGGCCGGGTACCGTTTACGAGGTGAAGGGAATGTTCGACGTGGCTTCAATAAAACCTGGCTACACATACTCGATGATATATGGGGTCCGCATAATAGGTGCAGGCTGGGGTAAGAACGTAAAAGTTTCACGACACACCCCTGCAATATCCGGATTATGCCTCAGAACCGTACCTACTATATGTAACTTACCATGTTAATGAATTTTGAGGAAATTCCATAAATAACTTATATTGATCTGATATTTTAAAAACCGCAGTTTGGAGTTTTTATGATAAAGACCATTTATTTTTAATACTATTAAGGTAGGAAACGAGCATACAGTTGGGCTGATTGTAAATAGTTACCTAATATACAACAGGAGTTTGAACATTGGTCGAAATTCGAACATAATCTTCATCAAAATTTTTAAGGTAACAATTTCTTGTTCCTAGATTTTTTTCTACTCTTACATTTCTTTCGTTGTATATCTGAAATTATACATATACTACATACTACCTATATTGTACAAATATTGTATGTCGTTGACGTAAGGTTTAGGTATTCTTTTGATTTAACACTTTTTCTGTGTTTTGGTCACCAAACTTTAAACTAGGAATACGCGAAACTTCATTTGCAAACTGCATTAGAATTTGAAAGTTATTTAAAATGTTTAACAATAGATACAGTTTTTTCATTTCTGTATTTACATCTTTAGATTTTTAATGGAGTTGAAAAAAGGTGGAGTTAATTTTTATTTAATATCGGCTCACCGATATTTAGGAGTTTGTCATAGAATTTCGGGAGGCATATAAGTATGTAATATCCGGTAGGTAAGTCTTGGCCTTCCTCGGCTCCTACATCCTTCGACTTTTGCGTGGTATATCTGATTCGTCATTCTTTCATCCTGCATCCTTTCTACATCGACATACGGAGCGTGCCTCTTCTTATTTTAACACTGACACTCTCTTTCAGACCAACTCTGTTTCTAACATCATCATTGCGAATACGGTCTACAAGCGTTAAGCCACAAAATTTGCACAACGCTCGCATATCGACCGCGTTTATTCTACATGTTTAAGTAAGCTGCATTGTGTATAGCAGAACATCCCTCACAGACTCGTGTTGGGAGTCTATGAGGGATGTCCTGCTATACACATTTCGCTAGTTCTTGAGCACACGTTGAGCTTACGGGAGCGTATGCTGCAACCAGAAATACTGGCGTGATGACCAATTTTATACGAACCCAGAGAAGTTTAGGCCCTACCAAACAGTAATCTCTTACACCAGTGGCTAAACGAGAGGAGAGTACAACACCCACCGGGCAGATCATCGGTGTCACTCCCTTTGCACTTAGTCTCTATCACACACAAACCATCTAAACTTATCTCATTCATACGTTCATCAGCATGTTCATCTTATCATTCAATTTAGCTCTGACATTCCACGTGCCTACGCAGCATTCGGCTCTCGTCGATCCGCCGAAATTGGCGCTGCGTGGTGGGTGGCGCCCTCCACCACCGCATGCAGCTATATACGCACCGCCGAGGGAGAATCGGTGCGCTATTGGTTCAGAATTGCGATCTAATCGATTGGCAGGGGTCGCGAATGAGCACGCTTCTTGCGCATGACACCCTTAGGTATTATATTTGCCCGTTTACGTAACAGTCAGATCCTGAATAGAGCTGGTTGAATATATAGACATTCTGAGTTAAAGACTTTTTATCTCCAAAAATACGTCGGATGGTTGGAACAAAAAAAGTGATACGTTTACAGGATTATTCACCAGCATACTTCCGGAACCGAACTTGTGAAATATGGCGAGTAACAGGTGTCAAGGGTTAAAGATCGTCTCGTTCGACTTTTTGTACCCTTTCATTTGTCATCGGGAGGCTGATTGGGTTCCGAGGATACGACTGGGACAAAGGGACTAAAGATTTATTAATTTTCATATCGCCAGATAGCATAAGATAGCGATAAGGTTTAATGTCTTATGGTTCTGTATCTGAAAAGGTAAAAACGAAAGTCTTATAGAGTTACATTTAAGTCTTTGTCTGTCTATCAATTTATCAGTTTGTCAGTCTGTCATAGATATTTATCTCATTAGTTACAAATGTAGAAATATGCAGATTTTTTTATTAATTATTAGTAGTGGTCAATTAGTAGTCGAAATTCGACCTTAATTCATTAAGTTTTCATTTTCATTTCAAATTTTCTTAGCAGATTTAATATATATTTGTTAAATAATTCATACTATTTTTGCTTTGATTTTTATACAAACGTCGGGATGTCTGACGACGTTGTATAAAGCAAGCTTACGGCCCACTTGATATAAAGCGGTTACCGTATCCTATGAACACTTACAATATATTAAGATTTACTTGTGCGATGCCACCACCACACAGCGATTTCTTGGGAGCTTACTCGTGACCCAGGAACACAACAACGCTCCAGGAACTTGTTATTTGGCTGCGATTTTCTGCGAGGTGGTGGTATTTCTCCAGACGGGCTAATTTGATACGCCCTACCTCTCTTAATACCCATCTTTATTGTTTCTGCACTCCTTCTCCGTATGAACTTTTACTATGTTAAATCTAACACTACTCAGTGCGAGCAATGTGCCTAAAAAGTAGTAACTACAAAGGTTTTTCTTTGCATATATATATATTTCCACAAAAAATATTGTGCAATAAATTAGAGAAATGGCCAATGAAGACATTTGAAAAAATAATGAATAAGTCGCCTGGCGATTTTATGGAGCGCATTCCTAGTCAATTTTTGTGTTAATATATTTTAGCTAGTTTTTCGGATGCATTTGTTTTTATTCAAATATGTTTAAAATTTGACGGTCCTCTATTAGTGCAAAATCTTCATCTCAATCACTGCCAGATTTTTTTTTATTCTACGTCGGGAGGCATACAAGCATACGGCCTACCTGATGTTAAAAAAGCAGTTACCATAGCCTATTAATGCTTGTAATATATTGATATAGATATGGATCGAGTCGCGTGGCGCTCGTTTCTCTCTGCCTACCCCGTAAGAGATTTGGCGTGAAGTTATAGTATAGTAGTATAGTAATATATTAAGTATCATTCGCACGATGCCTCCTCTGCTGCTTATACAGCAACTTATTAAGAGTTTATTGGTGACCTCACTCATACACAGGAACACAACAACGCTTTAGGGAGTTGTTATTTGGCTGCGGTTTTCTGTGAGGTGGAGGTACTTCACCAGATGTTTTGATGCGCCCTATCTCACTTAAAACATCCACACCAAGACAAACAGACATGTTCATGCACACAAATGTTTGTCTTATGTGGGAATCGAACCCACGAGCGTTGGTGTCAAAGTCGCGTCATTCGCGACTAAGCCACCGAGCTCGTCACAATACAACAAATGAAGAAAATTTTATTTGGCCCTTGTTTACTTAAAGATTTCAACCTAGCCGAAGCAGGAAAGTACAGGGATACCTCTTGACTCCAGTACCTTGTTATAATTAAATATAGCTATAGCCTACCTTGCTTCTGCTAGAGCTAAATGCTGAAGTTGGCTCTGAATCAATGTGATAGTAAACTACTTATTCACCTAAAGTAAGCTCGATTATATACAGAAGCAATTAAAATATATCCATGTTTTTATTATTTACCAGTTGTAATGAAGGTATCACTAGTTAATATTTTAGGAATAATCTATATCAACGTAAGTATAAATATGATACCATTTAACATATTTTGCCCAATAATACATACATACATATCTTCACGACTGTCTCCCATTGGGGTAAGCAGAAACTATGGAACGCCAGGTGCATTGATACAAACATTCATATCTCGCTTCTTCCACACTCATCAACCTTTTCACGTATACTCTTCGGTTTTGGGGGCTTTTAATTTGGTCCTTTTTCAACAACTCGGTCTGACAAAAATATTGCCCAATAATGACAGTTATATATAACAATAAGTGGATATAAAAAACCGCGCTGTTGCTAGATGATTCTAATTAGATAAACATCTAGTAGAGATTCGTACCTACCAAGAAACGTGAACTTGTTTTGTTTCTTTTACAAAAATATTTCATAATAATATTCTGGTGTAGTGAGGCACATAAAACTTGATTAAGATGGAGCTTGGCCGACGTACAACTTTCTACGACTGGGTTTATTTCTATCTGTAGAGGTATTGGTATTTTTATTGGTAAAGAATCTTAATTTTAAAATCATATTTGGTGAAAACGCTAAATCTTACGACAGCAAGGTGTCAAACAAGCGGTCTGGCTAATGGTAAGCTGTTAACGTACTTTGTGGATACTTGCTATACCAGGAGCATTACTCGCGCGTTACTCTAATGGTGATAGTGTCATTTAATGACAGACTATAATAACAATGCTAACAGATTTTTTTATATTAAAACTCGAGTGAGGGTATGTCACGACATTTGGTTTAAAGTCTTTCTTAAGGAGTAGGCGCTGAGTATGCTGTGAATAATTTTTGGTGCTCTAGAAATAGCACTGTGTCGATATATGTGGATGTGATGATGGAATGTAAGCAGTTTATTTTATTCGTTCGCCTCAGAACACACGGTGTAACACTAAAGTGATGAAACTGAAACTCTAGTCACGTTCGAATTTCTTTTGAGTTTCATTTGAGTTCATGCAATAGAGTCAGAAAATCGTCATTACGTGAATGCAACGAGTTTGAAACCTGTTTGAAACGCGTGTCAGATCAGTTGCATTGAAGTGTCGTGTTTCATCGATTATTGTACGTTTTTTTTTACCAATAAAATGGTGGGAATATTGTAATTTTACTCAGTCAATCAGTTAGTCAATCAGGGTCTCCCAGGTCACTCGACGTCACGACTTTACTCGAATCGACAGCTGTTCGGTGATATCGTATAACTAACTTTATTAGAGAGCACTTTGTTTGAAAACTCCTTTTTGTGTTCGCATTATATAGTATATAGTATGCGATAACTATCTTTTGTATGAAGGAAAAGTATATATATGTGAGTCAGTCAAGTACAAAATCTTTACCAAAACAAAGTGACATATTCGAGTGACCATCGACGATGGGTTTATGACTTCATACGAGTACGCGTATGTTTGAACATTGAATTTTAGGAAACGGCGCGTTAGATTTGTTGCCGTTGAATCACATGGTGGGTCCTTTTCATTAAGGTATTCCATGGACAATGTAGAGCCTTCCAATTCAAATATAGCTTTTGTATCTTCAAATTCCCAAATATTTGCATCTCTTCATCTCCTACTCTAAACCGCACCCTTGTATTTGCAAGGAAGCGGAAGAGCAGGAGACCCAACTCCTTGTGTATGCAGTCTCAAAAGAGAATCATCATTATCACGGGTAATACCACTCTAGTACTAGTTTGGGACACGGGCATCGAACTGTGGGTCCTTGCCCTGGCTCCACGGGGCGAACCATCCCTGGGTAGAGTGCAAAAAATGCGAGCGCATTTAAGCAGCCCAATCACTAGAGAAGTAACTTACAGAAGACGGCAGCTACATAACAACTCCGTGGAGGCTTGTTGAGAGCCAAATTGTCAATGAGTTATCATCTCAACACGTCCGTATTTGTTGAAAATTATTGTAATGTTATCAGTAGGCTCCAAGGAGATCTGATACTCCTTAAATTGTTCATAGGTTATGGTGACCACTTTACACCCTTCAGATCGTGGTCGTATGCGTGTTTGCCTTTCGACATTGCATAAAAACAATCGGCACAAAACTCTTTCCGTAACCTATAGCTACCTCATTTCAATGCTACACGTAATTTATAATTTTTGTTGGCTTATGTTCTTAGAGTCCTATAACCGAAGGGCAAATCAGGAAACCTATTACTGTCAGTCCGCGGACTGTTCGGTCGTAAGTTACGGGTCCGTATCTCATGAACGAAATGAGTTATGGGAATTTTACCAGAAATTCAATTAAAGTATTTGAAATGAGAAATTCGTCATTAAATATACTTTAATTGAATTTGTGATTAAATATTCCATTGTAGATACGATATGATAGATAGGAAAAGGAGCAGAAAAACAAATGTGGCACTATTTGAAGCTTATTAAGAGGAGTTGTAGTACTTTTGTGTTATCATGAATACAATGTATATATGAAAAGAAACAAACTCGTTTAAAATGTCTGTCTATCTTTTTGTCAGCCCGTTACAGTCATGTATCTCAGATAGGGCAATGCATACAAACTTTAAATTTGGCATATACACCGTAACAAATTGTAGAGGTGTCAAAAAGTGATTTTATTAAAGCTTTTAGTTTCATATGTTAAAAAATGTTTGACCATTTCCATGTACATGGTACTATTTTAACGGAATTTTAATAGAATCTTACTTTTTCCTTGAAGAAGATAAAGTGTATAAATTAAGAAAGAATAAAAAATTCGAGTATTTTCTCATATAATTTGAATTTCATTAAGAATCAAAAGTAAGAATCGTACTCGCAATAAACCCGTTTATTGCTTTCCAAACCAATAAATGGAGGCTGCCACAGATGTCTCTTTTGAAACATTTCTTTAGAATTAGATTTTGCAGTCTTTCATGTACTTAGTATACAATGCATGTATAACAAACAACTACAAAAGTATTATTCATAGCACTGTCTACTCACCTGGTACCCGTATATCCCGGTATGATATGAAAGAGACATTACGTCCAAAATATTTTAAAATCATATACAACATTATTAATCGTATTTAATATGTATATTTAGATTCTTGTTGTTGAATCGATGATAGCACTAGAAAGATTTCACTTAAAGATTTACTCATTCACTTTCACAGAATGGTTCTATTGTGACAACGGACAGTCACAAAACGACCATCTAAATGCAGGCTCGGAAAAACAGGCTCAACAAAAAGTGGAAAGAAAACGGGCAACGAGTGGCATGATTGTAATAAAAATGCTTATCTACGATATTAGCTACGTATTACTGGAGTATTTCCTTTTATCAAGAACGGGCTCAAAGCTTGCCTGTTTAATTATTGATCTTCACCGCAGATAATCCCCTAGTGAGACGTCAGGGAGAGCTCAAATTGTAATATTTTCATCAAAGGAAAATGGAAATGAAGCGATTGGCAGGTTTGGCTCCGTCGAAAGAAATATCTCGAACGATCGCCCGAGGGAGCAATGGAGCGAACATATGAAATATACACGAAGTCCCATAGTCGTTGATTATGTGCACGTGTCATGACGTAATGCGTTGCGCCGCATATCTCTCTGCTCTCCCGGAGGCATTCCCCCTGTGCTCTCGACAGCGTTGATCGTTGCTGCGCTGTCGCCATTTACGTGCATTACTCTTCATCTTTTCCATTTCATTAATGAGCGGTTCAATATATTACGCTTGGGACATTTTAGCTGAAACAATACAGCTTGGGTAATAAAGACTACACGATCCTTTGTGCTTTGGCGAACCAAGGAATGGAAATTTAACAAAAAATAATCTAAATAAATTCGGACGAAATGGGTAAATAATGTCAATACGCGGAGACAAATAAACGTGTCGTGTGCCAAGTGTTCTTTGTCTTCAGTCTTGGCGGTGAATTGTATAAATATTTTATTTGAACAGTCTCCATTCATATTTGATAGAAACACCAAGTTGTCTACTTCTTTCGAAACACGTTCAATAATTTCTTCAAAATTACAACTGAGTATGTTAATTTTGAATAAGTATAGCATACTTTAATGGTGTAAGTTTCATGAAACTTTGTTTTATGGCTTTCGTTGATATCAAACGTTTGAAAATTTTAAATTCTCCGGACTGTATTGTTTATACAACGTTGGGAGGCACGTAATGCGGCCCACCTGAACCTGTAAAGTGGTTACCGTAGCCTATGAACGCATTTCATTAAGTATCGCTCCCGCGATCGCACCTATGCTGCTACCACAACAACTTCTTAGGACCTTACTCACACTCAGGAACCCATAACCCTCCAGGGAGTTGTTATTGTTGGGTTCTGTTTTCTGTGAGGTGGAGGTCCTTCCCCAGACGGGCTGCCTTGATGCACTTTTGAAACATTCGGACCAAGATAAACAGACATGTTCATGCGCACAAATGCTTGCCCTGTGTAAGAATTGAACCCACGAGCATCGGTGTCTAAGTTAACCTAGCTCGTCATATAAAAAAATGTTTAAATTTACTAAAACACTGTCTGTGATTGAAGGACACGAGAGGGAAAACAACGATTTCTTCTTTTGTAGTATTTTGATAGCACTCTTTGCCAAAAAAGCATAAACGTTATTCAGTAAAAATCTCTTCATATTTTGAACACACAATACTGTAATCAGCTGGATGCTCCCTTCCGGCAAAGAGGTCAAGCAATATTCTGAGCGTTCAGGAAGGAACTCTTTAAACTTGTACATGTAGAATTTATTCTTCTTTGCAAGTGTAAAATATTTTGTGTTATTCAAATATCTAGCAAGGACGACGTCGCGCGCTTGGTATTAAAATATAATAGCGGAAATACCTCAGTAGTATAAACGTAGCAATAACTTCAATTCTGTACAAATATACGGAACGTTCAATAAATCTGGTTTTCAGTTACAACTCCACTAGGTCTTCATTTACATTTTCATGAATTTGAGTTCAAAGCTCTGTCTCTGAGTGTATGTTTTCAAAAGTTGTGGAGTAAAGTTGGGGCGGATAGTTAGATGGCTCCGAGTTCGGAATGGCGTCGACATGGCTTGCCAATTGTGATCTCGTATGCTGTGAACAAATCCTTTGTAATTTGGTTTGTGGTGTGGCTAAAGTCTATTTTCTCTATTTCTTGTGTGCTTCTTATATTTTCAAGTGATATTTCTTAGTGCATATTTTTTTAATTATACGAAGATTTTTCAGCCGAAAAGATATTGAGGAAGTGAAAATGAATGTCGAAGACAAAATGTTATAGATAAAGGATATTGGAAGGGGAAGATATGGAACTGCTGCAGTCAAAAGGTGGGATGCATGAAAGGAAGGCACAGGAGTCGGACGTTTTTGTTGTATGTATATCTTCACGCCAGGTCCCTTGCGGGGTAGGCAGAGAGATTCGAGCGCCATAAGATGCGGTCCTTACATACTTCACTCGCTTCTGTAACATTAATAGCTCTTTTCATGTTATTGTTTATTACAGTTTTTATATTCTACTTTTTTATTGACATAGGTTTGCTTTTAAATCTGTTTTTGTATACATATCATAATGATTTACTTTCACTTGATAACTTTTAATATTATTAGACTGTACGAGAAACTGGCTTCTAACTAAGCGAAGCAGTACTTCAGTGTGGTGCAAGGTCTTTACAATACATTGTTATAGGAGTCTCAAGTCCGACCTTAGATAAAGTTATGATCTCATCATCGGCCTAGATACCAGCCTGGATCTTGACTCCTTTCAGAGACTATTAGTAAAATTTTTAATGATCTCAAGCTTAAGTCCGGTATTGAGCCCTTAACTCTAAGGAGACAGATACTTTGCCTCACTATGTGTTCTATCCTTACACAGTGAGTTATGCTCAGGGAAGTCGTACGCTATAATGTCTATAGATATAAAAAATACTGTAAATTTACAATCGCGCCGCTCGATATCGACAGGGAATTCAACCTCACACGCGTCTATTGCGGTTCTAGAACGGTTTAATTGCTTCTTTACACAAATCCTAGGGAATACTACGTTCGACTATTTACTAATTATTGTCTTGTATTGTTAAAATGAATCATCACAACGTTATCATTAAAAGATGATGGAACCCAAGGGCCATTTTCACGACGATGCTCTGTACTTTAAGAATGTTTCGCGATATTGACAAAGTCGTCGATAATATCTCTGTCATCGATATGTTTGTTGATGACTTGTATACACAATAGTAAAGAGAAAATGTTTCTTATATCCTTTTCCCTGTTAATTGTCGTATTATTTATTTAATGGCGAAACCTCATACCCTTCAGAATAATACTTTCTTGGTCTGATAAGTGTTATATCAAGAACTACATTAGTACGTAGCTCCTTGAGGATTATTCGCGTTATTATATACATATATAGGGCATGTAACAATTAAAATATTGATTTGTGAGGGCCTCTGAAATTGTATCGTTATAATATAATATTTTTTAAAAAAAATTCCCACCTTTTGAGAAGATGGTAAAGGTCATGCAATTTAATTTCTAATTGAATTTATAACCGATGTTATATCAATAATAACCTACATATTAATCGAATCAAATTAAATCAATAATTGAACTTATAAATCGATTGAACTAATAAAAAACCGGCATGTAGGGTTCCTCAGTTGATCTTCCCAATAATCTAGACTAAAAAAATGCTTTTTTATACAAAGGCAATACAAGCATTAAGATATAAACTAAAATTTAGCCTATGAACTATATACATCAGGTGGGTACCTGATGTAAAGCGGTTACTGTAGCCTATGAAGGGACGGTTGATATACCACACGCGCGATGCCACATCTGCAGCTAACACAGCAACTCTTTAGGAGCTTACTGGAGACCTCACTCACGTGCAGAAACACATCAATCAACCTTCCAGGGAGTTGTTTTTTGACTGCGGTTTTTCTGTGAGGTGTAGGTACTTTGATGGTTTGATACCCAGGCGGCTACTTTGATGCGCCCTACCTCTCTTAAAAACACCCAGACCAAGACAGACAAGTTCATACACACATATGTTTGTCGTGTGTGATAATCGAATCCACGAGCGTTGGTGTCAAGTCGCGTTATTCACCACTGCGCCACCGAGCTCGTTCTGTTGTTTTACACTATGAACATTATACGTTAACGGTTATGGCGGGTCATAACATCTAAAAATGGGCCCACATAGGCTGATAGTAACTGAAAAAGTAATTATAAAGTCCAACTTCGCGAATGAAGTTAGAAAAAATATTATCTATTTGAGTACCACCGCGTGTAGAGGCAAGTGGTTGCAATAAATTTTTGATATTTTGATTTGATTGATAACCAGCGTCACCTATTAATCTATATACTAAAGTTTTGCCGTTACAGACATAGTATTGTACGAGAAACTGGCCAAATAGTACCAAATAGTACTGACAAGCGCCGAGCGCCGCAATGCGTTTTTCGAGTGTAAACATTATTATTAATTTAGGAATTATTATTATCAATAATGTTATTAATTTATTAATGTGAAACATCTATGACGCACCTTGGCACTAAAATCGAACCGTATGCCGTGACGGCAAATGGCATGACGCTCTCTTACGCCACCGCTCTCAACTCCTTTGCATGTGTGCATGCGCATACTAGACACTCTGTTGCTTCTCTGCACGAGCTGTTTATTATTAAAATTAGTGTAATAAGAAAAATATATTGATTTTATTGACATAACTACTCTTTTAAATTATTTTAACCCCTATTCAGGAACACCGTTCTTGTATGAATTCTATATGTTTGTCTGTGGGTTAGGCTGTTGCTTTTTTTCGAATATTCGAATTTTGACTTCAGATTCGGATTCAGCATAAAAAAGTAGAATAGGAATGTTCAGGAACACCGTTCCTATCTCTTAAGGAACATGGTCAAAATGGCCGACATTTAAAAAAAAATTGAATTGTTATATAATTGACGAGCCAGGTGTTCCTCTGGCAATGCAAACTTGCGCATTCTCAACTGGTTTTTATTGGTTTTTGATTTTATTTTATAACTTGGTCGTATGTTACTCGCAAACTTTTAAAATCTTCTAAGTTGTGATAGCTTCCCTTTTAACTTCATTATATATACTACTACCGTGAATTTTTTACATATCTAAAATCCACTACGTAGCCGGTAGGGATGGGTACACTTATCTTCAAGAAAAAATAGCACTAAATAACACAAACGAATCTCTTGATTCAAAAAATCGTCTTCAGAAATCCGTAATATTTTTGAAAGGCCTATCTAACGACATCCCCCACTATGCGGTTAAAGATAAAAAGGGGGAGAACAAAGAGAAACATCCCCAATTTACGTGTAACGTAGGTCCCTAAAAATTTGTTTTTACAATATTTTATTTTACCACTTTGTCGCCATGACTGCGTACAGACGAAGGACGGACTATAAGGGTTCCTTGTTTACTACGTCTAAACAAAAAAAAAAAGATTTATATTATTACTGTCGGTAGGCCGTGTGCATGCGTGCAACAGTGAGCATGGGTGCTCTGAGGAGCTTACGTAGTCACACATTTGGTGGTGGCAAATTACGTTTACAGTTTTGTATTCTTCGTATAACAGTAAAGTAACTTAAAGGCTGAAGTAACTTTCGACCATCAATTTTATATACGCTTATGTACGAGTATATGAATGTACAGGATCATTTCTTCAATACTACATTAGACGACAGACAAGCATACGTCCCACTTGATGTGAAGCGGATACCATGGCCTATGATCTCTTACAATACAAGAAGACAGCCACATGCAGGAATACATCAACCATGGAATTGTTAATTGTAAAGCTAAGTTACTTCTCCAGGCGGGCATAATGATTGGAAAGACGGAGAACCCGATATGTACACCTGTCGGTTTTTCATAAAATGTGTCATATACGCGGTTTTAGATGCCAAGCGACTTTTCTGTCAATCTTGAATGTGATTTTTTGGCAAGTGCATACTTTTAAATATCTCATTCAGTTGTCAGTTGGACTCATTTGATTATTCTAGCGTAAATGTTACGCGATATCTTCATCAATTGCGATTTGGTATTGAACATTTTTGGGAAGACTGTAGTGGCCGATTGGTTACATTTAAATTTGATACAGTTTCTATCTCATTAAAGTCCGTATCACGGCTTTTAAATCCTTGTAATCATTATATTAATTAATTGGTTTCCTCTTTCATGTAACGGTATGCATACGTTCTTTCTGATTATTGTCATTATTTGACGCTATTGTTTGATTAAACTTTTGCATAGATAAAAATGATTTAGCCATAACACAGTGGAGATAATTATTTAGTACCGTGATAGCCCAGTGGATAAGAAACCGGTCTATTGACCAACTGGTCCCCGGTTCGAATCCTTTTTTTTCGGTTTTAAGTACATATTTATCACTTGCTCGGCGGTGAAGGAAAACATCGTAAGGAAACCTACACGCGCAGTAAATTATAATTCGAAAGGCGTGTGACTTGGCCTGAGAAAGATCTGGTTTTCCCTCCAGGGCGTGGAAGACTGACGGCAGTCGCTCCATGTAAACATCAATGGCTTCGCTAAATCCTTAGGCTTAGAAAGCGGACCCCGCTAATCCTAATGGTTTAGGAAACGGGATAACCCATAGAAGAAGAAGACAGTGGAGATAATTATGTATAATTCAAGACGTCTCAGTACAAAATGTGAAAAAAGACACCATATATTTTTAGGATTCCGATCGGAGAGTCAATTATAGGGATCAATTCCTTGTAAGTTATCAGTTATAGGCATAAGAATGAGTACCGTCGTGATAATAGTCAGGCGACCGGGGGTGGGCACAGGCGGGGCGGAGCCGGTGGCGACAGCGGAGGCCGCGTATCTACTAATTGAATCTGAGAACTTGCTCAGAACTTCCCCAAGTTGCGCAAAATTTGATTAGCTCGTCATCTTTCTTCGAGCATCGAGTTTTAATTTTTAACTTTGGATTACCTATCGCTAGATTAATCGTGACGTTGCTAGAACCGTAGAGTATAATGCCCGAAGTTACGTTTATTGTGAACGCGTTTTATGATGAAAGCATTTATAATACGATCCTATTATCGCTGCCCTGATAGCTAAAGGCTTTTTCCAGTGTGCATCACACTCGATTCCGCGGTTCCCTGAACACGGGAATCAGGTGCTTCACGTGAATAGATTTAATTACGTTGCTCTGATGTAGCGGTTTGGTGAACTATCTATATAGAACTATTTAGATTTAATACTAATTTATAAAATTGGAAAATATATATAGGTTGACATGCGAGATATGTTAAAAAAATGGGAGGAGATTCTTTGTTCAACGCTATTTGATTACCTACAGCTTTAGTAAATCGACATTTATTATATTTTAATACGTATTACTAATAAAATCGGTTAGCTGTTTGCTTGCTTGCTTGTTACCGCCTTAAAACCTAACGCTGACGTAATAACAGGTTAACGTTGTGGCTAATCAACGGTGTGCCTTACGATAGTTTTTATACCGGCCGTTATCGACAACGACTAAAAAGTTGGTTGTGGAAATCTGCCTTTACCTCACTAGCCATTACTCAGATGTAAAAGTGGCTCACGTAGTTCTTTTATTTGAATACTAGCAATATAACATCTCAAAAGGCTTTAAACTTCATGACTGCTTCGCCGTATCATTTCCATAGATCCAATCTACTTTCCATTTTTCCAGCAATTCTTTTTCCTAGACTGCGAATAAATCTCTTAGTGGCAGGCACTTCAAGAACACGCCGTCATTCCACGAAGACTGTTCAGAGTACTGCGTCTATTTTTCAATTATGAAATAAGAATTCGAATTGCTATTTAGAAATTGTTTTTATTTTTACTACTGAGGTAAAAAATAAGCGCACAGCACGCCTCCAACTCCTGCGTTACGGTTGATACAAAAACTACTTCACAACTTTTTGAATCTCATGTTATAGTCTCTGGGTAGTAGTTTGTAATTGTATGTAGTTTGTTATACTATGATTGAGGTACACTTTATTGGGAGATAGTTCCTTTTTCGTTTTTGTAATTTTGCTTAAGTGTAATTGTACATTTTTTAGGTTTCTAAAAAATAGTTTGTCAAATTTGTGCGGAAGTTGCAACGTGTCCTTGTATTACAACGGTCTATTAGCTAACATTAGTCGTATTGCTAACCTCTCCACCACCGAGCTCGTCAATAGTACATTTAAATATATATAGTTAATTCTCTCTTACCCAATGAAGAAACGAACATTGTTAAAAAATTGTGTGATTAACAAATGTCAGTTTAAGCTATCTTATATACAAATATATTTTTATGTGATACACATATCTTAGTTTACATTTTATTCGCATCATATACTCATCTCTCTATTGGTACATTAACATCCCTTCTACTGAAAGGGTTTATAACACGCTTCACTGTAGATTACAGGTGGTCAGTGGTTTCAACGTGCCCAAAACAGTGATTTTCCTTCATCGAGTCCTAGCAGGAATCTTCATTTCTCGCGATAAAATTTTTCGTTTCCTAATGGGGTTCGGCGACTTCTGGTTTTAACAGCATTAACAGCTTTTGTAGTTCTAGCAGTATGTGGTCGGCCCGACCTTTTGTGGTCTTCAATAGAGGAAGTGTTGATACCTTCTGTTGATAGTACGATATACGAAAATACGGCCGATACCAAGCTTTTGAAGTGTCTTGAATATAACCGTCGGCTCTTTCTGCAAGGCAAGCACTGCAATCCTATTTTCTTTAACACCCCATTCCATATTGTAATATGATAATAAATACGAAAAAAAAAAATGTAAAACGGCGGGAAATCGAAAGAAGTTTGTAACATAATAAATGCGCTCCAAATTCAAAATAATTAAAGAGTTGAAAAAAGCAAAGTTTCTATGCATCAGTATTTATGGCCAGACTAGTTAGTAACAGATTTCAATGTCTATTCATCATAATTTACGAGTTTTACGAACGACTTTATGTAATTACATAATGCAACTACTACATGTGAGTTAAAAAATAACAGTTATATTAGTGATTATTACAAGTCTTTCACGCATTAAGTAATTTATATTTTATGTGCTAAAATATTTTTACAAGCTAATGTCGCCAGTCAGGTTGCTCCTTGGGGGATGCATGAAGTACGAAAGCGAGTTATAAAGTCGAATGGATATATTACACAAGGCGACAATCACCCTAAACGCACTCGCTCGCTCCGATCCGAGGGCCAAATACGTCATTTATCAGACCTTCCTCTTTCTAAGGCCATTTAGAAGGTCGTCGCCAATTAATTGCTGTGGGTTTTGCTATTCGTGCATTCTGGAATTATCTCCTTTCTAAATGAATTAGTGAACTATTAAGGGGTTGAGAGATTATATTAATAGTTTCTGGACAGTGAAACATGTTTATAGTTTGCAGTATCTATACAATTTGCTATTTGTTGTAGAAGTATTGATATACTTTAGTTATATATATTCTCAAGGAATACTTATTATTGAGAATATATAAATACGTATTCGATGTTTTTGAGTTCAAAATAAATAAAAAAAACATTATTTCACTAGTTTTAACCTCGTATATACAGATTGTTGAAATAATGATTCTAGCTGACTAGTCGTCATCTATAACTTCACACCAAATCCCTTGCAGTATAGGCAGAGAGAACCGAGCACCATATGGCTCGATTCAAACGCATCTTACTCGCTTCTTTAACATTCATTGCTCGTCTCATGCAGGCTCGCCAGTTTTAAGACTATTGCCTTCTGTTAGAACACGACCAATTTGGTCATGGTAGGTAAGTCTTGGCCTTCCTCGGCTCTTATATCCTTCCAATTGTGCGTTGTGTATCTGCTTCGTCATTTTTTCATCCTGCATCCTTTCTACATGTCCGAACCAATGAAGCATGACTCTCCTTATTTTAACACCGACGCTCTCTTTCAGACCAATTCTGTTTCTAACATCATCATTGCGAATACGGTTTACAAGAGTTACGACACTAATTTTGCGCAACGTTCACATATCGACCGCGTTTATTCTTCTTTCATGCTCACTCTGCCATACCCAGCTCTCGCTTTTATAAGAAAGCGTTGGGACCAGCAGTGCATTGTGTATAGCGAGCTGTGCCTCCTGGCTCAATTTTTACTGCCAAGAAGTTTTCCCAACGCTCCATTCATACTATTCCCAGCATTCACTCGTCTTTCCTCATCAGCGATGTACCTTCCATCCATATTGAAAGCGCATCCAAGATATACAATTTCATCCACTTGTTCCATCATTTCATCATTAACCGTAATCCTTATATTGGTTCTGGTTTATTTCTTTCAAATACCATTATCTTTTTTTTCTTCTCATTCATTAGCAAGCCTTTTTCCAAACAATCGTCTTTCATCATTGTGACCAGTGTTGTTCAGTTCAGATTCTGCTAATAACACGGCATCGTCTGCATACAGCAGACAGTTCACCATTAGGTCACCCATGCGCAATCCTACATTCGTTGACCCTATTTTCTGTAGACAACTATCGAGATATCAGAATAAACAGTCTAGCAGAGAGCATGCAACCCTGTTTGACATCAATTTTGACATAAAACTAGGGTGACATGCTACTATCTATCCGTATACATGCTGAGCAATCCTTGTAAGTGGACTGCATAGCACGGAGCAGTGAACCGTCATTCCCAAATTTCGGCAATATGCACAGTTCCTTTCGCACAACCCTATCAAATGCTTTCTCAAGATCCACAAAACTGCAAAAAACCTTATGGTCATGGTCAGATGCTTCCCCACGATATTGCGGAGAGACAAAACTTTATCCGTACATCCTCTTCCAGTTTGGTATCCTCCCTGTGCCTCCTATAGCATTCCATCGGATTTCACCCTTACTCTCCCTAAGCTGATCAAACTGACGGCCCTATAGCTGGCGCAGTCCAAGCGTGCCCCTTGCCTTTATACAAGGGCACGATGACTGCGCGTCTCCAGTCCATTGGGACCCTTCCAGTTCTCCAGCACAGATTGCTTAAGTACCAGAAGACGTCCCGGACGTAGTAAGTGCCGCCTAGGTTGATCATTTCAGTTGTGATCAGATTAATTCCCGCCGACTTTTCATTTTTCAAGCTTCGTATCGACCATTCGACATCACCCATAGTTATGCCTTCGTCGGATGCCTTCAATGTGGAGTAAGCATCAGACTCTCTTTCATTGCCAGCGTCTGAGGCATAGACCTACATTTCTTCAAAATATTCACTATATTTTAGACCTGCAATATTTTGGCTCAAAACACAGATGCGTAGAGCGTGGGCGTGAGAGATTTGGCGTAAGCACTTGTGAACATCTGCGAGGAATAATTATTTTGTTGCATTTAATAATACCAGTTTCATCTATGATTTCAGTTTTAAATTTATTCGTTGTGCCCATTATTATTATATAATAAAGCGTGCGAATATGGACACAATTTTAAATTGAATATTTTATATATATATATAATATTACAATGGCTACATAGAATTATTTAAACTTACAGCCACTCTAATAGTCGTGTGGCTGTAAGTTTAAATAATTCTATGTAGCTATTGTAAGGAATGTTGAAGAAATTGTATGAGAGATTGAGTGTTCTCACATTGCATTAAGTATCAACCAGCAGCAGCTATTGTTCTAATTCAGTCCTATAAAGACTAAACTGTGCGTTCACCGCTAAAAACCTCAATTTGTTGTGATTCTGGGATACAACTTTAACATCGTCAAAAGCGTTGGCATTCTCGGTGTTGAAATCTCCAGCGATCTTGAATACCGAAGTCGCTCGGAGGAGAAGGTCAAACTGGCGTCTAAGTGCTCTACGTCGGGAACGGCAACGCATGAGTGACACTCCTAGTGTTGCAAATGTCTATACGCTACAGTTACTGCGTATCATCAGGCAGGCTTATTTTTCACCTTAGTGGTATTAAAAAAACTACTTACGAGCTAACAGGTAACCTTACTCACTCGTAGGAACACAACAACTCTCCAGGGTGTCGTCATTTGGCTGTATTTTTCTGTGAGGAGATTTATCTCCAGTCGGTACTAAGACAAACAGACATATACATTGTGCATGAGTAAGACTGTTGTTGTTGATGGTTCTCCAATATAAATTGCTCAAAAATCAGAAAGCCTCCCGGACTTTATTATTATTTTTTGTTATACAATGTCGGGAAGTCATACTGCTCACCTGATGTAAAACGGTCACGTAGCCTTGCAATCTTATTACTCGCGCGATGCCACCCCTGCAACAAAAACCTTACGAGCTTTCTGGTGTCCTCAATCACCGAAAGAGATACACTAATTCTCCAGGGCGATTTGGCTGTGAGGTGTTTTTGTGCGGTGGAGGTACTTCCCCAGATGGGCTGCTTTGATGCACCCAACCTTGTATACACATGTTTGTCCTGTGTGGGAATCGAACCTACGAGTGCTGGCGTCAAAAAAGCGTTTCTAACTGCGCCACTGAGCTGTGAATCATGTGCTTTCTAGGACTTACAGCTGAAAATGTTCATCATCATTGTCATTTGGTTATGTAAGTAGCCTTTATATACTGATATAAAGGCTACTTACATAACTTCATATATTTAGATTGAATATTGAAAAATTATAAATTCAGTATCAAGTAAAGTAAAAATATACCTTTGAAATAAATTTTAAAACGTATCTTGTTACAGCTATCGTGTTAAGAAAGCGCTTAGAAACTAGATACCAGTTCAAATATGAACTCTTTTGTCGACTACACTGTCACCCCTTAGATCTTTTCTACCGAACTTGATCCCTTTTTCTTTTTTTTATCCTTTGATTTTGTTAAGATATTTTTACAATAAACGTACGCTAGCGGATCAGAGCAGACGTCGCCCTGTGCGAAAATAAAAACAATAAGTCACGTAACCCGATCGCAGCACCACCTTCCGGGTCCAATTCGAATCTAAACCATTCTCGAATCCACTTAAAACACACACAAAAAAAAATCCTTAAAGTCGATCCAACCGTTTAGGAGGACTTCAGTGACATACCCGTGTATGTACAGAAGAATTATACATATAAAGATGGGTGGTATTTATTATTGTTGATTATTTCACAAGTGTGCACCAATCTCGAAAGTAACACATTCAAAAGGATTTTTTAAGAAGAGAGCAAATTAAAAGATGTTTGAAGATAACAGTGTTTATTCAAAGTACAACACAGAAACATACATTATTCGTTAAATGGATTTCGTTCGTTATTGTTGATATTTTTATATTTTCTGGGTCACTCATATTCGTTTCATTTTGCTGCAGGAAACACATATTTTATTATTAAATTTCGCCTCTCTCATAGGCCGGTCACGTAGGTGTGTACCGTTGTATTACACCTTTTGCTCTTAAAATACAACAATTGTACTTATGTGAAAAGGCTATTGTCATGATTGAGAGGTAGAACGGACCGCAAAATTAATAACAATAGCTTATTTGCTACCTTTGTATTGAAGTATTGCATAATTACCTCCTGCTTTTAGGAACCAGTTCATGGAATCGCCATGGTTGTCGGACTTCAACAAGTTGAATTAATATTCATTTAATTAGATTTGTTGTTGCTGTCAACCAAGCACTACTATTGTATATTCGAAATTTAAAAATAATTTCAATCGCTTACATGTTTGTACGAGGTACAATCGTCTTTTTTGATATATTTATGCGGCTTCGTGCGAATTGTTGTTTACTTGGGTAGAAGAAGAATTGCTTTTTGATGTTTACTGAGATTAAAAAAAACCGCTTAAAATCTAGATTCTTTATTGTATTTCTACATTCAAATTTAAGGCCATCTTATTTTTACAAATAAATTGATTTATTCATTCAGGTCATAAGGTGTGAGCCGCTTAGCTATGATTCAGCTATATCTGTTACAACCGTATTCTCTGATTTTAGTTTATATTACTATATCTTATTGTGTACTGCGATTATTGTTATAAAGTCCTTTGTAAATAAAATAAATTGTAGAAAACGGTAAATTTCTGAAATCTGATTTTTCAAGCAGTGTGGCCCCTATATGTGTATATTTTATTCAGTGAACAGCTGCGAGGGAATATCACTGTAATAGTAAGGACTGGACAAAAGCTTTGTTCCTAGTAATCATGTTTGAATTCTTGGACAACAATCAATTTACACTACGTGAGCTAGATAAGTGTTTGTACTTAGATTAACATTATCAATTGTTTCAAGTAAAATGTCAATAGCTTTTCGCGATACAGTCTTTTTAACCAGGTGAATAAGCGTGCAGTCATATTCAGTCATCGTATACTTTTATTACATCAATTTTATCATAATCATCTTAAATCAATGTTATTAATTTCGGTCTATCAAATATGCGTCCGCAAGGATATAGGGAACAATAGCTCTCGGCAGGTATTGGGAATACTGCGTATGTGTCGGAAATTAATGGGCTATTGATAAGAATTCTTTCGATTCCGTATGATTTTCTTTATGCAGAAAATCTTACTCCTTACTACTTAGTTTATCAGCAATCACCTTTAGCTAAGGCGATAGAAATCGACTGAATAGAATTAGATTTCTACTAATATGAACATAAGTGCGATATTTGGAATAAAAAAAAACTATTTGAATCGTTTTCATCTTAGGCTTCTTAGAGGATTATTGTTACTGGGCTATTAAATAAGAAGAATGGACGCTTGCCATAACTATCATGTCTAATCGCTTCCAACAGCCGACTTTCGGCTTATCTTATTTATTATTGCCGTTGTCTTAGGGCAAAATAAATTTGTGAGGAAAATTAAACAGACGACTAAAAAAAATATTTGTTTGTGAAGTTCGCAGATATCGTGAAATTATCTGATTGACGTTGTTACACTATACAATATGATATTCATTATCACCGAACTCCGACCAGCACTATTTGGACGTACGCTATTGCGGGATAGCCAATTATCTGATTGACGTTGTTACACTATACAATATGATATTCATTATCACCGAACTCCGACCAGCACTATTTGGACGTACGCTATTGCGGTATGTCCAAAATAAATGTTTTATAAATAAATAAATATTGTCGGACAAATTACACAGTGCCACCTAGCCCCAAAGTAAGCGAAGCTTGCGTTATGGGTACTAGACAACTGATAAACATACGTAAATATTTTTTTTTTGCAAATAGATACATACTTATTATACATAGATAATTTACACGTTAAAGTTTACATACAACAGCAGGCACAACAACATTAGAGTTCCTCTAACGACATTTGCGAGATTCCGTGCTGGTGACGTAAATCGTGTGATTCTTTTTTGCCGCCGCATAGAACGTTTCATCATAAATTAGGGACCCGCCTCGGCTTCGCACGTCTAGTAGAGCATATTATGCCTACTAAAGTATTTAATTTGATAAGCATTGTAATACATGTTAATGAACGCAGATCAAACGCCGCGACAGTGCCCTAAAGCAAAGCTTAATTAAGCCAATAAAAAGATAATGATAACTATTCGGTGGTCTCTTCATGATGTTGTTTACTATAGCTTTATCAGATCTGATCAAGCAATAACAGCAGATCTGATCAAGCAACAGCAGAGATTTTTAAATGTTTGATAAGATCGACGCCATTCGATAGTTGCAATTGGTGGTAAAGTTTTCTTTAACTTGCTTCATATGTAGTTGTTTTTTCTATTTAGAACCCATCCCTGATATTCTGATAGAACTAAATTGATGTGGTGAACCGAATAGGCTCTTATGAATGAATTTCCACAAGTTTTACTTTATTTTTTCTGTCACACTATGAAATTTCAAGTTTCAAGGATTTAACTTTACAGTTAAACAGGAGTTGACCTTTGTATCTATCTGCCTATAAAAAAATCATTAGGTGTTAAGTAAATTTCACAAGTAAGGAATCATCACATCACATCAACCCTTACTCATCCCACTGCAGAGATACGGGTCTCTCTTCAACTGAAGGAGATTAGAGCATACTCCACCGTGCTCTTAAATACGGATTGGCTGAGGCCAGTGTGTTCAAGCCGCCGCCCGAGGGCCATTGATTTAGCTTAACGGCTATCATCTATAGACAACAACCGGGACCGACGGCATAACGTGCCCTCCGACCACGGAGAAACTCGAGATAGATAAACTCATCTATAGACAGGCTGCGGTCGGCGTTGCTTAACCTGCGTGTTCGGTTAGAATGACACGCGGTACGACGCCATCGAGCTCTCTAGGTAAGGAATAATGCAATGCAAAGAGCAGTGAATCCAACTGGTCGCAGTTTCGAATCCTGGTGTGGCGTACCACTCATGTTTCGAATTTATGTAAATATTTAAGTAGCAGGTAAACGTTTATAATAGCAAGAAAACATTCAAAAAATTCCATTTCGTAAGACATGTGATTTAACCTAAGAAAAGGTCTGGTTTCCCTCTGAGTTGTGGAAGTCTAACGACACTCGTAATGAATTAAAAAAACGGGATAACACTCGGAACAATACACTAGCGAACAAAAGTGAGAGAGAATAGAACATTTGCACTTGCGACACGTAACTTGTATCTAGAAGTGAAAACCGGGGCAAGTTTCCTATTTGTATTGGACATTATGCCGTGCGCACAATTAGTAGATCTCGACTCGAGTTCTCAACTTTGCTTATTGTGAGCTGCTCTTACTGAGTTAGATATTAGCACTTACTAATTCCAATTTGCGCGAAAATTGATAAAAAATCTTAATTAATTATAAAATTAGCAATGTTATACAGTATTGGCAATTTTACTTTTATTTGTTTGTTAATTTTTTTGTATTAAAATCGTATGCACGTGGTTTTAATATGATTGTTTCTCAGGAGTTAGTTAACCTGATGTAGAATATGATGAGCTATTCTAATTATAAAATAAATTATAAATACGCAATTATATATATATCTATATATATTTAATGTATTTTTTTGTTATATTAACTTATTATATAGAAAAGAAGTAGGTAAAATTTGTTTGTTTGGATGTAGAGGTTAATTCCCATTAACTACTATACTTTATGTTCATAATTTGTATTATATCATCGAATATTATGACGTACGGTGAAATCGTGGAATAAATTACTCTCAACGGTGTTCCCGAACAAATACGATATGGGTGCCATCAAGAAAAGAGCCTATGTTTCCCTAAAAAGACTGGAAACGGATCAGTGACCTTTTGGTGTTGCTGATGTCTATGGGCGGTGGTGACAACTTACCATAAGGTTACCCACATGCTCGTTTGCCCCTTCTAATATAAAAAAAAGAATATGTATACAATTAATTTATTTAATAAAATACTAGTACTAGTACTATACTATAATGGTGTGACAGATAAAGAAGATCATCTGTATACGAAATGTTCCATATACCATACAATGAGTTTGCAGTTCAGCCAGCAGGTAGACCGGAGAAGAAATATGGGAAAAAGTAAGCAAAAGCGTATGTAGATCTATTTAAATTGAGAGCGACAAATAGACACGTGTAGATAATTCTCAAACCGAAAAGTTATTGTTATGTATTTTCTCATTTTAGGGGAAGTTATTCTAGTTATTCTAAAATCGATATTCAAATTTTGTTGATATGTTTACCTTAAGGCTATCGCCTGTTATGATTCTATATCGATTTTAGAGAATGGTTGTGGATGGTTGGGGGAACGGAAAATTGCACCCTTTGAAATAGGAAGTCTTGTACATGTTTGTACATTTACTTATTTCATAGTAATTCTTTGGCATTCGTAATAACTGTAAGGTTGTTTAGAATAAGTGCCAAATAAAACTGCCTATGTGATATTTTGACTTAGTATTAATTTGTAATTCTGGACAATAATATTATATGTAATAATATGGATAATAATATTCTTATAGAGAATCATTTAAAACTATATGCCTTATTTACCAATACACATAATGAGAAATATATATAAAAATGTGCCTTGCCTTACTTTGTGACTTGTACATATTTCAAAAGATGTGTTACGGCTTGTGTGAAAACATATTATGTATTACATACTATATTTACGTTATATTATTGTATAAATATTACGTTATAAATAAGATTCTCGCCACAGATCATAATTTGAGCAAGAAAAAGGAAGTATAAAATGGCAAGCAAAATTGATGACCTGCGGAAAATCAGTCTTTATGCGAACGGCATACGAATGGACAGTAATGCGAATTTTAGGAATGGAACAAACACATAACGTTATTTATACATATTCCGTTGTGACTTTTTTAAACAAGGGTTCCTACGCTGTATTAAACTACTGCGTTGGTAATCTTAGACAGTCGCAGTATTACAATAATCGTCCTGACATTAATATTGCAGTTTTCAGTGAGTTGGAGGTTACTTGCATGGTGTCGGGCTGCTTTTATGCGCCAACGAATTTAATGAATTACGTTAACACTCTTCAAAACGATCTTATATTATGTTAACGTAATCTAAGAACGTTATGAGTCGTGTTAGTTTAATTGAACATATTAGCGTCGATGCCAGATTGTCCATGGATAGCATTTAGTCATCTCGATCCTTAGCGCTTCAGAGGGCATATATATTTTTTTTTATACCACTAAGGTGGCAATCAAGCATACGGCCTGCCTGATGTTAAACAGTCACCGCAGCCTATGGACATTTGCAACACCAGGGGCGTCACTCATGCGTTGCGACCCTCTAAAAACCTCTTCACGCATTTCTTAAAGAATTCCATGCTGTAGTCCCTTGGAAAAACCTCGGCTGGGAGCTCATTCCACAGCTTGAGTGTTCTCGGAAGAAAACTTCTCTGGAACCGCACCGTACGCGACCATTGCGGTTCAAGCGTGTGAGGGTGAACACCCCGCCGTCGGCGAGCGGTGCGGTTATAAAAAGTAGCTGTAGGCATCATTTCGAACAACTCTTCAGAACATAACCCGTTGTACAATCGGTAGAACACACATATCCGTTCTGTCCGTTCTTGTCAGACGTCGATCCTGGTTCTTTTCGACAGATGACAGTCGTTTGGCTAGCCAAAAGCAAGGCGCGTAGTGGGAGCATACCCCGACTTTGCGCAACGTTTATGTTTGTCCCATTCTGAAGTTTAGAAGTAGTGACACTAACAAAGTAATGTTCCGCCTTTGGTAATCATACAAGAAAAAAGGGAAGGAAGTGCTTACCGAAACGTCTATCGGAAAATTGACAATCAAAATACGGCAGTGAAGATAAATTGATGTAAAACGACATAATATTTACATTCACTTACGATATATGTATTTTGATCCGCCATAAAAAATCGTGAACGCTACTATCTATACCGAAGGTTCCGACATCACTGTGATACAAGTTTAGACATTGTAAATACCAGAAATTCTCTGCTCCGCAAACTTGCTTCACTACGGTTAATGTCTCGTAAAAACGGGAGGTTTCCAGGTACACCGGTGACTTTGTGATTTTCAATGTGACTATTTTAACATCACTTGAACATTTATGACTCGAAGAATACAACGGTACAAAGTTGCTTAATACAATGAAATGTAATGGAATTCGTAAAGACATGATCGCACATAACCATAACAAAAGGTGCTCAAAACTGAAGGCGATATAGAAGATAATTTTAATACTTTAGAGAGAGCGCATTAAAAGGTGTTGTGATTCTGAGTATACTGATCTTAAGATTCAGTGAGGAACATTGTAAGAAATAGTAACATTTTTTATAATACTATCGGTAGGCGTACAAGTATCTGATGTAAAGTGATTACCGTTTCTTACAAACGTTTGCAATAATACAAGGAATGGGCGCTAAAATAGCCACCCGAAACGAGCTTACTGGTAAGCCTCACCCATTCGCAGGAGCACAGCAACTCTTCCAGGAGTTGTTTATTTGGCTGCGATTTTCTGCGAGGTGGAGGTACTTATACCACTTCTTTTAGAAATTATTTCTTAGAAAGCCATTAATCGATTAATAAAGAAATTTGGCCATTGCATACGCCTTACTAAAAATACTTTTCCGTCCACTTTACTAAGTAGAGCTCTAATGACCTGGCATTGTACTATAGAAATAATATGAATTCAAGATATGTAACTTGTCAACAGCTAGCTTTGACAAAATTAATACCAAGGATTAGTAACTTATTTTGAAAAGTGAGTAAGAGTATTTTAGACGCTACCTAAAAGGATAATTTATATATATAATATATTGAGTCATAATATTATAATATTTTGTGTCAGGTTTAGTTCTGTTTAGGTCTGGTTTAAGCCAAGTTTGGGCCGGACTCAGCTCCGGCTTAGTTTCGGTTGAGGTACAGCTTAGGCCGAACATAGATTGTGAATAGGTCACGGCTTAGCTTAGGTCCGGCTAGGATTCAGTTTAGCCTCGATTTGGTTCCCGCATATGTCCGGTTAATGTGCAGTTTAGGGTTCGTTTAAGTTCCATCACCTGAGATAATGTTAAGTTCATATTCATTTATTTGCTTTTTGATGTTGTAACAAGATGGTGATTATACAAAATAGGTTCAAACATGAACCCTGTAAAGGGCACAGCATACAGAACTTACTATAATAAATTATAAAATTAAATGACAATTAAATACAATAAAATAAAAATGCATTACATTAAACATTTTTAAATTGAATCATCTACAACTATAGCGCACAAATGTCATTTACATTTTCAAAGAATTCGGCAAGAAAAGTAATAACATTTTGAAATCAATAGATTTATATAAATTTTTAAATTGAATAGGGTTTGGTTTTATAATTTGACAATTTTAGACTTTGAAATTTTTAAAATTAGAGATATTTATTATATATTTATTCATTTAAAATGATAATTAATATTTTATCTATATAATGTCATTTTTGTACTTATCATTTAAAAATTCGTCTAACGTGTAGTAACTTTTTTGTGTTAAAAAATGTTTTGTTTAATTTATAAATAAGTTCCTGTTTAGCTTACGTTTACGACTGGGTTTGGTTCGATGAAGACCCGACTTAATCATGAAATTTGGCAAGGAGTAAGGTTTCAAAGCGGATTTATTGAAATTCAATGTTAACTATGATCATTTAGTTTAAAACAATTGTAATAGTCACCACAATTTGATAAGAGCAACAAATTGGTTATAATTTAAAGTTAGACTATTTATTCATGAGTGATTGCGAGCACTGAACTCTCCGCCTCATAAAAAATACAAAGCTGGCAAAGTTCACTGTAATAACTCAGCTCTCAGTTACTAGAGCCAGCAAGTTGCAATAGCCTGCAAACTTCCCGAGCAGCGTCAGCCAGTCGAACAGGTGGCAACAAGTTGTTATGCATATCCGTTACCAAAGATTGCACTGGTTTGTAACGTATATTACTGATGTCTATTACGCTAATAATATTTATACAGTTATGTAATGTAATACTTAATGCACTTGCGAGCGGTGACAGCCCAGTGGATAAAGAACCTGCCTATTGACCAACTGGTCCCCGGTTCGTACCTTGGCATGTACCACTACATTCATGTTTTCAGATTTATGTCTATCTATAACTTCACGCTAAATCCTTTACGGGGTAGGCAGAAATAACCGAGCGCCACGTGACTCGATCCTTACATACCTCACTTGCTTCTTTAACATTCATTGCTCTCCTCAAGCACGCACGGCGGTTTCTAAGGCTCCTGATATACCTTTTGATAGAACACGATCAATTTGGTCATGATAGGTAAGTCTTGGACTTCCTCGGCTCCTAGATCCTTCCACTTTTACGCTGTATATCTGTTTCGTCATTCTTTCATCCTGCATGCCTCTTCTTATTTTAAAGCTGACGCTTTCTTTCAGACCAACTCTGTTTCTCACATCATCATTGCGAATACGGTCTACAAGCGTTACGCCACAAATTTTGCGAAAGGCTGCATTTCAACCGTCTTTATCCTACTTTCATGCTCTATCTGCCATACCCAGCTCTCGCTTCCATAAGTAAGCGTTGGGACCAGTGGCGGCTGGTGGGTTATCGAACTGGTGGTGCACTTTACTTGCTCACCAAGTATTAATATTAGAAATTGCAACAAATCAACAATTTACATAAAAGATGTAAATTAAAAAAAAAACAAGTACTTAATATAAACAAACAATAATTAACAGACACAGCGAAACTATACTGATAAGGAGAGGTCCATCATGGCCGCCGTCGAACTCAAATTTCAAATTTCGTCAAACATCGGGTGCTCTCGATAATCTTCGATTCGCACGTGCGGCGCACGAGAACCGACTCATTTCTCGGTACATTTCTATGAACTATCTTTTGTTTCACGCGTCAGGCACATTCGCTAGTAACTCATATAAGTTCTATTAGCAGTCCTCGTGCACTCGCCGAAGCGCACGAGAATTTTTCTGTACAGGGAAAATAAGTCTTAATAGTTTAGCAAAGCGCTTAAATTGTTTTGTCTTTTAGTTGTTATAATTTTAAATTTTATTTGTTATATTATGTTTTTGTATGTTTCAAAAATAAATATTAATATGGTAATTTAAAGATGAAGTAATATTTTGTAATTTTTAAATCTTTTGAATTGGTGGTTCAGCGCACGAGCGCACTTAAGGTACAGCCGCCACTGGTTGGGACCAGCACTGCATTGTGTATAGCGAGCTGTGCCTTCTGGCTCAAGTTTTTACTGCCAAGAAGCTTTCCCAACGCTCCATTCACACTATTCCCAGCACTCATTCGTCTTTCCACATCAGCGGTGTACCTTCCACCCCTGCTGAAAGCGCATCCGAGATATACAATCTCATTCGCTTGTTCGAACACTTCATCATCAACCGTAATCCTTACATTGGTTCTGGTTTCTTCACTTTCAAATATCATTATCTTTATTTTCTTCGCATTTAATTTACTATTAATCCAGTTCCATCATTTCATCATTAACCGTAATCCTTACATTGGTTCCGGTTTATTTTCTTTCAAATACAATTATCTTTGTTTTCTTCGCATTCAATAGTAAGCCTTTGTCCATACAATCGCCTTTCATCATTGTGACCAGTGTTTGCAGTTCAGATGGTGTTTCTGCTAATATCACGGCATCGTCTGCATACAGCAGACAGTTCGCCACTGGGTCACCCATGTGCAATCCTACATTCGTTGACCTTATTTTTTGTAGACAACTATTGAGATACAGAATAAACAGCCTAGCAGATAGCATGCAATCCTGTTTGATGCCAATTTTGACATCTAACCAGGGTGACATGCTACCATCTATCCACACGCATTCTGAGCAATCTTGATAAGTGGACTGCACAGTACGAAGCAATGAACCGTCAATCCCATATCTCGGTAATATGTTCGACAGTACCTTTTACACAACCCTATTGAATGCTTTATTTATGTATTTATTTGTAATTATTAATTCCTTGGCAGTTAAGTGAAATATCGTGTAGAAATCCACATGTCCAAGAAATTATATTTCGAAAGACGTGACCTTACCTAAGAAAGATCTTGTTTTTCCTGCTGGCTTAAGTCTGACGGCAGTCGTTCTATGTAAAAATCAGTGTCTTGATTTAGACTTAGGTAGCGGACCATACCAACCCTAATTAATTAGGAAACGGGAGAATGCCGAAAAGAGGATAGTAATAAATTTCAATATGAAGATAAGCTAATAAAATTGCTATGGCTTGTCATATGAAGAGATTGAAAAGTTATTACAGGTAGTAAAATAAGCAAATATATTATTATTGTTATAAATCAAAGACATAAACATAAAAATTACCACAGATACAAAATAAATCTAATACCTCAATACATACACGCACACAAACACACGCATTCACATACGCAAACATCATGCCTATTCATATCTAAATGGTTTAGTTCCTTAGTTAGTATATATCCTACTACCCGAGGAGAGCCTGGAGATCTTTAGTACAGGTTTCGACTTAGTTCAGACTCCACTCTCACCAGGACTTTTTACTTATTAAAATACAACTAGAATCTGTTACATTTATAAGCCTTTGGGAGAAGTGAATAATGATTATTATTGTATTTCTTTTATGTCACGGGCGTTTACCCCGGTCATTTGATAGGCGTGCGCAGGGATATGAATCCAACGCGAGAGGCCTCTTCGAAAATATTGATGTAATGTATTATACCCGCTGTGACCTGCTGCAGGGGAATCAATGGGACAATATACCCATGAACAGGCAGGCAGTCACGGCAGCTATTGGGACTCTTTCGAATATGTCGGATTTATTATTATACAGATTTAAAGGAACTAACAGTTATACATGCCAGAATTATCAATATTTGTATATCAGATTACAATTTATATGGCTATTGAGATGGTCATATGCATCTCGGTTGATTTTGTTTGGCTGTCATTTTTATGATCTATTACATACGAATAAATAATTCTATTACAGAACAAATAAGATTTCTGTTGTAATTACTAATAATGAATAATAATAAATAATAAATATTGTCGGACAAATTACACAGCGCCATCTAGCCCCAAAGTAAGCGAAGCTTGTGTTATGGGTACTAGACAACTGATAAACATACGTAAATATTTTTTTTTTTTGTAAATACATACTTATCATACATAGAAAATACCCAGACCAAGACAAACAGACATGTTCATGCACACAAATGTTTGTACTGTGTGGGAATCGAACCCACGAGCGTTGGTGTCAAAGTAGTGTAACAACGCGTTTCACCACTGCGCCACCGAGCTCGTCATCGTCATGATATGTGATTACGACTAAACAAAACCAATCTTTATTTTAATTACTCTACAATAAACAGTCTAATATTACATACCTACATTAATCATCTTAATCGTACTTTTAGTCGTCGTCGGGATTTGGTGAGGCATGCGTTTTTTATAAACATGTTAGGTTTACGCGTGACTATATCTCGCCTGAGGATTTTTTTTAGTAAAGTCTTATTACGTATTACTTCGGCGTAATTTACATTTCTTTTTTTGCAGCTATGTATAAATAATATAAATGTAACCTTTTTTTTATACCACTAAGGTGGCAATCAAGCATACGGCTTGCTTGATGGTAAACAGTCACCGTAGGCTATTGAAAATTTGCAACACCAGGGGTGTCACTCATGCGTTGCCGACCCTAAAATTATTATATTATTTATTTCGTATTTTCAAAACTCTCATTAGAAAACAAATAGAGTATATTATTTCAAATCTTTACTTTTTGTAGTACTCTATGGCTGCTACAAACTAACGTTGGGTTTTCTATAACGTCATATAACTAGGGGAACAGCAAGATGTTTCTAATGATACCTTTTTGTTAGTCTATGACAAATACTTTAGGAGACATACCGTGACAAATGAACATATACACATAGGTATATACACATATCCCGATCAAATTATAACCCTCCTTTAGACTTCGCCGTAGTAGAGTAAAATATCACAATTGTATACTTTAATGTCATGAAACTGTCCTTATATAAGATTTGGTAACTATGTAAGAATGTATTTCAGACAACGTATTGGCGCTTTACATTGTTTTTCACAGCTTTCGTTTAGTTTTATCGCAGAAGAAATTTGCCAAGAACTTCTATCTTACAATGTGTCTTTGGTTTTCAACTTATGTAATTACTACATTAAGCAATAAAAAGATCCATGAAACTCACGGATTGGTGTTCAAGAAGTCTACAATGTCCCCGGTAAAATTAACATATAAAGAGTCTCTTATAAAATATCTCTTTCTACAGACTGTTTAATAAAAAAATAAGAACCAATATTTGGTACTACAGGACAACCCTTACAAGTTATAAAGGTCCTCGAATCAACAAATTTAACTTGAACCTTATTACTTATTTAGAATACGTTTACGCTTAAGCTAAATAGTATTCCTACACCAATATATACTGACCCCGTAGCTGTGATTTTCCCTTCAAGTAGAAAGGTTAAGAGACGAGCTCAGTGGCTCAGTCGTGAATGACGCGATTTTGATACTAAAGCTTGTGGGTTCGATTCCACACAAGGCAAACATTTATGTGCATGCACATGTCTGTTTGTCTTGGTCTGGATGTTTTAAGTGAGGTAGGGCGCATCAAAGCAAAGTTATTTATTTAGTTATTTGTCATCAAAGTCTGGGGAAGTACCTCCACCTCACAGAAAACGTGAATAGGGTACGGTACCCGCTTTACATTAGGTGGGCCGTACTTGTAGCCTCCCGATGTAGTATAAAAAAAACACGTTCCGTCACGCTGTTCAACTGTATTGACGGAGGCTTTTGTTTTCAAACCGACCTAGCCGCTGTCCTAGCTGAATAAGTGTTGTCTATTACCAACAGACTAAACCGGCAGCTAGATAGATAAAGCCATCCTTAGACTGACTACGGTAGCTTTACTGCGTATTCGATTAGACTGATACGCGCAACTACGCCTTCAAATAGTATAGTTGGTGCGATAATTTAGTGTAGCCTAGTTGTTATAGAAATAATCTTAATCTCCGAATATTTTTTATATTATAAGCGGCTGAAGAAATTGAATAACCCGTAAACAACTATAATATACAACATGCAATTTTATCTAAACTACTTTTTGCTCTTTTGCACCAATTAGTTTAAGGAAACTAGCGCCGGCGGGCGCCGGCCGGCCCACTACTATCACTCAAAGAGGTCATACTTCACCAAACATCCTATGGGTAAAATATATTTCATTCCTCCACTAAGACTTATATATACTCTCTATAAATAAAGGACTAAAACTAAATACTGGGCAACAATTAGAAAACATAAAAAAAAAAATTTTTTTCTTATAAATCAACAAATAGAACTAAGCAACTCCCCTTCTTTAAATTAAACATTTTTTAATTCACTCCTTTAATTCCTTACTCCAACTCAATATATGAGCCGGCAACGCTATGGATTTGTCATTGCTAGCATACAATTCTAACGAATAGCATCTGTAGTAATTGAGAATGCCTTGTAGAAATACGTATACCAGAGACGGACAGAGTATCCAGGACTGCCATAGTAGTGGTTGCATGCGGTTCCTATTCTTGATAACGGGCAATCGCAAAGACGACCACATCAGCCGAGGCAGTGACCACCGAACTAGCCATGGTGGCAACGGCATGCATCTATTAACGGTAGTGGGTCAATACCGGCCCGTTCTAGTCCGCATGAACTACTTGATGGCGAAAGAATGAAAAGTAGTTTAGATCAAATTGACTGTAAATTTGACTTTCGCAAAATACCGCCTGAATCTAACGATGTAATACTTACAATGCGTTTATAACTTCACGCCAAGTCGCTTGCGGGTAGGCAGAGAGGACCGATTATACTATATATAATATCTAATATGTAAAACTAAATATTTTGTTTGTTTGTCAGAATCTTTGTCAATTATTGATAGCACTTCGCAAAGAATATGGTATAAAAAAGATATAATTGAACAATAAAAATATGCAATGCGCCGGTAGTTTAACTATAATATAAACAACTATAATCTTGTCCATTAGCAAAGTTTTTCTAGATTTTTAATACTTGACAGCATCCAATAGTGCATAGAGCCGTGCAAGTTTACGAACTTTTCTATCATGTGCACTCGACTTTATAATATAAAAGTTTTTTGCTTGCAAAAGAGTTAGCCTTTTCTCGCAGACGAAGTAAATGTCCGTGTAAAATCAAGGAAACTATTGGAATGGAACTCCAACTCTGTCTGTGACTGATGGCTTGGAAATCAGCTAGCTACGTCCTGTTTACGTCGCACCAGCTACCTTTTGAGCCTGCTAGGTTTTGAGCTTTGTACCATCGTCGCGCATACAAGTGTATATTAACATACAAGTTAAACAACTTTAATCACACAAGTGTATATTAACGCATAAGTTAAGCAACTTTGATCATAACCTGTGTATTAATGACTATAATCTAATCTAGAGTTCGTCATCGAGTCGTAATAGCTTCAGAACGCCTGTTGGTATACACAGCTGATCATGAGATAGGAGTATGAAACGTGAAATGGGGTAATTCACGTAACATAGGAACATAAATTATACTATTATGCTAATTTGTGTCGTTCAGGAGGTAGATATGATAACAGTATTGAAAGGGTAAGTTTTATGAGTTCCGCGGAGCAGAAAGTGAGTATAAAAGGCAACGTATTCACGATTGCGGCGTACTTAAAATACTCAGGAATGAATAATGTTTTGTATTTATTACGTTATTAACTTCTTTTGGCATTGGGTTACGGCTGTTTCGCTCAATAGATCTATCGATGACCGGCATTGTTTTAACTGTTCTGTATGTTATACATGTTTTTTTTATGTACAACGTCAGGAGGCATACAAGCATATGACCCACTTGATGTAAAGTGGTTACCGTTGCTTACGAACGCTTGTAATACATTAAACAACACTCGCGCGGTACCACCGAATTAATTCAAAGGAGGTTTCTTAGATTTATGCATACAATACAAATGTCGAATTTATGATAAGGAGTATATTTATAGTACGCTGGCAAAGACACCATATCACCGCAGGAGCTATATAAAATTGCCTATGATATACTCGGTTAATCGACATAGATAGCAGCCGTAAATTCTGCGGATCTTCTAAATCATGTAAAATTAAAAGTTTTTGGCAAACTGGAGACACGTGAAATCTGTTTATGTATTGCAGCCTGTTTATATATCGAATTCTTTCTCCTTGTAAATAATTCAACAGTATCAAATAAGATTTAATTCGATATATTCTTTACTACCTACTACCCGCCAATTACGTCTGTGTATCGATTCGGATTTATTGGCTTTTCGCCTCTTCCTGTAGAACGTAAAACATATTTACTACATATATTTAAGGCAAGTAGAACCCAGTAGGAGATCGTACTGTGTTCCGCTCTCTCATTTTTTTTTCTGTAGTAGTAGGGCATAGCAGTACTACTTGCTCTAAATGTCTGTCTGGGCAAGTATCTCAATCTTACAGAAAACTGCAGCTAAATTACAACTCGGGTCGCTAGGTCACCAAGAGATCATTCCGCCTGCCTCACCGGCAAACAAATAATATGTATTGCATAAACTTGTACGAATCTGTTGACAATACACAAATCAGTTTTGTTGAGCCCGTATAATAAAACATCTTCAGCTAGCACTTAACCTACGTAGCACAATAAGAGCTACGCAATCATTAATAAATTATTATATTATTAATATATAAGAAGCTATTAATTTCTTAAAACAGGAATAAAATAATCAATACACTAAAGAAATAATTTTCAATTTGAGCTAAAGTTAATAAATTTGATAAACCTATGTCAGATAATTCTAATACGTCGAGGTTTCCCTACTCAAAGACGATTAGGCCTTTTTACCATATAAATCGAACGTTGTCCTCAAATGTCACCACAGTCTTATCCTAACGTAATTACCGTAACCCTACCCAATGTACAATAATAATATAAATTTCGGCAATCGACCCCCGTAATCCTACTTGTACAGATCTCTACGGAAACAAGATGTTAATTAATATAATAAACCATATTTTCCGACAAAATACAAAGCCGTCAGAGAATATATCATACGAGTATACATAACAGAAACAAACCTTACTAAAGTCTAAGTTCCTTAAATTGCGATAAAGGAACCGTCTTTAAAATTGAGTGCTAGTGAGCCGATCTAGGGTTAAAACCCCTCAAATATATGAAAACATACAATGTAGTAATAACTGTAAATAAATAAACGATTCTACAGTAAACAAGCTTTTAGAAGCTCCAGTTACATCAAATTCGAATAAATAGGTAAAATTTTCTTCCTTCTAAAAAAATCCTGTCAGTATTTTAAGTACCTATGTTATCGTTCTGAAGGTAATCTATACTAATATATAAAGGGGAAGAGTTTATTTGTTTGAAGACGCTAATCTCTGGAACTAGCAGTCGTCTTTCAAAAAAGATGACGAAGGTTAAATGCTTTTTAATATCACGACACGACTTTTAAAAGCCGAGGAAAAATAAAGAAAGTAGAATAAAGGGTTTCTATGGGATATCGGGATTACGTGCGGGCGAAGTCGTGGGGCAGCTAGTATATTATATACAAAGTACCTGGGTGGCGCTGTTTATGTATATTGAGCAGTCAGAACCCGTTATATACGTTTTCCCATACATTTGGCGGTCGTATACGACCACTCGGGTTTCGAAGGGTTAAAATCCTGGTTTTACAGGAAAGACACCTATTTAGAGATAAACCTCAAGCAAAACACTATCTAAATACAAAATTTGATACAAATCGTTAGAGCTTTTTCCGAGATACACAAAATATATTCAACTATATAAAAGTATTGCTCGTTTGAAGTAATAACATAATATAGCAGACTATCGTTTGCGCTGAGGCAGGCTGTGCAAAACTAGAGATATTCAAGTGCTACTAATTAAAGAATTATGAAGTGCTGCTCTTAAGGTACTTCGCAATCATTTTGATATACACAATTAGGAGATAAAAAGTTATAAAGGGTCTAAAAATTCAATTAATGTCTGAATACATAAACTGTTTTAAACGTCACAATACTATCACATAGTATTTCAATTTCAACAGGGTATATGTGTACTGATGTTTCGAACATCGCGCTCCTGTAGTTTCCGCTTGGAACCGATAAACCCATAGATAACATGGATAAACCAAACAAAGTACATCACAATAAAGAAAGAATTGTTATCAATTGTGTGGGCAACCAAATCTAATGGTAGCCCATTTGACGAGTTCGGTGGCGCAGTGGGTAGTAATGCTACTTCGACACCAACGCTCGTTCGAGAGTTCGGATGCATGTGTCAAGTCACACATGTCTGTCACATGTGTCTTCGAGTGTTTCAAACGAGATAGGGTGCATCAAAGTTGCCTGTCTGGGGAAATAGATACTTACCATACATATAACCGAAGTAAAATAACAACTTCCTGGAGGGTCATTGTGTTCTTGTGAGTGAGGCCACCAGTAAGCTCCTAAGGAATTGCTGTGTTGTCAGTAGACGTGACATCGCGCGAGTGAATGTAACCGCTTTACATTAGGTCGTCCGCATGCTTATATACCTCCCGACGCCGTATAAAAATATACACATCGTCGAAAATTAAATATATCAACAGACCACAAACGCTGCAGTATTTAATGAATACAAAAGATCTTAGTAGTCTTTTAACTATATCGCAGTTGCGGTTTGAGGAATTTGATTGTAACATATTTACCAAAAGGGCAAAATGTTGATTTTTATGAAAGTATGCAATCAACCATAAAGAAAATAAAAAATATTTCATTCAATTCAATTATCTTAATTAGTTAATAATGATTATGGCCGCATTTCGATCAAATTATCTGAGGTAACCACTAGCCTACTAGGTCGGCTGTGACACAAGCTTGCTTCCTACAGTCACTAGTCTTTTTCAATTTGCATTTTATATCTTCACGTCACGTTCATTGCAGGGTAGGCAGAGACAACTGATCTTTATAAGATGTGTTCATTACACACCTCGTTCGCTCTTTTAACATACCTACGTAGCTCTTTTCATGCACACTCGTCGGTTCCTCGGGCACGAGACATCATCTACTGATAAAACGCGACCTATTTCGTCGTTCATTCTTCCACATTCGCATGTAAAAAATACCTATCTAAATATTGTACCTATAATTGTAGTATGCTCAACAGTTGTAGCTAGAACTAAATTAATCAATAGTTTTGTTCGTCATTCGCCTACATGATCAAAAATTTCAAGTTCACTGTGACGAGACGACGGAGGATGAGTTTGGCCACCACTACTAGGTGTACCAATCTCTCCAAATAATTGGCCGATAGTAGCTAGATGGGAAAAGTGAAGGTTCGTATTGGTGAAAAGCATTAGTGTGGGCCTGAATATAACTTTAGGTAGATACGGGGTGAGAGAGTATTGAGCGGTGTAGTCCAGTGGATAAGAAACTGGTCTGTTGGTCCCCGGTTCTAATCTTGGCGTGTACCATAAATTCGAGTTTTCGGATTTATGTAATTATTTGTAATTATCGCTTGCTCGGTGACGTATGTAAAAATGAGTATTTTTGCCAAATCCTTAGGCTTAGGTAGTGGAACCTACCAATCCTAACGGAAAAGGAAATGGGATAACGCTAGGAAGAATAGGAATGTAGATAAGGGGTCATGATGTAAATTATTTTTCTCACTTACCTACATGCGAATGAAATTAAAACGTTGTCAACACAACGCAGTAACCCAGTTTCTCTAGAATTCTCAGAACATACCCTAATATAATTATAATCAGGGTGCGACTGTAAGTAGATTTCAAATCCAGGGCAAAAGGGTTTGTGAAATTTCAAGGGGATTACTGGACATGAAAAAATCGTGGGCAAATTTGGACAAAAGATTTATAAAGGCTGAGCTGTATCATTATTTTGACTTTGTTATGTTTTGCTCATAAAAATAGAATAATCAGCATGTATATTTTTTGCTAAATTAAATTGTACGCAAGTGTTTTGTTTCTGTTATTGATTTATTTATTTTTACTAATTTATCTTTGATAAACATTGCAGTATCAGTAAAACTAACTCGCTTGTCAGAGGTTTATTAATTATATTCTTAATATTTAATTAAAATTAAAAAAATATTTAATTAATTGTTTAACATAAAGTCAAAAAGCGCAGGCCGTTTCTCCTGTCATGCCGCACTCAACAACATTATCCGCCGGGCTCTCGCCTCTGTCAACGTTCCAGCTATTCTGGAACCCACTGGACTAGCCAGGGACGATGGTAAGCGCCCCGAAGAGATGTCATTGATTACATGGAAGATGGGTAGGGTTTTAGTGTGCCGCGCAACTTGCGTTGACACACTGCCCTCTTCTCACTTTCATCGAATTACCATCAACAAACAACATCAAAGCAGGTGGGGATGCTGAGGAGGCTGAGGAGGCCGAACTTTAAAATATAAGTAGATACAGGAGTCGCTCCGACTACAATTTTGTTCCTTTCAGAGTACATACCCTTGGTCCGCGAGGTCTAGGCGCGCAGCATTAAAGACGTCTTCGATCGATGTCACTGGCGACAAAAAAGAGCTGGTAGCTTTTAGATGTAATGATTTAGATGTAATTTAATTTTGTTGTGTGTTAAAGTCAATCATAGACCGGGGCATGGCTATCTATTTGCATTCTACAAAGGATCAGTAGAAACAATCTATGAGAACCGGAACTATAGAAGTTATTTAGGACGTTAAAAGTAACTCCAGGAAAGTAGCGTCCTTTGTAATACGCTTTATATAACCTCAAAAAGTCGAACATTACTTCGAGACTGTTGTATCTACTCATGCTACGTAAATAAAGAAGAACTAGAACAGATATTTAGGATAAACCTACATTATCTATTTATCTATAACTTCACGCCAAATCCCTTGCGGGGCAGGCAGAGAGAACCGAACGCCACATGATTGGATTCGTATAAACTTCACTCGCTTCTTTAACATTAATTGTTCTTCTTATGCAGGCTCGCCGGTTTCTAAGACTCCTGACATGACGTCTGTGACTATTTTCGCGTCATTTATCTGTTTCGTAATTCTTTCTTCCTGCATACTTTCTACATGTCCGAACCAACGGAGCATGCCTCTTCTTGTCTAACTTACACTACATCGATATAATTAGCTATTAAGTCACTGTACAAATTTATGCTATAATTTCTCCACCAAAGTCTATATTTGGTCGCATACGGATTCTAAATTACTACGTCACACTGTAACGGCTGGGCTTCTACGGTGTCAAAATGTTGTGTTTGCCGTATACAAAACCCAAAATCCTAAACGCACATGAAAAATATACCCAATGTGTACAAGTGATCTTCATGGAATTCCTTGTAAAAGTAAACGTCTTTATATATTGTAGAAATAACGGACCTATGACTTTTCGGACTAGTGTGATGCTGTGATATCTGTTTCTATTTAAACAAAATATTTAAAAGTATATGCAACAAGACGAACCAGTTGCTAAAAGTATTTTTTTTTTCAAAGCTATCTTAAAGAAAATAAATTATATAAGAAGTAGATTCATACATATAAATCAATACTGTTACACAATACGATGCTGTACAGATATAATTTTGTTTTCTCCCACTTGCTCGGAAATCTCTTTATTACGTCAAAATAGAAGCCTACAATCGGCTTTTTTCTATTTAACGAAATAATATAAAATTACCCAACAAAAATAGAAATTGCTGAAATGTATTTTTAGAATAAATATTTTAGTACCACTAAAAATGTTACTCTAGAATTAAGCGTTTTTAGGGTACAAGTCATTTATTATAGCGATGACTGAATAGTCATTGTTTTGTATTGAATGAAAATCTGACATTTACTGTAATGTGTGTAGTTGTTTACAGAAATGAGTTAATCAAAAAAATAGATGGATTTTACTTAGCAGAGTTATAATGTCGTTGGTTAATTATTAAAATTCTAACGAATTATAGTTATACTTTATTTTTCTTGGATTAACCTGTTTGTTGTTTCCTCGCAAATGATAGAAAATGACTGTAAAGATTGCTATCGAAATAGAAATTGTCGGCCCTGTTTTGTTAAAAATGACCCGCCTGGAGCCCGCTTTTTAAATTCACTGTAGGTACGCCAGGACGAGCCTGGCTATATTACTTAGTCACCTTTAATACAACATACACTTTTTAGTACGACATCAAATGTCAAGCAAATATAGTTTCCGTCTCGTGGAAAGCGGTTACATTGTCTGCTGATGAATTTTGTTGCGGTTTCGGTCTTCCATAAGATCATAGTCGTCTTGTTAAATAATTATTGTTGTGCTTTCTCTCTTTGGCCAAAGAATCATTTGCTACTTCCCAGTGTACACCATGTGAAGGCGAGAGTGGCTTTGGTTATTTTTTCATATATATTTTTTTATACTAAGTCGGAAGGCATGAAAGCATACGGCCCACCTGATTTAAAGCGGTTACCGTAGCCTACTAACGCTTGTAATATAATGTAATATAATAAGTATCACTTGCGTGATGCCTCCCCTGCTGCTTACACAGCAGCTCCTTAAGAGCTTACTGGTGACCTCACTCACATGCAGGAACACAACAACCCTCTAGGGAGTTGTTATTTGGCTGCGGTTTTCTGTGAGGTGAAGGTACTATCACCAGACGGGCTGCTTTGATGTGACCTACCTCTCTTAAAACATCCAGGCCAAGACAAATAGACATGTTCATGCACACAAATTTTTGTCATGTGTGGGAATCGAACCACCAAAAAACAGTGATGAACTCGGTGGCTCACGACTGAGCCATCGAGGTCGTCACTGTTTTTGTGTAACGTCGGGAGGCATAGCCTATAAACGCCTGTAATACATTAAGTATCGCCCGCGTGATGCCACCTCTGTATATAACACAGCAACCCTCCAGAGCGCTGTTACTTGGCTAAGGTTTTCTGTAAAGCGGAGGTACTTCCCCAGACGGGCTACTTGAATGTACCCTACCACTCTTAAACAATGATAATAGTCGGTCACTTACATCCCAACACTATAACACAATGCATAAGTTACTTTCTAATATATAAATTACTGTAATAAAAACAACACCAGGTGTTTTCAAAGTAAATGCATTAAGATTTTATCAAAAATAGCTTAATACCAACGACATTAATTAGCGAGGATGTCGCGACAATCTTAACGATGCTGCGGCACGTCTTAGTAATTAGTGGAAACCAACCACCTTTATAAATCATATCTTCGCTCTGAACGCTGTCTGTTCTGCAGAGGGTCTGAATTTTCGAAAATGTTCACCAGTCTCCTCATCTGTTTATTTAAGACGTAATGTCTTACGTAATTATATTGAGTTATTATATTTTTGACGAGCTTTGTAGTGCAGTAGTTAGCCACGGTGCTTTGATACCAGAGCTCGCGGTTTCCATTTCCATACAGGACAAACATTTGTGTGCATAAATATATCTGTTTGTCTTGGTCTGGGTGTTTTTAAGAGAGGCAGGGCGCATCAAAGCAGCCCATCTGGTGAAGTGTCTCCACCTCAGCTAAATTACTATTCCTTGAGAGGAGTATTCTGCAGATGAGTGACGTTATCTGTAAGCTCTTAATGATGGAATTTGATCTAACCTGGTTTGTGTGCTTTCGCCCCTAAAGCGGGTTATATCAAATTGCATATAAATTTGACTTTGGCAAGATAACGCCTGAATTAGCCTTACGTCTTAGTATATTGCTAGTGTTTATAGGCTACGGTAACTATAATACATCAGGTGGCCCGTATACTTGTATGCATCCCGACATTGTGTAAAAAAGTCGTTAAGATAATTAATAAAGTGTATTTCGCAAGTATTCTTTTACAAAACAGAGAAAAGTATAGTTGTTTCGTTACATCCTTTTCAAAGTTCTATACCGAGAAGATAAGAAAGCAAAACTTTTAGGACAAGTCGTCCGTCTTTCACCGATTCCCCTTTCCCTTTTTATCTTTAAAGATTGTAAAAAAATAAGAAATAATTACAGTTGATTTTTTAGGTGTAGGGCGAGAATTAAAATAATGATTTGTTTGGTCTTTAATCATCTATTTGAGTATAACTTCGTGCCAAATCCTTTGTGGGGTAGGCAGAGAGAGAGTCAGAAGTATCTGACTGGGGGCGATTGAACTTGGGTCAATTCAACCCTACCAAGACACAAGTCTGCGCGTTGATCGCTAAGAAAACCCCGTTTGCTGTGGTCTGCCAATTCCAGAATACGTCACTCACCATTGCCAAGAGTATTGGGATTTTCGGTATCGAGATGTCCAGCGATGTTCAATACCGAAGTCACCTGGAAGAGAAGGTCAAGCTGGCGTCAACGAAGCTTAGCGTACTCAACAGGGCCAAACAGTGCCTCAACTCGAGGCAAAGACTTATTTTATATAAGTCCGGCTTCATACCCAAGTCAGGCCGCAAGAATACTGTAGCCACCTTTGGGCAGGAGCACCTGGACATCAGTGTGCCTCGAAGCAGAGACGAGCTGTGAGGATCGTCGATGATCCTGAACTCACACACGGTATTGAGCCCTTGAGTTTGAAAAGAGACATTGCCTCGCTTTGCGTGTTCTACCGATTGTATAATGGGTTGTGCTCTGAGGAGTTGTTAGATTTTATGCAAACAGCTTCGTTTTACAATCGTACAGCTCGCCTACGGCTGGGAGTTCATCCTCATATATTGGAACCACAATGGTCTCATACTGTGCGGTTCCAGATAAGTTTTCTCCCAAGAACTATTAAGTTGTGGAATGAGCTCCCTGCCGAGGTTTTCCCAAGGAACTACATTATGGGGGTCTTCAAAAGTGACCCCCCTGGTGTTACAAATGTCCTGACGGTACGGTAACTGGAGGCGGGCCCTACGTTTGTTTGCCACCTTAGTGGTATAAAAAATAACTGAACGCCCATGTCTCGGACCTTGCATACATCACCTCAACATTCACAGTTCTTCTTATGCACGTTCGCCTGTTTTTAAAGCTCTTGATATCACATTCAAATAAAATAGGCTCAATTTAATCCTGGTAGATCTTGGCCTTCTTTGGCTGCTATATCCTTCTATTTTCATGTTCTATATCTTTTTCATATTACAACTTAAATGGCAAAGAAGTAGGTTTGCTTCTACCTACCTACCTACCATACCTTTTCTTTTTTTTATACAACGTCGTTTTGTACAAGCATACAGCTCACCTGATATAAAGCGGTTACCATAGCCCTTTTAATACTTGCAACAGATTAAGTGTCACTCACTCATTACCAGGAACACACATCCCTCTACACCACAACGCACTACCTCCCTTGGAATACCCAGATCAAGACGTTGGTGTCAAAGTAGCGTTCTGAACCACTGCGCCATCGCGATCAAAAACCGACTGATCACAATATCAGAAGTATTGCCCGCGAGTTGCCGACCCGCTACGTTGTTAAATAAATTATACTGTAGAGGCACTTTTATCTCTGGCTATGTTTCATCTGGACAGCTACTTAAATTTTAAAGCTTAAGAGCGAGCGATTGCACAACGAGATGCGTGGTCTCTAGGGGCTTATTCTTTTTCACTCAAATTTAAGACGCGCAATAATAATAATAGAGTTTTGACGTGCTCGGTGGCGCAGTGGCGAAACGCGCTGTTATGTTACTTTGACACCAACGCTCTTGGGTTCGATTCCCACATAGGACAAACATTTGCAAGAACCTGTCTTTTTGTCTTGATCTGGGTATTTTAAGAAAGGTAGGGCGCATCAAAGCAACCCGTCTGGGGAAGTACCTCACAGAAATCCGTAGCCAAATAACAATTCCTTAGAGGGTTGTTGTGTTCCTGTGTTTGAGTGAGGTCACCAGTAAGCACCTACGGAGTTGATGCGTTAGCAGCAGATGTGGCATCACGCGCGTGATTCTTAATGTATTGCATGCGTTCATAGGCTATGGTAACCGCTTTACATCAGGTGAGCCATATGCTTGAATGCCTCCCTACGTTGTATAAAAAAAATAAGTCGATTGCGGTCATTTACACAGTTTAGTAGCAAAAATATTAAGTTTTCTTTCATACAACGTCGGGACGCTTACAAGCATCTAATGTAAAATTGTTACCGTAGCCTGTGAACCCTTATTTGGGGGCATTGCCAAATACTGAGTACCTTGCTGGTAACTTCACTCACTTGTACCTATTTCGGCCACAAGTTCTATCTTCTTATAATATAAAAATAAATGGCTAAATGTGTTGCTAAGCGCAAATCTCGAGAGCAGCTGAACCGATTTTGCTAATTCTTTTTTTAGAATTTTCCTTGAAGTACGAGGATGGTTCTTACGAAGAGAAATCTTTAAAAAATTGCCTAAAAAGTCTAAAAAGAACTCTTTTCTATACTCGCATACAAAAGATTCGTAATACGTAATAATACTAAGATTCGTAATAAGACTTATTAACTTTCTTTTTTTTATCTTACTAGCTGACCCGGTATCCCGAATAGCAGAATAAGCACTAAAAAAAATTAAAGAATCGACTGTTAGGCGGTACGAAGTTTGCCGGGTCAGCTAGTTACAAATAAATATACATTTATTATTTTATGAGGTAATGTAATCTTAATAAAACAGTTCAGATTTTGGCTAGACAAGGGCCAGTCTTTAGCTCTTATAAAGTTCGGAACGTTAGATGCGAGCCAGGCTTGGGTACTTCGTGCCTTGTGAACAGGTGCAGAGTTCTGCTGGAAAGTCCACGGTACATTTTTAAAAAGTGTATTGGTTAAAAGGTTTCACAACATGATCCAAGACAATCTTTTGATAAACTTTGCCTTCACTCCTTTTTCACAAAAATGAAACGTCGTGACTATTTCATAAGAGACCCCCCCCACCAAACCATTACAGACGCAGGATGACGACCACTTTGTACCTTTCCAACCACTTCTTTAGAACTGTGTGCACTTTGTCATTTTGCTTGTTGTAGTGCTTTTCAATCGGAATTTTTTTTCATCAGTAAAGAGGATATTTCTGTGCGAAAGGCACCTGCGTATCGGGATAGAAGGCGTTTTCATCGATCCACTCTCTTCAACTATAGGGATTGATTTAAGGCATGTCCTGTATATTGACGATAAGCGCCGAGCTTCAGGTCTTGTTTTATTATACGCGGCAGAGTCCTATCTTTATTTCTCGCGATAAGATTTTTTGTTTCGTAATGGGGTTAGGGAGAATTCTGGCTTTAACAGCATTAACAGCTTTTGTAGTTCTAACAGCACGCGCTCGCACCGATCTTTTATGGTATTCAACCGAGGAAGGGTTGGTATATCTGTCAATAGTACGATATACGAACATACGGCTGAAATCAAGCTTTAGAAGTGTCTTAGATATGACCGACGGCTCCATACCCACTTTGTGCAAAGCAGTCACTGCAATTCTATTTGTTTAACACCCCATTCCTTATTGTATTTTTTTTAATAAACACCAAATAAATCTAACACTGCGGGAAATCGAAAGAACTTTTAACATAACAAAGTGTTCCAAATTCAAAATAATTAAGGAGTTGAAAAAAAGAAAATTTTCTATGCAACAGTTTATGGCCAGACTAGTTATACACTTAACAACTCTCCAAGAGTTGTTACTTGTCTGCGGTTTTATGTGATGACTTTACCCAATTACTGCTTTGATGCATTCTACCTCTCTTAAATTTAAATATATCACGTCAGAAAAAATGTATGTTTCAAAGTAATTATTACTTTCAAAACTTCTATCTAACTATTACTTCACGCCAAATCCCTGGCGGGGTAGGCCGAGAGATCCGAGCGCCACATGACTCGATCCTTACAAACCTCACTCGCTTCTTTACCATTAATTGCTCGTTTAATGCACGCTCGCCGGTTTCTAATGCTCCTGACATTACCTTCTGATAAAAATAATCAAAATAACTCAAAACTTGTTACTATTAATTTTCTACTTCAATGAGTGATGCCATCATCCATGATTTATTAATTTGCATGCTAATTCGTTGCATATTTCAGAAAGGATTCAGATTTATAAGTATCTACATACTTGTAAATATGATAATGTGAGATTGGAAAATAGAGTACTCTTTTAATTTGTGATTTTTCATGAGTAGTCATCATTCAGTGATTATTGTATGTTTTATTTCCACTAATACTCGTAGGTACGCATACAATACGTGTACTATTTGAACGTGGTCTCTTGGGGCCAATTGCTGGGGCTTATTGTAACTAGTAGTATAAAAGGGAGATGTTTGTTCACACTCCATCAATAGAATAACGTACGAAGTCTCAAGCAGTATTATTGTATTATTAACAGTGGTGATCCCGATAAAGAAAATCACAACAAAAACTAACTGAAGCCGACTGCAAACATGCACGTACAACATCCCGGAACATAACTGACATTCCCCAAGAAACTTATCCAACCTGAATATTCTCTCAAGTCCTATAAGCGAGTATCACCGGTTAGGGAATAGGGATAATATTTACATTTGAGGCGACTCTAGAATTCCATTCCATTTGGACATGATATGTGCTAACGGGGAATATTGAAACAGCCGCAATTACGTCCCCTAGGAGATAGCTAGTAATACGTTTCTGTAGAAACTCTGTCGAATTGTTTCCTTAATATTTTGAGTCGGTTCCCGATCGTTAATTGTATAATAGCCCTGCGGGACAGCCATCAAGGATTGCGCGCAGGCTACCGCTGTGTTGTAAACGACGGGGCCTGCTCGCGAAAATGTCATTGCAGATTAGTTACGTTTGAGGGTTATAAATAAAAAAAATGGGATTACGAGTAACACAGTAGTTTATTAGCAGGTTATAATGTGTATACGAGAAAAAATATCATAAATAATTGTAACAATAGTACATTGTTCACCGAGGGGCGAAAGTGACCGATTACCAACGAGGGCAAAGTTTTAAAACTGAATTCTCCCAAGTTGGGAATCGCACTTTCTCGCCGAGTGATACATAGTGCTTTATACTACACCTGCGAGTAAAGTATAAAACAAAATCTCTATTAATGTCAAAATTAAAAAAAAAAGTTAAGAATGAATTTTCATATACTTTTTCTTCCCGATTAGCACATTAACAATGGATTTTCATACAGTTTTGCCGCCCGCATATTTGTAGGGCTATAAAGACGAACTTTCTGACCCATTCTTACGTAAGTAACAACCTACTTTCCGACCAGGTGTAGTATAAAGTATTGTACTTGCACACCCTACGTTACGATGCGGTAGTAGAAGAAGTTATTGGTATCACATCGAACAAGACCTTGAAACACAACCCGTTGTATCTATTTTATTTTTATAAAGTTATAACGCTAGCTTATGGAAACGTGGTTGGGTATAGAAGTAGGATTAACGTAGCTGAAACGCGAGCGATGTGCAATTTTTTTGGCGTAACGCTTGTAGACCGGGTTCGCAATGACGATGTCAGAAACAGAGTTGGTGCGATAGAGAATGTCGGTGTTAAAATACGTAGAGCCGTATCAGTTCATTCGGATATGTAGAATAAATTCACTACCATCACAAATCTTCCTGGTAGTTTAATACATCAAGAGATCGTGGGTTCAAATCCCACAACGGGAGGTGAAACTATTCTATTCATAAATATTTTGAAAATATTATCTACTCGTTGGTTCACTCTTTTGCCACAGATATAATTGATTGTTCTACGGGATTTGTAGAACTAAATGGTTACATTGTTCGTTATAATAATTAAAGTGTCTTTCCTCGGCCTTTCTTTTTTCTATAAAATATTATGTATATGAATATAATAATAATATATATTTATTTAAGTAACTAGGACTCACATTTTGTTAGTAGAAGATACGTACAAAAACTAAGTGTTAGTAAAAATGAAATAACATAAAACCTTACATTAATTTATGATCCATTTCTGCACCATGCCACCCGATATGTTACAGCAACGGTTCACGTATGAGCAGAATATACAACAAGGACACAAAAAATAAAAATCAAGCTATTCAATACCAGCATAAATGAAAGACATTTGTTTCCAAGATATTTGATAAAATAACCCGTTGTATGCTCTGATATAAAAGTGTTTGCTAGTGAGCTTTGGGTATCCTGACATGGATATTCTTGTAAGATTGCTAAAATATCTAAATATGCCACTGGGAAATCTTGACTCGATGCATAAGATGACTAGATAGAATGGCTATTGATGCTTTCAAAACTTCTTAGAAAACTGTTTTGTTTTACTTATTTTCTCACATACAAAAAAGGTTTTTATCGTTTTTCCAATCGGCAAGTAACTGATGGACTATATAATAAATGGATTGATTGATTGATAATGAATGGATTGACATAAAGAATATCTTATTGAATTGGCCAAACCTTACCAAAAAGCTTGTAAGAAGTTGTAGTGTTGGCAGCAGAGGTGACATCTCGCGAGAGATACTTAGTGTATAACAAGCGTTCGTAGGAAACGGTAATCGCTCTACATCAGGGCCGTATGCTTGTATGCCTCCCGAAGTTGTATAAAATCAAGTTATTCCCTACACTTATCTTCGGCTTTACTTTCCCAGTGCAATAAATTACCAACAAAAAGGGGTACCAGTATGGGGTTCTTCAAGAAAGGCGTGAAGAGGTTCTTACAGCGTCGGCAACGCAAGAGTGACACCCCTGGTGTTGCAAATGTCCATAGGCTACGGTAACTGGTTACCATCAGGCGGGCCGTATTCTTGTTTTCCACCTTCACATCAGATAGTCTTTAGCTTGGTTGAATTGATGTTATAAAAATAAAATTCTTAAATACATTATCGACGCTATATCGTTCTAAAATTTATTATACAAAGAACAATTGTGCATTATTCTTTGGATAATAAATTTTAGAACCTTATATAATGTATCAGGCAATCTATCTCATACATTGGAATGGAACCAAAATGGTCATGTACAGTGCCATTCAAGAGAGATTTGCTTCCGCCAACTCATAAATTGTGTAATTAATTCCCATCCGAGGTTTTTCCTAAGGACTATATGGTTTCCAAAAAATGTTTATACAGCGTCGGCAATCAGCGAGCGCTGCTCCAGTATGACTACCCGTAGGATACGATAACTGTTTACCACATGGCAGTCAGCATGCTTATTTGTCACCTCGGTAGTAAAAAAATAATCCTCCTATTTCTTGTCAATTTTTAAACATGTGATAGTGGTTACCATAGCCTACAAATACTTACGATACTTGCGTGTTGCTACCCCTACTGTTAAACTAAGCAACTCATTAGGAGCTTACTGGTAACCTCAATCAGTCACAGTATTTCGAAGTATGAATAGAATAATGTGAGATTTTCTATTAAATATTCTCATTTTCGAGTTTGTTCTAACACCTATTAATTGTGTTGACTATCAACAATACATAATCATGTGCCTTTTTTAAAATATATACTTAAGAGCTTCCGTTATCGAAAAAAAAAACATTATTTTTCGGTCGTCAGATCACTCTAATACACTGAAATATACAACATTCAACTATTTCATGGTACTTTATTTCTCTGTGGAGAAGAAGGGAAAAAGTAGTAGGGAGAATAAAACCTACTTTGCAAGATCTGTCTAGCAACTTTGCTAGACAGATCTTACAAATCACAACAGATACTTATCTGTTATTATCTGTTTAGTTATTTCTGAAATGCGTATTGAAATTTTTCTATAGACATTTTATTTTAATAAAAAAATATGTATATTCACCCGGAAAATGAGCATCATACCAAAAAATGTAATCCATTTATTAGTTTTCAAGGGATATATTACACAGAGATATAGTTTATATAGTTTACAGATAGGTTTTGAAAATCGTGGTCTCCGCATCTATACATTTGTTAATATCCACGGCGATCATTTTATTTGCCTAAATATATTTCGTGTCCTACATTGCAATTTTATTGTGAATATATACATTATGTAATACCTATAATTATATACGTATACTTTTGCGAGGTTAACAATAATGAATATGTATGTTAACCTATCTCTTACTGCACTAATATATAGTATTCGTATAGTATGTCGTTAAACAGATCACCGTGTTTGTTCACCCTACCGACTAATTGAAATGTTTAACTGGGATCGGGATTCTACAACAGTTCTGCTCCTAGTAAATTTTAATGACATGTTGCGTCGCATTGCGGCGTCCCCGGGCCGAGTTATGTGGTACACAACCACAAGCAGTTTAAGGCGTTACTCAGTCCTGCATCCGCCTTGTTCATGGTTTATGTAGAGATATAAGCAGTCTGACGACTAGAGCACTTAAACATTTTTATTCGATTGCGGCAAAGTAAAAAAGAAGGCTAAAGGTTTTATTAGGCTAGTTTGTAGGTATGTATGTCCGACGCTTACGTCCCGGCGAGACTCATAAAACCAATTACCAGATTTTTACAAATAAGTACCCACGTATAGGAGTTTTCGAGTTTTTGGCACCAAAAATAATTCGGCTCATTTCTTGCTCATTAATTTTGACATTAGAAGCCTCGAATAAGTATTTTGTTATTTGGTATATTCTTGATTTCTTTTTGCAATAATTGCACCTTTTGCTAAATAAGTTATTGAGTTGTGTAAGGGCCAAGTTTTGTGGCATCGGATCTCCCTACCTACTTCGGATAGGATATACTTTTTACCGGCTTTCCTTTGTCATTAGGTAATTACATAATTATTTTTAGTTCACACCTTTAGAAACCATACCATCGCAATTTTTTTTTAAATCACAGGATGGCGCTATATTTATATGTAGAAAATAAAATGCAAACAAGTTTCGTTTACTTGTATACGAGAAATTTTTAATTTCTATCATGTATCTTTTTATCTGGAAGTTTTGAGATGACAGACTTACTACAAACACCAAGGTGAAACCGTAGCTATTCAGATTTATACATTATTTTCTGATATATTAAAAATAGAGATAGTATAATAATAGCATAATTTATCTTCGAAGTATGTGGGTCATTTTTCTGCCGTTCAGGGTTATTAGAGCGTGGATGTAGCTCAAGCGTTTGCTTTGCGATTTAAACCGGCATCGGTTTGTGACATTTGCAGGATATTAATAGTATATTTTTATGAATTTCAAAGAAGGCTGTGTTCTGCGCGTATTTCGCATAATGTATCGCCGTTTTAATCACTTTCATTTGTTTAAAACGATTAAGCGTAATAATAGTAAATTTTACAGCCAATTGGCAAAACTACTTTATATTCTTTTGAAACCAATTAGTTTATGCGAACCAGTGTCGACCCGCACACACACTACCGTCAGAAGATGCATGATGTTGTTGCTATCGCTGCTTTGGTCTTTATTGTTTTAACTGCTACGGTCATCTTTGCCATTGCCCGCCATATCGAACAGGAACCGCATATATCTATCTGCAGTACAGCAGCAGGGGTGGCTATCACATGGAATTTTACCACCAGAATACATAAATTAAAGATTCTAAATTTATTTATACTTTTTCTCCTTCCATATCGCCATACGTTCTCAACACTACTCGCTAAAATGCACGAATATTCGGAGTCTAAAAAAATAAATTATATACATTAAGTACCTTAAAATACTATCTCCGTTTCTTACTTTTATGTGAATTGAGTGGCGATGACGTAAAGTGATATCCTAGAAAATTTTGTTCCTGTACCTTTTTTATGACTTGATTTTTTCTTCTTAATTGCTGTGCGCTACAGAGTGAGCACGTGGACTGTATTTATAAAGAGGGTCGAAAAATGGTTAAGCAAGACACGTTCTTTGAGGTAAAAGGGTATAATAATCAAATATAGAAAAATAACAGCGAAACATAAAAGCGAAACCCTTGCCACCGGCACCACACCTCACTAACGTCAAAATCCCAAAAAAAGATGTAAAATAATTGCCTTCGGCAACAATTGTTATATCGTATTCCCAGCCCCAGTCCCAGTTTAAATTTCAAAGTTACTTTCCATTCAGATCTTGTTCTCCTTGGATCCTACATTTTATCACTCTGTGAGAGCCTTAGAGAAAAATTCAAAGAAATAAATATTCTAACAGTCGCATCGCAATATATCTATGAAAATCTTTTGTATGTCCATAAAAACATAGACTCATTTTGTAAAAAGAGTGATACTCATAGCATAAATACTAGATATAAGCATCTTGTTACATGCAAGCCGTCTCCACAAAATAAGTAATTCTTTTATGGGGCAATATATACGGTTCTATAACAAACTTCCCAGCAATATAAGAGAATTGTCAATAAACAAATTTAAAACTACTGTTAAAGCCAAATTGTGTAGCAGGGCATATTATAAAGTATCTGACTATATTAATGATAAAAATGCCTGGGAGTGAGTCGATCCAATTATAATGTAATTAATAAAATATGTAAATTTGTTTGGATACCAAAAGAGGGATGCCTGAGTTTTTTGGCAGTATTTTTATCAGTGCTCACCTAGTCATGAACTGCACGGTAGGGAAAAAAATTGTGACGATTCCAAACAAATGTAGCCATTTTTACGGAATAAAAAGATTTTGACTTTGACTTTGTGTTCAAACTACGCGCTTGTTGGTTTGTTAGTTTCAATTTACATTCTTTACATTCACCATATTCCATATCTGTTCCTGTCCATTCTATTTATTATACATTTGTCCTTATTCTTCTGTTTGTCTCTTTCTATGGGTGAATACGTGTGGCCAAAAGGGTAACTTCGCTTACTTATGGACCCTATTGGATATCTTAATATCAAATTTTGATTTGCAAAAACTCAAAAACTCGCTGAGAAACTATATACATTCTCTAAGTTTTTTTAAAATAAACGAGTCTGTGGTATAGTAATTAACTTTAATCGACACTAAGAAACGAATTAATTTTTATTTCTCTCTCATCCTCGAATTTCGATGTTTGGCGTTTACGAGCTCATTAAAACTTACTTTGTGCTGTTTTAGGAGGATTGTTTAGGCTTCTGTTTATTTTTTTAAACTCTACTCTACAACGTATGTATTGTCAATATTATGAAGTGAATATATATTTCTACGAATTTCGTTTCAGTTTTATGTACACCATGCTGAGTCTTTAGGTATCTAATTATATAAGCAACTATAGGTACTAAAACTATTGAAGTTCTTTGTAGTCAAATATTGCGGAGCTACGTAGGTGGGTAGAGAGAACTAAGCATCACATGACTTACGTACCTCGCTCGCTTCTTTAACATTCAGAGCTCTTCTCATACACGCAAAATTAAAAATACGACCCTCGGTCAATGGAGTCGACTCGCACACGGGCTATTCAAGGAGCTCAGTAAAGGCTAAGGAACACGACTGGTGATCTCCGCGCAAACAGTTTCCTCAAAATCATTCCATAACAATATAGCGCGAAAACGTTGTCCGCGTTACGGGTTTCTTACTACGGGAACTCAATTTTTTAAATGTTTAGAATAGTTTCAATAGGTAATTTTTAACTCTAATATTGTTTTTACATTAAAATATTGAATGACAAGGTATTTTCAATATTGATCGATATGAACGAGTGCCTAGTAAGACATTCCATTTACTTTTCATATTACTAATGCGGGACCCATAGAGGCACATTCAGATGGCAGATTTGAGTAAAGTACCGTGTGATGTTACTTAGTTTAACGGAAAACATAGTGGGTATAATGAGAATGTACATCCTAATGGCGATTTTTTTCAATTTATACATGTAATATATTTATACATATGTATATTTAATAATTATACAGGCTCCATGCGTAACGTTTATCTTTATCAATTTAAAATGTTCAGATGCCCAGCCTTTAAAACCTTGTTTTACTTACAAACCCTTACATATTTTGTCACTTTAATTTGTATTTTTTTTATACAACGTCGGGAGGTATACATGCATACGGTCCACCGGATGTAAACTTGCAGTACTTTACGTGTCACTCGCGTGATGCCACCTCTACTGCTAACACAGTCGTTCTCACACACACACAGCTTACTCACACACAGTAACACAACATACCTCTAGGAAGTTGTTATATTGCTGCGGTTTTCTGTGAGGTGGAGGTACTTCTCCAGACGGGCTGCTTTGATGCGCCCTGCCTCTCTTTAAAATATACTTGAAGACTTTAAAACGCTTATCGCGCGGCATGTGAAGAAAATATAATTTCATAAGTGGTTAGCTAGTCGATTACAATCGAATCAAATTAATTGATTTCTTATATGAACACATTGCGACAAGTGAGGTTTATGTTTATTAGGATGTATTAATGTAAAAAATGTAGATATACCTAGTTCTGTAGTTAATGTAGGAATATATGTAAGGTATCTTTGCCTATCCTTTTCATTGATTTTTTTAAATATCCATCATGATTGGAGAATTATTTCATTTGTTTCAGTACATTAAAGAAAAGGTTGTTTTCGAAAAATATTCTTCGTTGTTTATCGTTTTCTTTTTATTATGTGTACCCCACAATATTCAGAAATTTAATAATATTATACTATTTGCAGAGTGTAACAAGGTCGATAAGATAAACAGTGTTTTATGTGCCATTCTGACTTTGTTTACATCTTTTGTTAACTACAGCCAAGCCAAAATACTCATGGCATACAAAGACGAACCAAACCATAGCTTGTAATATTAAACCTCATTTAAAAACAACTCATCAAGCGTCTTATTGTAGCTTAAAGAAAATGCTATTACTGCTACTTAAGTGGCGGGTGATAAATTTTATGAAAAAATTAAGTTCGTTCATTCATTCATTTTATACTAGAATAAAGTAAGTTATGTGAATGCAGGGTATTCCGAGAAATACTCATACTAAAAATGAACATAATGAATGTAAGATATAACGTAATATTTTGCATTTCGTGAGTGTGACTTACTGTGCCTGTTTTTTTATTCCATCCATTTATTTTCTTAACTCTAATTTTACATTCTTTAAATATAAAGTTAATTAAAAAATATACATCTCGATCATCCTGAGGTTGCCAAGCGACTATCCAAGATACCGGTGGCTAGATTCCAAAGCGAGGAACGTCCTCACAATACATGTCGAATTCAGAACAACTGTCCTGTCAACAAGTTTTTAAGCAGTACTAGAAAACGGATAAAAGTGAAGAAAAACTAAACGGATTTTATAGCATTTTTAAAACTATTATTAATTATCATCTATAGCAAACACCTCGCTCAAAAAAGCTGCTAGCGCATGCAGATGTTCTTCGTTGTATGCTTCCGCTACTGATTAATTCATTCGAACCAGCGTCGAACGGCATCCGCTCGCTTCACCTATCGTCTCTGCGTCGTCTCTTGCGGTTATCTCTACGAATTCACGCCATATGAAACTTGAACCGTATGCACCCGCCACCGTTGCTGCCCTCCTCTTCCGATCGTCTCTGCAACATGTATTTCGCCTCTCCACGAGGTATCCTCAGGTGATGTAAATGTATCATCAGAATAACATGCTACAAATATGTACAAACATTTCTATACTATATAATCTTTGTGTTTTGCTTGTGAAAGATAACATTACTTTGTGTTCATTAACTCAATCTATTAATATGAATCTATGGTATTTTCTCAGTCTTTTATTGGTAAAATGCAAATAAGGCTATGGTGAGAAATCGCATAAACCAACGGAGCTGAGATTTCGGAAATACAGGTTTCGTTTCTGTCCTATAGAATTCTAAAAGCAGGTCATGAAGGTCCCGATGTCTATTCCAGCAAACATAACTTTTGCCAATAGAGAAGTTCTCATCGAGAATAATAAATTAGGTTGAACGATTCTGTAGTCTTGGAATTACAGTAGACTCGAAATTGCAGTGAAGCCACTACATAAATAAACTTGCCAGTTGCCTTAGCTCTGTCCCATTTAGGAGAATTAGATAAGTAATGGACGCCTCTACTCTGCACTTAATCTGTTTTAGTTATTTTTACAGTATATATTCTTCGTAATATATTCTTCATAACACCGTAATAATAACAAGAGCAGTGATTGCCCAGTGGATAAAGAACCGGCCATGTGACCAACAGGTCCCCGGTTCAAATACCGGAATGTACCATTAAATACGTATTTTCGGATTTATGTACATATTGGTAATTTGTAATTATCCCCGTATAGAAACCCGTACATCCAAGAAATTATATTGACCTTACTTAAGAACGATTGGATTTGCCCTCTGAGCTTGCCGGTTTCTAAGGCTCCTGATATCACCTTCTGATATAACACAACCAATTTAGTCTTGGTAGGAAGTCTTGGCCTTCCTCGGCTCCTAGATCCTTTTACTTTTACGTTGTATATCTGCTTCGTCATTCTTTCATCCTGCATTCTTTCTACATGTCCGAAACAACGGAGCCTGCATCATATTATTTTAACACCGATGCTCTGTTACAGACCAACTCTGTTTCTAACGTCATCATTGCGAATACGGTATACAAGTGTTACGCCACAAATTTGGCGCAACGCTCTCATTTTGACCGCGTTTATCCTACTTTCATGCTCTATCTGCCATAAGTAAGCGTTGGGACATTGTGTATAGCGAACTGTGTTCTGACAGGCATTTGGTTGTATACCATTCGGCGTTGATATTTCTTTGGTTCTGTAAAAGAATTGACACCAGGTAGTCAGTCAAATTGAAAAAGCTCGCGATCAAAATCTTCCCACTCGCTTCTAGATCGCTTCACTTTGGTAGGTGTTGATTCGTTTAAAACACCCAAACCGTCGACTGACGCTTCGTTTCTGGATCGTTTCGATAAATACAGGACTCATCACCTGCAATGATGACGTAAATACGCCGAGACGAGCCTGCTTCAAATTTGTTTATCATATCACTGCACCTTTCCACCCGGGCCTGCTTCTGGGCAACAGTGAGGTTGTGCAGCACTCATCGTGAAACTATCCTCCTTACGTGAAGATGCAAGTGTAGAATCTCGTGAAGGCTTCCCGATCCAATCTGCGGTATGTGCTAAATCTCCTGATACGTAACTCGCCCATTGTCATAGATAAGACTTTTCACTGCTAGCACGTTTTCTTCCGTAACAGCCGTCAAAGGGAGACCACTTCTTTCATCATCTTCCAATGGTAATCGACCGCTCTTGAATTTGTTATACCAACGATACACGGTTGCCTTGGAAGGGCCTTCATCCATGAATGCTATTTAAAGTCTATCGTACAAATCATCCAGTTTCAGGCGACACTTGAAATCGTAAAAAATCATAGCGCGAAAATGTTCCCTGCGCAGATCCATCTTTCAATGAGATACGACAATTTAAATTAGCTCGTAAAAATGTGGAGGGAAATTTTGAAATAGGAACGTATCTATTTACTTACTTATAAACAATCATATTTTCAAAATAGATTATAACTGGTCAGTCTCTCATACATAAATACATACATGTAAACTTTTTTTCGCTATACATTCTGAGTGGCCTGGTATATGCTCACAAGATAAGTCCTTTTCAAAATTCTATAGAGTATGATTTGGGAATATGGAGTTGTTGTGGAGAAATTTACTTACAAAACAAATAGGCGTAGAAAGCAAACACCATACACTTTTTTATTCTTATACACATTATTTTGTCATAAAAAAACAACTAAAATATGTAGCAGTAGTGCTGGGGCGTATGAATATCAAGTAATCAAAGAGTGACGTCCTGGCATTATCTTGGAAGCAAAGGCAGTCCGCATAGCGTCAATTCAACCGCGTGACAGTTCCCTTCTGCTCAAATGCTCTCTTTTCATTCTCGGAGGAAACGGGGGAATAGTTGTGCTGATTTGAAATTGTGCAGCGCTCGCTGTTACTCTCAAACATTTTACTTAAAATAGTTCTCTTTATATTCTTATATTTCGAGTATCAAATTACAACTTAGCAATTTCATTTTGTACGTTCCATGCAATGTAATTAAACTGTATTAACTTACTTTAAATTATTATCTACATAAAGCAAAATTTAATTTTAATCAGTTGTGTTGTTTAACTGTTACAATATACTTATGTAGTTTTCGATAGATGACAGTCAGTAATTTAAGAAATGTTTTGCGCGTATATGATTTATTAGTACAAGCGGCTAAGTAAGTCAATATCGAAATAACTTCCAGCTCATAGAAAACCGTAGCCAAATAGTAACTCCCTTTAGTAGCGTTGTGTTTCAGCGAGTGAATAAGGTTACGTCAGTAATTTAATGCGGAGATGTTATCTTTATAGTAGCTGTAGTGATAATCTTTGTAAAACATGTGCCAATAGGTTATGGTAATATGTACATATGATGTGAGCAGTACATTTGTGTGCCTCTCGACATAGTATAAAATAAATATCTACTTTCATATCTGTTTAATTCCTTGTTAATTTATTTATAAGCGATATATTTAAAATAATGGGTGTATTATTATTAATTGCACTTTTACAATTATCTACAATAATTTTATTTGTAAATAGTCCAATATATCTACTGTTTTACTACCACTAGGGTTGATTAGGGTCGGCAGCGCATGAGTGACACCCCTGGTGTTGCAAATGTCCATAGGCTACGGTGACTGTTTATCATCGCGTATGCTTGTTTGCCACCTTAGAGGAATAAAAAAGATTAGAAGAGATCTCTTGAACAACACTTTCAAATGTAATTTTGTAATACTCCGCTTTAGACGTCCATCCACCTCTAGCTGTTTGTTTGGGACCATCAATTAACTAACTAACAACTAGAGGTGGGCTCAATGACACGTTGTTCTAGACGCGGCTTCCCCTTTAGGACTTTTCTATCCCAATCTGCTATCACTAATTGAGCAGGCGACGAGGCTAGGCGACTTTGAGTAGATACGTCAAGTAACCACTCTAAATATACACTTGTAATATTGTGGAGTGTAAGTCACTCACTATTATCTTTAGAGTTAAAGCTAACTTCGCTTGCACGTGCATAGTACATTCTGCTAATTAACAAACAAGGCTGTGACAAAAGCAGCCCGACTGGGGGCTTTCTCAGTCCGCTTTCACTTGTGTTCAGTGAGAATTACTCACAAATAGTTTAAATGGTATATTAAAAATCTGAAGATAAGCATACATACAATAATAACTTCCTATTTTCTCCGTCATACCTCCGCCGTCTTAAGAATCGATTCAAAGATTTTCATTAAACATAAGCAACCATATTCACCGTTAAACTAGCAATTATTTTTCTTCCTATTTATTGCACGTATACACACTGAATGAATCATTTCCACCAACGTCGAGTATGTCGAATTTAGGCTAACGAAAATTTGAGCACAATGTATACGAATGTGCATGTCATCAACTTTCTTTTCCACTGATCCGATATTTTTATTGATAATAGTCAATCTCGCTTATGACATTAAACAAAAAAAGAATATGTGTTGTCAAAAAAATAATATAGACTTAGTTTAATGGCTCGCAGGGTTATATCTATAAATATCTTGTACAGTTAGCATAAAGTTAAATAAATTTGTAGATGATATAAAAATAACCTCCATATAAATGTAAACAAGAATACATTGTGTATGAAGTTATGAAAATAACTCTGCACAGACGGTATGTTGAACATTTCTACTCGCCAAAATGTCTGTCCGTATTCGACACTGCGGTGAATGCTGTCGGGTTAAAAAACGTACACATTTCGGAGGGAAAGTTTCAGTTGCTGCCGACATCGGCTCGGTTCGCCAACTATCTAACTGAATAACTTTTCAACTTGCGGAACACTGAATTTTATTATCGTTAATGATACTATTATATAAAGTGAAAATATTTTAACATTGAATTCCTTGTACTACAATGGTTGGCAAACTAGTAATAGGGGTTAAATTATGAAATTGCCGTTTTATAGTAATAAATATGTACTTTGAATTGACATTAAATCTTTATGGTATGAGATTTCCGAGTAAAACTTTTTTCATATGATAACTATGAGGTTTTTCTTTAAAAAAAAATGTTTAACATTAAATTTTCGAATTTCAATTGTTTTTTTATTCAGCTTAGACGAGAAAGATGGGTTCTTCGAAAATCCAAGTAATTTTAGAATACGAGTTCCGACGCAAAACTAACGCGGCAGAAATGGCTCGCAATATTAATGCTGCGTTTGGAGAAGAGACTGCTGTTAAACGCATCGTGCGTTTTTGGTTTAAACGCTTTCGTAATGAAAACTTCGACTTGAAGAAAGAACCACGTGGAAGATCGCCCATACAGGTGAATAATGCTGAATTGAAGGAGATGGTGAAAGCCGATCCCAGTCAAACTACCCAGGAATTAGCGGCATGGTTTAACGTTACCTTACCTACAATATCCTACAATATTGACTCATTTGCATCAAATTAATAAGATAAAAAAATATGAAAAATGGGTGCCTCATGATTTGACTGATCTACAGAAAGAAACGCGGGTTGGTTCTTTTTATCCCCGAGGGGAAAGGCAAAGGGATCTAGCCCATACAGCCAAGTCTTCTTGTTCCAGCTTCAGGAACTGTGCTGAAAAAATACTTGGGAAGGGTACCCAGACCCAATCAACCCAGTTTAAATACCACCCGTAAAACGATAGTGGCTTTTACAAGGTTTTGGTAATGAACTTATTCACGTCTTCCAAAAAGTGCATACACGTGTTGTATTTGAGTTTTTTCATTACTGCATAATTTCACTAGCACTTATGTTACAAAATACTATCGAAAATGTCACATAAAACTAATTATATACTGAATTGTAAAAAATTCAAGTATAATAACAATGTCACTCGTCAAAAACGTGGGAAGAAGAAGAAGAAAATGCTTTCACACAGTTTGTCGAATTTATTTCCCCAGAGATCTATCGCAAAGGCGTAAATACACGATAAGGAGGGTAAATATTTTGATTAAATAAATATCTTCCAAAAAAATTAGTTTTAATTTTTCAATTTAATACAAATCGGCAATTTCATACTTGTAATACGCATCTAAGTGCACGTGAGCGCCCAATGCCAAGGAAATATTTTTTATTGTTATGTGTAATACGTTTATTTGGCAGGTTTCAAGGTGATATTAATTAGAATATATAAAATAGAACGTTAAACCAATTGGATTCTTTAGTTTATTTATACAAGACCGAAAAGCCTACAAGCATACTACTCGTCGGATATAAAGTGGTTATCGTAACCTATGAACGTTAGCAATACAAGGAGTATCGCTCAACTAACAGCAAATCAACAAGAGCTTATTGGTAACCCAATTCTCTTAAGAGAAAACAACAATCCTCCAGGGTTCTCGTTTGGCTGCGGTTTTCTGAGGGGGCGTTTCGGCGTCAAAAAGCTATGTATGCAACATAGCTTACAGGTTGAAGGATCCATATGTCGATTTAGACTGTGGATCCTAGTGGACGAAGGGTTATCGCGTGAACGCCAATAAGCATCATTGTGCTTGACACACAATATTGACACATTTAGTTCAATATTGTCAACCTTAAATCACCTGTTTTTAGGTTCAAAATATTTTTCATGATTCATCTTCATACTGACGTATTCTCAACCTTACGGGGACGACTTTCAGTTCAAAATATTTCTACTGAATAAATGGATACTTAGCTTACTTTACATTTTAAGAGCATATTAATATTTTGTAGAGTATTGGTTAAGAAACAAACAATCATATCCCGTCCCAGGTTCGAAACTTATATATATAACTATATTTGGATTTAAATGAATAATATGTTTTTTATTATCAGCAATAATGATAATAAAATGTTGCTTAGTCATTTCTCCTATCTAAATAAAAAAAACAGGTCAACATAATATATAATAATATAAAAGACTATTATAAAGTAATATTATTTTTTATTGAATTTTAAACACAATACAAAAAAATCTAGGAAGGTTTTTCTGCATATCTACTTTAATGCAAAGTTGTTAAGGTTATAGCTTAAATAATCGTTTTCTTGATGAAAAGATAAAATGAAACTAGACCTTATAACAATAAAATGTATGATATTTATAATTTGGCACGGGTGGCGGGGTTACAGTATAATTTATATAACAAAAAATAATACGTTACTTATGGCCTACCCTTCCATGTAGCATCCACTACCCTATATTAAAATGTAATGAAATCTATATTTTATATTCAACAATCGCATATAATTTGACATGAAATTAATTTTAAATACGTGAATGAGATATTAATTTAAACATGTTTTTCACTCTAAAATTAATCCTACTAATATTATAAATGTGAAAGTCCGTTTGTTTGTTACGCTTTCACGCGAAAACTACTGAACCGATCATCATGAAACTTTGTTTGTTGAACACATATTCTTGGAGGTATGAGAAGTAACATAGGATACTTTTTATTTAAAATAATATAATTTTTATCAATGCGAGCGAAGCCGGGGGTAAAAGCTAGTATGTAATAAACGCATATGCTCTCCTCTAACACTTTCACATAATGAGCAGCTGTAGCACATCCTGCTATAGGCACCAATTCATCAAGTCCAGCAGCGCTCATCTACAACTTTTTATAGATTACTAATCAAAAAGGCTATACGTTAATCACTGCATAGGTACGAGACATAATTCATTATTTTTTATTTATTGATTATAATTTTTTAATATCAATGTATATTATATGAATGCAAACACGAAAATACTTACAGTAAAATTCGCCTCATTACTAATTTGAGATATATTATATCCCATATTATGCAACGCTAATGCGTGTTCTATCTTGCATACTGACATTAGCCGGCATATTTGAAACAGAACGTAGGTAATGAATTGCAATCGAAGACACACAACCACTCTCGCTAACGAACTAGTAACGAGAGATTTATAATGTCTTCGTATAGTGACCTAATCTACTTAACTCTTTTTCATATTTTTACTAACCCAGTGAGAGAGAATAACATTACTTCTTACTACCCTACCTACTCAAGAGTACTGTGGCTGTTATCGTGTCTCAGCTAACCGGCTACTGTTAACTGCTCGGTGACACGACGGTTTAGATTTATATTAAATAATATGAGTTCAATGATTTCACAAAATAGCACACAAAATAGCAAACAAAATAGTAGTAAAATAGAAAATATAAATTGACTGTTAAGCTGAATAAATAAATAAATATATTTATGAAAAAAATGTTTTGCGTGTCGATTTGCAATCACTTACCTGACGATTTGAAAGTTCTGAAAGTCGGTGATTTTAAATCTCGTATGACCGCTTGGACATTGAAGCATTGTTTCTATAGTATTAAGGAATATAAAGAATCAACATTTTAATAAAATAAATTGTATACTAAGAATCCTATTATTATCATTTCTTTTTGTAATAATTTTCGTATCTTCCGACATTTGTAATTATCTTCTTGACAATATTATATTATTTAATGACAATGTTAAATAGAATATCCAAATTAAATTTTATGTTATAAATACGAGTAGACTAGTTTCAAATAACTATTATAAATATTTTGCACGCTAGCATACAAGCTGAATACATTGCACTTATAAATACTTATAACATCAATCTGTACTGTATTCTGCAAATAAAGAATTTGTATTTGTATTTGAGATTTGAACCACGGACTCTCGAGCGTAGCGACAAGTTTGAGTTTGTTTTCTGCCATTTGACCACTACTATTGGTATAATTGAATCGGTGAAATTATAGATGATATTCATTCCTTACTGGGTAGATATAATATAGCTATCTCGGTCGGTACTGTATCTTATTCACTAATTTCCCCGTAACGTGTAACGTAATATAATGAATGATTGTTTTGCTATTTATGCATATGTGTGCGTGCCAACCAACAGGTCACCAGCGTGTACAGAGGATTTATTCTGTTCGTTATATATGAACTTTTGCCGTCGACCGTACTTCTAGTGGGGCTGCTTATATAAGCTCTACCTCAGATATAATTGTATTATTAGAGTCGATGACCATTGTATTGTCATCTGAAGTACACACAAGTTTTATGTCGAAAGCAATTTGAAATGGTTGAAAAAAGCGTGCTTTTATTTGGTCGATCTATGTTTGTTTTTTTGATGGAGCGAGATGAAAATGTGTTTGAACATACTTTCGAGACGTAAGTTATAATGCACATTACTTAAGTACGATTTACTTAGTGAGAAAACTTACTAAGATGGGAGTACTTAAAAATATTACAGGCCGCCTGTAATATTTTTAATTTAAAAATGGAGCAAACTCGCGTTAAACTTGCCATAAACTTGGTGAGATTTAATGTAGCCTCAAGATATTCATTAGTAAGGACCTAATTTGATACTGTAAAGGAAGCGTAGCAAAGATGGGTCAAAGAAAGCGGCCAGGTATTGAATTCGTGTATTTATTGAATTCATGTCTTTTAAATTATAGACACTAATCAATACCACGTGATAGAATATATCTATACATACGCATAATATATAGAAAATATATGTTTGATATAATTAAATCATCAAACATTTTAAATTGAACTTCACGCCTAATTTTCATATAATTCAGTAATATCATCTAAAGAGTGTCTAGTGAAACTATTAAATAAGCAAAATGTTAATTAATATACATATTATCTATTACAAGACTTACCATACTATATAATATCCATTTAACAAGTTTCTTATATATAGCATTTCAGTTTTCATTTTCATGGCAATATTGTTTTGTTATTTTATATTAAAATCGATATAATGCGCGTCAATTTGTTAACGCGTCGCCATGATACGAGTATTTTTTATAGGCTAAAACTGGGCGCAGATACAAGGAAAATGTTTTAGATGACTTTGAAGGATGTCGATAACTTTGATTCTTCAACGGATATCTTAGAAATTCGAAATATGATTGGAAATGGCGTGGGGCGACGCCTAAATCTGAGGTAAAATGTGTTTGAACCAAAAGGTACACATTTTACCTTAGATTTAGGCGTCGTAACTATCAAAACTAATTTTCTCGATAAATTAAAAATTATTTTCTGTGAAAATGAATCTTTACTATGGATTGAACTTTATTTTATTGTCGCAATAAGTAATTATATAGCTACCTACATTACAAAAATACATAACTTAGACTATACAAAAAAAATATTAAAAATACTATAACACGACCATCGATTTCGAATAATAAATATATATGGACTAATTATAGTTTTGCATTAATAAAGGATAGGGGAAGATATAACTAGGTACTTAGAAATATATATATATTAATTCTACACTTTTAGGTGTCCCTAGAAACCCGCATACTTAAATCATCCCCATAAAATGCAATCAACATCAAAGCACCTTTAAGTTCAGAGGGCCTCGTCCTGAACACTAATTAAAAAAATATGGAGTACTCGACAAATAAGAAAGGAAAATTACGGGTTCTTTACTTTTATATTCAGTACGAAATTAATTAAAATGAATAGAGTTACGATTTAAAAAGAAATTTCATTCAAGGAAGAATCTGCCAGTGACCTTCCCAAGTAAAATACCTCTGAAAAATCACATATACCTACGTAAATTGCGATATGTAAATAAACGGCCATAACGCATGATAAGCAGGCGGTATGGTAACAAGTCCCGGCCTTCCGCACTGCGACGCAACATGGCATTAAAATTTACCAAAACCACTGGCGGGGAATGAAACAATCCACGTACGATCCTATTTACATACAACATCGCACGGGTTGCGTCACAGGTTGCGTGACGTCACAAGTTCCTCCTACTCCTGCAATTTAACCCCTCGAATGTTGCGTGTGGGATTAATAAATAATATATGGAAATAATTTGAATCTATATAGGTAGGAACGTTAAGTATCGTGCTCATTATTTAAATTAAAAGATATTTTAAAACTTCAATCTGTGAGAGTCGCACGCGCTCTCCGCGAGATTCCTACGGTCTTAAATTCATTATGTTCTTTATATTTTTATCACTAAAAGAAACAGTAACTTAAGTAAGGATTTCTTTTATTCATTTTTTTTCAGGATTTATTATACTACGTATCATTATTATAATTTGCCTGTAAAGTGTGAATAAAAGTACCTTTTTCATTATTGAATTGAAACTTAACTTTTTTTGTGAATATAATTCTAACATTATCTATATGATAACAAGAAATATTTAAGAATGTGCTCGTAAGGTTTTTCATATGATTCCATCACACCCATTTAAAATGTCCATTTCTTTTTTTAACATGTACCATAACAGACAGATACACTGTACTTATGAGGGTTTCGTTTTGATCGGATTACAGAAACCTAAAATCATTAAAGAACGCCTTAAACGTTCACAATTTGAACTTTTATGGCTTTCGTTTCCGAGGAATCCGTAACTGTAAATATAATTATCGGGACGTTATATGCAAATATGACTCGATAAAGATCAGCACTACTTTAGAATTTTAAGGACGTATGCGCACTTAGACATAAACAACTGAGCATTTCCAGATGTATACATATTGTTGTGATAGCCATTGTTTTGTTTATCGATACTTATGATTAACTATAAGTACGTACTAATAGTTAAGTATAAAAATACATATACATAACTTGTTGTGTGTGAGCGTTTATAAAACGTGTGGAACTACAAAAAAATTAACAACACCTGTATAGTTTTGTGACCAATTAGTGCCAATTGAAGATGCCTTTCATCGCTAGCGATCAGGTTGTTATAAGTATGCAAGCGGGTGTCCCAGTAAAGTACTTTATTTTTAGTTCGTTAGGTAACTTCCCGACGGAGTACGGTGGAGTTTTCTTTCGAATCTCGTAATTCGGACCGGAACTTTCAGGAGTGCCACAATGAACAAAATTGTGGTCGGCGGTTTATGAAAAGAAATGTGCCGCGACAATGGGCTCATGCGATTTGTGCCTTTATTCATTTTATTCGCTTCACTAGATGGTTCGTATTTATTGTTTTCGCTTTATGCAGTGATTGGCTTTTTGTTACAAGTGACAGTGGGCAGAGACTTAATCTTTTTGTTATACCAGTAAGGTGTATATGGTCTACCTGATGATAAGCAGTTACCGTAACCTATGAATGCCCGCCAGGGATAACACTCGTGCGTTGCTGACTCCAAAAAATCGTTAATAGAACTAGCTGCATTTTCTCGTGTTCCTCCATATGCTTTCTTAGCAGATGCCTACGTCCTCAAAAAAGCACCACGGTTATCTACCATTAGTAGATGGATGCTGTCGCTGTCATGACTACTCTGGTCGTCTCTGCCTAGACTGCTGCGGTCGCCGTTAATTATTCTTATTTTGCTTACTTTTTAGGTTTAGAAGCCAAGGTTTCAAAGAGTAATAAACCAGGTCTTCTAAATATAAAGATAATAATTGTGATGCTTTGCACATTTTTTTTCTAATACGATGGAGGTTATTAGTATAATGCTCCAGAGATGTAGACATAGTAACAGCGAGAGTGATAATCTATACATCGGAAGTGTGCATAGGTTGCGGTAACCACATCACATCAGGTGGGCAGTATAAACAAGCATACGTAAGTATACTACGCCTACATCTCAAGAGCATACTAATAACCTCCAGGGAGTTGTTATTTACCTACAGTCTTTTGGCACTTCCCCAGTCGGGCTGCTTTAATGCGCATCGAAGCGCCTTACTTCTCTTTTTACTTAGCGGCGTTGGTTAATAAACAGCACTCTACTTGGCAGTGCCCCACCACGTGCGGGCAAGCTTGACTTACACTTTTAAAGTTGAGAGTGAGACACTTACATAAATGGTATGAAAGTGTCTTGGTATCAACTTTAAAGTCGTCCTCAATCTCACCCGCAAGTGTTGCATGCACCTCCATTTTTTTTCTGTACTGTAAATAAAGCGGAAGAGTTAGTTTGTTTGTTTGAACGCGCTAATTTCTGAGACTACTAGTCAGGTTTCAAAAAATCTTTTCGTATTTGATAGCCCAATTCTTGAGGAAGATTATAGCCTATTCAACGTCACGATACGACCCTAAGAAGCCGAGGAAAAAGAAAGAAAAAACGTTTTTATGAGATATTGAAATACGCGCGAGCGAAGTCGTATGATGCAGTTTGTTTTATTATATATCTAAAGTCCTCAGATAATTTGTACTTTATACAAAATTACAAAAACATAGCAAGTCGGGCTAACGAATGGAGAATTCCTTACTAGGATCTTAAATACTCGATTTTTGTCGAGGCCTATAAAAAATGTTTTATCGCTAATTGTTTTTTTTTAAATAAGACTAAAATAATTCTTGTGCAAATAATTTATTACATATTATTACTTTAAAAGAGTAATTTTTGTATATATAAGGCATGTAAATATATCTTGAAAACATTTCTAATTTCTTCTACTTTGGATCAAATTTTGTATTTAGATAAGGTTTTGGTTTTTAATTTTATTTACATTTGTGTCTTTCCTGAAAAGATGTGATTTTACACAAAATAAACATATGAAACTAGATCATGTTGAACACTAATATCAGATATCCGAAATTATGAATATTACCACCACCCACTAACAAGCACTGTCTTTTTCCACGGTTTTTCCTATATATTCTGCATATATCGGAACGGTTCTAACGATTTAGATCAAATTTTACATTTAGATATGATTGTGTTTTTTTATTATTATTTATAGGACTTTAGTTAATAAAAATTAACTAATGTCACCAAACTGTGAAACAATGAATTGGCGAAAAACAAATACTTTTTTACTTACTTTTATTTAATAATATTTATCATAATATTTTTAAGTAATAGAGGGGGGGGGGGGGGGGGAATACGATAATAAACAAAAAATGCCGACCGAAGCTGGGTCGCCCAGGTACTTTGTTATTATATGTGTGACGAATAGATATGGGCGTGCTATTTTAAAATTGTAATTTATCGTTTGAGTATAGAACCCGAAATAGTATGAAAATATGTTTCATGTCTATATTGCCACGCTAATTTGAGTTACCCGAGGTACATTTACACTTTGAGACAACCCCATTGTTTTTCCATGCAATCGCGGTGATGAAATCATAACAAATCGTAGTATCTGCTTTTAATTAAATCATCATTGCTTTTGAGATGGCTAGCTATCCCAGCCGAAGCCGCAGTTTTATTTCGGAAGCTGTCGCAGCTGCTATATTACTTTCTAAATAACAATGGAATTGAATGTATAAATTAATTAGAAATTTAGAATAATATCTGGTTTAAGTTGTAATTTGACATGTCTAGATCGATCAGAAAGAATTATGCTGTATTGAAATAAGTTTCAATTGGATTACTATTCATGTATGTATATCGTCACGTCAAGTCCCTTGCGGGGTAGGCAGAGAGAGCCGAGCGCCATAAGATGCGGTCCTTGCATACTTCACTCGCTTCTGTGACATTCATAGCTCTTTTCATGCACGCTCGCCGGTTTCTGGGGCTCCTGACATCACCTTCTGATAAAAAATATTTAATTAAATTAATATTCATGATGAGTTTATCAATATTATGCCTAGTATATTTATATAGGAGTGAATAGTCACTTTCCCTGAGCCATTCTTCGAACCTCTGAAGAAATTGAGAGATCTGGTTTTTGTCACATTAGACGTAATTTACCCCTGACGAGGTTTCAAGCATAGTTGCTATTTAGTAAGAAAAATATATAAATATAGTTTTTCGCGATTGTTATACATTGAATTAAACAATTTTTAACGGTAATATCGCGTATTTTATTTATTTTGTAAAGGAAGTCTTCCTGCGACCACGGACGCTGCAAAGCGTTCGAAACGTCAGGTTCAACAAAATAAATAAAATACGCGATATTTCCGTAAACAATTTAAACAATTGTTTATTCAATCTTTAACATGGCTAAAGGAAAGTCAAATCTTAAATTGTAATTAATACTACTATTTTCTCCTTAGAAAATTATAGATAGAGAGGTAAGGCGCATCAAAGCAGCCCGTTTGGGGAAGTACCTCCACACAGAAAACCGCAGGCAAATAACTCCCTAGAGGGTTGTTGTGTTCTTGCGTGTGAGTGAGGTCACCAGTAAGTTCCTAAGGAGATACTATGTTAGCGGGAGTGGTGGCATCGTGCAAGTGATATTTAGTGTACTGCAAGCGTTCATAGGCTACGGTAACCGCTTTACATCAGGTAGGCCGTATGCTTCTATACCTCCCGACGTTGTTAGTATAAAAAAAGATGAAGTAGCAGAAAAAATATCCTAAATAATTCCAAGGCAGTCCTATATTTAGTCCTGAGACTGAAATGAATCCTATTTGCTCTCGTACTTAATACTGTCGGAAGACACAGCGATGAGAATGGGTGGTAAAACTGTCACATTGGCTTTGTAATACTAAGCTATGGCTATGGTTTATAAGAGTAAAGTAATAATGAACTATATAATTTAATACGATATATGTATTGATGCAGAAATGATGACGTGCCGGCTGGGATCGCGGCGGCTGGGTGGTTCCCGGGGCTCCTTACAAACCGGGACCGCGTGCTCCGCTGCCAGCGAGCTAGACCTCTCATCGCGCTCGCGGCGCGCGCACAAAGCCAGGTAAGTGACCTACGAATATGTCCCTTTTAATAAGTAAGGGGCTCATCACAGCCACATAAACAGTCCACAGCACACCAAGCTCAACGTCAATTCATACTTCACTCATCATTGGGTTAACACTCTCGCTTCATTTGAGAGAGTTTTAAGGTGTACTTGCCCATGTTACACGTTTCAAATCGTCCGCTTGACTGAAGATGACTGTCATTAAGACTTCGCTTGATGATGATCGAATGATAGTCATTTCTGTCAATCAGTTTATAAGAAGGACAACGATTGAAACCGATGGCTTATTGTGTGACCATGAAGATGCTAACGATAAAAAGACCTGTGTATAGTCAAACTACGGTCAACGTTGCTTGTTACATTTAACATTGGGTGTGCATGATTGCAAAAGCCACCATCATTATTACTATGACATAAGAAAAGTCCATATGTCAATATATTGTGCTTGATCTGCAGTCGATATTGTATGTCCTGAACAACGTTTACCAGTATGAAATAATAAGAATACGAGCTTTTAATATAATTGATTAATTTCCATGCAGTATTTTTATAGCTGTACGTAATAATACGTTATCGAAATCATGAAGTCAACGTCATTTTTAAAAAAAATATAGAAGCAACTGTATTAAATTACAGTTTTTAACTGTGCTTAACTAAGGATAACATTATGAAATCGATATCATAAAATACTTCAAAACGAAAACAAAATCCAAATTGTTTCTGTACTGTGGCGACTGGCGAATGTGTACAACCGATAGTCATTTCAGTCAATCAGTTTATAAGAAGGACAACGATTGAAACCGATGGCTTATTGTGTGACCATGAAGATGCTAACGATAAAAAGATCCGTGTATAGTCAAACCACGGTCAACGTTGCTTGTTACATTTAACATTGGGTGTGCACGATTGCACAAGCCATCATTATTACTATGACATAAGAAAAGTCCACATTTCAATATATTGTGCTTGATCTGCAGTCGATATTGTATGTCCTGAACAACGTTTACCAGTATGAAATAATAAGAATACGAGCTTTTAATATAATTGATTAATTTCCATGCAGTATTTTTATAGCTGTACGTAATAATACGTTATCGAATTCATGAAGTTAACGTCAATTTTAAAAAAAATATAGAAGCAACTGTAATAAATTACATTGGTGGCCGATTATCTAATTAAACCATATTAATGATATTCAATTCCATGTTTACCAAGTTATGGTCGAAATTGCAAAATATTACCCATAACTTTGAGATCGGAATTGAATTGTCATTGGAATTAATGTCAAGGTCATGTCATGATCACAAATTGTTCGGTGTTCTACATACAACGTAACAAAAGGAAAAACATTTTTTTTTATGCAAGTATTAACCATCGTTGCATATGTTAGTTAGAATAATACAGTTAGCAGAGGTGGTAAATTAACATAGCTGATATGAAAAGAGTTTCTCTGCATATGTGAGACTTAATAATTTCACAATAAAATAGACCTACCCTCTACTACTGCCTACCGACTTTTTTTCTTTCTCTTTTGTTAAATATAATCGGGTAGGACTGCAGTAAAATAAAATTCTGACCATGTGTTCTAATATATTGAAAGACACGATACGATTTCAATTTTAAATTTTAGGGCATTTGCCTTACAAAAGTGACCAATACATATTTCAATCATGGTGACTGGAGTATCATCAGAGTCTATATTTGAAAGCAGTAAAATTATTGATAAAGTTGATATGGGGCATGTTAAGTAAATATAGGTATGATAATATCACATCGGCTCATAATAAATATTGCAAATAAATAAATACTTTTTACCGGTCAAGTGTAAGTCGGTTAAGTGAAAAGAGGTTTAAGAGTAGAGAATTCGTCTTGAGAGGGTAGAGTACACAAAGAAGAAATTAGCTGCCGTACAGGCCGAACGGCTTGGTCTTAGAACTTGTCATACACATAGAGATATTTTAGGAAACAATGTGTAGGTATTTGTATTAGCGTATCAAATATTGCTTTTCGGAAATTCCTACCGGATAATGAAACAGGCGTGGATAAAAGGCGGGCTGTAGCCAGTAATTAATGTAGTGGTCAAGCGTGCTCCTAGTTAAGGATTATTAGGGCCCACGCATTAGTGTTGTATATACGTTTACGTATGGCGAATTTGTACTCGTACATTGTTTAAGTAATATACAAATTTAAGATTCAATATTATTCATTATTCAAGTAAAATTTTAAACTGTCGCCATTATGTATGTTGCCAACATTATGAATGTTTACGTGCTGGATGTTGTGTTTAACAATGTTGTTATTTATTTTTTATAGAAAATTATACAGCTGAATAAATATAAAGCTTTCCTCTAGTAAGTTATCCTACCTACGCTCTATTATATTACATTTATATTTTTATAGGTACATCATAGCGTTTTGCCACAATGTTACATATTTTTGGGTACTTATGTAAAATTTAAGGTTTCTGGCTAATTTGTTTCATTTATCTCTAAGGGCTTATGACGAAATACTGTGATGTGTAGATACATAGAAAGACAACATGAGGAAACCCGCATGACCAAGAAATTGTATTTCGAAAGATGTGTGACCTAATTTAAGAATGGTCTGGTTTTCCCTGTGAGTTGTGGAGTTCTGATAGCAATCGCTCTATATAAAGATCAGTATCCAAAAAAAGACTAGTAGTCAAATGTGGTTTAGGTAGCGGATAATGCCAATCCTATTGGATTAGGAAACGTGATAACACTATAAATATAGGTACAGAAAGACAATGATACAGACACCAAAGTAAGACTTACGCCCAGCCGTCGGTTTTTTCAAAATTCTGATTACCTATTACACCAACCCTAACTTATTCACGCTGCTCAGCTTCAGATTGTCGGCGACCAGTGTTTTCAAGCTGATAGATGGCAACTGACTTAGCTTCATCATCATCATCATTTCAGCCTGTATTCGTCCACTGCTGAACATAGGCCTTCTCTCTAGAGTGCCACTCGTCTCGATCCTGTGCCACCTTAGCTTAACGACTGTCATCTGTCCACAACTACCGGGATCGACGGTTAAACCTTGCCTTGACGTTGCTTAATATGCCTGTTTGGTTAGAATGACATACGCGACAATGTCATCTAGCTCTCAGTTATGATTAGAAACTCATAAAATTACAGTGAAAAAAAATGAGTCGTCACTTACAACGTTTGAACTTCTAAAATAAACTTGCCAGCAACATGAAATGAAAGCATTTTTATAAGCCTTCAAGTTAAAGCGGTATATTCAAATTAGTATTGCTATAAACACTTTCATTAAACTTACTTTATAGCACGCTACCAATTTTGAAAGCATATAGCTTTCATACTCTTATTCGAGCGCAGAAAGTTTTAATGCATTCGCGAAATTTATTTATGATGTCTGAATGGGGCAGTAGAACAACTTGTTTGTTTACTCTACCTTTTGAAAGCTGTACAGAACGAATGTTTCAAGACTATGCGAGTGACTAAATACAGAACTAAGTGGAATAGTAAAAAAATTGCATAACCGATTTTCCTAGGCATCCAAATATTAGTTTTTGAGACAATACCTTTCCTGGAGGTTACTGCATTAGTAGTGGGATTCGCATCATGCAAGAGATGCATCTTGTATTGGAGACGTTAATAAGTTACTAACAGAATAGTCTCTGTAACCGCGTCGTAAAGATTTCTTATTATTTAACTTATTAATACAATAGCTATTACAAATATTAAAGATAGCTGTTATAAATATTAAAGACGCGTACTGATAGCCACGTGAATAAAGAACCAGCCTATTAAACGATGGTTCTTAGTTCAAATCCTGGCGAAGGAGTGTATCACTAGATTGTATTTATTTATATATTAGAAATAATCACGTGTTCAACATATCGTGAGAAAACACCCGTGTGTGGCCTAACCTAAGAAAGTGCTGAATTTCCTCCTAGGTTGTGGAGGTCTGACGGTAGTCGCTCCAAGACAAGATCAGAATTTTCGCCAAATCCTTAGGTTTAGGTAGTGACCCCTGCCAACCTTAATGATATAGGGAATGATAACGCTAGGAAGAAGACTAAATGTAGGAGTCAGGTCATTTACTTCGTCCAATCAGTCATTCCACTTTAAACTTCTATGTATTTTATCACGCACCGTAAAGGGAATCTAGACTAAGATATAACGTAAAATTGTTTCTTTTACATTAAAAAAATCGGCCAAGTGCGAGTCGGACTCGCGCACGAAGGGTTCCGTACCATTATCTATAAAAACGGCAAAAAAACACGTTTGTTGTATGGGAGCCCCCCTTAAATATTTGTTTTATTTTAATTTAATTATATATTCTTAAAGTAAATATATAACTAAATATTCTGTGAATATTTCTAGCGTCTACCTGTTGCCGTTATCAATATCCAGCAAAAATGAGCAAAAAAATCACGTTTGTTGTATGGGAGCCCCCTTAAATATTTATTTTATTCTATTTTTTAGTATTTGTTGTTATAGCGGCAACAGAAATACATCATCTGTGAAAATTTCAACTGTCTAACTATCACGGTTTATGAGATACAGCCTGGTGACAGACGGACGGACGGACGGACGGACGGACAGCGGAGCCTCAGTAATACGGTTCCGTTTTACCCTTTGGGTACGGAACCCTAAAAAAGAGCTATGAATGTTAAAAAAGCGTGTGACCATCGGTCTCTACCTACCCCGCAAGGGACCTGGCGTTAAAATATAGATAGTTAGAGGTTTTTGTCGTCCATATGGACCAAGTTCGAGCTAAAGTACAAGATTGTCAAAATATTTTCTGATATATTGTTAAACAAGTTAGCGAAGTTGAAACCACTGAAACAAAATAAGAACTTTAGGAATATACAGCGTCAGTGATGTGTGATTTATGTGATTGAGTCATAAAGTTATAGGAATGTTCGTGCGATGTAGCTGCCACTGGCACAATATTTTTAGATAATCGGTGTCGTACGCATCGACACGGGTTACTTCCCGCCCGCGGGCGAAGCGTCGCAAAACCGATATTACATGATATCCACCAAACTCGAATCTGTCAAGCCGCCAATGATAAAAGAGATATATCGGCCTCATAACACTTTCGGCGTCGATGGGTTTCCTCATTTTTCTAACATCTCATTGCCATTGAATATTGTAACTAATATATGACTATAGATAACTGTAACTTAACCCGTTTTCGTAACAATGCCAAAATCTTTACCTACTATTTTTAACCTTTAAACCTTTAAGTATTTCTGAGGTTTATTTTGATTAGTATAGAGGAGATTTTTTTTTATTATCGGAGTTATTGTTTTTCCTAGCACTATTCTGTTTCCTAATCTAGGTATTAGGAGTAGCGGTGTCCGCTAACTGAGCATAAGGATTAAGTAAAGAAAATGATTTTGTCATGGAGGTTTGCCGTTAGACCTTCACAACACGGAGCCAGATTTTCTTTTAATAGGCCATACGTCTTTCGAAACATAATTACTTACTATGCTATCACTGCTCGTTTTTTACTATTGTAAATACACGCAACATATTGAAACAGGTTTCTGAAAAAATATGTTTTTTATGTATAATTATAATTAATTGGGGGATGTTGCAACTTCGTTTTTATTTATTCCCTTACATCCTAATTTTGAAGAATCTTTCGTACTAGATTTAGACGCCCAATAATGAACCTCCCATACAAAATTTGAAATTAATAAATTTAGGAATTCGGGATCGAATTCGAGTTCGCAGCAGCCGAGGTAGAGATGACCGGAGCAGCCATGTCAGCGGCGGCATGCATCTACTAACAACGGTAGTGGGTGGGTGCCGGCCGGCAGTAATCGGTAGCGGAAGCACACAAAGTAGTTTAGATAAAATACCTGTAAATTTGACTTTCGCAAAATAACATCTGAATCTAATAACTATTTAAAATATGGATAAGCTTAATTTGCTATTTCGAAAAGATTTCTGGTCCCCTGTTGCCTTGCTACAGAAAATATAATAGGTTATTTTTAGAGGGAAAATAGATCAATTTTCTTTATGTCATGTGGTTAAACGTGTGAAGTCTCCATTAAGGCGTCGGTGGAGGGGTTCGAGGGCCTGTCCGTTGTTTGCCTAGGCGAGGGCCCTCCCTTTGAGTACCGCTTTAATCACAAGTGTTGACTCGATGAGACTCGGCCGTCTTACACGTGAAAAATACTCTCCTAGATTGGCTTCGGTACACTCGTGTATAAAAATATGTCTTTCATTTTGATACTATAATGGATAATCCATTATAGTAGATTAATAGTAGTATATGATACTGACGTATGAAAGAGGCTTCTGAAATCGCGAACGCGTGTTTAAAAACTGTTTGATTTTTTATACGTTTAAGGAGGAAAACAATCATATGATCTTCTTGATGGTAAGTAGTCACTATACTCAATGGATACATGCAATAACAGAGGTACGCTTGTACTTCGCAGATCCTGTAAAAACCTATTCACGCGTTTTTTAAGAATGTCATGTTTCTTGAGAAAACTTCAACAGTGAGTTCAATACACTGCTTAGAGTTTGTGTGTATTCTGTATTCTTTTAAATTATATTAGTATAATATCTTCTTGTTGATTGATACGAGTACTTATCACCAAGATATATTATGTTTCCCGCAACCTAATCACATGATTTTTGGAAAATCTTTTCTTAGGTTGGTATAGGTTGACTATCTTTTCTTATACGTTGAATATGCTCACTAGGAACCTTAATGCAATATGCCAAGTGCCCAGGATGTGCGTCGATATCAGTTAAGGACGCTATTGTAATGAATTTATTGCTTTGTGTTCTAAAAATCTATATCTATAGCATTTAATTATGACATGGGAAGAAACACGTGTCGCAAAGATGGTCGTAGCGGGCAGGGCGATAGGCGCATGTATTTTCTGTTTCAGATAGAAAACGACCACAATACGTAACGCAGCAATAACGGCGGTTTCATTTTCTCTTACAAATGCGCAGGGATGACTACAGCGAATAGGAGTAGCGAAGAGACGACCACTTTTACGGTAGCTACGGTAGAGCCTCCTTACCATGTTTGCATGTCCAAGTGGTTATGCATTAGCTTCTGACCGTCGATTGTTCAATGAACTAAACGATAGAACAAGTAAACAAAATAAATTTTTGCATTGGTTAAATTGACAAGTTAATTGAAATATTTTACTTTGTTTGCTTGTCAATTTAACCAATGCAAAAAGATACGTGCATCTATTTAATTACGTTTATATTACTATGTGAGTCAGTCACCTTTACCTGTTATATATATATACAGAAGATGGGCAATATTCTATCAAGAAATAATGTCTCATTCTTAATTTTACAGATTTGCAATTTAACCAAATGGTAGCGTTTCATCAAATTACTTTTTCAAGCGAGAATATCAGGCGGGCGCAATTGAGCCAATGTTCCGTGCGAATTTGAGCTGATTACGATAGCGCGTACTTCCTTGTAGGTAATCTGCATATTTATTTCCCTTTTGCAGAAAATAGCTTCTGAAGAAAAAAAGGGAGAATATTTTGGCTTGTATGTCAAAGCTTTGTTCATTCTCTTAACGTTACTAAACCTTAAAGCCAAAAGTCACAAAGGCGGGAAAAGCGGGAAAGCCGAAACGATCCGGGACGGGATTTTTTGTAACATTCGTATTTATATGCAGCCAATCACACAAAAAACGATCGCACCGCGCCGGAGTGCGCCCGGTTTTGTGAGACAGGTTGCATACAAATAAACAAGTTACAAAAAATCTGCGCGCACTTTTCCCGCCCCTGTGGGTTTTAGCTTTTATAGTGTACCTACAATATACAATTTGCTGGCATTTTTACTGCGCCGTGTGTAACAAGAACGTCTGATATAGGCAAACATTGTGGACCCGACAGTTATCATAAAAAGGTAAATTAATTGCTACATTCTGGGAATGGTATTGTAGTGTTAAAATGCCATGTTTTCTACTTTAATTAAGCTCAACCAGTTACCACGTTTTACGGGGGGCCCAACATTGTTTTTAGTACATTTTACTCGTAGCTTTACCTGTACCACTGATCTGTAGTAGTAAAATAAGCGCACAGTCTGTCTGCCATAAGCAGTTACCGCGGCCTATGAAATCTTGCATCACTCATACATTTCACACCTTTTTAATGTACCATGTCTACAACGACGATGATGATGAGCCCAGTGGTGTAGAAGTTAGCAATGCTATTTAAACACACAGAATAAAGATTTGTGTACATGAACATGCCTATTTGTCTTGGTGTCACCGCCACCTCATAGAAAATTGCAGCCTAATAGCAACTACTTGGAGGGTTGTCGTGCTCCTGCGAGTGCGAATAAGGTAACCAGTTCCTAAGTAGTTGCTGTTCTAGCAGCACGAGTGACAACAATAGCAAGCATTGGTAGGCTACGGTTAGCGCTTTACAGATGGGCGGTATATTTGCATACTTCCTGACGTTTTACAAAAAATAAACGAGAAAATAAAATCGGCCAAGCGCGAATCAAACTTGCACAAGAAAGTGTTCTTTGTTCGCATAGGCAACATAACATTAAAGATTTTTGGGTGGTATATTCGTTTGGGTGGTTTCATAAAAATGGCATAGTTTTTCAATTCGATTATTTTTATTAGATTCGAATCTTGCAAATAAAATAACAGAGAAAAATAAATAAAATAATGTAGCATAAATCATACATTACTGGAAAAATTAAAGTATTTTAATGGATCTTATAAAATGTAAATTAACATGACATACACAGAAGAAGTATATAATTAAAAAAAAACTAAGAACAAAAAGAAAAATTTAAAAGAAACAAAGAATTTACGATATCATTGGAGTGAGAGTTTAAATCGCATTTGACCAGTTTTTTAGGAACCCCATTTATTGAGAAAACTCAACAGCTAATTCCATATCCTGACGGTTCGGGGAAAAGTCCTCTGGAAATTCGTGATTAAATATACTACACGCATCATTTGAAAGCTACTGGACTACAGTTGATGTGATGATAGTTCATATACGGGGTCAACATAACTTTCTAATACAAAAAATGAAAGTATTACCATAAGAAAACGCAAAATCTATATTTTAGTAATGACTGGAACGATTAAGGTAAAAACTACCCTAAGAGACCCTACCCTGCTCAGTTTTCTTATTTATTCCCATAATAAAAATACCAAAGAACAATTTCTATGGGACAGCTTAGACTGATTCTTTCTGAGTATTAGAATGATCTAATTTGCATGATTATTTTTAATCGCCAAGGATAATAAGCAAGACAGAGATATAGGTATACAATGCGAAAGTGGAAGGATGGAGGATCCGAGGAAAACCAAGACAATGACCAAATTGGTCGCGTTTCATCAGAAGGTGATGTCAGGAGCCCTAGGAACCGGCGTGCGTGCATGAAATTAGCTATGCATATTAAAGGAGCAAGTGAAGTTTGTAAGGACCGCACCTTTCTCTCTGCCTACCCCGCAGGCCTAACATGAAGATATATATACTTACGTTCATAAGCATTACAAAAGAAGTCTAAGAAGAGCCTGAAATTTGTAAATGCTGATAGCCTAGTTAATCTAAACCTAAAAACAAAAATGTGTAGTAGGAAATCTCAAATGACTCGACATCACACCTTTACAATGGCACAATATTAATAGAACATAACCTTGTTGAATACCATCATTAATGTGCATGCTAGCAATGCAGGTGCGATTAGTGGCTTATGCTACTTCTAGACAAGAACCTTGTAATCCATTAAAAACGCCCGGGCAGTCAGTACGTTGGCAACTTTAATAGAATTCATTAACTTCAGACCCGAACCAACGCTTTCATGATATTCCCGTAAAAAGGTTTACCTTGGCTTTCTTTTGCCATATCAACTGAAACAACGTTCAAGTGCACTGGAAGATAACCATGTAAAACAACCGTGGCGAAGACCGCACTGACGGTCGCTGATCTTTCAATTATGCCAGTAATTGCAAGTTTTTCACAAACTCAATCACGTTGACGTGAGGAAATACTGAAAGGCCTGTAATTTGATGGTCCTTTTCTATTGTGTTTTTTGGCTACTGAGCGCACGTTAGTAAACTTACACGAAACTTGCCATAAACTCTACCAGTTTAGCACAGAACGTTACCCGGGACATTAGACCATCTCGACTTATAAACTTCGAGAGAGGTCCTGCTGGACATCTTGCTGGGTAATGTACCACCGTACGGTAGGTCGTGTGCCCTCTCCGTCATTCAAAGTTAAGCAAGAGCCAATGACATTGTCAATTAAATAGTCCCTCTCTTTAGGTCTTTGGCTACAGTGTAAAGTGGTAGCATATGCGGCTTGCTAAAAGCTTCCGTTAACAGTGTTAGCCAGCGACAAGAGAGCATGCCTCCTAAAGGGATGGTTCACAAGTCGTTTAACCGACGAAATCAAATTTTGCTCTAACCAACATGCTCATACAAAATCAACGTCAATCTACATTTGGATAATCTTTTTTAAACCTACGTGGGGATTACTGTTTGCATGTCTAAACCCGTTTGTACTTTTAAATATGTCCCGCCAATGAAATCGTAGGCGCAGCTTTTGTGTATTGTCTCTGTTTTGTTAGTGTTGTTATAACTGTATTTGTTTGGTTTTGGGGGCTGGTTGTAACGTATTCTGTGTGTATCCGTTGCTTGTACAGAATATACTTTTACACAAAAATTGATGGAAGTAAGGTGACGTGACAGATGGCATAGTGCTGCGAACATTTTCGCAGCAGTACTATTACTAAAGCAGTAAGGTGGTTTATATTAAAATCATATAACACTAATGAACTGTAGTTTGAATATGTCGTGGCCGCTAAAATGTACCCTTCTTCCAGTTGGATATACCTTACATTTACTTGTGTAAGGTATGAATATGGTTGTCGTAGTTGAATACTAATTTAAAAAGTTATTTTACCTTACAGAAGCTACGAGTATCTAGAGAAATAATTCATGGCGGATATTGATTGCGATGTTTATTTGTGTAAATATGGCGTCACAGGAATACTTCCACTGTATTAATATACATATAATATATAATAAAACTGACTACGTATGTTAATACTCACTTATACGTAGTCAGTTTCTTAAGTTTGTGATTTAACCAACTTGCATGAGATACAGTTTTCGCTCGGAGATTGAAAGTGGTATTACTGTACAGATTGTTATTTATTTAAAGTTACAGTATTTCGACGAGTTATCGCAGAGAACATTGTGTGTATATCTTTAAAGAAATTGGTTATAAAAACGCTAATAAGTTAAGTAAATAGAACAACATTGTAACAAGAAAATTGATCGAGATACCGCGGTTTATACTAGTCAGGCCATACTGTTACAATGAAACGTTTTTTTTTTCTCAACTCGTTAATTATTTTTTTGGTACGCGTTTATTATGTTAAAAACTTCTTTCGATTTCTCGCCGTATTACATATTTATTTCGTATTTATTATGAAATTACAATACGGAATGGGGTGTTAAAGAAAGTAGAATTCCAGTGATTGTCTTGCACAAAGTGGGCATGGAGCCGTCAGTCATATTCAATACACTCTAAAAGGTATCAACACTTCCTCCGTTGAAGACCATAATATATTGGGGTAACTGCCTGCTGTTAGAATTACAAAGGCTGTTAAAACCAGAATTCGCCGAAACCCCATTAGGAAACAAAAAATCGCGAGAAATGAAGATTTCCGCTAGGTCACTATCGCGTATAATAGAACAAGACCTCAGCGCTTATCGTCGATATATAGGACATGCCCTAAATCAATCCCTGGTGTTGAAGAGAGTGGCTCAATCAAAACGCCTTCTGTACCAATACGCAAGTAAAAGGCACACTTTACTTACGAAAAAAAATTCACGATTGAAGAGCACTACATTAAGCTAAATGACGAAGTGTACGCACACAGTTCTATATAAGCCGCCCAAGTGGTCGGAAAGGTACAACGTGGCCATCGTCCAGCGTCTGTGATAGTTTGGTGGGGGGTGTCTTATCAAAGGAGTCAGAAAGCTTAATTTTTGTGAAAAAGGAGTAATGACTTCAGCCAAAGTGTAGCAAGAGACTGTTGGATCGTGTTGTGAAACCTCTCAGCAAGAGACCCTTTAAAAAATTATCTTGGACTTTCCAGCAGCACTCTGCACCTGGTCGCAAGGCATGAACTACCAAAGCCTGGCTGGAAACCAACGATTTGGACTTTATAAGAGCTGAAGACTGGCCCTCGTCTAGCCCAGATCTGGACTCCTTAGGCTACAAATTATTTTCAGTTTTAGAGGAAATGGCCTGCCCCAACGACATGCCGACATTGTGTCTCTGAAGAAATCTCTGGAGTAAGCAGTGGTAAAATTTTCCATGGAAACAGTGCGTAAATCCATAGATTCGTGGCCAGACCGATTATAGGCCAAAGGTGGCCATTCCGAATAGAATCATTTTTTTTAATTTTTTGCTGAGACTTCCCTAAATATATACTTATATATAAGTTTTTATTAAGATTAGGTACATTACTTAATTAAAAAGTAAATGCATATTCATTTATAACATAACTTATGGCCGGACTAGGTATATAGCAAATACCATTTTACTTTTCTATATTTATAATCTTTTTGCATATTTTCTCTTTCAGCCATATAATTATGTAAGATAATTTTATAAACAATAATGTAAAACATAATAAAACACATTAAAAATGAAACAGAATAATGCGTATATAATATTTATCAAAGACAATGTGAATCATAATGTATCAAAATGGACAGTGCAGTTCTTAATTGAATGAAAAAACTACAAGCACAATTCATTTATTAATTGTTTATTACATGAAAAACTCAGATGATAACGTTTAAGTGCAAATTGAGTTAGAGCTATGTATCAATAGTTCCTACTTTTTATATCGAAATAATTTAGGGGTTCTGTGGAAAACCCAACAAGCAGCGGGCAGCAGCTAATAGGTTATAAAAGTCATTAAGTATGCAACATATATATGTACAAAAGGTAAAATTGTTTTATTAATTGCTGACTACAAATGTCAGTATATGGTGACTGCTTTGTATGGGCCCGCCTAGGGAGAAGTATAAGTTTACGCAATTTAAGTATTAGCTTAATCTCACAATTTTAACCTGTCTTAGAAATTATACATATAGCGGGCACTTGCTAGGAGTTCATTGAAAATTTTATTCGGGTAAGCTGCGAACTTACGTGTCGTATAAACTGGCCTTACATATCATGTATTATGAGCAAGCATTCGTTCGCCACCGCAACAGAACCGATCACATTTTTGAACGGTTGATATCTCATTTCACGGTACGACAGCTCGAAGCGAAGGCTCTTTAGCCTCCAGTCCTGATGTCGCATTGGGAAAACCAATTTCTACCGGTGGTCGCTCGTGTACTACTAAGTCGATTGAACTTCAAACGAATTTTCTCTTTCTGAAATCTCATATCTTTGCAGATTACCGTGGACGTATTATTTAGAAATTATTATTCAATTATTTCGCAACTGTTAATTGTTTTTGTTAGTATTTGACGATAATAAAATATATATTCAATTAAGGCTTCATTCATTAAAACTTTGTTAAAGCGTAATATGTCCATTTAGGGTAACATTTTTGCATACTGCTCACTTATATAAAAATAAAACTTACAGACGATAGCAGATCAAGTATAACTTAATTTTCAACGGGTCTCATATTACGTCACATTGGATGGCAACCAAATCAACCAGATGGCAGCGCACCTGATGTTGGGTGCATACTGTTACGTATTACTATGCAGTAGCTGCTAAAAAAAATCAAGTATGCGTGCAGCAACCTCATGAGGTTCCTGGTGATATAACTCACTCGCAAGAAAACGGCAACTTTCCAGGGTCTGGTACGATGTGTTTGCCACAATAGCTAACGGTGTACATCTTTATTTGTCTTTATATCAGTATTAACTTTTGACATTACTAATTTTTCTCCGTCAAACGAACTCTTGTTTCTAACATCATCATTGCGAATACGGTCTACAAGCGTAACGCCACAAATTTTGCGCAACGCTCGCATTTTGACCGCGTTTATCCTACTTTCATGCTCTTTCTACCATACCTAGCACTCGCTTCCATGAGTAAGCGTTGGGACCAGCACTGCATTGTGTATAGCGAGCTGTTCCTTCTGGCACAAGTTTTTACTGCCAAGAAGCTTTCCCACCGCTCCATTTACACTATTCTCAGCAGTCACTCGTCTTTCCACATCAGCGGTGTACCTTCCGTCCCTGCTGACATCGCATCCAAGATATACAATCTCATCCACTTGTTTCAACACTTCATCATCAACCGTAATCCTTACATTGGTTCTGGTTTCTTCTCTTTCAAATACTTCTTTCTCTTTCAAATAATCTTTGTTTTTTTCACATTGAATAGTAAGCCTTTCTCCATACAAACGTCTTTCATCATGATGACCAGGTGTTTGCAGTTCGTCTGCATATAGCAGACAGTTCACCACTAGGTCACCCCTGCACAATCCTACATTCGTTGATCTTATTCTCTGCAGACAACTATCGAGATACAGAATAAACAGCCTAGCAGATAGTATGCAACCCTGTTTGGCACCAATTTTGACAACAAACCAGGGTGACATGGTACTATCTATTCGCACATATGCTGAGCAATTCTTGTAAGTGGACTGCACAGCACGGAGCAGTGAACCGTCAATTCCATATCTCGGCAATATGCCCACAGTTCCTTTCGCACAATCAAATGCTTTCTCAAGATCCACAAAACCGCAGAAAACCTTTTATGGCCAGATGCTTCTCCACGATATTGTGGAGCGAGAAAACTCCCTATGCCTCAGCCACAGCATTCCGTCGGATTTCACCCTTATACTCCTTTCCATATATTTTTGCAGCTAAGCTGATCAAACTGATGGCCCTATACCTGGCGCAGTAATATGCGTGATCCCCCTGCCTTTATACAAGGGCACGGTGACTGCGCGTCTTCAGTCCATTGGGGCCCTTCCAGTTCTCCAGCATAGATTGCTTAAGTACCAAAAGGCGCCCCGGACGTATGTGCCACCTAGTTTGATCATCTCAAATGTGATCAGATCAATTCCCGCTGACTTTCCATTTTTCAAGTATTATATTATTCTGGAAGTAATATTAAATACGAGAAAAATTGAGTAATGTTATAACACGAAATATATAATTAAGCTATTAACTTGCAACTTATTATGTATTATTATTAACTTGCGAGCAATACTCCTTATATTGCAATAATTCATAGTGGAATTCATAAGTTATGGTAACAAATTTATCATGTGAGGCGTAAACTTGTTTGCTTGAATTGGGAAGATTGTATAAGAAAAGAATACCCATTTCAAATAAATGCATTTATTCACTGTACGTTTACCTCCAGCACGTGGTCCATTTATTTACCTGTTATCTATAACCCTAAAACCTCCGAATGCAATTTTATGTACTTTCCAAGACCTCTCATCTTCATCATCTCATTGTGTGTTGTCTATTGTTGTTTAGATTAAAATTGCTGGGTGCTAGCGGCGAGGCGCCGTTGTTGGGCGGTTGGCGCAGCACGCCGCACACGCCGCACACGCCCGCCACGCCCGCGCCTCACCATTCACACAACCACCTCGCACCACCCCATTGCAACGGCACTGATAGGTATTGTGTCCACATCCACCAATAATAATAGACCAGCGTAACACCTTTAATATCGATTTTCACGGTGAGCTTTTACAAGGAGTATCTTTGACATGCGGTTTACAAACGAAGTTTAATCGAATAGCAAGTCAATGAAAGGAAATACTCTCTATGGGATTATATATTTTGAAAATAAAAGTTACTGATCGGATTATTGACATTGGATTCTGTGTCCTTTAATTAACCTTCATTAGTACACATTCAAAGTAAGAACATTTTTCGTTTGTGGAGTATGCTTTGAAGATATTTCTCTTCGTATATACAGTCATACGTAAAGCGAATAACTTTCGACCAAGAGGTTTCATTGATTATTGGATGCATCCAATTTGTATTTATCGTTTGCTAAAGAGTGCGTATTTGTTATATGACGCCTCGAGCACTGTTGACAATTTTTTGTACAGCTTTTCTTCGTATGTTATTCGTAGGTCCATATAATATATACCTGACATAACCAATATTTATACCCACTCTTGTTTGTGCGCGGCTAGCAGTCGCAATTCAGTGTGTCCTATCATAATATGCCCGCCATGCATCTTTACCCAACATAGCACCACGTCACTGTTTTATGAGCAATATGAAGTAAACATATGTCAATACTTTTAAGTGTATTTTTGGAAATGTTCAAAATGTGGATGAAATAAACAATTTAATCATATCAAGATATTTTTTAAACCTAAATAGAAACGAACTGGACAAAATTGGTGAAAGTGATCAAATACTATTCAATTTAGTAAGTTCATATTTTGGATTTTGAGCATATTTGTAATTATCATTTGCTAGGCGGTCAAGGAAAAACATCGTGAGGAAATCCGCACGTCCCGGTAATTATATTTCAAAAGACGTGTGACCTAAGAAGTGTCTGAAAACCAGAAACTTAACCAGAAACCTCTGGGTTATGTAGGTCTAACGACAGTTGCTCTATGTAAAAATCAATATCTGTGTCAAATCCTTAGGCTTACCTAAATATATCTCCACCAAACCAAATGGATTAGGAAGCGAGACTACGATAGAAAGAACAAGGAAAACAGAGGATATATGGTGATGTAGAAGGAATGGGAGAGGTAAGATGAAGGTAATTCAGAACCTTAAATTATGTGGCATTACCGTGGCAAAGTAAGGGATAAAGAAAGTACAGAAGATGAAGGAATATCAGGCTAGCATACCTTTTGCGACCACCAATGAGATTCCGAAATTCTGGCACGAGTGCGAAATCTACACGAGAAGACTTAGTGTGTCGGTAGAAAAAGCGTCTTTTTATCGATCATGTTATTGTAATTATTTAGTGAGATGTTATTTAATAAATATAATCAGAGTAAATGAGAGTGTAGAAACTCTAGCGTAGGAGATCTTTTTTCCGGTCTCATGAGACGTGTTGTTATTGGTCAACGACGCGCGTGCTGTAGAGAAATAAAGAGGGCGAAAATGTAAAGTATTGAAATAGTGTGAGATTGTGGAAGTTAGTATAAATGTGGGCTATGAGCTGTATAAGTACGTCGGTATACTTGTATACATTGTAGAATATTTGATTTTAGTTTATATGAAGCTTCGACTCTCTCATTCTTTATGATAATTTGAAGAGGTAAATTTTAGTTGATACAGTTAATTTGTTATGCTATTGTTATGTGTTTCTTCTACTCATACCTAATATGTAGTGGAGTATGGCACACATCTCTGAAGATACAGAAGTATAATTACCACAGTATGTTATCCATTGTCTCGTCGGTAGGCTTTTGTTGTGTGACTTTGTAATTAACAACTGTACATTTGAGTTCACCGCGCTCTGCATAATAGATTAATCCTGGCGCAATATCCACTATTGCTTTATCAAATATCGGTTTATTTCATATAAATACACAACTGTAAAGTTTTATGAAAGCACCTCAATCCATTATCCTTTCACTGTAGGGATACGAGGTGAAGGCCGAAACGTAAGAAATTAATATTTTGATAGATTTATTCCGGAAAAACTGATGTTAATTATATATGCCTGGGTACAACAAACCAGCTCGTTGTTTAGGCGCTGTTATCACTATTGATAAAAGACAGACCAGTCAGCGACATACCGAACATACGCGGAGATTTTTGGCCTTCATTCCCTACAGATATCTCAATACCCATAGGACATGGTTATATGATAGGCTTATAAATTGAGTGGTGTCAATAATACCAATTAAATCTCACGATTTCATTCCTCGTTGTCTAATGATTAATGAATATCTCTTGCTTCGACTTGAAGCGAATTGATAGACTTAGTGAACGCCAAAACCAAGCGTTTTGACTGAGTACTGGATAAAAGTAACTTTTCTCCATTAACCACTAGCGTTTTTTGTTAGCTATTTGTGAGGATGTTCAGCTTAATCAGCAGAGGTAACAGAGTCAGGGCGATCATGCCAGTGTGGGTGTAGGTAGCTCTTCTCCCGCTTAGCCTCTGGAGTAAGAGAATATGGTTTGGTAGGCCCAAGATTTCTCTTCATTCAAATGAATAGAGCGCGAAAAGAAGGATCATGCGTTGTAGGAGTATACTATAATACCTATATATATTTACTATATTTAGGGATACTCTGGATTTAGTTCTTGGTCCGTATGGAAACAACGTAGAGAGCTCGATGGCGTCGTTACGCGTGTCATTCTAACTGAACACGCATGTTAAGCAACGTCGACCGCAGCCTCTCTATGGATGGGATTTCTCTTCATTCAAATGAATAGAGCGCGAAAAGAAGGATCATGCGTTGTAGGAGTATACTATAATACCTATATATATTTACTATATTTAGGGATACTCTGGATTTAGTTCTTGGTCCGTATGGAGACAACGTAGAGAGCTCGATGGCGTCGTTGCGCGTGTCATTCTAACTGAACACGCAGGTTAAGCAACGTCGACCGCAGCCTGTCTATGGATGGGTTTATCTATCTTGAGTTTCTCCGTGCTTTGGAGGGCACGTTCAGCCGTCGGTCTCGGCTGTTGTCGGTAGATGACAGCCGTTAAGCTAAGTCAATGGCCCTCGGGCGGCTTGAAAACACTGGCCTTCACCAATCCGCATTTGAACATTAAGGGAGACCCGTATCCCTACAGTAAAATGAGTAAGGGTTGATGTGGTGTCTAACACTTTATTCCTTCATAAGGATATTCATACTCATACATGGAGACTGTATGAATAAAAAAGTGCGATAGACTTGATTTTGATATATGATCGAACCGAAGCGACACTGGCGAATGCGTGCCACTATCGGAAAGAAAGTATGGTGGACATCGTAAATGAAGGACATGGATGCGAAAGAAAGCAAACAATCTTGAAAGGTAACGTTTGGTGGGTTGTGGAGATTGCACCACCCTTTTTGACAAAAAAGAGAAAAGCATGGTTGGATTACGTCGCATCTTAGCACTTAAGTGATAGTGACAGAGCAGAAAAAAAAATACCGTCAATGCAAGAACGAAACTAAAACTTTAGTGAAAGAAAAGCGTGAAAGATCAATTCTGAAAGAGGGAGGAAATCAAGCTGACCACAAATTTTGAGATGAATCCCGAACTCTTATCGAGGGAGGTAAAAAAGTCATGAAGTTATTTGTCAGCATCCAGAATGGATAAGATAACGTGTAAAACTACTGACATTCTTGCTAACATTTGGGAAGTTTTAGTGATCACGCGTGATGTGCCAGCTACAGGTATATCTGTTTGATCAGCTTGCTGGCAAAAGTGTATGGAAAAATAATTGAGAGGAGAATAAGGGTGAAATCCGATGGACTGCCGTAAGAGGCACAGGAGGATCCAGAAATGGAAGAGGATGCACGGACCAAGTCTTCTCACTCCGCAATATCACGCAATGTCATCTAGCGCTAAGCCAGAAGGATTTCTGCGGTGTCATGGATCTTAAGAAAGCACTTCACCGAGTTGTGTGAAAGAATGAGATTGTATATCTTGGATGCACTTTTACTTTTAACAGGGATGTAAGGTACACTGCTTGTGTGGAGAGGCAAGTGAGGGCAGGCAGACCGTGAATGGAGTGCTGGGAAAACTGTTTTTTTCAGCAAATACGTGACCTAAAAGACTCAACTCGCTATATGCTCTGATGCGGTGCTGATCCCAAAACTAATATGTGGAAGTGAGAGCTGAGTTTGGCAGAAAGAGAGCATGAAATCAGAATAAACACCGTCGAGATGCGATAGACATGCAAAATCTGCGGCGTAACGCGTAAAGGTTCTCTCTGCCCACCCGACAAGGGGATTGGTGTGAAGATGTAATAGTAGTAAATTTACAGGTTTCAAAAAATGGCAAAATCCGTCAAACCCTTGGCAATTGACGATTTATCACACATGTGGCAAAAAAAAAAAATGTATATAGATTAACTTCTGCCATTTTGCGTCTTTACAATCTTTAAAATTTGTAATATTAATAGGATAAGTATAATAATAACACACAGCGACATGCCACGTTAGATACATGCAGCAACATTTTAACTCTTATTGCGTGTGCTTTAAGAACGCTTCAAACGTCAAATAGTCGAGCTTGAGGTGTCGCTGTGTGTTCATTGATTTTATATGGGGCCATACATTATATAGGAAGTTTGTAAAATAATAATGTTTCAATTAATCCCTATCGAATAAACAAATATATTAAAGCTTGGAGGTACATACGTACTCACTCATTTATTTGTGTTGAACTTTAGATGTGCACGTAGATAAAGAACGTAATATAGAAAATATGAAAAAAATAAGAAGAAACCGTCGAACTGATAATATTCCATACAGCAACAATGTAAAAATGAAATGAAAGTATTTTACAACAATGCTTCCAGTATTATACGAGAGATATATTGTATTTACGCAGTGAAACGAAAGGTCAGAGGAGATACCGTAGCTAAATGAAACAGTGAAATTGTTACTGACGGAGCTCTAATAAACACGTTAATAAGCTGTGTTCTGTTTGAACACCAGCTGTCGAAATGGGACTCTGCTGTATACATAATTAAATAAATATGTCGGCCACAACACCGCCTTGAGTAGAAGTTATGCTATATCAATTATCTATAAAACCAACCAGGGGTATCGATATACACGCGTTATCTTTACTAATTAATTCGAAAATTTTGCGTTTGAGATTGAATTAGCTTTAATTAAGAGAAATGTAATGGGTCGTTTGTTGCCGACGGTGAACTGGAGGGTTGGGTTATTACGCATCTGTAATTTGACTTTTTATTGGCGTTCTGAAATATTATTGTTTATTGGTGTACAAGGCGTGCTATTTTAGGGCGCGAGTAAACTGCTCAATGTTGTGTAGGGGTTTTATTGTTGGAGAGCGTGGTGACATTTCGTTGGCTTTTATTTCACGAAGCGAAATGTAATTTTCCATTTCTTGTTAATCACAATACTTAACTGTGTTATAAGGGTTCCAAACAGAACTTTAAGAGTAAAAAAAGTAACGTGTATTTTTCATTGTTTTTAACATTATGAACATATGAAGGTAAGGAAAATGTATGTTTTACTCATATTAGCTAAAGATTATAATAAAATTATTATTTAAATAAACCAAACCTACAATAAACATAGACACAACTAAAACGCTAACAGATATAAAACAAATTTGGACTCAACAATCAAAGTACCTATTATTGACGTTAATTATGGTTCAATAGTACTTATCTAAAGACATAAAATAATTTTAATATTCAAATTCAATTCAATACACAACATGCTGGAATCGCAATGGGTGCGTTCTGTGCGGCTGCAGTGAAGTTTGCTTCTGAGAACTCTCAGGTTGTGGAATGAACTCCAAGCCGAGGCTTTTCCAATGAAATACAACATAGGATTCTTCAAAAGTGACTCCCTTGTTGTTGCAAATGACTACAGCAACTGCTAACCATCAAGTAGGTCGTACGCTTGCTTGTTGTTTTGTTTAATTTGAGTCAACTGAACGTAAGGAACTGGTTCTAATTTAGCTTCCAAGAATTGGCCCATATAAATATACGAACAGGGCAAGTTAAATAAAAGCTTGGAAAGAAACAATACAAGGAAATAATAAGTGGCTGACTCAAAAATTGTACACTGTTCTTACAAATTCTTCGTACAAATCGTTTATTTCACACCATAAAATATGGTAATGGCAAATTTGCCACTTTTGCCCGTATAAAAAATGTATCATACGAGAAGTTTCTATTATCTGCATGCATTTTGAGCGAACTACAAATTCTGGCCATTTTTATTTTTTACAATGTTAACCAAAATTAAAATGTGAAAAATATTTTATGTCCTTAAACAAAACATTACACAGAAATCAGAACTTTGTATCTCTTCAAATTTAATAATTGATTGTCTAAAGTGTGCCTGTAACTTGGACTCAGTGAAGCTTGACCTTATGAAGTTATCCTAAATAGAAAACATCCCATAGTTCTCAGGATAATATAGCTATTAGAGAAAGAAGTAGTAATAGTTTCAGATATTACTTCCTACATCCAAACAAACAAATTTTTGTTGTAAATGTTGTCTTGTGAAGATGTGTACTATATAGAGCGGGACAAATAACTAATTTATATGCCTGCATATAGCCGAGATGCATATTATATATATATATATATATTATACATATATATATATATATATATATATATATATATATATATATATATATATATATATACATATATATATATATATATATATATATATACCAGGCCACTCAGAAAGTATTGCTAAAAAAAGTTTTTATGTATGAGAGACTGGCCAGTTATAATCTATTTTGAAAATATGATTATTTTTAAGTAAAAATAGGTACGTTCGAATTTCAAAATTTCCCTCCACATTTTTTGCGAGCTTATTTAAATTATCGTGTCTCATTGAAAAATGGATTTGCGCCGAGAACATTTTCGCGCTATGATTTTTTACGATTTCAAGCGTCGCCTGAAACTAAACGAATTGTATAGACTTCAAATGGCATTCATGGATGAAGACCCTTCCAAGGCAATCGTGTATCATTGGTATAACCAATTCAAGCGCGGTCGGCTAACTTTGTGGGATGAAGAAAGAAATTGTTGCCCTTTGACGGCTGTTGCGGAAGAAAACGTGCTAGCAGTGAAAAATTTAATCCAAGATAATAGGCGAGTTACGTATCAAGAGATTCCGGACATACTGCAGATTGGATCGGGAAGCCTTCACGAGATTCTACACTTGCATCTTCGTGTGAGGTCGATAGTTTCACGCTGGGTGCCGTACAACCTCACCGTTGCTCAGAAGCAGGCTCGGGTGGAATTGTGCGTGATATGATAAACAAATTTGAAGCAGGATCGTCTTGGCGTGTTTACGACATTACAGATGATGAGTCCTGGATTTATCGATACGATCTAGAAACGAAGCGCCAGTCGACGGTTTGGGTGTTTCAAAACGAATCAACGCTTACCAAAGTGAAGCGATCTAGAAGCGGATGGAAGATTTTGATCGCGAGCTTTTCAATTTGACTGGCTACATGGTGTCAATTCATTTACAGAACCAAAGAAGTATCAAAGCCGAATGGTATACTGCCAAATGCTTGGCAGAAGTTTTCTCTGAGACTTCACAGTATATCATCACGTTAGCTCCTTACGAGGTAGGCAGAGAAAACTAAGTGCGAGATGGGATCCTTACCCAAACTTGCTCACTTCGTTAACATTTATAATTAGTTTATCCCAAAGATAAATTGTTTCCGCACTATTATTTTACACCATACGTTTCGTTAAGGCTGCATATTATATTTATACTGATACGAGTATAAAGAAGACAAAACATCGTATTACATTAGCAGATATAATATTAAGTGTTTATGATTTAGAATTATAACGAACTCGTTTCTTTATTACATATTTCAAATAGGTATTTCATTGGTATATTTAACTTCACTTCTCCTTCCCAGCGTTATCCCGTTTCCTAATCCAATTGAATTGGCAAGATTCGCTACTTAAGACATTTTTTAAGAGATTAAGATTTAGCGATGATACTGATTTTGACATGGAGCGACTGCTGTCATCCTCCACAATACAGAGGGAAAACCAGACTTTTCTTAGGTTAGGTCACACGTCTTTCAAAATATAATTTCTTGGACGTGCGGGTTTCCTTGCGATATTTTCATTCAATGTCTTATAATTTATAAGTACGAAAACACGACATTAGTGGTACATGCCTAAATAAGGATTAAATAGGTAGGTACTACGAACAAGCAGGTGAACAGGTTAGTTCTTTGCTGTATTTAACTTCGGTATTACTTAAAAATGGATGTCAAATAGTATTCGTTTGTTTACCTTTCACGGATTAAGCTATTAACAGTGTTTTTTTTTCACTGGAACAGTATCTGATCAGTTCTGAAATCACAAGCGAATCTACGATATGTATATATATAATTAAACAATATTTTTCTTGTTCTGTAAAAAGACATTCTACAATTATTCCAAGCGTGAGCTGTTCAAAAGTATCTCGCGCAATGCCACCTTTGCTGCTAACACAGCTTCTACTTTTCATTTTTTTTGGGAAAGGACTTCTATGAAAAATACTTCAGAAAAAGTAAGTTTTATTAACAAATATATATACATTTATGTATGTTAATAGCGATGTATGACACTCTATTAATTAAAATAATTATCTATTCTGATTTTACATGTTTCTGTAGATGTCATCTGGAAATTTTCTCGTAGTATAGGGTGTTACTAGTACATTTTCATTTTGAGTACCTGGATTTGAGTAAGGGATTAAACGTAAAACATAAATTAATTAGAATATGTAACAAAATGGCGTCTTATGGCGCTCGGTTCTCTCTGCCTACCCCGCAAGGGATATGGCGTGAAGACATACATACATTTTTTTTTCTTTTTTTATATAACGCATACAAGCATAGGGTCCACCTGATTTAAAGCGGTTACCGTATCCTATGAACGCTTGTAATACATTAAGTAGCTTTTAGCTGTTACATATACCTACATAACACAATATTTTAAAATCTTTAATATAGATCTCAATATTTCTCACACATTCTAAAATACTCATTCACGGTATTGAGTCCTTGAGTTTAAGAAGAGTTTTAGCCTACCTTTGCGTGTTCTCCCGATTCTACATTGGTTTGTGTTCTGAGGAGTTGTTCAACATTATGCCAACATCCTCGTTTTACAATCGCATATGAGTTCATCCTCATCGTTTCAGAGAAAATTTCTAATGAGAACAATTAAGTCGTGGAATGAGCTCCCTACCGCGATTTTTCCAGGGGTTCTTCAAGAAAGGTGTGAAGAGATGTTAACAGGGTCAGTAACGCAAAAGTGGTGTTGCAAACGTCCATAGGCTACGGTAAGTGCTTACAACCAGGCAGATCAAGCGCTTGTGTGCCAGCTTAGTGGTATATAAAAAGAATAATAACTTGCAGTCATCACATAATGTACGATATAACATACAATACAAAAATAAGAACAGAAATATGGGAATATCCGGAAAGATTTTGCTGAATATATGATCGTTATAAGCAGTTAAGTTGCCTGTAGACCTATAATAATTTTGTAAATATAATGCCCCGCGTAAGTATTTTCAGAAAAAAGAGATTGTAACGGAAATAAGGAACCTCGCCGGTTTGTGTAATTTGGCTGGATTTACTTCAGGCAACCGAATACGAAGACCGGTATATGCAACATTGTTACTTTTATGTTAATGTTACCCGTAATGCTTTGTATATACGACTATCTATATCTAATTTATATTTTAGTATATGCTTTATGTTAATACCCCGCATATAGGTCGAGTTATCTATATGCATAGATAATAAAATTTTCTCTGGCCGAAATCTATACGTACATCTAATTTATTAGACAGATCTATAAAAAGAGATGCATATTCCTTTAGGGAATCTTAAAAAAAAAATAGGATATTCTATGGTTCTCGTATTTTTTTAAATTGTGTGTTTCCTTCTTCTTGATACTTGAGACTTGATTTGGTTGCCTGAAAAGCAGGCTTTGTCTCGCAGCAATATGTAAAATTGTACTTTACGTTTATATTGTGAAACCTATGGGAGAAAATAAATTTATTACTTTTTAGCGTTATCCCATTTTCTAATTAGGATTGGCAGAGACCGGTACCTAAGCCCAAGAATTTGGCCTATTTAACATATAAGGAAGATACTGATTTTGATACGGAGCGACTTCCGTCAGTCCTCCACAACCCAGACCTTTATTAGGTTAAGTCACTAATTAGGTTTTAGGTTTTCCATCAACGTCAAGGAAGTGTTATTTATAAATGTGTACATAAATTAAAAAAAAAAAATATATAGCGGCACATGCCAAGTTTTGAACCGCTGACTAGCTAGTCCATAAGCCACTGGGCTATCATTGCTCCTTTAAATTGTGTGTGTTCCCCGATATGACTAATCAGTGCTCTATTAAACTATATGTATACGGATTCACTCTAATATAATTAATGCTTTACATGACTTTTGTTATGAATCGAGTTTTATGAGTAATTGTATTTCTATAATATTTTGCGACAGATTTGATGATAAACTTAAAAGTTATGAAATAATGACTCTTAAATAAAAAAAGTAAAACCGACTTCATTGAACTCTATGCAAATGAAGATTAAAGCGACGATATGTACAGACATCTGTTTGTAATGTTGTATATGTTTAGAAGTTTGTTTCAGTTCTATGTTTACAGATATTTAACCAAAATAAAATTAGAGGTCGGTACCAGAAGCGTGCCCGCCGCGACCCTGCCAGCCCAACTTTGTGGATTGGAATTCTGGACCTAACCGAAAACTGCACAAACGTGCGGATTAGGGCGTCCCCGGAGGCGACGCGTACCGGTCCGCCCTCGTCGGTGCGGGTTTAAGTGCATGCGGTGGCGCAGGCTGCCACCCACCGGTGTCGTGCTTTCATCTCGCTTGGTCGCTGGTGTGAAAGATTACGATTTAGTAGAACCACATTTTCTCAGAGTTAAAATAAAACTGGGGATTACGCGAGTTTTTTTGGTTGCGGCGTGTGCTCCTGGAAGCTCCATTAATGCTCAGGAGCTCGAGAAGTTTTGGGAGACCGTAAGTAAAGGATGTTCTGGATTTGGCTAATGTGTGGAGATCTAAATGGATAAGTTGGGTTTGCGGAGGTTGAATCCTCCGTGGAAAAAAAGGGGAAAGCATGGCTGAATTGTGTATCATCTTTGCACCAGAGTGATGGTATGAGAGAGAAGAAGAAAGAAAATACCGAATGAAACCAAAGTTTTAGTAAAAGAGAAGCGTCAAAGACTACTTATGAATGAGGAAGAGAGGCTGACGAAGAACTTCGAGGCCAATACTAAACTCTTATGGAGGGAGGTAAAGCAGAATTGAGGTGGTTCGTCAGTATCCAGAATGGACAAGATAAAATGTGAAGGTGATGGCATTCTTGCCTCAGGAAGTGTTAGAACGGTGGTTTGAATATTTTAGAGAAACTTCTAGGCAGTTGAAATTTAAGCTAGAAGGCACAGCTCGCTGTACACAACACGGTGCTAATCCTAACGCTAACTGATGGAAGTGAAAGCTGGGTAGAGAGAGCATGAAAGTAGAATAAATGCGGTCAAGATGCGAGTACTGTGCAAAATTTGTGGCATATCGCTTGCTGACTGCGTTCGTAATGATGACGTAAGAAAGAGATTTGGTCTGAAAGAGAGTGTCGGTGTTAAGATAAAAAAATAATTGCGAGGATATTTTAACAAATAAGCCGAATAGTGACACGATATTGTAACGTGAACTAGCCAATAAGAGCTACGAGTTTCTACCTTCATCCTGCACCATGAGTAGAGTTCTATTGGTTCCCCATTGGTTGTTTCCTATGCGTTTTTACCGGATGCGAGTCGATATTTTATTTATGATAAGAATTTTGAAATATAAATACTATAAAGATGTTAAGAAATTGTCATTTTAAAAACTTTGGAGCAACGTTAAGACCAATTTACTAAACTAGGGCCAAATGGACCTCATGAAGGTCCACAAATATGTAACAAATTTTAATAATTCGAATATTTGCCATACTAACAATGTCAAGGTCAAACGCTAGTACTGAATTTATTGTATAACACGTATGTTCTTCATTACATATACACACACACCAGTGAATTATGTTAACGCTGGTATAAGACGCGTAGGCATTGTTTGCATTAGCTGATTGTTTGGAGCTAACCGATCAAGCCGGGTAAGGATGTATGTTATACTAAGGAAGGAATAATTGAATATCAGGTTTACCACCTGAGGGCTCGCCGCAAGGATATCGGGGATGTGTATCCAATTAATCCGTATAGTGCTGGCAGTCAGCGAAGGCTAACCACGGATTGCGGTCCCAATAATACGAGATTCATTATCTTTGACATGGGGAATATTCAATAGCGGTTTTGCGTTTTGACGACATACATTTAACAAGTTTAAAATATTCTTACTGCACTACGGGTGTGTATCTTTATACAGATTGCAAGTACTGTAACATACTGTAATTGCGTATATACTTATATATATTGAAGCGCTAAAAAAGTTTTTGTAAGTAAAGGGTGCGTTTTTGCTCCTGCAAGTTGTTTATAGTTTATAGTATGTGGGTAAATCCCTTTTTACATATATATTACCTGGTACCTGGTGTATCGCGCAGTAGTCCTAACTCTTCGCACTCGGATTCGCAGAGTGCGGTGTGCGTGTGGAGTGTTGGGGTCGGGGTCTGAGAGGTCAGAAAATTCTCATTAAAATTAAAGTTTTCAAGGTGAATATTTTAGGGTTCCATAACCGAAATAAAACCTCCTGTCGTTACTCTCTGAATATAGATTTCATGTTGAGATGTTTTTTATACAACATCAGAGGCACACAAGGAGATAGTGTTTGAACGCTTGGAATATATTAAGTATCACTCGCACGATGCCACCTCTACTGCATACAAATTAACTCCTCAGGAGCTTAATGGTGACCTCCAACGCTCCAGAGAGTTGTTATTGGCTGCCGTTTTCTGTTAGGTTGATATACTTCCCCAGATGGTATGCTTTGATGCATCCTATCTCTCTTAGATGTCACTATTTAATGTTCACGGAGAGTACACATATGTTATTGCATATTTGTTTTATGAATAATACGATCTCTAATATATCCCAATAATTCAGTTCTTAATGTCTACTTATTATTATATACTTCTGTCTGTCTGGCCATAAATACTGTTACAATTAAAAATAAACAAAATATTACATTTGAATTTGGAATCTGTCATTTTTACGAGTATATGATTGTTCATTGAGTTTTCTCATTTTGGCGCCAATACATTGTACAATATTTTGCGATATTAAAATGGAGTGGGGTGATAAAGAGAACCGAATCGCTGTGATTGCATTACACAAAGTAGGTATGGAGCCAAATGCAAATTTTAAAACTCTCCATACTCTTGGTATTATTAAAATGTTTGTGTACTGGGCTATTTAAGGGAAAGAATTCGAAGAAATCCTGTCCGAAAGCAAAAGATTTTATCTCGGGAGATGAAGATAGCACCTAGAACCATGTCGCGTATTTTAAAAGATGACTTAGGACTTGCAGCCTATAAGAGATGTATTGGTCATTTCTTAACTGATAATTTAAAAAAGAATAGGGTGGTAAAATCGAAACAACTATTGAAGCGGTACGTAAAGGGAGATCAGAAAAATTTTGTCGATGTATTCAAAATGGAGGAGGGCATTTCGAATAATGTAAATAAAATTTTATTGTACATTTAATTACCATTCATTTCATATATAACTTTTATATAATTATCAAAAAGTGTATTATTATATTAATTATATCAAAAGTTTTTCACAGAACTTATGACCTGACTAGGTATATATATACTATATAGTTTGCGATTCGTAATCTATTTTGTTAGTTGTGATAAAACGAATAGGTATTGGTTTGGTTGGTTGCAACGCTTTTATCTGTCCTAATTTTTACATTGCATGTAAAAATTAGGACAGATAAAAGCGTTGCTATATTACTAACAGACCGAGGTGCAACTCACCCTTGAATAGTGTTATGTTAATTTAGAAAAGTTGAGTTTTGTTACCATAGTTGAAAATAGTCGCTTTGTACGTTTTTCTCTTTCATTTTATAGACGAAATCGATATTAACAACTTAACAGATTTGCTACCGATTGACTGCTCAACAGATTATGTAGATTGGTAAAACAAAACTTAAGCATAACGTCTTATGAAATGTATTTTATAATGAGAATTTATTTAGACATATGTAAAATGAACGAAATTGCAATCTAACTCATCATCATTACCATTTGGTCCACTGCTGAACATAGGCCTCCCCTCTAGACAATCATTCGAGCCTCAATCTTGTGCCACATGCATCCACCGACTCCTTATAAACCTGTTCAGGTCGTCACTCCATCTGGTCGGGGTCGTCCCACACTTGCATTGGAGTACATTTTTTTCTCAGAGGTTGTCAATTCTACGAACTATGTGTCGATCCATCGCCACAGTTCAGTTTGCTTATCCTTTGACCTATGTCGGTTACCTTAGTTCTATTGCGGATATCCACATTTTGATTCTATCACGCAGAGAAACCCCAAACATAGCTGTTTCCATAGCATACTGAGCGACCTTGAGCTTCCCCATATGGCCCGTAGTGAAGGGCCACGTCTTAGTTCTGTACGTCATCATTGGCAATACAACTGTTCGAAGACTTTGCTCTTCAGGCGTTGAGATATTTTGGATGAGGAGATATGTCGAAGTTTTCCGAACGCTGGCCAGCTGAGTTGGATTTGTCCGTTGTCCTCTCGGTCGAACTTGGACTTACCTAACTGAACAACTTGCCTTAGATACACATGTTTATCAACAACTTCGATCTTAGTGATTCCAGCCATCTCTAAATCCAAATCTTAGTCTTGTCCATTTTTGTCCGTTGTTGTTGTTCATTTTGAGACCTATCTGATTGAAGCCACTATTGAGGTCATTGACATAAACGCTAAGGCCAGCTACTTGAGTCATAAGAAATATATAGAACACTATACAATTCTAATAATCTAACCTATACAAAAAAATATCATTTATTTCGCTTATAAAGTGGGACACAATGTTTTTGTTGAGATTGTTATTAACGCCTATTCCCGATTCCAGTAAATGTCTGTTCGTTTTTCCTATTCATTAATGAAATCAAGTGTCAATTCAATAGCCATTTCAATTGATGTTGTTTCTGAGTTTATATTATCGCAAATATTATTTTGATTTCGTCACATTAAAAAGTATAGTTCATGGGACTTATTAACAGTTAATTTGACAAGTTAAAGACATGGATCTGCCCGCGCACATTTTATTTTAAGTTGTTCGGCGAAACCCTAAAACGGTAAAACAACTTTAATATGAACTCGGGGTATAATATTGGACTATATGTTACGTTAGAATAGCAATTCCTTATACTAATATAGATTCGTGGGTCGTGGATGATACAGCGCGTGGTCGCATATTAATTCACATTTTTTGGCGGGATGCGGCTCCTTTTTAGGGTACCGTTCCTCAAAATGAAAAACGGAACTCTTATAGGATCACTTTGTTGTCCGTCTGTCTATCAAGTTCCTTTTTCTCAGTAACGGGTGGAGCTATCAAGTTGAAATTAATATCAGATACTCAGGTCTGCAATCCCTTAAAGCAGTGAAAAAATCAAACTTCTTAGTCAATGCAATCAAAAGATATGGCTGTTTATGTATCGTTTACGCGAATATTTTGACACTCGCAAGGGAATCAAAACCTATAGCGAACTTCTCGTTGATCTAGAATCATGAAATTTGGCAAAAAGCCATGTCATGTAGTACAAGTAAAAGAAAAATATTTGAAAATCGTAAATTTGTAGTTACATCACGAAAATAATTAGTGAAATTTTTTTTTATGGAACCCTGAGAGCGCGAGTCGGACTCGCACTTAACTGCTTTTTTATCTTTTTAAAACGCGGCGCTACGTGCAGTACTGTGTAAGTAAGCTCAAAGTTAAATTCAAAATGGAGGATTGCCCATTTCATTTTACGTTAAATAATAAAATTGTTAATGTATTTTTGCAATCAAGATTAAATAGGGTATTCATTCGTTATTACTCACGAAAAACATAACGCAATGGTAAAATATCTAGCAAGTGAGCAATTATGGGTAATTTTTGGCGTGTATATGGGTGGGATATATGTATATATATATGTATATATCCCCTACCCCGCAAGGGATTTGGCGTGAAGTTATAGATAGATAGATAGATATATGGGTGGGTCCCTATAATCTCTAGAGTCAAAGCCAAATTCATTTGCATAGGGCACCCTGTTAATAAACTGATAAGTTACTGGCGAATTAGAGGCAGGGCGCACCAAAGACCAACCTAGGAAGTACCACAACCTTTCAGAAGAGCGTAACCAAATAACAACTCCCTATAGGATTGTTATATTGGCGACCATTAAGCTCCTAAGCAGTTGCTTAGAAGTGGGAATAACCACTTTAATTCATGTGGGCAGTATGTTTGTTTGCCTCCGGTCGCTAGCAAAGGCTACTTTAACAACAGGGTTCGTAGGTTCAAAGCCAAACATGATCCGTAAATGGTTTTATTTAAATATTTTAATTGGATTTTTCTATGAATGTTAAAGAAGCGAGGGTGATGTGTAAGGACCGAGTGATATGAAGATCGGTTCTTTCTACCTAGCCGCGTATATAGGCGTATATGTACAGTATGATATTAACAGTTTTTTTTATCTGAATGAAAAATTCTACCATTTGCAATTTTAAACGATAAAACATAGTGGGACATTGGAAAACCACACACGAGATATTGATATTCAAGCAATGGATGTTGCCAGCAAATTTTATTTACTTTTTTTGTCAGTTATTTCAAACAGTTTCTACAGTTCCAAATTCCTAACAGGTAGTCAGATCGAATATATAGACTGACCTACCATGGCCAAATTGATTGTGTTTTATCAGATGGTGAAGTCAGGAACCCTGATTTCGACGAGCGTGCATGGGAAGAGCTATGAATGTTAAAGAAGCGAGTGAGCTGAGTGAGGACCGAGTGATGTGGCGCTCAGTTCTCTCTGCTGACCCCGCAAGGGATTTGGCGAGATGTTATAGATCCGATACTCGATAATAGGAATTACATTTGTAAGCGGCGAGTAATTACGTTTCTCTTAAAATGATGATGTGGCTCACCTAAAGCGGACCCTGGGCTTCTCCCTTACCGCTCGGATCATGATGATGATAACTATTCATAGTATGTACATCGCTCATCATAATCTTTAGAGTCAAAGCTAGCTTCGCCAGCACGTAGCACATCCTGCCGACTAGTAAAAGAGGCTCCGGCAATACGGTTACAATTATTAACGAGCCTAATTGCGGAAGTATTTCCATCTCACAAAATAATACCAAATAACAACTCCAGGACACTCCTGACAACGACCCCATTGTCACAAAACAATTAACCACTTGATGTCACATGTAGGTCTCCCACACTCACCAAAACGTAGTATTTTGGTGGGTAAATATCTCGACGATACGAGATCCTTGAGATATTTACCTGCTGACCATGGCAGGGCATTTTAACCAATAAGCCGATACGTGATGCGATGTTATTTCGTGAATTAGCCAATAATAGCTGCGTGTTCTACTTTACCCCCCGACCCATAGCGGTCAATATTTGTACTGCGTAAAATCATAGCCTCCATAGGTTACTTCCTTTACGGTCGTTGTGTTCTTGTGAGAGCGAATGGGGCTACTAGGCATGTCTTAAAATTTTACAGAGTAAGCAACGAGGATGGCGAAGAGCGAGCTATTCTTCATTTATTGTAAGCGTTCATAGGCTATGGAAATCACTTCTCATAAGCCGGGCGGTATACTGGTTTGCCTCCCGATTTAGTATAAATAAATATTGTGATGTTGTAAAAATAATACCAAAACCTACAGAAAACAAATTTAAAAAAGAAATTAGGTTACAAGTGGAATAGAAAAAGGAAAAAGGATTTATTACTATAAAGAATTCGCAAGTTGTTAAAATAAGCCAATAATATACTTACAAACAACCTTTCTAGTAACAAGATAAAAACTAGTACGATCCCAAGAGAACTATGAACACAAGCCGGATATACAATTGACGAAGCGGACATCTGTAAATATTTCAATTCTTACTTATGAATTACCGCAATACATCACTTAGTTACACAGCACCAGGAGTTACTGTCTCTAACTCATCCAAATTAACCCAATTTGTATCAGCAATAACAGATGAAATTGCGTAAATGAATGCCCAAAGAAATGTTTCTGTATTGTCTCACAATCGGTAAGGTAATCCTGTTAGACAATTTTTTAAATAAAACCCCTGAAATCTATTTATAACGTCACGCCTAATCCCTTGCGGGGTAGGCAGAGAGAACCGAGCGCCACGTGACTCGATCCTTACACACCTCACTCACTTATTTAACATTCATTGCTCTTCTCATGCACGCTCGCCGGTTTCTAAGACTCCTGATACCACCTTCAGATAGAACACGACCCATTTGGTCATGGTAGGTAAGTCTTGGTTTTCTTCGCCTCCTACATCCCTCCACTTTTGCATTGTATATCTGCTTCGTCATTCTTTGCATATCCACCGCATAGTCGAGTATATCTTGAGTGGTTTTTATCCGAAACGTCATAAGACACTAGCTGTCTTTTTCGACGTTGCCAAGGATTTGATAAAGTCTGGCATGGAGGACTCTTGTACAAGCTTTATCAGCTAAATCTGCCCAACAGATTAGCCCGAATACTGGCCTCATACCTCAAAGACCGTTCTTTTCGGTTTAGACATGAAGGAATCCTTTCTACTTCACGCCAACTCACGGCTGGGGTCCCACAGGGCTCGGTGTAGGCTCCCTTGCTTTACATATCGTATACAAACGCTATTTCTATCCCTACAAATGGCGTAGAGCTTTCCTTCTTCGCCGACGACACGGTTCTCAATATTAAGAGTATTCAGTACAATTCAGCCTTCAACAAACTTGAAACCTCAGTCACTGAGTTAGGTAGTTGGTTTCGTAAGTGGCGTATAGAAGTTAACCCGGACAAAAGTTCAGCGGTCTACTTCGATGTCAAACGCAAACTCCCTTACCGAATGCCTTGCCTGCGTATGTTAGAGTCGTCAGTCCCCTGGCAACGCCAAACAAAGTACTTTGAAGTTATTCTCGACTCTTAGCTCACTTTTAACCCACACGTCAAAAAGGTGACCAGTGCCGCTAGATATTACTTAGGTCGACTCAGCAATATGTAGGTAGATATTTGTAATTATCACTTCCTCGGCAGTGAATGAAAACACAGTGAGGAAACCCGCAAGTCCAAGAAATTATATTTCTTTTTTTTTATACTATGTCGGGAGGCATACAAGCATATAGCCTACCTAATGTAAAGCGGCCACCAACTCCTTGGGAGCTGACTGGTGACCTCACTCACACGCAGGAACACAACAACCCTCTAGGGAGTTGTTATTTGGCTGCGGTTTTCTGTGAGGTGGAGATACTTCCCCAGACGGGCTGCTTTGATGCGTCCTACCTCTCTTATTGAAAGACATGGTATGATAAGATATGGTGGCGGTGCTCTATATGCAAATCAGTATCTTTGCCAAATTCTTAGGCTCCGATAGCGGACCCTGCCAATACTAACGGATTAAAAAACGGAATAATCCTAGGAGGTTTGTTTAAAAGAAATCATAAGTAGGTGTATACGAAACCAGAGTAATTTACGAGTATATTAGATGTTTATGTACTTACTTACACTTAAACCGATGTTGTTTAGGCGACTAGAGGAAAGGGTTTTGTGCAATGTGTAAAGCCTTTATTTTTCTCACATGTGAGAGTACTTGATGAATGTGTCTGCGAAGATTTTCTAATCAAGTATTCTTAAATTTAGATATAGTAAATATAATAAGTTTGTAATAATACACAACTTCACCTGTTGTAAATGTACATAAGTCACTAAATAAGCGATGTTCAACTCGCACTTAACATATTATGTATTTGAGTCGTTGATTAATTAATACTGGAATTTCCTCACTTTAAGTAATGGATTTTTTATGAGCCCACGGTGGATTATTTTGCATTTTTCTCACTTTAATTCATAGAAATCCTATTAGCCCACAGTGGGGCAGGATTTTGCGGGATATGGATCCAACAAAAAGAAACCCTTCGAGTAGATTGTTTAAGTTTTTTTTTATACCACTAAGGTGGCAATCAAGCATACGGCCTGCCTGATGTTAAACAGTCACCGTAGCCTATGGACATTTGCAACACCAGGGGCGTCACTCATGCGTTGCCGACCCTCTAAAAACCTCTTCACGCATTTCTTGAAGAACTCCATGCTGTAGTTCCTTGGAAAAACCTCGGCTGGGAGCTCATTCCACAGCTTGAGTGTTCTCGGAAGAAAACTTCTCTGGAACGGCACCGTACGCGACCATAGCGGTTCAAGCATGTGAGGGTGAACACCCCGCCGTCGGCGAGCGGTGCGGTTATAAAAAGTAGCCGTCGGCATCATTTCGAACAACTCTTCAGAACACAACCCGTTGTACAATCGGTAGAACACACAAAGAGAGGCAAAGTCTCTCCTTAAACTTAAGGATTCAATACCGTGTGTAAGCTTTAGGATTGTCGACAATTCTCACAGCTCGTCTCTGAATCGAATCACACGGTCCAAGCTGGTACTCAGGTGCTCCCGCCCAAAGGTGACTTAAAAGGTGACTTACGTAGAATAACTTTGTTTTTCTTGTTCGCAGTGGCAGTAGAGGGGGTTTACGGAGGCGGTCGACGTACGCGAGCGGCCGGTTGCGTTCGGGGCCGCACTGGTCGTTCGTGTTCGATCCCGCTGGTCGGTTATGCTACTACTGGTCCATGGTTGTCTCCCTCGCCTTTCTCTACAACCTCTGGGTTATCGTCTATAGGTTCGCATTCCAAGAAATCAATGGTGAGTGGTTTTGATCTAAAAATATCTGTGTTAAAAAATCTTTATGTAAGTACGTATTATTTCACATAAACAGGGTCCCGTGTCTTTATGTATTAAAATGATTTTATTGTCAACGTATGAGTAATGAAAACTCGCTTATATACAAGCTCTTGACGAACTCGGTGGTTTAGTGGTTAATATCGGTACTTTGACACCGGCGCTTGTGGGTTCGATTCCCACACAGAACAAGCATTTGTGTACATGAACACTTCCGTTTGTCTTGACCTGGGTGTTTTTAAGAGAGGTAGGACGCTTCAAAGTAGCCTGTGCGGAGAAGTATCTCAACCTCACAGAAAACCACAGCTAAATAACAACTCCCTGGAGGGTTGGTGTGTTCCTGCTCGTGAGTGAGGTCAGCAGTAAGCTCCGAAGGAGTTGTTGTGTTAGCAGCAGAGGTAGCATCGCGCGAGTGATACTGAATGTACAAGCATAGGGTACAATAACCGCTTTACGTTAGGTGGGCCGTATGCCTGGATGTTTCCCGACGATGTATAAATAAAAAAATATCTTATCTTTTCGTTAAATATTGTAGGGATAGAAGCTTATAGTGTAGTATGTCAACTAAAACACTTAGGCCTTTTTAACATAATTACCAACGTTGACGTCAGCGCATCGTCGTTCTATAAAATTGCCAAAACATTATACAGAATAAAGTGAAGTTAATTGATAATCGATATCTTTATGTGGGATTCTATTCCTTTCGAAAACTATGTAGGTACATTTTTGGTTTCATTAACTGTAAACAATGCACATTTAAGTTTATTTTTAGTTATTTAAGCCCTATTATTATTAAATTTTACTTTTTGTTTGGTAGCTAGATAGGTTCTTAATTTTGCAATTAACGTTAAATTTGTTATGAAGTCGGGGTGTTATTGAATTATAATGACATATACACAGAACGTAAATCGTGACCACTAACTGGCATGATTGCTAACTAAAGACACAGTAGATATAGTAAAGACACATTAATTCGCATATTATTCATGATCTACTAAGATGACGATCCTAGTGAACTACCGTGAACCTTGGTGCGTATAACAAAAAGGGCCTATGTACACTATGTTTACTCATTATTATATCTTCTGTGCACTTAGAAACGAGCGACGCCGTATATTGTCAACTAGCTTATGCCCGCGGCTTCGCACGCGTAGATTTTGGAATTTCAACAGTTTTACTTATTTTTATTTTACTTCTTATTTTTTAGTACAGTCGGCATTAAATAGTTAGTAAAAGTATCAAATATCCTTATTTGTGTAGTAATGAAGATATGTCACGGCCTGTTCGGTTTTCATTAACTATTTGATACTGGCTGTATACACTCAAAACACCTCTTTATTCTCATCATTGCCTATTTTAAAAACACTAAAGTTTCAAGCCACTTAAAAAAATATCTGCCTGGGTTGAAATTCAAAAAAAATCTTTCTTATCTCTCATATGCATTAAAAAAGGAACCTATTGGTGAGTCAGTGAATTAGACAGGAACTCCATTTCTATTATAGATTAGCGTCTCGTTCAAACACACTTTCAACCCCCTTTTCACCTCACCTCACCTCGCTAAGGGTGGAATTTTTGAAAACGTTGAAACCAATTTTTTTTTGGATTCTAATAGAGAGTATCTATACAAAGTTTCAAGTCACTAACTTCAAAAAATTTTCTGCTCCATACAAACTGTCAACCCCCTTTTCAGCCCCAAAGGTGGAATTTTGAAAAACGCTGAAATTACTTATTTGACGTCTTGATTGAGAGTATATTTACAGTCTAAAGCAGCTCACTTTAAAAAATAATAATTTCAACTTTTAGTTCAAGAAATACTTTTGACCTCCATTACACCCTGGGTGGAATTTTTGAAACTACTTTTTTGGATTTTAATAAAGAGTATCTGTATAAAGTTTCAAGTCACTAACTTGAAATAATTTATCAACTCCATACAAACTGTCAAGCCCCTCTTCACTCTCGTGAGGATTATAAAAGTAACCTCTTTGCAAAATTTCAGCTTTCTAGGTTCAAGAGTTTGGCTTCGGAGTTGATGAGTCAGTGAATTAGTCAGGAACTCCAGTTTTATATATATAGATAACCGCCTTAGATTGTGATAACACATCCTATTGTAGGCAATTTCTTAATATTACCAATCTCTTAATTTAGTATTATGGAAAGAGATCTTGTTTCCATAAATATTTTTATAAACCAGCATACGGTCTGCCTGATGATAAGCCGTCAGCCTAGTCTATGGACATTTGCAACATCAGGGTTGGTTGTTACTCGTGCGTTGCCGACTCTGTACTAAAAATAGAATAAATAATAATAATTAATCTGAATATTGCAATAATTTTTTTTTGTTATAATAATCAAAGTGATCATCATCTACGCTACGTCGAAGTACGAATTAGAACATTTTTTATTTTTTTTTGACCTGACTATGTAGTTAGCCCCGAGTGGGTTGTTACTACGTCACTGGACTAAAGAGGCGAGCGTGAGGCGCCACAGCCTAGCAAAACTAAGTATAACGACAGCCTAAAGGCCCCCGAGAGGGGTCGAACCTCGGCTTAGGACGTCGTTGGGGAAAGTAATCGAACACGCGGACAATCAAGTCAGTCGTCACTGTGGTCAATTCTTTATGAGCTACAAAAGAAACCATAGCGCGTTTCAATTTGGCTTATGGCGCCATCTCTTAGCAATAATTGGAACTAATCGAAACTAATACATATATATTTTATGCCTCTGTTTTTAACCCCCGACGAAAACACGACGGGGTGTTATAAGTTAGACATGTGTGTGTGTGTGAGGGTGCGTGTGTGTCTATGTGATTTTGAGTATTTCTGTGTCATCGTAGCTCCCGCACGGATGAACTGATTTAGATTTATTTATTTTTTGTTTGAAAGGTGTATTAGTCGGGAGTGCTCTTAGCTATGTATGGTGAAAATTGGTCCAGCACTGAAATGAAAGGGCGAATGACGAACTGACTTTCTGGACTGTTGGGGAGGTTTTCAATTTTAAACAGTTAGATATTTTCTGCATTCGGGTTTGTCACTTGTAGACCGCGGCACATCCGTGCGCGCACGGCCCATTAGATAGAAGAGTTTCGACAGGCTCGAATCCGATAATGTAGGTAAAAACGAAAATCTTTTATACTTATTAGTTTAGAAAAAAATATTTTACATTTAGTTCATGACTGTCAATGAAACACCTTAATATTGAATTTCAATCGAATAACTTCAAAAACTTAAAGTTTCATACTAACTTTGCATCCCCGTTTTACCGCCCTTGAGGGATGATTTTTGAGAAAAATATTTTACTCGTGTTTCATGCCTTTCAATAAAGAACCTTCATGCTGAATTTCATTTGAATAACTTCAAAAACGGCAAAGTTTCATACTAACTTTGCGCCCCCGTTTAACCCCCTAAGGGATGAATTTTGAAAAAAAATATTTTACTCATGTTTCATGCCTATCAGTAGAGAACCTTCATGCTGAATTTCATTCGAATAACTTCAAAAACGGCAAAGTTTCATACTAAATTTGCACCCCTGTTTTACCCCCTTAGGGGATGAATTTCCAAAAATCCTTTCTTAGTGCTCCCCTATGTTATAAAAGGAACCCCTGTGCAAAATTTCAAGTTTCTAACCCTTATAGTTTAGGCCCTGCGTTGATATGTCAGTCAGTCAGCTTCTCCTTTTTTTATATATACATATAGATGATTTTTGAGAAAAATATTTTACTCGTGTTTCATGCTTTTCAATAAAGAACCTTCATGCTGAATTTCATTCGAATAACTTCAAAAACGGCAAAGTTTCATACTAACTCTGCGCCCCCGTGTAACCCCCTAAGGGATGAATTTTGAAAAAAATATTTTACTCATGTTTCATGCCTATCAGTAAAGAACCTTCATGCTAACTTTCATTCGAATAACTTCAAAAACGGCGAAGTTTCATACTAACTTTGCGCCCCCGTTTAATCCCCTAAAGGATGAATTTTGAAAAAAATATTTTACTCATGTTTCATGCCTATTAGTAGAGAACCTTCATGCTGAATTTCATTCGAATAACTTCAAAAACGGCAAAGTTTCATACTAAATTTGCACCCCCGTTTTACCCCCTTAGGGGATGAATTTCCAAAAATCCTTTCTTAGTGCTCCCCTACGTTATAAAAGGAACCCCTGTGCAAAATTTCAAGTTTCTAACCCTTATAGTTTAGGCCCTGCGTTGATATGTCAGTCAGTCAGCTTCTCCTTTTATATATATAGATATAGATGATTTTTGAGAAAAATATTTTACTCGTGTTTCATGCCTTTCAATAAAGAACCTTCATGCTGAATTTCATTCGAATAACTTCAAAAACGGCAAAGTTTCATACTAACTTTGCATCCCCGTTTTACCGCCCTTAAGGGATGATTTTTGAGAAAAATATTTTACTCGTGTTTCATGCCTATCAGTAGAGAACCTTCATGCTGAATTTCATTCGAATAACTTCAAAAACGGCAAAGTTTCATACTAACTTTGCGCCCCTGTGTAACCCCCTAAGGTATGAATTTTGAAAAAAATATTTTACTCATGTTTCATGCCTATCAGTAGAGAACCTTCATGCTGAATTTCATTCGAATAACTTCAAAAACGGCAAAGTTTCATACTAAATTTGCACCCCTGTTTTACCCCCTTAGGGGATGAATTTCCAAAAATCCTTTCTTAGTGCTCCCCTATGTTATAAAAGGAACCCCTGTGCAAAATTTCAAGTTTCTAACCCTTATAGTTTAGGCCCTGCGTTGATATGTCAGTCAGTCAGCTTCTCCTTTTATATATATAGATTAAGATAATCAATGCAGCTTATTCATTCCCATAATCTGATGTATTTAATATAAAAGTAAATAATTGTGCAGAGGTTGATTGCTGAATATGTTTAGCAATATCTGTGTTGGGATGCCTGACATCGAATAGAAACTAAAATCATTTTTCTATGTCTGTTTTGTTCGACTGGCTGTTTAATATATATTTATTATGTTAGTCAGTGTATAATATATATTTCTATAATATATCTATATCTATAATATATATTTATTATATTAGTCAGTATACTAAAAAAATAAATAAGTTCGTATAAATTCGATGATTTTTATCTACTAATATTATAAATGTTAAAGTTTGTGAGGAAATATGTTTGTTTACATCTCACGCAAAAATTACTAAAGAGATTACTAAAGTTAAACGGCTACATTTTGTCCCGATTATATATTTCACGGGCAGGCATAGCTGGTTTTTAATAGGTATACTTAAATGGACATGAAAATATAAGATGTAAAAAAGTGGCACACTCGCAAATGCAATTTCATCTACTCGTGGCACACCCTGCCAAGTAGTAAACGAGCTCAAAAAAAGCAGAAAAGCGTAGCGATTTTTAATAAGCAACACGACTGAAGTAGTCTAGTCTTACCTCCAACAGGGTACATTCACGTGCAGTCGTGCGATGCGTTAACTTCATCCAATCCAGTAACTATTTCTCAACTCCAACTGCAGCGTTCAGTTAGAGAGGTCATACGTCAATGCACTGTGAAAGTGTCATAACCTCACGGGGACTTTTCAGTCGATACGAGGTTAGCAATCTGAACTTTGATACTATGCTTTCATATATTATGATATACTCGTATGTTTATATGAACATATTGCTTATTTTTCGGCCCACTGCGTCGGGTGGTAATCAAGTATATGGCCCTTTCTGATGTAAAAAAATGGTGTAGATTATGAACGCTTGCCAGGCAAGGAGTATCGCTCGCACGTTGTTATTCCTGCTGCTTATGCAACAAATCCTTAGGCTTACTTGATTCACTCGCGGGAACCTCAGGAGAACGAAAGAAAAAAAAAAAGAAACTTGCTTACGGGAGACAACTCTGGAGGGAGTCGTTATTTGACCGCAGTTTCATACTGCGACTGGAGGAGTTTTCTTTTTATACAACATCGAGGGCATACAAGCATACGGCCCACCTGATATAAAATAGTTGCCGTAGTGTATGAACTCTTGCAATACATGCGACGAGCTTGGTAGCGCAGTGGTGAAACGCGCTGTTAGGCTACTTTGCCACCAACGTTGATACCTACACAGGACAAGCATTTGTGTGCATAACACATTTGTATATTTGTTTGTCTTGGCCTGGGTATTTTCTATGTATAATAAGTATGTTTTTACAATAAAAATGTGTTTACGTATGTTTATCAGTTGTCTTGTACCCATAACACAAGCTTCGCTTACTTTGGGGCTAGATGGCGCTGTGTAAATTGGCCGACAATATTTATTATTAAGTATCACTCGCGCTGGCTCTTCTGATTCTTAAACAGCAACTCCTTATGAGCTTACTGGTAGAAGAAAGATACCACCACTCAAGCTGCTTTAGGGCGCCCGCCCTCCCTTAAGAACACCCATACAAACAGACATGTTCATGAATAAATGTTTGACTTGTGTGGAAATCGAACCTACAAGCCTTGGCATTAAAGTAGACATGCCTAACCATTCAGCCACCGAACTCATCAATTTCTCAATTTTTGAAGTGAAAACTTCTTTAGCGGCGTTGTGCACTTTTTGGGATGAGTAAAAAATGCTAAACTCGCGTCAGGCCGTCAGGACACGTGACCATAAGATTTTGGTGATAATCAGAACTTAAGTTCGCTGCAGTGCTAAAACATTAGTTCCCTCTAATTAAACAATTAAAACATGAAACGCTAGATCGTTCATAGGGCAATATTTTCTCGCGACCAAAACGTTGTAATCGCCATGAAATTGTTGGCGTTTACGCGTTTCGTTCAACGTAGTTTATTAACATAGCTGTTTAGTTTAAGCGGCGCAGAGCGCTTGCGCGAGTGTGCGTGTGTGTCTGAGTTTTAGAGATTGGCGATAATGATGCTGGTAATGATGATGGTGTCGTTGAAATTATGGATGAAAGTTGATTTTTCTGAGAGAAAAACTTTTTAATGTAAAATAATTGTAATTGTTCTGAAGTGTAAATTTTTTTATGTACTATAAATTGTCATGTTTGTGTACGATAGCGCAATAAATGAATATTGTATTTTACCACATACATGATAGTACTTTTATACTGATAAATAAAGCAATTCGTGCGAAATTGTTTCCTAACCATTCGAAAATATTCAAAAATGTTCAAGTTTTCACTTCTGCCGGCACTCCCGGAGTGCAACCCGTTTTTTTATACTACGTCGGGAGGCATACAAGCATACGGCCCACCTGATGTAAAGCGGGTACCGTAGCCTATTAACGCTTGCGATATATCAAGTATCACTCGCACGATGCCTCCTCTGCTGCTTACACAGCAACTCCTTGGGAGTGCAACTACTGGTGACCTCACTCACACGCAGGAACAATCCTCTAGGGAGTTGTTATTTGGCTGCAGTATCTAAAATCTTTAAAATCTTTAAATCTAAATCCTCTGTCTTTCTTCTGTTAGGACCTTGTATGCTAGTTGTCTTTTCGTTACAACGTCGTGAGGAAAAAAATCGTCCCACCATGTAAAGGGTTGTTGTAGTCTTTGAACGCTTGGAGTACATAAAATATCACTCGCTTTATGCTACCTCTGCTGCTACTCCTTAGGCGTGACCTCACTCACTCGCAGGAACCCATTGGCTGCGGTTTTCTGTGAGGTAGAGGCACTTGCCCTGTCGAGCTGCTTTGGTGCGACCTACCTGTTTTAAAAACACTAAAACCTAGATAAACAAACATGTTCGTGCGCACAAATATTTGTCCTATGTGGGAATTGCACTCACGAGCGCTTTATGTCAACGGAGCGTTACTAACCACTGCGCTACCGAGCTCGTCAATACACTTTGTCTTATACACTAATTGTCCATGGGATTATTGGCTTTGGTTTTAAAAATGATGGTGAACCATTTAAATCTCTTCCATTCGCTCCTTATATTTTTATAGCTTTCATCCTTATTCTTTTTATATTCAAAATGCCAATAACATTCAAGACACTAAGGATAATAATCTACGTAATGCGATCGCATCTAATCGCCTCAATATCTAACAGCTTGAAAGAAAATCTTAACATATAAAAATGCATTTTTTATTTAATGGCTTATGCAAAAGACGTCTCAATTTAAGATGGCAGCTAAGCTTAGTGCAGGCGATCTGAGCTGCAACGACTTAGCGCACTCCGCGCATAGTTTCCGGCAACTTGCTCCGCGGAGAATTAAATTACTTACCTAAATAGCTTTTCCGAGGTAAATGTCTCACGCCGAAGACAATGTAATATTGAAAGGTAACGTTTCAACGGTTGAGTTTCCTATTGTTTTGTTACCTTTTCGCAGTTCGAGGAGTATCACAACTCGTAATCTCATTCCCAAGTTCTGTTGCGATTCAAATATGTACTTGTTTTGTGTTGTAACTGACACGCAAATTACAAGTATTCTTCATTTCTTGACAGAACAAAGCTCCAGTCTCCTTTTTTACGAATTTGCATTTTTTTATATAGCGTCGAAAAGCACACATGTAGTCGAAAGGCCCACTTGAAGGAAAATGGCTACAGTACCTTATGATCTCTTGCAATACATTAAGCATCATTCGTGGGTTCAATTTCCACACCGGACAATTATTTGTGTGCATGAACATCCATGTTTAACTTGGTCTGGGTGTTTTAGAGAAGTAGGGCGCATTGTACGAGCCTGACTTGAGAAGTACCTCCACCTCACATAAAACCTCAGCCATATAACAACTCCCTGGAGTTAATATTGGACACTATTGTAAATTATTTACATTGTTAGCTTGAATATTTGACGTGACCTCTTGAACTAATGGCATTAGAAAGAACCGGAAGAAAGAAAGGCATTGCTTTAGACTTTAAAGCAGGCAAGGACTAGTAAAGTACAATATCAGCTTATGAGGAAAGTAAGTAGTTAGTTGCCTTTAGCTCCACATAATAAATTAGTAGTTTTAAACGTATAAGAGCTACTACTCTTGTTAGCTGAGAATTTTGACGAATATTGTACGGTAATTTTCTGTGTTGAGTGTTTACAATCATCTCAACCATTAAATTTATTATAATCGAAATGTGATAAGAAACATAAGAATCCTATAAGTTCCCCTTTGTGAATCCTTGAAAAAGAAATAAACGGATTTTACTGCAAAATGGCAATTACAGAATCGGGGTGTAAGCTAGGTAGGTGTTCGGTTTATAAAAAAAATACTATCTATACGTTTCAATGTAGGCAGGCAGCTTGGCTGGTGTGAAATCTGTGTTGGCACTGATGAATAACTCTACTCGAATAGTTATCCTAGCCACATATCATCATGAATTCAGCCGTATTAGTCCACTGCTGGATATAGGCTTTGCCTCTGGAGAATCGCTTGCCTCGATCCTGAGCCATCCATCTACTCCCTACAGATCTTTTGTGGTCGTCGCTCCATCTAGTGAGGAGTCGACCCATGTTGCGTGTACCAGTACGAAGACGCTATTTGAGTACCTTTTTATACACGTCGTGTCGGCTATCGGTCTTACGAGCAATGTAGTTGGCCCACTACCGCTTCAGCTAACGTACCTTAATATACTTTAGTTCTACTGCGGATATCCTCATTTCGGTGGATACTTCCATATAACTATATCATCAATATAACAATAGCAGTGATAGCCCAGTGGATAAAGGACCGGCCTAGTGACCAACAGGTCCTGGGTTTGAATCCTGGCATGTAACACTAAATTTGTGTTTTCGAATTTATGTACATATTTGTAAGTCTCACTTGCTCGGCGGTGAAGATCGTGAGGAAACCCGCAGGTCCAAGAAATCATATTTCGATAGACGTATGATCTTACCTAAGCATAATCTGGTTTTCCCTCTGGGTTATGGAGGTCTGACGGCAGTCCCTCCATGTAAAAATCAGTATCTTCGCCAAATCCTTAAGGTTACGGAGCGGACCCCGTCAATCCTAATGGATTGGGAAATGGGTTAAGGTTAAGAAGAATAAGAAGGTACCTCCATATATCTATCTATAACTTCACGCCAAATCCCTTGCGGGGTAGGCAGAGAGAACCGAGCGCCACGTGACTCGATCCTTACATATCTCACTCGCTTCTTTAACATTCATTGCTCTTCTCATGCACGCACGCCGGTTTCTAGGGCTCCTGACATCACCTTCTGATAGAACATGACCAATTTGGTCATGGTAGGTAAGTCTTGGCCTTCCCCGGCTCCTACATCCTTCCACTTTTGCATTGTATATCTGCTTCGTCATTCTTTAATCTTGCATTCTTTCTACATGCCCGAACCATCGGAGCATGCCTCTTCTTATTTTAACACCGACGCTCTCTTTCAGACCAACTCTATTTCTAACATCATCATTGCGAATACGGTCTACGAGCTTTACGCCACAAATTTTGCGCAGCGCTCGCATTTCAACCGCGTTTATTCTACTTTCATGCTCTTTCTGCCATACCCAACTCTCGCTTCCATAAGTTAGCGTTGGGACCAACACTGCATTGTGTATAGCGAGTTGTGCCTTCTGGCTCAGGATTTTACTGCCAAGAAGTTTTCCCATCGCTCCATTCACACTATTCCCAGCACTCACTCGTCTTTCCACATCAGCGGTGTATCTTCCATCCCTGCTGAAAGCGCATCCAAGATATACAAACTCATCCACTTGTTCCAACACTTCATCATCAATCGTAATCCTTACATTAGTTCTGGATTCTTCTCTTTCAAATACCATTATCTTTGTTTTCTTCGCATTCAGTAGTAAGCCTTTCTCCATACAGTCGTCTTTCATCGCTGTGACCAGTGTTTGCAGTTTAGATGGTGTATCTGCTAATAGCACGGCATCGTCTGCATACAGCAGACAGTTCACCACTTGGTCACCCATGCGCAATCCCACATTCGTTGACCTTATTCTCTGCAGACAACTATCGAGATACAGGATAAACAGCCTAGCAGATAGCATGCAACCCTGTTTGACACCAATTTTGACATCAAACCAGGGTGACATGCCACCGTCTATCCGCACACATGCTGAGCAATCCTTGTAAGTGGACTGCACAGCACGGAGCAGTGAACCGTCAATCCCATATCTCGGCAATATGTCCCACAGTTCCTTTCGCACAACCCTATCAAAGGCTTTCTCAAGATCCACAAAACCGCAGAAAACCTTCCGGTCTATGGCCAGATGCTTCTCTACGATATTGCGGAGCGAGAAAACTTGATCCGTACATCCCCTTCCATTTCGGAAACCTACTTGTGCGTCCCACAGCATTTCATCGGATTTCACCCTCATTCTCCTTTCAATCACCTTTCCATATACTTTTGCTGCTAAGCTGATCAAACTGATGGCCCTATAGTTGGCGCAGTCCATGCGTGCTCCCTTGCCTTTATACAAGGGCACGATGACTGCGCGTCTCCAGTCCATTGGGACCCTTCCAGTTCTCCAGCATAGGTTGCATAGGTACCAGAAGGCGTCCCGGACGTAAGTGCCACCTAATTTGATCATCTCAGCTGTGATCAGATCAATTCCCGCTGATTTTCCATTTTTCAAACTTCGTATCGACCATTCGATCTCATCCATAGTTATGCCTTCGTCGGACGCCGTCAACGTGGAGTAAGCATCCGACTCACTCTCATTGCCAGCGTCCGAGGCATACTCATACATTTCCTCAAAATATTCACTCCACCGTTCTAACACTTCCTGAGTGTTCGCAAGAATGACACCAGCTTTAGACTTTATCTTATCCATTCTGGATGCCGACGAACCACTCCGAGACTTCTTTACCTCTCTCCAAAAGAATTTGGTATTTGCCTCGAAGTTTTTCGTCAGCCTCTCTTCCTCATTCATAATTTGTCTTTCACGCTTCTCTTTCACTAAAGCCTTGGTTTCATTCTTGCATAGACGGTACATTTCTTTCTTCTTTTCTCTCATATTTTCATTTAAAGGCAAAGATGATACGTAATCCAGCCACGCTTTCCTCTTTCTTGCTACGGAGGATTCAACCTCCGCATCCCACCAGGCATCTCCTTTCGCTGTTTTACGTCTCTTTGCGCATCCACAAGCTTCTTTTGCACTATCCACCATACTTTCTTTCAAAACTTTCCAACAATCATCCACATCTGAGTCGGAGAGGCTTGCATTTGCAAGTCTCTCACTTACCAGATGCACATACATTCTCCTTACACTTTCATCTTGCAATTTTTCGCTCATTATCCTTTCATGAACTCCGAAAGGGATACGCACTCGCCAGTGCCTCCACTTCCTAAAAAGGCCCACAAACCGGCTTACCACCAGGTAGTGGTCCGTCTCAAGAGTGGGGCCTCTAAAGGCTCTTGTATCCATTAAAACATTTCGGAGACGTCTATCTATTAAAATCAAATCAATCACACTTTTTTGATCATTCCTTCTCCATGTATACGTGTGAATATCCTTATTATGAAATAAAGTATTCGACACGAGGAGGCCTCGTTCCATACATAAATCTAGTATTGACTTACCTGCTTCGTTCACTCTCTTATCTCCATACGGACCAAGAACAGCTTCATAGCTGTATCGCTTGGTCCCAACCCATCCATTCAAGTCTCCACACATAATCACTCTTTCATTCCCTTCAGCTAAGTCCAGAACATCCCTCACAGACTCCCAAAACTTCTCCAGTTCTTGAGCACACGCTGAGCTTACGGGAGCGTATGCTGCAACCAAAAATACTCGCGTGATGCCCAGTTTAATACGAACCCAGAGAAGTCTAGGCCCTACCAAACAGTAATCTCTTACACCAGTGGCTAAGCGAGAGGAGAGTACGACACCTACACCAGCACTGGCATGATCGTCCCGGTCTACCCCAGACCATAGGGCCATCATACCACCGGGCAGATCATCGGTGTCGCTCCCCTTGCGCTTAGTCTCTGTCACACATAAAGCATCCAAACGTCTATCATTCATTACGTCTATCAGTTCATTCGTCTTATCTTTCAATCCTCCTCTCACATTCCACGTGCCTATGCGGCACTCGGCTCCCCTCGTCCCGCCGGAATTGGCGCTGCGTGGTGGGTGGCGGCCCCCACCGCCGCATGCAGCTATATTCGCACCGACGGGGGCGGATCGGTGCGCGTCGCCTACGGGGGACGCCCTAATCCGCACGTCGGTGCGCTCTTGGTCCAGAATTGCAATCGACTGATTGGCAGGGGTCGCGAACGAGCACGCTTCTGGCACATGACCCCCTAAACCTTACCTCCATATAACTATAGAATATAGTGGCACCTGTTTACTTGAGAGGACGCTTTCAACTTGGTGATGTTAATAACTGTCTGCATTGTTGCAGTAAACTTCTGTTGAACAAATTAATGTGAATAAACAATAATTTCGCCCACATTTCGTTTTCACATATACATATAAATTCTGGAATATACTCTACCTCGTAAAATTCATTCGACCTATATATAAGATATTTTAAGAATGTTTGGACTGAGTCTTGGGTCACTCGTGATATCTTCACTTACATTTATTTATTTTCCCTATCTTTCTTTTATCTTATTCTCTCATATTATGCAATCTTTTCAAGTACTGAAAGGTTGCTGGATGAAATCTCTAATGGGGTTAGTCACTTTAGTACGGTGTGTATTCACAATAGTTACATGACTTCTGTAGATTGATTATTATTGTGTACTATAAAGACATAATAAACAAACAATTATTGATCAACTGTAAGTATTCTAGAGATTGTAATTTTTGATTTGTATGACATACAGATAAAAAGATATAAGTATTTTTATACAATGTCGAGAGGTATACAAGCATACGGTTCAACTTGTGGTTGCCGCAGCCCATGAACGATTATAACACACTAGCTGCTGCCCGCGACTCCGCCCGCGTGGAGTTAAATAACGTAGTCTATGTGTTAATCCAGATCATAATCTATCTACGTGCCAAATTTCATTCAAATCCGTTCAACGGTTTAAGCGTGAAAGAGTGAGAGAGAGAGAAAGACAAACATCCATATATACAAGCTTTCGCATTTATAATATTAATAGAATTAAGCACCACTTGCGCGATACCACTTCTGCTGCGAACACAGCAACTCCTTAGGAGATTACTGGTAACCTCACTCACTCGCAGGAACACAATAACCATCCAGGTAGATTTTTTGGGGGTTTTCCTTGTAATTATTTTATAGCAATTACACCCTGTAAGTTTCGATTTATGATTTCTTACCATCCAGGTTGTCCGTCAGACCACCGACAGTTAGAGAGACAAATAGAAAAACGGGCAACAACGTCATAAGGCTTCTTTGTAAATTTTGTGAAATAAATAAATAAATATTGTCGGACAAATTACACAGCGCCACCTAGCCCCAAAGTAAGCGAAGCTTGTGTTATGGGTACTAGACAACTAATAAACATACGTAAATACATTTTTTTTTGTAAATACATACTTATTATACATAGAAAATACCCAGACCAATACAAGCAGACATGTTCATGCACACAAATGTTTGTACTGTATGGGAAACGAACCCACGAGCGTTGGTGTCAAAGTAGCGTAACAGCGCGTTTCACCACTGCGCCACCGAGCCCGTCAGATGGAACTAAAAAGTAGAAATATCTGTGTCTCACGCCCAGTTCTTACAGGGTAGGCAGAGACACCGGAGCGCCGTATGTCTCAGTCCTCACACACCCCACACGCTTCTTTAACAATCATAGCTCTTTTCATACACGTTCGCCGATTCTCAGGCTTTCTCATACATAGTAGAAATAATAAGAATGTTAAGGGCCTCACTTAATTAGTCGTCAGAGAACATGGAACAACTTATTTTTTTGCGATTTTAGAGTTGGACTTTATGAAAAGTTGATACTATCCGGGTAAAATATAAATATAGTCGATTTAAATGTGTAGAACAGTTCATTTCTACGTCTTCGTTTTATAATAACTATCTTCTGCCCACGACTCGGCCTGCGTGATTACTAAGACGAATCGATTACTTATGTGGTATTCCAAATCACGGTCTATATATCTATTAAAAACTTCATAAGAATCATTATCACCTTAAGGCTGCTTAATCTTTAAAAGACTTTGAGGCTAATTTAATCTGTAAAATGACTCTAATAATATATGTACTTAACAAAAATTACAGAGTTAGTAGTACTTTACTGTAATTATTATTTAAGAGTAAGTCTTATGAAAATATTATGTACATGTGCAAAAATTAAATTGCCTGTGCAAATTTCATAACATAGAAAAAGTCCATGTTTTCATATATCCTGCCCATTTGGATTTATTGTCCATGTTGTAGTGCCATGTACTTACTAAAAGTAATATAATGCACAACTTAAACCGCTACATCTATATGTATAAAATTTACTTGAGAACAAATAAAAAATAAATGCAATTAAAAAAGGTTCCTTTGGAAATATTCACGGGAACTAATCGCAGGAATCGTCCAGTCGTACAATAAAAGATGTTTATTTTAATATGCAGAATTTGTATTTTAATATTGAAAAGAAATATAGCAACATACCAAGTACACTAGTGAATTAATAATATTATATTATTTATTTGTATAATATAAGAATACACTTTAAAATATTTTTAATAATATTTTCCACTAAATATATATTTTCTGTATTGTTTCAGGTGAAACACTAATAGTGTGGTTCTGCTTGGACTACTTCTCGGATTTCCTGTACTTGGCGGACATTTTATTCCACTTCCGTACGGGCTACTTGGAGGACGGTGTTTTACAGACGGACGCGGCAAAGCTACGAGCACATTACATGAACTCCACCACCTTCTACATAGACTGTCTCTGCCTCCTGCCTCTGGATTTCCTCTACCTCTCCATTGGGTTCAACTCCATTCTACGCTCCTTCCGGCTCGTCAAGATCTATCGCTTTTGGGCATTCATGGACCGCACAGAAAGACATACGAACTATCCAAATTTGTTTAGATCGACAAGTTTAATTCATTATTTATTAGTGATATTCCATTGGAACGGGTGCTTGTACCATATAATTTATAAAAACAATGGGTTCGGTAGTAAAAACTGGGTGTATCACGATACTGAAACGGCGGATGTAGTGAAGCAGTATCTGCAAAGTTATTATTGGTGCACGTTGGCGCTTACCACGATAGGTGAGTACTTTTATTATTCTATTTAATGTTCTCTACTACGTTATGTCTTATCTGGAATTTACATTAAATTGTTCTTATGGGATCTCTAATACTGATTGTCGTATATGTTATTGTGTACCTACTCGCATTTTTAAGTACATATAACGTTTTGTTATTTACTTCTGAAATTATGTTACTGGAAGTGGTAAATGTACCCGGGATCTTATACTATGGGACCAATTATCACAGACAACCGCAGCCAAATAAGTTCCTGCGAGCGAGCCGCAGTTGCTGTATTAGTAGCTGAGATAGTAACACGTGGGCCACACTTCATAGAACTTTCATAGTTCACTTTACATGAAGTAGGCTGCATGCTTGTTTTTTGTTTGCAATATGGGTCTCAAAGTACTATGATGTACTAATTTTGTACATGTTGTAATTTTTAATTAGTACCTACATCCACCTATTTTGTCGATAGCTATTAGCAGAAACACATGTATTAATTATTTTAAACCAAGCATTACTCATAATCATATTTATAATGTAAAATATAAATGATGAAAATATATACATAAATGGATGATATTTACAACATACGAGCTCAGAAATATTATATATTTTATTTTATACATACACCGTCAGGAGGCACACAAGTATATGACTCACCTAATGTAAAATGGTTATTGTAGCTCGTAAGTAGTCGTCCTTGATTCTACTACAGTAACTAGTCAGCTTACCGGTATTCTCTCTCATACCCAGAAACTCATCAACCCACCAGGACGTTGTTATTTGGCTGCGGTTTACTGTGAGGTGGGGGGTACTTTCCAAGTCAGATTGTTTTCATGCATTTTCCTCTCTCAGCTTAAGCTCAATGACTGTCATCAGGACGATTGTCAAGACCGACGTCGGCCGACAAACTAAACGATTCACCCATAGACAGACTGCGGTCGACGATGCTTGTCATGGACGTTCGATTATAATGACACGCGTATCAACGTCATAGAGCTCCTCAAACATTCTTCTACTATTAATCTAAATAATTATGTACATTGTTAAGCCTCTCTCTCTCTCTTGTCTCTTTTGTCTAAGCAGGCATACTCGTATATGCCTGCTTAGACAAAAGAGACAAGAGAAAGAGAGAGGCCACTTCTGTCTGTCTTACTTACCTCACTTACTACTTCAATATTCATGAATTTTTACTATTATTAGTCGCTAAATGGGCATTTATTTATACATTTATTCTTACCTAAGTAGTGTTAATTATTTAGTAGTTAAGTAATACCCATAGCATTCATCCGGATATGTGTATTGTATTTATATTAACAGTAACTGGGCGAAGACACCTATACACATAGACTTGAAAACCCCTTATCTAAATACGAAATTTATGCAAATTGTTGAGGCTGTTTCTGAAAAACTCGAAATACCATTTATGCATACACAAGAATTGCTTGAATACATAGATAAGATATAAACTTACCTATAGGCAAGTTATTCAGATAGTAATATATATTCGGATCTTCTTTACTATCTCTTAACTGAAATATGTTGTATGAAGGGAATCTATTCAGCATTGAGCAGTAATAGTCCAATAGATAAAGAAGCGCTCTATTTGCCACGGTTTCAATCGTGGCATGTAGCAATAAATTCGTATTTTCGGTATGTATACAAATACACATATGTACGTGTTATTATCATTTGCTTGACGGATAATTTATTTAGGGTGGATTGACTATATAGTATATCAATTTTTGACAAGTCGTAACCTAAAATGTCATATGTCATGTCGTTCATATTATAACTACATATCATGTTTTTTAATAAAGTTTGCAATAATAATGTTAACAAACCAATGAACAAACCAATTTGTTTACATTATCTAATAGTATAACTAGATTATCGTCACCAAGATTCCTTGCCTAACCTTTGGGTGTAATAATAACTCTCTGATCTTGTTCGTTACAAGCGAACCCTTCTGTGTCCCTTAATTTACCTTTGAATACGGAAACTTTAGAGCTTCTAACATAGATAGTGGTCCCACACATTTTAGTGGGACCCTACTTGTATAATCGTGTTACGTAATTTTCATACACTATGTATACCGACACAACTGTAGGTATTGCGACTGACTGATAGTAGCATTTCATTCGCGATCTTTCGAAAAAGTTCCGTTTATTAAATTGCTAAAAACATTTACTTCACTGCTTAAGCTGACAATCTAATCTGGGGTAAGTTACGTCAAGATACACCCACGGCGAAAAAAACAACTCAATTACTTCAGCAATTCTGAGAAAATTAAGCTCAAGATATTTTTAACGTAACCACAGACAACGGTGTACTGTGTATGTTACTCAGGTGTCATTGAAACGCAAACAAAACGAGGCAGACCTACTGACGACTTTTATTTAAATATTATGCTCGTGCCACTGTATTTTCGATCTTTTCAGGAACAACGTTCCTAATTATACGAGTATCTATATATTTGTCTGTGTGTGCGTAAGTCTGTGTGTGCGTTTTTTTTCGAATTTTGACTTCAGATTCGGATTCAGCATAAAAAAGTAGAATAGGAATGTTCAGGAACTCCGTTCCTATCTCTTAAGGAACACGGTCAAAATGGCCGACAAATTAAAAAAAATAATTGAATTGTTATATAATTGATGAGCCAGGTGTTCCACTGGCAATGCAAGCTTGCGCATTCTCAACTGGTTTGTTCTAGCGACACGATAATCCTCGACCAAGTGTTTCTTCGGATTTTTCAATTAAATGCATTTCTTTTCATTTTTATTATTTTTGAATTTTATAAAATTATACAACAACAATTGAATGCGAAGAATACCAAGATAATGGCATTTGAAAGAGAAATAACCAGAACGAACACTAGGATTACGGTTGATGATGTAGTGTTGGAGCAAGTGAATGAGATTGCATATCTTGGAAACGCTTTTAGCAGCAATGGAAAGTACACCGCTGATGTGGAGAGACGAGTGAGTGCAGGGAATAGGGTGAATGAAACGTTGGGTAAACTTCTAGTCAGCCGAAATCAAAGCCAGAAGGCACAGCTCGCTGTACACAACGCGGTGCTAATCCCAACGCTAACTTATGGAAGTGAGAGCTGGGTATGGCAGAGAGAGCCTAAAAGTAGAATAAATGCCGTCGAGATGAGAGCATTGCGCAAAAGTTGTGGCATAACGCTCGCTGACCGCTTTCGTAATGAAGACGTGAGAGAAAGAGTTGGTCTGAAAGAGAGTGTCGGTGTTAAGATAAGAAAAGGCATGCTCCGTTAGTTCGGACATGCAGGACGAAAGAATGACGAAACAGGTATACATTACCAGCAGTTGCTTATAAATTGATTTTATAATTATTTAGGGGAATTTTTTCATTGAAAATGTTTAGGAGTAGTTATTTTTTATTATATCACTTCCGAAAGAAGGATACGACCCGTCTGATGTGAAGTTTGCAGCACCATAATTATGACACGCTACCGATTATACTATCCAGGAGCTTCCTGGTAACCTTGCTCATTACGAAGTAGATACAACTAACCTCCATGAAATTGTTATTTGACTTTTCCCTGTTAAATTGGAGGTACCTATTTCTCCGGTCGGGCTGGTTCCGATTAAGCCATGGCTGTTTCTCATCAGACCCTAGTTCACTGATCTTCGGGGTGCACCACGAGGTGTAACATCAACTTCACCGACATGTATGTTTTTAACTTCATAACTCACATATATACGAAATGAATATGCATCAATATACTCGTATAAATATCAAAAATACAATCTTCTTCAGTTTGATACAAAATTATCTAAGCGTTAGTGCATTTAGTACCACATTGATACATACGCTGTATTTGATGTTCATGATTACGATGATGGCAATCACGTCCTTATACACCTCGGGTCTGGTCATGAAACACAATTTTGAGCATTCTCTTTCGATTGAATACAACTCGAATTTATTCATTGCGAAACATAAATTATAACTAACCGAGGTGGCATTTTGCCTTTTAGGCAAGTTGCCAAAACTTTCCATTTTAATGGATACGAAAATTCCATTTATTAAATTTCTAAAAAAGTGACTTTAGTACTTAAGCTGAAAACCTAATCTGGCGTAAGTTACGTCAAGATATCACCACCACACATGAAAAAAAGGAACTTATTTACTTCAGCAATTCCGGAGAAAAGATTCAAGATTTTTTTAATGTACCCACAGGCAGTTGTGTTCTGTGCATTTTATTCAGGTATCATTGTTTTAAGCCATCTATAAAGACTGTAAGAGAGCTAATAAAGAAATATTATTATTATTATTATTGAAACGTAAACACAATGAGATAATTTGAATTTCGACTTTCATTTTATTAGTTTGTTTTTCTTCCCCAAATACCCGTTTTGAAATCAGTAGTAAAACTAAATTTACCTAAGCATATTACTGAAATATTATTAGATTGTGGTGCTAAGGTTATGTGAGCTAAATGTGCAGATACACCAAAATGGTTACAACAAACGTGTTCATTAGTTATGTCCACAAAATTGAACGACATGGGTATGATGGAATTAGCCGAGATATGATCTCACTTACTCTACCGCACGCGTTGGGAGTTTTTACCGATGTTATAAACCAATATACTACGAGTATAACCAGTGTAGTACCACATCAGACTCTGAAGAGCTCTACTGTACCGAAATTAAACCAAGCTTGAGAACTTACAGTCATTAGGTCGATAGATATTTTACATACTTTCAAAAATGTATATGCCCGTAACGCACGTACACAATCATCGGGTTACCTATGCGTGTTACCTATAGTTGCATGATGAAAATCACACTCCATCAACAATACACACAGGTCTAGAGAAGCGAGTCTAGTTAAGAGAGGTTGGGCGCATCAAAGCAGCCCGTCTGGAGAAGTACCTCCACCTCACAGAAAAGTACAGCCAAATAACAGTCTTCTAGAGGGTTGTTGTGTTCCCGTGTGTGAGTGAGATCTCCAGTAAGCTCCTGAGGAGTTGCTGCATTAGTGATACTAAATGTATTGCAAGCGTTCATAGGCTGCGGTAACCGCTTTACATCAGGTAAGCCGTATGCTTGTATGCCTATCGACGTTGTATAAAAAAGCACAACGGAGAGAATTGCACTTTCGGTTCGTTTTAACTTCGATTAACATGTTATGTTCAAGGTAATTTAATTTAGATCTCATTTAAAATCCTCCCCTCAGTGCTCTCTTCGATGTGCGATGACCTATAGACGTTATCTGTCTATATTCACCATCGTCAGCGTTACTGAGACCGATAGCCATGCGTCAGTAGTGTCTGAACGAGCACATACGCCGATAAATTCTAAGAACAGTCTCATTCACTCAGACCGTACTTACGCCAACGCCAGTTTAGATTGGAATAGTTTTGCATCTTTAATTGCGATGTCATTTTATACAGTTTCATTATCGTTATCGCAGAGTTAGTAAGGGCATATAGGCAGTTTATAGTTGAGAAGATGTCACTAATTAGTTAATTTATTAATGTTCATTGATAGTATATTAAGTATATTGAGGACAATTTAGAAATTACAAACAAGAAATAGAAATTACAAAATTTCTTTGCTGCTTGTATTGCATGTATAAGTTGACAAGACTTGACTTACGTAAATGTTTATTTGAAACTTATAGGTACGCAATACACTCACTCAACTCTACCTCACTATTACCTGAGCTTTGTTAAATAATAGGTGGGTTGTATAGGTGAAGTAGGCTTTAGTTCTGATGATGATAGTTGAGTCAGTTAGACTTTTTTTATACCACTAAGGTGGCAAACAAGCATACGGCGTACCTGATGGTAAACAGTTACCGTAGCCTATGGATATTTGCAACACAAGGGCTGTCACTCATGCGTTGCCGACCCTTGATTACTGATGGGCTACAAAATTACCTTTGCCCTCAAGATTATTTTACATATCGAAAAATGCATCTTGTTTTTTTAATTCATATTACCCACTAGTGGTTTAATGACAAGGATAAATCTCTACATGGTACGATGTATCTGAAATTTAAGGCAAATAAAATATTTTTATAATATATAATACGTTTCTTATTCTCTAAGTTTTTGAATTTTTCGTCTCACCGTTCTTGAAGAATTAAAATATTACTCATTTTTGATTGTGTATTCTAATCCCATACTTAATATTCTAGTTAGGGAAAATTCCAGAGGAGCCTTTCTCAAAATATGCCAAATGTGGTTAAAAGTTTTTGCGGAAATCTTTGATTGATGCATTTATAAACTTATTATTTAATGATGTTTTTTTAACTGTATTAATGTTTTTAAACATACTTATATTAAAATCATGGTCGCAATATCTTAGACCACTCGAATGTAATCACGATAGTGGGTATTATGAAGATGACATGGCTTGATTAATTGTACATGTTATGAATTTGTTTATGAACAAGTGTGATGGAAATAAGAATTTCCGAAACATAGTTTTGTATTATAACTGTATAATAAAGCCTGATATCGTCGGTCTAAATTGTTAATCTAGTAAGTTCATTTTTTATGCATATTCACTCTTTATATAAGTCAAAAGGTTTATTCTATGAAGTTATAGACATATCTAATGGTAAAGGAATAACAACAACATCAGTCTAAAAAGGTACAATTCCCGAAAACCTGCTTTCTGGCCAACAGCAAACTACATTACGAAAATCTGCTAAATCCTATTTCGCCTCAGGTTTGGACTGATAACATTCTGCAAGCGATATGATAAGCAATACATACAATATCAACATTATATGCCTGACTAATTATCAAATATTTTGACAACAGAAAACGTAGATACCCGAATCCCAGATTGTCTGTTTATAATGTACACAATATTTCTATTACGAATGAGAAAGTGATAACAGTACCTTCACAAATTACAACTAATATTTTAAATTCTGACAATATAAATAGCTAACATGTGTTTCTCACTCAAATATATGAAGCAATATTTTTGGAACATGCATATTTAAAACTTAAAACTGTTTTCAATATCCCAGACATATCGCCAAACGTTTTATTATCACACAATGTAAATTCCAGACCTATGTTAATTACGAGTACACAACTAGTTGACACCATTCACCATGTTGCACTTTATCCACCGATATCGGATGATAGTGAGACAGACACAAACGTTTACTTTATTCTGGATTCTGTCTCAGACTCGCTTACCGAAATCAATAAAAATAAGAAATGATTTATTGTTTATAAAAAGTTGATTTTAGAAAAGAAGCCCCGAGAAGAACGTAAAACATATTTTGGAAGAGAGAAGAAAGAATTTGTTCATCTTACAATGAACCATAAGAAACACTTTCAATTGAATCAAGATGCTTCTATCAGACTGAAAAGTATAGTAATTTAAAATTTTAAACAATAGATGAGTGATCATAAAGTAATTTTTAATCAATTTCAGAGTTTTATTTGGGGTAATAAAAGACCGTCGTAAACAGATGGGTAACTATTGTTAAGACAGTCCTGACTCGAAATCGAAACACCAAGGAGTAAACAAAGAGAGCTCAAACCTTTGTTTATAATCTAAAATGAATAATTATAAGGTCAAAGAATATTGAATAATGTTTTTGAATACTTTGGATTAGATAGATAGCAATGAATCAATTCTTCATAAGGCTTAGGTATAGGGATGAATTGTAGTAATAGTTCAGTGGATAAAAAACCAGCCAATTAACCAATGGTCCCTGGTTTGGATCCTGGCGTTGGCCTATACCATTAAATTCGTCCTTTCGGATTTATGTACATATTTCTAATTGTCACTTCTTCGGCGGTAAAGGAAAATATTATGAGGAAACCCTCACGTGTATTTCAAAAGACGTGTGATTTAACCTCAGAAAGCTGTGATTATTCCTGTGGGTTGTGGATGTCTGATGACAGTCGCTCCATGTCAAAATCCGTATCATCTCCAAATCCTTAGGCTTAGGTATCCGTTACCGTCCGGTATCCATCGCCAATCCCAAAGAATTAGAAAACGGGATAACGCTAGGAAGAAGATATACAAGTATAAGAATGAATGGCGACCCTTACCAAAAAGGGGGTCTTTACGATGTAACCTGGCGTGACCATTGACTGACTTAAATCAGTTGCATAAAAATCAGTTTAAAAGTACTGTATGGAAGTTTGAGAACTTGCAGTAAATAAAAAAACTCTTGTATCTAAAGTGTAAAATTTTTTGATAAATTTACTTTAGAAATCGATACCGAAGAGGATAACTCTAAATTTAAATACAACATTATATTTTTCCGAAGTTTCTGACAATTTTGGGCAATTTTTGTGATTTGGAATTATTAACTACGATATACTAAGTGGTAAAATAATGAATGGCCCTCATTACAATAACAAAATATTAAAAACTGCTTATAGACATTAAATATCTATCGATTATAAACTTAACTAATTTACATTCCATATTCATTTAAGACTAAGACTGCTATATCTTCAACCAAATTGAAACTTCAGCACGAAAAGAAGCTAAGTAATTATTTTTCTTGATGTTCTGAGCTACAAATAATATATGCAATTAATAACTCTTCCAAAATAATAAAGAAAGTTACAGGAACCAACGGTATTTTTAGAATTTATATAGCTAAAAATAAAATCAATTTCTTCAGTTTCTTCTTCAAACTTTCGGCGATATGGTTTTTAAAACTAGGTCAATCTCCTATTTATAAATATAACCACGCGTTCGAATTTTTCATATCACTCGTTGCTATCCCCGCAACAACTCTTCATCTTTTTTTTATACAATCGCTTATGAACGTTTGTAATACATGAAGTATCACTCGCGCTATGCCATCTCTGCTGCTGACACATCAACTCATTAGAAGCTTAGTGATAGTCTCACTCACTCACAGAAACATCCTCACAGGAGTTGTTATTTGGCTGTGTTTTTCTGTGAGTTGGAGGTACTTCCCTGTAGTTGCTGTAGTGAACTCTGATTCGATAAACTGTGTGAAAGCATTTTATACTGCCTCCAGGAAAGGATTTTTTTTTTTACAAATAGAAAATTGTCCATATCACGAAAAAAATGGTAGTCAGTTGGAACAAGGTCTAGCGAGTACGGAGGATAATGTATGGTTTCTAACTGCAGCTCCTGTAGAGTTACAACTGTCTCTGGTGCAGTGTGAGGTCATGCGTTATCATGGAGCAATAATGGTGAAGATCGATTCACGAGTCGGGGCTGTTTCACTGCCAGTTTAGCCATCATTGTCTGAAGTTCGGTACAGTAAACATCTGCTGTTATTGCTTGACCAGACCTGAGAAAGCTGTAGTGAATAACGCCACGAAGAAACCATCACCTTTTTATTGGTAAGCTTTACTTTAGGACACTGTTGCGGCGTTTGACCTGCGGTCAGCCATTGCATTTTTCGCTTACGGTTATGGTAAAGAATCCACTTTTCGTCACATGTTACAATTCGATCTAATATTCCTTTATTTCTGTACCGATTCAACAAGGCAACACAAGTTTTAACACGCGTTTCTTTCTGCAGATCAGTCAAATCATGAGGCACCCATTTTTCATATTTTTTTATCGTATTGATTTGATGCAATATTGTAGGTAAGGTAACGTTTAACCATGCCGCTAATTCCTGGGTAGTTTGACTCGGATCAGCTTCCACCATCTCCTTCATTTCAGCGTTATTCACCTGTGTGGACGGTCTTCCACGTGATTCGTTCGTCAAGTCGAAGTTTCGATTACGAAAGGGTTTAAACCAAAAACGCATGGTGCGTTCATTAGCAGTCTCCTCCCCAAACACAGCATTGATATTGCGAGCCGTTTCTGGCGCGTTAGTTCCGCGTCGGAACTCATATTCAAAAATTACTTGAATTTTCGAAGTACTTGTCTTTCCCGTCTAAGCTGAATAAAAAAAAAACAATGGAAATTCGAAAATCAGATGTTGCAATTTTTTAAAAGAAAAGCCTCATAGGTATTATTTGCAAACGTTTCACTCGAAAATCTAACACCATGAATGTATAATGTCAATTCAAAGTACATATTACTATAAAACAGTAATTTCATACTTTAACCTCTATTATTAACAATAATCGGAAAATTTCATGCGTATCTGACGGACAACACTACCACCGCGAGCGCCTCCTCGGCTTCCTGTTACAAACTTACGTCCCTTTTCACGAAATCATTCCCACAATTATTTCATCATAACATAAGTCATACAAAATCTATCTCAAACAACAAATTTTATTGGTAAAAGGATTTTATTGCTTGAGGCTTAAACTTGAAAAGCTTGAACATGGCATATGTTGTTCATAATTCAGTAATCATTTTTTTTTATCAGTTGTAATTACTAAAATACATAATAATGGTTATTAGGCTGTATGGCGGATTTTCTTAAGCCTGCTATTCATTTCACGCCAGTAATGAACTTTTATATTAATTTGACGACCTACATCTCACTAATCAATAAATCCTGGCTTCTTTTTCCCAAATTCCTCCAAACAATTTCAAGCCTGTATGTGAAAAACGTATTAACTTATTCATTCTACGTCACTGTAATCAGAAATTATTGCTTTTCAGACGGAAAATGTGTGAGTTCATTATAAATGCGAGTTCCCGAATATGCTGTAGCATCGACGTTAATTTGTTCCTCTTTTTGCCTTTAATTCAAATTTATGTACATGATTTTTATAACATCTGTGCAGTAATGACAGAATAATAAGTACTTACTACAAATGGGGCCTGGATATTATTACTGCAACACTTTTCATTTGGTCCAAAATGCTTGGTATTGAACTGAAATGACTTTAAATCGTAGGAAATATAAAAAATACGAAGGAAAAGATCATATTCCGGAATAATAATAGGTATAATGAAAGACGCATAATTATTTCACTTCTTTATTCCTTAAGACTTAACATCTTTCGTCTTTTTATAAGAGCCGAGCGATGAGAGACAAGTTACATAATAGCATCCCTTAAGTTTACATAGCTTAATCACAAACAGCTGCGTACAAAAATTTATCTACATTTAAATTCTGTGTAACGTATTCGGTAACCTAAGGGTCTTATGATTACCCCAACTAGTTCTTTCATAACTACTATTTGCATTTAAGAAAGAGCTTTAATACCTATTGCATGAAATGAAAAATCGGCCAAGTGCGAGTCGGACTCGCACACGAAGGGTTCCGTACCATCTATAATATAAAAATGAATCGCTAAATGTGTTGCTAAGCGCAAATCTCGAGAGCAGCTGAACCGATTTCGTTAATTCTTTTTTTAGAATATTCCTTGAAGTACGAGAATGGTTCTTACGAAGAGAAAAATTTAAAAAGTTGCCTAAAAGTACGGCAAAACAACGTTTGCCGGGTCAGCTAGTTATCGATAAAAACGGCAAAAAAATCACGTTTGTTGTATGGGAGCCCCCTTAAATATTTGTTTTATTTCAATTGAATTATTTATTCTTAAAGTGAATATACAAATAAATATTCTGTGAATATTTCAAGCGTCTACCTGTTGCCGTTATCAATATCGAGCAAAAATGATCAAAAAAATCACGTTTGTTGTATGGGAGCCCCCTTAAATATTTATTTTATTCTATTTTTTAGTATTTGTTGTTATAGCGGCAATAGAAATACATCATCTGTGAAAATTTCTACTGTCTAACTATCACGGTTCATGAGATACAGCCTGGTGACAGACGGACGGACGGACAGCGGGGCCTCAGTAATAGGGTTCCGTTTTACCCGTTGGGTATGGAACCCTAAAAAAGGATTTTCAATATTACAGTTATCAAAGTGGAACTTTTGCACATGTTGCTGGAAGTTTGCAGAGGTTAATTAACGACTTCAGTAGTATTGTACCGTTAAATCTAGGCTTTGTTGCGATATTTGAATCCTATCTATCTATAACTTCACACTAAAACCCTCGCGGGGTAGGCAAAGAGAACCGAGCGCCACGTAACTCGATCCTTACATATCCCACTCGCTTCTTTAACATTCATTGCACTTTTCATGCACGCTCGCCGGTTTCTAGCGCTCCTGACATCACCTTTTGATAGAACACGACCAATTTTATCATGGTAGGTAAGTACTAGACCTTAAATTGAATTTCATTATTTAGTATAATCTTTAGCCGTATTTATAATCTAGAAAATTTACTTACAGCATATTGTTAAATAATGATGTGATTCTTACTTACTTCCAAAATAGAGTAGATTCAATTTTGACTGTTTCATGTGTGTTTTGTAACATCTCGGGTAATTGATTTGAAAATTATTTTTCAAATCCTTTTGGCGCGTTAGGGAAAATGATGAGAGTGAATTTTTATTACACCGACATCAAAAATCAACAACACGAATTTGGTTGGTAAATGTTTCTCAAGTATTAAGTATTACGTAATTTATGAATCTACAATACGTGTTTTATATCAGTATAGATTAAAGTATGTGTATGTCTTTAAATTATATACAATGGCGAATAATATATATTGCAAATTTATTATGCAATCGTTTTTTTTTACGAACGTAGAGTGGGAACGCGAGATGAAAATTTGAACTTATGTTTGTTTTGTTACGCGATAGAAGCATGTTCCCATATGAAATTAGTGAAGTTATAATTTCACAGACTTTAGTTTCCAGGTCTTAATTTTCCACTTCATAAAATGTTGCTAGAATTTTTAATATTGCTTTCTGGAGTTAGCGACGCCCGCTGTTAAACTATCGGTAGCATCTAATGAATACTTAGTTACTTCTTCATAGTGTTACCGTGTTCCCTAATGGATAAAGACTAGCGGGGTCCGCTACCTAAGACTAAAGGATTTGGCAAAGATACTGATTTTGATATGAAGCGACTGCCGTCAGACCATCACTTCCCAGAGGGATAATCAGACTTTTCTTAGGTTAGATGACACGTACTTATAAATCTAATTTCTTGGACGTGCGGGTTTCCTAACGATGTTTTTCTTCACCGCCGAGCAAGTAATAAATACAAATATGTACATAAATCTAAAAACACGAATGTAGTACATGCCCTCACCAGTATTCGAACTCGGACCAATCGATTAATAGTTCTTAATTCACCGAGCTATCACTGCTCATTTAGTTAATGTATATTTTGATATTTCATAGACAACTTACGAGAATAAGGAGAGAAGAAGGTAGTGTATTAAATATATATATTTAATACACTACCTTCGCATGTTTTAAAATGAATCCTAGGTAGGTAGGCATGTAGTAATTATAAACTAGCCTAGAATATTTCAATTTAAAAATCAGCTGCTTTGATAGGGGCCTAACATTTTTATATTTTTACTACGTTGGGAGGGATAGAAGCATATGGTCTTTACCTTAGTCTTGACATACAATAAGTATCGTTCGCGGGTTACCCACCCCTACTGCTAACATAGAAACTCCTGAGGAGGTTCCTGGTAACCCCGCTCACTCGTAGTAGCACAGTAATCTTCCAGGGAGTGGTTACTTTGTTTCGTTTTTGTGAGGTAGAGGTTCTTCCTCAGTCTGGCTGCTTTGATGCACCCTACCTCTCTTATAGGAACTTAAATTCCTTGATTACAAATCGGGGGCAAGTTTGTGATGGCGACTTGTAGGATTCTGTTTGTTCTGCTGTAAACCTGCAGTATGGAGCCATCGATCTACTAAATATATTTACTAATTAGAATAATAACTAACCTTAGCGGATAGTTGACGGCACATTTTGGCTTTGCAGTAGTAAATACAAATGGACAAGTTGATCAACATCATACCCTGCGTCAATCACTTAGAATAATTTTCAACCGGTATTTAATTTATACATGTTTTGTCACTCATAAAGAGAAGATAAAAAAAAGAACGCATTTTGGATTTTCCTCCAAAATCATAAAAATCCTATAAAATATGAAGAAAAGTATTTCTGTAAAATATGTAGGCAAGTATTCTAATTTTGCATTTTTCAGGTTTTTGGGATTACATACCTACTTCGGAGATAAAGCGGACGGATGATGAGAGGGGGCAAAAATTTAACATAAAATTAAAATTCAGTCCTTATATTCTAAACAAAAAACTCATCCTTGACCTCCATAAATGACTTCATGTAATAATAATTCATGCGATCTATTTTAAAAAAAAATACTTTTTACACCGTTCTTATTGGGCGTTATTTTTCTTGCAACACTAGCATTATCGCATGTAAGCGACACTAAAGCATTACCTACTCACGAACTTTATGTTGAACTTACTCACACGTAGTAACTTAACAATTTCGTCAGATCGTCATTTGCGTCATTGGCGGCTTGCATTACATAAATGCTGTTGATTTTAGCTTTTAAGATAGTAACAAGCTGCTTAGACGTTAAGGTGATTAAAACTATTTTGAAGAATGTACAATGAGTGCAAACTCAAAAAGTTGACTGTGCATTTCGTAGTGATCATATAACCGTCTAATTCAATGACGAGAATATTACACGTAATCAATCGGTTACTAATACTCGAAAATATTGAGCGTATTAAATGTATGTAGTTGTATAAAATGACAGTATAAAAGCATGTTATGATAATTTAATTTCCGTGGGAAATAATGGATATAATAGTTACGATTTCAAATTTGTGTTTATTTATTGGAAAATGAAATATTTGCGCTATAAATTTACAAATATAACCGCAATTTAACAGTCTATTGTATGTATTATTTGCAAAATTTACATGTGTATCAAGGCGATTTTATTGCGAGTAACAGAAAAAGTATTTTTAGATATTCATTTTAAAATCAGAACTCTTAAAGAGCTAATTAAGCTCCAGCGGTGTACGAAACAAAAGCGGGATTTGAGTTGAAGCGAACTTTCATTTTGTAGAGTCGTACCGTCAGAGAACCCATCTGATACTTTACGCGGCGGCTCCTTTCAATGATTATAACAGCTACCTAATTTTACGGTAACTTCACTAATAATTTTGAATTCGCAAAGCCATCATTTTCTCGTTTAATATCGATTAAACATGGAAGATTCGTTTACACGAATTATCTATAATATTTTTCCATTATTAGATTTTTTTGCCACTTGATTACTATTCCAAGAGACACTTTTTTTATCTAGCTTCAGATATGATATTTGTGTTATATACCTATCTATGAATGTAAAACAATATTCAGTTCTATTACGTAATATTTAAAATTATCATCAATTATTGATCTGAGACATCTATTGGCACGCCGTGGCAGTAAAACCGAACCGCATGCCGTGACGACAAAGATAAAAAAAAACAACGCCCTAATCCGCGCGTCTGTGCGGTTTGAATCCAGAATTGCAGTCAACAGTGTTGGACTGGCAGGGTCGCGGCGTGCACGCTTCTGGTACCGACCTCTGGCGATGGCGATTTGTAAAAATAAATTTATTTTTGGAAGTTTAAAAATCATACATCAATTAATTTCTGCTGAATGAGCGCATTGACATAGCTGTGAATTAAATAGAATCTATCAAATAATATCTCAGTTAATCCAACTTTATAGCAATGTGCACTGTTATTAAAAATAACTAAACAGTTTGTTATTGCTTCATAGAGTCACTTTCTCAAATACGTTTGTAGTGGGTGGTACTGTCAATTTAAGAGACCTTTTAATTATATCGGCCACATTTTACCGTATTGTTAAGAATATAAAGTCTACGCGTCACACATTTAATATTTCACTTAGTAAGTGAATGATGAGGTAGGAAATCGATTAGACCACAACCGATTTCCTACCTCATTCACCTACTTCAATATAAATTATTGGTAATCGTCTTTAGTTCTGTTCATTGGATTTTAATAATTTCTACTGACTAGGCTGAACAAACCGAAAGGAATATTAAAGGGAAAAAAATATCACAACGATTTATTGTAGTCATAGTAGCTCTATGATCCTAGTCCTTTTATAGCTGGCCAGGTGTCAGATATTCCGTCGTAGAAAAACAAATTGTCTTTATTTATTTTCATATAGACCGGTAACCTCATTCACTCACATAAACACAATACAGGTTTTTTGTGAGGTAGAGGTATCACAGTCGGGTTGCTTTGATGCGCCCTTACTTTATTCAAAACACGACAAACAGACATTTTCCGACTCACAAGACGAGGCTGAGACAAAATAAAAGCATGACGGAGCCCTAACCGATCAAGTCTCTATTCACACTTGACCGGTTTAATACTATATTTGGTCTAGAATATTAAAAAAAATATTCAATTTAGAGTTGTGTTTTAAACGTCACCAGTAAGAACACGACGCAGTCATTTCCGTCTGTCGCGAGCAAGGCCGCGGAACGAACGTCGTTAAATTAGATGACAAAGATTATGTGACGTCATTTTATTGCAATTTTACATTTTACGGTCATAAAAGCTTATGAAATATAACTAGCCTTTTACCCCAGAATGTTCGCTTCAGGGAACGTTAATGCACATACATTTTCTAAGCGAATAAAGAAATCTTCTCTTTGACTGTCGACTTAAACTGCGCTAATAATACTTACGTTCATCTTTTTTTTTGTACTGAGTCTGTAATTTTCTATAATTTAGTCTGGCTCTATAATTTATGATCTATTTTTTGACAGTATGTTGTTCCGTTAACATCACTTTATTATTACTGATTACAAATCGACTCGTCCCGGCTTTGCCTGAACAAATTTTGCTTTCTCGTAAGAAGAGATAAACAGCCTTGGTTATGAGCGGTTTTTGCTTGTTTTATTACTGCACTAAACAAATCTAAGATTTCTACATCTTCTCCCCATTCTTATATCCTTTACTTAGACCATCTATTCCAAAACAATATAGTTTTAATCGAATGCTTTTATATATGAAACACTACTAGGCGAGCTGACATATATAGACGTTCAGTCATTTCAATGGGCAATATTTGCGAATTAAAGTTCGAATTGCTTGAACAGGGTGGATGTTTACTTAGACCATCTATTCCAAAACAATATAGTTTTAATCGAATGCTTTTATATATGAAACACTACTAGGCGAGCTGACATATATAGACGTTCAGTCATTTCAATGGGCAATATTTGCGAATTAAAGTTCGAATTGCTTGAACAGGGTGGATGTTCAAGCAATTCGAACTTTAATTCGCCAGATCTAGCACCAAGTGACTACCACCTTTTCCCTAACCAAAAAAAAAATCTTGCAGGATGAAGCTTTCACCGCAACGAGGAGGTCATTTAAGCGGTAGACAACTATTTTGAGGACCTTCATAAATCGCACTATAGGGATGGTTTAATTAAATTAGAACACCGATTTGACAAATGTAGTCTTGAGATTATGCTGAGAAACAAATAAAAAAATTAAATATAGTTTTCGTTGAGAGGCCCGACCCTCGTACTAAATAATTGCACACTGATTTACGGTTCTTAAGACTACAACCCCTTTAATTAATTGCGAATAACCGATAGTTGCATGAAAAGAGCTATGACTATTAAAGAGCATAGGGTGTAAGGATCACACAACGCTCTTTAACATTCATAGCTTGTGTGGCATTCTACGTTTATTGTAGGTAATTATCCAGTTATTTCATTCTATTCTACAAACTTTTCTACGGCGCCTTTCCTTCTCTACTCGTTCCTTATTTTTCCTTTATTGCCAAATCCTTACCTCGCAGCCTGTTTATTTCAATTTCATATGCTTATTATGTTATGAGACTTGTTATGTTTCTGTGGGACGTCATTGTATGCCTCTCGACGTTGTATAGAAAACGTTAGCAGATTCCAAATCGGGTTTGCACGACCTGAATGTGTAAAAATTCATTGTTCTAAATGTATAGCAGACGGAACCCGATAAAATAGTATATTTCATTACAAGTGCGGAAAGCCTGTCATTGCAAAGAGTTCCGACAAAGGTCTACCCGAGCCGAGGCGCAGCCGAAGGTGAGGGTTGACAGTCGGAATTCTTTGCAATGACGGTTTCGCACGTGTACTGAACAACTATTTTTAATACAGTTGCGAAAAAATGAAGCAATTTAATAAAATAATAAAAACACAATAAACTCAACTAACTAGGAAAATGGCACCAACCGTAAAAGAATATAAGCAGAGATTTTCTTTTGTTTTGTTCACCCATTCTGGGTAGGCAAAGGGAACTATGCCCATACAGCCAAGTCTTCAGTAGAATTTTTTTATTGATATGAAATGAAAATGAAATTTAATGAGATGAAATGAAACCTAACCTAACTCACTGAATCAAATCATTAAATCTGATATTGAAACAAATTAGTAGCTTCTTTTTTAGAAATATTTGCATGAATCATAAAAACTTCTATGATTTTTTTTAGTAAATCTTTGTGGTTGGTTTTTTCCTTTTAATAGACATTATTTTGACAGTTGGGAAAGGGAACGCACGAGTTCGGAAAAGGTAAAGAAAAAGCTCGAGTGTGTAATAGCCCACGTCCCGAACGCTATACGTCCCTGCAATACGCCACTTTTTGAGCAACTGTATTAAAAAATAATTTACCCGTATAAAATAAGACCTAAAATATATAAACTTTAGGTCTAATTTTATACGATAATAACTTGAAATTATATCAAACAAGCCGGCTAACAACTTTGTGCACTAAAAATGCTCTCAACATCTTAATTGTAGGAACATGACATGCTCGATGGCTCAGTCGTGAATGACGCGACCAACGCTCGTGGGTTCGATTCTCACACAAGACAAACATTCCTGTGCATGATCATGTGTGTTTGTCTTGATATGGATGATTTAAGAGAGGTAGGTCGCATCAAGCAGCCCGTCTGGGGAAGTACCTCCATCTTACAGACAAACGCAGGCAAGTAACAACTCCTTAGAGCGTTGTTGTGTACCTGCGCGTGAGTGAGGTCACCAATAAGCTCCTAAGGAGTTGCTGTGTAAGCAGAGGAGGCATTGCGCAAGTGATACTTAATATATTATAAGCATTTTTAGGCTACGATAATTGCTTTACATCAGGTGGGTCGCATGCTTGTATGCCTCCCGAAGTTGTATAAAAAAAAATAACATCCAACCATTATTTGTGTTAATTAACCTGTTATTTGTATATAGCCTTTATTATGGTACTTCCCCAGTTCAACTGATTGATTAAATTCTATTATGCACTATCCTACGTTTGACAGAATCTCGTGTTAGTTAGCATGATGCACCACATGCAAACGGGGTTCGCTAAGTAAAATGATAGTGAGAGAGACTTACAACTTATGTGATACATAAAATAGGGTACAATTAATACGTTACACAATATGCCATTGCACTTTCTCGTGTTCCATCGTTTAATCATTAGCAGATGCCGATTTGTCGGTACGGGCAATAGAAACTTTCCGGAGGTCAACACTACAGAGTAGGTACTTTGTATTACAGGGGAAGTTGACATTTTCCGCTTATAAACATGGAGATAATTGCAGGAAAGTAGGGCTTTGTTTACACTATAGCACTACATAAGTTAACTCTGTATTGAGAGATGCGATAGGTGTTCAATTTTCTATAATGTGGACGAATTTGCGTTAATATGAAATATATAAAACACAAAAATTGTTTGTACATATGTCCGTTATAGATTTTGAAACCATTCTGTGCCCCAAACCGATATCATTTAAAAGGCAAATAATGCGAAGATAGTTTAAGGCCACTAAAACAATGCATTAGGCACATTCGTTCCATTCATGAAGTAGATTTTCAACCTCATCAAAGGGTGGTGTTGTAATTAAAAACATTACTATAAAGTTGGCGGCTTGCTCTAGTATTGGAACGCCGAAAAATCATTATGTTACACACTTACAGAAAAAACTCAAAATATTGTTTATCCGCTAGCATTAAAGTACAAAAGTTAATAAATAAACAAAATTCTCATTTTGTCCAACAAATAAACAAAATGTATTTCTTTTTCTATCGTAGTAGCACACGCCGGATACACGGCGTTAGTATGAAACATTATTAAAAAAATGTACAGAAATACTCACAGAATATAAACAAACAAAATTATCGTAGGTATACTTTTGTGTAGTTGCTAGATCCTCATTCGAAGTTAAGAAGTAGTTGCTTGTTCCCGACGGACATCTAAAACTTTTCTCAGTAAACATTGTAGTTTGAATATAACACATTGCCAGATATGCGGAAAGTGCTTCGTTGGCGATGCGGTTTTGTTTGTTTCTGTTTTTGTTAATTGTTTTATTTAGAATATTGAAATTTTACGCATTAGCTACTTTGCTAGATATTTTTGGAGAGTATAGGTATACCTTTATTTAGCATATTATAAATAAGTTAGCTTCTAGTTTAAACATAATTAGCTATCTCTCATAGCTTTAAGAGATAGACTTGTAAATCAACTTACTTGTGACTTTGAAACAAAACTAAGCTCAATTCTAAATCAATTGTACATATATAAAAGATATTTCTTGACTATTCTTATGCATTGGTAAAGTAAGTAAGCATTGGTAAAAAAGTAAAGATTGGATTGCCGCTTTTAACGAACTGGGAAATTTATAAAGTACCTACAACATTTGAAAGATAGCTTTTGTATTTAATATGTTGGAAGACGGAGCTAGAGGTGCTTCATTGTGGAGTGCCATTTCATTTAATGACTATCATTCCAAGTTCCGCGCTCGCGAACTCTTAAGGCGTTAAGAATAAGAGTCATGCATATATGGCAGTAATCTAAACCACAAGTTTCTGAGATCATAACTCTCTTATACTTTAGTCAGAATGGTGGAAACTCTTCTCAGTTACAAATTACAATCTCGCAGTTTATAACATTCATTTAATGAAAGGGCAGAAAATAATAAGAAAGCTATTCGAAGGCTATTCAATAGATAAATAATGCATTCAAAACCATTCACTGACTCGATTAGAGGATAGCGTGAAATATGATAAAAAGTCAGCAAAAATGGAGCATTAAATCTGGAACTTACTAGGAGTTTTATTGGAGTACTGAAATTGATTTTAGCGAATCTAAATAAATAACAAGCTTACGTTTGCACTACTCCATAAGTGTGGATGATGAATTCAGAGAGATAGTTATATAATGTAATTGTTAAATCCAGGCGTATATTCTGAACACATGTGCCTTATGTACTCGTATCAGAAAGCTTTAAACTGATATTGGAAGTCTCTTCTTCTTCGTTATCCCATTTTCCTAATCCATTAGGATTGGCGGGGTCTACTGATTTTTGCATGAAGAGACAGCTGTCTGACTTCCGCAATACATAGGGAAAACCAAATCATTATTAGGTAAGATCACACGTCATTCTAAATATAATTTCTTGAACGTGCGGGTTTCCTCGCGATGTTTTCGTTCACTGCCGAGCAAGTGATAATTACAAATATGTACATAAATTAGAAAACACGAATTTAGTGGCACATGCCAAGATTCGGGGACCTTTGGTCAAATAGGCTAGTTCTTAACCACTGTGCTAACTGATATAGAAAGTACGTTACTTAATAAGTAAAATGGCGTGACTATTTAATAAAAAATAAAATATGCTACTACATTTATATAGTTATTACCTTAATCACAAGTCATGATTATTTGAATTAAACCATTTTTAACGGAAGTATCGCGTGTTTTATTTATTTTGTTGAGCCTGACGTTTTGAATGCTTTGCAGCATCCATGGTCGCAGAAAGAAAAATAAAAATGTTTAATTCAATGTGTAACAATCGCGAAAGCCTAAGACAATATCATGATTATTTATTAATCATTAGCAATTTTCAGGTAGATCACATTATTTATTTTGCAATTACGAATTAATGCATACCAATATTATAACAGTTTCAATCTCATTTAAATTTACGATTGTCATATTAGTAAATTTCTTTATTCAAATCATTTTATCCATACATTTATATATCACACATAATCATGGAGTAATGGCCGGGGCAAGCTTCATGATTACACCTATTATTGATAAAATAATTCGGTACTATCATTCGGTATCACGCCACTTTAGCAGCCTCACCGGCTAAACTGAAGATAATTTGTAGCGGAGTTTGTGATTATAAAAAATGTGCACCATTTTAGGTCCATGATATTAGTCTATAGCTTAGCCAGTACCTGGGCTGCTACTGAATGGCAGACAACAAATATTAGCTGAATCCGGCATCCAAATATTGGAGTAAAAAACCAATACTACATGGAAAAATTACTTTCATACGAGTATATGGACTCTGAGTTGATTCGTCAGTGAGCTACTCGTAGCATGAAAGGACTCTCTTTGTAGATATACATTTAAACTAGTGATTATTAAGTTGCATATTTATGGTTCAATATTAAAAAAAAAAATTTATGTGACAGTATATAAGTGGTTTTGAACCGAATTAAATAAGGAAGACATTCTACCTTCTAGTATGTTTTTAGGGTTCCAGAGCTAAAAAGGAAAAACGGAACTCGTATAGGTTGTCCGTCCATGTGTCAAGATCCTCTTTCTCTGGAACGTCTGGAGATCATATCATCATCATCATATCAGCTGTTGGACGTCCACTGCTGAACATAGCAGAACACTGATGTGCTCATTTCTGAATCTATCTCGTACAGAAACTTCGAGCAATTAATATCAAATAGTCAAGTCTGTAATCCCTTATAGAAGTGAAAAAATCAAACTTCTAAGTTAGCGTAATCAAATGATACGGCTATTTATGCCACATATTTTGACACTCGTAATGGAATGATAACCTATAGTGTACTTCAAGTTGATCTACAATCATAAAATTTGGCAAGAAACAATGTTATGTAGCGCAAGTAAAGTACATCATAAAAAAAAATATTTTATTATTACCAACCTATTTGTCATTGCTAAATTAATTGTGGCCTATGTCGATATATTCCAACGGCAAAGTCAAGTTTCTTCCTTAATCTAGTTTATCTTTTCGTTAGTACCGGAAGCGATCAATGGATGGTAAGAGGCATCTTCAACCTTGAACCTTAGATCTCATCTGGTGAACTCTGTCTATCTCGAGCCCTTAAAACACCGAAAGATTTCGGCTAATAGTTTTCAATGCCTAGATAATTTTACAACACCGAACGATATTAACAGCAAGCTTATGGAAACTGCTCATGCAGTAAGAGCAAACTTATAGTGTCGTACGACAAGAATCCGAAAGAGTCTCTCGAGTAGCACGTAGAATCTCATGCAGGTCAGACGTGAAATATAGTTGCAATCTTCAGCTCGCACGCTAGAGTATAGACAGCTGAACAGACAGATTCTCAAATGCATATAGCGGGACATGCGCCAATTTAGTATAATTTTTATTAAAGAGGCGACAGAGCGGAACCAAGGCTCCAAAGCATTGTGGCAAGTGGCAAAGTTAAATAACGAAGCTTACGAACTGACACTAGCTCTATTATTTCTACGAAGATTGAGATTCTGAGTGAGATGGGAAAAAAATCCTGGCCAATAGTCTGTACGATATTAGTATGACTTTCAAACAGTTTAAAAATTGGAAAGCACTTAGTGAAGACGGAATTATGGCAGAAGGCAGAAGCTCAGAGTGCTATGGATAGAGGGCTTCGCTCCATAACTGAATCAGAAATGAGGATATCCGCAGTAGAACTAAAGTAATCGACATAGTCCAAAGGATAATCAAGATGAATTAGCAATGGGCCGGCCACAGTGATCGCAGAACCGACAACCGCTGGGTAAAAAAGTTTTTCGAATACCGTCCCCGTACTGGTATATGTGTACAGTGTGGGATAACGCCCCACTAGATGGATACGGGACAGGCTCACCACTCATTCCGACCACTGTGTCTCCTGTGTAGCCAGAATTGACAGCGGCGACCATAAAAAGGCAATGAACTCTGAAGTTCACTGCTGTCCCGGGAGTTAAACTACAGCTGCCTTGGAACTCACAACGAATTTAATCAGAAGCAATTTTTAGGAGTAGGAAGTTTTGGAATTGCCTTCTCCTCTTGGCAAAATTACTAGATACTAAAAGCCACTAGATGAATAGACGACCTCATAATTTTTTTAGTAAGTTAATGAATGCAGGTGGCTTAGGATCGAAGAGAGTGACTCTCTAGAGGCCTATATCCAGCAGTTGACAAGTACAAGGAAATGATTATGATATGATATACGCCCACCGATGTACACTTGACCTAATTTGAATGCTTACCTAAATCATATATTCCTAAGCCCAATACGAGAATTGGTTGTTCCTATTTCATATTACTAACTTAACAGCACCAACATCCATTTGCAAATATAACTGTTTACAGCTTTTGGCCGCGTCTATTTGTTAATTTCAAAATGGTCTAACTAGCCCTTAATAATTTATACACTTACATTTGCAGACTCAAACGCAATATAATTAGTGCACACGCTAATAAACAGGTGCAGAATGCGTTACTCTGTGCATAAATTAACGCGATGTTCCGCTCCGGTTCATATCATACTGTACTAGTTAAATGAAGCTTGCAACGATCATTACCGCATATCAGTTACTTACTATTATTTAATGAATGCCCGAATTGAAAGGTTTTGTTAAATACTCCAATAATCTATAATAACAACCATAATGACCCCACAGACAGCTTGTGGCGAGCTGGTGATGATTAATGACGGGTATCCGAATGCGCAGAGAGTCAATCAGGGCCTTAATTTCCAGCGTGTCTTCGTCAGAGTGGAAACTCAAGAAGGCCTGTAGGGCTCTCAGCTGTGGCTAGCCTTAATTGGCCGGTCCAGAGAGCAACCGATTGAGCAATATGCTTTTCTACGCCTCGAGCAACCTCGCAGAAAGCACGGTACACCTCTCGACACCCTGAATCACGTACGCCGGTGTTGCCCCAGCAGAATTTCTTTGGGTCCATCCAGTGAGCGGCGAGCCACCACCTGCCGGAAGTAACAATCAGATATGATAGTTATAACTGGCGCCCGTCCCTCTTCTGTAATAGCCCAATATCAATAATCCCTCCAGATCACATTAAAATAGAACATTAATTCGCAATAGTCTCGATTCCTGCCGAGACCTACTCATTGGTATATTATTCGATAGCTATTCCTTGGATCGGGTCATAGCAAGTGTACATTATTACATCAGTCTTTTCAAAGGGGCCTCTACTTGTTCCATCCATATCCCCGCGCACGCCTATCAAATGAACGGGATTAATAAGGGAGAATGGGCTCCGGTATATTATGTGTTTCATTACAGTTTCGTAAATTCCCGTAATTTTCCCCCTTACACACCTTAATATACTACTGACCAAGCGGGAAGATTTTTCCATGACCTTGCTTTAACATATGGTCTGACGCAACTGGTTTCTTCGCCCACGCGGGTGCCAGACTTAGGAACATGCGCCCTCCCTTTTGTATCTTCTGCTGACCTCTTAACCTGATAACTATCATATATCTGCTGGCGCCCCTTCGGATCCTCTGATCACTACCTGATACGAAGTGAGGTGTCACTTGCACTCCTAACGCGACCTCGTACAGCAGGCTGCGGATTGAGAACGGCTGCGCATTTTTTTCTCCTCCTACCCCTGGAGGCAGGTTTGCTTCTCGCTGGACGATCCCAGCACCTGTCCCGACGCTGTCGCCGATATGACTCTGCAGGGTATGGAACTTGAGAGTTAGGAATATAACTCTGCGGTGCTCATAAGTGGCAAGTCCCGCCCATGGTTCGATCGAACTTGCAAGGATGCGTCTTGACGTAAACAGGATTCGTATCGAACCTTGTCCAATGCTCAGGCAGCTGGTGTTTTAAATACGAGTTCACTTTAAAAAAGCCGATCTCCTGGGTTCTCTTTTTGCATCCAACTCGACATTTGATGACCAGGGAGGTATACCACTGACCATCTCGCGGTGTGAGAGCTCTATTCCTAAAATTAATTTCTCGCAAAAAGTTGTTCGTAGGGCCCTTATCTCGCTGGACAATTATGAGTCGAGCCTGCCCGATGGAATTCCACTAATTGTGTTGAAGATGTATGCTCCGGAGTTAGCTCTTATTGTAACGCGCCTCTTTCGGTACTCGCTTGGCGTGATTCCCAGCTCATGGAAGGAGGCTTTGGTACATCCAATCCCTAAAAATGGTGCTTGCTCTGATCCGTCCAACGATAGGCCTATAGAAATAACTCTCATATTTTCCAAAATCAGGGAAAATATGACCAATCAGCACCTCTTAGATTACATAGAGGTTCGCCAGCCAACTCTTAGATTACTTAGAGCAGCCCAGGCTTCCGCCGTGGCCGCTCGGCTGACGATCATCTGGTATACCTGACTCAGTAGTAGAAAGCAATGGCGAGGCTTTAGCGTGGGCATGGCAAAGGGGTTCGATCGGGTGTGGCACAAAGCACTTGTCTCGAAGCTTTCTGCTTCTGGGCTACCCGAAAATTTTGGGCGTGGATTGCCAGTTTTCTCATTGGGCGGAGCATCAAGGTCGTTAACGGTGCGTGCTCGGATCCACTGCCCCTGAACGCTGGCGTTCCACAAGGTTGTGTGTTGTCTCCCACTGTGTTCCTTCTGCATATCAATGACTTGTTGCACGTGCGTAACATTATTCATTGCTACTATTGACAGTACGGCGGACGCAAGATATACTGGTCAAGCCATTATCTCTCGGGATTGCGTCAATGAGTGCCGATCATAGCTTGTGTTCGAAATTGAGACATCACTAGAACAGGTACGAGAGAATTGGGGTAGACTGAATTTAGTTCAACTTAATCCCCTAAGGACACCAGTGTGCGCAATTACCGCGAAGAAGACCCCATTTGTCGTAGTTCCTCGATTAGAAGGTATACCCCTCAGCGTTACGCCTTGCATCGTTATCCTGGGTGTCGTAATATCGAGCCATGTTCAGTTTCAAGGTCATCTGGAGAGCAAGGCTAAGTTGGAGTCCAAGAAGATTGGTGTGATCAATAGAGCTAAACAATACTTTACACCTCAATATCGCCTTCAACTTTATAAGGCCCAGGTTCGGCTTCACATGAAATACTGTTCACATCTTTGGATCGGTGCGTCACAATATTTGCTTACTCCATTTGATCGCATACAACGTAGAGCAGTTTGAATCGTCGGCGACCCAGTGATCTCCGTACCACTCGCCACAAACTTATATTTCACCCTCACCATCTTGATGAGAGGCAATCCACTGCAGTACGCTTTTTGAGGCATTTTTTACCACGTACGGTGAAATTGTGGAATAAAGTACCCTCAGCGGTATTCCCGAACAAATACGATATGGCAGCCTTCAAGAAAAGTGCCTGATTCCCAAAAAAGTCTGGCAACGGATCAGTGACCTTTTGATGTTGCCGATGTCCATGGGCGGTGGTGACCACTTACCATCAGGTGATCCATATGCTCGTTTGCCCCCCTTTAATAAAAAAAATACTTTTTCAGGTTAAGCAATTTTATAGTTTTCGTTTTGTCCTCTATCTAGGTTTGTTTAAATAGCTTTCATAGATAAATCTTATAAAAATCGATAAGTACGAAGGATCTCAAAAGAAACAAGAAATATTTTGTTAGAATGATAATTGACTTCACAAATTTGAAATGAATTCAAAATTGAATTCACACAATTTTTAATTCATTTCAAATTTGTGAAGTCAATTATCATTCTTAATAGTAAAACTTTTACATATTATATTGAATGTACGAAACGTACTGTTCAGTTCATTAGTATTCAGTATATTTAATAAAAATCATGGAATCGTAATGAATAAGCTCACTTATATAATAATGCTAGTATTTAATTTTACATAATAAATTCCTCGTACATTAAATTAATATTTCCCTACAATTCAAAGAGTAATGTCATATAATTAGACATCGGATATTCGGATGTACATTTGCCTGCAGTTCGCTATTTCCCACGTAAAATTGCAAGTTATGAAGCCGATTTTAAATACTATATTTTGTAATAAAATCCCAGGATCCCGTTTGCTTAAACTCGCGGCTTATTCAAATATCCGGGGAGGTAAAAACGTGAACTTTTTATATAAAAATGCTTTCTATGTCAACTAACTATTCTACTTTAGATTACAGGTGTACACAAATTGTCGCAAGTATAGCTTTAAGAGAAAATATCCATTGACATTTGTTGCTTGTAATAAGGTCACCCATCGATCATATCTCTAATAATAAGATTTTGTATGTCAAAGAGTAAATAGGAGGAAGTTTTTCTGATCGCGGCGTACGTTTCTAAAAGCTCAGCATCTACTCAAGAGCTGGAATAGTTATGGGAGTCCGTAATTATTCTTTTGTTACCTATAGAGAATTAAATGATGATTATGTGTGGAGATTTAAATGGTTGGGTTGGGACCAATTAAGACAGCTACAACAAGCTGTTGTGTTTTGTCCGTATATAAAATATAGGATGAGACAAGTGAGCCAGACGTGTGTATGCAATGGAAAGAATTTATTATTAATATTTCTTTTACGACATTATATTAATATCTAAGTATATGTCGTGGCTAAATTATTAAATTAATTTGACTTTGTAATTCTACGTAGAATAAAAGATGACAATAGAATGGTATAATATAATGGTAAAAAATAATGTGAATAAGATAATTGTACATAGTTCAGCTTTCATTATGCAACAATTGTTAGAACTTGAAATAGTTATGATTAAATATACACCGTTCGATTGTACTTCTTATTACGAATCTAATCTAATCTTATTAAGAATGTTACAAAGGTCAAAGTACAAAGCTTGACTTGACCTTAGCTGTATCATAAAATAGTGGTTTTAAAATTTTTCCATGTACCTCGATTCCCATTCCAAAGTTAGGGCTGCCTTGGGCGATGTACAGCCTTTTTCAATCACCATCAGAGTCCACCAGGGTTCGTTTTTTAGTTCGTATTTTGTCCAGCGTAATATTAGACGTAGTGTCGGATAGCGTCAGAGATACACATGAGCAGCCTCCGCGGTTGCTCGCCCGCAGGGCAGCTGCGGGGTTATTGTTATTTTTTTTTTAAATACTTTGAGTTTCAAGCAAATTGTTGGAACTATTTCCGAGATAAGTACTCGAAATATATTTATATATTACCGGAATTGCTTATTAAAGTATTTTCTTGCTAACGTTATCCCGTTTCGTAATCCATTAGGTTAGGTAAGTCTGCTACTTAAGCTTGAAGATTTTATGAAGATACTTATTTTGCCTTGGAGCGACTGCCGTCAGACCTCAACGACCCAGCGGAAATACAGACCTTTCTTAGGTTAGGTCACACATCTTTTTACGAAATATATTTTCTTGGGTTTACGGGTATCCCAATGAGACGCTAAGCAAGTCATAATTACAAATATGTGCATAAATTCAGAAACACGAATTTTAATAGCTTTCTGGCTTTATAGATTGGTTCTTTATCCACTAGCTTATCACTACCCAATTGCTCGTTTAAAGTAAAAAGATTAAAAAATATAAGCTCATCAAAATCAAATCGATGGATAGTCCTTACAAACCAAATTTTAATGAAAATTAAATCAACTGAAGTATTTAATAAATTTAAAACATCTGATGTAAATTTATACAAGCATTCCGTATGGCTCCGTCATATGCACGATGGACCACGAACATACAGGCAGTCAACCATTTTAAAAATAACCGTTTTAGATGCTGTTGTGACTGTTGACGCAACCTGTACCACGTACCAACTTCACTCGACCCTACTATGATTTTTGACGTGAAAGGTTTTTCTCTTTCATTTTGGTCGCTTGAAAAACGAAATGTAATGAAATAGGCTAAGATCACTTCCTTGTACACATGCGTATCGTAAAGGGATCACGAGTCCTGTATGTATTTTTGACTGTTTAGATATTTAATAATTTTTGCAATATCCGCCAATGATAAAAAAAATAAATTCAGTGTGGTCTAAAATTCTCTTCATTCAGCCTCTTCATTTTAGCCACTCTCAAATGATATACATTGATACATATCTAAATGATTTGCATTTTACATTTTACAATGATTTTTAGAAAGTAAATCATACTAAGTTGCAGTTATCTTAAAATAATATACATATGGCAAAACACGGTAGCAGTGAGCAATATAATCCAATGTCGTACGCGCTTTGTAATTAAACACGTAGCTGGGCGCTCGTAACTAGGAACTAAAAAGAAACTACCATTTAATTAGTAGCTTATGTTGCTGAGTGAAGTTCACTGTAATGAGATTACCTGTATAACTACTTTCAGTGAATAATACAGTACGATACAGCCCTCTCGATAATGGGAAAAGTTTAAATCAACAGAAAAGCCTTTGTTCGCCTAACTTCCATGGTTGTTATAATATCGGTTTCAACTGATCTGCCTTTGTCTGACGCCATTAATTATGAACGTAATATATAATCAAAATATCCAATTCGACATTTTATACATACTAGCAGTTAGCCCCGGCTTTATATAAGTGACATCTGAATTTTAAATAGCCTTTGTCATTCTGCCGTCTTCAAACTACCTTTACACGTGTTGATTAGTTTTGATGTGAAAGGAAAATTTCAATACCACAGTTTACTATCTATGAATAGTGTTGTGCCCATAGACTGCATCGTCGGTTCTCAAAGTAATGTACGCGTGAGTATGATGCCTACTCACCTACAGTTGCAGTTAATGGAATAACCGGCTAAATGCGAGTCGATCTCGCACGTTAAAGATTCTGTACCACTGCGTAGAAAAAAAGCTGAAATAAACAGGTTATTTTGTGTCAGACATATGGGCTGCATATAAAACGGTTAACGCTGCCTGTGATTGCTTGCAATACAAGAGCTTTCCGCGTTGCTAGTCCCGCTATTAACACAGTAACTGAAATACAACAACCGACAAGGGAATTTTTATTTTTTTGTAAAGTGGAGGTACTTTTTCAGCCGGGCTATTTAAGAAACCTGTAACCCTAGAGAAACATACAAAGTTTTTACACAATGCTGAACCAGCTCTTACTCTATTATCTATTCCGCATATACCTACTTCCTTATAAACTTTTATTTTTTGACTTTTGAATATAAGAAGGATAAGGAACAAAATACACTTTCGATTTTTCTTTGTTCAGACTTCTGAAAAACAAACTCATTTTAGACGAAGCCGAAGAATATAAATTTGATATAGTTTTCACGTTTAAGCAGGACGATTACTATGTCAATAAGTGACCAGCGTTTATATATATATATATTCCTGAAAAAACGTGATTTTATAAATATATATATATATATTTGTAACACATTTTTTCAGAAATTACACTTATATAGATATACTTAAAATTCGAAACTTTATCATAATTTGATTCAAATCGTTACAACCATTTCTAAGATACACGAAATATACTTATGTAACAAGAATTTCTTGGTAATGTAATAGGATAACTTGTCATCTGGGCTGTCGTTAACATATCATTCAGATGAACATTTCGTTCGGTTAGATACTGCTTCTAATTGAATTTCCTTAATGATTTTTTAAACATGACTGACACTAACGATACAATTAAAAACACTGAAAAATAATACTCTGATCACGCACCAAGTTCACATAATTTAACGGGACTTTTCACGTTCATCTAATTTTACCTAATTTTTTTGTCCGAAAGTTCGCCGTCAGCTTTGTTATTGAAATTATTTTGAGGGTCTTTTCAAAACTTATACGTAGACATCATTTATTGACATTATTACCCAAAACTACTTCATATTTTAAAATTCCCTTTGCAAACTGTCTTTACATTTCTATCACAATTTCAAATAAAAATTTAAGATTTTGATTTTACAAATGATTTCAATTGTTAATGATTATTGTACGGGAGAAATATGTGCTATTTTTCACCAATATAACGTATATAGAAATACAACAACAGCCGTCTTAGCGCTGTGCAAACTTACTTAGAAAATCTTATAGTAGAATCAAATATAGATAATGATGTCAAGAACGAGCCTGGCCGGATCTGCCAAATCACAATTGAGTGTTCCGTACTTCACCTGGAAATAGGTGTATTAATATATCGAGTTAGTGCACACTTTCTTTCCTTCATCCCGTTTTAATTTCGTTCTTTTGTTAATCTGGTTGTCACTGCTGCTTAACTTTGTTAAGTGAATTAATATATAAGTATCTATCGTCATTTTTGTTTTTGATTATTAACAAGTAATCCTCTTGTATGTTTTCTAGTTTATACTGCGCCACCTATCTGCCTGAATTTTATTTTTCTTTCCTCTACCCTAAGGTTGTCTGGAAGAGATTGCTATGCGATAAGACCGCCTTTTGTACATTAATTATAAGTTAATTTCGTGTATTTTACTGTTTCATGTGGTGCAATAAAGAATATTGTATTGTTTTGTATATCACATTATTTTTGATGGAAAGTTTTTCATTGTAAGCAGAACTCAAATTTACGTACAGTGAATGAAGACATAGTTGAAGTTTGTGTACTGTTAGTTAAATTGCTGTGGGATAAATATATATTCAGAACCAACTTACCCTTTTTGTTTCCATTCAAATCATTTATTTCATTTTTATATTTTATCTAGTCAAAATGAAATTAATGATTTAAGGATATTTTTTGCAAAAAAAGTACACTAATCACGATTCCTTTCGTTTCTATTGTGAGTAAGAACATTCACAGTCGTGTTCCAATATACGATACGTGAATCACTTGTCACACCCTTCTCATATGTTTGACACTTGTAGGAAAAATATTGAGCAAACGTTCCATGTACTTACTTGTACTATGCAAAAGTTCCAATATTTTACTAGATATCGAACATTATCCACTCAACAAAACATTCTGTTAAATAATAGTCAAACGAGACACCGGTACAGGTTTGCTTGTTAAAGTTTTTGATGTGTAAATAAAACATGTAAATGGCATCTATTTTCCAGTGTTATATAGGTAAACTTTTATCAGCGGTAATAATAATCGAAGATAACAGAATGGATAAATATATAAAAAAATGAAATGATTCTTTAGTTTCCATTAATATGGGGGCATCGCGGGCACTTAGGCACGCTTTACATTTTTTGAAATACAATCTTATTTAATTCTACAATAAGCTCTTTTACTGAGTATCGTTAATGTGCTTACAAGGTGCTTAAACGGAGAAGTTGTCATCTCTGCCGCACAATTTATGAACGCAGTAAGTTCCACTTACTGCGTTTATGATTGTATTAGATATTTGCGATGCTGACATTACGATCTATAAGAATCAAAGACCCGTTTTTTTCTATCTCGCTTGGCAAGGCAAAAACATGTTATCATAAATGCAGTAAAGAGCATATTTTAGGTTTATTCACATAGTATGATCGCAGTAAGAGCACTTAATAACTTGATATTATGTGAATATTCATGCTTACTTAATTTACAACACAACAATAGTGCAGTATGTGCCAATTATGGCATTCTTGTTATGTTTCTTCAATTATTCATTAAATATTGCACATAGTATAAGCGCAGTAAGTTCACTTAATCACTTAATGATATGTTTCCATAGTAAAAGCAGATGACTCGTAATTAATATTAATGCAGTAATTACAATTTATACTGCGTACATAGTAAGGTTCGTCCGATTGTTGCATAGGTGCAACATGATATGAACGCAGTCACTGACAACTACGGCATTTATGGTACGCGCGCGTATTGGTTTACATCAAATACGATTATTATTTTAATGTCATAAGATCATTAAAGAATATCATAAAAGAACATATAAACAAATACAAACCAACCATATCTCATTACAGACGGGAACATGCACCTAATCGCCTATACTTGCCCAGTGATATTACTATATAATCGATGTACGAGGAGTTTTGTTTCGAATATCCTGATTTTAAAGTTTCCAGTGAAGTATACAGAAAGGTGGTTCGCAAAGACTTAAACATCTCCTTTGCAAATTTAGGGAACGAAGAATGCGAAAATTGCAGCTATTTTCAGCAACACGATAAGAACCACGTAAAAAATTTAGTTGACACCTGTAGTATGTGTGTTGACTTTACGGAACATAAAATTAAATATACGACTCCACGACAAGAATATCAACGAGATGTGCTAGTTAGTAGTTATTATTAGTTAGTTAGCTATTACAATAAATGATACAATTTATTTTTCAGTTGATCTTCAAAAAGTAATTATGTTACCGAGAATGGACCAATACAAAGCCGCAATTTTCTGTCCCAGAATCATAGTTATTAATCAAAGCTTCGTGCCACTAGGCTTAGACTCAAAACATTTACCTGTTGCTGTAATTTGGCCCGAAACAATTTCAGGCAGACGCCAAGAAGACATTATTTCTGCATATCGTGCCTTCTTTTCGTTTCATCGAGATATACCGAACGTAGTGCTGTGGGCAGGTAATTGTGCGTCGCAAAATAAAAATTGGACCTTATTAACATTCCTAGTTTCCTAATCAACAGCAACGAAATTGCTACTCAAACAATAACAATTAAATATTTTGAGCCTGGGCACACATTTATGTCCGCTGATAGTTTCCACCATCAAGTGGAATTGTCATTGCAACGAAAAAAGAAAGTCTACGATTTTAATGATTTTTCCGACGCCGTAAAGAAATCTAATTCTAACAAAAATGTTGTGAAAGAGATGCACATAACAAATTTTTATAACTTTCAAGACGAATCCTCGCAGGCCAAGCTAAAAAAGTTAGAACCCCGATTATATTTAAAAAATATAATGGCTGTTGTAGTACGAAGGGGACATTTTACTTTATTAATAAAAAAGAAGCATGATGATGAACATCAACAACATTTAGATTTTTTGAAGTTTAAAAATATATTGAAAAGATATATTCCAGAACCAACTCCAAAATCAGAAATGAAGGGAATATCAGAAGCCACAAGGAATGCAATCAATTAAAAGTTAGTTCCTTTGATGCCCCAAAACAGAAGGCGATTCTGGTATAATTTACCGGTATCAAAATCTGCTGACGTAGATGTAGGTACATAAAAAATATTGGTTCTCACATTGATTTTTTACTTCTATTACAATTTTTTTATGTCAATTTCATAGCCACTCAAAGAGTACAAAAAATTGTGTTCAAAATAACAAGACTGAAGTGATTTAGATCTAAGATAGCGTTTCAGTATTTTTTTAAATTAAATTGATATAGTTACCAAATCTGTGATTAGTTAAGTAAAACTATGTAACGAAACTAAGATGCTCAAAATATTTATAAAACTTCAATTATGAATGCGTCATTTTTAAATGTGATTGTTAAAATTTTTCTATTTCGTAGGTACGCCCTATGCGTATGCGTACTAATTTACATAATCTTATGACATTTAAAGTTATATTAATGTTTATGTAAAACAAGCGGAGTTGTTTTTTTAATGACTTGTATGGTCTTTATTTTATTAGTTACATAAGTTCCTGAAATGATTATAACCTACTAAACCTCAGATGGGTGCCATTTTGCACCTAGTCAGTTAAAATGTGTCTGTGATTTATTAAATAAAGGGATCTCGATAATAATTTGTAATCCTTGTTTCATTTACCCATTGCTCATTTGGTAAAGTTCAACGTGAAAGCGTTATTGTCATAAAATAAACGCAGTATAATTGTAATATTACTGCGCATTAAAAGTTTTGATTGGTTATTTTGTTTCATGCTCCCACTCATGAATGCAGTATGTTGGAAGGTACGGCACATATATTATGTTGTAAGATCTAAAATTACATCGAATTATTTAACATATGTGCCGTAAGTACAGCAAACTACGGATAAGCGCAGTAAGTAACAATTATACCGCATTCATGAGTAGAAATTATCAAGTAAAAACTAAGTTAAGCCATAACAGAAACAGTTTTTCTTATATTTCATACCCAAAAATTAATTAAAAAGCTAAAACCTAATATCAAGATGATCTTCGGGGTTTGCTCTTTAAGCCCATATATTTATTTTTACAATTTTTTGCGCAACAAATGTTAGGCACCCGAAAATAAAATTTTAACTTTTACCGCGATTTTCTCGAAACTGTTCATATGTTCTTTACTGCGTTTATAAATTGTGCGGCAGATCTGATAATACACAGCCAGACGATAGTTTAGGATTTAAAAGTCTAAATAAATTGTGTAGAACAAAGTCCAAGATAATTCAATGTCAATTTTTCTTTATTGTACTTTCGCCTACCCCGCAAGTGACCTGGCATGAAGATATCATACGTGTGATATATATACTTCTAACAGCAGACTATATTTTAAAATGCTCTGTATTTTATAGTATACTAGCTATCCGCCCCGGCTTCGCACGGGTGATATGATCGCTACCAAACTTCACAGGATCACCTGCTGGGCTAACCTGAAGATTCACTGAAAATTTCATCAAAATCTACCCAGCCGTTTTTGAATCCATAGAGATAGACATACTGACAAACATTCATTTATATATATATATATATATATATATATATATATATATATATATATATATATATATATATATATATATATATATATATATATAGATTATGCGTATTTCAGAATGCCAATTAGTACGTTTAATATACTCGTAGTTTAATAAACAAAACATCTCAAGGTATATATAAAAATTAAGAAAATGTCACTAAATAATAATTAAAATAATAAACCCCGCAGGGCAGCTTGTGGCGAGCTGTTGGTGCGTAACGACACCACGGGTACCCGAGTGCTCCAGAGAGTCGATCAGGGCCTACGTCTCCGGCGTGTCTTCGTCGGTCGGAGTGGAAATCCAAGAAGGCCCGCAGGACTCTCAGCTCTGGCTTGCCTTCATTGGCCGTCCAGAGAGGAGTCGATAGAGTATATTGCTCTAGCAGGTGATATGCTCCAGGAGTGGAAGTGTTAAAGGGCATAACGCCGCGAGTAACTTCGGAGAAAGCGCAGCACACCTCTCGACACCCCTGAGTCACTCACACCGGTGTTGCCCCCGGCCGACTTTCTCTGGCATTTCGGGGGTCCATCTAGTGAGTGGCAAGCCACCGCCTGCCGAAAGTAACATCAGATATGATAGTTATGGCAGGCGTCCGTCCCTCTTCTGCAATAACCCGGTTCTAATAATACCTCCAAATTTCATTTTAATAGCCCACTTTTTTCCGACATATTTCCAATAGTCCCAATACTTGCCGTAACCTGTTCGTTCGTATATTGTCCCATTGATATCCCCTGGAGTGGGTCACGGCGGGTGTACAACATTACATAGTCTTTCCGAAGGGGCCTCTACGCGTTGGATCCTTATCCCCGCGCACGCCTATCAAATGACCGGGATTAATACCCGTGAGCGAGAAGATAAAAATAATAATTTGAATATATGATATGTAGTTTGTGTGATAAAATACTTACTGTATTAAATTCCTATATCATATTTAGTCTAAAACATCTTCATAAATAAAGCTTTCTTTATTATAGAAGTTTTTACCGCCCTAGTATCAATACTTATCTAAATTCGATAAATGTTGGTCAATTCAAGTATATAATTTAGACCAAAATTGACCTTTAACCTTTTAACGCAGACGAACAACGGTAGCAGCGACAGTGTTAGGGCCGAGAGGGCACTTAATCTGACGCAGACATAAAAAATCTTTACCTTTACATCATTATATAAGAATGGCCTAGAGGTAAAGATGGAATGAATGAAAACATTTCTATCGTGACCGTACTGCCCACCAGAAGTCATTCGGCTATAAATATTTAGTACTACACATGCGTAGCCGGGTGGGTCTTTAGTATCATACGTGGTACTAGTAGGTCTAGTATAATACGTGAACTATAAAGTTTGTGATTAAAGAATCAGATAAGCGATCCCTCGTCTATCTAGCTTAGCAACTTTAAACAGTTTTCAACCACTCAAATTCTAACATTTTGAAAGTCTTGTCTTAGGTTTTCGCGATTGTTACACATTGAATTAAACAATTTTTAACGGAAGTATCGCGTGTTTTATTTATTTTGTTGAACCTGACGTTTCGAACGCTTCTTCCTGCAGTCTTCCTGCGACCACGGACGCTGCAAAGCGTTCGAAACGTCAGGTTCAACAAAATAAATAAAACACGCGATACTTCCTTTAAAAATTGTTTAATTCAATTTTGAAAGTCCTTATCTCAGACACACCCTTTGTTCCGTTTACCGATGGAACTTAATTAGCCTCTCAGCGAGACCCTTTACTGAAATGAACATTTTGCTCGATATTCACTAAAGAATTCGTTTCTTTAAGGATGTCTGGACATTATATTAACTGCATGCCATACCTACTTGTATATTTGAAGTTGTATCCAGCAGTGATGATTTCAAGTATATAAGATGATGTCAGGAGCCCTAGAAATCAGTGGGTGTGCACGAGAAGAGATATGAATGAAACCCTTCGAAACCCGTGTGGTCATATATGACCGCGAAATGTATGGGAAAAGGTATATAACGGGTTCTGAAGGCGTGTTTCCGCTCGCAACTCAAAACAATCGTATAATCTGCACTCGATTATGCGACTGGTTGGGGTGTCGATACTATGGCCTATGAAACACACACAAAGAGTAATATTTTGTCTCAATTTTACAGCTACAGTACTATTTAGTAGTTTTTAATATCTTAACTCGACATGTTAAATAATTTTACATTAATTTCATCATACACTGGATTTACATGTGGTAAATATATAGAAGGCGAAGTTAAAAGTCAGCTTTTATATACTTAAATAGGTAAGCATTTGAAAATTTAACTAAGTCGTAAAAAATAGACTCAATTTTGTTCAAATAATTGTTGCATTCCTTAGGAAAGTTTCTTAAGACCACTATTGAGCTTTATAAAGGATTAGTATGTAGGTAGGTAAAGCAGGGAAACAATCTCCTCCTCATAAAACAGAACTTCATGGACGGTTGTTGTCAAGAAAGTGGGGTTAACAGTAACCTCCCAAGAAGTTGCTGTGTTCGAAACAGGGATGACAATACTTTCCATATTGCATGCGTTCATAGGCTACGGTAACCACTTTACGTTAGGTGGGCCGTAGGCATACTAGCGTCGCCATAGGCTTTCAATAGAGGTAAAGCGCCTCGAAGTACCTCCACTTTACAGAAAACTTACCTCGCACAGGGTTGTTGTATTCCTGCGAGAGAGTGAGGTCATCAGTGAACTCCTAAGGAGTTTCTGTGTGTTAACAGCAGAACCGGCATCGCGCGAGTCATACTTAATGTGTTGCAAGTGTTCACAGGCACGGTAATATCGTATTACATCGGGTGGGCCGTATGCTTGTATGCCTCCCCACGTTGTGTAAATAAAAAAAAGTGCCTCTCGACGATGTATAAGTTGTAAAAGTTGTTTTATGACCAAATATATATATATATATGTATATCCGGGGCAAACCCCCAATAGGTCGTTCACGTCGTTACCGGATATATTATACGTTGACGAGCTCGGTGGCTCAGTCGTGAATGACGCGACTTTGACACCAACGCTCGTGGGTTCGATTCCCACACAAGGCAAACATTTGTGTGCATGAACATGTCTTTTTGTCTTGGACTGGATATTTTAAAAGAGGTAGGGAGCATTAAATCAGCCCGTCTGGGGAAGTACCTCCACCTCACAGAAAACCACTGCCAAATAACAACTCCCTAGAGGGTTGTTATGTTCCTGCGTGTGAGTGAGGTCACCAGTATAAGCTCCCAAGGAGTTGCTGTGTAAGCAGCAGAGGAGGCATCGCGCGAGTGATACTTAATTTATCGCTAGCGTTAACCCTTCGAAACCCGGGTGGTTGTACCGTGTATACGAATACCGAAATGTATGGGAAAACGTATATAACGGGTTCTGACTGCTCAATAGACTACGGTATCCGATTTACATCATTGTGGGCCGTATGACGGTACGCCTTCCGACGTAGTATAAAAAAAAATACCTAGTCAGTTTATAGATACATGTCGGAAATGTTTATATACATTTCCGCGCTCAGGAAAACCAAAGAAGTTTACTCACGCGAGATGACAAGTTCTGTATATGAATGAATACCTAAATGTGACCTGAAAAGCATGTATTTGAGACCTTTGATGTTGCATGTAAGCGACCATAGGTAATTGCTCACCCTTAGGTCGGCCGTATGTTTACTACCTACCTTAGAAGAATTATACAAATAAAATCAAAATTTTCGATTACGTAGAAACAAACATAAATATGGAACATAACCTAATAAGACATAGTATGGTTAAAATGTTCTCCCATTGACTAGCCACTAACAAGCAATATAATTTCTCAATTTTACAGCTAAACTACTATTTAGTAGGTTTTATTATCTTAACTCGACATGTCAAATAATTTCACATTAATTTCATCATATACTGGATTTACATGTGGTAAATATATAGGAGGCGAAGTTAAAAGTCAGCTTTTATATACTTAAATAGGCGAACATTCGAAAATTTAACTAAGTCGTTTTGTTTTCATGTATTTTTCTTTTGGTGCAACAAAGTGTATTGTATTGTAACCAATAGGCTTGAATCGCTAAGATGTTTAGGCGATATAAACATTTCATTTTGGTGAGTGAGGGGACCTTCATGAGCAGTCAAGTGGTTTATTGGTTTGTGATATTTACCATTAGTATGGCAATCTAATCATCGGTAGAATCTCGAAGGGCTCATGTATTCATACAACATATCATAGATTTGATTGAGTTAGGTCCGTCATGGTAATGCACAGAGCATATATTACTATGTCATGGAGAGGTACAATTTGTAGTTTATTTTACCACTAGCTTTTACCCGCGGCTTCGCTCGCATAGATAATTTTTTTTTTTAAGTATCCTATTTTACTTCTGATACCTCCAAGAATATGTGTACAAAGTTTCATGATGATCGGTTCAGTAATTTTCGCGTGAAAGCTAACAAACAAACGGACATTCACATTTATAATATTAGTAGAATGTATATAGTCTTCTTGTGCTCTGTGCTGTGGGCAATTTTACTGAAATGTGACTCCGATAGGGTGGTCGGTAATATTGCCGGTAATAACGGCTATACTGTGTAATATTTTCAGTATAGCCCAGATATAAAGCTACTTAAGTTTGTCATGGCCGATGCATTCTTAGGTGTTCCGGCCAGGTTTGCGAGCGATCGTTCCGCAATAGAAAATACCGCAACATTGCCCCGTCTTGACGCGTCGTGAAGATGCTCTAAAATCCGTAGAGTTATCGTTAATAATGCGTTTCTCATGTTCGTATCTCTTCTTTAAAGTTTTGTTCCAATCTTGTTTATTATAAACTGGTTCTTAGAGAACCTTGTAAAATTATAAAACAATTGTCTAGGTATAATTATAGGTATTACTACTAATACCGTGTCACGTTGATTAAGGTGCGTTCAAATACACAGACTAGCATTTTTTCGCTTCAAATTTTCTTTTAAAATAATAAAAGCTGCTACGACACGTTCAATTTCATCAGCTGTTGCGTTGTGGCTCGATTGCATTGCTAGTGTATGAGACAAAATTATGGGCCATAACGTGCCATTGGTGTGAAAATTTAGAAGTACTAATTAGTAGTACATGATTAATTATTATAGTCTTCGTAATCCCTTTGCACGCTATACATTTTTTTTATTAAAAACTTGTTTACTGTTAAACTATTACGATTCCTATACGCCCCTTCGTGATTCGGCCGACATAATGGTATGAGGTCATATGGAAAATTGTAATACAAAAGTCACAACTGCGTTATCGATCTTAATCTTGTAGGGATAAAGTATCAGTAGTTAGGTCATGGTTGTACTTATTGTCAAAGCCAAGTAGTATCATTTTTTTACTTAACAATATCTGTATAACAATCTTCTGCAATAACAATAGCTCTGTACGTTCAAAACTGTATTACACTAGTATTCTCCAATAAGTTCATATGATGTGATATGTATGTTGGCTTCAAAATATAGTTCTTTCCAATCACCGTTGCGTTTCGAGTATTGATAATATTTGTTCTTAGTGATGACGTAAATATTGGAAAGCCTATCATTGCCGCCGTTCAATAACCGAACCGACTGTACAATATTTATTAAATAAAAATGCAATATACATTGTTTTATTTCAATATTTGCTGAATTTTGCTATCATGTAACATTCATCTAAAAATTTCCAACAAATATGAAAGTGTTCAATGATACTTTTTACTTTTTATTTTTATTAATCCATTTGTAACTATATTATTGAGTTTTAGTGTGTAGTACTACTAAACAAAACTCCACAATTGAGTGTTTTGCTATGATGCCACATAGCATCTTGGAGACGGATCATATCCACCAGAATGATTACCCTAGCTTATTAATGCTTGTAATGCTGAAAATATCGCTCGCGCGTCGTTGTCAGTCCTGCTGCTAATATAGCAACTCCTCAGAAGACCTGACTCGCTCGTAGGATCACAACAAACCTACAGGAAGTTGTTATTTGCCTGCAGTATTCTGTGCGAAGGAGGTACTTCTCCGGTCGGGCTAGTTTGATACGAACTATGAGATAGTCACAACACACACTCCTATAATAAATATAATTTTAATTATAATATTAATATAATTCTGGACGTTATAAACAGGGCTATCTAGTCGTAAATTGTTTTTTGCTGTGACTTCTTTGGCCCTTTTTGTAAATACATAGTTTAGAAAACGCCTACGTTGTCTTGTGACGAAACCGTACCCGTCGTGGTCCTTATGTAGTCGTATAGATAAGACTAGAAACTATTCTTATTGCTAATTAGTCTTCTATGACCGGGTCCGCTACCTAACCTAAGAATTTAGCGAAGATATTGATTTTGATATGGAGCGACTGCCGTGAGTCCTCCACAAACCAGGCGTAAAATCAGATCGTTCTTAGGTTAGGTCACACCAGTTTCGAAATAAAATTTCTTGAACGTGTGAGTTCCTCCGCGATATTTTCCTTCATCACCGTTAGCTGATAATTACAAATATGTACATAAATTCGAAAAGACACATTTAGAACACCTACATATATCATCAGGATTTGAACAATATATCAGTCGGTATAACAGGGTAGTTCTACTTTCATTCCTAATTACTATTACAGAATAAAATAAGTCATCTGAAATTTAAGTTACGAAAAATAACACCTATTAACAATAAAACAATATCTATTAACGTTAATATATATTGTTTTATAAATAGTTAATAGATATTGTTTTATTGTTAATAGGTATTATTTTTCGTAACTTAAATTTACGATAACTTGATCGATACTACTTTTTGGCGTGGTAAGTGTTACATAAAGAAATGTACGTCGATCAATTGCCTTTAAATACTACGTTTGTAATTATTTACCAGTAACAAAACTAGTTATAATTAATCATTTAAACATAATATGTCAGTCTCCTTGAACTAGTCCATAATAGTCAGTTAAAAAAATTTTTTTTTTTTAAACATCCGACGGAATATTGTGACATGAAAAACTTCAAATATTATTTTTACAAAATCCGTGATTTTAAAGCGTAATATGATTATTATATAGAATATTGTTAACAGCATCGTTATTAGTAATCTGTGATGAAGTACAACACAATAATAATTAACAACAATGTTATTGGCACATTCTACTTTATATGTACTTTCTACAACACAGGTTACGAGTGACGACTATTAATAATATTCTATATAACAATCATATTACGCTTTAATGTTTTTGAAATATTTATTTGAAGTATTTTTATGTCACAATATTCCGTCGTGGGTTTTTTAAATTTCGAATTTATGTTTCACTACTGGATTCTTTAATTTTAATTTTAATAGTTTACATGTACATGTTTCTCTTCATATTCGTAATCCATTTTTTAATAAAATAAAAAAAATACAACCGTTTTAGAGAAACATGTGTATATAGCGTCTCCATGATGGTCTGTAACACTAAAACATAGCTACTAAAATATGTTCAGGAGTAAGATTTATATAACCATTTCAAATCGGGCTGTTTCCAAAAAAAAATGTCACAGACGCACACACGAACACCTCTTAATCCAAACGCATATACCGTCTCCGTGGCCGACCGGGTTAAAAAGTGTTGTCTCCATACAGCTCCCTCATGGGGATGGTTTTGCAAGTTTGCTGTAGGCTGCAATTGCGTGTATTCATAGTCGCGTATTATAAATTTTGAATATGTAATTCCGACGTTTAATGCGCTTCACACCTTAGTGTATCAGATGCGAGATGCATACAATTATAGTTAACGTGTCTTTTTATTTAATAAGTATATTATAGGTACGCTTAAAAAGATTTTGTGAACGAATAAATTTATGCAAATATTTATTTACGTTTCTATTCGTTGTATCTATCCGAGTGAAAAGCTCACTCACTGTAACTGAATCTATCATGATATTTTGTGAAATATCACGCAATTTAGACAATCGAGTTTTCGCCCATGACTAGTGCATTTTCATACGCGTACTATCAAATTCCATGAAATGCACTATGACTTGAACTGACCTTTTTATTGCTGGGTTTATTTCCTATGACGCGCATGGTATTTGTTTAATCGCTCATAGTAAATTAATATAGATTAAGATAAAAATCTAAGTTTAATTGGATGTATTTCAACTCTCTTAATAGTTTCTTTGTTTTGCGAATTTCTATTTTTCATAAAAGTAAATTTTGACGTGTAATAATAGGTTTTTTTTAGAAAAAACGAAAACGTGAACTAATTAACAATGTCATTCGAAATAAAGTGTTTCTTAATTGCCCCAACTGGCCTAAATCTGACCTAAACTCAAAATTCAAAATCAAATGATAGGTGAATTCGTGTCGCATGGGCTCTATACTACGTAACTACATTTGTTAAAAAGAAATTTTAATAACTTCAGTGAAAATTTGGTAAAAATGAAATTAAACGTGGTATCTATATGATACACAGAGAATAAAAGTTCATTCTTTTTTTTAAATATCCCTCGCAAAAAGGTACTAACAACATTGACAGGGACTTGTTTATGTATGTTTTAGGGTAAAAAAAAAACCATTTTTATACTCGTATCAATAACCTACCAGTAGACACATGTCACTTTACACGGCAAATAAAAAACCCTTCGTTTTCAAGGTAGGTTTGAGTTCTCATTTGTCATAGGGGTCAGTTACGACCTCCTATTTCGGAACGACATTCTACACAAAAACTAATTTCATTTACAAGTTAGTGAACTCTGACAGACGAACCGTAACAGCAATAGGGTTTCCAATTTTCCATTGTACGAAACCCAAAAAAATATACCTGAACGAAGTTAATAATAACCAGCATGCTTCCATTTGTCACAAATACAATAAACTTTTATACCGGACTCAAACCGATCCTATGCCAAGCATAATTTTGACTAAAACAGAACGTAAATAGAAACCAAGCCGAAGCTAATCTGACTTAAACTGGATCTTAATTGAGTCTAAATCTAAGAATGTATAAAGTTATCTACATGTATTTAACCTATAAAACTTCGGTACTCATCACGAGGACTGAATATTGTCCATAGAAGTGGATTATTAAACACGGTTACTAGTAGGTACATTAAAAAAACCGGCCAAGTGTGAGTCGGACTCGCGCAGGAAGGGTTCCGTACCATTATCTATAAAATCGGCAAAAAAATCACGTTTGTTGTATGTATGTATGTATGTATGTAATATATTTATTCATATAAAGTTACACTTTCATTTAAACCATGCCCCGCAAAACTGCTTACGCAGTTTGACTGCAGGTAACTCGCTTTATATAAACATAGCTTATAAATTATAAAATTAGGTTATATTAATACAATAATTTACGTAAATGGTTACAACGTATCTAACAAGTGTTTTTTTAATAAACTTTTAAATTTAGCAAGTGTAGGCTCACGTCTTATGTCCTCGGGTAAACTATTGAGTAAGTATGGAATTTGTTTTTTTAAAGTTCTATCTCCATAGTAATTTTGTACCATGGGTATTTCAAATTTACCTTTGGACATTGACCTTGTGCCAGTTTTATGTTGCACCAATTTAGTGAATCGATCCTGTCTACTATGATTGTTTACAAGTAGAAGATATTTATGTTTCAGGCTAGCCGGTAAAATTTTACATATTTTATATAGTTTAGAGTATTCTCCATTACATTGATTCTTTGTCTTTTTATTTACGAGTAATTTTAAAAATCTTGTTTGCAATGATTCTATTTTATCTATGTATGTTTTAAATGTTAAACCATAGCAATCAAGAGCGTAACTTATTATGGAATCCACTAGTGCAAAATATAAACATTTTAGTATTGGCAATGGTACTTTAATACTTAAATGATAAAACTTTTCCAGTAATATTCTTAATTTTCTACATACATATTCTATGTGGGAATCCCAGGAAAAAGAGGTATCTATTTTTACTCCTAGGTAATTTACACAATTTACTTTTTCGATAGGATTACACGTGCAGTTAATTTTCTTATTATGGAAGCAATCAAAGCCGTGCGCAATCAGAGGAGGCGGATTATCGATAGAACGTAAATACGGGGAGTGAATAATTATCATCTTTGTTTTGTCAGCGTTTAATATGATGCCGTTATCATGTGACCATTTAACTACCGCATCCACATCCTCTTGAACCCGGCGACACATTTCCGCGAGGTCGGTACTAGCGCTAAGAGTACAAAGGTCATCGGCAAACATGTGGGCGGAGCAGTGACGTAATACTCCACAGAGGCTATTTACGTGCATCAGGTAGCACACGGGCCCACACCCGGAACCCTGGGGGACGCCGCAGTTTACTTGTTTCTCCTCGCTGAACGTGTCGCCGACTTTCACACGGTAAGAGCGTGACCTGAGATAGTCGCTGAACCAAGGGTTCAGCGGCTGCCCCAGGCCGCACTCCTCCATTCCCTTTAAGAGGGTCTCAGTCTGTAGGGTATCAAAAGCCCTTCTAAAATCATAAAAAATAGCTACAATAATTTTTTTATTTTCCAAATGTGCATTAATTTCGTCTGTAAAATTTGATAATAAGGTGTTGGTGCTTTTATTTTTCTGGAAGCCATGTTGACATTCCGTTAAGATATTATTTTTTTGTAAAAAAGTTCCTATTTGATTGACAACACATTTTTCCATAATTTTATCAATACTTGATAGTATAGCTACCGGTCTATAATTCGAAAAGACTTTACGATCGCCTCTCTTATAGACTGGACGAATGATTGCTTCCTTTAATTTTTGTGGAAATTTGTGATATTTTACAGATAGATTCGTCAGCTTAGATAAAACAGGGCTAATCTTATCAACAATTATTTTTAAATCAGACATGCGTATCAGATCACTGCCCGGTGATTTATTTTTATTCATTTTATCAATTATTAGCTTTATATCCTTGCCATCAACCGGTTGCCATCCCATACACACATTCGATAATTTAACATAAGTCTTCCTTTCCAGCCATTTTTCATCACAGGAGTGCTTTATTTGATCAATTTCCTTTGAGAATGTATCAGCAAATTCATTACAGACTGCCTGCGTGCCGCCCTGTTTAGTTATGTTTCTTAAGATTAAATTATCCAAAGACTGCTTGTTTTTACCCAATAACTCATTAATTTTATCCCAAACTTTTTTAATATTATTATTACAATCTAAAATTGTTTTTTTATCATGTTCTACATTACATTTAAAAATTGCTTTTTGACATTTGTTTCTGTACCTAGTATAAGTTAGTCTTTTTACCATATTATTTGGATCGCTACACCATATTTTGAATAATTTATCTTTTTCAATAACCATATTTTTTAAGCTATTGTTTAACCAATACTTTTCATTTCTAAAGTCCCTGTTTCCAGTCATATTTTTTACTTTATAACATTGGTTGTATATGTCTCTAAATAAAGTTGATAGCTCGTCATATAATTCAAATGGGCAATCAATATTTAAGAGATGATCGAAGTTGGTTTCTAATAATTTCTCTCTGACTAATCTATTATCAAGCACACGGCGGCAGCGCTGGGCCGCGGTAGTGGCGGGCGCAGCGTGTGAATCACACACCTCGCCCGAGTGAGCTACATTCGGAGTCTGATTCCATTGTACAGATGCCGCGACTAAATAGTGATCAGATATTTTATGTTTTATTACTGCAGAATCGATTAATGCTGAGGATGATTTAATAAATATATGATCTAAACATGATTCGACTACATTACCCATTAAAATTTCCCTTCTCGTCACGTCTTTAATACATTTTGTAAAACCATGTTCGGCTAATAAATCTTCATAACATTTCACATATTTTTCTGTATCTTTTAATAAATTTATGTTTATATCCCCGCATATAATTACTTTGTCACTACTAGATAATGACTGTAAAAGTTTTTCAAAGTAGGTTAAAAATTCTTGGATTTTATTCTGATTATTGTATCTTGGTGGACGATATATTGAAATGACGTGTATTTGCTCACCTTGCCAGTCGCAAACAATGGAAACAAACTCGGCTGCACGCTCGCCGTTCACAAGGACAGGTTCCTGATTAAGGCGCGCGCACAACCCCGCGCGAGAGTAAACCAACACTCCTCCACCTCTTCGCCCACAACGAGTGTGTACATTAACATCGAATCCAGGAATGCTATAAAATGTTAACAAAGAATAATTGATGTTAGGTTCGGTTATTACTAATACATCTATATAATTTAGACGGTCGTTAAGCGCTACTAAAAGTTCTGAAAAATGCTTTTTTATAGAACGAATATTTACGTGAATAATACAGAGTTCCTTTTTGTAAATACTTTGACTTATCCAATTATCTATGCTATCAGTACATACATAATTAATAGACTCATCGTCAATTATTAAGTCTAATTGAAATGACTCGTTGAATTTTATAAGAATAGTTAAACACAAACATACCACTTATTAGGTAGTAAATAAAAAATAATAAAAAAAGACTTCAGTTTTTGTTAAGTAAGGCCAAGAATTCACTTTCATTACGAATACATATTGACTTTTCACCTTCATTTTTTTTAACTAGAATTTTACCACTTGATACCCATATGTACTTGTATACGCCATGAAGCTGCTTCTTCGTGTTCCACAGCAGGGCTCTAGTTACCTTAGTAAGTGCTTCGTTGATGTATATTTTGTTGGTGGCCGATCCACCTGTGATTTTGTTACTCGTCACCTCCATCAATTTACGGCGCTGCGCCAACCAGGTGTCACGGGAGTCAGCTCCTGAGGCCTTGAATTTTACCACTATTGGTGCCGGTTTTGCGCTAGTTTTCAGAGTGCGGGTGGTCGTGGTTCGCCTGGCCCACTTGATTTCTGAAGTACTTACATTGATTGTGTCCCCAACCTTAGAAATAAGCTCCTTGAGATTTTCATTTGGTAGTTTTTCGATGCCCACTATTTCTATGCGATCATTTAGAGAAGCCTGCTCGAATTCATGGATCTTCTGTTCAAGCGCAACGTTGCACTTCTCTAAATACACACACTTATTGTTTATATTTACAACTGTCTTCTCCAATCTACTGATCTTTTCCCGTGATTGCTGGTTTTCTGCAATTATTGTATCGTACTTATCTGATAACAAGCTCAGACTTTGCGTTATTTCATCAAGGTGTGTTTTTACTTGCGGTATTGCACCTACTTTTTTTTGGATGTCCTTAAGTATTTTTTCTTCAATTAAAGAGACCAGCTCAGTCTTTAGTTTCGACAAAAGCGATAATTCCATGTTTCTGAAATATTCATCTAAGTTCCCCGCCGCCAACGGTAAGGGTGCGGGGGGCGGAGGACTGTCGAACATTGACTTAACAGGAGTATTATCGTCGTTTTTTGGAGGTAATTTACAGGCTGGACACTTCCAGTTTGACTTAGCTTTAGCCGCAAGTTTACCGAAAGAGGTCTTTGTGTATCCAACACAGCCGTAGTGGAAGTTATTTTTACATTCAGAACAACAGATTTTATCAGTGACACTGATGAGCTGTTGACAGCCAAAGCACGAACTCATTGTGTGGGTATGCACTTGAGACGGACCAAAATAATAAACGAATATGCAACGCTAGTCACTCGAGTTTGCGATTAAAAGGGCCCATGCGCCGTGCAGCGGCCGTCACTTACGCGTTTTACCGCAACGTCTTTCACTGTTCACTACTGACGATGCTAACTCAAAATTATAAAATATTCTACACAAATTCTACTTAAACTGACTAATATTGTTTAAATACAATTAAACTACAACATTGGCTGTCACTTGAAATTTCTTCTTAAACAAAATTTGAGAAGAAAGTATAACTTTTAACAAGTAAAACTTTAAAATATCTTGGTGTAAAATAACAACGTGTCGTTCGATAGTAAACGTGCGAGCGAGTGGTATGGGAGTGGTATGGGAGCCCCCTTAAATATTTACTTTATTCTGTTTTTTAGTATTTGTTGTTATAGCGGCATCAGAAATACATCATCTGTGAAAATTTTAACTGTCTAACTATCACGGTTCATGAGATACAGCCTGGTGACAGACGAACGGACGGACAGCGGAGTCTCAGTAATAGGGTCCGTTTTACCCTTTGGGTACGGAACCCTAAAAAGTGTCGTCTTCATTGCGCTCCCGTACGGGCATAGTTTTGCAAGGTTGTCAAGTGTAACGCAGTAGACTCTAATTGCGTGTATTTATAGTTGCATATTATAAATCTTGAATGTGTAATTCTGATGTTTAATACGTTTACACCTTAGTATATACAATGTGAGATTTATAAAATTATTACTTGTCTTTTTATTTAATTATTATATTTATGCAAATGTTTTTGGAAACGTATTTGTAAATATTAATATACGATTTTATCAATTCTATGCATGCGAGTGAACTTTTAACTGTATCACACGATATTATGTGAAATAACACGCAATTTAGACAATCGAGTTTGTGCTCATGTCTAGAGCGTTCTCATTAGCGTACAATCAAATGAAATGCTCTCATAGCTCTGACGATTTGCGCGACTCGAACTGACCTTTTTTTTGTAGTTTTGACATTCATTGAAACTAATGCCTATTTAGTGCCAAACTTTTTGTTATTGTATTTGTAAAAATATAACTAATTTAATTCAATTTACTACCATGAAAGGGAAACATTTACTACCCGTTTTGTCCCATAGTAAACTAGGTAGGCTTTCTTAGTTAAATATAGTAAAAGTATTAAATTGTAAAAATCTCTATATTGCAAATCAAATTACATTGATTCGACTTTCAGTATGCTACAGATATTGAAACTCACGACATTCAATGATAAGATGGGGTTATTAATTCAGTATATCTACTGAATTAATGACACAAAAAAGTCTTACTCGATAAAACATGCGTAAGATACTACTGAAAATCATTAAGTTCTGTAATAAATTCTACACGCCAATATATTTTCAACCTGACATTTCACAAATATATACTTCAAACTACACACATCAAAAGTGTCTAGGGATCAACATATATTTTTGCAATAACTTTTCTCCTGATTGATATTAATTAAAATTTTCTTTAAGGATTCATCAAATAAAGTGTTTTCGTTTGTCTACAGTAACGATAAACCAAGTCACCTTTGCATTAATAAAGAAATTTGCCATTTTCATAATAAAGGGATTTTTGACATTTGAACCAATAACATTAAAGTTCGAAAAAAAGACTGAAATAACAGTTTTCTTTAAAATTTTATTGGGTAACTTAAACAATTAATAATCCGTGTTTCTACCGCGAACACTAACAACACAAGAACATCGGTTTGGCATACTCAAAATGAGTTCATCCAAATCACGCTGTGGAATGGCCGCCCATGTTCGTTGCAACAACAAAAAAAAGGTCTTCTTGCGACTGGATACCCTCCATATTCGGCAGAGCTCTTCTCTGTAGCATATCCCATGCATGCTCAATCGGGTTCAAGTCTGGCGACTGAGCAGGCCAGGGCATGACCTTGATGTTAGCTGCGGCGAGAGTCTGTCTTACAACTCTTGCGGTGTGCGGTCGTGCATTATCATGCATTAACTGAAATAAGGGACCGATTTGCACTTGTAGAGGAACGATGACGTCTGATACAATCATCTCAGCATAAATTTGAGCGTTGAGGTTGCCTCTGATCCAAATCAACTCAGTTCTTCCGCCGATCCAAATACCCGCCCATACCATGATGGTTCCACCACTATAAGGATGGACTTCCTGGCAGGATTTTAATCGCTGTTGGCGTCCAGGGGTTCCAGTGTCGTATACGTCTTGTATCCGGTCTCATACCAAAACGAGACTCATCAGAAAAGCACACGAAACGCCATTGTTCTTCTGCCCAATTTCTGTGTTCAAGAGCCCATTGATATCGAATCCTACGATTGTGCATTGCTATAGGTGGTACCCTTAGCGGTCTTCGGGAATGAAGGTTCACTTCATGCAAGCGGTTTCTGACTGTTTGGTCGCTAATTAAGTTCCCTAAAGAGTGATGAAGCGTCACGGCTAACATCATGGTGGTTATTGTTGGAGCTCTTCGAGTTGTGATTTGAATGTATCGGTCTTGTCTCCGTGTGGTGCAGCGATACCGTCCTCCATGGCGCTCAGCCACGGTACCAGTGCTTCGGTAACGTGTCTAAAGGCGACTGATAACACTCTGACTTGTATTCAGAGCTAAAGCCACAGTACGTTGCCGGGAACCAGCTTCTATCATTCCCACGTGTTGTTAGTGTTCGCGGTAGAAACACGGATTATTAATTGTTTAAGTTACCCAATAAAATTTTAAAGAAAACTGTTATTTCAGTCTTTTTTTCGAACTTTAATGTTAGTGGTTCAAATGTCAAAAATCCCTTTATTATGAAAATGGCAAATTTCTTTATTAATGCAAAGGTGACTTGGTTTATCGTTACTGTAGACAAACGAAAACACTTTATTTGATGAATCCTTAAAGAAAATTTTAATTAATATCAATCAGGAGAAAAGTTATTGCAAAAATATATGTTGATCCCTAGACACTTTTGATGTGTGTATTAGAATATAAGTTCCCTAGTTTTTATAACAAGCTGTTGATGTACAAAATATTTCAAATAAATTTTATTTTTATTAATGTCGCTTACGTTAAATCAGAGCAGTTCAACATTTTATTTATGGAAACTAGCGGTTTTGTTTCGGGATCTGTGTCAGTTTATCTAAGCCCGTGCATGTAGGTCCGCGTTCCTAATAGCCACTTTTATGTAAATTGTGCACAATCAAGACGATGTTTACGACCACTGATAGTCCGAATAATCAATGAGGATTTTAGTAGGTTACATGCATACACGCCATATTAGGTTACAGGAAATCACGTCGTTTTCTATTAACAAGTTGCATAGACCTTGCATACAAGTGAAACTGTGAAAATATCGTTAAGTAAATGTTATTTCTAGACGATTACAGAACCTTTCCCTACGTGAATCTGACTTGATCTTGGTTGAGTTATTACAAACCGTCAATTTAATTTTATATGATGAGACATACATACATATCATCACGCCTGTCTCCCATTGGTGTAGGCAGAGACTATGGAACGCGAGCTGCACTGATCCAAACATATTCCTCTTACTTCTTCCACATTCATCAACCTCTTCATGCATGTTCTTCGGTTTTGTGTACTTTTTATTTGGCCCTTTTTCAACACATGATTAATTTGATATATATGTGTGCGTCTAGGGTGGCCCCTCCCGAAATCACCATTCACTCTTGAATGATACACTTCTTTCGTAACTACGAGTATTTTGCCATTCATTCTTTCTAAATAATTCAAGATGGATATGGCAGAAGAAGCATGAATATCCATTTTCACTGCCGTACATCAATGTTGGCGTTATTACGCTCTAAATGATAGCAAATGATGACACAATGGAACGGAAAAATCATTTTTCGGATAAACATTACACAAGAAATGGTTAATTAGCTATTTCGCAGAATGTTCGCGGTCGTCTAATATACTTAATGAAATTAATGATAAATTGTATACATGACAGAGTAGGTAAGTATGTACGTGAAGATTCATTATGATTGATATCGCTAAATTCATTCTTCAACTAATAAGTGTTGTGATTAATCATCTACTTATTTTTTTTATATACGACATCGGGAGGCATGTAAGCACACGGCCCATCTGAATTAAAACCGTATCGTACGTAGCGTGCGGACACTTGCTATACTGAAATTATTCCTCGCGCGTTGCCTCCCCTGCACCTAACACAGCACGACCCTAAGAGCTTACTAGTAACGTCGCTCACTCGCAGAAACTCAAATCTCCAGCTGATATCCGGTTGGCTAAGTTTTCTGTGAGGAAAAGTATTTCAACAGTAATATTGCTTCGATGCGCTCCACCTCACTTAAATTAACCCGGCTTAGACAAAGTATTCATGCACACATATATGTTTGCCCTGCGTGGGAATCGAACCCACGAGCCTGGTGTCAAGTGTTTAAGATTTTATTTAATATAAAATATTAAGTGAGCATATTTTCATAATAAACATAAATTATACTGTTCATTTCGTGTCGTTTAAAGGTTCATCGTAAACATTTTTTTCTTAATAGAACTCACTCTCTGAATATGAACGGTTATAAAACATGATGAGGTTTTTGTACTGGCGGCCGTTTGCACTTTGATCTTGTAGGTACGACGTTCAGTTATATTCCCTTATGGATATCATCATTTTACATTAAATTAATAAGTACTTGACTATATATTATTATATATTATAACGTAGTGTATATTGTACAGTTATCTTTTAACCTTTTCACTTAAAATTTTTAAAGTGTTGTATGTATGTATATCTTCACGCCAAGTCCCTTGCGGGGTAGGCAGAGAGAACCGAGCGCCATAAGACGCGGTCCTTGCATACTTCACTCGCTTCTGTGACATTCATAGCTCTTTTCATGCACGCTCGCCGGTTCCTGGGGCTTCTGACATCACCTTCTGATAAAACACGACCAATTTGGTCATAGTAGGTTAGTCTCGGCCTTCCTCGGCTCCTACATCCTTCCACTTTTGCATTGTATATCTGTTTCGTCATTCTTTCGTCCCGCATTCTTTCTACATGTCCGAACCAACGGAGCATGCCCTTTCTTATCTTAACACCGACACTCTCTTTTAGATCAACTCTTTCTCTCACATCTTCATTACGAACGCGGTCAGCAAGCGTTATGCCACAAATTTTGCGCAATGCTCGCATCTCGACCGCATTTATTATACTTTCATGCTCTCTCTGCCATACCCAGCTCTCACTTTTATAAGTTAGCGTTGGAATTAGCATCGCGTTGTGTACAGCGAGCTGTGCCTTCTGGCTTAGATTTCGGCTGCCTAGAAGTTTACCCAACGCTCCATTCACCCTATTCCCTGCACTTACTCGTCTCTCCACATCAGCGGTGTACCTTCCATTGCTGCTAAAAGCACTTCCAAGATATACAATCTCATTCACTTGCTCCAACACTACATCATCAACCATAATCCTAGTGTTCGTTCTGGTTGTCTCTCTTTCAAATACCATTATCTTGGTTTTCTTCGCATTCAATTGTAAGCTTTTCTTCATACAATCATCTTTCATTGTTGTAACTAGTGTTTGCAGTTCGGATGGTGATTCTGCTATTAATGCCGCATCGTCTGCATAAAGCAGGCAGTTGACCACTGAGTCACCCATTCGCATTCCCACATTCATATTTCTTATTCTCTGAAGACAACTGTCCAGATACAGGATGAACAGCCGAGCCGACAGCACCCATCCCTGTCTGACACCAATGTTGACATCAAACCAGGGCGACAAGCTTGTCGCCCTGGTTTGATGTCAACATTTGTCAACTTGATCCGTCCACCCGCACACATGCTGTACAATGCTCATAAGTGGATTGCACAGCACGGAGTAGGTCACCGTCAACCCCATATCCGGGCAAAATGTTCCAGAGATTCTTTAGCACGACTCTATCAAATGCTTTCTCAAAGTCCACAAAACCACAGAAAACCTTCTGGTCCAAAGCCAGATGCTTCTCTACGATGTTGCGGAGTGAAAAAACTTGATCCGTACATCCTCTGCCGCTTCGAAATCCACCCTGTGCTTCCCAAAGCATTCCATCGGATTTCACCCTCATTCTCCTTTCAATGATTTTTCCATACACTTTAGCTGCTAAGCTGATCAAACTGATGGCCCTATAGTTGGCGCAGTCCATACGTGAGCCCTTGCCTTTATACAAGGGCACGATGACTGCGCGTCTCCAATCGCTGGGGACCCTTCCGGTTCTCCAGCATAATTTGCTCAAAAACCAGAAGGCGTCCCTAACGCAGGTACCACCTAGCTTGATCATCTCAGCTGTTACCATATCGATTCCCGCTGACTTTCCATCTTTCAAACTTCGTATCGACCATTCAATCTCATCCATAGTAATGTCTTCATGGTACGCTGGCACTGCACTCACTCACGGCATTGACTCAATCACAGACTCATTCACAATGCCAGCGTCATGGACATAATCATACATTTCTCTAAAATATTCACTCCACCGTTCTAACACTTCCTGAGTGTTAGCAAGAATACCACCAGCTTTACATCTTATCTTGTCCATTGTGGATGCTAACGAACCACTTCGAGACTTCTTTACCTCTCTCCAGAAGAGTTTGGTATTTGCCTCGAAGTTCTTCGTCAGCTTCTCTTCCTCAATCATATGTAGTCTTTTACGCTTCTCTTTCACTAAAGTCATTCTTTGGAGTCATTCTTGCATCGACGGTATATTTCTTTCTTCATTTCTTTCATACCATCACTCTGGTGCAAAGATGATACGTAATCCAGCCACGCTTTCCTCTTTTTTTCCACGAAGGATTGAACCTCCGCATCCCACGAGGCATCTCCTCTTAGTGTTCTACGTCTCTTTGCGCATCCACATGCTTCTTTCGCACTGTCCACCATACTTTCTTTCAGAACTTTCCAACATTCGTCTACATCTGAGTCGGAAAGACTCGCGTTCGCAAGTCTTGCACTGACTAGACGTACATTCGTACTCCTCACACTTTCATCTTCCAATTTTTCACTTCTTATTCTTTCATGGTCTCCGAAAGGAATACGCACTCGCCAGTGCCACCACTTCTTGAAAAGGCCCAAAAAACGGCTTATCACCAGATAGTGATCCGTTTCAAGAGTGGGACCTCTGAAGGCTTTTGTATCGATTAACGACTTTCGGAGACGTCCATCTATCAAAATCAAATCAATCACACTTTTCTGTTCATTCCGTCTCCATGTGTAAGTGTGAATATCCTTGTGATGGAAGAGCGTGTTCGACACAAGGAGGTTTCGTTCCATACATACGTCTAAAAGTAACTTACCAGCATCGTTCACTCTCTTATCTCCGTATGGACCAAGCACAGCCTCATAACTGCTTCGCTTGGTCCCAACCCATCCATTCAGATCACCCCACATAATTATCCATTTATTCGCTTCGGCCAAATCCAGAACACCCCTTACAGTCTCCCAAAACTTCTCGAGCTCCTGGGGATCAACAGAGCTCACAGGAGCATATGCTGCAACTAAAAACACTCGCGTAACCCCAGTTTTGTCTTAACCCAGAGAAGTCTTGGACCTACTAAATCGTAATCTTTCACACCAGCGGCCAAGCGAGATGAAAGCACGACACCTACGCCAGCGCTGGCATGAACGTCCTGGTCCACCCCGGACCACAGGGCCATCATGCCACCGGGCAGATCTTCGGTGTCGCTTCCCTTTCGCTTGGTCTCTGACACACACAAAGCATCTAGGCATCTCACGTTCATTATATCTATCAACTTATTCAACTTATCTTTTAGACCACCTCTCACATTCCATGTGCCTATACGACACTCAGCTCTCCTCGACCCGCCGGGATGGGCGTTGCGTGGTGGGTGGCGGCCCCCACCGCCGCATGCCCTAGCTTTCGCACCGACGGGGGCGGATCGGTGCGTGTCGCCTCCGGGGGACGCCCTAATCCGCGCGTCTGTGCGGTTTGGGCCCAGAATTGCAGTCCACAGTGTTGAACTGGCAGGGTCGCGGCGTGCACGCTTCTGGTACCGACCCCTATATAATAAAGTGTTACTTTCAGGATAACACAGGATAAAATATTTTTTAGATTAAGGTTGCAAACAAGTACAGGACTTGCCTGATTGTAAGAAATCGTAGCTTATTTGCTTGCAATACCAGTGGTACCACTCGCGTGACCTGGCTCCTCAAATCTTCGTCACGTCCGTTTTCGAAAACCTAATACTGTGGCCAATTAGGAAAAACAACTGTAAACTAGAATTTAATTTATCTGATATAGCTAAGAAATAATTTTAAATATATTATCGCTTCCCCGTTGCCGCTAACTAAGCATTTCTTCCTCTTTAATTTGAAGGAATCAGAAAATTATAGCTGTTACTTAGCTGCGGTCATTAAGATGGTCCTCTGTCGAGCTATCTTTTACTTACCGCTATGTCAGGGTGTAGTACATGCATTTAAGTTTCATTCTGAAGGTGATTGGGAGTTACATAATAAATGTTATTTTAATTACAAAAACCATGCTTTAAATTGATTAATGTAAATCTTTATTTAATATATTAAAAATATAGTTCGTATGTCTGAATGTTATGAAATTATTTAAGAATAAATTCAATGTAAGAAATGGAAAGATCACAAGATGACTAACGTTATCATCTCCCACAGCATTTCTGCACAGTACACTTTTGTAAAATACAGGTTTGTAAAACAAAACGATAATATAATAAATTATCAATAAACATAAACTAGAAACCGGCGAGCGTGTATGAGAAGAGCAATGAATGTTAAAAAAGCGAGTGAGGTTTGTAAGGATCGAGATATGTGGCGCTCGATTCTCTCTGCAAGGGATTTAGCTTGAAGTTATAATACTCGTAATAATAATAATTACAACCTAGTGAAAGCTGAGAAGGAGAAAACTACTAAGTACTTGGACTTAGCGTACGAGGTTACCACCATGTAGCCTGTGGATACAACAATTATTGTTCCTATAGTTGTGACAGTGAACGGACTTACAGCGAAGAGCCTCGATCGCCGTCTTGAGAGGCTCTCGCTCGACGGTTGGATCAAGAGCCAGATTCAGAAAGCCGTTCTTTTGGGCACAGCCCGCATTATGAGGAAGTTCCTCACTCTGGAGCCTCAACCACCGATACTCTAGGGTCTTCGTTGCGCTATCGGCGGGTGCCCATTTTTGTTATATTTTTTATAATAATTTATATTTAAAAAGTGTAAAAAAATGATCAATCAAAATATAATAATCAAAATTAATAAATATCATTCAACACCGCACATAATTTAAAGACGCACGCACGTATATTATATGTATATAAATATATTTTATCTGTACTGATATAAAACACGTGCTGTTAATTTTAGTGTTTGAATTATATTAAACTAGATCAAAACTAGAGAGACATTTACCAACCAACTTCATAGTCAATTTTAATTGCCGGTGTCGTAAAAATTCACTCTCATATTTTTTCCCTAACACCAAAAGACGTATAACTACGCTACACTAGATCCCTTGCAGGGTAGGCAGGGAGCACCGAATGCCATAAGAAGCGATCCTTATACACCTCGGTCATTACTTCAACATTCATGCATGCTCGCCGGTTCCAAGGGCCCCTGACATCGCCTCAAATAAGAAACATTATCTAAGAAAAACGTAACTTGTCCCAAACGGCCTGTGCAATTCAGTTTAATAACGTTATCCATAAAAATGAATTCGACCCCGTTGTCGCTGTCATCTCTTGAGAGGCGATCTGTCTTCCGCAGTAGCGCTCTATACCTGCTTATATGGCGCTTGGGTCTCAAGGGCCCCTAACTCTTAACTGCTCAAAGGGGAGTTTGTTTCTCTATGTTTCTCCACGTTAAGTTACGTATGAATTACGTTAATGGTATGGGTTCTGGCATGAATTCTTGCAAGGTACGTGGAGATTAGTATTTATAATAATATTGCGGATAACAACAATAATTATTTCTAGATTTAGGCAAAGTAGTTGGCGATCATTTTAGAATTAAAGAAAACCTTACACGTGATGTACGTACTATCAAGCTAATCTCTAGCGAAAGACTGACGGAAAGCAGCGACATTTTTGTTACACAACGATATGCAAGTATACTTCACCCGATGTGAAGCAGCCTACCAACGCTTGCAATATACGAAGTATCGCTCAGGTTATATTAACCCCGCTGATAACACAGAAACTTCTCAGAACCTTACTAATTACCACTCGATGGAACTCAACAACTCCTCCTGTGGGATGGGTGAATGGGAGTACTTCCTTAGTGAGGCTGCATTGATGCCTACATCTCTTAAAAACATCCATTCTAAGGCAAACATGTAGTCTAAGATATGGTCTTCTGTGAGATAATGTGATTAAGATAGTTGTTTTTAATATAATATAATTTGATGAACTTAATGGTGGAATGGTTAGTAATTATGGTATAATTTCTCGGATCGGAGTTTCCTCACGATGTTTTCATGCACCGCTGATCTAGAGTAATTATAAAATTGTACAGGATTCGAACCGGAGACCTGTTGGTCAATAGACCGGTTCCTAATATTAATATAATTTATCTCTTTTATGTTGATCCGGTTAGAAACAGGCACTAGAGGTAATAACGTAAAAAAGGGTCGTCTGTTTCAGTTTTTATCTCCACACGCTCAAGTCAATGTCAGATTAAGCTTCATGTGTACGTACTTTATCCCACCACCTGTGACAAAGACACGTAAAATGGCATATTTTGTTTTGAAAGTCGCAGTAAAATTGTCAACTCGATTGATATAATGTCGTGAATGCGTACATTCGTAAGTTTTTTTCCGGTAACGTATAAATCTTGTCGTGTATTCTTTGTTTTTTTAAACCCCCTAGACAAATCACTCAGAATATAGATATATGGGTCTTCCTCTAACGGAAGGAGTTTAGGGTATACTCTACCACGCTAGTCAAACGCGAATTGGTAGAGGCAGGTGTTTTGAAGTTTTCTTGAGATAGATTTAGCATAATAACTGTCGCTTATTTACGATAGCTGAGATCGACGGCTTAACAGGGCTTCCGAAGCATAGATGAACTCCAAGTAAGCTCATCCATAGAACCGCCGCGGTCTACATTGCTAAACTTGCGTATTTGATTTTTTTATACAAAGTCGGACATACATGCTTACGGTCGACCTTGTGTAAAGGGGTCTTCGTAGCCTTTGAACGTTTGCAATACAATTAAGTATCACTTGCGTGATCCATCTCTACTGCTAATACAGCAACTCCTTAAGAACTTACTGGTGACCTCACTCACACGTAGGAACACATCAACCCTCAATAGAGTTGGCTGCGGATTGGCGTGAGGTAAATCAGCCTGTCTGTGGAAGTATCCACGTGCTGCTTTGATGTGTTAAGCACCTCACCCTACCTCTCTTAAAAACACCCAGATCAGGACAAGCAGACATGTTCATGCACATAAATGCTTGTCATGTGTAGGAATCAAACTCTCGAGCGTTGGTGTTAAAGACACTGCGCCACCGAGCTCGTCTTTAAAAAGAAAATATTGTTTTTAAAGGAGAATTTCATGCTATTAACTCGTGTCATTTCTTGCATGTTATTCTTCTTCCTAGCATTATTCCGTTTCCTAAAGCCACAAGTGGTGGTGTCACTGTAGGGTTAATAACCACTGCGCCACCGAATATCAAAATTGATTAGACTGACGTGCGCAACGATATTATCGAAAATCCTTTTAACCCTTATCCTTCCCTATTATTTTAAACGAGCAATTTTTGTATATACATATGCATAAACATATTTTGCATATCTCAGAACCGGATATATCTCAAATCTCAGATTAGGATATAATTTAGTTTTGTATAAATATATTCTTTCTAAATTAATCTATATAGGTCATTTTCGAGTAAAAAACTCGATTCTGCACAAAAAAAACGCTGAGTTTCACTCGGTTGCCCCGGTACTGACTTATTAACACGTCTTTTATGACGCATCAAACCTTAACTCGTAATGCGACATCTACGCACTTGAAGTGCGTAGTTAAACGCATACGAAACCATTGGTCTTCGTATGTTCCGTGCAGTAGGGTACCAACAGAACCCTATTATTAAGGCTCCGCTGTCTATCCGTCCGTCTTTTGAACAGTAAATAATAGAAATAAGTTAAAAATTAAAGTCATATAAGCCATATAAGAAATATATGTGAGTCGGACTGATATTTAACTGGATATATTTTTTGAATATTATAACACTTTTTCGGGCTAAAGTTTAAAAAAAGTGGTATACTAAAGATAGCTAAGTCTGCATGTTGAAAAAAAAAATTATATCTATGGATATTTTCACAATAATCCTTAATCATCGTTACAATAATTCTATGCCGAGGTTCGCCCAGAGGATAACGACAAGGGATTCTAACAAAGGAAGAAAATTGAATTTACCTCGGTAGCAAAGCTAAAGCGATATATTCGATATTGCAACGGTCGAAAGTTCCGATAAACTTTGCGTTTGCTTGCTTACATTAGACGTGCCGTATAATAGCTTCGACCATAAGTCCTGATTTGTGCCTTCTGCCAATACAGAAGTTTTCATTAACAATAATATACTAGAATTTATTAATGATACTGTATTTCTTGGAATTACAATAGACTCCAAATTGCAGTGGGGCCCCCACATAAAAAAACTGACCAGTAAGCTCAGCTCCGCCGCATATGCGGTTAGGAGAATTAGACAATTGACGGATGTGGCTACTGCGCGCTTAGTCTATTTCAGCTACTTTCATAGCATTATGTCGTATGGTATACTGTTGTGGGGAAAAGCGGCTGACATTGAAACTGTTTTTATATTACAAAAGAGAGCCATCCGCTCTATTTATAACATGGGCGCTAGGGAATCTCTTAGAGAACTATTTAAAGAAATAAATATCCTCACGGTTACCTCTCAGTATATTTATGAGAATATAATGTATGCTCGTAAAAATATAGAGTCATTTTCTAAATTTAGTGAAAATCTTAGAAGTAAGAATAGATTGCGTATGCCTGTACATCGACTTGCTAAGACTAGTAGATCTTTTATTGTAAATTGTATTCGATTCTATAATAAATTACCTGAAACAGTTCTGTCCTTGCCTGAGAATATGTTCAAAAGGTACATCAAAAATACTCTGTGCAGGAAGGGTTATTATAGAATCGATGAATATCTAACTGATAGAGATGCTTGGAAATGATTCAGCACATGTATTAATATATCTTTAATTGTACCACTTGAATTCACTATATGTACACTCACATATATTTATTGTAATATATTTTAACGATGGAAAAAAAAGACCCATATTGGCAAGTTTCTTTTGGCATTTCTTCTTCGCCAATGGTCATTTCCGAAATGCTGGTAGATTAAAAAAGAGAGACTAAAAGTAAAAAAAAAAAAACTGGAAAATTATTAAGATACAATATGATTTAATTTAAAGAATGTAAGACGTGTCTAAGTGCCCGTAAGGGTCTAATGGCAAATAAATGATTTTTATCTTTATCTTATCTTTATCTTATCTATTTAAAAATGCATTACATGTCGGGGATTTTCATTTGGCTTAAATAGCGGTGCGTCGATTTTTCATAACTTCACACCAAATCCCTTGTGGGGCAAGCAGAGAGAAATTTTCATACTTAAATTTAAAGCCAAAAGCACGTTGATTAAAAATTGGTTTCACGTGTAGTAATGAATACTAAATATTTCTTGTCATTGAGCGTGGAACAAAAATTGCGATCGAACGATGCGATGCGACTACATAGAAAATAAAGAATATTCTAGAAGGTAGCCCGTCGCGACCCTTCAAATCCAGCAATCCAGTGGATTGCAATTCTGGACGACGTCCTCCGTAGGTAACGTGCCTCAATCCGCACCCAATCATAAAATGAAAGAGCTCATTCATGTTACGAACGAGAGCTGCCTAAATGCTTTGTGTGCGATAGAGCTAAGCGGAAGGCAAGCGACAACCACGATCTTTCTGGTGGTATGGTGGCCCTGTGGTCCGGTGTGAACCCGGACGATCGTATGAGTAGGGGTATAGGTGTCGTGCTCTACTCTCGCTTAGCCTGTGGTATGAGAGATTAGTGGTTACCTACAGTATACGCCTCCGTGAGCTCAGCCAATCGTCAGGAAATCGAGAAGTCGTGGGAGACCGTAAGGGATATTCTGAATTGAGCTGAAGGTTGGTCTATATGGATATAAGTCACCAGCGAGTGTGTTTCCGTGTGTTCAGAGTGGAAATACTAAAAGGATAAGAAGTGAAGATTTGACAAATACCATTCTCTTCTGAAAGGAGGTAAAAAAGTCTCAGTGTAGTTTGTCATCATTCAGAATGGATAAGATAGAGTGTAAAGCTGATGGTCTCATCAGGAAGTATTGGAGCGGAGGGAAATATTATGGAGAAATGTATGGTTATAGCAAGAACACTGTGGCTGACTTTGCAGTGTCAACGTTTTATGAAGACATTAACAAGGATGCGACTGAATATGATGAGATTGATATGAAGCTTGAAAAATGGAGCTGAGTTGATCAAACTAGGTAGTACCTACATCCGGGATTTTATGGTATTTTAACACCAATACTCGTTGGTTCGATTCCTACACAGGACAAACATTTGTATGCATGAATATGTCTTTTTATTTTAGGCTAGATATTTTCAGGAGAGGCAGGACGCATCAAAGCAGTGTAACGAGAGTAGACCGCACTCACAGAAAACCGCAGCACAAGTAACAACTCTCTGTAGGATTATTGTATTTCTCCGAGTGAGTGAGGTTATTAGTAACCTCCCAAGGAGTTGCTTTGTTATCAGCAGGGGTGGCAACACGCGCGTTATAATTAAATGCCTACTGCCTCTTATACAGACTATCTCGTATCGTATTTTGCTGTGTATATAATTAGACTGTGTATATAATTAGATATATATAATTGTTTCAGCATTTTATTTATAATACAAGAATTGCTCGGTTTAAGTAATAGGGTAGGATTTTATATATGGCGTTTTCGTTTAAATAGTTATTTGTATATTCTCTAATTGTGGTTTGAATCTAATTTCATATTTATTTACATAATTGGTCAAAGCAAATATGTTAATAAATATGTTATGTTATGCAATACAATAAGTATTCCTTGCACGATGCCACATCTACTGCTAACACAGCAAGATCTTAGGAGCTTACTGGTAACCTCACCCACGCGGGCTAGAGGTACTTACCCAGACAGGTCGCTTCGATGCACCTTACCTTTCTTAAAAACACCCAGACTAAGACAAACGAACATGTTAGTGCACACAAATGTTTGTTCCGTGTGTGAATCGAACCCACAAGCATTGGCGTCAAAGTAGCATTACTAACCACTGCGCTACGGAGGTCGTTGGATAGATAAACTTGTAACGCAAAAATAAAATATTCAAATTATCGTTAGAGCCGTTTATATTTATAACACCTATATAAGGCTAAATCCTTAGGCTTAGGTAGCAGACACTGCCAATCCTAATGGATAAGGAAACGGGATAACGTGAAGAAGAAGAAGAACATATTTATTTATAAAATTGCTCAAAACAATTCAAATATTTAACAAATTTAGAGAACGACGATCAATATTTGCTTCTTTGTACACTATGATTCATCACGGATTTTAGGAAACTATAAAAGTTTTGAATTCGAGTTTCTATCAACCTTATAAGGTCTAATTGAACTCTAGAAGCTTTACAGGAGGGTCCTCATAAAGGATTTTCAAAATTTGTTCGATATTAAATTTGCATGATGTTGCTACCATACACACAAAAGCATCACTTTGAAGTTGGTAAAAAATACAGATAATAATTTAAATAATTATATTTTTTTATTTTCATTTTATATATAAAGTCAGTAAAGATATGTTCGTTTTTTATACAACATCAACAGGTAGACAAACATACAATGCACCAAACTGTTGTAAAGAAGCTACTACTAATACATTAAGAATCATTCGCGAGATGCCACCTCTGCTATGTGTTAGCACACAGCAACTCCTTAGGAGCTTACTGGTGATCTCACTCGCAAGCAGATGCACACCAACCCTTCAGGGAATTATTATTTATCTGCAGGTTTCTGTGAGGGGTGGGTGCTTCTCCAGACGGGGCTGCTTTTTGCGCCCTACCTCTCTTAAAAACACCCAGATATTCTCATGCCCATAAATATTTGTTCTGTGTGGGAATTTAACCCACGAGGGTTGGTATCAAAGTAGCGTTATTAAACAACTACACCACCTATCTTATTAAAATTAAATCATTGTTAATCCATTATTACTGGTAAGATTAAAATTCAAATTAGAATTTTAAATGAAGCTGGTAATAAAATATATATGTTTTCATGTCTCTTTCACGCTTGAATTGCTTTTTTTATTCTCGGCTATACTGGTCGACATCCGAACTCCCCTATTTTTCCGACACACTGCTTCGGGTCTCCGTATACAGTGTATTTATTGAAGGGCTGAGATATTTTCCGGATGTCGGTCAGTATCGTCCGAGAACAAGGAAAGATATTCAAACATTAAAGAGATAGCGTAATTTTTTTCAGAACTTGCTTTGAGTGTGGCCTTTTACAAAAATTGAGGCCACATTTATTATTTGTTAATATATATTCACAAAAAATGTGAGTGAGATGTTGAGAGAAAAGTGAAGGCAGAAAACCATACGGTTTTACATTGTACTTGGTGTTAACAAGCGATAATATATCGAGCTAAGCTCGTCTTGTTATCTTTCAGAGTATATTAACGCCAACATTGTATGGCAGCGAAACATGGGAAAAGCAGAAGAAGAGTGAAAGTATGGTTAACCCTGTAGCAATGAGAGTGCAGATGAATATTTCGGGAATTGGAATGATTGATAGAATAAGAAACAGCACGATACGAGAACTATAAAGATTGAAAGATGATTAAGTAAGAAAAATTTAAGTACAGAAGTAAAAATTTAATTGGTGATTGGCGCTATAAAAGGGCCAAATGAAAAGCATCCAAAGTCTAAAAGTATGCCTAAGGTTGATGAGTGCCGGGGAAACAAACAGGTATGTTTGGATTGGCGCACCTGCCATTCTATTGTCTCAGTCCCCAATATGAGACAGACGTGATGATAAGTATGTATAACTAGTCTAGCCATAAATACTGTTACGTAGAAACTTTTGATTCAATTTGGAACACGTTTATGATGTTAAAAACTTATTTCGACTTTTCACCGTTTTACATATTTTTTTGTGTTTATTAACAAATTACAATATGAAAAGGGGTGTTAAAGAAAATACGAGTAGGATTACAGTGATTGCCTTGATAAAGTGGGTATGGGGCCGTCGGTCATATTCAAGACATTTTAAAAGCTTGGTATCAGCCGTAAGTTCATATAACGTACTATCGACAGATATACCAACAGTTCCTTTGTTAAAGACTTTAAAAAATCGGGACGACCACGTGCTGTTAGAACTACAAAGGCTGTTAAAGCCAGAATTCGCCGAAACCCCATTAGGAAACAAAAAATCTTATCGCTAGAAATGAAAATTCCCGCTAGGACTGTCGCGTATAATAAAACAAGATCTAAAGCTCGTCGCTTATCGTCGATATACAGGGCATGCCCTAAATCAATCTCTACAGTTGAAGGGAGTGAATCGATCAAAACGCTTTCTGTCCCGATAGGCAGGTGAAAGGCACAGAAATATCCACATGGAGCTGCTGTATTAACAGCCGAGGCGGCATCGCGCGAGTGATACTTAATGTATTGCAAGCGTTTATAGGCTACGGTAACCACTTTACATCAGGTAGGTCATATATTTGTATGTCTCACAACGTTGTATAAAAAAAATATGTAAGAAAAAGCGGTTCCCACAGGGTACCGGGATACTTAATTAATTAAGTATCTCGAGATAATATTTAGATTAGGAAAACACACAAAAATATTTATATAATGTAATTGTAATGTTAATAAATTACAATTTATAAAGTAGGTAGCTCAAGTAGGTAGTCTCCATTTCTTGTATCGTGTGACTATGTGCAAAAGGTCTTGCAATGGGAGCATGAATGTCAAGTAAGCGTGACGAATTTTCAGCTGTTGTCTTGTTGTTTGCCTGTGGTTTTTTGTGAGGTGGAGGTACTTCCACAGACAGGTTGCTTCTATGCTCCCTACCTCTCATAACTTAGTTTTCCAAGTGTTCCTCTGTTTACTTGGGTTTCATTTGGCCCTTTTATAGCGCCCACCGAGTCTTTTCGCCCGACTGGACCATATACTTATTCCAGTAACAAGCTTGTAAAGCACAAGACTTGTACAATCTGATCCTTATCTACTCCTAAAGGTAAGGTCTTATGGTTATATATAGCTTTAGACGTAATTTCGTATTACAACTGCGGCATGTTGATCGAATGTAAGGTGTATATTATCCAACCAAGTCCATTGTCAATTCCAGATTATTTTCATTCTTAATACATTAGATCGGTTCATTAGTTTATTTGGCCCAGATATTATGTATTCATTGAACATTTTTCTGCTCAATTGCTAAATTGCAAAATTATCGTATCAATTTAGTTTCAGAATGAACGGTATATTATTATGTATACAGGGAAAAGTGCAAGGTATAGAATTTTCAATATAGTAAAAGAATATTAATGCTAAAAAGGAAGTTAAAAATCATTACGAGATAAATATATCCCCCCCCCCCTCCTCCTCCCCGAGTTACTCCGATTTTAAAATAGTAATAAGTGAAGAAGTTTTAGCATACTAACATACAATAAAATTACAGTGGCATGATATAGTTGAGTTTATGTGACCCCAAACAAACTATTCTGGTAAAACCGCAAGCAAACTTTGCAAATTAGGACTTCAGATACGAACGTAAAACGAGCATTAGGATTAAAGTAATCAAAATATAATTATAATATAATTAATAAAATTAAATAAAATTTTGTCTGCTACAAAAGTACGTACTACGTTAATTGAAGAAAAACACATTCGACATTCAGACATTAAAGTTGAACCCATGAAGGAAATAACCTATAGAACCGACTTTCCGTAATAACTAAATTCACTGCTACGGGTCGGGGGCAAAGTACAACGCGCTGCTCTTATTGTCTAATTCATAGATCAACATCGCGGAAATTATCGGTTTATTGGTTAAAATACTTTCTCATTGGTTAGTAGGCTTTAACTAATAGAGAATAACTGATATGTTTAGGCTCATTAGTTAGGTTTAGGTTTATTAGTTTATGGCAAATCCGGATATTTTTTTTTTTTGGTTGAGATGAGGCTCTCGATGTAGTTGAGATCGCAACAAATATCCATGCCTAGCATATTCACGCCATCTCACATACTGAGGGAAGTGCACTTAAGATTGTGAGTGGGAAGGAATGGGGGCATTTTTGTTGTAAAAGCGCACACCTGAGTTTTCTTGGCATTAAACTCAACCAGGTTATTGGAACCCCATTTACTAATGAAATCACAAGACAAGACTCTCACGCTTCTCATCGATTTCTGTCCGACCATCACCAGGCCGACCGAAATATCGCCCATGAACCGTACTGTCATGGTTCAAGATGGCATCATCAATGGCATCTTGGCATAGCAATACTAACTGGTAGCATGCCATTGATATGAAGAAGAAAGAGGGTGGGCGACAGAACGGAGCTCTGTGGGATACCGGCATTCAGTTACATGAACCGCGAAGCGCATCCATCTGCAAGGACGCGGATTCAACGCTCATGCAGGAAGCGAATAATAATTACAAAGCTGGAAGGGCCGCCGCATGCCGGAAGTTTGAAGAGAAGTGCTTTGTGCCAGACTCGATCCTTGCTTTGGCAATATCTAGGCCGACTGCCATGGATACGCCATGTTTATCGATTGCCTCCCCTCAGAGGTGCGGTAGAAGATCACCTATTGATCGTTTCGGTCTAAAACCATACCGATGATTATTAATTAGCGAGTGATCTTCTAGGTAGCGGATCAACTAATTGTTAAGGATTCGTTCCATGACTTTGTATAACACTGAAGTTACGGCAATATGGCGGTAATTTGATGGGTCTGAACAGTCTCCCTTTTTGGGGACTGGCTGCAAAGATGAAAGAGGCGCGTCAATACCGGAGGCAACACTGCTGCACATTTTTTCAAAACAATCGCTGGGATCAATCCGGCAGCCAGCAGGGTGGGTAGTCCGTGGTAGGACTAGTAAAGATGGCACCTGGCCAGCGATGTCTGGTTACTGGTAGGTTGATCTACCAGTTGCGACAGGCCCCGCGAAAGACCGAACGCATGGGCAGTCCTTGCTACATGGTCAGTTATGGAAGATCCCAACCAGGAGTCGTGGTGAGAAGAAGTCCCCCAAACACACCATTTCTGCAACAGGGTACCGTTCCTGCGCTTCATTTACCACCTGACTCAAAGAGCCGAGTTGTCTCCGTGTGTCACTGGTATGGGGTCTGTAAAAGCACATGTGGACCCCATTAAGTTTTTAGTTAGCGAACTCAACTTTGATAGTGGTTTTACTCAGTTAGAGTCTGAGTCTGACATAACACATTCGGCCTTCCGAAAGGGAAATCTTATGCAGGATTTCACCACCTCCTTCCCATATGTCGGAGAGTGCCTCCCTCAGAAGAATAACTAACTTAACACACACTCGGAGTAGTCCTTCTTTTGTGGGTCTACGTTTTTATCTGGGTGAAAAACAAAAAAAAAAAGGTCATATATTCATGTACCTATGCGTTCGACATCTGGATAGTCGTAGATTTAATTCCATTTTGTATTATACCTTTGGATATTTAAATAGGTATAGTTATAAGTATTAAAGTATAAATAAAATAGTTATACAAGCATCTAATAGTTACTAACATGGTTCGATTTTTTAATATATAACCCTTACAATATTTGACAATGCTCAGTAACTTGGTTTTGGATGTTAAAAAAATCCAATATGCTCAATTTTCTATTATTTCAGGCAACTGTCTAATTTTTTCGCAAGCAAGCAAAGAGAAGCAAATACGGAACCCTACACTGTACGTGGCCCGACATACATTTGGCCGGTTTTGTTTTTTTGTTTCGGTTTTTTTAAAAGAAGTAAGGCGCATCAATACAGCATGTATGAGGTGGTATCTCCTCACAGATAACTGCAGCCAAGTAATAAGTCCTTAGAGGGTTGTGTGTCTCTGCGAATGAGTGACGGATACTAGTACCTTCTAAGAACTTGTTATTTTCTAATCAATTTTACTTTAAAACTAGTATTAATACTCTTTGATACTTATAAAGGAACACGAATTTGAGTATCTTACAAAATTTCACTTTTAGGGCCTCTATAAGTTGAATATTAAATGAAGCGGTGCAAAAGTTTTTTCTACATAATAAGTCAGTGTCACTCATCATCGTCCAACTTAAACCGCTAGGGATATAAATTAGAAGTTTAGGGCGGTTGTTTACTTTATACTGTAGATAATATTTAATTTAGAAAACCAACCTTTTTGCCAAGAATAGGGGCCGCAAAGACATAGTTAATGAAACTCATGTTTAAGAATGTTTCTAAATTTAAGTCCATTGGTGAGAAGGCACAAACAACAAACTTTGCCCTGTGTGGTAAAACTTTAGGCAAGGATAATAATATTCCTCACTCTACAATTTTAGTACGGATAATCAAACTATTTTAACTAGAAAGACAGCATTATTACATTTTATTTTAATTATTGTTCGTTAGATTCATCATATGAGAGCCAGATTCATTGTGTAAACATGAACTAGCAGTATATGGGAGTCATAGGATTTGTAACTTGTTAAAAATATATAGATATGAAATTTCGGCATAGAGTCAAAGATTAGAAATAAAAGTGCTCACGGAAAAAGGGAAAGCGAAAGGATAGTAGTAGAAAAATATACTAATAAGCTGTGTTGACAAAAGAAACGAGCTCAAACTTGGCTGACTCAATGTTAACTATTGAAGTCTAACCTCCATCTATATATCATTCGATGATACCATGAGATTAAGGTTGTACCAAGTTAGGACTAATGGATAAAAAAAAACAAAATAGGTTAAAAATTGTGACCTATGTGCAGTGGGACTTAAATTATACTTTGGTCTATATGAACGCACGTATATACAGAGCTACTAGGATTAAGTATTTTAATAATGCTTATTTTCTTACATCATTTACGATTATCTACCCAGCAGCGTAATCAATTATAGTTGCGGCTACGTAAAGATATTTATATGGAGTTGGCAACGCACATATGATGCACCTGTTTTACAAATCTACATAGGTAATTGTAACTGCTTACCCTGTACCAGAGTACCACGTAATGAAGAGGAAAGAATAACAAATCAGATACACAACGCGAAAGTATACTTTAACGTTCTATATCTGTTTCGTAGTAGAAGAATACAGGAGCCGAGGAATGCCAATACTCACCTACCACGACCAAATTAGTTAATACTAGAAAATGATGTCAGGGCCTAGGAACCGGCGAGCGTGCATGAAAGGGTAGTCATATGAATGTTAGTGAGATGTGTAAGGACCGAGTTATGTAGCTCCCGGGCTACCCTGCAAGGGTCTTGGCGTGAAGATATAGCGAGATTATACATGGAAATGCACTCTCAATGCTGACGCATTCATTTAGGGTCGACAACACACATGTAATGCCACTGGTACTGCTTTTCAGTACTGATTACCTTCTATCAGGCACACTGTATGGTCGTGAGTCATCAATAGAATAGATTCAATATGATAAAGAAAGCTAGTTTGGACTTGCTTGCTGGTTGAACCAACCAAAAATTTAATTTTAACAATTTAATAAAGACATACTGCTATGAGATGAGTACTCCCTGTCTCTATAATATCTATGAAAACGAGAGAAATAAGCAAACGGTAGACGTTATCTGTCGTAGTTTCCGTGTGCAGGTTGATTCTAGCGCAATATAATAACCCAGACTCACCAAGTTTTTATTTTGTGAAACTTGCTTAGAGCGTTACAGCACATTTGTTGCATATCTATTGCATACTGACAGTTTTTATTTTTAGTTTACCATGTGTTAATTGAAAACAAGCCTTCTTACATCGTAGAAGTCAAACCTCTCATATAATCTTTGATTTTCGGAAAAGTAAAGAAATCACAGGGTGCGAGGTCTGCACTACATGCAAGTTACGAGCTCTACTTTTTTGGAGGCTTAAAATAACTTTATTTTTTTCATTGTGTGTGACAAAGTATCGTCAGAGTACATTGTACATTCGATTATCTATTCCTAGTATATTTCGTATTTATTAAGAAAGTAAGTAAAGGAGGGGAAAGAAACATAGTTGAGTTGATTGGTGTACAAAGATGTTGTTAAAGTACGATCACAGACATTCCAATGCAGTTTACTATGTTATCACAAGAGACAAATTGCGAATTTGATGTTTGGACAATACGAAAGCCAGCAGTCTTATGAATGTGTGTTCGAAAACGAGAACAATCCCGCAAAAAAACTACACGGGCAAAAAATGATTGTGGTTATTTTTCCTCCGCACAGGTTCCGTACACACACCCATTTGACGATCAAAAAAGTAAGTAATAGCATGGCATATAATGTCTATTGTGTATACTACTTATTTACGCGTTTTCATACATATATTATAGAGACTGTGTGTACTATACTACTATGTCATAGAGTAGAACTTTATTAAATTAATATCTAAATGTATCATTATCCATTCAAATTAAGAAGTCTCATTAAAATTAAAAATATGTTATATAATATGGTATCATAAATGAATAAAGACTGTTCATTTATTTATGTTTGAAAAGTGCAGAATACATTCATGTAGCGAGTCGTTACGAGATGTCATAATTGGAATGGGGGTTGAATCAACCCCATAAGGCTAATATTAACTTTGAACTTGAACCTTAAGATGACAAACTAGCATATTGTCTGCCTATTAGGAATCACAACAATCCTCTATATAAGGAGTTTTTATTTGGTTGCGGTTTTCTGTGAGGTGGAGTTACTTCTCAAGATGAGCCACTTTGATTCGCCCTACCGGTCTTAAAACACCCAGACCAAGACAAACAAACATGTTCATGCACCACACAAATATTTGTCCTGTGTGGGAAAAAGGTTATTGCATACATAATGATACATCCGTTTGATCTCTGACCACACTCTGTCATTATTACCAGATATGCATTTCATTTGCACTACCTTATGTTATTTATTCCTTTATTTTGCGTTAACTCTGATACAATGCATTAAATTTTATTTGTTGTATTTAAATTGTGTTTCAGAAATAAAAGCTACGTTCCGCAATTTGGATATCTGATTGCGTTGATAGGTGAACTGAAATATTGGCAACAAAATAAGCATTTTTATGACGTTAAATGCAAACGTGGGAATTATAATGCAAGTGCAATTAACGTTAAAAGTACTTAATTACAAGTGCAATAATTAGCACGTAATAATATTTATACAGTTTTACTTTAAAGTAATAAATAGCTACAAATTTCGTACCTACGTAGTAATGAAATACTCGTATTTTATCATAATGAAATTTCTTTAGTTTCACACCAGACGACAAAATATATCTTCACAAGTAAGAAATAACCGTAGTATTAAAATTGTTTCTAGTTCCTTTAATACAATGATAAGCTCGGTGGCACAGTGGTTAGTAAAGCTACTTTGACACCAACGCTCGTGGGTTGGAATCCCACACAGGATAGGTTGTCTATTTGTTTCAGTATGGGTGTTTTTAAGAGCCGTAGGGCGTATCAACTCAGCCCGTCTGGGAAAGTACCTCCACCTCACAGAAAACCGCAGCCAAATAACAACACCGTGGAGGGTTTTTGTGTACCTACCAGCGAGTTAGGTTAGGAGTAAGCTCTTAAGGAGTTGCTGTGTTAGCAGCAGAGGCTGGCATCTCGCGATATTACTTAACGTGTTGTAAGCATTCGTAGGCTATGTGATAACCGCTTTAAATAAGGGCCGTACGGTTTTATGTTTCTCAACGTTGTATTAAAAAACATACATGAACTATCATCAACACCTTTATGATCTCTTTATTTTGTAAAGACGCCACAAAATAATTATATACATGAAGTATATATTATTTGTGACATTTTTTTTATGTAACAAATCATAAACTACATTTTTATGCTTTCAATATACTCGTACGATATGAAAGTGCTCAAAAGCTTTGACGCTGCCCTAAGTTTTTAATATGATACACAATTATTATATGCAGTATCTACTTTCGCATGGAAAAAATTAAGTATAATAATAAAACATGCAATGTTTCACAAGTAGTGGTTCCTTCTTTTGTATATAGCTGACTCGTGGCTTTGACAGTCAAATTGTCACATGGTTCTACTGGAATTCTTGGACATCCTACTTAATATTATAAATGTGAATGTCCGTTTGTTTGTTTCACGCGAAAACTACTCAACCGATCATCATGAAACATTGTACACATATTCTTGGAGGCATCAGAACTAACATAGGATACTTTTTATTTAAAAAAAACAAAAATATCAATGCGAGCGTAGCCGCGGGTAATAGATAGTTGTCTATATTTTATCTTCTTCTATACAAACATCAATCAACGTACGTAAATCTCATAAAAATGGAAAATCAATCTACGATTTAAATATTTTTTGTTATGTTCCGCACATTACTAGGAAGGTTTAGAAAAAGAAAAAGTGTGGATACGGGTATTAGCTAGACTATTACATAATTCGTTCTTTGCTAAATTAATAAAACCAGGCAGTGTTGAAGTTTTGCCACCACGAATTCACGCCTTCACCGACAGTAAATAAATTCAAATTGTAAACTAAATATAAAAACAAGTTTGTGATTTAATGTTAATAGTCATTATATTACAAACTTGTTTTTATATTTTGTATGTAATGGGTATGGCAGAGAGAGCATGAAAGTAGAATAAATGCGGTCGAGATGAGAGCATTGCGCAAAATGTGTGGCATAACGCTTGCTGACCGCGTTCGTAATGAAGACGTGAGAGAAAGAGTTGGTCTAAAAGAGAGTGTCGGTGTTAAAATAAGAAAGGGCATGCTCCGTTGGTTCGGACATGTAGAAAGAATGCGGGATGAAAGAATGACGAAACAGATATACAATGCAAAAGTGGAAGGATGTAGGAGCCGAGGAAGGCCGAGACTAACCTACCATGACCAAATTGGTCGTGTTTTATCAGAAGGTCATGTCAGAAGCCCCAGGAACCGGCGAGCGTGCATGAAAAGAGCTATGAATGTCACAGAAGCGAGTGAAGTATGCAAGGACCGCGTCTTATGGCGCTCGGTTCTCTCTGCCTACCCCGCAAGGGACTTGGCGTGAAGATATACATATACATACAAATATAACGGTCAATGACATTTAGAAAACGATGAAAGAGTTTTTATTAAAAAAAAAACATCGTTTACAGAGAAGAGTTTAGAAGAAGTTTTGAATCAATAATGAAATTATCGTACTAAATATGTATGTCAAGTGCAATAGACAAGATTATACGTTAACAAAACCCGTTAACATAAAAACATTCCGTTACGCTCGTATTTAACGTGCGAGAGAATGAGGTAGAAGAAGAAGTAGTTTTTTAAACAACGTAAAAACTGTGTGCCTGTTGGTCTGTCTCCGACAAACATCTCTAGAAGTGTTCAACATATTTGTAAACGTTAAATTCCGTACTAGTATTTATTTGTTATAGCAAAATAAATTGGTAATGTTACGCAACTTTGCGAAATGTTATAATTTATTTTAGTTTAAGTTTATAATTTATAAAAAAAATGGTGAATCTGATCCCTGTATATGAAAGAGTAAAGTAAGCAAATACATAAACATACACGTTTGTTATATTAAAAAATGATAGAGTATTTACCATTCTTCCGTACCCATTTCTCCCTTTATCTCGGAAGTTAGTAAGCTGAAAATCAGAGAAAACTCAAATTCGTGTACATACCCAAACTTAACAGGAAAGCTATAATGATCAAACTTATCTTGATGGACCTCGAAATCTTATTTTCTCACTTATTGGTGTGTATTAAAAATGTATAAATTAAATAATGTACAGAACCCTCGAAGCTCGTATCCGACGTTAACTTGACCAGGGTTTAATACATATTATTATTATATTATATATATTATTATGTTATATATATTATTATATTATATTATAACATATTTATCTATTTATTATCTATAATTTTATACAACATCGGGTAAAATTATGTATACGGATGGCTAATGCACTTTTCGTAGTTTATATTATGCTTAAATTGTTTAAATGTACTAAATACGGCGTTTCTTACAGGTGATCTGCCACGTCCGCGCAGCAAAGGAGAGTACGTGTTTGTGATTGCTCAGTTACTTTTTGGGCTCCTTCTCTTCGCCACCGTGTTGGGGCATGTTGCTAACATCGTTACATCAGTCAGTACTGCCAGAAAAGAGTTTCAGGGTAAGTTTGTCTATATTTTATTTTAAAAATAAAAATATAACCCACTTGATGTTCCTCTGGACACTTACAACGTCATAATCGGATTTTATAACTATGGAAGTACATATACATTTGTTACCCACCTTAATAATAGGTATAAAAATGTACCCATGTACCGATTAAAACTGAAACGATGGCAAATACTCAATACAATAATTGGTATAGGGCTTAAAATTATATAATATTACTCTTATATACGTTTTCAAGTATATGGTTAGTTACAATAACAACTCATATTGACGATTATAGACATCAACAGTGCAAACAATACTTCAGCAATTCAGGGCAAAGACTCGTACTATCGAACTCTATACCTTTGGGCAAGAATAACCAGACAACAGTTTGAACCATATACCCGTAGCCAACGACTACTGCCTGCTATCAGACTGGCTGTATTTTTTTATACAGCTAAGCTGACAACATTTATTATTTTTTAATTATTTTTTTATAATACGAATATAAATCGAAACTTCTGTATTCAACGGTATATCAACGGTAAACGCGCTATCAAAACTACCTTTTCAAATGTAATGTATTATAAAATTGCAAGCAAAAATTGCTGCGCGTTCAGTATTTATATACACACATCAAAAGTGTCTAGGGATCAACATATATTTTTGCAATAACTTTTCTCCTGATTGATATTAATTAAAATTTTCTTTAAGGATTCATCAAATAAAGTGTTTTCGTTTGTCTACAGTAACGATAAACCAAGTCACCTTTGCATTAATAAAGAAATTTGCCATTTTCATAATAAAGGGATTTTTGACATTTGAACCACTAACATTAAAGTTCGAAAAAAAGACTGAAATAACAGTTTTCTTTAAAATTTTATTGGGTAACTTAAACAATTAATAATCCGTGTTTCTACCGCGAACACTAACAACACAAGAACATCGGTTTGGCATACTCAAAATGAGTTCATCCAAATCACGCTGTGGAATGGCCGCCCATGTTCGTTGCAACAACAAAAAAAGGTCTTCTTGCGACTGGATACCCTCCACATTCGGCAGAGCTCTTCTCTGTAGCATATCCCATGCATGCTCAATCGGGTTCAAGTCTGGCGACTGAGCAGGCCAGGGCATGACATTGATGTTAGCTGCGGCGAGAGTCTGTCTTACAACTCTTGCGGTGTGCGGTCGTGCATTATCATGCATTAACTGAAATAAGGGACCGATTTGCACTTGTAGAGGAACGACGACGTCTGATACAATCGTCTCAGCATAAATTTGAGCGTTGAGGTTGCCTCTGATTCAAATCAACTCAGTTCTTCCGCCGATCCAAATACCCGCCCATACCATGATGGTTCCACAACTATAAGGATGGACTTCCTGGCAGGATTTTAATCGCTGTTGGCGTCCAGGGGTTCTCCAGTGTCGTATACGTCTTGTATCCGGTCTCATACCAAAACGAGACTCATCAGAAAAGCACACGAAACGCCATTGTTCTTCTGCCCAATTTCTGTGTTCAAGAGCCCATTGATATCGAATCCTACGATTGTGCATTGCTATAGGTGGTACCCTTAGCGGTCTTCGGGAATGAAGGTTCACTTCATGCAAGCGGTTTCTGACTGTTTGGTCGCTAATTAAGTTCCCTGAAGAGTGATGAAGCGTCACGGCTAACATCATGGCGGTTATTGTTGGAGCTCTTCGAGTTGTGATTTGAATGTATCGGTCTTGTCTCCGTGTGGTGCAGCGATACCGTCCTCCATGGCGCTCAGCCACGGTACCAGTGCTTCGGTAACGTGTCCAAAGTCCTTTTTTTGTTGTTGTAACGAACATGGGCGGCCATTCCACAGCGTGATTTGGATGAACTCATTTTGAGTATGCCAAACCGATGTTCTTGTGTTGTTAGTGTTCGCGGTAGAAACACGGATTATTAATTGTTTAAGTTACCCAATAAAATTTTAAAGAATACTGTTATTTCAGTCTTTTTTTCGAACTTTAATGTTAGTGGTTCAAATGTCAAAAATCCCTTATTATGAAAATGGCAAATTTCTTTATTAATGCAAAGGTGACTTGGTTTATCGTTACTATAGACAAACGAAAACACTTTATTTGATGAATCCTTAAAGAAAATTTTAATTAATATCAATCAGGAGAAAAGTTATTGCAAAAATATATGTTGATCCCTAGACACTTTTGATGTGTGTATTATTTTATAACTTCCACACTACCACACGATACGGGCTATGCCGCAATTGTTTTTGGAATTGTTATGAACCAGATCTGTACCTACATAAATAAGCAAAAATAAAAATAGTTCTGTACGTTTTTCTCATCTATTTGTGAACCGATTCTCATCTTTTCTTTTCGTATTATGCTTTCGTTTAATGTCTAGCTTTTTATTTGTCTATATTTTTTAGAAACTCTTTATAATAAGGTAAATTATAATAAATAAATTTAAACATAGAATTCATATATGTTTCCCTCAAAATTTTAATAATGTATATACGGCCTTTTCTTGCGGCCTTTGGGGCCAACAGTATTTTATTTAAATATATTAGTTGATAAAACTAACACAGTCATATTACAGTATAATTGAGATATGTTTTGATATTTATTGACAAAGTTGCGAGAATCCGCTGTATATAAATAAACAACCTTTTAATATCAATGACACGAAGTAGTGCAGAATAAACGATCGTGTAACGGAGAAGATACATAAACTTATGTTGGAATATCTGTCATGAACTAGTTTCATCGGGTTTCAATCTTCGTTATACATAACATAGTTAACACAATAAATCATGTGAGCGTGAGATGGTTCAAATAGCTCGGTCGGAGTAGTGCGACGAGGGTGTGAGGTGCACGGAGCTGCCGCACGCCGCTTGGCGCGGCGTGGCTGTCACATTAGCGTACTAAGCAGGTAGACGTGCCGGCACGTACCTCCCGCACCCACCGCTATACGTGCGTCGCTTGATCCCATCCGCCCGACGTCAACCCGACCAAACAATCTCTACAATTACCAAGCGCTTTTGCGAAACCTTATCGTTTACCTTGCCTTTATTTTAGGTCGTCATGAAGAATAGTAAAAATATTCCAAGGTCAAGGACATGATGGTTTTATAAAATAATATAGAAATTGTTGAAAATGGATATAATAGTATTTTTTATGAACAATGTCACGTCTATATATTAAATAATCATTGGTCCTCACAATCATTCGACCTTATCAATTCGGTGAAAAGACAGAACGTTTTATACACAGAGAGAACTGCAAAGTGTCAACAACTTTAATTAGCGCTGCAGCTCGGTCGAAAAGACAATGGCGCCGCGACGGCAGAGAGTAGGCTGAATCCGTGACCTTCCTCGGCGGCGCTGCAGCGAAATAGGTCAGCGGCTTGAATTCTATAAATAGCTCGGCGAAAGTCGGGCGCCGCTCCCCATCCCAACGGGAGTCGGGAGTGCGCGTCCCGCTCTCGTCCCTCCGACATCGATCTGCCGCTGTGTCGCCACCGCGCGCTCCTAACGTTCGCCAGTCGAGCCTAACAATTCGACAATAATTGATCTACTCGCCACAGTGCTTGGCCGATGCCGAAGGCGCTTTGATCCGGCGACTGCCCATGGCCCGGCGCACCCCCGCCGGCCCACCCCAGCCGTCACGGGGCGCATCACTATAACAAACATTGTCAACAATGTCACTTGACGACTCATCTGCTCGGTGTTGTACCTATTCTAAACATACATACAATAGATTTATTCTAAACATGTTTTCTTCATGCGAGAAGGAATTTATTCTCAGCACGTATTGTCTTATTATTTTTTTGACAAAATTATTTTCACTTACAGCACTAATGTCAAAATTAATGCGGTTTCCTAATTTACGGGGGTTCCAATAAGTATGTACGTAAGTAGAGGGCTAAACAAAAGTGAATTCTACCATTAGCTAGACGATTATTTTTTGGATTATCTACGTTATGTAAAACGATAAATTTTAATAAATAACTGTAATAAAAATAAAAAAAAAAAACAGTAATTTTAATACACGACATTAAAATTATATAAATATAGGTGTACATAACATATCTGTTTGTCTTGGTCTGGGTATTTTCTATGTATAATAAGTATGTATTTACAAAAAAAATGTATTTACGTATGTTTATCAGTTGTCTAGTACCCATAACACAAGCTTCGCTTACTTTGGGGGTAGGTGGCGCTGTGTAATTTGTCCGACAATATTTATTATATTATTATTGTTTATTTATAAATACGGATTATCACGGATTAGCTAGACGATTATTTTTTGGATTATCTACGTTATGTAAAACGATAAATTTTAATAAATAATTGTAATAATAATTAAAAAAAAACAGTACTTTTAATACACGACATTAAAATTATATAAATATAGGTGTACATGAACATATCTGTTTGTCTTGACAATATTTATTATATTATTATTATTTATTTATAAATATAGGTATACAAGTAAGCTAACTGCCTTGCCTGCCTCAGACCGTCTCAGCCTTGTTTGCTATTAAGCAATTGTTTTAACTACAGGTATACTTGATTTTGGTACTTAAGATAATGGCGAGGTACATTTCATAGTCTTACTATTTTTTTTTATACCACTAAGGTGGAAACAAGCATATGGTCTGCCCGATGGTAAACAGTCACCATAGCCTACGGACATTCGCAACTCCAGGGGTGTCCCTCATCCGTTGCCGACCCTGTAAAAACCTTTTCACGCCTTGAAGTTCTCGTTCTTGAAGAACTCCAGGCTGTAGTGCCTTGGGAAAACCGCGCCTGGAAGTTTATTCCACAACTTGAGTGTTCCTGGAAGAAAACTTCGCTGGAACCGTACAGTACGAAAAAGTGTGAGGGTGAACTCGCCGCCGTCGGCGAACGGCGCGATTGTAAAAAGAAGCTGTCTACATCATATCGAACAATTCTTCTGAACACCGCCCTCAATCAGATACTTTTGTCCCCAATCAGATACTTTTGTTAATACCCCCAATGTCAGACACATGTTTATCGCGGCTTTCCTCACAAGTTCATGAGGGAACGAGGGATGTTAGCTCGGCCTGTGCAATAAGTGTCCTCGGTGCTGTCGTCCGCATACCAATGAATGCCGTCAATTGACAACATATCATTGATATGCAGCAGAAACAGCGTCGGAGACAGTACAGAACCCTATGGGACGCCAGCTTTGATATCCATACTATCGAAGCAGCCACCGTCGACCACGACCTTTATGCATCTGTTGAATAAAATGCTAGCAATCCAATTGCACAAACCCTCGGGCAGTCCGTAAGATGGTAACTTCGATAGAAGACCCCGATGCCAGACCCGATAAAACGCCTTCATCATATTTAGGCTGACTGCCAATGCTTCACCGTGACTCTCAATCGCCGAAGCCCAGCGGTGTGTTAGATACACTAGAAGATAACCAGTCGAGCAACCGCGACGGAAGCCGTATTCGGTTGCTGGTCAAGTCATAATTCTCTAGGTATGTCAGGTGTTGTGTGTATATCACACGCTCCATCACCTTGGAGAGCAGGGAGGTTATAGCCATAGGCCTGTAATTCGATGGGTCTGATCTATCGCCCTCATTGAGCTACCGCGCCACGGGAGTTAGGGGCAAGGAGTTTACCGAGTAAATAGGCTTTCTCCTTGGCGCTATGGGCCAAACTGCCATCCGGTTTTCGCAGTGGTGGCATGGACGATTGACAGAAATTTCCCTGTAAATATATATGACCTGAAATGTAGCATTCCATGCCATCCAATATCGAAACAGCCACCGCGGTTGCACAGAAATCGATGTCGTCTGATTCGAAGCACAGCTGCCTCCACGGGTACTATGCGTAGAATTCACGCAATCCATCCCAGTCTGTTGACCTATAGTGCCATACGCGACGACAATCGGCAGATCGAGGTGGGATGCGTCTGGTGCAGTGCACTTGGGTCCGGATGAGATAGTTATCCGACGAGCCAAGCAGCGCTTCACTGAGATTTTATACTCATCCAGACGTGTGGTCAGCAGAAGGTCCAGTAGAAAAGGTCCTGTAGTCCTGTACATCTGGTATTCTCGTGGGAAAATGAACCAGTTGGGAAAAACCATAAGAGTAAATTCGTGAGCAGATCTCCCCGCGCAATTAGTGCATAGATCTACACGTACCCATTAAACCGACTTCAAGATTGGGTAGTCGGTGACAACAAATATCCTCCCGAACGAACAAGTATACCCCGGCACAACGCAAAAATATGTGTTCTAGCTTGTACCCGGGGTAATGTAAATAAGAAGTGTCGGCCGGTGAGGATGTGTCTCAGTGAGGAAGAGAATGGTCGACCGCGCGGTTTCCAGGTGATGACGGGCCGCGTTGATGTTCGAGTGTTCTGTTTCTACCAAATAAATTAATATCCTAAATACTTAGTCTGCCCATAAATACTGTTACAATTAAAAATAAACAAAATATTACATTTGAATTTGGAATCTGTCATTTTTATATGATTGTTCATTGAGTTTTCTCATTTTGGCGCTAATACATTGTACAATATTTTGCGATATTAAAATGGAGTGGGGTGATAAAGAGAACCGAATCGCTGTGATTGCAGTACACAAAGTAGGTATGGAGACAAATGCAATTTTTAAAACTCTCCATACGCTTGGTATTAGTAGAATATTTGTGTACCGGGCTATTAATAGGTACAATGAGACCTCCTCTGTTTGTGACAGAAAAAGATCTGGCCGTCCACGTAGTGTTCGTACGAAAAAAGTGGTCAAAGCAGTAAGGGAAAGAATTCGAAGAAATCCTGTCCGAAAGCAAAAGATTTTATCTCGGGAGATGAAGATAGCACCTAGAACCATGTCGCGTATCTCAAAAGATGACTTAGGACTTGCAGCCTATAAGAGACGTACTGGTCATTTCTTAACTGATAATTTAAAAAAGAATAGGGTGGTAAAATCCAAATAACTACTGAAGCGGTACACAAAGGGAGGTCACAGAAAAAAATTGTTTACGGATGAAATTTTTTTACAATTGAGCAACATTTTAACAAACAAAATGCCCGTATTTATGCTCAAAGCTCTAAGGAAGCTTCCCAATTAGTCAACAGAGTGCAACGTGGGCAATATCCGACTTCAGTGATGGTTTGGCGGGTATTAGCTATGAAGGAGTGACTGAGCCCTAATTTTGTGAAAAAGGTATCAAAACATCGGCACAAGTTTATCAAGATACCATTCTTGAGAAGGTAGTGAAGCCCCTTAACAACACCATGTTCAATAACTAAGAATGGTCCTTCCAGCAAGACTCGGCGCCGGGTCATAAAGCTCGGTCTACGCAGTCTTGGTTGGAAACGAACGTTTCGGACTTCATCAGAGCTGAAGACTGGCCGTCGTCTAGTCCCGATCTTAATCCGCTGGATTATGATTTACGGTCAGTTTTAGAGAGTATGGCTTGCTCTAAACGCCATGATAATTTGGAGTCCCTAAAACAATCCGTACGATTGGCAGTGAAGAATTTTCCCATGGAAAAAGTGCGTGCTTCTATTGATAACTGGCCTCAACGTTTAAAGGACTGTATGGCAGCCAATGGAGACCACTTCGAATAAGCTTTTTATATTTTAAATTGTTTTATATTTATGTATTAAACTAACACACTGTAAAAGTAATAAATGTTATTTGCAATAGAAAAATTATTTTTTCTTTGTTTCAGTATTTATGGCAAGACTATATTATATTTTTTATATATATCATAAATTGATCCAAATATCTTTAGAGCTGAAGTCAAGTACTACACGGAACCTTCTAGTAAAGGGTCTATTTTTCCCTAAGACTGAAAACAGATCTGTTATTGCTGATATGAATAGACGGTTACTTACCTTCATACATCTTACGTGCTCATGACAATATTAGCGTTTGGCAATATTATTACATATTATTACAAGATAAATATATATAATTTAATAATGACAAAAAAATATAATAATAATGATTTAATAAAAATACAATAATAAAGAATAAAAAAATATTCTTTTTAATTAAGTAATATTTTATTACCTATATAAGAATATTATTATAGAATTCGAAAAATAGTTTTCTTTTCGGGGATAATATTAACATTCGATGGGTAACTTACGATATGTAACTTTAGTATGTCGTAAACGATTTACCACGAATCTATTTTATAGCGGTGATGGAAGCCAGAGTTGTATTTAGAATGGTAAGTGGAATAGATAGTAGTTTCTACTACCATATACAAGCCTCAGTTTATACCTTTATAGAAAACAGCAAACAGGTTGTAGCTTCCAATTTGATGAAGCCATTTCATCAAACCGTCGACTGGCGCTTCGTTTCTAGATCATATCGATAAATCCAGGACCCATCACCTATAATGATGTCGTAAACACGCCGAGACGAGTCTGTTTCAAATTTGTTTATCATATCACGGCACCATTCCACCCGGGCCTGCTTCTGAATAACGATGAGGTTGTGCGGCACCCAGCGTGAAACTATCCTCCTCACGCGAAGATGCAAGTGTAGAATTTCGTGAAGGCCAATCCAATCTGCAGTATGTGTTGAATCTCCTGATACGTAACTCGCCGGAAGAAAACGTGCTAGCAGCAAATAATTGAATACAAGATATGTATTAAATTTTTTGCTGCTAGCACGTTTTTTCCGTAATAGCCGTCAAAGAGCGACACTTGAAATCGTAAAAAATCAAAACGCGATAATGTTCCCGGCGCAGATCTATTTTTCAATGAGACACGATAATTTATATTAGGTCGCAAAAAATGTGAGGAGAAATTTTGAAAATAAAACGTACAAAAATAAGTAAAAACAAAAACATTATTTTTGAATAATTTTCTTCTTTCTTTCTTTTTGTTTAGTGTCTATTGACGAACTTTAGTGTAATCAATAAAAAAGAATGGAATTAGGTTAGCTGGAACAGAAAAAAAAATTAAAACATGTACATGTTTTAATTTCTGCTTTCACAAATTTGCCTTTAAGAGGTCGACTTACACTTGCTAGTAACTACATTATTTTGTAATTTAAATGCACGTATTGGTAGCACTTTGGCTACGTCGTGGCTACGGCGTAGTCGAGTTACTACGAGCATGTACATTCGTGTGTACATAGATAAAAACCTCATATTTAAACAATGTGATATTCTTCTGAACAAGATTGTAATCACAGAAAGCAATACCGGTCACACATACTACACACTATAATTTTATTGTATTTACTGTAATACACGTAATCGTATTGTCTTAGCTTAATGACTGTCATTTATCGAAAACCGCCGGGATCGAAACTTTAACGTGCCTTTCGACTTCCAGAGAAGGTTGTAGCCCATCGACACCAGCTATGACCGATGTTACGTGCGTGTTCGTTTAGATTTTAGATTGTTACGCAGGAAAACAACAATTAAGCTCCTCACGATGTCATCAAGCTCCTCAGTCGACATTTATCGCAGTATACTGCTCGTAGATATTCGACATGTAGTTTACACATCTTACGAACTGTATTTATTACCCAAATGTACTTATTAATATATTTGCTATTAACAAATATTAAAAGATCATGCGTGTTAAGAATGAAATAGTACTTTAAAACATATTTAGCGACATAGACAAGAAACATTTGTAACCTAAATACATGTATTCGTAACAGCTGGGCGTAACTACTGTCGAAGTAGTTATAAAATATTACCATTTTAGAAAATCTATAAATTAGCAATATGTAATTTTGTCTGTGTAAGTTTTGGTTATATATTCTGTACACTGTATTTACTTATGTATACGAATTTACGTCCTTATATGTTTTTCAGTAGCTATGTTTCATAAGTAAATTATTTATATATATAATAAAAACTGGTACATGCTAGGTTTTACCAGAGGCGGTTGGTAAATGTTGGGTTTGGAAAGAAACCGATAAGTATTTTTCCTTTATTTGTTTCAATTAACTATCAGTAATCAACAAAGTAATTATTAATCATATTACCATCTGTAGTACACTATAACTTCAACTAGAGAAGTTATAAAATGTCATCGTGTCAGATTGTCATATTAAAGTAAATATTTATAAAATGGGAAAGTTCACCTTTCCTATCGAGGTGGGTCTACTCGCCTGGGTAAGGAGGTAAATCTATTTTAAAAATATTTAAATCGTCACGTTATATAAGGAAGCCCAGCTAACAATACACACTTCTCCAGCTTTCTTCCCCTGCGATAACGTTTGCTTAATAGCTTTTTTTACTATCTCCCTGATCTACCCCTTCTGTTCTATCTTTCTAAATGCAATGCATAATACAAATTTGGTGTTTCTATTTATTTTCAATTTCCCAAGGAAGAGCTCTAGCAACGTTAGATACGGCCAGTTGTTAACAATAAGTACAGTTGTCTTCTTTAGTATCAGTTAGCCCCAGGAACCGGCGAGCGTGCATCAAAAGAGCTATGAATGTTAGAGAAGCGAGTGAAGTATGTTATGGCGCTCGATTCTCAATGCCTACCCCGCAAGGGACCTAGCGTGAAGATATACATACATACATCTTCTGTCTCTTCTTAGCGTTATCCCGTTTCCTAATACATTATGTTTGGTAGGGTCTGCCAAAGCCTAAGGATTTGACGAAAATACTGATTTTACATGGAGCAACTGCCATCAGACCTCCACAACTCAGAGAGAAAAGCAGACCTGTCTCATGTTCAGTCACACATCTTTCGAAATATAATTTCTTAAACATGCGGGTTTTCCCACAATATTTTTCTTTACCACCAAGCAAGTGATATATAAAAATACTCGTACATAAATGCGAAAACATAAAATTAGTGGAACATCTTAGGATTCTAACCGGAGACCAGTTAGTCTATTGGCCGTTTCTTAATCCACTGGACTATCACTTCTCATATATTTAATAAGTTATGTAGGTATGTAGTTTATAATGCGCTGGAGATTCACAAGTTTATGTAATTATATGCCGAAACAAATGAATACATGCCGATTATGTAAATATAATTATCATCTTTACATATTTCTAATAGCAACTGTGGTACGAGTATATTCCCATTGTTACGAGTATGGCGATCTAAGCTATAAATATATTTTGTTGCAAAATTGTTACATATGTTTTCTTAAATGACATTGGGACCTTTACTATGGAAAAAAACCCACGGTGTACAAATCTGACATTTACCATATTTTAAAGTTTTAGAATGCTAGTTATGTTGACACAACGGGCGTTATTGTGGTGTACGGAAATATCGAAATATAATGAATCTAAGTTATGCATGCATATGCATATATGCATTATTTATAGATATATATGTTACTGAAAGCCCGAACTGCGGTAACTCTTAGGTTTTACCAGTAACCGACATGATTTGATAAATGTACGTATTAATAACTAGTAAATAACAGCAAGCTGTGTAGGCAGAGCTGATATTTTTTAAATTTAAAAAATATTTAAATATTTTATTTTTAATTTTTTTAAAATATATGGAACCCTGTACGACATCTAGCGACGAGTGCTGTTACTTTTTCTGTTGATGGGAGTGCAGTGCAGACTCTGCACTGCAGAGTGGCCGGCCATACGTTTTCCCATATGTTTTTTTTTCTAATTGGAACGATTTTGGACCGTTCTTCCTCACCAACGAACATTTAAATTTCAAATTAAAGGATACAAAACTACAATATGTTAGCTATTAGTGTGTCGATTTTGGAGTTTCTCACTATTACCGTCTAAACGCTAGCTGGATGACATCAGTCTACCCCAAACGACAATTTTGAGGGTAATGTGGCTCCGCTGGCTATCGCAGCTCTGCCAAAAATAGGAACAAATTTCGGACTTACACCATTAAAAATTGGTACATGCTAAGTTTTACAGAGATGGTTGGTAAATGTTGGTTTTGGGAAGAAACCGATAAGTACTTTTTCTTTATTTATTTCAATTAACTATCAGTAATCAACAAAGTAATTATTAATCATATTACCAGTCGGTCAAATCCTTACACCTATATAAAATCTATCTATCTATCTATAACTTCACGCCAAATCCCTTGCGGGGTAGGCAGAGAGAACCGAGCGCCACGTGACTCGATCCTTACATATCTCACTCGCTTCTTTAACATTCATTGCTCTTCTCATGCACGCACGCCGGTTTCTAGGGCTCCTGACATCACCTTCTGATAGAACATGACCAATTTGGTCATGGTAGGTAAGTCTTGGCCTTCCCCGGCTCCTACATCCTTCCACTTTTGCATTGTATATCTGCTTCGTCATTCTTTCATCTTGCATTCTTTCTACATGCCCGAACCATCGGAGCATGCCTCTTCTTATTTTAACACCGACGCTCTCTTTCAGACCAACTCTATTTCTAACATCATCATTGCGAATACGGTCTACGAGCCTTACGCCACAAATTTTGCGCAGCGCTCGCATTTCAACCGCGTTTATTCTACTTTCATGCTCTTTCTGCCATACCCAACTCTCGCTTCCATAAGTTAGCGTTGGGACCAACACTGCATTGTGTATAGCGAGTTGTGCCTTCTGGCTCAGGATTTTACTGCCAAGAAGTTTTCCCAACGCTCCATTCACACTATTCCCAGCACTCACTCGTCTTTTCACATCTGCGGTGTACCTTCCATCCCTGCTGAAAGCGCATCCAAGATATACAAACTCATCCACTTGTTCCAACACTTCATCATCAATCGTAATCCTTACATTAGTTCTGGATTCTTCTCTTTCAAATACCATTATCTTTGTTTTCTTCGCATTCAGTAGTAAGCCTTTCTCCATACAGTCGTCTTTCATCGCTGTGACCAGTGTTTGCAGTTTAGATGGTGTATCTGCAAATAGCACGGCATCGTCTGCATACAGCAGACAGTTCACCACTTGGTCACCCATGCGCAATCCCACATTCGTTGACCTTATTCTCTGCAGACAACTATCGAGATACAGGATAAACAGCCTAGCAGATAGCATGCAACCCTGTTTGACACCAATTTTGACATCAAACCAGGGTGACATGCCACCGTCTATCCGCACACATGCTGGGCAATCCTTGTAAGTGGACTGCACAGCACGGAGCAGTGAACCGTCAATCCCATATCTCGGCAATATGTCCCACAGTTCCTTTCGCACAACCCTATCAAAGGCTTTCTCAAGATCCACAAAACCGCAGAAAACCTTCCGGTCTATGGCCAGATGCTTCTCTACGATATTGCGGAGCGAGAAAACTTGATCCGTACATCCCCTTCCATTTCGGAAACCTCCTTGTGCGTCCCACAGCATTTCATCGGATTTCACCCTCATTCTCCTTTCAATCACCTTTCCATATACTTTTGCTGCTAAGCTGATCAAACTGATGGCCCTATAGTTGGCGCAGTCCATGCGTGATCCCTTGCCTTTATACAAGGGCACGATGACTGCGCGTCTCCAGTCCATTGGGACCCTTCCAGTTCTCCAGCATAGGTTGCATAGGTACCAGAAGGCGTCCCGGACGTAAGTGCCACCTAATTTGATCATCTCAGCTGTGATCAGATCAATTCCCGCTGATTTTCCATTTTTCAAGCTTCGTATCGACCATTCGATCTCATCCATAGTTATGCCTTCGTCGGACGCCGTCAACGTGGAGTAAGCATCCGACTCACTCTCATTGCCAGCGTCCGAGGCATACTCATACATTTCCTCAAAATATTCACTCCACCGTTCTAACACTTCCTGAGTGTTGGCAAGAATGACACCAGCTTTAGACTTTATCTTATCCATTCTGGATGCCGACGAACCACTCCGAGACTTCTTTACCTCTCTCCAAAAGAGTTTGGTATTTGCCTCGAAGTTTTTCGTCAGCCTCTCTTCCTCATTCATAATTTGTCTTTCACGCTTCTCTTTCACTAAAGCCTTGGTTTCATTCTTGCATAGACGGTACATTTCTTTCTTCTTTTCTCTCCTATTTTCATTTAAAGGCAAAGATGATACGTAATCCAGCCACGCTTTCCTCTTTCTTGCTACGGAGGATTCAACCTCCGCATCCCACCAGGCATCTCCTTTCGCTGTTTTACGTCTCTTTGCGCATCCACAAGCTTCTTTTGCACTATTCACCATACTTTCTTTCAAAACTTTCCAACAATCATCCACATCTGAGTCGGAGAGGCTTGCATTTGCAAGTCTCTCACTTACCAGATGCACATACATTCTCCTTACACTTTCATCTTGCAATTTTTCGCTCATTATCCTTTCATGATCTCCGAAAGGGATACGCACTCGCCAGTGCCTCCACTTCCTAAAAAGGCCCACAAACCGGCTTACCACCAGGTAGTGGTCCGTCTCAAGAGTGGGGCCTCTAAAGGCTCTTGTATCCATTAAAACATTTCGGAGACGTCTATCTATTAAAATCAAATCAATCACACTTTTTTGATCATTCCTTCTCCATGTATACGTGTGAATATCCTTATGATGAAATAAAGTATTCGACACGAGGAGGCCTCGTTCCATACATAAATCTAGTATAGACTTGCCTGCTTCGTTCACTCTCTTATCTCCATACGGACCAAGAACAGCTTCATAGCTGTATCGCTTGGTCCCAACCCATCCATTCAAGTCTCCACACATAATCACTCTTTCGTTCCCTTCAACTAAGTCCAGAACATCCCTCACAGACTCCCAAAACTTCTCCAGTTCTTGAGCACACGCTGAGCTTACGGGAGCGTATGCTGCAACCAAAAATACTCGCGTGATGCCCAGTTTAATACGAACCCAGAGAAGTCTAGGCCCTACCAAACAGTAATCTCTTACACCAGTGGCTAAGCGAGAGGAGAGTACGACACCTACACCAGCACTGGCATGATCGTCACGGTCTACCCCAGACCATAGGGCCATCATACCACCGGGCAGATCATCGGTGTCGCTCCCCTTGCGCTTAGTCTCTGTCACACATAAAGCATCCAAACGTCTATCATTCATTACGTCTATCAGTTCATTCGTCTTATCTTTCAATCCACCTCTCACATTCCACGTGCCTATGCGGCACTCGGCTCCCCTCGTCCCGCCGGAATTGGCGCTGCGTGGTGGGTGGCGGCCCCCACCGCCGCATGCAGCTGTATTCGCACCGACGGGGGCGGATCGGTGCGCGTCGCCTACGGGGGACGCCCTAATCCGCACGTCGGTGCGCTCTTGGTCCAGAATTGCAATCGACTGATTGGCAGGGGTCGCGAACGAGCACGAACCTATATAAAAATATTTTTATTTGTTAAGTATTTTTATTTATTAATTATTAGTAACTTGTAATTTAATTTAAATTATTAAAAAAAACAACACAAATTGAATTGTCCTCTTAAAAAACATTATTTATAAAATTCTTCTTAAAAAATAACACAAATTAAATTATCTTCTTAAAAAAACATAATGTTATTTGGTTTGGTTTATCTAACTGAATTATTTTGTATTTAACAAACAAAAACAAGACAATTTATCTAAATTCTATAAAATCTCCAGAGCATGAAGTAAATTGGTTCCGCGTGTAAATGTAAAACTGCTTAAGTACTCCAATTTTTGTACCAAGTCGTTTTCCTTTACATTTACCGCAACTGCAATCATGCTTTTCGGGTCAGTTTTAGCTCTGTCGATGTCAGGTACTCTCAGTCTTACATTTTGACCAACTTTCGCATTTGGATTATTGTCGGGACAGATTCTATCTTTCTCGGTATTGCGTGTTCTTGAAACTGAATTGCGTTTTTGTCTCTGAATCGGCATATCTCTGAATAGTTAGAAGTATAAGTATTACCGTTTATTTGTTTATCCTTCAACTTTTCGGTTTCGTTTTCTTGTGGTTTAGCCTTCACACATTCGCTGTTAATGTCGTCTCCTGACTCATGTTCAACAACATTGTCTTCCATGTCATGTTCTGTTGCATTTTCGTTGCATTTTGTTCGGTATTTTTTTACGAATGTAACAAGTTTTCTAAATCTTCTACTGATCTTAATAATCCAATTATATCTTTAGGAATTGCTGATGTTGCAATCCCCATCTTCATCAGACTACCAAATATTGCTTCGTAATTCCCTCAGTTCTGGCTATGCCTTGGCTTTCCATGTACGATTTTAATATCCAGCCATATAGAGTATAAAATGTCAATTACTTGGTTACAAAATTCCCAACCATTATCGGAATGAAGAATGTTAGGTGCTCCAAAAGTGGAGAAAATATCCAGGAGATGGTATGCAACTTCTGATGCGCGTTTAGTTTGAAGTGCACGAAGGATCACAAATTTAGTAAGATGGTCTTAGTAAATGAATATGTATTTATAATTTCCATCAGGCTAAGTTTGTGGGTCTATGAGATATACTTGACAGCGTGAGTTCATTTCACTATGAAGTATATAGGCTTGAGGACAATGCCCTTTTTCAAAGCCTTCGGTTTTTTTGCCAAGATTGGCATAGCTTTAAATATGTCATGATAGCCTCAACTGTAATATTTTTATACTTGCGGTTACATTCCTTAAGCATCCGTGTCCAACAGCAACATACATTTCTTGGAGAAAGTTGAACAATTTTTTATAACAACCGTAATACTTAATTTCTCCATTCAGTTCTTTCATCGGTGTAATAAGCTTTTGTTCACTGCCTATAGTTAAAATATTATAGCGCTTTATACGCTTGGGATGAATAAGCTTCCTTCTTTTTCACTTTCTTTGCAGTTTTTACTTCTTCTAAACACTTTGAGTATTCATCCTTATCGTCGAAAAAGTTATTATCTTAATTATGCTGCCTACTTCGCGAGGGATTTTGTGTGAAATTATAGATAAATGGGATCAGTAGTATTTTAGTATTTGAAAAATATCAAACTGTATTTATTTTTTTTACTTATAAAAAAGATCAAACTTCGTATTTTTCTTCTACAACTTCAGCAGGCGTATAAACTTGCACTACTTTAAGTATCACTCGTGCATTGTCATCTCTGTAGCTATTAAAAAAATCCTTGTGAGTTTACTGGTGTCCTTGCTCACTCGTAGGAACACAACAACCCTCCATAGAGTTGTTATTTGACTGCTACGTGTTCTGTGAGAAAGTTCCCCAGACGGGCTGCTGTGATGCGCCATACCTCCCAAGACCACCAAGACAAACAGACATGTTCAAATCACGAATTTTGTCCTTTGTGGGAATCGAGCCCAGGAGCATTGATATTAAAGTAACATTTTTAACCAGTGCAAGCTTGTCATCGTCTAGTTCTATATAATGATTTTTAGGCCGTTTAATGTAAGAATATCTATGATAAAAGCAATTCTGGTGCTTAGAAAAAGGAAAGGAATCGTAAATATTATTTATTTATTCCTTATATTCGTATGCAAACATGAAATAATACTATTATCTCTTGCGGTAAAAAGTGTAAACGCCACAGATGCGGAATTCCCATACTAGTGAATTTGTATATATTCGATATTTATGACATGAGTTTTAGAGGAAAACGATTTAGATATTAAAATAAGAAGAGGCATGCTCCGTTGGTTCGGATATGTAGAAAAAATGCAGGATAAAAGAATGACGAAGCAGGTATATAACGCAAAAGTGGAAAGATGTAGGAGCCGAGGCAGGCCTAGACTTACCTACCATGCCCAATTTGATCGTGTTCTGCGATGTCAGGAGCCCTAAAAACCGGTGAGCGTGCATGTGAAGAGCAATGTACGAGTATGTGATAGAAGCGAGTGAGGTGTGTAAGGATCGAGTCGCATGGTGCTTGGTTCTCTCTGCCTACCCCGTAAGGGTTTTGGCGTGAAGTTATAGATAGATAGATAGACGATTTAGGGCGCGTTTTGAGATGAAAGAAATTTATAATAGGTACTTAACACTAGTAAAAACAAACATCTTTTTATGGAAGCTCTTTCAATAGAAGTGAAAAGAAATTTTGTACTTCTTATTATTGAAGACGAATAACAGGAACCATTAGCTCTGAACAAATGTTGTTTAGTGAGCTGTTGACCCTAATACAGTCTTCGAGTTTCTCGAAATTGTTTCTTTGTAAAAGTTTATTGCTCAAGTAATTACAAAGTAAATATAAAATTTAAAAGTATGGAAAGTATATAGTCTTATTGTTATATGTTGTTGTTTTTATTAGTCGGGACTACAGCATGGCTTAATTCAAGAAAAGCGTGAAGAGTTTTTTATACGGTAGGCAACGCATCAGTTACAAATGTCTATAGGCTACGGTGACTGTTTACCATCAGGCAGACAGTATGGTTGTTTGCCACCGTAGTGATATAAAAAACCCACGATCAAAGTAGTCTTGTCGTGTCAAAAGGTGATAATAACATTAAAATAAGCGAGGACGTATCTTAACCTCATCCCTTCCAAAATGAAAACAGGCTATCAAATATATATATATATTTAGCTTCAGTTTCTTTTTGTGGAGCGGGGGTATAGCGAGAACTGTCGCTTTAAAAAAATTTTATTCGTCTAAAGAGATACCACAACCTTACAGTAGACTGCAGCCAAATAATAAACAAATACAGAAGGATTCTTATGTCCTTGTGCTTAAATGACTGACGGCCCTGGTGTTGCAAGTGTTTACCAGCGGGCAGGCGATATGTTTGTTTGCTACTTTGGTGGTATTTTGGTTCAAAAAAAACAATATTTAGAAAGTGATAATTATAGTAAAATTATATTCCGCCAGAAGTCACTGAAATCTATATATATATAAAACAAAGTCGTGTTAGTTATACCATTTATAACTCAAGAATGGCTGGACGGAACGATTTTTACAAGTTTTTTACAATTTTTGTGTTTTTGGATATGTCTTTGTCCGACGGACGGAAGACTGAGCCGCCGAGCTCGTCATACTCTATATGTAAGCAGCGGCAGCGGATCTCACCAATCATAATAGATTAGGAAACGGGATAACGCTAAAAATAAGAAAGAGGAAGATTCCCTCCATTTTAGTTATATTTGTGATATATGTTTACCAATTCTCTGTAGTAATAACACCCAAATACTTTTTAAATAACCGTATTGTTTAAAAACTAGAATATCTCCATATTTAAAAGGTGTATTGCAAAATCTTTTATAATGTAGCACAAGACAAGTCAGTGTCAAAATTTATGAGCTATTCTGATTTAAAAATGTTTGCTTTACTAAAATCAATCACAACATGCTCCATATATACAGGTTCGTATTTACTACAGAAACAACAGCGGGGACTGTTGTTTCTTCCTATTGTCTAGGCTTCGATTTCCCCGACAGCAAGCACATCTGTCTACAGTCATACATTATATAGTTCACAGTTCGGCATTGTGAAGTAACTATTGTACATTGAGAACGGCTGGAGAGATGTCACCTATCACGTTGTGACAATAAATGCTTGAAACTGGCAAATGTGGGCGTTCTAAATGTCAAGAGATCGTAGAGACGCAGTGATGATTTAATATTCTGATATACTCGTAGTTTCAATTTAACCCTTCACGTATTGACTACGTTAAACTGTACTAGGTACAACAGTTTCACTTAAAGTCCACACTAATATCATAAATGCGAAATGAAGTCTATTTGTTATTTTTCAGGACTAAATCTCATCAAAACGATATAGCCGGGCGTTATTACTAAGTATGTCACATGTATTTAAACAAGGTAAATCTAGATAGTGTGACTACGTCTATACCACATTTATTTAAAATAGTACCTATAAGTAGTACTGTTTTATTGTTTATAGTTCATAACAAACTTTATTCAAATATTTTGATGTAGATGAAGGTTCATTTTTGATAAGAACAATGGGTTACAACAAGTTGTGAATTGGAATCTGTACAAAAGCAAGTATTAACTTTAACGAGATGTCTTCAAAGAAAAATATTCAACAATAAACTGTTTTAAAAAACTGGTATTAAGTATAAATTGGCGTAACTAATATTTTTGTATGAATCCATGTAAGTAACATATAGTTTCAAAATATACCCGTTAAGACATTTCATTAGACACAAAACACAAAATAATGTATTTATGTCTTGCTTTGTTTTATGTTCGCAGTGTTGAATTTTCTGTAACATCATATAACTAACCGGACAGCATGACGCTTCCTATAATAATACCTCATATCCTAATATAATGATGAATACTTTAAAAGATATGCTGTGAGAAACGAATATACACATAAACTAGGTACTATAATCATAACATAATATGTACGGCCACACCAAATTCTTTAGAAAATTTAGAGGAATTCAAGTCAAAACTATAAACGTGCTCTGTACCTATATCATAAACACGCTAACTTATCTTTAAAACAAATAAAATGTAACTTCGATTATGTAAATATCTAAATATAGTGTCACGGTCTATTTCCAATATTAAAAACGGGTCAGCTTTCAAATGAAAGTATGCATAGAGCATAACGTTAGCAGAACCCTTCGCGAGAGATGCGCTACCTGTTCTATCTCTGTTACGTGCAAATGCCAGCTTTTGTTCATTAAGACCATTCATACTTCTCATTAAAAATGTTATTTGATTTTAAAAAGAAAACATGTACTTGTTAATTTAGTGTAATTGTAAATTTGTCATATATCTCAATACATTATTGTGGAATAATATTGTGTGAACTTTATCATTATAATGAATTTGTTGCCACAACCTTTGAAATTTAGTTGTATAAACCAAACCACTTTCTATTCGCAAAATGGATTGAAGTAAGAAACAAAATCAATATGACCTTACTTTGGCCAAAAGGAACGGTAGTTGAATGTTGAAAATTACAAAATAATAAGTATAACTAATACTAAAAATAACTATAATACCGAAAAATAAAGAGCTCGATGGCGTCGTTGCGCGTGTCATTCTAACCGAACACGCAGGTTAAGCAACATCCACCGCAGCCTGTCAATGGATGGGTTTAGTTATCTCGAATTTCTCCTGCATCGGAGGGCAAGTTAAGCCGTCGGTCCCGGCTGTTGTCGATAGATGACAGTCGTTAAGCTAAGTCAGTGGCCTTCGTGCGGCTTGAAAACACTGGCCTCCGCCAATCCGCATTTGAGCATCGTGGTGGCATGCTCTAAACCCCTTCGGTAGAAGGGATGGTATCCCTGTAGTGGGATGAATAAGGGTCGATGTGATGATCGAAAAATATGAAATGTAACACAGAACAGTGTATTTATTGGTGGTAATAATTTAAACTTTATGCAATGATAATAAATTTAATTGAATCTACTGACTACAATAATCCCCGCAGGGCAGCTTCTGGCGAGTTGTTGGTCAGTAATGACACTACGGGTACTCAAGTGCTCCAGAGACTCGATCAGACCTTTCGTCGGTTATAGTGAAAACCCAAGAAGGCCCGCAAGGCTGGCTGGCTGGCGTTCATTGGTCATCCAAAGAGGAGTCGATAGAGTAATATGCTCCAGGGGTGGAAGTGTTAAAGGGCATAACGAGTAACTTCGGAGAAAGCACAGCACACACCTCGACACGCCTGAGTCACTCACGCCGGCCTTCAGCCGACTATCTCAGGCATTTCGACGGTCCATCCAGTGGGTGGCGAGCTACATTTTGTCCCGAAATAGTAATCAGATATGATAGTCATGGCACACGTCCGCCCCTTTTCTGTAACTCAGTACCAATGATCCATCCAGATCTCACTACAATAGCCCAATAATTTCCCACACATTCGCAATAGTCTCAATACCTACTGAGGCCTACTCATGAATATATTATTGGAATGATATCCCTAGGAGTAGGTCACATCGAGTCTACAACATTACATCAATTTACTTAAAGGGGTATCTACGCGTTGGATACATATCCCTGCGCACGCCTATCAAATAGCCGGGGTTAAATCCGTGACTACAGAAAAAATTCAATATTCACATAAAAATTCATAAGTATGAAGTGCGATAATATTGAATTTCGTTTATGACTTTACCGATGCTAGTTTTGTAAATGCCGTGTAAGTGCTCGGGCAGTAAAAGAGAGAAAGATTGGTCCTCTATGATTCATTTTGACCTTAGGTGAATATGTTGTATCTACACCGCAGCAGCAGAGTGTGAAACTTTTGTGGTGGAGAATGTAAACTAACGCATTCCGTTAACGTGACACTTGGTTAGTGAATAAATTCAGTGCACTCAACCATTTTTCACTTATTGTTGATTAGATCTGATCCCAAGAATTCTTACGGACAACATTTTTGTTTGTATTTCATTTTACCCATGTTTAATTCAGGCAGTGAGCATTTTGAACTCCGTTGAGATTATAAAGTATGAGTGATAAATGGCTAAAAAGAAGTAAAAGGGATAAAATACAGCAAAGGACAGAACACGCGGATTGGACGGAAATGCAATAGCGTCATTGGAATGATTAAAACAATCATTACAACGCCATCAAGAGATGTTTACATATGTTTAATGTATGCGCAGATATGGGTGTGTTCACAGACTTGATGAAATTTAGTAAACTAGTTCCTTTATTCAAGTTAGGGGAAAATAGCGAGCTGGGGAATTACAGACCCATATCTATACAGCCAGTTTTGAGTAAAATATTCGAAAGGATAATGATTGATCAATTGCAACTCTTTTTAAAGGAGAATTAAATATTTCATCATTCGCAATACGGTTTTACAGCTGGGAAATATACTACAGATGCAGGGGTCGCATTGGTTATATATCCTTCACGCATGGGATAGATCAGAAAATGCTATTGGAGTTTTATGTGATCTCTCTAAAGCTTTTGATTGGGTCGATCATCAGACATTATTACTCAAGATGAAATCACAACATTATGTCGTATGGTATACTGTTGTGGGGTACGGCGGCTGACATTGAGACAATGTTTATGTTACAAAAAAGAGCCATTCGCTCTATTTATAACATGAGCTCCAGAGAATCACTCAGGGAAATATCCTTACTGTTACTTCTCAATATATTTATGAAAATATAATGTATTTTCGTTTCCGAAATGCTAGCAGATTAAAAAAGAAAAAAGTAATATAAGAGAATTGAATAACATACAATAAGATATATTTCAAAAAACGTGCCCGCGAGGGCCCAACGGCAAATAAATATGTTTTAACTTTACCGTTTTTTTTTCTATAGTAAACCAATTCTAACGTAGTAACATGCAGTAACGTAACAAACTATCTTCTTCTTCTTAGCGTAATCCCGTTTCCTAATCCATTAAAATTGCCTGCGTCCGCTATCAAAGCCTAAGTATTTGGCGAAGACACTTATTTTTACAGACTGACTGCCGTCAGACCTCCACAACCCAGAAGGAAAACCAAAGTCATTCTTAGGTTATATGTAGCTGCGAGTTTCCTCACGATGTTTTCCTTCACCGCCGAGAAAGTGATAAATATGTACATAAATCCGAAAACAGTTTGTATAGGTGCAATAGGTCGGTCCTTATCCACTGGGCTATCATTGCTCTAACATAACATACTATGATGCACGTAATGATGAATGATGCATGTAAAAGACAACTGAAAAGACAAATTTGTTAGCATTTATGACTCTGGGTGTAAACCTAACTCTGGTTTGGTATCATAAAACGTGGGATAAGAAAACTTTTCCGTAGTATTGTTTTACACTGGATTTAATTTTAATCTTAATTGCTTCTAGTAAGGTTTGTTATCAGATTTGACCTTTGAGCAATCTAAAGTAATTTGTCACAGGAAAATGGAACTATTTAACATGGATGCAAAGATTTTTTCTATTAAAGGAAAATTTAAGCAATTTGAGTATTAATGCTAACCGAACAGCAATTAATCGTCAATTGCAGATAGTTTCAGTAAAAATATTAGTAAGTATTATTTCAACAAACGTACAAGTACAAGAGATACTCTATTTTGCAAAAAATAAATTGATTAGCAAACTTGGATGTGATGAAAAAGTGATGGGTTACATACTGTACAGCGATGTAATTAAGAAAAGTTCGAATAATTTCCATCTTTCCAAATTCTGCAGCCAGATATAAACTGGGTGGGTTGTTCTTGCAAGTAATAATGCATCATTGGAAAGTTTCTGATGAGATGCCACGTTCATTTGTGGGAGGTGGCAATACGCGAGATTCAAGCCAGATCCCTTGCGGGGTAGACATAGAGAACCGAGCACCATAAGGCGCGGTCCTTGCATACTTCACTCGCTTCTTTAACGTTCATTTACTCCTTGCGTTTATTAATGTTACTAACACTTAAAAACTAAGTAAACACTTAACACTTAAAAAGACAGTGTATGTATATTGCAAATGCAAAAATTTGTTTAAGCGAGCAAATTCACATTTTTTTTTATTTTCAACTTTCTACTTTTATTTTCAAGCACCACAAATCCTGTTTTCCTTAATCATTACTCAGATCTATACATTGTTGTCTACCGTTTTAAGGCTTCTCGTTAGCTAATAAATAGTTAATTTTATTTTATTGCTCTTATACATTTATAAAGATTGTTATCTTTTGTTGAATAAAATTACTAGTTCGGTAAAAGTTAAAATTTTATAAATAGTTAATTTTAAGTTTCTCTCAGCACTTGTCTATCAATTGAAAATAGGCATTATCTAGTAAGTAGACTACATAACAGCCTCGTTAACTGGTTTTCATGAAGTTGGAATTGTAATTATTTCTTACTAACGTCAAGTTAGTGCCTGACACACGAGGCGCTCCACTTAACCCAACTTACTCTGCCTGACGACAGGTGAGATTAAGTGCGATTTGCAAAATAGAGTAATTTCATTTTCTACCCGTCTCTTGCGAGCTCTGAGACGGTAGATGGGCAACTTTATCGTCTAGGGAGGTATAGGAATTACTGCGAGTAGCCGTCGGGAAAACTGAGTTAGATCTTAAGTGATAGAAATCATACACATAATCGTATTTAGTGCGCCCCGTTAATGGAAACTTATCGCTAGTCCGCAAGATAGGTTTTCCATTACAAGTTTATACTCGTAATTGAATTAATATAGCTAACTAATAAGCATTGCTTAAATCGAATTTTATGATCGTATCGTTTGTTTTATGGAACTATCATTTTTCATCGTGTTACGTCACTTAGTTTGATAAATTATCAGTAGCAATCGGTTATATTGTTCCTTCTTGTTTTCTTTAATGTGAATGAAATACGTAAATATTGCTCCCCAATAAAATCCAAGTACTTGCTCGCAATGATATGATTAAAGATGTTAGAAGAAATTCTTCTAATCTTCTGTGATACCCACATGAAAATAATTCATTCGGGTATAACTACCATTTTCCTTCCAACATTTCCACTCGTCGGCAGATCAATAAACAATGATCTATTTCTCTTTTACATTCTATTTAATAAACTATGCGCGTAGGCTAGACACGTCTGTGAAGAAAAACATCATGAGGAAACCCGCACGTCCAAGAAATAATAGTTTAAAAGACGTGTCACCTAACCCCAAAAATCGGCCAAGTGCGAGTCGGACTCGCGCATGAAGGGTACCGTACCATTATCTATAAAAACAGCAAAAAAATCAATCAAGTTTGTTGTATGGGAGCCCCCCTTAAATACTTGTTTTATTTTAATTTAATTATTTATTCTTAAAGTGAATATATAACTAAATATTTTGTGAATATTTCAAGCGTCTACCTGTTGCCGTTATCAATATCAAGCAAAAATGAGCAAAAAATTCACGTTTGTTGTATGGGAGCCCTCTTAAATATTTATTTTATTATATTTTTTAGTATTTGTTGTTATAGCGGCAACAGAAATACATCATCTGTGAAAATTGCAACTGTCTAACTATCACGGTTCAAGAGATACAGCGGACGGACGGACAGCGGAGCCTCAGTAATAGGGTTCCGTTTTACCCTTTGGGTACGGAACCCTAAAAAGGTCTGATTTACTCAGAGGAGTTACGGACGTCTGATGACAGTCGCTCCATGTCAAAATCAGTATCTTCCCCAAATCCTTCAGCTTAGGTAGCTGACCCCGCCAATCCTAACGAATTAGGAAATGGGATGACACTAAAAAGGAGAAGATCTATAACAAAACGAGCATATAACTAAAACATATATCTTATAAATATTACAACATTCAGTCGGACCCTCTTTTATCTGACCTGACCCGGCTAGTAATTTATCGTATCTTACTTCAGTATCATCTTAGTAGATGGCTGTGCTACCCCGGTCCACTAAACATAGGTACTACTAAAATAACATTTGAACGAGCCTTAAAATACATAATGTAGTACTGGGACGGGTCAAATAAAGCAGGAGGAGACTGCATACACATTACACTTAAATAAATAATAGCTACTTACGTATACTGATTTCGATGCGGGAGTACCTACAAAAAAATTCCAGTCGCTTTTTAATGGAACTCATGGTTTGTAGTATCATAATTTCTATAGGAAGCGTATTCCACAAACATGCAGTCGTACAGTATAGAACTACCAGAATGTGTACGTAAGGAATGCCTGGAACTTTAGTACAAAATATTCGCTAAAAGATAGGCGAGCATGTAGATTTCACGATGCACACTGGCGCGAAAATCAACTTTCATTTTTAACTGTTCAGGAACACTGTTCCTATATGAAATCTATATGTTTGTCTCTCTGTGTGTATATCGCTTTTTTTCGAATATTCGAATTTTGAGTTCAGATTCGGATTCAGCATAAAAAAGTAGAATAGGAATGTTCAGAAACACCGTTCCTATCTCTTAAGGAACATGGCCAAAAAGGCCGACAAATAAAAAAACATTTTGAATTGTTATATAATTGACGAGCCAGGTGTTCCTCTGGCAATGCAAGCTTGCGCATTCTCAACTGGTTTTTTTTTTGTTTTAACCATTTTTTTACTATAGATTGCGTATTTATAGGAAGAACATTTTTTTAGTGCAGCTACTCGTACTTGAAATATTTGGAATAGTATTGCACGTGCGCCAGCTGGCAGCTCGCTCAACTGCATTTCGAAAATGTAAATAAATCTTTTCTTTTCATAGAAGGTTCTTCTTTTGCGTCTTAGTGTTATCCCTATTTTAATCCTTAAGGATTACGTTACCTAAGATTAACTATTTGGCGAAGACACAGATTTTCACACGGAGCGATACCATTAGATCTCCACAGGCGAGAGGGAAAACCAAACCTTTTTTACGATAGGTCACACATCTTTCGAAATATAATTTCTTTGACGTGCGGGCTTCCCCTCGTTGTTTTCCTTCACCGTCGAACAAGTAATAATTGTAAATATGTAAATCCGAAAATACAAATTTAGTGACCACATGCCAGGATTCGAACTGGGAATATGTTGGTTAATATGCCGGTTCTTTATCCATATTCATATTCATTTATTGCAACTATAATGTGTACATTAGGTCTCATAAATATAATTACAGTAGCATTATAGACCCTGTCGGGCGCCGCAATTCTGAGAGGAGGACGAGTTCTTTTCCGTACTATATTTATTATTATTAAACTTTATCACATTACATTATTTATTCACTATTATTTACTTATGGTAAGATATATAATAACATTTTATATTTCTAAATCGTTCTTGATATGTTTACGTAGGTGTGTCATGTTTATTTATATTAATTTATTATCGTATTATATTTATTGATTTTAATAATTATTTAACATTTATATTTATTGTATATTAGCATCGTTTAGGAACTCACTTACTGAATAATAACATTTGGCAAGTAGGATATTTTTTAATGTTTTTTTAAAATGTTTGTCATGACATTCTTTCAAGGCTAAAGGTAGCTTATTGTATATTTTTATTGACATATTTAACGTGCTCGATGAATGTATGTTTAGTCGAGCGACCGGTGTCTGCAGTTTGTTTCTGTGCCGTAACGAGTAGCCGGTAGGTATGTCCTGGCGTCTTGTATACAAGTACGGGTGCTCACGTACAAATTGGCATATATCTAATATATACATACATGGGAGCGGGAGTATGCCATATTTCCTAAAGTAGGGCTTACAACTGTCTCTTTGGTCTATATTTGTTATTATTCGAATCAGTTTTTTTTGTTGAATAAATCCACTGGGCTATCACTGATCTTATCATAGAAGGTTGTGATCCTAAATTTTGTTCTAACATGAGCATTATTATATTATATGAATATTATAACATTATTGGCGTAAATAAGTAAAAAGTTACACTCCCTTTATTATTATTTTATTTATTTATTATTTACGAACTCGACTTTCTGTATACACTTGTTCGTTACGTCAAGATTGCCTTGAAAATATTATTTTTATGTACAAAGACGCCTTGTTGCGTAGGTCTGTTATTATGAAATTTTTTTAATTTGATATCCTATAATTTGTAAAATTTATGTTACATGGATTTATCCTTTAATAAAGGCCTTTTGTTTTTATTTATAAAATGTCAAATAAAATATATAATCTTAAACATTTGTAGATTTGATGAAAATTGGCAATGTATTTTGGCAAGGCAATGTAGTAACATATCTGATTTCAGAAAAATTGAGAATAATTCTAGTAATCAAATTAACCACAAATACTACATTAAAAGTTAAAATAACGAATCAAATACCGGACCTGCACAACTCTACTTATTAATGAACGTGACATTACATGTGATCATATTACAAAATTTCACAGCTGTACTTGTAAATGTTAGTAAATGAACAATGTATACTTATTCCTATAAATTGTTTCAGCAAAACTGGATGGCGTTAAAACATACATGCGCATGCGACGGGTACCAACCCACTTACAAGTGAAGGTGATTAAATGGTTCGATTACCTGTGGCTCACGCAGAAGTGCTCCGACGAAGAGAAAGCTGTATCTTGCCTCCCCGACAAACTCAAGGCGGAAATTGCTATCAATGTCCATCTTGACACGTTGAAGAGGTATGTTATTAAATTTTCGTCACTCTTGCTCGTAAGTATCGCAGTGAAATTACTTGTATATAAGAGATTATATTTTTTTTATTTTTGACGAGCTAGGTGGCTCAGTCGTGAATGACGCGACTTTGACACCAACGCTCGTGGGTTCGATTCCCACACAAGGCAAACATATGTGCATGAACATATCTGTTTGTCTTGGCCTGTATGTTTCAAGAGAGGTAGGGCGCATCAAAGCATCCCGTCTGGGGAAGTACCTCCACCTCACAGAAAACCGCAGCCAAATAACAACTCCCTAGAGGGTCGTTGTGTTCCTGCGTGTGAGTGAGGTCACCAGTAAGCTGCCAAATGAGTTGCTGTGTAAGCAGCTGAGGAGACATCGCGCGAGTGATGCTTAATATATCGCAAGCGTTAATAGACTACGGTACCCGCTTTACATCAGGTGGGCCCTATGCTTGTATGCCTTCCGACGTAGTATAAAAAAAAAGTACGGCACGTAAACACTGCTCTGATACGATAAACATTTCTGATCATCACACTTTCTCATTATTTGTTGAATTTCGTGCAGATCTTAATACTTATATATGGCTCTAGAGCCGCAAATTTACAATTTGCGATAATGAAAAAACAATTCTACTTGTCTCTTTTACCTTTTTCATTCAAGGTTACTATCTATAACTTCACGCCAAATCCCTTGCGGGGTAGGCAGAGAGAACCGAGCGCCACGTGACTCGATCCTTACATATCTCACTCGCTTCTTTAACATTCATTGCTCTTCTCATGCACGCACGCCGGTTTCTAGGGCTCCTGACATCACCTTCTGATAGAACATGACCAATTTGGTCATGGTAGGTAAGTCTTGGCCTTCCCCGGCTCCTACATCCTTCCACTTTTGCATTGTATATCTGCTTCGTCATTCTTTCATCTTGCATTCTTTCTACATGCCCGAACCATCGGAGCATGCCTCTTCTTATTTTAACACCGACGCTCTCTTTCTGACCAACTCTATTTCTAACATCATCATTGCGAATACGGTCTACGAGCCTTACGCCACAAATTTTGCGCAGCGCTCGCATTTCAACCGCGTTTATTCTACTACTTCAAGGTTACTGAAAATGTTATATGTAACACGGACGGTGCGAGCAATTGTAAATCCGTGCCGTTAAAATCCTTCGTTTTCAGCTGGGGATTTAATTGTCTTTCGTTGGCAACTATTTATTGTCATAATACTCATATCATAATGCTGTAATACGTACGCTCAGAAAGTGGGTTTGTACTTCAAAATAAAATAGTTCAAAAGTTCCTTAGAAGTCGGTCAATTCTTCCCTCGGTAAACAATATTCTATTGATTTAGTACATATCCAAGTAGTTGAGCAACCTATTCAAGAAACGAAGAATACTCCATAAGAAATACTTTGTCTCAAAAACTAGAATAAGAACAATATGGGACATAATATATGTAAATATGGTTACATAGAGCGCGAGATGAGAAAATATAAACATCATACAAGGAACTTGGTACACTGCAGTACAACAAACCTCGACAATCGCTCGAAGACTTAAGCCTGCATATTTTGCCAAGTCGTGCACGGCAAAAGGAAACATTTTATGACTAGCATAAGTAGAATGAGCGTAATATGTATATATATACATATATATTAACATACATAACACTACAACTCACACTAGTGGGAGGAAAAAGTGCCGAAATAAATCTAATAACTAGGTTTTCTTGCGGTATCGCGGTCCATAATGAATCAAATTTACTTTCTGTATCTGGTTTAGTACCAGCAATTGAGTAAAGTTTGTTTCGGAATCTCATATGTTTTACGAATTTATCCGCTTAGTGAATACAGCCACGAATAAATATGCGTATTTTGTTTAGTTGTCGTAATTATTTAGGATTCTACGTTTCATATACATAACCAGTCATAGAGTCTGTATAAAGTTAAAGTCAAAGTAAATATATTTTCTGTTAATGAATCGAAACTTATTATCATTAGTCTATAAGTAGTTGTACATGTTTATTACAGCACATGTTATGATATAAGAACTAAACCTAACTGAACTGATGTCTTATCTAAATACCCTAATGTTTTCATACCATTTGCATCATAAGGTCACAATTATTACGTCTATCTATTTATTTTTACCTTGACGTGTAAGTCTCGTGTGAGGTGGATAAAGAGAACCGAGTGAGGTATGACTCGGTCCTTATAAAACAGAAGGTTGGGAGCCATGTTTTAACGTGAGTATTGGGGATCACTGGTTCTTTCTGTATAAATACTTCCACTTTCGCGTTGTATCTCTGAATTGTTATTCTTTTCTTCTACATCCTATCTATATATCTGAACCGATAGACCATGCCGCTTCTTATCTTAACACCAATACTCGCTTTCAGACCAGAATTAGAAGGGATATAGAGCGCATTAAAGCAGTCCGTTTGGGGAAATACCCCCACTTCGCAGAAAACTGCAGTCAGATAATAACTCACTCGATGGTTGTTATGCTCCTTCGAGTGAGCGAGGTTACCAGTAAGTTCAGAAGGAGTTGCTATGCGAGCAGCAGAGGTGGCATCGCGCGAGCCATACTTAGTATATTGCAAATATGCATAGGCTTCAGTAATCACATTTGCTTTACGGGAGCCGTATGTTTGTATGCATTCCGACGCTGTATATAAAAAAGACCAACTCTTACTCTTACAACTTACGTCATCATTGCGAACATACAAGCATTACGCCGCAAATTTTGCACAATACTTCCATTTCGACAGCGTTTATTCAACCACGTATCTCGTTGTGTTGTGTATAGCCAGCTATCTTTTCTGGCTCAAGCGTTTACTGGCTAGAGGTTGCCTAATGCCTAATTCTTACTATTGTCAGCATTCACTCGTCTTTCCACATCTCGCTGATGTACCAGAAAGCGCATCGAAGATATTCGATTTCAATCCACTTATTCCAACAGGATTTGTAATCCTTGGGCCCGTATTATGTCTAGCAATAACAATATACTGTTCCCAATGCTCCGATGACTAAGCTAGAGAAAGATATCATCAATTAATCAGACATCGAGTAAATGTCAACATTTCATTGTGATGACTTCTACTTCAAAAATTGGTAATCAATGAAATTAACAAAGATGGGCACTTTTAGTGACGCTGTACACAATACACTCACATTAATGCAGCTTGGCAGTTCGAGCTTAATATCCCGTGTTGTATAATTAAAAAGAGAAACATTCGCTTTTTACGTCCATGAATTATGCAAAAGTGTTCGTTTATACGATCCGTAAATTTTTGTCGCCAAATGGCTCCTCCGAGCTTTTTTGTTTTTCTGCTGAATCCTGTTTATACTTGTACATAAAGTGCGTGTATCTGACATTGTCAGTTGATAAGTAGTCTATGTGAATTTCAAACATTGCAGCGATTTTGAATACTCTTCTGTGTTCATGTCAATAAACATGTTTTATAGGATAAACTACACAGGAGCACCTGCTGGGCTAACCTGAAGATTCACTGAAAATTTCATCAAAATCTGCCCAGCCGTTTTTGAGTCCATAGAGGACATACAAACAAACATATATATATATATATATATATATATATATATATATATATATATATATATATATATGACTGACAGAGATGTCTGGAAATTATTCGGCACGTGTATTAATATATCTTTAATTGTGCCACTTGACGTCGTTATATATACACTGACATGAATTCAAACAGACGGTTTGAAAAAAGACCTATATGGGCATTTGGCATTTCTTCTTCGCCGATGGTCTTTTCGAAGTGTTCGTAGATTAAAAAAGAGAAATTAATAGGTACTATGAAAAATGTATACGGTACAAAAGGATTTGATTTAAATAATGTAAGACATGCCCAAGTGCATGTGAGAGCATAATGGTAAATAAATATTTTTTATCTTTATCTTAGGGTGGAGATTTTCCAAAATACAGAAGCGGGCTTTCTGTGCGAGTTAGTGCTGAGACTTCGGCCAGTATTATTCTCTCCGGGTGATTACATCTGTAGAAAAGGTTCGTGCGGACTTTTATTTGGAACAATTTGTTATTTTTTTTAAAATAATTTTATATGTGTTAATGATACAATTATTAAATAATGTAGCAATTTGTGACTAAAGTATTATTTCTCTGCAGGAGAAGTTGGGAAGGAGATGTACATAGTAAATCGAGGGAAACTACAGGTGGTGGGCGATAACGGGAAGACGGTGCTAGCAACACTCAAAGCGGGTTCTTATTTTGGCGAAATTTCCATTCTGAACATGGGCACGGCAGGTAAACAACTTGGTAAATATCGCCACGGCCCGAGACGCCACGCCATTATTATTCTATTTATTATTTTCTTGAAAAGTTTCGAAAAGCAAACGTTTCGAGGAGACGCTGCAATCAGGCCGAGGGAGCGGCCACGACGCTAACAACAGGTTTTGGGACATCAATCTTGACCGTCACTGTCACTGCTTTGGTGGCCACGTTGTTGTAGCTTACTTTTATCACACAGCCACTGTAACTGCCGATCAACAACATGGACGCCTATCTGCGGTAACACCGCCTGTGTGAACTTAATAGGGAATGCTTTGTAATATTCTTTTTTATTAACATGTTTGGCATTTGATAATCGCTATTGTTTCAATTGTTTTTGTTAACATTGTTTCTATTTTGTATATTCTATGAATTTTTCAACGAAGTTTTCATAGTTACACGGTAAGCTGTAATTTTGATATAATTTGAACTTCGTTTTTATTGGCTTCTTGTTAGACATCCTCTCCAAGGATTCGTAGCGTCTAGTGTCATGTGTCTTGTCTGCGTCTTATGTTCTCCTTGGTTGTATTGAAGGCAGTGTCCCCGATCGCTTTGCATCCTCCCTGGTAATCTCATTTTTATCTTTGCGGCGTGACCTCTTGGTGCATGTTACCCTATTATTAAGTGTACTATTTATCTACTTATATTATTCAAAAACTTTGGTCTTGTCAGTTGAGTTCCAGACGCGTTCTTTTTATTTCTAAAACTAACTAAGCATACGCATTGAAACTCGTAGAACAGCTTAGTTCTTTTCAAATTCAAAATAATTTTGTACTTACTCATTTTTTGGTATCTAATTTAAACGCTTTGTCTTTGTAATGAAGCATAAAATGAGAACTCAATAGAGACTGCTTCTTATAGTTATTTTAAGATTCATTATTTTTTTTAATTACTACGTGATTTGGCTCCAGTCTGATTACACGTAATCTACCCTGCTATCTTAATTAAGGTATCTTTCTCCTAAATCAGCTTAATCTATAACTCCTACTAATCTTGTAACATAAATATCCACCAATATATGTTACCCTGCCACCGGTGTTTCGGTCTTTCTTGTAGACACTTATGAACAGTTCTGGTTGCAAATTATTCGCAATCAATTTAACTAGAAATATATGAAATAATTATTTTTAATTGAGCCGGAACAGTTCATAAGCTTTGTGGACCGGACACCGGTTGGCACGGAGTGTGTGTATGACACGTCGACAGGAAACCGGCGGACAGCATCGGTGCGGTCCGTCGGGTATTCGGATCTGTTCGTGCTCAGCAAGAAGGACATGTGGGATGTGCTGAAGGAGTATCCCGCCGCAAGAGTCCGCCTTGAAGCCATTGCCGTCAAGAGACTAGAGAAATATAAGAAAGCGCCGCTTGAGAAAGGTAGGTATTCTTTGAATCGTTAATTTAACATTTTGTAACACCTGATTTATCATCGTCATATATGATTTTTTAGCCTTCCACTATAATTAGTTCTTCGCATTCAGTCTACCTATGATCTTTCCTTTTTTTTCTTTACTACGCTGCATTTTTCTGTTAGTCAACGCATTTTATGTACTAAGGATGTGTAATTCTGAGTTATTATATGTAAATAAATCGCAAGCTTAACTCTCTGATGATGTGCAGGCTCATAATACCCTAGACCCACTTCTCTGTGACGTAAGTCATCACAATGTACTCTAGTCGAAGATATTTGCCTAAACTTGAGGAAAATTTTGCTAAGAAGAATATTGTTTAATTTGTATTTAGGCTAATACAGTATATTTATTGCTGTGAGTAGTTTTATGTATCATTTATATATCATTATTATTTACTGATCATGTGTATATATGTCGTAGTGAAATGATACAACAAGCAATTGATCAAATTTCGGAGAATATTAAATTGACAATACCGTTTTGTCATTTCCCTAAATAAATCTAGTGAATTAAGCAAATACCGAAACAGCTGCCATGTAATAATTTAAATGAGCTTATGGAGAATGCCTCCCACCAATAATAGCAAGCTTGCCAACGTCGACTTCAATAAATTTACACCTCTCACAGTAGGTTACTTAGGTTTCCTTTTGTTTACGTCCCTGAAAATAAAAACCAGAGGCAGAAATGTCTTTGGCTTATATCATACTATTATTATTCGGAAAATAATAACTATGAAATATATATTTTTTTGTTAAGGATTTTAGAGAATATTACAAGCTAATATATCTCTTTTGATATCACATTCTCAACAGCATTTGCTCAAATCACTTGGAAAATGAGAGAAGCCGTTGTCATTTTTGCATCCTACGTGGTTTATCGAATCACTTAAATGATTTATAAACATGATAAGAACAACATTGTGAAATGAGAGAGGTAGGGCGCATCAAAGCAGCCCGTCTGGGGAAGTACCTCCATCTCAAAGAAAACCGCAGCCAAAAAACAACTACCTAGAAGGTTGTTGTTCCTGCGTGTGACCAGTACCACCAGCAGTTGAGGAATTGTTGTGTTAGCAGTAGAGTAGGAATCGCGCGAGTGATTCTTAATATATTACAAGCGTTTAAAGACTTACGGTAACCGCTTTACATCAACAGGTGGGGCGTATGCTTGTATGCCTTTCATCGTATGAAAAATAAAAATATGTAAGGTGAACAAAATTAACTTGACACATAGACTTTGTAGGTTTATACATATATATGTTATACCCATTACGAATAGCTAGAATTTTTTGTAAACAAATATGTCACGAAATGTCCTATGGCTAACGGTCAGCTGAACGTCAGCCGCGCTATGGCCTGTGAACTTTGATGACCCGTTTATTTACTAAAATTGTATGTCTTTTGCAATGGTTACTACGTGTACGTCACCTTTGCAAAGTTTGTTCTATTGTTATACCTTACATATAACAAGAATATAATTTAGAAATAGATATGAAGAGCATAATGAAGAAAAATTCCTCTTTTTTTTAGCTAAATAACAGCTATTTACTTAGTTAATAGCTGTTATTTCGCTTTTAAAGGGTGCCTTTGACGATTTCATCCCATCTTGACTTCTATTCAGCAAATATTTATTGCAGAGTATTGGAAATGTTAAAAGCAAAGAGTATGTCTGCTTTGTATCTGATTTCTTATCCTAGCATTTTCTAGTCTAGAGTGTTCGACGTTCATACCTTATATACCAACGTGCTAAATATAACCGACGCGCTTTTGTTGTTAGACTGACATACAAGTTTTAGTTGATCTATAAATAAATATAATACCACCTAATACCGAATAATATAGCCGGACAAATTACACAGCGCCATCTAGCCCCAAAGTAAGCGAAGCTTGTGTGATGGGTCTATTACCCAAAACACAAGCTTCGCTTACTTTGGTGCTTTATTACAACTGATAAACATGCGTAAATACATTTTTTTTTTTTGTAAATACACACTTATTATATATAGAAAATACCCAGACCAAGATAAACAGACATGTTCATGCACATACATCTTTGTCCTGTGAGGAAATCAAACCTACGAGCGTTGGTGTCAAAGTAGCGTAACAACACGTTTCACCACTACGCCACCAAGCTCTTCGAATCTATATTTAAACTTTTATTAGATAAAGATAAAAAATCTTTATTTGCCATTGGGCCAGACACGTCATACATTTTTTGAAATATAATCGTATTGTATCTTATTTAATTCTCTTATTTTACTTTTTTCCTTTTTTTTAATCTACTAGCATTTCGGAAATGACCATTGGCGAATAAGAAATGCCGAAAGAAACTTGCCAATATAGGTCTCTTTTAAAAGTGTCAATTAATATTACAAAAAAAATATATATAAGTATATTGGTACAATAATGATATCAAATGGTAAAATTAAAGTTTAAGGACAGGTAGTCTGTGCTGAATTATTTCCAGACATCTTTGTCAGTTACAGATTCATCAATTCTATAATAAGCCTACAGAGAGTATTTTTAATGTGCTTTTTGAATAAGTTTATTATAAAATCGAATACAAGTTTCAAGAAAAGATCTACCAGTCCTAGCAAGCCGATGTACCGATATACACAACTTATTTCTACTTCTAAGTTTTTCACTAAAGTTTGAAAACGACTTTAATTTTTTACGAGCATACATTATGTTTTCATAAATATATTGAGAAGTAACAGTGAGGATATTTATTTATTTAAACAGTTCCCTGAGGGATTCTCTGGAGCCCATGTTACAAATAGAACGAATGGCTCTTTTTTGTAAGAGAAAAATTGTCACAATATAGTCGTATACGACAGTATACGATCACACGACCTAATGCTGTGAAAGTAGCTGAAATAGACTAAGCGCGCAGTAGCCACATCCGTCAATTGCCTGATTCTCCTAACTGCATATGCAGCAGAGCTGAGCTTACCGGCAAGTTTATTTATGTGGGGCCCCATTGTAATTTGGAGTCTACTGTAATTCCAAGAAACACAGTGTTATTAACAAATTCTAATTTATTATTATTCCCAATGAGAACTTCTGTATTGGCAGAACTCACATTTGGAAGACTAAATTTGATGCATTTGGTTTTAGCTGAGTTTAGCAACAGATTATTACATGTGAACCAGTTTAAAATAGCAGACACAACACCGTTTACCATGTAAATATTTTCTACCGGCGGGCCACATTGAAAATTAGAGAGGTATCATCAGCAAATAGTACTATATCCGACATTTTCTGCACCATGTAGGGCAGATCATTCGCATATACATATTCGCCGGCGTCCACTTGGTCGATATCATTTTCTCAATTTAATAGAAAAAAAAATGAAAATCCAAGTAAAAACTAAATAATAAAGAAAAATAGAACCAGCTAAAAAAAATTGCAGCCAAAGACTATCACGTACATTAGGATCGTGGGCGTATTTCTCGGATGACAACTTTTGCGCCAACCTGTAGGTGTGAATAACTGAATGTAAAAAAAATTACCGAAACTGAGACTAGACAGCATTTATTTTAAAGGTTTTAAGAACCATCAACATTAAATAGGTAAGAGTAAATTAGTTCACATTTCTGCTACACAATTTTCTTTTGACGACAGATGTGACTACGTACTGTTTCATTTATATTTACAGCACAAATATCTATTAGACAAAATATACAACGTACCTTCAAAGTAAATAATATAGATTTTATGTCAACGATATTTCTTTCTATTTCTAATATTCAACCACAGACTAATATGTATTTCACATTGACAGATGTCAATATATGAGACTTTTGTATCTCACTTCAAAGAGTTTGAACGTAAACAATTAGTGTTTTATTTTGGTTAAAATAAATATATTTTATTTTTTTATATGGTGATGTCAGGAGCCCTAGAAACCGGCGAGCGTGCATGAGAAGAGCAATGAATGTTAAAGAAGCGAGTGAGTTATGTAAGGATCGAGTCACGTGGCGTTCGGTTTTCTCCGACTACCCCGCAAGGGATTTGGCGCTCGCTCTTTAACATTCATTGCGTTGGGACCAACACTGCAATATGTATGGCGAGTTGTGCCTTCTGGCTCAGGTTTTTACTGCCAAGAAGTTTTCCCAACGCTCCATTCACACTATTCCCAGCACTCACTCGTCTTTCCACATCTGCGGTGTACCTTCCATCCCTGCTGAAAGCGCATCCAAGATATACAAACTCATCCACTTGTTCCAACACTTCATCATCAATCGTAATCCTTACATTAGTTCTGGATTCTTCTCTTTCAAATACCATTATCTTTGTTTTCTTCGCATTTAGTAGTAAGCCTTTCTCCATACATTCGTCTTTCATCGTTGTGACCAGTGTTTGCAGTTCAGATGGTGTATCTGCTAATAGCATGGCATCGTCTGCATACAGCAGACAGTTCACCACTAGGTCACCCATGCGCAATCCCACATTCGTTGACCTTATTCTCTGCAGACAACTATCGAGATAAAGGATAAACAGCCTAGCAGATAGCATGCAACCCTGTTTGACACCAATTTTGACATCAAACCAGTGTGACATGTCACCATCTATCCGCACACATACTGAGCAATCCTTGTAAGTGGACTGCACAGTACGGAGCAGTGAACCGTCAATCAAAACCGCAGAAAACCTTCTGGTCTGGTTATGGCCAGATGCTTCTCTACGATATTGCGGAGCGAACAAACTTTATTCGTACATCCCCTTCCATTTCGGAAACCTCCTTGTGCGTCCCACAGCATTTCATCGGATTTCACCCTCATTCTCCTTTCAATCATCTTTCCATATACTTTTGCTGCAAAGCTGATCAAACTGATGGCCCTATAGCTGGCGTGGTCCATGCGTGACCCCTTGCCTTTATACAAGGGCACGATGACTGCGCGTCTCCAGTCCATTGGGACCCTTCCAGTTCTCCAGCATAGGTTGCATAAGTACCAGAAGGCGTCCGGGACGTAAGTGCCACCTAATTTGATCATCTCAGCTGTGATCAGATCAATTCCCGCTGATTTTCCATTTTTCAAGCTTCGTATCGACCATTCGATCTCATCCATAGTTATGCCTTCGTCAGACGCCGTCAACGTGGAGTAAGCATCCGACTCACTCTCATTGTCAGCATCTTGGACGCTCATACTCATACATTTCCTCAAAATATTCACTCCACCGTTCTAACACTTCCTGAGTGTTCGCAAGAATGACACCACCTTTAGACTTTATCTTATCCATTCTGGATGCCGACGAACCACTCCGAGACTTCTTTACCTCTCTCCAAAAGAATCACATTTGGTATTTGCCTCGAAGTTTTTCGTCAGCCTCTCTTCCTCATTTATAATTTGTCTTTCATGCTTCTCTTTCACTAAAGCCTTGATTTCATTCTTGCATAGACGGTACATTTCCTTCTTCTTTTCTCTCATATTTTCATTTAAGGGCAAAGATGATACGTAATCTAGCCACGCTTTCCTGTTTCTTGCTACGGAGGATTCAACCTCCGCATCCCACCAGGCATCTCCCTTAGCTGTTTTACGTCTCTTTGCGCATCCACAAGCTGTTTTTGCACTATCCTTCATACTTTCTTTCAAAACTTTCCAACAATCATCCACATCTGAGTCGAAGAGGCTTGCATTTGCAAGTCTCTCGCTTACCAGATGCACATACGTTCTCCTTACACTTTCATCTTGTAATTTTTCGCTCCTTATCCTTTCATGATCTCCGAAAAGGATACGCACTCGCCAGTGCCTCCACTTCCTAAAAAGGCCCACAAACCGGCTTACCACCAGGTAGTGGTCCGTCTCAAGAGTGGGGCCTCTAAAGGCTCTTGTATCCATTATAACATTTCGGAGACGTCTGTCTATTAAAATCAAATCAATCACACTTTTTTGGTCATTCCTTCTCCATGTATACGTGTGAATATCCTTATGATGAAATAAAGTATTCGACACGAGGAGGTTTCGTTCCATACATAAATTTAGTATTGACTTACCTGCTTCATTCACTCTCTTATCTCCATACGGACCAAGAACAGCTTCATAGCTGTATCGCTTGGTCCCAACCCATCCATTTAAATCTCCACACATAATCACTCTTTTATTCCCTTCAGCTAAGCCCAGAACATCCCACATAGACTCCCAAAACTTCTCCAGTTCTTGAGCACACGCTAAACTTACGGGAGCGTATGCTGCAACCAGAATTACTCGCGTGATGCCCAGTTTAATACGAACCCAGAGAAGTCTAGGTCCTACCAAACAGTAATCTCTTACACCAGTGGCTAAGCGAGAGGATAGTACGACACCTACACCAGCACTGGCATGATCGTCCCGGTCTACCCCAGACCATAGGGTCATCATCCCACCGGGCAGATCATCGGTGTCGCTCCTCTTGCGCTTAGTCTCTGTCACACACAAAGTATGCGGTACTCGGCTCCCCTCGTCCCGCCGGAATTGGCGCCTCGTGGTGGGTGGCGGCCCCCACCGCCGCATGCAGCTAAATTCGCACCGACGGGGGCGAATCGGCGCGCGCCTACGGGGGACGCCCTAATCCGCACGTTGGTGCGCTCTTGGTCCAGAATTGCAATCGACTGATTAACAGGGGTCGCGAACGAGCACGCTTCTGGCACATGACGCCCCCTGTGTATTGTGTAAAGTAAAAAAAGTCTAGAAAGTTTCGTCATCATTATGATTCATTATTTAATGGTAATAATGATGACAGATTAACGGGTGAAGCAACGGAATATTTAAAATTATTTACTCAAGGTTTGCTGAAGATGAGTTGAACGACTGCGCTGCAAAAAAAGATAGCGCCGGAATTTTAAATAAAATCTATAGATTTCGATAAACTAAATACTGAGAAGTATGTCTTGGCCTTGACGAAAGTCGTGAATGATGAGATTTTCACTTTTTCACTTCGATGATCTCGGTGGCGCAGTGGTGAAACGCGTTGTTATGCTACTTTGACACCAACGCTCGTGGGTTCGACTCCCACACAGTACAATCATTTTTGTGCATGAATTTTTACAAAAAAAAAAAATGTATTTACGTATGTTTATCAGTTGTCTAGTACCCATGACACAAGCTTCGCTTACTTTGGGGCTAGATGGCGCTGTGTAATTTGTCCGACAATATTAGATATCATTTTATTCTATTTTACCGCTTTAAATTAAATATAGTTTCAGAAATGATGGTGCACCAATAACTATGTAAGTTTATAACACTATAGTGCCATAACATTTAATGGATCTCGTACGCCAATGTCTGATTTATAAGAAAGGTAACTCGAGCAGCTTATTTTGTGTTGTGGAATGTAGGTGTTCGAAAAGAAATCTATCGATACCTACCTATAAAAATGTTATATTTATGTGTTATTGTTAGTTTGTTAGGTCGTTGCCCAGTCAGATAAATACTCATATTGTCTAATAAATCTATAAAAATGACTACTGTGGTCAAATTAATCAGTATTTTGGAAGGAGATGATGACGGTAAATTTGAAAGTGACGAACTACAGTTACATGCTCAACATGTGAGTGTTCACGAAGTTAAATTAAATTATTTTTAATAAAGTAGGAAGCTATGCGCTCAAAGATTAGTCATTCTGCTTCTTTTAAGCGGGTTCTCGCTTAGAAATTCAATACGTATTTAATTTTGGATTAGGTATACTATCATATCGCACCCCTAGATCTGAACAGTATCCTCTCAAAAAATATTAATTTTCAGTACGAGCAAAAAACTGATTGCTAAGGTATTTCAAAGTATACGCAAGTATCGCTTTTTTATTATCTGTTAAAATTATAGGTAAAAAAAAGTTTGACGAATTTGAAACATTGAAAGTTTGAAAATATGAAACAAACGTGTAAAAATTGTATTTTTTTTTTTATTGCTACACTTTTGTGCCTTTGTAATTTTATGAGTAACGTTGATTTTATTCATATATTTTGTTAATTGTTCTATTAACAAAACTGGAGCCATTCAAAATAAACTTGTAAATATTTAGCAACCTAATCAACAAAACGTTAGTATTTCCTTATTTATTAAATAATACTGCTTTTTGTAACAAAAAAAGCAGTATTACTAGATTAGACATTACAGTACTAGACCTAGGCTAATAAACATTACTATTCATAACGACTCATAGCGCCATTTCTCGGTCTCTAAGAGTACTTCTGTTTTGTAGACATTAATGATTTTTGAGTTAATAGTATCAACTTGATACTGTCTGGATCTAGGGGTGAGATATGTACTAGACGACGACGCAATAAAGAAAACATTGCGTAATAACCTATACAACTACACAAACCTGAGATGAAACTAAAAACTTATTGTAGCTCGACCTTAGGCTCAATTCAAGTAACATTTTGTATTTAAGGTAGGACGATTCACTCTGCGCGCGAAATACAAAAATATGGAAACCGAAATTGTTACATTAATAAAATTCTCAATACACAAAATAATATAATTCTCAATTTTTGTATTATATATATTTTCAATAAAGTAGTTTGAAGTTGTTAATCTAATAGTAATAAAATTGTCGTAGCTTTTTTGTAACTTGTCGATGTTTATAACCCGAAGTTGTCACCTCACTAAAGACTTGAAAGTGCACGTAATAAACATAGGCCCGTACACTCGAGGCAAATAAAATTTTACTTACGCTAATAAAAATTTACTTTTAATATAAATATTTCGCAAACGGATCACTTATATCGAATGAAAAATGATCTTCCCAAACCCTCGATGAGAGCGAATAAAGAAATTCATCCCCACTTACCACGTACCACCAAAAAATATTTAATTTTAATTTTTTAAATGTTTTATTCTACCACTTTGTCAGCGTAGTTAATATGTACCTAGTCAGGTCATAAGGTCTGTCAAAAACTTTTGATATAATTAATGATACCATTTTTGATAATTATGTATGAGTTATATATGAAATGAAAGGTAATTAAATGTACAATAAAATTTTATTTACATTATTCGAAATGTCCTCCTCCATTTTGAATACAAGCCCTTAATCGACGCGGCCAGTCATCGATAACAGCACGCACCACATTTATATCTATTTCTGCCGCTGCTTTAACCAGAGATGCTCGGAGAGACTCCAAATTCTGATCAGGTTTAGCACAGACTTTCTCCTCCAAATGTTGCCATATCTTGTAGTCCTGTGGGTTTAAATCTGGACTAGAAGAGGCCCAGTTTTCATACCCGATGAAGTCAATTTCACAGGTGATCAACCAGTTTTGAGTGCTTCATGCCTCATGAGCTGGTGCAGAGTCCTGTTGGAAAATCCAGTGTCTGTTTTTGAACATTGTTTGAGAAAGAGGTTTTCGTTCAAAAACTGTCCGGTTTTTTACGATAAGCTCCCAGGTCCCAGGTCTTCATTTAACACTGTTTTGACAGTGATTCTGCTTAATCGCATCTGAAGAGCTTTTTTGTTACGAACGGGATTAATTTGGATTCGCGCCTTTACTGCTTTGATGCCCGTGGTGTCCTAACTATGTGAGGTCGGCCGCTCCTCTTATGATCTTCGAAGCATTTAGTATATCGTTTGATAGTGCGATAAATAAACTGTAGTGTTATTTTCAATATTTGTGGAATGTTGAAAATTTCTTTTGGCGCGTAACCACAGCGGTGCAACGCGATAACCGAGATTCTCTCTTTCTTCTTCGACCACTCCATATTTGAAAAATGATTGAAAATTAATTTATTTTATATTTTCGGCAAGCGAGAACGTTCTATTTTCAAAATTAGTCAAAGTATTTCTGGCCAGTATTCCAAAATTAAAATAATAAGATTCTGACAGAACTTATGACCCGACTAGGTTAGATATATACATGACAGACTACAGCTCTCTAGTACTCTAGTATCAAGCGTCTCTGAGCTAGGCCGCGGACAGGCAGACGGACGGACAGACAGACGGACATAGCGAAACTACGAGTATAAGCATTTCTTGTTTACTACGGAACCCTAAAAACTTCATTTAGATATTAGGTGTATCTTCGCGATCTTGTTTACGACCCGTTTGATATGAAGCTGTTATCGCACCGTATGAACGCTTGCCATACATTAAGTATAACTCGCGCGATACCACCTCTGCTGCAAATTTAGCAAGTCCTTACTGATGATTGTTATTTGACTTTCTGTGAAGTGGAGGCACTTCCCCAGACGAAATTTGATGCACCCTACCTCTCTTAAAAACAGCGAGACCTAGACAAATAGACATATTCATGCACACAAATGTATGTCATGTGTGGGAATTGAACCCACGAGCGCTGGTGTCAAAATTGCGTCGTTAACGGCTGCGAATCCGAGTTGTTTAAAATTCTAGTCTGCCATTACTGATAATTTCTAAGTTACCTGGTTAGTGCCGCATTTAAAATGTACTTAAAATTTCCCCCGGGATTATTTCGGTAATTATATAGGCTTCTGAACGCCAAACTTCAGTCCTTCTAATAACCTAATAAAAAATGTTATTTGAATTTTCATAAATGCTTGTTAATCTGGAAACACAATATCGGCGTGTCGCTTCGAGCAGGCCATGTCCTCTAAAACTGATCATAATATGTAGTCTAAGGGGTTCAGTTCTGGGGGAGACGAGGGCCAGTCTTCAGCTCTTATAACGTCCAGAACGTTGGTTCCAAGCCATGCTTGGGTAGTTCGTCCCTTGTGACTAGGTGCAGAGTCCTGCTGGAAAGTCCACGGTACATTTTTAAAAAGTGTATTGCTGAGAGGTTCCACAATACGATCCAAGACAGTCTCTTGATACACTTTGACCGAAGTCTTCACTCCATTTTCACAAAAATGAAGCTTTGTGACTCATTGATAAGTCATCCCCACCAAACCATTACAGAAGCCGCCCACTTGGCCGGCTTCTTTAGAACTGTGCTAGTGCTCTTCAATCGTGAATTTTTTTCATCAGTAAAGAGGATATTTCTGTGCCTTTCACCTGCCTATCGGGATAGAAGGCGTTTTGATCAATCCACTCTCTTCAACTGTAGGGATGATTTAGGATATATCCTGTATATCGACGATAAGTGCCAAGCTTCAGGTCTTATTTTTTTTATACGCGACAGAGTCATAGCAGATAACTTAGCCTTTGTGGTTCTAACAGCACGCAGTCGCCCTGATCTTTTATGGACTTCAACAGAGGAAGTGCTGGTATATCTGTCGATAGCACGATATACGAACATACGGCTGATACCAAGCTTTTGAAGTGTCTTGAATATGACCGACGGCTCCATACCCACTTTGTGTAAGGCAATTACTGCAGTCCTATTTTCTTTAACACCCCATTCCATGTTGTAATTTGATAATAAACACGAAAAAATTATGTAAAATGGCGGGAAATCGAGAGAAGTTTTCAACATAATTAACGCGTTCCAAATGAAAAATAATTAAAGAGTTGAAAAAAAGAAAAGTTTCTATGTATCAGTATTAATAGTCAGACTAGTTATACCTAAATGCCAGGTTCCATGCGGTGTAGGCAAGGAAAACCGAGCGCGATTAGTCGCGGTCCTTGAATATCTAGCTTCCTTCTTTAACATTCATAGCTCATTTCACGTGCATTCGACGATTCCTAGGGCTCCTGACATCGCCTTCTGATAAAACACGATAAATTTGGTCGCGGTATGTGAATTGACTCCTACATCCTTCCACTTTCGTATTGTATATCTGATTCATCATTCTTTCATTCTACATTATTTCTATATGCCTGGATATCACATCAGTGGAGTACCTCCTACCTCTGCTATAAACGTTTTGAAGATACATAATCTCCTCTACTTATTCATACTACATCATCAACCGTAATCCTAATGTTGGTTCTAATTTCTTCTCTATCAAAACTCAACTGAGTCAAGTCGCCAATATATCAAAATCCTAAACTATGAACCAAAAACTATTCAAACACGTTTCAGGTGCTGATATTAACTACTTTCTGACTATTGAACATTTATTTCATTAGTGTTTATTATGTGCTATAATGATATTGAGCAGTAGACTTGAATAGATCGCGCGATTGCAGTGGCGATGGGTCGCTGTCAATCGACGCCAGGCCTCGTGGAGACGAGCGGGCGCGTGCCTATAGAGGAGATGCAGCTCCCTTCCGCACCAGCGCCGCCGTCAATGCACCCATCACACCCGCCTTCCTACCGGGACCAGCTTTATAGGTAACAAGACACAACGGTCTGTATGGAGATAGTAAAAATACAATTTCGTATACTATTATCCTAACCAACACCATGATTTTAGCCGTTCACAAATTATCCACACAAATTTCATAGTCAGTTAAAGTATGGGACAGAATGTACTTAAATTTCAAAGATACTTTTTATATTTACGAAAAAGATTAATACATAAAAAAAATCTAAATTTTCTGTCCCATTTGTCGACATAGTTGAGCAACAGTGACTATAGTAAGTTTTAAAGTTGTATTTTACAAGTATGTAATATTTTACAGTTCTTCAGTAAGCCCTCTTCGTGTAGCATCTCCTGTAGCATCGTGTGCGTCAAGTGCTCGTAGCAGTGCGGCAGGCGGCGGCGGCAGTGTGGCAGCTGGTGCTATGGGACCTCGCGTTCTCCTCGACTCGCACGACGTACTAGAGTGCGAGATAAAGCGGCTGCGTGAACGCCTCTACACCGTCGAGACAGAGAATGCCGCAATGTCCGCCAAGCTAAGCCAGCAGCAGTGGGAAGTGGACCAGAGGTAGGTCACCAAAATATTGCGGATTGTTGCTGGACATATTTTTCTCTATGTTGACACTTTTTGTATCTCATCTGATTAATAACATGGATTCCATTATGTATACCCCTCATCGCAAGATATCTACATTCATGTCATTGCTAGCATAGATCGTTTTTCTATGATTTCCCTGCTACCGACTTTAAGGCAGTCCTAGATAGATGAGAGTCTGCCGGAACCAACATTTAAATACGAAGGATCTGAAGATAATTTCATCTATCCGTAGGCTGTGGTTGCTTTGCTTGCCCATTGTATTCCTTTAGGCCATATTTTATAATTCACTTATTACAACGGAGCCATCGGAGCCAACGGAGCTTCGTTTCACTAAAGCTTTGGTTTCATTCTTACATAGATGGTAAATTCTTCTCTTTATTACTTTGTTTACATATTATTACCAAACACGTTTTTCTTTTTTTTTTTTTTTGCCATTGAGGTTTCAACCTTCGCGTTCCACCGGGCATCAACTTATTAAACTGTCATATACTTTAAGTCATGCACGTTATATTTTTTATCATTATAGGGACTTCTGTCACCTAGTATATATAAGGTGTACAATGTTCGTATCGCTCAACTCGGCAAATAACTTTCTCGTAGATTGCAAGAGATCGAGATGCAGATCTGCGGCGGCAGCTCATTGAGCTCGCAGGAGGACAATGAGCGGAATCGTGAGAGCATTATTTAACGGCGCGCCTCGCCCGAGCCCCCGCGGCCGCTGCCTCCTCTGCCCGTGCTGCGTTCCTCCGCCGTGTACTGAGCCCATGTCCTATGAGGCATGCCCTAGCCCCGCCGGCCTGCCAAGCCGAGCACCTGTGTTTTATCGTACTCTAGTGACATGTGTGAACTTCAAACATGCAGTCGAGACTTAGTGTTTTTATGAAGAATAAAATATTATTATAGAATATTTAAATACGAATTAACTTTATCAAATTTATATATATATATATACGTAGTATATACGACTCGCTAATATTTGACGAGTACAGTGGAGTGAGATTTTGCCGAGACAATATTATCTTAAATATAAATTGTTTAGATACACCGAATCGAGGAGTGAAATGTGTGTTGCCAGTGCGCCGTGAAATACGCGCACTCCGAAGTCGTCGGCGTTCTGTTGGCGCGTCATCCTAATGGGCCGTTGATAAATTAGTTAACGGCTGTATGTTGTGCATACGTACTTGTATCTGTGTTTTTATTTACAATACTTTATTTTATTTAATGTATATTGACTAAGTTTGATACAGAATAGGAGTTTACCTTCGTTCATGTGATCATGTGATACTGTTCATCTGTTTAGCTGACGTCATTACAAGGAGTAATGACGAAATATTTTACTCTCTATTTCTCAAGTTTGTGTACAAAAGTTATTCTACATTGTATAATTAATTACTAATTGGAACTACGTGCCAAATATGTGGCTCAACTAAACGTGTTATTTGATAAGACATTATGTTAACTCATTAATAAATAATGGATATTTTCTTATCCATTAAATTTGAGCTTTAATTATAATAAAATCCAGGAAGACTTGATCACAACTTTGATAGTTACATTTTTGTCAAGCTCCATTTGTGTTATTAAACCAGTTTAGAGTTAACAGTTTTTTCTTCGTCGATACATTTGGTGTAATATAATCTATGTATATCGTGAAATAATACATTCTGACGCAGTTTTGCCCGTTGAATAAAATAAATCGACCATAGTAAGTTGTAATTTGTTACCTAATATAAATGAATTATTACCTATGTAAGGAGACTTAGCTTAAAACTGATAGGAAAGTCAGTTTTGGTAATTTAAAAATCACTACTGCCAAATAAGATTTAAGTAGATAAAACAAAATGTTTTAATGTAAAAATATTACCAAGTAACTAAAGAATGTTTTGTACTTAATATTCTTTATTCAAATTACCTAATATTTATTTACGAGACGATGGTTATATAATTCGTGGTCTACGTAAGTGTGAATGAACTTTATTGTTGAAGCTTCAGAAGTAATTTAATTGAATCTTTGTTTCGTGCTCATCGATTATAAATTATAATAATGACAAAGTCAAAGGTACCAAAACGTAAACCAAACTTAAAAGATTGAATCTCAGCAGTAAGTAAATTGTAAATACTTATTCTAATATCTATGATACGTGTTTATAAGCTGTTTTCATTATCATGAAATATATTATTTTAAAGTCGCAAGTTACTCGAAGTGACGAGACGGTGGACAGGACATATGCGGTGTTGTCAGGATTTGCATTTCGTTCAGAAAGCATGTATGTTACTTTACCGTTATATACACTGGTAGACAGAGTATCTATCTGTTTAAGGATTTTGAAAGCTTTTGTTGTGTAACTACATATCTGCACAGGTTGTAGAATGATATCAATCTAAAGTGTATTACAATAAATTGAATGTTGTACAGGAGAGCTCCATAGTATAAAGGTATTGTATAGTAAAATAACCTAAAATTTCAGTGCAAATTATGGTTATTTTAATTTCTTCGTGTTTTCAATAGTATTTATAAATATGTGTCTTATGGAGCACTATTGTTTCCTATATTTTATATCGATACTCTGCCTACAATCGCTGGCAAGCCTGAATAATGGACAAATTAAACTTACATTGGTAAAGTCATCTGAACCATGCTTAGGGGTTTAATTGCTACTGAACGCCGTTTTGGAGTGTCTCTCACGATGTTTCTGTCTTTCTGTTATTAGCGATGCATAAAATTTACAACAACATAACATTAGAACGTTTGTAATATTGCCGAATCATCGCAGCAAGTACCGCAAGTTCGCACTGGTTTGCTATGCTGAATGCCATTGACATTCCTTTGGATATTATAATGTCGACATTAATTATGTTACTATAGTATACTTGTAGTTACTAGAGTAGGTGGATTTATTAGCATGCCAAGATTAATGTCGCGAGAGTCACCCATGGACGGGCTCAAAAATCAGTTACATTATATCCAGAACTGTAATAGATAGGCGATTAAATTTTTAACTGTAAATAAAATATTTATTTATTGTTATATATTCCATAAATTTTTCTTCTTACATATTTCTCGATTATAAAATGGTAAGAGAGACGCATTATGCAATTGAATATATTAAACGAAAACGCAAGTGCTTTTTATCATGATAACTATATAGGTATATAATTGTTCAGGAAACCTTGTACAGGGCGTGACGTGGGCAGAGAAAGGTCATTTTGGTCGGGCATACAATGTTTATTTTACTTAGATGGGAAGGACTAAGAAGATTATCTGATAATTGTAAAACTAAATTCGGTGTAGTATTTAGTGCATACAGAATTTAATTACGGAATGTTATTTAAAAATCAATTATGTTAGGTATATTAAGCTATATACAGGCCGGAAAAAACTACGGAACGGGAAGGAAATATTTTTTATTGAATTTTATTTTAATAAATGCATTTTTTATTATACTATGCTTATTTTAGACACGAATAGTAGATAATTCTACCTTAAGCTTTGAATATTCAAATTAACAAATAGTATTTGTATCATTTAGATATATTACAAATCTAATATTGAAGTAGATAATTTGTTACGAAAATTATAGATTCATCTACTATACAAAAAAATCATTTTTAGCATAATAAACAGATTTTTATACAACCTGTATAATAAAAGTCCCACAATTCAATATTTTGAACATTCGATCCGAAACGTATAATTTCTTCAAGTTGACATTCTCATTCATTTATGTACGGTTGGAGTGTTCGTTATTTTTTATTTTTTTGCTAAAACTTTCAAGTAATGTCCTGTACATAATCCGTAATTTGAAGCTTAACCTATTAAGTAATCAAGAATTAGACTCCACGACTTCATCTTATAATGGTATCCTGTGGGTATTTTCGAAAATCCCGTATGACTATACCACTGTAAATATAATAAATATGATACAATAATGACCACACATAGATGCGCGGTGTTACACGATTCGACTGACATACGATACGACTAATTTGTCTGCAAAATGCTTGCTGCTTATCAAGCATTTTGTAACCGCTTTAGTCCCTTAGCTTTAAAATAATTGGACACGTTTTACATATACAAAACGTTTTAGTGTTCAGGAATATGAAAACATACTGCGTAGCTCACCGCTGCCTCTTCAGGATATTGAGAAGAGATGCGAGCTTTGGTAATAGTTACAAAAGTCTCCAGTGCAGTGCACTAGTTGATCTACTGCTTAAATATCTGCACTGTGTACCATGTTAGTGCAAAACTTTAAGTTCTTTCTTGATAGATAGACAGTGATTGAAATTTGTCAATCAGACAGACAGTTTCTTCATTCTGAAATAAATATTTGTATAAATGAAAATCTAATCAATAACAACGCCCGTGAACCTTTCTCTCACCCTGCTCGCCCATAACAAATGAAACTAATTGTATTTCTTTTCGTGTGTTTGATATGTTAGAAGTTTTTTTTTTACAAAAGCGGAGTACAATCGACGAGAAGCTAGGACGTGGTTAGGTAGTGTTTTACAGTAACCGGCTTGTGCATCTTAAATTGGAAATTCAATTATGTATCGCACATGATTCATTTTATTGTTAATAAAAAGATTATGATAATATGAAAGCAGTCTTTTATTTATACGATTTTGACATTATATTAAGCAAAATGAATTTTCAGCCATAAAATCGGAATGGTTTACTTGAAAGAGTTTATAAACCAACAGCTCGCTTGTTTTACGTGTTGCTTACAGAACCGAGGACAAACGTTAATTGGAAATTATACTGAGTATTTTAATCATTCAGTTACCATCTGGCGTGGTTTTAATTTGGACTTTGAACTAAAATTGCTTCTAAACCGCAAGGATGCTCTTTTCAGTTACAAATAAAATCCAGTCTCAAAATAACCGACACAGAACACGTTTTCAACAGTTAGATATAGATATATTGTAAACAAATGAGGGTTGTTTCCCTACAATGCGGGAGGTACCTGTTTAATAGTAAAAGAAAGATTCGGATGGGTTACCTTACTTGTGAGGTTACCGGGATTTCCACTCTCGTTTAATATTAGAGTGCGCTCTAACGGAAAAATGGTCTACAATCTACCGCTGCTGGCTTTGTCTCAATTTTTTTAAGCGCTTCTTTTATAAATAGAAAAGAAGTGCTATATTTATGGACGTGAAACTATAAATAACGTGAAAAAATATCTTACAAATATATATACATCTTGCAAAAATAAATGAAACGATATATGTTATGACAACATGGATTACACTTTGGACATACTCCCTTTATTTTATTAACATTTAATTGAGAAAAGAATCCATTACTCGGTTTTGTGTACTGAATTTACCATAAATATGATTGTGATTAATGGTATGGTAAATTTAGTAACCAAATTGTTGGTACTCAGATGTACATTGATCAATTCAATGCGATTGTCGGAGTTATGTAGGTGTAATATATACATTATGTTACACTAGTGTTCGGTATTAGTCTAAACATTAGTTTAGCCGGCTATCGAATTTATTTACTTAAAGGTTAGGGTTTCTTTCTGATTCACAACAAGAAACAGGAGGACCCATGTCATGTGTATATGTGTAAGATATTTAGTATAAATTGGACTTCTACTCGACTATGGCGCCATCATGTGTGATATGTCTTGGGTCTCGGGCAGCGAGATAGAGAGTTGTCGGTTCTCGATGATTCATTTTGATCTGAGAGGAAAGTGTTTGTACCCACGCGGAACGCGTTAGATTACGTTTTCCAGCCCAAAACGTTTCACATATTTCACTGCCGCTATGTGGATAAACAGCCTACCCAACCTTTTTAGCCAATATATATGATAAGATACCCTATGTTCTCGTGTGAATATTTTGCGTATATTTGATGAGTACCGGTTGTATATGTCAATTTATATAAAACTGGAATAAGGCTCTGACTGTATATTGAACCAAATTTAAAAAAAAAACTCATTTATTACAAATCTGCAGTTCGGGAAACAGTCACTTGAAAAATATTAGATATATTTTAAGAAAATTAGTTATGACTAACTGTGCCCGCGACTTCCTCCGCGCAGAATAGTTTTTTTTTTATTATTTATTTATATTAATAAAAATAAATAATTTTTCAAAAATAAAAGTAGCCTAAGTTACTCCTTATTACATCAGCTATCTGCCAGTCAAAGTCCCGACAAAATTCGTCCAGCTATTTCAAAGATTACCCGGAACAAACAGACAGACAGATAAAAATTGCAAAAAAAATTAAAAAGCGGTTATTTTAATATTACAAACACAGACTCCAATTTTATTTATCTGTATAGATTAGCCCGTTTCTCGTGACAACATGACAGGTATTTTTCGGAATAAAGGAAGACCATTCACCATTAGATTACCCATGTGCATTCATAGATTTTATTCTCTGTAGGCAATTATCAAGATACAGAATAAACACCGAGTCGACAGCACGCAACCATTTTTTTTTTTTTTTGTGACGCGGGGAAAAATGCGTTACGCACACCACCGGTGCCTGGGTGGCCTCCGGTGGTAGTGTGGGACTCCCCGTCGGCTGTCCGACGGTATACCCACTAAACGACCCCGCGAAATGCCATCGGCCGCGTTGGTGTGGTGCCCCAGATCTGTCAGCAACAGGGCACCACTGCGACTGGCCAGCCCCTCAAAAGGGGCCGGACTTCTTCTCTCTAGGGGCCGTCCCGGCAAATTGGGACAGCCCCTCCGGCGGCGGGACCATTATGGGGCCAGGTTCCCATCCTGTCCCCTAGTCCCACAGGTTAGGAAGGCGGCAGTAGGTGCGCGTAGCGCCTACGCCGCACTCCCGTCCGCCGTCTCCGGAGCGGGACAGCCAAGGGATCATCCTCCCTGTCCCGCTCCGCGGCCTCCTTCTGGGACATGACCGTCTCACAGAAGGAGGCCATCGCCTGCCAGGCACTGTCACTCCCGAGCATGAAGCGGACCACGCTCGGGAGCGAGAGGTCCGCGCTTCCTAGCGCGGACACCAGATCATGGCGCTGCTGAGACCATCTGGGACACTGCTCCAACGTGTGTTGAGCAGTGTCCTCGGCCGCGCCACAATCGTGGCAGCCTGGCCGCTCCTCCCGCCTCACGACTCGGTGCAAGTACTCACCGAAGCACCCATGCCCGGTGAGCACCTGCACCATGCGGAAGGTGAGGGGTTTGCGCCTTCGGCGCATCCACGCCTCAAGGACCGGGCGCAGCGCATCCGCAACGCGGACTCCATACCGCGGCTGCGCCAGGTCCTCCCCCCACCACTCCACATGCCCTCGCTGGCGATACCGCCCCACCTCCACCGACGTGGGGCGCTCGCCGAGACTCCTCCTTTCAGCAACGAAGCTGTACACCTCGGCGAGCACCTCCGCCACCAACTCCCAGGGCGGGTCGCCAGCGAGGGCGGTCGCGGCCGTCCAAGCCACCGTACGGTACCCCCTTATTGCCCTCTGCGCTATGACCCGCTGCGCTCTGCGCAGCTGAGCCCTGTTTCGAGCGCAGAGGGCGTCCGCCCATATGGGGGCACCGTACGTGGCCATACTCCGGCAGATGCCGGAGTACAGCCGCCTGCACGCGGCGCTGGGCCCGCACAAATTGGGCAGGAGGCGACCCAGCGCCGCTCTGATGACCTTCGGTCCCAACCGCTCGAAGTGGGGGCCGAAGGTCCATCGTCTGTCAAGGGTGATGCCCAGGTAGCTCATCTGGGCACTCACCCTTATCCTCTCTTCTCCTATTTGGAGGTGTGCTCCGGGGGGAGGGCCCCGTCTGCCGGTCCCGCGGAAGAGGAGGGCCTCGGTCTTGTCCAAACGGACCCGAAGCCCAAGCCTCTCTATACAGCTGACCACCAGTCCTACTCCGACTTCGGCCAGCCGCGCCGCCTCCATAAAGGTCTTACCCCGGGACGTGACAAGCGTGTCATCTGCATAGCAGATGACACTCATCCCGGGGAGGAGACGGCCCCGCAGGACCCAGTCGTATGCGAGGTCCCATAGAATGGGGTCCAGAACGGACCCCTGCGGGACCCCGCACCCGACAGACCTCCTGACCATACGGCCCCTCGCATCCTCGAAGCACACCTCCCTGTCCTCCAAGTATGCCTTCAACAGTCTCCCCAAGTACGGAGGCACCTCAAAGTACTTGAGGGCCTCCAGTATGGTACTGTGGGGGAGGCTGTTGAAGGCATTGGCGATGTCAAGCGACACCGCCACCACCACCTTACCCTCGCGCTCCGCATCCTCCGTCACCAACCTTAGGCGCCTAATGGCGTCGACGGTCGACCGCCTGGCCCGGAACCCGAACTGGGCATCCGATAGGCCCGGTCCCGGGTCATCCTCCAAATGCTGAGCGAGGCGGGAAGCGACAACCCTTTCTAGGGCTTTCCCCGCCTCGTTCAGCAGAACGACCGGTGACAGCACGCAACCATGCTTATCACCTATGCTGATGTAAAACGAGGGCGAAAAGCTGCCACCAACCCACACATGTCCCAGAGATCCGTTCGCATAACCCTGTCAAATGCTTTCTCAATCCTTATTTTCCGTTTCGTAAACGTTTACGAAAGGCAAAGGCCTTTCACAGCATTCCGACTGATTTCAACGTCATCCTCCTCTCAACTATTTTCCATACATTGGTATTAACGCTAAGCTGATCAAACTGATGGCCTTGCATCTGTCGCAGTCCATACGTGTTCCCTTACCTTTGTACATAGGTACGACGACCGCGTCTCTCCAGTCCTATGGGATCTTTCCGGTGCTCCAGCATAAAATGCACACGATCTTGAAAGTATCACAGTCGTAAGTACCTAGATTATCTCAGCTGCAGCCACATCTATTCCTGCTTACTTTCCACTTATCAGGCTTCGTATTTTCAATTGACTGTTCAACCATTTTTTTTATACCACTAAGGTGGCAATCAAGCATAAGGCCTGCCTGATTGTAAACAGTCACCGTAGCCTATGGATTTGCAACACCAGTCGTCACTCATACGTTGCCGACACTCTAAAAACCTCTTCATGCATTTCTTGAAGAATTCCATGTTGCAGTCGCTTGGAAAAGTCTCGGCTGTGGAATGAGATCCCTGAACTTTACAGTTCTCGGAAGAAAACTTCTCTGGAATAGCACTGTACGCGACCATTGCTGTTCCAGCGTGTGAGGGTGAACTCCCCGACGTCGGCGAGCGGTGCGGTTATAAAAAATAGCTGTCGGCAACATTTTAAACAATTCTTTAGAACACAACTCGTTGTACAATCGGTGGAATATACAAAGGGAGGCAAAATCTCCCCTTAAACTTAAATTCAATACCGGTGTGTAACCTTAGGATTGCCGACAATTCTCACAGCTCGTCTCTGAATCGAATCACATGGTCCAAGCTGGTATCCAGGTGCTCCCGCCCATAGGTGGCTGCAATACTTCAAGTGCGGTCTGACTTGAGACTTATATAACATAAGTGTTTGCCCCGCGCTGAAGTACTGCTTTGCTCTGTTGAGCACAACAAGTTTTTTGGTCGCCAGCTTGACCTTCTTCCCAGGTGACTTCGATATTGCACTTTACTGGAGATCTCGACGCCAAGCATCATAATACATTTGGTGACGGTAAGAGGTGTGTTCTGGAATTTAGGAACTGCAGCAAATGGAGTTTTCTTAGAGGTGAACGCGCAAACTAGTATCTTCTTGGAGTTGAATTCGACCAAGTTAAACCCCCCCCCCCACCCACCCACCCATCCCCAGTCAGATGCTTTAGAGAAAGTACCATCCATTTCAGACAAGTTTATCGCAGCTTTCCTCCACAAGGGAATGAGGGATGCCAATGCATTTGTACGACCTGTATAACAAGTGTTCCCCGTTCTGTCGGCCGCATAACAATTAATGCCATCAATTGACAACATACACAGACACAACACAGCTGCACCCACGGGTACGATGCGTGGAATTTACGCAATCCATCCCAATCTGCCGACCTATAGTGTTATACGCGACGACATCCGGCAGGCCGAGGTGGATTGCATCTGGTCTGGTCTGGTCCGGATGAGACAGCGATCCGATTAGCCAAGCGGCGCAGCTACTGAGATGCTGTACTCATCCGGACGTGTGGTTCAGTAGAGACCTTGCATATGGCATTCTCGTGGGAGCATAACCAGGTTCGAGAAACCATAGGCCAGAGCAAATTCATGAGCAGATCCCGCGTTGTCAATGCACCGAGAATCAAGCCACTCGGCATGGTGGGCATTGAAGTCTCCCAAAATCACCAACTCTGCGAGGGATACTGTTCGATGTCTCTGTCAGTCGCCCTTTGCAGGCGTTCGAATAATCGAGCTGTGCCTATATCACGCTCTGGGAGCTGTAAAGGTACGCGTAGATCCGGGTGTGGCCGCCATGATCCACACGTACCTATAATATCGACAGGTTATTATTTTTAATTTAAGGTAATCACTTTAACATTGTGTTTAAACGCTTTTGTCTAAATGATAACACGTAAGTTCAAATCGGCGAGCGACTATTCAATAATTTACTAAAAGAAGTTTATGTTTTATAACTGCTGTTATTTATTGATAAATATAACTAGGCACGGTAGCTTTAAAGCACTCAATTAATCTCAATTTATGGCGCCTGGCTGGTGCGAGTTTTCTATGACAAATCATAAATTTGAATTTATATTCAAGACTGTAATGGATATAATTTTATCTAAAAATGGGAGCGTGGATGAAATACCGAATTTTTTAATCATTCCTAATAATTATAATTATAAGACAAAATATAAACTACGTTTAATGCTCTGTGGGCGTGATTCAAGTGAAATACTATAAGGTATTAATCTTTTTGTGCCATATTTCTACTCCTTACTTATATATTCGTATTAGGGGTTAAAGTATGAAATTGTCGATTTGTACCGAAAAATTAAAACTCGTTTTTTTTCTAAGATGTAACATAATATTTATTTAATAAAACTATTTACCCTTACATAGTATTATCTTAGGTTTTCGCGATTGTTACACATTGAATTAAACAATTTTTAACGGAAGAATCGCGTTTTATTTATTTTGTTGAACCTGACGTTTCAAACGCTTTGCAGCGTCCGTGGTCGCAGGAAGACTAACTAAGGTGCTATTTGTCTTACATTAGTTATTCAATTATTACATCTACCGACATGGATGGATTAATTATATATGTCACACAAAAATCGCTCACAGTGTCCGAACATTTTTTAGATCTTTGGGCTTGAGACTTGATTATTTTTAGGACTGGATCCATAGCAGGTGGTACTTGCCAACCATCTTCTCTATTGAAATTGGGGTGTTTTCTTATTTTAATAGCCTCGCGCAACATTCTCGGCATGTAGCGATTCTCCTTGGCGAGGATTGTGGTTTATCGAACCGGATGTAATGGTTTGGCTGGTCCAGTGTATGTTCACATACTGCAGATTTTTTATAACATATAGAATATACATATAATATACATATATATATACAATATTGTATATTGCTCTACCATGACAAGCGTACAAGTTTTTATCTTTTTTATATGTATATTATATGTATATTCTATATGTTATAAAAAATCTGCAGTATGTGAACATACACTGGACCAGCCAAACCATTACATATTGCTCTACCATGATACTCACAGCTCAAAACGAGGGACTTCCTGGATAGCACGCCGGTCAAACTCCTGGGTCACCCTCCTTGCAGCCCTGACTTCTTTTTATTCCTGAAAATAAAAGTCTGCTCATAGGTATACAATTTTCGTCGCCGGAAGATGCACTGTCAGCGTTCGAACAGGCTGTAAATGAGGTGTCTGCGGCGGACTGGAAAAAGTGTTTCGAAAACTGGTTCAGATGCAAGAGACTTTGTATAGAGGCCGGTGGAGAGTATTTTGTAAACATTTAATAAAATAATATTTTCCTATAGAACACTTTTTTATTTTCACAAAACTTTCTGAGTGTCCCACGTTATCATAATGCATTACTCAAATATATTTTTATATAGTTGTCATATCATATAATAAATATATTTGCAATGTAAGGAACTCACCATTATCTCAACGCGAAAGTTAAGCGCGTGGAAACGCGCGAACAACGCGATTAGCATGAAAACTGTTTTTGGTGTTGCACATTTTCGTAGGCTATGGTGACTGTTTACCATCAGGTAGACTGTATACTTGTTTGCTACCTACCTTGTTGGTATAAAAAAAACTGAATGATTTATTACTTATAAGACGATGTTTCATTATCACTATTGTTACATATAGTATTGTAAGTTTGTTCTTGTTATTGTAGAAAACTATATTGTACAATAACTAACATAACAACAACTAATAAGTAGTGGTTAAAAATAGTACTGTACAATGGCGGACTTATCCCATTTGGAATCTCTTCCAGTTAACCATAGAGAACCTGAAAGGAGATATAAGCTTGGCAAGTGTTTAAGGAACAATATAAGTAGATACTAAGATCGACAAAATAGGAACATAGATAAAAACACTCGTATATATAAGAGTGGTATAGAATGTATAACACACACATATAAGAAATAGTAAAAGTTTTATAGATATTCATAATTGTCACATACCTATTTCTGTCGTTCCGCACTAAAATATTAAAGGCATGAACACGACCGAAACGACACAATGTTTATTCTTGAATTAGCCAATTAGAGTTCTACCTTACCCCCCGACCCGTTGCGGAGAGTATTTTGACTATGCAAAAATCATATCATTGGGTGTCCGTGGTTATTACCTTCATGGTTTTAACAGTCATATACGTCAATCCGTCATCTAATATCTTCTTAAAGCTGTATCATATTTCATGAAAATGCTATATATATTGATATACGCCTTACCTTCGCAATAGCGCAGCTTTGTACCTCTCTAATAAGGATATTTTTCAGCATGTTAACAGATCAAGTGATCAGTATATTAAGTATCCGTTATGGTTGTCACTAAAACGAGTAGTTCGCAACAGAACACCCGCTTACCTGCTCCACGTAATTAAATAATAACCTTCCAAGTTCAGAGTTTTTCTACTTTGTTAATTAAAATGTTTCTACTATATTTTCGAGCATAAGTGGCTTGTCACAATCGTATTATAACCAGATTACGACAAACACGACTTTCAAAAAAGAGGTACTGCCTATACATACATGCCCATTCTACAGAATGCCCGTTCGTCACCCGACGTAGTGTAAAAACATAATATAACAAATGCGATTCCCGCTATTCAATGTTCAGCTTCAACATAAATTTCAAGTACAATTTTAAAGGTTTCTTTTTAATTGGTCTAAATCGTACTAAATCTAACCATCGAAAATACTATGTTCACATCTTAAAATACTGAAATACACCTCAGTTATCAATATTCAGATATGTATTTCAATAGTTTAAACAGTTAGTATTTTTTGTTGCTCAATTCCAATTCAAACTATCAAAGTAAATAAGAGATTAAATGCTGTTTTTCATCTTTCAAATAATTTTTGAGCACTACACTACTTGTTATTCTTAATTAAAATGAGGAACTTACATAATATATAAATCTTATTTTCTGTAAAAAGAACTACATATATTCCAAAACAAATAACGTTAGCGTAGAACAGTTTGCCAAGAGTTTTTTTTAAATTACCAATTAAGTATTACGACGTATTGTAATGTGACATAAACACTTTTATAATCTTATTTTTCATTTAATTATCTTGTCAAATTCTACTGTTACGAACAATTTTATTAATCAATATATCTTGATATTAAACTCTTTAGACCTTTAAAATGTTTCTGGCAGTAGATAATTGTACAAAAATAATATTGTGTGAATATCGAGAAAACAAGCGGAGCCACTCTGGGAATTGGTGTGCATCTCCGCGCGGTCCTCCTTCATTGTGCGGAGTGCTCCCCTAACCCTGTTGGTGGTGGTGGGTCGTAGGTCGACCTCCTCTCTCGCTATGTGCATCTGCGCTTAGACCTCCTGCTGCGTTCGTGAGTACCTCAGTCTTCTGCAGCGGTGGATCGCAGGGTGATCTCCACTCTCTCTAACTACAACAGGGCCTGGACCTCCTGTGACCGTGATCGACTCAAGGTCCTGCTCGCTAGCTGTGGTTCGCAGGGCGAACTACCCATCTACGGCCTGCATCTCAGTCTGGACCTTCTGCCGTGTCCGGGAACTACCAGCCATATCTGCCGGGGCCACCTGGTGTACCCGGCCTAATCTTCCTGAACATTGGTTAGACCCGTCTTAGGGCGAACTTTATTTCTTTTCTAATATTAGTTTTAATGAAATTTATAAAAATAAGAAGAGGCATGCTCCGTTGGTTAGGACATGTAGAAAGAATGCAGGATGAAAGAATGACGAAGCAGATATACAATGCAAAAGTGGAAGGATGTAGGAGCCGAGGAAGGCCAAGACTTACCTACCATGATCAAATTGGTCGTGTTCTATCAGAAGGTAATGTCAGGAGCCCTAGAAACCGGCGAGCGTGCATGAAAAGAGCAATGAATGTTAAAGAAGCGAGTGAGGTATGTAAGGATCGAGTCACGTGGCGCTCGGTTCTCTCTGCCTGTAAGGGATTTGGCGTGAAGTTATAGATAGATAGAATTAAATGTATATTAATTTTTTTTTGAAGACCCTATTTTAGTTTGTAATCTTACAGCACAGAGATAGAGATAATAATTTATACAACCGAGTTATACATATTCTATGAATATCTTGAATCTTTTCCAGACATCTATATCAGTTTGAATATTGATTAACGATTATATTGATAGATACTAGACTGAAAGACTCTTATCCTAGACGTTACCAGTTTTGACATGACAAGTAAGTGAATGCAATTTAAGGCAATTTTTCGATTTATAACAAAATTTACCGATTTTAGCAAGCCGGCGGATCAGCATCGCAACTTAGATCTTCACAGATTTACTGTTTTACCCATTATAGATACAATCACTAAATTTGTGCGTAGTTTATTTTACGACTGTAGGCACATAATGAATTCTTAAATATATTTAATAGCTACTGTGAGAATTTCTAATTGTTTGATGAGTTACCTGCGTGGAATACAGGTTCCATTTCAATCTTTCTTTTACTTTTACAGTTAATACGAAAGTTGGTCGTATGCCAGCGGCAGAGTCCCCACAACAGAATAAAGCTATATTTTTCGGTGAGATGTAACACTAAAGAAATCTTAAACGTAAAGAGCACTAAATAACTGAGTTGCCCTCTCTATCTCTGCCGCTGTCGCTGCTTTGTACACCACTCGCCCCTTCAAAAGAGTTTAATTGATAACAATTTTAACACCGGCAAACCGACAATTTTATATCTACTTTGTCCTTTAACGTCAAAAGATTTTGTATGTTATTATATTATGTTCATGATGTTGTATGACCTAGTCAGGGAAGGTGTATTCATTGAAATGTGAAACTTCGTAACAAAAATAAATTGTCAAAACGTTTTAAAATATTGTAACCCTCTATATATATCACACGTCACATCACATTACATCAACCTTTACTCATCCCAATGCAGGGATACGGATCTCCCTTCAATCGAAGGGGTTTAGAGCATACTCCACCACGCTGCCTCAAATGCGGATTGGCAGAGGCCAGTGTTTTCAAGCCGCCGAGGGCCAATTTGATGACTGTTATCTATCGACAACAGACGGGGCCGGGCTAAACGTGCCTCCCAAAGCCGGAGACACTCGAGAAAGATAAACCCATGCATTGACAGGCTGTGGTCGACGTTGCTTAAACTGCGTGTTAGGTTAGGATAACACGCGCGACGATGCCATCGAGCTCTCCTCTATATGTACCTTATATAAAGGAATTTAATTCATTTTAGCAGTATATAGTAGTGCAAATTTCATCGTAAAGGAAGACCGCTTTTTGTAAGAATACAACCCGCCGAATATCATTCGTCTGCATTCCTTCCAGACGGTTGCACTTGAATCTGAACACGGAGCTGCATCGTCGACCTTTCACATGTCGGGTATTCACTGGATAACTGTTTTTGCATCTTGCAAATTCATGTGAGCTGCAAAGTATTTCATTTTTCCTTTATATTACGCGATGCAATTTAAATCACCGTTAATTACCTTGAGCCTCAATTAAAAAAAAAATTAAAATGTTTGAAATTAATTTAATAGCATTAGAATCATTTCATTTGTCTATAAATGTAAGGATGTCAATAATTGGGTAGGTGCCAACGTTTGGATGGATATAATTTAATTAAATGTTGTTATGAAGTAAAATGAAGACAGTTACCATTTTAGCTCCTGTTATTTTAGGTTGATAACTATAGTTAACTTTTATATGAAATTATTTCAAACTACGTATATGTTAATTTGGGCCTATTGGATTTAATGAGCGCAAAACTGTGATGAAAACCAGACAAGTGGATGTCGGACCACGCACCACGCACGTGTAGGGCTCCGTATTTGCTTCGCTTTGCTTGCTTGCGAAAAAAATTGATAATTGCCTAAACTAATAAAAAATCGAGCCATTGGTTTTTTGAACAATTCAAAACCAAGTGACTGATAACTGTCAAATATTGTAAGGGTTATGCATACATTTAAAAATCGAGCGCGTTAGTAACTCTTAAACGCCAGTATAACTATTTTATTTATACTTATACTATATATATATATAATACTTTACTACTTATAACTATACCTATTTAAATAATAATAACTAACTAAATATCCAAAGGTATAATACAAAGTGGAATTAAATCTACGACTATCGAGATCCAGAACGCATTGGCACATAGATATAAAGATCAATTTTTCTTTTGAACTGACTATGTAGTTGGCCCCTGTGGGCCGTGACTACGTCACCGGAAGGGATAAATGATCAACAAGCGGTTGACTTCTTCATGATTGATGAAAACGAAACCATAACGCTATGTAATTTGTAAACAGCGCCTTGACTTATTTGTAAGATAATCTTTTAGGGTTAACTAAAAGATTATCTTAGAAAGAAGTCAAGTTTAACGTCATTTTGGATTACACCATTTACAATTTTTTTAATTTTTTTTGCATTTTCTTTATATCAGTAAATTTTTGCTTTGACGTATTTTCATTCTTATAGTTATAAATAAAGAATCTTATCCTATCCGTTTGAGACCTCTACTTTGCTTTGTTTTGTTATAAAACGTAATTTTATTGTAAGTAAGTTGGCAAACAAGTACACGTCTGCATTAATATCAATGGTTAAAGGAGCTCTGAAATAATTAATTTCAGAGTAATTAAGTCTGTACATATGAAATTATGAGGTAGACTGTTGCCAATAAAACAATTAAAATCTGAACAGGTGCTAAAGCGCCATTTTTTAAAATAATAGTTATAAAGGGTAGAACATATTAATTTAATTTCAAAATTAATTTGTTACGTTACATATTGAATTTATAAGTCAGAAGTTTTAATCGAATATTTATATTTATAAAATCTCACAAACGTAATCAATTTAACTGACTAACAATCAACTAAAAGCGTAAAACTTAGATTATAACTGCATCTTCCCGCTAAGTCCCTTGCGAGGTAGGCAGACAGACCTGAGCTGAGGTAGGCTGACATGACCCGGTCATATTTTTATACTGAATTGGAATTTATTTTGCTAGTAGTTGTATTTTTATAATAATCTAGCTTGTTCGATGTTAAAGAATAATCGAGCTCGGTGGCGCAGTGGTGAAATGCGTTGTTACGTTACTTTGACACCAACGCTCGTGGGTTCGATTCCCACACAGTACAAATATTTGTGTGCATGAACATGTCTGTTTGTCTTGATCTGGGTATTTTCTATGTATAATATATTTACAAAAAAAAAATGTATTTACGTATGTTTATCAGTTGTGTAGTACCCATAACACAAGCTTCGCTTACTTTGGGACTAGATTGGGCTGTGTAATTTGTCCGACAATATTTATTTATTTATGTTGTGGAAGGTCGTTATTACGTTAAATTACGTTAATTAATGACAATTATAACTTAATAAACACACGTAGTGAGCAACAGGTTCCCGGCTCAAATCCTGGCATGTACCACTAAATTCGTGTTATCGGATTTATGTACATATTTGCAATTTGTAATTATCACTAGCTCGGCGGTGAAGGAAAACATCGCGGGGAAACCCGTGTGTCCAAGAAGTTATATTTTCGAAAGACGTGTGACCTAACCTAGGAATGATCTGGTTTTCCCTCTGGGTTGCGGCGGTCTGACGGCAATCGCTTCGTGTAAAAATCAGTATCTTCGCCAAATCCTTAGGTAGCGGACCCCGCCAATCCTAATGGATTAGGAAACGGGATAACGCTAAGAAGAAGAAGAGTTTAATAAACACACTGTAGGTACATTTCCGCTTCCAAACTTGACTTGATATACAACCGTGTGTCAGTATGGGACCGCATGTCAGTGGTTGAAGAACCTTTTAACCTAGCGTGAGAGTAGCTTTTTGTATGAAGAACAAAGTGCGACAGCAAAAAAAATGTTTTAGCAGCGCCCAAAGCGAGTGTAATCAAACCTTTGGTTAAGGGGTACCATCCGGTCAACTCGCAGCTAATTGCATTTTTATGGATCACTCACAGGAAAATCGTACGATAGGAACAGTCGTGTATATAGGGACGGCTGCCTAATGTTTTAGAATAATTAATTCAGTAGGAACGACACGAAAATTTTGTTTCTATAAATTTTATCATATGTGTATGAAAAAAGAAGGCTTCTCGTTTATTTGACTTGGCCTAATTCTATGTATGTACGTAGGTATATCTTGACGCCAATTCTCTTGCGGGGTAAACATAGGGAACCGAGCGCAATAAGACGGTCCTTGCGCACCTCACTCTCTTCTTTAACGTTTATAACTTTTTCATGCACGCTAGCCGATTCCCAAGGATCCTGACGTTAAAAACTAACATTAAAATTAAAAAAATTAAACCTTCTGATAATACACGACCAATTTGGTCATGGTAGGTGGGTAGTCTTGGTTTTCCTCAGCACCTACACTCTTCTACTTTTGCATTGTATATCTGTTTCGTCATTCTTTCATCCTGCATTTTTTCTACATGTCTAAAGCAATGGACCATGCCTTTTTTTAACACCGATACTCTCTTTATGACCAATTATTTTTCCTACATCATCTAATTCTATATCGTACCTAACTTGAATTTATATTCATACAATGTTATATTACGCATGTTATTAGATAGACGCAACTCGGCCGACTGCTACGACAATATTACAATATACTAGAACGGAATCAGATAAAAGAGGAGCATACTGGAGTAGCAATATGTTGAAAGGAATATTAAAGAGCTGAATAGAGCTGATTACGGTCACCTAAACAGTTGTGTAGCAAAATATATTAACATAGGTATAGAAAGAGATATGTATATTTTTATAGTCTAAAAATTCAGGCCTTGTTTTATTATACGCAACAGAGTCCTAGCGGGAATCTTCGTTTCTCGCGATAAGATGTTTTGTTTCCTAATGGGATTTCGGTGAATTCTGAATTTAAAAGCATTAACAGCCTTTGGTAATTCTAACAGCACGCGGTCGCCTCGTTCTTTTATTGGTTTATCAACAGAAAAATATTATTAGATTTATAAAAACAATGGTACAGATAAATTGCGCAATGGGTTTTCAAAATCACAGATTTTTTCACTCTTAGACCTAGTATGTAACGCGTTTTAGATTTATTTAAAAGTCTGTGATTATGAAAACCCACTGTGCGATTTATCAATACCATTGTTGTTATAAATCTAATAATATTTTTCTGTTTTCTTTTTCATTTCCAGCTAACTGTACCAAAATTAAAGTTAAGGAACAGATTTTTTGTATATATTGCTAGTGGTCCCAGTTGCCTCATGAAAACTAATAAAATAATTGAATTTGGCAACTGATACCACGGTCCCAGTTTCGATGCGGTTCCAGTAGTTGCACGACTCCTTCAACAGAGGAAGTGTTGGTATATCTGTCGATAGGACGATATACGAACATACGGCTTTTGAAGTATCTTTAATATGACCGACAACTCCATACCCACTTTTTCCACTGCAATCCTATTTTCTTTAACACCCCATTCCATATTGTAATTTAATAGAAAGGACGAAATAAATACGTAAAACGGCGGGAAAACGAAACAAGATTTTAACATAAGAAACGCGTTCAAAATTTAAAATAAATAAAGAGTTTTGACGAAAAGTTTCTATGTAACAGTATTAATGGCCAGAATAGTTATATTCATTACTTTATATCTACAATATATATTATACATTCAAAAGAAAGAAAGAAGTTCACATGTTCCGACGCGCTTCTCGTATTCCGAATGACAGTGATTTCGAAAACCGAAATCATCGTTAATTGCTTGGCGTAAATCTGCTTCTACTTGTAATTAAAACTTGAATTTAACTTCAATGGTTTTAGTTTTGATGATTCAAATATAATTTTATTAATTATAATAATATTAACTTGCTTAAAGCGCCAAGGTCCAAAACATTGCATATTAAAAAAGTATGGCGGTGGAGGAGATATTGTTAAACCAGTAGTAAACGATACTTAACAAGACGTTGGAATTGTTCGATTATTACAAAAATTGAAGAGGAGTTCATAATATTTTAACTTCCCTTTTGTGGCATTTCAATTTCAAGCCTTAAATTATCCAAGAGATCTGCATCATTTCAGTGTTTGCATAAATAAAAGTAAGGCACGGCACGTTCTAAATTCAATCAAAAAGTTTTTTTACGAATACGGCAACATTATTGGATAAATAATAAAAAAAGTCAGTAAAGTGTAATGACGGAAGAGGAGGGTCAGCCCACGGAGTGCCCGCAACTTGAATACTTGACTACCAAACGTGATTACATTTCAATCTCTTTTACCTAAATAAATTTTATAAAGAAACTACTTTGTGAATCTAAAACTTACATAGGACAACTCTATAACTAGAGTGCCTTAGTTACGTCTTTTATTTTTCTTTTTCCTATTATTTTGTCCTGTCTTGTATGAATTTGTACGTTTAAATTTCAGTTTTGTTTTAGCTTGAGTAGTTGCTGTTAAATTAATGGTTACATTAGTCGTTTACTAACAAATAAAGGCTATAAGCTGCTCAAATATAGGCGTGTATGTATAATTATTTTCTTATTAATCATATGAGCCGTCTCATATGAAGATATTAATTACCTTTGATTGCTTGCAATACAAGACCACACACGTACTCGCTACTTGTCAATACCGCAGATATAATTCTCATCAAACATCTATGTAGCTGTTCGCTTTGAAGTTTCTCTTCTCAGGTGCTTCGCGAACGAATCGTGCTGTGTTCAGAGCTAACTAGAAGCTTGGCGCGATCTACAATAACTCCTTAGGAAATTTCTCCTACTGTACTGTGTGTGTGAATTATCCTACATTAATCACAACCACCCGCCGGAGAATTTATTTCGGTCTTTTGTAAGGTGACGGTACTTTTCCAGAAGGGCTTATCCTTATAAATTATGGTGAAACATAATCTAATTTATAATGTGAACTAATTTGATCTGTAGTATTCGACTGCTTTGACTGCGCTGCACCTGTGATGGTAAGCTCAAAACTTCTTGAGCGGGACAGAGACTCGGTTCTTAACCCTTTGAAATTGTTTAAGCTTTACTTCAACTACATTGCATAAACCTGACTTCTATTTACAGTGTTTAAAAGGCAAAAGGAAAATATTTTAACCACGGCAACCGCGTTCTCGCAACTGAGTCGGTAAGTACCTTCGTTCTGGATTTAGATACTCGGGAATAAAGTTTATTTTTACTTTTTCTTAGAACAGTAGATTAAATATTTTGGATTAATGTTTAATATTGGCCAAGACAATGTGAGCGAGCTTATGATTGACTCCGTGGTGTCTGCATTCGATAATAAAATCACTATGTATGAGATTGTACTTTGTGTTGTGTTGTAGACACGAAGTTTGAAAAATGTAGTCAGCGGGAATCGATTTGTATGCAGTAAAGACGGCTCTTGTATACTGTGCAATTTATGCTGAAAACCCTGAATAGTCCCAATGAATTGCAGAGGCGCAGTCATCGTTTACCCTTGTAGAAAGGTAAGGGATCACGGATGAACGACACGAGATAAGTGAAATTGACAGGAGATTGAGAATGAAATCCAATAGAATGTTGAGGGAGGAACAGGAAGAATTTTCAAATGGAAAGGAATGTACGGATTAAGTTTTCTCATTTCGCAAAAATTGTAGAGAAATATTTGATGCTAGAGCAGCCTTTTCTGCCGTTTCGTGGATTTGAAAGAGGATCTCTGGGATATATTGCCGGAATACGTGATGGACGATGACATACTTGTCGTCCTTTTTTGTACAACGTTGGAAAGCATACAAGCATACGGTCCACACGATGTAAAGTGGCTACCGTAGCCTATGAACACTTGCAATACCTTATGTATCGCTCAAGTGATGACACCTCTGCTGCTAACATAGCAACCTTAGGAGCTAACTGGTAACCTAACTCACTCGCAGGAGCACAACAACCCCCCGGGGAGTTGTTATTTCACTGCGTTTTCTGGAAGGTGAAGGTACTTCCCCAGACGAGTAGTCCGTCTGGGGAAGTTGATACACCTTACGTCTCTTAAAAGCACCCAGGTCAATACAAGTAGATATGTAAATATATTAGTTAACAGATTCGTTTTTGAAATAGATTCAGCGTTATTTTTTGAAAGTCCGGTCGGCCGGCACCTACCCACTACCGTCAGTAGATGCATGCGATTGCCGTCATGGCAGCTCCGAACGCCTCTGCCTCGGCCTGTTATGTCGTAGCAAGTTAGTCGTTAGAACATGCTACGAATGATAAATCCAACGCCGTCTCATCCCTTACACGGAGTTGAAGGAGTGGATGAAAGGGGTGAGTGAAAAGATATTTAATAGAGAGGAGTTGCTCACGTCAGTCTCTTTGTTCATATGAGAAGTTTGAGAATGTTTATGTTTAATAATTTCTATTCCTATTCCTATGTTCATGTATCTCAATTTGAATCCTATGTCTGTAGTTTGATTACATATGTGTTAGTAGGGGATTAATTAAGTGTGACCTTTCTGGATGATTGTTTTATACGCCGATACGTATTCATGAAATTGTTTTTAAAAATCACGACAGTTTGAGCGATATAAACATGATCACATTCATCGCAGAACAACATATAGATCCTCCTCTAACTCTATATAAGTGACGGCTTTGCGATGGATTTGTCATTCGTAGCATGCTATTCTAACTTCTAATATATACAGTAAACACGTATCGCAGAGAAGACCAAAGCAGCCATGCAGGCAGCGGCAAGATACATCTACTAACGGTAAAGGGTGGATGCCGGTCGGAGCTAGTTCGCATGAACAAATATTTTTTGCCTTGTAACTGCCTGTAAATAGATATGTTCATGCACATAAATATTTGTACTGTATGGGAATCGAACTCACGAGCCTTAGTGACAAAGTAGCATTACTAACCATGATGCCACCAAGCAGGTGGAATGGCCCTGGTTTGATATCAGCATAAGTGTCAAGCAGGGTTGTTCGTTGTCGGCTCGGCGATGGCGGTTTGTTTTATGTATTGAAAATTGAATACATTGAATAATACCTACCAAAGCGCGTGGGTGACCTAGTGGTGAATTATATTTTTGATCGAAAACACTAGCCAAAATGATGAAAAAGGATGGTACGGAAAAAGGTTCAAGAATGCGAAAGTTTTCTTCGCATTTTGCAATAATATTTGAAAGAGAAGAATTCGGAACGAACGCAAGAAAATCACATGATGATATTATAATATTCATGATATAGTCTTGAAACAAATGAATCAGATTGTATAATGGTCCACTTTTAGTAAGAATGGAACGTGTACTGCTTATGTGGAGAGACAGTGAATACAGGAAAGAATGGCACAGAAACCATGAAAGTAGAACAAACGCGATAAATATACGAGCGTTTTGCAAAATCTGTAGCGTAATGCTTGTAGACTGAGTTTGCGATGATGATGAAAGAAAGAGAGAGTTGGTTGAATGAGAATATTAGTGTTAATATAAGAGGCATGTTCCCTTAGTTTGGACATGTAGAAAATATACCAAAGGAAATAATGACGGAAAATATGTACGATATGAAAGTGGAAGGGTTTGGAGCTGAGCAAGGTCAAGACTCGCCTATCACTAAATTTGTGGTGGTGGTCATCAGAAAGGCAGGAGTCTCGAGAATCGGCGTGCATGAATAAAGTTATAAATGTTAAAGAAACGAGTGAAGTGTGTAAGGACCGAGTTAAATGACGCTCAAGTATCTCTGGCTATCCTGGAAGAGACTAGGTGTGAAGATATAGATAGATAGTTTCTTAGTTGATATTGACAACTTGTTACGAAAATTGACAATGGGCATTAATAGAAGAAGGTTCTAAATTTGAAAATTCCAACAGGTTGGGATGTCAGAGAGGATTTTATAAATAGCTGACTACTAGCTGACACGGCAAACGTTGTTCGGCTATATAAATTATATTTAATAAATTGAATGAAAAAACATAAATCATTTCATAAAAATCGATTGAGCCGTTTCGGAGGAGTGCCACCACAAACACCGTGACACGATTTTTATAGATATAGATTTATATTTGAACATGAACACGTTTGTATTTCAGATAGTTTATTATATATCATATTTGATATCACAATAATGTAGATCTCGTTGTGGCAAGATAACAATGTCGATTCCAATTTCCAATAAAGCCAGCCGAGCTGACCAATGTCTAAACAATATCAAGTCTTTGATGACATTTTATATAAGTTGCATTTCAAATGGCTATATCAAGTGTGAACTTACTCCTCACAAGACCTTTCTAAATATTTTATATGGCCAACGCTCGAGGATTCCTCTTTTGTTATTTAATATTTTGTGATACTCTGAAAATGACTTCTCTTCAAGCAACGTAATAAAACGCTTGGTTTTATCGCAGACACTGATTAAATTTCGCGCCATCACGGTATTATTTTCTACTAACACAAGTGTATAAAACTTGCTGTTTAATCTATTTTAAGTAACTACTGGAATTCTAAGTAGTGTGACCAATAGGGCGGAGCATCGCGTTGTATATCTGTTTCTTTCTTCCTGCTTTCTTTCTACGGAACGAACATGCCACTTCTTATATTAACACCGACACTCTCTTGGCGTAACGCATCTAGACCGTATTCGCAATAATGATGTAATGTAAGCGAAAAGAGGAACCCAAATTGCAGCGGCAACTGACAAAGGACTACAGTGTCCTGTCAGTTGACGCTACCATGCTAGCCCGCAATGTGCTTATGGTGGTCCTCACGCTTCGTTTGAAGGATCCCATGTTGTAGGAAGGAGGAAACACAAGTGCAGGCAAGGCGTTCCACTTTTTAATAGACAGAAATAGGAGTTGCCGGACTTTTTAGTACGAGAAAAAATGTCCTCAACAGTGGAACGATGACATCGCAAGCCTGCACGTGTGGTTCTATGACGGAGGTGTCGTTGCTTACATGAGTTCATTTAAATTTATGACCATTTATTGTGAATTGACACTGACATAATAATGATTAAAATGTATCTTTATTTGCAAAAATATGTTAATTAAATCTAAAACCATTTAACATATCATTACTTAAAAATCGGATAAGTGTTTTGTGGGTTCTGTACAACCATTTGAAATTTAAGATTGTTACGTAGATACGATTGTAACAAACCCACCAAAGATTATCAAAATTAGGGCATTGTTGGTATTTTTTGTATCTCTTCATGTACATTTGGACAACGGTATGATCCAATAAGGATTAATTTTATTTTCAGGTACCTATCCTAAATATGCTGAAATAAGACACTAGTAGGAAATTTTGCATAATTATTTTATCGCTTTACAGAAATACAGAAGAAAGGTTTGGTACCAGAATCATATACGCCGCGACCCTGCAAGTCCAACAAGCCAGTGAATTGCAATTCCGAATTCAAACTGCACTGACGGGCGGATTAGGCGTAAGAATGAACTTATTTAAGTTCGCGCCGACGAGGGCGGATAGGCGCGTTGCGTGGTTGCGTGATGGGTGGCGGCATGCAAATGCATGCGGCAGTGGGGGTCACGACTCGCGACGCAACGCTCGACCCAGCGGGACAAGGAGAACTGAGTGTCGTGTAGGCAAATGGAATGTGAATGAATGAATGAATGCGTTTATTTGCCAGAGTAAGGTAAGTATTACACAGTTGTATTATTATGTATGTAAATGAGCAGTGGATTACAATAAAAGATGAATGAGTTGATTGATATAAAGAACGACGGATGCGTAGATGCTTTGCGTGTGTCAGAGATCAAGTGAAAGGGAAGCCACAGCGAAGATCTTCCCGTTGGCATGATCTGTGGTCCAGGGTGAAACAGAACTTATCTCGCTTGGCCTCTGGTGTGAAAGATTATAGTTTAGCAGGTCCAAGACTTCTCTGGTTTAAAATAAACTGTAGATACGCGAGTTTCATTGGTTGCAGCATATGCTCCCGTGAGATCAACCAATCCCCAGGAGCTAGAGAAGCTTTTGGAGACCACGAGAAATATTCTGGATTCAGCTGAAGGGAATGAACGGATAATTATGTATGGAGATTTGAATGGATGGGTTGGGTTGATGACCAAGCGAAGCAGTTACGAGGCTGTGCGTCGTCCATACGGAGATAAGAGTGAACAATGCAGATAAGGTAACTTTAGACGTATGTAAGGAAAGAAACCTCCTTGTGTTAAATAACGTGTCGAACACATTATTTTATTTATATATATATTATTATATTCATATATTATACATGGAGACGGAATGACTGATTTGAAGTATGATTGATTTGATTTTGACAGTTGAACGTCTCCGAAATTCGTCAATGGACACAAAAAGCCTTCAACTATATGGTGGTAAGCGGGTTTGTGGGCCTTTTCAAGAAGTGGAGGCACTGGCGAGCGCGAATTTCTTTCGGAGAATGTGAAACATTAAGAAGATGAAAAAAATTGAAGATGAAAGTGTAAGGCTATGTACGTCTAGTCAGTATAATGTCAATATCGAGGTACACTAGGGTTTTATTTTGGGTTATATTTTTAGTATATGCCAATGATCTATCCTACATGTTACAAAAAATGGCGGATATAGTAATATTTACTGATGATACCTCTTTAATTTTTAATATGGCCTGCCGGTGTGAAAACATTGACAAAGTAAATGATGGTGTGTCTGCTATTAAAAGTTGGTTCACAGTAGTCGTTTTCAAACTTCAGAGAAAAACTTAGAAGTAGAAATAAGTTATGTATACCGGTACACCGACTTGCTGGTGTCATGGATCAAATGCATCCAATTTAGACTTCCACATCTGACTTCTGCCAATACAGAAGTTCTATCTATCTATAACTTTACGCCAAATCCCTTGAATCACTCCGGGAACTGTTCAAAGAAATAAATATCCTCACTGCTATTCTCAATATATTTATGAAAACACAACTCCAGCGAAAAATTCGAAATAGAAATAAGTTGTGTGTGTCGATACATTGACTTGTTAGTATTGGTAGATCTTCCTTTTTTTTGTGAATTACATTCGATTCTGTAATAAATTTCCTGAAAGTTCTGTCCTTTTCTGACAGTGTATTCAAAAACCACATCAAAAATAATGTTTGTAAAATGGATTATTACAGAATTAATGAATATTTAACAAACTATTTAATTTTAATTTCAAAACAATGATCTATATATCTATCTATAACTTCACGCCAAATCCCTTGCGGGGTAGGCAGAGAGAGCCGAGCGCCACATGACTCTATCCCTACCCACCACACTCGCTTCTTTATTCATTACTCTTCTCGGGTACGCTCGCCGGTTTCTAAGACTCGTGACATCACCTTCTGATAAAACACAATCAATTTAGTCCTTGTAGGTAAGTCTTGGCCTTTCTCAGCTCCTACATTCTTCTAATTTTGCGTTGTATATTTCTTTCGTAATTCTTTCTTCCTGCATTCTTTCCACATGTCCGAACCAACGGAGCATGCCTCTACTTATTTTAACACCGATGCTCTCTTTTAGACCAAATGATGAATCTTTCAAACCAACTCTGAAAATGATGAAAACTGACAAAGATGTCTCGAAATAATTCAGCACAGACAACCCCATCTATTCTACTAATTAATGGAATTAATGAATTAATATTCTTTAATTCCATTCATTCAACCATTTCATATCATTATTGTAATATCTAATTGACAAGTTGAAAAGAGACCTGTCTTGGCAAGTTTCTTTCTGCATTTCTTCTTCACCAATGGTCATTTCTAAATTAAAAAAATAGTAACAAAAGAATTCAATAAGATACAATAAGATTATGTTTCTAAAAATGCAATACCTACGCGTCTAAGTGCCTGCGAAGGCCTAATGGCAAATAAATATTTTTTTATCTGAATCTTAGTGAAAGACTTGTAGAAGGTCTTGGGTCTTTCCGACTCCGATGTAGACGAATATTGGAAAGTTGAACTGAAAGGAAATATGGTGGAAAGTGCGAAAGAAACATGTAAATGTGGAGCACTGAGAGGTGATGTCTGGTGGGATGTGGAGGTTGAATCCTCCGTAGAAAAAAAAAGAAAAGCGTGGCTTGATTACATAATTATTATTTGCACCAGAGTGATAGTATGAAATAGAAGAAGAAAGAAATATACAATCCGCAATGATGATATAAGAAAGAGAGTTGGTCTGAAACAGCGCGGTGTTAAGAACGAAAAGGCACGCTCCGTTGGTTCAGAAATGTAGAAAGAATTCAGGTTGAAAGCATGACGAAATTGTTATACAATGTGAAAGTGAAAGGAAGAAGCCGAAAAACATCAATTTAATAATAATAATAATAAATATTGTCGGACAAATTACACAGCGCCACCTAGCCCCAAAGTAAGCGAAGCTTGTGTTAAGGGTACTAGACAACTGATAAAGATACGTAAATACATTTTTTTTTTGTAAATACGTACTTACATAGAAAATACCCAGACCAATACAAACAGACATGTTCATACACACAAATGTTTGTACTGTGTGGGAATCGAACCCACGAGCGTTGGTGTCAAAGTAGCGTAACAGCGCGTTCCACCACTGAGCCACCGAGCTCGTCAATACTCATCTACAATGACCAAATTGCTCGTGTTTTATCAGAAGGTGAATTCAGGAGCCCTAGGAACGGGTGAGTGAAAATATATGCATACATACACAAAAATATATAGATCACTACCTGATGACTCATCAAGATTAAGTGATAATGTGCCAAGAACTTTGATAATAAAAACCAATCTCGTAATTGTACCCTGGATAATCGTCGGTTGACGATTCTTCAAAAAATTTTGATATAATTTCCTTTTTCATATTTGTGAATGCTGTGCCAACGCTGCTAACAAAAAGAATAGTCGTGTGCATTGATATTGCTGAACACGGTGATGTAATTCATATGTCATACTAATTAACTTGTTTAAAATTATCAGTTCATATTAGGTCAGTTTTAAATTCGTACTTTTGTTTTAATTTGGATGGAAGTTTTACTAAATTGTAAGTTTGAGGTTAATTGCTCTTATTTCAACAGTCTTATTATAATGCATGTTTCATATATGTCTCATATATGTTAGGCTAGAATTAAATTCAAATTATTAAAGGAATTATTGCGATTGTTACTTTTATTAAATATAGTAACGTTCAAAATTTTAGGGGGCGACATAAAATAATTGATCCTTATAATAGGCGGTATACGAAGTATATTTGTGAACCTCTGGTAGATATGAACGAATTATTACCATGCGGTAAAGGAAATGACTCGCTCCGTGCTCCCCATTATAACCCATGAGGGTGTAATCGCATTATTAGTTATTATTATGGTTATGGTTAATAAAGCTTTTAATGGTTTATCATATAGAAAACCATAGCGTGATCCTCGCTTATTACGTATATATATTTTTTCCTGCTTTCCATTTAACCTATCTACTACTCATTGTCAATGCACAGTGTTAGAAAAGACAAACTCAGATACCTGATAGTACAGTGGATTAAAATTTAAATTTTACAGATCATAACATGACAGGCAGAGGCTGCAAATGATTTTTTATGCACTTTGCCAGTCGCTTATTCAATATCTTGTTACGATTTAGGGGGGTACGAACAAAATATACATGATCTATTTAATAATAGCTGTAAGTAGTAGCCGTGTTGAAGGTGGCACTCTTTTTACCAATACGAACTTCCACTATAGAAATATATCAATCCTTTAAAGTGATTACAGTATGTCGATTCTGTATATTTAATACGATTCTTAAGAAACACTCCGAAGTACTTGTTAATCCAAATGAAGACAGACGGCGAAATTACACAGTCTGCCAACCACCAAAAGTCGGAAATTTTAAAACGATATGCTGAGATGGTTCGAACATTTGGACAGAATGGATGACAAAAGAAGCATATCGAGCAAGAGTGAGCGGAGATATCGGCAGGGGCCGCCCTAGACGTACACATTTAGATCAAATAGCTGATGTGCTGAAAAAGGGCCAAATCAAAAGCACCCGAAACCGAAAAGCATGTCAGAAGATGCTGACGCTGATGAGTGTGGAAGAGGCAAGATCGGTATGTTTCGATCGGCGCACCTGGCGTTCCATAGTCTCTGCCTACCCCAATGGGAGACACGCTCGATGATATGTATGTATGTATCTATACACCTGCCCAAAACTAAAATAACTGAATGGCTTCAAAAGCTTTTGTATGATGAAACTGAAATCTTATTGCTCAGCATATATTAATCCCTTAGTATGTTCAAAACAGAATCTTTATATGCTAAATTTAGGGTTGATGTGGGTATTATTTTATATTATCTAATTTTTTTCTTTAAATAATGTTATAGCTCTAAAATACTACAATTTTTTTATTAACTTAGTAATCATTCATACAATAAGTATATACTATAACTCTTGTAGCATGTACTATAACTCTTATATAACTCTATAGATTAGTGTCATCTGAGATTCAGTATTTGTAAATACTAGTTTAGATGTCACAAATTTAATTGTTACCTTGTATTTCAATAAGTTATTACCTTCGATTATGACACCACATATACATGTTGCTATGAAATTAACATTATTATTATTATTATTTTATGTACAGTATTTATTGTACATAAGGGATGTTGTAAAATTGACATTATATTAATTCCTATTCATATTTTACGTGCGGATTCTCGCGTTCTTTGCTCGTAGTCTACAAATACGTTTTTATGATGTATCCCTAAGCTACCATACACACGAAATTATGTGTCCAAATTTCAAATCTTTTAGATCAAATACGAGTAGTTTAGTAAACGTTCGTTCACGGTATTACAGAAAATATAACAGACAGGCAAAAAGTGACTACTTATCACTATATCTCAACAAAAAACCGGTGAAGTGTGAATCTAAATTAGTTTTGGAGGCTGGTGCAATTTTTAATATTTGTTTCCTACTTTACCGGTCAGGAAAATCGTCACAAAATTATTTATTTTTAATGTTGGGCTTTATTATATATGAATTATTTAATCTTGATGTGGTATTGCATGCTACAAGATCGCAATGCTTAACAGAATTTGGAATGGTTTTTCTAATTAATGGAAACCTATTGTCTTTAGAATCAGGCCATGCCTTAATCGTTATAAACAATAACCTGAACAAAGGGGTCTATATTGAATACGTTTTTTATTAGGTCGAACGCTTCAAATCGCTTTATCATCACGAAATTTAGCAATTGAGTAGGTATAGTTCAGATGAAAATACAATTGGGCTAATTTGATAATGAATGTTATAGCAATGCGATGACATCGAATTTCAATTCTTCGCTTATTTTTTTTAATTTATCATCACGACATTAAAGACAATGTACGTGTATACGTGAAGCGGGAATAATAATCATAGGAAATTCCTTTCTTCTTCGTTTTATCGTTATCCCATTTATTAACAACATAGGATTGGCGCGGTCCGCTACCTAAGCCTAAGGGTTTGGCAAAGATACTTATTTTTACCTCCTCCTCCTCGGGGATAAAGATGGTTTCGTCTTGAGCGAGCTGGATTCCTTCGTTATGCTCGGGATTCAATATGGCGCCTATATTGAAAGACCCAGCTGTACCCCTCAGATGTATAATCTATTATTATTTCTTAGAAAAAATATTATCTGGTAGGCAGTTACCATAGCATATGGATACTAGCAAAGTCAAGGGTATCGCTTGCGCATTTTCGATTTTGTAAAACCTTCACGTCTTTTTAAGACATTTTTGTGGTCATGTTATTGATTATAATAACTTAAGGCTGTATATTATCTGACCGCGGCTTTACCCGCTTAGAGATTTCGTAATCGAAATTATAAGTAGGCTTATTCATCTTCAAGTATAGGCTACCTTTTTACTGTTAATCAGTTCAGTTTTAACAGTGAAAACTAATATTAACAGACGGACTGCGTAACTTTCGCATTCAAAATATTAGTGGATATAAAATGGTAGAGAGAGTAATTTACCTAATTTACACACAAGTCACGACCAACTCGTGTCACACAAATAAAATATGACCAAAAGCTTCATAAAACATTGTATTCATGCCAAAATATATTGTATCCAATTATAAACGTCGCGAGCGTAATAAATAATGCGTAGGCATAGGGGGATGATATAAAATGAGTTTTCGAATGTTTGAGAATGAGAAATTAACTTTTCTCTTTCCTCTTTCAAAAATATAAAAATAAATATGTTTATCTTTCTAAAGAGGACAGAGGGAGCAGAGTCAATAATACTTCAGTTATCAGCGTCCAGCGTCAGAGTAAACAAAAAGTGTAAATAGTAAATTTAGGGTGTTATTTTGCGAAAATCAAATTAAAATGCAATTAGATCTGATCTACGGACACAAACAATGTACGGATGTACACAAATTAGGTCACACATCACGTACATTTCGACAGAGCGAAGGAACCTCACCTGCACGTGGTGCACCCTGCTACTTAATAAACGAGGATCTGGTGAAAGAGAGAAAGGGTAAATCACATCAGCTCCGGTGGGGAGGTACCTGTACCTCTCGTAAGACCGCAGCCAATGTTGCGTTTCTGTGAGTGAGTGAGGTTTTTTTAAAAAAAATACCGTGTGCGATATACTCATCTGTGGCTTAGCTTCCTGCACGCGTATCGGTTTCCTGCTCTCCCTCGTGTTCCAGGGACCTTTTTATTTTACACCTTCAATACTTCTACCTATTTGTCATTTCATTTATCTCCTACGTCCAGAAAATTAGCCTTACATCATTTCATCTCAACTTTGTTTCGTCTTGTCTGCTATCCGTCTTCAGCTATAAAATGGCCTCTTGTGAAGTAAACGGGCCCTTATCCTTGGATATATATTATTACTTATAATACCTATTTATTTCATATTTCGGTTGTGTCAAAATGTTTGCTTCTAACTTAATCTATTTGTATGTATATAAAATTGTATATTTTTTTATATTCCGGGAATGACATAACTGTCGCTCAATAGCAAAGTCGCCTAGAGTGCCCTCATTTCCCCAATTCCGTCGCCCTCAGAATCGCCGTCATTTCCTCCTGGAAGACGAATCAGAAGCTCCCGAGCCGGTAGATTTTAAAGGCGCTTTCGTCTCCAACGCGCTACATGGTCAGAGCTGCTCCCATTCTATCCCCAATCCTGCTGCCGTCCGTAAAGATGCAAACCCCACCGGATATGGTTTGCATCTATCGGAGTTTCCGGTGTTGATAGATTCGTAACACAGTGCGACGTTCTGAGCCGAGTGTGAGTTGTTACTGTGAGGCACCGGTTACTCCATCTCTCTATCTTTACACTTTACAGGCCAGCGGGTCTGCTGGCCTGTAAAGTGTAAAGATAGAGAGATCACACGTCAACCTCACTCACACGCAGGAACACAACAACCATCTAGGGAGTTGTTAGTGTTAGTGTTTTTTTTTTTGCAAACCACACTCACGTGTGGCCCGAACCTCAGCTTGTCGTTCACTATGGTCCCCAGTAATTTTACTTCATAGACTATTTGCTGATCCAACTTTTTCTCGTCTCGTGAGAACCATTGCCCTAGTCTTCTCTTATTCAAATTGCAGTTTATTGCACCTGTCCCATTTTTCCCCTCGCACTCAATTCCTGGTCTGTATTAGTCGACATGATGATATATGCATCATATGCCAACGATTGACAGCATTCGCTAAGGCCCTCGAGTTCGTTTAATAGCCCACCATTATTACCAGTGGAACGTAATAGGCCCTGATATTGATTCCTGTATGCAACCTGGCGAGCATCTTTACTACCTCCTCTCCGGCATAGCTCAACAAGACTTTAAGTCTTTCCAGGTATGATTTTAATCACCGTCTGAAGATTCCGCAGACAACTCTTTACCGTCAATCCGTGCAATATAGCCGGCCACTAAGCATTATCGAATGCTTCCTCTATGTCATATCAGTATATGTATGTACTAATCATGTATAATTATATATGAAATATGAAGTCGAAGTTTAATAATGATTTACGTGAAAATACTTTAAATTACGTTCTCTGGTAGCAGTAGCCTCGTTTGTTAATGGCCATGGTGCACCACGTAGAGGTGTAAATTGGTTTGACTCTAAAGATTATTATGAGTAGAGTACATGGCTGTTTACCAAGTATTCTATATTTAACAGAGGTAAGCAAATAAAGCCAGTTAACATGCAAAAAAGCTGATAAAAACACACTTTTTACCTTTTTGTCCTAAATGTTGCGGGCTATAGTTCTATGGCTGACATAAATGGCATAGCATTTAAAACTTCGTACAAATTTTAACTAGGACGCAGCTTGTCTGATAGAGCTTTTACACGGCAACTAATTGAGCAGCTTTATATCAAATTGTCGACCATGCTAGATACGACTAGCAAACATGTCCCGAAGCCACTATAGGTAACATTCGCTATTAAACTTTTAGCTTTATAGGGTATGTGTAAATGTTCACATTAGTGCAAATTCAAATGGAAAAGTTTTCGTTTCTGGGGAAGCTGTGAAGCAGGGGGATCTGAAAATCTAATATCACTACAAATTATGAAACAGACTTTCCCGTCTGTTTGTTTGGTCTAATTTCTGAAATTACTGAACAAATGTTCGGGTTACCCCTCTGGTTGCTAGGCTGATGTTCCAATAAAAGTTTTAAACTGTCGCTGCGTCGTTGAATAAAACATTGTGATTGTGCCCTTCCGTTAATTCTCCATTTGAGCCAACTTCAAAAAGTGGAAAATTCTGAGTTAATTTTTAAGCCACGAATGTACAAAGAAGAATTTTTTTACATACCTGAGTACAGGAGAATATATATTGGATTGATAAAGATACATAATAAATTATGTTAATATTTTCTACCAATACCAATACAAGACGTGAACCCATATTACAAAATACACTGGCCCACAAAGAAACAGGCCAGTAATAAAAACCTTTATATCGCCTAAAATTGGAGCTAGCCTTATAAAATAAAGATTGTATTATACACAATTGTATAATCCTTACAAACTCATGTGTCATGTTTATACAATTTATTTTGAATGAAATGTAATTAAGTAAACACAAGCATTTTCCAGATTTCGATAGCGATTTACTAGTATTTCTTGTATCAGATATATTATTTTCACACATTTAAGTATCATGTATTGCCTTCACAAGCTGTTATACGGTTATTACTTAATCGATTCTAAGGAATGCTCTCCTATTCCAATGTGAAATGTTTCTTTCAGTTCATTTCGTTGGAGTACACCATCCTGCAGTTCGTCTTTGGCATGCTCGATAGCATTCAAGGCTGAGCTACGTGCTTATCACCCAATGCACATGACAGCGACATTCGGAAGGTCGTCAAATACTATCTGCGCTGTATAGGGACGAGAGTTATGTTATAGGAACATGGCGTTCTCGCCCATGTTCACCAAAAAATAGCGCAAAATTAATGGGGGAAAATAGGCAAGGTTTTACTGACGTATCTTTCTGCAGTTAATGGCAGGTACTTTCACTTCAATACGATTTTGGTTGTTGCGCTCTCCTGATCTGTGTTTAATACATGTGATCTGTGTTTAGTAAAAGTGTAATGTTCATTATATGTGAATGGATGGATTCTGGATGACTGGTTCAGATTAATATTTCCGGACGAGTCAAGATGCACCACACATATAATATATATATAACTTTAGATTGAAAATATATTTTTGAGAAAATATAACTGTATTTCGTCAATCTAGTGGCAATTATTAGAATTACTACAACGGAACATACCTTTCTAAAAATGTGGGTTATACTTATACTTAAAATATTGCATTTTACATATAAATTAACATAAATGATTATCTTTGTGTATTCTCTATTCAATTTTATTAATATTATTTTTTGATATTGTTTGAATATACAGACCTGAAAGTTGTTAATGAATTTTTGAATCTTTCTTGTAATTTTGCAGTTGTGGCATAATATTCAAACATCAGTTGGCAGGAAATATCCTCGGTAGTTGCAGCAGCATTTCGCTTATACACGTGTATTTATCGAAGCGTATATTTTTAATTGCTGCCCCAAAGTTTTGTCGCAAAATCGGATAAAAGCAAACAGTAATATTGCGCTGGAATGGCCGGACGCGCTGCTAACTACTTGTGATCTCTCAGAACCAATACTACATCAAATAAGCATTGATTTCAATTATTTTTTAGAGTTAAAGTCAACTTTACGCATGTGGCAATTAACTGGTGGCTGTGATTGTGTGTAGCTCTGGCAACTAATTTCAACCCATACAAGACAGCAACGAAATAACAACACCAAGTTATATAGTATTGTCTTAGGTTTTCGCGATTGTTACACATTGAATTAAACAATTTTTAACGGAAGTTATTTAATCGCGTGTTTTATTTATTTTGTTGAACCTGAGGTTTCGAACGCTTTGCAGCGTCCGTGGTCGCAGGAAGACTAAGGTAATATTTGTCTTACATTAGTTATTCAAGTGTATGGACGATAGGGGCCGTCACCCACCACGCAATATAGAATCCATTTGTTTGAGGAGAGCTGAGTGCCGTATAGAAAGGAATATGAGAGATGAATATTAATACCAAATTAGAATGCCAAGAAAGAATACCAAGGCACTATTGCCACACATGACCAACATTTGTGCACACCGAGCTCGTAATAGATAATAATCACATTATTACAGCTGAGCTGATCAAACTAGGTGGAATCTACGTTCTGTTTTGTGCAATTTACACTGGAAACCCGGAAGGATTTCAACAGTTTAGAGACTCTCAGTCATTGTGCTACAAGGGATTGCGCATGGAATGCTCGTACCGAAGCCATCAGTTTGATCTGATTTGTAGTTAAAATGTACGGAAAAATATTGAGAGGAGGAGAGAAGAGGAGAATTAGGTTGAAACAAAATTGGATATGCTAATGAATGGATGCGAAAGGATCGCTGGGACATTTTGCCTAATATGCGCTTAACGGTGACCTACTCCATGCTGTGCAGTTTACTTATAAAGGAATGTACAGCATGTGTGCACGTGGATACCAGCTTGCTACCCTTGTTTGGCTCGGCATTCATCATTATCCTGACAGTTAACTGCAATTAAAAAGAATTAGATAGAATGTGAAGTTATTAATTAGCAGAGTCACGATTCGAACTGAAAATATCAGTCACAACGATGAAGGATGATTTTTTGAACAAAGGCTTATAGTTGAATGCAAATAAAACCAAGATAACTTTTAGCAGGGATGGTAGATGGCAGAAGGTACACCGCTGATATAGTGAAACAAGTGTGTTCAGAGAACATCTTGAATGAAGCGTTTAGAAAACTTCTAGACAGCCGTTATCTAAAACAGACGGCAAATCCCCCTGTACACAAAGCGAAACTAATCGAGTCTGAACTATCTGTGTTCAGACCAAAACTAAACTAAGCTTTAAGATGTAGTGACATGACAGACTGAGCCGATGCTTGTCGATCTGCAATATGCTACCCCACTATCACTCTAAAGATGAGCGTCGATTCAGTACAATTACTCGGGCAATTCAGCTAGCATTTAGCTCAGCTTAGCTCTGTTCGCGGTGTAAACCGAAATATGTAAGAAGTACGAGTAGTTAGTATACCGCTCGCGGCCCCATCCAGCTCAAAGTGTAGTCTGCGCTGTAAAATTCAAACTGAGTTCTTTTTAAAATTGATTTATGCGAACGTTCTAAATAATATAATATATGTTATTTGTAGTAAGTATGGTACAGTCAGTAGCGTGCACTCCATATAGGCAAAAAGACATTGCCTACCCTATCAATTTGATAAATACCATCCGATGTTTCATTCTTAAACATAGTTTTTAACTAATATTTCGTATCAAAAACAAAAAATTAAAAACAGCTCCATCTTTCGGTATCGGTGCAAGTTATTAAAATCATCGCTAGTCATATTCAAATCGCAGGTAGGCGCTACACTACACTAGCGCCGCATTGGCAGCTTTTAACGGCAGAGACACAAACTATTTCTGTCTAAGTTTACGTATGTGTGCCGTGTTGTTAATACAAATACTGTAGTGTGCATTCCTGTAACACTAATAATGCACACAATCGCATAGTATAGACAATGTCTTTTCAGCTGAACTATAACGTAAATTACCGAAGTGTCGCGAACATTGCTACGTAACTATTTTAAAAAGTAGTTTGCTGCATATAATTATAGTGAAAGATATTGCCATTTCTTTTCTTCGTATAATATTGATGTTAAATTTTATTTTGATTTTAAAACGGCCGCCATTGTTTTTGTTTTGAATCGATTGACTGGTAGCAGACAAAATAAAAATAAGATTTTAAACTTTTAAAGTTGATAAATATGGATGATATTCACTGCGAAAGTTGTTCATGTGGTATGTGTAGGGAAAATAAAAAATGATGCGTTTTCAAATCTTTCGGTGAAAAAAAACAAGTGATCACATACATCATTATTTCCACAAGACTGAGTAACCAAAATCATCATTCTGTATTATTTGGTAAGTTAATAGCTTTAAAAAAAATCTACCAGTCAAAACTCTCTGCGCACGCCACTGGGTACAGTATGGAACACTCCTCCACGCAGTCTGAATCGTAGTCGACTATTTATGTCTAATAATTAGTCACACAGATCTGCAAAGGCGGAAATGATATCGATCTGCGGTTTCCTTTGCAAGAATAGATGTAGTTCAGTTAGACTCCATTTCTTATTTATAAAAAGCTGTGTGAATGTGGATATAACTGACAATAATTAACTATAGCGCATAAAAGTAGAATAAATACGTTCGAGATGCGAGTATTCTGCAAAATTTGTGGCATAACTCTCGTTAACCGCATTCGTAATGATGATGTAAGAAAGAGAGTGTCGGTGTGAACAAGAAAAGGCATGCTCTGTTGTTTCGGACATGTAGAAAGAATGCAGAATGAAAAACTGACGAATTAGGTATTCATTGCGAAAGTGGAAGGATGTGGATGTCAAGGAAGACCAAGACTAACCTATCATGACCAAATTGGTCGTGTTTTATGAGAAGGTGTTATCAGGAGCCCTAAGGCATCTTTAAGCCATGCATGTTAAAGAAACGAGTGAGGTGTATAAGCACTGCGTCTGATGGCGGTTCTCTCTGCCTACCCCGTAAGGGATCTGGCGTGAAGATATACATACATAATTAATTTTAAAAAAAGAAAACCGACTTCAAGAAACATAAAAGTCTGAAATTGAAAAGCCACTAAACAAAAGTTTTATACGACAATTTAATTCTTAATACTACTCGATCTTCTGTATAATCAGGTGGTGTGAATATACCTATGCAATCGACAACCCTCAAAAACAGAACATAAACGCGGCTCAGAAGCGATATCGGCCTATAGTTCTTCAATGTGGTATTATTTGGCGCCAGTGCTTTGAGTTATTATGTACTAGAGGACCTATCCTAAGTAAAAGTCTTGCTCCATTTTGGTAATAATTAAAACTAATGTCCACTGCAGCGCTGAAATAATTTAGATGTCTATCCCAAAGATACAGCAGTAAATCTCTTCTAAGGCACTCAAAAGGTCAAAAGCGCCGTGATTTTCATGGCGCTTTCGCGTTTCGTTCAACGTCGATAACAAAGCATAGCGCTAACATTTGGTTCGCGGTGTCAGTTCTAGTACACTAGTAGGTACATAATAATTCAATGCACCAGTGTCAGTCTTCAGCTTCGACAGTTTACTTTGCTCAACACAAACATTTTTGTAATATATCACCTATTATATAGCATTCAAACTATTTTTTCTTCTTAGCGTTATAGCGTTACCCTCTTCAAAACTATACAGGATTATTTATTTAAATTAAGATTTTAAAAATCCTAACAAGTGTTACTATTCTGTCGATAAATGTATAACAATGTATTTTATAAGACATATTGACATTAAATGTAGTGAATAACTATATATCATTAATATAATTGGTGTAATTGGTGTAGAATTGGTGTAAGGGGCACAGCGCTTGATTTGTTGACGGATTATTTACGTGGGCGTACACAACAAGTTAAGATAGGTGGACACATAAGTTACGAGGAAAGTGTTGATTTTGGCGTGCCGCAAGGAAGTGTTCTGGGTCCTACGTTGTTCCTCGTGTACATTAACAACATCTGTAGCTTGAAACTTGATAAAGGGCATATAATTTCATATGCAGATGATACGGCCATTGTATTTTCCGACAGAAACTGGGAAAGTGTTCGAACAGTCGCTGAGACGGGCTTGGCGAAGATAGCAGAGTGGTTAGATTATAACCTCTTAACTTTAAATCTCTCAAAAACGGACTATATTTGTTTTACAAAGAACGAACGAACACAACCTCCAAAAAACTTTCAAATTAAAATTCATAAATGCTGCACTCCCAATTACAGCAATTGTTCCTGTACAACAATAAACAAGGTCCAATTCATTAAGTACTTGGGCCTTATGGTGGATCAGCGGTTATCGTGGCATTCGCATTTGGACCTGATTATGAGTAGAGTTAGGAAATTGATATGGTCATTTAAAAACTTACGTCATGTTGCCACAAAGAGTCTTCTGAAGCAAACATATATTTCTCTCGCGCAATCTGTGATAGTTTACTGTCTTACTATCTGGGGCGGGGCTACAAAAACGAAGTTTTTGGAATTAGAGAGGGCACAGCGATCGCTCTTGAAGTTAATCTTTTTTAAACCCTTTAAATATCCAACAGAAAAGCTATACTCAGAATTGAATCTTTTAACTGTTAGAAAACTATACATACTGCATCTTATATTAAAGAAACACAAAACCATTACATTAAGCATCAAAAATATAAACAGTAGACTAAAATACAAAGTAGCACTTACAATTGCCGTGAAATCTGCTTTTGCAAAACGACAATATGCTAGTTGTTCATCTAGATTATATAACCTAATAAGTAAGGAATTAAATATATAGCCGCAAAAGTACTTTAAATGTAAAAAGAATCTGACACAATGGCTGCAACCGAAAAATTATGATGAAATAGAGTCCATCATACAAACAATAGGATAAGAAACCTACATTTGCTTTTAAATAAGTCAATGGAAACTACTAGGTATGTAGCAGTTTCTAATCCCAAGACAAAGTCGGAGGGTTGACGCATATATACACACATAACAGTAGTCACACATACATTATAACACAAAATAAGCACTTAACACATATACTAATAATACGCATACACACACATATAAAATATTTATTAATTTTACCAAGTGATTAAGTCTTTATCTAATTATATATTAGAATTAGAACTTTAGCACTTTTGTCTTTCTCATTGTTTGCAGCGAAAGAGCGGTGACTTCAAACACAAGCACTGTTTTGCTTAAATGAAGTTGCCAGACACTGTATTATACCTTTTTACGAGAAAGAATAAATGTTTTCATGTTTTCATATAATTATGTAGATGAGTAAGCGCACATTGCATCCTAGTATATTATTTTTCTGTAATTTAATATTAATCGTAATCCTAGCAACAATAATATATGTTTATGGAGTAAAATAAAAAAATATATTATTAATTGTAAATGCTACGGTGTCGAACCGGAGCGTTTCGATGTCGCGCCTACTGTTGTATTAGTTTCAAGCCGGTGCCGGACTAACCAATAAAAATATAACTAAGTAGTAAAATTTAGGAAACCACTTTGAACTATTTGATCATTTTATCATTTTGAGTAGTACCCTTAGAGACGGTCGCTTCAGAAAATTTACTAAAGCATGCTTGAACCTGACTCGTGATGACTCCATCCAGACTCGTGCCATTTAAAATGTTCCTTCTTCTGGAATGAATCCTGTGCGATTATAATATTTTTCGTAGCAAGTTACTTTGCGAAAATGAGAATGTACTAGTTTATTCTTATTTGATGTCAAACCCATCCTAAATCGGGTAACAGGTAGAGTTAATTCTCACTACAACTATAGTTTTGCTAAGAGCAGTGATAGCCCAGCAGATAAAAAAGCGGCCTCTGGACCAACTAGTCATCCTGGCATGTAATGCACTAAATTCGTGTTTTTGAATTTATGTACATATTTGTATTTATCATTTGCTCGACGGAAGGAAAATGTAGTGTGGATATCCGCAAGAAATTATATATATTTTTTACAGAAAGGTCTGATTTTCCCTCTGGGTTGTAGAGGTCTAACGGCATTCGCTCCGAGTAATAATCAGCATGATCGCCAAATCCATAGTCTTAGATAGCGGAGCCCGCTAATCCTAATGGATTAGAAAACAGAATAGTGCTAAGAAGAAGAACAAGACGACAATAATTTTACTATGCTTAGTTAGTGCTACGCTGCTGTTGCTTAAAATCAAATCCCATCATGGTTAAATCGCGGCTCTGTATTTTCATCTTTTCAGAAGTAGATTAAATCCAAACTTGCAAATACTTAAAATTCGAACAAGCACTATTTTTCATAGATATCATAAGAATATGATTTTTAATTTGGAGCGCCTCCAAAATCGTTCCAAGCTGACACTAGACTTGGAATTATATTTTCTGAGCCACCTATATATTTTTTAAAGTCGCCGCCCGTTGTATGTAATGGGGCTAGCGCTGTAAAATGGCAGTGAATAATATGCGATGGCGCTTATATAAACCTATCGAAATTTGTGCAATTTGGGGTAGGAATGTGATTCTCAGCCTCATTAGTGCCAAAGGGAACCGCGAGCTCAACTAATGGGGCTCATTTGTATCTGCTACACCACAATCCACATGTTTATTACCTTGTTCCATTCGAGAGGAAATTATTATACAAGTATGACATTTTCAAATTGAGTTCCTTTCATGTTATATCATTTGAGATGTTAATTATTTAACGATCCATTTGTTGGAATACCTGTTCATTGAAGGATTCATATTAAAGCTGAAGCACCTAACTTGGGAATGAAATAGCACATGAAGTATAATTATGAAAGGGAAAAATTTGTTTACATCTTATTTGTCACCAGCACAGTTTTATAGAATTCATCAAAAGTCTTTAAAAATCACACTATCACAACTCTTTTTCGATGCACGTAAAGTGAAAAATCGGACCATATGTACAGAAGCTTGCGTAAATATTACAGGAAAAATAGAACGATGTTTGTGAAAAGCACATGTTTTTTTTTTAGATTCTTCAAAAAATCATAAAACTAAAAGCAATGCAATTAGACTACCGTATCGTTTTATTGCAAGGTAATAAAATAATGGCGATTCATTTACGTCAAATTAGAAAGACAAATATCTAAGTCATTATCGGGTAGTGTATGAACTTATACCACAATAACAACAAAATCGCATGGAAGCATGTCTTAACTTGATAAAAATGCACACATACGGAGGATTCTAAATCGGATTGTCACGTGTGACGAAAAATAAATTCTGTACATCAATATAAAACGTGAATACAGATTCAATCAGCGTGGCCGACATTTTTGACTGATGAATTGTTTTTCTACTGAATTTAACAACAGATATTAAGAAGAGGGATATTTATTTCTCAGGCGGCTGCCTTCATTTATGTAGGTAGCTAAATGGGTAAATAGATGAAAAGAGATGTATAAAGTATCATTTTATTTATTGCAAACTACTTAGCTTGCTGTCATAGTGCCGTCGTTAGAACAATATGCCGACTGCATGACACCTGTATGTGAACTGCGCTGCTAGTTGGCAGTTCAGTCCAACTACAAAAAAAAGGCGTTCAAGTTGCAAATTGGCAGCCAGTGTGCAGTCCAAATGCAGCCCGTCTGTGTAGACCTTAAGGCAGGCAAGTAGCAAAACTGGGTGCTGAGTAATTACAAGACTCAATTTCTATAAACATTTATACGGTCTGTATAAATCTTTTAGACTTCAAAAAGTACTCTTACATTTAAATCATTTTATTCTCAAATAGGCTATATATATATTTTTTTTATTACTCATGCGGGATAAGTAATATCTTTGTGCCCGTTGTTACGGGTGATATGTTGCTATTTGCCCATTTTAAAATTACAACATGAGTTTTGAGTAAACCACACTCCATTTGAGTGCGACAAGTAAACTTGGCGCACGCAGATTGACGAGAAAAAAGAAATGAATAACGTCCCTGGTCCCCAATTTTAGACGACGGAATAGTTCCGCATTCGTAATAAAAAATAGTATCTGCAACTCGTGCGATGTTGTCGATTGCACTAGTTGCACAATATACTATTGTATTATACCGTATCTTCGTCAATTAGCCAATTGTTTTTATATCGAGAAGCTCCTAAGTGAAATAAATGCAAGAAATTTCTGACTCCGTTGATGTTGGTTTCAGTATTTTATATACACTAATATACCTTACGTGAATATTTTAAATTTACAATAATTATATAATGTATCCTATCGAAACATAATTTAAGCACGAAACTACAGTTTATTTCATCGCAAAAATACGTTCACGAATTAACATATACCTCGGCATCGAAATATAACATAATCCTGGGAATAAAAAATGTTTCAGACGTGTGATGAGTTGTTATGTTAAGAAATTAAAGAGTAAAAAGAGCATAAAAAGGAAAATCAAATTCTTATAATTTCGGTACTACGGTTCGGTTCAATACGTACTTACAAAACAGCTACGAATATCAAAATGAATTGCGATAGTCAGACAGATAAAATGTGAAACACAACGGTAAAGTGAATACTAACCTAAACAGGCACTATCGTTTGTTGCTGATTTGGCCCCCAAAACGGCCTAGAACTTTTACAAGGTTTTTTTTAAGCTGAACGCACGCTTGTTTAAGTGCAGCCTAAAGGGGTTAGAGCGAATTTAAAATAGTCGTTGTAACTTTTCTCTCGTCGGTTCTTTTTCTTGTCGGTGTTAAGATAAGAAAGGGCATGCTCCGTTGGTTCGGACATGTAGAAAGAAAGCGGGACGAAAGAATGACGAAACAGATATACAATGCAAAAGTGGAAGGATGTAGGAGCCGAGGAAGGCCGAGACTAACCTACCATGACCAAATTGGTCGTGTTTTATCCGAAGGTGATGTCAGGAGCCCTAGGAACCGGCGAGCGTGCATGAAAAGAGCTATGAATGTCACAGAAGCGAGTGAAGTATGCAAGAACCGCGTCTTATGGCGCTCGGTTCTCTCTGCCTACCTCGCAAGGGACTTGGCGTGAAGATATACATACATACATACATCCAACTTTTCTCTCCAAAGTCAATTATTAATTATGGGTTTACAGCGTACACTGTAAAGGTATAACTCAAACTCGGTTACTCGGTATATAGTCCGAATTTATTAAGATTTTTATAAACTGTGAGAAACCTGATTTTTATTGTAATATATACAAATATTTTTATTATCAATAATTATAAATTTATCCTGTTTTACCAGAACGTAATGTCAGGAGCCCTAGAAAATGGAGAGCGTGGATAAATAAAGCTCTGAATGTCAAAAAATCGAGCGAGGTGTGAAAGAACCGCGTCTTACGGCGCTGGGTTCTCTCTGCCCAACCCGCAAGGGACCTGGTGTGAGGATATACATACAGGTTAAATGTATGTATAAATCTTCACGCTAGATTCCCTGCAGGGTAGACATAGACATTTTTAACGAATACTGGACCGTGGACTGTGTTGATGGTGTTGAGGTGGATTATTGGCGCAAAAGTATCATTTTTTGCGCCAATTACTAACATCATTCTAAATCTATACCTATTATTTACATCATTGTATTTTTCCGACAATGTTTAAGTACATACGTTTTTATCAACGGAAATTATTTCAGATTTTTCTTTACTCAATCGTACATAACCCAAATATCCATTCGTAGTTGCTTATTTACTCATAGAATGGTTTACTTCTGACTACATACCTTCATATTGGAGACGTCAGAACGTGATAGATAATACAAATACACAACCATTATAGTGTCTTGAGTATTGTATGGTATATTAGTATTGCTACTATGCAGTTTTTAGACATTTCTGCTAAGTAACTGAATAGAAGCAGATTAATAGAAAAGAAAATATCACGTGTTACAATTAATACTCTACGTGAACTGTTTTAACGCTACCTTCTTAAGAAATTATGTAGTTAATAGATTCAGGCGTTATTGTGCGAAAGTCAAATTTACATGCAATTTAAACACAAAGCAGGTTAGATCAAATTGCATACAAAGAAATTATGTCTTAAGAGCGTGTACTCAATATAACGCAACTTCAGCGATCCCAAATACACGGCGAGATTCTCAACTCTACAACGCTCTCTGTGTGAAACTTGAACGCTTTACTATTTTGTATGACCCACTGTGTTGATACTTGACTTTTATTTATGGGAATGAATTTTTAGGTGATATTTATCATCAAAATATACGTTTTGTAGTGTAGTATACGTATTTCTCTGCCAACGATCTCACTGTTTGTTCACTATCCGCCTTTGTGAGAGCCTGTATTTCTATAGTTCTATCTTATTATCAAACAACATTAGAATTGTATTCTAGTTTCAATGGTATTAAGAGAGGCAGGGCGCATCAAAGCAGCCCGCATGGAGCAGTACCTCTAGCTCACAGAAAACGGCAGCCAAATAACACAACTTCATGGAGGGTTGTTGTGTTCCTGCATGTGACTGAGATCACCAGTAAGCTCTTAAAAAGTTGCTGTGTTAGCAGTAGGGGTAGCATCACGCGAGTGATATTTAATATATTGCGAGCGTTCAAAGGTTATGGTAACCTCTTTCCATCAGGTGGATCGTATCATCGAATGCCTTACAATTTTGAATAAAAAAAATAGTATATTAAGATGTAAGTGGTTACCTATAGCCTTCATAGATAAAGCCAACCTGCACGTGGTGCACTCTGCCGAGGTTGTAAACATTTTTACTATTCAATGTGGTATTAACATATCCATACTTATATTATAAATGTGAAAGTGTGTTTGTTTGTCCTTCTTTCACACGTCAGAACGGAGCAACAGATTAGGCGTAGCCGTGAAGTCCCAGGCAACACCTAGTTAGCCATATTTAATATAATTTCTTTTACAGATTACATTTTTTTATTATTTTATTTGATTGATATTGGGGTATCCTCGGAACTCCCGAAATACGATTCCCTACGGACAAAAGTATTCCTTTATAAAGGCAGATGATGAGTCGGAACCGTCACCACAAAGTAACTAAAATTTACTCTATATTTTTTTATACAACGTTAGGAAGCATGCAAGCATACAGCCCACCTGATGTAAAGTGGTTACCGTAGCCTATTAATGCTTGTAATATATTATTACTCGCGCGATTCCTTCTCTGCACACAGCAACTTCTTAGGAGCCTACTGCTGACCTCACTCACACGCAGGAACACCTCCCTCTAGGGAGTTGTTATTTGGCTGCGGTTTTCTGTGAAGTGGAGGCACTTCCCCAAACGAGCTGCTTTGATGCACCCAACCTCTCTTAAAACATCCACACCAAGACAAACAGACATGTTCATGCACACAAATGTTTGTCTTGTGTGGGAATCGAACTCACAAGCGTCGGTGTCAAAGTCGGCGTCATTCACGACTGAGCCACCGAGTTCGTCATATAGCAATAGCGAGATTCCAATCGTTCGACCCTCAAGATGACGTTTTTATACAACGTCAGGAGGCACACAAGCAAACGGTTACCCTGGTGTATCAGTATCACTCGCGCGATGCCACCCCTGCTGCTAACGCAGCGACTCCTCAGGAGCTTACGCGTGACCTCGAGTTGTTCCTCTTCTTCACATAATCTACAACTTTCTCGACCTTTGTAGACCAGTGCAGCCTAGAAACTTCGATGGTATTTCCATGCACAGTTGTGACGGTCCCGCCTGTGCGATACCGCAGTAGCTACAATTGGAGGGCTTATCCCTCTTCTTTATAGTTAGCAAGAATTCGGTTGCAAAACTTTGTGAGCGGCCATGCAACGAGACTTCTCCTTGTGAGATGATAATGCTACCTTTTGCGTAAGCACGCCCAGGGATTAACGTGTTTACATTTGTAGTCGGCACTACTGATGGGTGAGTGACATAGTACAGTACCTTGTTCATCGCACCAATAATAAATAAGACGATTAAACTTTTTGCCTATGCTACGTCGTGCGGCATACAAGCATACGGCCCACCTGTAAAGTGGTATGAGTCCCTAATGTTGGTTGCTAATGGGCGATGAGAGCACGAGCTAGGTCCAGTAGCTGGAAGGGCCCGTCGCGTACTAAATTAAATTTGATCGAGTGCGCGGTTCTATAAAATAGTTAACATATAATTTGATCTAACCTGCTTTGTGTGCTTCCGCCACCAATTAGTTCATGCGGCCTAGCGCCGGCCGGTACCCACCCACTACTGTTAGTTGATGCAACATGCCAACGCTATGCCCAAAATCAAAGGCGGGGTTTCATTTAGATTGCCGTGGTGGTCGGAGGAACTCGAGGAGCTGAAGAGGCAAACCAACACCAAGCGACGCAGAATTCGAAACGCAGCGCCGGACCGGAGACAAATGGTGGTCAGTTCGTACCTCGAACAGAAGGGCAAATACGAGGCCGCAGTGCGGGATGCCCAGACTGACAGCTGGAGGAAATTTTGCGGGAGGCAAGACAGAGAAGGCGTCTGGGAAGGTATCTATCGGGTCATTGGGAGGGCAACCGAGCGCAAGGAGGATGTACTCCTCCAGGAGGACGGGAGGCCGTTGGATCACAGGGAGTCTCTCGAGCTGTTGGCGGATACGTTCTATCCTGCCGACAGCGAGTTGGACGATGATACAGATCACCGCGAAATGAGAAAGAAGGCCCGCGAGGTAAACGAGCGGGTCGATGATGATCATGACCCGCCGTTTACCATGAGGGAACTCACAGCGGCTGTATCGTCGTTCAACCCGAAGAAGGCTCCCGGTGCCGACGGCCTCACGCCTGACATTTGCGCTCGGGCCATCAACAGTGACCCTGAGTTCTTCCTGGCCCTTCTTAATAAATGTCGAGCCCTCCGCTACTTTCCTCGGCTGTGGAAGGGGGCCCTCGTAATTGTCCTTCGAAAACCAGGCAAGGACTCGTATACCTTGCCCAAATCGTACAGGCCGATTGGGCTTTTGCCTGTCTTGGGCAAGGTATACGAGAAAATGCTGATCGCTCGCCTCAAGCACCACATTCTACCGAGGATTAGTACTCGCCAGTACGGGTTTATGCCACAAAGAGGCACCGAAGACTCCCTCTATAATCTGGTGCAGCACATCCGCGCCAAGCTTGACGAGAGGAGAATGCTCACTCTCGTCTCGCTGGATATAGAGGGAGCCTTCGATAACGCCTGGTGGCCGGCAATAAAACTACGACTGGCTGAGGAAAATTGTCCTCTGTGCTTGAGGAGAGTGATCGACAGCTATCTCAGCGATAGGACGGTCAGAGTTAGGTACGCCGGGGGGGAAACCTTGCGGTCTACCACCAAAGGGTGCGTCCAAGGGTCCATAGGAGGACCGATTTTGTGGAACCTCCTATTGGATCCTCTTCTGCAGCAACTCGACCTTGCGGGGGTGCACTGTCAGGCCTTCGCCGATGACGTCGTGCTGATGTTCGACGGCAACACTGCGCTGGATATAGAGAGACAGGCCAATGCCGCTCTCGAGCATGTGAGGGCGTGGGGTGTCAAAAACCGGTTGAAGTTTGCGCCGCATAAGACCAGCGCTATGCTGGTCACGCGCAAACTTAGGTATGACACTCCGCGGCTTACCATGGGCGGGATAGACATTGGCATGTCTCGGCAGATCAAACTGCTGGGGTTGACGATTGACGCGGGTCTGACGTTCAACGCGCACGTGGCTACTGTCTGTAAAAGGGCAGTGGCCATATACGGGCGCCTTGCGCGTACGGCCCGCGTCAGTTGGGGTCTCAACCCTGAAGTAGTGAAGATCATATATTCAGCCGTAGTGGAACCTACGATATTGTACGCTGCCGCCGCATGGGCTCCAGCGGTCAATAAGCTGGGCATCCAGAAACAGCTCAACAGCGTACAACGGGGCTTCGCGCAGAAGATCTGCAGAGCCTACCGCACGGTCTCCCTGAACTCCGCACTGCTGCTGGCGGGGGTGCTGCCTCTTGACCTCAGAGTGCGCGAGGTCGCCTGTTTGTACGAGGCCAAGAGGGGGCTACCCCATCCGCTGCTCGGGGACAGGGAGATCGAGCGGATGGCCTCGAAGATCGAGGCCCCGCATCCCGCAGAGCTAGATAGCTCGGAGTTCGGCAGCCTGGTGGACGAGGAACAATGCAGGGCACACTCCAACTTTGCCCTGCGAATTTACACGGACGGCAGCAAGATTGAGGGCCGGGTTGGCGCCGCTGTGTCCGTATGGAACGGCGACGCCGAAACCAAGGCCCTCAAGCTTGCTTTGTCGTCCTATTGTACCGTCTACCAGGCGGAACTCCTGGCTATCTGCACGGCGGCCGAGTACGCTTTGAGCTGCGATGGACCCAGTATTGGCATCTTCAGCGACTCCATGGCGGCGCTCCAGGCGGTGGCGAACGTCGAGTCCCCCCATCCCCTGGCGGTGCAAACACGGGGCGCTCTTAAACTGTGCAAAAGCCAGGGTAAGAGCGTCTCGTTGTTTTGGATTAAGGCACACGCGGGGTTGGAGGGGAACGAACGTGCCGATGAACTCGCCAGGAGCGCCGCACTGGGGTTGCGGAGGCGGCCAGATTATGACCGCTGCCCTGTCTCATTCGTCAAAGGTATGATCCGCAAGGGGACCATTGACGAATGGGACAGGAGATACACATCGGGAACAACAGCTTCGACGACGAAGATGTTCTTCCCGAGTGCGGCGGAGGCGTACGGCATCGTGGGAAAAATGGTGCCGTCGAGCATGACCACGCAGGTCCTCTCGGGGCATGGTGGGTTCTCCGCGTACTTGCACAGGTTCAAGTGCGCGGATGACCCATCCTGCTTCTGCGAGCCCGGCGTGGACCAGACAGTGCAGCACATATTGTTTCGGTGTCCCGCATTCTCCAAACAGAGGTACGATTTGGAGCAGGAGTTGGGAATGCGGGTCACCGAAACTACAGTCTCCGAAATAGTGATGGGAAAACACGAGCAAAATTTATAAAATACTGCGTCAGTCTAGCCACGGCTACTATAGATCGGAATAAGCAGAGCAGCTCCACCTAGGACTAATGCTGTATACCTCGGCTATACTCTGTATAGCCGCAGGGATCGCGGTGGCTAGGTGGAGCTGTGAAGCTCTCTGTCGCCCGTGGCTGGACTGATGCAGTATGGGGAGGGAAGTTTGGAAATAGCCACTATCGTTTCACCGACGTTCTAAAATGGGCAAAATCAAATTTTAGAAAATAAAATTGAAAGATGATGAATGGAAGAATGAATTGCGGAATGGAAGAGAGTATGATGAATGAATGTGTTTATTACTTACAATAGAATATTTAAAAAAAATTAAGATTAAGAAATTAAAAAATGTATATAAATAGCCTTGCCCATGGCAGGGGTGCACGTATTAAAAAAAAAAAAAAAAAAAAAAAACATGCCAACGCTGCCTCGGCTGCTGCGGTCGTCCGCCATCTGGAACAGAATCCGCATGACCCCACCGCCACCGTCGCTGCCACGACTGGCTTGGTCGTCGCTGCGACACGTGTTTCGCCTCTCCACGAGGCATCATCAGGCGCTGTAGACGTTAATCGTAACAACAACATGCTATAACTTGTAGTCATGTCGCAGCGACGACCAGGCCAGTCATGGCAGCGACTACCGGAGCAGCCATGGCAGCGATGGCATGTTGCATCAACTAACAGTAGTGGGTGGGTGCCGGCCGGCGCTAGGCCGCATGAACTAATCGGTGGCGGAAGCACACAAAGCAGGTTAGATCAAATTGCATGTAAATTTGACTTTCGCAAAATAACGATTAAAATAGTTAAATCAAAATAATAGGGATAAAAAATACAATATGTTAAACAATACTTCATGTTTCCTGTAATGAGTATATTATTTATAAATATTGTCGAATTAATATAGAAAACAATGAAATGTACTACCTATTTAGCCATGTTGTTGTACGTGTTGTAATCAGGTTTAACTATATTAAAACGCAACATTTTTTAATTTGAATTTATACCAGTTTACGACTATCTGTTCTTTTAGACAAAATTAATAAATATATAAATATTTGCATGTTATAATGGTTAAATCATACATGAAAAGTACCTCTGACGTAGATTTTGTATAAACACCGTAATAGACTTATTGTTTTTACTCTATACTGCAATTAAGGAAGAGTTTATCTGTCAAGGGCAACATTTTCTTTAACTAACGTACCCTCATACATGCCTGCGTACCCATGTTTCAAAAATGAGTAAAACACCGATATTATTGGACTGCTACACAGGGATGCTCCCTCTTAACTGATATTAAGCTAAATAGATGCAAGACGGAGTATGAATTACATATTATGTTTATTCACAACCATCATACGTAGTCGTGCCATCAAATAAGCATAGGGAAGGGTTAATGGAACCTATTACTGTTGGCAATTAACCAATAAATATACCAACGTGCACTTTAGCGGAGTGATTACCAATGCTACTTATAAAAACTAAGATGCGCGGGTTCGACTACCACACAGGACAAATATTTGTGTGCATGAATATGACTGTTTGTCTGGGTCTGGGTGTTTTTAAACCCCCGCAAAGATAAGGCGCAACAAAGAAGTCCAACAGGGAAAATACCTCCACCTCACAGAAAACCGCAGCCAAATAACAACTCTCCAGAGAGCTGTTATGTTTGTGCGAGTAAGTGAGGGTACCAGTACCCAATTTCCTAATGAGTTGCTATGTTAGCAGCAGAGGTGTCAATGCACAAGCGATACTTCATGTATTGCAAGCGTTCATAGGCTATGGTGGCATAGGTGAGGCTTTGGTGCCTCAGAGACGGTTTCTACCTATGGATGGCAACGACAACACATCAACGGTGTACTTGAACCATAGTCACTAACGAGAACGAAACAACCCTCCAGCGAATAATTATCCTGCTGCAGTGTTCTATGTGGTAAAAACTTCTCCAGTTGGGATGTCTATAAAATATTTCCTGCCTCTATTGTCTCTCTCAATACCCTCGTTTGTTTATTGACGGGGTGTACTATGTGCAGGTATGTTTTTGGTTTTAAATCTAATGATGAAAAAAAAGACCCATATTGGCAAGTTTCTTTTGGAATTTCTTCTTCGCCAATGGTCATTTCCGAAATGCTGGTAGATTAAAAAGGAGGGATTAAAAGTAAAAAAAAAATCTGGAAAATTATTAAGATACAATATGATTTAATTTAAAGAATGTACGACGTGTCTAAGTGCCTGTAAGGGCCTAATGGCAAATAAATGATTTTTATCTTTATAAGTGACTTAACTAACAAATATAAATACAGGTATATAAATCAGAAACGTCTCACCTTATCAGTTACTCATATTCAAATAAAGCGCGATCTAGTGAAATGGGACGAGGTGCGCAAACAGTAAATATTTCAACGGCATACATGTGTGAATCCCATACTAATGGATGCGAATAAAATCCTGACTGTTACTTTATTTGTTCGCTCGGTGGAAACACCTGCCTCACGCCTCGGGCGGCTTCGCTTAAACACGTCACTGTTATTTATATATAACTATTTCAGGCTCGCCAGTCTCCGTGAGACGACCAAGATATTTTTAAAATCAGCGGTGGTGTACGGTAAAATACATTTCAAGCGATTGGATTGGAAGAGCACATCGCTTGGCAGCGCTGACGTCGCACTCGGTGTGGGAATTGAGTCGAGCATTTTACTGGTTTAACTGGCAAGTAATTTTATTTGCCAGATAATGTAAAAATTGTAGAATAAATAACGTAATGTATATTATACATTTAAATATATGCCAGAAATGGCAAACCGGATGCAGGATGTAGAGCGCTGAGAAGGAATAAATGAAAATCGCCTTGTCTCTTTTTAATTCGTTGCGTAAAATCGAGACAGAGCTATTGTGTAAGTTCAATATTAAATTGTAGAGCAAAATTAGATACTCGTATTTATATTTCGATGTGTGATAAATTAACAAAACTATTTGCTTATTTACGCTTTACAATATTAATATACATTATTAGTTTTTGGATTTATCTATCAAAAACGTACACACATCTATATATTTCAATTCAATGCAAGCTTAATTAATAAATTTGTGAGTTAAAAAGTTCACACACAATTTTATTAATTAGCTGATTATATAAGCTTGTATTGAATTGAGATATACAGACATTTTCGCTTACATATTGCTGTATGTCATACTCAGTAGAACACTGAAATTGTGAACACTCAAGCTATACAAGTATACAAGCAAGCTAGGTAGAACAGATATCGATGATTGGTGACTTCGAAAAATAAACTTCAAAATCTAAATAAAATCACTTCTACTTTCTTTTCAATTTCAGTTCAGCAAATATTGAACTTTTTTGATATTCATTTATACAGTTACCTTCGAAATCTATTCCAATGAATTTACATTGGAACTAATGTCTTAATAAATGATAGTAGCACAAAATTGGACAATTAGACGGACATTGGAATTGAATTGTTATGCGTTTAGTTTCGAGAGTACCTACTCTCCACAACGAGTAGGTTTTCCGGTCGCCACCGCGGCCATGGGTTAGGCGCGGTCAACGTAGGCTTCGTAGCACTGTAGCATCCAGTCTACGCATACCCTGTCAAGCTCAGCTTGGGCATCTTCGCGTGTGTCAGGAACGATTAGTTACAGCATTAAGGACTATTTTCATGTGCTCGTAGAACATTGGTCATTAGCTTATGAATTTACAAGAGTACATTTCTGTGAAATACTACCGATTTCAATATCCGTATCCGTAAATGCACTTCAATGCCCATTACCGTGTTCTGCACATGTTATGCTTAAATTAATACCTTGCTGAAAACAGTTCAAATATTGAAATAATCAAATTTCTGCAGTCAAATACAAAGCCTGTTTGTTATTACCATACATAGTTTGCAGTAAGTTATGTTAGATTAATTGTTAGTAACAAATACGGTCGGGATTAATGCAGTCTAGATTTAATTATTGGTAGACAAACAAATAATTTGAACCGAACGAAACGGTACTTTCCAAGTGAAAAAAATTCTAGTGATTTCTTCTCATGAAATAATTGTTTTCACATTGTAATGAGTTTATACAAACACAAAGTATTACAGAGGCTTTTTCCAATTGCCAGATCAATGTGTGATGGGTTTTAATTTTTTTAATAACAATGTGTATTTGCGATGTTTTATGAAAGGTTTCGCTTAGGTATCTTTTGGCTAATGCAATGGCATGAACCATTTAAATATAGCTACGAACCTCAAGCTGGAAAATTTCAGTATGCAGAATTGCTAACAACTCGGAAGTGTCCCAGTTGAAATCACTTAGCAGGCGGAGGGGACGGCCCGTAGGTAAATCCTCTGCAGGGCTTCGAGGACCTGCTCGTTAGAGTCCGGCTGAATGATTTATTGTCGACGCCGCGCCCACCTACCACTCCTGTGCTTGATTAATTACACAGTTCGTGAGAAAACTATCGCCCTGTCTCTGCCGTTTCATTTGTACACAGCTTATTGAACGATATTAATCATTGTTTTAGACATCACGGGCACTAAACGAGCGTTTCGTCAGATATTATCGTCGGGTTGCCATTACTGGATACGGGAGGTGAGAATGTTTCATGTATTATTCAAATTATACGATGATCGCGAACGGACCGGAGGGCGGCGGGCGACGGCCAGAGAAACCCAGTCGTTACGCGCGGTAAGCTGCTACGCATTCTCTTAATAGCACCATTTACTGAGATTGTCAGAGAGCCACTAGGCGCCTGCTAACTGCGCTGATTGGAACTTGAAAACGCTCAATAGATTCCCACTTCAAAAGAATGACACTCGACTCGATTACGCTGCCAATATCTGACAAGATGAGATTGCTATCGTTTATTTGGACGTTTTTTGATAAAAAATGAAAATATATTTTTAGTATTTACCTATTAAAATAAATGGAGGTGAATGTATTTATGATTGAAGACAACTTTAGCTATGAGTCCAAGTTTTAAATCACTACAAAAGAAAAGCCGTATATAAATTATAAACTTTATCAACCTCGAGTTGATATCGAATCCCGTTGTATTATGTGTATGTAACTATGGCTATAAATATACTATACGTAAGGTAGTGAATATACACTGACGAGCAAATTCTCTTTTTATCTTAGGACAAGCACTCCTTCTATCTTGGCAGTAGCACACCTTTTATCTTGGCAGCAATACACCTTTTATCTTGGCACCAGTACACCTTTTATCTTGGCAGCTACTAAAAACACCCCAAAAATGCTTAAGCATCGGTTTTGTAAAAGTAATTTCAAAAGAAGCAAACGTTAGTGAACAAAGTCAGCAAAAAACGATGGTTTTGCTAAGAAATAGGCACAGATGTGCAGCAAAGAGACATATACGTAATTGGACATTCACATTGTGCATTTAACCGGAGCTATTCCAAGAGTTCGAAGTTAAATTAATGTAATTTGTGAACTATTTCAGAAGTAGAGTTACATTCTGGTGCAATATATTTTTATCGCCGTTATCCACTGGAAGTTATCTCGCAAAGCCAGGTTTCATTTGTAAATCTGAAGTGTGTTTATTTTTGTCTCGTGGGAAATTGTGGCGCAGCAACCTTTCCATATTAACAAAACTTTAATCTAACGTCACGTCCCAGCGGCGACACGGTCGGCGCAGGCCGCCTTGTAGCGCGGCAAAATTTTTGTGGGCAGTAAATTTTCTTTAAGTCCGTATCGTGGCAAACAGCCAACGGTACCATATGCTCCTAAAATCTCATTATATCTGTGAACTGGCAACTTGGTTAAAAACACATAAGCATATCCCTGGTTTATTTTAACTTATTACGTAAGTAAAAGGTAGGGTGGCCGACTCTATTTACAAAACAAATGAACAGCCGAGGGATAACTCATGCGAATTTATACGTACAATACATCTTCGGCTAACAACGTAGCCCGTTTCAGCTGCAGGCAAAATGACGGAGCATATTTCAGACACTATCAATAACGTTCATTACGTATCGTATCGCCGCTTGTTTTCCGTTTCGTTCCCTGTTGCCTTTGAACATAAAGCTGAAGGTTATGAAGGATACAGACGGCTACGTTGATGAGGAATTGCACTCCCAATGTCGCTGTCTCGTCTTATGGCGCAGCCAAATGAATCGCAGTACGATTTCCGTCTAGATATGAAATGCAAACGTGATTTATTTCATCTTTACAAACAGTAACTAAAAACATATATATGCATATTATATATGTATTACACTGATCAGCTTTAGTACAGCATTAGCCTTAGCATTTCGCATATATTTACTTAAGATCGCGCGTTTCAGGTGACCGGTTCATCTAGACGGGGACGGCAGAACTTTATCGTCTCATACGCAGTCTCTACTCTATACCTTATATCCCCATCTGCCAACATTGACTCGGCAGATTTGGTATATACTCACCTTCGCTCACACTGTGACGTTTAAACTGTGAACCATCCAAATGGTAAGGGTTTAAATTGTTTACTACGCCGGGAGGCAATCATGTATAGGGCCCACCTGACAGTAACCACTTCGCTTACCGTAGCCTATGCATGGATGCGATAGAAAAAATATAATGCACAATGTATTCAGGTGTTATTTTGCGAAAGTCAAATTTACATGCAATTTGGTCTAACCTGCTTTGTGTGCTTCCGTCACCAACATGCAACTCTTTAGCAACTTACTGGTAACCACATTCAAGGACAAAACACAACAAGCCTCTAGGGGCTCGTGTCCCTGCATCGTAAAGGCCGATTACTCTCATGAACAGACTGACGTAAACCATTCCCCACTATTAAATATCTTTTCGCTCACACCATCCACCCCCACCCTCAATTCAATATAAGGGACGGCACTGCGATGGATTTGTCATATGTAGCATGTAATTGTTACGATTAACGTCTACAATGCCTGATGATGCCTCGTGGAGAGGCGAAACACGTGTCGCACGACGACCAGGCCAGTCGTGGCAGCGACGGTGGTGGTGGGGGCATGCGGATTCTGTTCCAGATGGCGGACGTCCGCAGCAGCCGAGGCAGAGACTACCGGAGCAGCCATGGCAGCGTCGGCATGTTGCACTTACTAACAGTAGTGGGTGGGTGCCGGCCGGCGCTAGGCCGCATGAACTAATTGGTGGCGGAAGCACACAAAGCAGGTTAGATTAAATTGCATGTAAATTTGACTTTCGCAAAATAACGCCTGAATCTATTAACTATAAAATACTCGTGTATGTGTTCTCCCCGATAAGGTTAAACGTTCAGGCGAGAACCATGTTAATACTAAAGTGTAAACACTAAAGTGTAGTCTTTGCACATAAACGAATTCAAACTGGTACTACAGAATTTTAGACATGTTGCAAACGCTCGCAGTAAATATGCGGCCTAGCGCCGGCCGCATGAACTAATTGGTGGCGGAAGCACACAAAGCAGGTTAGATTAAATTGCATGTAAATTTGACTTTCGCAAAAAAACGCCTGAATCTATTAACTATAAAATATATGTGTTCTCCCCGATAAGGTTAATGTTCAGGCGCGAACCATGTTAATACTAAAATGTAAACACTAAAGTGTAGTCTTTGCACATAAACGAATTCAAATGGGTCCTACAGAATTTTAGACATGTTGCAAACGCTCGCAGTAAATATGACCGGGTGGTATTTGCAAGGGTATTAATGGATTGCATTTAACCGAATGAGAAATGGAATGCAATTTGGTATAATTTTAAATGAAAGTGGGTACTTAATGAATTTTAAATCCCTGTGGTGAATGCCAGTTTAGTATGTAATTTCGTTTGTTGCAGGTAAGTTAACAAGCTCAAATATTTCCGAGAGTAGCATTAAAAACGGTAGCCAAAACGAAAATATGCCTACTGCATGAAAATTATCTTGAGAATAAAATCTTTTAAGGATAGCTTATATTGTTTGGTAGTAACACATAAAGATCAAATTGAGCAGATTAAATATCGAAAAATAATACAATCATTTGTATATACGTATAACTTTACCCAAATATTTATTAAAGAAACGGCAAAGACGAAAGATTTAACATTACCTTTATTATTTTTATTAATTCCATTTCTGTTATTTGTAGATATGAGTACAGTACACTTACAGTTGTTTTAAGATCACCATTGATCACCATGAGGACCATAATAAATATCTTAGTTTACAATGACTTCGACATTCAAGTGAGTGTAGGTAACTGTGTAAATGGAGCATTAGAGAAACTTCTAGGTAACCGAAAACTAAGCTAGACGGCAAAACCCGCTATATACAACCCGGTGCTAATTCTAACGCTAACGTATGTAAGTGAAAGCCCTCTTTACAGAAAGCATGAAAGCAGCATAAACGCTGTCTAGGCGAAATTTTGCTGACCAAGTTCACAATGATGACATAAAAAGGAGTCGGAAAGAAGAAGGGATACAGGAGGAAAGACGACACATATATATGGTGTTCTTAAAGTATATGCCCAAATTGAAATGGGAAGTAGTATTATGTATGCTGATTATGATATTAAATATATTTTATGCCCCACGTGTTACAAATTCTTTCATAGAAAAAATAAACCCGTCTTAAAAAGTAGCTTTCTGTTGTATGACACCAACCAGTAATATAATACTTACAAGCATGCCGTGCGGTATATACGGTCGCAGGTACACGCAGGCGCACTGAGCGGCCCTTTGTGAAAACGCCGACTGCGCATCTATCCGCGCACATAGCCACCGCGCCGCGCTGTGTAGATCACATGACGCACGCGCGGCACTCGTCTATCAGTGTGTTTCCCAGTGTCGCGCATTACACTAGTACGCGTGACCGTAATCATGCCTGGACGTCGTTATTCTAATCAGGAGTATCTCGAAATGGTACTTTGTTATCGCGAGTCCAATAACATCACTGCACAAGCGGTAAACTTGTACGAACAATGGTTCGGAATACGAGTGAGCCATCATACCATTCTCGGGGCAGTATACAGGTTACGAGAAAATGGGCATTTTAACCTGCCTCCGGTGGACCTGGGTAGAGGTCGGTATCCTGCCCAGTTCGAAGAGAACGTGCTGGATTTTTTTAATCGTCATCCAATGGCGAGCACGAGAGACGGAGCTGCCGTTTTCAATGTGAGCAACAGTTACGTGTGGCAGTTACTCAATGATGAAGGGCTACATCCATACCACTTCACTAGGGTACAAGAACTCATGCCACAAGATCATGCGCCTCGCGTTGCCTTCTGCCGTTGGCTGCGTGCGGAGCGCCGCAATATTTTGTGGACAGACGAGTCAACCTTCACACGCATTGGTATGTTTAACATACATAATGCGCATTACTGGACCGATGTTAATCCTCGTGTAGTGCGGCCAGATCATTTCCAGCGCAGATTTAGTGTAAATGTGTGGGCGGGTATACTCAGTGACAGAGTGTTAGGACCAGTTTTTTTAGAGAGACTGAATGCGGATACCTATCTTCACCTACTGCAAACACAAGTGGACAGTATGCTGGAAAATGTTCCACTTGAACATCTAAGGGGTTTATACTTCCAGCACGATGGAGCACCAGCCCATTACGCCTTGCGTGTTCGCGAGTATCTGGACGTTACGTACGCCATGAGGTGGATAGGAAGAGGAGGGCCAGTCCAATGGGCTCCCCGTTCCCCTGATATAACGCCGATGGATTTTTTTTTATGGGGTCGTGTGAAAGATTTAGTGTATGGACAAACTGGGCATGATATTGAAAGTGTAGAAGAATTAAAAAGGCGTATTGAACTTGCATTTATTCAAGTGAATCGTGAAAGAGACACGTTACGTAAGGTTCAGAGACATGTACGCAAACGTGCATACCTTTGTATAGAACGCCAGGGTGGGCTTGTGCAACAATTTTGTATTTAGTGTCGTGATTGTAAAATAACTTGTAAATAAACTGATGAACTTTTAAACACGCCAAGTTAATGTAACAAACGTTATCCGATAGCTTTTTATTTTTCAATATCAAACCACGTCTATCTAGTCTATAATGTTATCGTAACAAACACTAAATACTTAAATTTAACGTTATTACATTAATTTGACAGTCCAAAGCCTGTGTGAAAGTGTGATGGAAAGTTTGTGACCTTTTTTAAGAAAAATGGATCAGCTGATATATCCGGTAAGTTTTCTAAATTTCCATTTTTATTTAACTAGATAGGTAGCTCTTCGCTACTCTACCGGCGTTAACTAAGTAGGTACTCACCGAATGTGAACGCACATAAGCGACGTTTCTGGTGTTAAAAATGTCCAAATGCTACGATAAATGCTTACAATCAGGAGGGGCTTAAGCTTGTTTGCCACCTTAGTGGTGTAAGTGTACCTTTTCCTATATCGAACCTCGTACACAATTACCAACAATAGACATATCAATTTTTTTATCGTTCCCATAAACAAACTTGAATAATATTCTAAGTAAACAAACCACTCATGAAATAACTACCTAATGCATTGAAAATGTATCTAAGTGTAAACTAATCAGACTTAGTGATGGATGTTTGTTACCTCGTATGAAGCAATCAGCTGTATGAAACAGCTGATTGCTGCATGTGATTGAACGAAAAGCAACCTAACAATGTGGCCTGAATGGTTTGGATCAGGCACATCGTTATTTTTTACTACGTCGGGAGACAAATAAACATACGGCCCACTTGATGTAAAGTGGTTACCGTAGCCTATGAACGCTCGCACTAAGGTTTATCGCACGCGAGTTGCCACCCCCGTTGCTCACACAACAACTCCTCTCACTGCTTTCTGGTAACATCACTCACTCACATTAAATCAACAACCCTCCAGTAAGTTGTTATTTTGCTGCGGTTTTCTGTGAGATGGAGGTACTTCCCCTGTCGGACTGCTTTGATGCGCCCTACCTACCTATGTAAAAAACATTCTTAGCTGGCATAGTTACAGCTGTCATAGGTATTTCTTTTTTGTATACAACGTTGGGAGGCGTACGGTCGACCTGATGTAAAGTGGTTACCGTAGCCTATAAACGCTTGCAACACAGAAAGTATCGCTTGCGCGTTGCCACCCCCGCTACTGATACAGAAACTCTTCAGGAGCTCACTCGTAACCTTACTCGCAGAAATAGTTGTTCTTTGGCTGCAGTTTTCTGTGAGGTGAAGGTACTTCTCCAGACGGGCTGCTTTGACGCGTCCTACCTCTCTTAACTGAGCTTTACGACTGGCAACTGTCAGGCTGGCAACTCGACACAGGCTGTGGTCGTCGCTGTGTAAATCGCGAATTCGATTAGACCCGCGACTCGTGCATCGACCCCGTCAAACTGAATTATTAACAACTGATGATTCATCATCATCATCGGGGCAATCATTATGCACCATGAACCAAGTAGGCACTTTATTTATTTGATTTCTCAAACTTTTTTAACGATGCCGGGACACAAAGTTTCTTGTCTATCGTAACAAATAAACGATACTCTTTCTCCCATTGAAGTTCGGGCATATATAAAAAAAACACCTTATATACAACGCAGAGTGGACGAATTTAAGATCTGAGGAAGGCCGAGGCGATACACACCCAATTATTCTTGTTTTATCGGAAGATGATTGCAGGAACACGAGAAAACAAGCGAACGTGCATTAAAGGAGCTATGAATTTTCAAGAAGCGAGCAAGGTGTGTAAGGTATGCGTCTTATGGGGCTCGATTTTCTCTGCTAATTTCGCATATATTTATATACCTAATATATAATAGTCCCCTAGCCATTATTTCATACATCATGCATAGTCCCCTATGCATGATGCATGAAATAATGGCTAGACGAATATAAGAATGAGGCATTATAAGGCTCGAATTTTAAACTATTACATTTTAAATATTTGATGATTTTATACTTCAACGAAACACATCAGTTTTAGGGTCTTACAATATTAAATCGGCAAACTTTGGGACGCTAATATCTACGCTAATATAGTTAAATCAATAGCGAAATAAATATTATTTAACAAAAAACGGGTTCCAGAAGATCAATAGGCAGAGCGCGGTCAATGATCAGCAGACCATTGGTTGGAACACTTGTTTTGTAGTTGTTCGTACCCAATAAAACATAAACAGTACTTCCGCCAATATGGTTATTTTTGTTACTCCATGTATGTAATTAATTATCATTTATCGTATAGTTAATCTTATTAAAAATCATGTAATGCTGTTAATTTAGATTTGTATAAATGTTAGTAGTAATACTATTGTCTAAATGATAGCTAAGTAATTAAATAACTAAATTACACAATTGTAGTCTTGTCCAATAATTAGCCTCTTTGACGTCGCATAATTGATCTCATTTGACTTATTAGTGTTTAATGGTTGTACTTTTTATTTACGACAATGTAGCTATTGTCTCACTATCTTGACTCATACAGAGTTGACGTGCGGGGCACGTACTTTTGATTTTAACAAAATATAACGAAAAAATTATCTTCTTAAGTGTGTTTAGCGAGCTTCGATGCTACTTCAGACACAATTTGACTTTTCTTTTGAAGCGGTTGTAACAGGCTAACTGTGCGACGATATCCATTGTCACTCGCTTTATTTATCGATAGCTAAAGTTTCAATAAGCATAAGCTGTTCTTAAGTGATGTTATCTGTTGAAAACACATATAAACATATCATATGTAATAATGAACAGCATGGGTAGTATCAGTCTATTGGTTTTATTCCGTTCTTGTTTTATCAAAGAATGATTTCAGAAGGATGATTCTAGGAACCGCCGAATATGCATTATAAGAACTATGAATCTTCAAAAAGTAAGCGAGGTGTGTAACATTCGCGTCTAGTGGCGCAGGATTCTCTCTGCCTATTCTGCAAGGGACCTGGCATGAAGACATGGATAGATTAGACATAATACGGGCGGTATGGTGAAGTCTACGTGTTGTTCGCCAGCTCACTCAACGTGTTGTGGAAAGGGCTATGCTCGAAGTTTCGCTGCTTGATAGAATCATGGAAATGGATAGGAAATGAGGATATCCGTAGTAGTAAAGTCACTGACATAGCCAAAGCTATTGAAGCTAAGGATAATCAAGTTGAAGTGGCAGTGGGCAGGCCACATTGCCCGTAGACTCGACAACCGCTGGAAAAAAACTGCGTGTACCACAGTGTAGGGCGACCCAAAACTAGACATAGCGACGACCTTAAAAGATCTGTAGTGAGTCGATAGATGCAGATGACTCAGGATCAAGGCGAGTGACTTTCTAAAGGGGAGGCCTTTGTTCAGCAGTGGACTAATACGGGCTGAAATGATAATGATACTCAAAAGAAACATGTTTTGAAAACAAAGGACGAAAATTCGATAATATTTGGCAACATGGTCAGGAGTAGAGACCATTATTAAACCAATTCAAGCACTATGAGAAGTAATATTGTGACGTGAAGATTCAAAATGCAGATTAAAGGGACAGACAGGACAGAACAGACACGAATGATGAGTTTAGCCATTATTTACAATTACTTATGAGATTAGTTTCAGAACTCGTGTATGCGCTGTACACACAGTTCTAAGAAATGCAAGTAGTATTTTCACAAGTACGTGGCTATACGTGTGAATATATCATATGCTCGAAGAGCTTTTTCGATCTCGTGTGTAACAAAGAAATAATATAAAATAATGTTCAATCAATATATGATTATATTCATATAATTTTCAAAAAGTCATATTTCCTGCAAAATATTTAAAATCGTTAGCTTACCTACTCCAAATCAAATTACGTACTTAAACGGCAAAACGTACGAAACGTAACGAACGTCAAACCTGACAGGCAATGGGATTATAATGGCAGGCAATATCAATAATTCTAAATTGTGGGGTCGGTTTGAGTTAGTTTCAGTACAAAGACTGAAAGTGTGTATTTTAGTGTGGAATACGTAAGTTCGTTATCTACTCCAAACAGAATTTAATACTGAACAGGAGAGAAGTTTGACGCACAACCATATTTTAAATTACTCAACCGACAGAAGGCTGCCTTCGTCAAGAGTCTTCGATATGGTTTTGATATTTCGCTTATCATTTTATTTAATTTAAACTAGCACGCAATTTTATTCAAATTCAATATTTTATTCTTAAATAGTTAAGTAAGATGTTTCAATAACTTATAAAGTAAAATATTCTCTATAACACTGAATCTTTTTAGCAAAATTTGATTTGTTTTGATAATGTTTTGTTTTTGACTTTAATTTGGTATGACCGCAATAAGTGTCGAGAAAACGTTACATATCGACTAATATTTGAAAAGAATCATCTATTTCATTAATATTTTGTAATAAAAATCATTCAAATATCACATCATTCAAAAATTTATTCAAATATCAATCGATTTGTTCACATCCTAATCCTACTAATATTATAAATGCGAAAGTTTGTATGTATGAATTGATGTTTGTTGCTCTTTCACGCTTAAACGGCTGAACGGATTTGAATGAAATTTGGCACATAGATAGATTATGAACTGGATTAACACATAGGCTACGTTATTTGACTCCACGCGGGCGAAGCCGCGGGCAGCAGCTAGTGTAGAATGTACACGATATATACTGTGTGTATATATATATATATATATACAAAACTGATCGCAAAACTGATATATAAAGAACCAATAAATATTATTTAAATGTACTTGAAGTGCTTCGTTGTCGTAAAACCAAATATTTAAAATTACGACTATGTCCGGGACGCTTTCTGGTCCTTGAGCAATTTATGCTGGAAAACCGGAAGGGCTCCAATGGATTGGAGACTCACAATAATCGTGCTCTTATATAAAGAAAGGTTCACGTATGAATGGCGCCAAGAATGTGAACAGCTTAGCAGAATAACTGAATCAATTGTTGAGACTAGTATTAGAATGAAATCAGAATGAATGTTTTAATAGGTATAGGATAGATTTTGTAACGGAAGGGAATGTACTGATATTCATGTTACTACTCCGCTCTTTATCTCACTTGCAGAGAAATACATTGGCTGGACCAGAAGGTTTTCTGCGGTTTTGTAGATCTTAAGAAACAATTTTTTGGACATTTTGTCTACATAAGTGACTGGTAGTGCCGGACTTAAGAGCTGTGCAATCTTTTTCGTTTTATACCATTTGCTAATCCATTAAGATTGGCGGGGTTCACTAGCTAAACTTAAGGATTTGAAGAAGATATTAGTTTTTATATAGAGCGACTGCCGTCAACCAGAATTTTCTTAGGATAGGTCACACGCCTTCACCACTTAGCAAGTGATAATTTCGAAATTTAAAATTTGTTCATAAATCTGAAAACACGAATTTGTGGAATGCCCACACCTGGACCCGAAGACCAGTCGGTTAATGGACCGATTCTATATCCCCCAGGCTATCACTGTTTGAACTGTGCAGTATCTACCACTTATGTGGAATAATAGGGGTTAAAGTATATAGTTGCCGTTTTATAGTAATAGGTACTTTGAATTGACATTAAACCTTTACGGTGTGAGATTTTCGAGTGAAACTTTTTTCACGTGATACCCATGAGGCTTTTTTTTTAAAATGTGTAAGATTTGATTTTCTAATTTCAATTGTTTTTTTTATTCAGATTAGACGGGAAAGATGGGTACTTCGAAAATCCGAGTAATTTTTGAATACGACTTCCAACGCGGAACTAACGCGGCAGAAACAACTCGCAATATCAATGCTGCGTTTGGAGACGAGACTGCTAATGAACGCACTGTACGTTTTTTGTTTAGATGCTTTCGTAATGGAAATTTCGACTTGAGGAACAACCCACGTGGAAGACTGCCCACACAGGTGAATAACGCTGAATTGAAGGAGATGGTGGAAGCCAATCTGAGTCAAACTACCCACGAATTAGCGGCATGGTTTAACGTTACCTTACCTACAATATTGAATCATTTGCATCAAATCAATAACATAAAAAAATATGAAAAATGGGTGCCCTCATGATTTGACTGATTTACAGAAAGAAACGCGTGTTGAAACTTGTGTTGCGTTGTTGAATCGGTACAGAAATGAAGGAATATTGGATCGAATTGTGACATTTGACGAAAAGTGCATCCGGTACCATAACCGTAAGTGAAAAATGCAATGGCTGACGCCCACCGACGATATAAGTCAAACGCCGCAACAGTGCCCTAAAGCAAAGCTTACCAATAAAAAGGTAATGGTAACTGTTGGTGTTGTTGTTGTGTTGTAGTTGGTGGTCTCTTCATGGCGCTATTCACTATAGCTTTCTCAGGTCTGGTCAAGCAATAACAGTAGATGTTTACTGTGCCAAACTTCGAACTATGACCCGCCGAAACAGCCCCAACTCGTGAATCGATCTTCACCATTATTGCTCCATGATAACGCGAGACCTCACACGGCACGAGAAACCGTTGTAACTGTACAGGAGTTGCAGTTAGAAACCATACGTCATCCTCCGTACTCGCCAGACCTTGCTCCAACTGACTACCATTTTTTTCGTAATTTGGACAATTTTCTATGTGGTAAAAATTTTCTTCCCAGGAGACAGTACAAACTGCTTTCACACAGTTTGTCGAATATAGTTCCGTAGAGTTTTATCGCAAAGGCATAAATAAACTTCCGATTAGATAGCAGCAATGTATAGGTAATGAGGGTAAATATTTTGATTAAATAAATATGTTACATCTTGCAAAAAAACGAGTTTTAATTTTTCAGTACAAATCGGCAATTTCATACTTTAATCCCTAATATACAGCTTGTTATTCAAGCTATGTGATTTACTACTGTCAATTTACTACTGATACTTAGATCCACGTCAGTAATACTAGTTCTACTACAGATGTACTCATTTCTGAATCATGAAAGAAAAATGAGACAGTCAATCTACGAGTTTCTCTGTGAGATCTTTTTTTGGTTAAGAGATTATCTTCCTTGCGTTCATTAGCTATTCAGAGAGTAATCGTTAGGTCCATAAGTTCCAGAGATAAAAGTGTTAAAGAGCACAATGTTGCGAGTAACTTTAGGGAAAGCGCAAAGTACCTGTCGACACCTCGCAGTCACTGAAGTTACATCCGGCCGAAGTTTTCTGGCATTTCGGCGGTTCATCCAGAGAGTAACGAGTCACCGCCTGCTGGATATGGCTGGTGTCCGTCTTCTTTCTACAATCGGCTAGTACCAATCCCTCCAGATCTCATTACAATAGCTCAATAATATTCGATACATTCGCGATAGTCTCAATACCTCCCAACGAGGCTACGAGTTTGATACATATCCCCGCGTACGCCTATCAAATGATAAGGTGAGATAACATGATTTGAGAAATATAACAATAAAATATTACTCCAATCGTCGCAAAGATGTCTATACGCGTTAGATTCAAATATTGCCCGCGTACTCTTATCAAATGACCGGGGTTAATATCCATGAAATTAGAAAAACACAAAAAAAAAGATAAATGGGTGAGGCGATAATAATAATTACTGTTATAACAATTTCATGCATAAAATTGTGTGTAAGTAGGTGAAAGTAGAAAAGGTGTGTAAGTACCGCGTCTGGTACTAGTTGATTCTCTCTGCCTACCCCTAAGATAGCTGGCGTGAATATACAGTTACATATAAAGATACTAATTAGCATTACATTTATTAGCATAACAATATTAGAGTAGACTTTTTAACTTTATAAAATTTCCAAAAATATTTACGTCAAATTTATTGCATTTTTTATGTAAGTTTGTATAGTAAGTTCATAAATCATACTTATGTTTATCTAACAGTTCTAGTTTTCGAGGTATTTTAATTTTTCTTATTTACTAGATATTATTAACAATAGTTCGGATTTTTTTGTGTTGACCAGTGTTATCATAGTTTAAAGCCTAATCGCTATTTTATACTATCAATTCTTCCTTCTGTTTTGCTACGAGTAAATATGTAGGGGTTTTAGATGTGGTCACTGTTCTAACCTAACCCACACATTGAATTATGTGAAAAATCTCTCTGCCTTACCTGTTACGCAGCGCTATTTTGTAATAAAAATATGCTATTAATGCTATGCTAAAGAAACAACCATGTGTGATGTGTGTTCATCTTGAATATGTCTTTAATAGGGATGGAAGGTATTCCCAGATAACGGGCAGCGGATAGTGTTAATGAAGCCATGATGAGCAAAGAAAGTATAGAATATAAACGATCAAGATACGAGCATTGCGCTAAAACAACGCTTGCTGGCCTGGTTTGCCACGAAGATGTAAAGGATAAACTCCTGGAAGAGGATATCGCTGTTTAGATTACTTGTTATTTTTATGTAACAGTAACAGATATAACAGGTATCACATTTAGCCTGTTAAGACTCATCTCAAGTTTAGATAACGAATACTGCATTTTGGGCATGTAAAAAAGAATGTTGAAGTTGAATGACAGAATGAAGAAACACATCATGTTGCATCATTTTCGTACGTACCAAAACATTTTGAAAGAAAAAATAATTTATTCGTATATGATTTTATATTGGTGATAAGTAAATTAAATGAAATTTAATTTGTCACCAATTCAAAAACTGGAACACAACAATCCACTAGGATTTTATTGTTATTTAGCTGAAGTAAGTAAGTACTGTGAAAGATATATTCTTGGCTAAAACCGTAACCATAGCGCGATTTAATGTGTCCCGTGGCGCCATCTAGTACAATACATGTGAAAGTAATGTGTCATCAGCTCTCGCTCTTTAAGTAATCTCGGCATTAGGTTCATATTTCTTTGTATAGTTATGTTACTTTACGCTTAATATTACTTACACCATTAAATACATTATTAACAATGATTAAAACGCATGTTTTATGAACAGTAACGCACGATGTGACTAATCATTATTTACATTGTTAACTAAGTGATGTTAATGACACACGTGAGAGAAGTCGATCGTTACACTTAATGATTGACGACTGAAGTAATATTTCTTTATCTCCATAGTGTGATACAGACAATAGGCCTGCACTGTGTCTTAGATATACGAAACTTAGCTATGAGAGAAAGAGAGAAAAAAAATTTGTGCACGCACCTCTATCTCTTGCCCCTACAGACGATACGAATATACGAAACGTAACTCTGTATCTTCCTAACTTCACTAATTTATATCTCCCTCTCAACTTCCGTTAGCCTCGCCCGATCACACTTGTCGTAACGCTCCCGTCACGCATTTACCAGCTTACTTCCCAAGTCAAGCGTGCGTAAAGAAGTTTTACGTCAAAAACAGACATGTTCATGAACACAAATGTACGTCCTGTGTGGAAATCTAACCCACGAGCATTGGTGTCAAAGTAACGGCATAATGCGTTTCACTACTGCGCCACCGAAGTTTTCTTTCGAGAACTCTCAAGCTGTGGAATGAGCTCCCAGCCAAGGTTCCAAGGGACTAAAGCATGGGTTTTTTCAAGAAATGCGTGAAGAGGTTTTTAGAGGGTCGGCAACGCATGAGTATCACCCCTGGTGTTGCAAATGTTCATAGGCTACGGTGACTGTTTACCATCAGGCAGGCCGTGTGCTTGTTTGATACCTTAGTGGTATAAAAAAACCAAGCTCGTCAAATGTCCATGTCCATAAATTATTATTATATTTAGCCCAGCATCCGTCATACGATGTATTCAAAACAATAGAGTCTATATCTATACCGCTCGATACGGGCGAGCCGCCCTTCATCGGTGGAACAATAAGTCTTGGCCAGCCAACCGACGTCGTTTTGTTGCGATACAAATATCGAGCTGTTCATCGCCGGTAACTTCAAGTTGGAATTCATATCAAAGTTCCTAGTGCCAACTCTACCCTTTTACAAAGATACTTGCGTGGGTACTCGTGTTGCCCAGTGTTTTTTTTAGAGTAGTACTTTTATAAAAGGAAACAATGCATTTATTGTAATAGTTTATGGGTATGTAATTAATATATATATTAAAAAGTTACAATCTTATGTACATAATGGATAGTCAAAAGTTATTTAGTAAGTTATTGATTGATTGGATGTAACTTGTGATAAAATTACATTTTAAATAATAAAGAGAGGGCAAAAGTGATTTCCAGTTATTATTAGCACATATAAGAAAGCGCTACCTTCTTCTTTTCCTTCTTAGCGTTATCCAAAAAACTTCATGTGCTGAACAGAGCAAAGCAGTCCTTTAGCTATGTCCTGCAGCAGCAAGACTTATGTTATATTATTATAGTCTCAACTTAGACCACACTTGGAGTACCTACTACAGTCACCTTTGAGCGGGAGCACCTGGATACCAGCTTGGACTATGTGATTCGATTCAGAGACGAGCTGTGAGAATTGTCGACAATCCTAAGCTTAAACACGGTATTGAACACTTAAGTATAAGGAGAGATTTTGCCACTATTTGTGTGTTCTACCGATTGTACAACGGACTAAGTTCTTAAGAATTTTCGATATGATGCCGACAGCTACTTATTATAACCGCACCGCTCACCGACGGCGGAGAGTTCACCCTCACACGCTAGAACCGCAATAGTCGCGTACTGTGTGGTTTCAGAGTTCTTTCTAGAAGTCTCAAGTTGTGGAATGAGTCCCAGCCGAGTTTTTCCAAGGTACTACAGCATGGGGTTCATCAAGAAAGACGTGACGAGGTTTTTAGAGGGTCGGCAACGCATGAGGGACACCCCCTGGTGTTGCAAATGTTCATTGGCTACGGTGACTGTTTACCATTAGGCAGGCCGTATGCTTGTTTGGCACCTTAGTGGTGTAAAAAAAAAAAAACTGTTTCCCAATCCAATAAGCAAGTGCTACCATCAAAAAATAAACACAAATTTTCAATTCATATATTTGAATATTACCAGGTGAGTCTCATTTGATTTAAAGTATATTAATTTAACATAATATATAATAATGTTTACTTCAAATCAATAAATTTATGTTCGACCACTAACAAACCTTAATAAACTGTGTAAAACCAAAATTGCCCCGGCCTCCCTGAGATCGGGGAAAATACAAGTAATTGCCTAGAAACAGGGGGCCGGGCGAGTCAAAAGCCGCAACGTTATCGGCACCGGCAACGATCAGATCGGATATTTGTCGAGTTCGGCGACACGGTTTCATAATAAACACCGCTACGGCCAGATACGTAAAATCAGAACCGTCATTAACCAGGATAAAAGATGGAAGCACACGTAAACGAACAGCCGGAACAGTTGGTTGCGCATTTGTGAAAAATTACCGATCCGCGACCGAACAAATGAACTTTAGTAGTTCTTTATGTTGACACCAAACGACCACGTTTTCAGGTTTTCATTTTCATGTATTTTTACTAAATTTCGCAGGAATATGCAATTTTTTTGTTATATACAAATACTTTATTTATGAAATTTTGAAACTCGGTCTGTATGCAGAAGTTTCCTAAGCATTTTTGTCGGTTAGGTATCCACAACATTTGTCTTTTTTTGCAATATTTTTGATGTGCCTCTTTAACATATTTCAGGGCATGGAAAGAACTGTTTCAGGTAAATTATTAAAAATCCTCTTCATCTTAGCAAGCTCATGTACCTACAGGTATTTGCAGCTTATTAGGAGATGTTGCATTTGCTAAATATAAACTAGATTTGGTTATACTGAACCATACAATGGCCGAAAGGATACTCCCTTGTAAATATTTTCACAACTACATTAAAAAATGTTGATATCATCAACAAATAGTATGTTACTAGTACCTGTTATTCATACTTATCTCAACTAGTTCGGCTCAGCTTGATACACTTTGCCTTTGCTTTGAACGATATCACATTTTCTGTTGACATATTTTGAGGCAGTATGCTTGAAGTTGCTCGTTTTGAAATGTTTAAATATTTTATTATATAGTAACATTACAGAGCTTATATATATTATCAAAGAACGTAGAAGCGTAAATTTATCCTATTAAGAGCTTTGTTCCACACAATGCCAGCATAAGAACAGAAATTTTGTCAATTCATTTAGCATAATCCTGATTTAAATTCAGCGTAATAATTATAAATGAAATGGTAATGAAAAGTTAATACATATTTATAAAAAAAACTTATTAAGCTTCTGAAGAACTAAATAAAATGTCCATATCGTAGATAAGAGTATATTCAGGATATACCTACTTACAGGATCACAACCTTTGAAGATGCTTCACCAAGCGATTCATATGAAACTTTCTCAAGTAAATGTACAATGCCTGCATGAAATAAATTTGAATCCATTAGAAAATTCATTACTGAAGTTCACATTCCCGTTCATTCAAACGTAAGACATTTCAGCGGTATAGAGAGAACTTTACCAAAATATATTATAACTTTGCAAATGACGTGCAAATTTTCCTCATCATGATTCCCATTTCCATAACGCTGGTGACATCATTTACCGTAAGAAAAGGCATATTTGATGCTGTTTGTAAAGGTACGCGCCGCCACGCCATAGGGTGATGTTTTGTTGTTGACTGCAAACAAAATATTTATTCTAAGTTTGTTCAATGCTAACATTACGTAGTTTTCAGTTTAGTCCCAATTGAGGGCCAAAAGAGCACGAAGTATGAACATATCAATACTCTCGGGATAGATCATTATAATTTTTTCTTATATCTTTATATAAGAAATAAAAAAAACTGAGACTGCAACGTAAACCGACTAGGAACTCAAAATTTTGTATGGAGTTTCTTTAGAGATCGTAGCCATCTACTAAAAAAGGTTTTTTAGTTCGTGGTAATGAGATACATGCGTATGCACCAGTTGGCACCCCCTAATTACTTATAAAATAAACTATTTTTTCTCTTAATACATCTATAAATCGTCATGATTATAAGTAGAGTATGTTATGCTGCGGGCCCCAAACTACTTTTCTTCCAAATTTAATTACGATCCGTTCAGGGGTTTAGTCATTGTATAGACAATGAATACATAGACAGATGAACATGACATGAAATGACAATGAAAATTATAATAGTAATCCCGGTCGTATGCGTGGAAGAGGCACTTTCGAGAACATTCATGTAATGTTGTATTGTCGCTCCATGGGGTATCAATGGGGCAATATACCTATGAGCAGACCTACCTATTGGGGCTATCGCGAATGTGTCCGAAATTAATGGACTATTGAAATGAGGTCTGTAGGGATTATTGGTAATGGGCTATTACAGATTAGGGATAGACGCCTGCCATAACTATCACATCTGATTGTTACTTCTGGCAGGCGTTAGGTCACTACTCACTTGATGGACCCCCAAAATGCCAGAGAAAGTCGGCCGGAGGCATACCGGTATGAATGAAATAGAAGTCGAGATGTGTACTGCGCTTTCTCTAAAGTTACTCGCGGCATTAAGCCCTATAACACTTCCACTCCTGGAGCACATTGCTCTGTTGACTCCTCTCTGGACGGCCAAAGAAGGTAAACCTGAGAGAGCCCTATGGGGTTTCTTGAGTACCCACTCCGACCGACGAAGTCCGGCGTGGAGAGGAAGGCCCTGATTGACTCTCTAGAGCACTCGAGTACCTGTGGTGTCGTTACCCACTAACAGCACACTACAAGATGGCCTACTGCGGGGTGATTATATTATAGTTATTTATATTCTGCTTTTTTAAAACTACGACGCTAGATATGAAATTATATGAACTCTTGCCAAACATTTGCCAACACAAAATCACCCCAGGTTCTGAAATACCTGGTGTTTGAAAATTCTTGCATATTTTCCTTTATGGATAGATCATATAAAATTTAATACTTAATTAGTAAAAACTTAATACTTAAATAAAAATTAAGTTAAAGAAATATTAATAAACTTTATATCTGGTTATATTTAAACTATATTTTTAATTTACCTTCTCCCATACATTAATTATGAGGTCATCATTAAAAATATGTATAAACCAAATATATTCAGGCCAGGGATGTTACGGAGCTTCGACTCCGGTTCCGTTAAGTCGGAACTTCCGATTATTATTACACTTTCGGTTCCGACTTCGGCTCCGACACTTTTAAATCGAAGGTTTTAATCGGAGGCTGAAGCATAACATAGCGGCGGCGGCGGCCTGTGTCGACTGTTATGAACAGGTTCATACATGTCGCGCGGGGAATCCCCCCGATTCCCACTACGTGCACTCTATAGTCAATTATTTTTTCACTTGTTAATTTGTTACGCACACGACACGTTCATAGGTTATAGATATTTGTTTTGATTTTTGCGGCTTATGAGGGTGCACAAAGCTAAGAGGCGCCCTCATTTTGTTTTTTTTAATAACGCTGTATTTAAGACCAATTCCAAAAAAAACGCTCTATAGGGCACTAAAGAACAATATTTATGTTTTTTGAGACGTTTTGTTCGTAAAGTATAATACACTACTTTTGGAGTGAATTCATTTGAATTAATTTGTTTTAAAGCTTTTGTTCATTTAATATAATGTACTTAATATGCTACTTTGGGTTTAAATTCATTTATTTTTATTTCTTGTTTATTTGGAAATATGCCAATTTTTTTTTCATTGTTTGTGTTTTATTTAATAATTGAAAATTGAAATGAAAAATTTTTACTAAATAATGTTTTATTTGTCCTTAAATAAAAATTCTCTCTCATGCCACCACTTCTGATCCTGCCTCCGACTCCGATTCCGACTCCGATAAAGTAATTTTAAAAACTCCGATTCCGCCTTCGGTTCCGATAAAACTACCTCCGTTACATCCCTAATTCAGGCCACCATATATCGTAAAGGTGACAAAAAAATCATGGCTAATGGCATATATTCAAAATATATTGTGTGGTTCGGAACACATTAGTGAACGTACGATTATTTTTTATTATACAATATTTTGAAAGCTACTTTTTTAACGAATTTAGCATAATGTATAAATTTCCCTCGAATAAAGCGATAATGCTTATGGAGACAAAAAGAATACATATTTTTTTTAACAAATATCCCAGCTACATTGAAATAATTATTATTATTTAGAATTCTATATTAGAATCGGATGATGTATAAGCAAAATTTATGCAGGATAAGAAACATCGATCTTTAGTCAGTATTTAAAATTGACAGTTTTATATTTATTATGAGTGAACGTTTAGTGAAAAAAGTAACATCAATAACTTCACAAACAAAATGTGTTGATATGCCCGAAAACGTCGCTTTTCCGTAAAGGTTCACACGAAGAAATTATATTTACCTTAAAAATCTGGTAATAGATCTGTAACAATCTTTTGTTACTGATACCCAGGGACCGCAGAGATCGCTTACCATCAGGTGACACACATCTGCAAACAAGCATATGGATCGAATGTTAAAAAAACAATACTTTACAAAAAACTATTTCGAGGATTCTACTTTCAGTTTTTATTCTCGTAAGCATTTTACAGGCAAATTCCGGCGCATTATCATCCTGTTGCTAACACAGCATCTCTTTAGGAGCTTACTGGTAACCTCACTAACTCGCAAGAACACAACAACTCTCTAGGTGGTTGTTATACGGCTGAGGTTTTCTGTGAGGTGGAGGTACTTTCCCTGTCGGGCTGCTTTGACTATTGCTACCTCTCTTAAAAGAAAATTAAGACAAACAGACATGTTCAAGTACACAAATGTTCATACTGTGTGGAAACCGAACAAATCAGCTTTGGTGTTAAAGTAGCGTATTAACCACCACGTTGCCGTCCGTAATAAATTTGAATTATTTACTTCATTAAATTCACATATAAAAATATATGTATAGAAGAAAGCAATTAAAACGTACTATTATTTTAAATTGTTTATCATAATAGGTTTTAAATAGGTGCGTTTACCAACCAGTACCTTGCGCTTTGTAGAGACCCTACCCTGTCCCTTGGGAAAACTCCCGCGGTAGGGAGTTTATTTCACAATCTAAAGGCTTGTCAAAATGGCCCCTCTGGAACCGCATAACATACGATCATTTCGGTTCAAGTGTGCAAAGATGAATTCTAATATCAATGTCGAGCAATGCGTATATTTGATTGCAATTGTATTTATTTTTTTACAAACTGAATTTTATATCTAGTTTTATTTGTGAATTTTATATCTAGTTTGTTTTCTACGTTTCACTATACCTTATAGTATAAAAATAATCCAAGGATTTTTTTATGCCACTTAGTCGGCAAACTACCACTAAAATTCCAAAAGCAAATAAATTTTATAACGAAGTTCTTTAAAAAAGTTAGTATCGGCATTAGTTTGATTAGCTTTAACGGTAAGGATATCAAGCTACTTACATCCAAAAACTATAGCTTGATTCTTCCTTGATCCACTTTCTTTAGAGCTAGTGGTACTTGTCAGCCAGACTGCTTATCAATATTGCTCTACTTTTCCTTTTGCTCAGGTGCCAGTTTCATATGAGAGTGAGTGGAGATATTAACATGCGACTGGTTGCATGCAGAAATGTATTGACCGGAGCCGACGTCACGTGTTTGCAGAATTAGCAAACCCTATATCGTATAATCCTGTTCACACAGATCACAGCGAAAATATCAATGCTTTCCGAGATTGTGAATATATTTGATGCTAATATTATTGTATTTATTTAATAGGCTAACATTGCTCAATTGAATTAGAAAATCCTCTTTCGTATTAATTCGCAAATTTTTAAATTTAATTTAATTTAAACTTTATTGATGGTGTGGGGATATGCCATTATACCACAACATGTACACAGATATATCTCGCAAATACGTAATGGGATTTCCAAACCTGATTTCAAGTAAGGTTTTTCAGCTATATTTGTTGAAATCCGATTCAATTGGTTATGTACTTGGGTTACAGCGATATCAAGTAATAAACTCAGAGGTTTATACATAATAAATTTTCAATTTGCTTGTGTGGAACTATAACTAGACTATATTTAGTTTTATACTATGTCGAGGCTAAATAATCCTAAAGCCCACGTGACGCGAAGCAGCTACAAGCTTATGGATGTTTTCAATGCAAGAAGTGTAGCTCGCACGTTGTCAGCAGATGGTGCATCTTTAAAATTCATTTTTATGGAATAACGGCTGATTTTATAATGGTGGTAACTAAAAAGTTTGATTAACTTTAGGACGATTAATTGCTATAGTACCTAATAATTAATAATGAAGTTCGTTAAAGATGAAAGTATTTACAAACTTTTCTGTCACATGTTTCGATCACATAGTTCGAACATTATATATTTGGGATCAAGTCGATGCCGCGTCCGTTGGTTGTTATCTCTGGAGACCCTACACGTGGCCCCCGGGTATAGCGCTAAAGGTAGCGACTTTTATCCAGTGGTAGGCTTCGGCCATGGCTGATCACCACCCACCAAACAAAACCGTGTCCCCAAGCGGCCTAGCCGTGTTCCGCCACGATGCTTGGTATAACCTTCAGGAGGGACGGGTCTGAACGGTCGCGCTGCTGTGATCGATTGGCCTCAGTGTCACGGTGTTCTGGACTCCTGATTCTGAAGGGTAGCGGGATCCGAAACAGTGTTCCGCCGGCTGACCGCAGATAGTTGTGGGCCCACGTAGCGGACTAGCCATTCTGTGTGTGTGTGTACTAAAATCTTGTCGCAGTCCACCACCATCTAGAGACTAAAAGGCTCATGTGCTGTTCCTTACGGACCCACAAATCAGATGTTCACCTGACACGTCGTACCTCAATTACCCGGCGTACCATAGCTTCAAGCGTCACGCCGGGGTTTGTGTGTACGTTCATGATGACATCTGTACAAAACGTCTCCGTAATCTTAAAAATCCCACTTCTTCCGAGCTGTGCATATTGGTGGATACGGGTTTAGAAAAGATCGTGTATGCAGCTGTGTACAGCTCTCGTATATTAGAAAATACTCGATATAAACGGAGCCCGCACTAGGCGTAGCCTGTATCGCGGGGACCAAAACAACTTAGGATTACTTGCGACATATATGACAACACGATACAACGCCCCAAAGCCATTTTAGTTTACAACTAAAATTTTAAAAACAAATATAACAAACAATATGGGGATTTGAGATAATTAAAACAACTTAGAACATAAAAAAAACTCTCTCTCTCTCTACTGCAGACAAGGCTCAAGAATGGTACCTGATGGCCGAACTCATGTTAGTGAGCTCTTTCAATGCCCACTACGAGGAGTGGCTATTCCCATTTGGGGAGTTCCGACAACTGTCTGGTGAAGTCTATATCGTCATACTCCCCGCCTGATACCATTCCTAGGGGAACCCGGCGGTTATGGCGATACAAGTCAGCAGATTGGGATGAGATGCGTCATTTCTTTTCATCTTATCCCTGGCGGCAAACGTGCTTCTCTTCTGATGATCCGCCGACCTATCCCGATGACATAGTTGGAGTTCTACGTTAGGGCATGAAGTATTTCATCTCATATTCCGACATCCGCATCGGTGGTTTGACCCGGCTCTGGTACAATGCCGTATGCTATGGCGCCGAAGAACTTAAACAATAACCTTATTTGGCATGGATCAATGCGAGAGATTACAAAGCACCGGATCTTAATGCTAGGAAGAGGGCCTTTAATAAAGCCACCAAGTCCTGCAAGAAAGTGTTAATAAAAGCTCGTTTCGAACACATTGGCCACATAGGGTCAAAGCTTGCTCCACACCCGTCTGAAAGCGAAGCGTTTTACTCTCTCGTCAAATCGGTCAAAACGAATTTTTGCCGTCCATCACTGCCGCCACTGCAGAAACCGGATGAATCACTGGCTATTGATTGTAATAATAATTTACCTCAGGGGACTGTTCTATCTGCAACTTTATTTTTGATGTCATATCAATGACCTGCTAAGACCTATATATTTGGGTATGCGGATGATAGCACAGTTGCAGAGAGATATTTCTCCGATCCACTCACTGCAAGGTTGAAAACTCAGTATATCAGAGAAAAATTGGTTGAACTCGTGAACGTAACTTTGGAAGCCGTATATAAGCCGGAGTAGGGTGAAGCTAACATGGTCATTGTTCATGCGTCCAAAACCTTTACTTTACTTGTAATTTCAGTACCGGTAAAGGAGAATGAATATCCCTGAATGAACAAATTACTCTCAATAAAGTTTTTGTGTCATCTATCTATCTATCTACGTATAACGTCACGCCAAATCCCTTGCGGGTGGTAGCTAGGCATAACCGAGCGCCATAACACGCGGTCCTTACACATTGTCCTTTTTATGTCATCTCATCACTAAATAACTTTATTCTACATCATCATTGGATACGATCTCGAAATTATGTAATATATTCTTTTTCACAGATCAAGAAGAATACATTACTATTTAATGTGCCCTAGCTATTACAGACCAAACAAAAATTATGTTTTATGTAATTTTAATACATGACAGTTCATTTGATAATGGACACTTTTCATCTTAAATTTAAAACAAGAAAGCTATTATTTAAATATAAATATAAAATGACAATTATAATGATATGGGATAGTTCGGGAACCCAGAAGGGTAGGAAAGCTTTATGTTTCTATTTAGTGCAGTGGTCTCACCGACTAACTTGCGTGGAAAATTTAATATTCGAAAATAAATAGATCAAAATTCTCTTAACAAAGGTCTAAGGAATTTCATAAAATAATATGCAGATAAAATTAAAGATTTCAAGCAATTAAATGACCTAAAAGTTAAGAAAATTGAAGGCCACTCCTGCTGTTTTCTTCTGCTGTGCATAGTTTTGTGAAGTGTTGTAAAGTTTTAAAAAAATGTAATCAACGTAGCTTGAACTATATCTTCAAACAATTAGCAAGTAAATGAATGTTCGGGCGTGACACTGACAGCTTTACTCTCTTCACAGCCAAAGTCGACTCAATTTGCACGTGATGCATTCTGACGATTAAAAAACGAGGCTCTTAGAGTTGCGCAAAAAGGTATTTGCTGCAGTATTTGATGAATTCGGTAGCACTATGGTTAATTACGCTACTTCGACACCAGGCTTCTTGGATTCGATTTCCTCGCAGGACTATCATATGTGTCTGTTTGTCTTCGAATCAGTGTTTTTAAGAGAGATAGGGCAGATCAAAGCAGCTCGTCCGGAGAAGTACCTCAGCCTCACAGTAAACCGTAGCCAAATAACAACTCCGTGGAGAGTTGCTGTAACTCCTTGGAGTAAGTAAGGTTACACGTAAACCTAAAGAGTTGATGCGTTAGAAGAAGTGGAATCGCACGAGCGATACTTAATGTATTCCAAGCATTCGTAGGTTATGGTAACCACTTTACGCCGAATGGGCCGTGTATTTGTATGGATTCCATCTTTGTATATAAAAAACTACCACTTTATAACGATTAACTACCTACTTTAAAGGGCCTTTTAGTGTTTCTGCGAATGAGTAAGTCCAATTGAAAGTTTCTGCTATGGCAGCTTGGGTATCATTCGCGGGAGTCAAGCTGTAGGCAACGGTATCTGCTTCATAAAGGCGGGGGCTATACGTATGATTTCCATACTACCACAAAAAACAGGTCAACTGTAAGTAAACTCGCACAACGAGAAGGGATTCACGTCATTGGTCTTAATTATTTTGCACTGTGAAATATATTATACGAAGAAATCAAAGCTATGAAGGAAAACGTAAGAAAATAAAAAAAAACGTATTTTTGATTTTTTGCAGAGCACATGAAAGTAAAATTAACGCGATGGATATGCGACTGATCAAAATCTATGACGTAACACTTTTTTTATACACTACGTCGGGAGGTATACAGGCATACGGCCCACCTGATGTAAAGCGGATACCGTAGCCTATTGACGCTTGCGATATATGAACAACTCACTGGTGACCTCACTCACACGCCGGGATACAACAATCCTCCAGGGAGTTGTTATTTGACTGCGGTTTTCTGTGACGTGAAGGTACTTCCCCAGACGGGCTGCTTTTGATGCCCCTACCTCTCTTAAAAATTGCTCACTATACTCGTAACGATTCGAGACAAAATAGTTGATCTAAAAGCTAAGACAGGCTCCGTTATTTCGCCCATATAAAACGCGGGGTGAAATAATGACAAAACAGATATACAGTGCAAAGGGTTGAATGTACCATCCGAGTACGGTTAAAAGTCACCTGCGACCAAACTGGTCATGTTCTATTAGAAGATAATGCGAAAAATCCTAGGAAACGGTGAGCAGCACACTTCATAATAGATATGAATATTAAAGAAGCGAGCGAGTTGTATGCACCGCGTCGCGTTGTGACCGTTGGTTCTCTCTGTGTGGTACCTTGCAAGTGACCTAGTGTAAAGATATAGATAGATGATTTTTCCCGGGATTTATTAAAAACAACTGATCGCAGTTGACATTTGAAATATTGCAACTGCTCACCAACTTTACTGATAAATCAGATTGTGTTCTAGCAATCATCCTCGTAATAAATCCGGGACATTAGGATTTCCGAAGAATAGGATATCTGCTAGACCGGTTAAACCACGGTTGTTTCTTAATTCTCGCAGTAGTCATTACACGATTAGAAATATAGTATATCATACTTTCACAATCAATGTCTGCTGATTTGAAGAAAACTGCCTCCATAGGTACAATGCGTAGAATTCACGCAATTCATCCCAGTCTGCCGAGTTATAGTGCCAACGTGATGCCATTCTGATGGCCGGTGATCGCGAATGGTGCAGGGCTTGGATTTTTTATACAACGTCCGGAGGGAAACAAGTATACGGTCCACCTAATACGAAGTAGTTACATACGCTTGCGATACAAGGTGTACCGCTCTCACGTTATCACCCCTGTTATTACAAAAACAGCAACTACTCGTGAGCTTACAGGTAACTTCACTAGTAAGCAGGAACATAACAATCCTCCTTGTTATCTTACTTTCAAAAAAAACAGTTCAAATTTAAATTTGAAAATAGTGTGATAAGGTTTTAAATATCAAATAGTTTTTACATATTATGTCAGTCTAGGAACTTAATTTCCAGAAAAATTGTTATCCAATTATCAAGAAAATTATTTTTACAATAATTTTAATATCTAGAAGTATTAAGAATCCAAGTAACTTTTTCCAAATTATGATTTACCCAGGCTTTATTGTCCAAAGAACAAGTGAGCTAGTCTTCTAAGATCATAATATGTAAAAAATATATTAGGATTAAATTATCAGATAACTAGTACCAAAATAGATAAATGAATTTGATTAAGTCGAATTGATAGCAGATCGAAATTGCTAGTTAGGTTAAGGATGACTTGTGAACATCAAATGTCGAGACAGCAAAGTGCGCGAGTCTCATGTACTTTGGAATATTACGTTTGAATTTTTATCATAGGTAAAAAACTTCAATGTGCTAAAATAGTTTGGTAGTTTGCACCCAGATGGTAGGTTATACGTATAAACGAATGATAGTGTACAGGTTGCTTAATACTACTTTATTACTTGGTTTATACTTCTTAGTTTGTATAATAAACTTAAAGGACTTTAATTATATGAAATGTTGTCTTTTCGTAATATTGGAAACATTTTTGAGGGGTATTAATATAAGTATTAAAAGTAAGTAAAATTTCACATACAACTGGGCGGGGACCGCGATCTGCCTGGACCGTTCCGTCAAATGAGGACTGAATTTTAATGATTTCCATATACATTCGAACAGTAATGACTCCAAAATGACAGTAGACAGATAATTTACGAAGAATTTGTGAAATAGTCACATAGGTATGGAAGTTATGTACAGTACCTATCTAGACAAAAGAGTGAAGACTCAAGCTACATCAATTATCGCGATCGCGATGTTATTTTGCAATCGCCAGCTATTGTCAACGGCACCAATATAAAACTAATTACGAACTCATTTAGTGCAAGAACTTCAACAAGTTTTTATTTTCGAAACAAAGTTGAAATTTCCCACGGAACCGAGACATTTCAACGAAAAGTTATATCTCGTTTAACATTTTACCATAATTAATTAAAAAATAGAAATGTTTTGTATTCTGTTCGTGTGTTTTTAACCGAATTTAAAAAAGCAGAGGTTCTGTGTTTTTTTGTATGTTCACTGACATCTAGAAAAGAAGGTCAACAGAATGGTTAACTCTGAATTTGTACAGATTTTTTTTTTGAATATCAGCTGACCTGGGAAGAAGTTAATATCATAAAATACTTTTCAAAATCGGAAAAGGAAGAAACAAAATAAGTTAACTAATCTGTCTGAAAGAAAGTGTCAGTGTTAAAATAAGAATAGGCATGCTCCGTTGGTTCGGGCATGTAGAAAGAATGCAGAATGAAAGAAAGACGAAACTATACACAATGCAAAAGTGGAAGGATGTAGGAGCCAAGATTCATCTACCATGATCGAGTTGGTCGTATCATCTTTATCAGGTGATGTAGAAAATTTTTTAAACTATTTACAAAAAACACTTTTAACTTCTCTTTGAACATTTTTTTTTGAGAATGACTATTTTGATTTTCCTTACATGAGCTTATGCCTTTCGTAATAAGAAGAAAAGAAGTTTATGAAGATGATAAAGATAAACCTACATCTATCTATAACTTCACGCCAGTAGGCAGAGAGATCCGAGCGCCACGTGACTCGATCCTTACACACCTCACTCGCTTCTTTAACATTCATTGCTCTTCTCATGCACGCACGACGGTTTCTAAGGCACCTTACATAGTCTTCTATTAGAACACGATGAATTTCGTCATGGTCAGAAAAGTGGTAGGTAAGTCTTGGCCTTCCTCGGCTCCTATATCCTCTATATATAAATGAACCTACATCTTATTAAATAAAATATTTTAATATGTTCATTGTATTTTCACCGTTCCAGGTTATACGATTTATATGTCATTTACCAAGTATTACATCCCAAGGTAGTTAAAAATTTTATTATTGGAAAAATATATATACCTAAGGACGTTCATTATCAAACTTTTTGGAGTAGTTGATTTGTTTATCGTGGCGTTTAGATATAAAACAAATTATAATATAACTATAGTAAACATTTCATGATAAAGTAGTTATAAAGTACAAAAACTTTTAAACATAAATGAAGCCTACATCATTGGAATGGAGATCACCTAAATTAAAACAAAGTTTATAATAGACATCGATCGATCATCGATCAATTAAATCCGTTGCACTATTTTATTTAAAAATACATGGGCAATCAGACTTCGTTCAGCGCTTGTTTTGTGTAAAATTATAAATAATTTTAAATATAAATAAAACCTACTTCATTGAAATCGACGTCACCTGAATTAAAGCAAAGTTATAAATAGACATTAACGATTAATTAATTCGGTAATGCTTTTTTATTTCAAATTACGTGGGCGATCAAGCTTCGTTCTGCGATTTTTTTGTGTAAAAAATCCAAGCAAATTAGAATTATTGCTGTTTTGAGAATCCTGGGATTTTCCGAAAAATGTGGTCGTAGAGCAGTGCCTAAATTAAATTTTCACTAGAATTACTACCATAAAATATAATAAAGTAAACTTTTACAAAACGTATGTAACATTGTCTGAAAAATACATATCATTACTTTTACTTGTAATCCGGGGTTATTGAGTAAGTGAACATATGTAATAGGATATAGATGCTTATGGGCAATTGTGCAAATGCTAACGACCTATGGTTATTATTTCTCCTTTCAGTTACAGCCAAAAACTAGCAAATTTTTATTTTACTACATTATGAACTTTCGAGTGATACTCTTTAATAACCTAAAACCTTAATTTCATACCAAAAAGGTAATAGAGGAACGCTATGGCGCGTGTTGAGAGACTAAAGTTTGTAAAGTTTTTTATCAATCCTTTACAAACACGGTCATACAATCTGACTCCCATTTAACGTTGAGGTCTGTGTAAGTGTATCAGGTCTAGAACAATTGTGTAGCAGGTTACTTTCCAGGTTAGGATTGATTATGTTTCTAACTTATTGATTTAATTTTACCTCCGTGTATTAAAAATCATTAGAAATTCAAAACAAAGAAAGATAGGTAGAGCAGGTATAGCCCATCGGATAAAGAATCGGCCTATTGATCTACTGATTCCGGGTTCGAATATTGGCATTATAACTAAATTCATGTTTTCGGATTTATGTACATATTTGTTATTATCAGTTGCTCGGCGGTGAAGGAAAACGTCGTGAGAAACCCCGCACGTTCAAGTAATTATATTTCTATAGACGTGTAACCTTACCTAAAAATAGCCTGGGTTTCCCTTTGAGTTGTGGTAGTCGCTCCATATAGTAGTTAGTATATTCGTGAAATCCTCAGGCTTAAGTAGCGGACCCCGCTAATGGATAAATGAAAGAAAAAATAAACATACTTAGGAAGGGAAAGATTCATGGAGCGTAGGATAAAAATTCACGAGTCATACTGCTTGTAGTACTAAAGTCTTTCGGCTAGAGTTTATATATATAGTGTAAATAGTTTGATATATGAGTCATAGAGGTTGTATGGTTGTTTGTCAGCCACCGAATAAAAGAGAACAAAAGAAACACAGATCTCTTCCATTCCCAATTCTTTAATGCGGAATCAAGGACTATCATTTCGATAGCGCGTCGGAGCGTAAACTTTCCTGAGTGTTGTCTAATGACCGGCGAGGTTTTATGCCATTTGCTGCTGAACCATAAAAATGTTAATTCGACTGTGCCAGTGAACGAATAACATCGTAAATACAAATGCTTTATTCTCGACACTGGTCTAACTTGTATAAACATACACTATTTGTACAATATACTTACATAATCCTATGTAGCGTTGCTTTAAGTTATGTACCTAACAGATTCAGTTTGTGTGTGCGTTCGTTATTTGCATATTATTTACTTAGAGCTTTTTATACGAGCTTCAAAACGAACAAGTTATGTTATTACTTTAGAAATTGCCGCTTTTTACACTGTTCAGTGTGAAGATCGACTTTTACATACAACGGTAGTCATACAAGCATGCGGACCATCTGATGTAAAGTGGTTACCATAGCATAGGGACCTTTGCAAATACATTAAGTATCACTCGCACGATGTCACCTGTGCTACTAACATAGTAACTCATTAGAAGCTTACTAGTGACCGCACTCACATTCAGAAAAACAACAACCCTTAAGGGAGTTGTTAATTTGACTGCAGTTTTCTGTGAGGTGGAGGTACTACCCCAGACGGGTTGCTTTGAAGCGCCCTACCTCTCTAAAAAACAACTAGACTATGACAAAAAACATGTTCATGCACACAAATGTTAATCCTGTGTAGGAATCGAATTTACGATTAACTTACTTTGGTGTCAACGCAGCGTTATTAACCGCTGCGCCACCGAGCTTGTCAAAACTTTACGAGGATATCTTTTTTTTTATAAGATACAATTTGAAAACGATATAAATTAAATCTAGTTAAAATTCTAAATGTTAATTTATTTAGTATTCTAAATGTATTTTTTTTATATATATCTTCAGGCCAAGTCGCCGTAGCCGACTCAAGCCAAGCATGAGTCGCTCCTTACATACCTCATTGGAGTCATAAAATTCATAACCCGTTTTCATTTCAAGCATTTCAAGAGAGGTAGGGCGCATCAAAGAAAGTCTGGGGTAGTACTTTCTGTGAGGTTGAGCCTCTCAGAAATCCGCAGCCAAATAACAACTCCCTGGAGGGTTCTTGTGTTCCAGAGTGTGAGTGAGGTCACCAGTGAGTTGCACTGTTAAACAGCTGAGGTGGCATCGCGCGAGCGATATTTAATGTATTACAAGCATTCATAGGCTACGGTAATCGCTTTACAACTTTGTGTTACAAGACACCTAATCAGCAGATCTCATCGATATTCCCTCTAGAATTGTTTGGTTTCGGCTAGTCAATAAGGTATGCCGGGTAAGGTCTCCCGCCACCCCGTCTCGTCCCATGCTCCCCCCCCCCCCCCGAGCAGTTCAGCAGCAAACGTCTTTCAGCTGATATATTAGGGCGCATCAAAGCCGCAGGTCTGGGAAAGTACTATACCTCACAGAAAAATAACAAGTTCCTGGATAGTTCCAGTGTTCCTGAGAGTGAGTAAGGTCACCAGTAACTTGCTAAGTAGTAGGTATGTTAGCAACAAAGGTGGCATCTAATGAATGATACTTAATATGTTGCAAGCGTTAATAGGCTATGGTAACTACCTACGGTATACATCCTGGCTTTGTATAAAAAAGGTCACCTTTTTTTAATTACTGTTTTACTAGCGAAAGAAATTAACACGCCTGTGAAGCACCTTGTGTTACAAGCATGCATAGGCAACGGTAGTCATCTCATATGTTGGAGGACGTATATTTGTTTTCTAGTTAACAAGTGTTATAAAAAAGTGTTTTATATCGAAATCATAATATTGCCATTAAAAAGCATTTAGATTCTCTTTAGGAACTTCATACAAACAAGTATAGCATAGCTTCATATAGCAATTATCACATATAAATAAGAGAAGTAGGGTGCGTAATAGCAGCGACTGAGAAGTATACCACCTCACAGAAAACTGCAGCCAAGTAAAAACTTCCTGAAGGTTATTATGTTCAAAACTTCCCGTATTGCAAGCGTATATTGGCTACGGTAACCACTTTACACAAGGTAGGATGTACGCTTGTACGCTTTTCGACGATGTAAAAAATGAAATATCATCAAAATCTCTGTATTTGTAATTGCATGTTCCTGTATTTAGAGAATCGGCTATCAGTTAGTATTCTTGGCGACGCATATACAACACGTGAACAGACAAGAGAGAGGAACGGAGCACCAAAGCAGCCCTACTAACGAAGTATCACCTCACAGAAAACCGCAGCCAAATAACAACTGCCCGGAGAGTTATTGCGTTACTGCAAATGAGAGGAGTTTCCAGTAAGCTCCTGAAGAGTTGCTGTGTTAGCAGCAGATATGCCTATGTGGGACCAATATTTATTTCACTTTACATGAAATGAACTGTACGTTTGTATGCCTGTCAGATCGACATTGTACAAAAAAATCATCAGAATCTCTTTATTAGTAACCACTTCATATCAGGTAAGCCGTACGCTTGTATGCCTCCAGACATTTTATAAAAGAACAACAAAATCTCCGTATTTGTACTTCCATGCCCTTCTATCTAGTGGAAGGTACCAGTTAGTTTTCTAGGCGACGCACGTACCTTCCAGTGGACGGACAAGGTGTCGCTAGAATGTCTAAAGAAGTCGCAGAGAGGACTATACGTGAGGTACGTATTTGAGAAGGAAACACAATTGAGCCAACTCGCTGCTTAAGTACAAAAACCAACAGCGGTACAAGTTGTGTGCTCCAGGGAATTAATAGTTTCTAGAAACCAGATTACGTGAAATGGAACAAGTAAGATTTAAATTACCACATATATTGTTTTCGAAAATAACATTATTTTTCGTCGAAGTTAAAATGGAAATGTGGTCATCATTTTCGAACAAAATTTGTGCATTTTATTATTGTAATTAAATATCTACACGCGCGTACGTGTATACTGTGTGTGCGCGTGTAGATATTTAATTAATATTTAAATTTGAGTGCTAGCAAGTCGCGTTCTGTTACGGCAAGCTTCTGTTGCTTCTGACTTTATGGCCATCATAGACACTAGAGAAGTAATCCGCTGAGTCATATTGCCGATCTATGAGCGTCACCAATGCGAGAGGTCCCCGTTAATAATTTCGTTCATTTTTACCAAACATTGTGACGATTCGCGGATGAACTCGATATGTCAACGTTCGAGTCCACAACTTCAAGCGATCTATTATGACTTAAATCAGTATTAGTAATTATTAATTAAAATTATATTTTAAAAGCTTGACGACCGCTGTAGTCGTCTTCGTTTAGGTGACAAATTATTGGGTGATATATCACCTAGCGGTCTTTTGACATTACTTATTTGTTGTTGTTGCGGGCGGCGAGCGCGGAGTCAAGTTGCTCCGGCCAAAAACCGGCGTTTTATCTCTCTCGTACCACCAGGATCATCGGGATTGTTGGATATTTTATAATAACGCACTTAGTAACCAAAAATATGAGATAAATTTAAATAAAGCTAATACGTATTAATACAATATATTACCCCGATTTCGGGGTAAACTTATTAACTGACATCACTGGAGATAACAATTTGCTCATACGGTTTTAATATTTTAATGCTACCTACTAATTGATCTTAAATATGCCTTTCAATAATACAGTAAACAATATATCGAATAATTACTTTTCAATGGGGCAAACCTGTTTTTACAAAGAATAGAAATATTACATATAAACCTTAATTTAAACGAGAATCGATGCGGAATTTGTAGATTTATCACAGAACACTAAATTTAACTAAATATCATACACACAATAGCAATAGCACATACAATAGCAACGAAGTATAATATATTTAAAATAACTATAAATGATACAGAGAAGTAAGAACACCCGACACGAGAGGAAGCGGGAGGGGAACTCTTTCTTATCTTTATATGTAACTAAACTTACTTCTACGTTGTAAGCGCTGCTAATTACCAAACAAGACTCGTAAGAGTGAAAGAGAGGTTATCGTATTAAAGCTGCCCGAGTACCTCGATCACAGCCAAATAACGATGATTTCTCAAGTCAGCAGCGATGATTTGTCAATACACAAGTTACGGCAACCACTATACATTAGGCTGTCCGTATACTTGTTGCCTCCTGACGTAGGTATATATCAGTGGGATTTGAACCAAATTGCCGGTCCGCCAGAATACCGCCATCTACCGACTAACTGTACATACTACTTGTAGGAGTTAGTATCACCTACATGTTGTGCCCACTTAGCATGTATGTACATTTACTTAGCTAGCTAGGTTTAGCTACCCATCGTGTTATACTAGGTATTCTGTAAGCGAACTTATTAAACATTCTTATTCAACAGTTGATTTTGGCCAACTTACAGGAAAATTTTCCGCATATTTTAATGAAAAAATGTACCGTCTAGGCGGTATTTGCACTCAGTGCCCTTCGTTTATCGGTCGAGTGCTCTTCCAACTGGGCTCGAGGAAGGTTCGTGATAGCGACGAACAATTTTTTCGTTTGCATTTATCGCTATAGCCCCAACATGGCGCATCTACTACAAGTATAATAACGAAAACGGGGGGTATCGTTTCAGATAAGATTGACCTACGTTACCCAAACATTAACTTTAATAGGTACTAAATAGGTAGATGATGCTACTCTGTGCCTTTTTGGTGATAATAATTATTAAATCCTTACCAAGTTTGTGGTAGTGACAATAATTCCAACTGCACGTTTACGCCTGTTATTTCAATCACGCAGTCCAATGTCAATACACGCATTCTATAAAATCCTCTGAACTTCAGCGGTCTTGCTGTAGCACTACAGCTGTACGTATCCTGCAAATTAACTAATGCCTGTTATCTACAGACAGGCAGTAACTTTTAAATATTGTTTCTAAAGTCAGACGAAAGTTTCACGCCCAATTGCCTTTTTTTCATGAAAACATTAAGAAAAACATAAGCTTGCAAAGCAGAAAATTAAAAATAAGATCAAAGATATGTCATAAACATTGAATTATTAATAAAAACAGACGAGTCGTAATTAAAACATTAGTTTTTACTCGCACCATAAATCAAGCTTATTTGAAATTTATAAAGGGCTCGCTATGGCGAGCGCTCCACTAATCTTATAAATTATGAAAAACAACGAGAAAGCTATAAATTGCAATTCAGTTACCCGACACGGCGACTGTAACGAGCACCACAGAGCAGCCTTATACGACCCTATTGTCTCATTTAATACCCATGCCAGTGGTACATTTTCATTCGCTAATTGAAGCCAACAAACGTAAATATAAAATACATGCGGAATACTTTCTCTTTTGTGGATGTAATGACATTATGTGCTGGTAATACTTATGATTATAAAATGGTATACATTTAATTGAATTATCCACTCTGTTGTATCTGTTTTTATGTATGTACTCTACCAATCTTTTTCTAGTTTAAAGAACCATTCGTTTATGTAGACTATACATCCTATTCATCTATCGGTTTTAAGATCTGGAATTTTTAAGAGAGGTAGGATTCATCAAAGCAGCCCGTGCGGGAAAGTACCTCCACTTCATAGAAAACGACAGCAAAATAATAACTCCCTAGAGGTTTGTCGTATTCCTGCGTGTGAGTGAGGTCACCAGTAAGCTCCTAAGGAGTTGCTGTGTTACCAGCAAAGGTGGCATCGCGCGAGTGATGTATTGCAAGTGTTCATAGGCTACGGTAGCCGTTTCACATCAGGCGGGCCGTATACTTGTATGTCTCCTGACGTTACATAAAAAAAGAGCACAACTCCCACCGTCCGTTATTTTGACTTTCTCATTTAACCTTGGTAACTGAAAATCTCGACACCTATGATGGTAGCCAGGGGTATGTCCTGAATTTACGTAGGGGTAGCCCAAAATCTAATTATACGCCCCACGAGCAAAATACACAAAAAATGTCTTTATGCTATAACATGTGGATTGATTGATGCCTGTGCTTCTATAATATTCTTTCTACACATGACAGGAGTGAAATATTTATTTGTATTCATTTGTCAGGAAAATATTGGTAAAGTGGAAACATAGTAAATATTTAAGCGTATTTATATGTCCATTGCCAATAACATTTTTCAGTTATTGAATATTTTCTTGGAATGTTCCACCTGCGCCCTAAACACGAAAATCCAATTTGAGTTTTGCCATTCCCAAGTTGGACTATAGATGTATCTTCAAATAATTTTAAACTTGACGCTGTGAAATGTAATCATGTCTCTTTAATAAAATGTTATATAAATGAGGATCTCCGCGACTTCGTCTGCGTAGAATTGGATTTTATTCTGATTTCATGGTTTCATTTCATCCCCGCGGACTCCTAAATATTTTTCAAAATAAAAAATAAAGTAGCTAAGTTATTCCTAGTGATATTAGCTATTTGCCGGTGAAAGTCCCGTTAAAATCGGTCCAGCTGTTTCGGAGATTAGTGAACGAACAGACAGACAGATATGAAGTTGAAAAAATATAAGTTCTGTGTATACTTGCATACGCATTTTGTAAAAAGCTCTTATTTTGACTTTACAAACAGATATTTCAACTTTATTTATTTGTGTAAAATGTGCGAATGACATAGATTTATAAATATACGGTTATTATATGATTGGTTGAATAGTATTAACACCAAACAAAAAGCTTGATTACAGTAATAAATCTCTAGGGAGTTGTTATTTGGCTGCGGTTTTCTGTGAGGTGGAGGTACTTCCCTAGACGGGATGCTTTGATGCGCCCTCTCTTAAATTTTGTTATGTTCTCTTAAGATAAGAGTTATTATTGAGAGCTTATATTTAGTCCATTGAAAAGTTACATTTACAAGAGGGGATTAGTGTAAAGTTAAATCCATGTTTGTGCCCACATCCCATAAATATTGGTTTAACTATACAGTAACCCCCTCTTGACATGCAAAAAATATAATTGCGCGCTCTGACTTTTGCACCCTAAGTCCAAAAAATGGTAACATTTCAATGGACTAATTTTGATATAGCAATTTGCATGCCTAATTATTAGTACATTTCATTTTCATTCATGTATTACCTGTACACTATGTATCTAACAAATAAAGAATTATCTTTTTTTATATATTTATGTTTAATTTAAATATTATGGTGTATATATTATGACGTCACATATCGTTATCCGGGATAACGTAAGAATTCTAACGATAACTCATACATTTGAATCGGTTAAGGCGATTAGTAGTTATATTGGAATAAATAAGTACAAACATATATACAGGAACCCCAAAAACGTCACACTCCTCTTTTGGGTAGTAGTGTGAAAAGAGCGTCCACAGGCTACGGTAACTGTTTAACATCATCATCATCATCAAACCATATGCTTATTTGCCGTTTTAGTAGTATGAATAAAAGGAGAAAGACAAGCAAGAATTCAAAATAATCTCACTTCTATTTGATGCCAAGCATCCTCCGACACATGTTTTATTAGATGTTTTTCAAGGCAATAAAATTCTGATTTCTGATATAAACCCGTCGAGTGATATATGTATTTAGTTACATGCTGTATATAGTGTGGATGGAAATTCAATCAGCCCTATTGACACTATACATTTTAAGAGAGGTAGGGTGTATCAAACAGCCCGTCTGGGGAAGTACCTCCACCTCACAGAATACCGCAACCAATGAACAACTCCATAAAGGGTTCCTGCGTTCCTGCGTGTGAGTAAGGTCACCAGTAAGCTCTGTATATATATATATTTACTGTGTGTAGTAATTTTAATTAAGAATATCTAAATAAGTTTTGAAACTTTGTGTACTGATTTCCTGTGCATGTACTTTTCCATTAGGTTGTATGGTAGAGAATGCTATTAGCATTCCGTCCGCCTTTGTACCCTATATATGTGGTAAATAAAGTTTAAATAAATAAATAAACCCACGAGCGTTGGTGTCAAAGTCGCGTCATTCACGACTGCGCCACAGAGCTTGTCAAAATGTATGTCTCGATGTCCATGTATGACATTGCATAAAAAAATCTTACAAATATTGTTTTTATAATACAATATATAAATATAGATAGTTTTGGATAAACATTCGTACTTTGTAGATACCATGCAATTCCAAAACAAACAAAAACATGGTATGTACAAACCCTTTTTTTACACGTAAATACTTTTTAAAAATACACATGCATATAGATATAGTCTAGACCAAGGCAAAGAAATATAGGACACAGGTTCTCTTTTGCGCCTTGCAGCCCTTGGTGTTAATGTAGCCATTGCCACTTGACCTAGTGGAGTTTAAGTAGCTTACAATCATCTTTATCATATTAATCACGAGCTCGGTGGCGCAGTGGTGAAACACGTTGTTATGCTACTTTGACACCAACGCTCGTGGGTTCGATTCCCACACAATACAAACATTTGTGTGCATGAACATCTCTGTTTGTCTTGGTCTGGGTATTTTCTATGTATAATAAGTATGTATTTACAAAAAAAAATGTATTTACGTATGTTTATCAGTTGTCTAGTACCCATAACACAAGCTTCGCTTACTTTGGGGCTAGCTGGATCTGTGTAATTTGTCCGACAATATTTATTATTATTATTTGTCTTATTTCACGGGTTTTAATCCCGGTCATTTGATAGGCGTGCGCGGGGATATAAATCTAACGCGTAGAGGCCCCTTCTAAAAGAATGATGTAATGTATTATACTAGCTGGGACCTACTCTGAGGGATATCAATGGTAGGATATACCAACGAACAGGTCACAGCAGGTATTGGGACTATTGCAAGTGAGTCGGAAATAATTGAGCTATTGAAATGAGATCTGGAGGGATTATTAGTACTGGGCTATTACAGAAGAGAGACGGACACCTGCCATAACTATCCTATCTGATGTTACTTCGGCAGGCGGTGGCTCGCCACTCACTAGATGGACCCCCGAAATGCCAGAGATAGTCGGCCAGGGGCATCACCGCTATGAGTGACTCAGGGGTGTCGAGAGGTGTGCTGCGCTTTCTCCGAAGTTACTCGCGGCGTTATGCCCTTTAAGACTTTCACCCCTGGAGCATATCACCTGCTAGAGCAATATACTCTATCGACTCCTCTCTGGACGGCCAATGAAGGCAAGCCAGAGCTGAGAGTCCTGCGGGCCTTCTTCACTTTTCACTCCGACCGATGAAGACACGCCGGAGGCGAAGGCACTGATCGACTCTCTGGAGCACTCGGGTACCCGTGGTGTCGTTACGCACCAACAGCTCGCCACAAGCTGCCCTGCGGGGATTATTATTATTCTAGTCAAAGCCAACCTCACTTGTACTTGGTCCACCATGCTTATTAACAAACGAAGCTGTGGCATAATTAGGACGCATTGAAGGAACCCGACCGGAAGTCCCTACACTTCACTAAAGACTGCAGTATAGAGCGTTGCTATGTTCTTGAGTGAGTATTGGAAACCTCACCAGTAAACTTCTAAGGAGCTGCTGTGATAGCAGCGGGGGTAGCAACGCGCGAAGGATACTTTTTGTTCTTCATAGATTTCGGTAACCACTTTACATCAGCTCAAAAAAGAGCACGAAACTAGTGAAATGTAGGTAATTTTTGTTAATGTTTTCTTAAGTAACACGTACTAGTACTTCCTCCGTCGGACATCTTAACGACTTTCTTGCTTTATTTTGTCTTATTTCAAACTGAAATAAACTGTATATTTAACGAGAAACATTTAAAAGATCTCTTTTTAAAGAGACAAACTTGCACCGAGAAATATCAAAAGACAATTAAGCGAGCTAAACTGTTATGCGGCAAAACAACTCAATTGAATTAAACCCGAAGAGGACAGAAAAAAACAATTAAAGCCCAAAAAATATTCATGCGCATTGAACGCTCCGCAAAACGGGCTTGAAGAATTACTCAGAATTTCCCTATCGTCGACGGAAGAAATTTTATGGAAACGTAGAGTTGGTAGCACCTGTGACCTGTAGGCCAAATGTCGTTGCGCCCTCTGCTCATCCATTCAAATTTATTCAAGAGTTAGGACGCCCCGCCTCCGACTGACAATCCTCTACATCTGTGCTATTGCCGTTTCAATCATCTCTAACAACGTTACACAGAATTATTAACTTCTATATTGGCTCGAAAAGTTCAATACAGCTCGGAACTTCGTTAAATTAATGCAGGTATTTAAAAGACTAACTGTGAAGTATTCAAAATCGGCAAATTTCCTTTAACATAAAGGCCCTCGCTCGACCAAACCCGCATCAAATTAAACCTTCCGCGACCCTTGAATCCAATTTAACTCTTCCGCAGATAGCTGCACGCGCTCGCGGAGGGATGTTTATTAATAATTTATGCCCACATAAATTACGAAAACATTTTCCTTTCCTTTAGTACTGGGTACATACAACAAACATTTAATAAACTGTGTGAGCGTTTCGGCTTCGCGCGCAGTCTGTTACCAGACAAAGATTTTCTTGTTGCTCCTGTTCGCAGTGCTTGTGCTTTGTTTAGGTTCTTTCGGGTGCAGAAAGTACTGTGAAATATTCCGCGAGTAATATTCAAACGGCCGTTATTGCTGAAATTACCCAAGTGAAATACTCATTCTCGCTCTGACATTCGTTTGATTAAAGTAAAAGCAATACTGAATATCCTAAACAAGTAGGTACGCATATATATACGTAATAACGTAGCCGGGTCGAGTTTGGTCATCAAATATTTTTTTTAAATAGTGATGCAGCAGGTCTCTTATATCGTTTGAAAAGGCATTGACAACAGCCACTTATAAGATATCTTTCTGTTTGTTTCTTCATTCAGCATAATACAAAAAATATTGAACGTATATTGATGAAAATTTGATAATCTCTGTATCTATCTATATTGATGAAAATTTGATAATGATGGCTTATATCTCAACATAATACTTAGGCTATTTTTAATCTACGAATAATTACTACAAAGAAGAGAGAAAAGTAGCTGTGTTAGCAGCGGGGATGGCAATGCGCTAGCGACATTTCTTGTTCGATACGTTCATAACCTAAGGTGACCGTTTTAAATCAAGAGTTCGTATGCTTGTTTGCCAACTGACACAGTACAAAAAAACCTTATAAATACACAGGATACCTAAGGAGATATGTAGTAAAACTGAGCAGGCGAAACTAGAATATATCCTCATATGGGTGTCGTTTTCTGAGTGACGGCTAAATTTAATTAAGACGCCGCAAGTGTGCAAAAACAGGAACTCCAGGTTGCAAGAATAAACGTTTCCTTGTTTATAGCCTTTTAAGTTTTACGACCAACGGAATGACGAGAGTACAACTGTCAGGCGGCATCCTAGAAACAATAATAAAATTCGATTCCGTTGCAAAAACCTCTCTACGAAAAATAGGAACGTCTCATTTCGTAAATTGCAGTAACCGAAGACCGTACAGTCATGATTTCCCACACTTAGAAGCAATTTGTGACTATTACGGAATTCCATTGAAAAACCTTAATCACGCGGAGTGCAAGACACCATATGGCCGCTGTGACCATCAAACCATGTCCAAAGACATAAATGGGCACGTTGTCGTCACAGTTGGAATGCCTCCGAGTAGTGTCGGCGGGGCAGCCTTGCCGAGGGGGGCAAGAGGGGTCCTCCCGCGCAACACGCTACCTCCGTCGTCAATTCATTCCTCACGGTTAGTGCCTCGGTTGCGCGTGCGGCGCGCCTCGTTCATAACTCACGAACTTTTGTGCACAAAACTTATCGAAAACATATTACAAGTGAAGTATCATGCATGTGACGAGAGAAGAATAATAGTGATGTGTTTCTATACATTAACAAGGTAACAGTGTACCGACGACATAGTTTAGTTTGGTGCATTAAGTTGCAACAAGGGCAACACATGCAAGTGAACGGTAACAAATAACGTATTTAAGTAAATAATGATCTATTAATCTCATATAATAATACAATAGTAAACGTATTTGGGAAACAGGTGCATTGTATTTTGTGAATGAATGCAATAGTGGTGCGACCGGTTTGTTGCTTGCATAATATAACTTGGAGAGTTAAGTCAGTATGTCATTGGAGGCTTCGAATTCATTTTCCAAGTACAAAAAGTGACGAAGATTACGAAGTAATGTGGTACCAATGACATCATCGGCTGTTATTCGCACTCCACCCACAACACGCGTGCCTTTAGGTTACATAGTGTGAAATAATTACATATTATTCTATATTCATGTAGTTGCCTATTACTTAGGATTTAAGAGAAGCACTTTGAAGTGGTGACTATAGCTGGGCTTAAGAAATTAAAAATGAGCTTCCTTTAAGAATTATCAATAATGAAAGTATTTTCAGGATTGTCTATACTCTATAGGATTCTAAACATTTTTGAAATTAATAAATGCTTCTGTCTCGCTTGGTGGAGTTTGAACCCAAGACCTCTCGATTGTCGGTCACCCTCTCAAGTATTCTTCTAACTGAGCTACCATGAAGGTTGATATGATTTTTTTATGAGATACCGAAAAATGTAAAAGTTAATGTTAGGATATCAGTATGTCAGTTAGTAACTAAGCGAAATTCGATAACATTTGGCACATAAATGAAACATATTCTGGTGTAGCGTATGTGCTAGTTTATAGTTACAGCATTACAAGGAATGTCACTCTTGCAGGAGGATAACAACGGTCCAAAAAATTGTCAGTTGGCTGCATGTTTTTGTAATGACCGCCTTACAGAAAGGTGGTTTGGTTCGGTTTTTCTCCAATCGGGTGTCTTATTAAATGTCGTTGCGCTTACCTTTCTTACGCAAGATCGTTAATTTGTCGTGTACACCACGAAACTTTGATTCTGCAAAATATAGAGGGCAACTGACACGCCGTTTTATTTAGTATATATGCTACATTTTCACCCGTACTTAGGGCTCACTTTAAAAACAGAACTCTACACGGGTAAAGCCACGGGCATTGCCTTTATTACAATGAACAAAAGCTATAAAGATGATTGGACAGATAAAATAATGACTACAGATGTATAAACAACTAATTAGTCTCGGTGAGGTAAATACGGATTCCAATCTGTTTGTCCCTTGTTTATAAATTGGATGAAGCCTCGTTATTTTCATAACCAACTGGATTTGTTGAGTAAATGTTCAAACCTCGCATCGATTAATATGGGATAAAATTATTTACTTAGCATTTGTTCATGACTCGGGACTGTTTTTCTAAATTCTTAATTACCAAGAATAATTTTAAATAACGCCATAAGCAGTGGATAAAGAACCAGTCTACTGACAATGTACGTATCACTAAATTCGTGATTTACGTACATATTTGTAATTATCACTAGTTCGACGGCGAAAAAAAACATCGTGAAGAAACGCACGTCCAAGAATTTATATTTCGAAAGACGTGTGACCTAACTTAACCCTTCGAAACCCGGGTGGTCATATATGACCGCGAAATGTATGGGAAAACGTATATAACGGGTTCTGACTGGTCACGAAAGGTATATTTTTCCATCTGGGTTATGGAGGTTTGATAGCAGTCACTTCAAGTAAAAATCAGTATCTTCACCAATTCCTTAGTATTTGGAAACGGGGTAATGCTAACAAGGAGAATCTTAAATTATGCCATAAAATCATTCAACACTAGGCAATTCCTGCAACCTAGTACTTACCTACCGCCAGATATTTGAATGCTCGCTTTGTATGTAATCCCGTAGTCTGAAGGACAAGTCATTCCATGGAAAGGAAGTTTTACTAAGTATCTTAGTCTGCTTATTAGATACACAACTATTGTTGTTGCATACCTAATTGACTTATACATACAGACAATGTCGTACTGATTTGCTGTGCTAAAAGTTGCCCACCAGCAATGACTACTTCTTGGGTTACATATGCATATAGGTGAATACTATAACGGTTTCATATCAAGCTAGCGTACCAATTTGAGACACCTAAAAGTATATGATTGTATACATATGGTCGTACTAAGTGCCCGCCCCAACCAAGTCGCCAGCAAGCAATCACTATTGTGACTTCCTCTTCTTTTCTTCTTCTTAGCTTTATACCATTAAGATTGGCGACGTCCGCTAACTAAGCCTAAGAACTTGGCTAAGATACTGATTTTGATACGGTGCGACCACCGTCAGGCCTCCAAAACAACGGAAAACTAAACCTTTCTTAGGTTAGATCACAAGTCTATATAAATTCGAAAACACAAATTTAGTGGTATATGCCCATCAGGATTTGAATCGGGGACCAATACGTTAATAGGCCGGTTCTTTATCCACTAGGCTATTACTACTCTTGTGTCTTCCTTTTCTCTATTAACTGTGAAAACTGTTCGTTAGATTATCGTAATACATCTTACATGAGCTATCAAAATTTAATATTTTGCCTCTCATGTACTCACATGTCATTACCGAAAATGGTCCGGAATGGTTACGTACTATACTGTTCCGCGATATATATAGACTGCTTTGATGCGCCCTGCGTCCCTCAAAATACCCAAACCAAGACAAACTGTCACGTTCCTGGACTCAAATGTTTGCCCTGTGTGGGAATCCAACCCACGAGCGTCGGTCAAAGTCGCGTTATTAACCGCTGCGCTACCTAGCCCTTAACACCTTAAAGACGACTTAATATTGTAATTAATGTACAATCGTAACTACGCACATGATCAAGCTAAATAGCAATGCACTCGTATGCATGTGGCATATTTAATATTCAGACTATTTGCGGTGTAGCACATTGCAGGCGACGCCTGTTTACGTGAGATCTCTTGAATTAAGAACCTGACAGTTATCAAAGCCGTTATCTTTTTTCTCTAAGCTCAACTGCAACCCTTCTAATAATATTGGCGGTCGAATTACACAGCGCCATCTAGTCTAAAAAGCAAAGCCTGTGCTCTAGGCACCTACGAGTCCCGATACTGAAGCAGCTATCGCTAGCCATTCCACCTCCGAGCTCGTCAATGAGGTCTGCTTCCCCAGACGGGCTGCTTTGTTGCGCCCTGTCTTTCGTAAAAACACCCAGATCAAGACAAACAAACATGTTTATGCACACAAATGTTTGTCCTGTGTGGAAATCGAACTCACGAGCTTCAAGGCGGAGCTGTCAAAGTAGTGTTACTAACCACTTTACCACCGAGCTCGTCAAAAGTCAAAATAATTAAACTAAAATAGTTTTCATATGTTTTTTAGTATATAAAACACATACGTTATTAAAACGAAAGAAGTTAATAGATTCAGGTGTTATTTAGCTGAAGTCAAAATACTAGTACGGGGGCGCCATTCGAGAACCTTTCTTCCCCAGCGGTTGTCAGTTCTACGTAGTCTATTAGTCGGCCCGCTGCCACTTCAGCTTGCTTATCCTGTGGGATAGCCTCATTTCTGACTCTATCATGCAGAGAACCCCCGAACATAGCTCTTTCCATAGCACGCTGAGCGACCTTGAGCTTCCCCATACGGCCCGCAGTGTTCATCGTGTCGCAGTGTCGTACACATTCTGAGGGTGTTTTTGCCATAGTTGCCACGCTTGGCAGGCGGGTTGGCAACCGCAGTACGTTCTTTAAATATATTAAAATCAGGGGACGCTGCTGCCCATCTCCTGGATAAATTCCCTTAGTCGCCTTTTACAACACCCACGGGTTGAGATGGGATGGCCTATTCTTACGCCGAGGCCACACGGCAACTCTTCAATAAGTATTGGAATCTTTTTCTTCCTAACGTTATTCCGTTTCCCAATGTATTAAGATTAACGGAGTCTGCTACCTGAACCTAACATGGTGCGACTGCCGTCAGACCTCCCAAAGGAGTAACAACCCCATACTGAAATTAGGTCACGAATTTTCCAAATATTGTTACATAAATAAATATTGTCGGACACATTACACAGCGCCACCTAGCCCCAAAGTAAGCGAAGCTTGTGTTATGGGTACTAGACAACTGATAAACATACGTAAATATATACTTATTATACATAGAAAATACCCAGACCAATACAAACAGACATGTTCATGCACACAAATGTTTGTACTGTGTGGGAATCGAACCCACGAGCGATGATGTCAAAGTAGCGTAACAACGCGTTTCACAACTGCAGCACCGAGCCCGTCCACAGCCACATGATGTGCGGGTTTCCTTATTGTGCTGTTCTTTTCTTTATCACCAAGTAAGTGATAATTACAAATGTGTACATCAATCCGAAAACACGAATAGAGTACATGCCCACCTCAGGATTCCAATCAGGGGAAACCGGGACGTTAATTTAAATATTTTAGAGCTTTAATACAAAGAAAAAACACGCTTATAGTCATGAGAATTAATACTTTTTAATCATATAACTATTGTCTATCAGATGTCGCGCAGTTACAAAAACATAGTACGTAATACGTAATTAGCAACTAAGGAAGCGCTCAAGTTCCGCAGCTTCGTTGGAATGGTTAATGCACTTCGCTTTGCCACGCAATGATGCATACAACCCACTCGTATCTGCGCTAATGCACCTTGTCGATGTCGAGACAGATTATAAATAATGATCATTCGTAGTGTGGTGTATTTGCGTGCTTGTCATGCCATACTTGCTCTTGTGATATATTATTAATTGTCTGTTTTAATTTGTGTCACGAATGAAAAATAATAAAATCTAAAATTTTATCGTATCATGTCATACTATGTGTACCTCAAACTACGTTTTCACTTATTTTAGTAATAACTAAAAGAAGTGAACACTTAGTTGCTAATAAGCAAGGGTTGCGAATGTTTACCGGCATGAGACAAGCAGGATTCAGTGAAATATTTGACAATTGGGAATGTCTTCCCTGCGAATGGGATCCATATTAGTATTTTTCACTGACAGTTTAGTTAATTCATCACATCAACCCCTACTCATCCCACTGCAGCGATACGGGTCTTCCTCCAACCGAAGTTGTTTAGAGCATACTCCACCACGCAGCTCAAATGCATATTGGCTGAGGCCAGTATTTTCAAGCCGCCCGAGGGCCACTGACTTAGCTTAACGACTGTCATCTATCGACATTAGCCGGGACCGACGGCTTAATGTGCCCTCCGAAGCACGGAGAAACTCGAGATAGGTAAACCCATCCATAGACAAGATGCGGTCGACGTTGCTTAAAATGACACGCGCAACGGCGCCATCGAGCTCTCTCGCTTAGTTAATTAGCCGTTTTTAATCCTCAAAACATCTCAACCCCTAACTACACCTTACTATAACATACATAGTATTTTATATTCCCTCCACGTCGTGAATTCACAATGACCCCACTGTGTATAAGATACTATAGTACTAAACAAAATAAAATCATTTTTTTAGGAACACAAAACAAAGTCATGAAGAATTATTTCTGTACATTTTGTCGGTCTATAAAAATCTTTATTTACTAATTAAAAAAATACTATTAATAAAATGTATATTGTAGCTGGTAAAGCAGTTATTTGACACGTAAATCATAAGTTATAGCTAAAATTAAGTCATTTGCATTTCAGCTTAAACAATTTCATATAAAATATAACTAGAATTACTAAGAAACAACAGTATATAGCCACGCTCCGCCGCGTTAGTTAGAGCTACCTACTCGACTAATGGCTTAAGCCTGTTATTTAAAACAGCCACTCTATTGCTGCGTCATCGAAGTACATGTTTATTTCCAATAGTGCCTACAAGTTAGAATTAGGTATTCTGAAACGTATAATTTCACGCATAAATATAACGCTTATTTACACATATTTGTTCTACAACGTTATGTAACGCACAAAAGCTGTTTTCGTGAATAGTATTCTACTGTGAAGTTATTTAATCTGTGCCACAACTGACAGGTATCTTATTATCATTGCGGATGGTAATTTGGCCCATTGCGCTAAGAAGAAAGCCAATTTACTCGTTATCTCTTTGCTCCGTAATCTTTCTGTTCTAACGCATCTTTTCGTGCTTTCGTACTCCACTGGGCAAGTCCCGTCTTCATGGAAGACCACCAATGTGCATCCAGTGCCCAAACAGGGTGTTGTATCAGATTCGTCGAATTACAAGCCTATTACAATAATCTCCCTTCTCTCCAAGGTGGTGGAGCGTGTGATTAACACACGACTCCTGGAATACCTACATTCGATTTGATCAGCGGCTACGGCTTCCGTCGTGGTCGTTAGACTGGTGGTCTTCTTATGTCGGTGAGGCACTGTCAGTTAGCCTAGATATGGCAACGGCGTTCGATCGGGTTTAGCATCGGGGTTTTCTATCGAAGTTACCATCATACGGGCTGCCCGAGGCTTTATGTAAAATAGGTTTGACAGCTTTTTATTGAACAGATGCATGAAAGCCGTGGTTGACGGTGGATGCTCCGATAGTATGAATATCAATGCCAGCGTCCCTCAGGGCTCTGTACTGTCTCCGACACTGTTTCTGCTGCATATCAATTATATGTTATCAATTAATGGCATTCATTGTCATGCGGATGACAGCACCGGAGCACTTGTTATACAGGCCATGCAAACATCCCTCGTTCCCTTGTGGAGGAAAGCCGTGATAAACTTGTGTCGGAAATGGAGGATAATTTAGCTAAAGTATCTGATTGAGGGCGGTTTAACTTGGTTAAATTCAACCCCATGAAGACACAAGTTTGCCCGTTCACCGCTAAGAAAAGCCCATTTGCTGTGGTTCCTGAATTCCAGAACACACCTCTTACCATCAAAGTCAAAGTCAAAGTCAAAATCTTTTTATTCCGTAAAAATGGCTACATTTGTTTGGAATCGTCACAATTGTTTTCCCTACCGTGCAGTTCATGACTAGGTGAGCACTGATAAAAATACTGCCAAAAAACTCAGGCATCCCTCTTTTGGTATCCAAACAAATTTACTTACATAATTTATTAATTACATTACAATTGGATCGACTCAATCCCAGGCATTTTTATCATTAATATAGTCAGATACTTTATAATATGCCCTGCTACACAATTTGGCTTTAATAGTAGTCGTCGACATCGTCAACAGCATTAGGATGCTTGGCATCAAGATCTCCAGTGACGCCCAATATCGAAGTCACCTGAAGGAAAAGGTCGAGCTAGCGTCAAAAAAACTTGGTGTGCTTAACAGAGCAAAGTTGTACTTCAGCACGGGGTAAAGACTTATGTTATTTTAGCCGCAAGTCAGACCGCACATGGAGTACTGCAGTCACCTTTGGGCGGGAGCACCTAGACACTAGTTCGGACCATGTGATTCCGTTCAGAGACGAGCTGTGAGAATTATCGGTGATCCTAATCTTACACGCGGTATTGAACCCTTGAGTTTAAGGAGAGATTATTGCGTCCCTTTGTGAGTTCTTCCGATTGTACAACGAGTTTTGTTCTGAAGAATTGTTTGACATGATGCAAACAGCTACTTTTTATAACCGCACCGCTAGGCGACGTCGGGGAGTTTGCACTCATACGCTAGAACCGCAATGATCACGTACTGTGCGGTTCCAGAGAAGTTTTCTTCCGATAACTCTCAAATTGTGGAATGAACTCCCAGCCGAGGTTTTTCCAAGGGACTACAGCATGGGATTCTTCAAGAAAGGCGTAAAGAGGTTTTCAGAGTGTATGAGTGACACTCCTGGTGTTGCAAATTTTCGTAGGCTACGGTGAGTGTTTATCATCAGGCAGGCCGTATGCTTATGTGCCACCTTAATGGTATAAAAAACACTCTCTCTCTCTTTGCATCATGGCAAAGATGACTAGTGATTATTTTGTTTCATTTAGTTAGCTACTTATTTACTATTTTTAATACTACGTCTGCTGGTAAACAAGCACACGGCATGCCAGATATGAAGCTGTTAGCTTCGTATAGTAATCTCTAAGGACTATCGCTTGCTAATTACCTCCCTCACTGTTAACTATCTAGTGACCTTCTCTCACGCAGGATGCCCTTGAATAATTTATGTACCTACAGCTGCGGTCTTATATAAGAAACAGGTTCTTCCCGAGTTGGAATATCTCGTTATTAATATAAAAATGTAGGCATTTTTTATTTGCTAATTCGGCAGGCACAGAACGTGCAGGTGGAATAGGCTTTGGTTGTAAAAATATTGGTATATTTCAGTTTGACATTTAATTTCATTAATTGCTAAATAATTTTTTTCCCCTTATTAATGTTAATAAAAAATAATAAAATACTAGACTCCAGTAGGATTCAGGTGTAAGACGTACAATATGTTGCAATCCATCTTGTAAACATATGCACGATGTGGAGCTGTAGCTCCGTCAAAGGCATCGGTGAAATCCACTTGCCACTTTTATAAGCATTATAAAAACTGAAGAGCGTAAATTAGAGCAGTCACATCAAAAGAGTCTATTTTCCCTTAAAAATGTGGCAACAGATCAGTATCCAAAAGCCGTGACCACTTCCCATCAGGTGACCAACATAGTCGGTTGTGCTCTAACATAAAACCATAGGTACGACAAAACCCTCGTAGCTAAGAACCAAAGTTTTTGCTGTAGATAGTAGCTTTGGTTCTTCTAGCACCACTACTTATTTCTTTTAAGCAACGTCTACCACACCCTGTCTATGGATGGGTTTACCTAAGTAGTTAAGCTAAGTCAGTAGCCCTCGGGCGGCTTGAAAACACTGGCCTTCGCCAATCCGCATTTGTGCAGCGTGGTGGAGTATGCTCTAACCCCCATCGGTTAAAAGGAAACACGTATCACTGCGGTGGGATGAGTATGGGTTGATGTGGTATGATGTGGTGAGGTTCACTACCTAAGCGGCGAAGATACTGACTTTGACATGACACATCCATTTTTTTGACTAGAATTTTATTATTTTATTATTAATATATATTAATATATATTTTTGTAATAATCACTCTCCGTCTTAGATTTTAACGACGCTTAATAATAAATTTAGAAATATTTTTTTATGGAAAGAAGAGATCTTTTTCTATCAACCAAAACCATTTTCGAGTTATTAAAATAAAACCTTAAATAGTTAGGTTAAAATCCGCCTTTAGAAAACAAATTGCACCTCCGTCCGTTGGTGTGTTACGTATGAACGTACAATGTATATAGATACTATAGTAAAGGTTGCAAATACTATTAAAAACTATCACAATAGAATCTAGAATAAATCGCCGTGTAATATAATTGTTACACATATCCTATACCGATTCAGCTATTTTTCTCCTGTGACTATTATCGGCATCACAAATTATAACACGAGATGATACATGTACGGAAAAAGATAAAAAAAATAAAAAAGGATATGTAGAATAAGGATGTTTAGGAGACCCCACACTTTGTGGAAGTTGCATGTAGTGCACTCCGTAATACATATATAGTTATATGACATTTACAGGATATCCACGTTTGGTTTACCAATGATTTTCTGACTATGGTTTAAAAACATCAAAGTCAAAGTCAAAATCTTTTTATTCCGTAAAAATGGCTACATTTGTTTGGAATCGTCACAATTTTTTTCCCTACCGTGCAGTTCATGACTAGGTGAGCACTGATAAAAATAGTGCCAAAAAACTCAGGCATCCTTTTGTGTGTGACATCCACTTCACTGTTACTTCATCTAAGAGACACAGTCAATTACACAAAAAAGCTACTAAATTGAGACAAATATAACAATTACCTATCAATATGGATCAAAATTTACAAAGAGAATTTCCACATGTAATGAAATACTAAACTCAATTCAATTAGTGAGTTGACTTCCGTATTTCACAGTTATTGCCTTATTAAAAATGCACGTATCATACAGTATATTTTTTTAATCAGCTCAACATAGTGGTACACGCCTCGCCTGATGGTAAGCGAAAAGAGGAGCCCAAATCACAGCGGCAACTGACAAAAGACTACAGTGTCCTGTCAGTTGACGCTGACATGCTGGTCCGCAAGGGGCTTCTTCACGTTTCGCTTGCAAGATCCCATATTATAGCAAGGAGGAAACACATGTGTAGGCAAGGCGTTCCACTTTCTAATAGTACGACAGAGATAGGAGTTGCCGAACTTTTTAGCACGCGAAGAAATGTTCTCGACAGAGGAATAATGACATCGCATCGCAAGCCTGCACGTGTGGTTCTATAACGGAAGGGAGAGGGTGGGATAAGGGAAATCATTTCTTCAGTATGATTCTCAAAAAGATTGTTATGCAACTAACCATTAGACATTCGAATAAAAATCTTTCCTCGAACCGCCTGACTTGCTTTGCAGACTGAAACTGCAATATATTTCTGTAAGAACTTCTAAATAGAGGAGTTTCACACACAAAAGGAAGCCTGAGGGGTGCTAAAATTGTATAATTTTATTTTTAACAAGCGACTGCCTAACGACGTGCTTCGTGCTCCGCTGCGTCCAATAATGTGCTATCCGTCCATGTAGAAATATCTATCTATACTTGTGTAATAATTTTATGTGGGAATATTATTTCTATTTTTCATTAGCCTTCCTATGCATTGTTAGCAGCGTATACTAATTAACAAATTATATTAGATTATTAATGAGAACATATTCAAGAGCCATAACGAAGCCAGTGGTAAAATTACAGTTTTACCTTTTTACTGCAAATCTCCGTTATAAATAGGATTAGGTATATCTAAAAGATTCACTCAAACTCCAAACATTTTTTACTCACACATTTGATGTTATTTAAAAAATTTAATTGTTATATTTATTTTAGTTTATTTAAGCAAATCAACATGTATAACTGTTAACGGGATTTCATATTTAGACTGGAGTTTAGGCTACAAGAGCTGAACATATAAGTGCTGCTAGCTACTATTTTCCAGCTAATTAAGTATAACAAAGAAATCCAATCCACGAGAGAAAGAAAAATTATCAACTACAAAAGTAGATAACGAAACAACAATGTCCGCCTCCCTATAAATTACCTCTAATACGTAGCATGTAGGTACTCACGTTTCCTACTCGATTACTCTAATTAAAAGCCATATTTTTCATTTATTTTTTTTATAATTTACCTACTGATATATAGATGATCGATACTGCTAAATTTACTTTTTCTTAATTAAATTTGAATTATGGCTGTAATATAACATTTCGCAAATTCGATCTCACCTTTGGGTGGGAGAACCCGGATAGTAGTTTAAACCATGTGACTGGATTCAAATATGAGCTGCGAAAATTGTTAATGATCCCAACCTTACACATGGTAAGGCAACACTAGTTCAAAGAGAGACTTCACTCCTTTTGACACTGATTGTGCAATGATCTTTTTTGATATAAGTTCAGCACAGTGGCCGCTTTGCCTGATGGTAAGCGAAAGAGGAGCCCAAATTGCAACTGACAAAACACTACAAAATGTCCTGTCAGTTGACGCTGCCGTCCTGACCCGTAAAATGCTTCTTCACGTTTCGTTTGAAGTATCCCTTATTGTAGGAAGGAGGGAACACATGTGCAGGCAAGGCGTTCCACTTTTTAATGGTACGACAAAGATAGGAGTTGCCGAACTTTTTGGTACGCGAAGAAATGTTCTCACCAGTAGAACAATGACAGCGCTAGCCTGCACGTGTGGTTCTATGACGGAAGGGAGAGGGTGGTAAAGGGAAAACAGTTCTTCAGAGCACTCGCCATGGTAAAAGCGGTAAAATACACTTAGCGAGCAATGTCCCTACGGAGTTGAAGAGGTTCTAGGTTTTTGATGACCTCTTCGTCGTCGATCATGTGGATAGCCCGTTGTTGCAACCTATCAAGAGCCTCGAGAAGATACTGTGCAGAACCGTCCCAGAGATGCGATCCATACTCCACGCATGCTCGAACTTGAGTCTTCTTAAGTCTTATAAAGCAGACAAAGTTGGTCCGGCGTGAAGAACCGGCGCACCCTGTTCAGGACTCCGAGTTTTCTTGAAGCTATGGAGATGAGGCTCTCGATGTAATTACGCAGGTTAACGTCGCAACGAATATCCATTCCTATCATATTCAGACTATGTCGCATACTGAGGGAAGCGCCCTGAAGACTGGGTGTACAAAGGAACAACTTCTACAATCATATCACTTGTCATTAACAGAGAATTGCTCCTCACATATTGCAGCCATAATGATTGCGTACTGTGCAGCTCCAGAGAGGTTTTCCGCGAACACATTTAAGTGTTCGCGGAAAACCTCTCTGGAGCTGCATTATCACACTAACTATTGTAACTGCTTCATACTCGTATCAACTCACATTATTGTAGGTCTAAAGAATTATCGACGATCTTCGCTATTCGCATCGGCTTTAATGTGTACCCGGATTGAAATCGAGTAACGCAACGTAGTACGCCATAAATCGATTTAAATCATCTTGGTGGGTGGCTTACATCGGCACCCAATAGCAACCTACATATACTTTTTGTGCGAGAATTAGCTAGACACTCTGGAAGTTAAATAATATCTCAAATAGTTCTAATTAGACGGCTTCGGTGTAGGTGTCAGTTTCAATTGTCATAACTAATTAAGTCGTTGAGTGGGGCCGTGATTACGATCAATGTCGTTTAAGTAATTTTTGATATTCCCCATTGGGCAGAAAACCATAGTCTTTTCCATTCAAAGTCAATCCAGCTTCATTGTAGTATTGAGAGCAAAGTTATACAAATTTCAGCTCAATTAATCGACTGCAACTGACCCAAAATTGACCTCCCAGTTTTAAAACAAACATCTATTTAGATAAACGTGAATAGTTAATAGATTCAGGCGTTATTTTGCGAAAGTCAAACTTACATGCAATTTGATCCAACCTGCTTTGTGTGCTTCCGCCACCAATTAGTTCATGCGGCCTAGCGCCGGCCGGCACCCACCCACTACTGTTAGTGCGTGCATCATGCCGACGCTGCCATGGCTGCTCCGGTAGTCTCTGCCTCGGCTGCTGCGGTCGTCCGCCATCTGGAACATGGAACAACACGAATCCGCATGCCCCCTCCACCACCGTCGCTGCCACGACTGGCCTGGTCGTCGCTGCGACACGTGTTTCGCCTCTCCACGAGGCATCATCAGGCGTTGTAGACGTTAATCGTAAGAATAACATGCTACAAGTGACAAATCCATCGCAGTGCCGTCCCTTATATTGAATTGAGGGTGGGGGTGGATGGTGTGAGCGAAAAGATATTTAATAGTGGGGAATGGTTTACGTCAGTCTGTTTGTTCATGAGAGTAATTTTAGAATTTTTATGTTTATTAATTTCTAATTGCTCCCTAATATTTAGTTTTAAACCTTTGTCTATGGTGTGTAAAATTTGATATGTATTAGTGGGGGATAAGTTATGTCCTTTGTCTATGAGATGCTCAGCGAAGTGTGACCTTTCTGGGCGATTGTTTTTATACGCCGACACGTGTTCGTGAAATCGTGTTATAAAGTTACGTCCCGTTTGACCGATATAAACGTGTTCACATTCATCGCAGAACAGCTTATAGACGCCGGATTTTTTATTGGGATAAAGGTTTAAAACTAAATATTAGGGAGCAATTAGAAATTAATAAACATAAAAATTCTAAAATTACTCTCATGAACAAACAGACTGACGTAAACCATTCCCCACTATTAAATATCTTTTCGCTCACACCATCCACCCCCACCCTCAATTCAATATAAGGGACGGCACTGCGATGGATTTGTCACTTGTAGCATGTTATTCTTACGATTAACGTCTACAACGCCTGATGATGCCTCGTGGAGAGGCGAAACACGTGTCGCAGCGACGACCAGGCCAGTCGTGGCAGCGACGGTGGTGGAGGGGGCATGCGGATTCGTGTTGTTCCATGTTCCAGATGGCGGACGACCGCAGCAGCCGAGGCAGAGACTACCGGAGCAGCCATGGCAGCGTCGGCATGATGCACGCACTAACAGTAGTGGGTGGGTGCCGGCCGGCGCTAGGCCGCATGAACTAATTGGTGGCGGAAGCACACAAAGCAGGTTGGATCAAATTGCATAAACGTGAATAGTTATGGCTAAATAAGAAATCCCAAAACTGCTGACCTTTGGAGCTGAAATTCTGTAAGTAGTTGTATGTACCTATGTATATATCTTCAGGCCCGGTCCCTTGCGGGTTAGGCAGAGAGAACCGAGTGCCATAACACGCGGTCTTTATACACTTCACTCGCTTTTCTAACATTCACAGCTTTTTTTATGTACGCTCGCCAGTTCCTAGGGCTCCTGACATCACCTTCTGATAAAACACGACCAATTTGGTCATGGTAGCCTGGTCTTCCTCGGCTCCTACATCCTTCCACTTTCGCATTGTATATATGTTTCGTCAAGCTTTCATAAGTAGGTAGTAAGTAGTTTATTGGTAGAATATGTTAGTTAAGATCTTTTTTTTGTAAATACACATATAACAAATATAAAACGGAGGAACACCCCCTGATGTTGAAGTTTTTTTGGTCTTTTTGGAATTTTCGATGATTTTTGATTTTTAGGGTTTCGTACCCAAAGGGTAAAACGGAACCCTATTACTGAGGCTCCGCTGTCCGTCCGACCGTCCGCCCGTCCGTCTGTCACCAGGCTGTATCTCATGAACCGTGATAGTTAGACAGTTGAAATTTTCACAGATGATGCATTTCTGTTGCAACAACAAATACTAAAAAATAGAATAAAATAAATATTTAAGGGGGCTCCCATACAACAAACGTGATTTTATTGCCTTTTTTATAGATAATGGTACGGAACCCTTCGTGCGCGAGTCCCACTCGCACTTGGCCGATTTTTTTTATGAACGTTTCTAATGTATTAAGTAACACTCGCGCGATGTCATCTCTGCTGCTAACACAGCAACTCCTTAGGAGCTTGAAAAGAAAAGATGATCAACCGCTAAGTTCCAAAGTTTACCGCTCGCTATAAACAAGGACTTTATCCATACAACCTTGATGGTTGATCTTATACCACAGGACATTTTTCTGTATATTTTCTATCATATTAAGTAAAGTTGTATAATCCTTGACGAGCTCAGTGGCGCAGTCGTGAATGCCGCGATTTTCGACACCAACTCTCATGGGTTCGATTCTCACACAAGACAAACATTTGTGTGCATGAACATTTCTGTTTGTCTTGGTCTGGATATTTTAAGAAAGGTCGGGCGCATCAAGACAGCCTGTCTGGAAAAGTAGGTACCTCCATCTCACAGAAAACCCCAGCCAAATAACAACTCCATAGAGGGTGGTTGTGTTCCTGCGTGCGAGTGAGTCACTAGTAAGGTCCTAGGGAGTTGCTATGTTAGCAGCAGGGGTGGCATAGCGGGAGTAATACTTAATATATCTCAAGTGTTAATAGGCTACAGTAGCCGCTTTACATCAGGTGGGCCGTATGCTTGTATGTAATATACCATTTTGTGGGTCTTCATATCGTGCAACAATACTTCAATGTAAATATATTTTTGTTAAAAATTATAAATGCAATTCGGTGCTGTACAGCCATTGCTAAATATGTCGTGGATCTAATTTAGACATATATAAGCTTCTTATGTTGTTGTTAACTATAATGCGAATGCGGCTATAAAAAACTATAAAAAACTCGACAACGCATGAGTGACGCCTCTGGTGTTGCAAATGTCCATAGGCTACGGTGACTGTTTAACATCAGGCAGGCCGTATGCTTGATTGCCACCTTAGTAGTATTAAAAAAAAACCGATATCAATTTGAATTATGTTCTATGTTCATGCATGAAAAGAGCTATGAATGTCACAGAAGCGAGTGAAGTATGTAAGGACCGCGTCGTCAATTTTTTTCACTAGTCTTTATATAGGCATAGACGATAGGTTTGAACAATAAAATTACCTAAGACCTTTCATTAGACACGAAACACACATTAGCTTTATCACTTATATTGTTCACGTTTAAAATGTTAAATCTGGTCAATTCTTAATATACTACGCATAACTTAGGTCGTATGCCGTAGCAGATAAGTATACACGCACACAATCATAGCCTGCTAAAATCGTTACTCTCCACTTAGAGTATTCCTCCGTATTCAGTTAAAAATAATCCTATTAACGAGTTACTAACATAAAAGCAAATGTGTCTCATTTTTCCCCATTTTCAAAACACTGGACACACAAAATTACAAACGAGAATATAACAGAATATACCAGAGGGAGACTTTGTACATAAGTCATCTGCGTGGGTACCCCTGTCTCACCTATTTCTACCGCCAAGCAGGTATATTTATATACCTGTGTTCCGGTTTAAAGGGTGAGATATGGCAGAGAAATTACCGGGTACTGTGACGAGACTGCTTTAAGTCACAAGATTGGCAGCGCGCGAGCAACATCACCGTGGTATTGCGAGCGTCAATAGACTGCGGTGACCGCTTACCATTTAATGCGGGCCGCATGCTTGTTTGACAATCTAGTTGTATAAAAAAAAATATCTGCTCTACTGTTTTAAGTTAGTTGTTAGAACATGCAACAAACATATCAAAATTAAAACCTTCGAAATGTTGGATCTCGTTTGATACAAATTTGATATATTTTTTATACAACGTCGGGAGGCACACAAGCATATGGCTCACCTAATGTAAAGCGGTTACCGAAGCCTATAATCGCTTGCACCACATTGAGTATCATTCGTGCGATGCCACCTCCACTATCGTACCGCACCGTACTATCATTGCAATTCCTTAGGAGATTGCTGGTGACCTCACTCACTCGCAGGAACACAAAAATACTCCAGGGAGTCATATTATTTGGCTGCGGTTTCTGTGAGGTGGAGGTACTTCTCCAGACAGGCTGCTTTAATATGCCTTACCTCTCTTAAAAATACCCAGATTAAGACAAACAGACATGTTCATGCACACAATTGTTAGTCCTGTGTGAAATCGAACTAACGAGCGTTGGTGTCAAAGTAGCGTTACTAACTACTGCGTCACCTAGCTCGTCGATATATGATATGATTTATATTATATGATATGCTTTATAATGTTCCTATTTTGTTTCATAATTGCAATATTGTCAAAAGTTTTATTTTTTTGTATTATCTGGTCCAATGATATTCGTGTGATACCTACTATGTGAAATAACGACCGCGGTCGTGCATTCTGCGTTGTTGTAACTTTGTGAAGGAGAACTGGTATATATACTTCAAGGACTATAACTTGGGGGCTCATCTCGAATCCTGTTTCGAACTCCACTTCAATCTTTATAGTATTGTATCGACTGGTCCGTCGGTAGCCTATTTGCGACTTTTATGAAAGTTTTGGATGATTTACGTTTTATTTATTTTTATTACTTCAATATCGTCATTTATGGGTAGTGCATTCAGTCATCATTACATAAATAAATAAATAAAATAATGTCGGACAAATTACACATCGCCATCTAGCCCCAAAGTAAGCGAAGCTTGTGTTATGGGTACTAGACAACTGATAAACATACGTAAATACATTTTTTTTCTACAATTACATACTTATTATGCATAGAAAATACCCATATCAAGACAAACAGATATATTTGTGCACACAAATGTTTGTACTGTGTGGGAATCGAACCCACGAGCGTTGGTGTCAAAGTAGCGTAACAGCGCGTTTCACAACTGCAGCACCGAGCTCGTCAATACATCGGTATTATAAAGTGAAGACCCTCTCCGCGCTGAATTTGTCTTTATTCGGGTTAATTTCGAAATTATAGCATGGACCATACGGGTTTCAATAATAAACGGACAGATTAGCTAAAAAGATTATAATTTATGACCATTTGTACAAAATAGTTACCTGTAGGATGATATTTGTAAATGAAGCCGGAGAAAATGGTGCTTTCTAGAAGTTTCTGTGGCAGGCGTTGCGTAAATAATTAAAACTACACGAAAGTCATGTATGATGAAATAATTTTCTTTATTTTTTTTTAACTGCAATAGTGTATGCCTATATTAAAATATAGGATCGAGATTATAGGTAGATAACTTCTGGTGGTTTGGTAAAAACGGGTAATGTGAGATAACCTTAAAAGGTTACCTCACATTACCCGTTTTTTAAATTTTTAGAATAAATTTTGTACTTAGAAATTGTGTTTTTACCAACATATTATTTATTGCTTATTTAAATATACATAGCAGTCATTCAGCCATTTATGTCAGTCATTAGTCAGTCATTTAAGTATTTAATTTGAGCAAAATTTAACTTTAAATCTCGTAATTATACGAATATCTCAAGAATTAAAATAACTGGCGCAACAAAATCCTATAACTTTAAACGAACAATTATTGTATATTTGTTATCCGTACCCGTAGAGATCCTCTTACTCACGAGGGCTTTAATCGCTTTTGCTAGTAACTTAATTACTTCCTACTACGACCTCTAAAAGCATATTTGATTGAACTCCCAAAGTGTAAATTATATACTTCAGTGACAAATATTCTTACAATCTCATCAGACTGAGTCAGCAGTCTGGTGAGATAGTAAAAGTGCTCAAAAGCTAATTGTAATATGTCAGTACACGAATTGCAAAACGTCTTTTGAGTATTGACATTTAAGTTATTTGTATAGTACTACACGTGATTATTCATTTTAATAAAACAATTTATTATAATGAATTGTTCTATCTATAATAATAATCTACCTACTCCAAATTTTCCAACTACTTCCTAAAATTGTCTGCAAACTTTAGCATAAAATATCTGTAAATAATTTAGCATTTCAATCTTTAGAGCGGCTGCCATTAAGTTCTATAAGAGGTCTTACTTTTAATATTAAAGTAAGCATTCTGGAATTTCTAACTAGATGACATCCTGGCGGTTTTCCTTCCCTGGCAGAATAACTAAAATCTCTTTATTAATTGATGTCCTCGTCACAAAGACTGTCTCTGTAATGCGAACACCAAAGCTGACTGTTAAATTTGGAGAACATTTAAACGCCTGATTGGTAGATGATATCATTTATGATGAACCAACTAACATAAAAGGGAAGGAAGAACCAAACCACGACACTTATGAAATGCCGAATCAATTAATATCAGATAAGAAAGGAGGAAATGTATAACGAAATTTGAGAATATAGTCGTACTTCAGATTTGACTGTACTGAATTTAATTTACGTAACTGAGTACAGATCAGTTGATTACTCTGATATTCCATGTTTTGGACTCTTTTTAATTTTCTACAGAAAGTTTATTAGTCGCTATTAAATCTGGGTTATATGTTTTATATATATGGGTATAAAGGCTAGCTGACCGAACATGACTTCGCACGATTAAGAAAAAAAAGATACTTTTTTTAATACTACGTCGGGGGACATACAAGCATACGGCCCACCTGATGTAATGCGGGTATGTATGTATATCTTCACGCCAAGTCCCTTGCGGGGTAGGCAGAGAGAAAAGCGGGTAAAGCGGGTACCGTAGCCTATTAATGCTTACGATATATTAAGTATCACTCGCGCAATGCCTCCTCTTTAGCTTACACAGCAAATCCTTGGAAGCTTACTGGTGACCTCACTCACACATAGGAACACAGCAACCCTCTAGGGAGTTGTTATTTGGCTGCGGTTTTTCTGTGAGGTGGAGGTACTTCCCCAGACGGACTGCTTTGATACGCCCTACCTCTCTTAAAACATCTAGACCAAGACAACAACAGACATGTTAATGCATACAAATGTTTTCCCTGTGTGGGAATCGAACCCACGAGCGTTGATGTCAAAGTCACGACTGAGTCACCGAGCTCGTATATTATAATATAGTAATACTAATATGCAAAGTAGAAGAGTTTGTTTGTTTGAACGAGTTAATCTCTGGAAGTACTGAATTTGAATAAATATTTTTGCATTTGACAGCCTAATTCTTGAAGAAGGTAGGAAAAGAAAAAACGTTTCTACTTTCTTTCTTTTTCCGTGGTTTCTAAGCAATTCCTACGGGATACCGGGATACACGCGGACGAAGTCACAGGGTGCAGCTAGTACATGTATATATATGTATATATATATATATAAATCATTCTGTGCCATAACCCCTCTTGGGAAATTCGACTGGTCTTAATTTTATTAAATAAAATCTTATTACGTATTATTAATTTCATTCATCGACGAAGAATATATGGCAAAAGAAACTGACCAATATGGGTCCTTTTTAACCGACTTCAATAAAAAGGAGGATGATTATCAATTCAGTTGATTCTTCTTTTTGCTTGTTACCTCAGAACTCTGTCATTTATAAACCGATTTCATTTTAATAAACTTTCTGATTAGTCGTATAGAAATTTTTTGATTTAGTACTTTGGTTTTTTAATCAAAATAATGTTTTTAATTAAAAAAAAAATGACATTTATTTTTTTTTTAAGTTTACTATTTTCTTTTATACTACTAATATGACAAACAAGCGTACGGCCTATATGGTGGTAAGCAGTTACCGTAACCTATGGACATTTGCAAAACTAGGGTTGTTACTCATGCGTTGCTGACCCTGTAAAATCCTCTTCACGCCCACTGTATGTATTTCAAGCCTACTAATCACTTCTTCTTGAAGAGCTCCATCCCAAAACTTGAGAGTTCTGGAAAGGAAACTTCTCTGGAACCGCATAGTACGCAGCCATTGTGGTTCCAGTGTATAAAGGTGAACTCCTCGCCGTCGGCGAGCAGTTCGTTTGTAAAAACAAGCTCTCACTATCATATCGAGCAATTGTTAAATTGTCAATAAACAAATTTAAAACTACCATTAAAGCCAAATTGTGTAGCAGGGCATATTATAAAGTATCTGACTATATTAATGATAAAAATGCCTGGGATGGAGTCGATCCAATTATAATGTAATTAATAAATTATGTAAATTTGTTTGGATACCAAAAGAGGGATGCCTGAGTTTTTTGGCAGTATTTTTATCAGTGCTCACCTAGTCATGAACTGCACGGTAGGGAAAAAAATTGTGACGATTCCAAACAAATGTAGCCATTTTTACGGAATAAAAAGATTTTGACTTTGACTTTGACTTTGTTCAGAACACAACCCGTTGTACAATCGATAGAACACACAAACGGAGGCAACATCTGTCCTTAAACTTAAGTGCTCAATACCGTGTGTACTATTCTAACAGGTCGTCTCTAAACCGAATCACATAGTCCTAGCTGGTATCCAGGTGCAATACATTGTGTGTGTAATACATTGATTTTAAGTAGTTTAAAAATATACTTTTATTTCTGTTGAAGTTCAAATAGACACCATAATATCGTTCATTGTTATTTAAAGAAATAAATCAATTATTGCAAATGTTTTTGGACGTTACAATATATTTATACCAGCGATCGGTGCAATAACAACGTTGAGATAAAAAATATATATGGTTAGAATCACTTCTAGATATATTCGTCAGGTCGATATTCGTCAGCTCTGTAGTAAACCTTTTTTTATATAAACCTACCGAAAGAAAATCTCTGAAATGTGAAAACTTCATCAAATTCCGTAGAGTAATTCAAATGAATTAAGCGAGCAAACAAACAAACATGTATAGTGACTTTATTTTCTACTTTATAGAAGTAAGAAATAAAAAATAGGTCAGCAAAATTTATCAAATTGGTAATGTGCTGAAAAACGGCCGAGTCATAAGCACCCACAACTGAAGAGCATACATGAAGAGGTTAATAAGTATGGTAGAAACGAGAGAGGATGTTTGGATTGGTGCTCCATATGGACATGGATGACTGTTCCATAGTCTCCGCCCACCCCGATGGGAGACAGGCGTGATGATATGTATGTAAGTAATACCTGGTACATTATTTGCGGCCTTCGTGGTATATGTATGAATCTTAACTCATTTAATTTCATGACTCACAATACATTGTATATTCACACAAATGCTGGATAACATAATTGAATCTTTACTGTCTGATTTAAAAACCTGTTTACCTTTTTACGAGAACCGTTGCAGCAAAAATTAGCATAAATTCTACTGTTTTATGTTTATTCTGTTTGTACCTATTCGATGTAGTATTTACGTTTAGTAGCGATATACGTATGTTTACTAAGTTAAGGTCGTGTAGCTGATTCGAGATGATTTAAAATAGAGGTGATGTATGACGTCTGCAGATCTAACGCTATCGCACCGCAACCCACGGGCTTCTCTAATAGAATATCTTGCATAAATAAACGAACCAAATTAAACATGATCGGCCCACGCACTCAATGTAGACTTCCAATAGCCTTATTGTTCGCTTTTGTTCCGTTTCAAATTTGCGGTTTATAATCATTTTGTATTTCATGAACTAGTACATCAATTACTGTGAAAACGTCCTTATAAATCGCTGAATATTGATTTGTGTTCAGATTTATATCGTCCCTACAGAATGAATGATTCGATATAATTATTAATCAACTATGTGATGATATTTTCGTACCTACTACCGACAGTAATATGTACACGCAAACACTTCCACATCTAGTCATTCCAATTTATGGATACATATTAAATTTGTGAAGAGAAGCATCTGGCCATGGACCAGAAGCTTTTCTACGGTTTTGTGGATCTTGAGAATAGATGGTAACATGTCACCCTGATTTGATGTCAAAATTGGTGTCAAACATGGTTGCTTGCTATTTACTAGGCTATTTATCCTGTATCTCGATATCTGCCTGCAAAGAATAAGGTCAACGAATGTGAGATTGCGAATGGGTGACCTAGTGATGAACTGTCTGCTGTAGGGAGGCGATGCTGTGTTATTAGCAGAAACGCCAACTGAACTGCAAACACTGGTCACAATGATGAAAGACGAATGTATGGTGAATGGCTTACTATTGAATGCAAAGAAAACAAGGATACTGATATCTGAAAGAGAAGAAACCAATAAAGTAAGCGTCGATATTAAAATAAGAAGAGACATGCTCCGTTAGTTCGGACATGTAGAAATAATGCCGGATGAAATAATGACGAAGAAGATATAGAATGCAAAAGTGGAAGGATGTTGGAGCCAAAGAAGGCCAAGACCTACCTACCATGATCGAATTGGCCATGTTCTGTCAGAACGTGATGTCAAGAGACCTAGAAACCGGCGAACACTCTTGCAGACACGACATAACTCGTTCATTGTTATATTACTAACAATGAACGAGTTAGGTCGTGTCTGCAAGAGTGTAGCATCAAAGAATTGCCTCATCATAATGGAAGTTATTCCAATCGTGATCAAAACATAGAGTGAAGGAAAGCAATATTTGCATTAATTAAAATGAACCGGTCTAATTCCATATCGCGGTGTAAAAAAACCTTTATAAATCACGTTTCCTTTATGAGACCTCCTTTAATTTTGAAGTGATAACTTTTTTAGCATCGTTGTGATTAGAAACTCGTTAAAACTTAAAGCGCCAATAAAAAGAGACATCTACATACATCTATAAGATTTAACGTGCAAGAGAATGATATAGAAGTATCTATAGGATTTAACTTGCGAGAGAATGAGATAAAAGGCATTATACAGTGTGTATTACCGAAGGTCCGAGCGTTGCATGTGTGTTAGTACGTGGGTATGCGCGCCTGCGTATTACGAATCTTCGGATAAGACGTCATAACAACCGTGGTGTATTGTGAATTGTTCACATAAATATTCAATATTGTAATAAAAACATTTTTCAAGTATGATCACTATCATCATAAATAAACCCCACAATTATCCTACTTCTGATATTCTATATTCTTCATTATCTTGAAGTTCACATTTTTAAAGGTTTCACATCTATCCATGTGAACTGCACACATATATATTTTTTAACTTTTAATATTTGTTGTTATAGCGGTTATATACCTACTCTGTGAAAATTTCAAGTACTTATCTACTTCTTATCGTTCAAACGACAACGAGCCATCTGTGACAGACGGACGGACAGACAGCGAACCCGAGTTATATAATTCCTTTGGTAGGGTTCTACGCTTTGCGTTTGAACGTCAAATAAAACCAATAAAGTGTAATTAAAACCAACGTTTAAGACTTCTTTCAAAGAACTGTACCTTCACAAAAAAAAAATCGTTTTTACTTTAATTGAAATGTGCCGAACTGCTTTTTCTCAGTAAAGGAAAAATATTTAACCTTTTATCAGTCCCAATTGCTCTAGCAAAATTTCCCGTACATATATTTTCTTCTACATTGTAATCTTCATACAAAACCCATTTTTCTAAATTTACCCACATTTGAGAACACCATATCTTTTCAACCTGAAAAGTCCTGGTGACCTGTGCGACCTTGTGTGACTTTACACTATTATCAAAATGCGTCTGAAATACGTAGCACACGCTTGACCAGTGTGCTTCCTCTCCGCCGAAACTCACTGTACCGAACGCGCGCCAATCTGTCAGGATTTTTTTTATACAACGTCGGGGGGCATACAAGCATCAAACCCACTTAGTGGTGACCTCACTCACACGCAGGAACACATCAACCAGAGAGTTCCTCCTCTCTTAAAAACATGCAGACCAACATAAATAGACATATTCATGCGCACAAATGTTTGTTCTGTATGGGAATCGAATCCGCGAGCGTTGGTATCAAACTCGCATTATTAACCACTGCGCCACCGAGCTCGTTAAAATTCCTATCCGGATTCCCCCGTTTAGATTTATTAACCTTCTTTTTACCAGAGTTTACCCTTAATTCCAAATTTACACTTTTTTATTAGAGTTTAGTAGTAAATATTTATAGTTTCGCTATGTCCGCCTGTCTGTCCGCGACCTAGCTCAGATACGTTTGATACTAGAAAGCTGTATTCTGGCATGTATATACATATTAACTATGCTGACAAAGTGGTAGAATAAAATATGTAAACATTTTTTTTGTCTGTAGGTACCCCTACACGTAAAGAAGGGATGAATTTTTTGCCAGCCCCATGCCAGCGAAACTATTGTATTTGGAATCGAAATATGAATTTAAGAGGAAAACTATCACGGCTAAGCAGGTTTTACAGGTTAACGTGTAATAGTTGACAAACTTTTAAAATGTATTTTTTTTTTATGAAAACGTACAAATGTCAAAGAATATGACATTGTACTTATCTGCTCTAAGCGTATTGCTTCCTAGTTTTTAATTTAAACGGCCGAGTAGTCCCCCCCTGCGATACATAGGCAATTTCATAGCTTATTTGAATTTCGTCCATAATTTTAGTCCCGATATTTTACACTAGATGGTGCTGTTCACAAATTACATCGCTCTGTGGTTTCATTTTCATCAATCTTAGCAAAGCGAAGCATATACGGAACCCTACTTTGTGCGTGGCCCGACATGCACTTAGCCGGTTTATCAATAGAGAGATAACATAAACAGAGAAAAAGAAGTATATTTGCAGCTTAGCTATTTCTTTTAACAGTAATAGATTTCTTTCAACAGAAAACCGAGAAAATGATTTCTCCGTTTGTATTCCTTCTTTGCTCCAGGGAGGTTACCTCTGTAATTCTATGTCGATCTAGCTGTCTGGAGGAGGATTTATCTCGAAATTTATGAAGTTATACATCGGTCCCTGTCGTACCCGTTAGACAGTCTTAGTGACTGTCGTCCCAAAAAGTAAACAGTCCAAGGTTTCCTCAAAAGACAAGACTACTGCGTCGGGTTCTTCAAAACAGACTCTCGCTCGGTAATAAACACTGTATAATGCCTTCTATCTCATTCTCTCGCAAGTTTAATCCTATAGATACTTCTATATCATTCTCTCGCACGTTAAATCTTATAGATGTATGTAGATGTTTCATTTTAATTACGTTTCATCGAGTTTCTAATCACAACGATGCTAAAGAAGTTATCAGTTCAAAATTAAAGGAGGTCTCATAAACAACATAATTCGGTTTATGTTTGGTAGCGATGAAGATTTCTAACATGATGAATAGGATCGAAGTTGGTAACAAGGTACGGTCTACATTTCCCGAAAACACTGGCAACACGTCAATATCCCTTTTGTGATTTTGATATCTATGATGTGATTTGATATATTTAATACAATCTTGACTCCAAAACAACTGTCTGTAAGTGACCGTATGACATTCAGTAATTGGGCAACTCCTGGTATTTACAAAAGTTGCAATAAATTGTTTGAACTTTATGAAGAAAGAACCTGTAATCACAATCCGACTTTTCAAGAACTTGGAAAAAATGTGCTAAAATATTTAAACGAGCCTGTTCCAATGCTAAATCTATATATTTAAGAAATAAAATTAATGGTTCAACAAATATTATTAAATTTGTTTGGAATATGATAAATAATGAGACGGGAAGAGCGAAAGTACGTAGTCGAGACTTTCGGTTAAAGATAAATGATATAGATATCATAAATGATGTAGAAATTGCGACTGAGTTTGAAAAATATTTTTCTAACATTCCTCTTATTACTACGAGAAATCTTATGTCTTCTTCTATATCTGCTGAACTGGTTCTCAAATAGAGCGTAGTAGAATGCGACACAATATTTGAATTTTCAGCTGTAAGCCCAAAAGATATTTTGAACGCTTTTAAAACAATAAATATGAAAAACACTAAAGATCTGTTGGGGTATATCTGTCAAAACATTTTTCATTTCATTTCTTCTATTATTATTTCAATCGCTCCACATTTAGCTACAATTTTCAATTGTTGTGTGGCATCTGATGTATTTCCTGACTTGATGAAACATAGTAAAATCATTCCGTTATTTAAATCTGGTGATAGTTCGGACCCTTCGAATTTTCAACCTGTTTCCATACTGCCCATTCTTAGTAAAGTTATTGAAAAACTAATGCTTAGCCAGTTGCACAGACATTTCAATACACATAATTTGCGTCATAGGAGACAGTTCGGATTTACGAGAGGTTGTAAACTATAGACGCAGGGATTCTTTGCTTAAAAGTATATTCGCGGCATGGGAGGGCTCGCAAGATGCCTTGGGAATTTTCTGGGAACTGTCTAAAGCGTTTGACTGGGTGCACCATGACACTCTTGTCAGAAAATTACACCATTACGGTATCAGGAACAAGGCTCTCGAACTTCTGTCTTCATATCTGGGCAATAGGATACAGAAGGTCGATGTTAATGGTAAAAGATCTTCGGGGTCCCCTGTAGTTATGGAAGTCCAACAGGGGTCAATTCTAGATCAATTCTTATTTTTAGTATATATAAATGACTTACCTTATTATGTAAGGGATAAACATGAGATTGTATTGTTTGCGGATGAAATCTCTTTGACATTCAAAATTAATAGACAGTTAGCTAATTATGACGAAGTTAACGATGCTCTCTCTAAAGTTATTCATTGGTTTAGTGTTAATAATCTGCTTTTAAATGACAAAAAGATTAAAGTAATTAAGTTCTCAACACCCAATGTAAGACAGGTGACAACCAATGTACATGTTAATGGAACTAATTTAGCCCCTGTGGAGACAACTGTATTCTTGGGTATAACAATTGACTCCAAACTACAATGGGGTCCACAAATTGAAAAGTTATCAGGAAAACTAAGCCTGCAGCCTATGCAGTTAGACTTATTAGACGGCTCACTGATGTTGATACGGCTAGAATAGTTTATTTCAGCTACTTTCATAGTATTATGTCATACGGAATTCTTCTTTGGGGTAACTCCGCGGACATTAACACCATCTTTATATTGCAAAAAAAAAAGCCATAAGAGCTATCTACAAACTTGGTCCCCGGGAGAGCCTTAGAGAAAAATTCAAAGAAATAAATATTTTAATATTCGCATCGCAATATACCTATGAAAATCTTTTGTATGTCCATAAAAACATAGACTCATTTTATAAAAAGAGTGATACTCATAACATAAATACTAGATATAAGTTACATGCAAGCCGTCTCCACAAAATAAGTAATTCTTTTATGGGGCAATGTATACGGTTCTATAACAAACTTCCCAGCAATATAAGAGAATTGTCAATAAACAAATGTAAAAATACTATTAGCAGGGCATTGACTATATTAATGATAAAAATGCCTGGGAGTGAGTCGATCCAATTATAATGTAATTAATAAATTATGTAAATTTGTTTGAATACCAAAAGAGGGATGCCTGAATTTTTTGGCAGTATTTTTCAGGTGAGCACTGCACCTAGTCATAAACTACATGCACGGTAGGGAAAAAAATGGTGACGATTCCAAACAAATGTAGCCATTTTTACGAAATAAAAAGTTTTTGACTTTGACTATGGACGAAGACTTCAGCACTTCTTATACCCTAATAGCTCTTACACTCTTAACTAACTGCACCCCACAACTTCGTTCGCGCGTAACCCAGTATCCCTTGGAAATCATTTTTTCTTACTTCCTCTCTTTTTTCTCAGCTTCTAAGTGTCGTATATTAATGTTGAATCTTCAAGAATTGAGCTATCGAATGTAAAGAAAAAAATGAAAATCCGACGGGTAGTTCCAGAGATTAGCGCGGTCAAACAAACAATCTGCAATCAAACTCTTCCGTTTTATAGAGTTTCCGCTTTATATAGTATATAGTGTATATATATATATATATATAGATACCCTCCTATACTGAAGAAAAATATCTGTGAATAGAATAAGTCACTATTATCTTTAGAGTCAAAGCGAACCTCAGCTACACGTGGTGTACCTTACTTATTAACAAACAAGGCGCTGGCGAAAGAAGGCCCTATGGGTTATGTCAGACTTTAAATACCTAACAGGGTTGCCTTTAAGCGAGAACGATTGCCCCGGGGTATGGGTCAACGCAATTAATTTATTTCGGAAACAAGTCCATTTATAACATACGTATTAAACTGAATCCGTGAGACCTGAATGCGTGAGACCTCAATCGCTCAATTATTTAATACAATAAGCCGGAAGGCTTTAGTTACAGAAGTTAAAAGTTCACAGAAGTAAAAAATAGATATAGTCAAATAAGATATACATAATCTTATTAGGCTATTCAACTATTAATACTCTGTTAAATGAAACATACCATCTGGTGGCGTCACATAAATGCGTCTTGTGTGTTCACATCATTACCTTGACAAAATATGCTAATTTTATACATTTCGCATATTAAATCAGCAGTAAAAACTAAAAGGACATCGAGTTTCAATGAACTGAATTATTTAGGAATCAGATGTTTTGTCATATATATTTTTTTAACTTTGTAAATAGACAATCTAATATATTATCATACATATTGTTTGCTCATTTTTAGGGTTCCGTACCCAAAGGGTAAAACGGAACCCTATTACTGAGACTCCGCTGTCCGTCCGTCCGTCTGTCACCAGGCTGTATCTCATGAACCGTAATAGTTAGACAGTTGAAATTTTCACAGATGATGTATTTCTGTTGCCGCTATAACAACAAATACTAAAATATAGAATAAAATGAATATTTAAGGGGGCTCCCATACAACAAACGTGATTTTTTTTGCTCGTTTTTGCTCGATATTGATAATGGCAACAGGTAGACGCTTGAAATATTCACAGAATATTTGGTTAGGTTTATTCACTTTAAAAATAAATAATTAAATTAAAATAAAATAAATATTTAAGGGGGGCTCCCATACAACAAACGTGATTTTTTTACGGAACCCTTGGTGCGCAAGTCCGACTCGCACTTGGCTGATTTTTTTTTCTTCAACATTTAGAGGCGGACACTCGCATTACCCACCTGATGAACAGTGATTGCCGTAGCCTTGTTGCCCCCGCTGCTAATACAGCAACTCCTTAGGAGCTGGGGTCACTCGCAAGAATACAATAACTCTTCAGGGAGCTAGCTCCGGTCTTCTGTGAGGTGGAGGTACTCCCACAGTCAAGCTGCCTTAATGTGCTCTACCTTGTTTGCAGCAGCTTCTCAAGAGCTTATGGGGGAACCTCAGTCATTCGTTGGAACACGTCAACCACTAGTGAGTTGCTATATGGTTTCGGTATTCTATATCGTGGAGACACTTCCTAAGACGGGCTGCTTTGATGTGCCCTAAATTCTTTCGTCTCAGCAGCTCGTCAGGGGGTTATGGGTAATCTCACTCACTCGCAGGGACACATCAACCACTAGCGAGTTCCTATTTGACTGTGGTCTTATGTAAGGCGGAGGTATTCGCCAGTTGGGCTGTTTTGACCTTCTTTCCCCACAGACTCATTTGTTAGTTAGCAAGGTGTACCTCATGCAGATGAGTTTGCCCTGGAGTCTAAATGTGAAAGTGAGTCACTCACATCCCATAATTCTCATTAATCTCTTATTTCTCCTGGCGTTATCCCGTTTCCTAATCCATTAGAATTGGTGGGGTCCGCTGCGTAAGCAAGATTTGGCTAAGATAATGATTTAGACATGAAGCGACTGCCGTGAGACCTCCATAGCCCAGACAGAAAACCCAACCTTTGTTAAGTTAGGTCACACATCTATCGAAATATAATTTATTGGATGTTAGGGTTCGCAAGCGATGTTTTCGATCATTTCCAAATCCAAAAACACGAGCTTGGTATATGTCAGGATTCGATCGGGGGACTGGTTCTGGGGTATCCCTGGTTCATAATTCTATTTATAATAAATGAATGAATATTGTCGGACAAATTACACAGCGCCATCTAGCCCCAAAGTAAGCGAAGCTTGTGTTATGGGTACTAGACAGATGATAAACATGCGTAAATACATTTTTTTTTGTAAATACATACTTATTATACATAGAAAATACCCCGACCAAGACTAACAGACACGTTTATGCACATAGTCCTGTGTGGGAATCGAAGCCACGAGCGTTGGTGTCAAAGTAGCGTAATAGCGCGTTTCACCACTACGCCATCGAGCTCGCAATACTTTTTATTTACTGACGTCATACCAATACCGATATAAGAAGGAGACAAACAAGCTGTAGTCTTCACCCATATATATCAAAAACACAAAAGAACCATCTACTGATGTATTGCTAGCTTTTTTATGAGCCTTTTTGACTAACTCAGTGTAGCAGTAGTTAGTAACGACATTTTGACACCAACACTCGTGGGTTCGATTTGTACACAGGACAAACCTTTCGGTGCATGAACATGTCTGTTTGTCTGGATCTAAGTGTTTTTAAGATAGGTATAGCGCATCAAAGCATCCCGTTCTGGGGAAGTACCTCCACCTCAAAGAAAACCACAACTAAATAACAACTTCCTGAATGGTTGTTGTGGTCCTGCGTGTGAGTGAGATCACCAGTAGCTCTGAAGGAGTTGCTGTGTTAGCAACAAGGCCACAGCGCGAGAGATAAATAATATTTTTAAACCATTCATAGGCTACGGTAACAACTTTACATCGGTTGAGCCGTAAGTTTGTATGCCTCCCGGCGTTGTAAAACAAAAAGTGAACATTGTTGTTATGTTACTGACTGCGCTCCAACACAGAGTATATGATAAATTCTATCGTTAATGAAATATAAATAGAATTATGTTATTTATTACTAATATTGAACGAGTTATGTCGAAAGTCTAAGATGCTATTACCAAAGAACTGCGTCATCAAAGTGGAAGTTGTTCCAATCTTAATCAAAACATAGAAGAGGAAAACAATTTACGATGTTAATTAGAAAAAAAGCGTCTGAACGTCAACGGTTCAGGGGTTCGCGCGGGAATTGCATGTGGGATTTATTTGCCCATCCCTCATTTACTGATATTTTGTTTCCCACAATCACTCAGATATACTATAAAAATACAAGTTAAATATAACTGTATCGTTATGCCGTTACATATATATCGTTATCGTACAGCATTATAAATTAATGCTGCACGTATCTCAATTGTCAAGCAAAGAAGTGAGATTCTATTCTATAACTTCACGCCATATCCCTTGCGGGGTAGGCAGAGAAAACCGAGTGCTACTTGACTCGATACTTAGACACCTCACTCGCTTCTTTAACATTTATTGCTCTTCTTATGCACGCTCGCAGGATTCTAAGACTCCTGTCATCGCCTTCTGATAGAACAGGTTCAATTTGACCATGGTAGGTAAGTCTTGGCCTTCCTCGGCTCCTACATCCTTCCACTTTTGCGTTGTATGTCTGTTTCGTAATTCTTTCTTGCTGCTTTCCTTCCACATGTCCGAACCAGCGGAGAATGCCTCTTCTTATTTTAACACCAACGCTCTCTTTTAGACCAACTCTGTTTCTGACATCATAATTGCGAATACGGTCTACAACTTTGGCAGATGCTGTTATTAATCCAGGCTACGCAGAATTAGATTATGTAGTGACCTAGTCATATCTAAAATACTGCACCGTGTAAAAAACTAACTTCCTCGGCTCCTACATCCTTCCACTTTTGCGTTGTATGTCTGTTTCGTAATTCTTTCTTGCTACATTCCTTCCACATGTCCGAACCAGCGGAAAATGCCTTTTCTTATTTTAACACCGACGCTCTCTTTTAGACCAACTCTGTTTCTAACGTCATCATTGCGAATACGATCTACAAGTTTGGCAGATGCTGTTATTAATCCAAGCTACGCAGAATTAGATTATGTAGTGACCTAGTCATATCTAAAATTCTGCAACGTGTAATAAACTTGTACACAATTCACTTAATATGAAGTGGTTACCGTCCTTTCGATGTTTAGAACCCAAATAGCTAGCGTATTGTCAGTCGCGTTGCTAACGTAACAATTCCTTTTACGGCAACCTTACTCAGGAATACAAGAACCAGTTAAGAAATTATTATTTCACTGCTGCATTTTGTAAGGTGCAAATATTTACCCAGTTAAACTGCTTCTTATTAAATACACTTAAGTCCTACTCCATTTTGCGCGAAACTTTCTTTTCTAAGAGAAGTGACCGCCGCGTGTAATACGTGTATGTGGGGGCTTAAGATCGAAATCGGACCAGATTCAATTATTGAAATTTGAAGATTAAATAGTGCCATGCTTACTTTGCAATTACGTATAAAAATACACGTAATTCTGCCATTATCGTGCCATGCCCTTTGAAGTATTTAAGAAAAAAGGTTGGAAGCTCCTGCAACGACGTAGAAACTAATTAGTGCGTGTCAGTGTGAGATGTTCGTACGGTGGGACAAATAATTGCAGCGCCCCCTAGAGTCGAGAAGCGCAGGACTCGGGACAATGATCATTAAAATACCTCAGTCTGAGGAGAGCTACGCTATAGACATCGCCACCAACGATGCGACTATTATTTCCTACCACTATAATTCTACTAATATATGTGCGCGTTTACCTTTAGCACTTTATCAAGTTAATAGGACGACTTGAATATATTTAAATTTAGATCATAATGTTACTGTATATACAGGCTCTTAGCTCTTATTAGACAGTGTTTAGGTTCGTAATGAGGCTATTGAAATATACATGCATTTTACTTTACATTATCTTACCATATTGGTTCTTGGATCGCCTGATTCGGTTCAGAGACGAGCTGTTAGAATTGTTGACGATCTTAAGCTTACACACGGTATTGAAGTCCGTAAGAAGGTCCTTAAGTTTAAGAAGAGATTTTGCCTTCCTTTGTGTGTTCTACCGATTGTGCGACAGATTGTGTTCTAAAGAACTGTTCGATCTGATGCCGGCAGCATTTTTTTACTGCACCGCTCGCCGATGGCGGGAAGTTCATCCTCACACGTTGGAACCACAATGGTCGTGTACCGTGCGATTTCAGAGAACTCTCAAGTTTACTTCCGAGAACTCTCAAGTTGTGGAATGAACTCACAGCCGAGGTTTCCCAAGGGACTACGGCATTGGGGTTCTTCAAGAAAGGCGTGAAGAGGGGTTTTTAGAGGATCGGCAACGCACGAGTGACACCCCTGGTGTTGCAAATGTCTATAGGCTGAAGGTGACCGTTTACTATCTGGCAGACCATATGCTTGTTTACCACCTTAGCGGTATAAAAAAATTTAGTAAAATTTTGGAATGTACCTCGCCATTATCTTAAGAACCAAAATCAAGTTCCCCTGCAGTTTAACACATTGCCAAATAGCAAACAGGGCTGAGACTGATCTGAGGCAGTACCAGCCATCTTATAGAAGGCAAGCAACAAGCCCATGGAGAGAGTTGTCGTATTTCGGCAAGTACTAGAGGCTGTCACTAAAATCCTGAGAAGTTACGCCTTCTATAAAAACAAAGCAACTGTTTTCGAACTGTTCATACACCTCAGTAATCGCTGCACATTAGGCGAGCCGTGTACATGCTAGATATTCGATTGCATATAATCAAAAAAACCCCATCGTTTTATAGTTTTCCGATTATAACATAATAAATTTATACACTTTTTGTAAAAAATGGATCATGACATTTTACTGCCAAAAGTGAAACAAAATTATTAAACCCCTATTGCGAAATCGATTCATCAAGTTATTTTCCTGTGAACAAGATATCCAAACTTAGACAGCCACACTTATAAATATACATACGTAGACGTTGCTTGAGCATAGCTGGATAAAATGCGATGAAAAGCATAAATTTGTTTAACGTCTAAATAAGTTTAGTTTACCGATTTTCAAACGGTTCGTCTTACCCGTTATAAGTGGGCAAAATAACAGTACGTACGTACTGTACTGAGCGATTTTGAATACAGTAAGTACGGCCATCGAACAAAAGCTGGAACGCTCGTCAATCAAACTCCTAGTGATAATTCTCCATCAGTGTTTAAAACTCTTAGATGCGAACTCTATTGACACGACGTCATAAGTGGTATGTTGCAAAGGTCGTGAGAATGCTAACAGTGCCAGGGAACTAATCTCCTTAGCAAATAGCGCAGTGGACATGGCCGTAACTCAGTGTTTAAAGCTGAATAGACTAGGCATCTTGACTTCAATGCTTTGCCAAGTTGGTTATATTAAGTATTGATTTGAACGTATCCATTTATATCTACAATAATATATAAAGAGATAAAGCTTGATTTGACTTAAATTATCACTCGCTCGATCAATCGCTCCATTGAAAATATCGAGAGGAAGTCTGCGAGTCCAAGATACGGTATTTATATTTCGAAAGACCTAACCTAAGAAAGTTCCGATGTCCCCTCTGGTTTGTGGAGGTATAACTACAGTTACTATATGACTGTAAAACTCAGTATTTTATCCAAATTCTTAAGCTAAAATAGCGGACCATGTCAATCCTAACGGATTAGGAAACGATATCACACTAATAGGAACAAAACTAAAGTTTGTTTGTTCTGTTGTAAGAGGGTAATCTTTGGAACTACGAGTAGTAGCTCGATCCTGAAAATCCTTTCACACGTAGAATGCTACCTTATTCTTAGCTTAATTAAAAAAGTAGGAGGTTCTAAGTAGTTCTGACTCTGCCTGTATTTTGTTTATGTATAAATTACACAACATCTTTGCTAAGCTGCTCCGTATATAAAAAAATTACATTTTATTTGGAACTGCTTGTCCCCATTTTAACTGATGTGATTTATTTCCTCAATAGTATCTGAATAATTATAAACAAATTGAAAGCGTGTGATTTTAACCAATAATATAAATAAGTTTTGCAATAAATTGATATGGATATCGAAAAAAAAAATATTTTCTCCTACAAAAAGGTCAACACAATGCTCCCCACCAATTATTTCAGTGGCACTGAACCACTGAAACAATTGGTGGGGAGCATTGATTTTCAGTTGTTATCATGAAAAGTTTGTCATTATAATGAATCCATTCATTAACATGACTAACTCCACAAAATTAAATGGGATGATTATCCCATTTAATTTTGTACACAATTTATGACATACCTGTAGTTCTAGGATAAAGGTAGTTGAACTAAATTATCTTAGAGTAGATCTCGATACTGGGGTAATAAACTAAGAACGAATTTAATAATCTTTTAATTTTATATTTTGATGATTCAACCAATTTAGCAAGCAAGCATTCTCATTAAGTTTAATTTTTACAGAGCTATCAAATCATTACTAACAAGAACAGAACTGTAAACATATTTAATATTTAATAAGGCTTTTCATTTTTTTACAGATGACAACGATGTATAGTGCCAAAGACAAAGTACGAATGAAAAAAATAGAGAAATATTATTATAGTAAGTGAGGACGTAAAACAAGATGGACAGTGCGAGAGTGACGCACCAGGGCGTGAAGGCACACTCTGCCGAAGGCTCGGCGGGCCGGATCACACAGGCCGGCTTAGCTGCGCGTAGCCCCGAGGGCACGGCCGCGAAAGGCATGGCCATAAAGGGACACGAAGATCTCTGGGTCGAAATTCAGGCGAACACCTTCAGAAACTGGGTTAACGAAACTTTGAAACCTATGAATATAAAGGTAAGTTATGTAATAATTTTATAGTTTTAAGCCTTACTAATACCGTTGACAAAATTATATGACGAAAGTGGATTACATCAACGGGAGCATCAAAACAGGAAATCAATTTAAAAGTCAGTTTAATCGAGGAGCAAGAATATTTTTTATGCAAACGAGCGTGTGATACCTGATAGTAAATAACCACCATAGTCAACAGTCATTCCGAAGCATAACCAATATATAGCTAGCCTTTTAGGGAAACATAGATACATTTCTTGAAGGGCCCCCTATCGTAATTGTTCGGGAAGGACTAACCCACTCCGAGTGTGCGTTAGCCATTCTTCCGTGAGGGGCACCCTTCGGACATATGGGAGGGAGGTGGTGAAATCTTATAGATAGAATAAGATACTCGTTCAGAAGGCCAAAAAGGTTATGCCAGATTCCTACTGACTAAAACACGACCTGGGACTACCTTTAGCCGGGAGGCTTTTAAGGCTCATCATTCATTTCATCTGAAGCGATCGCCCCAGAGAACGGGACGACGCAAGATATCGTACGTCGAAGACAATGCCTTAAATATATGGTATAGTATATAATATGGTACTGTGATGGGACGCCAATCATCCACTAGGGAGAAAAAAAAGGCAGCAGTGGGTATTAAGTCAAGATACTCCCCGTGACCCGTGATATCGCTTGTATAATACACACAGAGAGAGACGTCTTTTCGATTGAGTTCAGATGTTCGAAAATCCCTCGGTCGCTGAAGATTCAAATTGTTACTACGATGTATGCTGCTATATAGAATAAATACTGAGTTACTGGAGCTCCAACCCTGAGATGTTGACAGTATCCTTGTGAAGTCGGACCTTGTCGTCACATTGCTGAAGGTGAAGGTAAACAAATGTGTCACGAAAGGTCAATATTCATTACAAGCCAACGGTTAACTAACGTCAGTCGCACTATGGCTACTGACCTTGTACAAATATAAAGATGGGTGTTGTGGGTATTGACAAACAAAAGACGATAAATGTTTCATATAAAAACATGAAATAATTGAGTACTTGCAAAATAAACAAAAATGTTAAACAAACTGGGAGCGTAAAATAGTGATAGCGTTTTATATACATAAGACAACTAAAAACATTTTTAATCTTTTATTTAAATAATATTTTCTGACGAACAGTCAGAATATGGAATATTGAAAAGCAACTGTAAACTCCATTTATAATTAATGAAGCTTTTTTTGATAAATAACTACACACATCAAAAGTGTCTAGGGATCAACATATATTTTTGCAATAACTTTTCTCCTGATTGATATTAATTAAAATTTTCTTTAAGGATTCATCAAATAAAGTGTTTTCGTTTGTCTACAGTAACGATAAACCAAGTCACCTTTGCATTAATAAAGAAATTTGCCATTTTCATAATAAAGGGATTTTTGACATTTGAACCACTAACATTAAAGTTCGAAAAAAAGACTGAAATAACAGTTTTCTTTAAAATTTTATTGGGTAACTTAAACAATTAATAATCCGTGTTTCTGCCGCGAACACTAACAACACGTGGGAATGATAGAAGCTGGTTCCCGGCAACGTACTGTGGCTTTAGCTCTGAATACAAGTCAGAGTGTTATCAGTCGACTTTGGACACGTTACCGAAGCACTGGTACCGTGGCTGAGCGCCATGGAGGACGGTATCGCTGCACCACACGGAGACAAGACCGATACATTCAAATCACAACTCGAAGAGCTCCAACAATAACCGCCATGATGTTAGCCGTGACGCTTCATCACTCTTCAGGGAACTTAATTAGCGACCAATGGAATGGAACGTTAATAAAAAATAATATATTTCTTACAGGATAACGCAAACATAGCGCGATGGACAAACATAGTAACTTAATTTATTGACAATTTGCAGTTAACAACTTTAAATCACCGGGATAAAAAGTAGCCTTTTTATTCTTGTGGGATAGTAGTAGATAAAAAGCCGCTGTGAAAGCAAAATAAAACACTAATATTTATTAAGATTCAACCATCTAAACTTCCAAGCTATCCCACAAGAACATATCACAGGGACAAAAAGTATATATGTTAATCCAATACCTCATCTATCTACCTATCAACTTTCATCAAAATCCATTCAGCCCTTGAGGCGTGAAAACGGTACAAACATCCAAACATCTATACATTCACATTTATAATATTAGCAGGATTGAATACATAAAAAAATATAGAGATAAGCAAACATTATTGTGTAAAATATTTTTTTCTTACATTAATTAGCCAACATGGGGCATTTAAAACTAAGATTTAAAATTAGTTGTGACTTGTGTTTACTACAAAAATGCTCGTAGTTGTACTGAAATATTTGTACCATTTTTGTTAAGGTTGTGGACTTGGTTGAAGATCTAAGAGACGGCACAGTTTTGTGCTCATTGGTAGAAGCTCTACAGGGGCGAAGACTGAAGGGGTGGAGTTCTAATCCCAGCAATCAACACCACAAATTAGATAATGTTACCACCGCCTTACAAGCCATTGAGGATGACGGAGTGAAACTTGTTAATATCGGTAAGATAGACAATCTTTAAACTATCATCTTTAAGTTGTATAGTACCTACATTTGTAATGAATATAAACCTCGATTTAGTATCCAAAGGGAATGGGCGATTATCAAACTTTTCTCGAAACGTTTCATCGTATTTTTAAACCCTCATTTCTTTGATCTGGATAATACTTGAGATCCAAAATGTATAAAAGTTCCAGACAGTCTAATTTTCTTTTGACTGTTTTTTCTGGTTTTGATTTCATTAATGTGAAAATCACGATTGATGCTTCCTCTTTAATTTATATTAGAACTGTTTATGTATTTTGGTGTAATTGAAATTAAATTCTTTAATAATATAATGATTATATCAAATAACACTGATGAATTGTTCATCTACATACATTTAAAAGCATTTTGTCAGATTCAAATATACCTACTCATGATGATTTGTTAATTTCATGTTCTATAATAATCTTCACACATTGTCAACAATTAAAATACATAAACAAAGGAAAATAAAACATGTAACTACAATTCGTATTCAAAGTTATTAAAATTACGTTGCCAACATTCAAAAAAGAGCAATTAGTCTTGTTGCCAATTTAAGCCATGAACGCGATGATAAGAATTTACGACTCAACCGTTGAACCAATAGCCACTTGCCAGTTCGAAACAGCGAATAAATTATATAGGTACTAAATTGTACCTTGCAATATTTTATTTTGACGAGCTCGGTGGCGCAATGGTTAGTACTTTGACACCAGCGATCGTGAGTTCGATTCCCACACAGGTCAAACATTTGTGTGTTGAAATGTATTGGTCTGGGTGTTTTTAAGAGAGATAGGGTGCATCAAAACAGCCGAATGGGGAAGTGGACCTCCACGTCACAGAAAATTGAAGTCAAAATTACTGTTTGGAATTTTGGCAATCTACGAGTACTTTGCATAAAATATTTTTGATAGAGTTCCTTTTACAATATACATATAATGATTGAAGAACGTTAACGATCTACAAATTAAGATACTCATCAATCGAATAAGAGGTTAATATAACATAATGTCTGATTAGGTGACTATCATAGCTCCAAAAGGATATGCTAAATTCATTCAAAGATAAGTTTATTAATAGCTTTTATTCTAAGCGACGTTTCTACTGCCAATGTTTGTAGAACTTTGCAAGTTGTGAAATGAGGTGCGGCTTAGCTTGCAAATGTTATTTCCTTCGTACTCCATTAACGATTAACCCGGCCGAAGAACCTCACACGCTGCCTGCTTATTTTCTGAGTATTTCCTAGAGATTAAACAATATTTGCTATGAAATATATGTGTTAAATGTAATTCTTTCGTGTGTTTATTACACTACATCCGACTTTGTGTTTCAATAACAATTGCTGGCATGTTACTTATACCTATGCAAGAGTTTATTACATTATTGACTAGGTGTATAGGTAGTAGATAATTAGAACAGATACTATAATGCAATAAAGGAAGTAAACTTCAATGAAGTATCTCGTTAATGTTAATTCTTGCACTTGTACAGATTCCACTTCACAATTTTATTTAATAATTATTTTTACCAACCGGTTTCGCCTTTACGCCATTATCAAGGTATTTTATACAACATATGGCGGTACCGTGCAACCAGTGATTTCATGAAAACACAAACAATCAGAGCTTTAACGTGACTTGTTCACGCTTTTACATAACGGCACTTAAGCAATACTCTATTGCAAGCGCATACTCATACGCAATGATAGCCGCTTAACATCAAGAGGGCCATATTCATATTTTTCATCCGATATAGCATGAAAATAAAGACGGAAACCACAGCAAGCTTACTTTTAATAGCCATATTGAATGACGGCTCTTGTAAAGATTCCTTAATTATGTACAAAAAAAAAAGTAATTTCTTTATACCTATTCGCTTTGTAAAATGTTGAGAAATCTTAATTAACGATATTATTGCAAAATTTTATATATAATCCAAATGCTACGTTTGTACTCAATGACTTACTAATTTGTTTTTTTTTTTAGGAAATGTTGACATCGTAAATGGAAATCTAAAGCTGATATTGGGTTTGATATGGTCTCTGATCGTTCGATATCAAATTGGTAGAAGCAAGTTCCCTCCGAGGTAAGCTACAACTTTGCATTTAAGATATATTTTAATAAGTTATTAAGTGTACTTACACTCCACACAGTTTAGGACTCCATTGTGTGGACAGTAGCACCTTCCTGAAAGCCATAATACGCCTGAGGCTATATTGCTCGAGACATTGACACCACTTGGACACAAATATTAAGTATGTTCGCGGGACTTCAAAATTGTTGCTATTGCGAGTATCAGTAGTGTATCTATGCTGTAACGATAGACTAAACAAAGAAAAGTAATGGCTGACAACGTCACAACAAAAGCTTCGTCATATTTTTGTTGTGTAAGTAGCAAAAATCGTTGTGTTCATAGCACAATGAGTTCAGTTGTGAAACTTCGTTTTTGTTGCCGAATGTTTTTTAAAACTAAGAAAACACATAGTAGTGCAAATAACTTGTCCTTCACTATAACTACGAGTATCATTGCCTTGGAACAAATATTTGCATTGACAAATTAACAACCTACAAAGTTAATTCGTCACAGAGCAATGTCCTGTTGTTAATATAACTTACTATATTGTAGTTGTTGTGCTTCTTATATTTTCGCGAGATGACGCTGAAACAAAATTAAATCACGCTGGTGCATCAATATGTGTTTCATGGCTCATTATTCCCGACGCATTTGGTACTGTTGTCCTATCCGGTGACGCAGTTATCGTTCACAGTGGCCAACTACAAATTTATTCACATTTATTTCAGTAATATTTTTTACTGAAATAAATTTTATTTATTCTGAATAATTTACATTATGTTGAATATTACATTTCATTATCAAAAAATATCTGAAATCTAATTATAAATTATTCGTATTACTTCTAGTGATACATAAAATTACGAAATTACAATTAAAATTTATTAAGTAGCAAAATTTTCTCAACAAATAGGCGTGTAATCCGTTTTTTAAAAAATTACAGTTGTTTATTATTTTTAGTTCATACGGCAACATATTAAATAGTTTCACTATTTGAAATCTAACTCAATGTTCGACCATGGCTAATCTGGAAACTCGGCCATGTTGTGCATTCTCCTTGTACTTTCGCGTAGCTTCATTGATTCTGTTTGAGGTAATGTTTTCATGAAGTCTGTAATTACGATCAATATATGTAACCTTGACCTAGTGAGCAATTTATTCTTAGGGAAATATTCTTTACTAGATTGCCACTGAGGAATGCATGCAATAACTGTTATTGCTCTTTTTTTTTCGACTATTTGTTACTGTTTCGTACTAAACTACCACACTATTCCTATATATTTACCTGTATCTTAAAGCCAACTCCCTTCTTAGATAATCAAAGAGAACAGAGTGCCACATGAATGCCGATACATATGTCGAAATTCTTACAATCTTTATATGAGCAACTCTTGTATACTTCGTATGTAACGGAAACATATGAAACTGTTTCTGCACCATAAAAACTATCGAGCATGCATGCAGCATGATCTCGAGTTTTGTACTTCTTAATACCTTCTGATAAATTGCGATCGACTTGAACCTACATCCCTCCATTTTGGTGTTATAATCCTTCTTTCTGCAATCTATCTACAACTTCTAATCTGTTTTAAATATAATTTTGAAGTTGCTAAAATTAGTAATATTAAGAACTTCTAACCATAAAAACTATAAAAACGAGCATGCCATGCAATCGATAAATGTGCCTGCTGTATGCAGGCATATTTATCGATTTGGACCTACATCCTTCCTTCCACTTAGGTGTTGTAATCCTTCTTTCTGCAATCTGTCTACAACTACTCGTACTAATCTGTTTTTAATAAAACTTGAAATGTGACGATGGAGTCATTTGACCCTTAGAAGATCGATACTTCTGACTCAATTATTGTAGTTTACTTGAAGCAGTATTGATTCGATTATTACAATACTAATTTTATTTATATCGTATTATATGTATCAATGAAATCAGAAGTATTAAGTAGCAACAAGTTTTCACTTTAAAAACTAAATAACAAATTCTATGGGTAAACTAACTGTGCTCAAGAGCAGAAATGTTTCTTTGTCATGATAGCAATTAGCACGGTACAGTGCGCGGGCGTGCATTGCCATGTATCACTGTTGCATTCACGCAACATATCTAACAAAGTCACTTGTATTGTTCAAAAACCCAAACTTGTTTATTAGGTAAGAACTTGCAAAATAATCGATTTTCTGGTACCTGTTCTAAAAATGGTGATAGACAGAATATTACCCATAGTCATACAATTGCATTCCTTATAACTGTAACTACTAGTATATCACTTTGGAAAATTTTCTGATCCACTTGTTCGAAAACAGTATGAAAACGGTATGCCCAAGATTTAAATATCAGATTTTTTTACACAGTTTGTCAGTCTATAAATTTATTTTACGTATGTTTCTTTTTTCCATCCAATGGCGAAAGACATACAAGCTTGTAATACATTAAGTATAACTCGCGCGACTCCTTCTCTGCTGCTAACACAGCAACTCTTTAGGAGTTTACTGGTGACCTCACTCACATGCAGGAACACAACAAAACTCTAGAGAGTTGTTAATTGGGTGCGATTTTCTATGAAGTGGAGGTACTACCCCAGACGGCCAGCATTTATGCGCCCTACCTCTCTTAAAATTTCATTTCCCAGAAGATCAGCACCGTGTCCTGTGAAGTGACCCGATTGTCAAAACATTTCGTTACCTTATCGACATATTTTTTTACAATAATTTTGCTTTTTAGAAATATTCGATATTGAAGTGTCTTATTCCCTATTATATAGTTAATAGATTCAGGCGTCATTTAGCAAAAGTAAAATTGACAGGCAATTTGAACTAAACTACTTTGATTAGTTCGTGTAAACTAACTTACATCTACTTACATCTGGTAGAGGGTGGGTGCCGAGCGGCGCTAGTTCGCATGTAAGTACTCATATTAATGTGTAGCGGAAATACACAAAGTACTTTTTCTCTGTTATATACCCAGGTTTTAAGATCACCATCTATAAAAAAGACAAAAATTAGGTTTGGTTAGACTTATGGCTACGAAAAGCCGAGTTAGAATAAAAATTAAAACAAATGAACCGAGTAGTAGCCAATTATTGCTGGTGATTTCGGTAAAATGAAAAAATACAATAACAATTCGAATTTACAACATGTAACCAACTGTGAGATAAAGTATCAACGCAACGCGAATGGAACACCAGATATTAATCCCGTATTATGAACAAGAATAATGAAAAACCTTCATTCGACATTTAAGATCATGTGAACAAAGGGTTTAACGGCATTAACGAGCGTGCGACGAACTTTGCGTTAGGAGAGCGTTGCAGTCAGGAGGCGTAAAGTACGATTCAAATGCACAATTTTTACACATTCTTTTTACTACTCACTTAAACTTTATAACGTAGGGAATAAGAATGGGGGGGTATTTATTTGGTGGTGACAAAAAAGTGTATAATGGTAAATTTTGTTTCAGACAACTTAGAATAACTTAACTTAGATACATTACTCGCGCGTTGCTAGCCCTATAAAAAAATGTTGAAGAACTTCAGCCTCTAGAGGAAATCCTCAACATCCGAGATCATCTCTTGTTCGTGGGAGAAACTCCCTGTAAGACTGTATAGTACGCGACCTTTTTACACCACTTCAAAACAGAAGAGTTTTACTTGTTTACTAGTGTACATTCGCAGGAATACAATAACCACCCGATGAGTTATTATTTGGCTGCTGTTTTCTATGAGGTGGAGATACTTTTCTAGTCAGGCTGCCCTCTCGTTGGCCAGAGCCTTGTTTCTCATTTAGCAGTATGTGTCACGTGCAGATGACGTTGGCTTTGACTCTGAAGATGATAGTGAGCCATTTAAACCCCTAGATACTGTGCCATTAATCTTGATAATTACAATTTTATTAGTTGCAGTTACAGTGGAATTTCGATTAGTCGAATTTCACGAGAAATCCTAAAAATCTCGAGTTAATGAGTTTTCGACTTAACAAGCCGTTCGAGATACAAAGGATTTAATTGGTAAATTCCGACGGGTACAATTTCTAGCTATATTTTGGAAGTTATAGAATCATAGTTAAATAAAAAATCTACTTAAGTTTTATTGCATTTATTGAGCCAATAAAATAAATTACTTAATATTATTTTACAAACAACTACACACATGAATAAGTACAAAAATTGGAAAAGATCTGTATTTTGTATTCATGAAATAGAAATATTATTTATCATTTATTATAGGTTCGTAATGTACTAATAAGTGCTGATTTTTTTATAATAACCGATCAAAATAACGCTGGACCGCAATCATCGTTGTTATAAAAAAATCATCGTCATTGAACTCTTTTAGGAAGTTTAATGAATACAATTAGACGTGTACCATAATAAACTGGACAAAATCACCAAGGAAGATCCTGGTGAATGAAATTTATGATTTTATTATGATTTTGGGGAAGTACAAAATAAGGTGAACATCCGCTTACTTTACGCACTCTGCTATAAGCGAAATTCGATTTATAAAGTGTACCTAAATTTACTAATATATAATATATAAATGATACGGAATACCTCATAGGGAAATAACATAGTGTTCGACTTTTTCAAAGCATAAATAATTCGAGACACCGAATATAGGGGTTCGACATGAGTAAAAGGTTTTTTTTTCCGTCTTACTGAGGATTATCACTTAACGAAGTTCGAGTTATTGAAATTACACTATACATCAATTTGGTGAATTGGGTTCTCTCTATTCTTAACTTAACATCTTTTAGACCAAAGTTTTTCCAGCCGCTTTTAATTATTTTCAAACCTTTATAATTATCGTAGCGATTATTTACCTATCACTATGGAATATCTCACAGTCATGTTCCTTTGTGTGTTTATTTATTAATTAGCAAACTGTCCTTGATGTTCATGTAATGATATCGAATAATAAAACTCTGATGCCAAAAAAGTAATTGAAATCGTCACGAGAGGATATTAAACCAGTTGAGAATGCGCAAGCTTGCATTGCCAGAGGAACACCTGGCTCGTCAATTACATAACAATATTTTTTTTTTTTATTTGTCGGCAATTTGACCATGTTTCTTTAGAGATAGGAACAGTGTTCCTGAACATTCCTATTCTACTTTTTATGCTGAACCGGATCTGAAGTCAAAATTCGAATATTCGAAAAAAGCGACAGATAAACGCACAGACAAACGCACGAACAAACGCACAGACAAACATATAGAATTCATATAGGAACGGTGTTAAGCAATTAATTCGAATAGGCATCAACTTCCATAAAGCCAACTATTATATACTCGTATATATATTATATAACTATGGTACTTGGTTTTGTATTTTCAACATATTTTGTTACATTTACAAACTGTCATCTTCATTATTCCGTATGCGATCAAAACTAATTAGAATATAGCGCTCACCAACCTACTCACGAAGCGATTCATCTACGTGTAGGGTTTACTCTAATATGCAGTATTTAATTAGAAACTAAATTTCATCGATGGTTGCAATTTGTATTAGATATAATTAAATTTTAATCCAATCAACCTGATGTGTAATAAAAACTTCAATTATTTGCATAAAACAACAAATGCTATGCACTGTATAATGAAAATATTGGTGTAGTTAATTTATTAAATTACTACAAAAAGGTGAATGTATATCAAATCAGTATGACAGTGTCGATTTTATAATCAAAACGATACGGATGTTTTCACTTATCAGTTGTATAGTTTTCGAAATTGAATGAAATACTAGTTTTTGTCCGCCAGATGTTATGATTGTAAATAAAACCTTGATAATGCCGTAAAGGCGAAACCGGTCGGTAGAAATAAATAATAAATAAAATTGTGAAGTGGAATCTATACAAGTGTAACATTAACGAGATGTCTTCAAAACTCCACCAAGCGCCAACAATCTACAATATCAACATAACACTAGTTTACCATACAAAAATAAAAACTTCTTGTTTCTCTAAGACGTTGGTATTTTATTGATGAGTAGAATCATCCGTTTCGATTTATCTATAATGTTTAGACATCATTGCTATCCCGCATATCGGTCGTTTCTAAACTGGAAAATTTACTGTATATTTATTCTATATTTGGAAGACTAAGTATATACGGGAATTAACGACGTTTAGTGATTATTAAAAAAAAATCCAGAAAACCAATTTTTGCAATAATTCGTTGCAAGGCCCATTGTTAAAGATCTGCGGGGTAAGTACGTAACGTTTTCGATCGTTTGGCATTGTTTCAACTACTTGAAATATTTGTTATTTGTGAACAAATTTGACGCCCAAAGAGCTATGTGGAAGAAAAAAAAACATCAAATTGTTTAGAAATATCAATGACATACTCGTATATTTGTAAATATAATGCCGATTGATTGAAAACTTAGTTACGTACCCTACTAATTTTGTTAGCTAGACCCTATTTCCACATTGGCCTCTGAAGTTTGGTGGAGATGAGGTGATGAACTAAAAAGTTACGAAAGAACAATTATTATAAAACAAGTGATACCGAATAAATTGAAGCCAACGCGATTAAAGACTATCGAACCTGTTTTCTCAGAAACAAACCATAGACATTTTCGGAGTATAGGTATATTATAAGCTAGCTGAAAATGGTAAACCGGGATATAAGCTAATATCGTGTAAAAATCATCATAATCCGTTTAGTAGTCTTCGTATGAAATGTTAAGGGGATAGAGACATACGCAAATTTGAAAATGATTTCATAATATAATCGAGTTTGCTATAATTTTATAAAAATATTTAAATATAGTAGATCCGAGATATTGTAAATTTTAGTTTTGTTATGACATTATAAATTGCGTTGAACAAATTTTAACGCAATTTGAAAACATATTTACTTCATTATTACATTATTATAATTTGTCACTTACAGAAAGCTAATGTTATCATGGCTGCAGTCTGCTTTGCCGGAGTGCCGAGTTGGTAACCTCACCACAGATTGGAACAGCGGCGTGTTGCTCTCGGCGCTGCTCGACTACTGCAAGCCAGGTGTTTTCCCGCACTGGCGAGAACTAAGTAAGTCTGTCTATGACTCTAAAGCTTATTCACTTAACTTATAGCAATTGAAATCGCCACATTTAACTATCTCTTATCTAACGAGTTTTAGAAGAATCCTGTGTCTTCCGCAATGACTAGGTATTATGGTGAGTTCATATAGGAGCCCACAGCACGAAGTTGATAAATTCAGATGTTACTCTTCAGTATTTAAACTAGATGCAACTATTATTTTACAGTCAAGTACACAAACTATTTGATCTATATACTATGTTGTGGGTTTCTGGCACCAGTTATTTCATATAACCCAGCACCGGAGATACCCAAATACGATAGGAGATGCGTTACCACTGTGCAGGGCTAGCGCACAGGCAATCGCAAACGTGCTGGGCCAGAGACGACAGCAACAACAATGCCAAATTCATCTACTAACGGTACTAGGCGTGCACGGGGCGTTAGTATATATAGTGAATTCACTGACGACGAAAGCACCTGATGAAGTAATCTAAATTACTTGTAAAAAATAATGTCAGGTATTAGGGCTCCTATTTGAATTTACTCGTATGTGTGTCTGTCGTTTTTATTTATTCATAATCTAACTTAACTGTGCCCGTTTCACAAACATTGTTGCTCGGTCATGTGAGTGTGTGTGAAATCAGAAAGATTCTAGGAGTTGATGTTCCTTGAGGTAGGGTCTCTCACTGGGCGTACAGCTTTATGAAGCTGTGATGCGAGCTTCGAGCTTTTGCTCTTTGCTCAGGACAGATTCCAGGGGAGCATCTCCACTGCGTATTGTGCATATCACGCTATTCGCGGTGTGGAGGATGGTAAAAGGATTTGCACTAAGTGCGCTACAGTGATGAGTGATTGTGCCGTGTGCCGTTTTAACATTTACAGGACTGTTATGTACTAAGTACAGAAGACAAAGGTGTGGTTTACTTCATCTGTAGCTCCAAAAACGCAGAACAAAGGCTGAAATAAGGTGCATCCAAACAGTTCGACTGAAAAAGTAGCTTTACCTTGCGGAAAACCTTAGACAAGTTAAACTCCTGGAGAGTGGATGTACTCCTGCGAGTGAGTGAGGCTACTAGTAAACTCTAATAGAAATGCGGTGTTAGCAGCGAGGGTGCCAATGTTCAAGACTGTAATGTATTTGATTTTCAAACATTCATAGGCTATGGTAACCATCTGTATGTGCGGTATACCTCCCAATATTGAAAAAAAAAATATTATTCCATAAACATAGACATACTAAGTCCATGTATCGCCCCCATCTATCAAATAGACAATTGCTATAATTTTGGGCTAGCTACGATAGTGAGAACTACGTTGCACTTTATTGTAGACATCCAGAGTCACTTTTCAGTATATCGTTGCGAAGTGACATATCTGTTCCGATAAGATTATGCCATAATTTTTGTACATATACCCGAAGCATAGATTTAAAATGTTTCACTATAATCTGGACTGATTTAATGTTGGCGCTATGACAGGAATTTGGGATCGTTTCAATCCTGGACATAAGCTAGCGTTTAACCCTAACGTTTAATCCAAAAAAGGGTAAAAAAGCGATTGATATAATAAGTTGTATATTTGTGAGTTTGTGTAAAATCTATAAGCCTGCCAAAATGGGAATATAGAGGAAAAATAATAAAAACATAGAAATTAAACCTACTTTCTTCTAGTCGATACTAGTAAAAATACAAATGCCAGACCAGACTCAAAAGTGTATTCAAAACGAAATGTTGTATGAAAAAGGGTACAATTTATTATTTTAACATTTTGATTACCTTTCACAAACTTATTGTTTTATTATTAAAAATTCAACATTTTTTAATCAAAACCTGAGAACATCGCCGGAGTATACACATGAAAGTATTATCAACCTCAGGTCATACAGCGACGTTATGCCTGTGCAAAGGCGTAAATAGAATTGGTTAATTAAAAATAAAGGTAAAAATTCTTTGTTTACCATTGGGCACCGTATTTTGTCGATTTCTCAGACCTTTGGTTTTTTTTATTTCTACCATTTCCAATATTAATATTTATATATTATATATAGCTTTTAAAGTAATGTATATATATAGCTTTTCCTATCACTATACACGAGTATTTTACGATTTCTAATAACATATACTAATTATGGATGGAGTTGAAATGCATGAGTTCTTCAAGAAATGCGTGAAGAAAAGGTTTTTAGAGGCTCGGCAACGCATGAGTGACACCCCTGGTGTTGTAAATGTCCGTAGGCTACGGTGACTGTTTACCATCAGGCAGGCCGTATACTTGATTGTCGCCTTAGTGGTATAAAAAAAATTTGATAAGAACATATTTTCTGTAAAACTTATATAAACCTTTGAGATATTATATGTATGACTATAAAATTGATAAGAACATATTTTTCCTGTAAAACTTATATAAACCTTTGAGATAATATAAAAAGAAGCCAAAAAACATACGCATCGAACTTAGGGCCTCACCTTTTTTTCATCTTATTTACAAAATGTATCGATGTACACCGACTTTGCTAATAAAATACTTAAGGAACTACATTTGCAGCTCACACAAAAGCGCTGTAAAAACCGTATATAATAATAAACTGCATTTACATCATACATGGTACATACATAGCGATGACAATACAAATTCAACAGCGGCCGTGTCATTCAAGGGTTCCGTTTTATAGTGCATTGTTGCACTCACGTTTACAACCCGTGGCGTGGGTACGAGTTTTACAAAGATTTACGTTAGTACTGCACTAAGACCGCGTTTACGTCGATAAAATTCTATATACATAATTGAAATGGACGACAAAAGAGTTCAAAGTAAGTGTATCGAGCAAGAATCACTGGAGATGTAGGCAGGTGCCGGTCGCCCTAGACGCAGACGTATCGATTAAATCGTCGGTTGAAACATAAAGGAGTGTATCAGTGATTTCATTGTTTTATAGTAAACCAACCAATCAACCAAACCATTTAGAAAGAATGCAGAATGAAAGAATGACGAAGCAGATACAATGCAAAAGTGGAAGGATGTAGGTGCCGAGGAAGGCCAAGACTTATCGACCATGACCAAATTGGTCGTGTTCTATCAGAAGGTGATGCCAGGAGCCCTAGAAACCGGCGAGCGTACATGAGAAGAGCAATGAATGTTAAAGAAGCGAGTGAGATATGTAAGGATCTAGTCGCGTGGCGCTCGTTTCTCTCTGCCTACCCCGCAAGGGATTTGGCGTGAAGTTATAGATAGATATAGTAAACCAATTTAAAAAATGGTTTAGTAAAACATGATAGATTATTTGTTTTATAATTTTTACATGATAAAATAATAGGTAGTTATATATTACCTCTCAGTGGCATAGTGAAATATGCCCTGTGCATTACGATAACGGACTTAACTCAATATTTATCTATCTATATATACGATAAACAGGCGAAGTACTTAAAAAGGGCTAAATCACAATCACCTGAAACCGATGAGCATTCATGAAGAGGTTGATGAATGTAGAAAAAAAGAGGTTTTGATCGAAACACTTGGCGTTCCATAGACTCTACTACAAATCGGAGAGCGGCGTAATGGTAGGCATGTAAATCTAAGTTCCCGAAACGTTCCATTAGAGGCCCGGCTAAAATTTCCATACTAATCGTCGACCTAAACGTTGTAATAGTAGTAACGTAAATCTTTTAAAACTTGGAAAAAATAAAAAATTTCGTTTAAATCTTAACAGAGTAGTGAAGTATAGGCATGTACCACTAAATTCGTGTATTCGGTTTTATATAGTTTTTTGTAATTATCATTGGCTCGGCGATGAAGGAGAACATCGTGAGGAAACCAAGAAATTATATTTCTAAAGACGTGACCTAACATAAGAAAAATCTAGTTGCCATCTATGAACGCCTGACGGTAGTCGCTCTATGTCAAAATCAGTATCTTCGTCATGACCTTAGTCTTAGGTAGCGGACGCCCGCCGCTATTCCTAATGGATTAGGAAAATAATTAAAACTTATTGTGTATTAAATGATTTTTGTTGTGAGTTTCAGTAGTCCCATATAAATTTGATGAAGAAATGTCTTCTTCAATTCAATTCAGATATTTCAATACATACACTGGTATAATCATAACATTTTCTTTGGACTTTACTGAAGTGGGATAAAATAGCCTATAAGCACTCAGGAATAATTTAGCTCAATATTAATGAAAGAATTATCACAAGCAGATTAGTTGTTATAATATAAGTAAAGATGATATTGAAATCCTAACAGAAAGATAAGATGTACGGTAATTGTATGGACGTATTAGCAAATTTTAACAGAAACTAGTTCAACACGTCACGTTATTTCAAGCGTACATTTAATGAACGGAGAGTCTGTAATTATTGTTTATTTCTAGTTAGCCGAGTTTCTTAGAAAACATCTATAACATATCATTAAAAGAAATTGTTGTGCCAATTATTTCTCCACCTACGTCGAAGAATGCTGGCTGTCATTGTCACACGTAGGAACATTACAATTTCTAGAGAATTGTAATTTAGCTACAGTAAGGTGGAGGTCTTACCAGCTGCTCTTAAGTACATCTTTATGCCCAACCTCTGTTTCGGAAGAGCCACGTTAGCTAAACTTAGTCTCTTAAGGGACCTTAGGTTGACTTTGCTTTAAAAAACGCTGATAAGTATACTCCATTTTCTCGGTGTCACTAATATTTTCTCGTAATTTTATTGCCCCAGCCGTTTAGCCATTACTTATAGTATCATAATACTAATGGGTACTATAGAATGCTTTTCATTCCGCATGAGGAAACAATTACATATTTACTTTCCGCCCTAGGTCGAGAAATAAGTGATCGAATCATTTATTACTAAATTAATGGCATTTTTTTTTAAATTAATGGATAACTTGTGAAGTATATTTGAGAATTAAAATATTTGTTTTAGATCGCCATGAAGCCATTGAAAACTGTCGTCGTGCCATGAAACTGGCGCACAGGGAATTCGAAGTTCCTATGGTGCTGGAGCCAGAGTACTTAGCATCTCCCTGGTTGGATGAGTTGTCTGGCATGACATACCTATCCTACTTCATGAAGCCAGGCTCAGCAGGATACAGAGCTACGCTGGATTGGGTCAACTCGAGATTGGAGAGAGGAATAACGAATTTTACGGTACGTTCTAGGTAGTTGTCTAATTATCAAATAGAGAAAAAAGTGGCTTTGTGTGCCCGTAACCTCGCCAAGTTTCGCTGCTGGTTTTAATTGTATTAATCCATTTTCACACTCATATATAGACTGTTCATAAGTTGTGAGTATTTATGCATAGATACCTATTCTATATATATATATGTATAACATAACATCCGTGGCGTAATTCCTGCATGCGTCTCCTTAATTTTCAGGCAGCTACTGAAAATCAGTGGTTTGCTCTTTGAGCCGCTGCCTTTTTGTATCACTGCGACACACAATTTATTGTGCGATTACTACTGTATTTGGTGTTTGCTCATTGTTTACCTGCTAATATTTACTGTTGTGTGTCATGGAGATACAAATAAATGGTTTATCTATCTATCTATCTAAAAAAAATTGAAGGAATATTTACATATAATTTAAGAATTAAGCTATATTTCTGCATGTATATCCAAATATGATCTGATATTCATTTTGGAATGCATAAATTATATGAATTTTATTTCTAGAATAAAAGTTTTAACGGATAAGGGAGATTCAATTATAAGAAATATTACAGATCTCGATGCATGTTAGTATCCGTTATTCAAATACATACGTGTTTTGTGCATATTGATTTTTACTTCTATATACGATAACCAAATAGAATACAAAAATACGCACGATTTCTAATTGGTATAATAATTATTATTATAGAAAGTAAATCTATTAGTAAGTTTTAACATCAACGTAATAATTTGCACGGAGAGCCATTGTTATTCACGAAGCGTGGTTAATTTACATGCAATTTTGCTATCAAAGATGCTAACAGTTTCATCGTCGATGGTATCGTTTTCCGGTCCCAGTCGGAATACAAGCCGTTTTTAATTGACACCATTTATAACTGGACTGATTGGGGTATACACATGTGTCTCAATAATTTATCCTCTAGAGGAAAACGCTAATTGCGAATATTCATGCTATACAGTACGCGAACTGAGTAAAAATTGAATAGAACCTCAATTTGTAGGTCTTATTCATAAATTGACGAAGGTTGATTTTTTAACTAACCCGGTGGTTGGGTAACTAATAGTAACTAATTAAATACAATGTTTTTAATTAAACACGCAAACCTTATGTGCACAAGCATGTCTCTCTGTCCCGGTCTTAATGTTTATCTTGTATTAATTACCCGTTAAAAATTCTATAGTTCATAATAAACAAGGAACCCTTATCGTTTCGTCAATAATGTCTGTCATAAAATTTTTGACTACGTTATTATTACTTTGACTAAAGTATCCGACTGATGATGATTGAACATGATTCAATTTAATAAGAGATACAATTTTATAACACTCCTGTTACCATTGCTTGCAACATAATGTTTCTTGATGTGGTGATGTCGTGGGTAAGGCATGATAAATGCCGTTAGTTATCAAGTATTTATAGTCTACAGTAACAGCTTACCATCAGGTTTGTTCGCTAGCTTAAAAAGACTATTAAAAAGTGCAAATAATCATATACTAAAATAATAACACTGCCTCTAAAATCCGTGTAATGTAGTCCGTATATTTTAGGAATCCAAAGAAAAGTGTAACATCAATCAACGTTTGATTTTCTAATTTTCCTGTATATAAACGAGGCACGATTTTAATCTTATTTTGAAATAGGGCTTGATTGAGAAAAGATTCGACTTCAAGCGCCATTTTTTTATAATTACTTATATTCCTTTCTTACATATACTGTATACAGAACTTGTAGACATTGTAAATTATAAATGTATATGCCATATTTACTAAATTCCAATAGTCGTTTCTAAGACTAAGTATTGTCAACACCAGCAACATTATATCATATGAATACATTATCGTATTCATACACACACACACACAAACACATCACACACAGTAGTCATGCTGACACTTTCAAAAACAATTTTGAAAGTGTCAGCATGACTATGTTATGTTATGTTATGGAATATGAATTAGCGATACGCTCATATGAAATTATGGTGTATTTATAATTAAGGCTATATGCCTCTAGGTATAAGACGAATACTTAGTAACTTTTTAGATGATTATTATAATTGTATTAGGAACTTTAGTAGTATTAAATATTGAGTTGTGTAAGATAAGAAGAGAATACTCCGCATTCCAAATACAGGCATGGTTTGCCCAAATGAAAACCCTCAAAACCCATTTTATGTACAACATGATATGAAATAAAGACATTATTATTAAAAAAAAAGTCAGTCAAGTCAAGCATCGCGCGCTGTTCGTGTGGTGTGCTTGCCAATACCCGGGATTAGTTATACGGGTACTTCGTTGCCAAATACCCAGCAAGACTACTATCCGTTTTATATCTAATTGTCTATTATATATGGCCATAACAAAACATATTTAACAGTTAATATATTTAAGTTTTATTCCGCGGAAGTTAAATTGATATAGAAAATTCCATGTTACGATCAATTTTCACCGTCTGTATTAAGCTCAATATTGAATTCACCAAAATATTGCACCATCCATTAGTTTACACGAACTAACTGGTAGTGGAAGCATATAAAATGTTATATATCATTTAAAATATTTTCATGTCAGACTGACTGGAACGACGGCCGTGTTTCAAATGAGCTTGTTCGATCGATGGGCGGAGCAGCGCCCCCGCCGAGCCGACTGCGCAGAGATCCAGCCCGCTGGGAGGAGAACAACCAACAGGCCATCGATGCTGCAAAGAAAATTGGTTAGTACTCCAACATAGTGTTAAAACTGTCGCAATTACGCGATCGAACTTTCCAAATTAGTTGAATTCCTACTTCTGCTAACACACCCACGACGGAGCTTCTCAGTAAAGTCAGTCATTAGCCGGAATATAACAACCCTCCTTAGAAAGTCTTTATTTTCCTGCCCTACCTGAAGTCGTTAAAATACTTTAACGACTTCAGGTAGAGCCGAGCAAGTGTTAAGTGTGATAATTACAAATATGTACATAAATCTGAAAACACGAATTTAGTGGTACATGCTAGGATTCGAACCGAGATATCACTGCTCAAGTGTTTGTGTTAGTTCAGTAAGGTATTGCTATCGGGAATATGTACATGTACATTTAAAACTGAGGAAACTGTATTAAAACAAACCAAATGAACTCCAAAGGTTTACTTGAAATCATAGAATATTTCAGATATCCATCCTAGTCAGCCTCTACGAAGTCTTCGTGTTCTTAAGCTATTTAAGAGCCATCCTACTCTTGATCTGCTTAAGCAAAACAAAGCCCCGGGCGGAGATGGAATCCAATTTTAGCTTCGGAAAGCGGTTGAGAAATCGGTACTTAGGGTTCTAAAGTTTGCCAATTCCATCATCCTCAATAGCAAAGCGCAAGAACGTTACCTTATTGAAAAGCTATAGATCATATCTCTTCTGAGCCATGTCTAGATATAAGCTGGTTTCAAGAGTCATCATGAATCGCCTTGTACGCCCGTTAGACGTTCCAACCTTCCGAACAAGCTGATTTTCGCAAAGATTTTTCTACCATAGACCCTATACATTGCAGCATATTATACAGAGCATAACCGGCCACTATGCTTAGCGTTTGTGGGCTATGAGAAGTCCTTCGGTTCGATCGAGACCTGGGCCGTGCTCCAGTCTATTCAGCGGTATAAATGAACACGCGATTGTGTCTTACCGACTCCAGTACCAGGACAAAACTTATCTAATTGCAGAAACATTATTTTTCCGAAATGTTTTCGCCATACTCAGAGTTTCTCTACGTAATAGATTACTACTACTGACAACACTATATCTTCATTGCGGTGACTACCCCACAAGGGACTTGGCGTAAAGATGTAGAGCATAATTAATTTGACAAGACTGAAGTGTTGTCCATGTAATAGCAGAGTTTCAGCAAAAATTGTATTATTTAATTTTTTTTCACTGTGTCGCAGTAACGACAAGATAATATATCATGGTTACTTGTGCTTGTGTAACTAAAATATTGATATGGACGTTCCTGGAAATTCTAGTGTTTATTTAACAAGGTCACAGTAAAATGTCAAAAACCAGTAACAACCTGTTTACCTCCTCATGAGCACTTAAATAATGTAACTCAACACAGAAGATAGAATTCAGACATTATTCGTGTGGAGATCTAAGAATCCGAACATTCTGCGAGAAGTTTTTTAGAGTTACAGGCTATCCTTAATCCTTGATGGAAATGTAGAAGGTGTTCTATCTCTCTATGCTCACAGAGCTTAATACACGTTCTGAAGCATCCAAATACAGTTCTGATATCGCCTCGCGATTGAATACTTCTGTATCGTTACGTTTCGTTATACACAACATTATTCTACTTTAAAATGGCGCAAGTAGTACTATATCTACGTACAGTTATTAATTATGACACTTTGCTCTAACAAAGAGACAGGTGATAGGGCATACCTGTCGTTAGAAAGACATGAATATATATCTTAAAGAGATTTAAGTTTTGTGACGAAGTACGTATAGCCGCGACGCGAGAGCGTGCCCAACTGAATGCGAGTTGGGCAATTACCTTACTTTCGTATTGCCATTTTAGAGCGTGTGCGACGTATCTAAAATTATAAAAACATCTTAGCCCAAAAACCCCTTGTCGCTACAAAAGCTCAAACTATCCATCAAAAAAGACTAAATTCAAAATCGTATACAATACAGACTCGATCTCCGTCAATCCAATGTCGACTTCCATGAAAGAAATTTATCCGGGACCCTAGATACTGCACCAATCAAAAGGTTAAATGTACGGAGTGGACCGAAGTAAAGCAAAAAATTACGCAGCTAAGAGTAATCCAAGGTACCGAAAACCCTGATGCCACAATGAAATATGGTGCTGAAAAGAAGATGTCTTACATTTATATTATGTTCAAGAAAATATTACAGAAAGCAGATGAAGGACATGTTCATTTATGTTCGGTTAAATTTACATGCAATTTGATCTAACCTGCTTTGCGTGCTTCCGCCACCAATTAGTTCATGCGGCCTAGCGCCGGCCGGCACCCACCCACTACTGTTAGTACTTGGTACATGCCGACGCTGCCATGGCTGCTCCGGTAGTCTCTGCTTCGGCTGCTGCGGACGTCCGTCATCTGGAACAGAATCCGCATGCCCCCACCACCACCGTCGCTGCCACGACTGGCCTGGTCGTCGCTGCGACACGTGTTTCGCCTCTCCACGAGGCATCATCAGGCGTTGTAGACGTTAATCGTAACTTGTAGCATGTTATTCTTACGATTAACGTCTACAACGCCTGATGATGCCTCGTGGAGAGGCGAAACACGTGTCGCAGCGACGACCAGACCAGTCGTGGCAGCGACGGTGGTGGTGGGGGCATGCGGATTCTGTTCCAGATGACGGACGACCGCAGCAGCCGAAGCAGAGACTACCGGAGCAGCCATGGCAGCGTCGGCATGTACCAAGTACTAACAGTAGTGGGTGGGTGCCGGCCGGCGCTAGGCCGCATGAACTAATTGGTGGCGGAAGCACGCAAAGCAGGTTAGATCAAATTGCATGTGGATTTGACTTTCGCAAAGTAACGCCTGAATCTATTAACTATTTCGGTTAAATTGTCAAAAGCCCGTGAAAAATATTTATCATTTAAACTCTGAGTGCCGACTAATCAAATTATACTATGGAGCTACCGATTATAATCTCAAATTGGAGTTTAGGCATATGAATTAAGCCATGGCGGCAGAATTTTCGTGGCAAAGAGAAAAGTAGAAATAGATACAAAAAATCTGTGATTTTACCTAAATGGTAGTTGGTCTAAGGTGTCTACTAGTATAAAAATTGTTCGGTAAACACGCGTAGATGCTGCAGCTGCTGGCTGGAAAGGAGTTATTTGTGGTTCGTAATTTTTATACCATACGCACGATTACGGTTATTGATATTTTCAGGAATTATTTGCCATTGCCATTGATATACATATTCCCAGTCAAAATACACGACTCCACCTATTCATAAATTAAGTTATGCTCATTGTACTATGGGTACTTCGAAGATACGTATATACTTCTTTTGTAAGTAAATACTTACACTTGCTTGCTATTAATGCTGAACATATAAATGAAATGATGTTAAAATGAATGCGTGTGAATTCCTTAAGGAAATTTTAGTTGTAAATAATACTTTACGTCAATACAATTGTGAAACAAATGATAGAGGTGATATAAATTTTGTACCTTGGATCTGATCATTTTACCGTTTTCCTTTGTGAACTATGCATCAGCTACAACGGAAATAGCCGACAATGCTGGCGTCCCTCCATTGCCATCACCGCTTCGCTTACCTCGCGGTCTCATGATCGCATTGTCTGGAACTGGCGTAAGGAAAACTTTATTGGACTGTATACATTGGGCGAGATAAATTTGTCTCGTTCATTTTCTATCACTAACGTAAAGTCAGATAGCGAGTTCTTTTATTCAAAATCATATGAGACAATAAATCAATTTGCGCCGCTTCGAAAATGATATAAAGGGGAGATACTTCACAACATAAACAGTAAATATTAACATTTGAAAAGATACGGGTTCCGAAAGGGGGAGGATGAAGTAAACGATTCATTTTATAGACCAATTGTTGTTCCATAAGTCTTTGCCAAAATTTTTGAAAGCCTCAGTAACGTCAGTTTCAAACAAATTGTAAATTTGCCTACCATAATAGTCAGCATGGTCTCCGTTTTATTGCTACTTGATGTATACTACGAGTACATTTGAATTCAATAGATCATGTTTCGGTAATTATATTTTGGATTTGAACATGCTCATATTCTAAACATTGAAAGTCTTCCAAATGACTGCTTTGATTACAATTTGTCGTTCCAACAGTGATATAACAAATAGCAAAACTTAACGAATACTAAGTCTCGGCAGTAATATATGAAAATAGATAAGTTTAGTAAATATTTTCATACAGTTCATTACATCTTTACGTGTTTAATATTTTTATAAAAATATTTATATTAAAAATTATTGAACACTTACGTCGTTTACGTTTGTATTGTCCAATGCGTCCAAGACGGTTTCACAAAACATTTAATCATATCTCGAAATGAAAGATAAAAACCTGCATATTTACTAGCTGGACCCCCGATTGGAATCTTGACGTGGGCATGCACCGCTAAATTCGTGTTTTCAGATTTATAATGTAACTACATCTATTTATAACTTCACGCCAAATCGCGAAGTTGGCACAGAGTTAAATAACTTAACGTTTATATTTATTATATTAATAAATGTAATAATATAATCCTATTTTATTTAATATTACTTTTATAATATAATCATATTTGCGATTACCACTTATCCGGCGGTGAAAGAAAACACCGTGAAAAACCTCGCACGTCTCAGAAGTTATAATAATATGTCAAAAGAAATAAGACCTGATCTTTGAAAGGTTTAAATTTCTCTCTAGTTTCTGGAGGTCTGACTGCAGTCGCTCTTTATAAAAATCAGTATCATATCCAAATCCTTAGGCTTATTTAGCAGATCCCACTAATCCTAATTGATTAGGAAACGGAACTACGCTTGGAACGAGAAGAGACTTTTTCATATCCTTTTAATACTCTACTATGGAAGAGATCGCTATGCGATAAGACCGCCTTTTGTATTTAATTTTAAGTTGTCATTTTAATATGTATACTGTCTTATGTGGTGCAATAAAAAGTATTGTTTTGTATTGTATGACATTTTATTGTACATTAATATTAAAATATTCCTTCTCAAACAGGTATTCAGCCGGTACTCTCCGCTCGTGATATGAGTCAAAACGATTCAGAACACCTGGGCGTGATGGCGTGGGCTACGCAGTTCCGAAACGTACCACCGCGGCCACCTGTGCACGACATGCTGAGAGTAGCCCTAGATTCTACATCTGGAAGGGTCGGTGAAGAGGTAATGACAGCCTAAAAATGTAGAAAATCATTAAGCAATGTTCAATTATTTTCACCATGACCGTTCGAAAAACACGAGCATACAGTACTGTTAGGATGGATATGCAAATTTTTCAAATGCACCTTTATATTGGGATGCAACGTTTTTGTTTCATTAATTGCATTCATGCGTATGCGTAAGCACGAACGGTAAACAGCATTGATTCTATTGCATGTTTAATATTTAAAAAAAAACCTTGTAATAATCAACCCATGATACATGGACAGTTGCGAGCTTCCACTTCATAAATGTTGCCTCTATCTAGTTTGTACATTAGAAATGTCTGCCTTTTTATGAATAACCCCGTGACTTATGTAAGAAGTATACAGATATGCATCCATAGCGGAATAGAGGTTTAAACATTTTTTTTGAAATAGGTAGCGATATTGGTTTCAATTCATTTATTTCATGCCTTTCAACTACTATTCAAGTGTCGTGTGTTCCGTGGGTAGCATCGCTATGTACGTATGTTTTTAAACAACAAAGTCGAGAGGCGACGTTACCATAACTATACAACCCATCTAATGAAAATGGTTACCATAGCCTACGAATGCTTGCAATACAGGAAGTAATGTTCGCGCGTTGCTAACACGGCAACTCCGTAATTTACTATTAATCTCACTCACTCGCAGGAATACAACTACCCTCCAGGGTATGGATATTTGGTTGCGGTATTCTATGAGGTACTTCCACAGTCGGATTGCACCAAGACAAACAAAAATGTTCATACACACAAATGTTTGTCCTCTGTGGGAATCGAACCTACGAGCCTAGACCACCGGTCATATTTTACCGTATATACTCGTAAATAAGTGTATTCGGTAAAATATGAATACATATATATATATATATATATATATGGTAATATATATATATATTTACCAAAGCATAATTGATTCCAGTACTTTGCGTAAGGAAGCAGGAAAGTTATTTGGAAGGTGAACAATTGCAATGTTCTATAATATTATTTATTTTTCTAGACACAAAGATGGGACGATATGTAGTACATGCAGAATATTACTATCGAAAAATCGTCGTGATCATTTTATCACTCAGAACTTAAATTGAATTACTTATCCGCTTTCATACAGGGCTGCCAATATACGAATGGCATTACGCAGCTTTATTTACATTAACTTTTTTCCTACGTTTCAGACTTACATACGAGTGGAATCAATCTCTAACGAACTCTCAATATCAGATGTGAAAGCGTCCATTGTCAATCCACTAGAGCAGGAGTCGAGATTAAAACTGGACTCGCGAGGCGCCGGAGAATTCGTTCCAGAACACGCTGGCATGCACGAGATTGTGCTCACAGTTGATGATATAAGGTAATGAACGAACATTTTTCCACATTTACTACAGCTGATATACAAAGTACATAATTAACTTTTGTGCTTTTTTGCAGCAAGTTATTTTGGTGTACCGACCAAAATAAACAATGTTTATTAGGAGACAAGAGATTTTTTATGCATAAAAAATATATAGGTATTGTACACGTATCAACTTTCATACATAGTACTGTAATTCCGGAACAAAGGACATCTTCAGACAGTAGTATCTGTACCTTAACGCATGTTGCAGAAGTTGTTTGTTGTGTTCCTACTAGTGAGACCAGTAAACGTTTTACCGTAGGAAGGATGTAGGAGCCGAGAAAGGCCAAGACTTACCTACCATGGCCAAATTGGTCGTGTTCTATCAGAAGGTGATGTCAGGAGCCCTAGAAACCGGCGAGCGTGCATGAAAAGAGCAATGAATGTTAAAGAAGCGAGTGAGGTATGTAAGGATCAAGTCGCGTAGCGCTCGGTTCTCTCTGCCTACCCCATAAGGGATTTGGCGTGAAGTTATAGTAGTAGTAGTAGTTTTACCGTAGGATGCATATTTATAGATAGATTTTAGATTTTTACAATCATTGGGCCAATAGCTATGTCTGAGATTTTTTGATGGCTTCAAGAAGTACAGATTCAGTGTCAAATGTCTCATGAGTGTACAATTTCATCATATTCTATTTTTCCTCTAATTATTTATTTAATTTTAATTTTTTAGCTTTACAAAGTTTGGAGATAAAGAAGGGAGGGATTTTATAGTGTGCTCAACAAAGCGAAATAGTACGTCAGCACGGTGCAAAGATAAATAATACGAGTATATAATTAAACAATAAGTCTCACATCAGATCGCAGTTGGAGTAGGTACTGTTGGAGTAGGAATTCGTAATATAGAAGCTTGTTTTTAGTTTTTATAAATTATTTTTAACTTTTATACAACTAATGTAGCAAACAGACGTACACTGAGGGTAAACAGTTACCGTAGCCTATGGACCTTTACAAGATCAATCCGTGGTGTAATATTTACATAAGCTTTTATCAAAAGTGCTCTTATTTTAGATTATTCGCTTTAAAAAAATGAGAAATAAGGGTGGGGAAAAGGTAAAGCGTGTAATGGTATGGAAGACAAACGGAAGGATAAAGTAACAGCATCAAGGTATTTTTCTATCGGCGATACGAGACGCAGCGAGGCGAGAACTGAAAATTGTATGGCAAAATTTCAAGTCTTCTCACGCACCTGCTGCGCCATGTTGTGGAAATCATTTTAAATTATCGAAGATTGGCAAGACTGGAATTGAAATGATTATTGGTATAAGGTTAAACGATATGCACTATAGAACGCATTCTCACATAAAAAGACGTGATTTCAATTCTTGTCTCGCTTCGTCTCGTCTAGCCGTTCTATTTAAAAAGCACCTGACGGTTTCATTTTTATTCTAATTTGGTTCCCGTAATACGAAAGCTTTTAAATACTTGATACTTTGTCAGGGATAAAAAACTATTTTATTAGCACTTGCACCCCACAAATGATTATGACATGTATTATACAGTTTGAATTGTCGATATAGCTATCTATTGTTATCTCATAAAGTCATTATATTATAAATTACTTTGCTCTTTACATTCAAGTATTTATAAGATAAACATGGACTTTACACTGATCTTGGCTATTGTTAATTATAAAACTATTAATTCCCACGAGTCTACTTCTGTATTAAATTACGTAGGTATATTAATACGTGAATTATGTTTTATTAATTAGAAAATGTTTTATGTTTCCAGAGTCGATGGCAGATACTTCTTTAGAGTACTACCAAGATTAGTAATGGTGCCACCACCAGGCATGGCTCCATGCGCTGCTGGTAGCATTGTTGAAGTTTTAGTTAGTGCTACAGGTAAACTAATCAATTAAATACTTGGTACTTTAATAAATAATAAATCCTGGAATTCTAATTTTGTACGGATACATGAAAAATGGGATTACTACTATAATGACCTATGGATATCTGTCTGTCACAAGCTTCCAAAGCCAAAAGCATCAAGCCGGTGTATCTAAATTTGTATATAGAAATGGTAAATATTATTGCAACGCAATAGTCATATTAGGGGTTAAAGTATGAAAATGTCGATTTGAACTGAAAAATTTAAACTCGTTTTTTTCTAAGGTGTAACATATTTATTTAATCAAAATATTTACCCTATTTATCTATACATTGCTGCCATCTAATCGGAAGTATATTTTTTTGCCTTTGCGGTAGAACTCTAGGGATATAGATTAGACTAAACTGTATGAAAGCATTTTTTTTACCACGTAAGAAATTGTTCAAATCACGAAAAAAAATTACAGTCAGTTGGAGCAAGGTCTGACGAGTAAGGAGGATGACGTACGGTTTCTAACTACAGCTCCTGTAGAGTTGCAATGCTTTCTCGTGTGAGGTCTTGCGTTATCATGGAGCAATAATGGTAAAGATCAATTCACGAGGCCGGGGCGTTTCACTGCCAGATACGCCATCGTTGTTCGAAGTTCGGCACAGTAAACATCTGCCGTTATTGCTTGACCAGACCTGTTTTTTTTTTATAATTCTGATGTCGGGATTGTAATCAGCGACCCCAAAGACCCACGACTCCACCGTTTCATGCAAGTCTGATGGATATTTAAAAAAAATGCTGGATGAACACATTTTTTAATTTAGCATTGGTTAATTAGAGAAGGAGAAAGAGGAATTTGGGATGAATATCGCCATGTAGAGACCACCAAAACAGTTACCCTTCCCTTCTTTTGGGTTCTGTACCCAAAGGGTAAAACGGACCCTATTACTAAGACTCCGCTGTCCGTCCGTCCGTCTGTCACCAGGCTGTATCTCATGAACCGTGATAGTTGAAATTTTCACAGATGATGTTTTTTCTGTTGCCGCTATTATAACAAATACTAATAAAACAGAACAAATAAATATTTAAGGGGGCTCCCATAAAACAAACGTGATTTTTTTGCTCGTTTTTGCTCGATATTGATAACGGCAACAGGTAGACGCTTAAAATATTTACAAAATATTAAACTATATATTCACTTTAAAAATAAATAATTAAATTAAAATAAATCAAATATTTAAGGGGGGCTTCCATACAACAAACGTGATTTTTTTTGCCGTTTTTATAGATAAAGTACGTCACTCTTAGTGCGCGAGTCCAAATCGCACTTGTCCGATTTTATTGGTAAGCTTTGCTCTAGGGCACTGTTGCGGCGTTTGACCTGGAGTTAGACATTGTATTTTTTCACTTACGGTTATCGTAAAGAATCCACATTTCGTCACATGTCACAATTCGATCCAATGTACCTTTATTTATGAGTCAAATCATGAGGCACACATTTTTCATATTTTTTTATCTTATTAATTTGATACAAATGAGTCAATATTGTAGGTAAGGTAACGTTAAACCATGTCGCTAATGTCTGGGAGAACTCTGATCGGGTTCCATTATCTCCTTCAATCCAGCGTTATGCACCTGTGTGAGCGGTCTTCCACGTGGTTCGTTCTTCAAGTCGAAGTTTCCATTACGAACGCGTTTAAACTAAAAACGCACGGTGTGTTTATTAGCAGTCTCCTCTCCAAACGCAGCATTGATATTGCGAGCCGTTTCTGCCGCGTTAGTTCAATAATTTTATTCAATAATTAAATTCAATAATTACTCGGATTTTTGAAGTATCCATCTTTCCCGTCTAATTTGAATACAAAAAAAAACAATTGAAATTGGAAAATCAAATGTTGCACCCCGTGGTATTGCGAAAGAAAAACCTCATAGGTATTATGTGAAAAAAGTTTCACTCGAAAATCTCACACCATGAAGGTTTATTGTCAATTCAAAGTATCAATTACTATAAACGGCTATAAATTTCATGCTTTAACTCTTATTATTAGCCTGTATCTGCCCATTGCAGGATATACTATTTACCAAAGGGAGATTTTGTACAAAAGTCGTCTGCGTAGGTACTTCCGTCTCACCTATTACTACCGCCAAGCAGCTATATTTATATACTCGTAGCTATGTTCCGGTTAGAAGGGTATATGGATATATTGGGAGATATGGCGGAGAAATTACTGGATGCTGTGATAAAATATCCTTGGGTCACAAGATTGGCAGCGCGCGAGTAACATCCCCGTGGTGTTGCGAGCGTCAATAGGCTGCTGTGACTGCTTATCATATAATGCGGGCCGCGTGCTTGTTTGTCAATCTAGTATCATAAAAAATACTTCGTTGATGAATATATGCCATTGCTATTTTTTTGTTTTTTTGATATAGTACTTACAACAAACGCATGTTTTTCTTGTAAACTGTTAACACATTTTATAGTCTTATCTTTAAACAGATAACTTAGGTATAACAATATTAATTAAGTTCTATCAATATCCTTTAATACATGTATACTTAATACTGATAAATTAATTAATTTATCACCCCTCATCACTTAGCCTTACCGATTGTGTTACTCCCTCCATACGTGTGTCTATGGGTTACAGATACCATCTCCAACCCCTCCCCGATTACAATTGACACACGGTTATGCAAATATTACATAAATTATGCCCCCTGCTATTTGAAGTTTCTAGTTAGTTGAATAACTAGCTGCACTCCACGACTACGTTCACGCGTATCCTGGTATCCCGTGAGACCCATTTTTTCTTACTTTCTTTCTTTTTTCTCGCCTTCTCATAATCGTATCGTGATATTGATTAGCCTTGAAACTTACTCAAGAATTGGACTATCCAATGGAAAAATAATTTTCAAATGCGACTAGTAGTTCCAGAGATTATCGCGTTCAAACAAACAAACTCTTCCGCTTTATGTATTAGTATTGATGGCAGCTGTGTTATTTCCTAATACATTGAGTTGTTAGGATCCTTAACTAGAAAGTTATTAGACAGAACTAGAAAGGTGGAAAGTTTTGGTTTAATAAGAGGCGCGTTAAATGTAATGAAAGTGGTATAAATGACTTGGTACAGAGAGACATACGAGTGATCTTTAAATAAATAAATAAATATTGTCCGACAAATTACACAGCCCCATCTAGCCCCAAAGTAAACAAAGCTTGTGTTATGTGTACTAGACAACTGATAAACATACGTAAATATATACATATATATTTTGTAAATACATACTTATTATACATATAAATACCCAGCCAAGACAAACAGACGTATTGATGCACACAAATGTTTGTACAGTGTGGGAATCGAACCCACGAGCGTTGGTGTCAAAGTAGCGTAAGAGCGCGTTGCACCACTGCGCCTCCGAGCTCGTCAAAAAAAGGTTTCGTTTCTTTCTTTCACGTACAGAATTCTAAAACAAAATATCGATAAATTACTAATATTAAAGAAATGTATAATTTTAGCCAGATTTTACACACATGCAGACATGTTTAAAACTAATAAAACCATCTTTACAGGAGCTCCTAGACGTGAAGATATCGACGTCACAGCACATTCTCCAAGTGGGCGAGCAGTTCCTTTGCAGGCTCGCCATCCTCCACCATCTGCACCAGGCACTACTGCCTCCAGTGCCACCTTCCAACCAGACGAAGCTGGAACCTGGACAATTGCTATCACTTACAAAGGAGAACACATTCAGGTAAAAATAACCTCCAATAATACATTTCTGTATTTTAATGAGATATCTCACCAGATATGTCATACATTATGGCTTGCTATAGTGCACTGCAAAAATGTTATACTGACAAAGTATGTACAATTTGGTTAAATTAAAATTACTGTGATCCATGCAATCAATATCATTATCATTGTTGCTAACACTCAGGAAGTGTTAGAATGGTGGAGTGAATATTTTGGAGAAATGTATGAATATGCCTCGAACGCTGGCAATAATAGTGAGTCTGATACTTACTCCACGTTGCTGGCGTCCGATGAAGGTAATTATGGTCCTATGAATGATATTGAATAGTCGATACGAAGCTTAAAAAATGGAAAGTCTGATATGATCACAGCTGAGATAATTAAACTAGTTGGCAATTCTGGTGTTCTGGTACTTATGCAATCTATGCTGGAGAACTGCAAGGGTCCTAATGGACTGGAGACGCGCAGTCATCGTACCCTTGTATATATAGGCAAGAGATCACGCATGAACTGCGCCAACTATAGGGCCATCAGTTTGATTAGCTTAGCAGTAAAAGTATATGAAAGGAGAATGAGGGTGAAATCTGATGAAATGCTGTGGGAGGCACAGGGAGGATTTCGAAATGGAAGGTGATGTACGGATCACATTTACTCGCTCCGCAATATGGTAGAGAAACATCTGGCCTGGCTATAGACCGGAAGGTTTTCTGCGGTTTTGTGGATCTTGAGAAGGCATTTGATACGGTTGTGCGAAAGGAACTGTGGCGCATATTGCCGAGATATAGGATTGACGGTTCACTGCTCCGTTCTGTGCAGTCCACCTACAAGGATTGCTCAGCATGTGTGCGAATAGATGGCAACATATCACCCAGGTTTGATATCAAAATTGGTACTATTAAATGCGAAGAAAATAAAGATAATGGTATTTGAAAGAGAAGAAACCAGAATCAAACCAGGTTGATGATCAAGTGTTGGAACAGGTACCTTGGATGCGCTTTCAGCAGGGATGGAAGGTACACCGCAGATGTGGAAAGACGAGTGACGCTCCATTCACACCATTCCCAGCAGAATAGTGTGAATGGAGCGTTGGGAAAACTTCGTGGCAGTAAAAACTTGAGCCAGAAGCTTCACCAGTGCTGGTCCCAACGCTTACTTATGGAAGCGAGAGCTGGGCATGGCAGAGAGAGCATGAAAATAGAATAAACGCGGTCGAAATGCAAGCGTTTCGCAAAATTTGTGTCATGTTAAAATATGAAGAGGCATGCTCCGTTAGTTCGGGCATGTAGAAAGAATACAGAATGAAAGAATGACGAAGCAGATATACAATGCAAAAGTGGAAGGATGTAGGAACCGAGGAAGGCCATGACTTACCTACCATGATCAAATTGGTCGTGTTCAATCAGAAAGTGATGTCAGAAGCGCTAGAAACCGGCGAGCGTGCATGAGAAGAGCAATTAATGTTAAAGAAGCGAGTGAGGTATTTAAAAATCGAGTCACGTCGCGCTCGATTCTCTCTGCCTACCCCGCAAGGGATTTGACGTGAAGTTGTAGAATGCCTCGGCTAGATATAACAAAGCATCATTTATTTTCAATAACATGACTTATTTATTTCCTAAAAATATATTTGTGGGCGTCATTACAACAGAATTCATTATTTACAAAAAATATGAATTGTTATTACAGTTCCATTATAAAAATGTATATTTTGTTGCTAAGAAAGTATGAGCGCTTCCTATCTTAAAAGTGGCAAGCCAAAGTGCCAAAACAAAAAACATTTCGAATGTTTGAACGCTGTAAATCATCTGGTGGAAGTTAGGGGCCACAGAAAGGATCTGGATATAATGAATTATTAACAGTATTCTATAATACATGTATATGAACCAGCCGTCATACGAAGGTAAGAAATGCGTTTCAAGTAACTGTCTACCTTTCGTAGCTGCTCCCTACGAAAGGACACCGCCTTTAAGGTAACGAATACACATTACGTTCTTAGTTACATAATATACTACTTACACTGAAAATCCTAGATTTGTCAAAATTACTTAAGTTTACCGGCTCTCAACACTCAATCTTAATGGTTCTATATAGTAAGTTTTTTTATTATATTTTACTTCAGGAGGCATGGAGGCATGCCAATACAGAAAGTATCTTTCACATGTTGCTGTTCTTCTTTGTAATACAGCAACTCATTATTGGAACACAACAATCCTCGAGAAAATTGTTACTTGACTGCGGTTTTCTGTGCAGCAGAGTTACTTCCCCAGTGGGGTTGCTTTGATGCGCCCTACTTCTTCGGGGTGGACGTTTGCAACGGGAGTGACGACAATAGGCCCCGCGTGTCGTACTTACACAGGTTGGTTCAGTTGGGTGCATCGACGGAACACCGCGCAGCCTCTCCCGGCCATGCCCTTCTCGTAGAGTCCAGTGTTACTAAAATAATCTAGTGTGTGGACCTTACGGGAGGGAGCGCGCTGGTGGAGCGGCAGTGTAGTGTAGATCTGTGCGATGAAGCACTGTTGTCCGGCGTTGATGTTCCTGGAAATGAAGAAGTCTACCAATATTCTGTTCTATTTTGTATTGTCTTGTTTTTCAAACTATCTTTTACTTTTTATGTACTATGTATATCACTCCCAACTGCGAAGCACAGCGCAAACTTCCTCCCGTGTGCACGTGTACACAAAATGGTGTAGTTCGTCATCCATCACGCAAAATCCACAACGTGACCGGATTAATTACGGGGCGACTACGCCCCCCGGAGCCTTACCCGAGCGATGAACTTTTTCGAGGCTCGCAGTCACAACAAAAAGCTGTACACCCGTGATGATGACACTCTACCTCTTGTAGGTTAGCTTTACTATTGCTATCTATTGAATACATACAGCCGAGACCGACAATTTAAAGTGCCGATAAGCAGAGTGGTGTAACAAATTTTATTAAATAAACCACACAATTTCGCTACAAATCCCGTTAGAAGCGGTCGTGCAGGCATAATGAGAGTAATCCAATCTAGTAAATATCTGCTTAGTAGAATGAGCATAAATTATAAGGCACCCATAATTTATAATAAAATTCTAATGCCCATTAGGTGAATAAACGATGAAATCTGGACCCAATGTCTTCGTTAACGGAGGTGACAACCCTATCAAACCAGTAAACAGGCTATGGCCGACGTTGTTTAACTTGCGTGTTCAATTACACTGAAATGCGCATGGTCAATACCAGTACATCAAAAGTTTCATCTTCGATGAGGATTATCAAAGGTAAAGTGAAAGTAACGTCTTGTAAATTTCAAAGAGTATGCTCATATTACTAAAGCTACGTTGTCTGTCCGTACGTTTAAGGTTAAAAATTAAAGGAAATCCGTACAAGAAACGTCTTATTTGCGGTATTTTTTTAAAACGGTCGTATGAAACTCTTCCTGTTCAACTCGCAATGGTCCATTTTTTGTGACTGATACGAACCTGTGCTGACTTCTCCTCGGTTGATTGCTCGCTTTGGTCATTCGTTTATTAGAGGAGAAAAATATAATTTATATCGTCTTCTTACATACTTACAAATTGTTGAGTCGTTCACAGATAATAATCGAAAAAAAAACAACTTTTTCTATTAAGTGGGGTCTTCAGTGAAAGTTACATAATAAAAATACAAATTCACAAAATATAACAACTAAACGCTGTTTAAAATAATAATTTTATTAAAAAAATGCTTATCTGTCACGTATTATCTAAAACAATAAATAACAAACTGAAACAAAGAAAAGAATAAACAACTCGATTTATTTTTTTTGTCCGGCTATGGCACAATTCGGATTAAACTATACGATACTTTTGTTCTTGCGTAAAACAAGAAAAATCTTAATCAAACGTATAATTCGTGAATCTCGCTAGTTTACGTTTTAAGTGCAGGCTTCACTGGGAGTGAAGCTAGGCAAGGTCCTTAAAGCAATCTTCTCTCATGTCGCTTTCTCATCTTGTCATACGTGGGTTTACACCGCCAATCAAAGAGCTAAACTTCGCTAGCAATGCGAACTTGCAGAGTTTTCAGTATTAACCCACTACGCTAAGTCCTCATAGATGTTCGACATGAGCACAACCCTACATAAATCTAAGCCTCGCTTTCAAGGTTGCATAAGCTTTAGGCTCCGCTGTCGTATCTTAATCTATTGTCACAATTTAGTAATGGTATTCGATCTTATACCTCATTATATAATAAAAAGAAATTCTCTACTACTACTAAATTAAAAGATGACGCAACACAATTATATTCAAATGAATACAGATTATACCTAATTAGACAAATAAATAAGTATGCTTTGTATGTATATACAATAGTTATGCAATTCAAAATTAGACTGAAAAATAGACCAAATGATAGTTATGCCTACATAAACATGTTACATTCTTCTTAGCGTTATCCCGTTTCCTAAACTATTAGAAATACGGGGTCCGCTGCTACCTATGCCTTAGGATTTGCCGAAGATTTTGACATGAAACAACTGCGTTAAGACCTCTACATCCCAGAGAGAAAACCAGACCCAGGTCACATGTGACCTAACCTAAGTAAATCAACCAAACACAAGGTATGGTTTTCCCGCTAGGTTGGTCTGGCGGCAGTCGCTTCATGAAAGAATCGGTATCCTCGCCAAATCCTTAGGCTTAGATAGCGGACACCGCCTATCCTAACGAATTAGGAACGCTAAGATGGTGAAGAATTGTCAGATGAATGACCCACTGTTGTGATATTGAAATTTCATTCCAAAAGCTACAAAATCAATGTTCACGCTAAATGGCTACTTTCTAGTGGTTATTACCAATTCATTGCTTGGGATGTGGCATGCGCCACAGCCGACTTCCCTTGCCAATCCATTTGTATAATTTCACATTCAGACTTACGTCACCTTTGTTGATAAGTTAGAGATGCCATAGTAACAAAGAATGACGCGCGATACCACAACAAATGACGCAATACCAAATATACAAGACATCAGTACCGGATTTAATTTCCGAGTAGCTCCAGGCCATGTAGATCAAGGCCAAATCAAAACAGATGAAATGAATCATTATCATACAGAAGATAAAAGCTAAATATTTTTATGTAACGGTACGTAATAAATTTGTGTTAACGCTTGTAGACCGCGTTGGCAATGATGACGTAAGAAATGGAGTTGGTTTAAAGAGATCATCATCATCACACCGACCCTTACTCATCATCCCACTGCAGGATCTCCCTTCAACCGAAGGGGTTTAGAGCATACTCCAACTGCTGCTCAAATGCGGATTGGCGGAGGCCAGTGTTCTCAAGCCGCCCGAGGGCCACTGACTTAGCTTAACGACAGTCATCTATCGAGAACAGCCGGGACCGACGGCTTAACGTGCCCGGAGAAACTTGAGATAGATAAACCCATCTGTAGACAGGCTGCGGTCAACATTGCTTAACCTGCATGTTCGTTAGAATGACACGCGCAACGACGCGAAAGAGATGAAATGAAAGAGATCGTCGATGTTAAAATAAGAAGAGGCATGCTCGGTTTGTTTGGACATATAGTATGAATGCAATAGAAGTCACGAAACAGATATAGAACGCGAAAATGGGAAGAGGTAGGAGCCGAGAAAGACCAAGCCTGACCTACCATGACCAAATTGGTTGTGTTTTATGAGAAAGTTATGTCAGGAGCACTATAGAAAGCGACGAGCATACATAAAAAAAAAATTAATTTATATAATTACAGGAAGCTCTTTGCCTACCTCATAAGGGATTTAGAAGGTATATAGTAGATAGATAGATGTAATAAAAAGATATTATCTTTTGAACTTCATCTTTAGTACGTTAGGTAGGTGAACGTTAGCAATACATTAAGTATCACTCGCGCGATGCCACCTCTGCTGCTAACAGAGCAACTCCTTAGGAGATTACTGGTGACCTCGCTCACACGCAGGAACACGACAACGCTCTAGGGAGTCGTTTGGCTGCACACGATGTGTTTGCCCTGTATGGGAATCAAACCCACAAGCGTTGGTGTCAAAGTAGCGTTACTAACCATTGCACCACTAACTTGTCAACAACTCCCTGCGGTTGTTGCATCCTGCAACTAAGTAGGATTACCTGTAATCTCCTGCCAGTAAGAAGCAGCTGGTAGGACTGGCAACACGCGATTGATACTTGTATTGCAAGCGGTCATAGGCTACGGTAACAGTTTTATACCAAGCGAGCCGTAACCTTGTTTGCTACCGTACTTTGCATAAAGAAACATGATATCCCAATGCAAACAAATGGAAAACTTAGGAAAAGCCTAAACAGACCTGAAGGAATATAAACCCTATGCATTCATCAGTCCTAAAAAAAGGAAGTACACGGAATATGGCTTAAGACAGGTTGGGAAGTGTGACTGGAAGATAGGAGACAAGGTTTAGAATAGTCGACGGGCCACCGGTGTTGCCACACCCTTTATAAGATAAGAACCTCTTGTGGGCGACTAAACTTGATGAAATTAAATCGTACGAAGCATCAAAACTATGTCGTAAAAGCTAAGACCTGAGCTTGATGTGGCTGTGGTAATGAGCATGTTCTAGAATTGCGACTACAACATGGTCCTTGCCACCGGCAAAGTCACTAAAATGGTGTTGCAACAAGGCGGCGAAATCTACAGTGATATTTATTTCTGAAGTCATCTATCTGGACCTTCTCGAAAAACGCTGTGCTCTGGAGTGCGAAGCTTAAATATGTTACGATACAAGTCACAGGACTGATCTCACATGAAGTATTGTTGTCTGGCGTCGAGAAACTCTTTCGAGAAACGAATTTCTTTATCTGCCATTGATTCATGTTCTCTATTTTAATGTTATTCAAGAGGTAGACAGCGGCGATAGCAGTTTAAAGTTATGATCGTCAATCTTATATGAAGACGTCAATCTCATATGAGCTAGGAGTCACTTATTGACAAGCTCAGGCTTAGGCTTTGACTTATATTGTTATTTTGTTCTGCGATGATGTTTTCCCAACCGCAAAATAAACGCCATGGAGCAAGCATTTGTAGTGTAGCTGTTTTTGATCGTAGACGCATGTGACGTCAACGCATCATTGACGCATATTGCAGAATTTTCTCCAAAATTACGATCCTATAATATGCACCCATATTCTTACATAACCAGATAACATATCTAGGTGATCATAAAGATGCGATGAAGCAACTGAAATTCAAGTCAATTAAATTGCAACCATTCTCTTCCAACTTCGAAGTGTAAAGTCGTGTGCATAGCCTACCTCTCTTAGCCTATCCAATCCTATCCGGTTTAGAATTAGAATACGTTATCGTTACCTATCACGTGTTGAGGTCAAGACGCAAACTCGTATGACTGATATTTGTCACCAATCAGCAGTGTCGCGTATATCTTATTTTTTTTTAAAAAAGAAGTTATATATTTCGTCTCTCAGCGCGATAAGTTCTCCATTCAGTCGATCGTGTGATCGCGCGTTTGCAGCTGTGAAATATTCTGCTATAACTTTTGTTTTTAGTTACAATGGCGCAAGACTCTTACGAAACGTTACTAGAGTCTATTAATTTTAGTGATTCAACATTCAAAATATCTCTATTTCTTGTCGCATTCAACCCTATTTTTTGGAATTCTGTGAGTCGATTAGAGCATTACACACATTTCTTGACCAAAAGCATGAAAAGCTCTGAAAGAGGCTGCTACGTTTTGGCCCTAACTGTATTCAGTCTAGGCATCGTCAGGAACTACTTCTTCGAGAAAGCCCTCAGCAAGCAAGCAACGACAGCACTATTAGAAACAGATGCGGTAAAAAACACTGGAATTATGTTGATAGTTATTGGACAAATATTGGTATTGTCATCCATGTACAGATTGGGGATTAAAGGAACGTATTGTGGAGACTACTTCGGGATCCTAATGAAGGATAGAGTGACCACCTTTCCGTTCAACGTATGCGCGAACCCTATGTATCGAGGGTCCACGCTTTCGTTCCTTGGATTTTCATTGTTGGCCGCTAAACCTGCCGGATTAGTAATCACCCTGTTGGTGCATATCATTTACGAGGTCGCACTGAAGTTTGAAGAACCATTTACGTCCAAAATTTACGCTAGTAGACAATCGAATCCTGTATCAGCGAAAAATCACGTATCGTAAATAATTGTATATTATATTATATTGTAAATAAATGTATGTTAATTATTTCAGTTTATTTGTTACGTTTTCGTACCCGAAGAATAAAACAGGATATCTGTTGATTGTATATCTGCTATCTGTCCGTCAATGTGTCACTGGTAACTCGTAAACATATTACCTTGCAAAGCCTTTATACATAATTTGTGTAGAATGTTGACTCAAAACCAAATATGTAATTTGAAATTCAATTATCGTATTTTTCACGAGGCCGCGTGCTAAAGGCGAATTTTATTCCTTATGGTGCGTTATTATATGGAACTTGTTTAATATCTCTATTATTATATTTTTCATTATCTTTTATCTTTAAAAGACACTTATGGTACTTCGCTGAAATTCCTTTTAGAATATTTTTTGTTGAATCTTATTTTTAATTTTAATATTTTCCCTTAGCATATATGCATTTTGAGCTCATTTTAAATGCGGCACAAGTATATCTTTATTTATTTTTATGTACACAAACAAATAAAAGTATTAGTTTTTTGAATTTTCTCCTAACAAGTCTAGTTAGGAATTTAAAAGATCTACCATAAATGGTACTTATAACAGCATACGTACCATTTATGGTACTTAAACAATAAATACTGAAATTATATTTTATTTCTAATGTACAAGTCGATTACAAGATGTGACTAAATCAATAAAATAAAATTAAGTACGGAAAAGAGATTAAGCAACGATAAAAGAGCGAAGTGAAACTCGCACTTCAACCGTCTTTTATTTTTCAATATCATGTCGAGAATCAAGTAAAAGTTGTTAAGAGTGTTCCGTACCGCACTTGTAACTGGTTATTTTTTTTACGCAACGTCGGGAGGCATGTATGCATACGGGCCACCTGATGTGAAAAGCGGTTACCGTAGCCTATGAACGCTTGTATTACATTAAGTAAGAGTTAACTCGTACGATGCCACTTCTGTTGCTAATACAGCAACTCCTTAAGAGCTTACTGGTGATCTCACTCACACGCGGGAACACGATTACCCTTCAGAGAGTTGTTATTTAACTGTGATTTCGATGGGAGAAGTACTTTCCCAGACGGGCTGCATTGATGCGCCCTCCTATTAAAAATACCCAAGACAAACAGACATGTTCATGCACACAAATATTCGTCCAGTGTGTGTATCGAACTCACTGTGTGCCAAAGTAACATTATTAACCACTACGCTAACGAGCTCGTGCAAATAGAATTTCTGTAGTAAACTACCATTTAATTTAAGTTCTATACGTTATCCAAATTATGTTGGCTGTAAATTTCTTCGCAACCGAAAACATCACAACATTGCCTAAAATTATTGTTCAGTTTTTAAGTCATATCCGTTTGATTTTTGCCTGCCATCCAAAACTTTATATCAGAAATCTCAGTCCGTAAGCAATAATTACTTCCGTAGGTAAATATCACGTCGGAATATATCCATATTGTATCTAGCTGTAATATCCAGCTCATACACATCACAGCTTGCATCGCGGCCTGCATATAAACCCAAAAAAAGTGACAGATATGAGTAATGATTCTTTACAACCTAGTTCAATATTATGTCTTATAAAAATGCAGAATGATCACAAAATATAACATGAAATCACTGCAGAAACGTTATTACGGTGTAATCCCGAACGTATTGATATTTGGCATTACTGTAATACTAATATATATTATGCTTACAATTTATATATTAGTATTACAGTTACATTATTGTTTTTTTTTTTTTATTAGGCACATAGTTCCCATTTTTTTGCCTATGTATAATATTATTTCCATATTTCCAACTCTATTTTTATACAACGTTGGGAGGCATACGAACTTCTTTAAATTCTTCAATTAATTATTTAATTCATTTAATTTTAATTCTTTTAATTCCGTATAGCCGGCGATACTGCTGCTAACACAGCAACTCCTAAGTAGTGTGCTGGTGACCTCGCTCACTCGCAGAAACACGATAACCCTCGAGGTAGTTGTTATTTGGCGCCGGTTGTCTGTGATGTCGAGGTACTTCCCCACTCGGGGGGCTTTTAAGCGCCCTACCTCTGATATGTTGTGTGAGAATCGAACCCACGAAGCCTTGGTATTATGGTAGCATTGGTAATCACTCCATCACCAGGCTCGCCAAAATTCTTTTGGGGTAATCCTATTTTGTCATTTTTTTACGCTCCACCTTACGTGGCGAAATAAACGATTTTCTTCTTCTTTCTAACGAGCGTTGGTGTCAAGTACCCGTTATTAACCTCTACGTCACCGAGCTCTTCAAATACATTTAAATCGTCGTCGTAGTCGATTATGTATAGTCATAAATACATAAAAGATGACACATCACGGGTATGTGGATTCAAATCTAGATAAGTAATATAGGGAAACTCTGTAGACGCATTCACCGGCATATATGTGGAACGCATTCAAAAGCAATTAATGCGTTCCACATATATTTAAAATCACTGAAATTATTACCAGTGTCCTGTACGTATATATATGAAATGTATCAATTGAATGAAAAAATTTGGAGTTTTACTTATTTTTTGAGGACAACCGGTTGTAGACTGATAGGCAGACAGACACGCGATCTTAACAGGGCAACATATTTTGCAAGGGATATGGATTTCCTATAAATGAAATAAACCGGGCAAGTGGGTGTTGTTGTTGTTCTTGTATGCCCTCTTTAACATTTAATGTTTATATTTTATTATTTATTGTTCTACAGATCATATTAATACAAATTGTGTATGAAAAATTACAAGTCTGCCTAATTCGGTCCAAAAATACTGTGACAGATGGACGGACAGACAGACAGGGCTAAGTGATATTGTCTCGTTGGTACCCTTTAATGCGGAACCCTAAAACACTGGAAAGCCCACTTCTTGTAAGGGTAGCCTCATTAGTGTCTAACATTATTTTATTTTTATTATTTATTGACCTATTGTTGATACGGCGGTCATAGTTATCTATGAACGCTGCATCGTATCTTGTCATAGCCAGCTTAGTTTTTTATTTTGTGATTCTTTAAGAACATCACCATGTTCTTCAAGGATCAGAAAAGAAGAGCTTCTCCGTGCTCGAATGCTGACGGGGATATGTACCACTACATTCGTGTTTTCGGATTTATATACTTATTTATCACTTGCTCGGCGGTGAAGGAAAACATCGTGAGGAAACCTAACCTAACCTAACCTAGTCTAACCTAACCTAAGGAAGATCTGGTTTTCCCTCTGGGTTGTGGAGTTCTGACGGCAGAAGCTCCATGTAAAAATCAGTGTCTTCGCCAAATCCTTAGGCTTAGGTAGCGGACCCCGACAATCCTAATGGATTAGGAAACGTATCCCGTTTCCTAACCCATCACGCGAAAAAGAAGAAGAACGTCTCCATGTTTTTCTATCTAGATGGAGAACCAGCCTCTCAGTAGTTGGATTTAATCGGAAGGAAAGCAAGTTACAGCCATATCTTTTGATCACGTTTGACTAAGAAGATTGATTTTTTCACTGCTCGAAAGGATTGCAGACCTGAGTATTTGATATTAATTTCAACTTGATGGCTCCGCCCGTCCCTGACAAAAAGGGCCTTGAAAGACCGATAGACAGACGGGCAACAAAGTGATCCTATAAGGATTCCGTTTTTCCTTTGTGAGGTATGAAACCCTAAAAAAAAGGACCACGGCAATCGCAACGCAAATGTTTCTGGCAAAACGTGTCGTATACGAACCACAGGTCAACACGTTGCGCCAGTCAAAACATACATAACTGTTGTATTGCGTAGTGCCAGGGGGCTTAGCAACCAATTTCTGCGGGGTCAGTCAGTCAGCGTTATCAATCCCGGACTAATCTAATATTATGGTCACCCGCTGATGTCACGTTTAGTCCTCTTAGATAAGATATTATTATTTATCTCGCTCAGGTTATGTCTGTCTACGTATAGGGTCAACAAAAGGGATAGAACCAATTTTCGCCGGTTAGCCGACGATGCTTGAACTGATTATGATCGACACTAACTCTGCCACGAGTACGATAAACGCACGAACTAGGTTTTGAGACTTTTCGAGATAAACGTGTTTTAAGTTTTTGTTTTGCTTGTATCTCTGGAACTGCACGATATGCCAATATGAAAGTTGTAACAAAATAAAGGGAAAGATGCCAAAAATACAAGAAACTCAATTATATTTGAATATACTAGTTATAGGAACATAGTAGTAAGTAAAACTACATTCGAAGTTTTAGTTAATGTATTTATCTATCTATCTTCACGCCAAATCCCTTACGGGGTAAACAGAGAGATCCAAGCGCCATGTCATTCGATCCTTACATATCTCACTCGCTTCTTTAACATTAATTGCTCTTTTCATTTACGCTCGCCAGTTTCTAGGGCTCCTGACATCACCTTCTGATAGAACACGACCAATTTGATCATGGTAGGTAAGTCTTAGCCTTCCTCGGTTCCTAGATCCTTCCACTTGTGCATTATATATCTGCTTCGTCATTCTTTCATCCTGCATTCTTTCTACATATCAACACCGACACCGTCTTTCAGACCAACCCTGCTTCTAACCTCATCATTTAATCAAATGAATGCATTTATGAAACTGTAAACCTGAATCTAATAAAGGAATTGTGAAATGTCCCTTAGATAAATTTGGAATACGTAGGAAATACCCACATCAAGCCAAACAGATATTTTCATGCACATGAAGTTTCTCTTGCACAGAATTCGAACCCGAAACGAACGAACGAACATTGGTATTCGACCACTGGGCTCGTGTTTAAATAGGGGCAGCACATTAACCTCCCTATATACATCAATAGGTATTCTTTAGGGTACTTCATGTGGCGAACCAGCTTTAATGTGGAATAATAATATATTTTCATTTGTAACACTCATCCAATATGCCTGCGATAGAGTAGCAACTGTGTGCATTCAGACAGGTACGATATGTAATTAAGTTGGTAACGTAGGTATACATGCTGGTAGATAATGCCGATAACCTACTGAGTTTATTGACTGTTTTGATACAATAAATACTAATAATTTATGAAAGTGACATACAATGTATAGATGACAATTTACTGACATTCATAATATACTCGACTACAATTCGGACACAGCTACATTCCTGCGTAAGCCACATGACTGCCGACGATGACTAGACCACTGCCTTACTATCGAGGCTTGGGTCATATCGCGACCTTAATGTATGATGTCACATTGTCAACTACTATTTGCGTATAGCTTGCAATATAGATATCGCATATGAGGTAAACTGGCATCACTGATTGCCAAGACATAGATAGATATATAGAATAAGCTTTAATTACATAATAATTATTACAGGAAATTTCTTAAAAAATAGTAAAACATGAATATTTATTATGCAACAAGGCGGCCTTATTGCTAAAAGCAATCTTTTCAAGGCAACCTTAAAGTAACGAATCTGCGTACAGAGAAGGTAAGGCTAGCAAGGAAGGAAAATGTATTCTTATTAATATAATTACTTATATAGGTGTAAATATATACATAGGTATACATTTGTGTACAAAAACTAAATAACAATACATATATAATAAATAAATAAATAAAACACATATACATAATATACAAAATATACAAACATATTTATATTTATACATACTTAATGCCAGTGTACAGCAAGTCATAAATAATGGTTAGAGTAAGCGTACTTTAAAGCTAACAATCATCTATTGATACCTTTACTGGTGATTGTAATATTTTCAATAATTTTTCATAAATATAATAATTTCATTAAATGTGTAAAGTATTGTGGCGGTCTGATAGGGTACTCATGAGAGTTCACCACCTCCCTCCCAACGGGTCCCGGAGGGTGCCGCCCACGGATAAATGGTGTGGGTTAGCCCTTCTTTTCTGGGTCTACACCTTCATGGGCGAAAAACGAAAAAAAAGTGGTTGATAGCATATGTGTGGTGGCTCGGGCATGTAGATAGAATGCAGGAGGAAAGAATAATGAAACAGATACATAATGCGATAGTGGGAGGAAGTAGGAGCCGAGGAAGGCCAAGACTCAACTACCACGTCCAAATTGAGCGTCTTTTATCACAAGGGGTTGTCAGAAGCAATAGATACCGGCGAGCGTGCTTGAAATTAAATATTGAAGAAACGGGCGAGGTATGTAAGGACCGCGTCACTGGTCTCTTCTCTTTGCTAACAATGCAGGACCGGGGGTTAGCATATAGATAGATGATAGATCATAATCTTCTTCAAAAGCCAAGTATCCAGAATAGTGGACTTAGGAGACAAATAAAACAAGAGTAGTAAAATGACATCATCATCTAGGTACTAGAACAATTTTTTTCATGTACAACGAGACATTCAAGCACGTCCATGTTAAATACAAGTCTCACAACGGGTCAATCAATCGTTATATCTTGTTATGTTATTGAAGCAGTTATTCAACTTCGTCACAAATTGTTTCCTAATAACAGCTCCCTACCAACATTTGTAATGATCATCATATCAATATTACACATTTAGGCATTCGTTTCTATAATACTAGCGGACAAGACGGACGTCCATGTAAAATATCGGAACTAAAATTGAGTATGAAATTCAGATGAACTATTGACACTTGATCTTAACAAAAATTTACACTTTTAATATAAATATTTTGCAAACGGATCACTACATCCAAAAAAGTTCTTCCCACACCCTCGATATTTTTAAAAACCCATCTAGCGACTCCGCATAATATGGGGTGGGTATAAATAAAAAAAATCATCCTCACTTTACGTGTAGGGGAGGTACCACCAAAAAATTTTTTTTCCAGATCTTATTCTACCACTTTATCAGCATAGTTAATATGTATATACTCGTACATGCCAAACTACAGCTTTCTAGTATCAAACGTCTCTGAGCCAGGTCGCGTACAGATGGACAGGGCGAAACTATAAAAACACTGCAAACAATAAACCTCCCATTTTTGGAATCCAGTAAGAAGTTAGTAGACTGCCCGATCAAATAGAAAAACATCAAACGCAGTAACAAAATTTCGTAAAGAAATCAGAATCACTGCGGCAGATGCCGCCGTTGATTTTTAATGTTCAAAGCGTTAATATTCAAAGTGTCGGTCAATCGTAAAGTTGCTCCAATCGGGACCAAAATCAATATTGAGGGGTTTTAGGGGTCTCCGAATCACGAATTAGATAAGGAGGACGTGAATATAGTACGATTTTAACTTGTGTTGCGTAGAAAACGATACATGAGCGAAAGTTTTTATTCGTATGTTTCAAGTTCCATTAAAACATAAACGCATACATTAAAAATGATAAATTTTGTTAAGATAGTAGTAGGTAGGCATGGAATATATATTATAAATAAGTTTAACACTATTTTATTCCATGTAGTGAGGATGCCACTGCGCGACGCGTGCCTTTCCCTCATTGACTTATTATTAAATAAAATAAAATAAATGACATGAACATCTTACAATCCAAAACTACAAAAATTTAATATTTACTTTCAACGTGTCATGTTGTGTTCATTGTTCAATATGTCATATATGTATAAGTCATTCTAAAAACTTAATATGTGTCTTAATAATATTTTTTACAATTAATACCTACTACTACATCTTCAGGTCAAGAAGAGACTATCCATCTATAACCTCACGCCGAAACCCTTGCGGGGTAGGCAGACAGAACCGATCGCCACGTGACACAATTCTCACACACTTCATTCGCTTCTTTAACATTGATTGCTCTTCTCAAACACGCTCGCCGGTTTCTAAGGCTCATGACATCACCTTCTGATAGAACACGATCAATTTGGTCATGTCAGGTAAGTCTTAGCCTCCCTCAACTCCTACATCCTTCCACTTTTGCGTCGTATATCTGCTTCGTCACTCTTTCATCCTACATTCTTTCTACATATTTGAACCAACAGAGCATGCCTCTCCTTATTTAATATAATATTTTAGAGAATATAATGATAACTAAATAATTTTTTATTTTATTAATTATTAAGGTCTAAAAAGGGTTACGTCGCTAGCATACTCATTAAGGTCTAAAAAGGGCTACGTCGCCAGCATACTCGGCACAATGCCATGCCGAGTATGGTGGCGACGGTACCTCTCTGTATAGTGACATTACGTTGTGCAATAAAGTTGTCAGCCCTTCAATCGTCAATATGCACTAGGACCCCACGGTTCACAGATCCCGACTCCAAAGGGAACTAAATCTTATTCCTGCGTGCTAAAGGATAGACATAATATATACACGCTAATACCAGAGATAATACACGAGTATGGTGATTAATGATAAGACACTGAACTGTGTTATCATTAATCATAGGTCAAGGCTACCTCGTGTGAATTCCTTTATCGCGATATGAAGTAACATATATGTTCCTCTACAGCACTCTCACCTTACCAAATCTCATTACGATCAATTCAGGGTGTATAAAAAGATAACAAACAGACAGTTAGTGCTACTTTCACATTTATGATACTGCTAGCTATTGTCAGCTGCTTCCCCATTTCGTGGCGATGACGCAAAATTTATAATATCAATGCATGATCCAGATCCCAGAGTAATATTTACTTACTGCAGTTAAGTCATGGGTTTTCCGACGGAGTGACATTTGCATTTCTAACCCTTGGAGGGTTCTTTTTTCAATTTACGTAAATTGAAAAATCCAAACTATTGTTATGTTCTAACTACTCGTAAATATATTAACTAAATACTACGAGTAATAATGTAAACGCGAGAATAACTCGGTCTGCTCAGTGTCTGTTGATTATCTTTCACCAATTAACCCCAAACTGAAACATAATGCAATTTGGTAAATAGGTAGTCTTGGATCTGAAGCAAAAATAAAGACTACTTTTTATCAAGATAACGGAATCCTCATGCAAACAAAGCAACGCACAGAACCTGTCAACGTTTAAATGATTTGACTCAGCCTTTTAGCCGAGTTTTTTTTTTATACTATCCTGTATATAGCCTGCCGTTTACAGTTGCTACGGTAGCAGCAGGCGTAGTAACTTCCGCGCGCTACTCCTTATATTGAAAACGAGCATACTGTATACGCTTCACATCAGATGGACCACATGGATTTTGTCAGTTTGACCTAACTTATTAAAAAAATAGGTACCTACCGCAGCTTTTGAATGCTTACGGCACCAAAGGTGTCAGTTGTGCTTTGCCAACCGCGTGAAATGCATTTCACAGCTTTTTTGAAGAGTCTCATATATATATATATATATATATATATATATATATATATATATATATATATATATTTGGTCTCATTCTCTTTCTACAGACAAACGGTTTAGATGAATGACACTAAAAATATGTTCTGGTACTTTTTTACATTATTGTTTTTATAAATGAATGTATTATATTTTCTTCACAGGGCGGCCCTTTTACTTGCGAAGTATTCGACCCCGCTGGGGTTCGACTCAGCTCAGGCGCGCTGGAAGGTGCTGAGCCCCTCAAGCCTCACTCCTTTGAGTTGGATACCAGTGGATGTGGCGTCAAGGGAGACCTGCAGCTGGATATTGTTCACGACAAACGCAGCGTCATGTGCGCTCTTGAAAAACTCTCCGCTACTAAATATCGCGCTACTTTTATGCCTAAAGCACCTGGAAAACATAGAGTAAGTCTTTTTTATACTAATATGAATGCAAACAAGCACGTCCAAGAAAATATTTTTCATAAGACCTGTGTCCAAACCTAAGAAAGGTCTCGTATACCCACTGGGTTGTAGAGGTCTGACGGCAGTGAAACGTGATAACGCTAAGAAGAAGATGAATGCAAACAAGCATGCAGCGCATCAACCTAACCCTATCGAGAATAAATAGAAAGAACAAGTTTGAACAGCCGTAAAGCGAAACTATGGCCAAGCTTTGTCATGACCGTGGGCCGCGTTGCTCAATATGAATATCTTACTCAATTAATAACATCTATAGATTTTTGTTGTTTTAAGAGAACGAAGGTATATCAAAGTAGCCCAACTGGGGAAGTACCTCCGCCTTAGAAAAACCGCATTGAAATAACAAGTCCCTGGAGGCTTGTTATGTTTTTGCGAACTCGTTAGGTCACAAATATATTCTTGGGCAGCGGTTGTGTTAACAGCGAGCATGGCAATGTGCGAGTGATACTTTTTGTATTGCAAGCGTTCATAGGTGAAACCACTAGTAAAACCACTTTACGTATTCCTTCGTTGTACCCACTAACCTCTAGTTAATTTTGAGACTTTAACAACTTTAGCGTTTTTTTTGTGGCACTATATTTTGTGGTGTAACGCTTGTAGACCGTATTCGCAATGATGATGTTAGAATTAGACTTGGTCTGAAAGACAGTGTTATTGTTAAAATATGAAGAAGCATGCCCCGTGGGTCGGACATGTATAAAGAATGCAGGAGGAAAGGATAATGAAACAGATATACATCGCGAAAGTTGAAGGACGTAGGAGCCAAAGAAGGCCGAGACTTACCTATCATGACGCATAAGAAGAACAATGAACGTTAAAGAAACGAGTGGGGTTTATAAGGATCGAGTCATGTGGCGCTCGGTTCTCTCTGCCTACCCCACGAGGGATTTGGCGTGTAGTTATAGATGGATAGTGTTTTATTTAACCATAAATATTTTTCAGTTATACATTTATTTCAATGGTTATGATGTGCACGGCTCGCCACACTTGTTCCGAGTTGGCTCCAGGTCGAAGAAACCGCGGGAGAGTTCTAGTCCTTCGCCAGCGTACATATCGCCGAGGATATCTAGCCCAGGTACATATTTTGTTAACTACGAAGATCTATTAAGTTTGCCTAACACAACAAGAACTGTCAAAGCATCCTTTATTGTTCAAGAAGATAATTTTTATGAAAGTTTTATTTTTATTACGATATATTTTATTTTTCTGTTCTATCAGGAGGTGATGTCAGGAGCCTTAAATTCGGCGACCTTGCATGAAAAGAGCTATGAATGTTAAAGAAGCGAGCGAGGTGTGTAAGGATCGAGTCACGTGGCGCTCGGCTCTCTCTGCCTACCCCACAAGGGATTTGGCGTGAAGTTTTAGCTAGATAGAATGTTATGAAAGATAACAAACAGAAGATGCAGCCAAAGAAAGAACCAATCGTTTTGGGTTGTTATGTTTCTTCAAGTTAGCCCTTCCATCATCAATTTCTTCATGTGTTATAAGCGTTCACAGAAAATAGTCTGTTTGTCTGTCACTATACGTAGTACGAGAAACTAAAATTTAAAAATGCTAATGATAACCATACATTTTCAGTAACCCGCTTACGGTCAGAGAGCCCGATGAATAATTACAATTTATATGAATCTACAAAACACAACACCAGCTCAATGGATCGACGTGAACAGCGACGTGACTCCGTCGATTATTACAAATCATACAGCTCAGATGTCAAAGACAAGAGTTATGACGTCACAGATTCCGCTTATTCCACCTCTAGAGTTAACAAAAAGGACGGGTTCAGCTCACGATACGGCTCAGAAAGCCCTAGAAATATGACGGCGAGTCCTATAACAACGAAGCACCTTGGAAATGGGTCTAGGTTAGACTTAAATAGATCGACAAGTCCATTTCGAGCAACTAGTCCATACCGAGCGACTAGCCCTATAGGCAGGACTACAAGCCCACTAACGAGGAAGGACAGCCCTTTGAATCGAACGTCGAGTCCAATTAACAGGTGCGTACAGCGTACGATATTACATTTGGTTGACAGGTTCAATTAAAGCGTTGAATGGACTTAATTAAGGTCACAGTTTATTAGCAAAATATTTCACGTATGTAATGTACATTGCCACAGAAAAAAATTTGTTACGTAACCATTTTTTTGCGTATATGTTTTTGCAACATGAGTTTTTCTGAATGTTAAAGAAGCAAGTGAGGTGGGTGGCTTATGGCACTTGATCCTCTCTGCATATAGTTTTTCTGAAGGAAGTAACGTGATGAAAAATATTTCATTTTCATTTTTAAGGGCCCGTATCTCAAATGCTAAAGAACGGGACTTATACGGTCACACGGTATCAGTATATATGTCAGTCTGTCATAAAGCATTTATCTCAGTGTTAGACATACAAACGTAAAATTGCCTTTCTTACAGAGAAGTATACTGAAAAGGTACGTGAATGAATTCTTCATCTATTCAAATCAAAAAAATTTTTCCTTGTGAAAAAATGCTAAAACAATGCCATGAATACACAAAGGTAAATAGGCAGACAGAAAATAACAAACTTACTATTTTGTATTTACTATTTCAAAATATATTGTATGCACAAATTCATAGGCTACCTACAATCGCTTTACACCAGGTGGGTCGTATGCTTGTATAAAAAAAAGTGTTAAAGATTATGACGAACAAGGAGTAAAAATTTTTTTCGAAGTTCGGCTTTACTCTGTTGTTTTCTACTTATGTTCTCAGCCAGTGTTCCGCAAACTTTTTGTATTCAAGTAACACCATCCAAATCAACTAATTTTAGATGTACACCACAGAAAAATCAAATGTTTGTGTAATGTTTATTAATTATTAAAATCAATATAATAACTTTAACTTCAACTTAGACGATCAAAATTTGGAGCTATCGTTTATAAGTTCGCTTAGCTTCCATCCGTATTACCGCCTTAACTTTCTGACGAACTATTATTTTTTCAATGGTACACCTGTTAATGACCACCGTACACCAGCGTGCCACGTCACATACTTTGAGAAACACTATTCTAAGCAACAGTGCAGAAGATACTATCTCAGTTCATCGGGAGTTATCGGTTTCCTAATAACAACAAGTAATATAGATGAATTTTATATTGCTTTTATGCCTACAAGAATACATTTATCGCTTAGGTATTACAGCACTTTATAGTGGAATACATTTATCACTTATTACCGTACTGTATATTAAAATACAACACAAAAATAACACTTTTCCAATTCGTCTGTAAATCAATTTCAATCAGTTCTCAGTGGGGAGTGCATAAATCAACGCGTTTTAATTTAAAGCGAATGCATATTACGTCACTGCATTGGTTTTCATTTCAAAAACATTGCTATTATTGTGTTTATGTACTGCAGTTGCTGCTGCATTGAGGCACTAGTATTTTCTTTAGCTCATCGTTCCGTTGCCAACCATTTAAAGAAAACATAGACTATTTTCTTTTGGCCCCCCGGGATATATTTATGAGTATAAATATATCCCGGGGGGCCTAAAGAAAATAGTCTACTCAGAGTCCGTAAAACTAAAGACTATAACTGCGCAATTAATAGTAAACTCAATCCTTTTTATGATTGTATGATAATTCCTTCTTCTTCTTCGCGTTATTCCGTGGGGCTTTCATTGGATGATTGGGGAGTTTCTACCTAAGTTTAAGTATTTGGTGAAGATACTGTTTTTTATATGGAACGACGGCCGTCAGAGCTCCACAATCCAGAGGGAAAATCAGATCTTTCTTAGGTCGTCTTTCGAAATATAAATTCGTGGGCGTGTTAATTTCCTCACGATGTTTTCCTTCACCGTCGAGCAAGTGATAAATATGTACATAAATACGAAAATACGAATTTAGTAGTAGATGACCCCGCCGGGATTCAAATTGGGGACCAATAGGTCAATAAGCCGGTTCCTTATACACTGGGCTATCTTGATTGCTCTTGATATGATCATATGATAACATTTTCTCTATTTTACATTTAATTTACATTTTAGCTATATATAAAACATTATCTTAGTAAAGCCTACATCTCAGCAGAAGAATAATAAGTATCAGATTAGTGCAACCTACGAAGTATCTACGAAGATACTTTTAACACCAGATCTTAAATAGCTGTTCAGTAGGTGCAGCTGATTCGTTTTTTTATCTGACCTAGGCCTAGACAAACCCCGCCATCTACCGAAGTTCGTATAGGCAATTAAATAACTGTGATAATTAATTAGTGATAAAAATAAGAGTAATTTCTTTATTCTGTCCTCATTAATTCTACCTATATCAATCATCTTTTTTTTATGAATGGAACCTTTTCATGATCAAATTCGTTTTGTTTACTGCAGAATGAGCACGCCTACAAGCCCTGACCAGCGATACAGCCCAGTGACTTCAACTAAACGTGTGGTCGAAAAGAGATCTAACTACAAGTATAGTTCGTACAGTGGCTCCCAGGATAATTTGGACCAAGGCAGTCCTTACTCGTCACTTGAAACTGACCGCGTCAATAGACTTGGAAGTCCGAGTGAGTATAACAAAGGAAGTACTAGTGAATAAAGATTGAAACCTATTTTGTTTTTCAATTTATTGTAAGATTGTATGAGGCAACTATTGCACTGCCAATTTTCATCATAGTTATATGTTATTATATTTGTCATCATAGTTCAGTTTATAGATTGTGTTCTTCATACGTTTAAATTACATTATGTGATAGTAGAAACTTCATTCGTCGACGTACAAAAAATAATTGAATTTAGCACTATGAATTACAATCAAACTGTACAGTTTTGTAAATTCTGATTATCATTACTGTAAATTGTTACGAATTAATACACTTTTAATCAGTTGCATAAACATTCAATACTATGCAATTTATTAAACGTGCAATTCCATAATATAATTATGTTAACAAAGAGTTATACTGTTTTGTTTCTAAAATGCATTTGTAGTCAACAATTGGGGTTTTTGTTTGCTGGCTAAAGACAAAATACATTTCTTTCTGTCCAAGTTTTCTGCACAATTTTAATTAGAAGCATTAATTTGTTTAGGCGCAGGTGATCCTGGAGGAAAACCATATCACAGTAGACGGGACTCGTGGGACGCAGTAGAGAAGACCAGGCAAATGATGAATGCTAATAGGTAACTGTTGTCTTCATGTTTTTAGTTTAGATTCATGTATTTAGAGAAAAAGCGACTTTAAACGTTATTAGAGACACTGGGTAATACTTGTGCTTATGCCATTAAATAGCTATTGACATTGCTTTAGAACTAATTAGTGGCAAAAGCAAAAAAGTCAATCACTATATCAAATCAATTCATGTTCTTATACGGCAAATTTTAAATGATCTTTAAAAATTGATTAAGACATGTCTCTCGGTACATGCTGATAGTAATCGTTCGCTTATCGATAGGGTGTAGTTGTGATGACCTTTGCTGTACAAATGAATTATTCAGCAATTTTAACAATTAGATATATTATGTGAAATGAATTTATTTATCGAAATGAAATACGAATAACGTTAAAAAGATACAAGCCGTATGACTAACGAATGGACAAACAGACAGGCAACCAAATCAATAGGTTTCCATTGGAACCCTTAGGTTACAGAACCCTAAAACCCGACAGAAAATAAGAATCAAAATAGGAGATTCCATATCAATCATCCAGACAACTATTAGGAAAAAGAAATTCTCTTGATTCGATTATTATGGCAGTCGATTTTAGGAATCCTTACTATTAGAAGATTTAATATTATGTCACTAAAATGACCTTACCGATTTCTATAAAAGTTTATTGTATAGTCACTTAATTACTTCGCATTCTAATCAGTGCAATAGATCCACTAGTTAGATCTGAGCCCTCTGTACTACAGGGTTTCATAGACAAACTAATAACAATGGTATGATTTTTTAAAACTAACGACTGCAGTTTGCAGAAATACGTAGGTTCTAAAAACAAATTATCGATACACAAGTAAATATAGCACTTCACTCTACCCAGTGCTGTGTAGTTCAAACTGTTTGAAACAGTTTTATGTAGTGTCATTACAGCATGTTAAAATTAAACTTGTCGTTCAGCTTGGAGCCCGCTGGCAGCTCAGACCGCTATGGTCAGAGCACTCTGGATCGCGAGACGAAGCGCAACACGCAACTGAACAAGTTCAGCGATTTCTCGAGGGATTCCTTCAACAGGCAACTCGACCGGTTGGCCGACGATCGAGACTCAGACACGTACACTAGTCGAGTGAGTTGTGAATACAATTTGTATTGTAAACTGGGGCGTGTTATGCCCGTGGGGGTAATCAAATCGCTGTGTTTATTGAAGCAATGGACTATGTTGCAATATTATATGTACCTATTTCTTCGTTTCGTATTGTTTTTTTAACAATTTTAAATAAGTTTCTTTTTTACTTCATAGTTCTACATCAACTTATTTATTTTTCGTTTATATACTTTCATACGAGCATACGGCGCGCCTGACGCCACATTAGCATATTAACCTTTGCAACACAAATACTAACTTACACTTTTCTTTTTCTTTTTTCACTGTAATTACTCCTCAAACGCATCCTGACTTTAGTTCCTCGTTGAAATACAACAACGTTTCAGGGATTTTTTATTCAGCTGCGGTTTTTTAGATGTGAAGGAACTCCACCAGTTAGGTTTACTTCTATTTAATGTCGCTACAGGCTAAGGCGCAGGGGTAGGTCCTTTTTTCAGCAAGATCTGGTTTACTAGTAGACAGAGTACATAATCTGCAAGTGAAGTTGGCTTTGATGCTAATATAATGATGGCAGTTAATCCGACGACGCGCTGATTCTAGATCACATAATACCTAATTAATAATCCTATATAGCTAGACTGTGGCGATACTATTTTTTTAATGAGATGAGGTGCTTGGCCAGCTTACGTGTTAACTTGCTACTTTAACGTCAAGATATGTAGTGTTCGTTTGCCATGCAAGACAATTAATGTGCATGATTATTTTTGTATTATGTTGCTCTGGGAGATTTTATTCGCATTGCAAGTCTATCTAATATTTGCGGTACAAACTTTACTCAATTCGGTACAAGATGGCATAGCGTACTCTATGTTTGAATTAATGAGAAACTACTTCTTGTTGTCTGGCTAACCTTACTGTACCTTAGTAAAACCACAGTCAATTAACAATTCCCAGGAGAGGTAGTCGTATTCACAACCCTCTGGAGAGTTGTTATTTTGCTACGATTAACTGTAATAAGGTATTTTCCTAGACGATTTAGCAAATACCAATACCCTGACGGGGTATCAAATACAAGAACCTCCCAGGGAATTGTTATTTTGTTATGAGTAACCGCGTAAGAGAGTGAATATAGTCAGGCAGCTAGTAGAAAAGCGAGAGTTGTAGGCAGGCGAGGAATGGTACGCCTTGTATTATAGACAACACTTTTCATCAGGCCGACTATATACTTGTTTGTAGCGAAGTATAATAACAAATCCCCGTAATAAAATTTGTCCCTAATTTTGCAGAAGAACTATATACTCGTAGCATAATAAGATCCTATAATATTCTATTTGCTATCATCAGCAGCGGACAGATATAGACTGATAATGTCTATATCTGTCCGCTGCAGGATATAAGCAATAAGCCTAAGGCTTTTCATCATATATGTACATATATAAATATACTATATTTGACGAGCCGTCGATCGAGTAGTTAGCAACAACTACTTTTACACCTAAAAATCGTGGGTTCGATTCCCACACAAGACAAGCATCGCATGTGTGCATGAAAATGTTTGTTTGTGTTGTACTGGGTGTTTTGTAAGTGTTTTACCTAAGGATGTAGTTATATAAACAACGTATTTGTGTATATTTATCATTTGTTTAGTATCCAGTCAACAAGCTTCGCTTTACTTGGGACTACATGGTTGTGTAAATTGTCCGCTCGATTCACCACGTCCAGACCCTTACGAATTCTCGATTGAACATCGATCTATCTAGAGAGAAAAAGGGGGTCTAGTGTTGTGTATTTCTCCTCCTCCCCCCAACAGCTCATCCGCCATCACTGCCTCGGCAGATATAGCCCACTGTCTCTTATTGTTACTTGAATCAACAACTTTAATAATATACATTTTTTTTATAAACAGCAGGAGATCAAGCGCGAAGTCCACGAAAGTTCATATGTGGTTCGTGATTCGTCGTACAGCAGCGTGGAAGAGCGCCAACAACAACAGCAGTCTTTTTTATCCAATAGGCCCCCCCGCGACCCTAACGGGGGGGCCCGCTCTGAGACGGACGCAGCACATGCACGTTTCAGGTCCGTAAGAAGGGACTCCTTACCTATTGATTTAATAACTAGATTATACCTTAAATATATGTATATATAGGAGGGGAAAAAATTCACTTATTTTAAATGCAACGTCGGGACACATACAAGCATACCCATACCATACTCATCTGATGTAAACTGTACACTGTAGCCTATGAACGCTTGCAATATTTGAAGTGTGACTAGCACGATGTCACCTCTACTACTAGCACATCAATCTCTTAGAAGATTACCTCGATAGAAGGTAACTTCGTTCATTCGCAGGAACACAAAACCATCCAGTAAGATGTTACTTGTCTACTGTTTTCTGTGAGGTATTTCCACAGTTGGGTTCTTTAATGCGCAGAAACTATCTTAAATTTTCATAAATTAAATTATATCGTAATAATGTAGTGCTGTTGCAATTTATCTCGCAACTTGGCAGATATTTTTTTTTTCTATGAAGCATTTCTTGAATTAGACTTTAAATAAAAATGATATCGAAACATTGCAACATAATTACGAGTATATGGGGACAATTCAGGATCTACCTTAACAATTTAACTTATTCAAATATGTATATGAATATATAATAAAAACATAGTAATGACTTTTTAGTTCAATTATTCAATGACAATTCTAGGTCATATGTATAGAAGATGGACTAATGTAAAAGTTCATAATAATAAAAAAAACAATCTTGCGAGAATAGGTAGTAATATAAAGTATAACACAGTACATTCTTACATAGTCTGGAAAAATAGAAGTTTTTGAGCGATATCACATCACACAATCTGGTGATGCAAATGAAATTCAGTTTCGAATATGTTTTGTATATTCGAAATTTCTTCTCTACTTCAAAATCTTTCTCGTTTGCCCATTGTTCGAAGTGAAGTAAACTACCAGAGCGCGATATCTTCACTATTCGCTGAATGTATGAATCTGTCGAACTGAGCAGACGTTGTAATGTGGTTGTAAATTTTACATCGCCCGCCCGCACTGCTGGTGGTACTATTTTTATTGTGTGTTAAATAAAATATTTCCTCCACGAAATGAATGTTATTGCACTGGAATAGCCATGCATAAAATATTTAATCTGAAAATACACACAACAGCAAATATGGAATTCATTTTCATTATTTCCAAGTAAAACCTAGTTCTTTTTCCAATGTTTCGAATATCCAATTACGCTTTGTGCAATTAATGTTTCTATGAAATGTCATATTTTCATCATCGAAATATAACGACCAATGGGGACTTTTTTCCAATTTTAGAATATTCAATAAAACTTTGCGTAATTAACGTTTCTATGAAATTTCATGTTATCATCATCGGAATATAACGACCTATAGATAGATGTACGCCTTCGCCATTTTCATCGATAATTTTTTTATTAATGGTGCAATGTATGTATCTACAGTTCTACATCCTCTACATCAACCGTAAATGCATCCAATCGAATATGTTGTAGGTAAAATTAAATTAAAAGAGGTAAGTCGCAATAAAAAGCAGTAATAGCCCAGTGTATAAAGCATTGGTTTATCAACGATGACGACTGGTCCCCGGTCGAATCCTGGTACCACTAAATTGTTTCCACACTTATGTACATATTTGTTCGTCGGTGAAGGAAAATATTGCGATGAAACCTTCATGTTCCAGAAATTATACTCGTATTTCGACAAACGCGTGATCTAACCTAAGAAAGGTCTGATTTTCTTTCTCGATTGTGAAGGTCTGACGGTAGTCGCTTCATGTAAAAATCGATAGCTTCACTAAATCTTAGGGTTAACTTGGGGTTAGCTAGGGGACCTCGTGAATCCTAATGAATTAGGAAACGGGATAACGATAGGAAAAAGAGGTATCATGTACATGAGAGCATTCGTACTGGAGAAGCATCTCCATCAGATTGTCGAGTGATTAGCAATGGTTACTTTTACAAGACTCACAAGGGTTCGATTTCCACACAAGACAAATAGTTGTGTGACCTACGGAGTTTCAACATTTTCTAATCTAGATTAATATCGCTCGTGCGATATTTCCTGTAAGTATTGCAAGCTTTATTAGGCTACGGTAACCACTTTAAGTACGTAATTCGTCCGATATTGTAAAAATAAAACATTAAAGCATATTATGCAGCTCAAATACTGACTGTTTTAAAAATAGTCATCTCTTTAGAGCCAAATTGAACTGCATAACGTGGCAGAATATAAAAAAACGCAACCAATTCAACGTTATTTTTGACGTAGGTTTGCTTAAAATACGCGCAACACAACGATGAATCTAGTGGTTGATTGCTTAGTAGTGATTACTTTAATTATAATCATGTACAAGACGATTTGTATGTCGGTTACTCTTGCAACTAAATCTAATGACGACTCATTCCAATATCGAAGTATTATGTAAAATGTCGTAATCACAATATAACTACAGTTTGGAACTAAACCTCTGTAACAGTATCTAGTTCAACAACCGGTCATCGACATTAATTATTTCGTCTTTACCTTACATATAGAAAAGTCCACAGGTTACTAGGATGCCAAGTGCCTTAACACAAGTTACTTTCAGACTTGTAGTGTAATCTAGGCGAAGATCTTTATTTCAAATTCATCATTATAGTTATTTTACTAGTATATAGTATTCGCGTTAAAAGCTTAAATTATATCACTAAATTATACATCTATGCTACTAAATTATATTATGTCCACTAATTTTAGCTGTATTCTAAAAGATGCTTGCAAGTCAAGAAGCAAGTGTCAATTACCACCACTGCTAAAGGAACACTAGTGTCGAACTTCAGGGGACCTCATTCAGTCGCAAGGAAAAGCGGTCTTGTTATTTCTCCAGTAGGAATGTTCCTAATCAATAAAACAATTCATCTTTCACATAAACATATTTCATTCACTCCGAGCTACGATCCCAACCTTAATAAACAGATAGACAAAAGCATTTATTACTTTATGACATCCCTTCGTGTCGGGAGTTAACAATCGCCATGAAAATTCTCTACGCATTCACTAACCTATGAATTATTTGTTGCAGACCAATTCAGAGGGATAACAATAGAGGCGCCAAAGGAGTTATAGTAAAACCCGGTTCCAGAGGAACGGTGGGCCAACCTGTTGAATTTATAGGTAATAAGACGAATACCTTCGAACATCTGTTTATCTGTTTAATGGAAATACGTGCAGATTCGCTCTACTCGTATTTACTGCATAAAATCTCAATCTCATTCATTATTTACTAGTTGGTAGTATGCGATATTATAAATTGCAGTCCGTATCTCAAAAGGAAAAATTGCTACACTTATGGTATCTTTTGTCGTTTGATCGTAGGCCTTTTGTGACAACAGCGTAATATGTAAAATTGAAATATATTATGGCAAACTAGGGTTTGTAATCTCACAGAGACCAGTAAAAAAATCTAATTTGTAATTAAGTTAAAAGTCATATACATGACCCCTTATCTACTTGTCTTTAAATCTGATACTTATGTAGGTATATTGAAAAGCATATTTTATAATATCATATTAATATATTAAAGTATAATAATAATCTTTTTTTTTTAATAGTCAATAGCCCAATAATTTCCGACACATTCGCAATAGTCCCAATACCTGCCGTTATCTATTCGTGGGTATATTGTCCCATTGATATACCCTGGAACAGTAGGCTGATTCTACTAAAAAACTGCAACTGCACTGCAGCGCGGCGTGTGTCGAAATGCGTACATTTTGACGTTTCGTTAAGTGATCTGACAGCAGCGACGTTTAACGAAACGTCAAAATGTACGCATTTTGAGTTTTGACACACGCCGCGCTGCAGTACAGTTGTAGTTTTTTAGTAGAATCGGCCTAAAGGTCGCAGCAGGTATAATATATACATTATACCAGTCTTTTCGAAGGGGCCTCAACGCTTTGGATCTATATCCCCGCGCACGCCTATCAAATAACCGGGGTTAACACCCGTGATTGGAAAGATAAATAATAATAAATATACCGTGACATTAATTTTATAATATCATGATACGGAACCCTCAAAAAAAGAAATTGGAATCCTTATAAGTAGGATATGCATCCAGTTTTAGATAGAGATTTTATGCTTTAATATCTTATCTTATTTGTGGTATATCCGGTTCTTTAAAGGTATTTTAGGCATTCAGAATTAGTACTACAGTACTAATTCAAAAAGGTAGGGCGCATCAAAGCCTCCCGTCTGGGGAAGTACCTCCACCTCACAGAAAACCGCAGCCAAATAACAACTCCCTAGAGGGTTGTTGTGTTCCTGCGTGTGAGTAAGGTCACCAGAAAGCTCCCAAGGAGTTGTTGTGTAAGCATTAGAGGAGGTATCGCGCAAGTGATACTTAATATATTACAAGTACGAAATATATTAATAGGCTACGGTATCCGCTTTACATCAGGTGGGATGTATGCTTGTATGCCTCCCGACGTAGTATAAAAAAAAACTAATTTGTATTGAATATCAAATATTTAGAATCTTATCCGTTAATTAATATCAGTATGCCCTATTTACAAGATCACCCACATCTCTGTCTGTCAGTCTGTCACTGTCCTTTATCTTCAATATTAAAATCTTAGAAATAATGCGAGAAACCCTTATAGAATCGCTTTCTGGTCCCTCTATCTGTCTGTTTGTCAAGAAATGATAAATCACAACCTAAACAGTACTTCCAGTACCTAGGACCAAGACATTTGGCAAAGAGCAAGGAATCATAGCACGAGTTTTGTAATCAATCAGATAAAAAAATATATTACAATCATTTTAGTGTTAAAAGTTTTCACTCGATGGCAACTAGACTATATTCATCTTGTTGACATTATGTGTTAGGATGAGAAATTATAATTTACTGTCTACCAGAAACGGTGTATCAAAACGAAAGGTATACTCATTAATTAAAAAAACAACTTTTACAATGACATCAACATCGAAATCATTAAAAATATTTCAAGGCCATATAAATTGTTTAATCAAATGATTACATCTGTATGGTGATCTTATTATTCTTGAGTACCTTGAATAGCTCCCAGCCGAGGTTTTTCCAAGGGACTACGGCATGGAGTTCTTCAAGAAATGCGTGAAGAGGTTTTTAGAGGGTCGGCAACGCATGAGTGACAACCCTGGTGTTGCAAATGTCCATAGGCGACCGTGACTGTTTACCATCAGGCAGGCCGTATGCTTGATTGCCACCTTAGGGGTATAAAAAAAAATCTTTTGCAATTTGATAAAAGGTAAAAATTCTTTATTTGCCGTTGGGATTTTTAAAACATAATCTTACGGCATCTTTTTTTTCTTTATACAACGTCAGGAGGCATACAAACTGATGTGAAGCGGACATTGAGTATCAATCGCGCGATGCCATCTTTACTGTCAGCATAGCATCTGATATAATTCTGTTAGTTATTATTATTCCTGTTTTTAATCTAGCATTTGTAACATACCTTGTGTATTTTTATTAGCGATAACTCAACAAGTCCGACTCTTAAATAAAGTTTTTAATGAACTAAATAAAGTCTATTGTATTTGCATATCCGGACTTCCCAAATCGCTAAAGCTAAATGCCATCTGAGAAGTCCGAGAATGTTTTATGGCGGAAACATACTTGATTTACGATTTTTTTCTTGGCAGTCTGTTGAGCCTCTTTTTCTTGTTTAGAAATGAACGAAACTGTTAGAAATTTCTTATGAAAAATGCTTATTTTTCTATTGAAATAAATAAAACGTATCTCAAAAGTACGTATTGATTTCTATTAATTGTTATTTATACTATCATTCTATTGATAATCTTTTAGGTAATATGTTTTGTTTTCATGAATTGTTTTTTAAATATAATTATGTTTAAAAACCTTTCAACTGTGAGTGGCACTCGCGGCCCGAAGGTTCCGTACCATCACTGTGACTAGATTATTCGACTATGGGTGATTAGGTGATTACACTTAGTCCATTTCTTGTAATTATTTTATTGGTATTGGTAAATATCCATAGGTTATTTTTTTTTTATATACTACGTCAGGAGGCATAAAAGCATACGGCCTACCTGATGTAACGCGGGTACCGGAGCCTATTAACACTTGCGATATATTAAGTATCACTCGCGCGATGCCTCCTTTGCTGCTTACACAGCAACTCCTTGGGAGCTTACTGGTGACCTCACTCACACGCAGGAACACAACAACCCTCTAGGTAGTTGTTATTTGACAGCAGTTTTCTGTGAGGTAGAGGTACTTCCCCAGGCGGGCTGCTTTGATGCGCCCTACCTTTCTTAAACTATGGTAACTGATTGCCATTACTCCACTATAATAATATCAACAAGATAATTATAAGATTTGCATAGAACGACAACTTTTAGAAGATAATAGATATTGATAACAAATAATGTCTTTTACTTGATATGTAGATACAGAATGGCTGCCTTTAGACGCACTTTCATTGGTACCATGGTACGAGGTTAATTTGTTTGTGTATGAGACTTAATTCTTGGCAAATCTCATAAGCCTAGGACAACTCAAGTAGGTACCCTTAAGATTTCGAATTATAATTACTGTAAAACACAAAGATATACAATACAAACACAAAAAAGATCAAAGTGAAAAAAATCACTAGAACACAAATTAAAACGCAGTAAGTAGACCTCCATGTAGATACAGAAGTTATTTGCTCAACGAAAGTATAGCTAGCCTTTTGGAGTGCCTAGCATATTTACAATATAAGGATATCGCTCGATCGTTACGAACGCCTTCCTAAATAACTAGCTAGCTCCCCAGGAAGTCAATGATAACTCACTGGCAGGAACCCAACAGCGATCTGACTCTACAAGGCGTAGTTATTTAGCTGCGTATTTCTGTAAATTGGGGATATTGCTCTAGTTAGATTTGACGCTAGTAGGTTAAAAAAAACTAGAAGAAACTAAAACTATGTAAAATGAATAAGAGACAATAAGATTTTATTTTTAAAACGTAAGATGTTCTCTTACTTGGACTTAGTGATGGCAAATAAATATTTTTTTATCTGTATCTTATCTTTTATCTTTACACATTGTATTATTATTTCACGATTTCAAAGCTTTGAGGAATCTATGCCATGTAAGCTGAAACCCCTTTTTCCGATATCTCACGCACCCCTTAATCGGAAATCAACCTTAACAGTGGACTGCAGTACAGCAGGCGCTGGCCATCTAGAACTTGAGGTATCGGGCGGCAATGGCGCATTGGTGGCCAGCTCGGTACGTCCGCTCGGTGGGCATCGATATGCCGCCGCGTTCACGCCGCGGTTGCCCCGCCCACATGCCGTGCGAGTGACATTCAACGAGGAGCATGTACCAGGTACGTAGATTTTTTAAACACAATCTATTACTTACTAGCCCTACCATAGATAACAGAAACAACAACCGCTGTTTCTGTTATCTATGAGCCCTACCCTACCCACCTACGTGCGCGGTAACGCTTCGCTAGGCGTTTCTTTTTATCTCTGAACCTCCGCAGTAATGTGTTAAATGTAACCCAGAAGTTTCATCACAATCGGATGAATGGTTTCAAAGTCTATAACGGACATAGGTACAAACTTTTTCTGTGTTTTATATATTACGAGTATTAGCTATCCGCCCCGGCTTCGCACGGTGATATGATCGCTACCAAACTTCACAGGATCACCTTCTGTGCTAACCTGCAATCAAGGACACACAGACAAACATTCATTTTTATATATATAAAAGAATATATACAGGCCTAGTCACGGGCAAGCAATAAGCAGGTGGGAAGCGCTGTGGCTCGAAGACAGAAGAGCCCCTGGAGAGGGTCGGATCGAGTGGGCTAAAGTAATACATTATTTTATAAAATCTGCAGTAATATTTTATATTATAAAGCATTATATCATTGTTTTAAAGCAATTCTAGCATATATATAAATATATTTCATTTATCTCGGAAACTGTCCTAACGATTTTGATCAAATTTTATATTTAAGTTTGATATATAGATGTCTTTTCTGTAAAAATGCAATTTTTCGTGAAAAAACAAAACGCTGAGGGAAACATGATCGCTTGATAGCTTGATTGAGGCACTATGATATAATTGTTACTCGATTTACATAGGCTCATTCATGCGGACTGTATGATATTTTCACAAAATTTATAAGTAGACAAGATTATGTAATAGTAATTACTGTTATGAATGTTGAAGAAGTGAGTGAGGTATATAAGGACTGAGTCATATGGCGTTCGGTTTTCTCTGCCTAGCCCAAGGGATTTGGCGAGAAGTTATTGTATAGTACAGTATTGTAAGTACTATAACACGGCTGTATTACGTATATACCTAGTGTGTGTCGTTCAGCGAGTGTAAAATAATAATAAAAGCGATGTTCCAATGTCGTGACAGTAAACGGACTTACAGTGTAGAAGCCTCTGATATCATGACAGGCTGTCGCTAAGCAGTTGGATGAAGAAACATATTCAGAAGTCGGTTCTTTGCATTCACACTCCAGATGCATGACCCATCTTGGATCATCGATTCATTACCGGGCCCATTTTTAAAAGTTTTAATGTATTTTTTATAATATTTTATGTATGTAGAGAAATAATAATTTAATCATACGTTAAATTTTCAAAAAGCAAAGTTCTGCTCGACTGGAAAAGTACATTCATCTTAAAAAACCCAGAGGAAAATATAATTTTTTTGGCTGTTCTATGCCTATGAGGGAATAATTTTACCAGTAAGCTATTTATGTATTGTTGATTGGTAGGTAACACAATGTGTGTAAGGTTCGATTCCCACACAAGGCAAACATTTGTGTGCATGAGCATGTCTTTTAGTCTCGGTATGGATGTTTTAAGACAGGCATGGCGCATCAAAGCAGCCCGTCTGGGGAAGTACCTCCACCTCACGGAAAACTCCAGCCAAATAACAACTCCCTAAAGGGTTGTTGTGTTCCTGCATTTGAGTAAGGTCTCCAGTAAGCTCCCAAGGAGGTGCTGTGTAAGCAGCAGAGGAAGCATCGCGCGAGTGATACTTAATATATCGCAAGCGTTAATAATACGGTACCCGTACCCCCTTTACATCAGGTGGGCCATATGTTTGTATGCCTCCCGACGTAGTATTAAAAAAAAACATTGGAAGGCAAACAAGAATACAGCCCACCTGAATGTGCAATAGTTACCACTTGCATTACAAGAAGTATAACGAGTGGCAGCCGCGCTTTCCACCCCCGCTACTAACATAGCAACTTCTCAGGAGTTTAACGGTAACCTTAATTTTACTTTGTGAGTCTGCTTCGATGCGCCTTACCTCAAAATCTAGTCCTAGAGGCTACACTACGTGCAGGTGAAGTGCTGTATTAGCAGCAAAAGTGACAACGTACATATATCCACGCATCGCATCGGTAAACACTTCGCATCACAACCGTTTCGATATTAACAACCGAAAATAGAACAGAACGTACAAAAATTATTCCCAAAAACATATACGAAACGTGGTCAAGCCCTTTGTTAAAACTCAATTTAATGATGCCGCTGCAATGTTAGTTAATGCAATAGCTGCATCACGTTTTGTGACCCACTCATTGCAAGCACTGATATAACCACATTCATTTAGATTTACGTGTTTCACATTTTGCATCAATGCACTTGACGCTTTTGCATATTGCAGTATTTACATAATGAAAATTATTTTAGAAGCTCTGTTTGTGGAGGAATTTAAATTGCATACGGAAAGCTAGAATGTTTTGTTCATTGCTGGCGAATTGCTGCGACTATTATGATTATTTTACATTTGCTATGGCCAGACGTCATGTTCCTTGCTTTATATGCGATCCCAGTATGTTTGATTTTGTATCATAATTTGCCAGAAATTTCTTAAATACCTAATTCTTAGCGTTATCCCGTTTCCTAATCCATAAGGATTGGCAGGGCCCGCTGTCTGAGCTTGTAATTGGCGAAAATACTGGTTTTGACACGGAGCGACTACCGTCAGACGTCCACAACCCCGATAGAAAAGCAGACCTTTCTTGTGGTGCGGATTTGCTCGCGATGTTTTTCATCACCGCAGCAGGAGGTAATTACTAATATTAGGTCCTTACATATGAAATTGGCGTTTTGTCAACCTGGCCAGTGGCAAGGCTGCCAAGTGATTCATTTGTTTTTACGCCGTTTGATTTTTCTTTTACATCGATCTGTCCACAATATGTAAAACTTAAAATATTGCTATATATATATATATATATATATATGAAGTACCTCCACCTCACAGAAAACCGCAGTCAAATCACAGAAAAAAGAAGCAATTTTTCTGCGTGTGTGTGAGTTCACCAGTAAGCTCCTAAGGAGTTCCTGTGTAAGCAGCAGAGGAGGCATCGCGCGAGTGATACTTAATATATTACAAGCGGTAATAGGTGGGCCGTATGTTTGTACATACATACATACATACCTCCCGACGTTGTTAAAACATAATAAAGTTGACTCAGAAAAATGTATTGGTGAATGTTGGTGGACCACCAGTGCTGGTGTCATACGCTACAGCTTCTTAAGATCTGGCCAGACGATTATGGCAGATCTGTATTGTCAACAATTACAAACCATGAAGGAAAAACTCGTTATTCAATAACTGAGACTGGTCAATTCTTCTAGCCCACTGCTGCTTCAGGATAACGCTAGACCTCACACTTCACGACAGACGGTCGCTAAATTAGAGGAGCTGCGATTGGAATGTTTCCGACACCCACCATACTTTCCAGGCCTCGCTTTAACAGATTACCACTTTTTTCGCAATTTGGACAACTACTTGCAAGGAAAAAATTCAATTCCGATGGGGCAGTCCAAATCGCCTTCAAAGATTTTATTGATTATCGCTCCCACATTTTTTCAGCAATGGAATCAATGAACTACCTATAAAATGGCGAAAGTACATTGATAATAATGGTCCATATTTTGATTGATGAAATATTTTTTTTTTTTCATTTTACTTTTCCCATATAAAACGCCAATTTCATATGTAAGGACCGAATATGTAAATAAATCGGAAAACACGAATTTAGTGGTACATGCTAGGATTTGAACGTGGGACCAGTTGATCAGTAGGTCGGTTCCTTATCCAATAGGCTACTGCTATGACAAATAAATTAAATACATTTCTTAAATAATTATAAAATGGAAAGTTCACCTAATGATACGCCTAAATGATATTTGAAACCACGACCTCTCAATTGTTGGTTATTGGACATATAGATGGAAAAGTTGGCCACCGTCGCAAACCTACGCGGTAGTTCAGTTAAAAGAGCACTCGGAGCCATCGAGACGTGGTAGGTTCACACCTCACCTTACGGTGGAGGTGAGGATTCCTGTTTTAGAAATAGTTAGAAGATTCTATAGGCTTATGGCTTAAGAGGGCGCACAAAGCTAAGTGGCGCCCTCATTTTGTTTTTATTAATAACACTGAATTTAAGACCAATTCCAAAAAACGCTCAATACAGGTACTGTAGAACCATACTCATGTTTTTTTGAAACATATCTTGTATTTATTATCTATGTACAAATAACCAAAATTTTTATTATTGCTAATTGTGGCCACTTGTAGCAATAATCAAAATTATGACTAATTGTACATTAACTATAGTACAGAATTTGTCTCAAAAAAACATAAATATGGTTCTACAGTGCCTGTATTGCGTTTTTTTTGGAATTGGTCTTAAATTCAGCGTTATTAATAAATACAAAATGAGGGCGCCTAAAGCTTTAAGCTGTTCCCCTGGATCTAGTGGAACATGTTTAAACTTCGCTCAGTACAGCAATTAAGTAAGTACAAGTTAAGTTAACTACCACGTAACTTCATTAGACAATAAAGTTACGAGTACATTGAAATCGGGCCAGATATATTTGGAGGGATGGCTAGCAGACAGTGAGAAGTTCTAAAAATGTAAATGCCGTTCTGTGCCTAATATCAAATAGGATTTGATGGCACACCTCCCAAATTTCAGCACATTTTGTTTTATTTTATGAAACAAGCGAGACGAGAGAGCTCGCTGGCGCAGTCGTGACTGCAGCGACTTTGACACCAACCCTCGCGGGTTCGATTCGCACACAGGACAAACATTTGCGTGAATGAATATGTCTGTTTGTGTTGGTCTAGATGTTTTTAAGAGAGGTAGGGCGCATTAAGGCATTGTCTGGGGAAGTACCTCCGCCTCACAGAAAACTACAGCTAAATAACAACTCCCTATAGGGTTGTTGTGTTCCTGCGTGTGAGTGAGGTCACCAGTAAGCTCCTAACGAGTTGCTGTGTTAGCAGCAGAGGGGGCATAGCGCCGGTGGTATTTGCGTTCATAGGTTAACCTATTTACATCAGGTGGGCCGTATGCTTGTATAACTTCCGACGTTGTATAAAAAAAACAAGGAGCTGACGGCTGAGCAGAAAGCCCTGATCCTTTTTCCTTTCATAACATGGAGCACGTGACCTATCGGACTAATTATTCTAAATCGTTGTAACATGAAGTTGTATGGCGTTATAATCACAATACTGTAAATATTTACTACTGTAATAGATATATATTCCATTAATTAATATATAAAAGCTTAAATTGATCATTTCACTACTTCCGCTATGAACTTTCTTTGTGCAACCATGTTTTACGCTACGTCTGGTTACGCTACGTACACAAGCGTTCGTTCTGCCTGTTGTGAAGCGGTTACCTCAGCCCTTGAATGCGGCGTATAGTAAAAAAAGTATTAGGTAACGTGTACCAAATCACAACGGTAAGTACAATTTCTTTATTTGTACTGAGCTTTCGCACATGGTGTTTCCCTAGACGGTAAACCTCTGCGCATTATTGCCACGTTCTGGGCTACTGCGTACATATTGTATGATTGCGAGAACAAAGAGAATAGCTCGCGCCTGACAAGAATACAGCGGCATGGCAACCGTTGTATTTACTTCATTGTTGTACTCACTCATTCTAAAATACCGTCTGTACTCGGATTTGTGTCAATGTTTTCGTTTTGAAACGAATGGAAGTGTGGCGCTTATGATTAATAGAAGTGTCGATGGCTACAGGTACTTGTCTTGTTTGTCTATAAAAAATACTAGCGTAAAAACTATTTCACATCATTCTTTTAACATTTTTGCTCATATCTGTACCTACTGATACAAAAAGAAGAAGACTTTATTTTGTTTGATGGTCTGTTTGAAAACGCTAATCTCTGGAACTACCGTACCGGTGATATTTGAAAAGTTCTTTTAGCATTTGATATCCCAATAGGGAATATGTATTGTATTTTTTTATATTTTTATTCAATACTTTACATTTTTCTATAACAGTAAAAAATATGCGACACCAAAAAGTAATTTCAAGTCTTATTTATTCGTAGTTTCATGTATTATTTTTTTAAAGTAAAGAAATACTACCAGCCCACACGGGAATTTTAAACGCCCACCATTTTCGCGCGCTTGATGTGACGTCATTGTAACAAACATGACAAGAAACAAACAAGTGGAGACATTATGTTGAAGAAGTGTTGTGTTCTGCTACAATTATAGGTATAGTGTTTGTAATTTTGACTAATACATCATATATACATCATATATGAACACGAAAAATATCGATGAACGCATAATTCTAGAGTAACAAAGTTTATAAAAAAAATAGTTCACACTTATTTGAATCACGTGCATATTCCCTATTCCTGTGAAAGGTTATAGGCTTATTCTATACCATGATATGACGTTTAGAAAGCGAAGAAAATGTAAGAAAACGCGGTTCTCACGGGATGCCGGGATACGTGAGAATAAAGTCACGGACTGCTAGTAGGTAACAAATATAAAATTTACAGGAGACCGCAGAAACTAACAAATTAAATTAGTCTTCATTGTATAAAATAATTGTAATGGCCGACGGATTTTTGAAGTAAAATTAAAAACGTCGTAAAAGTAGGAGTGGCACCTATGTATGCAGCACGTTATTCATTGGAATGTATCCTATATACATATACAAGTCAAATGTCAGGTACAAAGATTATACATTTTTAAATATAGCGCCATCTACCGACAGTACTGTGAAACATTTAATATTATGTCAATGTGCATAGGCCGAAACTAACATTTTATTTGGTTACAATTTATTAAGACAGAGAGTGCTTGTGAATATTGTCAAATATACAAAGAAGAGAAAGAAATAATAACGCCAAGGAGAATCGCTACATGCCGAGAATGCTACGCGAGGCTATTGAAATAAGAAAACACCCCAATTTCAATAGAGAAGATGGTTGGCAAGTACTACCTACTTGGGATCCAGTCCTAAAAATAATCAAGTCACAAACCCAGAGTTCTACTAAAAAACGTTCGGGCATCGTGAGCATTTTTTGTGTGAATCGGAACATATATAATTAATTCATCCATATCGGTAGATGTAATAATTGAATAACCAAAAGACAAATGTCACCTTAGTCTTCCTAAGACCACAGACGCTGCAAAGCGTTCGAAACGTCAGGTTCAACAAAATAAATAAAATGCGCGATATTTCCGTTAAAAAATTGTTTAATGCAATGTATAACAATTGCGAAAACCTATGACAATACTAAGAAATAATAAGTTTATTCAGGCGAGCTTATAGCTATACCTAGATAACCTTGAAGTATTTGAGAGAACTGTAAACAAACTCGTACAAAGGTAACGATTACGGTCCATAAATCAATACAAATTTCATTTTTTTTTTAATACAACGTCGGAAGGCATACAAGCATACGACCTGTCACCTGATGTAAAGCGGTTATCGTAGCCTATGAATGCTTGTAATATATTAAGTATCACTCACGCGATGCCTTCTCTGCTGCTATCACAGCAACTCCATAGGAGTTTACTGGTGACCTCAACAACCTTCTAGGGAGTTGGTTTTTTGGCAGCGGTTTTCTGTGAGCTGGTGGTACTTCCCCAGACGGGCTGCTTTGATGCGCCCTACCTCTCTTAAAACATCCAGACCAAGACAAACAGACATATCCATGCACACACAAATGTTTGTTTTGTGTGGGAATCGAACCCACTAGCATTGGTGTCGAAGTCGCGTTTTTTACAACTGCGTCATCAAGCTTGTCAAAAGTTCAGTATTATACGATTACACAATCTAAAGTCTAAAAACCAATTACTAATGAGATAATAATTCGAAGCTTCATCGAAGGAATTTATTTATATATATACAACGTCGGGAGATATTCAAGCATACTGCCCAGCTGATGTAAACTGTTACCGTCGCCTATGAGTGCTTGCATTAAGTATCATGCGCACGATGCCACCTGTACTGCTAACACAGCAAGTCCTTAGGAGCTTACTGGTGGCTTATGCACCTCACTCACACGCAGGAACACAGTAACCCACCCTCCAGGGTTAGGATTTTATTGCTGCGGTTTTCTGTGACGTGGAGATACTTGCCCAGTCGAACTGCTTAGATACCTTTCTTATATTTTTCCGTTTTGACGAGCTCGGTGGCGCAGTGGTTATTGATGCTACTTTGCTACCAACGCTCGTGGGTTCGATTCCCACACAAACCAAACATTTGTGTGTGCATGAACATGTCTGTTGGTCTTGGTTTTCGTGATTTCTATATATCATAAGTAGGTATGTTTAATTTTAGTTTCAATTGTCCAATACCCATAACACAAGCTTCAGTTAATTAGTCCGTCTAATGTAGGTATATTTTGTTTTTACATTATCCTGCAAATATATTTTAAAATCGTAATTTATACCAGTCTACGGCATATGAAGCAAAATTAATTTCAATATTTTTTGCCTCTGCAGTGCCGTTAAAATGAGACGCCCGGTAAAAGACTACTATTTTAGTTAATTTTTAATATTTTAGTGTTGTTTCGTCTCGTCTAGTCTGAATTATTGTAAAGCTATATTTATATCAGAGTATTATTGTGAGGAGAATACTTCTATTAAAGAACAGAGTAATTAAGATTTTCCCTACATAAACTATTTAACTAGGTTATGAATTTATACGGGCTCATACATAATATGCCTTAATATTATTACGACATCAGTACAATGTTACGATAACCTATGAATGCTCACAAGGCGAGAAGTATCGTTCGCAATACTAAAGATCAATAAGCTGAAGTGACAGTCACATCGCACAAAGAACCGATGGCCATTGAAGCACAAAAGTAGAATGGCACCCTACACCATGAACCGACGATCTTGTGAAGATCAGGGTTGGGCAGGTATGGTTGTGAAGATCCACAATTCTTGATGTTAAATTAGACATTGCTAACCAGTGGACCACCGGACTCGCCAAATCGTTCTTTATCACAGTTCACCGATGGCAGGAGCATTGTACGCAATATTACTGAACCACGAGACTTCGTCCCTATCCCGTAAAACCGCTTTTCCTCTTTTTTTTATTTTTCTTCACCTTCTGAGGGTCGTACTGTGGTATTGAATAGCCTATTAGCAAGAAGCCTTGCGGAAGAATTTAGCTATTACTTAAATGCAAAAAGATATTTCCAATCCGAGTAGTAGTTTCGCATTATTAGCGACTTCAAACAAACTTTTCTGTTTTATGTATTAGTATAGATACATAGTAGATGCATCTTCTAACCGGCCTAATATTTTAATATCTTTACATACCCTGCCGAGTGAATGTGCACGTTAATGAAAAACATTCATCCGAAACTAGCGAAAATAAATATATCGCTCGTGAACAAAAATAAAAATGAAACGTATAATAATAAAGTATATTGAAATGACTTTCCTAACATTCTAAATGATATGCGCAAATAAAGGAAGATTTATGCGAAAATGTGTACTTTCGCATAAAACTTACACTGTGTAATTTCAATGTAGAACAAGTGACGTAAAAAGACTTTTCCTGTCATATGACAAGCCCATAAAAACTTATCTGTACATACTTATGGAAACTCAGAGAAAAATAAAAAAATGATTCTATTCGAAATGGCCACCTTTGACTTTGATCTGTCTGGCTACGACTCTATGGGTTTACGCACTGTTTCAATGGGAAATTTAGCCACTACTTACTCAATTTCTTTTCCTTTTGATTGATTTGATTCCATTGATTTCTTAAGAGACACAATGTCGGCGTGTCGTCGAGTAGGCTAGGTAGTCTAAAACTGACCATAATTGGTAGTCTAAGGAGTTCAGATCTGAGCTAGACGAGGGCCAATCTTCAGCTCTTATAAAGTCCGTACGTTGGTTTCTGATGCTGGAAAGTCCACAGTACATTTTTAAAAATTGTATTGCTGAAAGGTTTTCAACACGATCCAAGACAGTCTCTCGGATACACATTGCTGAAGTCTTTACTCCTTTTTCAAAAAATGAAGCTTTATGACTCCTTGATAAGACACCTCCCACGAAACCATTACAGACGCAGGATGATGACCACGTTGTACCTTTCTGACTACTAGGGTGGCTTCTTTAGAACTGTGTGCGTACACCTTGTCATTTTGCTTGTTGTAGTCCTCTTCAATCGTGAAAATTTTTCATCAGTGAAAAGGATATTTCTGTGCCTTTCACCTGCGTATCGGGACAGAAGACGTTTTGATCGTCTCTTCAATTATAGGGATTGATGTAGAGCATATATATATCGACAATAAGCGCCGAGCTTTAGGTCTTGTTTTATTATTCGCGACAGATTCATTTTTTGTCTCTTACAGCATTAACAGCATTTGTAGTTCTAGCAGCACGCGATCGCCCCTTTCTTTTTATTTTTTATGGTATATCTGTCGATAGTACGATATACGAACATACGGCTGATACCAATCTTTTGAAATGTCTCGAATATAACCGACGGCTCCATACCCACCTTGTGCAAGGCAATCACTGCAATCTTACTTTCTTTAATACCCTATTCCATATTATAATTTGGTAATAAACACGAATAAAATACATAAAACAGCGTGAAATCGAAATCAGTTTTTGACATAATAAACGCGTTCCTAATTCAAAATAATTACAAAGAAAAGTTTCTATGTTACAATATTTATAGCCAGACTAGGTAAATTATGTTTTAACACAAATTCATATAATTTACAACTAAAAATTCATAAAGAATCAACAATTACCGGGAATAACGCTCGGATGATGATAATGTATTTAACATTATCATCACCCGAGCGTTAATCCCGGTCGCGTCCTACGCTTTCGCTAAGGAGCAGGGTCCACTAAAACTTACTCTTTAAATACATTCAATACAAAGCACATGCTGACATATATTATTACATACTGAACTGGATTTCTACAAATGACAACTAATTGTGAATGCCAGTTTGAAGCGTAGTTCCCGGGAAGTAATTTTTACTTAGACTTTCCAACGAAGGTCTATGAATTTTTACGATGTGACACTTATTACAGTACCACAGAGCTCAGCAATATTAATACTTTGTACAGTAACTTAACATTTTCTAACCCTTCAGCGCTAAATTCCAAAAGTATGTAGAGAGTTAATACATAATTTACAAGAATACAAAACATAGTCATGAACCATCCCACAACAATTATTTAAAACGCGCATTTAAGTCAGTACTTAGGTCTTTATAAAATAACAGGACACACACCTCAAACTACAAAGAACATACTCGTAATTCTATTATTCCTCATAAAAAAAATAAAAAAAATGTTAGAAACAATACTTACGAAAATGGAGTCCAAATGAAGAAGGAACGTAAAGCACTTAAGCGCATGCGCGCTTCTTGTAATGAATTTCATTGCTCTCCAAACCTTTATTTTTCACTGATCTTAACAAATTTACATAAATGAAGTAAACTACGAGTCAAACTCAAGTTTTACGAGTTACGTCCGTTTACACACGAAGAAAGCAAAGAGATTATTGCTTCAAAGTTTTCTCTAGCTCTATTCAAACATGTTTAATCACTGTAGATTTACTATGAAGTGTGGATTTTAAGATTTCTCATGTTACAAATTTCTTAGATATGGATGAAGAGTTCACACTTTCAACGTATTAGAATATATCTCAAAATTTACCCAACAATGTAATGTTGGGTAAATTTAAAGAATAGTTTAGTGCGTGAACTCCTTCACTTAAGTTTCTTTTTTAACATCTCTCTATTTTTAATATATTATTTTTGAGACATTTATATTAGAATATGTGTCAGGATGTTGCATAACTACGCTAAATTTCATTCTGAAATAATTTCCTGGTACATACAGACATGTGAGAGACCGGATGAAACTGTAGTTTTTTACTTATTGAGGAAGTGAATCCTAAAAAATGAAATAACTCTCGTTATGTAACTTATCTCCAATAATATTATAAAAATCGGTCAAGTGCGAGTCGGACTCGCGCACGAAGGGTTCCGTACCACTATCTTTAAAAACGGCAAAAAAATCACGTCTGTTGTATGGGAGCCCCCCTTAAGTATTTGTTTTATTTTAATTTAATTATTTATTCTTAAAGTGAATATATAACAAAATATTCTGTGAATATTTCAAGAGTTACCGTTACCGTTATCAATATCGAGCAAAAACGAGCAAAAAAAATCACGTTTGTTGTATGGGAGCCCCCTTAAATATTTATGTTATTCTATTTTTTAGTATTTGTTGTTATAGCGGCAACAGAAATACATCATCTGTGAAAATTTCAACTGTCTAACTATCACGGTTCGTGAGATACAGCCTGGTGACCGACGGACGGACGGATGGACTGACGGACGGACGGACGGACGGACGGACAGCGAAGTCTCAGTAATAGGGTTCCGTTTTACCCTTCCGGTACGGAACCCTAAAATAGGAAAGTACGATTCTGAAAATTCTTTCTAAAGAAAGCTACATTATCCCTGAGGATAGGTTATTATATATTTAGGGTTTTTGTGTAAAACTTAAAAAGCCGAATTTCCTAATTTAGATAAGTAAGTGGTTGGAGACGCGAGCCATTCACTTACATATCTAAATGTCAATCTATAGTCGCAGTCCAGATCCAGAGGAATATTATAGAAACATTATCTATTGGAGTAGCTTCGCCTACAAATATTGTTGTCAATTTCCTCTACTTTTATCCATGTTTAGCAAAATGAAAACGATGATTGATGATGCCACTTTTGCCATTTACCATCGTGTTCGTACGAGTAAAAGAATGCTGTAAAACTCACTGTTATGCTTTATTAGAAAGTATGCAATGTTGAGTCCGTAATGCGTGTAATTCGGTGTAATTATACCACCCACGACCATGATGGCGCGGCGGTAGAAACAGCGGAGCTATGAACTAACAAGAGACATACCATATCAATATTCGTTTGGTGTACTGCCCTATACTGACTTTTTTACTTAATGATTCACATTATAATTGTGTTTTGAGATTATAATATGGGCTTAACTGTGTGATTATTTAAATAAACTATATTCTAATAGTCGCAACATACAACGTTGTCTGATCACGAGCAACCCGACTATCGACTGAGTGGCATCCAACTTACACAAGGCCAAACTACTACAGCCAAATGTCCCCTCATGGTCGTTGTGTTTCTACGAATAAAAAAGATAGATAGATGATAAGATGTGGGAGTCGTAACGAACAATCGATAACTTCTGTTGCAGAGCTTCTGTAGGCTACAAGAGCTTCTTATTCGGCTATAAAAAGATCAATCTGCTGAATTTAGTTTTATTAAATAATCATATAGGTATGTACATAATTAGTTAGTCAACATTTCCTGCAATAATAGCTTTGCCGTGTGTACTTTTTGTAGTGTCTGGAATTTAATCTAAATACTTAAGTCGCGAAATACATTAGCATAAACAACCAAAATTAAGGAGATGGAATGCTTCTTCACGGCCAAATGTAATCATCTGATATTATTACAAACGCGTGAATCAGCGTTTACTTGGCACGGCACGTTTATATTTAATTTCAGCAAACTTATGCGTGTAATCATATTACAATATCCGAGCACAATCATATAACCCCCTCAGTAAATATTACGAAGGTAAATTACACCTTCAAACGTCAAATTAGCCTGCGACGTACATAAAAGTTCCACAGAAATAAGGATCGATACCTATTTATGCATAGTGGTATTACAAATGTCATCTTCTATATAGCCTTAGATCCATAGTATAAACATTACAGCATGGCCTTAGACACACATCCACCATGCCAGGTCACCATGTGTACTCACGAAAGTGTCAACGTATATACTATATACGTATATACTCGTATGTTTGCTCAACTTTACTGCACCCATCATTTTCTAATTACTAACTTTCGTAAAATTACTCACTCGTTGCTGTGTGAAACTCACTTTAATTGCATTTTAGCACTACTTATACTAACCGGTACAATTAAAAACATAAATACTTTGTGACGCGATATAATCACAAAGCTTTCGCAAAATATTAGGTAGAAATTGTGCATACCTATTTTGCGTTGGTAGCCTAAATCAAGTTACGGCCATCAACGGGAAGTTCAGAGATTCCGTAAGCAGTTTTATTTAAACAGTTTTCAAACAACGACTGCACGTAGCTTGCCTTAACTTTCTCCTGTTATCAAATCGTTGGCGTTAGATTTCTGGGATATTTCAGTAACGATTAAAAGAAAAGAGATCCCTTTCATGTAGATATAACTGTTAGTTACTTATTAGTGTTTTTTTTCTATCCTATGAAAAGGTTTGCTGAGTATTAGACAGTGTAGATGGATGAATTCATACTAAAACGAATAGATTAAATAGAGGAATCACTTCTTCAAAAGCTACTGAAGCTTTACATTACGCTGGACCATCACAAGTGTGTACTCATGAAAATGTAATCAAAATTTTATCATTTACGTTTCCGTTATTTAATATAAATGATGAACTACTATAAAATACTTGCAAAGTATATCAATAAGTATCTTTTTCACGATATTAGATCCTATTCCATCCATAAATCAGTTTAAATATGTGTCAGACGTTATATCGACTTGTATGTACCCATATATATGGTTTGGATTCCTGTAGTGTGAAATATTGGCGTGTTCAGACGGACACGAGTGGTCGATTGAATAAGTTCGTGTATATTTACGAATGTGATGTAAATACATTGGTGTACAATGCGAAAGTGGAAGGATGTAGGAGCCGAGGAAGTCCAAGACTAACCTACTATATATGTATACTATTGGACACAACTGATTTTGATTAATTTGTCTCAAGTTTCAATGGTCCATTTTCATTAGTAAAAATTACAAAAAATTTCTTCGGAGAAACTGAAAAGTGTTTAATTTCGAATACACTATAATCTGAGAGAGTTTCGTGGATTGCTTATAGAATACATTTGCGCTTTGAAGAATTTTCTCCCTAAAAGTTTAATTTCCTATAAAATGGATATTCACGACGTATATTCGACACGACTTCAAATCGACTAATTGAAGGCGCTAAACTGTTTGTAATACAGCCTACATACAAAACCTTAGTCACTGTCCCACTCCCACATAGAGACGATGAATGAATACGACATCTCGCTGTCTCGCTCGTAACCTGACAGTGAAAGGGGACATTGTACCGACTGAATAAACATTTAGAATTTAACCCAGGGACAGGTTTTAAGACAACAACTTATTTACTTTATATTGTTTTACCCAGTTAAGTTAGTTAGTTTTGCTCGGTGGCGCAACGCTACTCTGACACTAATTCTCGTGAGTTCGATTCCCAGAAAGGAAAAAATATTTGTATGTATCAACATGACCGTTTGTCTCTTGATCTGGGTTTTAAGAGGGGTAGGGTGCATAAAAGTAATCCGTATCTCACAGAAAACCACAGCAAAATAAAAACCCTCAGAAGGGTTGTTGTGTTCCTGCAAGCGCCTGAGGAATTGCTGTGCTAGCTGCAGAGGTGGCAGTACACGATACTTAATATGTTGTTAGTATTCTCATGCTACGGTAACCGCTTGACAATCGGGGGGGGGGGGGGGGGGGGGGCGTATTCTTTTACGGCCATATATAAGTTTAAAAATTATTTTTATTTTTTGGTTATTATATATTTTTTTGTATATAGTCAAAGCCATTAAAATATATTATTGCCTGCATTAAATTTATAAAATCCTAATTAACATGGGAAACCAGTAGAAGTTAACAACTTAGATGCTGAAACTAACCACGTAAATACAAAATATTAATATTACCGTAGATTTGTACCACTAAATCCTAAAGACGATCATAAATTGTATAATGACATAATAAAAAATAGTATAACTCAACGTGCCTAACCAGATGCCGTTGCTGGCCGTACCATGTAGGCTCTCGAATTCCACGCCGCCATCTTAAATACCGCAGTGACGTCACGCGACTGGGCGCGGGTGACTCTGCGCCTGCGCACCGACTGACATTTGAGTCGTGTTCGTATACGAATGAGGCGATGCCTCCGAAACAAGATGCAATTTCGTCGCATATTTTTCCGCATACGTGCTAAAATATACTAAATACGTAGTGTCTCTCTGCTCTTTTCACATCGTAAGAACAGTTGAGCGCCATTGTGCCAAGACCCAGCGTCATTTAGTGCAGTGAATGTTCTGAAAGTGTTATTGTTGTGATTTCTTCTTGACATCGGTCAGTACTGTGCCCCAGATATCTATCGCCAAGGGAGCGTGCGTGTCTCTGGAGAACCTCTTGCCCTCGATAAGTGAGTCTATTTGCATACACTGGATTCTTACATCCGTTTTGTACCCATGTAATGTACGAGTAGTGTGGGCGCGACACGTCATAATCTATGTTCAACCTTTTTGAATACCTATTAGCTTCATATTTTGGAAGATTCGCGTAGGTAACCAGGATTCTATACGTAGGAGGAAATTGATTGAAGCTTTATCATTGATGTCTTGTGATTCACTGTCTACCGTAACACATAATCAAATACAATCATAATAAGAGAAAAGTTTAGGAAAACGTATTTAAATTCTGACCGATTTGAAAACAACAATACTTCAAGGTAAACGTTGAGAGCTTCATTATGTACAGAGTATGTTAAATAGCCCGCGGACATCCTGGACCTAGGCTGTAGTCTCGCATGAGTGAATCCTAACAAAGCGCAAACGTGCGTTGAACTCTTTTATATAAGGGCCGTTTCTAACGCACCGCACACCCTCCTTGATTAGTCCACTCAACCAAAAAACTGCTTTAAAACTATGTAGGTTAACAACTACAATCGGATGATGATTAACGTACATGTATCGGGTAACGGATGTAATTTTTTATGGATAAATTTGATCGCGGGCGATCGCTCGTGAACCGATGTTGCGTGACTAGGAGTTGTGAGCAAAAAGCACGCGCAAACGTCCGTAATCAGACTGCACTTGATAAATATTAGCTGTATTTGAATAGATACGCAACCACACGTATGAAAAAATTGTAATTCCCTAAATTACAATAACGAACTGTACCAGAAATTATTACATATTTAGGACAGGAATATTCGACAATATTAACTGGTACTGCAACCAATTACGCTTATTACGGGAGTGAGTCTGCTTCGCTGATTCGCTGAGGTGAATACTGTGAATATCTTTTTGAATTTATCATAGATATAGATATAGAATATATCATACCCTGCCTGTAACCCCATAAATAATTTTGAGCAATGGATTCATCGGATTCTCCAGACAAGATAATTTCAGCGCTGCTGCAAGAAATCTATTCACAAGCAATTTGTTATAAACTATTTTATGTATTTCCACCGTCAGATAATTCATGACAACTAACGCCGGCTAGCACCCCCGCAGCCGTTACATGATCAATGCAGTCGCTGCCAGGACTGTTCAGATCGTCTCTGCTCTAGTTGCTGCATCTTTCCCATTTCAATTTTTTGAAAAGACTTGCTAGAAATGTTTTTTTAACATTTGTCCATTTCGATCTTGCTCTTCGGATGGACAAAGTTTCCAGCGTATTCAAGAGGTTATTCTCTTTATATAGGCTAACCAGTTACAGTATAGCTTTTTGTATAGTTACAATGACATCCCAATGTAACCACATGCATAAGTTCTGCATGCTATTAACGTACCCGAATAAGTTGACTTAAGAATTGTATCTACCTAACACCTATTGTACCTTATTCATGAGCAAATAAACATTTATAACTTTTTTTCTTCTGCAATATTGTACTTCAAAATTAACAAAGTAGTTACTCTACTCCACGCATGCGCAGCAAAATTTAAATCTAATAATTTATACAAAGTGATCTTTTATTAAATGCAAGTTTAGTTACAGATATAGATTTTTTTTATAGAACGTCGAGAGGCATACAGATGATGTAAAGTGGTTTCCGTAGCTTATAAACACTTGCAATACAGGAAATGTCGCTCGCGTTCACAGCATCTCCCATGGAGCTTACTGGAAACCTCATTCACTTGTAGGAACACAACAACACTGTAAGAAGTTATTATATGCTTTAACGTGACCGTTACTCATGTATTAAGTTTTTGATAAGGTTAACCCTTACACACTCACACCAAAGTCATGTTAAAATATAACTATTGAATTTAATTCCAAAAAGATGTCTTTTCCTCTGAAAACGTGATAGAATGCTGTCTATCATCACTTATGATGCAATATTTCTACAGCGTGATTACAACTCGTATTACGTATAGATAGTCGCACGTCAACGTACATATATATTTCTAAATTGAGCTAATTGTATAAAACTGGTCAATTTTAATACTGGCCAATGTGAATTTAAATTTCATTAAAAAAGACGCAAGTACAAAAGTACGATTATTTAGCGTAAAATTGAAAACAAAAACAACTCGGTAACTGCGTACCGTATAAACTCACTGGATGATAACAACAAAACAGCGTCGAATAATACTTTTACTTGTAGAATAGCACAGACAGAGGGGATACCGAAGCGAATTATTACTTATAAGGAAGAGTGAATCTTCTATGACAATGAAAACGCCTGCCCCACTGGTAGGACACAAAAGTATTCAGCCAAACCTTGTCTAAAACGCGGTTTGAGTAAAAAGGTGTTTGTGATGTGATTACATATCTAAGTTTACTGCTAAGGTATACTGTGCAATATTGCAAATGATAGTGGACAAATTCATTATCAAACAACCGAGATATGACAATCGATCTAGTCTATCCTCTCTTCACTATAACTCATTCAAACAAACACACAACAAACTATGCGGGAGTAGGTTAGAGACTTTATGTCATTCACTATTTTTATAATGTTTATTTCAACTGATTTCCATTTATTTTTTCAAATCCCATGAAGCGATGAGAAACACTTTTAAAATTCATTGAATTCGATCCCTAAGATTGGTAAAGACAAAAATACATAGACAATAATTTGATTACACAAATAAAAAAATGAATGTTTAGTTTTTACTTGCACGATAAGAGCAATGAATGTTAAAGAAGCGAGTGAGGTGTGTAAGGATCGGGTCACGTGGCGCTCGGTTCTCTCTGATTACCCCGCAAGGAATTTGGTGTGAAGTTATAGATAGATAAATAGTTTTTATGTATACTGCTTCTTTTTAGCGTTGTCCCGTTTCCTGATCAATTTGAATTGGCGGAATTCGCTACCGAAACCTAAGGATTTGGCGAATACACTGATTTTTATATGCAGCGACTGCCGTCAGGCCTACACAACCTAAAGGGAAAACCAGACCTTTCTTAGATAAAGTTACACGTCTTTTGAAATATAATTTCTCGGACGTGCGGATCTCCTCAGTATGTTTTCTTTTACCGCTGAACAAGGATAATTAATTACAAATATGTACATAAATCCGAACCCACGTATGTTGTGGTACATCTCAAAATTGGAACCGAAGATCAGTTGATCAGTGGATCGGTTCTTTATGCACTGGACTATCACTGCTCTCAAATGTTATATCTATGCTATCTGTCTATATCTTCACTCCAACTCCTTTGCGGAGTAGGCAGAAAGTACTGAGCGTCACACGACTCAGTGCTTATATATCTTACTCGCTTCTTTAACATTCATGCTCGCTCATGTTCATAGATTTTATAGATAAGGATCTTAAATATTAATTCAATTACGTAATTTGCGTCTTTGTACTGTTTTAGTTACAAAAAAAATGTAAATACGAAATTCCTTTGTAAACTACATGAATTTGAATAAGGCACTCTAGCCATGACGTTATTTCTGAATATATTTACATGCATACTTATCTAATTCAACCGCATAATAATCTAACTCAAATTCGCGATAGAATTTTATGAAACACGAAGAGTGAAAGCACTCAACTGCCCGTGGCAAATGGAAATAGCTCCAAATGGTTCTTTACTTGCATAAGCTAAATATTCAAACATAACATAATGTACTATCACTTTCTTCTTATGTAAGCCATTGCAGATGACGGAATGTGCTATTTTAGTGCCCGCGAGTTAACGATGTGATTACGTTTACAAATAAAATACTTAGAAAGCACCAGCTGATCATGAGCCCGTGAATAAGCAAGATGTTGATGCAGTTTTACTGGCGTAAGTGGCTTACTTATTATCTTTAGAGGTAAAGGTGCCTCTTTTGTATTACTCATCTATGCTAAAATAATATCAACGCGAAATAATTTCTGTACGTATCTCAGTTTAATGATATTAGGATTCCGTAGTAAACAAGGAACCCTTATAGTTTCGCCATGTCCGTCTGTCTGTCTGTCCGCGACCTAGCTCAGAGACGCTTGATACTAGAATGCTGTAGTTTGGCATATTAACTATGTTGACATAGTGGTAGAATAAAATCTTGAAAAAAAATTTTGTTCTTACCTCCCCTATACGTAAAGTGGGGATGATTTTTTTTTTATTTGTGCCCACCCCATGGTGTGGGAAGTCGTTAGATAGGTTTTTTAAAAACATTAAGGGTGTGGGAACATCATTTTTCGATATAGTGATCCATTAGCGAAATATTTATATTAAAAGTGTAAATTTTTGATTGACTAAAGTGTGTTGCTTCCTAGTTTGTAATTTGAACGATCAAGTAGTGAATACATAGGCAATTTCATAGTTTATTTGAACTTCATAGATAATTTTAGTTCTGATATTTTACTCTAGATGGTGCTGTTAACAAATTACATCGTGCTATAGTTTCGTTTTCATCAATCTTATAGAAGTCAGTCGGTTGTTAAACATGCGTTTTTGATCTGAATAATCGTAGATTTAATTCAACTTTGTATTATACCTTTGGATATTTACATTATTTAAATAATAAATATAAAAATAAAAAATAGGTATACTACTCTGTGTAAAAAGTATCGGGAATATGTCAATAAAAAGACCCGCGTAAAAGAGGTCGTTCTAATTTTTTTACTGCATGTTGGTAGCACTGTACTGATTTAGCGCGCAAAATTTGAGCGGGATCTGTCATTTAATTTGTTTTAAACTACACTTTTTGTTGGTCATAGTTTTGAGTCCTCGGCGATTTTTACAATGGAAAATATTGTTGAACAAAGAGTGTGCCTTAAATTTTGTGTTTCAAATGATATTTCATGTGGTGAATCACTAAAAATGTTGCGAAATACCTACGGCGAATCGTGTATATCGAAAACAAGGGCTTATGAATGGTATAAGGCTTTTAAAGAAGGCCGAGAAGTAGTAGTAGACTTGCCTCGTTCTGGTAGACCTTCAACCGCTACGACCAGAGAAAACATCGACAGAATCAAGAAGCTAGTGCTCGAAAATCGACGTATGAGTCTGAGAGAGTTGGCTAGTGAGGTGAACATATCTTTTAAGTCCGTCCACAACATTCTCATTGACATTTTAGGCATGAAACGCGTCGCCGCTCGACTAGTTCCAAAAGAGCTCAATTTTGTTCAAAAAGCGCAGCGAAAGCATGTCGCTGAAGACATGGTTTCCCGAGCTTCTACGGATCCGACCTTTATGAAACGTATAATAACTGGCGACGAGACATGGGTTTATGAGTACGACATGCAAACAAGCCAACAGTCTTCAGAATGGCGTCTCGAAAACGAGCCGAAACCCAAAAAACCGCGGCAAAGTCGCTCCAAAATCAAGGTGATGCTGACAGTTTTTTTTGACTACCGTGGTGTGGTTCACTCCGAATTCCTTCCAGAGGGAGAAACAGTGAATAAAGAATATTATTTAGGCGTCATGAAGCGTTTGCGTGAGAGTATCCGCCGAAAACGTCCAGATTTGTGGCAACACAACTCATGGATGCTGCACCATGATAATGCACCATCACACACAGCCATTATAGTGAAAGAGTTTTTAGCGAAAAATTCAACAAAAGTTCTCGACCAAGCACCGTATTCACCTGATATGGCTCCGTCTGACTTTTTTTTATTTCCCAAGTTAAAATTACCACTTCGAGGAAAACGTTTTGAGTCGATAGAAGCCATAAAAGAAAATTCGCTGAATGAGCTAAAGGCCATACCGCAAATAGCCTATGAAAAATGTATGGAAGACTGGGTGAAGCGGTGGAGATGTTGTATTGCAAGCGATGGGGCCTACTTTGAAGGCGATAAAATAAATTTAGATGAATAATTTGTATTTTTTGTTTTATTGACAAATTCCCGATACTTAGTACACAGAATGTATAAGTAGTAGGTACAGTAAATTATAAATAGAATAATTATTAGCATTAAATAGTACTAAGGCTAGATTTTTTTAATGTATGTATATGTATAGCCCTTACATTATTTGACAATGCTCAGTAACTGGGTTTTGAATGTTAAAAAATCCAATAGGCTCGATATCCTATTGTTTTTGGCAACTATCTAATTTTTTCGCAAGCAAGTAAAGCGAAGCAAATGCGAAACCCTACCATGGCCCGACATGCACTTGGCCGGCTTTTTTTTATTATTTTTATAGTACACTAAGCGGATTGTAAAAAAAATCTACATAGTAATTTCACGTATTTTATATTATTTTATGGCTTATTACCTGGAGATACGCAATAAATAAATCTCCCGGTTGAAATGAAACTTTATTGAATCAAATCATATTGATTACAGTTCACTTATATTTAGATTTCCGTATCTCAAATGGTAATAACGGAACCATTTTAAGATCATTCATGTGTCTATCTGTCAGTCAATCATCTTCTTAGAATTCTATACTTACTTCTTCAATAGCAACTTTGGCATTGGTGTGTAATGCTCACCTCTACATATTTGTAAATTAATTTCTCTAAAAAAATGTGTTGCAAATTATAAAAAGCCAACACGGCTTTCTGTCCTGTCACACACAGATATGATACGTACTCATATCAGGTATCGTAAAATGAACATGGCCGTTTGCCTTGGTCTGGATGTTTTAAGAGAGGGCGCATCAAAGTAACCCGTATGGGTAAGTATCTCCACCTTATAGAAAATCGCAGCTAAGTAACAACTTTCTGGAGGGTTGTTGTATTCCTACGTGTGAGTAAAGCACCAGTAAGCTAAGAAGTTGCTGTAGTAGCTGCAGATGTGATATCGAGTGATACTTAATACATTGTGAGCGTTCATATGCTACGGTAATCGCTGAACATCAGGTGGGCCGTGTACTAGTATGCTACCTAACGTTGTATATAAAAAAATAACACATTGAGCTATATTCAAAAATCTTCAAAAATACATCTTCCACTCCTTCACGAATCAAAGTTGTTTTACTCCTCCGTAGTCGGGATTTTGTTTTATTTTTAACTATTATTTTTTGCGCATTGTATCCTTGCATGGTGCGGTTAAGAATATTTCTCACGTCTATCTAAGTATCTGGTTGCGTGCATCGCAGGTATCTGATTGCAACCATGTTCGTTCACGGTTTACTTTTCGTCCAAATGGTTACGCTTAATAAATCATTCCTTATTGTGACCAATATTGTGTTACTTTTTACTTCAGAAACGGAGGAGACAATAAACTATATTATTATAACAAACATGTTATAAATAATAAAATATTTTTGTGATACAAATATTTATATTGTATAAATATTTATTTTTTGTTGTATATATTCACACATATCTCAGAAATAGCTTCGTCGTCGTAGATAGTTCAAATGTATTTTAAATCAGCAATCAATCAAAATCAAGGCAGGGATCTGATAAGTAATAATAAACATATTTGGTGAAAAATATCATTATTATTATCTTGTGATGGTCCCTTGTATTTTTCGTGGAGATTTTATGAAGCTTTGATCTAAAAAAATTGAAATAAAATATTTTTGCATAGAGATGTCGACGCATATTGTAAGAAGCTAACAACATACTTATACATTTGTATACATGTTATTACAGCCCATGTTTTGCATAATTATCGGCTTGCATCGAATCTCCTTTCCTGTATCAATTATCTGCCTGGGTATGTATAGACTATTATATTCTACGCCAAAACTTTATATAGTGTAACATTTGCGTATGTAGAAACATTCCACTGAAATAAATAGTTTCTTGAATTTTTTTTTTCTTGTAAAGAACCCTCGTTTTAATTATATCATTCTAAAGGTAAATCTAGAAAAGGGCAAGTGTAAAACTAGGCTCTTTTCTAATAATATACCTGATAAAGTAACTTCAGAATTTAATGCTCTTCACATAATTAATACTACACAAAAGTTTATTTCACGTTCCTACATCCTTCAAAATAATAGCCATGGAGATGGAGAACGATGGGGCTTGCGTGCAGAAAACGTAGTTGATACGGCTCTCCAGTTACCTATTATATATCTCAAAGTAAATTAACCAAAACCATTACACAAACTTATGAATGACCGGGGTCACTCTATTTTACAGAAAAGCGCAGTCAAATAATAAGTCTCTACAGACAATATGTGTACAGATGCAGGCAGCGAGTATTGCAAATCATAAGTAAATCGTTCCTACCGCGTCAGCCGTCAGGTAACAGGGATTTGCTTAACAACGCAGTTAAGAAAAAATTCATTTACCTATTCAGTTGGGTAAAATATTTTTTTACAGACCTAACCTTATGACAATACAAAAATAGTTGCTATTAGAATTATTGAAAATATTTTTGCAAATAAGTTACTTTTCTACAAAGTATCTGAGCGACGGAACATGTCTTGGTAGTTGTGTGAAATCCCACTTTTTTTAATTAATTGTACCTTTATAGGTAAAGTTAAAATAGCAAATTCTTATCTAAATAAAAAACCGGCCAAGTGCGAGTCGGACTCGCGCACGAAGGGTTCCTCAAGGGGCAAAAAATCACGTTTTTTGTATGGGAGCCCCCATAAATATTTGTTTTATTGTAATTCAATTATTTATTTTCAAAGTGAATATATAACTAAATATTCTGTGAATATTTTAAGCGTCTATCTGTTGCCGTTATCAATATCGAGCAAAAACAAGCAAAATTTTTTTTTATTCAGTTTTTTAGTATTTTTTGTCATAGCGGCAACAGAAATACATCATCTGTGAAAATTTCAACTGTCTAACTATCACGGTTCATGTGATACAGCCTGGTGACAGACGGACGGACAGCGGAGTCTCAGTAATAGGGTCCGTTTTACCTTTTGGGTATGGCACCCTTAAAAAATTATCCAAATAGTTCGCCGCCGTTTTCAAGATATATTAAATATATTTATAGTTTCATCATAAACACATCGAAACTAAATCCGTCGATACATAGTTTCCGTTTGTAACACTTTTCTTCCGGCCCAATCAGCAGTAAGTAATAAGGTACGTACCTGACATTTAACCTCAAGAAACTACCAACCGGTTAATAATTACAACTTTACTATATAACAACTTGCGAATATACTCTTGTACTTATTCCAATATGACTTTCCTTTCCAATTATGTAGTCACCAGTTCTGTAACCGCGTTTTTATTAAGTCGACTTGTACATTGAAATGTGGTACCTTATATTGCATTGCTTAAGTAGATAGTGCAATGTATGATACCACATTTCTATCACTTCTAAGTGTTGTACACCAAGACTTTTGCGTGAAGTTTTATTAATAGTGAAATAATATAATACCCATGAGCCTTATCATTTGGTAATGGAGGTCAGAGGTGGCCATAGAGACGTCCCAGTAGGAGTTTAACAGTAAGTTAATAGGTGGTAGTTTGGGTTTGTTTAACTTGCCATACTGAGTGAGCCCTTTGGCAATATAGGGCTGTTCATGTTAGTAAAACACATCAAAGTTAAATAACTAAGTGTATTTAATTATTTAATATATCGCGGCCCGTCAGGACGTCGTCCGTGTGGTATTGGAATTAGTTTAAATTTCATAGGTTTATTTTCCCCGCAAAATTCTAATTGTTTTTCTAAAATAAAATAAACCTAAGTTACTCCTTATAACGTCAGCTATCTGCTGGTAGAATTCTCATCGAAATGGATCCAGCCCTTTCGAAGATTAACTGGAACAAACAAACGGACTGATTTTTTTTAAATATCATATAGAAAATATGAGAGAGCATTGAGCAGTCAGAACCCGTTACATACGTTTTCCCATACATTTCGCGATCGTATTCGACCACCCGGGTTTCGAAGGGTTAAACGAGAAGGGTTAGAATAAACGCGGTCGAAATGCGAGCGTTGCGCAAAATTTGTGGCGTAACGCTTGTAGACCGCATTCGCAATGATGTTAGAAACATAGCTCGTCTTAAAGAGAGTATCGGTATTAAAATAAGAAGAGGCATGTTCTGTTGGTTCCTACATGTAGAAAGAATGCAGGAACGAAGAATTACGAAACAGATATACAACGCGAAAGTAGAAGGATGTAGGAGGCACGGAAGGCCAAGACTACAATGATCAAATTAATCGAGTTTTATCAGAAGGCGATATCAGTGGTCTCAGAAACCGACGTGCGTGCATGAGAAGAGAAATGAATGTTAAACAAGCGAATGAGGTTTGTGGCGCTCGGTTCTCCTTATAAGTAAACGTTGGGACAACCACTGCATTTGTAGCGAGCTGTGCCTTCTAGCTCAAGCTTTTACTGCTAAGAAGTTTTCCCAACGCTTCGTTCACAATATTCCCCGGACACACTTGTCTTTCCACATCAGCGGTGTAACTTCCATCCCTGCTGAAAGCGCATCTAATATACACAACCACATCCACTTATTCCAATACTTCTACAAAATATATTTTGTTAATAGATTCAGGCGTTAATTTGCGAAAGTCAAATTTACATGCAATTGCAATGCAAGGCGATGCAGGTAGTGGGTGGGTGCCGGCCGGCACTAGGCCGCATGAACTAATTGGTGGCGGAAGTACACAAAGCAGTTTAGATCAAATTGCATGTAAAATATATTGTTATATATACAGTATAGATATTCATATGCATTTAGTAAAAAATATTTATATTACACTACAAACAAGCACTTCCTCAACACAAAAGGTAGAGATATAAATAAAAATATGACTAATGCATTACAAATTGTGAAAATATTTAGTCCGACAAGCCGGTGCCTGAATTAGGCTTTATGAAACCCGTATTTCAGGATGCCAGATGCTCGTCTTGTATTTAATTATTACAAAACCTCTTTGCAATGTTTGCCCATGTCAGATCATTCACGGATCGCAAGCATATACGAGTAATTTTATGTTTTTTAGGATTTCATACCAAAAGGACTAAAATTCAAGTATAAGACTTATACGCGCACCGAAAATTCCGTTTCATTCCGATATCAACACAATATACTCGTATATACTATGTCGGCAATATACTCGTAACAGCCTGTAGTTAAAAAATAATGAAGTCGACCGCATAACTAAGTTTGATTGAGAAGGATTTTTAATGACATAAAAAAATGTACTCGTTAAAAACATGTTTATTTTTTTGTAATATTTACATAAACTTTTATCCCCTGTAATTATTTCAGATTGTTCGCTTTACAAACTTCGGATATAACGGGAAGAGAAAGATATTTTTTTTTCGACATTTCTCATCATCGCTCAAAAATCATAAGGCATATAAAAATATGTTTATGAATATGCAAGCAGGGTCCTTTCATACAACACTCCACATGGACTTGAACTCGAACTCGCACTTTGAAATTTCGTTTATCAACCAATTTTTATTACTAGTCACCAATCAATGAAAATAATTTCGGAAAATAATCGATTGTAATCAAATTTCGAGCATTGGAGCGAAATGTATAACACAATCGAGTTATTAATTTAAAATTGTAATACTATCAAAATTTAAAATTAAAATTAGTTTTTGAGGTACATAAATTATTCGAACCTTTTCTTAAATTCACAAATTACTACCTATGGAATTTCAATTAGCACTGCAATTGTGTCTACTCGTAACGCCAAACAGTTAAGAACATATGAAAGAAAAAATGAAATTTGACAATTATATAATCCCGGAACTATCAAATAAAAATCAAAATAAGTAAATTAAATATAATGTACATTCTTGAGAAAATAGGGTTTTCATTTCTTGGAAATGTATAAATTAAACGATCGAAACCTTCGTAATGCGGGTCCGATTTCACTTCACACGATTTTTATCTATATCATTTTCATCCTCAGAAAAATCTATTTGGTTTAATGGAAGTAGGTACATAGTCATTGAAACTGGGTCAAGCTAAAGAAGTCAAAAATTCTATAAATATATTTTTATTGTTGAGTTCGGTAGGGCAGTGGAGTAACGCTACTATTACACCAACGCTCGCTGTTTCGATTCCCACACAAGACAAACATTTGTGTGTATGAACATGTCTGTTAGTCTTGGCAGGGCGCATCGAAGTACCTCCACCTCACAGAAAACCTCAGCTAAGTAACAACTCCCTGAGGAGTTGTTGTGTTCCTGCGTGTGAGTGAGGTCACAGTAAATTCCTAAAGAGTTGCTGTGTTAGCAGCAGAAGTGTACTTAGTTATTTATATTATACATATTAAGTAATACTTAATGTATTACAAGCATTCATAGGCTACGGAAACAGCGTTACATCAGGTAAAAAAAAAATATTTTGAGGATCTGCTTGCGTATATGATTAACTCTAAATATTTTTTCTTTTATCTAACTACAATCAAACAACTTACAAATAACTTCTCATATTTCAAGCCAGCCATTGACTATCTAGTATGTAAATTATATAGTAAATAAATTTAAATACGAACATCTATTTAAGTTACATACAGGTGTATACTCGCTCGCCACCTGCTGGAAACAAGTTAAAAAACTGCACTCGGCTTTCGAAATAGTAAAAAACAAGTTTTTCAACGGGAATATTTACTGTGCCAGTCAATTTTGTTACGTGTGAAATATACACGGCCGACAGTTTTTTAATGTTTGTAGACATATATCGATGTGTATCCACAATTCACTAATATTATAGGCGCGAAAGTAACTCTTTATGGCAACATTTCGCGACTAAACGCTTGAATTGATGATAAACAGATTTGATATGGAGCCTGGGAACTCGAGAAGAATATAGTCTATTTATCTCTCTACCTATATCATTACATGTGTCAGTCCTTACACGATTGCTTCTTTACATTCACAAATCTTCTCATGCACGCTCACTGGCTTGTAGGCTCCTGACAATTGTCATCTAATCTATTCTATAACATATGATCTTCAAGTGACTGCTGCACATAGCAACAGAAACATATATTTTAATAATTTTTAATGTAACTTTTACAACCAGGGTTACAAATACTTACAAAGGTTTAGGTTAGGTTAGTTAAATACAGCGAAAAACTACACGGAGTCGGAAGACCAAGCCTTAACTACCAAAATCAAACTGATCTTGTGTTATCAGAAGAGACTTTGCGTGAAGATGTAGTAGTAGAAAAGCTACTTCAGTGAAGTCGTAACTTTCGATCCAGAAGCTTCGTAATTTAAAAAAAATCGGTGTTTCCGTGCATGTTATAAAAAAATATACAGATCGAATTGGTTAACTCCTCTACGGCACAGTTGATGATTCTCAACGAATCGGTGACGCCTTCGTATTTATTGATGCCTATGGACAGTTGCAATCACTTGATCACACCATTGAATGAACCACGTGGTCATTTATATCCCTTACATACAAAAACTATCTATTATAAACCTAGAGCTTGCATTTATGTCAGATTTAAAAGTGTACTATAATTGTGTAATCTATTGTAATAAGTGTCGTAAATTACCTCAGAATAGCTAGAAATTACAAGCCTTGTGAATCGCAAACTGCCTTTACTATGTTTATTGTATAGTCAAAAATCGCCTCAACTGCGATTTACATTTCAAGGCTGTAACGCCGTTTCTTTACTAAAAATTATCCCATTTTGTTTATTACCAGCCAATACTATCGTTCAATAATACTAATAGGAACATCAGGAAAAATAGCATCGACCATTTTCAAAACCAAATCCAATGACAATCCAATATTGAATGCCAAACAAAATTTCTATACTCAGCTATAATTTTGCCAATATTAGATTAAATCTCGTCAATTATGTTAAGTTCAACAATCGGCCAGATGTGCCTCGTGCGCTACTGTCGTGGTTTAAGAGTTCAATTTCAGTTCCGTTCAATTTAAATATGTATCAAGAGCTAAGTTACATATATTTCCTCATTTTTGCTTACATTTAAGGCTATCGTACAATATTAAATCATGGATTTTAAGAGTAGGTAGGTTTCATAATAAAGCTGTACCTAAAGTAAAATTAATGAAATATTAAGTAAATACCTTTAGCATTTCGAAGTAATACGGAATTCTTATCCGCGAAATCGACACTCACTTGACAGCTTTACTTGTAATGGGGACGCCATTTCCTTGCTCATAAAGCACCTGTCGCTAAGAAGTAACCTGTATTGCAAATGTTGCGATTAACTAAACAATTATCTTTGCAAGAATGTTGCAATAGGTTATACTAATAGGTTATTGTATAGTTTAAGTGACTTAAACCGGATATCGTTACTGCGCATATTAAAATTAACAAGTGATTACTTACTTTAACTTATGTAATTAATTTCCCTGTGTCACCATAAAGAAATCTACTAAATTTGTAGAAGTCAACCGTTTTGCGTAATTCTGTTTCACATCAGTATGTGTACTGCGTATATATACTCAACGAGAGTTGCGACAGGCAAAGCGATATGAAAATTAAATCGTGGCCATCTACTTCCAGCAATATTACTATTTGATATTACTATTTTTAATTATTAATTAAACTGAATTTCTACACGTTTTTCCCGCTCCTGTTGGGTTTGGTTTTAATTCGTTTCACCCATCAACTTCCACCCTATATATTTCTCCCACAGTCGAGGGAGTAGAGAATCCGATCAAATTTCAATTATCACCTTACCAATGGCGGAATATATATTAATGTAAAATATATTTAAAAACGTTGAATACCTCCATTACTCATCTTCACCATCATCTTTCATATGAAACGCCACATCATTTTCACTAAAATAAAATATTTTTTGACTACTACGCTAGACATTATGTTTGAGAAATTAATATTGGTAAATTTCAGTCAGAGTTCAGCACATCAGGCACAATTTCTGAAGTACAATTTCAATGAAGTAGATTACACTTTTGAATTTAAAAGTTTTTATAGTCATAGATTATTTGTTTTATTATGTTATATCATATTAAGTCTAAAAGCGCTACTTATCTTCGAAAACATACGAAGGCTAGCGATCGCGTGTGGCTCCCTTTTCTGGTAACTAACACCCAACCAATACAAAAGTACATGTTCACGCACACAAATTGTGTAGGAATCCAACTTACGAGCTTGGTGTTAAAATAGCCACTGCTAGTACTCGAAAACCGAGCTCGGGATTTCTGTGAGTTGGGGTACTTCCGCAGTCCGTGTGCTTTGATGCGCTCTATCTCTCTTAATTCAATTGTACAACATATTCGATTGCATGTAAACCCGCTTAGTGAGGTGTATACATACATTGCACCATTGATAAACAGATATTTTGCCAATACAAATATTGAAGGCTTACGTCACTATTAAATTTAAAAGAAACATTAATTACACAAAGCTTTATTGGATATGCAAAATATTGAAATAAGCGTCGGTTTACGTGAAAATAAATGATTAAATTGTAACATATATTAATTTTATATTTTCTGTTGTGTGTATTTTCGGATTAAATATTTTATGTGTTATGATTTCAGTGCAATATCATTCATTTTGTAGAAGAAATTTACCACACAACTGTAAAACCGTGTAAATTTTCTAACTACATGAAAACGTCTGCTTAGTTCGACAAATTCCTACATTCAGCGAATAGTGAAGATATTGGGCTCTGGTTATTTCACTTACAACAATGGACAAATAAGACAATTTTGGAGTAGAGTAGATATGTCGCATATACAAAACATATCAGAAATTAAATTTCATGCGTTTCACACGATTATATGATAACTCAAAATCTACTAAAATAGTAGTAACAAGAATAGGTAGTGACGTAGTGCGTTATATACTGTATTATAAAAGCGGGCACAGCGAGCCAGTTTAAGGCAGGTAAGGTCGGTTGAAGGCATCCAGTCGGTTATCTTATGGAGGTCGCCAGGACGGCGAGGACAACGAGCCCGCAAATACTCATTCGCTCGCTTGTCACTCTGATTTGAATCTGATCTGAATGGCTGGCATACCATTTCATAGGTATCTTTAGTGCTATTTGACAAAAGAACCTTAATTTACTTTACAATGAATACAAAAACTGCCAATGGATATTTCTCTTACTATCCGTAAGTCGTGATATTTTACCAGCGTTTTTTACTTTCAAAATAAAAGCAGGCGAAGAGCCAGAAGTGAATCGTTGCCATTTTGAAAAGTGGCATTATAAAAAACAGACCACACCTACAGTTGGCAAATGTAAGGTTGGGAAATAAAACAAAATTATACGAAAAGTTGGCAAATGATTATTCCGCTCAATAAAATTCTTCGAAACGTTAGTTGGCAAGTGATAATCGGCCGAACAATTTTCTGTGAAAAGGCAGAGAACCGTAAAATTGAAATATAACCGTGTTCAAGTATTAAAATCAGTAAATGGAATATCGCACATAAATTACAAGCTCAATCATTATTTAAATGTAAATTTCGATGTTTAGTCGATGCGTAATGAACATGAGCAGGCATTTCATTATAGGGCCCGTTTTCTGGCACCATTTGTAACTGTATAATAAATTCCCGTTACTAACCTTTCTGATAACGCCACAATGTTGTATTATACCAGAAGAATAAAAGCACAATATGACACTTTCAATGCGAGGTTGAGAACGTGGCCAAATGTCATCTCGACAATGTTGAAACAATTACTTCGCTGAAAAAGGAGAATGGGCCCTTTTCTCACATTTAGGGTGGGCAACGATCGAATGACGTTCTAGGTGTTTTTAGTATGGGCTATAATACTGCTTACCTTCAGGCATTACATTACATTTCTTTGCCACTTTAGTCGATTCCCACACAGGGCAAACATTTGTGTGCATGTACTTGTCTTTTTACCTTAACGTGGGTGTTTTTAAGAGAGATAGGGAGCACCAAAATAGCACTTCTGGGGAAGTACCTGGACCTCATAGAACAGCAGCACATCAAAACCAAATAACAACTCCTTGGCGGGTCGTTGTGTTCCTGTAGATGAGTGAGGTCACCAGTAAAATTCTAAGGTGTTACTGTGCTAGTAGCAGAGGTGGCATCGCACGGGCGATACTTGATGCGTTCATAGGCTACAGTGACTACTTAACATCAGGTGATCCGTATGCTTGTATGCCTCCCGATAGTGTCTATGAAAAAGCATGGAAAAAGTTACGGAAATACAGAGAGGATACGCAATCATCTTAATTTATTACGCTATGATGAATTCCCTGGCGAATGTAAATTGTAGTAATACATTCTGAAGGGGACTGTATGACATAATAAACGCTTCTCTGAATTAAATCCCATTACAATTGGTAGAACACACAAACAAAATATATTTAAGGGCTTAATACCTCGATCGATCGATCGACAATGCTCACAATTAGTCATCAAACTAGTGAACCCAGAAATTTCCAAAATATAAATCTGTAATAATCATGATCACAGGGATATGTTTTTGGTCACAATAACCATGACAGGTGACTGGTTGTTAATCGCCTCAAAAATTTAATTTATAACCATTTAAGAAAGTAGAAAAAAAATGTAGTAGGTATCATAACAAATGCACAAAACAAAATATATTATATATACGTAAATATATACGAATAAACGTTGAATTTCCGTATACCTATAACCGTACTCAATTTTCCGACTACTTTTGGTGATTTCAGTATTGGTCTCATAGTAAAAGTTGTTTACTTACTGATAAAAACGTGTTACATTTCAAACTGACCTGTAAGGTATAGACCTAGTTATAAATATCAACACACAACTATTACACATTCATGAAAATTTTAAACTAAAGTTAATTTAACTAAACTAAATGAAACTAACTTCATTGAAGTCGACCCTTAATCGCATTATATCTTTAACAGCGCCCTCCCTTTAACTCTTCGAAACCCGGGTGGTCGTATACGACCGCGAAATGTATGGGAAAACGTATATAACGGGTTCTGACTGCTCAATATCGTCGTTTTATTTTTGAAGTGAAAACTTTTTTAGCGGCGTTGTGCACTTTTTGGGATGAGTAAAAAATGATAAACTCACGTCAGGACACGTGACCCTGACCGTAAGATTTTGGTGAGAATTAGAACATATGTTCGCTGCAGCGCTAAAACATTAGTTACCTCTAATTAAACAATTAAAACATGAAGCGCTAGATTGTTCATAGGGGCATTATTTTCTCGCGAACAAAACGTTGTAAGCGCCATGAAATTGTTGGCGTTTACGCGTTTCGTTCAACGTAGTTTACTAACATCGCTGTTTGGTTTACGCGGCGCGGCGCGGGACGCTTGCGCGAGTGTGCGTGTGTGTTTGAGTATTAGGGATTGGCGATGATGATGCTGGTAATGATGATGGCGAAAGAGTCGTTGAAATTATGGATGAAAGTAGATTTTTTTGAGAGATAAACTTTTTAATGTAAAATAATTGTAATTGTTCTGAAGTGTTAAATTTTTAATGTAATATAAATTGACATGTTTGTGTACGATAGCGCAATAAATGAATATTGTATTTTACCACATACATGATAGTACTTTTATACTGATAAATAAAGTAGTTCGTGCGAAATCATTACCTAACCATTCTAAAATATTCAAAAATGCACAACTTTAATGTTCAAGTTTTCACTTCTGCCGGCACTCGCGGAGTGCAACCCGTTTTTTTTTTATTTCATAACCTTTGAATTTATCATTATACCTCTACCAATATTACATGAGTTCGTCAAAGAGAGAGAGAAAGAGAGATTCTCAAACATGGATGATAAAGAAAACGAAAAAATAAAGAAAGACGGTTATTGAAAGCTTTTTTAATGAATTTAACTAAACAATCTAATTTACCAATTTATATCCGTATAAGGTAGATACGGACCAGGAGTGAACATACAATCTTCTTATTTTTTGGGGTCGAAAAAAAGAGGTGTGTGACAAATGTTTTCTCCGAGCGTTACCTATTTCCTAATGTCGGCGTGTCGAGCGGGGCGGATGTCACGAGCCTGACTATTGTATGCCTCAGTGCCCGCCTGCCACTTCCTCTATACAAGGTGACCAACACGAACCATTGTGCAAACACTTTTGAAATAAAACGTCGATACAATTTCTACGTTGTGTAACTGGCATTATCTTATTATAATTTAAAATGTATAATCAGATTCACGGACCGACCTTTGCTTAAAAAAGTTAATTAAAACAAATATTCTATAGTTCAGATTTCGCAATTAGCCAATGTCAAATGTTCAGCGCTTAACAGATAAATCCTTTTGCAATACTTCGTTATAAATTTATGTCTTGAACGAATTGTGGAGTTTTAAAATTTCTGAATTTAAAATTCTAATTTTGATATATTTTCAACGTGTAATTTTAACTTTGCACGTTAAGTTTCGTTTCTGATTTCGACATGGAGCGACTGCCGTCAAACCTCCACAACCTAGAGAGGAAATCACACCTTTATTTGGTTAGGCCACACGCCTTTCGATATATAATTTCTTGGTCGTGAGCTTTTCCTCACCGTGTTTTCTTTCACTACCGAGCAAGCAATAATTATAAATATGTACACACATCCGCAAATACGAATTTAGTGGTCATTCCCATATAAGAATTCGAATTCCTCTAGATTAATGGATAAAGAATCGGCCTATCCGACTGGTATAACATTATAAAGTTAAAACCTTTATATAACATCTATCACTATGTGGGATTTTATTGTTCTGATGTAACACTGTTTAAAGTACATGTTATCTGAACGTGTATGATTTCAGAAAAAGATCGTTATAAAAATTTGATACAGATTCTATCGATAACGGTTACAGCCGCAGATTTGCTCCACACTAATTATATTTCAAACAACCAATGCATACCATGATCAATCACCGGTTAAGGGTAGACGGAGTTTACAGGACGCTGCGGTATCTCTTTGCAAAAGTAGATGTCATTTAATAATGGATTGGTTTTATAAAAACAACATCTTCAATCTTCAGCTTGTGTACTTACTACATACCTTCTTGAGTTATTATGTTTCTGCATTTTTAAAGATATAAAAAACAAATTTGTATGCGGATTTTAAAAAGAATATGTTATGAATGCCCCTTGAAATAATTTTAATTAACATGTCTAGCAAGGTAGATAGCGTTTTAAGTAGTTGGAATGCGGATAAATACGCAGGTAGATACTTACTAACAATAGGTATTTATAAAGCCCCGGTGACGAATAATTGCCCTGATTCTTCCTGATATTTATTGTGTATAACATTTAGTTAGATATTTTATAGGTATGTGTATACACTTTCTGATATCGATTCAGATATAATACGAGTATATAGAGAAAACAATTCAAGAGTGTAAGATATTAATATATATTATATAGAAGATACCATATTAGTGTAATTTAATCTCGGCTGCACATGGTGCACACGCCGACATAATACAATATTTTATTACATTTTTATTGTGGAGCTCTTTATGTCTTATTGATCACATAATAAACTAGCTTAAGTTACTTCATTATAGTCGATTTCATGCTCGACGCTCGCATTTCGACCGCGTTTATCCTACTTAGCAGTCAGAACCCGTTATATACGTTTTCCCATACATTTCGCGGTCATATACGACCACCCGAGTTTCGAAGGGTTAAAGATACCAAATGACTAAAACACCACCCAGGGACTGCCTTTCGCCGGGAAGGCCATAAGGCTTCATCGGAAGCGATCGCCCCAGGGGAACGGGACGACGCGTGACAAATCCTTCGTAGTGCCATCCTTTGTATAGAGAAGGAGAAGGGGTAAGCGAAAAGATATGTAATAGAGGGGAGTTGCTCACTTCAGTCTGTTTGTTCATAAGAGAATTATTAGATTTTTTATGTTTAACGATTTCTAATTGTTGCCTAATATTAAATTTTAGTCCTTTATCTATTGTGTGTAAGCTTTTATATGTATATTAGTAGGGGATAAATTATGTTATTTATCTATAAGATGTTCGGCGAAGTGCGACCTTTCTGGGTAACTATTTAAATTCAAGTACGCATTCAAAGTTCCATATTTATTTGTTGTGCGATTATATATTTTTTTAATTCTTTTTTATTTTTTCCCTTCTGTAATTTAGCAATAGTAGGTGTGCTACAACATAGTTTATTTTTAATTAATGCATAAATTGCAAACTTATTTTCTATTTTAAATCGATTTAAAAATGGTTCTTAAAAATAAATGAAGGCATTTAATTCCTCTAAAATCTACACCAAATGTATATACATTCATTTAGTTTATGTATTCGAAGCTCAAATTCGTATCGGCTTCATATGATTTTGTTAAAGATACAATTCACTGTAATCATAAATAAAAAAATAATCCTTTGCGACAATGATTTACTAAGGATACGAGAAATTTGAAAAAGTTCGAGTTCATTAAATTCAGATATCAAGGCCCTCATTTTTGTATATATTGAATCACGAAAGAATAAAGACGACAATCATGATTTTTATTTGATGGTGATAAAAATAGATGTTGTCTACTTTAGTTCCCATCATTGTGTGTTCATATTCAAGTTCATTACATCGTATTTGAAAGGTTATATTTATATATATATTTATAGTTACATTGTATTAGTTTCTCGCAAAAAGTCCCTGTTTAATGTGAGCTTAACTTCGCGTGCTGATGATTTCATGCCAATCCTCATTTTTTTCGGATTTTTTGTTTCGAATTTTTTCTGCCATACATAGTTACACTTCAAAAATTTGAATTATTATTTACCAGCCTTTCCTTACATTTCAGATAAGAATATCTATATTATTTATTTTGTTACAAAATAAGAAATTCTCAGTTATATATTACGGGGGCTCTCATACAAAAATTAGCATTTATTCCGAAATCAAACGACGAATATTTTTTGACATTTCATATTTTAATGTCACATTTTATCCGTAATATAATGATTGATACAGTAAGAAGTAGCACTATACTAGAACAATGAAGAATGAAAGATGATGTGTTTATAAATTGAAAAAGTATGCTGAAATGGTTTAAACTTTTAAACGTTTAGAAAGAACGGATAATACGAAAGCAGTATATCGATAAAAGTGATATATCGACCCGGCGCCCTAGACGCATATACATACATCAAATAAATAATGTCCTGAAAAAGGGCCAAATCAAAAGCACCCGTAACTGAAGAGCATGCATGAAAAGGATTAGTATAAAAGAAGCGAGAGAGATATGTCTGGATCGGTATACCTGACGTTCCATAGTCTCTGCCTACCCCAATGAGAGACAAACGCGATGATCAAATCAACAGGTAAAATTTCTGTTAAAAAAATATTTTAATCAAATATTTTATTTGCCTACAAACTTTTTCAGTGCTCTTGAAGTAATTTTCTAATTGAACCGAAACCATTTTGTAACTGTACGATAAAAATATAGACGATTTGAGATTTAAATCGTCTATATTTTTATCGTTGTATCTTTGGTCGGCTAGTCTCCTTTGTGCTTCACAACATTTTCTGAATCTTTATGTTTATTTCAGCATTTCTGCCTTTTTCCCTGTTAAATTTATCGTAATTAATATTTGACAAATACAATCGGCCGCGAAAGGCAGACACGACAAAGTCGTGTATATTACTCTACATAACGTATCCTATCCCTCACTATGTGATGGCAGCTAGACTCTAATAGCAAAACAAAGTACATAAACAAAAGTGAATTTTGTATTCTTTTACCTATCTTTCTGTTAAGCATTTATGTTGTACCTTCAATCTCCAAGATATTAAACATTGTTATATAAAAAGTGAAGTGAAGTGAATAAAAGTGTAAGTGTATACTTATGAGTACGTACGTAAGACTGTTTGTTAAACAAAACGATAGTAATATCTATAATATCAATAAATAAGTAACTATCAATAAATATCATTCACTATCGTATATAATTTAATACACATATCCATATTAATATACATAGTATTTGTAGATTCATAAATAAGTATTTGAATAACTACCTTGAATGCAGTTGTGAACAAAACTTGCGAGACATTTACCAATCAACTTCGTGGTGTTGATTGTAGATGTCCGTGTCGGAACTTCTCTCTCATTATTTTAACCTAACGTGCCAAAAGAAGTATAACTTGAAAAACATTCAAACGGGTGAAGATGCGGACAGTAACTAGTTAAATAAGGTACCCAATGTTATACCTACTCAAGCAATACAAAGCACAAAAACGGCAATATTACTATTCCCAAGCTTAAAATAAAACCTTCTTCTTTATGAAGACTGTTATAAAGTAAATGTAGGTACAAACTCCGCGAATCCAATTACACTGCAATTGCCTGAGCAGTTGGTGTTAACTGGTCAAATTGAAATCCAACTAGTTGAGTATCCATTTTAAGTGTAATATTTTTCAGAGACGTGATCGTGTTTTTGCAACATTCGTAGGCTATAGTAAACTGTATCCAAAGACAATACATTTTCTTTTTCTTCACATTTTGCCAATCGATTTTCCTTATTTTATCTCTTTAGTAAGTACTGGCGAGCGTTCATATTATCAATAGTCAAAGTCAAAGTCAAAGCTTCCTTGAGCGGTCATATATACAGAGCCAGCCGCTGAATCTTGTCAATTTTTATACTATTACGCAGGCACTACTCATATCATAATACAGAACTAGTATCAGTATTCCTGTTATTTTTTCTTTTCTAACCATGACTCGTCTTTGTGCCTAGCGATTCAGTCGGCCGCATGTGAGCAGGCAGGCACCATTCTCATCAGAGGAGGGATCTACACCCACCAACTACTGAATATACCAGTAGTTACCAACCAAATACCTCTATCTCTTGTAATATAGTATAACAAGTCCTACGAACTTCAACGAAAAGCAAAAAGCATTCAGCAAAAGTTTAAGTATGTATCTCAGTTCCAGTTGTACCATTGACATATCAGTCACTCTATAGATTTCTTCTTTTTTATATATAAATAGCCGTTAAATGAAAACTTGTTGTAATTATTACAATGAAATAACCGCAACATGAAACAATATCAAGTGTTCCAAATTATATATATCACACGCAGATTTTTTTCTGTTACATGTCAAAAATAACAGTCGTTTGCTGTGCAACATTTTAGATAAATATTATAAGAATGCTTGACTTTGATGTTGCTTTAATCTAAATGTCTGTATCTTAACTTTCATGTAAACATTTATACTATGATTTTATAATCAGTAAAGGTGCTATTTACGAACATTATGCGTCTTAACAATCCATTACACCTATCTATTATTTTTACTAATGGAAGACACCCAACTCATCATTGCTTTTTAAATACCTATATATCCGATTAATTTTACCGGCGAATACAAGCATCGCTATGAATCAAATACACCTAACTGGCATATAAGCGGATTTAACACGATTCCATTTAGTGAAAACAGGGAAATATACTCTAATATTTAGTAGATGTAAACAACAACGTGGTCATAACTGAAAATAAAGTGAATACTAATATGCAAATGTGTTCATTGTCTCAAAGCATAATGCGTTTTAACTTAATTTAAGCAGCAACATTGAAGAACTGACCAACTAAGTGAATATGATGCAAAACGATGGTATGCAATTTTAAAGAAAATGAATGAATGAAGAAAATGATATGAAACACACGATAAGAAACACGATTAGACTTGCATACCCATTGATGTCCTTTATAATCGAAGCCACTAATTTTCCGGTAGGTATTTGAAATGCGGTACTGACACAAAATTATGACTATGTGACACAATGTGTAGTTTAAGAGTAATAAAAGTAAAGAGTAGGGTTCAAAATGTATTGCGAATTTTCTGTATGAAATGATTCTGATATCTACATACAACAACTCAAGCGTGCGTCTTATGTCATAGTTGGAAGGTGAAATTTTGCATAGCATTATTTGTTCTGTCTTCGTTTGAGTCGCTTCGCTTAAAGTATCGATAAAGCAAAATAAAATAGGTTCAGGTGTGAATCAGGTAACTGTACACTGACGACACGTAAACTTATTTTTATTATATAAATCGTATTTTTTTATTATATGATCGTATATATATATAATAATAATAATAAATAGCCTAAAGTAAATATTATCAACTTCCGTTTAGTAGGTTTTTTGTAATGCATGCACAAAGTACAGGCAATCAGATAAATATTTAAAAAAGAGTGTATTTAAATTCTGTATCGATATAAGAGTCGGGCTACATCACTATTTCAAAAAATTCTCCATGTGCAAACTCGATTCCTCTACGATTTTATTAGATATACGTTGAGGCATTTACAATAATCCACCGGCGGGCGAGGTGAACAACTTTTCCATTTTTCCAATTTTTATACTGAACATACATTATCTGACCTGTCGTAGGTGAAAAGATTGAATAATTCATTTTCATTCGCCAACACTATAGATACACACGAGGATAAATCAGGCAATTCTATGCACCTTTACAGCTTCGAGATAAAATATGGGTGTATAGCTTGAGCTGACGTTGTCTGGTGTAGATTATCCGAATCACATCTTATTTCTTAAACCATATATAGTCTTACCTAATACTTATTTTATATTGGTACCATTTCAAAAACCGTAAAGATAGTGACTACGATTTATATTTTTCACCAAGTAACTACAATCAAAACCAATATAGATTCGGTTTGCGAATGGTCTACTTATCGAAATCTTACGTACCGAAACAATGCATTGTTTACAAAAGGAAATAGATACAGTGCAATTAACATCTATGCTAACAACCCATGCCCGGTCGATAGTGTGCGTTAAAACGACTATTGTTATTTGGTACGTACATGTTACTCGACACATATATGAGTGGTACATAAGAGCCTATGCACATCGAGTAATTTCTAATCGCAGGCAACATGGTTTTTCAGGAACTCGCTTTGATTCCATCGCCAATACATCGTCTTATCCTCAACTCGATGAGCCATATTAATGGCTCAAGAAAATAATAATAATGCAAGAAACGCTACGAAGTTCGTAGTTAAATCATTTTTCATTTGGTCAAATGTTCGACATTCGAAAAAAAACTTTTTCGAACATTTCTGTTCTAATTTTTTTCGGACTACATAGTGCACGCATCTAAGGTTTGCATTTGTGTCGCATCTTCTACACAAAGAAAATACGTGGTGTACGTGTGCTCTTAACAGTGCCACCGACAGCAGCGAATTGATTATGCTGGAGTCGACTCGCATAACCCCCTTCGGCCATCCATGAAAGTGAACTTTCGTAACCTTAAGCAAAGATGATGTTTGTGTAAAATGAGTTTTGAAAGGAAAACTTCTTTTTTATGTGTCTATTTACCTTTTATAAATTCATCTTTTAGGCTGTAGTTCGCTTAATACGATTGCGTATTGTTCCGAAAATTTAAACAATATTCTTAATCAATATGCAACTTGTAGGCATCTCGCTATGGTTCTAATGACACGCAAGAACACACGTTGCTTAGATATTTAATGTGGTTGAATCTTCGAATCGTTGCGGCGAATTGTATTCATATAGGTATATAGCTTCGTATAATTTATTTTCAGCCACTAATGGCGAGCAAACATCACTCTATTGAAGATTTACTTCTCGAGTTGTTGTTTTATTGTTGAAATTGACCTCATATAGCATAGTGGTACTTAGTCCCGGAGGTATAATAGAGTGGTAATTCCCTAAGAATTATTATGTTGTACAATACTTGTTCAAGGTGACTTAATATTGCAACTCTCCATCTATTTTATTCCTTATTTTATTGAATGAACATGGCATAGAAAATGATGAACCTACTGATTTGAAAGCACCGAGAGGAGTGTCATCTTTGATTCTTACTATCATGACATTGGTCTATAGCCGAATTATGTAAGTAAAAAATCGGCCAAGTGCGAGTCGGACTCGCGCACGAAGGGTTCCGTACCATTATCTATAAAAACGGCAAAAAAATCATGTATGTTGTATGGAAGCCCCCCTTAAATATTTGTTTTATTTTAATTTAATTATTTATTCTTAAAGTGAATATATAACTAAATATTCTGTGAATTTTTCAAGCGTCTACCTCTTGCCGTTATCAATATCGAGCAAAAACGAGCAAAAAAATCACGTTTGTTGTATGGAAGCCCCCTTAAATATTTATTTTATTCTATTTATTAGTATTTGTTGTTATAGCGGCAACAGATACATCATCTATGAAAATTTGAACTGTCTAACTATCACGGTTCATGAGATACAGCCTGGTGATAGACGGACGGGCAGCGGAGTCTCAGTAATAGAGTTCCGTTTTACCCTTTGGGTACGCAACCCGAAAAAACAAGTTTCTTGTAAATGACAAGATGTAATCTTCTTAACACAGTTAGAAACATTCTCCTATATTACCAACTGGTTTAAAACAAAGACGAGAAGAATAATGTTTATATGTGTCAATAATGATCTAATATTTCTTAAATTGGTACTCATAATGGCATTAAGATGATCCCACAAAATCTATAGACATCGGTTGCTGCAAACACAACCAAGTCTGCAGTTCTTAAATTTGTGAAACAATTTTATCTTGTACAGGTATCTAGTTTGCTAAAGTTACTGTATTAGTTTTGTAGAAAAATAACTGGTTAAGCACTCAAATTGACTTGCCATATAAAGTAGTTTAGAACAAATATTATTATTCCATAAGGATTACTTTCCATCGTAATACTGTGTACAAATCTCCAGTATCGTACACGGCCAAAATCCAATCTTATATGTTGTCTAATGTGTCACAAATGTGCAACGTTAATGCCAATACCATCGCATGACAATATCGAAAACATGTGCCAAATAATATTCAATATCGATTTTATTAATATAGCTTACGACATGACTGTGGGTGAGAAATAGCACGTCGTAGAGAATGAGGACACCAGCTATGCAGTATTCGGCTAGAGACACTACCCACGATTGTACAAATTACAAAATATCGATTTGTAAGCCATCGTGAGTAATAACATAAAAACGTAGACTTGGGAAGTATTAAATTTTTACAAAAAATATAAGATGAAAATAAAGAAAAATGGTCATATGGACACTTCAATTAAGAGTCAAATACTACATCAATGTTGATATCAAATCAGGAAGTCAACCTATAGCAGCAGCTTGGCCCATAATACGAGGTCCTATGCTATAAACCGCCAATCTTACGGCTGCTTCATGCAATCTAACCACGTGATTTCACAAGTCCATTGAATATATAGTTACCTAATACAAGTGTAATAAAATTCAATACACTCATAGGATACAATACACGTTCATAATGCGGCACTGTTGTGGGGTAGCGGAGCGTTAAGATTTTGCGATAATTTAGTACTAAGACTACCTAGTCCGCCCATAAGGTCTATTACAAATGAATATGCATTTTTTTTTATGAAGTATTGTAATCTTTATAAAAACTTATATGTACCTATTTATTTATTTAGACTCAGCAAAATAAAAAAATATTCTATTCGAAATGGCCATCTTTAGCTTTGATAGAACTTTAAGCTGTCTGGCCACGAATCTATGGATTTACGCACTGTTTCCATGAGAAATTTAGCTACCACTTGACGAGCTCTTGACGAGCTCGGTGGCTCAGTCGTGAATGACGCGACTTTGACACAAACGCTCGTGGGTTCGATTCCCACTCAAGGCAAACATTTGTGTGCATGAACACGTCTGTTTGTCTTGGTCTGGATGTTCGAGAGGTAGTGCGCATCAAAGCAGCCCGTCTGGGGAAGTATCTCCACCTCACAGAAAACCGCAGCTAAATAACAACTCGCTAGAGGGTTGTTGTATTCCTACGTGTGAGTGAGATCACCAGTAAGCTCCCAAGGAGTTGCTGTGTAAGCAGCAGAGGAGGCATCGCGCGAGTGATACTTAATATATCGCAAGCATTTATAGGTTACGGTACCTGCTTTACATCAGGTGGGCCGTATGCTTGTATGTCTCCCGACGTAGTATAAAAAAAATAAATACTTGCTCCACAGATTTCTTAAGAGACACAATATCGGCGTGTCGTTTCGAGCAGGCTATATCCTCTAAAACTAACCATAATTTGTAGTCGGGGTTCAGCTCTTATAAAGACCGAAAGGTTGGTTTCGGGCCAGACTTGGGTAGTTCGTGCCTTGTGACCAGGTGCAGAGTCCTACTAGAATGTCCACGGTACATTTTTATAAAGTGTATTACTGAAAGATTTCATAACATGACTCTTTTTTCATAAAAATTAAGCTTTGCGACTCCTTGATAAGACACCCCCCACCAAATCATTACAGACGCAGTATAATGACCAATGTACCTTTTCGACCACTTGGGCGTCTTCATAAGAACTATGTGCGTACACTTTGTCATTTTGCTTATTGTAGTGTTGTTCAATCCTGAAAACTTTTTCGTCAGTAAAGAGGATATTTCTGTGCCATTTACCTGCGTATCAGGACAGAAGACGTTTTTGACGTAGGGATTGATTTCGGGCATGTCCTGTATATCGACGATAAGCGCCGAGCTTCAAGGTCTTATTTTATTATACGCGACAGAGTCCTAGCGAGAATCTTCATTTCTCACAATAAGATTTTTGTTTCCTAATGGGGTTTCGGTGAATTCAGCATTAACAGTCTTTGTATCTCTAACAGTACCCGGTCGCCCGATCTTTTATGGTCTTCAAGTCTACAAAATTGGTATATCTATCGACAGATATATCTACCAACGTTGTAGACTTACGAACATAGGGCTGATACCAAGCTTTGAATTGTCTTGAATATGACCGACGACTCTATATACACTTTGTGCAAGGCAATCACCACAATCACATTTTTTGATAATAAACACGAAAAGAATATGTAAAACGCCGGGTAATCGAAAGAAGTTTTTAACATACTAAATGCGTCCGAATTCAAAATAATTAAACAGTTGAAAAAAAAGAAAAGTTTCTATGGAACAGTATTTATGGCCAGTCTAGTTATTAATAGCGCCCCCCCCCCCCCCCCCACACACACACACACAAACACACTACTCACGTACACGTACACTCAAATATACACACCAACTAACTGTACTAGGTTAATGAGCTATATTTATACTAAACTAACTGTACTAGGTTAATGAGCTATAGGTATTTACATTCCATAGTTTGGCCTTAATATGTACTTACTAAGAATTTAGGAGGAAGAAGAGCGGGATCCCCTGCTACAGGCTTTAATAAGTCTACTAGGTGGGTCTCAGCAATATGTATATTTAGCACAGAAAGGCTGATAAATAAAGAATTATGAATTTTTTGAATTTGAGTTATGTCACTTTTAAAACAATCCACTCTAATCGCCTTATCTTGCAAATTGGTTATCGATAATGCGCATAGCATCGGATTAAAAGCACACACAACGGTAGTGATTATGCCCGTATATAACAGAATCTACAATGACCTGGAAAATGAATAACGAAATATTGCATGGATGCTTTTCAGAGATACGCGATTCCTTCCGTTTCAAGTTCAAATAGATAAAAATCAGCATAAAAAAATGGATACAAACTCAACTTTCATTTCGTCTTATAAACCACGCGAAAGATTAAGCCTACATCTTGTAAATGTTTCGTCGTCTAAATATGGACCCGGATAACACTTTAATAAAAACACAATTTCTTTAAATGTACGGTAGATCATTATCTATTATAACTGGTGAATGATCAAATACATGATCAAATACTTTCATTTCATATTTGTAATAAATAATGCTGCTTCATCTTTGGTAAGATGTTTAAAGATAACCTTTAAGACTTTCGTGCCAGTGCAGTGCACGCTAGTTTAAATTTGCTACATCTTATATCGTAGATGTAATTAGGAACACAATTGTTGACATAAAAATTCATTGTCATAACTAATGTCCACCTAACTTACTTATATAAATAACAAAACATGAATATGAGTCATTTGTTAATCATTCATGAGTTAGTTACCAAAATTTACGACACTGTTCTTTCTAACTATACGCCTCTGACATTTTAAAATTGCTTTCAAAAGTTAGTTTTTAAGAATGACGTAACTTTCCGAGTTGCACTGTCTATCATCTGATTAATGCAGTGTAGCTACAGTGGATAAATATGTGTCCTTAACGTTGAGCTGATCCACAAGTTGAAACTTACGCAGCGAGCGATGGGAAGAGCCTTGAGTAAACGTTTTTAAGACATAAAATATACTCGTATATCTCAAAGTGAGTAGTGGCAATGGGTCATATTTGCCGAGTCGTCTATGTTAATTATAATCATCGTCAAGATATATCCTATTTTAAATATATCTTGTATTGATTAGAACATGAAAACTTAAAAATAATGTTTTGATTACGATTCGATTATGATTATCGTTATTTAGAATTTTCTTTCATGAGTCCTGCGATAATCCTTATACCTAATGTTGGTGAAGATTTGAGGAAGTGAAACCGCCTTTATTGAAGCGGACGTCAATAAATACAAAGCGACTATGTAAATCGGCGACGACTTCAGTATAACCGGTTTTACTTTTATATTTAAATTATATTTTTATCTTTTTATTATGAGATTTCAAAAATGCAACTATACATAAGGAACTACGTTACACTTACGTTGTAACGACGCCGTTAAATTTGGTTAAATTTATTTTGCGGAAAGGGCGTCGCCTTATCAATGGTTCAAATTAGGCTTAGGCTTCTCAGTGGCGAACTGTCTGCTTTAAGTAAAAGATGCGGTATCAATAGTAAAATCATCATTCGAACTGCAAACGCTAGTTACAACAATGAAAGACTATTGTATGAAAAAAGGCTTACATTGAATGTTAAGAAAACCAAGATAATGGTATTTAAAAGAGAGGAAACTAGAACAAGCACGAAAGCGAAACTAAAGTCTGAAAGTAAAACTATGAAGTCGAAAGGCGAGCGTTGCGCAAAATTTGTGCCGTAACGCTTGCTAACCCCGTTCGCAATGAAGATTGTAAGAAAGAGAGTTGGAAATAGAGTTGGAGAAACAGATTTGGTTTGAATGATAGTGTCGGTATTAAGATAAGTAAAAGCATGCTCCGTTGATTCGGACATGTAGAAAGAATGCAGAATGAAAAAATGACGAAGCAGATGTACAAAGTGAAAGTGGAAGAAAATAGGAGCCGAAGAAGAATAAGACTCAACAAACATGATCAAATTGGTCGTGTTTTATCTGAAGGTAACATCAGGAGCCCTGGGAACCGGCGAGCGTGCATAAAAGAGATATGAATGTCAAGAAAGCGTCTTATAGCGCTCGGTCTTCTCAGCCTACCCCGCAAGCGACCTAGCGGGAAGATACATAACGAATTTCTCACTATTTCTTTAGAAAACAATCTAGAGTCTAGATGTGATTTACGGCTGTTTGGTACCATAAATATATTTTGTTTTCTTTATCTTTTTCCATGTAATCTAAATAACAGTCACGGCATTGTTTTTTTACCTTGCATGTTAGCACTAGTAAAATTTCTCAAATACAAGTTTGAATGCGTAGAATTTTGCTTTTAACGGTAAATAATTGCTATAGGCATCGTTCCCACGCTGTTTTTAACATTCTTGATATATTATTTTGTAGTTCTAAAGCGTGAAATTGAACATGATTAAAAAAAAATTGAAATGAAAATGAAAATTAAATGAACATAAAAACTAAATTAATAATTTACTTACATTCTGTGTACTAAGTATCGGGAATTTGTCAATAAAACAAAAAATACAAATTATTCATCTAAATTTATTTTATCGCCTTCAAAGTAGGCCCCATCGCTTGCAATACAACATCTCCACCGCTTCACCCAGTCTTCCATACATTTTTCATAGGCTATTTGCGGTATGGCCTTTAGCTCATTCAGCGAATTTTCTTTTATGGCTTCTATCGACTCAAAACGTTTTCCTCGAAGTGGTAATTTTAACTTGGGAAATAAAAAAAAGTCAGACGGAGCCATATCAGGTGAATACGGTGCTTGGTCGAGAACTTTTGTTGAATTTTTCGCTAAAAACTCTTTCACTATAATGGCTGTGTGTGATGGTGCATTATCATGGTGCAGCATCCATGAGTTGTGTTGCCACAAATCTGGACGTTTTCGGCGGATACTCTCACGCAAACGCTTCATGACGCCTAAATAATATTCTTTATTCACTGTTTCTCCTTCTGGAAGGAATTCGGAGTGAACCACACCACGGTAGTCAAAAAAAACTGTCAGCATCACCTTGATTTTGGAGCGACTTTGCCGCGGTTTTTTGGGTTTCGGCTCGTTTTCGAGACGCCATTCTGAAGACTGTTGGCTTGTTTGCATGTCGTACTCATAAACCCATGTCTCGTCGCCAGTTATTATACGTTTCATAAAGGTCGGATCCGTAGAAGCTCGGGAAACCATGTCTTCAGCGACATGCTTTCGCTGCGCTTTTTGAACAAAATTGAGCTCTTTTGGAACTAGTCGAGCGGCGACGCGTTTCATGCCTAAAATGTCAATGAGAATGTTGTGGACGGACTTAAAAGATATGTTCACCTCACTAGCCAACTCTCTCAGACTCATACGTCGATTTTCGAGCACTAGCTTCTTGATTCTGTCGATGTTTTCTCTGGTCGTAGCGGTTGAAGGTCTACCAGAACGAGGCAAGTCTACTACTACTTCTCGGCCTTCTTTAAAAGCCTTATACCATTCATAAGCCCTTGTTTTCGATATACACGATTCGCCGTAGGTATTTCGCAACATTTTTAGTGATTCACCACATGAAATATCATTTGAAACACAAAATTTAAGGCACACTCTTTGTTCAACAATATTTTCCATTGTAAAAATCGCCGAGGACTCAAAACTATGACCAACAAAAAGTGTAGTTTAAAACAAATTAAATGACAGATCCCGCTCAAATTTTGCGCGCTAAATCAGTACAGTGCTACCAACATGCAGTAAAAAAATTAGAACGACCTCTTTTACGCGGGTCTTTTTATTGACATATTCCCGATACTTTTTACACAGAGTAGTATATTAAAATTAAAATGAGCTCTAACGCAACCGACATCTCTGCGGCTTTGACACAGTACATATTAAGGCAAGCCTTCCCGTCATACCTTTTCTACAAATACACACACTGCTGATAAGGCTGGAACTCCATAGGAGTATACTTGTTTCCCAAATCTTATTTCAACCTATAGGTAGCTATAGCTATTCAAAATGTTAATTGTAATATTACAAAGTTATGTCTATAGAAGCGCAGCACATGTAGGATAAATTTTAATTTCCAAGGAATATCTTCAAAAAAAAGAATGAAATAAATTACTAGATGACAATTCTCATTTAAGTGTGGATCTTGTCTTCATTTATCCGCCGATCCATGTTAGATAAAATAAACATAAAGAGTTTTATTAGCCAAAGTCAAGAGTGTTAGATTTAAAATGCAAGGTTCAAAGGTAAGCTTTTTATAACTCTACCTACAAAATATTAGAGAAGAGGCCGAGTATAAAAATAAATTTTCTGAGGCTCGGATTAAAAGTTTATCCCGCCAAAAATGTGGATTGAAGTGAATAGGCCAAGTTCTCGCTTGACTTTTTGCCCAACGACGGCAACGCGTAGTGTTTTAAAAACTAAACCAAATAAAAGGCATGTTTTTTTCAATGTACTAGTCGTAGCTATAATGGATTTTGTCGATGGATGATGTTGTTGATGGATGGTTGGATAATGGACATTTTTTGCAAGTACCCTGGTGTACTAATTATTTTTATATGACTGTGTCATTCGCGTAAGCATTTCAATTAAAATCTGCGAAACTTTATTAATAATTATATATTGACTGATCTAACATAGACATGGTTTGGATACACGCACTGGATTTATTTATATGTTGGAGGCATAGGTAGGTAGGTACTTGTAGGTAGTTAAACATTACGTTTCAATACAAGCACTTTCAGAACACTCATTTATAATGATCCTTTTTCAATATAGTTTAATAAAGAAGGAGTAAATTGTTCTACTGCCTGATTTTCCACCATATGTCATTGAAATTCGTTCAGCACCTCTATTTGGTACTGAAACTAAAAGCCGTTATTTTTATAGTTTTTTTATGTTCAACGTCAGAACGTATACAAGCATACGGCCCACCTGACGTAAATCGTTTACCGTAGCCTATTAATGCTTGTAGTGTATTAAGTATCACTCACGCGATGCCTCCCCTGCTGCTTACACAGCAACTCCTCAGAAGCTTACTGGTGACTTCACTCACACGCAGGAACACAACCACCCTCCATGGGAGTTGTTATTTGGCTGCGGTTTCCTATGAGGTGGAGGTACTTCCCCAGATAGACTGCTTTGATGCCCCCAACCTTTCTTAAAACATCCAGACCAAGACGAACAGACGTGTTCATGCACCCAAATGTTTGTCTGGAGTGGAAATTGAAGCCACGAGCGTTGGTGTTAAAGTCGAGTCATTCACGACTGAGCCACCGAGCTCGTCATATTTCGTGTAGTATATTTAGATAAAGCTCGAATGGAGATTTTTGTTATTATAATAGGTAATAGGCAAAATACACATATTCATACAGCAGGCCAACCATTCGCGAGTGTTTGTGTCATATTAACCTAAATAATACTGGTATAGAAATATGGCATATAGCATGTAAAAAACGAAAAGTAAAAAGAATTGCCTACTTTTTTTATTCTAAGACCTATCGTAATATTAAAATTTAAGCGATTAAAACACATTGTGTTTTCAAAGCTCCAACTACTGTGTAACTACATCATACAGTATTAAATTCAAACGTAAATTAACCAATTTAGGCTTTAGACCATGCATGCTGTTTTATTTTAATGTCAATCTTGGCTTTGTTCACTACCCTGCATAGGCTTTATTTTAAACAGGTTCTCGCTGCTTAATAGTAATACTTTAATGTGATTTACAGCTTAAACATAGCTTTAGGCGTTTAAAAAAAACAAGTATTAATAAATTATTCAAAAAACCGAAGTATTTATTAATATATGATTTGGGGTTACTCACAATCAGTTTTTTTTTAATGCAATGTAGTAACTGAAAATTACATCGGATACCAACCAAGCATCTACAGCGACATGACGTGAAGTTATCGCAACACATAGACGCTTCGATCTCAAGAAGTATTGCTCGCTCGTTATGACTCGCTTCAGGTTGGTGGAATTATAAACTTCGAGGAATATCATATGTTACGGAGAGCTTATACATTATAAAGGTTAAATATTTTGTGTTATTTGAAGTACCTATTTTATATATATTTAACTTATATTACAGGCTAAGTATTATTGTATTACCTAATGTGTGAACTTACTGTATAAATTTGGGGTGCAATATTATTTTTGCCTACAATTTATTTACTTTTTCAGCCGTAAATTTTATAATTTTCGCCACAATGGCCTGGAATCTTTGTTCGTTCACATTATTCTTTCAAGTAATGCTTTCACTTGTTTTACCGCGAAGGTCGAAAGGTCATCATTTGATTAACTCCTCTCCAGTAAAGGCCATGTGTAACATTTATAGTACACACGGCCTTAGAGATTTGGCAACAAACAAAACTATTTGGTAGGCCAGTCTATCATCAATAAAATACACTGAAAGTTCCAAAAAAGAGGTATTAAAGAGGGAAAGGGTTAAAACTCATAAACGCAACAAATAAAACAATATAATGAATAAAAAACAAAACCTAAAAGTGAGACATGGGCAATTAAGCTTGGCAAATTGAATAAAACTTTAATCTGTAGAGACACTGTAGTCTTTTTGATAAAGTACACCAGACAACTCGATGCAGTGAACATTACGTGACAAAAGGGACTAATTGCATTTGAGAATCAATTTTTAAATGTGTACAATAGATTAGCATGGCAGTACTAAGTCACAGGTTAAATTACTTGTAGTAGAAAAATAAAAATATTTACTCAACTGCTTGTAGACATCATTTGAGACTGTCACGTGATCTTTAGAGACTGTCAACTTCACCACGTGTAGTCGTTTCTCAGTTTTAGAATCTAATGTGTTCCATACGTCTTAGTGAATGCTTACGACAAGTTACATCATTTTCATTTTATCTTGTTTGTTCAGTCATATACGAAAAGGCAATGTGATTTATATAAAAACATTTAGCACTATACAGCGGAGATCTTGTTTCAGTGTGTCCCAGTCAAATGGTACTGTCCCAGAGTCTCATATGCTTTACTTCTTCTGTACATTTGTACTGGGATATAACCGTATTTATATCCCACTACTTTATCGTGTAGAAAATAAGAAACCGTTTTTGATGAAATTTAAAAAGCTGTATCTTATATTCATTCACGCTATCACAGAAATATTTATAGCTGCTGCGTAAAACTTTAAATCAAACTCCACGCGAGTAAACCCATTGTCAGCAATTTGTATAAATATGACTGTGTGCTATAACCTCTTTCGTCAAAGCTTCATTTACTACTTTAACATGCATCACGTGCAGTTGAACTACCCTTGACTCTAAAATGAGTGAGATGGTGAGCTCTGCACTTACGCCTTAGGAGCTAAGTTCGTTACATGTTAAGTCTTAATTTAAGTGCGCTAATCCCAAGTTAACACAAAGGTGCATTTTAGGGAAGAGATATTATATTACGGAGAAATGTACTGCTATGGAAATGGTTATTTAAGCTGTGTATACTGTTATTTTGTTGAATACTGAGTAAGTACAGATATGGTGCCTGGTTCAAATGGTTTCTGGATTGAATTCTGGTGTGGACATGTTCCACTAAATTCTTGTTTTCAGATTTACATATTTGTGATTAGTTACTTAGCGGTAAAGGAAAATATCGTTAGGAAACCTGAACGTCTAAGAAGTTATATTTCGAAAAACATGAGTCTGACGTATATGTGAAAATCAATATATTTGCTAAATCTTTACGCTTAGGTAACTCCACAATTTCGAAGCCAGCAAATAAGAAGACCAGCTACTGGTAGAAGAAGAAGAAGAAGAAAGAAGAAGACTTTAGTCTTAGTCTTTAGTCACCAGTAGCTTCTTCTTCCACCAGCAACACAACCCTCTAGGGAGTTGTTATTTGGCTGCGGTTTTCTCTGAGGTGAAGGTACTCGTACTTCCCCAGGCTTTATGCTTTATGCTTTGATGCTCCCTGCCTCTCTTAAAAAACTTCGCTGCTAATCGTCAGTATGCACCGTATCCAGGTGAACTTGTCTTTGTCTTTAAAGTTAATGGTGAGCTACTCCCTGCTACTCCCTGGTCCTAGGCCAGCGGCCATCTTGATTAGTGTCTACAGAATACACATTGCAAATTTGTACCATTCCAATAATAATATAATTTCAATGCAATTTTGTACTGAAGCCCCAGGACTAAATATTATAACAACAATTTTCAACCACAATTGAAATATTTCTAACGAAATACAGTTCTAGCAGAATTGTCGTTTCCGAACTATGTTGGTTTCCAAACGGCAACTATTCAATATTTCAATACTAAAGTTTGCTTTACAATACTAACACACCAGTAGCTAAGAAATTCACTGGATAATATTAGTGGAAATGAAGTGGCGAAGTGAGAGTCGGGCCCCGAGCAATAATATTTCCGAACCGAACGCACAGTTCAAATGAAGATGAACTTCAGTTTGGCTGAATTTGTATAAAAAGACCAATTTCGTTACATGTTCTACATATGTTTTTTTTTTTCAATTAGACAAACATTTTGTCGTAATCAATTGTATGATATGATAATTGTGAAAGTTTGTGCTGTTAAATACCTACTATTACATTAGGTTCTTATTCCTTATGAGCTTATTAGTAACCCCCTCACTTGTAGGTCACCAGTAATCTCCTAAGGAGTTAGCAGCAGAGGTGGCATCGCGCGAGTGATACTTATTGTAATACAAGCGTTCATAGGCTACGGTAACCACTTTACATCACGTAGGACGTATGCTTGTATGCCTCCCAATGTTGTATAAAGAAAAATACGGACAGGCTTCAAACTTCCCTATTGGGGGTTTAAATGCGACTAAAATGTTGGAACGAACTATTTAGGGAATGTTGGAATGGTCTCTAACCGACCACTTGTCCACGAGTGTAAGCTGCATTAATGAACACGTTCCATCAATTATGTATTAAGCGTGCATTGCTTACACTTTGTTTCCGTTAGTCGACGCGGCCGAGTGGCCGCCTAACAACGGGTGATAATTACATACATACACTACATGCTATGCATTACATTGATAGATCTATATATATATATATTTATCACCAAGGAATTTGGACAAGAAACGTTACTTTAGAGTATTTGCTTAAATGCTGAGCACAGTTAAATTCGAATCAACGGAGCATGCGTTTCCTTATCGTAAGTGCAGTCGTTATTGCTCAATTGAACATGCCTTATAAAGTATCACGATCTTTAACGATTTTTATGATCGAAGATCTCGAAACGATACAGCTTCTCAATGCCATCCAAAAGAGACCCAAAGGATCATCCGTTCTGATCGCAATAATTCCGAGGGTTATTTAATTCTTTTAAATGTATATATATCTTACTGTGCATTGTTACGTTAAATTCCGAATTAAGTACCTTTTAAATCAGAGATTTAAATGGTACTTAATTCAAATATTTGACTGTACATTTACTACTACTATAGATCTATCTTACTAATGTACGAAAATTGTGAACCACGTGCATATCGGCATCGCCTTCTGGTCGTAGAGTCGATACCCTTTGAGAATCTATGATTTAAGTGATGGAGCGCGATAGACCAAAAGTTGTAAATTCTTATATTGATGGCTTGTATATTTCTGAAACGGCATCTATGTATATAAAGTACTGAATATAATGTTATATCTCCCTATATCTAATATATATATATTATATATTAATATATATATATATTATATATTTAATATAATTGGGAGATATAACATATATATACCATTAAAATCTATATGACTGTCACAAACAAAGTATTCATAAAAATAACTCCAACGCCACGAAACTTGACTATAGGATGTATATATATATGTATATCATCGCGCCAGGTCCCCTGCGGGGTAGGCAGAGAGAACCGAGCGCCATAAGACGTAGTCCTTACACACTTCACTCGCTAACATTCATAGCTCTTTTCATGCACGCTCACCGGTTCCTAGGACTCCTGACATCACCTTCTGATAAAACATGGCCAATTTGGTCATGGTAGGTTAATCTTGGTCTTCCTTGCCTTCTGCATCCTTCCACTTTAGAATTGTACTATCTGTTTCGTCATTCTTTAATTCTGCATTCTTTCTACTTTCATGTCCGAACCAACGGAGCATGCCATTTCTTATCTTAACGCCGACACTCTTTTTCAGATCAACTCTCTTTCTTACGTCATCATTAAGAAGCGTCATGTCACAAATTTTGCGCAGCGTTCGCATCTCGAACACATATATTCTACTTTCATGCTCTCTCTGCCATAGCCAGCTTTCACTTCCATAAGTTGGGATTAGCACCGCGTTGTGTACTGCTAAAAGCGCTTCCAAGATATACAATCTCATCCACTTGCTCCAACACTACATCATCAACCGTAATCCTAGTGTTCGTTCTGGTTGTATATCTTTCAAATTGACTACAGCCCTGTTAAAATAAGGCAAGACTAGCAAGCAATACATGCATACACTTGAGCACCATAAAAGTAATATATTTCCACTTAACTGACATACGGTCTGACGAGTGTGGTCGGGAAGCTATCAATAGCTAGGTACTGTAATAATAATGAATGGACTTTCTAATTTAGTTAAATAAAATCAAAATATGGTACGCTTAAACACACATTTAAATTATTAAACATACATCTAAATTTCCCAAGATTTGTCCTAGTTTAGTCAGGCGAGCGTTCAGGCGGGTTTTAATCAACGTTTCAAGTATCAAATAGATATCGGAACGATTTAGATGGTATCTGCTAATGAAATTTTTACTTTACTACTAATTATTTTTTACCGGTTTCGCATAACATTAACTTTAGAATGAAACCCTTGTTCTTTATGTTGCAATGAGTATTCTCGTAACTTCATACCAGTTTCCATGTGTATTGCCAAAAGTCGTTTCAAGTGCATTCCTTAAATTAACTTCAATTACGAAACTCCATTAAAAACATGTTGATTTAGTACAATAAATAAATCTCTCAATTTAAAATATATTCAATACTGACTGGTAACAAATAAAAATTATGTTTTACTACGATTCTTGTAACTTCATACGAGTTCCTATATGTATTGCCAAAAAATATTTCAAGTGCATACTCTCCATTGGAATTACGAGAACACATTAAAAATAAATATGGATTTATTACGACAAACTCAAATAAACTCAATTGCCACAAACAACGAATGTTTACAGTGTACATGTGTAAAGGGCAACGTTCGTATAAGTAAAGAGTCGTTACTACTTCTTAATGGGATCGGTCCTAAGAACTTTGAACAAAATATTTATTTGTGTGGCCTATAAAGATGGACTAACAAGAAATGTTTTTTAATGCGCGCAAAATAAAATAATTATGGTTTGCGACTAGTTGGCGCCGTTCAAAAATAAAAAAGAACCTGTAAATAAAAAGTTACAAAAATGCAAATGCATGCATATATGCTTTCCCCAAATTTTCAAGAATGAATATAGGTAAATTTCGACCATTGGGGCTAACGCTAATAATTATTAAATTGTTGTCAATCTATCTATATCTTCACACCACGGGGTTAGCAAAGTCAACCGAGTGCTACAACACTTAATGCCTCGCTCGCTTCTTTAACATTCATAGCTCTTTTCATGCAACCTCGCTAATTGCTAAGGCTCCTGACATCGCCTTCTGATAGAACTGGAATAATTTGGTCGTAGTAGACGAATGTTGGCCTTCTTCAACTTCCACGTGCTTCCACTTTCGAGTTGTATATTTGTTTCGGCATTTTTAAATAGTAATTTGTATAAATATATAAAAGAAGAAACTGGGGGAGTAGCATTCAAACACAGTCGAAATTTGGCTCTAGGAACTCGAAATTATGTATGTCAGTTCTTATAGTCTAAGAGAGATTATTTTAAAAACCTCTGGCATACCGCAACTCGTACGAACGAGTTACAAACAACCTTTATTCTAATTTAAATTACGTCTGGAGATCTGCTTCAACCAATACAAAAGAACGAGACAGTTACAATAGTCTTATTAAAACTTTAATACGACAATTCGTTATGCCATTTCTGTAAATTACACCATTTTTCATGTATTCATTAACTATCCAATAATATTTTTTGTTTTGGTCAATACACCGTACTGTACATCTGATAATTACTCAAACATTTGTACCGTTAAATTATCGACGCGAAACTAGCCAGAGGGCGTGTGGCGCGAACAGGGCTGTCGATATTATTTTAGTTGATTATAAAAACTAGGCACTATTATATATACTAACAAATACATACAAAGTAAACAGAATAACTTTGTAGGTTACTCAACAATAACGGACTTCTACCACCAGAGATTTTCTGTAGTCTGCCGTAGAATACTCAGTGGAATCATAATTTAACGAAGTATACATAGGAATATAACTTTATGTCACAGAAAAACTCTTTAAATACATATTTTAAAAGAACATTCAGCATTTTCCGTAACACATTTAGATTTGTACGTCAATTTTTTTTTCATCTATTTCTAAATATAACAAACGTGAATGTACCGTTAAATTATCGACGCGAAACTAGCCAGAGGGCATGTAGCGCTAACAGGGCTGTCGATAACACATTTAGATTTGTACATTTCAATTCTTTTTTCCAAATATTTGTAAATATAATTGAAAATAACCTCAATGACAGTATTATCCAAGCACTGCAAAATTGTATAGCCCTTATCTAGACTATAATGTGATGTAACCGTGACTTATGGAAGACCACGCCAAGTAACAACTAATTAATAATATATATAATAATTATATTTTGTTGTGTTTTTGCAAGTTAGTTATGTTACCTAATATTTTTAGAAATAATTCTTAAACAGTGGGGGTGGCCACGGGCAATAGATGCAACATGTAATACAATATCTTGTGTGAAATACATTAAATTCACTTTAATTTAACTAATTATGTGATTCATATACCTTTTAGCCGTCTGAGTGGAAAAAAAAATACCTGCTATAAAACTTTTTAAATTACATACCATTTTCTATATCAAGTACTTTTTTAATCTCACAACAAAATGCTGATTATAAAGAGTATAGGTACTTCATATATACTTACTTAACGAGAATTAATATGTCAAATAGCTACTGGCAACCCTGGATATGATAGTATATCGATTAGAGATGGGAATAGCCTGGCCGAATACCGAATATTTAGCATCTCAGTCGGCGGCTAATATTTGTTAGATGTGACTATTATATTTTTAGGGTATCCGTACCTTTACAGGGAAAACTAAATCCTTATAAAAACACTTCGTTACCCGCCTGTCCACCTGTCGAGAGCCTGTTTTTCAGGAACATTTGGGTACCTATATCAAGTTAAAATTAATATCAAATACGCAAATCTACATTCCCTTGGAGTGAAAAAATAGACTTCATCTAAGTCAACGCACGGCCGTTTATGACCCGTTTATATTTTGACACTCGCCAGGGAATCAATACACACACACATATATATATATATGTGGGATGGAGAAAAATACTGCATGGCAAAAATAAACCAGAAAATCTTTAATAAAGAAATAAACATAAATTCGTAGCACACATCTTCCGTAGCGCACAACTTACAGCCCAACCTCAATGTTGCCACTCTCTAAAAACAAAAGCAGTTTCTCCTTTAAAAAAATAAAAAATAATATTCTTCCCACACGGCCGTCCTGTTCATTCATCTGTCCCAGATGAATTACCGTCGTCGTTATTTACCCAGGGCTTCATAAGGTCAGCAGAGCTTGTTGTATTGGTGGGACCATCGTTATTGCCAATTTTCTTTAAAACGTATCTCTCGTTAGGCTTTCTCATCACGATCTCATAAGGTCCCAGAAATTTAGGATATAATTTACTACCTTGAGTAAACTGGGTCTTCTTAATAGCAACTAAGTCGCCGACATCATATCGTACAGCCTCCTTTCTTTTTCTATTGTAGTATCTAGTATTTTCTTCTTGTATTCTTTGTATTGATTCTTTAGCTTTTACTCTTAATTCGTCTCTTTTTTGACTAAAACATTGAATATTTTCCTCTTCTATTAACTTTATGAGTTCACTATCTTGGTTTCGCATTTTAATACCGAACATTAATTCAAACGGCGTCATTCCTATGTTTCTTTGATATGTACCATTTAGACAATGTTGAACACCGGAAACTCGTCGATACCACTTGGTAGGGTCATCAGCACTAAGTTTGCTTAATACACTAATAATAATTTGATGGATCCGTTCAACTTGACCGTTTCCTCACGGTTGACCAGTACTGATAGTGTAGTGAGTAATATTCTCCTCTTTACAGTAATCTTGGAAATCAGTAGAAGTAAACGCAGCATTTCTATCTGTACTAATTCTTTATGGAGAGCCAAAAGTCTGTTGTTGAAGTCTTAACTTACTTAGTGTCTCATCAGTGCACAAAGTCTTAGTAGGATAAATCCATGTAAATTTAGTAAATCCATCTACGACTGTCAAAATGTACTTGTAGTTTTTATTCGTCGATGTCGATGATGTGTATTGATGATATGTCATCAGTGGAACGTCTCCCTTATCTATGGGGTGTAATAATCCTTGTTTCTTCCCTTTCTTATTGGATATGAGAATGCATTCAATGCAATTGTCTATGATTTTCCTTATCTTCTCTTTCAGGTTTTCGATGTAAAATTCTCTATTAATAAGTTCTTCCATTTTAGTTATTCCAAAATGTCCTTTCTCGTGGTTCTTCCTTATAATCTCGTACTGCATCTTCTTTGGAATTACGATTAATCTGTCACCATCCTTTTCTTTACAAAGTATCCCATTCTCAATAACATAGTCTTCATACGGTTCCTTATTTAAAATACTCTTTAATAGTTTTATGTGTGTGTCTTCATCTTGTGCTTTTCGGAGTCTTGCGGTGGTCTCGGTAAGTACCATGCAGGTGGGATATCGACTTAAAGCATCTGCGTGTTTCAGTCTTGTTCCTGGTCTATGCTCTATTTCATATTCATATTCTTCTAGAAGCAGAGCCCAGCGAGCAACGCGTGGTGGTAAATCCTTTTTCTGCAATGTCATAGTCAAAGCAGAGCAGTCCGTAACTATTTTAAAGAGTATACCAAGTAGGTAAACTCTGAATTTCTTAACAGCTTCTGCAATGGCTAAAATTTCCAGGTTATAGCTGTGATAGTTCCTTTCTGCAGGAGACGTCTTTTTACTCATATAATACACCGGATGCATCTGATCATCTTTTGGACTTTTTTGTAACATAACAGCTCCGTAACCGTCTGCGCTTGCATCTGTGTGCAATTCTGTCACACGATCTGGGTGGTAAATTTTAAGAACAGGTGAGCTACACAATATTGTCTTTAATTTAGTAAATGCTATCTGACATGTTTCATCAAAACTGAATTCAACGTCCTTCTTTAGAAGATCTGTTAACGGCTTTGCTATTATAGAGTAATTTCGAATAAACTTTCTAAAATATCCCGTAAGGCCAAGGAATGATTGTAAAGATTTTAAGTTATGTGGCGTCTTAAATTTTGATACTGCAGTGATTTTACCCTTCGAAGGTCTTACTTCGTTGTCTTTAATAATATAGCCCAAATACTCTATTTCTTCCATCATAAAATGACATTTTTTCCAATTAAATTGTAGTCCGTATTCTTTAGCTCTTGTAAAAACTTTCTCTAATTTTTTTAATCCTTCTTCTTCCTTTATCGACGGTATAATTAAGTCATCTAAGTAAGAGAGAATTGTCCCATCTTCGCTTCCTTTAGTTTGTCAATCTGGTCTTCGATTAATGGTAACGGAAAACGATCTTTAATTATCTTCTTATTTAGCTTTCTGTAGTCTACACATAATCTATAGTTTCCGTCTTTCTTTTTTGCTAAAACAATGGGGCTTGCAAAATCGGATTTACTTGGCTGTATAATTTTCTGATCTGTCCATTCTTTTATTTGTTCATTCACTATATTCATTTCTAAAGGTGAAAAACGTCGTGGATTTTGATGAATCGGTTCTTCGTCTATAAGTATTATTTTCATTTCTACGTTACTTCTTTTCTTTACTTCACTAGGGTTATACTCCTCCAGCATTCTTTCGATTTCTCTTGTGCACCCTGGACGTTTAATGTCACCTTCTTCGTAGGTAGTTTTCTTATCATCAGTTAGAAGTGTTAAATGCAAAATCTTTTCTACGATAATGCCATTTGCTGTAAATTTTATTTCAAATTCCTTCAATATAGGATTCCCAAGTATCACTTTAACGGGTATATCATTATCCTGGACAATATGGAAGGTAACGTTAGCATAACAATCATCAATTTGTAGATTAGCAACAAAAGTTCCTTGTGTGTATATTTCCTTTTCAGCAATTCCTGTTAAACACACTCTTGAGTTACTGTCAAAACTTAATTCTCCTTTCAGGATATTTTCAGCTTCAGTCATTTTAATTAAGTTTACGTCGCTTCCTGTGTCGATTAATGCGGTTACTTCAATTTCGTTAATCTTAATCTGCTTATATGGAGTCTTATCCATTTTATCGTCATTGATCTTATTATTAACATTTAGAGTCTTCTTTGGTTTATTCACACATTCAGGTGCCTTGTGCCCGAACTCGTTACATTTAAAACATTTTATACCTTTTGAACATAATGGCGCTTGATGATCCAGGTCACCACAATTGAAACACCTCTTGACGTTGGTCATTTTACGGTTTGTGTGATGACTCGGAGTAGGATTAGATGATCTGTTTGACATCTTCTTCTTAAAGTCGCTGTAGATATCCATTTTCTTTCTAAATTCTGTAATATTTGATGCGCCATATAATATGACTTTGTTAGATTCAATGTCTCGAATACCATCTATGATGTATTCTATCAGTGCGGAGTCTTCTATGTTACCATGTAACGCCAATTCTTTCATATGCAGAAAATACTGCTGATGCGTTTCGTCATTTTTCATCTTGCGTGAGCTAAGTTTCTTATGTATGGCGGCACTATTTAGGCGTGGTCCAAATTCCTCTAATAATTCTTTCCTTAAATTAGACCAACTCTTCACGCTACCTAAAGAACGTAAAAATAGCTTTGCAGTCCCTTGTAATAACCTTTTAGCATATATCAACTCTTCAATGTCAGTCCATCTCATAATCTCTGATGTATCTTCAAACTCTGATAACCATGTTCCAATTGGGTAGGTGTCATCTCCGGTGAAAGGCGTCATGGATTTTTCAACATCGTGGAACGACACTTTTGGTCTGTCGAAGTCATTTGATGGACCTTGTAAGTCTTGAGGCAGTTCATCAGTCTTTTCTTCAACCATTGTGTCTTCTTTCTTCTTTATATGCCGAGTCTTTGACATAACTAGTCTTTTTAGTCTTTAATTAGTCTTAAAAGTCTTCAATCTTAAATATCTTTAAGCATTTAAATAATAAAAGGAATCTTCAGTAATCATTGGTAGTTATCAGTCAATCATTTCCAAGTGTGCTCAATTTCGTTCATTACTCCATGGTCGTCGTACTAAGTGTGCACAAAACATCCATTATTTTTATAGCTCCATGTCATTTTATGAAATGTCAAATTATTTATTTTATTTTCACTTCTATCCATTAAAATCACTAACTTCTTATATTCGTAATATATAAATTCGTTTATAATTTATGTGCACTGAATGAATAAAACACAACTGTAAAGTCTATTTTAATGTTTTTCGTACCAATTTGTTTTTCACATCAATGTCCGTATTCCAATACGAATGTTATTTGGTACACTAAATCTGTCTATCTCTCCATCCCGGACGAGCCCCCAAAAGTTGTGGGATGGAGAAAAATACTGCATGGCAAAAATAAACCAGAAAATCTTTAATAAAGAAATAAACATAAATTCGTAGCACACATCTTCCGTAGCGCACAACTTACAGCCCAACCTCAATGTTGCCACTCTCTAAAAACAAAAGCAGTTTCTCCTTTAAAAAAATAAAAAATAATATTCTTCCCACATATATATATATATATATATATATAGGCAAAGTTACGTTTTTCCCTCAATCCAGTTTATCTTTTCGGTAAAGCAATGTTTATAAAATATGTAGTACTAAACATTTTGCGGTATTCTGGAACCATTTGTGTGCAAGTCCGAGTTGTACTTGGCCGGTTTTTTTTTCTAGAAATATGTCCTGATTAGTTTTTAAGTTACTTATATTACAATGACGTAGCTACTCTTATTCTAACTTTACAAGAAAACATATTTCAATAAATCTTGATTAAAAAAAAATACATTTCTCTCTTTTCTTCCTTTTTCCTTGTGAACGATAAAAGTAAAATATAAATAAAAATCTCATGAAAACGGAATTCCGTTCAGCTTATGTTCGACCGTCTTTTTACCTTTTTAGGGCGAACCCAAAATAATAGCCGAATACCGAATGGGGCAAAATATTCGTTATCTCTCTGGTCACGGTTCTAATATGGTGAAGTATGCAAAAGATGCACGGTTAAGTATGTTAGTCGTATATGCATCAAACTCTAATGTCCTGCATTAAGTATTTCCTCGTATGTATCCCTATAACACTATCGCGAACTTACTGAACAGAACTATGTCCCACGAAGTAGAGATCTGACTTCGCTGTTAGCGTATCTATTCCACACATATTTAACTCGCCCTCAATACTGCAAACTTCGAAACTCAAGGCCTTTGAGGAATAATTTCAAAGAGTTATAAGAATATCTGTCTCGTCATATTTAGTACAATTTTCGTATCAACTTTAACCGCAAGTTAAATATAAGGTATCTATATCTCACGGTTTTGAACACCGGTTAGCTGTTTAGCACATCGATTTCAGCTATATTTAGATCAGCCTTCGTATCAATATCTATCACGGCCTTGCTAAATAAGGACTCTTTAATTATCTCGCTAAATATACTTGTTCCTTTCCAATAGTTTCTTATTAGCACGCCTCAGTCGTAGTTAGCTCACGCAGCGTGCGAAAACTAAAAATTAACATACTACTTAACAAGGGTTTATCTAAATAGATTTTTGTTTAGACTTCTTAAAAGCCTTGAGATAGAAATGCGATGCAACGCAATTTTTAATTATCAAAAGCTGCCTATAAGACCTGTGTGAATATTAAAAAACATAAGAATTCAATACATTTTTGCAAAAAAAAAATTTAGAAATGAACACGCATTACTTCATACCCTTTTTTATGTAATGAAGTGTTGGCTAAATGTTGAGTTTATACATATAATATAAATATTACGGTTTTATTAAAAATTAATTCTTTTGATTTAATGTAGTGTTATCATTTTCAATATACTTTATGAAAAAGGAAAACTTTCATCGAAGAGCACGGAAAGAAGTAAGCCCCTGAGGAGTTATGTGTTAGCAGCACAATTGGCAATGAGAGCAAAATTCTTTCTATAGTTTTTATAGACTACATTTATCATATATAAAGTGGACTGCATACTGGTCTCCCGACATTGTATAAAAAACACCAATCATAACTCGAGCCATAAATTTTACGACCAATATTTTTGATGTACCTTGTGAATATATTGAGAAAAGACATGACTCCTAATTCAATAGAAATAAAAATATTCCATCTACTTCTTTAGACCACTAAAGCTACTTTTAAATATCTCCATATTTAAAGCGTGAGAGTTTTAATATGACTGTAATAGGTAATATACAATACAATACACAATACGTTTGCAGTTTGATGCGTTTGATAGACGAACAGACTTTTTTTATGTAACGTCAGGACTGCAAGCATACGGCCCACATGATTTAAACTGGTTACTGCAGCTTAAGCAGTTGCAATACAAGAAATATCTCTCACGCGTTGCCACCCTTGCTGCTAACACTCCTCATTAGCTTACTGGTAGCCTTACCCACTCGCACGAACACAACAAGCCTCCAGGCAATAGTTATTTTGCTGCGGTCTCTTGTGTGATAGAGGTACTTTCTTACATGGGCTACTTTGATGTATCTTTCCTCTCCTCCGCCTGAGAATAATTTGTTAATTAACTGCAGCACGTGCAGGCGAGGTTGGCTGTGACTGTGCATGTGATAATGAGCATTGAAGTGAGGCCATAAAAGAAAGTGTTCCGTTTTTACCCATTTTCATTTGGAACACTAAAATAAACATCCACACGTGTTAACATACATTTCTTTACTCATTATGAAGTGCCTATTAAACATTTTAATTTTCCAAATGAACTAAAAAGTCGATACATACGTGGCAGCGCTACCGAAATTCGTAACGCATTTCATTAGCAGCAATTAAGCAAATTTTATAACTCAACTTTCATTTTCCATCGTATTTATTCATTACGATTACATAACAATAACCAGTATATTATAATGATTCATTTAAACTTTCTGTCCTACTTCTTTGCGCCTGTTGCTTTGCAAGGTGACACCAAGTAAAGACAAGTAGGCCAATTCTACCAAAAAATCCGCAACTGCACTGCTAATATATGAGTACATTTTGACGTTTGGTTATTTTGTTAAGCGATCTGATAGCAGCGACGTTGCAGCAGCAGTGAATGACTCACTATTAAGTTAAAAAACCTTAACTACAGCTGTACGTTTCTTGAAACATAATTGTATTCTAATAAATTGTTTTGACATTTTTATAACGGTGACAAGTTTTAAATAAGTTTATTTACATATTTTCTAACGTTAGTTTTAAGCCATTTTTGAGAAGAGAAATTAATATTCTGAAGGGTTTTATACTCGTATTACAAAACATTTGTTTCGTTTTGTGTTTGTGATGTTTGTGGACATATATGATTAAGAAGCTTCCTCTTTCTTTCTAATGGATGTTTTTCTAATGGATGTTTTTCAACACATAGGCTAGATGTATGTAGATACAAACACACTTCCGCATTTATATATACTTTGGATCGCAGAATCTTCGGCAAAAAATATAGAGACCACGCCATGTCCTCTAAAACTGATCATAATTTATAGCCTGAAGGGTTCAGACCTGGGCTAGACGAGGGCCAGTCTTCAGCTCTTATAAAGTCCGAAACGTTGGTTTCGATCAAGGCTTACGTAGTTCGTGCCTCGTGACCAGGTGCAAAGTCATGCTGGAAAGTCCAGGGTACATTTTTAAAAAGTGTATTTGAGAGGTTTCACAACACGATCCAAGACAGTCTCTTGATACATTTGGCAGAAGTCTTCACTCCTTTTTCACAGAAATAAAGCTTTGCGACTCCTTGATAAGACACCCCCCACCAAACCATTCCGATCACTTGGGCGGCTTCTTAAGAACTGTGTGCACTTTAAATAGTTAATAGATTCAGGCGTTACTTTGCGAAAGTCAAATTTACAGGCAATTTGATCTAAACTACTTTGTGTGCTTCCGCTCCCGATTAGTTCGTGCGGACTACTGCCGGCCGGCACCCACCCACTACCGTTAGTAGATGCATGCTCTCCACGAGCTCAGGCGCTGTAGATGCTAGTCGTTAGAATAACATGCTACGAATCCGTAATTCGTAGCATGTTATTTTAACGACTAGCATCTACAGCGCCTGAGGATGCCTCGTGGAGAGGCCAAATACGTGTCGCGGAGACGACCGGAGCAGCCAGGGCAACAACGGTGGCGGGTGCATGCGGTTCACATTTCAGATGGCGAACACTCGCAGAGACGACCGGAGCAGCCATGGCAGCGGCGGCATGCATCTACTAACGGTAGTGGGTGGGTGCGGCCGGCAGTAGTTCGCAAGAACTAATCGGGAGCGGAAGCACACAAAGTAGTTGAGATCAAATTGCCTGTGTGCACTTTGTCTTTTTGCTTGTTGTAGTGCTCTGTAATCGTGAAAAATTTTTCATCAGTAAAGAGGATATTTCTGTGCCTTCCACCTGCGTATCGGAACAGAAGGCGTTTTTATCGATTCACTCTCTTCAACTGTAGGGATTGATTTAGGGCAAGTCCTGTATATCGACGATAAGTGCCGAGATTTAGATCTTGTTTTATTATACTGAACAAAGTCCTAGCAGGATCTTAATTTCCCATAATAAACGCGTTCCAAATTCAAAATAATTAAAGAGTTGAAAAAAAGAAACGATTCTATGTTACAGTATTTAGGGCCAGACTAGTTATATATAAATGTACATATATATATGTATACACACACATACGTACATACATACGAGTATAATATATCACTCGATGGCCCAGATACTGATTACGTATAGTAAACCAATGTATCCACTTGTAAAATAAATAAATAAATATTGTCGGACAAATTACACAGCGCCGTCTAGCCCCAAAGTAAGCGAAGCTTGTATTATGGGTACTAGACAACTGATAAACATACGTAAATACATTTTTTTTTGTAAATACATACTTATTATACATAGAAAATACCCAGACCAAGACAAACAGACATGTTCATGCACATAAATGTTTGTATTGTGTGGGAATCGAACCCACGAGCGTTGGTGTCAAAGTAACGTAACAGCGTGTTTCACCACTGCGCCACCGAGCTCGTCAAACTATAACTATAATATAATAACTATAATGACCGTCATTCTTTCTCCCTCTCTCTTGTTTTTATACAATATTTTCAAAACGTGGACTAGAAAAATTAAGAAGACTTTCTTATTAATACTGGTTATATTCAGAACCATGTAGCCAATACTTCGCATCTCGATCCCTCAATACGCTGCAATTAGTCTGCAAATTATGTAATTTTAATTCACGCCAAACAGCTCAATTGAAATACAAATTAAACTTGATAATTACTCTCCCGGAAAACTGTCAACTGCGTCACGGCTTTATACAACGCATAAGGGCTTCAATCAATCGAGATCTAAGACTAAATTATAATCAAGATGCTATCAAATCGGGATTGTTACAGCAATCTCCCAGAACAATAGTCGTATTTGATATGTAGAGTCACAGTGGCTTGAACTAATGGAAACGTGCGTATGTAAAGTGTGAGCTTTGTTAGCGTTGTGATTTTTTTGTTTGTAGTAGTTGTTAGGAATTCATCATAGTAGTTACTACCACGGATCACGATAGAGAAAGTATTCTGTAACGAATTGATTTGAAGGATTAGAATTTGACCCTTGAAATTTGATTTACACCACATTATTTAAATTTTTCATGGTACCCCCACTTTATTTATAGAGCAACCTTGTCGTTGTACAGCGTCATTCAAGTAACATTAGTAAAATTTCATTCATAATCAATGTGTAGTCCCCTAAGGCGAGCAAAAAGTCGTCATAAAAAACCGCAGCCAAATAACAACTCCGGTGAGGTTACTGGCGTAGGTAAGTTCCCGAGGTGTGGCTGTGTTGGCAGCAGAGTGGCATAGGGCGAAGGATTATTATATTATTATTTGGGCCGCATTCTTATATACTACCCAAATTTGTAAATAGGAAAACAAATACGAGTATTTCTAAAATTTCAAGTTCATAAATTGTTAGTAGTTTTAACTGTGTTTTATTAACTGTAATTCACACGACCACCAAAAAAGAATGACTGGCTGGTGTATTTTTAGGGTTCCAGACATAAAAGGATACACTTATACCACGCAGACCATCGGAGCGCCCAGCTATCTGTCATAGATCCCCTTCCCCGACCCTCATATAATTTTCAAATAACTGTACGTGATTAAGAAGGGTTATGTATATGCAAATATTATAAGAAAAAATAATGACGATACGCCTATATATAGGCAGATAAGATGATTTCCCGAAACCAGAATTAAATGTAAATGCGTGCTTTATATTTAAAATCCTTCCTAAAGAAGACAAATGAATCTTGACAACAGTACCGTACACCCACGAATATATTTTGTAGGCCTATTAGAATTAGATACCGTTAATGGCCTCATAACATTTCGAAAATATTTTTTATATCTGGAATTTGGTTACCTACCTTGTTAGAACCCGTTTCTTCATTATTATTTTATTCAGATATGTCGACTTGACTTGGAAGTAGATCCGATTGTGTGAGATATTTTATACTGCTTGGCGATATATGACACTTTGTTAAGAGGGACAGTAAAGTGGTTGTACTTGGATATTCGAGAACTATTTTTGTTCTGTTCGAGTTTTCGAACAACGAATGCGCACATAACAAAATTCATATAGTTCTTGTCAATGCATATATTATTGACTTAGATTGCGTATCACCGTACTTTTGCTACAATATAGTGAAATGGAAAATGAACTAATTACACGTGCTGTAATGTACCTATACAAATCAAAACATATAAGTAATAATAATATTGTTTATAGATGGTGCAGTTGGATTCTGCTAACGATATAGAAGCCAAAACATACGACTTTTTTGTGGCATTGTTAACAGTAATGTTTTAAATAACTTTGAGACCATTTTTAGGCTACTTTTTGTTTCAATTTGTATAATAAAATTATCAAATTTTTAAATAATGATGAATAAGAATTTCAACCATACCGTGGCATACGCTTGTTTACATAAACACGCAATTTTCAACCAACGAATGGTCATTAGAAGGGATTTGATGACATGATCGATTCTTATTTACATTCCTTCGCTTATGACATGACGAAGCGATTTATTTACGCAATAACCGGTTTATGGTATGTTCTGGGTTCATAGATACACATTCTAGTTCTTATATCTATACAGATAAAAAAAATTGGAGCGTCTGTTTGTAATATTAAAATAACCGCTTTTTAGTAAATGCATATGGTACATATACCAAAATGAATACTTTTTCAATTCTTGTCTGTCTGCGTGTTTGTTCCGGCTAATCTCTGAAACGGCTGGACCGATTTTGACGGGACTTTCACTAGCAGATAGCTAATGTTATAAGGAGTAACTTACGCTACTTTTATTTTAGAATTTTTATTTATTAATATAAATAAATAATGTTCCACGGGGACGAAGTCACGGGTACAGCTAGTCAGTCTATTCAATTAATCTATAGCCATCGCCCTTCCGACTACTGTATGGTCTGTGCGTTTATTGGCAATTTGAATACCATTAACAGGTAACATACGTCTCCAGTCGAGTGTGCCTAAAATCGGTCAAGTAATTCCCAGGATTTTAAGTTAGGTTACATACATTTTCAATTTACAAATCGCTTATGTTACATTTACGAGAATTTAATTTTGTTATTAGAAACAAGATTCTCTTAAGTTATAGCCAAGTACACTAATTGTGAGACCTATGGAGCTATCTACAAACTTGGTCCCCGGGAGAGCCTTAGAGAAAAATTCAAAGAAATAAATATTCTAACAGTCGCATCGCAATATATCTATGAAAATCTTTTGTATGTCCATAAAAACATAGACTCATTTTGTAAAAAGAGTGATACTCATAATATAAATACTAGATATAAGGATAATCTTGTGTTACATGCAAGCCGTCTCCACAAAATAAGTAATTCTTTTATGGGGCAATGTATACGGTTCTATAACAAACTTCGCAGCAATATAAGAGAATTGTCAATAAACAAATTTAAAACTACTATTAAAGCCAAATTGTGTAGCAGGGCATATTATAAAGTATCTGACTATATTAATGATAAAAATGCCTGGGATTGAGTCGATCCAATTATAATGTAATTAATAAATGATGTAACTTTGTTTGGATACCAAAAGAGGGATGCCTGAGTTTTTTGGCAGTATTTTTATCAGTGCTCACCTAGTCATGAACTGCACGGTAGGGAAAAAAATTGTGACGATTCCAAAAAAATGTAGCCATTTTTACGGAATAAAAAGATTTTGATTTTGACTTTGACTATACTTGTTGTAACTTCAGTAGATTGACTTCAGAATACGTCTATAAAATGTAAGACACGATATATACCAGAGGGAGACTTTGTACAAAAGTAGTATGCGTGGGTACCTCTGTCTCACCTAGTTCTACCGCCCAGCAGCTATATTTATATAGCTGTGGTCCGCTTTGAAAGGTGAGATATGGCAGAGAAATTACTGGGTACTGTGACGAAACAACCTTAGGTCACAAGATTGACAGCGCGCGAGTAACATGCCCGTGATGTTGCGAGCGTCAATTGGCTGCGGTGACCGCTTACCATCTAATGCGAGCCGCATGCTTATTTGCCAATCTAGTTGTATAGATAAATACCATAACTACTTTCTTATGTAAATTGTATAATATAATTGTAGGGTACTACGAGTATTTTGTCAATAAAGATTTAAGGCAACAGTTGTAATTCAACGACATCTGTTCGTAGTAAACCAAAATGACTAAAGAGCATGCTAAAATGAGTAAGAAATAGAAACTCTTATACAATTTTTATTAGTTAGATTTATCCATTTACTTTATATTCATTTAAAAATGGTATTACTTTCTTAATTTTACTTTGTATTCTAAACGCATAACCTCTTTTTAAAAACTGTAAATGAAATGTAGGTACATTGCCTACTCCAAACAAATACCAACACATTATTTTTGGTACAGTTGTGTTAACGTTACAGTATTTACATGATACAGTGCATGAGAAATGCTATGAAAGTTAAAGAAGCGAGTGAGTGCGTAACGATCGAGTCATGTGGTGCTCGGTTCTGTCTACCTACCCCGAAAGGGTTTTGTCTAGAATTTATAGATAAATGAGAGTTCGATGGCATCGTTACGCGTGTCATTCTAACTGAACTCGCAGTTTAAACAAAATGGATGGGTTTATCCAATACATAGAAGTCTTTGGGTTTATCTATCTCGAGATTCTCCGTGCTTCGGAGGGCACGTTAAGCCGTCGGACCCGGCTGTTGTCATTGGATGACAGTCGTTAAACTAAATCAGTGGCGCTCAGGCGGTCTGAAAACACTGGCCTCCGCCAATTCGCATTTGAGCAGCGTGGTGGAATACTCTCTAAACCCCTTCGGTTGAAGGGAGACCCGTATCCCTGCAGTGGGATGAGTAAAGTTTGATGTGGGTGATGGATATAGATGACACAGTCAGCATTATTTATATGTTATTTGTTTGCCTGGTTGCAATATATTGTTGTTCAAAACATATTTACTAGGCAATTACTTAATTATACTAATTGTTGAGTAAGTGAATTATTTTGGGATCGGTCAAAATGTTTACTAGGTACGTAATTATGTTGATTATCTTTTATATTTTATACCAACAATTAGGATCGTGAGCAGTGACAGCGCAGTGGATAAAGAACCGCGTATATAAAACGGATAGTCCCTGGTTTCGATCCTGGTGGCACACTAAATTATCGGATTTATACATATTTCAATTTTCATTTATACGGCTTGCAGAAAGTCATATGACCTAAAAAAAGGTCTGGTTTTCCCTCTGGATTGTTTTGTATTGTAGGTCATTAGACCTATAGGACAAAGAGGTGTAATGGAGGTCTGACGGCAGTTGCTTCGTGTCAATATCATTATCTCTGTCAAATCCTTAGACGCTTACTTTTAAGAACGGATTGGTGGAATCTGCTACACTCCACCAATATGTTCTTAAAAGTAAAAGACAGAAACCTTATGATTCATTTTTTCATCACACGACACTCATTGTTGTGTATTTAAATTATAAATTCGCAGGTGGAATCACAATAGCTTCCTCTAAGATTAAAGTAATTGCGCCGCAAAGTCAGAAATTAAATTTCATTGATATATTTACGTTTCAAAGCCTCGTCAATCATTCTAGATCATTCTATGGAAGGTGTGTGCCTCTCTGTGTGTGTATATCCGTAAGCAAAAGTTTTTTATAGTAGTATAGTATAATAGTATTTTTTATAGTAGATGTATAATGGATCAGGAAACGGGGCAACGGTGGGAAGAAGATTGCACAATTAGGATCGTGTGAGATTTACCCCACATGAGACGAAAATAAAAACTTATGAATATCAATGCTTTTAAGAATTAGTTTAAAATGATGTTGTTGTGGTTGTAGAAGTTCAATAGTAAAGCAAGTTGTAGAATTCCACCACTGTAGGGAAAATGTGAAACAGTATTGTTTAAAACCAAAGATCCTGCTGAGCCCTATTCACAGATATATTGTATCATAGGTATTCCTGGAGCCGATAAAGGCGTATATACTACTTCACATCAATCTTCCGGGTACCTGATCCAACACGTAGAGTTGTGTTGTTGTTTATGTGTTGTCCGTACTCATGTGCACATAACAAATAACCGGGGTACTATAATTATAATATTTATATTATTATTCTATTCTTTTATTTAGTGTGATAAGTACTGACGTAAATTTACGAACATAATTTATGCCAACATGGCATACTATTTATCTAACAATTCATTACCTTTTGGTGTAATGTTTTGTTCGTGCATGTCATTTGTGAACATAGAGGCCTACGGCGAACCAAACTGCCGCCGTAGGCCGCGTTGATCTGTTTATGAAACCTGTTTAATTTAATTATATCGCGTATTTAGTGGAAAACATGTCTAAAATTAAATTGACATTTTCGATTAGTTGTTTTAATTATTTGTAAGAAGGTAGAATGTACATACAGCGACCCCACAAGCTGGACTGTTTGACCTTTGTCTTATAGGCACGTAATAAGAGTGAAAATGGTGTTGCAAGTGTCTAACATCCTATACACGAGAGATTTCATGAAATAAAAATTTGCTCTATGTTTTATGCCTTTTTTCGCTAAGCTTATTATGAAACATGTGGATGGGGCAACGATTATAAAAGCAAAAGACGGAAACCCTATTATATATTCTCTCAATTACATATATACGTCAAAAAGCACTTTATTCTGTTACCGTTTATATGAAACCCGCTACCTAAGCTTATAGATTTGGTATAGATACTGATTTCGATATGGAACAACTGCCTTTAGACCTCCACAACCCACAGGGAAAATCACATTGCCTTAGGTTTAGGTCACATGTCTTTTGACATATAATATCTTATGTTTCCCTTCAGCGCCCAGCAAGTCTATAAATGTAATGGTAATATGGTGTAATGGTACATCCCCACGCCAGGGCTCGAACCAGAATCTGCAGATTATTAGGCTGGTTCTTTATACAATGAGCTATTATTACTACTCAAATGAAAATTAAACATATTTTTTATATGTAATTTTTCCAAATAATCCATTTTTGACCACTAAGGTGACGAACAAGCGCACGGTCTACCTTATGGTAAACAGTTACCGTAACCTATGGACATTTGCAACCCCAAGGGCGTCACTCATGCGTTACCGACCCTAAAACTTACACATAACAAGTTTTTCATAGGATAAGTTCTTCTTTAAGAAATTTCTACCAGCCAACTTTTGAGTCATTGACACGCAGTTTAAAGGAGAGCTAGTACACATACAATATACGAGTATAACTACAATAATGCTATACGTGAGTAAATGTATAAGATTAATCTAATAACAATAAAGTTTATTTACACATTGCATCATACAAATTTAAATAGGGTCATATATAATAGAAATGTATTAGTCAAATGCATAGTCGGCTTCACATTCATCTGACTCGGTCTAGTAGTGTATCGCATCTTATTTACGTTCGTCAACGGTGGTTATCCCAAAAGACGGATGCATTAGTCTTCTAAGACTATTACCATTTTATCTTTAAATTAACAGTAAAATAGAACACTAAGCCAGGTCAAACAAAAGCGAAGGCGAAGGGAAAGTACTTACGCACACAAATTACAGCTATGATAAATATATGTTTCTGAATGAAGTTTTTATACATGAACATAAAAACTTTTTTCGCAATACTTTCTGAGTGACCTGGTATAATAAAAATGTAACATCACTATTACAATATACAAATTTTATACCTACTCGTACATCACATTAAGCACTATACAGAAATATAATAGTAGGTAGATTAGCGCACATAAGCCTTTTTTGACATAATCGCCAATGTTGACGTAGAACGGTAGAGCTGCCATCACTTTTCAAAATCGCTAACAGTGAGCGGTGCTATACAGAGACGTGACCAGTCTCCACTGCGCTTCAATGCGGCGACTTCCGACGTTTCTTTGAAGTCACCCTACTCTATACATGTATACTAGACCTTGAGTTTAACTGGTAGAGAAAGTTTAGTTTGCTGTTGTATATTTTTGCACATAAATAAAGGCCACATGCCTACCAATTGCTTTCCAATTGGGCACTCAAAAGTTGACTGGACGAGTTTTGTTTTAAGGATATTGTATATTTTTTGCCTTTGCGTTTAGACTTTTGTACATTTTGTTTAATATGTATCAGTGTAATGTTATAAATAAACAAATTTTTATTCATCAGTATGTTATGTATAAAAATCTACACTAAATTTAGAATTTTTGAAGAACTGTGTATGTATATTTGTGTACATATCACGCAAAAGCGTCGCGAAGCCGCGTAGACACCGAGATAGTCCATATTTTTTTATCAATAGAATCTTTTCGAATTTGTATACATCAGAGATAAAAGGGGAGGGCGATGGTATCTGTGGCAATTGACCGGACGAACGGACAGACAAAGCGGCACCAGAGGCGCCGTTTTCCACCTTTTTGTTATGGAAACCTAAAAATTCATATCAACTTAGTAATCATCTACATTTTTCGTGCGTTAATGTTATGCAATTATTTATGAGAATATTCTTACATGTGCAATAAACGTTCATTGTTTTGCAAATAGTTTTATTAAGTAATCTTGTATGTTACAGACATTTTGACGTAGATATATTTTATTTATATATCAGTTAACGTATCCCTAATAATATTATAACACACAAAAATTATAACACACAAAAATATTATAACACAGAATAAATACAGCAAGTAGACATTCATGACGATTCGAGTTGTTCACGCTATTCCTACCATGAATACCTACCAGTAAGGATCTATTGAAATCCATATATCAATATCCCTACTACTATTCACACACTTCTGATGAGTACTATTAATTATTAAATTTCTAAATAACTACTTCGTCACTATACACGCGAATGATAAAACCCTTTATGTATCACTTTTTTACTACGAAATTTTATGCTATAACTACATTTTTTGTGCGGTAGTCTACATCTTAAAATCTATATGTTACGCTTGATGAGTCTATACATACTTCTCCGTTATTTCTTTAAGAATTATGTTCCCAAATGTACATGCCACATAAAAAAGTGATAAAAATATAGAGTTAATGAATGTTATTATGCCTACCAACATTCAAAATTATAAAATTGGAAGAAAAATGGAAAAATTCTTCTGGTAGAAATATCACAAACAACCCGACAATTCATCTCAACATGTCTCAACTGTGCGATCCAAAGGAGCTTGTTAATCCGCTGCTGTGCTGAAATGTGCTCTAATGAGCTCGCCTCTTGGTCATCGTAGTAAGACGAGAATGTAGATTGCATGTATCTAAGTACTATTAGTACGTAGTTAGCGTGTACCGACGCAGTTCTAGATTAATGGACTAACGATAACGGAAGGACATAGAGTAATTTACATTAAACTGTGAAATTGACTTCCGCAGAGGCATTCATGAAGCCATGAATCAATTTAGTGCATACAATTAATTATTTTGACACGGCGTTCGTGTATTGGAACGGATAGGCGAAGCAACCTGTTATTTAATGGGGACATTACATGCATCGATATGCAGCAACCATGAAGGTACCAAGCAGCCTGAACCTACCGTTAGTAGGGCAGATATGCGGTTGTTAAGCAAGGTTGGTGCATGGCTTAGGCTAGTCAACTTTAATTTACTGGATACCTCGGATGGACGAATCTTTCGCAATCATGAATGACTAAACAAAATCTATTTATGTCTATGAATTTGTAATAAATGTAATAAATGCACTTTTAGTGTTATTTTTGGCAAATTTCTCCTTGGGTGAAGCGGATTAGCGGAGTGTTTATGCTTATATTATTTATTCTTATGCCTGCGGCCATTCAGTAATATGAATAATATTAGATTAATATAAACAACGCCTTTTAAACTGTATTTTTCATAGTAATACACGTAGGAGGACAAATATACAAGAGACTACAACAACTAGTCTACTGATCGCGTATACTGAAGGAAAATTATTTCAAATAAAAGTTTTCAAATAACCTTTGCATTATTTCAGCATTCAGTTCAGTAAAAAAATGTAACATGCAGTAAATACTAATGCTCTGTTCTCTACATTATTTGAAATTGTAAAACCGTTTCCGAAATACATGAAATATACATATATATAAATATATATATATATGTCCATATAATATTTAATATTTTTGGAAGTTCTAATTAAAATTAATGTTTAATATTATATTACATTCCATAAATATACAAACAAATTTGATTTTACCTCCTCCATTTTGAATTTCACTTTAATGATGGACTCCAATTTCGAGCAACATTGGAGTTTCGAGATACATAGTTAATTTACGTATCGCATACTATCATCATACTTATGTATAATGATTGTCTTTTCAGGGTCCCCGTGGAAGGTCGAGGTGATGGCAGGGCCGGCGGGCGGCGGCGGCGGGGAGCCCACCAGGCTGATCCCCGCTCGAGTGCCGGCCGTCTTCGAGATCTCCACCTCCCCAGGAACTGCCACTATCAACAAAAATGAGGTAAATCAACAATACACCAATAACATCGGGCTTTTTATGTTATCTATGTCAAACGTATACGTAATACGTGTAATAAAATCATAGCAGGGTTGAGTTGGTACATGGAATAAGTATATTTTTTTATTTTCTATGATAAGAAAGAATCTTGGTGGGGGCATGTACCATTAAATTAGTGTTTTCGGATTGATATATATTTTTTACTTGCTCGGTGGTGAAGGAAAACATCGTAAGGAAACCAACACGTCCAAGAAATTATATTTCGAAGGATGTGTGACCTAACCTAAGAAAGATCTGTTTTTTTTTCCATGACAATGACAGAGCATTCATACTCACGCATTGGAATCACAGTATTCGTGTACCATTCTATGTTTAGTTGAACCGGCAACCTTGTGCACTGTGATAGTAATTATAAAAATATTATAACAATACAGCAATTAAATACATGTCGGAAGTTTATATTTAGATGCGAAGAAAGCTTGCGCTACGGAGATATGGAACAACTTGTGTTAAAAAGCGACGTCAACCTTGCTTTTTTACAGTTCCCTAAGCTGAATTATGATTATGACAGAGGGCAATGTCTTTAACAAAGGAATATTAAATAGGTTTTAAATATAAAAATTAAAAGATATATATAAATGTATTAAATAACACGACCTTACATTAATCGTTCAATTAATAGTTTTTTTTTATATGACGTCGAGAGGCATACAATCATACGGCCCATCCGCTGTAAAGCGGTTACCGTAGTCTATAAACGCTTGCAATACATACTAATACATATCACGATGCCACCTCTGCTACTAACGCAACAACTCCTCCAACTCATCAGTAAGGTCTTACTTACTGGTAACCTCACTCACACGCAAATAACAACCCTCTAGAGAGTTGTTAATTGGCTGCGGTTTTCTATGAGGTGGAGGTACTTCCCCAGACGGGCTGCCTACCTCGTAGTAATAGGTAGTAGTAATAAGAAGTAGTAACAAGTAACTAATTAATACAGATTCCGTGATAGCCCTAGTATTCCAAGTGTCTATAACTAAGTAACTGCTCATCAGGCGATCCCTATTTTTTTATACAACTAGATTGGCAAACAAGCGTGCGGTCCGCATTAGATGGTAAGCGGTCATCGCAGCCTATTAACGCTCGCAACACCACGGGGATGTTACTCGCGCGCTGCCAATCTTGTGAATTAAAGCTGTTTCGTCACATTACCCAGTAATTTTTCTGCCATATCTCACCCTTCAAACCGGAACATAGCTATATAAATATAGCTGCTAAAAAAGGTGAGACAGAGGTACTCAAGCGGACGACTTCTGTACAAAGTCTCCCTCTGGTATGCCTGTTAAGTTAACCTTAGAAGTATAAAAAAGTGTTTCTTATCGTATTTATTTTTACCAGATGACCGTCAGTGTGACATCACCATCACGTCGACCAGTTACGGCGCGTGTCCTCGACGTGGCTGAACGACCTGGGGTCTATCGCATAGAATTCACACCTGAAGAAGTCGGCACACACTTGATCGATGTAAGAAATAGTAAATTACCTACTTTAATTTAATTGGTACATGTAGATTCCACATCTTAACTTTTAAGTCAGGAATTCAAAAATAGATTAGGTACGCTAATCTATTTTCCAATCACATCAATTCCAATGATAATGACACGTATTTCTGTCATAGCTGCGCAACATTTTTTCCTATACTTAGGTTGTACTAAAAGTTTCTGGACTCTCACAAATGAGACCAGATAATATATTTATGACATATTTTATGTTTTTGGAAGTATTCTTCATAATTTATAGAAATTTATAATAACCAGTGGGATTAGTCTTCCTTAGGAACTTCTTGACTTGGCTTTGTAGAACGCATCCACCGCCGATTCAGGGTTAGTAATATTATACTAAGTCTATGTCTGTCTTTAATTTTAGGATGCAAAATAAAGTTGCTTGGTGTCAAGACTGGGCTGCATAGCAAATGTGACATTTGAGACCTTCAAATACGCTTTCGTTACTTTAGCGGAGTGTGCGGATGCGTTATCGTGGTGAAGGGAAACATTGCTTCAAGAATGCCTTTTGCAATTTTTTTCTAAGAGTGGGCAAGCAAGTGTTGACGTATGAATCTACAAATATTTTATTACTGTCTTTCGATCTCCTGCGCACTATTGAGTGATATCCAATCCTTCGAGGTCTCTTAACCTTCTTTCGCAAATCTTGAAAAGGAAAACCCATACTATGGATCTGTTTTTCTTTCCAGTTCATAGCAGTAGCATCGATTTAAACCTCAGCAATAATCGTAAAAAATCATAGCTCTACGATTTATTCGGATTCATTGTAATTCCAATACACAATATTTCAAAACTACGCTACAATGAAAAACAAGCGACAATTTCGCAAAAAGTAACATGTTCCCAGAGAGTTTTGTTTTCAAATTTCGCTTCTTTATTGACTGTAGCGGCGCGAAAATGCCCGCCAATCCTTTTCATGTGTAGTGAAGAATTAATTTATGTTTTTGCTTACCAAAGCTTATCACAATTTTTTTGATCTGGATTTTTATTAAGTGACGGGTTCATAAAGTACGTAACGCCTCAAATCTACGAGGCATACAAGCCACCTGATGTAAAGTGGTTACCTTAACCTATGAATGCTTGCAACAGGAAGCATTGCTCGTACATTGTCCCTTTGCTACTAAGATACAACTCTTTAGGAGCTTAATGTTAATTTTACTCACTCGCAGGAACACAAGAACCTGCTTCAGGAAGTTGTTATTTGACGGTTTTCTATGACGTGAAGGTACTTTCCCCGTCCTGCTGTTTTGATTCGCCCAACCTGTCTTAAATATATAGATTCTTCCGGTATTGCAAGCTTTCATAGGCTACGGTGATCACATTACATAAGACGCGTCATATGCCTATATGCCTCCCGACGTTGTATAAAAAAAATATATTAAAACCAGTATTTGACGAGCTCAGTGGCTCAGTCGTGAATGACGTGACTTTGACACCAACGCTCGTGGGTTCGATTCCCACATGTCTGTTTGTCTTGGTCTGGGTGTATTAAGAGAGGTAGGGCGCATCAAAGCAACCCGTATGGGGAAGTATCTCCACCTCACAGAAAACCGCAGCCAAATAACAACTCCCTAGAGAGTTGTTCTGTTCCTGCGTGGAAGTGAGGTCACCAGTAAACTCTCAAGGAGTTGCTGTATAAGCAACAGAGGAGGGATCGCGCGAGTGATACTTAATATATAACAAGCGTTAATAGGCTACGGTACCCGCTTTACACCAGGGGGGCCGTATGCTTGTATGCCTCCCGACGTAGTTTAAAAAAAAAAGTATTCAGCGGCATTACTGACAGAAAAATGCTAAAAGTATTTTGTTCCAAAATATCCGATTCGGACAATAAATTACGGAAATGTAGTAATTTCCCCACTATCGCAGAATATCTGCGCATTTGAGCATCACGTGCCTTTATCTACTAGCGACATAGAAAGCCATCCACTTAAGCCTGTTCGATTCAGTAAAAGCCGCCACGAAAACCACTTTCGGGAAATCTGATAATATCTCACTTGAGCTCAGGTTTAAGACCGAAACACCTATGCAACTTAATACAGTGGTTCTCGTCTACGTATACTATTTGTCGCGATGACACACACACTGAAATCTAGACATCAAATATTCTAACTAGAAATCTACAATCATTCAAATAATCTACTTAGATTATTCATTATGATGCCGACAGCTTCTTTTTATAACCGCACCGCTCATCGACGACAGGACGTTCACCCTCACCCGGTGTAACCGCAATGGTTAAGTTTTAGAAAAGTTTTCTTCCGAGTATTCTTAAGTTGTTAAATGAACTCCCAGCTAAGATTTTCCCAAGGGACTACAGCATGGGGTTCTTCAAGAAAGGTGTGGAGAGGTTTTCACTGGATCGGCAACGTATGATTGATACCCCAGGTGTTGCAAATGTCGTAGGCTTTTGGTGGCCACCGCAATGGTATATAAATTTAAAGTAAATAGTAATGTCCTCAATTCGACAACCCGATTAAGGTCATACTGAAAAAATAGCGAATTAGTTCAGATAATCGTTTATTACAATTACGACCATGCGTCAAATCGAAAAAAAATATTATTAAAAATTTGTTGTATAGAGTGATAATTATAGTACATGTGCCTCATCGCTGTGTGTGCAATACCTAACAAAATATAGATAAGCTTTATTTAAAAAAAAAACCACTTAGGCTGTAGATTCTTAATACAAAACTAATTTTACAGCCGAACGCACTTTTCAAATGCACTTTTCACAAGTTTTCTCAAAGTGTAGAAACACACTTTGAGAAAACTTGTAAGCTTTAATTAATTTATTTATTATTATTTGGGTGTCTTACAGCATTATTGTTTCTCATGAATGGTAATTATAAATAAATCTCAGCTAATTACAAGTGTCCACCAATGTGTATAGAAATGAAGAACAGGTCAGTTCGTCTGTCGGTAAAGTGACGCCTAACAGACGCGGTGCTGGTACAGAACAGATCCACATCCATGGAGGAATTGTTGACAGAGTAGGTTACTCTTAAAATAAATGAGTTACGTGTATCTATGATACAGTGAGACATTTGGAGACATTTAGGTTTAGTGACTAGACTCTAGTCTATTGGTATGACAGTAGATCTCAAATCTGGATAAATCCTCCTAGAGGGCGTCAATATCCGTAAGGCTAGCGATCGTTTCGAGGATTTTTTTTTACATATCGATTTTATGAAATTTTATAACAATAATGCAATTTTTCACACATCTAAGTATATATGTATATATAGCTGAGCGTGACGGTCACGCGAGTTCAGTGCTATTTTTTCCCATCCCAAAAGAACCTAACGTACCTAAAGAAGATTTTACTTCAAAAATTACATAATTTATTTATAATACAGATACTAAAGTCATTACAGGTTACGTAAATACCCAATGCGACTTATAGCTAGATACATAGTCGTAATTATAATATTACTACAAATTGGGTTAATTATATACCTACTCAAATTATACAATGGCAAATATATATATATATATATAAATTATATTTAATACAATGTCCCTGTTTAATAATATAATTAAATTAACCAAAAATACATTCGTTAAATAAAATTAAAATCGCGATCAATAGTAGTCAATAGTTTTCAATGAATGTTTACATATACATAATCAATTTATTTTACATAGTCAATCTACTTTCACTCCATCTAGGAATCTATAAGCTACGTCAAGTAAACGAAATTCACTGTCTGCAAAGAGATCCAAATCATCGAATTGAGTGAGCATGTCTCCGATCAGCTGAAATGCACGGGCGGTGGGTGCCTGGGAAGCGTGTTTAGTACGGGCGTGAGACCGCTGCAGCAAGCGTGGCCGTCTACGCGGCGCTACTGCTCCCGAAACATCTTGTGGAATACGAGTGGGCACTAAAAGACATAGTTTCTCAAGTACTTGAGGGCTATCAACCCTGTAATGTAGCACAGATAGATAATGCTTGATGAGAAGCATTTGTCTCCTAAACGCTAGAGTTTCTATCTCAACCATGCCAGAAACAAAAAGCGAGGGATACAGATAAGGGTAATATCCGTAACTCTTTTTGTAAAGCCAGCGGGCATATTTACGCTGCACTTTCTCCAACATAATACTATACTTAGCCTCATACGGAGACCAGACTATAGCTCCATATTCCAGTTTACTACGAACATAAGCATTGTATAGTACCTTTGGTACGGTCGTATTATCAAATTCAGAAGCTGTTCTTATAATGAATCCTAGAGTTCTGCTGGCTTTTTTACATGTGTCTGTTACATGTTTATGGAAGTCAAGTTTATTATCCAACATTACTCCGAGGTCAAGAATATTACTAACTTTATTTATTGAGGTGCCAAATAAACTATAGGTTGTCTGTTTTGGACAACGTTTCCGAGAGAAAGTGATGCATTTGCACTTGTCAATATTAAAAGGAAGACGGTTGGTTTCGCTCCAGTCAGACACGGAATCAATATCCGCTTGCAGAGCTTCAGCATCGCTATCATTACCAACTCCAAGGAATAACTTGAGATCGTCAGCAAATAAGAGGCACTCAGCAGCCCGTACAGTTACTGGTAGGTCATTAATCATAACCAGGAAAAGTGTAGGACCCAAGGTACTTCCCTGACTTACACCGGACCTTGTGTAATAGTTCTGGGAGACATACCTGTCTACACGCACAAACTGACGACGATTGTCAAGATAGCTTGCGAAAAATTTAAGTAGATTAGGCATAAATCCCATTATAGCCATTTTATCCAGCAAGATGTCATTATCAACAAGGTCAAATGCCTTCCTAAAATCAAAGTACGCCGCGTCAACCTGCCGTCCAGCATCCATTTCAGCTGACACATAGTCTACTAAAGTAGCTAGATTAGTAGAAGTAGAGCGAGCCCTACGAAAACCATGTTGACTGTTATGGAGGGAACTATCAATTTGCCGGCTAATATGAAGGTTGAGAATTGCCTCGAAGATCTTAGCAAATACAGAGAGGACGGCTATTGGTCTGTAGGACGAGACATCTGTACCGGGTTCACCCTTAGGAACTGGTGTCACTCTAGACAGTTTCCAGCAGTCAGGATATTTCGATTGAGCCAGACAGAGATTGAAAAGGTACAATAGGGGACCACTGAGAACGGGTAAAGAGTCCTTGACCAGAAATATTGGTATCCCATCGGGACCGACTGACGAGCGTGACTTAAGACGCCGCACTGCCGCTTTCAGATCGGCTTCATCTATATAGGTGACAGTGATTGAATGTGTGTCAGGATGGGAGTAGGCAGCTCGCGCGGCCTTCGCTGCATCTAGACGCGGTTCTTCATTATGGAACACGGAACTGAAATATTGCGCAAAAGCGTCAGCTGCAGCTTGGCCTGAAACTCACAACTGTACCAAAGAAGAAATCTACTGGTTGAGAACGAGGCGAACTGGATGAATTTCATTGCTTCCGTTGTTAGGGGCAAAGACGGGTATAAGATGAGGATATACCCGGTTTTGGACCAGGCATGAGGAAAAACCGTAAAAAGTTAACTTTTGAAATTTCTTATTATTAATCCCTAACCCATAAAATAGTACAGTTTCTCCCTCTATTTCTCTGCACTGAATGTGCAGTGCAAAGTATTTAACTATATACTTATACATTGTAGTGAAATATACTTAGGGGGAAAATGGGGTAATACCGCGAAGCGAAATATTAAATACAAAAAATACAAATCAACTTTGTTAGGCTTTGGTTAGTTCAACTTATTAATCGTATATTTGGTCAACGAAATCACAGTTTTCTTTATTATAAGAAACAAGTGCTGGAGTTCGCGCTTCGCGCAAATCCCACCACTACTTTAACAAAATGTACTTTTTTAAATACTTCCGGTTATCAAATTAACTCCATTTTGATACCATTAGAAAGATGCAATTTAGTTTGACTTTCTGGTGAAAACCGCATCTCAATCGCATTTACAGTTTTATTTCTAGAGGCCAAAATGTCAGTGCAGAGAAATAGAGGGAGAAACTGTACTATTTTATGGGTTAGGGATTAATAATAAGAAATTTCAAAAGTTAACTTTTTACGGTTTTTCCTCATGCCTGGTCCAAAACCGGGTATATCCTCATCTTATACCCGTCTTTGCCCCTAACAACGGAAGCAATGAAATTCATCCAGTTCGCCTCGTTCTCAACCAGTAGATTTCTTCTTTGGTACAGTTGTGATCGCAGTTTCATCTACATTAAACATCTTCGGTGGCCTAAAATTGTATTATTCTTGCAATTCAATCAATAGCGAGAAATTTGATACATTTACCCTGTTGAATCCTATTACACGTACAACTGAAGTAAGCTTTGAAAGGCGTAACGATAACTCTGGATTACGACGTAAAAATCCGTTAAGCCAATCCATTTCGCTAATTCAGTGTCTTTGTTAAAATTGTGATCACTACCATATTTTTCTGCCATTTGGAAAGCAAGATAACGAAAATAAATAATAATGATAATCGTACGTTAATCCGAATAATTGAGCTTCAAGATCTTCTATGTGCTGTCACATTAAATTTTCTTGCTCAACTGTAAAAACAGTCTCAAAACGTCCTAGATCTTTCTTGAAAACATCTTTGACATTGTTTTTTATTCGGTACTTCTTTACTCTATCTTACAAGGTCCGATTGTAGTATCGATAATTTTAGGGATTCACTTTTTCCGTTTATCATTTCTAAAATAACATTTTACATACATTTTCAGTCCAGGAATGTCGGTTCGACATTATTTTATAATTTCGTGGCATTTTGTAAACTGTAACAATTTATCACACAAAATATCATTTAAAAAATAATGGTTGACCTGAGGTAGGTGGTTGTACTAAACCTCGTACCACCCGGTATTACGGTTTTACCCCAAGCGCACCAAAGACGTAAAATAATCAAATAAACTAAAAACATGCCACAATGAAGATTCAAGAAATGTTTGACATTAATACGCCCTTAGTATATGCAACGAAAGCCAATTCCGCTTACATTGACACACGAAATTACAGTACACTTTTGAAATATGTCGAAAATTACATCAAACCTCCTTAAAAACCTTTTTCCTAAATATTTTCTACGAGCACGCGTGCACGTCATCTAACTTTTGTTGACAAACTATTCAAGATGGCTGAGTAAAGAGAACGAATCGCGCGAATATTTGCAATGCATTAAAGAGCCTTAGTGCCATGTCCCGGTTTTACCCTCATACCCAGTTTTGGACTAATCTCCCCTATATCGTTCCAAATTATATATGTTATGTTCATGACGTCATTTATATGTGAACGTACGCGAATTTAATTTACGCACCCGTAACACTCGGAAAACGACACGTAATAAACTATATTCACATTTCTAGTTCAAGTTGTATTACTGCTTTCATTAAGTTGCCTTGCAAAAAAAAACTAGTACATGCAATTATACCATAGCGCTACCAACTAGCACTTCTATGAAATGCTAGGGGTTAGAGAATATCTAAGAAATCATTATTATTTATAAAACATCTAATTACCCTATCTGAGAAGATAGGGTAAAAGATGTTTTAAAATAATATGTTTTTTTATACTATAACCTCGGGAGGCAAGCATACGGCGCACCTGATGTAAAGCGGTTGCCATAACCAATGAAAGCTAGCATTACATTAAGAATCACTCGCGCGATACCACCTCTGCTAACACAGCAACTCTTTCGGTCACCAGTAAACCTCACTCACATGCAGGAAGACAACAACTCTCCAAGTAGTTGTTATTTGGCTGCGGTTTTCTGTGAGATGGAGGTACTTCCCCAGTGAGGCTGCTTCGATGCACCCTACCTCTCTTGAAAACACCCAGACCAAGACAAATAGATATATTCATCTACACGAATGTTTGTCCTGAGTGAGAATCGAACCCACGAGGGTTGGTGTCAAACTAACTTTACAAACCACTGCACCACCGAGCTCGTCGACGTTGTATAAAAAAATATTTTAATACATTTTCATTGTCACTTGATCAAGTAATAGATACCTAGCAGAACCTATAGCATCGGCCAAAGCAGTGATTTCCAATAAATTTTGTCCCGTAGACCTCTTGCCTATATATTTTCTGCTCTCCGTAGACCCCTTGCCTAACTAATATTTGAATCATTTGAATCTGATGGACCCCTTTCTTGTTGCAATCGACCCCAAGTGGTCGATATAGACCACTTTGGGAAGCACGGGGCTAAAGTATAATTAACCTACGAGTCTATAGTACTCGTAATAATGTAAGTATATCACTTTAATCAATTTGGGAATTAATCCAGTGGATGGACGCAAACTGGTAGTACATTGATAACAGCAAGATAATTAAACTGATTGATTGATGGTAATGATATAGGCCAAAGACATTTCACGACATAGACTGATCATACAGTAATATTTGTGCGCTTTTACTCGTAATTGGTATAACCTTTTTTTTAATGGAGCAGTCTTTGCTCAGTTGATAAAGAACCGACCTAATATGCGAAGGTCCGTAGTTCGATTCCCGGTGTGGACATGTACCACTAAATTCGTGTTTTCGGATTTATTTGCATATTTATAATTGTCACTTGCTTGACGGTAAAGAAGTAGGGAAACCCACATATCCTAGATATTATATTTAGGAAGACGTGTAACCAAGAAAGGTCTGGCATCCCTCTGGGTTTTGGAAGTCTCACGGCAATCGCTCTATATAAAAATCAGTATTTTCGCCTAATTCTTAGGTTTGGGTAGCAGACCCCACAAATGGCAACGGGATAACGCTGGAAAGAAGAAGGATTTTTTTAATAACCTAGGTAATGATTGCAATATCATGTCTAAGTAATAGCTAAATTATATTTCGAAAGATCTATGGACCTTGCCTAAGAAAGGTGGTTTTCCCTCTGAAATGGGAGGTCTGACGGCAGTCGCTCTAGGTAAAAATCTAAATTTCCTTTCTTTAAATTCCATCTTTAAACTTAGGTAGCAAACCCCGCCAATACAAATGGATTAGGAAATGGAATAGCACTAAGAAGAAGTCTGATGTATACAATAGTATGAACGTAGACACTACAGGTTGACAGAATCAAGGCACAAACACACGACATGCAAATTAGAAAGCACAGCAACTTTACCACCGCTGTCGTCTCCACTATCACCAACATATGATTCTGTCACAATATGTTTGTATGGACGATGAATTTTGATATTCGAGCTGTCAGTCTATATGTAGGAAAAAATAGCATATTATTGTGTGAGTTATTTATCTATGTAACAAAGAGTTCCACTTTTTACAATGTTTCCGCTGAAATTATATTATTGAGCCTAATGTAATGCAGAAGTATTATATTTTTTTTATCCTGACCAATCGGAGATGTAAATCGTAAGATCGAAATATCAGATTGTATTTCTTTCTTGCTTCTTATATCCCAAACGAATGGGCTGATTTCAATAAAATTATCGTTACGTAAAAGTACGACTGTCTAACTATCACCGTTCATGAGATACAGCCTGGTGACAGACGGACGGACGGACGGACAGCGGAGCCTCAGTAATAGGGCTCCGTTTTACCCTTTGGGTACGGAACCCTAAAATTAATCAACGGTTGTTTTCTTTGCTGCAGGTATCAATCGCTGACGAGAAGATGTCAGTCGGTCCACTCGTGGCAAAAGTTTATGATGCCAGCCTTATCAAAGTCACTGACGTCGGCAATGCCGCGGTGGGACAGCAGTGCCAATTCAGAGGTAAGAACAACATAGGAGAACATGATTTAATTTTCGATTATTTATAAGTTTGCTATTATTAATATACACGCGCACTGTCACACACACACACACACAATAATAAACTCGCAATTAAATTCTAAAACCCTTTCCTTTAAACAAGACATGTACTTAGTTTCACCTGGTTCAGAGTTGGAGAGACTGATCATTTGTTATACAGGTCCTCCTAGTAGGTATAGACTCGAGTCTCTCACATAGATTGCTAATTGATAAGATACATTGTAAGGTACGGTCGACGTCAAAAGTCCATATAGAACGAGCGGAAGAAATACCTGATAGAAAGGGTGCCAACGTGCCAGCGTGTACAGATAAACGCTGGCACGTTGGCATCCTTTCTATCAGGTGATGTCAGGAGCCCTAGAAACCGGCGAGTGCATGAGAAGAGCAATAAATGTTAAAGAAGCGAGTGAGGTATGTAAGGATCAAGTCACGTGGCGCTCGGTTCTCTCTGCCTACCCCGCAAGGGATTTGGCGTGAAATTATAGATAGATATATTGAATTAATAATTAACTCATATTATTTAGTATAAAACTAAACCGTCCTGTCACCGAGAAGTCAACAGTAACCGGTTAGCTGAAACTTGATAACAGCCACCGTACTCTTGAGAAGAGGGTAGTAAGAAGTATTGTTACTCTCTTTCAGTGGGTTAGTAAAAATATGAAAAAGAGTTAAAAATAGACAAATATTCTTTATTTGTCATTGGGCCCTCGCGGGCACTTAGACACGTCTTACATTTTTGAAATATAATCTTATTGTATCTTATTTAATTCTCTTATTTTACAATCAATTCTCAATTGTACAATAATGATATAAAATGATAAAATTAAAGATTATTAAGGACAGGTAGTCTGTGCTGAACTATTTCTAGACAACTTTGTCAGTTACATATTCATCAATTCTATAATAAGCCCTTCTACAGAGAGTATTTTTAATGTGCTTTTTGAATACATTGTCAGGAAAGGACAGAACTGTTTCAGGCAACTTATTATAAAATCGAATACAATTTACAATAAAAGATCTACCAGTCCTAACAAGCCGATGTACCGGCATACACAACTTATTTCTACTCCTAAGTTTTTCACTGAGGTTTGAAAACTACTTTAAATTGTACATTATGTTTTCATAAATATATTGACAAGTAACAGTGAGGATATTAAATAGTTAATAGATTCAGGCGTTACTTTGCGAAAGTCAAATTTTGCAAAACAGGCAATTTGATCCAAACTACTTTGTGTGCTTCCGCTCCCGATTAGTTCATGCGAACTACTGCCGGCCGGCACCCACCCACTACCGTTAGTAGATGCATGCCGCCGCTGCCATGGCTGCTCCGGTCGTCTCTGCGAGTGTTCGCCATCTGAAATGTGAGCCGCATGCACCCGCCACCGTTGTTGCACTGGCTGCTCCGGTCGTCTCCGCGACACGTGTTTCGCCTCTCCACGAGGCATCCTCAGGCGCTGTAGATGTTAGTCGTTAGAATAACATGCTACGAATAAATAATAATAAATAACATGCTTCGAAGCAATGCTTGTATGCCTCCCGACTTTGTATAAAAATAAAACCAATATACCAATATAATTTTTTTTTTTTTTTTTTTTTTTTTTTTTTTTTTTTTTTTTTGTGGGTAGCTGTCAAATTAACAACACGCGATTTTCTGTGCTCTTGAGTAATTTAATTGTTAAAAATAGATTACTTACATATTTATATACAATTACAACCTAAATGTGTTAAATATTGTTCTTGCATCTGCTGACACAATTTTCTGACACCTCTCACAACATGGACACCACTGTGAAGCTGAACAAAAATTTGGAAGAATTAACGTCACTATTTAGCACCAGAATGGATGAGTTTGAGCGAAATCTTCAACACCAGTCATCAGCACTAGCCCCTCCGACTATGAAAACACTCTCCGCAGACTTCCAATCATTTAAAACTTTTGTATGGAAGGCCATCTCGATGTTGAAGTCACAGGTTGAGCTGATGTCTATGGGCTTAGATCGTCTTGAGGCCCATAACCGTAGAAAGGTTCTCCTGTTCCATGGTATACCGGAGGAAGAAAATGAAAATTTAACACATGTTCTTCATAACATATTGAGCAACCAACTTAAACTGCCAGTTGGTGATCGTAATTCCTTTGGAACATGGGGTAGTGCTTCGCCACTGGATGCTTGTCATCGGCTAGGTGGTAAGAAGGAACGAATTCGACCAGTGCTGGTTCGTTTTGGGAGTCATCATTTTCGGACCTCCGTATGGAATGCCAAAACGAAGCTGAAAGGCTCTCGAATTTCCGTCTCTGAGTTTCTGACGAAGTACAGGCAGGAGGTTTTCGTTGCGGCTAGGAAGTACTTTGGTGTAAAAAACTGTTGGTCGACGGATGGTAGTATAGTTGTTCTTTGTGAAAATTCAAGAACTAAGATTGCATCGCTGGAAGATCTCCGTCAATTGCAGTCCCGCTATCCTTCCGGTGCACCGCAGCAGGAAGATACCTCTCGGCGTGCGGGTGCAACGGGCAAGCAAACCAAAGTCAAGTAGAGGCTCCAACTTCATGGTATATGGTATACTTCATAACAGTGCTTATTTAAAATCTTTTAATGTTATTACTGCAGAATAATTGGAAATTGTAACATTCAGGCAGTTTTATAGTATTCGTTTTCCTTTCTACCTTTTATTACAAACATTTCAAAAATATTCTAAACAGTGACAATCAAAGAATATAGTGACAATCAATGACATGACATAGCAACTGACACTTGACAGTAACTTCGAACTCTTCTTCTTTGTATTTTCGTTGTGGCAATGGCCTGAAGATTAATTCTACCAATATGATACATAATGTAATTTCGTATACCAGATGTTTAGTAGATTTTCTTTTCAAGTTTGTTTATTTTTTTATTATTATTTCCAGATTGGTTAAGAATCACGAGTATTATATATATGTCTGTAGTAGTAAGTGTGCTGTATATGTGTATAATATTAACCCTACTGAATGGAAAGGAAAACATTTTGTATTTGAAATAGCCACAGTGTCCCGTTTGCACATAAATTTATCAGTGGTGCGATTTCAATGTACTAGATATTTATTCATATTGTATTTATTAATATTGTATTTGTTATTATTTATTTCTATTTATTTATTTATTTTCAGCTGAATAATGTTCGATTTTAGTGAAAACATCAATGATAACTGCTTCATGTCGTGCTCCTCTGATGAGTATGATAGTGCTCTCAGTGATACTTCATCAACTTCCGAGTCTACTCTTGAAAGTAAATTACAATCTGTGTTTGAAAACAACTCTCGCTATCTCAATCTTGTGCACATAAATGCTCAGAGCATAATAGCTCATTACTCCGATTTTCTTGCATCCTTTAGTAGTGTTGCTGTCGACGGTATTTTAGTCTCCGAATCCTGGCTTAAGCCATCACTTCCTTCTACTATGTGCTCTCTTCCCGGCTTTCGTCTTTATCGTAATGATAGGACGGGTGCTGGTGGAGGCGGCGTATGTATTTATCTTCGCGATCATATCCCTTGTGCTGTAATCTCACATTCGCCTTCCGAATATACTGCTTCGCTTGAATATTTATTTCTGGAAGTCACTCTCCACCACACCAAAATTCTATTAGCAGTAGTATACAGCCCAAATGACAAAATTGATTACTTTCACACTTTTGAGTCAACGTTGGAACACTTACGTCCTATGTACGACCATTTTATTCTAATGGGCGACCTTAACACCTGCTATTTAAAATCGGATTACAGGACCCACAAACTTAATGATTTAGTTTCTGGATTTGATTTACAACTTCTGCCACTTTCTCCAACACATCACTTTCCTAACTGTAGACCTTCTCTCATTGACTTAATGTTAGTTTCCGACGTTGATTCAGTCATCAAACATGGACAACTCACAGCGCCTTTCTCATACCACGACTTAATTTTCCTATCATATAAGGTGCGTCCTCCAAAGAGAAAATCCAAAACTATTTCCCAGCGTAACCTTAGAAATTTGGATGTAGATCGTTTGAGAAGTGATTTTTGTAATGTTGATTGGTCCGACCTTTACTCTACCTCATGTATAGATCATAAAGTACATTTATTTAATTCAACGTTGACGTCGCTTTTTGATACTCATGCACCATTTAGACCAGTAAAAGTGAAGCACTTACCAGCACCATGGTTGTCTCCGTCTATTAAAGAGGTTATGGCTAAACGAGACAAGGCTAAGTCCAGAATTAAAAAATCTCCTACGGAAGTAAATCTTCTAAAATATAAAAAACTGCGTAATGTCTGCAATAGGATGTGTAGGGATGCAAAACGCCATTATATTCACTCCTCTATTGATAAAATGTCTACCTCGTACATTTGGAAATTTTTACGATCACTGGGTGTGGGTAAACCTCATGAAAATATCAATGATAATCTTGATCTTAACTCCCTAAATAAACATTTTTCAACTCCGCCAATCGTAGTTGATGCGACGAAAAAATTGTCCACTCTACATACACTTTCCCAACGTTCTTCACCCACAAGTGATTCATTCATTTTTCGCAATATCACGGAGGAAGAAGTTAGGAAAAGCATTGATTCTATTTCTACAAAAGCTGTGGGCAGCGATGGCTTGAGTCGTGACATGCTAACACCTGTTATTGATCTTGTGGTTCCGGTGATTACACACATAATTAATTTTTCTCTCACTCACAACGTGTTCCCAACTGCTTGGAAAATGGCTCAAGTTATCCCCTTTCCTAAGACGTCTAATCCGTCGTCTTTTTCTCAATACCGGCCTATTTCTATACTTCCCTTACTTTCTAAGGTTCTCGAAAGTGCTGTCCATAAACAACTTCACACATATCTTTCTTGCAACAATCTTCTCAGCCCTTACCAATCAGGCTTTCGTCCCAACCACAGTACGGTCACTGCATTGCTCAATGTCACGGATGATGTACGTTACGCTATGGACAACAAAAAACTTTCCTTGATTGTACTATTAGACTTTAGCAATGCATTTAATTCTGTCGATTTTGACATTCTCCTAGGTATACTTCGCTCGATTAACTTTTCTCCTCCTGTGATAGCATGGTTCGACTCCTATCTTCGTGGGCGCCGGCAATGCATCAAACTCGATGAAAGGTTATCAGAGTGGATTGATCTAGTTGCAGGTGTGCCACAAGGCGGTATCTTGTCTCCACTCTTATTTTCTATTTTTATAAATGAAATATCCCAAATCCTCACTTCTTCCTACCACCTATATGCAGACGATTTACAGATTTATAGTAATTTCTCAATTTCTGAAGCCCATGAAACTATTAAGATTATAAACCATCAACTATGTGCTATCCAGGGATGGGCTGAAAACCATGGTCTTCTAGTTAATCCATTAAAGTCTCAGGCTATAGTCGTAGGTAGTAATCAGTTACGTAGTAGACTCAATTTTAATGACTTGCCTAAAGTTTACTACAATGGTCTGCAGATTCCCTTTGTAGACAAAACGAAAAACCTTGGACTTATCATTGATGGAACACTATCCTGGACTGCGCATATAAATGACATCAGTAAGCGCATGCATTATACATTTCACTCTCTCAAGCGACTTCAAAATTTTTTGCCCTTTAAAACTAAAGTTATGTTGGCTCAATCTCTCTTACTTCCCATTCTCGACTACGCTGACATCTGCTACTTGGATGCAACAGAGGAACTACTCAACAAGCTGGAAAGATTGCAGAATCTAGCTATACGTTTTATATTCGGTCTTCGTAAGTACGACCATGTATCGGAGTTTCGTGAACAGTTGAAGTGGCTCCCTATTCGATTTCGCAGAAATGTGCACATACTATCCCTCCTTTTCAAACTAATTACCAATCCCAATTCCCCTCAATATCTCTGTTCTCGTTTTCCACTCCTTCCACAGCCAAATCGATCACAACGTTCCTGCCATATAAAAACTATAGACTTCCCCTTAGCCAACACGAAATTCTTCTTCAATTCGTTCACCGTCCTCGCTGCCCTACTCTGGAATAAACTACCACTGCATATACGAGATGTTCATACTGTGTCCACTTTCAAGAAAAAATTGAAGGAGTATTATCTGAAGACACTATTTTCTAGTGAAAGATAATATATATAATGTGGTTATATTGATGTATATTTGTATATATATAGGTCTGTGTATATGTGTATATATGTATGTGTATGTATGCGTGTATATGTATGTATATATTATATGTATTTTTACAGAAGTAGTTTAACTGTATCATAGTGTAACTGTTTTTATTGATGCTTGTTGGCACATATATTTTGTTTACGGCCCTATACAATGTTTTCACATTCATTGGGGTTGGCTGGAAGAAATCTCTTAAAGAGATAAGCTCACCTTTGTACACAAAACTTAGAACAAAGAATATTTTGTATATTTATGTGCAATAAAGAATAAACATACCAGGATGAGCCATGAATTAAACGGAAAGGACGAAATATTAATATGCTTTTAAAATGTAATGTTAGCTAAGTATACATTTATTCACTAGCAATATTTTGAACTTCAAATCGTTCCCGTATTGTCAAAAACACATCAGTATAGAAGCTAATCATGAAAATTTTTTTGAACCTAAAGCAAGTTGTTTTAAGGTTGACAATATTGAACAAAATGTGTCAATTTGTGTGTGTTTGTCATAAGCATAATGATACTTATTGACGTTCACGCGATTTCAACCTGTAAGATTTTTGACGCCGACTGTACGTATAACTCTAAGGCAACATTGTGTTCAAAGCACTGACTATGACACTTTATTCGAAATTCGGGATTAACCCTATAACTCATCCAAGCTGCTTTCGATTCTCCGAAGCTAAAACACAGCACATAAATAACACATAAAATCGGCTGTGTAGTTTATATGGAGCTTGCTTCTAAAAATTTAGGAGCGCGAATGAAATTCCTCAAACTTTTACGTCCCTAGATTTTGTAATCACATGCATGAGCGCCTACGAACCGCCGATTTTGTTCATCTGTTTGTGTAGACATTCCCTCTCCTGTAGTACATCGCTATTATTGGTTTTAATACATATTTTCTTGCATTGATTTTGATACATTGCGAGTCATTTTATGTGTTACTACTATTTACGGGTTTATGTATTTGTATCATAGTTAATAACGTTCCCCTAGACTTTGCTACGAGTAGGTATTAGCGTTATATTTTTTTATACAATATCGGCAACCATACAGCCCACCTAATGTAAAGCGGTTTTTTTATACAACTAGATTGGCAAACAAGCATGCGGCCCGCATCAGATAGTAAACGGTCACCGCAGCCTATTGACGGTCACAACACCACGGGGATCTTACTCGCGCGCTGCCAATCTTGTCACCTAATGATGTTTCGTCACAGTGCCCAGTTATTTCTCTGCCATATCTGACACTTCAAACCGGAACACAGCTATATAAATATGCATGGCGGTAAAAATAGGTGAGACAGAGGTAGGTACCCATGCAGACGGCTTTTGTACAAACTCTCCCTCTGGTTACTGTAGCCTATGACTCTCGCGATGCCACCTGCTAACACAGTAACTCCTCAGCAGCTTACTGGTGACCTCACTCACGCGTAGGAACAAAACAACCCTCCATGGGAGTTGTCAATTGAATACAATTTTCTGTGAGGAGGAGGTACATCCCCATACGGTTTGCTTCGATGTGCCCTGCCTCTCTTGAATGTGTTTGACCTGTAGTTTGGTTAATAACTAGGTATTGTTTTAATTTCAGTGGACGCCAGTACGGCGGGAGAAGGACAACTCGAAATATCTATCAACGAGGGCGAAGTGCCTAATCACGTACAGGTAAAATATCGATTAGCTTAGAATATAAGTACGCAGCTCTTCCTTAAAAGTTTCAGAGTGATCTCACTCACAGTTTCAGAATGAGCTCCCAGCCGAGGTTTTTCCAGGAGATTACAGTATGGGGTTCTTCAAGAAAGGCGAGAAGAGGTTTTTAGAGTGTTAATAACGCATATGTAACACCCCTGGTGTTGCAAATGTCCATAGGCTACGGTGACTGTTTACTATCAGTCAGGCCGTATATGCTTATTTGCCTTTGGACTCGGCGTGAAGGTACATATAGATAGTTAACTCGCATTGGCCTAGTTGTCTAATGTTTACTGAAAACATACTTCTTTTATAAAATAATGGTAGCAAAGATTTCTATTACAATGAAAAAAATAAGAGCGGGTATCGCTACGTCCGATCACGGCCGACATTGTAATTCATTATCCGGCGTTGTATGGCCAATATAGGTAATTTGTTTTTTTTTTATATATATTAATTTCATTGTACTGTATTTGAAAAAAACAACAACATTAAATTAAATATGGTTATATATGATAATGCATTGAGCCAGTTATAGATTTTCACAACTTCTCGTAGCAACGTATCAGGCAGGCAAAGAAGTATTAAATAACTTTGTTATTATACAATAAGCATACGAAAGTTTACATTATCACTTTTACTATTATTCCATTAGCACTTTCACTGATTTATTGCATGGAGTAAACCTTGATCTATTCTTTTCGTCATACAGGTAGTCGGCGGTGGGCGATGTTTGGTATTCTGGCGGCCTGAGACACCTACGCCGCACCGTGTGGACATTAAATTCAACGGAGAACCAGTGCCATCGTCGCCTTTTGTGTTTCACGTCACACCAGCTCAAAGAGTCACTATTGACACTTCACAAATTGGTAAGTCATTATTTAAACGTCGTCGACGCTTGAAGGGTTAATAAACAGTTACCGTATCTTGTAGACTCTTATATTATAACATTAAGGGCATCTCACGCGTATTACCGACCCTGTAAAAATCTCTTATTTTAAAACTCTAGCTATACTGTATTCCCGTTTTAAAAACTCAATATTTGAGGATGAATTCCCTGTCAATTGCGAACGATACTGTGGTAGAAGGAGGCTGTAGACATAATTCCTACTACGAGTATCTTCCCTGATCTTTATGTCTACTCTGAAACTTATGTGTTATATCTATTATGCAGTGTAAAACAATATTAATTTGTTATGACATTTGTCATCATCATCATCCGAGCGTTAATCCTTGTCACCTCTTAGGTACGCTTTCGCTTCGGAGCCCAGGATCCGTTTTCCGGCAATTTTAACCCTCTATTTCGCGTTGTCTTCGGCATCCCTTTATAGTGAGACTTTCTTGATCCTACCCTTTCTACCAGGACCTGACAGAGATGGCACGGCTAGACATTTGTTACCCAAGTAATGTGCAGGTTTTCGACGTGGTGGTACCAGCGTAGGCAACACTCTTGCAGTATGTCTCTACTATATCACAGCCACGAAGGCTACCGCGAATGCAGGAGTTCCTTACGCGATTCCTTGATTATTGGTGCGACCTCTGTCGTCGGATGGAGACTGTTCACTCTGCATAGATCACAATTCATAATGTAGGATACTAAGTGTCCCTTCTGATAATTTCATGACTTTGTACGTATGTAGTATGTACCTACTAGTGACGTGACGTTACGAATCTTCGACTTCGAAAATGAAGAAGAGCGTATAAAATGTTTAGCGTATATATAAGATTCAAAGTAATTTGTTTTGTTTTTCATTTATATGTTAGTCTACGCGTGTGGCTTACTTGTAATTTTTTTAGCCAACTTGAATAATTTTGCAGCGAATCTAGCAGAAGATATTAAAACGGACACCATTAGCCGATTATTTAACAATAATGTCCAATTCCTTTGCACTAAATTTACTCGCTAATAATTATCGTGTCTACCTGTAGAGTTCCTGAAAATGGACATCTGGAATAATGAAGATTTTGAAATGGATCTAAACTGAAGACCTGTTTCCCCTAGGTAAAGGGGATAAAAAACATTAAAAAAACAAGGGATGTCTTCTTCTTTTAACGACTTTTGTGATATTGTTGAAATTTTTACAATTCAGTATAAAATTAGTTTTATAACATTTAGTTTTTTGATAATTATAACAACTTTAGGGACAATTTAGATAGTATTTTACAAATTATATAGGAATGAAAAAATTCAAATATAACACGTTTATGCATTTGGAAGACGTGAATAAGTTCATCAAGAAAACCTTGTAAAAACCACTATCGTTTTACGGGTGGTATTTAAATTGGGTAAATTGGGTCTAGGTACCCTTCCCAAGTATTCTTTCAGCACAGTTCCTGAAGCTGGAACATAGAATTAAGATTTTCAAATGGTTCTAAACTGAAGACTTGGCAGTATGAGCTGGATCCCTTTGCCTTTCCCCTCGGGGATAAAATGAACCAAAACAAAGGACTTCTTCCCGCGCTTTTGACGAGTGTCATTGTTGTTTTACTTGAAATTTTTACAATTCAGTATAAAATTAGTTTTGTGTGACAATTTCGATAGTATTTTGTAACACATGTGCTAGTCAAATTATACTGTAATGAAAAAACTCAAACATAACACGTTTATGCACTTTTTGGAAAACGTGAATAAGTTCATCAAGGGGACCTTGCAAAAATCACTATCGTTTTACGGGTGGTATTTAAATTGGGTTGATTGGGTCTAGGTACCCTTCCCAAGTATTTTTTCAGCAGAGTTCCTGAAGCTGGAACATAGAATTAAGATTTTCAAATGGTTCTAAACTGATGACTTGGCTGTATGGGCTAGATCCCTTTGCCTTTCCCCTCGGGGATAAAAAGAACCAAAAAATAAAAAAAATGAACCAAAACAAAACAAAATACCTAAAACTTATGAAAACTAACAACATGCTATATTTCTCAACAACCTTTTAATATCTAAACAATTTCGAACTTGTGATTCCTTTACTTAACCGCAATTTACTTCCCAGAATATCTAATTGCGAGTTTATTTTCAAAATCACCAGAACTCATTCCTGTGGACGAAGCAGCATCATGTTCAGTTCGAGTAGAGGGCTCCGGTGGCGGGGAACTGACTGTAACTGTGCGAGGCCCACGGGGCGAAGTGCCAGTGAGACTAACCGGAGATATTGTTACGGGCCTGGTGGCTAGCTTTACGCCAAAGCATGTGGGTCCCCACACGCTTACAGCGCACTATAACAGCCAGTCTGTACCTGTGAGTATATATTTTACTTTAAAACTGTTAAAACAATTTGCCAAGTGTTTCTGCTAGTCACCACAAAAAAAATCCCAGAGTGCAACCAACCTTTACTATATAGGCAAAGTACATAACAGTGCAGAAATGCACACATTTGAATGGTACATGAAGCCACAAGCTTGATTATCAGCTGAGTGATATGAAGACTTGCTTTAATCAATTCTGAAAACGTTGGGCCTAAACACATGTAAATTCCACAGGGGACACCATTTGTCTGCAAAGCATATGATGGAAAACTAGTCACTGTAAATGGTGGATCATCGGCTCGTGTTGGTGTACCAGTGCAGCTTGCAGTGGACGCTGCCCAGGCTGGTGAAGGGAATCTTGAGATCACAGTCGCTGCTAGAGGCTTGAACATACCTACACAAGTACATCCACAGGTAAGCATAACAAATTCTACTATGGGCTACTATTCTTATTGATTAATTTGTGTAAGAGTGGGGAACACTTGATTCTGATTTCTCACTGGTTACAGTGATGTCATTAAATCAGAAAGGAGTGTTGTTTATTTCATAAATTAAAATTTCTATGAAATTCTCAATACTACACCATCCATCAGTAAGTTTACAGATTGACGCCTTGAGGCCCGTTATGTACTTGGGACCGTAACGCACATGGCGGAACTCAGCCACACGGGCCTCAATGGGTTAATCTACATTTTTCTAATTTATGAAATATGCAACAGTAAGGAGCTGTTACAGATGTTATGATTCTTTGCCTTCCAATACAATACAAAAATAAATAATTAACAAATTTTTGAACAATGCATAAAACTTTAAAACTTATCCACAAGTATTTAACATTTATGATTGGTTCTTTTTATCTTATATACTTTAAGCAATTTTTGTATTTTATATTGTGTATCTTGAAAAGAGCTCTAACAATTTGGGCCAACTTTTGTATTTAGATTAGGTTTTTATGTTTATCTATATGTTGTAAAGTAGTTTTTTTTTGTTAAATTATTAAAATGGTCGAGACCCCTTTCTAGGCGACCTCAACAAATCAAAAGGCATGACACTAAATAATGATAGGATTTAAAACGCAAAGTTTATATTGGGCGCCAGCCATACTCTTTCCATAATACTGCTCCGAATAGTCCAGCAATGCCTATTTAATCTCAAGAGGGGTAGCAGTAAACCATTTGAAAACCGATTGATGTTTTAATACCTTTAGGGGTCAGGCGTAGCAAATTACAGTTAAATTAAATTCAACCAAAACCATTTGAGAACGCGCAAGCTTGCATTGCCAGACCTGGCTCGTCAATTATATAACAATTTTTTAATTTGACGGCCATTTTGACCATGTTTCAGAGATAGGAACGGTGTTCCTGAACATTCCTATTCTACTTTTTATGCTGAATCCGAATCTGAAGTCAAAATTCGAATATTCGAAAAAAAAGCGATAGACAAACATAGATTTCATATAGGAACAGTGTTCCTGAACAAGATTATAAAACTAAGTTAGTGAGTAAGTTGAGTACAATGGCTTATACTAAGACTTACTGCACCCCTATATTCATCTATAAGCAAATTATTTCTTAGGTAAGGTGATAATAATCATTTCTAAGAGAAAATCTAAAGTTCAATCAAGTCACTAAGGTTGCAAGTTACTATGAGGTCTAGTTACTAAGGGTCAAGTTGGACTACAATAAAAGTTTACCAAAAACCACAATAGACTGCTGTGTCCAATGTTATAAAAATAAGAAAATGTACGATACTGAAAGTTGTTACGCGTCGTTACAACACACCATCCGTAACTTCCATTCGCCGGCGGGCTAACGCCGTACTTTTACTAAAGTCAAATTCCTAAAAGGTCAAATTACTAAGGTTTCAAGTTACTATGAGGTCAAAATGCTAGGGGTCGAATTACTAAAGTTTCAAGTTGGTCTCCAATAAAAGCCTAACCAAAACTACAGTGGACTACTGTATCAAAAGTAATAAAAATATGTGTGAATGTACAATACTGAAAAGGTAGATGCTCCAACCGCGCCGTAACCTCCACTCGCCGTCGTGGCATCGCCGTGTGAGTCTTCAAGTACCAAAATAAAATTTTAAGTCGTAACTGCGTTTATATGGTACCTATTGTATACTAGTCATAAAGGAATAAATTCGAGAAAATACGCGTGTTCACTCACCTTACCTGCAACCAGACTAATATTCCAAGTACCCTCAAGTACAGTATATGACATGTTATTAGATATTTCATTAAATTACACTTCGAGAAATGGCGGCACGTGAGATACGTCCAAGTTACTCACAATTTTCTTGGAAATTATACATTTTACATTGCAATTACATAATCATTCGGCTAGGCAGCCGTTTTCAAAATAAATTAGCTCATTTCAGACCTTAAAACCACAAATTAAACGAAAATAATTTTAATCGCCATTTCGACGCCACAAGGCTCGGCCGAAAAGTCGAAGTGTCAGATTTGAAATTGTTCTTTTTTAAAATCAGGTTCTTTTTATCCCCGAGGGGAAAGGCAAAGGGTTCTAGCCCATAAAGCCATTTCTTCAGTGCAGAACCATTCTCGGAAATTCCATGTGGCGAGAAAAACTCTCATCACAATGTAGATGTAATTCCTGGAAAACTCACTATTTTACATAAAAAACAAAACTCGGTGACCCAGGTACTATTGTATATAGCTGCCAACTGTTGCATATTTGCTAAGAAAGTAAAATAACATTCAACATTGATCTTCAATAAATGTTAATGATTTTGTTCCAGGGAAATGCCCGTTTTACAGTTTCATTCACACCAACAGAAGCATGTGATCACATTGTCAATGTATCATTCAATAAGGTAACATATTTATACTTAACATTTGTTTTATTCATAACTGTATAGAAAGCAGGCTACTCTTAAATATTTGTCTTTTTATACAACTTCTGTAGGCTTACCTACAAGTACATATGGCATATCTAATCTAAAGCAGTTACCTGATGTAGTGATGCCTCCTCTGTTGCTTAAACAGCACACACAAGAACACAACAACCCCCTACAGTAAATTACAATTACATATTTGGCTACAGTTTTCTGTGAGATGGAGGTACTTTCCCGGATGGGCTGCTTTGTAAGTACCCTACCTCTCTTAAGCACACAGAGCAAGTCCGCGAGCCAACAACAGACTTTCATGACCAAGTTCCTCTGCGCGGGAAACTCGTAAAAAGCTTCAGAGAGTTGTTTCATGAAGCTTTGGGAACATCAGCTGCGGTCCCATAGGTGGGTCGAGCAGTAGTACCCTCCCACGCATATAGAAAAAAATATTTTTAATCACTTTCTCCCAGTTGAAAATTTATTAACTTATAATTAACCCTTATATCTAGAGGAAAAAATCAGCTGACTATAAAGTGATCAGCTGATCGCACGAACATGAAAAAATATATATATATGTTCAGTGATTTATTCCCCATTGAAAATTTATCAGATGATAGTTTGAATAAATAGAAACGTCGGCTGGCTGTATCTAGGTGGAACGATTGTCAGCTGATGTCCTTAAGGTTGTAATCCAGGAGCTAAACCTATAAATAACACAGCAAATATTCACAATCCAGTGGCATATCATTATCTGTTGTTTTAGGCTGACTCTTTGTTTTAGAATTATTCTGCGTTAAAGTAGCAAAATAGCTGGCAGATGACTAGCATATTTTACGTTTATTATTTCCCTACTTACAATTATATATACATTTTTTGACATTTATTATACATTATTATTAAAATGCGAGCAAGAAATAAATTACTAAGTTTTTAGTCTCTGGATTGAGAAGAAATGTGATATTTTTAATAAGTGATAACAATTTAATAACAAAGAAGTTTCTGCAACCCATATAAAATACAGTAACACGCATTTTGTTAATTAAAATAAATCCATCCATTTGTTTTACATGTCATTGTGTAAACTAGAACAATGCAACAATAAGAAATTTAAAGCAGCTGTATAAATATCCTAACTTATAAATGCACATAATACAGTCACCATATGGTGCCTACGCCGGTTGCTTGTGTGAATATATTTACAATAGCTACTAAAATTATGTGTATGATATATAACACATCAGTTATTTTTCCTATAACTTTTGCGTAATTACAACTTTTGCAACTGGTTTGATAGCATTGCAATATAAATTTTTTAACCAATATTAGTGAATAAAATTGTGTTCACTTCAATTTGTTAAATTTATTGTTAATCAAACGGAGGAGTCACTAGTGTCTATAGTACAGGTTAGCCTTATTTATGTATCAAATATTAGACTTAATAAGTGCTACTTTCAACAGTATATAATTTTATGTACATAGTAAATCTATATGATTGTAAGCACTTATTTGGGACAATAATAATATTTATTATTGTTATATATTTGATATTATATGTATAGATGCAAAATGTTATAGACTATTATGAGTGATTGAATAAGCAATCAAATTACAATACTATATAATTATAATATCAATATGGTAACAATCATTTAATATGATTCACATTATTTAGACATTAGGTATCAAATAATGCGTTATTCTATTCAATATATTGTTATCTAATCTTATATATTGTGTCATCTTTCAGGAATTAATATTTCAGGAAGAAATCTATTTTATAGTATTTTAATTAATTATGATTTCAGTTTAGCTTTGTATGCTTTGCCATTTTGTTGATTTTTAATATGATTTGTGTTTTATTATTGATTTGTATAGACCGGTAAAGAGAACTTGTTCTTGACTAATTCAATTTTCGATGTCGGGAACGCGAATATCATCTTGCGTTAGTTTTTTTTTCATAATCGTATTGATTTTAAATTAAATAATCGTATGTTTACTGCATAAAGTTGAGCTACATAGATGGGGGTATGTGGATAACACTGTATGCGAGGGCTCTGACTTTGTTTTCGAACGTCAAGCTTTGAACAATCCTATAGTTAAGCTATATTAACATAATATTCAAAATAGAATCAAACGTCATTTAGAACATTTTATGTTATTACTAATTTATATTAAAGTGATATGTTTTATTGATTTGTTTATAATATTGTGACATTATTCTTATATATATATATCTGGTAGTTTGCACCTCGAAAGACTATATATAGTTAAGGCTATTTAAAAAGGTTATACTAAGGCTGTATATGGTTGCTCATTATTATCTTTTATCACCCATGTTCGCAAATAATAAATGTCATTCAATTTTACCTAATAGATGCGTGTTCCGGGATGCCCTCTCGTCATCGAAGTATCGGAAGGAACTGGCAGTGGTGCTCGTGTAACTGTCCCAGGACCAGCGCCCTTGCATCAACCAGCTGCTCTCACATTACACCATCCAACCGCTACACTCGACCAGATAGAAGTCAATGTTGAGGGTAAGTTTATTTAGAAATTAGTCACAAATTCCTTTTGTTACAACAAGTACCCAAAGTAACTTAATTGGAAGAGGTTGAGAATATCTGCATTCCCCATGACAAGCTCTTTTGGATTGGCTTAGGCTATTAAATGACAAATTTTGTAAGTGTCAGTCGTCCCCGGCATTCTCTCATCTTAATTATAATATTATAAATGCAAAAATAAAAAGTTAATTTCATTCATTAGCTCGTCGATCAAGTCTAACGCTGAATCGATTTTGATGTGATTTCACTTAGAAAGCTGGAGAATGAAATTAAAACTTCTTCCGCATCTTTGTTTTATCGCGTTATAGAAATAGAGAGTGTTCTAATTTAGTCTGAGATTCACACTTTTAACCAACTGTTTCTATTATTCATTGCTCTAGATATTTTGTTCCAAAATACCCAAAACACATTTTAAGTTTTTTGTGTGTCATTAGGAGGTGGATATGTAATATAGCTTGTTCTAAAAACGTCTTAAATTATCACTGTTACCTGGCACACTAAGTACAAAAGATATTTCATTCTCTCTTTACAGGGTGGTATAAATGGGGGAAAAAATGATGAAATAAATGTTGGGGTAAACATTAATTCAACAATCCAGAAAATATAAATTATAAAGGGGATAATTTAAGTTGCAAATGAGGGAGTACAATAAAAAGAGTTATTCATAAAAAAAAACTAGGACACATGGTTCACTTTAAGCTTTGCTATACTAACGGTCCACCTCTTAACTCGCTTACAGTTAGAAAACTCACTACTTTGTTAACTTTGCTTTTTAATGTCTATGGTTTCAATGCATATATCTTTTATCATATTGATTAAGGTAATAATTTATTATACAGATCAAATAAGCTCTTACGACGTATAGACATAAACTGGGATCACTTGAAGTTACCGTTTATAGAGATTAACAACAAGTAACATTTACATCGATAAGCTCATCCGCTTCGCCTTAACTCCCTAACATTCATTGAGTATAATAGAATACTTAAAGATATTATAGTGTGATGTAAATATAAAAGTATGAAATAATAGCAGTAAATGGTACAACTGGCGACAAAGTAAATAATCATTTTATCATATGGCCGAAGGGATTGTAGTCGTATGTCAGATGTAGAAGTTTTAATTAGAGGGGAGGTCTAAGTGACTGACTGAATTGATGACCATAATGAATAAAACACAGATTTAATGAATGGACATAGGGATTTTAGTTAGGTGGGGGTTAGGGCGTAGCGGTGAGTTGAGCGTTGCGCGGTGGCAGGTCCAAACGGCGCGTCGGTGCCGGCAGCGGTGTCGGCGGCGGGCGCGGGCACCTTCCGCGCTGAGTTCGTACCTAGAGCTGTGGGCGAACACCGGCTTAACGTGCTCGTCGACTCCGTGCCGATACCAGCCAGTCCGTTCCATTTGAAGGTAAGCTATCGAAAATTTAGGCAAACAGTTGGTAAAGAAACTGCTAAATGACTGTATAATTGAGCTCACGACATTTACGTGCTCGCGATTTTGCCTCTCTCTGTGTGTAATGACTTGTGTTCCGAAGAGTTGTTCGATACGATGCCAACAGTCTCGTTTTACGGGACTTAAAACGAAAAAAAAAATTAAAACTAGATTATTGGCATCGTATCGATGCACCCCGACGGCTGGGAGTTCGACATTTCGGCTCTTTTGTCACCAAATTACATGCAGTGACTCACCAAAAAAAATCTTAAATGGTCCGAGTGTTACTTTTATAATATTTTTATGATATTTTTGCGTAAATAAATAAAACATAATTCAAAAAAACTTGTATATGTAACATATTTAAGTAATATGTAATGTCATCATAGACGACTAAGTACGCGTCTTTCGATTTCGCTGCTAAAAAGTTTTAATTTTTTGTTTTCACTTATCGAGTGCTAGTAAAACTAATTTCAGCAACGTTTTTGTACTCTCATATAAAATTGGTAATCCATTTTATTAAGCTCCTTTTGATTGAGATCATTCTATCTCTTTCGGATCTCTGGGTTCGGACACTGTGAGCGATTTTTGTGTGAATCGGAATTATATATGTTCCGATTCACACAAAAATCGCTCATAGTGTCCGAACGTTTTTTAGCAGATCTCTGGGTTCGAACACTGTGCGATTTTTGTGTGAATCGGAACATATATAATTAATCCATCCATGACGGTAGATGCAATAATTGAATAACTAATGTAAGACAAATATCACCTTAGTCTTCCTGCGACCACGGACGCTGCAAAGCGTTCGAAACGTCAGGTTTCAACAAAATAAATAAAACACGCGATACTTCCGTTAAAAATTGTTTAATTTAATGTGTAACAATCGCGAAAATCTAAGACTATACAATATATTTAATTATAAGATATGATAAGTATAATTCATGTATTTTTAGGTGTACGATGTCAATGCCATAAGAGTAAAAGATGTGGCTCACGGTACAGTCGGCAAGCCAGTTACTTTTTTAGGTATGTATAAGCCGACTAAGCTGAAGTTGATTCCGAATTAAAATAATAAAGATTAAGAGATTAGGATTACTTAAAAAAATTTCGATTCCTGCATTTACAATTTTAACTCTTCATAGAACAGCTCACACAAGTGGTACTGGGCAGTTACTAGATGGTTGATATTTGTTAGATTTTTATTATAATATTAAACCTGATGAGCATTTATATAGTATGACAACAAGATATCTTCTTACCCAAAAAATAAAAGTTAATATCTTTAAATTACCTACAATGTGATTATTTTATCATCGAAATTTAAGGTTCCGCGGTGTGTGTAATATAAAGTTTTAAATTATTTGAAAAATGCATAAGAGGCAATCACTACTGTACTTATTTATTTTGCAAATTAGTGTAATATTGTTGAATTCATTTCAGTGGAGACAATGGCAGCTGGACCTGGAAACTTAGAAGTGACAGTGAACGGAGGTAGAGTGCCGACGGCGGCCGCGGCACAAGGTGCCCACACATACGCCATCAGCTTCACGCCGAGAGATCCTAGGCCTCATACCGTCGAGCTTCGGTTCAACGGCGACCACGTACCGGGTGAGATGGCTTATCACACACAGCCTACGTATAAAGTGTTATTACGCAAACTTACACGTGTGCGCGTATGTATATTTTGGTAGGTTTACGTTAATTAGCTAACCAGAGGGAGACTTTGTACAAAAGTCGTCTGCGTGTGTACCTCTGTCTCACCTATTTCTACCGTCAAGCACCTATATTTATATAGCTGTGTTCCGGTTTAAAGGGTGAGATATGGCAGAGAAATTACTGGGTACTGTGACGAAACAGCCTTAGGTCACAAGATTGGCAGCGCGCGAGTAACATCCCCGTGGTGTTGCGAGAGTTGAAATCGATATGTTTAGTGTTTTATTTCTTTTGATTCACAGTCCAGATCTCGTATTGAAATCATTATTAAAAACATACATTTATCATGCAGGTAGTCCATTCGTATGCCACGTGTCGGCTCCAGCTCGCGTTATCGGCGCGGGTTCCGGTGAATCTCCAGACAAGGTGTCTGTAGGAGACGCTTACACATTCAGCGTAGACTCGCCGACATCCCCACATGTTGAAGTACTAGGCCCAGCAAGACGACCAGTACCCGTGCAGGTACTCATATACAATAGATATTTTCATACGTTTTTTTTGAAAATTGAGGTAAGCCATAATTAATTGAGAATTCATCATAAATATTGTGGTTAAGGTAAAGGACAAAAGTATTTTTCTTCGACCTTGACAAATGACGCTGTTCATTTTTGTATGATTTTATTTCATTTCGTTATAAGTCCGAAAGTAAACGTTCATATTAATAAGTCGTATTGCTCCTTTTCATTGTGACCATAAATTCTGGTCAACTTGCCCTTTTTTGGTAACCTGATAAATTTTTATTTTAGGTGTCAGCAGAGGAAACCGTCGGGGAAAATGAAGCGAGCAAGCGGTACATTATCTCATTTGTTCCAGTCGATGTTGGAGACCATAGTATTGAGGTTAGTAACACATGTATTCGTATTTATCGCCTTGCTTTTAAGACTTTTAAATCTTTTGTTGTAAATTGTATTTGATTATACATTAAATCTCCTAAATGCATCTGTCCTTTCCTAGTAATGTTTCATTTTTCACATTAAAAACACTCTTTGTATCTATAAATTTCTCTGTAAAGGTACGCGCTGGCGCTATGGGTAGTCACGTGGAGGGCAGCCCGTTCCTCGTGAAAGCATACAGCGCGAGTCGCGTTGCGGTCACTGACATCTCGCCCGGAGTCGTTGGAAGACCAGTCTCCTTCACGATCAATGCCTCACATGCCGGTAACATAGAAAACACATATTTTCCTGACAAATTAATTATTATGTATCTGTCCTCTATGCCTTTTCTGTCTTCATCTGATCAAGATCAAAACCTTAGAGGACATTTTAGAGAAATAAAATAAGGTAATAATAACTATACATAAGCATCACAAACTTAGCTATTTATAATGAGAGAAACTACACAACAGTGTAAAATCATTGTTGAAACAGGACCAAATTTTATGATTAGTAAATGACATAAAAATCTTTGATATTCAGTGTTAATGTTATTTTTGTAATTAATTAATTAGTATTAAAATATTGAACAAATTATGTGTTGTTTTAGGTGCCGGCAATTTGGAAATCATCGTCGCTGTGAATGGAAGAAATGTGCCAAATTATGTGCAAAGTGAAGGAAATGCCAGATTTAAGGTGATCAGATTTTTTTTATATAGAACTTGCAAGAAAAGATCTTTCACACATTACCATAGTTGCGAATCTTTTGTGGTCATAGCTGATCAACAGTAATAAACACCAAATTGACATCGAACAGTGGAGTTCATTACAGTCTCAAGGGTCTCAATCTACTCGTACAACTGCCTTAGAATTTTTATTAATTTAGCAGGACCTTTAAACATGCCTGACGCCATTTAACAGGTGACAGAAAGGCTTCACAAAAGGGTGTAAATGCTTCCTTTTTATCTCCAGTTTTGTTTATAGATATAAAAGAAGATAATATGAATTATTACCATAAAAATAGGCTACAACTTAAAAACTTATTCAAGATATTTTGCTATGAACGTTTGTAGGTGAACTTCAAACCCGTGGAAGCAGCACCCCATATGCTATCAGTACGTTTCAACGGGCACACGGTGCCCGGCTCTCCGTTCGTGTGCGCTGTGTCAGCCCCTCCACACGCGGCGGATGCACGCGCGCACGGCCCTGGACTCAGCTCCGCAGCCCGCGCCGAGTCCGCAGAGATACATCTCACCGGTTTCCATAGTAAGTAGGACCATGCAACTGCCACCGCACAATGTACTGTAATAAAGTTGATCCTGCGAAGTTCGGTAGCGATCGCATCACCAGAGCGAAGCCGGGGCGAGTCGACGTGTATATATATTTTTTCGTATGCACTCCAATACTTTGATGAAATTTTCAGGCAATCCCCAGATTAGCACAGCGGGTGATCTTCTGACGTATGGTTGCGATCAGATCACCTGTGCGAAGCCGGTGCGGGTCGCTAGTGATTATTAAAACAATAGAATAACATTGAGTATTATTTCAGCTGGCGAGCCGACGGTATACGTATCAGGTCCAGGCGGCACCACCGTCCGGACAAGACTGTCCTCTACAGGCGAAGGTCGTTACACAGCATCGTACACGCCGGAAGCGGTCGGCCGGCACAATGTGCAGGTGACTTGCGCTGGACGGCACGTGCCCGGATCACCGTTCACTTGCAACGTTTATGACGTGCGAAGAGTGCGGGTCACTGGACTTGGCCCTGGAGGTAAAAATTCAATTCAATTAGATTGCAATTGTGGTCCAAGTGCGCACCGATGTGCGGATTAGGGCGTCCCCCGAAGGCGTTGTCAGTCAGTTGTCGGCAGCGTCAGTTTGGTCATGACTGACCAACTGACAGGCATCAGGATCGCAGTCTTCGTTCGTTCGGCCGCACTTTAGGTTGGATGGCTGGCTAGGTTGGAAGATGGGAATGACTCAAACTGTTACACATGTTTTGTCATTAGGAATATGAATTCCAACTTGCACAATGATAGGAGTTGCATGGGATTTAATCCCTCTTAAGTTAATTTTAACAGCGTCAGAAATATCATTTCTACAATTACCCAGTTCAATGGACGCTAACACGCATTGTAATCAAGACACCTTCAAGAGTTTACAATATTCCAAATTTAAAGTTCATAATGTCAGTTTTATATATGAAAATACTACTTATAGTATTTTAGTATTGATATGGGAGACAATTTGGTACTTTGACTTGTGCAAAATAAGGTCACCGCTAATAAAACCGTATTTTTTTATTTCGAATATCAGTAACTGCGATTCAGATTAATGGTAATCGCCTGTTCAGCCAGTAGAGCACCAGAGTGCTTGTCACTTTAACTGAAGACCATCGCCATTAACATAAACTGCAGTTTAGTATTTGTCATAAAAAAAATCGATCTGATTTGCCTTTACCTTAGGGCAGTAGGCCCTTCTATCTAAGTCAAAACGATTATCCTTGTTAAAACGAAGGGATATTACTGGAGGGAGTGCCGTGAAATAAAGAAAGAAAGAAAGTCATTTATTTGTACATCACACAACACTGTACAATATATACGTAACTATGTTGTAAAGTTAATTAGACACAAAATCAAGACAAATATGCCAAAATACATAAAACAAACTAATGATAACAGCTAACAGTATTATGCGATGTTACAAATTGGTCTCGGCTCAGTATATTGTCAAAGCCTGTGTGACAGACCCGACACTGATTTTCAGCCGAAACCAGTCTTTTGTGACACCACGGACACAGCAAACAAAACACTATGTACTAATGAAATAATACATGAAGAGATTAAATTAAAAAAAGTATCAAATACACATAAATACCCTATTTCACAACATGTTATTTTTAATACCAAAATTACAGACTTTTAAGGATTATACCTAAGAGACTTCTGTGAGTTAAGTTCTGTTACATGACGAATTGTACTTTAATTATTTCGAATGTAAACCGAGTGCCAAAACTATAAGGAAGAAAATAAAGTTCTCGACTTCGACAAATCACAATATTATTACGGTTTAAAGTCAATTAAAAGAAGAAAATCTAATTTCACGTACAAATACATTACATCACTGCAGCAGTAAATTTTGATAACTTCCAGAACTTGAAGGCACTTTAGAAGGTCTAAGCTTAGACGACGGGGCTGATGAAGAACGTGGCGTGGAAGTGGGCAAACCTGTGACGTTTAGTGTTGACGCTGCGGGCGCAGGAGAAGGCACGCTGGAGTTGGTGGTATCCACCCCTTCTACCACCGTCAAAGCTGAGGTATGTTATTTTAATTACTCCAAATGCAGCTCACTGAGCTGACTGGTGCATTACAGAACACATCGCAAAATAATCCTTATTTCTTTTCCTTATTCTGTACTACACCAAATATTACTTATTTTTATATCTTACCTCTCTTACGCCTAATACGATTTGGTAGACCGGGCAGGCTGTTTAATTCGCTATGACTCTAAAGGTGAAGAAGTAAATCCTTGTAGCTGTTTAAAGATAAGTTAAAATACCCACGACGTCCAAAAGTGAGTGGCTGAAGTTTCTTCATGTAATTATTCCCAACACTTTTTTGCATTGCAAATCTATAAATTCAATGTATTAAGAATAGTCAGGATGGGCAACTCAAATAGATTCTGCATTACCCATCCTGAAGTAGAATAATATGTTCTATGAATTCATGACGTACGAGACTTTTGTAAATCTTTAGATATAAATCCGTTGATTTTACATTTATGAAATCTAAAGATTAAAAAGAAATCTCGTGCGTAGTCGGTCAATGTAACACTGTTTATTTAACAAAATAAAATTTTAGTTTCATAACACGAGATTCAAAGGTTTCGCGTACTTATTATACTATTCGCATTACTAAATCTTATACTATAAATGGTCGTAACAAAATAAAATAAGTTTTTTTTTTATTAAAAGGATTAGCTAGCTAGTATATCTTATTATGAAAATTTCTCGAAAATCGAATTATTCCTTAACGTACATTTCTCTACGTTTTATAATTTCCGAGTTCTCAATGTGACATTCTGTATATAATATTCATTTCGATATAATTATATATATACGTTAACTTATGTTGTTCATTTTGTTAACTCTCCACTGTGACTCTGCAGTGCATAAACGTCTACACTATTCAAGCAGGACAATCTCTTATCAGTATAATAATAGTATGTAATACGTTTCAGGTGGTAGCAGTGGCGCGTGGTCTATACGATGTGACATTCGTGCCCGTATCCCGCGAGCCTCATAGAGTCTCTGTCACGTTCAATGAACAAGCTGTGCCCGGTAGCCCGTTTGTTTGCCGTGTTAGCGAACCACACACTTACGTGCAAATAGGTGAGAGGAATAATTTTATTAATTTACCAGCGACGACTTGGTTCGCGAGTATCTCGACATCCGCTTTTTCTACGAGTCTAGTTCTCTAGTCTAGTTTCTAAGAGTCGTATCGTGATGTTGAAGAGCCTAACCTTCCTCAAGAAAAGATATTTTTTCAAAATATATTTTTGAGTGTGATCAAAAATATATTTTCAAATTCGACTTGTAGTTCCAGAGATTAGAGCGCTCAACAAATAAACAAACTCCTCCGCTTTGTACACTAAATGTAACGAAAAAATACAACATAGCATGTAGTGTGTCTTAGTTTGGACACGTCTCTGACTATGAAATGCATATGGATTGGCTCAGTGAGTAATGACGCCCATGCGGAACAGGACATTTTTTGGATATGAATATGGATCCAACACGCTGGTGCCCTTTTAAGATGACGGTAATAACATGAGTATGTGCAGGTTACATTGACTTTGAAAGATGTTTTTAAATAACTTGAAATTCAAAATATCGTAAAATTCTACGTTATTGCTAAACTTAATAGTAAATGTGTATCTGTATTTCTGTGTATCTGTTTGTGCCATCGTATCTTCGAAATGGATGAACCGATTTTGATTTTTGTTTAAAAGGGGACTTGATCGAGAGTGTTTTTGTGTATACCATTATTAATAATTAATGATAATAATTGTGTATATCATTATTAATAATAATAAGTTGCAATTTCGTGTTTCGTCCCGGAAAGTATTTGTGTGAATGTGGGGATAGAGTGTCGATTGGAGTGTGTTTATCCTAGCAATATATAAAGTATAAAAAACATAAAATAAATAAAAATAAAAAGTTCAACTGAAATATGATAAAATATGAAATTTAAATAATACTATATTTAGTTGGCGGTCCCCCGACACAACGATGCTTGGATTAAAATATTACTTCTTTTATTAAACTTAAACGATCAATACATATTATTTTGTTACTTTTTATAGGTTATTTTCGCGTCGGGGGTTTTAAATTAATTTTTTTTTTGTTGATTGCATTAATCTATAATCGTTTCCACAGGTGGTATAGCCACAGTGGAGATCGACGAAACCCTTTCCGACGTAGAAGTATTATCCCCCACCGGCACGCGCGTGCCTGAAGCTCACCTGGAAGACACCGGGCTGCTCACGTTCCCCGCACACCGCGTCGGCAGATACACCGTCAGGAGCACCAGGGGCCCGGTCGCTGAAGTGGAGGCGCTTGATGCGTCTGCTGTCAAAGTGTTGTCCATCGGTGATGCTGTTGCGCATCGGCCTGCTATTTTAACTGGTGAGTATATTTTGTGCTATGTCGTGTGGCAAACAGCCACCTGCTAATATGAACGCTTGTAATATAATTAGTATAAGCTCATGCACTGACACATCGGCAATTTAGTTTTTTATTACCTTTTTAGGGTTCCGTACCCAAAGGGTAAAATGGAACCCTATTACTGAGGCTCCGCTGTCCGTCCGTCCGTCCGTCCGTCCGTCCGTCCGTCCGTCCGTCCGTCCGTCCGTCCGTCCGTCTGTCACCAGGCTGTATCTCATGAACCGTGATAGTTAGACAGTTGAAATTTTCACAGATGATGTATTTCTGTTGCCGCTATAACAACAAATACTAAAAAATAGAATAAAATAATTATTTAAGGGGGCTCCCATACAACAAACGTGATTTTTTTGCCTTTTTATGGATAATGGTACGGAACCCTTCGTGCGCGAGTCCCACTCGCACTTGGCCGATTTTTTATTTTTTAATGGAGGTGCTTTAGTGCTTTTCTCGTGTTCATTATATGTTACTGTATCTTACCTCTGTCTTGTCTCAACTTTGTTAACTAACTGACAGGGTGCCCACGTGTGTTAGAATTTGACTCTAAAGATGGTAGTAGTAAGCCACTTAATTTTCAATATCATTCATATGATATGAGCCTCTCGCTACAACAGTGACAGAAATGTTCGATCATCGTGTAGTGTAGTACTTTTTTTTATATATACAATGCCGAGAGGCATGCAAACATACGGCCCACCTGATTTAAAGTGGATACCGTAGCCTATGAACGCTTGCAGTCCCTTTAAGTATCGCTTGCGCAATGCCACCTCTACTAATAACACAGCAACAAAGAATTTTACTGGTATCCCCTCACTTGCTCGCTCCAGGGAGTTATTATTTGGCTGCGGTTCTCTGTGAGGTGGAGGTACTTCCCCAGACAATCTGCTTAGATGCGATCTACCTCTCTTAAAAACACCCAGACCAAGACAAACAGACATGTTGCATTGTTTGTCCTGTGTGGGAATCAAACCCACAAACGAGCGTTGGTATCAAAGTAGCGTTACTAACCACTGCGCCACTGAGCTCGTCAATGCATTCTGTGCATAGTACAGTTAAGTCCAAAAATCCTTCGCCAACACGCCCGTCGAAACCGCGGCGTATCCGCAATGATGTATGTCTGCGAAGTTAAACATAGTGACTATGTAATACATTCGCTGCGCGTCTTAGTTGCGTTTGACTACCGTCATCAGGTCGTTTGAAAAAGTCTGTATAAGCCCTAAGCTTCTAGGGCTATCTTGGTACCTGACTATACATATCATTTGTACTAAGTCGGGAGGCATAGAAACATACGGCATCGCTTTAAATCAGGTGATTTAAAGCGATTGCCGTAGCCTGTGAACGCTTGCAAGACTTTAAGTAACTCCAAAAGAGTTTACTGGTGACCTCACTTATTCGCAGGAACACTACAACCCTCCAGGGAGTTGTTATTTGGCTGAGGTTTTCTGTGAGGTGGAGATACTTTCCCCCGTCTGGCTGCTTTGATACGTCCTGTTGATTCAGATATGGTTATTAAATTCAGGCGTTATTTTGCGAAAGTTAAATTTGCATGCAATTAGTGGCTGAAGCACACAAATCAGGTTAGAACAAATTGCACATTCCGATTATGATCATACACACAAGTGTTTGTCCTGTGTGGGAATCGAACCGTTGGTATCAAAGTAGTGTTACTAACCACTACGCCGCCGAGCTTGTCAATTTTTTACCTTAATTTGTATTTAGGATGCAGGATAATAAATTATTTTAATGCTTTGGCAGTAAGCACGAGCGGCGCGGGGTCGGGTCGGCTGTCCGGGCGCGTGACGTGCGGCGGTCAGAGCGTACCGCACTCGGTACGGCGGCGCGGCGGCGGCCGGCAGGAACTAGTGTGGCACCCGGCACGAGCTGCGCCGCACCGCCTCACGCTGCTATGGAGCGGAGCACCACTACAGCACGGCCCGATGCTAGTGGACGTGCTGCCAGCGCATCACGGACAGGAGGTAATACATCAGGAATCAGGGCAGTAAGGAGACCCTTTGATGCTGCTAGGGAATAGAACCCAAGTTCGAGGAAAAGTCACTTCAATTTTGTTACATGAAACATTTGTACTCTGAACTTGTTTTCTTAGTAAGTATTTGTAATATTAATTATATAGAACTTTAGTGATCATATGAATACTTTATTATAATTTTATTGCTATACTACGATATTTGCTTACCATAAACATACCGTAACTTGATTGTCACCATTTAATACATAAATCGCACGAAATTTATCTTAAAATCATTATCTGAGCGTTAATCCCGGTCGTGGCTTCGAAGCCCAGGGTTCGCTTTCCAAACTTTGCTTCTCCATTTCATGCGCCATTGAACGCACGACGTCAAACCAACACTTCCTGGGTCTACCCCTTCGGTTGGAAGACGGGGGGAGTTCGAGCAGAGGAGACTCATTAAGAGCTTACTGGTGACCTCACTGACACATGGGAACACAACAACCCTCTTGGGTGTAGTTATTTGCCTGCCATTTTCTGTGAGATGGAGGTACTTTCCCAGACGGGGTTGAAATTCATCGTCTTTTTTTTAATATAGGTGCTAATTTATACGACGAGCTCGGTGGCGCAGTGGTGAAACGCGTTGTTACGCTACTTTGACACCAACGCTCGTGGGTTCGATTCCCACACAGTACAAACATTTGTGTGCATGAACATGTCTGTTTGCTTGGTCTGGGTATTTTCTATGTATAATAAGTATGTATTTACAAAAAAAAAAAAAATATTTACGTATGTTTATCAGTTGTCTAGTACCCATAACACAAGCTTCGCTTACTTTGGGGCTAGATGGCGCTGTGTAATTTGTCCGACAATATTAAAATATTAAAAAAAAAAGACGATGAACTTCAAATCCTACGATAAAAAGACATAGTCCATCAGTACAACATTAATTAAAATTACTACATCAATTTTAAGACTCTATTTTTTTATAGGTATCAGCATCAGGCCTAGGGTTGTACCAAGCACAAGTCGGTCGAGTAGCGTCGTTCAGCATTGACACCCTCGGGCGACCGGCCAGAGAGTTCGATGTGGTAGTCTCAGGCCCCGGCTCTAGAGCCCTACCTGTACGCTGTTACCAAACTAAATCAGGGTTACTGCAAGCAGAGTACACCATCACTGATGTGGGGCAAAGCACTATAGGTGAGTGGAATTGTGACTAATACCCAAATACAGGAAGCCTCTTCAGCGGCCCAATTATTATAGATCTCTTGAAGAACTCGGCGGCGCAGTGTTTAGTAACGCGACTTTGTTAACGACACTCGTGGGTTCGATTCCCACACAGGACAAACATTTTTGTGCATAAACATGCCTATTTTTCTTGGTGTGGATGTTTTGAAGAGATGTACGGCGCCAGCAGCCCGTGTGAGGAAATACCTTCACCTCACAGCCATATAACAACTCTCTGGACGGTTGTTGTGTTCCTGCGTGTGAGTGAGGTAATCAGTAAACTCGTAAGGAGTCACTGTGTTAGCAGCTGAGGTGGCATCACAAGTTCGTAGGCCCTATATAGGCCAACGTAAAAATAAAAAAGATTACTATCTATAACATCAGCGGATGCGTGAAGTCCAGTACATGTAGAACTGCATGCACTACTGCGTTTAAATAGCTTCCCCGATGGAGAAGTTCTGACCTTGTATAAGACCGCAACCAAATAACAATTCCTTGGAATATTGCTTTCCGGCCAATGAATAAGGTCGCCAGCATGGGCAGGGTGGCAACTTGCGTGAGGCTACAAATAAGCTTCTGAGAGTTGCTGTGCTAGCAGCGTGGTGGCTTCACCCGAGTATTACTGATTCTGAAGTGGTTTCCAAAACCTATGTAAGCTTGTAATAACAAATTGAAGATCTTATTCAGTACTGAATTCAGGAAGGATAGTAATACCGCGAATAAAGCGAACGCGGTGTAACTTTGCTGAAAAGTGTTTTTATTTACTGCATAACTTTTCTGTTATTTACATGTTTGTTGATTATATAATTTATGTATTTAAAAAAAAATGTTTTCACTAATTACCATACTCTTGTTAATTTTGTTTTACAGAAGTGCTACACCTCTCGAAGCCCGTATCGGGCAGTCCGTTCACTTGCGAGTCCTACGACCCCAACAGAGTAATATTGTCCGGTTTTCCTACAGGCAACATTGTTACCCACACTCCGATTAACTTCACAGGTAAATAAAATCATAACTTCTTTTCAAAATACTTGCAATAATTTATCACTTATATTTATAAATTTCTTTGTTGTACACTTTTAATTTTACGCGTTTAATATATTTGCGAAATTTAAATTTAGGGTATTCGACAGATTGCATTATTATTAGGAATTTACCTATAAAAGGGCCTATTTTCAATACCGGCTAGAGTGAAAATTGATGTCTCGAATATTACTTACAATTTTTAAATATAAAGCTATTTATTTAATAAAAGATTTCTTTTAATAGTCAGTTAATCAAATGTTTTCCCGCCGTTCGCAAAAGTAAATATTCTTGGCATCATTCTTTCTGCGACCATGGAACAGTCAAAATTGTATTATATTTTACGTCGTGTTGCCATCGCAGCACAAACGGCACGCAATAACAACGACTACGAGTATTGTCCGGTGCGGTGTCCAGTTGGTTTGATAGGCTCCGTTCCGGAATTATGAATCTCATCAGTCAACACCGTAGCCAACCGGAGACGATGTATACTATTGTGGAAACAGAGTTAACAGTCTCAAAAACTCATAATTTACACCATCATGCTCACCAGACTGCTTATTGTCACTGATTTCCGCTTCTGTTTCGGTATTTCTCGCGGGTCAAATATTTCAAATTCGATGAAACGGTGAAAATGGTTTAAAGCATTCATCAATTTCCGTTCCCAAGATTTCGAGGCATCAATCTTTCTAATTTCTTCTTTGTGGCGTTCTTGCTGTTCTCGCCAATGACATTGCTTATAATATCAAAAAGTAGCACATATAAGTGGAATGCTTAGTAACGATCTTTCATTAAAATGCCAAAAGCGCATACACAAAAATGACTAATAGTTCGATTAATAAATATATAAAAATATACTTTTTCATTAAAATAATATATTTGATTTTTAATTTTTTTATGTATTAAAACGGTAATTTCATACATATTTATTGACTCATGCGGATGTAAAATATTTGCTTATCTTTTTAATTTGTTTTCTTGTCATGTTTGCCACACTTGTATTGCGAATATCCACTAATGTATAATAATATAAATAGAATATATAAATTTCGACCATTGGGGCGAACGCTAGTAATAAATAAGAGGTAATTTTAGCCAAAACCCATAATACACGAGAAATGACAACATAATTAAATTATACTTCATCTCGATGTAAATATGTTCAATGAAATAATCGGATCCTAAGCGCGTAAACCCGCAAACAGCGGCTAGTATATCATAATTATTAAAGTTGGAATACTAATACTTCTATTTCTATTTATTAGTCTGTTCAAATTCTCTGGTTCTATTTCCATTCTATTGTTTGTTTCGGCGTTATAGTTCTGTAATCTGTTTCCAGTGGAAACAAAAGATGCGGGTGTGGGTGAATTGGAAGTAGTGTGCGAGGCCGTGGGGGAGACTGATGGTGAAGAACACCAAGTCCGACTGCCGGTGGACATACGGGAAGATGGCCGCTCGTACAGAGTGCGGATGAGGCCGGCACTGGCTGCGCACTACAGAATATACATCACATATGGAGGTAAGTGTAATGCTAAACTATTTATAACTTCACGCCATATCCCTTGTGGGGTAGACGATGTTAAAACATAATTAACAATTTTATCATTGTATTTAATATACACGTATCCCACAAAGTGGATGATTTTTTTTTATTACAAACAGGGAAGATATATATTATTTTTTTATACAACGTCGGAACACATGCAAGCATACGGCCCTTCTGGCCGCGTGGTGCACTGCAGCTGATCTTCACTTGACTAACCATCTCTTTGAGGTTTTTTAATGCCTTATTTGTCATATTGCTGTCTCTCACTTTGCCAAGAGGGCAAGTCAATTCCAAAACTTCTTACTCCTACAAATTTCTTTTGATTAAATTCGTTGTGAGTTCCAAGGCAGCTGTAATTTAACCCCCGGGCCAGCAATGAACTTCACTGTTCATTGCTTTTTTGGTGGTCGCCACTGTTAATTCTGGCAATACAGGATACACAGTGGTGAAAATGAGCGGTGGGCCTGCCCCGTTATACGGCCCACCTGATGCAAAGCAGTTACCGTAGCCTATAACCGCCTGCAATACATTAAATATCACTCGCGCGATACCTCCTCTGCTGCTAACACAGCAAATCCTGAGGAGCTCACTGGTGATCTCACTCACACGCAGGAACACAACAACTCTCTACGGAGTTGTTCTTTGGCTACCGTTTTCCGTCAGGTGGAAATGCTTCCCCAGACGGGCTGCTTTGATGCGGCATACCTCTCTTTAAGATTTTACTAATTCGTTTAAAATGTAAAGGGTGGATGTTCTGTAAAAATACTCGTTTTCGAACAGCAATAGTAAAAAACGATACTTACTTTTCTATTATTTACAAAGGAATCAACATTGTTAGTGAGAGTTTCCGCCTCCTTATTTGAACTGCCTTTATTGTTAGGCCGATTATATGGACACATATTTCATTCGTACTGTACATACTTCGCAGGCGCGAGCGTGCCCGGCAGCCCGGTGTCTTTGGGCGTGCTGAGCGCGCGCAGCAGCGGCACAGCGCGATGTGCAGGCACGGGACTGGCGCATGCACACATCGGCAAGGAAGCCGCCTTCACCATACACTGCGACACAGATGCCCCGCCCAGCGTGCAGGTTATACTTTGTTTACTTAATTTATGTCGGGATGAGAGGGACAGTACACATGATGACATATCAAGCTATACAAGACCACGCAATTTTTTTTGCTACAATATGAGATGCATGGTTATATGTAAGCTTGATCTGTCGTTGTCTGTACTTAAAAATAAATTCCACAAATTAAGCTGAACTCTGTAAGTGAATATATATAGAATTAGTTTCCTAGTTTAGAACGCACAAAAGTAGCTAATTCTATTAAAGACCAAATAAAGTGTTACTGATTAACTATCTGGTGTAAAAGTTAGGATATTGCCTCAAAAATTTCAATTTCCATGATTTCATAAAAGTAAACGCAATCGTGGTATGTATTGTATAATTTGCTATTATATCATACATTGCTTTATATACCCGTACATTTCTGATATAATTCATATAGCCGTTTTGTAGGTGAACTTTCACGATTGGTACATGTAAAAACACTAAGCTTAGACTTTCAATGTTTTAAAAATCCGAACGGAATACTCTCTAGCTTAGTAGCCGAATAACAAAAAATTTGACGAAACATAACGAGGTTAATAATTTCAGTTGCGACTGAAATTAACCTCGTTTTGTTTCGTCAAATTTTTTGTTACTATTGTGAAAACTTCTTGCGAGAAGTTTTCACAATAGTAACGTTAAACTATCTTCACCCAAGATACTGAATAAGTCTCTGCAATAGTTAATCCTATCCCAGTGGAATAAGTATTCAAATGTGCAAACATATTTTTTTATCATTTGTCTACAATGTAGATTTAGAAAATAATCTTCTTTTCTAGGTTGAAAGGTTAACAGACGGCAAAGAAGACACGATAGACTCTGGCCTCTTAGAGTGCAGGGTTGTAGCAGGTGCGCCGCGCGAGTGGCTCTGCGCATACATACCTCTAGTCGTCGGCCGGTACGAGGTCAGGATATTCACAGCGACTGGCCCGCTACCTGGCAGTCCCTTCTCCGTAAAAGTGGGTACATTTTCATTATCGAACCGTATTGGCATTTACAATTTTGTGTGTGTTTTATATGAACAATTAAAGTAAAAAGTATATGTCTGATTGTCTTGTGCTGGATGTTTTTAAGAGAAGAAGGGTTAATCAAAGCAGCCCGTCTGGGGAAGTACCTCCACCTCACAGAAAACCACAGCCAAATAACAATTCTCTGGAGGGTTTTTGTGTTCCTGCGTGAGAGTGAGATCACCAGCAAGCTCCCAAGGAGTTTCTGTGTTTGCAGCAGAGGTGGCATCGCGCGAGTGATACTCAATGTATTACAAGTTTGTTTGCCAACCGACCTTTTTTCTGGTAGCTATTGATTAATATTCTCCATGATTTATCTTCAGGTTATTGACACATCGGCGATCATGCCAGTAGGCGGGTGGGGTGCAGACAACTCAGGTCGTGTGCGGGCGCCCTCGAAGCTAGTCCTCGACACGAGTAACGCCGGCCCCGGCACGCTCGAGTGCCTGCTGGCGGGCAGACATCAACGTGAGTGTACTCCTTTGGCAGATTACTTGAGACATGGAGCCGAATGTGCAGATAAAACTAAAAACATAATCGTTCCATACAAATTCTTACTTACAGCAGTGAGAGCATAGTATATAAAGAATTCTAGTGCGTGCATGTACCACTAAATTAGTGTTTTCGCATGTATGTAACATATTTGTAATTATAATTTGCTTGGCGGTGAAGGAAAATGACGTGAGAAAACTCATACGTCTAAAAATTTTTTTATAAATACGTATAACCTAACCTAACCTACACTTAAGTGGACAATGCAACAGACAGAGGTAGGTAAGTCGTGCGGTTATTTCTTCCTTGCGATTTCTCAATCGGTTCAGAAATTTTCTCCCAATCAATATTAAGGTCATTCTAAAAACGTCACTCACCGTATTTCCCATCACTGATTACGCTGATGTCTGCTATCCTGATCTAAACGAAGATCTTCTCAATAAGCTGGACCGGCTTATCAATAACGCTATCCGTTTTATCTTCGCAAATTAGATCATGTCCCTTCCTATCGGTCTCAGCTCAAATGGCTTCCTATTCGTCAGCGCAGGCATAAGCGGCTGCTTTGTCCACTTCACTCATTCTTTATAATCCTCTCTCCTGAATACTTGAAGTGTAAATTTTAATATTTTAATGCCTGATTCTCTTAGAGGTATCTCCAACAATTCGGTTTCAAGATGAAAATACATGCCTACTTATTGGACAATTTGCCAAAACCATGATCCATTAATCATCGTCAGATTGATATTATGTTTATGTATGTGTACGTATGTCTATGTATACTACCGTATGTGTTATACAGTTATTATGTATGTAATGTTTATGTACTACTCTGTGTAAAAAGTATCGGGAATATGTCAATAAAAAGACCCGCGTAAAAGAGGTCGTTCTAATTTTTTTACTGCATGTTGGTAGCACTGTACTGATTTAGCGCGCAAAATTTGAGCGGGATCTGTCATTTAATTTGTTTTAAACTACACTTTTTGTTGGTCATAGTTTTGAGTCCTCGGCGATTTTTACAATGGAAAATATTGTTGAACAAAGAGTGTGCCTTAAATTTTGTGTTTCAAATGATATTTCATGTGGTGAATCACTAAAAATGTTGCGAAATACCTACGGCGAATCGTGTATATCGAAAACAAGGGCTTATGAATGGTATAAGGCTTTTAAAGAAGGCCGAGAAGTAGTAGTAGACTTGCCTCGTTCTGGTAGACCTTCAACCGCTACGACCAGAGAAAACATCGACAGAATCAAGAAGCTAGTGCTCGAAAATCGACGTATGAGTCTGAGAGAGTTGGCTAGTGAGGTGAACATATCTTTTAAGTCCGTCCACAACATTCTCATTGACATTTTAGGCATGAAACGCGTCGCCGCTCGACTAGTTCCAAAAGAGCTCAATTTTGTTCAAAAAGCGCAGCGAAAGCATGTCGCTGAAGACATGGTTTCCCGAGCTTCTACGGATCCGACCTTTATGAAACGTATAATAACTGGCGACGAGACATGGGTTTATGAGTACGACATGCAAACAAGCCAACAGTCTTCAGAATGGCGTCTCGAAAACGAGCCGAAACCCAAAAAACCGCGGCAAAGTCGCTCCAAAATCAAGGTGATGCTGACAGTTTTTTTTGACTACCGTGGTGTGGTTCACTCCGAATTCCTTCCAGAGGGAGAAACAGTGAATAAAGAATATTATTTAGGCGTCATGAAGCGTTTGCGTGAGAGTATCCGCCGAAAACGTCCAGATTTGTGGCAACACAACTCATGGATGCTGCACCATGATAATGCACCATCACACACAGCCATTATAGTGAAAGAGTTTTTAGCGAAAAATTCAACAAAAGTTCTCGACCAAGCACCGTATTCACCTGATATGGCTCCGTCTGACTTTTTTTTATTTCCCAAGTTAAAATTACCACTTCGAGGAAAACGTTTTGAGTCGATAGAAGCCATAAAAGAAAATTCGCTGAATGAGCTAAAGGCCATACCGCAAATAGCCTATGAAAAATGTATGGAAGACTGGGTGAAGCGGTGGAGATGTTGTATTGCAAGCGATGGGGCCTACTTTGAAGGCGATAAAATAAATTTAGATGAATAATTTGTATTTTTTGTTTTATTGACAAATTCCCGATACTTAGTACACAGAATGTATGTATATTTACTGTGTGTAGTAATTTTAATTAAGAATATCTAAATAATTTGCTTTCTTACTTTGTTTGTTTCCCTCAGGAGGTCTGATGGCCATCGCTCCATGTTAAAATCAGTGTCTTTGCAAAATCCTTAGGCTTATGTAGCGGACGCTGCCAACCCTATTGGATTAAGAAACGTGATAACGCTTATAAGAAGAGGACTTGTTTACCGCACAAGCATACCAAAAACATTAAATTTTCACTTCGAATATCCTCCCAACTCTATTTATTAGTCATACTATATTTTTTTATGAAGTAATGTTATCTTGATAAAACTTATCGTCGACATGTCGTTTCGAGCCGGCAATGTCCTCTAAAACTGACCATAATTTGTAGTCTAAGGGGGTTCAGATCTAGGCTAGACGAGCTCCAGTCTTCAACTCTTATAAAGTCGTTAACGTTGGTTTCGAGCCAGGCTTGGGTATTTCGTGCTTTGAGACCAGGTGCAGAGTTCTGCTGGAAAGTGCACGATACAATTTTTTAAAAGTGTATTTCTGAAAGGATTTTACAACACGATCCAAGACAGTTAGTTAATACACTTTGGCCGAAGTCTTCACTCCTTTTTCAAAACAATGAAACTTTGTGACTCCTTGATAAGATAGCCCTCACCAAACCATTACAGGCGCAGGATGATGACCACGTTGTGCCTTTCAGACTACTTCGGCGGCTTCTTTAAAACTGTGTGCGTACACCTTGTCATTTTGGTTGTTGTAGTGTTCTTCAATCTTGAGCATTTTTTCATCAGTAAAGAGGATATTTCTGTGCCTTTTCACCTCCGTATCGGGACAGAAGGCATTCTGACCGATCCACTCTCTTTAACTGTAAGGATTGATTTACGGCATGTCATGTATATCGACGATAAGCGCCCGGCTTCATGTCTTGTTATATTATACGCGACAGAATCCTAGCGGGTATCGTCATTCCTCGCGATAAGAATTTTTGTTTCCTAATGGGGTTTTGACGAATTCTGGCTTTGACGTCATTAACTCCCTTTGTAGTTCTAACAGTACGCGGTCGCCCCGATCTTTTATAGTCTTCAACAGAGGAAGTGTTGGTATGTCTGTCGATAGTATGATATACGAACATACGGCTGAGCTTTTGAAGTGTCACTGCAATCCTATTTTCTTTAACAATTCATTCCATATTGAAATTTGGTATTTATTACCAAATTTCAATATTTAACACGAAAAAAATATGTAAAACGGCGGGAAATCGAAAGAAGTTTTTAACATTATAAACGCATCCCAAATTCAAAATAATTAAAGAGTTGAAAAAAATAAAAGTTTCTATGCTAGACTAGTTATAAGCGGGTCAAGAGGAGGTTTTCTAGTTAATAATCCAAAAAATATGTTATGATGGGTGGCGTCATTGTGCGCCTGCTCAACACGCATGTTCATGTTACATGAACACGAACCTATCCTATCCTTGGATGGTTTTGTATATCACGAGCTCCTCCGACCCTAGGAGAGCATGTTTAGCTGTTGGTACTTGCTGTTCTCAATAGATGACTGTCATTAAACTCTTATATCTTCTAATCTATCTTATAATCTGTGACCTTTATGTGTCTGAAAACATTAATCTCCTCTAACCTTAGTGGACCTGCGTCGTAGAATATGCCATACGCAAACACGTTCCGATGCAAGGAGACCTGTATCCCAAAAGTTGTTTGATCATGGCTTGATATCATTGTTCCTATGTACGAATATTTAAAAAAATTAATATATATACAAATTATACGTGATCAAACTTATAAATAAACTAGTGACCCGCCCCGGCTTCGCAAAGGTAGTAGAGTATACATACATACAGTAAGGATTAACACTATATTTATATAATATCCGATGAAAGCTCCCAGGCGACTTGATTTTTTCCGACATTTTATTTATACAAAACCTTACCAATTTATACAAAACCTTAACAAATTATACACCTAAACCTTTCTCAAGAATCACTGTCTATTGGTGAAAACCGCATGAAAATCCGTTCAGTAGTTTTTTAGTTTATCGCGACAGACAGACTGGGCTGGGACTTTGTTTTATAATATACTAGCTACTCGACCCAGCTTCGCACGGGTGATCCAATCGTTACCAAACTTCACAAGATTACCTGCTGGGCTAACCTGAAGATTCACTGAAAATTTCATCAAAATCTGCCCAGCCGTTTTTGAGTCCATAGAGGGCATACAGACAAACATTCATTTTTATATATTATTAAGATAGTGATAAACATTTCAATTGGACAGGTGTGGAGACAGTATCAGGCCGCGCAGTGGTAACCCTCGCAGGCGAAGGCGCTAGCGGCGAGCAAGAGTTAGAACTGATGTACAACGGAGCGTTAATTGCGGGCTCTCCGCGGCGCGCGCTCGTGTCTTCCGGCAACACAGCGGACAGAGTGACGCTGGCGGGCCGCGGGCTGGCCCACGCCGCGCCGCACACCGCCGCCGTCTTCACCGTCGGTCAGTGTTCTATAAGACACGTATTTAACACTATTACTAAGACGGGTCTCCCTAACGTGCGTTTCCATACAAACGCTTAATATGTCATTATAAATAGAATACATTTATGCCATACTATAATCGGTATCAGATCAAATCAAATGTTCGAAACATATAGTGACATATAGTGATCTTCTGAAAAAGATCTTATACAAGAAAAAAATTAACCACACAAGTTCTCGAGAGGACTGTTCAAAGAAATAAATATATATATCAACTTCACTGTGAGTGCCCTGTATATTAATGAAAACATAATGAGTAGTGTCGTATTCAAAATTCGGTTAATAAGTAAGCATAAATATGTCGCGTACATTGCCTTGCTAAGACTAGTTGATCTTTGGTTGTAAATTGTATTCGATTCTGTAGTAAAATTACCCAATGCCGAATACTCAATGCAAATAAGGAAATTTTATCTTCATCGTTAAAGTTAGGTGAATTTATGAAAACAATTCTACGTCGCAATTTTCAAAATTATTTTAATTGATATAGTTAATGTTATATCAGATGGCAGTGCCGCTGGCCCAGGAGCCCCTGAAGCGTCACTGGCATCCCCGGATGGAGACACGGTGGCCGTGGCGCTGGCGGCTGCCGGGCCCGGCCTCTGGCGGGCCACATACACCCCACGGCGACCCGGCGATCATCAACTACGAGTGTTATGGGCTGGGAGACTAGTCAAAGGTATTCTATCCACAACATGTTTTTAGGACATACATAGACATACTATACTTCAAATGAATTAATAAAAAGCCTTTGGAGCAAGAGTAGAGGTAGGAAATTATATGTAGGGAATGATATTAACGAGTAAGTGCCTGACAACTTTTAGAGAAGTATAGTAAATAACAATTGTCTAGTACGTTATTATGATTCTGCAAGACACAAGCTCTTAAAAGTGATAAACACTGTCAAATATATCAAAAATTGACAATGAATTAAAAATTGTTATATGGATTTAAAATAATGAATTTAAAAATTTACAAATAAATTAAAAGTTGACAAAATAAAAGAATCAAATTTATTGGGGCCATGTTTCACCAGGCTGTCCACTAACGGTGAACGTGACTCCTTTGGGGGAAAGCGGCGATGCGTCCCGAGTGGTGTGTTCCGGCACGGGCCTGACGGGCGGAGTGGTGGGTCACGAGATCCGCTCGTGGATAGACACGCGCCGCGCCGGCCCTGGGGAACTCACCGCGCACTGCACAGGACCCAACAAGGTATTTCTTTTTGTTACAATGTTTTATATAAAATGCTAGTATGTATATATACGTAAATCAATATTAAGTTTTTATTTGGAGAGAAAGTAATATGATATTTGGTATAATTGTTCAGTTTCAATCAGATGTAAAATTCACACCTAGCGCGAAATCTCACTAATATACACAAACGTTCGCCCTGCGCATACAGTTTACCTTTGACTTTGCTGAAAACTGGGAAAAATATGTATAACGTGTTAAAGAATGTTAGACGTGGATTAAGCAGTGATTTTAATTAGAAAATCTACTGCATTTGAATATATTCTTGTGTACTATTTTCACCTCTAATTAAAAGTGTTCTAGCATTAATTTATTGGGATGGACGGGATCCGCTACCTATGGCTAAGAATGTGGCTATCTATATTACTGATTTTTACTTGGAGTGACTGCCGTGAGACCTCCACAAACCAGAGGGAAAACCAGACCTTTCTTCGTTTAGGTTATACGTCTTTCGAAATATAATTTCTTAGACGTGCATGATTTCCTCACGATATTGCCCTTCACCGCTGAGCTAGTGATAATTACAAATATTAAGTATGTTATATAACTATATTAAGTAGGTTCTTGAACAAAGAAATAAAAACTCCATTTTTTTTTTTTGCTACCACATCCACCTTGGGTCTACTTGTATATATTCTGTAACTAACGTTCAACTTCGTTCTCCACCAGGTGGCATACTGCGAGCTATACGAACATGGCGACGGGACCTTCACACTGAACGTGAAGCCGGCGGAGGCTGGTCGACACGTACTCAGTATACAGTTCGCAGGCGATCACGTGCCGGGCTCGCCGTTCATACTCAAAGTCGCCGGCGCACCTGATCCCTCCAAGGTACAACAATGCCCATGTTACTACAGTTTGCGTACAGTTCCAAGAATATGGATGTAAACATTGTACAGCAGCGTTAGATAAGTGGATATTATATTGACGGGTTCTTTTTAAGTCGCATCTTCTATTCCCGCACATAACAACTGATCAAGACAAACAGATATGTTCATGCACACAAATATTTGTCCTGTGTGGGAATCGAACCCACGAGCGTTGGTGTCAAAGTAACATAACGTAAAGGCACGTTTCGCTACTGCGCCATCTATCTCGTCAATAAGTCGTAGAGAAGAGAGGCAACGGGCTTGTAATTCGTTGCGTCTGATATATCGCCCTTTTTGGCCACCGGGTACTCATTAGCGTCTTCCATGATACGCGACTTGCTTAGTGTAGTATGAAATCGCTAAGAGACGCATCACTACAGAACACAACTCTTAATATTTGAAATACCCCACAGTTGAAATAACTCCGCTCGATCTTATGAATATGTTTTTATAAGAGAAAGTATGCGAGCAGAAATTTAGACTACAGAATGAGGTTATTCAACCCTAGTTGCCAGTGTACAACTGCTTACCAAAAGGCAGGCCACACGCTTGCTTTCACCTTAGGAATAAAAATATAGCAACACTAGAATGTGCCATATTTTATATTATATATCATCAAATTTCTTCAAAAGGTCAAGGTGTGCCAAAAATAATTATTCTACACAAAAAAATCAAATTCAAATTGCGATCGAATCGTTTTAAGAGCTAACGATCCATAATATAAGGATACAGATACGACAGTGTTTAGAGTTTCTATTTTGCACTCAAGGGCACGTAACTCTAAGTGTCTATGTCATCAAAGGCACTTTCCGATAATTTCTGTCGACGTACATACTCGTATATACGTATGTAAGCGTTCGTTATGCTTACGTTACGTTAAGCTATGCGAACGATACCATCAATGCATGAGATGAACCAATACACGTGTCACCAAGTTTTAAGGATATTTCCTTTAACAAGTATTTTATTATATGTACTTTGGATGTATAAGAAGAAAGCTGCATACACATATATGTCACCATTTCGAAAACTTTTAATTAGCCATTCGGTGAAAGACGAAGAATTATCATCTGTGTATACTACATAATTTAAAAAATCTCGTTCTTATTAAATTTCATCCGCGTATACTGAATGGCTTATAGTTTATTCGCGTTAAGAATGCAGTGAACGAAGACTAGTGACACTGTCTGAAATATATTACTAATAATGTTATTTAAATGATATCAGTTTTATTTTGACCAATAAATTCAATCTTTTCAAATATAATTTATTTGAATTTTAACTACATTGTTAACACACCTTTACCCTGCAGTTGCATTGATGAGTCCACTGATTCTTTCTTAAGGCGACACATCGAAAAATTAGACCAACTTTCATCGAATAGTATAGGCTAATGACTAAACTGACGGATCTAAGATTTTAATATAAATAACTTCATTTCTTTATCTTGAATTTGCTTGCTCAAATACGCGATTGTGTAAAATTGATTCGATAATAATTACTTTCGAAAATACCTCCTGAAATTCATTATTTTTGAAATTACAACGAAGTTGGTCTGTTTATACGCTTCAAAATTACTTAAATCTATTAGTAATATCTATGTTTATAATATGGTTGCTGCATATTTTGATAAGTGAAACATGAAATTTTTTAAAAATATTTTAAGTTTCTGACAATTTCTAAGCGATCACATTCGTCTTGGGTGCTATGTGTTTTCGACCTTATTGTGCGGTAATGAGGATTATAAACGCGTTGACTAACTACATCCAGCCAGTCCGGCTGCAGCCCGCTTCGAGGTGAGACCTATGTCGACTGTCTGCTCGAGCTCGCTCCATTTAACATCGCGACACCGAAGTTTTTATAATTAATAGTTGTAAATATTCAATATTATAGTATTTAGCGTAAGTGTATTATTATTAGATATAAGTAGTAAATAATATTATAGGTTTATATATATTTATTATACTGTTGTAATAATGGGGAACACTAAAAAGAAAATATATAGAATAAAAATACAAAGAAAATGTTCGTAGAATGGCGGAGGCGAACAAGACAAGGTATTTATTTTCTTTAATTATTATATTCATTAAACATATTATAATAACATTGTGTAGACATATTTCTAGTTTTTAGAACAGTTCCTAGGTATGGTTGGCCCAAGCTATTTAATTCCTCTTCAAACTTTTTTTTAATTTTGCTTACTTAATAACTCTATATAAAACTGCATTAAATAAGAGTTATTTTTTGCAGGAATAAACAGTAACATTTGATAATTGGTATACATTATCCACAGGCTGACCGCGTACCTATATAGGACGTCAAACTCCTATTATGTCCATTATAATCTGACCGAACTCCGACTTAGAAGTTGTACGTCGGTGGAGGTCAGGTTACGTTGGAAATTTATACCAATAAGGTTCGCGCTCTCAGCACATAGCAACCAGTGGAGACTCTTTATTTCTTTGTATTAAAATAAAAACTTATAAAATAGAATATTTTTGCTGTTTTGTTTTTTAGGAGAAACTTACTAAATAAACATATTCCACTAGAAGAATCACTACTCGATTTATATGCTACTTTAACGTAAGTGTCATACGGGACGACAAACTCATAGTAACCATTATAAGCTCACCGAACTCCGACTTAGACATTGTACGTAGGTGAAGGTTAGTTTACGTTGGAAATTTATCCAATCAGAAGATAGAAAACCAATGGAGGTTTTTTTTTTTTTTTTTTTGTATTAAAATAATTACTAGTAAAATAGTATATTTTGATAGTTTTTAAAAAAACTCGGTATGTTTCATGTTAAAGAAGCGAGCGAGGTGTGTAAGTACCGAGTCATGTGGCGCTCACGAGGGATTTAGCGTGAAGATATAGATAGATAGTATACTTATACCCATGGTACTCGTGAAAACAAATAATATTTACTATGAACCAACACTGAAAACACAAAAAAAACATCTATTCTATACATTGTGGTTAGTATTGAACTATTGTACGGATTAGATTTATTTTGCAACATCAGAGATGGTCCTGGTTCTTTCTTCTTGAGAGTTTAATAAATAACAAGGAAACGTACAACAATACAAAACACAGAGTATACATAAGTAAAATACAATAAATGTCATTATACTGAAGTTAAAGTTATGAAACAGCAAGAAAATCATTTGTCACATGTTTTTTTTTAAATATGAATAGATTATAAAATCTATTTGTATATATGTATATTAGGGTGTCCCTTATTTTTCAAAGTTTTTATTTTCTAACGCATAGGTCTTAGTTTTGTTCATTTGCTTTTAAAACACTCGGAAATTAATTTTTAACTTATTTGGATTACGATAATCCGTGCCGAATTACATCGAAACATGTTCATACAAGTTGCGCGGCAGTGCCGCACGTACTCGCGGTATTCATTTGTTCAAATTCAAAATCTTTTTATTCCGTAAAAATGGCTACATTTGTTTGGAATCGTCACAATTTTTTTCCCTACCGTGCAGTTTATGACTAGGTGAGCACTGATAAAAATACTGCCAAAAAACTCAGGCATCCCTCTTTTGGTATCCAAACAAATTTACATATTTTGTTAATTACATTATAATTGGATCGACTCACTCCCAGGCATTTTTATCATTAATATAGTCAGATACTTTATAATATGCCCTGCTACACAATTTGGCTTTAATAGTAGTTTTAAATTTGTTTATTGACAAATCTCTTAATTGCTGGGAAGTTTGTTATAGAACCGTATACATTGCCCCATAAAATAATTACTTGTTTTGTGGAGACGGCTTGCATATAACACAAGATTATGCTTATATCTAGTATTTATGCTATGAGTATCACTCTTTTTACAAAATGAGTCTATGTTTTTATGGACATACAAAAGATTTTCATAGATATATTGCGATGCGACTGTTAAAATATTTATTTCTTTGAATTTTTCTCTAAGGCTCTCCCGGGGACCAAGTTTGTAGATAGCTCTTATGGCTCTCTTTTGCAATAAAAATATGGTGTTAATATCCGCGGAGTTACCCCAAAGAAGAATTCCATATGACATAATACTATGAAAGTAGCTGAAATAAACTATTCTAGCCGTATCAATATCAGTGAGCCGTCTAATAGTTTTCACTGCATAAGCTGCAGAACTTAGTTTTCCTGATAATTTTTCAATTTGTGGGCCCCTTTGTAGTCTGGAGTCAATTGTTATACCCAAGAACACAGTTGTCTCCACAGAGGCTAAATTAGTTCCATTAACATGTACATTGGTAGCTACCTGTCTTACATTAGGTGTTGAGAACTTAATTACTTTAGTCTTTTTATCATTTAAAAGCAGATTATTAACACTAAACCAAAGAATAACTTTAGTGAGAGCATCGTTAACTTCGTCATAATTACCTAACCGTCTATTAATTTTGAATGTCAGTTATTCTCGTGATTAATACGTAATGTTTTAACTTTTATAAGATGGCACTGGAATTGAGAAGCAATAAATCAAGTATTTTCTTAGTTGGAGACGTAAATTATCAAATAATAGGCGCAAAATTACAGTCTAACCGTCATGTTCTTCCTGTACTTTTTTATAAAATTCGCGAAGTTAAATTGACTGTTAGTGAAAGCGCATACCTAGTCATTCGAGAGTGTATTATATTTAGGGAAAAAGCTAGGATCCCTACCAGAGATATACCTAACTGTGTAAAATAACTTGTGAATCTTCACCAGGAGGGAGTTGCAAAAAAAATACAAGATGTTTACAAGCGCCGGGAGGACTTTCAAAATAATTTAGATAGTTTATTCGATATAGCACACGCTGATACTTTAGAACGGATTACAATAGAAGAAGACAAAATATTTATATAAATAATTCAGGATGTTTAGCAGGCGCACAAAAAAAAGTTAGCCGAAAAAGAAGAAAGGACCAAACAGAGAAAATTAAAAGAAGAGAAAAAAAGACATGACCAAATGTGTTACGAGGAAGGAAGACTTTATCACGCCTATGTTAGTTGCAGATTTAGATAGATCTCAATTAAGCATAAGGGATTCTGTCTATATACACCGGGCTGTAGTAGAAGCACTAGATTTTAGCTGTGATGATTTACCGATAAACAAATCGTCTATCAACGCATTAGCACTCAGAATAGAAAAGATAGAGCGGAATCTATAAAATCAGATTTTCAAAATAATATCTCTAAAATGGTGACCGTTTACTGGAATGGGAAATTGTTACCTGGTCTGGACGTGAGAAGCCCTAAAGAAGAACGCCTGCCAATTTTAATTTCATTTAGAGAAAATGAACAACTTCTGGCTGTACCCAAACTAGAGAGCTCTTCCGGCCAGGATCAAGGTAAAGCTGTGTCAAATCGAATCAAAACTCCACCAAGTCACAAGCAGCCCTGATATCCCAATGTTCAAAAAATTTAGAGACGACTGGAAAACTATTAATCCTGCTGCTATTCAATCGTACACCGATATTGTCACACAACATTTTGGTAATACAATAATAAAAGAATTGTTGATATTTTATAATCAAGAATTACAAAAAAACATTGTACGTGACGATTATCGGGAAGTAATTGAACTATCCATTATATTCCTAGGAGGAGATAATGAGAAAAAAATTAAAATCAGACCTCCTGGATCCTGGCGATGCATCAAGCAAGGTGGATGGCTAGAGCTATTTACTCTTTAAAAATATGTTTGTTGCAATCCCAATCCAAAATTAGCGCCAAGGATAAACGAGTACTTCAAGACGATTGTTTATTCATAGCGGTTATATATATTACGTGAAATAGCTTGAATGTAGTCTGGTGGTGAAGGCACCAAATCAAGATTTGTGCTTATTGAAGAGGCTCAAGGAATAAAAATTAATTTTATAAATTATAATTTTATCAATTTATTTAGCTACATAACGGTTAGGGTCAAAAACAGCAATTTTTAAAATCTTAGTGATAATTGAATGTTAAATCTAAATATTTTCCATAAATTTATAAATCTATATCATTAGATGAAATTAATCATTATAATTTATTCTTTTGAAGGATACCCTAAAATATTGGTTGTGTTTTTTTCACATTTCGCTGATTGGATTCCAAGTGCTTGATAAATTTTTGGTAAAGGTTAAATTTACATTTAATGATCAAAATATACAATTTCTTTATCATTTAGGTACGCAATCTTTCAGTAGATACCTGAATGATATATTCGTCGATGTTAGGTATGACGCGTGAAAGTTGTGTAGATGCCGTATACCATTTTATGCACTAAAAGTTGCTAAAAGCTTGTAATAACATGTTTACTCTTCGTGCTCTAAAAAAATAGCATTAAAGGTATAACGTAGAGGGGCTAAAGTGTGTGTATAACACACACTTTAGCCCCTCTACGTTATACCTTTTAGTTATAGCCCTTAACTTCTTTGTAAAGAAAAAAAATCCTGGAGGTCACATTATGTTAATGTGTTGCGAAAATTATATAAAAACTAGTAGTAATAGCGGGAATACTTTCTCTAATTCAATCTGATAATTTTATTTCTCTGATTCGAAATAAAAAAATCCTGTGTTTACTCGGCGCTATCAGCCATTATGACACTCGAACATATGTGCCCGAATCAACAAATGGCCCGCTTTAGCCTCTCGATAAACAATGTTGTATTATGTAGCTGGTGTTTCATTCTTCTTAAGGGGGATACATGCCATCCAGTGGCGCCTCAAGGAATAAAATATCGTATCATAGCGTGGAAGATAAACATTATAAAGTCCTGTGTTGCGTGTGTTACAAATACAATAACGTACTTTTACGTCATTAAACCAACAATTGAAATGTTTTGCTTTCGTTGTTATAGGCATAATTGCCAAAAACGGCCTCTTTTAGCACTTTTGCTTATAACAACGATAGTGGAATATTTTGAGTGTTGGTTTAATAACGTAAAAATACTTTACTATCTTCGTAATAAATGCAACATAGGATTTCATAATGTTTATCTTCTATGCTATGATATGATTTTTTATTCAATGAGGGCGCCACTGAACGAGACCTAAGTAAGAACAACATAGATACCGAGACATGTTAACTTGTAGAGATATAAACATAAAACGATGTCATTGATTTCTCTTTCAATAAACTTTTAAAAGTGAATACGTTTCTGTAGTTTTTTATTACTATTATTACTATTGTTTTCCGTCTAGCTTAAATAAATATGTTTGGTTCAGTATGTATAAAGCTAAATAATAATTAAATCAATATTTTTTATTAAACATTGATATTATAATTTTTTTTAGGTGTGACGCGACTCCGTAGCTTTTCTGTTCGTTTGCATTGACTATACGTTGACCCCAGGTTACCTATTAGGCGCTAATTTCAAATTTTACAAATCGAGCGTGGAGTGTCACTTGAGGGGCGCGGGGTGATTGGGCGGAGCCATTTTAAAGCTTCACGATCGAGGTGTCGCCTTAACGCGAACAAACTACGAGTATAAATAAAGACTCATGTAAACGTCTGTAAAAGAAAATATCCTTGAGCATACATTTCCTTAGCAATCACGTTTAATACAGTGTTGATGTAGGTGTGTTAAGTAGACGCGGTCCAATTTAAGAGTGCGTTTTGCTATATATACGTATATAAGATCGTACGTTCATGCTATTAAAATTAGTTTGCCTTGACTGAGGATTTCTTGACCGAGATGCAGATATAAACAGTCATAATATGAGTCATCTGATTTATGTCATACACGATACGAGTCTCTGCGAATGTTAGCCAAACTTTCTATAATTTATTACTTAATTCGCATGTAATATTTCAAATCCTTGTGTTATCTTACGGGATATGATAAAATTGCAAACGTACAAGGACATTAATGTGTGTATAACCCAAAATCCTGCACAATTTGAAAATAATTATTTTGATGCTAACTCGCTATTTTGCATATGCAATGTGCCGTATAATATAAAATCTTCTTCTTCGCGTTATCCAGTTTTCTAATACATTAGGACGGGTGGAATCCGCCACCTAAGCCTAAGGATTTGTCGAAGATACTGATTTTGAGGGAAAACGAGACCTGCAAGTGATAATTAATTATAAATATGTACCGTATAATATAAAATATAGTAGCAAGATTTGAAATTTTATCCAAAACTGTACGAGTAGTATGGAATTGAGGTAACGAAATGATATTGTATATTTTTTTATATAGCGACAGGAGGAAAACAAGTATACAATCTTTTGCGAGGTTGTCGGTCTGTCCCACACAATCTCTTTCGATGGGCCCTGCCCTACCTCTTTCACCAGAGTTGTTTATTAATTAGCATACTGTACCACGTGCTGTTGAGGGTAGCATCTACTTTAAAGGTATATATGGTGAGCCATCCCAAAAATTGTCAGGATTTTTTTTCTAGTTTGGATATTTTTTAACACTTTACAATAAGATGCTTGCAATGGAGGCTTCCAGCTCTGTGTATTTTGAGGTGCTGTAGTTATTCTTGACTCTATAGTTTGTAATTTGACATGTGAAGCCTTCGCTCCCCTTCTGCTCAGTAACACCTTTACACTCGTTGGGCAGGTTCGCGTGTACGGGCCGGGTGTGGAGCCGGGCGTGTTGGCGACGTTCCAGTCGCGGTTCTTATGCGACACGCGAGGCGCGGGTGCGGGTCAGCTCACCGTACGCGTACGCGGGCCCAAAGGCGCCTTCCGTGTCGAAATGCAACGAGAAAGCCAAAAAGACCGGACCATACTTTGCAAGGTATTGCTAATGCCATCACTATGATTATAATTATCGTTTCGCTTTCAGGATAAACCAGCATGCTGTTTAAAATCTATAACTACACCACTGACTTCTTGATGTTTTGAAACCAAATTGTGAGATTTATCTGTAAGTTTGTAGTATAAATAAATTATATTCTATCATTATTGAATTGGTTTTAGATCGATCGCTCCCCTCCCACGTGTTATTTTATTAATCTTTCGTTTCCATTACTAGATAAATTATAATATTATGAAAATCATACAAAACCCACAATTCTAGCAAGTGGGTTAGATTAACATAATAATACTTAAGCCTATTAGTCGTTATGTTAATAGAAATGTTTGCCAATAGAATTTAGATCGTTTAATATTAGATATGAGATTCTGTATCAGTGACCTTTCAATTTTTGGCCAAACTATAATACTGGCACAGTAACCGTTTGGCTAGCTAGACAATCGTTGTACGTTAGAAGTATAGACCAGCGAGGTTTGGCCTAATAAATTTAGGACCAGTAATTTTGGACTAGTTATTAGTAACTTTGTACAAATGTAAGCATGTTTTATACCAAATTTTATTGTTAATTATACACTCAACGACTCAACAATGATCAGATAATAAATAAAGATATAATGTTATCGTAAAACCGTAATCAAAAACGTGACATTTGGTACAAAGGTACAACGTATCATAAATGATTGTCGAACTGATGTCTTCGCTGATATTACTTATCTATGTTGATCCCGTGATATCGGACACGAGTTGTGACGTTTGAGTGTCCTGTTTTTTCCATTAAGACGCTTACCAAATTATTAAACCATTGTTCCTTAACACATACAATTGTACACAGGTATTTTAAATGAGAAAGTTACTTTGTTTGTTCTTGTCATGTCTAAACCACGGACTGCAAATAGACTTGAAATACACACATTCATTACATAAAAAATATTGAGACGAAGACAAGACTCGTCAAATATGGTGGTAGATGACTCTTGTAGAAGAATATAGGCAAGCGTAGCTCTTATTGTCTAGTTCACGGATCAACTTTCACTGTACTTATCGGCTTAAACATTCTCCAATTGGTCAGCAGACTCGAATCACTGAGATACTCACTCACCAAGAGGCAGGGTTTTAGCGCCTAAATGTCTCAGCTATTGCCTACTGACCAATGGGAGATTATTTTAAGCAATAAACTAATAAGTGCCGCGATGTTGGTCCGCGAACTAGATAATAAGAGCTGCGTGTGCTATTTTTCGGCTCCATCCCGTAGCGGTGATTTAATTTATTACAGAAATCGTGTCATTAGGTCCCAATGCTTATTTCCTTCATGTTTAAACCCCTTCTACCCAACGGCGGGTTGTATATGGGTTGGTGTAGTGATGTCTCGATATCCTGTTCTTCAAGATACAAGACAACGAGCTCGCAAGGCGGCCTTATGAGCTCGCCAATAAGATATAATAAACCATTCAAGTTCTAGCTTATTATACTAATAGTGAAGAAAACCTAATGAAAAGCGAATTTATTAAACATATTTTTTTTTTACTAGTTCTCGCCCACCGAGCCCGGCGACTACCGCGTGGAGGTGCGGTGGGCCGGCCGCCACGTGCCCGGTTCGCCCTTCCCAGTCATGATCTTCGACACTCAGGAAGAACTCCGGCGGTACATCCAGGCCAACGCCGCTTGATACTAACCTATCCAAATCTACCGTTAGGTTATGCAACAAATTCATTGTGTTCGACTAAAACATGAGTGAAGGTAAATTCATTCTTATATCAACACTAAATATACTCAACATTTTTATACGAATTAAAAACTTTGTGCATATAAAATTTCTGATGGATAGTGAAGGAGCAATTTTACTGTTTTAGTCGCACTGTAATGTTTCTGCAGCTCCTGCTGTGACTACTACTAATAGACACCGGAATTAGCGGCGAGGTAGATTATTATCGAGAAGCAGCATCAAACAACCCTACTGAGGCCTATCAAGATGTACATATGTACTTATATATTACATAACTGTATCTCGAAAGTTTATTGATCTACCTTACCCTAAATGATATAAAAATAAATATCAAGTGGCCAGAATGTATGAGTATCTGGAGGTCATGAGGAAGAGGCGCTATTAGGTTTTATGAAAACAGTAGACTCGTATTATTTATTATTCATATGACAAGCCTACGTTCCAATTTATCGAATCTATTGTAGTTTACCTTCAATTTTTAAATGGGGCTGACATTCGTGCGGTAAATTTTTCACAGAAAGTTTCCCTCATATAGGGCATTATCTACACGCCGAAAATTCTTTACCATAATTTTCGAAAGATAGAATAAGATAGCTGAGATCACCACGATTAATATTCGTATACAAATAGTTAAAGTCTATTTGAGTAAACACAGCTTACTTTTTTTTTATCTTTTCGTCAATTACTCTATATGACTTTAGTCAATATTACTTTCATATCTTCGTAATAAATAATGTCTGCATATAGGTGTATTGCTTCATATTTGGTTCGATTTCACAGAAATTATGTAATAATACTGGTTTTGATAAATTGGAATGTCCATACAATCCTTTAAGCTTAAGAATCTCATTGCCGACTTAACGATTGTGTTATACATTTATTGTGTTTCTTTGTGTACATTTCAAATAAACTATATTAGTTTCCAAAATGCGAAGTTCGCACTACTTTTTGGTTGTAATAATCTTATATTTCATGCAGAAAATAACTCTCAATTGTGTCTTTATTAGGCGAACAGAAGAAGATAAATTATGAAGACAATACAAATATAATTTATAATACACATTTCGTTCGCTTAATAGAAATGCGGAGCGAAGAACAAAAAATAATAAATAGTGAATCCGTTTAACAATTAGAACATAAGTACCTAACTCATTAGAGTTAAACAAGTATTAACATAAACACTACATAAGTGACAGTCAAAATTATATTAATTATAAATACATAATTAGTATAAATTCCGTCCAATTTGAGCTCTTGTATTATTAAAATCTCCAATAGTGTTTCTAATATATCTCTTAAATGCATTCTAATGCAATGTATGTAGGAATTTTATGAAAGGCATAATAAAATGTTTATTATTTTGTTAATATTTATTAATAGTGGCATTTAGACTTACAAACAATTAATTATTGTAACTAACGCAGTATGTTTATTGTTATTACCCGACCGAGTTCGTGTGGTAACGATGTGCTGTAACTTTAAAACTTGGCCGGGTAACCCGCTGAATTATTCAGTTACTAATTGTTAATAAATTGATCTTTATTACTTGACCTGTTTCATCTTCTACATCATTTATTGCATAATCACCTCCAACATTGTTTATGACGACTGTAGAAATACAAACATACACGGAAAAACAAAAATAATACATGGTACAAGAGTCACTTTGTATCAATTAATGATTATTTATCTCAAAATGAAAATTTCAAACATCTTTTAAGTCGCCTATGTGTTACATAGTATCATTTTTGTTTTTTTTGAAGTTGTTAAATAGACCCCTTAATTAAAACGTCCACGGTACAGTAATCTTTGGTTGATATGAACTATGTGCATCCATCATTACAAATTCAAAGAAGTCAATACACGTCTAAAGTATGGAGCAATTTACACTTGTTCACTGGAAAAGTGCGCAGATAACATCACTAAAGGGCCCTACATTCACATTAGCATTAAATTAGGTACGTCGACCTAAATAACGTCGGCCCTTCAAACAAAACTCACCCAACTGACAAACAAGCCTACTTAGACGTTTTTTTTAGATTTTCAAGCGCCACTTACGAAGCATCAAATCTTCCAGCTTCCCAAAAATTTTCGCATCTTCGTTTTGACCGCCATAAATATATACGCGTACCCATAATGTACGCGGCGAATAAAAGCATCGTATCGTCACCTGTTACGCCGGCTTTGAACAGTCCTTTTTCTCAAATCAATGTAAAAGCCATTTAGCTTCAGTTCTAAAATTCCATAAGATGAAGAAATGGCTTCACATTCTTTTAACATTCTTATATATACTCTGTACATATAGGTCAGGATTTCTCCTTCTCCAGGATTATTTTAAATGCAATTTTTTTTCTCTTAGTACTCAGTTAAAATTATGACTATTTCAAGCTGGGTTTGTACCGAAAAGTCACAGAACGTCTGTCAGGTAAAGGAACGCGCATATCGCCTGTAATATGCGCTCGCAGAGCATCCAGGCTCTGCCAAAGTTGCTGCATTTGTCCAAATATTATGACCTCTAACCGCTGGATCGAGCTGTGGAGCTCTCCTGAAAAAATAACTTCAAAAATTAACATTTAATGCTCGTGTTTTAATAGCGTTTTTTCTATACGAAAAACCCTTCTTCGAAACCGACCCGCACTTGGCAGGTTTTTCCGTCAAATAATGTCACTGTGCCATTACAAACAAATGTATGCTTATTTTCTAACCTACAGGGCTTAAAAAAACAAATATCTCACTGGAAGTAACTACTCCGTGTAGTCTCCTCGTTATAGTAGCGTTGGCAGTCGCGTTGACCTCATGGGTCTTGACAGAGCACATTGCGCGGGCTTCTTCGCGCGGCCCAAAGCCGTGGAAGGTAGAGTTTCGCACCTCTATGTATGGTGATTTGTGGTGACTCTCTGGGGCGTTACTTAACGTGTAATGTGGGCCTCGCACTGCAACAATGAATAATCATTAAAAAAATAGTATGAATTACCTAAGTGAATCGGTCTTCACTATATTCGACACCTATTCGTTTTTATGTAAAATATTATTGATTTTTTTTTTATTTTCAATAAAATACATTTACATCAAATCTACCACAGGAATATCTACACTAATAAAAGTATACCAGTGCAGTCCAAAAATTATGGGCCTGAAATATTTCTACAGAACTAAAAAAAAACAAATTATACATGACGTTAGCATACTTGTAATGTATTCTGTTAATTCGTGTTTTATATTTCTATTAAAATAAATGGCGATATAGACGAGACTTTCGAAAACGTATCATAAACATCTTCATACGAGTAAAGTGAGAGCAAGATGGATGGTAATATTTGTCGCTGTCCTATACAAAAGCCACCTAGAATAGCAAAGGTGATGTAATGACACCAGCGCTCGTGGGTTCGATTCCCGCACAGGAGAAACATTTGTGTACATGAACATATCTATTTGCCTTAGTCTGGGTATTTTCTATATATAATAATTATGTATTTCCAAAAAAAAATCACTACATATGTTTATCAGATGTTGTCTAGTACCCATAACACAAGCTTCGCTTACTTTGGGGCTAGCTGGCGCTGTGTAATTTGTCCGAATAATTAAGACAGCACCCAGTCATCGGCAGCCCCGCTGATCCTGGCTCCGATAGCGGTCACAGTACCGCCGGGGCAGGGGTGCTAAGAATCCCCTGCTCCGACGACGCCGCGGCTACCAAGACAACGGATTGGCCCTGGCAACATACAATACGACTATAGGTGAGGACCGACGAGAAAATAGTGGAGCTGGAAAAGGAGCTAAGCAAGTTGCATTGGGATATATATAATAGGACTGTCCGAAGTTCTACAGTACAGGGGGAGGACACGGTGATGCTTAAAGCCGGCAACTTGCTTTACTACCGGGAGGGCGAACATCAATCCCAAGGTGGTGTCGGGTTTATCGGCCGTAAGCCGACGAGGCGTCAGCAATCTACTAAAAAAATCGAGCCTGTGTCGGCGAGGATTGCGTACCTTATACTTAGAATTAGCAAACGGTATTCGCTGAAGGTCATACAGATCTACGCACCACATATTCGACACAAACCGGTGATGAGGTGGAGGCTATGTATGAAGACATCCATCAACCAAGGCCATACATACCTCTAAACTCACTACACTGAGCTGATGTGGGACTTCAATGCAAAGCTGGGCACGAAACAATGAGTTGAGAGTGGGCCAATTTGGAATCGGGCAACGAAACCAAAGGGTCCAACACCTGGTCGACTTCATAGAGAAGCTCTTTATGATGAACTCCTACAAGAAGCAGCCGCAGCGCAAGTGGACTTAGAGTGACACGGATGGTTCGGCGAAAAACGAGATCTACTTCATCTTGACGACCAACCGGCGTTTGTTCAATGATGTCTCTGTGAACAACTAGGTGAAAACCGGAAGCGATCTCCTGATGGTAAGAGGCATCTTCACATAAAGCAGGAAAGGTCTCGTCTGGTGAAGTCTCCGCTCCGGCCATCTCGTGCCCTGATCCAAAACACTGAAAGCTTTTAACTCGAACTTCATCATCGTTTTCAGATGAACCTAGATGATTGTATAACAGCGGACGATATCAACAGTAAGCTCGAGGAAACTGTCCATACAATTCGAGCTAAATTTCTCCAACCTCGCCCAAAAAGAACCCAAAAGCTGTCGACTAACACGCAGAATCTCATGCAGGTCAGATGTGAGATATGGTTGCAGTCTTCACCTCACACGCTTGAGTACAGTATGATGAACAGGCAGATCTCCAAAGGCATACGGCGAGACATTCGCCAATTTAATCCAATTCGTATTAAAGAGGCGATAGAGCAGAACCAAGGCTCCAAAGTCTTCGCCAAAGATCTATCTGTTGGGAAAACTCAACTAACGAAGCTGAAGACCAACACTGGTATCATTTTTTCTATGAAGAATGAGATTCTGAGTGAGATAAAGAAGTTCTATGGACAGTTGTACACATCTCGCTACAGTCAAACAACACTGTTAGTTACGACACTAGATCTAAACTGACTCGACACTGTACCGAAGATATCCCGGACATCAGTCTGTACGAGATTCGTATTCTCGAAAAGCTTAAAAATGGGAAAGGACCGGGTGAGGCCAGAATTACGGCGCAGCTTCTGAAAGCGGGCGGAAAGCCGATATTTGAAGACCTCCAAAAGCTATTCAATTCGTCATACACTCCGGTGAAACACCGGAAGCGTGGAGCAAAAGCCTGGTCATGTTCTACTAATAGGGATAAAACCCTTTTGAAGAACTACAGGCCGATATCACTCTCACACAAACCGTCTCGCACGCAGACTTGATGAATTTCAGCCTCCCAAACAAGCCGGATTCGGAAAAGGCATTAGCACCGTAGACCACATACATACCTTCCATCAGATTATACAGAAGACTGAGGAATATAATCTGCACTTATGTTTGGGCTATGTAGACTACGAAAAAGCCTTTGATTCCGTTGAGACATGGGCGGTGCTACAGTCTCACCAGCGCTAACAAATTGACTATCGGTAATCGAAGCGTTGTGCTTGTACAGTAAGACAACGATGTGTATTCGAGTACAGGACCACTGTGTACGAGACCGATCCAAGTGCAAAAAGGTGGAAGACAGGGCGATGTTATACCCCCGAAACTCTTCACCGCAGCATTGGAAGATGTCTTCAAGCTCTTGGATTGGAAAGGATACGGTATAAACATCATTAGCGAATGCATCACTCACCTTCGATTTGTCGACGATATAGTTCTCATGACTAAATCGCTGGAGGAACTTAGCGCTAAGCTCAATGACCTCAACAGTGTTTCCAACCCGGTAAGTCTCAGGATGAACGTGGACAAGACTAAGATCATGTCGAATGTCCATGTTACACCTATGCCGGTCACGGTTGGATGCACTAAGCTCGAAGTTGTCGACGAATATGTCTACCTAGCCTAGCCTACCTAGCAGGTTATACAATTAGGTGCCTGAGCCTAACTTCGACTGGAGGTCAACAGAGGATCCAACTCGGCTGGGCAGCGTTCGGGAAACTTCGATACATATTCTCGTACAAAATACCTCAACGTCTGAAGTCTTCCAGCAGTGTGTGTTGTCAGTGATGACATACGGAACTGGGACGTGGCCCTTCACTGCGGGCCGTATGGGGAAGCTCAAGGTCACTCAGCGTGCTATGGAAAGAGCTATGCTCGGGGTTTCTCTACTAGAATCAGAAGTGAGTATATCCGTAGTAGAGCTAAGGTAACCAAGCCTACTGACCAATTGAAGCCTATTTTAACGATTAAGCCCATAAGAGACGCGATGTCGATCCGTGAACGAGCCAAAAAAGCATAGCGGTGAATTGAATTAATATCGTAAAATAGTCTCAGCGGTTCTCCATAGGTTATTTCATTCATGAGTAGGACAAACGAGACGAGACTTTGCAATATGGTCCGTTGTTGGATACAGTACTCAACCGGTATTATAGTATAGTCCCAGTAGTAAGTATTATACGAAACTTTAGAGTGAGCCGTGTGTCGTTACAAACCTCTTCTTCTTAGCGTTATCCCGTATCCTAATCGATTAGGATTAGCGGGGTACGTTACCTAAGCTTAAGGATTTGGCGAAGATAATGATTTTTACATTAAACGACTGTCTTAAAGACTTCCACAACCCAGAGGGGCAACCAAACCTTTCGTAAGTTCCTCTTTCGAAATATAATATCTTGGATGTGCGGGTTTACTCACGATGTTTTTCTTCACCGTCGAGCAAGTAATAATTACAACTATGTACATAAACCCAAAAACACGAATTTCCTGATACCATGCAGGATTCGAGCCAAGGATTAGTTGGCTATCCACTGGGCTATGCGTCATTATAAGCCATTTGTGTTTATTGTAACAATCGAATTTTTGTCATATATTAAGTACTTTATTGGTATAAATATTTATAGGTAGATAAATTATTAAACAAACAATAGTTCTTGAAATACGATTTTATTACTTGATTCAATATCCAGATTAGAATCGATATTCTATTAATATTTACCAAATCACTTGACCCTTAAATAAGGTATTTACCCTACCTTATCTATCTATCAACTGTAAAACATTTTTATTATAAACCTTGTCATATTATCAATGACGATAACACACAAATGCAATCACAACTATACGCCGTGATTAAACGACTATATACTAGCGCTTAGTGCTTATAAACTAATCGCTAATACAGATTGAATATTTTTTTCGTCAGGTACTTTTATACCCGGTGAAACAAAGAAATTGTGTTCCTAGTATCACAACAAGATATTAGCAAAACAATTTCTTTTATTATTTCTTGCTAACCGCGTTTGCAATTATGATGTACGAGTAAGACAGAGAGTCGGTCTAAAAGAGAGCGTCGATGTCAAGATAAGAAAATGTATGCTTTGGAAAGAACATTTAGAAAGAATGACGAAGCAGATATACAATGCGAAATTGGAATGATATTGGAGCTGAGGAAGACAATGACTCACTTACTGTGACCGTGGGCCGTGTTTTATCAGAAGATGATGTCAGGAGCCATAGGAACTGGCGAGCGTGCATGAAAAGAGCTATGAATGTTAAAAAACAGAGTCAGGTGTGTAAGGCCGTGAGTTATGGCTCTCGGGTTGTCTCTGCCTACCCCGTAAAAGGCCTGGCGTGAAGATTTATATACATTTTCTCGAAAGAAAGAAAAATATTTGTTTTAGCCACAGCTTGAGTTCAATGATTCTCGGTAGGTACTTATGTCTTGTCTAAATATGGTATATTAAGACTTGTGACAGAACGTACAGAAATTAAAAAATACTTACTTAATTTGTACTTAAATTGGTTTTGACAGAGAACAAAGTTAATTTAGATCAATTTTGTTACTTAGGTAACTACTTCTACGTCCCTGTCACTTAGTTGTTTTAGAAGATAAAAAAGAATAAAATAACATATGAACTCTAAACGATAGCACTGTGTACACATGCCATTGGTAATAAATAAAAGTCTTTTTGGTTTCATCCTCTTGAAAAGTACTTTACAGTTGCCGTTTTTGTATCAATATTTTACACAAAATTTCCAAATTTTGTTTACGAAGTAGAAATTTATGACCAACAGACGGATAGACAGCATTGTGCCAGCCTCATTCTGATCCAAAACACTAACTTTGTTATATTAATTTATTTTGTTACGTGCTTAACAAAGGAATAGATAACATGACCGACCGCTACATGGCTCGATCCTTACACACCTCACTCGCATCTTTAACATTAATTGGTCTTCTCATATAAAATATAACCATAAATGTCAGTTATATGTATCGCATTGCCATTGTGATAGAATAATATTTGTATTTTTCTTTTATACGACGTGAAAAATACATGTAAAGTGTTTACAGTAATTACCGTAAGGTGAGGTTACTAGTAAGCTCCTAAGGAGTTCCGATTACGATTAGAAGCAGGGGTCACAACACGCACTTGACTTTCGAAGTTGCATAAAAAAATGTAATAAATCGTGGCAAAGGAACAACATAGGATTTATATCATTGTGCCAATAATATTAATATTTACTGAGAATAAATTATAATATTAATATGTACTTACTGTGATTATACGCAGGAGCTGTAGTTACCGCAGTCACTATAAAGTAAATTATGAAACATAACATTGTTACAGTTCGCCACATTTTGTTTATTACAAACAATTATATGTTCAAATGATTATAGTCCATATTTAATTAACTTCACCTAAAAGTTGTTTCTGTAGACATTTTTATCAATGGTTTCGTCCTAATCACAGAGCAGAGATCATTTTAACTATGGTGCGTTCATGGCATGGCAGACTACCGCGAAAACTGAGCATCATAAACTCGCCGAGTTGAGAATAAATAGCGCAGAGCTATTATGTATACACCATACCTAGATATACATACCACCGAATAAGCAACTTCTTATACTTGCATAGATAAAGAGTACATACTTTTTCCATTCACGCTTTTGATTATTTCCCTTGATAAATGACAGAATAGGAATTGTACCTAGATGAGACAATGTTTACAGTATTATGAAATTATAATACGGCACTGAAGTAGGAATCCACAGACAATCCTCTAGGAAGTACATTTCAAAACGAATGGAAGAGATTCTCCTTGCTTGTCAAAACAACAAATAATCACCATTTAGGAAATAAGTATAATGTAAAGAATATTTTATTGCATGTAAACTAATTGCTAGCCTCGGGAACACCCGAGGGAAGTCCAGCTTTTCAATTACTTATTGCATTTGGGTAATGAGGCTATGTTAGTGACAGAATCGTATCATTAGTTCTGGATTTTAAACCCTATCTAAACAAATTTACTTGCCTCTTAAAATATTAGTGTAGATATCGATACATGTAAAATAATATATATTGAAAATATAATCTTGTTACTAAATATACGCTTAACTTTACATAAGAATAATTATTTTTGTATGGCTATTAATTTATTTAATAATTTAACTCAACAGTTAAAACAACTAACTTTGAGAGCTTTTAAAAAACAATGCATATTTCTACCGCCAAGCAACTATATTTATATAGCTGTGTTCCGGTTTGAAGTGTGAGATATGGCAGAGAAATAACTGGGTACTGCGGGGAAACAGCCTTAGGTCACAAGATTAGCAGCGCGCGAGTAACATCCCAGTAGTGTTGCGAGCGTCAATAGGCTGCGGTGACCTCTTACCATGTAATGCGGGCCGCATGCTTGTTTGCCAATCTAGTAGTATAAAAAAAGCAAGATCCAGGTTATTAGACAAATGTTATTATTCTAGGACACCAAAAAAAGGCATTGAATAATAAGTATAATGTTAACTTTATATTTTGATTTTTCTTTTAAGTATTTATATTTGCGTACTAATTTCTATATTAACTAATGATTATTTGCTTTAAATATTTAACTATTATTTAAAACCTTTCCATGGCACGATATACCTAATAATTGTAACTAATAACTTATACAAATTAAAAACTGTATTTTTTTAATTTATTATATGACTGTACATTTGCACGCCCACAATAGACAGAATAAGAGACGAAACATTGCACAAAATATTTCAACTTTTTGTACCTTATTTCTGTAACTAAATTTATTATTATTATGAAGTTTATTTATAGATCAGTATATTCATATTATGGACAACCCATTTTTACTTTGTTTATTCAATAAAACTGCATTCGTGATTTTTTGCACTTCAATGATTAACTGCTGCTTGAGTTTCCATAGTCAATAAAGTTCTATTCTGAGTAAATTTGGTAGATACGGGAAACGGCGCAGAGTTCTATAAAATAATTGGGCGATGTTCTATTTGGCAATTGGTTGTCTCGTCCGACGCCCTGTCGAGAAATCAGATCAAACATACAATTTCTACTCAATGTCCTAATTGATCCGATTGGTTCCGCCATTAATTTTCTTATGAAATGATATTGCCCGACTAAATCGCATTACATGATGTCCGAGAAATTAACGGCAATTATTTACAAATATTGCAGCATAAACCTAAATAATCGATATTTATATACTTCTTACTTTTTCCTAGCGTCATATCGTTTCCTAATTGGCGGGGTTCGCTACCTAAGCCTAAGGATTTGGCGACGATACACATATAGTAGATATTCGTGGCGAAGATATACATATAGAATATATTTGTGAAGCCTTAATATATCAGTGCTAGAAAATTTTCTTATTTGGGACAAGTAGTCCGGGCCGGTCGACGACACCTCGGGGCTAATATTTGCAATGAAAAAACATATGGATATGGATGCCTCCAAAGCTAACATGTCACGTTTGTATGATCATGTTGTATATGTTTAGTTTACAGTATAAAACAATTACAGGCGTACACCTACACCAAGGAAAAAAAAGTGTTAATAGGTGCAAAGGCTTACTTACTTATCAAGTAAGTAGGTATGATACTTATTAACCCTGATCTCTTAAACTATCTACTTTTAAGTACCTATTATTTGAGATTTCTAGTTTGGTCATATTAGTACAATTGTTTAGGTATATTTGAGAGTATTTATACGTCGCCAAAATATCTATGATTTATTATTAATACTTAGGCTATTAGTAATAATTAATAAGGCATTATTAAGTAGGTATATAATTAAACTTAATTATTACAAAATAAAAAACTATATCTTCATTCTTCTTCTTAGGGTTATCCGATTTTCTTTGGGATTGGCAGGGTCCGCTATCAAGGCTAAGGTTTTGGCGAAGATGCACATTTTGACACGGAGCGACAGCCGTGGGATCTCCACAACCTAGAGGGAAATCCAGGCTAAAGAAAAGCTAAGAAAATCTTAGCTAAAGTCACGCTTTTCGAATTTTTTCTTGGGTATGCGAGTTTCCTCACGATGTTATTCTTCACCACCGAGCAAGTGATAGTTACAAATATGTACATAAATTGATACGTGCATTCATGGATATCATCATAATCATTACATATAATAAATTAGTCCTCCACCGCGGTGAGTTTGTGTTTGTTCGGGCTAATCTCAGAAACTACATTACGATTTTCATACAGTATTCACCTATAGAAAGAGCGATTATTATCTAAGAAGGCTATAATTTATGAACATTTTGCATAAATAAGCATGATTATCTATATTTGTGATGTAAAACAAGTCAGAAAAAGTCATTCATTGGATTTATAGGAGAGATCTTTTAAATTGCTCTATGAGCTATCGTGGTGTGTGCTGCATACATTGTTACAATTAGGTATTCGAAATAATGGTGGTAACGATGGAAAAAAAGACCCATATTGGCAACTTTCTTTTGGCATTTCTTCTTCGCCAATGTTCATTTCCGAAATGCTGATAGATTAAAAAAGAGAGACTAAGGGTAAAAAAAAACTGGAAAATTATTAAGTTACAATATGATTTAATTTAAAGAATGTAAGACGTGTCTAAGTCTAAAATTAAAAAAAAAAATAAAGTGTATTAGTTCCTCCTAAAAAGTATATATATATTCGTCAATCTTGAACAAAATAATGCCTTATATGCGAAGTTGTTGCTACTAATGTAAATCCATACATATGTGGTCAGGAGTATTTGGTTTAGACTAAAATTGTTCTTTAAATCTGATGGATATCACAACAATTAAAATTTCTGTTGCAACTAAATGTTATCATAACAATGACGACAGGCTATGGCGGAATAGGCTTATACCCTTCTTCTGCTTTGCCATTTCCATAATTGACACTTCAGTCAATCATGAATATGGCGAAACATAAACAATCTTCAACGCTATATTATAATATATAAAAGTGCCCTACAGGTAAGCATGGAAAGATCATCTTTCTACACCGTGACCGTCCTAGTTTATCCACCGTGCGAAGCTGAAGATTACAGACGCACTGTCAAAGACTGTATAGCACCGATTTAAAGGAGAGACCCTTTAAATCGGTAAAAATGTCTGTTCTCATAGAAAGGGACATTTTTACATAATAAATATTGAGTTTGGAAATAAACATGTTCGTATCTTTTAATGAATAATTACGGTGATTTAAAAAGCTGTCTTGTACAGGTCCTATTGGCCCCCTATGAATTTCGTACGTTTTTTTTTTAATTTCACACAATCTCTTATCACAACTTTTTCATCACTTTACTTTTGAAAACTATGCCGAACGCACTTAGTTTTTTTTTATTTAACAGTTAACATTTCTAATGTAATTTAAAACCTACCCCGCATTTATTTTTAGGCGATATAGTTACATGTAAATATACGAAACATGATAATATAATCATTTACCCTAAAACCGTGACTTTTTACTGATTTGTTTAAAGAAGTTAATACTATAATGGATGCTACGAGCTTCTCATTATCGAAAAATCAGTTCACAATTGGCGAAGTCCCGCATGTATATAAAGTACACGTCGTCCTTGTTAAGTTCATTAAAATGAAACCCAGCGATAAATGCCACGAATAGAGATAAAATATAACGGAATTCAGTGCCGGCAGTGCTTAGGTTGCAATGTATGAGTGTCAGGTCTTGCGAAGAAATAACGTGCGTAATTTAATATAAGCATAGCATAGTGTGTTTCACCTGAACACTACAACTGGCTTAGAAACGGCACTACAATTAACTATGACTCATGTTCTCACAATAGAATACGCGTATCGAAAAGTGTTAGTATAAAGTAGTAAATTGAATTTATTTCAACAAACAGCAATTGAGCAGCCGTATTTCATTCACTCAATGTTTCATCGACCGCGGCAAGCGGTGAATGAATTTAAAAAAAATACACAGGGCACAAGTTCACGGCCTACCGAAAATAACGACGAGACGAGCCTATATCAATGAATAACAGACATGCCACACAGCAGAGATATTGTGTGCCTATGTAGGTAATTCACTAACTACTAAATTCGTCTTTTCGGATTTATATACATGTAATAATCACTTGCTCGGCGGTGAAGTAAAATATCGTTAGGAAATCCCAAGAAATTATATTTCAAAAGACGCGTAAAATAACCAGAACAAGGTGTGATTTTCCGTCTAGGTTACGGAGGTCTAATGTCAGTCGCTGCATGTCTAAACTAGTATCTTTGCCAAATCCTGACTGATGGCTTAAGTAGGAATCTATCTATGCCCTGTTGATTATAATGGATTAGGAAATGAGATAACGCTAGGAATAAGAAAAAGATAGTACTTTACTTACGAAAAATGTAAACTGAGCGAGTTAATCTAATTATATTTTACATCTAACTAATATTTGAAATACTAAAATAACTCTCTGTGACAGCCTGTCGGCCTTTTTGTTACATTTTCATAGTGAAACTGCAGACTGATCATAATTAATGAAAGACACGGTCTATTATTATCGCGATAACGGAATAATCGTGCAGGCGAAGCTAATTCCAGTTATTTAATTAAAGTATATTTTCAATTTACCGTCTGCCTGCGCTTTTGCCGGCGTGGGAATTCCGATAATAAAATAGCATAAATTATTTTGTAGGTCCTAGATTTTCTCTGTGCCGAACTTTGTTACAATCTTTACAATCTGCTCAGATATTTAGTTATGAAAAAAAAGTCCCATATACATAGTAGTTAGTTTACTTTGGCATTATAAATTATATGACATTACTCTTCAAGGTACGAACGCGGAGTGATAAGTCCGCCTAAATATCAAACAGGAAATATAATATGTATAAGCGAATCATATAACGATACCTAATGACTCATGACTCTTTAATTTTTGCATCCCAAATGTCTATTCTATTAAACATAGCAAGCATCGAAAAATTAAATGAAAGAGAAAGAGTGACAAATGGAAAAAAGCACCAAAGTGTATCTGGTCATTATCATCGAGGTGAGTTTACTTAATTTAGGAAATAAAAGTGAAATATTTAATCTACGTAACGTATTCGTCTAGTCTAGACTGTAGTGCTACTCGCGCGCTGACCCCATTGCTGGGCTATCTCTTTTAATCTTATGCCATAATTTCTATTCATAGTCCTCCTGAATAAAATAATATATGCGATGCATTATATTGGTACACAAATCCACCAGTGGGATGAATATAAATTGATATATCAATTCATACTCTTCCTTCTGAGATTAGACCATACATTGTTACCGTGATGAAACAACCTGTGGAGAGCCGATCAACATCGCTGCACTTATAGGCTTATTGGTTATAATATTCTCCCATTCAGCAGTAGGCTTGAATCACTAAAAATTTTTCGATTGTGCGAGTGCAGGTGTATTTACATTTATTTACATTACATTACATTTTACAGGTGCGCCTGTAGTTTATTGATTTGTTATTGCTACGCTGCACTGTGATCGTATTGCGGAGGTCAATATTTGCAAGCCTTTTGAAATACACTGACTGATTAGCTTAACGTCTGTCATCTGTACTAATAAACAAAACTCCGAAAGTAAATCCCTCTATCTTTGTCTGTGTGATACGTGGGGCATTCTGTGTTCGTCTGCTATTGGAAGAGAACTCATTCTAAAGATATTTTACAGAGGCATGTAGTCCGGTATTTAAAGAGTTGGATAAGTTTCTTATTATAACGGTACGATGATGATCACGGTGAAGCCGCAAGCTGAAGTGTCTATCGAATAAAGTCAGGACCGATCGCTTTGCGGATCCTTCTGTCATTTGTACCATCAATGGTACACAAAAACAATATGTAGTTTGCACACTGAAAAAAAACTTTTATTATACATAGCTAAACTTTTGTCTACGTATAACATAGAAAAAGTGACTACAAAACTAAAGCAGTACGTAACCAAATCAAGTTGGGTTATTTTTCTAACTAAACTCTTTTGTAATAATGTTAACACTATTCTGTCTGAGTCTTACAAAGGTGTTTAGTTCAGATTTACCAATTTTGTTGTTACTTTGTGCTAAACTTTCAGCAACATATAGGCCTATTTATATGCAGCTAGTAAGCCAATTCTTTGTTCATTTTAGCCAATTCGTTTTGCTGTTACTATCTTGGCTAACTCGGTATTGTGTAACAAAATTGTTACTTTACTTATAACCTTATAAATAATTTAATTTAGATTATTTGATTTGTTCATTTTATCAAAACAGTTTGACTATTAACAACAAAATTGATTGCTTGTTTTAGCCGTAGTTGTTTGACTGTTTATCTCCAGTTGCAGAAAGCTCCATTAAAGTTAAAGCTTCTTTATATCTATTGCTGTTCTACCTTGTTGCGAGAGTCAACAATAGATTCAAAGAAGCTTTAACTTTAATGGAGCTTTCTGCAACCAGCGGCGGTTAGCATAGGCATTAGCGTCATTGTCCTTTTGTAAATATTTCTCTGACACATCCACAAAAGGGAAACGATCGCTAATTGCCATGCTAAAACTACCTTAATGGGGGTTTGTTCTGACTTTCCTACCTTAAGGTTGCCTGGAAGAAATTGCTCTCTAGCAATAAGGCCGCCTTGTTGTACACTAATTTCTTTGTTGTCTTGTTTTTTTGTCCTTGTGTGCAAATAAAGTACCTATATATTGTATTATAAAATGCTCAGACTATAAATGTATTAAGTAGCTTATTAAACGGTAGAATGCAGTTGTTTTACAAATGTTATTGTTTTATTGGACCTGGATTTTTGCAGCCGTGCACTGGTGATTCTTTTTTGGGGATCGTCTTGCAACTCTTTACTAATAATTATATTACAAAGTCGTCTTCGGTCGGCGTTATTTAAAAAGCCGTTGTCTTTGTGTCTGAGTAAGAGAGATTTACCCTCATTACATGAATTAAGAATTTGGAATGATTCCTGGAACAAAAATATTATTTTATAAATTAAAAATATTATTTGTATAGATACCAGTAGAATCTTTGACTTTTCATTAGTTCAAGAATGAGACTTATCCAAACATAGAAGGATTGATTTTAAAAAATCGAACAAGTGCGAGTAAGATTTACCCACTCTAAGCGTTTTCTAACATAGTGCAATATTCAAATACAAAAATGCCACAAATATAACATTTTTCGTATAGTATTGATAACTCCATGCAACCTGTTCTTGTGAGGTTAACTCATAGAAATACTAAACGCCTCTTTCTTAGGTTTACTAAACTTCAGGGCGGTCACTATTATTCTTTCTTAATTATCTGCGATTTATTAATGAAAAATCATAGAACTAAATGTACTAGAATACCTCAAATCGAAACCTCTTTTATGTAACGGCACAAAGGTCTCATTGTACTGAGACTTTTTTTTATAAAATAAATCGATATCACGCCCCCCATAACTGTACCCTAACCTTATAGGTAATAGTTTTGGCGCGTTGGCACCATGCTAGGCCGTGTCCGGCAGGTGGGTAGGTACCACAGAACAATAATATATTCCGTGGTAGGTACCTACCTACCCCATGCCGTAGCTTCCGTATTATTTTGCTTTTGATTGGCATGGCATTCGTCTGTACCTTACCATATAACAATGAAAGGAAATGATTAGGGAAATACCTACCTTTGAAAGGTGCAATGTACATTTCAAGCCCCCATTGCCGCAGGTAATCTTCAAGAGGATCTGGGTTCTGCTCGGCCATGTTTCTCTTTCGCAAGTTCACTAATAGTTTAACATACATAAAACACTCACAACACGTTAATCCTTGTTAATTAAATATCTTTTGATGGCAAAACACAAAACAAATAAATTAAAACTGAGATAGTGTGCCCCGGTAAGCGAAAGCGGCAAAATGAACACAGAATGAACTTGCACGCGTCGTGGCGTCGTCGTCGATCGCATGCCTCCTAGTTCGACATCACGTAAACAAAAAAGTTTGGTTACATAAAATCAAAATACGGCTATCACAAGATAACGTGTATGTCTAGCGTAAACTATTAGTTTGCTGTTTATTACATATGTTTTGTTGTATCGTAGTTTTGTTATAAGTAAATGCATAAATAGGCTATTTGTTTCAATCATATGTGTTAAAATAACTAACTTTATTCGCATAATAGTAGCTATATGTTTCTGTGGTGTTTAACAATAATAATTGTTTAATAGTAAAACGTGCTTGTAGTATATGAATAGTCTAAGAAGTAGCGTAAATTAAGTTAACTACTTTTGTAAGACGTTACCGTTCTGATTTGTTATCTTCATTATGGTTATTCATAACTAAAACTTAGATTTTAAATAACCGAACTGAAAATAACGAAACTAGTTTTGTACCATGTAAATAAAGCACTTTCATTATTTTAAATTAAGTTTGTTGACAATTAACAAAATTATGGTTAAAAAGGTAATAACCGAAATAGTTTTGCTATTTATTTTTTTCAGTGCACCTCGTTTGCACGGCATCTACACTAACGTGGTCTACGTGTGCATAGACCACGTTAGTGTGGAAACAGTAATCGGTTAACACTTACAATAACAAAGCACACTACTACGAGTTTATGCGTAGGCAAGCCCCCGCAGACCAGCCGTGATCACCCGGTGTTACTGTGAGTTAAATAGTTATCAAAATGAAGTGAAGCAACATTTTACTATTTTTGGATGTATGCTTCGTAGCTCATTGGTAGAACGTTACACTTATGAAAGTAGCTCCTGAGTTCTTGTCTTGAATATTCGGATTTTGCTTGATTTTACTTAAATAATTTTTTTGCGTTAATTTAAACGATGTTATAAAAGAAATTCATTTCAAACTGGCTTATGACTTATAAAATGAGTTTATGACCGACTCTGTGGTGTTTACACTTAGCAGGGACATTACTATGGCTGAGATATAATGGTTTCGTAATGAAGATGTGAGAGAAAGAGTTGGTCTGAAAGAGAGTGTCGGTGTTAAGATAAGAAAGGGCAAAACGAAACAGATATACAATACAAAAGTGGAAGGATGTAGGAGCCGAGGAAGACCGAGACTAACCTACCATGACCAAATTGGTCGTGTGTTATCCGAAGGTGATGTCAGGAGCCCCAGGAACCGGCGAGCGTGCATGAAAAGAGCTATGAATGTCACAGAAGCGAGTGAAGTATGTAAGGACCGCATCTTATGGCGCTCGGTTCTCCCTGCCTACCCCGCAAGGGACTTGGCGTGAAGATATACATACATACATACAATGGTTGATGACGTAGTGTAAAAAAAATTAAAAAGATTGTATAGCTTGGACTTTTAGCAGTAATAGCAGTACACCGCTGATGTGGAGAGGCGAGTGAGGGCAAGAAATAGTGTGAATAGAGTGTTGAGAAAACTTCTTGGCAGCAAAAATTTCAAGCCTAAAAGCACAGCTCGCTATATACAACACGGTGCTGTTCCCGATGCCAGTATATGGAAGCGAGAGCAAGATTTGGCAGAGAGAGTATGAAAGCACAATCAGATCGACATGCTACCGACGCGCAAAATAGCGGCGTAAAGTGGATCAAGTTCGCAATGAAGCTGTAAGAAAAAGAGTTAGTCTGAAAGAGAGTATCGGTGTTAGGGTAAGAAAAGGCTTGCTGCGTTTGCGAGCGAATGCAAGAGGAAATAATTGCAATTCACGACTGATAAACAACAAATACGATGATCTGGTGAATATATGTAGTTGATTACCGATGGATGCAATTGGCACAGTACCGATGACTGTAGAAGTCTAAGGAAGATGCCTATGTTCAGCAGTGGACGTTCTTTGGCTGAAATATTTATTGCACGAAAAAATAAAAATAAAACTTACTAGATTCAGATTTTGTTCAAGTCAAATTTATATACAATTTGATCTAACCTGCTTTGCGTGCTTCCGCTTCCAATTAGTTGCCACAAACTAATTGGTGGCGAACTAATGCATCTACAAACAGTAGTGGTTGGCTACCCACTACCATTTGTAGATGCAACATGCCGTCGCTGCCATGGCTGCTCCTGTAGTCTCTGATACAAGTGGCTAGATGGCGGGCAATCGTAAGGACGACCTCCTTACGATTGCCCGCCATCTAGCCACTTGTAGCATGTTATTGTAACGACTAACATCTACAGCGCCTGAAGATGCCTCGTGGAGAGGTGAAACACGTGTCGCAGCGTCGCCCAGGGCAGTCATGGCAGCAACATTGGCGGGTGCATGGGGTGTAGTCTCTACATCTGGAATCAGGAATAGATCCTGATTCCTACAGACTACAGGAGCAGCTATGGCAGCGACGGCATGTTCCATCTACTAAAGGTAGTGAATGGGTGCCGGCCGGCGCTAGTCCGCATGAACTAATTGGTGGCCGAACCACACAAAGCAGATTAGATCAAATTGCATGTAAAAAAAACAGTTTTGGCTTTTATATCGATTGTAGTCTAGTTGCATCTTTATTTCGATATTTTCGAATTTTAGGTGTAGGTAGTTTGAATGATAGCACTTCTCTCGCTTAATCTTAGAGGTACATATATGATAAAGTAGATTAATGTAGCTACTTAATTAGGGTCCACTTAATCAAAATAAGTGGCCATCGGAGTTTCTGGAAGTCATACGAGTCAGTGCTCTAAATCCACGGAGCATGACCAATGTTGGGTCACGTCAAAAGATCAATTAACGCGTGGTAAGTACTTCTTCCTTCCGTCACGCTCCCATTGCGAGCGTGGCAACGGCGGCGACTCTCATACACTATCCCTATATCTCACAAGACATCACGTTATTTATTTAGGACAATCATTTCATCCACTTAACAAATTTACCACACATTTTTTTCTTCGGCGGATTCTATTAATTGATTTATAGCCGCGGCGGCCTATATTTGAAGTTTTATGTTTGAAGATAAATATACGATGTAAGGTACCCATTTACTCAAGCCACTGTAATTAGGGTTAGAACAGTTGAAAATATGCTATACAAATACATATTTTTTTATATACTACGTCGGCTGACTTTTTTTTTTATAACATTTCGCGAGGCATACAAGCGTACGGCCTATCTGATGTAAAGCAGTTACCGTAGCCTATTAATGCTTGTAATAGATTAAGTATCACTCGCACGATGGCTCCTCTGCTGCTTACACAGCAACTCCTTAGGAGTTTACCGGTGACCTCACTCACACACGGGAACACAACAACCCTCTAGGGAGTTGTTATTTGACTGCGGTTTTTTGTGAGGTGGAGGTACTTCCCCAGACGGGCTGCTTTGATGCGCCCTACCTCACTTAAAACGTCCAGACCGCGACAAACAGACATGTTCATGCATACAAATGTTTGTCTTGTGTGGGAATCGAACCCACGGGCGTTGGTGTCAAAGTCGCGTCATTCACGACTGAGCCGCCGAGCTCGTCGAAGCAATAAGCGTATGGTCATAAACCAATAAACTACTTGATTGCGTATGAAGGCACTCCTCGCTCACAGAAACGTTATAGCACCTAAATATCTCCGCCATTTTTTGTGCCGCGATGTGGATCCGTAAACTAGCCAATAAGAGCTGCGTGTTCTCGTACCCCATGACCCGTAGCGGTGAATTTGGTTACTACGCAAAATCGCTCTCATCGGTTCTCCATAATTCCTTCAAACATACGGCTCATCTGACGTAAAACGGTCATCGTAGCCTATGAACGTTTGCAATATATTAAGTATCACTCACACGGTGCCATCTCTGCTGCTAACACATCTACTCCATGGATGCTTATTGGTGGTCAGCAGCAGTGAGTTCGGCAATAATGCTAAACATCGGGTCTAAGTTGCTCACTATCATTTTTAGAGTCTAAAGCCACCATCACCTACATGTGGTGCATCCTTCTGCTGACTACACGTCCGGATGAGTACAACATCTCAGTGGATGCGCCGCTTGGCTCATCGGACCACTGTCTCATCCGAACCCAAGCTCCTTGTGCCAGGCGTGACCCACCTCGGCCTACCGGATGGCGTCGCGTTTGGCACTATAAGTCGGCAGACTGGGATGGAATGCGTGAGTTCTACACGTCGTACCCGTGGAGGCAGCTTTGTTTTAAAACAGACGATATCGAATCCTGTGTGACTGCGGCAGCTACGGCGATATTGGATGGCATGGAATGCTACATTCCCAGTCGCTTGGTGGCTGCTGCGGGAGCTAAAAAGCGACCGTGGTTTAATCGGCCTTGTAGAGAAGCCAGACTTCTCAAACAGGCTGCTTTCGAGTCTTGGACCACGCATGCTAATGGAAATCCTGATGTATCTGTTTTGAAACGTAAACTCAACGCTGCCTCCAGGTCCAGTAAGAGGGTAATCGCCAGAGCAAAGTTTGATTTCGTCGGTAGAGTTGGCGAGCGGCTTGCAGCCTTCCGTCTAGCAGCCGTGCTTTCTGGTCGCTGACTAAAGCTGCCGAGGGAAACTTTTGGCAAGCATCTATGCCACCATTGCAAAAACCGGGTGGCAGTCTGGCCTACAGTGCTAAAGAGAAAGCCAACTTACTGGGTAATCTCTTTGCCTCTAACTCGACTTTGAATGACGGGGGAGCTGTGCCACCTACCATCCCGAGGTGCAGTAGCTCAATGCCGGAAATCTCAATTACCCAGCGAGATGTCCGGCGGGCGTTGCTCTCCCTCGACATTCATAAGTCGAGTGGGCCAGATGGCATACCAGCAGTGGTGCTAAAGCAGTGTGCTTCTGAGTTGTGTTCTGTGCTAACGCGCCTTTTCGTGCTTTCCTACTCCACTTGGCAAGTCCCGTCTTCGTGGACGACCGCCAATGTGCACCCGGTGCCCAAAAAGGGCGATAGATCTGATCCGTCGAATTACAGGCCTATTGCCATAACCTCCCTTCTCTCCAAGGTGATGGAGCGTGTGATAAACACACGACTCCTAGCATACCTAGAAAATCACGACCTTATGGTAACCGTTTGGATTACCCTGGACATGGAGCGAGTGAGTGAGGTTTTAAGCGAAAAGAGAAGCCCTAATCGCAGCGGTAACTGATAAAAGACTACGTCTGCGTACGACCAAGCACCTTGCGGGCCAGCATGGCAGCGTCAACTGACAGAGCCTGCCATGCTGGCCCGCAAGGCGCTTCTTCACGCTTCGCTTGAAGGACCCCATATTGTACGAAGGAGGAAACACATGTGCAAGCAAGGCATTCCACTTTTTAATAGTACGACAGAGATAGGAGTTGCCGAACCTTTTAGTACGCGAAGAAATGTTCTCAACAGTGGGAATAATGACATCGCATTCCCGCACGTGTGCTTCTATGACGGAAGGGAGGGAGTGGGATAAGGGAAAACAGTTCTTTAGAGCACTCACCATGGTAAAGGCGGTAAAATACGCTTAGCTCGCCTCTCTACGAAGTTGAAGAGGTTCTAGGTTTTTGGTGACCACCGAGGTTTTTGGTTACCAGTGAACACCCGAAAAGTTGCTGGATTAGCAGCGTGAATGGCAACGTACGAGCGATACTCCATGTAGGTATTGTAAACGATCATGAGTTAGGCATGGTAACCAATTTACATCTGTATGCCTGTATGTCTCTCGACATTATACAAAAAATATAAATAAATAAAAAACATAACGTCATACCAAAACATGTCTAGAACCATCATACTAATATTTATACGACCTGCCTGATAGTTAGCAGTGATTGTTGCCGTATCCGATCCTGTAGTATATATATATTTTCACGCCTTTTTTGAAAATCTCCATACTGTAATATTTTCGGAAAACCTCTACAGGGTGTTCGTTCCACTTAAAGGTTTACGAAAGTACGCGGCTATTTTGATTCTAATGAAATTTGGAAATTCATCCGTAAGGATGAATTTAGCACGCATATAGATATGTGCGTACATATTCGAATAATCGCAAAAATATGCTGAACAATCGATCGATCTCCTTTTGTGATTCCCTTTTGCTTTTTGGTGGTATGGTTTAATGTTAATTGTAGCAAACATAATGTACAAAATGTGCTATAACTCGTAATAGAAGATCCAACATTACTACTACACATATAGGGTTTAATTAAATGAACTATGGAAACTTTGCGAGGCTAATATATGACTTCCATTATGAAAACCGAGCAAATTTTAATAAATAAACGTGTAACGATAGGTCAATGGCCAGCACGACGCGACGTTAACGCTGAGCAGAAAGTTGGACACTGGACATTGACATTTTGTGACACATATTTACTCAAATCTGACATTTGTAAGTTGTGACAAGAATGATGAAGAACAGATGGGAGTTTTTTGCAATAGTAACTCAATTCACTACTACTGGGGGAAAAGTAGAACGCGCATCACTAATTGGCTAATTCAGGGATCGATATCATGTCACTTATTGACTTATTGGTCAAAATATCCTCCCATTGGTCAGTAGGCCCGAATCACTGAGAAAAATACTACGTTTAATCAGTGAGAGGCGCCATAACGCGCTGTCAAGTAGTTTTATGAGTGGTGTAAGATCATACAGAATGATATCATACTGCTGCAGTATTATATGTACACATCTTGAACTCTAGTACTATTTGGGTTGACATCTGGTCAAACGCACGCAGTCGTATGATGACAGGCACCGTAATAAATCACCGTTTAACTGTCGATGAATCAATTTGAGTATCAGCATTGACTATATGCATCCGTCAGTAAAACAAGGCAGCCACTCACTGGCCTATTTGTGAAGTCATCTATGACACTTTTTATTTTAGTCTACGGATGACAAACAAGCGTACTGATCTATAGGTTTAGTGTAGACACCAATAAGACATTTTATTTTGGAGTAGGTATTGTAAAATAGCTACATTGGTTGTTTCCATACAAACTGGAGAGACATCAAGAGAGCAATCAACCATGCAATGCAGGCACTACCAGGCTCTGTTTCTGTTTTCTGTTATTTTATACGTCTACGTGGGAGTTCAGTTCTCAATACATTAAATTGCCTTCTATAGGTTCCAGACTACCTCGATACAGAATCTATTACTCTACACGATGCGTTCATCCGTATAGTTCTGAAATCGTAACAAGCAGACAGATGTACAGACAGGCAGAGTTACCTTAGCATTTATAATATTTGTCTCAATTGACGAGGAGCTCGTCGTTATTCTGGAGCTCTATTCGAACACGCACATCAAGCAACGTCGATCGTAACTTGTCGACGATCTTTACATATACAGTTCTTACGTGCTTATGTACGTAAGAACTGTGTGTATGTAAAGTGTTACGTACTTGTGCTTGAACTCCTAAACAGTTAGATATAAATACAAATAATTTATTGTAAATACAAGTTTGATATATAAAATTGTGTTAGGATGGGGCCGCACTAACACAGGGCTATAAACTAACTTGTGAGTAATAAAACATTAATAAGAACTTAAATTACATATTGTTACAGAATAGAAAACAGGGAAACTTAGTGTTACAAAATAGAAAAACAATTCAAATTACTGTAGTGGTTCACACGGTTATGATGTCATTCGTGAAAGTGAGCAAATTTTCAGTTGTCTCATGATCGAGTGACTAACTCAGCCATGTACTAATCTAATTCCTATACCCCATATATAACTGTGTATATATATTTGACTAGCTGCTGCCCGCGGCGTGGAGTCAAATAACGTAGCCTATGTGTTAATCCAGATCATAATCTATCTACGTGCCAAATTTCATTGAAATCCGTTCAGCCGTTAAAGCGTGAAAGAGCAACAAACATCCATCCATACATACAAACTTTCGCATTTATAATATTAGTAGGATATTGTATTAACCCGATTATATAGTAACACATATTGCACACTGTAATGAATACTAGCGAATTTAGTTTTCACTTTCGGATTTACAACAATGTATGGTATTCTTTTTCTTAATGTATTGTGATCGGAGGTAGGTAGTGGATTTGTGAACATAAAGGACAAACTTCAAAATATACAATTGCCTGACTGATAAAATATTACATTCTTTTTAAACTTTGTAAGTGGTGTATGTAATTTCCCTAAATAAAATTATTTTTAAGAGAGTTCTTTACGCTCGTTCCAGTGTAATTAAGTTTGTTTTATGTTTTGTCACAATGTTTTCCTTCAGCGCCGAACAAGTGATAATAAGAAATGTGTTTTGACGAGCTCGGTGGTGCAATGGAGCTGCTCCTAAGGAATTGCTGTGTTAGCAGCAGAGGTGGATTCGCACGAGTGATACTTAAATACAAGCTTTATTATATGTGGAAACAACATTATGATCTAAATTGTTGTTACCAATTAAACCAAAAACGATCTATAATTATTGTGTTAAAATTCGAAATATATCATTATTATTTTTGCCTCCCGATGTAGTATAAATTGTCGGGAGGCATACAAGCAAACGGCCCACCTGATGTAAAGCGGATACCGCAGCGTATAGGCATATGTGCTTAAGGCGACACCTCGATCGTGAAGCTTTAAAATGGCTCCGCCCAATCACCCCGCGCCCCTCAAGTGACACTCTACGCTCGATTTGTAAAATTTGAAATTAGCGCCTAATAGGTAACCTGGGGTCAACGTATAGTCAATGCAAACGAACAGAAAAGCTACGGAGTCGCGTCACACTTAAAAAAATTTATAATATCAATATTTAAAAATTATTGATTGAATTATTATTTAGCTTTATACATACTGAACCAAACATATTTATTTAAACTAGACGGAAAACAATAGTAATAATAGTAATAAAAAACTACAGAAACGTGTTCACTTTTAAAAGTTTATTGAAAGAGAAATCAATGACATCGTTTTATGTTTATATCTCTACAAGTTAATATGTCTCGGTATCTATGTTGTTCTTACTTAGGTCTCGTCCAGTGGCGCCCTCATTGAATAAAAAATCATACCATGGCATAGAAGATAAACGTTATGAAATCCTATGTTGCATTTATTACGAAGATAGTAAAGTATTTTTACGTCATTAAACCAACACTCAAAATATTCCACTATCGTTGTTATAAGCAAAAGTGCTAAAAGAGGCCGTTTTTGGCAATTATGCCTATAACAACGAAAGCAACACATTTCAATTGTTGGTTAAAAGTACGTTATTGTATTTGTAACACACGCAACACAGGACTTTATAATGTTTATCTTCCACGCAATGATACGATATTTTATTCCTTGAGGCGCCACTGGACGGCACGTATCCCCCTTAAGAAGAATGAAACACCTGCTACATAATACAACATTGTTTATCGAGAGGCTAAAGCGGGCCATTTGTTGATTCGGGCACATATGTTCGAGTGTCATAATGGCTGATAGCGCCGAGTAAACACAGGATTTTTTATTTCGAATAAATAAGAGAAATAAAATTATCAGATTGAATTAGAGAAAGTATTCCCGCTATTACTAGTAGTAGTTTTTATATAATTTTCGCAACACATTAACATAATGTAACCTCCAGGATTTTTTTCTTTACAAAGAAGTTAAGGGTTATAACTTATAACACACACTTTAGCCCCTCTACGTTATACCTTTAATGCTATTTTTAGAGCACGAAGAGTAAACATTTTATTACAAGCTTTTAGCAACTTTTAATGCATAAAATTGTATACGGCATCTACACAACTTTCACGCGTCATACCTAACATCGACGAATATATCATTCAGGTATCTACTGAAAGATTGCGTACCTAAATGATAAAGAAATTGTATATTTTGATCATCACGGGCGACGGGGCTTGTACAGTACTCGTTTCTTCGACGCCTTTATGTCCAATTGCGCTGACCCATAGGTTTATATAAAGAGAATCGTAAAGAGCATCGTAAGATGCCATTGTACACCTGATGTAAAGCAGATAACGATATATTAAGTGTCACTCGCGCGATGCCTCCTCTGCTGCTTACATAGCAATGTCTTGGGAGCTTACTGGTGACCTCACTCACACGCAGCAACACAACAACCCTCTAGGGAGCTGTTATTTAACTGCGTATTTTTGTGAGGTGGGGGTATTTCCACAGACGGGCTGCTTTGATGCGCTCTACCTCTCTTAAAAAAATGTAATGAATAATACCAACGCAAGTAGTGCTAACTTTGTCATCTTTTTTACCATAAATGTAGCGTCCAAAACACAGAGCTACATTCTGTTCTGACGGCAACAATAACAATTGTCTTAGAAAACAAGGAGAATTTGCAATACCTATACTTAGTATGTCCTTAAATTTGAGATTTTATTTTTGGTGGAAGATAGTCAACGCTCCACTTTGCAAAGAAACCATGTTCGACATAAACTGACTATGTATTCTTACCAAAACAGAAGTATATTTCATCATGCTTTACAAAAAGCCAAGATGGGAGTGGTATATCCACAGATAGCATCGTATTAATGTACATTCATTTATTCATTGAATTATGTCAAGGTCTTAAAAACGATGCTATTTAAACATGTCATTGAGTGCTTCCCTTTGTCATGATGGGAGAATTAATTCAATTAACATACATCTTTATGCTGCTGACATAGTCAATAAATAACTGGATACTATAGCTGTATCATTGAAGTCTTTGTACTTGTTTATCCATGAATACCTACTTCTACGAACTATCGGATAATCAGGATTTTATTTATCGCATACCTATGTATATTTCACGTTTATTTTTAAAGTACCTACGTACTTTCACATATTACAATAGCATATCTAGTATATTCTTTTTCTTAGCATTATTCCGTTTCCTAATCCATTAGGATTGGCGGGGTCCGCTACCTAAGTAATAAGAATTTGGTGAAGATACTGATTCTTACATAGATCGACTGCCGTTAGACGTCCACAAACCACAGAGAAAACTAGATGTTTTTTAAGTTAGGTCACACGTCTTTTAAAATAATGAACGTGCGGGTCTTGACGATGTTTTCCTTCACCGAAATAGTATATGTAGTATCGTTTTAGGTTTTAATATGTTAAAGGAGCATTGGCTTCAACAGAATGTAGTTTTTATGGCTCTCTACGAGCGGTGTGATGTAATTTCATTCCCTAATAAGAACTGTATTTGTAATCAACCTAACTTTAAAAGGCGCCGTAATGTGCTCTAATAGGTGGTTCCCAAATAGGTCTAATAATACAGTTTCTACAAGGTAGTGCAATGGTATAGATGTTGCAAGTTCCTCACTTCTCTTTATTGCCCTGTTAAGATGCTGACTTCCAATGCCCTTTAAAACGAATGAGAGTATCAATGCTCACATTGAACGTACATGCTTATTAAAATGTTAGTACCTATGCGTAGTTTCAGTATCACAGATTTAAATACTGAAAACAGAATCATTTCAATGAGTTGCAAGAAGTATATTTGTCTTTTTAGCGTACGGTACCAAAATGGTAAAAAGGAATGTATTTGGTTATGGTGCAGCTTTGTCCGTCTGTGACAGTGGCATATTGACTGTATTTCAGCAACTACTAAAATTGGGAATACTTTTAAATATTGTTAATCCAACATTAGCGCAAATGTAAAATAAAAACTATTTTTTACAAACGAGGTTGAATTGGGGTGTCGAAATTTCAACATCCGATACGTCAATTGAGTACGAAGTATCATATTAAACTTTCTAGAACAGTTTATTTTTATATTCCGACCAACTTTCGGGTTATTTTAAAAAATGATTATGTAAAGTGCCAATTGTATCAAAACTTCCGCATCTGCTCGCTGCAAAGTTTATTATTTCCGTTTAATTTACGGTATCTACAGTTTTCTAATAGGTTGGCATTACCGTAGGCTAACCGTAGTAAAAAATTAAAATAGTCATTCGTAATTTAAAATAGAAACATTAGGTTTCGAACATTGCCGTTGCATAGTTCGTGTTTAAGATCGAGTTAACAAAGAAAATATATTACATTATGTATGATCTAAAAAATATAATATTTATTATATTTAGCATGTACTATTTATAATGTATAATAATAAGGGACTGAAGGCAATTATCGCGGCGAGTTTTGATTATATAATTGAAATCTGGGTAGTATTATAAAAAAATGCACCTTGATTTCTGTTGATCAAAAAATATTAAACATATAAATTAAAACACATAACTATCTAAGCTTTCACCAGGAACTATATCCAAATTACGTGCATAAATATCGTATATCTTTCATATTTTAGGGTTCCGTACCTTAAAAGGAAAAACGAAACCCTTATAGGATCATTTTGTTGTCCATCTGTCTGTCTGTCTGTCAAGAATCAAATATCTATACCTATAATCCCTTCGAGCATTTGAAAAAATCAAACTTCTAAGTCGACGCAATCAAAAGATACGGCTGTGTATGCCTCATTTGTGCACTCGCAAGGGAATAAAAACCTATAGGGTACTTCCCGTTCGCCTAGAATCATGGAATTTGGTTAGAGGCAATGTCATGTAGCACAAGGAAAAAATCTGAAAATCGTAAATTTGTAGTTCCCATCACAAAAAAAAAAACTTTATTTGCGAAAATAGTTTTTTACGGAACCCGAAGAGCGCGAGTCAGAAAAATCGACAGTTAGATTTATTTTTCAAAGCACAAAATTTTACACATTGATGCGCGGAATTGTCAGTCGGCATTGCCGTATTTTATTGAATTTACTCGCAACTAAGCATATAATGAAAGCTAAACCCGGGTAGGCCAATCTATTCAAGATTTGAATAATTTCATAAGTAAAAATTTACAACTTCAACATGGCTTTTAAAAATGCCTTTAATGAGCCTTTAAAGACTACGTATCTACGCGTTTACCACAACGTTCTCCCTTATTTGTGCTACAGGCGTAGAAAGCTGTAGTATATACTAATATAAAAAGTTGATCTTACCTGTAAATGAAAGCGCTGATCACAGATTTCAAGTATGAAAAAGCTCAAATAAAATTTACTTTTGATAAACAGCCGGTGTATTGATGATGGCACTGAAGCGAATCCGCGTTCATAAAACTTTAAAGTATTTTCGTGAACTTAAAGATAAATCCATGGTAGCATTGACTTGAGTATCTTACTTACCTACTAGACCAAGATAACCATTTCTTACGAAATTGTAGTCTGATAATGTTATAATACGATAATCGTTAAACCACGGTCAATTCTTGAACAAAGTTTAAAAGGAGATAATAAATCATTAACAATTGCTTATTTAACGTGGCCACTAGTAGGATACATCAACTTTTAAAAATGAAAACAGTTTTCGTAGCAATTATTATTGCCTATGGTATAGCGATATCATCCGCATATTCTTCTACGGGTAAGTTTTAAATATACATGAAAACTAGTATTTGTTCGTATTTAAGTAAGTTTATGTAATAGTTGTATACCTGTGTAAGCATACCTGTAGGTACCAAATTGATTAATTTGTAACGCTGGTATATCGAGAATTTTCTTTTATCCCTAATTGTGGGATAGAAGATCTCCAAAGACTTTAGAGTCAAATTCAAACTCAATTACATTTGGGAAATCCTGCCGATTTTTCACAAGGAGAAAAAGAGGGTATAACGATAGTTAAAAATGAGCTGCCTGCGATTATAGAAGTAGGTAACACCTTCCACTTAGCTACACACAACGAAGACTTATTTGTTTTTAACAAAATCAACTAGCAAATACGTAGCTTTGCTTAATCTGTGACTAGATGGCGCTGCGTAATTTATTGAAAAACATTTGTTTAATTACTCATTGATTAACTTATTTTTCATGTGATTTTTATACTTTATATTATAGTATGTGTATATACATATATTATGTATATGTATATATATACATATTATGTTTATACATATACTATATATATATATATATATAGCGTGTATTATAATATTAATGCTTGTAACAAAAAAAATTCTGTGTAATAAAAACAGCGCTATAGCTTTTTAAAACTCCCACATCAGTGTTCTGAAACGTTAGCTAGCATTATTAAACATTCATTAACATTCAATATAATTCTCAGTCTAAATTACGAAATTACATCGATGTTACAATGTTTTTTGTACATGACATTTCTTAACGTTATGTTACATTCTTGAACATTATAAAACTTAATTATATATTAGTTTAGAACTATTTAAAATAATAACCTTAATAATAAAAAACATTCACAATTATGACGTACTAACTCTTCCCGGCATTGAAAGAATGAGGGAAGTTTAAGAACGGCATTGTATTGAAATATGGGAGGAAACCCGCTGACTTGATATCTACTCAAAGCTCAAGCTTTTAAGTAGAGACTGTCATAGACACAAACGGGGAATAATAATATGATAATTTGAGATTTTTGACTTTTTTATATTTGCATTGCAGAAATTCCTATGTATTTTTTGCAATGCATAAATGCACACATATAATTAAGTGCGTCACTCACATAATGCGACTTTCCTTGACTGAAATGCTAATGAGATTATATTTTAATTTGGTGCTTGTACGCTACAAAGTTTTTATTCAGCTTTGAAACATATTTTTGTCGAACACTTCGAGTCGTGCTAAAACTTTACATGTATATGTGGTTTAAATGAGCTATGTTATTTCCAATAATCATTTTGTTATAGAGCTTTTCGAAAATTACTGGTACTCAAATAGAATATAATGAACGCTTCAAATAATGAGTTTTGTTTTATTATGTTTTATGTATTAACAACTCCGCACCTAGTAGGTACTCCGCATTTGAACCTAACTCCTCACTCTCAGAAGTCATTCGCGAGTAATTAAGGGTAGCATCCTCCATACTGCACGAGGTTAAGTGTCCCCCTATTGCCACGTTCCGTTACTGTAATTTGTCGGTCATCGGTTCAAACCCGACGCCTCCCTGTTTTTGTGATGCTAACTCGTTCCCGAGTAATTAGCACAGTTAGCGAAGACACTCTGGTTTGTTATGTACTCTGCCTTCACTTGAGCAGATATTTCGAGACTCTTAACGCAGTGGTAAAAAGTACTTTTACTTTGAGACCACCGCTCGTGGGTTCGATTCCCATACAGGACAAACATGTGTGTGCATAAACATGTCTGTTTGTCTTGGCCTGTGTATTTTTAAGAATGGAAAGGCGAATCTAAGCAGCCCGTCTGGGGAAAGACCTCTACCTCAAAGAAAACCGCAGCCAGATGACAACTTCCTAGCTAGAGGGTTGTTGACATCACTCTAACGTAGGAAGTGTTAGAGTGATGTCAACAATAAGCTCCCTTAGAAATTCCTTAAAGTTGCTGTGTTAGCAGCAAAATTATCGCGCGAGTGAGACTTAATGTATTGCAAGCGTTCATAGGCAGCAGTAACTGCTTTAGGTGGGCCATATGCTTGTATGGCTTCTGACGTTCTATAAAAGAAGCTTACTTCCTCGCCTACTGCCTTGTATATGTATGTATGTCTTATATCAAGCGCACGGATTTTTTTCCGATACATATTTATAACCCGACTCAGACCGCCTTGCAAATATGTTCAAGGGTTTCATTCAATCTGTGAAATTTCTTACTTTTTAGTTAATGATTCAGAGGTTCGTACCACAATTTTAGATTAGATTCAACTATAATTGTATTCTCATTTTATTATGAATATAGTTGTTATTATAAATACTTATTGTTCTTTTGCTTCTATCCCTATCAATCATTTTACCGAAAAAAAATTAAAATTCTATCTTTTTACAACTAAAGAGCTTTATTTGCATGAAGATTATGATTATTTCTGAGCTTTTAAGTAATGTTTCGTTTGTAGGTAGATACTGATCAATCTAAGCTGCTAAATAGAACTGTATGTAAATACGTACGAAGTTTGGCTTAAAATTTCCCTTGCACTGGGTATGGCAGAGAGAGCATGAAAGTAGAATAAATGCGGTCGAGATGAGAGCATTGCGCAAAATTTGTGGCATAACGCTTGCTGCCCGCGTTCATAACGAAGACGTGAGAGAAAGAGTTGGTCTAAAAGAGAATGTCGGTGTTAAGATAAGAAAGGGCATGCTCCGTTGGTTCGGACATGTAGAAAGAATGCGGGACGAAAGAATGACGAAACAGATATACAATGCAAAAGTGGAAGGATGTAGGAGCCGAGGAAGGCCGAGACTAACCTACCATGACCAAATTGGTCGTGTTTTATCAGAAGGTGATGTCAGAAGCCCCAGGAACCGGCGAGCGTGCATGAAAAGAGCTATGAATGTCACAGAAGCGAGTGAAGTATGCAAGGACCGCGTCTTATGGCGCTCGGTTCTCTCTGCCTACCCCGCAAGGGACTTGGCGTGAAGATATACTCGTACATACATACATACACTTTCGATAGATATTGACATAATTTATAGACAAGGAGGAAGAGCACTTATCAGTTGCGAGATTTAAACTAGGAACACAAAGCCACGTATTGCTGTTCCTATATTAAAATGATATTAGTAACGATCAGAATGTTATTGAAATGAGAAAATGGGAAAATCAACCTTGCTGTTTTATGACATGCAAATGACCTTTTAACGTAGGGTGTTAGACCACATTTTTGGGCGACGTACACGGACCATGTGCTTAATTTATTCTTCTTCTTACATATAAATGTTATGTTGACATAATAAAATAACGAATATTAAACTGACCGTCCTGATACTTTCACGTTATGAAACTGGCTTCTGATAAGATTATTTTATCCTTTTCCAGATCATCGCAATTCATTAAAACTTAGAGAGCCGTCAAATTATGCAATAATTCATAAACTATTTGAAATGATAGCAGACCTGATAAAAACAGGTAACAAAGAATTGGATGTACCAATTTGGGATCCCTACCAATCCAATTACACGAAAATCGACATATCAGGAAAATGGTACAGGTAAATACCTATAAACATTATACAAATTATACCAAATGTCCCTAACATTACAATAATTGTATTATATATTTTTTCTTTCTTATAATTATGTACAGATGCAATATAGTATTTATATATATATAGTATACATTTCACAACACAACACACACACACACACACACACACACACACACACACACACACACTCCTTACACACACACATTGACACGAAGAGATATTTCACCTTAAAGTTAATTTTCTAACATAAAGTGTACCTACTTGTGGATTTTGATTTTGTATAATCTAGTTAACATAATGTGAATAATTACCGAAGAGCGGAGTTATCTAACACAAGTATTTTATACTTAAATGGTAACTCCGGAATCTGCTAAAATATGATGTACCATGTTATTGAAATAAACAATTTTATTTTTTATTTTATTTTTAAATACCTCAATAAAAGAGTTTAAAGTAACCTCTTTTTTAATTCATACTTCAATATATAGATGATTTCCAATATAAATATTGATATCAATAATCCTGTAAGTAAATTAAATAGTAGTAATCAGTAAAAACTTCATATTTACTTAATTTCATTGCAATTTTAATAGTTTATAATATTATTTATAATAGTTATATTATGTATTTGCTATTGAAATATAAATATTATCTTTCTTTACTTAAATTTAAAGTACTTAATATATTTTAGCTATACTTAACGTTCATGTGTTTAGTTATGTTTGTAAAATTTTTCGGAATTAATAATAATTAGATCATCCAAACTTTCGTGTAAATGTTAGCCACTGTGAGTAATTACGTCTAGGTATTTAAAAAAAAATGGGTGTACCCGCGTGAGAAGTTATGCTTATTTGGCATCATTAAATAACAATATTTTAATTTATTTCAATAAATAATACATACGGATAGTTAACCTCAATTATATTGGAGCACTTGAAAAAGTATATAATCACAATTTTATTCACTAATATTTACGAATAGTAAATAATATTAATCAAAATATTCAATTTAAAGCACTACTGAATATAATTTATTAGCACTTGATCGCTTCCGGTACCGATTAGGTACAATCCGGTACAAACGTAGATGCATGCCGCCGCGCCGTTGCCATGGCTACTCCGACCGTTGCCATGGCTACTCCGGCCGTTGTGTTACAGTGATGCGCGCGCATCTTAAAATTTCACTCTCATACTTTTTTCATAACGCGCTTAAAGAAGTATAACTTCAAAAGTTATGACATCTGCTTAAGAACTATGGTTAATTTCTAAATTTGAATTGTAGAACTAAGGAAATGGGTATTTTTAGAGTTCACCAAAATCATATTAACAACAATAAACCCGTCTAAAGATCAGTCTTTCAAATTACGTAGAATTCTAAATATTATATTTACTATGTAACATTTTTTTTTTAAATAACATCGCTGTTTTTGTGACCAAAACAAATTGCGCTTTATTTTCGAATACGAATCTTAAAATCTATTAATGTTTCTGTGTAAAGATTTGTAATCCATCCACTGAACCGTGATGGATAACCTGCAAAGAAATAGGTAGGATTAGGTGTCGAACACTGTATGGGAGTGAAGAATAAATAATAATAGAGAATTAGTTAAGTCTTATGTTATACATACTTGTAATTGTATTAAGGCAAACGCATTGAGGTTTAAACAAGCAATTGCGAACCATTGTCATGTAAAGGCTACATTGAAAGCGACGGTTTTATGCGCCCAAGTTTACAATTACAATTGCAGGTACATGTATGGCATGCGATACATGCGATATTTTTTTTATTTTTTATTAATTGTCATACTTAATCAAAATTTCGGGCCCTAGAGTCGTATCTTAGTATTACGATATGCGTATTATATTTACATCAATCAATGATTTGCGGGCAAGTGCGATGAAAACAAAATGTTACAAGCTGTGAATTTTAGGGTTTCGTACCAAAATGGCAAAAAAGCACTATATGCTCATCTCTCATAGTGACATATTTCAATAAGTTATGCTTTCGATTTGAAATATGAAATAGTTTTAAATATTCCTATCTACCTTATTACAAATATGTACTATGTGTAGAAAAAATGTAGTACAGTCTTGACACTCTTCTCGCATCATACATTGCACAATCAACTATTAATTATTGTGTTTAATATTTCCCTGAAATAATATTATACTTATGTAAAATTGCCAAAACTTTTCCGTACAATTCACCTCAGTACTAAATAGTTTTTTTATTTATTTAGCACCAAAGCGAACATCACCCATGGAACGTTCTCAGGCCTAGGAGACTTTTATGTGGCGAAATCTGATTTCAACACGAGTGATCTATCTCTTGACAACAAAATCATATTTCCACAATTAAAATTTTTCGCAGGTATGAAGTTGGATATAATAATTAGTTTGTCTTACACAGTTCTTTACATATCACCTAACTTTTTTATTTGGTCTGAGACCTACGGTATAATATTTGATGTCATTATTGTACCAATATGCTTATGTGATTTGTTCGTAATATTTTATTGACAATTTTAAAAGAGATCTATTTTAGCAAGTTTCTTTCAGCATTTCTTCTTCGCCAATGGCTGATTATCGAAATGCTTACAGATTATAAAACGTAATATAAGAGAATTGAATGAGATACATAAATAAGATTATATTTCAAAAAATGTAAGACATGTCTAAGTGAAGAATTTTTATCTTTATCTTTTTATCAATGTATAATGATTTGATTTGTCGAGTGATTATTGGAATGAATATATCGTCATTACGGTTCCGCATATTAGGCTGCCGAACACATGCACAATAACGCTTAATACTCTCTTTTGTAATAGCCCAGTACTAATAATCCTCCAGATCCCATTTCAATAGCTCAATTATTTCCAACACATTTGCAATAGTCCCAATACCTGTCGTGACCTGTTCGTGCTATATCCTCCTATTGATATCCCTTACAGCAGGTCACAGAGGGTATAATACATTATATCATTGTTTTCGAAGGGGCCTCTATGCGTTGGATTCATATCCCCGCGCACGCCTATCAAATGACCGGGTATAAAACCCATGAAATATGAGAAATATCCGTTGTGGATAGGAATAAATTAAATAGATTTTTGTTGAGTTCAGTGGGCCGATTCTACTAAAAACTGCAACTGCACTGCAGCGCGGCGTGTGTCAAAATGCGTACATTTTGACGTTTCGGTATTCTGTTAAACGATCTGACAGCAGCGACGTTGCAGGTATGTTGCAGTAAATGAATCGCTATTCTGTTAAAAACCTGCACTTCAACTGTACGTTTCCTGCAATATAATCATATTCTGATAAATTGTTTTGACATTTGTATACCGGTGACAGATGTTTGGAAGGAGTTTACTTACAGTTTGGTTAACGTTACTCTTGAGCAACTTTTGCGAAGTGAAATTAATATTCTGAGGAAGTGAATTAAATTTGCTTTGTTTTGGAAGATGTTTGTGGATAATTATAATTAAGTAAAGTGGGCTAATTCTGCTAAATAACTGCAACTGCACGTTTACGCCTGTCACTTGAGTCGTGCAGGAATAGTGCAGTACCGATAGGTGTATTCTACTAAAATTTCCTGCATTGCAACTGCGCTGGAACTGCGCGTATGCTGCACTGCAACGGCACTGCAACTACGCTGCAACTGTGCGTATCCTGCAAGTAAACTACTTAAAACCTGAAATGTTGCCATATTTCAATCTAATAAAACTGAAATTTTATTTAATGTTGACTCCTATAGTTTCACTATTGACCTTGGTTGCCGGAGTGGAGGTATTTCTAACCGAAAAGAAGCTTTACTTAATTATATTTATCCATAAACATCTCCCAAAACAAAGCAAATATAATTCACCGCCTCAGAATATTAATTTCACTTCGCAAAATTTGCTCAAGAGTATCGTTAACAAAACTGCAAGTAAACTCCTTCAAAACATCTGTCACCGCTATACAAATGTCAAAACAATTTATCAGAATACGATTATATTGCAGGAAACGTGCAGTTGCAGTGCAGGTTTTTTAACAGAATAGCGATTCATTTACTGCAACATTCCTGCAACGTCGCTGCTGTCAGATCGTTTAACAGAATACCGAAACGTCAAAATCTACGCATTTTGACACACGTCGCGCTGCAGTGCAGTTGCAGTTTTTAGTAGAATCGGCCCACAGTTGCAGTTATTTAGAAGAATTGGCCCACAGACTTTCTTTATTTTTCAGATTACTATGAAATGGAGGGGAATCTGTGGGAAGCATTGCCATTAACTGGTCGAGGCAGGGTACAGTAAGTAAAACATATACGTGCGTACCACTTGCCTTATGTGTGTATGTATACTCATTCGTCGATGATAGTACCTACGAGACTGTCTGCATTGGACTTGTGTATACATAAGAGAACTCTCAATAAAATAACTGTCAGTTCTGAATTATACAGTGCAATTATACAGTCTTTAACTCTATTCTTAAGATCGCAACATAACATACAACTTATCTACTACATAGAAAGGTACACGTGCATTAAGGGCGCAAAAGTGGTGTCTCCGCTGTACTTTGCGACTTTATATCTCGCGATGGCGCAGGGCGTCGACGCGTCTTGTTACGCAAAGCGTAGTACCTCCATCATTTTCATTCAGACTTCGTGTAGAGTTGACACAGTGCAATTAATATAACGATGCGTCTCGCGGCGTCACCATGCATCTCGCGGCGTCACCATGCGTCTCGCGACATTGCCATGCCCACCCCGTAATAAAGCGACAAGTTTTGACCTCACAGATTAAAAATTTTAATTAAAAAAATTATACATCGTCATTATTTTTTTTGCAGATTCGAAGTAGACTACATAACAACATCAAGCAAGGTATACTTGAAACCTTCAAATGATGGAAAAGCCATACTGATCGATAAAATTGAAAATCCACGGTTCTACATCAAAAAAGTGATTGTAAGTACCTACACATACCTACCGTCTATAACATAAGGTGAAATGGCAGCATAAGTGACATTTAAAAAAAACGGTCAAGTGCGAGAACGACTTATTGCTCCGTACAATTCCTGGACATATTAATTGTTATTAAGTTGTGCATCTATCACTACAAAAGTAAATGCTTAAAGAATTATAAGAGTTGTAATTAGGGATAACTAACACAGGATCGTCTGATTTTAAAACCGCATGACTAAATTTGATTGTTATTGCTCTTTGATAATTAAAAATATAGTTAATAGATTCAGGCGTTATTTTGCGAAAATCAAATTTACATGCAATTTGATCAAACCTGCATCTTATATTTTATTTTTCAGTCCCATACAGAGTTCGATAAAAACTTCGACGACATCCTGAACGGCATGATCGCAGATCTCTTAGCAGGCTACCTGTCACGATTCAATGGATTGATTACAAATCTTTACACCGAAACATTAATAGACTACATGAATGTCATTCTGGCAAAATTCGAAACTTGGCAGATTCTCTCTCCAATACTATAAAATGTCTGTCACCTGCTGCAATAAAATGATTAATTAAAAAAAAACTTAATTTTATTTTGTACATACACCTGGTCAAAAATACGTCACGTATCACTGAAACAAATAAACTGGCTCCTGTAGGAGTATTGACATTGTCATATTCGAAACGAAATCAAAGAGTTTTCACTCTGTTTTCATACATTTTCAGTGATAACTTTTGCCTCACTGACTCCCAAAACTTCTCTAGTTCTTGAGCACACGCTGAGCTTACGGGAGCGTATGCTGCAACTAGAAATACTTGCGTGATGTCCAGTTTCATATGAACCTCTTACACCAGTGGGTAAGCGAGAGGGGAGTACGATACCTAGCATGATCGTCCTGGTCTACCCCAGAACATATCATTCCACCGGGCAGATCATCGGTGTAGCTCCCCTTGCGCTTGGTCTCTGATACAAAGCATCTAATGGTCTCTCATTCATTACGTCCATCAGCTCGTTCATCTTATCATTCAATTCACCCCTCACATTCGACGTGCCTATGTAGCACTCGGCTCTCCTGGAATCGTCGCAATTGGCGCTGCGTGGTGGGTGGCGCCCCCCACCGCCGCATGCACCTAAGTACGCCCCGTCGCGTCGGTTCGGTGCGCGTCGCCTCCGGGGGACGCACATCACGTCATCATCATCACACACGTTTTCGGGCCAGAAATGCAATCTAATCTAAAAAAGCTGTGGCACTAACCATCTTTCAACGCAGGCATTACGATTGTGACGCACAGCGAGATGTCTGGCATTCATCGCCCTGTCTTGACGTTGACAAATTTGGTCTTTTTAAATGAAGATAGCATAGAATATCTTCTTAGAAGAATACCAACGTGCATCTGATGCGATGAAGATCGGGACCATCAAATTACAGTACTATATCTATTATAAATATAGCAAAAAAAAAAAATATATTCAAAGTCAAAGTCAAAATCTTTTTATTCCGTAAAAATGGCTACATTTGTTTGGAATCGTCACAATTTTTTTCCCTACCGTGCAGTTCATGACTAGGTTCATGACTAGGTACTGATAAAAATACTGCCAAAAAACTCAGGCATCCCTCTTTTGGTATCCAAAGAAATTTACATAATTTATTAATTACATTATAATTGGATCGACTCAATCCCAGACATTTTTATCATTAATATAGTCAGATACTTTATAATATGCCCTGCTACACAATTTGGCTTTAATAGTAGTTTTAAATTTGTTTATTGACAATTCTCTTATATTGCTGGGAAGTTTGTTATAGAACCGTATACATTGCCCCATAAAAGAATTACTTATTTTGTGGAGACGGCTTGCATGTAACACAAGATTATGCTTATATCTAGTATTTATGTTATGAGTATCACTCTTTTTACAAAATGAGTCTATGTTTTTATGGACATACAAAAGATTTTCATAGATATATTGCGATGCGACTGTTAGAATATTTATTTCTTTGAATTTTTCTCTAAGGCTCTCCCGGGGACCAAGTTTGTAGATAGCTCTTATGGCTCTTATCTCCGCGGAGTTACCCCAAAGAAGAATTCCGTATGACATAATACTATGAAAGTAGCTGAAATAAACTATTCTAGCCGTATCAACATCAGTGAGCCGTCTAATAGTTTTCACTGCATAGGCTGCAGAACTTAGTTTTCCTGATAATTTTTCAATTTGTGATGTATAATATTACCTCTTTAGCAAAATAATAACAAATATAGTTCAATCATCATTATTATTATTTATTCTCTTGCCCTTTAATTTCGTACTCACACACTATATAGTAATTTATTGGCATTGACACATAGACTATTTTAATTAATGTGTTGTTTGAACAGGGAGATGAGTGAGAATGAGATAGGTATTCATCATAACAGTGAAATTTGTATAAACACTGTAAGGTATAATATAAAGATTTTATAGGCACGAAGGATTTATAATAATAATGACTAATTGCTAACTATGGGTCATTTATCTACGTCTTATCATTTGTTTGTAATTGTCGGTATCAACATCTATCTAAAACTAATCACAAAATCATGCCTCATATCGATTGTTTGTCACTTTCACACAAATCCTGTAGATACCTACATGTTATTAACTAGCTTTATACCCCCTACCTACCTAGAATTTGAAAAATATCTTTTTGCATTTGATAAGCCAATTCTTGAGGAAGGTTATACAAACGTCACGGTACGACCTTTAGAAGCCGAAGAAAAAAACCGTCCCTATGGAATACAGCGATACGCACGCCCGCGCGTACGAAGTCACGGGGTGCAGCTAGTAATGTGTAAATGCTTACATATAATGTAACATATTAGGTACATTATGTTAATATACAAATATTATAATAGTGTAAGTGGCATACTATCTTATTATCCCATAATTAATCTCACCTACATTTTTCCAAGTAGTGATAGCAGTTTTGCGTGAAAGACAGCTATATCTATTACTACTATATACAGCTATATCTAGTATATAATATTGCTGATGGTAATGTCCGCACCACCGCTTTCATGGAATTTGTAGAGTTTAGGTGGTGCGAGCACTTCGGACAGACAGACACAAACAACCTCTACCATAATATGTTTAATTGTATGTATAATCAGTATTTTTGGTTAACTGCCTATACCTAGCACGAGACCGTAACAAAATAACAGTTTCAAAGGGTGATGTGATGTACCTTTAAATAAGCAGAAAACTGCTAATTTGATGTGTTAGCAACGTCACTTGACGAAGGCATCTTGCGCTCACAAAAACGTGTCTTAACGCCTAAATATCTAAAAGCGTATATATAGAATCTATATATATAGAAGAATATTTTAAACAATTAGCCGACAATTGCGGATATGTTGATCCGCGGCGAACTAGCCAATAAAAGCCGCACGTTCTACTTTACCCGCTGACCTTTAGCGGTGAATTGAGTTACTACATAATATCGATCTCATCGATCCTCCATAGGTTATTATTTCTTTCATTGCGAGCGTTAGACTTCTGTAACCGCTTCCATCAGGCCGCTTGTATACTTGTTAACAGCCAGCTCGGTGACGATCAATCTTGACGAGCTCGGTGGATCAGTCGTGAATGACGCGACTTTCACACCACCGCTCGTGGGTTCGATTCCCACACGAGGCAAACATTTGTGTGCACGAACATGTCTGTTTGTCTTAGTCTGGAGTTTTTAAGAGAGGTAAGGCGCATCAAAGCGGCCCGTCTGGGGAAGTACCTCCACCTCACAGAAAACCGCAGCCAAATAACAACTCCCTAGAGGGTTGTTGTGTTCCTGCGTGTGAGTGAGGTCACCAGTAAGCTCCCAAGGAGTTGCTGTGTAAGCAGCAGAGGAGGCATCGCGCGAGTGATACTTAATATATCGCAAGCGTTAATAGGCTACGGTACCCGCTTTACATCAGGTGGGCCGTATGCTTGTATACCTCCCGACGTAGTATAAAATAACCATACAAAAAAATCTTGATATACCTAATCTTCTATATATAAAAGGAGAAGCTGACTGACTGACATATCAACGTAGGGCCTAAACTATAAGGGTTAGAAACTTGAAATTTTGCACAGGGGTTCCTTTTATAACGTAGGGGAGCACTAAGAAAGGATTTTTGGAAATTCATCCCCTAAGGGGTAAAACGGGGGTGCAAATTTAGTATGAAACTTTGCCGTTTTTGAAGTTATTCGAATGAAATTCAGCATGAAGTTTCTTTATTGGACGGCATGAAACATGAGTAAAGTATTTTTTTCAAAATTCATCCCTTAGAGGGTTAAACAGGGGCGCAAAGTTAGTATGAAACTTTGCCGTTTTTGAAGTTATTCGAATGAAATTCAGCATGAAGGTTCTTTATTGAAAGGCATGAAACACGAGTAAAATATTTTTCTCAAAAATCATCCCTTAAGGGCGGTAAAATAAAGTTAGTATGAAACTTTCCGTTTTTGAAGTTATTCGATTGAAATTCAATATTAAGGAGTTTCATTGAAAGTCATGAACCAAATGTAAAATATTTTTTTCTAAACTAATAAGTATAAAAGATTTTCGTTTTTACCTACATTATCGGATTCGAACCTGTCGAACTGTTTAAAATTTAAAACCTCCCCGACAGTCCAGAAAGTCAGGTCGTCATTCGCCCTTTCATTTCAGTGCTGGACCAATTTTCACCAAACATAGCTAAGAACACTCCCGACTAATACACGTTTCAAATAAAAAAAAAAAACTAAATCGGTTCATCCGTGCGGGAGCTCCGATGACACAGAAAGACTCAGAATCAGAGAGATGGCGCCATAAGCCAAATTGAAACGCGCTATGGTTTCTTTTGTAGCTCATTAAGTATAGACCTCAGTGATGACTTTTAGTCCCTAGTCCGGTGACGTAGTGACAGCCCACGCGGGGATAACTACATAGTCAGGTCAAAAAAAAAAAAAAAAAAAAAAAAAGACTTTTAGTCCGGTGACGTAGTAACAGCCCACTCCGGGCTACGTAGTCAGGTCAAAAAAAAAAGATGATTTGAATGTTCTAATTCGTACTTCAACGTAGCGTAGGTGATGATCACCTTGATTATTATAACAAAAAAAATTTGTTGCAATATTTGGATTAATTATTACTATTTATTCTATTTTTAGTACAGAGTCGGCAACGCACGAGTAACAACCCTGATGTTGCAAATGTCCATAGACTAGGCTAACGGCTTACCATCAGGCAGACCATATGCTGGTTTATAAAAATATTTATGGAAACAAGATCTCCTCTTTCCATAATACTAAATTAAGAGATTGGTAATATTAAGAAATTGCCTACAATACGACGTCTTATCACAATCTAAGGCGGATATCTATATATATAAAACTGGAGTTCCTGACTAATTCACTTACTCATCAACTCTGTAGCCAAACTCTTGAACCTAGAAAGCTGAAATTTTGCAATGAGGTTACTTTTATAAACCTCACGAGAGTGAAGAGGGGCTTGACAGTTTGTATGGAGTTGAAAAAATATTTCAAGTTAGTGACTTTATACATTTATATTAGAAACTTTATACAGATACTTTTTATTAAAATCCAAAAAAGGTAGTTTCGAAAATTCCACCCCGGGTGTTATGGAGGTCAAAAGTATTTCTTGAACTAAAAGTTGAATTATTAAGAAATTGTTATTTATTAAAGTGAGCTACTTTAGACTGTAAATATACTCTCAATCAAGACGTCAAATAAGTAATTTCAGCGTTTTTCAAAATTCCACCTTTAGGGGCTGAAAGGGGGGTTGACAGTTTGTATGGAGCAGAAAACTTTTTGAAGTTAGTGACTTGAGACTTTGTATATACTCTGTATTAGAATCCAAAAAAAAATTGTTTCAACGTTTCCAAAGTTCCACCCTTACCGAGGTGAGGTGGGGTGAAAAGGGGGTTGAAATTGTGTTTGAACGAGACGCTAATCTATATTAATAGAAATGGAGTTCCTGTCTAATTCACTGACTCACCAATAGGTTCCTTTTGTAATGCATATGAGAGATAAGGAAGATTTTTTTGAATTTCAACCCAGGCAGATATGTTTTTAAGTGTCTTGAAACTTTTATGTTTTTAAAATAGGCAATGTTGAGAATAAAGAGGTGCTTTGAGTGTATACAGCCAGTATCAAATAGTTAATGAAAGCCGAACAGGCCGTGACATATCTTCATTACTACACAAATAAGGATATTTGATACTTTTACTAACTATTTAATGCCGACTGTACTAAAAAATAAGAAGTAAAATAAAAGTAAGTAAAACTGCTGAAATTCCAAAATCTACGCGTGCGAAACCGCGGGCATAAGCTAGTACTTAATATACTGATAAAACAAAATCAATGCCATATTGTATAGGTACGATCAATTACAATCATCCAGTAATAATTCCGTAGTGATTATACTGATAAATACGGCATTTGTTTACACGACACCTGTATTTTATCTGAACTCGCGAAATCGGTCGTGATCGGCGAAATCTGTTCCGTTATCCGATTAATAATTAAAGTCTTATTAAGCGCTTTTATTAAGGCCCAGGACAGTAGTTGCTGTACGGCATTGCGACTGTAAGGTAAGAAACCGAGTCATTATATATTTTTTAAAGACTGTAAGCATATATATTAGTGATTACAATGGAAAATCGAGGAGCTGTGTCTTTGGATAGTGTCAAATTGTGTCTTTGTGGAGTAGGTAATCATTATAGAGGACGTTCGTAGGAAGACATTCTAACCGTCGTTGTGGGTATCATCGGGTCTAGCAGCTGTCGAAAGATGTCTTCAGCCATCTCCTCGGGTTGCGTTAAGATACTGGAATTTACTTTGAACATTACATAGTGAATCATTGGCAAAAGTGGCGGAAAATTCTGTAAACCCGTTCGAATAGTAGGAGATCCGTAGAAAACATCCTAATTGTACTAATTTCTGCAAATCGATGTGTTTCCCATAAACCAGTCACAGTTTCAACACCAGACAGCCTAAGGTGAAGATGATTCAGATCGTTTTTTTTTTCAGGAACACCGTTCCTATATGAAATCTATATGTTTGTCTACGTGTGCGTTTGTCTGTGAGTTTGTCTGTGTGTGCGTTTTTTCGAATATTCGAATTTTGACTTCAGATTCGAATTCAGTATAAAAAAGTAGAATAGGAATGTTCAGGAACACCGTTCCTATTTCTTAAGGAACATGGTCAAAATGGCAGCCTTTTTTTTTTTAATTTTTGAATTGTTATATAATTGAAGAGCCAGGTGTTCCTCTGGCAATGCAAGCTTGCGCATTCTCAACTGGTTTATTTTGAATACTGCACTTCGATCGGTCGAATGACGAACGCCATTGACATGAACAGCTCCATAATATCATACTCATATTACTGTATAGTTACGTATACAACGACGTAGAGGTTGAGATTAGGTTTCATAGATTTTATTACAGAAGCCTTCAACCTTCATCATCCATCACCATGGTACCATATTTTGGATTTTCATAGTCGAAATGTCATGTTTCGCTTCGATAATCTTAACGATTGAAAGTGGTTCAATTTCGATTCTTTATATTACATAATAAAAGCATGTTGTAAAGCCATATGTTTTGATCCGAAACATATATTAGGTATTCTATTAGTGTGCAATATTTCATCCTAATTCATTCAGCTCCTCAGGCAGAGACATTTATTAAATGATGACGATAAGCTATATTTCAATTCATACATACACTAATACAATTTGAAGAAAAAAGTCATGTCAATCCATGTTTGCCTAAACATGAAATGTTCAATGCCAATGTCATTCGATTGTTATTACTACCAATTTGTCTGATAAAATCATACACAATTACCATATTAAATTACTTATATTTCTGACCGTTGGCATGAGAAGCCGCGTCATAGCATTTCTAAACGCGTTATCAAATTGTACTGAAACACGGCATGTAAAAACAGTTGGTAATTTCTACCACTATTTTTCTTAAAGGTATATATAGCTGTCGATTCAGATTTGTAAAGATTACGTAATCATGGATATAATAGATTGCATAACATACATTTAAGGAGTTTACTAATATGCTATGGTATGATCATTTTAATAATTATTTGTTTGGCAGCATTTTTTTAATTATTTATATCATTCAGTACCAAACAATATAAATATACGAAAAAATTTGTGTATTAGTCGATTATCCGATATGGAAACTTAGCAAGCTCAATATATTTTCCAGGATGAAACTGTTTCTAGTGTTAATGCTCTGTGGACTAGCGGCCGCCGCTGTGCCCCGCACTGAGCAGAGCGACCCCGTCCAGAACCAAGGTAAGCTTTGCCTCCTGCCTGTAGCTAACCCTACAAACAGTATATGAATTATTTAATAAATATATTGAAATTGTAGGTACTGCAAGATTACAATACAATACTATGCTGTAAAAGTACTGTAATATTGGTGTTTATTCTTCTTGTCTACGTCTAAGGTTAAATAGTAGGGTTATTTTGTATCAATTAATGTAACACGGCTTTGAATAAATAAAGAAAATCTTTAGTTTTTTAGTTACTATATTGTGATAGCCCAGTGGATGGACCTCTAAAAGTCTACTGACGGATTAAAGGTCGTAGGTTCGAAACCGGTCGTGTAACTTTGTGTTTTCGGTTTTATGTATATATGTATTTGTCACCTTACAGAAGAAAGATCTGTTTTCCCTCTGAGTTGTGATGGTCTGACAGCAATAGCTCCATGTAAAATTCGGTATCTTCGTCAAATTCTTAGGCTTAAGTCCTAATAGATTAGGAAACGGGATGACGCAGGCAGAAGAGTGCTGTAATAATATTAGTATAGTAGTAATTGCATGCTAATAAAAGAGTTTGAAATCGTATCATAAAGGTTACGTCTTATAAAAGTATGACTGGCGGAAATATTATTATGAGAATATATGTATTTCCCTTTGCGGTGTAGCTGTAGGTGGTTGACGAACAAAAGCTAGAGAGTTCCATTCCCACATGGTATAAATATTTGTGTGCATGAACGCGTCTGTTTGTCTTAGTTTGTCTATTTTTAAGAGATCAGTGCATAAAAGCATACTCGACTGTTGAAGTACCTTCATCTCACTGAAAACCCCAGCCAAATAACAAATTCCTGGTTACATTCCTCGTTACATTCCGACGAGTATATGAGGCTACCGGTAACCTCTTCCTGTACTGCGAGCGTTCATAGGTTACAGTAACCACTTTACAGTTTACAGCAGGTAGACAGCATGCTAATATGTCTCCCGATATTGTATAAATAAAGCCGTCAAATGCGAGTCCGATTCGCGCTCGAGTTCCGTAAAAAAATATTTTCGCAAAAAGTTTTTTTTTCGTGATGGAACTACAAATATACGGTTTTTGGATTTTTTCCTTTACTTGTGTTACATGAAATTGCTTCGTACCAAATTTCATGAGTCCAGGTCAACAGGAAGTAATAGGTTTTGATTCCCTTGCGAGTGTCAAAATATGCGCATAAACGAGGCATAAACAGCCTTATCTTTTGTTTGCGTTGACTTAGAAGTTTTTTTCACTGCTCGAAGGGATTATATATCTGAGTATTTGATATTAATTTCAGCTTGATTTTTTTTTGATTGATTTCCACCCGTTTCTGAGAAAAAGGTCTTGACAGACAGACAAAAAAGTAATCATATAAAAGTTCCGTTTTTCCTGTTCAGGTCCGGAACCCTAAAAAGGTACTTGTGTTATAATTAAATAAAATTCTGTATCCTAAATATAAGAGATAAACAGAAACCCTAATAGTGACACTCATCCGACCGTTGATAGTTTGTAAGATGTGACCAAAAAAACAAACATTGCAATGTCTGTCACGTCCCACGGGTTGTATTGTAAGAATTAAGATAGAAGCAAAACATTATTAGAACGAAGTCCGAGCCACAATTGACATATTTTAGTACTTCTACTTTGTACATTGGTAGATCCGGCCCTTTTGTAGACAAATATTTGTATTAACAAACATTTGTTTACATGAGTGAAGGTAGAAATCCGTCATTCTTATTAAAATAGATGGATTTTATTTAAAAAATATGTTAGTATTTTTAAACTTCTCCATAACGTAACATAAAGCGGGATGTGTGTGCTTTATAATACCCACAGCCGTAACTTTTTAGGAGGATGTAGGAGATAAGGTGGGGATAATGGTCTTCTTCTTCAGCGTTATTCCGTTTCTTAATTGATTAGGATTGGTGGGCTAAAGTATTTGGCGAAGATACTGTTTTTTATTTTGAGCGACTGTCGTCAGACCTCCACAACGTACAGAGAAAACCAGACCTTAGGTTAGGTCACACGTCTTTTGAAATATAATATCTTGGACGTACGGGTTTCCTCACAACACAATGATTTCACCAAAGAACAAGTGATAAATACAAATATGTACATAAATCCGAAAAGTCAAATTTAGTGATACATACCGGGATTCGACCCATGGACCTTTAAGTATAACTATATTTTTCATATCAACTGTACCTAATTATTTCTGATTTTCGCTTTGCATACTTCGTACGATTGGGGATGATAATGTAATAATGTTTCTTACCAGCACAATTTTTTAAACCATCAAATATCCATTTCACAAACTTAGTTAAGTGTAGATATCATCGTCTTTACAGCCGAAGCCAACCTCACTTGCACGCGGCTATGCGTATACGCACGTTTTGTGTATATAACTATACATAATAGCTGTATGTATGTTTGCCATGCACTGTATTGTATTTTAAAGACAAATGTATTTCTTCCTCATCAGAAATCAATTCAGTGGCAAACCACAACTTTTTGATCAACGCGTTGGTCAGACAGCTCATTGCCTACATTCGTTACGTGATCAATAATGGCTCAAATCTCTTCGGCATCCCACCATTGGACCCCTTGGAATTCGACCACTACCACCTCAAGTTACCATTAGGCTTAATCAAGTAAATACTTTCAAATATTTTTTATATCGACGCTTAAGGACGACTCTCTAGGTCTATATTTATGACAGTCTAACCAAACTGAATACATATGTAAGCCACTACCAATGCAACCTATCTATGTATAAATTTATTTATTTAAAACGTTTCGTTATTATGTAGGCGCGGGCGGACATTCGCTCATTTCTGGCTGATGACATTCACATTTTTATTTCATTGTACTTTTTATTTACACCACTAAGGTGGTAAACAGGCATCCAGTCAGCCTGATGGTAAGCAGATATCGTATTCTATCGACAGTTGCAACACCAGGGGTGTCATTCGTGCGTAACGATTCTAAAACTGAATTGGTTTGAAAGAGAATTTCGGTGATAAATTAAAAAGAGGCCTGAAATTTAATTGGACTTGTCGAAAGACTCACTAAGCTAAGACTCACGTGCCATGATCAATTGGCGTTTTATCAGAATGTGATGTCAGGAGCCCTGGGAACCGGCGAGCGCGCCTGAAAAAAGCTATGAATGTTAGAGAAGCGAGTGAAGTGTGTAAGAACCGCGTCTTATGGCGCTCGATTCTATCTTCCTACCCCGCAAGGGACCTGGCGTGAAGATATACATACATACCCGTTTAGACTTATAGTAATTTTTTAAAGTTACGACTGTCCTGGAGTTGGTTTTTATCGATTTTTCAAATATGCGTAATTGTATCTAATATTATTAATAATTAAATTAGATTTATAAGGTTAGGGGACGTAAAAGTTTAGCCTTGAGATAATTTTGAACTTCATTTTTTATTTCAAAATCATTTTTTTTTATTCTAATAGTAACGTAATATAAAATCTTTATTACAGTTTAGATTTAGAACTCACAGATGCGCTTATGACTGGCTTTGGCGGCTTTGTAGTGGACAGAAGCCATCTAGATCTCAGAGAGCTCACTTTCGACTTGGACATAAATGTCCCTCGCATACACATCCAAGCAGGTAAGTTTTACTTCAGCAATTCATTTCAGCCTCACTCAACCTTGTTTTCCTGGGCTACTGCTGCATAAGTCCTACTGGTACATCATTCGTACCGGAATAAAATCTAACGTTATGGTGAAGAATATTTATTAAAATAGAACTATTGACGAGTCCGATGATCGACTAGTTACATATGGCTACTTTAACATCGAGGGTCGGAGGATCCATTCCCGCATAGGACAAACATATGTGAGCATAAATATGTCTGTTTGTCACGAATCTGTAAGCCGAGATCAATGATAAAATATATCTCAAATTTTAAGAAGGTTAAATAACATCAGTTGTAGATAATTATCGAATCAGTGGATAAAATTATGGAATCTACATGTTATGTATATCATGAAGTTTGTAATAATGTCTACGCATAAACATTTGCGACACACAGGTTTGGTCAGACAGCGGACGGGACCAGAGGGCGTCGCGACGCTGACGGGACGGCGGCGGCGGCGCGACCTGGATGTCACACAACGTGACGCGGCGTGACAGTCGCGTCAGCGTCACGCCGTCCATCCCCTCTCACTCTTCCTATTGATTCCCAAATCACTGATTTCAAGCTAACATTATTATATAGTGGATGACTCAAGTCATACAAAAAAAACGTGGCCTTGAACGATTAGTATAAGCATTTCCGCAGTTTCGGTGTCCATGTCGTTGTAATTAATTACAAAGCTGGCATCCTGTCAGGCACGACGTGCTCCAGTCCAGCTGTCTATTTGCTTACCTACTGAAATGAATACTCATAGAATACAACGCGATGCGTCGCGTCCGCCCGCGCCCCGTCCTGCCGCGCTCCTGTTGTACTGCCGCCGGGCGCGGCAGCAACGTGACGTGACGCGCCCGCTAGCCAAGCGTCGAGCGTGACGACGCGCTGTAACATCTTCTGTATAAATTGTACAGTACATTAAAAGTGCTCATGTCGCGTCACCGTCCACCGTCCACTGTCTGACTAAACCGACGTCCCTGGTGACGATCGATGGAAGCCACATTTAAGCGAGACAGGACCGATTGCTATGAACGTCTAAGGGGGTGGTATACATTCAGGACTGTCTTTCTGCTGAAATGATAGCGATAATAAACTTATGCTCTAAAGCTGATTTTGCGATTAAACCGAAATCTTTTTGGAACGGTACGATAAAAGTATGCAGACAGCGCCAGCACATCTTCGGTCGGTTCGAAGTTGGAAGTCTAAGCCTTGTAGTATCAAAAATATTTCTGATTCTTGATATTTATTTATGAAAGTCAGAATATATTTTTTCATGTTAAATTCATAGTCATAAAGTAACATATAAAGTATAATATACCCTATATATTATTAATAATTCTCGTGTATTTTAGGTGGATACGATTTGATTGGCGATTTGTACAACGCTATTCCGCTATATGGAAAAGGTCCTGTCACGTAAGTAGTGATTGTTATCTATATATAAATACAACCTAGAATTGCGAATGTACATACGGTAGCTTGCTTACGTATACTCTACATACACTTATTTTTTCTATATATAATAAGTATGTATTTACAAAAAAAAAAATCTACTCGTATTTACGTATGTTTATCAGTTGTCTAGTACCCATAACACAAGCTTCGCTTACTTTGGGGCTAGGTGGCGCTGTGTAATTTGTCCGACAATATTTATTTATTTATTGCGCCCTATGGGGTAGCAAATAAAACGCGTTTAAATTGGTTTTATACTTCCTCAATCTGCATTCAAACTGATATACTCGTATGACAATTGAGGTTTGATTGTTTTACAAGAGATTAAAATAAAGCTATTGTTGTAAAAGGTTAAGATTTAGCAGTGGTGTGAGGACAAGAAAAAAAATTGGATTGTGACACCAGTGTAATTTCTGAAAACAGGTCAGGAAAAACGTTCTTTATTTCTTATATCAAAAAAATATTGCAAACCTCAAAATATTTGCCTGCAATAAGATCACTTTTCTAAAATGAACTCTCTATATTTTTCACGGGGCCTTATACCTAAACATTTATAAGATATCTTCTATTAAAATTGCATGCACACTGATGTATATGGTATCTTGTGTTGATAATTCTTTTTTTATGTACAGCTTCGTCGTAGAAAACTTCAGGTTTACAGCAAAACTGTTTCTGAAGCAATCCGAAGACGGCAGGTCTATTCTCATTGACAGAGTCGAGAATACTTTCTACGAAATACCTCACTTTAAGGTAAGAACTGTAGAAAGATCACGTTTGGACCACTGCTGACTGTACCTGCACAAAATAAAAATACATAAGCACAAGTTCTAATACAAACTAACAGACAACGTATAACATACGTGTATATAGAAATGAGAAAAGAAAATGGCAGCTGTTGAATGGTATGGAGCGCATAATAGCAGTCCGACGGGAAAGAATTTCCACCTCACAGAACACCGCAGCCCTAGGAATCATTGTGTTAGCAGAGGCAACGCGCGTGGATTACCCCTTATATTACAAGCGTTCATAAGTTCAGCGGGGAGTAACAATGCGCGAACGACGCTACTTCCATTGCAAGCGTTCATAGGCTACGGTAACCATTTTATATCTAGTTAGCCAGATGCTTGTACGTCGGGAGACGCTGTGTAAAAAAACGTTGTCAGGAGCTGGTACCACTCAAGTTATAGGACGGGCATATCCTAGTGAGGGACCAACACTAATTGCTTGTCCTGTGATGACCTAGGGATACTGGAAACTCTTGAATCACAATAGTAACGCCACATTGGATTGATCTTGTCGCTGATTGTCCAGATAGGCATTATTAATGAGATACAATTGCACGTTGGAGAAGTTATAGTCGAGATTTCGTAATCTTATCCAAAATTTAGACATTGGAATTGGATTATCATTGGAAATTAATGTCAAGAGTAACCCTACACACACGCTGTTACGTTACTTTGACACCAACCCTCGTGGGTTCGATTCCCACACAGGACAAACATTTGTGTACGTGAACATGTCTGTTCGTCTTGGTCTGCTCTGGGGAAGTATCTCCACCTCACAGAAAACCGCAGCGAAATAACAACTCCGTAGATTATTGTGTTCCTGCGTTTGAGTGAGGTCACCAGTAAGCTCCTATGGAGTTGCTGTGTTACAGCAGAGGTGGCATCGCGCGAGTAATACTTAATGTATTGCAAGCGTTTATAGGCTACGTTAACCGCTTTACATCAGGTGGGCGATATGCTTGTATACCTCCCGACATTGTATAAAAAAAATATTATCCACCGAATATTGAGACAGTACAAGGCACAAGAGGCAAAAGCAAGAAGGCATATTGGCAGCTTTTATATATTGAATAGCCAGACGTATCTATCAATGAAACTCATTCGAAATGTAAACAATTTTCTGAACATCTAGCTTTCCGCTTCTAGCGGTGGCATTGCGGTTAGTTAGTAGGAAATAGGAAATTATGTTACTAAAACTCTATATATTCATATAATTGTTATGTGTAAGGTACTGATAATAAATCAAGTGATACTCGTTGAATTGTGATGTCAAGCAAAGTGATCATAGATTACTATAATCGCTACACATCACGACCTACATGCTTGTTTGTCACCCGGCGTAGTATAAAAAAGAGAAGTTGTGTGGAAAACGGAAAATCCATCGGACACACAGCTGGTAACTTAAAATAATATTTTCTTTTTCTTTCCATCATTTCCAGAGTGAACTGGAGGGCGTTATCGGCGGTGGTGACATCGACGCTATTGTCAATGCGGTGACGGAGGAAGTGATTATAGGTTACGCTAACAGATTTCAAGGAGCTATCTCTAACATATTCGGCGCCGTGTTCCCAGCGTTGGCAAATCCCTTCTTGGACCAGCTGAATACGTGGGCTTTCATCGCGCCACTAATACCCAGGGATAGGGATTAAATGACTTTTCATGGTACTTGATTAACAATAATAACATGTGACTTTAAAAATCTGTAATAAAGTTTTTTACAATGATACTTTTTATGGTATATTATTAGTACAGATTACCTACCTACCTGTATACCTTACGTAATAAGTATAAGATATATAAGATAAAAAGTATTTTAAACTTTCTACAAAATACTTATATCGAGGGGCACAGGAAACAAAGAATTTCAATGTATTTTTAAAACAGGCCTTCCATAAGGGGTCCATTGCATATGATATTGCATGATAAATGAAGTTTATGCTTCTGAGTCGGGGTAAAGATTTTTCGTATTTTATAAGTAAAAAGTTCGAAGTTAAATCTCTTTAGTTGTACTATTTGCATCTGGCTGGTGTTGATACCTTTAAATCTTAGACCTTTCAACTAAAGGACGCGCCATACACGTGATTATATTAGTAAACTAGTAAATAACAACAAGCTGTGTAGGCAGAGCTGATATTTTTTAAATTTAAAAAATATTTAAATATTTTTTTTTTAATTTTTTAAAAATATATGGAACCCTGTACGACATCTAGCGACGAGTGCTGTTACTTTTTCTGTTGATGGGAGTGCAGTGAAGACTCTGCACTGCAGAGTGGCCGGCCATACGTTTTCCCATATGTTTTTTTTTCTAATTGGAACGATTTTGGACCGTTCTTCCTCACCAACGAACATTTAAATTTCAAATTAAAGGATACAAAACTACAATATGTTAGCTATTAGTGTGTCGATTTTGGAGTTTCTCACTATTACCGTCTAAACGCTAGCTGGATGACATCAGTCTACCCCAAACGACAATTTGGAGGGTAATGTGGCTCCGCTGGCTATCGCAGCTCTGCCAATAATTCTGCCATTTTTGAAGGAGGACGCGGTAAACACTCTATAGAAATAATTACAACACGCGAAAAACATTTTGTGTTGTCATGATCATGTCTAAAAAATGTTCAACACTTGGTAATTTTACGCACACCACTAAAATATTCAAGACAACATACTAAAGAAATTCATTATACTAATATTATATAAATAATAGGGAGAGACCAATATCGATATTATATCTATAACTTCACGCCAAATACCTTGCGGGGTAGACAGGGAGATCCGAGCGCCACGTGACTCGATCCTTACACACCTCACTCGCTTCTATAACGTTCATTGCTTTTTTCATGCACGCTCGCCGGTTTCTAACGCTCCTGACATTACCTTCTGATAGAACACGACCAATTTGGACACGGTAGGATATGAGAATATGCTATGATATTATAATCTCAAAGTATCGATATTTACGCCGATAGCGGTAAATGCTACATACATACATATCATCACGCCTGTCTCCTATTGGGGTGGGCAGAGTCTATGGAACACCAGGTGCATCAAACATACCCTTCTCGCTTCTTCCACACTCATCCACCTCTTCGTGCATGGCCTTCGGTTTTGGGTGCTTTTGATTTGGCCCTTTCTCAACACTTCAACAATTTGATCTACTTGTGTGTGTCAAGGACGCCCGTCTCGAAATCGCCATTAACTCTTGTGTTACACTTCTTTTGTAACTCTTTTCTCATTCATCCTTTCTAAATGACTAAACCATCTCAGCATACCTCGCGTTGCTATTTAGGGTGTATTAACGCCAACATTGATGTACGGTAGTGAAGCATGGGTATGGCAGAAGACGCATGAAAGCAGGGTGAACGCCGTAGAAATGAGAGCGCTGAGGAGTAAGTATGTGTGGAATGAGTGTAACGGTTTACCACTTAACATAGCTGAATATTAAACCCATTTAAAAATGCCTCAACTATCGCAATCTAGTGGGTGTAAAGCACACCACACAGTATTGCACTATTGACTACTACTTTACCACTTCATACCGCTAGATATCGCTCAGGCGAAAAAATGTTAATATCGGAACTCTAAATTTATCAATTTACCTAAAAAATATACAATTCTAACTTTAAATACCTACTAAAATAGTTATTTAATAGATTTACATATTCGGACATTCTAGAACTACGGTTAGAGATCTCTATTTAAAAATTGATATCTATTCAATCACATACTCGTTCTCGAATTGAATGATATTGACCCGAACCGCTCAAAACGGCGTCATATCGTCCATTTCTTGGGTGAATTGGATATAGCCGAAGCCGGTCTGATTATTATGTCTGTGCTAATATATAGATACAAGTTAATCTCTTATAGGCTACCTAGCAGCCGAAACAGCTGTCGCCAGTGCAATCTAATTGACAACGACTCCTGATCAAAGTACATGAGGCACACTAAAAGTTTTGCACTTCTAGCTAATCGGAACTATTTGAATTTCAAATGTTATATTTTTTGAAACGTTGCAACCTACTTAGTAATAAAAAAAAACAATTGGCGGGAAATCATTTGTTAATTGTTTTTTATCACACATCAAAGTTCTATGTACGCAACGAAAATGGAATTGAGTCGAAAAGATTTTAGAGCGATGATTTTTTATGATTTTAAAAGTTCTCTCTCTCCGCAAGACTGTGCTGCTCGTCTTCAAAATGCTTTTGGGAGAGAAGCACTTTGAGCACCGTGAGGCGATGGTTTGCTGAATTTGAGAGAGGTCGAGTTTCTTTACATGACGAATTTCGTGAAGGGCGGCCTTCAACTGCCGTCAACGTAAATAATGTGGGTACTGTTAAGCGGCTAATTGAAGAAAACCAGCGGATTACCTATGAGACAATTCGAGAACTATTGGGGATTGGTATGAGCCAAATTCAGAAAATTTTACACGAAGAATTGAAAGTTCGGAAACTTTGTTGTCGTTGGATGAACTGACAGCGGAGCAGAAGCGGGCTCGCGTGGAATGGTGCTCACAGATGCTACTGAAGTACGACCACGACATTCTAATGCTGTTTATGACATTGTCAAGGAGACGAAACATGATTTATTGTTTTGAACCCGAAAAAAAACAGCAATCTTGTGAATGGGTGTTAGAAAATGAGAACAGGCCAACAAAAGTGAGGCAGGCCAGAAACGTTGGTAAAAAAATGATCGCGTTTTTTTTTCAGCTACGGGTCCCATCTGCACAATTCCACTTGAAGATGAAAAGAGTGTTAATGCCGAGTGGTATTCTACCATTTGTTTACCCAGGGTGTTAGAAAAAGTTCGCGAAAGACGACTAAAAAGCCGCGTTCTCCTACATCATGACAACGCTTCTTCACACACGGCCAACAAAACAAAGTCATTTTTAACTTCCGAAAAAGTACAACTCGTTACCCATCCTGCGCATAGCCCCGACCTAGCACCCTGCGATTTCTGTATTTTCCCCAAAATCAAAGATTTGACGAGAGGTTTCACTTTTACCAACTCCGAAGAGGCAGTGATAGCGTTCAATCAGCACGTGCTTGCCTTCAGATCTGTGGTCCTCTTGCTTTAAAAAATGGTTCGATCGCATGAAAAAATTTTTAAAATGTAAAGGAGAGTATTTTGAAAAGCAATAAACATAATATTTTGCTAATAACATGTTGTTTTTTTAAGTTACGCAAAACTTATAGTGTGACCTACGAATAACCCTATTTCTACTACTAAATTGGGTATGTATTTACTTCTGAGCTTACCAGTACAAATCTAAAATTTATTTATTCACAGCTTCTGTGTTACATTTTATGCTAATTAATTAGTTGCCGTCTGCAATAGGATTTTATTGTGAAATTTTCATATTTTGTTATGTTGTGTCGTTACACACCAACAGCTCGCCACAAGCTGCCTTGAGGGGGTTATTATTATTATTCTGTCTGTGTATCCTTCTGCCGTTTTGTTTCTCTCGATTGCTCGCCTCGATTGCTGGCTGGTTGATAGGCGTGTATCTTCTTCTCGACGGCTAGCATTGATGGCGGGAGGACAGTCGGGAGGCAGAGCGAGGCCAGTTATTGACCCTCTGGACATGTGCGTTACAGTGCTCCTACGTACGGGTGGAAGACACTGCTGAGCTGCTGATCCTGCGCAGAACTGTTGTGTTGGAACTGCTGCATCGCTACACTGCACCACGCCAACCTCCACCTACCGCGTGCCCTTTGCAGCCTTGAAAGAAGATAAGTGTCTCGAGAGCAAACATAGCGGAAACCACAACCTCACCCACGGCCCTATAATCCTTGTAATTCTTTTCTTCCCTTAATAAACCCTTGTCGGTGTATACATTGTGTCTTTTCTACTTCTCCTGTCGTAAATACCGGCCCTTCTTGCTCCAGGGTCACTAACCCCTGCGACATGAGAATGATTGATACAGTAAAAATAGCACGGTACGAGAACTCTGTGGAATGACGATGTACTCGTAGTGACAAAACTTGGAAAGGGTAAATAATAAAGATATAAATTTTCTATATGTACTTGTTATTGGGCTCTCGAGTGCACTTAGAGATGTCTTACATTTTTTAAATATAACCTTATTATATCTTATGCATTTTTCATAGTTATAATTACCTTCGATCTACCAGCTTTTCCAAAAATTGACATTACAATAAATGTATGTCAATGAAGCTGAACAATTATAATGATCTATTTGTAACTTCGCACCAAAGGTACATCCACTAAGGTGGCAATCAAGCATATGGCCAGCAACTTCAAAAAGCACTCGTGGCCGTGAATCAAGCAACTTGAAAAAGCACTCGTTGCAGCGAAGCAGTCGGTATAAACTAGATTCTACAAATAAATACAATGTGGATCATGAGCTAGAAGCAAGTTTCTCGCGAGCCCTGCCAAATCTAAGGAATTGCAATTCTTGACCAATATCGAATCAAAAGCCAAGCCAAAATTAAAGCGTCCCCGAGCCGACGCACACGGATCCGATTTCGTTGGTTCGAAAAACAGTGCATACGGCAATTGTGGCCGCTCATAACACAACATCACGCAGCACTCGTCGGTGCTGGTTGAGGAGACCTGAGAACAAGAGATGTATAACTTTACGACAAATCACTTACGGGATAGACAGAGGGAACCGAGCACCACATGACTCGATCCTTACATACCTCACTTGCTTCTTTAACATTCATTGCCCTACTTAAGCACGCTCGCCGGTTTCTGAGGCCCCTGACACTTTCTTATTGCATTCTTTCCATATCTCCGAATCAAAGAAGCATGCCTCTTAATTTAACATCGACGCTCTCTTTCAGTTCAACTCTGTTTATAACATCTTCATTGTGAATACGGTCTACAAGCATTACGCCACAAATTTTGCACAACGCTCGCATTTCTACCGCGTTTAACTTACTTTCATGCTCTCTCTGCCATACCTAGCTCTCGCTTACTTATGGTAAGCATTGGAGCCAGCACTGCATTGTGTATTGCGAGCTGTGCCTTCTGGCTCAAGTTTTTACTGCCAAGAAGTTTTCCCAATGCTCCATTATTTCAGATGGTGTTTGTGGTAATAATCACGGCATCATCTACATTCAGCAAACAACTCACCACTAAGTCACCTATGCGCAATCCTACATTCGTATCTTATCCTCTGCAGACAAATATCGAGATACAGAATAAACAATCTAGCAGATAGCATGCAAACCTGTTTGATACCAATTTCGACATAAAATCAGGGTGATATGCTGCCATCTATCCGCATACATGCTGAACAATCCTTGTAAGTGGACTGCACAGCACGGAGCAGTGAACCGTCAATATCATATCTGTGTAACATGTCCCATAGTTCCTTTCGTACAACCCTATCAAATACAGAAAATCCTGGTGTATGGCCAGATGCTTCTCCACGACATTGCGGATGATAAAACTTAATCCGTACATCCCCTTCCATTTCGGAATCCCTGTGCCTCCCACAGCATTCCATAGGATTTCACCCTCATTCTTCTTTCAATTACCTTTCCATACTTTTGCTGCTAAGATGATTAAACTGATGGACCTATAGCTGGCATACTCCTTGTTTTTATACAAGGGCACGATGACCGCGCGTCTCCAGTCCATTTGGAAACTTCTAATTCTCCAGCATAGATTGTTTAAGTACCAGGAGCCGTCCTGGAGATAAGTTTCATCTAGTTTGATCAGCACAGCGGTGATCATGTCAATTCCCCCTGACCTTTTATTTTTCAAGCTTCGTATCGATCATTCGATCTCATCCATAGTTACACCTCCAACGGACGCCGTCAACGTGGAGTAAGCATCAGACTGACTGTCAGTGCTGGCGTCCGACGCATAGTCATACATTTCTTCAAAATTTTCACTATACCGTTCTAACATTTCTTGAGTGTTAGCAAGAATGACACCAGCTTTAAACTTTATCTTGTCCATTCTGGATACTGACAAACCATTCCGAGACTTCATTACCTCTCTCCAAAAGAGTTTGGTATTTGCCTCGAAATTTTTCGTCAGCCTCTCTTCCTCATTCATAATTTGTCTTTCACGCTTCTCTTTCGCTAAAGCCTTGTTTTCACTCTTGCATAGACGGTACATTTCTTTCTTCTTATCTCTCATTTTATTTTGATTTTTAAGAGCCTACCTCTCTTAAAAATCAAAATCAAAATGAGACTTCTCTAGACATGCACATCAAATCTGCCTGTCTAGAGAAGTACGTCCACCTCACAGAAAACTGCAGCCAAATAACAACTCCCTCGAGGGTTGTTGTGTTCCTGCGTGTGAGTAAGGTCACCAGTAAACTCCTAAGGAGTTGCTGTGTAAGCAACAGAGGAGGCATCACACGAGTGATACTTAATATATTGCAAGCATTAATAGGCTACGGTACCCGCTTTACATCAGGTGGGCTGTATGCTTGCATGTCTCCCGAAATAGTATAAAAAAAAGGGTTGCAGTGCAGGGAGTGCCGGCAGAAGTGAAAACTTGAACATGCGGACCAAACAGCGATGTTGATACGTTTGGTATACTGGCGATTTTGACCACCAAGAACCTAAATTCAGCTGCCCATCTCATATGGAGTTTAACTTCAGATTTTAGCAGCATTTCATTTTGACGATTTTTTGGGATGACCCAAGTGATTCGTGACATTGAAAATGTAATATATTTTAGATGTCACGAACCTATGGTTCAAATGCCATCTCCTGCAAAATCACCATCATCACCACACCACACCATGGCTGTTTGTCTTGGTCTCAGTGTTTTACGAGGTAGGTCATCAAACTAGAAGTACCTTAACTTCAGAGAAGTTTCTTTTTTTCGATTTAGCAGCACACATTTGTTAAAAATAACATATTTAAATATTTTCGACCTAGGAAGTTGCTATAACTCTAACTAATAAAAGCGCCAAAAGTGACTTAGGCTTAAGATTATCTGGAGTACTAAGACACAGTCTAAGGAAAATAAAGAGTTTTGCCTTTGTATAATTTTAACTCGGTAATAAAGTTCAATGATTGATAATCTCACGCTGACCTGTTTTGCACTTTACTACAAATTGACCCCTCTTGACTTTAACTAATATTACATGCTTGTGATAAACCCTGTTTTCCATATTTCATGTTTATACTGGGATGTCAAGTCATCATAATGATAAAAATCGGAAATGCCCGGTAACTTTACAAAAAAATTTACTATTTTTTTTATCTCAGCTAAGCATAGTGCATCGTAGCGGCAAACTACAAAAGACTACAGTGTACTGTCAGTTGACTCTGCCATGCTGGCCTGAAAGGTGATTATTCACGCTTAGTTTGAAGGGTCCCAGATTGTAGGAAAAAGGAAATACTCGTACATTGCAAGGCAAGAGGCCGTTCCAATTTTTAATGGTACGACAGAGATAGGAGTTGCCGAACTTTTTAGTACGCGATGAAATTTTCTCAACAGACATCTCAACCCTGCGCGTGTGATCATATGGCGGAAGGGAGTGGTTGGGATAAGGGGAAACAGTTCTTCAGAGCACTCACCATGGTAAAGGCAAAAAAAATACCGCTAAGCGTATTTTTCTCCAATGTCCCTGCGAAGTTGAATAGGTTTTTGATGGTTATATTACTATTATTAGCCATTCTTACTCTTCAGACTTTTAAGACGTGCGGCGTGAGATAAATAACCACCGGGCTTACAATGCTGGTCGACAACGCACGAGCGACATCCCCGTTGTGGCAACTGTCTATATACTATGACTACGGTAATTGTTTACATAAAACACGCTCTTAAGTAGGTATTAATATCGTATTATTTTCTATTATTGTAAACATATTAGAGTTATTATATTATGTGATAAAAATTAAATCAATGATTAGTTTGCATCACGGAGGTTATATACAACAAGTGGCACTTACTATTAATAGGCTCAAGTGATGTTTGCTAAAACACTTGAATATTATCCGTAACAAGATTATTTACTGCGGTAATAACTAGGAAATTGTTAAAACTGTATGAAAAACAAAACGTATGTACCCATACTTATAGGTAATAATGCAAACGTGACTTACTATTCAGGCTTAAGTTTATCTGGGTTCATAAGCCACGTTTAGAAATTTTGAGTGTACAATCTCAGTCCCAATGATTCCTTATATGAACTTGAGTTAATAGGTATTGTCAGAATTGCGACTTAATGTGATTATCGTACATAGAATACCGTATCGTACATAGTATGAGGCTTTCTTACATGTGTTGACATGACACTTCGGAGATTAAACGACACCTCACCAGTGAACTAAAAAAACATGTTGTTTTTTTCATTCACTGCACCTCACACTATGAAATTGATCTATCAGTTTAGGCTGCACAGTACTCACAATTCAACGGCCATTCATACATACAATCGAAAAATATTTCCGTCCTTTTTGGCCAGTCATGTAACAAAGGAAAGTAAGCAGGTAAGGTTTAATCAAATAGTTAAGTATTAAACTTTTTAATTATACATGCATTGTGAAATTATTTAAATAGATTAAGTACAAAATCATTATTAATTACACATCAACTACTTTCACAAAACAGAATACATAATACTTTAATAATTATTTTTTAATAGCCGTCGTAATTCTCATCGTACCACACTTCGCGGCAAACTCCCAATATATCCTTTTGAAGTCCTTCTGGACATCCATCCGTAAAAGAAATTGGCGAGTCTACAATCCAACCACTTTTTAACACATGTTTCTGCTCTGGGATTTCTATTTCTGATATTTTAGGCATTTTTGGAAGAGATAATGCGCTACTACAAAATAATAATACAACGATAAATATACTTCGTGACATGTTTGCCATTGCTTCGAGCTGCGACTAACGCAAATTATCACTGGACTGCCAGGAAGGTCACATATTTCCTCCGCCTACGTTATAGAGGAAGCAGATTACCAAAAAACAATCTGCGAAATTGAGTATCTGACAGATGTAATAATAAAATATGAAATATGTTAGATGTGGTAGCTTATAAATAAATAATAATTGTTCAGTATGTTTTTTCAGAGATAAATTTCTAATATTTTAATTCAAAGCAAAGTAAATTCGTGTTTTTTATCTGTTGATTACAAGAGACGAAGCAGAGTAGTGATAGCCCAGTGGATAAAGTACAAGCAACCACAACAGAATCCTGGTGTGGAATTGTGCCACTAAATTGGTGTTTTCGGATTTACGTAAGTACACATTTGTAATTATCACTTTCTCGGTGATGTACGAAAACATCGTAAAGAAATCCGCACGTTCGTGAAATTACATTTCAAAAGACGCGAGACCTTACCTAAGAAAGGTCTACTTTTCCGTCTGGAGTGTAGAGGTCTGACGGCAGACACTCCATGTCAAAATCAGTATCTTTGTCAAATCCTTCTGGTTAGGTAACAGACCCCGCCAATCCTAATGAATGAATAAATAATTAGGAAATGGGATGACATTAGGAAGATTACAAAAAACTAATGGTTCGGTTATGCCAGGATTGAACGCCGTGCGATGTTACATTTTATTAACCAAAACATATCTATCGGTTACCAATATCATATGGTGTAAAAAATTAATTGAGTTTTTAGATGAGCATTTTATCCAAAATATTTTTATAGTTGCTTGTGAAAAAATTCACAAAATGGAGCCAAGGATATATAAAGCTGACCTAGTGCAAATCTGCCGAAAGTCAATTATTTTGTGAATTTCCTTGCCTGTAATCCTGACTTTTGCTCTGCTGAGTTTCGGAACGCATAAACTATTTTCTGCTTGTTGTTTACCAGTGAGTGACTGAATACGAGACGGGTCCTGTGCTAACGACAGCAATGTGCGAATAATCCAATACCTTGCAAGCATCCTATAATAGCGTAACGAAAACCGTTTCAATTCACAACCCGACCTAACCCAGCCCACCGAACCCAACCAACACCACCATCGGGTAGATTTAAGACGTTTGACAATACTTGATTCCTCTATCTGTGAGTGTGGTCTTGAGGTAAAGGATATCAATGATATCTTTTTTGCTTGTAACAAATACGATCGCCGCTCATTTTTAAATTCTCTCATTCGTTATAAACACATGTTTCCTACTAGTGTCGACTGTATAATATCGTCTCTAAACCCATTTTATGTAAATGTAATTTCAGACTTCATTTCATTAAACAATATTAAACTCTAGAGCAAGAACAGTCTGTAGATGATGGTCTTACAGTATTATGTACTTAGTTATAAATAGTTTATATGTAAATAGATGTAAATAGGTAGTTCATTTTGTTTTTGTTTCAGCTCCTGAAGTAATGCACCTCCTGAAAATTCAAATTTATTAGGTTTCTTTTCGTGTATATTATATACTTGACGTTGGCAAAGTAACATATTGCCATAAGGTGGAAAAATAATAAAAAAACATAAATGATCACGCTACGTTTCAAAGAATAAACAGTTCAATTAATGCGCGATTGATAGCAAAGTCCGGACGTAAACAGGATTCGTATCGAACATACGATCGGTCTAGATCAGGAAACCAAACCAGACTCTGTTATTTTAAAAATAAATTCAAGAACAGAGCGTACCAATATCTAATGTCAACAACCCTGCGCATGAAATAATCGAGTAGAGTCACAATCGCAACGTCAGAGACACTTCAATTAGCACAAGTCAAGGCGGAACTTGTGCTACTCACCCGTATGACCGCATTATTTTAGCGGACCGACAAAGTGGCGAAAGGTTTATGATCGACACGGGAGCAAGTACATCAGTTTTAAAAAGAAAACTAAGCAAACAGACACCTGCTACAGACTACAAATTGTACGCAGCAAACGGTAGCAGAATAAATACTTATGGTGAAGAGACGTTAACTCTTAAACTTGGGGTTACGATGACCATTACAATGGGCATTCGTCATAGCAGACGTAAACATGTCGAAAATTGGCGCTAATTTTCTCCAGCATCACAAATTACTCGTCGACTTAGATGGAAGAAAGCTGATCAGTAAGATTACTAAGCTGACAATGCCTGTAACTAGTATCAGAATAAAACAACCACGCGTAACAACCATTTTTTGTGAGCATAAAATCAGGCACTTACTTGAAAAATACAAAGACGTAACTAGACCATTTTCTTTGGAAAACAATCTTAAGCACACGGTGGAACACCACATAGAAACCCATGGCCCCCCCAATATCAGCACGAGGCAGACTCTTACCTCCGGACAAATATAATATCGCAAGGAAGGAGTTTCAAGATAATAAAGGGAAGGGGATAAATAAGGGAATATGTCGGCCATCGGACAGTCCACGGGCTAGCCCTTTACACCTAATCAAGAAGAAGAACGGCGAATGGCGGCCATGTGGTAATTGCCACATGGCCGGCATAGAGCGCTAAATAAAGACACGATTCCCGACAAATACCCGCTACCGTGACTGCTCGATTTCACCTACCTCGCCGAAGCAAAAAGGGTGATGGATCAAATCCATCGAATTACAGGCCTATTGCCATAACCTCCCTTCTCTCCAAGGTGATGAAGCGTATGATAAACACACGACTCCTGGCATAGATACCTAGAAGATCACGATTTGATCAGCGACTGTCAATGCGGCTTCCGTCACTTCTCGACTGGTGTCGATATCTCCAGTGACGTTCAATATAGAAGTCACCTAGAGAAGGTCAAGTTGGCGTCCAAAAAACTTGGTGTGCTCAACAGAGCAAAGCGGTACTTCAGTACGGGGCAAAGACTTATGTTATACCTATATAAGTCTCAAGTCTCTCCTTTGGGCGGGAGCACCTGGATACCAGCTTGGACCATGTGACTCCGTTCAGAAACGAGCTGTGAGAATTGTAGACGATCCTAAGCTTATACACGGTATTAAACCGTTAAGTTTAAGGAGACATTTTGCCTCCCTTTGTGTGTTCTACCGATTGTACAACGGGTTGTGTTCTGAAGAATTGTTTGATATGATGCCGACAGCTACTTTTTATAACCGCACCGCTCGCCGACGGCGGGAAGTTCACTCTCACATGCTGGAACCGCAAAGGTCACGTACTTTTCGATTCCAGAGAAAATTTCTTCTTTGGTTCATTCAACCGAATCAAGAAGTGTGTGCCTCCATCAATACGCGAACCTCATTAATTAAAACACTGCCCGTACTATCGCTGCGAGCATTGAGGTTCTTGGTGTGAAAATCTCCTGTGAACCATTTCCAAAGTCAACTCGAGGAGAAGACTATTCTGACGTCAACGATACATCCAGTCTTGCAAGCGTTCATAGGCTACGGTAACCACATTGAATATACATTTTAATTGGGTATTTTATCTTGAACCGATTAGCCGTATGGTAGTTACGTACCGTTGCACAAATTTATTGCATAAATAAAACCTCACCGGTCGCCATCAACATGTAATTCATCCTCGCACATTGGAACCGTAATGTGCGATCTGCATACTGTAGTCGTTTGGTGTACAACATGGATTTCTTTGAGAAGCGCGTGAAGAGTCGGCAACGCTCGAGCTCGTGTGAAGCCCCAAGTGTTGCTAGTGGCTATATGCTAACTTCTTACTATTATGCAGGCCAGTGCTTGTATTCCACTATGTATATAATGGTATAAAAAAGGACTGCACTGTATACCTATGTACACGTTTTACCTTTGGATTACAAATTGGTAATAATTTATCCACAAATGTTTTGGAAGAGTTCTTTATATAAAAAACAATGAATATAATCATATAAAGTAACAATGTGCATAAGACATTGGAATTAGACAGGTACTAACGTTTATAATTAATCTCTTCTGCTTTTTTTTATTAGTACTTAAATATATATTATTTTGGTAAAGGCGGTTGTTGACGCTCTCGCGGCTGTGGTGGCTGTATGCGCTCCCGGGGCTGCGGCGGCGCCTGCGCAGACGGTCTCCGCGGTTGCGGTGGAGGCTGCCTCGCCCGCGGCTCCGGTGGACGCTGGCGCTCTCGAGGTGCAGGAGGCCCTTGCTTCACTGTATCCATGCTGTGCAAAAATCAAAAATAAACATTCGGTTTTACTCTTTGGTTTTACTAATAGTTATAGTAAGCATTGATTGTTTGACGAGCTCGGTGGCGCAGTGGTGAAACGCGTTGTTACGCTACTTTGACACCAACGCTCGTGGGTTCGATTCCCACACAGTACAAACATTTGTGTGCGTGAACATGTCTGTTTGTCTTGGTCTGGGTATTTTCTATGTATAATAAGTATGTATTTACAAAAAAAAAATATTATTTACGTATGTTTATCAGTTGTCTAGTACCCATAACACAAGCTTCGCTTACTTTGGGGCTAAATGGTGCTGTGTAATTTGTCCGCCAATATTTATTTATTTATTTATTGTTCCGTTTTTTTTTTCATACGTATATGAAGACTTGACGAGCTCGGTGGCGGTGTGGTTAATAACTTTGACACCAACGCTCGTGGGTTCAATGCCCACACAGCACAAACATTTGTGTGCATGAACATGTATATCTTGGTCTGGGTATTTTCAAGAGTGGTAAGGCGTATCTGAGGTTTCTGCGTGTGAGCGAGCTCAGCAGTAAGCTCCTAGGGATTTACTGTGCTAGTAGCAGAGGTGGCATCGCGCGAGTGATACTTGATGTATTGCAAGCATCGATGATTGCAAGCCATCATAGGCTACGCTAACTGCGCTTTAGGTACTTCAGATGGGCCGACGCTGTATAAAAAAAACAATATAAACCAGTTGAGAATGCGCAAGCGTGCATTGCCAGAACAAAGTTTGAATTGTCTTAGGTTTCCGCGATTGTTACACATTGAATTAAACAATTTTTAACGGAAGTATCGCGTATTTTATTTATTTTGTTGAACCTGACGTTTCGAACGCTTTGCAGCGTCCGTGGTCGCAGGAAGACTAAGGTGGTATTTGTCTTACATTAGTTATTCAATTATTACATCTACCGACATGGATGGATTAATTATATATGTTCCGATTCACACAAAAATCGCTCACAGTGTCCGAACATTTTTTAGATCTTTGGGTTTGGGACTTGATTATTTTTAGGACTGGATCCCAAGCAGGTGGTACTTGCCAACCATCTTCTCTATTGAAATTGGGGTGTTTTCTTATTTCAATAGCCTCGCGTCTCGGTAGATGTAATAATTGAATAACTAATGTAAGACAAACACCACCTTAGTCTTCCTGCGACCACGGACGCTGCAAAGCGTTCGAAACGTCAGGTTCAACAAAATAAATAAAATACGCAATACTTCCGTTAAAAATTGTTTAATTCAAAGTTTGAATTTTAAAGATAGAAGTTTTCCTTTTCTTACAATTACGTCATAATTTAATTGCAAATCGATTTATAAGTCAATGTTAGTAGCATACATGTAAGATTTTTTGTTATAAATGTGATTATTGTATATTATTGTTGTTAAACATATATATGTACAAACATTACTTTTTAGGATTTCGTTCCTCTAAAGGAAAAACGGAACCCTTATATATGATCACTTTGTTGTCCGTCTGTCTGTCAGTCTCTCAAGACCCTTTTTCTCAAGGACGCGTGGAGATCCATCAAGCTAATACTCAGGTCTGCAATCCCTTCGAGAAGTGAAAATCAAATTTCTAAATAAGTAGACGCAATCACAAAATACGGCTGCTTATGTCGCATATTTTGACACTCGCAAGGGAATCAAAATCTATAGGCTACTTCCCGTTGACATAGAATCGTGAAATTTCGCAAGAAGCAATGTCAAAAAGATCCAAAGACCGTAAATTTGTAGTTAGGTCACCCGTCTGTGTCACACACGTACAAGTTTGCACGGAACCCTCGGTGCGCCAGTCAAAGTCGCACTTGACTGCTTTTTTTTATTTGTACCCTCTACAATACACAATAATGATGATCGTTTTTGCCGAAAAGTTCTTTAGAATTGCTGTATATTACATCTTTTCAATTATTCTTATAAATAGGTACCTTAGGGGGCGGCGAAATTTTCCTCCGCCCCGGCCAGCTGATACCCACGCAACGCCACTACGAAGGCCCTCAACCATCGACGTATATGGATAGGTTCCATAATCCAAGAAAACAGTAGTATATTATTTATACCATGGATAGGTTCCATCAATAAAAAAACGCTCCTACAAAAGCAATCAAGCAATCTGATTTTACAAATCAGATTGCTTTTGCTGAAGTTTTGCTCAGTCGTTTGGGGCCACTCGTCTGATTCGTACGCGTCTTCATGCGTTGTAAAATCTTGTAAAAACTGTTCTAAAAACTATAAAAATCGGCCAAGTGCGAGTTGGACTCGCGCACGAAGGGTTCCGTACCATTATCTATAAAAACGGCAAAAAAATCACGTTTGTTGTATGGGAGCCCCCTTAAATATTTATTTTACTCTATTTTTTAGTATTTGTTGTTATAGCGGCAACAGAAATAGGTACATCATCTGTGAAAATTTCAACTGTCTAACTATCACGGTTCATGAGATACAGCCTGGTGACAGACGGACGGACGGACGGACAGCGGAGCCTCAGTAATAGGGTTCCGTTTTACCCTTTGGGTACGGAACCCTAAAAAAGAATGCAGAATTATTTCATATTATTATACAATTATTTGTGTATCATTTAGCAATTATATACATCGATGCCCTCAACTTACCGGTTCAGGTGGCCAAAATAAATTTATACTATCTGTTATAGCATAACGCAACTTCACAAAATTTTACAACAGTTCCTTAAGGCGACACATCGAAAAATTAGACCAACTTTCATCGAATAGTATAGGCTAATGACTAAACTGACGGATCTAAGATTTTAATATAAATAACTTCATTTCTTTATCTTGAATTTGCTTGCTCAAATACGCGATTGTGTAAAATTGATTCGATAATAATTACTTTCGAAAACACCTCCTGAAATTCATTATTTTTGAAATTACAACGAAGTTGTTCTGTTTATACGCTTCAAAATTACTTAAATCTATTAGTAATATCTATGTTTTTAATATGGTTGCTGCATATTTTGATAAGTGAAACATGAAATTTTTTAAAAATATTTTAAGTTTCTGACAATTTCTAAGCGATCACATTCGTCTTGGATGCTACGTGTTTTCGACCTTATTGTGCGGTAATGAGGATTATAAACGCGTTGACTAACTACATCCAGCCAGTCCGGCTGCAGCCCGCTTCGAGGTGAGACCTATGTCGACTGTCTGCTCGAGCTCGCTCCATTTACATCGCGACACCGAAGTTTTTATAATTAATAGTTGTAAATATTCAATATTATAGTATTTAGCGTAAGTGTATTATTATTAGATATAAGTAGTAAATAATTGCAAGCGCGCGATAGCAAGCGAGCAATATGTGAGGTCGACCTCCAGTTTCTCGGTATTTTGTACGCTCTACTTCTCCAAAACCAAAATAGTTTGAAACCCCCTTTTTTCGTGATCGTGTAGCCTAGATGTCGTAGTTGTGCCAGTTGAAATTTGTTTTTCAAAAAAAGAAGTTTTGTTCCAGAAAAATCGGTCCAAGAAGATTTGTCCCTACTGTGAGCAGTGCTTTTGCAGTGGTAGTACTAAATTTTCCTTTTTCCTCTTTTTTATTTTTTTTTCATCTTTTCCTTTTTGTTTTTTTAGTTTTTTAATAAATTAGTCTTTTATTAAATTATATTAAATTTTGGGTTTTTAATTCTAATTTCATCAAGATGCCTCGAGGCCGTCGCAGTAATCGCAGCACTCGATATCAAAATTTTTCAGTTTATTTTTTAAAAAGTAACTTATTTTTTTAAATATTAAATTTTGAATATTCAACATTTTTTTGGTAATTTTTACTAAGTTATCTTTTTTAACTTATTTTTTTTAATTTTATTTAATTATAAAATGAAATGCCCAAGCATTTTTAGATTGACGCACTAAGTTTCCAAGCGCGCTTGCTACACAGCTTGCTGTTACCTATTTAAAAGATAAAAAGCGCGCTTGCGTTTGCGCCGCAGGCCCTAACTTCCCTAGTATTATAGGTTTATATATATTTATTATACTGTTGTAATAATGGGGAACACTAAAAAGAAAATATATAGAATGAAAATACAAAGAAAATGTTCGTAGAATGGCGGAGGCGAACAAAACAAGGTATTTATTTTTTTTAATTATTATATTCATTAAACATATTATAATAACATTGTGTAGACATATTTCTAGTTTTTAGAACAGTTCCTAGGTATGGTTGGCCCAAGCTATTTAATTCCTCTTCAAACTTTTTTTTAATTTTGCTTACTTAATAACTCTATATAAAACTGCATTAATTAAATAAGAGTTATTTTTTGCAGGAATAAACAGTAACATTTGATAATTGGTATACATTATCCACAGGCTGACCGCGTACCTATATAGGACGTCAAACTCCTATTATGTCCATTATAATCTGACCGAACTCCGACTTAGAAGTTGTACGTCGGTGGAGGTCAGGTTACGTTGGAAATTTATACCAATAAGGTTCGCGCTCTCAGCACATAGCAACCAGTGGAGACTCTTTATTTCTTTGTATTAAAATAAAAACTTATAAAATAGAATATTTTTGCTGTTTTGTTTTTTAGGAGAAACTTACTAAATAAACATATTCCACTAGAAGAATCACTACTCGATTTATATGCTACTTTAACGTAAGTGTCATACGGGACGACAAACTCATAGTAACCATTATAAGCTCACCGAACTCCGACTTAGACATTGTACGTAGGTGTAGGTTAGTTTACGTTGGATATTTATCCAATCAGAAGATAGAAAACCAGTGGAGGTTTTTTTTTTTTTTTTGTATTAAAATAATTACTAGTAAAATAGTATATTTTGATAGTTTTTAAAAAAACTCGGTATGTTTCATGTAAAGAAGCGAGCGAGGTGTGTAAGTACCGAGTCATGTGGCGCTCACGTGGGATTTAGCGTGAAGATATAGATAGATAGTATACTTATACCCATGGTACTCGTGAAAACAAATAATATTTACTATGAACCAACACTGAAAACACAAAAAAATCATCTATTCTATACATTGTGGTTAGTATTGAACTATTGTACGGATTAGATTTATTTTGCAACATCAGAGATGGTCCTGGTTCTTTCTTCTTGAGAGTTTAATAAATAACAAGGAAACGTACAACAATACAAAACACAGAGTATACATAAGTAAAATACAATAAATGTCATTATACTGAAGTTAAAGTTATGAAACAACAAGAAAATCATTTGTCACATGTTTTTTTTTAAATATGAATAGATTATAAAATCTATTTGTATATATGTATATTAGGGTGTCCCTTATTTTTCAAAGTTTTTATTTTCTAACGCATATGTCTTAGTTTTGTTCATTTGCTTTTAAAACGCTCGGAAATTAATTTTTAACTTATTTGGATTACGATAATCCGTGCCGAATTACATCGAAACATGTTCATACAAGTTGCGCGGCAGTGCCGCACGTACTCGCGGTATTCATTTGTTCAAATTCAAAGTCAACATCTTTTTATTCCGTAAAAATGGCTACATTTGTTTGGAATCGTCACATTTTTTTTCCCTACCGTGCAGTTTATGACTAGGTGAGCACTGATAAAAATACTGCCAAAAAACTCAGGCATCCCTCTTTTGGTATTTAAACAAATTTACATATTTTGTTAATTACATTATAATTGGATCGACTCACTCCCAGGCATTTTTATCGTTAATATAGTCAGATACTTTATAATATGCCCTGCTACACAATTTGGCTTTAATAGTAGTTTTAAATTTGTTTATTGACAAATCTCTTATATTGCTGGGAATTTTGTTATAGAACCGTATACATTGCCCCATAAAATAATTACTTGTTTTGTGGAGACGGCTTGCATATAACACAAGATTATGCTTATATCTAGTATTTATGCTATGAGTATCACTCTTTTTACAAAATGAGTCTATGTTTTTATGGACATACAAAAGATTTTCATAGATATATTGCGATGCGACTGTTAAAATATTTATTTCTTTGAATTTTTCTCTAAGGCTCTCCCGGGGACCAAGTTTGTAGATAGCTCTTATGGCTCTCTTTTGCAATAAAAAGATGGTGTTAATATCCGCGGAGTTACCCCAAAGAAGAATTCCATATGACATAATACTATGAAAGTAGCTGAAAACTATTCTAGCCGTATCAATATCAGTGAGCCGTTTAATAGTTTTCACTGCATAAGCTGCAGAACTTAGTTTTCCTGATAATTTTTCAATTTGTGGGCCCCTTTGTAGTCTGGAGTCAATTGTTATACCCAAGAACACAGTTGTCTCCACAGAGGCTAAATTAGTTCCATTAACATGTACATTGGTAGCCACCTGCCTTACATTAGGTGTTGAGAACTTAATTACTTTAGTCTTTTTATCATTTAAAAGCAGATTATTAACACTAAACCAATGAATAACTTTAGAGAGAGCATCGTTAACTTCGTCATAATTACCTAACCGTCTATTAATTTTGAATGTCAGTTATTCTCGTGATTAATACGTAATGTTTTAACTTTTATAAGATGGCAGTGGAATTGAGAAGCAATAAATCAAGTATTTTCTTAGTTGGAGACGTAAATTATCAAATAATAGGCGCAAAATTACCGTCTAACCGTCAAGTTCTTCCTGTACTTTTTTATAAAATTCGCGAAGTTAAATTGACTGTTAGTGAAAGCGCATACCTAGTCATTCGAGAGTGTATTATATTTAGGGAAAAAGCTAGGATCCCTACCAGAGCTATACCTAACTGTGTAAAATAACTTGTGAATCTTCAACAGGAGGGAGTTGCAAAAAAATTCCAATTTTCTATTTCAATTTCAATCTAATTCAATCTGATAATTTTATTTCTCTTATTTATTCGAAATAAAAAAATCCTGTGTTTACTCGGCGCTATCAGCCATTATGACACTCGAACATCTATAACTTCAAGCCAAATCCCTTGCGGGGTAGGCAGAGAGAGCCGAGCGCCACGTGACTCGATCCTTACATATCTCACTCGCTTCTTTAACATTCATTGCTCTTCTCATGCACGCACGCCGGTTTCTAGGGCTCCTGACATCACCTTCTGATAGAACATGACCAATTTGGTCATGGTAGGTAAGTCTTGGCCTTCCCCGGCTCCTACATCCTTCCACTTTTGCATTGTATATCTGCTTCGTCATTCTTTCATCTTGCATTCTTTCTACATGCCCGAACCATCGGAGCATGCCTCTTCTTATTTTAATACCGACGCTCTCTTTCAGACCAACTCTATTTCTAACATCATCATTACGAATACGGTCTACAAGCCTTACGCCACAAATTTTGCGCAGCGCTCGCATTTCAACCGCGTTTATTCTACTTTCATGCTCTTTCTGCCATACCCAACTCTCGCTTCCATAAGTTAGCGTTGGGACCAACACTGCATTGTGTATAGCGAGTTGTGCCTTCTGGCTCAGGATTTTACTGCCAAGAAGTTTTCCCAACGCTCCATTCACACTATTCCCAGCACTCACTCGTCTTTCCACATCTGCGGTGTACCTTCCATCCCTGCTGAAAGCGCATCCAAGATATACAAACTCATCCACTTGTTCCAACACTTCATCATCAATCGTCATCCTTACATTAGTTCTGGATTCTTCTCTTTCAAATACCATTATCTTTGTTTTCTTCGCATTCAGTAGTAAGCCTTTCTCCATACAGTCGTCTTTCATCACTGTGACCAGTGTTTGCAGTTTAGATGGTGTATCTGCTAACTAAACATATGTGTCCGAATCAACAAATGGCCCGCTTTAGCCTCTCGATAAACAATGTTGTATTATGTAGCTGGTATTTCATTCTTCTTAAGGGGGATACATGCCGTCCAGTGGCGCCTCAAGGAATAAAATATCGTATCTTAGCGTGGAAGATAAACATTATAAAGTCATGTGTTGCGTGTGTTACAAATACAATAACGTACTTTTACGTCATTAAACCAACAATTGAAATGTTTTGCTTTCGTTGTTATAGGCATAATTGCCAAAAAACGGCCTCTTTTAGCACTTTTGCTTATAACAACGATAGTGGAATATTTTGAGTGTTGGTTTAATGACGTAAAAATACTTTACTATCTTCGTAATAAATGCAACATAAGATTTTGTAATGTTTATCTTCTATGCTATAATATGTTTTTTTATTCAATGAGGGCGCCACTGGACGAGACCTAAGTAAGAACAACATAGATACCAAGACATGTTAACTTGTAGAGATATAAACATAAAACGATGTCATTGATTTCTCTTTCAATAAACTTTTAAAAGTGAATACGTTTCTGTAGTTTTTTATTACTATTATTACTATTGTTTTCCGTCTAGCTTAAATAAATATGTTTGGTTCAGTATGTATAAAGCTAAATAATAATTAAATCAATAATTTTTATTAAATATTGATATTATAAATTTTATTTAAGTGTGACGCGACTCTGTAGCTTTTCTGTTCGTTTGCATTGACTATACGTTGACCCCAGGTTACCTATTAGGCGCTAATTTCAAATTTTACAAATCGAGCGTCGAGTGTCAATTGAGGGGCGCGGGGTGATTGGGCGGAGCCATTTTAAAGCTTCACGATCGAGGTGTCGCCTTAATTCCTTAATCTTATCAACGCAACTACTAACGTAGTGATGTTCTCTTTAGTGTGGCTCAACCAAGATAAACTGGGAAGACAGTTTGATATACCTACGGATTATTTTTTATATTAATGTACAATAATACTATACTTACATAAATGTTTTATATCAAATGGCGAAATAGCTACTACATTACATTACAGTCTAGCCTACCTATTTTATAGCATATATCAAGTAAGTATACTATATAAATTAGTCTATGAGGAAGTATTCTTAACACTCGTTGCCCCTAAAATTACTACGTTTTCCCATACATTTCGCGGTCGTATACGACCACCCGGGTTTCTAAGAGTTAAAAACAAATCAACATTTATAAAACTTCTTTAGAATTGCACAATGCAAACTTATAATTTTAAGGTTACTTATAATAGTGAACACATACATACATGCTTCAAGGAATTCAAAATTAATGGGACTCCCCGTCGATTGATTATTATTTACGTATATGCATCGAGATCAACATAAAAATAAATTAAATTCGTATTACGATGGTACATTCCAACTACAATCAAAAATAGACATTAAGTGTCACGGCCTCAGGTAAATTTTAGAGTGCTCTTATAGTAATCTATGGTGCTCTGCTGTTTTTTTTTTGGTTCTTTTATCCCCGAGGGGAAAGGCAAAGGGATCTAGCCCATACAGCCAAGTCATCAGTTTAGAACCATTTGAAAATCTTGATTCTATGTTCCAGCTTCAGGAACTGTGCTCAAAAAATACTTGGGAAGGGTACTTCGACCCAATCAACCCAGTTTAAATATCACCCGTAAAACGATAGGAATTTTACAAGGTTTTCTTGATGAACTTATTCACGTCTTCCAAAAAGTGCATAAACGTATTATATTTGAGTTTTTTCATTATTATATAATTGCACTAGCACTTATGTTACAAAACACTATCGAAATTGTCACATAAAATCTATAACATAAATGTCACATAAATCACTATCGAATTGTAAAAATTTCAAGTATAAAAACAATGTCACTCTGTATTGGTAATTGTAGTGTTTTTATTGCCGATGATCTAATTACAGCGATCAATGTTGCCAATTTTTTTTATATACTACGTCAGGAGGCATACAAGCATACGGCCCACCTGATGTAAAGCGGGTACCGTAGCCTATTAACGCTTGCGATATATTAATTACCACTCGCGCGATGCCTCCTCTGCTGCTTACACAGCAACTCCTTGGGAGCTTACTGGTGATCTCACAGGAACACAACAACCCTCTAGGGAGTTGTTATTTGACTGCGGTTTTCTGTGAGGTGGAGGTACTTCCCCAGACGGGCTGCTTTGATGCGTCCTACCTCTCTTAAAACATCCAGACCAAGACAAACAGACATGTTTATGCACACAAATGTTTGCCTTGTGTGGGAATTGAACCCACGAGCGTTGGTGTCAAAGTCGCGTCATTCACGATTGAGCCATCAAGCTCGTCAAAAGTAGTTATCCTCCAAATACAACGTTCAAAGCAACCAAAAAATTATCCTCTTGCAAACTTGATCTAAAGGATTTGTTTTGTTTTGATCCAACGAGAGACGAAGTTTCATTTAACACTAATTACTTAATACCAATCAAAATATAAAATGTTTGTTTAATGTTAAGAAATGTTTACAAATGAACATAACAGAGGTGATTTAGTATATCATAGCCTATTACTTTTATTTAGTAACAATCAAAATTGATGTTTTTTTTTAACTGATACGTAGGAGTGAATTAAATGATTGAGTTCAATCATTATCAATTGAATCATTATGAAATTAAATTATTTATTGTTATATTTTGGAGGTTTTTAGTATTGTCTTAGGTTTTCGCGATTGTTACACATTGAAATTAAACAATTTTTAACGGAAGTATCGCGTGTTTTATTTATTTTGTTGAAACCTGACGTTTCGTTGAAACCTGACGTTTCGAAGGCTTTGCAGCGTCCGTGGTCGCAGGAAAGACTAAAACAATCATACGTATAATTTTATGAGAATTTAAAAGCTAATGTTGCCTGGCAAAAAGATACTCCATTTACAACTACATAGACAGCCTTTTTTTAGATTTTGAGGGAATTCCCACGAGGCTAATTGGTATGATATGCAACTATATTTTTTATTTTATAGGCGTTAAAATTTACTATTGTCTGGCAATCAAATATGCTATTTTAAAGTAAATTATTTTGAAAAGTCTTTCCTGCGACCACGGACGTTGTAGGTTTTACATACCTAGTTAATCCACAAGACTTTAACCGAATCATAAACAAGCTCCTTAGCTCGTATCCAGGAGCTCCCATGCAAAGATACTAAAATACTCACTCTGATTTGTAACGACTTTTACTTTTTTAACTGAAATTCGCTAGAAATATCGGCACCAAAAATCTCAGTGACCTTAGCAATTTGTAAGATGCATTGATTCTGGAATTGAAGTACTAGGCCAAATTGGAGTTCCCATCGTAGCTTATCTCCTCAAGGACACGAATGATATTAGCGCGGTCTCCACAACAAGGTGCTGTCATCCGCAAGCAACGTCTTCAATTGCCAACATATCATTGAAGTCCAGCAGAAATAATATAAGGGGCAGCACTCTAGCCTACCTACATTTTCCACATATACAATTACCATAGTCGCTGCCTACCCTAATGGGAAGCAGGCGTGATGATATGTATGTACGTACACTTACCAGTTAATGTATATATTCTCTTCACATACCTAATTACTATATGTATATATCGCTTTCTCTCTGCCTACCCCTGAAGGGACTTGGCGTGAGAACGTACTAGTAGTAGTAGTATCTAAATATAATATATATATGTTTATATAATAATTTATTATAGGATATACAATACTCATAATATAATATAATATTCATACACACATAACAAACAAAGCAAATTTATCATACGATTAATTTCTCGTGCATTGGAGACGCGCGAATTGTTTCGGTATGTACTCGTTCGCAGGCGCACCTCACCGACAGTTGTCATACAGCCTCGCTACTTGACCCCTGTGTCGCTCCTCGCTATAGTGCTTCGAGCCTACCCGCTTGTTATTATATGTGCTTTGCAACTGTAATTCTTGCTTCTTACTACCAGTGTTATATTGTGTATCGCAATAAAAGGAACTTTATCACAAAGGATTTTCCTGCTTACTCGAAACCAAGCACATCCTACAGGTACGCCGGTCCCGTATTAATATGGCCCATATACCAACCATAGCACTAATATTAGTACCAAGAAGTTTTCCCAACCCTCAATTCCCACTATTCAATTCCCTGCACACACTTACCTCTCCACATTAGTGGTGTACTTAGACCGTTCAATGACAGAACTAGCCTCGTAGGATCATTCCCCTCTGCTATGGTACAAGATAATGTGATCAACTGCGTGTATAAACACTACTTGCGTAATCGATTCTCTAACAGTCTTATAATGGTTATTGCCCCGGTGACATCATAAAGTGCTGTACTAAAAATGCCGAACTGCGCAGTTATTTCATGCAAAAAAGAGGTGAACACTTCTTGTTTGCAAAAAGATGCAATCTAATCATATTCCGCGACTACTCCATGCAATTTTGAACCATATTACATAGTATAATGATGGCTTAAAATTGCCAATTCCACAGCAAAATAAATTAATTGTTACAATATTTACGAGGTCACGTGACCACGCTCACCATGAGGCTTTTGCAATTATACGTTTAATTTTATGAGAATTTAAAAGCTAATGTTGCCTGGCAAAAGGATACTCCATTTACAACTACATAGACAGCCTTTTTTTAGATTTTGAGGGAATTCCCACGAGGCTAATTGGTATGATATGCAACTATATTTTTTATTTTATAGGCGTTAAAATTTACTATTGTCTGACTATCAAATATGCTATTTTAAAGTAAATTATTTTGAAAAGGGATGCGGTAGTGATTGCTTAATGGTAAATATCGATATCGATAAAAAAATATTGATTTATTCAGTGGTCACAGCACCACTTTTTCGTGGTTGTGTTGGTGGCTAAAGCACACAAAGCAGGTTAGATCAAATTACATGTACATTTGTTTATGTTTTTGTTTTACCATATGAAATATAATAAAGACCACTAATTCTTTTAGATCGAACACAATCAGTTGTTAGTGGCTTACCATCAACTTCACAATCAAAGATAAGCTCATCTACACCATGCCAATTAGTAATTCAGGTTCCGGTAATATAGCTCCGGAACTATGATTTCTTCGAACCGGCGCAAAAGATCGATAGTGGCGCCCCTCTCTACAGTGTTTGAGATAAATTGTTAATAAAACATATTTAGTGATAGGGAGAATAAGTATCCTCTAATAAATTTGTACTCTTTATTACCAGTTAGCTTATAACTTTTTCGTAATCGTCAACAATTTTTTATATTTTTAGAAAAAAAAAGATTGATTTTGTAAAATTATAATTTTTATACTATATGCGACAAATGTTGAACCTGTACTTGGCGAACATTTTTTACAGAGAATCTTGATTTATTTTTAATGTAAAACATCTATTGCCAATCCTTGGCAGGAAAATCGAACCGTATGCCGTGACGGCAAATGATGACGAGCTGGGTGGCTCAGTCGTGAATGACGCGATTTTGACACCAACGCTCGTGGGTTCGATTCCAACACAAGACAAACATTTGAAACATGCATGAACATGTCTGTTTATCTTGGTCTGGATGTTTAAAGAGAGGTAGGTCGCATCAAAGCAGCGCGTCTGGGGAAATACCTCCACCTCACAGAAAACCGCAGCCAAATAACAACTCCCTAGAGGGTTGTTGTATTCCTGTGTGTGAGTGAGGTCACCAGTAAGCTCCTAAGGAGGTGCTGTGTAAGCAGCAGAGGAGGCATCGCGCGAGTGATACTTAATATATGTTACTAGTGTTAATAGGCTACGGTAATTGCTTTACATCGGGTGGGCCGTATGTTTGAATGCCTCCCGACGTTGTATAAAAAATAAGATATATGTGGTTGTCGTTTTTTCTTTTCATCGAGTTTCAAATCATGATGCTAAAGAAATTTCACTTCAAAAATTATCATGTTCTATGCCTTTGTAACATCCACAATCGTCGTTTTCACCATGATTTTTTTAATTAACGACGTAAATAAATAAATAAATATTGTCGGACAAATTACACAGCGTTAATTATTTATTATTAATTCGTTATTATACCAATTTTATTTCTTTTATATAAATATAGCAATAATTAATAAAACAAATAACTTACATGTGAAAGGCAACTTAATTTTTTATAAAAATAAAAGTGTTCGGCTTCTTTTTGAATAAAATAACTGCACAGTTCGACATTTTTTCAACATATTATGATGTCACCGGAGTGATAACGATTATAGTTTTCATATACGCAATGAATGACATAATCTGCTATAGTACTATGGTAGAAGGGAATACGAGGCTAGTCCTATGGTTGAAAGGTATAAGATTACTTCTTTTAAATAAATAACATTGGCTATGCATTATAATTTTGTTTCATTTTAATAATAAATTCGTATAGGTGGAAAAGATTGAGATTGTTATAATAATTTTTACATTGTAACACGAAATGAAAAAATATTATTATTAAATTAGACTTAGAACGACTGCAGCAATGTACGTACAGCTTGGCAAAAAAGAGTTTGCCAAAAATGAGGGCGCTACTATCATACATATGGTCACCCTTTAGACGACGACCAAAGCGATAGTGATACTTTTATTACTTTTACAATTTTTGATAAAGATGATAATATTTATGACATTAGGTAGGTGTGTATAATAATAAAGAATAAAAACAACAAGTATTACGAAACGATCAAAAATAAAATATTAGTTCCAGCTGCCACCACGGCAAACTCTTTTTTGCCAAGCTGTATATAATTTTTATATTTTACTTGGCTTCAAAATTATAAAATAATATAAGTATGTAATATTAAACATTATTTCGTAATTACATTTAATGAGACAATAAATAAGTTTTAAATTGTTGGAAAAACGTTTATTTTCGCTTTTTAGTTAACTTGTGCTAGTTTTGTGTTTCTTGAAGTCGGTTTTTCTTTTTTATTAACGTTAATTATTATTACTTGGCATTGATACCGTATATTCATCTCTTTTGTGATATGTTCAAATCGACACCTAAAACTTTAGTTCAATTCGAAGATAAAGGTAGGAAAGACGCATAGACAAGACTGTCAGCATATGTAGTTGACATCTTAGACCTTTCAAATAAAGGTCGCGCCATATGCGTGATTCTGTTAGTAAATAATTCTGCCATTTTTGACGGGGGACGAGGTAACTACTGCATAGAAACGATTACAACACGCGCAAAAACATTTTGTGTTGTCATGAACGCACACATGAAAAAATGTTCAACGCTAGGTCATTTAGCACACTACTAAAATATTCACGACAACATGCTAGCAAAATTCACTATAATGTTATAAAAGTAATAGGGATTGACAAATGTCGATATTATAATTTCAAAATATCGATAATTACGTCGACAACGGTAAATGACAAAGATGAACATATAAATATTCTATACTTAACATTCGGCCTTCGCGGGCACTTAGACACGCCTTACGTTTTATTGACGAGCTCGGTGGCGCAGTGGTGTATCGCGCTGTTACGCTACTATGACACCAACGCTCGTGGGTTCGACTCCCACACAGTACAAACATTTGTGTGCATGAACATGTCTGTTTGTATTGTCTGGGTATTTTCAATGTATAATTAGTATGTATTTACAAAAAAAAATGTATTTACGTATGTTTATCAGTTGTGTAGTACCCATAACAAAAGCTTCGCTTACTTTGGGGCTAGATGGCGCTGTGTAGTTTGTCCGACAATATTTATTATTTATTATTATTTATAAAATAAATACTTATTATATTTTATGCATTTCTCATAGTTTTAATTACTTTTGATCTACCAGCTTTTCAGAAAATTTACATTACAGTAAATATATGTCAATTTTCAAAATCATTTGTTAGATCTTGGGAATTCCCTCAAAATCTAAAATTTATTTTGCTGTGGATTAGGCAATTGTCAGCCATTATTATACTATGCAATATGGTTAAAAATTGCATGGAGTAGTCGCCGAATATGATTCGATTGCATTAGTACCCGATTTCTCATGTATTAATCGTTATCACATCATTTTAATTTCTATTATATGAAAACAAATAAAATAATAACTTACTAACATGTGAAAGGTAACTCCGTCTTTTTGCAAACTAGAAATGTTCGACCTCTTTTTGCATGACATAACTGCACAGTTTGGCATTTTTAGTATAACACTATATGATGTACCGGAGCGATAACGATTACAAGACTGTTAGAGAATTGATTACGCAAGTAGTTTTTATACGCGCAATGGATCGCATTATCTTGTATCATGACAGAGGGGAACGATCCTACGAGGCTGGTCCTTTTGTTGAAAGGTCTAAGGTTGACATGCTATGGGTAGACCCCTAAAATAATCACAAAATTTAAGTTGTATTTCGTAAACAAGTGGGTAACGGAATTCCTCACCTTCCGTTACGTGTATATGTTTTGTTTCAGATTGGAGCTGCCAAATTTGCTACTAACTACACCATATTTACTACTAAAAACCTACTAGCTAGTAAACGTAATATTTAAATTGGACTAATGGTAAGACGCGTTTCACATCTCACGGAATGTGTGTAGCGTATCCTCTGTAGCGTAACGCCAGAAGCCCGGAACAGAAAACACATACTAATACATTCAACTTACATATATCCATATGTAACTTGAGTGTATTAGTATCCATATGTAAGTTGAATGTATTAGTGCGTGCGTGGAGCACTAACCTACAAAGGTCAGGGGTGGGGGTGGCATATGTTCAGTTTTGGTAAATGCATCATCCATCATATCAATCGAACACCGAGCGGCAAATGGCAGTAGCACAGCGTGTAATTGATGTTTTCACGTTGAACATAACATCAATGGCGTAATACGTAACCATACTGTACAAGTACAACCTAAATGTACCGTAGGAAAAGGAATGACAAAATACTGAACATTTTTTTGCTGTATGTTTAGGCGTCTACATGTGAGACATAGCTTGAATAATAAATCTTGAACAGCCGTACGCTTTTACGTCGGAATTAGGAAGGAAGTGAAGATTAGAACATTTTTGTTTCATTATTTATGCACATAATATTACAAATTGCGATGTTACATGCTATGCTACTCGCCGGTTCCTAAGATTCCTGACATCACCTTCTGATAAAACACGACACATTTTGACATGGTAGATTAGTCTTGGTCTTCCTCGGCTAAATAGATATACAATGCGAAAGTGGAAGGATGTAGGATCCTTCCACTTTCGCATGGTAAATCTGTCGTCATTATTTCATCTGGCATTCTTTCTACATGTCCGAACCAACGGAGCATGCCCTTTCTTATCTTAACACCGATACTCTCTTTCAGACCAATTCTCTTACGTACGTCATTATTTCGAACACGGTCAGCAAGCGTTATGCCACAAAATTTTCGCTGTGCTCGCATCTCGACCGCATTTATTCTACTTTCATGCTCTCACTGTCATATCCAACTTTCACTTCCATAAGTTAGCGTTGGAATTAGCACCGCGTTGAGTACAGCGAGCATATTACATTATAATTTGTAAGTAATAATATAATATATTGTCAACATACGATTATTTTTTCTATAAATATTGTAATGTATATTTATAACTTCCGACACAATGTATTTTGTATATGGAATAAATAAATAAATATATATATTTATCTCTTTTACAGAAAATGTTACATCCGCCAGAAATAGTTATTTTTGACTATGACAAACCGATCGGACCAACTATCTAAAATATCCTTAGACAATTCAACAAAAGGACTCGCCATACTCGTGATTCTGTTAGTAAATAATTCTGCCATTTTTGACGGGGGACGAGGTAACTACTACATAGAAACGAAAATAATGTTTTAAGGAAATGTCATCCTTATTTCGAGGTCCCTACGGTTCAAAGTTATTTTCTTACCGCTGCCTGCCATCTGTTGTGGAATAGCTGAACTTCTTCGTAAATCGAAGCTGGTCGATTCAAAATTACGAAACGTCTTATATACTTTTTTTGTCTTTTGCTAAATAAACTCTATTATACAGCATGAAAGACAGTTTTATTTTGCAGTTTGTATAATTTACGCTAATTTGGGATAGGAGTTATGCGACCAAAGTCGCGGAATATGATTCGATTGCATCAGTACTCGATTACTGAATCGATTTCTCATGTATTAATCGTTATCACACCATTTTAATTTCTTTTATATGAAAGCAAATAAAATAATACTTGCATGTAAAGGTAACTCAATATTTTTGCAAACTAGAAGTGTTTTACCTTTTTTTGCATGACATAATTGCACAGTTTGGCATTTTTAGTGTTACACTTTATGATGTTACCTGAGCGATAACGATTACAAGACTGTTAGAGAATCGATTACGCACGAAGTATTTATGCGCGCAATGGATCACAATATCTTGTACCATGACAGAGGGGAATGATCCTACGAGGCTGGTCCTTAAGTAACATGTCTCTGAAAATATCCCTTATATTACCGTTGAAATAGAATCAATGTTATGTTGCTGTACATTAATGAACTGCTTGTTTTCGACTCTAAAAACGTTTCTGAACACATTTTCATGACATTTCACTTCTTCATGTTCTTCGGTTGCACGAAGTATCAAAGAGAAAGGATACATAGAGGTGACAAGCAAATAATAATACCAAGATAGAACGTGATAGATGTATACAGTTCCTCATAAGAAGGAAAGAGACAGATAAAATATTTTTTGTCCCTGTCATCGTTTCACTATTTTGTGTTTGCCACAAAAACAAATTCGTGGCAAACAATCATTTCGTTCCTTGTAGTACAACAAATTTTTTGCATAAATTACTAAATATAAGGGAAATATTAGTGCATATTTGTGTTCTTTTGCTTGTTTGGGATTGTCTTTTTACTTTAACAATGGTACGTTGCTGTGTAAAAGGCTGCTAAAGCCTCAGTTAGTAAAAATACGAAAACATAACCTTTCATACGTAAGTATAAAGTTTTAATAGTTGTTATCAAATATTTTGCGAAAATTAGATACACATGTAGTTTTTAAATAAATTGTTTGTATAATAAGGTAAAAACAATGAAAATATCGGTTTAATTTACAAAAAGTATTTCTAGTAAAAACCGCCTAAATCTTGAAGGTTGTCTGTGGGTAATGCGTCAGCCATTTTCTGTTGTATTTTCAATTTATCGGTATAATGAGCGATTTAGGGTTACTAGTATGTAGTATGGGGAAACACCCCGAAATTATGGGTAAATTATATGGGTACAGACACCTTTTTTTTTAACTTCTTACTTTTTGTATACTGCTTTGTTTATAATTTTTCGTCAAAATGTATTTATTTATTTTTAAATTAAAAATGTTAACTTGTTTAATCTTAGATGTATGCTTATTTTTTAGATTTCCTAAAGTCGTCAGTGTGCGTAATGCATGGATTTTTGCTACTGGACGACAGAATTGGGAGCCGAGTACAGTCGCATATGTTCCAAACATTTTAAAGACCACTGCTTTCGGAAGAAATTTATTTGGATAAATCGTCAGTTTCAACATCCACCATACACGTAAGTTAACATTTGTTGACCTGGTTCGTCAACATCCAGGGCTTCCAATAGCGACGGACACTACATTAACACCATGAAAATTAAAGTTTACTTTTCAATTGTGACTGAAAACATTACTGGCTGAGTCACGCAAGAAGAAATTAGCTATACTAAGGTCAAAAACTAAACGACTTGAAATAGAAATGCTGAACTATCTGTCATTATACAGAATTTTAATGTAATCGATGTATAGATGATAGATATCATTATACAAGTTAGAGGAAAAGAGTGAACTAGGGAATTAAGGGACCGTAGCAGTTAATGTGAAAGGATAATCCTTGATCAATTGTAGCTTTAGTTTAAGTCTAATGAAAACCATGATGCGCAATACAAAATGTTTAAAAACAAAGATTGTTTACCTTTGTTAATATTTACACTTAAATCATCCCTGGCACTAATTCTTTTTTACATGACAATTATTGAAATTTTTTATGCAATATGTTTAATTTGTTGTGCTGAATTATTTCCAGACATCTTTGTCAGTTAGAAGTTCATCAATTTTATAATAAGAGCCCTTCTACAAAAAGATTTTTTATGTGCTTTCTGAATAAATTGTCAGGAAACGACAGAATTGTTTCAGGCAACTTATTATAAAATCGAATACAACATTTTGACGAGCTCGGTGGCTCAGTCGGGAATGACGCGATTTTGACACCAACGCTCGTGGGTTCGATTCCCACACAAGACAAACATTTGTGTGCATGAACATGTCTGTTTGTCTTGGTCTGGGTATTTTCTATGTATAATAAGTATGTATTTACAAAAAAAAATGTATTTACGTATGTTTATCAGTTGTCTAGTACCCATAACACAAGCTTCGCTTACATTGGGGCTAGATGGCGCTGTGTAATTTGTACGACAATATTTATTTATTTATTTAATTTTAAGAAGGAATAATCCGCATTTATTGTGTAAAGAAGATTTAACTAAAAACCGTGTATGTAAATGTGACCATGAATATTCGACGACTGTTTCATTCTCACGATATTTATATAAATACAAGATGTAGAAAAATCGATCTAATAACATTGATTTCAAGAATAAAAATATATGAAAAAATAAACATAAATGCTAGTTTGTAAGGCACGAATATTTTTATTTACAAATTGTCTATAAAGCGTTTTTATCTTTTATCTCATATCTATGCCTATATTTAGTATCATGTCATCGCTTGTATTTTAAAATATATGTCTAAAATAGAAAAACATATTGTTTAATTTATATAACTCTGCTAGGTTTGACCAATCTCCTATCCTTATTCCAATGATTTCACAGATCTTACTGAAATTAACTCAGGCTGACTATTAATAAATAGATCTATACAGTAACTCGATTTGCGTAAAAAATACTATTCTAATAATATTAAAGTGCAAATATGTTTGTTCATCTATTCAGATACTGTAGTTTTCATACGTATGTAAATATTAACTTTTATTACTTTGTGTGTAGAAATGGCTGTATCGACTTATTCGATTTTTTTACATTGCTAATATCATATTATGAGTATATTATTATAGTACACAATACACATTCTATGCAAGTTTCTTATGGTAAACAGTTATCTGGGTACATTGTAAATTACAAATTGCCGAAACGCATTATGTAGTGGGGTAAATTTTCCACAGTCTGGTAACCTTGTTATTGTATGTACTTTTGTTGCCGTCCCTTACGTGTGTACGCGTTTGTCAACTCTAGGTATATACTTTCTCTGAGACGAAGTATACTCTCACTTGTGACTGTGAGCCAATTCTGAGATAAGTGAAGAGTGAACTAGTGAACGATCATAGACAAGGAATTAAAAATAAAAAAAGTCACTGAAGAAGAACAAAAACTGCGAATGAAAAGTGATTTCGGTGAGAAAAATTGAAGCCTTTTCATGTGATTTTGTGAATTTGTGTTTGTGCAAAATTCATTGTAGACTGTGTTTGTTTAGTATTTTTGGAGCAAAGTTCCCAAAAAAACGTACCGCTTGGTAGTAATATGAGTAATGTTACCAACCAAAATGGAACAGGTCTAGAGCAGCAGGTCGGTACCTCATGTACATGCACTTTGTATTGATTTTTGTAACATTGAATATACATATAGCTGTAGATAATAATAAATTAATGACCTCGGGGGCAATTGAGATGTGTTCTAATTTATGATTAGCCTGCCGTAAATAATTTTTGAGTAGCACAAAGATTCCGATTGTTTTACGTGTCTTGGATTAACCAACATGGCGACTAGGATCTTCCACTTCTGTGAAATTCTAAGTCTTGCCTTTGCTAATTCTAAGCCCCTCGAAAGACCACGATGTATCACAGTAGTTTTCCTAAGTCTCACTGTAGTGAGGTCATTGTCACGTTATAAATGCGTGTCATGGCGCGAGGAAAATAATATTTCGCAATATCAATACGATACCAATTATTTAAGCAAATTTTGCTGTTAAGTTATTGCACATGCCAATTAACCATAGGTCAAATGTATCTTTTTGATATTATTACTACCTACCTATTTTATTGTACTTCTCAAACGTAGGTACATGTTTACATCGCCACATTATTTGATACAGTTAGTCTAACAATATTTAATTTTCATTATTGAGCATACGCTCCTAAGCGTATAATATAATAATAAAATTGCTAGGTGGTTATAATAATTATTATATTTATGTTATATTATGGTTTATTTTATGTTCTTAACCTTGTTAAATTTAATCTTCCGTGCATACGTGCATACTTAGTTGTGATACACTACCTATCTCAAACCTATTGTAAACTCTTCACAAATAAGCTGTGAAAAAGATTTTTTTTTTTTTTAAATAAAGTTAAAAATATTGAATGCCGTAGATGACATAGTGACACACTTATGCAAATTACCTAACTGGGAATTCTGTAGACGGTTGCCAGTTTGTGATTAGTCTCTCCAGTGCTTACTGGCTCTTTATATGATGATCCAACAAGAAACTCACAAGCTCCATGTTGTGCGAAGATGTTTGTAAGTGGTTACTTAAAATAACATTAAAGGAATGTAGAAGGGTATCACATTAGTCTAATAATGAATTGAAATTAACAGCATAAAATTTAAGGGTGTGTCTTATCTTAGCATGTGGGCGTTTAAGTTGACATTGAGAATAGGCAAGCTTCTCTTTTTCAAGTTCTTTACGGTAATTATGGATGGAAGATGATAGAATAGAGGACATGCTGCACAATATTATAATGTAGAAAAGTCATTATCCCCAACAGCAAAATAAACCTTAGCTATGAAGATAAGTGTTTTGCAGTGAAAAATCTGGACCACATCTATTTTACTCTGTCATTATTTTATTAAATAATGCTTTTAGACTCATATGGTAATGTTTAATTTGTACAAATAATACATGATAATGCCAAAGTATATACAGCGAGGATTGTGTAGTATTGCACATATCTTGATACAAATACTATAGAGACCTGAAAAGAACAATTTCAAGTAATAAAAGTTCATGTCGAAGTTGAGTCCTTGGTTTAATACCATTAAATTAGTAATTAGTAGCATTAGTAAAGAGATAAAGTAATATTTCAACAATAGCCAATTCATGCATAAATGTACGTCTTATGGTATAAATAAGGCCAAAATAGCTCGCCATTGTATATATTAATTAACTGTATAATACAGTTACAAGTTTAATGCTTAGAAATATCACTAAAATATTTCTAAGCATTAAACTTATGCAGTATTGTGATGTTCATATATGTTCAAGTACCTTATGCTCAGGACATTAACTACTTGCATTTTTCAGTATTATTATATTACTTACTTTAAAATGAATATATTTATTTACATTCAGAACATTTTCAAGGAATTCGTCACCTACTATTAGCTGTTAAATTGCCTTTAGTATGCAGTCAGAACCCGTTATATACGTTTTCCCATACATTTCGCGGTCATATATGACCACCCGGTTTTCGAAGGGTTAAATAAAATCTTATATATCAACCGACCACCCGACCAAGTCCCAAGTTCAATATAATTTTTTTTTTATGACAAGTGTTATAGTATGTATACATAATATATTATTTATGAATTAGTGCCCATTTTCCCCCAAAAACTGTTGAAATTGTTTTTGTAACAAAAAAAACTCTATATGTAGTTTGAAAATGCTAGTATGAATGTTAAGACTATAACAACCATTTCCTGTGATACATAGCTACCTGGAATTTGGTGAAATTTGAAAACATCTGTGTCACTGTTACCACATGTTACCTTATAATAACTAACAGTATGTATCGCTACAAACTGTCACATAGAGAGTAGTAATGACAATGTTTTTAAAGTATCACAAAACTAGTGATTTTATTATTTTTCTTATTTTGTATTGCCTCACTTTGGAGGACTAAGACTATAAATTAATATTAGACTTATTATATATAGATATCTCTAGAACTAATATACCATTCACTTGGCCTTTGTTGTGTTGTAACATTTGTATAATTAATTTATCATGTAATATAAGTTATGCCGAATAGGACATCCATTCTGAGCATCTGAATATGTATATAAATTAGTAGTAGAAATGTTACAAATTTTGTAAATATGTTGTCGAGAGGCATACAAGTAAAGTGATTACCATAGCCTATGAACGATTGCAATACATTAAGTATCACTTGCTTTATGCCATCTCTGCTGCTAACACAGCAACTCCTTGGGAGCTTACTGGTTGGCTTACTTATCTCACTCACACACAGGAACCCACAACCCTCAAAGGGAGTTGTTATTTGACTGCGGTTTTCTGTGAGGTGTAGGTACTTCCCCAGACAGACCGCTTTTATGTGCCTTGCCTCTCTTGTCATTGCGAAAATGTGATTTAAATTGATGATATTATTTAGTATATTATTTAGTAAAATAAAGATGTACTTTACTGTACTCAAATGATATTATTATGAATAAATATATCCAATATAAATGTTAAAAATCTTCAAGAAATCATGTTTTAAATTTTGTTTTGCTTGCCCTGTTGAAAAAGCCAATTTCAAATTATGGTGCTTTTGTATTTAATGGACCGATATGGGAAACTTTTCTGTGGGAGTCTCAGTCTAACTCATTTTGTGACATATGAAGAATGCACTATATAACATTGTTTATGTCCAGTTTGTGGAACTCTTTTTACAATCATTTAACTCTAAAAAGTAGTCTTATAGTTATAGTTAAATTAAGTTAAATCATTTTTTCAGCTTGCTGGTCTGGACTTGCAGCCTCAGGCTCCTAAGAGTGCTGGCCGCTACATCCCCCCGCATTTGCGCAGGCAGTTGCAGGCCAATAACTCTCAAGGTAAGGCTAGGTTTTACAAAACCTGTGTCACATGAATACATAACTTCATCTAGACGTTTCTGCTTGGTGTAACAATGCACATTTTCATTGTAAAATATGTGTCATGGCTGGTTTCTAACAGACATTTGCTGTAAATTTAGGCAAGCAAGAATAGTTGAAGTTTTTGCTCTTTATGTTGCCTGAGTTAATAGGATTTTGTGCCCAAAGGGTGCACCAAGAGTTTTGTTAATTCCAATTTATTTTTGTAACTTGGTATTTAATAGATTTACATAGAATATTTTTTTTGTTATTAAATTTGTTAAATTGTATATTTGCATGCCTAAATAATATTGGCAAATGTGATGGATGCTTCACTGTATTTGAAATAAAAAGTATTTACTATATGGTCAGTAGAGACATATCATCAACACAGAGTATACTTATTAGTTCTTATAGAAAATTTTTAGTCAGCCCGTTTAATACTTGCCATTTTGCAGTTGAACATTGTAAAAATTGACATAATTTCTATTCCTAGTAGGATGTATGTACAGAGGTTTGAAGTTATTTAATTGGTAGTTGCAATGTCTTTTTACTCTACCTAATTTATTTATATTGTTCCACTGTGAATTCATATTAAGTGATTATATTGGCAGAGGAAAAATTTGTGTATCATTAATACTTACAGCATGTACTGAACACTATTTTGACTGTCATATATCAACAGCAGCCAGAATCTACAGTTAAACTTGTCCTTCGATCCTCAGAGGAGGTCAAGATAATTAAATTGTACTATATACAAAAATATGTTAGCAAGTTAAGCAACATTAACTTGCTAACATATTTTTCCAGCTCTTCCACAAATGTACACAGGGCCAGTCAAATGCGAGTTGGACTTGCATACTGAGGTTTTTGTACGTTACCATATATTATTTTGTTTACAAAACTGAGTATGTCCATAACATTCTGTTTTCTTTTAACTTTACCCAAACCTGACCCATGAGCAGGAAATATATCTGTTACAGACAGACAGAGTCCTTGACCACTCTCTCCATTTGTTTGTGATCTACAAACAAATTGAGAGAGTGACTAAGGATTTTTCTTTATCTATATGCTAAGAAACCTAAAACACAGTGTAGAAAGATGAGACTAGCGACAATCAACAAATAGCTCAAACCACATTCTGCAGTTTGTTACAACTTTCTTTGTCTATCAGGATATTAATTTAATTTTACAGGGAACGCGTAACAAATTTTAAGGGTGAAAAGCGAAATAGCGTCTTTTGTGAACGATTCATAATGAGTAATAAATAGTCATATTACATTTGGTTTGGTTTTACTAAAAATTCATGGAAGAATGATGTGAATAATCATTTCGTGCATACAATATAATACATAGAGATGTGTCGAGTCAGACTGACTCTAGTACTGATTCGAATACCTAGCAGGTAGTCATTTACTAGAGTGTGTAAAATACTGAATTCGGATCCACAATACTCAAATACAGGTTTTGAGTACTTACAGTATTCAAATCCTAAGTCGAGTATTTCAATCGCAAGCTTCACTCGTACATACGAATTTTAAATGCTTACTAGTATTGTGAAGTTGGTCAGGAGAAGCGCTGATGAATCGTAGCAGGTATAAACTTGTTTTTATGTTTCCTACCAGTCGGCGGGTCAGTTTAATGTGATATTAAAGGTTTTTTTAATTGTTTCTACTAAGTTATTCTTTTTATCTGTCGGTTACCTATCAGTTGAATTGTGGAATTTAGTGTTAGGTTTTAGTGTTCTTTTTTTAACCGGTGACTGTAAAATTTCTATAATGGCTCCGAAGAAAAAATCCCAAGTATGGAACTTTTACAATATTTAGGAAGATAAAAAGTGGAGTGCAAAGAGTGTAAAAAAACCTTTATTAATTTTGGGAACACCACAAATTTGTTGAAACATAGAAAAAAATATTAATTAAAATAAAAGCTTAGATGATAGTTCTGATTTGGAGTCATTAGGATCGTTATCAATTAGTCAATCCCAAACAAATGTCGGCGTTGATATTGACCAACGAAAAGTCGTAAAAGACAATTACAGATGACTTTTTTTGTCAAAAAATACATGAGATGTGATGAAATATTAGGTTTTGGCGTCAAAAACAAGCTATAAAGTTCGATTCAGAAAGTGTCAGAGTCCACTGAACTATTCGAAAACTCGCGCTAGTACTCGAATACCTGTCTTGGATTTCATTCTTTTTTTACAAATACCAAAATATTCGAACACCAAAAATAGCAGACTCCTCACATCACTAATCATATTATGTCGATGTTAAAACCTTGTCACATTCACATCATGTTTATATTGTGTTAATTTAAGTTGATAGTAAATGAATGCATTCATCATTGTTTTGATTTGAACAAGGTTGTTGTTTTCAATAATATGTATGTATGTAGGTACTATAGAAAGTGCTATCTTGTAATAAATAAAATTCGCGAGTTGTTGTTTCCATTAGAAAGTTATCAATTTATCAGTCATTATTTATACCGTCGTAAATTTTCTGCGTTTGTTCTAAAAATAGAGTAAATAAAATAAAGATTTTTGCTCAAAAGTAGTGTTGCCACTAACATTCATCCACTATTCGGCCACTTTTTAGTATTCGGCCGAATACCTAAACTTTGCATACTATATATATCAGTAATCTACTTTGGCACATCCTCTTTCAGTGATGTTCGGAATCCAGACCTTCCTACGTAATGACGTTATGACTACGAACTGCGTGATAAAGAACCAGTCGATTGCCCCAGTCGATAAAGAACCAGTCTATTGATCAACAGGTCCTAGGTTCGAATCCTGGCATGGTACCACTAAATTTGTGTTTTTGAATTTATGTTCATATTTACAATTATCACTTCCTCGGCGGTGAAGGAAAACATCATGAGGAAACCCGCACGTCCAAGAAATTATATTTGTAAAGACGTGTGACCTATTCTCAAAAAGATGTGGTTTTCTCTCTGGCTTGTGGAGGTCTGATGACAGTCGCTCCATATAAAAATCTCCGTCTTCGCGAAATCCATTGGTTTAGGTAGCGAACCCTGCTAAGAAGAAGAAGGAATGAGCTGGTTCAAAGTGCAAAACGTCGGTATATACAATTATAACGTATTTTCTTATCGCATTTATGTTTCATCAAGTCGAATAGCCGGCAGGATGGCCAAACATTCAGTATTCTAGGCCAGTCATAATAGGGTTCGAACAACAAAAAAATTCGTTACAGTAATCCGACACCGGGATATTGTAGAATAAGATTTTCTAAAAGAGGGAAAAATAAATCGAACAGTCTGCTGCTATCCGGGGTGGAATGGGGTGGCTTTTTAGGGGTCGAAATCAGTTTTCGCGATTTCTGGCTAAACGGTGCAATCTACCGAAAAAAGTTTAATGTAAAAGATGTAGATATTAAAAAGATCTACAACTTTTTTCTTAATCATTTTTACCCTAACCTCAAAATTTTTCCAAAAAAATGCAAAAAACCGATTTATTGATTTTTTTTTTCGAGAAAAAGAAATCAATTAAGCGCTAAATTTGCCAAAAGATACCTTTTGGTATTATAAAGATGTAGTATTTTTTTGAAAGGAAATATTTTAAGGTTTTTTTAATATTCCATTTTATCGAAAAAAAAATGAAATTTTCCTCCTATCCTACCTAAAACTACGCAACCTACAGAGTTAAGTTGATTTAAACGTGCCTGTTTTGTACATGTCAATCCGTAAATCGTTCAGCGTTATATCTTGCTTTTTTACAATTTACTGTTTTAGGCATGCATGATATCATATAAAAACTCGCTCTGTACATTTTATTTATTTATTTTATATAATGTTTACAAATGTTTATTGTTAGTACCTCCTTTTAAGTATAGAAATACCTGTATTAGAAGGCACTGCTCTTCATTAGATAACGTATTAAAATAAATAATAAACTGAGGGTAACAAGAATACAATATGTAGTAAGTTAATTGTCATACTCACAGTTAAACAATATCTGAAATTAATCTCAATTGCGAAATGTTACAGAAGAAGAAATGAAGAAAGTTATGTTCAAATGGTAAATATACTCGTACATATGCACAATTATGTGTGTGTTTATGAATGGAGGTGAATGCGTGAAGATTGTGACTATATTGGTTGTGAGAGTGCATAATCACAGTTGCAGCGCCATGCTAGATTACGCAGGGCTCGACATGAGTAACACAACGAATGAGTTTACCCTGAAGGATAGATTCCGTCTCGTCATAGCATTTAGTCTTCAGCCAAACATACCAAACCAAAAGGTATCTTTTGGCAAAGTTTGGCTCAATTGTGTTCATTTTCTCGAAAAAAAAAAAAACAAAAAAATAGGTTTGATTTCATTTTTTTCGAAAAATTTTGAGGTTAGGGTGAAAATGGTTAATAAAAAAGTTGTAGATCTTTTTATTATCTACAACTTTTAAATTTAACTTTTTACGATAGAATGCACCGAGCCAGAAATCGCGAAAAACTGATTTCAACCCCTAAAAAGCCACCCCATTCCACCCCGGATAGCAGCAGACTGTTCGATTTATTTTTCCCTCTTTTAGAATATCTTATTCTACAATATCCCGGTGTCCGATTGCTGTAACGAATTTTATTTTTTTATTTCAATTTTCCTATTATTACTGGCCTATTCTGCCAATGGCTGAATATACTATTAGTCGCAACTCTACTAAAAGGTAACTTGGGTATATGAAGATTAAAATAAAGGATTATTATTGAAACATTTGTTGTTGTTGGCTTGAATGTGCATGTGTGTTGAGTTTTACTGTGATTTGATAATGATTGAATCTTCATTCAGTTTTGCTTTTGCAATAAACTAATTGTAAATAGAGACATAATTGATATAAATATATGTGAATATTTATCGTATGGTTTTATTCTACTTACTGAGAGATTTATTATTATATATTATTCCATTATTATTAGATTTATAATACATTTTAATGTTTTTGTTATGATGTAAGATTGAAGGATCTAAAAAGTGTAGGTTTAATAGTCTTCATAAAATGCAGCCTCGAGCAGCCTAAAATATATTATTTTCAGAAGACCACTTAACTTATGTTTACTTTTAAATATGAATATTCAACCAATGACAAAGATATTTTTATATACCGCCTTTGTAACTTTATACCCATTTCTACTAAAAAAGGTAACATATTATATTTTTAAATAGGACGTTGGAGTGACAAATGCGACCATTAAGTAATATTAGGGGTTAAAGTATGAAATTGCCGATTTGTACTGAAAAATTAAAACTCGTTTTTTCTAAGATGTAACATATTTATTTAATCAAAATATTTACCCTCATTATCTATACATTACTGCCATGTAATCGGAAGTTTATTTATGCCTCTGTGAATAGAACCTTGGGGATCTAGATTCGACAAACTGTGTGAATGCATTTTGTACTGCCTCCTGGGACGATAATTTTTTTTTAGAAAATTGTCCAAATCATGAAATAATGGTAGTCAGTTGGAGCAAGATCTGGCGAGTACGGAGGATGATGTATGGTTTCTAAATGCAGCTCCTGTAGAGTTACAACGGTTTCTCGTGCAGTGTAAGGTCTTGTTGCGTTATCACGGAGCAATAATGGTGAAGATCGATTCACGAGTCTGAGCTGTTTCACCGCCAGTTTCGCCATCATTGTTCGAAATTCGGCACAGTAAACATCTGCTGTTATTGCTTGACCAGACCTGAGAGAGCTATAGTAAATAACGGCATAAGAGACCACCAAACAGTTACCATTACCTTTTTATTGGTAAGCTTTGCTTTAGGGCACTGTTGCGGCGTTCGAACTGGGGTCAACCATTGCATTTTTTGCTTAATATTATCGTAAAGAATCCACATTTCGTCACATGTCTCAATTTGATCTAATATTCCTTCATTTCTTTAGTTGAATCTCTACAGAAATGAAGGAATATTGTATCTAGTTGTGACATGTGACGAAAAGTGCAAAAAAGTGCAACGCAACACAAGTTTCAATACGCAATTCTTTCTATTTTTCTATCTTATTGATTTAATGCAATTGAGTCAATATTGTAAGTAAGGTAACGTTAAACCATGCCGCTAATTCCTGGGTAGTTTTGACTCGAATCGGCTTCCACCATCTCCTTCAATTCAGCGTCATTCATCTGTGTGAACATTCTTCTTCAAGTCGATGTTTCCATTAGTGTTTAAACCAAAAACGCAGCATTGATATTGCGAGCCGTTTCTGCCGCGTTAGTTCCGTGTCCGAACTCGTATTCAAAAATTATTCGTATTTTCGAAGTATCCATCTTTCCCGTCTAAATTGAATAAAAAAACCAATTGAAATTCCAAAATCATATGTTGCACATTTTTTAAAAGAAAAACCTCATAGGTATCATGTGAAAAAAGTTTCACTCCAAAATTTCATACCATGAAGGTTTAATGCCAATGCAAACGGCAATTTCATACTTTAACCACCATTATTTATTTCTCTATTTACTGAGACTGTTTTGTTTTAGAATGTACGTTAGCATGTTGGCCAACTATTAATATTTTCTATGTGCAAAACTTTTGTACAGTTAAGAGCAAATCACGCTTGGCACTAAAAGTAAACGATTGTAACTCTTATTATGTACGACGATTGAGAATGGTACAAATGTCAAACTGTGAATCTCGAAGTGCAATTAGCTCTACAAATGAGTTTTATAAAATAGTATTGGTAACAGATATGACCACAAAACCGCATTTAATTAATAGTTTTTGTTACAAAATCAAGCAAAATATTTTTTTTTGCATGATTTTTACCAAAATTTTTTGCTTCTACAAAGATCAAAGTGTTAAGCTTGATGTGCACTTAGCTGTACCTACTATACATACTTACTGTAGGTGCGCCAGTTGAAGGCAAGGCTTAAGAAAGGCGCTAGTAGCTAGCAGACGTCAAAGACGCCACTACATTGCGGGTGTTCGAAGTGAGGTGTGAGCATAGGGAGGGCAGAGTTTCCGCCGCCTACCTCAGGCCCCAACTGTCTTCAATTCGTGCATCTACTGTGCATGGTATATACTAACAGTTGACAAAATGTTGTCGGGTATTGTTATTGTACATGACACATTGTTATGATAAATGCGACAAAAATGTATATAATATATTTTAAGATCATGTGATCAAGATCAATAAAACCGGTCAAGTACGAATCGGATTCGCAAATTGCAAGACTTCGGTACCACCGCCCAATATACTTTAATTTGGTCAATTACATAATAGATGACTTGTTAAAGGGAAGTTAATTTATATATACTATAGTGCATTCTATTGTACAAATATCGTAAATTCTTAGCACGAACCGGACTCACACTTGATCGATTTTTATTAGGTTTTGTTTATTTTTTTTTTAAGAAGTAAATTTGAACATTTTGAGATCATTACGCTGCGTTATATAAATGCCTTTTAGTTACTTACTTCTGTTTACACGTTACGAAGACATACACGTAAAACTTACGATATCGCCTATAACGCTATGAAAGGAAAGGGTCCTGCGCGAGTCCGACTCGCAATTGGACTGTTTTTTTTGGAACTAGTTCATCCTATGGATGTTGTTCTGTCCCAAGCACATGGAGAAAAATACTTACAGTTTTGCCCGAAACTTCCAACTTTCCAAACAACTTTCCAATATTTCTGTTTCGCCAAACTATATAAATATAACGAACATTGAAAAAAAAACACGTAAATATAGTTAATAGATTCAGGCGTAATTTTGCGAAATTCTAATTTATACGAAGCACACAAAGCAGGTTAGACCAAATTGCATGTAAAAAACATGTATACTAACGAGCTACATTTATACAGATAGAACATAGTTTGCGATTTTTTTGTTGAAAATCTAGAATCTGCAACGCATGAGTGACACTCCTGGTGTTGCAAATGTCCATAGGCTACGGTGACTGTTTACCATCAGGCAGCCGCCATGCTTGTTTGTCACCATAGTGGTATAAAAAAAATAAGTTGACAAAGATTTCTATGCGCAATTATGCCCTCAGCCGTACTGTAGTTTCTAGTTTCGTTTTATATATGTCTATTTTTATTGTATATCAGTATGTATGTAGTCATACATTTGTTCTTAGGGGAAGAGTCTAAGCATCCAAGCTTAGACGATCGTCCTAGCGATACACGGGACCATCGTTCATCATTGGGAAGCAACTCTAGAGGGTACGACCGTGGTGGTCGGCGCGACGACCGCGACCGTGACCGCGACCGTGACAACGATCGCGGCTACGACTCGCGATATCCGCGCAGGGACCGCGGTAAGTCCAAGTCTTTTGTTTACACTACCTCGAGTGGTAAACAAGCAATATACGTATGCCATAGCCGGCCTGAACAAATTCTGTAGCATTTGAACACATGTATCATGGTTGTTACTCGCATGTTTCCAGTCCCGCGACATGAACGCATCAATTCCACATCAACTGGTGATCTTGCTTAGTAGCAGGAATACAGTACTGCCGTGCTTACGATAAATGAACTATGTTCTGACGCATTTCGAGAGTAACGTGTTTCAAGCTTTTATTTTGCTTTAATCTCGGGAACTACACGTGACACCAATATAAAAATTGTTACAAAATAAACAGAAAGAGGTCAAAAATACAAAAAAAAAAAAAACTAATATATGAATATACCTAATCCGGCCATAAGTTCTGTTACAAATGATTAGGCATTTATTTTTTTATGAAGTAATGTAATCTTAATAAAACTTATACTGAAACGTGTCTTTTCGAGCAGGCCATTTCGTCTAAAACGGGCCATAATTTGTAGTAGTAAGGGGTTCAGGTCTAATCTAGACGAGGGCCAGTCTTCAGCTCTTTTAAAGTCCGGAATTTTGGTTTTGAGCCAGACTTCGTTCGTTCGTAGTTCGTGCTTTGTGACCAGGTGCTGAGTCCTGCTGGAAAGTCCACGGTATATTAAAAAAAAGTGTATTGCTGAGAGGATTCACAACACGATCCAAGACACTTTCTTGATATACTTTGGCTGAACAAAAAAGCCTTCACTCCTTTTTCACAAAAATGAAGCTTTGTGACTCCTTGACAAGACAAACCATTACAGACGCAAGATGATGACCACGTTGTACCTTTCCGATCACTTGGGCGGCTTCTTTAGAACTGTGTGCGTACACTTTGTCATTTTGCTTGTTGTAGTGCCCTTCAATCGTGAAAATTTTTCATCAGTAAAAAGAATATTTCTGTGCCTTTAAATTCTCTTCAACTGTAGGGATTGATTTAGGACATGTCCTGTATATCGACGATATGTGCCGAGCTTTAGGTCTTGTTTTATTATACGCGCCAGAGTTTTAGCCGGAATTTACATTTCTCACAATAAGATTTTTTGTTTCCTAATGTGGTTTCGGCGAATTCTGGCTTTAACAGCATTAACAGCCTTTGTAGTTATAACAGGACGCGGTCGCCCCGATCTTTTATGATCTTCAACAGAGGAAGTGTTGATATATCTGTCAATAGTACGATATACGAACATACGGCTGATACTAAGCTTTTGAAGTATCTCAAATATGACCGACGGCTCCATATCCATTTTGTGTAAGGCAATCAGAGAAATTCTATTTTCTTTAACACCCCATTCCAAATTGTTATTCGATAATAAACACGAAAAAAATAAACGGCGGGAAATCAAAAGAAGTTTTTAACATAATAAACGCGTTCCAAATTTAAAATAATTAAAGAGGTGAAAAAAAAGAAAAGTTTCTAACAGTATTTATGGCTAGACTAGTTATAGTTATAAGTATAAAACTGCGATCTAAGTTTTAGTTAATGCATTTATGAAACTGAAAAATTGGCTCTAATTAAGGAATCATGAAATGTCACTTTGAGATACTTGTAGATCTCGTTTTTCTGATTTTCGTTATTGTTTTAATTCAATTATGCTAAAAATGAAAGTTGATGTGTTCATCGTAAGCGCGGCAGAATAACACACCAGAAAAGTGACATCTGGCTGCAATATTTTGTAAGGTGGAATTGTTTTGTCAGTCGGACTGCTTATAATTAAATATCGTTATACCTACCCTGATTTTCTGGCCAGAGCTAGGGTGAACGCCCTGAAAATAGCCAGGTAGGTACTACGCGCAAGTGAGGTTTAAATATAATAGTCCACAAGATTTGATCGCGATGTATTAACTAACCAATCGAAACTCGAACTGTATATTAAACGAGTTTCTGTAATATCAAATTATGATTAACCTAAGGCTGACACTCCACCGAGGCAGAGAGGAGCGGCGCGTATATAAGTTTTTATACATTTGAGGTATCGAGCAAGCGTGTTACCTAATGTATGAAAACACATGTCCGCGCCGCTCCTTTCCACCTTAGTGGAGTGTCAGCCTAAGAACACTTTATGCCTCTTTATTCGTTTGTATTATTTTATATTGTTTTTTTGTAGTATATGGTATTATTATTTGTTGGTAGCATTATTATTAGTTGTATTATTGTTGTGAGATACATACAAGACAAAAATGCCTACTTATAATCCAAAAACCCTAAGAAACGCGTATTTTATGGCCTAATTTAGCTAAAAGTGACTTACGACGTAACTGGAGACCATTACTTACATCTAACCATTTGGGTACTATTCATTAATAATAGACCCACATATTTCATGAAAATGATACGATTATTTTCCTCTTTGATTTTGCTTAATATTTTAATTTCTTATGTTTACTATGGCATAACGAGCTAGTTATTTTTCCAATTACTGCTATATTTCTCGACATGTCAAAGGCATTTGACTTTGTGTCTCTTGACATTCTTTTGGACAAGCTATAAATATGGCATACTAGGTAAAGTAGATAGTTTGCTAGAAACGACCTAAAAATAGAAAACAGTGGAAATCTCGAGAACAGTAGAAAATCAGAAAAGTATTTAGATCCCAATTTTCTCCAAGCGACTATGGCGTCCCGCTGGGGAGTATCTTAGGGCTTCTGTTGTTCCCTATGTATATTAACGACTTATCTATGTGTGTTATACAAAAACGTGTGTTATATGTGAACTTGTAGTCTGTTATGAGTGTGGTATCGTCCGCATATAATACACATTTTTGCTTAAGACAAAACTAAATATGAAAATTTAATAAATGACGGACTACATTATATTATAAAATGGCTGAAAGGAAACAATTTGAACATAAACATAACGAAAACCAAAGCAATAGTATTTCAAACATTCAAGAGTAATGTTTTAAATCTAAATATAAAGTATAATGATATGCAAATAGATACAGTTAACTCAACAACATTTATAGGTATAATAATAGATAAATTTTGTAATTGGAAAGAGCACATAAATAAAAAAAAGTAAATAGATTTGTTTGCGTCTTAAATCGGTATCCAAAATACTGTATTTTTACAAGCAGCTCCACTGGCTTACCGTTGTTATATAGAATCAACTTTACGTTTCGAGATCAAATCAGGGACGTCTTGACAAAAGGCCAGGTCAAGAGTACCCTAAACCGAAGAGCATGTATGAAGAGAATAATGAGAGTGGACGAAGCGAAACAAGTATGTAAGGATCGTAGCAAGTGGAAAGAAGTGGTCTCTGCCTACCCCTACGGGATAGAGGCGTGATTATATGTATGTATGTAACTTTACGTTATGGCCATTATTTGGGGAAATTCAACAGATATAGATACTGCCGTCATATCTCAAAAGAAATGCATTCGAGCGATTTGTAGTGCAAATCTATTAAAGATTTGTAAAAAATATTTAAATCATTGAAATTACTTTCTCTTCCAGGGCTTAACGAAATATGTGTCTTCGTCCACATATAGATTTATTAACACATTAACTAAACGGACAATAAATAAATAAGCATAGACTTGTAACACCAATATTATAAAATTTGCACTGCATGGCAATCACTGTTTATAATAAGCTCCCGGGTCATTTAACCCGTCGAGGCCCGCTATGTACTCAACCTCAACAATTTAATAAATATGCCTCTAATTGGCTTATATATAAATGTTATTACTATGTACGTGAATATTCCGAGGATAAAGACATGAAACCAAAGTGTTGAAGTTGTATAGCTGGATTAATAATGGACTTATATTTAGATAACGAAAAATAAATGTATTATATATAAAACGGTATTTGTGGAATGTAATATTTAGTATTTTTGTTGTAAATATTTTATTTTTTGACATTTAAGTAGGTAAATAAATTCATTCAATATTTGTACACTGTTACACAACCGAATACAACCGGAATTAGTTTTTGTAAAACTACCAGCTGTATAATTGTACCCGTAATCTGACAAATAACTCGTTATTATTATTAAAATTTATGATGACTTAATTGAACTTTGGTTTTTTGGCAGACTGTTTATGTAGCCATGGCCTATATTTTTTCAGTCTACACATAATGATATAAGGTATTATTAGTCCGTCTAATAATCGGCAATAATGTGCATAAAATTTTATTATAAGTGTATTCTGTATCATCTTCTAATTTGTTGATGGCCATTTGAATCTGAAAAGAGATATTATATCAAATATAATTTTCATATTAAACATGGCTTATATGGCAAGGGTTGCTCGATCGTGAACATCCTTGTTTTACAATAGCGTATTTCTGCGTCTAGTACGCATTATTAAGATGAACCCTAAATATTACCAGAATAAAAAGGAGTCTTATCCGCATAGTACTCCCAACCGCGACAGTCCCGTTACAATCGTTTCAGTATCGGAAATTAGTCCGAGCAAACAAACACAGACAAAGAGAAAATAAAAACTCATGTTTAGTAACGAGTTCATTACTCGATGCCATTTAATATCATTATGCAATTATGACATTCGTTTTGAGTATAATATGCCTTTTAATCATTATGCTAGACGTAGATATCGATAAAAATATGCCTAATCATCTATGTGGAATTATTATGTTACGTAATTGTTATTAGGATAATTTGACTTGATGAATTGTGACATTTAATTACATCCTAATCAATAGGGAATCTATGACAATACATAAACATTCAGCGCGTGTGCATTGTTCATCCAAGCTGAATCCTAAAAAACAGCACTTCAGGTGATTGACAGAGTCATCATTAATGTGAGGCATCTATTTGCATCAGGAGAATATCCTGATGTCGTAATTATGGCTTTCCTTGTAAAGGAACGCACCTAAGAAACACTCACGCGATTATATTAATTTATTGTATTAATAATATTTTAGTTTGTAATGTAATAATAATACATGTTTGAATAACATTGTAGTAATTGAATTCTATAGAGAACTTTATCGTTTGATAGGTCGTGATTCTGGATACCAAAATGGAGATTCAGAACGCTGGTCTGAGTCCGGCTGGTCAGATCGCGGTAAGCCACAAGGTGGCGGTGCGCGAGACAGAGAGCGCGAGCTGCCCAGGCGCGAGGACGACGCGTTCGACCCGCCCCAGCCGCTTAACAACCGGTGGAAGGAACCGGAGCCGCGCCAGGACGAACGCAATTCGCGCCGGACCTCCGATGACGTTCGCCGCACTAGCTCCCGCCGGGACGAGGTATCAGAACACGATAAGGTGAAACAATAGCAGTAGATTAGCTACATCGTCGAAACTAGTACCGCCATTGAAAATAACATATTACGTTAACGAAGATAACAATATCAATGAATTGCAGTCAGGCCGTAGTTTTTTTTAATGCAACTAATAATAAATTTAGTAAAATATAGAGCATTGTGCATTTAATATCCCAGTATTCGAATGTTCGAAAAGAAATATAACAACATTTTGTATTCTATTATTTATGGCATACCTTATACTCCTTATAGGGTTTAACGTATGGATAATATAAAAAAGCTATGTAATGAAAACCATAAAATCCATTATGAGGCTGTTTACAAGCTATGATTATAATATATAAGTTACTAAATATAAGTGACCTAAATTGCCTAATTGTTAAAATTTCTTAAATGTTTATGTCCATTCACGAACGGTGATTTTTTCAATGGCGGCCATGGTATCGACCTTGTGGCTCCGTTATTTTGCACATTACCCTTTTTATCGAATACGGCACTGTTCTATTTTTCATATAACATGTGTTTTCGTGATGTTTCTAGAGATGTATATATATATATAGTAACGAAAAATCTGAACAATCTGTCAAATACACTCTAAATCAAATATCAAGCCTTACTCATGCTATCTGAAAAGTATTGTAATAGACTTTATGTAAGTGAGCAATGAGTATATATTTTATCGACCTAATGAACCATATTTATGTTTATTTACGTAATCATAACATTTTTTGTTATGTTCACGATCTAGACTCAATGCCTCGTAATTGACTCGTTATGTGTATAAAATATAACGTGAATACAGTTTATTTTATACACATTATGCCTCTACAAAGTTGGTATTTTTATTCAATAAATATTATGGTTTATGATTTATGTATTGACGTTGGAAAACTACTTTTAAATTTGTATTTCGATGACAAATCAATCAGGGTTCCTGTTTTACTGTAATTTTTTACGGTGGTTTTTTATCAACACGTCAAATGCAATGGGGATATGTGGAGGGCCCTCATTGTGACCTGACATTATGGTGATATAATATAATTCCCGCTCGACTGGCGATACCAAGCGAGGTGACTATCACCTCATCTGTACCTGCGCGTGGTTTACAGGGCGACTATTCGTTACTCGCAATGCGGATTTGTACAAATAGACGTATGGATGTACGAGTCATTAGATCTCATAATGCAATATGCAGATTGACTTTCATGAGAGATTGCAGATCTGTTATGAATTTGTCCGCAGATTATTTTTAGTTGAGCAAAAGCGAATTAGACTCGCAATTTCCCGCAGTTGTTTGAGGCTGATCTGCAAAATTTTTCAACAGATTTCTGATAATGGACGAACCATCATGAACCAAAGTTCATCACTATACTCTAGAGTAAACAACAATTTAAGCAGTGTCAAACTCTAGTGAATCAAATAAAGCGAAGGCAATTTTGTCGGCTGGCAAGGTGATGGCATCAGGTTTATGGTTTTCTGATATGTTATGGGTATCGTCATGGCGGACTACCTTGCTAAAGGCAAATAAACTTTGTACTAATAATGTATATTGTGGCCCAGTGACAGTCACAGTGGGTTTCTCGTGAGTGACATAAGGTGACAGTGATAAAAAGTCACCGTAATATAAAATCACAGCCGCCATAGGGCTCTTAGTAAAAGCACAACTTATCCAGTGAGATTCGGGCGTCCATTAGGATTCGCCTTTTTTTTTGCCGTGGTTCTTACAAAGTAATAACCCTGGAAAAAACTATGGTAAATATGTACATGATATACAGAAAATCCTAATTTCTAACATGTTTCAAGTGAGTCATTTAGGTTTTGAGTTAGTTCCTATATAGTCTAAAACTGTCAACCACAGTTCAGTTCAGACAGTCTACCATTTACTTGTTTGCTTAACATTGCATTGAATATTACTTATTGAGCTAAAATAATGAAACACTACATGTCAAGGCAAGCCAACTTATTTTTAATCACATATCCAGTTTTGGATCAAAATTCTTCAATTCCAGGTACCACATAACTAATTTGGTGTACAGTCTCTCATACCAATAATATATGAATGGTCAGTTAGCTGATATGGATGTGACAGTGAACGTGGTTCCAGTTTATCTCTTCGGACCCTACCAATATACGAGGACCCTAACAAAGGCATTATATTTATTGCATAGCCATTAATACTTTTTGTGGATTTTAGTCCATCTATGTATATTATTATCTTCAGAGTTCTCGGAGATGCGATGCGATTCGATCGCATTGACACCTACCAAAAGGCTGTGATTCAGCACCTTAATGTGAATAACTTTTAATGATGATGTACCCGATGATTTTTACGATGGAACAATTTGTATGGAGACGAAGTTAGTCCCATAAGAAAGATATTAACAAGAAGGAAAATCTACAAAGCCGGTTTCATCCCTGTAAGAGATCTCTTCCAATCAAACTTAGAGTACTTGGGAGGGTTACTTGAATTGGCAATGGTAGTAACTGAAGTGAATTTTATGTACATATAGTATGTAAGCGAGTATTATACGAGAGGTAGGGCGCATCAAAGCAGCCCGTCTGGGGAAATACCTCACAGATAACCGCAGCTAAATAACAACTCTATAGAGGGTTGTTGTGTTCCTGCGTGTGAGTGTGGTCTCCAGTAAGCTCCTAAGGAGTTGCTGTGTTAGCAGTAGAGATGGCATCGAGTAATACTCAATGTATTGAAAGCGTTTATAAGTTACGGTTACCACTTTACATCAGGTGGGCTTGTATGCCTCCCGACGTTGTATAAAAAAAATTAGTAATATTAGTTCGAAAAGAAAAAAATGTTCATGTAACATCATCCCTTTGTATATGACTAATTCTGAGATTATCTTTATTACAATAATGTATTGTTAAAACGTACAATGAATGATCTGATGAATTGTAATTATGTATGGAACGTGATTTCAGAACGACTGGACAATCCCGCTACCTCGCGACGAGCGGCAGGAGTTGGACCTGTTTGGCACTGGCAACACAGGCATCAATTTCTCTAAATACGAGGATATACCGGTTGAGGCCAGCGGCGACCGCGTACCGGACTACATTACAAGCGTATGTTTACATTTTTAACAATTCTATTAAAGTGGAAGGATGTAGGAGCCGTGGAAGGGCAAGACTCACCTACCATGACCAAATTGGTCGTGTTTTATCAAAAGGTAATGTCAGGAGCCATACAAACCGGCAAATGTGTGCATGCATGAGAAGCAATATGAATATTAATGAAGCGAGTGAGATATGTTAGGACCGAGTGCTGTAGCGCTCGCCTCTCTGACTAGCCTGCAAGGCTCTTTGTGTGGAGAATTAATATAGTAGCTTTTATTATGTAGACCTATGGAAATGTAAGGAAACCAATTTCTATCAATTGTAAATGTATCATCATGAAAGTTGGCAATTGAGTGCAGTTATTATACAATACAATAATAATACAGCCAGCTGGGCTTGCTTGACTAGTCTTAGCTATAAAACTGGAAACAAGCAGGTCCATTGTTTATTTGTCGCAAGTTACACAATACATGACAAATGAAGTTATTGGCAAAATCAAAAACAAGTCTTAACCCACATCATATATCTATGTGATTACGATTTCTATTAGGGTTAAGAATAAACTTTTCCTATACCTTAATCTACTGATACCAGAAATTGCAAATCTGGTACAAGAATATAATCATTTCTTGTATAATATATTAACAAATAGAATTCTTATTTTCACACAAATAGTTATGTGGTGAAACAATAAATGTTAATAGGTACTTAATTAAATATAGCTACTTCGAAACTGCCTCTCAACATCCCAACCCATTGATAGCCCGGGCTGTCAATTACACCCCGCGGATCGACGCCCGGGGGTTCCGGCGCAGACCGCGGAATTCACTCTTTGATCCCGATGATCGCATTACTGTTGCGAACGCCCCCTACCTCTCCCCCTCCAACCCCAACACCCCAGACACACACCGCGCTCGGCGGCTCCGGGCGCGAAGAGTAAGGACTTCTGCGCGATACACCAGGTACCGGTAGCCCACGGTACCTGGGCGCCTCTCTCTCCGACAGGCCCTTAAGGCACGAACCCGCGTGTTCGATTTGTTCCTCCAGCGACGTCCTGAGCCGAGGTCCGACCCCTCTCGGGGGCCCTTAGGCTGTCGCTTAACTTTGTTTTTCAGGCTGTGGCGCCTCACGCCCGCCCTCTAGTCCGGTGACGTAGTGACAGCCCAACCGGGGCTAACTACATAGTCAGGTCAAAAAAAAAAAAAAAAAAATTATAATTAAATATAATTGGACCGTTTACTGTATTTAATATAAATAACGATATATGCACAATAAACACCACAGCCATCTGAAAATATGACTTGTTTTAGTTATTATACTACAATTTTAAATCAACATTCATTAAAAATATACCCTTTTCCTTAGTTGAGTTTTTTTGTGTGGTGTCACATTTTCTTATTTGCTGAATATATATTTTTTCAGGATTAGTGCTACTATTATAAAAATATATTACAATCGATCGAAGCCTGTTCCTGTCTGTTATTAACCAAACAATATGATTTAATATCCTGAAATGTGACATGAGAGACGTAACATTATTGTAATTGATGCCTAACTTACTGACCATGGGAGACCATTCTACTTAAAGAAAAATAAAATTGTAAAACTTTCCACATTAAACAACACATCTTTGTGAAACAACACTAAATCCTACTATCCTACTAATATTATAAATGTGAAAGTTTGTATGTATGGATGTTTGTTGCTCTTTCACGCTTAAACGGCTGAACGGATTTGAATGAAATTTGGCACATAGATAGATTATGATCTGGATTAACACATAGGCTACGTTATTTGACTCCACGCGGGCGGAGCCGCAGGTAGCAACTAGTATAATAATATATATTATAATAATAATATATGTAATAGTAGCTCATTCTACCTCCTTGTTAATCTCTGGACGTCGAGTAAAATTAAAAAGAAAAAGATTATCAATGTATATAAAGTGACACATCTGTATGCTGAATGTGTTAATATATAAGTTTTATGGTTACGAATATTATTTCTCATTCAAAAATGTACATGAAATGAAATATATTTATTTGCAGGCAAACACGGTAGAAATTCATGTTAGGACAAAGAATATGTCTAAATTTATGTGAACAAGCATGTTGCGCCAACAATTTGTAAGCAAATGTTCAAAGTCAATGCTTTACAATTTGTAGTCAATCACAATGTTGGTCTTAAACTAAATATGGCTACGTTGTATACTTGAACAAAATAAAATAAGAATTAGAAATTTATGTCAATGGTTAAAAATTTGGGTATTAACTGAGAAATTATTTAATAAATTATTAAAGAATTTATTTAAAATTATTTGAGGGCACTACATTTCAAAACTTAAAATAAAGAAATACATTTATAGTATAGAAATAATTTGTGACCAGCAATGTATGAAGTTGTTTTCATCGACGATGCTGCGATTTATATTTATTTATATATATGTAAGTAGAATGATAGTAAAGTAAAAAAAAAATATGTTATTGATTGATAGTATTGCGCTGTTTATTTGAAACTCTCGGGTGAAATATTTTCCAAATGCTGTTAACATTGAAATCTATTTGTCCCTAATTTCAGGCATTCACCATTGTATTTCTCAAAAAACCTACTTAGTGTGCCTCTGCCTGCCTCATTGCAGAACTACTTTCCCTTTCCAGTTCTAATCATTTTGATAGGACGTTTTTATATAAATGAGATGGCATAAAGATGAAAATCTGACTTCAATTCTATCATCCTAGCGGTATTTGGAAGTGCTATTTTTTTAAACTACGACGGTAAACACAACAATTCCTCATCTTCTGGTAACCTCACTCACTCGCAGGAACACAACAACCCTCCAGGGACTTGTTATTTGGCTCCCAACTTCGGTAAGGTGGAGGTACTTCCCCAGTTGGGCTAACATGCTCTATCTGTCTTTCGTCAGAGTCTCGTCTGTTGATAAGCAGGATGCACCGTGAGGTTGGCTTTGGCTCTAAAGATAACATTGAGCCACTTACACCCCAAAATGGTGAGGAGGCTATGGAGAGAATATTTAACAACAAAATCAACTATCAGAAGATGAGTCTCTGGTTTAATTTTGCTACTCAAATTATTTGTTTCAGTTTGAGGATGTTAACCTGACGGAAATAATGCGCTCGAACATATCACTCGCGCGCTACGACAAACCGACGCCGGTGCAAAAGTATGCGATCCCGATTGTGCTAAACCGACGCGACGTAATGGCGTGCGCGCAGACTGGCTCCGGCAAGACGGCCGCTTTCCTCGTGCCCATACTCAATCAGATTTATGAGGCAGGGCCTGTGAAGCATATGGGGTATGTCACACTTATATATTCCTCTAGGCTCAGTACTCGTAAATTGATGGGGATGATCATTGTTATTGATGCTGCTAGTTGAGTTAATGGTTAATATAGTATTGTCTTAGGTTTTCGCGATTGTTACACATTGAAATTAAACTATTTTTAACGGAAGTATATATAGTAATGGTTAATATTTATCTTAACTATCCTTAACACCGTTTATTTTAAAATTAAACAAAAAAGTATGTATAAATATGAGGAACCGACGAGCGAGCATGAGCGAGGTGTGTAAAGATCAAGTCGTGTGACGCTCGATTCCCTCTGCCTACCTCGCAAGGGACTTGGCGTGAAGTGACAGATAGATATATAAAATGGTACGTTTTTGCTCAAAAAGAATAACAACGTTTGGTACATATAAAAGAATACTGATAGAATGCAACTTATGGTATCAACGTTATCACCTACATTCTTAAACATTTTTCATTTGATTTGTGCATAGAGGTTTTATATTTTTCTATCAAGATACTTAATTTTCTTCTTTCGAAATTTTCCTTTCATTATTATGTAAGAGGCTCATATCGGGCCATAAACAACGAAAATAATTGAATAAAACAATTATTAGTCATACCTATCTTGGTGAAAGAAAGGTGAGAAAATTGTAGATACATCTCAAATTCTATAACTAACTTTTTATGAATAAGAAATCCTCACATACCTTTAAAATAGCGTTGGATAGTTAACATGCAGTGTTTATTTATATTCACTGTCCATAAAGTATTATTCGGATATAAACACTAGTCCAACATCTCGACTAAATTAACGAACTTTTCTTAGAAATGCGATTCCTTTGCGTAGAGTATTTCATCAAAATTTGTTAAAATGTTATTTTAAAGTGTCTGAGAGAATTTAGAGTTGATCACAAAACACTGACAGTATTTATTAGTAAAAAACTGTAATTTTTGACACAAAAACCTCGAAGCTCATGGGAATAAAATCCATTCAGCGAACTTCTTTCTTAATTTCATACATTTAACTTTATTTAAAGTGTAACTTGTGTAGTTTTTTCTGTAATTTGTATATTGTCATCAGGCAATTTCAAAGACGCAAACAGTTCCCGCTGGGGCTGGTGCTTGCGCCGACTCGCGAGCTAGCCACCCAGATTTTCGACGAGGCTAGGAAGTTTGCTTACCGCTCACGTGTACGCCCATGTGTCGTGTAAGTATTTTATTATACTTAATACATGTGTGTTCTTTTGCGCATAGATTAAGCACTGTATATGAGGTGGGCAATGTATGTTTAGCTCCCAGGTTGAAAAAAAAAATGTTGGGTGACTACTGTACAGCTTGGGCAGGTTCTCTAGACTAGAAGATAAGTACGCAATTTCTTAAAACATTTGCTGGAGTTCAGTTCAGGTTGTATTGAAGTTCACGGTTGTTAAGAGTCGCAGAAAGCAGAAATATATAAAATATATCTTACGTAACTGCGACTATGCTAAATATCGTTTATGTGAATTGCAAACACCAGACAGTTAATATTTTCGTTTTATTAACATCTTCAACTGTGACTGTAGACCTAATCAACTGATTGCAATGATTTTTTTTTTGCACAATGTCGGGAGTCATTCAAGCATTCGGTCCACCTGATGTAAAGTATTTATCGTAACCTATTAACGCGTGTAATATATTGAGTACCACTCGCGCGATGCCTCCACTGCTGCTTACACAGCAACTCCTTAGAAGCTTACTGGTGACCTCACTCACTCACAGGAACACAACAACCCTCTAGGGAGTTGTTATTTGGCTGCGGTTTTCTGTGAGATGGAGGTACTTCCCCAGACGGGCTGCTTTGATGCGCCCTACATCTCTTGAAACAACCAGACCAAGACAAACAGACATGTTCATGGAAATAAATGTTTGTCTTGTATAGGAATCGAACCCACGAGCGTTGGTGTCAAAGTCGCATCTTTCACGACTAAGCCACCGAGCTCAAATCAAATCAAATCATTTTATATGCAAAGAATAGGATCACAAGATCTTAGATGTCAGTGGACCAATTCTGCTAAATAACTGTTCGTCAGTCGATACCCTTTAAATAGCTTATAGCAATATAGCTATACCTACATGTTAGACTGTTTATCCTCTTGGTTCGCTATCGCAATATATTCTGTTATGTGTATTCTGAGAATTTCTTCGGGAAGCCTTACCAATACTATGTACAAATATACGTCTTATTCGTAACCTAACTAAAACTAATGAATTGATCGGAAAGTTATTAATATTTTGAATCCGTCATCACCAACCATTCAACTGATGCGTTTTAAATTACTTTTACATTTGATGATAAGAGTTATAAGAAAGTTGTTTATATATTTTTAATTTTAAACTAGCCCTTGTTACAAATATAATTGTATATAAAAAAATAATTACACAGATACGGCGGTTCACCGATACACGAACAAGTCCGCGAGTTGGACCGCGGCTGCCACCTCTTGGTGGCAACTCCTGGCCGCCTGGTAGACATGCTGGCGCGCGGACGCGTGGCTTTAGACCACTGTCGGCACCTGGTGCTTGATGAGGCCGACCGCATGTTAGACATGGGCTTCGAACCACAGATCCGCAAGATCGTCGAGTGCCACACCATGCCTAAAACCGGCGAACGCCAGACGCTTATGTTCTCTGCAACCTTCCCCAAGCAGATTCAAGTACTGGCCCAAGACTTTCTGCATAACTACGTTTTCCTTGCAGTTGGACGCGTAGGCTCCACATCTGAGAATATTACTCAGAAGGTATGTATGAAGTTTTAGCTGAGCATTTTTTTTATCTACGTCGGGAGGCATACAAGCATACGACCCATCTGATGTAAAGCGGATACCGTAGTCTCTTAACGCTTGCGATATATTAAGTATCACTCGCGCGATGCATCCTCTGCTGCTTACACAGCAACTCCTTGGCAGTTGTTATTTGGCTGCGGTTTTCTGTGAGGTGGAGGTACTTCCCCAGATGGGCTGCTTTAATGTGCCCTACCTTTCTTGTCTTGTACCTATAACTACCTTAATTGCGGCTAACAATTATCGTCATTAAAGATAACGAACAGTTTTTAAGTGTTATAATGGTAAATGCATTCTTACATCTTAGGCCAGATCTAGTGATTAAATTACTTCACAAACTTTCGAACTATAACGTATTGTAGACGTACGATGGTAAATGATCCGCAGACAACACACAAAGTCGAACTTCTCTACGACTATTCCTAACACGATAACATGGCAAATAATTCATATGAACATAAAGTTAGGTAATCACGATCCCGGAATTTTTATTATCAATTAATCCCTAATTCTTTATCTACTCTATGTGACACTGCAAACACTCATTGGGAAAATGTTAGACATCAACGACAAGAATATTATATTAGGAGTAAATTTTTTTTTGACAAAAAATAGGCTCTCGTTCTGTTGATTAATACGAATTAATTCGAATATTTCAATTATTTTATGTAACTACTTGAAAAATGGTATTATTTATAGAACAAAATCTAAGATATATTAAAATTATCTTTAAAAACCGAAATATATAATCTTTATGTTCGTATTTGTGGTTGCACTCAACTGGTACGGTACTTAGACGATATTGATAATTATTTTAGTCGATTGGAAAACTATCTCAGTAGAACCCTGTTATTTTTTATAAAGATTCATTACAAAGTGTATAATTTACTGTAAACAATGATCGTAACTAAATCGCCTAATTTCCAAAACGCTTTTAATTAGTCAACCACTTCTAATTGGTATATTATCACAAAATTCCGCCAATAAGTGTTATTCATACGACAGTGCATGATGCAGACATGTACAATTGAATTTATTTATGGCGTTCTCTGTTAGTTGCTCTGTCTGTTTGTCTGCCATAGATACCATTACTCCATTTGTTCTCGAAATTCATGAAGTAAAAAAATATCTTGAATATTATACAGTTGATAAAAAGCACGACGTGAGCCCAATTCGTACTAGACCTTTATATTAGGCTTGGATCAGATTTTGCTCGGGACTGAGCACAAACCAATAAATCACTTAACGACGCATAAAGGCCTTCCTCATTCACTAAGATATAGTTATTTAGTATCTAAATAGCTCAGCGATTCGAGTCTACTAGCCAATAGAAGTATATTGTAAGTTGATTCGTTAACTAACCAATAAGAGTCTGAGAGAGATGTCACTACGTAAAAACATTTGGTCAGTTCTCCATAGGTTATTTTCATTCATGTGTGTGAGTAAAGATGAAGAAAAGTAGAACGTTTATCACTACATTACTTAGCATACGATCCCCTGGGTTGACCTTGATTTTTGGTTTTACGATTAATTTTATTCTTGTGGGTTTGTAGGTGGTTTGGGTGGAAGAGAGCGACAAACGCTCATTCCTGTTGGACCTGCTGAACGCCTCCAACCTGCTTCAAACTGCAAGCCCTGAAGAGGACCAACTCATTCTCGTGTTCGTAGAAACTAAAAAAGGTTTGTTTGCACTTTCATATAAATTATTATTGTCTTTGAATTTAAACAGGACATAGGAAGTGATCCTACAGACACGATTGGACTGTATCATTATATACTTGCTATTTTTATAGATCGGATAAACTGAATGCATATTTTATAAACAAAATTTCTGGTGTTGGCTAAAACAGAATGCACTTTTTTTTATTGATGCACTGCCATGCACGATACAGATGGTTTTGTGAATCTTGAGAAAGCATATGATAGGGTTGTGCGAAAGGACCTCTGGAATATTTTGTCCGTATGTGGAGCTATGTCCCTCCGTGCTGTGCAGTCCACTTATGAGGAATGTACATCCTGTGTGCAGGTGGACGGTAGCTTATCCACCCTCGTTTGGCTTCAATATTGGTATCAGACAGGGCTGCCTGTTGTCGGCTCGGCTATTCATGCTATATCTGGACAGTTGTTTGCTGAGAATAAGATCTATGAATGTAGGATTGTGAAAGGGTGGCTTAGTGGTGAATTGTCGGCTTTATGCAGACGATGCCTATAAATGATGAGCTATAAATGTTAAAGAAGCAAGTGAGGCGTGTCGAGTCATGTGGTGCTCATTCTCTCTGCCTACACCGCAAAGGAAGTGGATTTAAGTTATAGATAGATAAATAGCTGCACAGGATATTGATATTGTAAGTTATATCGTCAGTTGAAGGACTTTTAAACGATAATTTATCATTTTGTCAGGTGCGGACCATCTCGAGGAATACTTGGACACGCAGGGCTACCCAGTGACGTCTATCCATGGCGACCGTACACAGCGCGAGCGTGAGGAAGCCCTGCGTCGCTTCCGCACGGGGCAGACGCCTATACTCGTCGCCACTGCTGTCGCGGCGAGAGGTAAACTTTACATTAAACAATAGTATTGTCAAGTTGGTTTAAAAACGTCACATTATAACAGAAAAGTTCGCTGTGTAAATAATATTCCGTCATTGTCCAATTACAAACTCAGCTAGGTGGCACTGCAACGTAAACAAGCACTCTGTGTTCACTCCGTGTAAATAGTCAGTGTAAAAAATCTCTGTGAAATAAATAGATAATATTTTTAATCCAGTGATAAAATTATACAGTGAGTGTTATCCACAAGAAATATGCGGAAACTGTGACGAAAATTGAACAGTAAATACATAGACTTAACATCAGTTTACACTGCAAATAAGTTCACATTAACCTGAAATGAAAACATTAATTTGAATAACCGCAAAGACTATCGAATGCCAATACTGTGAGTGGAATTTTTATCAATATTGACTTTTAAGTGAAATTACATAGAAATTACTGTTGTGATTCAAAAATTGAAAAAAAAAAAAAACAATCATATCATGCGCGAGCATTTAGTATACTACAGTCATGTTACGAAACCCACCCAACTTCTAACGATTATGTTGTAATTGGCATTGGTGAAAATGACTTCAGTCGTTTTCACGTGTGGGTGGAACTTGCAGCTGTACTGACATTTCGAAAAAAAAAACAATGTAATATTATTAAAAACATTAGTAGTATTAAAAACAAAATCGCTGCTTAAGTGAATCCGTATTAAATAGCTTATTTATAAATATATCTAATAGCTTGTGAATTTATTAATTTTGACGTACCTCTTAAAAACAAATATCAAGACAAACATTATGTACACAAAATGTGTGTCTTGTGTGAGAATCCAACCCGCGAAATTCTTTGTTAAAATAGCATTGCTAACTATTCCGCCACAGGGCTGATCTGTGCGACCGTTGGACCGTTAAATGCCATATTTATGTAACAAGTGTTATTCTAATCGTCAATAGGGCTGGACATACCGCACGTGCGTCACGTGATCAACTTCGATCTCCCGTCGGACGTGGAGGAGTACGTGCATCGCATCGGGCGTACGGGCCGCATGGGTAATCTCGGCGTCGCCACCTCCTTCTTCAACGACACCAATCGCGGCCTCGCCCGCGACCTCGTCGAACTGCTTGTGGAGGCAAAACAAGATGTACCTAAGTGAGTATATATCAATGAAATAAAACTTCTTCTTCTTGCCTTAGGTTCTCGCGATTGTTACACATTGAATTCAATTTTTAACGGAAGTATCGCGTGTTTTGTTTATTTTGTTGAACCTGACGTTTCGAATGCTTTGCAGCAACCGTGGTCGTAGGAAGTCTTCGTGTTCCTTAAAAATTGTTTAATTCAATGGTTTCTTCTTCTTATCGTAATCTGGTTTTCCAATCACTTAGAATTGGCGAAGACCGCTACTTAAGCCTAAGGATTTGACGAAGATACTGATTTTTACATGGAACCCAGAGAGAAAACCAGACCTTTCTTTGGTTAGGTTCCATGTTTAACGAAATATAATTTCTTAGACTAGCGGTTTTCCTCAGGATGTTTTCCTTCACCGCTAAGCTAGTAATAAATACAAATGTATACATGAATCCGAAAACACGAATTTAGTGGTGCGTGCCAGTATTCGAACAGAGGACCACTAAAACTGACTATGTCTTCGTGCCAAATCCCTTGCGGGGTAGGATGATAGTATTGAGCGTCACATGATTCGGTCCTTAGATAAAACACGATCAATTAGATCGTGGTAGGCGAGTCTTGGCCTTTCGTCTCTTAGATTCTCCCATTTTTATCTGTTTCGTCATTATTTCCTATGAACATTAATGATGAGCATGCCTCTTCTGGTTCACCGATACTCTCTTTCAGACAAATATCTTTCTTGCATAATCGTTGCGAAATTGGTCTGCAAGCTTTCGGGCAACACTCGCAATATCATACTCTTTCTCCCATTAAAAATAGATTGATTAACAGACAAAGACTATACGATATTAAACAAATATATTTTAAATATATTTTATAATAAAAGATCACATACGCACAAAATTAACTATTTTTTGCTTCTATTTTGCTGTCGCCTCAGTTTTCATATGTTATGTCCAGCTTTGTACTGGCAACGGACTTAGCGAAATAATTACAGAGAAATATGTTTATATTAAACATGCTTTAACACGTTCACGTCGGGATGTGGATCACGGTCAAGTCGCCCATCGGGCGGGGTGTACCACCGCAAACTTTGACTTTTCATATACTAAGATGTCCTCCCCGCCTTCAGAGAAAGTGGTACAGTTAACGTCCCCGCCCTGTGAAATAGTAAAATTTTCATACTTTAGCCCAGGAGTTCGAAATTATGTAAGGAAGTCAAAGGAAATCAAGGTTGAAAAAAAGTTATTTATTTGAAAAGAACCTAAAAATCATGATGGTAAACAATGCAAATTTATTTTAATGAATTGTGTTAAAACAGTCCAAACGCATTGGTTTATTATCACATTCACCGCAGAAAGTATTTACGCGCTTTGATTTTTTCTTGCCATAACCGCAGATTCGGTAGTTGTGATACGATCGTAACAGGGTCTGCATCTCTTTCTAGTTTTTCTCATCGATTCGACCTGTTTTTGCAACTGATGTTTTGGTTTTCTCTGTTGGGCATATGCTCCTCAGCAGCATTATTAGGCCGGTTATCAGCGCAAACCATAATTTCGAGTCGTGTCCACCGGTGGTGCACCCCGTCCGAAGACACTTTTGGTTTATGGGGCGGTGGTGTACCACCGGTGGCCATGCGAGGAGCTGACCCGCCGGACAACAAATATGGTCATTTTTTATCCTGGTGTGAACGTGTTAAAATATACCCTTTATTGAATAGATACTGTAAATGTTTTGTTTCAAAACGTGAAAACGAAGTCAAGAAGAGACCTATATTATGATGATAGTATATTACTACGATTTATCTATTTTAAATATCATATAAATGTCAAATACTATGAGAATGGTGAAATCTACTCCAAGCAGATAACAAATTAGTAAATTGTTAGGATTATAGTATGTATGAGTATTTAATTTCCCAATTACAAAAGCGTGAAACGTGATATTTTGTACGCATTGAGTACATAAAACACAATTTTAGTGATTAAATATGATGTAAACAAAAATGACTATTACGTCCGTGGGAGTCGTTAGTTCTTTGCGAATCTGTTAAAAAGTTCTTTTAAGAGCAAGTATGATGAAAAAGCTTAGTCGGCTCCTCGGATCGATTCGTTTTATACTTTTATACAAAGTCGGAGCATACGGCCTACCGTAAAGCGGTTATCGTAGCCCATGCACCCTTGCAACACATTAAGCGTCACTCGCGCGATGCCACTTCAGCTAACACAGCTACTCTTTAGGAGCTTACTGGTGACCTTACTCACTCCCCGGAATACAACAACCCTCCAAGGGGTTTTTATTTGACTGCGGTTTTCTGTGAGGTGGAGATACTTCCCCAAAGGGTCCTGCGCGCATTATTTCTCTTAAAATTTTATTTGTTTTTTTAGAAGTGTGTTAATTTAACTGTCTATAACTGCAGTTGGCTGACAAGCACGGCGGCGGACGGGCGGCTGGGCGGCGGCGGGCGCCGCACTGGCAGTCGTTCAGGCGGCGGCGGTGGTCGCTATGCCAGCAGTGGCAGCGGTTTCGGTGCAAGAGATTTCCGTACACAACCACGTCAGACGCCGCGTTCTGCTGGACCATCCGCAATGGGATCTGGTAAGTGATAATAAGCGATAGACAGTGCCTTTAAAAGCGCATGAATAATTTGCTCGGGATACACAAAGTAAAATATTTATTTAATATAACCTGTTGCGGCTGTCGAAGATATATGAGTCGAATAAAATTTAAAACCGATTTTTTAATGCCTGTCGGCACAGTCTGATATTGCAAAGTCGTATCTGAGCCTCTGGACTAGGTACCTTGTGTAATGAACTGCCAAGGTAATATTGTTTTATTAAACGTACAGGAGTGCTACCAAAGTATGCGCATTCTCTACTTGCATTGTTTTTTTGCAGTGTTTGGTTTATACTAATTTCTCGTCCAATACGAAACCTATTTCTTCGTCCTTAATTATACGAGTATTATAAAGTAAACCAGTTATCTTTTTTCTTGTAATTTCCTTTTGCACTGTTGTTGGCGGGAACGAAGATTGTTGGTTTCGTGTTATGGCAGAACGTAATATTAGTCATATATTTCTGTCAATAGGGAGGGAGTATGCATGTGATTCAAATAAGAGTGAAATTGTTTTTAATAAACTTTATTACCTCAGAATCATGGGTTCTTCAATATTTTTGATTACTAATTCTTTTTGAGCAAGAAATTATTTTTTAAAAAGTGCAAGGAAACTGTCGACAATTTAAATATTTGAAAAAGTCAAATCGGATGTGACGTAAAAGTCCACGACAAGAAATGTCAATGTAAACTTGTAAGTCGGTTTTTTAATTGTTCCGTAGAGAGAATACACAGTCGAATACACACTAAAATAGAATACACAGTAAAATTGCAGAACACAGTACATATATTTGTTGTCATGGACAACATGGACGAGCCATCCGCCATCCGCAAGCGCGCCGAAATGGCGGTTTTTAACTTTTAATAAATACTTTTTGATGTTCAATCTTTTTAATTGTTCTATATGATGTAAAGAATTTAATAAAAATATAAAATAAATACATACATATTCCCAGCACCTGCCGTAATGCACATACGATTGTTGTAGGATTCGGGTACGGTGGCGGCGGCGGGTCATATGGCGGCAACTACGGCGGCTCGTATGGCGGCGGTGGCGGCGGCGGCAGCGGCGGTCCCGACTGGTGGGACTCGTAAGCGCGCCACCGCCCACTCGCACCGCCAGTACCGCCCCCCAACAACGATATATAACCTTCATCTCTGATAAGCGATGTGAAACGTCTGTGGCCCTTAGCAGGTTACATCACAACACTGACGATCGACGATACCCTTCATACCTATTTAGCGGTAATATCATTACGCGGCGATACAACATTCCGTATCACTACATTGGCTGTGTGCGATGTCTGCCTAATGTTCGAACGGCGATACTCTTTCTTATTTGTGTATTATTGCGGACGGCCAATGTGAACGCATTGTAGTTTTTCGACGCAAAATTTTGTAAATTCCTCGATCTTTATGCACTGAATCGTATTGGAGTTCGGTGCATTGAACGTTAGTGTTAAGAAGCCATGGCGAGCATGAGATACACGCCGTGTATTGTGGCGCAATCGGCGAAGGGTCCTAGTTTAATTTTTAACTCGTGAACTGAGAATCGGACTGAAGTTGCCCGGTGATTATTTAATACGATAATGTTAATAATTAAAGGAGAGCGGTGCGACTGCGACGAGAGGAGCTCGCCTGCGCTGAATCTCAGGTGCGATGCGCGCGGGCGCGGCTCTGCGGTGTTTCTTAATACTTACATAGTTTCTAAACGGGCAGGCGTCACCGACCGCCGGCGTAATTCGCGAGCATCATAGCGGAGTTAACGATTAGAGTAAATTAAGACTATCTCCAGTTTCGTTTGTCACATGCGTCGTGACTCGCACCCGTTTTATCGTTTAGTAACGTTTATCAGAAGTAGTCGATTAATATAAAAATATTTTTGATGTTCGATCTGTATCGTGAATTCATAAATGAATGATGTAATGTGTATTTTCTATTTTCTGATGGTCTCATTGCTGATCGCTCCCGACACCGGAATTTTGAAGCATTTATGCACTCTAAAATCGATGTAGCTATTGAAGAAGTAGATTTAGAAATTGAAAAGTACCGATACAGTATCCATAGTACCTAAATAATAATTACTAATTTTTTTCAGTAGAAATCCTATATTGTAACATCTGTCATCGACGTGGTCTATAATTTGAATGTGAATTTACCAATAAAATTTAAAGAAACAGAATTTATTGAATTTTATTTCTCCTTTTATGGTATTTCCCCACTAGATGTTATCCGCTGTTTATGCTCACGTGGATTTTCGACCGAGAAGACCAAATATTTCCAGAATAACAAGTATCCTATAGTATATAATAAGTACCGAATACCTGTTTTCGTGTTAAATTATAAATGGAGCTTCCGATACATAAAATCTTAACGCATGGTAAATTTCATGAAAAAATATTCAGCCTTTTTATTCATAATTGAGGAACAAATATAATCTGAAACTTGTATTTATATAATATAGGATACCTACTGCCTAAAGAGTAAGTGTCACAGGAATACATCGTGAAGAAACCCGTACGTCCAAGAAATTCGAGTGTGTATTTCGAATGTCGTGTGATTAAAACTAAGAAAGGTCTGGTTTTCCCTCTGGGTGTGGGTGTATGACTGCAGTCGCTCCATGTCAAAATCAGTATCTTCGCCAAGTCATTAGACTTAGCGGATCCCGCCGATCCCAAGTTATAAAATCGAAAAACGCTAAAAAGAAGATTAGATATTATTAGGAATGGAGAGTTAGAATTGGCTCTAGGAGGAAAACGTTAGAGGTGCGAGTTCATCTTTGGCAAGCCAGACAACCACATGCTATAAGCGTTATAAGCATGGCATCAATTGGCAATAGGCTATTAACATCAGCAGAAAAAGTGTCGGGATTACACAAAGCCTCGGGAGATGCCACTATTGAATGTTCATGCTATTGGAGTAGCTGTCATGTATAACGACAAATGCAGCAGCTGATTTGTTAGCACATGCAATAGGTGACATTTTATGCATAAAAATATAGTTGCTAGAGAAGAAGCTGCCGACCCATTTACAACGTTGGGAGGCATACAAGCATATGACGCAACTGATTAAAAGTGGTTACGGCATGAACGCTTGCAATAAAGTACATTAAGTATGAAATAGTTAATAGATTCAGGCGTTATTTTGCGAAATTTATAGGCAATTTGATCTAAACTACTTTGTGTGTTTCCGCTACCGATTAGTTCATACGAACTTGTGTCGACCGGCACCCACCCACTACCGTTAATAGATGCTGCTCCGGTCTTCTTTGCTAGTGTTCGCCATGTGAAATGTGAACCACATGCATCCGCCACCGTTACTGCCCTGGCTGCTCCGGTGTCTGCGACGCGTGTTTCGCCTCCACGAGCCATCCTCAGGCGCTGTAGATGTTAGTTGTTAGAATAACATGCTACGAATGACAAATCCTTACTGACTAAAAAAACACTTAGGGACTTACCTTTCGCCGTGAAAGCCGCAAGGCTTCATCGGAAGCGATCGCTCCAGGGGAACGGGATGACGCAAGACAAATCCATCGTAGTGCCGTCCTTTATATAGAGGAGTAGGTGGTTAAAGGGGTAAGCGAAAAATATTTAATAGAGGGGAGTTGCTAACATCAGTCTGTTCGTAAGAGAGATATTAGAATTTTATATTTAACGACTTCTAATTGTTCCCTAATATTCAATTTTACTCCTTTATCTATTGTGTAAGATGATATGTGTTAGTAGGGGATAAATATGTCCTTTGTCTATAAGATGTTCAACGAAGTTTGACCTTTCTGGGCGATTGTTTTTGTATGCCAATATGTGTTCCTGAAATCGTTTTCGATGTAAACATGATCACATTCATCGCAAAACAACTTATAGACGCCAGATATTTTATTCGGCGGAATTTTATATTTACTGTTACAAAAGGATTTGAGAGAGTTATGTGTTTTGAGTGCAATGTGTATGTTATTTTTTATATTAATTTTATTTTTTATAGATAGTGTATGTTATTTTTTCTATACTTAACTATTTTGTCAGTAATTTTTCTTGGGTATGATAATTGTATTACTCGCACGACGCCACCTCTGCTGCTAACGAGCTACTCCTCAGGAGCTTACTGGCGACCTCATTCCCTCGCAGGAACACAGCAATCCTCTAGGGAGTTATTTGGTATATTTAACATTTACTTTAATTACTTAGAGTTAACTAAATTTCTCTCGTGCCAAAGAGCTAATACTGTATTCAGACCAAAATGATAGTTTAATAAGTTTTGAACTTTCTGACCTACGGATCCATGGTTTCATTTAGAAGTACGTAACAAATGGTTGCATGCTAGTTACTGGAGATACGCCGAGTATTCTGTGTACTCGGCATGTTTCACACTACTCGTATTCAGCCGAGTAACTCGATATAAATACAGAGTACTGGCTTATTTATTGTTAAAAATATTGTTTTCTCATTACGAAAATAATAGAAATAATAAATATATTGAATTTAGGTTATTAACATTTAATAATTCTGGTAATCCCAACGCTAACTTATGGAAGTGAAAGCTGGGTATAGCAGAGAGAGCATGAATGTAGAATAAATGCGGTCGAGATGTGAGCACTGCGCAAAGTTTGTGGCATAACGCTTGCTGACCGCGTTCGTAATGATGACGTACGAAAGAGAGTTGGTCTGAAAGAGAGTGTCGGCGTTAAGATAAGAAACGAAGACATGTTCGCTTGGTTCGTGCATGTAGAAAGGAAGCAGAATGAAAAAATGACGAAACAGATATACAATGCGAAAGTGGAAGGATGTAGGAGCCGAAGAAGACCAAGACTGACCTACCATGAAGAAATTGATCGTGTTTTATCAGAAAGTGATGTTAAGCCTTAGGAACCGACGAGCGAGCATGAGATATACATAGGTACATACAACATTTAATAATTTGAATAAATGAAATGGAAAATACTATGAATTCTATAAACTATTATTGGAAATTGAACAGAAGCAGGTTATGATGCAGTAATATTAAGCACTTTGCTCTTTTTGGCTTTCGGCACGCACGAACCGAGTAACACGGCCGAGTACTTGATTCGGTAAATGAAAAACACCGGGCAATACTCGGTTACTAGGTAAATTGTGTAGGTACTCGGCGCATCTCTCCTAGTTACTGTATTAGCAGCAGCCCGAGCGGTATCTTATATTGAAGTGTTCATTTGGTTAGGTAGAGCATAAACTAATTAACCTCTTGACTGCGCATCAAGGCACCCATTGCTCACCAAAACTTAAGTCTTTTAGCGCTTATTTACCTCGCCGCTTCGAGACTACGTTTCAGTGAGAGCATCATTTTGCGCTTCGAATATCCTTCTCGGATGACTGTTAAAATAGATATAAATTCAATAAAATGGTGTGGCAAAAACAGCAAGACCTCCAACTATGCAAAGGATAATAGGTATTATATTTCCCAAGTAAGCCTAGTTTGATTGTAGTATGTACTCGTAGAAAATACATGCAATTATTGAAGTGATTTAATTATTTTCCATTATCTTGCGTCTCGTTAGTTTAGCGCAATCGTAAATAGCTGTCTCTTTTTTTCTAGTTTACTAGTTTTGACGAGCTCGGTGGCGCAGTGGTGAATGACGCGACTTGATAACGACGTTCGTTGGTTCGATTCCCACATATGACACACATTTGGGTGCGTAAACATGTCTATTTGTCATGGTCTGGTTGTTTTTAAGAGTGGTAGGGCGCATCAAAGCAGTCTGTCTGGGGAAGTACATCACAGAAAATCGTAGCCAAATAACAACTAAAGGGTTGTTGTGTTCCTGCGTGTGAGTGAGGTCACTAGGAAGCTCCTAAGGAGTTGCTGAAGGAGTTGCTCTGTTAGCTGCAGAGGTGGCATTGTGCGAGTGATACTTAATGTATTACAATCTTTACATCAGGTGAACTGTATGCTTGTACGCCTCCCGACGTCGTATAAAAACAAAATAGTGGGGTTTTATAACTATCTTGACTATTGTAATATTATCGATAAATAAAGATGTTGCATTATTACGAGTACTTTTAGATTTTGTAGAACTAGCTAACTTTCGTTTTTCTAATTTCAAACTTACTCAATAATACCATCCATGTAACACTACGTTTGTACTTAAAATGCATTCGTAATTCTTGATTATATACATAGTTACATGAGAGAAGTATGTCTTGAGTGGGCTGGAGTGCATTTGGGTACAAATTTAGTAGGTATGATTCCGTTCAAATTTTCGTTAGTATTAGAAACGGAATGTTAACGTCACTCACTCGCATGAACACAACAATCCTCCAGGGAATTGTTATTCGGCTGCAGTTTTGAGCATATTTTTCGTGAGGTAGTAACGTCCCTCACTCGCATGAACGCAACAACTGTCCAGCGAATTGTTATTTGGCTGCAGTTTTCCGTGAGGTAGTAACGTCACTCACTCGCTTGAACACAACAACCGTCTAGGGAATTGTTATTTGGCTGCAGATTTCTGTGCGTTGGTAACGTCACTCACTCGCATGAACAAACAAGCATACGATCCACCCAATTTAAAGCGGTCACTGTACCTGTTTACGCCTGCAATACATTAGGTATGCCTCGAGTATGCCACCTCTGCCGCTAACACGGCAACTTCTTAGGAGCTTACTCGTGACGTCACTCAGATGAACACAACATCCCTCCAGGGAATTGTTATATGACTGCAGTTTTCCGTGAGGTACTAACGTCACACACTTGCATGAACACTACACCCCCCAGGGATTTGTTATTTAATGATTCCAGAGAAGTATAACTTCTCACGCGCATAGGTACATAAGCACACGCACCCATTTTTTTTTTTACACCAAACTATTTTTTACTTTTTCATTTACTACACTTACTTATCAAAATTATAATCTATATTCAGAAATTTAATATTTTTACAGTAGCCTAAAATGATAGGCATTAAAAGTACTTTTTTCTGTTGGGAATTTGTGATTTTATAACAAAATTACACATTTGATACAAAAAAAAAATCTTTTTACTTTTTAGCCATCTTTACGAATTTGTAGTTAAAGTAGGTACTCGTAGGTAGGTACACGTACAAATTATTACGAGCGGGAGCGCAGAAGCGCGCGGCGGTGCGTGCGTGGCGTAGCCACGAGGCCACGACTGGAGTACCTTTAACAGCGATTACTTTTGCCAGCGTGCGACGCGACGACGCATACGTACAGACGCGCACACATACAAACCGAACGCGATGCGTATCTATGAAGATAAACTACTTATTTGATTTTACTATGATATGGTGCTCTAATGAAGTACTCAATTGGAGGACGATTCAAACAGGAAAACTCGTATATTTGTAGGTACTTCATATCAATGTAGTCTGCAGAAAATAGTAAGGGCATCATTATATACTCGACAATACGTGAAGGCATAGATAACAGAAACAACGGGAGATGTGACAAGGGGGCGTGGTTGGTGTCGCCGCAATATGCTTAAAACGAGAACATTGCCAAGAACAGTTAGTTAGTTGCAATCAAGTTCGATTGAGATACGTTGCTCCTTGTTTTAGCAAAATGCCAAGTTGTGCTGTTGAATTTGCAAAAATAGAAGTGCAGTGGTTAACTTTAAATCAAATGGAATCACTTATCACCTGTAAGTACAAATAATATTACGTTTTATAAGCATAAATACAAAATTTATTTCAAAAATTCTCCGACGCCATTTCTACCCGAACCTTACCACGATGCAAATTTTAAATAATCAACATCTAATTCTTAAATCATACATTGCTTTTCTACCATTACGCAGTCGCCACCGCTCGTTTCCCAACACGCAATGTAAAGCGAGTGATATTATTCGTTCACTGTGTGTGCAGTTTCGAGATACGGCCGCTTGTTTCTGCCGCCGGTTAGGGGTGCGCTTTGACTTCACTATCGATACGAAGTGTCAATAGACTGCTAGTATTAGATAAAAATTATAAGTCTTTACTGTAGTTATTATTTCATCTATATTTTCATCGTCACCCTCGCTGCCAATCCAGCAACTCAACTTCTTGTGACCTCACTAACTCGCATGAAATCAATCATCCTCCAGGGAATTGTTATATAGTATAGTGGGGTTGGCTTTGGTTCTAAGTTGACATTGATCCACTTACACCCCATAAATATTTTATTACAAACATTACACTTCTTGATAGATCATAGATCGATATAACGTTGTCAATATCGACAAAGTCATATCGACCCGTGTGTCCCAGCAAAGTCGCTTTATCAGTGTTTGTAGTAGTGCGTGCTTACTTGGGTGTTGTTTAAATAAACGTCCAATGACAGCGTCTTAACAAAAGTGTGTCGTTGTACTTGTGTGCGTAGAATGACATCTTTTATTTATTTAAGTGTGTGAGTGTTTTATGATAGTGTGAAACTAGGCGACAACCGTCCCGGTGCAAACTCACGTAGTATGTCACATCTCCCGTTGTTTCTGTTATCTATGCGTGAAGGAGATTTAAACCTTGCAAGCTACAATAACCAGTTTACATCAGGTGAGCCGAATGTTTGCATGCCTCCCAACGTTGCATTGACGTTAAAAAAATAAAAAGTATAATTTGCTTGACAGTGCCACTTTTGTGATTGTACGTCAGCTACCTTTCTGCATGCTGCATATTCGGCTAGACACTTGAAAAAAAAAAACACTTTGTTAGGCGAACGACAGTCTAGCAACAGGCTTTCGACGAACTCGGTGTATAAAATAATATAGTATAATAAATCAATAGAATGTATTGTAATGTAAGAAAAAAATCATCTATTATTTCACGCCAAATCCCTTGTGGGGTAGGCACAGAGAATATACGTACCTCATTCGCTTCTTTAACATTCATTGCTCTTCTAATTTATGTGACTCAGGGGTGTCGGGTGTACTGCGCTTTTACCGAATTTCCTTACGGCGTTATGGTCTTTAACACTTCTACCGCTGGAGCATATCACCTGATAAAGTAATATACGAGTACTCTATCGACTCTTCTCTGGACGACCAACGAAGGCAAGCCAGAGGTGAGAGTCCTGCGGGCCTTCTCGACTTTCTACTCCGTCCGATTTCAAACTCTATTGTAATAAGATCTGGAGTGATTATTGGTACTGGGCTATTTACAGAACAGGGACGGACGCCTGCCATAACTTTCATATCAGATTGTTACTTCGACAGGCGGTGGCTCACCACTCATTGGATGGACGCCCGAAATGCCAAAGAAAGTCGGTCAGGGTCAACACCGCCGTGAGTGACTCAGAGGTGTCGAGAGGTGTGCTGTGCTTTCTCCGAAGTTCCGCAGCATTATGCCCTTTAACACTTCCGCGCATGGAGCATATTGCTCTATCGACTCCTCTCTGGCCGGCCAATGAAGTCAAGCCAGAGCTGAGAGTCCTACGGGCCTTTTTGATTTTCTACTCCGACCGACGAAGACACGCCGGAGACGAAGGCCCTGATCAACTTCCAGGAGCACTCGGGTACCCGTGGTGTACCAAGGTATCTGTATGTTTCAACTTCAGAGAGAGGTCTGAGGGACATTGTCTCGGAGAGTTGCAAACTATTAGAATTTACAGCTGTTCCCGTTCTACATGTATGACCGTACATTTGTCAACACCAATCTCATACCAATGGTGTTGCTCTCTCTTGCAAGTTTCAGTAACTTGCAACAACTCCAGGACGGTTTTCCTTGGTGCAAACAACTTAAGGTCATCCATGTGTACAGCAGGTAAGAAATAACCTCACCCCCTCTGCGAAGTCGAAAACGTAGCCCTGAATCTCTTAACAGTGCTAAGTGAGTTCAGAGCTAGTCAAAATCACAGTAGCCTCAGACTGTCATCCTGGAATATACTGCGTTGAATCTTTATTTGGTCTACCAATCCAGGTGGAATTCCGAGCCCTGGTTGACACAGGCTGTGATCCATTGCTCCATACATGAACTAAGAAAGGAGCATAGAGTTGCATCTACTGTGGCACCGAATCAAAGGCCTTTTTGTAGTCAATCCAGGCGGCGGAGAGATTTTTCCTGTTTCCACGGGACCACGGGACCCAGCAGTACATCCATTCCCAGCGATGGCCAAAATGTTATTAGCAACAATATGCTTAGTAATATTAGTGGTCAGGATAGATGTAAGGAGTTTGTACATAGTTGGTAAGCACGTAATAGGTCTGTAGTTTTTAGCATCCGTGATACTGCGCTTCTTATAGAGCAGGAAAGTAACACCCTTGTCTCAAAATTAGGAAGAGATCCAGTTTCAAGGGCTTGCTGATACTGAGTTGCCAAGATAGCATGTGAAGGACGGAGCCATTAAGGCAGGAGTTGTACAATCCGTCCGATCCTGGGTGTTTCCAGTTATGTGCCGGTCGGATTGCACAACTAACATCCTGGGTACTAATAGATATTGACTTTATGTTTCCGATCGACTCTATGCCCGCTCCACAACTTTAATTCATGCTTCCTCGGTGTGGCTGACTTTGCCAAAATTGCCAAAATTGAATGATATGGCATCAGCCACTGCTGGGTCTCTTCCAAGTTCGGCATACTTTCCTGTGGTCGCAGTCGCAATGTGGTTCAGGTAGTCTATGCGCTCTGCGACCCAGTGCATGTAGTCCTTGGTCCTAATACTTGTACCAGCAAATACCTGACGCGCAAAGCGTATAATTTTCGGGCGGGTGTTTCCCTACCTGAAAGAGATTAGCTTACCGCTGAGGGTTCTAGCCACGCTGATACGACGCTCGATTCTCAACTGCCATGCAGGAACATCAACAGTTAGTCGCGAGGTCCGGTCACAATCCGAAATTTTGACCTGAGCCACGCGACAAGCTGCCATGACCGCACAATAGAGGATCGAGTGGGTATCAGACAGGTCTTGACTGAATTCCAAATATGGATCCAGCAAACGGCCTAGAGCCCCCACAAGCGCCATATTTCGTCAAAGCAAATTTCCAAATTGGTATAGACCGGTACCGAAATGGTTGTAACCTGGGTTGTACTTACGTTTTTGTCCAATTTCGCCATGACGACACCTCGTCGCTCGACACGTTGAAGGTCGGAGGTAATTTAGTTTGACATACGCCATTTTGTACGTCATCCACTGTATATACATATATGAACATTTTATAGACTTTATTTTTATACACATAAATTTACAGAATCTGTTTAATTTATAATTATTATTTTTATCTTTTCTTAAGTCACGGTAGTTTACCCCGGTCATTTGATAGGTGTGCGCGGGGATATTAATTCAACGCGTAGAAGCCCCTTCGATAAGAATGATGTGTATTATACTGTGACCTGCTCCAGCGGATATCCATAGGACAATATATCCATGAACAGGCCACGGTAGGTATTGGTACTATTGTAAATATATCAGAAACATTGAGCTATTGAAATGAGATCTGGAGGTATTATTAGAAGTGGGCTATTACAGGAGAAGGACGGACGCCTGCCATAACTATGACAATCTGATGTTACTTTCGGCTGGCGGTGGTTCGGCACTCACTAGATGGACCCCCGAAATGCCAGAAAAAGTCGGTCGGGGGCAACATCGGTGTCAGTGACTCAAGAGTGTCGATAGGTGTGCTGCGCTTTCTCCGAAGTTACTCGCGTTGTTATGCAACTTAACACTTCCACCCCTGGAGCATATCACCTGATAAAGCAATATTGCTGTTCTATCGACTCATCTCTGGACAGCCAATTTTCCACTTCGAGCGACGAAGACGCGCCGGAGACGAAGGCTCTGATCTACTCTCTGGAGCACTCAGGTACCCGTGGTGTCGTTACGCACCAACAGCTCGGCACAAGCTGCCCGACTGTGCCGTCCTTCAGGATATACTTCCGGTTGTTGTTCGTCTTGATAACTTAGTATAATTGCACAGACAAAACCTTCGGTTTCCCCAAAGAGGTCACCGAAACGTAGCCAGGCCACCAATGCGAGAAAGTCTACATCAGATCCGTTAAGGGCTCTGTAGGACCTCCCGTGTAATTCCTTGCTCGTGCATACTTCTATGCGGTTATCACTGATGGTTTGTGCCAATTATCGTTTGCCAAGGATAATGGTGTAAGGCCCTTATCAACTGCTACGACGTCGCAATGCATCCCACTTTTGCAGTGGAGGAAATAATACCTGAGTTTGCACACCTCGCGGTTGAGTAGGGTTTTGACACTTAACAAACCACGACCACCACACTCCCGTGGGATGTACATTCTCATCACCAAACGTGGGTGGTGCATACGATGCATCGTTAGCAGTTCGCACCTTTACGTCCAAGGAGTCTAACTCGGTCTGAGTTCACCTTAGTATGCCGAAAGTGTATAACAGGGGCATAACTCAACCGTTAACAGCCCGAGTTTTGTTGCCACCTGACAAATAACTTTTTAGAACTTTTGTCAAGCGACCAAAGAATCGTTCAGTTACCATTAGTTTTATGTCCCCGTCGGCCATACTCAAAGTTTCCAACATACCAAGGCATTTGTAAGTTCCGAGTTCAGAAAGGGATCTGAAGGTCTGAGAGTTGTAAATTGTCGGAATTTACAACTCTATCCAGCTCTACATGTATGACCCCACGTTTATCAACACCAAACTTCATACCTATGGCGCAGCTGAAACATTCAGTTACTTTCAGTAGCTCCAATAAGTCTAGCTTATTTGGTGCAAATAACTTGTGGTCATCCACGTACAGCGGATGACAAATAATTTCACTTCTCTATGAAGTCGGACACCTAGCCCTGAATCCCTACCGACCACCACGGGGCCACGGGAACCACAACGAGCTCAGACTATCGCCCTGGAATATGTCACGTTGCTACAACGTATGGTATCTACCAAATCAGGAAAAAATCCGCCTTCTGGTAGACAAAGGACTGTGGTTCACGGCCACCCGTCTCAGCCATGAATGAGGTACCGAATCATAGACCTTTTTTGTAATATTATTGTTTTATTATTATCTTTTCTTTTGTCACGGTTTATAATCCCGGTCATTTGATAGTCTATTTTTTAAACACTGTCGGGAACCATACACATACGGCCCACCTGATGTAAAGTGGTTATCGCAATCTATGAATAGTGCTGGATATAGAGAGACAGGCCAATGCCGCTCTCGAGCATGTGAGGGCGTGGGGTGTCAAAAACCGGTTGAAGTTTGCGCCGCATAAGACCAGCGCTATGCTGGTCACGCGCAAACTTAGGTATGACACTCCGCGACTTACCATGGGCGGGATAGACATTGGCATGTCTCGGCAGATCAAACTGCTGGGGTTGACGATTGACGCGGGTCTGACGTTCAACGCGCACGTGGCTACTGTCTGTAAAAGGGCAGTGGCCATATACGGGCGCCTTGCGCGTACGGCCCGCGTCAGTTGGTCTCAACCCTGAAGTAGTGAAGATCATATATTCAGCCGTAGTGGAACCTACGATATTGTACGCTGCCGCCGCATGGGCTCCAGCGGTCAATAAGCTGGGCATCCAGAAACAGCTCAACAGCGTACAGCGGGGCTTCGCGCAGAAGATCTGCAGAGCCTACCGCACGGTCTCCCTGAACTCCGCACTGCTGCTGGCCGGGGTGCTGCCTCTTGACCTCAGAGTGCGCGAGGTCGCCTCTTTGTACGAGGCCAAGAGGGGGCTACCCCATCCGCTGCTCGGGGACAGGGAGATCGAGCGGATGGCCTCGAAGATCGAGGCCCCGCATCCCGCGGAGCTAGATGGCTTGGAGTTCGGCAGCCTGGTGGACGAGGAACAATGCAGGGCACACTCCAACTTTGCCCTGCGAATTTACACGGACGGCAGCAAGATTGAGGGCCGGGTTGGCGCCGCTGTATCCATATGGAAAGGCGGCGCGGAAACCAAGGCCGTCAAGCTTGCTTTGTCGTCCTACTGTACCGTCTACCAGGCGGAACTCCTGGCTATCTGCACGGCGGCCGAGTACGCTTTGAGCTGCGATGGACCCAGTATCGGCATCTTCAGCGACTCCATGGCGGCGCTCCAGGCGGTGGCGAACGTCGAGTCCCCCCATTCCCTGGCGGTGCAGACACGGGACGCTCTTAAACTGTGCAAAATCCAGGGTAAGAGCGTCTCGTTGTTCTGGATCAAGGCACATGTGGGGTTGGAGGGGAACGAACGTGCCGATGAACTCGCCAGGAGCGCCGCACTGGGGTTGCGGAGGCGGCCAGACTACGACCGCTGCCCTGTCTCATTCGTCAAAGGTATGATCCGCAAAGGGACCATTGACGAATGGGACAGGAGATACAAATCGGGAACAACAGCTTCGACGACGAAGCTGTTCTTCCCGAGTGCGGCGGAGGCGTACGGCATCGTGGGCAAAATGGTGCCGTCGAGCATCACCACGCAGGTCCTCTCGGGGCATGGTGGGTTCTCCGCGTACTTGCACAGGTTCAAGTGCGCGGATGACCCATCCTGCTTCTGCGAGCCCGGCGTGGACCAGACAGTGCAGCACATTTTGTTTCGGTGTCCCGCATTCTCCAAACAGAGGTACGATTTGGAGCAGGAGTTGGGAATGCGGGTCACCGAAACCACAGTCTCCGAAATAGTTTTTGGGGGAAATAGATCTAAATTTATAAAATACTGCGTCAGTCTAGCTACGGTCGTCATTGATCGCAACAAGCAGAGCAGCTCCACCTAGGACTAAAGCTGTATACCTCGGCTATACTCCGTATAGCCGATGGGATCGCGGTGGCTAGGTGGAGCTGTGAAGCCCGCTGTCGCCCGTGGATGGACTGACGTAGTATGGGGAGGGAAGTTCGAAAACAGATAAAATAATTTCACCGGCGTTCAATACGGGCAAATATTAGAATTTTAGATATTAACACTGAAAGATGATGAATGAAAGAAGGAATTGTGGAAAGGAAGAAAGTATGATGTATGAATGTGATAATTTATATTTAATGTAATAAGTTTTAAAAATGTCGAAATAGCCTTGCCCATGGCAGGCGTGCACGATATATATATAAAAAAAAAAATCTATGAATAGTTGCAATACATTAAGTAAAGTTCGTGCGATGCCTCTGCTGCTAACACAGCAACTTCTTAGGAACTTACCGATAACCTCACTCACTCGCAGGCTCAAAAACTGGTGAAGTACTTCACCAGTCGCGCTTCTTTGATGGTACCTCTCTTAAAAATACCTACATATACATACATACAGAGACTATGGAACGCCAGGTACACCGATCCAAACACACCCCTCTCGCTTCTTCCACGCTTATCAACCTCTTCATGCATGCTCTTCGGTTTTGAGTGCTTTTGATTTGGCCCTTTTTTAACATATCACCAATTTGATCTATATGTCTAGGGCGGCCCCTGCCGAAAACTCCGCTCACTCTCACCTGATACACTTTTGTAAAAAAAATATCTAGTTCAAGATAAACAGACCTTCATACACTCATGTATTTGTATTATGCGGGAATCGAATTCAAGTGCTTTATTGTCACAGTATCATTACTAACCACTCCGCCACCGAGTTCATCTATAACAATTGTATCAAGTGAGTCGTGACTCCTGCGAATAAGGTGAGATTATTAGGAATCTTCATAGGAGTGTTAGGTACCTAAGTATGTTTGTTTGATAGCCATTCAGCGTAGATTAAACAAACATAGAATTATCTTTATTTTTTGAAAGGAATAAAGGCATATTAAATAATCCTAGAGTTCGGCCTATATTCGGCGACTAAAGCCGCGGCGCTAACACCTAATCTGTAAGGTTTTAATAAGTAATACAGATCTTGTACTGATGTAGTATCTACGTGATTACAATCTCGATTCTTCAATGTTCTAACCCGGTTCCTAGTGAGCGTGCGTCGCTAGCTCTTGTCAAATATCAGCGGGCGCCTATGTTCCTCTCGTGTCTTTCTGATTTCATTATTATTAATTTATCTCATCGATTACGGCCAGTAATGGCCAACGGCTTATTGAATGCGTCTTTTTGTGGCGCCTTTTTATTTGGAGATCGCGTCTAGAGAGGCCGGGACCCCGCCGCGATGGCATCCACGGAATGCCTAAAAGGTGACTCGTGGATAAATTACGGACATTTCTTCCATTTTAACGATTCCCTTTATTATTTAATTTATTTTTATTGTATGTTACACATCTGACTTGTAACAATGTTTGTTTTTGGGTCTCATTAGCATAAAGCTCACGCTGCGGTCGGGGAAAAAATGGGCGAGCAGCCATTTTGACTTCTCGATAGGTTTCCTTTCATGACGGCTGGCTTTCGTAAAGAGATTCACGTGTCTAATAAAAGATAGCGGGATGTCTCAATTCCTTGGTCATTTGTCGACTTTTTATAGCGCCTCGCTTGTGACATAATAAAACAATTAATTTATTATCGCGGCAGAAGATGATTCGATCAGTTTATCGGCGGTGCGCTCGGCTGGACGTTAATAGTTTTATGTAAGAGGTAATTTTTATTAATTGCTCTTTGATGGACTAGATGGATAGATCGTTAAGCATATTATGCTTTCATGCGGGACCAGTCAATACAGTTATGTTCGGCGTCCGATTAAGAGCTTCACATTCTAGAATTAATGAAATTATCGTGGCAGTAACATTTATCTTATCACTAGTGTTTCCAAAAGATCTACCCACGTATTAAGTTAATTATTGCTTGCTTTTTATGTACTTAATTATAAAGACCAGTTTCTCACGGACATTAATATGTACTGCTTAGTATAATAAAAAAGATTTTGTACTAACCGTCTCTTGTGAACTTCTTATATTTGCCTATTTACTAAATAACTAGGTAATAGAAATACTTTCAGAAAGTATTTTTTATCCCGACAGATTGACATTCATATTATAGGAACTTAAATACACACATCAAAAGTGTCTAGGGATCAACATATATTTTTGCAATAACTTTTCTCCTGATTGATATTAATTAAAATTTTCTTTAAGGATTCATCAAATAAAGTGTTTTCGTTTGTCTACAGTAACGATAAACCAAGTCACCTTTGCATTAATAAAGAAATTTGCCATTTTCATAATAAAGGGATTTTTGACATTTGAACCACTAACATTAAAGTTCGAAAAAAAGACTGAAATAACAGTTTTCTTTAAAATTTTATTGGGTAACTTAAACAATTAATAATCCGTGTTTCTACCGCGAACACTAACAACACAAGAACATCGGTTTGGCATACTCAAAATGAGTTCATCCAAATCACGCTGTGGAATGGCCGCCCATGTTCGTTGCAACAACAAAAAAAGGTCTTCTTGCGACTGGATACCCTCCATATTCGGCAGAGCTCTTCTCTGTAGCATATCCCATGCATGCTCAATCGGGTTCAAGTCTGGCGACTGAGCAGGCCAGGGCATGACATTGATGTTAGCTGCGGCGAGAGTCTGTCTTACAACTCTTGCGGTGTGCGGTCGTGCATTATCATGCATTAACTGAAATAAGGGACCGATTTGCACTTGTAGAGGAACGATGACGTCTGATACAATCGTCTCAGCATAAATTTGAGCGTTGAGGTTGCCTCTGATCCAAATCAACTCAGTTCTTCCGCCGATCCAAATACCCGCCCATACCATGATGGTTCCACCACTATAAGGATGGACTTCCTGGCAGGATTTTAATCGCTGTTGGCGTCCAGGGGTTCTCCAGTGTCGTATACGTCTTGTATCCGGTCTCATACCAAAACGAGACTCATCAGAAAAGCACACGAAACGCCATTGTTCTTCTGCCCAATTTCTGTGTTCAAGAGCCCATTGATATCGAATCCTACGATTGTGCATTGCTATAGGTGGTACCCTTAGCGGTCTTCGGGAATGAAGGTTCACTTCATGCAAGCGGTTTCTGACTGTTTGGTCGCTAATTAAGTTCCCTGAAGAGTGATGAAGCGTCACGGCTAACATCATGGCGATTATTGTTGGAGCTCTTCGAGTTGTGATTTGAATGTATCGGTCTTGTCTCCGTGTCCATGCATGGGATATGCTACAGAGAAGAGCTCTGCCGAATATGGAGGGTATCCAGTCGCAAGAAGACCTTCTTTTGTTGTTGCAACGAACATGGGCGGCCATTCCACAGCGTGATTTGGATGAACTCATTTTGAGTATGCCAAACCGATGTTCTTGTGTTGTTAGTGTTCGCGGTAGAAACACGGATTATTAATTGTTTAAGTTACCCAATAAAATTTTAAAGAAAACTGTTATTTCAGTCTTTTTTTCGAACTTTAATGTTAGTGTTTCAAATGTCAAAAATCCCTTTATTATGAAAATGGCAAATTTCTTTATTAATGCAAAGGTGATTTGGTTTATCGTTACTGTAGACAAACGAAAACACTTTATTTGATGAATCCTTAAAGAAAATTTTAATTAATATCAATCAGGAGAAAAGTTATTGCAAAAATATATGTTGATCCCTAGACACTTTTGATGTGTGTATATAGGAATATACCTATAGGAACTTAAATATCTATATTATTGAAATATACCTATAACTTTCAAATTTTCAATGTTTATTAGAGCAATTAGGTCTTTACATATCTAGACTTAAAACAGATACAAACCTGATCCCAGTGTAAGAGTAAATAAAATAATAAATTACATATATTTTATTATATGTAAAATGTTTAGATATAAGAAAAGCATGTAAATTACTATGAAATGAAAGCTAAATAAAAAAAAAATACATTTCCGATATTTCTGTTGCTTAAGTTTCTTTCACGTTACTAAAAAAGAAAAAGGATACTTCAGGAAGTTTATGTTGAATTAGTATCCACGAATTAGAATGAATGTCCACGACACTGATTTATATGTGTGCGCGTCGGTTATTATTATGATTTGTTACAGTTTCTTTCGGCCAATTTCTATTCTATGAGTCATGAAATAAAATTGGCATATTTTATCCGCGCGCTGATAGTGGTAAATATATTTCGTCGATAGCTGAAGCTTTGTTCGGACATTTTTTTGTCTTCAGACGAAAGCTGTCGAGTGTAATAAACTACAAGGTGGTGGTGGAAGGAGGTATTTGGAAATAACAGTGGGTATTTTAAATAATTCTTAACCGTACGCTCTTGATTAATTTCAACCTCAGAGACTTAAACAAAAAACGCTTAACTGGTCGATACTTCGGCGAATGCAAATTTATTTCACGATGTTTTATAATATTTACTGCGTCTTGTAATAACTAGGTACAAGATTTAAACACAACAATAACAATGCTATCATAAATTGGCTGTTCGAAATAATCAAAGTGCACCAACTATCAACACTCAACTAAGTGGCATATACAACGACTGGACGTCATTCTTTTTGACGGTTGTAAATTAGATATTTAACACAAGAGCACATTTTAATACAAGTATCTGAACAACTGAGCTTAGTTACATATGTTTATTTGTTTAAAAATGCGATTTCATTCAGGAACGACTTAAGATCAGTGTTTCCTATAAGGATTATGTATATAAGGATTATATCGAATTAATATTAGATTTAATATTAGATCGCAAAATACACGTACCTATTATTTTGTTTCTGTTATACATTGAATATAAAATCTTCCACTTTGAATTATATATAACATATTTACTTTTAAATTTTCTAATCTATATTTTATTTTATACATCTATCCTAAAAATCCATACTTATAGGTTTCCAATATTTATAGTACAATAGGGTAAGTCACGGATAGATTCCTTTTTCTTTAAATCTCGTACATTGTGTTATATGTACAAGATCAATAAACTGATTATAAATATTTAAAGTGTGGCCCTTTACCCACAAATACATGTACCATATAATCTATTATGATTGTTAGTGTATGAACTACGAGTACAACTATTTTCACAAGAGACTAATATTTTGAGGATATGTGCCGCACCCCGGATAGTCGCGTCACCCAGCAAATTGAGTGGAAGGATAGTTGCCCCTTTGAGAAAAACGTTTATATTTGAGTTTGTGATCAGCTAATAATAATCTGCAATGATATTGAAATACATATATACAAAACTTTCACTTAGTCGAGAACATGCCGTTGCCCATTACTGCGTGTAGGGATAGATGCTTCGGCATGGAAAGTCATTTTATCTTGTTATTTGTCTTACTGAACATGAGAGAAAATGTAAACGAACATTTTTTTGTAATATTTACAAATTATTATCGGATGCGACAAAAATTACACAGTAAAAATAAAAAACATTCTCTTGTGTCTAAAGCTTTCTTTATCCTTTAGATTTTGAGTGAACATCAAATACGTGAAAAATAGACGTAACATCCTAGATTTTGTTCAAGAGGAATTTGATAATAAATATTATAAACTGCCAATTTAGATAACATTATCATATAGTATTAAAATAAAATATTTTTTTAACAATATATGTTATATTGTTAAAAAAATATTTTATTTTAGCTTTGTCGCAAAAGCCGTCTCCTACGTACGCGCTGGTATATCATACAGGCGTGAAACTTGGTCGATGCCAAAGAATTTTTTTTTCAGGTCTGCTAAAGCCGCCTCTAAGCTTTTTTGCGTCCATTTAATTTCACGGGGTTGTACCCCGGGCTTTATATTTGCGAAGCATTTTAATGCTGAAACAATAAAAAAATATATTAATTTACCATTTTTTAATACGGGATATACGCCACGATCAAGGAGCAACTATCCCAACCAAAATCGAGGCACCTATCCTTTTAGCAGAGTATGCCTTGTTGTGGATTTCAAAATAATTTTACTTAAAAGTAAATAAAAACATATTTCTATATTCCGTGCCTTATGCCCAATATATAAAAAAAAATCCACTTACCAAGTAAAAAGTGTTGCGCCTTTAAAATCAAGCTCTTAAAATTTTTTACGAAAGAATGCGCGCCAAAATTTTGTTTAGAGCACTTTCGCACGCAGAGCTGTTTTACTGAATGTCCCGCGGCAAACTATTTGAACTCGGGGGGAGTTCTATATATATCTAATAAGGTTCAATTTGGACTCAACGTCATTTCCCTAGCATGAGTTTTTGAAATCGTGGCACCTATCCGACCGCGGCAACTATCCGTGACTTATCCTATGTATGTAATAGATCGTATAATACAAGTTCATTTAATTTGAAAGTGCAACGGCATTACTTATTACAATGTAGAAATGGAGAAAATTTACTTACCAAGCGGGCGTGATTCGTTCTGGCCCGGTCATAAACCCTTTTATGTAACCATGAGAACTTCTACTAAAGGATCCAACTCTTAGATCGCGAATAAATTTGCAGTGTTATTATTTTGCCGAAATCTTTATTGTGGATTGTCTAGTTAGATACTATCGATGAGATTCAATCCCATATTGGCAAGTATTAAGTATAGTGAAGATTATTAAATTTTACTCAATATTTTGACATTGAAATAATTATACAGATATCAAATTATAAAAATTCAACACCTAGGTTATATATTGCTTTTTTCCAATTTCTTAGTTCGTATATGTTGTAGTAACATTTCAGAAATACGTATAATAATGAGTATTTCAGTATTTAGCTCCGTGTATTGTAAGTACCTAACTGTTTAAATAGCCTCGCTGTGATTATAACATCTCTCCTCAGAATACAGAACAAAACTGTATTCTGAGCGTCTCTCTATAAATATCGGCTGTTTCTGGCGAATTGAAATCGGTGACCCTGCTGGGTATCGTCATTGGATACACAGTTCATTCAGTTCTACTACAAAATATTACATTAAGTATTGTTTGACATGTGTCTTTGTCTAACATGACATGGTACAACATTTAACATTTAAAATTAATGTTTAAAACATTTATTTTTAATTAAACATGTGTATAATAAATAAAGTAGGGGTCATGTGCCAGAAGCGTGCTCGTTCGCGACCCCTGCCAATCAGTCGATTGCAATTCTGGACCAAGAGCGCACCGACGTGCGGATTAGGGCGTCCCCCGTAGGCGACGCGCACCGATCCGCCCCCGTCGGTGCGAATATACCTCGCAGCGCCAATTCCGGCGGGACGAGGGGAACCGAGTGCCGCATAGGCACGTGGAATGTGAGAGGTGGATTGAAAGATAAGACGAATGAACTGATAGACGTAATGAATGATATACGTTTGGATGCTTTATGTGTGACAGAGACTAAGCGCAAGGGGAGCGACACCGATGATCTGCCCGGTGGTATGATGGCCCTATGGTCTGGGGTAGACCGGGACGATCATGCCAGTGCTGGTGTAGGTGTCGTACTCTCCTCTCGCTTAGCCACTGGTGTAAGAGATTACTGTTTGGTAGGGCCTAGACTTCTCTGGGTTCGTATTAAACTGGGCATCACGCGAGTATTTTTGGTTGCAGCATACGCTCCCGTAAGCTCAGCGTGTGCTCAAGAACTGGAGAAGTTTTGGGAGTCTGTGAGGGATGTTCTGGACTTAGCTGAAGGGAATGAAAGAGTGATTATGTGTGGAGACTTGAATGGATGGGTTGGGACCAAGCGATACAGCTATGAAGCTGTTCTTGGTCCGTATGGAGATAAGAGAGTGAACGAAGCAGGTAAGTCAATACTAGATTTATGTATGGAACGAGGCCTCCTCGTGTCGAATACTTTATTTCATCATAAGGATATTCACACGTATACATGGAGAAGGAATGATCAAAAAAGTGTGATTGATTTGATTTTAATAGATAGACGTCTCCGAAATGTTTTAATGGATACAAGAGCCTTTAGAGGCCCCACTCTTGAGACGGACCACTACCTGGTGGTAAGCCGGTTTGTGGGCCTTTTTAGGAAGTGGAGGCACTGGCGAGTGCGTATCCCTTTCGGAGATCATGAAAGGATAATGAGCGAAAAATTGCAAGATGAAAGTGTAAGGAGAATGTATGTGCATCTGGTAAGTGAGAGACTTGCAAATGCAAGCCTCTCCGACTCAGATGTGAATGATTGTTGGAAAGTTTTGAAAGAAAGTATGGTGGATAGTGCAAAAGAAGCTTGTGGATGCGCAAAGAGACGTAAAACAGCGAAAGGAGATGCCTGGTGGGATGCGGAGGTTGAATCCTCCGTAGCAAGAAAGAGGAAAGCGTGGCTGGATTACGTATCATCTTTGCCTTTAAATGAAAATATGAGAGAAAAGAAGAAAGAAATGTACCGTCTATGCAAGAATGAAACCAAGGCTTTAGTGAAAGAGAAGCGTGAAAGACAAATTATGAATGAGGAAGAGAGGCTGACGAAAAACTTCGAGGCAAATACCAAACTCTTTTGGAGAGAGGTAAAGAAGTCTCGGAGTGGTTCGTCGGCATCCAGAATGGATAAGATAAAGTCTAAAGCTGGTGTCATTCTTGCGAACACTCAGGAAGTGTTAGAACGGTGGAGTGAATATTTTGAGGAAATGTATGAGTATGCCTCGGACGCTGGCAATGAGAGTGAGTCGGATGCTTACTCCACGTTGACGGCGTCCGACGAAGGCATAACTATGGATGAGATCGAATGGTCGATACGAAGCTTGAAAAATGGAAAATCAGCGGGAATTGATCTGATCACAGCTGAGATGATCAAATTAGGTGGCACTTACGTCCGGGACGCCTTCTGGTACCTATGCAACCTATGCTGGAGAACTGGAAGGGTCCCAATGGACTGAAGACGCGCAGTCATCGTGCCCTTGTATAAAGGCAAGGGATCACGCATGGACTGCGCCAACTATAGGGCCATCAGTTTGATCAGCTTAGCAGCAAAAGTATATGGAAAGGTGATTGAAAGGAGAATGAGGGTGAAATCCGATGAAATGCTGTGGGACGCACAAGGAGGTTTCCGAAATGGAAGGGGATGTTCGGATCAAGTTTTCTCGCTCCACAATATCGTAAAGAAGCATCTGGCCATAGACCGGAAGGTTTTCTGCGGTTTTGTGGATCTTGAGAAAGCCTTTGATAGGGTTGTGCGAAAGGAACTGTGGGACATATTGCCGAGATATGGGATTGACGGTTCACTGCTCCGTGCTGTGCAGTCCACTTACAAGGATTGCTCAGCATGTGTGCGGATAGACGGTGGCATGTCACCCTGGTTTGATGTCAAAATTGGTGTCAAACAGGGTTGCTTGCTATCTGCTAGGCTGTTTATCCTGTATCTCGATAGTTGTCTGCAGAGAATAAGGTCAACGAATGTGGGATTGCGCATGGGTGACCAAGTGGTGAACTGTCTGCTGTATGCAGACGATGCCGTGCTATTAGCAGATACACCATCTAAACTGCAAACACTGGTCACAGCGATGAAAGACGACTGTATGGAGAAAGGCTTACTACTGAATGCGAAGAAAACAAAGATAATGGTATTTGAAAGAGAAGAATCCAGAACTAATGTAAGGATTACGATTGATGATGAAGTGTTGGAACAAGTGGATGAGTTTGTATATCTTGGATGCGCTTTCAGCAGGGATGGAAGGTACACCGCAGATGTGGAAAGACGAGTGAGTGCAGGGAATAGTGTGAATGGAGCGTTGGGAAAACTTCTTGGCAGTAAAATCCTGAGCCAGAAGGCACAACTCGCTATACACAATGCAGTGTTGGTCCCAACGCTAACTTATGGAAGCGAGAGTTGGGTATGGCAGAAAGAGCATGAAAGTAGAATAAACGCGGTTGAAATGCGAGCGCTGCGCAAAATTTGTGGCGTAAGGCTCGTAGACCGTATTCGCAATGATGATGTTAGGAATAGAGTTGGTATGAAAGAGAGCGTCGGTGTTAAAATAAGAAGAGGCATGCTCCGATGGTTCGGGCATGTAGAAAGAATGCAAGATGAAAGAATGACGAAGCAGATATACAATGCAAAAGTGGAAGGATGTAGGAGCCGGGGAAGGCCAAGACTTACCTACCATGACCAAATTGGTCATGTTCTATCAGAAGGTGATGTCAGGAGCCCTAGAAACCGGCGTGCGTGCATGAGAAGAGCAATGAATGTTAAAGAAGCGAGTGAGATATGTAAGGATCGAGTCACGTGGCGCTCGGTTCTCTCTGCCTACCCCGCAAGGGATTTGGCGTGAAGTTATAGATAGATAGATAATAAATAAACAAAAATTACTAGATCAAGTTATTAAAATTACCTACATCTGTTATATTATAACTTGTAACTTTTTTTTATACAACGTCGTAAGGCATACAAGCATACGGCCCACCTGACGTAAAGCAGTAGACTATGAACGCTTGTAATGTATTAAGTATCACTCGCGCGATGCCTCCTTTGCCGCTAATATAGCAACTCCTTCGGAGGTTACCTACTGGTGACTTTACTAACACGCAGGAACACAAAAACCCTCTAGGCAGTTGTGATTTGGCTGCGGTTTTCTGTGAGATGGAGGTACTTTCTCAAACGGACTGCTTAATGCACCCTACCTCTCTTAAAACATCCAGACCAAGACAAATAGGCATGTTCATGCACACAAATGTCTGTCTTGCGTGGGAATCGAACCCACGAGCGTTGGTGTTAAAGTTGCGTCATTCATGACTGAGCCACCGAGCTCGCCAAGCGACGATGAAATAAATCGGCGGAGAACTTCGAATTATTTTATTTGATCGCAAAGTATGTTTACGTTTTAGTATTAAGGCTCCAAACGACGGAGAGAAATTTGGTTGGAACATCTGCTATTTGTTTAAATTGTTTTGATCGATTATACACGGACACTCTTAACTGAAAATATAGCAATTTAAAGAAACAAAAGTAATTTTAGCCGCCGTAGGTCTAGTATAGCCGCTTTCCCTCTGGTCTATCATTTTGTAAACTAAGTTTTACTTTTCCTTGCAAGGGAATTGATCTTGTAATTTCAAAACATGAAGTAGGTATTTATTTCTCTTAGGAATTACTTAAAATACAGTAGTTAGATTAGAAAGCGGAATAGTAACAATCAGATAGATTTTAGTATATTTCATAATATTGGCATACCTAAATTATTGAGAGATGTACAAGATAATGACAACTGTCAGTAAATTAATTATCCATGAAGCAAGCATGCTTTAATTTCTTGGTTATATCAGTTTGTATTATGTCGTAATTGCGTTGAATAGACTGTGACCCTATATTTGGCTCGCCACCCTCATCGCGCTACTCAACCTGCTTATCACCGACCACGTCCAATCTGTTAAATACTAACAGACGATGGACGTTTTAGACGCTGATATTTGATCGTTAATAAACAAATATCAAAGTTCTGAAATCATTTTACTGTAAACTTTAAATTATAATTACCTCATAAGTACTACATACATTTCACATATGATGAATGCAGAACTACATCATACTCGTAATCTAATATTTTATAGTAGTTGACGTTCCAGACATATTAGCTAAACCTGTTTCAGTTGTTCAATCAATTCAATTTTGAAAATATTCTAGATGAAAAGCTACAAGTAACGAAACAATACGGAAATTAATTGGCGAGTAGTTGACGTATTAGCTAAACCTGTTTCAGTTGTTCAATCAATTCAACTTTAAAAATATTCTAGATTTTAGATGAAAAGCTACAAGTAACGAAACAATACGGAAATTAATTGGCGAGTAGTTGACGTATTAGCTAAACCTGTTTCAGTTGTTCAATCAATTCAATTTTAAAAATATTCTAGATGTAAAGCTACAAGTAACGAAACAATACGGAAATTAATTGGCGTGTGTAATTTATTTTGTACTATTTAAAAACTCAGCGCCGCCCGTCGCAGCGTACCAGACGTTTCATTGTAGGCGGACGGGCCGCCCGAGCGCTCTGATGTTATCTCCTCTAATGACTATTACCCGACCACAAGAAAGCTTGCTGACTTTTTCTTTTTGCTTTTTATCTCAATGAAAACAAAAAAGGAAACACGTTATGCGATCTAAATATTTGTTAGTGCACATACCTTTCCTTTTTAATAATGTTAAATCTATCTGTTCTATCTTAAGTTTTATTATTTACAAATTATTTTCGTTACTAAAAGTTAACTGCATTATGTTAACAATATGTTACAGCTAGAATGGCAAATTACATACAAGAGCGGGCAAATAAAATATGCTTCAATATTAGATAATTTACATTTCTAAGAAATAATAATAATAAATAATACTTATTGAAAACTTGATTTCGGTATTTACTCAGAGTTATTTAAACGTTTAATCTTTCACTCATTCTGATCACCTAGTTTAGGTCATACATACCAAGACGTCAGCTGGTGCAGGTCGGTGACTGTCATTCTGACTGGTTTAATTTCATTGCTGACTTTCCTCAGGCAGAAGTATCATATCTTCAGTTTAATTCTGTTTTCTACATTCCATTTATATGCACACGATCATAATTATTTCTAAAATTTTTCAAGTTATTAATATTATCAACTCTGATCTCGTTGCCATATTGCAATAGTTTCAACGCTTTGGCATCAATTAATTTAATGCAACTAAGGGACAGGCGATTATAATTGGCAGTCATCAAATCAGTTTCATGTCGCAATGATAATTCCCGGGCTTGGTTTTCAACAGCATCTCTTAAACTGTAGCTAATTTGGGCATTTTCTTTGACTGAATTTTGTCGTGAATACCCAAAATTAATGAAGTCAGCTGTAAATGATCGGTCAATGTGTATTCTCTTAGACATCTGCGGAATTTTCTTTCGATATCCGATTACGACGATGCTTGCTTTTCTCCCTAGTTCCCCTGTTAAATTACGCTGATGTGCCCGGCGGAAGAGATCTTTTTATGACCACACCATAGAAATGTGCAAGCAGCTCGGCTGATATCCATCTAGGCTACATGGGAAACCCTGCACATTGTCCGTTCTTTTTAACGTATAGTTTAAACAGTTTGCTCCTGATTAGTTATGTGAAAAGTTTACGGTCCTTTAGATACAGATCCATGAGTGCATAGACAGCGCGGTGTGATCATGATTAATCCTGTGCTGTCTGTGAACACTTTACTGGACATTCCTATGTGTCACTTTAAACTGACACTTCAGAAGATAAAATGAATAGTAGTACAAATAAAATGTTTTTATCTTGAAGCCCTTATCCCAAATAAACCTAAAGACCGAGTTATGTATAGTTCTCTGTACCCACCAAGGTACGCAAGGATACATGAATATGTACATAAATATTAAACCTACGTGTTAACCACAGGAATCGGTAAATTTTTCTGTTTATACCGTTTAACTCTGAGAGCAGACAGACGGGTAGCCATCCACCGATGTAAGTTCGGAACAAAACTTACCATATACTTATTCATTTTGACATTTTGTTCCGGAACACTACAAATAAAATACGACTTTAATTTAAATGTAAACAATTTCTTGGATCCTGCAACATTTAAAGTATCTCTTTTGTGTGTGTTTTGTCACTCACACGTGATTTATGGTTGCTCTACAATTATATGTCTCGTCACGGTGGCCTTACGAATTTCACAAATATTTCTTGCAAAGTAAGTATTAAGGTTTGTTTTCTAAACAAGACGTTGGGTGCAGACATTGTCCCGGACACAGCATTGTCCGTTGCAGTCCTTTGGGAGTCAACAATACAGTACGACACATTATATTTTGGCGTGACTAATACTGTAGAATGAAAAACTACTATTCAATTCCGTATTTTTAAATTATTACTTGCCTAATTCTTTTTTCTTTAAGTTGAGATCAATTTAGTTGTTTGTTTAACAAGATTCTATTGTTCTAGGTTACGCGTTGATTTATTTGTGAGACATAAATTATAAAAAGGTTTCTGCCTACCTAGCAATTTGTAACGCTGAAATTTTATTAACAGGATTTATTTGTAATTTATTATGTGATGTATCGCTGCATAATTTAGTCTTTAAGTAAGTAAATCAATTTCTTATGTAGATCGATACTCGTATTTCGAAACCTATTGCTTTTTTTTATAAAATAAAAGTCTATGCAATTTTTTATATACTATCGTCTGATGGCAAACAAAAATACGGCCCGCTAGATGTGTGACGTATTATGGTAGTCTTTTAATGTACTTACACGTACAAGATAAGGAATTTCAACTAATGGTGTTCGTTTACGTGCAATAACATACAGCATTTACGTATACAGCTCTGTCTCTTTTTTCAGGTAGGTACGTGTAAGTAGTGTGGTATCATAACCATCTTAACGTAGTATTATCGATAAATAAGGATATTGTATGCGATGAATTTTAAGATTTAGTATAAATAACATTAACATTATTTAAGACTGTACACATGGGCAGTTAATAGAATGTAGGTACTGTCATTGTATTATTATTTGTTTATTTTTTACCGCATTTCGAGTAAGAACGTGTATTATATAATTAATATAATATCATAATACATTACACAATTATATAAAAATATATTTGTGTATATTATGATATTATACCTATAATAAACGTTCTTATTATCGCCGATTAGCACGACCGACGCATGATTTATTATTTGTATTACGACGTTCTATTATTACTACTGTAATAAATCTTAATGTAATAAGATATATTTATGTTACTTTATGTTGATTTGTTACAAGTTTTATCGATATTCGTAACAGTCACTTATTTCTCTCGTACCCCACGTTGCAGGCACGAACACGGCTGAAATGACAAGATGTTGATTCTTGAATTAGCCAATTAGAGCTTCGTGTTTGCTATTCCGACCCGTAACGGTGAATATTTTTACTATAGAAAAATCATATCATTGGGTCTCATATGATATCATGTTATTTCCTTTATGCCTAAGTCACTTACAAGAACACAAAAACCTTAAAAGGTATTTTTGTGTGTGGTTTAGTTTTGTAAGGTGATCACTAACGGAACAACACGGTTTTCTTTTGCCTTTTATACCACTAAGGTGGAAAACAAGCATGCCGCCTGTCTGATGATAAGTAATTACCGTAATCCATGAATACTAACAACGCCAGGGGTGTTACCCCACCCTGTAAAAACCTATTCACGCCTTTTTTCAAGAACCTGACTGGTGACATAGTCTCTATCTATGGCCCTCATACCATACGATAGCTCAAGATTACACAGCGTGCGATGAGGAGAGCCATGAAAGGAATGAATTTCTTCAGAAATTTGTGCATCCGTGCTAGAACTAGTGTTACCAATTTTGCTCTAAGGATCAGCCAGCTGAATTGGCAATAGGCAGAACACATAGATTGAAGAAGAAAGAAAAGTTTCTCGAATGGTAGACTAGAAATCGCAGCATAGGACGCCATGTTCACGGACGGGTCAATAATCTAGTGAAATCGCAGCAAATGTTAGCATCACAGTGCTGATCGTCGTGGAAGGAAGGTGTGTAAATTATTCAGATTTCTCGCTTTTAATCTTCTTCGCCTCCTTTGTAGTGACATTTTTCATCATCAGTAGAAAATTACACGGCATTAAGAACCAAAATCCTGCTTGAGTATGTATGTACTACGAGTAGTAAAGCACTTTCATGAGGTACCCTAGTAGGAAAAAGACGCACTTGGAAATTTACAACCCGAATTTCAATCCTCTTGAAAAAAAAAATATATCTTCAAAATATCTTCAAAAAATATATATCAATAAGGTTGAATAAGCACTATTTCACTGCTATCAATTTGATACTTCGTATTGTTTAAAACTATACGAAGTATCAAATTGATAGCAGTTGGTAAGATGTCCCACAGTGACAGACAGGCACACGGACATATGTAGTCGCAACATATAGGTTCCTTTTTTATCATTTCCTAAAGAACCCTAACAATACAATCTGCCTTTGCATGTTACATATAGAAATATGTATGTAACATGCAACTCTATGAAAAGCTATTTACATTCTCGACTCGTCTAAATAAATTGAAAGGTCTACATAAGTTGTGCGTTTTCTCTTTAGTTTATAAGAAAATAAATTTTACGTACCTACGAGTGAGTTCCAAGAGAGTGGCGCAGATAAAAGACTACTAAAAGACTAAAAAAAAATTGAATGGATTAGTAAGTAGTAGTTTTATAAAAAATCGAACAATACTTGAAGATCTCTTGAATGTAGACGTATGAGGCCACATAGTGTGATCTCCTGTAGTGGGCACGCGTCACCACTTCATAGTTTATAGGGGTGTTGCCACGGATGCCACGGATAAATGGTTCCCGGTAAATGAGGTACTGTGGGATATATATTTTTTTTTATACAACGGCTGGAGGCATACAAGCATAAGGTTCACCTGATGTAAAGTGGTTACCGTAGCCTGTGAACGCTTGCAACACATTATGTATCGCTCTATCCACTCGCGTTGTGCCACCTCTGCTGTTAACACAGCAACACAACAACCCTCCTATTAGTTGTTATTTGGCTGCAGGGTGGGTACTTCCACAGACGGGCTGCTATGATGTGCCCTACCTTTTTTAAAACACCCAGACTAAGACAAATAGACATGTTTGTCTAAGTGTTTAAGGTGCATAGTGCTCGTAACTAGGGTCCCAATTAAGTAAAAGTAATTTAGTTGCTAAACCGGTGCTTTTAACTTTTACCTTTCTCTGTGCACCATGTTGGGTAAGTAGGTAACACTAAAATATTCTATTACCTACACAATTATCTTAAATGCTCTGATTGATAACTTTTACAATATTAATTTACCTACCAACTAGATGTTCAGCGGTAACGCTATTTCCAGGCAATTTGCATCTCGTTTATACCCGTTTGAATGTCATAGCAAATGCTATTAGTCAGTAGGTATCTACTAAATATTCTTCTATATACAACATTATGTTTTTTCTAGTAGGTATGTGAAGACTATAAATGCTATTATTATGTGTAATTAGGCCAGTTTCGGGCGGATACGTGTAAGGGAGGGGCTCAGAGTCGCCACGCCCCGCGCCGCCTACCCGACCATAATGTACTAAGGGGTTATTTAGATACATTATTTAACATTATGTAGCTGCTTAGGTATTAGACTTTATTTACAGTTAGGTACCTACATACCTACGTAAATACAATACTTATGAAACGCAATCATTGTATTCAATTTTCAATCCTAGTCTAATACTAAGTGTCAAGCTTGTATACACTACATCTTTTATTGGAGTCGGTTAAAAATCTACAAAATATCGACAAACATTTTGAGAATTGAATTAACAGAAACAATTCAATTTTGTTACAATTACTTCTATATATACTTACAACGAAAATTTCGGCTAGATACGACAACGCCTTATTAAAAAAAACAACTTGACTTATTCATATCAAACAAATCTTTTCGGGCTATAGATACCCTGCTGTGATGGGTTTGAATCTGTAGGTACTACCGACATTAGGTAGTTGTAAAGAACTGATATGGAAAATGCGTCATTTAAAACCATAGCCAGTATATTATCTCTTTATTAAAGCTAATCGGACATGCACGACACGATGAAGGCCCTGTGCATTCCTGGATTACAGTACTGTTGATTCCTTATCACTGTTCAATAGACACTAAAAAAAACATCTAATTGTAAATCTGGACAGTCAATTTAAAATTCATTATTAAAACCTCACCTTATTTTTTTGGAGTATAGGGAACAGCATCTAAGTCGAACATTTGCAAACAACTCACAACAAAATTATCAAAAGATTATTAAATATTCAAGTACTCCGATTCAACATCAACTGTAATAAAATATCAAATACCTACCTAACTTAGTTTTTCAATCTTCGTCGGATATTAATCAGTATAAATATAATTCCTATATTTTCAAAAGAATGTCAACCTGTTCATTCATTCGCAATGATATTTTACAAAAGGGTAATACATCCAATAACGCGTACAAAACGCTAATAATATGACAACAAGAACATCAAGAACCAACTTTAGCAAAAATAGTAGGTATAATATATGAGAGAGCTAAGCTTTATAATAATTTACCAAAAGATAATAAATAGGAACGCAAAGTATATTTTTACAAAAAAAAAAACCTACTATAAGACGACATATTAAAGAACCTCAAACTTATGAATTGCAAGTTACGTTTATCAGACTTCCATCTGTATGAATAAAGAGTATCATGAAATTAATTACTATCTGCGTACCTATATTTTGCGTGTTAATTATTATGTTACCTACAATTCAAGCGTTAAATATAGATATACCTCACGTTGATCATATTCATCATTCATTCATTAACCGTTTCCGTTTATGGACTAAGCTTTTGCCTTAAAAAATAAGCGCAGAGTTTAAAGTTATTCTTCGTTTACGTTCTTTATTATGTAGCACTCAAGTGTTAAGTGGAAGCATTATAAGTGAACACAATATTTTGTACTACTCGTAGTATTTTTCGTTAAGTTTTGTAAGTGCCTATACTTACGTACGTACGTAGCTTTTAGGTACGTATAATTTTTTATTATCACTTGCGTATTTTCTCTCTTAAGTGAATTATAGTTCTCATGGGAAAATAAAATGAATTAAACCTTACAATTTAAAACGTATTAATTGACGATAACCCGAATAGTTTTTGTTTCAAAAGTATAGGAACCTCGTGTTATCTGAGCAATTCGAAAGATCAATGCTAACCGTTTTCTATTTTTCTGTGTGAACGATTGATTGTTATGATATTACAAGTCTTTTTAGGTCATATTGAATATCTTTAATACCTATAATTTAGTTTTTGGCCTTCATTTATACACACAGATGCGCTCATTCCCACTAGCTGGGAAATATCTCACACCCACGCCACAGAATAGATAATAGTTACCCGTGCCACGCCGCCGCCGCCGCTGTGGACGATATTGTAAATAACATCGTGTTGAAAGCAGGATCGAGACGGCTCGCTAATGGATGGTATAGGCGGGTTATAAATTGCCAAGATTCTATATTTATTGATGCAATTATCACCCCTATTTACTGGTTAACTATATCTAATAATTTGTATACTTCGTACCTTTTCACGCGACTTGGTACTTTTGAGGCGATATTATTTGTTATATAAGTAATACATTTTAAGTCAATCTCATGGACAATAGGTATTTACGTGATATGTCCATTGCCTTGTCTATAATGGTTAAATCTTGAATAATAGAGTTTGTATTCAAACATCCAGTTCCAGAAACATTAGCTGTAACGTTAGTCAGACTTTAGATTTGCCCATTAAACCATATCTTATGACCTTAGGGTACTTTGCCAATGTTTAGACGTCGCAATTAATTAATTTGTTGACAGCCAAATATGCTAAAATTATGTAAATTCTCGCTAACGGGCATACATATCGTTCATTAATTACGTTTACTTATTTTTAATTTATAATAATATTAATAATGTATAACTAATTCAATGTCAATTTCGTGAATTCCATAATTTGTTACTAGACACAAATCTTCCTTTTGCGTCTTACTTACCGCTGTACAAGTTAAATCTACGGGGCGTTATAACAGGACGGTAATTTTCGCATTAGCGTCTTTAGTCGAAGATTTTCATACTTATTATTTCGTACTTGGGATTTACATCTGTAGGCGTATTTACATCGCCTCGGAAAGCCATATTCGAAACGGATGCGAAAAGTTTTCACTCAAAATGTATGGAATTTAAGTGCAAACTTATCGAGTCCGTTTAGAATATGGCTTTCCGAAGCAACGTAGTAACCCCCATTGTAGTCACCAATTTGATAAGTAAATATTAGTGGGGATCAATACTATCTACTGTTTTAGTTATATTGTCTTAACCGAACCGCTTATGTTTTTCTTGTGTTATATTCTACAACTTTAAATAACTTTACTAAAGTGGACCCATGTCAGAGATTATTGAATTTAGAAAAAATTAAAAACGTAGAAATAGTTTTTTTGGTTTCCCTTTCTTTAGCTAAGTAGGTGCCTACAAATTGGTTGTATGGTAAGTTTAAGAAAATGCGAATACGAAATACTAGGGCGTAGACTACATTTACTGCTTACCTACTATTAGGCAGGTAGGCAGGTATTTATTTCCATAGTGGTATAAAAATACCATGTTCTCAACGAAAAGTAAAAAATATAGTGCAGACTAAGCTGCACGTAAAGGTATGCATATTTTTTTATTCAATTCTTGTAATGAAGTATGAAAATTTCCAGAAATTTTCTTACCTATCATTAAAACGTAGGTATATAACAATTGCAAACAAATGTAACACGTAGTGTTCCCGAAAGAAGGAGATTGAACCAGAGAGTTCCTGCAACAGTTATGGTTGACTGTTTTTTTTAAGATTTATGTAACGTTATAGGTAATCCTGTCACAATATATATTTATGTTACTTTATCCAACTATTTCAATTAGCGTAGTTTGAACGAATATTCATTCTTTCAAACGACAATGTATAACTTTAATTTATTTTAATCTTTAAATTAAGGTTTGTTAGCACTTTATGTGCAGTGTAATCTACTATAGCGGTTTACAACAAAATATAAATCTTTAGGTATGTCTCGTTAACAAACATAGTGACTATTAAACTAATGCCTTAAAATATTGCAAAAGAGAGATTTATTCATTGCTGCCCTGTACAAAATCTATCGATACATTGATACAGTGCTTTATGTTTACCACTCGGACAGAACTTGATGAGTAGTATAAATACATTTAATTAATCCTTTTCCAAGAATACACTTTTAATGTCTTAATTACAATATAGACTTTCGTTTGGATGAGAATTTTCATTTCTCCAATATAAATACTCTATTATTTATATTATATAAAGATCTAATGAATTTGTTTGTATATAAAAAAACACACTATACACAGTATACCTACAGGCCCACCACTCATAGCCACCACTGTGTCTCCTGTGTAGCCAAAATTAACAGCGGCGACGACCAAAAAGGCAATGAATAGTGAAGTTCATTGCTGTCCCGGGTTTAAACTACAGCTGCCTTGGAACTCACAGCGAATTTAATCAGAATAATTTGTAGGAGTAGTAAGTTTTGGAATTGACTTCCCCTCTTGGCAAAGTGAGAGACAGCAATATAAGGCATTGAAAAAACCCTCAGAAAGATGGCTAGTCAAGTGAAGCTCAACTGCCGTGTACCACGGTTTATCAGATATCTAACACTATTGAGACATAAATTGTGTGTTGTTACCTAACACATCGATTCCAGAAATATAGATTGCAGGACCCCCTAAACGCCTAGTAATTCTCCCCTGTTCCCATCAAATCAGAATAGTAAACTACCCCGGATGTGATATGCAAGGAATTTAATATATCGACCCACTTCCGACGCCAGATATCGCACTCCCAGAGAGCATAATGTGCTGTCTGCTCGAATTCATGATTTGTCGTAGAACACTCACATAAAGGACACAACTCTAAACGAAAAGAACTTAGCCCTAAAGTTTCCATGCCCAGTTAAAAATTTGAGCAACGGGACGATCGACTTCTAACCATTCTTTATTTAATATGTCTCGCACTGATTAAAGTTACAAATACAAGTCCTTTAGTAGAAGTTTCCCATCTTTCTTGCCATTCAGACAGCAAAGTTTCAAGTACCTCGTCAATTGGTTTGAACAATCTAAGTAATATATTTTGCCAAGATCGAGGTGTTTTAGAAAGTCAGAGTGCTGGTATGTTTTTAGAAATAGTATGGTAATTAGTTATTAGATTCAGGCGTTATTTTGCGAAAGTCAAATTTGCAGGCAATTTGATTTAAACTATTTTGTGTTTTTCCGCTACCGATTAGTTCATGTGAACTAGTGCCGGCTGGCACCCACCTACTACCGTTGTTAGATGCATACCGCCGCAGTCATGGATGCTCCGGTCGTCTCTGCGACACGTGTTTCGTCTCTCCACGAGGCACCCTCAGGGGCTGCAGATGTTAGTCGTTAATGACATGTACAAAATTAGGTCATTAAATTACCAGTAGGTATAGTAATTTCTGTCTTACTATTCTGATATTAGTTGAGTAGTTACTGCTTTACTATTCGGATTTATATTAAGCATCACATTAAATATCCAATGCTCCAGATATATTAAAAGACAATAAACTGAGATTAATGCGGCACTTTGTCGCGCCATGTTGCCGTCGACGGTGGACTCGGAAGGCGAGGACTATCTGTAAATTCACCCTGCTAACATTTTTATTGCCACCGGAAACTTTTGCTGTAGTACCAAGCGACCCAATTTTCGTCAGAAATATATTCTATAAGTTACCGTTTTTTTATATCAACAAATTGACAAACAAGCATACGGCCTGCCTGATGGTATATGTATAGTCACCGTAGCTTACGGACATTTGTAACATCAGGGGTATGTGACTGATGCGTTGCCGATCCTCTAAAAACCGCTTCACACCTTGAAGAATCCCATGCTGCAGTCTCCTAGGAAACCTCGGCTGGTTGTCCATTCCAAAATTTGAGAGTTATCGAAAGAAAACTTCTCTGGAACCGCACAGCCATGCAATTCTCTAAGCGACTCGTAATGGCTGTGTGCGTCGCTGTGATCACAGATGTCACAGCTTTGACATCGTCTACTGCGATCACGGCTAAATTATTTGGTATTCTATAAGGCTGTAAGCGTACGCGAGGCTGTTTGCCTTGTAGAATTCCAGTTCCAAACGCAGCCTTGCGGCGCTAGTGTCGCACAACCATGAAAAGCGACACCAAAGAATTGCAATTTTGTGTTCAAGGCTGTAACAGCCGATGTTTCCGAGGATGTAAGGATGTTTGCTCTTACAGAATTGCATGGCTGTACGCGATCATTGCGATTCCAGCGTGTGAGAGTGAACTCCCCGCCGTCGGCGAGTGGTAATTTTCATGGTGGATACCACCCAACTTTTATAAGCGTTATTGCATCTTCTACCGTACCCATAAAATAGAATATTGTTTGTTTCACATTAAGTCAATAAGTGACGTTAAGACAAATAACCTAAAAGCCTAAAAACTCGATGTAGAGTTTTTTTTTATACGACGTCGGGAGGCATCCATGAATATGTCCAACCTGATGTACAGCGGTTACCGTAGCCTATGAACCTGCTGCTAACACAGGTAATCCTTATTAGCTCATTGGTAGCCTTACTCATTCACAGGAACACAACAACCCAGGTAATTGTTATTTCGCAATCGGGTTATGCGCCTCACCTATCTTAAAAACGCCAAGACCATGACGACGAAAAACGACAAACGTACATGTTCACGCACACTACAACAAATGTTTGTTCTAAGTGGTAATCGAATCCACGGACCTTGCTGTTAAAGTAGTAAATTTTAACCACTCCGTAACCGGGCTTGTCAATGTTTGGAGACAGCTCAATCTGTTTAATCGAACTTATAAGTTAAGCAGTGTCGACTGTAGTCTGCGGATGGGATTATCTCGAGCTCTATCGCACTTGTAGCATAGCAAGTAATAGATAACTGCTATAAGATGCTCAGCAAAGTGTGACCTTTTTGGACAATTGTTTTTATACGCTAGCTATGCTACGTAGTTTATTAACGATGTAACAATTTTTTTGCGCATCAATTTTTAGATGGTTATGTTAGTCAGGTTAGCAACAATTTTTAGTCGGTGTACCCCTGTGATTTCGCTTTCTGATATATTACATTAAGTTCGTTGTCGTAATTATCCTCATGACACTCATGAAACGGTGTACCATAGACGCTAAGTGTTTGTGTCGCCAACAAAGACTTCTATGTATACTATGTAGTATACATAGAAGTCTTTGGTCGCCAACGGTGATTGGATGGCGCAGAGTAGCTCGGGCAGCAACGGTGGCGGGTGCATGCGGTTCGTGATTCCGATGACGAGCAATCGCTGACAACCACTGTTTTTTGTTGTTGTGTTTTTGGCATATCTTTATTTCTAGCCTATCTCGCGCTTCTTGGCTGTATAGCCTGTAATACATCTCAAAATATAAAGTTGAAGTATACATAACATTTAGTTATTAAGATTCCATACCCAAAGGGTAGCAACGGAACCCTCACTAAGGCTTCGTGTTCGTTCGTACATGTGTAACATGACTGTATTTCAGGAACCGTAATAGTAGACACTTGCAATTTTCACTGAATATGTTTTACTGGCGTGTAGCACCACAACAAATAATAAAACTGAAATAAAGCAATAAATTAAATGAAGACCCGGTTTTTCAGCGTTTTTACACGATACACGATGGTACGGAACTCTTCGTATGCGAGTTCGACTAGAACTTTAACATTTATTCACTGGAATTTGGTGTAACGGTTAGTGATTGAATTTATAAAAATATGGGTCAATATGGTCAATATACAAACCCTTGGGTTGTATCGACCGCCTTACGAGTACTTGTAGCTTTGGTTGCATGATAAAACGGCGTTTACAAATAGTTACAAAGAAAATATTTATTCTCTTTTTGTGCCATATACAATATATTATAACACTTCATTCACAATTGGTTTTGTGTTTCAATGAAGATGTATTGTTTTGATGACCGTTCATTAACGCTTAAGTCTACCTTAACTTGGCCGAATGCGTAATAGAATTAACGCAGGTAAGTAAAATCTAGACTCACTCACTAGGTACCTCCCTACTCGTTCATTGCTTCTCATTTACTTTCTTAATTTTACAATGAAGTCATTTTTAAATAGAAAAAGTACCGTAACTTGGTAGGGTGTAAGTGACTTTGTATGGCAGTAAAAGTGAGGCTGAGTAAATGTGATACCTTTACAGCCATTGTTCGCCTAATCTACACGCTGTGGACTCATCTATTTAACCAATTGAGCTTTTAGAAAAAGAGGTAGGGAACAGTCATGCATAATGAGAGACTGGCCAAAACAGATAGGCTGATTTAAAACTCCCTGGAGGATTGTTGTGTTATTCACTGAGCGGTACTTCGCGTTTATAGGTTCTCACTGTCATATTAGCAGCGAACTTAAAAAGCAAGCTTTCTGCTTTTTAAGTTCGCTGCATATTAGGCGATCCGTTTGCTTGTGGTATACAACCTTGATGTAGTATGTAAACTAAGAAAAAGCAAACCTTTGACAAATATTAAGTAATTGAATAAATTTATTAACCTTATTAACTTAGTCGCGGCTTTGTTCGTGCCCATAGGAAGAGATAAAACATTTTGGAGTCTATGCTAATACGAGTATAATAAAGACGAGGAGGTTTTTTGTTTGAGTTTCTAATCTCTGGAACGTTGGATTTGAAAAACAATTTTGTCTAGTCTAATCCTTGAAAACGATTATTTATTCACCTACTACCCTTAGAAGTCAAGTAACGAGTAGTGTTGTAGTGTTTTATATTTCTTAGATAATATGGCGTCTAAGGCATTCTCAATGCAAAAAGTCATGTCGGTCTATTGCTCTGTTATGACTAGAAAAAAGGACAAACAAACTGACTTATGTACTGACAGTAGCAGTAGGGTTACATTTCAAATTTTTTTTTTTGCAATTTCTGGAGATTGTTCTTATACCATTCAAAAATTGAAACAGTTATTTTTAAACAAGTCTGTTTGCATGCCACTACTCGATGGCATTCTAAAACTACTGGACGGAATTGATGAAATTCTGCACGACAATAGCTTTAATACCGAAACAATAATTTATCCTGTAAATCTTTTGGGGAAAAATGGAAATACTAGACTCCAGCTAATTTGTAATATTAGTAAAGATGTAACGAAATTAACACTGTACTGAATAAATAATAAGTTCTGCTATAATTAAAACTATTTTGTCAAAACGAAAAGGAGTGAAGAAATTACAGTAAATTCAATTTGATATCTGCTTCTTCTTCTTCTAAGCATTATGAGGTCTATTAGGATTGTCTTAGGATTTCGCGATTCGCATCCGTGGTCGCAGGAAGTCTTCCTGCGACCACGGATACTGGTTCAACAAAATAAATAAAACACGCGATACTTCCGTTAAAAATTGTTTAATTCAAGGTCTATTAGGATTGACTGGGTCCGCTACCTAAGGCTAACGATTTGGCGACGATACTAATTTTTACATAGAGCAACTGCCGTCAGACCTCCGCTACACAAAGCTAAAACCAGACCTGTTTTCAGGTCAACCCGCACATTTAAGAAATTATATTTCGAAAGACGTCGAAATATAATTTCTTAAATGTGCGAGTTTTCTCACGATGTTTAACTTAACCACCGAGCAAGTGTTAATTATAAATATGTATATAAGCCCGGAAACACCAATTTAGGTGCCATGGGAGGATTGGAACCGGATATCAGTTGTTTAATAGGTCTAATTTTTATCCACTGGGCTATACCTGCTTTCAGTGTTAAATTCAATATAAAATATCATAACATATTACTCCGAGATACATTTTGGGAGTGTCAATGGTGTTGAGGGAAATAAATTAATTTTGGTAAATGACACATTCGTATTCTGTATATTTGTAGTAACTATGCAATGGCCTGCGTCCACCGGCGGCGCCCCGCTGACCCTGCTGCGTCTGCGCATTTGTCGGGACCACTTTTATATCGACCAAAAAACTAAAATAATTTTACTATCAAACCTGATGTTGTTAATACAATACAAATAGTTATACGATTAATATTTAAATTTGTCTATTTAAGTTATAAACAAAATAATATTGAGGGTTCATAAAAACCATGGGCACAGTATATTTAAAATTTGAGTTTTAAATAATCTATAGAATATCTAACGTTTCTCATGAAGTAACTTTTAATTTTGATGTGGCAACTCTCTTAAATAGTATAAACTTTATTTTCCGCCGCTCATATTATAAAAATATGTGAATAACCTTTGAAACCGGCGAGCGTGCATGAGAAGAGCAATGAATGTTAAAGAAGCGAATTAGGTTTGTAATGATCGGGTCACGTGGCGCTCGGTTCTCTCTGCCTATCCCGTAAAGGATTTGGCGTGAAGTTATAGATAGAATAACCATAATGTTTCTATGAGAAATCCATCTACCTTTCCATTTGTATTCTATCAAAACCCGTAAGGAGTCTGCAATGCGCTTCCAAATCTGTCAGTGGAGTCACTGAACATTTTATTTCAAAATTAAAATCTATACTTATCTTTTGAGCAAACTGTCGAAGCAATGAATTGTCATTTTCATTTTTGTATATCAGTATATCTGTGTGTAAGTATGTATGTATAATTATTTTTGTATGAATGTACTTACAAATATAAAAATTTATTATGTTTGTCTATTTCTTGCTTCATCAGCTAGGAATTTCTAAAATTTGTCTGTTAGAAAATGGTCAAAGCACAAACTTCGCCCACCAAATCTTCTACCAAACCAACCACAATGTAAAAGTTTACCTATGGCATAATTTGGTAGTTAATAAAGTGAAATGAGTAATTGTAACGAATATGCACTGCGACATTGAGATTGAATCAATTTCAGTGCCAGTAATCACAGGGAAAAAGCGAAAAGGTCTGTGCACACCTTTCGCCGTTTATAATATTAGCTATTTAGTGAATAAACATGTTTAACAATATAAACTCGAAAGTATATTTGTTTGCTTGTCCTCAAGGTTGAATTTAACCGATTCAAACAAATTTCGATACGGCGTTAATTGGAGTTCCGAGAAAGAGCTTAAATTTGTTACCCTTTTTTTATACATCGCAGGTAGGAATACAAATAAACGGCCCACCTGATGTAAATACATTACCATAGCCTACGAGCGCTTGCAATATACGAAGTGCAATTAAGAAGTGTCGTCGCGCGTTGTCACTCCTACAGTTAAAACAGCAGGTCCTCAAGAGCTTTCTGGCAGCGACGACCGACGACACTCGTAGGAGTTGTTTGATTGCGTTTTTGTATAAGGTTCTTCCGCAGTGGGAATACTTTTATGCGCTCTGTCTTTCTTAAAAACACCCGGATTAAAACAAACAGGTATATACACAAATGTTTCATTTTTTTTTATACTACGTAGGGGGGCATACAAGCATACGGCCCACCTGATGTAAAGCGGGTACCGTAGCCTATTAACGCTTGTGATATATTAAGTATTATTCGCGCGATGGCTCCTCTACTGCTTACACAGCTACTCCTTGGGAGCTTACTGGTGACCTCACTCACACGCAGGAACACAACAACCATCTAGGGAGTTGTTATTTGGCTGCGGTTTTCTGTGAGGTGGAGGTACTTCCCCAGACGGGCTGCTTTGATGCCCTACCTCTCTTAAAATCTTTTTAAAATCATTTGTGTGCGATTTGAACTGCCGCCGAAAGGTAGTAAATAAATATTTCTTTAATATATTGGCAGTACTTAATAAAGCATCACCTTAAAAGCTTCATGTCTTAGTGAGCTTTCGTCACATTCGCAATCCTCTAGGATCTGCTGTCTGTGCAAGTTGCTCTGTCAACCATGTACGTATTAAGTTAAATTTGTTCTGTTTTGTTAATTTTTTTTAAGTACAAGGTCCTATACCAGGTTATTTTTAGAAGTTAAAACTTACCTCCAAATGAAACGTTTTTAAAAACCTAGTTCACAATCATAAACATTATCACAATCAAGTTACATATGTTTATATTACGTCGGGGGACATAAAAACATGGACTATCTGATGTAAAGTGGTTACCATAGTCAATGAAAATATGCAATAAAGGGAATTATGTATCAATCGCTCGTGGTCCGCTGCTAATTTAACAAATTCTTAGCACTTGGCACATAACATCCCTCCAGGGAGTTGTTATATGACAGCGGTATTCTATAAGGTAGAAGTAGTTCCTCCGGGCTGTTTTGATGCGCCTCTTAAATTCCGATAAGCTTTATCTTTACACACTAAAGTATCTACCGTCTGTACTGAAATCCGTGATATAATACCGGAATCTGTTAACTACAGCGTAAAACAACAAATTTATAGAATCTAAAAATAGTCCCAATCGTTGAAAATAATGGACAGAACGAGTAATTATTGTTATATTGCTAGTGATTTCTAAAAGTATTGTTAAATTGGAAAGAGGGTTATCGTAACGAATTTATTATAAAAACGTAAATCAAGCAATATGAAGGTAGCTGTTAGAAAGTAGACGGAAATTGAAAATAAAAATGTTTAGCGGTAAAATGGTACCTTTCTGTGTTAAACGGAGTTCTTTTAACGAAATTTGCTTCGGAAACCGCGACGCGCACGCATCAAACCGCGGGCACCGTCAGTGGTGTCGTGCTGACGCGGACGTGCTGAGATCACAGCTGCACCACTGGGCTTCATTCGAATGACAAATGTCACGCAATAGGGTTCCGTGTCACTAATAAATATCATGAATGTAAACAAAGATAATTATCAGTAAAAACATTAAACGAGCATGTTTTTATATCGGTATCACCAATAAGCGTGCGTTCGTTTATAATTTTTGTGTCTATCGGGGATCAATAGGTACCTATATTTAATAAGTTTTCGTCATTGCAATTACACACACATTTTTTGAAATATAGTTGTCAATAAGCTCAGCCTGTCGCATATTCAGTTAGGTAAATCAGACAGTTGACAGGTTTATTTCAGCTACTTTCGCAGCATTATGCCGTTCTATATTATTGTTAATTCTACCTATAACAGCAATTATCCGTAGCTACGACTAAATTTTTTTGTATACGTTTCATAAAATTTCCCCATAGCACTTCTTCTGTTCGTAGCTTTTATAAGTATTATAAAACATATTCGGCGGTGAATAGTGTCGTGAGAAAAAGTTAGGTAGATTACACTACACCATTTATTTTATCATTTATATGAATTACTACTCAGTAAACAATAACTTCAAATTATAGCTTGGAAAATGTAGAATAAAAAATATTTTTAGGTATAATTTTGATTTTATTATATGTAATTGTTTTCAATTCTGTTTTAAATGCAATGCAAAAAAACAGACTAATGCAATTCAGAGAGGTGTGGTATTTAATTATACAATGTTGGATGTTAGGCAAGCATACGGCCCACCTGATATAAAGAAGCAACTGTAGCATACGAAAGATTGTATATATACTTCTCTTAACAATCCTCTAGGGAGTTTTTATATGGCTGCGGTATCCTGTGAGGTGGAGGTACTTCTCCAGTCCGGGTGATTTGATACGTCACTTTTTCTCACTTCGCCACCGGACTCGTCAAAAATTAACATGAAGCATCGCGTTGGCAAGGATCTGAACTGGGATATAACGGAAATATACCTTATATAGTATCGTAGCCAAATAGTAATTTCTGCTAGTAAGGTACGCTGACCACTTCTGACCAGGCCAAGATATGACGTATGATTATTTGCCAAGACGACGTCGTTGGCGTATTATGTTAAAAAATAAACTTGTATGTACTATTATTTTGACAACCTAATTGTTAGAGATGCTTCTTATATTGAGGAATGATCCCTAAAAATTCAAAATGATCCCCGCAGAGGCACGTCTGTACGATTAGGCACGGGGCGAGCTGAAAACACTCCACAATTTGTTCGCCATTGTCGATGTCCAACCAGAGATGTATTTTTCCAGAGTTTACTGCAATAGATCATTGCTCTGTATCATGGAATTTCTCAATCAGAGTTGAGGTTAATGCTGAAATTGGACTGCTAAACTGTTAGATATGGTGAATTATTTAAAGTATCCAGCGTTTTCCTATCTTAACCGCATTATAAACAACATATTACTATGCGCGTTTTTTTTTGTTATGCTATCTTGGTTAAATTCTTTTAGATAATTTAAACTGTAGGAACCTATTTCATAAAAGTAGACCCAAAAGATGTCCTACTAATTTGGATTTCATAAATATTTGTTAAATATTATTAACAAAAAATTTTCACTAACCGTTTTTCATCTTTATACGGACATAACACCGTTATTTACTTTGTTTTGTTTAAAACAATGTACACCAAAACAAATCATAACTTCGTCAAATATTTACCAAAACATCAAAAGTTCGCCAAATCTTTATCGAAAAATCTAAAAGTTATTAAATAGTAACGTGTAACTGATTACATTTTTGTTAATCATACCATATAATCGTTCATCACCATTCAATTTAAGATATCTGCACTGAAATTGTTTTATTTTATTAAGCCTAACAAAAATATATTATCATCGATGTCTTTAATGATTATGCAAACAAGTAACACTAGCAAGTTTCTGATAACATTTGGATGCACAGCATAGTCATTGTATGTGCCTGTATCACGCTTATGTTCCAGATAAACAATGGATACTGTTTATTCCGTAAATATTTAAGGTTCCTGCGAACTAACTCTGCATGGGCCGGGTCTCGAAAAGCAGCTAGTGAAATATCACTACAATTTTTATTATACGGCAATATCCGGAGTCCGGTGTACCTCCAGACAATGTATGCCTACCTGATGTACGAGTAAAGTGGTGGTGTGGTAGTGGTTCGCTCGCGCAATGCCACCTCTGCTGCTAACACAGCAACTCCTTAGGAGCTTACTGATAACCTCATGCATACGCAGGAACACAGCAACCCTACTGGGAGTTGTTATTTAGGTTTTCTGTGAGGTGGAGATATACATGCTTTGATGCACCCTCCACCTCTCTTAAAACAAACAGACATGTTAATGCACACAAGCGTTTGTCTTGTGCAGGAACCGAACCCACGAGTTTTGGTGTCAATTGCTAACCTCTCTAATACCTAGTGCGTCAAAAATTTACTTTTAGATTTCATTTAGAAAACAGGTATGTTTTAAAATATGTAGTAGGTATATTTTAGAATACGTATATTTTTAACGAATGCCATTTTACAACATAACATCGAAATTCTGAATATAAACGTTCAAAGGGCGAGCCCATTGAAAGCTGACAGTTTTACCGGTACATTTGGTGACTTCAAAATTAACATGGTGGGTCTTTAGCAGAACCCTGCGGAGAAAATAGCAGGGTTCCGTGGACACCCGCGAGCTCCAAACAATGGTGGCAAGCAACGCGCCTCAAAACTAATACAGACGTAATGCCAACCATTCACTCTTTTCAAATCAAACAAATTATACTCGTTGAAAAAGACGACTTACGATCCAGTGGTTACTTGCTCGGTATGGTATATTTTTTGCGAGGCACGTTGCCCAGGTAGGTATTCATGTTCTTTTTAACAAATACAATTTACTAGCGATATGATGCATTTAAGTTATTAATTATGGTTAATTTTATTAGGTGGGATAGGTCTTCAGAAATAAGTTGAATACATACCTAACCACCCTAATGAAATTAATCATAATTATTTTCAAAACAATGTCACGTTCCCTTCGGCAATTTCCTTGATCTATACATTTGTATTTATTAAACATAATATTTTTTCTTCTTAAGTTTAACATATAGTAATAGTACACTACACTTATATCTGTATATATATCTTCACGCCAAGCCACTTGCGGGATTGGCAGAGAGGACCGCGCGCTTTAAGACATGATCTTCCATTTCTAATGCATGCACGCTTGCTGATTTATAGGGCTCCTAACATGAGCTTCTGATAAAATACAATCAATTTGGTGATGGTAAACGTCTTGACCTTCGGCTCCTACATCCTTCCACTTGCGCATTGTACGTAACTGTTTCATTATTCCTACTACATTCAACATACCAACTTCGTCTTCTTCCTAGCGATATCCCGTTTCCTAATCTATTAGGATTTGGCGGGGTCCGCTACCTAAATCTAAAGATTCGGCGAAGGTATTGATTTTGACATGAAGCGACTGCCGTCAGACTTCTACAGCCCAGAGGGATAACCAGACCTTAGGTTAGGTCACACGGCAATCGAAATATAATTTCTTAGACATGCGGGCTTCTTCACGATGTTTTCCATCACCGCCGAGCAGGAATACTTACAAATATGTATCTACATAAATCCGAAAACACGAATTTAGTGGACATGCCAGGATTCAAACCGGGGACCTCTTTGCTTAATAGGTAGGCTATCACTAGGCTATCACTGTTCTATATGTACCAACATAATCCTGCGTTACTTAAGTTCCAAGTTGTAAAGTTAAGTTAAAAGTTGGAAATACTCAAATGCATTCATCTTAAACTTAAGTTTGATAAACACATTATTATGAAATAGGTAAATAATTTTTAAAATATCGTATCTATCTCGTTTATTTAATAAAATATTGTGGTATTTTGCGACAGTTGACCGCTGAAGCAATAGAACATGTAAAAGTTGTTTTTACTTAACTTTCTTCAATAATGCTATCTGAAATGAAAACACTACACATACGGTTGATAATTACAAAGATTGTGCCGTGAAACATATAACGTTTTATAGCATTAGTATGTATAAATATAGCACGCGCCATATGAAACATCTGAATCACAATAGCTGACGATGATCAACGACCAGCTATAAGTGAAATGATCACACAAGTGGTCGTTATGGTAGCTCTTGAGCGCACGTGACGCCAATTGTGAAGGGAGTGGGTTTGGAGATTCTGCGCATGGAAGGTTACCAAAGAACATATGGAATTCGCCCTCATGACTTTGAAGTAAGTAGTGCTTGATAATGACTTTCATGTAATTTAAAGTGCATTGGACTGTAATCTTTCAAAGCGTAACTTACATGACATACCGTTGAATATGATGGATACTGTGCCCTTTATTTGGAACTCTTTTTGTTTTTGTATTTGGGAATTTTGGGCGTTATGAGCAAGACTACTCTTATAATACAACACACACCACAGAGGTGTGCCCTGCGAACGGTTATTTGAAAATTCTTTTATTTAGTGACCATAGTCGCCAGTATTATTTTAGAAAATTAAACTCTAATACAGTTTTTCCGCATAAAAGAGATCTTGTTTTCAATGTTTCTTTTTTTCAATATAATATTTTCTTTTCTAATATTTTTCTTCTTTTTATTATTCAAATTATTGATTACGAGATTATTGATTATGCTATTCAAAAATCATATTACGCGCTTTCATCGGTTGGCCTGTAATACGTAGGTATATGTACAACACATACGTATATATGATGGAACTTATAGCCGCAATTTATTACCAATTTTTTTTATATATTTTTATAAACGATTGCACAAAGTTGCGAGGCAAACAGGAAGTAGTTAGTACCTATATATTTAAAACATACATTAAAAGAACTCTGTCCATAACTTATAGAAAATGTTTTAACTTCTCTATAAGTCTGTTAGCCATTTAAAAATAAACTAGAGTGTTACATTGGTTACAATAAAACAATCCGTTTGTCATAAATATAATAAGGTGTTCCTTTTTACTCGTTATCTATGTTACGTCACTCCAATTTACAGTCTATAAAAATGTAAGTAGCTTTTAATGAGCTTTACATGAAATATGATTATACATAAGTAGACATCCAGTGTTGACATCTAAGAAGACAAATTACTGTAGATAAGTATCAATATTACTTAAGGTTGCCAAATAATAAAATAGAGTTTTATTACTATTCTGAATTCTTAAGCATCTCTTACCATTATTTAAATAACGCGCTCGAATGAGACGCCTCGTGACTTCGTGAGAAGTTTTAACCGTCCTCCATTGAGTTTGCGCAATACGTTCCAAGTCAAAAGTCAGGGGACGCGAACATAGCTCTTTGAGATCGTGCGCAACAATACAAGAATCGGACGATAATTATACTCTTGAACAATAACGTCGCGAGTTGACTTCAATGTCTCGCGCCGATAACAAAAATGCTCGCATTAGCCCTCTTAAATGTTTTTTGAAAAATTGAAGAGTGCAAGAAAATGGTCGCATCCAGGGGGTCCGGGCACTTCCGTTCGGTGTCGGATTCCGACGCAGCGCCATTGTCTTCGCGTCAAGGGTGGTGTGCAATGCATTGCTTTATTTAGCACAGCGCGACGTTGCGCTCGCGCCGTTTTTTGTTTCCCTCATAATTCCAAGTACTGGAATGTACTGCGAGCAGTGACAATTTTATTCGGCCGCATAGACACCGATAAAAATGACGTGCCCTTTGCCATCGTTTAGACTATTGACACAGGAACAGTAGATTTTTTTAATTGAACCGTTTTCTACATCTATACTAATATTTATCAAGAGGAAGTAGGATTTGAACCACTGTTCAGTGCAAAATAATTTTTGTTTTACATATCTTATAATGATGCACATATAATATATTTATTGACCTGAAATTTACAATGCATATTCTTGAATAAAATTGTGAAACGCGTATTTTCGCTTTTATAAAAAATCATTACTTAAGGATGTAAAAGAAAGGTTGAATTTATGAAAGCCGGAAAGCTTTTCGTTTATACTACATTTGATCAAGGAAATCACACATGAATAACACATATTAATAAACACACATATTTACATTTGCAACTTTTTTCAAGTTCTTCACTTAAATTATCTGTTGTATGATTGTAAATATAAGTAAGCCTATAGTATATAAATTGTCTGTGACTATCATTCACCATCAATCATACATCAATATATATCATAAATTAAGTCCCCTGTTGCGCTGAATTTGTTCTGAATAATTACAGACATTGCTGTTCCGAGTTTCATGCCGTTTTTACAAATAGAAAGACATAATTTCGACGATTTCCGCGAAGCTCAATTTTTATCCGACTTCAGAAAGTGGATATACTAAAGTCGACGGTAATTTGTGCGTAGGCTATTTTTGTCAATTATAACCCCATTTTATAGTCTTTATAGTTAGGCATTTGATTGGTTTCATTAAAATTTGATAAAGTTACGATTTCATTACACGGCGCACTAGTTAATAAACAAATGTTTGGAAATGGATATCGAAACTGTCATTTTAAATGAACATCTAAGTTTTGGTTACATGTAGAAAGTAATTTCAACAAATTCAAATTCAAATTCATTTATTTCAGCAGTTATAGCCATAATAGTTAAATTATACAGTTTTATAAAATTTCTAATAAAAAAAACAAAGACAAAGAAAAAAACAAAGATATGACAAATGAATATTGCTATAGATTCCCGAACAAGGTTGTATTGCCCGTTATATCCACAACATTATATTGACAAAGCTGTTACCCGATGGCATTTTTAATAAGTTACCAAATGACTTAAAGGACGTGCCCTTCTTGGTGTTTAACAACAGACTGCGAAGTTTTCTTGTATATAAACGTTATTACTCCATACAGGAATACCTATTTTATTGACAAGTTGAAGAAATAATAATCTAAATATTGTATAATTATTCTCAAGTAAAATTACGTGTAAATAAATTAAATTATGATAATGTATTAACGTTCCAATAATGAATATGTCGATTAATATCTCTGCATTACTACACGGTTTTAAATATATGAATGCCAGTATAGGTCAAAAACTTAAAACTTATGCAAACCACAATGCAAATAAATATGAATTCCTTCGATTTGATTTGAAAGCCAAATTGATATTTTGTGAGTAGTTCTTTTTCTTGGAAAATAATGAATAAAGATGCTGTACAGAGTGAATATTGTAAAGAGTGATACTCTCTAGAGTGATAATATATAATAGTGATACTCCTAATGTTGTAAGGGTCCATATGATGCTGTAAGTGCTTACCATCAGGCTGAGCGTATGTTAGGTTGCCTACGTAGTGGTAAAAAAATGTGCCCATCTGTTCCAGGGACTGCAGAATTAAGAAGTCTGCAACAATAGCACACTTCTCAATGTAAGAGCCCTTAGTTTATCAGAGTATTGTGGCCGTAGACTTAATAATAGTCATTTGGAAATAGAAATAGTCTATTCTTTTAGCAAAGGGTCGCGGCTTCGAATGCCCATTGTATAACACGATACCTGTGAGAAAAGACGTTATGGCAGCACAAGTGTTATTTTTATGACGCCATTTAACGATAATTACAAGTGGCGTTAGATTTATTTGCTTTGACACAAATGCTACATAAGTTTGTTTGGTATTTATTCCCTTGAGGGATTAAATTTTATTGCTCTAGCTCTAGCTGATTGTAGCAGGTTTGTTTATATAAATATAAATCATGTATCTCAGAAACGACTACAGCAATAATCAAATTTTGTATTTCATATACCTAGTCCGGCCATAAGTTCTGTTACAAATGAATACGTGGGAATTTATTCTTTTCTGAAGTAATGTAATCTTAAAAACTTACATGCACATATTTATGGAAGTCTCAGCAAAAAAAAAAATATTATTCGAAATGGCCACCTTTGGCTTTGATACAGGCCTTCAATCTGGCGACTGCTTGCTCCAGAGATTGTCACGCAATAAGATTTTTAGGTTCCTAATGGGATTTCAGTGAATTTCATGCTTTTGATTAAATAGCCTTTGTAGGCTGTTCTAATAGCGCGTGGTCGCCCCGATCTTTTATGTTTTTCAACAGAGGAAGTGAATATGATGGTATATCTGTCAATAGTACGATATACGAATATACGGCTGATACCAAGCTTTTGAAGTGTCTTGAATATGACCGATGGCTCCATACCCCCTTTGCGCAAGGCAATCTTTACAATCCTATTTTCTTTAACACCCCAATCCATATTGTAATTTCATAATAATCACGAAGAAAATATGTAAAACGATCGAAATAAGTTTTGATATGATAAACGCGTTCCAAATTCAAAATAATTAAAGAGTTGAAAAAAAGAAAAGTTTCTATGTAACAGTATTCATGGCCAGACTAGTTAGTTATAATACATATATATAACTAGCTGAAGCCCGCGGCTTCGCACGTATGAGATTTGGCTTTTAGCAGCCTTTATTTCTCTATAGACCTCAAATTCTGTTTAAAAAAAAAACTAAGTTCAGAGTCTTAGATGCAACCATAGAGCGATTCATTTTTCATATAGCGCCATCTTAACCTTTACGGGTGGCAAGATATAAATATTTATTTTATTTTTATTACATAAAAAATGCGTACTTATTTTGCGTCACAAGAAATACGTATTCTATGAAAATAATAAAAATAAAATTGCAAAAACCCCCGAAGGGGAAGATATTTCCCCCTAATTTTAACAGTTTTTCATTTTTTACTCAGGAATCCTAAATATTTACGGGATAAAAAGTACCCTATATTCTGCTCTGAACAGTCTTTCCTACCTACCAGTGAAAGCCCCGTCAAAATCGGTTCAGCCATTTCGAAGATTAGCCTGGACAAACTAATACAAACAGACACAGACAGACTAACAAAAAAGTTAAAAATGCATATTTAGGCATTGGTAACGTGCAAATAACAATATGAGCTTAAGATAAAGGCTTTATTTTGAAATCACAGAGAGACACTTCAATTTTATTTATATTATTATATTATTACATATTATATTATTATATATAATATAAAAAAAATGCGTAGTTACTTTATGTCACAAAAAATACGTATTCTGTGAAAATAATAAAAATAAAAGCGCATAGTCCCCCGAAGGGGAAGATATTTCCCCTTAATTTTAACAATTTTTCATATTTTACGCAGGAACCCTAAATATTTACGGGATAAAAGTACCCTATATTGTGCTCTGAATAGTCGTCTACCTACCAGTGAAAGTCCCGTCAAAATCGGTCCAACCGTTTCAGAGATTAGTCGGACAGACGGACAGACAGACAAAAATTGTAAAAATATTCATTTTGGTATATGTACCGTGTATATATCCATATGCATTTAGTAAAAAGCGGTTTTTTTAATATTACAAACAGACACTCCAATTTTATTTATCTGTATAGATTAAGGTTCTGCTTTTTAAGTTTATCTGTATAGATATGCTAAAAAAAATGCGAAAATACGCCTACCGAAGCTACTTACTTACATTTATACAAGTATAAGAAGTATGTCATTTGCAATCGTATATATATTATATGAATAAGGATTAATGACAAAACATATGTTTTGTCATTAATCCTTATTCATCTTACAATAGGTGTGAGTACAGTGCGAAACTTTAGGAATATTTGAGCCGAGGAAGGCTAAGACTTACCTACCATGACCAAATTGTAGATGATATATTAGAATGTGACATTAGGAGCCCTAGGAACCGGCGAATACGAATAGCGCAATTAATGTTCTAAAAGGCGATTGAGGTGTGTAAGGACCGCATCTAATGGCGTTCGGTTTTCTCTGCCTACCCTGCAATGTAAATGGCGTAATGATATAGACAGATAATATATTTATTTTATTATTAGTTATAGCAGGTAACTAACATTCAAATGAATAATTATATGTTTATTTAAAAGCCAATGACCGAAATAAAATTTGAGCGTATAAATTTGAACACGGAAAAATGAAACATTAGCGAAATACCAATTGGTTATATTTAGCCAGCTTCATACTAGTACCGTTATCTGAGAATTAAATGTTCAACACATCTTTGTTAATATTAAATATGACTAGCAGATTATGTAGTAACTAAACATGCGTTGTTATTTAAAAACAAAACTTGTATTACACGCGCCTTCTTTCTTTATGTTCTTGCTAGCCTAACTTCCCTGGTTGGTACTTGCTAAGATCTGAAAATATTTAAAATTCTATTTAATGGTTGTAAATATATATCTATACACAAGAATATTTACATAATATAACTTAGGTAAGGAGGTAACATTTCATTAGTAACTTTTAAAGGGTAATTATCGCTTCTTTGATCAACTAGGTGGGTATTGTCATAGTATATATTTACACTACTCCAGTCTACCTACCTGTCATCTTTTTCTTTGTCTCATTCATGTGAAAAGTTGATTGACAAACAAGAGGAGCATATCCGCCTCATGTGTGGAGCCTTATGATATTCTGTTCTTCGGAAGTGCGTTCGTTAATTTTTAGCGTTACTGACAGTGAACTTGAAAGGAATGCCTTTTAAGATCGCCGGTTCCTGGCATCCCCTTTCGATAGAACAGGACCAAAAATTTGGATTGTAGTATATTTTCTGTAATTGTTCTATGAAACTTTGCACTTTACCAAATTTAGTGAACTTTGGTCAACTTCTAGTGCTCTGTAGGTTTCGACTTGAGTTTTCTTGATATACAGATAGTTAGGTAGACAGACAGACGTACTGTAAAGTAGAGGGTACCTTTTTAACTATTGAGGTATAGAATCTTAAAACTCTACCTATTTATTTAGATATACATTGCTACAGATCATATTAGATATATTTCGTTGGCTGTATTATATCGATTCATGAGAACTAATTGTCGTTCTGTGGCCAAAATTGATTAATCTTTAAGTATCACTCCATATTCTCTTCGTATATTATTATTTATTTCATCTCCATTTTTCAAAGTGTTTCGTGAAGGAAAAAAGGTTTGTACGAAAAGTACTTGAGAAGCGTTACAAAGTTTTTCCTTCCTTCACGAAACTCTTCAAAACATGAAGACAATGCAAATTATTACTTCTGTCTTTTAGAATTAAACAATTTTTAACGGAAGTATCGCGTGTTTTATTTATTTTGTTGAACCTGACGTTTCGAACGCTTTGCAGCGTCCGTAGTCGCCGGAAGACGTTCGAAAAATTGTTTAATTCAATGTGTAACAATCACGAAAACCTAAGACAATTCTGTCTTTTTATTAAATGCTCAATATATGGATTACATAACCTTATTTACTCACAGGACCATACTCAACCATTTAAGAATATCATTCTCTAACAGTGTTTTATAAGAAAGGTAGGGTGCATCAAAACAGCCCAACTGGGAAAGTACATAACCTCACAGAAAACCGCAGCCAAACAACATGTCTCTAGAGGGTTGTTGTGTTCCTGCGTGTGAGTGAGGTCTCCAGTAAACTCCTAAGAACTTGCTGTGTGAGCAGCAAAGATAGTATCGCGCAAGTGATACTTAATGTATACCAGAGTTTATAGGCAACGGTAACCACTTTATATAAAAAACTGTGTTTTGTTAGGTGAATCGAGTGATTCCTCGGGTCGTGCTACTCTTTCGTGAAAACCTTCGCTAATGGGTGGTGAGATTTATCATATTATATATTATGCAGTGAGATCGTTCTGGGCCCTAAACACGATGACGAGTTTGCACTCTTAATTTAAATATCAAACAAAGGTGCGACATAATACATAAATAACCCCATAAAAGGTAAGGAAACTTCATTAAAGAGGGTATTCTAAACGCAAGCATGTCCTCGGTGCATCTTATAAATCTAGCGCTATGCGGGTGTATTTTATTAAATTACCGCTTTCACAAATTATGTAGAAATAATATTTTGGGAGACGGGCGCGGAGGCGCCGCTCCGGGGGGCTGCACTTTTAATTAAACCCTAAATTATTGTTCACCTTCATTAATTCTCGAGCTCCCGGTCGGGTCTTACTAATGAGTTTGTACTTTTTGTACGATCTCCGTTCGTTCCTGAATTCTAACGGACACGCGTCGCGCCATTTATGCGTTCAATTCTATAAAACATTGTGTTGTGCAGGCTTCACTCTCGGGCAATTCATTAGTCGCCGCTTGTGTTATTTTTTACATAAATATACTTGTTTAAGTATGATACAAATTGCTCGATTAGTTCACCATTTTAGTATCAAGCGTATACAATTAGTGTTACAGTAGGTAGCAAAGTAAGTTCTGAATATCTATTGTCATTTTATTTCGAAATAAATTTTTGGAATTATATTCTGACTCTTGTAGTTTCTAAATACAAGTACTAACACTATATTAAGTTCACGCTATAGATCTTGCGTTAGATGCTATACATGGCCACAGATCAGAGCATTCCATGGCAATCGCAGATCCCTTCATCTAGCCTTTGTTACTCACTATAACACCAGCGTTGTCCTTGAAGTATATGAATACTATGATTGGTTTCCGTCGCTGAATTACAACAGCTGGCATTATCTTTTTTCTGAATTCTGGTCTTTTCTTGATTCCGATTATGTGTACGGAACTGGCCGCTGACAATTTGTTTAGGCGATCTTTGATACCCTGTACTTCTGTTACATACAGGGTCTACTCAAGCTGTATTATCTGGACGGATGATTACCGCTCTCACCACCCAGTAGAGACCCAGCATGATACTGAACTTCCCTTCTACGGAATCACCATGACTTTACTTGGACGTTTTATTGTGTCAAATTTTACAAAACTGTTGAGTTTTATTTAGAAGTGTACTATTATCACTATTTTCAAATTGTCACAACACATTTAAACAACTGGTGAAAATAAAATTATATTACTTGCAATACCTACGTAGAAACTCTATTAGCCGTGAAGAACCTGCCCTATTATTCCGAAATTAAAGCAATTTTTCAAAACTTTCGCGTTATCGTTTCGGGAACAGGGCATGGAGTGGTGGTTATATTTCAACGAATTTTCTTCGCTTATTTATTTATTAAAGGGTCCACAATAAATTGCGTTAAGTGGGGGCGGCCGAAGCCCCGCAGGGCTCGGCGGGGGCCCCCATAACGCGGGAAAACGCGCCCGATCCATAAGTGCCTTTCTACAACAATACTAAGAAAGCTGCACATAGTTAATCAAACATTCATAGACACTTCATAATAGCTCTTAATCAGATTCTCTTTATAATCGTATTGCGGCATAAAATCCCTAGAAATGCATCGTATGTCCGAAACAAACAATGCTATATCTAGCTATATACTCACGCCAGGTCCCTTTACATAAGATGCAGCCCTTACACACCTCACTCGCTTCTTTAATTTTCATATCTCTTTTCATGCACGCTCGCTAGTTCCTAGAGCTCCTGATATAGATGAGTCTTGGTCTTCCTCGATTACCTACCTACCTACATCCTTTCACTTCCGCTTTCATTCATCCTTTCTTTTTACGTGCCCGAACTGATCTAAATACCTCTTATCTGAAAACAATAATGCGTTAATGCATAATGTTAAACATAACAATACCTTAGTCCGAATTCACACCTCTTATCCAAGTGGGGTAAGAAATATGTACCTATACAACTCGCCTGAACACGTATTCTATAGACTATTATGAGGTACCCATTGCTAACTCAGCAAATCCTCAGAAATTTTCGAAATATCTCTGTGTAATACTATACTATACTCACAAAAACGATGTGTCAAAATATCTGTCCAATATCTATGTTTAAATAAACTTTAAAAATATTTTTTAATAAATTACACAGCTTTATATCGCCATAATAAACTTTAAAAAATATTTTTTATAAATCCACAGCTTTATCTCGTTATATGCTAAGGATCAGTAGGTATATGTATAAGTATATGGATGTTAGATAGGTAATTACTGTCGAGCGGGAAATATTTTTTTGTAAATATAACTAAATATTTAGAAACAATCTAGACCAAAACAACCAGACATGTTTATCATACACACTAATGTTTGGAATTAAATCGAACTCGCAATCTTTAGTGTTAAAGTGGTCATCGCTAGCCACTTGAACACGGCTCGTATGATACAATAAAAAAATAGATTTTATTGTTGTTAGGAATTCGATACGTAACATTTTAATAGAAAAATAAATCGTTTAACAAAACACGTACAATATAATAAGTAATTAAAACTATTTTCATACAGATTATATGGCGAGTAAACATACAAGTGCGGTGTCTATAGAGTTTAGTAGTCTCTGGTATTAGTTCGTTTCATAGCATGTAAGGGTTGAGGGCACACAATCTTTAATACGTAAAAGTAACTTTATATGGTCTTATATCACAATATGTGACATTGCAAAGAAAGCAGAAGGACTAGCTGATGCCTAAACGCAACGATGCGACGGGCTCGGTGACGCAGTGGTTAATAACGCTACTTTGACAGCAACGCTTGTGGGTTAAATTCCCACACAGAACAAACATTTGTGTGCATGAACATCTCTATTTGTATTGGTCTGGGTAATTTTAAGAGCGGTAGGGCGCATCGTTACAGCCCGTCTGGGGAAGTACCTCACAGAAAACCGCAGCCAAATAATAACTCCCTGGAGGGTTGTTTTATTCATGCGCATGAATGAGATCACCAGTAAGCTCCTAAGGAGTTGATATGTTAGCAGCAGAGGTGGCATTGCGCGAGAGATACTCATATATTGCATCGTTCATAAGCTACGGTTAATGACTCATCGAGTGGGTCGTAGGTATGCCTCCCTACGTTGCATAAAGAATAATATATTAAAGTATCGACCACATAAGAAAAAAATATAATAACATATTGTACTATAATAGTGCGCGGGCGTGAAGGGGCGTGCTTGGGCGTGGTAGCTACCATGGCTGCGGTGGCTACACGCTAATCAATAACGCATTTTTCTTAATAAATGGAATAAAACTGGAGAGATAGTACTGTTACACACAGAATGTTTTCTGATCACAAAACTAGTTATGTGATTTTGACTAACCAGTAAAATTACTTTTAACTTGACATAATTGGTTTCTACTATAGAGAAGTTACTTTCTTTTAGTAGAAACCAATTATGACAGATTTAAACTGACAAATTAAAGATACTCGTAAATGTAGCTTTGGGAAAGAGCCTTCGTCAAAAACACAATAGGTACTATATACAGAATACGGCCACGTTTGACGTTTTGACGGAACTTTCACTGGATTTAAACTAGGTACTCGTACTATTATTTTAGAAAAAGAATTGGGGATTCGAAGGATAAAATATTATTGTGAACAAATTCCAACTTCACGCGGGCGAAGTCGCGTAGGACCGGTAGTATCCTATATATTTAAATGAACAAGTCCTTTATATACCTACATGAATATATTTTATGTATATCGAAAACAGCTGTAATGATTCGAATTTTGTATTTATATAAGGGTTTGCTTTCTAAATTTATTGCAAGCGCGCGATAGCAAGCGAGCAATATGTGAGGTCGACCTCCAGTTTCTCGGTATTTTGTACGCTCTACTTCTCCAAAACCAAAATAGTTTGAAACCCCCTTTTTTCGTGATCGTGTAGCCTAGATGTCGTAGTTGTGCCAGTTGAAATTTGTTTTTCAAAAAAAGAAGTTTTGTTCCAGAAAAATCGGTCCAAGAAGATTTGTCCCTACTGTGAGCAGTGCTTTTGCAGTGGTAGTACTAAATTTTCCTTTTTCCTCTTTTTTATTTTTTTTTCATCTTTTCCTTTTTGTTTTTTTAGTTTTTTAATAAATTAGTCTTTTATTAAATTATATTAAATTATATTAAATTTTGGGTTTTTAATTCTAATTTCATCAAGATGCCTCGAGGCCGTCGCAGTAATCGAATTTTGAATATTCAACATTTTTTTGGTAATTTTTACTAAGTTATCTTTTTTAACTTATTTTTTTTAATTTTATTTAATTATAAAATGAAATGCCAAAGCATTTTTTAGATTGACGCACTAAGTTTCCAAGCGCGCTTGCTACACAGCTTGCTGTTACCTATTTAAAAGATAAAAAGCGCGCTTGCGTTTGCGCCGCAGGCCCAACTTCCCTAGTTTATATATAGGTATTTTCCCTGAGAAAACGCATTTTTGTACAAAAATGTATACGAAACGAACTCCTAGAAATTTACAACAGACGAAAGAAAAACGAACCTGAAGATGGAATGACTAGCTATCGTTATTTAGCACCAAGGCTTGTGTGTTCAATTCCCTCAAAATGCAAACTGTATGCATGAATATGTCTCTATATTGGTCTGAGTGTCTTCTATGAAAGTATTGTCAGTATATCGTCATTCATCATTTCAGCCGAAGGAGATGCACTGCTGAACACAGGCTTCCTCCCTTGCTTGCATCCATAGTCTCCCTGCGATCTTCACATGATTGTCGATCCTTCGTGTGGAGGGTGTCCTACGCTGCGTTTTCCGAACGACTATTCGTTCTCCGAGCTATATGGCCGCCCTCTACCTCTTTAGCTTCCTAATCCTTACAGACACGTCGGTAACTCCATCGCACGCTGTGCAACCTTGAGTTTCCGTATGAGGCCCATAGTGAGGGACCACGTTTCTCTGCCGTAAGTCATCACTGGTAACACACACTAGTCGAAGATTTTCATCGTGAGACGTTTAGGTATTTTAGACGAGAAAATCTTTCGCAATTTTCCAAACGCTGCCAATCCGAGTTGGATTCAACTGGAGACCGCTTTCTCGAAGTTGGACCTACTCGTACCTACCTGAACCGTTTGTCCTAGGTAGAGGTTTCGGCTGGTTTTCGGCTTTTGATACTAGGGGTAGGCCAATAGAAGTGCTGGCTTGTCGTCGAAAGGGATGACATGCGTGCCAATGACCTCATAATAAGGGATGCCGAAGACTGCACGAAGTGGAAAAGTAGAAACCGGAAAGCGGGCTCCGAAGCAAAAACTTAGGACGCGACCGGGATTAATGCTCGGATGATGATGACGAAAACAACCCTGAAACAAAGACGTCTCTTCGAGTAACTGTTTCGAATGGAACAAAATGCAGTTGTTTAAAATAAGTTATTTATAATCGTTTTGTTTTTATTATTTTTAGATAGGTTTTAGGTATATACAACAATTTCGTAAAAGATAGTAAGCTGATACCTTTTATAATAGGGAAAATTTTAGATTTAGCTCTTGTAATAAGGAATATAAATTATCTCTACGGCTGTCATGTATTATTATGTTAAAACTTGTAACGTTTGTTCTTGTCTGTAATTACTTTCCAATAAACATAATGGCTCCTTGAATGACGCTTTTAATTTTAATCCAACAAAACTTCATTTATCTCTCCGAGTAATTATAACCATCCATCCATAATGTCTCCGATTTGAAACACCAAGTGAATGCTGTCTCCTGGTCCAGTAAGGGAGTGATAGCTAAAGCAAAGTTCGATTCCATCGGTCGAATTTACGAGTCATCTCTCTGGGAGCCGTATTTTCTGTTTGTTGTCTAGATCTGCTGAGGGAATCTTCTGTAGGCCATCCACGCCACCACTGTGAAAACAGCCTGATAGCAGCCTGGTGTATAGTGCTAAAAAACTGATTTGCTGGATGACAAACCTCTTTGCCTCGAATTTGAACGCTGGAGGTACCACCTATGGTAGGTGGTATAGTTCCAGTACCGCGGTACAGTTGCTCAATACCGGAAATCTCAATCACCCAGCGAGATATCCTGCGGACGTCGATCTCCCTTGCCATTCATAAGATGAGCGGGCCAGACGGTATACCGTTGGTGCTATGGCTATGAGCTCCAAAGTTGTGATGTGTACTGAAGTGCCTATTTGTGCTTTCGTACTTCACTGTCAAATTCATGTCTTCATGGAACAATGTCAAAATCCAAAAATAGCCGAGAAATCAAACTGTTAGAGGCCTATCGCTATTACCTCTCTACTCTCCAAGGTGTGAGTAATAAATACAAGCCATACCTGGAGGTACACGACTTGATCAGCCACCAACAACGGCTTTCGTTCGACTGGTTATTTTCTAGTGTGTACAGCGATGGGCTTCAACGATTGAGTGCCAAGGTGAGTCATTGGCTATCAGCCAAGATTGGTGAAAGCGTTCGATCATATTTAACATCGAAGTCGTCCATAGAAGTTGCTATCGTACGGGCTGCCCGAGGTCCATACACATGGCTTACCAGCTTATTATCTGCAGACGCATAAAAGCCGTTGTAGACAGTATCAAAAGATAGACACGTTATACACCAACATTATTGTATTTTAAAATGGCGCAAGTAGTAGGTACTATATCTACGTATAGTTATTTGTTATGACGCGTTGCTCTAACAAAGAGACAAATGATATTATGTATATTATATGAGCATATTGACATATCTGCCTCACTAGAACTTTTCAACAATAGCTTTTCATTAGATCATGAATTCAATAATAGTTATATATCGAGATTTTTATTTCATCTAAGGGTAATAAATATTTTCTTCTGCAGCTAGTTTCGAAAGAAAGTTTTCAATGTGGGTGGATTATTTATTGCTTGTAATAGCCAGTTACGACAAGAAAAAGAAAAAGTCTTATTCTTAGCCTATTAATGCTTGTAACATATATCACTCGCGCGATGCCTCCTTTGCTGCTTACACAGCAACTCCTTAGGAGCTTACTGGTGACCCCACACACGCAGGAACACAACCCTCTAGGGGGTTGTTATTTGGCTGTTTTCTTTTCTGTGAGGTGGAGGTACTTCCCTAGACGGGCTGCTTTGATGTGCCCTACCTCTCTTAAAACATCCAGACCTAGACAAACAGACGTGTTCATGCACACAAATGTTTGTCATGTGTGAGAATCGAACCCACGAGCGTCGGTGTCAAAGTCGCGTCATTCACGACTGAGCCACCGAGCTCGTCAAATATAATATTGTCTTTCACTACTGGTCTATTTTTCTTTTTCGTAGTGTTATCCCGTTTCCTAATGCATTAGGATTGGCAGGGTCCGCTACCTAAGCAGAAGGATTTGGCGAAGATACCGATTTTTACGTGAAGCAACTGCCATTAGACCCCTACAACCCATTATTACTGGTCTCATGTATTAAACATTAATATTCACTTTCCGTTTTTATAACTCTTCTACTTTGTTTTAACTTACTAAAATATAAATATTGTCATATCGTAGGTATTAAGTACTTTCATTAAATCCCCTAATGTACCTAAAATTTATGAGGATTGTACAGCATGTGTGCGGGTGGACGGCAGCTTGTCGCCCTGGTTTGATGTCAACATTGATGTCAGACAGGGATGCGTGCTGTCGGCTCGGCTGTTCATCCTTGGGTGGAATGGGAATGGGTGACTCAGTGGTCAACTGCCTGCTTTATGCAGACGATGCGGCATTAATAGCAGAATCACCATCCGAACTGCAAACACTAGTTACAACAATGAAAGATGATTGTATGAAGAAAGGCTTACAATTGAATGCGAAGAAAACCAAGATAATGGTATTTGAAAGAGAGACAACCAGAACGAACACTAGGATTTTGGGTGATGATGTAGCGTTGGAGCAAGTGAATGAGATTGTATATCTTGGAAGTGCTTTTAGCAGCAATGGCAGGTACACCGCTGATGTGGAGAGACGAGTGAGTGCCGGGAATAGGGTGAATGGAGCGTTGGGTAAACTTCTAGGCAGCCGAAATCTAAGCCAGAAGGCACAGCTGCTAGCACTGCGTTGTGTACAGCGGTACACAACGCAGTGCTAATTCCAACGCTAACTTATGGAAGTGAGAGCTGGGTATGGCAGAGAGAGCATGAAAGTAGAATAAATGCGGTCGAGATGAGAGCATTGCGCAAAATTTGTGGCATGACGCTTGCTGACCGCGTTCGTAATGAAGACGTGAGAGAAAGAGTTGGTCTAAAAGAGAGTGTCGGTGTTAAGATAAGAAAGGGCATGCTCCGTTAGTTCGGACATGTAGAAAGAATGCGGGACGAAAGAATGACGAAACAGATATACAATAAATAAATAAATATTGTCGGACAAATTACACAGCGCCATCTAGCCCAAAAGTAAGCAAAGCTTGTGTTATGGGTACTAGACAACTGATAAACATACGTAAATACATTTTTTTTTTTGTAAATTATCATACATAGAAAATACCCAGACCAAGACAAACAGACATGTTCATGCACACAAATGTTTGTACTGTGTGGGAATCGAACCCACGAGCGTTGGTGTCAAAGTAGTGTAACAACGCGTTTCACCACTGCGCCACCGAGCTCGTCAACTACACCGCTGTAACAATGCAAAAGTGGAAGGATGTAGGAGCCGAGGAAGGCCGAGACTAACCTACCATGACCAAATTGGTGGTGTTTTATCAGAAGGTGATGTCAAAAGCCCCAGGAACCGTGCATGAAAAGAGCTATGAATGTCACAGAAGCGAGTGAAGTATGCAAGGACCGCGTCTTATGGCGCTCGGTTCTCTCTGCCTACCCCGCAAGGGACTTGGATATACATACATTAAATCCCGTTATCAAACGCAATGTATGTAAAAAAATAACTTTCAACAACCGTTACTTACCAAGAGCTGAATTTACCCGGTTACCTTTCACAATATTTGAAATTATCCATAACATATTGTTCTGTAGATAAAAATCTAATGTTTAATGGAGGATTATTACTCACGTTCTCAATAGCACTGATTGGCAAAATCTTGATTACGATAATGCCAGTCTTCCCCCTGCAACAAAATGTCAGTTCGCTAAAATGTGTTTTTCATGTTAGTTGACTGATTGCGTCTCTTGTTTACTATTCGGCTATAAAAATCTAACAATATTATTCAATTACTCATAATTTAGAGAGATTGCTTGATAGCAATATCGAGTTTCACTAACTTCAACTGTAATTTCTGTTTGTTATTACCCTTATTCAGATAACTTTTGTATGTTTATGTTTTTGGTTTCGATAGTTCATTACTTCGTTTCTCCTATGATCGAAAAATAGGGATGTTTAAAGCTTTTGTCTGTCTGTAGCGTCATAATTCAATGATTTTCAGGTGGACCTACAGATGCGGTATACGCGGTTCCTTTCTCTTAGGACAAAATGGGAACAACTCTATTACAGTCACTTTGGTGCCTATTCGGAATGAGTTACGTGCTTGAAGATAAATATTTTATGTAGAATTATGATCCTAACTCGAATATATTACCAGAAATTCTGTTAACCGTATTCTTTATTTCGAACTCATGGAGTAGAAAAAGTGGTCTTGGTGTTTTAAGAGAGGTGCCTCTCTTAATACAATCTAAAGTAATCTGTCACCGGGAAATGGAACTATTAAACTTGGGTGCAGAGAACTTTGCTATTAAAGAATTTTTGACGAGCGCGGTGGCTCAGTCGTGAATGTCGCGACTTTGACACCAACGGTCGTGGGTTTGATTCCCACACAAGGCAAACATTTGTGTGCATCAACATGTCTGTTTGTCCTGGTCTGGATGTTTTGAGAGAGGTAGAGCGCATCAAAGCAGCCCGCCTGGAGAAGTACCTCCACCTCACAGAAAACCGCAGCCAAATAACAACTCCCTAGAGGGTTGTTGTGTTCCCTCGTGTGAGTGAGATCACCAGTAAGTTCCCAAGGAGTTGCTGTATAAGCAGCAAAGGAGGCATAACGCCAGTGATAATTAATATATCACAAGCGTTAATAAGCTACGATACTACTACATCTTTATGCCGTATGCTTGTATGCCTCCCGACGTAGAATAAAAAAAAGAATATATTTTTTACTGTTACTTTAAATACCGCATGTAATTATTCATATTAAATTTTATCATTTCTCATGAGTAAATTTAATGTAAATATAAGGGGGTATGAAATTACCGATTTGTAGGTACTGAAAAATTAAAACCAGGTTTTTTCTAAGATGTAACATGTTTATTTAATCAAAATATTTACCCTCATTATACATTGCTGCCATCTATTCGGAAGTTTATTTATGCCTTTGCGATAGAACTCTGGGGATCTAGATTCGACAAACTGCGTGAAAGTATTTTGTACTACCTCCTGGGAAGAGATTTTTTTATCACGTAGGAAATTGTCGAAATCACGAAAAAATGGGTACTCTATGGGACCAAGGTCTGGCGAGTACGGAGGATGACGTATGGTTTCTAACTGCAGCTCCTGTAGAGGTACAACGGTTTCTCGTGCAGTGTGAGGTCTTGCGTTACCATGGAGCAATAACGGTAAAGATCGATTTACGAGTTGGGGCTGTTCCACTGCCAGTTTCGCCAAAGTTATAGTGAATAACGCCATGAAGAGATCACTAAACAGTTACCATTACCTTTTTATTGGTAAGCTTTGCTTTAGGCTACTGTTGTGGCGTTTGACCTGGGGTCAGCCATTACATTTTTCGTTTAGGGTTATCATAAAGAATCTACTTTTCACATGTCACAATTCTATCCAATATTCCTTCCTTTCTGTACCGATTCAACAAGGTAACACATATTTCAACACGCGTTTCTTTTTGCAGATCAGTCAATCACCCATTCTTCATATTTTTATCATATTGTTTTGATGCATCAATTTTGATTTCAAATTCGTTCATCATTTTGATGTGTCAATATTGTAGGTAAGGTAACGTTCCTCCTTTCGGAGATCATGAAAGAATAAGAAGTGAAAAATTGGAAGATGAAAGTGTGAGGAGTACGTATGTACGTCTAGTCAGTGAAAGACTTGCGAACGCGAGTCTTTCCGACTCAGATGTAGACGAATGTTGGAAAGTTCTGAAAGAAAGTATGGTGGACAGTGCGAAAGAAGCATGTGGATGCGCAAAGAGACGTAGAACACTAAGAGGAGATGCCTGGTGGGATGCGGAGGTTCAATCCTCCGTGGAAAAAAAGAGGAAAGCGTGGCTGGATTACGTATCATCTTTGCACCAGAGTGATGGTATGAAAGAAATGAAGAAAGAAATATACCGTCGATGCAAGAATGACTCCAAAGCTTTAGTGAAAGAGAAGCGTGAAAGACTACATATGATTGAGGAAGAGAAGCTGACGAAGAACTTCGAGGCAAATACCAAACTCTTCTGGAGAGAGGTAAAGAAGTCTCGAAGTGGTTCGTCAGCATCCAGAATGGACAAGATAAGATGTAAAGCTGGTGGCATTCTTGCTAACACTCAGGAAGTGTTAGAACGGTGGAGTGAATATTTTAGAGAAATGTATGATTATGTCCATGACGCTGGCATTGTGAATGAGTCTGTGATTGACTCGGCAGTGCCAGCGTACCATGAAGACATTACTATGGATGAGATTGAATGGTCGATACGAAGTTTGAAAGATGGAAAGTCAGCGGGAATCGATATGGTAACAGCTGAGATGATCAAGCTAGGTGGTACCTGCGTTAGGGACGCCTTCTGGTTTTTGAGCAAATTATGCTGGAGAACCGGAAGGGTTCCGAGCGATTGGAGACGCGCGGTCATCGTGCCCTTGTATAAAGGCAAGGGCTCACGTATGGACTGCGCCAACTATAGGGCCATCAGTTTGATCAGCTTAGCAGCTAAAGTGTATGGAAAAATCATTGAAAGGAGAATGAGGGTGAAATCCGATGGAATGCTTTGGGAAGCACAGGGTGGATTTCGAAGCGGCAGAGGATGTACGGATCAAGTTTTTTCACTCCGCAACATCGTAGAGAAGCATCTGGCTTTGGACCAGAAGGTTTTCTGCGGTTTTGTGGACTTTGAGAAAGCATTTGATAGAGTCGTGCGAAAGAATCTCTGGAACATTTTGCCCGGATATGGGGTTGACGGTGACCTACTCCGTGCTGTGCAATCCACTTATGAGGATTGTACAGCATGTGTGCGGGTGGACGGCAGCTTGTCGCCCTGGTTTGATGTCAACATTGGTGTCAGACAGGGATGCGTGCTGTCGGCTCGGCTGTTCATCCTGTATCTGGACAGTTGTCTTCAGAGAATAAGAAATATGAATGTGGGAATGCGAATGGGTGACTCAGTGGTCAACTGCCTGCTTTATGCAGACGATGCGGCATTAATAGCAGAATCACCATCCGAACTGCAAACACTAGTTACAACAATGAAAGATGATTGTATGAAGAAAGGCTTACAATTGAATGCGAAGAAAACCAAGATAATGGTATTTGAAAGAGAGACAACCAGAACGAACACTAGGATTATGGTTGATGATGTAGTGTTGGAGCAAGTGAATGAGATTGTATATCTTGGAAGTGCTTTTAGCAGCAATGGAAGGTACACCGCTGATGTGGAGAGACGAGTGAGTGCCGGGAATAGGGTGAATGGAGCGTTGGGTAAACTTCTAGGCTGCCGAAATCTAAGCCAGAAGGCACAGCTCGCTGTACACAACGCGGTGCTAATACCAACGCTAACTTATGGAAGTGAGAGCTGGGTATGGCAGAGAGAGCATGAAAGTAGAATAAATGCGGTCGAGATGCGAGCATTGCGCAAAATTTGTGGCATAACGCTTGCTGACCGCGTTCGTAACGAAGACGTGAGAGAAAGAGTTGGTCTAAAAGAGAGTGTCTGTAGAAAGAATGCGGGACGAAAGAATGACGAAACAGATATACAATGCAAAAGTGGAAGGATGTAGGAGCCGAGGAAGGCCGAGACTAACCTACCATGACCAAATTGGTCGTGTTTTATCAGAAGGTGATGTCAGAAGCCCCAGGAACCGGCGAGCGTGCATGAAAAGAGCTATGAATGTCACAGAAGCGAGTGAAGTATGCAAGGACCGCGTCTTATGGCGCTCGGTTCTCTCTGCCTACCCCGCAAGGGACTTGGCGTGAAGATATAAAAAAAAAAAAAAAAAAAAGGTATCGTTAAATCATGCCGCTAATTCCTGGGTAGTTTTTGACTCGGATCGGCTTCTACAATCTCCTTCAATTCAGCGTTATTCACCTGTGTATATTATTTATTATTATTTCTGTGGTCTTCCACGTGGTTTGTTCTTAGTCGAAGTTTCCATTACGAAAGCGTTTAAACCAAAAACGCACGGTGCGTTCATTCGCACTCTCTTCTCTAAACGCAGCATTGATATTGGGAGCCGTATCTGCCGCGTTAGTTCCGCGTACTCGTATTCAAAAATTACTCGGATTTTGGAAGTATCCATCTTTGATGTCTAAGCTGAATACAAAAATGAATTGAAATTCGAAATCAAATGTTGCACATTTAAAAAAAAACCTCATAGGTATCATTTGAAAAAAAGTGTCACTCGAAAATCTCATACCATGAAGGTTTAATGCCAATTCAATGTATTTATTTCTATAAAACGGCAATTTCATACTTTAACCCCTATTGTATGCCGGTATAATGGTTTTTGAGATACAGTGATAAGGAACGAAATATTTTGGTTTTTATAAATTTGCAAAGTACCCATTGTAGAAGCAGCCGCTTTTAAGATTGATTACATATTTATCTTATATCTACAAGCTGTAAACATTGTCTGGACGAAAAGAAGTTTCGTGGTAGGGTAAACAAAGTTCTTCCGGAATATTTATTTACCTACTTTTTTTTGTAACGGATTGGAAATTCCTTACATACATTGCTTAAGCGACAAAATGCTAATAAATATAAATCTAAAGTTATTAGACACATTTCGTTATTGAGTCAGAGAATACGAATAAATATTGTTAAATAATGTTTTACCATCAGGAAAAATGTGGTAATAGTACAAATAAAGGCAGTTTTGATGGTAGATTTATACCTTAAAATTAATACAATACAATACAAAACTCTTTATTGCACCAATAAAATATACAAATATACGAGTACATAGTCTATATAAGAAAGTACAATAGGCGGCCTTATCGCTAGTGCAATTTCTTCCAGGCAACCTTAACTTAAAGGAGAATTAACATAGATAAAGGTAGGTAGCACATAATGACATAAAGTAAAAGAACCTTATACAATTACACAATTTATGTTAAGAATATAGATGCAATACAAAAGTATGCAGTTATGTCTGACACTAAAAGAAAGAAAGACTGAACAATATTTAAGCATATATATATATATATATAAGTTCAGAAGGTTAAATTGAAAGATAGTAGCTTTTGACGAGCTGTTTAAAGTTTGTCAGTGTTTGAGACTGCCTGATTGTAAGAGGTAAATCGTTCCACAGACGGACGGCTCGAACAGAAAAGGAATTAGAAATAAGTTTGTGAAGCGAGAGGGTGTTTTCAGACGATAATAGAGAAGGTCACGTTGTGAGGGACCCACACTATGGATGTCCCTATGGAAGAAAATACATTCTTTCCGAAAAGAAGGCGTAGAAGGATTGAATAGTATGGAGTATAGGAGGGAAAGTATATGCAGGTATCTGCGATAACGGATGGGAAGCCACTTAAGTTGCGTACGAAATTCAGAAACGTGGTCATACTTGCGAAGGCCATAAATGAAACGAATACACAAGTTTTGAAGACGCTCAAGTTTATTAAGCTGCTGTTCGGTGAGATCTAGATAGCAGGAGTCTGCATAATCTAGGATAGGAAGGAGTAAGGACTGTGCTAATGCAATTTTTGTATTTATGGGAAGAAAATTTCGAAGTCGTCGAAGAGAACCAGCGGCTGCAAATATCTTCCTGCTGACCTCGGCCACATGAGGACTCCAAGATAAGGTACGGTCAAAAAATACACCAAGGTTTTTGACTTGTTCAGTTAGCACAATATGGATTCCATCTAAGATAATGGCATCAAGATTAGACCAATTTATGTTGGAGATAACCCGAGGACTACCAATAATAATAGCTTGGCTTTTTGCTAGATTAACTGTAAGCCCGTGCAATTTACTCTAAGTAGAAATTTTTTGTAAGTCGCAATTTACGATGTAAATACCAGAGGCGAGATCATCGATGTGAGTTTGACAATAAATTTGAAGGTCATCGGCGTAGAGATGGTAGGAAGAGCGAAGTTGATAAGTAATAGAATTAATGAACAAAACAAATAGAAGAGGAGTTAACACGCCACCCTGAGGCACGCCGGCAGACGTACTACACCAAGCTGAGAAAGTATCCTCGATGCGAATACGCTGCCTATGCCCGTACAGGTAAGAACGAAACCAGTCAATGGCGATTGGGGATATGTTAAAGGAACATAGCATGCAGGAGTATATCAAAATCGACAGAATTAAATGCATTGCTGAAGTCTAGGAGCGTAAGAATAGTAACCTGAGATTTATCCATATCAAGACGGATATCATCTGTGATTTTAATGAGTGCGGTAGTCGTACTATGTCCAGAGCGGAAACCAGACTGGAGAGGATTCAGAATATTATTTTTGGACAGGAAACTACTAAGCTGGTCCTGAACAAGACGTTCAAAGACCTTGGAGAGGAAAAAGAGTATGGAAATAGGACGATATTCAGAAAAGGTACAAGGATTTGCTTTTTTAGATAGCGGTATTACAAAAGCATCCTTCCAAATTGTGGGGAAGGTGCATGAGACAATTGAATTATTTAATAGAATGGTTATAGTAGGAAGAATGATATCCAGAATAGGAAGAATCATAGCACGACTTACCTCATCAGCACCTACAGCATCAGACGAGATAGACAGTATGCTCCTATTAACATCACAATCGCTGCAGCAAATTGACTAAAATGAAATGGTGGAAAATCAGGAGTCGGAAGCGAAGAAAGATGATTTATTGTATCAGTTTTGGTACTACCACTGAAGGATTTAATCAAATTAAATTAAATAATTAATCATGTAGTACCATTACTGAAGGGGTCGAGAAGTTAGTAATAGATGGATGGGTAACATGTTTTTTTTTTATACAACGTCGGGAGCCATACAAGCTTACGATTCACCTGGTGTAAAGCGATTACCGTAGCTTATGAACGCTTAAAATACATTAAATAATTTAAGGAGTTGTTATTTGGCTGTGGTTTTTCGGTGAGGTGGAGGAGACGGGCCGCTTTCATGCGCCCTACCTCTCTTAAAAACACCCTGACCAAGATAAATAGACATGTTCATACATGCACATGTTTATTCTGTGTGGGAATCGAATCCACGAGCGTTAGTGTCAAAGTAATGTAACAGCGTGTTTCACTACTGCGCCACCGAGCTCGTCAAATGATGAAACAATATGTAAGATGAAAGACTGTTTTCTTTCCATACCTCGTTCTTCAGGCTTAGACGGTTCTGCAAAGGTCATCCAAATTACGTAGAGAGTAGAGAGAACCGAGCGCCCAGCAACATGACTCGGTCTTTACACACCTCACTCGCTACTTTAACATTCATGTCTCTTCTCATGCACGCTCCTCGGTTTTTAGGGCTCCTGACATCCCCTTCTGAAAAAACGTGATTAATTTGTCAAAGGTAGGTAAGTCTTAACCTTCCTCGACGCCTACATCATTTTACTTTCTACTTTGTCTTATCTAGTATAAGAATAACAGTATATTAATTTTATTATTTATCACCATTTATGAATTAATTTCCACAACGACACAAACGTTTTACTCTAAATAATAAGAGTAATTAGTATTATGACTTCAAGCTTACTCGTAATTTTGGGATAATTCCCCAGAAAATATTACTTGGTTCCTAATTATTTTGTCATAGTTCGTATATTTCGTGGTATGCAGCCTGATTAACCTAAATCAAACAATTAGTGAACACAATTAGAAGCTAATAATGCCATTGCCAGCTACCCACTGCGATAAAATGGACATATTATACTGATTGGTACCTTTACATACTTCAAAAATATGCCTTGTAATCCGTGTAAAATCCCATTTAAAATAAGGTCACTTACCTAAAGTGGGGTTTTAGACCCACTGAGATCAACATCTTTTGAAATTGCCTCTCTACGCTACATCGAAATTCCTATAGATATTATTACGTACATACTTAAAATATCTAGCAAGACACGTAAGCATTACATTGTTCATAATTTTATTATATATTACATAAAATACAATGTGTTGTATAAATACAATTGTATCATAATGTGGAAACAGAAATTTCGATATTGACCATGCTCTCTGCTGCAAAACTGGTGGCCTCATAACGAGACGACATAATGAAATAAGAGACATTTTCTGCAAACTATGCGAACGTGCCTGGGGTAATGTAGTCAAAGAGCCCATCATTTCGGAAAGAGACTGCGGACTGCGTGCAGACCTGGCCTGTCGTGGGCTGTGGGATACGCAGAGGGAGGCGTTGTTTGATATACGTGTCGTTGACACTGAGAGGGAGCATCTCTTACCTATCACGCCCCGTCACCAGTGTTCTCCGATCGGCAGAAGACGAAAAGAAAAGAAAATACTTAGATCTATGTGAGACTCGACATGCCACATTCACTCCACTCGTAATTTCTGTTGATGGAGTCTTTGCTCCCCAAATGTCATCTTTCATGAAAAACCTTGCAGAAACTTTAGCTGACCGGTGGCACCGACATTATAGCGTTGTGACAGGTTGGTTACGAACTCGTATCCGCATTTCCACCATAAGAGCTACCAGCATGTGTATCCGTGGTACTCGCCACAAATGGAACACCATATCCAAACTCCTCGGATTTGAAGATGGATCCGGGATTCATTAATTCTTTTTAGGTACTCTTTAAATTGTAAATTTTCTTGATATTTTACTTCTACTTGGATTCAATATTATCATTTATTGCTCTTATACATTTATAAAGATTGTTATCTTTTGTTGAATAATAAATATTTTTGGATATTGTATTATAATGTAATAACATACATGTAGAGTCTGGTAACTGAGAACGTACTTAGAAGAGTATGCCCAACGAGATGACACTCATAGGGTAAAAGGGAACTTAATTAACGTTTTATTATCTGTCCATCCATATGCCATGGGTTTTTAGAGAAAAGGATTTATTTTAAAAACCTTATTCGATAATCAATTAAATTACATAATGTTAATCATAAATGTTACAATCCCTCTAATTACAAACCTTTATATGAGCTACGAAAAATTTGATTAAAACATTTTAATCTAATATAAAATCCCTTTAGTAAACAATTACTACTAAAATATTTTTTTTAGTTAATAGATACAGGCGTTATTTTACGAGAGTCAAATTTACAATTTAAAATTTGCAATTTGATCTAACTTGCTTTGTGTGCTTCCGCTACCAATTAGTTCACGCGGACTAGCGCCAGCCGGCACCCGCCCACTACCGTTAGTAGATGCAACATGTCGTCGCTGCATAGATGCTCCTGTAGTCACTGTCTCTGCTGCTGCGGTCGTCCTCGTGATTCGGCAAGTTACGTGGCGAACAAATATTTAGCCATGTCACCTCTGCCGTGTCCCAGAAGACGAGGCAGACCCTAGAAGTAATGGCTTGACGTCGTGAGGGATGCCAAGCGTGCCAATGATCTCACTATAAGGTATGCCGAAGACCGCGCGAAATGGAGGAGTAAAGGTCGGAAAGCGGACCCTGGGCTTCGAAGCGAAAGCATAGAACGTGACCGGGATTAACGCTCAGATGATGATGTATGATTCTCGATCATGCCTACATTTTCCTTAACACTTACAAAAAGTGCACGCCATAAAGTTTATTCAGACAAAAGCCTACTTCGAATCCGCTACGGAGTATCCAGCTGAAGGTTGGCTGGAGGAGATCTCTTTTAAAGATAAGCTCGCACTTGGGAACCATTGTAACCTTTCAATTTGTTGTATGCAATAAATAATTATAGTTACCGTCTTTTTATTGTATATCCTTTTGTAATTTTTTATTTATTAAAGTCATCAAAAGTTATGAGATTAGGAAAAACACACTCTAAAAAAGAAAGAGAATTGTGTCAAGATGATGAAATATTTATATTTTATGTGTACTTACATCATATATTCATACAATAAATTCTTCTTCTTAGTGTTATCCTGTTTCCGAATCCATCAGGATCGGCGGGGTCTGCTATCTAAGCCTAAGGATATGGCTAAGATACTGATTATGACATGTAGCGACTGCCGTCAGACCTCCACAATCCAGAGGGAAAACCAGACTATTTTTAGGTTACGTTACACGTTTTTCGAAATATAATTTCTTGAACTTGCGTGTTTCTTCACGATATTTTTCTTCACCGTCGAGCTAGTGATAATTACAAATATGTACTACATAAATCTGAAAACACGAATGAAGTATAATACCAGGATTCGAACCGGGAACTAGTTGGTAATTGGGCCGTTTCCATATCCACTGGGCTATCACTGCTTACATGTTCAAACAATAATTAGATACCGATTCATTAATTTGTAAGCTATGAACAAAATGAACAAACTTAGTTTTTCATTCACGGATTGTCGTAATATGAGAACTAAAAGAGAAGCAGGAACTTTATAGAGCGAGATTCAACTTGACGAATTTTATTTAATTATATACAACTTCATCCTCATTCATTAGTGTATTTTTGGAAAGTCATGCTGTATTAATGTATTTAAATATATATCTTTTTACAACATAATAAAGTTTATTTAGGCACATATCTACTGCTAAACCGCTACAAAACGTCAAACAGGTGTAGATTAGCTGGATGAGATATCTTTTAGAGATAAGCTTACCTTTGAGAACCACATGCAATAACGTAACTTACAATAAAGGCATCAAAAGGATCAAAAGCTATAAAGTTAGTAAAAACTCACTAGAGAGAGTGTTAAGTGAAGAAATATTCATATTTTTTTATTTATTATACTGTCTTAGTCATTTAAAAATATCTAACTAAATACTACTACGAAACTAGAATCGTAAAGTTGATTGTCGATTACTTTATTATTCAGAAATCTTTCCTAAGGCTACAGTCAGTAATCAACAGGAAAATTCATATTCACGCACGGGAATCAAAAAATTTACGAGTACATACGTTTTCAGAGAGTTTTTCTCGTTAGGCGATCTATATACTGTGAGTGTTAGATGGTTTTCCTTTTTGTGCCTCTGCATCCTAAATTTTATTTGATTTTATTAAAATAATAATAATAATATAATAATACTCTTGAAGTAAAATCACAAAAGTTGATGTTACTTCATCCACATTTTTATACGCACTTTATGGAGTCATGCTATATCTTTGATATGACTTCAGTCTATAATCGGTAGGGAAATTCATCTTCAAACAAGTGAATAAAAAAATCACATACTGTTCCAGAGAGATTTTCTCGTTAGTTGATCCATATACTATGAGTCTAAGAAGATTTTTCTTTTAGCCTCTGAACCCTAAAACCATTTCCCATCTATTCAGTTAGACGGTACTATCTATAGCGTCCGATTAGACGTGGTCGGCTTTCTCGTGAAGCCGCGCTCTTTAGCGATCGTTTTTCAACCGATTGGTCTATTTTGAAAATGGAAGCAATTTGTCGCGTACGATTCGTGGCGGCACGGCGACTTTGATCGGTTTTTGTGGGCGGGCGCACCGCGCTGCGCGATTGGCTGCGGTTCCGCACCTCGCTAGTTGAATTACCAGCTTTTGTAATCGGACCGTCGAGACTCTCGATTGTGATGCCTTCAACTACTTCACTTCACTAACTAACGGAAATATTCATTATGATTCGGTTCCATGCTTAATACACATTTTTGTCATTTTCCCAGGCTAAAAATATTTTTCGTTACACTCCATCAAATAATTTTGAGCATTTGTGGGTGATCAGCGAAACATATGGTGCAGAAAAGAAAATTGGAGGGAAATCTCTAATGTATTTTTCTAATTTTAATAAAAACCTTTTTTTTTATTTAAATGTAGCAGGCCTCTTTTTTTAATATTATTTATGACCCCCACTCGATCTCCGAATCGAACGAGGATCTCGTGAAGCCAATGGCACAAGGCTGATCGCTGTGGAAGTCTAAGGGACCTAAGTTCAGCAGTGTACGTCCTTCGGCTGAAATAATGATGATGACGATGAGTTGTTATTATTATATATTGATAAAATTAAACCCAAATTTCGAAAACATATTGACAATATTAGGAACGTCAAGTTTTCTGAGATGGTAATTGAAACAACACTTATATCCGACGAATAACGTAATAATTATTATTACTATTTTTTAAGATTAACCGTCGTAACCGTGACTACAGTAACTGCTTCTCATCATGCAATTATAGCCTACATGCCACAATACATGATCTTGCACAACGCGCTTCTTGGTGATCTCACTTCCACCCAGGAACTCAATATGTAATAATGAAGGTCCATTGTTATTTGATATATTTCCCCAGTTGGGCTACTAATTAATTATTTCTGATCCCTGCCTTTCTTGTACCAGTCTCGCTTCCTTTGTTTTTCGATAGTTAGGTAGGTATAATATTCGCAATTTTCACATTTGCTATGGTTCGATTCCCAACTTATTCAATACTCTTTAAAATAATCCGAGTGAATCTCAGATTATTTTGAAGTCTTGAAAAAGTTTCCTTACAAGTACTTGAATACGTTTGTAAAGTAAGTACGAGTACTATAAGGAGTACTTGCCAAAGTGGATATTCCAAAGTCATGTAAGGAAATAGTCTTATAGGGAATACTAAAGAAGGCAGTTCAAATAAGTGTTAAAAAACAATGTTTACAATGGATTAAAAATCAATCGATTAAAAACAGAATTCTCAAGACCTGTGGTTACATATATAGTCTAACCATAAACACTGTTAGATACACAGAAACTTTTCTTTTTTCAACTTCTTAATTATTTTGATTATACATATTTTTTTCGTGTTTATTATGAAATCACAACATGGAATGGGGTTGAAATTAAACTATTTTTAACGGAAGTATCGCGTGTTTTATTTATTTTGTTGACACGCGATACTTCCGTTAAAAATAGTTTAATTTCAATGTGTAACAATCGCGAAAACCTAAGACAATACTATGGAATGGGGTGTTAAAGAAAATACGATTGCAGTGATTACCTTACACAAAGCGGGTATGGCGTCGGTCATATTCAGGACAATTCAAAAGCTTGGTATCAGCCGTATGTATGTATATCGTACTATCGACAGATATACGAACACTTCCTCTGTTGAAAACAGAACTACGAACCCTATTAATGCCGTTAAAGCCAGAATTCGCCGAAACCCCATTAGATAACAAAAATCTTATGGTGAGAAATGAAGATTCCCACTAGTATTCAGTCGCGTATAATAAAACAAGATCTGAAGCTCAGCGCTTATCGTCGATATATAGGACATGCCTTAAATCAATCCCTACAGTTGAAGAGAGTGGATCGATTTAAACGCCTTATGTCTCGATGCGCAGGTGAAAGTCACAGAAATATCCTCTTTACTGATGAAAAAAAGTTCGCGATTGAAGAGCAATACAACAGGCAAAATAACAAAGTAACACACAGTTCTAAAGAAGCCGCCCAAGTGGTCGGAAAGGTAACAAAGTGGTCATCATCCTACGTTTGTAATGGTTTGGTGGACGGTGTCTTATCAAGGAGTCTTCAACCAAAGTGTATCAAGTGATTGTCTTGAATCGTGTTGTAAAACCTCTCGGCAATACACTTTTTAAAATGCACCGTGGAGTTTCCAGCAGGACTCTGCGCCTGGTCACAGGGCACGATCTACCCAAGCCTGGCTCGAAACCAATGTTCCGGACTTTATAAGAGCTGATGACTGCCCTCGTGTAACCCAAATCTGAACCCCTTAAACTACAAATTATGGTTAATTTTAGAAGACGTGGCCTAACAACGACACGCCGACATTGTGTCTCTTAAGAAATCTCTGGAGCAAGCAGTGGCTAAATTTCCAATAGAAACAGTGCGTGAATACATAGATTCATGGCCAGACATATTAAAGGCCAGTATCAAACCCAAAGGTGGCCATTTCGAATAGAATCATTTTTTTATTTTCCGCGGATCTTTTTAATGAAGTTTTATGAAGGTTGCATTACTTGATAAAAAAAATAAACGCATATTCGTTTATAACAGAACTTATGGCCGGACTAAGTAAACACAATTAAGTACAATCTAACGAAAGAGGAACGGAAGAGATCGTATTTTATTATAAAAACTTAAATTAGGTGAACTTTCATAATATCTGTAATAATTGTGTTAATTTACGGATTAAATATTAATTTCTCTGACATTAGGTATCATAGGAATCAAAAGCTAAGAAAAACACAAACACGTGTATATGTATATACGTAAATCCAAATAATAACCTAATAAATCTATTTTATCCTGTTTGGTCGTAAACAACCTCGAGGTCTGTCCCATTCTTAAATCGATTGTAAAATAATTAAATCGATCGTACTGATTCCATAATTCATTAATGACCACACAGTCACAGAATAACAAATAATAATACGGTTTAGGACTTCCTCGCTTTAATTTCCAATTTATTTTTAGAATTTGATGAGTTGTATTTTATCCGGCGTCTTTTGTCCATCGTTGTCTCCGCGGATCCCGCAAATCATCTAAAATACGGGTTGAATCTGTGGCAAAAAGGGCTGGGCCGCACAGTCGTCATCGTTTTATATCGAGTCCGTTTCAAATCGTTCCATTTCCATTCGGTTTTTGCTGCGGCATGTGGCGACCGCGGCGTGCTCTCGATCTGTTATTATTAATTACCTTCTTTTATACTACACAGTACAATCGATCGACTTGATTAAAATATCTAAATAATAGGTCGACAACTCGTCTGATATCATGAAAAAAGTCTACTGAGTCAGCATTAATCAAAGCTCGCGTTTAGGCGGCGCGACTTACAAGAAACAGTAACCTCATAGTTATTAAAATATTCTATGGTTATTTTAACAAACATTTACTTTACTTCATGTTGAGAAGTTAGTCGTTTTACTAATAAAACAGTTATTTGTATAAATACGATAGTTCACTTGAATCTAACAAAAAAATATAATTTTAATACAAATATCTTCCCAGACCCTAAATGTTTTAAGGGTTACTATAAATGTTCCTTGGTTACTAGGGAACCCTAAAAAGGACAAAATTTTATTGCTTCATGCAATAAAAAAGTATTTGCTGTCTAAATATAATTATAAAACATAACCTGTTTGGCTGCTAGAAAAGTTGCCGGCACTACGAGAAAAAATGTTATCGAGATATAAGTAATACCTATTGGTTTCATTCTCAAACGATATCTAACCGATAGTCTTTAATATTATTAATTTCTGACTATTGTCGCTTATGGAAATGATTATAAGTCATGGCTCAAACCCTGCTGTATTCCACCATACCATTTCGATTATTGCGTATTTATGATAATTCCTACGGGAACCGGAATAAAGTTGTAGGCAACTACTATACGATAATTGAACTACAAATTTCGAAAAAAATCAACCCTAAATATTTACCTGCAAGTTAATTGCAGGTAAATATTTTATTGTTACAAACAATAATTAAGAAATTGATGTTTATTTGCATTGTAGTGTATACTAAATACATTATATTTATAATATTGTATATTATATTTGATGTTTGATGCATTGCGTGATGATGCGTGAATAAAAGTTGATGTAGTGACAAAAATTAAAAAGGTATGCTGAGATGGTTTGGTCAATTACAACGAATGAATGACAAAAGAGTTACGAAAGAAGTGTATCAAGCAAGAGAGAATGGTGATGTCGGGAGGGGCCGCCCTAGACGCACACATATAGATCAAATTGGTGATGTGATGAAAAAGGGCCAAATCAAAAGTACCCAAAACCGAAGAGGTTGATGAGTGTGGAAGAAGTGAGAGCGGTATGTGTGGATCGGTGTACCTGGCGTTCTATAGTCTCTGCCTACCCCAATGGGAGACAGGCGTAATGATATGTATGTATGTATATTTGATGTGCTAAAGATATGTTTCAATAAATACTAACGTCCAGGAAGAATAAAATTAAATAGAGGCATTGCACCAAAATACGACATATCGTTTGATAATGTTTAGCAAATGAAAGAATTATCTCTTGAAACTGCATTAATCATGTCAAAAATAAATTTGGGGAGTTCGACGGTGACAATACGCGTAGCAGTTCAAGCAACGTCGATCGCAGTCAGTCTATTTAGGGTTTGGTTAGCGATACTTCTTGTGTTGTAATAATAGGTTACGGTAACCACTTTACTTAGGTGAGCCATAAGCTTGTATAGTAGCCTCCTGACGTGGAATAAAAAAAAATGTTTAGAATTTGTAATCTTTGATACAAATGAGTACATACTCTATACTATTTTTACAACATCAATTAGAAATACTGCAAAAAACTCTAACCAACGTAAGGAGACAAACCAATATAAAGAGATAAAAAGCGATATAAGCCAATGGCGAATCGGTTAACAACGTTAATTACCAGTACACTACCCGATATAGATACAATCAGCATTTATTAAGCGCACGCAATGCGCAGGCGCATCACGCTGACCGGCCGATGGCGACGTGTATAAATTGCTCAATTTGGATCGGAGCAAATGGTACATTAAATTATTATCGCTTATCGTGAACGTATACGCTTGCGCTTCCTCGGTACGCAATGCGAGGCGCCGCGGGGGCCGGCTGCGCATCATCATATTAGTAACAGGTTACATTTTATTGTTCAATTATTTTCAGGAGAGCCTTTATAAAATGCATATCTTTGCATAAGTTGACTGACTGACATCTTAAGCCTTTTCGAGCAAATTAATGAGTTGATTGAGCATGTGAAACCTTCTGGTTTCTGGATTTAATTACTCGTATTGAAACTGTAAAGCTAAGACTCTATTAAAGCACAGATGAGTGAAGCGAAGATGAGTTTTCATAAATTTGACGTAGATAGATAGAGTAAAACGGGCTGCCGAATGTATGATAACACATACCTGCTCCGCTCCTGCCTTCTACAATGGAGTGAGAGCACATAGCCGATGTAAGGTAATAAGAAAGATCGTGATTACTTTTTCTCTTATAATAATGATATCTATCTATTTTGGGAAAATCTCGGGAGGAAATTCAATTCACAATTCATCACATATTCAAAAGAAGATACTGACTGGCTAAGATGCCCAAACCCAACTATGTTCCACAGAGAGCGGAGGCGTGAATCTTTGAAAAACTCCAATGAGATACAAGGATATACAAACAAGGATCCGGACCATCACAGGACTTAATATTGCACAAATTAAGCACGTTATTGTGACAATTGAATCAGAATGTTGGTAAATGACCACTTCACAGCAATTTAACACATCAACTATTATGTTATGCAAGTAATGTAACCACTGGCTACTGACATACTCGTAGAGGCTTTCAATTTGTGAATTCATAACAATTTATATTCTCGGATATGTTACGATTTGTTAAATATATACACATACATAAGCTCTTCAAAAAAAAAAACATATATGTTTGTACGAATCATTAAGGTCTGTTTAGTGCTTAGGTATTTAGTCGTACAACAAACACACGAACAGAGAGGCAGAGTTACTGCAATAGTCACATTATAGTGTAAAATTTCAACCTTTAATTTAAATTTCCTAATTTGTTTGATTCAATTACTGTAGCTTTGAGATGCTTTCAACACTTGTAGTATTGAGCGCATGCTGTCACTCAGCTGCTGATACTGCACATCATCAGAGTCTTTCTGGTAACTCACTCATTCTCAGGAACATGACAACCTCCAGAGGTTTTTTTCTGGCTGCGTCGTTTCTACGGCCTATCTGATGAAAGCATACGATGTGTCTGAGATAAAGAAGCGAGTGAAGTGTGTAAGGACCGCGTCTTATGGCGCTCGGTTCTCACTGCCTACCCCGCAAGGGATTTGGCGTGAGGCTATAGATAGATATGTAGATTGAGTTTTTTATGCGGTTGTACCACGCAACGGCAGGTACAGGCAGACTCAAAGGTTAGTAATACAAAGGTGTCCTGCCCGAATCTAATTTCAGTGGTCGACAAAAAGTCGATTAGTGGGTGAACAGACTCCATATCAATAGCTTTACACTCGTCGAATTAATTAGGCGGGTACAGTGAGAGTAAGGCGTTGTGGCTCTACATCAAAGTAATATTGAAACAATCTTTAATAAAGACTGAAAGGTACGGTTCATCGCACAAATACTTATAATAATTATAATACATTTACAACCCTTGACAAATATTATTATTTGTTTATTTTTGTTTGTATGAAAACTCCCGTTGTCGTTATTATATAAGTTACTAAAAATCTGTAATGTAATTACAGTTTTTTACTATGTCGGGAGATAAATAGGCACAAAGGTCTCTTTTCAAGAAGCTGTGGACATTGCTGCTTGAACTCAACTGACAGTAGAAGTAGCGGTGGTTTCAAGAACTCACCCATATACAAAAAGTATGCCGCCATGGATATATGGCATGACATTGATATGGAGCAAAAAGGACCCGGATTGAGGTAACAAGTAAGTCGCCTTATGTTTTTATTTTTTATACAACTTCGGAAGGCATACAAGCATACGGTACACCTGATGTAAAGCGGTTACCGTAGCCTATCAACGCTTGTAATAATAAATAAATATTGTCGGACAAATTACACAGCGCCATCTAGCCCCAAAAGTAAGCGAAGCTTGTGTTATGGGTACTAGACAACTGATAAACATACGTAAATACATTTTTTTCTTTTTGTAAATACATAGAAAATACCCAGACCAAGACAAACAGACATGTTCATGCACACAAATGTTTGTACTGTGTGTGAATCAAACCCACGAGTGTTGGTGTCAAAGTAGCCTAACAACGTTTTTCACCACTGCGCCACCGAGCTCGTCATAATACGTAATACATTAAGTATCACTCGCGCGATGCCTCCTCTGCTGCTTACACAGCAACTCTTTAGGAGTTTACTGGTGACCCCACTCACACGTAGGAACACAACAACCCTCTAGGTAATTGTTATTTGGCTGCGGTTTTCTGTGAGGTGGAGGTACTTCCCCTGACGGGTTGCTTTGATACGACCTACCTCTCTTAAAACATCCAGACCAAGACAATCAGACATGTTCATGCACACAAATGTTTGTCTTGTGTGGGAATCGAACCCGCGAGCGTCAAAGTGGCGTCATTCACGACTGAGCCACCGAGCTCGTCAGAGCTAGTATGTGTAGCGGCTATCGTAGCCTGAGAATACCAGGATTACAAGGAGATCACTCACGCTTTGTCAACCCCGTTGCCAAAACGCAGCATCTTCTCCTGGGTTTAGTGACTTGATCTACTCATGGAAATACAAGTTGTGCACGCAAAATCCGCTGAAATAAATAGTAGCAAATCGCTTACACCTCTGCTGCTAGTCACATACAACACAACTACTTCTTAGGAGCTTATTGGCAGCCGTCACTCGCATAAATACAACGACCCTCCATGGAACGGTTGTTTATGGTTTTCTGTAAGGTAGAGATAAATCTTAAAAACACCCAGGCCTATACAAATAGACGTATTCATGCACACAAATATTTGTCTTCTGTGTGGGAATGGAACCCCGTATTTTATAGTCGGAAACAGTAGAGTTATTAGTTCGTAACACAGAAAGACGTATTTACAACTTTAATAGTCTATTATTGTATCGCAGAAAGAAATGTACAACACTTGATTATTTTCTTTTAATATTGCCTATTTAATTTGTACTAATATATCTAATATTAACTTGCAAGAATTTCTTTCGTACTAGATTTGAAAGAGGAAACGTTTTAGTTTGAAGCCAAGGGGGCTTCAAAACAATTGACTTAAGTTAGAGAACATTGTAGGAAAAATAAGCATTTACAAAATAATGCTGCATACTAAATTTTACAAGGATTTGGTGATTTATCTAGATGGAATCGTTGACAACGAATATATATACAGATATATAGGCAGCAATACTTTTTTAATCGAAACTTTCAGACTCTACTTACTTATGTTTATGAGCAAACATGTATCCGTCGAAATCTCGAAGTCGAACGATATCGCCTTGGATCACAAGTAAAAACTCGCCAGTAATTCTCCTGGTTTGATGAAGCGTGTTACGTAAATTAAGAGAGGCGGGGCGCATCAACGCAACCCTGTTGGGGAAGTACCTCCAATTGCACCCAAACAACAACTCTCTGGAGGGCACCATTTTAAGTTCCAGCGAATGCGATGGTATTACCAGTAAGATTCTAAGAAGCTGATATATTAGCAGTACGGGTGATAACGCGCTAGCGATACTTTCTGTGTCACAAGCGTGGATAGGCTACGATAACCACTTCACATCAGGTGACCCGCTGGCTTGTATGCCTCCCGATACTGTGTAAAAAAATCCATGTAGCTAATAAAAATAATGGCTTATCTTTACGTTACCGTAGTAAAAGAAAATCTAAACCTGGAATTCGAAGTTGTGTGAATGGTTTTTCACTACTGACAATCTTCTACCTCCTAGCGTTATCCCGTGTCCTAATCCATTACGATTGGTGGGTTTCGATTTGGCTATGATACTGATTATGACATAGAGCGACTGCCGTCAGACCTTCCCAGTCCAGCGAGAAAGCCAGACCATTCTAGGTAGGCTCTTAGGTTTGGTCACACGTTTATTGAAAAATACTAACTTAGACTTGCGAGTTTCCTTCACCGCCGAGCTAGCTATAATTACATATATGTGTACGTAAATCTGAAAAGGCGAATATATTGGTACATGCGTTATTATTATGATCATTATGCCAGGATTCGAACTGGGCACCTGTTGGTCAACAGGCCGGTACCTTATCCACTGGGCTATCACTGCTTGACCACTTTATTGATCAGATCATATTATAATAAAAATGTATAACTGCGTAATGCTAAATATGAATAAATAGAACTTGAAACAAAAGCAGGTATATCTATGTGCATGGTTTTTTTTAATATCAAAAATCTAATAAATAATTCCAGTACAGGTTTTCAGTACAACAATATTAAATATTAAATGGTAGTCTATTCCCACATTCAAAACACGTCTAGCTTGTATTAGACATCAACGCTAAGGCACTACAAGTTTTGGAAAATGAGTGTATTTAATGATTGCATTTGGAATCTAGAAAACAATTACCTATTTCGGTATAATTTTTCTACTTGTATAATTAATAATGATAGAAAAATTACACCGAACATAAAGTACATTCTATAAAAGTAGCGATTTCTATATTTTAAGTCAATTGCTATTATTATTCTATGTAATTGATAACCTAAATATATATAAATATGTGGATAAAGAACCGTTCTATTGGCCAACTGGTCCTTGGTTCAAATCCTGACATGACTAAATACATATAGGATTTACGTACATATTTGTAATAATCACTAGCTCAGCGGTAAAGGAAAAAATCGTGAGTAAACGTGCACGCCAAAGAAAGTATATTTCGACGTGCGACCTTACTTACCTAAGAAACGTCTGATTTTCCCTCCGGGTTGTAATCTGACGGCAGTCGCTGCATGTAAAAATCAGTATTTTCGCTAAATCCTTAGGCTTAGGTAGTGGACCCCACCGATCCTAATGGATTAGGAAACGGGATAACGCTAAGAAGAAGAGAAGACCAAACACAATTTTTTGATTTGTTTTTTTATGATACGAGGTTAACTGTGTTTCGATTGGTAATTTTTTGACATATGGACAGAGAAACAAATATAACAATATTTTATTAGCTACAAAATGGATTATTTTTTCTTTACTTGCGCTACAAAATCTTACTATTTGTCAAGTTTTGTGATCCTAGTTCAACTGTAGTAACCCCAAGTGTTTTCATTTCTGATATATGATACAGTACAAACATTTGTGTGCATGAACATGTCTGTTTGTCTTGGTCTGGGTATTTTCAATGTATAATAAGTATGTATTTACAAAAAAAATGTATTTACGTATGTTTATCAGTTGTCTAGTACCCATAGCACAAGCTTTGCTTACTTTGGGGCTAGGTGGCGCTGTGTAATTTGTCCGGCAATATTTATTTATTTATTTAAATGACGATTTTGGAACTTGTGTTATATGATCTTGATTACTGCCAAATTTCATAATACTGATATATATGCTACAAAGTATTGCCAAGGGTTCAATGAAATATAGAAATTCATTTCTTGTTGAGTTGAGGTAACAAATATCAGCTGAGGGGGAACGCGAAAGCGAAACTCCTTGTTTTGCAAGCAATCTTACGCTACGATAACAACTTCATATCAGGCGAGCCGTATGCTTGCTTGCAGACTGACTATAAATAACATAATTAAAAAACTGTTCAAATTCGGTAAAGGGTCAGTTTGACAATTTCAATATTCTGTTAGACTAATTGTAATTAATTTACATTTTTTTTTTATAAAAGTACTCAATAAAAATGGGAATTAGGGGAAGCAAACTAAACTATGTTTAAATCTTTATTATTTTTAATATTGTTTATAAGGGCACAGGGGTGGGCCAACCCGGCATCTGGTGGCCTGCTTTAATAAGAGCGGTATCCCGTGGAGACATTGTCCATGGTAATTTGTAGCTGGCATCACTTCTAAAACACCCAAATACGTATAGAGAATAACGTTATTTATTATTACAAATACCTACGGAACCCGCAACATGGCGTAGTGAGGCGAGGGTGCCATTGTGCACCTTTGTACCCTGGATACCGTGTCGGTTTATTAGTGTAATTTTCTGTTACATGCAGAATTAATTTTAGAATGAGTAAGCATCACAGATCACAGAAATCTGTGATCTGTGGTAAGCATAGATCTTTAATACAGGGTTTCAATCAATTTATGAGGGATACTCAGGGTGGATCATGACATACTACAATCTTATAACATATATGTTTAGATTGTTTTTTCTATTTTCAAGTTAAGACACTGATGTGTGCTGATGAAAATTGAAGTATTTAAACGAATCATTTTTTATTTATTTGCAGAATCATAGCTACTTAACTTACTTAATTAAAAATCATAATTTTCAAACGACGATAATAGTAAGTAAGTAAATATATTAATGCTTTAACGGCTAGAAGTTGTAATTCCTGTGCCGTGCCGCATATAAGACTGACATTACATTTGCGAAAAAATAAATAAAGATATATAACAATAAAATATTAATTAATTATCTTAAAGTAGACTATTTTTAACGGAAGTACGAACGCTTTGAACGCTTTGCAGCGTCCGTGGTCGCAGGAAAAAGTCTTTCCTGCGACCACGGACGCTGCAAAGCGTTCGAAACGTCAGGTTTCAACAAAATAAATAAAACACGCGATACTTCCGTTAAAAATAGTTTAATTTCAATGTGTAATAATCGCGAAAACCTAAGACAATACTATCTTAAAGTAGATTGAAAAAATACACATAAATGTTTACATAGATAACAATATACTAATAAATGTTGTCGGACAAATTACACAGCGCTATCCGGCTCCAAAGAAATTTATTATTACCTAATTTGATATAACAAATATTAGGTAAGTAATAAAATGAGAGAGCTATATTCGCTAGTATTAGAATAAGTATAACTTATTTCAACACAACAACAACACTTGCCTTGCCTTGACAATCTCTGGCTGTGCCGCATTTATCTCAACTCACTTACAAATTACAATTTTATACAGTACTCTCTTATAAGGGTAAAGGTATTTATTTGTATATAATTTTTTTTTTTAATAAATATTGTCGGACAAATTACACAGTGCCATCTAGCCCCAAAGTAAGCGACGCTTGTGTTATGGGTACTAGACAACTGATAAACATACGTAAATACATTTTTTTTTTGTAAAAACATACTTATCATACATAGAAAATACCCAGACCAAGACAAACAGGCATGTTCATGCACACAAATGTTTGTACTGTGTGCGAATCGAACCCACGAGCATTGGTGTCAAAGCAGCGTAACAACGCGTTTCACCACTGCGCCACCGAGCTCGTCAATAATGAATATGATGTTACACATTGGATTTTGGTGTAAAAGCTTTACATGTGACAAGAGTTCCGTTGTTCGGACATGTAGCAAGAATGCAGGAAAACAGAGTTACACAACAGATATACATAACAATGCGAACGCAGAAGGATGGAGGAGCCGAGGAAGGTCAAGACTTACGTAGCATGACCAAATTAATTGTGTTTTATCAGAAGGTGATGTCAGGGGCTCTAGAATCCATGGTGTGTGTATGAGAAGAGCTCACTCGCTTCTTTAACATTAATAATGTTAAAGAAGCGAGTGGGGTATGGAAGGACCAAGTCAGGTGGCGCTCGATTCTCTCTGACTACCCCACAAACATTTGATATGAAGTTATAGGGATAGTGGTCCCAGACGGGGTTTTTCGCCTCTACCTGCTGCACAAGTTACGTAACGTGAGATATCCTTAGATAACCCTTAGATTGCAGCATGAACTCGTTACCGAGATTTTTTGAAGTGTCTACGGCATAGGTTCCATAAGGGGTACGAATAGGTTATTAACGATGTCTATGGTACGACATTTATATTAAGTATAGTTTCAACGCAACCTTTACCACAAAGCTGGCTTCACGCTTGTTTGCAAAATAAGTATCGAATTGTTATACAAATATGGATGGGAATGACAAGATTAGGTATGATACATTTTAAGTGAAAATGAAAAACGTGGTACCAGCTGAATTAATTAGATTAAGGTTTGTGGCAAGTTTGTTTTTTTTACGGCCTACTCGATGTAAACGATTATTGACAAAGTCGTTATTAACCATTACGCCGCGTCAAAATGTTGTTTCTATATTTAATGACATGACATAAAAAACGGATGCTTCGCAGACAAATTGTACGCCGTGTATACCCGTATTTTAGAAAATGTTAATAGATTATATATATATATAGAAATGAGATTACTAAAATGGATTAAAATAAACAAATAATATAATTAGAAATTATGAATATTGAAGAAGGAAAAGTGAGGCTATCATTGGATTAAGGTGTATGGAAGAGAAGAAATTGCTGCAATCTGAGGTAAAACATGCAGAAAAAAACATGGAATATATTAACGGAACACCACTATACCAACCCTGACTAATACCACTGCAGAGATATGGGACTCCTTCAACCGAACGGGTTTTGAGCATACTCCACACTACTTAACTGTGAATTAGCGGACGCCAGTGTTGTCAAGCTGCCCGAAGACCACTAACTTAGCTTAACGACTGTTATGTAACGACAAGCCGGCTGTTGTCTTAACGTACCCTCCAAGGTAAATAAATAAATAATAATAAATATTGACGGACAAATTACACAGCGCCATCTAGCCCCAAAGTAAGCGAAGCTTGTGTTATGGGTACTAGACAACTGATAAACATACGTAAATACATTTTTTTTTTGTGAATACATGCTTATTATACATAGAAAATACCCAGACCAAGACAAACAGACATGTTTATGCACACAAATGTTTGTCCTGTGTGGGAATCGAACCCACAAGCATTGGTGTCAAAGTAGCGTAACAGCGCGTTTCACCACTGCGCCACCGAGCTCGTCAAAGGTACGGATAAGCTCGAAATAGATAAACCCATCCACAGACAGGTTGCGTTTGACGTTGCTTAACCAGTGTGTACAGGTTACAATAACACGCGCAACTACGCTATTGAGCTCTCTATGTATGTGCCACTTTGCTAAGCATTTTAAGTTATTGATATTGAGATATATATAACCTTAGTACATAATTTACAGTCTTATAGTTGTAAGATACTACCATCTGGCCGTTGTTACGCTCGTATGGATCAAATTATCTCAGTAATAAGTACCCAATATTCCTCCCCAAGTCTCAATCTACCTTATTATTAAATCTTTTTCGTATGTTTGACCAACTAGTCCACGTTTTGAATCCTGGCATGTACCATTAAAAAATCGTGTTTATTAATTTAGTTAGGACATATTTGTAATTCTCCGTAGGTGTCCGCGGAAAACCGTACGTCCAAGAAATTATGTTTCGAAATACGTGTGACCTAAGAAAGGTCTTGCTTGCCCACTGAGTTGTGGTGATATGACGACAGTCGTTCTGTGTAAAAATCAAGTATCTTCGCCAAATCCTTAGGCTTGGGTACAGAGCTCGCCGATCCTGATGGATTAGGAAACAGAATAATGCTAAGAATAAGATGAAGATAGGCTTAATTTTGCACGCATTTGTAATATTAATGTGGGTACTAACTTCTGTCTGCGACTTTGCCTACGTTAGGATCCTAATCTTAGTTAATAATTAGACTACTTTTTTGCAGTTTTAAACATCATGTCGCCTCTTTACCAAAATGAACATCATTGTTCATGACATTATGGAGAAATTGACATAAATTAAATATAATAAAATACACCACTGCATCCAATTAGAATCGTCTTACAAGAATAACCCATCGCCATTTCATGCTGGTGGTAATGTGCGCACGTAACGATAGCAAAACCCTATTACATAAACGATCAGATGCCATTATAAACGCAAAAACATATTGCGTGAGAAAAGTATCTCTGTTTCAATTTATTAAATTAATCACGAACCTTCGTGCACTGAATGAAAATAAATTGTGGTAAAAAATCCAAAAGTTGTATGCGAGAGCGTGCAGCCCCCGCCTCCCATGCTTGAGAGTCTCCGAGCCAATCCGACCTGCGATACATGGAGGCGTGACTCCATACATGCACTCACGAGGCTTGTTCTTTTTTTACGAAATAATTACTATACTGGAGCGGAATGTCAAATTAATTATATCAATTATTTTCGGCGCACTGCGTAGCCACGTCACGTTTAGAATTATAATTGGTCATGGGATACTGTATAACTTGTTTGTGTTTTTAGAAACGCAATGAGTAAGCAACACCATCGATGTTACGAATAAATGATACGCGCGTAACATTGGTTATTGAATTGGATTTTTTTCATTTTAATGCAGTGATTATATTTTATTTTGACGAGCTCGGTGGCGCCGTGGTTATTAATGCTACTTTGACACCAACGCTAAAGTTCGATTCCTACTAGAACAATTTGTGTGCATGAGCATATCTTTTTGTCTTGGATATTTTTAGGAGAGGTACGATGCATCAAAACAGCGCGTCTTAATCCACTTCACAGAAAACCACAGCCGAATAACAACCCCCTGGAGGGTTGTTGTGTTCCTGTGAGTGAGCCAGGTTAACAGTAAGCTCCTAAAGAGTAGCTGTAACAGCAAGGGTGGTATCGCAATCAATATATATTAAGGAGTATTACTTATGTGTTACAAACGATCATAGGTGACCACTTCCCATCAGGTGGGCAGTATGTTTGTATGCCTCCCGACGTAGTATAAAAAATATATTTGTTCAGGACGTTTACGAAAAACTACTTTCTAAAACGATTTATATTGATCGGAATTGAAGCTGGCTGCTGGTGAAGATAATAGGACTAAACACAATTCAACTCCGTTTTAGCAAAATTATTGTCGAAATTGAAAAATACTACCATTGAAATTGAAATGTCATAGAATTTAGTCTCATAAGTAATCCTAATCCCATAGGTTTTGGCTCCAAATATCGGTAGGTATTAATCAGTGATCATGTCATCAACTCATTCGATAGAGCTATAAAGAAGCCGGTATGTAATTCTTCGTCTAATTTGCTAGGCTTACTACATTAAGCGGTCCGTTTACTTGTTTGTCACCGGATATGATTATACGTGTCATAATGAAACCGTACTTTCACTAATAGAAAACTACATCATCCCTGAGGGCTATAGACTATTTTTAATTTAGAGTTATTTTATAAAACTTAAAAAGTCGTACTATAGGCAGCAGCTAGTGCCTATGTAGTGTTAATAATTATTAAGTAAGTTTTCATAATAAAATATTTAAAGTAAATGGTTAGCAATGGAGACCTTAACGCCAAGGGTTGTGAGTTCTATTTCTGCGCGAAACAAACATTTGTGTGCATGAACATATCTATTTGTTTTGATCGGGATTTTTCTATTTATTATAAGTCTTCTTCTTATAATGTCATCACATTTCCTACCAATACAGAAGGTAAACCAAGGTAACCTTGCATAGGGTAGAACACACATCTTCGGAAATAATAATTCTTGGATTATTTCTTCCGAGCTCCTCTCGATGTTTTCCTTCACCTTTCGATGTATATAAATATGTACATAAATTCGAAAACACGAATTTAGTGGTATATGCCCTCGCCATTATTGAACTGAATCCTGATGAGGGAACCGGTCCGTTAATAAGCCAGTTCCTTATCCACTATCTCTGCTACAATTTTCTATGCCTTATAAATATGACCGACACAAAGAAAAAGTACCTATTAGCATATATTCATCAGTTGTTTAGTACCTATGGCACTAACTTTGGTTGGGACTTGATGGCGTTGTGCAATTTGTATTGAACCATTCATTTGATTATATTGTTTCACTTTGTTTTTTCGTATTCAGTCATATTTGAACAATGAATACAATTTTAAAATAATAATACATTATCTTATTTGAAAATTAAATCTTAAGTGTGACATCAAGAAAAACTTAACAGCTAAAACGTACTTAATTTCTAGTAATATAATATAACGCGCCATATTGTTGTTAAAAGAGATTAAGAGTCAAAATTTATCAAGTACCTACTTCCAAAACAATATTCTTCCGAATAATTCGACAAAGAAATAAATCTTAGCTAATGAACATTTTGGCAATATTTATGGCAAGCAATAACGGCTTTCATAACTGATATAATAATTGTAGAGCACCAAGCGTTTCGGAAAAATAAGCTACGCGTAAGCGCTACACGAGATCGCAGCGTGACGCGTATTAAATTAAAAGCGACGACATGTGTTTTCCTTCCCACAGGAAAATACATTAGCTGAAACATTTCCCGGCCGTCGACTTTCTCTATCGCACCCGCTCGCCTGGCGCTACGATCGAAAGGAGTGTCCGAGATGGCGCCCTCGAACTGACGGCGACCTTTCAACGTAAATCCGATAAAGCGAACACATTATAGCACCAACACAAAGAAATTTTCTTCTTCGCGTTCTCATTTAACTAAACTTATTGCTCTTTCTAGCATCTAATAAGACTGTGAGTGCGAGCGAGATGATCGTATGCTCCGACCTCCGCGTCAAAAGCGGCATCATTGGATGAAAAAGTGTCCGCCGTCCCGCCCTTCTCTCTGCTTGTAGGGCTGCGTTCGCGCCTTCGGGCCCGGTTTGTACAAAATATTTTCTAAGAAGCAGTATGTCGGCGGTGTCGAGGGGCGGCGACGCGGGAGCCCGCAGTCATGCTGAGAACCTCAGCGGAGTCAGTGGACACACGTCGCGAAGCTTTTCACCGGTGCGAGAAAAAATCAACTCGTGACAATTTGTCCAAAAACCTTATGTCGCCGGCGACACGCAACTACGCCGCAGAATACGGCTGTGAAATAGAAACGAGATTGTTATAACGACGCGCCAATTTCTGTGATAGCTATTGCATTACTTACATGAGGATACTGAAATATATTTTAGATATTATAAGCATACGTTGAGTGAAGTGTTTTGATATATTCCTGTGCTACGAAACTAACTAGTGATTTGGTCTACATTAGCAAAACTGAAGACTGGATTATCACTTACAGTCAAGTAAGAATTCTTTCGTATATGCCGTATACCTATGTTAAGAAGAGGTGGTATATATACAGTATCTTTATGTTATATATTAATTATTATAATAACGATGCACAGAGACTAGAAAGCGATAAAGGAGAAGTAAATTTTTACCCCGACCCTAAATAAATGTACAAACTATTATAGGTAGGTGCAGCAATCAAATAAATCAACCATGATTTATATTTGAATGGTTTTGTATAATCTAAAGCCGAACTTGAATATCTCAAGTTGTAGTTAGTCAACCAATCAATCTTATGTCGCATTCTAGACTATTTAAAAATATTATTTTTTCACTTGAGATAAAACAACTCCATATCCCTCATCTGCCACATTCATGTACATCTTCTGACATGGGCCTCCTTTACAGCCTTCAGCCCAGCCCCTCTTATCAGTAATCCATCGTTAGGATGACTGGCTCATTCGTCGTCATGCGGTTTTCCATACAAGCGAGCTTCTAGTCCATCGCGTTTGTAACAATCCCTCTTGCAGTATGCCTTGCGCATCTTAATGGCTACATAGATAAGCATTACGTTTCTTACCCAGCTGTGTGTTGCATTGTCTTGACCTGCGAAAATCTCGCTGTCCCAAAAACACCTATATTTTTGTGAGATGGTGACTTTTTCGACCGTTCTATTGGTGGGAGATGTAATCTTATTACAATATATCCGGCACGGCTGGATATATAGATTAAACAACCTGTATTTTTTAATATTGAGCATTGTCCTACACAATAAAGTATTAACTTGCATGTCCTTATGTAGACACATCCTTTCTTTTCCATCCTTTAATAGCTTTAATCGTTTATGTCCTATTTAATCATTCATCAAAAATTGAATCTGCTGGCAGTAGAAAGTGTATGTATTGAAATATTGGTCGTAGTTTTAATCTTAAGTGAGTCACCTGAATTTTCTACATAATTTCAACACGCTATAAATTGTGTCTGTAAACAACTCAATACATAAAAGTGTATATAAATATCAAGATAACATAGTGACAATAGCCATCATAAATATGAAATATACTTTTTTATTGTTAGCTTCGCTTGAATAGTTTCTGAAAATAACTTGAGAATATGTTTAGGTAATTGTTTGTATCTGTAAAATTGCAATTAGTAACACGATGATAATTATAACGTAAATAAATACTAATGTATTCATTGGCTAATTTATTGGACACTAATAGGAATAGCAACAAAACAAGTTTAAAACCCGTCTTTGCGTTTACGTACGTTACACTTCCTCATCTCCTTAATTAAACTCTAACACAGTCTAACAAACAAACAAACGTACCGACAGATTAATTAAAGTTATTGCTTTTGTATTTTTGGTTCGAGTTAGCAGACTTTAAGTATAGTTAACTAACTTTGAATTAAGAATAATTGTAAAAAATAGATTACATTCTCCAAGAGTACAGTTAAATTTCGAAATAACCTAAATTCCACATTTTTTGTTTAGACTTTATGCTAAAAAAATACCTAATTAAAATACACTTCACGGTTAAAAAATACAACATTATAATAACGTCTTCATACAACACTCAATTTGAAATAATGTTAACTAACTACCTACTTACATCTGTCTACAAGTGTCGTGTAAAATATGACAGACAATTTGAGCCCTGTCTTCGGAAAGGAAAATGTTATTACATTGTGAAAATTAACGAAAGTTGTCCAACATTTTTTTTTCTACTTATATGTTATAAGTGATACCTCAAAACAACATCGCAGCTAAAAAAACGTTACGTGTATATGAAATAATTGAGTTATATGTCGTTATAAAGTGCTACAAGATTATAAATGACCTATTTTCATTACATATGAATTGAGAGAGAATTGATATATGTGACATCTCTTCTTCTGCATAGCGTTATTCTTTTTTCTAATCCTAGAATTGACGGGGTCCGCTATCTACGTCTAAGGATTTGGGGAAGATATTGATTTTTACATAGTGCGACTATCGTCAGACCTCCACAACCCAGAGGGGAAACCAGACCTTTCTTAGGTTAGGTCGCACGTCTTTCGAAATATAATTTCTTGAACATACGCTTTTCCTCACGATGTTTTCCTTCACCGCCGAGCAAGTGGTAACTAGAAATATGTACATAAATCCGAAAATACGAATTTAGCGGTACCATGCCTGATACACCAAGATTCGAACCTGGGATCGTACTTTAGATAATGGGTTGGTTCTTTATCCACTGAAATATCATTGTTGTCATTCACTTTATGTAGTATTCTACACATATATTGAATACACGATAGGTACTGAACATCGGCATCGGATGCATCAAAATTACGAGTATAAACTTAACACCAAGATTTATCTATTTATCTAAAGATAAGAAAATGTAAGAATTAAATTTTTAGTGAATATAATTTTATTATGACTGCTATGAAAATGTATAGAGTTCTTTCTAGTAATATAAGATATCATTTCATTTACTTGTATGACAAAATGCTCTGTCTACGGCACGGCAAGTTGCAGGGCACGCAGTGGGAACCTAGCGCTATGTGATACGGTCCTGACATAGCTCACTCGCTTCCTTATAATTCATAGCTTATTTAATGCACACTCGTCGGTCGCTAAGGCAGCTAGCATCACATACCAATAACACACGACCAATTTTCTATTAGTGAAGTTTTGGCTTTCTTCGGGTTCGCGTTGTGTAGGTCGGTCTGTGTATGTCTGTTTTGTCATTTTGTCCTCATGGTTTCTATATGTCCAAACCAACGGAGCATGCCTCTTCTTATCTAAACATCGATACTCTCTCTCAAACTAGGTTTCTTACAGTTTCGGCAGTCTGATTTAACTCATTCATAAAACGGAAATTCTAATCAATAATTTGGTATCGTCGAGAGTATTCAAAATAGAATAAAACAGTGACCAAGAAACTGAGAAAATAGACTGTCTGTACGACTGTGTATCAATATACGGTTAAAAATGTAAGCTAAATGAATAATCGGATCTTGATTCAAGTTGGTACTTAATTGTGAAAATCTATGATAATCTCCTGAAACTTCTTATGACTTAAATATTAAAAGGGATTTAATACGCATAATTGTAAGAGTTCTATACATCTCAGAAAGGCTAAGAGGGAATATTATGATATTTACACATTAAATGTAACATTAGTCGAATATAAGAAAATTTGTTAACTTCTGAACCTCTTTACTCCTACACAGAGCTATGTTTTGTTTATATGATTTGAAATGCTTTCAAAAGTGTATTGAAGTTTTGTCAAGTTTTATACAAAAGATTTTCCCCTAGTAAGTATACATTGAATTATTGGACAAGAGCATGTAGCTCCATGCTCAGTATAGGTATGTTCGTTAACTAATAGAATAAATTTCAAGCTTTATTGCAAAATAATAGTGTTATAAAATAATAGTATTTTAATCATGCAATGTAATTTAAATTCGAAATTTATTTTATAAAATTTTAAATGTTCAAAATAGCGTTTTATCCAGTTAAATATATTAAATGTAAATATGAATAAAAATATTACTACACTGTTGAATAATGATATACAAAATGAATATACATCTCTCTTTAAAATTTGATTATTTCCTAATGGGATTTCGGCGAATTCTGGCTTTAACTGCATTAACTGCTTTTGTAGTTCTAACAGCCACAATCTCTAATGGTCTTCAACAGAGGAAGTGTTGATATATCTGTCAATAGTACGATATATGAACATACGGCTGATACGTAGCTTTTGAATGTTTTGAACATGACCGACGGCTCCATACCCACTTAGTGCAAGACAATCACTGCAATCCTATTTTCTTTAACACCCGATTCCATATTGTAGTTTCATAATAAACACGAAAAAAATATGTCGAACGGCGGGAAATCCAAAGAAGTTTTTATAAAATATATATACGCATACATAACAAACGCGTTCCAAATTCAAAATAATTAAAGAGTTGAAAAAATGAAAAGTTTCTATGTAACAGTATTTATAGCTAGACTAGTTATTTATAATATAAAAAAATGAATAACAATAACAAATTTATTTTCCACTCCAAAGACCGGTCTCTACTCGTACCAAAGCAGAGATTTGTGGAGAAGAAATATGTTTGCTTGGCAGCCCGCTTCGGGGTCTATGAAATTACATCAATTCTGTGAAAATATGTCTCTCCCAACATCTCTGCCATGGTGGAGTCCGGTGTTCCTTAGTGTTAGTTACTATTTTTCATTTCATCCCATTTTTAATGTAGGTACAGTGAATGCGGCTACATTTTTTTTTATACAACGTCGGGAGGCATTCAAGCATACTGTTCACCTGATGTAAAGCAGTTACTGTAGTCTATTAACGCTTGTAACATATATCACTCGCGTGACGCCTCCTCTGCTGCTTACACAGCAACTCCTTAAGAGCTTATTGGTGAACTCACTCACACGCAGGAACACAACAACCCTCTAGGGAGTTTTTATTAGGCTTGCGGGCCCAGGCGGCCCTTTTTTAATGCGCCCTACCTCTCTTAAAACATCCAGACCAAGACAAACAGACATGTTCATGTACACAAATGTTTGTCTTGTATGGGAATCGAACCCACGAGCGTTGGTGTCAAAGTCGCGTCTTTCACGACTGAGCCACCGACTCGTCATTGTCATTATTTACATTAAAAATGAGATGTATTGCAAAAGTAGTATTTATTAGTAATATAAATATTAATAGGTATTTTTGTAGAGTATAGTTATCATTGATATGTAGGGTTTAAGAGAGTTGTGAGAGGCGCATTACAGCAACCCGGGTTTTTGGGAGTTGTTATGTTAGCGAAGAAAGAAGGGTAGAGATGAACGTGCGATATGTGTTGTATTTCGAGCATTCATAACTTACTGTAACCACTTTCCATCGTGTGGGACGTATACTTATATGCCTCCCGACGCGACGTTGCATATAAAATAATAGCACAGATTTTATTGTTGTGCGCACTCTAAAAATGAGTATATATGAACAGATCAACTACAAAATATTAATCTCTTTTTTAGGGTTCCGTAGTAAACCAGGAACTCTTATAGTTTCGCCATGTCCTTCTGTCCTGTCTGTCTGTCCGTCCGTCCGCGGCCTAACTCAGAGACGTTTGATACTAGAAAACTGTAGTTTGGCCAAGTGTCCGTAACCCCCCGCCTCAAACAAATACCTAGGTCATTTCATAGTATTATCTATATATATCATATATGAATTCATATTTAGTGTGGACTTAATATTCATATACGTTTAATGCCCCTTCTGCTAACGTCGTAACAACCCACAGCATAGTCAGTATCAAAAAAAAATGCGTTTAATGTGTCGTGGATTTTATTCCACTTTGGATATATTTTTTTTTATATTGTCGGACAAATGACACAGCGCCATCTAGCCCCAAAGTAAGCAAAGCTTGTGTTATGGGTACTAGACAACTGATAAACACACGTAAATACATTTTTTTTGTAAATACATACTTATTATACATTGAAAATACCCAGACCAAGACAAACATGTCCATGCACACAAATGTTTGTACTGTGTGGGAATCGAACCCACGAGCGTTGGTGTTAAAGTAGCGTAACAACGCGTTTCACCACTGCGCCACCGAGCTCATCGATATTATTTAAATCGGTATGTTATATGTATATAGTAAAGTTTAGTTTTGAATGTTAAAAAAAAGCAATAGGCTCGATTTCCTATTATTTTAGGCAACTATCTATTTTTTTGCAAGCAAGCAAAGCGAAGCAGATACGGAACCCTACACAGTGCGTGGCCCAACATGCACTTGGCTGGTTTTTTATTTTACATACGACGACTGTACCGAGAAAGTATAAATATGTATTTAGGGTGATAAACAATTGTTTGTGTATCGGCGTGGTTAATGTTTGTTAGAATTTCCTTCAAAATAGGTACTTTTTATACATCGCCGAGAGGCATACAAATACATATACGACCCACCTGATGTAAAGCGGTTATCGTAACCTATAAACTTTTGCGTCTTTGCTGCTAACACAGCAACTCCTTAGGAGCTTAGTGGTGACCTCACTCACACGCAGGAACACAGCAACACTCCCGAGAGTTGTTATTTGGCTGCGGTTGTCTGTGAGGTGGAGGTAGGTACTTCTCCAGACGAAATGCTTTGATGCGACTTACCTCTCTTAAAACACCCAGACCAAGACAAACAGACATGTTCTTCCACACAAACGTTTGTTCTATATGAGAACTGAACCCACGTGCGTGGTGTCAAAGTAACAGCGCGTTTCACTATGCGCCACCGAGCTCGTCAAAATTTGAATATCGTTTATCCATTATTTGTTTAGCTTATTTTGACAACCACATAATTATAGTTTCTATTTAATAAGTATATCAAATAATAAATAATAATAATTTAATTGTAATAATAAATATGTATGTTATATATTTTTTAAGTCCGTGATCCTATGAGAAATTTCTCTCTACATTATAAAGTTTATTTTTTAAATGGCAAATGTGGCAAGACGCAGCTAAGGAAACTTTTGATGTATTAGACACTTTTGAATAATGAACGCTGCGAATTTTAATTAATGTTTTTATGATTATTTTGTTGGATTACAAAATTTATTGTGATATTCCCGGTATAATACTTTGATTTTAAATAGGTAAATTATTCATAATTGTAGAAGATAAGCTTTGTGAATTGTAAAGCTGTGTTGGTGATTTAAAATAGAAAAAAAATATACTTACGATTAGATTTTCAACAGCAAATTTTACGGTGTATTGTCAGCGAAAGAATTACAACTATTACAAGCATCAGTGCAGGGCGTATATAACATTATTTTCAAACTTCCTATTTGATGAATTTGGTGGCACAGTGGTGGATGACGCGACTTTGACACCAACGCTCGTGAGTTCGCGTGAATTCCCAAACAGGACAAGCATTAGCGTGCATCAACACGTTTGTTTGTCTTGGTCTGGATGATGCAAAGAGAGGTAATGCGCATCTGAGGAAGTACCTCCACCTCACAGAAAACCGCAGCCAAATAACAACTCCCTAGAGGGTTGTTGTATTCCTGCGTGTGAGTGAGGCAGTAAGCTCCTAAGGAGATGCTGTGTTAACAGCAGAGATGGCGTCGTGCGATTGATACTTAATGTATTACAAGTGTTCATAGGCTACGGTAACCGCTTTATATAAGGTGAGCCCTATGATTGTATGCCCCCCGAGATTGTCTAAAAAAACTTACATAAACAATATATCTTGTGTTCATGTAATAAACGACAAATTACGCTGCAAAAATGCAAAGTTTAAGATACTTGCATAAGTTAAGATTTATATATAGTTCATACATAGGTACTACTTATTTATATTTACTTGCGCTTGCGCATCCTTTTGACAAAACAAGGACTGTGGGACTCTAAAGAAGCGTTCAACTAAATATAACAGGTTTTCCATTTAGGCAATTTATCTCCACATAAAGATCTATTAGACAAGTACTGCACAACTAGAAAACTAATAGGATTATGACTAATTCCTTAAAACTGTAGAAATAGTATGTGAGCCAGCTGCAAAAATCGTGGCCAAGTGACATTTACAGTTAGAAAATAAACTTTACTTATAATATTGAGGGCGTAGAGTAGAAAATTGTTTGGTAAATCAATTTGGAGATCCGAAAGCGTTTCATTTTTAATCCTATTGCTCCATGTCAGCCTGTAGATATCTGTCAACCCGTTGCTTTGTGATGAAGCGGCTACGCTACGGGGAGTCGCACAGATAATGTAAAGATTAGATGGCAATCTGAAAGAACGACATTGTTTAACGGACCAGGTAGGCCCTCGCTGTTGTGTTGAACCTCGCTGACTTCAAGTGGTTTAAACAATACACAAACAACATTATTTTCCAACTAAGGCGATTAGATATACGCCCAAAACGTGCAAATCTTTGATTGACACTTGAAATAATGTTCACTGGGCGTAACGCTAACGCTATTTATGTACACTTAATAGACCTACATAATCGGTAAAAATACAAATGAATTTGAAAATTGGGTTCTGAATGGATCGTTATGGAACTTTGCTAAATACCCATTTGAGTAGAATGGCTAGCTACTTAATTGCAAAACTTTTAACATATGTTTAGTTAAATATGTTTATAAAGAAAAAAAGACAAAAAGGCATCAAAGAAAAATATTTAAAACCTTATCAATAAATATAACGAACAAGCACACATTAATACACCTTCAAAGTAGACACATAAATAACAAGCAGCGTAACGTTTTTACCCTGTATAAACTCAGAATACAGTCTGTATTCTGAGTGTATAAACTCTATAAGAAAAAAATACATTTTTGCCAGTAGGAGTACCTATTAGTTTTAAAGGGATGCGAGATAATAAAGTGGTCGCACCGTCCCCAGTTAGCCACGGTGGAACAGGTTTTATCATTCATAAAACTATTTTAATAAACTATCGATGCTAAACCCTGGCCATAAAAGAGATTGGAGCCAACCTAACAAATAAACTAAAATTAAATATACACGACTACAATCCAAATTTTTGTCTCAGGCGTATAAAAATGTCCTATAAATTTACCCACAGTTTAATTTAATGTCCAAAAGTAACTGCCTCACTTTTTTTTATTTATAAATAAAATATTCGTCGCCGGTTATGGGTGCACGAAGGTGTATTATTATTTTGAAAAATGGCTTTGAATTTGTCTCGGGCTGTGAGCGTGTTTTGTTGGTGCACCTCTACTTCGAGAACAGCTGTATTTGATAAAATTATAAGAACGAAATTAACGGGATTCATTTGTTTTTCGACAGGGTCATCTCAATCGAAAGGGTGATGGTGTCAAATCCAAAGTCCTGTGCAGCTACGTGATAAGTTTGGCCGCGGAGATCCGGCCAGCGCGCGTCGGCGACGGCGCGTTCGGGAACATCGACAATAGCGGGGTAGACCCGCCGCGTGGATGGTGGCGGGCGAATGGGGCTATGCGCCGGCGTCGGCCACCCCCGCCATGAACGCTTTCCTCGAGACCAACCACGCACATCTCGCCTCCTATGGGCTGAAGATGTCACCGCAACCGGGATGCGGCGTCGGCGCTCAGCACCGCGCCGCGGCGCCGCATCCCCCGCCTCCACACCATCCGCCTCACTACCAGCCCTACCCATTGCACACGTATCAAACGGGGTATCTGCGTGAGTACAGCGGTTGCGGCGAGCTATTTCCTCAACAGCCTCTAGAGCAGAGCTGGGACTGGCGAGGTGACGTGCACTACCAGGGCGGCGCGCCACCGCTCGTCCCGCACGCTCACGCGCATGCACCTCACGCGTTCCTCCGGTACGTGCGCGCTCCTCCGCGACGTGATATGCGATGCCAATGGCTGGACCCTGAACAACCACCACCGCGTAAAATGTGTAATAAACTTTTTTCGAGTATGCACGAGATAGTGACTCATCTGTTAAGTTAAATTACAATATCAGAATGATGATTTGAGTCTTTTTAAACACTGTAAAATTTTACCAATTCACCAAAAAATACACTATACTATGTTAAAAGAAAATTATTTTAAACTTGACTTTCATCGTAAAGTGGAATGCGCTGTATTCACACGAGCAATAGCACAAAACCGGCTGCAAACATCACGCGCCACCAACGTGTATGGCGAGAGAACGACGCGTTATATTGTACCGCGCTTAATTAATAAACTACCACCTGATTTAAATAAAAATCTTGTTAGGAATAATATAAAATATAAATTAAAAAAGTACTTTTTAGACAATTTAAGTAGTCAAACAATTTAATTTCACTTAAGAACTTGAATAAAAACTATTTATACTACATGATTATTGTTATTTATTATCTGAAATAAAATAAATCTTAATTAAATTAATTCATATTTACCGTATACTTAGTTGCTTATTGTATGTGTATGTATTATTTATGTTACTCACTTATATCCTAATATATGTCTTCGAACGTACTTGCCCGGTACACTACAAGTACTTAACTACAACAATGAATCTCATTGTTGTAGTTAAGTACTCACTATTCTATAGTATTCTTATTTTACATTGTATCATTGCATTTGCGTCAAACCTCAGTGGTTTATAAAATGCATTAATATTGTTTTTATAAAATGTTTATGTAAACTGGTATAATAAATAAATAAATAAATAATAATCTGACTGTAGAACACGTTGGTGGACCCGAGTGCACGACTCACGCGTGCTTTTGGCAGGGCTGTTCGAGGAACGGCCGGCCATTCAAAGCGAAGTACAAGTTAGTGAACCATATCCGCGTACATACTGGAGAGAAACCCTTCCCCTGTCCCTTTCCAGGCTGTGGAAAAGTGTTTGCAAGATCAGAAAACCTCAAGATTCATAAAAGAACGCATACCGGTAAGCAATAATTTATCTTCTTATATCTCATGTTTGTGATCATAATTGGTATGGCATGCAATCAACGTCGTAGCATACTCCCACTTCATGTGTAGTGATTTAAAGTTACTAAAGCAGAATTGATTCGTCACGTTTAGAAGTCAAGGATAAATATTTCACGTCCGGTAGTGGCATAGTAAGACGTCATATCCATTGAAGCGCATGAGTGTTGATCTGCCGAAACATTTCAATTCTCATTAATTCATAATGAACTGCCCCCCGCAGTCGAGCGTGGGCGCCCTCTGGTGCCGTACCGCAAGCACGCCTCCACAATAACCGAACCACCGAAGCAGCTACAATGACTTCAGACACAACAAACTCGCGTCAAAGAGATCCTTGTTACACGATCTCTGGTCACAAACAACAGAACTAACGGGCGCACTAAAATGTCTTCTGTCGACTTGTGAAGTCCGTTTCTCAGTAATGCTACAAAAACGTTCCAAGTCAGAGCTCTGAGAGCTCCATTTTTCAATGTTACAAAAGTCCAAAGATCCATCTGAACTCGGTACATTGGATAAAAAAAACTCATAAATTAAAATGTCCAGTTGCGTTCGCCTCGTTGTCCCTCTCGCACGCTGTAGTATTGTTACAGGTTAAAGTATTGGTATTTTAAATATCGATTTTAAGGGAATAGTCCAAGAATTCTATGAACAGATGGTTTTATATTTTTTTAATGACCGTCACAGTTTACTATTGCGTCCAGACTTTTGTCCTGTGCACCCGTCCTCCATTATCTCATACGGGCTTTTGAATAGAGATTGCCTTTTTGTGGACAAGTTAAAGAATTGTTTTATGGTCGGCTATAAATTAACTTCGAAGGCTCCGTGATACAATATTGGGTTTGTGCTTAATTATTATTAATATACAATATAAGTACGAAAACTGGGATCTGTTATTTTACTGCTTATTATATCTTACACATAAGATTCGATGTGTGTATATACTTATGTTCCTCATAGACTCAAAAACGGCCAAACCGATTTTGATGTAATGTTCAGGGAATCATCGGTTTAGCCCAGCGGGTGAAACTGTGTTTGGTCGTGATCGAATCACCCATATGAAGCCGAGGCGGGCCGCTAGTTTTATATTATATCTTATTGCAATCGAGTATAGGTTTTGCGTGATGTGAAACTAGGGAGTACAACGTGCAATAAAGGTTGATTTTGACTCTAATGTTGATTGCTTGACTTCATCCTAAGTCTAAGAAGTCAGTTTCACTTTTACATGTTTCCATACCGCAAAAGGTGAATAGGCAACCTTACAAAATCATTTTCTAACCCGTTAAATTAATAAAAACCCGTCAGCCCACTGTCATTATGTAGTACTTCAATAAATCTCGAATAAAACATATCAGGTACTATACTACTCAACTGCGAGTGCACAGACATCATTCTATCCTCCATGATCCAAGATCAACACCCCAGGTGTTGATCATGAAATTAGGCAAGAAGCAAGATCTTGTAGCATAATTTTAAAATTGCGATTTCGAATATTATATTATATGTATGTGTTTGTTTTGATATGAGATTACTTAAGGTTAAATAACACCTAGAAGGAAAAATGTATATGCGCAAATGTAAATACAAAATCACCATCTCTCAGTATGATAAGAAGGGATTCATCTTAAAATTGCCATTTAATAATAACTCGTAATAACGAGAAAGTAGTGTTGTTGATCCTACAACAACACTACTTTCTCGTGTCATACCTTCTAAAGCCTACTGTATTTTGTAATACATATAGCTACGAATTTGAAAGAAATTGGTTTTTAGATATTAACTTAAAGGTGCAGTAATATTTTTGAAGCACAAAAGACTTGAACCTGCTAAATATGACAGTACCTACTAGGCGAAGAAACACTACTTTGAAATGATCTTAGAAAAAGTACCTAAGTCTTAAATGCAAATACAGAGAGCCCGATGCGCAAGTCGTACTTGCATTTGACCAGGTTTTTGATAAAAAAGAGTTTTGTTTTTTCCTTAACATCGAAACTTTCCCAAAATTATACAATATCATCAAAGAAAAAGAAAAAGAAAAGTATAAACAAAACAAAAACAAACAAAGTCGCTCGTTAAAAGTCAGTAAAAGTATAACTTTTTAACTCCTCATCACTACAATTGATTTTTACAAAGACTTCTATGTATACTACTGTAGTATACATAGAAGTCTTTGGATTTTTACAAAATGATCATGGAACTCAATTCGAATCTCAACTGAATTATTAAAATAGTTTCAGCCATTCTCGGTGATATATAAAATCATGATATCGCTCCTGAAAGCTTATTCACAAATATAGAGCTATATCCGAGGTAAATACGTCAAGTACATTTGTCCACACTTAGGTGCTTAAGTCAAATAATAATTAATTTTCTTATAATTTTATTTATATATTGTAGTAATAACACAAGACACACACATATCTATAAATTTAACAAGATACAGTGTTATATCTTATATACCAGTTATAATATTTTAACTACTTATTTTCCAAATTTGCCACCACTTTTTATCTATTTTAATAAAATATGATGTTAGCAAAAACATAATTAATAGAACACTATCCAACTCGATTAAAACGCCTCTGAGATATCGGGGAACATATATAACACATGCGTATTATGTAAGTTCCGCCAGTTTTGAATTCGGCTAAAATTCATACATCACTCAATCATAATTCAATATATAACAACTCATACTAATACATACATACGTTTCTGAAATATTACCCACTCACTGCTACCGAATTTTCTTTAATTTGTGACTAACCCACAACGTGAAACAGATATTTTTATTGGAGAGTGTAAACTGATACTTTGTGATATCAGTAGCATTTCATATACAATCTTAAGTTACCTTACCCAGGTCTGATATGTAATATTTGAACATTATTGATTACCGGAATATAAATAAGTCATGAAGATAATGATGAAAATTAAAATTAATAAAAAATTGCACGGATACTCAGGAATTTCCACCACCTCCTTTCTCTCTTTGTGTTTTGCTTTAACGTAAAAGCACTCTGTACGAATGTAGAACAAAAGTAAAGTTTTTTAATATACACCGTCGGGCATACAAACATACGTTCCACCTGAAGTAAAATGGTTACTGTAGCCTATGACCGCTTGCAACACATTGAGTATCGCTCGCTCATTGCTACCTCTGTTACTAGCACTGTAACTCCTTAGGAGCTTACTGGTACTTAGTTTCACTTAACCTCATTGACTCGCAGGAACATAACAACCCCCGAGGGAATTATATGGCTGCGTTTTTCAGTGAGGTGGAGGTTCTTCTCCAGACGACCTGCTTTGATGGGCTTTACCTCTCCTAAAATACCCAGATCATAGCAAACAGACATGTTCATGCACACAAATGTTTCTCCTGTATGAAAATCAAATACACGAGGGTTGGTGTTAAAGTGGCCATTCCTTTACCGAGCTCGTCAGAAAAAGGGAGTAATAGTGAATAGCTAAATATTTAATTGTGGTAGGTGGTTGTATTACACTGGTTTTATTAAATAACACTAGAATAATTAAACATAATAACATACTTAATAATAATAATGACATCATCACCTAATAATACCACCTTTGATAGAATTTCTATTGCAGATTTAGTGATTACTTTTAAAGGTGATTACTTTTTATTTACAATTTGCCATTGCCTTATAAAGACGTGCGAATAACAATGATGTAATGAGGCAGGGCCCGAGGCAGTGTGACGCGGCTGACACGGCCGTGCGCCCGAGCGCCATAACCCGCCGGCGGCCACCGCCTACTAACACCAGATTACCTTATTCTCACTTCAAAACATTTACAAACGTTTATTTAAAAGTGTTTGACACGAGACACATCTAATTTTGAGACTAACGTAAACGATACAGTTAAAGGCCATAAAACTGTAATGATACCAAATGCTCATTGAGCGCATAAGTAGAGTAGAGATTATACTTTATTTTCAGTGAGAGAGATACAATCAGAAGTTTGTCTTGCAAAACTCCCCTTAAAAGATGCATTTGTTCCAATATATGTTTACGCAAATTTTCTATGTATTTTCTCGTAGTTGTTTATATGTTTACTATAATTAAAACTAGAATGAAATATAACTAAACAAAATGTCGTGACACATAAGTTCAATTGTAAAACAGTGAATGATCTTCAATAATAGCAATTCTAAACCATTGTTACCGCAAACAAGCAATGATTACGTTAAAATATAATCTTCAATTTTCCCTGAAAATGTAAATCTCCCTACTTACACTTCTACTTTCCCTTCTTGTCACCCCACTTTTTCTTTTCGGTGTTGAATTGATTGTAAATATTCATACAAAATTCACCCCATTCAACATTCAATACATAAATTCAATATCTAAAAATTTCAAATAGATGTTTATTAGACTACTTACACAGTGTTTTGTTTACCGCTTTACAATTCAAGCCAAGCCAACAAATTATACCATTTACGTGGCAAAAAGCGTACATCTTGCCTGATTTCTCTCCTCTCTGTTCTCGCATGTCAACTAAGGCTCTATCTTCGGTAGTTCCGAGGTTGCTTTTGTTGAAAATTGTACATATATCCTCGTTTCCCTTCATAAGAGATCGAATTATAAAAAACCTAAAACTTATTAGTTTTGTAGAATATTTATAGAAATTTTATTTTTGTGTATCTACAAAATATTTTTTCTGAACAATGTCGTACCCGATTAGATACAAATTCTTTCTTGTTTGACATCTACACACTCCCTGAGTACTGTACTTTACATTTTCAATAAGTCTTGTCTTCGACTAGCAGTTCCCTGGTCACTCCCACAGGGTTTCTCTTTTTTAGATATTCCATTAGTATGTAAGTTTATCGGTTTCGAATACACTAACATACATTTCATATACATATATATCGCGCGATACCACCTCTGCTGATAACACAGCACCTTCTTAGAGGCTTTCTGATAACCTCACTCACTCTCAGAAATACCTAGTGGTATTTCTCCCTCCAGGAAGTTTCTTTTTGGCTGCAGTTTTCTGTGAGATGGAGGTGCTTCCCTAGTCGGGCTGAATTGAGGCGCCCCACATGTCTTATTTACCAGAATCATTGAAAAAATATTTCTTAATTTGAATCATTCTGACGTTGCTTTCCGCAGGCTATAAAAATTCGATATCATCATTCCGTGCCAAGCAAAACAGCAAGCAAGAATGCAAGCACTATTTTGTATGAAAACCGATACTCACACTTGCATATTTGAAAATAACCTCAATCAAAATTTATTCATGGTCTCTTTGTATGCACTTCAGCGCGGCGTAAGCGTTAGGGTGGTTACAACGGGGTGCAGTACAATGCGGTAATGACGATATGATTTGGACCGGTGAAGACGTCCCCCGGCTATCAAGCGCAGTCCTCGGCTAATATGCCGTATAAAATGACGCTTTCAAAATATTTTGCAAACAATACAGCGCCCTCTCGCCCCTGTGCGTTGCGGCCGATCGCTCCGTCGAATGCAGCCGCGAGCTCCGTAGTCAATAGCTAGGTACTATAAACAAACAATATTGAACAGACTCTCGATATGAAATCGTTTATTAACCCTGTATTATACGTTTATTGGCGATTTAAATGTATTAACAACAAAACTATCTCGTTGCATAGAAACATACCTACAATCTAACGTTTATTAGTGTCCGATTGTTGAAAATTTTGAGAAAACGTGAATGAATTTCTTTTCAACTTTTTTCTGCTGTTTACATTTATTTTCTTTGTAACTAAGCTTATCAAAAAAAATTGGGTAGTCAATAGCTACTAAACTAAAAAATAGCAGTTGCCAAACAGAGGACAAATAGGCAATTGTGTATAACTGGGTAGGTTTCTGGATGGTTTAGATTCACAATTTGGCCCGATAGCAGGCGCTACAATTGGGTTCTGTATTTTTTTTATATAGGGCACGACAACGTCTGTATGTGTACGTACACTTTGTGTATAAACCATAGAGCAATGATGATCTTATACATCATTATAGAGAATTGTCAGAATGATTTTTCCAAGCACATACAAAACAAAATATTTTTTTTTTATTATTTTGACTTACAACAAATAGTCTGCGTATATAAACTAGCTACTGCATGCAATCACTCTGCGTTTCTCAAGCCTTACGCTAGTGACCTAAATTTTATGCGTGATTGAAACTTAATCTCGAAAATACAAACATAATTTTTCACATTTATTCAACATGAATAAATATATATATATTTGTGTTATGCCTATGTATCAAAACTATCATGAAATTAAAAAAAAATACGTAGATAAGTAAGGAGGATCTTACCTATTTTACAAAAATTTGGTATATCTGATATACTCTATATAAAATATCAAATTTTAGAAATATAACCTAATTTCCTATATGGCGAACTCGTATATGATAATGTCGTAACCCTATAATAGGTCGCTACATTATAAAAGGTGTTTATATGAGCCGGGAACATCTGTCCCGGATTGATAAATCGTATAAAAAATATCACTACACAATCCTCTCGATGTGTGTGTATGATGTGTATGTGTGCACAGAGGGGATATCACCCGGCAAATGGAGCGTTAAGAAAACTCTGTCATCGAGTTTCTATCTATATCTTCACACCAAGTCCTTACCGGGGTAGGCATCCTTACTATCAAATACTATTTTCAAATATTTAATTGAGTTAGTACACACTTATTACTATCGTTATTAGTAAGGGCACTTCAGATAAAGTTTATAAAGGATAGTTAGAACTACAGTCATTTTTTTATACTTACAAGATAGATAGGGAGGCACACAAACATATGGTCCATCTGATGTAAAGATCGGATTACCGCAGTCTATAAATGTTTGTAATACATGAAGTATCACTCGCACGACGCCATCTCTGTTGCTAACACAGCAAGACTAGTCAGCAAGTTAGCTAAGACAGCAAGACAGAGTTTGCCGGTGGCTCACTTACTCACAGGAACAGAACAATTATCCTCCAGGGAATTGTTAGTTGGCTGCTGTTTTTGTCAGGTACAGGTACTTCCTTGGAATACTTTGTATGCTTCCTCCATCAGTTAGTTCATGCCAACTAGCGGTAGCCGGTACCTACGCATCTACTACCAATTAGTAGTTGTTTGCCATTGCATAATGGTACTGCACCCTCCGTTACCACTATGTGAAGTATCGCATAATGGTAACGGAGGTTGGGTACCTGCCAGCGCTAGTTCGCATTAATGAACTAATAGAAGAAATGCAAACAAAGTAATGTAGAAATTATTACCTACTTGTAAAATTTCTCCAAAATTCACTCTAGTTCTTTTTATGTGATTCTTGTACAAGATGAGCGGACGACAGGTTGACGAATATAATATATTTTATCAGTATGTTAGGCTATAACAATCCTATAATCGCACAATTATCTTATATTATTTTGTTCTAAGATATTAGATGAGTACACGATGTTTATTTCTATAAATAAATATTAGAATTAAAATTCAACGATTTAAGTGTGTGTATTGAAATATCTATTTATAAATAATGTTAAAAAATTAACTATTGTGTTTATTGTTTTTAGCACAATGTATTAGCATATGAATCTCGAACAGAACCACAAAGAAAAATATAGAAAAAATCTAGGATTTATTCATTAAAATTTTGTTCTCTTGTCATTTTAAATAATTTTGCCTGAGAATACTAGAACCCCGAAAATTTACGGCATAAAAGTATCCCAGACTTTGCTGAAATATTTTATTCACGTGCCAAATTTCATCTAGTGTTTGTTCATCATTGAGTTTTATATAATCTCGCATCTACTTTCATTAATTGAGAGATATTCGATAGTATAGCCGTGTAAAAACAAACGATTATGAACTGGGCGTGGCTGAGCCATCGCACCCTCGGCACGCTCACAAAGAATACGCGTATGTTAAATCAGCCCACATGAAAATAACGTACTCATGCACACATGCACACTTGCTACCCTAAACGTATTCGACATTGTTGCTTTCAGAGACAATAAGAATGTAAAGCGCTTTATTTTTTTGCCTTCTTTGTCACTACTATCCCTCGGCGCATTACTGACGACGCGTCATTGAGGTGATGACACCCGATTCCGTGACACATATGTTGTCTTATATGGACCAATTTTAAGGGTTACATTATTAATAAAAGAGAAAGTTTCACAAATAAATTACATCGATGTCCGAACAACGCTCTTTGCTTAGAAAAAAATATTCAACATTGAAGCAAAGACACTTTGTCGCGGACGCTGAGCATTCTTTTGAGGACAAACGTGAAAATTGTTTTTATTTTATCGGGAATTTGCCAAATGTCAAAGAGATGGTGCGAACAGGATTCGGGAGTGCAAGCAAAAACCGCTGTCATGATTCCAAGCCAGAGTCAAACCGCATTGGCCGTCGAGCGGTCGATTCGGCGTTGTTAAATCCAACATGTCGAATACCATTAGACGACACGCATCTCGCATCGATAATCAGCATCCAGCAATTAGTTCATTACTAAGTCGCATCAATAATAACTCGGTAATGTTTTATAAATATCGCTACTGATTGCCAACGGTTTATACGTTTATACGTCTCATTAATATATTATGCATTACAGCTGTGATTAAAAACTAAATCCACTTAGTAATACGTTTACGTGATTGACTGTTTGCTCCATAATTTATTGCTAATGCCGTAGTTACATTCTAAACAGAATTCGAGACGCATTCTAAACCGTACCACCCGCATCGAGACAGGATGCTTAATGAATTAGTTTTCTTTGCAGCTTTTCTTAACTACAATATTCCAACGATCCCATATTTGTAGAGGTAATTTATTAAGTGGTTTTTAAATCAAATAACGTTGAATAAGATAAGCATCTTGATTCTACAATCAATCAAATGTATCAGCAATCGAGCAAGTAATCGGGAATTCATCCAAACTATTACCAATATCCGCTCGACCCGCCCATCTCAATCCATTGAGTAGTGAAATATCTACTAGCATCTATTTCACGTTTCAATTTATTAATTTAATGTGTATTCTGTTGCATCTTTGATGTACTACTTAATTAGTAACCGAAACTATAGCGGCAAAGAAATTGAGTACGCTCTACAAAGTGAGCAAATGAGTAATTTCATCTTGCTGGAAAGGCTACTCACGTAGAGTTCTTTTTCCATTTTTGGGCGGGAATACTAAGATAGAAGTTTCGCCCTTGTAGCTCGGACGAGACAAGTTGTGAGAACTATTGACGAATCCAAGCTTATAAAAGTTTTGGAATATTAAGTCTTAGGAGAAGATCGGGCTGTAGTCAACGGAATTGTATGTATGTATATGTTCACGAAAGGTCCCCTGCGAGCTGTATTGTGTATTGAAGTGTCGGTAACGCATGAGTGACACCCCTGGTGTTGCAAATGCCCATAGTCTACGGTGACTGTTTAGCATCAGGCAGGACGTATGCTTGATTGCTACCTTAGCGGTATAAAAAAAATATGCGAGTTATTTCATACCGTACCAACAGTGCCTTTCAATCACACTATTCGCTATGTATGGACAGGTAATTCACCCTATTCATTTGAATCGAGGAACTTGATGGCATCATTGCGAGTGTCTCTCTCTAATCGGGCATGCAGGTTAAGCATCGTCGATCGTCGTGGAGAAGATTGAGATAGATAAACCAATAGTGGGGCTGCCCACTATTGGTTTATCTATCTCAATCTTCTCCACGGAGGGCACAATAAGCCGTCGGTTGCGACACTTGTCGATAGATGACAGTCGTTAACCTAAATCGGTGACCTTCAGGTTATTTTATTGCAACATTATTGCTTACGTAAAAACAAAACCAACACTGGTTACTTGAATCCGTGCAGTTGATATGGATTAAAACTAGAAAGGTAGCCTACTGTATGATTCAGAAGTGCTGGTTTCTCCCACGAATTATCTAGTTGTGGAATGGACACCATCTTTACATCGCCTGATGCCTATCATGAGAGCCTTATGATCATCAGGAGCATCAGTCAATGACAACTTGATAACAGGTAATAATTATTAACGTTTTTACATGACACTACCCTATCGGATTATTCAAAAAGGACGTTAAAGAATATTTTTCAGTATAAGCAAAGCCGCTAAGCGCGATTGATGCCCATGTTGACCTTTATACTGAAATAACAGGCATCAGGTGGTCGTATGTTTGTCTGCTATGTCAGTGATATAAAAAAAAATATTAGGTTAATATATTTAGAGATAGGGCAAGTCAAATCACTAAGTCACACAATACAAGACGTCCAAGGCTAGTCCTAACGCCACATAAATTGTGCGCGGTTGCAATGTAACAATAGTCGGGAACCACGGGCTGCGCCAGTGTCGGTCCTGCCTACGCCTCTCGCCCTTCCTATCTTATTACCATCATTTCTTCTGACACTTTACTATCTACGTTTGTATTTTATAATGACAGCAGTGTTTTTGTCTATTATAAGGTGCATAACAATTGTGCATAAGTGTTTATAGTTAATTCAATCGTAGGTCATTAGAAGTGACAATGATGTGCATTATGATACATTTGATAGAGTTAGATTCTGTTATGATATGTTCTCTATTTATCTATCTATAACTTCACGCCAAATTCCTTGTAGGTACCGAACCGAGCGCTACGTGACTCGATCCTTACGTACCTCACTCGCTTCTTTAACATTCATTGCTCTTTTCATGCACGCTCGCCGGTTTCTAGGGCTCCTGACTTCACCTTCTGATAGAACACGATCAATTTGATCATGGTAGGTAAGTCTTGGCCTTCCTCGGCTCCTACATCCTTCAACTTTTGCATTGTATATCTGCTTCGTCATTCTTTCATCCCGGATTCTTGATATTTTTTAATTGCACAGAATCTAATATTAAAAACAAAGAACATGTGTATTTTTAAAATGAGTAATAATTATTCTTTCTGCAATAAAATATTGAGAATAATAACACAATACCGAAACTTAATTCTATAGTGCTTGAGAAAACTACATGAATAGATTCCTTGTTAAATTAAATGAGCTATCAGCCGTTTTGAATGAGCCGACAAAAAAATTTGCTCTTTAAGGCGTCTAACTGTGCGGATTCCTTCGTCTTGTAGGGCGGTGGCTCTCGCTGCATGATTCATATGTTTTTTCGCCGACACCTTGTCGGTATCAATATGTATGGCGGTGTGTGACTCCTGTGATATTGCCGACAAGGTGACAATGATGCCACGAACACCCCAAGCGACCTGTCCTTTATAGGCTTCCTCGAATAATGAACTATGTGATTGAAGTATTGAAAGGATTTAAGATGCCTTGACGTAAAAACAAAACCATTTTTTGTTACAAACATACCCTTCTACATGTAGTAAAACGAGAAACACCACCCACAACAGTCATGTGTGAATTTTTGCGTTGATTCAGAATACGAGTGGAATTATCCAAAATAGCTTTAAAAAGGTTTCAACAACACGAGAAAGCTTGAAAAGTCATTACCAGGAATTCGTGTGTTTTGAGAAACAACCAGTTGAGAATGCGCAAGCTTGCATTGCCAGAGGAACACCTGGCTCGTCAATTATATAACAATTCATTTTTTTTTTTAATTCGTCTGCCATTTTTACCATGTTTCTTAAGAGATAGAAACGGTGTTCCTGAACATTCCTATTCTACTTTTTTATGCTGAATCCGAATCTGAAGTCAAAATTCGAATATTCGAAAAAAAACTCACACACAGACAAACATATAGATTTCATATAGGAACGGTGTTCCTGAAAAGGTGAGAAATTAGAAACCCTAGCGGAGCCGCATTCATTCTATTCACGTATCGAGCACAACACTAGAGTCGGTGTAATTAATGAAATTAAATTGGTTACATTCGGCGTTCATTATATGAGGATAATATAATTATTTGTAGCGCCACATGACTCGGTCCTTACACACCTCACTCGCTTCTTTAATATTCATACCTCTGTTATTACTCACTCACTGGCTCCTAGGGCCATAATAAACTGAACTAATACCAATATTTACTGTAATTATAATAGCATTTTATCGTATTTTTCTTTTTTTACTAAAGCAATATGTACCGAATATGTGATCATGGACATTCGCCTTTTACTCACTCACTGGCTCCTAGGGCCATAATAAACTGAACTAATACCAATATTTACTGTAATTATAATAGCATTTTATCGTATTTTTCTTTTTTTACTAAAGCAATATGTACCGAATATGTGATCATGGACATTCGCCGTAGGCAAAAGGTAAAGTTGTCTCGCACGACTGTTTTAGCGAAGTATAAGGGTCTAGTTTTATAGGCGAATTCTCCTAAACAACGATTTTATGGCGTCGAGAAGTGAAAATGTAAACATTATGTCCCAATAATCACAAATGGCACTATCCTCATAACAAAATAATCAAATGTGATGAATTTAAATGTAATACGTTAATGTAACTTTCAATATAAAATAAGTGTAATAAATAATAAATAAATATTCTCGGACAAATTACACAGCGCCACCTAGCCCCAAAGTAAGCGAAGCTTGTGTTATGGGTGCTAGACAACTGATAAACATACGTAAATACATTTTTTTTTGTAAATACATACTTATTATACATAGTAAATACCCAGACTAAGACAAACAGACATGTTCATGCACACAAATGTTTGTTCTGTGTGGGAATCGAACCCACGAGCGTTGGTGTCAAAGTAGCGTAACAGCGCGTTTCACCACTGCGCCACCGAGCTCGTCAATATAAAATAAGTATTCCTTTTTTATACAACATCGTATCCAAGTGTCCGTTGTAACTCGGTTTCAGCATTCCGCTCGTTGAACACTATCGCTAAAAAACTTGCGTCGTCCATGCTTTCTCGGATAACAATCGAAATGTTAACATGACAATAAGAAGAAAACTTTTCAACAACAGCCACCTTTTATGTAATTTAAAAGAATTTTTTACTCGACATCGAGGATTCTTCTAAAAAGTCAAGATGCCTAGAAACCGGCGAGCGTTTATGAGAACTATGAATGTTGAAGAAGTGAATGAGGTGCGTAGGGAACTCTGCCTTGGACTTGCCGGGTGGATATTGATAGGTAGATAGTGAGGTTCTAAAACCAACTCTGTAAATGCTTTGTTCGATCAATGTTTGATCTCAAATTATAATAAGTACTGTCTGTTGTCCGCTTCTTCGCTAATAATATCGCGATGATGATTGGCTCTTCTCCGGGTCTCCAGACTACCTCAGTATCAAAATTTAGTCATAAAAACTAAACGAGCAGACAGATAGTCACTTGTGCATTCATTACAATAGGGTTCATTAATTTGTGAAACTTTATTAATTTGTTTTCATGATTGTAGTTGTGTTTTTAAACTCCTTGCATGCCAATCAAGAGTACATCTGCTGTAAAATAAATATTACGGTAGACATACAAGCTGACCTCCACATATACTAGTACCTATCACTTCCTTAAAAATAATGTGCAACAAAAACATTAATCACCAAATTCATAAACATTTATTTTGAAATTTTATTTATGATGCTAACACCGGTATAGAGAGAAATATCCCCTCTATTTATAAATATGGAAAACTGCAAATTATACATTTATCCATGTTTTATACCAAATCTGTAGTTGTGAAAAATATGTTAATTCATCTCGAGAAAAAATCAAAATACTTTGCATATTCTTTACTTTCCTTGTGGGTGACAAAAATGATTTAAACAAAAAAAAATGTATAATTGGAATAAAAGAACAAGCAATAAATAGCAATAAAAAACAACAATATACAATATACAAATAGCACCAGTCAGACTGACCTTTGGCCGGCTTGTTATTTATATAAATATCGGCTATTAAGCATATGGTTCGCATAGTGTGAAACGGTTACCGTAGTCTATAAACATTTACACATAGCTTTCGTTTGAGCGTGAATTCCCACTGGTCTGTTAACGTAGTAACACTTCAGAGTCGCTTCAGTGACCAGTCACGCCTACGCCAATGGAATACAGCAATTAACATACGACTTCTTACATCCGATCTTCTTAATGTGCAGGTACTAGTAGTTCACTGTTCTATTTGTTCAAGACCGCTATGCCTTACCTCTCTTTTGCCACAACAACAGCAGCTGTTGGCAGCATAGATAACAGAAACAACGGGTGCACCGCATACAGGTAACGGTGATTTTGGTTCTAAACATGATGGTGCGTTACTCATATTAATTCTAGTCTTAATTTCAGTCCCAGTACTGGAATAAATCATAACAATAGATTTATTCCAATTTGGCAGACTGTACCAGATTTAAAGAATGTATGGCACTCGTAGAATGTGGGCGCGTCACACGAGGAACAACAAAAATTAAAGACTTCAAATAAAAACAAAACCAGCTATTAATATTCGTTAGAAATATTGGTTTGTCCCAAAAATGTGCCCGGGGGCTGAAACACGATCTGACGTGGGCGTAGAGCGTAGAGTGGACACTGCCGGCTGGGCCGTATATATTTTATTTAGATAATTTATTGGTCAGCTTAAGTGCAATAATAATATACCTTTAAGATGTTTTAACTAGCGAATTCACGTGGTCAACACGTCACAAATCATAATGCGTTTCACCTTTTACAACAATTAGAATGCAGCTAAAGTTAGAGGAATGGAAAAAAATACCATAAATATAGCTGACATTAAAAAAATAACAGGATAACGTTATAATAAAACTTACACATCACATCAAATAAGCACACCAAATATATATAATAACTACAGAGATATTTGTGAGAATATATTATGATTAAACCGCTAATTCCCTTAAGCGCACCGATAACCACGTAAGACATTCGATATTAAAATCCAGTGAGTTTCCCAGACATGTTTCCGTGATGAGCGTTCAAACAGACAGAAAAACAACAGACACACAATTCAAAATAATATTGATATAGCTTCTATTTGATATCAGGAATAAAAGTCCAAACATTTGACATTTTAATTATATGCATAGAATCTGTGAAAAAACATAAATAAGATAAATTATTGTTCATAAAGTCAAATTAGCATTGATCACAATGCATTATTTTAATTTTTACACGTTAGTACGTCTTAGGAAAATGTAAATGTTCTAGATCTACTTTGTTCTTCAGGCATTTTTGCATCAATTTCAAAAAAGGTTTTGTTATTATATAAGATTTTTTATATCGTCGTAAAAAAAACCGCGCGTCCGATGAGTCTGAAGAGATGAGAGTGAAGGTTTGACTTCGCTGAAGCTAGTTCAGGGTTTAACTTAGTTATGGTTAAACTTTAATGGTTAACTTAAGTAATTATGAAAATTATGTTTGTAACTTCTAGCATTAGCATTATTAGCCCTATATGGGACTATTTTAGTTTATTGAAGTTATATTGCCCTCATTGAAGTCGATGTTTGTACTAATATTGAAAACTGCTCAGCTAAAAACTCCGTTTAAAATTCAAGTATGTACCTTAATATTTGTGCATTTTAATGCCAATGCCTCATCGTATGCTTAATTCAATTATAATTAAAATGCGCGAAAAAATATATATAACAAGTAAAGGGGAAATCTTTTTTAAACAACAACTCATCATACTCCTACAATTCCACTACTACAACCTCCCTTTAACTAAAGTGATGAATAGTAATGCTCTATTCGTTGCTGTTCATCACTTTTTAAAATCAAGACAAACTTTTTAAAATCTTCAGAGTTAGCCGGCTTGACTCCGCTTATCAGATCTCATATGAAGCAGAGATCCTGGTAACAAACCGCGCGAATAGTCTCAGATATTTGCTAATAATCATTACTTACCTATACCAAAGTATGCTGCATGGAGTGACAGATATTATTAGTTACCGATACTTAGAAACATATAATAAGACTGTGTTAATAGAACTAAGTTTCTACATTCAATATAATAACTGTCCATTAGTCTGCATTTTTATTTATTGCATGCCATAACAAGTTGTGTTTTATTGCAATAGTTATGACGCTCTGTGGAGCAATTATGTAATATATTTGATATATCAACATTGTCTTAACTAAGTGATATTTTGTAGTTTGTGAACGAACTTTTGTTTCCTTTTATGAATTAAATAAAATGTAGGTCAAAACACAAGCTCTGTAAAAAAAAAAAAATTTATTCACAAAAATGGAGTAGTTAAAAGAATGCCAATGATATTCGTACATACAGCGATACTTCAAGCTAAACTGTTTAACCTCTGTACCGTTCTTGTGGTACACACAACAAGAGTAAAAATGGTGCTGCAAGTGTCTAACATGACTTGTCCCTATGTGTACGTAATATGGTATTACGGCATAGAAATATTACTAGAATGGAGAGCTGAGATGTAGGAATTATGTTTTCATCATCGGCATAAGTTTATCTAATACTCTATATTATCTTCAATATTAGTCTAATATTACTTAATTTATTTTTGGTAAATCCGTACACGTGGATATACCAAAACAGCCCTTTGTTATTTGAGCTCTCCGTAATATGCGCATATACGGTATAATTTTCACTATAGTGTGTAAAAGTATGCCTCATATACATGAGGCGAATGATTTTAAATATATATATAAAATCGGCGCATTCCAGAGATTACTTCCAAGTAATAATCCAATACATGTTTATACATCTCTTTTTTCACGGGTTTTAATCCCAGTCATTTGATAGGCATGCGCGGGGATATGAATCCAACGCGTAGAGGCCCCTTCGAAAATAATGATGTAATGTATTATAACCACCGTTACCTGCTTCAGGGGATATTAATGGGATAATATACCCATGAACAGGTCACGGCAGGTATTGGGACTATTGGAAATATGTCGGAAAAAAGCGGGCTAGTAAAATGAGATCTTGAGGTTTTATCGGAACTGGGCTATTGCAGAAGAGAGGCGGACGCCTGCCATAACTATTATAATCTGATGTTACTTAATAATACAAGTATAGATATCGGTTATGATAATGGCATATCCACACATTGCTCATCGGACATCCGTATATCTCCATATAGTCTCGTCCGTAGGTAGACCCCTATACCGAGAAATGAGATGCCAACGTGGACAATTAATAAAACGATTTTGTGCCAGTACCTTGAAATTGGGTATCTTTATTGTTCAACAAGAATACCTACTGCAGTTAAAACATGTTAGCTTTTTTTGTTACCCACATGAAGATAATTGATAATGCAAAGTTTACTAGAACGTTGATGGATAGCTGGCATTCACGTGATGTTCACACTTTTTTTTATCAACCTACCGACGTTGATAAAAAAAAGTGTGAACATCACGTGAATGCAATACAAGCATACGCCCCACCTGATGTAAAGCGGTTACTGCAGCCTATAATAGCTTGTGATACATTAATTATCACTCGCTCGATGCTATCTGAGGCAAAGAACATATGCGGCTCGCCTGGTGTGATGTAAGAGAAGATGCTAGAGGTTCTTTTTTATACAACATCAGGAGGCACATGCATACGATCCACCTGGTGTAAAGCGATTACCGTAGCATATGAATGCTTGGAACACGTTAAGTATAAGTAGTGCGATGTCACCTCTGCTGCTAACATAGGAGAGAGAAATCCTAACTCACGTACAGGAACAAAACAACCCTCCAGGGAGTTGTCATTTTGCTGCGATTTTCTGCGAAGTAGAGGTACCTATTTCCTCAGTCGGATATGTATTAATGGGCCCTACCTCTCTTATCTTATCTTTTTTTTATATACTACGTGGGGAGCCATACAAGCATACAGCCCACCTGATGTAAAACGGGTACCATAACCTATTAACGCTTGCGATATATTAAGTATCACTCGCACGATACCTCCTCTGCTGCTAACACAGCAACTCCTTAGGAGTTTACTAGTGACCTCACTAACACGTAGGAACACAACAACCCTCCTGTTGTTATTTGGCTGCGGTTTTCTGTGAGGTTGAGTTACTTCCTCGGAAGGGGAAACCTTCTCTAGTCGACTTAATAAATATAGTTATGTCATGCTGTCTCTTTTGTCAGAGAGAGAAATATGACAGTGAATTATTTAATACTGTCGAGAACCAAGTAAATGATAACTGAGCTGGGCTTCAAAATAAATGAAATCTTCTTCGTTTCATAATTATTAGGAAAATGTCTGAGTTTTTGATGAGCTCGGTGGCTCAGTCGTGAATGAGGCGACTTTGACACCAACGCTCGTGGGTTCGATTCCCACACAAGGCAAACATTTGTGTGCATGAACATGCCTGTTTGTCTTGGCCTCGATGTTTTAAGAGAGGTAGGGCGCATCAAAGCCGTCTGGGGAAGTACCTCCACCTCACAAAAACCGCAGCCAAATAACAACTCCTTAGAGGGCTGTTGTGTTCCTGCGTGTCAGTGAGGTCATCAGTAAGCTCCCAAGGAGTTGCTGAGTAAGCAGCAGAGGAGGCATCGTACGAGTGATACTTAATATATCGCAAGCGTTAATAGGCTGCGGTACCCGTTTTACATCAGGTTGGGCATATGCTTGTATGGCTTCCCACGTAGTATATATAAAAAAAAAGATAAGATAAGAGAGGTAGGGCCCATTAATACATATCCGATTGAGGAAATAGGTACCTCTACTTCGCAGAAAATCGCAGCAAAATGACATCTCCCTGAAGGGTTGTTTTGTTCCTGTACGTGAGTTAGGATTTCTCTCTCCTGTGTTAGCAGCAGAGGTGACATCGCACGACTGATACTTAACGTGTTCCAAGCATTCATAGGCTACGGTAATCGCTTTACGCCAGGTGGATCGTATGCATGTGCCTCTTGATGTTGTATAAAAAAGAACCTCTAGCATCTTCTCTGACATCACACCAGGCGAGCCGCATATGTTCTTTGCCTCAGATATAGTATAAAAAATATTAGACTTAATAAATATCGACGACATATTTTTAAAAACAAGCAGTCATACTCTTAGTTCAATTATTCTTATGGCTACGTGGTCTCCTTAGGTACGCAGAAACACACGTTATCTGATTATTTTCCTTGTACTCGCTCTTCCAAAGTTCCCATAGTGTCTGACGATAAACTGTAGTTCAAGGCACCTGCCTCGTAATAATAACTACAAAAAGACGCACACGGCTACGCTCGTCAATCCTTACGTCAGGTTTTGACAGCCCTAACCGGCATCATCGCCCGGCCGCGGGAAGAATAACCAAAAATACACTTTGATTTCTGAAAATATTATAAAGAATAAAGCAGGTATCCGTTCAACTGCCTGGCCTACAAATTATCCACATTTTAAAGGCGTATCGACCTTGGGGCCAGGATTTAACATGGTGACAATTGTGTAAAATGTTTTGATTTTTAACGTCATTCATACATACGGCCCACAATTATCGCAGCTTATGGATGCTATGTGCCTACATTCCTAAAACAGATGTTATAAACAATATAGCCGTACATCGAAGATTCGTGACGAGACTGAAATGTAAATGGTCCACGAGGCGCCGTCGAAGTGCTGCTCCGTGTGCCAAGATGCCACGACGAACTTATCACAGTCTCGCATCTACGACTAAGAGAATTGGTCTCTGTACATATCACATCGAGAACTATTTTTTAGTTTTACTGAATTTTGTATACCGTTTCTACTGGTTAAGGTTAAGTCTGTTTCTACGGGCACCTTCGTTTAAAATCGTACTTCATCAACGAAAGTATTAATGAAACTTAGACGATGAGCAATTTCTTATAAAGTTAATTCAATGTTTCCACAAAACTTTTTCACACTTTCACACCTTATGTTTTATTTACTACTACTGGCAATCTCACTCACTAGCTGAAACACAACAGATCCTCAGAGGATATTACTGCAGCTCCACATAACCTTATTAGGATATTCCCAAATATAATACTGTCCCAGTGGTCCAAGTAGCCACCCTGCTTCCCTTTACCTAGAACCATGTTTGCCAGTTGGTTGAGTATATAGCGGGACGGTGAGCTTGACTTGGCTCTAAAGTGAAGATGAGTAGAAGGTTTATTCTCAGTTGAATATAGGTACGTTATTGTCCATAGAGCTGACCAATGATGATGATGGAATTCATTAAATTTAAAGAGACTGAAGTCTATGTCATGTCATAGTCTACGAATTTTGTAAACATTATTTCGATTTCGTATCAATCAGCTTATGTTTGTTACAACACTCCTTAGATTTTAGTCATAATTTTGACAGTTACAAAGTAAAATTAGTGAGTTACTACAAAATTTCTTTTATCTATCTATTTTATTATCTTCAATATTATTTCAGTACTTTACAATCTGGACCTTGTTTTAAAGAAATATCTACGGCACACTACAGTCGTCTTTTTATTCATGTCTTCGTTCATGAACTATGATTTTATTTTACGATAGCGCTAGCTCAATGCAGGACCCGTCATAAGCATACCCTTATAAAATACATTTACAAAGACCTGATTAGGTTAATATTCCAAAAACAAATTCCAGTAATTTGCATACCTAATAAACAATTTCAATCTGGCACCCACTGGCACCCAATCTCACTAACCGAATCTCTAAAATATTATAATAGGTACCTTACGTTTCAGTCACACGTTCTCAGCAGATAGCTATCAGAGCAAAACGGATAGTATTTTCTCAAGTGAGCTAGAACAATCGTGTACACGGTTTAATTTACTCGTGAACGGGTAGACGAGTAAATATATTATTTTATCTTTCCGTAGAGGGGGAAATAAACGATCCGCCAGTCGCCAGGTCCAGACAGTGGCATATTATATTAACTATCAAAGATTCGTAACTTTTTTAATCTACATTATTCTTTCTCAACTCAGATCGATCCGGCTCGTAACTTCATAGCGGTTTTATAGCCTCCTTGACAGACTAAGTTAAAACAGTCATAACTGCGTTCGTATAAAAAAATATTTATTTTATCTTTTTAATTGCAGTGCACAAATAAAAGTATTTCAGTGAATGAATTATCGTAATAAAGCAACCGGTTGTAAGTACACGGCCCGCTGTGTGCGAGTCACAAGTCACAGACGGGAGGCAACGCGGTGGGCATGTGTACGCGACCAAAAAGGGTTTGCATTGCGTCTTTGCAGCCCTCTTCGACATGTTCGAGTTTCCACAAGCCATCGAGTAACATGCGCATGCAGCCGTTATATCAGTTTAATTTGTTTTCCGTCCTCAGTACACGGCCTTCCTTCTGCCTCTCACGCTTCACGTTTTCGTTTTAATTTATATTTATCAGCGAGATATGACTGTGCAGTTTGTGGGCTGTGTTGTTGCTACATTTACTATTATATTTTTATTGGGATGCTTTTGTATGAGTTGGCAGATATTTATCGGGTATCGGAACATTATTCGGTCTGGTCATAATCGTCCGCATAAAGCACCTTGTCACACGGTCGTTGGGCGCCGAATGCGCTCGCTCGACCCCGCATATTCTTTTTGTGCTCCCCGGACAAGGGCCGTATTCTCTGAGAAGTGGAAAAAATGAAGATATTAATATATCTTTCTAATTCGAAATACGTTTCGGATAAAAGGAGCATCATAAATCATTATGCACGCTGTACGAAATTCTTTTTAAATGTGCGAGAGAAAATGTGTGTAAGGCATTCGAGGAAGTGTGTACCATGAGACATTATTGTGACATTTATTAAAAGGCTCTTACCGTTTGAGTAAATTTCGTTTAGGAAGTTTTAACTATTCAATTTTGTATTGCGGTCACTTTAGATGTTAACTCATTTAGTTTTGGTCTTGTAATAGTAGTTTTACATTAGGTAGGTCAGTCAGACCCTACATGGCGCGTGGCTTTGTCAGTTAGAGTGATCGGTTCAGTCGTGAGAAATCGACCAGTCATCGGCCGCTCATTAGCTGCCTGTCCAACGAAGATTAAATTAACTTCGATAATACTGTATTCTGTACCATTTAATAACCGATTAAAACAATACAATGCAGGGTCAGTTGAATGGCGGGGTTTTAACAACGGACGGCATAGTCACTTCTTTCAAAAACTAAGCTTTATTTCAAGGATCGTCTTTAATTTCTTCGTTTATGCGGAAATAAGCATACCAGGAGTTAAGGTACTGATATATTTATCAGAAAGGGCCGCCGGGAGTGGACGTTGCGGGTTCTTGATGTAGGAAGGATCATCCTGCATTGATACAGTAGAATACAGTCACTTAAACTGGGAAGAGGGTAAAAAATCTTTGCTGATATATGTAGAGTTCCTTAACAGTTTATCCTTCTATTTGTCGCAGCTCTTCCGTTAAATTATTTTAAATCCAATGCATAATTATGTAATATTTGCTAATACACATGTTGAGAATTTTTAATAAATATAATAAATTAAACTAAATAAATAAACTATATTAAATTACAATATACGTGGTATATTCTAGAACACTAGTAGTAGTAGATAAATTTACCTCATCTCAACCAAAGCAGCTCGGCTGCGTATGGAGTTAAAGGAATTAGACATTTATGGCAAGTGGTTACTGGTTATTGCTGTATATAGCTGATAATAATAATAATCATCATATATTTGCATAAAATATGATTACATTTAGATCTTGTTAGATAATATTAGTCCCCATATTTTGCCACAATAGGTATTATGACGTGCAAATTACATTCAAAATATAATTACAAATTAAATCAAATAATTACAGTTTCCGTTAAAATATATATACTGCTGAACGTCAACTAATTAAATTTCTTAAATAATGGTCTACAAGACACCAAGGGACCGACACCGTGCAAGGCTCTGATACACTTCTTTTTACAATGAAAGCTCTATTAATATCTATGGAATTTCCCCACAATAAAAGACTATACCTAACATAACCATACAGATAGGACATATCCATAAAATGTGCTATTTTTGAGTTGATATTCGTCTTAGTCTTTTGATTGCAAATACAAATGCATTTAATTTATTACATATATAGTCAATGTGTGATTTCCAGTTGCAATGTTCGTAAATTATTAAACCTAAAAATTTAATATCGTTTATTTATTCAATTTTTTTCCCTTGACATGTCAAATTGCATTTCCTAATATTATGGGCACTATAATTACAAAAAAATATGTAAGTTATGAATGCGAAGAAAACCAAGATAATGGTATTTGAAAGAGAGACAACCAGAACGAACATTAGGATTATGGTTGATGATGTAGTGTTGGAGCAAGTAAATGAGATTATATATCTTGGAAGTGCTTTTAGCAGCAATGGAAGGTACACCGCTGACGTGGAGAGACGAGTGAGTGCCGGGAATAGGGTGAATGGAGCGTTGGGTAAACTTATAGGCAGCCGAAATCTAAGCCAGAAGGCACAGCTCGCTGTAAACAACGCGGTGCTAATCCCAACGCTAACTTATGGAAGTGAGAGCTGAGTATGGCAGAGAGTGCATGAAAGTAGAATAAATGCGGTCGAGATGAGAGCATTGCGCAAAATTTGTGGCATAACGCTTGCTGACCGAGTACGTAATGAAGACGTGAGAGAAAGAGTTGAGCTGAAAGAGAGTGTCGGTGTTAAGATAAGAAAGGGCATGCTCCGTTGGTTCGGACATGTAGAAAGAATGCGAGACGAAAGAATGACAATGCAAAAGTGGAAGGATGTAGGACCCGAGGAAGACCGAGACTATCATGACCAAATTGGTCGTGTTTTGTCAGAAGGTGATGTCAGGAGCCCCAGGAACCGGCGAGCGTGCATGAAAAGAGCTATGAATGTCACAGAAGCGAGTGAAGTATGTAAGGACCGCGTCTTATGGCGCTCGGTTCTCTCTGCCTACCCCGCAAGGGACTTGGCGTGAAGATATACATACATATGTAAGTTATTATTACGCAACCAGCATAATACTTCCTTAACAGTTGCTGCTAAAGTTTGATCAAATTATTTTTCATTTTGCTTTTTAGAAAATACGACCGATACATCATCAGCAACTGAAATATCTGAAGTAGACTAGCATATTTTAGCTATATTGGTTGCGTTGCGTATTATACAGTTGTGAGGAAAAATCTCTGGGTCTGAGTAACAAAAGAGAGTCTAATAATTATTAGTAGGTATTCCTATAAAAACGTACATTACGAAGCTTCACAATAGCGACAAGTTACTGACTTCAATAATGTCCTAATATTACTAATCTATTTTGTACCAATAAGGGAAATGTCCACGTTTCTAATAAAAAAAGAATTTGACCTAATCTTACCACAATGGAAGAAGACATCATGTAACATCATACATAAACATATATACAGGCAATATGAAAAGTTAATAGGTTCTTAAATTAAGACATTTTTTAAAAACTATCCTATAACTTCACGCCAAATCCCTTACGGGGTAGGCAGAGAGAACCGAGAGCCACGCGACTTGAAAAACTATCAATACAAATTTAAATTATAGAAGCAGAGATAAGTTGTATAAACCTTTCCATTGCCTAACTACATTCAGAATGACATTTGATCGCTGCATCTTGCACCCCAATACCAGATAATAACTCTGCGAAAGGTTGTTATATTCCTGCGAATGAGTGACATATGTATCTGTGAGCTCCTGAGAAGATAGCACCGCGGCGCGGGTAACAAAGAGCGAGCTACCTGTTGTATCCCAAGCGTTCGTAGGCTAAGGTAAATACTTCACATCAGGTGGGCCGCATACTTGTTTTCCTCCCGATTATGCATAAATAAAGTTTAATCCCTTCCAATTCCTCACTAAATGTAAAATTTCATCTGTGCTCTATCAATGAAAGCTCTTTCTGTGCCGCTTTTGAATTTTAAGATGTCCCTTTGTGTAACACATACTTCTCAAACTTGTTGATATTCAAAATATGATTATAAGTAATACTTCAAAATTTCATAAACTTTCGATAAATATTAGTATTTATTGTCGTACAAAAGCGTTAAGGACAAAACAGTAGTTTTAAAATGCGAAATTTGTGTCAAAATGTGTGTTGACAATTTTCTTATTATTATTTCATATTCTCACAGGTGCGCATATATCGAATGTCACCAATTTCAATATATTCAAGGTGATGACAAGACAGTGGGCGAGTCAGTAGTCTGTCAAGTCAGTCAGAAAACATTATTTACAAAAATCGTAATAAATAACAATTTGTGAGCCGACCAACTGCAATTCGATATTCCACTAAACTGTGGCTTGTTTTTTCTCTAAACTCACCTAAAGCCATTTACCACAATTTGGGTGCAAAGGCCGATCGTTTCGTATTTCACAGACTCGTGGTAGTGCTATTTCTAAAAAGCTTGTTTTCTCAACAGAGCGCTCTTTAAGTAGCGATTTGTAACCGAACACCGTGGAATAATTCGGGCTAGGCGGTGTGCCAACTGGCGGCCTCGCTAACTTGTTTTATTACGATTTAATTGAGCGTACATAAATATTACTATATGTAGTACAAGAGTAGGTACATATGTTTTTCATGATAGGTAATCTTAAAAAAATGCCTTATCTAAATATAAAGATCCAAATCATTAGAGGTAATTCCGAGATATATGGAATAAATATACACAAAAATTGCTATTTTAAAGAAATAGTTAATAAAATGTAAAAAAAGGTGATGCCAGTGGGCTTTGTAAGGAGACCTTTGTGATTATGTTGGATAGACCGTTCATACAGTGCGACCAAATAGTAATGATCCGTCATTCAGCTGGTATGAGTGTTTTTGTGTAAAATCGCATTTTTTTCAAGGAAGATTCACAGACAGATATATATAAACTTAGAAAAGACCTTAACAAAACCTTATCTAAATACAGAATATATTTTTATACATGCAAAAAATAGACAACACTTATTTCTGTATTTTATAATAACTTCTTTATCTGTTATGATTTACACAGCGTAATGACAAAATAATGAGTTGAGAACAAGTATCCTAAATATTGACATTAGCAAATATTACTAAAACATTCCTTAATTTTGTAAAACAAGTAAAACTGTATTAAACAGAGACATAAAAATAAGGGAACTTCCATGCAAGTTGCAATTAGAGATGATATTGCATAATTGCAACTTGCATGTATACGGGCGGAATAAAAGTTTGTGATTGAAATGGTGATATCCTAAATATTAATGGTAGCAATTACATACCAAACGGAAACAAATTGCTACTACAATTTGAAGCCGTGTACAATCCTGTACAAAATTATTGCCTAAAACTTTGAACTAAATCAGGAAGCTGGCAAAAAGTTATTTCCTTGTTTTGCAAGTGTCTACAAACTGCAAAACGGCATTATATAATAATAATAATAAGTTTATTTAATAATGTTTTCAACACAGATATCATTTTTCAAAAAAAAAAGAGAAAAGTTCTCTAATTAATTACACTAAAAAATATTGACAATAATGCTAATTGAACATAAAAATAATTATTTGTGATAACTTGTGAAAAACATTATTTACGGGAAGGTCATAGGATTTCCATTGGACCCACACTAGGCAATGCCTGTCCTGTGGCGACCGAATTTTAAATTACAATGATAATCATTGCCACTGAGTTGAGGAAGTATTTCTAAAATATATTTATAAATAATAATAAGAAGACACCTCACACGCATCACCGAATCTTATTTAGCTACGTGTAAACACTGTTCAGTATTATTGTAACTCCAAGGTAAAATATGAGATCGAACAATATTATTTGCCTTTCTAAGTGAAACCTCTTTAATTTAATAATATAAAAAAGTCACATCTGAGATGCTATACTTTACATATAGCTTAACATTATAACTTAATGGTAAGTTGTATTCGCTTAATATCACCTGCGTCTTTGCTACGAGAAGTCTAGTGTAGAGATGATCTGATGCAACAAAGCAAAATCCAGAAATAAAGTCTCTCGTCGATAATAACACCACAAAAAGTGTCTCCCGTGGGTGATACAGCCGTTTAAGATAAACATCTGACCCGGGGTAGCCGCGGCCCAGCCGGCACGCGGCCGATTCACGACGTACGCATACCCAGCTTATGTTCTCTTGGCGTTTTTATTTTATACCACTAAACGAAGCTACATAATAATGCGACTATACATACAAGTTTGTCTGAGAGAAAAAAACGACAGAATCAAATCATACTGGACGTTAAATTTAGACACTCATTTTGTAATCCATTCTCATGTCGCAATTAAAAAGTTTTTACACAGTCAGTAAAAATACCAGTTCTAAGTACGTATAACGGTAATGATTATTAGTTGAGGTGTAAGTAGCTCACTATTATCTTTAGAGATATTCTGACTCACATGCTCATGGTCCACCCTGCTCATCCAAGGCGCTGCCGAAGACAATTTATTTATTTGTATGTTGGAATGCACACTCTGTTTCCCGGTTCGGGTTCGGTAATTTTAGTAAATAATTTCTTCGGCGCATGCTGTCTCACTTTTTATAATTTATTCATAAAATGTACACGAGATAGTCATTTATTATTTACACTTCTTCTTCTTCTTCTTCTTACCGTTTCCTAATCTATTAGGATGGGTGGGTTCCGGCACCTAACCTAAGGATTTGGCGAAAATACTGATAGACGAAGATTACCATACCATTTCAGATCTTTACGACATGTTTTTATTTATTAAAATAGCTACTTTTAATTTTTTACTTACATTTTGTAAATTTTCAACATTTATCACTTTCTTGGATTTTTTTACCTAGGCAGTATATATTTTTAAATCTCAAAAGGGATGAAAATTCCATATACATACATACATACCTAATACAATAGTGACTGTAATCTTATTTTACTATAAGATGAAAATGCATTAACAAAACGTAATTTTAATTTATATTTTAATTATTATTTAAGTGTAAAAGTACTTTCCTTACATTAATAATTAGGTAGTCGAGATTATATAATCACAATTTGAAGAAATTGACATATTTTAAGGATATATGCAATTCAGAAGCCATTCAATATTCAATATATATAATCTATGTATATACCAAATACTCGTATATCTATTTTCGGTTCTTATTTTTTTAGCAACTAAAACGATTATGTGAAACATTATAGCGTCTTAAAAAACTAATGTATGTAGGTATAGTCCGTATGAACATAGAGATGGCTAAATTTTGACTAGCTCGGTGGCTCAGTCGTGAATGACGCGAATTTGATACCAACGCTCGTGGGTTCGATTCCCACACAAGACAAACAATTGTGTGCATGAACATGTATGTTTGCCTTGGTCTGGATGTTTTAAGAGAGGTAGGGCGCATCAAAGCAGCCCGTCTGGGGAAGTACCTCCATCTCACAGAAAACCGCAGCCAAATAACAACTCCCTAGAGGGTTGTTGTGTTCCCGCGTGTAAGTGAGATCACACAAAAAAAAAATCTAAATTATTAAAGGGTTAAGCACTTTAATAGCCTCCGGTTCCGTTTTTATTTTTCTTTTAAAATAGCGTAACAATCGAAATGTAACTTATCAAGTTTCGATGTCAAGTGGAAAGCGAGGATACCACCGCGCGGCGCGTGCGCAGATAACACATCACAATGACGACACTAATAGAATTTGTCGTTGATCCTTTTTTGTGACATCGTCGGAGATGAGACGCCCGATTACTAATTAGACGGGCGACACATGTTTTTGGATTCTTTTACCTCTTTTAAGTTCATTATCTGAGGTCTGAAACGATTTTAATGTTTTGACCTGCGCGAGATTGGGATAAGCTGCGGTCCCTTTATTGGATAAAAAGAAACTATTCTACCTTCTGTACTTTTGTACGTAATAGTATAATGCGTAAATATTTGGCGATGAGGTGCTGAATGAAAAAAGGAAGTATCACTCCACCGACAATAAGCAGTCGAATGTCGATCATTCAATATGGGTGAAAAAATCGCGGTAAGGGAACGCCTAAAAAGCCCTATTATTGCCACGTTAACAGACACTTGAGATTAGCATCTGTACGTCCTCAACGCGATCTCAAAGTTCATGCACAATGCCAGGATTACAACCGAAGAGGTTTATTTGTAAACATAACAATGAAAACTACATTGTGTAGCGTTGCTGTCACACCAGTGAGTGTTCTGCCTACTTGTAATGTATTATATTGAATATTCTTCATGGTTATTCGCCTCTCATACGTTTCGGTGAACTTGTGAAGAATTTATCAATGTGGTCGCGGAATCTCTCCGTATTAGGCAAAAAATATCGGCGGAAAAAAGTAGACGGCGAAATAAACTTCTTGAATTCATGTTCATCGAAGATGTCTATTAATCTTTTCCTTTAGAATTTCATTCTTTTAAATATAACAGTCACGTGGACTTATTTTTAGTTGATAGTGCTTCGTTAGATCACACACAGGTATAACAATTGCACTTCTAAAACCGTCACTGTTACATCTATGTAAAGTAACGCTTGATTGCGCGGTCACCTATACAAAAAGTAAAACTACGAGTATTTAGGAACTGCAATTTGGGCCCCTTCAAAGTTAAATAAAAATTATAAGACCACTTTGTACCTTTTTCTCCGTAACGAATACTAAGTTGTAATTTATAATCATCGAGTACGTAACCTAAACTAATTTACCTAAAACTTTAGAAATGTAATATTGTAAAATCATGCAAACTTGTTTTTTTTTTCACAGTATACTGAAATTCATAAATGTTACTTTAACACTCATAACTTAACAATCATAACCTTTCATGCATGCTCGCCGGTTCTTAGGGTTCTAAATACCTTCTGATATCAGATTTAGTAGTGGTAGGCTTCCTTAGCTAGTATCAGGTAAGTCAGCATAGTAGGCATCCTTTTACTTTTACGTTGTATATCTGTTTTATCATTCTTTCATCTTGTATTCTTACTACATGACCAAACCAACAAAGCATACCTCTTATCTTTGATGACGTATGTAACGACCGAGACATGTAGCACTCGGTTCTCACTGTCTACGCCGGAAGCGACTTGGCGTGCGTGAAAACGTAGATAAATTGATAGAATAAATGTTACTTCAGATTCTCCTACAATCATAAATTTGTTATGAACTAATATCTTATATATAATTTGTTTTAGTACATATATTTTTTTTGTTTATACACCATCGGTGGGCATCCGAGCGTATGACCCACCTGATGTAAAGCAGTTACCGTAGCCTATTATCGCTTGTAATATATTATTACTGGCGTGATGCCTCCTCTGCTGCTTACACAGCAACTCCTTAGGATCTTACTGGTTACTCACACGGAGGAACACAACAACCCTAGAGAGTTGTTATTTGGCTACGGTTTACTGTGAGGTGGAGGCACTTCCCCAGACGATCTGCTTTGATGCACCCTACCTCTCTTAAAACATCCAGACCAAGACAGACATACATGTTCATGCACACAAATGTTTGTCTTGTGTGGGAATCGAACCCACGACCGTTGGTGTCAAAGTCGCATCATTCACGACTCTGCCACCGAGCTCGTCAAAATTTAGCCATCTCCATGTTCATACAGAATACACATACGTTTTTTATGACGTTATAATGTTTCACATACTCGTTTTACTCTCTATTCTTGTGGACAACAAGTCTAAACACAATTTCAAAACTCGCGAGCCTGTTCGTCTTATTGTTACAGGGGGTTGGTAAAAAATAAGTAACTAAAAAACATTAAATTTGGTATATATATGGGCTTGTGTGGGAATCGAACCCACGAGCGTTGGTGTCAAAGTCACGTCATTCACGGTGTTAAGCCACCGAACTCATCATATTTAACTATTATACTTTTTAGTCATTTAAAATTAAAGTTAGTGTGATCGTGATTTGCTACAACTTCAAAGTTTATATGAAAACTTCAGAAGTATTAATTAATACAAAAACTGTTTGTTGATCTGTGTCATTCTGTGTGTTGTCAACAAATCCCGCAAAACTAATAGTGTTTCGGGAGTTTTTCTAAAGTGAATATTAAAAAAATATTGTTTTTTTCTCATAAACGGAAAGAGGGGTTCTGAAAGTTACTAACTAGATGTTTAAAAGAGTGATGCCATATTTTTTCTTAGTAAATTTCTAATATTATAGTTATTATAGCTTCTCGATTTGTGGTATTGAATATAATGATTGGCACATTATAAAATACATGTTGTTTTTTCGTCTTAGTAAATACATTAGGAATTCTTCGTGTTGTATACAGTAGATACTTATCTAGTAGGTAGGTAAAATGATGGAACTTGGACTTTTTTCAATACTTACAAAATTTTATTTCCAAAATTTTTATTAGGTATTTATTTATCAGGGATTAATTAAATTTTAGGAATAAGAAACTTTACAGAGATTTCATATGTACCTACTAATAACCTTATAGGCTACTGTGCAATACATAATATCTTAGCTCGCTTCAAAATACAAAGTCTGTACATTACGCGGCTCTGTTTAAAAAGTATTATTTTCTGTATCAAAATTAAAGGAGGAAAATTTCTGGAACTTCTCAATTATTTGACAGAAGACACTAAAAATATCCAATTATTGTTCTAAAAATATTGCGCATATTATATTTACAATAATAATTAATACATTACATCATTCTTTTCGAAGGGGCCTCTACACGTTGGATTCGTATCCCCGCGCACGCCTATCAAATGACCGGGATTAAAATCCGTGAAATAAGAGAATAATAATACGTGCATATATTTTTAGTGCTGTCATACTGACTTTTCAATTGCACCAATTGTCGTACGATACCATAAAATACAGATGAAGATGGTACTAATATAAAAAATATTCATTAGAAGATGCTACTTAACACCGTGATAAGTTAATCTGCAGCCTTCATAGGAGTGTCGCCTGATCATCAAGGTATCAAAAATGAATCGCATTCCAAGCTCCCTTTTGTCAAACGCCTCAAAATTTCTCCAAATGTCAGATCTAAATAAGTCTTTAGTCCCGCTGTTAGAGTCGAATATGCCCTGTATATTGTTACACCGCATTGTTACTGCAATGTGACAAAGTCGTCTTATAAATATGATTTATACTCGTGTTAAGTATCCCGTGCAATTGTTGTGAATATTTATTTATGCTCGTAAACTATGAACAACGAGCAAATCTGGTTATTTATGACGTGATTGGACATTCGCGTACATACTGGCTTCGATCGTTTTATTCTTAGAATCTGTAAAAGAATGGAAAGGAATGCTCTACTGGAATATCCGATAAATATGGAACATGTTATGGTTTGGCGTCGAAGAAAAGTCCTTAGTCTATGTTTTTTACAGAATTTGTTCTTTATGAAAAGTATTATGTCCCTCCGGCTGTTGGTCAATGCATAGTACTCATATGTACGGTACGTACAGAGTAACTGACACAGTGCATATATAGAACGTACTTACTATGTGTGTTACATTATATTCGCAACTTTTAACCGATTTTGCTATTTTTTTTTAATCAATTACATAGCTTTTTAATTCATTGCATAGATTAATTGTATTGTAATATGTACACATTATCTGATCTAAATGTTTAACACCCTTTTAGTAGGCCGGTTGATTTTAGTTCTTTTATACACAACGTCGAGAGTTAGGTACATACAACAAGTATACGGCCCACCTGATATAATGTTGACGCTTGAAATACAAGGATGCTCCTTGTATTGCAAGCGCTAACACAGAAATTGACTACCCACTAGGAAATTGTTATTTGGTTACTAATAAATTCTTAAACATACCTACTTAAAATTATTATTGTAAATAAATATAAGGTCATCATCATACTATCTAGATCAACACATAAAATAACATGCATGTTCATGTATACTATAGTGTTTTAGCTGAAAATCAATGCTGGTCACTTGACTACGAGCCCGAACCCATCATAAGCTGGTTTGGTAGCCGAGTGGCTAACAATAATAGATATACAATACTGTGTTTTCTAATTTATATTCTAACTATTAATTTTCTTTGTCGCCAGGTGAGAAGCCGTTCAAATGTGAATACGCGGGTTGCGATCGACGTTTCGCGAATTCATCGGACAGAAAGAAACACTCACATGTCCATACATCAGATAAACCTTACAACTGTCGAGTTCACGGTTGTGACAAATCGTATACGCATCCATCTTCACTTCGTAAGCATATGAAAGTGCATGGGGCGGCGGGAGATGCATCGCCGCGATACGATAGCGATGGCGACGACTCCTCTTCGGGAGGAAGCGTCAGCGTAACAGCAGGTGCTGCTAGCCCTGTTGCTCCCCTCCCACCTCCACCGCCCCCTGCATCATCACATCACCAGCACCATCACCCAACTATTACTGATAAACTAGAAAGTCTCAACGAAAAGTACCTCAACCCCCACGACCAAAAACCTTATGATCGCCCACCGGCACCCCCTCACCACAATCAATCGCCTCATATAACCAATATTGGGGGCAATGGTGTAATGGACAATAAAATAGGATTCGGTGGACACTGGGCCCAGTTCCAGCAGCCAGCACCCACGATGCCCCACGGAGTGCCCGAGTGGTGGTGTCCTACACAAGAGTCATATCACCACCATCATTTGATGCACCATTCGGGAGCTGCCGCCGCGTACTGACCGCATCGCGCTTAGGGAACTCTTCATTCGACGGTTAACTGAAATGTGAACCAAATCGACTAACTGTTATGATGAGGGCTTATGTCTTTTTTGTTCTCATAAACATAACTTAGTTTTGTTTTATGTCTGAGAAATTTACGTGGAATGAAAAGTTTGCTAAAGCGCTTCCGATGACCTAGTGATTTTGAATATATTAATATTACGCTTATTATTAAATTCAATTATTCCGACCATTATCCTAAAGTCATTGTCAGCCGTCCGAAAAATGATGTCAAAAAGTTCAATAATACAATCTATACTTTTTACTAAAAGTTGCTTGAATAATTTGAGTAACTGTTTATTATCAACCTTTTCGTTTAACGTATTAACAATGACCACCGGTTGAATGTCTTACAGCTTGTCGTGTTTTATTCACAAACAAAATGTTTACGTTCAGCAATGCATTTTGTAGCATTGTCTGTTTAAAACTTTTGTCAAAGAACACACACTGCGTAAATTTTTGTCAGCAGTATTGTTGACATTGATATATTACTTTCTTTTGTCCTTAATTTTGACGAGCAAACCATTGTCACTGCATTACACCTCTGAAAATAATTACCTTGATGTCTTGGTAACGATTTCTAATTTGAAGCCCCCATCCATTTGAAAAACTTAGTTAATTGATACAATGTCGTCGATACTTTGACAAGCCTTGTAAGGTACCTTTCATAAAATGATAATTATCAGCATGGCCAAAGCACCCAAGTCTTATTATACTACGATTTATAGGTTGTAAAAATCGTGTAAAGTAGTCTTAAGATAGCTAACTTCGTGTAAAGTTAATTTTAATAATTGAAACGCCCCAGTGATAGTAGTAATAAGGGATTGATTTATTGTAAATTAATTGTGTAATTGCTATTTAATTGTACTACCTGTCTCTAAATTGTATGACTATAGTTCTATTGTACGAGTATGTATGTTTATAATAACTATTTTTTCACGGACCGACGTTTTAGATAGAGAGAAATAAAGTTGAACCTATGTCTATATTATTATACATAAACGACTGAAAGAGCACGGTGTATTTTAAGTTATTTTAAGAGAAAATTGTTGTCTTTTCTACAGCCGTGTAAATAGCAAGAGAATAAAATAAATGAAAGCATATTTCAAATTCATCAATGTATATTTGTATTATTTCTGCACCTTCCTTATTACTAGAAATCACAAAATAGTGTGAACAAAATAGTGTGTAGTGGTTTCTTACACTACTGCTACGTACGTAGCAGTAGTGTAAGTAACCACTTATTATACAGTACAGTACCTTAATATTAAGGTAATTTGCTCAAATACTGCATATATTTAAAGGATATTGTGTTCAAAGTTTCATATGAAAATCATTCATTACTCACTTATAATTTTAACATTAGAGCTTAGAGTCCTAGAAACCAACGAGTATGAGAAGACCTATAAATGTTAAAGAAGCGAGTGATGTGTGTACGAGTCATGTAGCGCAAGATTCCCTCTGCCTACTCTGCAAGGGACTTGACGTGAAAATATAGATAGAAAGACTTAATAGAAAACTGAACATGAATATTAGACAGCGTTTGTGTCCAATCTGAATTTCCTAAATTTTTATTAGAAAGGACAGGAACAGACTTGTATGGAGCGCGTTTGAAAAATGACCCTCTTAAATATTATTACAAATATATATCTAAGAAGTTAATCGATTAAAAACAGATAGGCAGAACATTTGCAGAAATCACATGTATAAATTATTTTTTATCGATAAACTGTTGAACAAGAGTCAGTATCCGAAATACGACGGGCACAAGATTGATCACTCGATGCACCAAATCTAAAATGGAAATCCAATTCTCGCGATCATTTCGATCGGATTCCGATCAAAAAACCTACTCCGTGACGATACCCACAATAAAACACCACAATAACAAAACGAGGAACAATCATACTCTAAAAGAGAATTGAATTTATCATTGAGAAGAAACGAGAGGCAGGAATGATAAATGATCTAAACGGCATAAGAAACGGCGAGTGAGAGAGAGACGGCGATCGTATTCGAATCGACTTTACTGTCCGCGGGGATGATTTATCGTTTCTCAACAGGGATTGGCCGATGCAGTACTTAAAAGATTTATAGGTCCTTATGGTGCATGCGCGGTAGGAGCGTTTTCTTATTATAAATCTCACTCCTGCGTATGCACTCGCGATTGCCTCTTTAACTGTCGAGAGGAGAAATTAAAAAATATGTTAACATATTGCGCGGGCTGAGGTACTTACAAGTATAAAGGAACGGACTGGGCCGACGTAGAACATTGCAGGTAATTGGCTTACAAAGTTGATGGTCCCAAGCACGAAGATATGCCTCGCTGCGCGCACTTCTCATTTCATCCGATTAATTGATTACGACGCGTACATATCGTTCAGAGTGTTTTATTATATTGCCTATGTTACATCTATTGATTTAATAAGGCAAATTAGATTTATGTTTGCTAGTGAACGATCCTCGTGTATAACCAGTCTTGTTGAATGTAATTACAGAAAGGATGCGTAGTGCTCTCAAAGCAAACAAGCAGGATTTAAATCCGGCGCATTTTCTAAAAGACTATGATAATATAGGAGGATGTTATGAATTTCTTAACAGTATATAGGTAAGCGTCATATTCGCGAGCGTTAGATAGCTCTTATCATGCATAAGAGCTAGTCAGTAATAATTGTAGTAACTAGTCCGGCCATAAATACTGTTACATAGAAACGTTTCTTTTTTTCAACTCTTTAATTATGTCGAATTTGGAACACGTTTATTATGTTAAAAACTTCTTTCGATTCTACATATTTTTTTGGAATATGAAATGAGGTGTGAAGAAAATAGGATTGCATTGAATGTCTTGCACAAAGTAGGTATGGTATCAACCGTATGTTCGTATATCGTACTATCGACAGATATGCCACTTCCTCTGTAGAAGACCATAAGAGATCGAGACTAAACGAGTAAATGCTGTTAAAGCCAGAATTCGCCGAAACTCCATTAGGAAACAAAAAATCTTATCGCGAGAAATGAAGATTCCCACTCTGACTCTGTCGCGATAATAAAACAACACCTGATGCTTGGCGCTTATCGTCGATATACTGATACAGAACATGCCCTAAATCAATCCCTACAGTTGAAGAGAGTTGATCGATCAAAACGCCTTCTGTCCTGATACGCAGGTAAAAGGCACAGAAATATCCTAATGACTGATGAAAAAATTTTCACGATTGAAGAGACAAAGTGTCTGGACACAGTTCTAAAGAAGCCATCCAAATGGTCGGAATGGTACAACGTGGTCATCATCCTGCGTCTGTAATGTTTTGGTGGAGGGTCTCTAATCAAGGAGTCACAAAGCTTCATTTTTCTGAAAAAGAAGTAAAGACTTCAGCCAAAGTGCATAAAGAAACTATTTTGAAACATGTTGTGAAACCTCTCAGCAATTCACTTTTTAAAAATGTACCATAGACTTTCCAGCAGAACCCTGCACCTGGTCATAAGGCGCGAACTACCCAAGCCTGGGTCGAAATCGAAACCAACGATCCGGGCTTTATAAGAGCTGAAGACTGGCCCTCGTCTAGCCCAGATCTGAAGCCCTTAGACTGCAAATTATGTCAGGACATGACCTGCTGAAAACGACACGCCGACTAGTAGTCTTGTTCCTCCTTTCTCCACATTACCATCTAATCCAATATGACATTACACTACTTATATGAGCAGATAGTAATAAAAATAAAGGTCAGTTTTACCCATCAGTAAGCATACGTCATTACTAAATATGTAATAATGTCATGTATCTTAAACTGTAAACAGACGTATAATATAGGACTAGTTTCTTTATAATTAGTTTCTATTAAAATTTAATTAATTGTAGACTCAACCACATAAATTGTCCTGCCAAATGTGACAAGTTCATATACAGACATGATTCCCGTACCATAATTTAAAGACAGGAACACCTAGCGAGAGTCACGTTACGCCGCCGTTACTGCCTGCGAGAGAAAAGGACGGGAATATTTATCGCTTGATTTGTAATGAAACTCAGTAAAGACCGGAGTGTTTACCATTTTTATCTCGTCTCATTGAATGCCACTTAGGCGCCTGATATTTTTAATATTGGTTTATTAGAAGACGAAGAGATGTATTTTTTTTCTATAGTACTGCAAAATTTTTAACAAATCAAGTTGAAATTTTAACCAGGGCAAGTTACGAAAATACGGCCTCTCTAAAAAATACAGTTCGAGAAACAATGGGGCGCAACATTTTGTTTTAGTAGGTACTCACAGATATGTAAGCATACCTACACATACACACAGCTATCCTCTCAAAAATTGGTTATGATTGATGGAACATCAATAGAAAGTTGTTAATTTATGTAAAATAAGTAGAAAAAAAATATTAAGAACCATATCACTCTAGTTCTTTTCTATTTCTATTTATCCTACGTCACATTCTATTTTTCCTGACATTTACATCTAGGTATTTTTCCAATTGATAATTACTAAACTACCTACCATACACAATACCGGAGTCAAATAATAACTACCTGATTGACCTGAGAGGTTTTGTATTAAACTTGAGGTGACAAGCTATGGTATCCGCTTCACAATAGGAAACTGCTTGTATTTCACTCACTACAGTAAAAAGAAGCAAATAACAAGTCATGGCTTCTTGTGTTCTTGCGAGTGAGTAAGGTCCCTAGGAAGATCTTATCACGATGTTTCTTTGACAACAGGTGCCAGGGGAGGGATGCTTCCCATGCTTCGGTGTCCGTAAACCCGTGTGCCTTGCTCTGATTAGAGTGCACTCCACTATGTGCTTCTCCATTGCAAATTGGCGAAGGTCAGTGTTTCCGAACCCCTGAAGACCGCTGACTTTTAATTGTTATCTGTTCACAACAACCGGGTCGTTGATTTATCATACCCGCGAAAGCTTAGACCGTTTAAGGTAATCCTACGACAGGCTGTAGCGGATAATGGTTGACCCGCAGGTTCGTGTAGATCAGTCTTTCTCAAAGTGGCCGATAACGCCCCCTTGTGGGTGCTAAAGGCCTAGAGGGAGGCGGTATGGAGCCCAGAAAAAAATGGGGGGCGTTGGCGTGGTTTAGGGGGGGGGGGGGGGGATAGTTGATTTGTAATTTCATTTACTTTATATTTTAAAATTCACTGAAATTAAAATCTACCTACTACACAATATCGATTATTTAGTATATTACCCTGTATGACTGTATAAAAACTAATTTTAACATAATTTTCTTAGGATAGCTCGTACCCAATCAAGTTGTAAGAAGTTTTTGTTAAATAACGCGATTTGTGCAATCCTGTAGCAATCGGCTGGTTCATCGATACTTGTTCTAACGTGCTCAGTACGATTGAGCGTCAAAAGAGATAAACTAGTTTGTGTATGTTTGTCTTATTCCTGTCGGTGCGTGCTGTATTTCAATTTTATATAAAAGCTCGTTATATTTCTTATGTTTTCATTAGTAGTTTCGTGCGCAGTCGTTAAACAAGTACTTACGTTCTACGCTTTACTTACATATTTGTAAAAACAAAATCATGTCGATAGCAAAAAAGAAGAGACGGCAATACTGTGCAGAACATATTAAATATGGATTCATAGAAAATTCCACAAATCCATCTTTGCCTTTGTGTCTTCTTTGTTCAAAAACATTTTGAAACGAAGCGATGACATCATTTGAATAAAATGCATCCAGATAAGAAGGACAAAAATGTAGTCTATTTTCAAGACCTGGATAAGAAGCGTAATGCTCAGCCAAGTGTATCAAAACTTTTTTCAGCGGCTGCTAAGCTAGACGATGACGCACTTCGAGCTTCATACAATATACGAGTATATTTGTTAATTTTTCAAAAAGGTAAACCACACACCATCGAAGAAATGTTAATTTTGCCGGCAATAAAAGAAGTTATAACTACTGTGCTCCATAAACCGGCGGTAGATATTATCCTAAAATTCTTTTGAGCAATAGTTCTGTGCAAAGACGAATTGATGAAATGGCTGACAACATTGAAATTGAAGAGTCATTGTGCAATCATTTGAAGTCAATTTTCAATTCAGTTGGATGTGTCCATTTTGCCAACTAATGAAGCATTGTTGCTGTCTTACGTGACGTTTATTAAAGATTAAATAATATGTCAAGCACTATTATTTGCTAGAGACAGACACAAAAGGAGAAACTATATTTAATACACTGGAAAAGATTTGTGATGAGATAGGAATTCCCTTGAAGAATATCATACCAGCTGTTACAGATGGCGCTCTGGCTATGACCGGGTGTCAAAAAGTCTTCATAGCGTACTTAAAAACCAAAATTCCAGATGTGCTCGCTGTAGTCAACGACTATTTCAATCACTACAACATGTCATCAAAGCAGTCAATAAAATCCGAAGCAACTCTTTAAATGACAGATTATTTAGCTTTGTGTTCAGCTTTGTGTTGCTAATGATGAAGATTTGAACCGATTGATCTTTCACGCAGAAGTGCGTTGACTATCAAAAGGAAATTGTTTGACTCGATTTTACAATCGGTTTTACTCTGTCATAGAGTTCTTGGAAAACAGATACACAGAATTGTGCGACAACCTCATCACACGAAAGAATGATGTCGCGTACCTGACAGATTTAAATTGCTTAATGATATGAATCTCCAACTTCAATGAATTGACTTGAACTTAATAAAAACAAAAATGTCGTTGCTGCTTGCGTAGCCAAGCTGCTATCAAACAAGAAGAATATCGGCAAACGTGATTTCTACAATTTTTCCAATTTATCAGTATCCTGCAACAACGGCGACTTGCTTGTCTACTGCTAACATTTAGAAAACCTCCACAGTGATTTCATAGAAAGATTCTAGGACATTTTGAAATTGGAAATACCAGACTGGGTGTCATGGCATTGTGGTTTTTAAGAAAAATAATTGATTTTCAAAGTGGGCGGTAGACGAAATAAGTTGGAGAATCTCTGGTTTAGATTACAATTAAACTTGAAAAATTATTCCGTCCAGCCAGCATGCTGAAAATACAGTAATATATCAAAAATCGCACTTCAGTGATCTTCTAAGGAGTTACTGTGTTAGCAGCAGAGGTGGCATCGCGTGAACGATACTTAAATTACATCAGATGGGCCATAAGGGTACGGTATGGTATGGTATCGATGGCTCTCGACGATGTATAAAAAAATGAGCATTATATTTATACATATTTTGTGGTTAATTGAAGAACTTACGTTGCAATTATATTTTACTCTGAGACACAACGTTTAATTTTTTAAAGTTGTCCAACAACGTAATAATTGGAGAATCAAGGCGATCATGGATTGATGTCTTAAATATGAGTTTGCGCGCGCACTTCAATGCTTGGTGTGCTGAGTAGAGCGAAACAGTATTTCAGCTCGAAATAAGGACTTTGATTTACAAGTCATGTAGTACTGCACCTGGGGCGGGATTTAGTGCAGAGACGAGCTGTTAGAATTACGGTATAGCACCCTTAAGTTTAAGAAGAAATTTTGCCTTTCTTTGTTCTACTATTTGCACAATAAAGTGTTCCGAGGAGTTGTTCGATATGATGCCAATAGCCTCGTTTTACAATCGCACCGCTCGCCGACGGCTGGGAATTCATCCTCATATACTGGTACCGCAGCGGTCGGTCGTGTACTGTGCGATACAAGTGTACACAACAGTTTTCTATTGATAACTATTAAGGAGTTGAATGAACTTCCTGCCGTTTTTGTTCCATAGAGAGGAGAGATTTCTACAGGGTCGGTAACGCACGAATAGCACCCTTGGCAAATGCATAGGCTACCTTATCTGCTTATTTGCCACCTTCATGGTATAAAAAAACGTGCATGCAGTACATATTTTGCCGTCAATATAGACGGCAGCAGTCGCTGTTGGTACACAACAGCCGCCGACGCGTCGACAGCAAAATCCGACGATTGTAGTTTAGTGTCGACTTGCTGATCTATCTGTCGAGAGCGACATACTCCTTGTGTATAGGAAGCTTAAGATATTTACATGCAATTCAGCCCATGGCCGGTGTAACATGGTGGAAATGCCGATGCGCGTACAAAGGTATGTTCCTAACTTGCACGTGTCATTTAAATTCCGTAACTAATTATTATTGATAATGCTACGATTCAGATATCTTTCAAATAGTAATAGAAGCTATTTTTTGTTATCCAAATACTTAATCAAAACATAAGTATATCTTGTGAAAATACATTGCTATTACATAAATAATAGACAATATAGTACAAAGAAAAGACATGAAACATTCATTCTCAGCACGGCAACTAGTAACGCCAATTTCAAATTGTCGAGGAGAATCACGCAAGGCCGGGTTCCGAACATCTCGATGGACTCGGTGGAGGCAAAACTAGATTTATTCATATTGAAAACGTCCCACTACATTTATTTATGCACGATATGTATGACTTGACTACACAAAATAAATGACAATTGATCATATTTGTATTATATAACTTTATGAATACTTTTGGCATGATTTCTTTTCTTGGGATTAGTTAAAGTAACCTATGAATGGTATATGAATATTAAAGAAATGTTCCGTATTGGCAAAGGCCTAAATAAAACAAAACAAGTTCAAATTAGGGTTATTGCTGGGTATTGTTTCAATATACCAAGGCCAACATCACACCGTTTTTCAACCGAGAGGTAGAGCGCATCATTTGATTTTGCTGGTAATGTTATATTCAAATTAAATTGGATAAACGAACAAAAAATGTAAACATAGAATATAGTGTACAAAAAATCCAAATCTAACCTATTACTTTTTGTGCACTATGTTGAGTCCACTCCGTTGAATGATTATGTAAGATTAACAAAAATAAAGTACAATAAAATCATGTCCTACCTGAAAAGTTTATTATTACTAATTAAAAAAATAGTAATCATAACATTATTAAAGTCGGTGAATCGAATATCTACCTATTATTGTATTGTCAGTTTGGTTTATATATAAGTGTCAGTACCTCATGTAATTTTATTTAATTCCGATAAATCTAAAAAAAAAATAATCAGGGCTAAGTTAGGTTAAGATACATCTAATGAAAAAAATCTGCTCAATTACTTTAGCAGTTTAAAAGAAAATTAGGCGTAAACTATTATTTTATTATCCATGGACGTAATACTCAGCAATGCTCCCATAAATGGAGGGAAATGAGACCGGAGGCCTTAAAACGTATCAACAAAATTAAAGTTTCGTCTTATGGGACAATTTAAAAAAAAATGCCTAAAATGTAAGACAATAATTACATGTTTCGATGGATAAGATGTTTCTTTAATATTTGCAAATAAACGATTTCATTTCAACATTATTGGTGTTTGATAGAGCATCGAGCTGGGCCCGGCGACGATAAGATCTGGCTGTAAGTGACACCTGGCCCCGCCCACTGCAACCCTCGGTGCAATCATGGCCCCTTTTTGTTTTCGTACAAAGCACTGCAGCAAACAAACTCATGATTATATTATTTCTAGGAAAATAGTTACGTCACTAAAACGCAAGTAAGTATGTTTGATATATCGAAATTTTTATAATAATGCTAGCTGACCCGGCAAACGTTGTTTTGCAATATAAATTATTTCTAGGGAATTTCTAGTGTAGAAAAAAAAAACTAATTTATTGTATACATGAACTATTAAAAAATAGGGGTTGGTGATAGAAGGGTGAAAATTTAGGGTTGTATGTATTTTTTAATGTAACATTAAAAAAAAATCCAAAAAATGTTAGGGGTGGACAACCCTTATCACTTAGAGGTATGAAAAATAGATAGTAGCCGATTCTCAGACCTACTGAATATGCATGTAAAATTTCATAAAAATCGGTCAAGCCGTTTCGGAGGAGTATGGTAACTAACATTGTGACACGAGAATTTTATATGTAATATTTTTATATATTTATTTTTATTATACAACGACACCTGAAGCTAGATTGTTTGACTTTTGTACCGTTATTATGGCACACGAAATAAGAGTAAAGATAGAAGGTACTGCAAGTGTCGAATATGACTTGTCGCTCTGTGTACCGCTGTGCACGATGTAGGTAGCCAATAAAAATCGGCAGTCACTTAAAGAGCTCTATGCAAAAATCGCACATACTCTCGAATACGAGAGATATTCGCTTTTCAGAGAAATACTTTTTTAACATGCTTTTATTAGCTTCACCTGCAACTATATAGATATATAAACAAATCTTAGGAATCGAATTTAACCAACTTCTAATTTATACATATCATAAATCTGTAACTGAGCAAAATCTGTAAGTTGAATATTTTTTGGAAAATCTTATTATAATAATTATTATTATCAATACAGAGGCCATGCATTTCTATAATTTTATATCTGTCTGTCTGCCTGTCTATTCTAAATTACGCGAAAACTATTGAACGAATTTTAATGAAATTGGTATGTGGATACCTGATTATCTGGGGCAACATATTATTATAGGATACTTTTTATTGTGATAAAATGTGTTATTTTTTCTAATTAAGGCAAGTACATATTTTGGCCAAATATTAAAAAATATAACAATGTAATAAATAAGCTTTCAAAATAAAGTGTTTTTTTTTTTGCTCTGTTTCTTCTCGACGCTAGATAGCGCTGTATTGTTGTTCCGTTTTATTTAAACTATATTTTTTTACAATATAATTACATGCAACTTATACGACAACTATACAACAACTATATGCCATTGTACGACAAACGAGTGGCAATGCCGGGTCATCTTCGAAAATTTTCCACATTCCTTCACTAACCATTTCCAATTAGAATGTGAATCACCCTAAAACACGTAACATTATTACCTGGCAGCAAAAGAACTCACACAATGTTTAAAATTCCAAATATTTTGCAAATTAACGAAACACCTTTACGGGACATTTCTAGAAACAGTGACCAAGCTAATGTTATTAATAATTGTAGCCTAACCTAAATGTATTCGTTGCTGGAAATTGCCAAACAGATATCCATACGTAAATGGAAGAGTTACTTTGCGAGACAACTTATGTTATACAATTATGTCACTGAAAGACATCATCCCTTCCTCATGGAACGGAGTGTGACATGGTAAACCACGAAATATTTTAAACCAAAGAAACTCCTGACTTTGCGAAAAAACTACTTTTACGCCGCGAAATGATCGATCGATGTGGAAATAAATACTAAAATGTCCTTTCCCGGAGAATAAAAAAAATAAAATAAAGCAAGAATGTTCTTTTTAGCGTTGTCCTTTTTTCTAATCCTTTCGGATTTGCGGGTTTCACTAACAAAAGATAAAGATTTGGCGAGAATACTGATTTTTACACGGAGCAACTGTCGTCAGACCTGAAACCAATGGGAAAACCAGACCTTTCTTTAGATCAGGCCACACAACTTTGGAAATATAATTTCTTGGACGTACGATATTCCTCACTATGTTTTCCTTCACCGCCGAACAAGTGTTAATTACAAATATGTGTACATAAATCTGAAAATACGAATTTAGCAGTACATGCTAGTATTCGAACCGTGTCCAGTTGGTCAATAGGCTGGGTCTTTATCCACTGGGCTATCACTGCCGGAGAAGCAAGAATATTTATCTATGAACAGTCTCGGACAAGAAAGATGCGATCAATCATCCTATAGAGTTTCAAAATTTTTTTAGCATATAAGGATATGGTATATACATAATTCTATTAAGAATTTCCATCGTAATTATGTAACAGAACTAAATTACAGTAAAACATAATAGAAGCTAAAATTTGACTGGCTATGGCAGGCGGTATAATTTATTTATACCCAGGATTAACATCATCGTAAATAACAAATCTGTGCTATGTATGCAATGACAATAAACAAGTAATTTTTGACGAGCCTGATGTCGGAGTGGTAAACAATGCTACTTAAACCAAGGCTCGTGGTTCCCACATGGGGTAAACATTTGCGTGCATGGCCATGTCCGTTTGTCTTGGTCTGGGTGTTTTAAAAAGGTAGGGCGCATCAAATCAGCCCTACTACCCAACAAACATTTCGTCGTATAAGTCGTATAATAAGTATAAGTTATACAGCTCAAAATGCAATAAACATCGTATAGAAGTAATTTTAGCCTATAATGCGACTTAGTGCCTCTTATCGTTATACAACTTTTAGTCATTTAAAGACTTCGTATACACTTCTATGCGACTGTTTTATATGACCATTACACATCTTTCAATGGTAAAACCATTACACATCTTTCAATGGTCCTACTCGTAGTAACGTTTGAACGACTTTTACACTGACATTAATTGTATTAGAGTCGCGTAAACCACTTTTACGTGGCATTCGTGGAAAAGTGACAAATTGCACTCTTACACGATTTTTAGTAAATTTGCATACTATTATACTACTATTTAATGACTGAATGTCCTATAAGTGAAGAGTATAGTAATATTATATTCAGCCATCATTTTCTAAAATATTTCGTTAAAATGGATAGAAAAAGCTGGGTTAGTGTAAAAAAGAGTGGTTCTTTTAAAAGCAAAGTTAAAAAAAACTATACTGCGCTCCTTATGTCCAATTACATTAGATTGAATATTTCTAAACGTCAACATAATTTTCGTCAAACTGGAGTTAGTTCCGTACAAAATTTAACATTAAACTCAAGAGAATTGAGCTCGGTGCAGAATCTAGGGCTCGAGACCGAAGATAATGTTGCTTCAAGCGCATTAAGTGGATCTAGTGGTTCTGCAATAGTAGAGGGAAAAAAAGACGAAGTAGATGAAATATTTGAAAAACTATGTCTTACTGACAGTGAAAAAGATTGTGACAGCGAAAGCGAAGCCAGCAAAAATGATAAACTTCGTGATAAAATAAGAAAATGGGCAATTAGTTTTAATATTACATAAGATGCATTGAGAGAACTAAACCAAATACTGAACGAGTGATTTCCCTGTTCAATTCCAAAGGATCCACGGACACTTTTAAATTGTCAAAAAACAAATATATCTATTGTATCAGTTGATTCTGGTCATTATTGGCATAATGGCCTTATTAATATGCTAAAAACGGTTTTACAACATTTAGACAATATACCAGAGTGCATATCTCTTAATGTAAATATTGACGGCTTACCATTATTCAAAAGTTACAAACATCAAGTATGGCCAATATTGTGCAACATTCATGAATTCCTCAATATTCCACCATTGGTTGTGGGTGTATATGAGGGCACAAATAAACCTGTAGATTTAAACTTATTCTTGCAACCGTTTATTGATGAATTATTGCAGCTTTACCGTAATAATTTAAAATTGATTACACGACAGAATATTGAAGTAACAACCAAAGTAAAACTGAGGTCTGTTATATGCGATTCTCCTGCAAGAGCATTAATTAAAGGTAACGCATTTAAAATGCATTTCCATGATCATATAAAGATATTTGTAATATTAGTAAAAAATATTTGTTTTTTTATTTATTTAATATTTTTATTTTATATAATAAATATAATAAAAAAAATATTATATAAAAAATCACGACAATCCTTACGGATATATAATAAAAATATTATTCATTTATAGTATATTTATATTATATATTTATATAATAATATATATTTTTGACAATTTAAAATATATTTTTTTAATATTTCAATGCTTACGGATTGAAATAAATAATTTTATGAATATTATTGCTAAAATCCCGTAGGGCAGCTTGTGGAAATCTTGTCTTGGGGAGTAGTGACCCCACGGACCTGAGTGCTTCCAGGAGAGGCTCCTGTTCCTCGCCTCCGAACTTCCTTTGTTAAGGACAAAGTGGAAACCGGAGAGGAAGGAGAGCTGTACATATTTAAAATTAGGCGTTTGCTGTAAAATGCTCTACATAATATTATAATTATTAACAAAAGATTGGATGACATTGATTAAGCTGGAATGACATGTCACTATACATGTTAATGTGTTTTGTGCTTCATCAATTAATGTTAGTACCTCACTTCAATAACCTATTTTATTTGTGTTGATTTATGTGTAAAAAGTTTTTTTTTTATTAAGTACAATATTCACATTCATCTCCGGGGCTCCGGATTATATATGGCAAAAAAAAATCTAAATTTATCATATATTTAACATTTGTGTAGGTTTAGTTTCGTCGCTGGCTATCGAAAATCCGCAACCTAAACAATGATGCACTCGGATAAAGTGTGTAGATATCCATGGCCATCTCTTATTCATATGTATCAATTTAATAAAATCTGTCTTGGTTAAAAACTTATCAATGTCCATTAAATCACATATCATTTTTTTATCAATCACACAAGCGACACCACCAACAGAGAAATCACGAGTTGAATTTGTGTAAATTTTATTAGAGTAATGAACCCTAATTTTATTAATATGGCTGATACTGTACAGATAAAACAAATTGCCTAGAATGAAAAGTCGTTTGGATGTTGTATTGCTGTTGTGTCTTAAACTATAAGTCGTATAAAAGTAACTGTTAGTACATTCATGAAAAATAATAGGAAATGTATTGTTTAATTTTAAGAATTTGTAAGGCGCGTTAATTATATTGAGAAAACTAGCGTATAATATCTACTCGATAACATTAATTTCCCAACAGATTAATGTGATTCAACCACTTCAACGCAAGTTTCGAAGATGTAACACATAGATAATAATTATATAAAATGGCTGTACTACTAATAAAAATTGTCTGCCACAGTTTTTAGTTTAAGTTATGACTACATTTATCTAATCAGTTTATATAAATCCCATATAAAAGTCGTGATTAGCACTGTCATTTGGCAGAGTGCTGTAAAACTGAGGTAATAAATACCATAACGCGACAAAAAGATAGAACTCACTACGTCTATGCGACCACTACACCGCTAATATGTCATTTATACGACGCTTACGCAACTCTATTACGACACTAACTCGTATAAAATGGGCCTATTCTCGGTCGTATCGACGTATCAACGACGTAGCGACGACCAACTTATGGAACCAAAAGTTAAAATCGGCACGTTGTGGCGACTTCAAAAATGTTTGTTGGGTAGGTGTACCTCCAATATACATAAAATCGAAAGTGGAAGGAAGGATGTAGTCACCCAAATTGGTCGTGTTTTACCAGAACGTGATGTCAGTAGTCCTAGGAACCGGCGGGCGGGCATGAAAAGAGCTATGAATGTTAAAGAAGCGAGTGAAGTGTGTAAGGACATGTCTTATGGCGCTCGGTTCTCTCTGCCTACCCAGCAAGGGACCTGGCGTGATGATATACATACATACACAGAAAACTGCAGCCAAATGACAAATGCCTGGAGTTACCGGTAAGCTCCTGAAGAGTTGCTGTGTTAACAGCGAGGCAATACTTCCTATATTGCAAGTGTCCATAGGGTATGGCAACGACTTTACATCAGGTGGGTCGTATGCATGTATGACTCGCGACGTTGTATAAAAACAATCAAAGCCAATAGCCATTGGTGTTAAAGTCGCCAGTCACTCGGCCACCCAGTTCATCAAATTGTAGTAATATCGATTTGAAAAGTATATGTAATACTTATAACAATACAATAATTTAGTTCCATCTAGCTATGAATGAAATAACCTATGGAGAATCAATAAGAGCGGTTTTGCTCAGTAACTACGCTACGGGTCTTATTGGCTGGTTCACGGATCAACCTCGCGGTATTTATCGGCTTATTGGCAAAGACTTCTAGTATACATAGAAGTCTTTGCTTATTGGTTAAAATATCCTCCCCTTGGTCAGTAGGCTCCAATCGCTGATATATTTATGCGCAAAAACACAAGGTTTTTGAGAGCGCAGGGTGCTTTCATGCGCAGTCAAGTAGTAGGTATATTGTTTTGTGCATCTAGCTGATCTTATGATAAAACCAGAGGGCTAATAACGGAACTCTTCAATTGTTTCTAGTATACTCCTCGAGTTTGGGTTCATTGTGTTCATTTTAACGAGTCGAATACATTACAGTTCATTTAATGCTGCGGACTATGAGATCCCACCCAAGCCAAAGGGAGAAATATGCCAAAATGATGTTTAGTGATTTTTTTTAAGTATACGTATTATTTTTTTTTATCAAAGGAGTAGAGTAACCCATTTGCATTTAGCTAAAGGTGATGTCGACCGACGCAGAAATTTTTCATTGTTCTTCTGCGAATGAAGTATGTGGTACAACATCGCTCCTAAGTTTGCACGTTGCTAAGTTATAAAGGTCGCACCTTAAGGATATAAACTTCGTGATGTGAATTCTCCGCATGTCGGAGCTTATCATATGTTGATGATGATGGTGTTAGAAACAGAGTTGGTCTGAAAGAGAGTGTCCATAAGAAGAGGCATACTCCGTTGGTTCGGATATGTAGAAATAATGTAGGAAGAAAGAATTACGAAACAGATATACAACGCGAACGTAAAAGGATGTAGGAGCCGATGCAGACCTGCCATGACCAAAGTGATCGTGTTTTATCTGAAAGTGCAGGAGCTTTAGAAACCGGCGAGCGTGCATGAGTAGAGCAATGAATGTTAAGAAGCGAGTGAGGTGTGTAAGGGTTGAGTCATGTGGTACACGGTACTATATGTATATATATATATGGGGCTCATCACAAATTATTTCATCGGAATTTTTTTTATTGATTTAATAACGATGACCGAAAATAGTAGTAGGGACAACAACTTATGCCGCTATGTATTCTTGAAGTCGTAACGAGAAACTCGTTGGCATCGTTACGAGTTTCAGTGTGATCGAACACACAAGGTAAGCAGCATTTAACGCAACCTGCCTAAGAAAAGATTTAGCCGCCTCGAGTTTCTCCGTGGAGGGTACGTTAAACCATCGGTCCATAAGCAGTTTTGGATAGGTGACAGTCGTAATGAGCTAAGATAAGAGGTAAGGCGCATCAATTCTTAATAAATTTTTTGCTTTAACATCCTACGAGGATGCCAAGGTATCCTTGCAATCTATTTGGTAGCGAATTTTATCGAACCAATTTATTGTCATTGTGCATGTATATTTGTTCTTAATGTACTTAACTAATATGTGTTTTTTGTATTTTCTGTAGTAATTTCATATCAATTATGTTTGAATTGTACCCACAACCAAAATAATATGGTTTTAGTATTAAATACTGCAACACAACTCATGCTGTGGTTACCTTTAAATGTGAGAATAGTAAAATATTGTTTAAAAAGCGAAATTGCTGTTGTATCTTACGTTGATAATCCATAATAAATAAATAAAGCAGCCACACTGGGGATGTATGTACTCCACCTCAGAGAACACGGAAAAATAACTGCTTGGAGGGCTGTTGTGTTCCTGCGAATGAGCGAAGTTACCAGTAAGCTCCTGAAGAGTTTCTGTGATAGCAGCGAGATTGGCAATGCGCAAGCGATACTCCAGTCATTGTATCAAAAATGTACAGAGATATGAACCACTACATGTTGTTGTTGTTGTAATATCTTTATTGTACGTTACATTCAAAATAAATTACGTTATATCGAATATTTATATTTTTGTTTTGCTAAATTACCTTTTTACTCGCAACGGTCACGGAGACGTTACATGCATTTGGTGTAAGAGATGTTAAAAACGGTTAAGTCTATTTTTTATTATTAAACGGATCTTATATTAAAAAAAAAACAGTTTTATTTAGTTTGACCTGTCCTGGTGATCTTGGACGTTAAATATGGCTCCCTTCCCGGTGTCCGATAGCGTTGAAATTTGTTATATAGGACCTAAGCCGACATCCAGGATTAGCAGCAAATAAAGGAACTCTTCAACGGTTAACAGCACGGAAACGAAGTGTCGTGGACGCATTCAATTGTGACAATCCATTCTATGTGTCGCCATGGCTTGGCTAGTGCACTCAGAGTAGACCTCTTTAACGGTTAACAGCCACATTTTTATTTATTTTGACGAGTCCGGTAAGGAGTTGTTAGAAATGCTACTTTAACGTCAAGGAATCGAACCCACGAAGGGTTCGATTCCTTGTACTACTTACTGCTCGGTTATTGCCAATTGTTACCCTTCGCCCATTACTATTAACGCAGCAGCTCGTCGAGGAGAAATCAGGATCCCGATTTGGGCTTCACGTCACAATATGATTGCCTGTCTTAATCTTAAAATATGCAGACAACCCTATTTTTCCCTATGTATAAACCAAACGTGCTATTTAAAATGCTCCAATTTATTTGATATGTCACAAAAACAAAACTTATATCGTATAAATGAAATTGCAAATGTATTCGGGCGAGGTGCAAAAAAGAATGTATGAGAAAACACAATAGATTTATATTGTAATGCATGCGGCCCGGGCGGTCGTTTTTAGATTTAGACTCCTCGATTAATGTAAGGACTAAATCTTTATTTATTAGAATCGGCAAATTATAAAAGATTATTCTTTCCTTCCATCGTCTTATCATCGAGAAAGACAAAAAGTTTTGTCATAATATTCGGTTTATGGACTTAATTTAACCTGTTTACTAAATGCTTTGGATGCCAAAGATACGATGTATACATTTATTTATGTGACGATGTCATAATATTATATGGTTGGAAATAAAGAAACATGGCAAATTGGCTTCAGTTCTGATGGTTATAGTATTAGTATTCGCTACAACTTTTTAGCTCTTGACTAAAATAAAATAACTTTAAGCTAGGCTTATTTGGAAGAACTCTCTTCTAGAAATAAGCTCATCTTTGTACACCATTCTCCTTGTAACGTACTCCGTGTGTGAAGTTACACAATAAAGACATGTTAACTTACTTCTGATCGTGTTAAGTGACAAATTAAAATAGGCTGACAAATGGCTAGTTGAAAAATTACTCACTTAGACGTTACAACAAAAAAATATTTTTTATAGTCAAACATAATAACATAACAATGACATATTACGAGTATATTACTATGACATAAATTTCAAAATCAAACGTTGTATTTGGAAGTACTTAACATAATTCTATAATCGCAACTTAAACCGCTCTTTGTAAGGGATATGAAAATGTATTAATGATTAAAGTCTTCGTGTAGTGTATAAAAATATCGCAATATTGACTGATAGTAATTTCTAAGTTTATTTTGATGTGAATATTTGATATCTAAAAGATCTAAATGAAGATTGTATTTAAAATATATGTACTACATCTTTACGCCAAGTGCCTTGCGGGGTAAGCAGAGGGGACCGAGCGCTACATGACTCGGTCCCTACACACCTCACTTGCATCTTTAACATTCAAATCTCCTTTGATACTCGCCGTTCTAGGGCTCCTGGCACCACTTTCTGATAACCTATTTGATCGTGGTAGATGAGTCTTGACCATCCTCGGATCGGTGGTCCTTCTACTTTCGCTATGTATATTTGTTTCGTCGTCCTTTCCTTTTGCATTCTTTCTACATGTCCAAACCTACGGAGCATACTTTTTCTTATCTTAACACCGATACTTTTTCATACACATCAACAAGCATATATATATATATATATGTTGTATATAGAGAATATTGTTGTTGCTTATTTTGGTTAGGTATATTTTAAATGTTTTTCAATTTGGATTATTTTTCCTTATTAGATAAAATATCCATCTTTTGTAAAATTATTGTAAGTTGTGTGAGAAGAAATAAATATATTATTATTATTTATTACATATGGTATATATTTTACTTGTTGATATATGTCATATCTCAAACTGTAATATAATCAATATATGATAATAATATATATACATATATATAGATGACCGCGTGTTGCTTAGTAAAGTAGATTTTAAGAAAGGTAGGACGCATCAAAGCAGCCCGTCTGGGGAAGTACCTCCACCGCAGCCAAATAACAAATCCCTAGAGGGTTGTTGTGTTCCTGCGTGTGAGTGAGGTCACCAGAGTAAGCTCCCAAGGAGTTGCTGTGTAAGTAGCGGAGGAGGCATCGCGCGAGTGATACTTAATATATCGCAAGCGTTAATAGGCTACGGTACCCGCTTTACATCAGGTGGGCCGTATGCTTGTATGCCTCCCGACGTAGTATAAAGAAAACTCATAGTCGCCCATCGAGTTCAACCAATATCCACTTTAACGCCAAGAGTTTCGGGTTCGCTTTTCATACAAGACATTTTTTTTTGTCCTTTTGCGTTAGCTTGAGTATCTTCTAATATTATATAGTACAATAAAAAAAAAATTGCACCAATAAAAATAAAAACTTAAAAACTAAATAGAAGAAAGTATACCATAGGCGGACTTCTTGCTAATGCAGTTTCTTCAAAAGAACTGGCACAAGCATAGTTGTGGGGCATGATGACATAGAGAAAAAGAATACCTACAAATTACGTTTTCAATGTCAATATATGACCGTCTCTTCAAAAATAAGAATGTTTAGCACTTGTCTAGTGCATTCATGAAGGAAATTATCTATTGGTTTTTGAGTACATTTTGTTTTGGTGTATTATTTTGTTTGTTTGACCACAATACCTACAGAGATTACTGTGATAGGGGCTAGATGGCGCTGTGTACCGAGCGAGCTGAGGTTTTGCTCTCAAATGCCTATTTTTAACTGCAGGGTCGCATACAAATGTACGGCTTGATGATAGGCAGTTACAGCAGTATAGGAACGTATGCAACACCAGGAGTAGCGCTTGTGAGTTACCAACATTGTATAATTCTCTTAAAGTGTTTTTGAAGAATCACATTGCGTCAAATCGTTGGAACCGAAATCGAGCATGAACGTTCTTTTAATAGGGTAGCACCTATTTAGAAACGTGATTATTGTTTCTTCTATTCCCTCTAGTTCAGATATACAATTAATTTAAATTTCTACTATTTGGCCAATTCCCAATGGCCCAAAGTCGAAATTTAGGTAAATATTGGTATACAAGTAACATTACACTACTGAGAGTAAAGTTCAACTGAAAACATCAATTTGTTGTATGTTCTATATGTTTTTTCCACAATGAAAAGCAATTTTAATCATTTTTAACCGCACCGCTTGCCGTTGAACGCGCATTCACCCCTGTACACTGTCTGGAACTGCATTGATCGCGTACTGTTTGGTTCCAAGGAGGTTTTCATTCGAGAACTCTTCATTTTGTGGAATGAAGTCCCTGCTCCAGGGACTACTGTATGAGGTTCTTCAAATAAATCATAAAGATGTTTTTAAGGAATCGGCAACGTTAGAGTAATGCCCGTGGTGTTGCAATTTTTAATAGGCTATGGTAACTGCTTAACATCAAGCAGGCCGTATACTTGTTTGTCACACTGCAAAAATATATTCATGTCTATTTTGAAAATAAACAAACTGTCTAGACCCCTGTAATCGCTGCGGTTCATTCTGGAACCGCACGCGAGCATTATGGTTTCGGTATGTAAGGATTTATTCCCTGCCTACGACTAGCAGTGTTATTGTAGAAAGGGAGAATAAACCTTAAAAAAGAGGCATTAAAACCTTAGAATAGAATACAACCACCACCACCACAACAGAATAAAAGTAGAAAACGCAAAGTCTCATCTTAAAGGTTCAGTACAACGGGAAACACAAGGTCCTAGCCTAGTTGGCAGTAGTTGGTATACAGGTTCTCCCTGATTCTACCGATTCTTGATTCCCCTCGAAGAGTTATCAACTTAATAAACACACTTTATCACACAAATATAAGGTAGTACCTACAATGAAGGAAAATATAGTTCTATTCTATCTAGTATAAAAAAATATACTGAAAATTAAATTCAAATACTTACTCATGATATATCTAGCGTCAAATAGAACCACCATTAATTTTCCTTATCAATTATTCAACACTATTTTGAATAAGATTGAAGAGTGTTATAATCACAGACACCTACTTATACTAATAATGTACGTTTAATTAATCATTACACTAATAAGATAATTGGTAGATACTCCTAACCCTCTATAAACTCTATACTCATATTGTGATTATGTGTATCATCATTACGAATAAACAAATTTAGGTACATTAAAAATGGATTGCCTAATTACAACTAAGAGAGATAGAGTGCATCAAAGCAGCCTGTCTGGGGCAAGTACCTCCACCTGACAGAAAACCGCGGCCAAATAACAACTCCCTAGAGGGTTGTTGTGTTCCTGCGTGTGAGTGAGGTCACCAGTAAGTAAGTAAGTTGTTGTGTAAGCAGCAGAGGAGACATCGCGCAAGTGATATTTAATATATTACAACCGTTAATAGGCTACGGTAACTGGTTTAAACTGCGTAAAAGTGGGCCGTATGCTTGTATGCCTCCCAATGTTGTATAAAAAAAACTGTGAAAGTAGTTTGTACCATTATAATTATTTTTAAGAGACTAGGGAAACTAGATTATGGGCAATGCTGAAGACTAAAGAGGTACTAGACTTCACTCGACTAATAATGAAGTATGCGTGACCCATGTCTTATGACTTGCGTGGCTTTATTAACGCTTCGATTCCGGTGAAATAGAAGTTACAGAATCTAACGCCTGATAATTTTGTTAGTTGCATCTAGATCTGAATAATATGACATTAATGATTCCAACATTTATCCCGCTGTCGACTCTAAAGACCATAACTCAGAATGACTTCTGGACTTCAATTGTTCTTTGTTTAAAGTAATCTAGATTTATTTTCCACACAACCTAACCTAACCTAAGGTGCATGAGTGCCGTATAATTAAAATGAAACATAACAAACTATGGCCTTAGTGGTAATAAATGGCAGTTCATTAGATTAGTGGAATTTTGCTCCAAACTTTTATTGTGTAGGCCAGCCAGCGGCGAGCCCACAATTTTTCAATCGGGAAAGGCAAAAGCTCCGTAATTCGTGTTGTGAATTCAAATGAGGTGCGGAAGCGATAGCTGTGGGAAGTCGCCACGAGCATTGTCTTCGTATCGGAACAAGTGTTCTGTCGACCGCCTGCGGGCGATACGCCATCATCGTTCACACGTCGATCTTCCGAATAACCTACATGACACTTCTTTTGGAATTTACATTTTTATACTGATAACGAAAAAAGTAAACCTTACTTTGTGTACTTGATTAGCATTCTTATCGATGTCTACTTAACTAAATGATAGCAAACAACCGTTTAACAATAATGTGTGTTAGACACTTTATTGTTAAAAGGTTTCCATGTCTAATTTATTCCACAACACTTTCACCAAACTGCAGAAATCCACGGAACTTTTTTATATCTTGCGCTTCCCCTTTGCTTACACAGAGGGTATAATTCACGCAAATCTTTATTTTTCTTTGTGTACATGTGAGGGAGGGCTCTCGGGGCCTCCCGCCGGGCGCTGATGATGAGTTAGTGCCACAGGAGCGAGCCCGGAACCGGAAGTCACCCCTCCAGGCGCGTCATCCCGCCTCGCTTCCGATACCAATCGGAGGGCTTCGGAGGGCTTTACTTAACATCGTCGGCGTATTTCATAATTTATTGACAATTTCGTTGCTTCGCGTAACAAAGAAAATGTCATAAAACGTGCTCAATGATTTGTTACAGACTTCGTAATATTTATTTTTAATTTACGAAGAAAAGAAATCTTTGGATAATGGTTCTGAGCTCGTGATCGCGAAATCGTTGATAAAATGCCTTTAAGCAGAACTTTGACAATCTCGTGGTCAATGAGTAAGAGGTGGTTCATAGGCTAAATAAATAAGGTATAGGTAATCTATACTATAATACTATGTAAAAAAATTGTATTACATAACTCGATTATTGAGGAAGGTTATGAAATAAAGATTAAGGCTATTTAATATCACGATACGACACTTAGAAGCCGAAAGAAAGATAATAAGAGAAACCGCGGACGATGTCGCGAGATGCAGCTAGTAATGTATACAAACCCCTAACTCTGAAATATCAGTTCAGGTTTAGTTGTTAAACGAGTACTATACATCTAACCTATAAGTAGGAGAAATTAACAACGTAAAATACATTTAAATATATATTATAAATAATCTAGAACGTAAAGGATAACAGAACTGATCTAAATATACTATGTAATGGGTGGCCGTCATCACTTGCCATCGGGTGACGCATTTATTTAACAATAGCGAGGATTACCATGGCAGTGTAGGCATCTATGTAATTTCTGCAATAATCTTCAACATTCTTGAAATTTGCGACGCCACCATCAGGTAATGGGGCCTGGGTAGTCGTTGCACGCTTGGTAGAAGCCGTGCCCACCTCCATTTCAACCAAATGAAATTCCTTGAAACAATAGCATAACATAGATCCTAGCCGCCACAATACAAAAAAGAACTTGTACTAAGTTACACAAAAAAACTTATTATTAAACCACGTCAGAATAAGTTTGTGCTAAAGCACCAGAAATATTTTGAATTGGGTGGGTTATAAGTACTGCCCGAAACACTGTCGCCTAGTATTGTGGTATGACATCCCGTTAAGTTTAAGTTACAAAGAGTATATTAAATTGACACTCCGCGATGCATTCCAATTTTATAAAGTGGACAAGTTGTACGAGAAACATAGACTGAACTCACTGAACATTGGAGCCGTAGTCATGTTAGTTGAATCGCAGTATAAAATATGAAGTATGAAGTATTCCAAAATGCATCTTTCATATTTAACTGTTTAGCTTGCTTCGATTTTTATTTCGGTTTGTATTCGATTTTTACAAATTGTAATTGTTTTATTCAAAAGTTTTAAACAATGAGTTAAACTATATAATGGTATTATTTTAATTTTCTCGTCATTTCGTATCCTATAACGGTCATCATTAATTTCAATAATATAAATTATTACATAATTTTTAGTACTAAGTTAACAAACAAACGTAAGGCTATGGGCTCTTGCAACATCAGCTGCTAGACTGGCGGGTTTTCGACCATATCATGAGTTCTTAGTACCTCTTTTGGAAAACCCGATGGTACAGTCACCTTTAAAATTCCCGGCAATGAATTAATTGCACATCCTAAGTGTATGCAGAAAAACGCGACAAAGAATGTTTGAGCTTGTACCAGGGTTGAAGGAAATACTATGTAGCGACGAGTGGAAGGGTGCGGAGTGGTGATGCTGAGAGCGGAGGAACACACTGTAAAATATCAGCGAACGTCTATATGCAGCGGGTAGCTATGGGCTGATGATTAAGATGCAATGTCGGGTGCAGAAAACGCATACATTCCACGTCATTTGAACCGGTTACCGTAGCCTATAGACACTGTCAATACAAGGAGCGTCGCTCGCGCGGTGCCGCAGTCTCAAAAATTCCACAGGAGTTTACAGATAACTTCACTCACTCGAAGGAACACATCATCTCAGGGATTTGTTATTTGTCAAAGTGAAGAAACAACCCTAGTCGGTCTGCTTATAAATATTGCTAGTCGGTCTGCTTATAAATGTATTAAAGTTAATAGTGAGGCATTTAGACCCTAATGCTGAATTACTGATAAATAAAATAGAAAAACAATAAAACTTATCTTATGTATAGGTGGACAGGGATAACATGAATTCGTCCTAATATATTAGAACTAAAACAGTAAGGCATTGTGCGGTTCTAAAGGGATTTTCTTCCACAAACCGGGGTCACAGAATGAACTCCTTGCATAGGTTTTACCAAGAAACGTGTATACAGCAAGGAGTGTTCGAGTGATGCGCAAGTAATGGCCATTGGGCAGGTCTTATGCTTGTACTCGTAGGTATACCAACTTAGCGATATAGTAGGTCACGCGTCACGAAATATTATTTCTTGGATGTGAGGCTTTTTCCTGATGTCTTGATACTAACTTACTAACTTATGGAATGGAAATAAGTTTACGATCCCAGATTTTCGTTCTGTCATAGTGAGCAGGTAACATAATTATATCCTATGCATCGTTAGTACAATGCCCCGGGGGTGACACTTTTTAGATTTCTTTTAAGTTATTATTTTTTAAATTTATTTTAGATATTATTTAACTTAAGATGTATTTTAGTTTTACGTTTAATATTTATTTAGATTAGTTTTATTACATTTGGGGTTATATATTGTATCCTATATGTTTTTAAGATATCAGTGCCTCAGCATTATCTGTAGAGCTAAAGCTCATTTGTACGTGGTGCACCCAGACGAATAGCAAACGAGGTCTTTTGAATGTTGACACAAGATAAAAGCTAAAAGCACCGAATAAATTTCGTCACAAAATGTTTTTTTTTATTTTGTGTGTAATGCGTGCACAACGGACAGTCAGACGGCTGTAATCTTAATAAATGAATGTTTTAAATTTTGTATCGATAGTAGAGTCGATGCAGATGCAATTCGACTGAAGAAGACAAAAGATCGCAGCCAAACAATAATTCTCTAATGTTGTGCTCCTGCCGGTAAGTCCATGCCTCATAAATTGCTAATCCTCACTAGTTTTCTGATTCAACCCCTTTTATTACGGGAATTAAATTACACGGCATCGCGATTCGCTGTCGTATAGAATAGAATAGAATAGAATAAGATTTATTGCAGTAAATGTGGTTGATTACAGGTGATGGATATATAATTTTTGACTCACACATTTAGTCTTAGGAGACATGCAACAGACATATAAAGTCACTACCTCAAATAATCAGAGTGTAAATTAAATTATAAACATTAATTGATATTGTGCTATTCTGTAGGTACATAATAATCATTCAAATTTCAAACATGTATTACAATTCAATTTCATTAAATAAAAAATAAAAGAAAATAATAATGTATAAATGGATATGTCATTCCTTATAACTAAAAACTAATTGTCATGCATTTCAGCCATTATAAAGCGTATTGTAATCAATAATATTATTAATATCAAGTCAAACAAAGCTTACCTTTTAGTTGCAAATATTCTTGTACACTATAAAAACATTTGCTAACTAACCATTTCTGTAATTTAATCTTGAATTGATTATTAGGTAACAATTTAAACTCTGCAGGTAAATTATTAAATATTCTTATTGCCATCGGATAACAATTTGAACTATATAATGATGTCTTCATCACAGGGAATAGCAGTCTATTTGGATATCTTCTGCTATACTTACATGGAACATCTCCACTGGCTCTAAAAAGACTAGGATACGCCTTTACAATTTGACAAATTTCGTATATGTATATGCAGGGTAACGTTAGCAAATTGAGTTCTTTGAACAATGGTTTGCAGCTTGTGGTTGGTTCAACATCGAGAATTGCACGAATACATTGCTTTTGAGAAATAAAGGCCCTATTTATTTCTACACAGTTTCCCCATAAAGCAATACCATATCTAAGTCTAGAGGCGACGTATCCATGATATGCTTGAATAGCCATTTTTTCCCCTGCTACTTTTGTCAGTCTCTTAAGAGCATAAGAAAACCTATTAATTTTATTACATACACTATCTACATGATAATTCCATGAACAATTATTGTCCAAAACAATTCCCAAAAACGTAACAAAATTTGTTTCTTCAATATTCTGTCGACCGTAACATATTTTAAGATCTTTTTTGTTAGTGTTACGCTTATTATGAAATTGAATATATTTAGTTTTGTTTATATTAACAGTCAGATTATTACATTCAAGCCAGCGTATTATGTCATGTACAGTGTTATTGATGTCTTTATTGTATTTTACTGTGTCGTTAGCTAAGTCAGGAATAATTATCGATATGTCATCAGCGAAGAGTGTACAAAAATGTCTAGTAATGTCGGGTAAGTCATTAATATAGATTATGAATAGTAATGGTCCCAGAATACTTCCCTGTGGAACTCCCACTTTATTTACTTTAGATTGAGATTTATATGTTAGCTCTTGTTTCTTTATTTTGTCGATACTCTTGATCTCAATGTATTGCGTACGACCAGCCAAATAACTTTCCAGCCAATTTAAAGCTTGCCCCCTTATACCACACTTTTCACATTTTGACAGCAATATTTTATGAGAAACAAAATCGAAGGCTTTGCACATATCGAAAAATATTGCAGTTGTAGGGATTTTTTTATCTACATAATCCATTATTTTCGATATTATTTTAAATGCTGCTAGAGCCGTTGATTTACCCTTTTGAAAACCGTTTTGTTCCTCGTTTATAATATTGTGTTTGGTTAAGAATGATATGATTCTGACATACATCGCCTTTTCGAACACCTTAGAGAAAATCGGTACTAGTGAAATCGGTCGATAGTTTTCAATTAATAATCTATTTCCCTTTTTATAAGCCGGTTTCACAACTGACACTCCCAAGTCGTCGGGGAATATACCTTGTACAAATGAGATATTTATCAGATGACTCAACACAGGCGATAGAGTTTTAGATGAAGCCTTAATTACTTTGGTCGGAATGTCATCGTATCCGGCTGAATTTGTGTTATTTAAGGAATTTATTATTTTAATTATTTCGTCACAATCAGTAGGAAACAAAAACATATTACTATCATTCGATTTTATTTTGTTTTGTGGTTTCATAATTGTATGCAAATTTGTCTCGATAGAATTATTGGTCAATTTTATAAAATACTCATTGAAAGCGTTCGCGATGTCAGCAGGTTTATTGATTAAATTACCATTATGCATGATTTTTTCAATTGTCTTTTTTGGATTATTGTATGACAGATTTGTTTTTATTATTTCCCAAGAAGATTTGCATATATTTTTGGCTTTTTTTAAGTATGCTTCGTTTATTAATCGCTGCGCAGTGGTAACACAACGTTTCAGTACTCTACTATAATTTACATATTTATTTTTATCTTTCAAAGTCTTTGTCTTGTAGTATGCAAATCTCAGATTTCTTTTTATCGTACAGGCTTTTTTAATACCATTAGTAATCCAATTCGTGGATCGTTTTTTCCTAGCAACTTTTTTTATATATATGGGAAAGCAAAGATTGAAAAACAGTAGGAATGTTTCATGAAATAATCTAAACGCCCTATTTATATCTGTCTCCTCATATATTTCAGTCCAGGATAAACTCTGTAAACACTCTGCAAACTTGGCGATATTATGAGTACTAAAATCACGGTATCTTGTGAACCAAAAATCTGGCCCTGTTTTGGTTTTTTCTTCAATAGGTATGGATAGAGATTGGGCTGTCTCATGATCTGAGAGACCAAGCGGGTGAATTTCTCCAATAGCTTCCGGGATATTACTAATGATTAAGTCCAAACAAGAGTTTCGCCTAGTGGGTTCATTTATGTGTAGATTGTAATTAAATGTTTGTATTAATGTATTCAATTCAATTGTATTTCTAATATCTTTTAGAATATTAATGTTAAAATCGCCTGTTAATACAATTTTCTTTTTCGTCTTGGGTTGTAATTTAGTGAGTAGTGTATTAAGGTGTGTCAAAAAGATTGCAGGATTAGATATCTCATTGTCTGGGATTCTATACAAACAAATAATAATAAGATTGTAATCAGTCAATTCTACTCCACAACATTCAAAAATGAATTCTTTACTCAAATCTTTTAAGAAGGGCACCTTTTTATATTCTATACCATTTTTGCAGAGTATACATACACCACCGCGTTTTTTTGTTCTTGAATAATAATCAGCAAATGAAAAGTCTTTCAGATAAATATTTACTTCGGTTCCTGCTTTGATAAATGTTTCAGTGAGGCAAATTAAGTCAATATCTATATTTTTGCCAGATAGCTCATCCAACGACACTTGAAGTAAGTCTCGCTTGCTCAGAAATCCAGCAATATTTTGATGCAATATAGTAATGGAATTACTGTTGTTCACGAAAAAATGATTCTTTATTATTACTTGCAAAATCCATAAATGCAGAGCTATTGTTTAATTTATTAATATCATTATTTTTCGACAAATTATGTTGAATCAACTTTATATTCATTTTTTTAAGTGGGATAAAATAGTCTAATATAGTATTTTGTTTTATAATTTTAGTTTTTTGTTTTTGTATGTCATTTTTAATAGGGATAAAATAGTCCATGATGATTTTTTGCTTTTTGATTTTTGTATATTATTTCTGGAGGGGTGTATGTAGTGTGACTTATGTTTATTGTTAAAAGTAAGATATTTGAGTTTGTAGTCAATAAAATCTATCGTCAAATTGATACTATGACAAACTTCCTGCAATGATTTACTGTAAATATTTATAAAATGGCAATTAATAAAGTTTTGTGATATTAACATTAATTGCTCATTAAGTTTTTTCTCGTTCAGGGAATTATTTTGCTTCACACTTAACAACAACACGTGATTATTTTTAAACTTATGTAATATAGTAGACAAGTTATATATTATTCTAAGAGGATTTGAATCATTTTCACCTATAGTTAGTATAATTTTATCGTCCTTATTTAGTTCAATGTCAGCACAGCCTCTTGCTATTTCATCTGACAACGCGTACGGCTTAGTTATTGCCGTTACCGAGTATTCTTCGTACATTGTGTTACGGCGTGACCGAATCATAGCAGCCGCCAGTCCAGCCACCAGTTGAGTGCCTATAATGTGTATTTCTTTAGATTTTTGCAATATTTTTTTTTCTAGAAAACATTTATTTTCTTCTTGCGGGTTTCCCACAGTTTCTTCAGGTTTCAGGCAACATTTTCCCTGTTGTGGTTCACCGGTAGATTTCATTGATTCAATATTAAAAATCTCTATATTTATCTGATCACTTAACGACTCGCTTGTGATATCCATATTAATTTTTTTTTTTTTTTTTTGCTTATATGTAAGGGAATCAGATTTGGAGCGTTTTGATTTTTTTGTAGAGAATGGCGAAGATACTACTAAGCTTTTGTATTTGTCAGACTTTTTTTCCAGCTCTTGTATTCTTTTCTTAAGACTCGCATTTTCACTTAATAAATTTTCTATTTCAGTATCGGCGCTTTTTAATGTACATTTCAATTCTGACAATTCATTCTCCAATTTTTGTATTTTTAAGTATTCTGTTCTTATAGATAAATCTGGAAGACTGTGAGTTGGACTTAAATCAGACAAATTCGAGAGCTCAATATCGCTTTGTTCCAGTGAAAGTGATAGTAATTTCCGTTTTGTGCGTTTAGTTACAAAATCCTCACAGGTTTCAGGATCTCGACTAGTGAGGCAAGTATTTTTGATTTTAGTTGTATGTATCGGTGTGCTAGTTTCTGACTTTGATGTCGTTTCCAATTTCGCTGCACGAGTCGTTTTGTGACGTAGACTGCCCGGGCAAAGAGCTCTAGCTCGGGGCCCGTTCGCATCCGCCCGCGGATGCACGTACCAAAGTAAGTAAAGTTCTCTGATGTTCTAGCATCAGAAGGCTAGTGAGAAGATACTATGCTGCAAGCGAGGATTAGCGCACTAGACGTACTCCTTGTGGTACAATTCATAACCTACGGTAAAAATTTCAGTTTCCATTTTTCCACCCGATGTAGCATATGAAATGTACCTAATTTTTTTGCGCAAAAATTGGTCTCTGTAATCGGTATCTTATTACATAAGTACACATATGTAAATGGTATTTTATTACATGAGTGATAATTTTCAAGAGAGGTAGAGCGCATTAAAGCTGAGGAAGTACCTCCACCTCACAGAAAACCGCAGCCAAATAATAACTCACTTGAGGTTTGTTGTGTTGTTGCGTATGAGTGAGTTCACCAGTAACCTCCTAAGGAGTTGCTGTGTTAGCAGCAGAGGTGGCATCGCGCGAGTGACATTTTATGCACTGCAAGCGTTCATAGACTAACCACTTTACATCAGAGCCTTTATGGCTTGTATGCCGACGTTGTATATAAAAAAACAGCGACAACTCAAGTTAGACACCTGCAGTCCCATTTTTACAACTTCTAACTTGAGGTATCGCTGTGTGTACATTACGTACATACTAATTCGTCTTTTCGCTGTTCTATGAACTCAACGGAAGGCAAACTTCAGCCTCCATTTAACAGCTCCGAACGAGGCACTAAGTTATGAGTGTTCATAAGAGCATGTCGACATACATCAAGGGATGATGCACGTGCCGTCGATCTATTCGGTCGCGGGACAATATTCATAAATAACTTAAATCATAACGCGTCGGTCGGCGGGCACGTGGCGAGTACGCGACGCGTGCGTGTGGCGTGCCTCGGGGATGCCACGCCACATCTAATTATCTGCAGAGAGCGAAGTTAGCAGCCGTAAGGTAGGTGCAATTAATGTTTCTATAACAGCTCTAAGTTTTAAAACGACACTTTGTTGGTAGGTTGAATGTTCCCTCGTCAATTTAATTAGTTATTATAAGTGTTCGCGACAACTATGTACATAAATAGATAACCGTCGCGCGTAGTTATAAGTGATGCACATTTTTATATAGTTAATAGTTATAGTTGTTTGTATTAGTTGTTTATGTAAGGATTAGAATAGGTTTACACAGTTTTCATACATACTTTGTTAGAGATAAGTTTTACATGTTTAGTATAGGTACGAGCTGTTGCAAGCCAAGTATATAATAAAGTTATAACGGCGAATTACTGGCTGCAACAGCTCAATAGTGCATAGATGTACCTATTAACGTAATTTTAAGTTTATAATGAAAACATTTTTATGTAAAACTTCACTGACCCATAGGTTTTGACAATAACTTTAACAAAAGTTTTTATGGTTTTATATGAAAAAGGGTCAAATGTATGAAATAATAGTACAACTTACAAACATTTTAGACACAAATAAAGCGAGCACGATCAGGTATTGCCTCTAGGTCTGGGCGATTTTGGCTATTGCTATCTCTTTCCCACACATGTGTCTCTCGCTCGCACAGCGGGGGTATAAATATGGGCCATACATCGTCGATCGGGGTCAGAGTTCCGATTCGGTTGTCGCGCGCGCTAGTCGTGTGCGCTCCGTCTCAATTTTTTATTCGCGTTCGCGAGTGTTTTTTCTCTGGTGAGTATTGTACTACGACTGTTTTGTCGAGTACGTCGCTGCATTACACATTGTTTTGGAGTCCAACTGTTGTATAGCTTCGGCTGTATAGCTTTTGGGTTTCACAGCAATTGTAATAGCTCGGTTTTTACCGGTGGATACCTACAGGTGCGATACGAAGCCGGTAAACGTCGCCCCGGTACGTTGCTGGGTTCCTTCTGAACCCGGTGAATCCGGAAGACCCGAACCCAGTGCACTTGGCTCTTGCCAAGGGTGACGGTCCTTTTAACGGCTATCTAAATTAGAGATACTCGTTTTAATTTCACTCCCCCCGCCCCCCTGCCGTAAGGCAGGGAGGTTTTTGTCGCCAATATGGCAGATTTACTGCTGTCTCCAGCGCATCTCGAATTGCTTATAAAACTAACCAGTTTAGCTCTCGAAGCCCATAAGGCCGCTCCCGATCTCGATGCAAGAGCCCTTTTTGCGTTGGTTATGAGCCAACATAACGCAGAACATTCTGTCTCTGCTGACAAATCGGACACCATGTCCACTGCCTCTTCTACATCAAAGAGGACCGCTTCCCAGCGGGACTCTGATTCCTCCGGCGACTCTCAAGAGTCGTCGGACACACTTGTTGAGTCGGTTAAAGGCTCAACCTCCTCCAAACCCCCGTCCAAGTCCGCTAGAAAGCGGATACGGCGCCTTCAGCGCCGTCAACAGGACGCATCAGTAGACACAATCAGGTCCAGTGCCTCCCCGTCTCACGACGAGGAGGTGCCTCTCCCGCCCTCTCCTGTCCCGGTAGAGATGGAGGTAGTTCCCTCGTCGTTCGACAGGGACTCCCCTCTCTCCCCGCCACCCCCCACACCGCCGCCCGCTCCTAAAGCGGCCCCTGCCTCTCAGAAGGCCGCCAACAAGCCCGCCCCGCGCGGCACCCCCGCTCCGACCCGGGCCAACGGCCCGCCGCCTGTTTTCCTTCGTGAAAAAGGCAGGTGGGTCGAAGTCTCCAAACTTTGCGCCGATCAAAAGGTGCAATACACCCGTGCTACCAACACGGGTGTTGCAATCAAAATAGACGTTCCGTCTATTAGTGATTTCAAGAGTCTTACAAGACTCTTAACCCAGCAAAATATACCGTATCATACGTACGCGCTCCCCAGTGAGCGCAAAGTACGTGCGGTATTACGCGGAGTGCCGTCAGAGGTCTCCTGCGACTCCGTTAGGGACGACCTGCTGGCTCAGGGCTTCCCTGTTGAGGCTGTGCACAGGATGCACGGTCGCAACGGGAAGGTTTACCCGCTAGCACTGGTCGTACTAGCGAACGTTCCGACTGCCCGAGGCATTTTTAAGAGAGAGCTCACTGTGTGCGGCCTCTCAAATGTCAAGGCTGAGCCTCCACGCTCACGTGGCATTCCGGGGCAGTGCCATCGTTGCCAGCTGTATGGTCATGCAGCTGCCAACTGTTCGGCCAAGCCCAGGTGTGTCAAGTGTCTACTTGACCACCATACTAGGGATTGCACTCGCGACCCTAGCACTCCTCCCGGCTGTGTGCTGTGCGGCCAAGTCGGCCACACAGCCAATTACAGAGGGTGCCCTCGTGCACCCCAGCCCTCTGGCAAGCCCTCTAAGGGACATACAGAGGGTCCCAAGCCGAGGCGCGCGCCCCCGCCGCCCATATCATCTCCAAAACATTTCCCCGATTTTTCAAAATCGGGCCCGGCTCCGGCCGGGCGGGCCCCAGCATGGGGCCCGCGAAATGCAAACCCGCCTAAGGCGGCCCCACTTCCGCCCCAGCAGGGCGCTAAACCTCCATCCTTAGGAGACGACCTGAAGACGGTAATCACCGCCATTCAGGGAGTCAATCTGAAGGAGGTTTCACTCCTTGCGGGCAAGCTTAGAGCTGCCCGCAGCCCACAAGAGCGACTTTTAGCGCTCTGTGAGCACGAACAACTTCTAAGCTCTTTGTAGCTTATCACTAGCCCCGGTAGCGAGTCGTTAACGGCTCGCGCCGAGTAGAGCGCAGTCCGCTCGTAGGTACCTGCCTAGTCCTACCTACACTCAATCCACTTCCCAGTTCCTTCCCTTCTGTTTGTGTCTACTGAACCCTTTTAATATTATAAGCACCCTTCTGGTCGCTTAAGTCGCATAGTTAGGTACTAGTGTCGACCTCCTCAGGAGGAGAGTTGGCACTTTTCTAAGCGTATGCTCTTATTAGAGTGACGCTTGCGTCGTCCCGTTCCCTTGGGGCGATCGCATCAGATGGAGCCTTTGAGGTCTTCCCGGCCAGAGGCGGTCCCAGGGGGTGTTTTAGTCAGTAGGAATCTGACATAACTAGGTTCGTTCGCACGAAACAGTATCTTATGTAAGATTTCACCTCCTCCCTCCCGTTTTCCGGAGGGTGCCCCTCACGGAGGAATGACCAATGCACATCCGGATGTGGGTTGGTCCTTCCTTTGTGGGTCTTCAATTTTCTTGGGCGAAAATCAAAAAAAAAAAAAAAAAAAAAAAAAAACGTCGATCGGACCAGTCGTCCGCTACACTCAGCGCTCACACTACAGTGAAATAGCCAGCCAAGTCACTCCAAAGCCAAGCCAGTCCAGACCTAGCAGCAAGTACCTACGGCTCCATACTTCTGAAGACAGCAACAGGCGTTTCATTCTGCACCAACCCACAGACCTGCGACTTACAACCGGAGGTCGAAGAACGAAGCCCGCCAGTGCCTACATTCTATTATTTTTATATTCATCTACGAAAGTGTACGGGTCGTATCGAAGGGGCCCGTACAATAAGCGACCAAGATATTTCAACTGATATACATTTTTTTTAGTTTGATCGATTTACATGTAAATTAAATAAAATTTATAAGATAAGAAATATTTATTGTATTAATTTGGGGGGTACAATGAGTTCTTAAAGAAAGTGATTTGTTTCTCCAAATCATACCTTTCCAGGCGTACAATAAATTACATGCTTTATGCAAATATATAATGCAAATTAAATAACATTAATTTTTGCTTGCATTTTTGTGCCAGGTGTAATTTTCTCATGGGATCTGGAGATAATCCGTACAATGCATATTGAAGCTAAGCTTACAGACACAAGGGTCTTAGGACGAGCTCGGTGGCACAGTGGTTAGTGACGCTACTTTGACACCAACGCTCGTGGGTGCGAGTTCCTTACATGACAAACATTTGTGTGCATGAATATTTTGATCTGGGTATTTTTATGAGAGGTGGGCGCATCAAAGCGTCTCATTTGGAGAAGTACCTCCACCTCACGAAAAACTGTAGCCAAATAGCAACTCACTCGACGGTTGTTATGTTTCTGCGAGTGAGTGAGGCCACTAATAAGCGCCTTTAGCAGACGTGGCATTGTGAGTGATACTTAATGTCTTGCAAGCGTTCATAGGCTACGGTAACCGCTCACAGGTGAGCCGTATGCTTGTATGCCTTCCGATGTTGTAAAAAACGCCATATAAGTCATAATGCAGTAATAACAAATCTAACAATTAAGATACTAAATTACATACATACATATCATCACGCCTGTCTATCAATGGGGTAGGCTGAGACTATAGAACGCCAGGTACACCGATCCAAACATACCGCCCTCGCTTCTTCCACACTCATCAACCTCTTCATGCATGCTCTATGGTTTTGGGTACTTTTGATTTGGCCATTTTTCAACACATCACCAATTTGATCTATACGTGTGCGTCTAGGGCGGCCCCTCTCAACATCATCATTCACTCTTGCTTGATACACTTCTTTCGTAACTCTTTTGTTATTCATTCTTTCTAAATGACCAAACCATACCATACAGCATACCATTTTCAATTTTTGACACTACATCAAGTTTCATTCCACAAAGTTCTTGTATCGTGCTATTTTTTATTCTATGAATCGTTCTCACTTCACACATACTCCTCAGCGCTCTCATTTCTATTTTATATTTAATGTTTAAGTGAATACATTAACTCGTTAGGAACTCGCTATTGCCCTCACTCACGAGCCGCAACACAACAACCCTCCAGGGAGTTGTTATTTTGCAGCGGTTATCTGTGAGGTGGAATAACTTTCCCAGACGGGCTGCTATGATGCGCCCTACCTCTCTTTAAATTCTTCTTTTTCTTATACATACAAATAGTATGTTTTCATCCGTGAATTTATCACACCTACTACTACCTCTACATTTATTCTCGTAGCATAAATTGACTTAAACTATTTAGAGGCGATTATTAGAAAACGGTGAACGAATGAATGAAATTTTATTTGTTCACATAAAGGTAAAAGTGAAGAATAATGTATGATCCTATAGATAAATGTATACCTAGGCAAAAATTATTATGAAAGTAGAATAAACGCGGTCGAAATACGAGCGTTGCGCAAAGTTTGTGGTGTACCGCTTGTAGACCGTAATCGCAATGATGATGTTAGAAACAAAGTTGGTCTGAAAGAGAGCGTCGGTGTTAAATGAGTAGCCATGCTCCGTTGGTTCGGACTTGTAGAAAGAATGCAGGATGAAAGAATGACGAAGCAAACATACAATACGAAAGTGTAAGGATGTAGGAGTCGAGGAAGGCCAAGACTTATCTACTATGACCAAATTGATCGTTTTCTATCAGGAGGTGATGTCAGGAGCCTTAGAAACATGCGTGCGTGCATGAGAAGAGAAAAAACGTTAAAGAAGCGAGTTAGGTGTGTAAGGATCAAGTCACGTGGCGCTCGGTTCTCTCTGCCTACCCCGCAGTGGATTTGGCTTGAAGTAATCTATATATATATATATATATATATAAATGAATCCCTATTTCCCCACTCCATAACTTGAGAACGACTTAACCGATTTCATTCATCTTTTTTTTTGTTTGTTTTCTAATGCTTTATAGAATTACGGAATGAAAAATTAAGAAAATTGCGCGGATATTTGAAGTATATCAGAAAACTTAATGACTATTTTAATTTCGCGGGTTTAACAGCATGTCGCATATTCCCGTGTCGGGAAACCAGCAACATTATTTAGTTAAATATATTATTTTAATTATTTATTCCAGTTTGAGGTTCCAGGACAACATCTGACGGGTCAGCTAGTAGATAGATAAAAATTAATGTCCTATGTTTACTAAAACATTTATGCCCATATGTGCATCATCCACGCATTTTATTAGGGGGTGCAAAATTAAACAAACAGAAATAATAATGGACCTAATGGCGCAGGCAAAACAATTAAAATTGGTTTGATTGATATTTCACGCACGAGAACAAGTTCCCAATGTGAGTGAGAACTTCTTCAAAGTTAAATTATTTGTGTAAGGACTTTATTAGTCTTATTTATGTTCTCGTTATTGCTCAAGTTTGAACTGGCGTTTGATCGAACTCGGCGGCGGAGTGGTTGGCGATGCTACCTTAACACCGACGCTTGTGACAAACATTTGTGTGCATAAACATGTCTGTTTGTTTTAGTCTCGACGTTTTCAAAAGAGGTAGACTCACAAACCAATAAACCATTTGACAGTGCATGATGGCATCTCTCGCTCACCGAAACGTAGTGTTTTAGCGCCTGTATATTAGGCGATTAGCCTACTGACCAATGGAAGAATATTTTAACCAATAAGCCGATAAGTATTTGACGAGCTCGGTGGCTCAGTCGTCAATGACGCGACTTTGACACCAACGCTCGTGGGTTCGATTCCCACACGAGGCAAACATTTGTGTGCATGAACATGTCTGTTTGTCTTGGTCTGGATTTTCAAGAGAGGTAGGGCGCATCAAAGCAGCCCGTCTGGGGAAGTACCTCCACCTCACAGAAAACCGCAGCCAAACAAAACTCCCCAGAGGTTTGTTGTGTTCCTGCGTGTGAGTGGGGTCACCAGTAAGCTTCCAAGGAGAGGAGGCATCGCGAGGGCGATCCTACTAATAATATAAATGCAAAAGTTTGTATGTATGGATGGATGTTTGTTGCTCTTTCACGCTTAAATGGCTGAACGGATTCGTAGATAGATCATGATCTGAATTAACACATAGGCTACGTTATTTGACACCACGCGGGCGGAGCCGCGGGCAGCAGCTAGTACTGAATATATTACAAGCGTTAATAGGCTAAGGTAACTGCTTTACATCAGGTGAACGTAAGCTTGTATGCCTCCCGACGCTGTATAAAAAAAAAGTAACGGGATGTTCAGTAACTAGCCAATAAGAGCTGCGCTGCCTACTTTAAGTCCCAACATTTACTTGTTTTAGTTACTACATTAAATCGTCACTGGGTATCCTTAGTTTATGCTATGTTCTTTATTTCCTTCATAGTAGGGCGTATCAAAAATTACGCGACTGGGGAAGTACCACTACCGCACAGATAACCGATGCCAAATAACAACTCCCTGGAGGGTTTTTGTGTTCGTGCGAATGACCGAGGGTGCCAGTAAGCTTCTAAAAATTTGCCGTGTTGTCAACAATGGTAACAACGCGCGAATGATACTTCATGTATTGCGAGCGTACATAGGCTACAGTAACCGCTTTACATCTATAGGTGGGTCGTATCTTCTCATACCAATCAACATTTTGTAAAAAAAGCAATAAGAATAGCAGCCATAATACAGAATATCAAATATTATAAACTCCACAAATATGTAAGGCACTGTACATAATACTTAGGTACTTAAGACCTTATCAAATTAAGCCGTAACGTAATTCATAAATTACATACAAAACACCTGCATACCAGTCATCGTCATAAAATATTACGAATATTAATAACTAACCAATTTTACTTTCAAAATTAATTTAGTTCCATTGTAACCTTCAACTTTATAATCATAATTCAAATACAAACTTCATATACATTACTTACAAATATACATTTTGAAGTCAAAAAGTTAACGACGAGGATGGGATTCGAACCCACGCGTGCAGAGCACATTGGATTAGCAGTCCAACGCCTTAACCACTCGGCCACCTCGTCATGCGGTGGTACGTCGAAATTTCCGAACAGGTGCCGAGCCTCCATTTGTAACTTACTTCGTGATGTTTTTATGAGCGTATGTCGCACTTCACTCGTGTTATGATGATGATTACGTCAGACGCTACTATCTATAATGGCAATGATTTCACGCATTTAGCAAATATGTGAAAAGTGTCGATTCAAATGTGTTTACATTATTATCTGGTTTTACCTAACATTTGGCTATAACATTAACTTTAAAACCGATCAAGTGATCGGGTACCTACATTTTTTTAACTTTGCCTGTTAAGGTTATAATGGTGGTGTCATTGAACCATCTATACAGTGTGCCCCGGGATAAAGTGCAACCCTGCAAGGGGGTGAAAATAGACAAAAAAATAAAAATGTATTCCAGTATAATATTAGGTATACCAGACATAAATATAAATATATTTCGTGGATCTCGGAAACGGCTGTAACGATTTGAATTAAATTTATATTTAGATAAGGTTTTGCTTCTTAAGATTTTCTATTTGTTTATAATGACAATTTATAAAACAATTTATTTTCGTTCCTAAGCATGTGATCTAATATTAAATTGAGTATTCGTTTTTATTACTACTTAACAGTAACAGTACTTAACAGTATCACAAATATGAGATTTATGAGAGGTTCATTAGTGACACGTATAATTAATTCAAATTATATTGTATTAAAATGTGCAGATAATATCATAACAAATGTCAAAGTGAATTCGAGTCTGTTGTGGTGCAAGAAACTCAATTGAGTAGAACAATATGATAGTTACGAACGGCCAATTTAATATTAATTGATATTGTTAAAGCCAGTTATATGCAAACCAATGTCATCAATATTAATGACTACTAAAATTGTACAAATGGAGGCAAAAAGTAATACGACTCAACTGCTATGAAGCATGCTTATTTGTCAATACTATTTGCACCAGTTTATTGTGAAAGATATACCTGCACAAATCCGTACACAAAACTTTAACCTCGAACTGTGTAGCACCACTGCGGAAAGGCTGGAAACGTAACTACATAATCGTTCCACTATTACCGTTTTGGTGGATTGCAGGATCATTTTTCTCATAGATTTGTACACACCCTTTTTTATATCGCGCCATCATTCATACGAGTTGCTATTTTGGTTAAAAGTTTTTTGCGTAACAATTGAAAAATAATTATATTTTTTATTCAAGTGGAATAAATAGTAATTTTAAATACATCACCGTAATTGTCCAAATATGAAAGAATTCCATTTACATTCAGCTTGAAATAACAAACAGGATACCGTAATTTATCAAAATAAGCTGAAATTCAGAAGTAGAAGAATCGCTTGTATTGATTGATGAATCCGAAAATACAAATCCCCATCAAGAACTGGAACAAAGTTTTGTTTCTATACTACGTCGGGAGACATACAAGCATACGGCCCACCTGATGTAAAGCGGTTACCGTAGCCTATAAACTCTTGCAATACATTAAGTACTACTCGCGCGATGCCACCTCTGCTGCTAACACAGCGACTCTTTAGAAGCTTACTGGATAAAACTCACTCGCACGCAGCAACCCTCTAGGGAATTGTTAATTGGCTACGGTTTTTTTTTTTGGTTGAGGTACTTCCCCAGACTTGCTTTGATGCGCTTACCTCTCTTAAAATCACCCAGATCAAAAGAAACAGACATGTTCATGCACACAAATATTTGTCCTGTATGAGAATCGAACCCACGAGCGTCGGTGTCAAAGTAAGGTAACATCGCGTTTCACCAGTGTGCCGCCGCCATCGGGCTCATCGTTGTTCTACGGGTTGTTCTATGTATATTCTATAAGTGTTTCTACTTGACTTTATACTATTCCAGTAACAATTGAAGAAATGTAACTATTCTTTTGCAAAAAATGGAAATAGAAATGCAAAAATTACCTAATATTTTCGGCAGCATTTAAACTTTTAAAAGCAATACAGAATAAATTACTAATAATATTTATAGTTGCAGTAAAATGCACAGAACTGTATTTGTAATAAATTCGTAAGAATACTAGTACGAAGAATAGGAATTTAGCTAACCTCCGTGATACAAAGAGGTTAAATCGAAAGGGGGTTCTTTTCGCTAATTCTTTGTTTACTCAATCAATGAGAAGCTCGGTGGCGCAGCCGTGAATGCCTTTGACTTTGACACCAACGCAACGCGTGGGAATCAAACCCACGGGAGGTTGATTCCCACAAAAGACAAACATTTGTGTATATGAAAATGTCTCTTTGTCTTGGTCTAGATGTTTTAAGAGAGGTAGGGCATATCAAAGTAGCCCATCTGGGTAAGTAAACCTCAAAGAAAACCGCAGCCAAATAAGTAATAACTCCCTTTAGGGTTATTGTGTTCCTGCGTGTGAGTGAGGCCACCATTAATCTCCAAAGGGGTTGCTGTGGTAGCAGCAGAGTATTACAAGCGTTCATACTTCATAGGCTACGGAAACCGATTTACATCAAGTGGACCGTATGCTTGCATGCCTTCCGAAGTAGTATAAGAAAAGGATTATTTTTATAGCAAAGTTAATAACCGCTGTATTATATAGAGGTCAGTGACTATCTGAGTAGACACGGATTTGCGATAAGTTCTACTTCGTGCGTATAAATTTATTGTTTATTTATTATGTTAAATGTTTTTCATCATTGGTTGGAATAAAGTGTTTAAACAGTGGCAGTAGTTATTCAAGACAGTATTTCAGGCAGTTTTTACAACACTGGTCCAAAGACAAATAAAATACCTTAATTTAAAATATATATTATATTATAAACATAAATTAATACGTAGTCTTCACGTAGACTGAACTCTCCTATTCGATTGAAAAGAGACCTATTTCCATACGATGGTTTGTGTGTAGATACGGATCTAAGCCAGCAAGCCTAACCAGGGGGTTCCCAAATTTGAATTTAAGACCGTGATCACATGCATACTTTCACAGAACCTTGCCATCAACCTAATGTTGCTAAGACAGCCACCGTGTTTGACTTTACGTGACGACTGCTAAACGTAGGCATACAAGCTTACCGCCCATCTGATGTTATGTGGTTACCGTAGTCTATAAACGCGTGAAATATCGGAAGTATCATTCGCGCGTTGCCTCCTCTCTCTCCTCTTAACTCCTTAGCTGCTTACAGGTAACCCCACTCACTCGCAGGAACATAACAACCTTCAAGGCAGCTGTTATTTGGGTACGGTTTTCTGTGCGGTAGAGATACTTCCACAGGCAGGGTGCTTTGATGCGCCTTAACTCTCTTAACGTTTACGTACAGGTTGAAGAAAGTGGCTACAAGTCCGATAGAGCATTCCCCCCACCGCACTTTGTTGAACTGGTTACCGTATATGCAATTAGTTCTAAGGTTTCCTTCTTGCCGTTTTCTCCACAAGACTTCACAGGAGATCGGTGGTAATTCACATTGCGTTGGAAAGCCGAATTCGAAAAGTTTTCATTCAGATTTCATACAAATCGATAACTTTTCGATGTCGATTCGAATATGGCTTGCATACATGTCGACTAACTAGGCACATTGAGTCGTACATTCTGTCGATGTAGTATCTAACGGCGTGCTTCATACGTACTAGGTACGTGTATACAATGGCTTGTATCTGAAATCAAAGTTACTGCGAAATGGATTCTGGTTACCTCCAATCCGTTAGGGGGTCCCCCGAAGAGGATATACAACATTGCCAATACCCATGTGAACCAGCATGTAGACTACCAGACTTACCTCTTCAGATTATCATGAGGGGCGTCTTTGGCATTAAATCTCCTTCACATGTGGTCAATTTGTCTTAGCATCATTCACCTTTTCAACTGGTTGCTTTTTTATATACTTACTATGTCGGGAAGCATACAGCCCACGTGTTGTATAGTGGTTATCGTAGCCTTTGACTCTTGCAATACATTAAACATCGCTCGCAAACACAGCAACTCCTTAAGGGCTTACTGGTAACCTCACTCACTAGCAGGAACACAACAACCATCTATTGAGTTGAGGAGTTGATATTTGGCCGCGTGAGGTATGAGGTACTATCCCAGACGGCCTGCTTTGATGTGCCTTACGTGTGTTATTCAGTGGGAAGTGGTTCAATAACAAAGTGTTGTTATTTGTATTAAAACAAGCGTGCAATATAGGTATGTATGTAATGTATGGGATCTCAAGTTATGGAGAAGTCAAATTGTCCCAGTATTGTTTTTGTCAGTAGACTTTAGAAAAGTGTACTGAACTGACAGAAATGAAACATTGCTATTTCTTTTTTATATACCACTTAAGTGCAAACAAGCATACGGTTTGCCTGATAATAAACAATCACCGTAGCCTACGGACATTTATTTAACAACGGCAACGTATGAGTGACACCTGGGGTGTCACTCTAAAAACCTCTTCAGGAAAACCTCAGTTGGGAGCTCATTCCACACGCTAGACGAATAAAACTTCTCTGGAACCGCACAGTACGTCTAAGTCAGACTTATCAACACAATAAATAAATAATTAAATTTATTTTTATAAGATTCCAATAAATAAAGTTTCACTGAAACCGTTTTCCAGTAACGAGTAGGTAATTAAACATATATGTTGCGCAGAGAGATAGACAAACAGGCAAGAATCCAAACTACATATATTCTAATATTCAGTGGAGAACCCGATTGCAGCGACACCTATCGGAATCAATTGTGCATAAAACCTTAAACCCAATTGCAGCGACACCTATCGGGTTCAAAATATTCATCAAAAACGCGCACAAAATATTTCATCAAAATCGGTCTAGCCGTATAAGAGAAGTTCGGTGACGTACACACATACAGAAAAATCAATATAAATAAAAATCAATGTATGTATGTTTGCACTCTACTCGAAAACGGTCAGACCGATTTAGATGACATTTTCAGGGAGTCTTCAAAATTGCCCGGTGGGTGATCCTATGAAGTTTGATTGGATCTACTACTACTACTATAAACGAGCAATTCTTGTGATTGTTGTGCATATAACAATCACAAGAATTGCTCGTTTATAGTAGTTGGATATGAAGTCACCGCCTTAGGTATATCTTCAAATGTTAGAAATGGTCACACTCGCACATCGTACACCAGTAGTTATTACGTAAAAGGCCTAAGTAGGCATGTTAACAGCGCAAACGTTATGGGATAAATAAAGATAATTAAGTACACACAGCGACTCCTCAGGCTTAGACTCTTTGATCTTTGTATCGTTCTTATGCACACGCAATAAGAGTAATAATAAGTGTGTACATGCTGTAGGTATACATGCATATCTGAATTGAATTAGAACAGTTCAAATCAATCAAAAATGGAGGTACTTACATAATTCAAATTTTACAATGTTTCAAAACTACATAATATCGTAAAATCAATTAAATTATTTATACGTCGTCAATACAAAAAATCGGCCAAGTGCGAGTCGGACTCGCGCACGAAGGGGTATTGCCATTATCTATAAAAACAGCAAAAAAAACCGGTCAAGTGCGAGTCGGACTCGCGCACGAAGGGTTCCGTACCACTATCTATAAAAACGGCAAAAGAATCACGTTTGTTGTATGGGAGCCCCCTTAAATATTTATGTTATTCTATTTTTTAGTATTTGTTGTTATAGCGGCAATAGAAATACATCATCTGTGAAAATTTCAACTGTCTAACTATCACGGTTCAAGAGATACAGCCTGGTGACAGACGGACGGACGGACGGACGGACAGCGGAGCCTCAGTAATAGGGTTCCGTTTTACCCTTTGGGTACGGAACCCTAAAAACAGCAAAAAGAATCACGTTTGTTGTATGGGAGCCCCCTTAAATATTTATGTTATTCTATTTTTTAGTATTTGTTGTTATAGCGGCAATAGAAATACATCATCTGTGAAAATTTCAACTGTCTAACTATCACGGTTCAAGAGATACAGCCTGGTGACAGACGGACGGACGGACGGACAGCGGAGCCTCAGCAATAGGGTTCCGTTTTACCCTTTGGGTACGGAACCCTAAAAAGAAAATGATTGCGCGTTAGAGCCGCGATAGAGGATAAATGAGGTTGGTGGATCATTATAAATGTACGGTGGATCATTAGTCATCGGCGCTCGCTTACACCAGTTGTTTCGCTGCACAACGTGATGCATGTTACCAGATCCAGGTCGTGTGACACGACTTTTGTCTATTAAACTATTCGGTCATATATTACGAACCTAAGAAAAACACTTTTTGTTATTCCTAGTGTTATCCCGTTTCCTAGATCATTAAATTGTATCTATAACTTGACGCTAAATCTCTTGCGGCGTAGGCAACGAGAACCGAGCGCCACATGACTCGATCCTTGCACACCTCACTCGCTTCTTTAACATTAATTGCTCTTCTCATGCACGCTCGCCAGTTCCTAAGAATTACCATTATATTGGTAGAATCCAATCTGTACCTTCGTCAAATATTTACGCTAAGGTTACTAAGTGTAAAGATTTGACGATTTGGTGAAGATACTGCTTTTGACATGGAACGACTGCCGTCACACCACTCACGCCTCCACAACACAGGGAGTAACGTAGGCTTTTCTTAGGTTAGGTTGCACGCCTTTCATCATACCTATAGTTTCTTCAACCATTGTGATGAAACCTCTGCGGGTTCAAGAAACTATATGTTTATACGTCTACATTGAGCGGAGCCATTCTATTTTACTTCTTATTCTTTACGCACAGAGAGATGAGAAGGAGAAGATGTTGTACAATGAAACTCTCGCCGTATATGAATGCAAATTCATCAGTTGGCTAGTTTGATGGTGTGATGTCTCCTAGTGAGTAAGAAATCGATTCGGGTAACATGCCTCCCGTTCCATGGTACGTGATTAAATGTACTGGTCTTTTTCTGAAGTACGTATTCATTATAATAAGCAGACCAGCAGCCGCACATATCCGAAAGATATCCTCCCCCTCCGGTTTACGACTATCGTATCCAAATCGCTCAAACTCCTCCCACGGCTCTCTCGTGACCATTAACATCGCTACCCAAGATCCCTTGGGACAACGGGATACCACGAAGATATATTGTTCCAAGTTGTTGCAACCGGCCTGTGATGCGTAGACGCTTATCAAATGGGTTACAAATGTTACAATTCCATCGATAAGCACTCTTGCACACTTCAGATTTACCTCCAAGACGTCGTTCTGGAATTCATGGAAGAGTACTATGGCTACGACGTTCTCCCCGCCAGGTGCCCCCGTGTAGATCAGCTTGTAGCTATTCCTGATGAGCAGGGATCTGCTGCCTTTTCACCGAGTCTCGAACGCCAAGGCCACGTCGGCCTATTCCCTCCGCCGGTCCAATTAGCCTTAGGGTTCCGTACCCGAAGGGTAAAACGGACCCTATTATTGAGACTCCGTCCGATGTCCGTCCGTCCGTCCGTCTGTCACCAGGCTGTATCTCATGAACCGTGATAGTTAGACAGTTGAAATTTTCACAGATGATTTATTTCTATTTCCGCTATAACAACAAATACTAAAAAACAGAATAAATAAATATTTAAGGGGCTCTCATGCAACAAACGTGATTTTTTTTGCCATTTTTATAGATGTGTAATGGTACGGAACCCTTCGTGCGCGAGTCCGACTCGCACTTGGCCGGTTTTTAATATTCTTTAACGCCCTTTCAACACAATGGCATTGATACGTACAATCTTCTTCTTAGCGTTATCCCGTTTCCTAATCCACTAGGATTGGCGGAGTGCGCCTAAAGATTTGGCGAAGATACAGATTTTTACATTTACCATTTGAACATAACTTTCTTCATCTGTAATATTTCGCAATTGAGATTAATTTCAGATATTGTTTAACTGTGTGTACGTCAATTAAAGTTAATTGACATACACACAGTTAAACAATATCTGAAATTAATCTCAATTGTCAAATCTCAATTAAGTATAGAAATACCTGTATTAGAAGGCACTGCTCTTCATTACTACTTACTAGTACTTACTACATATTGTATTCTTGTTACCCTCAGTTTATTATTTATTTTAATACGTTATGTAATGAAGAGCAGTGCCTTCTAATACAGGTATTTCTATACTTAAAAGGAGGTACTAACAATAAACATTTGTAAACATTATATAAAATAAATTATTAAAATTATTACATGGAGCGACTGCCGTCAGACCTCCGAAATCCAAAGTGAAAACCAGATCATTCTTAGGTAAGGTCAAATCGTCTTTCGTAATATAAATTCTTGGACGTGCGGGTTTCCTCACGATGTTTTCCTTCACCGCCGAGCAAGTAATAATTATATGTACATAAATCCGAAAACACGAATTTAGTGGTACATGCCGGGATTCGAACCGGGGACCGGTCGTTCACTAGGATGGTTCTTTATCCACTGGGCTTTATCACTGCTCTTCATTGATACATGATACGTGCTTACTGCATTTATACGTGCAATAGTACAATCGAATCTTGTTTACCCTATTTCCCTTTAACCACAGGTAATTCGAAAATATTTGCTCTCTCGTTTCTCATTTAATGACCCAACCAATGTAGTATTTACCATATGAAGTACACTATCTTCGTCGCTGCAACAGTATGTAAGCAATGATATACTAGATATTTACTCTACAACCGTGTATTTTATCCATACACGGCACGTTTACAAATTTACCATTGTAGTCAATGGCCATACATCATTTTAAAATATTTCCGGGATGTTATGGAATCTTCTATTGATAATATTTTAACGCAATACACTATGAGGGATCAACAAATGAGGCTTCAAGGCGCCAGTCGAAGGCTGCGCCGTCTCCTGAATATGACAAATAACATTAAAAATGAAACTACACGAATACCAACATAAAATAAAAATGTCAAAAATTTAAATTAAGGATTAAAATATTTAAATTTAGTGCGGGCGCATCCCGCTCGCGCCCAGCCCGTCGAGCGACGAGCCTCCTCGCGCTCCAACTTGCACTGCTAACATACTATAGAGTAGGACTAAATATTTTTGTATATACAACGTCGGAAAGCATACGGCTCACCTGATGTAAAGCGGTTAACGTAGCCTATGAACGCTCGTAATACATTAAGTATCACTCACGCGATGCCTCTTCTGCTGCTAACGCAGCAACTCCTTAGGAGCTTACTGGTGACCTCGCTCACACGCAGGAACACATATATTGCCTAAAGTGACATATATTTTAATAATAACTTTTAAATAATATCAATCCAAAATTTTGTTTGGAAAACTGTACATGAATGCGTATACTTTCTGTAAATACTCGTACTTGGCACAACACCGCCGCGTTACCCGCCCATCCATAGTTAAAAAAAACCACACTAGCCCTCATGCCTTGGTCACAAGCACCAATCGTTAATAAGGAATATGATATATAATCTCAATGTAATATTTATGGGAATATATATTGTATATTACTTCCCTAAGTAGAGGGAAGCCAATAAAACGTTTGTCAAAAAAAGCTAAAGTATATTAGGCCACTTACCTACCCACTATTTCAAATGTTACACAGTGAAAATTCTAGGCAAAAATTTCAAAAGCAGAGTACTCATTTACAGCTATGGTTGAGTTAGTTACAATGTTCCTGGCTGGCGGTGGCAGATGACAATCGACCTTGTGGCTGTTTGAAAATGCTGACCATCACAGTTGTAAGAGTGGCACAATAAGTAGCTACTCTCTTATAACACACAAGTTCATAATATCGCAAATTAGCATAATTAGTAATTAGGGTTCGGTGAAGGAACTGTTGTTCCTCACATGCATTACTGGCTAGTTTTATTTTATTACTGATACTGGTCTCCCCCTTTAGATAATTTAATTAACTGTATGTAAATTGTACAAACTACAAAAATGGTACAAAGCTCTCTCCGTGTTAACGTCGCGTCCGAATACTATAAATTAATGGAGTGTACTGTGCCAGAGAATTTTAAATATTTGAAAGCACAGTTTAGAAAAAATCAAAATCTCCACCACAGCATAATATATTACGTAAAATAAATAATACAATCATAAAGTAGTTATAAATGTAGTGTTTATAAAACGTAATCGTGGTTTTATGGTTCATATATTTAGTATGGACGGATCGTCCGCATCTGTAGGGCTGTCTCGGGATGGGGATAGACAGAACACGATTTGTATTAATTAGCCGAGATGAGATATTCCAATCCAAAGATAAATAAACAACACAAGTAAATTTTTTGTTTGTGTACCGAACCATTATTGTAACAATAATGCTCTAGACGTCTGAAGCTAAATTGTAAGATTTAATCAATTTATTTTAATTGTTTTTTTTACTGTTCTAATATTACAATAAATCGTTGGGAAATTTCCTTTCTCAATTAATCACATTAAATACAATTAAACACATTATTATTACGTAGGCTCTTTAATATTGAATTAAATGCGAATGCACAAGTCCTGTAAGTTAAGAATAATAACGCATTTATTATTCTAACTTACGAGACCTGTGCATTCGAATTTAATTAGCATCAGTATATAAAAATAAACATGTATGTGTTTATTAATACGTTATGACAATTATTTTGTTGTTGTTATACAGCAAATGGGACAATTATTGAAGCGTTCGAAACGTCAGGTTTAACAAAATAAATAAAACACGCGATACTTCCGTTAAAAATTGTTTAATTCAATACTTTATGTACTTCCACCACTACTACTATTTCATTACCTTTAAACGACTTGGCTTAATGTACTTTAGGTACAATATATTTATTGTACAACAGAGACTGAGTGATTAGTTTACTAACAACAATTGAATATTACGAATATGACGTACCTACCCAGTAAATATATTTCGAATATAATTACATTACCTTTTAAGTTTATGCGACTCAATTACTTAGCGGGCTCTCATCTCGTCTACCTCACAGATCGTATTACCGGTGAAGCGAAACATCTAAATTAGTCTCAGTCTCAGGTACGCGTAGCCATGCATGTATACGGGACCCTGAGCATGACAGCTCATAATTCTCACCCTCCCTCGGCTCATGTGCGCGACAGGCACCTTTGTGCACTAATAGTAGGTACCGCCGATCGAAACTGTCCGCACCACTCCCCCGCAAAAATGAGAAAATGCAATTTCTTCGTGACAGCAACATTAAAGACATGAATTAGGAATATGGATTTGTTTTTGTAAACCCTACCGACCTTCATTATGTTCCATTCAGTTCCCTTTTCTGTTTTGTACGTCGTTTGGGTAAATTATTTGAACCGTTTTGCATATCATTATTTTATTAGTGTTCCTTACTGTTTATTATTATGAGATCAGGAATCATATTACTTTCATTTACATTTGATATAACTTTACTAAATTATTAGACACATTAGTTTATCTAGTAGCAATCAAATCTATCGCGTTTTGTAATAACAATATGCAAACAGAATATTTTTTTTCATACCGTACGTGTAAGAGAAATATTTTTAAATATATGCCATGGTGTTGATAGTTTTGACCTCTTGGCACTAATATCATAAACCGATAGTATGAAAAGCAAATATGAATCTTTGTAGATGGCTTACTGTGCCCGCGAGTTCACTCGCGCGACGTATCTCATGATTTTTACATACGGTTTATTTTCTTATCTAAGTGTTTTACGCTAGGATGGATGGAAGGATATATATTTGGGATTAAAAATGAATTTAAAGCCTCTTTTTGTTTAGATTGACGCATGAATGAAATGACGCTTGGAGAACCGATGAGACCGATATTACGTAGAAACTTAATTCACCGCTACGGGATAAAGTAGAACGTGTAGCGCTTATTAGCTAGTTGGTGGATCAAGATCGCGCCACTTACTTATTGATAAAAATATCCTTCCATTGGTCAGTAGCCTCGAAGCGCTGAGACGCCTTCATGCGGTTTCAAGTGGTTTATTGGATTGTTGATTCACGTGTGCAGTTTCAGAGAGTTCCTTAGTAATCGCTCAAACTTATGCTTGAGCTCCTCCGTGGCTCTACATGACCATCGTACATTCAAAAGTGTGAAGAGGTCGACACAATTATATTCTATGAACTACCCTATTTTACAGGTTAGGCATATTGATATTTAGTGGCTACGAATAAATAATTTCAGTGGTACAAAAATATTTTTTACAAAAACATTACTAAAGTGTTTACTTTATAACATGCGTTATTGAAGGCTAATTTGTTTTTCGCGTTCCATGGCCAAAAAACAGAATCATTATCAAATCACTCCCACATCCTTTTGTCTGTCTATCACAGTGTTTTTTTTATTTCATAACCAATACGGGTCATGTGCGCACTCGCTCCCGAAGGGTTACGTACCGCCGAAAAAAATAATAAGATATATGTATATTATTTTTAAATAGTTAAGTAAAAAATAAACCACATTGCGTATCGCCGTTTTTAGTAAGTATTTGTTGTTTAATTGCAGTATAATTATGTGAAGCATAGTATGCTGAGATTGCAAATTCCTAACTAAGTACATTTAGTTTCAGAGGTAGATAGAACCGAAGGTAACATATAAACTTAGGTACCTATTTAAATAATTCATCACGGGAATCGAGTGCCAAAGATTTTTCCCATTTTTTTTATCAGAGTATGTGTTGTTGCTACGGTAACTACTTACCATCAGGCAGACCGTACACTTGATTACCATCTTAGTAGTATAAAAAAAATGTAAAATTAGGTATAGTTGCGTAACATGCCAACCTGCACATATAGATCAATATCACCATAAATCATCAAACAATCATCAGAAATATTAATTCATAATAATAATGTTTTATATGGATAATTTGATCAGAAATAAATGACATTAATTTAAATTAATATTAAGATCTCCAACATAATTAAAGGAATTAAGAAATGTACTTTCAAAACAAAAGTAGAAACAGATGGTATGAGATATCGTATTACAAAAATGCAAGATATTTTTTATTTTACTTAGACCTGAAATTTTTTGAGTTATACACTAAAGTACTCAAAATTTGTCCACTACATTTAAACATTTATCAAAATTTCAAATAAAGAACAAAAAGAAAAGCGTTGTCCGTGTTCTCTCTATACAGTTTCTGACTTTAAAAGAGCAGCCAGTAGTGGTTGGATGCGGAAACTGAAGCATTGTATATGGTAAAAAGCCCTAGAGAAGCTTATTTACTTATAAGTTTATATGCAGCAGTGAATAGATTTAAACCAATGTTGATGATTATAAAGTCAAAATCTTTTTTATTCCGTAAAAATGGCTACATTTGTTTGGAATCGTCACAATTTTTTTCCCTACCGTGCAGTTCATGACTAGGTGAGCACTGATAAAAATACTGCCAAAAAACTCAGGCATCCCTCTTTTGGTATCCAAACAAATTTACATAATTTATTAATTACATTATAATTGGATCGACTCAATCCCAGGCATTTTTATCATTAATATAGTCAGATACTTTATAATATGCCCTGCTACACAATTTGGCTTATAATGATTGTAGATAGCGTATGGCCCTTACCTTTTGTTATTGACAACTATAGCGACTTGTAATATCTATTCGACTAACTTTTGAAGGGTCACGAACGAACGTACGTTTCACTTGCAATGGTTCGAACTTATCCGTATTACGTTTAGTACCGTCAGCAACCAGACCTCACCTACCTGTCTACCTATTTTCATATACTTATTTTTTTTTATACAACGTCGGGGGGCATGCGAGCATACGGCCCATCTGATGTAAGCGGTTACCGTAGCCTATAAACGCTTGGAATACATTAATTTAAGTATCACTCGCGCGATGCCACCTCTGCTGATAACACATCAACTCCTTAGGAGCTTACTGGTAATATTAAAATAAAGAGGTAAGTATATTTTGTTGCCGATCTGTAAATATCTCTTTACGCTTTTTTTATGAACCAAATGCTGTACAAGTGTACAAGTACTGTACAAGTGTAAGTTTGCTACACAGAGTTGATATAAAAATATATATTAAATTCGCTAATAAGTACCTATTCACGACGTGGTTTTTAAATTAAGACTAATTTGACCGGTATGTTACTCATAATATAACATGTGCACAACGCACATTCATTGCAGAACCGATAGACACCAGATTTTTTATTTGGCTGGATTTCATCTTTACTCAGGAAACTGAAATTCAGAAAACTGCATATTCTTAGAACATTACTAACAAAACATTCAGAGCTATCCTATGATCCTAAACTAAACCATGATAAGAGGAGTAAGAACAAAGTGTGTCTTAATATCCAACTCTCTATCTCACTAGCTCAAAGACAATATTATTTCCTGGGTAACTACATCTACAATGTAATTAATTGACTTTTGCCAATCTATCATCTACCTCAATCTAAATGTAAAAAAAACAATAACAAACTGGTTTTATCTATCTATCTATATCTTTATTTATCTACCGAAAACATAATCACAATTCCTGCTTCTCAAATCAAATCATTCAGCTATTCAAAAAGTAACTACAAAACATAACATACAATCACTTAACTTATAATGTGAAAACGATAACTAAAATAAAATTCAGTAATTTAAAAACAAAATTTTTAGAAATAAAATCTAAATATTGAATTAAACAATTTTTAACGGAAGTATCGCGTGTTTTATTTATTCTGTTGAACCGGACTTCTCAGTCTTCCTGCGACCACGGATGCTGCAAAGCATTCGAAACGTCAGGTTCAACAAAATAAATAAAACACGTGATACTTCCGTTAAAAATTGTTTAATTCAATGTGTAACAATCGCGAAAACCTAAGACAAAATCTAAATAATCACATTTATTTACAAAGACATAGGTATACCTTAGAATTGGCTTATCCTTTGCTTCTGAAAGCATTGGTGACAGTTGTTATTGAAACCTTTAGAACAGGTATTGCATACCTTTTTTCACACTTGAGGTTAATTTCTAGACAATGTTCCGTTTGTTTATTATGTACTTAACCTGTGTGTGATGGAAAAATAAATATATATTCTATTCTATATTATATTCTACTGTACAGAGTAATTTGAGTATATTATGTGTTTTAAATGCAACGCGAATGTTATTATCTCTAAACTTTTTTGTCTGTAAGTAGCAGTAGTAGTTGCCAGTACGCCGAAAAACTGCAACTGCACTGCAGCGCGGCGTGTATCCAATACGTGTTTCCGTATTATACAAATGTAAACAAGTACTGTGTGGTGTCAAAATGCGTACATTTTGACACATGCCGCACTGCAGTGCACTTACAATTTTTTTAGTAGAATCGGCCTAAAGCTTTGCTGGACACAGGTCTCATTGCGTTTTCAGCTCAATGGAAATGACCATTTTTATGCAGTGCTTGTAGTGGGGTTTAAGCGGTAACATTTTGGATGACCGGAGCCTGCTGACGTAACTGACGGCCACTGACGTATCGTATGGTGCAATGACCAGCGCCAGCTTCAGACTTGTCGCGGCGATCACTCGCGGAAGCGGGTCTATACATGATTCATTTAAAGCTTACTTATACATGTTACCGCCTCTCACAACTCCAGCAAGCAAGCGAGTGATTGTAGAAGAGTTGCTGACAACTCCTCAAAACATCGTATTCTACGATCGGTAGAACAGTTACTGGGAAGCAAAGTCTCTTCTTAAACTTCTTCAGATCTGTAGCGTATGTAAGCTTAGGATTAACAACAATTTCGTCTCTGAACCGAATCGGAACCTCCTAGCTGGTATACAGGTATTACGTCCCAGGGAGATCAAGTAATCCATGTACGGTCTGACTTGACATTTATGTAACATAAGTGTTTACGCCAGGTGAAAGTACTGCCTCGCTTTGTTGAGTTGACCGCACCGAGTTTTTGGACACCAGCTTGAGCTTCTTTTCCAGGTGAATTTGCAACTGAACTTTGCTGGTAATCACGATACCAAGAAACTTTTGGCGATGGTGAGAGACGTCTATTAGAACAAATGTTCTTAACGGCGAAGACTTGTGTCTTGAATGGCATTGAATTGGACTTAGTCCAATCCAAAAACCCACGATTTTCACCGCTTAGGAATAGATAAAATGGCCTGTATATCAAAAGTACCCAGTGCTGTCCTCTGCATAAGTGCAACAAAATTTGAATTTCATTTCTTAGGGAAACTTTGAAAGTTTCCTAAAATTGGAAGTTAAAAATAACAATTTTACAATAATTTATTTTATTGAGTAACGTCATAAACCAATATTCCCATTATGCATGTAATGGGATCAACTTGTTAATTACGAATTTTTGTTTTTGGCATGATGACACCTGTAGCAGTCACGACGATTTGTTTTCTCCGACTGTACATCGACGTTGAAAGGAAAAGGGCTGTCACGTGAGGACAGGAGGTGACTGGGTGAGGCGAGGGTGGTATCGATTGCCACGCCCTCCCACAGCGCGTCGCCTAGCAACCGACGCCCGCCTAGCCGCCCGCCCTGCTAAGGACAACATCTTGCATGGGGCAATTTCTTGTTTTGTGTCTAACCCGGTGAGTACTTTGGAGATGTCTTTCTGAACCTGATAATCTTGGAATTTTATTTGGCATTGCTTTGTGTAGGACGCACGTGTCAATACTAAATTATACAGGGATTTAGTTTTGATATAGTCACTTACTCTATCCACTTAACATCAGGTTGGCCATATGATCGTCATTTTCTATATACAACGTCCGGAGGTATTCAAGCATACGACCCACCCGATATAAAGCGGTTACCGTAGCCTATGAACGCTTAGAATACCTTAATTATCACTCCCACAATGCCACCTTTGCTGCAAACACAGCAACTCCTTAGGAGCTTACTGGTGACCACACTCACACGCAGGAACACAACGATCCTCCCGGGAGTTGTTATTTGTCTATGGTTTTCTGTGAGTTGGAAGTACTTTCCGAGACGGACTGCTTTGATGCGCCCTACCTCTCTTACATGTCATGTATGAGACTTCTAGGTTTTTGAAGTAGCCGTCTTTCCTAAAAAGCTTTCATTAAAAATTCGCATAAGTGTAAATACACATGAGGGTAGACGACGAATACTTGTGTATGAAAACTTTATTCAAAGTCAAATTATATACCTACCGATGGCTAAAGTGTGACCTAAGAACATTTAGCGAGGTAAATAATTCTAACAAGTATTTCATCTCGCTTTGTCTCCAGTAAGTTCGCAAATAACTATGTACGGAAAGTGTATACTTATATATTTACTAACACCGAACATATAAAAACAATGTAAAGCTTCTTACGTCTCCATTTCATTTTAAATATTCCAGCCAATATACTATACATATTGAGATTTAAATGACTCTAACAAAGAGTACATTATCGTTTATTTTAATTTTGTTAATGTATGTGACTACATTCCATCTACATAATCAAAATAAGATCGATTAACAGAAAATCGTAATTAAATTACGAGTATTTTCATGAATATTCTTACATTTAAATATTAATTTGTAACGACGTTTGCCACGATAACAACAAAGTTAGTCTGAAATAGAATGTCGGCGTTGAGATGAGAAGATGTTCAGTTGGTTTGGATGTGTAGAAATAAAACAACGCTCAAATTGTGAATACGAGAGAAAATTATTGTGAAACAGATAGATTGTATGAAATAAATCATTATTACTAGACTTATTACACAGCGCCAACGAATTTCAAACAAAGCTTGCGCTATTTATACTAGGTAAATGATAAACATACATAAATACTTTATTCTGATTATTTTACATAAAAACTGCCATGTCCATGCATATAGATAATATTTGTCATAATATGTAAGAATCGAATGCATGAATGAGTGAATGAATCTTTATTTGCTATGAAAGTGGTCAATCAGTTTCACAATTTACCCTTGACATTGAACCAATCGTGCATGCAAATATGTAGAACAATGATATTAAATTAAATACATTACTGTTAATTAGATTAGGTTTATATTATTTTGACACGTTTTTTAATCAAAATATTTGTTGAGAAAAATCACTGGTCATTATGCCATCTTGATAATTTCGAATGAGTTTAAGCGTAGCTCGGTTAAAGTATTTGGTAATTAATTTGTTATAGATCCTTATACAGTTGATGTACCAATTTGAGTAAAAGTATTTGGTTCGTATGTTACCACAACCTTCTTGGTGTTAAAGTAGTAAATTCATAAATAATCTAATGAAATATTTCTATGCTTATATACATTTCATCCATTAGTTGTTACGTGCTATTTTCGTATAGGTACACGTACACTAAATAAAAAGAAAATACTATGTGTCACAAAATGTTATCAAGAAATATTTGTTATATGTGGGAATTGAAGCCACAGCCCTCTCGGAGTTAAAGTAGCCATTGTTAGCCGCTCGTCCACCGAGCTCGTCGAAGATATACAAGAAAGGTACGTAGAATGACGTAGAGCTGAAGAATGCCAAGACTTATCTACCACGACCAAGAAGGTCGTGTCTTGTCAGAAGAAAAATATGTTTTCTTAAACTGTAGTATAATTTATGAACAGCTATCATAGTTTCTGCTACAGTTGCCTTTTAATAGTTTAAATTGACATATTTCTATTGTTATATCCATTGCATCTATAAGATCTTTTCACGTACATATATGCCAGGCCACTCAGAAAATATTGCGAAAAAAGTTTTTTTGTATGAGAAACTGGCCAGTTATAATCTATTTTGAAAATATCATTATTTATAAGTAAAAATAGGTACTTTCCACTATCAAAATTTCCCTCCACATTTATTGCGAGCTAAACGTAATTTAAATTATTGCGTCTCATTGAAAAATGGTTCGGCGCCGGGAACATTTTCGCGCTATGATTTTTACGATTTCAAGTGTCGCCTGAAATTGGAGGAATCGTACGATAGACTTCAAATAGCATTCATGTACGAAGGCCCTTCCAAGGTAACCGTGTATCGTTGGTATAACGAATACATGCACGGTCGACTAACTTTGGGGGATGAAGAAAGAAATGGTCGCCCTTTGACGGCTGTTACGGAAGAAAACGTGTTAACAGTGAAAAATTTAAGCCAAGCCAATAAGCGAGTTACGTATCAGGAGATTCAGCACATACTACAGATTGGATCGGGAAGCCTTCACAAGATTTTACACTTGCATCTTCGCGTGAGGAAGATAGTTTCTGGATGCCGCACAACCTCACCGTTGCTCAGAAGCAGGTCCGTCATTAACGACATTATTACATGATGATGAGGATGAATCCTGGATTTATCGATACGATCCAGAAACGAAGCATCAGTCAACGGCTTGGGTGTTTCAAAACGAATCAACGCCTACCAAAGTGACGCAATCAAGAAGCGGGGGGAAGATTTTGATTGCGAGCTTTTTCAATTTGACTGGTTACCAGGTGTCAATTCCTTTACAGAACCAAAGAACCATCAACGCCAAATGGTATAATACTAAATGCTAGGCAGAAGTATTTTCTGTTGTGAGGACAAGCGACCAAACACAGTACTCCGCAGGCTACTGCTCCACGACGACAACGTGCCCGCGCACACCGCGCTCAAAACGAGGGACTTCCTGGACTGCACGCCGGTGAAACTCCTGGGTCACCCTTCTTACAGCCCTGACCTAGCACCACTTATTTTATTCCCGAAAATAAAAAATCAGTTTAAAGGGATACAATTTTCGTCGCCGGAAGATGCACCGTTAGCGTTCGAGCAGGCTGTGAATGAGATGTTTGCGGCGGACTGGAAAAAGTGTTTCGAAAACTGGTTCAGACGCATGAAACTTTGTATAGGCGCTGGTGAAGAGTACTTTGAAAATATTTAATAAAAAATATTTACCTATGGAACACTTTTTTTTTATTTTCGCAAACCTTTCTGAGTGTGCCACGTATGTATGTATACCTTTACGCCACGCCACCACTTGCGATTTAGGCAGAGAGAAACGAGCCCCATATAACTCTGTGCACGCTCGCCGATTCCTTATGCTCTTGACATCACCTTCTGATAAAACATGGCCAATTTAGTCATGGTAGGTGGATCTTGATCTTCCTCAGCTTCTACATTCTTTCACTTTCGCATTGTGGATATATCTGTTTCGTCATTGTTTCATATACACATATTACTCGTACATTAAATAGAAAATATCAAATAAACGATGTGCCTATAATATTGTCATTTCTTACTCGTCCAACATTTTGACTTCTATATACGGCTATCCTATTAATACAATAACAGCATTATTAAAGCATATCTAATAATGTATCTAAAACAATGAGCATTAAATGTGATACAACCAAATGAAAAGTGAAGCTTAAGGGGCTCAATTTAATTTTGGAAGGGCGTGTAATGAATTCTAAGGAATATTTAATAAACTTTTGAATCTTTGGGGACCCAATGGCGAGGGTTCCCATGTGCAGACCCCAACAACCGCAGGCTTTGATTAACACTTTGCCTGTTGGTAACCTCTTGTTTAACGATAAAAGTATTCTACGATACGGAACGGTAATTAGAGAGCTAGACGAAGACACTAAGATTTACAAATATTTTTGACTATTTATTAAAAAAAAAACATTTAGATATTTACAAAAAATATGGCTAAGTATGATCATTGATCATACATTGCTAGTTTTTAACGAAACGCGTTGGCGTCAGTACGAATTAGATTTCGTAACAGAGGTATGGAGTCAACATTCAATCCGATTTTAGTTTCTAACCGTTTTGATACTTGAGAGACAATTTTACAATAATGGATAGGAAAAGTAACTTTTACACACAGAGTAACGATGAATGTCCCATCGCACACTGACATTATGGTAAACATTTAAAACAACGTGAATTTTATAATAATATGATATGAAGCATGTAAGTTGAATGTTTTATTGGAACTAAAGCATATTATCTAATACGCACGTACCTATGAAAGAACAATTGCATATTCAAATTGCTATTTTTTATATCATTATTAAATCAACATATAAAATATGTAAATATCTTTAAACATACCTACTTGAAATTATTAGATAAAAATGTATTAGACCATTTAAATACATTTTTATTTTATACTATAATAATGTATTCTTTCTCATAACATTTTCAGTTTATAAGGTTCGTTTCGTAAAGTTACTTTTTATGACACGTTATGTAAATGTTTCCACAATCATGAATTTTCATAACCTACATGATTAACGGTCAAAGTGATAGAACTTGTTTGGTCTTTCAAATGCCGAACCCTAAAAACTATGTGTTATTTATTGTCATTTTATCTGATCGGAGGATATTTGGCTGTCGCCTTTTGTCGTAGCCGCAGTTTTTTTAGTCCAAAAAACAATGTCGTTAAAGCATCGCCCTGATTGCAATGGTCGTTTAGTTCAAAAACTGTGCGGATTCTTTACAGATGTGATCTTTATTGCTTGTCCGTTCTTTGATACCTGTCTGTTTGTATCAATGCCGCATTTTTTACGGCCAATATTGCTGCGAAGATTTCACTATAAAAGGACACTTTTTTTAACACTTTTAAGACAACTGGCATTTTTAGTGCCTCATTACTAGATATAAAATTATTTAAAAATCATTTGTAATTACTTTTCGTTCAAATTAAAAATATAGATCTTGTTTTCTTTTCGTATAAGATAATTACCTCCGCTACCTCTAAATACAAGCAAAGTGGAGTAAACTGATAGAGTACATACAACATGAAGCAAATAACCTATGGAGATTCAATAAGACCGATATTACGTAACACTCAAAATAAATATTACATATGTAAATAAATTAAATAAGAAATGTGAAAAATTTACATATCTCTAACTTACACCTATCATATTAAAATTATAACCTATAATTTAATTTTCGAAATGGCGCATAAAAACTAAGGTCTAATATTGTCAGATAAAAAAGCCAGTCGCACACTCGTTTGTTTCTTTTTTGTGTCAGCCGGTTAAAGTTTAATGGGTCGGAATAGAAAAATGAGGTTTGTTCTTCTAAGAAAGACTAGCATATTTCAACAAATATTTATAGCTTTTTAATATTGTTTTGTTACGTAAGAATTTGTTATCGACTTCTTGTGTACTAACATCATTTTTTTATTATTTATTTCATAACATTAGTAGGTACTAATAATGTTATGAAATACTTTTTCTGCTACATTTTAGATCGTTATCAGATACCTGCTTAAGTAAATCTAAAGGTAGGTATTAGCACTATGGGTAGCTCATCCTACGCTATGGATATTAACTGGTAAACCATAAAAGTATTAAGTTAGTATATTATGTTCATATTTAAATTAAATATAAACAAATTATTAGTAAACATACTACTAAAATGACCTAACTAAGTATGATAATTCTTTCTTATGTAAAGACAAACTTAAATTAAATACTTAGGTTTAAGATATGTATTTCACATAAGAATAAAGATATTTCAGTTACCGAAACTCTTAGTTACTATCCAGTTCACATTATTGACTGAAATTGAATATAAAACATTTCAATACAAACATAGAAATGACAAAACTGTGACTGTGACTATCAAAAAGCCTATAAAAATACTTACCTACATGCTTTCATTCTAAGTACGGGAGTGATATTCCGGAATTGTTATTGATGTTCTTATCACACATATACTAAATACCTAATACATTAATTAAAATACCCAAGCTAATATTTTTTATATAGTTAACTTATGAGTATGTATATAAAGTAGAAAAATGTAGGCGCCGAGGAAGGCTAATACTAACCTACCATGACCAAATTGATCGTATTCGATCGTGTCAGAAGCCTTAGGAACCGGCGAGCGTGCAAAGAGCGTGTTAAAAATAGAGTGAGGTATGTAAGGGTCGAGTCATGGGGCGCTCGGATGTATCTGCCTACCCAGCAAGGGATTCTGCGGGAAGTTATACATACATACATAGGTAACTTTATACTAGCTTACCAAGTAATTTAGTAGGTATTTCACGCGTATTTTTACATATTGGATTTTTACCTAGGCATACACGTACCTACTCATGTTACGTGTATGCCTAGGTCTAAACGTTCATAGATTTTCCCACGAGCAACAAAAGCTTGAGCTCGGCGCCTCGAACGGCTCGTCCATCACGGGGTCCAGAGTTAGGGCTGACACTCAATTTACCAACAAATTAAACAAATATCTGTAATTCAATATCGAAATAAGATAATATTTTCCTTAAGTCAAGTTGATTATTGGTTTCGAAAGTGTTAATTTCCACGAACGCCAGTGCGAGTGTTACCTATTTAGTGTATTGTCCAGGTTCTACCAAAAAGCTACAGAGATAAATAATTTTACAAAATATATAACGACAAATTTTATCGACCTTCATTTACCTATCATAACCTAATTTTTTTCAGTCATAGTAAATAAAGAAAATCAAAAACCACAAAGTTTTTAATAACTCTTCATGTTTCTATAACAAAACGTCAGAACTTACCACCATAAAGTAAAGTAGTAAATTAAGTACCTAAATAAGAATTTTAAATTATAACAGGATAAGTAAAAACAAATCTAATCACTATTAGATTTCAAAAGTTCGGGAGCATTTGGAAAAACGAATTGTCAATTGACGAATTGACGATTGGCAAGAGCCATTAATGATGTAAATTAATGAAATAAAATATAACCTATTACTATAAAAATAAAATCACCATTATCAAATAAAGACTATCGAGAACACAGAGATTTTGAATACTATAAAAACAATTCAGTTTTTACCCTACCAAACACCACTATTATCGAGTTTTAATGGCCATGATTGAGCCAACCCTAACATGACGAATGCTCGCTACGACATCAACAGGGCGCGCCATCAGTCATGCATCCGCGCAGCGATTGATTGTGCTCTCAGGTACATCGCCGACAATTACTCATCTAAAGGACGTATCTTCGCCAATAAGAACGCAACTTTACCGCCAAACTGTTTGTCAAAAGTTAAACGATCGGTTGGCATGCAATTCTCGATGCCGACATCCACGATCAAAAAATAAACTGACTAACAAGAATATATTTTTACTGTAAAGTACCTTCATAGCAGATGCTTATTATTTAACTTTACTTTTTTTATATGACCTGGTCATAACCAAGTGTATAACCTACCTGATGGTGAACAGACGTTTGCGACACCACTACATTTGCGGATCCCGGGGGAGTTTGTTCCACAAGGTAGCAGTTCGCTGATGACCCCTCTGAAATATACTAAACGTATAATTTTCATCAATCCTGTATGAAATCCTTGTCGATGTGTCCACGATAAGTCGCAAAAGGAATCCACGGGTAATATATCAAATATCTCTTCAAAGAGAACCAAACATTCTTCGTAAAGAGTTCAATACCGTGCATACAGCGACTAGCATATTAGCCGCTTCACCATTTTAGTTTATTGCATGCGCGGCATGCGCCTTAAGAACGGTCCAAAGGTCAAACGGTCTAACTTAAGGTGTCGCTGTGGGTACGACTACAATTCTCACAACTCGTCTCTCAACCGATTCACGGAGCTCAAGCTGGTATCCAAGTGTACCCATCGAAAAGTCATAGTACTCGTAATATATGTGAGATCGAGTTTGTGACTTGTAGATATAGCTCCGAGGCGAAATATGATTTTGCTCTATTGATCACACCGAGTTTCGACCTTCTCCGCCACGTAACAAAATTAACGTCCCTGGAGATTTTATTACTATGGTGGTGGTAAATAAAAATGAAGAAGTTAGTATGTTTAGTTCTAAAATTGCATTAATATTGTAGGTACGGGACTTACCGCGATTTGTTTCTATATTTTCCCGATATATCGGCGATGTTATAGACGTCATGGTCACGGGTTGACTCAATGAAAATTATGATCTAAAATTGCGCTTAAATTTTGGAACATGTAGGTGCTCTTATATACATTTTCACCGGAAGGCTCACTCCGTGTGTGATGTCAATCCAATATTAGGTCGCGTCAAAAACCTAGTTTGTTCTGAAGTTGCTCTACGCAATTGCACTCCATATATCTTACTACTGCGCGAACGAAACGTGCTGTGTTCATAGTTAACTAGAAGTTTAGTGTGACCTATATGGTAATATGATACTCGTCTAATGATAAAGCTGGAAAGAATGGCCACCAGAATCCACTATTCGATTGTATATCTGCTAATACAAGAACTACTCACTAGTAATCTGATAATCTTAATCATTTACTGCAACGAAAAATTCATCCAGGGATTTATTATTTGTTAAGCGTTAGGTACACTAACTTCTTCTTTAATTGTCTACTTCTTCAATAGGCAGGGTCAAACAATGATGGAGAGCTTACATCCATCGGTAAAATGCACTATGTGTAGATGAGATGGAATTATAAAACGAAACGGTTGATGTTACTCGTAAATAATTACGTTACATTTTTTTAAATAACCAGTCACAGAATTAACATGGTTTTCAACAACAGTTGTGTGAATTAAAAAATATATCTAGCGCTAAGAAATATATTTTCTATAGTCATTTATTGTTGTTATGGATGGTATTGTGTACAATGGAATTAAAAAGTTTTTAATCTATTTTATATTTAGTCGATCTGAATAGAATCAGACCGTTATGCGTGGGCACAGGTGGTGAGCTCGGAGTTTTTTGCGCCAGTAAAAACCTGCGAGTCCAGCCAATTCGACAATAGATGCTCTCCAGAACTACAAACCACGACAGATGCAACAATGCACTCACGAATGATTAATCGTATGCATCCATTAACGTTTTACATGTAAAATAAAAAAAACTTAAAATCGAAACAAAACATTTCGCCTTTGTTTATTGCGACGACGCCAACATGTCTGCACCAGACCGATTCGAATTTCGAAGGACGATCATTAATTATATTTTGTCTTACTCACGCATTCCATTTTCGAACTCGATATGATCTATAGATTCGATCTACGAGTCTATCGATCACACGCAATGGAATCTAAATTTATTCATTTAGTGGCATCTTTTTGCAGATGATATTTGACGTAAGGCGGTTGTGATAAATTGTTTAGGCCTATACTTAAGGCACTTAAATTACAGTTTCAATCAGCATATTTAATTAGGCATCTAGGATCGGTTAATAACGACTTGCATTACTAATCATTGAGTTTTATTGCCTCCTGTATGTATTTTAATGAGATAATAATAATTAGAATACAAGATCTATATCCTATCTAACGCGTATTTGTCTTAATTTATTAGCAACAGTAACGATTACATGATCTTGACTCAAATTGCTATAATATATTATATGAATATATATGTTTCCATGGCAAGAGAATAATCGTATGATATATACCTATATATATATATATATATATATATATATATATATATATATATATATATAATGAAGAAATACTATTAATAAAAAAATGCTTATGACTTTACTTATTTATCACAGAATATAAATCACAATCACATAGAAATTTAGCTACATGTACGAGTATAATAAATGTAATAATTATAGAAATATATAAGAGGGACGAGAGGCAATAACCCTGGCCATAAATACTGTTACGCAGAAACTTGGATATGGAGCCATCGGTCATATTCAAGACACTTCCAAAGCTTGGTATCAGCCGTATGTTCGCATATCGTACTATCGTCAGATATACCAACACAAGACCATAAAAGAAGGGGGCGATCGCGTGCTGTTAGAACTACAAACGCTGTTAATGCTGTTAAAGCCAGAATTCGCCGAAACCCCATTAGGAAACAAAAAATCTTATAGCGAGAAATGAAGATTCGCGCTAGGACTGTGTCGCGTATAATAAAACAAGACCTGAAGCTTGACGATTATCGTCGATATACAGGATATGCCCAATACCTACAGTTAAAGAGAGTGGATCGGTCAAAACGCATTTTGTCCTGATACGCAGGTGAAAGGCACAGAGATATCCTCTTTATTGATGAAAAAAATTTCATGATTGCAGAGCACTACAACAAGCAAAATGACGAATGAAGTATACGCACACAGTTCTAAAGAAGCCGCCCAAGCGGCCGGAAAGGTACATCGTGGTCATCATCCTGCGTCTGTAAAGGTTTGGTGGGGGGGTGTCTTATCAAGGAGTCACAAAGCTTAATTTTTGTCAAAAATGAGTACACTTATTAAAAATGTACCGTGGACTTTCCAGCAGGACTCTGCACCTGGTCACAAGGCACGAACTACCCAAGCCTGGCTCGAAACCAATGTTCCGGACTTTATAAGAGCTGAAGCCTGGCCCTCGTCTAGCCCAGATCTGAACCCCTTAGACTACAAGTTAGTCGTTTTAGTTGTTCGAAGTAGTCGACAGCTTATTTGTATGTAGCTAAGTAAACCTAATTGAACAAATTCAAAACTAGTAAAAAGTACCGGCAAGGCCAGCAGGCCAATCACCTAGTATATGATAGCTTGTTGTGTTCCTACGAGTAATTACACCTCAGCTTAATAGCTTAATATATTGATATAGTATTATGCTGGGACTTCGTGATTCGGTAGGAAAGATGAGCTGTGAGAATGGTCGATGATCCTGAGCTCACACATTGTGTTGAGCCCTTGAGTTTAAGGTGTGATTTTGCCTCCCTTGGTGTGTTCTATCAATTGCACACTGGGTTGTGTTTCGAGGAGCTATTCAATATGATGCCAACAGCCACGTTTCACAACTGCACCATTTGCCGACTGTTGGGAATTCATCCTTACACAAAGCAAGAAAAATGGTCGCGTACTGTGCGAATCCAGGGAAGTTTTCTACCGATACTTCTTAAGTTGTGACCTCTGAACTACAACATGAGGTTCTTCAAAAAAGCGTGAAGTGGGTCGGCGACGCTCGAATGACACTGCTTACTATGAGGCCGGCGTATTCTGAATTGAATGATCTTCGCGGTGTAAAATATCCCATCGAAAGTAAACAAACCTGACAATAATATCAAAATACCTATAACTAAATATTCCGTAAATTAGTTACATACACACATCATAAGCGATTGACAAGGTTCATAGAAAAAGACTTTATCAGAGGATAACTAATTAACTCAAAACAATATTTCATCTGCGGAGATTGCATGACGTGAGACAAAAAACGAAAGGTCCGAATGACCGCGCCAAAACCAAAACGCCCTCCAAAACAAATAAAAGTTAAACAAAAAATGAAGACGGTTAATAAGCTGGATGACATTTGGGAATTCTAAAAATTCATCCAAAGCATAATTAATAGCACGCTTGAAGCGGGTCTCATATTATTAAAATGAGAAGACAGCCATTGCTTATCCTAAAACAATGTCGACTCTATCTACATACAACAGTCTTTTCGTTGGAATCATTAAACGACCTCTCGTGAGATTATTAAAGTTATGTTTCCACTTACAAGCGTCAGTATACCATCATTGACCTTTAAATGTGATTTTTCAATACAAGGTGGAAAACACTGCGCTTCATTTCATAGGTTACCTCAGAAAATCGTTTTTATTATAGAAGTTTCGTTTAATTATATGGTGGGCAATCAATCGCTAGGAGCTTCGCAACTAAATTAAATCCTGATATAAACTTATCTATCTCTATATATCTATACAGCATATCTCAATATATCTGTCCTTTGTGGGGTAAGCAGAGATAACCGTTTCTTCACACCTTACTCCCTTTTTAACATTCATAGCTCTTTTCACGGGCGCTCGTCGGTTCTTAGGGTTCCTTATATACTTCTGATAAAAGACGGCAAATTTGGTGCATCTTGGGTTTCTTCGATTCCTACATCCTTCCAAATTCGCGTCATATATGTGTTTCATCGTTCTTTCCTCTTGCATTCTTTCGAGATGTCCAAACCATCCGAGCATGCCTCATCTCATTTTAATACCGATTCTCTCTTTCAAACCAACTCTATAAACCAACTCGATTTTACATCATCATAGCGTAAGAAAAAGATATATCTTTTTCTTACGCTATGATGATGTAAAATCCGTACCTTACTACACTACATCATCAACCGTAATACTCGGTTCGTTCTGGTCTCATGTTCAAATATCATTCTTTTTGTCTTTTAACGTTGTTGTTTAAAATTCTTTCAAACTGACTTTAGTAAACAAAGTCAATTCACAATTAACGAATATATCGTGTAATATACACACAATAAATACAAACGTGTCGAATACAGAACCTCTTCTTTTGAAATCGGTTAAAGTATTACCTCTTATATTCTATAGGATAGGCCATTGCATATGGGATGTAAGTATACAAATATAGTATAAATAAATATAAATGTAAATGTGAATGTGAATGTAAATATAAATATAAATATAAATATAAATATAAATATAAATATAAATATAAATATAAATATAAATATAAATATAAATATAAATATAAATATAAATATAAATATAAATATAAATATAAATATAAATATAAATATAAATATAAATATAAATATAAATATAAATATAAATATAAATATAAATATAAATATAAATATAAATATAAATATAAATATAAATATAAATATAAATATAAATATAAATATAAATAATATCAATAACTATCTACTTTGCGTTTTACAATAAATGGTGTTATCCGTTTAAAAGACTGCTTCTTTGAACAAGTTGGATGGCGTGATAGCAAATAATTTTATAAGGGTCCCTAACAATATGTCAAGCAGATTCGTATTTGATTTTTTCTTGTTTTCAATAAATAATACGTTCGCCCGTAAGTTTACATTGTTCGATTTCGAACGAAACGCATCTCGCGACGATATTTCTTTAAAATTATTTATTTTAATAAAAAAAACACATCACAAAGCGGTTCTTTATGCATTTCGGGACTACATTTGTTATTATGGGAGAATGATAATGTGATTATTGTTTTGCGTGGTTTCCGATGATTGATAATCGATTGTCACGGATAATGAACTGTTTTGGAGGTTTAGGATCTGACTTTTTTATGTTGAAGATACTCAAGGATATTTTATTTCGTTTGAAATAGAGAGATGAGTTTGTATAGAAATAAGATATTGGTTAAAACTAAACATTGTTTTTGTTTTGAGACTTTCTTTTTAAAGTTCTTTCTCGTGTACAGAACGTCTCAAGTGACTAACGTAACTCAAGTCACCCACGTATAATATCAGAATTTCAATTTACGAGTATGTAGTACATATTTCACTACATGGTTGGGGATTTGGTAACCTATGGTACGATATTTATTTACACAAATGAGTGTGTACGTATTTAGACGAGACGAAGTAAAATCTTCTAGTTCTGATTTGTACACGCGTCAAGGGCAGCTAACATAGAAAGAATCATGAGGGATCAGGAAGGCATGCTTGAAAAGAAATGCCACAACTTCATTTCTTTTACCTATTTTAATATTGATTTAAACTGAATAATTTGTGGCTTACTTGTATTTATGCAAGTAGAAATTAGGAAAAATCACATAAAATATAACATTAAGAGTTAAAATTGTGGACACCACTTTAATTTTTTATGTCATAGATAGATAGATCATAATTTGTATCTTCATGACACACACAAAAGTTAATATTGACAGGTACACAATTAGTAAACAAAAATATAATAGTAACTGTAGAATTATGTGTCACAGTGATGCAAAGAGGCCACTGATTTTCAGCAAATGCCTGATAAAATTGCAGTTATCTTACATACACTCATTTAATTAATTTGTAAATGTATTATTTATTAATAATCGTATTGAAAGTTAAAAAAATATTCATTAACTATTACCTAAAACGCTTCAATGTAAACAACTTATCGTTTTAAGAGTAAGGTACCTAGTATAATCCGATGACATTGTAGGTCGGTTTCAATTATTGACATAATAATATGTGATAATGTGGCTACTATGTATTATATATGTGCCTATATCAATTAGTGTTAAATGAATGAAAAAAATACATTTTATCATATGAAAAAAAATGTATTTTCTATAATTTTAAACTTTCCTTATAGTTTTGAATTTGACTTTAAAATTATACAATGTCTAATGAAGTACGAAAAAAGAAAGTTTGGGCTGGAGACATTTAACGTTTCGTTATGCCATACCCATACAGTATGTAAAACAATTTAATAAACTACAATAGAAAAATAGCCATTGTAATGTGTACACATAGCGACACCTCAAGCTTTGTTTGTACTGTTCTTATGGCGTATGCAATAAGATTAGAAATGGTGATGCAAGTGTCTAACATGACTTGTCGCTGTGTGTACATACAAACTCATTAGTGATACCGCTAATAGTCCCGTCCAAGCGATACCATCGTTCTTTTTACGCGTCGCTTTACAGGACAATGCCGCACAAATTAATAATTCACGCCTATAACGCTATTAGATGTAATTTTAATTTGATCCATTGCTATGTTCGATACGCTCTCACTGTTTCTATTAAGCTGCGTTTTCATCGAACTCGAAGTCTACTAGAGTTGTGGTTAAAATGAAACCCTTAAGCTGCGACTTTACTTTACCTTTAGGTATATGTATTAGACTTTACCTACCGTCTGTCACAGTGACATATTTCTGTCACTACATGCTATCGATTTGAAATTCGGAATAGATTTAAATATTGCTTACTGATCTCATTGCAAATAAAAAAATATATATTTTTGCTAGAGTGCTTAAAGTTCAAGAGAAGTTCATATGAAAGGGCTCCATTCGCACATACAATTCAGTTTTTATGTAAGATTTTTTTTTTTATACACGATTTTTCTTTTTTATCCATTGAATTTTCGAGCTAGAACAAAAAATTCAAAAAAGGACAATTCTTAACAACAACGTCAAGTTTGTAAAGCGAAAAATCTGTTTACGTAAAAAAACAATTGCGGCTGATAAAAGTCTACATAAATATTACAGGACAACGATGTTTCTGTCTCGTACAATACCTATATATTTGTTAGTTATTAGTTGTATGCTTTTAAACTATCATAAATCATTTAAAAACTATTGATTATTGCTATATGCAATAATTAAAATTTTCGTTACTTGTATTGCCCAGATATGGGGTTGACGGTGGCCTACTCCGTGCCGTGCAATCCACTAATGAGAATTGTACAGCATGTGTGCGGGTGGATGGCAGCTTGTCGGCCTGGTTTGATGTCAACATTGGTGTCAGACAGAGATGCGTGCTGTCGGCTCGGCTATTCATCCTGTATCTGGACAGTTGCCTTCGAGAATAGGAAATATGAATGTGGGAATGCGAATGGGTGACTTAGTGGTCAACTGCCTGCTTTATGCAAACGACGCGGTATTAATAGCAGAAAGAAAGACTTACAATTGAATGCGAAGAAAACCAAGATAATGGTATTTGAAAGAGAGACAACCAGAACGGACATTAGGATTATGGTTGATGATGTAGTGTTGGAGCAACTGAATGACATTGTATATCTTGGAAGTCCTTTTAGCAGCAATGGAAGGTACACCGCAGATGTGGAGAGACGAGTGAGTGCAGGGAATAGGGTGAATGGTGCGTTGGGTAAACTTCTAGGCAACCGAAATCTAAGACAGAAGACACAGCTCGCTGTACACAACGCGGTGCTAATCCCAACGCTAACTTATGGAAGTGAGAGCTGGGTATGGCAGGGAGAGCATGAAAGTAGAATAAATGCGGTCGAGATGAGTGCATTGTGCAAAATTTGTGGCATATATGGATGTAGGCGCCGAGGAAGACCGAGACTAACCTACGATGACCAAATTGGTCGTGTTTTATCAGAAGGTGCTCTCAGGAGCCCCAGGAACCGGCGAGCGTGCATGAAAAGAGCTATGAATATTACAGAAGCGAGTGAAGTATGTAAGGACCGCGTCTTATAGCGCTCGATTTTCTCTGCCTACCACGCAAGAGACCTGGCGTGAGGATATACATACGTTACTTGTACGTAGAAATAAATAATATGTTTCAAAAACATATAAATATGGATACAGTGCCAGTATTGAGCGTTGTTTTGGAATTGGTCTGAAATTCAGCGTTGTTAATAAAAACAAAATGAGGGCGCTACTTAGCTTTATACGGCCTCTTAAAAGAAAACTTCTTTGAAACTACACAAGCATCGGTTTTCTTGTAATCTCTCTAAGTCGCAGAACAACCATATGCAACAATACACCTACTATACGTAGTAGGCTAAACCTGTTGCTTTATTATTATAAAATCTTAGAAGACACGATCCCCACCCACTTACGTAGAGTCACAATCTAAAATTTTGTATCGAATATACTTGGTCTTCTAACATAACATAACGCACAATTTGCTACCTAGATAAAGACAGTTTTTTTGAAGTAAAACTTCTTTACGCACCCTTGACTTGGGGAGTAAGCTGGTGAATGCGTGACGAAAGTGATATGAAAAGTGTGATCGGGCGAGGCGAACGGAAGTTGAGAGGAAGAAATAATTTAGTGAAGATAGAAAGAGAGAAAGTTACGTTTAATGTAGGGGCAAGAGAGAGAGGTGCGAGCACACATTTTCTTTCTCTCATAGAGAGTTAAGTTTCGTACTTATATATAAGACACACTGCAGGCCTATTATCTGTATCACACTATGGAGCTAAAGAAGCTTTACTTCAGTCATGTGGTCTAAGCTTACTCCCCAAGTCAAGCTTACGTAAAGAAGTTTTACTTCAATAACTATACAAAGAAATATGGACCTAATGCCGAGAATACTCAAATAGCGAAAAGCCGAGTACCCGTAACTTTCACATGTATTGTACTAGATGGCGCCACGGGACACACTAAATCGCGCTATGGTTACGTTTTTAGCCAAGAATATGTCTTTCACAATACACGTTTACTTCAGCTAAATAACAATAAAATCCTAGAGGATTGTTGTGTTCCAGTTTTTGAATTGGTGACAAATTAAATTTTATTTAATTTACTAATCACCAATATGAAATCATATATTTATGAATTATTTTTTCTTTGAAAATGTTTTGGCTCGTACCAAAATGATGCATGTGATAACGAATGAATGAAGTAATGAAATGAACAGCTTAAAAGTATTAATTTGATTTAAAAGTACAATCGGTTTTCAATATAATTTTGTTTATTTATTTATAGTATTTAAATAAAACAGTATATACTTTTATAGTTGTAACCTAGCCGACTATAATTAATTATGACAAATGACAAGACAAACATGCATTTAGCTCGCTAGATGTTGAAGGTGTTACGTAATCTATGGATGTTTGCGAGACAAGAAGTGTTTCCTATCTAATCATAACCACTGAAGATAGAAAGTGAGAGAGTTACATACATATCATCACGCATGTCTCCCATTGGGGTAGGCAGAGACTATAGAACGCCAGGTGCACCGATCCAAACATACCGCTCTCGCCTCTTCTACACTCATCAACCTCTTCATGCATGCTCTTCGGTTTTGGGTACTTTTGATTTGACCCTTTTTCAACACATCACCAATTTGATCTATATGTGTGCGTCTAGGGCGGCCCCTCCCGACATCACCATTCACTCTTGCTTGATACATTTCTTTCGAAACTCTTTTGTCATTCATTCTTTCTAAATAACCATACCATCTCAGCATACCCTTTTCAATTTTTGTCACTACATCAACTTTCACACAAAGTTCTCGTATCGTGCTATTTTTTATTCTATCAACCATTCTCACTCCACACATACTCCTCAGCGCTCTCATTTCTACGGCGTTCTCCCTGCTTTCATGCTTCTTCTGCCATACCCATGTTTCACTACCGTACATCAATGTTGGCGTTAATACACCCTGAAGGCGAACTTTGCTCGATATGTTATCGCTTGTTACCACGGAGTACAAAGCACCATTTATACGGTTTCCCGCTTTCACTCTTCTTTCAATATCGCTCTCAAATTTTCCATCTTACGTAAACATAGAACCCAAGTACACAAATTCATTCACTTGTTCCACTTTTTCATCTTCAATCATTATCTGACAATCTGTAACACTCTCATTCCTTTCAAAGACCATCGCATTTATTTTCATACCTTTCCTTTTAAAGGCCTTTCATTACAGTAACCATTCGTTGTAGTTCTTCCACCGAAGATGCTAGGAGAACCTGATCATCGGCGTACAACAGGGTTTTAAATATTGACTCATTCATTTTTATTCCACAGTCATACTCTTTCAAGTCTGTTAAACAACTGTCCTTGAATAAGTTGAACAGCCAAGGGGATGCTACACAGCCCTGCCTAACACCACATTCGATGCTGAACCAGTCTGTATAGACCCCATTTACCCTGACACAGGCACTCAAATCCTTATACAAGTACTCGAGTGCCCGTATCAAAATACTATCCACCTCATATATGGAGAGTGTAGCAAAGTTCGTCCCTCACCACTCTGTCATTAGCCTTTTCCAAGTCAATGAACGCACAAAAAATCTTTTTGTGTTTTGCTAAGGCTTTCTCCGTTATACACCTTAAGGAAAAGACTTGATCCACACATCCCATCCCCTTTCGAAACCCCGCTTGCACATCCCAAATTTTCGATTCCGTTACAAACATCACTCTTTCAATCAGAACCTTTGCATACAATTTGCCTACTACACTCAGGAGGCTTATACCACGATAATTCTTGCAATCCTGCTATGAACCTTTACCTTTGTACAGCGGCACAATCACGGCCTTAACCCAATCGACTGGTACACGGCCGGAACGCCAGCATAGGTTGAATAAAAGGTACAGCAGGCCTGCTATGATTCCTCCACCCGCTTTGAGCATTTCGGCAGATATCCTATCATATCCTCCAACTTACCCATTTTCATTCTTTTTATTGCATTCATTATCTCTTCCATGCTAATTTCATTTTCACAGTTAAAATTCTCTTTCACGTCTTCGTTTCTATTTCTTTCATTTCTGCCTCGTTCAAATAGACTTTCAAAATATCCTTGCCATTCCTTCAAACTTTCTATAGTATCCTTAAGAGAGAGTTACGTTTCGTATATTACTGTGGGGGCAAGAGAGAGGTGCGAGCACACATTTTCTTTCTCTCATAGAGAGTTAAGTTTCATATCTAAGACACAGTGCAGGCCTATTGTCTGTATCACACTATGGAGCTAAAGAAGTTTTACTTCAGTCGTGTGGTCTAAAGCACATTCGTCTTTTTTTAGGGTTCCGTACCCAAAGGGTAAAACGGAACCCTATTACTGAGGCTCCGCTGTCCGTCCGTCCGTCCGTCCGTCCGTCCGTCCGTCTGTCACCAGGCTGTATCTCATGAACCGTGATAGTTAGACAGTTGAAATTTTCACAGATGATGCATTTATGTTGCCGCTATAACAACAAATACTAAAAAATAGAATAAAATAAATATTTAAGGGGGCTCCCATACAACAAACGTGATTTTTTTTGCCGTTTTTATAGATAATGGTACGGAACCCTTCGTGCGCGAGTCCGACTCGCACTTGGCCGATTTTTTGTTGAATGTATTTTAAATTTTGACTGTGCGCCATTGGATATTGAGTATAATAATGCTTACTTTCGTCTACAGTCTATATAATCATCAGTCATAGTCTTCAAAGTGCATTTTCCTAATCAAGCCGCCCAATATATCCGCCAACTAAATAGTTTTAATGAAACTCACCATTATGGCAGTAATTTCTTTTTTTTCTGTTTATAGGATTTCGTCAATAGCCGTATTGTTATTGTGGCTCGTGTTGATCGTCCGATTGTCGATTGTCCGATCGTTGGCAACAAACCGGTAAGATTGTTCAATTCCGATTCAACATTTCTCAGCTCTGCCTGCGCAGGGTGACGACCGATATTATCACAGACGGATTGAATAAGGTCACGAGTTTATGACCTTACATCTTTGATATTCTTGTGAAATGAGCTGTACATAAATAGAATTAGCTATTCTTACATTAGATTAAATATCTATTATTCAACATCTCCGTTGTGGTACACTTTCAAAATCGTATAAGTACCTACTTTCATATCAATATCTCGTGTCCTATCCTGTCATAGGGATCTTAGTGTATATTTTATATACAGTGAGCACATACGTATTATAATAACCTACTTACAATGTATTTAATAATATATATTATTCTTTATTTTCTTTATACCACTAATGTGGAAACAGGTGTACGGCCTGCCAAATGGTAAGCAGTTAGCGTAGCCTACGAAACGTGTCGAAACTTAAATGTTATTGACATTAGATCTGGAGAGATTAATGTTATTAAACTATTACAGAAGGGTAACAGAAACAGCTTGCAACTATCATTTCCGTTCGTTACCAAATCCCGGCGGTGGCTTTGAAGTCATTGGACGGACCCCGTAATGCTGGAAAAAATCCGGCGCAAGTAACTCAGAGGAATCAATATCTAAAGCTATCATAAAACTCTTCTTTTTTTGTACAACGTTCGGAGGCATACGAACATACAACTGCTGCTAACACAGCAAATCTTTAGGTGCTTACAGGGGACTTCACTCACTCACAGGAACACAACAACCCTCCAGGGAGTTGTTATTTGGCTTTGGTTTTCTCTGAGGTGAAGGTACTTTCCCAGACGGGCTGCATTGATAAGCCCTACCTATCTTAAAGCACCCAGACCAATACAAACAGACATGGTCATGCGCATAAACGTTTGTCCTTCGTGGGAATTTAATCATCACTCCCAGTCTTCAGGGTGCTTCCCTCAGTGTGCGACATAGCCTGAATATGCTGGGTATTCATTGTGACCTTAACCAGCGTTATTACATCGAGAGCCTCATCTCAACAGCCTCACGAAAGCTCGGAGTCCGGAACAGGGTGCGCCGGTTCTTCGCGCCGGACCAACTTTGTCTGCTTTATAAGACACAAGTTCGGGCCTGCGTGGAGTATTGCTCGCATCTCTGGGACGGCTCCGCACAGTATCTTCTTGAGGCTCTCGATAGGTTGCAGCGACGGGCTATCCGCATAATTGACGACGAAGAGGTCACCAAAAACCTAGAACCTCTTCAACTCCGTAGGGACATAGGCTCTCTAAGCGTATTTTACCGCCTTTACCATAGGGAATGCTCTGAAGAACTGTTTTCCCTTATCCCACCCTCACCCTTCCGTCATAGAACCATACGTGCGGGCTTGCGATGTCATAGTTCCACCGTTGAGAATATCTCTTCGCGTACCAAAAAGTTCGGCAACTCCTATCTTTGTCGTACGATTAAAAAGTGGAACGCCTTGCCTGTACATGTGTTCCCTCCTTCCTACAATATGGGATCCTTCAAACGAAGCGTGAAGAAGCATTTTGCGGGTCAGCATGGCAGCGTCAACTGATAGGATACGGTATGTAGTATGTTGTCAGTTGCAGTTGCGATTTGGGCTCCTCTTTCGCTTACCATCTGGCAAAGATGGGCCACTATGCTGAACTAATATTAAAAAAAGAACCCACTAGCGAGGGTGTCAAAGTGGCTCTACTAATCACTGCATCACCGAGCTGAGTAACCTGGGAGCCTTCTTGGGTTTTCCATACTTTACTCTTCGTTTCGGATATTATTAAAATAAAAAAAATAACAAAAAGAAGTCCTCCCACTTAATGTTCCAGAGAAATATATAAAAAGACTACTTATTAGAGGGGTAGCTTTTAATTTTACGTACAAGATAAGCTGGCTGGCTTACGTACAAAATGGACTGTGCTGCATTCTCTCTAGTGGTGCCACATTTGTTGAAGTTATACCAACTACAGGAGCAGAGCACGAAATCAATCCAATTGCAGAGAGGGATGAGACAGGGAGACGTTACTGCTTCGAAACTATTCACTGCAGAGTTGGTAGATGTTTTCAAGCTAGCAGAAAGGGTATGGCACCAATATCAATGGCGAGTATATCACTCGTCTTCAATTTGCCGATGATATAGTAGGTAATTATGGCGAATTCATCTTTATTTACGTTTTTTTTCGAAAAGCTGTTATGTGAGTCCGCTTAACCACTAAATAAAGTATTACAAAAACATTTCAGTTTGAACATTTAACGGTGAATGTACAATACTAATGCTACAGGTATAAAGCATTGACAGTTATTAGATTCAGGCGTTACAAAAGTCAGAATTACATTTACATGCAATTTGGCAATTTGATCTAATTCGCATTAGTGACGGAAGCACACAACCCAGGTTAAATCAAATTCCAGATAATATTGAGCTCACATTACGTTAGTCAGAAAGCAAATCAAAAATATTCTTCTTAAATAAGTCTGAAGACAGTGCAAATAGACAAATTAACATGTTTAATGGGATCATTGATATCATGATTCTTGAAATAATGCTGAAAACAAAAAACTGACAAAATACTTACTTCACTCAGTTCACTTATTTCACCTGATCTAAGGATATTCACATTGCCTCGGAAAGCCATGTTCGAAACGGAATCGAAAAGTTTTCATTCAGATACTATACATTTTCATAGACAACTTTACGAATCCGATTTGAATATAGTGTTTCGAGGCAATGTGAATACCCGCATTGAATAAATATAATTAATGCCTGCACTGATGACTTACGTCCACACCCTAATGCATCGCTAGTCATGCATGCTAGTCGTCTATAAACACAATGATTGGGAAAAACCTAAGCCATATTTAAAGGTGTCTAAAATAAACATTAGTTACTGACGTCATTGTTAATAAGAAATTTTGGCGGTGGTCATCGTTTTTTCTGCTTTAGTATGAAATAATTGAATGCAAGCAGTGGGCGTTTCGGGTCCGCCCGTGTTCTCCAACCCGCTCATTATCCACTTAGGCACATAACTTCTGTATGATATACACCTTACAATGCGCCTAGCGAATTATCATGTTCAAATCAATGGGCAGTTTTTATCTTATTTTTAAAATGCAAAGTTCAGCTTACACGTAATATTAAATGAACAAAATTACTACATTTATTGAAAACCGAACAGATCGTGATATATCTTTATTACTACACAAATAAGGATATTTGGTACTTTTACTAACTATTTAATGCTGACTGTACTTAAAAGTAAGTAAAACTGCCGAAATTCCTAAATCTACCCGCCTATCTACTATAAATCTATTATAATCTACTATTAATCTAGCCGCGGGCAAAAGCTAGTTTATTTATAAATTTGTTAGCCTTCGAGTTACGTCACTTTGACCATCACAAATCCAAATGTGACGTATTGTTGTACATATTTATGTTTTAAATTTGACACAACAAAGAGCAGTTGTATTTTAACTTTACCACAGTGTAAAGAGAGTGTCGATGTTAAGATAAGAAAGGGTATGCTCCGTTGGTTCGGACATGTAGATACAATGCAAGATGAAAGAATGACGAAACAGATATATAATGCGAAAGTGGAAGGATGTAGGAGCCGAGGAAGACCAAGATTAACTTACCATGACCAAATTGGTCGTGTTTTATCAGAAGGTGATGTCAGGAGCCTTAGGAACCGGCGAGCGTGCATGAAAAGAGCTATGAATGTGAAAGAAGCGAGTGAAGTGTGTTAGGACCGCGTCTTACAGCGCTCGGTTCTCTCTGCCTACCCCGTAAGGGACCTGGCGTGAAGATATACATACATACATACACAGTGTAAAGAGGTAAAAAGATAAAGTTGCTAAAATAAATATTTTCGTAAGCGAAGGTGACAATGAAGATCACACTTTTCTCACGCCAGTGTCCTTATATCCATACCTCCTCTTCCCACTTATATCGACTATGACTACTTACAACGAAGAAGTTTGATTTTAAAATTTCTAGAGACTTTGCCTACAGGTGAAATATATATACGTGTGAAAAACATAACCCTCCTTCAGGCAAGTGACAAGTGGATGATTCAAAATTAAAATTATAAATATAAATATTCTATATAATCAAAAAAAAATAAAGTTTCGAGTTTCCGTATATGGAGGATTGCCATCAATTTTATTAACGTTAGTTTGGGGTAAAAGAGTTGTTCAATATGATTGCCTACTATAATCCTCTCTCTACAATCGCACTCTCGATAGACAGAGTAGTAGGACAATCGCCAAGGTAGCTATTCTCTCACATTGAAACAAAAGCTAACTATCTCTGGAACAGCATAGTTGGCGAACCCAACTATGCCACTCCAGAGATGGTTTTCTTTCGCGAACTCTTCGATTGTGAACTAAAAAGTTACAGGTTAGATAATATGTGAGCGATTTTGAATTTGTTACCATCGGATAAGTCATATGTTTGCGATCATAGTGGCATAAAATATGTATAGATATAACTCTGGTCAAAGTCCACATAACTAGCAACTAGTGCACCCTGACAATCAGCTGACGAGGCTCTGGCAAAAGAGAAGTTAAACCATAGATAATAAGATTTCTGAACAGGGCGTGGATAGAATAACGACATCCAACACAGTTAAGGCTAAATAACAAGGTTATAGAAACGAGTTTGTTCAAGGGGTCCGAGTAATAGTTCTCTTGGGAGCCATACGGTCGTAAATAAAACAATTAAATATACAATACTGACACTTCGTGAGAGTGTGATGTAGCTAAGTTGATAATACTGATAAATAAGTTATACATAAACCGCATTTAACATACGTGGGTATTTTTATCTGCAGAATGGGCAGACGTGGCTCTTATACTGACTGAGTATTGACTGTGAGACTGAACGTAACTTTTTAAAATTTTGCGTAATGACTAAGCTGTAGATATAGAAGATAATCATAAGAACAGTTAATTGATACTTTTGCCTAAGCCGCATGGGACTTGGTGTGAAGATATAGATACATATACTGTGTGTTCGCCACCAGAATTTCTAGTAGATGAATTCTTCAGTTAGATATATGATCTATGACAGAAAAATAAACACTAATTCATTTAAATTGCCAGTAAAAATGACATTATAAATGATATTAACAAGAACAATATAAAAGACTAGCATCACGCTCATTTAACCTGCCTTAGTCCTATAATCCGTTTAAAAAATAATAAACTTTTTATTCGGCTGTAAATCTTACACGTAATAAAGTCGACTTATCCCTTCACCCTCGGTAATCAGTGTCTAATTCCGTATTCGCAGCTTACGATAATGATTAACGACAAACTTTATTAATTCGATCTAGTGGGATTATAGCGGTAGACGATAGCTGGGGGCGGTGAAAAAACAAGCGAATTCTGCAAGGGATACTCGACTGGGGATATAACCGGCACTGATTGATTTAGGGCTGCCATTGATAATTTTGATATTATTGCACATTATATATTATAGAGACCTCATATGTCATCAGCTTCATGCCCGTCTATTCTATCGCAGCATGAAAGTACGAGTAGTTCCAGTCGCCAAACATACACAGAACATGTGAGAAGAAGTTGTGCTCATCTACAAAGAGGATGAGTAACATCGTTTCGGGATGACTAACTGGGCAGTAGTGGCCATTTGAAATTGCTGACTCTGAGTATTATGTAGATAATTTTTGTTCCCCATGGAATATTCACGTTCCGAACTCTATCCCTTAACATAATGTCGAACATAAAATACATCTCATTGTGCATCGGTTCCCGATTTTTTAACTTGTGGAAGCATACGATGACCATGGGGCCAAGTCTCACCACCATAAGATATGTAAACAAATTCTGTATTCAAACATTTCGAGTATTCTGTTTGATCAATACCCTATACGGTATTGATCAAACAGAATACTCGAAATATTACAATGAAAACTATTATAAATTTCTTGATATCATCAGCTTTATTATCTATATCTACACATGATAAAATCGTAACAGAGTCGAGTTTGTACGTACAGCGACACTTCAAATTAGACTGTTTGACCTTTGTACCGTTCTTATCACGCACGCAATAAAAATGAAAATGATACTGCAAATGTCTAACATAACTTTTCACTGTGTGTACATGAAATACTTAAACTCTCCCTACAAATTACACAGCACCATCTAGCCCCAATCTAAAAGGACCTTGTGCTCTAACGAGCTCGGTGGCGCAGTGGTTAGTAACGCCACTTAGATACCAACGCTCGTGGGTTCGATTCCGACACAGGACAAACATTTTGTGTTCATGAACATGTCTATTTGTCTTAGTCTGGGTGTTTTCTATGTATCATACGTTTGTTTTAAAAAAAAAATGTATTTACGTATATTTATACCCCCTGACTTCTGGACGTTCGAGACGTACCTACTTTCGTCCGTATAATCAGTTGGCTATCGCGTGAAAATTGAATCTAAGATAATGGGATAGATTATTAAATGTTCAATAAAACTGAAAGAATATTTTTCTTCAATATGGATGGAAACAAGCATACAACTTGTCTGATGAACCTTAGTCTCTATATGCATACTTGGCAACGACTATCATATAGCACACGCGAAACAATAATGTAATGAAATAAATAGCATAACTCCATATCGTGGAGAAACAGCTGACTATGAATCAAATTGTGTTTATCATGATCATCAATATGGTGTCAAGTAGAGCTGCCTGCGGTCAGCTCGGCTATTCATCCTTGGCCGATGATTGTATTACTCAAAGGGATGGAGAAGTTTTGCTTGATTAAAAATTAAAACGTTGTTCACATTGAAGCCATAATGTTTAACGGAATGTAATACAGACAAGACAAATATCAAATACAAATACTATAATAGACGTCGTAACAGATATCAAGTACAAATATTTTACATTTTTATTTGGCAATACCATGACACGTTTAATAATATTTTATATGTTACTAGCTGCTGCCCGCGGCTCCGCCCGCGTGAAGTCAAATAACGTAGCCCATGTGTTAATCCAGATCATAATCTATCTACGTGCCAAATTTCATTCAATTCCGTTCAGCCGTTTAAACGTGAAAGAGCAACAAACATCCATACATACAAACTTTCGCATTTATAATATCTGTAGGATTTGATCGTGATTTGTCCGCGCTGGAATGCGGATTTTGTCCAATCTTGTATCCAGATGTGAAATAGATAGCTTGCAGCATCCACGTGTCAGGAGAGAAGAAGAGTCGATTGCTGGGAGATCATCATCAGTTCTCATACCTACATCGCGGCGTACCGCATAAAACTTGTAAAGATGTCTGATGTTTTAATCACTTCCTTAACTTTATCCCGAATTGGAGTTGCAGTATGATCGTTTCTTCTGGTTATCAGTTTTCACGCCTTAATTTTGTACCATACTTATTTTTAAATGTCATATTTTCTATTATTTATTGAAGATACCCAATTCGCTTTGTCCGTTTTTCACCTACCATTAATCGCGATAGATCTCGTTCAAGATCTTTACTAACATCATCCCTTAAAAACCCCCGATACGTATAGGGATAATTAGTTAACGAGACCTTTTCTCGTCTAGACAATTTGAAACATCAGGACAGTCAAATGGTTGTACTTTTATATGTTTATGTAAACGTTACGTCTCATACGCATTTTGTTTTCTACGTAGAATTATATTACCTTCATCGTACTACTAGATCCATCAGTGTTTTGTGACTTTAACGTAACATACGAAAAGACATTTAGAAATAAATAAATAAATGGTGTTTTATTTCACTACATTTACAGATATCACCAACCCTACTACTCAATCCTTATGTCAACACAAGGGGTTCCTCACTGCACCTCGAGGGATGCGTTTGTTTTTAATAAAAGCTTTTATTTGACAATAATGTGAACCATCTCTCTAACCATAAACACATATTGAGTTTGGTGTAATTAAATAAACCGATTACATTTGTACTGTTAAAAGGGTATCGCTTCAATTCCGTCACGAAAGAACGAATAAGTTTTTATTATTACTAGCGATCGATTCAATTGACCATAATTAGCCATAATTTTGAAAATTTGAATTTGCATATTTTCCTTTTGCCTACTTTTTCAATTTTTTCAATTTTTTTATTGATACCGCTAAAAGCCGTTAGTGATAAGCAGAAGATACTACGAGACTTAACTGCTGTGCCTTTTAACTATTTATATACAGATAGGTAATTTATTTGCCTAAAACATGGTTGCATAAGCAAATTTATTACCGAAAAATGTTATGGTAATAATATTTATGTTAAGTGTCAATTATGTACATATCAATTTTATACAGTGTTATGCTCATAGGACAAGAAATCATTAATTGAATAAACATTTTGTCCATCAGTCATGTATTAAATAAATTAAATTATTACCCGGATGTTTTACGAAATTTTATTATAAACCTTTGTTGTCATATAATAACATTTTTTTTTTTATTTGAATTAGGAAATTGTAGCTTAGTCGGATCCCACGATGAATGCTTTTTGTCCATACAAGGAAGGCAACATCAACAAATTCAACTTTTTAAATGAAGGTCTGCTGAACTCGTTACATGAGTATTGCATAGATAGATGTAATAATACATAGTAAGTTACCTAGTGCAGAAAATCCTTTCTTAGTTATTGACCATAGAACCAAAATAAGTTCATAACCCACTGATATGTCAGTCAGTCAGTCAATCGGCCATTTTCTTTTTTTTATATAGCGTGTCCCAAAGACATTAGGTATATTTGAAAATGTGTATTAGACTAGGCTGTTTATTCTGTATCTCGATAGTTGTCTACAGAGAATAAGATCGACGAATGTAGGATTACGCATGGGTGACCTAGTGGTGAACTGAGGTTAGAAGCAAAGTTGGTCTGAAAGAGAGCGTCGGTGTTAAAATAAGAAGAGGCATGATCCGTTGGTTCGGACATGTAGAAAGAATGCAGGATGAAAGAATGACGAAGCAGATATACAATGCAAAAGTAGAAGGATGTAGGAGCCGAGGAAGGCCAAGACTTACCTACCATGATCAAATTGGTCGTGTTCTATCAGAAGGTGAAATCAGGAGCCCTAGAAACCGGCGAGCGAGCATGAAAAGAGCAACGAATATTAAAGAAGCGAGTGAGGTATGTAAGGATCGAGTCGCGTCGCGCTCGGTTCTCTCTGCCTACCCCGTAAGAGATTTAGCGTGAAGTTATAGTGGTTCAAAAAATTACATTTTTAATATGGTCACAAGGTAACTGAAGACTCTTTTTATTATAACAATAATATCTTTTGAATGTAATAAAAAAAACAATAACGAAGTTAAGTATGACATGTCAGGAGCCTTAGGAACCGGCGAACGTGCATGAAAAGAGTATAGTTATAGATATAGTTTTCATGCTATGCTACATGTACACAAGCAACCCATATTTTAATTTACTTCCAGTTGACTAATTATAATAATCTATTCCAAGATTTCTTTTCATCTATGAATGTTCAAGAAGCGAGTGAAGTGTGTATGGTCTTATAGTGATAGGTTCATTTTACCTATTCCGCAAGGGACTTAGCGTGAAGATATACATACATACACATACAAGTACTTTACATAAAAAAAAAATATCAAGTAGATAAATCGAATATTAAACGATATTTCGGTTTCAAGCTTCGGAGTTTCTATACGTATTAGGTAAGGAGAGTATTTATTTATTATTTTACAAATCCTTCTTCTTCTCTCTTAGTCTTTTCAACATTGTGATGATAATGATGAAGATCAAACAAAAGTCAATAGACAAAGATCGATCAGTTAAACAGATCTCGAAACGACATAGAAAGAAGGATTGTCGTCTCTACGTATTCGTATAGGTGATAAATGATTAATAAAAAACCAAGTTTCACTTACAACAATACAATTATCTTCTTCATGGGTTAGCCAGGCGAACCTACTTCTCCTTATCTTTTATTTGTATGAGACGTCTTATTTTAACACTCCCTGTCAGTTAAAATTAATGAAATGTTTGATATAGTTTTCATGCTATGCTACATGTACACAAGCAACCCATATTTTAATTTACTTCCAGTTGACTAATTATAATAATCTATTCCAAGATTTCTTTTCATCTATTCAAAATACTTTCCGTGCCGACCATTATACGTACCACGTGTAACAAGCAACATCTAATATTATCCATTATCAACAGAAATATATTATCTACCTCATAATGTGCAATTAACCGATTAAAGTATCATCAGATCATTGATACCCATATTTTAGGCTGGGATCATACTAATGGTTGTGTTGGTGCGCATTTTTGCACATGTGCACAGTGCTCGCGCATTTTTGTAACATGTATCCAAAGCGTTACAAAAATGCGCGAGCACTATGCACATGCGGCACTTGCATGGCAAGCATGAGGACTGAAATCTGAACGGAACATTGCATTTCAGTAATTGCGAAAGGCTCAGTTCAAGATAAGTTCAGCGTTTTTCGACAGCTTCTAATTCTAATTTTGACTAGAAATCGGTCCTCCAGATACACTAAAATCACTTTTTACCAGGTAATCAACGCACCAGTAATTGGTTGCACATAATGTAATGTAAAATGTACATTTTTCCAGCACATACAATTGTCCTTTTGTCTTTTTATTCATATATCTACTATATTACAAGAGATAATTAAACATGGGGAGGTCATGCTGTTCACAGCTTCATTTGTGTTTTTCTTTTCCTAGATGTAGAGCATTTTTCTAAATGTTCACCTGGATAAGTACGTTAAAGTTAAAGAAGTATAACTTTGACGGAATTGTTCGCTACTGATCGACGCTTGTTAGTGGAGAAAACAAGGCAGCAGTCATTTTTTACCAGCCTAATATCTATATACATGTTTATTTCAGTTCCCAAAAAAATACTTGTCGCAGTGGTCGTGGTAGAAAATAAAACCGGCGTGAACCCGACTTCTGCTGCAAGGGACAATTATATCCCACGGCGTCAGTAAACCATACGACCTGCACTGCGCTACATTGGAGGATATTCGATGTTTGTCCTGCTCCGCCAAATGAATACCTAACTTTCCTGTTCGAACATTAACATCCTTAACTATACCAAAACGAAAAATAAATATGTGACTACAGAGGCTAATCCATCTACAAATAATGAGGATTCTTGCAACGTCAGCGGACATTAATCTAACATCAAGGCGACAAACACGCCGAGACCGCCCAATTGGCTATTATTTTCCTCATGGAGGCATACATACACAGGTACCGAGGGGGATGGTGGAGAATAGGCAGCTGTCCCAAACCCCGGATTTAATATGCTTACGTATGATTGTCGATAAAAAATAATGTTAGTGTATAAGGCCAAGGTGTTTCAGTCTCGTCAGCGCTGTAGCATTGATTACAGGTATATCAAGTTGTAGAGGAGTGCCTATATACGAAAACGCAACCATGTTGATCCGACTACAGGATTAGAGCACGAAACCTATACAATTGCGTGAGTGTGAGACAGGGAGACGTTATGTCTCCGATACTGTTCATCGCTGCATTGAATTTTCAGAGTTCTCGAAGTTTCTCTGCGACATAAATTCAGGATAAGTATCTCACTTAGTAGAACTAAAGTTACCGATGTGACTCTAAGGATTAGTAAGCTGAAGTGGCAGTAAGCAGGCTACATAGCTGGAAGAAACTATGATCGTTTGGGTAGAAAGGTAGTCGAATGGCGACCGTGAATCAGATAACGACGTCCCCTCAACGATGTACTCGTACCAATATCACAGGGAGCCGATGGACGCAAGCAGCACACTGAACTTATGAGAACATGAATGAAGTAACCAATTGATGAACGTAACGAGCTCGGTGGCGCAGTGGTGAAACGCGTTGTTACGCTACTTTGACACCAACGCTCGTGGGTTCGATTCCCACACAATACAAACATTTGTGTGCATGAACATGTCTGATTGTCTTGGTCTGGGTATTTTCAATGTATAATAAGTATGTATTTACAAAAAAAAAATGTATTTACGTATGTTTATCAGTTGTCTAGTACCCATAACACAAGCTTCGCTTTGGGGCTAAATTGCGCTGTGTAATTTGTCCGACAATATTTATTTATTTATTATGAAACACTTTTTCTTTATATATCAACTCACCTCTACGGGTCGGGAGGTAAAGTAGAACCATGGTAAAATCAAATGAAATCTAACCTAACTCATTGAATCAAATCATTAAATCTGATATTGAAACAAATAAAAACTTCTATGAATTTTTTTAGTAAAAACTTCGTGGTTGGTTTTTCTTTTTAATAGACATTATTTTGACAGTTGGGAAAGAGGACGCACGAGTTCGGAAAAAGTAAAGAAAAAGCTCGAGTATGTAATAGCCCACATCCCGAACGCTATACGTCCCTGCAATACTCCACTTTTTGAGCAACTGTATTAAAAAATATTTTTGGATATGATATGATAGCCCAATACTTGAGAAATATTAAAGGCTATTCAAAGTCATGATACGACCCTTAGTAGCCGAAGAAATAGAAAGAATGTAGGAAAAGGCGGTTCTTATGGTATATGGACATCTAAGTAAGGAAAATAACACTCACAATTCATTAATCTCGAATTCCCGATTATTCATGTAAATCAGCGGAACATACATTCTTCACCGACCGACATATTAAAAGTTAAACTCAATGAACAGTGAGTCCTAAGCATAGTTTTGCGTTGAATTCTGTCTTATCATTATTATCATAAAATATATTGTTTACCACTTTATAAACATTTGCGTAGGCGTCTGTACAATTATATTAACCATTTACTTTTATGGTTTGGTTTTAGCATACTTTATTAATGTCAGTTTTCGCGTTTGTTATTTGTTGTTAACTTGTAAAATTGGTGCTGATAAGGAACGTATAATTTTATATTTTATGTAAGTACATTGATTATTAAAATAAAGTACTCTCATGCCTGTGACCCTGACATATACGAATTTAGTAATTTAACCCACCTGACACTATTTATCGTTAGGCATTTGCTCCATTTAGACCAGTGGTTCCCAAACTTTTGTTGACCAAGGACCACTTTGTGTTTTTTTAGTTGTTTACCGGAATCATAAACTTTCGAATAAACTCCTTCAACAACAGCTATTTGATTTATTGATTTATGAATCTGTGGTTGTAAAATCAAACTTAAAAGTAACTTTACTTTTATAATCGCAATTTCTTAGTAAATTCGGTTTAGATAATATGTAAAATATTAATGTGTAAAATTTAAAATATTAAATCCTTGGCCGACCATATATTTGCTCATGCGGACCATTAGTGGTCCGCGGACCACTGGTTGGGAACCACTGATTTAGACTTACTAGGGATTTATCTTCTTCAGGTTAGCCCAGCAGGTGATCCTGTGAAGTTTGGTAACAATTGGATCACCCGTGCGAAGCTGGGTCGAGTAGCTAGTTTTATATAATTATGCACATAAGATTTTTATCGTATATTATTTTATTCCACAGAACTTAATAATGAAGTATTGCCTTATTTTGGGGCTGCTACTGATCGGGTACGGTGTATCACCTTCTACAAGTGTTGATGTCAAATTTAAGACATCTTCAGCAGATGTGTGCAGTCCGCTGGTTGTAGCTCACCGTGGTGCTAGTGGTTACGTGCCGGAACATACCCTCGGCGCATACGCACTTGCAGTAACCATGGGCTCTGACTATATTGAACCTGACTTAGTGATCACAAAAGACGGGCATCTAATTGCCCGACATGACAACGAATTAGGATTCGCAACAGACGTCAGCGAACGTCCCGAATTTGCGTCACGATACCGCAGCCAATCTGTTGATGGCAGAATACTGAATGGATGGTTCACGGAAGATTTTACTTTAGCAGAAATAAAAACACTGCGCGCCATTGAACGCATACCGACTACGCGGCCAGGAAATGCCAGAATGGATTACAGTCATGATGTACCCACTCTACAAGAAGTAATTGATTTGGCTAAGAACATGCAAGGTATTTATTGCCGGGAAATAGGCATTTATCCTGAACTTAAACATCCGACTCATTTCCAACAATTGGGACTAGCAATGGAGCCAGTTGTAGTAGATACGTTCCATAAAAACGGTTATCATAGCCCCGAGTCTCCTGTGTATATACAATCTTTCGAGGTATCCAACTTGAAGGAACTTAAACATATGACTCACTTACGACTCGTGCAGTTGTATGGAGGAGCATCAAGCCGACCATTCGACCAAAATGTATTGGGAACTAATCTAACCTATGGTGCAATGGCTACGGCCGAAGGCTTGAGGGAAGTAGCAACATACGCTTATGGAGTAGGCCCTGAAAAAGCATACATTATACCTCGTACACTGAGTAATACTCTAGGTCAAGTTACTGACTTTGTGGCCAATGCTCATGCAGCTGGATTAAAAGTTCATCCGTACACGTTTCGTTCAGAAAATAGTTTTCTACCAGTTGAGTTTCGAAGTAACGATACATCACCGGCTGCTATTGGCAATATTCAAGGTGAAATAAGAGCATTTTTAGATACTGGTATAGACGGACTTTTTATTGATCAACCTGATGCGGTAGTTCAGCTTCGTAATCCCTGTGTGGTTGTAAATCCAGAGTGCCAATTCCAGTCGTCATCTGCATTCCAATTCAAATCAGTTTTGTACATTACGGCTTTAATTTCCATTTCATTTCTTCTAGTGCTATGATTGTGAATTAGTAGTAGCAAGCAGATTAGTACATATTACAAGCGTTATTACGTATATGTTATTTTTTATTTTCACATTGGAAACTTTTCAGTGTTGCTCTTTGGTTGCATTAACGAAGCAAGTATACAATTCATAATTGACAGTACAGGCAACTTGACTCAAGCGACATTTAGAGTGAAATAAAAAAAAATCTAGTTCTAATAACTTTCTAGATAAGGTGATTGAATCAATTTGTCTATAATTAGTAAGATACAAAGTATATTGAATATATATTTTGTCACATCATAAAACTATGGTAAAATATGCGAACTGCCGATATCAAATAACACCTGAATCATATTCAATGCAAAAAAAATATTCTATTTTATAATTCGTGCCAGCAATCGAAACTGCAAACACTAGTTACAACAATTGAAGATGATTGTATGAAGAAAGGGTTACAATTGAATGCAAAGAAAACCAAGACTGGTATTTGAAAGAGAGACAACCAGAATGAACACTAGGATTACGGTTGATGATGTAGTGGTGGATAGGATAGCAGCGATGGAAGGTACACCGCTAATGTGGAGAGGGAACGAGTGAGTGCAGGGAATAGTGTGAATGAAGCGTTGGGTAAAGTACTAGGCAGCCGAAATCTAAGCCAGAGGGCACAGCTCGCTGTAAATAATGCGGTGCTAATCCCAACGCTTACTTTTAGTTTAAGTGAAAGCTGGGTATGTCAAATAAAGCATGAAAGAGCTTCCAGGTGAAAGCATTGTGCAAAATTTGTGGCATAACGCTTGCTGACCGCATTCGTAATGATGACGTGAGAAAGAGAGTTAGTCTGAAAGAGAGTGTTGGTGTTAAGAAAAGGCATGCTCCGTTTGTTCGGACATGTAGAAGGAATGCAAAATGAAAGAATGACGCAACAGATATATAATGCTAAAGTGGAAAGATGTAGGAACCGAAGAAGGATCAAGACTAACCTACCATGACCAAATTGATCGTGTTTTATCACAAGGTGATGTCAGGAGCCCTAGGGACCAGCAAGCGCGCATGAAAAGAGCTATGAATGTTAAAGAAGCGAGTGAAGTGTGTAAGAACCGGGTCTTATGGCGCTTGGTTCTCTCTGTCTACCACGCAACGGACCTGCCGTGAATATATAAATACATACTATATATGAATCGTGACAAAGCGCGTCGCAATTATTATGAATATAATATTAGTTTTGACTTTTGTTGTTGTTGTTGTAATCTCTTTATTGCATAAATATATACACTTTATTGTAACAATAATAAGAACGTACAATAATTGCTTACGAACTCATAACTGTCCAACAGGCGGTCTTATCGCATTAGATAAAAAAATTAAAAACGCAAGGAAAGTGACTCAGTGTAGACAAAGTATTACCATACCATACATACTAGCAGCTTAATAAATACGTATATACATTTATTTATTTTATTTTATTTGGAGAGCATTACAGTGTCTAATATTCAAATAAATAACAATATACATTTTATTAACACAATTAACATGCTTTACATATACGGATTTCTACAATGCTTATCTGTTAGAGTAGGTACAAAATAACGAATAGAATTTAAAATATTATAGAAAAGAAATAAAATGTAACAGGATCAAGCGAACCGTCTATCTAGGAATTCAGTCCGGCAACCACACCGAACTAGTCACTGGTCAGTTTACGTTTAAACGTGTTTATGTTGGAGTTAAATAACTCTAGCTCTGGGTTGTCAATCGATTATAATGCTTGTACATGTCATATGCTGGCACAAATGATTATCACATACATAAATTCATACAGTAAATAAAATAAGACAGAGAATGCGATCTAACATGAGTTTTGAATGCGAATAGAGTTTGTGCTCCACGAATATTTTAATGACAGAACATTCCAGAGACCCACTGCTTGGGCAGAGAAGGACTTTGAGTATAAGTTGGTCGGGGATCTGTGATGGCGTTATAAGGCGAAGTCGATAAGTTTACTGCAAAGCACCAGCCTGCACCACAGTATGAAACAGAAAATATTATTATATATAGATAATTAGAAGAAGCGGGGTTGAAAAGTATTAAATAAAGTAGGGACAATACCAGGACCAGTTGCCGCAAATTTTAGTAGGAAGCCACTTCAGTTGAATATGAAATTCTGAAGCATGGTGATATTTTCGAAGTCCAAATGCGAACCAAATACAAAGATTTTGAGGACGCTCAAGCACACAAGTGGGTATCAGGAATCAGCATAGTCAAGGATAGGAAGGAGTAAAGGTCAAGCCAGCGCAACTTTGGTGTTAGTTAGGCAGAAAAATTCTTAACTTCCTAGCCAGAGGCGGCAACCAGTTACCTACTGCACTTACGCAACTTATGCTAACCAAGAGAAAGATCTATGTTTCTATTACACAGATACTCAAAAACTTTTAACCATATGCTGTTATAAATAGGAGTCCCGCTAAAATAATACAGGACTAAGATTCCGCCGCCGCCAATTATAGGTATTAAACGTACAGATAAGGTATCTAACACGGTATTTATCATAAATTATGATAATGAATATATATATATATATATATATATATATAAATAATTAATTCATCCATGTCGGAAGATGTAATAATTGAATAACCAATGTAAGACAAATGCCACCTTAGTCTTCCTGCGACCACGGACGCTGCAAAGCTTTCGAAACGTCAGGTTCAAGAAAATAAATAAAACACGCGATACTACCGTTAAAAATTGTTTAATTCAATGTGTAACAATCGGGAAAACCTAAAACAATACTATAACGAATATTTGTGGTAAAAATATAATTACGAGTATGAATGAGATGCATTGATGAATCTAGTTGTAGTAGATGCAATGTTGTTCAAAACGTTTCAAAGCAAATACAAAACTCAAAAGCGAAAATCTTTAAATATAACTTATAAAATCACGTGTAGCAGTGACGACCAGAGCAGCCACGGTGACGGATGCATACGGTTCCTGTTCGACCGCAGCAACCGAGGCAGAAAGGACCGGAGCAACTATGGCTGCAATGCCATGCATCTACTAACGGCAATGGGTGGGTGCCAGCCGGCGCTAGTCTGCATAGCTAATTGGTTATAGAAACACACTGCAGGACATGTTGTACCTATGTAAATTTGACTTTCTCGAAATAACACTTGAATGTGTTAACTATTTAATTATTATTATTATTATTTTTTATATTGTCGGACAAATTACACAGCGCCATCTAGCCCCAAAGTAAGCGAAGCTTGTGTTATGGGTACTTGAAAACTGATAAACATACGTAATTTTTTTTTTTGTAAATACATACTTATTATACATAGAAAATACCCAGACCATGACAAACAGACATGTTCATGCACACAAATGTTTGTATTGTGTGGGAATCGAACCCACGAGCGTCGGTGTCAAAGTAGCGTAACAGCGCGTTTTACCACTGCGCCACCGAGCTCGTCTAACTATAACACATTAGACGGCACTCCCCTATTTTTTTATACAATGTCGGGAGGATTGCAATACAGTATGTAACAATCGCACATTACCACCACTGCTCATAGCACATCAACTCCTTAGGAGCCTACTGGTAACGTTACTCACTCACAGGAACACAACGTGGAACAGGAACAATGAGATGTTATTTGGCTGCATTCTTCGTGTGAAGTGGAAGTGCTTCTCCAGTCGACTGATTTTATATAAGTAAGTTCCTGTGTAGTTGCGGTATTAACAGCAGGCAAGTTCATAGGCTACGGAAACCACTTTAAACCATGTGATCCGTATACGTATAAACTTCCCGATATTGTATAAAAAAATATATTATTTGACTGTGGTTTTCGGTGAGTGCGTGTAGGTAGTTCTTCAGTCAACAGCATCGATGTGGCCTACCTCTCTTTTTGCTTGCTCAAATCGACTGGTCTTTATTGCAAAGTAGACTCGACGACCTTTGAATAACCAGTATCTTAGAGATTTTCGACCGGCGGAGTATAAGTTAGAACCCGTACATACGGTGGGGTGGTACTACAGTGCGAGTGATACTACAACACATGTAGTATCACTTGCGCGTGGCCACCCTTGCTGGTAACACATCAACTCCTTAGGAGCCTGCTGGTGACATTACTCACTCTATGAGTGAGAACATAACAACTCCCGGGGAGTTGTTAGGTATTTGGCTGCGTTTTTCTGTGAGGTGTAGAAGGTATTTCCCCAGCCATTGTACTTACGTCTTTACGTACTTATAAAACTTAATAGAGAAATAAGTCATTATATTCCTACTAATGCACTCCATTCTGTGATAATAGTTCAGTTTATAAATCTGAATTTTATAAACATTTGGATAACTTTTGATTTAGAAATTTACACAAACCAGTGTTTAGAAAGTTAATACAATAATTACTAGAATATCAATAACTGAATACGTATTTTACAAATGGCTTTTCAACTACTGTGACTTACAAAATATAAAACCTTAAAAAAATAATATTTGTCTTCATTAAAACTTTTTCCTGTTGATGCAGTGTACCATTGATATTCTGTCGATATAGCATTCCATCAATATGGTGTAGGTGTATAAGGATCCTTGTTTACTACTTACACTAATTAAGCTAATACACCCGTGGTTGCTATAACAGCCATACGACCCGCTTTGGGTGCATGTCATCTTATGGTGTGTTAGCTTAATTAGTATAGGTAGTAAACAAGGAATTCTTATAATTTGGAGCTATTTACGGGCAAGTTTCATTTCATAACTTTCGTTTTTACGATTTTAAACAAACTATAATTATTATTTTATTAACCAGAATAGAAGTATAAGTTATTAAATTATTTATTTTTTAATTCAGCTGTACTACCGGTTGATAGAGTCCAACAGTCATAATTAGCCTAGCAACACACATGGTATACGTAGCAAAAAAGTTGATACTTGATTTCAACTTGTTCCTTACGCAACAACTAGTTCTTGACCTGCATAGTATGTACAATCAAGCACACCCATAAAAAATGTGTTAAAATCATTTATCCTATGCCCTTTTCATAGGATTTTGAAATAAGTTTACATGTCTTGACGATTTACTCCGTGTCAACAATTAATCAGCCGTTATTATACCCGACTCTGTAATCGCGAATACACCCAGTCTTAGAATGAACCAAAATGACTGTGATTACAACAAAAAATAATCAAAATCTCGGAAGAATTCTTTTCTATACTTCATTGGGTTTGATATCAATGGCACACGCTTTAGCAGTGTGTCTACTGTACCGTATAGACACTTGCAAAAACAAGGGTATCAATGAGTGTTGATGCTCCTTTGTACCACCGCTGCTAATACATAACGTGATGTACAGAGGTTACCGTAGCCTGCAAACGCTCGTAATACATTAAATATCACTCGCGCGATGCCAACTCGTCAAATAGACATGTTTATTCACAAAAATGTTGGTCTTGTGTGAGAATCGAACCCACGAGCGTTGGTGTCAAAGTGGCGTTATTCACAACTACGCCACCTCCTCCCCTAGGTATGTTACGCAGGGTGTCGACGCACCTTCACTTATTAAGGTGTTACGGGTGGACGTCAATTTGTTATTTCGTGTGTACCTACATATGGGTAAATTATTTTTGTAACGGCTCACATTCGCAATAAAACAGTGGCATCGATAACAGCTCCGTGGATTTAATTTCTCTGACACCTCATCGGCCTTGCTTTTAAACGTCAAGTTGGACGCACCAACACTGGAGAAAATCCCCATAACGGTTATTATCATCAAAACCAAGGTAGTTATCGAGGACAATACCAGGTCATAAGATTCTGAACCTAATTCAGAATCTTATAACATTTACTCAATCAAGTTTCATTTACAGAATGCGAGACGAAAGAATGACAAAACAGATATACAATGCAAAAGTGGAAGGATGTAGGAGCCGAGGAAGACCGAGACTAACCTATCACGACCAAATTGGTCGTGTTTTATCAGAAGGTGATGTCAGGAGCCCCAGAAACCGGCAAGCGTGCATGAAAAGAGCTATAAATGTCTCAGAAGCGAGTCAAGTATGTAAGGACCGCGTCTTATGGCACTCGGTTCTCTCTGCCTACCCCGCAAGGGACTTGACGTGAAGATATACATAGATACAAGTTCCATTTAATGTAAAAAATACATCTTTGCGCCCGGTACTAAATTCCTTCTTCTTCTTAGTCGTCATCTTCATTGCTGAAGGTCGTATGTAGTTTGAGGTATTGATCGCTCTATGTCCTCGGCGGTCTGAAAAGTTTCGGCTATTGGTAGGCCAGTACGTCTGACCAATAAGTGAGCGATAATAAGTGACGTCTTTACTACGTCTGACCAATTAGTGAGCAACTGCGTGGTCTTTTCTCGTCGACCTGGCCAACTACCATGAGCTTCTCAAGGCTGTCAGAGTTTCTACAAACGACATCTCCAACATTATTGAGAATTCATTGGAAACAAACAGCGGTTAGCCTTGTGCATATTCAGAGCTCCTCAAGAATGGGCACGTTATTCCGGCGTGCAGTCCATGGAATTCGCAACATTCGCCTCCAACACTACATTTCAAAAGCGTCGATTTTTGCTCTTTCTTTCCTTCTTATCGTCCAAAATTCGCCACCGTAAGAAAAAATTAAGTGTACCAGGGTACGCAACAGCCTCACTTTGGATATACTGCGGTCTTTCCATATCTTAGTGAGTTTAGTCATCGCTGCCTTCGACATTTGGATTCTTCCGGCGACTTTTCTCTTACTGCCATTCTCATTAATAAGAAGATAGTCAAGGTATACAACCTGCTCAACGAATTCTAGGTCTCTGAGTTCATTGGAGTGAATTAGCGAACCAGATCTGTCTACCACTAGTACCTTGGTCTTGCCTTGTTAATAGTAAGGTCAAATAATTCACTGTCTTCTCTGCTCTAGAAAGGACTGAGCCAGTTCTTGCTAAGATGATGCGAACAAGGCAGTGTCATCTGCATATCCCAGGTTGCTGATTTGCCTGTCGTCAATGGATATTCTACCTTCTCAAACATCTAAGGCTCGTCTCATTATATATTCACCGTATATGAAGAAGATAATTGGAAATAGGATCCTTATCTAACGTCTTATTACGGCTTAAATAGCCTCGACAAAATATTGTTCACCTTCACAACTGTGCTTCCATCCTGACAGAGGTTTGCGATGAGAACGACAAGGTGCACTTGTGCTCCCATTTCTGTTAGAATTCTCCATAGACATTCCCACCTACCACAATCAAACGCTTTTGAGTAGGCTAAAAAAGTCATCAAAACCGATGTTCTAAAGATACGGCCCCAACATCGAACCCTGAGGACAGCCCTGCGTAAGCACCTTCGAAGCAGCATAATGGCCAAGTATTAATTTAGTTGTATTATTGAAAAATAAAGGTTTTAACAACATGTAGAATTTCGTTCATTAATACTATAGTTGACATTGGAGTGACGTGGCACAGACCTATCGCGGCCCTCACCTCGCGATGGTACTCACTGTCATTATCAAGATAGTCATACGGAATTAAAGCATGCAGAAGTACATCAGTAGTCACTACACCGAGGGTGTGGGTATTATCAAGTTTAATATTAGAAACAAAGGCCCGATCAATGCACCTATTTGTTGTAAATTCGTGATACAGGAGAGACCACGGTCCCTCACAATTTAATCTTTCTACTATTCGTTTTAGCAAACACCCTTAGATTTTTTGACGGCAGCGCTAGTGAGATCTAGCAATACGCAAGTTACTCACGGCTGTTTGATATGGTTCTCCTTCGATGTTACGTTTTCTTAATTTAGAAATCTTACGTCGGGCACAGTGGAGACTTCTACGCTGCCTGACAAGCGTATCATTCAACCAGGCACAGCGTCTCTTATTTACTATAGATTTTCAGCCCAATATAACGTCAGCGCAATATATGAATGTATCAGACATAATTTGAACACTTTCTGTGACTGTAAGTTCAGCACGAATGAAATCCTCGGCGGGAGAAGCGAAAAGGGCAGCAAAGCTTGCCCAATCGACGTTTTTAGTTAGGCAGTCGATATATATATATTTTTTTTGTTAAAATAAGGTGCTTGCGTATTTTTGAGGAAAGTTCGCTACCCATCCATTTTCTACCGTAGGCTATATATAGGACGACGACGCACTATTTTTACATCTATTAAATACTCTGACAAAGTTATGTTCGTCTTACACAGAAATACATCATCTGTGAAAATTTCAACTGTCTAACTATCACGGTTCATGAGATACTGCCTGGTGACAGACGGATGGACGGACGGACAGCGGAGTCTCAGTAATAGGGTTCCGTTTTACCCTTTGGTTACGGAACCCTAAAAAGGAGCTCAACGGCTTCAGGTTCTGGAGGTAACTGAGCCCAACTTATATTTTCATATCCATGGGTGTTAATTCGTTGGCGATCCCAAGACGAGCCATTAGGGCTATATATTCCAAGTATATAACTGTATGTGTCCTATAACTGCATCACGATGCTAATAACTTCGGAGTAAGCACAACAATGTAATGTGATAGTCAATAGGTATATCGACAATTACGAATCACTGTTGCTGGCCTTTTGATCGAAAGATCGCCTGCCAGAAGTAGTCACCAGAAGTGGTACCCATATCAGGCATTCATCCGTCCCTTATAATAGATTATAGTCCACCCAGAGCTAATGTTCATAGCCCAATTAATTTCAACACATTTTGCATCCACGCCTTTCTTCAAACCAAACGGTTTTAGAGCATACTCCATCACGCTACTCAACTGCAGATTAACGGAGGTAGATATGTGTTTTTAAGCCGCCTGAAGGCCATTTACTTAACATGGCCTCCGTAGAAGCACGAGATAGAAAAACAAAATCCTAGGCAGGTTGCGGTCGAAGTTGCTTAACCTGCGTTCGACTAGAGTCACATGCACAACGACATCAATGAACTCACACATACAAAGTGGATAATCAAAAAGTTAAAAGACTGGGTTTTTCTTTCATAGTTGTCACTATCTACTCATGAAGACGAATTTTACAATACCTCATACGTTAAAATCTTTTAAGCTAGAAGGACACGGTAAAACGGATATACATTACTCCTTCATTTTACTCCGTCGGGTAAAAAATATATATAAATTGTAAAATACATGACGTAACAAGGGCAAATCGTCACAAATGGTTTATCTGTCAGAAGTTTGCCGGACAGATAAGAAAATTATGTAACATCACGTGTACTCCGTTTCTATGTAGTATGTGATCACATAATATACAGATTCATGTCAACTGCTATTGTTATCAATAGTTGGAGCATTTTAAAACGTTTAGAATGATTGCAAAATATCAGCTATAACACTTATTAAAATCTTTCCTGAACTTTTGAAATTTTTAAATTCAGGAAACTGATTCATTGACTTTACTTGTCGAATGTTGAACGAGTATATTTCTAGTAAGAAACCACGCTCTCCGCGTATAGTATCCAAGTACGAGTATAAATATAGTACAGATTAGACTAAGATACAGTCCTAAGTAACAGTCCGATATATACAAATTAGAATCCTTTTCGTATGGTGCCAATAGTAATATTGGACCTCGTATAAGCCGGCAGGCAACGTGTTAACAGTTGGAATTCACTTTTATATACTATTAAAGTGAAGCTACGCTTACTAAGAGATACAATACTCCTAAATATAGAGATTAATACAAGATCTTAAAATTACTATCACTTTGTTATGAGTACGCTTTTTTTATAGTGTATGTTACAAAAGAAGCCGTCATGGAAGTACGAGCACACTAAAATGTTATAAAAACATTGTATCACATCGAAAAGATAGTTTCGGAAGTGTATTTTCACCTTAAGTCAAAAGACCGCATTATGAGAGTATAGAGATTAGCTTTACTGATCCTCATGGAACACGCGACTGATCACACCACTTGATTGATACCAATGTTGCTCTACACGAGAGCACACGTCATGTTATCTATACAATCGTGAACAAAATACACAATAGTAATTCTGAATTAATTCATTTACCTATCATTCGAATAAAACTGACTAAAAATAGGTTGACTGGTAGGCAACGTCAATATAACTGACTAGACTTCTACATCAATACTGACTAGATTTCTACACAAATAAATTGATTGACATATAATTTTTCGTTTTTACAGCAGAAGTTCTAAATATTTCCAGGATTTTTATACTAAAGTAGTAAACATGCAAAAGTAGATATAAGTACAAGGATAAAAGTATAATTTCATAATATGCCTACTCTATTTCTATATTAAATAAATCGGATTACTTTTGGATGTGTGACATTTATTTTTTTACGGATGTATGAAAAATTATTTTTTTAGTTAATAGGATCAGGCGTCATTTTGCGAAATTAAATTTTGCATGTAAATTTTTTTTACTCTTTTTATTTTAGAAACTATTCTGTATCGGAATGAAGACTGTAGCCAAATATCAATTTCTAAAGGATTATTGTATCATTTTTAGTCGACGAGTTTAATGGTAAGGAGTAAATTACACGCCAGCGTGCAAGTGCCAACGCAAGGGATATACCTCGTATTGTATTGCAGATGTATCAACTATAGTACCTACCTATATATAACAGATATGTTGTCATGTGAATAATAAGGAATGGACTAGCCTACTGGTATTTTTTCTTCGTATAAATTATTCGTTGGTCTGCAATGTTTGACCTTGAGGTAAATCATGAAGACCAACAATTTTAATGTGAAGTAATAATTATTATTGCAATTGCATTTTTCTTAAAATTTTAATTAAATTACATTTTGTATGTAACGCCTTTTTTATGATATCTCAAGAATGATTTAACAAAAATTCAATGAATATATTTGTTCGTCTTGGCGAGTGCTGAAACTCCTTGAAAAACATTGACTACAGCTTTGAAACAGCTTCTTTTCGATTTGCCGAGGAACGACTCATGCACCGTTGAAATTATCGTTAAACTTTCAAACGACTGAAAAACCGACAACCAACATGACAAAACATTTAAAGCAAGGATCAAAGTTTTAGTAACAAGAAAAATCATCATCAGGGATGAATGAATAATGGCGCATAAACGTGTATTGAAAGCGCTCGATTTAGGCAATGACTCGAGATGTTTTGGAGGCACAATGACTCTACTGCCTGGCGATTTCCGCCAAAAACCACCAGCCATTTCAAATTCGGCCGCTGCCGGTGAAATAAACGCTTCTCTCAAAACATCTACTCTGTGGCGCTGTGAGATAAAACTTCAGCTGACGACAAACACGCGAGTTACATTGCTAAACGATCCATCTGCCGCAGGTTTCTCCAAGCAATTACAGACTATCGGTAATGGTCGTATTCCTGACGAATCTAACAGATTGATTGTGTTTCCGCCGAATTTAGAAATTTCTTCTCAATCAAGGACGAGCTCATCAACAAATAATTAAAATACTGAACATTTATTATACTTATTTTGTCTTAATAATAAACTGAATTTATTTCATTCGGCAAACTTATTGATAACACAACATTTATTGATTCTGAGGCGGTACGAAGTTCGCCGGGATAGCTTCTTTTTATATAAAATAACAACTTTTGTTCTAGATCTGTTTTTATTTAGATGCTAAATATTTCATAACTCTTCGCCACAGACTTTTTAGATTACTTAATTTCGATATTACGTTAGCACTTTGTACACAGTTCGTAACGTTAAATAGTAATAATGACTATTATGTAATTATCAACCGATTTTTTTTTTGTTTTTGGGTACCTATGTACTTGTGCTGCGCTAAAACCACGGCGATTCTCTTGAATTTAAATCATAATTATTTTTAGACACAGTTTTCCAAACACCTGTACATTATCAATTGCTAGTTGTCACTGTAGACTAGTATTCGGAGACTACTCTGCTATTTGTTATTATTGTAAACAGTTGGATACACCGATTGGCAGGAGAACTGTGGGTATGTATTATTGTCATTATTAAGTAAATTGCGTTATAATTTTCACAATTTAAATTAATGTAAGGAAAACTTATATCGATTACAATATAGTGAATAGTACGAGTATGTTATATAAGAGTATCACAGAAAGCAGACAAATAACAATTCCCTGGAGGGTTGTTGTGTTCCTACTCCTGAAAATATGACGTCTTGTCTTAAGGAAGATAACGCGCTAGCCTACGTCCTGTATTCTAAGCTCTCATTAGCTACGGTAACCATTTAACACATCAGGTGCGCTTTTTTGGGGTCGGTACCAGAAGCGTGCACGCCGCGACCCTGCCAGTCCAACACTTGGACTGCAATTCTGGACCCAAACCGCACAGACGCGCGGATTAGGGCGTCCCCCGGAGGCGACGCGCACCGATCCGCCCCCGTCGGTGCGAAATCTAAGGCATGCGGCGGTGGGGGCCGCCACCCACCACGCAACGCCCATCCCGGCGGGTCGAGGAGAGCTGAGTGTCGTATAGGCACATGGAATGTGAGAGGTGGTCTAAAAGATAAGATGAATGAGTTGATAGATATAATGAACGTGAGATGCCTAGATGCTTTGTGTGTGTCAGAGACCAAGCGAAAGGGAAGCGACACCGAAGATCTGCCCGGTGGCATGATGGCCCTGTGGTCCGGGGTGGACCAGGACGTTCATGCCAGCGCTGGCGTAGGTGTCGTGCTTTCATCTCGCTTGGCCGCTGGTGTGAAAGATTACGATTTAGTAGGTCCAAGACTTCTCTGGGTTAAGATAAAACTGGGGATTACGCGAGTGTTTTTAGTTGCAGCATATGCTCCTGTGAGCTCTGCTAATCCCCAGGGGCACGAGAAGTTTTGGGAGACTGTAAGGGGTATTCTGGATTTGGCCGAAGCGAATGAACGGATAATTATGTGTGGTGATCTGAATGGATGGGTTGGGACCAAGCGAAGCAGTTATGAGGCTGTGCTTGGTCCATACGGAGATAAGAGAGTGAACAATGCTGGTAAGTTACTTTTAGACGTATGTATGGAACGAAACCTCCTTGTGTCGAACACGCTCTTCCATCACAAGGATATTCACACTTACACATGGAGACGGAATGAACAGAAAAGTGTGATTGATTTGATTTTGATAGATGAACGTCTCCGAAAGTCGTTAATGGATACAAGAGCCTTCAGAGGTCCCACTCTTGAAACGGACCACTATCTGGTGGTAAGCCGATTTGTGGGCCTTTTCAAGAAGTGGAGGCACTGGCGAGTGCGTATTCCTTTCGGAGACCATGAAAGAATAAGAAGTGAAAAATTGGAAGATGAAAGTGTGAGGAGTACGTATGTACGTCTAGTCAGTGAAAGACTTGCGAACGCGAGTCTTTCCGACTCAGATGTAGACGAATGTTGGAAAGTTCTGAAAGAAAGTATGGTGGACAGTGCGAAAGAAGCATGTGGATGCGCAAAGAGACGTAGAACACTAAGAGGAGATGCCTGGTGGGATGCGGAGGTTCAATCCTCCGTGGAAAAAAAGAGGAAAGCGTGGCTGGATTACGTATCATCTTTGCACCAGAGTGATGGTATGAAAGAAATGAAGAAAGAAATATACCGTCGATGCAAGAATGACTCCAAAGCTTTAGTGAAAGAGAAGCGTGAAAGACTACATATGATTGAGGAAGAGAAGCTGACGAAGAACTTCGAGGCAAATACCAAACTCTTCTGGAGAGAGGTAAAGAAGTCTCGAAGTGGTTCGTCAGCATCCAGAATGGACAAGATAAGATGTAAAGCTGGTGGCATTCTTGCTAACACTCAGGAAGTGTTAGAACGGTGGAGTGAATATTTTAGAGAAATGTATGATTATGTCCATGACGCTGGCATTGTGAATGAGTCTGTGATTGACTCGGCAGTGCCAGCGTACCATGAAGACATTACTATGGATGAGATTGAATGGTCGATACGAAGTTTGAAAGATGGAAAGTCAGCGGGAATCGATATGGTAACAGCTGAGATGATCAAGCTAGGTGGTACCTGCGTTAGGGACGCCTTCTGGTTTTTGAGCAAATTATGCTGGAGAACCGGAAGGGTTCCGAGCGATTGGAGACGCGCGGTCATCGTGCCCTTGTATAAAGGCAAGGGCTCACGTATGGACTGCGCCAACTATAGGGCCATCAGTTTGATCAGCTTAGCAGCTAAAGTGTATGGAAAAATCATTGAAAGGAGAATGAGGGTGAAATCCGATGGAATGCTTTGGGAAGCACAGGGTGGATTTCGAAGCGGCAGAGGATGTACGGATCAAGTTTTTTCACTCCGCAACATCGTAGAGAAGCATCTGGCTTTGGACCAGAAGGTTTTCTGCGGTTTTGTGGACTTTGAGAAAGCATTTGATAGAGTCGTGCGAAAGAATCTCTGGAACATTTTGCCCGGATATGGGGTTGACGGTGACCTACTCCGTGCTGTGCAATCCACTTATGAGGATTGTACAGCATGTGTGCGGGTGGACGGCAGCTTGTCGCCCTGGTTTGATGTCAACATTGGTGTCAGACAGGGATGCGTGCTGTCGGCTCGGCTGTTCATCCTGTATCTGGACAGTTGTCTTCAGAGAATAAGAAATATGAATGTGGGAATGCGAATGGGTGACTCAGTGGTCAACTGCCTGCTTTATGCAGACGATGCGGCATTAATAGCAGAATCACCATCCGAACTGCAAACACTAGTTACAACAATGAAAGATGATTGTATGAAGAAAGGCTTACAATTGAATGCGAAGAAAACCAAGATAATGGTATTTGAAAGAGAGACAACCAGAACGAACACTAGGATTATGGTTGATGATGTAGTGTTGGAGCAAGTGAATGAGATTGTATATCTTGGAAGTGCTTTTAGCAGCAATGGAAGGTACACCGCTGATGTGGAGAGACGAGTGAGTGCCGGGAATAGGGTGAATGGAGCGTTGGGTAAACTTCTAGGCTGCCGAAATCTAAGCCAGAAGGCACAGCTCGCTGTACACAACGCGGTGCTAATACCAACGCTAACTTATGGAAGTGAGAGCTGGGTATGGCAGAGAGAGCATGAAAGTAGAATAAAAGCGGTCGAGATGCGAGCATTGCGCAAAATTTGTGACATAACGCTTGCTGACCGCGTTCGTAACGAAGACGTGAGAGAAAGAGTTGGTCTAAAAGAGAGTGTCGGTGTTAAGATAAGAAAGGGCATGCTCCGTTGGTTCGGACATGTAGAAAGAATGCGGGACGAAAGAATGACGAAACAGATATACAATGCAAAAGTGGAAGGATGTAGGAGCCGAGGAAGGCCGAGACTAACCTACCATGACCAAATTGGTCGTGTTTTATCAGAAGGTGATGTCAGAAGCCCCAGGAACCGGCGAGCGTGCATGAAAAGAGCTATGAATGTCACAGAAGCGAGTGAAGTATGCAAGGACCGCGTCTTATGGCGCTCGGTTCTCTCTGCCTACCCCGCAAGGGACTTGGCGTGAAGATATAAAAAAAAAAAAAAAAAAAAAAAAAGGTGCGCTTTGTCATAATCATAAAACAACATCACTTTTGTGCGGATAGTTTATACATTTATTAGATATTTTTTCTTTACTTGGGTCACACTGAAAGTTTTATGAACACAAATGAATAACTGTGTAAGTCATGAGTTTGTAGTAAAAATGGGATTAACGAGACAAGATTTTAATAGGTTGAATTTTGATGGTTTTAACAGCGCTCTTTGATTGCTCCGTTCGTCTTCAAAAAACTTTTGGTAGGGAAGCACATTATCTAACTGAATACCGTAAGACGTTGGTACGCGGAATTTTATCATCAACCGGCTTCTATGAATGACAACATTATTGAAGGGCGGCCTTCAGTTGCGGACATCGAGGTAAATGTTAAACGATTAATTAAAGAACCGACGCGTCTACGTGATGACTCGACGATATACGTAGGTCACACTATAAGTTTTGCGTAACTTAAAAAAACAACATGTTATAACCAAAATATTATGTTTATTACTTTTCAAAATACTCTCCTTTACATTTTAAACATTTTTTCATGCGATCGAACCATTTTTTAAAACAGGAGGACCACAGATCTGAAGGCATGTTTTCTACGTGCTGATTGAACGCTATCACTGCCTCTTCGGAATCTTTGATTTTGGGGAAAATACAGAAATCACAGGGTGCTAGGTCGGGGCCATGCGCAGGATGGGTAACGAATTGTACTTTTTCGGAATTTAAAAATGACTTTGTTTTGTCGGCCGTGTGTGGAGAACGCGGCTTTTTGATCGTCTTTCGCGAACTTTTTCTAACACCCTGGGTAAACAAATGGTAGACTCGGCATTAACACTCTTTTGATCTTCAAGTGGAATTGTGCAGATGGGACCCGTAGCTGAGAAAAAAAAACCCGATCATTTTTTTACCAACGTTTCTCGCCTGCCTCACTTTTGTTGGCCTGTTCTCATTTTCAAACACCCATTCACAAGATTGCTGTTTTTTTCGGGTTCAAAACAATAAATCCACGTTTCGTCTCCTGTGACAATGTCATAAACAGCATTAGAATGTCCGTGGTCGTACTTCAGTAGCATCTGTGAGCACCATCCCACGCGAGCCCGCTTCTGCTCCGCTGTCAGTTCATGAGGGATCCAACGACAACAAAGTTTCCGAACTTTCAATTCTTCGTGTAAAATTTTCTGAATTTGGCTCATACCAATCCCCAATAGTTCTCGAATTGTCTCATAGGTAATCCGCGGGTTTTCTTCAATTAGCAAACCATCGCCTCACGGTGCTCAAAGAAGGTGCTTCTCTCCCAAAAGCATTTTGAAGACGAGCAGCACAATCTTGCGGAGAGAGAGAACTTTTAAAATCATAAAAAATCATCGCTCTAAAATCTTTGATGTGTGATAAAAAACAATTGACAAATGATTTCCCGCCAAATGTAATTGTACATAACATAAACATATTGTATGTATAACGATATTGCTAACACGGTATTCCAATACTGTTTAAAGCAGAAAAAGACGTCAAGTGCGTCAACGTAAAAATAAAATTACCGCAAAAAATCATTTTTGTGATGAAAGTACAAATTTACACATGACATTGCTTCTTGGCAAATTTCATGATTCTTGGTCAACGCGAGATACCCTGTAGGTTTTGATTCTCTTGCGAGTGTCAAAATATGCGCATAAACGAGGCATACACAACCGTATTTTCATTGTGTTAAGTTTGATTTTTTCACTGCTCGAAAGGGATTGCAGACCTGAGTATTTGATATTAATTTCAGCTTGTTAGCTCCACCGGTCCCTGAGAAAAAGGGTCTTGACAGACGGACAGGCAGACAGACAGACGGACAGCAAAGTGATCCTATAAGGGTTCCGTTTTTCCTGTTGAGGTGCGGAACCCTAAAAACAGTAGTCTTTTGAATGGGTGTTCGAAAAAAACAAAATCAAGCCAGGTAGAGATGCGTAAAACTTAGTACGTGGGAAAAAATTTGTTTATTTTATTCACCCACGTCGATCCCGTTTATAAAATCGACTTAATGATCACAGAAGAATTAATACAGATTGGTACCCCATCAATTGTTTACCCAGTGATCTTAAACAAATAACAAGAAGCCCCATACTCGTTCACTATGACAACTTATTTTAAGCCCTATAAAAATGTTGATTTGTGACCAATTCTCAACATAGTCTAGTCTGCACTCTGTGATTTCTTTATTATCGCAAAAATCGAAAATGCGATGAGAAGTTAGTCTTTCACGAAATCAGAAGAGGTCATAATGGCTTTCAATCAACATGCCATTCGATTAGTGTTTATTGTATTTTTAAAATGATTCGATCGAATATGTTCAATATGACTCTACATTTTAAACATTTTTAATTTCGAAAAACAATAAATACATTATATTGTTCTTAAATTATTTTACTTATAAGTTACGAAAATATTTCAGTAAGTATGTCGAACGTGTACCACGGAAAACAGAACAATCATTATCACCATGTGCAATGGAATCCTAAATATTAAGAAATTCCAGATAACTTCGGTTCCGGATGTTTCTTCACACATTAAACGTGACCTTATAGAGAAACGTATATTCAACACAGCGAAGTATTAGCTCGAGGCAAAGTTTTTGCTATGTGTTAATAGGCACAAGCGTGCTCCCATATGAAGTACTGTATAAGTACCTCACTATCCTCTTAAAGTCTAAGATAACCTCAATTGCATGTACACCACATCCTGCTTACAATTAACAAAAAAAAACTCCGGCGAAAGGGGGTGCATCGATACAGCACGCTGCGCCGCATAAAAGATCGCAGCCAAATAACAACTCCCTGGAGAGTTGTAATATTCCAGCGAGTAAGTGAGGTTACCAGTACGCTCCTGAGTGTATTAACGGAGTTCATAAACCACAATGACTAATTTTAGCAGGTGGACCGTATGCTTGTTTGACTCCCGACGCAGTATGAAAAATCCGAACAATCTAAATGAACGAAATGGTTACTATGCCATCAAAGATCGCGGATTGAATCCTGCATAAGCATCGGTGTGTGTATGATCTGTAACATTTATTCCTATATCACTATGACAATAGTTCATTGTTGCACAGAAGTATAATTCATTTGAATTAGAACACTTATAATCGCCTAATTATCGATACTTGATCAACTTTTATATTGGACAAATTCTGAAACCTAGAAATGTAATTCAATACGATTTATTTAAATTACCTACTCATATGTACTCGTAGTACTTTACATTCTCCTCTTCATATTTAAATTTGATTATTGCTTTTTTATTCACATCATTATTTTAAAATAGTAAGCTAAAACTTATTTTATGTTTTATTTACAGGTTGCTGTGATGGATTTGAGCATATCAATTTGGATAGTGGTGTGTCTGGGAATTATCAATGCAAGTCCAGTAACTAATAAACCTAATAATAAAAAAAACAATGAGACTCAAGAGTGTAATCCATTAGTGATAGCGCATCGTGGTGCCAGCGGCTATGTTCCTGAACATACTCTTGGATCTTACGCACTGGCTATAACAATGGGGGCTGACTATATCGAACCAGACCTAGTAATGACCAAGGACGGATATTTAGTTGCTAGACATGACAATGAATTAGGATTAAGCACAGATGTTTCTAAACGCCCCGAATTTACTGATCGTCATCGAAAGCAAACCGTAGACGGAATAGAATTAACAGGATGGTTTAGTGAAGATTTCACTTTAGAAGAGATCAAATCTTTACGCGCTGTAGAACGTATCCCAATTAGTAGACCTGGTAATGCCAGAATGGACGGATCATTTAAAGTTTTGACCTTCCAAGAAATTATTGATTTAGCTAAAGGATTTCAAAACAGCCAAAATAGAATAATTGGTATCTACCCAGAAATCAAGCACAGCACACACTTCAAAAGCCTAGGGCTTCCCATGGAGCAATTAGTAGTAGACACACTTCACAATAATGGTTATGTGGGAGCCAAAGCACCTATATTTATTCAGTCTTTTGAGGTAACCAACCTAAAAGAGCTTAGTAAGATAACTGAACTAAGACTACTGCAGCTATATGAAAGCGATAAGGCGCTTCAACCAGTTGATCAGCGTGAGAATGGAACAGGTCTCACATACGGAGATATGGCAACACCAGAAGGGTTAAAAGAAGTTTCCACTTATGCTTACGCTGTTGGACCTGACAAATCCTATATAATTCCTCGCAAATCAGACAATAGACTCGGATCAGCAACAAATTTTGTGAAAGACGCTCATAACGCAGGATTAAAAGTTCATCCTTATACATTCCGTGCCGAAAATGTATTCCTTCCTGCCGAATTTCGGAGTGACGATCCATCACCCAGTGCAATAGGGAATCTTAAGGGTGAAGTAGAAGCATATTTTGCAACAGGAATAGATGGTCTTTTTTCTGACCAACCGGACATACCTTTTCGTGTAAGGGGCACATGCACCTAATAAGTATTATTAGTATTTAATACATAACACAAAATAACGTTATTGTTTATGTATCTACATTCAATTGGTTTTATAAGGACTATTTGAGCAACCATAGAATACACATTATGGTAAAAGGGAATGCTCTCGTGCATAACAAAGTAGTTAATAGGAAAATATATTTTTGTTTTATAAACGCATAACCCTGGCCGTTAGAAGTGTAATAATCAAAGCATTATTGGTTTGTATGATATTACATATTCGTAATCATCATCTCGTAATCGATTCAAAGTGTTAAAGCACATAGCATCAGAAAGTCAAATTTGAAACGGATTCGAAAGGTTTTCTATCAGATTTCATACATTTTAAGTGAAAACTTTATGATTCCGATTAGAATATAGTATTTCGTGACAATGTGAATAAGCCTACTGATTACACTAAACTACACGCAAATGCTTTTCTAATTAAAGCAGTCAAATGCAAATCAGACCTTGTGTTAGCTTGGAAGATAGGTAAACATTGATTTATATTAAACAATATTTTCAATACTGATCAAGAGACTATATTTAATTAATATTTACATAACACTCTCTCTCTCTCTCTCTTTGTGTGCAGTGAGTCGTCTTTTACGATATACTGATATATTAAAATTTGGAATGAGACAATGAAAACTATGAAAATCTATTTACAAGTTTATTACAAGTATTCATAATATTTATCTTGACTTTTATGTCTGTATGTTATCTTTCACGACTTAGTGTTATGGATATGTTATTAGGTACTACTAGGAGTACTGAGAGCTGAAAAACTACCTGAATAATGTATGTACGAGTATGATGTATGCTGTCGATGTCATTCTAATAAAGTAACTACAATATTTATATTAAAACAAATATCATCAACAAGCCAACAAAACACTATTGGGGCAATTTCTTGCAAAATAAAATTTCACCTCTGGCATTAGGCATATTTTAGATTTTTATGTCTGTATTATTTTCTTGTCGTCTTTTATGTTATTTAATAAGGTCGTTTTTTAAGAAGCGCCTTTAAATAAGAAGAGACTTCTACGTTCGTCTAGACACTAGATGGTTTATTCAGTTTACTCGGATTTTCGAAGTATACATCTTTCCCGTCTAAGCTGAATAAAAAAAAACAATTGAAATCGAAAATCAAATGTTGCACATTTATCATGTGAAAAAAGTTGCACTTGAAAATCTCACACCATGAAGGTTAATGCCCATTCTCAGTATCTATTACTATAAAACCGCAATTTCATACGTTATTCCCTATTATTTAGTTGGCTAGTACTAACACGCTTCTCCAAAAAATCTCTTAAATGAGATGATGTAACATATTATACTGATTTGGTGATACATTGATCCATTTTCAAATATTATATTCCAATCTGGGGCAGTGTAGAAAAACTAAATTCATCGGAGTAGAGCGAGCACAACGAATTTAATGTAATACAAAATATTACCTTACGATGCAACCAATAAAGAACATTGGTCCTGAAATTGTCATGAACCTAAAAGTATTAATAAGTGTATTTACAGAAGTCATACACGGAACATCTAATTTTATGTTATTTCAAGAAATTAAGTTGTTCATTCTAGATAAGGTGAAACGATTTTTCACTTGAATTGCATTGCACAGTCACGCTTGCCTAATGGGAGGCGGTTACCGTAGGTCGCTGGCTATGAGCTCATGCAACCCTAGTCATTACAAGAGCGTTTCCTTGCCAATCTCTCGCTTCCCTGGGCAGTGCTTCCCCAGGACCTGTGTCAACCTTACAATTGAGCACCACAACAAAAATTATTATACAATACGACAATTTAGATTTGAACAAATCTCAACCCTACAATAACTCTTTTGAATGTAGATATCTTGTTTGTTCCTAATTTCATTTCAAAAGTATTTAATTAACTGGTAAGAGTAAAACTTAAATATTTATAGAATTAAAATAAGTGAATAATTCTTAACCTCAAAAATATTTCACGCGCACCGATCCGCCCCCGTCGGTGCGAATATAGCTGCATGCGGCGGTGGGTGGCGCTACCCACCACGCAGCGTTAATTCTGGCGGGACGAGGGGAGCCGAGTGCCGCATAGGCACGTGGAATGTTAGAGGTGGATTGAATGACAAGATGAGCGAACTGATAGACGTAATGAATGACAGACGTTTAGATGCTTTGTGTGGGACAGAGACTAAGCGCAAGAGGAGCGACACCGATGATCTGCCCGGTGGGATAATGGACATATGGTCTGGGGTATGGAGATAAGAGAGTGAACGAAGCAGGTAAGTCAATACTAGATTTATGTATGGAACGAAACCTCCTCGTGTCGAATACTTTATTTCATCGTAAGGATATTCATACGTATACATGGAGAAGGAATGACCAAATAAGTGTGATTGATTTGATTTTAATAGATAGACGTCTCCGTAATGTTATAATGGATACAAGAGCCTTTAGAGGCCCCACTCTTGAGAAGGACCACTACCTGGTGGTAAGCCGGTTTGTGGGCCTTTTTAGGAAGTGGAGGCACTGGCGATCCCTCTCGGAGATCATGAAAGGATAAGGAGCGAAAAATTGCGAGATGAAAGTGTAAGGAGAATGTATGTGCATCTGGTAAGTGAGAGACTTGCAAATGCAAGCCTCTCCGACTCAGATGTGGATGATTGTTGGAAAGTTTTGAATGAAAGTATGGTAGATAGTGCAAAAGAAGCTTGTGGATGCGCAAAGAGACGTAAAACAGCGAAAGGAGATGCCTGGTGGGATGCGGAGGTTGAATCCTCCGTAGCAAGAAAGAGGAAAGCGTTGCTGGATTACGTATCATCTTTGCCCTTAAATGAAAATATGAGAGAAAAGAAGAAAGAAATGTACCGTCTATGCAAGAATGAAACCAATGCTTTAGTGAAACAGAAGCGTGAAAGACAAATTATGAATGGGGAAGAGAGGCGGACGAAAAATTCGAGGCAAATACCAAACTCTTTTGGAGAGAAGTAAAGAAGTTTCGGAGTGGTTCGTCGGCATCCAGAATGGATAAGATAAAGTCTAAAGCTGGTGTCATTCTTGCGAACACTCAGGAAGTGTTAGAACGGTGGAGAGAATATTTTGAGGAAATGTATGAGTATACCTCGGTCGCTGACAATGAGAGTGAGTCGGATGCTTACTCCACGTTGACGGCGTCCGACGAAGCCATAACTATGGATGAGATCGAATGTTCGATACAAAGCTTGAAAAATGGAAAATCGGGAATTGATCTGATCACAGCTGAGATGATCAAACTAGGTGGCACTTACGTCCGGGACGCCCAGGGTCCCAATGGACTGGAGACGCGCACTCATCCTGCCCTTGTATAAAGGCAAAGGGTCACGCATGGACTGCGCCAGCTATAGAGCCATCAGTTTGATCAGCTTAGCAGCAAAAGTATATGGAAAGGTGATTGAAAGGAGAATGAGGGTGAAATCCGATGAAATGCTGTGGGACGCACAACGCGGGAGGTTTCCTATATGGAAGGGTTTTCCGTGAGGTAGTAACGTCATTCACTTGCATGAATACAATAACCCTCCAGAGAATTGTTATTTGGCTGCAGTTTTGAGCATATTTTTCGTGACTTAATGAGCGGTTTATCGGGCAGCTTCAACCTGTTACTTTTGTGTTACAGTATCTTAAAATTTCACTCATCATTTTTTCATAACGCGCCTAAAGGAGTATATAACTTCAATACTCGTACAATAATCAGCTCCTGGTCTATGTAGAAAAAATAATTAAGAAAAACTTTGTATTATAGATCCTTGATGATTCACCTACAGGGGAATATTGTTTTGTATAATAGATAGACTATGCATTTTTGACGATTGTATAAACTACTAGCGACCCGCCCCGGCTTCGCACGGGAGGACATTTATTTTTTAAACATTTTGGGATAAACGTAGATTAAATGTATCTTTAGAGAGTTTTTTAAATAGTTTTTCTTAAGTAGCTTTTTTTTCAGACAAATTACTTTAAGTGGTACGTACTTAGTGGTATTTAATTTTTTATTAGTTTTTATCCATAACCCTAATTACAATCGGAAAGTTTATTTTTTATTTATTTATAATATATTGTTTTTAGTTTTATTTTTACATTTCTTTTTTACATTTATTTTAATATATATAACATATATTTCGAGACTTTATATTAATTTAATTTAATAGGTTTTACTTTTTTAGTTTCCAATATGTCTACGTTAAGGCTAGGCTTAGGTAAAATATATCGATATATCGAAATATCGATATTTAAAAAAAAAACGATATACCTATATCGATATATTTAATTTCGAACTATCGATATTCGATATTTATTTCAGAGTATCGAAATTGTATCAAATTCGATATTTTTTTAAGACTCCTGTACATACGACGCATGAATACAACAGCGGATAATACTTAATAAGTATTACCATGTCCTCCTCAAAAAAAAATATCGATATATCGGAATATCGATATTTACATGCAATTTGATCCAACCTGCTTTGTGTGCTTCCGCCACCAATTAGTTCATGCGGCGTAGCGCCGGCCGGCATCCACCCACTACTGTCAGTGCGTGCAACATGCCGACGCTGCCATGGCTGCTCCGGTAGTCTCTGCCTCGGCTGCTGCGGTCGTCCGCCATCTGGAACAGAATCCGCATGCCCCCACCACCACCGTCGCTGCCACGACTGGCCTGGTCGTCGCTGCGACACGTGTTTCGCCTCTCCACGAGGCATCATCAGGCGTTGTAGACGTTAATCGTAAGAATAACATGCTACAAGTGACAAATCAATCGCAGTGCCGTCCCTTATATTGAATTGAGGGTGGGGGTGGATGGTGTGAGCGAAAAGATATTTAATAGTGGGGAATGGTTTACGTCAGTCTGTTTGTTCATGAGAGTAATTTTAGAATTTTTATGTTTAATAATTTCTAATTGTTCCCTAATATTTAGTTTTAAACCTTTGTCTATGGTGTGTAAAATTTGATACGTATTAGTGGGGGATAAGTTATGTCCTTTGTCTATGAGATGCTCAGCGAAGTGTGATCTTTCTGGGCGATTGTTTTTATACGCCGATACGTGTTCGTGAAATCGTGTTACAAAGTTACGTCCCGTTTGACCGATATAAACGTGTTGACATTCATCGCAAAACAGCTTATAGACGCCGGATTTTTTATTGGGCGGGATTTTATCTTTAGTGTTACAAAGTGACTTGAGTGAATTATGGGATTTGAGAGCAACATGTATGTTATTTTTTCTAAATATGTGAACTATTTTGTCAGTGATTTTTCCCAGGTATGACAAACTCGCAGTGTATTTATTTGTCGAAATATATGGAACCGCGTACAATAGTCTGTTAACGATACTACTCGTCTTTTTACGCAATAATTTATCGATGGTAGATTTGGAATAACCGTTTGACTTCGCGATCTGATATATTACATCAAGTTCTTTGTTGTAATTATCCTTACTTAATGGAACGCTCATCAAACGGTGTATCATACTTTTATACGCTGCGAGCTTGTGTTGCCAAGGATGGCTGGATGACGCGGGAATCGTGGTATCGGTATGAGTGGGTTTACGATATATCGAAAATTGATATAGGGATTGATTTTTAGTTATGGTTAAATCTAAAAAGTGAAGTGAACTATTTTGTTCTATTTCTAAAGTGAATTTAATTTTAGGGTGGATTTTATTTAATTTGGAAACAAAGAGATCCAATTGACGATTGGTACCTGTCCAGCATATGAGAATATCGTCGACATATCTATAGTAATAGAATATGTGTGGTTTACCGATTATGTGTTCGCGTTCGTAATTATCCATAAATAAGTCAGCCATCAATGAACAAAGAGGGGACCCCATTGCTAACCCTTCTTTTTGAAAATAGTATTTATTATCAAACTGAAAATAATTTTGAGACATGCAAAGTCTTGTCAGTCGTAATATGTCATCTGTCTCGCCAGGATGAATGAATTTATTTTTTAAAGAGGACTTGAGGATTTTTAGACAATCCTCGTAAGGTACGTTAGTAAATAAACTTTCAACGTCGAGAGAAATTAATTTGGAAGAAGGGGGTAGTGTTAAGTTTTTTATACTATCTATTAAATGTAAAATATTTTTAAGACTGTGTTTTGGCTCAAAAGATATCCTTTCACGGATATGTACATTAAGAAATTTTGCCAACTTATAGGTGGGAGCTCCAATGTACGACACAACTGGCCTTATTGGAATATTGATTTTATGTAATTTTGGTAAACCATAAAGCATAGGAGAATGGGGATTCATGGGAATAATTTTGAATATGAATTATCCGGAAAGATATATTTCGAGCCGTTAACAGTTAACTTTAATTGGGCCAAATATTTGTTGGTGGGATCTTGACTTACCGTCAAAAAGCTGTCTGTCTGTAAAACGTCACTGACTTTGGAGTTATACTCATTACGGTCCATGATGACTAACGTATTTCCTTTATCCGCTTTAAATAAAACAATATTATCGGTTAAAATTCTCTGCCTGACAGATACCAACGCCTTGGCCTCACTATTAACGGTATTTTGATTTGGAAAACATTTAAGTTGTTGGGCTATGGAGTACTTTAAGAAATTATTTTTTTATTTCTAATAACCGCGACCTCCGCGTCAACCGCCAGGTTTTCAAGGGATGTTTGTGTTATTTTGGGGGGGATACTGTACTTTAAACCCTTTTCCAAAAGTGTGATTTCCTGGTTAGTAAACTGTGTATTTGATAATTTTTTTACGCGGGGGTAGAAGGTGTGACATGCAGAATTAGTGTAATTTGAGGTTAAATCACTTTATAACACAGGAGATGGACGTTGTTGTGAAATGAGTCTGTCAAGTTTGTCTGTTTGAGAGGTGTACTTTTTGTGTATAAAATTAGACGCGAGTTCTCGGGCTTTTTGATCTACTAAATCGAATTCTACGGGATGTAATTTGTGGGCGAGTTCGGTATGTAATATTTTTAAATGTGATTTGAGGTTGTCCCTAACGGCAAACCAACGACGCGATTCCTCATTTAGCCAGATGAATTGGGCTTTTTTGATGGCATTTTTAGCCGCTATTGAATGTGAATGTGATGTTATAGAAATATAGTTGGGAATCACGTGGTTGTGTTTGCACTGTTGGTTGAACCAGAGATTTTGAACGGCAATGCGGTGGAGTTTTGTCAACTTAATATACACCTTCACCTGATCAGCTATACTTGCTGCCATTAAATAGTTAATAGATTCAGGCGTTATTTTGCGAAAGTCAAATTTACATGCAATTTGATCCAACCTGCTTTGTGTGCTTCCGCCACCAATTAGTTCATGCGGCCTAGCGCCGGCCGGCACCCACCCACTACTGTTAGTGCGTGCAACATGCCGACGCTGCCATGGCTGCTCCGGTAGTCTCTGCCTCGGCTGCTGCGGTCGTCCGCCATCTGGAACAGAATCCGCATGCCCCCACCACCACCGTCGCTGCCACGACTGGCCTGGTCGTCGCTGCGACACGTGTTTCGCCTCTCCACGAGGCATCATCAGGCTTTGTAGACGTTAATCGTAAGAATAACATGCTACAAGTGACAAATCCATCGCAGTGCCGTCCCTTATATTGAATTGAGGGTGGAGGTGGATGGTGTGAGCGAAAAGATATTTAATAGTGGGGAATGGTTTACGTCAGTCTGTTTGTTCATGAGAGTAATTTTAGAATTTTTATGTTTATTAATTTCTAATTGTTCCCTAATATTTAGTTTTAAACCTTTGTCTATGGTGTGTAAAATTTGATATGTATTAGTGGGGGATAAGTTATGTCCTTTGTCTATGAGATGCTCGGCGAAGTGTGACCTTTCTGGGCGATTGTTTTTATACGCCGATACGTGTTCGTGAAATCGTGTTATAAAGTTACGTCCTGTTTGACCGATATAAACGTGTTCACATTCATCGCAGAACAGCTTATAGACGCCGGATTTTTTATTGGGCGGGATTTTATCTTTAGTGTTACAAAGTGATTTGAGTGAATTATGGGATTTGAGAGCAACATGTATGTTATTTTTTCTAAATATGTGAACTATTTTGTCAGTGATTTTTCCCAGGTATGACAAACTCGCAGTGTATTTATTTGTCGAAATATATGGAACCGCGTACAAATAGTCTGTTAACGATACTACTCGTCTTTAAAAGACGAGAGCTAGGCCGCATGAACTAATTGGTGGCGGAAGCACACAAAGCAGGTTAGATCAAATTGCATATAAAAAAAACCGTATTATAGCATAGCAGCGTGGGGAAGTATGACCCGTATCCCTGCGCTGTGATGAGTAAGGGTTGATGTAGTGGATACAATTACAATGCAATCGTTTATTAAGTACCGATCGATGGGCTGAACTGTCGATAGTATCGATACTATCAATAGTAATCCCTTCATGGAGAGTAATAACATCGACAGTATCAATACTATAACGACTATCGTGGCCAAATACTATCGATTGCAATTTGTCAATAGTATTATAGCCTATCGATACTGGCCTATCGAGCGGCATCAATAGTATGTCACCTTCCACCTTCGGGCAATTTCGGAAACTACTTCATCGAAGCAACTTCGCGAGTAGTGTAGTGGCGCCTTAAACATTATTTTCGTTATACTTCTTATAATACTTCAATATTTAATTACCTTACCTATGAAAATAACTCCAAAATGCTTCTATTGAGTACATGAATTGTTTATGCACCAGTGAATCGCGCAGGCCGGCATAATTAATTATATATTTTTTCATGTAGCATGCGCTCTTGCTTATTCACGGCAGATTGACAAGCGAGAGGCTTAATTTTGCTAGTGTCTATTGTAATATGAAGGCACAAGACTCCGTCTATACTTTTTTCTTGGTCCAAGAATTCTAAAGTATCCGAATATCAATTAGAATATCGATAGGATTTTGTATAGGTAATCTCCAAATTATCGATAGCACAAAATATGAGAAACGCATCAACAGGTGACTTATAATACTACTGATAGTATTAAGGCTCGACAATAACTATTTCATACGAATCATACCTAGACTTGACAAGCGCGTACATACGTAAGGGCCTGTCCGCACAGCAATATTTCACTGCGAGGTTTTTTTTCGCAATTCTGTAACATATTGAACCAGTTTTTTATTACGTCTATGACATAGACGTAATTACGTCTATGGTCTATGATTGAACCTTATGGAAGTAGCCGCACTGGCGGTAAAAAACTTTCTCGATATCAAACGTGTAACATATTGAACCACGTTTTTATTACGTCTATGTCATAGACGTAATAAAAAGTGGTTCAATACTAAGATGTTTTTATAGTCATAGATACGTTGTACACGCTCTAGAATGGCAATACGAAAGTAAGGTAATTGCCCACCTCGCATTCAGTTGGGCACGCTCTCGCGTCACGTCTATACGTACTTCGCCACAAAGCGTAAATAAGTTATTTCTGGCAAAAATGCCTTCCTGTGTTTTTAGAATGTCCACAAATTACACGGCAACTGTTAAAGACAAGGAAAACGTGTCATTTCATTTGTAAGTACAGTTTTTTTTAAATTAAAAACATAGTAAATGTATTTAGTTTTTAGCAATATTAAAGCGGGTCTAGTGGCAGCCGTTACTAGGGGAAGTTGAGGAAAATTTAACTATCACGTTATGAACACAGAATTGTGAATTAAGTTTATTCCTAACTTTGTTTTATATTAAGTAATACGCCTACCTACCTTATTTTCAATTATTAGATACTAGTAATACTCGACGTTCTAGAAAAGAATGAAGCGAATAGAATATTACTTATCATTTATTTCTTTCCATTTTAGATTATCTAGATGGTTTGATGAAAAAAAAATGGTTATTTTTTTTTTATTCTACGTCGGGAGGCATATAAGCATACGGCCCACCTGCTGTGAAGCGGGTACCGTAGCCTATTAACGCTTGCGATATATTAATTATCACTCGCGCGATGCCTCCTCTGCTGCTTACACAACAACTCCTTGGGAGCTTACTGGTGACCAAACTCACACGTAGGAACACAACAACCCTCTAGGGAGTTGTTATTTGGCTGCGGTTTTCTGTGAGGTGGAGGTACTTCCCCAGATGGGCTGCTTTGATGCGCCCTACCTTTCTTAAAACATTCAGACCAAGACAAACAGACATGTTCATGCACACAAATGTTTGCCTTGTGTGGGAATCGAACCCACGAGCGTTGGTATCAAAGTCGCGTCATTCACGACTGAGCCACCGAGCTCGTCAAATTTCGAGTCGTCATTTAAAGTGTTTCCTATATCGCAATGATGTAATTTCCTCTTTAAATTGTCATTTCCTAGAGCAATATCCGACTTATAATCACAGGCTTCACCTAATACGCGCTATTATAGTGAAGTTAAAATATATTTCGCGCATTAAAATAGTCTAGATTAGAAAACTGATTAAAAAAGACAAAAAAGGAATAAGTTAAGTTTATTTGAGGGAATAATATTTTATCAAATACGTATTTTTTTTATTCACTCACAAACTGACTCGATATTATTTTATAATTTCATTGTTCACAATTCATATTACGAAAATAGATGTTTTGTACATAATTGGTTTTATTATTTTAAACACTAATTAAATCCAGAGCTTTTTCCCCAGTCTCCTCCATGTCGGTAAATCAGTGCTCGCGCCAATGAGCGCTCAGCAGCAATCAATACGTAACTAAAGATGTATATTCATCTCTTTCTAACGACAGGTATTCCCTATCATTTGTCTCTTTTTAGAGCAAAGTGTGATAATAAATAACTGTACGTAGATATAGTAGTACTTGCGCCATTTTAAAATACAAAAATGTTCGTGTATAACGTGTCTACCTTTGATACGTCGCTGGTTCAATATGTTACACACATCGACTTATATTACCTACTCAGAATACAGAATAAACCAGAAACCGCAAACACGCCCAAAACTGAAGCCATACAAACTACTCTCAATGAGAGTAGTTTGATATTTGGACGACTAGTATATATTTGACCACCGCGTCTATTACACGTAAAAATTTCTCCATAGTTTTTATTAAATAATGCTGTCTTGTGCGGTTCCCACCTGCAAGAATGCAGTTTGAAGCATAAAAAAACAAGACGGGATCACATTTCATGTGTAACTAGCGCATTTACATCTCATTTTATTTAAATAATGAATTTCTTTTACTCGTTGATAGTGGTAAACAATTTGGGCGAGTCCATTTTGTTCATGTTGCCAGTTTTACTGGTTTCTTTTCCCTACTTTTTTATAAAGGTGACATTGATGAAATAAATAATAAATGCATGTTAAGTAATTAAAAAATAGTTTGATTAATATAAAATATGTAAATACATTTATTGAATTTTAAGGTATTTACGATATGAGCCTATGCTTACATTATTTGAGGTCTTTTAATATAAATATGGCCTGAAATAAATGATTGAAATATTATTAACTAGCTGCTGCCCGCGGCTCCGCCCGCGTGGAGTCAAATAACGTAGTCTATGTGTTAATCCAGATCATAATCTATCTACGTGCCAAATTTCATTCAAATCCGTTCAGCCGTTGCGTGAAAGAGAAACAAACATCCATACATACAAACTTTCGCATTTATACATGGGGCACACTAAAAGTTTTGCACTTCTAGCTAAATAAAATATAACGTTCGAAATTCAAATAGTTCCGATTTGAATTTCGAATGTTATATTTTTTGAAACGTTGCAACCTACTTAGTAATAAAAAAAAAACAAGTGGCGGGAAATCATTTGTCAATTGTTTTTTATCACACATCAAAGTTCTACGTACGCAATGAAAATGGAATTGAGTCGAAAAGATTTTAGAGCAATGATTTTTTATGATTTTAAAAGTTCTCTTTCTCCACAAGACTGTGCTGCTCGTATTCAAAATGCTTTTGGGAGAGAAGCACCTTCTTTGAGCACCGTGAGGCGATGGTTTGCTGAATTTGAGAGAGGTCGAGTTTCTTTACATGACGAATTTCGTGAAGGGCGGCTTTCAACTGCCGTCAACGTAAATAATGTGGCTACTGTTAAGCGGCTAATTGAAGAAAACCCGCGGATTACCTATGAGACAATTCGAGAACTACTGGGGATTGGTATGAGCCAAATTCAGAAAATTTTACACGTAGAATTGAAAGTTCGGAAACTTTATTGTCGTTGGATCCCTCATGAACTGACAGCGGAGCAGAAGCGGGCTCGCGTGGAATGGTGCTCACAGATGCTACTGAAGTACGACCACGGACATTCTAATGCTGTTTATGACATTGTCAGAGGAGACGAAACGTGGATTTATTGTTTTGAACCCGAAAAGAAACAGCAATCTTGTCAATGGGTGTTTGAAAATGAGAACAGGCCAACAAAAGTGAGGCAGGCGAGAAACTTTGGTAAAAAAATGATCGCGTTTTTCTTCTCAGCTACGGGTCCCATGTGCACAATTGCACTTGAAGATCAAAAGAGTGTTAATGTATATAGTGTATTCTACCATTTTCTACCAGGGTGTTAGAAAAAGTTCGCGAAAGACGACCAAAAAGCCGCGTTCTCCTACATCATGACAATGCTTCTTCACACACGGCCAACAAAACAAAATCATTTTAACTTCCGAAAAAGTACAACTCGTTACCCATCCTGCGCATAGCCCCGACCTAGCACCCTGTGATTTCTGTATTTTCCCCAAAATCAAAGATTTGATGAGAGGTTTCACTTTTACCAACTCCGAAGAGGCAGTGATAGCGTTCAATCATCACGTAGAAAACATGCCTTCAGATCTGTGGTCCTCCTGTTTTATAAAATGGTTCGATCGCATGAAAAATGTTTAAAAGGAAAAGGAGAGTATTTTGAAAAGCAATAAACATAATATTTTGGTTATAATATGTTGTTTTTTTTAAGTTACGCAAAACTTATAGTGTGACCTACGTAATATTAGTAGGACTAATGTTTTTAGTATATAGTCTGCATATGTGAAATTGTGTAAATAGTAGTTTTTTTACAAAAATGTTTTGTGTAAAACTATTCTAATTATTATATGTGGAATTTCAGTTCCCCACTGATGAAATATATATATATATATATATATTTATATATATATATATATATATATATATAAAAGCAAAGAGCAAGACTTCTTCATTTGTCGAAACGTAAAAATGTATTGATTACCTCAGAATCAAAACGGCAATATTATTAGTACAACAAAATGTACCTAAGTAAAGACATATTTTTGTAAATTACTTGTGTTTTATTTTACTAAAATATTTATTTATGCATAACAGTATATTAATATAACATCTTTAATATTAATATTACACTTTTAAATTACCCTAAAAGACGCGAACTCTCACTAACCTAGCAACACTGTACGGGTGGGAAGTATGAGGAGTGCGGGGGATTGCGAAATGTTTCTAGACACAGCGGACCGCATGTATTATCGGCTGTATGCTCCTTCTGGTTTATTCTGTATTCTGAGATTACCTACGGTATAGACTGGATGGTCGCTAAGAAATGAACGTTACATGCAGCGCAAAAAAAGGCGAACACTTCCACTGAGCGCCCGTGTTAGAAAGAGATGAAATGAGTTACTTCGGCTGCTATGCGAAGTCATAAATGTGCTCATTAAATTGTTTGTGTGGATCAAAATTAAATAATATATTAATATATGATAAACTTGCGTGTGATAAGTAATCCCATATGTCTTTTTAGAGTTTATGGTATTAATGAGACAAGTTTTAAAAACACACAACGGCATTTTAACGTCATTTAACGGCAAAAAAATAAAGAGCTTCAGTCGACTAGTCGACTACACTCGTTGACTGTGGACACGCGACTAAAGATGGGTTGTTCACAATCGGCCGTTGTGAACTACTTTGGTACGCAGTTTTGTGGAAAGGTACATGCTGTCTATACCGTAGGTAATATAAGTCGATGGTTACACAATTGCGAAAAAACCCCTCGCGGTGAAATATTGCTGTGCGGACAGTACGGCGATTCAACTATAAAAATTGCAACTGCAGCTGGAGTGAGGCGTGTGTCAAACACGTGTTTCCGTATGGTGTATTATACAAATGTACTCTGTGGTGTCAAAGTGCTTATATTTTGACGTTTCGTTAAGCGATCTGACAACAGCGACATTTAACGAAACGTCAAAATGTACGCATTTCGACACACGCCGCGCTACAGAGCAGTTGCATTTTTTTAGTAGAATCGTGCTATAGGCCCTTAGCACAGTAGATAGCTTATAAGCTAAAGTCTACTGTGCCCTAAGAGACGGCAACAAAGTACATTCGATAACAAGGTTACCATACTGTGCAAAATTTAATGCGTATTGGCAATTTTAATTTTACAATGTACCGAGTTATCTGTTTACCATAAGAAACTTGCATAGGAAGTGAATTGGCATGATGACAAATTTTGAAATTCCTTTGTATGATGTAGGTATACGCCTACTTTTTACGAAAAATCATTAATTTTAAGAAAACGCGAAGTCTTTTTCTCGAATAACTGCATTTTTCTCTGTCCACTTTGAATCCGGCGCGAAAACGCTCTTGGGTGTCATGGCGTCTCTTGTGACATCACGCGTATATAAATAAACTATTGTGTCTTTGGTTGTGGAAAGAAAGTCAACAAAACATTAAGTATTTCGTGTCATAAGAATGAATTCCAAATTTTATAAGCAGTGTGCGGCATAGACGTAATAAAAAAAGCTCTCCGGAACTAAACACTGAAGCACCACCATAGTAAGTCAGTTGCTATACGTACGTGCTGACACGCACACATTCACGCCATAGTAAGTCTACCGTCCGCCATTATGCACCGACACCTCGCCACGTGATAACCTTGTCGAAAAAAAAAAATACCGTCGTGCGTGGTGAAAAGCTGTCGAAACCATAGTGGTACAATAAAAACAAGCCAAGGAATTACTTTTCATAGGTAAGCAAGTAATTTTTCTGTTTAAATAATCGTTTTCACTTAAATTAATTTTTCAAAACAATATATCGACCGGTGTTACCATAAACTCACATTTCCAAATTAGCGTAAATGTGGGAGATCATTTTTCTTTTGTTCTCTTATAATTCTTACATAATTCAGATACCATAATTAGATACTATAATTCTTTACCTGAACAACTATTATTCATACCTTTAATATTTTTTAGATTTCCATCGTCAAATGAATGCATCATTTGAAAGAATGATTGGGTACAAATTAGGGATGCCCGATCTGAATCGATCTTTTAGAAGATCGATACACGGTAATACGATCTGCCGATTTTTTGAATCGATTCGATAGGATGCGATCTTCGCTCAGATCGAATCGTATGCTTGGAAGATCGTATGAAAAAATCGCATCGTTAAAAAACCAAAACAATCCAACCTAAACTGTATTTATATTATGATCTTTGACAACCTCACATTTTAGCGGGTACAACAAAGGATTACCAACACCAATGACCTATTTGTTGAAATATGTAGTCTCGAGTTACGCATGAGAATAAAATATGAAATGATATTATTTTATAAAACGCATCGTAGGATACATTATTGTTCATTGATAGTATTGACTTCGGAGTGTTTTGTTTTGTAAGAGCTTATTAGTTTTAGATAGATTTTGTTTTTAAAATGGCTCCGCCAGTAAAATCAAGTATTTAGACGTTTTTAGGGTTCCGTACCCAAAGGGTAAAACGGAACCCTATTACTGAGGCTCCGCTGTCTGTCCGTCCGTCTGTCACCAGACTGAATCTCTTGAACCCTGATAGTTAGACAGTTGAAATTTTCACAGACGATGTATTTCTGTTGCCGCTATAACAACAAATACTAAAAAATAGAATAAAATAAATATTTAAGGGGGCTCCCATACAACAAACGTGATTTTTTTGCTCATTTTTGCTTGATATTGATAACGGCAACAGGTAGACGCTTGAAATATTCACAGAATATTTAGTTATATATGTATTCACTTTAAGAATAAATAATTAAATTAAAATAAAACAAATACTTAAGGGGGCTCCCATACAACAAACGTGATTTTTTTGCTGTTTTTATAAATAATGGTACGGAACCTTTCGTGCGCGAGTCCGACTCGCACTTGGCCGATTTTTTTATTATATGTGACTCGGGTGGACAGAAATCTCGGGTCAAGATTATGTAACGAGTATAATACTCATACCAAATATTTTTTGCATAAATCGATTGAGTCTGCCCATACAGGAAGCACTTCTGAAGTTTCTAACTTAGGAGCAGAATTCAAAGCAAAAGTACTGATGGAAATTAGTAGATGCTTTAAAAGTGCATCTTCTGGCAATATTAACAATTTTTGACCCCCGATTAAAAAAAATATATTTTACGGATGCTCAGTCTTGTGGAAAATCACTTAATGATATCACCGTTTTGCTAAAAACGACGGACGCCAATAACGATTCATCAGAGAATGCACAAAATGTGGTTTTACTCGATGATGACGACTACATTTGGAAGTTTCATAGCCAGTTGGTGTCCGAATCGAATCACAATATTCCAAAAGAAGGACTTGATGACATTTTGAAACAGTAACTTAGAGAACCATTACTGAATAGACAAGCAGACCCAATAACATATTGGACCACCAGATCTACTATCTGGCCGGACCTAAGCTGCTTGGCTTTGAAGTATTTGACGATTGTTGCAACGTCCCTTCAGAACGTCTGTTTTCACTAGCTGGCAACACTTTGACTGATAGCCTTAATAGGTTAGATCCAGTTCGTTTGACTAAATTGTTGTTTTTAAAAAGCTTAAATGCGGAGAGTTGGAACCTATAAACATATTTGTAATCTTTTTGTAACTTACCTAATAAATACAATTTTACATGCAATGTCACTGCCATTTTATTATTTTTATAAAATTGGGATACGATCTTCCAAGATCGAATGAGATCGATTCAATTCAATACGATTCAGATCGTGGATCGATTCACAGGGTTACGATCCATTACGATTCAAAAGATCGATTCAAAGCAAAAGATCGGGCATCCCTAGTACAAATCATAAAAGAGTCCAGAAAAGAAAGCGGCTGGATTCCATCTAAATCCAGTGTAATATGCAATATACATTTCGAGAACTGGCTGTCGTTTTCTATGAGGTGGAGGTACTTCCCCAGTCAGGCTAGCGTCCTGCCCTACCTCTCTTTCGCCAAAGCCTAAAGCTTCAAATAAGTATGCATCTGTTTGTCCTATATAATAAAAGGAATATGTAATGTTATATTTCATGTGTTTAATTTATCTTCATCAATACCTATTTTAAACAATACAAGTTACAAATCAACGATCCATAAAATTCGAGTTTCAAAGACAGTAACGAATCATATAATTTTTTTATTTCTTTTTAGTTAGTGGAATGAGCTTCCAGCCGAGGTTTTTCCAAGGGACTACAGCATGGTGTTCTTCAAGAAATGCGTGAAGAGGTTTTTAGAGGGTCGGCAACGCATGAGTGACACACCTGGTGTTGCAAATGTCCATAGGCTACGGTAAATATTTACCATCAGGCAGGCCGTATGCTTGATTGTCACCTTAGTGGTATAAAAAAAATTGTTAAAGAAATGGGAAATTTTCTTCCATCTGGCAACCCACTTGACACTCACACATATTTACATGCCGCCATTGTGGTGCTTGCTTCAGTTGTTTCTCAGCGAGATTCCGTCTGACTATTTTATTACGTCTATGGTGTACGGTACCTGTATGTAAAAACACATCTTTAACAACACCTAATAAATTGTTTATTTACATACCAAGCAAGAAAATCATGGGAAATAAGTGGTTAAAGCTCGCACACCGAGATCCGGCAGGTGTAAAAACAAAATTCGCCTATTTACTTTTGTGAAGACCACTTTGATGTAAGTATTTTGTATAGAATAATATCTATTTATCACTATATTATTATGTTTAACTTAAATTCTTTGAGATGAATACCTATATTGTAAAAATAATATGCAACTTATTGGGGTTATGTTTGATTTACTCTAAGAATCTGAAGCTTATAGGTAGGTTCATTGTCAAGTTACGTGAATAAAAATAATGTTTAGCAATATAGTTTACTTAATAATTTCGATCGGTACTTACAAAGAAGTTTTCACATTTAAAATTCAGATCAGCAAAAGTCTTTGTTTGATGCAAGTAACTCTCCCAACATCAACAAATCAATCTGGGTCAAATTACAGTTATTTACCTTAATAAAACTTTGTTCCATTTTTATTGATTGTTGCAAAACCAATATCAAACAACAAAACAAACTAGATAAATGTATTGGCATTATACCCCAACACTAAATATGAGGTACATCACTGGCCGAGTGCGGCGCAGCTCGCTCTCTCCACGTTTGGCCACCCTACGATACACACGTATCTTTAATATTCAGTAATTTACTGTGCACCGCATTGAACTCTAATACAGCAATCCTTCCAAGAACCGGCGTTTTACTTCATACAGTCCACACAAACCGCACAAAATGCAGGAATTACTCGAAATGCATAATCGCAATAGAACCTCAAACAACGCATCGAGAGAGTGAATGAATCACGAGTTATTTACATAGGCATGACGTCATTCGCTGTGATTGGCGTTCCAACAAAAATGGCTGATTGTAGGATTTTACACTTTTATTTTATTGAAAATCTTAGTAATCTCAATGCTTATTTTAAGTTTAAGACATTTTTTTTTTTAATCGTTTCGACAATTTGTTTTATTTGATACCACTCATTTCTATTTTTTTAATACTGTTATCATGCCTATTGTGTGCTATAATAATATACTCATACTATGATATTAGCATTGTAAAAAAAATCGAATAAGTCAAAACAGCCATTTTGACACACAAAGTACCTAATAAATTAATCTATACATACGTATGAAACTACAGTCTCTGCTTAGATCAACAAACACATTTGCCTCCGAGAAAGTATATACCTAGAGTTGACAAACGCGTACGTACGCGTAAGGGACGGCAACAAAAGTATAATGCGTTTCAAATAAGTTGATAACTGTCATAATGACATTTTGATACGTGTCGATAACTTCATTGTGTAACGTAAGGTCAGCAAATACATTTTTATATTTCACTGTTGCTGGACACTAATAATAGTACTTAATATATTTCCAATTAAATATTTATGATGATTGTTGAACCATATTCCCTTTTCAAGATAGATAAGGATAGGGTAGGATAAATACATACACAATAAGTAAGAAATTAAATTATCGGTTCTTTTTTATATTTATTTATTTTTAATCGGGCGGTAATTTTTGAATAATTATAATTACTAAAAAATTTGATAAGTGCTTAATGAAAAGAATTTTAATTATTAAATTAAGTCGTTGTTACCATACACGTATGAACCTGCCCGAAATGGAAATTTTGTTGTTAGCTGTACATTTTTGATGAATACGGAATGAAGTTGCCGCGGTCGCGATTATCTTCTCATTTGAAACGCATAGTACATTCAATAAGAAGGTTACCAGACTGTGGAAAATTTACCCCACTACATAATGCGTTTCGGCAATTTGAAATTTACAACGTACCCAGATAACTGTTTACCAGAAATTGCATAAAATGTGTATTGTGTGCTATAATAATATACTCATAATATGATATTAGCAATGTAAAAAAATCGAATAAGTCGATACAGCCATTTCTACACACAAAGTAATAAAAGTTAATATTTACATACGTATGAAGACTACAGTATCTGAATAGATCAACAAACATATTTGCACTTTAATATTATTAGAATAGTATATTTTACGCAAATCGAGTTACTGTATAGATCTATTAATTAATAGTAAGCCTGAGTTAGTTTCAGTAAGATCTGTGAAATCATTGGAACAACGATAGGAGATTGGTCAAACCTAGCAGAGTTATATAAATTAAACAATATATCTTTCTATTTTAGACATATATTCTAAAATACAAGCGATGACATGATACTATATAGGCATAGATATGAGATAAAAGATTATAGGCATAGATATGAGATAAAAGATAAAAAACACTTTATAGACAATTTGTAAATAAAAATATTCGTGCCTTACAAACATATTAATGTTTATTTTTTCATAGATTTTATTCTTGAAATCAATGTTATTACATCGATTTTTCTACATCGTATATTTATATAAATATCGTGAGAATGAAACAGCCGTCGAATATTCATGGTCACATTAACATACACGGTTTTTAGTTAAATCTTCTTTACACAATAAATGCGGATTATTCCTTCTTAAAATTAAACATATTGCATAAACATTTTCAATAATTGTCATGTAAAAAAGAATTAGTGCCAGGGATGATTTAAGTGTAAATATTAAACAAAGGTAAACAATCTTTGTTTTTAAACATTTTGTATTGCGCATCATGGCTTTCATTGGACTTAAACTAAAGCTACAATTGATCAAGGATTATCCTTTCACATATTGTACTCAAAAAGTGGTAAACTGCTACGGTCCCTTAATTCCCTAGTTCACTCTTTTCCTCTAACTTGTATAATGATATATGGCGGATAAATATCCGGAAGTTGATGTTTTCACGATCAGCCCTGCGGCCATTAAACGGACTTTTAACAGCGCATTCTTTTGCACCTTAGGTGACTAGTAATTTTTATTACTACAAGTATAAACTCTTTCTCTCCTCTTTTTTTATTAGAAGTGAACTTGTGTGATTTCTGGATTTCGGAGCTTGGCAGTTCTTTAAAACTTTAAATTTTTTTAACTAACTTTTTTTTACTATCTTTTTATAATTTGGTGACTCTACTGATTTACATATTTGCCTATAACTATATGTGAAAACTATGAATTGGCTAATTGTATTTTACTTTGCATTGTTATGTTTTTATTTGTTAGCTGTATGTTTTCCGAATAAATAAATAAATAAATAAATAAATATTTATTTATTTATTTATTTATTTATTTATTTATTATTTATGTAATCTAAGTATAGATGATAGATATTATTATATATCTATCATCTATACTTAGATTACATTAAAATTCTGTATAATGACAGATAGTTCAGTCATTTTTATTTCAAGTCGTTTAGTTTTTGACCTTAATATAGCTAATTTCTTCTTGCGTGACTCAGCCAGTAATGTTTTCAGTCTCAATTCAAAAATAAGCTTTTTTTTTTTTTGTAATTTTAATTTTGTAACGCATTATTAGCATGTAATATCGACAGCCTAGTACTAACATTATATTAAAACTACTGTCAACATTATAATTTAATTGAGCTTTACATACTTAAAAGTTTACAAACTCAGACAATATAAAATGCTTGATTAACATTTATTTGTTGACACAAAAGCATGTGTGTGTGCGTGATTAACCTGATTAACGTGGTATAAATAATTGGTATAGAATAATCTACACGACTACCCTCCGTATCTTTCACAATTACCTGTATAAATATAATCAACCCATCAACATCATATCAACCCATACTCACTTCATTACTGGAGTACGGGTTCTTATTTCAAACAAAAGACCTTAGAAGATATGTCCCGAAACTACTCAATTACGGATTGTCGGAGTCGTTGGAATATTTTCATATGTTTTTGTACTTCAATTATACGAATTTAAATTGAATGGTCGATACGAAGTTTGAAAGATGAAAAGTCAGCGGGAATCGATATGGTAACAGCTGAGATGATCAAACTAGGTGGTACCTACGTTAGGGCCGCCTTCTGGTTTTTGAGCAAATTATGCTGGAGAACCGGAAGGGTGCCGAGCAATAGGAGACGCGCAGTCATCGTGCCCTTATATAAAGGCAAGGGCCCACGTATGGACTGCGCCAACTATCGGGCCATCACTTTGATTAGCTTAGCAGCTAAAGTGTATGGAATAATCATTAAAAGGAGAATGAGAGTGAGTAAAGGGAATAGAGTGAATGGTGCGTTGGATAAACTTCTAGACAGCCGAAATCTAATCTATACAAACAGTTTATTTAAAAAGTACCTGTGTATCTAATTTTTGCAAAATATTGATAACAACAGTTAACACTTTATACTTACGTATGAAAGGTTATATTTTCGTATTTATGCTTTTGCAGTACACTATTCTTAAAGTAAAAAGACAATCCCCAAACGAGCGAAGGAACACAAATACACACTAATATTTCGCTTAAATTCGGTAAATTCCACAAGCAATTTGTTGTACCATCAAGAACGAACTGTTTGTATGGCACAAACTCGAGTTAGTGTCTTACACAAAATAGTGATGATGATACTATAACAGGAACAAAAATATATTATCTCTCTCTTTCTTTATTATGATGAACAGTGTACATCTATCAGTTACGAAGTAACTATTAAGTAATCTGTGCTATCACGTTCTATCTTGGTAATATATTTGCTTGTCAAATGTGGTTATGATTAGCTCACCTACGCCAGCGTAGTGTACGCGCACGCCGCGCGCTGCCATCTGGCTTAGCTCCAGATTATCCAAAACCGGTTTGCTCGCAATGCAACCGGCGCCGGCGCCCCTCATTACTTCAGGGTCGCAGATCTCCATCTCCACCTTGAACTCCCTTCCATCATTAGTTTCTAGAAGGAAGCGTCTAGGCGCTACTTCGAAACTGCCTCCCAACACTCCAACCCATTGATAGCCCGCGCTGTCAATTACACCCCGCGGATCGACGCCCGGGGGTTCCGGCGCCGACCGCGAAATTCACTCTTTGATCCCGATGATCGCATTACTGTTGCGAACGCCCCCTACCTCTCTCCCTCTGACTCCAACCCGAACATTCCGCACACACACCGCGCTCGGCGGATCCGGGCGCGAAGAGTTAGGAATTCTGCGCGATACACCAGGTACCGAGTAGCCTAGGTACCTGGGCGCCTCTCTCCGTAAGGCCCTTCAGGCACGAACCCGCGTGTTAGATTAGATTCTCCAACGACGTCCTGAGCCGAGGTTCGACCCCTCTCGGGGGCCCTTAGGCTGTCTCTTTAGTCAGGTGACGTAATAACAGCCCACTCGGGGGTAACTACATAGGTCCAAAAAAAAAAAAATGATTAGTATGAGCTATTGATAGATAGACTATAGACATTACCTATTGATAGTAGACTCAGAGGAAGATAATGTCGCAAATCGATTGTGGCTATGAAGCTGTTAATGTTTAATCTTTAGTGTTGTTTAACTGAACACCACAAAATACATTATAATCGGAATACCAAATACTATACATCAAAACTGTCAAGAATTCCTATTTAATCTAGTCTAGGTTTAACCCCTCGAGCGTGTTTGGCCCGTATTCGATCATGAGGTAAAAGTGGCTGTAGTGTACTGGTCCCGTATTCGTGCGTAACGGTTAGGCCCACTTTTATTTCATTAGTTCTTCCGTATTATTCGTTTGGCTAGCTTGTAAATGTTTGTACCATGTCTATGGTTATTTCAGTTTATAATAAGGTCGGTTTTGCCCAACCTGTTGCTCCGAAGACCAGTATAAAAATGAAATCAGAGTGAGTCGGTACATTTTTCCGTTTCGCGCCATTTTGATATTGCTGTGTGTGTAATGGATTCCGATAAAAATGTTTGTTATAAATAAACAGTCAGTGCTTTTTACATGTAATAAGCTTCAATCTTTTGGAAATTTTGTGTTCTTTCAAGTTATTCTATTACTTTTAGTGAATAACGGGATATTATTCGTGAAAAAACATTCAAAAATAGTGAAGCCGGCATTTTCGACATGTCCGTCGTACGAAATTTATTTGTAAAATGTGTTTATGTTTAATTATTATTAGGAGTGTAATAAATATTATCTTGTGGCAAATTTATCCAGGAATCTATTTCTAAAATTACTTTTTAGCGATTGTTCATTAATTTCGTGTAATAAATATCTGTTCATATCAATGGACTGAAGTGGACTGAAGTCACCTAAACTCCCCCACTAGAATGTGCTTGTTTTCATTTTTATAATAAATACATTAGACATTTGAATAGTTTCACGTGGTTATAAAAGAGTGTTCAATTGAATATATCTCCCGAAAAGTACAAAGTGAATTGGAATGCAGTGTATGAAGTAAAAATGTTCGCGGCGTCGTGACTTATAAGCTAAATGTCTCGATATATCGTACATCTAAGGAATGATAAAGGTATTTTATCTACGAGTTCTTTTTATATTAGTAGTATTGGAATATCAGCTTTCCAACGATGTATATTTCATAAAATATAATTATCAATTACTCGAGAAATTTCACTTTTTCTAACCGCGGTCGCGCATTAGTTAACGCGAGAGAATGCTTGGCCACACTATAGGCACTTTAAGTCGCCCGGGCCGCCACGCTCGAGGGGTTAACAGTCAGTTCTGTATCGAAGACAGTGTTCCCAACTTACGGGGTTTTTCCCAAGTTTAAGGGATAAATAAGTGAGATTGGATTTTTAAGGGTTTTGTATTTTTAGGGATTTTTAAATTCTTCATATTTTTTTTTCATTGACAAACTGTAGAAACTGTTTATATTTATTATTTTTTCACACAATATTATTTTTCAGGGGGATTTATAAACAATTTAGGCGATTTTATGGGTTTTCGACTTAACCTTTAGGGATAAATGTTTTTGCGAGTTAGTAACACTGCTCTAAACTAGAAGAACAAGAAGAAGAAGCAACAAAATCTTGAAATAAAAGAAAATAATCGCTAGAAAAACAGAAATGTAAAATATTGGCTGCTTCGTAATATTTAGAAATGAGACTATGGATAAGGCATTCTCTTAAATTTAGAAAGACAATAACTATATTATGCATTGTGCTTCTTCGTAAGTAATTTTCCATAATTTTAACATTATGTTAACGGTGTTATTTCGTTGTCATCCTATTTGCATTGTTTTCGTTGATTACTAACTTTTAAAAACACTCACCTACCTTACTAATTATTGATATTTATCGCCAAATATATTGAGTTTGACGATAGATCATTCCGGGTCAAATCCATACGCGAAATGTAGAAAAACACTTAAAAAATATTTTTTAAATAAGCCTTTATGGCTTATTTAAAAAGCCACCTTAATCCATAAAAAAAACATTGTTTCGTGTCGAGCATGTGATCGCATCATAATTTCTTTAGCGGATAAACCATTGCGGGTTTTTGCTAATGGTCGACATATAATTTTGTATGTATTATTATTATTGTGTATAAATAAATAATAATAATTTATGTGTAAAACAAATATATTTAATTACCTAAGATTATATATTAGCAAATATCATAGTAATAGCTGAATGTAAAGCACCAGCCTATTGACCCATTGGTCTCCGGTTCAAATCCTGGAATATACCACTAAGTTTTTGTTTGCGGATTTATGTACATATTTGCAATTATCAGCAGCAGCAGCTGATGGAATAGATAACAGGATAAAGCTAAGAAAATGACATACATTATTATTAGCTTAAGTTTTATAGAACCACGTACAGTAGCTCGTTGGAATCACCTCAGCAAGATTTTTCGAAAACTACTTCATTAAAAAACTTAACAATTCTCAACCGATGGTAATCCATGTGCTGTTGTATAAGTCTAAACTTGTATCTAGGTGCTCCAGCCCAAAGATAAAAAATCTCTATTTGCCACTGGGTTCTTGCGAGCACTTAGATGCATCTTACATTCTTGAAATATAATCTCATTGTAGATTAATCAATTCCTTAGTTATTATTTTTCTTTTTAGCCTACTAGCGTTGTGAAAATATTGGTGGGTGAAGAAATTTGCCAGTAGAGATCTCTTTTCATATTTGATACTACAATAAAATATTACGATAAATAATTTCAGTATATTAGTACAAAAATAATGATGCAATCTAAGATAAATAATTGCCTATGCTGAATTATTTCCAGACATCATTGTCAGTTACCCTACATTCACCAATTCTATAATAAGCATTTTTGCAGAGAGTATAAAGATGCCTACAGTACTCCATGGGACATCTTGGCTATTATGTAACATGAGTCTCCACCCTGAACCAAAATAGTGTTTTGCCTGGTTGAGCACACTGAATCTTGTAGACACCAGGTGGACCTACTCCAAGTCATACATTCTTCTACATGTCAAACAACACAGTTGTTCAGAAGAACATAAACCATTATACAACTGGTATAATAAAAAAATCGGCCAAGTGCGAGTCGGACTCGCGCACGAAGGGTTCCGTACCATTATCTATAAAAACGGCAAAAAAAATCACGTTTGTTGTATGGGAGCCCCCTTAAATATTTATTTTATTCTATTTTTTAGTATTTGTTGTTATAGCGGCAACAGAAATGCATAATCTGTGAAAATTTCAACTGTCTAACTATCACGGTTCATGAGATACAGCCTGGTGACAGACGGACGGACGGACAGCGGAGCCTCAGTAATAGGGTTCCGTTTTACCCTTTGGGTACGGAACCCTAAAAAATGATTATTCAAACAATAAAAAATTTGTAAGTTTATATGCTCTGCTGAGAATACTTTCTAGTTATAATAAAGTCAATAGTTTATGTGATCTCGATGTTAACCATGACTCACTCTTATTATTCAAGTGAAAGGTTCAGTTGTACTGTAAAGTTAGTAATAGAAGTTCATGTTGCGAAGTGGCAGGACTTATATTAAATAGTTCTTGGGTTTTCGTCAACAATCTTAGGTGGACTTACTGGAGCTGCATCTGGTTCTATTTTTTATTTTCTGCTAATTTCTGTGAATGATGTGTTCATCTGTAATTGAGTTGTTAACACATTATATTGAATGTAATCTTGTAACCTGTTCGTGTACCTAAATAAATTAATAAAAAATATGCTGTTTTATAGCTATACTGTGAGCTGATAAACCACTAGTGTACTTGTAACTAAAATGTAAATATACTAACAAATAATAATGTTTATACTTCCAGTGTTATTGATGTTCTTTATACACAAAGTTAATATAAGGAACCAAAGATTATCAGAAGATTACCAGGAGTTGACTCACAGAGAATTTAATAAATTACCAAAAAGTGATGATGTTCATATAAATAGCATAAAAAAACCAATGGATTCAAAAGATGCTTATGAAAATACAAAACAGGAACTGCAGGAGGCGAGGCTACGTATGGAGCAACTTGAAAAAAAAATTGCTATTCTGGAAGGAAGAATACCTCAAAAATATCCTGATGTTAAATACTTGGGACATAAGGATAGAAAACGGATATTGGTTAGTCCACAAATCTAAATATTGTTTATATAATTTGAAAGCTAATTTCCATACCTCTTGAACCATAGGACTGATTTAATACCTGCTTATGATATTCTGTTTAAATTATATTAAATGTAATAATTTGTGTTGGAATGGACTAATGGTGTTGACTCTTGTTGATGAGTCACCATTACGTTGGTCACCTGGTTTACGTTTTAGCACCTTACTTCAAAAGATCAGCCTCTTGTTGCTACTTGCACTTTAGTGAAATATAAAGTTTGACATTGATGGTGATCATTATTTTCATCATCAAGTATGTTGCATTTTGGACTACAATCCTTTAAATCAATTTTATTTTGAATATTCTACTCTTATTGGAACAATGGAATGGTCTATATATATAATATTACAAGTACATGTATGTTCTACTTTTGATATATAAAAGCAAATAGTTGATATAGCATTTGTCTTATCATTTTTGAAGAGTAAAAATATGTTTTCAATATTATAGGTATATTTATTAATACTAGACTTTTGCATATAAACAAAATCTAAATTTATGTGTATTATAATGAGTATTTGGCTTCCATAGACCTCTAGTTGTTTCAGATATCATCATCTCTGTGAATAGACAATTTTGTTAAAATCGAGAGTATTACTGAAATTGTAGTACATCTTAAATTGCTGAAAATCAATTTTCGTGATTTTAATAAAATGTATCAGTTAGTCATCAGTTGTAATTTCAATCCAAATACATATGTCTAAAGTAGTACCTTTAAAGCCTAGAAATGAAGAAGTATTTAGTATTGTAGTGGTAGTAATAAAAGCAGCTAGCGCATGTTGGCTCACCATAGTATAATTATTAGAACAGATTTCGAATTTCTGGCTATTGGAATGTTCCTTCTTCTGTTAAACAGGAGAGCCCAACATTTCTTCCTTTTAAATATTGGTTTGGCACCGACTTGATGAAAGAAAACTGCCTCCCAAAATTTACATTCAAGTTCTATGCAATTAAAAATTTTATACTACTGCTTGCATACCACTTATTAATGATTTAGAAATCTATGTGGACTAGTCAACTTTTATGAGGATCAAGATCAATGTATTAAACACAATCTAGTTAATTAACTTGGAATGTCATAATGTAGGTATTGATTTTTTGATTGGTACTAAATAAATGATTTTCTTATTTTTTCCTTTCCATGTACCCAGGTGACAGGAGGTGCAGGATTTGTAGGATCCCATCTAGTAGATGTACTAATGGTGCAAGGACATGAAGTAATAGTCGTAGATAACTTCTTCACAGGTCGTAAACGCAATGTTGAGCATTGGTTTGGACATCGCAATTTTGAACTGATCCACCATGATATTGTAAACCCATTATATGTTGAGGTACGTAAAGTAATATTTCACCTACAACCCCAATATATTTATTTTTACAAAGCTGCTGTCACTCTGTCCGCCCATATGTATACTGTGTCAAAGGTCACTTAGTTCATAAACATAATTTGTTTCAGACTTGAAATTTAGATAAAGAGTGTATACACTCAAATACCTAATTTTCAGGTTGATCCAAAATAATTAATTATATTTATTTTTCATGGGGAATAAATCTTTGAATATAAATCGAAATTATAAATAAATCACCCCCTGGCTTGAGGTGTCATTTATTTGTCGCCCATTAAGTGGAATACAAATATATCCTTATTTTTATTCTCGAAGGGCCTTTCTTTCATATACTTCCATACAAATGCGTCCTATAAAAACGTTTGAATAAATTTCAAACATTTAAGTAAAATATTATTTTATTCAATTACATGAACTTGATCTAAGATCTTGTACAAACAAAATTTTGATAATCATTAAATTTCTCTTCATAAATCCATCAATTTTTTCCTAAGATTTTCTCAAATTTCGTATGATTTAAAAAAAATCTCACTCTACAATTAAAGCGTGACATACATTATAGAAATTCTAAATCACATTTAGACAGATTTCCAAATATATCCTGCCATAACTTTTGTGACATTAGGTGCTTCAATTATCACTTTACAGGTATAATTGTGGTTGCATGAGACCAGTAGGGCGATTCTACTAAAGAAATGCACTGCAGCACGGCGTGTGTCAAAATGCGTACTTACATTTTGACGTTTCGTTAAACGTCGCTGCCGTCAGATCGCTTAACGGAACGTCAAAATGTACGCATTTTGACACACGCCGCGCTGCAGTGCAGTTGCAGTTTTTCACTACTGGCTAATCCTTAGTCTCATGCTCGTCAACAAACTTTTTGCGAACTTATTAGAAAAGGCCCATTTATGTAAAGGAAACACACCATAGTATGTGTGTACAGCATTTGTTTTTAGTAAACATTTAATTTACATGCAATTTGATCTAACTTGCTTTGTGTGCTTTCGCCACCAATTAGTTCATGCGGCGTAGTGGGTGGGTGCCGGCCGGCGCTAGTCCGCATTAACAAATTGGTGGCGGAAGCAAATTATGTAAATTAAATGTTTACTAAAACAAGTGCTGTGCACACATAACTTTGACATTCATATAATAACGCTTGAATCTATTAACTAAACATTAAATTGACTATTTGGAGCTATTGTGATTACCTATATGATATCCCAGTATGAATGGCATGATTTTATTTTTGAAGTGATAACTTCTCATGGGAGGGCAAAACCGCTTCGTTACGTAACGCGTTACGGCACCAGTCTGTCTGGCACCAGTCTGTCTCCCCTTTCTGTCTCGCATACGGCAACTTTATATATATGTAGATTAGTTTAAGTTATCACTTCTGTCGGGTGTCCCGAGACGCACACGTTTTTATTGAAAAGGGGTGGTTAATATTCAATTTTAGTGGTGCTGATTACCATTTTGATAGCTGGTAATAATTGCTTTTTAAATAATACATGTGCATTGGTTGAGGCAATGTAAGTCACAGCTTACCATTTCTGAATTTTACTATAGTTATTCACAATGTAACGTTTTTCTCAAACATGCTTCGGAAATTTTCGTAATAATTTAAAAGTACGAAGCCGAAAAAGTAGCATTTTACATATTATTATTATATTTTATTTTGATATTCTGTTTTTATAACATTGCACAGTCAAGTGTATGGCAAATTGAAACTTATTTTGTGAGTCGTGATAAATACGAACCAAAGAGGTAGGGCGCATCTAAGCAGCTCAATTCGGGAAATACCTCGCATGTTTAATAAATATACATGCCTTGGTCTGGATAATGATTGCTAGACTCGTATTTTATATCGTCATCGTCGATCAACCACTAGTTTTCCGGTCTCTATAGCATGATCTTCAACATCGACATGTAACTATTAGAAAATAAGTGACGCATGTTACGGAATTAAATACTTATATTTGTACTGCATTTCAATTTCAGGCTGATGAAATCTACCATTTGGCTAGTCCTGCCAGCCCACCTCATTATATGCAAAATCCTGTAAAAACTATAAAAACAAATACTTTGGGGACAATCAATATGTTAGGTATGTATAAAACAATATCAATTATCAATAAAAGAAAATAAAAAACCGGCCAAGTGCATGTCGGGCAATGTACAGAGTAGGGTCCCGTATTTACTTCACTTTGCTAATACATATTGATGTAAACGAAACCATAGTGCGATACAACTATGAAAATCTATGAAATTCCCATGTATCGCAGGGGGAGAATTCCACTACTTGGCTTCAAATTAGAAACTAAAGTCCATTTGTTCTTATTTGACAAAAGGTGTAAACAAACACTGTTCGATCACAAATCACGATATTACTATGAATACTTATGTATCATACAATGCAAGTTACCACAATACGATATAGACACTACTTTAGATACCAAAACATTGAATTCCACTGAAAACAGTTAGTAAATACTTTATACAAACTTAAATAATTTATATTGTTATTATTACTCTTCTTTATGACTATCCTGGTGTTCTCGCCAATGACAGTGCTTTCATATTTTAGTTCATAATTTAACTAAGTATGTGACTCTGCTACGAAGTGGCTTTGTGAGTGTATTTCAGTATATGGTTGGGATTAAGTGAATGAAAGAGGTGTTCAATACAGTATCAGTACTTATTTGTGTTTTTTAAGAATTCTCAAATTTAAATGAGTAAATAAACCTAATAAGTTATACAGAATAAACGGAAAAGTGAATTTATGAGACTCCACACAGGTTCACTCCATGCCATACGAGTAAAATAATTTTCAAAGGATATACATTTCACCCTGTGGCATTTTTTAAAGTTACAATCTTGTCATTCATAATTATAAATTACTCATATTTTTAATTATGTGTACTATATATTTTTTAAGTAGTGAGTAAACTATTGTAGTTTACTTGTTATAGTTTAGCAACCAAAACAAACATGGCAACACTGAGTCTGTGCCACTATCACAAATAGAAGCGGAAACCATTCGTCTCATAGCTTTGCTTAATGTTGTATGGTATGTATACATAGATTGTTTGAACGATAACTTTTCTATCTACTGAAAATAATCAATAATAAGATAGTCGTATCGTGTACCAAGGAACAGTCCATCCGTAATGTTACTCATCGAGAAATTGTTAAAAGCAGCTTTCTCTGTACCCATCGAATTGAATCGAATTCAAAGCAGCGTAATTAAAACTTTATTTCGATTGTGAAACGAGTTGTGACGAGTGTTTTTCTCGCCACATGGAATTTCCGAGAATAGTTCTGAACTAAAGTCTTGGCTGTGCCCTTTGCCTTTCCCCTCTGGCATAAAACGAACCGGATTAAAAAAACTCCGATTCTGACACTTGCACTTTCCGGCTGTCCTTTGTCTTTGGCGATTAAAAGCAATTTCATTTAGTTTGTGATTTTAAAGGTCCGAAACGACCTAAAATATTTTAAAAACTGCTACCTAACCGGTGGATTTTGTAATTGTGAACTTTTATTGGAGTCTATCTTGACCGCATAGTAACTCGAAACCTTAGTAACTTGATTATTGCCCCGTGAATATTGCCCCGTACAGTCCAGCGATGCCTGAAGATTTAATCTCAAGAGGGGTAGCAAGAAAAACATTTGAAATCGATTAATGCTTTAATACTTTTAGGGGTCAGGTGTAGCGAATTACAGTTAACTGAAATTCAACTAAAAACAAGTTTGTAAAACTAAGTTAGTGAGGTTAGTTGAGTACAATGGCTTATACTAAAATTATTTGCACCCCTATATTCATCTATAACCAAATTATTTCCTAGGTAAGGTGATGAATTAAGGTAATAATCATTTCTAAGAGAAAATTTAAGGTTCAGTCGAGTCACTAAGGTTGCAAGTTACTATGAGTTCAAATTACTAAAGAGTCAAGTTTAATCAAGTTGTAAGTATACGGTTCGAGTTGGACTCCAATAAAAGTTGAACAAAATCTACAGTGAATTACGGCGTCAATGGTAAAAAATAAGGAAATATACGATACTAAAAGGGTCACCGCGGGATGCTCCGTGTCAGAGGAACATCCACAAATTGCCACACCTGAATTCTATTCAAAGACGGGCCCTCGCCGTGCGATTTCGAATTCCAAGGCAAAACTTCAAATCCCAAGAAAAATGCTGTTTTCAGCTGTAAAGGAATAACACTTTATTAGAAATTTGATCAAATGACACTTCGAAAAATGGCCGCACGTGGGTCTAGTCCAAGTTACTCCTTTTTATTTAGAAATTATGCAATTTGTTTTGCCTTGCGAAATCCATTGGCTAGGCAGCCGTTTCCAAAATAGATTAGGTCGTTTCAGACCTTTAAATCTGCAAATCAAAAGAAATTAATTTTAATCGCCATGTCGTGACGAAACTCGACCGGAAATTAAATCCAGACTCAATGCACAGAGGATTGTAAACAGACAATCTTTATTTAATTTTCCATTCTACAGGCCTGGCGCGGCGCGTGGGTGCAAAAATTTTGATAGCCAGCACATCTGAAGTATATGGAGATCCGACGGTGCATCCTCAACCAGAGACATATTGGGGGCATGTTAATCCAATAGGCCAGTAAATAAACTTCCACGTGATTATAATGTTTCGTTGATTATAATACATTGCTTCAGCATACTTGCTTGTAAACAACATCATAACGTGCACGTAAATTGGACCGTATGAGTTGTATGACCTTTAATTTCTCGTCTAAATCCAGAAAAAGTAAAAACGTAATTTATCTTTTATAATTTTGTTTTGGAGAAGAATATAAATAATTTAATTTATAGAAAATTATTTTACTAAATTAACAATTTGCTTAAAATAATTTTGTTATTGAAATGCACAAATATGGCTGTATCAATCATCATTCCTTAGCCTTCGTATTTCACGTTATGAAATGAAAAATTATGATATTTGGCAAAAACATTAACGTCTTAAAATAATATATCTGTGTGTAATCTATTATTGACACTATTGACAAAGCAACATCAAACATACATTTATTGTTGCTTGTAAACTCGTATTTTTATTACCATTTTATTTTAATGTCATTAATTTAATTTGGCGAGCTTATTACAAATTTTAAGACTTAGTAAAGTTTTAAAGTGACGATGGGGGCTAGTCTCTTATACCTTGACGGTTAGCTATGTAGAGAGTTGAATTTTTTATCACTGATAGTACTCATTATTAACACTAAAATACCAAAATCTTAACCGACGAAGATTAATGGGTTCCAAATATAATGAAATTTATTACCAATGAAGTCCAACAATGGGTAAAAATCTTATTAGTCGTTAAATAAACGACTGATAATATTTCGTACCAGTTGATGTACTTAACTGTAATGCTGTTAATGGAGTAACATACTTGGTATGTTATTCCATTAACAGCATTACAGTTATGTTGTTAGTATACAAGAGGTTTTCTTTGTCGACTCAAAAAATCGAATAGCATCTATTAATTCTTATTTTCCAATATAATGCCATTCTTGAAATGTAACATGAATGAATTCACACCTTCATCCACTTTAAATCTGATACCTCTGATTCTAAGTATTCAGTTACAAAATTTTGATTTATTTAGAATTGATTAATAAAATACAAGGCATTAAATAAAAAAGATTATTCTGCAACCAATCATACTCAATAAGTGCAACCATATATTTGTTATCTTCCTATCTAGATTTGGGCCTCACCTAAATTTTGTGAACTGAGATGCAAAATAAAATAACTTGTTAGACTTACGGTAACTTTGTAAGTCTAACAAAATATTTCATATATATATATAACAACAGATATATGTACATACATGTAAATGAACTAAATCATAGTAGACTCGGCTTTAATAATCATGTGTTGTGCTGTGATGATGAGATTCTTGTGTACTTCACTCAGCAAATCAAGCTTATCACCACAATTTTAATCACAGCGGAACCACCGGTCATAGGAAACGATAACGCAAATATGTTGACTTTATATTTAGGTCGCTACCTACCATCGCTCGGCATTTTTGAGTTATTTTTATGTACAATCGTGTTTCATCTGTAAAGACTCTGTATAGATAAACTTTAAAACTCAAAACTAGTACAAAATTTGGTTCAAATCATTGAGCAGTCAGAACCCGTTATATACGTTTTCCCATACATTTCGCGGTCGTATACGACCACCCGGGTTTCGAAGGGTTAAAGCTGTCTTCGAGATACAGGAGATATGTTTATATATACATATATACAAGAGAGGAATTCTTGTATATATATAATTTTATAAATATATGTTCTAAAGTAATAGGATGAATTAATAAATAACTGAAAAAAGAACTAGGTATTAAAAGTGTGTTTATGTATTTCAGGGCCACGCGCGTGTTATGACGAAGGTAAAAGGGTTGCAGAGACGTTGGCGTACTCATACGCTAAGCAAGAGAATGTATCGGTTAGAGTAGCAAGGATCTTCAACACATATGGGCCGAGGATGTTCGTGTCCGATGGCCGGGTAGTCTCTAACTTCATTATGCAAGCACTACAAAATTTAACCATTACGGTAAGGTCCATAGTGTTACCTGCATAGTAGTAAGCTACGAGGGTCATTTGAAAAGTTCTTAGCCTAACTACTAACTATACTTAATGAAACCACACGATTTTGAGTTTATTTTTATTTTTCAACATACTCTCCTCCGAGCTCAAAACACTTTTTCCATCGACCCGGTAAGGCGATACCCGATAACCGGTTAAAAAAAAAAATCGTCCAACTCCTCAAAATAAGCGTCCACGGCGGCTATGACCTCTTCATTTGTAAAAAAATGTTTACCACCTAAAATTTTTTTCAGCTTTGGGAACAGATAAACGTCGGACGGTGCTAAATCCGGTGAATATGGGGGAAAAGGTAACAATTCGAAGCCACATTGATGGATTTCTGCCATGGATTGCACAGAAGTGTGAATGCGCGCATTGTCCTGATGAAACAAGACTGTTCTTCTCAATAAACCTGGACGTTTTTCTTTGATTTCTTCTCTCAAACGACGCAACAGGTTGCAATAGTAATCGGAGTTTATTGTTTCACCCTTCGAAACCCGTGTGGTCATATATGACCGCGAAATGTATGGGAAAACGTATATAGCGGGTTCTGAAGGCTTACATAATCCACGAGAATTATACCCCTTGCATCCCAAAAAACGGATGCCATGACTTTGCCCGCCGATAAAACCACCTTTGCCTTCTTTGGGGTGGGCGATCCTACTCTTTTCCATTGTTTCGACTGTTTTTTTGTCTCGGGTGTATTGTGGTGAACCCAGGTTTCATCCATGGTTATAAATCTTTCAACAAATTCTATTGGGTCAGCTTCATATAACTCTAAACAGTCGCGAGAAGTTGTGACTCGGTTGCGTTTTTGTTCCACTGAAAGCAGTCGCGGTACCCACCGCGCAGACACCTTAGAGAATCCAAGTTCAGTAGTAATTATATGATGTGTTCGCTCAGATGAGATGCCTACAGTCTTAGCTATCTCCTCAACAGTCAATCTTTGATTAGATAAAATTAAATTACAGATTTTTCTTTGTTTTGATCAGTGGAAGCAGTCGAAGGCCGGCCACTACGGGGCTCATCTTGAATGGTCTCACGACCACGTTTAAACTCTGCCACCCAGTTTTTAACAGTCGCATACGAAGGAGCGGACTCACCCAAAGTAGCAGACATGTCTTCATGTATAGCTTTTGGAGTTAAACCTTTCAAATTCAGGTATTTTATCACTGCACGATGTTCAATTTTATCCATTTTCAAAAATAGCTCTGACTTGGCTTACGGTATCACGTGTAAACGAACAATGAGTTACTGTGAATAAACTAAACTGTGCATACTTGTTGCTAAATAATGTAACTACAAAATGAGGGTAGTTATAAAAAAAACCAATGACTTTAACCATGTTAGGCTAAGAACTTTTCAAATGACCGTCGTAGTAGTACTTTACTTAATCACACAAAACTTTCTTCCTACTCCTACAAATCTACATCTACTGTATTTTTTTTTTATTTACCCATAAATAAAGTTAGTAGTGTCACTTGGGGAGCTGCAAAGAACTTGATTGTTCACTGCTGTTCTTCGACCTGGCTAAAGTGGGAATACAGAGATGGGAATGTGTAGGTTTGTCTTCCATTATTAATTAATTCTTTTCCATTATTAATTATTAATAATTTGGTTTGTTTGACAATGATTCCACCGTACTATAAGTAGTTGGCCTGTGTGATACCACATATTATACACTTATCAGTATTGGGGAAGACACAAGCCCACGGACTTATGTAAGTATTTGGGATCTGTCCTCCACGTGTCTGATGGCATCGATTACGACGACAAGGCCGATGTCAGCTGTAATCATAAAATGCCGGTTAAGCTGAAAGGACAGTTTTAAATCCATCATTAGGCCTGTCCTTTTATAGGATAGTGAAGCTTGGCGGGCACTTGAGCGGCACAAGCAAGAGCTGCGTGTCAAGGAACTCCGCACATTCAGCTTGCAGGATGTGCGGAGTTAGGCTGTAGGATAGCGTAAGGAACTTCCGCCATCATAGTGGTCATCATATCTGTGACATAGCAGAAAAACTACAAGCGTCGCCTACGCTGGCTACACAGCGTCTTACGACAAGCTGTGCAACCTCCGACGGGTTCCGGCAGAAGGGGTAGGCCCAAGAGCTGACTTAACGTTAAACGATTAATAGTTATATATTAGTAAAACAAGATTACGATGATGTCGATAGCGACGGCTGTAAGAAGCGACTGCCGTCAGACATCCACAACCCAAAGGGAATACCAGACCTTTCTTAAGTAAGGTCACACGTCTTTCGAAATATAATTTCTGTGACGTGCACCTTACGTTGTTTTTCCTTTACCACCGAGCAAGTTATACACTATATTTTAATTAATAATAATGACAAATGGTATTTAGTTTGGACTTAAATGTACCATCAAGGGCACAGTCAAGGGTACTCTGGAAAAACAAAAAGTATTTTTGCTGTGTACATATTTTTCATAAGTTACATATTTCAGGTGTATGGGAATGGGAAGCAGACACGCTCGTTCTGCTACATATCAGATCTGGTGGACGGACTTTTGTCACTTATGGCAGCTAGTTACACATTGCCAGTCAACATTGGAAACCCTGTCGAGCACACTATAGAAGGTACGTATACAGAATTAATTACTTTAACGGTTTGTTTGCTTATATAGCCAATGCCTATCATACATAATAGGGCATCGAACAATATTTCAAAAAGGGATTCAAATTAGAGAAGAAACCAATGTAAGGATTACGCTTGATGATGAAGTGTTGGAAGAAGTGGATGACATTGTATATCTTGAAAGACGCGTGAATGCTGGGAATAGTGTGAATGGAGCGTTGGGAAAACTTCTTGGCAGTAATAACTTGAGCTTTTACGTAAATTAAAGTAATTAAATAAAGACTAACATAAATATATTAAATAATAATAGTAAAACGAATTATTTTTTAAATCTAATGATGGAATACCAATTTACATAACAAATAAATAAACCGACGCGGAACACCCAAAATACCTCTACATTCTTGAACTTGATATTTGTTACTTTTAAGGATGACATATATACTTCAGTTAAAGAATTAGGCTTTTCGGATCATGTCGCAACAGTTATCCATGTTAAGTTACCCAAGGGTACGTCGTAAAAATGGAAACGACCACAATAAATCTAATTTAGAAAAATATAAATTAAATCTTAAAAATATTAAACGGCGTGACATCTTAACAATAAATAAAAATATTAATGAAAATTACAATGAATTTCTTAATATACTTACAATTAATCTAAGTAAATGCACGTTTTGGAACGTAAAATTAAAATATAAGACAATTAACAATGGTTAACAATTGAATTAAACAATTTTTAACGGAAGTATCGCGTATTTTATTTATTTTGTTGAACCTGACGTTTCGAACGCTTTGCAGCGTCCGTGGTCGCAGGATAATAACATCATTCCAGTTTGTGTAAGAATTTCACCGAAAAAGGACATTCCTGGAAGCGCCGGCATTCTCCGTCGCAAGTAGCAAATTATTATGTCGAAACATCCGCATACATCGTTTCGATTTACATAAAATCACCGAAACCATCGAAATTCAGACCAATGAAATACAGGTGACATTATCAGAAGATGACTTTCAAAAATGCATGGTCATTATGAACAAACGGGCTGCTTCAAAATACAGCGAGTATAAAAATAGACAAGTAAACAAGTTTAATAAATTATCTATGGTAAACTCGAGACGCGACAAATCCAATGCTAAAAATGAAACGTCAAACTCACAAACATCAATATCATCATCATCAGTTGTCAACCTGTCAACACATACTATAGAATCCGCGGCCCTTCAGGCACTTGATAAAGGTCTGAATTTCGCACTCGCACCTAGGAAAGTACCGTTTGAGCAAATTATCTGCGAAGTCGAGTATTGTCTGTGGAAAAATAATATGAAAAAGGAAAATTTGGAAGCGATACGTCAAGACGTCTCTGCGGTCTTACGTCAAAGCCGTCCGCCTAAACCGAATGTTCCTAAGGACGAATTACTTGCTCTCAACAACCTACGCAAGAACCCAGACCTTACAATTCTCCGTGCAGATAAAGGAAACGCAACAGTTATCATGGACACGTCGGAATATATCAGTAAAATTGAACAACTTTTGTCGGATGATACCACTTATAAAAAGGTAAACAAAGACCCCACCGCAAAAATTCTAACTAAAACTAAAGAATTAATAAAGAAGCACTCCGAAAAACTGGATCTAGACGTAAACATGCTTGTACCTTCTTGCGTTAAACCACCAAAACTGTATGGATTACCTAAAATACATAAAAACAGCATTCCTTTACGACCCATAGTTAGCCAGATTGACACACCAACCTACAAACTGGCTCGACATCTATCGAAGGTATTCTCACAACTTCGTGGACATACAAGTGCATATGTTAAGGATTCCTACCATTTCATTAGCCAAATAAAAGACCTAAAATTGACTAGTGATGAAACTATGGTCAGTTTTGATATACAGTCACTATTCACCTGCCTACCTGTACAAGACTGCATAGAAATTGTGAAAAGGAAGCTTTGTGAAAATGACATGCCTGAGGAATATGGAGAACTTCTAGAACTTTGCTTAACATCTGGCTATTTTCTTTGGAATGACGAATTTTACACCCAAATCGATGGCGTAGCTATGGGCTCTCCCATTTCTCCTGTTGTCGCTGACATTTTCATGGAAGACCTTGAGGAGAGAGCGCTGTCGATGGCACCGGCTGTGCCGAAGATGTACAAACGGTACGTAGATGATACTTTTGTCATACCCAAAGATAAAGTGTCTATATTCCTACACCACCTTAATTCCATCAACAACAAAATCAAATTCACCATGGAATTAGAGGCAAATAATTCACTAGCATTCCTTGATATATTAATTACCAGGAAACTTGACAACTCACTTACTCACACAGTGTATAGGAAACCCACCCATACAGACAAATATCTCAATGGTAACTCACACCACCATCCATGTCAGTTAGCTACCGTAGGCAAATCTTTGTTTCAGAGAGCACAAGGCATCTGCGACGCTGAGCATCTAGAGGAGGAACTCCAACATGTCAAACAAGTACTGCGGAGCAACAGTCACAAACTCCCTCGCATGCGTCACAGAAGCCGCCCGAAGCCACCTACAGTTGAACGTCAACCTGCCATCTTACCATACTTAAAGGGAGTCACAGACAAAATTGGCAACATCTTACGGCGAGCTTCAATTAAAACTTATTTCAAGCCCCATAAGAAGATCAGTCAAATTCTAAGACCTATCAAGTCTAATATCCCCTTACAAGATGCAGGAGTATACAAATTAGACTGCGAATGTGGTTTATCATACATAGGGCAAACAAAGAGAAGCGTAGGTACTCGTGTGAAAGAACACATTGCTGATATGAAGAATAGGCGCGATAAAAACTCTGCAGTATGTGAACATACACTGGACCAGCCAAACCATTACATCCGGTTCGATAAACCACAAATCCTCGCCAAGGAGAATCGCTACATGCCGAGAATGTTGCGCGAGGCTATTAAAATAAGAAAACACCCCAATTTCAATAGAGAAGATGGTTGGCAAGTACCACCTGCTTGGGATCCAGTCCTAAAAATAATCAAATCACAAATCCAAAGACCTACTAAAAAATGTTCGGACACTGTGAGCGATTTTTGTGTGAATCGGAACATATATAATTAATCCATCCATGTCGGTAGATGTAATAATTGAATAACTAATGTAAGACAAATACCACCTTAGTCTTCCTGCGACCACGGACGCTGCAAAGCGTTCGAAACGTCAGGTTCAACAAAATAAATAAAATACGCGATACTTCCGTTAAAAATTGTTTAATTCAATGTGTAACAATCGCGAAAACCTAAGACAATACAATGGTTAACAATTGGAATTACGTCGTATCGAAATAACAGATTACTCAAATTATTATCTCTAAAGTATAATAATCAAATAATTCATGAGCACTACAAAAGCCATTAAAAACGATCGGTCTGTAATGCAAAATTAATTTACAAAAGGAGAATAAATAATTCCTCAAAGCTAAAGTAATGTGTAACGTCATAAATGAACGCACTAACAAAAAATTGACAGTGATAAAGCAAATGTTAACTTAGAAATTGACAATATTATAATAATAACCCTAACCAGAGTTTTCTTATTTACACCAGCTATGTATATATGAAGATCGCAGGGAGCTGTTGGATGCAAGCAGCACAAGACCGATTGCTGTAGAAGTCTAAGGGGGAGGCATATGTTCAGTAGCAGACGTCTTTCGGCTGAGATGATGATGATGATGATGTATGTAACATTATGGAAGTAATAAAGACATTTGATTTGAGAGCGGTCGAAATTCGAGCGTTGTGAATAATTTGTAGCGTAACGCTTGTAGACCGTATTCGCAATGATGATATTAGAAACAGAGTTGGTCTGAAAGAGAGCGACGGTGTTAAAAATAGAGGCATGCTCCGTTGGTTCGAGCATGTAGAAAGACTGCAGGATGAAAGAATGCCGAAGCAGATATACAACACAAAATTCGTAGGATATAGAAGCCGAGAAAGGCCAATACTTATGACCAAATTGGCCGTGTTCTATCAGAAGGTAATGTGGGGAGCCGTAGAAACCGGCGAACGTGCATGAAATGAACAATGAATGTTAAAGAAGCGAGTTAGGTGTGTAAGGATCGAGTCGCGTGGCGCTCGGTTCTCTCTGCCTACCCCGCAAGAGATTTGGCGTAAAGTTATAGATAGATGCAAATTAATCATAATGAATATTTATTTATCACCATAAAAATGATAATAAATGTACTTTTTTAATAAATAAACCTTTTAATGACCCATTGTATGTTTAAAGATTATTTATTTAAAAATGTCGCTCGGTGGCTCAGTCGTGAATGAGGCGACTTTGACACCGACGCTCGTGAGTTTGATTCCCACACAAGGCAAACATTTGTGTGCATGAACATGTCTGTTTGTCTAGGTCTGCATGTTTTAAGAGAGGTAGGGCGCATCAAAACAGCCCGTCTGGGGAAGTACCTCCACCTCACAGAAAACCGTAGCCAAATAACAACTCCCTAGAGGGTTGTTGCGTTCCTGCGTGTGAGTGAGGTCACCAGTAAGCTCCCAAGGAGTTGCTGTGTAAGCAGCAGAGGAGGCATCGCGCGAGTGATACTTAATATATCGCAAGCGTTAATGGGCTACGGTACCCGCTCTACATCATTTAAAAATTGCTTCTTAAAGTGTCAACAATGGGATGGATTCTATTCAGAGCACTGTGATTATAAATGACTGCTAGTAAGACGGTGATCGGATTTGTATGTAGGGATAGGTACACAAACTGATAAACCACTTGACGTCGCATTAAGCCCCCCCCCCCCCCCCCCCCCGCAAATCGTAGTGTTTTAGCGCCTAAATAACTCAGCGATTCGAGCTGCTGACCAATGGGAGGATATTTTAACCAATAAGCCCATATTGCCGTTCAGTTCTCATTGATCTGTGAAAGTTATACGTACCGAAAGTAATTCCTTCGTACTAACTCTAAAAACTTTATTGAATGAATTGAATTTTGCATGGAATACTGATTCGTTAGAGCCGATACTAAAAGCAGCATCGACCGACAAAAGGGCACCAATATAAACCATGTAGGCGTATTGTTCCAGATTAACTGAAAGTTTTAAAACTATAATCTCGAAGTATTTGATTCATATAGGTAAAGGGACATAGGTACTAGGACGTATTATACGCACTAATTGAATACAGTAAGGGGCTTTTTTTGAAACAGAGCATAGAGAGCACTTTTCTTGACGTCCTCTCACTTTGACCTGAGCCTGATGGTGGACTGGTTAGCAATACTACTTTAACACCAAGGTAGGTTCGATTTCCTCACAAAAGATTTGCGTGCATGAACACCTTCTGTTTTTCGTGGTCTGGGTGTTTTTATGAGAGGACGTGTCAAAGCAGTACGATTGGGGAAGTACTTCCACGTCACAGGGTTTCCGTGAGTTGAAGGGTGAGGTGGCGAGTAAGTTTTAAGGTTGCCTGTAAGCTCCCAAGGAGTAGCTAGGTCAGCAGCCCAGCTAAACTATAAGAGATACAAATATAGCGCCTTAGTAAAAGTTGTACAGCGTGATAAGTGTTTTCTATCGACATACAAAAATCTAAGGTCTAACACCACCTGACGTGGAAGCCAGCAGCACAACTAAAGTAATGCGAATATAGCGCCCTTGGGAACGTTGTTCAGCAAATGAGCACTTTCTGTTTACGTATTCCAGATATTGACAAAGATAATTATTATCACACCGCGTGATGTCAATGACATTATAATAGGTGGCGCTGTTAGTTTTTAAAACGCTGCACCAATGTGTTTTCTAGCATGTATATCACAACATCATTGCAAGGGTGTTCCTTTTAAAACTGAAGGTGATGGATGATCGATCTTCCCACGAAAGAAAAAGTATTTGTTGACGCTTCATGTACAGTGTCAAGTGACAAAAACGTCGACCATGCCCACATATTATTATGGCTGGTAGACAAAATACGGCCTAACAACGTTGATAACATAATTAGTGCTGAATTTCCTAACCCCGATAAAGATCCGATCTTGCACAACATTGTAAAGGGACACATGGTTCATGGTCCGTGTATTGTCTATATATATAAAAATGAATGTTTGTGTGTCCTCTATGGACTCAAAAACGGCTTTTGCAAACGGCAGATTTTGATGAAATTTTCAGTGAATCTTCAGGTTAGCCCAGCAGGTGATCCTGTGAAGTTTGGTAGCGATTATATCACCCGTGCGAAGCCAGTGCGGATAGCTGGTAATTAAGAAGACTCTCCTTGCATGCAAAACGGTACCCAAAAGCAATGGTTCAACAAACTATAACAGGCGAGGCTGGATAACCCACGTACTGCCGACGTTCACGCCAACAAGGTGGATATACCGCAGAAATCCGACTACGCGGCCAACAGCAAATGGTGGTAGACAATAGATGAGTTGTTCTATACTCTCCTGTACTCTCTAAAACATTTAACGCTTATATAAAAATTGAAGTGTGCAACAATGTGGAGTCCATCAAATATATATGCAAGTATATTAATAAAGGAAGCGACCAAGCCACACTAGCTTTACGAAATGAAAGGGGCGAACTGACAAGATTTCAGTTAGGCCGATGCGTAAGTTCATCCGAAGCAGTTTGGCGTATGCTGAGCTTTCCTATGAATGAAAGACACCCGGAGTGGATGTCATTCAAAGCTGTGATACATCTCGCTGTGCACCTGAAAGATGATCAACATATATTTTTACACTGAAAATGTTATGCAGCGATTAGAAAACCCGCAACTGACCACTTTATTGGCGTTTGTTCAATTATGTGAGACAGATGATTACGCCAAAACTTTGCTCTATGATGAAGTGCCAGCGTACTTTACATACGACTAACAAGGAAAGTTTAAGCACCGAAAAGAGGCCCCCCTGTAGACGAGGTGCCCGGAGTTTTCAAAGAACACGTCCTTGGAAGAGTGTATACTGTACATCCAAGTAATGAGTATTAATACCTACGTTTGCTATTGCATACAGTCCGAGGACCTACTACATTCGACGCTTTAAAAATCGTATCTCAAGAATTCGACACTGACCTCATATCTCAAAACTGCTACTTACAATTTAATATAATTAACATGAGAGTGCGCAGAGGACGAAGCCATAATGCTCCAGAATTTACCGATTTGCTGTTAAAAATAGGTGATGGACTGCGAGACGAATTGTGCCTGGTTGTACCTTTATTTGAGCAACTAATTTCATCTGTGTATGACTCAGTGTATGATTATAACTCAGGCGGTCTCTTGGCTTTATGATCGTGAAATTTATCAGCTTGCAACGAAGTCACTGAAATAAATAATATCATTATGGAACGTGTTGAAGGGTCACAAGTGGAGTACACAGAGGAACTATCTGTTCCGCTGTAAACAGGTGCAGTTTCCCAATAAGAGTTTCGAGCTTCTGCATGAGTTTCTGCATGACCATTAACAAAGCTCAGAGACAGACTATAAGTCGTGTTGGTGTGGACCTGCGGGAGCCCTGTTTTTCTCACGGCCAGCTTTATGTAGCTTTGTCACGAGTAAGTAGTGCACGAAGCCTGTTTATACTCGCTGATACACATGACGAAACTTTAACATAGTTTATGAAGAAATTTTATAACATGTTTATATACAATTTCGTATATGTTTTTATATTGTATGCACAATATATCTGTTTTATCATTCTTGCCTCATGCATTCCTTCTACTTGTCCGAACCAATGGAGCCTGCCTCATCTTAACACCGATACTCTCGAATCACCTCTCTTTCTTATATTCATCATTGCGAATTCGGTCCGCAGATTTTGTGTAACGCTCGCATCTCGACGGCGTTTATTCTACTTTCATGTTCTCTCTGCCAAAACAAGCTCTCACTTCCATACGTTTGCGTTGGGATCAGCACCTAGTCGCGTATAGCGAATTGAGCCTTCACGCGCAAGATTTTACTGCCAAGAAGTTTTCTACATACAATAAAACAATGTCTGTCTGTACGCGATAAACTCAAAACTACCGAACGGACTTTCATGCGAAAACCGCACCGGAGGTTTCGAAGTGACTCTTGGGGAAGGTTTAGGTGTATATTTTGTTAAGGTTTCGTGTAAATCAGTTGAAATATGACGATAATTGTTGAAAATGTCGGATAAATTCAAGCCGTCTGGGAGCTTTCATTGGATATTATACGGATATACAGTATTAATCGTTATCTACTTAAATACGTCAGTAGGCATAATATGCTGTACCAGTGCGAAGTCAGGGCGGGTCGCTAGTAAGGAATAAAATAATTTTCACGGCTTGTACTTTGTTTATACACGAATGACGTCACATGCTTTTTACGTGGCAGTTTTAAATAAATAATCTTTAGCTTAGTTACAGTTTTTGGTCATTTATAGGTTTATTTTTTAAATTATATTTTTATGATGGTAAATATTCATTATGATTAACTTAATCCACTCGTAGGATCTCACAATAACAGAGGTCCTATGTAAAGCAGAGAGGTACTCTCTCCGTTGGGCCGCCACCTTTTTCTTTATAGGTAGCTACGCCTTATCTATCTCAATGAATATGCAATGAATGTTAAAGAAGCGAGTAAAGGCGCTTGGTTCTCTCTGCCTACCATGCAAGGGATATGGCGTGAAGTTATAGATAGATTAATTTAAATCACTTTTTCAAACGTTGTGCGATCCTGTGTAAAGGAAACGGTGGTGGCTCAACGGAGAGAGTACCTCTCATCTTTACAGAGGACCTTTGTTATTGTGATCCAACGAGTGAGTAAGGAGACTGATGAGGTCCTATATTAAATCCAGGGTGACGCGAGCGATACTCCTTTTGTTTCAGGGCTTTCTATAGACCATGATAACCGCTTCACGTCACGCAGGCTTTATGCTCATTTGTCACCAAATATTGTATCAAAAAAGCTTATCGAAACACAGAAACGCTCTGATTCGGGGTGATTCCATGGCGTGCACACTACATTCTATTAATTTTAACGAATAGGTCTCTACATGTCATATCTATATCTCCGGGTACGTCTGTGAAAATCGAAGTATCAAGCTTGAAGGCCTACTGTCTTTTCACAGAATTGGCGATGATAGTTAAGAAACTAGTCCCATCTAGTCGAAGCGCGGTGTCAACGAGCGCCGCAGTCGAAGATGATCCACAGAGGCGCAGACCCGATATTGCTGTAGCAGAGGCCCAATTGAATTGGTCACCTAAGGTAAGAAAGGAGCTCGTTTCGAGACATCCCACTTTAAGGGCCAATACAGACTTTGGCTTGAACACATTCACACGTAGTGCAAAACACACGCGTACTCGAACAATTTCGCCTCTATGCTAAAACAATACGCTCGAACAGCCGCGCAGATTCATTGCGTACTATTTTTCACCAGAACTATACCTGTTCTCGGAATATTTAAAGGAATCTTCCCTTACATTAATAATTTTCTCTTTAATAATTTAAAACTTGGCTCCGTAATTAATTTCAAAGTGCAATGGCGAATTTTAGCATTACAATAAATAGCAGACACATAAAATCCTTTAAATTAAACAATAAAACCATTAAAACTCATTAATAAAACACACAGAACTTAACCAAACAGTATTTAAATAATAACGCATCTCAAAAAAAAAACGGATAATCTCAAATACATTCCAATCCAAGGAAAAATCAAGATAGGAATGTGTTATTCAACATGGTGGATCAAATATTGACAGCTTATGCGTAGGCTGATACCTAGCACAATACTAGGAAAGCGTTTCTTAAGAGTATCGTATAATCCACGTAAAAAAAATTCGCCGTGTCAAAACACTTGCTTTAAATACGTAGCGTCATTTAAATTGATTGCATTTTTAAATTTTTGTATAAATTAGTAGCAGCTGGTTTATTTACAAATTTTATAGTTTTAACTTTAGATATAACATTATACAATCACTCATAATGCCTATCTCGATAAAAATGTTGACGTCCATATTGAAATAAGAATTCTCTCGCTACGTGCGTTTTTAGCTCTGCCGCCGCCGTATGTGTGATATGATCTGAGCCGCGATATACGCTGTGTACTGGCTATTGTTATTCTAAGATGTTTTTATAGTTATAGATACGTCGTACACGCTCTAGAATGGCAATACGAAAGTAAGGTAATTGCCTAACTCGCATTCACTTCATTAAGGAAAATATTTTTTAGAACTACCTCAGTTCGCCGTTGTGGTTTCGATCTTGTAACTATTGTTCGGTTCTGAAAGTCCGTGTCTGTAAAATAATGTTATTGATATTTTCTGGTTACAGGTGTCCCTCAAAGATGGATTGCAACGGACGATAGAATACTTCAGGGAAGAATTGTCAAGAACAACTTTTTATAATAATCAAACTTACATGGATGTAAATGTAAGAGGTCCTCATTAGGACTGTGTCCTAGTCCTGCATACATGTGATATTAGGTTTGTTGGAACGAAGGGAGAATAGAAACTGTAACTTACACTTTGTTTGCCATTGATTATAAATATTTATTGATAATTAATGTCATTGAACAGCAAATCTTTTGATACAATTTTTTGTGTTTTGAAACAAATTATAAAATCGAATACCAGGCTTGATGATCCACCGGAGGCGCAGCATGTCTAGCAATTTTAAGTAATAATTTAAACAGGCTCAGACTATAACATTCATCATGGTTGCGACATGCTGGAGTACCTGCAAATATGATGCAGCCCTATTTTACGAACAATTTTAATGTTAAACAAATATTCAGCAATCAAAAATTTCTTGCTGTGCTGTCCCGCTAGTTACTTTTGAGCCTTATTCAAAGTAAAGTGTAAAAGTTAATAAATTGAATTACCCAAATTTTGAAATATTCCACAAACTCATCTGACACAAGTGTGAAACACTCAACATGCGAGGTCCAACTTGCACTTGACTGCTTTCTGGTTTTAGAATAAGTAACAAATGATGTTTTTATTTATGCTGTGTTCATTAATAATGATTGTTTGAAATAAAAATTCTATGATTTATGAAAGTTTTACTTTTGAAATATAAACTGAAGTGTGAACATTTGACTAGAAAGTTGGAATGCAACATTTGCTCGGTAAAACATTCCATGTATAAAGGTACGATTTTCTTATAGTAGTTTCAGTCTTGCACAATTTCTCTCCATGCGAGTGTACTAAGGATCTGTACATTTCGAACATGTCACTAGGTGTCTGTTTGTGCCTGACTAGCATATGTGCCTTACATCCCCTCGATGTCCACTCTGTGTCAAATCTTATGTCATGTACCCTGTTTATACTATCAAGTGCTGCTGTCCATACTCCCATGGAAACATCTTCAGAAATATAATGACTGAAACAAACATAAGTTTATGATTACTTGCATGGGGTCACATATTTACACCTGGCTCGTCAATTATATAACAATTCAAATATTTTTTTTAATTGGTCAGCAATTTTGGCTATGTTCCTTAAGAGATAGGAACGGTGTTCCTGAATTCCTATTCTACTTTTTTATGCTGAATACGAATCTGAAGTCAAAATTCGAATATTCGAAAAAAGCGACAGACACGCACACACAGACAAACATATTGATTTCATATAGGAACGGTGTTCCTGAAAATGTCACATAGTTAATTTACATGTCATATTAAGCTGGTAGAGCAGAGCATTTACTGCGGGATCTGATGGGTTTTAAAGAACATGGTCAAAATGGCTGACTTTTTTTTTATTTTGAATTGTTATATATTGACGATCCAGGTGTTCCTCTGGCAATGCAAGCTTGCGCATTCTCAACTGGTTATAAATGTCAATATATCTAGTCAAAATATATATGCACTAATACTTAATACATTTACCTCAGAAAATCGGCATTCCTGGCTAAATAGTCCACAATAGATTGGGAAATAACATAGCCTCCTCCAAGAGCATACGGCAGGTAGCTATCACACAGAAACCAGTCCCGTTCCTTCCACTTACCATTTTTCCATACATGTGCCCGCCCATCAAAGTAACCCCAGTACAATCCTTTATAAGATGGGAGATTGTCCTGGAATTTTATTAACAAGCTAAGCTAATACGTTTTAGTCAACTCTAAGTTATATGTCAAATGCTATAAAGCTTACCTTAAAACTAACATAATTATTTATATCAGTTCCACTCATCTCTGGTGCAAAAGCTTCGAGATCTCTCACTATCAAGTCCACTCTCACAAATGAATCATCGTCACATTTTATTACATATTTCAGATCCTTCAAATTTGTGTTCAACCATTTCAATGCTTCTATCAATTTTGAAGCTAACTTCTCATAGCTCTCTTCCAAATTTTGTAGAAGTAAGAGGTCATCATGACGATCATTTTCATTTTTAAGTTTTGCTACTTTCGTCTGACTTAAGCCTTTAGTTCCAACTGCATAATAAAACTTAATGAATTGTGGTTGCACCATCGGAGTTACCCAGCTATGGTTCCATTTATACAATCTCTCACCATTTTCCACAAAAATATTACTAGATAGTTTTGCCCAGGTAGCTCGTACTGTGTCACGTTTCTCCTCGTTGCCAGGGCTACTCAAAATGAGCACAGCATATTCTACATTTCTCTGAGAATCAACTTTCTTATCGTGAGCGAGAACGGCGTCAGTGCATTCAAGACGAAGAAAACTCATGGTTATACCACATCCAAGGTAAAAAAAGAACATACTTGCAAGTATTATACTTTTGTATCTTTTGAGAAAAAATACCAACATTTTGCTATGCCAATTACAATCGCAAATCACACTCGCATTTCAAAATTGCTTGCTCCATTTAACAAGCTACATATTTTACTTAATTCGAAACATTAATCCTTAGCATATTTAGACAGCACTCTGCGCATTGATGATTTATATTGACATTGAAACAGAAATAATTTAGAGACTGTGGCCCGGTGCCATACAATAATAAAAATTTATATATCTTTTTATCCCCGAGGGGTAAGGCAAAGGAATCTAGCCCATACATCCAAGTCATCAGTTTAGAAGAAATTGAAAATCTTAATCCTATGTTCCTGCTTCAGAAACTGTGCTGAAAAAATACTTGGGATGGGTACCTCGACCCAATCAAGCCAGTTTAAATACCACCCGAAAAACGATAGTGATTTTTACAATGTTTTTTTATCCCCGGGTAAATATATTTTTTATCCATAAGGGACAGGCAAAGGGATATAGCCCATACAGCCAAGTCTTCAGTTTAGAACCATTTCAATATCTTAATTCTACGTTCCAGCTTCAGGAACTGTGCTGAAAAATACTTGGGAAGGGTACTCAGACCCAATCAACCCAGTTTAAATACCACCCGTAAAACGGTAGCGATTTTTACAAGGTTTTCTTGATGAACTTATTCACATATTCCAAAAAGTGCATAAACGTGTTATATTTGAGTTTTTTCATTACTGTATAATTTCATTAGCACTTATGTTACAAAATACTATCGATATTGTCACATAAAACTAATTTTATACTGAATTGTAAAAATTTCAATTTCAATGTTACTCGTCAAAAGCGCGGGAAGAACTCCTAACTGACAGTAACTGAAAACATATTTTTTTTGTTCTATTTTTACCCAAGGAGTCAGGCAAAGGGATCTAGCCCATACAGCCAAGTCTTCAGTTCAGAACCACTTCAAAATCTTAATTGTAGATGTTCCAGCTTCAGGAACTGTGCTAAATTAGAAAGGGTATTCAAGCCCAATTCTGCAGTTGAAATATCACCCGTAAAACGATAGTGAATTTTATAAGGTTTTATTCATGAACTTTTAATCACTATCCATCTATCTATACCTTCACGCCAAATCCTTTACGGGGAAGGCAGTGAGAACCGAGCGGCACGTGACTCGATCCATACATACCTCACTCGCTTCTTTAACATTCATTGCTCTTTTCATGCACGCTCGTCGGTTTCTAGCGCTCCTGATATCATCTTCTGATTAAGAAAACCTTGTAAAATTCCTATCGTTTTACGGTTGGTATTTAAACTGGGTTGATTGGGTCGAAGTACCCTTCCCAAGTATTTTTTGAGCACAGTTCCTGAGGCTGGAACATAGAATTAAGATTTACAGCTTGTCTATAAAGTCTTGACATTAAATGATGGCGCTGCCGACATGCGTGTTGCAACCCTGTATAGTGTGACCAAAACGATTTTGATACTAGCAGTTCGTTTAGGTAAAATGAGTAAATAAATAAGATACATTAGTCATATTTTGTTTGTTTTATTTGCAGTACCGCTTATCAAAGCAGTTTTAATTAAACCAAAATAAAATTATTATAGTTATAAAAACTGACAATCTCTTTCACTCATCATCGGATTCTAAATATTCAACATCAAAAAACGTTTCAATGCCTCTTTCATCAGCAGCACTGTCATCACTACAGCTGCTGTCACCGCTGCTGCTATCATCGCCTAAGCGAATAATCAACTCGTCTATGTCTCGATACAAACTACGTCCTCGCTCGTAGTACTCTTTTTCGAGTGTCTCGACATGATGGCAGTAGTTTTTCTATGTTTCAGGTGTGATGCTGCTGAAGGCCTCTTCAGCAAGTTGCTTTACATCACGTGATCCAACAATTTGTGCTGCTACTTTTTGTTTTAGGTTAGCCCAAATGAGCTCAATAAGATTCAAATCACAGTGATACGGCGGAAGCCGTACCACTGTGTGACCGTATTCTCCTAAAAGTTCATCAATGGCATAGATGGGGCGTGGTTTGTTTTTTTTTACTAAACTCATTAAATTTGGCTTCCTGAGCGTTTGATCAAAATCAATATTATTCTCTAATAGCCAAAGTTTTATCTCGTCTACGCGGGAACTAGAGGTGGGTGTCTTATTTGTCAGGACGGAGTGGTATGGCGCGTTATCCATAACTATGATTGAAGGATCGTGAAGATTTGGTATAAGCTTTTCTTTAACCCACTTGGTAAAGTTATGCGCATTCATTTCTGAGTGGTAGTCTTCTAGTTTATTTCTACCAGAAAATATTAGGAGGCAGTTTGGCACAAACCCCTTTTCACTTCCAGCATGGACTATGATGTAACGCTTTCCTTTGGATATGTCTTTTGTGACACCTTCGATGTTCGGCGATTGCCAACATTTTGTGACCTGGTGGGAAAATAGGTTCTTATTTATTGTGAAGTGAAGCCGTGGGTGAATGCTAGATTCACCCACGGCTTTGCCATGTATTTGGGCCAAGTATTTCATGTTATGTTGGACAAAAAGTAGCCTAATGTCCGTGTACCAGTTACCCTTTCATATGCCAATTTTACGCAAATCAATCTCGTAATTTTTTATTTATGAAGTAACAAATAGACAGAGAGAAAACCTGCACATTTATAATACTAAGCAGGATAAGATATATAATGTGAGATAAAGGAAGATCGTGAAAATTTTATAAAACAAATATTATAGGTACGTACACAATAAGAACAAAGACTTTACCTTATACGAAGAGTAAATGTAGCTCTCATCGAGATAAATTATGTTTTTTCTTAAATCTTCTGGCAAATCTCGATTTTTTTTTATGATCGCTAAGTATTCTTCTCGCTTTGCAGCAATATGTGATTGTTCGATTAGAGCTTTTCTATTATTTTGACATTTCTTATAGGTAAATCCTATTGCTTTTAAAATTTTACGGAGCTCTTCGAGACTACAATCAAAATCCAAGTCAGTTCTGGCGATCACCTGCAATTTTCTGAGTCGGTACCTGAAATATCAAAGGATTCCGTTGATTGTGTATCTGACTGTACCTACAATAAGTTTGGTATCTATTGGTAGCTACAATAAGTCTTTACAACAAAATACCCTCGAATATTAAAAGTATAAAGTCATTCCACGTTTTTAAAAGAATACTTGCTGACTATATTAGTAGTAATGACCAACTAATATAATTATACATAAGAACAAAAAAGCGAGTACATAAATTTAATATGTTTGTTTTAGATAATACGAAATGCCTACATTTTGTTTACTTTTTATGCTTGTTCTAGCTTCTTATTTATTTATTTCTGCGGCGACAAACTGTATATTTAATTTTTAGCAAATGTTCTCATGGAAGTGATGTAATGTCTTATATGAGAATACATATCTTTAAACCTTAATCCTTCGTATGATAAATGTTGTCTTTTTAGTCATGCACACAAAAACATGCAACTACGGACAATGTTACCTCTTTTTGCACTGTGTAAAAGAATTGGATTTTTTGGCGCAGAGCACAAATATTAAAATCATCCATTTCTTTCTTTGGCCGGCCTTTCCTATGTTTCCCAGGAGTTCCAAACTTTCCATCATTCTTAAAGCCTTCGTTGACTATCCGTCTAACTGTACTCTCTGATTTTCCTGAAAAAGATAAGTTTAAAAAATGTTAATGGAATGGAAACAATAACTTATTGACATGAAGCAATTGATTCAAATTTAAAATTGGAAAACTTGAGACTAAATTATACCATCCTTAAGTATCAAAATATTATGGTCGTACTATAATGTGACCTGTACTCTGTCTTATCTAACCTAAAAATGTGCAATGTAAACAATGCCTTTTTTTGGTCTCCAAAACGTAAATTATGTAAATTTTTAAATTCAGGCAGGTTAAACACAAATAATAACACGATTACACACCAGTCATAGATGCTGTTCGCCCATAAACATCGCCCAAATCCCACAAAATTCTTCCAGCTTTGCACTCCGCCAAACATCGCTGAAAAACTTTAAAAATGACTTCCCGCGTGCTACTCCGATTTACTTTACTCATTTTTGAAACTTTTCTGTGAAGTTTGGTCTTAATTTTTTGCAGTTTAATCAAAACAATAAAAAATACCAAAGGAATCTAATCTAATCTCTTCTTTGTGGCGTTCTTGCTGTTCTCGCCAATGACATTGCTTGTAATATCAAAAAATAGCACATATAAGTGGAATGCTAAGTAAGTGACTATGCTTAGTAGTTAAAACTTCGACAAAATGGCCTTGTGAGTGTACAAAAGTTTAGGTTTAGAGCAACATATGGGACCACTGACGATCTGTTGCTGTTGATCCACCTAAAACAAAGAACAAACACAACATATAGTACAGCACAAAGGGTTAGTAGGTTATAGTGGACAAACAACTTAAAGTCTGATATTATTAGAGTTAATATAATCACATAAAATATATACACAAGGAGTGGACATGATAATTGACAGAAGGGATGTAAAATTGATAGGACGGGGGATGGAAGTGGGGAGGAGGTCGTACAGGGAGGGTGTATTCCTACAACAATTGAAAAATATATGGTCTGGAGTCCCTTCGTCCAGGCCACACTCACATATCGAACTGTCCTTCACCCGGATTTTTGCCAGGAAAACATTAGTGCAAGCATGTCCAATTCGCAGACGACAGATGACGGATGTTGCCCGTTTACTCACATCCTGGTATTTAAAAAACCATGGTTTCGATGGTATGTAGGTTTGGATAGAAGCATAATATCTGCCTTTTCGAGCACTAGACCTTTCCCACAATCCATTCCAACTGGCAAATAATTTAGCTCTGGCAAGTGGAACTAGGTCCCGGGTATAAGCAGTACATCGAGGAGACAGACATCCGCTATGAATCGCATTCCTAGCACACTTATCAGCTGTTTCATTACCCGGTATACCACTGTGACCAGGTATCCATACAAGATGAACCTGACCACCTCTAAGGTGACACCTGTATAAAGCCTGTTTAATAGCCAAAATTACCGGAGATCTAGACCTATTGTAGAACTGATTCGAAGAAATTGCCTTCAAACAGCTTTTAGAGTCAGAGAAAATTACCGCTTTGACAATATTATGTGCCTCAACAAATAGGATAGCTTCCAGAATAGCAGTGGCTTCGCCAGTAAATATAGAGCAAACTGATGGGCATTTAAAATTTAAAATAATTTTGTACTTAGGTATCCACACCGCTGCTCCAATGTTACTTTGTTCACAAGTTTTGGAGGCATCTGTGTACATGATCAGCCAGTCACTCCAAAACCTATCAATGGCAGCATTTAATTTTACTACTGCCAATGGACAATCCTTTTGTATATTTAGATTCAGGACTACATTGGGGGCATAGACAATGGCCTCAAATCTTGTGTCAAATAGAGGGTTAAGACTACACTGAAATATGGGACATGGAAGACATAGGAAAGATGTAAAACTATTAAATAAGCATGGAGAGTCCTTGTGTGTCCAGTAACTGCCCGCAGAGATATACTCAGATAGTTCATGCAGTTTGGCTATCAGTGGATGGTTAGATAGCTGGAAAGTTTTGTGTAGGAATCTATCCGACAAATACTGCCTGCGCAACGATAGTGGAGGATCAACACATTCAACCTGAAGAGCATTAATTGGAGAGGACTTCATGGCCCCAGTAATTATACGCAAACAATTGGACTGGATCTTGTCCAGAGAGTACAGAGCTGTTTTATTGCACGGTTCTAGAAGGAAAGATCCATAGTCCAAGTGACTACGTACCAGAGCATTATATATTAATTTTTGGGTGTACGGATGAGAACCCCACCAAACTCCTGAAAGTGAACGGAGGATATTGACGTTCTTTTCAGTTTTTTTGATAATGTGATTGATATGGTGGGTACCTGACAATATAGCATCTAGAATTACGCCAAGAAACTTGACACTATCCTTTATTGGGAAGATTTGGCCGTTATAGGCAATTGAAATATTTGGAATATTTCTTTGTCGAGCAAAGATCACTACACTACTTTTGGGAATAGAAATGGACAGGCCATGATCCAATAACCACTCCTGTAGGTAATAGATGGCCGCGTTTAGCCTTGATGATGCTTCTGAGACATTCTTTGAAGAGATATATAGAGTCAAGTCATCAGCATATTGGAGAATATCACAGAAAGAATTAATTGCAAGCTCTAAATCATGTGTATAGATGTTATAAAGTATAGGGCTGAGTACCGACCCCTGAGGTAGCCCTTTCCAAACATGTCTTGTAGGGACAGAGTAATTTTGAAAATTAATAACAATCGACCTAGCCGATAGATAGTTAGAGATATAATTGACTAACCTCACTGGTATACTCAGATTGAGCATCTTCTGCCTGAGTACAGGAAGCAGTACATTATCATATGCAGACGAGACATCCAGAAATACACCCATCAAGTAGTCATGTTTGGAAAAGGCCACTCTAATATCAGTAACCAGTACACTGAGACTGTCCATTGTACTAAAGCCCTTCCGGAAACCATATTGTGACTTAGGCAATATACCCTTGCTTTCCATGAGCCACTCCAGTCTATTCTTAATCAAATGCTCCAGGATCTTTGCCATGGTGCATAACAGAGCAATGGGTCTATACCCAGAAGGGTCAGAGCTACATTTACCAGGTTTTAATACTGGGATGACAATCTGAGTTTTCCATTCTTCTGGTGGAAAGCCAGAGATGAAGAAATGGTTTAGGATTTGGAGGAAATATTTCTTAGTATTTGGGCCACTGTTTACAATGAATGAATAAGGGACACCGTCTACACCAGGCGAGGAGTCCTTCAAGCTTTCAAGGACCACATCAAATTCTTCTTTAGAAAAAGGAGCATCAAAAGAGTGAGAAAAAGAACCAAGATTGTGATATGACTTTACTTCCTCAGAAGAAGGAGCTGAAGGAGGAGCTATTGATTGGGCAAATTTCTCTAACCATACTGAGAAGTCGTTTGAAGAAATGTTAAGATCATCGGATACTGAGCAACGGAATCTCCTAACATTTCTCCACACCATAGAGGGTTGAGTGTTCGGAGATAAACTCTCGCAAAAATTGCGCCAACCTAATATTTTCTTCTCTGATAATGTTTTCACAGTTTTTGCTGCCACTTTTTGATAATATAAATAGTTCTCCAGGGACATATTAGTGGCATATTTTCGTTCAGCTAATTTCCTTTCTTTAACTGCCGAATAACATTCCTGATCCCACCATGGCGGAGGTGCTGGCTTCCTCTTGTATGGTTTTTTAAGAGGAATTGACTGGTCTGCAGCCTCCATAAGGGTATTCTTAAAATTTAGATATGTTGAGTGAACATTTGTTTGGTCTACATTTGGAAGTTGCGAGGTTAACTTATCAGTCACATCAGCAAATTTGTTCCAGTCTGCTCTTGCAACACTATATCTCAATCTAGCGTTAGAAGGGGATAACGGAGTACCATGAGGAGAGAGGATAGAAGTACAAATTGGATAGTGGTCACTACCATGTGAGTCATCCAGAACTTCCCATAAGACTTGGGATGATAAATCTGGAGAGCAAAGTGTTAGGTCCACGGCACTTTTAACATTTTGGAATGGATGAACACGGCGAGTAGGGGTGCCATCATTAAGTAAGCAGAGGTTATGGTCGTCCATTAAAACTAGAAAAGGTGTAGACAGTGCATCACAAAAATGCGAGCCCCAAGATGTGTGGTGGATGTTGAAATCTCCAAGAATGACAACAGGGGAGGGAAGAGAGGAAATGATATGAGACAGTTCCTTCAGGATAGCAGAATTAGGACTAGGAATATACACAGATAGGAAAGATATGTTTATGGCACGAACAGTAGTCGCATTAATACCATCCGTGTGAGTAGGAAGAGGAATTTGTGAAAAAATTATTGATCTGGATACAAGAATCGATGCGCCAGCATGTCCATCATCTCTGTCATCCCGGAGACATGAATAGCCTGAGACCCTAAAGTGGGCACCAGGTCTGAGCCACATCTCCTGGACGGCAAAAACAACAGGATTAAATTTTGTAATCAGGTATAGCAGATCAGCTTTCTTATGTCTGACGCTCCGACAATTCCATTGCAGAATTGTTTGGAATGTTTAATGATATATGAATCAGCTCAGTAAGTTTCCGACGAATTCCTTCCGGTAATTCGGTGTCACTAAAGCGGGTAAGCAAGTTCATTAAAGTGGAAATCAGTAGTTCGAAGAGGTTGTCATTTGGAGATTCACTCAGAGCGCACCCATTAGGGAGAACAGAAACTGGAGTTTCCGTAATCATCCCATGAGCACGTCTGTCATATCCTGGGCCCGAAGCTTGAGAAATTGGACGACGAGGAGAGGTAACAGTCTTTCTATAAGAAGTAGTCTGAGGAGAGTACATTTGTGTATTGAATTGTGTAAGCTGTTGTAAGGGATGTGGAGATTGGGGAGGGATAGGAGAGGGGGAAACTCTGGCAGTATCCGCAAAGGACCGCCTAGATTGTGGGAATCTAGCAGATGCCTCCAAGTAAGACAGATTTTCTTGAGACATTGTCATTTTAATAGCTTTCTGTCTTGAATGTTCCGGGCAGGATGAATCCTTGGCAGTATGATTTCCTGAACAAAATAGGCATGTAGGAGTCTGTTTTGAGCAAGAAATACCTTCATGGTTCTGGGCACATACAAAGCAGCGAGGACTTGACCTGCACTGTGAGGTCACATGTCCAAATCTACAACATTTCTAACACTGAATTATAGGTAAGACATATGTCTCCACAGGCATTGAGGTATAAAAACAATAAACATTAGCTGGAAGTTTTTGACCCCTGAAGGTGAGTACCACAGTCTGGGTGGGAATCCAGACCGTGTTACCTTCTCTAACTATTCGTCTGTTCAGTCGTCGCGCCTTTATAACTGCACCACAGCCAGCAGGGACCTCAATTGCTGACACAAATTCCTCAAGTGACCACTCCACAGGTACGGCTCTGACAATGCCCATTCTTGTAATGTGATAAGATGGTATAACTGCCTCATACTTGGATGGAAGTAATGCAGGATGTGTGAGGAACGCATTGGCATCTGCTGCAGACCTGAATTCAACTGATATGCGGTTGCGACCTACTCGTTTCACTCCATCTTTCGCAATGTTTTTAATTTGGTGCCTAAATAAAAAGTGTCCAAACTGGATAGGTCTCAGTGTCATACCGGGAGATAAATCTTCCAATTTATGGTCATGCACGATAAAAGGGGCAACATCATCATTGTCATAATTGGTTTTATTGTTCACAAAATCAGGGTGCACATATGTAACCTGCATAGAAGGGGATGATTGAGTCGGGTGAGTAATCGATTTCTTTGGAGGTTGCGAGCTATCAGTATTATCACCTTGTCTTTTTCGATTGGAGGAAGCATTGGGATCTTGTTCCGAATTTAAACTATTTTCCTCGGACGTTACAGAAAAACAAGGAGGGGACAAACAGAGTTGTTCGTTCGGCCCACCGCCCGGGTCATGCGGCTCCTCATCCATTCTCACTCGACCAAATCCAACAAAAAACACTTACCGGACAGATACTATACCACCACCAACACAATTATGATAAATCAACAGCCTCAAATTCCAATTTTATCAAAAATAAACAGTAACACGTATGTCACGCACTCAACCAAAAAGCCAAGAGAGTATTCCAGAAATGGATTCGGACTTTCGGACTGTCAATTTGGCGTCCTACCAAAGGAAAACTGTTCAGCAACTCGATCTCGATGACAGCATTGACAGCAGAAGTATATATGTTTGGTGTTGCCAGACACATGATTAATGTTAGTTCCTCAAACATTCATGTCTCGACTTTATAGACAGACTGTACAAATGGTTCTAAACTGATGACTTGGCTGTATGGGCCAGATCCCTTTGCCTTCCCCCTCGGGGATAAAGAGATCCAAAAAAAAAAACCAAAAAAAAAATCTGTTTCTGTCAGACAGAAGTCTCTGACACTGTCTTGTTTGCTTTGCTTGTTAGTTAATTGTTGGCAGTTGTAAGAGTAATAGTTAACCTTACTACATGGAATTATTTTAATGTATTTTCGGCCTTTCGCTCTTAACTCTACATCTGCGAACATTGCTCTATTACTACCGTCCTCTTATAGAAATATTTTGTGATGAATAATTATTAGTGACTACTATTACAATTAAAGGACGTAAATTTTATAATACAGTAACCTAGCACAGCTATGTAGTTTGTTCGTCGTCTAGCGTTGTGAAACGGTGTGTTATAACTTATAATATTTTTCCCTCAGGTGCTATGATATTTTCTACTTGTATTATCTCTTAGCACCAGCATTTTGCTTCTTCGTCTTGAAAATTGATAAAGTAAGTAATGTATCCGGTACATACTGCATATTACCGCGAAATAAGATAGTTTTTTGATGTTTTATTGTATTTTAGACTATTTGTTGTTGACGGTTTCATAACATATAATAAAATTTTAAATGTATTATCTTCATTAATATTTATATAACTGATTATATTTACCTATTTTGTATATTATCTCCTACGAACTAGTCGAATGTAGTTTTGTTACTCTGAACCAGTTTGTCACTCTTTATTATATCTGTAAGTACAGTTCCAAAATGATTTTCTGACTAAGACTATTCAGCAAAGTTCCAAAATTTTTTTCCCCATTTCACCCGAAAACAGAAAAAAAATTTTGCAACATTGCTACTAAATATAATTTGAATCAATTTATAAACTTATGTCTCTCGGTTATAGTAGTAAGCAGTATGATTTTGAAAATAATATTCTCTCACTATTTATTCATGTGTTCATACAAATAATTTAATCTCTTTATGAGGAAATTGATATGTAGGAAAAAACAAAGAAACAAGGTTAATTCTTTTAAATCACACTAATTATAAATATGGTGAAAATTTGAACGAAACATTGTTTAATTTATCTGTGTCATAGAGCTGTCTTACTGTGACATTGTATTGTATGTTGCTTATGTTTGGAACTATATATACTCTATACTATAACAGTAACTAATACAAAATAATTTTCTAAAATGTAACAGTATCAAAAAGCATATTATTTCAATATGCATTGACTTTATTAACATTTATTAAAACTAGCACATAACTGTATTATATGAAGGCTTACAAGACAAGAAATATATGTAAAAGTTTACATCCTAAATTTACACGCCTGAGAATTGCATCAAATTTTAATAAAAATTTACATACCCTCAATACTAGCTGATAGATCTGCAAAACTCTTTTTGTTCACTGAAAGCCATGTTTTTTATTTATAATATTACTATGCATTCTTCTAATTATATTAAAAAAAATACCATCTATAAACCTATTTTTTCACTAAGGATTAACTAGCCTAGCTAACGCTTTAAAACATTTTCAGAACAATATATGTTTGAAAAATGCTAACACACAGTTCCATGATGATTTATTTAATACAATTTATTTAATGAGATTTTACTAGAAAAACATACATACCTTCTATTTAGTATAAATTTCATTCATTTGCTGAATGAGAACAGCTGTTGCCATTTTTATTAAACTAACACTATTATGGCAACGTATAATTGCAATGAACAGTGAAGCTAAAGCTAAGATGGCAAGCATGCCTGTTTTTGTAATCTAAGTGTGAAGGGACTTCACTGTCTGTAATTGTCGAGATGTTGTAAAATCCTAGTTTCCTATCAAAATGAATAAAGAGTCTTAGATATATGATGACACTAAAAAAGGTGATTATGAGCTCTCTTCAGCTGTGATTTCCCTTTCTATGGATACCAGTAAGCATTAGCAATATGAAAATAGAGACAATATAATTGTTTTGAATACACATTTAGATACATATATCTTAGTGCAGCATGATAAGAACCACTTTATAAGAACTGAACTTGTCTGTTGACAGGAAATTATGTTTGGCTTACTGCCTCTCACCATAAATATGTTTTATTCTAGATCTCATAATCATGGAGTCTCAAAAGAAGAGGAGTCGCCCATCTCATCCTAGAGCAAGAGCAAACCCTCTCTCGGCCTTAACTTTTGCGTAAGTATTTAAGTTCCTTTCTAATTTTATAATTATACTAATTTATCCTATCATAGTCGAAATGACTTCTTGACATATCCCGTCTTTAAACTTTGATAAAATATGATTTACATAAAACCATTGATACAAATGGTCTTTTGTTTTATAGGCTGAAACTTACCCAATTTACAGAGTTATGCAGGATGTTATGAAGAACAATGTAGATACTTTTAGAGTCAATCAAAGATACCTATGCAATCATTTTAAGTCATATAGTTACTGTGCCAAATGTGATAGTTTTTGAGTTCAACCCATAGTTTGTTTTTTTCGTTAAATAGTTGGCAGAGTTAAAAGTCAATAAAACACCATTGAGTGCATCAATTTTTTTATCGTGAACTTAAATCAATCTTTACTGATCAGGCTACCATCATGATAAAATACAGAATTATTTGTCAATTTATATTATTTGTAATGTGTTGTATTGATGTTCAATTTTAAAAATCATGCATATTTATGTCCTTTCAATACAAGATGATATTAGTAATCACACAAATACAACTAAAGCAATATCACGTTTTTTGTAATCAGTAGTTAAAATTAACATTATTAATAACATCAATAAATTCAATTTTATTACGACTTCTAACTGTCATCACAAAATTTAAAATTAAATACATCATAAGTAGTTTTTAGATAAATTTTAATAACTCTATCATTAAAAAAAATACTGTAAGCATATAGACCTTTAGACAAATTTTAAATTACGTATGTTTATGTTCTTTTATTTCAAGAAGACATTAGTGACAAACAAGTGCAACTAAAGCAATAACATTTTTATATTTATAAAAACTGAAAGTACTATTAACATCAATAAATTTTAACACTGTTACGGACTATCCATATTTATTTTAGCCCATCTCAGTCTTGTCTTGACTCATGCTTGAATTATTAGCCACGATTTCTAATGCACGCTCGCGCCCGGTGTCGCACTTCTGTTTAGTGACCCCCAGTCGTATTTCTCTTCGCAAAACGTTGCACCCTTTATTATTTTTTTGAATCAATTGGTCTCGACTCTCAATTTCTTCTACATACATCAGTTCTTTCAGTCTTCCCAATACATGGAAATCTAATGGTGTGAGGTCTGGTAATCTTGCAGGCCACGATACTGGTCCATTACGACCGATCCACTTATTGTCATAGTTAGTATCAAAATACTCTCGCACTCTTCTCGCGTAATGTGCGGGGATCCATCACGCTGGTAATTCATATTCACCCGTAAGTTTAGTGGTACATTCATTAATAAATTAGGTAGATCTGTTTGCAGAAAAAAAACTGTCACTTTTTTATTTATTTAAATTTTCTGGCAAATAGTGGGGCCCGATGAAAACTCCGCCTATGACAGCTTCCCAAACATTGACACTGAATCGCATTTCGACGATACTTGCTTCTTCTTTTATGGATTTTGGGTTTTGTACGCCCAGTAGTGTAAGTTATGGAAATTAGTATTACTCCATCTCTATTAAACGTCGACGCATCAGTCCAAAAAAATATTTTTTAAAACGTTTCATTTTCAACATTTTGATGTAGCAAATAGCAAAAAAAAACACTCGTGCTGGATCTCCTTCCTCTAATCCTTGCACTGTAGTGTAATGAAAGGGATGCTTGCCTTCATGGTGTATGACCAACCATACTTTACACGTAGATAAAGCAAGTTGTCTTGCTTCTCATCCTTGTCATGGGATCAGCCATGAAGACGTCCAGGATCTGCTCATCTACTTCAATATCATATTGACCAGCATTAACACGAGGTTCGTGATGTTACAAATTACTCTACTCGAAGCCTAATATAGGTGTTGCGAAACACCTGCGCATTTGGAACTCTCCTATTCGGGAAACGTTCATGGTACCGGTTTCGAGCACAAGTAGCCCTTCCATCAGCAAGTCCATACATAAAGACAATGTCAGCATACTTCTGGTTTGTAAACATTGCCATCTAAATGACATAAATTGGATGTGAAGTAGTCCAACGCTAAAATTTGCAGAACTACAACTTAACATGGAGAAATTACAAAATCACAGGCACTCAAAGTCTCAAAGTATCATTAGCAGGTGTCAACAGCTCAAACTAATTTTGCATCATACTAATCTATTTTTAAAGCTAAACAAAAGATAACTGCTATTTGACAAACGAAAGGATTTCTGAGCTTGCTCCTGAGAACCGGTTCTTGTTTGATAACACAGGTAGTACTGTTTTCTCTTGCATGAATGATATGTCCAATGAAAGCTCACAAACTAGAGTAGTTTTGAGATCATTTGAACATCAATTAGCACTTGTAGTTGTTTTAATGCCATTAGAATTATAGTTTTTTTTTGATAAAAATGACTTTTAGCATGTTAATTTTTATTTTGTTTAATAATGCCAATTAAATAACTTCTGTATTTTATTGTGATGATAGCCTGATCAGTAACGATTAAGTCGAGTTCAAAATTAAAGAAATCGGCGCACTCAATGATGTTTTATTGATTTTAAACTCCGCCAACTTAATTCCTTTTCAGTGAAAAAAAAGCATACTTTGAATATAGTTCAAAAACTATCGCCTTTGGTGTGACTTATTTATATGACGTAAAATGATCGTATAGGTACGTCTGATCGACTCTAAAAGTATTTACATCATACTTCATAACACCCTGTATGTATCAAATATTCCAAAGCATTATTTAGATGATTATGAAACTGCCACTTAAAAGCTTAAAAAAATATTTTATGTGATAATTTGATATTTATTTCATGCAACGTCAGGAGATATATGAGCATACAGTTCAACTGATGAAAATGGTTACTGTACCTTATAAACGCTTGCAAGACAAGGATTATTCGCATTGCTAACACAGTGACTCTAAAGGGCTCCAGTGAGTTGTTATTTGGGTGCGTTTTCCTGTGAGGTGGAGGTACTTACCCATATGAGTTGTTTGGAGAACTATTCATAGAAATAAAAATCCTCACAGTTACCTCTCAGTATATTTATGAGAACATAATGTATGCTCAAAAAAATATAGTAGTTTTCAAAATTTAGTGAAAGTCTTAGAAGCAGGAATAGATTACGTATACCAGTACATCGGCTTGCTAAGACTAATAGATCTTTTGTTGTAAATTGTATTCGATTCTATAATAAATAACCTGAAACAGCTCTGTCCATGCCTGACAATGTATTCAAAAGGCACAGCAAAAATGCTCTATGTAAGAAGGGTTATTACAGAATCGACTAATATCTGACTGACAGAGATGTTTAGATGGAAATGATTCAACACATGTATATATCTTTAATTGTACCACTTGATATCGTTATATGTATACTCACATATTTATTGTAATATAAATTGATGATTTGAAAAAAGACCTTGCAAGAAACTGAATATATTTTTCTTTCAAGGTTCTTCAAGCAAGTTTTTTTTGGCATTTCTTATTCGCCAATGATCATTTTCGAAATGCGGGTAAATTAAGCTATGAACAATTAATAAGATACAATATGATTTGATTTAAAGAATGTAACACGTGTCTAAGTGCCCGTGAGGGCCTAATGGCAAGTAAATGGATGTTTATGTTTTTTTTTTGATGCGCCTTACCTCTCTTAAAAACACTCTGACCAAGTCAGACATACATGTTTATGCACACAAATGTTTATTCTGTGTGGGAATCAAACCCTCAAGTCTTGGTGTCAAAGTAACGTAACAGCGCGTTCAGCGTTCGCTCCACCGTTCTAACACTTCCTGAGTGTTAGCAAGAATGCCACCAGCTTTACCTTTTATCTTGTCCATTCCGGATGCCGACGAACCACTCCGAGACTTCTTTACCTCTCTCCAGAAGAGTTTGGTATTAACCTCGTAGTTCTTCGTCAGCCTCTCTTCCTCATTCATAAGTAATCTTTCACGCCTCTCTCACTAAAGCTTTGGTTTCATTCTTGCATCGACGGTATATTTCTTTCTCCTTCTCTTTCATACTATCACTCTGGTGCAAAGATGATACGTAATCCAGACACGCTCTCCTTTTTTATCCACGGAGGATTGAACCTCCGCATACCACCAGGCACCTCCTTTCAGTGTTCTACGTCTCTTTCATCTTCACTTATTATTTCATAATCTCCGAAAGGAATACGCACTCGCCAGTTTTATATATATGACGAGCGAAAATGATTGAGAGGAGAATAAGAGGGTAAGCCGATGAAATGATTTGGGAAACACAGAATAAATTTCGTAACAGCAGAGGATGTATGGATCAAGTTTTTTCATTCCACAATGTCATGGAAAAGCATCTGGCTATGGAACAGAAGGTTTTCTGTGGTTTTGTGGATCTTGAGAAAGCATTTGATAGGATCGTGAGATCTCTGATATCTTTGGCGCATTTTGCCCAGATATGGGATTGACAGTGACCTTCTACGTGCTGTGCAATCCACATATGAGGATTGCACAGCATGTGTGAGAGTGGACGGCAGCTTATAGCCCTGGTTTGATACCAATATTGGTGTCAGACAGGGATGCGTGCTGTCGGCTCGGCTATTCATCCTGTATCTGGACAGTTGTCTTCAGAGAATGAGAAATATGAATAAGGGAATACGAATGGGTGGCTCATTGATTAACTGCCTGCATTATGCAGATGACGCGGTATTAATAGCAGAATCGTCATCCGAACTGCAAACACTAGTCACAACAATGAAAGACGATTGTATGAAGAAAGGCTTACAATTAAATGAGACGAAAACCAAAATAATGGTATTTGAAAGAGAGACAACCAGAACGAACACTAGGATTATATTTTAGAAGCGCTTTTAGCAGCGATGGAAGGTACACCGCTGATGTGGAGAGACGAGTGAGTGCAGGGAATAGGGAGAATGGAGCGTTGGGTAAACTGTTTGGTAGCCTAAGCCAGAAGGCACTGTAAATAACGCGGTGCTAATCCCAACGCCAACTTATGGAAGTGAGAGCTGGGTATGGCAGAGAGAGCATGTACGTAGAATAAATGCGGTCGAGATGCGAGCTTTGCGAAAAATTTATGGCATAACACTTGCTGACCGCGTTCGAAATGATCAACGAAAGAGAGTTGGACTGAAAGAGAGTGTCGTTGATATGATAAGAAAGGGCACACTTCGTTGGTTCGGACATGTAGAAAGAATGCAAGATGAAAGAATGCCGAAACAGATATACAATGCGAAAGTGGAAGGATGTAGGAGCCGAGGAAGACCAAGACTAACCTACCATGACCAAATTGGTCGTGTTTTATCAGAAGGTGATGTCAGGAGCCTTTTTTTTTTTTTTTTGTGACGCTGGGAAAAATGCGTTACGCACACCACCGGCGCCTGGGTGGCCTCCGGTGGTTGTGTGGGACTCCCCGTCGGCTGTCCGACGGTATACCCACTAAACAACCCCGCGAAATGCCATCGGCCGCGTTGGTGTGGTGCCCCGGATCTGTCAGCAACAGGGCACGATGTCAGGAGCCTTAGGAACCGGCGAGCGTGCATGAAAAGAGCTATGAATATGAATGAAGTGAGTGAAGTGTGTAAGGACCGCGTCTTAAGGCGCTCGGTTCTCTGTGCCTACCCCGCAAGGGACCTGGCGTGAAGATATACATACATATATATATAAAACTAAAATACAAAATTTGATCCAAATGCTTAGAGCCATTTATGAGATATACGAAATATACGCGTGTGATGACGGACGGACAGATAGATGGATCATTGACTTAATGTGTCATTTGGATACGTAAATATTACAGACAAATTAAAATAACTATAATAATAAAATAGTTGCTGACTAGTACACATTTGTAGAAATCATCGTAAATAAAAATCACCTTCACAAAAATAATACCCTTGTATTATTTTTTATGCAGGTCATTTCTATTCTTAATATATAATAAGTAGGTATTCGTAAACGTATTCTATGTGCTACCTACTAGATAGCACGATAATAATATTTTATTACTATCGTGTCTATTATTAATAGATAAATATATTTGCTTGTTTGCCAATCTAGTTGTAAGTAAAAAAAAATATAGAATCCTATTTCTTTTAGGTGGACTCTGCCCATTTTTTGGGGCGGATTGAAAAAAGAAATGGACGAAAATGATCTGTTTGAGCCTCTAGAAGAGCATTCTTCTGGTAAGTAATGTTTACAGTTCTGTTCACCATATTGTTTTCCTAACTAGTAGTAGTATTATCCAATCTATAAAAACCAAACTGTTATTATAAATGAGAAATTAACTCTTGTTACGGCAAAACTGGTGTAACAATTTTGATGAAATTTGGTGTACAAAAAAATATTTTGCAGAAGAACATAGGCTACCTTTTGTTGTAAAAGTAAATCTATGCATGGGAAATCCAAATTTCATATGAAAATTCTACATCTAAGGATTTGGCGAAGATACTGATTATTACATGGAATGACTGCCATCAGACCTCTGCAAACCACAGGAAAAACCAGATCATTCTCAGGTGAGGTGTGGGTTTCCTCTTGATGTTTTCCTTCACCACCGAGCAAGTGATAAATATGTACATAAATTAGACTACTACTACTAGGCCGTTTCTTTATCCACTAGGGTGACTAGGCTATCACTGTTCAAATGCAAAAGTGACTTTTCAAATTTATCAATACTATCTCAATGTCGCTTTTTTACCGTTTGTTAATTGTTGTAAAAATGTTTGTAAAAATGTTATTGTGATCCGCCCAACGGTTGCGTTGGGCGGATCACAATAACATTTGGCAAGAGATAATCTGGCACCTAGAGACGGTCATAGGATACCTGGGATACGTAACCTCGGACAGAAGCTAGTATTACAATACTTTCACGTCAAAATTTGTTTGCACAAACGATTTGTGTGCACGACGCTCCTTTTGAGAACTGGAAAGTGTCGTACCCTTAATTCAAATCCCACGCAACTGAAGCTGGATGGCATTTGAAAGAAAATAAACTAGAATGGCCGCGAGAATTGCAGTTGATGAACTGCAATTCTCGCTGCAATTAAAACATATGAATGAAATTGTATCGCGAATGTGCTTTCAACAGCGATGGAAGGTACACTGTTGGTATGGAAAGACGATTGAGTGCTGAGAATAAATCACATGGAGCATTGCGAGAATTTCTAGACAAAATTTAAGGCAGAAGGCACAGCTCGCTATACACACCGCGGTATCACCACTAATCATAACGCTAACTTATAGAAGCGAAAGTATGGCTATGGAAGTATGAAAGTAGAATAAACGCGGTCGGAATACGAACGTTGCGCAGAATCTAGCGCGTAACGCTTGTAGATCACAATGTAGCTTGCAATGATGATGTAAGAAAGAGAGATTCGATGTTAGGATAAGAAAAGGCATGCTCCGTTTGTTCGAACATGGAAACAGATATACAAAACGAAAGTGGATCAGCCGACCAACGCTCAAACTCACCTAACATAATTATTCGTGCTTTATCGGAAAGTGATATCAAGAACCCTGGGAACCGACAAACGTGCATGAAAAGAGCTATGAATATTAAAGAAGCGATTAATGCATGTATGACCGAGTCATGTCTCACTTGGTTCTCTCTACCAACCATGCAAGTGTCTTGGTGCGAAGATATATATAAAAGTTTTTTTTTAAATGTGGTATATTGACATTTAAAAATAAAACTTTTATATATATCTTCGCACCAAGATTAGTACCAATGGCACCTGTTAGGATTAAAAATGATTCATTGTGCGTAGGTATAGTGTTGCATCTGGTTTGATACGGTTTGTTTATTGTGGTCATGGCTAGTGACATGTATCGGTTTCTAATAAAAGGTTACCTTATAGAATACCTACTATTGGGATACTAGCTTCTCATCGCGATTTCACCCGCGACGTAGTAAAGAGGTAAGAGGAAACAAGCAAATAAATAATATACAGGCAGAGTTACTTTCGCATGTTTTTTGTACCTCCGGAGGCATACATACATACGGCCCACCTGATAAATGTAAATTGGTTACTGTAGCATATGAAAACACTGGGGTCCACCAATCCGCATTTAAGCAATGTGTTGGATTATGCTTTAAATCCCTTCGGTTGAAGGGAGACCCGTATCCCTGGTGAGTAAAGGTTGATGGTGGTGGTGGTGTGTGGTCAGCCTCTGCCTACCCCGCAAGGGATTTGGCGTGAAGTTATAGATAGATAGATTTTTTTTCCTTAATATACTTTAGCAACTTTTTTGGTATATAATACTATATAATAATACTTAGCCATAATTGCTTTTGGCATACATTTTAGTTGACATAGTTATCTTTTAGGCTAATTTGTTTTAGCATATAATTTTAATTCGCATAATGTTACTAGGCATAATGACTATTAGCCTAATATTATTTGTGTAATGTAGTGTATCAATTGGCCATTTAACCAAGTGCCACTTGGGCCACCCCTAAGCCGACAATATGTTTTACATACATACAACAAATTTACATAATTTATTTATCTCTAAGTACATTATTTATTATGCGTATGCTTATAAAAAACATGATTTATTATGCGTATGCTTATAAAAAACATGATTTAATATCATTATGCGTAAATAAAATTATGCTTTAAAATGTTATGCATAGAGAAATAATGCGTAAATAATGTTATGCGTAAATATCATTAGTCGTAAACAAAAGTATGCCATGTTATATAATGTCTTAAAATTTTATGCAAATGGATAGGGAACCCACAGGAATATAACAACATTACAGCGAGTTGTTATTTAGCTGCGGTTTTCTGTGATATGGTGTTGCTCTCCCAGTCTGGTTGGATTGATGTGCTCTACCTGTTTTAAAAATACCCAGATAAAGACAAACAGACATTTTTGTCCTGTGTGGTAATCGAACCCACGAGCCTTGATATTAAAATAGCATTGCTAACCGCTCCGCCACCTGGCTCGTTAAATTAGTTATAATTTATATATACAATATATAAATCTTAGTATGGACGGCTATTTCTAGTGTGAAATGAAATTGGTATGGTGATATTTATCTAGCTTTTTTTGTACGACGTCCAGAGCATACGGCCTACTATGTAACGTTTCGTCCACTTTGATAACTAAATTTACATAACCAGTTACAAGACAAGATTTTTCTTTCGCTGTTTGGTAACTAGTTGTGAGAGAAGAATTATTTTTCCACTTTCGTAGATCAAATTATTTCCATTTTTGTAACCATTGTAAAGTTTTTATAAAAAGAAAATAACATCGAAATAATAAAGTGTATTTTACGTAACTTTTAAGTAGGTACTATTATCGGAAGTCCGAAAATATTTCTAATGCTATTTAATAATAGGTACGACGACGAGCGAAGCGAGGAGGAGTGTTAGGTAGAACTGTGACCCTACAGCGCGCGAGCCGAGCGAGCGAAGCGAGCGTGCCGCGGCAGCGGCCGGCGAAGCGTCAGAACCGAACATTGTCTGTTCACGTTCTGAATATCCACGTTCATAACCATTAAAAAGTTACAAAAGTGGAAAAATAATTCTTCTCTCACAACTAGTTATCAAACAGCGAAAGAAAAATCTTCTCTTGTAACTGGTTACGTAAGTTTAGTTACCAAAGTGGACGAAGCCCCATGTAAGTGGTTGCCGTAGATGTAACAGAAGATGTAACCTCCGAAAAGCTAAGTGAGTTACCCGACAGAATAATGGACAATTCTCACAATAACAGCGGTGACCCTGTAAACGTCACGGAGCCAAACCGCTACTCTACGAGTGACTCTAATTGTCCAATGTAGCATGTAATTAACTGCGGGCCTCTGTGAGGTGGAGTTACTTCCCCAGTCGGTACCCCGTTAGAGTACTAAGAGCTTCATGAAAAAGTTATTTGTGTGACTATGAACCTATAGTGAGGTACTTCCCCAGTGGGTATACGTATATAACCGTTATTAGAGTCAAAAGAACTTCATTAAAAAGTTATTCGCGTGCCTGAGTGTCAGTGTGAACCTATAGTGAGGATTTTCTTAATTGCTATACGTTTATAGCTGTTATTAGAGCCAAAAAAAAGAACTTCATCACAAAGTTATTCACGTGCCTGAGTGTCAGTGTGCACATATAGTGAGGTATTTTCTTAATTGCTATACGTTTATAGCTGTTATAAGAGCCAAAAAAAAGAACTTCATCACAATGTTATTCACGCGCCTGAGTGTCAGTGTGCACCTATAGTGAGGTATTTTCTTAATTGCTATACGTTTGTAGCTGTTATTAGAGCCAAAAAAAAGAACTTCATGAAAAAGTTACTCGCGTGCCTGAGTGTCAGTGTGCACCTATAGTGAGGTATTTTCTTAATCGCTATACGTTTATAGCTGTTATTAGAGCCAAAAAAAAAGACCTTCATAAAAAAGTTATTCACATGCCTGAGTGTCAGTGTGCACCTATAGTGAGGTATTTTCTTAATTGAAAATAAGTTTATAGCTGTTATTAGAGCAAAAAAAAAGAACTTCATTAAAAAGTTATTCGCGTGCCTGAGTGTCAGTGTGCACCTATAGTGAGGTATTTTCTTAATTGCTATACGTTTATAGCTGTTATTAGAGCCAAAAAAAAGAACTTCATCACAAAGTTATTCGCGTGCCTGAGTGTCAGTGTGCACTTATAGTGAGGTACTTATTACCCGAGTCCGTACACGTTTAACTATAGACATTATTAGAATCCAAAGAGCTATGTTTGTTTATCATATTAATTATTCATATTTCTCATTGGTTTTACCCTCGCCACTCTGCAGTAAAATATCCAATCACTCAAAGGTTGGCTGGTAGAGATCTCTTATAGAGATAAGCCCGCCTTTGTAAATTTATAACTCTATTATGTTTATTGTATTGTTATTTACTATGAGTGTACAATAAAGAAATTACAAACAAACAAACAAAGCTACATTAAAAAGTTATTTGCGTGACTGTGTGTCAGTATACCTATAGTTGCAGCTTGTTTTTATAATTTTATGCAGTGAGCCTAAACATTTAATTGGTAAAAAGTAGTAGAAATGTTAAATTATTTTTGCGTGATGCATGCGCAATGAATGACAAACATACAAAATTGTGATACACGCACTACGAACAAACTTGAAGATACTTGGAGGATTTACGCAGATTCTGTTTATATAGAAGATTCCATATCGTGTTGTTAGTGATATACTGCATTCAGTGATCCTATACTGTACAAATAGCCACAGGTTATGCCAACATGTCCACGGTCAGTGAGGCTCTAGAATGTACTTCCACTCCATATAAAGATCGACACCTTTCTTGGAGTCATTTAATTCTCATGTTTTTTTAGGTGATGTCAGGAGCCCTAGAAACCGACGAGCGTGCATGAGAAGAGCTATGAATGTTAAAGAAGTGAGTGAGGGGTTTAAGGACTTAATCATGTGACATTCGGTTCGGTCTGTCTACTCCGCAAGAGATTTGGCGTTAGATAAGGTTTAGCGTTAGATAAGGTTTAGGATACAAGCATACAGTAGTACCTGATGTAAAGTGGTTACCGTTCATACTCGTAGACTACTACGAACACTTGCAATACGAGGAGTGTCACTTACGCGTAGCCGTCTCTGCTACTAACAGAGCAACCACCACACACTACCAAGTAACACAGGAAATTCTTTATAGGGTCGATTATTATCAGGAACACCGTTCCTATATCCTATATGAAATATATATGTTTGTCTGTTGTCTGTGTGCGTTTTTTTATGAATATTCGAATTTTGACTTCAGATTAGGATTAAGCATAAAAAAGTAGAATAGTAATGTCGAGGAACACCGTTCCTATCTATTAAGGAACATGGTCAAAAAGACCGACAAATAAAAAAAAATTGAATTGTTATATATTGACGAGCCAGGTGTTCCTCTGGCAATGCAAGCTTGCGCATTCTCAATTGGTTTTATTTTTATTTTAATAAAAACCGCAATCGCATTTTTCTCCACTCTCGATGGTTGGCTGGTAGAGAATGCAGTTAGCATTAAGCCCGCTTTTTGAACCAACTGTATTGTGGTCAATAAACTATTAAATAAATAAATAAATAGATGTCAGTGCTAACCTCACTCACTCGCAGTAACGCAACACTCTGTTACTCCAGTCGGGCATTTGCTTCGATGCACCGTACGTCTCTAAGTATCGACTGTGTCAAAAGAAATGTATTTAAATAAATTTGTTTTATTCCCAAGTCGGTTAAGGTAGTTAGTCAAGTTTCGACACTTGTCTTTGCGTAATTTTCCGTTCTCTTCATTACTTTTGCACAAACGTATATTTGTTAATTTGATGTTGAACATGTTGAACAGGTCCCCTCGGCGACAAGTTCGCCCGCCTGTGGGATGAGGAGGTGGCCCGGGCGGGCAGCAAACGGACGCCGAGCCTGCTTCGAGTGATACTGAGGGCCTATGCTGCGAGGTGCATGCTGTACGGAATCGTGCTCTTGGTCATGGAATGTGGGATACGGTGAGTTGTACTCAACTAATAATGTTAGTTAAGAACCTGGTTGGCCTGGTTTCCCCTCTTTGTTGTGGAGGTCTGACGGCCGTCGCTCGCTAAAATTCATCTTCACGAAATCCTTAGGCTTTGGTAGCGGACCCCACCAACGGAGAAGGAAACGGGTTTACGTTAAGAAGATTGTAAAAGAAAAGCATTTATACTATTGATAAACAAATAATAAATATTTTCAATCAAATTACGCGCTACCTAGTTTAAATACACTACGTTTATGGGTACCAGCCTAGTGATAAGCATTGATTCTGTTGTGGACTGTAGAAATAAAATCCCAGGTTTTATCGCTGATTTATTGGTCTTCTTAATCTTGTAATGGTACAGTCGCTGGAGTTCGCTTCGACTCGCTTTGCGTTTTCTTAGGACCCTCGGGGCAGTACCTTATAGTGAGCGCGTTGCTCTATCGCGTTTCGCCGTTACGTTTTCACTTCGCGTGAACGGGTTTTTCGCGTTTATTGCCGCGAGCGTCCTATGTACATACATGTTTCTTATGTCTAATTGTATGTCGTAACATGCTCTATATAATGAATGTGTAATTTATCTATATTTCCTATATCTAGAGTACAAATTCGGCTTACAACTATGAAAAATGTTGTGACCTTAACATAGGGGTATTAAAAACGAGCAATATCTATGTTTTATTCATACGAGTACATTAACTTATGTCGCTAGTCTAATAGCATGTCTTAATATTATTTATTCCTAAATTTCGTAGTTCCGTATATCATTTGTTAGGGTACTGAAATAAATCGTTATCTAATGCTTTATTTCTTAACCTAGTAACTTAACATTATTTACATTGTATGTTTTCGAGTTCTGCCCACCCCGCAAGGGATTTGGCGTGACGTTATAGATAGATATAGATTTCGAGGACGCTGTCCTTAACAGATTCTAAATATTTAAAAAATACTTGGAATACATAGAAAACATCCATACCAAGGCAAACAGACATGTTTATGCATACAAATGTTTGTATGGGGCGAGAATCCGATGGTCGATTGATAGGGGTCGCATATCCAACATCGGTGACCCTTGGTGTTAGGTACAATAGCCATTGTAAACTCCGGCTCGTCATAATCTCGATGTCATTGAGTCTATTCAGACTTCCGTCACTCGGTCGGAATGACGATTGGAAATGATGTTCCTGCCTGCCGTAGAGCTGATGAAAAATCACACATTAAAGGATTCCTACTTTGTAAATATGTATTTCTTTTTAAACCACTGAGATGGTAAACGTTTAGTTATAAGTACCGAGAGTAACTCTCTTTGTGTGTTTGTTTGTTGCTCTTCACTGCTTAATGATTGTAACAAAGATTATTTTGTATATTTATGTGCAATAAAGAATATCAAATGATTGAACATTTGGTATTATAGGCACGATATGTGAATAAGTTCAACAATGCTTTTTTATACAACATGGTGAGTCATACCAGCATACGGCCCACCTGATGTAAAGCGATTACCGTAGCCTATGAATGCTTGCAATATATTAAGTACTCGAGCAATGCCATCTCTGCTGCTAACACAGCAACTACTTAGGAGCTTATTTTTATTAGTAGGAAATATAAATTTACAGGCATGTGTTTTTTTACTAGACACCAAAGGTAATAATAATTGCAGGTATTCATTATACGCTCGTTTTTTTTTAATAATGTTGGGAGGCATACAAGCATATGGCCCACCTGATGTAAAGCGGTTACCGTAGCCGATAAACGCCAGAAATACATTAAATAGCACTCGCGGGATACCACATCTGCTGCTAACACAGCAACTCCATAGGAGCTTACTGGTGACCTCACTCACACGCAGGAACACAATCACCCTCCAGGAAGTTGTTATTTTGCTGCGGTTTTCTATAAGTAAACGTTTGACGTTGTCTGCGTAAGACGTATTTGTTTGCTGCTCCGTGTTAATTATTATAAAGTGCTATCTAAAATGGATCAGAAGCTGATTGATCAAATGGTCAAGGTTCTCCAAGGATTCATCCTTCCGATGGAGTTAAAAATTAACTCATTAGTGGATACAGTTCGGTCTCTGGAAACAAAAATCGACAATTTGCAAGCTTCTCAATCACAACAATTACAGACTGCGGGTAAGCAAGAAAATATAGTTGTGTCAACACCTCCAACATTTGCCGGGATTACTAATCGTCCCCCGCCTCAACGCTTTGCCCCTCCTCCATCACCAAAGGCACAAACACGAAAGCAAAAAGCGGCTGTGGCAGCAAACTCTTTGCGCACTGACATTCGATGCTCGGATATCGCTTCTGCCTCTACTCCCGCGCACCACACTGCCTCTGCGTTATCATTCGAACGTGGCTCATACTCAACGGTGAATGATGCAGCCCAAACTATACGTGACGGCGGAACCGGTATTGAGGAATGGACGGTAGTACAGACGAGGAGGCGGCGTAGACCAGTCATTCGTGGTACAGGAGAGGTGGATGATGAGTTAACAGGAGTCGAAAAGCGCAAAAAAATTCACTTGTGGTCACTTAGGAACGATGTTACAGCTGAGAAAGTGCAGTTATATATGGCTAAGAAGAAACCTGAATTTGGACCGTACAACGTAGAAAAGCTAGAATTAAGACATCAAAATTATGCATCGTTTGTTGTGACAGTACCAGAAACCGCATTCGAGTTCTTTATGACTTGTAGTAATTGGCCTCCGAACACAGAGTTCAATGAGTGGTTTCGGAAAAGAAGTTACCAAAGAAGGAACCCAAATATTAATGAAGGAGGAAGTACATCGCAGGCGTAATAGATTTCTTCAAATCTATTATCAAAATGTTCGAGGACTTCGTACCAAGCTCCATCAATTTTCTTCTTCATTGACGTCGTCTGCGTGTCAGGTATTTTTCATTACCGAAACCTGGCTGCAGGAGGGTATCTGTGATGCTGAAGTTGTTCCAGTTGGATTCACGGTACTGAGATCTGACAGACTAGGACCGAGACGCGGAGGTGGTGTTGCGTTGTTCGCCGCTCCCGCTTATGAGTTGCGCCGTATCGAAGTCGGACTCGGTGCGGAAACAGGTTGTGAGTTAGTGTGTGCCGGGTTGTATCTTAACAATAATTTATTATTTGTAGCATTGTGTGTATATATACCACCGGGCACGGGTGAGGACGAATACTTAGTCGTCTTCGAGACAATCGAACAAGTCAGTGCTCTGTATAATAAAATAATAGTATGTGGAGATTTCAACTTGAACTCGGCTTCGATGACAGTTAATGCTAATTTCGTATGTCTATTGTCGTTCTGTGACTTATGCCAGGTAAACAACATATTTAATAACAATGGTGTTACTTTAGATCTTGTTTTGGTTAGCTCAACACTGGAACAGGTATCGGTGCAACGAGAAGAAGATAGCTTGGTTCCGGCGGACGCTTATCATCCGCCGCTCAATATTACAATTACTAAAAACTTCTCATGTGTACCTCGTCATAGTCACAGCGAAAGCAATTCTAAGACCGTTGGAGGGTGGAACTTTAAAAAGGCAGATTTCTTAAAATTGTATTCACAATTAGAACTTATAGATTGGGAATCACTTTATAAAATTAACGATCCGAAAACAGCTGTTTCGTATTTTTATGACCTAGTTAACGCTTGTATAGACGACTGTGTACCTAAGAAAATACATCACTCAGTACAGTCTAGATATAGTTATCCGGAGTGGTACTCGACTGAAACAAAGCGTAACATTAGAATTAAGCATTTCTATCATACACGCTATAAAAAAAGTAAATCTCTAAGCGATCGAATATTTTTTTCACAATATAGGGCGTTAGTTAAATTGAGCATTAAAAAGGATTTTAATGAGCTAAAAGTAAATATGGAGCGTGATATAAAAAATAACTCAACATCATTTTGGCGTTATATACGTTCTAAAAAAAAGGGTAAACGCACTTTTAAGCAATATTTTAATAATGGTCAGTTGATACCTATAGAGGACTCGGCACAGTGTTTCGCGGACTACTTTCGGTCGGTATATACCAATGACCCCCCAAAATTAGACGTGGGAGAGGCTATGAAGTCGGCCAGTAAGGACAGTCATTTTGTGCATATCTCTCATATACTCCTGGCTGATGTTGAACTCGCACTTAGGTCGCTAAAGCCTAAAATATCTGCTGGGCCTGACGGTATTCCGCCATACATTGTCAAAGACTGTAGGTCGGTATTTAGGTATCCTTTGCTGTATTTGTTTAATTTGTGTCTAAAAAATAACTACTACCCTAACGAATGGAAGATTGCGCGTGTTGTGCCCGTACCAAAGCATGGCTCGAGTTCTGAGGTCAAGGATCACAGACCTATAGCAGTGTTGTCTGTTTTCGGCAAGTTGTTTGAATCAGTACTTTATAGTAGAATTGGCTGTCAAATTGAAAGCCGTCTAAACAATGCTCAACATGGGTTCCGAACCGGCCGTTCTACTACAAGTAATCTTATGTCCTTTTGGACGTATGTCAATGGTGTAGTGGACGGAGGTTCGCAAGTCGACACGATTTACCTCGATATGCGGAAGGCATTTGATTTAGTCAATAAAGACGTATTATTGAAAAAATTCGCAGCTATTGGTTTCACTCCTGCACTATTGCATTTTTTTTCTTCGTACCTATGTAATCGAAGGCAATATGTAGAACATTGTGGCAACGATTCGGGTCTTTATTACACCCATTCTGGAGTTAGTCAAGGTTCGAATCTGGGCCCCTTGCAGTTTTTAATTTTAATTAACGACTTGCCGGAGATAGTCACCACGGCAAAGTGTTTATTATTTGCTGACGACTTAAAACTGTTTTTGAAAGTTGATAATGAACATGACTGCGATGCCATCCAACGAGATTTAGATAATATCGTCAGATGGAGTATAGACAATGATATACAATTTAATATTGACAAATGTTTTGCTATGACATACTCTCGGTCACAGAACCCTCTCCTAGCTAACTATTTTATGGGACAAGAGTGTTTTCTGCGAACGTTCTCAATAAAGGATTTGGGTGTCACAATGAATGCAAATCTATCGTTTAGTGACCATATTGATAAAATATGCAAAGACGCCTATAGAATGTTAGGATTTGTGTTACGACAGGCACGTCACCTAGACTGTATTACAGCAATAAAAGTTTTATACAATGCATATGTGCGCAGTAAGCTAGAATGTAATGCAGTCATATGGAACCCATATGAATCTAAGTATATGCTTATGCTAGAAAAATTACAAAGAAAATTTATCAGATGGTTATACAATAAACAGTATGGGTATCACGTAGGTTATCCAACCATATACCCCAGTGAATTTTTATTGGGTATGACTGGATACAATACTCTGGAATTGAGACGTACGGTCTCAATGATGGAGTATGTATTCAGTCTGCTTAGGGGATACAAGCATGATCCGGCGGTGTTGGAATTGCTATCCCTGTATGTACCAGATAATTACAATCGGGCGCGATATCACAATTTGTTCGCGCTCCAGGCCACCAGAACAACTGCAGCAGCTTACGCTCCTATCAATCGAGCGCTGCGATTGCTTAATGCATTGGCATTAAAATACCCGGCGGTCGACTTGTTCAGTTGTACTAAAGTACAGTTTCACAGAACGGCTGTAGAATATGCCGAGAGTCTTAGGTAGTACGAAATATATACGAATGTATTTTAATTATAATTGAGTGTATTTAATATATAATTGAATTTATGTTTACCTAATAATGATAATGCCAATTTTTGAACAATATTGAGCGTATTGGATTTATCTGTAAGGCTCAATATTGTATGTAAATAATAAATAAATAAATAAATAAATAAATAAATAAGGTGGAGATAGTTCTTCAGACGGGTGGCTTAAAAATACTCAGACCAAAACAAACCGACATGTTCATGCACACAAATGTTTGTCCTGTGTGGGAATCAAAATCACGAGCGTTGGTGCCAAAGTAACGTAACAACGCGTTTCGCCACCGAGCTCGTCAATGGTTCCAATGGCTGCATGAATTTAATCTATACGACTAAGTAAAATGCGAAATTGAGTGGTAATACTCGTACATGCAACTAAGTTATATGCAAAATGCCGCTGTACGCTCATACTAAGTTGCTTAATGGTGTACACTCTAAGTGCTGAATAGATTGTTCGAAATGTTGTCATGCAGAAAATTTTAAAGTCATAAACTCTGTTTAAGAATTACACAACCCGCAATTTGTTACCTACACAATCGTCCTCTGTCCTACATAAATACTCATTTCTTAGTTAATCTCAACGATATATATCAAGATTTTTTTTTTTTTTGTCATTGCGGTTTTTGATTTATATATAGGGTATCCACCCAATTATTGGCACTTTAAGAAGGAATCGCGAAATTATCAGAAATATATGTCAAATGGAATCTAATACGATTAAAGTTACTTAAAATTAATGTGGATAAGAAGTCAAATAAACTTTTTATCAATACATTACGTTTTAAAAATTTTATTTTTTTCTACTTTCTTTCCTTTCCTCGGTTTCTATCTATCTATCGGCTATCAAATGCAAAAATATTTATTCTATTCCGACCAGTAATTCCAGAGATTAGCGCGTTCAAACAAATAAACAAACTCTTCCACTTTGTATGTTAGTATAGATAAAAGAACTAGATATTTAAACTTTGTGCGGGGAATTATAAAACAAAGTTTTATGTGCACTTTCATCCTCTTTGAAGACATCATTTTAGCCCATATTATATATCCCATATAATAAAAAAGTCTTATATGTACTACTGATACTACAGTGTTATCTCCAATCGTGCTCAACTGTTCAAACAGTCCGTAATCGCACTGAGTGGTGCAATAAAGGCTCTCCCGCTCGACTCCTATCTAATCAATTGATTTTGAAATATGAAACAATATCCTGAACAAAAGTGGACGGTAGTTTCTTCTCTGAAGTGATATAATTGTTTGTTGAGTTGTTGTGTTGTGTAAAAAACACAAACATAGTTACGCAGTTAAAGGAATAACAAGTTGGCTCGCATGTGATGTGACTTTGAAGTTTACGTTAAGTTTGAGTCATGTTTCCATTACGGTCGTGTTTTAGTAAAGTATAAGATGTGGGTAAAGTTAAAGGAAAACGGTTTTTACGAAGCCTCATATAAATAATTCCTACAATTATTTGTATATGTGTAGATAAGTATGCAGAAACATTAAAACAGATTACGGTACGTAACAAATATCTTGAAGTTACTTCAGTTCTTGATGATTTTATTGTTATCATTGTAATTAAAGTAGGTACCTGACCTACAACAACAATAATAGTACATAGCAGCAATTAGTTTTAACTTTTAAAGATATGGCATTAACCCTTTATGTAAACAATAACTTGATGTATATAGATATGTTTAATTCTTCAAAGGATAATGCTAAAATTGCTGTGGTGGCTCAATTATTTATACTATACCTAGGTTTAAAAATGTTATGTTCTGCCACAAATCAACACACCACTTGACCGCGCATGAAGCACCCCGCGCTCATAAAAATGTTGTGTTTTAGCGCCTAGATATCTTAGCGATTCTAGGCTACTGACCAATGGGAGAATATTTTACCCAATAAGCCGATAAGTGCCGTGATGTTGATCCACGAACTAGCCAATAAGAGCTGCGCGTTCTCCCCCGATCCGTAGCGATGAATTGAGTTACTATTACTACGTAACATCTGTCTCATTAGCACTCCACACGTTATTCCTTCATGTGTTATGCGTTACGTTAATGTAACTTTTAATTATAATCTTGTTTTAACGGTAAATCGGGAGATATGTTTGGTAATCTAGATTTCTCCTAAAATTGAGAGCTTTGAGAATCTTTTTTTTATACAACGTCGGGAGTCATGCAAGCATACGGTCCACCTTATGTATAGCAGTTACCGTAGCCTATTAACAAGAGAAATATATTGAGTATCACTCGCGCGATGCCTCTGCTGCTTACACAGCAACTCCTTAGGAGTTTACTGGTGACCTCACTCACGCACAGGAACACAACAACCCTCTAGGGAGTTGTTATTTGGCTACGGTTTTCTGTGAGGTGGAGGTACTTCCCCAGACGGGCTGCTTTAATGCGTCCCTACCTCTCTTAAAAAGCTCTTGTGGTGGTAAATAGCTAATAATTTATTTTAAAATCAAATATAACTCTTTACAGAGAACACACATTCTTTATCGTCTTTAATCTCTATAATCAAATAGCTTGAATTAGCTTGAAAATACCGTAAATTTCTATTTATGTTTCAATTATATTTTTAATGGCATCTCAAGTCATCTCGCACATCCCATGGAACAGTGGATGATAATCAATTTCTTATTTACTTGGTTATTATTTTAGGTATTCTCTTTAAAGGAATCTGTTTGTGGACTTGGCACTTTAATTTTAACGTATCAAAGTTCGTATCCGCTGAGCATTTTTATATAACCGGATGTACTGGACGTGGCTAATTATATTTTCACAATTTTTCCATAACTCTTCTATATAGACGTCAGTATTCTGTTTATCTGACGTCTAACATGTTACTCTCTACTCAGCCGTCCAAGACAGGGACGGATCAAGCGTCTCTCTGATCAGTGCACCGTTTTGACTAAAATGCCTGCATTGGCTAAAAAATGACTAATGAATAAAACGACTATTCATTATAGGTACTACATCAAAATCGTATTAATTACGGAACATGCATAGTTACATTTTCTACGTATCTACGAGCTATATCTTCACGCCAGACCCCTTGAGGGATATGCGAACCGAGCGCCACAAGACGCCGTTATTACACACCTCGCTCGCTTCTTTAGCATTTGTAGCTTCTTTCATGCTCGCTCGCCGGCTCCTGACATCACTTTCCGATACCGTCTTCTGGTACATTCTACGAACAATTGTGATATGTAAGTCTTGGCCTTCCTCGGTATATTTGCATTTTTCTACATGACCGAACCGACGACGAGCATACCTCTACTTATCTTTAAATCAATAGGCTCTTTCAGATCAACTCTCTTTTGTAAATTACATTTTCAAAATCGATAATTGCTCAACGGCCTTATATACAGGCTCTATTCAAAAACAGTAAAATCGGCGGCGAGGCGAGCCAAACAACACACAGGGCCGGGAAAAGCAGGGTAGCGATGCGGAACGGTATTTTTTTGTAACATTCGTTTTAGTATGCCAGTTGTCACACAAAAATCGATCGCACCACACACCGGATCGTGCCATCTTTGTGCCTGCCCGCCCCTGTATGTTTTGGCTTTTAACAAGGCAGCTTTTGTTACCTTCATTATTTCAGAGACAGAGATACAATTCATATAATAGCGATCGAACTCTACTTGGAAAATTGGTTTATTTTCCATCAATTAACCTTAGTCGATTCAATAAGAAAGTTCATTGCTTTGTTTATTGTATCATGTTATATGTATGTTATGGTGAAACCCAATACTGTAGATGAAATCCTATTACCGAAGAGCATAAGTTAAATAAAAATGGTCCCAATGCATCAGTTACTGAGTTTATTTTCATATGCAAAACGGCATCCAATGTGTAATCTTCAATTGCGAATTGATAGTTTGTATTAATAAGGCATTCATTGCTTTGAGATTCAAAGTAATTAATATCTTTCTCAAAGTTTGAGTACATATTGTTTTAAGCAAACAACTAACGATGGTTTGAAAACCAATTAATATTTATAAGGAATATCTATCCATCTATATGTTCATACTAAGTATCTTGTAGGGCAGGCAGAAAGGACACATTGTTTTCATTTTAGTAAATATATATGTATATGAAATATAAAAACTAAGTACCTGTGTACTTTTTCATGTTATTTTGTATAAAATCGCATTTTACAGGAAATATGTCTAGATAAGTTAAAACTTGTTTAAATACAAAATTTTATCCAACTCGTTAGATCCGTCTTCGAGATACACGAACCTTACCATTCTCACTCACGTGTTATTTTTTTATACAATGTCGTGGGATAAATAAAAGCATACGACCCACCTGATGTAAAATGTGTAGCGTAGTTTATGAACGCTTTCAGCTGCTAACACTGCAAAGTATTTAGAAGCTCGCTGTTAATCTCGCTCACTCGCAGGAACGGAATTATCCTCTAGGGAGTTATTTAGCTGCGGTTTGTGTAGTGTGGAGGTGGTGGTTTCTTATGGAGGTGGTGGTACTCCCCAGTCGGCTTGTTTGATGCGCCATAAATCTCTTATTAAAACACTCGGATCAAGACGATCAGACACGTTCATGCACACAAGTGTTTATCGTGTATGGGAATCGAACCCACGAGGCTTGGTGCTAACCACTCCGCCATCGAGCTCGCGCTAGTATAAATGTTAACACGCTATAATAAAGCCGTCATAAACAAGTGAAATAAATAGGCAAATCTGTAAAAGAAGTCGAATGTTTGTTCGTTCAATTTTTATACTGAATATTCTGTACATACAGAGAAGCCTCAAGGATAATACACATATTCAGAATCTAATAAGAAACATTTTGTTGTCGCACGACAAAACAAAAATGATCTATCATCAATCATTTACTGAGCGTTTAAGCGAACCCGTCCATATACCTAACACTTACCTGTATTTTTCCATTATGTAACATCTATTCTGAAGGCTAGGATCTCAATGTTTTTACGTTATATTTACTAAAAGTCACCTAGTAACGTCCATTTAGCTATTTGTAGTCAATAGTTTGAAATGTACGTGATATTATTATGGCCAATACGTGAGATATTGCTTTGAGCAAGTTTGTAATGATGACTCTGAAATTATACACTAAATATACACTGACAGTTTATTATAGAATCGAATGCAATTTACTTCAAACGATCTTCCGATTCTAGAAAGCCGTTGCGTCGGCATACGCTTTTATCTGCACTACAGTTACCGTTATATAATCGCAAAGTTTTATTAAGGAGTTTATATTTTTATATAAATACTAGCTGCACCCGACTTGGTTCGCGTATATCCCGGTATACCGCGAGAACCGCTTTTACTTTTTTTTCTCAGCTTCTAAGGGTCATTACGAATATTGAATAGCCTATAAGTTCCTCAAGAATTGGGCTATCAAATGCACAAAGATTTTCTAAATACCGAGTAGTTCCAGAGATTAGCACGTTCAAACAAACAAAAAACTAACTTTATTAGTATATAAAAATATACGTAATGTATAATAAATATAACCCTGTCCATGTCATATATATGTGCGTGAGGAGGTGAGGAGCGAGAATAATTAGAATTAATCATACTTACATTGAATATTGATTGCGACCGCGCTATGTCATACTTTTTAGTAATTTGTTATATTTTTTAACCAAATGTTTTATTTGAGTTGTAATGTTGGCTCGTGGGCCTTTACGAGCCAACATTATAATTCGAATAAAACATTTGTCATAATAGCAGTAATAGCACAGTGGATAAAATACGGCCTATTGAGCAATTGATACCCAACTGAAACTTAAGAAAGGTCTGGTTGGCTATGGAGTTCTGATGGCAGTCGCTCCATGCAAAAATTAGTATCCTTGCCTACTCCTTATGCTTAGGTAGCGGACCCTACTAATCCTAATAAATTAGGAACGTTACACGTGTAGCCTGTGTATCAATGTATACACATGACATACCTGTTTTTTATATAATAAATTATATAATAATAATACACTCTCAATAAATGAAACTTCTGTGGTTATCTGTACTTTTTGCGAAATTTAATTTTATGTTTTTAATAATTAGAAACTAATAATATTATCTAGTTTTTGTTTTGAAGAAATATACACGGCAACAATCAAAATAATTAGACCATTTTCCACTTGACATTCAGTTATTCATATGTCGTTAACTGTATTTAATAATGCGTAACGTAACGTAACGCTAACGGTCCAGCATAACCTTTACAAAAATTATCGTATCGTAATCGTAAATACCAATATTTTTTTGTCCCTCTTGAGACTCGCCTAAAGAAGATTTACTTCAATAAATATATTTCAACAATATCTACTAACATAGTAATGTAGAAGGTACTGTTACTAACACCATATGGACATGTTTTAGAAATAAATGGACATTGAATTGAATAATACTAATCGACGCGTAATTCGTTTATATATAATCAAATAATTCAAATAATACAAATACATTCATACATACATACTTCGTCTCTGGCTTGATTGGATAAATATTAAAATATAATCTGCTATGCAAAAGACGCTTTTAGTTGTTAAAACTGCTAAAGACGAGAACGAGCTAAACTGGAATGGCTTAGTATTGTCTTAGGTTTTTTTAGATTGTTATACATTGAATTAAGCTATTTTTAATAGTTTAATTCTCGAATGGCTTATTAAACATTTACTTAGCTCCATATTGCTTAAATAGTATTATGTGAAACATTGAGTACATACAAATAAATAAGAGGTAAAAACTAGGTAAAATAATTGCAAAGCTAAACAATGAAAATATACATGTACAGACAATTAGCGAGTAATGTATGCCGGACTGTTTATTACATAGATACAAAGTTAAATTTGCTTCTTCGTTCAAATAGTACGAATACTGCCAATTATAGGAATAATGATGCACGGAATAATGAGTCTTCACATCGAACATTGTACGGCTTGTATGACAATTTGTTAATGTTTTTGGCTATATTTAAAATATTGACCTAATAAATAAAATAAAGGTTTTACTGTATATCTACTGGTTTCCTAGATTGACCCTGCAATAAATACCAGTATTTTATAGGCTCCATAAAACGCGTAAGTTATAGCTACTATATTCAGGATTTAGCGTTAAGTTTTTTTTTTTTTTGTATTTATTTACGTATTTTTTTCTACACTAACATTTACCTAAGCAAAATCTTATGTAAATATAAAATTTAAACCAAATCGTTACTTGTATATTTATATACAAGAATTAAGAATAATATAATAAGATATTCATTCGGGTATAATCAAAATCAAAAGATATCAATATCGCTCCAGCCGTTTTCAAGTCCATAGAGGACAAACATACATTGATTTATATATAGACTAGCGACTATAGCTGAAATACTTCTCGTAAGTGGATGCGGTGATCCTGTGACGAATTTTCAGCAGACACGGTTGGTATCATATACAGGCTTCACATACTTATACTGCTATATTAAGAATCATATCATTTACCATATTTAATATTTTTGCCGTTTTATCCTTTGATCATTGTCTTCATTGCAACGAATTAAGAGCATTGTTTTGATCTTTCTAAGCACGTTGCAATTTTTCTATAGGTATAAGTAATCAAAAGTAAAAAAAAGTTAAGCTAAGTTGTGGACAAAAATAATTAGGGGCCTTTTGTCTACATATTTTTCCCCATCGAATGCATCCTGTTTCAACCCGTCAAGTGCGAGTCCGACTCACGCACCAAGGGTCCTTCTTTCTGTTCCATGAAGGGTTCCGTAAAAACATATTTTCGCAATTTTTATTTCTGATGTAACTACAAAGCCGTATCTTTTGATTGCGTTTACTTAGAAGTTTGATTTTTTTAGTTCTCGAAGGGACTGCAGGCATGAGTATTTGGATATTAATTTCAGCTTGATAGCACCACCCATCCCTGAGATCCTATGAGGGTTCCGTTTTTTACGTACAGAACCCTAAAAATAATGCTATAAGTGTCTAACATGACTTGTCGCTGTGTGCAGACTATAGTAACCACTTTGCATCAAGTATACCGTATGCTTGTCGCCGCCACCGATGTTGTATGTATAAAATAAATGATAGGTGAGCGTTTGTGTGAATGTCTCCCCGACCGTAGTGTTCTCAAGTGACTGTATGTTATCTAACGTGCCCACGGTCACACGAGAATACTCCGCGAGTAGTTCATTCATCTTCTGACCGCTGCTGACCTGACCGGTCGACCTACAAAATATACGCAATATTTGCATTACTAGAGATAAAGCGATATGTTTTCATAAAATTGCACAATAATTTGTAATAAAAAAAAAGGATTTATGCACTTTTTTTATTTACATAATATTGTTTAATAATGTAGAAGAAAATGTACTCATCGACGATGATGACTTCCTCATCCACCACCACCACTGATACGCGGATGACTTTAAGCCTTTAACTTTTATGAGATACAGATTTTATGTTGACTTTACACGTAACGTATTCCAACGGTCCTAATTTCGACCAGTTTACTTTCATTCTCTAGATGCATTCTCGAGAAGGGATCACATAATCCCTTCAAAATTACGTAGAAAATTCACGTGTCAAGAAATAGTTCCATCAGCTGATCGAACAATGTCTTGATGCAATACACGCTTTTTTACTATTTGAAATTTGTTTTCATACTAAAAGTATTTTTTTATCGGGACAGGCCCACCACTAATACCCACCACTGTGTCTCCTGTGTGTTTAAAAGTGGTTATTAGTCAAGAGTATATATAACATCACACATTTTCTGTAAAAACATTTATTTTTTATTTATTGCATTTTGTCCAAGCTCGCATAAAAAAAACACCACGTGACCTGTCAGAACCCGTTATATACGTTTTCCCATACATTTCGCGGTCGTATTCGACCACCCGGGTTTAACGGTCTCACCTCAGCTTCCGTTCGTCTGTCTAGACACCGTAGGATAATTTTAGCTGTCTGCAACACATGTGGACCGTTGCAGGGCAAATATTGGTATAAGAATAGAATTTTGTACACCCGATGCAAAAGGGGTCTACTATTGTAGAACGAACACTCCTTCGCTTAGAGCACGTACGGACATAATATTAGCGTGACAAAGTTTTGCTCGTATATGGTGTTTGGCGCATGGTAAAAATATGTGTAATATTGGAACAAACACAAAACAACACAAAATTTTAAGTTGTCGTTGTTGGAAATCTCCTTACATCATTATCACACATCTACTACTTAACTACTCGTAATATATATAGGACCACCTCCAAAATAAATACGCTCAACATTATAACTTTTAAACATTAAATGTATTATCGAAATCGGCTTAGAAACGGCTGAGTTTACAATCACGAAAAGCGTGTACTGTTGAAATTCGTTTCCGTGTACAATATTCTCTCTAGTGTGGTGGAAATGCATAGTTTTGTACAGCTCTAAATCTCTCATAGCGTCGCTACTCAGCACTCGAAAAGAAACTGATTTATAGTGACGCGCCCTTCCACTCCACCGCTGTCCATTCCACCCTCTAAACCAAAACTTTTGATTTCTAGTGGAGTATAAATATTTAAGAAATTTTACAAAAATCCTTGAAAATATATATGATTGGTAATAAAAAAGCGAAATCGTGGGTTTTAACCCTCCATGGTCATTTTACCCACTCAACAAATAAAAACTAATTATTGTCATTGTATAAAAAGTTGCACTCGCACCCGAGGGGTTGTGTACCCTCGTAAAATATTTATTATTTTTAATTAGTTTAGTAAAAATTTAAACTACCTATCGGCCTTTTCAATATTTGTTGTTTAATCTTAATGTACATCGACTTGCTAAGACTAGTAGATCTTTCATTGTAAATTGTATTCGATTCTATAATAAATTACCTGAAGCAGTTCTGTCCTTGCCTGAGAATATGTTCAAAAGGTACATCAAAAATACTCTGTGCAAGAAGGGTTATTATAGAATCGATGAATATCTAACTGATAGAGATGTTTGGAAATGATTCAGCACATGTATTAATATATCTTTAAATGTATCACTTGATTTCATTATATGTACACTGACATATATTTATTGTAATATATTTTTAACGATGGAAAAAAAGACCCATATTTGCAAGTTTCTTTTGGCATTTCTTCTTCGCCAATGGTCATTTCCGAAATGCTGGTAGATTAAAAAAGAGATTAAAAGTAACAAAAAAAAAAAAAAAACCAAAATTATTAAGTTACAATATGATTTAATTTAAACAATGTAAGACGTGTCTAAGTGCCCGTAAGGGTCTAATGGCAAATAAATGATTTTTATCTTTTTTTATCTTTTATCTAATCACAGTACGTGGAGCATAATGTACAGAAATTCCAATTATTGACTAGTTTAGTTTTTCATCAAAACTAAAAACTAGTTACAAATTTGCAATAAGTGTCCACAAAAAAAATGGTCCAAAAGTGAACTATGGTGAACCTCTACAATTTTCTTTTTGATGAGAAATATTTTAGCTCGATGAGTTTGAAACACGTCACTTAACAAGATAAGAAAAATAATATTTTTACCTCTGTTTTATATAAACGATTTTTTTTGTAAATGTTCATTTTTCGATCAACATTAAAATAAATAAATAAATATTGTCGGACAAATTACACAGCGCCATCTAGCCCCAAAGTAAGCGACGCTTGTGTTGTGGATACTAGACAACTGATAAACATACGGAAATACATTTTTTGACGTGATAACGTCTTATAAATCGATGAACGCCGGTTGCACGCACGAAAAAGTGTCACGTTCCGCCTGAGCGGAGCGCGCAAACGAGACCGCGGAACAAGCGATAGTGAGGCACGATCGGCCTAAGCGTTCGGCTTGTGACGCATCTATCTCTCTTCCCCTCCATCGGCCGATGCCTCCGAGTAGAAGAGAGACAGCGGCAGCACACAACTTACACGTGAACTGTTTTGTCAACTGTTGAATGTTTTCTTATGACGTTATCACGTAAAATTATCGTCCGTAAACCGACTCTACAGACAACCAATTTTTTAAAATACATATTTTACATAGAAAATACCCAGACCAAGACAGACATGTTCATGCACACAAATGTTGGTCCTGTGTGCGAATCCAACCCACGAGTGTTGGCGCCAAACTAGCGTAACAGTGCGTTTCACCACTGCGCCACCGAGCTCGTCAACCTCAAAATTCTACTCGATATATCCGAATTTCAGGTTTATAACTTATTTTATTTGCGAGTTATGAACATGTGGCATGTACTGACAGGCGGCTAAACAGACAGACAGTGGGGCGACAGGAATAATATCTCGTTTACCCTTTAGACGCGGAATCAAATGTAAAACCTAAAATCTAAAACCCGACTACGAAAAACTAGGAAACAAGATAGTGATTATTTTAAATGTTTCTGTTGCGGAATTGTAAAGCCGTAGGAGATGTTCAGTTGTAAGACATACGACAAGAACGATATAGTTTTGGTTTGACACTGACCGTTCTGAACCTTCTATGAAAACATGTTCGGACGATACGAAAACTGAACATCTCCTAGGGTTTTAAAATTCACCTACAGATACATTTGAATTAATAATTATCTTCTATAAAGTCTATAAAGTGGAAAGTGCGATAGATATAGGCCTATTTAATTAAATATTTAAGTGAAACGATATCTAGATGCCTCTCATGTTTGCTGTGCCCATACTGGGCGTCACTTGTACCATATTATTACTATGTAACAACTTTGTAATAACTTGTAACCTGCAATAAAAATCTGAAATCCTTCCTATATTTCCGTAGTAGGGTTTTAGTCTTTTAAGTTAATTTTATATTTATTTAAAACTTTATAGTAAAGTTTTAAATAGAGCTTGAAACATATGAATAATGGTGTTACTATCAGAACAAAATAACTGCGTTCGGCAATGGACGGATGCGGCTTTAATAATGATGAGAACTTTGTTATATTCGTTATATATATATTCATTTCATATATCTATTATCATACTCTATTTGTAAATATAAGAGAAGAGACTGATCGATACAAGTATCAGGCTGACAGATCAACGTACGGCCCGAACCGTTCAATATCGGAAAATTTCCATAACGAAATAGTCGCGGGAAACGTTCAGATCATGACGGAGGGATAAATACATACATAGACAATTTCGTTACAGAAATAAATATATATTGTATATTGGATATTTTTTTTACAAACCAATCAATGAGACGTTTCCTTCATTCAGTCTACGGCAGTGGTACAAATTTAGCATCACACGACGGTAGTTGGCACGCGCTGGGCGGGGTCAAGGTTTGTCGTACAGACAATGTGCCCTTCGGTAATGTTACTTGTAACGATTACAAAATTACTAAGTATGTTGTTCCGGCTTCTTTAATTCTGTTGGTGGATCAAAACGCTAAAGTTTACCGGTTGATCAGAAAAGACTAGACAGATTTTAAATAGCTTACACTCAACTACTCCGTATACATATTTATTTAGATTAGTTAGTCTCTTTGAAATTTGGCCGAGAATCAAATTTATTATTAGCGTGGACTCGGTAATCTTCTTTAAAAATATAAGTTAACTTAAAAGTATTATCTTTTGGCAAAATCTTTTTACTTATATTATCTAGTCTATCGTAACCTCCTTATGAAAATTTTACTACTACATCAAATGACAAACACGTTTGTGTCTCGACTAACGTAAAGCGTACCATAACCTTCAGACAAGTAATAAGCGTTCGCACGTTGTCATTTCTGTTACCAACGCATCGTCTTCTCATGAGCTTCGTGGTAATCACATTAACTCGCAAGAACACAACAACCGTAAGGTTACAACCAATATCACTTTCGCTATAACGTAGCGGTACAGAAAAAAAGCTTTGTTAATTTGTGATATTAAGTATATACATGTATTCTTTGCAGATCTTATTCTGTATGTATCCTTATTGTGTTTGTTTGTTAATACAATCCGGTAAACTTCATTGCACCAAAAAAAAAATACATAAAGAAACACCAGTATAGGCTGTGTGTGCAGGTCAATTTTAACACTGACTTTTGTACCGTTCTTATGCCATTCCTGTTAAGAGTTATCTTTAAGGTAAAAGGGAAGTAAAGAAACAAGGTAGGGTAGCACAGAACATGACGTAAAGAAGACAAAGTAATTATATATTTTTTTATACAACGTCGGGAGACATACAAGCATATGGCCCACCTGATGTGAAGCGGTTACCGTAGCCTACTAGTGCTTGCATTAAGTATCACTCGCGATGCCACATCTGCTGCTACCACAGCTACTCCTTAGGAGCTTACTGGTGACTTCACTCATTCGCAGGAACACAACAACCCTTCAGGGAGTTGCTATTTGGCTGCGGTTTTCTGTGAAGTGGAGGAGCTTCACAGATCCTCTGCTGCTTTGATGCGTCCTATCTCTCTTAAAACACCCAGACCAAGACAAACAGACGTGTTTCTGCACGCAAATGTTTGTCCTGTGTGTGAACCGAACCCATCAGCGCCGGTGTAGCGTAACTAACAACACCGACCTCGTCAAAATATGCCCACATAAGTCATCATCCGAGCCTTAATCCCGGTCACGTCCCACGCTTTCGCTTTGGAGCCTGTAGTCTTCTTATAAGTCTATCTATAACTTCACGCCAAATCCTTTGCGGGGTAGGTAGAGTAATCTGTATAATAATGTTGATGAACCTTTTAACCCTTCGAAACCCGTGTGGTCATATATGACCGCGAAATGTATGGGAAAAGGTATATAACGGGTTAAATATCAGCATTATTCCTTTTAACACATTTTTAATAAATTAATCAGATGCAGACCAGATCAGCATGTGACTAAAGATGATGGTGAGTTAATTACAAGTCATGATGTACATACAGTACAGTACAGCACGCAAATCTGCCGTACCATTTGTTGTGTTTTGTGACCGCATGACTTGTATTATGTAATATGACTCACAGAATGACTCAAACGAACTACCAGTTGCAAGCATTCCTATTGTATATGCTTTGATAGGTTTATCGCTATGGTGTTGTATGATTTGTCAATGCAGATGTTTTCCGCTTGTGTTACAACAATCGTTTGTCAATTGTTAGTTTCAATGAGGATAACCTGTATGGTTGTCAGATATGGAGAGGAATATTTTTTCTCATTCTTTTCTCACAGTCTGCGGGTAAATTGAAATTCGAAATATATTACTATTACTTTTCGCCAAATCCCTCATGGGGCAGGCAGAGAGAACCGAGCGCCTCATGACACGATCCTTAACATACCTCATTCGCTTCTTTAACATTCAGAGCTCTTCTCATGCACATTCGCCGGTTTCTAAGGCTCCTGACATCACTTTCTGATAATACACGATCAATTTGGCCATTATAGATAAGTCTTGGCCTATTCAAAAGCCTATTCAAAATATGTTCTACGGATATATTCAAATTACATTAGACAAAAGATTACGGAAAATCATATTTACTAATTTTAAGATAAAAGACCATCCCCTAAGGAGAACGCTCACTGTCATACGTCGATATACTCGTAAGCTGGCACAAGCCCTTCCAGAGGTTTGCAATACAAAGCATGGATATCAATCGTTTCTTTCTATAATACGATGAGCAACAAAATCTTCAGTGTCAATTAAATATTTTATATATTTCTATATGAAGAATATTTATTTATATACTTGATTTTATTTTGATAAACGTGCTGGTGTCTGTGCCGGCCGGCACTAGTTCCTGAACTGATCGGTAGCGGAAGTTCACAAAGTAGTTTAGACCAATTTGCCTGAAATATTTTATTTAGAATGACGAAACAGATATACAATAAGTAAGATATAGAAAGTAGAAGCCGAGGAAGACCAAGGCTCACCTACCAAGACCAAATTAGTCGTGTTTTATCAGAATGTGACGTCGGGAACCCTAGGAACCGGCCAGCGTCCATGAATGTTAAGAAAGCGAGTGAGGTGTATAAGGACCGCGGTAGGCAGAGAGAACAGAGCGCCATGAGAATGGCGTTCTGTTCTAGGTCCAGCGGATTACAGGTAATCTTAAAAAAAAAAAACAGATCTACTCCGACTATTTCCATTTCCAGATTATTAATATAGGCCATTCGTCAACGTTGAAAGTATGTGTATTACAAATTGTGGTCATCCGATCGAACAATGTCGACAAAAACATAGTATTTTATATTAAACTGAATTATGTATATTATTGCAAGTTACACGAAAAACCTTTTGTAATTTTATCTGTGACGCCATGTGATTGGTTGCAATTCTGGTGATGTCACACGCAAGTACAACTAAATCGAGTAACGCATTTCGTAGTTACGGTGGAATAAAAACTCACATATTGCTACATATATACATGGACCTTGAAAAGATAACACTTCTTTTTCGGACAGTCATGCAAAATTTGTCGGTCAGTCAGTCACGATCACGATACTGTCTAGGTGACCATTATTTAAGTATACGTACATAATTGTGAAGACCATTGGGACACACAAATGATAATATTTTATTGACCGAGTGAAGCGAGGTTCAAAGTCTTCTTGGACAATTCAACGTTTATGTATATGTGTGTACACACGAGACAAGTCATGTTAGACACGTGCAGTACCATTTTTATTCATATTGCGTACGCATAAGAACGGTACAAAGATCAAATAAACTAGCTTGTGGTGTCTCTGTGTGAACACAAATTTATATATTTTGGTTTTTCCGACTTCTGGCATATCCTATATTAGTGAGAAGTAGCAACCACGTTGTATGAATGTAATTTTTACATTCTAGTATGAGTTAGGTACGGGTAACGGAGTCTGACTTACACGCCACCGTGTACATAAAGGCCGGAAATAACAGATTTTATGTAAGTACCTACCACACAGTGTATAACTGTGTGAAAATTTCAAATGCCTATCTAAAATGCTATACGGTTGAAAATATACTGAACTGAGACAAACATACAGACAACCTGTTAGTGTAACCCACATTAACAGAAATTATTACCAAAGATCCTTTGGTTATAATTTATGTTGATGTGAGTTATTAGACAACATATAACATACTTTTTATGCATTAGTAGATGTGATGATGACGGCAAGCACTAACTTCTTGGAAATTGACGTTTCCACCTATTTACAGATCTCTAGATATCTATAACCTCACGCCAAATCCAGTAGGGGCAGTAGCCGAGCGCTAAATATATCGGTTCTTACACATCTACACACTTCTTACACACTATTGATGGAACACGATCAGTAAATATTCAGTAAGGAATATTGGTTTCGTAATTCATTCTTCTTACATTCTATCTACATTTTACATTTGACGAGCTCGGTGGCTCAGTTGTGAATGACGCGACTTTGACACCAATGCTCATGGGTTCGATTCCCACACAAGACAAACATTTGCGTGCATGAACATGGGTGTTTGTCTTGGTCTAGAGGTAGAGCGCATCAAAGCCGCTTGTCCCGGGAAGTACCTCCACCTCTCACAGAAAACCGTAGCCAAATAACAACTCCCTAGAGGGTTGTTGTGTTCCTGTGTGTGAGTGAGGTCACCAGTAAGATCCTAAGGAGTTGCTGTGTATGCAGTAGAGGAGGCATCGCGCGAGTGATACTTAATATATTAGGTACAAGTGTTAATAGACTACGGTAACTGCTTTACATCAGGTGGGCCGTATGCTTGAATGCCTCCCGACGTTGTATAAAAAAAAACATGTCCGAACCAACGGAGAATGCTTCTTCTTATTTTATTTAGAGCTACTTCTTTAATTGGTAATAAGGTTTTTTTTAATCATTACAGCACCGTCAAATGTCAGGATAACAAAGTGTAAATTAAGCCCGTTTCGTTCCCATATCAAGGGGTATTGAACTTACATAGTTACACATAGTGACTCAGCGTGCCTTGACGTCAAGTGCAAAATTGACCATGGTTTACAGTGCAATAATTACAACATACGTCGTAATTAAGTATAGCTAAGAGCACGCGAAGGTTGATACTTGATGTCTTAACTTAACTCCTATTGTGTCGTTCATAAGGTTAAATGTTAAAGTTTCAAATTTGATGTACAATGAGTATCTTTTTGTTCACTGTTCATCTTCTTCCTGGTGCTCGTCGACATGTATATTAGACCGGGTAGAGTGGTTAGGACTGTTACTTTAACCACCAAGTGGGTCCAGGACAAGCATTTGTTTGCATGAACATGTCTATTTGTCCTGTTCTGGGCGTTTTTAAGAGCGACACGGCGCATCATAGCAGCCCGTTTGGGGCAAATTCACCTCACAGAAAACCCCAGCTAAATAACAACTGATAAAATAATTGGTATGCAGTGCTTGTACCAACTGTAATTAGTAAGATTAAAAGAATTTATCTTAATTGAAGTTCTTTTATAATTATACGGTGCTCCTTGTTTGCCTTTGCTTTCGTTTGGTTGTGCTCCTGCTTATTAGTAACCTCACTTACTCAGGTTACTAATAAGCTGCTGAGGAGTTAGCATAGCGGCGGAGGTAACGCGCGAGCTATATTGCTTGTATTATAAGCGTACATAGGCCACAGTGACCACTCTACATCGGGCGTGCGTGCCGTATACATGCATGCCTCCCGCTGTTGCATAAAGAAACAGGAAAGTTTTGTTGGTAAATTGAGTGTAGTTCAGCTAAATACGTAGGCGGCCGGTGGATGCAAAAATTAATCAAATTATTATATATATTTAATTAATTACAATTGTAATCTAATGCACGTTACAATTGCTCGATGTAAGGAACAAAAGTGACTTAATTAACTCGGTGCAGACTCGAACGCGGGTCTTGGTTGGTCTCGCTGCACTTGCATCGTTGCCGGCTTTGCGGGATTCCAAGGAGCGTTGCACTTCCGTAAACGCTGACCAGCGACACCTAGAGCTACGATACGTAACTAGCTATTCTGGATACCCCATGTTGACATATTATGCATGGGGTATCTAGTCTTACTAGGGATTTTTTGCAGGGTCTAAAGGACTCTGGTCTATGTGCTTCCAGTTCCACTGGATATAATTTTGTATAAACTTTAAATATTTGTGCCTCCAAACAATTACGAGTTTAGTACCGCTGAACTCTTCGCCTTACCAAAGACAAGAACAAGTACGCAAAGCTGACGGCCAACCTTCTTTAATAGAAGAGACTTAAATATTTGTGAATATTATATTATATGTAAATAAATATGTGACAAATTATTCTCAAAGGAGTCACAATGCCACTTTCGACGAGACTGTTGCTTTGCTATAGACATTATCTTATCCTGTTAGGCTTGCTAGAGAGTTATGCGGGTCGCCTAAGGTGTTCTATACACATCCGATTTGTCATTTATACGGCATAGTCGCAGTGGAACACGAATGTACACACAGTGACACCTTAAGCTAGACTGTTTGACCGTTGTACCTTTCTTATGGCGCACGCAATAAGAGTCAAAAAAACAGGTGTGGCTGTGTGCTTCGTAACGACTCAACGTGACGGGACGAGCTCGAGCTCAAGGTGGCGCAGCGGTTAATAAGCCGACTTTGGCACCAACGCTCGTGGGTTCGATTCCCACACAAGATAAAAATGTGTGTGCATGAACCTGCACTGTGTCCTGTATTGGGTGTTTTAAGAAAGGTAGGGCGCATCAAAGCAGCCCGTCTGGGGAAGTATCTCCACCTCACAGGAAACCGCAGCCAAATAAGAACTCTATGGAGGGTTGTTGTGTTCCTACGTGTGAGCGAGGTAACCAGTAAGGTCCTAAGGAGATGCTGTGTTAGCAGCAGTGTTGGCATCGCGTGAGTTATACTTAATGTATTACAAGCGATCATAGGCTACGGTAACCGCTTTTCATCAGGTGGGTCGAATGCTTGTATGCTTCCCGACGTTGTATAAAAAAAGAAAAAAAAATGCGAGTAACTTATACTAAAAGAAATTTTTATAATGCACAGAAATTATCTCAAAATGACCGACTGTATCCACCGATTTTGTTATCATCAGTTTTTTGATTTATATTTCACTATGGAAGCAAGTTTAAAGACGTATTCACGACAAAATAGTGCTGTTAGTGTCTAACATGGCTTGTCGCTGTGTGTACATGTGGCTACATGACCCAAGGGTATAGGTAACTACGTTTATGTTTTGTTATAGGAACAACTTTTGTGTACTACTCGCATTACCACTGTGTATTGTGTGCTTACGAAGTGTGCCACGATAGTTCTTTTTATGCAACGGTGGGAGGTATACAAGCATACGGTCGACCTGATCTAAAGTGATTACTGTAGCATATGAACGCTTACTATACCACCTCTACTTCTAACACAGCAGGAGCTAACCTGGAGGCTTGTTATGTTCTTGCGAGTGAGTGGGGTTACCAGTAAGCTCCTAAGGAGTAGCTGTTTTGGCAGCAGAGGTACCATCACCTGAGTGATACTTAATGTGTTGCAATCGTTCACAGGCTACGGTAACCGCTTTACATCAAGTGGACCGTATGTGTGCCCCCCGAAGTTGTATATAAAAGGAACTTCTTAGGAGCTTACTGGTAACCTCACTCACTCGCGGGAACACAACAAGCCTCCAGGGAGTTCTTATTCGGCTTTAGTTTTCCGTGAGGTGGAAGTATTTCCCCAGATGGGCTGCTTTTAAAAACATCCTGACCGAGATAAACAGACATGTTATCTCACCGCCAGCGAGTCCGTCAATATGATGATGCTTCTTATCGCACACCATAACTGACCTAAATCCTTTATGTCCCATTCATCCAGGATCCAACAACCACGCATGCTGGGCTTATTCATCGGGTACTTCAGCCAATCGCAACGCTTTCTTATGCACGAACAGCTGGTGCTACTTCGTGACCAATATGTGCAGGCGAAATTGCGATCTAATATTAACAGCACACGAAAGTGAGCAAATCTGCTCAAATATGTTATCTAGATGTTATGATATTATGTTTGTATATATTTTTGGATCTCGGCAAGCATGGGAGGGAGACGAAATTCATAGTAGAAGTGGTCGTACGATTGTTTGACTGTCATAAACAATCACAAAGAATGGTGTTTCTGAAGAATTCAATTCAAATACTCGGATGTTTTCATAAAGGTTCACTCATGAAATAGATTCCTTCAGCATTTTCTTCATAAATACGAGGGCAATCAGTGACTTTCTGAATAGAAGATATTTTTATTTCTTACTTATATTTCTTAACATAGACTTCTTTTAGCTCGATACATTTAGTCCAGCGTTATTCCAAATTTTTATTCCTTCCAAATAATAAATAGGTCCTCTGCTGCTTTTAAAATAGACGTTTGTTTCAGTGATTGCATCTTCATTCGACCTAAGTCTTACCGCACAGCCATTTATTTAGGTTTGGAAACAGGAAGTATTCGTAAGGGGCTAAATCTGAAATGCTGCTTAGTTTATAGCCCAATTTATGGATTTTTGCCATGGTCACTAAACACATCATGCTCACTCATGCATTGTCTTATTGGAACACTACTTTTTTCTTCGCCAAGTGTGTTCGTTTCTGCTTTTAATTAATATCAATATTTGTGTAAAATGTGATGTACCCGCTCAATTGGGATGCCTACAGACTCATTCACTTTACACATTTTCATTCTCCGATCGTCCAATATCATTCCATGGATTTTATCGACTCTTTCAGGCATGACGACCTCTTTTAGGCGGCTTGAGCCTTCAGAATCACTTGTGCTTGTGCGACCACAACGGAACTTAGTAAACCATTGAAATTGATCGTGCAGATTCCCCATAGTATTTCTCAAGCTTTTTCTTGGTTTCGGCGATTGTTTTTTAACCAAAAATGCACACAAAATCCACTTTTGTCAATTTTCGTTAAAATTCACGAGATTGTCTGCTTTCTTGAGCTGTCAAAAACAAACTAAATGATGCAGGTTGCACAAACTTTGACTGTGGTCTATTCATAGATTGCAGTTGACGGGAGCAGTGTTGCATTTAAAGTTACTACGCGAGAAATTCAGAAAATCACTGACTTATCAAACATGCTATGTGTGTCCTTATGATCTAGTAGATGTTATTGCCACATGCTTGCTGGGAACCGTTGTAGTTCTGATGATAAAGTAATGTATGAAAATGATAACTAATCAATTTCAGCTATGTAGTTTGGTGTACATATTTGACTAGTGATAGTTAATCTTTTAGTTTAAGTATTATTAGCATTATGTAGTAGAATGGAGTATTATAGATACTCGAGATTTGCTATTCTTGGGTACATTTTAGGGTATAAGTTATCATCCACGCCAAATCCCTTGTGGGGTTAGACAGAGGGAATCAAGCGCCACTTGACTCGGTCCTTACATTCCTCCCTTGCTTTCTTAATATTCATAGCTCTTCTCATGCACGCTCGCCGGTTTCTAGGACTTTTGAAATCACCTTCTGTAAAGACACGATCAATTTGGTCATGGTAAGTAACTTGGCCTGCCTCGGCTCTTGCATCCTACTACTTGCACGTTTTATATCTGTTTCTTATTTTTTTCTTCCTGCATACTTTCTACAACTCTCAAATCAACTCTATTTCTAACATCATAATTGCGAACGAGGTCTATACGTGGCATAACGACACAAATTTTGCGCAATGCTCTCATTTCGACCGCGTTTATTCTGCTTTCATGTTCATCTATATTATATACCCAGCTCTTGCTACTAAATTATCTTCATATTTATAGCTAAAATCTGTCTCACCTGCATGTGGCGTACTCTGCCTACAGACAAAGGAGGTAAAAGCAAGGTAGGGTGCAACGGTATTTAGTAAGCAGACTGACTGGGGAAGGAATCTGAGCATACACACAGAATTCGCAGCCAGGGTTATTGTGTTCATAAAATGTGTATCAGGCGGATCTTATCCTTGTTTGTTGCCAGACGTAAAAACAATAAATTTGCGTTCTACTTTTCCCTAGGGTTATCCCGTTTCCTAATCCATTAGGATTGGCAGGGTGTCCGCGAACTAAGTCTTTGAATTTGGCGAGCATACCGAATTGAATGACGTGGAGCGATTGCCGCCAGATCTCCACAAACCAGTGAGAAAATCAGACCCTTTCATATAGGTAATTTATTGAACGTGCGAGTATCATTGCGATGTTTTCCTTCACCGCCGACCAAGTGATAATTACAAAAATATACAAAAATGCGACAATACGAATTTAGTGGTACATTTCTATACAAAGATTCGAACCAGGGACTAGTCGTTTAATAGGCTGGTTCGCAATCCACTAGGCCAGGAGTTCCTAACCAGAGGGGTATGCCCCCCTAGGGAGATATCAAGGGGGGCGGAATATCTTTTTCTCGGCTATTCAAAGCAATTAAAAATAACAACCTGGACGAAGATTAGAAGATTATCGAGCTCGGTGGCGCAGTGGTGAAACGCGTTGTTACGCTACTTTGACACCAACGCTCGTGGGTTCGATTTCCACACAATACAAACATTTGTGTGCATGAACATGTCTGTTTGTCTTGGTCTGGGTATTTTCTATGTATAATAAGTATGTATTTACAAAAAAAAAAAAAAATGTATTTACGTATGTTTATCAGTTGTCTAGTATCCATAACACAAGCTTCGCTTACTTTAGGGCTAGATGGTGCTGTGTAATTTGTCCGACAATATTTATTTATATTTTATTTATTTATTAGAAAGCTGATATAGAAACTCATTTGCAATCGCTGGAAGACGAACTTCGCCTATAGTATTAAGACATTAATTCAGAGTCTCCTATATGGCACATGACCAGAAATCCATTTTTTGTAAATGTCTCCCAATTACCGAAGAAGTTCAAGAAGAATTTTATGTCATGAAAAAATTAAAAGGGGGGCGTGAAAATATTATTTATAGTCCAGGGAGGCTCAACAAAAGAAAGGTTGGGAAACTCTGTACGAGGCTGTCATTGCTTTAGTGGGTACTTAATTAACGTGAATTTAATAGAGTCTATTTGTACTTCAACACATTGCTCATTACCATTCATTAGCATCAATGTGGCGCGCTGACTACGGTCGACCAATACACAAGTCAATAAACTACTTGACGGCGCGTGAAGGCACCCCACGCTCATGAAAAAAAAGCTGTTTTATCGCCTGAATATCTCAGAGATTCGCGCCTACTGACCAATGGAAGAATATTTTATTAACCAATAAGCCGATAAGTGTCGCGATGTTGTTACACAAACTAACCAATAAGAGCTGCGTATTCTATGGACAAGTCTAAGATCATGTCGGACATTTGACTTGATATGTCACACTTATATCGGTCACGGTTGGGAACACTAGGCACGAAGTAGTTGACGAATATGTCTACCTAGGAGAGGTTATTCAGTTACATGAAGGAAATGACCTAGATATCCGCTGAGGTAGATATTAAATATTTTTTTTATATACCACTAAGGTGACAATCAAGCATATGGCCTGCCTGATGGTAAACAGTCACCGTAGGCTATGGACATTTGCAACACCAGGGTGTCACTCATAACTCAACCGACCTTCTAAAAACCTCTTCACGCATTTCTTGAAGAACTCATAATAGTAACTCAATTTTGGGTTACCCGGTGAATTGGGTTACTACGTAATATCAGTTCGCCATAGTTTATTTCCGTTATGACCAGAGACTGTATGCGAAACCAATTACGCGCCTACAGTCATCTCTTTGCCACAAACACTAACGAAACTAGGGAAAACCACGCATCATTTATCTGATAGGTAACGTGCATAGTGTAACAAAATGAATTCCACAAACTTTGCAAGGGTAATGTATAATTGTACCCATTACGAAGAACATACACATTTAGTAAATAAAGTAGTCACGAAAGGTCTACGGCCATACTAAGAGAGGTAGAGCGCGTCAAAGCAACCCATCTGGCGAAGTACATCCACCTCACAGAAGACCGCCGCCAAATAACTCCGTGGAGGGCGTTTTGTTCCTGCGAGTGAAGGAGGAGTTACTGTGTTAGCAGCAGAGTGATACCATCGATTCCATGGCGAAAAGAAAAAATATTCAAGATAATTTACTTACGGGGAGCTACAAAATAAAAATAATTCACATCTGTATTGCAATACATCTTATTCGCAATCATTATGAATAAAATATCAAAATCTTTAATGGAATATTAGGGTTGAAGCGAGCCATAAGGCGACTCACTTTGGCGAGGGTTTCCAAATTCACTTGTTATGTTCTTGGATTTATGCACCACAAATCAGAACAGTAACAGTAGACTGCTCCTGCGAGAAGTGGCTTTCTACTTTTCTCTACTTTTTCTTTTGCAGTCTACTTTTAACTTTTTCGTTTTAACTAACCTCTCTCAGGGGCGCCGAAGTGCGATGTACAGTCGAGAAGATTTTCACTTTTACCTTAACCTTAAGGCTTTGGTTATTTTTTTTATACTACGTCGTGAGGCGTACAAACATACGGCCCACTTGATGTAAAGCGGGTACCGTAGCCTATTAACTCTTGCGATATATTAATTGTCACTAGCGCGATGCCTCCTCTGCTGCTTACACAACTCCTTGGGAGCTTACTGGTGACTTCACTCTCATGCAGGAACACAACAATCCTCTAGGGGGTTGTAATTTGGCTGCGGTTTTCTGTGAGGTGAAGGTATTTCCCCAGAAGGGTAGCTTTGATGCGCCCTACCCCTCTTAAAAAGTTTCATTCATTTATTTAGTTAGCTTCAGAAGCGCCGCGAAGATAATTTACTTATCCATACTTTCGTATGATCCACACATGAGGTACCTATTGCTACAAGGGGTTCGACTGGTGTCATAAAGTTTCTTAGTTTCATCTAAGACCAGTCGGATAAGCACGAGTCGCCTTATCTTTAATTCGAGGTCGTATGTTCTCCTCACACAATGGGGACGGCGCTTCACTGCACTCATTACTTATATGCCATTACTTGTTTCAACTAAGCTAAAATGTTTGTATTAGGAGTGGCTCACGTCGGTGGATACCTGTACCTAGACGGTAGCCTAATTGCGATCGTCATCAATCATGAAAGTGCAAAGAATTTGACTCGCTTTCTCTGAAGAATTACTTTTTTTTTGAAGAAACACTAATTTAGTGACCATCAGTATACCGATTATTATATTATATTAGATTAGAATACTAAATTGGTGCGACATGCTGTGCGTGGCGATAGCTTAGCTTATTAATGACCTCTCAATAGAAGGAAACATGTTAGGTTATAATTTATACTGAACTAACAGTGCCCTTACCAAAGGAAGAGTTTATACAAAAGTCGTCTGCGTGGGTACCTCTGTCTCACCTATTTCTACCGCCAAGCCGCTATATTTATATATCTATGTTCCGGTTTGAAGGGTAAGATATGGCGGAGAAATTACTGGGTACTGTGACGAAACTACCGTAGATCACAAGATTGGCAGCGCGCGAGTAACATCGCCGTGGTGTTGCGAGCGTGAATAGGCTGCGGGGATCGCTTATATTCTGATGCGGACCGCATGATTGTTTGCTAATCTAGTTGTATAAAAAAACCCTAAAGTATCACCATTTTAAAAAAGTAACTTTAATAATTGGTTTAAATTATGTAATATCACGCTTAAATAAATCAAATCAATATTTCATATCAATCTGATAGATAGGTCGATATTTAACACGTAGACTTTTTAGCTTGTTCATTAAAAAGTATACATTTTGTTATTCATACTCGATTTTCATACAAATTTTCTATATGTGACATGTCCGAAACCACGAACCGTGCCTCTTCTGATCACAGATACTTTCGGATTACGAAAAGCGAATTCAAATCGTATTTCTATAAATAGCCAAAGACTTCCATGTTTATCAACCGATTATCTTTTTGTTTAGTAGCAAAATGTGGTTATGTCACGTAACAATGTATTGGACACGAAGTACTCGTATTAAATAATACATTTTTGCATTGTAATAGTAATAACAACCGAGAATTGTTACGAATAGTGTACAAAGGCAGTGTGTAGTTTGTTGTTTAGTTATGTATAAAGTAATGTGGGTCATTTTTAATGTCGGATAAATGTCTTTGTCGTCGAGTAAATTTTGGTTTTAAATTACATTAAGTATGAGTGATTTTACCACTCATACTTAATGTAATTTTTTGTGGTTTGAATTTACCATGTGAACAATTCGTATGTATACTTTGATCTTGGGGTATTTGGGACGTCTTACACGTCAACTCTTTGGTTGTTAAAGGCTGGCCGCCATATTTATAACAAAATTTAACTTCGCCTGCTCCTGGTGCTCTATGCCCGTGTTAACAGCAGTGATCATTCGCCCGGACGGGCCGTCCTTCGAATGATTCTTGTTTAGTTAATGCGTGGATACGGATCTCGCTTCAGCCGAAGGGGTTTAGTGCATACTCCGTAAGTGAGTGTCTACTCCGTGAGTAGCCTCAACTGCGTGAGGTCAGTGTTTTAAGGCCGGCCGTAGTTTATGATTTTACCTGCATTACCGCTATCCACATTAGTAATAGTGTATTTTTATTCCTAGGATAGCTCAGCCAGTGTTCCTAGGCAAACTGGTGGAGTACTACAGTCCTGGCCAACATACGGTGAACCAGAATGAGGCGTACTTCTATGCAGCCGGGGTGGTAATCTGTTCAGCACTGAACGTTTTCATAGTACATCCGTATATGATGGCCATATTACATATGGGCATGAAGTTCAGAGTCGCCTGCTGCTCGCTTATTTACAGAAAGGTGAGTGACACAGTTGTACGTTATACCAGTATCGCTAAAGTGACTTTGTGAATGATACAACGGACGATTAACCACATGATTGATAAATATTCTGTAAATTATGAAAAATTGACTATGCATGTATGTATGTCACCAGATCCTTGGCGGGGTAAGCAGAAAGAACCGTGCACCTCTCGCTCGCTTATTTAACATTCATAACTCTTTTCGTGCAAGTACGCCGTTTCCTACGGCTCCTGACATCTCCAAAACACTATCAATTTGTTCATGGTAGGTGAGAGTCTTGGTCTTTCTCGGCTCCTACGTCCTTCCTATTTTGCATTGTATATCTGTTTCGTTATTCTTTCATCCCGCATTCTTTCTACATGTCCGAACCAACGGAGCATGCCTTTTCTTATCTTAACACCGGCAGGCCACCTCTTGTAGACCAATTCTCTTTCATACACCATCTTGCGATCTTTGTCAGCAAGCATTACTATCTTAATTATTTTACTTTCGTTCTCTCTCTGCTATACCCAGCTTTCACTTCTATAAGTTATGGTTGGGATTAACACCGCGTTGTGGACTGTGTGATCTGGCTTAAAGTTCGACTACCTAGAAGTTTACCCATTCACATTGTACCCTGCACTCACTCGTCTCTCATATCCGGCGGTGTACCTTCCATCCCTGCTTAAAGTGCTTTCAAGATATACGATTGCATATCTTAGCACTGTAAGTCGGGACTTGTTCCAACCCTACATCGTGTTCCTTCTGGTTTCCTCTCCTAAAATTAAATCTCTGTGTATTCTACACTGTTCATGACGGCTGTTGTTGATATTGAATACCATATCGCCAACCGAGCATTGTGATGTCGCTATGTTACTCTGAATACAAATCACAATGGCCTGCCTAACGGTAAGGGGCTTAGTTTGTAAATATGCAAACAAGGTGCAAATAGAAATACAATTGTGAAATTTTCGTTTCTAGTCTACAAAATCTCGCAATAAGTCGCAGAATGTATTTTTTTATTGCAGTGTTATCTTGTCTGATGGAAAACGTAGATGTGGTCCTAATTCTAGGACGTTTATCACTAGTTTCTGACTATTTCCATTGTGAGTGCTAGTATAAGTGACATTTCACGCCCCCTTAAAATACCCAGTATTGCAAATTACACATCTCCATAATTCAACAAAATATATGTGTCCGAACCTTTTGAGTACGTGATGCTAGCGTCAGTGTCCTATTATTACAATGAACTTGTGATAGTACGAATTTTTCTCTGACGCTTTCTTTCATAGAAACATTCGTGCCGGGCCGCTTTCACAGGAAGGAAAAAAAGGAGGTTGTTACTACAAGTAATATGCAAGGCATCAAGGCAGTTAGAGTTTGTTTATATAGTCGAATCGATATAATCTGGACCGCCAAATATTTAAGAGACCTAAAGTCATTTTAAAAGAGGTAAGCGCACCAAGCAACCCGTCTAGGGAAGTACTTCACAGAAAACCGCAGCCAAATAACAAGTCCCACGAAGGTTAAGGAAGGTTCCTGTGAGTAAGTGAGGTCACCAGTAAGCTCAGTACTTTGCGATATATTCAGAGATAATTTAATCCAGTTTACCATATCAGTTATATTTCAGTAACGAGTTACTTATTGATTTCGATACACTTTGCGCTTGTGATTAGCTCTAAAATAAAATTTATGAAGTGCCGAATTTCACTTAATTTATATAGCGGCATCGATAATACCACGACGACCATTTATAAAGCAGAATATGACAGATAAATACGCGTGAAAACATAACGCTAGCTCTCCTAACGCTAGCACAATCAGTAAAACAACTTACCCCTCGACAGCTTAATAGCTTGCGGTACATTCAGAACTAGACTGAGTCGGTTTATCTTATCAGTAATATTTCGGTATCGAATTTGTTTATTGATTTCGCTTGCGGCAAGTTCGCTACACAGGAAACCCCTCTGTGCGTTCTCAGTTTGTGGTAGACCGAAACGTTTGACGTGTGAACACATAGGTATTATATAGTTTACGCACACCGTACGGTAAAATATGATGCAATAAATAAAATCGATTCGCTTATTTTCATACATTTTCACGACATTAGAAACTGTTATTATTAAAAATAAAATATAAACTTACGAATAAAAAGTGACAACGACTTCTTTGAAGTTGACGCCATCTGATTAGTTCTTTTGTTTCAACTGGCGTTAGTTTAATTAATAGATCGATTTCACTATTTTATTTAAAAGATTTTATTCCATTTGTAACTATCACTTACTCGGCGGTGAAGGAAAACATTGTGAGGAAACCCGCAAACACAAGGAATTATATTTCAGACGACGTGTGACCAAATCCGTGTTTTGACTTTTCCTCTGGGTCGCTCCATGTAAAAATCAGTATCTTCGCCAAATCTTTAGACTTAGGTAGCTGACCCCGCCAAAAAGAAGGAGAAGGTTTTATTCCATATCTTTTTAATTCAAATCAAATCTTCATATCTTCATCAAACGGTGAACAGTAGGTATTACATAAGATCATCAAAATGCTACCCCTATTCAGAAACGAAAATTCAAAATAGAATCATTTAACAAAACGAATACACTAAGAAAGTTCATTTTTGATAGTTTTTAATAACTGTTTAACCAAACATTAAATTTTCCTCAAAATTATGTGGACAAGTTCAAGCTAATGTCTAAGAAACTTGCCGTCTTCAGTAGAGTGAACCAGTACTTTAGCTCGGGGTAATGACTTGTGATGCACAATCTCCAATCTAACCACACAAGGAGCACTGTAGTCACCTTTGAGTGGGAGTACCAGAATACCAGATAGAACTTTGAGAATTCTCGACGATCCTAAATTTATACAGTATTAAACCATTAAGTTTAAAGACTTTACCTCCTTGTGTGTTCTAACGATTGTACAATGAGTTGTGTTTCGAAGAGTTGTTTGATATGAAGCCCACAGTTCTATTTTACGACCGCACCGCTCGCCGTCGACGGGTAATTTATCCACACACGCTGGAAACACAACAGTCGTGTATTATGCGTTTCTCTCTTTAGTTGAGAAATAACCTCCCCGCCGCGGTTTTCCCAAGAGACAATATAGCATGAGGTTCTTCAAAATATGCGCCAAGAACTTTGTTCAGGATCGACAATATACGAGAGTCATTTATCCTGACCATACGCTTGTATGCTTTAGCGGAATAAATAAAGCATATAGACGGACAAAATTAATTCAAACATTACACACTAGGTATACAATGAAATCTTGAATATTGTTCTCTTATACAGGTGAAGTCCCTCGTTAGTGACGTGAAGTTCTGTTTATAGACATGATGTAATCTTTTCAAATGCATCATGTTTTGTTTAGGAAAGTAATTATAAATTTTGACGAGCAGGATGGCTTAGTTGTGACGCACGTGGGTTCGATTTCCCATACAGGACAAACATTTGTGTGCATGAAGATGTTTATATGTCTTGGTCTGGAGGTTTTTTTACGATACCTTCAAATCAGGCCACATGATATTTGCTATGAGATCCTAAACTACTGTGACATTGTCGAATGTTGAATTTCTCTATAAATTCCTTTGTTCACTAAATTATTTAGTTTACTTGTCTGTGTACACCGGAATTGGCTCTAGATCACTTGAACCATCGTCGAGTACTATGCAGCCTGTAACTAGCGAGGATTTGTCCTACTTGCATTAAGATATAATATTTACAATGAAGGGTTACTGAACATTATGAGTAAACCCGGTGGAAGACTAGACAAGGTGATCAGTGGCTAGGCTGTGTGCAAGGCGTAGGTACGAGTAATTTTGCAGGCCAAAAACCAGTAAAGTCAATAATTTTAAAAGAAAGAATGAAACGCCACCAGATTTAACCAAAACCTATCAGGAAGGTACGATAAAGTAATGTGCGAACTTATAGAAAGAGAAACAGTTTAACAAGTTACGTATTTATTCTTTACAGTCGCTTTCAGACACAATTAATAGGAAACAAATTATCTTTCATATGTCTACATCCTACATGGCATATTTAAATGTAATTAAAACGTAAATAAATTTCCTCTCACATGGACAACATATATTTATATATTCATCTAGTTCAGATTACATGACATTGCATTTATCTGCACTAAGCGTTTTGCTTACTAGTTTCTAATTTGAACGTCCATGTAGTGGAACTCCCCTCCTGCGATACATAGGCAATTTCATAGTTCATTTGAATTTATCCATAATTTTAGCTCCGATATTCTACACTAGATAGCGCTGTTAATAAATTATATCGCGCTGAGGTTTCGTTTTCATCAATCTGGCAAAGCGAAGCAAATAAGAACCCTACTCACAGTCCGGTTTGAGCAGCGCTCGGAGACGGTCACGGTTCGCTCCCGCTTACCGATTCGGACCCGTGCGCTACTTGTGCCATTTCCCTACAGGCTTCCGCCTAATACACACGCTTCGTTGCACGGTCTTTCTCAAGACCCTCTGCAGCTCGTGTCCCGAGGTACTGTACGGTCTATATAGACCCACTGCAGGCCCGTCTCCAGCGGATATTAGCCCGGCTAATTTTTCGCTGACTTCGAGTGAGGTTGAAGTTCTTTTCAGAACTTGCCTCAGTAGAAAAAGTTTCTAAGGAGCGGTCTGCAAATCCACACGATTTTAGTGCGGTCGGCTTGTGGAAAACGTGTCGGCAATTCACGGTGAGTTTGTCGTACGAAAGTGCGGCATCTCACTAGGTTAGCAGTCAAACGTGAGGTACTCGCCTTGTGAGCTAGCTCCAAGGCAGAGGAAAGCGTAGCTGACCACCTCGCTGCTTCGGCAGTGGTGAATTTGCGAACGTGCCAACAGAGCGAGTCGTAGCGTTGACCCGTACGCTAGCCTTTCCCCCTCTGGGAACGGCAAGTCATTCGGCTGGGACTGGGACCACTGGCCTTGGGGGCTACCCTCGTCAACCCCAGTTATCGGTTAGGTAGTTAAGTTTCTTAGTTTTAAGACTAGGTACTCAAACCGGTGCACAATAAGACTGGCACCGGTCCACACACACTAGGGACTTAGGACCCTCCTGGCCTATACCCGGCCGGGAGGTTAGGCTTTTCACGCAGGGTACACACCGCCCGAGTGTACCCCTCGGGCGGCCCTTCACCCCCTCAGGTAGGCAATGTCTGCCATGGATCCCCGGCTGGATCCAACTACGCAGCTTCATATGCTGCGTAGGTACGTGGCCTCGATGGCCCCCGACCTATTAACGGGGTTCGGCACCTGGTGCCGAACAAACCCCGCACCCCCCGCCCCTCAGGCAAAAACCCCAGCGACCACTAAGGTCGCCCCCCCACCCCCGCCCCCGGCCCCTCAGGCCAAACAAACCAAGGCCCCTCAGGCAAAATCCCCCAAGGCCCCTCAGGCCTCGTCGCCCGCTAAAGCCACTCAGGCTAAAGCCGTTAAGGCCCCTCAGGTCAAACCGAAGGAAGTCGCACCTGCGACTACCAAGGCCCCTCAGGCCACCCCCGCTAAGGCCCCTCAGGCCGCCACCGCTGTTGCCTCTTGCAGCAGCGCCTCTCCCGTCCCTCCTGCAGCCCCTTCAGGACCACAGGAGATGGACATAGATCAGGGTGCAGCTGCAGCTGCAATCATAACGGGGCCCACCAGCTCCTTGTCCGACGACGAGTCAGACATAGAGTCCATTATTGACCCCCTTACGGAGGCCAAATGGACCACTGTCCCGGAGAACCGGAAGCGGAAGCCCCGCTCCAGTGACTCCCGTCCCGCAAAGGCCGCAAAGGGTAACACCGGAGCGGCCCGTCCCTCTTCGCCAACGGTGCACTCGCAAGAGACACCGAAGGCCAAGCTCCCGCCGCCGATCACCATCCGTGACGGAAAGGTCTGGGAGCGACTCTACGCGGTCGATCTCCCCGCGAAAGAGATTCGCCTCACAAGGGCAAAGTCGACCCACCTTGGCATCAGCGTCACGGTGGCAACACCCAACGACCACCGAAAACTCACGGGCCTCCTCCGAGAGCGGCGCGTGGAGTACTTCACGTACGCTCTCGAGGAGGAACGTGAACTTCGCGTGGTGGTTAAACGCGTCCCCACGTCGCTGTCACTAGATGGCATAACCGAGTCCATTAAAGGACAAGGAGTCCCCGTCCGGTCGGTACACCGGATGACCCGCAACCACCGCAAGGATGGCGAGCCATATAATATGGTTATCTGCCACCTTCCCCTTACCCCCGAGGGTAAGAAGATCTTTCAGATCACAAATATTTGTGGTCTCTTCGACATCGAAGTCGAACTCCCCCACAAACGTGGACTCCCAGGGCAGTGTCACAACTGCCAAAATTACGGGCACTCTGCCCGTAATTGCTTCTCGCGGTTCCGTTGCGTGAAATGCTTAGGCGATCACGAACGGGGCCAGTGTCCGCGCGACCCAGCGGTGGAGCCGCCAGCGTGCGTTCTCTGCGGCGCCGTGGGGCACACCGCCAACTATGGCGGCTGCCCTAAGGCGCCGAAGAGGCGCACGAGGCCGGCACAAGCCAAAGGGCGCTCGCACACGCGCCTCCCTCCGCCCTCCCAGAGCCAAACGGCTTACCCCCAGCTTCGGCCCACTCGGGTCCCCCAGCCATTTATTCCGGCACCCATCCCCGCAGTGTCTGCATGGGCTTCACCCAGGCAGCCTCTTGCGTCCCTACCCACACCGGTCGAACCCGTAGAGACTGCCCCAGCAGCTGCACCCCAGCAGACTCCCCCTCTGGGAGGACGCAAACCCCATTTGACGGACATAGTGTTTGACATGGCGAGTAAAATCGACATGTCAGAGCTATTCGTCCTAGCCCGCGAGCTACATGACTTTCAAGACACTGGAGTGGGAAACCAATTCCAGATCGTCTGCAAACACATCGCTGTGTTTGAGTCCATCATGGACTATCGCGCGCCTGCCCACCTTCGGCGCACAAACCTCTCCCAACAATAATGGGTTCACGGAATCAAAGAGTGAAACCACGCTCCCTTTCCCTTGCGTTCTATAACGCAAACGGCCTTGCGTGGCAACGGGATGAAGTACGCCAGTACCTAACCGACCACCAAGTTGATATCCTCCTAGTGCAGGAGACCCTTTTGAAACCATGCAATCGCGACCCGCGCATTGCAAATTACAACGTCATCCGTAATGATAGAGAGGGCCGCGGGGGCGGAACCCTAGTCTATTACAAAAGGTCCCTGCACTGCATCCCACTAGAACCCCCATCTCTCGAAAACCTCGAGGTCACCATCTGCAGGCTAGGGATGACCGGCCATCAGCCGATCAATATCGCGTCCGCGTACCTCCCCCCGAGCAAGCGTATCCTTCAGAGCGACTTGCAAGCCCTCTTTGCCCTAGGAAACTCCACCATTCTGGCTGGAGATTTCAATAGTAAGCACATCCAGTGGAATAGCCACTCGTCTTCACCAAACGGCGTAATCCTAGAGAGCCTACAGGACTCCCTAGGATTCGCGTCATAGCTCCCATGTCTCCCACCCACTATTCCGCAACAGTGGGACACCGCCCGACCGTTCTGGATTTTGCACTTCTAAAGAACGTAGCCTTACGGATGCGTTCAATCCAAGTGCACACAGAACTTAGCTCTGACCACCGGCCAGTTCTGATCGAGTTCGGGCTACCAACTGACTCACCGACAGACGAGGACACCAGACGGGTAACGGACTGGCGAAAACTCAAAAGAGTGCTCGCACAGACTTCCACACCCGAGCTGGAGCAAGTACCCGAACAGATTCTCACAAACGACGAGACCGACCTTGCGATCGACGCCCTCACTAGCCACTTGCAAACGGCAGCTAACAACTGCTCCAGAGAGGTTTCAACGGCCGACTTAGCTCGGCGTTGGGAACTCCCTGCTTATTTGCGAGAACTAGTGTCGGAAAAGAACGCAGCGACACGCGCCCGTGACTCTTGTCCCACCGAACAGAACCGTTCTCGGATGCGCTATTTACAACGCCAAGTAAAGAAGCGCATCAAAGAGTTCAGGGATGAACGGTGGGCCAACTTTGTTGGAGAAATTAAGCCCTCGCACACGGCGTACTGGCGAGTTGCTAAATCTCTCCGTTCCGACCAAATAACCCAATGCCCTCCCCTGACCCGACCAGACGGTACGATAGCGTTCGATGATGACGAAAAGGCTGAATGCTTTGCAGACAGCCTGGAGAGCCAATGCTCTCCTAGTCTAGAACCAACCGACGACGAACACGTTCAGATGGTTGACTCCGAGGTGGAACGAATCCTCGCGACACCTCCCACGATCCCCCTCGAGCCTACAACGGTTGAGGAGGTCCAAACGATCATCAGGGACCTTCGGAGCCGGAAAGCTCCCGGAGCTGACGGCATCACGAACTCGGTCCTCAAACTCCTCCCAGGCCCCCTGTTAGTCCTTCTCGTGGCGATATTCAACGCCGCTCTCGCGAACTGCAGATTTCCAGACTCCTGGAAAGATGCAGACGTAGTTGGCATCCCCAAACCAGGCAAATGCCTGAAGAACCCCGCCTCTTACAGGCCCATTAGTCTCCTCAAATGCCTGGGGAAAGTCTATGAGCGCATCATAGCCATTCGCCTCAAAAAGTTCGTCGAACTTAGAGGCCTTCTCATAGACGAGCAGTTTGGGTTCCGTCCCAAACACTCGGCAGTCCACCAAGTGCACCGCATCACGGAGCACGTCCTCTCCAACTTTCAAACAGGGCGCCATACCGGTGCCCTGTTTTTCGACGTCGCGAAAGCGTTCGACAAAGTCTGGCACAATGGCTTAATATATAAGCTACACCAAATGGAAGTGCCAGACAGTCTCGTGCACATCTTACGAGACTACTTGTCGAATCGCTCCCTCCGCGTCAGAGTCCACGGCACTCTCTCGAGGCCGCACCCTATCCGAGCCGGGGTCCCTCAGGGCTCCGTGCTCGGTCCTATCCTATACACGTTGTACACCAACGATGTTCCCAAGACTCCCTTCGTGGAGTTAGCCCTCTTTGCCGATGATACGGCACTTTACACTTCCGAACGAGCCAAATCCAACATATCGGATAGGCTCCAGAGAGCGGCTAACGCTCTAGGCGAATGGTTCCGACGTTGGCGAATCGAAGTGAATCCAGAGAAAAGTGCCGCTGTGTTCTTTTCTCGGGATCCACGAGGTCTTACGAGACCAGATTCCCAACATAGGACCGTGAGCCCCATCTCATTGTTCGGCCGACCCATCCCATGGGTCGAGAAGGCCAAATACCTAGGTGTCATCCTAGACTCCAGAATGACGTTTGGACCTCACATCACCGCTGTTAGGAACAAAGCCGCGTTCTATCTAGGCCGGCTCGGTCCGATATTCAGGAATCGTAGAATGTCACTTAGAAATAAGTGTACACTCTACAAAGCCTGCATCCGCCCCGTTCTCACATACGCCAGCGTAGTGTTCGCACACGCTGCGCGCTCCCATCTGGCTAAGCTCCAGATTATCCAAAACCGGTTTGCCCGTAATGCAACCGCTGCCCCTCACTATCTCAGGGTCGCAGATCTCCATCTCGACCTTGAACTCCCTTCCATCATTAGTTTCATGAAGAAAGCGTCTAGACGCTACTTCGAAACTGCCTCTCAACATCCCAACCCATTGATAGCCCGGGCTGTCAATTACACCCCGCGGATCGACGCCCGGGGGTTTCGGCGCAGACCGCGGAATTCACTCTTTGATCCCGATGATCGCATTACTGTTGCGAACGCCCCCTACCTCTCCCCCTCCAACCCCAACACTCCAGACACACACCGCGCTCGGCGGCTCCGGGCGCGAAGAGTAAGGACTTCTGCGCGATACACCAGGTACCGGTAGCCCACGGTACCTGGGCGCCTCTCTCTCCGACAGGCCCTTAAGGCACGAACCCGCGTGTTCGATTTGTTTCTCCAGCGACGTCCTGAGCCGAGGTCCGACCCCTCTCGGGGGCCCTTAGGCTGTCGCTTAACTTTGTTTTTCAGGCTGTGGCGCCTCACGCCCGCCCTCTAGTCCGGTGACGTAGTGACAGCCCAACCGGGGCTAACTACATAGTCAGGTCAAAAAAAAAAAAAAAAAAAAAAAAAAAAAAAAAAAAAAAAAAAAAAAAAGAACCCTACTCCATTCCGGTGACGTAGTAACAGCCCACTCGGGGCTAACTACATCGATAGGGGAAATATCAATTAATGTATGTGACATCATAACACGAGATTTCAGGAGAGCCAAAAAACGTTTTTTTTTTGTTCATCCTTCAGTATCTTTTTATAGAGAGATCCAATTTCAACAGTTTCTATGGCAAAATATCTTAGATTTTTCCCTTCATTTATGTTATAAACGTTAAACTTGATTGTACCTTACATTGCCAAAATTTTACAATGTGATACGTTACATGCGATGTAAGGGATATCCATTAATAAAAAATGGTATTAATATTAGTGTAACTGACAATTTTATACTAAAGCTTAACGTAAGTTACCCTATTTTGCAATTAATGTTAATATTATTAATTGTCTTTACCTGTTTTTATACTATTTTTTATTACAAAAACATTTCAAAATAACCAATAATCATATTCTGAAACATTTGCATATTTGATGATGATTGACATAAAATTATGTATTATGTTTATTATATCAATGATCTTTTAGAATCTGATTAGTCTTTTAATAAGTTATCTAGAAATTTGACGATGAACAGAAAATGAACAGTAATAATTACTTGTTTATTATTAAAGTATATTAAAGCATACTTATTGGCTAGATAGATTAACAGTCTTTCACAGTAACTAGGACAAATCAACAATTACTTGGTCAAATTATAAAATATTATTAATATTATAAATGCGAAAGTTTGTATGTATGGATGGATGTTTGTTGCTCTTTCACGCCACGGCTGAACGGATTTGAATGTAATTTGGCACGTAGATAGATTATGATCTGGATTAACACATAGGCTACGTTATTTGACTCCACGCGGGCGGAGCCGCGGGCAGCAGCTAGTATATAATATAACAACAAACATTATGACTAACGATCAACAGTCTGTTAACTTCAAAAATGCAAAAAATACAGAGATAGGTAAGTACTCGTTTATACAAATATAACACTTTTAATATCAAAAGAGATTTAAATCTTTAAACAGTAACTAGAAAAATCAACTTATTTTTTATATTATATTCATAATTATTCTCACAAACGACCAACGTCTGTTAACGAACTAACTCAAAAAGTACGTATTTCAGACGCAGTTACAAAACAGTTAATAATGAAGTCATTTTGAAATTAAACTACATATTTTTAACGGAAGTATCGCGTGTTTTATTTATTTTGTTGAAACCTGACGTTTCGAACGCTTTGCAGCGTCCGTGGTCGCAGGAAAGACAAAGTCTTTCCTGCGACCACGGACGAATGGTTACAGGAAACTCTTATGATGTGACTTTGTACATTTGTGTGTCCGTCTGTCACAATAGCACACTTCAGCAACTACTAATGCTGACAATTAAAAATTTGGAAAAGTATTAAATACTGTTTGTCCACTTTATTACAAACGAATAATATTTTTTTTTTTGCGAGTGAAATTGAAATGGGTTGTTGAAATTTCAAAGCGCGGCTACTATTCCAAATAGGTTATATAAATATTGCACGAAAAATAGAACGATGTTTCTCGCTAGCACAGTTTTTAAAAATCGTCATAAATCATTCATATTATGCAAAATTAGTTATGCTGTCTGCTTTTGTTTTTACTATTGGAATAAGACAGTCATTGTAGAATCTAAATCTTTGACTCTAAAGTTCAAAGTCACTAATAACCCAATCGTTCTCGTATGTTGAAATTACGACTTCATTGCAGTCGGTTCTTAAATTTTGTAGTTATCTGAGGCATTTTACGCTTGTTATCATTTGAATGATAAATTTTTGTATGACATGTTTTGTATTTTTGAATAAAAGCCTTCAGAATCCGTTATATACCTTTTCCCATACATTTCGCGGTCATATATGACCACACGGGTTTCGAAGGGTTAATAGGTAATAAAAACAACGAATAAATTTAAAGAATTCCCTCTTTTTGATCTGGCTTTAAAAAAATGGATGCGAGTTCATGTGTTCAGTGACGTAGGGAAACCAACATAATTATGTATTAATAATAATAATACATCACACATAGTTTTAAGGACATCGACTATATTATTTTCCTCTTTGTCTTACAATTATAGTTTAAGTGTTGTAACGCACGGTAGGACTTCCTCCTCACATCGCCATTAGTACGTAAATACGAGCATGTGATTTTTGCGTAAGTGTAAAATATTCGTGGGAATATCGTACTTCCAAGAATAACCTCAGTTGGCTGAAATTGTTAACAGATATAATTATAGACAGGCGCTGTTCTACTGGTATATTTAATTTACACGATAATGAATGGTTTTGCCCCAATATTTGAATACTCGATTCGGAAACCTATAGTAAATATCTCGTTAATGTTAACACTTACACTTGTACAGATTCCACTTCACAATTTTATTTATTAATTATTTTTACCGACCGGTCTCGCCTTTACGGCATTATCAAGGTATTTTATATAACGTATGGCGGTACCGTATAGTAAATGTACATCATGTACAGTGGTAGGAAGAGATAAGTATACAATCATGATAAAAACAACAGCGCCATATATTACAACTATTAACTTCAGCATAACATGCCCTGTATAGTGTTGTGTAGAATTTGTATTTCTTCTCTTACTCATCAGACTAGAATAAATGTGGAAAAGCCTTTATCCTAGTCTGTTAGTTACTGGGGGCATTGTTATTAAGAGGCCTCATATGCAACAAACTTTTTGTCGATACCTTTGCATAATCAGAATAAAAATGTATGCAAGTGAAGTGAGAAGATATAACTGTCATTAGCTAATAAAGAAGTTTGAGTGTCTACTCAATTGAGTTCAATGAAATTGAACATAAACTGCTTAATAAGTGTGGTGGCACATTTCAACGCGCACAGTTTTAATTGGTTACTGGGCGGATAATTTCAAATTGCTTCGAGTTTTTTAACCAAATTGAAACATGTAGTTTTTCAACAGTTACGGTTATTATAAGAAACCCATATGTTTTTTGTAATGGCGCTGCTTGTTTATTTTGAATTAAATTCATATGAAATAAAACCAAGATAATTATCCTTATCCTAAAATTATTAACCTAAGTTTGTAATAAAAAAGTTTAGCTATAATAAATCAGCTCGTTTACTTTTCTTGATTAGATTCATCATCAACAACATCATTGTTTTCGAGTCAACAATGTTACAGTAACAATCAGTCACATTTGTAGACAAAAATTTTGTATTGCAACCGGTCACTTAAGTATAGATTGTCAACTAGTAAATAGCCTGGGTGCACTCAAAACGATCCATGCTGTTTAAATTATTCAGTGCTAGCAAGCCAATGCGATTGAATTATCTGCTGACAGTGTGTACTCTGCGGGACTGTAAATGTACTTAAATAATGTTTGCAGTCACTTCGTCTATCAAAAACAGCGCTCGGCGAGACGACTGTGGGGCAAGTGGTCAACCTGCTCTCAAACGACGTGAATCGGTTCGATGTGGCCATCATCTTCCTGCATTACTTATGGATCGGTCCGCTTGCCACCATCATCACCACGTACTTCATGTGGCTGGAGATCAGTTGGGCGGCGGTCGTCGGCGTCGGGTTCATGTTACTCTTCATACCACTTCAAGGTGATTATTTACACGTCAACGTCTGACTGCACTAGACTAAGCTGTAGGTAAAGATTGAGGAATATCATTCCTGAAATATTATTTGGAAATGGTTATTATCATCATTCCCTTAAGCTTATCCATATTCAGCGACTGTAAGTTCTTTTCTTCCATTAATTTTTGTCACCCGTTTGCTCCCTACTTCCAGTATATACATCCTTTCACCCACACATCGTGTTTTCACAGGTCTCTCTCTGCCTATGTTTAAGGCAGTCCTTTCCAGTTTTTCTTGTTATTTTGCCAATCAGCATTGTGTCCTGTGGGCCAATTCTACTAAAACACTGCAACTGCACTGCTTTGCGGCATGTATTAAAATGCGTATTGTGCGAATGCGAAGTGAAAATGCATACGTTTCATTATTCTGTTAAGCGATCTGACAGCAGTGACGTTGCAGCAACGCTGCAGTAAATGACACGTTATTCTGTTAACAAACCTACACTGCACCTGCACGTTTCCTGCAATATAATCGTATTCTGATAAAGTGTTTTGATATTTGTATAGTGGTGACAGAAGTTTTGAAGGAGTTTATTTGCTGTTTTGCTAACGTTAGTCTCAAGCAACTTTTGCGAAGTGAAATTAAGATTCTGAAGCGGTGATTTATATTACTAAATATTTGTTTTGTTTTGGGAAATGTTTGTGGGAATTTTCAGTTAGAAATACCTCCACGCCGGCAACCAAGGCCAAATCGGGTGTGAAACTATAGGAGTCAACATTAAGTGAAAATCCAATTTATTAGATTCAAATATGGTAACATGACAGGAGTTAAGTAGTTCATTTGCAGGAGACGCACAGTTGCAGCGTAGTTGCAGTGCCGCTGCAGTGCAGGAAATTTTAATTGAGCACACGTATTGGCACTGCACTATTCCTGCACGACTCAAATGACAAGCGTAAACGTGCAGCTGCAGGTTTTTAGTAGAATTGGTCTGCAGGGCGCACCATTTCCTAAAAATAAAATTTCATGTGCAAATAGCATGCAGTCAGGATGCCGCTGAAGAGGTTCTTAAAGCTTAAAACTTCCTCTCGCTGCAGGCTCGCTGGAAATGCCGACATTGAAGTTGTCGGTATTTCCAGCGGCCGACCCGACCTATGTTTTTTTTATACTATGTCGTGAGGCATACAAGCATACCTGATGTAAAGCGGGTACCGTAGCCTATTACCGCTTGCGATATATCACTCGCGCGATGCCTTCTCTGCTGCTTACACAACAACTCCTTGGGAGCTTACTGGTGACCTCACTCACACGCAAGAACACAACGACCCTCTAGGGAGTTGCTATTTGGCTGCGTTTTTCTGTGAGGTGTAGATACTTCCCCAGACGGCCTGCTTTGATGCGCCCTACCTCTCTTAAAAAAAATATGTACTAGGGGCATACCATTCACAATTTATCTGTACATATTTCCTAGTCATTTTTTACCCTTCAGTGTTCACCATATCCATGTTTTTTATGAAAAATACCATAAAATATTATTTATTAAAAATGCCGTGTAAAAACACGTTCTGTTATTTGTGGATAATCAAATTGCAAGCCATAAAAACTATTATTTTACTCTTGATATTAACGCTATTTGAAAGTTTATAGCACTTCATTAACTTGTTTGTAATTTATTTTGTTTGTTATTAGCCAATCAAATTCAATAATAGTTTTTACGCCTCGTAGTTTTACCAATGACGTCACGCATTCCGAAATCGATAAACATACCGATATAATCTTTAAACGTAGTTTTGAATACTTTTAAAGTTGATTTATTAAAAAAGTTTGACGCCATTTTTTATAGTACTAAATATGAATTATGATTAATTCAAATCACTTTTTGAAATGTTATCCGTTCACCTCTTGGGTAAAGCCGAACTGGTTTTGAGTAATTTCTTCTCTAAATTTCCTTTGTGTAATGCTTTACGCCTTTATAATTATTGCATATCCGTACATTATTTTTAAGGACGCATATTAATACTGAGCCAGACATAAACATTAACGTTGCTTTTAAAAATCGTATTTTAAATGGAATACTTGTGTATATCTCTTACACTTCTAAATAAGTTCATATTCAAGAGGAGTGTAAGGTATTGTAGCGTTGCGCAAGGAGCTATAGCAAGATAAATTCAGACAGCAACAGAAAGACCGCTAGCGTGCTGAAATGAAATATTATGAGCAATCAGCAATTCGTTTTTTTTTTTAATTAGCTTGGTACAGCTAAGTGCACGTAAAGCTTGCCACTTTGACCACTGTTATGTCGTACATAATGTGAGTTCCATTCCTTCTTCGAGTGTCAAGCGTGATCTGCTGTTTGCTGTACTCATGTACACAACTGAAGTCAATAATCTAGGGCAATTATACCTTTGTTTTCGCAAATTTTGCGTCCCTAAATTTCATTACACTATACACCACTGTTCAAATACAAAATGGAATTAATAAAAGCCAAAGGACTTACAAGCATTGTATTTTTCTATGAAGAAAAATTCGTAAATCATGTTGCGTGTATGTCATTAAATTTAAATTGACTGATTTAAACATTGAAACATTACGCTTTTTTTCGTATACCCTTTTAAATTAACTTTTTCTTTATTTTGCAGCGTATTTGGGAAAACGTACGTCCGTTTTGCGACTGAAGACAGCCTTACGGACTGACGAGAGAGTACGCCTTATGAACGAGATCCTATCTGGAATACAAGTCATCAAGATGTACACTTGGGAGAGACCTTTTGCTGATCTTGTGGCGAAAGCAAGAAAGTGAGTTGTATTAATGGTTCTTTTAAATCGTACATTATACGTTAATGACAACACAATTACAAACATGGCCAATAATAAAGCTGATAAAGTTTGTTATCCAACACGTAGAACCGAACACTTGCATCGACGCTTTCTATTTATGGGACCTAACTTGTACATAAAATCATTTAAATAAAGCAATTCTATGTATAAGTTTACAAAACGACTAAACATAAATAATACAGCTTGTGAATTGTAGAAAATGTGTAATTGTGTTTAGTGGAAAAAGCAATGCATCATACTTAACAACGAAGAAGGAATAATAAAACATATCTAAAAACATCAAATATTAAAAAGTATTTATATAAAATAAGTTTCCGTGTGCTGGTATGCCCCTACTCTCCTTTTTTAAGTATAAGTAGTTTTTTTAACTGGACGTAGCAGTGTTCCTGGACGTACCAGAGATCGGTACGTCGACTACCAGTGAAGCCATCGCGTCCAGTATGGAGATCCGAAACTACGCTTTTTGGCCAAATTAGCCTCGGCAAGTGTCCGTCAGCAATAACAACTGGATCTAAAACCTTCAGATGTAATCGACTTAACATAAATAATAAATTTCGTGGACTGTAGAATTAAAATATGTAATTGTGTTTAGTGGCAAAATGAAGCAACACATTCAATGTCACCGCGACATAACAACGAAGAAAAGACAATATATATATATATATATGAAAGTCGAATATATAAAATTATTTATATAAAATAAGTTTCCAAGTGCCGTTGTGCACACTATCTTTTAATTATACGCAATTTAAATGTAGTGTCATCAGTTAGCTCAAGGATAAGGTGTATTTCAATTCAGTGCATTTATACACATATCGACCGTGTGGCCTCGGCGTAAGAATGTGCCACCCCATCTCAACCGGTGGGTGTCGTAAAAGCGACTTTGGAAAATGTCCAGGAGACGGGCAGCAGCGTCCCCTGCGTACTTTAACTTACTGCGGTTGCCAACCCGCCTGCCAAGCGTGGCAACGATGGCAAAAACCCCCTCTCAAGAGGGAAGGCCTATGTTCAGCAGTGGACGAATACAGGCTGAGATGATGATGATACACATATATAAATACATTGAATTGAACAATGTATGCAATTTTGGCCAAAAGATGTGTCGTGCATCGTAATTAGTTGTTGCAATCTTGACCTACCTATTGTGACTAATTGTAAATATGTATGACAAAACGTTTCTCGAGCGCGAGATAATTGTACAGAGATGTTATATCTTATAAGACAATAGGTATACTGTGTGTATATGCTATCGCGGGATATCTTGGTGTTTCAAGTTTAACGCATAAAGAAATTTTTCACAGACAAATGGTAGTCTCAATCAGAACACAGTTTCATAAAAATCCATTCTGTATTTTTGTCGTGATGCGTGCACAAAGAACGGACATACGTACACACACTGTCGACAATATTATAAATCACTGTGTTGACTTGCATATCGTCCAACAGCATCACTATGTTATATGTATAGTCTGGTCTGATTTTGTCAACACAACACAGACTGACTTTACCTCCGGATTGTGTATCTCCCTAGGGATTTAACCTTATTATTAACCTTAATATTAACTTTAATATTCCTATAGTAATCGTAATCACAATGTTGTATAAAAGAATATAGGATTTTAATTTTTAATAAATAGTACAATGCATAAGCAATTGGTCTGAAAGAGAGTATCGGTGTTAAGAAAAGGCATACTCCGTTGGTTCGGACATGTAGAAAGAATGCAGGACGAAAGAATGACGAAACAGAAATACAATGCAAAAGTGGAAGAATGTAGGATCCGAGGAAGACCGAGACTAACCTACCACGACCAAATTGGTCGTGTTTTATCAGAGGGTGATGTCAGGAGCCACATGAGCCGGCGAGCGTGCATGAAAAGAGCTATGAATGTTAGAGAAGAGAGTGAAGTATGTAAGGACCGCGTCTTATGGCGCTCGGTTCTCTTCTACTCCGCAAGGGATAAGATATATTATTACAACACAATCTACAATTTATAATTATACTATTTAACTTGTAATACAATATAAATAATTTTTGCCATAGACACGAAATAAAGCAAATCCGAGCAACGTCCTACATCCGCGGCGTGCTCACCTCCTTCATAATGTTCATGACGAGAATTTGCCTGTTCTGCTCGATCCTCGCGTACGTTCTGGTGCACAATGTCATCTCCGCCAAACAAGTGTTCGTCATCACCAGTTTCTACAACATCTTGCGACAAACTATGACTGTATTCTTCCCACAGGGTGAGTTGTATGTTGTGTTTAGTTATAGCATAAATAGTCGACATAGCCAGAAATAAGCCGGCCTACAAGTAAAGCCGCGGCTCAGCAAGCCTTCTTAACTCAATGCACATAATCTCTTTCACATTTCTCTGTGTCCCTGGTATTTGTGCGTGAAAGTGAGCGCACAAAGTAAGCGAACATTTGTATGAAGCCACTACATTCACGTTCATTCTGCGCGTTGTGTACGCTTAACTGCTAACGCCTAACTGCTGAACATAGGTCTCCCCTCTAGAGTGCTATTCGTCTCGATCCTGTACCACCTGCATCCATCGACTCCCTATAAACCTCTTGAGGTCGTCGCTCCATCTAGTGGTGGGTCGTCCCACACTGCGCGCACCAGTATGGGGACGCCATTTCAGAACCTTTCTTCGCCAGCGGTTGTCGGTTCTATGTGCTATATAATCGGCTCACTGCCACTTCAGCTTACTTATTCTTTGGGCTATGTCGGTTACGTTAGTTCTACTGCGAATATCCTCATTTCTGATTCTATCACGCTGATAAAGCCAGAGCATAGCTCTTTCATAGCACGCTGAGCGACCTTTAGCTTCCCCATACGGCCCGCAGTGAAGGGCCACGTCTCAGTTCCGTATGTCATCACTGGCAGCACACTGTTCGAAGACCTCGCTCTTCAGGCATTGAGGTAGTATGGATGAGAAGAAGTTTCCCGTACGCTGTCAAGCCGAGTTGGATCCGTCTATTGACCTCTCGGTCGAAATTCGATTTTACCTAACTGGATAACCTGCCTTAGGTAAACATATTCGTCAACAACTTAGAGCTTAGTGCTTCTAACCGTGACTGGCATAGGTGTAACATGGACATTCGACATGATCTTAGTCTTATCCATCTTGAGACCTACCTGGTTGGATACACTATTGATGTCACTGAGCATAGCGCTAAGTTCCTCCAGCGACTTCGCCATGAGAACTATATCGTCAACAAATCGAAGGTGAGTGATGTATTCGCCATTGATGTTTATACTTTCCAGTCCAAGAGCAATGCTGCGGTGAAGAGTTTCGGGTATATAACATCGCCCTGCCTTACACCCTTGTGCACTTGGATCGGTCTAGTACTCTGGTCCTGTACTTGGATACACATCATTGTTGTGCTTACTGTATAAGCACTTCAACGCTTCGATGTACCGATAGTCAATTCGACATCGCTGGAGAGATTGTAGTACCGCCCATGTCTCAACGGAATCAAAGGCTTTTTCGTAGTCCACGTATGCCAGATATAAGGACAGACTATATTTCTCAGTCTTCTGTATAATCTGGTGGACGGTATGTATGTGATCTGCGGTGCTAAAGCCTTTTCGGAATCCGGCTTGTTCGGGAGACTGAAATTCATCAAGTCTGTGTGCGAGACGGTTTGTGATGACTCTATAAATGCGGCTCAGAAGCGATATCGGCTTATAATTCTTCAAAAGGATCTTATCACCCTTTTTGAAGAACGCGCTTCCGATGTTTCTCCGGAGTGTATGACGTAATTGAATAGCCTCTGAAGGACTACAAGTATCGGCTTTCCTCCCTTTTTCAGAAGCTCCACCGCAATTCCGTCCTCACCCGGTGCTTTTCCCATTATTAAGCTGTTTGAGAGCCATACAAATTTCGTACAGATTGATGACCGGAATACCTTCGGTATAGTGTCGGGCCAGTTTAGCTTTTGGGTCGTTACTAGCACTGTTGCTCGGCTATAACGACGATGTGTACAGCTGTTCATAGAACTTCTTCATCTCACTCAGAATCTCAGTCTTCGTAGAAATAATGGTGCCAGTGTTGGTATTCAGCTTCGTTATTTGACTTTGCCCAACAGACAGATCTTTGGCGAAGACTTTGAGGCCTTGGTTAGGATATATCGCCTCTTTAATACGAATTGTATTAAATTGGCGTATCTCTCGCTGTATGCCTTTGGAGACCTGCCTATTCAGCCGCCTATACTCTGGCGTGTGAGCTGAAAACTGCAACTACATTTCACGTCTCATCTGCATGAGACGCGTGTTATCTCAACTACGAGTAACACTTATTTTTTTATTAGGCATTGCTTCCAGTTTAGAAACATCATACAACTATTGTTACACAATTACTTATATTAAATAAGTAATTGTGTAATACAATAGTTGTATGATTATTATAGTATATTTAGAAAATAAGGATCAGTTTTCAGAAAACACAATAATTATTTGTTAGGGACTGAGAAAATAAAATTCTCAAAATTGCTGTAATTAAATGATATGTAAAATGATATCTTAATTCTCAATTTCAGGTATTGCTCAAGTAGCTGAAGCTACAATATCTATAAAGCGCCTCCAGAATTTTATGCTATACGAAGATACAAGTAAGCCAGTACCGGGGCTATCTGACATACAGACCTCATTTAAAGCGAGAACAGATAAAGATGAAGTAGAGAAGGTTGATTCTGATCTCAAAGTGGGTCTTCTTAAGCCCGAGATAGTTTCTAAACTTGCTGGAGCATCAGCCGAAACGCTTTCTTCCACCAAACCAGAATCGGCTACGGGAAATGGTAAGATTTTTTTTATATTATTTCCCTTGGTAGTTATTTACAATGAACATGTTAATCTTTTGTTAGTCTGGCATCCCACAACGTAGTGACAAGATGTTCATGTGAAAATTTAGCTAAGTTGTAAGTCATAGCTGTAATATGAAAACAAAACTCAATACTTTACTCTTTTGTGTAAATCCCTGTATGCAAAAAAATATCATTAACGATACACCCGTATAGTAAAACATGACATTTTATTTGCTTATTAGTATGGAGTCTACGAGCCGTGATAGGCCCAGTGGATAAAAAACCGGCCTATGGACCAATTTGTTCCCGGTTCGAATCCTGGCATGTACTACTAAATTAGTGTTTTCGGATTTATGTAGGTACATATTTGTAATTATAATTATCACTTGCTCGGCGGTGAAGGAAAACATCTTGAGGAAACCCGCACGTCCAACAAAGTATATTTCGAAACACCTAAGAGCGATCTGATATTCCCTCTCTGTTGTGGAGGTCTGACGGCAGTGTCTCCATGTAAAAATTTGTATCTTCGCCAAATCCTTAGGCTTACGTAGCGGCCGCCGCCAATCCTAATAGATTAGGAAACAGGATAACGCTAAAGAAAAGTGTGTGTGTGAGCTCCGATGCACGACTGGAGTTTACACCTTACAAACGATAATTATGATATATATCGAATAGAAAAAGAGGGTAAATGAATGCATCTTCTAAAATAATAAGAATAACATTTATATTATTCATAAATGTGAACTGTAGTTCATAGACGTACAAATTAACCGCAATTGCGTGTTTTTCGAATTTTTCTTCGTTACGACTCGAATCGATTTCTTCCATATTTTCCAATGTTTTTTTTTAACTTTAATCACTTGATAATTTGTTTAATAGTACATAAAAATATACGTAAAATATTATATTTCTTCGCGCTTCGCAATGTGCAGGCGCGCACATACACACATACAACGCTTGGTCGGTATCTCCATCTTTATCCTTATCATTATCTTATCTTTATCTTGTTGTGTTCCTGCGTGTGAGTCAGTAAACTCCTAAGGACTTGCTGTGTTAGCAGCAGAGAAGGCATCGCGCGAGTGATACTTAGTATATTACAAGCGTTCATAGGCTACGGTAACCTCTTTACATCATGTGGGTTGTATACTTGTATGCCTTCCGACGTTGTATAAAATAAAGTTCAGTTATATCTTATAGATATTTCTATCTAATCCTCGCTCATGTTAAATTCTACAGATGTACCTATATGTTTGTCTCGTATTAAGCGGACGAGCGTAACGTATTAATTTTTTGCTAACGCGTTCGCTTGATTTTACTCCGGGCCTTACAACTCAAAATCGTTTTTAAGGTGTAGACTCCAAAAAAGAAGCATGGAGTCTACGAAACTGTCTATAATTTAGATTTTGTATGTAGGCAATGTGAACCTCGCACCGTTGGAATCTGGTGAGGAAGATGATCAAGAACTGGCGGCGCGAGTGGAGGAAGACGCCCGAGGAGTTCGTCTCAAGCACGCCACTGCCAAGTGGATCGTGTCCCATCCGGAGAATACGCTCACTGACCTCTCACTCACTATCAAACCTGGAAAGTAAGTATTGTAAGTCCATCTGACGGAAGCCAACGATATCGAATACAAGAACCAGAACCCAATTTTTTATAAAATTGTAGGAGACATGAACTCATAAAACTTGTTTTACGTTATGTTGATACTGTTGATTGTAGGCGCTTGGTGGAATTTTGAAGACATCTCGTTATGTTAATACTTGCACTTGTACAGATTCCACTTCACGATTTATTTAATACTTATTTTCACCGACCGGTTTCGCCTTTACGGCATTATCAAGGTATTTTATATATCTCTACAAGTGCAAGTATTAACATTAACGAGTTGTTTTACGTTTATAATTTTGAATACCTAAAGTCTCTTAATGGAACTTTTGTAGGGTACGAAAAAGAGGTAAAAGTATTAAAAACAGGTGTGCGGAGCCTAGCAGTATCACGCGTGAGACCATTTTATAGTACTTAGAAACTGTCGAATACATAGTTATTCGAGCTTCTCTGATGATGGAAGTGATGAGGTCTTCGTCTCTGTAATAAAAACCGAAAAATGAATCGTTCGTTTCAACTTCCAGTTATTGTCCTTGCCTACTCCGCAAGGGACATGGCGTGAAGTTATAGATAGATAAAAATACATAAATAATCTGTTACCTTGTATTTTGTAACTATGACATCACTCAGTTTGCCGATAATCAAAAGTATTTTATAAATTTTCATATCCAGGGCCATAGCATATAAGTTCGGCTGCTGTGTCCTTTTTGATATTTGTACACACACTTCTCTGATCATCACATGGGACCGGGACCTTGCATTCTGCTATTCATTTTTGTATGAACATATTTAGGTTAATAGCCGTAATTGGGCCAGTAGGCGCGGGCAAGTCGTCGCTGCTGCACGTGTTGCTGCGTGAACTGCCGCTTTTGTCGGGCAGCCTGCACGTCGGTGGCACCGTTTCTTACGCCAGCCAGGAGCCATGGCTATTTGCTGGTAAGTAGTCAGAATAAATACCACTTTAGTAGTTAATCTTTGGGCTCGACGTAATAAAGTGGCTCTTAATGTGAGATCTGGGGAGATTACCGGTATACATCTATCACGGAGGAAATGTTGAACAGTGAGCCCAGTGAATAAAGAACCGACCTGTTGACATACTGGTCCCTGGCTCAAATCCTGACATGTATCACTAAATTCATGTTTTCAGATTTATGTCTTCGTCTTCCTAGCGTTTTTTTCCGAGTCCATTAGGATTGGCGGCTTTTGCTACCGAAGCCTTTATATTTGACGATCATACTGATTTGACATGGAGCTACTGCCGACACGCTTGTACAACCCAGGCTGAAAACCAGACCTTTCTTAGGTTAGGTCACACGTCTATCGAAATATAATTTCTTGGACGTGCGGGTTTCCTCGCGATGTTTTCCTTCGTGAATCCGAAAACACGAATTTAGTGGTACATGCCAGGATTCGAACTGGGAACCTGTTGCTTAACAGGATTTATGTACATATTTGTAATAATCACTTGTTCGGCGATCCACAGGTCCTATAAATTATATTTCAAAAGACAATGTGACCTTATTTATTTATTTAGGAAAGTATGATTTTCCCTCTGGGTTGCGGTAACAATTTTTATTTTTAAGTAATAAGCTTAGCGAAGCATCACTTCCGATCGCCACTATCGGGAGGGAGTCTTTATACAAAAGTCGTCTGCATGGGGACCTCTGTCTCACCTATTCCTACCGCCAAGCAGCTATGTTTATATAGCTGTGTTCCGGTTTGAAGTGTGAGATATGGCAGAGAAATTACTGGGTACTGTGACAAATTGGCAGTGCTACACAATAGGCTGTGGTGATCGCTTACCATCTGATGCGTGCCGCATGCGTGTTTGCAATCTTGTTGTATAAAAAAAGGCGGAGATCGTCACTCACGGAATGGGAGCCCAAAATTTCGGGAACAGTTGACTGTGGTAAAAATCGGCGTGAGACAAGGGCATCGAGAGGTGTGCTGCGCTTTCTCGGAAGTTACGCGCGGTGCATTATGTTCTCTAACATTTTCACCTTCACCTCTCCTCATTCTGTAAGACATGACAGGCCAGATCTGACAGTCCTGAGCGCCACTCCAAGTGTGGAGTGGAGAGACTCCGAGGCCAGAGATGAAATATTTAAACTTTTTTATTATACAAAGTATAAAAAAGTACTCGTATACACTATAATGGAGTATGAATTCGTAGAACGCCGTTATTCATGTAGAAAATCATTCATACTCATTGACTCATCAACGATATTATTCTACACGTAATGTAATTACATTTAAAAAACTTTCGTAGGCAGTGTAAGGCAGAATATTCTGTTCGGCCAGGCGATGGACAGGCCCCGGTACAACACGGTGGTGCGCCGCTGCGCCCTCGACAGGGACTTCTCGCTGTTCCCTCACGGAGACAAGACCGTTGTAGGCGAGAGGGGGGTCAGTTTGAGTGGAGGTTAGTAACGACAGTTTTATTAGAGAACACTTTAATTAGACATTATTATTTTTATTCATATCTCTTCAATTTCCAAATCCAATCTCCCTTATAATTGTTTCCGCTCTTTGGCCTATTCAGCACTAGTCGGATGTGGACGTCTCAATCTGATATATTTCTAAGTGTGAATAATTTAGCTGACTTAAGGATTTTAACTCGGAAGAAGTGACAATTCACCGCTTCGTGCAAGTATAAACCATACCCAGCTATCAGAAGGAAAAAGAAGATCGTGAAGGTCAGCAGCGTCTGTCTGGTACGTGAGCTCCTATCTCATGTGCTCGGTGCTATCCGAAAACCCGTGATGATCCTTGAAGACCCTAACAAAAGTAATCATTATTATTACAATCAATAGATGTCCAATACTGAACCTTTACATGACGACCAGCTATATACGCCCTCCACTCCTATCTACTTTTTATATCCTTTCTTTGCATCGTGGATCCTTGTAATGGGGTAATACTTCGGATACCTTAACAAATAAAGCTAACGCGTAAATAAATATTCGTCGGCATTCCACCTGATGTAAAGAGCTATACCGATAAGATGATTTATTTACGACTACCCTTTCTCAGGTCAAAGAGCCCGCATATCTCTAGCGCGCGCAGTGTACAAGCGCGCCGACATCTATTTGCTAGACGACCCACTGTCGGCTGTGGACGCCCACGTCGGCCGGCACCTGTTCGAATCCTGCCTCGTGGGGTACTTGCGCGGTACAACCAGGATACTAGTCACACATCAGCTACAGTTCCTGAAAGATGTCGACCAGGTCAGTTGTGAACGACTGACGAAACAGTGCAAATATTCTATTCTTGACTCGCGCAAGACTAGACGACAAAGAGACGGAAAGCGTATTAGGAAGAAAAGCTAGTTATATAACTGATATACCGTTTCATTTCAAATGTTACATGGCGTCATTTGGTTTCGGATTTCTTCGTCCGCGCGTATCCTCTGGGTTTGTATCGTGATGTTGAATAGCCTTATAACCTTTCTCAAGAAATGGGTTGTCAAATGTAAAAAGTTTTTTTTTAAATCTGACTGATAGTTTCAGAGATTACTGCGTTCAAACAAACTCTTCCGCTTTATATATTAGTATAAATTTGAGCGTCCCAATTTAAGGTGGTAAATTCACAAGTTTAATGGGCCGTACATACGCGCGTTTTATTCAACAAAAACGCAAGTTCTTTTTATTTAATTATGTGGAAGTAATCATTTATATATCTATAGGATATTAAAAATATCGCGCGTTTAACGTTGAATAAAATGCCCCTTCAACCACAGATTCCCGTGATCATTTATATTTCATATCTTTTTAATGAATTTGTAATGCCTCAGTTTATCTGGCGTAAGTAGCTGATGTTTTTATATTTGCACTTCTTACTCCTCACATTATCGTCTGTATTAATATATATATAGAAAATTGATTATAAAAAATAATATAAGTAAAAAATAAAGTAGACGAAAACAAAATAGTTTTGTACCTTTACGCCTCTATTAAACAAACGTCATTCTTCTTAGTAAATAATATAGCTAATATTATTTCAATATATCAGTAATGAATCATGAACATAATTGAGATTAAATACAAAAGAAGAATAAATAATTCAAAATTTTAAAAAGTATAGAAAAATTAAATGAACTAAAAATGATTTTGTTTTTCTTCATTATTAGTATAATTAAAAAGTATTGCAAGTAGATTACAAATATAAAAAAGAGCAAACATTAACGTTAGGGTAATACCATACACAGATAGTGATATTGAAGAACGGCACGATAGCTGCGGCGGGAGACTTCGACACTCTCAGCGCTTCTGGTCTAGATTTTGCTTCCTTGCTGGCTCGCGGCGAGGAACAGGAGGAGCGCCCGGCTGCTGAACAGACGCCTGCCGCCGACACCGAGGAGACCATGTTACAAGGCAGCTTCAGAAAGCGACAGATGAGTATACACTCTGTAAGTCCTTGGTAATCTGGCTTCTACTATAAAACTAGAAATAGGGCTTAAATATTTGTCTGCGGGTACGGTATAAATGTATTATAACCAGCTCGCAGTGGTTAGTAACGCTACTTTGACACCAACGCTTGTGGGTTCAATTCCCTTACAGGACAGACAAACATTAGTATGCATATCTGTTTCTCTAAGTCTGAATGTTTTTAAGAGAGGTAGGGCGCATCAAAGCAGCCCGTCTGGAAAAGTATACCACAAATTTAAAGAAAACCGCAGCCGCAAATAACAGCTTCCTGGAGGGTTGTTATGTTCCTGCGTGCCAGAGAGGTTACCAGTAAGCTCCTAAGGAGCTACTATGTTAGCGGAAGCTGCGGCGTACCTTTCTTATTCTACTGCTATTGCGCACGCACTTCCAGTAGCAGCTGCCGGCCAGCTAACTCTAGTAAACGTTGAAGTATCCAAATCGCTCGTGTGAATATACGCAGCAGCTATAGAGACGATAGCCGTGACTTATCCATATTACATCCTATTTAGGGTAACCATAATTTCTATGGGGAGCGTAAATTTAGAAATAGTAAATTAGAAAGAAAAGAAAAATAGTAAACTAGTTAAATTTGATTAAAAGTAAAACTTCACTTGTCGATTTCTGGCTAAAAAGTGTTAATTGGCAGAGCTGCGATAGCCAGCGGAGCCACATTACCCTCAAAATTGTCGTTTGGGGTAGACTGATGTCATCCAGCTAGCGTTTAGACGGTAATAGTGAGAAACTCCAAAATCGACACACTAATAGCTAACATATTGTAGTTTTGTATCCTTTAATTTGAAATTTAAATGTTCGTTGGTGAGGAAGAACGGTCCAAAATCGTTCCAATTAGAAAAAAAAACATATGGGAAAACGTATGGCCGGCCACTCTGCAGTGCAGTCTGCACTGCACTCCCATCAACAGAAAAAGTAACAGCACTCGTCGCTAGATGTCGTACAGGGTTCCATATATTAAAAAAAAAATAAAAAAAAAATATTTAAAATTTTTTTAAATTTAAAAAATATCAGCTCTGCCTACACAGCTTGCTGTTATTTACTAGTTTTATTCTTTGTTATAATAGGTGAGTTCAGTGGATAATTTAACGGCCACGGCGCCTCCAGATGGCGGTCGCGAAGAGGCAGAAATCCGTTCGGTTGGCGCGGTGTCAGGCAAGGTGTACGGTGCATATCTAGGGGCCAGCGGGCATCCACTGCTCGTCGTGTTCATGTCGCTCGTCGCGGTGCTCGCCCAGTTACTTGGCTCTGGCTCTGACTGGTGGACGAGCTATTGGTAAGTATCATTCTAATTTTTTTACACTACATTTCAAGTTTGAATTTCCATTAGAAATGACCCCTAAACGTTAAGGATTTAGCGGAGATACTGACCTAGACATGGGGGGACTGCCGTCAGACCTTCATGGACCAAAGGGAAAATCAGACCATTCTTAGGTGCCTTCAGAAATAGAATTTTTGAAGTGACAACTTCTTATGGGAGGGTAAACCGCTTTGTTACGTAACGGGTTACGGCGCCAGTCTGTCTGGTTTCCCTTTCTCTCACGCATACGGCTGCTTTAATTATATGTAGATTAGTTTAAGTTATCACTTCTGTCGGGCGTCCCGAGACGCACACGTTGTTTAGACGTGCTAGTTTCCTCACGATGTTTTCCTTTAAAAACGATATTTACATAAATTTGAAAACACAAATTTAGTGGTATATGTGCACACCAGGATTCGACCCAGGATCAATTGGTTATTAGGCTGGGTTTAGGTTTATTTCATTAGACTATCACTGCTCGTGCTACAAATGACTTTGTATCTAGTAGAAATTGCGAGGCGAGTTAAATTTCCGTCGACGGCTACGATCTGCAGTCCACGGCACCGCCTCTTATGCTGTGGCGATATTATGGGAGTCTGGCTTCCTTGTAAAGCTAGGCGGTAATTTCGTGAATTAATGCGTTACTAGACGGATGCATATTAAATGCGTGAGTGTGAGTCCACGTGCCCGCTTTATTCCGGTTTCCGCCTGCCTGATGGCATGCTTTTATTATTAAAATGTGTTTTTTGAACACATTATCAGAAAAGGACAGGACTGTTTCATGCAATTTATTACAAACTAAAACTTATTTCTACTTCTAAGTTTTCACTGAAATTTGAAAATTTTGACGGGCATACATTATGCTTTCATAAATATATTGAGAAGTGACAGTGAGGATATTTATTTCTTTGAACAGTTCCCTGAGGGATTCTCTGAGGCCCATGTTATAAATAGAACGAATGGCTCTTTTTTGTAAGATAAAAATTGTCTCAATGTCAGCCGCCGTTCCCCACAACAGTATACTATACGACATAATGCTGTGAAAGTAGCTGACATAGACTAAGCGCGCAGTAGCCACATCCGTCAATTGCCTGATTCTCCTAACTGCATATGCACCAGACCTGAGCTTACTGGCTAGTTTATTTATGTTATAGTTTAGTAGACTCCTAATTCTAATAGCCCCCCCCCCCCCCCCCCATTAGAATTAGGAGTCTACTGTAATTCCAAGAGACACAGTGTTATTAACAAATTCTAATTTATTATTCCCAATGAGAACTTCTGTATTGGCAGAACTCACATTTGGAAGACTAAATTTGATGCATTTGCTTTTAGCTGAGTTTAGTAACAGATTATTACATGTGAACCAGTTTAAAATACAGACACAACACCATTTACCTTGTCAATATTTTCACAGCGGCGAATAATAGCGTTAGTAATGACTGTTGTAACAAAACTGGTTGTGGGTTCGGTTCCAAATTATGTGCACATGAACCTGTATGTTTGTCTTGCTCGGGGTGTTTTTATGTATTAAAAGTATTTTCTTGCAAAATGTTTTTCTGAATAATCGTGTTTAGCAGCTGCTTTGGGTAGATTATTTAATCTGGATATCCGCTATACATATAAATATTCTTTTTATCTATAACCTTACTCGCTCGCTCGCTCTGAGGAACACAATAACCCTTCAGAGAGTTGTTGTACTTAACTAGTCTGGCCATGAATATTGTTACATAGAAACTTTTCTTGTTTCAACTCTGTAATTATTATGAGTTTGGTACGCATTTATTATATTAAAAAACTTATTTCGGTTTCCCGCTGTTTTATATTTACAAAAAAATCTTATCGCGAGAAATGAAGATTCCCGCTAGGACTCTGTCGCGTATACTAAAACAAGACCTGAAGCTCGGCGCTTATCGTTGATATACAGTAAATATAAGTAATAGGAGTAATAAGCACGAATATATTAGATTTATAACTCAAATCGTAATCGTATTGAGTCCTCGATAGTATTCCGCAGCATCACGCTTATTTATTTATTACTTACTTACTTATTTATTCTTAAAATGAATATATAACTTGATATTCTGTGAATATTTCAAGCGTCTACCTGTTACCGTTATCAATATCGAGCAAAAACGAGCAAAAAAATCAGATTTGTTGTATGGGAGCCCCCTTAAATATTTATTTTATTCAATTTTTTAGTATTTGATGTTATAACGGCAACAGAAATACTTCATCTGTGAACATTTCAACTGTCTAACTATCACGGTTCATGAGATACAGCCTGGTGACAGACGGACGGACGGATAGCGGAGTCTCAGTAATAGGGTCCGTTTTACCCTTTGGGTACGCAACCTGATACTTTTGTAAGCTCTTATTTCAAGAGCTTACAAAAGTATCTGTTTTAGTAGCGGGGGTGGGAACGTGGAAGTAATGCCTCTATTGCAAGCGCTCATAGGCTGGTTTAACCACTTTACATCACGTGAGCCGTATGCTTGTATGACTCCCGATAAAAAAAAACGGGTTGCACTCTGGGAGTGCCGGCAGAAGTGAAAACTTGACCATTAACGTTGTGCATTTTTGAATATTTTGGAATGGTTAGGGAATAATTTCGCCCGAATTGCTTTATTTATCAGTATAAAAGTACTATCATGTATGTTGTAAAATCTATAAAACTCAAACACACACGCACACTCGCACAATGCGCCGCTTAAACCAAACAGCGATGTTGATAAACTACGTTGAACGAAACGCGTAAACGCCAACAATTTCATGGCGCTTACAACGTTTTGGTCGCGAAAAAAAATTTTTGCCCAATGAACGACCTAGCGCTTCATGTTTTAATTGTTTAACCCTTCGAAACCCGGGTGGTCGTATACGACCGCGAAATGTATGGGAAAACGTATATAACGAGTTCTGACTGCTCAATTAGAGGGAACTAATGTCTTAGCGCTGCAGCGAACTTAAGTTCTAATTCTCACCTTCTTACGGTCAGGGTGTCACGTGTCCCGACGGCCTGACGCGAGTTTAGCATTTTTGGCTCATCCCAAAAAGTGCACAACGCCGCTAAAGAAGTTTTCACTTCAAAAAGTTTTGTATAAGAAATAATTTATATTGAACAATAAATATTTTTGTATTGTATCGTTGGCAGGGTTAACTTAGAAGAGGCTCAACCGTACCAGTCTATGAGGATGGTGAACAGCGGCAACACGACCGGCTCCGAGGAGCGGGTCACCAATTTTACGGAGTCACTTGTACAGAATGTCCACTTTAACAACGTCACCATCTCTAGATACGACTGTATTTATATTTACACCGGTACGTTGACTTCTACATAAGTATAACGTTAGCCTATGTATGCATATGAGCAATTTTATATAAATATAGTCAAAGTCAAAGTCAAAATCTTTTTATTCCGTAAAAATGGCTACATTTGTTTGGAATCGTCACAATTTTTTTTTATATTTTTTTTATTTTTTTTTTTATATATTTATATATGTATAACTTCGCGCCATACCCCTTATTGGGTAGGTAGAGAGAACCTAGAGCCACATGACTATGTCTTTATACACCTCACTTGTTTCTTCACATTCTTATATCCGATTTGGAACGAATTTCGTTATGTTTTGATTTTTAAGTTTGTCTGTATAAGGTAATCCATCCGGTTATTGGCACTAAGTAATTAAAAATATTTAATGTCAAATGGAATCTTCGTTTTCTTGGTTTGTTTATTTAGCTCTCTGAACATACTTTTGCTAAATTTAATATTTCTAATAGAAGGCACTGTTGTTTATATCACATCTGTATATTTATCTGTACCATTCAATGTATAAATGTATCGTGTTATCTTTCCAGGTATGGTAATTGGCTTGGTGGTGATATCTTTGCTGCGTTCTTTTATGTTCTTCTCCATGGCAATGCGCGCCTCGACTCGTCTTCACAACAACATGTTCTCGGCGATCACTCGCGCGCCGATGAGATTCTTCCACGTCAACCCGTCGGGAAGGATACTTAACAGATTCTCCAAGGATATGGGTGCTGTTGATGAAGTGTTGCCGTCTGCGTTATTGGATGTACTGCAGGTTAGTTAAAGCAAATGATAAAAGATAAAATATAAAAATCATTTATTTGCCATTAGACCCTTACGGGCACTTAGACACGTCTTACATTCTTTGAATTAAATCATATTGTATCTTAATAATTTTCCAATGTAGTTAGAAGATTCGAGTATTTGATACCGACTGATAAAATAGAAGACTCTTTTTCTTCCTAGCATTCTACGATATTCTAATCAATTAAACCAGAACTTTTTTAGGTAAGTCACAAGCAGTGGCGGCTGTACCTTAAGTGCGCTCGTGCGCTGAACCACCAATTCAAAACATTTAAAAATGACAAAATATTACTTCATCTTTAAATTACCATATTAATATTTATTTTTGAAACATACAAAAACATAATATAACAAATAAAATTTAAAATTATAACAAATAAAAGACAAAACAATTTAAGCGCTTTGCTAAACTATTAAGACTTATTTTCCCTGTAAAGAAAAATTCTCGTGCGCTTCGGCGAGCGCACGAGGACTGCTAATAGAACTTGTATGAGTTACTAGCGAATGTGCCTGACCCGTGAAACAAAAGATAGTTCATAGAAATGTATCGAGAAATGAGGCGATTCTCGTGCGCCGCACGAGCGAATCGAAGGTTACCGAGAGCACCCGATGTTTGACGAAATTTGAAATTTGAGTTCGACGGCGGCCATGATGGACCTCTTATCAGTATAGTTTCGCTGTATCTGTGACGCGTTAATTATTGTTTCTTTATATTAAGTAATTGTTTTTTTTTTATTTACATCTTTTATGTAAATTGTTGATTTGTTGTAATTTCTAATATTAATACTTGGTGAGCAAGTAAAGTGCACCACCAATTCGATAACCCACCAGCCGCCACTGGTCACAAGTCTTTCGAAATATAATTTCTTGGACGTGCGGGTTTCCTAATGATGTTTTCTTTCATCGCCGAGCAAGTGATAATTACAAATCATACGTAAAGCGAAAACGCGAATTGAGTAGTATATACTCACACCAGGATTCCAACCAGGGTCCGTCGTAAAATAAGATCGGCCCTGACTATCTATAAGTACCATATTTTGTTAAAGGTTAAGCGAGTAAATGATTGTTAAGGCAAATACAAGTAAACAGTTTCCATCATATTAGAGCCAAAGCAAACTTTACTTACAATGCATATTATATTTTCATTGCAGCACACTGCTATGTCAGTTCCATATATGAGCCTGGGGGCGGAGTGGTTAGCATTACTTCAACAAGGCTCGTGGGTTCGAGTCCCACACTGTCTCGTAAAGTCTCGTAAAGTACCTCCACGTCACAGAAAACCGTCGCCAAATAACAACTCCCTGATAAGTTGTTGTGTTCTTGCGAGTGAGTGAGGATACTAGTATGCTCCTAAGGCTTTGTTAAAAGCAGAGGTTCTAAAGCTATGATATCTACTTCACATAAGGTGTGTCGTATGTTTGGATGCCTCTCAATGTTGTATAAAAAAAAATATTGTAACTGCGCCCTAGGGGAGGAGTACGTTTCTACCCCACCCCGAAGCTACCTAACGTACCTATTCAGTGAAGCAGTAGCTATAAAATGTATATGTGTTACAGATTGGTCTCTCCCTGATTGGTATCGTGGTGGTGGTGGGCGTTGTGAACTACTGGCTGCTGGTGCCGACGGTCGCGATCGGCGTGGTGTTCTACGGGCTGCGCATGTTCTACCTGTCCTCCTCGCGCACCATCAAGCGCCTCGAGGGTGTGAGTGAGTCATCTCTGAGGCTGCACGCCGCTCTTTCACAACATTTTCAAACATTTGACATTTCGATTAGGATAGTAATCCTAATATAGTATAGTAATAGTTATTTTTATTATTTATGCAACGTCAGGACACATACAAGGATACGATCCACCTGATGTAAAGTCGATAACGTAGCCTATGAACGATGATATTACATTAAGTATCACTCGCGCGATGCCTCCTCTGCTGCTAACACCGCAACTCCATGGGAGCTAGCTTACTGGTGACCACACTCACACGCAGGAATACAATAACTCTCCAGGGAGTTTTTATTTGGCTGTGATTTTCTGTAAGGTGAAGGTACTTCCCCAGTCGGGCTGCTTTGATGCGCTCTACCTCTCTTAACTTAAAAGAAAGTTAAGTTCATTTAATAAGCCGTGAGACAAACTGTAAACATAGATAACATATGTTTTTAAACTTGGTACACTGAGGCCAATTTTCTTTCACACGCCTTATTATGTTAATAACAACCCCCTTGTTCAAAGAATTGCATTGGGGTAGGCTTGAAGCGTTTTTTCTTTGGCGAAGTAAAATCGGTCCAGGTTCTCTATTTCTTTACCCAGAACAAGTGATAATAGAAACTTAAAAATAACAGAAAATGAAAACGTAACACAATTTAAAATAAAACAACAAATTTACCAAAAAAAAAAATTCGAAAGTAATCAGCGACACGCGATAGGCGTAAACACTCGTGTCAAAAGTAAAAATTTGCGATTATAATTCGGATAAATTCGAAAGTTGTTAATTCTTCATACACTGTATGTATTAACTGTTCATTTTCATTGGGAACATAATGCGTTCGACCTGAAATTGACAACATCTTTAGAAAGAAGTTTCAAAGGAATTTCATAGGAAAAGTTTATACATAATAATTTTAATATCTCAATTAAAATTATTATGAGTAAAATCAATGAAAATTATTATCTAGTGGTAACTTTATAATATTTATTTGAATGCAAGTAACTTTTAAACCTTTTACATGTATTTTGTTTGATGGAAGATCGTTTACAATATAGTTTACATTTTGATCAAGCTCAAGTGAATGCGGTACAGACACATTAGCTCAGATTAGAATCGTTAGGTTTATCGATATGTTGTATTATTAACGGATCGTGATAGAGATCTATGGTCACGTCTGCGTAGCGTGCCGTTCATTGTTCGAGAGCTTAAAAAGTGCTGGTCTCATCAGTTTAACGCTAACGTTGGTAATTGTGTCGAAGAGCCTAAATACTGTGCCGTTAGCATGGATCTACAAGTGTAAGAGTGCTAGCAAACCAGCGGCAATTACGCGACCGTAAAAGTTCAGGGTAAACGACAATGATATTTACATTACGCCAAAATACAACGTAATATACTATACCTACGGCATATTGGGCGTCTACACGTCGATCTGTCGCGTACTTTTGACTGGCGTATCGAAGTACTACCACCAACTTATTTAAGTGGCGAAATTCTCATACTCTATATTAAGATACTAAGCGCCTGTTTTGTGTGTACAGCTCGCAGCCCTGTGTTCTCGCACCTTAACGCTTCGCTGCAAGGGATCACCACGATACGTGCGTTCGGCGCACAAGAGGCTCTAATAAGGGAGTTTGATAACCATCAAGACTTACATAGCTCCTCTTGGTGAGTACCCCGCCTATATTTCTTTCACATAAATGATTAGTACGTAATAGATTTCTTGAATTATTTTAACACCATGTTGAACAGCCAGTTTTACTGCAATTACGCATTGATAAATGCTAATTGGCGAAAAAGTGTTTTATGTACTGAAACGGACAGATCGAGATCAATGCACCCAAGCATCATATGACGTTGCAGTGTGGCGAAGCCACATAAATAAACTAATAAAATATATAAGTAAATATGATATACATAAATATATATTTAATAACATATAAAACATACACATATACATAAATACAATACACTATCTACATACAAAAATAAGACACTTACCTTCAAGATCCACAGTCGTGTCGTGAGCCAGTCGTCGAGCATCGTCGCGTCGTGTCGGAAGATGTCGCGGCACTCGATCACTCGTCGCGAGCGCCGCCACCCGCACCTCACTCCGCTGATGGCTCACATACCGGACGCACGCCGCTTTGATCAATATTTGTTGCTACGTACCTGCGCTTCCCGCTAAAGAATCTGTACTCTTCTTTTCTCTTCTTGCTTCCGCTGTTATTTGTGTATTGTGCCAGTGTAATAATTGCTACTGTATTTTTATATTGTGTGTATGGAACATTACAACACATACGTAAGTGATCGGTGTTTTTTATTGGAGATATCCCGATACACACCCACAACACTACATTGGTGACCCCGAATTGGACAACGCTTATCTGGACTGGATTAACTATACTGGAAAACAGTAAGCATTATACTTATTTATTTAATAATGGCACTTAATAAAGAAACCGTTAATGACGCTGCAAAAAATGAACCGCCGACGATGTCATTTACACCATCCGACTTATGTCGTGTCGGTATCAGAGTCCCACCATTTTGGCCAGAAGAACCAGGCGTTTGGTTTGCGCAATTGGAAGGTCAATTCGCATTGGCGAACGTTACGATAGACAGCACCAAGTACTATTACGCACTGTCTCAGCTTGATCACCAGTATGCAGCCGAAGTCAAAGATATTATCTTATCACCACCTGAGACCAACAAATATGATAAATTAAAGACTGAACTAATCAAAAGACTTTCAGCTTCGCGAGAAAAAGAGGTCAAGCAGCTACTCGTTCACGAGGAGTTGGGAGATAGAAAACCGTCCCAATTCTTGCGACATCTACAACACCTCGCCGGCCCAGACGTACCTCACGATTTTTTGAAGACGATATGGACGAGCCGGTTGCCGCAAAATATCCAAACGGTAATTGCGTCACAGCCTGATGCGTCTTTAACAGCTTTAGCAGACTTAGCAGACCGCGTTCAAGAAATCGTGCCAGCAGGACCACATATTGCCAGCACTTCAAAGAGTACAGCATCAGATGAAATGGCAAGGCAGATTGCTGAACTCACGAGACAGGTAAGGTCCCTGTCAGCACAGATTAACTCCAGATCACGACCGCAGAGCAGGCGCACAGATAAATCGCCAAGGAGAAGCAGCACCAGCAGATCGCAATCCAGTTATCGTCGACACCCAAATTGTTGGTACCACTGGAAGTTTGGTGACAAATCTACGCGATGCGTGAAACCTTGCGACTTCAAAGCTGGATCGGGAAACTTTCAGGGCGATCGGTAAGTGCGACCGACGATTGCCCTAGTTCCGGTCGCCTATTCGTGATGGATCAACGCTCAAAGGCGCAGTTCCTCGTCGATACTGGAAGCGACGTCTGCGTCTTTCCTAAATCCTCGCTGAATGAACGCAGACCGAAGACTACCTACCAACTGTATGCCGCAAATGGATCTGTCATCAACACGTACGGTTACGCACATCTCCAACTGAACCTTGGACTACGTCGTGACTACAGGTGGCAGTTTATCGTAGCTGACGTCACAAAGGCCATCATAGGCGTCGACTTCTTGTCACATTATAATCTAGTAGTCGACTGCAGAAACAAACGGCTCTTAGACAACACCACATCGTTATCAGCACGAGCAGCAGCAGCAAGTTCACCGAAAACAATATCTTCAGTGAAGACCCTGTTCGGCGATACGAGGTATCACGTGATCCTCAAGGACTTCGCTGACATCACACGCCCGTATGGAGTACATCGTGAACCACGTCACAGCACGGTTCATCACATCCGAACGACAGCAGGACCGCCAGTACATAGCAATCCACGTCGATTGGCTCCAGACAAGCTCAAAATTGCAAAGCAGGAGTTCGAGGCTATGCTGAAAAATGGTACAGCTAGGCCATCTGAAAGCCCATGGTCTTCTCCGCTACACCTTGCCCCGAAAAAGGACAACAGTTGGCGACCGTGTGGTGACTACCGTATGTTGAATGCGCGAACTATCTCGGATAGTTATCCCATCCGTCATATTCACGACTTCTCGCACAACATAACAGGATGCAAAGTTTTTTCAACGATCGATCTTGTAAAGGCGTACAATCAAATCCCCGTTAGCCCTGAAGATATTCAGAAGACCGCCATAACGACGCCATTCGGATTATTCGAATTTCCATATATGACGTTCGGACTGAGAAACGCCGGCCAGACATTCCAACGCTTCGTTGATGAAGTTACCAGAGGCATGGATTTCGTCTTTACGTACCTGGACGACTTTTTAGTCTTTTCCAAGGATGAGAAGACACACGAATCCCATTTACGTCAAGTATTTGAGAAGCTCAGGGAATATGGCATAATCATCAATGCAGCCAAATGCAACTTCGGTGTACCTGCAGTAAAATTCTTAGGCTACTTGATCACAGAGGAAGGCGCGAAACCTCTAAAAGAAAGGGTTGAAGCTATTCAGGCATTCCCACCTCCGAAAACCGTGAAAGAGCTCAGGAGATTCTTAGGAATGATAAACTTCTACCGAAGATTCATTCCAAGAGCAGCAGAACACCAAGGCCCGCTCAATGACCTTCTCACCGGTTCTGTGAAAGGATCCCACCCAGTCCATTTAGATGGAAAGCTTATGGAGGCCTTTGAAAAATGCAAGGAGAGCTTATGCGATGCTGCACTACTAGCACATCCTGATTGTGAGGCCAAACTAGCTCTGGTCACCGACGCTTCTGACATTGCAGTAGGAGCAGTCTTGCAACAATATCGGAACAACTCCTTGCAACCATTGGCGTTCTTTTCAAAGAAGCTTAGCTCAGCCCAACAAAATTATTCTCCATATGATCGAGAACTACTCGCTATTTACATGGCAATAAAACATTTTAGGCACATGTTGGAAGCACGATTGTTTACAATCTACACGGACCACAAGCCACTATGTTACGCTTTCGACTCAAGGAAAGAAAACTGTTCCCCACGACAATTTAGACACCTGGATTTCATATCTCAGTTTACTACGGACATCCGTCATATTTCCGGAAAAGACAACATAGTAGCTGATACTTTATCCAGGATCGAAGAGCTGGAACAACCAATCGATTTGCAACTTTTGGCCAAACTACAAGCTGAAGATACCGAGCTGAAGAAAATTCTCGGAGGCAGCACATCTCTTCAAATGAAGAAAGTGACGATACCTGGAACCCATACTGAATTGTACTGCGATGACAGCACATCGGTTCCCAGACCTTACGTCCCGCTGCAGTTACGTAAACAAGCGTTCAGAAGTTTGCATAGCTTGAGTCACCCCGGCGCGAACGCGTCCGCGAAACTCGTCGCCGAGAGATTTGTGTGGCCTGAAATGCGAAAAGATTGCAGAGAATGGGCACGAGCATGCATAGACTGTCAGCGCTCAAAAGTGACAAGGCATGTATCAGCGCCCGTAGGCTCTTACCAATTACCAAGGGCTCGGTTTACAGAAGTCCACATCGACATAGTCGGCCCACTTCGTCCATCACATGGATTTCGATATTGCCTTACCGCCATCGACAGATTCACGCGATGGCCTGAGGCAATACCAATAGAGGACATAACCGCAGAAACAGTAGCTAAGGCGCTACTCTCAGGCTGGATATCTCGATTCGGCTGTCCGACCACCATTGTCACAGATCGCGGCAGCCAATTCGAATCTGCGTTATTTAGGCATCTAGGTCAAATCGCAGGCTTCAAACACCGAAGAACAACGGCTTACCATCCTGCCTGCAATGGAATGGTGGAAAGATTCCATCGACAGATGAAAGCAGCCATTACCTGTCACGCCGACACAAACTGGACAGAGTCACTTCCACTCGTTTTGCTGGGGATACGAAGCGCGTACAAAGATGACCTACAAACATCCGCAGCACAACTCGTTTATGGAGAGCCTCTTAGATTACCTGGAGAATTCTTCACGCCTCATGTCGCCACCACTACTGATATAACAGACTTCACTGCGCGCCTGACGAATATTACGAAGAACCTTCAACCTGTGCCGGCATCACGGCATGGTAAGAAGACATCATTCGTATACAAGGACTTAAGTACCACCAGCCATGTCTTTTTACGAGAAGATGCTGCGCGAGGTGCTCTGCAACCCGCCTACACAGGACCGCACGCAGTGCTAGAAAGAGGTGACAAGGTGTACAAAATTATAGTTAAAGGCAAACCTGTCACAGTATCCATCGACCGCATCAAGCCGGCCTACATACTAGATGACATCCAAGAAGATCAGTGTGAACGCTCTGCAACTGAAAAACAAAAAGAAATAGAATCAGAGAAAGTTGAAGAGAAAGGCGAGACTGAAAGACAAACTCGGTCTGGACGCCGCATCCGCTTCCCAGATTACTTTCGCCCTTGACGGTCTCTGGAGGGGAGTGATGTGGCGAAGCCACATAAATAAACTAATAAAATATATAAGTAAATATGATATACATAAATATATATTTAATAACATATAAAACATACACATATACATAAATACAATACACTATCTACATACAAAAATAAGACACTTACCTTCAAGATCCACAGTCGTGTCGTGAGCCAGTCGTCGAGCATCGTCGCGTCGTGTCGGAAGATGTCGCGGCACTCGATCACTCGTCGCGAGCGCCGCCACCCGCACCTCACTCCGCTGATGGCTCACATACCGGACGCACGCCGCTTTGATCAATATTTGTTGCTACGTACCTGCGCTTCCCGCTAAAGAATCTGTACTCTTCTTTTCTCTTCTTGCTTCCGCTGTTATTTGTGTATTGTGCCAGTGTAATAATTGCTACTGTATTTTTATATTGCGTGTATGGAACATTACAACACATACGTAAGTGATCGGTGTTTTTTATTGGAGATATCCCGATACACACCCACAACACTACAGCAGTAAAGGTGAGACTGGACGATTTGATATAGCTTGGTCGGCCACCACTAATCATTTATCTTGCGTCTTTCTTCATTCTACTTAGTAATGACGTAAAAATATTTATAATTATTTTAAATTGTTACAGGTATTTGTTTATAGCCAGTTCACGTGCATTCGGTTTCTGGCTGGACCTAGTATGCGTCGTATACATTGCCATGGTGACGCTCAGCTTTCTCGTATTTGGTCAAAGTAAGCAAATTAATATACATTATGTAATTTTTCTGAACGGTATCAATTCAACGTGTTTAATTTAGCATATCACTTAGACTTGGAACACGTATTTGTAGGCCATGCGAAATATTTATACTGGTGTGAGAATCAAATACTTTTATGTCAATAATAGTCGGAATTTCTTTTTACGTCTTACTTTCATAGTGAGAGGCAATTCAGAAAACTGATGATAAAATCGAGGGATAAAGTTTGGTGTTGTAGCTACTTACATATCTATTGTTTACTTTCAAAATTTAATTACAACTCTTGTTAGCTAAACATTCAAAGAATTCGTTACGTCGAAGACGTATTCACGTAAAACTAACGGACGTATCCGCGACACAGCCATACCCCATTTTTTTCACTTTTCACTGAAATTTTCTTTTTCATTTAATTTTTTTACTTATGGAATTCGGTTTACACCCCATGTCTGTTTTAGTAAACAAACGTCTCAAGTAAAAGATAATCTCGAAACGGAATGTATTAAAAGGATTATAGTCTAAAAGAGATTTTTAGACACTACGAAATAGTCCGTTAACAGAGGCTGTTTGCTTTTCAAGCACATTATATAAACTATGTTATTACTTGTATACCTACTAAATTCAGTAACAAACGAAGAGATGACTTGCCTGAGGTAAAGTAATTACCGTAGCCTAGAGATGCTTTCTACGCACAATATTATACCCGCGTTATGAACAATTATTTCTGATTTTCTGGTGACCATGCTCATTTGTATGGGTATTGCATTCTGGTCTTCTGTAAGATGAAGTACACAATTTCAAGCGGCAGCTTTTGATGTTTCTGCTTACACTACTTCCCATATACTCTGTAAGCGTCGCCTGTGCTGATCAAAGATGTACTTGATTTTACTATACGAGCGCTTTTGATCATAAGCACTGTTTTCGCAATTTGAATTATTTACAATCAAATCATAAGTACAAAATACAATATTTTGTTGTCAGGTGAACAGGGCGGTAACGTGGGTCTCGCCATCACCCAGGCCATGGGTCTTACCGGTATGTTCCAGTGGGGTATGCGACAGTCCACCGAGCTCGAGAACCAGATGACCAGCGTCGAGAGGTAACGTAAACGAGAATTATGTATGGATGGATGGATGAATCGTGCAAATTGATTTACGATATTTAAAGTGTATTTACTGACATATCATTGTAAATCAATTTGCACGATGGTTATGTCAATTATATACCTCAACATTCCTTGTCAATCAGGTTTATTTATTGATGAATCTTGGAAAATCCATACAGAGGTTTCGGACATAGACAGAGAGATTAAAGCGGTTGACACCGTTAGTCTATACAATACAGCATTTTAAATTGTTTATTTGGATATTTCAGTAAAACTTCCTACTCTCTCTCTACAGTTGCATCCTTGTCTTCACAGTACGACCCATATTCAAAGTTAGCATGCTGTTTCAGTGTATAACCGAAAAATTGTTAAAGATTTTTTAATAAATTACTCAGAAAATATTCATTTGGTTTTAATCTTAATATATAAAACACAAAAAATGTTTCTACCTATGTCTGTTATACACTTTGAAACCATTCATCCGATTGTGATGAAACTTCTGGGTTACATTCAACACATTATCGAGAAGGTACAGAGAAAAAAAGGCCCAGCCAATTGGTGCCGGGCACAGCTAGTTGTGAATAATAATGATTTGTTTTCATAGTTTTAGTTTTGACTAGCCTGTCATTACACGCTTTGAGACCACAAATAGGCAAACATAATTAAATTATCTTCTTTCATCAGAATACAGGAGTACTCCGAAATCGAGTCAGAGCCCCCGCTACAATCGGAGCGAGACAAGAAACCCCCTCCGTCATGGCCGGAAACGGGCCGTGTCGAGTTCCGGCACGTGTTCTTATACTACGCTCCCGGTGAGCCGGCGGTGCTGAAGGACCTCACGCTCGAGATACAGGCCAAGGAGAAGGTTGGCATCGTTGGCAGGACTGGTGCCGGGAAGAGCTCGCTCATCAACGCGCTTTTTAGGTACGACGTGAATACTTACAAAAAATGTTATTAGAACATACGACTTCGGCCGTGTCCATCTTGTCTACTACTTTATTATCTAATGTATTCTAGCCTACACAAATTCGATTTTTGAAATTCAGAAATCAATCAAGTCAAAATCAAAAGTAAGAATGCAATTGGGCTGTCCAAATTAATATTTAAAAAAATATTAAAATCATTATCAATCATTTTAAATAAATAAACCTTTAAATTGCCCAAAACTATGTTTGTAGATTATTTATTAAATACCGCGTTAACAACTAGTGACGTAATTTATATGTAAACAAACTACAAGCCATAAAAACTATTATTTTATTCCTACTATTGACGCTATTTGAAAGTTTGTAGCTCTTAAGTGACTTGTTAGTAACTTGTTTTGTTTGTTATTAGTTTAATCAATTGTAATAATAGCCGTTACGGCTGGTTGTTTACTTACTGATGATGTCAAGCGTTCCGAAATCAATACGCCATTTGTCTCATATCCATTATGATTAATTTGAATCACATTTTGATATGTCGCCCAATGAATGCACTATTGAAGGATTCCGGAAACTTAATAGCCAATAGTTTTTATGTATTTGTCCACGCTAGATCCCTTGCGGGGTAGGCAGGAAGAACCGAGCGTCATAGTAGGTTAGTCTTGGTCCTCCTCGGCTCCTACATCCTTCCACTTTCGCATTGTATATCTGTTTGGACATTCTTTCATCCTGCATTCTTTCTACATGTCCGAACCAACGGAGCATGCCTTTTCTTGTCTTAACACCGGCACTCTTTCAGATCAACTGTCTCTGTCTTACGTCATCATTACGAACGCTGTCAGCAAGCGTTATGCTCTCTCTGCTAATAGTATAAACGGATAAATAACTCACTTGAGTGACGTCATGCTCCTAAAATATTTTGCATGGAAAATATTTTAACATCAATCAAGTCAATGTAATAAAAATCACTATTTGCTTAAGTTGTCAAATTGTTTTTGTTGACAGATTGGCGACAATCGAGGGCGAGATAATAATCGACGGGCGTGAGACGTCCACTATGGGCCTGCACGAGCTACGCAGCCAGGTGTCAATCATCCCGCAGGAGCCCGTGCTGTTCTCGGGTTCCATGCGGCACAACCTAGACCCCTTCGACGAGTACCCCGACCAGGTGCTCTGGCGGGCGTTGGAAGAGGTAATGTTGTACATGTTTCTCATTTGGATTTTTCTTTTATTCATGAGTTTATTTTGTATAAAAATGTGTACCGCATAAACTAAACAAGTACAAAGAAAAGGTTGATAATTGAAAGTTTTTTGTATAGGTTTAATTAATCACCAAATTTGCGCGAAATTTATCTGGAAACAAATTTGGATAGAATTAAAAAGATAGAATTAAAAGAATAGTTTTAACAAGCTCGGTGGCGCAGTCGTGAATGACGCGACTGTGACACCAACGCTCGTGGGTTTGATTCCCACACAAGACAAACATTTGTGTGTATGAACATGTCCTCTTGGTCTGGATGTTTTAAGAGTACCGTCTGGGGAAGTACCTTCACCTCGCAGAAAACCACGGCCAAATAACTCCCTAGAGGGTTGTTGTATTCATGCGTGTGAGTGAAGTCACCAGTAAGCGCCTAAGGAGTTGTGTGTTAGCAGCAGAGAAGGCATCTTGCGAGTGATACTTAATGTATTTTAAGCGTTCATAGGCTATGGTAACCGGTTTGCAACAGTTGGCCGTATGCTTGCTTGCTATGCCTTCCGACGTTGCATAAAAATTCAGTCTTTCTAATTTGAATTTCGGTCCCTCTTTCTTGCCAATTTTTACGGTCTAGGGCAACTGCAAGTACGCTGCTACAGTACTTGCACTTATTGATTCGTGATTTCTTTTACGTACATGGTGACAAGACAGACCAGCAAAACGATCCTATGCGTAAAAAGCGTTTGCTTTTTAATTTTGAGGTAATGGGACTCTAGAAATGGGAATATATCCCAGTGGTTTTTACCTATGCGGCATGTGTTGTCGTACTACAACTCCAGACACTAGCGCACCGCCGACTAGCTTTTCTAATAACCATAAAAACTCCTTCACAATCAAACTTATTTCTGCGATCGGTCACAATATTCGCACTTGAGCGGTTTTTTTTATTTGGTTCACCGATATTTCGAGAACTGCTCATTTGATAATTCGAATTATACTGTTATAGTAGATATGAATTTAGTTACATGTAATTTGAGTTAAGATTTGATGATAAGTTAAAAATTGTAGTCCTATTATGATCCCAAGTGACTAAAAGCTATGAAATGTCATGTGGATTTTATTGGAATATTAACGATCTGTTTTTGTAATATCCAGGTAGAATTAAAAGAGGCGGTGGCGGAGCTACCCGCGGGGCTGAACTCCCGCATCTCTGAGGGCGGCGGCAACTTTTCTGTGGGACAGAGACAGCTGGTGTGCCTCGCGCGGGCCATAGTGCGCCGCAATAGATTGCTTGTGCTCGACGAGGCTACCGCCAACGTCGACCCACAGTATGTATAACTTCTTGTTGGGCAGAGACAACTGGTGTGCCTTGTATATGCCATCGTAAGTTCCAACCGACTGCTTATAGAGGGAGGAGGGACCGCCAACGTCGACCCGCAGTATGTATAAGTACTTTTTTTGATACAGAGACAGTTGGTGTATTCTGCGCGGACCATCGTAGGTACAACCGATTTCTCTATTTTTCATGAGGTTGGTTTGACGCTAACTGTTTACAGCTAACGTCAGTTCGTTATCAACTTCCTTTGAGAAGGTTTGGTAGAGGCAGCTGTTGAAGACACCGCTTATGCTGACTGAAGCTACCGTCAACTTCGCCCCGTGGTATGTATAATATATTTTTCAATTTCCAGAATACCCTTTTAAAGTGTTATCTTCAAATGGATCTTAAAATATGTGTTACAACTTGAGTGCGTCTAAAACGTGAACCTCTTTTTTGTATTGCCATAATCTTTTTCATAGTATATTATAAGTATACGTTATTAATTTATGTATTTTTTAATTTTATATACTTTATATTATATTTGTATTTTTACAGAACGGATGCGTTGATACAAACTACCATAAGAAACAAATTCGCAGAATGCACCGTACTTACAATTGCTCATCGTCTACACACTGTTATGGATTCCGATAAGGTAAAATTCAGCGTCTCAAAATTTTAGATCGAGTTTTAATATTGTATGCCTTACTCATGTTTTACTGCAAACTAAAGTAGCGGTACGCTATGATGGCCGTTTTGACATAGTACAATAGTGATGTGAAATGTCAATTTATTCTCGAAAAAAATATAATCAAATCTATAAGTTTTTGTTGCAAGTAGTACCTGATTAAAAAGGTTTAATAAAATAAAAATGTAAATGTTTACTTAATATATTTGAACGAACTGAATATTGGAATGAAAATGAATATACATACTTTATATGCACACAAGAAACAAATTAATACAAAAAGAAACAAAAAAAAGGTGCCCCAAAAGGCCATATTTAATCAGATTCGTCCATACTGCTATTTTCACTATCGTCACTGCTATCATCACCTACATTAATTATAAGTTCGTTTTCTAAAATATTATCTATTTTCACATCTCTTTCATAATCTTCCCTTATCAATTAAACAGTTCTGTTCACAACCTTTTCCCAGTCTCCTTTAGTCACATGTTCACAAGATTCTTCATATTTTTAGCATTTTTGTTGTGGTAAATGGGGGTGGGTTCTGTATTGTGATTAATTTGAGCCCACACCAACTCAATTGCATTATATTCACAATGGTAAGGCGGTAACCGTATAACTCTGTGCCCATGTTCTAACGCTATTTCGTCAATGACGTATCGGATCTTGCTTGGTTTGTTTTCTTTTAAAAGACATACTATTTCCGCTTTTAACATATTTATGTTTGCATCGCATTGGGCAGGTGGCTTGTCAATTTGCATCGAGTGGTATAGGGCGTTGTCCATAATTATAATAGATGTTCGGGAAGGCTACACAACATTGAGGTAAACCATTCAGTAAACTTTTTTCAATTCATTTCTTCATGATAGTCTCCAGTGGTTTTTGACGCAAAAGCCATGAGAGAACCTTCGACAAACCCGTTGATGGTTCCGGCGTGACAAATTATAAGTCGCGATCCTTTTCCAACAGGAACTTTGGACGTAGATGCTGCAATGTCATCGGTCCAAGAACGACTTACAGTATGGTTCGCATTAAGCCATGTTTCATTCAAAAACACAACATTTTGTCAATTTTCAATTTCTTTCACTTTCCGTAAAAAAGTATATCTTGCCATCACGATATCAAATCTTTCCATCAATATTGTGCGTTTGTTACATTGTTTGTATCGAAATCCAACGGTCTTCAAAATCTTCGTTAAAGAACTTTCCCAATATAAGCCAGCTTCCTTCAGTGATTGCACTAACTTTTTTCTTGATGAATACTCCTTCCGTAAATAGTAGCCGTACACATGTCCTCGGATGGCATCGGTATCAAAGCTATCGATGCCTACGACTGGTTTTGCTCGTTTTCTCTTTTTTGGTGCGTGAAGTTTATTTTCTTCTGTGCCAGTCTCGCCATATTTTTCTTTAGTTATTCGTCTAACAGTTCGTTGTCCAATATTAAGCGCATCAGCTACGCGTTCAACCACTGACGTTATAGGTAAAATTGGCCCTCCATTTTGAGATTCACGATCGAAATAGTAAGGCGTATAACGAATTCACGTGTCTGACTGTTTAGAACAGTTCTCTGCGTACGTACGGCCATATTGATGAAATCCACAACGAAAGGCGTAAACAGAGTCTTAAATTAACGAGCAAGGGTCAACAGTAATGCAGTATTAATATCCGAAATCCAAAGCCAGGTCAAAACTATATCACAATCGCAGTGCACTCACAGTTTGTACTTTTCGAAGCAATGTCAAGTCGAAACTGCTTTGTTTTGCATAGAGCATTAACGCGAGTTTGCCGGAGGTAGTAGTTGTGCTGGCCAGCGATCCTATGTGACGATCGTATTAATTTCATTTATAAAATTTTGAATTTCGATAAACAAATGCCGGGTTGTGTGGTAAATAAGTATACCAATAATTATAATCTTATAAAAATAAAAAATAAATGTTCGCGGGACCCTAATATATATAGTTTGGAAATCAATGTAATAAATAAATTTTGTGTCCTAAAATTATACATTCGATAAATTTTATGACTAACTGCACGTCACTATTGACAATAAAGAACAGCAATTTGCTCTTTCAAATGGAATTATTAATTAATACGAAACTTCATGAGTGGACAAACGTCAAAACGGCCATCATAGCGTGCCGCTTGTATAGTCAAATTCAATTCCACAGAGCATATCTTGTTGGTGACACAATATCTATATGTTGCTAGACAGTTTTTCTAAATAAGAAGACTTCTTGAACATCGAAATGATAACACTGTAATTTCTATGTAGATATTATTTGGGTTTATGTCATTTTTAGGTGTTGGTAATGGATGCTGGGCAGATGGTCGAGTTCGATCATCCGCACATGTTGCTGCAGAAGTCGGATGGAGTACTTCGCGGCATGGTCGACCAGACGGGCCGGAACATGGCGGAAACGCTTAATCGGATAGCTGAGCAGGTAAAACGTTTTTAGATGGACAGAAGAGAGAAGGGTTTAGAAATAGTCAGCTTGAGCACGTTCCTAACTTTGTCTAAGTGGAACAGCAGAACAGCAACGATTACGAATAAATGACAATCAACGGTGAAGTTAATAGCAGTCCCGAGGGTGAAACAATTCTGCATGGTCACAATGAATTTAATTAGAGTAAATAGTACTCGTATTAACTTTTGAAATATTTTTTCCCTGTGATATGATATAAAGAGAAGGGTTATCTCATCGAAGTTCGTCACTTATAGCTTACCTAAACCATATTTAACACTTAATGAATTAAACCTAAAATATATTCACAACTTATATTGTTTCAGGCATATTCTAAAATACATCAACCAATTGCAGAGAGTTCAACATAATGTTTAGCCGATATACCGCTAGAATAATACCAATGTTCCTATACTGAAAGATAGACAATGATCTGATGAATCGTCAATAACTGTTGTTAAATAAGTGAATCACTTATACGTAATTCGAGTGTAGCGTCATCAGTCATTGTGGAGTCTCAAAAATCTGATGAAAACTACAATATAATATTATGTATTATGCTTGGTGTTATCATAAATGAACTGAATCTTGTATGTAGCCACGTGGTGGTATGCCCATTTAGTTATACATAATACATTTATTTGGTAGAAGGCGACTGCAGTGGTCTAAAAGATCGTTATCGCTAGCTTCAATTAAAAACTCCATCTCACAACCCCAACCCAACTCGTCCCCTGCCTATCGCGTTCGGGGTTAGAATCGAAGAAAAAAACCGTAAAGCTGACTGACAAGCTTATAATAAAAAGAAATGATCTGTCACAACTTTTCTTACGTGTACTTACGCTTATAGGAACACAATTTTACAATTTGTGAATATCTTATAGCTTAGTTTGGCTAAAATTTGTGTAATGAAGTGTTTTTTGGACGCGTTTACTGAATTTTTGATTAAAAATTTTGCTTGCATATAAATCTAGATAAAATACATGTTATTTCAAAACAGATGTGTGACTTATATGGAGGAAATGAATGTGGTTAAGGTCCGCCTTTAGTGTTTTGAAAAATACAATAATTATGGTGGAAAGGACCGCATTCTAGAAACGATAAATATAGTTTCTACTTATAGTTACAATAAAGGTGCATTCCTTTCACTGATGTCATAACTGCATGATGAGGCTGGTCGTCGCAATATTTTTATTCACAATTTTGAGTGTATACTGTTTTATAAATCGAATTTATTTTTAAGAATAGTTAACTATTATACACATGAATGTTATGAAGGCACGCTGCCTATTTTTAATTGTTACAAAATTGTTAATACTGTGATTTTGAATTGCAAATGTTCTCGAATATATACCATGTCCTAATGTAATTAGGCTATTTATTTACAGTATGGCATTATTTAGGGTCTCGCATGAAAATCGTGGTCCAAATATCGCGAGCTTTATTCAACGTAGATGTGAGGTGCTAAATAGAATTGTACTTAAAGAGAGCCCAGTGCTCAGAGATCAGGAGCTTAATGTTAGTTTAATCTAAGACAAGTGAAGCAACGTCGACCGTAGTTTGACTACAGATGGGGTTATTAACCTCCTCTGGGCCAGAGGTCTCTAATACATTGTCTGGCTGTTGGTAATCACTAGGTGGCTAGAAGTCACTGGTTTCCGCTAATCCTCAAAGGAGTATGGTACTCCAACACGCTATAAACAAAACGATTGAAGAGACACCCATGTCCCAGCACTGGGATGAGCAGTTCACGTGTGAGAGTACTCAGATTTTAGTAAATTATTGTATTGCCCGTGGCCTTATTTAGTTATGTACTTACATGTAATAAAAATCTCAACAGTGTGTTACTTAAAACTGCTTAAGTAGTAAATTTTATTAATTTTACGATTTTTAATGAATGTATTTTTCAGTGATAATACCTGTATATTTAATTTCAATGTGATAAATGATTCTTTTTAAATGTGTATACAGTGCCAGTTGAAAAAAACTTAGCACTAAGAAACTATTGTTAAATAAAAATGTATTAATAAAAACCATTTTGTGTCAAACACATCTTTTGTTTGGATTTTGTAATTTAGCCATATTTAAAGAAACAATTCAAATAAAAAATATCATCATATTAAACTTCTAATATATGGAGATACCGGCAGGTGCCGCTCTAGTTGCACACATATAGATCAAATTGGTGACATGCTGAAAAAGGGCCAAATTTGAAGAGAATGCATGAAGAAGAAGAAGAAGAGGTGATGAGTGTGGAAGAAGCGAGAGATGTATGTTTGGTTCAGTGCACCTGACCTTCCATAGTGTCTGCCTGCTCAATGGGAGATAGGCGTGATGATATGTAAACCTATAATAAAATTTTATTAAAATAAATTATTTCCAGGATTGTTTTTTTTATAATTATTTGATACCCTGTTATTACAATTAAAATACTAAAGTATTATGTAATTATAATTACGTACCACTTTAGTATTATAATTTGTTAATTGTTAAATAATTATTTATTTAAATTTAAAGAGTGAGGCGGTAATGTTTAATTATTTCAACAGCATACAGTGTATATAATATGCAGGATATAAGTACAAGACTTACAATGATTTAATTAAATATATATAAATAATTACGTAGTGTATTTCGAACGAGGTTATCCCGTCGAGACCTTTCTGACTGCTGAGCCCGATTTGCTGTCTGCTTTTTTGGGGGCGTACTGTGGGCCGATTCTACTAAAAACTGCAACTGCACTGCAGCGCGGGGTGTGTCAATGCGTACATTTTGACGTTTCGGTATTCTGTTAAACGATCTGACAGTAGCGACGTTGCAGGAATGTTGCAGTAAATGAATCAACATTAAATAAAAAATCAGTTTTATTAGATTGAAATATGGCATCATTTCAGGTTTTAAGTAGTTTATTTGCAGGATACGGACAGTTGCAGCGTAGTTGCAGTGCCGTTGCAGTGCAGCATACGCGCATTTGCAGTGCAGCATACGCGCAGTTGCAGTGCAGGATATTTTAGTAGAATACACCTATCGGCACTGCACTATTCCTGCACGACTCAAGTGACAGGCGTAAACGTGCAGTTGCAGTTATTTAGCAGAATTGGCCCACTGAATGTTTCGCGTAAGTCATAATTGAAACAATAAGTTTAAAAGTGTGCTGTCTCCAAGATTTTTCTGTTCGTGTTAAATATTATTTTGGTTGATAAGATGGATTGTTGTTGGATTCCTCACGACCTAACTAACGAAAGTACGACCACAGACAATACAATGCTTTTTACGACATTTTCACAGGACACGATATGTGGATTCATTTATTTTGATTCTGACGAGTTTGGTGGCGGAGTAGTTAATAACGCTACTTTATACCAACACTCGTGAGTTCGATTCCCGCAGCATGAAATATCTCTGTTTGTCTTGGTCTGGATGTTTTAAGAGAGGCGCATTAAAGCAACCCGTATGTATGTATATCTTCACGCCAGGTCCCTTGCGAGGTAGGCAGAGAGAACCGAGCGCCATAATATGCGGTTCTTACATACTTCACTCGCTTCTGTAACATTCATAGCTTTTATCATGCACGCTCGCCGGTTCCTGGGGCTCCTGACAAAACACGGCCAATTTGGTCATGATAGGTTAGTCTTGGTCTTCCTCGGCTACATCCTTTCACTTTCGCATTGCTTCTACATGTCCGAACCAACGGAGCATGCCTTTTCTTACACCGACTCTCTCTTTCAGGCCAACTTTCTCCTACGTCATCATTACGAACGCGGTCAACAAGCGTTATGCCACAAATTTTGCGCAATGGTCTCATCTCGACCGCAGTTATTATACTTTCATGCTCTCTCTGCCATACCCAGCTTTCAAAACACGTGATGGCGTTTAGCGTATGTATGCAAAATTGCAGTCCGATCAGTGGACCTCATGTTTTTATTTTTAAAAGGTACAGTTTACTAAGAAAAACACAGAACCTACAATATCAAGACTATCAGTGCAGTTTACTATAGTATTTTATTCAATTGGCATTGCAAATAAGTATGTTTTCGTTTCGCCTGTCCCCAAACGGGCGTGGTAACCTATGAACGCTTGCAATACAAGGATTCTACTACTACCACTGCTACTATCGTAACAACAACTTATAAGTTTACTAGTAACCGTACATCAACAGAACTTCCAGGTGCTCATTTCTTGTCAACGACACCACTGGACCACGCTGCTGTGGAGGTTTTATATTTTTTATGGTAATTCTTCAGAACACAACCCGTTGTATACGTCTCTGAACGGAGTCTCAGGGTCAACCTGGTATCCAGGGACTCCCGCCCAAAGTGACTGCAGTACTCCAGGTGCGGTCTGACTTGAGACTTATATAACATAAGCCTTTTCCCCGCCCTGAAGTACTGCTTTGCTCTGTTGAGCAAACCAAGTTTTTTGGACGCCAGTTTGACCTTTTCCTCTAGGTGACTATATTGAACGTCACTGGCGATCTAGACAGCAAGCATCCTAATGTTGTTGGTGATGGTGTGTTCTGGAATTTAGGAACCACAGCAAATGGGGTATTATTAGCGGTGAACGCGCAAACTTGTGTCTTCATGAGGTTGAAGTCGACCAAGCAGTCAGATACTTTAGCCAAAGAACCCTCCATTTCAGACACAAGTTTATCGCGGCTTTCCTCCACTATTGAACAAGGGATGTTAGCCCGGCCTGTATAACAAGTGTCCCCGGTGCTGTGATCCGCATAACAATGAATGCCATCAATTGACAACATATCATTGATATGCAGCAAAAACAGCGTCGTGGACATTACAGAGCCCTGTGGGACGACAGCATTGATACCCATGCTATCGAAGCAACTACCATCTACCACGGCTACTATGCATCTGCTGGATAAGAAGATTGCAACCCATTTGCACAAACCCTCGGGCATCCCATATGATAGTAATTTCGATAGAAGACCCCGATGCCAGGCCTTCGCCATATCTAGGCTGACAGCCAATGCCTCACCTTGACTCTCAATTGCCGAAGCCCAACGGTGTGTTAGATACACTAGAAGATCACCAGTCGAATGATCGTGACGGGAGCCGTATTGATGATCGCTGATCAAATCGTGATCTTCTAGGTATGCCAGGAGTCGTCGGAGTCGAGCACTGAATGCACATTGGCGGTCTGAATAATAGTAATTGTATCCGTTACTACAAAAATGACAACAACCTAAAAACTACGAGTATAACTCTATATTGCAGAACAACTTTTAAACACAAACCATAGACTATAAAGACATCCCGCGCTCACAAAAACGTTTCGCGCCTGAATATCTCAGCGATTCGAGCCTACTGACCAATGGGAGATTATTTTAACCAATAAGCTAATAAGAACTGGTCAATAAGAGCTGCACGTTCTACTTTACGCCCCGACCTATAGCGGTGAATAAGATACTACGTAATATTGGTCCTCCAAGGTTATATACTTCATGTTTTTAAGTTACCTGTGCAATTTTCCCACATACTTATGTATTGAACTTCATTCATTCTTTTCTTTAATTTATAGAAAGGCTAAAAAGAAGTTTTTGAGTATTCGTCCTCTCCAAAGAATATAATACTCCCTGGTCCTCTCCAAAAAACATCGACACTGAGCGGGATAAAAATCGTATGCATGAATAGCCAGGCTACACTGTCCTTAAAAAGTAGTATCATCTGTAAGACGATATTATATCGTGATCTTACGAATGATGAATAATTGATAACATAAATGCATAAGTTTAATATCGTAACTCGGTATGGACCAGTGGTGTCGTTGACAATACATGCAGGTGCTTCTCCAATCGGGCTGCTTATTGAATATCGCCGTTTCCTAACCCCCATTTGCTTTGCTGTAGCCTAGTTTGATAATTGATAGGCTGCATCACATATTCTGGTGTAGTGAGTAAAACAAAAGGTGAAATTGGTTCTAAAAATGTATTGTACCTAGGAGCAAACAAGAGCCTCATCTTTTATACAACGTCATCGGGAGGAATACTAGCATACGGCCCACCTGATGTAAACCGGTTACCGTAGCCTATGAACTCTTGAAATACATAGAATATCCCTCGCGGAATGCCACCTCTGATGGAATACAGCAGCTCCTTGGGAGCTTATTGGTGACCTAACTCACACGCAGGAACACAACAACCCTCTAGGAAGTTATTTTTAATTGGTTATTTGGCTGCGGTTTTCTGTGAGGTGTACGTACTTCTCTAGACGAACCTCCGTTGATATTAGGCGTATATAGTTCGTCAAAGTCTGAAAGGCGATGGAACGTCGAGGTGTGAGCATTTTGACAAGAGTTATATAACCACATACTCCTCACCGGAAACCTCCCCGCACTAAGTCATCACTCCACTTATCAAAGGAAAGGGATCGGTACAGGAATGTGGCAGTTATTGCAATATAAACGTTCGAAGCAAAAGTTTAGGATGCAACCCCTCGGATCACGATGCTTCAATTTCAATTACGAAATCCTATTTCGTTTTTATACGTTTCACAAATAGAAATAGATAAACAGGCAGTGTATATGTGACAGTAAATCATTATTTGAAATAATAGTAGTAAATCAGTATTATTTCCTTTTTATTTAGGACTTCGTAATTGGAATAGCGTGTAGTGGTCAGCGAGTCGCACTAACCAACATTGTCGTCTATGAAGTTATGAAATTGGAAGACGATAAATCCCTTTTTGCTTATAGGTAATTTTGTAGCTACGTTTTTCTTTGTATATGTACTAAATTCAGGTGCTATAAAAGTCCCCATAGGTGTTATTTAAGTTTTTAAAAGTTTGTTTGTTAAATATATGGACAGCAAAACAGTAGTTTTCAGACGACCTTAGATTGTCGATAAGCCGGTTTTCACAGGACAACTTAGTTTTTCAAAAGATATTACTATATAAAACCGAAGGTTATTATTTATTGAGAATAAATCAGGACACAATACAATTACTATTGTGATTGAAGTTAGTAACTTCAAATTTAATGTGAGGCTGATTTCCGACGAAACCAACTGTTGTATATATTTGTCAGTTGATACCAGAGGAGATGAATGACAAGAATAATCTGTACGATGTTTGAAGTAATTTATTTCAAAAAATTACTCGTTTTAAGTAACTTATATTATGAACATATAGATTTTCACAATAAAACTGAAAAAAAAATCATATCAACGGAATGTAAGGAATTATAATACTACAAAAATTACTACAATATTAGTTAATACTCACTTTTACGAAAATACTATGTTTACTCTAGTATATTTACATCGAACATTCTTTTTGATAATATAAACGTTAGGTACTAAAATAACCTCGCTCTTACTTAACACTTTAGCTGCTTAACTGTACACTACTAAACGAAAACAGATATATAAATGTGGACATGATTTCGGGTGTACTTATTAGTACACTTATCTTATCTTCATGATATTTCATGAAGATAAGATTAGCAGAGGATATCTAACGTCACAGCACTGGATGATCTAAGTGGGTTCTGGGGATATAGCAAAGCAGGCGTCTTTCATTTTTCTTTACTCGTTTTAATCGTGAGAAATGCCAACAGCGTGCTGTCGCATAATACACACCCAATGGATAATAAACTATTAGAGTATCTTCTTCTAAATCATGCCATGAGTAAAATCTACGTTATATAAAATCGGAGTTTAATAGCAGTTTGAAGTGTTAAGCAATTTACATGCAAATTGAAAATCTACAATAAATAGGCCGTAGGATCTCGCAAAAAGCCAAAGGATACGTAAATTTGAACAAAAATGTTCAATAATTCCTGTTAAGGACGTCATGTCAGTCTATGCCTTTAATCAAACAGGGAGTATCATACAAAATCAACCAAATTAGCAATTCACGCATTTCACATAAGAACTTAAAAATCTTAACAACATTGATACTTAACTATACAATACCTATTCACCCAACGTTATCACAGACCCTGGCACATCCTTCTCGTCAATATCCATTCTAAGCACTTCGATATTCACACAATTTCGTACATAAAACGACAATAAGGAAAATATAACATAAGTTGTGTAGAACACTAAAGATTATAAATTTTTTACAAGCACACAACTCACTTTTTGCTGACAGTCTTCTCTCACACACACACTTGAGTTTAAAAATAATATTAATTAGTTCACAAATACATATCTAGAATGAAAGTGGCATAAACATACTTGTACAACATTCGCCCAATAATTACGATTTAGTCCACACTCCCGAACACACAACGTAGGTACCTAACAAACGTAACGAAGTTCTATCCTTAGTTTATAGAGAAAAGTCTACCAGCTCAGACTATTACTATCATATCGTTCAACGTCTTCAGTCACATTACAGACTTTCTAGTCCTAATACTAAAGCGGTTCATAAAATAATATAATAAATTCACAAACTATAGCAATAGCTAGAGACTCAGGCCGGGTTTACTGTAAATGCATTATCAGCCGCCGACTGTGAGCTCCGAAAGTAAACGAAAAGTTAGAGGGCGTATTTCGTTCACACTACGCTGGCAGTACGCTACCACGTATAATATGCCACGGGTGAACAATAAGTCGGCATGTATATATTATATGCGTAAACTTAAAAAACAGTCGACCATCTACAATTAGCAATTAAATCATATTTTTTGTGTTTGATATATTGGTGGCGGAAGCACACAAAGCAGGTTAGATCAAATTGCATTTGATACATTTGTTATTTCACATGTAAATCTTCATAAAAAAGAATCTGTTGATCGGTCAACTATTCTTCACATACATACATTAATGAATCGAACCGTCGCTTAGTATACTTAGTATAATCATCAGCTGCAGTCTGCGACTACACATAGCGTGACAGCAGCGTATTGGTGGTTCGGTGTGGGCGACAAGTTATGTATGTACAGAAAATCCGTAAACCTAACGCACGCTCACAGTCGGATAACAATGTTTAGTGTAAACGAGGCCTTAGGCAGTAGGGTCTGGATGGCTTAAAGGGTGTGCTATATTAGCAGCGGAAACACTGCGCGAACATTGTTTTACTACTCACCGTTGCATTAGGCATAGTGTTACCATTATCTTTAGTTAGGTGACGTGATTCTATAACAGATGAGCCGTAAAACAGTTTGCGAAAAATAAAATAAACAGATTACTGATTAACTTGAACACACATTATAATCGTAAATTTATTAGGCGAATACTGCATATTAAACACGGGCATGTCATACACGCGCAGCATAAAATAATAACGGAGACCGTGCACCATTCACTCTCCAGTAAGAAAATGACAGGAAAACATAAGAAAACATTAGCAAACCGACCAAGTCAATTAGATAAATAGAATAAATAAGACCTAATAGTAGGTAACATTGCGAGAACGTATCATACCTACATACCTAAGAACAGATGTAACACTAACCTAAAAATAATACAAATTGTCATGAATATTAATTCGTTACTTTCCTTTGGCACAAGGGAAATGGAAAAATGAGAATTGCGCAATGGAAAGTAGGTGACACTGAGATCTGTATACAGAATTTTGTCTATAACTAGTTTATCCGTATACTGTAATGTGATATTGATCCGTATTAACTACACTAGTCACAGTCTTATTGTTGGCAGCGTTCACAAATGGAGTGGTTGACGTACGCGCAGCGGTAGTTGATAGTTTTGTAACACGACACCACTAACTAAAGCACAAGTCTCAGCTGCCTACAGTTCATACGTAGCTGTGCCTCTCACGAACAAGTCCTCACAGTGACAGCTTCAAACGAGCGCCGTCAGACTGCTAGCGCGATGATTTTTGTCTCCTATAGTTTCCGACGCGTTATTCTTTATCTGGAAATAAATAATTTTAGTTTAAACAGCTATATAAACTTACTGTGAAATAGCGCAGGTGGCAACGTGCTGAGTCTATATATACTACCGTATATTTGTCATACAACGTAGTATTAAAAAAAATGATACTAGAGAGCACCGTGGACATACATTTTGTATTAGACCCCGCATTTACATCATCAGAATTTGATAGATCGTCTTAACTTCTGAATGGAAAATTTGAAGGTGGATCTAAGACGTTTTCCAACGCAGTCTTCCTAATAATGGCGTGTTATATGTTCCTATCATATGTTCCTTAAACCTATATATAGCCTTTTCAATAACTATTAAATTATTTTACATGTGTATACCAGACGACTATCAATTTATAAGTTAGCTTGTCCTCCTGTTTGAAGCCTAACTTAACCTAACTAAAATCAGACACGCGATCGGCCGGCCCAGACGGTTGAATTCCGCCATGCGCGTTATGGCGACAAGTAATCCTCAATGAATTAATTTTATTAGCCTTTTTTACGAACCCGTCATTCGGCTATTCATAAAACGTCTGCACATAAAGCTTTAAACAATAGGTTTTCAATCAACAAACGCTTTGAATATGATGGTGCGTTTGAAGATGATGGCGAGTGCTAAAAATATACCATTCTTACGATAAGAGTTGAAAAGTTAGTACGTGCTATCGAGTAATATATACTTACAGATCGCTGAATAACAAGCGGTTGAGGCGGCGGCAGTGGTAGTTCGAGCCTCAGCTGCGTCCAGAAAGCTCGCTCGTGAACATGTCGCCACGGCACCAAACGTGTACCTCGAAGTACCTCCACCAACCGCTCGCCACTCTCCTTGGCTTCACGCTTCAGCTTTGGTAGATCCTGGAAGAAAAACCGAGATTTAATTATCTTATCACACATTACACGTTGGCACCAAAATGATTTTCTACAAAATGGTTGCTACACAATACATTCGAATTCCGGTCCCACTATTCGTTTACGTGATATACGCCTGTAATATACTGATAGACGGACGGATAGAGAGCAGAGAGACAACAATAGTATTCCGTTTGCTCTTTAGGTACGAACCCCTATTACGGGACGGATTTTTGATATTTTTCTGCAATATATATCTTTGTCAGGTCTAATTATTTAAGTTTTTTATCGTAATTAAGTTCAATAACTAAAATCCAAGTCGTCCATTTGTCCCGACTTTGGCATCACTATACATACATAATGTTTCTGTATGTAGTGATGCCAGGATGAAGGTAGGGGGATAACATACAGTAAACTGTATCTGATCTGTACTTACATTATTTTTCCTGTAATATTTATATAATCATTTAGTACCTAGTCATAAAAAGGCGGAGATCGACTTATAAAAGTGATATATAATCTATACATAATAAATACACTACCTGCAATAAGACAACGACCGGCGGTAGTGGCAGTGCCCGCAGCTGACGCAACGCAGTCAACAACTGCTGTGTGCTGTACTGCGTCGGGGACATCACCGTCAGCACCGAACGACAGCGCGGCATTTCGTTTACTAACTCGCTGTACCCTGCAATAGATAATACAATGTAATAATACACAAAATACAGGCATATAACTGATCTTCAAACAACAAACTATATACCTACTATCTATATTTAACATAAGACTAAAGCTATATTTTAAATATAAAGATAACACTATACATAAAAACAGATTGCTAACGTGAGAACGGAACGATACGACTCTAATCGTCGCTACTCGTATATAATCGTGTAATACTGCTTACTAAAGTTACTTAAAAAAAGCTTCCAAAGCCATTTACTGCTTACATGCCAAAATCTGTTAATTCACTAGTATTCTACATAAATATAGAAGCATGTGGAGTAACGATTTTGTGTAGCTAAATGAATAAAATGTATTGTAAAGTATTACTCACAATTGTCGGGCAGCGTGGACAGCATGAGTGTGTGCACGCGGTATTTGTACTTGACGGTGAGCGTGGGGATGAGCGCGCCGCGGACCAGCTCGCCGTCCACCGCCGTCCAGCACACCAGCACGTCGAACTCCTTCTCTAGCACTGCAACACAATGGCTGCTTACACTATCAACTTGAACCAATTTTTAATTGAGCCCTAATGGGCTCTTAAATTTCTCTAAATGGTGGACCTATCAAGGTCTTTGAAAGAAAATGTTTCATGCATTTCCTCACCATGAGCAAATACAAAATTACATTTTATGCTAAACAGTAATAGGATTTAGTGAATTGTTGAATTTTCTTAACAAATTAATCTTATATTTGGGGGGTTATATTAATAAAAAATAAAGCCGGACCCGGCTAAGGGTGCGATACTCAATACGGAACACGTCATCACGAATATACTCGAAATTAAGTTGATAAGTCACAGAAAAATTTTGTTTACGGATGAGAATTTTTTTACAATTGAGCAATAGTTCTGCCATGCAATTCTCTAAGCGACTCGTAATGGCTGTGTGCGTCGCTGTGATCACAGATGTCACAGCTTTGACATCGTCTACTGCGATCACGGCTTTTTATTTGGTATTCTATAAGGCTGTAAGCGTACGCGAGGCTGTTTGCCTTGTAGAATTCCAATTCCAAACGCAGCCTTGCGGCGCTAGTGTCGCACAACTATGAAAAGCGACACGACGAGACAGGAATTGCAATTTTGTGTTCAAGGCCGATAACAGCCGATGTTTCCGAGGATGTAAGGATGTTTGCTCTTAGAGAATTGCATGGCTGCTTCGCAAAACTTTTAATTTTTATAAGTGTGATCTTAAGGGAACAACTGTTAGTAATGAGCGTCTAGGACGTTTTCATGGGAACATAGCTAACTTTGTAAATCTGTGATGAAACTAGACAGTTGACCATCTCACTCGGTCATGGCGCACGTACTCCTACTTCCAGCGCGTGATTTCTTAAGAGTACGCGTTCTTGGTGGTCAGCAGCTGACGGGACGTGGCCCGTGTATGTGTATGCGGTGCGCAGAGGTAATTGCAACTCTAAGTGCAACATGGCGTTTTCGTGCACCGCGACAAGGATGTAGCACCGACGCCGCCAAAGACGGATTGCACGTACCTCTAGCCCGGTGCGCCGCGGTGTCAGCTCGAGCGCGTGCGTGTCTAGCGGCGAGCAGCAGGCGCGGCGTGAAGCGCCGGTGCAGCATCACGAGCGAGGCCAGGAGCAGCGCGCCCGCACCTACGCCCAATACCAACGCGCGCCACGGAACTGGCTCCGATGCCTCCCACTGCACAGGGCTGTCTATCAGCCGACCGACTGTAACACACAACAAGTGTATCATCATAAAAACCGATCAAGTACGAATTGGACTTGGCTTCATTAGGGTTCTTAAACATTATTTTCATCTCACTGGCGTCCATAACGCCCACAGGTGTAATAAACATTTATCAAAATTAAATAAATCACATAGTACAAAGGTTTTAAATGAAAAAAAGAAACGGTTCTTTTGCTATAAACCTTTATTTATTATTGAAATATCAAATGAATATTATATACTTTACTAAATTTATTATTTGCTTGAGATACTTATTACATTTTATACTAGCTTCTTGTTTAAAATAGATAAATAATTGTTGTTCATAAAAATCCGTATCTCGGAATGAGACTGATACTTTCAAGACAACCCACATAAACATATCTCTATTTTCATCTATTATTAATACATATCTATACAGATAAATAAAATTGGAGTGTCTGTTTGTAATATTAAAATAACCGCTTTTTATTAAATGCATATGGATGTATACACGGTACATATACCAAAATATTTTTTCATAATTTTTGTCTGTCTGTCTGTTTGTTCCAGGTAATTTCTGAAACGGCTGGACCGATTTTGACGGGACTTTCACTGGCAGATAGCTGATGTAATAAGGAGTAACTTAGGCTACTTTTATTTTAGAAATTTGATTTATTTTTATTAATATAAATAAATAATAAAAAATTAACTACTCCACGCGGACGAAGTCGTGGGCACAGCTAGTATTGAATAAGAAAAGATCAACAAACATTTATTGTACCTTTTAAACCGATTTTTCTCTTAAAATTTTATTTTGGACCGCCATTAATCCAGTTGAGTTTTGCGACTCTTATTAACAGTGAAAAATTAAATACTAGTGTTTATAAGAGATCAGAAAAATTCTTAGTTATATAGTAACCGATTAGCTCAAGCAATAAATTAAAACTTATTAAAAGTGAAGTAGAAACATAAGTATTTATTGCAAGTACTTAAACATCTATAACCATTACTTAAATGTGTTTAAAAATCTTTCCTCTTACAAGTACTCGAAACAAAATATTGTAAATAAACTGACATATTCAGTTTTTTTGGTTTAAATATATGAAAACACATTCTAAACGGTTTAAAACGAAACCTAATATCAACTCTCTGAAGCAACACAACGATGTTCCTGCGAGTGAATGAAGTCACCAATAAGCTCCTATGTTAGCAGCAGCCGTGGCATCGCACGAGTACTACTTAATGTGTTGCAAGCGCTCATAATCTACGGAAACAACTTTACATCAGGTTGGTTGTATGATTATACGTCTCCCCATATTGAATAAAAAAAAGTTCATTAGCACTTATGTTACAAAATACTGTCAAAATTGCCACATTTTGACGAGTTCGGTGGCTCAGTCGTGAATGACGCGACTTTGACACCAACGCTCGTGGGCTCGATTCCCACATAAGGCAAACATTTGTGTGCATGAACATGTCTGTTTGTTTTGGTCTGGATGTTTTAAGACAGGTAGGGTGCATCAAAGCAGCCCGTCTGGGGAAGTACCTCCACCTCACAGAAAACCGCAGCCAAATAACAACTCCCTAGAGGGTTGTTGTGTTCCTGCGTGTGAGTGAGGTCACCAGTAAGCTCCCAAGGAGTTGCTGTGTAAGCAGCAGAGGAGGCATCGCGCGAGTGATGCTTAATATACCGCAAGCGTTAATAGACTACGGTACCCGCTTTATATCAGGTGGGTATGCTTTTATGACCTCCCGATGTAGTGTAAAAAAAAACATAAATCTAATTTTACACTAAAACATAAAAAAATCTCGTCTAAACCGCGTCAAAAGTCCGTCTGTGTAAAAGAGTCATAAATGTCATAATGGTACAAACATTTGTCGTGAACGGTGACTCGGCTGGTGGCGACGTCGTCGTTGCTGTGCACCACGCACGCGTACGTGCCGAAGTCCTGCGGCGACATACGCTCCACCTTCAGGTACGAGCCGTGGATGTCCTTCACGTCGTCACTGCAACATATTTACATTCGTAATGAACGATGGCGTTTCCGAGAATTGCTCCGCGAGTAATACACCTTAACAGGTAAATGGCGGGAAGTTAAACGGGTTTGCAGTAGGTATTGTTGAAGTTAAAACGATGTTATTTCGTCTTATTACAGAATAATAGTGTCAAGTATACAAAAAAAGAACTTGATGACCACGGTGGCGGAAAGGTTAGTAACGCTCGTGGGTTCGATTCCCACATAGGACAAACATCTGTGTGCATGAACATGTCTGTTTGTTTCGGTCAGGGCGTTTTTAAGAGAGGTTGGGTACGACAAAGCTCGACTGGGGAAGTACGTCCACCTCACAGAAAACTGTAGTCAAATAACAACTCCCTGGAGAGTCGTCGTGTTCCTGCGGGTGAGGGAAGTCACCAGTAAACTCCGAAGGAGTTGCTGTGTAAACAATAGAAGTGGCATCGCGCCAGCGATACTTATGTCTTGCGTTCGTAGGCTACGGCTACCGCTTTACTTCAGCTGTATGCCGCCCGATATTGTATAAAAATGTCGGACATATGGTGAGTTCACAATACACTGCAAATGTCATGTAAAAGACGAGCCCGGCAGTGGAGTGGTTAGCAATACTTAGATTAATACTAAGGATTAGTGGGTTCGATTACCACACAGTGCAAACATTTGCGGGAATGAACTTATCTGTTTTACTTGGTCTGGGTGTTTTAAAAGAGATGGTGTAGATCAATGCTCTTCACAGAATCGCAGTCAAAACAACATTTCCCTGGACGGTTATGGGTTCCTGCGAGTGAGTGAGGTCACCAGTAAATCTCTAAAGGAACTGGTGTGTTAGCAGTAAGCGACGCGCGAGCGATACTTCCTGTATTGCAAACGTTCGTAGGCTGCCGTAACCACTTTACATCAAATAGCCCGTATGCTTGTTTGTCACCCAACGTTATATAAAAGAGAATTGGCTTGTAACATGACAACATTAAACAAGCAATGGGTATTTCGAGTAGTACATCGTATCAAGGGATGAATTTATGGGACTAATGTGACAATATCACTATAAATGTCTCCTAGCCAACACGTCGCAATTTGCCGATGAAGCTTTTAAAGCCATCCCGGCTAGAGACATCTTAAAATTTCGATATAATTCGTACGGCCGACTGAAAAAGTACTTATGATTTACCACCGCCCTCCCAGCGGGTCCCGGTGGACCCTGAGAATAATGTCTATTTGAAAGAAAAATCAACTTAGAAAAATGACTATTTATGCATATCGTGTGTAAAAATTATGACGCTTTAGATTTGTTCAAGTATCGTCAATATAGCGCCTGATTCATTCAAATGTATATAGAAAAGCATATATCCTCACCGATAAGTCTTGATTTCGATCTGCGTGGGCAGCAGGTCGCCCTCCGTCCCGTTCGGGAACAATTTCCGCCACCGCAGGTCGCTCCGTACGTCGGCTAAATGAGATTTTCCTAAAAAACAATGTTTACTTATTTACCGGTCCACAGGTGCAATTAAAATAATATTATCGTTTGCTTTTATATTTGTAATTTTATGAAAACGGAATTAAAATAATAAAAAATAACATGTTGATCGAGCGAGCGGTGTGATAATAGAAACAGGCTGCAGGTACAACCGGCGTACAACCGGTAGGCCACATAGAGAAAGATTCCTCTGAGCTCATCTCTGAATTGACTCATAAGGCCCAAGCATTCATCCATTTGTTTCCGTCCGAAGGTGAGTGCAATACATACTTCATGTTCGAACTTGGAACTTTTTTGTGCACACATGAACAACGCAATACTTCCTAGTAGTTACCGTAGGATATAAACGCACTACATTGCAAGCGTTCACTTAACATCAGGCGGGCCCTATGCTGGTATGCGGGGACGTACCGACTTATCTTGGCGGTGTAAGTTAATACTATTTAGGTGTTTGATATCTCTCTTATCTATAACCAATTATTCGCATACATATTAATTTAATATTATTATTACCTATCTTAAAAGATAACTACTGTAATCCCATGAATAATCGAGTTAAAACTCACACAGTGTAATATCCGGTCACTTGATCGCTGTGAGTGGCGATATGGATCCAATACGTGGAAACCCCAATACGTAGAAGAAGAGGTGTACGTCGCTTGCCATGCCTATTAGTTCTGATGGCTATGTCCGACAGGGGGTGACTTGCCACTTACTGAATGGGCTCCAGAAATGCCAAGTACAGTTAGCCGAGGCAACGCTATTGTGAGTGACTGGACGCGTAGGGAGGGGTGCCGTGTTTACTCCGAAGTTAGTCGTAGCCTTAACACTTCATCTCCAGAGCATACAGTTCTAACGTCTCCTCTGGACGGCAAATGGAGGCAAGCCAGAGCTGAGACTTGCAAGCCTTCTTGAGTTTCCGGTCTCACCGACGAATTCACGGCAAGTGATGACCTGACTGACTCTTTGTTGCACCCATAAGGAGCATAACTCTACACTTTCAACTTATTATTGTTGGAAAAAGGCACTTCAGAAGTCATAAGATCATACTGAAAAGCAAATTGCTGATGGATGGACCTTGGCTACCTGGTTATGTCTAAAAACAACCGGAAATAAGATGCCTGATAGATTCCCCAGGAAAGTGGCATGACCGACAAATGTCCAGCGTTCATGGTGCATATTATTGTTACATTGTAATAAACAAATATTTGTTTATTATTTACATTAATGCATAATTTTTATTTTACGGTATTTTGAAAGAAACATTATTAAAAACAACACCCCAATTTTCTATTTGCTATTGTCAGCGGTTAGGATTACTAGTAAAAAAAGGTAATGCTCAATCTGCCTTTAACATACGTGGTCATAAGTAGTAGTTGTTATGGTCTCAGTTAGAAATATTATACACAATAACTGCAGGTCAGGCGCGGATGGGTTAACAGATGATTATACATAGTTCGTTTCGCGGGAGACGGTTACTGTAGGTACTTCATCCAATATACGTACCAATCATTTTTTTTTTATAAATATGGGTCACATAGGCTAAGCTAAGACTTTGAAAGTAAAAAAATATAAACAAAAAGAAATAGTTATATTGTTTTTATATTTTGAATCACATTGGTTGAAATAAACCTAGATCTGTGGGATATGAAAATGAACCGAAAAAAAATTAATATGAATAAGTTAGTGTAGTGTAGTGTAGTTTTCTGCACTACTTACTATATAATACTCTAATTGAACGCCACAATGTTGCATACATTTCTGCAATTAAAGTTGCAAGGAAAACCAGGTTATTCCCGCAAAATTTTACAACTCATTAAAATAGTAACCGCCTTTTGTACTTCAATTACAAGATAATTTCGTGTATTTTATTGTTTTATGTGGTGCAATAAAGAATATTGTATTGTAACATAGTAGTTCAAAACTCTCAGAACTCGCCTTGGTTAAACAGGTTTTCTAGTCTTTTCTTAAGTTTTGTAATAAGAGTCGCTCGTTTTCCGATGACGTAGTGTACGCCCTACCTACTGTAACCTACGCCTGACGCACGAACTATTTCGTCGGGCCAACAAAATTATTCCGATTTATATTTAATAATACTAAGAAATATGAGACAAACGGAGGAAAATGGGAGGAATAAACATTTATATTCTATTGTCTAGTTAATTTTAGTTTATATATCCTATGATTATATGCTTACCAAGAAGGGCTTCACAAAATAACCGCAGTTCGTCTCCCTCCTGCAGCCACTGGTCGTTCGATATGAACATTGTCTTGGGCGCGTCGATCTGTCGTGTTTTATCTGCAAATACAGTACACTTTATAATCGTACTATCAATTTGGAAGCTAAACTTTTTCTTAGTAGTTCGTATATCTGCTACATAGTGGTGTGTAAGTATTCGAAATTTCTACTTCTTAATGTTATGCCGTTTTCTAAACCATTAGGATCGGTGGGGTCTACTGCCTAAGGATTTGGCTAAGATACTGATCGCGTTAATGTTAATACTTGCACTTGTACAGATTCCACTTCACAATTTATTTAATAATTATTTTTACCGACCGGTTTCGCCTTTACGGCATTATCAAGGTATTTTATACAACATATCAAAGATACTGATTTTTACAAGGAGCGACTGCCGACAGACCTCCACAACAGAGAGGAACAATCAGATCTTTATTAGGTAAGGTCACATGTCTTTCGAAATATAATTTCTTAGACGTGTGGGTTTCCTCACGATGTTTACCTTCACCACCGAGTTAATACCGTAACCGCTTTATATCATGCGGGCCGTATGCTTGTATGCTTCCTAACGTAGTATAAATACAAAGCAGCCTGTCTGAGGAAGTACCTCCACCTCACAAAAAACCGTAGCCAAATAACAAATAACAACTCCCTGGAGGGTTGTTGTGTTCCTGTGTGAGAGTGAGCTCATCAGTAAGCTCATGAAGAGGCGCTGTGTTAGATATTTAATGTATTACAAGCGTTCATAGTAACCGCTTTGCATCAGGTAGGCCGTATGCTTGTATGCCTCCCAACATTGTATAAAAAATATTAAAAGACTCAAAATAAACTTCACTTGCAAACAACCTCATAACCCCTCCAGGTAGAGGTTATTTGGCTGCAGTTTTCTGTGAGATGGAGATATTTTCCAAGTCGAGCCGTGCCATATCGCTCTTTCCTTAACGACTGCCATCTATCGAAATCAGCCGGAAGCAACGCACGTATTAATGTGCCTTCAGCTCTGAAACTCACGACGATTAAACCCATCCAGACAGACAGGTAACTAGACAGGTTACGGTGAACTCCGCTTAACTTGCGTGTTCTTGATACGTGCATGGATGCCACAAACCAATTAATTACTTGTTGACTGTGCATGATAGCCCTTAACTCACCAAAACGTAAACACCTAAACATATCAGCGATTCAATCCAACTGACCAATGGTAAGATATTTGACCCTTGCATCACATTTAGTATCACTCGCGCGATGCCACCTCTGCTGCTAGCACTGTAACTCCTTAAGAGATTACTGGTCACCTCACTCGTACACAGGAGCACAACGACCCTCCAGGGAGTTGTCATTTGACTGCGGTTTTCTGTGAGATGTAGGCACTGCCTCAGACGGGCTGCTCTTAACAACACACAGATCAAGACAACCAGACGGGTTCATGCACACAAATGTTTGCCCTGTATGGGAATCGAACCCACGAGCGTTGGTGTCAAAGCAGGGTAATTAACCACTGCATCATCGAACTCGTCAAAATGTTCCTGAATTATGAGATCACTTGACGTAAGTCACAACAATTAGACTAATAATAAATTCCCACCGAGTATTTCAAGTCGCACAGTGTGCGTCTCGCTGTGCGATTCGTTGCTCAGCCGGCACATGTATGTGCCGGAGTCTGTTCGTGCCGCGCGCCGCGTGTACAGCGTCTGGTTAGCGGCCTCCGGGTACAGGATCATGTTGGACACGCCCGCCGACCACGGGTACGGAGTGCCGTCTTTGAACCTGCAAACAACGTATTTGTACACGTGAGAAAATGTTACGTACATGCAATTTGCACACAAGCGAATGCACCCGAAGGGCGACCCAGGCACCGTATTGCTGTCACTCTGATCACTGTACCGTCCGTGAGTAGGGACTTATCCAAACTATTGAAACTAGTATCCTATGATCGAAATACGACCATATTCATTATTGAAAATTCGAGGAAAACATATATTTGTATTACATTTTTTTTTATTGATAAACCAAAATTTCGCCTATTAAAGATTCTTTATTGCACATTTATATACAGATTATTGTTACAATTAGTAGTGTACAAAGGCGAGCTTATCTCTACCAGAGATCTCTTCCAGCCAACTTCATAGATAGTTAAAGAAATCGTCAATCGGTCGGGTGGCAAAGTAACAGTTACAGATGAAGAAAAAAAAACAGTTATTAACTACTGAACAAAAAAAATAGTCGGTTGATAAACAAAGAGGAGAAAGATAATTAACTTTTTTTTATACAACACATGAGGCGTACAAGCATACGGCCCACTTGATGTGAAGCGGTTACTGTAGCCTATGAACGCTTGCAATGCAGTAGGTACTACTCGCGTTGCCACCTCTGCTCCTAACACAGCAACTCCTTGGAAGTTTACTGGTGACCTCATTTCACACGTAGGTACACAACAACCCTCCTCCAGGGAGTTGTTATTTAGCTGCGGTTTTCTGTGAGGTAGAGGTATTTCCCCAGACCGGCTGCTTAACATCCAGACCAAGTCAGAACAGAGATGTTCAATGTTCATGAACACAAATGTTTGTACTGTGTGAGAATCGAACCCACGAGCGTTGGTGTCAAGTGGCGTTATTAGCCACTGGGTCACAGAGCTCATCATCAATTACGCACTTGAAGGGCTAAATACCATTTGCTGTCACTGTAATGACTGTCCGTCCGAAAATAGGGATTCATTCAAATTATTTCAACTAAAAAGCAACCCGAGTAAGGAAGTACCTTCGCCTCCCAGAAAACCGCAGCCAAATAAGCTAATGTTACGCGTGTGTAACAATAAGCTAATACAGTAACCCCTTAGCAGCTCACTAGTACCCTCTTACACTTGCAGGAACACAGCAACCCTCCAGGGAGTCGTTATTTGGCTGTGGTCTTCTATGAGTAGGAGCTACTTTTCAAGTCGGGCCGCTTAGATGCATCGTACCTCTCTCGCTAATGTAATTTGTGAGTTGTTACCAAAACAAAAAAATATAATATTTTAATTTCTCATGTGTTATTGCAAAAATAACTTAAATAGAAACAATAACATAATTTTATTGAGCTGGCGCATCTCGCCCTTGACATATTGTATATAATCTGGACAACAAACAAGGCTAGAAGGCAAGCGATTGCAGTAGACTCTATAGTCTCAGGGCACCTACTATATACCTACTGAAATAAAGGACATTTCAAGGCCATTCCAACAAGCTCAATGGCCGGCGCTGGTTTCTGACTTCAGTCCGTTGAGGACTAAAATTCCCCAACTGCCAAAATAACCTACGCCGCGGACTTGTCAACGCACACGATGTTTAATCATTTGTCTGCCGGAAATTTAGAGAAACGGTCGCTATGGAAGCAAATATTGTAAAGATGAATTAAATGCATATTTATTGTACTCGTAATTGCAACTTATTTAAACAATGTTTTGAAAAGTATACATTTGGAAATATAATATAAAGATTACATAAAACATTACATAAAACAAAAATTATAAAGGTATCCTAAATGGCCTTCGGTTGCTTGAAAGAAATTCGCGAATTGATTGCATATTTCAAAACGATGGAAACTTATGTCAATTCTATTTGTTCTGGTGCCTGCTGCGTACTTTTGTACGGTCCGGTCTGTTGATGTCCCTGAACGTTCGGGGGACGCACCACGGTACTTTTAGTCCTTGTTGTGCGTCTTGGGATTCAGTTGTAAGTGATCTATTTTAACGGACAAAAAAGTACCGTGAGGACTGGCCCCCGTAAAGTATGCCTTGCAAACTGATGTACTTCCCACTGGCAGTTCCGGCCCGGAGTTAGGCACTCTTGTACTGCTATGCAATTCTCTAAGCGACTCGTAATGGCTGTGTGCGTCGCTGTGATCACAGATGTCACAGCTTTGTCATCGTCTACTGCGATCACGGCTTTTATTTGGTATTCTATAAGGCTGTAAGCATACGCGAGGCTGTTTGCCTTGTAGAATTCCAATTCCAAACTTGCGGTGCTAGTGTCGCACAACCATGAAAAGCGACACTAAGGAATTGCAATTTTGTGTTCAAGGCTATAACAGCCGATGTTTCCGAGGATGTAAGGATGTTTGCTCTTACAGAATTGCATGGCTGGTCGCAGTAGTTGACTAAGGCTTACTGGATACGCATCGAAGTACCATTATTTCAATGAGAGTTTTTTATTGCCCCACTATACGCAATCAAACCAGTATTAATATTACATTATTTATACAGCTTGTTAGATAACAAAAATGCAATTATATCCTACGTAATTCATGTTACAATTTCTGTGAAAATTTGATTGAAGACTAGACTACCTAATCCAGTTTTGACAGTGTGTACCTTTCTTTACTTTCAGAACATAATCAAGTTTTGATTGACACTGTCGGCGGTAATGTGTACAGTTCTTTACCAAAACGTGCTCTTAGAAACATTCACTCACAAAATTAATCTTGTTTAAGAGTCCTATTATATTCAAAAGTATAAACGTCACAATATTATTATTGCCTTTTGAGAAAATATCTTGTGTACCCGACACAGGCCGCTTAATAATTTCCTAGAATTGAAATGTAAAAGGAAAGAAATATCAGATATATAAGTATACAAATACTGAAGTGCAAAACGTTAGACTGAAACGATCGATACGTTTCATAGAAATGTTGGGGCTAGTGTAACTGATTATTGCCGATAAGATTATTTGAATAAAAATGTTCTGAAGTGAATATTACTTGCCGAGAAATGGTTACCTTTTATCGATAATAATGACAGAACTGGGATAAGTAAATCTGTATGAACAAATAGGGAAGTAAAAATAAATGTATGAATGTATGGTCCAGCTGTATTACCTATTCAAGGCGAATCAATTGTTGTACAAGATCTATTCATTGTCCATCAAATGGTATATACCTAGTCCTAACTGTTCATCAGTAATTAATATAGCAAAACTTGTGATTTTGTCAGGAATCTCTTACATACTCTGCTTTACCTGTTGTGTCTTCCTATGTGTAACTTAATTTCCTAAAATTTTCACCCATAATTTGATACTTCTAAAACTAATAATACAGTTCAGCTAATGTGGTATGATAATAAACGTCAAAGTCAAAGAGCTTGAGCTCCTACACTCGCCAACCAGTGAATCATTAGTTCGACGTATTGATATGATACTTAACGGTCTCTGATGATTTTCAAGGATTGTCATTTTCCGACGAAATGGTTAGGACATGATAGTAAGAAGCCTTTATTGACAATTTTATTTTTGTAGGTGGAAAAGGGGCATGCATGATTGCGAATTCTCTTATTACTCGCATAAGGACGTAATAACTAGGTAGTCAAAATGACTTCATCGCCAAACTAATTGATAGGCAAAATTACAATGGCTTGATGACAAATGTACCAATAGCTATACACGTACTGAGTAAGACGACTTGATTGTAAATGGAGAAAGTAGAAATGCTTTGTAAAATTTTATAGTAGAGCTCATCAAAGTCATCAAAAATTGAGCATGTGTGTTCTATGTGTAGGAAATAATTCGCGGTAACGACTAATGGAGCGTCATTCCGGTAGAGGCAAGCCGCTGCGAGCCGAGCCGGGCGATGCGGCCGCGGGCGGCGAGCGGGGCGGCGCGCGGCGGCGTAATGCAGCTGCCGGCGACAACACCGATTCCAAGAACCATTGGATTACATTCACTCGTGAATGAGCAAATCATGACTCGATTGACGTTCACGAACCAATTAATACAATATCTCATACGCTCCCTCTGCGGCACATCTTAATCTGGATCCTCGATTCGGCTAAGCGAGCGCCAGCTGCGGATTGTTCAGCGAATCGAGCTTGCACAAACAAAATATTGCGATGGTAACGATTCCAGCAAACAGTAAAATTTTGCGGGAGCCGTTTTTAAATCGTTTGAAAGGAAAACAAACATTTGAGCAATGTTTCATCGCAAGGCCGCGTTGGGATTGTTTCTTAGAATTGGGCGGTGAGAAACCTTAGGAAACCGCCTCGCTGTTTGGTCGAAGCGGTACGTACTGGGTGGATGGGAGTTGCCATTTCCAATGTGCGCAGTTCACATTTATGGAAGTACACAATAATAGGTTTTCGACGAGCTCGGTGGCTAAGTCGTGAAAGACGCGACTTTGACATCAACGCTCGTGGGTTCGACACAAGACAAACGTTTGTGCGCATGAACATGTCTGTTTGTTTTAAGAGACTGGGTGTTTTAAGATAGGTAGGGCGCATCAAAGCAGCCCGTCTTGGGAAGTACCTCCACCTCACAAAAAACCGCAGCCAAATAACAACTCCCTAGAGGGTTTTTGTGTTCCTGCGAGTGAGGTCACCGGTAAGCTCCTAAGGAGTTGCTGTGTAAGCAGCAGAGGAGGCATCGCGCGAGTGATATATTACAAGCGTTAATAGGCTACGGTAACATGATTTACATCAGGTAGTCCGTATGCTTGTATGCCTCCCGACGTTGTATAAAATAAAAAAAGGAGATACTTTCGTTACTTTACCCTCCTCAGTCAGTAACCCGTGCAGTTGAGTAAAAACCACTGGTTTTCTCGAGAGCCACTGAAGCGCAATCAAGAAATGTGGGAACTATACCGGTTAAACTTTTAAATAAAGAAAACGCATTGAACTATATCGAACCTGCCGTTTCAGTGTTATAATAGCATAGATGTTATGCGTTCGCATTACTTTTGCAGGTGTCCGCTGTGATAGTAACAAGAAGCAAATACTAGGTCGTTACTCCAGTAATCTATGACTCTAGTACCTATAAGTATTTATATATTGGTAGTAGATTATTAATATAGATAAATTGTGTTAATTGATCACTCTATTTATGCTATGCATTAATCACGTATATGGATAAAATTAGTCTACTTGAATAGACATCAAACAGAAGAGCCTATTCAGTTTCAATTGCGCAAACTTCGGGAAGCTTATCGTCTATTTATTTGCTCTTACAGAGTACCAAATTGACTTGATTGAATTATTTGCTTACAAACAACCAAGTCGTAGGTAATTAAAATAGGTAACAATTGACTTATTCATTTATACCAGCATATTTCAGTATACAATATTAATATATTTGTTTATTTTTAACTAAAATTTTATCATGTGACCGTTTTCCAGTCTACGTAAGATGGATGTCATGAAAAGCACACATTCATTTTTCGAAGAATTTAGATAATTTCATTCTACATAATATTTGTACTCATGTTAATCACGAAGACTATAAAATGTCATCGTTATAGTGTACCTACACACAAATGTGTTATTAGTACATACAATGCTAATTCGCGACTCATTAAGACTGGCTAATTGCAGAATTTTAATGCGAAAACTACTAAAATAATATTTGAAATCATACCCATGTTTATTTGTTTGATGTCACTGGGAGAACGTTGCGAATATATTTAACTTTTTTCAGAGAATGACTCACGCGGACTCATGCAGACGCTATGGACTTCGAATCTAAACACTAACGTAGACATATGAAATGTTTCCATTCCTTCGATTTCGAAGAACGTAACGTAATCTAAAAGTATGTTTGGATGTTGATTTTGTACAAGTATTTATAAATCTGTCACGTTGGAGATTATATTGAGTTTCATTTGCACGAATTTCCTTTCACTGCACGAATGTCATTAAAAAAAGTGCTTTTTGCATATTTGTACACGGCTTTTGAAATACGTGAAAAATATGCAACGAATATTCAGCCGTCATTGATAATTTATTTTCATGTTCGGCTATTTTTCAATATGCGACAGAATTCTGAAAATTTTATTACGACAAGTATCTATCTAGGTATAACTTCACGCCAAATCCCTTGCGGGGTATGCAGAGAGTACCGAGTGCCACGTGACCCGATCCTTGCACACCTCACTCGCTTCTTTAACATTCATTGCTCTTCTCATGCACGCTGGCCGGTTTCTAAGGTTCTTGACATCGCTTTCTGATAGAACACGATCCATTTGGTCATGGTAGGTAAGTCTTGGCCTTCCTCGCCTCCTACATCCTTCCACTTTTGCGTTGTATATCTGCTTCTTCATTCTTTCATCTTGCATTCTTTCCACATGTCCGATTTAGGGAAGCATGCCTCTTCATATTTTAACACTGACACTCTCTTTCCGACCAGCTCTGTTTCTATCATCATCATTGCGAACACGGTCTACAAGCGTTACAAAATTTGTGCAACGCTCGAATTTCGTCCGCGTTGATCCTACTTTCATGCTCTCTCTGCCATACCCAGATCTCGCTTCCATAAGTGAGCGTTCGGACCAGCACTGCATTGTGTATAGCGAGCTGTGCCTTAAAGTATTACTACTTAAGATTTAATTTTATAATCTTTATTAGGTGACTTCTGTTTGCCACCACCACATACAGTGAATATTCAGTGGCAGATGATTTTTCTTATAATACCTAAGATGGCTTCCTCCGCTAGTTGGGCATCTGCACCACCCTCCAGAAACCATGACATTTGCCGGAAAAAAATCTGAACTCTAACATTTAAAAACTAAGATAACAAATCCAATTAAAACTAAGATACATCTTGTACGATACTATGGCAGATAACTGACTAGCTGAGACAAGTCATTGAACTCAAACCCAAAGGGCGGCGCTTTAGATATTGGGATGCCCCCCATCTCCTTTATCATATTTATTTGATTGCATTATTGTGTTTGAATTGTCAGTGATTCGGCTGAAGCTGAACATAATAAAAGACGAGTTACTTTAGTACTTGCATTATTAAGTTAGTATTACTTGACCAATGTTTTTAGACCTTTCGTGAATACAGCATTATGTGTCTATTGCATATATGTAATGTGTTATACTGGAGGATAGGAGAAACCAAATGACAGTAAAGCTGATATACGTACTACTCAACATTTTAGGAAAAACCTTTTATGATTGCTTTATGGCTTTTCTTCCTTTCATGTATCTCAGCTACTCGTATTTACAATTTGATATATTGTCATAAAATGTGATTTATTTGTATTTTTGTTCATAGTATTGTATGTATGTATATCTTCACGCCAGGTCCCTTGCGGGGTAGGCAGAGAGACCCGAGCGCCATAAGACGCGGTCCTTACACACTTCACTCGCTTCTTTCACATTCATAGCTCTTTTCATGCACGCTCGCCGGTTCCTAAGGCTCCTGATATCACCTTCTGATAAAACACGACCAATTTGGTCATGGTAGTATTGTATTAGAACATTGTCTATTTTAAATATTACGATCAAATCAATAAAAAATAAAAATCACACTTGTATCTAGGATCTATCGCGTTTTAATTCAATTTTGTCAAAAATGCAACTAAATCATATTTCTGCCAAAAATAAAGCACGCACATTTTTTTACATAACGTCGGGAAGCATACGAGTACAAGCATGCAAAGTGGATACCGTAGCCTACGAACGCTTGCAATACCTGAAGTATCGTTCGCGCGATGCTACCTCTGTTGGTAACACAGCAATTTGGTTAAAGGTGTTCGTCCTTCTCCAGACGGGCTGAATTAATGCACCCTACCGCTCTTAAAAAGACCTAGACCAAGCCAAACAGACATGTTCGTGCACACAAATATTTGTCCTATGTGGGAATCGAACCTAGTCTTAATGTTAAAGTAGCATTGCTAACCACTTCGCCACCTGGCCGATCAGAATGTTTGATGACTTTCATGAAACAATACTTGCAACAATAAAAACAAGTAAACCTCACATAGATCAGATACTCATTATCTGCCACTGCGCCCGGGAACGCGAGCACAATAAGACACAGCGGCATTACTGAGCAATTATTGACATCATGTTCAGCCATTCGTTACAAAACCTCTCTAAAGGAATGACTTAATTGCCTTGTTTGACTATAACAAGCGGTGTATCGAACTATCCCAACAGGTGGAATTTATATGGCTGTTATTATTTCACGATATCCCTGCCTTATGTGGCCACAAAAAGCCTTTTTGTAATGTACCACTATGTTTTTCCTCGGCGACCGCACGTCATGCTCCATTATTCTTTATTGGTGATAAGTGTATAAAAAAAAACTATTTCGTAGTTGTTTATTGTATGAATGGTACAAATGGATAGACTAGTCGGAGGGCTATTCAGTCATTACTCGTAGTTGCATTTACCTATGTATTTAGAAAATACATTTAAGATTTTTCTTTTAAGGGTCTATAGAATAACCAACCACATTGTGGAATATCCAATAAAAATATACCTATTACAAAAAATATAATCTCAGGGTACTCTGCATACTGTAATACTGGAGGATAACAGGAGAAACCAAATAACAGTAAAGATGACATGCCGCTCAATATATTACCAAAGACTTCATGGTTGTGGTTCTCACATTGTACGGAGTTAACAACAAATAACACTTCAATATGCTTATTAATATCATGCACGAAAATCTCAGTTACTATTGCATTTATAATTAAAACAGTGTCTGTATAAGATAACAACCGAGACGAAGGTTCGACGATGGGAACAAAAACTCGATGAGGTCATCCTCAGTCCCTGCTGCACCCTGCGAATATTTCCGAAATAAGCCGAACCGGTCTTTGACCGCGTGTCGGGTTGCACTCCCTCAACGCTAACCACAAATCACTCGCGTTCACATCCAGCCTCCCAGCGAACACAACACATATTGTACATATACGTTTATATTTGATATATATAGAACATGTATCATCCATCCATACACTTATTTGAACCTAATCTTTGGTAGTTTCCGGCAATTAGATTAGATACACACTTTTCGATATGACATTTGAAATTGTTTTTGGAATTCCTCATTCGAAAATTTCCAATGCGATAAGTAAAATGGAAACGAGCCAATATATTCTTGTTTACGCACGAGTAGGTATCGACAATTGTACGTAAGGTAATCACTAGCAAAACATGGTTCACTCTTTCGAAGAATAAAGTTAGGTAGCCATCCGTGAAATATATGCAACTGATAGTAGGTTTGAGTGTACATTTGCATAAAACCGACAAACAACAGTTACAGATTTTCCTGACCATTATCGTGTAATAAAGTCGTACATTTAAATATGAGAGATTCAAAGTAATATGAATCGTATAAGTCTAATATCACATGAGCCGGGCATGATCTGTGTCCATGAACACAGACACATAACCACATAATAGCAGGCACTGGTAACTTTCTTTGTTCCACTCTGGATCACGAAACTACACTTATGTTGTCAGTTTTGACGAATGCTCTCAACGAAATGCAAATAATCTTGAGGATAGTACTCCATTTCGCGGTAGCTGAGCTCGGTGTGTCTCGTAAACAATGTATTCACCTTTTGTAAGATATATGAGCGCCAATTTTCAGGTTCAAAGCATTACACAGCAAAGGATATCCTGCACCGTATAACGATTTCCGCCAAACGAACTCTGACGACATACGGCGTTATTTTCTCAATAAGTATTTCCTAATGTATAGTTAATTACATTCAATTTTTATCAATGAAAATTGAAGGATAACTAACTGTAATCTAATTAAGAAAGAACTGATGGATACAGTGCAATCGTGGCGTCCGAATCATTTTCCAAATTCTAATTACATAACCGGCGAGTAGATGCCATTTGGGAAATCCCGATGAACGGCATGATGTCACAGTTTAATTGTACTTGTACAAGCAGTTTTTTGCATTGTTTCTTGATGTACAATTAGGTATACATAAAAAGACCGGGGGTTTCTTTTAAAACCGGTTACATCGGTCTGAAAGAAAATTGGTCGACATCATTCGAACTAACTCGACTTAAAATTAAAAAGATCAATGCATTTTATTTAAATCTTCAGATGGGCTATGCCTACTACGGTTTGCCCTTTCTTTTACATTTGCAAGATAAATTATATTGTCGTATGTATTTACTTTATTCAAGTCATAATGAAGACGAGTTCAAGATTGATAACAAAGAAAGCCGGTTAGTGAGCGATGGATGGCAGTGGTTCTTTGAAAAGGTAATTAGGGCTAGCAACGGCCGCCTGCATTCAAATTGTCGCCGCAGGAACGTCCTAACGCCCGACAGTTGCGGTGGCAGCGTGGTGAGCAACACCCAAACCCAACCGTCAGCAACGCTCGCACGCTGATAGTTTCTCTGAAACTACGGCAATTACACTTGTCTTGCGGACGGCCAGTTGTCGCACACACACACGCCCGCTATAATGACGTCGCTCCCTCACATTACCCAGTAATCACACGTTTGCCAGTCACGCACCGATGACAAAAATAATAACTACACGATAGTTGTGGGAATTGGAAAAGTGAACATTGTACGATTGATTCGAATGTGTTGCAGTTTGTAAAACCTTTTACATCCATAATTATGAAAGTTGCTTATTTGCGCATAAAAATACGACGGTAGTATTATTAAGTTGTTATGAAGTTGCCACATAATTGAAATTTTGTCTAAAGTTAAGGGTCAGGATGAATTAAATGGAAAATGTATTATGAACATCTGTATGCAACCATGCTGTTTCGACAACCAGTGCAAATTTATCATCGCTGGGTTTAACGGGCCCGTTGTAAATAACGCACCCCGACGATTGGTCGCTCACGAGCACGCAACACTAAAAGCGTGTGTACGGTACGCGATAAATTCCTGATTTATTGCCATTTCTACGGAAATTTATAATCAAACTCTGGCAACATCGTTTATTGCTTCATAAAAAAAAACAGAACAGGACACATACGAAGAGAGAATCACCGTTACTCGTACACGAGTAATTATTTACATGTAAAAGGTAACCGCACAGTTGCCGGTAATAATAGAGAAAATGCAATAACAGAGCGGCTGCGTACAGTTATTGCGGTTTAGGGATACGTTGGGAATAGTTAAGTGTTCAATGAAGCTGGTATAAAAAGCGTACTACTGGGTGTAGCGTTTAGAAAACGGACGCTCTCAGCTCAGAATGGGAATACAAAAGTAGGGGTAAGTGGGCGGGGAAGTGGTACCTATTGAAATCATAAACCTATCAGTAGCAGTAAGCCATTGCTTCTACTACACTACTGGGGTTGGTTTCATCCATTGAATGTCCTAATGTAGGGGTCGCTTTATGGCTTATGGCAGGCATAGCCTGTCTTTGACTTCAGTTGGTGTTATTTTCTACTTATTTATTGTAAATACAGACTCGCGTGACCTCCCCTCCGCAAAGCCGTAAAATGCCACACAAATGTATTCTATCTCTAGGCAGAGAGAACCAAGCACCACAAGACCCGGTTCTAAAACTTTATGTACGCTTGCCGGTTCTCAACGTTCCTAAAATCACCTAATAAAACACGATCAATTTGGTTGTGGTAGATAAGTCAGGGCCTTTTTCGACTTGTAAATCCCTCCTTTTTCGCATTGTATATCTGTTTCGTCTGTTGTATATTCATACCACATTTTATCTACATACCTTTTCTTATCTTAACATCTACACTCTTTTCAGTGTTTTTGATAGTACATATTTCGCTTGAAAACATTAGGAGACTAATGTTTTACATAAAATGCAAGATTTACCTAGAGTTTAACGTAGTTTGTTGTGTTATTTTATTATCTTACTACAATACTTATTGAACACCCAGTAAATGAACACTAATATAGAAAACCTACACTAATAATATAGAAAAATAAACCTATTTCATCAATTATTAGTAGGATGACATAAAAATTTGTACATAATAAATTTATATATTAAATATACAGTTTATATTTCATTCTACTAATACATAATTGGAACAAATATGTATTTGTACTAAAGTACCTACCGTTATTTTTATTTATTGATTATGTTATGTTACACAGAAGTAAGTCGTAGGGCTAACAAAGAAAATCAACGAAACTGCTAGATCTGATAGAAACTGAATTTAAAAATAGTTTTGCCTTCAAAGATAACAACCAGCCCTCCACCAGTGCCACTAGCAGCCCTATAGATATTTGCCTAATGCATATCGTGTTGTTTTTAAAGGAGCTCCAACCTTGACTCAATAAAACGAAATAAATTAAAACAAAAACTGAGTTTACACTCCGTCACAACAACAATCAAAAAAATACTGATAAAGTATGTGCGACATGAACGAAATCGATTGATGACTTTTTATATATTATACTTAGGTCAAGCACTTGAAATTCTTGAGATTTTACATGCACACCTTGCGATCTTTGATTATTTATACGATATATAAATAAATAAAGCTTGCGACAGCTCCTTTGTAGAGTCTCCGAGACAGAATATCAAGAAACTGTTCAGAAATAAAAGTATCCAGCTGTTTATGTTTTTCAAATTAAAACATAATTTATATTTTTTCAAATATTAATACAATTTAAAATGTTAATACAAAAAGAATATTCATATTTCAAAGTTTGTGTACATAATTCACTCGAATATTTCATAGAATACTTAAGATAAAAATTACAAGAACAACTTCATCTAATATCAGAACGAATCGTTCACTCAATTTGTTCGTTCCCGGTTTACGTATCGAAATGCTATCGAGGATACGATAGGACGACGAAGGTGCTTCGTGCTACGTACTAGCGTGATGCTGCGTAATACTATCGAGGACTCGTTACGATAACGATACGAGTTTCTAATATGTTCGTGCTTACCCTACAGAATTAAAAGTTCTTCAAAAAAATCTGATATTGACGATGAAATTGATTAAAACAACAATCGAACGAAGAAGTAGTAAAAACTTAGCCATCAAATCGTAATACCAAATAAAATTCTGAATCAGAATTGATATAATATTCTTTCAATACTATGAATTTTTCTTCGAATGAATCAATTCTCTTTGTTCATGGGTGTGTCACGACGGGCAAAATACATCTTCCCAGAATGCCAGCCGTCCGTTGAGTCCAATGCGGGAGGAGGATAATTAGTCAAAAAATATAAATACTCTAGTATTGTCCCTGCTAACCTTAGGGACCTGGGGCTGTATGTAAATTCTATTGAAATCTGTTAATGTATTACAATTACCGAGAAAACGAATGAACAGTATTATACGAAACATCGTGTTTGCAATAGTTGATATTGGAGTACTATTTACGATAATCTGGTTATTAAAAAAAGAAATACATAGACTAGAGCGTCTCACTAGTTGCCCGAGCATTTGATTGATATTCCATATCTAAGATAATGTAAAGCTGCTGCCCGCGGCTCCGCCCGCGTGGAGTCAAATAACGTAGCCTATGTGTTAATCCAGATCATAATCTATCTACGTGCCAAATTTCATTCAAATCCGTTCAGCCGTTTAAGCGTGAAAGAGTAACAAACATCCATACATACAAACTTTCGCATTTATATTAATAGGATTACTTGTAACTTTTATGTGAAGTTATAAGTTAGGTGCTAATAATCTCGGCCTCTTGTGAGCGGAGGATCGCATGGTGGAAAGTATTAGGGAAAGTCCATATTCAGCAGTGTTTAGATACGGGTTGATCATCATGTCACCTCTCCTCTAGAGAGCCACTCGCCACGATCCTGAGTCACCTGCAATCATCGACTCCCTACAGATCTTTTGAGGTCGTCGCTACATCTAGTTGGGGAGTCGCCCCGAGGGCTGGCGATGATTTCATGAATTTGACATTCATGACATTTCATGAATGAACAAAAGACAGAAGGTGAAGTTACTGGCTAGTGACACTCAGGCTAGTGGTGTATTTAGTTTCTACTTTTTATACAATAATATTAAACATACCTATTGTAGTACAGAAAACTTTTCAAATATAGATAGTATTGAATGAAAGAAATGTAATGCAAACTTTTTATTGATTCAATAGCAGTAAGGGCACATCGTGTACAACAGACCGTTAGTTTTATGCAATGCGGAGGTAACATTTTTTTACCGTTGTCGCGTACTTGCTTGGAACGCAGTACGGAGAGCTGCTCTCACATCTCGCATCTGAGTGCGTTACAATGGAATGCGATATCGACTATGTGCGTCATGTGGACTTTCATACTGGCTTGTAGTGTACAGAAAAAAAATAAAGGAAGAAGACAGTTTGTATTTGCGTTCCCGGTGTCCAGGGAATGCCGTCTAAGCTAGCGTGTTAGGTCCCGGAACAGCCAGGTGGTTCAAGGCTGCGTATGGGCAAAGAATGCCTCGCGCTGCCGCCTCTCGCCTGGGAACACGCCGTTGCTCAGCTCGCATCACACAACATGTACAACCTGATTCCGATACGCGGTTATTACTTCCATAGGAAAATATCGATACCACTGCAATCGCCATTACTGAGCGGAACATGTAATTTTATGTCTTTTGTTTTTCCAGTAACAATATAATGTACATTCACAATAAACAAGTTCTCTCACGTTCACGTTGCAATTGCTGGAAAATGTATCGTGTTCGATTTTTTATACTATGTCTTTTCAGAGACATAAATTTTACAAAATAAAAACAATGTTTTGCAGGAATATAACTTAAATATCAATACCTATGCAATTCTTCGGCATGTCAAAATTGTTTTTAGTTCTGATGTGAAGGAAAAATAAATAATACAATTTTGTGCCTTTCACTCGACTAAAACGCGTGTTGTCTTATGAAAGGCGTCGATAAGAGGAGGTGCGACAGCATCGTGCCTTATACCCATGTAGGAAATAACTTATAGAGAACAGATGAGACGAATATTGCATATTAATTCAATTCACTGCTACCAGAAGGGAACTAGAACGCGCAGCTTTTATTGGCTAGTTCGCGTATCAACATCGCGGCACTTATCGGCTTATTGGTTAAAATATTCTCTTATTGGTCAGTAGGTTCCAATCGCTGGGATATTTAGGCACTAAACACAACGTTTTTGTGAGCGCAATCAAGTGGTGTACTTACTGGTTTATGCTCATGCCCATGCCATGGGCCGCATGTCTCATAACAATACCTTTTTAACTTGGTATAACGAAAGATAGCACGGTATCCACTAGACTGTATAATGAATGAGCTTGCGTCAGTTATTTTCGGGCGGACGTGGTGGTCATCGTATTGCTACCGGTATTGAATTATAGACTACTGCTTTGTATTTAAATTGAAATGAATATATTGTTTAGCTATCGCCAACCGGATACAGGAACTTCGCCGATTGATTGGTACCTGACTATCTAACCACGGTTCAATCGGAAAGTCAACAGTTGTTTGAGCTTTTGATGAATATTTGAAATTGAAATAAATGTTCTATCTATCTATAATTTCACGTCAAATGCCTTGCGGGATAGGTAGAGAGTACAATAACGCCACATGACTCGGCCCTTACACGCCTTCTTCAGCATTTCTAGCTCTTGTCATGCAAGCTCGGCGGTTTAGCATTCTAGGGCTCATCTATCTATGTATCTATAACTTCACGCCAAATCCCTTGCAGGGTAGGCAGAAAGAACCGAGCGCCACATGACTCTATCTTTACATATCTCACTCGCTTTTTTAGCATTCATTGCTCTTCTCATGCACGCTCGCCGGTTTCAAGGGCTCACGACATCACTTTCTGATAAAAACACGATCAATTTGGTCATGATAGGTCCTACTTGTGGTACTAATATATATTAAAGCTAATATATGTTATTCATATAGATAACGCAAATGAGCATGCAGATAACCCAATGATGAGTAATAATTGGAATGAATGAATGACAAAAGAGTAACGAAAGAAGTATATCAAGCAAGAGTGAGTGGAGATATCGGCAGGGGCCGCCCTAGACGCACACAAATAGCTGATGTGCTGAAAAAGGGCCAAACCGAAGAGCATGCGAGAAGAGGTTGATGAGTGTGGAAGAGGCGAGAGAGGTATGTTTGGATCGGCATACCTGGCTTTCTATAGTCTCTGCCTACCCCGATGGGAGACAGGTATGATGATATGTATGTATGTATGAGTAATGATTATGTTAATAAAACATCAAAGGATCCCTAGTATTGTCTTAGATTTTCGCGATTGTTACACATTGAATTAAACAATTTTTAACGGAAATATCGCGTGTTTTATTTATTTTGTTGAACCTGACGTTTCGAATGTTTTTACAAACCCAGAGATCTACTCAAAAACATTCGGACACTGTGAGCGATTTTTGTTTGAATCGGAACGTATATAATTAATAAAGCAATGTCGGTAGATGTATAATACTTGAATAACCAATGTAAGACAAATGCCACCTTAGTCTTCCTGCGACCACGGACGCTGCAAAGCATTCGAAACGTCAAGTTCAACAAAAATAAATAGAACATGCGATACTTCCGTTAAAAATTGTTTAATTCAATCAAAGGACCCCATTGCAGGCAGTTCTTTACGGGTAAACATCGGCTTACAAATTGTTTCAAATTCCCATTTATTGCAAAGTTACAGACTGTTAGTACAACCAGTGTGTTATTTCTCTTATGCTTCAAGTCATCTAAGTATTTAAGGTTCTAAGAAACAAAGTCGCATCCGCACATATAGATGTTATCGTCGAGTACACAGGCAAACAATACCTATCGATTGAACATTCGGTAGCCGCATATTCTTGGCACTGCGTGAAACTGCAAGTGCACAAGAATTTATTATTGCTTCGTATCACGCGACGAATACCAAGTAGGTGGTGGTTGGTGGGTAGTGCAGTGTCGTCGTGCGTGCTCGTCGACCTGGCGTCCACTCGATTGTGCGAAATATTAAATATTCGAATTCCGCGAAACGGCCGGAAATGACTGTTTCATTATGCACGGCGGGTGCGTGAAATGATCGATTTGGATAGCACGAACTGTGGCGCTCTTCTCGTTATTCAGATAAAGATCACTCATAGAACCGTGGCATGCATGATGTGCTCGTTCGAATACATATACTTGCATGCGTATTCAAGTTCATGTATTCGTATTTATTTATATATTATATATTAAGCACAGATTAGGTGTTAGATGTACCTACGATGCGAGAAAGTGGTACGAGTAGGACGTAGGAGCCGAGGAAGACCGAGATACACCTACCATGACCAATTTGGTCGTGTTTTATCATAAGGTGATGTCAGGAGCTCTAGGAACCAGACGTGCATGAAAAAAGCTATGAATGTTGAAGAAGCGAGTGAGGTGTGTAAAGACTGCGTCTTATGGCGCTCGGTTTTCTCTGCCTACACCGCAAGTGACCCGGCGCGGTGTGAAGATATACGTACGCAGATTAAGCATAAGATACTCAGGCGTAAAATATTTAAGATTAATATTTTACAGATTGTACGAAAAGAACTAAAATGCTACAGATTATAGGACGGAAGTAACCAAGATTTTAATCACGTTCCAATCACTATGGAAATATGTGCTTGACGGGCCGTTACTGTTTCCAGATTTAATTTTTATAAGACTTAAGCGCAGCAGACCTAGGTACTTGATATAAATTTCAGTTTAATGAAAAAGGAAGGATACATCTATCTATAACTTCTCGCCAAGTCCCTTGCCGGGTCGGCAGAGAGACTCGTGCGCCTCCTGTAGGTCGATTCTACTAAAAAATTGCAACTGCACTGCAGCGCGGCGTATGTCAAAATGCGTACATTTTGACTTTTGTTCAAGCGACGTTTAATGAAACGTCAAAATGTACGCATATTGACAGACGCTGCGCTGCAGTGCAGTTGCAGTTTTATACTAGAATCGGCCTACTGCATTCTTTCTACGTGTCCAAACCAACGGATGGATACACATATATAACAAAGTGGTTCTCCAAGTGTTCCTCTTAAGACAATAACTCTTTTAAGACTTATTGTTTTAAGAGGTAAGAAAGCCTAGACTTCTCAGCGCACAACGCAACCTGCTGAGTAGCGTATGTTGCTATACGTCAAGAAATGTTTTTTTTCCTACGGGATATTCAAATACGCGCGGACTTATTTGTGGTTAACCTCTAGTACACTGACCATAGATAAACATAGCGTATATAGCTTATTTAGATTTTAGTCATCCTATGAATAATATTACGATCTGAAATACGATTTACATGTATCATGGGGGTTTCCATGCGTATTATCTTTAAGTAACCTGTAATCGTTGGAATAAACACTACAAAGAATTTGCTAGAAATAGTTCTTTTCAGATCGTAATTCCTCACAAGATTTTATTTATTTAATCAGGTGTAAAATTGCAATAAAAAAGCAACTTGCTAACACGATTTTTGTTAATTCAAAATAATGTAATAAAAATGGAAAACGCGTGCATGAAAAGAGACGTGAATGTCCAAGTAGCAAGTGTGGTATGGAAGAACCGAGAAATGTAGCGCTCGGTTCTCTCTGCCTACCCCATAAGGGGCATGGCGTGAACTTATAGATAGATATTGTTTTTACACTACAGCCCAGAAGCGTAAACATTCGAGGTTCGTACATACGAGTATGTGTGAGTTTTTTATACCACTATAACTTCTAAATGTCTAATTTATTCCATACACCACAATTGGGCGCATGGGTTAAATTAGGCGCCGCCATTTCGCTGCATCATATAATTTCCTTTTAGTATAATTTACTTCCGTTTACCCGTTATTATTGCTTGTTAATAGAAATAGCAGCATTATTCAACATCGCAATATTATAGAAACACCTGTACTACGTAAATGCCAATAAGTTATTAAGGGTGATGAGGGAGATCAAAATTCCTGTGTACTATTTTACCGAATGCACTTATACCGGCAGCATCAAAAAAACATAGAACATTGCTAGCGCTACGTAACCACGCCTAGGGGGAAAGGTGTAAGCGTAAAGAATACAATGTTTAAATAATACAGACATAGTGTTTATCTTATGTAAGTTACGCTGCCCACCGGCCCTGCTGGGTTGATGGACGAACGGCACACGGTGACAGCATAATAATCATACCACGTTGCGCTCGACTCTCAGCATTCACGGCTGTCTTGGTGCACGTGCGATCAGATATACTTACTCGATTCTCGATACAAAACATTTATTTTTCTCTCTTTTGGGATGGAAGTTACTCACCTAGGATAGGTGTGGAACTTCCATCCCAATCTATACTAATGTATATATTTTTAGGTTTCTATACCTCAAAAGGAAAAACGGAACCCTTATAGGGATCACTTTGCTGTTCGTCTTTTTTTTTCTTTTTTTTTTATATCAGTTCAGCATAGTGGCCCCCCTTTGCCTGATGGTAAGCGAAAGAGGAGCCCAAATCGCAACTGCAACTGACAGCATACTACATCCCGCATCCTGTCAGTTGACGCTGCCATGCTGACCCGCAAAATGCTTCTTCACGCTTCGTTTGAAGGATCCCATATTGTAGGAAGGAGGGAACACATGTGCAGGCAAGGCGTTCCACTTTTTGATGGTACGACAAAGATAGGAGTTGCCGAACTTTTTGGTACGCGAAGAGATATTCTCAACCGTGGAACTATGACATCGCAAGCCCGCACGTGTGGTTCTATGACGGAAGGGTGAGGGTGGGATAAGGGAAAACAGTTCTTCAGAGCACTCGCCATAGTAAAGGCGGTAAAATACGCTTAGAGAGCCTATGTCCCTACGGAGTTGAAGAGGTTCTAGGCTTTTGGTGACCTCTTCGTCGTCAATTATGCGGATAGCCCGTCGCTGCAACCTATTGAGAGCCTCAAGAAGATACTGTGCGGAGCCGTCCCAGAGATGCGAGCAATACTCCACGCAGGCCCGAACTTGTGTCTTATAAAGCAGACAAAGTTGGTCCGGCGTGAAGAACCGGCGCACCCTGTTCAGGACTCCGACTCCACAGGACAGGACTCCGTCTGTCTGTCAAGACCCTTTTTTTCAGGGACGGGTGGTTTTCAGTTTGCAATTCCTTCGAGCAGTGAAAAAAATCAAACTTCTAAGGCAACGCAATTGAAAGATATGGCTGTTTATGGCTGTTTATGTCTCGTTTATGTGCATATTTTGGCACTTGTACGGGAATAACATAAAATATAGTACTTTTCGTTGACCTAGAATCATAAAATTTGATAAGCAGATATCATGTAGCACAAATAAAGGAAAAAGTCCGAATACCATAAATTTGTCATTACATCACAAAAAGAATACATATATTATACATAAAAACTCCTATATGCATATATACATACATATACATAAAAAACACCGACCCCTATATACATATTTTTTATAACGACTGTCATCTATCGAGTACAGTCGGTATGATACTTATTTGTTACTATAATTGTTTATATGCATCATAATTGATTTATGATTGTGTTAGTGTACAAAGCGAACCTTTGTAGCATTGTCGCCCAAACAAGATCTTATACAAATTACACAAATTTTAAGAGAGGTAAGGGCGCATCAAAGCAGCCTGTCTGGGGAAGTACCTCCAACTCGCAGAAAACCGCAGTCAAATAACAACTCCCTAGAGGGTTGTTGTATTATTGCGTGTGAGTGAGGTCATCAATAAGCTCCTAAGGAGCTGCTGTGTAGGTAAGCTGCAGGGGAGGCGTCGTGCGGGTGACACTTAATATGTTAGAAGCGTTAATAGGCTACGGAAACTGATTTACATTAGGTGGGCCGTATGTTGTATGACGTATAAAAAAAACAAATTACAGTTACACTAAAGGTTCGTCGCCATGAAGATAATAAGAATGATATCTTTGTGTTGTGTAGATAGAAAGCTCATGTGCGTGATTGCATGCACCGGCCAGCGGGGCTGCACCGCGGCCCGCCGGCAGATCTTTGCTGCACGCAACCAGCTTCCCGCTAATCGGCCCACGTATCGTCAGACTCACTCGTGCAATTAGGTTTCTCGGTAGCAAATGGTACCTACTAATCTCATATGCGCTATTCCCGCCCAGATCGCCGCGCCGTTTGATGCGTCCGCCGCATGCCGACCCCGACGGTTCGAACACCATTATGTTCATGGCCGTTGATGTACGAGTGATACTTTTTTGTATTAAGTTATATTTTTTTCTCGGACATGCTCGGATATGTTCGCATAAATTAAAAAAATAGACCGGAAGTTAGTAAGTAATAGGGAATATGCATGTATTTTTTTATATTTTTATTCAATACTTTACATATATAACAGTAAAAAAATATTCAACACCTAAAGTAATTTTAAAATAAAAGCTATATTTTTTTAATTTGCCTGCTCACACGGGCCATTTTGGCGCGCTTGGTGTGACGTCATTGTCCAAGACATATTCAGTTATGTTGAAGAAGTATTGTGTTTAGTTGCAATCTTATAGTGTTTACTACTGTCGACTAACACTTCATATGAACAACCTTCTCCCTGTATGGAATATAAACGATGCATAAACAGCTGTATCTTTTGATTGCGTTGACTTAGATATTAGATATTTTCTCTATTCGAAGGGATTGCAGACTTGAGTAGTTGGTATTAATTTTAGCTTGATGGCTCCATCCATCTCTGAGAAAACGGGTCTTGACCGACGGACAACGAAGTGTTCCTACAAGATTCTACATTATTTTCCTTTTCAGGTACGGAACCCTAAAATTAAATAAAAACGACTACATTGCGAAAGGATTCATTAAGACGATAATCATGGTCTTTCTGTTAACAATTGACGTGTAATGGCACCATATAGTTGTAGTATCATAAGAAATACCCTAAATTTCCTACAATAGAGAGTTTTAACAACTAGAGTTGGCTACATTCGGTTACTTTTATTTAAAGTTTTTTAAAAGAAAATGGTAAACACATAGACATAGTAAGTCCTTAACAAAGTTTCTTATTTTGTACGTGGATTTATGAACGACAATAAATAATCCCACAAAACAACCGCCTGTACATGACTTGCGATGTATCATTTCGTTATGCAAGTGAACAGTTTCAATAGAATTTTGCAATTACCCGCGGTAATACCTGCCATTTCCATCATACTATTGCGATTGCATTAATTGAATTATTTTCCGCCTTTCATACTAAGAAATTGCGAATGCTCCTAATTTTAGTGCTCGACGGTATCGCCTTATTCTGCGTATGCGTGCGTAGACGAGTCTTCTTCATCGTCTCGTTATCTCGTTTCCTAATCCACTAGGATTGACCCAGTAACCTAAGCCTAAGGATGTGGTACACTGATTTTGAAATGGAGCGACTGCCATCAGACATCCACAAACTAGAGGGAAAACCAGACCGATATATTAAATCACGTCTTCTATACAGATAAATAAAATTGGAGTGTCTGTTTGTAATATTAAAATAACCGCTTGTTACTAAATGCATATGGATGTATTCGACGAGCTCGGTGGCGCAGTGGTGAAACACGTTGTTACACTACTTTGACACCAACGCTCGTGGGTTCGATTCCCACACAGTACAAACATTTGTGTGCATGAACATGTCTGTTTGTCTTGGTCTGGGTATTTTCTATGTATGATAAGTATGTATTTACAAAAAAAAATGTATTTACGTATGTTCATCAGTTGTCTAGTACCCATAACACAAGCTTCGCTTACTTTGGGGCTAGATGGCACCGTGTAATTTGTCCGACAATATTTATTATTATTTATTATACACGGTACATATACCAAAATGCATATTTTTAAAATTTTTGTCTGTCTGTTTATTCCGCTTAATCTCTGAGACGGCTGGACCAATTGTGACAAGACTTTCACTGGCAGATAGCTGATGTAATAAGGAGTAACTTAGGCTACGTTTATTTTAGAAATTTTATTTATTTTTATTAATATAAATAAATAACATTCCACGCGGACGAAGTCGCGGGCACAGCTAGTTCAAAATATAATTTCTTGAACGTGCGAACGTGAACAAATCATAATTATATCAACATAAATAAAAGGACACGAATTTAGAGATCATATGCCCACACCAGGATTCCAACAGTGGACCAGTTCGTTAATAGGCCGGTTCTTTATACACTAGGATGTCGCCATTCGCTGCTCTACGCGCGTAGACGAGTGATATGATATATTATTTAAATGTCAACTGACCTAAATCTGCCTTCTAAACAAAAGCATTCACTCTGGAAGAAAATACTGACTGACATAAAATCAGGAAAAGTTCAAAAGTTCTCGGGTAAAGACTTGTGCTATTCAAGTCTCAAGCTTCATCAAGCCAGTTTTGGGCAAGAGCACCTGGATTTCTTACTAGGATTGTCTCACTTCGATCGATTAGACTCGTACTTAGCTTACTACTTCAAAGTCTATTAAGGAGACACTTTGATTTGCTTTGTATGTTCTACCGATTGTAAAATTGGCTGTGTTCAGAGGAGTGGTTCGATATAATGCCCACAGCTTCCATCTACAACAGCACCGGTGGTATGGCACATATTGGAGTCACAATGATTTCGCACTGTGTAATATCAACGGAGTTTTCTTCTGAGAATAATTAGGTTGTTGATTGGAGCTCTCTTGTTTCCCGAGAGACAATAATTTCTTGAAGTTCTTCGAGAGGGGCGATGTTTTTACAGAGTTGGCAACGCAGGAGTGATGACTCTGGTCCGGGTAAATAAGTAACAGTAATTGTTTACCGTCGGGCAGGGTATATCCTTATATTTTATCTTGGTAAATAAAAGAATATTGTAAATTGCAAGCTTGAATCTTTGTTACATGCAGAGCGCACCATATGCAGGTGAAGATAGCCCAGCTCCAAAAAGATAGTGGTCCACCTCAAATCAATAAATAAATACCTTGACAACGCGCATAAAGGCACGATTTACACACTCAAGTTTAATGTTTTAAAAAGCTCGCCGATTCGAGCCTACGGTCCAATGCGACGACATTTTAACCATGAAGTCGACCAGTAACGCTGTTGATCCGTAAACTAGGCAATAAGGGCTGCGTGTTCAACTTCACCCCGAAGCAGTGAGTTGAGTTTAAAAGAAATTGGTTTTATCAGTTCTCCAAAAAATCTTTCCTCTATGAGAGCGTCTTAAACCAATTATTTACAAGTTTTACATCCGTTCGAACGGCATTTTGGATGCGTCCGTCATTATCTCAGCAACGCGACATGCCCAAATGAGTAAAGCAGGCCGGCAGGCCGGCCGGCAGCGTGCGATGCGTCTGCGTGCGTCTCACGACTGCAGCCTTGAATTAGGATAATTTCCCGCGTACTGCAAGGACTGGTCCGCTGCGCGCGTACACTTATTATAATGAACAATGATGGCTCCGGCAAAGCTTATGTAAATTACTAACATGACACTCATTATTATTGAAATAACTCGACCAATTATGGCCTATGCGTTCCGTTGCAGGTGAATACGCACTCGTTTGCATCAATTGCCAGTACCTATTACCAAGTGCAAAGATGATTGATTTGTGCTTCTGCGCTATAGTAAATACATACGTGCATAAATCTTCTCGCCAGCTACGCATTTTGAGGGGTATGTAAATAGAAAAAAAAAAACAGTTCACAGCCTACGATAATCTCTTTAAACCCGGTGAGTCTTTTAGATTTGAGTTTTAGATCAGTACATAAGAAACCGGCTTATTGAGCAACTGGTCCCCAGTTCAAATCCTGGCATGTACCACTAAATTCGTATATACATATTTGTAATTTATCTCTTGCTCGGCGGTGATGGAAAACATCGTGAGGAAATCCGCACTTCCAAGAAAATAATATCGAATGACGTACCTAACCTTAGGTTAGGTAGGTACGTCATTCGGGTTAGTTATCTCTGTGGCAGAATCAGTATTTTTGCCAAATTCTTAGGCTTAGGTGGCGGACACCGCCAATTCTAATACATTAGGAAATGTGATAAGGCTATGAAGAAGAATGTAAAGTATGGTATGCTTGTATCCATCCCGACGTTGTATAAAAAAATATAACTGTTATATGTTGTCTGTAAATGTATAGACAAACTATGGCTATGACATAATAATAATAATAATGGTATATTTCTCGATCACATAAGGTACTTAAAACTTTAAACATTATTAGGTATACAGAGATATTGCTAATTTGTAATTGCTACGGTAGACATTATTAGGTATACAGAGATTTTGCTAATAAATGTGACCTGTTTTGTGTCAGACTGACGCCTGAAATAGGTTTCGGGAGAAACCTGTGATACCGGTCGCCAGAGCCCCCACTCCGCGGGCTACACGAAAAAAGAATTATAGACCTAGTCAGAGTACCTACTTAAGGTAACAAGTTGCGTTTAAATTAATCTAGTTTGATTAACAGATTATCATGATTACCTATGATTATATTTGACATTCAGTAAGACTATAGAGAAATAATACTAAAAACCTATAGGTAACATTAACCTCTTCTCAGTTTGGCTTCAGACTTTAACTACGCTAGTACCTACTATTAGTTATTCTGTGCTTTAACCATAAACAAAAGAGTAGGTATATCTATATTTGGGTACATATGTGTTTGTGTGTCAAATGCACGGTAGTGTTTGTAATGTTTTTTTTTATTAATTTAATGTATTTTCCAAGCATTATTATAGAAAATTAGCTTTCTGCACTTCTTCTACATATAAATTTTAACTGTGCCAAACGTCAACTCCTCCGTCAGCGTAATTTTCGTAATAAGGGGTACAAAGTTGTTGCTTCACGTATTAATATATTTATTCTTTAATTATACATTCTGTGTACTAAGTATCGGGAATTTGTCAATAAAACAAAAAATACAAATTATTCATCTAAATTTATTTTATCGCCTTCAAAGTAGGCCCCAACGCTTGCAATACAACATCTCCACCGCTTCACCCAGTCTTCCATACATTTTTCATAGGCTATTTGCGGTATGGCCTTTAGCTCATTCAGCGAATTTTCTTTTATGGCTTCTATCGACTCAAAACGTTTTCCTCGAAGTGGTAATTTTAACTTGGGAAATAAAAAAAAGTCAGACGGAGCCATATCAGGTGAATACGGTGCTTGGTCGAGAACTTTTGTTGAATTTTTCGCTAAAAACTCTTTCACTATAATGGCTGTGTGTGATGGTGCATTATCATGGTGCAGCATCCATGAGTTGTGTTGCCACAAATCTGGACGTTTTCGGCGGATACTCTCACGCAAACGCTTCATGACGCCTAAATAATATTCTTTATTCACTGTTTCTCCCTCTGGAAGGAATTCGGAGTGAACCACACCACGGTAGTCAAAAAAAACTGTCAGCATCACCTTGATTTTGGAGCGACTTTGCCGCGGTTTTTTGGGTTTCGGCTCGTTTTCGAGACGCCATTCTGAAGACTGTTGGCTTGTTTGCATGTCGTACTCATAAACCCATGTCTCGTCGCCAGTTATTATACGTTTCATAAAGGTCGGATCCGTAGAAGCTCGGGAAACCATGTCTTCAGCGACATGCTTTCGCTGCGCTTTTTGAACAAAATTGAGCTCTTTTGGAACTAGTCGAGCGGCGACGCGTTTCATGCCTAAAATGTCAATGAGAATGTTGTGGACGGACTTAAAAGATATGTTCACCTCACTAGCCAACTCTCTCAGACTCATACGTCGATTTTCGAGCACTAGCTTCTTGATTCTGTCGATGTTTTCTCTGGTCGTAGCGGTTGAAGGTCTACCAGAACGAGGCAAGTCTACTACTACTTCTCGGCCTTCTTTAAAAGCCTTATACCATTCATAAGCCCTTGTTTTCGATATACACGATTCGCCGTAGGTATTTCGCAACATTTTTAGTGATTCACCACATGAAATATCATTTGAAACACAAAATTTAAGGCACACTCTTTGTTCAACAATATTTTCCATTGTAAAAATCGCCGAGGACTCAAAACTATGACCAACAAAAAGTGTAGTTTAAAACAAATTAAATGACAGATCCCGCTCAAATTTTGCGCGCTAAATCAGTACAGTGCTACCAACATGCAGTAAAAAAATTAGAACGACCTCTTTTACGCGGGTCTTTTTATTGACATATTCCCGATACTTTTTACACAGAGTAGTATATAGAAAATTCGCATTATTTCGTCAGAAGGACATCCAGTCCTTTTTCTTACACTTCCACGATGTTAAGTTTTAAGCATCCCTGCGACCCCTGCGACCTTTACCAGACGAACGGTCCAGGTTTCTTTGAGTGTAATAGGCCCATTAGAATTTGAAGGCGATCGTACTGCGAGTAGAGTTCTTATTAATTATGAGTCAGTTTCCAAACTAGTAAATTTTGTCATAGCATTAAATTAGGTCTATATGTAAATATGTCTGAATGCCTATTATTTTTATCTTAGTAGATACATAATGGCCAACCAAGATAAAGAAAAACAATCCGAATAGTTGCCTTGAAACTGTAAGCGCACGAAGAAAATTTAGCTCAATTTACGAACGTTTCGACAGCAAACTCAATACTGCGTGGGAAATTGTGTAAATCTGATACCTTTTCCTGCTTGTATTACAATAGTATTCAAATACGAGTATATTAAATGTTGTTGTACAACTATAAAAAAGAAATATACTTTTTTTTTGTCTTTGATTTCACACTTCCCCCCTATCCCATGAAACAGTACTAATATTATTTGTCATCTGACCAACTAGTAATCTGACTTTTTTTACAACGTAGCAATCAAAAACGACTTTACACCAGGTACGTAACCTGGTGTAAAGTCGTTACACTAGCCTGTGAAAGCTTTCAATATTCCTGCTGTTAACGCAACTACACCTCAGTGGTAACCTCACTCACTTGCAGGAGTACCTACAGTAACCCTCCAGGAAGTCGTTATTTGGTTGCGATTTTACTAATCAAACTTATACTAATCTGTTTTTTTTTATACAACGTCGGAAGGCACATAAGCATACGGCCCTCCTGATGTAAAGCAGTTACATACATGCACAGCAACTCTTTAGGAGCTTACTGATGACTCACTCATACGCAGGAATACAACAACCCTCTAGGGAGTTGTTATTTGGCTGCTTTAGTTGCTTTGGCTGGAGATACTACATCCTAGTACCTACTAGAGGGGCTGCATTGATGTGCCCTACCTCTCTTAAAACATCCAAACCAATATAAACAGACATGTTCGTGCACACTAATGTTATTCTGCACTGCAGTGGAGGTGGGGAGGGCACAAAGCGCATAAAATCGACGTGTGTGAATTGAGCCTATCGAATATGGGAAATCCCACAATGTCTCTTGACTACCAATAATCATCTCATATACCTACAGCTATTATGTACGTATTATCCTACTAATGATATAAACTGGATCCTATGATGATGTCACATGATGAAGTGACTCAGATATCACGCTCGCTATAAATTGTCTTGCCAAACTTTCAACCACAATATAAGGATACTTGCTCACCGCGCGGGTTACGATCCTGGCGCCTTACTGCCTTGAATATAAGATAAATTTTCATACGCAATGCTCGCACCTAAATAACCGTCTAAAACAAATACCTATGACTTGTACTTGTTATCTTGTGATTTTACCTTGATACTGTGTGCGTAACTTTTTGTACATATTTATCCGTATGGTTTTAATCAATATTGTTTCAACCATGTCATTTGGTGTTTAAGCTTCTCCTTCTCCCCCTTGGATTTTATAATTTTACAACTTCTAAACTATACATGTTATTTCAAAACGTTTTGAATAACCACTATACACAAAGTTTCTAAATATAAATGGTCAGTCGGCGAAGAAAAAACCAATTCATTATATTTCAAAAGACGTGAGGACTAATCTAAGAAAAGGCTGATTCCCCTCTCTCTGTGTGTGGAGGTGTTTAATGTTAAACGTCTTCTCCAAGTTCTTAGGCTTAGGTAGCGGACCCTGCCAATCCTAAGGGATTCGTAGGCCGCGGCTTTCCCCAAGAGACCACAGAATGAAGTACTTTAAAGGGACCTGAAGAGTTGTACAGGGTCGGCAACACATGATCGATGACACCCGTTGATGCAAGTATCCAGAATTTAGGATTTTAGAGCGAGCGTATGCTAGCGAGGGCACCTATGTTCAAGTCCGATCACATTTCTCGAGTTAAACACTGTACTTCTTATTTCGATTGCAAAGAAATAATATCTCAATTATGCGTATATTTTATATATTTTGTTAATTCCTTCATTTTGTATTACAACTGAGACAATGCCGAAAAGTACCCTGTGTACGACGAGTACGTTTCTAGAAATAACTCAAGAAGCATAATCAATTTCATTGCTATTTTGGCCGAGTTCTCAGAAGCAACACGAGAAGCCAAGGTTCGCACTTTTAATCAAATATTCCAGTGATATTATAAATTATATGATTACTTTCAGTATAATTCCAGTATCATTATTATGAAACAATACAAACAACGACAACTTGTTGAAATTTGATAAGAATATACGCAAAGCTCACGTTGAACATGGACAATATAATTTAATTAAAAATCTACGTGTTTTGTATATTTTATAGAAAAAAATGATGGTTTTAACTATGATCTACGTTATGTTTATAGTCATAAAAATAAATTAAATTATTTACCTTACAATTAGTAAAATTGTTAGTTACATATTCTGCCGCTAGGTGTATATGATAAAAATGGCGCCAACTTTAAACTGCATTCGATTAGTTATCTGTGGTCAGTTTGCGCATGATTTTTTTTACTGTAATGTACTCGTAATCACAAACTATGTCCATAGATTGCTCCCATGCCGAATAATTTAAAAACCGTTTTACCACTTACATATTAATGAAATATTAATGCCTAACATTACAATCGCAAACATTCTTACATCATAGAACCAAGTTGCCAATTTATAACATTATCTTAAGAATTTAATTTAGCAGCAAATCTTTAACATCGTGTATGTTTTCGACTATTTGTAAATTAGTCTATAAAAACTACCTAACCTAAGAAACATCACCAACAAATGTATCCTCCTTTATTCCAAGTACCTAACACTGATATAACAACAAATATTTGCACGTGGCGTAGAATTTACAATTTTAATGCTGAATAAATATTTCTGCTTATCATATCATCCTTCTGTTAAGAGTGGCTTTGCTCTTACAAATTTTATCGATTCAAACCACGGAGATATAAACCATAAAATGACAATCTAATTCTTTATAATCAAAACCGTATCCATTATCGCCCAACCGTCTTTCAGATCACGGTGATACCACCCCTCCACTATATACATATGGGCGAGTCTGAAAACTTTTTATACATTTTATACCAATAATTGAACGTGGCTAACGAGCACAGAGCATGCCTTATGGTAGGCACTCACGTCACAGTCATAGCACATTTTTTGAATCACTCGCGCGACGTGAATAATGTATGAACTTCTTTCCCTTTTCACCACAGTCTCTTGTTAAAAAAAGAATCTTTTCTCTAACTTCCTTATAAAATGCCTCCATGACTTGAAGCTGACATTTCATACAAATTCTTTGCAAATGAAGGAAAATGTTAATTTCTTAGGTATATATTTTTTCCTGTCACAGTCATTTATTAGTCTAGTAATATACGACGCATGACATGACGATGACGCCCATAGAACTGATTGGTAGGTAGGTAGGTAAAGTAACTGGTCCATAACAACGATGATTTCATAATGTTACTAACGTGCAGACAAACACAAAACAAGAAAACAGAAATCTGGATATTCTCGATGTTGATAACTTAAAAGGATCAACGTCACAAATGAAACAAAGGTATGCCGTCGTAGCCAACTTGAACCTGGTTTCTATATAACAGGCGTTTTAAAGGTTTTTTTTTATCAAAACGCCAGATAAATTATGACTTCTCATGAGAACGTTGTCAAAACTATAACATGGCGTCAGCAACTCGGCCATGAAATCCGGTGTAAGGGATCATTCATAGTAAATGACCCGCTAAAAAAACAATATTGACGTATTATATAGTCAGAATGCGACACCTCAGCGGAGGTCTTAGAACTACGTTCAATATTTGCGTTTATGTGGGCGAGAGGGGCGGCGGACGAGGCGGCGGCGGCGCGGCCCGGCGCGGCCCGACGCGGCCCGACGCGGCCGGGCCCGTCGAGATGCTGACCGAATGTTAATTTTCACGATGAAGCCATTTGACGGACGTGCGACGACGACATAACGACCTGCGCACACATTTCTCAAAACTAATACAATCGACCGCCCGTGCAATATCTCTGTCGCATGAATTATGCCACCATGCTACTGAATTAGTATTTAGACTCGGACACCGCCGCCGCCGCACGACCCCACAGCTCATACCATTCAGCGTGCGTGTGAGTCGCAAAAAGTACATACAATTCATACATACATTCCACATTTACATGTAACTTAAATATACAAGACAAGAGAATGATATGCGACATTCCTGCGTATCGTTATGTCGATTTGAAAGCTATTTGCATCTGTATCTTTCATTTCTTTCTTTATGTAGGTAGTTACACCTAAACGAGGTGGGAATAATTACATCCTTATATGTCGTTCATGGCCATAATGGTAACAAGAGAAATGCTTCAGGTCCTGTTCATGGCCAATCATTTCACGAACCGTGACCGTTATAATTAGGAAAAACAATCGCATTTGAGAATGACGAGCGAACCGAAGAGAGTTACCCAGCGAAGCGTGCCAAGTCAACATCGTTTGTTTGAAATGAAATGCACCTATTTGTAAAGTGGACAAGGAATGGCGTGTGAACCGGGGAGTGGCGGTGGTCGACCAACGGCAGGCGTTCGATCTCGACAAACTGACATTTCCGTTTGAAATCATTACCGTTTACAAGCTTTCTAGTATGATACGAGATGCACACGGCATGGACACGCGTCTCCAACGCACTGTTGTCACCGATGACGCCGTCCCTTGTGTTTGTTCCGAGAACATAAAACTCCAAAAATAACCTTCTTCAATTTGTTTTCAAATATGAATATGAACAATGTACAGGTTTTAAATACGCTCTGGGGAGTTTCGTGTCTCATTATAATTGTCATGAATGCGAAAAATTAAATTAACAAAAACCGTGAGACGGTGATCAGAGCCAGGTAGATGGGCTATTCGTTTACTTAATTTGCGTGGTATTCCGATACCGTCGCGGAATGTGAACTGTCCTTAGCTTTAGGCTGTTTGGAATGTGTACTATGATGATGTGTGTCGAATGTGTTGGCCAAAATTAGAGATCTACGCGGTCATGATTGATAACCTCTTGCGTTGCAAGCTTCTAGGCGACAATGGGCGTTTCACATAAAGAACTTCATGCTTGTTTGTCATCTGAGTTATATAAAAACACTACAGTTAAGGTTCATCAATCAACCAAAAAACTGCTCTATCTAGGTTTATGTTCATACTTTAGCTAAGCATTTTAAAGCAAAAGCTTTTGCATAAGCATTTTAAAGCAAAAATTTTTGCATACGTTTGCTATAATATGAGCCGGAACTTGAGAAAAATATGGGGGGTGAAGTTGAACGCGCAGCTCTTACTGGCTAGTCTACGGATCATAGCTTATTGGTAAAAATATCCGCCCATAGGTCAGTAGGCTCAAATCGCTGGGATATCAAGGCACTAAAACAACGTTTTTGTGCCTTGATATCCCACATGCGCAGTCAAGTGGTTTGCTGGTTTGTAACGCAGTCATTTAATATGAGTGTTAAAATAGTCAAGTAGCGAGTAATAAAATATGACAAAATACAAACTATCGATCAAGCGTGCCGTGCTCTCCACTGGGACAATATATATTGAGTCCCTATTCACGTGGAACACCCCCTTGTCCCGCCATAACCTCTACAATGAAATATGTGAACAAAAAATGTTTACAAAAGATTCTTGGATCGAGTAAAAAAAAACGAATAGTAAGCAGCGCAGGAAGATCAATACGATAGATAAATAAACGGGCCATTGTGATGTGAACTTGTGTGCGCTGCCAACCGCTTCCACGACCTCCTCTCATGTTCTGCATGGCGCATACATTCTTAACTTGAAGAACAGATTATGTATTATTTAAGAGAGGTAGGGCGCATCAAAGCAGCCCGTCTGGGGAAGTCCCTCCACCTCACAGAAAACCGCAGCCAAATAACAACTCCCTATAGGGTTGTTGTGTTCCTGCGTGTGAGTGAGGTCACCAGTAAGCTCCTAAGGAGTTACTGTGTTAGCAGCAGAAGAGACATCGCGCGAGTGATACTTAATGTATTACAAGCGTTTATAGGCTACGGTAACCGCTTTACACCAGGTGGATCGTATGCTTCTATGCCTTCCGACGTTGTATAAAAAAAAGGATTTGCTTATGTAATTTATTTCAATATCAATTACTCCTTCTTTTACACATACGTAGAGAAGAAGTATACCGCCCGGCCGATGCAAAGCAAGAGTTAAGAGACTTGTGCGTTGCCACCTGAGTTGCAGGAACAGCCCAGAAGTAACAATGACAGCATCACAACAACTCTCCCAAGAGTGAGAGTGAAAAAAAAAAATGTAAACAGCATAAAATTTGAAAACTGACTTATATCTCTTTTAAATACCTAAATCAAAAATCGTAAAACTCTTCCCAAAACGGTACAGGTTCCAATGAATTTTAATATTGTTGGAAAACATATTGCTTCAACAACAACAAAATAAATCGTGATAAAGTTTATTTTAGATCCTATGTCAGATCTGAAAAATGGTCAATACTGCATGTTATTGTTGTTTCAGTACAATACAATAATCGTACAATAAAATCGGTCATGTTTTGCTATAAACGTTAAAGAAGCGAGCGAGGTGTATAAGGACCATCTTATAGCGCTCTGCTGTTTCTGCCTACTCCGCAAGGGATATGGCGTGAAGATATACAAGCATTTACAATTATAAATACATACAATAATCTTAGGCCAATATTGGTGGCAATATTAGGTATCATTTCTTCAAAACTGATATATAATTTAGCTCACCATAAGCAAAGAAATAAATTTTGTGACCGTATACTTTATCAATGAACGATACATACAGAACAGAATCAAATTTCATTAAAAAAAAATCAACGCATTCGTACTTCAAATTACAGTATCTAACGAAGTCATAATATTGATAACAGGATAAGCCAATAAAGAAATTTGTTAGAAAATCCGATTTGTATACCTGAACACGGGCAACTTTGTGGCCGGTCTTTAAAATAATCGACTCGACAAATCGAACAGACGGAACGTGTCGGGACAAGCTGTCGGTTTTTGTTATAGAACACAGTGGGATGTCTATGGTTGTTTTGTAAATTTTATGGTCACTTCATTAGGGCTATACGAACGAATGGTCATTTTAAACGGCTCTATTGACACATCAAGATGTCCTCGCAGGTAGCATGATACTGCACGTTGATATCTCTAATTTCAATAAATTAATTATAAGCTTAGAAAAATCTTTTGATTAAAGAAAACGAAATTTTGTAATGAAATCAGAAAACAGTATAAACAAAAACCTAAAAATTCCAACTTTCCAAATAAGGAATTAACATAGTTTAATTAATTGCGGTCAACATCATTAAAATGATAAAAAATGATCCTTTAAAGATTGTAAATATTAAGTAGATAAACAACTTAACGGTTTGCGTATTATATTACAGAACTGCAAAGACTTCTATGTATACTACTACATACTTCTAGTATACATAGAAGTCTTTGAAGAACTGCAATGAAAACAAACAATATAAAAAAGGTAATGCGCATTCGATCGGCTACTTGTGACCCGGTGACAATCGAGGACACACCAGAAAATAACTGGAGAGATCGTTCCCACAGCAGCATGCAACGATGCAGGTTGCGACGCGCGGAGGGGCAGACGGTCGAACGATGCGCTGCGCGGGGAGGCGGCGGCTTGCAACAAAGAACCTTCCGGGAACAGCCACAATACAGGTTTGTAGCGACCGACGTGCGATACCTTTCTTCGCAGCGCAGATACCGGTCGCCAACCAACAGGCACAGTACGCTCGTATCGTGTATTCATGACCGGTGACAAGCCCTTGGTCGGCCAAATAGAATGAACGGACCAACGGTATCCGCGCCGACATTAATGTAATCCCCCGAAACAGTCCTTCCCCTCTTATCTATATTTCCCGTGAAATGGAATCTTTGACAAATAGATATTTCCGTATTCCTTATCATGTCCAGGCGCAGCTGATAGTAAAAAAGAAAGTGACTGTAAATTTGGCAAACGTGATAAAACAGCTTAACAGATAAACATATTTTTTACATTGTAAACTGAAGATGATTATGAATTTAGATAGAGTTCTTTGAAATTTTAATTGAAGAATGTTCCATTTACAGATTGGGATAAATGTGTGAATAGTACGATGTATGTTCGGTTGAATGGCAGTCATTGAAGGAAATAAACGCAAGTTATTGTCGAGAGCATGGGAAGCGGTGTGACTTGAAAGTAAAAGTGGGGTAATAAAATAAAATTCTCAGGCGGAGAAGCAACCCGTTCCGGCGCAAGGCGTCGGCAGTGGATTTATTGTACGCGCCGGCGCGGTTTGCTACCTCCTCTGCAACGGAATACATCACTTCTCTGACAGATACGAAGAATCTGTAGACATCAATTTATACGATTAGTTATCGTATAAATTGATGTCTTCTGTAGGGTAAGCACGAACATATTAGAAACTCCTATCGTAATCGTAACGAGTCCTCGATAGTATTACGCAGCATCACGCTAGTACGTAGCACGAAGCACCTTCGTCGTCCTATCGTATCCTCGATAGCATTTCCATACTACGTAAACCGGGAACGAACAAATTGAGTGAACGATTCGTTCTGAAATTAGATGAAGTTGTTCTTGTAATTTTTATCTTAAGTATTCTATGAAATATTCAAGTGGATTATGTACAAAAACTTTGAAATATGAATATTCTTTTTGTATTAACATTTTAAATTGTATTAATATTTGAAAAAATATAAATTATGATTTAATGTGAAAAACATAAACAGCTGGATTACTTTTATTTCTGAACGGCTTCTTGATATTCTGTCTCCGAGACTCGACAAAGGAGAACTGTCGCAAGCTTTGTTTATTTATATATCGTATAAATAATCAAAGGTCGCAAGGTATGCATTTAATAGTCTCAAGAATTTCAAGTGCTCGTCCTAAGTATAATATATAAAAAGTCATCAATCGATTTCGTTCATGTCGCACATACCTTGTCAGTATTTTTTGATTGTTTTTGTGACGGAGTGTGAACTCAGTTTTTGTTTTAATTTATTTCGTTTTATTGGGTCAAAGTTGGAGCTCCTTTAAAAACAACACGATATGCATTAGGCAAATATCTATAGGGCTGCTAATGGCACTGGTGGAGGGCTGGTTGTTGTCATTGAAGGCAAAACCATTTTTAAATTCAGTTTCTATCAGATCTAGCAGTTTTGTTGATTTTCTTTGTTAGCCCTGCGACTTACTTCTGTGTAACATAATCAATAAATAAAAATAACGGTAGGTACTTTAGTACAAATACATATTTTTTTCAATTATGTATTAGTAGAATGAAATATAAACTATATAGTTAATATATAAATTTATTATTTACAAATGTTTATTTCATGCTACTAATAATTGAAAAAATAGGTTTATTTTTCTACATTATTAGTATAGGTTTTCTATATTATTGTTCATTTACTGGGTGTTCAATAAGTACCTATTGTAATAAGATAATAAAATAACACAATAAACTACGTTAAACTCTAGGTAAATCTTGCATTTTATGTAAAACATTAGTCTACTAATGTTTTCAAGCGAAATACTACCAAAAACACTGAAAATAATGGTCAAATACTATGTTTTCACAATTACGCAAGTTGATTCATCCACAATTTTTACGTGAATAAATATTCGTAAGTTTCGATAGCCAGCCTTCGAGATTTTCGATACCGTACGTCAAAACAAAGTTCGTGCTCCCAAATTTCATACAAATATGTCAAGATACGTACACGTTACGATACGAGCTCGATACGAAAGTACTTTGTGCTTCAAAATGTAGTTACTTTTACGTCCGATAGAGGCGCTGCTCAATTTTCATACAAATTGTATACGATGACGATACGAATGTTTTTTCGCAAAGGATTCGTGCTTGCCCTACAGATTATTCATTGTAGTAGTAGTGTTAGTGGAATGGCCGGCCACCTTCTACTTGAACTATATGAAACTTTATATTAATTTGTAAATTTTATATGAATTTGTAATTTGTATGTGTGAGTTTCTCCGTGCTCCGAGGGCACGTTAAGCCGTCGATCCCGGCTGTTGTCGATAGATGACAGTCGCTAAGCAGTGACCCTCAGTGACCCTCGGGCGGTTTGAAAACACTGACCTCCGCCCTCCGCTAATCCGCATTTGAGCAGCGTGGTGGAGTATGCAGTGGAATGAGTAAGGGAAGGGTTGATGTGGTGGTGGTGGTATGTGAAACATGAGTTTAAAACTTATATACATAATCGTCGAGACAATTCTGGGGACCTACAAAACGGCACAATTGCAACGTAATTTAAATGACAGTAAACAATTTCAAAATATGTAAAATAACATGTATTCAGATATTCGTAATAGCTATTGTTATTGGTAGATACATACCTATGAGTACGTTACTTGCTAAGAAATATAAATACCTCAATATATAAATATGCTGACCAGATAAAGAAAGCATTTTGCTATGACAGACAATAATAGACTAGAATAATTGTGGTCTGAATAGAGTGAACCAAAGATTCCAATTCCTAGTAAGTAATTTGGTTTCCACAAAAAAGTTTAGGATTTCAATATTTAAAGCGTTTCAGGAAATCGAACGTAGGAAATAATTGGAGGATTCTTGGAAATAGTAAGTAGTCATTATACCGAAATGACGATGTTGGAGAAGATAACAACTTAGTAGTAGGCAACAAAACCAGGATATAATAAGGCGGACGCAGGCTGTGGCGTTAAAACTCAGATATTTATTAACATTTACCGTGTAAACTTGTTTCAACTAGCATTAACATTAGACTGCACAAAAAACATAATGTACATTTTTAACAAATCCTTAAAAAGGAGAAGGTTCACAGGTTATTGTAAAATTCCTCTAATTTAAGGCAAAGTTACAACTTTATTAAAGCTACAGAGTTTTTAGAACCTTCGTACTCGTATATATATACTCGTATAACACTGATGTGACAGACAAAGCTATGATTTGGCGATCGACATTGCCTAGAAGATATCGTCACCTTAGGACCGCTCGTATTAAGCTCTGAAACAAGTCACAAATCTTAGACTGAAATCCTGGTGCTCTCGCTCAAGGATGACATGGTGAACACAAACCATTTACATACATTTTGCTAGAAGCTAAAATAGTGCGATTCTCCGCCGCCAAATTTTTGCTGTACTTCTTGTATATTTAATTTATGGTGACTTCGAAACTAAATAAATGTGGCTGGTTTTCTATTCATCTATTTATAACTTCACGCCAAATTCGACAAGGAGAGCGCCATATGAGCTATATAAACCATGTAGCTGGTTTTTGATATGAAGAATGCCATTGGTTTTATACACGGTGAGAGACGCGGACTGGCATTATACTCAGAGCAAATAAATGTTCTCCAAAGAAGAGCAGCGACTTGGCTAGTGTCGAGATTGAATTGGTGCGTGAATACACACCAATTATAATGTGAATACATTAATTACCTCGAAACTCTATATTCGAAAAGTTTTGACTAATCTGAATCAAAATTTTTCGAATCTATTCCGAATACGGCTTTCCGAGGCAATGTGAATACCCCCACAGTTCTAGTCCATTAATCAACACAGGTAAATATTTTATTTATGATGGAGATAAAGTTAGCAATCCATTTGCACAAACCCTCGGCAAGTTCGATAGAAGACTTCGCAGGCAGACCTAGATACAAACAAACATTTTCGCTATAATTTATAGGCTTGCAATCTTACTTTGACTCTCAACCATTATCACGGCTTAATGTGTGTGAGACCCATGGAAAATCATCAGTTGAACGACCGCCGAAGCGAAAACCATATTGGCGGCAGGCAGACAGAATTCTTATAAACTTTATTACCCAACATCATCTCTTGTTATGGCTCGGCTTTACAAAAGGCAAAGGCTAGGCAATGCAAAATCTCGCACATGTACTACATATGCGAGTACACGCGAATAAGGAGCAACCTGCAGGTACAAATTGTAAGTGGTTTACGTTACTTATAGAATTCCACATAGGACTTATTATAGTTACAAAAAATAAAAACACTGCTAGTATATGTGCATGGCTAGATAAAACTTATAAAAACCCCAAATACAAATTAATAGCAATAAATAATGAATAGACGACCAAATTATGCCAGTTGCCAGTTCCTTTGCATGACTCGATCAATTATTAGGATTCCTTGTTTGCCAACGGAACTTAAACATTGTGCAACTCACTTTTATTCCATTCGAGCAAGTGCTTGGTTATTTTCAAATCTTAAAATTATATCAGATTTCAATTCCATTACTTGTACCAATGCAATGTCTCGATTAAAGAAAGCTGGTGATTGGGGGGAAAACCCAACCCACGTGTAAAGCGAGATATTTCATAATATTTAATCATCAATCACTTATTGGTATGAACGGTAGGCATAGTATACTAGCCTATTACGTAAATAACGTTTTGATTTAATACGTTGATAGTAAGTATAGAAGTTCGTTAACAATTTGCATATGAATTCTTATTATAGCTAGGAACTACATTTTCTCAGAAGTTTCTTCAGAAATCTACTCGTACATGGTAAGAAATCGAAACAAGTGGATAATGACATAACATAATCCACACGCCCAACGAAGGTTTCATGTCGCAAACGGAGTGTGTCACGCAAATAAATTTACTCATATCCAACACCCGCGCTCTATTAGCTTAAGAATATAACGACATTGTCAAAAACCATTTAATAATAATGTGGATACGTTAAATTTGTGCGACAAGTATCGACCTGTTGTTTCCTATTAACATTGTTATGCATAAAGAATGGCATAAATTGGCGACTAATCAAAATGTCTCTGTGTAAATAAAAATGCATAGGTAGGTTACAATCGAGCTATCAGTTCGGTACTTGTTACACGGCTACAAAGAGGTTATAAAACAAACATAAAAACGGATTGTGGTAAAGCGTTTCACTGACAACTTTGAATGCAGTCGCGATGAACCTAACTTTTAGTTTAGCTCATTATTCGATTACCGAGAGACTGGTATGGCGAGATGGGTAATAATATTTTTTGCAGATAGAATGTCAGGTTACGTAGGAGATGAGCACCGAGGCGAGGCGGGCGGAGTAACGACTGCCAATCACCAATTCTGAGAATCGTACTTGTTTTCGCACCAGGTGCAATCATGCAGCGTATATTGATGTGCATTATACTCACAAAACCTTTGTGAGATGTGCCCTGTCGGCGTCGATGGTCAACAACGGGGGACAGCAAAAACTTACTAACAACGTCTATCATTAAATGTTGAATTTATTTATTAAATAAATTTTAAATTTAACTGTTCTCCAGCGAAATCCAAAGAGTAATATTTTTTATAGACGTGCTCAAATAATATTCCAATTAACCCGCAATCGCAGAGAACAGAAATTTAAAATTTAGAGACTGATTACGTTGCTGATTCGAAGAAAACGTTTTTCAATATAGTAACTCAAAGGAAAAATGGGGAAACAAAGTGTGTAAAGGTAATTTGTCTGGAAAAAATTACTTGAAACTTGGTATTATTGGTGTTCGATACCGAAACATATATCGGCGTTTTTAGTAATTCTAATGTAATATAGGGTGTGCAACGTTTGCTCATACAAAAAGGTAATAAGATGACAGTGAATGAATACAATTCTATCTCAAGAGAGTCAGACACTGAATGGTGACAAGAGTAGCTGAGCTCGGATAGAAATTTGGGCATTGTTCTTTCTTTGTTCAGCGGCTTTACGATGATGAGTCAACCGGGACATTGCCTTTAAAAAATCGGACACAAAACGGGAAAATAAAAATTGAATTCAAAGATAGCTACTTTTGTTTACAAAAGCCTATTTTGCCACTGAACATTGATTTAACTATTTTTGATAGAATTCCCACTATCGTATTTGCGTGAAATTATACTTAGTGCTGTTGCGAACTAAAAACATTATTTGCATGTTACTTAAAGCAATAACTTACAGATCAAATTTCAGCCTGGTAAAATTATTTTAAGATTTTACCTGAATTATTTGCTTTAATGTGAACAAAAGTAATAATTACTAAATTTTATTCATAAACTGACGGCGTGTTACTTTCTTCATAACAGAATCATTAAAATGTTTTGAATTTAGAAACAAAGGCTTGGATCGCTTTAACTCATTTCTTGAAGTAATTATTGCGAATGTGATTTTGAAAGAGTGGTAAAATTGAAAATATAACGAGGCGCTAGAAAACCAACGATTCTCAAAATTATTGGTACAGAAAACTAGCTCAAGAACCTCCATATAGGGGTATGTATCATATTCATGCAAAACATACCATCCAATCCAATACATTTGAGCAATGAATGAAAAAGAAAGAAATTACTAAATATCTTTCTTCATTATTTTCATGAGGATTTCACTTTTACGAAAAATTAATGTGTTTTAATTTCACATCAATACCGTCGGATTCAGATTACACAGCAGTTAAACTTACGAAAAATCAATAATACCGTAATTTCGGTATCTTGGAGCCTTTTCCAAGAATTGAAAGGTCGGTTGTGTCGTGGCAAAAGTTGATATTCTGGCTAAAATGTCAGGGTTTACTACAACCTTGAAAGGATTTCGTAGGACCTTTAATAATTTCACTGCTATGAACGTAGAAACCATAATTCCAAGAATAATTGTGCCAATTGACATAAAAATTAATATTCAAAAACAATAACAATACTGTAATTTCCATAGATAACGTACTCTTGTGACCAAGATTGATCATTTAATCTCTGCGAATAGCTAACGAGTTAATTACGATGGTATAAGCTTGCATATTGAAGTGCATTCCACATAATTTCTAATGAATATTCATCAGACGTCTCTTCAAATGCATCGAGCTAAATGAAGTTATACATAAATACTTTTTACTGCCAATTTGTCAGAACACAAATGCAGATAATTCATTAAAAGGGAATAACTGCGTCCGAACAGGTCTTTAACATTTTTTATAATTATGCCAGTTGGCACGCAGTCAGACCACCTGGTGGATGGAGACTACTAGGAGAATTCAATCATGCATTTGATAATAGTTATTTCGACAATAATAAGATAATTTAATCTGTAAGGTGATTCGTACTATGAATCTATTTTGAAGGTAGATTTCTACCTTGAACACATTGTGATGGTTGACGACATCGTTGGAGTTGCTTTTAGGGTTCGGTACCTCAAAGGAAAAATGTAACCCTTATAGGATCACTTTGTTGTCCGTCTGTCAGTCAAGACTCTTTTTCTCAGGGACGGATTTGGTAAGAAGAAACCGTAAAGAAGTTACATCACAAAAAATGCTTTTTTTGCAAAAATAATTTAAGAAAATATTTTTTTACGGGACCCTCGATACGCGAGTCGGACTCGCACTTGACTTTCAGTAATATAATGTTGTTTGTACTGACATGAGTTTCTAAATAAAGATAATAATATTGCAATTCGTCGCAATCGCAATACAATAAAACTCACAGATATTATGTCCTTTTGTAACATATAAAGGTAAAACAAATATATCCTGGAATTCCAGTATTCATTTGCTTGCACGAAGTTCTATGAAATAATTATTTTTATTTAACAAGGATATATTATATTATAGGGTTATTTTATTTTGTGACGTGTACCGGATATTACGTTTGTGTCAGTCATCCTCTTAGGTAATTAACTCGAGAGTTGGACCTAATTGTTAATTAATTATTCATTATTAGCCGTACTTGCACTTGGAATAGTTTCACGCTCACCTTGTGTTTCTTCGAATGTAGGCCATGTAAGAATGCTCTATCCCTTTCGTTAATGAGAGATGAAACTACATGTAAGCCATGCATAACATAAGGTTTTTGCGTCCGCCGCGACGGGTTTGGCATACTTATATAACCGATAAGGTAAAACATTATTTTTTCAATTCGCAGAACATTGTTTTAATTAAATGTTTCCAGTGGCAGTGTAGTTCAGCAGCATTACGGTTTTTTTTTAATTCTACGTATTTGACAAAACGCTTTTAAATTGGGAAACCGTAATGGTTTAAACGTACGAACAAGTATATTTATTAAAACTTGTTAATAGTAAACAGTCAACTAATACTGTCTATATTTGCAGGTAAAATTTCTTGCGGGGAAATCTTGAAAACGAATACTAGACAGAGAATGTATCTTTTTCCTTCTTTTACATCGAGATTTTCCAGACTGCTGATTTGGTTTAGATTGGTAAGTGAGCGGATTATTTTATGAGGCGGTGACGCTAATACTTAGTACTAGGTATTAGTTATATTGGGTGCGCACTGCGACGGCATCAGGCCTCAGAGCTTACCTAGGATATCCAGTGCATAGTATTAAGTTATGATGTAGAGTCTACATAATAATCGCTAATTATTGCTCACACATATACAATACACATACTCTCATAGCTACTCTTTTTTTTTATATTAGTTCAGCATAGTGGCCCCTCTTTGCCTGATGGTAAGCGAAAGAGGAGCCCAAATCGCAACTGCAACTGACAACATACTACATCCCGTATCCTGTCAGTTGACGCTGCCATGCTGACCCGCAAAATGCTTCTTCACGCTTCGTTTGAAGGATCCCATATTGTAGGAAGGAGGGAACACATGTGCAGGCAAGGCGTTCCACTTTTTAATGGTACGACAAAGATAGGAGTTGCCGAACTTTTTGGTACGCGAAGAGATATTCTCAACCGTGGAACTATGACATCGCAAGCCCGCACGTGTGGTTCTATGACGGAAGGGTGAGGGTGGGATAAGGGAAAACAGTTCTCTCTCTCTCAGAGCACTCGCCATGGTAAAGGCGGTAAAATACGCTTAGAGAGCCTATGTCCCTACGGAGTTGAAGAGGTTCTAGGTTTTTGGTGACCTCGCACAAAAGCAGAATAATAGAAGGTGCCTGTAAACGCAAATTTTAATTTCAGCTTTTTAAGATAATTTTCAATAACTTGTCCAAGAACGAAAAATTAAAAAAGGCGGCAGTAGTACCAAGTACGGGTAAGTATTTTTTGTGCAGTATAAAAATATTTAGATACTTGAAGTTTTAGTAAACTGTATTAGCCTTCAGAACCCGTTATATACCTTTTCCCATACATTTCGCGGTCATATATGACCACACGGGTTTCGAAGGGTTAAGGTAGATCAGGATGTGGTCCTATATTTTGTACGTCATAATTTTATATTGTTACATTTTTTTATACATAAAACATAACGCTATTGTTTATGATTCGATTCTATTTTTTCTTTGATGAGTAAATTCTATGACGGCATGGCCCCATTGTTGTGAAAATTTTATTAAGCATTAATCTAAAAAATATGATATAAATACTTTCAAATCACAATGTGAATTTTCCGTGAAATCGATGCCTATTAACTTTTGATGTGTAATGGCTGTGATTTCAATAAAGTCTGTTGCACTTTTTTATTTATCCTACTAATATTATAAATGCGAAAGTTTGTATGTATGGATGTTTGTTACTCTTTCACGCTTAAACGGCATTTATGAAATTTGGAACGTAGATAGATTATGATCTGGATTAACACATAGGCTACGTTATTTGACTCCACGCGGGCGGAGCCGCGGGCAGCAGCTAGTAACTGATAAATTATCAGTTCTATTTCCAGCAGTAAAAATGGATTTTAAAGTCAGCTTACTTAGATTCATTATTAACAGCGCTTAATAATTATTACTAGTTATAAATTTATTGTTTATACATACTTAGTAAAATTAAATAAATCTCTTAGTGTAACATTGTTATAGTTAAACTGTCGCTAATGCTCCATATAGAGCTTATTTCTATGTGTTCGCGACAACTATGTACATAAATAGATAACCGTCGCGCGTAGTTATAAGTGATGCACATTTTTATATAGTTAATAGTTATAGTTGTTTGTATTAGTTGTTTATGTAAGGATTAGAATAGGTTTACACAGTTTTCATACATACTTTGTTAGAGATAAGTTTTACATGTTTAGTATAGGTACGAGCTGTTGCAAGCCAAGTATATAATAAAGTTATAACGGCGAATTACTGGCTGCAACAGCTCAATAGTGCATAGATGTACCTATTAACGTAATTTTAAGTTTATAATGAAAACATTTTTATGTAAAACTTCACTGACCCATAAGTTTTGGCAATAACTTTAGCAAAAGTTTTTATGGTTTTATATGAAAAAGGGTCAAATGTATGAAATAATAGTACAACTTACAAACATTTTAGACACAAATAAAGCGAGCACGATCAGGTATTGCCTCTAGGTCTGGGCGATTTTGGCTATTGCTATCTCTTTCCCACACATGTGTCTCTCGCTCGCACAGCGGGGGTATAAATATGGGCCATACATCGTCGATCGGTACCAGTCGTCCGCTACACTCAGCGCTCACACTACAGTGAGATAGCCAGCCAAGTCACTCCAAAGCCAAGCCAGTCCAGACCTAGCAGCAAGTACCTACGGCTCCATACTTCTGAAGACAGCAACAGGCGTTTCATTCTGCACCAACCCACAGACCTGCGACTTACAACCGGAGGTCGAAGAACGAAGCCCGCCAGTGCCTACATTCTATTATTTTTATATTCATCTACGAAAGTGTACGGGTCGTATCGAAGGGGCCCGTACATTTTGGTCCTTCAGCAGCCGGATACTGGGAATAGTTCTTCAGACGACGAAGAAAAATGCCTGTCACAAGAAGTATGGAGTCGGAAAGGAGGACAACGCCTGCTCAAGTCGACGGAGCCGCCGCCGCCGCCGCCACAGTGACGCCCGCCGCCGCCGCCACCGCCGCCGCACCCGCCGTAGCGACGCCAGAGACGTCTACAGCCGAAACATCGACGACGACGAACACTACGGCCACTGCAACGACCGGCGAGACGACGGCGACCGGCGAGACGACAACCGGCAAGACAGCAGCCACACACCGGACAGCCAGCCCACAGAAGGAGGCCTCTCGCCGCCCGCCCAGCGCGCCCCGCACTACGTCGACAATCAAGCGGAGAGCGCTGGCCAAGGCGCGAGAATTCCTTCTACAGAAGGAAGTGGAGCTGGCAGCTGCACGTGTCGCCGCGTTGGAGGCGGACTCTGAAGACGAGATCGAAGCAGACGAGGACTTGGCAACTAGGAACGAGCGAACAACCGACTGGGTCAACAGAAGCACGCTGGCACTCACCATGGAGCCCTACGTACCGAAGCCCGACGTCCCAGGCCCGGACCATCGCAGGACCGATGAAGAGGAGGTTATAGCAGCGCCGCCGCCGCAGACGTGCAGCGACGCACTTCATCGGGGCCACAGCGAGGTCACGCGGCACGCCGAGCAACAAGTACCGGTTCCAGTGAGAGAAGATATAGAGCCAGCACGCTATTGTGAAGAGAGACGACCGCAACGGGAGTTTGACTACAATCAGCTAGCAACTGCCATCACACTTGCAGCGAGAGCCGTTCAACCCGCCATTGCACCGAGGACCGTCGAGTTACCGTCTTTTCACGGGTCATCGAACGAGTGGCTGCCATTCAAGGCCGCCTATGATGAAGCTGCAAGTCACCTCTCCGAACAAGAAAGGCTGTCCAAGTTACGTCACAGCCTGAAGGGAGCCGCCAGAGATGCAACACTATGTCTCTTCGTCGGGTCAACGACTTCAGAAGAAGTTATGAAGATGTTAGCCGCGAGGTTCGGTCGTCCAGATGCACTGGCAATGACCGAACTGAACAAGCTCCGTGCGCTACCACGACTGGCCGAGAACCCAAGAGACATCTGCATCTTCGCTTCAAAGGTGCTTAACGTCACAGCCACAGTTAAAGCACTGAAGAAGCATCACTATCTACACAACGCCGAAGTGGTACGCAGCGTCATTGAAAAACTGCCGCCAGCGCTGCGCTACAGGTATTACGACTTCGCCGCCGAACAGCCGGAAGATCATCCAGACCTTCTCACGCTGTCCAAGTTTCTGGAAGTCACCGCCGATCGATGTGGAAGCTACGCACCGGCCGAGCTCACTGCGGTTGAAGACCGGCGGGAGCCTGCCGTACGAAAAGGACTACGTGCTTACCACACTCAAGATCAGAAGTCTACTGCGGTGCAACTAAAGTGTCAAGTTTGCAAGAAAGAGGGTCACCATCCGTACGACTGCAACGTGTTCAAGAAAGCCGACCAATTTGCGAGATGGGAGCTAGCCAGAACTCACAGGCTATGCTTCCGTTGTTTGCGAGTCCGCAAATTTCGGCATAACTGCAAGCCAAAGCAGTGTGAAGTCGACGGATGCAAATACACGCACCACCCTCTTCTACACGACACAAAAAGGAAAGAAAATGAAGTTGAAAATTCAACAGCCATAGTTACGTCGACAAGGGAAAATTTCACTGCTGCCTATCTCAAGATTCTGCCTGTACAAGTGACCGGTCCGAAGGGTACATACGACACTTACGCCCTTTTGGACGACGGCTCTACGTGCACACTCATCGAGTCGGCAGTGGCGAACAAGATCGGCGTACACGGGCCGCCCGCGCCTTTTTACATAGAGGGTGTGGCCGGCGCACGTATAACGGCCGATACATCGGAACGTGTACACTTCACTATACAAGGAAGAAACTCAGTGAAGCACGATGTGTCGGCGCGTACAATGGACAAGCTGATGTTGACGACTCAAGGTGTGCCACGTAGTGTCGTGAAACACTGTCGTCATTTGGAAGACATCGAAGATCAGCTGATTTATGAGGAAGGCCATCCAACCGTGTTGCTGGGTCAAGATAATTGGTCGTTGCTGCTCACACACGACGTGCGAAGAGGGACCACAGCCCAACCAGTCGCTTCATTAACCGACTTGGGATGGGTATTGCACGGCGCGACGGGAAATAAGAAGAAGCAGCAAGTCCATCGAGTTAGCCATCTGACTACAGTAACACTAACGGAGGAACAGACAATGGATGACCTCATGAAGGAGCACTTCGCCCTCGAGTCTCTGGGTGTTCAGCCTAAACATTCACACACCAACGACGAGCTCCACGCGCTGCGCACACTCGAGGAGAAGACGCGTCGATTACCGGCGGGAGGGTTTGAAACAGGATTGCTATTCAAACAAAGCGATTTTGTACCGCCGGATAACTACAACACAGCGATGCGTCGCCTCGAGTTAGTCGAGAAGAAACTCGACAAAAATGTTGAATTGAAGCGGCGCTACGAGACACAAATGAACACTCTGATACAGAGCGGCTATGCAGAGAAGGCTCCAGCAGTGAAAAGCGACAGAACTTGGTATCTGCCACATTTTGCAGTTATCAACCCGCAAAAGCCCGAGAAACTACGCATCGTGCACGACGCGGCAGCCAGGACCCGTGGTATCAGCCTCAACGACATGCTGCTGTCTGGGCCCGACCTCATACAGTCTCTACCCGGAGTGCTGATGAGGTTCCGTCAACGCCCAGTAGCGGTCGCAGCCGATATCAAGGACATGTTCCTGCGCATCAACATACGGGAGGAAGACCGAGACATGCAGAGGTTCCTGTGGAGAGAAGACAGAAGAATCGGTCCACCCACAGAGTACCGCATGAGAAGCGTGATCTTCGGCGCCACGTCGTCACCATGCACGGCGATATACATCAAAAACAAAAACGCCGAGGAATTCAAAGAACAGTTTCCCGAGGCAGCGCAGGCAGTGATAGCAAACCACTACGTCGACGACTATCTTGCCAGCTTTGACACGGAGGAGGTCGCCATACAAGTATCAACACAAGTCGCTAATATACACAAACGAGCGAATTATCATCTTCAACGCTGGGCATCGAACTCAAACAAGGTGCGCGCCGAATTCTCCACTACACCTAAGGGGAATTTAGTGCAACTCGATGCAGAGAAGATATTGGGCATGGTGTGGGACCCGAATGAAGACAATCTGGGCTTCAACATCAATCAACACAAGCTTCCGCCTTCAATATTGGAAGGCACGAAAACACCGACGAAGCGAGAAGCCCTACGTACAGTGATGTCTTTGTTCGACCCGCTGGGCTTAGTTACACCTGTTACAATACAAGCGAAGAAGATTTTACAAGATACTTGGCGTACTGGAATCGACTGGGATGTCAAGTTGCAAGACAGTGAAGCCGAAAGTTGGTCATACTGGCTCTCTCACGTGAGAAGACTACCGAGCCTAGCTATACCAAGGTGCTATCCCGGCGTATCGACCGCACATACGAACGAGATACATACTTTCGTCGATGCAAGTTCGTCGCAATACGCCTGCGCTGTGTATTGGAGGGCACAGGATGCATGCGGGAATATACATGTGTCATTGATAGCTGCAAAAGGCAAAGTTGCACCGTTGAACAAAGTGACGTCAATACCGAGACTCGAACTCCAGTCAGCTGTACTTGGGTGTCGTCTTGCGCGCACAGCCATAGACGAACACGACATAAAGCCGACCCGCCGAGTATATTGGTCGGATTCACGCACGGTACTCTCGTGGCTACGCACTGGCCCGCGAGCGTACAAGCCGTTTGTGGCCCACCGGATCGCGGAGATCGCCGAGGAGACGAAGACCAGCGAGTGGAGATGGGTGCCTACCAAGGAAAATGTTGCAGACGACGCAACGCGCGACACTCCACACGACTTCAACTCACAACACCGGTGGTTCCACGGGCCCGCGTTTCTACGCGAGTCGGAAGCAAACTGGCCGCGAGAGGTCAATGAACCCGACCATATGGGTCTGACCGGCGAGGAAAGAGTCAACTTTGTTCGAAACACTACATCACTAAAGGAAGCACTGCCCGACGCAACTCGTTTTTCAAGTTGGTTAAAGTTAGTGCGTACTACGGCGCGTGTACTACAATTCATCGAACTTCTGCGCATCAAGAAACAACTGTGCAACGCGGCCTACAAACGCAATAAGAAAAACGAAGTTGACGACGCTACTTGGACGAAAATAAAGAAAGCAGCGAAGGGAAAAAACAAGAAAATCAGTGCTACGTGTGAAAGTGAAAACAGCTGTTTCATTCAACTTGAAACACATCACTTACATCGTGCCCAACAGCTGTGGATACGCTCAGTGCAAGATGATGCGTTCAGTGAAGATGTCGCAGCTTTAAAGTGCAAAAAACAGTTGCCTGCTAATAGCCGACTAAGTCAGCTGTCCGTCATTATAGACAGCGATGACGTCATACGGCTACGGTCACGAATAGCAGCCGCTGTCGACATCACGGACGAACAAAAAGCTCCGCCGATTATGGATGGCAAACATACATATGTGCAACTGTACATCTCATGGGTACATCGAAGACTCCATCACGGGGGCTTCGAGACCACGACCAACGAAGTTCGACAACACTTATGGGTACTACGACTGCGCAATACAGTTAGAAGTGTGTTGAAAAGATGTCAACAGTGTCGCATCAGGCGGGCCGTGCCCGCTCAACCGTCTACGGGTGACCATCCACGGAGCAGACTGGCGCATCATCAGCGCCCTTTCACCTACACCGGCCTCGACGGAGAGACACGAGCGGTGGACGTGCGGACCAACAAGGGCGTGCTGCGAAGACCCACCAAGAAGCTGGTGATCCTGCCTACAGCGACGGTCGACGGCGCGAACACGAAAAATATCTCCAGCTGAGATAGCTGCGGCGGGAGTATATGTTCGCGACAACTATGTACATAAATAGATAACCGTCGCGCGTAGTTATAAGTGATGCACATTTTTATATAGTTAATAGTTATAGTTGTTTGTATTAGTTGTTTATGTAAGGATTAGAATAGGTTTACACAGTTTTCATACATACTTTGTTAGAGATAAGTTTTACATGTTTAGTATAGGTACGAGCTGTTGCAAGCCAAGTATATAATAAAGTTATAACGGCGAATTACTGGCTGCAACAGCTCAATAGTGCATAGATGTACCTATTAACGTAATTTTAAGTTTATAATGAAAACATTTTTATGTAAAACTTCACTGACCCATAAGTTTTGGCAATAACTTTAGCAAAAGTTTTTATGGTTTTATATGAAAAAGGGTCAAATGTATGAAATAATAGTACAACTTACAAACATTTTAGACACAAATAAAGCGAGCACGATCAGGTATTGCCTCTAGGTCTGGGCGATTTTGGCTATTGCTATCTCTTTCCCACACATGTGTCTCTCGCTCGCACAGCGGGGGTATAAATATGGGCCATACATCGTCGATCGGTAGCAGTCGTCCGCTACACTCAGCGCTCACACTACAGTGAGATAGCCAGCCAAGTCACTCCAAAGCCAAGCCAGTCCAGACCTAGCAGCAAGTACCTACGGCTCCATACTTCTGAAGACAGCAACAGGCGTTTCATTCTGCACCAACCCACAGACCTGCGACTTACAACCGGAGGTCGAAGAACGAAGCCCGCCAGTGCCTACATTCTATTATTTTTATATTCATCTACGAAAGTGTACGGGTCGTATCGAAGGGGCCCGTACACTATGAATATACAAGAATTAGGTTTAAAGACGTTTAGGGAACATATTCACATTACGTGAAGTATGTCAACGGTAGACATAGCAGTTATTTCTGAGAGCAGGCACCAACCGTGACATTACATGATACATACAAGCCTAAAATACTAGACAAGTGCGAGTCCGGCTCCTAAACCTTAATCCCTTAATATAATAATAATAATCCTTTATTATCATCACACAATCTTACATTCCAATAAATTTGTTTTTTAATCTTTTAAATTATACATTTACAGAAAAGTAGGTTTCGCGTAACTTAAGATTGTGTGAGATTGGTGTCCAAACTAGGTTTAGGGCCTGTATCTTGGATCACCAGTTCTCACCTCTCAAAATTGGTCCTTGGGTACATAAAAAAAATCGGCCAAGTGCGAGTCGGACTCGCGCACGAAGGGTTCCGTACCATTATCTATAAAAACAGCAAAAAAATCACGTTTGTTGTATGGGAGCCCCCTTAAATATTTATTTTATTCTATTTTTTAGTATTTGTTGTTATAGCGGCAATAGAAATACATCATCTGTGAAAATTTCAACTGTCTAACTATCACGGTTCAAGAGATACAGCCTGGTGACAGACGGACGGACGGACGGACGGACGGACGGACAGCGGAGCCTCAGTAATAGGGTTCCGTTTTACCCTTTGGGTACGGAACCCTAATAATGTGGTGGGGTATATGTATAATAAGTGGTGTGCAATTATGTGAGAGTAAGGTATGCAGGGTAGGTATGTTGTGTGTGGTATTGTTTGTTTGGGCGCCTCATTTGATGGTAGGTAGATATTTTGATTACTGTTCGATAAGTACTAAATTATAAACCGAAGGTATAAGCTTGTATGTGATAGGTATATACATGTAGTAGTCCTTTAATCTCAGGAACCTAGTCACCAAAAATTTTGCCCCGTTATCCTACTAATATTTTAATGCGAAAGTTTGTATGTATGGATGGATGTTTGTTGCCCTTTCACGCTTAAACGGTTGAACGGATTTGAATGAAATTTGGCAAGTAGATAGATTATGATCTAGATTAACACATAGGCTACGTTATTGGACTCCACGGGGGCGGAACCGCGGGCAGCAGCTAGTTCCAAATAATAATGGATATGTTGACTGCGCAGACTTACTGAGCGTGACATCCTAAAAATTTTATAGCTTAGTGTTGTATTGTTACGTTTGAAAGTATTTTGTGTTTTGTTGCTCTGGTTTTAGTTTGACGAATTTTATGTTAATTATGTTAATTTACGAAGATTAGTAATTAGCCATTTGTTTCTATTATTTTGTAGATTATAGTTAAGATACTGTTAATCTTCTTAATAAATAAATAAATAAGAAACCCCCAAAAACAGTCCCCGAAACATATTATTACAAAATTATTTGGTACTATTACATTCACCAAAATAATTAACGGTACTCAAGTGAACAATATAATAATAATATATATATATATATATATAACATAGGTCGATGGATAACGAACCTGCCTATTAACCAACTGGTCCCCAGTTCGAATGCTGGTACCACCCAAATTCGTTTAGTTCGGATTTATGTACATATTTGTAATTATCGCTTGCTCGGTGAAGGAAAACCATCGTGAGGAAACACGCACTGTCCAATGAACTATATTTCGAAACGCGTATGACCTTACCTAAGTCGTCCTATGTAAAAATCAGTATCTTCGCCAAATACTCAGGTTTAAGTAGCGGACCCCGCCAATCCTAATAGATTAGGAAACTGGATAACGCTTATAAGACGAAAGAAATTATTATTACTACTCAAGTAATAAAATAATAATAAAGTTAACTATGATAGCACCAAATATTGTTTTAATGAAAACATAAGTCGAATTGAAGAATAAACTTAATTTTGTAGTCGCAAAAATGTGCGCCCATACATCTACCCTTCAATTCACTAACTGCAAATATTAGTTTATGAATCAATTAATCGCATCGTAATAAGTTTGATTTACTTACTAGCGTCAAAATATAGGGAATAATATAGTCGTTTTCCTTTATATTCAATTGATTTAAAAGGTTAATTTTTTTACACCTTTAAGTGACCGCAGTTAAAGTATTTGAATTAATTTTATTTGTGGAAACCTAAAAATAATCATTATTTTATAGGAACATTGCTGTGTATTTTCATTAACTAAACTGACTAAACGAATTATTTATTTATCTTAGTTTAATAATTACTGTGATGCGATATAATACATGTATGCACAGCTAAGCTTACGCTTGATACTTCAAACCTTTGCATAGCTCTTATAACGTACGTAACAGAAATTAAAATCGGACTACGAAATATCAAGAGTGATGTGCTTAATCGACAGGTAACACGAATATGAATTGGTTACCGAATATACAACTAACTACAATCGAGATGTACTATTCAATTAACAAAAATAGCACAAGAGGCATTTCACGGACGGGAGGGCATTGTCACGTGGATTATCGCTTTTTTTGTGCGCACAAACGTCTTTCCGAGAAATTTTGTGTTCATCAACACACCTGTGCGTTGGTCATATTTTATTTGTCTCGTCATCCGACCATGTCGTGCATGAAATATTGATTGAAACCATTATTGGAAACTGTATACTATTTGAGACAAAAAGTTTATTAAATTAATGCAAGTTTAATGGGTCCAACGCTGCCGACTCGGGCTAAAATGGTCATCATTATTAGACTTGTATTAAATAATTCCTTTTTAATTCAGCACATATAGCTAATACGGCAACAAAGTCTTAACGACGCCTTAGAGAGGCGATATAAGTAATCTCGTTATTTTTTCCAACAAGTTAAAAAAGTGTAACTAGCTAACAAGTAAGAATGCCTATAATAAATTCTGCTGTCACACCAATCGACATTTTCCCATGATTAGCTTTGGTGGGACAAGAAACTACTTACCATTCGATACTTCTGTACCCCTTAACGCAGCAATGTATGCTCTTGAATATTTCTTCGAAGCCGTATTCGTTGGGGACGGGTTCTTTGGTGAAGTACATTCCCGAGGAGTTGGTTTTGAGTGTGTTTGTGGAACAGTATCCTCCTGCGGTGGCAAGGGCTGGACTCGCCAGAATGCACAGAGCTAATAGAACGTGCATCTTTGTGACCTGAAACAGATATAGCATGGATATATATTTATAGATCGCTCTGCGCATTTGATAATGTATTGGAAATGCTATAGGGTGGTAGAAATTACGTCCACAAACAGTACGTACGGTCGGCGGTAGATAGATCACTTAACTGTCATTTTGGCTTAGCAACTTTATGACAGATATAAGTTAATTAAGCAAAGAAATGAAATTCTTAACGTGTTAGCATAAGACAAAATTATCCTTGTCGTATCACGTACACTCGAAATAGTTCATTAAGTAAATTGGTACAGGACGTCGAATCCGAAAATATTAAATGGTGTATATAATATGGGCTACATCTATAAACTTAGAACAGTCTGGTTAGTCTACGCATTTTTGAAGTGACTATGAATTCTTCCCAGTGTTATTATCATGTTTCGAGAGTCGGGAGGCATACAAGCATACGTCCCACCTAAGGTAAAGTGATTACTTTTACCTATGAATCCTTAAAAATACAAAAGTCACGAGCGGGGGTGACAAATCGCTCACGAGTTACAACCCCCGCTGCTAACCAAGAAACTACTTAGGAGCTTACAGGTGACCTCACTTTTTCGAACGAACACAAATACTCTCTTGGGAGTTGTTATTTAGCTGCGATTTTTTGTGAGGTGGAGGTACTTCCCCAACTAACCTGTAGTTTCATGCGCCCCACTTGTCTAAATGTCAAACAGTCATTAGTCGTGAAAATTATTTAATTTTAAGTCAATTTAATTGAGTTTGTATAAGTTAAGCGTTAATTGGGATTTACCCAAGTCATTACCCAATTTACCCAAGTTCCGAGTCGAACCTAGATCACCTAGACAGTGGTAACAATAGGAATTACCTAGAATAGAATGATTTTTATAGTTGAAATCTAGAACTATTCCTTTAAGATTTCGTAGAATACACACCCGCATCACATAGTGTGCAATACATTTACATACATAGAAATAACTATATACGAGTATTATACATTTGTCAATTATAAACATTAATATTATTTGGCTAAGTGCGGAACCCTACAAATAGAAGAAACGGCGGATATATCACTCCGTTGTAATGGAACTGAACATTTATGGATTTTTAGGCTATCATTGGACAGATCTTTAGACGGGCGAATATAAAATGAAGTTACAAAGGAACAAATGTCACACTTTTTTACTAGTCGAATAATAAGTATATCCAATTCATCTTTTTCTCTTATTAAAAAAAGGTGACACATCTTCGTTATATAAAGCAAATTTCTTTTAACATTTCTCTCCCAATTCGCTGAAAAAAAATATATATTCCTACTTTACGATACGAGATACTAGACAGAAAAGGATTCAGCAAATCCCATATTCTAATGCTACAATTATTTATACATATTCAAGCAATCGTTTTCCTGGAACTCATTATATTGCCATCTACAATACATGTGCTGTAATCAATATCACCGAAGGAGTTTATTACCGGGTGAAATTCTTGTTGACATGATATTTAAGTGACGGATTTATCGCGCTTCCTTGGGAGGCTGGCGGAAATCTGTGAAAAATGAAGCAAAGCCTTCTCTTCATTTGGAATATTGGTTTTTGAAATTTGTACACAAGTGTTTGATGTTGTACTACATGGCTTAATATCGTTTATTTACTGTCTGTCCTCTTAGTTCTTCTAATCGATCAAAGTATTGATGCGTTTAGAGGACTTTTTACCAATGGTTTATAAATACTTAAATCTGTTTGTAAGGTTCCGTACTCCGCATACTAACGGAGCCCTAATGCTAAGGGTCAGCTGTTTATTCGTACGACTGTCATCTATATATATAATGGCTATTACAAAAAAGGTTATAAATTAAAGGGGTGACCATTCAAGAAATCTTCGTGCAAGAGCGAGTACCTACCGTTGGCCTGGCCGGTTTAATTATAGCTGATTTAAAATTGTAAAATAAATATTTTTAGCGTTCATACGCGCACTATACAATACTATACCTGTTCGTAAGTAACTTAGGACTAGGTCCGCAATGTCTACGTAATATGTTAATTTACTTTTTATTGAAAAAAAAAACCGACCGATCTCCTCTTTCCGCACCATATTAATTTAAAATAATATTTTATCCAGTTATCAATGATACACATATGATCGCGTCACGGCGATCTATCATCATCATTGTTAAGAGAAACACTTCCATGATATACGGATGAACACGGGAACAATTTTACAAGGATTGGCATATATCTTCCATAATATGCATCATTTCACTAACAAAAATAACCCTTCCGCAAAACTTGACCCACTTTATTAGCACTATGATGACGAATAAACATCGCCTATGCAAAATTATTAACTTATCGGCGAATGCTAGTTTCAAAATAATTGCTTTTAAAATAGGTAGGGTGCATCTAAGCAGCCGGAGTGGGAAAGTATCTCCACCTCACAGAAAACCGCAGCCAAATAACAACTTCCTGGATGATCTCTTAAGGAGTTACTGTGTCAGCAGCAGTGGTGGCATCGCGCCAGCGATATTTAATGCATTGCAAGTAGTCACGGTAATCACTTTACATCAGGAGGACCTTAAGCTTGCCTCCCGACGTTGTATAAAAAATTTAAGAAAAACTGATTTTTAAAGAATCCCCCATTTAAAATTGTAAATAACGTTTACAATTTAGAAAGTATTGCTTGCGTGTTGCCACCCCCATTGCTAAACACAGTTAAAACCTGTAACTAATTAAGGTTCTGGCGAAAGAAAGGTACGGCATGTCTGGCAGCTAAACTGGGGAAGAACTTCTTCCTTCCAGAAAACCAGCCACATTGCAACTACCCGGAGGTCATTGGGTTCCTGGGCGTCCTCACTAGCTTACTTATCTTATTGGTTCATGCTAATGGGGAGTTGCTGTATCAGGCGGGCCGTATGCCTGTTTGCCACCTTGGTGATAAAAACCTCACTCGCTTCTTTAACATTCATAGCTCTTCTCATAAAAATATCTCAAAAAAATCATTCTAATATTTTTTTTATCGTTATATTTTATCATTTGAAAGAAATTCCGAAGTTTCTAGTTATCACCCTAGCTAGATTGCAAGTCTGAGTCATTACGAAAGGTCCCTATTTCCAATAAATCCAATTATTGGAAATGCAAAATGCTCACTTACCTTTCGAACAGAATAATATCAGGCAGGTGGAGAAACATGAACTTGCCTGGATTCGTATACGAAAATATGGAATGATTTAAAAATGGCGTAATAGGGTGAATATAGAGCCGGGATAGCCTAGTGAAAAAATAACCATCTTATTAACCAACCCTGGCCCCGGTTCGAATCTTGGTGAGGGTGCGCACTAAATTCGTGTATTACGTACATGATTGTAATTATTAGGTTACGTTCGGTGGTGAAGGAAATAAACAACTAGCAGAATCTTACAAAAAGATGTGTGACCTAGGAAAGGTCTAATTTTTCTTGTGGATTGTGGTCTGAAGGTAGTCGCTCCATGACAAAATCATCTTCGCCAAATCCTTAGGCTTAAGTAGAGGAACTCGCCAATCCAAATGGACTAGGAAACGGGATAACGCTATGAAGAAGAAGAAGACGTAATATGACAGTGAGTGATGAGAATGACATATACTTTTTTATTGTATATCTAATAGAATGATTGTTGGTTGCGAAGAAAACCAAGATAATTGTATTTGAAAGAGCGACAACCACAACGAACACGAGGACTACGGTGGATGATGTAGTGTTGGAGCAAGTGGATGAGATTGTATATTTTGGAAGCGCTTTTAGCAGCGATGGAAGGCACACCGCTGATGTGGAGAGACGAGTGAGTGTAGGGAACAGCGTGAATGGAGCGTTGGATAAACTTCTAGCCAGCCGAAATCTAAGACAGTGTAAGAAAGAGTTGGTCTGAAAGAGAGTGTCAGTGTTAAGCTAAGAAAAGGCATGCTCCGTTCGTTCGGACATGTAGAAAGAATGCAGGACGGAGCAGATATACAATGCGAACGTGGAAGGACGTAGAAGCAGAGGAAGACCTAGACTAACCTACTATGACCAAATTGGTCGTGTTTCATCAGAAGGTGATGTCAGGAGCCTTAGGAACCGGCGAGCGTGCATGAAAAGAGCTATGAATGTTAGAAGCGAGTTAAGTGTGTAAGGACCGCGTCTTATCGTCAGCGCGGGGTGCCTTCATGCGCAGTTAAGTGGTTTGTTTGTCATTGTGAAAGATGAACGGACAGTCAGTAATAAGGTTCCGTGGGTGCGGAACTCTGTAAACGTATCTATGAAACCAGTAAAAGGACAATTATTATTATTAGAAAGTCCAAGGATTATGATAGTAGGGTTGAGCCATTAGTTCTCGGTAAGAGGCGTCATACCTACCTGTCAATACTCGGTATCTATTGTTTAACTACCGAGACAAGATAAACAGGTAACCAGGGCCACTTCTAGCATTTACATTGTTTTACTAGAGAGAGAGAGAGAGAGATAACAAGTGCCTTTGTCGGCTGCTACCCTCCGTAAGAATCTTTATTGTTGACTAGCCACCCGCACCGGCTTCGCACGAGTGATCTGATCGCTACCAAACTTCATAGGATCACTAGCTGGGCTAATCTTAAGATTCCCTTATAATCTTAACATGAAAATTTCATCTAATCTACCCAGCTGTTTTCAAATCAATAGAGTACCTTCTAACATACATACATTGATTTTTATTTATATAGATAGATATAATAATGTTCACAATCAAAATATTTTTTATATACCTACAACGTCGGGAGGCATGTAAGAATAAAGTCCACATGAATAAAGCGGTTACCGTAGTCTACGAACATCACTCACGCGTTGCTACCCTCGCTGATAACACTGCATCTACTACTTAGGAGATGCTTACCTTAACCTTGTTTAATCACAAGAACACAACAACCCTTCCAGGGAGTTGCTATTTAGTTTTCTGTGAGGTGAAAGTGTTTCCCTAGTCGGGTTGGTTGGATGCGCTCTACACTTCATAAAAATATCCAGACCAAAACAAACAGACATGTTCATGCACACAAATGTTTGTTCCGTGGAATCGAACTCACGAGCGTTGGCGTTAAAGTAGCTAAGGTAGTAATGTTTTGCACTTCGCCACCAGGCGCGACAAAATACATTTCCGATTTATAATTTTAAACTTTCACGGATGTATTTGAAGAGTAAACTCCTAAGGACTTGCTGTGTAAGCAGCAGAGGAGGCATCGTGTGAGTGATACTTAATCTATTACAAGCATTAATAGGCTACGGTAACTGCTTTACATCATGTTAGCCGTATGCTTGTATGCCTCCCGAAGTTGTATAAAAAAAAATTTAAGTGTCTGTTTGTAATGTCAAAATAACAGTAGTAACATAACCTTTAAGTTTCTTTAAACGCAGGCTAACTGAGTGATGGCGAAAAGACTAAATTTGATAAAAATAGAAACTAAAGTTTATCATTTTTGGAATGCGAATGAAATTGGAGCCCTGAAACGAAATCAAATCAATGGGTATCAGTTAATGGTATACACCCTGCAGTCACTTGGGGCTCAATTTCAACCATGCACTAAAATATTAGGATTGAGTTTACATTGTTATCTGTTATCAATTATAGATTTTCGCTACTCCGCTGGCGGCGGAGGCGTTGTCTCAAGAGTTCGTAATTAATCATTCAGAACATAAAATGTTTTTAATTCAAATATCATATTAATTTAGGTAATAGAATGAAAGGTACACAAATTTTGTAATAGATCTGGATGCCCAATAAGGTACTGACTAACAAATGACTTATAATTCCGCGAATGAGTCGAAGGTCGGTGGTGTGTGTGACTGGCCCTAGCTTCTCAGAAAAGGAATAAATTAATTACTTAAAGCGAAATAGCGTGGTAGCGCTATGAAGTAAAAAGCGGACTTAAGGAAATCCGTTACACAGCCTAGTGGAGCAGCCAGGATCGACAGTGAGTAGGTACGTGCCGTGAACAGGTCGAGATAAACCCATCATAGGCTAAGTTGTCGACGTTGCTTGATTTGTACGTTCGATTAATATGATATGAGTCTCGGTGTTTTTACATGCTTACATTATTTTAATGTCAGTTACGTGACGCAAAAATACATTTTTCTATTTGTAACAAATAGTAACACGAGAATTATAAACCAGCCGTGATACTCTAGTGGATAAAGAATCACCCTATTAACGGTCCTTGGTTCGAATCCTGGTGGTGGCACTTACCATTCAATTCGAGCTTTCGGATTTATGTACATGTTTATAATTGATGAACCTCAAGATGTTTTCCTTCACCGGCAAGCGAATCAATCGCTTGTGGAAAACATGTTGAGGAAACCAGCACGTCCAAGAAAAGGTATTTCAAAAGACGTGTAGCCTAACCTAGAAATAACCTGGTACACCCTTTGGGTCTGACCATAGATCACAGAAGCAACGGTTGTTTCTGTTATCTATGGGTCTGACGGCAGTCGCCCCATGTCGAAACCAGTGTCTTCGCCAAATCTTTAGTCTTTGGTAGTGGACCCCGCCAACCCTATTAGGAAAACGGGATAACGCTACGAAGAAGAAGGTAGCATGATAATTATATATTTTTTAAAGATAAAGTATAATACGTAACTTACTAGTAGAGAATAGGTACCTAGTAATTTTACTAGTAGTAAATATACTATTCCGTATTCTGAAACGAAGTTCCGAATTCTTACAGAACTGTTACTTTTAGAGTTGAGTAACTGAAAAAGAAATACGGAACCCTTCGTTGTCCGTCTGTTCTTTTGTCAAACCTACAGAAAAAAATAGAAAAAGATAAATTTGTAGTTATATCATAAAAAAATATTTTAAAATTTAATTTAAAATATTTTTTGCGATTACATAGGTATGTATTTGTTGTTGGTAAACTAACCGGGACCTTTGTCTATGTTTTGGTAATAAAAGTTTTATAACGGTAATGTAAAATATTTCCCGCAATTCAGTATATCTATCGACAAAGGCACTAGTATTTTTAGGGGGAAATTTCAATATAATCGGAGAATGGGAAAATCTTCAAGGCTTAATTTCCGTGATGAATAGCTACATATCAACGACTATTTACATATCAACAAATATGTACGGAATGGACTCCGTGCGCGAGTCCGGCTCGCACTTGGCCGGGTGATACAGTGCAGTTACGAGGTTTCTTTGGCGCATTGTTATTAAGTATCTGGGGCCAGAAAGAGGGTACGTTATATTTTTTTTATCTCAAAGCATATTCCGTTAACACTTGTTAATGTCGTAACCGGTACCCACTAAGATTCGGCCACTATGGACTAATCTTTTTCGGATTTGCCAGGTACCTACTAAATACTGCCGCTTATACCACTTTTTAGTGACAATACAAAAGGGATTTAACCTGAACCACAATACATAAGATCATTTATATAGTTTAAGATAAGAATAAACAATACTCCATTTCAGTGAAAAATAAATAATGGGCAAAATCCTTCTACGAACAGACAAAATACAGACCGTAAACTTTATTACCAATGCTATAAAGTTGTGTACAGTTTTAGGTAAAACAATTTGTTCTTTTCATTATTGTTCACACAAAATAGCCAGTTTGACTACTCTGAAAGGCAAGCATACGGTTCACGTGATGTAAAGCGGTTACCGTAGCCTATGAATGCTTACAACATATCAAGACTCACACATAACACAGCTACTCCTTAGGAGCTCACTGGTGTCACACAATCGTCGAAAGTACTTCCCCAGACGGAAGGCTTCGTTCCGCCCTAGCTCTCTTAAAAACACCCAGACCAAGACAAACAGACATGTACATAAACGTTTGTCCTGAGTGGGAATCGAACCCACGAGCTCTCGTGGCAGACCAGCGTTACTAACTAATGCCACCGAGCTCGTCAAATATTGTTTAATGTGTATTTTTAAGAACCCCTACTTTCTGAGTAACTAATAACAGGGTTTTACCTGACCAGATTTTGGTTCCGCAAAAAAATATGCTAGCAGCGTTACTAAAGAGATAATAAAGTTAATTACAATTATGTGACTAAGTATGACATAATTGTAGGATGTAAAATCCTCAGCTGAATGTTCACTGCATTAGGTCTAGTACTTATGATAAGTATATTCTCCAGCAGATTCGAAACCATCCAGGTAAAGCACTGTTACCCATAACTCAGAAGATAGGTTTATAAAAAATCCTTAAACAGCTTCTCAGCATTTCTGAGTACTCAGTCTATAAAGGAATCAATTTGTGCAGGGTTTCTTTAAAATACACGTTGAGCAGCTTTGGCTGAGCTTTACCGAGTAGACAGGCTAGGTACTTTGTGTGAACAATATAACTAAAAGGAAATATTGTTTTACCTGAAACTGTACACAAAAGTTTGCGTATTGTATTTAAATAATACTCAAAATCCTTCCACGAAAAATGTAAATTTGAGTATTTTTCACTGAAATTGAGCATAACTTATTATTAACTGAAAATTTTACGAATAGTGATTAGTTCGAGTTGAACTTAAAGCGTGTATTTAGTACCAGTAGTAGTAGAAACATCTAGTATTTATATCTTATTATTTCAAAAATTGATTTATATTTTTTTAATCTTATTTGCTTAACATAATTATGAGTTCAAAATATGAAATAGGTAAATGAATAGTTACGATATTTTCGTAGCGCCAAGTTTAATGTATCATAATACTATGGATACTAAACAACTCATAAACATAAGTAAATACTTTTCTATCTATCTATAACTTCACGCCAAATCCCTTGTGGGGTAGGCAGAGAGAACCGAGCGCCATAAGACGCGGTCCTTATACACTTCACTCGCTTCTATAACATTCATAACTCTTTTCATGCACGCTCGCCGGTTTCTAGGACTCTTGACATCACTTTCTGATAAATTGGCATTTTTTTTTTTTTTTTTTTGATTTTCGCCCAAGAAAGTTGAAGACCCACAAAGGAAGGACCAACCCACACCCGGGTGTGCATTGGTCATTCCTCCGTGAGGGGCACCCTCCGGAAAACGGGAGGGAGGAGGTGAAATCTTTCAAAGATACCATTTCGTGCGAACGAACTGATTATGTCGGATTTCCACCGACTAAAACACCCCCTGGGACTGCCTCTAGCCGGGAAGGCTACAAAGGCTTCATCTGAAGCGATCACCCCAGGGGAACGGGGTGACGCAAGCGTCACTCTTATAAGAGCATACGCTTAGAGAAGGGTCGACTTCCTCCTGAGGACGCCGACCCTGGACCCTATAAGCGCCTAAACCGAGCGACCAGAAGGGTGCTCACATGGTGGAGGAGTGTTGCCCTAAGGAGGCTTCGGCCGCTGCATAGCGGTCCAAAGCTCTCGAAATTTTGTTTGGATGATCTAAGAGGACACTACGTGGCCTGCGGTTTTGGTATCGGGATAAAGGAGGCTGTGGCGGGCTGTAGGACGCAGCCTGCTGGATGAGCGGGTTAGGATGGGTCTCAGCGGTTTCGAAGAAACGCTTTGACAGGAGTTGAAAGTGTTGTTGGATAGATGGGAGTTGGAGGTCACGGTGGAGTTCAGCATTACGCTGAGCCCACTGAGCATTGGTGGCTCGACGACAAAAGACGTTTTGGACGGTCTGCAGCCTGTTAATGGTTGCAGGACTGGCATGAGCGAACACCGGAGACGCGTACGACATCACCGGCCTTATACAAACCTTGTACAGGGTTCGCTTATTTCTGAGGGACATTTTACTGTGCCTTCCCAGCATAGGGCTGAGTCGGTTCAGATAAAATCTGGCGGTACTAACTACCTTTCGAACGTGGGGGACAAAAGAGAGTCTGGAGTCTAGAGTGACTCCGAGATACTTCGCCGTGCGTTTCCAGGGGACTGACGCCCCCAGCATACGCAGGCGGGGAGTATTGTGTGGGAGTTTGCGTCTCGCACAGAAGTGAACTGCGGAGCTTTTCTCCGGGTTCACCTCTATGCGCCATTTTCTGAACCATCTTCCTAACTCAGTAACTGAGGTTTGAAGTTTGGCTAACGCAGATGACACTTGCACGCTCTTTGAATAGAGGGCTGTGTCGTCGGCGAAGAGCGAGAGCTCAACGCCTTTGGGAGGGGTGGGAATATCGTTGGTGTACGATATATACAGCAGGGGTGCCAAGACAGAGCCCTGTGGGACCCCAGCCTTGAGTGGGCGTGGGGTTGAGAGCACTCCTTCGTGTCTAAAACGAAAGGAGCGATGTTTGAGGTAGGAGGCCACTAAGCGGACAAGTCGGTCTGGGAAATTAAGCTTGTAAAGCTTGTATATAAGTCCTCCATGCCAGACTTTATCAAAAGCCTTGGCAACGTCAAAGAAGACAGCTACTGTCTTTTGACGCTTTGGATAAAAACCGCTCGAGATATACTCGACTATGCGGTGGACTTGCTGTGGGCAAGAGTGTTGGGAGCGAAAGCCGAACTGGTTGTCTATTATGAGACCATTTGAGAAGAGATGCTCTCTCAGTCGAGCGAGCATTACTCTCTCAAGAAGTTTCCCCATCGCCTTAAGTAGGTTGATGGGGCGGTGACTACTAGGGTTGTTGAGTGGTTTACCCGGTTTAGGTATACCAATGACCGTAGCATCTTTCCAGGCGGTTGGAAAGTGGCACAGGTCGAAGCAGGCGTTGAATATAAGGGCTAAGAGCGTCAGCACTTGGGCTGGGAAGTTCTTTAGCGCCTTATTTGAAATTCCATCAGCGCCTGGGGCTTTGTGGGGGTTTAGTCCTTTGATGAAAGAACTAATTTCATCATTGGACACTGTGATGGGGTCTGCAGTGAGAGGGAGTGAGCTCTTATGTAAGACCTCCTCCTCCACTGATTTGACGTGTGCAGCGTTGCATGGCTGCGTGCTGACAGAACATTGTGAAGCAATGCTGTCAGCGAAACATTCGGCTTTCTCATCGTCCTCGAAGGCGATAGTGCCATCGGGACGGTGGAGTGGTGGGGTGTGAGTTATTACGTCACTACGCAGTGCTCTCGCTACTTTGTAGTACGCAACATGAGAGGGAGCTATATTCTCCATGAGGTCGCCCCATCGCTCTTCCCTCAGGTCGGAGAGAGAGGACCTCACTTGCCGCTGAAGGCGGTTCGCGAGCGTCCTGTTGGACGGGGTGGGATACAGCTTGGCTCTGCGGAGCGCTGCATTTTTGGCTTTAATCAGGTCCCTGACAGCCTGCGGTAGTTTTCGGCGGTTATCCACCTTCACTACCCGCGAGTTGTCCTGAACAGCTGATTGAACCAGTTTGGTTAGAGAATCCACCGCACTGTCAATCTTGTCCGGACTATCGAAGTAGTCGGACGTGAGAGCGTACGGTGAATCTGGGGCATCAAAGGCTGCCTCTAGGGTGGCCTTAAAACCTTTCCAGTTGGTGAAGGTCTTGTTGGTGGAGGAGGGGTGGGGATCCAACGGCCCCATTACCAGTGAGACTGGACGGTGGTCAGAGCCCAGATCATCGAGAGGCTCGATTGATCTGAGCTGAAGCGACACTCCTTTGACTAGCGCAAAATCTAGTACGTCAGGAGTGGCGTCCACCCGATCAGAGTAGTGTGTGGGCGAGAAAGGACACAGGACGTCCAGGTCTAGGGCTTGGGTAATCTCCAGCAGCTTCCTGCCACTGGAGTTAGAAGACTGACAGGTCCAGTCTGTATGTTTGGAGTTACAAGTCTCCAAAGAGAATGACAGACTTGCCTAGTGCTAAGAGCGCTTCAAAGTCGCTTCTTAGTGGGATTGTCCCGCTCGGTATGTAGATGGACGCTATGAGTATGGACTGATGTCCTGTCATAGCCACCATTCACTTGTAAGCCTTAAATACTTTTCAATAGCCAATAAAATACTTATAACACAGAGAATACACCCAGGCTTAGATGAACAGACATGTTCATGCTCACAAATGTTTGTCTTGTGTGGGAAACATACCTACTACGTTTGGTGTTAAAGTAACTATCAAAAAGATAAAAAAATAAATAAAATAAAAAATATTTGTTTGCTTTTAGAGCCTCACGGGCACTTAGACACGTCTTACATCTTCAATATTATATCTTATTTTTTTTTAAGTTTTTCTCTTATTTAATCTACCATCATTTCAAATAACCATTGGCGAAGAAGAAATGCCAAAAGAAACTTGCCAATATAGGTCTTATTTTCCAAATCGTCCTATACATATTACAATAAATATAATAAATATAATTTGTTTATTTACTACATTGTTAACTATTCCACAACGTCAGACTTGAATATAAAGATATTACATAAACTCGAGTCGGCGACACCTGAAGTGTTGCATAAGCATTTCTAGACATTAGTAGTCGGACCTCAGTCTGCACATTGCGTGCTTGTCTATTTTATTACCCATCAAGTATGTTACACATTAAGTCCCAAGTGCATTTTGTATATAATATTTAACTACAGGCGAAATCTGATATCGGAAATAATATATTTGTAATTTTTACACCTGCCATCAGGTGCAACGGTAATCGGCCACAGCACGCAATTCATTGGCTATCGAGCCGCGATAAAAATGTTATATTAATGTCACCGCTAATTGTAAACCATAAACTGTGGTTTGGTGACACGGAACTCTTCTCAATTATTTCCTGTTGAAAATCCGGTTCAATTCGATTAATACTTGTCCACCTTTTACGGTTAAATACACAGCAATGTTGATAAAATTGTGCTTTCTTTTTTCTTTATACAAATCATAATCAATTATCATTTATAATGTTCTAACAATAATTCCAATGTATAACAAAACAGTGTAAATATATCGAAAATGCCCAAAAATATTTTCGAGAAGCACTTTACAAGTAACTTTTACTTTATAGAAATAATAATTATTCTGTGTACTCTGTAAAAAAACACGTCTCTTGTATGGGAATACACATTCTGTGAAAATTTCAACTCTATCTATCAGTATTAAAGATAAAGCCCGACGAACGAACAGACAGTAGAACCTAAGTAATACGGTCCGTTGGTACCCTTTTTGGGTACGGGACCGAAGATAAAGTCGGAAACACAACAACATGTAGTGAACAAACACCATACAGGTATTAGGTGCATGCAATTGAATATATTGGAGGAGTAATCACGTTGTATCAAGGGCTTTATTGTAAAATAACAATAACTCTCGCCGTAACACGGCTCAATGGATACCCTCCGTACTTCTTCGATGAGACAATCGAAAAAAAGTGATATAAAATTAACTTTTTGTTATTGATAACTTCGTTACTGTAAGTTGCACTACTTCATAATTATAATCACGGCCGAAAACTTCAATATGCCACAATATTAAAATATATGCATACTGAAGATTTGGCAGTTGTCTGATTTCCGACGTGACGTGGCTTGGTTAGCGCCATGAGTAACTAAAGGATATAAACATGTTAGGTAATCCAGGACGTTATGGTTTGTATAAGGCCGGTGATGTCGTACGCGTCTCCGGTGTTCGCTCATGCCAGTCCTGCAACCATTAATAGGCTGCAGACCGTCCAAAACGTCTTTTGTCGTCGAGCCACCAATGCTCAGTGGGCTCAGCGTAATGCTGAACTCCACCGTGACCTCCAACTCCCATCTATCCAACAACACTTTCAACTCCTGTCAAAGCGTTTCTTCGAAACCGCTGAGACCCATCCTAACCCGCTCATCCAGCAGGCTGCGTCCTACAGCCCGCCACAGCCTCCTTTATCCCGATACCAAAACCGCAGGCCACGTAGTGTCCTCTTAGATCAACCAAATAAAATTTCGAGAGCTTTGGACCGCTATGCAGCGGCCGAAGCCTCCTTAGGGCAACACTCCTCCACCATGTGAGCACCCTTCTGGTCGCTCGGTTTAGGCGCTTATAGGGTCCAGGGTCGGCGTCCTCAGGAGGAAGTCGACCCTTCTCTAAGCGTATGCTCTTATTAGAGTGACGCTTGCGTCACCCCGTTCCCCTGGGGTGATCGCTTCAGATGAAGCCTTTGTAGCCTTCCCGGCTAGAGGCAGTCCCAGGGGGTGTTTTAGTCGGTGGAAATCCGACATAATCAGTTCGTTCGCACGAAATGGTATCTTTGAAAGATTTCACCTCCTCCCTCCCGTTTTCCGGAGGGTGCCCCTCACGGAGGAATGACCAATGCACACCCGGGTGTGGGTTGGTCCTTCCTTTGTGGGTCTTCAACTTTCTTGGGCGAAAACCAAAAAAAAAAAAAAATCCAGGACGTTCAATTTGTCTGAGAACTTGTAAAGGAGAAGTTCTAGCATGACGCAATCATTATGATTTGAACGGAAATACGGGTATATCATACCTCATTTTACAGTTAATATAAAAGTTCATCGATGCCAGAGAGTAATAATAATGTGAAGTAGTTACTGACAATATAAGCCTTACATAAAAAAACCTTTTAATAATAGTACCCCACAGTTAGTGAAAGTTAAAATCGAAGATACGACTTTGACACCAACGCTCGTGCGTTCGATTCCCACATACGACAAACATTTGCGTGCATGGACATGTCTGTCTTGGTTTGGCTGTTTTTAAGAGAGGTAGGACGTAACAAAGCAGCCCTCCTGGGGAAGTACTCTCACGCCCTGGAGGGTTGTTGTGTTCCTGCGTGTGATTGAGGTCACCAGTAAGTTCCTCAGGAGTTGCACTTGTGAGTGATACTTAATCTATTACCAACGTTCATAGGCTACGGTTACAACTTTCCATCAGGTGAACCGTATCGTTGTATGCCTCCCGACATTGCATAAACAAAGATAGTGGAATTCAGTCGAGCAATAATAGCCCAATGGATAAAGAACTGGCCAATTAACCGATAGTTCCCCTGTTCGAAACCTGGTAGCTACACGTATCACTAAGTTCATTTTCTCGTATTTGTGATTATCACCCGCACATCCAAGAAATTATATTTCGAAAGACGTGTGACTTAACCTAAGAAGCTGATTTTCCCCTATATATTTACGTAGTGGAGGCCTGACAACAGTCGCTCGATGTAAAAATTTGTATCTTCGCCAAATCCTATGCTTTTAGTAGCGGACCAAATCAATTCTAATGGATTAGGTAACGGGATAACGTTAGGAAGATAATGCCAACCACATAAAAAATATGCAGCTTGTAACAGTACTGTAGGGAACGAACAGACGGACAGAAATGGCGACTCAATTCATATATAATGATGAATTGTCTCTACTGAACTCTATAGTTTGGATTGTCAAACTAATTACTTTCCTTAATTAATCTGATAAAAATAAACCAAATTGATTTGCACAGTAGATTATGTGCAGTTCACAGTAAGTACAATTAGTTATTCTACACGTACAACCTAACTTCGCGCAGTGTGTTAGCTGTTATCTGTCAATTGCTGGCATTTCGAAGAAAACTTCACTAAGTAACCTACATACACGACTTATGTATGATTTTCTTCGAAATCAAATCAAGTGATATGTTTCAGACATATCATTTTCGTAGATAACTGCCAAAATTGTGAGTTCGTAGAATAAACGAAAGATTAAATTACACAGAAAAAATTATACACATCACTAATTAAATTTAACTAAAACTGCTCGGCTATATAATCAAGACATTTCCCACAACTTCTTTGTACTACTACTAATACATCTTCATGCCAGGGTTCTTCGCGGGGTAGGCAGAGAAAATCAAGCGCCACATTACTCGGTCTATACCATAAATCAAGAAACCATTAGACTGCGCATAAACCCACCCTGCGACGACAAAAACTTTGCATTTTAACGGCAAAGTTTTTCAGCGATTCGAGCCTACTGACCAATGGGACAATATTTTATCCAATAAGCCGATAAGTGACGCGATGTTGATCTGCGAACTAGCCAATAAGAGCTGGTTGTTAGCATACCTACCTATCTTAAAAATACCTAGATCAAGACAAACATGACCCACCACCAATGCGGTCATTTTACCAAGACCCGAGACAAACAGACATGTTCATGCACACAAATGGTTGTACTGCGTGGAAATCAAAACCCACGTGCATTGGTGTCAAAGTAGCGTTACCAACCACTGCGCCACCGAGCTCGTGAAATGTGCTTTTTCTATGCGATGTAGGGTTTGCATTTGCCATCAAATTAGTTCCTAAAAAGGTGGCAAACCAAAACATAAGTTCATGATCTTGACGGTAGATATATACAAAGAAATATTGAATAGCATTATATTGAATAATAAATAAATTATAAAATATTGCTGACCGAGTTCGCAGTGATGATATAAGAAAGAGAGCGTCGGTGTTAAGAAAAGGTAAATAGAAAAAGTAAAAAAGGTAAAGGTAGTAAGAAAAGGTATGCTGCATTCGCTTGAGCATGTAGAAAGAACGCAGGATGAAAGAATGACGAAGCAGATATACCTACAGAATGTGGAAGGATGTAGGAGTCGAGGAAGACCAAGACTCACCTAGCATGATCAAGTAGTCGTATTTTATCAGAAGGTCTAGAGACCTAGGATCGGGTGAGTGTACATAAAAAGTGCTATTCATGTTTTAACATTCTTTAGAATCGAATGAAGTGTGTAAGGACCGCGTTTTATGACGTTCAGGCCTGTCTGCATACTCCGTAAGGTACTGCCGTGAAGATATACATACATGACGAGCTCGGTAAACTGAGTGTTTTCACATCACAAGTATGTATTTACAAAAAAAAAACGTATTTACGTATGTTTATCACCGTCTAGCACCCATAACACAAGCTTCTCTTACTTTGGGGTTAGATGGCGCTGTGTAGCTTAGCAATATTAATTTATACATTATATGAAAGTAGTCATACCAATGTTAGTATAAAAACTGTAGTAGAATAAAAACAGAACGTTAGTGTAATATATTCCCTCCGTTAATTGAAGTAGGTTCCATTTCTAGGCAGTCTGGGAAAACGTGAAGTGTTTTCCAGACGATATAATAAAACAGCCAGACAGCTGGAAAACTTAAGTCTGGACTGAAGTGTTTAGACATTAGATCGATACGTTTTTAGGTTAATTTACATTACGGATTAGGTACAGACAACTTTTTGTAGCTCTAAAATTATGCACACTCACGATTGTAGGAATTTGAAGTTATTATTGCCTGGTACTCAGAAATAGGTAGAGGTAAATTTTATAGAAATAGGTAGAGGTAAATTTTATTACGTGTATAAGTAGGTACATTTTAGATTATATATTTTTTAATACCTATTTCCTTAGGACTTAGTAATAGAGTAGCAACTGGAAAGCAAACTCACTGTTGCAAGCGTTTGTAGATTACATAAATGCTTCATATCAGCCGGCCTATCATACCTATGGTTATTTACCACTCGAGTGGGGCAAAAATTAATGTTATCTACTACTATGAATATCGCTAAATACATAAATACCTATGTAAGTTTCTTGTCTATAAAAATGTCTTTTTTTATACACCGTTGGTCGACATATACCTAAGCGTATGACCTACTTGATACCTATGCCTAATGTTTGCAATACAGAAAGTATCGTTCGGGCGTTGCTATGCTACCCATGGTGCTAACAGATATACTCCTTAGGAGGTAACCACACTCACTCGCAGGAATACAACAACGCTCCAGGGAGTTGTTTCTTGGCTGCGGTTTTCAGTGAATTGGGGGATACTTCCTCTGTCGGGATGCTTTAATGCGCCCTACCCACTCTTCTTAAAAACACCCAGACCAAACAAACAAATGTGTTCATGCACTCAAATGTTTTTCCTGTGTGACCTGGCTCGTCAGATATTGCCCTAAAGGTCAGTGACGTAGTGGGCTGCCCTATTAAAAAAGAGGATGTCAGTTTCATTACCAGAATTCCCACGCAACAACAGGGGGTGCCTAAACCCATAGTAATATCACTTAATAACAGATATAAAAAGGAAGACCTCATTGCTGCAGCTCGTGCGCGTAAAGACCTAAACCTAAAAGATCTAAAGCTAGGATTCTCCGAGGGCAGCCGTATCTTTGTTAATGATCACCTAACTGTTCACAATAAGAAGCTACTATCCAAAGCTAAAGCATTAGCGAGTGAAAAAAAATTTCAATTCATTTGGGTGAAACATTGCAAGATAATGGCAAGAAAGTCACCAACCTCGAAGATATTCGTTATAAACACGGAAGCGGATCTCCAAAAAATTACCTGAACCACTGTATGTGTGTCTCAATTAACTGTTTGTGTTATTATTTACTTATTGCATTTGTGTTAAGTATGTTAGGTTGCGACCGCATGCTGGTCATCGCTGGCTTATCTGCCCGCACCCCGCACCGCTGTTTGCATAGACCGCGTATGCGACTTGCGCCCGTTTGCGCGGTAAGCTTCATTGTTTTATTGTGCGTTGCTCTGCTAATCATAGGGCATACTTTGCATTGGCTTGAACATGGATATTTTATAAATTCAATTGTAACTATTCAAACTACATTGTCATTTGATAAGTTGTTTGCGCTTATGACTAATTTAATATTTTGCACCTTTTGTGGGTATTACTTACTGCTACTGCTCATGAGTTGGAACTGCGTTGGTCGTTTGGTTGAATTAATAGTTAGTTTATTTTTTCTTATACTTTTTATATACGCGAGTTTTTTACTTTTACGTGAAATTATTACACTTTTCATAAATGAGTTTTTCATAACTTGTTATATAATAATTCTCAACATTAACATGTTGCTTTTTAAGTATAATTTGCAATGGTTTTGTCATTTATTAAAGCAGCTGTTTTTTATGCTATCGTTAATAAGTTATACTAAACTGAACTGGACAGTTTTATTGATATGTTTTCAATTGCACAAAAAATGGTATTTGACTTTTTTTACTGCACATGAATTTTTAATTTTAGCCAGTTTTAATTACAACTCAATTTACTTATATTATATTTATTTATTGACAAAATATATTATATTATTACTAAAAAGCATGAAAAGGTACATTTTTGCAGCTCCTATTTTAATGTACTATTTTAACTTGAATAGATTATTACATCATTTCGACATTCTTCGATCGTTTAATGGATTCCATACATGGTATATAATAAAATATTTTTCTACTATTTTGCTATTGGTTCTTGCGTGGTTGCTATGGCTTCTTATCTGAACATATATTACCAGAATGCTCGAGGATTACGTACTAAAACGGATATTTTTAAGAGAAACCTGTGTCTTAATTCATTTGATATAATTTCAATTACTGAAACTTGGTTACTTGATGGCATAAAAGATCATGAGTTATTTGACGATAGATATGTTGTTTGGAGGAACGATCGTAACTATGGAGCGACTAATCAGACCATGGGTGGTGGGGTGCTATTGGCGGTGCGTCGGGATGTCGCGGCGGAAGGCCGTCCGGAATGGAGATCTTCCGCTGAGGATCTATGGGTGACTCTTAGAATTAAAACAGCAGATAGACATATAGCCAAAATCCATATATGCGTACTTTATCTCTGCAAAGAGAATGAAGGAAATAATCAGATGATACAATTAGAAAATTTCTCAAATAAGTTGTTTCAAATTGTTAGCTCGTGTTCAGATGATAAGTTCATTATTACTGGCGATTTTAATTTGACTCATGTGGATTGGCATATGCAAGGGGATCATCTCGCACCGACTGGAACTATTACTAAAAAACAAATGGACTTTTTCGATACTTTGATTCAATGTAATTTATTTCAATTCAATCGCGTTCGTAATTATAATGACAGGCTATTGGACTTAGTTTTTGCTACCGATGATATTAATATCGAACAATGTGAAGAGCCCTTGGTCCCGGAAGACGTGCCTCATCATAAGGCGCTGTGTATTGAGTTGCATCTTCCTACTGAAAACCGCTTAGAAATGAATAAAGTAACTAAATATTTTTATAAGTCTGGAAATTTCGATGCTATTTGTGCTTCTTTAGATAAAATTGATTGGCATACTCGCTTGAACGAGGGATCACTTGAAGACGCGGTTAAATTATTTTACGATACTATTTATGATCTTCGTGATTCATACGTACCCCACAAGATAGTTTCATCTAGTTCTTTTCCTCCATGGTATAACAGTGCCTTGAAAAAAATCCTAAAAGAAAAAAATAAATTCTTCCGCAAGTTTAAATTGTATGGCAACAGAGAGGATTATTTAACCTTCTCACTTCTTAGGAAAAGAGCAAAATTAGTGGAAGAATCCTGTTATAACTCGTATATGCAGAAGACTGAAGAAGCTATTAGTAAAAATCCTAAGTCTTTTTGGTCTTATACAAAATACGCCAGCAAATCTTCTCGTAAATTTCCATCGTCAATGACATATAATGGTGACACTGGAGATACTGGTGAAAAAGTGTGCAACTTATTTGCGACTTATTTCCGGGCGAATTATCTTTCATCTCATGATAATCACAGTGCTCCTAATTCTACTGAACAAATTAAAGATTCCACAGGTATCGGGGACATTGAAATTTGCCCTTCTGAAGTCTTGAAGCTACTTGAAAGCGTCAGCTTGAGCAAAGGTGCAGGTCCGGATACTATATCACCATTATTTATTGTCAAATGTGCTAGAGGTTTAGTTGTTCCTCTCTGCATACTTTTCAAAAGATCTCTTACTGAGGGGTACGTTCCCGAGATCTGGAGATCTGCGTTTGTAACACCAATACATAAAAGTGGTGATAAAAGTAATGTAGCCAACTACAGACCGATCTCTAAACTTTGTATTTTCGCTAAAATATTTGAGAGAATAGTGCATAGACAAGTTTATTCAGCCGTATCACCGTCGTTTACCCCAGAGCAACATGGTTTCTTAAAAGCTCGCTCTACGGTCTCCAATCTTGTGCTGTCGAATAACTTTGTTACTATGGCGATGGACTCAGGTGCTCAAGTGGACATGATATTCACTGACTTCAGCAAATGCTTCGATCGCATTGATCATAATATTTTACTTCAAAAATTGTACCTTGTAGGAATTCACGGCAATTTGTATAGATGGTTTTCGTCATATATACATAACCGAAGCCAAGTGGTAGCTATCAATGGTTATACTTCTAACAGGTTTTTGGCGACGTCGGGAGTTCCGCAGGGCTCTTTGCTCGGTCCTCTTCTTTTTACCATATTTCTCAATGATATAGCATCGTGCTTCACTCACTCATTATTCCTATTATATGCAGATGATACCAAAATTTATAAACTTATTAAATCTAGAGGGGACTGCCTTCGTCTGCAGGAAGATCTTTATAAATTTGAAAATTACTGTCTCAAAAACAAATTGGACCTAAATGTTTCTAAATGTTTTTCAATGACCATTACTCGTAAAAGAAACTTAGTTAAATTTGATTATACATTGTTAAATCAGCACTTATTAAAAACAAAGAAAATGAAAGATCTCGGGGTAATAATTGATTCCAAATTAATATTTGATGACCACGTAGACAGTATCGTTAAGAGAGCGTCCAAAGCGCTTGGATTTATTATAAGATCTTGTGCTAATTTCACAACACTTAAGCCAATTAAAATACTTTATTGTTCTTTTGTAAGAAGTATCCTCGAGTATGCCTCTGAAGTATGGAATCCAATGTACGATGAGTATATAAATAGAATTGAATCCATCCAGAAACGATTCTTAACATATTTGCAATACAAGTCTAAACAATTTTTTCCAAATTATGAGACCAGGTGTCGAAAGTATCATTTTCTGCCTCTTAAACTTCGTAGAAATACTGCAGATGTTGTTTACCTCAGTAAAATTATTAATAATTACGTGGATTGTCCACAGTTGTTAAGGGAAATTAGTTTTCGCATTCCTACTAAACAAGTTCGACAGTACCTTCCATTTCATATCCCATATGGCAGTACCAACTATCGTAAGAATTCTTTTGTTTGCAGAGCCAGTGCGCAATTTAATAAACTTATTAATAATAATCCATCTATCGATATATTTAATACTAAGCCAGCGGCAATTAGACGATCGACGGCCGACACTTATTTCAAGTAGCATTTCTTAAAATAGGTATTTTGATTTAAAATTTAAGTTTTTATTTGTATCATGTATCACAAAGTAGAAAATAGAAATGGCTTGGACATACATAACGGCTAGCCTAAAATCTAGCGTATTATAAATCTATCGGTGAAAACTTGTAATTGGCTTTTAGTTACTCATATTGGTTTATATTCATTTTTTACATTATAAAGCTGTAAGTTTTCCAAATAAAATAAAATAAAATAAAAAAAATAAAATATATATATACATAATTAATCATTATATGGTTATTATTATTATAAATAAGCTAGGCCACATATTGAATACCGCCTGACTGGGTCTGGGCTTATTTGCCTGCAGCTGTATGTAATCTGGAGGTACTCCAGACCGCAGGCAAATAACAACTCAAAGGAAAACTTTACTGTTTCTGTATATAAAGCTAGGAAGCTTCTACCGGTAAGAATTTACAACAAAAAAAACAATTGCAGCAGTAGCGGTGCTTGACGGAGAGGTAAACAGAATCCTTTAAAAAGGAACTGTATAGGGATATTATAACATTAACGTACATTTAGAATTCGAAGTAAAATGAACGAAAACACACACAAGCCAGTATCTTAAATCAACAACTCATTTCCCTCTGTCTACCCTGTAAGGAATTGACGTAAAGATTTGGACAGATATTAGAGGTAGGGCACATCAAGGAGGCCCCAACTGGGAAAGTACCTCCACCTCACAGGAAACCGCAAATAACAACTCCCTGGAGAGTTGTTGTGTAGCAGCAGAGGTGGCATCGCGACCGATACCTAATGTGTAGCAGGCGTTCATGGGCTACGGCAGCGTTTCTCAAAGTGAACGCGGACCCCTAGGAGTTCGCCATTCGACCGTAAGGGGTTTGCGACAAGATTTACGTAGTGGTGGCTGGATGACTGGCAGACACGTGCGGAACGTATGTCGGCGCGCGGGACTGTACTCACTCGCACTTCGCGAGTGGGTTGTCACACTTGGTCATGATAAAAACGATATACAGAAATCGACTTGATGCTGAGACAGCATTAAGGTTAAAACTGACCAAAATGACTCTCACAATTGATTCAATTTGCGACAATAAACATGCCCACCCATCACATTAACATTGAAAAGTGGTTTCTTTTTGCGAATGTGTTTGTTACATATATTGAAAATAAAACCTATTTCGGCTCCGCTATAATCTGGAAACTTTAACAGAGGTGCGTGGAGCCGTAAGTTTGAGAAAACCATGGGCTAAGGTAACCACTTTATATACAGTGGGCCGAATGCATGTATGCCTCTGGACTTTGTATATAAAAAAAGATAATTTTATAGGTAAGAAACTTACATATTTATTTGGCAAGATTCATAGAAGTTGATAACATTAATTATGCTAGTGAGAATTATTTCTCGCACTATTCGCGCTGATATGAAGCGGTTACGTAATCTACAAACGCTCGCAAAAGTGTGTTTGCTTCCCAGTTATTATTCTATTACCTAGATGTAGGTACAATATTTCCTAGTGATGTCACTTAGTCGCAGGAACACAACCTTCCAAGGAATGATTACATGGCCGCTGATTTCTGCAATATATGTTCATGTAAGGGGGACTTTTACGTAAAAAAATGTTACCTTAACATGAACCAACGCTAATAAACCTAAAAAAGTTGTTCTCCTTGAAAACGTTTGCATGTTTTTCATTAAAAAGAAAGAGGAGAAAAGGCTACTGAACTGTTTGGTCTTTACCTTGTATATATAGATAATCAAATAATTATAAGTGACACATAAACCTTATTGCACAATGTATGTAATATTGTAATGTAGGTATGTGATATTACCCACATATTAATTAATCTACTTCTTATACGAACGACACAGGAACACAGCAATTCACTCAATTCTATAAGAATAGCGTGAAAAACTTCAGTTGCATTCGAGGCATGTCGATAAGTATTTACAAAAGTGGTACTCATTGGTCATTGCCAAGAATAAAAACTAATAAACTCCCCTCTATGTATCTTTATACGTAGAGTAATCGGACTTTGAAATAGGTTATTAATATTTATCAGTAGGTAGCATACTTAAAAATATATCTATTTAGGTGGTTGTACTCGATTAATTATTGTATATCTGTACTTCTAGTATCAACAACCTGCTTTTTCATTAACTCTTAATTACACAATGGATTTTGATAAGGGTTCTTTTTACTACGACGATTTCTTGCGAAAGATTTATATCCACCATTCGAAAGGCGGACTGGCTAGTATGTATGTATATATATATATATGCATGGTTTTATCAATGTAGAGAAAGCAATCGCCATCCAATCAGTCAGCAAAAACTCTAATGTTGTTAGAGAGTCGCTTTACAGGGATTCGATATGTTCAGAGTGCGCGGCAGTTGCACTTGTAATACAAGGAGCAGACCTCGTCGGACCTGGCGAGCGATTTTTGCAATTACCGGTGTACGGCACACATATCTGGCAGTAATTTGCCGCTCCGTCGCGAGCTGCACTGATAGGTTTCTGAGAAACGCGGTTGCATCAACCGAGCGCACCGAGCTAGCGCGATTAACGCACTAATTACCGCGGCACCGATGCTGCGCCGGCTGCCGGCTCTCGGTACAACACTAGCGGCACCATTTACACAAAGGATGTGCACACTATTCTACATATTAGGTAAATCATATAATTTATACAAAGCACTATAAAATATACGCGATAATATACAACTCTTCTTAAAGTATGGAGCAAATGCTCACAGATGTCCAATTTGATGGCACTAAAATGACAATATTTTTAGTCAACCTTCAACACGCCGAGGTAATCATTTGTTTCATTGGTGAAGTCACGTCATTTTGACGTAGTAGGAATACAAGTACGCTTACCTAAGCATTATAATGTGTCTACATTACACTATTCGCCATCTTTTTTGAAGAAAGGCGTTAAGGCTTACCTGCACGTGATGCACCCAGCTAATTGATAAATGGCGAAAGAGAGGTAGAACACAGGAAAATACGTCTACCTTAATGAAGATAACTAACAAGGTAACAGGAAACTAACAATTTAAAAGTTATTTTGCAAGTTCTCGGAAGCCTTCTTTATACTATTACTTATCTTTATTCTTATGCATTGACTATTTCTTCCAAGGAGCTAATACAAGTAACTATTTAAGGGGGGGGGGGGGGATGTACCACTAAATTCGAGTTTTCGGATTTATATACATATTTATCACACAAATCTAATAAATGTCTGTCAATTTAAAAATGGAACGAACACGGCAATTGCTGGTAATATCTGTGATCCTTTCCTTCCTTACCTTCCAGATACTTAATCTGTGATGAAAAGCATCCAGATTAGGTATCTGTTTTGAAGGCTTGTATTAACTGTTTGTTAATTATATCCTGGAAATCTGGCTCTTAATTACTGGAAATCGAACTAATAGTGTAATTCAATAACCGTTTCGTGTTGTAATTTTAAATAACATGTTTAAAATCTTTTTGATAATTCTGTGGCTTGATTATTAAGATCATACGTAAAAAAAATCGGCTAATGCGACTCGTAATTTAATATGAGAATCGTTTCGTATTGTAAATTCTAAGGAACATGTCTAAAATCTTTTTCAAAATTCTGTGATTTGATTATTTAGGACGAGTCGCATTAGCAGATTTTTTTATAATAATAAAAAATCTGCTAATGCGACTCTCCTCAATGTGTTAGGGTTCCGTATTCTTTCCTTTGTCTTTGTTCTCACATTTATCAAAACAAATAAGCACGTATTTTATGGCAGGTTGTACCACCAAACTGCTCTTTAAAAAATAGACTATAACCTTTTTTAATAATTGAATGCAGGCAGAATATAACAGCTACATAATAAACATTATTATTATTACATCCATCCAGAACCCCATGCTATAGTCCCCTGTCGACTATAGCATGGGGTTCTTCAAGAAAGGCATGAAAATGTTTTAGATGGTCGGCAACGCATGAGTGACACCCCTGGTGTTGTTAATGTCTATAGGCTATGGAGGCTGCTTACCATCAGGCAAGCCGTATGCTTGTTTACCATCTTAGTGGTATAAAAAATACATAAATTTCCAATTCCTATGTAGTTTGTAGTTTTTAAGGTAATAATAGTCTAATAGAAAAAAATTGCTCAAAGTTTAACAGTCTTAAATATATTAATTTTGTAATAAAATAAATAGCACATTTAATGTGTATTATATGTTTTTATTTTTCTCATTGGAGATCTTCCACGTCATATACTTACATTAAATTATTTAGTAACAACATCAACACAGCAACTACTATTACTGCATAAAATATCTATGTTTTAGGTCTAATTCTGTTTACAATGTATAGACTGGTAATGTAGCACCAGATGGACCAGCAGAGCCATGCCAATAGGGTTCCCATTAACTAGTTTTATTTATGAATTAGAGACCTGTGACATACAAACGGAGCCACAGCAGAGTATTGGGTTTATATTTTGCCTTTTGATATGGGACACTAAAACTACTTTGGAATGGCTGGACTATTGCATGATTGTTAATTTTTTTAACTTAAATAATGTGATTGTGAATACATATTCTTTTATCTGATTACACGATGGTGATGTCTCCTTTTAATTGTGCAATGTGATTATATTTAGCAAATGTCATGATCCTAAGAGAAAGGGAAACACCTAGGTTTAAATTTAATTTAGGAAAACAATGATTATACATTTGCAAAATGTACTTGTGCTGTGATTATACAATTGCGAAATGTATTTGTGCTGTGGAACCTTGCTTCATATAAAATTTTATGACTCGAGGTCAAATGCAAGTGCCCTATAAGTCTTAATTACCGATATCTTGAAAAACACACCAACAGACAGATTTAACTACAAAAATGCTTTTTTCCAATTTTTATTTGATTCTATTGTTTTTATTTGATTTAAGTAAAGTATAGTTACTATTTATATTCAACAAATTTCTTGAAACGCTATCAATTTAGACGGTTGGTAGTGTTAGTACCAAATGCATGATGATGCATGTAGTTAATTGGCCACCATTGCTTGAGATTTACATTGAAACAAACACACGCACAAAAATGTGCAAACAAACACATGAAATTCCACATTTCACAAAAAACCTCATTGTTTGATAAGTATTTATGATGTACAAACATTGTTTTATTACATCAGATTACAGTAAATTATTTATATTGACACACAGACATGTGTGAATGGTTGAAATGTGTCTATTTCACCAACCTGACTTGGAAACAAATACATTGAATGTTATTTTAAATATAGACTTCATTAATACTTGCAATATGGCCCTGGCTTTGCATGGGAGACCAGGTGAGAATACATATATATACAATGTATGCATTATCAGTTAGTATGGATTTATAAACTTTCGTCCCTTTTAAGTTTTATTTTTGCAATAATAGCAGTCTATGCTTTTCGGCATCAAAGCAGCTCGGCTGGGGAAGTACCTCCATCTCACAGAAATTGCGAGTGAGTGAGGTCACCAGTAAGTTCCTAAGGATTAGCTGTGTTAGCAGCTGGGGTCATATCGCACAAATGATACTAAACAGGCATTCATAGGCAATGGTAACTGCTTTAGATCAGGTGGGTAGTATGCTTCCTGACATAGTACATAAAAAAATATCTATATGAAAAATTCATTAAATTTAGGTCAGCAGTTTAGAGGTGAAAATGTAACAGCAGACAGACAAACTTTCATATTCATTATGTAAGTATGGATATTTGTCTAATTTAATTTGATATATAATAAAAGTTATCTAAATATCAGAAGTACAACAGGTGTTGTCATTGATATGTAGCATATTTCACTGAGGTATTTCGTATTACATATGAACATAAAAAAGCTAGTGATTTGCAAGTTGACCTTGCATTCCGTAGATTCCAAATTAAATATAGATAAATGTGAACTATTATGATTTTTTTTGGCTTTTTACGAAAACTTGAGCGATAGAAGAAACCAAGTAGTAACAAAATATAATCCCGAAAATTAGCCAATTTATATAAAATTAAAAACATGTTTAAGAATGTGATCTTTAAGTTCTTTCATATGATAACCATTTTTTTTAAATTTCACTTTTTCTACTTTCTCTAATTATAACATGTTATTTATTACTAATTAGTTACTTAGGAGAAACTAATTTTGATGTATATCAACATCTTACACAACTATGTTAAATTAACTTCTTACATGTATCTCCAATACTTTCTGAAATAAATACATGCAACAGACACCCAGATAAGTGAGTTATCGTGAGTAAGGTTCTATTATAACTTTTGAGGCATGAAATCCTAAAAAGCTGAAAGAGATAAGAGGGAAGTATATATTTTAAAGTAAGCAAGTGATTTATTTATTTAATTTATTGGCTACAAATTTAAAGTATACAAAGTGGCCTTAACTCTGATTTATTAAATATTATATATGGTTAAAGAAAAATCTTAAAAGCTTAGTTATTTTTATATGACTTAGTCATAGCTAATAGGTGGTCAAATAGCCATAAAATACCACTCTACCTATATTTCATATAGTACCCATTCTTTATCAAGACAATGCAAGTAAATTATACATAACTGGGCCAAGTTTATAACCAAGTCTATTGCTTTAAACGTAAGTATTTTATAATAAAAGTATACAAGAAATTAAAACATTTTTAACTCGGTGCTGGTCATAATGTAATAAACATTAAAACGAGATCGCAGCACATTTAATGTGAATAGTGAAATTAACGCTACTTTCACCAACCGCATATTACCACAAAATTAGTAAGCGATCCATAAGCGACCAGGCTTTATAGCTTAAAAACAAATAAATAATCCATGATCAGTGATTACTCATACTCACGTTATTCGAAAATTATAAAATCCAAGTTCCAGGAACTTCAACTAGGTCAGAATATTTCAATGTTAATGTTCCAAATCATTATACCGCACTGAACAATGTAAAAATAATTTTAAAGTCAAATATTTTTAATTTTATAAAAATACATACAACAACATTTCAAATTTTTTATATAAAATTACACGGCAACAAAGAAGAAACACCGCACACCGCGTGGAACTGACATACACGAAAGACAATGCAACTGAACTGACTGACTGTACGGTGCACTGACATCTGACATGTATATAATTTTTTTTTTGGTTCTTTTTATCCCCGAGGGGAAAGGCAAAGGGATCTAGCCCATACAGCCAAGTCATCAGTTTAGAACCATTTGAAAATCTTAATTCCATGTTCCAGCTTCAGGAACTGTGCTGAAAAAATACTTGGGAAGGGTATCTAAACCCAATCAACCCAATTTAAATACCACCCGTAAAACGATAGTGATTTTTACAAGGTTTTCTTGATGAACTTATTCACGTCTTCCAAAAAGTACATAAACGTGTTATATTTGAGTTTTTTCATTACTGTATAATTTCACTAGCACTTATGTTGCAAAATACTATCGAAATTGTCACACAAAACTAATTTTATACTGAATTGTAAAAATTTCAAGTAAAACAACAATGTCACTCGTCAAAAGCGCGGGAAGAAGTCCTCTGACATGTGAATAATGTATGTCAAATTTTTTTTTTGGTTCTTTTTATCCCCGAAGGGAAAGGCAAAGGGATCTAGCCCATACAGCCAAGTCATCAGTTTAGAACCATTTGAAAATCTTAATTCTATGTTCCAGATTCAGGAACTGTGCTGAAAAAATACTTGGGAAGGGTACCTAGACCCAATCAACCCAATTTAAATACCACCCGTAAAACGATAGTGATTTTTACAAGGTTTTCTTGATGAACTTATTCACGTCTTCCAAAAAGTGCATAAACGTGTTATAGTTGAGTTTTTTCATTACTGTAAAATTTCACTAGCACTTATGTTACAAAATACTATCGAAATTGTCACACAAAACTAATTTTATACTGAATTGTAAAAAAATCAAGTAAAACAACAATGTCACTCGTCAAAAGCGCGGGAAGAAGTCTTAATGTATGTCAAATGTTAACAGTTTCCTTTTGATATTCTTCTTCTTAGTGTCGTTTATAGGCGCTGTGCCCATACTCGAACACAGTTTCTGTCACTATCAGTTTACATAGACTAGAAGATATTATTATTACATAGATTTCATATGTATTAAATTCGTTGTAAAAAATATAAGTAAAATGGCAGGTGAACTTTTATTTATGTAGGCGATACACTAAAAGTTATTAGAGTTGGCCGGTGCAAAAACTAATTTATTCTAAATTAAAATAATTAGTTGTTAATTAACTAATTATTTTAATTTAGAATAAATAAATCTTTTGTAAGCTGTAGCACATATGTCATTTGCTATAACAAATTGTCTGCAATTTAAAAATACCAGTCGTATGTGGAAATGAATTTGACTGGAGGAAAACTGCACTTCATGATTTGGAACTATTTTCGTCACTGTTTATACATGGGGCACACTAAAAGTTTAGCACTTCTAGCTAATCGGAACTATTTGAATTTCGAATGTTATATTTTTTGAAACATTGCAACCTACTTAGTAATAAAAAAAAAACAATTGGCGGGAAATCATTTGTCAATTGTTTTTTATCACACATGAAAGTTCTACGTACGCAACGAAAATGGAATTGAGTCGAAAAGATTTTAGAGCGATGATTTTTTATGATTTTAAAAGTTCTCTCTCTCTGCAAGACTGTGCTGCTCGTCTTCAAGATGCTTTTGGGAGAGAAGCACCTTCTTTGAGCACCGTGAGGCGATGGTTTGCTGAATTTGAGAGAGGTCGAGTTTCTTTACATGACGAATTTCGTGAAGGGCGGGCTTCAACTGCCGTCAAACGTAAATAATGTGGCTACTGTTAAGCGGCTAATTGAAGAAAACCCGCGGATTACCTATGAGACAATTCGAGAACTATTGGGGATTGGTATGAGACAAATTCAGAAAATTTTACACGAAGAATTGAAAGTTCGGAAACTTTGTTGTCGTTGGATCCATAGATAACAGAAATAACGGTTGTTTCTGTTATCTATGGTTGGATCCCTCATGAACTAACAACGGAGCAGAAGCGGGCTCGCGTGGAATTGTGCTCACAGATGCTACTGAAGGACGACCACGGACATTCTAATGCTGTTTATGACATTGTCACAGTAGACGAAACGTGGATTTATTGTTTTGAACGCGAAAAAAACACAGCAATCTTGTGAATGGGTGTTTGAAAATGAGAACAGGCCAACAAAAGTGAGGCAGGCGAGAAACGTTGGTAAAAAAATTATCGCGTTTTTTTTTCTCAGCTACGGGTCCCATCTGCACAATTCCACTTGAAGATCAAAAGAGTGTCAATGCCGAGTGGTATTCTACCATTTGTTTATCCAGGGTGTTAGAAAAAGTTCGCGAAAGACGACCAAAAAGCCGCGTTCTCCTACATCATGACAACGCTTCTTCACACACGGCCAACAAAATAAAGTCATTTTCAACTTCCGAAAAAGTACAACTCGTTACCCATCCTGCGCATAGCCCCGACCTAGCACCCTGTGATTTCTGTATTTTCCCCAAAATCAAAGATTTGATGAGAGGTTTCACTTTTACCAACTCCGAAGAGGCAGTGATAGCGTTCAATCAGCACGTAGAAAACATGACTTCAGATCTGTGGGCCTCCTGTTTTAAAAAATGGTTCGATCGCATGAAAAAATGTTTAAAATGTAAAGGAGAGTATTTTGAAAGGCAATAAACATAATATTTTGGTTATAACATGTTGTTTTTTTAAGTTACGCAAAACTTATAATGTGACCTACGTAACTGGTTTAAAGAGTTCAGTCGTGATCGGAACAAGATAACTGATGATTTGCATTAATATAGGTACTAAAAGAAAGGTTATTTTCTGTAAATAATGATATACATTTTATATATTTATATTTTTATGGGTATAACGGATGGAATTAATTGAAAACTGAAATGTGTATGTTTCGCACAGGTAAACTACATTATAATAATACTTGAGTCAATATTAAGGAATCGAGCTTAAAAGTAATAATATCCCCCCAAAAATAATAATAAATAACACTGCGTGAACGTAACAAATCGTAACCAATTTGAGTAAGTAGGTATCATATTTGTAATAATGTTGTGTAATACTATTAATCCTTGAAATTAATGTTTACTGTTTATTGTTCATGTAATAATTGTTTATAGATAGAGACACTAGCAAGTAGTTATTTCAATAAAAAAATATTGTTTAATCTTTATTAAAATATTAAATAACAAACAATTATACAGTGATATAATAATTATCTCCTTATTCTACATCAATGTTTTCAACATCAGATTGAACTTATGCGTTATCTTACCCATAAGTCAAAGCTAGTAGTAATGAGCTGGGATTGCTCCTGTCGTGCATAAAATGTGTAAATTGTTTTTTAGGGTTCCGTACCCAAAGGGTAAAACGGAACCCTATTACTGAGGCTCCGCTGTCCGTCCGTCCGTCCGTCACCAGGCTGTATCTCATGAACCGTGATAGTTAGATAGTTGAAATTTTCACAGATGATGTATTTCTGTTGCCGCTATAACAACAAATACTAAAAAGTAGATATAATAAATATTTAAGGGGGCTCCCATACAACATACGTGATTTTTTTGCTCATTTTTGCTCGATATTGATAACGGCAACAGGTAGACGCTTGAAATATTCACAGAATATTTAGTTATATATTCACTTTAAGAATAAATAATTAAATTAAAATAAAACAAATATTTAAGGGGGGCTCCCATAAAACAAACGTGTTTTTTTTGCCGCGCGAGTCCGACTCGCACTTGGCCGATTTTTTCGTATAACGCTTTGTTCATTAGTAGAGGCCCATTGTAAGCATGGTTTAATATCACGCAGTCATTTGAAGCTTGCGGTACAGCTAACATCGATGCTACTGCAGTTGTTCGGAGACGGCGTGTTCAGTCGGTTTAGTTTACATTTAATCATGCAGTATTTAGTTCTGAATATTCATAATTCATATTTAAATTCAAAGATCTTGGCATTTATTTCATATTTGTTACCTTGACTTCCATTATTTTTGACCACGCACTTTTTCTTCCTTGTTTATTTTTTGCCCAATTGTGTCCCTGTACTAGGCTTTTCACAACATAAACATCTGATTGCTTTATTTCGATCATTTGATATTTCTGTCCTGATACTTTAAGAGTTCACAATGACGTAAACACAATATTGTGAAATAAGTAGAATTGACCAAGATACGAAAAAATCAGATTATATTACAGATCAAAACCTAGGAAAATACTATTTGGTGTACCCCAGGGTAGTTTTTTGGGCCTACTGATGGTCCTTCTCTATATAAATGACTAGCCAAAACATTTTAAAAATAAGACAATTCTTTTTGCAGATGATTGTACAACAGTAATTAAATCTAAAGTTAAAAATTATTTGTAACATAAAATAAATGACATAATTCATAATACTTTTAATATAAATTTGACAAAAGCTAATATCATTCAATTTCATCGAGCATAATCAATTCCATTATCCTTATATATAATGTATGATACTTATAAAATTGAAATAGTTTACGATACATAATTCTTAGGAGTTTACATAGACAAAAACTGTAATTGGAAAACCAACATTAGTTATATATGTAGTACAATAAATCGCTTTGTTTATTTATAAATAAAGCTATATATTTATTACATATTTTTATTAAAATAACTTAGTTATAGTATCAAATATAGGAACTGCCATGACCGCATATTATGATTATGTACACTCAGTGATGTGCTAATGGAATCATTTTCTAAGGTAACTCCACAAACGCAATAAATGTTTTTAAACGACAAACAGGATGCATTCAGACCATCTTTGACATCAAACCAAGGGATAGTTGCAGACATCGAAAAATATAAAATACTGACATATAATCTATACAGATAAATACAATTGAAGTGTCTGTTTGTAATATTAAAATAACCGCTTTTTACTAAATACATATGTATACACAGGATGTATACACAGTACATATACCAAAATAAATATTTTTACAATTTTTGTCTGTCTGTCTGTTTGTTCCGGCTAATCTCTGAAACGGCTGGACTATGACGGGACTTTCACTGGCAGATAGCTGATGTAATAAGGAGTAACTAACTTTTATTTTAGAAATTTTATTTATTTTTATTAATATAAATAAATAATATTCCACGCGGACGTAGTCGCGGGCACAGCTAGTACTGATATACCTAGTCTTGCCATAAATACTGAAACAAAAAAAAATGTTCTATTGCAAATAACATTTATTACGTTTACAGTGTGTTAGTTTAATACATAAATATAAAACCATTTCAAATATAAAAAGCTTATTCGAAGTGGTCTCCATTGGCTGTCATACAGTCCTTTGAACATTGAGGCCAGTTATCAATAGAAGCGCGCACTCTTTGCATGGGAAAATTCTTCACTGCCAATCGTACGGATTGCTTTAGGGACTCCAAATTATCATGGCGTTTAGAGCAAGCCGTACTCTCTAAAACTGACCATAAATCATAATCAAGCGGATTAAGATCGGGACTAGACGACGGCCAGTCTTCAGCTCTGACGAAGTCCGAAACGTTCGTTTCAAACCAAGACTGCGTAGACCGAGCTTTATGACCTGGCGCCGAGTCTTGCTGGAAGGACCATTCTTGGTCATTGAACATGGTGTTGTTAAGGGGCTTCACTACCTTCTCAAGAATGGTATCTTGATACACTCGTGCCGATGTTTTGATACCTTTTTCACAAAAGTATGGCTCAGTCACTCCTTCATAGTTAATGCCCCACCAAACCATCACTGAAGTCGGATAGTGCCCACGTTGCACTATGTCCAGTAATTGGGAAACTTCCTTAGAGCTTTGAGCACAAATACGGTCATTTTGTTTCTTAAAATGTTGCTCAATTGTAAAAGTTTTCTCAACCGTAAACAAAATTTTTCTGTGACCTTCCTTTGCGTACCGCTTCAGTAGTTGTTTCGACTTTACCATCCTATTCTTTTTTTAATTATCCGTTAAGAAATGACCAGTACGTCTCTTATAGGCTGCAGGTCCTAAGTCATCTTTTAAAATATGCGACATGGTTCTAGGTGCTATCATCATCTCCCGAGATAAAATCTTTTGCTTTTGGACAGGATTTCTTCGAATTCTTTCCCTTATTGCTTTGACCACCTTTTTCGTACGAACACTACGTGGACGGCCAGATCTTTTTATGTCACAAACAGAGGAGGTCTCATTGTACCTATTAATAGCCCCGTATACAAACATTTTACTAATACCAAGCGTATGGAGAGTTTTAAAAACTGCATTTGGCTCCATACCTTCTTTGTGTAATGCAATGACAGCGATTCGGTTCTCTTTATCACCCCACTCCATTTTAATATCGCAAAATATTGTACAATGTGCCTGCGCCAAAATGAGAAAACTCAATGAACAATCATATAAAAATGACAGATTCCAAATTCAAATGTAATATTTTGTTTATTTTTAATTGTAATACTCGTAGTACTTATGGCTTATGTACTGTTTGATTTGAGTTACGGCAATGTTCCTTTGCCTTTTGGTTCACAAGGTCTAAAGTATTAAAATATCCATAGTATCAAAATGTCTATTTATTCATAAAGTCTAAAGTATTAAAATGTTTGCCTTGAAGTTGCGAAAACAAACATCATCAACTCCAAAATGTACGTTATATAGAAACTGTATACAATTCATGGCTGACAGGCTGAAAAAATGGACCATATCGAATAAAAAAAAAAATGGTTTCAGGTAGCTATATTAAATAATAAAGCCTTCTTCCCGCGCTTTTGACGAGTGACATTGTTGTTTTACTTGAAATTTTTACAATTCAGTATAAAATTAGTTTTGTGTGACAATTTCGATAGTTTATTGTAACATAAATGCTAGTGAAATTATACAGTAATGAAAAAACTCAAATATGACACGTTTATGCACTTTTTGGAAGACGTGAATAAGTTCATGAAGTTAACCTTGTAAAAATCGCTATCGTTTTACGGGTGGTATTTAAATTGGGTTGATTGGGTCTAGGTACCCTTCCCAAGTGTTTTTTCAGCACAGTTCCTGAAGCTGGAACATAGAATTAAGATTTTCAAATGGTTCTAAACTGATGACTTGGCTGTATGGGCTAGATCCCTTTGCCTTTCCCCTCGGGGCTCAGAGGAAGGTATCCTTCCTCTGAGCCTCGGAGATAAAAAGAACCAAAAAAAAAAAAAAAAAATGTTATGACATCAAAGACTTTAAATTTATGACAAATATTTTCTATATTAGTAAAAATATGACATAAACATTGTAACCTAATTGGGCATGCACTACTGAGGATATTGTTTTTAGGAATACCTAAATAATACTACTTACATGTCATACAATTAATAACTTACTACTTTATATAAATTAATCTGAATAATACTAAATATGTGTGTAGTTGGCGTTATCATGATGGAAATTCACACCCTTTATGTTGATGAACCATTTTTCTCTATTTCTTGCTCAAGTCTCTTGAGATCTTGGCAGTAGAGGTCCGAATGGATGATTTTGCTTGACGGTAATAGCTCATAATGAACGATGTCCTTCCAATCCCACCATACATACAGAATCACCTTATTGCGAGTTATTCCGGATTTCGTTATAGTCTGTGAAGCTTGACTGCCCTTTGACCATGATCTTTTTCGCAAGTTCTTATTATCATCCACTTTCAGACTTTCAGATTTTCCACTTTCAGATTCATTAAATATACTCATACATATTACACCATTCATTAGGTTTCTTTCAGTGAGCTCGTATGGTACTCAAATATCGAGCTATTTTGTACATTCAAACTTTTCAAATGGCCCAAAACTGATTTGTCGTCAACCCCTAGCTTTTTAGGTATATACTCGTAGTAACCACAAATATGCCTTTTGCTCCACGTTTCAAAAATATGAATGTATATCTTCACGCCAGGTCCCTCCTAGTTTTGTCTCGGTCTTCCTCGGCTCCTACATCCTTCCACTTTTGCATTGTATATATGGTTCGTTATTCTATCGTGCTGCATTATTTTTACATATCCGAACCAACGGAGCATGCCTTTCCTTATCTTAGCACCGGCACTGTCTTTTAAACTAACTCTTTCTCTCACGTCTTCATTACGAACGCGGTCAGCAAGCGTTATGCCACAAATTTTTCGCAATGCTATCATCTCGTCAGCATTTATTCTACGTTCATTCTCTCTCTGCCATACCCAGCTCTCAATTCCATAAGTTAGCGTTGGGATTAGCACCGCGTTGTGTACAGCGGACGGTGCCTTCTCGCTTAGATTTCGGCTGCCTAGAAGCCCTATTCCCTGCATTCACTCGTCTCTCCACATCAGCGCTGTACTTCCATTGCTGCTAAAAGCGCTTCCAAGATATACAATTTCATTCACTTGCTCTAACTACATCATCAACCGTAATCCTTGTGTTCGTTCTGGTTGTCTCTCTTTCAAATACCATTATCTTGATTTTCTTCGCATTCAATTGTAAGCCTTTCTTAATACATAGAGAAAAAACTTGATCCGTACATCCTCTGACGCTTCGAAATCCAGCCTATGCTTCCCAAAGCATTCCATCGGATTTCACCCTCATTCTCCTTTCAATGATTTTTCCATACACTTTAGCTGCTAAGCTGATCAAACTCATGGTTCTATAGTTGGCGCAGTCCATACGTAAACCCTTGCCTTTATACAAGGGCACGATGACTGCGCGTCTCCAATCGCTCGGGACCCTACCGGTTCTCCAGCATAATTTTCTCAAAAACCAGAAGGCGTCCCTAATATAGGTGCTACCTAATTTGATGATCTCAGCTGTTAACATATCGATTCCCGCTGACTTTCCATTTTCAAACTTCGTATCGACCATTCCACCAGAGTGAGCTTCATCTTTGACATCAAAATTTCCGAACTGAACATGCTTGAAACAATTTTGTGCTATTCTTCCTTATATCAGTTTGATATAAACAGTACAACCAAAGATATTATACTGCCGCTTAAACTTACAGAGCACAAAAATAGTTTTTTCCCGATCTATTAACCTAACCTAACCTAAACTGCTATTAGGGCTACGTTAAAATATAATATATTAACAAAAAATTAAATTCTGATGTGCTACAATATGGAATACATTTTAAAAGAAGTTGGTGGAGTCGAACGTGGTTGTCCATGAGATCTACGATGGAGCAATCAAGTACAATCTTAAGAAAACTTTAAACTGTATGTATATCTTCACGCCAGGTCCCTTGCGGGGTAGGCAGAGAGAACCGAGCGCCATAAGAAGCGGTCCTTACACACTTCACTCGCATCTTTCACATTCTCATCTTTTCATGCACGCTCGCCGGTTCCTAAGGCTCCTGACATCACCTTCTGATAAAACACGACCAATTTGGTCATGGTAGGTTAGTCTTGGTCTTCCTCGGCTCCTACATCCTTCCACTTTCGCATTGTATATCTGTTTCGTCATTCTTTCATCTTGCATTCTTTCTACATGTTCGAACCAACGGAGCATGCCCTTTCTTATCTTAACACCGACACTCTCTTTCAGTCCAACTTTCTTTCGTACGTCATCATTTCGAACGCGGTCAGCAAGCAATATGCCACAAATTTTTCGTTACTTTAAACTGATGATCCTGAAGAATACAAATTGTACATGAGAATATCGCAGTAAATGTTGGAAACTCTTTTTAACTTAATCGAACCTGATGTACAAAAATCAAATACAATAAGTAGTAATCCTGTCTCTGCATTAGTACCATTAAAGTTGACTTTGACTTGTACAATTTAGAGACATCAGTCGTTAAATTCCAAATAACGTTTAACTTTCAGTCAACTTTCATTATCCATACGAACTGCAACTCACCTTTCTGCTATAGTCCTTGGAAAAAATCTAATAACTATATTCTTTAGTGCAGTAAAATACTAACAACCATAGCTACACAAGAAACTCACATTACCCTTTTTCATCAATTGTGTGATAAGCTTCTTACTGAAAACTTGTCTACTGTTGTAAAAGAACAAACCAAATTCAATTCAATTCTCCTGGTAATAAATACACATAAACTGCACTATAAGATTTTATTTCAATTATTTTTCATAAGTACCTACACAAAACAATTTTTTAAGTGAAACTTTATTAAATATAACGAGTAAAATTAAACTACACTTAAGCGAATCCATTGCAATTAATACAAAAGTAAACAGTTACATAATGGAAGTCCTCAAAACTAGAAGTATGAAAGTAGTAGCAGAAAGCTAATAATACGACACGACACGGCACGGAGAGAGACTCTTGTGATAATTTCAATGAGCCTACAAGCTAATTTGTTTTATAATATTTTGTCTGTGGTAGTCTAGGGAAAAATCTGAGTAATAGTACAAAGTATGATATATTTATGGTATTATTAATTAATTAGTTTATTTATTGTATGGTATTTTCTTATTTCATCTTATTCTTTTCAAAATTCTTAAGTAATATAGTAGCAATCTTAGTGAGTAAGATAAATTTAGGTAATTATTTTCGGAAATGGCGGGAGTGGTCCTTCTGTAAGGTTTTTTTATTTTGCATCATGTAACATGAATAATCGGCAATAGTTATTTTTAAAGTGAGCAAGTAAAAAATAATTACTGAAACTTGATATCTTTAATTCAAACAGCGAATTGGTTGGGCCGTTGGTTGATGACAAGGTAGTTTACTCTTTTTGTAGGTTTTGCAAATAGTAGTAAAATTAAGTATTGCTGATGTGCATGATCTTAGTGATCACAAAATATGTTTTTAATTTAAGTATACGAATCGATTGGATACGTTCTAACTAGTCCATATCATTTTCATTAGTGAACAAATCCATTTATTAAAGATTAATAAAACTATTTTACGAATATATAAATCTTAAACCATAATTAATATCTCTATGACAAAAATAGAACTTCGCTTACGCATAACAAAATATGGACTAGCTAAAACAAAGCCGATCGATCGAAAAGTAGAGACATTTTTTGCACCCTGTAGTCTGATAATACAAATTCAATAACTTTAGTCATATCCACTTTCAAGGACCCTCCTTTGGTAGTAATCTCGATCAACACAATTCTCCAGGGAGCTGTTAATTTCTGCAGTCTTCTCTAAGGTGGTTTACTTTTACAATCTTTGCCTATGAAATAACGCTGTCTCTTATAACCATCGATTAAATAATCATTAGTTACTCTCTTTGGCAAGACCTCGTTGCCTACTTGGTAGAGTGCATTACGTATTGGTGACTTTATCTCCAAAGATGATGTAATCCCATTTATCCCAATATTGTGATCAGAGAAAGTAAATATTATAGAAGCTTTTGAGGGAACGGAGAGATGCTTATATATTGCAAATTATTTAGTCAATTGGGTGGGCCCACGACAGTGTATGATAGAATGATATCCAAGTTTTTGACATAAGATAGAAAGGTGTTAAGAAAATTACTATCAAATAGACATTAGGGTATACACATCATTCGAGTGAAATTATTTGAGTACATAGAATAATATATTGAGATTTAGTTTATACATTTGTTTTTAATCCGTCTATTACCAAACGTAACTAGGTCTTAATTGGTGACGCCCCAATAACATCAGATAAATTCGTTATCAAAGGACACACACTACACATGCACAGCAGGAATAAAAGGCCGGTATAATATTAACAACATGTGGTAAATAAAGGGCATATGATAGAATTCCACCTTACGATACACTGGTATTCTATTCATATTTATCAGAACAGGAATTATCCACAATATGCGATGTAGAGCTCGAGCTTTCGTATCCGCGTCAGATTAGCATCTATCTATCTATAACTTCACGCCAAATCCCTTGCGGGGTAGGCAGAGAGAACCGAGCGCCACGTGGCTCGATCCTTACATATCTCACTCGCTTCTTTAACATTCATTGCTCTTCTCATGCACGCTCGCCGGTTTCTAGGGCTCCTGACATCACCTTCTGATAGAACACGACCAATTTGGTCATGGTAGGTAAGTCTTGGCCTTCCCCGGCTCCTACATCTTTCCACTTTTGCATTGTATATCTGCTTCGTCATTCTTTCATCTTGCATTCTTTCTACATGCCCGAACCATCGGAGCATGCCTCTTCTTATTTTAACACCGACGCTCTCTTTCAGACCAACTCTATTTCTAACATCATCTTTGCGAATACGGTCTACAAGCCTTACGCCACAAATTTTGCGCAGCGCTCGTATTTCAACCGCGTTTATTCTACTTTCATGCTTTTCTGCCATACCCAGCTCTCGCTTCCATAAGTTAGCGTTGGGACCAACACTGCATTGTGTATAGCGAGTTGTGCCTTCTGGCTCAGGTATTTACTGCCAAGAAGTTTTCCCAACGCTCCATTCACACTATTCCCAGCACTCACTCGTCTTTCCACATCTGCGGTGTACCTTCCATCCCTGCTGAAAGCGCATCCAAGATATACAAACTCATCCACTTGTTCCAACACTTCATCATCAATCGTAATCCTTACATTAGTTCTGGATTCAGATTAGCATTATTTAAGAAACATCGAGCATAACCTGGCTACGGATAGTTTTTATTCATATTGAGCTTTTACATCGCCGAGGCCACGATAAACAGAGTCGGTCCCCGCTGTTTCCTATTTATAGCAGTTGTCAAGTGAAATCAGTGAATTAAAAACAAGCATTGGCCCGACTAGGAAACATTGCTCTAAACAATCGAGCAATGTGACGGAGTGTCCTGTTTACGCCTTAGGGAGACCAAAGGTGTAGATTCCTAACTAATTGAAACTTAATTGCGTAATTAATTTATTTCTTTTTGCCCTTGCTACCAGATTTTTTAGCGCTACGTAGATGTCTGAACTGGCCGAGGGCGTGACGCACCATGACTCCTCGCCACCAGGCTTGGATGCGTCTAGCGGCTGTGTTGAGCCGTAATTCACGCTCGAGGCGAGCTGCACGTTCGCGTTTGAACGTCAACCAACCACGCATTTCGCCCTCGTGGAGATTGTACTGAAAATAAAAATATATAACATAAAAATCACTACAGAATTTTTGACTAGCACCTCTAGACATGTCAGTCAATGAACCAGTCAGTTTTTCCTAAAATCAACCCAATTATTTGTAAAAATCTGACCTAGTAGAGTCGAATCGACAAGTCTGAAGTAATGCGAGAAAACAATAACTACCTATTTCTATTAACAATTGGAAGAATAAAAATACATAAGGTTTGATTTCTTCGAATAGGTACTCACTGGAAGTTGGAGACATGCTATTACATATAGTTCTACAAACGTATCAGCTATCTGACCCGATCACGGAGGCGGTATGATCATATTTAGTGTTGCCGTTAAAAAAAAGGCTGTTTTGGAGTAAACATAATAATTAAAGGACTACTCAGATTAAAACTTATTTTAATCTATAAAAAAATTAGTTAATTTCGATATTTAATGTACTAAGTATATATATATATATATGTATAATGCTACAATTATGCACATAATTATCGTCAATGTAACTTATAGGACGGATGCCAGGCATTCCTGTAATGGTGTTACCAAACCCAGTCGCGTCATCGTCAGAGGCACTGCTTTCAATTTCGCTTCCTAAATTAATGACGAATTGTTCGTCTAAGTATCCTTTTTTCCATATTCGTTTTTAATTTTTTTAACATGGACACAATATTTTTGCCATTCAGGAACTGTTATTCTATTAACTGCGTCTGGAAATAGCTGCGACATTTCAACATCTGTCTACTTAACATTAAGTTCTGCCACATTTCGTTCATTCACAGATCTCCAGATCATTTCGATAGGGTTTAGGTAACAATGATATGGTGGCAATCAAAGAACAGTATGGCCGTGTTCGTTAAAAGAATTGTCTATATCATATTCTGGTGCCGGTTTGTATCTTTTTATTAATTGGTACAGCTGTAGCTTTGTGTAGCTTTCAATAAATTCAATATAATTATCAGAAAGCCACTTCTGCATATCAGTTTTTTTTTGTAATTTAGATTGCGGCATTAGTTGGTGTTATTATTATTTCTTCTTTGTGGCGTTCTTGGTGTTCTCGCCAATGACAACGCTTTTATTATTTTAACTCAGCGTGTTCTCAAGTCAGGCCCGAGCTTAGTATGTGGGCAGGCTTATATTAGTTGGTGCAAATGTTGTGGTAACGAGCATTGTCCATGGACACACCACAACATGACAATTATACACTCTTGATGTAAATTGGGCAACAATTTTTCAGTTACCCATTTTTTTAATTAGTATTATTCATGTCATCATGATAATCGCCGCTTTTCGTGTTGGATTTATAAACAAGTAATCCATTCTGTACAAACCCTGTTTCTTCACCCACGTGAAATATTATGTGCTGGTTTCCCTTTGAGACAGAGTTAAAAACACCGTCAATATCATCATTTTGCCAACAACGGCCAGCAATATGTGGCTAATGAATACACGTTTCGTCCAAATATATTATAGGTTTTATTTCACCTCATTCGTTTTTTCGATTTTTTGCAAATAAATAGCCGTCCTTACAGATATGTCATTGCGTTCAATAAGGACTTTTCCGTTCAATTGTGTTTTTTATATCGAAACCCATTTTTACGCAATATTTTCCTAATAGATCCACGACTCGCTTTGAAATCAATTTCATCTCGTAAAATATGGAGTAACTTTGATATTGTAGGTATTTATTTCTTTATAGTGTAAAATTCATGAATTTTCGTCTTATGACGCCGAGATCAAGTCATCGATTTCAATCTTTCCTTTTGTTCTTTCTCTCTTCTTCCCCGGCGTAAAAATCTTTGTGCCGATAGTGTCGGTTTGTTCTTTTCAGCAACCAATTTCCGAATGAACCGTTCACAAATACCTGGCCATAGAATAAATATTTTTAATGCCACATAGAATATTATTCAGTGGACCATTTATATGAAAACAACTACATACAATCTAAAAATATTTAAAACCAACAATTTATTTCCATGCCCACAAATTCGCCTAAATTTTTAAATTTGTCGCTTTATGTGCTAATAACAAACAATGTTGGTACATTTCGCATCATAATCTACGTGGTGCCTTGCTGGGAGTTCCGGAGTTAGCCGCACTACTTGGGGTAAAGTCGATGGGGACCTCGCCTTTGCGCGACCAGTTGAGATTCTTGCTCATTCAATAAAACATATAATTTATATAATATTAAAAAAATGATAACTAACGGGGGTGGGCGAATAAGGCAAATAAATCATTGCACTTGGCAACACTAACCTGTACCAGCATCTAATTGGTCATTCAACTTCAACTATTCGAAAATTTCGAAATGCATAAAAGGCTCGCGGAGACATCTCTTCTTTCATAAAAGATAACACTTTATAAATAATGGGTTCTTGCATCACTTTTTAATGCTTATGGCATTATTTATTCGAATAAAACCACAAAACAACGGTAAAAACACTACGTAACGTCACTCACTCGCATGAACACAACATCCCTCCAGGGATTTGTTATTTAATGATGCCAGAGAAGTATAACTTCTTGTTACAGTCTACAAACTGTTTGAATTTTTTGGAAGCTTACTCTTTTTAAATGACGAGTATCTATGTTGCCTAGCTACGGTTGTTATTCTTTTGGTCTTCGTTTTTCCGATCTAATGTTAAATAAATATACCTATATTATTTCGTATAATATTTTATTAATCATCTAGATTCCACTTAAAATTAGCTCCGCTTTTACTTCTCACACGCATACATAAGTACACGCACCTATTATTTTTACACTAAAGTATTTTTACTTTCTCATTTACTACACTTATCAAAATTATAACCTTTATACTCGGAAATTTAATATTTTTACAGTAGCCTAAAATGATAGGCATTAAAAGTACTTTTTTTTGTAGGAAATTTGTGATTTTTAACAAAATTACACATTTGATACAGAAAAAAAAAATCTTTTTACTTTTTAGCCATCTTTACGAATTTATAGTTAAAGTAGGTAGGTAGGTACACGTACCAATTATTACGAGCGGGAGCGCAGCGGCGGAGCGTGCGTGGGCGTGGGCGGTATTACGCACGGCGGCGCGTAGCCACGACTGCCGTACCTTTAGCAGCGATAAATTTTGTCAGTGTGTGCGTGCGACGACTCATACGTACGGGCGGGCACGAATACAAACCGCGTTCGGTGCGTATCTATGAAGATATCCTACTTATTTGATTTTACTATGACTCCAGGCTCCGTAGTGGATGCAACCGCGATTTACCGCTTGAAGATATTTAAACTCATCAATCAAATAACTACTCAGCCGGGAATCAAACCCAGGACCTATGCGCAGAAGATAGCTACACTGCTAACTAGGCTATACGGGTTGTCAAAATAATATTGTCATAAATAATTATTCGTAGTGGAATTCCTATCAACTATGTTACGTTATTGCTGGCATGTAAGGAAATAAGTCCGCCATTGCATTTAAATTATATTACATGCATACATATTATGGCCTCATCATATCACTTTTATATTTAAATACCAATTTAGAATTCATTCGTATGTATAACAACTTATCAAATAATTGTATCTAAAACATAACAAAAAATAACATCTATTTATTTTATAGCATAAAAATATTATTTTATTATATATTTGTTCCTTTTCACTTATAGCATAACATCGTCCACGCCGCTATGACTCAACTGCTATCATTGGCATTGCAGTCTGCGCGCGAACCAATCTGTGCTCTTGTTTTGATTTTAAACCAATCACTAGACACGTGTATTAGTGTAACCCGCAGAGCACGAAATCGCTCGATTCGTGCTCTGTGTCTAATTGATTCGTAATTTGAACATACGTCGTTTTGGTTTTACGTAGCGCCACTTTTTGTGTGGAATTTGTTCTGAGTTACAGTTCCTGACTTATTATTTATTCGTAGTTTGTGGCACTATACAATAACATTATTACATGCTGCAACGTAGAATGTCGTTTTAACGTGATAATTTGTAAGGTTTGTAGAGTGTAATGTTGAATTACGTACATGGGAAAAGTAATGAAAGAATATGTATAATATTTTACATTGCATTTACAGCCTTTCATTTTATAATTGCCGTTGGTAAACCCTGTGAAAATGAAGTCTTACAATTTTTGAAGTATATAAGTCTATAATCATAGACGTAATAAAAAACTTTTTTTTATTACGTCTCTGTCTATAATATTGACTAGTGATGTGACGAGTCGGCTATTTTTGGTGTTCGAATATTTAGGTACTTTAAAAAAAGAATCGAATCAGGACTGGAGTCAAAAGGCTTAGACAGGTATTTGAGTACTAGCGCGAGTATTCGAATACTTCAGAGTACTCGAGTACTTTCTGAATCGGACTTTGTAGCTTGTTTTTGACGTCAAAACCTAATATTTCATCACAAATGATGTATGAACGATAGGAAGGTATGTAAATAATAAAATGATTAATAGATAATCAGTAATTTATTAAGTAATATCTATATATATATATATATATATATATATATATATACCATAGAAGTTCTATCTTACTTACTTTACTCGCTTTGATAATATTACTGAAGTATTTTTTTTTTAAAAAGCTTTGAATTTATATAAAAATAAAACTTTAGTCAATAGTGAAAGTAATGTAATAAAAACCGGCCAATTGCGAGTCGAACTCGCGCACCAAGGGTTCCGTACCATTATCTATAAAAACGGCAAAAAAAATCACGTTTGTTGTATGGGAGCCTCTCTTAAATATTTGTTTTATTTTAATTTAATTATTTATTCTTAAAATGAATATATAACTTAATATTCTGTGAATATTTCAAGCGTCTACCTGTTGCTGTTATCAATATCGAGCAAAAACGAGCAAAAAATCAGATTTGTTGTATGGGAGGGCTCCCATACAACAAATCTGATTTTTTGCTCGTCGCCCCTTAAATATTTATTTTATTCAATTTTTTTAGTATTTGATGTTATAGCGGCAACAGAAATACTTCATCTGTGAAAATTTCAACTGTCTAACAATCACGGTTCATGAGATACAGCCTGGTGACAGACGGACGGACAGCGGAGTCTCCGAAGGTTCCGTTTTACCCTTTGGGTATGGAACCCTAAAAAGAAATAAGAACAAATTATGGTGGAAACGTAAACGTAAAAATCTTCAATGAATAACTTAACAAAAAAAGGGAAACACAATTGTGTCGCTTTGGTAATTTGAAATTATGAGTACTCTTAATTAAAACTGGGTAAAAATCATATATACAAGTTAACACAAAAATATAATGTAGTATAAAAATAGTAAACATCTAACTTTTTAACAATAACATTCTAATTCATTCGATTCGAGTACCGTAAGTACTCGTAATATAATATAGTATCATATATCTGTTTCGTAATTACTCGTATTTCTTCCTGTATTCTTTCCACAATTCCGAAACTGACTTAAGTATAGATCCCTTAATGCCAAGAACCTACACAACCGTGAGGTGTGCAATCTGCGGAAATATTTCCTACATGTTGAGAGTGCAATGCATCGAGATGTTGTAGCAGTTGATAAAGGACTGACGCCGCTCTCCTTGGCGAAAGAGGACTGGCATAAACCGGTCACACTCGGCACTGGAGACCGCTTGAACGTATGGAAGAGCAAGGAGCTACATGGACGGTTCCATCGGGTCCTTCATGGGCCTGATGTTGACTTTCTGGCGTCCGCGGCCTGGCTACGGTTCGGTGACCTGTTTGGGGAAACCGAAGGTTCTGTTTGTGCAATTGCTGATGAGGTTGTTATGACTAATATCTACCGGAAATACATCATGAAGGACGGTACGGCTGACATTTGTCGTGCCTGTCACCGTCCTGGTGAATCAATCAGGTATGTTATTTTCGGTTGTTAACTTACCTTGCCAACGGTGAGTATTTATACAGACACAGCCAGGTTGCCAAGATTATCCACCAGCAGGTTCCGAAGTGCCTTATTATAAGCATGTACCTATGCCAGTACTTGAAAACGGCCATGCGAAACTCTACTGGGACGGTCTATCATCACGGAGAGGACTATTATTGCTAATAAGCCTGATATCGCTAAGTCCCTGGATCAAGAGCCGGATACAGACGGTGGTAATTTTGGGAACTACACGTATTGTGCGGAGGTTCCTTAGTCTGTCGCCTTGACCACCGGCGATAAGATAAATGTTATGCACCGGCGGGAATTCTTTGTATATATTTTTATATTTATAATATTGTATTTTAAATAAACATGTTGTAAATATAACAATGTATAAAAAAGAGAAATAAATAAATGAGAGAAATAATAATACATAACAACAGCACATTATAACCATATAAATTATTCATATATTCACATAGAGTACTATAATAGTAATAATACAGCACAGCTAAGTGCACGCCAAGCATAACACTTTGACTTTTGTGCTGTTCTTATGCAGTATGCAATAAAAGTACATACGTACATGCATCACGCCTGTCTCCCATTGAGGTAAGCAGAGACTATGGAACGCCAGGTGCACCGATCCAAACATCTCGCGCCTTTTCCACACTCATCAACTTCTCGCATGCTCCTCGGTTTCAGGCGCTTTTGATTTGGCCCATTTTAGGCATATCAGGTATTTGATCCATAGAACGAGCGTCAAAGTTGAGCGAAAACGCGAATAACATTCTTTGATTTTTTAGCGTTCATAGGCACAGTAACTGCTCTGGACGGATCGTATGCTTGTTTGTCAGTCGAATATGACTGGTGTCAGTTTTGTTGTGAAAAAATCAAGGCTTATTTGAAAAAGTTACCAATTCTTGGAGTTCTTGCCTACGAGCCTCTGCTGCACGTAACTGCTCACACTTCACCGTCAGTCGATGGCTTATATCGGCTGTGTCTTTCGTGTATCTCTCCGCCCAATAATTATACGCATCTTCCCGTTCCTGAAAAATATACAAATGGTACTGGGAATAAGTACAAACAAAAAGCTGAGTGTAGCAGAGAGAGCACCAAAATAGGATAACCTTGTTCAAAATGCGAGCGTTGCCCAAAATTTGTGGCGTAACGCTTGTAGATAGTATTTTCAATGATGATGTTAGAAACAGTCTTGGTCTGAAAGAGAGTGGCGGTGTTAAAATAAGAAGAGGTATGTTCCGTTGGTTCGGACATGTAGAAAGAATGCAGGACGATAGAATTACGAAACAGATATACAATGTGAAAGTAGAAGGATGTAGGAGCCGAGAAATGCCAAGACGTATCTACCATTACCAAATTGATCTTGTTTTATCAGGACCCTTAGAAACCGGTGAGCGCGCATAATAAGAGCAATGTTTGTTATAGAAGCGAGTGAGATTTGTAAGGATCGAGTCATGTGGCGCTCGTTTCTCTCTACCTATTTTGCAAGGGATTTGTTGTGAAGTTATAGATAGAGTGGTACAAATAATAGTATGCAGCGAAAACTTTATATTATAAACACACTTAAAAATAGTCTTCGACATTCAAATCTTTACAATTTAAGTTTAATTTATTTTCTCTAATTAGGTTTTGTTTTATTATACGCGACAGAGTCCTAGAATCTTCATTTCTCGCGATAAGATTTTTGTTTCCTAATGGGGTTTCGGCGAATTCTGGCTTCACCATTAATAGCCTTTGTATTAATTAATTTCTAACAGCACGCGGTCGCCCCAATTTTTATGGTCTTCAAAATCGTGATGATTTAAGAAGAAGATTTTGAAGGTACCTCTAGGTATGCCAAGAGTCGTGTGCTTATCACACGCTCCATCACCTTGGAGAGTAGGGAGGTTATGGCAATAGGCCTGTAATTCGATGGGTCTAATCTATCGCCCTTTTTGGGCACCGGGTGCACATAGGCGGTCTTCCACGAAGACGGGACTTGCCCAGTGGAGTAGGAAAGCACAAAAAGGCGCGTTAGCACAGAACACAGCTCAGGAGCACACTGCTTTAGCACCACTGCTGGTATGCTATCTGGCCCACTCGACTTATGAATGTCGAGGGAGAGCAACGCCTGCCGGTTATCTCACTGGGTAATTGAGATTTCCGGCATTGACCTACTGCACCTCGGGATGGTAGGTGACACAGCTCCCCTCCCCCGTCATTCAAAATCGAGTTAGAAGCAAAGAGATTACCCAGTAAATCGGCTTTCTCTTTAGCACTGTAGGCCAGACTGGCATCCGGTTTTTGCAATGGTGGCATAGATGACTGACAAAAGTTTCCCTTCACAGCTTTAACCAGCGACCAGAAAGCACGGACGAAATCAAACTTTGCTCTGGCGATTACCCTCTTACCTTTTTTCTTCATAATCATATTTGTTAAGGTTCTTTGAAAATGAGAACTCGCCGAGCCGACAGAGTAAAGGACAAAAGCGCGATATCTTCCACCACTGGACTGCATGTTATGCGATTTGCTGACACGGCGGGCGGAAGGGACTACGGTCCCACCTTGATGCAGCAGCCGGGTCCACTCCGGTCTCCTTCTCCGGTACGACCACTACAACAGGGATTTTTCGCGGGTTGGCGGTTCAGCCTCCCGGGGCGGAGATTAAGTAATCCCCGGGTTCGGGAAACCTACTGACCCGCGGGCGGCCAGCGGTCAGCCGTTTCACCGGGTCTCCCTGACCGCCGAGCCAGCCTTCCGCGCCCACACCGCCAGTGGCGATTTGATATCCGCCGGTCCTCTCGCTGCCCACACAACGACTTCTCAACTAACTGGTGACCTTACTCACACACAGGAACACAACAATCTTCCCGGAATTGCTATTTAGCTGCGGTCTACTGTAAGGTGGAAGTGCTTCCCCAGACGGATACTTAGAGCAAGAGGCTTGCCATGCCTCGCCGCTACAGAATGTCTGACTGGACGGAGCACGGCACGACCCCTTGCTGGGTCCTACCTCTCTTGAAATGTCCAAGTGTCCATAGTCCGCCGTAACAATTTCACATCAGGCGGCTTAACACTTGTTTGTCACCCGACGGATTATTAAACTGTCCGTAGGCCGCCGTAACAGTTTCACATCAGGCGGGCTGAGCACTTGTTAGCCACCCGGCGGAGTATAAGTGTCAATAGGCTGTATAACAGTTTCACATCAGGAGGGCTGAACACTTGTTATCCACCCGACGGAGTATAAAAGTATCCATAGGCTGAGTAACAGTTTCACATCAGGCGGGCTGAACACTTGTTTGTCACCCGACTGATTATAAAAGTATCCATAGGCTGTGTAACATTTTCACATCATTCGGGCTAAACACTTGTTTGTCACCCGACGGAGTATAAAAGTGTCCATAGTCCATCTCAACTTCCATTCGTCTCGCCCGATCACACTTTTCGTAACGCTCTCGTTCGCCCGATCACACTTTTTCGTCACGCATTCGCCAGCTTACCCCCCCAAGTTAAGCGTGCCTAAAGAAGTTTTACTTCAAAAAAGAAAAATGTCTATGTAACAATGCTGATGGTCAGACTAGTTATATAAAAACTTGAGAACAGGCTGGCTGTTTCATTTTGTTGCGTTCGTAGCTGAAAGAAGATTTTTGGAAAATACACCGGAGAAGTCCGAAATATGGATCGCATTTTTATATGAAAATCAAAATAAAAAAAAAGACGGCCAGTCTGATAGTTCTTCTTACAGGTTTTATTACCAAAAAATATAGTTTTCACTGTGACCGTTCTGTCACATGTTTCCATTACGGCAATAAAGTCATTTAATATTGAAATTTAGCGAGAAAGAATTTAATTTAATGCTATAATTTAATTGCATCATCAGAGGTGATCATATATTTAGTTGGATTATTTCTTTGGAAAAATACCGTCAGTAAGCCGTCAAAATGTCGATCGGCGTACGCGCACTGCACGCCAATGACATTGGCGAAGAGCGCAGGCAGCATTTGGATGCAAATAGAATAAAAAATTTTAAAGCGCAAATCATTACGATTCCGCGACAGTGGATACAGTTGAGATCGCTCGCGCATATGGAGATAGGGACATAATTATGAAGAGACAGATTTAATATTTTTTTGCTAGGCACTTCTCATTTTCTTTTCTTTTCATAAGTATACTGCATCCGTGTGATACTGGGGCTGGTCACTAGTTTAATATAATTATCGGTTTTGTATGACTTACATATGAGACCTTAAGTCAGTAGCCTCCCGAAAGTTAGAAATACGGACCCCCTGGCCAATCCGTAATGGAGCAGTGCGGTGAAGTAAGTTCTAACCTTCAGTTTATGGGAGATATTTATCCCATTTGAGATTAGTATGGGATGAGTGGTTGACGGATTCAATAATAATTATAATAATAGCCTACCGAAAGTAACATCAGATAGTTATGGCAGGCAATAATCCCTCCAAATCTCATTTCAATAGCCCAATAATTTCCGACTTTCATGGGTATATTATCCCACTAATATCCCCTGGGCCTGGAGCAGATTACAGCGGGTGTAATACATAACGTCAATCTTTTCAAAAGGGCCTCTACGCATTGAATACGCGCCTGCCTGTCAAATGATCGGTGTTAACACCCGTGATTAAATTAAATTAATTAATAATAATTGGCGGTGTGTTGAAAAAGGGCCAAAACCGAAGAGCATGCATGAAGAGTTGATAAGTGTGGAAGAAGCGAGAGGGTGTTGTTTGGATCGGTGAACCTGGCGTTTCATAGTTTCTGATGGTGACAGGCAAGACAAGCGTGGTGATATGTATGTATTATGAGAGAATTTGTCATTATCCTAATTATTATATTTAATAGATAGAGATATAAAGATATATAGAAAATATTAAACTAATTTATTAATTAGTAATAGGTCCGAGTTTTGTTTTCCTCGTGGTACCGATTTGTTTCATCTTACGAAGTTTTTAACCAACCTTCTGTGAAAAATAGAACAGAGACTTTCTTCGTACACCAAAACAAACTTTACTTGTATGTAACTCAGATGGTAGAATTCGATCGGTTATCAAAAGGTCGTGTATTCCAATCCCTCTTGAGGAGGTTCGTGCTGCCTGTAGTAACAAAGAACGCGTTCCATGTACCTAATGCAGACATCTGTTGCAGCAAGCGCGTTCTACGTCATAGAAATGACTAAATAAATAAATAAAAAATAAAGCTCTCATTAAATAGCGGTTCAGTATACGTATGTGCTTGGCTACTAAACCTTGATCTGTAGTTGGTATGCTTTCATCAATTCCTCGTTGACTCTGTTCTCGTGGTCGGTGCGCGGTAGTGGCTCTCGTTGCCTCTCGAACTGGAGCTCCAAGGACTCTGCGCGCGCTACCAACCATTTCTCCACGTAGTTTATTCGTGCTCTTGCGTTTTGAAGATCATTCTGGAGACGAAAACGTATAACTGTTTGTAACTAATATCGGTAATCGCTAGTGTTTTGTGGTAGTGCTTTCATGTCAAAACGATGCACTAGTTCGACATAATTATTTACACAGACTTAAAAGACGATAAGTCATAGATTCAGGTAGATAAGATTACAGAGACGCAGATTTTTTTTTAGTTACTACGTCAGGAGTCCCTCGGCGGCCCACCTTACGTATAGCGGGTACCGTAGCCTATTAACGCTAGCAATATATTAAGCATCATTCGCGCGATGACGCCTCTGCTGCTTACACAGCAACTCCTTGGCAGCTTCCTGGCGACCTTACTCACACGCAGGAACACAACAACTCTCTAGGGAGTTGTTATTTGGCTGCGGTTTTCTGTGAGGTGGAGGTACTTCCCCAGATGGGCTGCTTTGATGCGCCCTACCTCTCTTTTTTAGAGATTTAATTAAGGAGTACTCACTAAGGCTCACCCCTATTTTTAAAGTCGAAGTAAACTCTCGTGGCAGTTCAAGATCTACTACGTGAAGGCGAGGTTGGTGCCAGAGCATCATTTGAAGCTAACTGTGAAAAGCACGTTACGCCTTTTCTGAAGATCTCCATACTTGTAGTCTTTCAGCATGCTGTAGTCTTACATACATCCACAATTCTGACGTTTAGAAGTACGTAACCAAATAGCAATTTTATATAGTTAAGAGCTGTGTTCTGGTGGGTGGGGTGTATGTGGCCCTACCAACATCTTCGGGGCTCGAGCCAATCTCACCTGCAAGTTCAACAGACGAGGCTCTGGCGCAGGCTTTCCCTTCGGGGTTGGGAGGTCGGGCGACAGACGTTCTAAGTCAAAATAAATATGGGAAGAAAGAAAAAAATAAGTACGAGTAGGGCGTCTCCGCAAAACGTCGCGCAGTAGCCTCGCCCGATCACTGTGGTAAGTGAACTAGGCGTAGGATGGCCGTGGCATGACATGTGACTCGGTGGATGCCAAAGACCGCGCGGAATGGAGAGTTACAGTACAGAAAGCGGACCACGGGTTCCGAAGCAAAAGCGTAAGACGCAATATTGGAATATCGCTCGGATGATGATGTCTTCAGGTGAATGTGTGAAATCACCAGTGAGCTACCGAAGAGGAACAGTATTAGCAATGGGATAGCAATATCAATGCCAAACATTTCTCTCTATTTGCAAGCGAATGATCGTTGTAGCCTATCAGGGGGCACGGCAGTGCCCCCGCCAAGTCGAGCGCGAAGCAAACACTGCCGTACCATCCTTTACTGGAACCATTTCGCCGCATTTTCAGGCCCCTATTTGAGAACCTCTGGATAAGACCAGAACGCAGAAATTTTCGTCATCCAGTAAGCTATAATTACATACTTAAAATCCAAAATTTGAAGTCTGTAGGTCATTTAGTTCCGAAGTTAAGCGAAAGCAAAGTTTGGCATTTATGACACTCACTCATGATCATCAAAATAGAACTAGTACTTCCCATAAACTCAGAGAGCTGAAATTTGGTACAGAGTTAGGGTTTAATGGCCACATAAAGGGAAAACTATAAAAACTAGGATAATCGAAGATCTGGAGTACCTGGTGACCCTGATTAGAAAACACAAGAGCCCAACCAAACTATTAGAGATCGACATACCGCCTTTACAAAAAATATTCAACTTGGTGGGCCGCTTCATTTGATGTCAAAAATCGAAGGTCTGAAGTATCTGATGAAGAACCCTCAGCTGGTCTCAGCTGTATTAGAGATATGGTAATGCCCCCTTCTACTATGAGAAAAAACTGTGTCAAATAAGAAAATCTAATAAAATAAATCAATATGCCCACGTTTCTACAAAAAGAAGTGAAATCCCACCAAAAACATTCTGAACTGAAAAAACTAGCCAAGTCTCGATGGAGCTGCTTGTTTATCTCTAAAAAGTAATGAAATCTAGACAAAGTCGTGCCAAGTGTAAGGTTCCTTACTGCGATTTCTTTATTATTATAGTTAATGTTGTGTGACTTGGCCGTTGAAGGGTACACAAGGGTACAAAACCAGGTGCTCCATGATACCATTGCACCAATCTGTCGCCAGAACCGCTACCCATTGACGATGGAAAATTGCCACTTGGAAAACGTTGATTCAATAACCAGTCAATTGTAGGCTTGATAAAGCTGCGGATTTCAATAATACTTATGTATAGGCGAGCCTGAAACAAACAGTATAAAAAAATATTTCCAGTACAGACGGACTTCTAATCATTGATAGAAGTCCGTCTGTACGTCTATTTTATGTTAGATCGGTGGTAGATTTGACGCTCCAAAAAGAAGAGAGCAGAAGTCAGCATTGTCAATGCTGAATGCATGTGTTGCACAATCAACAACAGCCTAAAATGAGATTAGCCAATTACCAATACCAGTATGGGCTATTATCTCGCTTAACAAACATAGGTAGTTACAACAGATATAACATTACGTGTAAACAAAATTGACTTGTACCCACTAACGTATAAAGAATGTTCAACGGCCAAGTCACACAACATTAACTATAATAATAAAGAAATCGCAGTAAGGAACCTTACACTTGGCACGACTTTGTCTAGATTTCATTACTTTTTAGAGATAAACAAGCAGCTCCATCGAGACTTGGCTAGTTTTTTACAGAATGTTTTTGGTGGGATCTTATTTTACTTCTGATATCTCCAAGAATAAGTACAAAGTTTCATGATGATAGAGATTATAGCGACCGTGTCTCGTCAGGTCGACTATACCAAGTGGTATGCTACATATACATATCCTATACATGTATCCACGCCTCGCCTTGTATCTACGACTTCTTCTTTCTAGCATTATCCCTTTTCCTAATCTATTAGGATTGGCTGGGTCTGCTACATGACCCTAAGAATTTGGCGAAGATACGACTTTGACATGGAGCTACTGCCGTCACATCTAGCTTAGGTTAGGTGTTTAGGAAGTATAAGCTCATATGGACGTACAAGTTTTCTCACGATCTTTATTTCTAAAGATTGGTATCATCATACTCACGTTTTTATGCGACTACTTTTTGAAGAATAAGGACACATTCATCCTTTCTCTCTCATTTCTTATTACTTCTTTCAAGTGGTATTGCATCTAGACTTACAGTTTTTGTTTTTCATACTAAGGCCACCGTCAGGTAGAAAAAGTGATACTTTTAGGTACGAGTATATGCAGTACAAAAAATAGTTTACTTTAATTTTATCCCGTAGAAGAGCAATCTTTCGGTCAGCATTACGAAACTCCTGCTCGCCTTGATTTTGCTTCATCATTAATTCCTTCATAATAGTATCCAGAGACCTAGAACATAAATGATATAGGACTTAATTATACGTATGCTGCATCCAACGTTCGATTGAACACATTATATTCAACTATATAAGGGTCGGCAACGCATGAGTGACACCCCTGGTGTTGCAAATGCCCACAGGCTACGGTGACTGTTTACCATCAGGTAGTTACCTTACCTTAGTAGTATATAAAAAAACTATACTAATATATTTCGCGTTTGTATGACAATAATTATGGAGACGTTACGATACGTTCTTGTGTAGAAAATAACAACCTTGTTCCTTATTTCCATCACCGTACTCATCATATTAATAGGATTACTTTTATCTGATAGGGATCTAAAGTGTTTTCCGACTATAAAGATATCTTGTTTTTTTTACTAAGCATACCCCGCCTGGTGCGAAGCGGTTACCGTAGCCTATATACCAGGGATTCCCAAAGTGGTCTGATTTTGGGGATCGAGGACGTCTAAAACTCGAGCCCTATTAATTAACACAAGTTCTTATTTGAAACTTTCAAGATACTGTATAAGTTGTGTTACGTGTACCAACTTGTTATAAGAATGACTAATATTTTAGTAGGAACTATCATTGTTGTACTTAAAAGAAAAGCTAGAGATAGGATTTTTATAGTAATTTGGCTTTTGGGGTCTGGTCTGGGGTATCAGTTGTTTTTGAAAGAGGTGTCTCTTGCCCAAAATTGTTTGCGAATCCCTGCTATGGACACCTAAAAGAATAAGAGCATAGCTCTTGCGTCACAATTCCTTTTGTTTATACACTCTGATAGCTACATGACTTTCATTTATTCGTAAAAACTGCTTCATCGAATTGTTATTTCGATATGGTCTTCTGTAGAGATAGTTCCTACCGATTCAGGCTGCTGGATACTGCAATATATCGCTGTGGCCCATATATCTTTGCTTTAGACTTATTTGTTAATTGGCACATTGCAGCACGTGTAGATGAGGTTGTCGTAGGCTATTTTATTGAAGCTATTATAGTAGTCTGACTAGGAGTTGGTTACTATTAAAGTCCCAAGTAGCACAAAAGTTTATTATTAGAAATCAAACAAGGCATAATATTATATGTTAATTTATATACATATAAATAGGCAAAGACAGTTCAGCACTTTGTTATCCTGTGTTTGTCAACCGATTTTCTTTTTATTGACGAGTTTTTGTGGATGCTACTTAGTCTACCCTGATGGGAGATAAGGGTAGAATAGGTGGAATCTTATGTTCGCAAATAAAATGTCCTTAACATACTTTATAATAACGTCAATGAAAAGCTACTATGATGCAGTAAAATATAACAAGTTATGAACATATATAATAAACATAAATGATAAACAGTGACAGCTGCCATGCAGCTGAAGGCTCTATGGTGGGCTTTGAATCTGCTCGAATAGTACACCCAACGAAACGTCTAGCTATATACGTATGCATGTTATATCGTTGCAGTAAAGAAAGTTTTGCATAGCTTAAATACACAGCGACAGATTAAGCCATACAACACTTCCTCTGTCGCTGTGTACCTATAAATTGTGTTATGTAACCGGGTTAGTGTTTAGCACGAGGTTTTTGCAATTCTCTCAAAATGAACATAAATTAGCTTTCTAAATTACACGTTTTCTTACGTTGTAAGGTGTTCGCGGTTCAACTGCAGAGTAACTGCAGACAAGGCGCGTTGGTGCAGGCTCTGGACAGCTTCTTGTAGATACCGCCATTCTCCCGTTTCGGCTATCTCGATTAAGGTTCTTCTGACGACATCTTTCACAGTTTCTCTTTAAAAATATATGTTAAGAATATACTTTTCAAATAGGTTGTAACTGTAAACATGGGTACTGAAAAACGTGCTATTATTCGCTCGTTTCCGCCATTTTTATCGAGGACTTGAGAAAAGAATTCAACATTTAAAAAGAGTGAAACAGGTTTCATTTAAATGTGATATTACAGATTGTCAGACTTTGGTCATGTATAGGCGTCGAGTTCAACGAATACCGTTTTATTAATTTTAAAACTTTTAATTCATCATCAATTTTTTGCCAAAAATACACGAGATTATCGTTACATTTTAGTCCAGAGAGCACGGTTTACAAAATATCGCATTTAAATAACAATATCCTCAACGATTGCTATGTTCTTACATGAAGTCACCTCTTCAACGAAGCTTCTATTGAATTGCTACGTTTGAAGCGAGGTAGGTAACCGTTTTATATAAAGTAGGCCTAAGTATTTGCATCTAGTAAAACCGATCAAAAATATTTTTTAATGTTACTTTGTGCAACGATAGCACAAAGGAAATTAGTCTTTGTTATAAGCATGCAATTAAGCACAGGTGGCTCCACCTCGACAGAAACAAAAGAAACTCTACTCACCGATCCCTGTGTAGTTTATCACGCCGTGCTCTTTCGATTTTCGTTTCAGGTTTTACCCGCGGTCTTAGTTCTGTGGTGCCCTCTAGAACAGTATTCCAAAACTTGTAGAAACAACTAGATGGCGACTCTCTCTACATTTGTAGAGTCACACTCACAGTCTTTACAAAATATTTGTTTTTCCTATAAACATATTTTACTGCGCCAACAACTAAGTTTATGGCTTTTCCCATATCTTTAAGACTTAGATTGTAGAAAATGCGTTATGTTACGGCAAAATGTAAAAATAAAAATATCCTTCAGTTACAATCGCCGGAATTAAGTTTTTGTAGTCTCAATTTGGTATAGGTACTACCAAAGAATATAATACTCCCTGACGGGAGGGTACTACATAACTTTTGAAAACGTAAATAATGCGAAATAGTATCCAGCAAGAACAAGGTGCTACGGACAGCACGTTGGTTTACAATCCATTAAATTAGGTTATTATTAATGTATATGCCAGTATAGAGACCTTTTGTCGTTTCATAAATCATAGGAGACGCATTCAAATTTAAAATTCCAAGTTCAATTAGCAAGTTTTCCACGTTACGCAAGTGTGTGCAGGTCTATTAACACTTATAGGGAAAGTCTTTGATTTCAATATCAAATGGAATAATTTTGTAGGGCTTTGCTAAAAAATCAGGTAAGTATTCATATAGTTTTTCGGAGAGAACAGATATTGTTCTATGAAGTAACTTGCACGATTGCAACCAGAGAGCTTATGAGCGTAAAAGTGTGATATGTACCTATTCGTAATTAAAAAATCTATCTGAATCGCTTTCACCTTAGCAGTAGGCCCCCTGGTTGTATACCGTTACCGTTCTTATACATATATCACAATGTTATGTGTACAGCTATATTACTGTAGTTTCCAAATATATAGTTGATTTCATTTATTCGATTGTTATTAACCTTTTATCTGCTGCAAACCCAGCAATCAATGGAGCTAGCAAGCGCTAATCTATATCTCTTAATTTAAACAGAGCCTAAACAAATTTAATTTGAGTTACGGGTCTGTGCCAGTCAGTGGGCGAAGCCCGCGGGAAACATAATAAGGACACCGCTATATTTCTCTCTTAATTTATTGGATATCTATTAAATAGTTTAAATAAAGGAGACCTCATCCAAGAGACAGTTCACACAGTTTCTACATAGCGGGAGTAGTAATATTTAGAAGTAGATTGGTTGCCGGGACTGTCCAGATTATAAATTTGAACAATTAAACATATTCACATTTGAAACGAGTTGGACAGGCTTTAAGGTATTTAAACTTCTTTAGACAATTTATTTAAAACATAATGCTGGTGCAGACAACGCAGGCAATAAAAATTCCTTAGCTTTTAGCATAGCCTTCTCTGTCTAGCACGCAAAAGACCTGGCGTGCAGATATACATCCATACATACACTTACCGAGAATCTGTAACTGCAGGAGGACAACTTCAAGCACCAATGCGAACAATAGAGCATCCATATCTAGGGCCGATTATTTATTGGTATCTATGGTATATATGCGCTGACCACAGCCTTAATTCAATGTCCCTTCGACGGCTGCGGATGTTAATGAGGAAACAGATTTTTAGCAAAGAACTTATTAATCTATAAATCTCTACGTATCATTCATCACGTGTACAATTTTATCCCACAAAGGCCTTTTTGAAGAACTCACTCAGGACACAAAGTCTCTACTTAAACTAACAGCTCGTCTCTCAACCGAATCACAAGCCGGTATCCAGCCCAAAGATGAGTACCTACAGCGTTCCAGGGACTTAAGACTTGTATAACAAACATCTTTGCCCCAAACTGAAGTTGCTGCCACCTTGTCCAGGTGGCTTCAGAACTAACTTTCCCTGGAGATATCGAGACCAAATATCGAGAAAAAAAAAAGATGCATATATACAATTTTACAAAAGAATGTTGAATATAGCTAAATAATATTTTATACAAATCTATTGACAAAGGCAATGGACGTTCTTCGGTTGAAATATATCTATCACTATCAGGCGCTGAACTCGTATATTTTTTGGGTTCTGTACCGCATTGGGTGGGGCATAATTAACAGTATTGTGGGGGAAAATATTGAAAATACAATTTTTCCTGAAGAGATCCCAGAAACGACGACAGAACGAAAGCGCGACCCGAATTCACTTAATGAAACAAGTTTTTAGTTGATTGTACCTCTTTGGGGAGTTTTAATGAAAAACCAAGACGCAATATCCGCCAGTTGTTGTCGCTTGTCAATCGCTACAATCAACAAAAAGATATCAAAGCACCTCTGAACGCGTAATGAATCTACGCTGAGTTGACGGCAACCGCTAAGAATAACATTGGCAAGGAAATTTTCTTATTAAACAAATATGCCACTTTGAAGATAAATATTTTTATCGGCACGACAGCTATTTCGTGTATTAATATGGATCTAGAGCGCACCATTACAGTAAAGATTATATTTAATCTTGATTTCGTTTATATAGGAATCGTAAAAATCAAATAGGTACTGCAAGTTAACTCGTAAGTTATTTTTTCATATTGTAACTTATGTATTAAATTAATTAAAAATATTATTTAGAGTGCAGAAAATTATGTGCGTTTGTTTTTCGCAACCTATCCTTGGTATGAACTTTCTACTTTCTTACCCCTCTACCTTGCCTGACTAGACCAGTAAAGCAAGTACGAAAGATAAAAAATACTTCCTGTATTTTATAATGACAGTCAATATGGATGTTATTACAAATCAAGTCTCTCTAAGTTTTGTGAACAAATTCCCTTAAATATTCGTGTTATAGAAAATTCAAATCGAGTTAGATGTCGCAGCACCTGCATTTTCGACCTTTTTAGATCTTTTCTGCATTATCTTATATACTCGTATGTATATCTTAAGGTTCAGATTCTTTTTTGGTATTTTTGGATTAGAGGGGGGTAAACGAGCATGTGGGTCACCTGATGGTACGTGGTTACTACCGCTCATAGACGTCAGCAACGCCAAAGTGCCACTAATCTGTTGCCAGCCTTTTTAGGGAAACATAGGTTCTTTTATTGAAGGCCAAACAATATCGTATTTGTTCGGGAACACCGCTGAGTGCAATTTATTCCACAATTTCACCGTACATGGTAGAAAATGCCTCAAAAAGCGTACTGTAGTGAATTGCCTCTCACTAAGATGATGAGGTGATAAGTGAGTGAGATAAGTGATTTAAGTTCGTGGCGAGTGGTGCGGTAGTGGAACTCAGCGGCTGGTATAAGGTTGAACAGCTCATCCGAACACTTCCCATGATACAAGTTGTACGGTACACAAAGCGAAGCAACGTCTCTTCGTGTTCAAAGCGAGTCCAGTCGAGCGGAGATCACTGGGTCGCCGATATATCAGATATTCTTTTCCTAGGTTTGCCATTCGGATATCCGGTTGTTGTACTTTAAGTCCTTAATAGTTGCATTGGTTCCATTTTATACAACGTAGGAAGGTATACAGGCATAAGGCCCACCTGACAAGTAAAGCAGTAACTGTAGCCTGTAAACGCTTGCAATACATTAAGTATCACTCGAACGATATCAGCTCTGCTGCTAACACAGCATCTCTTTAAGAGCTGATCTCACTCACACGCAGGAACACAACACACTACAGGAGTTGTTATTTGGCTGCGTTTACCTGTGAGGTGGAGGTACTTCCTCAGATGGGCTGATTTGCATATTCAGCAACTTGGATGATAATCTAGATTACAGATTATGCAAATTAGCTGGTCTCATGTAATGTAGTTGTTCATGGCAGTCAAAACGAAGATCAGTGACAGTGTTTCTTGTCATATTTCTGTGTATATATTACGACACCATTCACTGTAATTTCGCCGATAGTTTCCGTGGAATGTAGTATCCCTTCCATCCAAACTGATGCTTAAATTTATTTATATATATATATATATATACACTTAGTCTGGCCATAAATACTGTTACAATTAAAAATAAACAAAATATTACATTTGAATTTGGAATCTGTCATTTTTATATGATTTTTCATTGAGTTTTCTCATTTTGGCGCCAATACATTGTACAATATTTTGCGATATTAAAATGGAGTGGGATGATAAAGAGAACCGAATCGCTGTGATTGCATTACACAAAGAAGGTATGGAGCCAAATGCAGTTTTTAAAACTCTCCATACGCTTGGTATTAGTAAAATGTTTGTGTATGGGGCTATTAATAGGTACAATGAGACCTCCTCTGTTTGTGACATAAAAAGATCTGGCCGTCCACGTAGTGTTCGTACGAAAAAGATGGCCAAAGCAGTAAGGGAAAGAATTCGAAGAAATCCTGTCCGAAAGCAAAAGATTTTATCTCGGGAGATGAAGATAGCACCTAGAACCATGTCGCGTATTTTAAAAGATGACTTAGGACCTGCAGCCTATAAGAGACGTACTGGTCATTTCTTAACGGATAATTAAAAAAAGAAGAGGGTGGTAAAATCGAAACAACTACTGAAGCGGTACGCAAAGGAAGGTCACAGAAAAATTTTGTTTACGGTTGAGAAAACTTTTACAATTGAGCAACATTTTAAAAAACAAAATGACCGTATTTGTCCTCAAAGCTCTAAGGAAGTTTCCCAATTACTCGACAAAGTGCAACGTGGGCACTATCCGACTTCAGTGACGATTTAGTGGGGTATTAGCTATGAAGGAGTGACTGAGCCCTACTTTTGTGAAAAAGGTATCAAAACATCTGCACAAGTGTATCAAGATATCATTCTTGAGAAGGTAGTGAAGTCCCTTAACAACACCATGTTCAATAACCAAGAATGGTTCTTCCAGCAAGACTCGGCGCCGGGTCATAAAGCTCGGTCTACGCAGTCTTGGTTGGAAACGAACGTTTCTGACTTCACCAAAGCTGAAGACTGGTCGTCGGTCGTCTAGTGCCGATTAAGATCGGCTGGATTATGATTTATGGTCAGTTTTAGAGAGTACGGCTTGCTCTAAACGCCATGATAATTTGGAGTCCCTAAAACAATCTGTACGATTGGCAGTGAAGAATTTTCCCATGGAAAGAGTGCGTGCTTCTATTGATAACTAGCCTCAACGTTTAAAGGACTGTATAGTTGATTTCATTTATTCGATTGTTATTAACCTTTTATCTGCTGCAAACCCAGCAATCAATGGAGCTAGCAAGCGCTAATCTATATCTCTTAATTTAAACAGAGCCTAAACAAATTTAATTTGAGTTACGGGTCTGTGCCAGTCAGTGGGCGAAGCCCGCGGGAAACATAATAAGGACACCGCTATATTTCTCTCTTAATTTATTGGATATCTATTAAATAGTTTAAATAAAGGAGACCTCATCCAAGAGACAGTTCACACAGTTTCTACATAGCGGGAGTAGTAATATTTAGAAGTAGATTGGTTGCCGGGACTGTCCAGATTATAAATTTGAACAATTAAACATATTCACATTTGAAACGAGTTGGACAGGCTTTAAGGTATTTAAACTTCTTTAGACAATTTATTTAAAACATAATGCTGGTGCAGACAACGCAGGCAATAAAAATTCCTTAGCTTTTAGCATAGCCTTCTCTGTCTAGCACGCAAAAGACCTGGCGTGCAGATATACATCCATACATACACTTACCGAGAATCTGTAACTGCAGGAGGACAACTTCAAGCACCAATGCGAACAATAGAGCATCCATATCTAGGGCCGATTATTTATTGGTATCTATGGTATATATGCGCTGACCACAGCCTTAATTCAATGTCCCTTCGACGGCTGCGGATGTTAATGAGGAAACAGATTTTTAGCAAAGAACTTATTAATCTATAAATCTCTACGTATCATTCATCACGTGTACAATTTTATCCCACAAAGGCCTTTTTGAAGAACTCACTCAGGACACAAAGTCTCTACTTAAACTAACAGCTCGTCTCTCAACCGAATCACAAGCCGGTATCCAGCCCAAAGATGAGTACCTACAGCGTTCCAGGGACTTAAGACTTGTATAACAAACATCTTTGCCCCAAACTGAAGTTGCTGCCACCTTGTCCAGGTGGCTTCAGAACTAACTTTCCCTGGAGATATCGAGACCAAATATCGAGAAAAAAAAAAGATGCATATATACAATTTTACAAAAGAATGTTGAATATAGCTAAATAATATTTTATACAAATCTATTGACAAAGGCAATGGACGTTCTTCGGTTGAAATATATCTATCACTATCAGGCGCTGAACTCGTATATTTTTTGGGTTCTGTACCGCATTGGGTGGGGCATAATTAACAGTATTGTGGGGGAAAATATTGAAAATACAATTTTTCCTGAAGAGATCCCAGAAACGACGACAGAACGAAAGCGCGACCCGAATTCACTTAATGAAACAAGTTTTTAGTTGATTGTACCTCTTTGGGGAGTTTTAATGAAAAACCAAGACGCAATATCCGCCAGTTGTTGTCGCTTGTCAATCGCTACAATCAACAAAAAGATATCAAAGCACCTCTGAACGCGTAATGAATCTACGCTGAGTTGACGGCAACCGCTAAGAATAACATTGGCAAGGAAATTTTCTTATTAAACAAATATGCCACTTTGAAGATAAATATTTTTATCGGCACGACAGCTATTTCGTGTATTAATATGGATCTAGAGCGCACCATTACAGTAAAGATTATATTTAATCTTGATTTCGTTTATATAGGAATCGTAAAAATCAAATAGGTACTGCAAGTTAACTCGTAAGTTATTTTTTCATATTGTAACTTATGTATTAAATTAATTAAAAATATTATTTAGAGTGCAGAAAATTATGTGCGTTTGTTTTTCGCAACCTATCCTTGGTATGAACTTTCTACTTTCTTACCCCTCTACCTTGCCTGACTAGACCAGTAAAGCAAGTACGAAAGATAAAAAATACTTCCTGTATTTTATAATGACAGTCAATATGGATGTTATTACAAATCAAGTCTCTCTAAGTTTTGTGAACAAATTCCCTTAAATATTCGTGTTATAGAAAATTCAAATCGAGTTAGATGTCGCAGCACCTGCATTTTCGACCTTTTTAGATCTTTTCTGCATTATCTTATATACTCGTATGTATATCTTAAGGTTCAGATTCTTTTTTGGTATTTTTGGATTAGAGGGGGGTAAACGAGCATGTGGGTCACCTGATGGTACGTGGTTACTACCGCTCATAGACGTCAGCAACGCCAAAGTGCCACTAATCTGTTGCCAGCCTTTTTAGGGAAACATAGGTTCTTTTATTGAAGGCCAAACAATATCGTATTTGTTCGGGAACACCGCTGAGTGCAATTTATTCCACAATTTCACCGTACATGGTAGAAAATGCCTCAAAAAGCGTACTGTAGTGAATTGCCTCTCACTAAGATGATGAGGTGATAAGTGAGTGAGATAAGTGATTTAAGTTCGTGGCGAGTGGTGCGGTAGTGGAACTCAGCGGCTGGTATAAGGTTGAACAGCTCATCCGAACACTTCCCATGATACAAGTTGTACGGTACACAAAGCGAAGCAACGTCTCTTCGTGTTCAAAGCGAGTCCAGTCGAGCGGAGATCACTGGGTCGCCGATATATCAGATATTCTTTTCCTAGGTTTGCCATTCGGATATCCGGTTGTTGTACTTTAAGTCCTTAATAGTTGCATTGGTTCCATTTTATACAACGTAGGAAGGTATACAGGCATAAGGCCCACCTGACAAGTAAAGCAGTAACTGTAGCCTGTAAACGCTTGCAATACATTAAGTATCACTCGAACGATATCAGCTCTGCTGCTAACACAGCATCTCTTTAAGAGCTGATCTCACTCACACGCAGGAACACAACACACTACAGGAGTTGTTATTTGGCTGCGTTTACCTGTGAGGTGGAGGTACTTCCTCAGATGGGCTGATTTGCATATTCAGCAACTTGGATGATAATCTAGATTACAGATTATGCAAATTAGCTGGTCTCATGTAATGTAGTTGTTCATGGCAGTCAAAACGAAGATCAGTGACAGTGTTTCTTGTCATATTTCTGTGTATATATTACGACACCATTCACTGTAATTTCGCCGATAGTTTCCGTGGAATGTAGTATCCCTTCCATCCAAACTGATGCTTAAATTTATTTATATATATATATATATATACACTTAGTCTGGCCATAAATACTGTTACAATTAAAAATAAACAAAATATTACATTTGAATTTGGAATCTGTCATTTTTATATGATTTTTCATTGAGTTTTCTCATTTTGGCGCCAATACATTGTACAATATTTTGCGATATTAAAATGGAGTGGGATGATAAAGAGAACCGAATCGCTGTGATTGCATTACACAAAGAAGGTATGGAGCCAAATGCAGTTTTTAAAACTCTCCATACGCTTGGTATTAGTAAAATGTTTGTGTATGGGGCTATTAATAGGTACAATGAGACCTCCTCTGTTTGTGACATAAAAAGATCTGGCCGTCCACGTAGTGTTCGTACGAAAAAGATGGCCAAAGCAGTAAGGGAAAGAATTCGAAGAAATCCTGTCCGAAAGCAAAAGATTTTATCTCGGGAGATGAAGATAGCACCTAGAACCATGTCGCGTATTTTAAAAGATGACTTAGGACCTGCAGCCTATAAGAGACGTACTGGTCATTTCTTAACGGATAATTAAAAAAAGAAGAGGGTGGTAAAATCGAAACAACTACTGAAGCGGTACGCAAAGGAAGGTCACAGAAAAATTTTGTTTACGGTTGAGAAAACTTTTACAATTGAGCAACATTTTAAAAAACAAAATGACCGTATTTGTCCTCAAAGCTCTAAGGAAGTTTCCCAATTACTCGACAAAGTGCAACGTGGGCACTATCCGACTTCAGTGACGATTTAGTGGGGTATTAGCTATGAAGGAGTGACTGAGCCCTACTTTTGTGAAAAAGGTATCAAAACATCTGCACAAGTGTATCAAGATATCATTCTTGAGAAGGTAGTGAAGTCCCTTAACAACACCATGTTCAATAACCAAGAATGGTTCTTCCAGCAAGACTCGGCGCCGGGTCATAAAGCTCGGTCTACGCAGTCTTGGTTGGAAACGAACGTTTCTGACTTCACCAAAGCTGAAGACTGGTCGTCGGTCGTCTAGTGCCGATTAAGATCGGCTGGATTATGATTTATGGTCAGTTTTAGAGAGTACGGCTTGCTCTAAACGCCATGATAATTTGGAGTCCCTAAAACAATCTGTACGATTGGCAGTGAAGAATTTTCCCATGGAAAGAGTGCGTGCTTCTATTGATAACTAGCCTCAACGTTTAAAGGACTGTATGGCAGCCAATGGAGACCACTTCGAATAAGCTTTTTATATTTTAAATTGTTTTATCTTTATGTATTAAACTAACACACTGTAAAAGAAATAAATATTATTTGCAATAGATATTTTTTTTTATTTTTATTTGTGTCAGTATTTATGGCAAGACTAGGTATATATATAATATTTAGAAGGTACCTGCTCCCCTATATGCCATTGTTTTGGACACATCGCTGTATCATACTAGACAATTCTTCACCTCCGGTGTGAAATAATTTCTGTTCCACTGAACGTTCGTTGGAAGACTGTTTTATTTATCGTATTTTCTAACGCATGGCGGACTTGATGCAAAGTGGTTACTGTAGCCAACGTTTGATTAGTGTTGTAAGCGTTCTGTCAAGCGATGTTAAATACCTAGAAGTAGCTGGATACAAAAGATTTAAATGAAACATTCACATGAACATTAACTTCAGCATGCATAGAAATTGTTTATAGAAAAACATGGGTGTCAAAACCCCGTTTCCAAGCCGCGTGGCGCTACTATAACTTATTGCTGCATTAGTATTGTTTATTAATTAATGGCGGGTAAGATGTCCCGAAACCATAAAGACTAATCTGCTGCGAAGTCATTGAAGAATTTCCCATCATACCCCTTGCAGTAATGAGAATTACATTTTATGCATTTTGGAGGTAAACAGGTACAGTTCATAATTATTGGGGCTGAGGCCATCATAACCATCATTTTCTTTTTAGCGATATCCCGTTTTGTAGTCTACCTAAGTCTAAGGGTTTGATGAAGATACTGATTTTAGAGGCTAGCATAACAATATACAGGAGTAAACTGGCTCATCTATGAAATAGACATGACTTGTACATTAGGCATTACGAGTAATATGAGACTACAACACACTCAAAATAATGAAGGAAATGAGCAGCGACAAAATCCAGCCAAAGAATATCTTCAAAGGGAACTGTATGATAAGTGTAAGAGATTGGGGAGCATCAAAACAGCACGCTTAAGAAAATACTTCCGACTCACAGACGACGGCGGCCAAATAACAACTCTTTGGATGTTTGTAGTGTACTTGCGAGTGAGTGAGATTTGGAAGCTGAGAAATTGCTGTGTTTATAAACTCTTTTCTTACATCATCGTTGCGAACGCGGTCAACAAGCGTTGCGCACAAATTTTGCGTAATGCTTGCATGTCGACCGCATTTATTCTACTTTCATGTTCTCTCTGCTATATCCAGCTTTCGTTTCCATAAGTTAGTGTTGCCATTAGCGTTGTGTACAGCGAGCTGTGCCTTCTGACTTAGGTTTTGACTGCCTAAAAGCTTTCCTAACTCTACATTCTCACTATTCCCTGCATTCATCTTTACTGCTTCCATCCCCATTGAAAGCTCTTTCAAAATATATAATCTCATTCATTTGTTCTAACTCTGCATCATCAACTATTGCATACAACTACGCCATGAACTTTCGATTATTATCTACAAATTAGTAGTTTGTGTATTTTGATGTTTAATCACAGCAATGCCGCTTAACCCAAGTGGATGAAATTTAGTACATACCCATATGTTAATAACCTGGAATGCAAGCTACTCTTTATTGAACTACAACCAACCTTGTCTAAACAATATTTTTACGCAAACATCAGTGAGTACGTAATTAAATAACATGATAATTACCTACCTCTGCTAATAAAAATTGTTAATATGCGCACTCATAATAACTAAAATATAACTATTCAAGGACAAAGTGTCATAATAATATATATTAGTAACAATAATATTAATTTGCACCGAAGGAATGTTTATTTGGTAACTATTGTCTGAAATTAATATCTCGGCAACTACGTAACGCGACCATGTTTGATCAATCTCTGAGGGACTTTATTTACTCATGACGCGACGCGACACGTACGATATCGAATCGATTCTTGATTTGAATTGTACAATGGCAATAATTCGTAATATTTAGGACTTGAAATATAATACAGTCCTGCTAAAGGATTTAAGAATAGGTCAACAGTATTTAATTTGCTGATTAAGTCACACGTCTTTCAACAATAATTGCTTTTACGTGTGGGTTTCCTTACAATGTTTTCCTTCACCTTTATTATTTTTATTTCATCTATCTATAACTTTACGCCAAATCCCTTGCGGGGTAAGCATCGATTACGGAGCGCCACATGACTCTTTACAAACCTCGCTTGCTTCTATAGCATTGCTCGTCTTATGCATGCTGGCTAGTTTCTAAGGCTCCTGACATCACCTTTTGATAAAACACGATCAATTGGTCATGGTAGGTAAGCCTTGCCCTTCCTCGGCTCCTACATCCTTCTACTTTAGCGTTGTATATCTGTTTCGTAATTCTTTCTTCCTGCATTCTTTCTATATGTCTGAACCAACGGAGCATACATCTTCTTATTTTAACACCGACACTCTGTTTCAGATCAGCTCTGTTTCTAACATCATCATTGCGAATATGGTATACACGTATACGGCGTTAAGCCACAAATTTTGCGAATCTTAACCGCGTTTATTCTACTTTCATGCTCTCTCTGCCATACCCAGCTCTCGCTTCCCTAAGTAAGTAAGCTTATTTCATCTGCTGCACTTATTATTCTAGACACAAGTTCATCGCGTTTTAACACGGGTGATACATTGTAAACTATGATATGACAAATGAAGAATAATTTTATGTACAGCATATCTTTGTAATTACAATAATATACAAATACATAGTCTGTATACACATACACTACTTAGATATAATAGATGATGTTTCCTAGAAAAATGGCGATTTGAAAACATGAAGAAATCAGTTGGCAACGTCGTCAGCGACTGCCAAAAACACGGTGACATTCATCAATTTTAACTCTTAGGAGGGCGCTGTTATGTAGATGCCAATGCTTCACATGCCATCGAATGACGTACTCAGTGGCAGATCTGCAATAGGAGATAATTTTCTAGGACTATACTAGTCAATCCTGGCCAAAACAAAAAAACTCATAACTTTACTGAACAAGAAACAACATCTAAACAATTATATACCTAGCACAAATTATTTGTGATCTATATATCATAGAAATAATAGTTATATATATATATATTAATAAACGTGTACCAAATAATACTAATAAAAACAGTAAGTGCCATTTTTCTCGTCGTTGTGTCATCGGCTTCAATTTCTGTGTCATTTTGATGGTAGTCACATCACAGGAAACTACGTACAAAGAACGTTCAATGAAAATGTCACTATCACTACTTCATAACATTGAAAGGTTCGTAGTGTAAATTGAAATCAGACCCAAGAGATTGACACTTCACCGAGGATATCCCGGACGTGAGCCTGCACAAGATTACAATGGCGCTTATCAGAGCCCTAGGTGACGACCAAATCACATCTGAAGTCTGAAAGCGGGTTTCCACCCGCTCCAACCTATACTTAGGGTCCTTCACAAACTATTAAATTCCGATATGTTCAAGGACAAAGCGCCACAGGCACGGGGCAGAAGCTGGGTGGCAGTGGCGAAGAGTCCATATAACCCGATTCCCATCGGCTTCCCTTACGAAAAATCTAATCTATGGGCCAACGACATTTTTAGTTTGTTATATTTATCACTCACTTTGAATAGTTTGAATTGACTAAACGCCTTAAAAAATTTAAATAGCAATTGTCAAATTGCAAGCCGAAAAATACCGGGTTACTTCTTCATACTAAAATATCTCATACAGAGCATCTATCCCTTTCGTTTCTATGAACTGACTACTATTACTGCTACTCGTTCCGTCTCGTTTTAGCACGCGAAAACAGTACACAAAACAACTCGGTGAATACCGGCTTGTGACATAGTAAGATAATTAGCAACGTGCAAGTGTAAGCGAGAAAGATCATTTATGAAGTAATAGTGCCTATAAAGATTCTAAATTATGAATGAATGTAGCGCCTTAAAATTGTTACTGGCGAGTAATATATTTTATTTGGCAGGATTTATTGCAATGATTCTAAATTAAGAATGATTTTAGCGGCATAAAATCGTGACAGGCGCGTAATACATTTTATTTGCCTTGATTTTATACATGGCGGATAGTGCGTACTGCGTATGAGTATGTAGCGCGAAACTTTAGTTTTGTTGAATTTGTTTTTTGTCAATTTCTTGTCAATTTTATTTGTTTTTAGTGCTGAAGTGTGGTGAGTGAGTTGTTTTTGATTGGGTTGTACCGACCGTCGTATAGTCGTTTCGTTGGTTCGTTATGGCATTAATTCATGAAACTGTTGTCTAACAGAATATTTACTGTCGAAGGAAACTTCGTTTTCAAAACTATTTTTACAACAGTGTTTCATCTTATTTTGCTAAAAAGAACAGACGAATTGCTTTAGAATATAAATAAGTGCTAGGTCGTCGTAGTGGTCGTAGGTGGTCGTTTTTTTTATAGTCATCGTGTCTTTTGTTAACTTGTTAATTTAATTTTTTTACTAGCAAGGTTCGAAATATTACAAAGTAACCAAGCATTTATCAAGACTAAAGAACGCATGCACGCATACTATTTTAACTCAAAAGGCTTAATAATATATTAAGGGTATTATCATACTTGAAAGACTGTTACTCGTATATAAACAGCTTCCATGCATGATGAATATATTCCTATATTTTTGCATCATGGAGCGGGCAGCATTTGGTGAGTGAATTCTTTATACTCCGGCTTCCCTTCTGAAAATTTCCACCCTTCGCCACTGCTGGGTGGTGTTGTTTTTCAACAAGGGTGATAAATCCTTATTGAAATACTATAAGTATATCTTTCTTCTAAGCCATGTCTTTAAGCTGTTTTCGAGAGTCATCACGAATTATCTTATACGCAGGTATGATGACTTCCAGCCTGCCGAACACGCCGGTTTCCGAAAAGGCTTCTCAATCATTGACCATATATCTGTATCTGTTCTTTCAATCAGAGCGAGACAGATTAAGTAAAGAGTGGTTAGAAGTCGATCATCCTGTTGCGCAATTTTTAACAGGGCATAGAAACTTTAGGGGGAAGCTCTTTTCGTTTAGACTTGTGTTATCGCCTATATGTGAGTGTTCTACGACAAATCATGAATTCGAGCAAACAGCACATCATGTTCTCAGGGAGTGCGATCTCTGGTATCGGGAGCGGGATGATATGTTAAATTCCTTGCGTGTCACATCCGGGGTAGTATACTATTCTGATTTGGTGGCAACAAGGGAGAATTATCAGGCGTTTAGGCGGTTCTGCAATCTATAGTATTGGAATCGATGTGTTAGGTAACAACTCACAGTTTAGGTCCCAATAGTGTTAGATATTTGATAATCCGTGGTGCACGGCAGTTGAGCTTCACTTGACTAGCCATCTCTTTGAGGTTTTAAATGCCTTATTTATCATATTGCTGTCTCTCACTTTGCCAAAAGGTGAAGTCGATTCCAAAAACTCCTACTCCTACAAATTTCCTCTGATTAAATTCGTTGTGAGTACCAAGGCAGCTGTAGTTTAACCCCCGGGACAGGAATGGACTTCACTGTTCATTGCCTTTTTGGTGATCGCCGCTGTTAATTCTGGCTACACAGGAGACATAGTGGTGGGTATGAGTGGTGGACCTGTCCCTTACCATATTACCTACATACCCTGCGGCAGGTTTTAAAGAAGACCGAAGAGTATAACCGGCAACTATGCTTAGAGTTTGCAGACTATGAGAAGTTTTGAAGAAGAACTGATTTCTGGTTCATAGCCAGATGCTTCTCCACGATGTTACTGCCGTTTAGAAATCCACCATGTGTTTCCCAAAGAAATCCATCGGATTTCACGTTCATTTAACTTTTAATATTTTATCCGTCCATTTTAGCTGCTAAGCCGATCAAACTAGTGGCCTCATAGTTGGCACGGTTCATGCGTAATCCTTTGCCTTTATACAAAGGCATGATGACTGCCCGTCTCCAATCAATCGGAATACTGCCGATTTTCCTGACACATTCACAATGACAGTGTCTCGAACATAAATATACATTTCTCTTAAATATTTTTCCTCCTACTAGACCATTCTAACACTTCCTGAGTATTAGCAAGAATGCCACCAGCTTTAGACTTTATCTTGTCCATTCTGGATACTGACGAACTACCCCGAAACTTCTTTACCTCTCCTAAGAAGTTTGGTTTTCGCCTCGAATGATTATGATGATGAATGTATACTGTCAAGTGGCAACGAGGTGTGATCGTAGAGAAATTTTATGTCTTGAGGTTAGATACTGAAGCAATAAAAAAATAACCGGTCGCCTATATATAGGACAGCACGAATAACGTCACTTGACTGAGGAAGTATCTTTATGTCGCAATAAACCCCAGCCAAATAACGCCTCCCTCGATGGTTGTTGCGTTTCTGCAACTGAGCGAAGTCACCAGCACGCTCCTGTGGTGATTGTGTTAGCAAGTGGGGTGGCAATACTTTTTGCATTGTAAGCATTCATTAATTGTTAAGTGATTGCTATGGTAACCACTTAAGAATTGATGGGGCGTATGCTCGTATGCCTCCCGGCGGCGATGTATAAACGAAATGGAAATTTATTGAGGTTTGGGTTTGTATCTATCACTTAACCCTTCGAAACCCGGGTGGTCGAATACGACCGCGAAATGTATGGGGAAACGTATATAACGGGTTCTGACTGCTCGAGGACACAATGAAAACATAATGTAGCTGCGAATAAATGATTATATTTATATATACCTATGAGGTTCTAAATATCACTTTATTATCTACATCTCCGAATCTATATCTACATTATTTTTTCACTTGTAAATATCAGGACCTAAACGTGGGTAGCGACTTGTCACTTCCCTAGTTCAAAATGTGTCGAAGAGTAATGAAATCAAGTGGCCCTAGGAGCGCCGTCTTAAATTAAATCAACTTTAATTATCACCGCCGCCGTACACCGAGAAGGGAGCCTGGGGGCTTAGCCATCGTCGCGTTGGAGCGCTAGAGGTAGCCCGAGACCGATCGTCACCTTACCTTTAATATAATATACTCGTACATTAACTCTAGTTATAAGCACTTGAAATGCAACACGCTTTTGTACTTTCGCCTTATTCTAAAAGACGTGGTCCGGTTGCGTCTTTCCTGAAAATGTGCATTTCTTTCCATTTCTTCATATCAACTGATACTCATCACAGGGATTCAACAGAGGTTCTTGATTTTATACAACGTCTGTTATATGTGCATATATCACTCGCGCGTAGCCGCCATTGCTTTTAATATATAAACTTCTTAGGAGCTTACTGGTGACCTCCGTCACTCAAAGGAGCTTACCGGTAACCTTGAACACAAGAACTCTCCGGGGCCTTTTTCAGAATACTCCGACTCTGACATCCTATTCAGTTTTATAGCGGTTTGGTGGAGGCCAGTGTATTCAAGCAGCCCGAAGACACTGCCTTACACTTTTTATACCACTAAGGTGGCAAACAAGCGCAAGGCCTGCCTGATGGTAAGCAGTTACCATAGCCTATGGGCATTTGCAACACCAAGGGTGTTGTTACTCTTGCGTTGCCGAACCTGCAAAAACCTTCTCGCGTCTTTCTTGAAGAACCCTATGCTGTATAGGAAAAACCTCGTGAGGGGAGCTCATTCCACAATTTTAGAGTTCTCGGTAAAAAAAACTTCTCTGGAACCGCACAGTATGGGACCATTGCGACTTCAGTCTATGAGCTCTCCCACTCCCAGCCGTCGGCGAGAGGTTCGATTGTGAAATTAGGCTGTTGGCATTATGTCGAACAACTCCTCGGAACACAACCCATTGTACAATCAATAGAACATGCAAAGGGAAGCAAAATCTCTCCTTAAACTCAAGGGCTCAATGCCGTGTGTGAGTTTAGGATCATCAACGATCCACACAGCCCGTTTTTGCATCGAGTCACAAAGCCCTAGCTGGTATCCAGGTGTCTCCGTCCAATGGTGACTACAGTACTCCATATGCGGTCCGACTTGTGATTTATATAATACTAGCTGTGCCCGCGAATTCGTGCGCGCGGAATAGTTTTTTTTTAAATTATTTATTTATATTAATTAAAATAAATAAAATTTCTAAAATAAAGGTAGCCTAAGTTACTCCTTATTACATCAGCTATCTGCCAGTGAAAGTCCCGTCAAAATCGGTCCAGCCGTTTCAGAGATTAGCCGAAACAAACAGATAGACAGACAAAAATTGTAAAAATATTCATTTTGGTATATGTACCGTGTATACATCCATATGCATTTAGTAAAAAGCGGTTATTTTAATATTACAAACAGACACTCCAATTTTATTAATCTGTATAGATGTATAGATGAGTCTTTGCCCCGAGCTGAAGTACTGTTTGTCTCTGTTGAGCACACCAAGTACCTTAAACGCCAGCTTGACCTTCTCTTCCAGGTGACTGCGGCACTGAACTGTACATCGCTGGAGATCTCGGTACCGAGAATCCCAAAGCTCTCGGCAATGGTAAGTGGCGTGTTTTGGAAATATCCACAGCATTTGCTGTGCCCATTTGGGCATTTGGACAGCCACACCGATTTCCAATCATGAAAGGCCTTTAAAAATTAAATGTATGTTATATTGATTTATTGCAATATACTCGTACTTAATTCAATTTCGTAACTTTAAATTTTAAATAATTTCAAATTAATAACATAAGCCGTATTTTTATGAATCTATGGGAAAAATTTGATATCAAATCGTGAAGATTAAGTTCCTATTGCACTTCCTAATTGGAATGGAGTGTGGTTCAAATTCAAGCGCACTCTGTTTATGGATGGGTTTCGAATCGAAAAGTTAGGGAATTAGAGATAAATAAACCCATAAATAAACCCATCCGTAAACATAGTGCGCTAGACGTGTTCGATTTTATCAAAATCGGTTTAGTTTTTAAATCAAAATGACAGGAAAAAATGTCTCTTTCAGTGATGTTCAAGGTAACTATTTTATTTTTATACTAATACGGTGGCAAATAAGCATACGATCTACCTAATGGTATGCAGTTACCGTAGCCTATGGACATTCGCATCACCAAGGGCGTACATTCATGCGTTGCCGACCCTGTAAAACCCACTATGTATGTACTTCATAGTCACTTCTTCTTGAAGAGCCCAATATAGCTATACTTCATTGGTGTAAACCCTTGGATGGGAGATTATTCCACAACTTGAGAGTTCTTGGGAGAAAATCTGTAATCGCATAGTACGCACGTACGATGCGGTACACAGCGTACACAGCGGACACGTACGTACTTTGCTCTGTTGAAAATACCTAGTATCCTGGACGCTGAAAAAAGAAGAAGAGACGTTCATTAAGCAAGCTGAGACGCTTACCAACTTTTTTCTTCCGTTTCATTGGAAAGATGATCGCGGATTAAGCCGAGACGGCGGTTACGTTGCTCATCCGTCTCATTGAATAGGGGTTTGGGAATCAAACGGAGAGACGGTGAGCACGTTGCTCATCGTTGGATAGACGCTCGCGAGCCACGCGGGTCTCGATACGTGTCGAGATCGAGACCCGCGTGGCTTGATCAAGCCGTGCGCGTTACGGCGAACAGTATATAACGGGCAGAAATTTTCTTTTCAAAAAAATAAAACACCGACTCTAAAAACATCCGCTATGAAAAAATGCACTAAAAGGTACAAAATAGTGTTTATTTGCACATAAATAGAAATTGGAAATATATTTTTAGACTACTTAGAATAAAATTAATTTCTTTAGGACAATAATATACAATTATTGTTATTTTTGGAGTCAGTGCCTTCCTAATCTTCTTATTATATTATAGATATATCTATCTATCTGTTGATGGCAGACTGGTATCTAATGAAATTGCAACCAAATGCAAATATAAATCCAGTTCTTTGTTTCAAATATATGTTGTGTAATGGAATAAATCATTATTGTTTGTTTCCTGTGGATACAATTTGAGGTTACTTATGTTAATAAAGGAGAATCTATTTTATATTAATAAAGAAAACGAATTTATACCACCAACGAGGAGGCACAATAGCCAGTCCCACTCTAAAGTCGACACAGAAGACAAAACATCACGTTTTAAAATATACGTCTAGCGGTGTGCACGCATCACCCAAAATCTTCTTTCTTGACTATGCTATCATTATGTTAAAATTCTTCAAAACTGTTCAATATTCTTTGAGTTAGTCGTTCCCAAAACACAGACACAGGAAATTTAAAAATTACTATTTTGGTTTCTATACAGATTAGAGGTCTGCTGCATCACTATATATTTTAGAAAATCGATCTTGCAATGATTTTATTATACTACATATTATTTATGCACATAAGTTAATTACTTCAATTTAAATGAATAGTTCGATATTCATTTAAATTGAAGTAATTAACCTATCTGTCTCTTTTATAGCATAAGTTGTGAGTAGATGCGGTACCTGGAAAGTGTATATAATTGTGAAAGTGTATATATCAAAATTTGTATTCCACTCTACGCTGCTAATTTTAGATTCCCTTTCTTAGTACCTATCTATCTCATTGAATGTAAATATTTTCAAAGGACGACAAGCCACCGTATCTAGGGTCTAACGCTAAAGTTCCTTCGGTCAAATGACAACAGTGCTAAATATATCAGTGACCTTTGTAACATTTTTATTGCTGTTCCATTCCTAAATGTACCGTGCATTTAGTTTTATTTCAGATCTATATATCTATATCCTACCAACATCCTTGCGGAGTAGGCTGAGACCAATGAGCGTGACATGTTTCGGCCCTTATACACAGCTTTTGCTTCTTTCCGTGCCCATTCACCGGTTTTTGAGGTTCCTGATATCATCTTCTGATAAAACGCGTCCGATATATATGCATGTAATCATATGCATACATATCGGACAAAGTTTGATATATACACTTTCACAATTATATATACTTTCCAGGTACCGCATCTACTCACAACTTATGCTATAAAAGACACAGGTAGGTTAATTACTTCAATTTAAATAAATAGCTCGATATGTATAAATAATATGTGATATAATAAAATCATTGCAGGATCCATTTTCTGAAATATGTAGTGATGCAGCAGACCTCTAATCGGTATAGAAACCAAAATAGTCATTTTTAAATTTCCTGTGTCTGTGTTTTGGGAACGACTAACCCAAAGAATATTGAACAGATTTTGGAGAATTTTAATATAATGATAGCATATTCAAGAAAGAAGATTTTGGGTGATAGATGCACAACGCTGGACGTATATTTTCTTCTTATGTGTCGACTTTTGAGTGGAACTGACTTTTGTGCGTCCTCATTGTTGGTATGAATTCGTTTTCTTTATTAATATAAAGTCAACTCTTCTTTATTAACATAAGTAAACTCAAATTGTAACCATAGGAAATAAATAATAATGATTTATTAGATTACACAAAGCTTCATTTTTGTGAAAAAGTAGTGAGACTTCAGCCAAAGTGTATCAAGAGACTGTTTTAGGTCGTGTTGTGAAACCTTTCAGCAATACACTTTTTAAAAATGTACCGTGGACTTTCCAGCAGGACTCTGCACTTGGTCACAAAGCACGAACTACCCTAGCCTGGCTCGAAACCAACGTTCTGGACTTTAAAAGAGCTGAAGAGCTCGTCCAGCCCTGATCTGAACTCCTTAAGCAAGTTTCCAAGCAGTGGCCAAATTGCCATGGAAACAGTGCGTAAATCTATAGATTCATCGTGTGGCCAGACAGATTAAAGGCTTGTATCAAAGCCAAAGTTGGCAATTTCGAATAGATTTTTTTTTTTAATTTTTGCTGAGACTCACAAATATGTACATATAAGTATTATTAAGATTACATTACTTCATAAAAAAATTAATGTATTATATTCATTTGTAACAGAACTTATGGCCGAACTGGGTATATTCTTTTAATACATTTCACACATTCCACGTGGCTACATGACATTTAGCTCTTCCCAACCAGCCGCTACGTGAAGGGTGGCGGCCTTCTTTGTCGTATGTACTTACTAAACTGGAAACCGACGGGAACAATAATCCTATATAAAATTAAAGTTAATGTATGTATGTATATCTCCCTTGCGGGGTAGGCAGAGAGAACCGAGCGCCATAAGACGTGGTCCTTACATGCTTCACTCGCTTTTGTGACATTCATAGTGAAAGAACATTCATAGTGTGAAGAGTGGCGGCCTTGTTTGTCGTATGTACTTACTAAGCTGGAACAATAATCCTATATAAAATTAAAGTTAAAGCAAATAGTAATCGACTTATTTTGACTTTGTCATATATTGTTTTGAGTATTAAGAGTAAATTACTAAATATAAAAAGATATATTAGATATACAGTAATATGTTGCATTTAACCCAATATTTAGGTACAATGAGTACAACCTGAGTACACAACAAAATTGTACAGAAAGCAGTCAGTTGTGAAGTATTGGTAAAGGGTTCAATGAAATTAACGTCCATGGTCATGCCAATAAATATTGAACACTACTTAGTTATTGAATTTCCATTGTTTTTTATTATTACTAAAAATACTTACTCATGTATGGGATTATAGAATGTACTACACTATGACCAATTTAAAAAGATGTGATAAGATCACTCTAAATATTCATTTCATAAATGAAAGCCAGTAATGATGCATAGGTAATTTTTGCTTAGGTTTTAAATTAGGAAAATGTTTAAATTTATGATAAATTAATAATATATAGATCAGTTTATTCTGACATTTTACATAGATATTTATCATTACATATATAATTTTTCTACACGTGTATATGCTCTGAACTCCTCCTGAACGGCTGGGCCAGTTTTTTGATGTATATGTTTGTGTGTGAATAAGTGCGTCATGAGGATGGTTTATATTCACAAATGACTTGCTAGGTGGCGCTGCATTTAGGTTTTAGCATTTTTTACTTTCGGATAAGATGTCTGCCGAGTTCTTTAGTATCACTATATAAACAGAAGGTACAAAAATACGATTGCCTGACTCGTCAACCCAGAGACTAAGATACTAAAGTTAGAAACGGGAAATTTGGTAAGTAGTTTTGTTTTATGACTGAGCCAAGCTATAATTGAAACAATTTATAAAGTCGTATTAAAAAAAATGATTTCATCGACCAAGTAAACAAAGAATTGATTTGATTGACCAAAGAAAAATTTTAATTCTCTCAGTTATCGATTTTCCAAACATACCTGATTACTTCGCAATACCATCCTAGTATTGCGACTATTATAATGTGTTGAAGTAAAAGTAACACAAGTGCAGCACCTACACTAATGGAACACATTCCTCGCATTACTCAATTCAAGAGACTACAATTTATTAAAATTTAATTTGAGATCGCCATCAATAAATGCTAAATTCTACATACCAAATGTAGAGATTGAATTCAGAAATCACGTACCTTGCAACATGTTGATCTAATGAGATCGGGGAAGGCATAAAATCAGTATTTACTACGACATAAAATGCTTAGAAAAATATGAACTGTGCACTATAATTATATATTATTTACATCCAAAATAAGGGAAGTCTGCTCTACATTATTTTGGTTCTTTCTTCTTTTTCTTCTTTTATCTACTCGTACTTTACGGCGGCTACTCATAAACTATAATATCATGTAACATTTATTTAAAAATATATATTATATAAGTAGAAATACAAAAGAAACATAGAAAAGGAGAAAATTGAGTTTTAGTCGAATACAGCCAAAACATGGACTTCATTAATTTATAGACTTTCATAGCGAAATGAAAAATTTCATCTAAAATGAGTAGTTAACAGGTAAACAAAAGAACAAATGGTAGCATCTCTCCTTCATGAGAAATCATAGATAAGTAATATTTTTTTATATGCGTTTTTTTTTTAAACTAATTTTAACTTTGAATTTGGGTACAAAGTCCTTTATTTCGTACGTAATTTGTTCTTATCAATGTTGTTAACTGCTACAGCAAAACTATAAAGTTAATTGTAAGTTTTCGATGACGTAAAATATCCAAATGAATGCTTTTTTATTATTGAGAACGAAGCAGATTGAAGATAGATGTCTCATTTTATATAAAGTTGTGCAAATTAGAGACCTTGTATTCGTGTATTTAAAACACTCTTTTAAAAATACTCCAAGTTTGTAGCTTTGACTTTTAACTTAGGCTTAAGTATGAGGTACCTACCGCTTACCTACGCGACAACAGTCAAATCCGAAATGTCAGTGGCCAGGAGTTAAGCATAATGTTTTCAATTAAGAACTGTACATTTTTTTTTAAATATTCTCGTTATCGTCGTGAACGTATGTATGCATATCTTCACACCAAGTCCCTTGCTTCTTTCTTGCTACTTCACTCGCTTCTGTGACATTCATAGCTCTTTTCATGCACGCTCGCCGGTTCCTGGAGCTCCTGACGTCACCTTCTGATAAAACACGACCAATTTGTTCATGGTAGGTAAGTCTCGGTCTTCCTCGGCTCCTACATCCTTTCACTTTTGCATTGTATATCTGTTTCGTTATTCTTTCGTCCCGCATTCTTTCTACATGTCCGAAACAACGGAGCATGCCCTTTCTTATCTTAACACCGACACTCTCTTTCAGACCAACTCTTTCTTTCACGTCTTCATTACGAACGCGGTCAGCAAGCGTTATGCCACAAATTTTGCGCAATGCTCTCACCTGACCGCATTTATTCTACTTTCATGTTCTTTCTGCCCTACCCGGCTCTCACTTCCATAAGTTAGCGTTGGGATTAGCACCGCGTTGTGCACAGCGTGCCGTGCCTTAGATTTCGGCTTACTAGAAGTTTACCTAACGCTCCATTCACCCTTTCCCCGGCACTCACTCATCTCTCCACATTAGCGGTGTACCTTCCATTGCTGCTAAAAGCACTTCCAAGATATACAATCTCATTCACTTGCTCCAACACTACATCATCAACCATAATCCTAATGTTCGTTCTGGTTGTCTCTCTTTCAAATACCATTATCTTGGTTTTCTTCGCATTCAATTGTAAGCCTTTCTTCATACAATCATCTTTCATTGTTGTAACTAGTGTTTGCAGTTCGGATGGTGATTCTGCTATTAGTACCGCGTCGTCTGCATAAAGCAGGCAGTTGACCACTGAGTCACCCATTCGCATTCCCACATTCATATTTCCTATTCTCTGAAGTCAACTGTCCAGATACAGGACGAACAGCCGAGCCGACAGCACGCATCCCTGTCTCTCACCAATATTGACATCAAACCAGGGCGACAAGCTGCCGTCCACCCGCATACATGCTGTACAATCCTCATAAGTGGATTGCACAGCACGGAGTAGGTCACCGTCAACCCCATATCTGGGCAAAATTTTCCAGAGATTCTTTCGCACGACCCTATTAAATGCTTTCTCAAAGTCCACAAAACCGCAGAAACCTTCTGGTCCAAAGCCAGATGCTTCTCTACGATGTTGCGGAGTGAAAAAACTTAATCCGTACATCCTCTGCCGCTTCAAAATCCACCCTATGCTTCCCAAAGCATTCCATCGGATTTCACCCTCATTCTCCTTTCAATGATTTTTCCATACACTTTAGCTGCTAAGCTGATCAAACTGATGGCCCTATAGTTGGCGCAGTCTATACGTGAGCCCTTGCCTTTATACAAGGGCGTCGAGGTTATCATCGTCGCATGTATAAATAAGGATAGTGGTAATAAGACAAAATAGTTAAATGTGCAAGTAATCTCTAAGTGCTAGTTTAATTCAATATTAGCACTATTTTAATGACTAACATTATTATTTGATAACATATTCGTAAAATAGAATATTTCAAAGTGACTCTTATTTTGGGGCTCTACATTTCATCACAGAAGCCTATAAAAACTCATTAATGCCGTCAAAGAGAAAGCCTCGGAGGGACGAAATTTGATTGTGCTATTAATTCGCAGTATTTTAATTTGATGAGTAAAAAATAAGGCGAACCAGAACGATGTAAGTTAAAGTCAAGGCTCAATAATTGGTTATGGCAAAATTCCGAAGCATAATGCAGCGAGCACACTCTATACGGCAGAATGTGTGAGTTTAATTAGAAATTCCTAAAGAACATAGTATCAATATTCTCTATATCAAAGACACTACAAAGTTCCATCAAACAATTTATTACTCCATAATATAATGTTAGTATAAATAGTATGACATACTATTTGATTAAGTTTACAAGCTAAAATTTGTGTGAGGTTACAAAGCCCGCTAAAATTAGCATCACTACATTCCGTCGAAGGAAACACCAATAAATAATGTAACGTTTTTATTGAACGCAATTTATACCGTATCTATTACATCGCCTACGAATTATGTATATCCTAATAGAGATCAATTGGGACATAAAAATATACATAATTATAAAATATGTTTAATCACTACACTGTACACAGATGATAATTATTTAGAAATTAAACATCTATTTAATAGCATAGACCTGCAATGCTTACATCTAAATACTCGTAGTTTGTAGGTAAGTAATATTTAAAAATGCAGATTATAAAATTAATGCTTACATATTTTTATATAATTTGGCACAAACAAATGCCTAGTTACGGTAAAATAAATTTTAACTAAATACCTTGCGACTAAAAAGCTCCTCTTAAGAATAACAATAGTAGAAAAATATTTAAATACTAATAGAAAAGAGAGATAGTATGACAGAGCAAAGCTGTTTTCACTACTAACATGGCGTTACGACAAATTTGTTGGTGAATGTCGAGCTGGATGACATCCACCACAAATGCACTAATACACCATCATCTTAATCACATCGAATAATAAATAACGTACTTACATGATTCATATTACCTGCGTATGTAATTTGGAACATTTAATTACATTAGTGTATTTCAAAATTAATAATGATGAAAAGAGAATTTAGTAGAAGGCCATTGTGGTTACATCGTTCAATACGCTCTAAATGCTATTTTGCTTAGTAGTGAATATGAATGATGGAACGATTTTACTAATAGCTGAAGAGCTAGCACATATTTTTGACTAAAAACTTGAGGTACTTTAGAATACACGTACTCGTAGTATGATTACATTTTTTTGCGAATGTGGGAATATGAAACTTAAAACCTGTAAGTAGTCAGAATGTCTTTTTTAATTTTTAATAATTTAGACGCAGATAGATGAAAAAAATATAATTATGATTTAAACGGTACCATGTAATTTAAAAATACACGTATATTTTATTTACAAATAAATGCATTTGAGGCGAATTGACATAATTGTAGTTATACATGCATTCTATAACAGTGTGGTATGTAAAATGACAGGCCTTTTTGACGGGTATTGAATAGAGAAGAAAATAAATTGACAATTACTATTCACATATTGTGTACGTTATATTCACACATTCGTAAAGAATGCTCTACGAGTTTTTTAAAGTGCCGCAAGTTATGTCCTGAGGTAGCTCTCAGGACATAATAATTTACAATTTTGTCAACAATACTCGTATATTATAAACTATACTTATTATTATCCAATTACGTTGTGATTGATAGCAATATTAATATGGGTGAACCGATTTAGTGTTTTTTGAAAGTTATGTTCAGTATATGCAGCACTGCCCCAGCAGGTAGTGTGAACAGCTTGCAACGGAAGGGTGTAATCAGTGTAGGTAGCTCTAATTGTCGTAGCGGGATGATGCAGATTTCGCCCAGAATCCTACAAGGACAAAATAAATAATGTTACATCTTTGTTTAAATAAAAAATATAAAGAACTTCTTTGACAAGTTGCGAAGATTTCTCATTTTAAAGTGTAAATCGATTTAATTATGAATTGCTAAAAAATTGTCTATACACCTAATATAAAGCGGGTACCGTAGCCTATTAACGCTTGCGATATATATCACTCGCGCGATGCCTCCTCTGCTGCTAACAGAGCAACTCCTTGGGAGCTTACTGGTAACCTCACTCACACGCAGGAACACAACAACCCTCTAGGGAGTTGTAATTTGGCCGCGGTTTTCTGTGAGGTGGAGGTACTTCTCCAGACGGGCTGCTTTGATGCACCCTACCTCTCTTAAAACATCCAGACCAAGACAAACAGACATGTTCGTGCACACAAATGTTTGCCTTGTGTGGGAATCGAACCCACGAGCGTTGGTGTCAATGTCGCGTCATTCACAACTGAGCCACCGAGCTCGGCAAAAAGGCACTTCGAAAATAGTGTTTGTAAAAAGGATATTTAGAAGCGTTCAATATCTTACTGAAATGATTTAGCGTCGTCAATTATTATATATTCTTTTTTCTTAAAATAGAATACATTCTGTGTACTAAGTATCGGGAATTTGTCAATAAAACAAAAAATACAAATTATTCATCTAAATTTATTTTATCGCCTTCAAAGTAGGCCCCATCGCTTGCAATACAACATCTCCACCGCTTCACCCAGTCTTCCATACATTTTTCATAGGCTATTTGCGGTATGGCCTTTAGCTCATTCAGCGAATTTTCTTTTATGGCTTCTATCGACTCAAAACGTTTTCCTCGAAGTGGTAATTTTAACTTGGGAAATAAAAAAAAGTCAGACGGAGCCATATCAGGTGAATACGGTGCTTGGTCGAGAACTTTTGTTGAATTTTTCGCTAAAAACTCTTTCACTATAATGGCTGTGTGTGATGGTGCATTATCATGGTGCAGCATCCATGAGTTGTGTTGCCACAAATCTGGACGTTTTCGGCGGATACTCTCACGCAAACGCTTCATGACGCCTAAATAATATTCTTTATTCACTGTTTCTCCCTCTGGAAGGAATTCGGAGTGAACCACACCACGGTAGTCAAAAAAAAACTGTCAGCATCACCTTGATTTTGGAGCGACTTTGCCGCGGTTTTTTGGGTTTCGGCTCGTTTTCGAGACGCCATTCTGAAGACTGTTGGCTTGTTTGCATGTCGTACTCATAAACCCATGTCTCGTCGCCAGTTATTATACGTTTCATAAAGGTCGGATCCGTAGAAGCTCGGGAAACCATGTCTTCAGCGACATGCTTTCGCTGCGCTTTTTGAACAAAATTGAGCTCTTTTGGAACTAGTCGAGCGGCGACGCGTTTCATGCCTAAAATGTCAATGAGAATGTTGTGGACGGACTTAAAAGATATGTTCACCTCACTAGCCAACTCTCTCAGACTCATACGTCGATTTTCGAGCACTAGCTTCTTGATTCTGTCGATGTTTTCTCTGGTCGTAGCGGTTGAAGGTCTACCAGAACGAGGCAAGTCTACTACTACTTCTCGGCCTTCTTTAAAAGCCTTATACCATTCATAAGCCCTTGTTTTCGATATACACGATTCGCCGTAGGTATTTCGCAACATTTTTAGTGATTCACCACATGAAATATCATTTGAAACACAAAATTTAAGGCACACTCTTTGTTCAACAATATTTTCCATTGTAAAAATCGCCGAGGACTCAAAACTATGACCAACAAAAAGTGTAGTTTAAAACAAATTAAATGACAGATCCCGCTCAAATTTTGCGCGCTAAATCAGTACAGTGCTACCAACATGCAGTAAAAAAATTAGAACGACCTCTTTTACGCGGGTCTTTTTATTGACATATTCCCGATACTTTTTACACAGAGTAGTACATGGTACATATTTAAAAAATATAATAGATTCGCATCTGCGACCAAACCTCGTTTTCCAACGTTTTGTAGGAAGAGCCTGTTAGCAACGGCCTGCCTCTGGTTCGCCTCGCGCATCTGCTTGCGCGCCACTTCCAGCAGCAGCCTCTGCCGTAGCACCTCCATCGGGTTGTTGATCGACAGCGAAGGCATCTTGCGCTTCGCACGCGTGTGCCCTTCGTTCAGCTCGCCAAGCTTCTGTATCAAGTTGAATTATTTTCACGATTTTGTTTATTTCGCAATAAAAGTTATGATATTTACTTTCTTATACATTTAGATTTTGCTTGTCATAAACAGATAATTTTAGTATTAGGTCCTTACGGATAAAATTGTCTATTTTAATACTGGTTGTTGTAAAGATCAATATCTTATTCATTCTACTTAGAATTCCAAATCAAATTTAGATTTATAATATAGCTATGATATTAATTAAAAAAAGATAGTTGTTCTTTTGTTGTAGCGCGTTTAACTTATCTTTAATATCGCCGTTTCTCTGATTATAAAAAAGTAAAAAAATGTGTTATTTTCAATACGGCTTCAATCGTAGCACCAACGCAATACAGGCGGAATGCAATAGCCACCACGTGTATAGACCGCGATGCGAGGTGCGTTTTTGGTTTGATTGCTTTCGTTCTAGAAATTTTGATCTCGATTGTGACAGATTGGACATGAAAATCGACTACAATTAAAATTGTTAAAGCCACAGTGAAAGTGGATTCTTCTCAAATCACATCATAGCTCCAGAATAGATACCTACTAATACTGACGTCAGAGATAACAGCAGCCTTCATATCATTTTATCACTTCAATTGAAGGCTGCTGTGAATGATTCAATAGATTCATTTACCTCAAATAGGAAAGTAGATAAAAGCTCTGAAACATCGTATGAACTCGCCGAGAAACAACAAGCTTGCCTTACTTGTTGAATGAAGGAATTATGAATCGCAGTGTCAGTTGTGACGAAACGTGGATTCTTTAAGACAATAGGATACGTTCATCGCACTGGTTGGATTCAGGGAGGCTGCCAGACCAAATGCTAATAGCAAATTGAGTAAACAGAAGTTGAGTATATGGTGTACGTATGCTGGCATTCTTTATTATAACATATTGAGACCTGGCACAACAATTACTGCACTATGAAGAACTGTAAATGATGAAGGATAAAGTTCGCTGACAAAAATCGTGTTTTGTAAATTACTCTGATACACTTCATTTTTATAACAATGGTCGTCCACCCATCGCACATCGGACCGTCACAAAACTACAGAACCTGCGCCTGGAAAATGCCCATCACCAGACCTGTCTCCAGCATTCTTCAATTAAAATGTACATCGATAAAAATGGTCAATACTACCACTAATTAAATGTGCGCTTGAAGAAACATGATTGATTTTAACACATGAAACGTCAATTTTATTGGTAAGGTACTAATAAAATATATTGAATGTTTTAGAGGTATATCGTACACATAGTGAATATCTACATTTCTTTTAATAATAAAATGTTGTGTTTGATTTAGCAAGCAAAACCTTTCGCATCGGCAAATTGTGTCACACAGAAACTAAATTATAGTTTTGTTTTAATTCTGGCAAACAGGCAAATCATCCGCCAGGTGATATTGTAGTGACAATTGAATAATAAATACATAATTCATGTAATTTAAGAAATAAAAAAAATATTTAAATTGTATGTACTCTGTGCTAGGCAAACCCCAAATAATAGTAATAATAATAACCCATTCATTTACACATTCTATTGTTTCATTTACAACAACATTGTAGTCAGTATTGTCAATTTTTGGAATTATTAGTAATAATATGTCATCTGCAAACAAAATGGTCTGAAAATTTGTTAATCTTGGTAAATCATTAATGTAAATTAAAACAAAAGGGGAGTCACAACGCTCACTTGCGGGACACCGCATTTGTTATTTATGAAAGAGGATTTGTGTGAAATCATCTCACTCTTAGCATTTAGTTTATATATTTCCATACACCTAATACCATATTTTTTATATTTTGACAAGAGTATTTTATGATCCACAAAATCGCCTTACTCATGTCAAAAAAAATCGGGAACTGGCGTTTTACAGTAAATATTTTCTGTTATACTTTTGACTAGCTGAAACCCGCGGCTTCGCACGCATGAGATTTGGGTTTTAGTAGCCTTTATTTCTCTATAGATCTCATTCCTTTCTGTTTAAAAAAAAAACAAAGTTCAGGGTCGTAGATGCAACCATAGAGCGATTCAATTTTCATACAGCGCCATCTATTGACCTTTACGGGAGACAACGTATATTTATTTTATTTTTATTGCTATAAAATACGTAGTTATTTAAAAAATACGTATTCTATGAAAATAATAAAAATAAAATTGCAAAGACCCTCGAAGGGGAAGATATTTCCCCCTAATTTTAACAATTTTTAATTTTTTACGCAGGAACCCTAAATATTTACGGGATAAAAAGTACCCTATATTCTGCTTTAAACAGTCCTCTACCTACCAGAGAAAGTCCCGTCTAAATTGGTTCAGCCATTTTGAAGATTAGCCCGGACAAACAACAGACAGACAGACAGACAAAAAAGTTAAAAATGCGTATTTAGGCTTTGGTAACGTCAAAATAATAATATGAGCTTAAGATAAAGGCTTTATTTTGAAATCACAGACACTTCGATTTTATTTATATTTATATGTATATATATATACATTTTTATTGCTATATATATATATACCCTGGAACCTAAACCATATCAATAAATGGACACATTTTATCATTTACAAAAGGTTATCATGACATTAGCACTATTATGATAACCTTTTGTAAATGATAAAATACCTTCTATTATGGATATGGTACGTACGTGTGAACGAACGACAAAATATATACAAACAAGGAATATTTAAGACTTTTCCTCGAATTATCTTTTCTTTAATAATAAATTGGGCTTAGAAAATTTAATTTTATAATCATGTGATGGAAAATTATATATCTAGGGGGCTAATTATGAGCTTGTAATCGATATAGCTAATTAAGAGAGAGTTGTGAAGTGAGTCCAAATGAACAAAAGAAAGTATTTTAAATGATCTTTTGAATGATAAGTGATCGATTTATCCGCCAACTAAGTCATAAATAAGAAGGTTTATTATCGTGACAAATTATTCCATTTCTATTCTGCAGTTTCAGATGAAGGCACGTCAACTTAGTATATATCAGTGCCAATTCTGGTATTAAGCAGTAAGTAAGAACTTGATATTTTTACATTATATATATTACCTAACTCCTTTGTTTTTTGTCACAACCTTCGTGTAAAAGTGTAAAGTAAAAATGATTTACTAAATAATGTTATCATTTCTCAGTATTCAAAATTCTGATTTACTGTTGGTGAGTAAATAGACATTCTTTCAACCTGATGAAAATTGACACTGATGAAAACAGCCTTCTGATAACACTTGATTTGATTTTGATTGATGATGTGTATGAAGACTTATGCAGTCGTACAGATATTCTAACTAAATTTATCCATTCGTTATTGTAGAAAGAGACACCAAATTTTTATTACCTCTAATCTTAAACGTATCTAAAAAGAGGAAACGATTCTCGTATTATTTATACGATTAATGCATACAGTTATCCTTTTTTTTTTTTTGATCTCTGATACAGGCTCGGGTGCAAAAATTAGCTCAAATTATGACGTATAGAGATTTATAATAACAATTGACATTAGTCATATAGTTTATAGTATGTATATGTATAGAGTTTTTTTTTTCGCTTATTATTGTTATTTCTTTCAAAATGTAACAAATGGTAATAGTGTTAGGTATATTTTGAGTAAAACCAGACATTTTCTTATAACGTTTATTGAATGTTTTTTCCAATGTTAACATTGTTTGAATTTACATATACAAAAGAAAACGATTTGTGGCACGACTCATACTTTTTTGGCTACCTACTTATGTCTACTTATATTTACTTTGTATGAGGCCAACTCAATATTACATTGTTGGCGCATGAAAAAGAATATTTCTAGACCTGTATTCACATTTAGGTAAAAAAACGGTTAATTTACTATTAAGCAGTTTCGTCATATAATTAATATGAATAATTAGAAATTAATTTACATTTAATTATAAATTACTGACTGTTCATTACAATTCCATATTTCTTTGAAATACGTTTCAACAAATTACTATCTACATTTCATCTACATTAATTTATTTGACATTTCATTGATCTGTGCTTATTCAAATCAAAAGCTTTCATCATTCATGTTTGAATAAATTGCCGCTGAGACATTGGAAATTTGTGCAAATATGATATTATATCCTTAGTAATTTATTTCCTCTTTCTTGAGCGGTGGACATTTTGCATCTGTAAAAAGAATGAAGTAGGTTAATATAATTTAATATAAATTATAAAAAACGAAAAAATAAGTATTCTTACTATGTGCAAAGTAACATGTACCTATTTACTGAAAATTATGCATTATCCTTCTAAAGTAGAAGTTACGTGTTACGATTCGCACCTACGAAAAATTACTGTGAAATACTTATAAATGTTCTTACATTAGGTAACTCATGTGTACATTAAAGTGATGAGATACGATATTTTATAATATCAGGGCATATAGGTATAAAAACTGTTGATGTTAAAGAAATGAATGTTAAAGGAGCGAGTGAGGTTTGTAAGAATCTAGTCACGTGGCGCTTGGTTCTCTCTGCCTACCCCACAAGGGGTTTGGCGTGAAGTTATAGATAGATAGATGGATAAAACAGTATTTTGTAAAAGTAATCTACCGTTACCTTTTCTGGGTGGTTATAACAAACTAATATGGAAGGTTAACCTTCTAATCCCTAAAGGTTCATGTTTGGATCTGGCTGGGCAATATTCATCGCATCTGTCGCATCACAATAGCTGAAGCTAGATAAAAAAGCTATTGAGTGTGAGTCTGACTCGCGCTCTGAGGGTTCCGTAAAAAAATATTTTCGCAAATTATTGTCACAAAAAGAGTATTATTTTTTGTGATGGAACTACAAATTTACGGTTTTCGGATTTTATACTTTACTTGCTAAAATTTTTGTGTACCTTTAATGTGTATGTGTGTGTAAAGTTAATTCTCTATATACTTAAACTGTGTGGACAATAGTTCAAAATAATAATAAAGTTCTACAGTGATTGTTTTCCAATTCACTAAAAATAAGCATTAAAAGTAGTTACGAATTACATTACAGCAAATAGCGCGTAACCATATGTTAGATTATTATAAATATTAAAGGGCTTTTGATCATGATTTCTTATTACCCAAAAAAATTAATTCAAGGTTAATTGATTAAGAAACATGTTCATTATGATAACTTTGATGTTTCAAAGTTGTACTGTTTATCATCAGGCTATCTTTATGCTTGCTATTCCCTTGGTGGTGGTTATAAAGTCTATCGTCTGAAGCTATAACAGAGACATAATTAAAATTAAATGGTTGTACGGACCTCGTTTGCCGATGTCATTAAGGAAGTTCCTGTTGGCAGCCGCCTGGAGCTTCTGCGCCTTCCTCTCTTTCTCTAGGCTTAGTTTGTTTCGCAACACCGACATGGGCAGGTCGATGGATAAGGATGGCATCCGTCGCTTCGCGCGGCCGCTGCTGCCAACCTTCAGCCGGTCGTAGGGGAGATCTTATTAAATGCTCATTTCCATAACCACTTCATTGTGCACAATGTGAGCTTTAATACTCTAAATATATATTATTAGCGCCTCTTCTTAAATATACAGATATTATTGGAATCACCGTTGCCTTTTACTTCGTTATAGTTTACATGTAAACATTTTGTAAAAAAAAGTGTGCATGGTTAAAAAATTCTACGAGCCCCTGTCATACAAATTGAAGGACTCTGAACGGACCAAAAAATTTGAGAAATGAAACACTGAAGTGGGAAAGATATCAAGAAATTGTTAGATGTAAGAGAATAGAAGCGATGTACTTTGAAGAACAATTAGGTGAATGGAGTCCCATCAACACTACTCGGATGATAATGACGATGAACTTGCAATATCAGAAATATACGTTCAGATTTCTGATGACACTATATTGTATAGGATACTGTATATGATAATTATGAGCCTAAACTAGAGAGCACACTTGTTCAAACTTGTACTGTACTTGCATGTTGGTATGTCAAACTAAATGAAGTGTTTAGATATAAAGAAGTATGCGGTGACATAGTTGTGACAACTTTAACGATACCCTATCCTATGGTATGAATAACATAACATAGATAATAGCAATACTTATTGTATTAAAAGCGTCCATAGGCGACGGTACGCGTTTCGTTTGGCGGGACGCATATGTTCAGTATCGAAGTTCTTTCTAGCATAGCGTCTTGGAAAACGGAATTAATAAAAATGTTATGTAAATGTTCTCACAGAGAAATACACAATTGAAAAGTTTCATTTTCTCGTATCGTAGTACAATTAAACCAGAAATTTCATTTGTGAAATTTCTGAAATTCACATATTTTAATTATTCTTATAATCGAAAATTCAAAAGTATGGCATATAAAATAACACGGATTATATAAGACTTAATACTTTTATTTTAAACCCCATCCATAACAACATATTTTACTTTCACATTGAGATATGCCAGTGTTTGGCAAACACACGATATGGTTGCACTTTTACAGTCTGTTCTTCTGGTGATCCTGTCTACCATGGAAACTATAAAACAATAAAATACCGTTGTTAGACAAGTACAAACTATACAAGCCTTTAAAGAGCTTCATGCATCTATTCGTATAGCGATTCTACTTCTACTTTTGTATATTCCTTAATGTTACTACAAAAGCAAAAACTATGTGTTGAAACATTGTACAATATATTTATGCGTATTTTCAAGCAACGGGGAGTGTTGTGGAACTCCTTTAACTACAATTCTCTAACACTCATATTACTTGTATTTATGCTGTAAGTATACATAACTTTCTTTTGCCAGAAGTTTGTTTTATCATTTCTTACCTTGTTGTCCGGAGCATTTGAGTTGGCGATAGACATCTGTCGCATCGCATCCGACACTGCTGGGACTAATACACACATCAAAAGTGTCTAGGGATCAACATATATTTTTGCAATAACTTTTCTCCTGATTGATATTAATTAAAATTTTCTTTAAGGATTCATCAAATAAAGTGTTTTCGTTTGTCTACAGTAACGATAAACCAAGCTCAATCGGGTTCAAGTCTGGCGACTGAGCAGGCCAGGGCATGACATTGATGTTAGCTGCGGCGAGAGTCTGTCTTACAACTCTTGCGGTGTGCGGTCGTGCATTATCATGCATTAACTGAAATAAGGGACCGATTTGCACTTGTAGAGGAACGATGACGTCTGATACAATCGTCTCAGCATAAATTTGAGCGTTGAGGTTGCCTCTGATCCAAATCAACTCAGTTCTTCCGCCGATCCAAATACCCGCCCATCCAAATACCCGCCAACGAGACTCATCAGAAAAGCACACGAAACGCCATTGTTCTTCTGCCCAATTTCTGTGTTCAAGAGCCCATTGATATCGAATCCTACGATTGTGCATTGCTATAGGTGGTACCCTTAGCGGTCTTCGGGAATGAAGGTTCACTTCATGCAAGCGGTTTCTGACTGTTTGGTCGCTAATTAAGTTCCCTGAAGAGTGATGAAGCGTCACGGCTAACATCATGGCGGTTATTGTTGGAGCTCTTCGAGTTGTGATTTGAATGTATCGGTCTTGTCTCCGTGTGGTGCAGCGATACCATCCTCCATGGCGCTCAGCCACGGTACCAGTGCTTCGGTAACGTGTCCAAAGTCGACTGATAACACTCTGACTTGTATTCAGAGCTAAAGCCACAGTACGTTGCCGGGAACCAGCTTCTATCATTCCCACGTGTTGTTAGTGTTCGCGGTAGAAACACGGATTATTAATTGTTTAAGTTACCCAATAAAATTTTAAAGAAAACTGTTATTTCAGTCTTTTTTTCGAACTTTAATGTTAGTGGTTCAAATGTCAAAAATCCCTTTATTATGAAAATGGCAAATTTCTTTATTAATGCAAAGGCTTGAACCCGATTGAGCATGCATGGGATATGCTACAGAGAAGAGCTCTGCCGAATATGGAGGGTATCCAGTCGCAAGAAGACCTTTTTTTGTTGTTGCAACGAACATGGGCGGCCATTCCACAGCGTGATTTGGATGAACTCATTTTGAGTATGCCAAACCGATGTTCTTGTGTTGTTAGTGTTCGCGGTAGAAACACGGATTATTAATTGTTTAAGTTACCCAATAAAATTTTAAAGAAAACTGTTATTTCAGTCTTTTTTTCGAACTTTAATGTTAGTGGTTCAAATGTCAAAAATCCCTTTATTATGAAAATGGCAAATTTCTTTATCAATGCAAAGGTGACTTGGTTTATCGTTACTGTAGACAAACGAAAACACTTTATTTGATGAATCCTTAAAGAAAATTTTAATTAATATCAATCTTGAGAAAAGTTATTGCAAAAATATATGTTGATCCCTAGACACTTTTGATGTGTGTATTTGGCTGGATTTCAGAACACATCTATGGACGGGTACACAACCACACGTCGTCGCTGACGCATCGTGGTACTTGCTAACTTCATTATACACCCCGTGTAATAAATACAATATTTTTGTGGTTGTTACTCTATGTATGCCAGGCAGAGTAGTAGTGCATTGTTTTTTATTGTGTAGTAAAGTATTTATAACGAGGCAAAACACATGTATATTTTTTTATGTGTTTGCTTTTAACACTCTTTCCTACATATGGATACGTATGTATGGATATTTATAACCTACGTTCCACCTACGTATGGATTTTGCAAGTCAAATTTACTGGGAATATTTATTTATTTATACAATTATAAAATTAAATAAATAAAGACTATTTTTACATATATTACACAGCACCATTCGAACCCAAATTAAGCTACTTGTGCAGTTGGAAGACAACTGATAAATATAGACAAGCCAAGACAACATACATGTAACATGCACTTGTCTTGTGCGGGAATCGAAGCCACGACTCTTGGTGTTAAAATACCATATATTAATATATAGTTGTAAAAGCTTAGTGTATTATTTTAACTATCTTTAAAATAGAATGAGAATATTTTCACCGGGTTAACCGATTTTCTATACGAGTGTATTCCTATGATGATCTTGATAATTTTGGAGAAAAATTGATAATAAGATACGCGGCCAAAGTTCTGCGCCTGATATTATGTTCCGACGTATTCGGCTGATATGACACCAATATACCTAAATAAAGGACTTTTCAAATAACAAACAAAGTTTAAGTTTTTGATAAGCGCCGCCCGCGCTTACAATCCGTCCGGGTCAGCCGCCCGCTGCCCAGCGGTTGGATCGGTAGGGTGGTGTGCCGTTCTGCAGGCAGGGCCCACTTAATGTTCGCTCGCGACCCACCACTGGGTCGCGACCCATAGTTTGAGAAACCCTGGTTTAGACACTTAGACGTACACATACTGCTGTTCTACTACTTCCTAGCGTTATCCCGTTTCTTAATTCATTAAGACTAGAGGAGTCCGCTACGATTTAACGAAGATACTGAGTTTTACATGCAGTGACTGCCGTCAGACGTCCAACACCCGGAGGGAACCTAGACATTTCTTAGGTTAGGACACACGATATAATTTCTTTGACGTGTGGGTTGCCTTACAATGTTTTCCTTCACCGCCGAGCAAGTGATAATTACAAATATGTACATAAATCCGACAACACTAGTTTAGTGGTACATAACCCCTCCAGGCGGCGTCGAGAGCGGGACGATATGTTTAATTCCTTGCATGTCACATCCGGGGTAGTATACTATTCTGATTTGGTGGCAACAAGGGAGAATTACCAGGCGTTTAGGCGGTTCTGCAATCTATATTATTGGAATCTATGTGTTAGGTAACAACTCACAATTTAAGTCCCAATAGTGTTAGATATAAACCGTGTTGCACGGCAGTTGAGCTTCACTTGACTAGCCAGTTAACTTAAATGCCTTATTTGTCATATTGCTATCTCTCACTTTGCCAAGAGGGAAAGTCATCTCCGAAACTCCCTACTCCTACAATATTTTACTGATTAAATTCGTTGTGAGTTCCAATGCAACTGTAGTTTCATCTCCGGGACAGCAATGAACTTGGATGTTCATTGCCTTTTTGGTGGTCGCCGCTGTTAATTCTAGACTAGACGGGAGACCTGGGCCTGTCCCGTTAAAAAAAAAAATACCCCGCTCCAGGATTCGAATCGGGGACCAGTTGGTTAATGAGCCGGTTCTTTATTCACTGAGTTATCACTGCTCTTGCGTTGTAAAGTACGTAATTGCGTGAAATAGCCGGAATGTCTCATACATCACGAAGCAGCAATACGTGCACGTCTATGCGTTAAAGGGTATGGTGGTCATCAAGGTGCATAATGATAATAAAATCGTTAAATATGTAAAAACGTAAAACCGAGTTCAAGAACTAGTTAATTAAAGAACCATGTACGTATGGCTTGTATACCTCCCGACGTTAACGTCAGGAGGCATGCAAACATACTGCCCACCTGATGCAACGCTGTTACCGTAGCCTATGAACCTTTGCAATATATTAAGTATCACTCGCGCGATGCCGCCTCTGCTGCTAACACAGCAGCTCGTTAGGGGCTTATTGGTGACCTCACTCACACGCAGGAACACAACATACCACTAACGAGTTGTTATTTGGCTGCGATTTTCTGTGAGGTGGAAGTACTTCCCTAGACGAACTGCTTTGTTGCACCCTACCTCTCTTAAAGATACCCAGACCAAGACAATCACACATGTTCATGCACACGAATGTTTGTCTTGTGTGGGAATCGAACCTACGAGCATTGGTGTCAAAGTCGCGTCATTCACCACTGCGCCACCGAGCTACAAAGAAGCTGTGAACACTTTTCTCAGTTACTTTTTTAATTCTCGTGAATATTTCAATTATCACGTCGTCGACAGAAACCTGGCAACACAGGCATCTAAAGAGTGGACCGGCTCTAGGTGACTTTGTAATTTGTTCAAATAATTATACAGACTCCGAGTCGCGGAAAAAGATAGAAAACCTTAAATGAATAAATAACAGGAGTTTGAAGAGGACGTGAACCGGTCGTTTTGTACTCAAGTTAATGCAAATGGGGTAATTTGTTTACCAGTGGAATAACTTTAATAATGTTTTGCATTTCGCAGACTCTAGTTTACACCCTTGATCATTGATTTGAGAGAGACCATGACAAACAAGCTGTTTGCATAAAATTATTGTCTTGGGTGAGAATCGAACCCTCGGTGTTAAAGCCATTCCTAGCGACTACTCGTAGATCGCTGGGCTCGCCGCATTCGAATTTGTCCAAAATCGAATGGAAAAATGTAAAAGATTATGTACACGTCTAGTCAGCGACACTTGCAAACGCGACTAAGACATGGATGCTTGCTGAATTTGAAGTATGGCAACATTAAATAAGTATGCGGATACATAAAACCTTGAAATGAAATTACAGGTGGCACGTGGAGGTTGAATTAGCTGCAAGTAAAGCAAAGATTTAGTTAAGGAGAAGTTATAAACTCGGAATGAAAAAGAGAGGTTGGCCAGAACTTCTAGGTGAATAATTCCACATCTTTTCGGAGGGAGATTAAGAAGTCATGAGTTTGTTCGTCGGCAACCATAATGAATAAGACAAAGTTAAAGCTGTTGACATTCTTGCTAACTTATAACTTATGGAAGCGCAAGAGCTGTATATTGAAGAAATATATGTTAATGTCCACGAAGTGTCTTTGGAACTAACTTTTTTTATATAACTAGATTGGCAAACAAGCATGCGGCCCGCATTAGATGGTAAGCGGTCACCGCAGCCTATTGACGCTCGCAACACTACAGGGATGTTATTCACGTATATAGTAATATATGTATTAGGTACCTATAATTTGTATAATCTCGACGTGTACCTAAGGATCAAAAAAGAAAATTGCTTACATTCAATGATTTCGAAATGCTTTAAACACCGTCATATAAATACAGATGAAATAACAAGATTATGTTTAATTTTTATATCATGTGAAATAATTATTATGAAATATCAATTGAAACGTATTATGAAACATAAGTTTTATTTAAAACCCCTTTCGTCACAATTTATTTATTTTAATACTAAGATGTAACACAGATCTTCCTAAAATATAGCATAAAAATTGAATTAAGTACCTAGGTTATACTTTCAATGAAACATTAGTAAATGCTAGGTAGTTTTTGAGTGCGCTTTAACAGTTAGATCTTCTGATAATCCTGACTATACCTTGGCATCTATAAAAGAAGAAAGTTGAAGTTGTTACACAAGCACAAAGTACACTAAAATGACATTAAAAGGGCTTCATGCATTCATTCTCATAGCGATTCTACTTCTACGTCTGTATTATTGTTTCATTCAATTTCACTACAATAGCGTAACCTACGATAACATTGTATAATACATTTGATAAGTGTATTTATAAGCAACAGGGAGTGTTGTGGAACTCCCTTAACTACATACGAGTATCTCTAACATTTATATCAATTTTCTACGAAATTGTACTAACTTGCAGTAAAGTCAATAAGATACATAAGATGTAGTTCCGTTACCACAGTTTTTCTTTGTGTTTCTCATTCTTACCTCGTTTACCGATGTTATTGAGGATGTCCCTGTTGTTATGCATCTGACGCTCCCGGAAGGTGTTTTGGGCCCAACGTTGCAGCAGGTCCACGGCTGGGTTCACAGAGAAGTCCCGGCGCTGACGCATCGCGACTTCACTACTTGCCACCTTCATATAAGCCTCATGTATTAAGTTATCAATTGTGTATTTTTAGCACATTATCGTATATATTAGTGCATTGTTGACCGAGGGATGAACGTAACGTACCAACTATTCGTATATCGAATTTTCGAAATTATTCGAATTCGTAATTTTTCAAAGTAATACATAGTTATTTATATCACATATAGAAGGAGAATAGACGGGTGAGAAGGCGGAAATACTTACGTAACTATAGGAATATAAATTATTAATAACTTTTTATTACATGTGCTCTAGAAAGCTTTATAACATCCACGCATGGTCGTCATACTGGCCGGGCCTTCATACCGTACACTGGCGTAATAGCTTTATTTACATTTAATTACATACCCATACGTCAAATTCCAGGCAAAGATGCTTTAAAACAAAGATAACAAAACGTTGTTTTTCGTTTTAAACTTTATGTTTTGGGATATTTAATGCACATGTTACACTTTGCTAAATTTATTGTCTATTTGAAGTAGTCTTTATAGTATTTTGTAATAATTTGCTGATGGATCTAGATAAATGTTGCCTGTTTATCCGTTTTCCCGATGGCCTTAGCTTTCAAATTAATAAACGAAACATATATTCGAAACAATAATATAAATATATCTTATTCTATGTTTGCAATTAGGTGTTATATATCTATCTATACTAATATATAAAGCGGATGAGTTTGTTTGTTTGAAAGCGTTAATCTGTGGAACTACCAGTTGGATTTGAAAAAAAAAAAAATTGTTCTGGAGGAAGTTTATAGGCTATTCAACATCAAGATACGTCTCTAACTGTAAATATATAAAATCTTTCACTATTTATTTTTATTTATTTACTCGCAAATGAGATGATATTTATTGGGCTGAACACGGGCAATACAGGGAATTACAAACGAAATGATATTTTGAAGCCCGAGGCCAATTGCGCTCTCATCTCATGACTCGAGTCATTACAACTATGACTTGGTATGACTCGAGTAAAGAGATAAATAAGTATTTCCTTTGGTCTTTAATACATAATGTACTCTAACATTTACTTCGTGAGTCAGTAATAGATTTTTTACACGGTCTTACATCTCACATGTCCATGTAAATAAATAATAAATAAATAAATATTGTCAGACAAATTACACAGCGCCATCTAGACCCAAAGTAAGCGAAGCTTGTGTTATGGCTACTAGACAACTGATAAACATACGTAAATATTTTATTTTTGTAAATACATACTTATTATACATAGAAAATACCCAGACCAAGACAAACAGACATGTTCATGCACACAAATGTTTGTACTGTGTGGGAAGCGTAACAGCGTGTTCCACCACTGCGCCACCGAGCTCGTCAAATAATCAAATATGAAAGTAATGATATATTTTCTGTTTAATTTTTACACCTATACTTATATTAGAACGCTTTTCCTATCCAGTATAGCGTGATACCAAAAGTTTTCGCATTAATGATAAAACTAATTGTATTCGGGGAAAATTGTTTCAATTGTCTCAACAGCAACCTACATAAATCCGTGTTTTGTATTTGTGGAGATCTGACGGTAGACGCTCCATATAAAAATCAGTATCTTCGCTAAATTCTTAGGATTAGGTATCGGGCCCCGCCAAACCTAATAGATTAGGAAATGAGATAATGCTAAGAAAAAGAAGTTGACCACAGAAACATAGCAACAACAACAATGAACTTTAGAGAGTGAGTTTTACAGAGTGGACCTGGCCCCAGTTGACTTTGTAATATATTAAACTAATTATAGAGGCTCCCAACTCGAACTAAAAGAAGGAGTTTGAAGACGATGTAGACGCGACGTGTTGAAATGGAGCAAATGAATGAATTAGTTTATTGGTAGAAAGTCTTCTTTTTTACGTCCCATTGTTTCAATGTTATAATGTGTAGTACGAACGTGTCTTAATTGTTCCCAAAGATAATTAGATCAATGATCTTATTCCGATTGTTCTTTGAAAATTAAAATTCATATAGTTAAATTTTATTTTGCCTTTCAAATTCTAGGCATGTTCTACTTGTAGCAAGGTAGGTAACAGAATCCTCTTCTACAGTACAGCATTGCCTTGATAATTATTAATACCGGGGCTGGGAATTACGTTTAGTCTTGGTATACCAGTAGATATAATGGTAATCGATGGTAGAGTACAGGTACAGTACAGTTAGTAATGCACGTAAATATACACTTTGGAAAAACTTGATTCTCAAAAGTCAACACTATAGTCTGAGATGGTTTCCATTTAGCCACTATTACGCACTTTGCAATTCAACCGTTTCGCTTTTGTTATATTCTCACATCCAATAACCACGGTCACATTTTTTTAAATCTCTCAATCACAGTACTTATTTTTCTAATCGTTTGTATAGCGATAAATATCGTTGCTATATTCAAGCGCTATTTTGCGAAATTCAAATTTAAAGAACTAATGCCGCCCACTACAGTTAATAGACGTATGCCATGATTTCGTTGTTATAATCATGGTCACTTTTAAACTTAGGACTTTCTTTGGGGCGTTTAAAAGATCAATAAGAAAAATTTATATACTCGTAGTACATTAGTTAGCTGATCTTTTAAATCTTTAACAGCAATCTCTGTTCATTATAGACAAGGCAATTTTTAGTTTTGTATGCGTCCACACATCAATTTCTAAACTTTAGCTCTTATTTAGTTTACATGGTTTTCGAGAGAATATAATTGAACTTATAAACTTAACTTTTATGTTCGTTTTACACCGACTGAAAGGAAATTCCTAAACAATTTGTAACGCATAAGATATTATGTAATGCGCAAGGCACATTTTTAATATGATAGGTTATAGATAGATTTTGATTAGACTTCAAAATTATTAAATAATCCTATTTCTCTGGCTACGTAACTAAATGTCATATTATGAGAGATAAAGGATGTCAAATAGAGGGTGTAAAATAAACTTAAAGACTACCTACTAAGTAACATGTAACCTATGTATGTTATTTATGGAATGCATATGGTCGTGGGTGTATCCTTCTTCCTAGTGTTATTTTGTTTCCTAATTCATTACAATTAGCGGGGTATTACATTGAGCGACTGCCGTCAGACCTCCACGGTCCAGAGGAAAAATCAGACCTTTCGTAGGTCAGGCCACACGTCTTTCGAAATATAATTTGTAGGACGTGCGGGTTTCCTCATGATGTTTTCCTTCACCGCCGAGCTAGTGATAATTACAAATATGTGATTCGAACCGGCACCAGTCGGTTATCGGTGTATCCATGTGGTTATAATTTTAAACGGTCATAAATTATATTAAACAAAGGTAGTACACATCTAGAATCGATGTAAACCGAATCCTAGTTAGGAGATGCCCACCATAATGAAGACAGCAGCCAAATAACAATTTCCCGAAAGGATGTTGTACTGCTGCAAGTGAGCAAGTCCATCAAGAACCTGGTGCGAACTTACTATGTTAACAGCTGACGAGGCAACGCGCGGAGACACTTATTGTACTTCAAGTGTTAGGCTGCGGTGATCGTTTCACATCAGACTTACAGGATAAGCTTGTTGCAATTATAAATGTTTTCCAAAAGTAGACATACACCCAGAGATGCAAACATACAAGAAGTTATATTTCCCGTATCCTCGCTATGACATTGATGTTTAATTAATTATTATTACCTTTTAAAAATTCTGTTATTTTTCAAGAACAGTTTACGGAATATAAAAAGCCACGGATAAAAATAATATAGCTTTTATTAAAAATTCTACTCATAACAATATGCTTACTTAAACATTAAGACTGGACAACACTGAATGTAAAAGTTTTGGTCTACAGGTTCTTTCTTCGACGTGACAATGTATATATACTAGATGATTGATGATAGCCTCCTTTGCTTAGTTCATTGATATACCCTTATTATACTGCGGAGTCTATAAAACAAGAATAATACCGTTATTAGGTACGCAAGCACAATGTTCACTAGTAAGGACTTCATTCATCAATTGTAGTTATTTACTTCTCTACTACTAATTTTTACTCTAGAATAGATAAGTCTACTTGTAAATATTATATAATACGAGTATAATTGTAAACAACAGTGAGTGTTATTTAATTTCGTAAACTTCAAAATGTAACTTACAATATGTAATAAGTAGATAAAGTAGTTTGCTGTCAGCGGTTTCATTTTTTAGGGTTCCGTACCCAAAGGGTAAAACGGAACCCTATTACTGAGGCTCCGCTGTCCGTCCGTCTGTCACCAGGCTGTATCTCATGAACCGTGATAGTTAGACAGTTGAAATTTTCACAGATGATGTATTTCTGTTGCCGCTATAACAATAAATACTAAAAAATAGAATAAAATAAATATTTAAGGGGGCTCCCATACAACAAACGTGATTTTTTTACCTTTTTTTATAGATAATGGTACGGAACCCTTCGTGCGCGAGTCCCACTCGCACTTGACCGATTTTTTGCAAATGTGCTCTTACCACGTGTGCGATACAATCGAGGTTGTTATGTCTGTTTACTGCTTCATGTTTCTTCGACATCCTTTGGGTATGCTTTTGGATGCTATAAACAAGTGCCGCATATGCTGGGGTTTTCCTGAGGACCGACAGCTTAGGGTTTCATTACTTGTCCTCGTCTTATGAATATTTAATAATTACAGCTTATATGAGGCGCGTTTAATAGGTTATATTTAACTTCAGACCTCGCTCGATGTTAAATTCGGTATTTTCTAATGTTAATCAATTTTAACAAACATAATTTCTATAAACTTCAATTATCTAACATTCGTATCAATTTTCCATAAAGTGTAAACTTACAGTATGCAATGACAAGTAGATAAAGTAGTTTGCTGCCACTTGTTTTAATTTCATATCGAGCTCTCGTCTCGTGTGTGATAAAACCGATGGCTTTCCCATTGTTTGCTCTCAACGAGTTCATTTTGGGAATGAGTAGGTCTTTACAGTCGAGCGTGTCAATTGGTGGATACATCGCGCCGCCAATAAGATTTTCTGATCATATTGACACCTTAGGACTTTATTGCTTGTTATCTTCATATAAACATCAGCAAATCAATCAATTTTTATATATACATTTTTTAACTAACATTACTAGGGAAGGTTCTATGTTCGTGTGTATGTAATTATTTATTTACTTTCACCGGTATCTCGGGAAGAGTTTTGGCTAATTCAGATGCTCTCATAAGGTAGATTTGTTTTCATTTAAAGTTAGTGTACTTCATTAGTTTGTAGATATAAAATTAAAAATACATGTTATTAAATTAGCTTTTAGACTTCGCTCCGGATACATACCCTCAGCTAAATTTGTATTTTAATGATGAAAGTATATGTATATATATATATATATATATATATATATATATATATATATATATAGCTATATAGCTATACATAGTCTGTCCGTAAGGGATTTGGCGTGAAGTTATTGACATAGTCTATATTCAATGTCTTTTAGCGGAGCCATGTTTAGATACAGCGATTAAAGTATTGCAGCGGCTTTCCATCAATAACTTTCTTTCAATTTCATAAATAATTATAAAATATAAAAACATTAGAATATATTTATAAAATATTATAAAATTAGGTTACGGCTATAAGATGAAGCGATCATGTTTATAAAAACAGAAACCTTAAAAAAATAAAGAGAAAGAAAACATTAGCGAATATTTAAAAAATAACAAAAAAAACACAAACATACTATACTATACAAAGATTTGACGAAGAACTTCCGCATTTGCGGTAGCCTTCATATCCCTGACATAGCAGACGAACTCCAAGAGTGTTGCCTCGTCTGTTATTGCTATGTTTTACGAAACCCGGTAAGTTACTTGGGGAATAAAATCTAGCCGTGCCTCCTCCGCCACGTCCTGTAGGAGGGGTAGGACTAAGAAGTACTGGCTTGAGGTCGAAAGGGATGATATGCGTGCTGATTGTTCAGGGATATTGAAGACCGCGTGAAGTGTAGAAGAAGAATTAGAAAAACTAATCCCGAGCTCCGAAGAGAAAGCTTAGGATGCAACCGGCAATGGATGCTTGGATGATGATGATGATGATGACGAGTGGAAGTGACTTTATTGAAGCCGGCGCTAATAAAATTAAAAGAATTATGTAAATAGGTGTCGACTCCAACGAAATGGCTTATACGTTTTAAACATAATGTGTAGTTTCATACCCATACATTTTACGCTTTCACAACTGTATATTTATATGATAGACTAACGTATTTACTTTTTATTTAATTTTTGAAGAATAAGGAGGCACTTTCTTTCTTCATTAAAAAAATGTAAATATAGGTACTTTACTTAAGAAGCTACGCGTAATGACCCAGTGTATAATGCAAGCAGATACTAACACATGAAAAGATCAATTTGCCGTATCGTTGCATTGGCATGGCATTCAATTAATTTTCAATTAATTATTGTTACCTATTAACAATTCGGGTATTTTTGTCAAAAAGGATTTATAGGACATAGAAGACAACGACAAAAAAAAATCTTTTATTAAAATGCCACTCATAACATGTTTACTTTAACGAAAGGTTTTGCTAACACTGAGTGTAGAAGTTTGGGTATACAGGTTCTTTCTTCGATGGGACAATGTATAAGTAGGTACTAGGTGATTGACGATAGCCCCCTTCGGATACTTCTTCAAATTACTCTTATTATAATGTGGAGTCTATAAAACAAGAATAATACCATTATTACACAAGCACAATGTTTACAAATAAAGGCACAAATGATGCATAAACATCAGTTCTAGCGATTCTACTTCCCTACTACTTCTTTTTATTCTAGAAGCCTATTTAAATTTTGTGTAATATAATCGTCATGTGATTTTTAGGCAAAGGTGAGTGTTATTTATATCCGTAAACTTCAATTATCTAAAATTCATGTAATTTTTTCTATAAAATGTAACTTACAATATGCAATGATAAGTAGATAAAGTAGTTTGATGATAGCGGTTTCAAGTTTGTATAACAAGCTCTTACCATCTTTGATATATTATTGATGATTTCCCTGTTGTTTTTGATCTTTTGTTTCATTATGTTCCGTTGTGTAATATAAGAGCGGAGCACGTCAATTGATGGATACACCTCCAATGCGATGTTCCGATTACGAGTACGTTGATACCTTTGAGCTTCGTTGCCTGTCATCTTCATATAAACATCATGTAATAATTACAAATTAAATACGGCGTATTTTACATGTATAGGTACATACAGAAATATTTAAATATAAGTAATGAATAACTTCAGATACCGTTCGATGGTAAATTAGTTATTTTGTAATGTTAATCAATTTTTAACTGATTTTTTTTGTGTGTATATATGTATTTTTTGTTTAAGTACATCGAGGTCTTGGTAATATCTAAATGGTTTTGGCTAATTTGAATAGTGTTCTCATAGGGTCGATCTAGATTTTTTTTCTTATTTTGTTTATAGACCGATTGAATTTTCTTACCTGGGTGTGGCATATAGTTGGTATAGGTAAAGATTTGATGCAGAACTTCCGCGTTCGCGGTAGTATTATGACATACTTATCTTACAGTTAGACATCTTACGAAAGCCGGTAAATTACGTGGGGAACAAATGTCTATGTCATGCCATGTCCGCCGGGTTCTAGTAGAACGGGTAAGCTCAAGAAGTTTTGGTTTGACATCGTAAGGGATGATATGCGTGCCAATGGTTTCACAGTAAGGGATGCTGAAGACCGCGCGAAGTATAGCAAAAGAATTCGGAAAGCGGAGTCCGGGGTCCGAAGCGAAAGCTAGGACGCGACCAGATTTAACGCTTGAATGATGATGATGATGAATGAAACTGACCTTATTCAAGTCGGCGACAATATAATTAAATCAATTATGTAGGACAACGAAGTAGCTTATACTTTTTTAAGAACAATCTTTAGTTTCATACGCATACATTTAACACATCATTACCGCCCGCATATTTATAGGATAGTATAATGTACTTACTTTTTGCTCAATTTTTGAAGAAATATGAAAGCACTGATGCACTTGTGAAACTAGAAGTAATAATAATATATAGCTAGTGGCGAGCTGTTGGTGCGTAATGACACCACGGGTACCCGAGTGCTCCAGAGAGTCGATCAGGGCCTTCGTCTCCGGCGTGTCTTCATCGGTCGGTGTGAAAAATCGAGAAGGCCCGCAGGACTCTCAGCTCTGGCTTGCCTTTATTGGCCGTCCAGAGAGGAGTCGATAGAGTATATTGCTCTAGCAGGTAATATGCTCCAGGGGTGGAAGTGTTAAAGGGCATAACGCCGCGAGTAACTTCGGAGAAAGCGCAGCACACCTCTCGATACCCCTGAGTCACTCACATCGGTGTTGCCCCCGGCCGAATTTCACTGGCATATCGGGGGTCCATCTAGTGAGTGGCGAGCCACCGCCTGCCAAATGTAACAGTCAGATATGATAGTTATGGCAGGTGTCCGTCTCTCTTCTGTAATAGCCCAGTACTAATAATCCCTCCAGATCTCATTTCAATAGCTCAATTATTTCCGACACATTTGCAATAGTCCCAATTACCTGCCGTGACCTGCTCGTGGGTATATTCTCCCATTGATATCCCTTAGAGCAGGTCACATCGGGTATAATACATTACATCAATCTTTTCTAAGGGGCCTCTACGCGTTGGATCCATATCCCCGTACACGCCTATCAAAAGACCGGGGTTAACACCCGTGATGAAAGAAAAATAATAATAATAATAAGCTAGAAGTAATGACACCCAGTGAACAATGTATGCGGTGCATTTTAACCCAATTAAAAATAGTAATTACCTATTTTTTTTTTCATAATCTTCACTAATAAACTAAAATATTGTGATAAAAAAATTATCTGGTTGACATATATGTACAAGTAAAGAACATATCTTTACTTATATATGTCAATCAAATATTTTTGAAGTGAAAAGTTCTTTAGCGGCGTTGTGCACTTTTTGGGATGAGTAAAAATGTTAAACTCGCGTCAGGACACGTGACCCTGACCGTAAGATTTTGGTGATAATTAGAAGTTAAGTTCGCTGCAGCGCTAAAACATTAGTTACCTCTAATTAAACAATTAAAACATGAAGCGCTAGATCGTTCATAGGGCATTATTTTCTCGCGACCAAAACGTTGTAAGCGCCATGAAATTCTTGGCGCTTATGCGTTTCGTTCAACGTAGTTTATCAACATCGCTGCTTGGTTTAAGCGGCGCAGGCAGCTTGCGCGAGTTGTGTGTGTGTTTTGTTTATTACTGAAGTTATCGATAATGATAGAACATTGCTATTTTTGCTATTGGAAAGGGAAAAGATAAAGATTCCCAATAAGAAACAAAAAACACAGAAGTGACATTAAAATGTTCAATTGCAATATTTATTTGAAGAAAACAATATATTAAAAAAACTTTACGTAATCCTTTTATTATGCATTATGAGACAGAAAACAGGCAGCATAGGGCAGAGCTCCTGCAATATAAATGTCCATGCTGTCCAAGCATCTACTATCAACGATAAATAAACTAAATTTCAAATAGTGGCACAGAATTCTGACAACAGGATGCACCACTTGCAGGAAAAGCTGGCTTAGACTGACTTAAAGATGTTAGTGAGCTGCTTACACCTATATACGCGACAACAAGTAAAGCAAAATACTGCAAAGTATCATTACTTGATCATAATAGGGTTCCGTACCAAGTCCGTTTGAAACTTGGAATAGTTTTAAATATTGCTTATCGAACCTTATTGCTAATGAAAATTTATTTTATACGTCTGGAGGCATGTAAGCATACATCCTACCTGTTACAAAGGGGTACCGTAGCCTATGAATGCTTGCAATAAATTAAGTATGCCACCTCTAACACAACAACCCTCCAGGAAATTGTTATTTGGCTACGATTTTCGTGAAGTGGAGGTTTTCCTTAGACTGCTCTGATGCGCCCTACGTTTCTTAAAAACACCCAAAACAAGACAAACAGACATTGTTTACAAATGTTAGTCCTGTGGGAGAATCGAGCCCACAAGCGTTGGTGTTACCGAAGCTTTACTAACCACTGCGCCACCAAGTCCGGAAATTTTAACAATAAATTACTTTTTCGTCTGGCTTGAAATGCGGGTAATGTAATATCTCACTTGACCTAGTAGTATCAGACGGTCGTATGTGAGATATCACGAAATATTTTTATTGTTTGCCTTACGATTATTTAAACTTTCATTTCTGAAGTAAATACCTACGTCTGGTGGTAGATATGAAGAAGGTAACTTTGCACCTATTTATATTTCTTAGAACTGCACTGGGCCTCCGGTCACCGAGTCTAACTTACGCTGGACAGCTTTTTTAGTTTTCTACCATTATCACGTTAACAAAAAACCTTTCATTACTATAGAGTAGACCCGACTTTAGTTGACTTCGTAATTTGGTCGACAATTATGAGAATCTCGATCGTAACAAAAAGGGTAGAAACCCTCAAATAAGTAAACACCAGGAGTTTGAAGAGCACGTGAACTGGTCGTTTTATGCTGAATAATATTAATTTTAATAATGGATTGGAAAATCTAATTTACATCCCGTTGATTCAATAAATGAATATGTCGACACTCAATTGTTCCTAGTGTTAATTAGATCGGTAATCTCCCTGCCGCAGTAATTGAATAAATGTATGATTCAGGCTTTATTTAATGCTGATGTTATTTTCTACGTTGTATGAAAGCTTTAAGAAAAATTTAACGTAATATTGTAGATCAAATACTTTCTGACTTTGTTTTTATATTTATTGACTTATTATTGCTCGTTATTTAAATTATACAGCTAAAGAAACGCGACTATTAGTAATCAGTTGTAATTACAGTCTATAAAAAGGATAACATTAATTTATCCCATTTTGCCAACCCACTTTTCTTGATTAGACGAGCATTGGGATTTTGGTACCTTATAGGTTACAAATATATACAGTATCTAGTAAATATTGCTACTATAATAAATAGATTTTTTTTTGTTTCTTTAATCAGATACATAATAAACAGTGAAGCTTAGGTATATAAACAATAATACACCACTGATCACTACAATAAACAACTCATCATATATATGCAAAAAAAAAATAACGTGCATTTATTATAAAAACACTAAGGTTGCAGCTTTTATTGAATGTACGTCAAAAGCTTATACAACCTATAGCGTTAGTCACAAGATACAACTGCAATAGTAAAGTTCGTTACTGCTACCTTACTATTGCAGTTGTGTCTTGTGACTAACTTATAATTTAAATTGTAATGGATTCAGTCTTTTTTTCGCATGCACAGTTTTGCAGTGAGCTTTAAGTCACAATTGATCTTAGCCACTGCTGTTCAAATTGAAATATCAACAACACTTTCGCAGACCAACACATCTTTTCAAATTCAAATTGCTCCTTACGGATCACTCGAAAATAAAACATTTGAACCAATGCCGTTGACTATTTTCACGGTTTGTTGTTGTATGTTTGTCTTTTGTTACAATAACAATTATACATATAAATCTGTCTGTTGCGGTTTTCTGTGAGATAGAGGTACTTCCCCAGACGGGTTGCTATGATGCGCCCTACTTCTCTTAAAAGCAACTAGACCAAATTTTTGTCTTGTGTAGAAGTCGATTCCAAGAGCGATGATGCCAAAGTAGTGTTACTATAACCATTACTGGGTGGCAGCTTGTCAAAAACTATCCCTTACCTTAACAATATCGTGGAGGAGAGTCTTATATCAGAGAGTCAATGAAGTCACAACAAACATCCTGAGGAGATACTGAGATACCAGAGTAAAGGCAACACGTGGACAAATCTTCTTGTAATAAAGCGGCCGTATTCTCGTTAGCCAACCGTTCGCAACGTAGTATTGGAACAAATTAAAGAATTACGAATATATTATATAGATACTATTATATTAGAGTAAACATTGATTTCTTATTCCAAGAATATTTAAAGCTTGAAATATTTATAATAAATAAATATCTTAATTTTAAAGCATACAATAATATATGTATATAAGATTATTTTAAGTTAATCATAAGCAAGCCTTGGCAAGCATTTTATAGGCCGTTGAAACGTAGCACCCTCTACTGTAGTAGTTCGGGTCAATATGAAATATGCTTCCAGTATTACTTCTCAACTTGTATCAACATAAAAAATAGTAAATTATATATATATATGGCAATAGTGTTGCTACTTTATGCCAGTGTCAAAGTCTTCAGTTTAAAATCATTTGAAAATTTTAATTCTATGTTCCAGCTTTAGGAACTGTGCTGCATAAATACTTGGGAAGGGTACCTAGACCCAATAAACCCAATTTAAATACCACCCGTAAAACGATAGTGATTTTTACATGGTTTTCTTGATGACGTCACGTCTTCCAAAAAGTGCATAAACGTGTTAGTCCCCTTGAACACACACAAAAAATTTCATCAAAATCGGTCCAGTCGTTTAGGAGGAGTTCAGTCACATACACACGTACAGTACTCGTAGAATTATATATATAATATAGATATATACTAATTCGTTCTTGAGATATCATAAAAAAAAGTTTCATATAAAATGTATGAGAAATGGAATTTACTTTATATTTTTTTTTTGTTATTTTTTCCATGTTTTAATACTTTTTATCCTATTCTGGACGAAGACAAATCCAAAGACACAAAAATCATAAAAATCGGTCCAGCCGTTCTTGAGTTATAAATGGTGTAACTAACACGACTTTCTTTTATAGATATAGATATGACAATTTGCAGGTGATGTAGAGGATTCGTGGTAATTTTTAGATCCATTTTTAGGGAACTATCTCCACTTTACACTTTACTTTAAATAAAAATATCCTGGGAGTTGTTGTATTCTTGAGGATAATTAAGCGGGAATAAGCGAGTGTTGTGTTTGCTGTGGGGTTGGCACTTCCTGGCGACATTCCCACTGACACTGACTACAATAGTACACGACGGATGATTCACATCAGGCAGGTCATATACTTGTTAGCTACCAGACATTGTTAATAAAACAATATTTTATTAAATTTAACATTTTTGAAATATTACAGTTCTAACGCCACGAATAAAAGTTCAGGTAACAATATAAGTATATTACATTTGCCTTTGTTTGCAACCATTATTAAAAAAAAACAAGAAAAAGTAATTTGTTACTCGCTGACAGTACTTTTTACAAACTTACTGTGGCGAATTTATGGCCGCAAAATATGGCGAATTTACTTTGTGGCGGAAAACGCCTAACATAATATTACTCGTACTTTTGCTGTGACTGTGGTGGTTGTGTGGCCTGTCTATGACGAAGAAATCACGTTTAATGGCATGTATATGTCTAATGTCAGTTTGTGAATATTATCTTTAGTTCTTTACGTTACCTTCTACTACTTTACTTTTATTGTTTTTCCATCTATGGTTGTGTTGCCTCAATATGTATAAAAATGAACCCATCAGGTTACTTACAAATTTGTTATGTTATATACTACACGATAAAATATTTTAACAAGCATCCCTGTGACAAAATATATTTCATAAAATATAGTTGATTTTACCTGTATGAAAGCAACGAACTGCATGATCAAATATTAGGAACCCAAATTTCAACCATCCGACCAACAAGTAGTGGATATTAAATTTACAAGTCGTTGATTTAGTTCTTCAGTTTGTCTTCATAGAAACACTAAGAAGATGATGAGTCGAATTTCTATTAATTTAGATTAATTGAAGCAAGATATAACGCTTTGTACTGTAGACAGATGACATGTAGTAGAAAGACATGATGACATGAAAGACAAGACATGACATGAGAAAGAGAGCAACGCGGCAACGTACCGGACTGTACGCAATGCTTTCTGTTTTAGAATGTCGTCGTAAATCGTATAACGGTACCGGGATGTCATCGTATGTCATATACCAGTATTGGGCTGTCGTCGTATGTCAGAAGTATCTTAAAAACATATATATATATCTTTATACAACAGAACTGTTTCCTCACTGTCTTAAATACTTCGTAATTAATAAATCACAATGTGACACACATACAAACATATGATGTTTAGGCATCCATACTTTCTAATATTCCATTATAGTCTACCATGTACACAGTAATAATTCAATGTTGCTACCTGTACATCGCGCGGCATCTCGTCGAGAAGGTAGCCTAGGAGCCTAGGAGAGCGAGCCACGAAACGCCCGCCCATCGCCGGCATTGCATAGCTGACGCCCTCCTGAGAATTATGAAACACAAGTAAAACAAACGAAACACAAAACATAATCTGATGTAATAATAACTGACGAAAAATAGATTCGAATTAACCTTACGACAGGACCCCGAATAACAACTCCATAGAGGGTTTTTGTGTTTTGCGAGTTGAGTTGAGTTGAGAGTAAGATTATCAGTTAGTATTTGCAGCGTTACCAGTAAAGATGGCAACACATGAGCGAGAGGAGTGTTTCCTTATATTGCAAGCCTACCCAGGCGTAGCATATAAAAACTATTAAATTGGTTTACTTATCTACGAAAACATTAGACGAGCTTGCGTTAAACGCTCGAAAGGAAGGTTTTTTTTCATATCACTAAATATCATCAAGTCCCATTCAAAATAGTACTTAATTTTATTAGATATAATGTTGATAACATTAAGATAGTATGTACAGAACGAATGATGAATGAAGGCTCAGTCTGAACAGCGTCCCTCGCCCTCCGGAAGAGCAATCAGGCCCGTTACTTCTTGAAGGCGGTGAGTTATGTGCTGACACTTTTCGACTCTATATGAAACATCTAGTTACTGTATGCAAAGAAAAGATAAAATAAAGAATTTTTATGTATTACGCGGTGGAACGGCGAAAAATGTTACCTTAGAAATTCGTCATGTCTGCCATGTCCGCCTATGTCACGGTCGTCTAATTTATGGGCGTCTGTGGTATACGTTATGGCAGGTATTTTGTAGGTATACTTATAAGTACCTACTACACACAATATTCTTATGAGTCCCGATTGGTTCGTAATGAAAATCGTCATTCAATATCAGTTCTTGTCTTACTTATCTACTTACGCCTATCTGACGCTAGGTACCATTAGCCACATGTCCTATTGAAACGTAATTAAATTTAATACAAGTGTAGTCCAGGATCGTAGAATAAACTACTACTCATTATCAGGACGCGGGAAAGTAGGTTATAAATAAAAAGTTAGTTTATAAATTGTTTATATCACAAGCAAGTGATGAACATAACTTAGCTTTTATCATGAAACATGCAAATAATATGAATTCTAAACTTAATCTTATTGCTTTCTACTAATTTTCGTATCAACTTTTTTATCGAAAATACTCCTACTTTCCAAAATGTAAATTGTCAAGTCCCACATACAAATTCTAATCAGTAAGTACAGGATGTGTAATCAAATTCAAAAAGGAGGAAGTTCTCAACTCGACCCATATGTGCGTATTTTTTGTGCGTAGGTATATCTATATACAAATAAATAAAGTTGAAGCGTTTGTTAGTAATGTGAAAAGCTTTTTACTAAACGCATATGAATTTATGTATTTATACCAAAAAAGCAATTACTAAAATTGTTGTCTATTTGTATCTCTGTTTGTTAAGCGAATCTCTGAAACGGCTGGGATTTTGACAGGATTTTCACTACTATTATTTTAGAAAAAGAATTAGAGTTCTGCGGGAAAAACTAAAACCCACGAAATTGTGAACAAATTTCAATTCCACGTGGACGCAGTCACGGGGGGCGCTAGTTATCATATAGGTAATTGTGAGTCGATTTTCAATACATTTTTCCTTCCTAATTTACATCCAATTGCTTATATACTCATTTTGGTGTTCGCTTTCATCCCTTCGTAGTTATGGTAATTTAAGTAAGGTCTCGATTAAACTATTTTTTATGTTCTCTTGGCTGAAAATAAATTAATAATTGAGATAAAATGTACTGGACTTCCTGTTATTTGTTATCGTTGTAGTTTTTTTCCGAAGTTTTAAAGAGATTATGTTTTACTATTGGTATTGGTCAAAGTATAGTGATAAAGTGTCACCTTATATGAATAGATAGACTATATAAATTGGTTTATTTTCATCCCCTGTTTTACATCAACATAGATATACTAATACGATTAATAAATAAAATATGGTCGAAAATGTTAAAACACAGTTCTGTAATCCGGAACTAAAGTAGATATAACAGAAGGTAACTTCAGTACGAATATTTTTTGTTTCATTGTTAATAACCAAGAAAGTTTAAGGGAGGTGGGGCACATCAGGGAAGCCCGTCTGGGGAAGTACCTCACCAAATACCAACTCCCTGGAGGATTGTTGTGGTCCTGCGTGCCAGTGAGGTCAGTAAGCTCCTAAAGAGTTGATGTGTTAGCAATAGAGGCGGCATCGCAAAATCAGACATACGTTCACAAATAATTTGTAGAACGATCCAAATATGAAATGCCCAGAAAATAAAATTTGCTTTTGATTCATAATCTTGCTAGAGGTTACCAGTTTCAAACTAAGAAAAGAATCCAATTAGGGCTTTGCCTTGCCTTGTCTACGATAAACAAAGTAGCCACTAAAACGACGCCACACAAAGCATCCGACGAACAATGAAGTAGGTACTAGTGGTTGTATAAACAAACGAATGTTTTCTTTCACCCACAGTTGTCCCCAGTGGGTTCGGCAATTTTCCAGTCGGCAAGCACGACATATAGTTTCATCCAGAAATATTTCAACAAACTAGCTCGTTTGCCTGCGGCAGGCCGTCCACGCCTTGCGCATCAAATGCCAAAGTAGGGAATATTTGTATGTTCGGCAATCGTGTAGCACAACAAATATTGGATCTGCTGATTTTTATTTACTTGTATCTTTTTAGTTATAAGTAACTACTTGCTTATTGCGGATATTAAAATATTTTATTTCATTTACGTTTGTTACAATTTTTTGTGCGAGTGATTTTTTCTACGTCGAAATTTGGATGGAAATATGTTAAGAAAGGTTAATGAAGCCCAAAACTAGACGAAAAAAATCTATTTATTTGTTTATCTGTCCATTGTCAACGATTCTAAATCTTTAAGAAACTTGATAAACAAGTATGTATGTTCATAACAATTATGAAAATGTCTACATAGAATATTTTTTCTGGAATTTGCTTTAAAGTAGTTAAAGAAAATTCAAATTCAAAACAGAGCAAATCTTTTTTTTCCTTTCACAAAAACCCGGTAGGTACTCTAATTTTCAAAGGTGCTAAGGTAAAAAATTAAACTTCTGATCGTTTTTTGTTTCCTTAAGCACATAACCAATCTATTCTTATAGCAAGTAATCTAGTCTACCAGCGTCATAATATACGAAACGCCTTGTTTCAGGAACAAAAGGAACGGGGTTGAAGTTTGACCTCCGAAAGTTGACCGTCGTTTTGGTTGAAAATTTTTACAGCATGATCGTTGCCGAATTGAAATCGCAATTAGTTGATCGCAAGTAGTCGAATTTTGAAACTATTAGCTTTTTTTAATCTACAACGAATAAGTTTCATATGCTGTGTTCACTTTCATTAAAAATATATAACAAGGAATAGGATACTCTTCGCCGTAAAACATACCTATAGATTATGGGCATTTTATTTAAATATATGTTTTTAACTACATTAAAAAGTATCATGAAGGACAGGAATAATATTCACGACCAACCAAATAATAAGCTGACGCAGCGCAGAAGAGAGATTTTTTACCTTTCTTCAGTTTGTATCTGAGAGCAGGTTATTAAATTATTGTCGCTATTTTGTAAATTTATATTTATGTATCTTCCCTAAATGTATCTAGAAGTTAACCATGATTCTATTATTAAACATAAAAAAATATTATAAAATTCTGATTTTGTTGCGAAGTTCTAGTATAGCGTTTTAGCATAGAACGTAGGACTAGCGTCCAATTGGTCCTGTGACACCGTAATAAAAACAATATGGCGAATTATGTACTCTATATTGTGCAAACAGAAAATAAAAATATATACAACTTAAAACGTTAAAGTTACTTTTTAATTTAAAAAATATATTATCAATTGTATTTCTAAGTGAAATACTTATTCAACTTACATTTTTTGATAATAAAAGATGTAAAACAAACCACAAGTTATATGTGACTAAATCAATCATGCGGTATATTTTTCTGATGAGGTCATTGTTGAGTGCATTAGTGCGGTAGCGCTCCATACCGTAAAGTATACTTATTACTTCAAAAAGCGGTCAGAGATTTTTTTTAATACTCACATCATCCGGTGCAGCATCATCCATTTGTAGCAAGTCGAACGGTGCGAGGTCATCGAGAGAGTCGGGTGCGGGTGCTGCCGCTGTCCCATAACCGCCGGCAACCAAAACCGCACACCATACAGCCCACCACATCTGCAATACAGAATGTATTTTAACAATTATTTATCTTGCTTACAACCCTAAATAATAATGATTTCATTATATTTATTGTGTAAAAGACGGAGTTTTTTATACCACTATGGTAAAGAAGCATAGGGATTGCCTGATGGTAAGCAGTTACCGTAGCCTATGGACAGTTGCAACACCAGGGGTACAACTCGTGCATTGCCGACAATGTAAAAACGCTTTACGCCGTTTTTTAAGAACCTCTGAAGAATATATTCTGGTCCCTAGTTATGCAAGTGTCCACAGGCTACGACTTACTTTGAGATAAGCCATACACTTGTATCTCAACTTAATATTATAAAAAAATAGGTGACCCTTTCATATTGAGTGCATAAGTATCAAATTTCATTTTCACATTATAAATAAGTGTGCAAAATTTAATTAAATTTTAGGAGTGAGTGTTAATAATACACGAAATTGAAATTTGGGATTATTAAAATTTCCTATTATAATATTCGAAATAAAATATAATTATTTTATAACAGGTACTCAAATACCACTTAATACTAAAGAAGCAATTCGAAATGAAAATTTAGAACTGCTTGTTTGAAACAGGAGGGGTTAGATGACGCAAAAAATATGCTAACGCTACGGGCAACAAAATAATTGAGCAGCGTTCACAAGCTTTCTGAAAGCTATCAATTTAGCAGAACGATAGATGACAGATCTATCGAAAACAGTTGAGCGACCCTGAAGACTGGAGAATCAACGGACAGACGTCATTGTGCGTGTCAACTGCCAGACACGCACAATGACGCCATTAATCCCCTCAATATGCTGTAATTAGCTCCTTTCATCTATTAAGATAATATAGGTATAAACCGGAGTTCAAGCGATTGATCTTCAAAGAGTTTTGAAATTTAAAACGGAGCTCTCGATCATTGAGGTGCGATCGGTATTGAGCCTTTGACTTTGATTATTATGGATGTAGCTCCCAGCGTGTGCATTTTTGTAAGGTGATCTCATAAATATTCAGGAGATTTACTTATTCCATTCATGTTCGCGCCGGCATCGAGGCATTCCCGTCGAGTCTTCACGTAACCACGAAGTTTGCTTTTATCGTCTGTCTATACAATATTCGCAATTGGATACGTCTCTTGGTAATCCATTTTAGAAAAAAATCTTAAAATTATATAATTATTTTAGCATATTATTCTGACTGAATTAGTGTGTGTAGTGAGTACCAAACGTAATTCTCCGAAAGGAATATCTACACGATTATAGTTTTTTTTTCTGACAATGTCAGGAGGCATACTAGCATACAGCCCACCTGATGTAAAGCGGCTATCGTAGCCTATGAATGCTTGTAATGCATTAAGTATCATTCGCGCGATGCCACCTCTGCTGCTAATACAACAACTCCTTAGGAGTTTACTGGTGATCTCACTCACACACAGGAACACAACAACACACTATGGAATTGATATTTGGCTACGGTTTTCTGTGAGGTCGAGGTTCTTCACCAGATGTACTGCTTTGATGCGCCCTACCTAACTTAAAAACACCCAGACCAAGACAAACATGTCTATTTGTCTTCATGCACACAAATATTTGTACTGTGTGGGAATCGAACCCACGAGCGTTGGTGTCAGAGTAACGTAACAGCGCGTTTCACCACTACGCCACCGAGCACGTCAAGTTATCGAAAAGTAATAAATAATAACGGATATAACAGATAGATAGATAGAATACACTTTACTTGCATAACACAGAATTTAAGGAAATACAATCAAAAGATTCTTACAATAAAATTATAGAAATGTACTGCAAATGCAACAAGGCGGCCTTATTGCTAAAAGCTTAAATAAATATAATAGACATATTTTAGCCACATAAACATTATTTTACTATGAAATAATGTTCATTCAAAAATTACATAAAGATACAACGCTAAAACTTATAAAACTGAACTAAAATTAAATAAATACACAATGACTGAATTACATCTAAAGTTAAATAATTATATACCCAAAATAAATCTAAAAAGTGTGGCCCCCGCGGCATTGTAAATATAATTATTATGGAAAGAATAAAACATATAATACTTTTAATTCTATTGTAAACAGCTGTGCCCGCGACTTCGTCCGCGCGGAATATAACAAAAAAGTTATTGTTCAGTTATAATTTTATTTATCTGATTTGATTGTAAGTAAATTAAATAAGCGGAGTAAAATAGCGAATAGCAAAATAATTATACATATGTATTATGTACTTCGTTCGCGCGGAACAGTTATTTTTTATTATTTATTTATATTAATAAAAATAAATAAAATTTCTAAAATAAACGTAGCCTATGTTACTCCTTATTACATTACTATTTCCCAGTGAAAGTCCCGTCAAAATCGGTCCAGCCGTTTCAGAGATTAGCCGGAACAGACAGACAGACAAAAATATTCATTTTGGTATATGTACCATGTATACATCCATATGCATTTAGTAAAAAGCGGTTATTTTAATATTACAAACAGACACCCCAATTGTATTTATCTGTATAGACAAGCAGAGCTCAGCTAGAAATAAAACCAGAAGAGGGATTCGAAAAAATAATAAAAAAACTGATGTTGTGTATTACAAAGGAAAAGTTTTAACTTTTTAAATAAATTGTTGGCTTTGAAGATTCACAGGCTTATTCTGTTATTCATTTAGAGCTTCTGTTATTATTAGCATATTTCGATCAAATGCCTATAACGTAACTTCGGAGACTGCAGTTGTTCTGAAATTTATTCTTAAAATTTGACATCCAAAAGGATAATAATAACATCAAATGATCGACGCTATCAACATATGATATCGTTGATCGAGAATGAAATGAGTTAATACGTTCGAATTTGTGTGATAGCACTCATATACTCGTATATATATCCCATTAAGCTCTTTGCCACATTTTTAATGATTGTACACAAAAAATCACTCACAATGTATGTCGACTAAACTTTATTGTGGGTAAATATTACAACTAAAATTCAACCCAAAATCAAAATACCGAAAAAAAAATACCCGCTATACTTGACATGTCTATACTCAAACGATAAATAGATCAAAAAATAATATATTGGAAAATTCGAATATTAGAATATTGAATACGCAAACGGTGAGTCGAAAAATAAGAGGGTAGGAGGGAGAAAGTTTGATCACACCATTGAATCTCCCTTGTCGAATACATGTGATTTTGTAAGCCCGTTTAGCATACTACAAAGCTCAAAGGCTCAAAGCTAAAGATTCAGCACATGAATATATCGACGTTTAGGTAGTTCTACGTGTGTTTACAACAACGTGGTTTTCGTTTACGTGGTATTCGTGGCCTAAAATGAACTTATCCTAATAACTTAATCCCATCAACTCATACTTTGCACTGCAGTAATACAGGTCTCGCTTTAACCGCAGGGTTTTAGAGTGCCCTCCACGTAATAACATAGAAAATATTTTCCAGATTTACCACTGCATTTTAAAAGTGAGACAGGTCGGTAATACGGCCCTGTCGGCTCTACCGTGCATGTCAGCACGTCGGATATTCGTCCAGTACTGGATTACACACCATCCAACTCATCCCCACGCCCATTCGTTCGCCCTTTACAAAATACCTACGTTCCATTTAATGGGGACAGACTTACCGCTCATAAACTGTAAATAAAGAAAAAAATCTAAGCTACAATCTGTAGCAGTTCCGTAGACTTTTAAAATCTACATGTTGGAATCTTGAATTTGTATATATAGTAGTAGTTGTAAATAACATACTTCTATTCATTTTATTTCATGCAATGGTAGTAATCTGAGATAAATAATATATAATAATTAAATATGGCAGAGAAATTACTGGCTACTGTGACGAAACAGAGGTCACAAGATTGGCAGCCGCGAGTAACATTCCCGTGGTGTTGCACGGTGCGGTTGCGTGGCGCGCATGCTTGTTTGCTAATCTAGTTGTATAAAAAAATCTAATGTGGCCCTACAGGATGTGAGTTTGAACGGTTGCAATACAAAGAGTGGTGATACCGCTGCTACTATGGCAGCAAAATTTCCGAAGGTTACTGGTAACCTTTCTCACTGCAAGAAGGACAACAACCATCCACGGAGCTATTACGTTGCTGAGGATTTCTGTAAGGTAGAAATACTGCCTCAGTCTCTGTCAGGGTTGCTTGTTAAATCTCACTATTCTCTAACCTCTCTTTTGTCAGAGCCTCGTTTGATAATCTATGTATGTCCTCTATGGACTCAAAAACGGCTGGGCAGATTTTGATGATTTTTTCAGTGAATCTTTAGGTTAGCCCAGCAGCTGATCCTGTGAAGTTTGATAGCGATTATATGACCCGTACGAAGCCGGGGCGGATAACTAGTTGAGTTATGAAAATAACATCTATCTATAACTCTACGCCAAATCCCTTGTGGGGTAGAACCATGATTCCATCAAGAGAGAACCATGGATCACACGACTCGGTCACACACCTCACTCCCTTCTTTAACATTCATAGCTCTTCTAATGCACGCTCGCCAATTTCTAAGGCTCCTTCTGATAAAACAAAAATAACATAATTTACCAAAAGTGTGTATAACACCGTGTTTAAAAGTAATTTCCTTAAATAATATAAGATGGGTCCACAACATAAAACACTCGTAACCACTCTCTACGGACCGCTAGTGGTTCGCAGGAAGATACGGTAGGCGAAAGGTTTAAACTATCATTAGCTTCAAATATTACATTTTTATCCAAATTCCAGTTTATTAATAGTATTAAAACAAGTCCAGCAATCAATTAAATAGTAAGTCCTGATTTTCGTGTTGCTAGAACTATATAAAATTGACCAAAGTATTACAGAACGTATACAACAAAAGCTGCTAGCTCAAAAATCACGTAGAAGTAAAACGAATTTACTTTCTAAGAATATAATTATAAATGGTGAATATATTTATAATTATCAGAATTAAGTTACTTTTAAGATTTGTTTTGCAACCACAAATTCATGAAGTTGTTTACTTTTTGAAGTTTGTGATGTCTACTGCCCACAAAATAATAAAAGTGATCCCTAGGCAATACAATACAATATACGCGTTTCATATATAAATTAATAAACAATCTTAGTTTATGATAGTTAATCACCACTTGATTATATTGAGAAATGGAGAAAATTATTTTATTTTATTGTGGTAAATCAACATATTTTATTATTAAATAGATCTTCGTTATTGGAATGGAATGTAAATCTTACGTCGTAAGAACTTTGTTACATGTAAATAGAATCCTCTTCTGCGCAGTAGTTTTCAATCACCGACAACTACAAAGCAGTTGTTTAAGACATGCAAACCAAATTTACACATTCCCCACACGTAATTACCAAACAGATACAGTCTCCATTATTGAAGCAGTAATTCAAATTTGAGATTGTATGATATACTTTTGTTATTATTTGCTTACAATTTATTAACATCACATTATACTCGTACTTTTTAAGAAATACAAAAATGCTTTGGGAAGCATAGGGTGGATTTCGAAGCGGCAGAGGATGTACGGATCAAGTTTTTTCACTCCGAAACATCGTAGAGAAGCATCTGGCTTTGGATCAGAAGGTTTTCTGCGGTTTTGTGGACTTTGAGAAAGCATTTGATAGAGTCGTGCGAAAGAATCTCTGGAACATTTTGCCCGGATATGGGGTTGACGGTGACCTACTCCGTGCTGTGCAATCCACTTATGAGGATTGTACAGCATGTGTGCGGGTGGACGGCAGCTTGTCGCCCTGGTTTGATGTCAATATTGGTGTCAGACAGGGATGCGTGCTGTCGGCTCGGCTGTTCATCCTGTATCTGGACAGTTGTCTTCAGAGAATAAGAAATATGAATGTGGGAATGCGAATGGGTGACTCAGTGGTCAACTGCCTGCTTTATGCAGACGATGCGGCATTAATAGCAGAATCACCATCCGAACTGCAAACACTAGTTACAACAATGAAAGATGATTGTATGAAGAAAGGCTTACAATTGAATGCGAAGAAAACCAAGATAATGGTATTTGAAAGAGAGACAACCAGAACGAACGCTAGGATTATGGTTGATGATGTAGTGTTGGAGCAAGTGAATGAGATTGTATATCTTGGAAGTGCTTTTAGCAGCAATGGAAGGTACACCGCTGATGTGGAGAGACGAGTGAGTGCCGGGAATAGGGTGAATGGAGCGTTGGGTAAACTTCTAGGCAGCCGAAATCTAAGCCAGAAGGCACAGCTCGCTGTACACAACGCGGTGCTAATTCCAACGCTAACTTATGGAAGTGAGAGCTGGGTATGGCAGAGAGAGCATGAAAGTAGAATAAATGCGGTCGAGATGCGAGCATTGCGCAAAATTTGTGGCATAACGCTTGCTGACCGCGTTCGTAATGAAGACGTGAGAGAAAGAGTTGGTCTAAAAGAGAGTGTCGGTGTGAAGATAAGAAAGGGCATGCTCCGTTGGTTCGGACATGTAGAAAGAATGCGGGACGAAAGAATGACGAAACAGATATACAATGCAAAAGTGGAAGGATGTAGGAGCCGAGGAAGGCCGAGACTAACCTACCATGACCAAATTGGTCGTGTTTTATCAGAAGGTGATGTCAGAAGCCCCAGGAACCGGCGAGCGTGCATGAAAAGAGCTATGAATGTCACAGAAGCGAGTGAAGTATGCAAGGACCGTGTCTTATGGCGCTCGGTTCTCTCTGCCTACCCCGCAAGGGACTTGGCGTGAAGATATACATATACATACATACATACATACAAAAATCCGGTCGACAAAGAGTCGTATTCGCATCATACAATACTCTTAGACCCATAACACACGATGCGACGCAACTGCAACTAAACCCATTTTAAACTCTTGATTTCTTGTGGTTTCATCCAGTTGGAGACCACTTAAGCCCCTTACAGACGTAGCTATAACATATCGTAAGATAACATGCTGCCTTACGATATATTCTGTCTACGTCTGTGGCGGGCTTGAAATATGATGAAAAAAATCTTACAATAATTCTAGTTTTCTCAGAGAGCAGGCGTCTGCTTCACTATGTCGAATACAAGTGATGAGGATACTATTGTTATGTATATATATCTTCGATTATACGCAGTTATAGAAGAAAAAATATGTGGATACGTCCTTACAAAGAAGAATATCAACTGTCGTATGTTTGTGTCTGCACTCCGGTTTCAATGCGACTAATTTGAAACATGTTTCAAACAGGTTTTAGATTCGTTGCATCGTGTGTAGTTTCCTATAGGACTCTGTGACAAAAACTCAAATAAAACTCAAAAGTAGCTAGAGTTGCAGTTTCGTTGCTTGTGAAACACCATGTGCTCTTGGCCTTAGAACACAAATGTAGCTACATACAAACCCGAAATGCCTACAACCTATATATTAGATGGCATACCAGCAGCGGATTTCGTACCAGAAAGTTGAAAGGCTTTTTTCATTGTTCTACTGTCTATTCGTCCGTACGTCATCGGTGTCTAGTTGTAAACGAAATAAGTAACAGTCTTAAAATTGGAACCGCCAGATAGTTGTGATGACCAGGTTCCTTGAGCGGTAGGCAGAAAGAATCAAGCGTCCTATGATGCGATCCATATACACCTTACAGACAGACAGTTATTACATCGTTTATAATAAAGCCGTCAAGGGCGAGTCCGACTCGCGCACCGAGGGATCTGTAAACAAATATTTTCACGAAAAAGAAATTATATTTTGTGATGTAACTGCAAATTTAAAATAATATTAATAAATTTAATTTTATTAAAATTAGTAAATTAAAATTTGGTTTCGGAATTTTCTTTTACTTATGCTATATACGACATTACTTCTTGCCAAATTTCATGGTTCTAGGTCAACAGGAAGTAGTACACTATAGGTTTTGATTCTCTTGCGAGTCTCAAAATATGCGCATAAACGAGGCATATAAACAGCCGTATCTTTTGATTGTGTTGACATAGAAGTTTGATTTTTTCACTGCTCGAAAGGATTGCAGTCCTGAGTATTTGATATTTAATTTCCTCCACCTGTCCCTGAGAAAAACGGTTTTTCTTAGGGACGGGACAGACGGACAGGGACGGACAGACAGTATACGGACAAGAAAGTGATCCTATAAGCGTTCAGTTTTTCATTTTGAGGTACAGAACACCAAAAATGTATAAAAAATTGAATAAATTTAAACTATGCGATTCTCATATTAAGGTGGGATAACATCATATTTTTTAAAATAATATATTGTTATGTCTTTATGTATTAATTTAATTTTGATTAAATTGAAAATTTAATTTTTAAGGCATTTATATTAAAATAACACACAGGAGAAAATTGAGCACGAACTTTTGTTTACGTGTCCATGGTCATACATATATACATACACACGTGTCCGCACGTTGACATACTTACAAATTCTCTCACACATACATACATTCTCTTAAAATGGTTTAAATCTATTTAGGAGGCTTTGAGACGTGTACATTATTATCTATCATCAAAATTATAATTTTGACTGTTGGGGCATTAAAATAACTCCTTAAAATAGGAAGTAAATAGTTACAAAAATTATTATTACAAATTTATGCAATAGATCAGGGTATGCTAGTACGTCCTGTATCAACACGCGGTATTGTGCCGGCCAAGTACGGAAGAGTATAGGGTGTCACGTGTCAGCTTGTATTACACGAACCATTTTGAGCTACTTTTAACTCCCATTACTCTAAAACTATTAAACCTACGTACCTGTATTAATTTGGTTATTTTAATAAGTCTGGATTTGGTTTAGGCAAAGATGAATAAATAATTAAACGAACTTAGGAACGTGACGGACTCTTCAGGGATTTGTTATATGGGTACGGTTTTCTGTGAGGTGGAGATATACACCTTACGTACGTACAAATTTTATCTTACCGTATCTATCTTGAATTTATATTATTTATGATTATAAATAAACTGAAATAACGTTACGACAAACGATTTGCTATGACAGATTATATATATAGGTATATATATATATTACAAAAGTGTAAATGTACGTTTTTTGAGGAAAATATTAAGTACATATTATATATATTTACATATGAGGTTTGAAATGCGATACTTACTTTTGAGACGACCATTTATCTTCTTATTGAGATGCATTTTCTAACTTTGTTTACATTCTATTGTTGTCCTCGAAATCGTATATATGTTTTTATAGCACTGGGGTAGAGTAGGGTAAAGTCAAGGGTAGGTCTTGCCTGATGCCTGATGTTATTTTTAATGGTGATCTTGTTCGCGTTAATTTGTACGAAAACAACAAGCATACGCGACCTGACGTAAAGTTGTTATCTTAGCCCAAGAAGGCTTGCAACACTAGACGCACCACATCAACGTTCTTGGCCCTGTAAAAACCTCATGTCACTTCTTTATAAATACAATGTGACCGGAATAGTCTCTCGGGTAACTCTCACTAGAGTTTATTCTATAGCTTGAGTGTTTGCAGAAAAAAATCTCTGGATGCGCACGTTACGGTTAGTTCGTCGGGGCCAGATATCACGGCCAGTGATTTGTACGGAACCATAGTAAAAAAGGTTCCAGCTATTATTGGATTAAGCTAAGACTATGCATTTGAAATAATTAAATTTAATTCAACACGGCCGTATTGACAGGGCAGACCGACCAATAAATACCACAGATATATTTAAGGTGAATAAGATTTAGAAGAACAACTAATTAAGAAAAATTCAGCAATTTGCTCGTATCTGGGATAAATAATTTTACACCAGCATAAGTTTTGTCCCTTAGGAACCTATAGCGCCTCTAAACAAAGTAAACGGCTATACCTTATTCTATATTTAGATTGAAATATGTAATTTAATGTTTGATATTTAGCGTCATAACTTGGATATATACCTGAACTTTAAACTGCACTTTAATGTTCTTTTTCCTAGCGTTATCAACTAGCTGTGTTTGCTTAAATTGCACTCCAATACACAAGATTTTGTTAGTACATATCATAGAAGAAATAAATAAAAACAGTTCAGTATCTTTCTCGTCACTATTTGTCAACCGATTATCTTTTTCATTTTTTGTTTAATTGCTGAAGAGCTTTAGTGTTATCAAAAAATGGAAACCATAGAAAATAGAGTTGGAAACACGCAAATTTGTTTTCCTTGAATTGCGCGTATTAACAAAAGAAATGATGGTACATAGGCGGCAAGTAGTACTGAAAAAGTATAGTATAAACTTAGTGCTTCTACTGTTATTACATGTAAGTAATGTTTAAAACATGTACGTAAAACATGCCGTACTATGCATGAGATTTGCTCCGACAAACAGTACATCCGTCTGTCCTTCTTCAATTCAAATCCAGCAATTAGTGTTGCTTCGAAAGTTAAGCGAGCGGGTTCAGCTGGATGTTTATCGTAAGGATAAGGGGGGACAGGTGGTTACACCAACATAGAAAGTTTATTTGAGTAATGAGTCGGATCCTCTGCAAACAAGCGTCGTTTGAGCGAGTCATGAGGGAAGCCGAGCGTGCGTGGTTTCGAGACAAACAGCAAATACTCAGTTCTCATTTGCGCTAAAAACAACGATGAACTCTTCATCATTATGTCCTATTATTTAAATACGAGTATAACATTAAAATAGTCGACATATAGTGGAATCCAAAAACTACAGAAGATATATGTTCCAAGAAGCAAGTTCGACGATTTTAATAAAAGTTCCATTGGCAGATGTTCATTAAAAAACTAAGCGCGATGGAATTTTGGCTATTATCAAGCTGCAAATACTCATGCAATATACATTGTATAAATATATTAACATGATATTTTTTTAACAACGGAAAACGCTATTGGTACGATTAAGCTGAAAATCAAGTAATGTGAAAAATTATCTGTTACTTTTCTTCCTAACTATTGTATATTTGCAAATCAACCCTTCTTCTTCTAGCGTTATCCCGTTTCCTAATCCATTAGGATTGGCGGAGTCTACTACCTAAACCTAATGTTGTTGCGTTTTTCTTCACCGCCGAGCAAGTGATACTCGTAGTTACAAATATGTACATAACCCCGAAAACACGAATTTAGTTGTACATGCTAGGATTCACCAGACTCATAAGTCGGTTTGGGTGTCTGGTGGCTAGGTGGAGCTGTAAAGCTCTCTGTCGCTGTGTCGCGGACTGACGCAGTATGGGGAGGGAAGTTTAGAAACATCTATAAATGTTTTACCGGCGTTCAAAAATGTACATATATAGAATATAGAAATTTAGAAAATATATCGGAAAGATGATGAATGAAAGAATGAATAGTGGAATGAAAGAGAATATGATGTATGAATGTTTGTATTTATTAAATAAATATTGCAATAACAAGAGCCTTGCCCATGGCAGGGGTGTAAGGATTAATAAAAAAAACAATAAAAAATTGGCCGATTTTATAGCCATTGGGCTATCACTGCTCTCATATTTGGATACCAACCTAAATATCTCTATAACATAGAATGATTCAGATGTCTTGTATGAAACAAACATTAACCTTTTATTTTTTGGGGTAATTACAAAATTCCCCTAAATTGGGTAGTCATTTCATCAAAATCTGCCCAGCCATTTTTGAGTCCATAGAGGATATACAGACAAACATTAATTTTTATATATATAGATAATAAAAGTAATCCAAATTAAGGAAATGTTTAACCATCTCTAACTAAACTAAAACTTAAGCTTGCTTTTTAACCTATACGTAATTTAATAGCGTTTCATTTCTTTACGCGATAATATTTCTGTACGCGCAATTGTCAATCAGAATTCTCAATTAAATGTAATAAACCACATTCCAACTCTCATTAGACTTACCGTCGCACACGTAAGCAGACCTTCGTTTTTCACTCCGGTCAACTCGTTAGGGGTCAAAATGTCGAAATTACGTAATTGCATCAAAATCGACATTTATACGTATTGCTCTGAATTCTTTATTTTCACAGAGCACAAATACAGCGATTTTTTAAATAAGTATATAAATATATATAAATAGGAGACCGCTATAGAATGTATACAATCATATTATTTTTGAGAATATTACTTACATCAATATTTTTACAAATATTATGCTTCCTAATTATTTTATCGAGCTGGTCCAAATTCTGTTTATAGATACTCGTACTTATGCGAGCCAGTAGCAATGTCAATTTTATTATAATAGGGTGACCTCCTGTTATAAGACACTATCTTGACAGTAGAGTGCATGCAGTGCCGAAATCAAATTAATACTAACCTTATTTCAGAGAGGTAGGGCGTATCAAAGCAGCCCGTCTGGGGAAGTACCTCCACCACACGGAAAACCGCAATCAAATAACAAACTCCCTGCAAGGTTGTTGTGTTCCAACGGGTGAGTGAGGTCACCAGAAAGCTCCTAAGCAGTTGCTCTGTTAGCAGCAGAGATGGCATCGCACGATTGATACTTAATGTATTACCAGCGTTCATAGACTACGGTAACCGCTTTACATCAGGTGGGCCGTATGCTTGCATTCCTCCCGAGGTTGTATGAAAAAAAGAAGGAAAATTCTGTGGAGTTAGTTGTTAAGTTAGCAGAGGTCATAATGTGCGAACCGATACTGCTTTTTTTATAGAATATTTGGAGGTATATAAGCATGTCGCAAACCTAATATAAAGTGGTTACCGTAACCTATGAACACTTGCAATGCAGGATGTATTGCGCGTGCGTTAAAGTTTAATTCCAGAGAGCTGTTATTTGGTTACGGTTTTTTGTAAGGTAGAAGTCATGATATGATGTGCCTTACCTCTCTTCTTATTTTACAAGTATGTATTGATCTTCACATCATAATAGACCCTCTACATGTTCATAACACCAAGCGCTATTTTCTTTTTTTTCTTTTTATACAACGTCGAGAGGTACAAGTACACGGTTCCCCTGGTGTTAAGTTGTTACCGTAGCCTATGAACGCTGGTACTACATAAACACTTCCGCGATGCTCCTTCCTTCTCTGCTGCTAACACAGCAACTCCTTAGGAACTTACTGGTACCTAACTCACACGTAGGAACACAACAACACTCTAGGGAGTTGGTTGTTTGACTGCGGTTTTCCATGTGGTGAATGTACTTCGGACGGGCTGCTTTGATGCGCCCTACCTCTCTAAAATTAGGTTAGTATTAATTTGATTTCGGCACTGCATGCACTCTACTATCAAGATTGTGTCTTATAACAGGAGGTCACCCTATTATAATAATATTAACGATTAACTATTCGATAATTTATGCATTTTGTTTAGTTACGAGTATGCCAAAAACAGCTCTGCAGTAAAAATAATAACTTAAAATTATATAACTTTAAAATTATACAAAATTATTAACTTAAAGTTATAATAATATGACACGACTGTAGACGAATATAGTAGGTAATAATAATTATAGACGGAACGCCTTCTGGTACTTATGCAATCTATGCTGAAGAACTGGAATGGTCCCACTGGACTGGAGACATCGTGCCCTTGTATAAAGGCAAGGGGTCACACATGGACTGCGCCAGCTATAGGGCCATCAGTTTAATCAGCTTAGCAGCAAAAGTATATGGAAATGTAATTGAAAGGAGAATAAGGGTGAAATCCGATGGAATTGATGGCGTCCGATCTTTTTCTGTATTAGCCTAGTATTAATAATCCCTGTAATCTCATTTCAATAGCCCATTATTTTCCGACACATTTGCAATAGTCCCAATACTTGTCGTGATCTGTTCATGGGTATATTGTCCTATTGATATCCTCCAGAACAGGACACAGCCGATATACTACAATACATCAATCTTCCCGAAGGAGCCTCTACGCATTAGATCCATATTGACGAGCACGGTGGCGCAGTGGTGAAATGCAATGTTACGCTACTTTGACACCAACGCTCGTGGGTTCGATTCCCATACAGGACAAACATTTGTGTGCATGAACATGTCTATTTGTCTTGGTCTGGGTATTTTCTATGTATAATAAGTATATATGTATTTACAAAAAAAAAAAAATGTATTTACGTATGTTTATCAGTTGTCTAGTATCCCATAACACAAGCTTCGCTTACTTTGGGGCTAGATGGCGTTGTGTAATTTATCTAACAATATTTATTTATTTATTTATTTATATCCCCGCGTTATATTAACTAAAGAAAAATGTAATTTTTTTTTTTTTTTTTTTTTAATTTATATCTTTTACAATAAGTACATTACATTTTTTTACCTATTCAGTGGACACAAACCGTGCACGGCTTATCTGCCACTGCAACGCTCGGTATTATAAAGGTGGAAACTAACAACAATATAACAATATTCAAACAGTATAGCAAAGTTATATAAATCGGACTGTGCATTGACTGTTCCATTACAATTTATGCACGTTCAAGCAAGACTTAGATGGTAGATATGCTGCCTTAACAATTTTTTTTGTTTTGTTAGGTTGATCTACAATTTTTTTGACAATTTCCGGCGGCAATTCATTTATTATTTGCGGTAGCAAATAATCGCCAATTCGTTTCCCGTATGTGTTCTTATAGGCTGGTAGGGCATACTTGGGGTGGCTGTGTAGTATTCGCAAATTAGGAGGTCTCATCTTGACACTTAAATTAACCATATTACCTATTTCGTCACACAATATTGACATTTTGACCTTATTAAATACATGAATAATGTTGCAATATTTGAATATTCCCTCCTCGTTCTCTCTGTGTGCTTTCTTTACCGAAGTAGGTACTATTGCTTTTAGTAATCTCAACTGCAGCCTATAGATGTTGTCGAGATTAGTTTTAGATGTTCGACCGTAGCTACTCAAGCAGTAATTAATCACAGAGTCAGCCAAAGACAAGTATAGCATTCTACAGGTACTGTAGTGTAGTTTGTATTTTAACAATGATAATTGAGATAGAATGGACCTTAGTTTAGCGCAAACATAGTCAATATGGGGTCCCCAATTTAGGTGAGTATCTATAATGAGGCCAAGATAGGTATGTTGTTTGACCTGTTGTAGCGGTTCACATATGCATAAATTTGTATTGGCGGTATTATGTAGGCAGCGGTGATTGTGAGCAACAATTTTTGGGTTTATGTACGATTTTAGGTGTGGTGAATGTATATGCATGACTTTCGTTTTTTGCTGGTTTATTACCAGTCCTAAATCATGTGCCCATTTACAAAGTAGATCAAAGTTCTGTTGCATAAGCTGTTGGGCCTGTTCAATATTTTTGTGTGTAGTTATTAAACACGTGTCGTCTGCGAACTGGTAAACAGAACCCTCAGTGAGCAAGTTGTTCATATCATTTACGTACAACAAATACTCTGTTGGACCGATTATGGACCCCTGAACTGTTCCCATGTCCATGGGCACCATGTCACTAAGTACATTATCAATTTTCACTGCTGAGTAACGGTTTAAGTGGTAATCTTTGAAGAAATCTAGGAGGGGCCCCTGTATACCATTATCTGATAATTTTGAATGTAGTGTGTTTTTCCTGAGCGTATCAAATGCGCGACTAAAATCTATAAATACAGCTAGTACATGTTTTTTATCGTTAAGGTGGTTATTAACTTCATTAGTGAATTTACATAATAGTTGATTAGTGCTTTTGTTTTTTTGAAATCCATATTGACTATTATTTATTATATTATTGGAAGTAATATATTTACCTATTATATCGCCAAAGTATCTTTCAATTATTTTGTCTATACAGGATAGAATTGTAATTGGTCTATAATTATTTGCATCGCTATAGCTACCTTTTTTATGTATAGGTCTAATTATACCGATTTTCAATTTATCGGGGTATAAGGATGCTTTAATACATGCATTAATGAGATGTGTTATTAGCGGGGTAATTTCGTCATTGACGTATTTTATATCAGATGCCCGTATACCATCTATGCCAGGACTTTTTTTCTCATTTAGGTGGTTAATAATTGAGTGAATAACTTCCGACGTGGCTTTCTTCATTTGCATTGAAACTTCAGGTTTTCTAACATATTTAGAATCATTAAGCATTAACGTGTCGCAGCTAGTACATATTTTTTTTACGTTGTCCTTAAACTCGTTTGCAAATTTGTTAACAATAGTATTGGTACTCAAATTTTTAAAATTTTTAGTTATTATTTCATCTATAGATTTAGATATTTTACCGCATAGTTTGTTTATGATATTCCATACCTTTTTGGAATTTCGAAAATTATCGCTAATCTTTTTTTTAATAAAATCATCTTTAACGTTATTTATATATTTATTTGTTTTATTTCTGTATGAGTTATATATTATCCTTTTTTGTGCATTATTTTTATCTTTGTTCCATATGGAAAAAAGTTCATCTCTCTTTTTGCACATGTGTTTTATCTTATTATTAAGCCACGGATTAGTTTTACGTTTATTTAATTTAATGTTGAATTTATTTGTGCATTTTTCGTAAATATCATTGAATTTATTTATAATAAAGTTAAGTATATCATTTGGGTTATCAAGAGTTAAGCCCTGTGTCCAATCTACTTCACGCAATAATAATTTAAGCTTATTATAATCGAGTTTAGACACTGTTTTATGAGTTGACGGTGTTGACGCGCTGTCCTCGTAAACAGTGAGACCGGTTATAAAGTGGTCGGCCAATGCATTGTTTATCACAGCTGTTCTTATCAGCCGATCACAGCTATACTGCGCGTTGCGAATAAAAATATGGTCTATGCACGACTGAGTAATACGGTTAGTTTTCATTTCAATTCGTGTAATTTGACTAATTCCCATTTCGAAACCCAATTCACTTAGTACGTTGAGATACTTTTTAGTAGTAGTGTTAGACGTTTTTAAATTTATGTTTATGTCACCTAATATAATATAATTATTTTTTATCGAGTGCAAAGATATTATTTGGTTTAGTTCAGTAATGAATAAGTTTTTATTTAAGGCGGGAGGTCTATAGATAGCACATAGTTCGAAGGAAAAGTCAGAGTTTGTTTTTATACGACCTTGAATGCATTCAAAGTTGTGTGACGAAACTGGATGTCTAGTAAAACTTATGCTTTTATGTATATATATAATAATACCTCCACCTTTTCTGTTTTTACGTAATTCCCAGTACATTTCATAGTCATCTAGTTCAAACAGTCTTACACACACGTCGGAGATGTTGGCTTCTGTTATGACTACGATGTGTACAATACGAGGGCTACTCGTAATGATGGATTCCAGTTGGGAGAAGTTTTTTATTATTGATCGGATGTTCACATGCAAGGCCGTTAATGATCTGTGATGTGTAGGGATGTTAAGTACAAAATCATTCCAATTGTCTTTATTTTCTTCTAGTATGGATGATGAGATAGAATCCATTTTTGTAGTTAAGGTTTATCGGGATATAATTTCCTTTTAAATCTGGGCACTAAGTTCTTTTACTATACTATCTATATCTTTTGTAGATCTTATTATATATGGCTTACCTTGTTCCGTTTTTTTGGCTAGTACTGTGCCATTTTTACACCATACGAATTAATAATAAATTATAAAAAATGTAAAAATGTAATTAAAGAAAAATGTAATAATATTATTTATGATATATTATTACCTATTAATATTTATCTGCAGTCGTGGTGTCTTATATAGGGCCCGTAATTGCGCTACATATATTTTTAATTTGTTTTTGGCATAATCGTTATTTCGCAAAATACGTAAACTTAGCGAATAATAAACAAGGTATGTTTGTATTTTCGCGAAACAGCAGTAGGTACATTAGAATAATTTCATCTCATCTGAACAGAAATAAAACAAAGTGGACCTACTCTATTTAATTGTTTTATTAGACACTCCGGACAAATACTGACTGGCTATCAAAATTACTAAAACGTCGAAAATTCACAAATAAATAATTTGAGTGGAATATCTACGAAATATTTATTATCTGTTTAAATATTGCATGTGGTTTTCAACTGCAACTTTCGAAAGTGGATGTAGCGCAGATGTGATGATGCAAACTCAAATAAAAACTGAGTATACCTATGTCTTTTAGAGAGATGCATAATTTATGTTATTTTTCTATTATTTAAATTAGAAAACTATTTAAAGTATCTTCCTACAACGTTTTCTACAACTTATAATGGTTATCTTATCTTAGTCTTAAATCTTGTCAAAAAGGATACGTCGTCAGCTTTTTGAGCTTACTGTATTTATTAGAACTAGAGATTTTTCAATTTTTTAAGTTTGAATGTTATTAAGGTTCTATTGCCAAAAATCATAACCTCTATATTCACAGATATCGCCGAGGCTACAGAGTTAATTTGCCTATGTTCTTCAAACAAATTATATAACATATAAATAAAAATAAATACAATAAATTAATACTGAAATAAAGATTACCTTTTTTAACTTATCGTACAACAAAAATTTTACAAACAAACAAACCTTTTCATATATTTTTTTATCGAAACATAAAATCAAGCGATAAAATAATGTTGTCTATTCAACTTGATATACATATTTAATACGATAATTTATATGTTCAAGACTTCTCTGTAAACGATGTTTTTTGTAAAAACTCTTTCGTCGTTTGCTAACTGACCTTGACCGTGATATTCGGAAATATAAAATCTCAAACAGTCGAATGATCGAACTCTACTTACTACCGCAGACTTCAATCATAAACAAAAGTATTTTTGACATTCAGAAAAACTATGACAAATAATATTATATACCAATAATAATAGGGGTTACAGTATGAAATTCCCGTTTTATAGTAATATATACTTTGAACTGACATACTCAAAACTCAAAAATCTCACACCATGAAGGTTTACTTCATGGTGTGAGATTTTTGAGTTAAACTTTACATATGATACCTATGAGGTTTTTCTTTTAAAAAAATGTGCAACATTTGATTTTCGAAGTTCAATTGCTTTTTTATTCAACTTAGACAGGAATGATTTTGAATACGAGTTCCGACGCGGAACTAACGCGGCGCGGAACTGTAACGGATCACAATATCAATGCTGCGGTTGGAGAGGAGACTGCTAATGAACGTACCGTACGTTATTGATTTAAACGCTTTCGTAATGGAAACTTCGACTTGAAGAACGAACCACGTGTAAGACCGAACACACAGGTGAGATGGTCGAGGTCGAGTCAAACTACCTAGGAATTAGCGGCATGGTTTAACGTTACCTTAGCTACAATGATTCATTTGCATCAAATCAATGACATAAAACATATGAAAAATGGGTGCCTCATGATTTCACTGATCTGCAGAAAGAAATTGGTGTTGAAACTTGTGTTGCGTTGTTGAATCGGAATACTAATGAAGGAATATTGAATCGAATTGTGACATGTGACGAAAAGTGGATTCTTTATGATAACCATAAGCGCATTGCATTTTTAATGGCTGACCCAGGTCAAACGCCGCAACAGTGCCCTAAAGCAAAGCTTACCAATAAAAAGGTAACTGTTCATAGCTTTCTCAGGTCTGGTCAAGCAATGACAGCAGATGTTTACTGTGCCGAACTTCGAACAATGATGGCGAAACTGACAGTGAAACGGCCCCGACTCGTGAATCGATTTTCACTATTATTGCTACATAATAACGCAAGACCTCATACTGCACGAGAAACCCTTGTACCGTCTACAGGAGTTGCAGTTAGAAACCATATGTCATCCTCCGTACTCGCCAGAACTTGTTCCAACTGACTACCATTATTTTTTTCATTATATTTAATTAAACAACTTTTAACGGAAGTATCGCGTGTTTTATTTATTTTGTTGAACCTAACGTTTCGAATGCTTTGCAGCATCCGTGGTCGCAGGAAGACTAAGGTGCCATTTGTCTTACATTGGTTATTCAATTATTACATCTACACATGGATGGATTAATTATATATGTTCCGATTCACACAAAAATCGCTCACGGTGTCCCCAATATTCCCAGGAAGCAGTACAAAATGCTTTTACACAGTTTGTCGAACACAGTTTTTCGAATCTAGATCCCCGTTCTATCGCAAAGACATAAATAAACTTCCGAATACATGGCAGCAACTTGTAGATAATGAGGGTAAATAGTTTTGATTAAATAAATATGTTACATATTAGAAAAAACGAGTTTTAATTTTTCAGTACAAATCGGCCATTTCATACTTTAACCCCTAATATTAATGTTTCTTTCAGCTTGACTACAGACTCTAAAAATAAACAAAAGAGTGAGTATACATATATATATGGGTACATATTTGTTTGTGTCAAAAGCATGGTAGTGTGCGTAATGTTTTTTTTATTAATTTAATATATTTTTCAAGCAATGTTATAAAAAAAAGCTAGCTTTTTGCACTTCTCCACAAACTTTGACTCTGCCAAATTTCATACGCCTCCGTCCGCGTAATTTTCGGCAAAGAGGTACAAAGTTTTTGTTAAACGTATTAACATAATGATGTATATAAATGATATGTGTGTATATGTGCATATATTTTAGGGTCGGCAACACATGAGTGACACCCCTGGTGTTGCAAATTTCCATAGGCTACGGTGACTGTTTACCATCAGGCAGGCCATATGCTTGATTTGCACCTTCGCGGTATAAAAAACGTATATCTATGTATATATATATATACATACTAGCTTATGCCCGCTGCTACGCACGCGTACATTTTGGAATTTCGGCAGTTTTACTTATTTTTTAGTACAGTCGGCATTAAATAGTTAGTAAAAGTATCAAATATCCTTATTTGTGTAGTAATGAGGATATATCACGATCTGTTCGGTTTTCATTAACTATTCGATACTGGCTGTATACACTCAAAGCATTTCTTCATTCTCAACATTGCCTATTTTATAAACATAAGTTTCAAGCCACTAACTTGAAAAAATATCTGCCTAGGTTGAAATTCAAAAAATCCTTTCTTATCTCTCATATGCATTACGAAAGGAACCTCTCGATGAGTCAGTGAATTAGACAGGAACTCCATTTCTAATAATATAGATTAGCGTCTCGTTCAAACACAATTTCAACCCCCTTTTAACCTCGCCTCACCTCGCTAAGGGTGGAATTTTTGAAAACGTTGAAACCACTTTTTTTGGATTCAAATAGACAGTATCTGTACAAAATTTCAAGTCACTAACTTCAAAACAGTTTTTTGCTCCATACAAACTGTCAACCCCCTTTTCAGCCCCCTAAAGGTGAAATTTTCAAAAACGCTGAAATTTCTTTTTTGATGTCTTGATTTAAAGTATAGTTACAAAGTCTAAAATAGCTCACTTTAAAAACAATAATTTGTTAACAGTTCAACTTTTAATTTAAGAAATATTTCGACCCCCGTTACACCCTTTAAGGGGTGGAATTTTTGAAAACGCTGAAATCCCTTTTTTTGGATTCTAATAGAGAGTGTCTGTACAAAGTTCCAAATCACTGACTTCAAGATACATGTATACTACTCCATACAAAGTGTCAACACTCTTTTCCGCCCCCTAAGGCTTTGAGAAAAGCTGAAATTACTTATTTCATGTCTTGATTGAGAGTATAATTAAAAAGTGTAAAGTAGCGCACTTCAAAAAATCAATTTCGTAACAGTTTAACTTTTAATTCAATAAATACTTTTGACCCCCATTACACACTTTAAGCGGTGGAATTTTTGAAAACGCAGAAACCATTTTTTTTTTAAATTCTAATAGAGAGTATTAGTACAAAGTTTCAAGTTACTAACTTCAAAAAATATTTCTATTCCATACAAAGCGGTAACCCCCTTTTCAGTCTCCTAAGGAAGGAATTTAGAAAAACGCTGAAATTACTTTTTAGACGTCTTGATTGAGAGTATATTTACAAAGTCTAAAGCTAACTTAAAAAAAAACGGGCTCTCTTGGAATAACTTGAGTATTAACGTTGAGCATTTTTGAATATTTTGGAATGGTTAGGGAATAATTTCGCACGAATTGCTTTATTTATCAGTATAAAAGTACTATCATGTATGTGGTAAAATACAATATTCATTTATTGCGCTATCGTATACAAACATGACAATTTATATTACATTAAAAATTTAACATATCAGAACTATTACAATTATTTTACATTAAAAAGTTTATCTCTCAGAAAAATCAACTTTCCCCAGAGACATGTTACTACAGGGTTATTTTAAGGTTGCTGGGTTTTGGTAATTAGGAAACCTAGGTAGGTTTGGAAAAGCGGGAGCGGAGATGTATAGGACGTAGATATAGGTTAAGAAATATGGAAAAGCACACAGCACGTACCTCATAACAGCGGTTGACGTTGAAGTTTCTTCGTATGGGTTGGCGCGGGCGCAGGTGACGTTGGTGCAAATAAATGTCCACGAATACACTCTAACTCGACACAGCACTATATATAATGTGGTATCAACAGTACATTCGTGAAATATACGACGGATTAGCCGTTTTAAATAAATTAATTAGCGGAGCGGTTGAACAACGTGTTTTCGACCATAACTCGGTGCACACACACTTTTTTCAATGTCCAGTCGCGCCCTCTGGTTCGTTTTCATGACAGCTGACGAGCTCTCGATCTCTTTCTGATCCTCGTGCTTGTGCTTGTGCAAGAAAGGGACAGAGGAAGTAGGACAAAGTATTCCACTTAGAGCACCCGTACGAATAGCACCTGCGCGAATAGCACCTAGCCTATTCCACGAACGGCACCTAATATTCGCAGGTGCTCTTCGTGGACTAAAATAATATTTTTACATTTCTGTTCACGAAGGGCACCTATGATTCAGAAGCCTAGTGCTGGGAGGTATTTATTTTACAGGACTTTATTGAATGACAGATATCGATAGAAATCACTACAACGTTTAATAATTTACGTATATGTATTTCGTACATTCGAAATCTGCATGCGTCTGTAGAAGCTTATAATATAATATTAATCTTACTTAATAATAACACTAGCTTTTTTATTATAATATCACAATCAGTCCCCACATATCACATTTATTGCAAAATCAACCTTGGTTGAATCTTACCCAATAATAACATTTTCTTAATTTTAATATACCTACTTACCTATAACAATCTCATCTCAAATCAATATTATAGAGTATTTTTTAAAGAGAGCCTATTTTGTTAGCCTATGAAAGACTTATATTAATTCTGTGCTTACAAACTACGTGTTGCTCTATTGTAAAAATTTTCTCATCCGTACAGGAAATTTTTCTGTGACCTCCCTTTGCGTACCGCTTCAGTAGTTGTTTCGATTTTACCACCATATTCTTTTTTAAATTATCAGTTAAAAAATGGCCAGTACGTCTCTTATAGGCTGCAAGTCCTATTGTTTTGTATATAGAAAGACTATGCATTCATCGGCCTACTTATTTGATTTTACTATGGTATTAGTAAAATGTTTGTGTACCGGACTATTAATAGGTACAATGAGACCTCTGTTTGTGACAGAAAAAGATCTGGCCGTCCACGTAGTGTTCGTATGAAAAGGGTGGTCAAAGCAGTAAGAGAAAGAATTCGAAGAAATCGTGTCCGAAAGCAAAAGATTTTATCTCGGGAGATGAAGATAGCACCTAGAACCATGTCGCGTATTTTAAAAGATGACTTAGGACTTGCAGCCTATAAGAGACTTACTGCCCATTTCTTAACTGATAATTTAAAAAAGAATATGGTGGTAAAATCGAAACGATGAAGCGGTACGCAAAGGGAGGTCACAGAAAAATTTTCTTTACGGATGAGAAAATTTTTACAATTGAGCAACACGTAGTTTGTAAGCACAGAATTAATATAAGTCTTTCATAGGCTAACGAAATAGGCTCTCTTTAAAAAATACTCTATAATATTGATTTGAGATGAGATTGTTATAGGTAAGTAGGTATATTAAAATTAAGGAAATATTATTATTGGGTAAGATTCAACCAAGGTTGATTTTGCAATAAATGTGATATGTGGGGACTGATTGTGATATTATAATAAAAAAGCTAGTGTTATTATTAAGTAAGATTAATATTATATTATAAGCTTCTACAGACGCATGCAGATTTCGAATGTACGAAATACATATACGTAAATTATTAAACGTTCTAGCGATTTCTATCGATATCTTTCATTCAATAAAGTCCTGTAGTGTTATTATTAAGTAAGATTAATATTATATTATAAGCGTCTACAGACGAATGCAGATTTCGAATGTACGGAACACATATAAGTAAATTATTAAACGTTCTAGTGATTTTTATCGATATCTTTCATTCAATAAAGTCCTGTAAAATAAATACCTCCAAGCACTAGGCTTCTGAATCGTAGGTGCCCTTCGTGAACAGAAATGTAAAAATATTTTTTTAGTCCACGAAGAGCACCTGCGAATATTAGGTGCCGTTCGTGGAATAGGCTAGGTGCTATTCACGCAGGTGCTATTCGGACGGGTGCTCTAAGTGGAATACTTCGCAGGACAGGAAAGGAATAGGGACGAACGCAAAAGTGGCGCGAACATCCTCCCCCACCTTGAGAAACATAGGGTTTCTCAAAGAACAAGAAAGTTGAATAAGTTATATTAACTATTAAAAATTATGTGCTACAAAGATACGCGGATTTACAATTTTATTTAAATGACGTAACTGATAAGCGGAAAAAATATAACTAATGATAAATAAATAAGATGCGGTAATTAATGAGAAGGTAACGGACTCAATTTAACAATCGGCCGTTTTAGTAAACCATTTTGAGTTTTAACTAGAGCTACTCGCGTGACACCGTCTGAACCTGGATAAGTTCTCTCTATAATGCCCATTGGCCATCGCAGCGGTGGCATATTGTCATCGTGGATTAGCACAATAGTACCGACTTTAACGTTCTCAGTACTAGTACACCATTTTTGACGTACTTGTAGAGTATTTAAATATTCTAAGTGCCATCTTTTCCAATAAGAACGTACCATTTGATCAAGTAAACTTTTACGAGTACCTAAAGCAGTTGTGGAAAGTGGCGCAAGAGGCAAATACTGCAGAGGCGTGCACATGATAAAATGAGCGGGTGTCAAAGGCTCAGGGTATGGCTCTTCTTGCAATATACAGAGCGGTCGCGAGTTTAAAATGGCTTCGATTTGCGCCAAGACTGTTAGTAGCTCTTCGTAAGTAAGCAACTGTTGTCCTATTGTACGATATAGATACGTTTTTATAGCCTTAATGTTCTTTAAAGGCTTCCCATAAACCTCCAAAGTGAGGCGCACGGGGCGGGATATTATAGAAAGCAATGCGGTGGTTAGCGATCTCAGTAGCGAATTCTGTCTGAGTTTTCTCAGAATTAAGAAATCCATAAAGTTCGCCTAACTTGGCTTTAGTGCCTATAAAATTAGTTCCATTATCGGAATAGAGACATGATACAGGACCCCTTCGGGATATAAATCTTTTAAAAGCGGATATAAAGGTCTCAGTAGACAAGTCTGAAGCTAATTCGATATGAACTGCCTTGGTAACTAGGCATATGAATAAACAAATATAAGCTTTCTGGCTTCGTTGACCGCGGCATCTACGTAGCGTAATATAAAGAGGCCCACCGAAATCTACCGCAGTATGTACGAAAGCTTTTGTCTCGTTTACACGAAAAGCTGGAAGATCAGCCATCTTTGGATTGGGATGAGATGGACAATTCTTGAAACAAAAATTACATGAATGTACGCGTTGTCTAATAATTAGACCTAGCGGCCAGAATCCAGTATTTTTGGCGGATCAAAGAACTGAGAAGAGCGGCTCCTGTATGACAATTAATGCGGTGAAAGTGGTCTACTATCAGGTAAGTAACATGCTCGCGCTTAGGTAACAAGGCAGGATGTTTTGCTTCAAAAGGTAAGTTAGCATTAGATATCCTACCTCCTATTCTAACAATTCCATCTTCGGAAATAAATAGGTCTAACTTACGTAAAGTTCCAGCGGGTGAGTTACCCTTTTTGAGTTCCCCAATAACTTCAGGGAAGTGTATAGCTTGAATGGTACGAAGTAAGTATATTTCAGCGGTGTTTATATGAGCGGTTTCAATATATTTTGAGCGGGGTAGTACACGTACTAGTAAATAACAGCAAGCTGTGTAGGCAGAGCTGATATTTTTTAAATTTAAAATATATTTAAATATTTTTATTTAATTTTTAATTTTTTTTTAAATATATGGAACCCTGTACGACATCTAGCGACGAGTGCTGTTACTTTTTCTGTTGATGGGAGTGCAGTGCAGACTCTGCACTGCAGAGTGGCCGGCCATACGTTTTCCCATATGTTTTTTTTTCTAATTGGAACGATTTTGGACCGTTCTTCCTCACCAACGAACATTTAAATTTCAAATTAAAGGATACAAAACGATATATGTAGTGGTCATTTTAACAAGAGCCTATGATTGTTGCTCCTTATGAGGAACTTCAGTAATTCTGTATCAATATAGTATTATCAATTATGTTCATAGTATCGAGTTGTAAGCAAGGTAGAGATTGCGTCATTCATCGGTATGAATTGTATCTATGTACTTGTAGGTATAGCAATTGTGACATTCCGCGAAGTGCCCGGCGCCGCCGCCGTGACGCGAGGTTCAAATTTCATTACGCGCAGTACAGAGTGCGCAGGTCTAGGCATACAATTCATATCGAGTATATGTTCGTCTGTTACGACGCAACTCCAAAATTTTTTTGTATTAAATTTTTTTTTTTTGAAGGGGGATATTGTGTAGGGACACAATGGGCTTACGCGGCGTTTGCGCCGTGTCGGGCCAGGCACGGCCGTTTACAAGAGTCGTCTCCTCGCGCCCAAAGCGGTAATACATATCCCGTTTAATAACGGCACCCGTATTGGCTATTAATAATTAATATTGTGTGTGGAAATAAACAGTTGTACTTTGGGAAATTATATTTTATCATTTCACAAAACCCTAGCACCTTCTCAGTGGAGTAGTGAGAACTCTTTTGGAGAGAGGTAAACAATTCTCGGTGTGGTTCGTCGGCATCCAGAATGGACACAATAAAATCTAAAGCAGGTGTCATTCTTGCTAACACTCAGGAAGTGTTAGAACGGTGGAGTGAATATTCTGAAGAAATGTATGAATATTCCTCGGACGCTGGCAAAGAGAGTGAGTCTGATGCTCATTCTACGTTCACGGCATCCGATAAAGGAATAACTATGGATGAAATTGAATCATCTATACGAAGCTCGAAAAATGGAACGTCTGCGGAACACAGCTGAGATGATCAAACTAGGTGGTACTTACGTCCGGGACGCCTTCAGGTAATTAAGCAATCTATTCTGAAGAACTAGCAGGGTCCCGGCGGACTGGAGACACGCAGTAATTGTGCCCTTGTATAGAGGCAAGCGGTCACGCATGGACTGTGCTAGCTATAGGGCCATCAGTATAATCAGCTTAGCAGCAAAAGTATATGGAAAAGTAATTGATAGGATATTGTGAAAGCATTTGATAGGGTTGTGAAAGGAGCTGTGGGGCATATTGCCGAGATATGGGATTGACGGTGTGTTGTGCAGTCCACCTATAAGAATTGCTCAGCATGTGTACGAATAGATGGCAACATGTCACCCTGGTTTGATGTCAAAATTGGTGTCAAACATGGTTGCATGTTGTCTGCTAGGCTATTTATTCTGGATGTCGATAGTTGTTTACAGGAAATAAGATCGACGAATGTAGTATTACACATGGGTGACCTAGTGGTAAACTGTCTGCTTTACGCTTTGCAGAGAATAAGGTCAACGAATGTGGGATTGCGCATGGGTGACCAAGTGGTGAACTGTCTGCTGTATGCAGACGATACCGTCCTATTAGCAGAAACACCATCTGAACTGCAAATACTGGTCACAATCATAAAAGACGTTTGTACGGAGAAATGCTTATTATTGAATGCGAAGAAGACAAAGATATTATTATATTTGGAAGAGAAGAAACCAGAACCAATGTTAGGATTACGGTTGATGACGAAGTGTTGGAACAAGAGAATGAGATTGTCTATCATGGATGCACTTTCAGCAGCGACGGAAGATATACTGCTGATGTGGAAAGATGAGTGAGTGCTGGGAATAGAGTAAATGGAGCGTTGGGAAAACTTCTTGGCAGTAAAAGCTTGAGCCAGAAGGCACAGCTCACTATACACAATGCCGTGCTGGTCCCCACGCTTACTTATGGAAGCAAGAGCTGGATATGGCATAGAGACCATGAAAGTAGAATAATGCGGTCGAGATGCAAGCGTTGCACAAAATTTTGGGCGTAACGCTTGTGGACCTTATTCGCAATGACGATGTTAGAAACAGAGCTGTTCTGAAAGAGAGTGTCGGTGTTAAAATAAGAAGAAGCATACTACGTTGGTTTGGGCATGTAGAAAGAATGCAGGAAGAATTATGAAACATATACAACGCGAAAGTAGAAGGATGTAGGAGCCGAGGAAGGTCAAGACTTACCTACCATGACCAAATTGGTCGTGTTCTATCAGAAGGTGATGTCAGAAGCCTTAGAAACCGGCGAGCGTGCATAAGAAGAGCAATGATGCTAAATAAGCGAGTGAGGTTTGTAAAGATCGAGTCATTTGGCGGTCGGTACTATCTGCTTACCCCGCAAGGGACTTGACGTGAAGATATAGATAGATAGATATTACTTTTCAAATTTGCTTACTTTATGAAAAGTGCAAATTTTCTTTGAGTTCATGTATAACAATCGCGAAAACCTAAGACAATACTATGCAAATTTTATTTTTAAGCTCCCCACAAATAATTAAATGTCAGTTTTCCGCCTTTCTAATTGTACAACGTTGTTATGTCTTACTTCAAGATAATCTATAGATAGATTTATTTCTAACTAGCTTTTACCCGCGGCTTCGCTCCCATTCATATTTTTTTTAATAAAAAGTATCCTATGTTACTTCTGATATCTCCAAGAATATGTGTACAAAGTTTGATGATGATCGGTTCAGTAGTTTTCGCGTGAAAGCGTAACAAACAAACGGACATTCACATTTATAATATACTAGCTTTTACCCGCGGCTTCGTTCGCATTTTTTTTTTTAAATAAAAGTATCCTATTTTACTTCTGATACCTCCAAGAATGTGTGTACAAAGTTTCATGATGATCGGTTGAGTAGTTTTCGCGTGAAAGCTAACAAACAAACGGACATTCACACTTATAATATTACTAGCTTATGCCCGCGGCTTCGCACGCGTAGATTTTGGAATTTCAGCAGTTTTACTTATTTTTATTTTCCTTCTTATTTTTTAGTACAGTCGGCATTAAATAGTTAGTAAAAGTATCAAATATCCTTATTTGTGTAGTATGGAAGATATGTCACGGCCTGTTCGGTTTTCATTAACTATTTGATACTGGCTGTATTCACTCAAAGCACCTCTTTATTCTCAACATTGCCTATTTTAAAAACATAAAAGTTTCAAGCCACTTAAAAAAAAATATCTGCCTGGGTTGAAATTCAAAAAAATCTTCCTTATCTCTCATATGCATTACAAAAGGAACCTATTGGTCATTGAGTCAGTGAATTAGACAGGAACTCCATTTCTATTAATATAGATTAGCGTCTCGTTCAAACACAATTTCAACCCCCTTTTCACCTCACCTCACCTCGCTAAGGGTGGAATTTTTGAAAACGTTGAAAACATTTTTTTTTGGATTCTAATAGAGAGTATCTATACAAAGTTTCAAGTCACTAACTTCAAAAAGTTTTCTGCTCCATACAAACTGTCAACCCCCCTTTCAGCCCCTAAATGTGGAATTTTTAAAAACGCTGAAATTACTTATTTGACGTCTTGATTGAGAGTATATTTACAGTCTAAAGCAGCTCACTTTAAAAAATAACAATTTCTTAATAATTCAACTTTTAGTTCAAGAAATACTTTTGACCTCCATTACACCTGGGGTGGAATTTTAAGGGATGATTTTTGAGAAAAATATTTTACTCGTGTTTCATGCCTTTCAATAAAGAGCCTTCATGCTGAATTTCATTCGAATAACTTCAAAAACGGCAAAGTTTCATACTAACTTTGCGCCCCTGTTTAACCCCCTAAGGGATGAATTTACAAAAAAATATTTTACTCATGTTTCATGCCTATCAGTAAAGAACCTTCATGCTGAATTTCATTCGAATAACTTCAAAAACGTCAAAGTTTCGTACTAAATTTGCACCCCCGTTTTACCCCCTTAGGGGATGAATTTCCAAAAATCCTTTCTTAGTGCTCCCCTACGTTATAAAAGAAACCCCTGTGCAAAATTTCAAGTTTCTAACCCTTATAGTTTAGGCCCTGCGTTGATATGTCAGTCAGTCAGCTTCTCCTTTTATATATATAGATATAGATGATTGTTGAGAAAAATATTTTACTCGTGTTTCATGCCTTTCAATAAAGAACCTTCATGCTGAATTTCATTGGAATAACTTCAAAAACGGCAAAGTTTCATACTAACTTTGTATGTATGTATGTATATCTTCACGCCAAGTCCCTTGCGGGGTAGGCAGAGAGAACCGAGCGCCATAAGACACGGTCCTTGCATACTTCACTCGCTTCTGTGACATTCATAGCTCTTTTCATGCACGCTCGCCGGTTCCTGGGGCTTCTGACATCACCTTCTGATAAAACACGACCAATTTGGTCATGGTAGGTTAGTCTCGGCCTTCCTCGGCTCCTACATCCTTCCACTTTTGCATTGTATATCTGTTTCGTCATTCTTTCGTCCCGCATTCTTTCTACATGTCCGAACCAACGGAGCATGCCCTTTCTTATCTTAACACCGACACTCTCTTTTAGACCAACTCTTTCTCTCACGTCTTCATTACGAACGCGGTCAGCAAGCGTTATGCCACAAATTTTGCGCAATGCTCGCATCTCGACCGCATTTATTCTACTTTCATGCTCTCTCTGCCATACCCAGCTCTCACTTCCATAAGTTAGCGTTGGAATTAGCACCGCGTTGTGTACAGCGAGCTGTTCCTTCTGGCTTAGATTTCGGCTGCCTAGAAGTTTACCCAACGCTCCATTCACCCTATTCCCGGCACTCACTCGTCTCTCCACATCAGCGGTGTACCTTCCATTGCTGCTAAAAGCACTTCCAAGATATACAATCTCATTCACTTGCTCCAACACTACATCATCAACCATAATCCTAGCGTTTGTTCTGGTTGTCTCTCTTTCAAATACCATTATCTTGGTTTTCTTCGCATTCAATTGTAAGCCTTTCTTCATACAATCATCTTTCATTGTTGTAACTAGTGTTTGCAGTTCGGATGGTGATTCTGCTATTAATGCCGCATCGTCTGCATAAAGCAGGCAGTTGACCACTGAGTCACCCATTCGCATTCCCACATTCATATTTCTTATTCTCTGAAGACAACTGTCCAGATACAGGATGAACAGCCGAGCCGACAGCACGCATCCCTGTCTGACACCAATATTGACATCAAACCAGGGCGACAAGCTGCCGTCCACCCGCACACATGCTGTACAATCCTCATAAGTGGATTGCACAGCACGGAGTAGGTCACCGTCAACCCCATATCCGGGCAAAATGTTCCAGAGATTCTTTCGCACGACTCTATCAAATGCTTTCTCAAAGTCCACAAAACCGCAGAAAACCTTCTGATCCAAAGCCAGATGCTTCTCTACGATGTTGCGGAGTGAAAAAACTTGATCCGTACATCCTCTGCCGCTTCGAAATCCACCCTGTGCTTCCCAAAGCATTCCATCGGATTTCACCCTCATTCTCCTTTCAATGATTTTTCCATACACTTTAGCTGCTAAGCTGATCAAACTGATGGCCCTATAGTTGGCGCAGTCCATACGTGAGCCCTTGCCTTTATACAAGGGCACGATGACTGCGCGTCTCCAATCGCTCGGGACCCTTCCGGTTCTCCAGCATAATTTGCTCAAAAACCAGAAGGCGTCCCTAACGCAGGTACCACCTAGCTTGATCATCTCAGCTGTTACCATATCGATTCCCGCTGACTTTCCATCTTTCAAACTTCGTATCGACCATTCAATCTCATCCATAGTAATGTCTTCATGGTACGCTGGCACTGCCGAGTCTATCACAGACTCATTCACAATGCCAGCGTCATGGACATAATCATACATTTCTCTAAAATATTCACTCCACCGTTCTAACACTTCCTGAGTGTTAGCAAGAATGCCACCAGCTTTACATCTTATCTTGTCCATTCTGGATGCTGACGAACCACTTCGAGACTTCTTTACCTCTCTCCAGAAGAGTTTGGTATTTGCCTCGAAGTTCTTCGTCAGCTTCTCTTCCTCAATCATATGTAGTCTTTCACGCTTCTCTTTCACTAAAGCTTTGGAGTCATTCTTGCATCGACGGTATATTTCTTTCTTCATTTCTTTCATACCATCACTCTGGTGCAAAGATGATACGTAATCCAGCCACGCTTTCCTCTTTTTTTCCACGGAGGATTGAACCTCCGCATCCCACCAGGCATCTCCTCTTAGTGTTCTACGTCTCTTTGCGCATCCACATGCTTCTTTCGCACTGTCCACCATACTTTCTTTCAGAACTTTCCAACATTCGTCTACATCTGAGTCGGAAAGACTCGCGTTCGCAAGTCTTTCACTGACTAGACGTACATACGTACTCCTCACACTTTCATCTTCCAATTTTTCACTTCTTATTCTTTCATGGTCTCCGAAAGGAATACGCACTCGCCAGTGCCTCCACTTCTTGAAAAGCCCCACAAATCGGCTTATCACCAGATAGTGGTCCGTTTCAAGAGTGGGACCTCTGAAGGCTCTTGTATCCATTAACGACTTTCGGAGACGTCCATCTATCAAAATCAAATCAATCACACTTTTCTGTTCATTCCGTCTCCATGTGTAAGTGTGAATATCCTTGTGATGGAAGAGCGTGTTCGACACAAGGAGGTTTCGTTCCATACATACGTCTAAAAGTAACTTACCAGCATCGTTCACTCTCTTATCTCCGTATGGACCAAGCACAGCCTCATAACTGCTTCGCTTGGTCCCAACCCATCCATTCAGATCACCACACATAATTATCCGTTCATTCGCTTCGGCCAAATCCAGAATACCCCTTACAGTCTCCCAAAACTTCTCGAGCTCCTGGGGATCAGCAGAGCTCACAGGAGCATATGCTGCAACTAAAAACACTCGCGTAATCCCCAGTTTTATCTTAACCCAGAGAAGTCTTGGACCTACTAAATCGTAATCTTTCACACCCGCGGCCAAGCGAGATGAAAGCACGACACCTACGCCAGCGCTGGCATGAACGTCCTGGTCCACCCCGGACCACAGGGCCATCATGCCACCGGGCAGATCTTCGGTGTCGCTTCCCTTTCGCTTGGTCTCTGACACACACAAAGCATCTAGGCATCTCACGTTCATTATATCTATCAACTCATTCATCTTATCTTTTAGACCACCTCTCACATTCCATGTGCCTATACGACACTCAGCTCCCCTCGACCCGCCGGGATGGGCGTTGCGTGGTGGGTGGCGGCCCCCACCGCCGCATGCCCTAGATTTCGCACCGACGGGGGCGGATCGGTGCGCGTCGCCTCCGGGGGACGCCCTAATCAGCGCGTCTGTGCGGTTTGGGTCCTTTCTTAGTGCTCCCCTACGTTATAAAAGGAACCCCTGTGCAAAATTTCAAGTTTCTAACCCTTATAGTTTAGGCCCTGCGTTGATATGTCAGTCAGTCAGCTTCTCCTTTTATATATATAGATATATATTTCTATTTCTAATTTCACTGATAGGTGGGCCATCTGACGGGCACCTAGGCAATGGACGAGAGCCTAGGCAATTTTTCAAGTGAATGATCCTGCAGATTAAAGCAATGATGTCGTTATAAACGACGAGCTAGATGGCACAGTGGTTAGTAAGACTACTTCAACACGAATGCTCGTGGGTTCGATTTCCACACAGGACAAACATTTGTTTGCATGAACATTACACTATTTGTCTTGTTCTTTGTTTTTTTTTATGTACCATAAGTATGTATTTACAAAAAAAAATGTATTTACGTATGTTTATCCGTTGTCTAGTACCCATGACACAAGCTTGGCTTACTTTGGAGCTAGATGGCCGTGTATAATTTGTCCGATATTATTTATTTATTTGATTCTGTATACTACAGGTTATTGAACTAGACTAGGTGGCATTTGGCGTGTAAGCAAAGTACGAAATAAATGTTTTTTCATAGGCATTCTATAAAATGCATAGGTATTGCGTATAATACCGGATTTTACTCATTGCCGGTAACATATATATCAAGAGATGGTATGAACCGTATACATGTAGGTTCCTGTTTCCTTTATGTATACGTGCCCATTCTGTAGTTCCTTAATTGACGTGAAGTTTGAATAAATCTTCATTAACCTACGGACTTTTGGAGACAAAGAATTATGTAGATAATTTGGCAAAGCCTCGTCAGTCAAGATTACATCGTTCCCTAAACTTTTTGCTAAATGGCTTTTGTCTTCAAATTTCAAGAACTTCGTATGTCTTGAGAGACCTGATTTAGTCTTTTTTGATTTATAATTTTACTTAGGTGTGTTTTTTTATCAAATTCCTTATTGTTTTAAGTGTTGAGAAGATATAGATAGATTATGTATTTATAGATATGACTCTTTTTAAAGCTATCCTTATAATTAAATACTTATGTCTATGCAACTCATTATAAACAAAACGTTTTTCAAATATTGTTCCGTATACAGAAATGTTAGTAACAATTTAGGAGTAGTTTTGCTCACCATTATTGCTGTATCGCAGATAAAGACAGGCGTAGTTTTCCTTTACTTTCATACTGATAGAGTGAATATTAATTTAACATTAATGTAATTGTTTAAAGTTAAAATACCATATTTTTTCAAATAAAAGCACGTTGTATGTCCGTCACGTATTTTGTTTTTATGTTTGCGGGACGGTTAACCTATTTCGACAGTTTAAGCTACGTATATGTATGAATAAAAGCAGTGATAGTCCAATAGCTAAAGAACAGACAATTATCTGAAAGGTCCCAGGTTCGAATGGTGTGGTCATGTACTACTAAATTCGCGTTTTAGAATTTATGTACATATTTGTAAAGCAAATATATATAACTTGCTCACGACGTGTGTACAGGAAAACATCGTCAGGAAGCCCGTATGTCCAAGAAATTATATTTCGAAAGACGTGTGACTTAGATAACCTAAGAAAGATTTGATTTTATTTCTGTGTTGTGGAGGTCTGACGGTAATCGCTCTATGTAAAAATCAATATCTTCTCCTTAGGCTTAGGTTGCGGACTCCGTCAATCCTAATGGATTAGGAAACGGTATAACGCTAGGAAGAAGAGGCTAAATAATCTATATGTATGATTTTACAGTTTTTTTTATAGTTATACAATTAACCGGAAATTCCCTAAATATTTTTGCAATGAAAATATTCGCCTTCCTACCTAGTTCTGTATATAACATATATTTTATTTTCTAGACATGTTCCATCTAACTGTGAAGTAAAAAAAAAAACTTTTATATCACTTCTATCGCTTGGTATAATATAATTGGAAAGGTTTATAACATATTGCTAGAACTTCTTTAAAAGATGGCTATGGCCATAATGGCACTAAAACTGAATTTTCGAAATTACAAAGTTCTGAAATCACGTATAAGAAAGGTAGGGCGCATCAAAGCAGCCCGTCTGGGGAAGTACCTGCACCTCATAGAAAACCACAGCCAAGTAACAACTCCCAAGAGGGTCGTTGTGTTTCTGCGTGTGAGAGTGAGGTCACCAATAAGCTCCTAAGGGGTTGCTGTGTTAGCCGCAGAGGTGACATCGCGCTAGTGATACTTGTTACCAGCGTTCATAGGGTACGGTAACCAATTTACATCAGGTGAACGGTTCAAAATTACAACTGACGTCATAAAGAACACATTTAAACATATCTACACGATAAAAAAATAATGGTTCAATTGAGAACCTCGACATTTTTGAAGTAGGTTATAAACAGGAAATATTGATATTATTCAATTTTAATCGATTTAATTCTGGGTAAATTAAAAAAGGTATGTGTACTATGTAAACTTTTTTATAAACTAAGTTTAATAGAATAAGTTATTCTAAATATTTAAAATCTTGTTTAATAGCTAAGGTATTTTTCCTATTCGGTAGGTACTGTCTTTGCAGCCTGTATACCATCAGAGTTTAACAGAGAAGGGGAAATATGGGTTGGTGTACTTTGTTTAATGATTGAGACTCGGCCAAACACCCACTACCTTCAAAGTGTCAGAGGTTACATGCACGAAAAGCTGCATTATATTTTTTTTTAATGGAATGTGAACAATTATGTTCCTTGGAATCTGCATAATTGTATAAATTAACACATTTTTTTATGATTATCTTGTATGAACGAGGCAATGATTGAATATGGTTTTCCTTATCTTTATTCTTGTTGTATGTGTCAGTATGAAGACAGTATGCATCTCGATAAATACCCGGTAATAGTAGTTAAAGAATATTATATAAATATTACTTACGTAGTTGGAGCAATCTAATACTATTCTCTATTGTGATAGGGTATAACGTACTCATCCTAACTTTCCGTCCAATAAATCGACATCAATACTTTTCCGGTTGTTGAAGGGGCTCAAGATAGATTCCCAATAGTACGGCGTTCTGATCACTACGTAAACATAAATAGAATATAGTCGAGGACTACATAATAATAGACGTCTGGATTTCAACCACATGCCATAAAGTTTGGGATACACAGGCAGGGATGCATGCATTACATAGCTGACTTAACAACTTTTCTCTGCTCTTTTTATGCTCCATAGTTTACAGTACCTGGGCAACATAGTTTCGCTCGGCGTTTTTTATGTTATTTGTACGTATACAAGAATTGCTCATTTAAAATATACTTATATATTTAATATATGGCGGGATTATATACACAATAAACAATACGTTGAATAGCTAGTATTAGCGATTAACACGATTCGCAGTTTTTACATTTATTTTTCTGTAAAATTGCATTTATTCTGGAAATCTACCTCTATAGATAAACTTAAAAGCAAGATTTTATCCAAACACAATCTTCTTCTTAGCATCATCTCGTTTGTTAATCCATTAGGATTGGCGGGATCCGCTACCTAAGCCTAAGAATTGGCGAAGATACTGAATTTTACATGGAGCGACTGCAGTCAGACCTCAAATATCCAGCGAGAAAACCAGGCCTATTAAGTAAGGTCTTTAGAAATATAATTTCTTAAATGTGCAGGTTTCACCATCGAGCAAGTGACATTTACAAATATGTACATAAATCCGAAAATATTAATGTAATGGTATATGCCAGGTTTCGAACCGCGGAACTGTTGATCACAAGGCCGATTCTTTATCTACTAGGCTATCACTGCTTCTACCCAAATACAATATTTAATCCAAATTGTTAGGGCAATTTTCGAGATACACGAATTATACATATATACAAAAATTATTAATTTAAATAAAAAAGTAGTTATTAATTCTAGATTACTTCGCTCTCTCGCGCTGTAGGCACTCACATCAAAAACGACTTTGCTCATTTGAATTAATAACTTTTCATAACATGCAGCGGGTCTCACGCGCTGTGTGCCTTGACCTAACATATCAATATTGTAACAATCAGAGCTGTGCACACCATCAAAGCCCATCGAGGTGCAATTTCGACGTGCATTGTATTTGTCTACTGAACCGAAAGCGAGCCTGAAGATTGATGTAGTAGCTGATTGTTGCAAGCTGAATGGATGCGCGGGTATGTAAGACAACATAAAGGTTACGTATATATTATGTCAGCTGCCAACCGTGGGAAGGCTCACTGCAGCCAATATTTAACTGACAGTTCGCGATTACGTATAGCATTTGAGAACTTCGATACAGACGGTATGGGTATCAGTGTAGTTGTATACGCAAGTTAAGGAGCGTCGACCTCTGTTGTTAAACAAGTCTCGTAGTGCACTTCTTACACGTTAGAGCCGACTGTTTTTTGGTAGATGACAGATATTAGCATAACCTAAGAGAGGTACCTAGTCTGAACAACCCAACTGAGGAAGTGCCTTGCGGTACAGGAAATATCGCTCGCTGCTGTTGCCTCCCCTGCTGCTAACAAAGTTACTTCTTAGGAGCTTGCTAGTGTCCTCACTCCATCACAGGAACACAACGGCCATCTATGGAGTTGTAGTTTTCTGTAGCGCCCATCAAGGAATCCCGTCTACCTCTAAAAATAGCAACTCCCTAGAGGGTTGTTGTGTTCCTGTATGTGAGTTCCTAGGCTACGGTAACCGTTTTACATCAGGTGGGCCGTATGCTTGTATGCCTCCCGACGTTGTATAAAAAAACCCAAATTATTCCAGAACTTCCAGAGCGGAGGCGCTGACAGGTGTTTTATGAATTAGATCAATAAGGACGGCATGGCGAGTAACAAGCAGCGATAGGACTCAAGTGTCAATTTTTCATCCGTATGAAGATATAGTTTGTGTTACTCGAGTGAAAAATGTTTTGGGTCACTTTGTTTTCAGTCACCTGGCTGTCATGCGAATGATGGATTGTACTGCCTGTTCTAATAATTCGAGTGTCAAAACAGTAAATTATTAAACACTAGCTGCTGTCCGCGGCTCCGCCCGCGTGGAGTCAAATAACGTAGCCTATGTGTTAATCCAGATCATAATCTATCTACGTGCGAAATTTCATTCAAATCCGTTCAGCCGTTTAAGCGTGAAAGAGCAACAAACATCCATCCATACATACAAACTTTCGCATACTACTAATATTATAAATGCGAAAGTTTGTATGTATGGATGGATGTTTGTTGCTCTTTCACGCTTAAACGGCTGAACGGATTTGAATGAAATTACTACCTCTAAAGTATATTTTTTAAAACAAAAAAAAATATTTTCTTATTCGGGCCAAAACGTACGGATAAGTCGGCGAACATACATTTTGAGGGCTTTAGAACAAAGTTGAGTCTTAAGGCAGAACTAATGCGAGTGTTATCCATTGAACGCTGCAACCTATAGAATATATTTCGGTATCGGTTATATTCTACTACAACGTGTTCATTGTCCTAAATATGAATACACCCGATTAATCTTGTAAGGGTTTTTAAATCGATCATCCTGTTCTATCGAAAACAACACCGCCGTCTGTTAAACAATATGTTTTTGTTTACTTAGAGGGTTTTATTACATGCTTTCATTTTGATTGATTAGGTATATTATTAACATAAAATGGATAAGTACTTAAATGCCTCAAAAAATAATACGTTGTCTACGAGTATATTTAATTTTACCTATGTATCTATTTATAACTTCACGCTAAATTCCTTACGAGGTATGTAGAGAGAACTGAGCGCCCATGACTCGATCCTTACATACCTCACCCGCTTTTTTGATATTCTTTACTCTTCTCATGCACACTCGGCTATTAAGGCACCTGATATATGACATAATTTTACATAATTCTGACTATTTCTATGAAAATATCAAAAAAATAATATGCAATCTATGAAGGTAATCAAAAACATTAACCTGCTATTTTGTCACAGTATCGATAGTCTCTCTTAAATTAGTATCTTAAACCTATGAGAGGTAGGGCGCATCAAAACAGCCCATCTAGAGAAGTACCTCCACCTCACAGAAAACCACAGCCGAATAAGAACTCCCCAGAGGGTTGTTGTGTTCCTGTTTATGAGTGAGGTCACCAGTAAGCTCCTAAGGAGTTGCCGTGTTAGCAGCAGAGGTGTAGTCGCGCGAGTGATACTTAATGTATTGCAAGCGCTCATAGACTACGGCAATCACTTTACATCATGTGGGCCGTATGCCTGAATGCCTCTCGACGTTGTATTAAAAAAGGGTAAACTGTTTGACCTCGGTCGAAGTTTCAGCGGATGGGCGCACACGCGTACACGCGTAAGCCTGTTAGGTCTTAACGTTAATAAATTAATTTCTAAAGTTAAAAGCTACTTTTAGTGCTCAAAATAGTAATATTATAACAACTAACATTTAGTAAAGTTAGAGTCAAAAGTTAACGTGTTAACGTGTAATAAACCAAAATTATTAGTAACATAAATAGTGCAAAACATCTCAAGAAGTCGGTAAGAAGGTAAGTAATTTTAGGCGACACCTCGCTTATTTATTACATACTTTCAAACGAGCACCCTCCAATGACTCATGAATTGTATAACCGACAAGAAACAGCGACACTAAAGCTTGAATTCATCACCAAAAGCATCAACTGCGGTTACACACTTGTAACGTCCTTTACCAGTAGCGGTCTACATTGCATGGTTCGAGCCTAACCGAACCTACTTTTAAATGTTGCAATTTTTTATTTTTACAATAAAATCAGGAGCGAATATGTATCACTAAATTTGTAAGTTGAATAGCAAATAATCATATATTATTAACCTATTACAATGACTACGAAAGTTATTAAGTGCAATAATTACAATATTGTTATATTGGAAGTATTAGCATTTATTCAAAATAAGTGCGATGTTATGATGGATGGATGGATGAAGAGAGTTTAGTGCATCTGTGCACGACTGCTTCATCTGATGAAATAGACGATGCAAGGAATTTATTATTTGATTCTGCCAGAACGGAGCGGAAGTTATCCAGAAAACGTGAGTGAAAATCTCAAAGAGACCTGTACGAAGTAATAGCATTATTCAATGAAACTGATCCTGAGTTAGTTCATATTTTTGAGGCGCATGAGTTACAAAAACTTCCACCCGTTTCAATTATCTCGTCGCGTTAAAACTACTGAAAGATCTAATAGTTCTGAGGGATATGAGGTTAGGAATATCAAGGAAACATTAGAAGTTAAAAATGATTTATATAATTTGAAACAATAATCTATGGTAAATGAACGTATGGTTCCGATAATGAACCGATGGGCTTACATCATATTTTAGAAAAGTCAGCAGTTTGTGATAAGACTGAAGAAATGGCAAATAATAATATAATAATACATATATATCACCTCGGCAAACTGCGTTGTGTAAATCTATCATCTCAGTTCCACTTACGCAAACATTTGACACGCAGCAAGTAAGCAAATCCAATAGCAAATCGTCTTTCACCCTAGCTCCATATATTAATTCAAATACTACGGAGGAGACATCAGATTTATAAAAGGAAATGGATTTGGAATGAAAAGAAAACGACACGCATGACACATGGAAAGTAACTAATAAACTTACTAACTTTAAAAGTGATAGAGCCAAGATGTTGTCAATTAGTGTCCACGGCATGGCTACGTGAAGGTTGTGGCCATTGAATGACAATAGCTCGTAATTGAGCCGGCTCATCCGAAATCGTACCACTCTCTCAGAAAATCGGCGTGAGGTAGTGGCATGGTGATATTGCTGATACAGCATGCTATGGCCTTTCGTATGGCGATTGGTCAGATCCGGAATCGATGACGTCCCGCCCATGGTTCGATCGATCTTGCAAGGATTCGTCTCGACGTAAACAGTCGTTATTCGTACAACGTTTCGATTCGTATCGAGCCTCGTACAACAGACGGCTGGTGATTTAAATACCGGTTCACTTTAAAAAAGTTACAACGCTGCCTCCAGGTTTTTAAAGTGTTGCATCGCGAAGGCAAAGTTTGAATTTGTTACTAAAATTGGTGAGAGACTCGTACGCTTGCCCTTCGGGACTCGTGCGCCCTAGTCTCTTGCCAAAAGCTGTTCAAGGTAACTTTTGTCAGTCGTCGTTCCCTCCGTTATGCAAAGGGAGGAATCGCTGGCCTATACTGCATTTTGCATTCAACTAAACTCTTGATGACCCCTAGTCATCAAGAGTCGAGTGAGTGAGGAACTTCGCCGACCATCCCACGGTGTGAGAGCTCTATGCCAGAAATTCATTTCTCACAAAAAGCTGTCCGTAGAGCTCTTATCTCCCTGGACATTCATAACTTGAGCGAGCCGGATGGAATTCCACCCATTGCGTTGAAGACATGTGCTCCGGAGTTAGTCCGATTGTAACGCGTCTCTTTCGGTACTCCTATTTGCTTGGCGTGGTCTCCGTCTCACGAAAGAAGGCTTTGGTACATCAGTTCCCTAAAAAAAAATATTGCTCGGATCCGTCCAAACATAGGCTTATAGCAATAGCTCCCATATTTTCCAAAATCATGGAAAATATTATCAACCAGCAACTCTTAGATAACTTAGGGGATCGCCACTGCTAAGTGATCGCCAATAAGGCTTTCGGCGTGGCCGTTTGGCTGGCGAACTTCTGGTATACTTGACCCACCGCTGGATGGAGTCTGTAGAAAGCAAAGGCGAGGCTTTAGCTGTTAGTTTGGACATAGCAAAGGCCTTCGATCGGGTGCGGCACAAAGCACATCTCTCGAAGCTACCTTCTTTCGGGCTACCGGAAAAAAATTGTACATGGATTGCCAGTTTTCTCATTGGCCGGAGCGTCAAGGTCGTAGTTGATGGTGCGTGCTCAGATCCACTGTCCATGAAAGCTGGCGTACCACAAGGCAGTGTGTTCTCACCCACTATGTTCCTTCTGCATATCAATGACTTGTTGACAGTGCACAACATTCATTGCTATGTAGATGACAGTACGGTGGACGCACAATACACTGGTCAAGCAAATATATCTCGGGATTGCAACGATGAGTGCCGATCACAGCTTGTGTCTGAAATTGAAACAGTATTAGAACAGGTCTCGGATTGGGGTAGTCTAAATTTAGTTCAACTTAATCCCCAAAAGACACAAATGTTCGCATTTACCGCTAAAAAATCCCCATTCATCGTAGCTCTTCGATTAGAAGGTATACCTCAGTTACTCCTAGCATCGGTATCCTGGGTGTCGTCATATCGAACGTTGTACAGTTTCGAGGTCATCTGGACAGCAAAGCTAAGTTGGCGTCCAAGAATATTGATGTCATCAATTGGGCTAGACGATACTTGACAGCTCAACATTGCCTTCAACTTTATAAGGTCCAGGACCGGCCACACGAAGAATACTGTTCACATCTGTGGGCCGGCGCGCCACAATATTTGCTTCCTCCATTTGATCGCATACAACGTAGAGCAGTTCGAATCGTCAGCGACCCAGTGATCTCCGTTCGGCTGGACGCTTTGAACACGAAGAAATGTTGCTTCTATTTGTCTACTCTATAAATTGTATCATGGGGAGTGTTCGGAGGAGCTGTTTCACATAATACCAGCCGCTGAGCTTCACTGTCGTACCACTCGCCACAACCTAAAATTTCACCCTCACCATCTTGATGAGTGGAGATCCACTACAGTACGCTACTTGAAGCATTTTCTACCACGTACGGTGAAATTGTGGAATTAAGTATCCCCAGCGGTGTTCCCGAACAAGTACGATATGGGTAAGAGCCAAGAAAAGAGCCTATGTAGAAAGGCTGGTAGCGGATCGGTGACCCTTTGGTGTTGCTGATGTCTATGGGCAGATCATGGATCAGGTGATCCATATGCCCGTTTGCCCCCCTCTAGTTTAAAAAAAAAAAAAATTGCTGGGGTTACAGGAAGGCAATAACCGAACCTAACTGTAAGTTTAAGACCGCAGAAACTAAAATCCCGCTTTTCATAAATAAAGTGGATAAACAGGCGAAATAAGAAGATATAATAGACTATATTCAGAAGAAAATAAATGTTTCTATTGTTTCCAACATGTGCACTGCAATTTACAATAAATTACCAGTTGATATTAAAAAAATAGATTCGAAAATTTCAAAAGCACACTGAGCCCTGTTTTTATACGGTGCATAAATATTTACATAAAAAGTGGAACATTTATATTTTTCATGATAGATACGACTATCATCACTTGACATAATGCTAGGCTATTGTTATGATTATTGTATTGATAATGTGTTAATTATTGTGACATTGAAATGAACCCAACATAGGAAAGCTAGTTTTCCCTCTGAGATGTGGAGGTCTGACGGCAGTTGCTCCATGTCAAAATCAGTATCTTTGGCAAATCTTTAGGATTAGGTAGCGGAACCCGCCAATCCTAATGTATTAGAAAATGAGATAACGCTAGGAAAAAAAGTAATGGTAGTGTAGGTATAACTACTTAGTATAGTTTAAGTAAGCGATTAAGGACAGAAACATTGCATTAGTGGGATCTTGAATAAAAAGTGTAAATTGTCAATTTTCGTATTAATAACGACTATTTGTTTTGGGTTTATGACTATCGGTTTTTTATTTACTTACAACAACTACAATATAATTCCCATGCACTCCCGAGTGACTAGAAACGAGAGCCGATGAAAAATACTTGTTAATTCTTTTTATTTTAATTAAAAACTCATTACTACACTCGATAGTCTCTCAGAAAAAATACCGACTTTGATTGTACAGCGCACTTGGATGGCGTTTATTGAAACAAAATACGAAATAGAGATGAGATGAAGAGGCAATACTGCGATCTCACAGTGTAATATGAAACGTATAGGTACGAAACTAGCTATACCCGAGACTTTGTACGCGTGGTATTCAGAATAAGAATAGGTTATGTTACTAATAGGAGAGGTCTTTTCTGGGAGTATACATTGATTATCAGAGCATATACATATCACTCGCCCGATACCACCTCTGCTGCTAACAAAGCTACTCCTTAGGAGCTTACTGGCGACCACACTCCGTCGCGGGAACACACCCTCCAGGGTGTTGCTGATATATCATCAATTTGAGCTATGTGTGCGTCTAGGGCGCCCCCTACCGATATCTCCACTAACTCTTGTCTTATACACTTGTTTCGTAAATATTTTGTCATTCATTCTTATTGTTATATTTTATTCTCTTCATAGTAATTTTGTTCAAATGATGATTTAAATTAATTTTCTTAATATTTGTATTGTAAATGCAATAATTTAATATTTATATGAATATGTATTTGTACGCATATAGGCAGAACACAGCGCGCTATATTTTTTACATAATCTAACATCATGTAACCTGTGATTCACAAAATAAACGAATTTCAATTTAAACTAGCATTACTAACCATTGCGCCACCGAGCTCATCAAAAAATTAATTAGTATAGCAAATTGACTGGATTTAACAGTAATTTAATTTAAAACCAATTGTCAATAAACAAATGAAACCAACATGAATAAAAGATGGTATCGACGGATCATCAAACGGTTCAATTTCACAAGTGCATTCCGTAAACGGCGACACGAGGAAATGTCTCATGCAACAAGTGCTACGGACGGCCGGCAAATATTGACGGCACAGTTGGAGCGCCGGAAGCACTCCACGGGCGCTTCCGAGCTCACACAACCATCCTCTTTATTCGCCTGAGAGCAATTGAAAATGTAACGACGCGACGAACTAGGGCTGCCAACCTTACTTAAATAGCAGACCAATACTATTGAATCGCCATTTGCTATTTTCATAATGCAATTTGATCTAACCTGCTTTGCGCGCTTTTTGTGCTTTGTATGCTTCCGCGAAAACACACACAAAACACAAGCAGGTTAAATCAGATTGCATGGAAATTAGATTTTCGTAAAACAACGCGTGAATCGATAAACAATTTTCTTAATTGATACCAGAGTATTCTAATGTATTATTATTTGTAACTGTGTATCTAATAAAATTAAAGTAAGCAAATTTCAACTACATGTATTTATTGAAGTTTATACAAAGCCGAGAGGCATGCAAGCGTAAGGCATATCTGATGTAAAGTGGTTACTGTAGCCTCTAAACACTTCCAATACAGGAGGAATCGCGCGTTGCCATCCCTGCTGCTTGCATAACAGCTCCTCAGGATCGTCACTTACTCGCAGGAGCACAATAACCATCCAGAAAATTGTTATTTTGCTGCCGTTTTCTGTTAAATGGTAGCACTTCCCTAGTCAGGCTGCTTTGATATGCCCTGCTTCTCACTGATTAGATTAACAACTGTCATACATCGAAAACAGCTGGGGCCGACGGCTTAACATGCCCTGCAAAGAGAAGCTCGAGACAATTAAACCTCTATAGACAGGCAACACTGACACAAGCCCAATTGTTGTGTAGTTAGCAATGGTTGCTTAAAGATCATGGCTCGTGGGTTCGATTCCTACACAAGTTAAACATTTGTGTAAATGAACATGTATGTTTATTTTAATTTGGGTATTTTAAAAACCACGATTAAATAACAACACTGGAGATGTTGTGTTCCTGAGTATGAGTGAGTTTATCAGAAAGCTCCTAAGGAGCTTATAACAAGTCGGTGGGTGGGCTTGTATGCCTACCGACGTTGCATAAAACAAATGGGCATCGACGCCATCAAGCTCCCCAAAACTTGTTCGCATTGAAACTTTGTTTGTATTGTATTGAAACTTTACAATTAAATGAAGTTTTAATAACCATACGATAGAATGGTTATTAATCGATATTTATTAAATTATATTACATTTTACCCATACACCAAATTGAAGGTTAAGGTTCAAAAAATAAAAAAACACATTTTTTTTCACTTGAAACTTCGCTTATTAAGAAATTAAATGCATACATTTTACTAAGTTTTACCAGTTAAAAACGACAGTATTTTCATCAAAAAGTCACTAATACACCTTCGGCCGCTATAATGCTATATGCTAAAATGCTTTAAACAATCACTTCACATCAATCACTCCTCTTGACCACACGTCTAAAACTATTTCTGATATAACTTCCATGGCCCAACTCAGCAATGAGTCATTCTCCTTTTCTCCAATAACTGAGGATGAGATACGCAAAATAATCCTGTCCGTTAAATCCAAAGCGGTCGGCTGCAAAAATGCGTGCAGAGACATGATTCATGCAATCTTGGAATCTATTCTTCCCATCTTGGTATACAATATCAACTTCACTTCATCACACCTCTGCGACAAAGCGCTAGTAACATCCGTTCCTTAAATTCCTACTCCTTTGCAGTTAAGCAACTTTAGACCCATATATATTTTACTTTTCCTTTCAAAAATTCTTGAGGCCGTCGCACATAAACAAGTCCGCATTTTTTTCCGCATTTTTAACCTCTAATTGCCTACTTTACACATTTCAATCTGGCTTTCGCCCGGGACATAGTATTACTACTGCTCTTCTTAAAGTCACCGAGGATATACGCTCTATTGACTTCTCTAATGCTTTTAATATGGTAGACCACGATTTTTTACTTGCTATACTGGAACATCTGCAATTCTCAACCTTGGCGTTGGATTGGTTCTCTTCATATCTTCGGGGACGACAGCAAGCGGTACGTGTAGGCACCGATTTTTGGAACTGGAATAATCTCTCAGTTGGCGTTCCCTAGGGTGGTATTCTGTATCTATTGATGTTCTCTATTTTTATCAATATGCTATCCTTCTTGTTTAATTACTCTTACCACTTTTATGTCGACAATTTGCAACTTTATGCTCAGACCTCTATGGAATATATCATGTATACGTGTCTATTTATTTAAATATATTTTGTAATATGGTAAATACTCCTATAAGTCTTGTCTTGTGGTCTAAGAGCTAAGGAATACCCGGGAAGCCCAGTAAGCGCCAGGCAGTTATAGTAGGTAACTTACGTCAAATTGCAAGACTGGACGTCAATTCAATATCTGCTGTCACATTTGATAACTGTATTATTCCCTCCAGCACTAAAAGTGGAACGCCTTGCCTGCACATGTGTTTCGTCCTTCCTACAACATGGGATCCTTCAAACGAAGCGTAAAGAAGCACCTTGCGGGCCAGCATGGTAGCGTCAACTGACAGGACACTGTAGTCCTATGTCAGTTGCCGCTGCAATTTAGGCTCCTCTTTTCGCTTGTACCAACAGGCGAAGCGGAGCTATTATGCTGAGCCAATAAAAAGAAAAACGTGTACAATCTCGGCCTTCATATCGACTGTACTTTTAGCTGGACTAGTCAACAAGTTCAAGTTAGTCGTAAAGTAATATCGGCACTACCACTCTTAAACCATTATAGAAATTTTCTGCCCATTACTATGAAAGTTACTCTTCTGCAATCCCTCATCTTACCCGTAATCGATTATGGTAATGTGTTATTCTGATCTCAATGCAGATTTGCTCGATGAGCTGGACCGGTTATTAATAACGTCATCCGATTTATCTTTTGCCTTTGGAAATTGGACCACATTTGTTTCTACTGGTCTAAGCTTGGATGGCTGCTCATTCGTCAGTGACGAAATCTGAGGATACTTTGTAATCTCTACTCTATTCCTACCAATCCTCATTCTCCAGAATACTTAAAATGCAAATTTTAGTATCTGTGTGACTCTCATAACCTCCCATTGCGTTCTACTAATTCTCTATTACTCTCTATCCCACTTTTCCGCTCGGGCATCGTGTCCAACTGCTTCACATGTCAGTCTATAAAACTATGGAATGCGGTATCGGAATCTATCAAGAGACCTTGCAGCCAACTGTTCTTAAAAATAAAGTACGTCAATATCTTTTTGAAAGTTTGACAAACAATATGTAAGTGTATCATGTATACGTGTCTATTTATTTAAATATATTTTGTAATATTTAGGTCTATTACGTATCGTATTATGCGTATGTATAATATCGTTTATCTATCTATCTATAACTTTACGATAAATCTCTTACGGGGTAGGCAGAGAGAACCGAGCGCCACGCGACTCGATTCTTACATACCTCACTCGCTTCTTTAACATGCATTGCTCTTTTCATGCACGCTTGCCGGTTTCTAGGGCACCTGATATCACCTTCTGATAGAACACGACCAATTTGATCATAGTAGGTAAGTCTTGGCCTTCCTCGGCTCCTACATCCTTCCACTTTTGCATTGTAGGTATATCTGCTTCGTCATTCTTTCATCCTGCATTCTTTTTACATGCCCGAACCAACGGAGCATGCCTAATATGTATGTATATATTTTGATATTCACTATCTTATGTAACAATATAGCCGCGATCGTGATTCTCTGCACTCCCAAAGGTCGACTGGTAGAGAATGCAATAATACTAATTGCATTCTCTACCGCCTATTGTACCTAAAATATTGGGGTCAATAAAGTTTAAAAATAAATAAAAATCTAACAAAATTTTCATTTAATTTTCAAATCATTTATTATTTAAATCTTTCTCACTGTCCACGTCCTTCCCTTTTTACATTATGAAAAAATTTCATTATATCTGCACTAAGATTGCCGCCTTCATAACTTTGTTCTGAGAATATGTCTTCGTCCATTGTTGTGACGGAAGGTATCGCCCGTCGCAATATAGTCTTGTTTGACAAATTTTGCCGAACTAGAGTGTATTTATAAATCCGGAGACACGGATAGAATAAACACCCCACCCTGCCCCACCCCCACCTGTTGTAATAAAGGGTAGGTACCAAGTGGCTGTGGTAGATGGCCATAGAGTTGAAGCTCCGGCAGCGAGTGCCTGCCCTGTAAAAGGCGGACAGAGTGTACTTGATCTATTTTACATGTTGCCATAATTTAGTACCTAAGTATAAGTACTAAGCTATGAATGTTAAAGAAGCGAGTGAGGTGCATAAGGACTAGAGTTGTAAAGAACCCGAGTCTTTGAGTCCTAATTTTTGGGCTCGAATGACAAATTGCACGACTCGTCTCATTACAACAAGGCTCCAAGACTAGAGGACATAAGTCTATACGAGTTCTTGATCGCAAGTTGTTTAATCGGGACGAGTCTACTTTGCCTACCTCGTAAGGGATTGGGCATGAAGTTATAGATAGATGGATTATGAATAGCTTCGCTGAATGTTGAATCCCGGAAATAAAAATTTGATGATCGAAAATTACGGAGTGAAAGTACACCGATCCAATTTTGGGGAAAGCTTGGTAACTAAGCTCCCACCATTCTGGTTGGATTGGATTATGATGGATGAGGATATTTAACATGTTATCGTGTTACATATGAATTCTCGTGTTAAGTTCTACGATAATTCCACTAAGTTACACTGTAGAATCGCTTAAACGTCTGATATATGTAGATAGTTGCAAATAGATGCAACTACTCGTGTCTATAATTATCAGACTCCGGATATATTTGGGCTATGTTGAATTTATTTAACAAGTAATTCAAAATTACATTGCAAGAAATTCAACATTACATTACGCTCCTCGTGCTAAAGATTGCACTCCCAAAAATAATGAAATGAGTTATGTGTTTGTTCAAATTTATAGGGAGGGGTATATATTTAAATGAAAATAATTTACAAGACAATAATAATATATCTTAATTTCATGTTTAGTAAAAATCTGTTTTAACCATTCTTTATCTATACTAATACATAAAACCAGTTGGAATTAAAAAACTTTTGCATTTGATAGTCTAAATTTTGAGGAAGATAAAACGCTTTCAGTATTGCGGTACGGTACCCATAGACGCCGAGAAAAAGAAAGAAATCAAGAAAAAAAAACTCTCGGGACACCGATACACGTGAGTACGAAGACATAGGCTGCATCTAGTTTAGTACATGGTCCGCCGATTGAAATAATAGATAATTGTGATTAATGAATGGCCCATGTACTTTTCTAAACAACTGATTCTACTCTGAAAAACATGTACTATTTCAAAATGTGATAAAACCTTCATTCACTTGCAAGAATAATTAACTACTATGAAGTAGGTACTGTACAGGCGACATGAACGGACCAAATAGCGTCTGTCGCACATTTTTAATTTGTCAATTAAATGAAGCGATCAACATCATCGACGGACGTAATAGGTGGTGTGGCATAAACGACAGCTCTCCGTGACAAGCTATCGGACACTGTCACTCACACAAATGTCATTCAAGTAAGCAATTTCATTACACACGAATATTCCATAGCTGTTAATATTTCATAATCGAGCGTGCGAAGCCCCCGAATATTTTATAGTATGTATGTTTGTATGTAACCTGACCTCTCGACTCACCCCGAGGCAGTGCTTTTAAACAAGCCTAAAACCTAGAAGCCTGATTTTCGTTAACGATTAAATACTCAGTACAATAGATATAAGACGAACGTCGCCTATAAACTTATTTTATTTATTAAATCTAGTAACTTTGTTTAACCAAAGAATGTTCAACAAAGCTTTGGGTGCGCCAATTTGCCCAATCAAAACCCTCTGAGCTGAGAGGAACTCCATTTCCACCGGAAGTTGTAGGTACTTGTAGAGAATCTTACAATTGTTTGATTGCGCAACAGCAAATTTTATGGATACGCGTAATTTTATCTTTTATAATATTTAAATAATATTGTTTATTTGTAGTATGTGTAGTGTTTATTATTATTCGATGTGACAGTACTAAATGTGTACTAAATTGTACTCCTCCCGGAACAGGGTTTGTTAGTCAGCTATCAAACAAAATTTCAAGTTACTATACGATATGAAATCGTAGTGTTTTCCGAAGATTAACTTAGGCTGTTTGATTATATAGTTAAATAAATATTAATTTATATTTTATTTTTAATAACGACACTACACATTGACAAAAATTATCCTCTATCATTTTTATATAACTTGTTAATTAGAATGCTACTTTGAAAGCGCGCAACAAAATTTTCAATGAAAACCTACCGAACAACCCTGTGACAGTGTTGTTCGGCAGGCAGGGACGGACATGCATACAGACAGACAGCTGAGTCTTAATAGTAGGGTTGCGTTGGTACCTTTTGGACACGAAATCCTAAAACACTATCTAATAGCTTTCGTTTTTAAAAGCAAAATCAATCGTCAATAAGAAAAACTTAACTTTACCAGGAGTTTATTTCAAATAAAAAAAAATACAGTCGCTGGTTTGCTAAATTGCTAATAATTTTGGACATTAGTCGTGCGAAAGTATTAGGTCACTATTTAATACGCCTAAATTACCTGACAGTAATTAACGACATAACGTGTACAATTTTCGTAAATAATAGGTTTGCATGTACATAAAATATACTACGTGCGTGTAAGTATTATCTTATTTTTGTAGTTTGTTATCAAAGAAATAATGAGAACCGCGAAAAATAATAGTGCTAACATCGGCTTATTGTTACTACGTCTATACAATACATGAACAATGACTATGTAACATAACAAAAGAGGAAAAGTGCTCATTACAGAACGGCATAGAAAAGCAAAAACTCTTGTTATTTTATTAATATCAACATGAATTTGAAAAAAGAGATAATAACGATCTTCAGGGTAATTGTATAACGGTAAATAGATAAATTTAAGATAACTCGTTTTAATAGTGTTTTTAGTTTTAATAGTAATAAATAATCCCCACTGGCTTATGAAATTATAACTGTATAAACACTTATTTCAATTTTCATAAAATGACACTTACCATTGTTGAATGAATAAGTTGGACTGTATTAATCTGTAACAAAAATATAATAATATAATTAGAATTTGCAATTGTTTTCATATAAAATACTTCGGAAGCACAGATTTTAATTGAACACTTAATTAAAATCTGAGGTATAAAGTACATCTTCACATATCTTAAGCTAGAATACTTTGATTTTATAATTATGAATTAAATAGTGAAATTAACAGTTAATCAATTAAGTATATATCATGCTAACATAAGATTCGATTTCTGAAAAATTATACCTATTATCCATAGATATTCATAAAATTATTTCAGACAATCACGATTGTATGAAGATGTTACAATCGAATGCGAAGAAAACTAAGATAATGGGTTTTGAAAGAGAGGAAACTGGGAGGAATACAAGGATTACGGATGATGATGTAGTGTTGGAACAAGTAAAAGATTGTATATTTTGGAAGCGCTTTTATCGGGGATGGTACACAGCTTATGTGAAGAGACGAGCGAGTAAAGGGAACAGTGTGAATAGAGCGTTAGGTAAACTTCTAGACCGCCATAAACTAAGCTAGAAAGCACAGCTCACAATGCGTTGCTATTCCCAACGCTAACTTATGAAAGTGTAAGCTGGGTATGACAGAGAGAGCATGAAAGTAAAATAAACGCCGTGGAATTGCGTGCACTATATAGTGTTGGTGCTAAGGCATAAAAATGTTACATTGGTTATGGTTATTGGTTATATCCTATAGAAAGAAAGTGGGACGAAAGAATGACGAAACATATGTACAATGTGAAAGTGAAAGGATGAAGACTCTGAGAAGGGCCAAGACTCACCTACCACGACCAAATTGGTCGGCTATTAACCCGTTGAGGCCCAGGTGGCTGAATTCAGCCATTAGGAGCCCTAGAAACCGACGAGTATACATGACAGAGCTATGAGTGAACATAAAATGTAATTGTAAACGTTTTCTGCATAATAAGCATTTTTGTATGCCTGTCTATAGGTATGAACTGCAGTGATTTTATTTACGTAACATCTTATTTCTTAACAGTTCGATAATAAAAATATTCCAATTCTGATTCTGATAAAAGTTTGTTTGAACGAACTGGAACTACTAGTCGTCTAGTAGTAAAAAACTTTTGCATTTTATAACCTATTTCTTGAGGAAGGTTATAGGCTATTCAACATCACGACACGAGCCTTAGAAGCTGAGAAGAAAAAAGAAAGTAGGAAAAGGGACCCCTATGGTTTAGCTAGGTAGTATCAATAGCTAAAGTTTAATTGTTTGAGTATAGGGAGTAGTAATCTCTAAGACTACTCACCCGATTATAAAAATTCTTTCACCAATGAAAAGCTATATTGTCTCTGAGTGCTATAGGCTATAATTAATTACGATATTTGTATGAAACTTGAAAAACATAGTCGTGTAAACAGTGTTAGCCAGTTGTTTAAACAAAAAAAATCTTCAGTAGGTTAAAAGAGAGTTTTAATACATACCTACATGTGAACTATTTAACCAGATTTTTGTCTTTTGAGGGGTAATCTGCTCATGAAGTTGCTCCTATACCTATAATACCTACCTATAATTTTTCTCAACTGGTTCATTCCCTTAAAAAATACGAGTATACAGGTCCCTACAAGCTTGCTTAATCTTCTGATGACTACTCGTTCAGATGAATATATAATATTCATCAATAGCCACTTGATTCGTCGGACCACTGTCTTAGCCGGACCCAAGTGCCTCCACTAGAAGCACCCACCTCCACCTGCCGAATGGTATTGCGTATGGTACCTTAAGTCAGCAGACTGGGATGATTTCTACGCATCAGACCCATGGTGGCAGCACTCATTCAAATCAGAGGACATTGACTCTTGTGCTACCGTAGGTTGAGGCGATATTGGAAGGCGTTGAATTTGTAGTGTACCGACTTTTCATACTTTTGTATTCTACTCGGCAAGCCTCGTTTTCAAGCAAGTCTGGAAGACAGCCAATGTGCACACGGTGCCCAAAAATCAAATCCAAGGAATTAAAGACCTATCGCTATAATCTCCCTTATCTTCAAGGCAACGGAGCGTGTAATATGCATATGGCCCACTTGAAGAAAAACTGTTACCGTAGACTATGAACGCTTCCAATACAAGAAGTATTGATCACGGCTTGCCACACTTGCTAGTAACACGGCAACTTCTTAGAAGTTTACTGGTAATGTCACTCACTCTTTTTGTGATATGAAATTTTGGCAGCCCTATGCAGAGCAAAACTAGGCAGCCCGACTGCTTTGATGCGCCCTAACTCTCCCCTAATCAAAATATATTCATGTACACAAATGTTTGACCTGCGGGGAAATCGAACCCACGAGCTGGAATTTGGAATTACGTTAATATGCCATTGCGCGATTGATGCCGGGCTCGTAGATCAGGAGGTGCATTAAAGCCGTTCATTAAATTGTGAGGCACAGAAGCATACGATGCACCTGTTGCAAAGTGACTACCATTGCCTATGGACAATTGCAATACAGCAAGTATTGCGCGATTGTTGACATCCCCACTGCTAATACAGCAACTCATTATTAGATTACTGATAATCCCACTCAACCGTACGGCACACACATCGACCCTCCAGAGAGAGAAAGAGAGTTTTCTGTGAGGGGCCCGTATTATCTCCAGTCGCGTATTATCTCCAACTTTTGATGTCCCCTACCTACCACAGAAACACCCCGACGGTTTATCTTAGTCAAACATGTTCATGCACAGAAATCTGTGTCCGATGTGTCTTGATTCGAAGGATGGTAAGAAAAACGTCCAATTTTCATTTCGATATCGAAATCCTGTTTATCAAGTACAAAACACCATAAATAATATTTCTATATCTATATAGTACCATTTCTTCATTTCAATTTTTTAATTAAAAATATTGTATTTACCTTTCCAAAATATGACAGAATAGCGTCACTAATAAATTCGGATTCAAATGAAAATACATTTGTTTATTGAATCAAAATACATTTCGGCAAAAGAGATTTTCTTTGCCCAGCCACCCACATCAAGTAATAAAGACTAAAATAAAATCTGAATTAATAAAATGTGTTTGCATTGTTCAGTATTATTAGCATTATTTATAGAAAATTACCATAAAAATGATTTCAAAATTCATCTGTTTCTGTTCTCTATTTGACTATTCTCAGATATTGAGATACATATTATTAATCCAAACCCGGTCACCTACATTATTTATAAAAGACTAAGTCGTAGTCTCGTAGTTGACTGATAGAGCACAGCCAAAACCGCTGATAATAAACATTTTAAATTTGTTTGAAGTATTTTGTATGTCATCTTTTTTGTATGTAAAGATCAAATAAGAAATTAAAAAAATGTCTATCTATCCGTCTACAATGTCACGCCTAATCACTTGCGGGGTAGGCAGAGGTAACCGAGCGCCATAAAACGCGCTTTAAGATGAATATATACTTAGTCTGGCCATAAATACTCAATTAAAAATAAACAAAATATTACATTTGAATTTGGAATCTGTCATTTTTATATGATTGTTCATTGCGTTTTCTCATTTTGGCGCCAATACATTGTACAATATTTTGCGATATTAAAATGGAGTGGGGTGATAAAGAGAACCGAATCGCTGTGAATGCATTACAACACAAAGTAGGTATGGAGCCAAATGCAATTTTTAAAACTCTCCATACGCTTGGTATTAGTAAAATGTTTGTGTACCGGGCTATTAATAGGTACAATGAGACCTCCTCTGTTTGTGACAGAAAAAGATCTGGCCGTCCACGTAGTGTTCGTACGAAAAAGGTGGTCAAAGCAGTAAGGGAAAGAATTCGAAGAAATCCTGTCCGAAAGCAAAAGATTTTATCTCGGGAGATGAAGATAGCACCTAGAACCATGTCGCGTATTTTAAAAGATGACTTAGGACTTGCAGCGTATAAAAGATGTACTGGTCATTTCTTAACTGATAATTTAAATAAGAATAGGGTGGTAAAATCGAAACAACTACTGAAGCGGTACGCAAAGGGAGGTCACAGAAAAAAATTGTTTACAGATGAGAATTTTTTTACAATTGAGCAACATTTTAACAAACAAAATGACCGTATTTATGCTCAAAGCTCTAAGGAAGCTTCTCAATTAGTCGACAGAGTGCAACGTTGCCCACGTTGCACTCTGTCTATCCGACTTCAATGATGGCTTGGTGGGGTATTAGCTATGAAGGAGTGACTGAGCCATACTTTTGTGAAAAAGGTATCAAAACATCGACACAAGTGTATCAAGATACCATTCTTGAGAAGGTAGTGAAGTCCCTTAACAACACCATTTCAATAACCAAGAATGGTTCTTCCAGCAAGACTCGGTGCCGGGTCATAAAGCTCGGTCTACGCTGTCTTGGTTGAAAATGAACGTTTCGCACTTCATCAGAGCTGAAGACTGGCCGTCGTCTAGTCCCGATCTTAATCCGCTGGATTATGATTTATGGTCAGTTTTAGAGAGTACGGCTTGCTCTAAACGCCATGATAATTTGGAGTTCCTAAAACAATCCGTACGATTGACAGTGAAGAATTTCCCCATGGAAAGAGTGCGTGCTTCTATTCATAACTGGCATCAACGTTTAAAGGACTGTATGGCAGCCAATGGAGACCACTTCGAATAAGCTTTTTATATTTTAAATTGTTTTATATTCATGTATTAAACTAACACACTGTAAAAGAAATAAATGTTATTTGCAATAGAATTTTATTTTCTTTTTTTCAGTATTTATGGCAAGACTAGGTATATTAATCTTTTTTATTATTATTATTATTATTATTATTATTAAAGAAAATACATCCTACATCCTGAGGGTCAATTCAGAGAATTTTGTAAGGGAAAAAAAGTAAGGTAATTAAAACGAAACTTATTTTATATATTGTGCAAACCATAATAAATATCAGTTTCGGGAACTTTTGATATCCTATCCCGAAGGAGTGAATGGGACAAAAAATATAAAATATTCTTAAAAACGTAACTACTGACTCCAGATTACGTTACTTGAACGTGGGATAGGAAAGAAAAGTGGCGAGAAAAATGTCAGACCAGAGAGAGAGTGGTGGGAACATCAGTAATTAGATTGGGACTGTTAATAGGTGAGAGAGAACAGAAATATCAATCTGAATTATGAATTTTTAACAGTAATGCCTGATTGATAACAGTGTACAGAAGTTAAGAAAGGAAGAGAGTAGATTTGGCTGTAAAGTGGAGTTATGTGTTCAGACCGGTTGCTTATTGAATATCGCTGTTCACCTTCTTTACCTATAGCCCCCATTTTTACAACCACTACCGTGACCCCAGGTTGGTTTGGAATCGATAACTAGTGGAACTGGACGACTATTGACGAGATTCATATTGCATTGAGAAAATTATAGTCGTCATTAAGGAATTTTAGTCAATACATCGACAATATATTAAAATTTATCATTGGATTTGGTTTCAAAAGTAATCTATATACAACTTATTACATATACATTTCTATTCTTGTTTTTGGCACAATTTGCCAGATATTTTTTAAATATACGAGTATTTGTAGTGGAAAATTATAGCGCCGCTTTGCAGTGATACACAGAAATTGAAAATTGAAATTTAAAAAATATCTGTTTTTAAATATACGAGTATTTGTAGTGGAAAATTATAGCGCCGCTTTGCAGTGATACACAGAAATTGAAAATTCGCAGTTATCACAATCCTCTCTGATACCTCAGTTGAAAGAGCGATTGAGCGGCAATCCAGTCGCGCCGTCGTGAAATCCCAAATGCAGTATGAGTAAATTATTATATATATTTTTTTATATGAATGTTACGCAATATCTTCGAAAATTGTGAAACAGATGATTCTTTTTTTTTTTGTTATGTAGGGTGTGAGTGGTTCCACCTAAGTTTCAGTAATGTATCGTGTACAGTTTTTCACAAACTTTTGAATAACTAAATTCACCTGTGTTTATTAATCGAATTTTCACTTGATATCTTCATTAACTGTGAAGTGATTTTCATGATTGGTTTTAGTGAAAATTCGATGTAGATATGACAAAGATGTAATGATAAACAAAATATTATCAAAAAAAATTAAAGAAAAAATTAGAACCAAGTTCATTGAAGGCGAGGCCTATTTACGTAGTTGCTACGAATGTGCTGGCGTCGGTTTCACATATGTTGGTTCCACATTTTTATTAAAAAAAAATTGTTAATTCATAATATGTAGGTACTAAGTGTAGATAATTGAATAGTGTGATCGTCCTTTAAATAATCGTTTATAGGAATGTTATATTAAAGTGTGTCCGCACTAAAACTCCTCGAAGAGAATATAATGCAATATTGGCAGTCACAGTCGCGTCTCTACCACCGTGCGTAGGAAATGACGGACATGACCCAATTTGAACACCACAAGCAGGGGTCCGTATCTGGAACGGATCGCTGTAAATCTATAAACGGCCAATACTCGCTGTGAAATACAGAATTAACGCTTTTATGCCTGCATTATTAGACGAAGAATGGAAAAAGTTATGTTTATTCCGAAGAAATTATACTCCAGTTCGCGTTTTTCATGTAAAGTAAGGTTTATTTTGCGGAAAAATGGCATTAATATCTTAGCATCAAATTCAAGTCAAGGACTTAAATAGGGGAGAAGCATTTTCTATAACACATTGTTTGTAATTTTCGGGAAAATTAGGTCAAGACCTGGAATTCGATACATTTTCCGCTCCCCACGGTTCGGTTCGTTTTCATGGCGTAACTAATTGAAACTAATACGTTTTTATTTACTGTCTCATTAACTGATCTTCTTGTCTAATACTGCTCTTAAAACCTATACAAACTGCAATTCTAAACTTTAACGGGGATTGTTTCTGGATATGTTCTATTTTGTAAAAGCATTCAAATCAATATGCAGAGTTTCCTTTTTTTGCTTTCTAGAAATAATATGAGACAACTACTTAGTCCGACCATAAGTTCTGTTACAAATTAATGTGCATTTATTTTTTTATGAAGTAATGTGATCTTAATAAAACTTATATATACAAATTATTATTTATAGAAGTCTCAGCAAAAATTTAAAAAAAATATTCTACTTGACGTGGCGACCATTGGCTTTGATACAGGCCTCTGTGTGGCCACGAATCTATGGATTTACGCACTGTTTCCATGAAAAATTTTGCCACTGCTTGCTCCAGAGATTTCTTGAGCAGTCAGAACCCGTTATATACGTTTTCCCATTCATTTCGCGGTCGTATTCGACCACCCGGATTTCGAAGGGTTAAGAGACACAATGTCGCCGTGTCGTTTCGAGCAGGCAATGTCCTCTAAAACTGATCATAATTTGTAGTCTAAGCGGTTCAGTTCTAGGCTAGACAAGGGCCAGTCTTCAGCTCCTATAAAGTCCGGAACGTTGGCTTCGAGCCAGACTTGGGTAGTACGTGCCTTGTCCTTGACTAGGTGCAGAGACCTGCTGGAAAGACCACGGTACATTTTTAAAAAGAGTATTACTGAGAGGTTTTACAAGTATTGACTCTTTTCATTAAACTGAAGCTTTGTGACTCCTTGATAAGACATCCCCTACCAACACATTACAGACGCAGGATGATGACCACGTTATACCTTTCCGACCACTTGGGTGGCTTCTTTGAACTGTGTGCGTACCTATTTCCCAACTTGCAAAGGCACAGACATATCCGCTTTACTGATGAAATGACAAAGTGACAAGCTCTTCAATCGTGAAAGTTTTTTCATCAGTATAGAGGATATTTCTGTGCCACCTGCGTATTGTTATGATCGATCCACTCTCTTCACCTGTAGGGATTGATTTAGGGCATATCGGCATATCTGTTTATAGTACGATATACGAACATACGACTGATACCAAGCATTTGAAGTGTCTTGAATATGATCGACGGCTCCATACCCACTTTGTGCAAGGTAACTCATATTTTATTTAACACCCCATTCAATATTGTAATTTGATTATAAACACGAAAAAAATATGTTAACGGCGGGAAATCGAAAGAAGTTTTTAACATAATAAACGCGTTCCAAATTCAAAGTAATTAAAGATTTGAAAAAGAAGAGTTTCTATATAACAGTATTTATGGTCAACCTAGTTATTTATGTCCTTTTTGCATGTATAAATTTAAATATATTTGTAAGCGTCCTGTGTATCACATAATCCCAAAGGTAAAGTTACAAAATCTGTGCAGAGGTGCGGACTGACCGTGGTATTCGGGCCAAATTCTTGTTGGGAGATAGGTACTCAGACAAAACTTTGTTCTGTAGACGAATTCTTCAGTGTTATTTAAATTGTTCTCAACGTTCTTTCTTTGTCAGCAAGTTACTTGTCTATAACGAATAAAAATTACAAAAATAATACTAAATTATTGCGTACAGTCACAGTGAAGACAAGAAAAGAATATTTGCCGTCATGGCATAAGATATAAATTACTTCAGGAACTCGATAGCATCTTCAAGAACATTGACCTTATATTGTCTTTGGGACGACGTACCAACGCCTTAGACCTCCTTTGTCGTTGGTGTTTGCAGTTATAGTGTAGGATAAATTCCTAGCCGTCGGCGAGTAGTGTAGTTGTAAAAAAACCAACACTAGTTTTTCAGTAGTTTGAAAATATCTTTCTTTTTGTAAAGTCTTTTGCTAGGCGCAGTAGCATATTGTCTGTTGAATAGAACAGACAATATGCTACTACTGCGCCTAGCCAATCATCATCATTGATCCATATTACAATTTAAGCTTCCCCAGCTGCGCTGAAATTATGTTTGTTCATGCGATCTTCATACGGTTTTCAACAATAGAAAGAGAGAATACCTGTAAAGAATGTTCACCAACGGAAAGAGGGATGGAAAGTATTTTAATTTATAAACATCTTGCGAAAATAGGCCACGGGTATGATTATGTGAATGAGGTCAGGAAAAGTCGTCAATTCTGAGAGTTTCTATGCATACACCGCGTAAAATAGTTACACGATAATAATGTATCGTTTTATGAACGTCGAGTTCACTTTCAACTAAAGTCACACACTGAAACACCGACACCGTATATATATACTTATAAGATTGACACCCAAAAAACATTGTTATGATTTTTAGAACAATTTTTTCCTAAAATTTCATCATCAACTATTTGCGAAGGTGTTTTTATCAACGTAGTTAATCCCTGTCTAAATGTCAGGCATCTTAAGTATTTCATTGAGACAAAATTATAATTAAATTAAAATAACTCGAGCAACGAAATAATACGGCGGTAGTATCGTAGTGAAAATGTATAACCCTGAGTGCTTTGCACCATTTTCTTTCAATTCTCGATGTTCTTCTGTAAAAACGCAGTGTCTGCATATCAAGTTTTGGTGGATATTCCCTTTAAGACCAACTCTCTTTCTTACATCATCGTTGCGAATTCGGTCAACAAGAACATCATCACAAATTTGTTCCGCTTGCTTCGCTAAGCGTTGCAGGCTGTCGATTGCTATAGTGGCCGTAAACTGTACGAGTTCACATAACGGGCTATGAAGTCACACTCGCATATCGCATGGCGTGTTTTAGAAATTAAAGAGAGACTTAGGGTACATAAAACAGTTCGACTAAGGCCTACTCCCGTTCACTGTAAACCGCAGCCAAATAACAGCTCCTAATTATCTAGTCTATATCGGTTATTAGTAAGCTCCTAAAGAGTTCCAGCGTACAGCATGCGTGATACTTCCTCTATTACAAATGCTAATAGCCATTATACATTAGGCACGACGTATGCTTGGATGATGATGTATAAAAAATACAAATTTCTGCACAGATTATTTCTGTTACCTGAGTATTAGTAATATTTGACGAGCTCGGTGGCGCAGTGGTGAATGATGCACCTTTGACACTTGTTTGCCCTGTGTGGTCAATTCCCACACAGGGCAAACATTTGTGTGCATTAACATGTTTGTTTGTCTTGGTGTGGGTATTTTTAAGAGAGGTAGGCGCATCAAGGCAGGTTGTCTGGGAAAGTACCTCCACCTCACATAAAAACCACAGCCAAAAAACAACTCCCTAGCCTAGAGGGTTGTTGTGTTCCTGCGTATGAGTGAGTTCACCAGTAAGCTCCCAAAGAGTTGCTGTGTTAGCAGCAGAAGTGGCATCGCCCGAGGGTACTTAGCATTCATGCTACGGTAAGCGCTTTACATCTGTTATTTGTTGCTACGAAAGAACTAATTTCCCTAATACAGTACAGCAACGTACGTCATTAGGATGTGAAAATAATACAATGATTACGTACGCAATACTATGCGTCGGTGACGCCATCAAGCCCTATACGCCGATTATTGGAACAATGATCCCATACATGAACGTACTGCGATTGATTTCGCCAGACTGTCAGACACTCACGCCGTGCTGGAACACTCCAGTATTAATTAACCTGTCCATTGGTGCCGATTATACACTGCTATAACATATCCAGTATAAATTCTTAGCCAATCAGTGTAACGTGAGTAATTGCTAAACTTGAATTTTCTTTGACTTGTAACTTGTATCCTGTGACTTCATTGTTTGGTGTGTGGTGTTGATACCACAAGTAGTTCGTGTCCCTTCCACCAAATTCTTGGAAAGAAAGTTCAGCAACATGCTATCGTCACAAAGGAGAAATATAAGCAGTAGGCTAACCAGCGTATTTCGACGTTCTTATATTTATACGACGATATATTAAGTATCACTCGCGCGATGCCTCCTCTGCTGCTTACACAGCAACTCCTTGGGAGCTTACGGGTGACCTCACTCACACGCAGGAACACAACAACCCTCTAGGGAGTTATTATTTGGCTACGGTTTTCTGTGAGGTGTAGGTACTTCCCCAGACAGGCTGCTTTGATGCGCCCTACCTCTCTTAAAACATCAAGACCAAGACAAACAGATATGTTCTGCATGCACGCAAATGTTTGCCTTGTGTGGGAATCGAATCCACGAGCGTAGGTGTCAAAGTCGCGTCATTCACGACTGAACCACCCAGCACGTCAAAATCAAAAATATTGGTGTCACTCTGCAGTCTGTCCGTTCATCGGTCAGTATGTCATAGGTTTATAACTCGTAAATGAACTTAGTTGTAGATTTGAAATTTGTATATATTATGTAGAATGCAGAATCAATACAGAAAATGAATATTTACTAAAAATCGAACTAACTATTTTTGTAGAGGTTCCATAGATGAAACAGAGCCAAAACAATTCTTCTCATGTCAGATGTCATTATTTAGAACTCATCGAATAGAGTACAAATATGTTCCTTACTTTTATAGTCATCAAAAGTGAAATAAATAGAATGGGAGGTCCCAAAGGTGTCATATTTAAACAATTTATATTACGGGGGTAATAAAGTTGGTCCAAATAAGACTACTCTCTCAAAAATCAAATTAGTTGGACACAATTTCTGTATGCCACGCTCCACATGGTATATTTATATAACAAGTACTGTTAATTTCCCGATTGCATAACGTAGTTTATTAATTAAAACTATTTAAAGCAAAATGTAGTCTGAAATATTTCACTGTGATAAGATGTTTTTATAGTTATAGATACGTCGTACAGGCTCTAGAATAACAATACGAATGTAAGGTAATTGCCAAACTCGCATTTAGTTGGGAGCGCTCTGGTGGCGTCGCGGCTAGGTATACGTGCTTCGCCACAAAGCGTAAATCTTTTAAGATGTATATTCATCTCTTTCTAACGACAGGTATGCCCTATCATTTGTTAGAGCAAAGTGTCATAATAAATAACTGTACGTAGATACTAGATATAGTACTACTTGCACCATTTTAAAATACAATAATGTTGGTGTATAACATGTCCACCTTTTAACACGTCGCTGTGTGATACTGATCTTTAGTCGCGCTTGGCCGGTTTTACAGTACATATACTAATATTCGAGTATAAAGCTTCAGGGTCATCATTTTTTAATATAACGAACGGAGAATACCCTATAGTGAATGCTAAACGTGAACATTCGTTTTGAATCGTCTTATCGTCGTAGTCGAGTATGAAGAAAATAATCTATGGGGATCCGATGAGACCAATATTACGTAGTAACTCAATTCACTAACTCAAATCAACTCAACGCTGCGGCACTTATCAGCTTATTTATACCAATAAGCCGACAAAATATTTTCCCATTGGTCAGTAGACTTGAATCACTGAGATATTTATTTTTTACCTTTACCTTTTCTTATCATAACACCGACGCTATCTTTCAGACTAACTCTTTTTCTTACATCATCTTTGCGAACGCGGCCAGCAAGTGTTACGCCATAGACATTGCAAGATCGCGTTTCCACCGCGTTCATTTTTAGGATTCTGTATCTAAAGGGTAAAACGGACCCTATTACTGAGACTCCGCTGTCCGTCCGTCCGTCTGTCACCAGGCTGTATCTCATGAACCGTGATAGTTAGACAGTTGAAATTTTCACAGATGATGTATTTCTGTTGCCGCTATGACAATAAATACTAAAAAATAGAATAAAATAAATATTTAAGGGGGCTCCCATACAACAAACGTGATTTTTTTGCTCGTTTTTACTCGATATTGATAACGGTAACAGGTAGACGCTTGAAATATTCCCAGAATATTTAGTTATATATTCACTTTAAAAATTAATAATTAAATTAAAATAATACAAATTTTTAAGGGGGGTTCCCATACAACAGACATGATTTTTTTGCCGTTTTTATAGATAATGGTACGGAACCCTTCGGTGCGAGTCCGACTCGCACTTGGGCGGTTTTTCTTACATGTTATCTGTCTCTCTGCCATATCCAACTTTAATCCCCTCCGTTAGCGTTGGGAATTAGCACCACGTTGAGTACAGCGAGCTAAAGCTTATGGCTTAGTTTCTGGCTGCCTAGAAGTTTTCCCAATTCTCATTCATATCGCTGCCTATACTCATTCTTTTAATGATGTCAGCGGTATACCTGCCATCTTAAAAGTCCTTACCAACACACCACATCGACGTTTCCATCCTTCCACATACCATAGTATAAGTAGGTCTTATTCGCATTCAATTATAAGATTTTAAGTATTTTAATACATGATAGTACAGCTATCACGTCAACCTATGCATCATTCTTATGCCTTACGTAATAAGAGTTCCAATCATACTTCAAGTATTAGGCGTGATCTACTCTACCTCCTCTTTACTATCACGTGGCAGGTTTAGTTATGTATGTATATCTTCACGCCAAGTCTCTTGCGGGGTTGGCAGAGAGAACCGAACGTCATAAGATGAGATCCTTACGCACCTCGCTCGCTTCTTTAAGATTCATGGCATTTTTCATGCACGCTCGCCGGTTCCTAGAGGTCCTGGCATCACTTTCTGATAAAATATAAATTAAAATAATAAATAAATAAATCCTTTATAAGAGGTTACAAGGTATCATCGATACGATGTTTGAATTGGGGAGACCACCCCCATCCAAACCATCAGTAAAGTTATCGAATACAACACTATATACCTATACAGTAGAAGTAACAGCGGAATTCCGTTTACAGGTGATTTGATCTATACTATTTTCCGTGCTGGCGCTACCCGTTTAAATTAAATTTGCCTTCCGGAAATAATACGTGAATCTATTACCTAACTATTTCACATGTTTGCTGCAGACATTTCGCTGCTCACTTTTTGTATAGGTAGATTTTTTTTATTTTTTATTTATTGCCCAACACATCTCTATTTCATATATTTACATACATATATGCCCACATAACAAAAACCTCGCAGGGTTTAACCGTTTTGTGGGGAGTCGCTTATGTCGATAGACCATTATATATAATAAAAAGGTAATTCTTACCACCATCAGAAATATTTTCCATGTAAGTGGTATAAATAACTAAACAACATGAAAATAAATTATGTACATAATAATATATATATATATTTATGTATGTACAGCTAAGTGCAGCTCAAGCTTTACACTTTGACCTTTGTACCATTCTTATGTTGTTCGTGATAAGAGTTACAATCGCACTTTGAGTGTTAAGCGTGATCTGGTCTTAGCTGTACATATAGAATAAATAAGTATTTGATGTGTAACAATGGATAATATTTTTATGACAGATTATAAGATTCAGACATGAGAAACGGTATCGTAAGAAATTTAATTCTTCTTCTTCATAGCGTGGTCCCGTTTCCTAATTCATTGGGATTGGCTGGCTCCGCTGCCTAAGCCTAGGATTGGCGAAGATACTGAGATTGTTACATGTAGCGACTGTCGTCAGACCTTCACAACCCGAGGGAAAATAGGTCCTTTCTTAGGTCAGGTTACACGTCATCTGAAGTAGATTGAGATGTGCGGGTTTCGTGACTATGTTTGTCTTCACCGCCGAACAAATGATAATCACAAATATGTACATAAATCTGAAAACACTACATTTGTGATATATTCTCATACCAGGATTCGACTGGGACCAGTTGGTCATTAGTGCAGTATTTCATCCACCGGGCTACGACTTCTCAATGTTTTTATATTTGTGACCTGTTGAAATCCGGTGGTACCGTTACTCCATATATGTGTCGTAAGCGAGTGCCATATATATGGCAGTCGGGACTCGACAGGAATATTGCATAATTAAAAAGACAACAAATATTGGGACGACGCCTGACAGAGTCATGACAATCTACTGTCTAGTGTACTATATTGTATTAACCGCCTCATGTAAAACCTTATGAAAGCGTTAAAATATACTAGTTCACCTAACTAATGTATTCGTTGCTACACTCTCACGGGCCGATCAACATTTTGATTGGCTGAAAACTTACGCACATGTCCTGTATTCATACAGCACCGTTTTAGCTCGACCAATAATTTGTCAAAATTAATTTTATAATTGATAAATCAGTGTTAGTAGCGGAATCCCATTTTTCTACCGTTCCGTACCATTCGTATTGTTAATCATATAATACATGTATATAACGTTATATCACGTAACACAGGAATTAGTATAAATACTCAGGTTTCATATGAATTTCGTCTATTTATTTCTCTTCCCAACAAACAAAGTCAAAATGGTAACAAATATTGTGGCACATGTCTCTTAAAACTCGACTCTACTGGTTTCTGTGTTCTGTGGATACATGCAAAGAATGTAAGTCACTTTACGTAATATTATATTAAATAATTAAAAAAATCTTCCTATATTAGGTATGTACTATTATTAACTTAATATATCCTCGTAGTAATTATTCATAACCTAAAATATACGTTCTACTGATAGGCTTTAGAAGTATTAAGAAAGGTTTACGTGATCTACTGTGGGAAACAACTCAAGTTAAATTGTATGTAAATATTTTCGGAACAGTTTCAGAACTGCGATCTAACTTGTGGTCGACAGGTAAACTTTTATAACGATAAAATCGATTTTTTTACCGGTTGTATTTGTTAGCTAATATGTTATATCTCTTGAATATTAACGAACGTTGTATAATTAAAATAAAACAGATATATTTCATACCGCAATGTTGCGCGGCATTGTAGGTGATTTCCTACAGTTTTATTATAGTATCATTATACTTTATTATAATTATAATGAATGAATGAAACTGTATATTTTGAATGCACTTTAGCAGGGATGGAGGTTACACCGCTGATGTCGAGAAACGAATGAGTGCAGAAGACTGTGTGAATGGAGCGTTGAGCTAACGTACGAACAGCAAACGTAAATCACATACCTGGCTAAGGCGAGTGTGCAAAACACGATGCTAATTCCAATGCTAAGGCATGGCAGCGATAGTTATGTAATAAGGCAATATAATAAACGCGGTAGAGATGAAAGCGTTGTAGAAGCAAAATCTGTTTCCGTTTCCAGATACAGCGAAATTACAATTGCGAATATTTTCCACAAGAGTATTGCCCGATTCTCAGTTTCAGATCATTTCTCTAGAAATAGAGGTACACTTTGGTTTGATGGACTCTCTTTCTTGGAAACATTGTGAGTCGGAAAGAGAGCGTTGGTGTTGAGATAGGAAGAGACATGGGTATCTCTCCATATCTCAACACCAACGCTCTCTTTCATATGATAAAAATATAAAGTTAAAACAATCCTTATTTGCCATTGGACCCTGTTGTTCTTTTTTAGGGTTCCGTACCCAAAGGGTAAAACGGAACCCTATTACTGAGGCTCCGCTGTCCGTCCGTCCGTCTGTCTGTCACCAGGCTGTATCTCACGAACCGTGATAGTTAGACAGTTGAAATTTTCACAGATGATGTATTTCTGTTGCCGCTATAACAACAAATACTAAAAAATAGAATAACATAAATATTTAAGGGGGGCTCCCATACAACAAACGTGTTTTTTTGCCGTTCTTAGGGTTCCGTACCCAAAGGGCAAAACGGAACCCTTTCCGTTTCCTTTGTCTTGGTCTGGGTCTCTGGAGAGGTAGGGCGCATCAAAGTAGCCCTTCTGGGAAAGTACCTTTACCACACGGAAAATCGCAGCCAAATAACAACTCCCTGGAGGGTTGTGTATAACTTCGAGGGGATAAGATTACTAGTAAGTTTCTAACGAGTTTCTGTGTTAGCAGCAGATATAGCATCTCGCTACGACACGATACGCTACGATAGTTAATGTATTGCAAGCGTTCATAGGCTACGGTAACCACACATCTGTAAAATTTCAACTGTCTAACTATCACGGTTCATGAGATACAGCCTGGTGACAGACGGACGGACGGACGGACGGACAGCGGATCCCCAGTAATAGGGATCCGTTTTACTCTTTGGGTACGGAACCCTAAAAAAGAACCAGCCAAGTAAAAGAAATTTTAGTATGTGTAATATTATATCTTATTTATCTTAGCGTAATCCCGTTTCCTAATCCATTAGGATAGGCGAGGTCCGCTGCCTAAGCCTAGAGATATTGATTTTTACGTGGAACGTCTGCTATCAGACTTCCATAACGTAGAGGGAAAACAAGACAAGGTAAGGTCGCACGTCTTTCCAAATATAATTTTTTAGACGTGCGGGTTGCCATTTTAATTACATAGATGTATAAAATGATCAGTTAACTTTCCATTAGCAGACCAAATTAATATTGATCAAATATACTGTATTAACAGGTACGAAAGGTCCACCAGTCCATCTCGCATTTGACCGGTTATATAGTAAATAATTCACTACTAAATTGAAAATACTATAAACTCACCGAAACCTATACAATTCATTTCCTTTGCTTGGAATAATTGAATATAGTGGTAACAGTATTACGAATCGAGTAATATCGTTATAATTATATTATTCGAGGTTCGTGCCTCGAATCGTGTTCATTTGTGTTTACTGTAATTTGTACGTGCCAGTTTAACAAAACGGACATCAAAGTGGTGTATAATACTTCCCCATAGACCGCCAATTAGCTTACATTACTGTTCAAGGAACATCAATCATGCATCAATTGATTTAAATTTGATGTCATGTTTTGAGGCAACAGCTAAAGGCTTACTTTGTAACCCTATACAGACTATTCGATTTGCACGTCAGCTTAAAAAGGGCCTTCAGAAGTAGCTGTTTTGCGTTTGACATAACAGCAAAATAACTGTGTTTGGTTATTACCTAGTGAATCTTTATTAACTGTAGAATAAAAACCAATCTCGCCTTAGCGTTTATGACGAGCTTCATGGCGGAGTGGTTCGTAACGCTACTTTGTCCGGGGCTCGTGGATACGCTTCTCACATAAGACAAACATTTGTGTGCATGAATTTGTATATTTGTCTTGCTCTGGGTGTTTTTAAGAGAGGTATAGCTCATCAAAGCAGCCCGTCTGGGGAACACACCTCACAGAAAATCCCAGCCAAATAGTAACTCCTGTAAGCTCTTAAGGAGTTGCTGTGTCAGTAGCAGAGGTGGTATCATGCGAGCGATACTTAATGTATTACAAGCTTTCATATGCCTCCTGATGTTGTACATAAAAAACTTGCTGATTAAGTCAACTTACTAATGAAGAATCTCTGACTGGTGAAAGACAGGTAGAGTGCATGAAAATAGTCCGATTGGTGAAGTACCTCCCCGCACAGAAGATCCCAGCCAATCAACAATTTCCTAGAGGATTATTGTATTCCAGTGAGAGAGTGAGGTTTAGATGTATTAGCGTTGGTAGCAACGTGCGAACATCGTAAACGTGTTTGTCCTCCGGATGTTACTTAAAAATAAAACTGCATCCTAACTGCCAACCGAATTTGCTTCTGCTTGCAAAATTGGGTTACAGTTTTAATTGCATTAGATTAGCAGATTCGATACAGTTATGTCAACTGCAATTACGTAGCTGACGTGCAATTCACACAACAGCATTTTTCAACGTTTTAATGCACATTACGCGGCATCGTATGTACTTATTCTTGCCTTTTTTTTTAATACACATACATATATTAATATAACATTTGTGTATGTAACTGTACAACGGAATCTAAGAAACCAATTTTACCACCCCTAATTGTTATGTTATCGAACACCGTGCCATAATATAATACCATTTTCTTGGTCTGATAAAGGAAATTAGAGATGGCCACTGGAATCAATGTTTAACAGTAATTTGAGGTGCAGAACACCTCAAATTACTGTTAAATATTGATTCCAGTTTGTCCATTGCACGAGCACAGCGAGGCGGAGACGACCGGAGCATACGGCATGCATCTACTAGCGGTAGTGGGTGAGTGCCGGCCAGCGCTAGTCCGCATGAACTAATTGGTTGCGAAAGCACCCAAAGTAATTTAGATCAAATTGCCTGTCGTTTAACTTGTTTTAGTGAGTCCATACGGTAGCGTGGCATTTTTTGTAACAAAAAAATATTATACAAGGCATAGCAAGCGATATAAAACGCGCGAAAAAGCAATCGTGCGAACCATAACTGAACAACAATTCTTCGAGTACTGCGTAGTAACTATTAATTAAACTGTGGTACTGGAGATCAAATACTCCACTTTGACCTTTCAAGCGTCCGTATGCTATCGTAATAATAATGGTTTTCGCAGTATACACGCCCAAATGTTACACTTGTTATATTAATCTTATAAATATATGTAAACTCGAACCGATGTTAAAAAAAACATATTTCAGGTAGACTAACAAAATCATATCATACTAGCTGGCCCGGCGAACTTCGTACCGCCTCAGGATCAATAAATGGTGTGTTAACTTATTAGATGGTATAAATTCTTTTAATGGTTATTATCCTATTCCGGACGAAGACAAATCCAAAAACAGAAAAATCATAAATATCGGTCCAGCCGTTCTTGAGTTATAAATGGTGTAACTAACACGACTTTGTTTTATAAATATAGATTTGATTTTGTTAGTCTACCTATTACGACATTTTATGACTTTAATAAAAAAATCGTAAAATGAAGATATATTCATCTTACCTGACCAATAAACCACTAGACTACCCATGAAGATGCAAGGAAGGCGCTTATATTCTATTTCGAAACACGTGAGACCTAACCTAAGAAAGATCTGAGTTTTTCATCTGAGTTGTAGAGGTCTGACGGCAGTTGCTCCATGTAAAAATCAGCATCTTCGCCAAATCTTAGACTTAGGTAGCGGACCCCGCTAATCCCAATGGACTAAGAAAGAGGACAACGTTAAAAAGCAGAAGCAAACATTAAGATATATATATAGTGTTAACTCTTTAGTTACAATGTAATTATATATAACCTTTGGTGTCAATTAGACGGTCGACAACTTACGAATAAGTGGTTAAAGTATCATCACATTGGATGGTTCCTTGTCAAGATGTTACATTTCAAACTATTCATGGATACTCACAGTATAAAAGCTATCAATCGAAATAAAACTGAACTTACAAATTAAAAAGTTCTAGTCCATATCGAATCGTAATTAATATCTGTCTGGGAATTCAAACAGTTGGAACTGACTAATTAAGTGGAATTTAATTTTTCAAGCTCTCACAAAGTTCTATCTTTATTAAATATTATTGAACAATTACATCGGATCTAAGATACCTTTACCATTAAACAAAAATACGCCGTGCCACCTTTCTGATGGTAATTTCAAAATTCATAAAATAATCAATTCTTGTTTCGTTGCTTCCGCGAATTCACTAGCTTTTGTTAGTATTCTACTCATTTTAAACTTTGTTTACCTACCACAAAATGTGGGTATGAAGGTGGAAGCCCTTCATGCTAATAGCATTCAGCATCAGTCGACCTTTTGGACAGTGCTGCATTTTTTCTAAATTTAATAAAAGATACAACAATTTGTGCACCTATATAATGGTTATTGTATAAAGATGCCCCTCTTATGTAGCTAATATGCTAATATAATTAATCAACAGGTTCCACATTCGAATCCCGGCATATACCACTGAATTCGTGTTTTCGGATTTATGTACAAATTTGTAATTATCACCTCGGCAGTGCTCTGGGATGTGGAGGTCTGACGGCAGTCGCTTCATGTAAAAATCAATATCTCCGCTAAATCCCTAAGCTTGGGTAGCGAACCTCGCCAATCTTAACGGATTAAGAAACGCGATAACGCTAAGACTAAAAAAAGTCTAATTTAATTACGAGTAAATTAAACCTTCATATTATTTGGATGTAGATCTAAGTATTTTATTTTCATTTATGACTTCGAGGTTCCTGATAGATGGCGGGCAATCGCAAGGACACTCGCAGCAGTCTACGTCATACATATACTAAGTGAAGTAGATAGTGATCTAAAATCGGGGCGGATCACTAAGTTAAATTTTAGTTTAGACGCCATGCCGTGCGGTGCCGTATATACACATAAACTGAGTTCTTGCTATAGACAGATTTGCTTACGCTTTTATTTTTATCATATCACTTTATGCAACCCTTTTACATGTTCCCGTTTTGTTGCTCGTCACATTCATGAGCATACAGGCGTCCTGTTGCGTACATCTCATAAAACATCCATTGTTAAAATATTGTACACTGGTAGCATATGAACACGAGAATTCACCTTGCCGACTAAAAATACATTCTAGATAGTTAGCAGAATCGCTTTGGAATATCAGAGTATTTTCAATGCAAATGTTTTGAAACCAAATGCATTTGATGAAATTGAAAAGGATGAAATCGTTATATTGAAAGGTTATTAAAACGCCGACGTAAGCTTGCATTTGTGTAATTACAATATCAAAAATGATTTTTCTAAAATCCTTTGACAGATCTATCAGAAACTAATAATTAAAAAAACTACTCGTTGAACAGATATGAGAGCAAATTCGAGATTATGAAGTCTGCACCATATTAGAACCGGGCTTTAGTAAGCATCGCCAGTGACGACCCACCGTGATTATATTCAGCGTATAATCTGAGCAGGTTGCACGGGACCCGACGACGCTCTACAAATGGAATTATTTTCACTCCTTTGTCCTTACGTTTTGTAAATGACTTAGTATAATTATTTTTCACTCTTTATTATACCCTTACTCAACGCGCATATTCTATAGGATAACGTGGGAACTTGTTTAATAAAAAATATTTTAATAGACTTTATGTTCACGTCCTAACGTATGGGTTCTTAGTTCACTATACATCTAGTTTTTATACCACTGGAACAACATGAATGTAAAGACGATTGTTTTCTGTTTTATACTTAATGGGAAACCTCTAAGGGGAAAAAGCGTTCACTGCTGATACAAGAAGCAACTACTACAACATATATTAGACAACAATTTATATGAAGTTGAAAATGAACCCTTAATCTTATTGCTAATTTCGCCCTGAATATAATTTATACATATAAGATTCGAATAACATATTCTTATTATACTTAACTATGAAATTGTCATTTTAAACAGAAAAGTATAATACTTTTTTTTTAATTTCTATATATATATATTTAATCAATCAAAGTATTGCCAATAGGGAATTCATCTTCACACAATGGAGCTGCAATGCCGCTTAAGAATTCTGTTGTCTAATTATTGGAAATGTCTGAATTAGATCGATATTAAATACATATACGGTGATTCGAGAGACACCAGTGTACAAAATGTTCGGATTTAACACCTTGGATGGAAAGTAGTAATAAATAATGTGTATGAATGGAACTTAGAGAAGGAAGCACGGTCAACAGGCGTTTTTAGTAGTCACGAGAATGGTGTAGGTAGTTAGTTTTCACTTCTTACCAACGTGGTAAAAAATAAAATTATGGAAAAGCTAGGTATAAAAGGAATATAAAAGGTATAAAAATTTTTTTATTTCACATAGGATACTATTTGAAATCAAAAATCTAAAAAAAAATCAAAACACCATCCAAAAGCTCTTCATCAATGATTCTAATCGTATTATATGCAGATATTACTCCGAGGTATTTGCTGCGTGATTTCGTGATGATAGTCAGCTAAATAGGATACTTTGGTACGGGTACACAACATCCGGCGGCTTAGGGGCATTAAAATTTAAGTCGATGCTGGCACTATATCGACCTTTGCTTATAAATTTCTGTGTAAGACAACTTTCTAAAGAGCAATAATCGTAAATTTTTATTTGGTTGCAACACGTGAGTTATGCCCGTTATATTGTTAATGTGTAAAGGCTACGGAAAATGCTTTACATTAGACACACGGTTTGTTTGTTTGTCATCTGCGGTCGATAAAACAAAAACTTTGCTTCTCTTACGATTCTATGGCGCAACGTAATCGATTCTGCCGGAAAATATATAAGCTCTACTTTTTCCCGTGTGTCGAATAACATACGACTCTGATGTAAAGTAGTTACCGTAGCTTAAGGATTTGCACCGCAAGGAGTGTCGTACAGTGCCACCGTTGCTGGTAACGGTGTAACCCACTCTTTTTCTAGTGTGTTTAGTAATTCTCTGGTAGGAACGCGCCAATTCCCTTCAATGGAATTGTTTTTACGACATAAATCTTTAAATTACTTTCAAGCTGAAACGTTCTACTTTCTACGGCCTACTACCAAGCCTACAACTTTCTACGCAAATACCTTTAGGCTGTAAAAATACAAATTATTATAGAAAAATGGAAACTATTTATACCTGTGAATGCTCACAAGTTTGTCCACTGTATTTGAAATAATGTCATTACAATATTTCATTGTTTAGTGGATTGTACCTATGCTAGGTACAATCCACTCGTATGTAGACATTCATACTAAGATACAAGTATAATTCTAAATTACTTCAAAACTACTAAGCATATTTTGTGATCCAAATGTGAAGATCAATTTCTAAATGAAATTCTTCTCATTGTATTTTAGAGAGATATATATAATTTTAATTGACATATGAAATTGCTTCAACTGTAGTCATTTTTAGATAGCGGGATTACTACGTACTCGTAGATATTGTTGAATTTTACAGAACTTTTCATATTTTTACGAGTAGTTAATTGAAACTGAAATTCATACGTTCTTTTATAGAATAGTTTTGATGCTTCAAATCTATATGTTTTAAAGTATCTATCATGTTGTCATGTATGTTCATCTGTTTTTTTTTTATATACAGCATCGGAAGGCATACAAACATACGGCCCAACTGATTTAAAGCGGTTACCGTAGCCTATGAATGCTTGTAATACATTAAGTGTCACTAGCGCGATGACTTCTCTGCTGCTAACACAGCAACTCCTTAGGAGCTTACTGGTGACCTCACTCACACGCAGGAACACAACAATACTCTTGGGAGTAACGACTCCGAAATTTGGCTGAGGTTTTCTGTGAGGTGGAGGTACTTCCCCAGACGGGATGCTTTGATGCGCCCTACCTCTCTTAAAAATCGTATGTGTACCTAAGATATTGTTTTACTTTTTACTGTTTTTGAAATTGTAGCTTGCTTTGCGAATAATGTTACTTAAATACTTGTTGGTTATAGTTTTATATCTAAAAATTAAGCTGTTACGTGAAGTTGAATTTTGCGCGTGTTCGTAAAGCGTTCGTGTTCCGTAAAGCTAGATTATTCTCAAGATTTAGGTATTATCTACCTATCTTTAACTTCACGCCAAATCCCTTGTGGCATAGGTAGAGAGAACCGAGCGCCACGTGACTCGATCCTTACACACCTCACTCGCTTCTTTAACATTCATTGCTCTTCTCATGTACGCTCGCCAGATTCTAAGACCCTGACATTACCTTCTGATAAAACACGATCAATTTTATCATGGTAGGTAAGTCTTGGCCTTCCTCGCTCCTACATCTTTCTAATTTTGCTGTGCTGCATAGTCACGTGGAATGTGAGAGGTGAATTGAGTGAGAAGATGAACGAGCTGGGACGTAATGAATGAGAGACGTTTAGGTATTGTTAAATATTCAATATTGTTAAATATTCAATAAAGTTTGGATGCCTTTTTATTTTCTCATTTCTTCACAAATTCGTTTCATTTGATTATTACCTTATTGTCGTCCCCTTAACTATATAATATTAAATTTCAGAATAATATTGAGACAAAACTACTATATTGGGTTATACGTAATAGGTATAATAGAAAGACATCGGCTACGGAAAAATCCGAAAAGTAAATAAAAAAAAATTGTATTTACATCACATAAAAAAACAATTTTTTTTTACGGAATCCTCAGTGCGCCAGACGACCTCACACTTGACTGATAAAAATGACATTCTAAATGTACACGAGAAGAAAAATTATAAAGTTCGACGCCATCTAGTTTCTGTTTCGGTAAAGTTATTATATTTTATTCGCACTAATAATATAATTGCGGAACCAACTTTGTCCCTTTTTTGTGTCCATCAGCTTATTACTTTTAACGACTTTAGTCGCGAAAAGTTCTTTATCAATTTACTTCTAAAGAAGATTGAGAAATTTATAGGCACTGCAGTAGCACATATGCTACGTATTATTGCGATATCAAGATCAAGCTCCATCCCTTGTGTAAATTATTTTCAATAGCCAATATATTAGCTTTGTCAATAAAAAACTGGCGCATGCCAAATAAATTGAGCTACATACCACGATTATTTAATTCTCATCCATCAACATGTCTCGGTTACTTCCAGTGACTCTTTTACATGTTGTGGAATAAGAAACACCATATTTACCACCTTTCCGTTATATTAAATGAGCTTCAAAGAAGAGGCGGTTCTCAATATACTCGCATGACTTTATCGTGTGTATATTCCACGATTTCTTGTCACTGGCGTTATTAAAAACCGGGTGAGCATTACGTATTTTATTATAGGGAAGGGCCCAGAATGAATCGTAACCAAATTTATATGGGACCAATCGGACGGTAAGATTGGTAAATTTAGTTACAACTTCTTTGAAGGATGTTTTCAAGATTTTTAAATATTTGTAATTATTACACGAAGACTTTTATACTTAATCTAGTCATAAATACTGTTACAATTAAAAATAAACAAAATATTACATTTGAATTTGGAATCTGTCATTTTTATATGATTGTTCATTGAGTTTTCTCATTTAGGCGCCAATACATTGTACAATATTTTGCGATATTAAAATGGAGTGGGGTGATAAAGAGAACCGAATCGCTGTGATTGCATTACACAAAGTTGGTATGGGGCCAAATGCAATTTTTAAAACTCTCCATACGCTTGGTTTTCGCATTAGTAAAATGTTTGTGTACCGGGCTATTAATAGGGACAATGAGACCTCTCTGTTTGTGACAAAAAAGATCTGGCCGTCCACGTAGTGTTCATACGAAAAAGGTGGTCAAAACAGTAAGGGAAAGAATTCGAACAAATCCTGTCAGAAAGCAAAAGATTATATATCGGGAGATGAAGATAGCACAGATAGCACCAGATAGAAACAGTTCGCGTATTTCAAAAGATGACTTAGGACTTGCAGCCTATAAAAGACGTACTGGTCATTTCTTAACTGATAATTTAAAAAAGAATAGGGTGGTAAAATCGAAACAACTACTGAAGCGGTACGCAAAGGGAGGTCACAGAAAAAATTTGTTTACGGATGAGAACATTTTTACAATTGAGCAACATTTTAACAAACAAAATGACCGTATTTATGCTCAAAGCTCTAAGGAAGCTTCCCAATTAGTCGACAGAGTGCAACGTGGGCACTATCCGACTTCAGTGATGGTTTGGTGGGGTATTAGCTATGAAGGAGTGACTGAGCCATACTTTTGTGAAAAAGGTTTAAAACATCAGCACAAGTGTATATATATATATATATATATATATACCATTCTTGAGAAGGTAGTGAAGCCCCTTAACAACACCATGTTCAATAACCAAGAATGGTCCTTCCAGCAAGACTCGGCGCCGGGTCATAAAGCTCGGTCTACGCAGTCTTGGTTGGAAACGAACGTTTCGGACTTCATCAGAGCTGAAGACTGGCCGTCGTCTGGTCCCGATCTTAATCCGCTGGATTATGATTTATGGTCAGTTTTAGAGAGTACGGCTTGCTCTAAACGCCATGATAATTTGGAGTCCCTAAAACAATCCGTACGATTGGCGGTGAAAAATTTTCCCATGGAAAGAGTGCGTGCTTCTATTGATAACTTCTATTGATAAATGTCTTGTTGTAGTCGCTACATGGTTGACATATAGACGCTTACATGAAATTGACAGTCAAATCAGTAGCGACCGGTGGTAGCAGGGACCATGTTTTACATGTTATACATGTTTCACACCGCTCAAAGTTTGCAATCTTAACTGACGAACCTAATATTTGAATATAAGCATTGGTAATTATAAAAATCAATATCAAAATGCGCTAGTTATGTATAATTCTATACATGTACATGTGTTATACGGCCGCCGTCTTGTAGTTGTAACATATTATCAAAGTATTTCATAGAAGCAGGTGCGCCTAAAGATGCCATTACGTATGTAATATCAGTCATGTCATCATCACACCGTACCGTACGTGATAAGGGTCATACAACAATTTTAATTACGGATCAAAGACATGAAGGGCTTGCTCCTCGTACACGATAACTCGCGTACCAGTAGGTGCGCTGATTTTCATCTTCAATTAAATTCAATATTATCTCATCAAAGGTAAAGGGTCCTGTAAAAGCGAATTAATCGAGGGCTAAAAAAATTACAGCAAGAGTGGTTAAAAACTAATTTAGACTTTTCACATTAATTCACAGGCACATATTCAATGCTACACTTTTTTATTTCATTGTGGTTAATATTAATTTCTCATAAATAATAGTACGAATTGATATCACTTTCTTTAAAAATCAGAGCTAGTTACTTGACTACTGTTCTGCTCGTAATTCACATAATAAAGAAGTACCTGAGCGGCCGAGCTTAGCTCGGCATTTTCGTTGTTTTTTTATGAATCGCTTTTTTTCTGGAAAGATATGACATAAGATGTCTAAATATAAAATTTGATTCAATTCGTCACAGCCGTTTCCAAGGTAGGACGATATCTATAAAAATCTCGAGTTCGGTGTTTGTAGTCGCATTCCTCCGAAACGGCTCGACCAATTTTTGTTTTTTTTTATTTATATTTGGTAGGTATGAGAATATTTCGTAAAATATATTTCATAAAAAAATAATAAGAAATTTAAATGGTAGAACAACGTTCACTGCGTCAGCTAGTATATTTATGTATATACAAGAAATATTCGTTTAGTAAGTAGGTAATAGGATAAGATGTAACGTACTGCTACATTCTTTATTATATGACTACATATTGCATACAATTAACACTGCATATTCTACCATCGATAAACGTCCGTCCAATATCCCATGAGAGCAGGTATAGTAGGCATCCTACTAGTATTATAAAAGTGAAAGTATGGATGTTTAGATGTTTGTTTTCCTTTTTCACGCCTCAACGTGAACGGATTTGGATGAAATTTAATAGGTAGATAGATGAGATATTATAATTAAGGTTAACACATAGGCTACTTTTTATAATACATAATAATGTAATAATCAGAACACTAATTCACATCAGATTTCGACTAGCTTAGGTTTTTTATAAATCACTACCCTGCATACTATTAGTGCTAGGAGAAACAGTGAGCAGAAAACTACCTACCTACACAAAAATATTGCCTTTGGTGGTTTTTTGCTTAAAATCACCAGACATTGAGGAGTAACGGTAGGTTGCTCCTGGCAAACCTGAGCCAAAAAAGATTAACCCGTTATATCTCTACACGTCCTTGAACAAACGAAAATCACTTACAGAACAATGACAAAATGTTGATGACCGTCTGCGATCGTGTGCACAACTTTCTTTAGATGTTACCTATTATAACTATCGCTCCTTTGCCAAATCTTTCACATTTTTTGCCGCTATGCTTTGGTACAGTGGTAAACACTGGACATAAAAATTTCGCCGACCTTGGGATCCTTCAAATGCTCGGCGTTAAAAAGATTCTTTGATAATACTCGCACTGTTAGCGCATTAATAACTGGTTGTCAGACAATACATTAATGACTTTGCATTGTGTAATATCTAAATTTTACTTATTTTAAGATGGCTGGAAGAGATCACTAATGGGGTTAAGCCCGCCTTTGTACTACTACTTATTTGTTCCATTGTTTTTTATTCAAAAATTGTTATTTTGTACAATAAAGATATCACATATATACATACAAAATATCATAACAGGTAATTTATTAATTCGCTTTAATATGTTTACTATTATCATTGGCACTACACCCAACTTTGGCATTTCAATGTAGTTCAAAAGACAATACAATAATGTGGTATCACTGAGCTGGTCAGATGATATATAATAGAATCTAAAACCAATTTCAACCAATTGTAATTGTTATATAATCATGAAACTAACTAAAACTTAATATCTATGTTACGTTATTTCTTAGATATTGGAGGTACCAATGGTAATATTGCTTTATTTAACTAATAATCTTATCAGCTGTAAGTATGGATGTTCTTGTGTCTCCAGACTGACGACGATGTGCAGGTTGTGCACTTTTGGACATCAAAGAGTTTTATACTATATTAAGTAACAAAAAACATATGACTTGTCTGTAATGAAGCTAACGTAGAATATTAATGGCAGCAACACAAGGAATAACGCTAACATAACTAATCTTTACTCGCTTTTTGATGACTACAGAATTTTTATTTGTTTATTTGCTGTGAGTTGAAGGCACTTGTAAAATAAGCCTTACCTCTTTTTACTGAGATAGAAATACCACCTGTGCAAGTTCCTGAATCTAGCACAATAAATACAATGGGTAATTGTTATAAATCTTTAGAATATACGAGAGTACAAAACGAAGTAAGTTTACGAATTCATACAAAATGTTAGTTACAAGCGCGGTGCTACGAGCTACGAGTTTGCCTGAAGCGGGGCTACAATCTTGAATACACAGCGACATCTAGACTAGCGAGACAGTTTCACCTTTCTACCGTCCTTATGTCACACGCAATAAGAGTAAAAATGGCGCTGCAAATGTCTAACATGTCTTATCACAGTGTGTACAATACATCTATTGTACGATCATTTTGTAACGTATTTAAGTATCGCGGGGTAGCTGTATTGTTGTTATATTATATGGGCATACGTGAGTTTTTTTGTATAATATCTTGCAATTTTATAATGTACGTTTTTACATATTTCTGTTGCGACTAATTCTCTAAATTACCTACGTTATTTATAACGTTTTACAATTTAAGTTTATCAATACAGGTTATTTTCCTGGAAAAACGGCTCTAACTATATGCATTGAATTTTAAATACAAATAAGGTATTATTTTTTAGGTTTGTCTGTATACATGTCTTTCCTGAAAAAAAAAACACTATTATACACAAAATAAACTTAAAAAATACCGAACGAAACTCGATCGCCCGAGTGCTCATATATAAATAGACAAAAAGAGTTCAGTACATTTTTCTCCTCTGCTTGTCAACCGATTTTCTTTTGTTTTTATATTTTGTGTATTAGTTATTGACCAACTTTAGTGTTATCAATAAACTTTTGGAATTATTTGTAAAATATGTGAAAACATACAAATTCGTTTGTGTTTTCTTAATATTTTCTATAATTAACATAGAATTTAGATCATTGAGGCGAACAAAAATCAAAATTAATTAATTCGCAAGTTAATACTCAATTAAGACAATATTATTTAATCCATTTAGTCTATCGACTATTCGTTAATGAGGTCGGGTAGTTATCATGCGAGAAACTTATAGTAATGAATATCAAGGGGTCAACATTAACCTTTACCCTTAGTCAAGCTCGACTCATTCTTGGACATAGAACGTATCTTAGCACGTATTTATTGATCTGTTTCTCTAATCTGGAATTAGGTAATGCTAAGATGGCCATCAATAATCTATACCGGGAAAAAAGATAGCTTCAATGTCTTACTAATTATTCACTAAAGTCCGATGTAAGTTGCTCTCTCTCGTCTTTAAAGTGTAAACCAGTCTCAATTGCACGGGATGTATCCTACTCTTTTACAAACGACAAAGTTCTGATGGAAGAAGGGTGGACTAACAGCTAAAGTAAAAATACTTTCAGCTCGTAGGCCAGAAAACACAAATTGTAAGCATAAATACACAAATTTAAGCGATAAATATTAAAATTGGTATGCCTCAGGGTTTCATTTAGGTCGTTTTTTTATCAATTTAAGTGGAGAAAATTACGGAAAAAGTACTATTTGTTGATGATATATCATTGACACTGGTTCTGTTGGTTATTTTAAATAAGTTTACATAATGCCATACATTTTTATATTACATTGCTTGTATACCTCCCGACGTAGTATAAAAAAAATACAATATTTTTATAAAATTAGCAATAACCATATAAAAATATATATATTTGTAAATTTTTAATTACCATCCACCCATACATATTATACATATATACCCATATATATTACAACCACAAATAAACTTGCCAATAGGTTTCGCTCCGCTGTACGTGCAGTTAGGAGAATTAGGCAATAAACTGACGTCGCTACTACATGCCTGGTCTATTTCAGCTATTTTCACAGCATTAAATATTATGGTACGGGGAAAAGCTACTGACATTTTTACAATTTTTGTTTTTGTATAATAGAGTTACTCAAATAATTGGTGTCACTTCTCAAAATACCTAGTACGGCCACAAGTTCTGTTACAAATGAATATGCATTTATTTTTTATGAAGTAATGTAATCTTAATAAAACTTACATGTACATATTTATGGAAGTCTAAGCAAAATAAAAAAATACTCTATTCGAAATGTTCATTTCCAATAGAGTAGGAACAGGCCTTCAATCTGTCTGGTCACGAATCTATGGATTTACGCACTGTTTCTATGGGAAATTTTGCCATTGCTTGCTCTAGAGATTTCTTAAGAGGCACAATGTCAGCGTGTTGTTTCGAACAAGCCATGTCCTCTAAAACTGACCATAATGTAGTCTAAGGGGTTCAGATCTTGTCTAGACGAAGACCAGTCTTCAGCTCTTATAAAGTCCGGGACGTTGATTTCGTGCCAGGCTTGGGTAGTTCGTGCCTTATGAATGACCGGGTGCAGATCTGCTGTGAAGTCCATGGTACATTTTAAATAAGTGTATTGCTGAGAGGTTTCACAACACGATCCAAGACAGTCTCTTGATACGCTTTGGCTGAAGTCTCTCCTTTTTCACAAGATAAAGCTATGTGACTCCTTGATAAGAGACCCCCCCCCCCCCCCCGATATTTCTCGCGATAAGATTTTTTGTTTCCTAATGGGGTTTCGGGGATTTCTGGCTTTAACAGCATTAACACCCTTTGTAGTTCTAACAGCACGCGGTCGCCCCGATCTTTTATAGTCTTCAACAGAGGAAGTGTTGGTATATCTGTCGATAGTACGATATACGAATATACGGCTGATACCAAATTTTTGAAGTGTCTTGAATATGACCGACGGCTCTATACTCACTTTGTGCAAGGCAATCACTGCAATCCTATTTCCTTTAACACCCTATTCCATATTGTAATTTGATACTAAACACGATAAAAATATGTAAGACGGCGGGAAATCGAAAGAACTTTTTAACATAATGAACGCGTTCCAAATTCAAAATAATAGGAGTTGAAAATAAGAAAAGTTTCTATGTAACAGTATTTATGGCCAGACTAGTTATATATATGAAACAATTATATATATGTATTCTTTATTTTTTTTCTTTTATTTTTTTTTATTATTAATTAGTTAATAAATATTTAATTATTAATTACATGTAAAGAGTAAAGAATGTAAAGTGGATTTTAGAAATAATAACAATAATTCAGGTAAAATCCTTGAACAAATAGTTTCAAGACAAATTGAGAAAAGAATGAAAATCAATGTCCATATGATTTTATTTGAGAAATGTAATACGCGTCTTGTAATGTAATACCCGAGTGGGTCCAATGCCAAAAATAGTGTTTAACTTTACCTGGAACGAGACTATAGTTAAATTTTACAGTTTAATTTTGTCTACAGTTTAATTTTGCCCAAAAACTAATTATTTTATTAGGTAATTTACTACCATACTGAATAATGATTAAATTATAATTATACGAATTAACAGATTTTAATTAAACTTGTCTCTATGTAAGATATGACCCAGGTAAACAAATAATACCTTTATTGTTCACTATGTTAATGATAGTATCTGACAGTAGTATATACATACAAATAATAGCGCCAGTTTAGAATTAAATACTTTTATGTCCTATATTACAAAAGTTCCTAAGTGTTAACCCGAAAACTGTATCTTAAATAAATGACGCGGAACGAAGTTACTGATATGGCTAGCAATAAATTTATCTTCAGAAACTAGAAACTTACTTTACCCATCAGACTCGATCTCACCTTAAGGTGTTCAGTGAATAATGGTCGAGAATTCCCGATGTCTGAAATAACATTACTTATCAGGATAACATCTGAAATTGGGGCATTGACGGTTCGGTAACAGATACTGACAGTAGTGATATTTATTTATACGATATGATATAACAAATAAGTTCTGACTTCTTACCTACAGGCTATATTCTTTCCAATTCAATTTACCCACATACATATGGTCTTATTTAGGGGCTCGTTGGCATCGTGGTGCCTGGCAGTCCTGGAATACCCAAAACCCATTCGACTGAACATAGGCCCGTAATCCAGCAGAAGAGTGGTTGATTTGATTGTGTAAAATAGACGTGATTGGACTAGAAAATTTGTGAAATCCATTTGAAAAATACCTCTATTGATATTCTCACCACCAAGATCAATTATCAAACAAACCAAAATCATTATCATTATTTACAAACATCGTCTATTTGTACGCGTGTTTAATCTCAACATAATATAATTCAGTGGTATGAGAACAAAAGTCATTCAAAGTCGCATGTCGATGAGAGCAAATCATCACTTAATTAAACAATATGATTAGGTATTATTCGTAATTACACGTAGCGAGTGTCAGAGTTCCATCTCTAATACACAGATCCGAACAGTCGATCTATGACTGAAGCTAAATATGGTTCGTTACGTTTGGGGTAAAGAATTTCCCATAAAAGGTATTGATATGTTAGCAATAACTGACGTGGAAACTTAATCTAGGGTCTTGAAGGTATCTCATGGTATTTGGCGGCAAAAAGGGGAAAAATAAACTTAAGTAAATTGTCAGATCCAAGATGATGGTCTTGAAATAATAACAGATATACTCTTCAGAGGACAAATAAAATTAAATTGAAAAGAACAGACACTTAATTGTACCTAGATTGATATATCTGGGCAGTGTGCGTCTCTTTTGTTCCATTATTTTGTAACATATATTTATAATTTATTTTATATGTTATTAATACATTAACAAAGAAATATAATTTAGATTAACAGTTAATGAACAATGAAGGTGCTAAACGATACGGCAATTAATACTCGATTAATCATCGTGGGGCAATTTATTCAATAACTGACGATTCCATTTCGTCACTAATGAAGTGCGGTGAAGGTAGGTTCAACTTGTAAAGTTACATTTTTCAATAGTTTGACGGATCTCGGTACTAGTCCTTTAGAACTAAAATTAATTGTCTTATTTCATATTTATTCCAGTGTTAATGAAGAAAACAATGTGTATATTATGTCCAAAAGTCCCGAGAAAGTCGATAGTGGCAAATTCTTCAGAGCTAACAAACTATGGAGACGACACGAAAAGGACAATAGTATTAGGAGGCGTTCCAAGTTTCCATAGATTAATACTATCAATATAACCGTATACTATTAACGTATAAGTATACGGGTATATTAACAGTATATTAAAGTCATAAGAGCAGTGGCTATCATAGAGAATAACGAACTGACTTATTGACCAACTAGAACCCGGTTCGAAGCCTGGCATGTACCACTAAATTCGTGTTTTCCTATTAACACTTGTAATATATTAAGTATCACTCGCGCGATTCCTACTCTGCTGCTTACACAGGAACTCCTTAGGAGCTTACTGATGATCTCACTCACACGCAGGAACACAGCAACCCTCTAGGGAGTTTTTATTTGGCCGCTGTTTTCTGCTTTGATGCGCCCTACCTCTCTTAAAACTTCTAGACCAAGACAAACAGACATGTTCAAATACACAAATGTTTGTCATGTGTGGGAATCGAACCCACGAGCGTTGGTGTCAAAGTTGCCTCATTCACAACTAAGACGCCGAGCTCGTCAAAAGTTTGGTGGTGCATGCTCGGCGGTGAAGGAAAACATCGTGAGGAAACCCACATCCAAGAAACTATATTTAGAAACCCGTGTGAAATCTTTTTACAACTTCAAATCGTCAATATCCTGCCTTGGTACCAGTTCCTCTACGATCTGCGTAGTATGTAGGTATATCTCTTCAATTTCATCTTGATAATAATTTTACTGCAACTATGTTAATATAATGTGAGTTTAATATATATATGAAATCCATTACATATTAATCCTTCCAATTAATCCTTAAACAAATTAGGTCATTAGACGAAAGCTGATGAATTATTGCAAGGATAAAGTATAGCTAGAAAATATATAGTAAAAAGCCAAACAGTAATAATTCTCAAATATTAGCATTAAATAATTTTAAAATGTTTCAGAAAGTATAACATGAAGAAAATAACCCCTTGCAAATACGAGTGTCCCTGATAAACAGACTAGAAACAAGGATGAATTAAAAGGCGGTTATTTACAAAATTTTGGGATGGTGTTTTTTGCTTAGTTGGCATAGAGTATGTTGATGTTCAGAAAATGAGTTTATAGATAAGGTGGATTAAAAGTGTACGCAAAGTCATATTCAAAACTATATACTATAGGAAAAATACTCAAGGAAGCTTAGTGGTCGAATTTATTGAAAAAGAAAATAGTGCATTGAATTTTTTTTATTTTTTTAATAAATTTACATAGCCAGAATTAAAATAAGGATACTTGGGCAACGCTAAACGCTTCTCATTAAAATACCATCTGCATATTCGCCTACCGATACAAAAAGCAATTCGTTGGTGTGTTATACAGTACATTATGTGCATTAATAAATTTGTAGCCAGCTTTATAATTTAGTACCAACAGAACGAAAATTGGAATTACCAAATTATCTCACGGGAGTACGAGATGAACCAAAACTTGGAACCGCAAGAACAATAATTAACAAACAGGTCGTTTGTCTAATTATTAGTTTCAGAGTTACCGCCCTGCGGTTACCAATATGCTCGCTGTTGTTGAATGTCGTCTACGAAACGTTAATGAGTTTAGTACACTGAACCACAACACGCAAAAAACTTTATTCTTGTAAAGTACTAATTTGACTTGGCTAAAGTGTACATATAGACTATACATACAACGCATAGATTTATATCAATGTTAAGGAGCTAAATGTTATCATTAGAGCCAAACCCACCTCACCTTTGAGTAGTTCGCCTTGGCAATGCGAATCGCAATAAAAATTATGGCGAGAATGTGGTTATCGTTTTACACGGCCGTATTGAATAAGAAGTAGCCTGGGAAAGCAATTCCATATAACAAAAGATCGCAGCAAAACAACAATTCTCATGGGAGGTTGTTAATATTTTTTACGGCGAGTAAGTATGGTCAACTGGAAATAGGAAGCTCGTGAGTAATTATTGCATTGAGAATGGGGCTTATAATGTACGATCAATATTTAATGTATTGCAGGCATCTATAGACTATATTAACCGTTTTACACTATGCTTATTTACTAAACGTAGTAAGTATGTTAGTAGTCGCGCGGATTCGTCGTCAGGACGTATAACTACGCACGCTATAAACGTGTGACGGTGCGGTGCTACGTAGACACCTCAAGACAATCGCTGTTAGCTTCGTACAGGGCCGATAACACTACTGCATACTGCCGTAACAGTTTTACTGTCGTTAAATTATATATTAGTTAGGCAACAGCCGACTACCGCTCAATCCTTTGACACCCTTTCTGACACCACCCCTCTGAATTCATTTGCTAAGTTTTGAGAGTTTTAGGAATTGGCCAATAAGAAAAGTTGGTGATGAAAAATTTATTTAGATTTCGAATAACTTCCAAAAGTATCCTTTGAGAGATTGTAAATGACATTAATTCATATGTCATTCGTTTTTTACAAATTGGCGGCAATTCAAAAAGTGTCTATCGTGCGTCGAAATGATTTTGACTCTACAGAAAAATTTTGCTACATGTTGTATTACGACTTTCGTTGCGGTCTTAATCAACAACCATGTTATCGTATACATTGGCATTTCATGACGACATCCCATCCCGTGCTTACTGTTTATAACTGTTTAAATAAGTTCAAATGTGCAAGCTCGTTGATGATTTGCACGAAGGATCTTTTTTTATATTTAAGTTCAGCACAGTAGCTCCGCTTTGCCTGATGGTATGCAAAAGAGGAGCTCAAATCGCAACTGCAACTGACAAAAGACTACACAGTGTCCTGTCAGTTGATGCTGCCATGCTGACCCGCAAGATGCTTCTTCACGCTTCGTTTAAAGGATCCCATATTGTAGGAAGGAGGGAACGCATGTGCAGGCATGGCGTTCCACTTTTTAATGGTGCGACAAAGAGTTGCCGAACTTTTTGGTACGCTAAGAAATGTTCTGAGCAGTGGAAGAATGACATCGCAAGCCTGCACGAAGAGAGAAGGTGGGATAAGGGAAAACAGTTCTTCAGAGCACTCGCCATGGTAAAGGCGGTAAAATACGCTTAGCGAGTCAATGTCCCTACGGAGTTGAAGGGGTTCTAGGTGACCTCTGGTTAAGGTCGCATCGAAAATCCATACCTAGCAAATTCAGGCTGTCTCGCGTACTGAGGGAAGCGTTCTGAAGACTGGGAGTGGGGAAGAATGGGGACACTTTTGTTGTAAACGCGCACATCTGAATTTTCTCGGCATTAAACTGAACCAGGTTATTGGAACCCCATTTACTCATGAGATCCAAAACCCGAGCTGGATTGGTGACAAGGTGAATATGACAAGACGCCCACGCTTCTCATCGATTTCTGCTCGTCCAGCACCAGGCCGACCGAAATATCGCCCATCGTGCTGTCATCTGCATAGCAATGAATATTACCAAGTGGCAGCATGTCATTGATATGAAGAAGAAAGATGGTGGGCGATAGAATGGGGACCTGTGGGACACCGGCAATCACTTCGAGCACTGAATATAATATGAATGTTAATGATGGAAGTTGATAAAATAGTGACATAGCAACAGATTCGTCCAAATTTTGCCATTGGTATGAGTCTGTTGCACGAGTCCGCCAATAAAGAAACACTGAGAGGGTAGTTGTTTAAGTACCTGCATACTTAGATCACTCTTCCATTCACAAGTATTATTTAATGTAATACTAAGTGGTACCCAGTCGTAATATTAACAGCACTATGCTTTTTGGACGAAGATTCGACTACTACTTTAATTTTCGACGAGCTCGGTGGCTCAGTCGTGAATGACGCGACTTTGACACCAACGCTCGCGGATTCGATTCCCACACAAGGCAAACATTTGTGTGCATGTACATGTCGGTTTGTCTTGGTCTGGATGTTTTAAGAGAGATAGGGCGCATCAAAGCAGCCCGTCTAGGGAAGTACCTCCACCTCACAGAAAACCGCAGCCAAATAACAACTCCCTAGACGGTTGTTGTGTTCCTGCGTGTGAGTGAGGTCACCAGTAAGCTCCCAAGGAGTTGCTGTGTAAGCAGCAGAGTAGGCATCGCGCGAGTGATACTTAATATATCGCAAGCTTTAAGAGACTATGGTATCTGCTTTACATCAGGTGGGCCGTATGCTTGTATATCTCCCGACGTAGTATAAAAAAAATGAAGGGAGCGTCGAACAGTACAGTATGAGCTGATAATATATTGATAAGATTCTTAATATCGTGTACACGTAAACACAAATAATATTTTTTGGTACATACTAGTAATAACAAAACTAGCATTTCTAAAATAACGTAATAAATAATGAAAAGTAACTTCTATTAAATATTATATTTTGTCTTGTTTTTGCCTGTTTCGTTTAGTACTGAAAATACCCGATCGAGAGATTATTTTTGAAATAATGAAGCAATATCCGAACATGTAGGAAATATTTTTTTTCTCATACTTTACAGGAATAGAGAAAAACATAACATCACGTAAAGGACATACTAGTTATTTTATATTCAATTACATCACATATTAAACGTGGTCGAAAAATTTTGGCTTACCATGACCAAATTGGTCGTGTTCTATCAGAAGGTGATATCAAGATTCCTAGATACCGGCGAGCGTGCATGACAAGGGCAATGAATGTTAAAGAAGCGAGTGAGGTATGTAAGGACCGAGTCACGTGGCGCTCGGTTCTTTCTGCCTACCCCGCAAGGGATTTGGCGTGAAGTTACAGATAGATAGATAGACATATTATACCTATACGTGAAATCCCAGCCAAAGGGATGCCAATTAAGGAAATAGTTTTTCTTTCCGCTTACTTTTATTTATTAATATTGGGTTTTCACTCAAAGACGATTTCGGACATAATTTACAGAACATTTCCTGTAAATTCGCGAACATCAATGGGTCCCACAGGAGTCAAAATAGTCCCAGAAAAAGGATATGAAGGATAGTGAACTTGTAAACAAAATTAATTTTCAGATAACACAAAAAGAACAATTTTAATTTTATTTAAGTCGCTTTGATCATTAATTCTAAATCACTGTACATTGTTTAAGATGTTTGCTTCATGTTACACTGTTAATACTACGAGTATGAATCGAACCACGAAAAATCCTGAAATAGAAAATGAAATTTCCCGACACCGACCATGCCTAAACATTGTTCCTACCTATTATTTTTTATTTCAATCTTTGTTTATTGAAAAATAAATACATAATATTCAATAGATACTTTACCAAATGTATTAACAGCTTGAAATAGGATTTACCGTTCAATAGTATTTCACAATTGAATGTTATTCTAACCTGCTTTGTGTGGTTCCGCCACCAATTAGTTCATGCGGACGAGCGCCGACCGGCACCCACCCACTACCGTTAGTAGATGCAACATGCTGTCGCTGCCATCGCTGCTCTGGTACTATCCGCCTCGGCCTGCCTCATGGAGAGGCGAAACACGTGTCGCAGCGACGACTAGGACAGTCGTGGCAGCAACGGTGGCGGATGCATGCATTTCTGTTCCAAATGACGGCCGACCACAACAGCCATGGCAGCGACGGCATGTTGCATCTACTAACGATAGTCGGTGGGTGCAGACCGGCGATGTTTGCATGAACTGATTGGTGGCCGAAGCACATGAAGCAGATTAGATCAAATTGCATGTAAACTTGACTTTCGCAAAGTATCGCATGAATCTATTAAATATGAAATAAAATATTTTACATTAACTGTGCAATATCCCACTTAGTCATTGTTGAAAAACTTGTTATTCACTTAGAATTACGGCTGGTTCCGCTATTAATGTAATTAAGTTTTGGTGAGAATATTAACAACTTTAAAAAAAAAAGTACAAAACTGTCTCTTTTTGTGATCAGCAAAGTATAAAGACAGGTACTCGATCGTATATAGTCATGTTATTACTTAATGTTTAATTCATACCTATCTCATACAAGGGTCACCTGTCATTAATTCTATCTACTCTATTTATTTCCTGGCCTTCGATGTGACAAAATAGGAGGTTGCAGTAAATACAAACTCGAGTCATTAAAGCTATCGGTATAGCCTTCTAAATAGGCTCTAGTTTATAATATCTTGAACCGCCTTTAATGCACTGAAATAAGTAAGCACTATTCGAAAGCTTATACGTGAAAGTTAAATAGACTTTTATCGAAGTGGAAAACAAAGTTTAGATCAAATGTAAAAGCCATACAAACAATGTGTCAATCTAAAAATAGATCTAATCGCATAACGTTGCTTATGAATGGCGCGTATAAACATGCTGACAACCAGAGTCATTATATCTATTTCGTAACCTTAACGAACCTTTTTGTACAGCGTATTGAAAATCGAAATGAGTATATGGTACAAGCGATTCCTTTGGTAAAAAATCGCTTTAATCTTCCGATCTAATATTTACATGCGAAGTTTACTTCGTTTCATAAAATTGTAGAAACGTTTGAAAAATGGGGAAATTGAAATCGTATTTCTGTCTCAAATTGTGTACTTGGATCACGATGGAAAATTTTACAACAGGCGATCTAGTTGTTATGAAATAATGCTAGTAATTTAAAGCTAAGGTCAATAACTCATCATCATCATCAGCTCGTTTGCCTTCCTTCTCTTACTACGTCCATCCACCCAAGGTGCCCAACGTTTTGTCATCTCATGCGCGGCATCCTCTCGGAGAAGACCGCTCCACTACCATTTTCACTTGATGTACGATTGCCTCGTTTCAGATGCTACACCTTAGAGAAACTCTGAGATGATTCTCTTTATCGCTCGCTTTTTGTCTTTCAACTTGTGGACTAGTCCAATAGTGAAGATTTATATCTGTCAAAGCAGAGAGAACGCGCAAGTTAAAGACGTTGGTATTTAGGGATTGAGATATTGACGTGGTAAGGATATGTCGCAATTTCAGGAACGCCCCTCAGGCTAATCCGATGTGTCTATCGATATCCTTGTTAGAATTACGCCGAACAAGTTCGATAAAACCTTCTCAAATATATAAAGAGGTACAGTTTGTGTGTTTGGTCGTTTATATGTAGAAGAACACATCTGATTTTGAAAATTCTGCCACTAATATGAACCTACATTATATCTATTTAAGGTTCTTGTGTAAAACTTGGTGAGCCGGATAAAAAAAAGCAGCAGTCAGTAATTAATAAACTATATCATAACGATTATTATTATCATACATTTATGCAAGTATTTTACAGAATAATGTTTAATTAAGATTTTACATATATTTTAACGAAAAATAATAGCGGTTCAAGTTCAAAAGTTCATTTACTGAATTTTTAATCGGATGTGGAAACTTTGAGCTCAAGCTCATCTCATTTAACTTGTACCAGCATTTCTGTACAAGTATTTTACGGCATACTATGAAATTGAAGAACCAGCACATCATGTTTTCTTGGAGTGCGGGATGTACTGAATACCTTTTATGCCACATTCGGTGTGGCAGCCTATACAGATTTAGGGATCTAGGGAGAATCACTAAGCATTTAAACGATTCTGTTATCTAAATTACTGGAATCAATGTGTTTAGATGACAACTGGCAATCATAAATTTTACTCAGTATTAAGATATTAATACACAATACACGTTTGTATCATAGCGTTGCAACTTCCGCTGAAAGCACAACGTAACAAAATCCAACATTATAAAATACAAATATTAACAAAATATGGATAGCTTTCTATTTATTAAGTAAGCAAAATTTATGGACTGGCAAATACGGCCTCCCTCCTTACAACGTGACCGGAAACGAGTAACGCCGGTCTCTGGGTTTAAGGCTGTAACCAAAGAAGCTCGAAACGTAATTTAACTTGCTTCTAAGCTTTTATCTTACAGAAAGATGTACGTAGTAAAATGTATATTAACTAATTCAAAATAGTGCCTTCTGTAAAGAGAAGATACTTCCACTAGTTGAACTGCTTATTAAATATCGCTGTATACTACGTTTCTTTACAAGAACCTGGTAAAAAGTTGTAGGCCCTGGTAAAGATATAAAGACAGTCGTCCACCTATTAAGATAATTAATAACTTTTAACTTTTATTTTGTTGTTGCTCTTGCTGGTTCCTCTTAACAATTATTTCACTCTCTTCGTCCGTGCAGTAATCATTTTATTTTTAGTAACCTTTACCCAGTACCTAAAATGGCAACAAACTCCACCCGCGCCGTTACTAGCCGTCACATTGAAGTTAGATTAACGAAGGCCAAGAAGGCTTCAAAAGCATCAAAAGAACTCAGTGAGCGACTGTTGCATGAGAGAGAGGATAGTGAAGAGGAGATCATGAAGGTCTTACAAAAGAACACCGAACTCAAAAGTCAGCTTGCTCATCTGGATATTACCTACCATGATGTCATCGGCCAGCATGATCAACACCAAAAAACTGTTGATACTTTTCACCAATGCAATGACACTTATAAGGAAGCTCTCAGGCTATTTCCGACTTGTAATTGGAGTTGAGAGAGGAGTACAATACAAGCTTATAAATCAATATCGACAAGTTACAGACCAATGTGAGTTTACAAGAATTACACATTTATACGAAGGATTAGTCAATAATGCTTCTACGTCTCCCTCAACAGGTACTTCACATGTTACCGAAAACTTAATTAAGTCTCATAATAAAATAAAAAAAAATTAAAAAGATGGTGTCAAAATTAGAAAAATCACTAAAAAAATATATCTATATGTATCATAATTACTTTAAAAGAAATAAAATTTCATTAATAAATGTAAAACTACACACAGAGCTTAAGTCATGTCAAACATAACTGGTAGAAAGACAACAAATATATGATGCTGACACAAAGTACCTACAATCTAAAATTGAAACTTTGGTTAGGTCACTTAACGACCTAGCAGATAAATACAGTTTTTTTTTATACCACTAAGTTAGCAAACAAGCGTACGGCCTGCCTGATGGTGAGCAGTTACCGTAGCCTATGGGCATATGCAACACCCGGGGTGTCAGTCTTGCGTTGCCGACCCTGTAAGAACCTCTTCACGCCTTTCTTGAAGAACCCTATACTGTAGTCCCTTGGGAAAACCTCGGCAGGGAGCTCATTCCACAACTTAACAGTTTATCCCAAAGTCAAATTCAAGAACACATTTTGCCACTGTAAGAACTAATAGATATGAGTGCGTGTCACATCCGGGGTAGTATATACTATTCTGATTTGGTGGCAACAAGAGAGAATTACCAGGCGTTTAAGCGGTTCTGCAAACTATATTATTGGAATCGATTTATTAGGTAACAACTCACAGTTTAGGTCCCAATAGTGTTAGTTAGTGTTAATTCAGTGTATAATAATCGCGAAAACCTAAGGCAATACTCTTTGAGGTTTTTAAATGCCTTATTTGTCATATTGCTGTCTCTCACTTTGCCAAGAGGGGAAGTCAATTCCAAAACTTCCTACTCCTACAAATTTCTTCTGATTAAATTCGTTGTGAGTTCCAAGGCAGCTGTAGTTTAACCCTCGGGACAGCAATGAACTTCACTGTTCATTGCCTTTTTGTGGTCGCCGCTGTTAATTCTGGCTACACAGGAGACACAGTGGTGGGTATGAGTGGTGGGCCTGTCCCGTTAATAGACATGAGTGAATACAATGCAGATGGCTTTGCAGCTTTGAGTAATCGCTGCACTTTTAACAATGCAAACATATCTGTGGTCAGTGACACCCGGCCCGTTTCAATGGATATCCCAACTGAAAATCTAAGCTAAGTATTCAAGGCAGCAGTTCAGGTTCTAACAGCAAAACCATTGTATTCGCTGACAGAATAGGTTCTAATCTAGGCCGATTCTTAAATAACCACGTAAAGGGCCATATTATTAATTATTGTATGCCATATGCAACATATTGACCGTTGTAACTCTACTGGACTTGCAGTTAGAAATCATACGTCATCCTCCGTACTCGCCAGACCTTGTTCCCACTGATTACTATTTTTTTCGTGATTTGGACGATTTACTACGTGGTAAAAAATTTTTTTCCCAGAAGGCAGTACTTACATAAAACTTTCACACAGTTTGTCGAATCTAGATCCCCAGAGTTCTATCGCAAAGGCATAAATAAACTTCCGATTAGAAGGCAATGTATAGCAATGTTTAAGTAAAGAGGGCAAATATTTTGATTAAATAAATATGTTACATCTTAGAAAAAAATGAGTTTTAATTTTTCATTACAAATCGGCAATTTCATACTTTAACCCTTATATTAGGTATATTGTTATGTGCACAAGCTTATAAATGTTGCCAGTCACCAAAATTGAATACTACCAATACAATATTTACAACTTATACCACTTGACATGTTGTCATAATGACAATTTTGTATTTTTTCTCTATCTTTCTTCACGCCTAATCCCTTGCGGGGTAGGCATCGAAATCGGTAGAGAACCGAGCGCCACATTACTCGCTTCTTTAACATTTATTGTTCTTCTCATGCACGCTCGCCGGTTTTTAGGGCTCCTGACATCACCTTCTGATAGAACACGACCAATTTGGTCATGGTAGGTAAGTCTTGGCCTACCTCGGCTCCTACATCCTTCCACTTTTGCATTATATATCTGCTTCGTCATTCATTTCATTTTTTAATTGTCATTCATGTCATTCATTCGTTATATTTTTTGACACTAATAATTTTATTAGTGATTTTTATTTGATTGAAGATCTACATATATAAATCTAGAATTAAGATACCCACTTTAATGGCTTATAATGTCAATAGTCTTAACAGTTTACATTGTAAACGACTAACTAAAACCAATTTTATTGATTTGACTGCTGATATAAATCTGCTCAGGGAGACAAAAGAAAACAAAACTGAAATCTTGTACACCAAAATATTCAAGGTTTTCCTGGCTGCGAAAATGTGTTACAATTATTTTTGGAAAAATACAACATTGATATTTTATGTTTGACAGGGCATTGGTTAAAAAGAGTGAAATGTTATTTAGCATTAATAATTATAAAATAGTTGCTTTAATAGCCAGTCTTCAATAAGAGTTGGGTCAATTATTGCGTTAAAAAAATTTCAAAAAGCCAACAAACGGAAGTCTTATATATAAATGTTCTGAGGTAAGTATCAAATAGTTCCGAACGCGCTATATAATTATTTGCTCGTCGGGCGGGTACGAATCCCTAATGTTGGTCGCTACTGGGTGATGAGAGTGCTACGTCCTACCATTGGGAGGTCCCGTCGCATACTAAATGAAAACTAATTGAGCGCGCGGATTTATAAAATTCGTATAAAATAGTTAATTTTAAATTCCAATTAGGGATAAAAACAATACGATATGTTAAACAATACTTCTTGTTTCATTATTTAAAAATATCGTCGAATTCATGTAGTGAAATGTACCTATTTAGCCACTTTGTAATCAGTTTTAACTACATATATTAAAACGCAATGTTGAATCTATGATCCACTTTATAACTATCTGTTCTTTTAGATGAAAGTAAAAAAAGTCGTCAAGTCCGACTTACGCATCGAGGGTTCCGTAAAGAAGTATTTTCAAATTGTTTCCGCAAAAAAAGTGCTAGTGCCAATGCTACATGACATTTCTTTTACCAAACTTCATGATTCTAGGTCAACAGGAAGTACCCTTTAGGTTTTGATGCCCTTGCGAGTGTCTAAATATTCACATGGCATAAACAGCCGTAGGTACCTATTGATTGCGTTGACTTAGAAGTTTGTTTTTTTTCACTACTCCAAGGGATTGCAGACCTGATTAATTTCAGCTTGATAGCTTCACCCGTCCCTGAGAAAAAGGGTCTTGGCGGACGTACAGACAGACAGACGGACAACAAAGTGATCCTATAAGGGTTTCGTTTTGAGATACGGAACGCGACAAATATACATACTTGCATGTTATCATGGTTAAATCTTACATGAAAAGTACTTCTGACATGAAGTTTTGATAAATACCTTAAATGACTATATTAAGACCTCAATCTTATTAATAAACCGCCAATAAAATTAATATTTTTACTCTATACTGCAATTAAGGAAGAAAAGGAAGAGTTTATCTTCGAAGGCAACATTTTTTTTTAACCAATGTGGTCTCAAAGCTACGTAAGCGTGTTTGAAAAATTAGTAAAACACCGATATCTTGAATGCGCACTCTTAATATCTCGAATAGAGAGTGACCAGTAACCCTGTACATTTAATATGATTAGCCATGTACTCGTAGAAAGACCAGCCTGAGCAGATTTGTGTGTAAAATTCGCTTAGAATTTTTGAAGCGGTGCACATAAAGATGCGTTCGAATTCACCTGGGTGAGTGCAAGGATTTCAAACGCTTATTTATATGACTCTTTGTACATCTCTGCTATATCAGCAGACGTTTAGGATTGATTATATCCTGATGACTGGCCGGCAGTCGAGATTAATGACCAAAGCTGCGTGATTTAGCACTATGGTCCAGGTAAACTATAAAGATTGTATACATACATACTTGACCTAAATCACTCAGAGAATATAGGTATATGTGTAATTTTAACAACAACCAAAAACTATTTGTTTTCAACTGACTTCATAAAAAGAAGCAGATTCTGTACTTGTTGACAATGACAAAATAGTATCGCTATATACATATATATATGTTGGTCAACATGTTACGCAACTATGCCAAATTTCACGATTATATATGCGAGCGTGCATGAAAAGAGCTATGAATGTTAGAGAAGCGAGTGAAGTATGTAAGGATCGCGTCTTATGGCGCTCGGTTCTCTCTGCCTATCCCGCAAGGGACCTGGCGTGAAGATATACATATATGTTCTATAGATAAATACCTGTGATAGACAGATCAAAAGTATAAACGAAAACCATATGTGGATTACTCACATGGTTTTCGATTATACTTTTAGATAAGAAACACGGAAAATTAAACCTTCAGCAAGTCGAAATCTAATCACATCCTTGTTAGATCATTACTGGCATCATCGGCTTCAATGAAGTCGGTTTCTATTATCATTTTAAAAAAAAATAGATATACAAAAGCGAGAACAATCATGATTTAAATTGTACTCCCAGACACAATAAGCTACTTACATAGTCAGCTCTTAAATTACAAAAAATATAAAAACTACAAATACGAACTTTTTAGCACTGAAAGTGTTTTTATTGTCGAGACATATTACAGAGACAAAGAACTAAACAGACTTGTTCTTAGGAAAGTAGCTATTTGCATTACACCCGAGGGTTATAAAGACAACTACACGAGTACGCGCCCTCCGTACATTTTCATGTTTATAGACACCTACACTGACTGTATGATGTTTGTATGTTAATTTTATTGTAACTCCTACGAAAAGATGGGTAAAAGTGCGGATTATCGACAAAGGACTCAGTGATGATAACAGTATTCAGACCACAAACCACTCGTTTGTATAATTTTACGATTTCGTCGAGATTCAACGATCGTTCTATAGTAATCAGTGCAGATATATTGGGACAACATGACAACTTGTTGCTTGCATATATATAAACGATCTACGAATGTTCTCGAAAACGTCACTTCGAGTTCGTTGTTCTTTTATCGTACGCCAAATGGCTGCAAAACATGCGGCCCTGATAATTCATACGTCGGAAGGTTACACACCTTTAATATAGTAACTTGGACGTATGGGTTCCTTCATAATGTTTTCCTTCACCGCCGAGCTAGTGATAATGACAAATATGTACATAAATCCGAAAATACGAATTTGGCGTACATGCCAGTATTCTAACTGACCTACCATGACCAAATTGGTCATGTTTTATGACAAGTCAAGTCAATGTCAAGAGTTCTAGAAACGAAAAGAAAAAAATTATGAATCTTAAAGAAGCGAGTGAAGTGCGTAAGGTGATGTAAGACGCGGTCTTATGAAGCTCGGTTGTCTCTGCCTACCCCGCAAGGGCTGGCGTGAAGTTATACATAGATAAATTGATGCCAGTATTCGAATCGGAGATCAGTTGCTTAATAGGCTGGTTCTTTATCCACTGGGCTATCACAGCTGGTTTACAATTATCATGTTATCATTTGTTACAAACACAAAAAAGTATTTTACGTCACCTAACTGACATTTAAATAATAAAGGGATGTCTTCAGTCATTCGTAGAAACCCAGCAATCACAGGAGTTGTTATTTAGTCGACCAGCTTGTAATTATAGCTTGATGATATCGCTTTACCCTACCTCTCCTTTATCAGAACCTCGTATTCTAATAAGTAGAATGCACCGAGTGGGCCTCAAGGGAGACCGTATAGGATACCAGAATAAAGTTTGTTTGTATCACTAATGTAGGAAAAGGGCATACGGCCTCCCGTGAGCAGTTACAGTTTTAGTTACTTCTCCTTCACGGCATATATTTTCTTAGATTTGGTCACACGTCTTTTGAAATATAATTTCTTGGACGTGTGGGCTTCCTCACAATATTTTCTCTCGAAGCCTAGCAAGTGATATGTAGCATAAATCCGAATTTAGTGGTACGTGCTCCCGCCAGGATTTAAACCGGAGACTGTCAATATGGTCAGATGGTCAATAGGCCGGTTCCTTAGCCACTGGGCTATCACTGCTCAAATATTTTATTCATTTAAAATAAAATTTCAAATTTAAACAACCCATTTGACATATAAGATACCAGAGAAAGACTTTGTACAAAAGTCGTCGGCGTGGGCATCTGTCTCACCTATTTCTACCGCCAACCAGCTATATTTATATAACGCTGTTCAGGTTTGAAGGGTGAGATATGGCAGAGAAATTACTGGGTACTGTGACGAAACATCCTTAGGTCACAACATTCGGCGCGCTTCAACGTCGGGGTCGGTACCTTGTATTATAGAAAAATAAGTTCTTACGTGAAATATAGAATCAATCATAATCTGGTACCGAGGATTTTATTTAAACCCCGACGCTCATTGAAACCACCCAACAAGCACTTGGCTCATCAAAACGTACAGTCCACTTCGAAGAGCTACAGTTTCTTGGCAAGAATAGCGCGCGAGTGACATCCCTGTGGTGTTGTGAGCGTCAATAGGCTGCGGTGACCGCTTACCATCTGATGCGGGCCGCATGCTTGTTTGCAATCAAATTTTTTGTATGCAATAGTTGTATACAAAAAAAAATCTGCCGCAACTTACACCAAATAAATATTTGTTTCCTTGAAGACCAGTAAATTTCATACAGCTGCAAATTTTATTGTTACTTTTTTCGGCGAGAATAATAAATAGCGCATCAAACTACGCCGTGCGTCCAATTTGTAACCGATTTGTCCCTGCATCAGCTCCGCTTCGACGCAGACCGAGGACGGATGGGGCAAAACCCTAGCTGCACGCCAAAAAAAGATAAGACATTTTATACCCGATCTCTTTGTTTTTCCATACAAGCAATTTGTCCCAACCCCGAGGCTTTCTCTGCACTATTTTCACTTACTGACGAATCCTCATAAAATAGGCTCGACTGTTTGGTATTCGACCTTTATGATCTTTCTCCCTTATCTAACTCGATTGCTACTCGAATACTTTATATTTTGCCGTTTCGATGCCCACTGAAATACAACGAAGTGCGCCAAACGGAAAACGATTATGTTCTTTTATATCAAACATTTTCATAGACAATAGAAGAACGGCAGTCAATCGGTATACGGGCCGTAACAACCATTCTTTAGATTTAAGTATCCATTACATCGTTAGGAGAAAATATCTTCGATGCTCGAAAACTCAATTACGATCGGATTCAAACTTTTTGGATGAATTATAAGGATTTCAAAATATTTAATATATTCTTTTAATGTATATTTAAGAGCGGCATCGTTTATCTAGGTTATTCAATTTCTAATCAAATTCTAATCATTATTTTTACTAAAACAGAAGTAAAAGTGCTGTAATTATTTCCCACCAAGTAATTATTCTACTCGTGGTATTGATATAATAATAATATGAAAAGAATTATGCGTCAAAGTCTCATATTAGCTACTTCGTAGGTACTGCATCTTCATCGTTATACTTTTTCCATGTAAATAAAAGTATACTTTAATATCTCACCCGGAGTACCATAGGCGTGTTATCAACATGTAATGTCATGTACAACAAAAAGACTTACAAGACGGAAATCCGACAAGGGTGCAAGTGATACATGTAGAGATCGTATCTAGTGTCGCTAGATCCTTTCTACCAGTGTCGCAAGTGACCTTGTGTGAAGATAAAGATTTTCTCAAGAGCATAAGGTTCAACAAAAAAGGCGTGAAGAAGTTTTTACGCGATTCCATTAGTTACAAACTACTCGGAATTAGGCAAGCCGAACATTTGTTAGTTACCATAATTTTATACAAAATGTAGTCTATCTAGACATGTACTTTCTCGCCATTGCACAATCTTTCAGTAGTTCAAAGTTGACTGAAAGAGATCTCTTTTTATTTAGGCATATGTACAGCTAGATACATTTGCGTATGTCTAGTTTCATTGTAATTTGCCATGTCTTTACGTACCATAAATATATTATAATAACATCTTATATCAATAGAGAAGAGTAAGACCGGTCAATACAGCCCGACTGGTGAAGTACCTTTACCACACAGAAAACCACAGCCAGGTGTTAATACCCTAATACCTTACCTACCTTATATACCTTAAACCCTGGAGGGTTGTTGTATTCCTGCGAGCGAGTGAGGCGTGGTGGGAGCAGTGGTGGTGACGCGTAAACCATAATTCCTGTATTGTAGTATAAATATGTATTCACCAGGTGGACTGTATGCTTGTGAGCCTCCCAAAGTTATATAAAAAATACTCACAGAATAATTGAAGCAAAAATAGAGAATAATGTTTTTCCTTCGCACTTGCCAAAAATAGAAATGTTGTTTGTTCCAACGTTCGTCATTTATTACGATTCGAAAGCTTATTACCCAGGAGCATCCAGAATGACATCATAAATGATCCACTCACCGGCGTAGAACACATTTATCAAACGATTCAACGAGCTGATCCCTTAAGACTCTGAGGATCGTCTGAGCGTTTATAAGAGTGATGTTTTAACCTTTAAGTTCGCGACTTTAAATGGATGTCGTTTAGAAAAATTAATGGCCAAGGTAACGCTCGCTCGGCACTTTTGTTAACAAATAGCAGTCATGTGATTAACTCATTCGTGAGTCTTGACAATAACTGGTTTATGATGCATTATAGTCGTAATTTAGAGCATGTGTCACCTGCTAATTTGCTTCAGCAATATGACAATAATGAATACTCATCTCGCTTTCATCATGGAAGTAAATATTTTTTATGCGATTCATTCTTACGAAATATTTGTCTGTATGGTGAAAGCTGACTCACGGTTTATTATACACTTACTGAGCGTCTAGTTTATATCGGATTAAAAATTTTATCGGTTTGTCTACGCGTTTACTTTTTTACAACTATGTTTTCATTTTAATTTTTAATCAATTTTAAAACAAGCACGAAATGTTAGCCAAAGTCATTTCCACACGTCACTGAAGTACGCATCGGTATTGCGTAAACCATTGCAGAGCGTCACAAATTCGCAGAAGAAATTGTCCTTGGTTTTATTATATGTATATGCATAGATGAATTCGTTAAAGCTGTAAAATATACTAACTAAATATATGTATATCCGTCTGTCCTGCATATCTTTAGGTCATAAACAAAATAAGTTACAACTTGAAATATTACGGGGTCTATCTCAAAGACTCAACTTTTTAAAGAATTTTCAAGAGTGAAAACTTAATCCTGACTGGACCTACACTTCATAGAAAACTGCAGCCAAATAACAACTTCCTAATGGATTATTGTGCTTCTGCGAGAGAGAGAAAAGTTGCCAGTAAGTTCTTGAGGAGGTGTTTTGTTAGTAGTAGGGGTGGGAATACGCGAGTCATGTAATTACTTTGCATCTTTTTTTTACACGACATTACCATTCCATTATGATCACGAGAAGCCTCTACCCTTTAGGTATATTTCTAATACATCGTTGGAAGGCATACAAGCATACAACCCACCCGATGTAAAGGGATTACCGTAGCCTATAAATTGTCATGTCATGTTAAGTATCACTCGCGCGATGCCACCTCTGTTGCTAACACAGTAACTCTTTAGGAGCTTACTGATGACCTCACTCACACGTAGGAACACAACAACGAACCCGCGAACGTTAGGTAAGTAGTGTCAAAGTTGCGTAATTCACCACTGCGCCACCGAGCTCGTCAAAACGTCAGTTGGGCTGTTGATTTTCCGCGACTCGACATTAAAAAAAAACTAGTAAGAAATTTGGAGTTTTTGTGCCATCATGTAATATACATACATTCATACCTTATGTAAACAACAACAACGGCTGTTAAATATTTGATTTGTAAAGAAATATTTCTCTTTGACAAATAATTAAGATTTTTCCTTTTATTCTATTGTGTCTGAAGATAGAAATATTAAGATAGAAAAATCCTTAGAGAATTCTAGTCGAACACCGACATTCAATGCTTAATAGGTGGATTTAAGTTTATAAAAACAAATAAACTGTTCTGTTTTGAAAATATTTGAAATAATTTTTTTCTTGAATACGAATTGGCAATTTACCGACTTTTTCCATTACTTATTGTGTCTTAACCTTTATTTTTCTCTGGCCTGTTACTATGAGAACTTCAAGATCCTTAGTCAGGCGGAAGTGCGACATAGGTTTTGATTTGTGGTTTCTTAATACGCAGACAATCAGAGAGATAGACAAGGAGACGACAAAATGACACGGATTCCTTTTTATCTTTTAATGTTCAGAATCCGAATATAATAAGCGTAGGGGTTCCGTTCAAGTTATCACTAACTAATATTTCTTAACTATAAATAGGTGTAGGTATAGGTAACTAACAAATATTTTTTCTAACAGTCCGCTGGCAATGACTGCCACAATGGCGTTATATTGAATTATATGTGATAGAAAGATGGTAAATCCTTTTGAGCGAACTTTTCAACGAGAGGCGAAATCGCGAAGTAAAAGCAACAGGTCGTGAGTATATATTTTCTTAACTATATCGCCATTTAGCTTGAACTTCTATTGTAAAAGCCATAAATTTTAACACGTTTTACAAGTAATGCAATAACAAAACTCTATGTTGGTTATTTCTATACCCCCATCAAGCGAATTGTGGCAGAGACAGTCGACACAATCAAATAAATGAAGTTCAGGTGGTAATTACCTTTGAAAAGTCGCCGTCCCTCCACAAGGGATGTCGGCTCACCTCAAAGGAATGCGGTAGCCAAAAGTAAACTTCTTAGATGTCCTTTATACTTTTTTGCGATATAATTTCCATTTTTGTAAAAGCGTATTTTATTTTATATACTTGTACTGCTGGTTTTGCTTTTTGCTTGCTCATAATAAGTTTAAAAAATGTAAGTACGCTAAAACATAAAAACGTCTTTTCTACTTAGCTAAATAACTCTGTTTTATATCAATGTGATGTCAACAAGCGTATGACGTGGTGGTAAGCCACGCAGTCCATTTGTGAGAATAAACTCCCTGCCGATGGCGAGTGCTGATATATGGAAGAATTCTAGGGCGTTATAGGAAACGACTCCTCTGGAGATATTTCCGAAGTAAAGATATAGATATATAGGTTTATTAAATTGTGGTGGCCGACAAACCTCATGACTAAGTTAACAGATATTCGATAATTTTAATATTTGAATTATCACTTAGAGATGTTATCTATTCTAAGTAAAAATCCAGCGAAAAGAAAAACATGACAGCTAGTAGGTTCTACTAAGAGTTTCGATCAGGGGAGGAAAAAGTCCCCCGGTACCAATAGCTCTACGCAATAACTACGACACACGCACTAGAAATAATATATATTTTGCTGGTTTATAGATCACTGAACATTTATAACCGTCTTGGTGTGACTTCCTAAATCTCTTTATGATTTTATTGCCCATTCGAGTTGGAGCTACAGTTAACTTTTTGTTTTGTGAACTTTTAGTAACTGTCTATTTCTATTACTGTATTGTTGAGTTTACCATGGCATATAGGTTCACAAACTAGTGGAGAACTTTAATAAATTGAGAAGAAAAGTCTCTAAAATGTCGGTGACGACCTTAACTGAAGAAGCACCTTGCGGGCCAGCATGGTAGCGTCAACTGACTGGACACCGTAGTCCTTTGTCAGTTGCCGCTGCAATTTGGGCTCCCCTTTTCGCTTACCAACAGGCGAAGAGGAGCCACTATGCTGAGCCAATATAAAAAAAAAAATACTGGAACATCTTTTGACGAACTCAGTGGCGCAGCGGTTAATAACGCGACTTGTCACCGATGCTCGTGGGTTCGATTCTCATCATAGGACAAACATTTGTATGCATGAACATGTTTGTTTGTCTTTGTCTGAGTGTATTTAAGAGAGGTAGGGTGCACCAAAGTAGCCCGTCTGGGAAGTACCTCCACCTCACAGAAAACCGCAGCCACATAGTAACTCTTTGGGGGGTTGTTGTGTTCTTGCGTGTTAGTGAGGTCACCAGTAAGCTCCTAATGAGTTGCTGTGTTAGCAGCAGAGATGGCATCACGCGTGTGATACTTAATGTATTACAAGCGTTCATAGGCAACGATAACCGCTTTACATCAGGTGGGCCGTATGCTAGAATGCCTCCCGACAGTGTATAAAAAAACAGGATACCCACACAAGACTCTTTAATTTTTTTTACACAATGTCGCGAGACATACGTGCATACGGCCTACTTGATGTAAAGTGATTGCCGTAGCCTATGAACGCTTGCAATACATTTAGTATGCGTATACTTGGTTATATATAACAAATATAGTTATGTATGTTTGTCTATTTATTTATCCCTATTTATATAATTACTTTATTTCCTTTAAGTTATGCTCTGCAGGAAGGGTGGCCCGTCTTTCTATTATTTACCTCTCCTCTACCCCAAGGTTGTCTGGAAGAGATCGCATCTCGATAAGACCGCCGTTGTACTGATACTTTCTTATTGTTGTTTTCATATGTATTATTCTTTTATTGCAATAAAGTGTATTATGTTGTAAGTATCACTTGCGTGATGTCACCGCTGTTGCTAATACGTCAAACCTTAAGGAGCTTTACTGGTGACCTGGTGATTCATTCGCAGGAACACATTGTTATTTAGCTGCGTTTTTTCTGAGAGATAGACGGGTAGTAGTAGCCAGTACTTTGATGCTCCCTACCTCTCTTGAAAACACATTTTCATGGAGCCCGTCTGGGGAAGTACCGCCACCTCACAGAAAATCGCAGCCAAATAACAACTCCTTAGAGGGTTGTTGTGTTCTTGCGTGTGAATGAGGTCACCAGTAAGCTCCGAAGGAGTAGCTGTGTTAGCAGCAGAGGAGGCATCGCGCGAGTGATACTTAATGTATTTAAAGCATTGATAGCGTAGCCTATCCGCTTTACATCAGGTGGGCCGTACGCATGTATGCCTTCCGAAGTTGTATAAAAAAACCCCCAGACCAAGATAAGAAACATGTGCATGCACACAAATGTTTGTCCTGTGTGGAAATCGACCACACCAGCAGCGTCACCAACCACTGAGCCACCGAGCTCGTCAGACTTATTTGAACCCTTACAATTGGGATGTGAGTGGCTCATTATCATCTATTGCAGTGGTTATGAACCTGTGGTCCGCGAACCACTGGTGATCCCTGGAAGCACCCAAGGTGGTCCATGAATTGAACCAAGGATTCGAAAGGATAAATATGCAGTCACCAAAATAGCATTAAAATGATATACTTATTTTGTAATGTTTAAATATCATAAAAAAATGAAATGCTGTTGACTTGGAAAAAAAATATGCGTTTTTTATACAGAAAAGCCCTTCATTCTTATATTTCCTATTTATAACTCCCAACCCTTGATGGCCCATGGTAATACCGAAATTTTAGTTAATCGGTCCCTCATCACTGAAAGGTTAAGAACCACTGATCTATTGAATCAAAATCACGTGGTGTGGCTGTGGTTGATTTTGACTCAACTCACTCTACTAATTAACAGACAAGGCTCTGGTGAAACAGAGATAGAGTGTATCGAAGCAGTCTGACTTATCAGTAAATTCCTGAGTTGCTATGCGAGCTTACAGCGAAGTTGATACGTGTGTGTGGTGCTCCAAGTATCGTAAGTCTTTGTAACGCCTGTATAGAAGGTGAGCAGTATACTTGTCTGCTAGAGTAGTAGCAGACAATATAGAGAATAGCTTTACTTCGAGTTAGTAATTGCCTCCGACGAGCTCCGTGGCGCAGTGGTGAAACGCGCTGTTACGCTACTTTGACACCAACGCTCGTGGGTTCGACTCCCACACAGTACAAACATTTGTGTACATGAACATGTCTGTCTTGGTCTGGGTATTTCCTATGTATAATAAGTATGTACAAAAAAATATATTAAAGGATATTTATCAGTTGTCTAGTAACCATAACACAAGCTTCGCTTACTTTGGGGCTCGGTGGCGCTGTGTAATTTATCCGACAATATTTAAATTAATTTAAATTATTTAATTTATTTTAATTGCCTGAAATGATTTTGGGAGGCTTTAACATAATATCAAGTTCCTCAACTGGTACCGCGCACACAAGGAAGTACAACCCATTACCACCTGCACCTTTCAAGTGTCTATAGTGTATATATCTAAACCGCGACTGTATACATTATTTCTACTGAACGTGTATATAAAAATACAATGAGAATCCATGTTGGGGGCAGTTTTATAGTATATATAAGTTTAATAGTATTTGAGTGGTGATGATGCCGAAATCACAAATTCACACTAACAAATTAAAAAAGTCGCTTCCATTACGATGTTACTTAAATGTAAAACATGAATATAAATAGGTATAGTATAATTATTAAATAATCATCAGATTTTATATCATTTATTAGCATAATCTTGTGATAAGTTCTGGTGCATAAGGTACTGAAATGAATTTTGTGTACAATTCATATTCCTCTGTAACCTCATACTTTTGCTATATGATAAACCTTGCAGCGAAGCTAGCGCTTCGTAAAATCACTAAAATGCATTTCGGTGTGCTTGTTCTTTGAGTCAAAGGGAACATGAGACGACGCGGCTCGTCTACCAAAATATCTTATATACTCACTCCTTTATCTTTAAACTAGCGACGATCCGCCTCGGCTTCGCATGGTAGTACAGCATATTATATGTATACATATAGGAATAGTTAATACTGTATATCCGTATAATAATCGATGAAAGCTCACAGGCAACTTGACTTTTATCGTCATATTACAACCGTTTTACACATAACCTTAACAAATTATACACCTAAAGCCTCCTCAATAATCACTCTGTCTATTGGTGAAAACCGCATGAAACTCCTTTCATAAGTTTTGACTTTCTCGGAAACAAACAGACAGACAGACAGACGCGGCGTGGGACTCTGTTTTATAATTCGTGATATATTTACTTGTCAGGTATCTATCATATATAAATAGGTCGAAAAAGTGCAGTACCATTTTCTCTTCTGTTTGTCAACCAAATATCTTTTGTGTTTTGTTATTATTAATAAGCTATAGTATTTTCAATATAGAAAAATTAAAATAGTAGGACACATGTTGTAAATTGGTTAATGTTTTTTTAATAATGATTTATTTTCAATGATTGAATTGGTTGCCTTTTAAGTCTCAAGTCAAGCCGCATTGAAAGGGAACACCTACACATACAACACAATACAACATAGACACAAGCTTTTACTTTATGCTTCGATTCGAAAAGCTGCGAGAATTCATTCAGATCTCAATTTACAGAGCCCTGCAGTTTTTTTTTTTTTTTTTTGATATTAGTTCAGCATAGTGGCCCCTCTTTGCCTGATGGTAAGCGAAAGAGGAGCCCAAATCGCAACTGCAACTGACAGCATACTACATCCCGCATCCTGTCAGTTGACGCTGCCATGCTGACCCGCAAAATGCTTCTTCACGCTTCGTTTGAAGGATCCCATATTGTAGGAAGGAGGGAACACATGTGCAGGCAAGGCGTTCCACTTTTTGATGGTACGACAAAGATAGGAGTTGCCGAACTTTTTGGTACGCGAAGAGATATTCTCAACCGTGGAACTATGACATCGCAAGCCCGCACGTGTGGTTCTATGACGGAAGGGTGAGGGTGGGATAAGGGAAAACAGTTCTTCAGAGCACTCGCCATGGTAAAGGCGGTAAAGGCGGTAAAATACGCAGTTTAACAGTCAGAACCCGTTATATACGTTTTCCCATACATTTCGTGGTCATATATGACCACCAGGGTTTCGAAGGGTTAAGGAGAAACGTTGTCTCCATTTGTGCGTTCTACTGATTAGGCAATGGGCTATGGACATGAGTTGTTTAACATGATACCCAAAGCTTCTTCCTACAACAATAGTACCACAAAAGTTGCGTATTGTTCAAAAATTTCTTTAGAGAACCTTAAAGTTGCGTAAAGAACTCATTGAGAAGGTTTGCTCCATAGGTTACAACATAAGGTTCTTAAAAAATCCGCTTGAAGAGATTTTTACTGGGTTAACAACGTACGAGTAATATCTCTTGTGTTTCAAGTGTCAACAGCTACTGATAACCATACTCGTAAGTTACCATAGGTACCGCAGACTTGTTTTCCACTTTATTGATATAAAAATAACACCTTTGTAAGTTTTGAAAAGTCTATCGCTTTGTGCGATAAATATTGTTAAAATGTAAGTTTTAAAATTTTCGCTTTGCATAATTACATAAATTTATATAATGCGGGACTTAACGCGTAATTTAGGTAAAAATATTACCTTTGTATTTCCAGACGTTTCAGCTGAGTCTCCATCAAGACAGAATATTTCTCCAAAATAACAAAACACCAGCGTACACCAAAGGATGTAATTCCGTACCAGACGCCGTATCTACATGATTGATAGCAGCTGCGATAGTTCTTATGTTGACTAGATTAAGCGTACCATCGCAGAGAGAGTCAAAGAACACATTGCAGCTGTAAATAATCGTAAATACAAAAATTTTTACCTAAATTACACGTTAAGTGCCGCTTTATATAAATTTATGTAATATTGCTATTCTATTTTTTTTTTTTTTACCTATTTAAGGATACCAGAATACAACATACATATTGAAGTCAAAACCTACGAGTATAATATACGAAATATCTTTATACATTTCATGCTGTCTAAAGATATTTCGTATATTATATTTTTAAGAATAACGAAACAGATATACGAAGCGAAAGTAGGAGGATGTAGGAAGGCCAAGACTTGCCTATAAATTACCAAATTGATCGTGTTTTATCAGAAGGTGCATAAGAAGAGTAATGAATGTTAGAGAAACGAGTGAAGTTTGTAAGGATCGAGTCATGTGGCGCTCGGTTCTCTCTGCCTACCCATTTGGCGTGAAGTTATAGAGAGATTGATATTTTTTGTTTGCGGGCCAGATAAGTCTAGGACTGTCGTGTATTCAGTCATGTGCATCTTATATAATCATAGTCCTTTTCATGCACGCTCGTTGAATCCGAGGGCTCCTGAGACTACTTTCTGATAAAACGCGATTAATTTAGAAAAGGTACGTTTTGGCCTACCTCGACTCCTATATTTTTTCAGTTTCGAGCTGTTAAAGTATCTGTTTCGTCATTTTTTGTTACTGCATTCTTTCCCCGTGCCCGACTCAACAGAGCTTTTTGCTGTTTTTTATCATAACCACAATGCTCTCTTTCAAACCGATTCTGTCATTCTTGTGATTGCGATTTGTAAGTGTTCCAAAAACGAAGCTATGAATTATTTATTAGTTGTGTCAATAAACAAAATGACTTATATTTTATTTAAAACTATACGAATTGCAAATAAGACGGCGTCCTCAATAAATTCATTCTCAAATCATCTTCATTGCATTTATTATTATTTTATTTAATCGCGAGTAATTTTCTAACACCCGTTTAGTAGTTCCGTCCTCGAATTCAAGTTTGAATGGATTGGTTCGGATAATAGAAAAATATACTACATACATAAAAATAAAATACCTATTTAATTGAATGCTATTACTACATTGAACTGGAGCTACGAGCATTGTCAAATAAATTCATAGTATTCATTGTGAACGAAGGAGATACAATTTCAAACGGATCTATTCAAACACTCGTGAAAATATTCTAGAAGAGTTAGTACTTCTTTTAAAGTAGGCCAACTGTCACGGAAAGAAATTGAAATTTCAAGCGCAGCTTAAATAATTAACTTTAATTAGATTGGCTCAGAAACGACTCGATTACTAATGTACTCAACTCAGACCGTACCTACTAATAAAATCATTATATTTATCGTTCAATGAAGTCTGTTTTACTTATAAGTTTTATTCCATAACTTTCGCGTTTATCATCAAATCTACTTCATTTCTGCATCTACTCTTTACCAATATTACGAATACGTACAAATGACTACCAACACGCAATTTCGATCATAAACAAAACAAACACATGTTGAAGTTGGTTTTCGATAGTTTTTCCTAAATAGCTTGAGTAGCCATTCCCATCATCACATCTTCACCAAATTTATATTTGTACATATTTGGTTCTAACTTAAGTGAACAATATTAGTATCGTCAAAATCCATTGAGCCGCTCCCGAGATGTCGTTGAACATACTTTAAAAAAAGGACGTTAAAGTTTGTTGGACGCGCATGCTGCGCGTCCAACAAACTCTCTTTTTTTGGAATACGTTAGAAATACGTATCACACGTGTCATATATGACCTAAAATTTTGTACATATTCTAAGAACAAATGTAAAAAAATGTTGCGTAGTATATGAAAGTATTTCAAGAGCACTAAATGTATAGGGAAAAAATATTAAGTTGCGAGCAACTGAAGTCAGCAGGAAGCTGCCGAGAAATACAGTATCTGGTACAGCAGGCAGGACGTTGTTGATGCTTGTTTGCCACAAGAACCTAAAATAGAAAAAGTAAGAAAAATGCTGATGTTCTATTTCTAAAAATAATCATGAGCCCTTAAGTTATGACCCTGTATACCGGTTGGTCCGCCTGTCTGTTACGAATCTATCCAATAAAATGTGAAAAACCGGTCAAGTGCGAGTTCCGTGCCATCGTTTAGAAAACTCGCCGGAAACACGTATCTTGTATGGGATATTCCTTTTATGTTTAACTTTTTTTTTAATATTTTCTTTATAGCGGCTATTACTAGTGATACATACTTAGTAAAAAAAACAAATCTCTACATATTATTAAAAGACACAGCAGCGGAGCATTAGTAAAAGTTGTATAGTTGATACCCTGCGAATAAAGAATCAAAAGACTTTCCTTACTACGTTCTTTTTTTTTTAATTCCATAATGGCTGTGAGTTGGAATTCAACATTACTGGAACATTTATATAAAAAGGGACTGATTATTACAATAGTTTAAATCATGAAAAGCGACAACATTGTGTTGTGCAAACACAAACAATACATTTATGAATAAATTAATATACATAATATAAACAAGAATAAAACATTTAGATATTACAAGAACTATAAAAACATCCAATTAGTGTTAAAACAATTCAAAGAAGAATATATTTACTTATATGAAGCAGTAAATACAAGGAAAAGGCTTTGGTTGATCCCTTAGTTTCTTCGACTTATGTTAAACGATCATACATATAAAAAGCGACAAAGACGTTGATATGCTTGTTACCTTTGAAATAGGAACCGCGTGACTTGAATTTTCACGATATACGAAATACGCCTGTACACAGGCCAAAATGTGTCTTCTAAAACGGTGATATCTATTATTATTTGATATGTCTGTAGTTCTCAATAACCTACATACTTGATTTACAATTTAATGTTATTTGTATATTTTTAAACATAGAACAGTGCAAGAAGGACTTGCAGATTAATTATGGCCAGTCTTTCTTCTTTCTATTGTTATCCGTTTCCTAATCCATTAGGATTGGCGGGGTCCGCTACTTAGGACTAAAGATTTCAGGAAGATACAGATTTTTAGACGGAGCGACTACCATCAGACCTATACAACATAGAGATAGAAAAAACCAGATCCTTTTTAGGTTAGGTCACACGTCTTTCGAAATATAATTTCTTAGACGTGCGGATTTTCAAACGATGTTTTCCTTCACCGATGTGCAAATGATAATTACAAAAATGTATATAAATCTGATAACACGAATTTATTATTTTCTATGTATAATAAGTATGTATTTACAAAAAAAAAATGTATTTACGTATGTTTATCAGTTGTCTAGTACCCATAACACAAGCTTCACTTACTTTGGGGCTAGGTGGCGCTGTGTAATTTGTCCGACAATATTTATTTATTTATTGCCCACCCCAGGATTCGAACCAGGGACCATTAGATAATGAGTCGGTTCTCTATCCACTGAGCTGGTTGGCACTGTTGAAACAAGATAACCCTTATCGGTCAATTTGTTACGTCAATCAGACTACTTTGAATAGCAAGAAAAGAATATTATGATAAGATGGAGTATATTAAGATAAGATGATTTTGACGAGCTTGGTGGCACAGTAGTGAAATGCGCTGTTAAGTTACTTTGACACCAACGCAAAGATAACTACGAGAGTTCGATTCCCACATAGGACAAACATTTGTGAGCGTGAACATGTCTGTTTGTCTTAATTGGGTATTTTCTATGTATAATAAGTATTTACAAAAAAATGTATTTATGGAAAAATTTATGTCGAATACTTTATTTCGTCACAAGGATATTCACACGTATACATGGAGACGGAATGACCAAAAAAGTGTGATTGATTTAATTATAATTGATAGACGTCTCCGAAATACTATAATGGACATAAGAGCCTTCAGAGGTCCCACTCTTGAAACGGACCACTACCTGGTGATAAGCCGGTTTGTGGGATTTTTCAAGAAGTGGAGTCATTGGCGAGTGCGTATCCCTTTCGGAGATCATGAAAGGACAAGGAGTGAAAAATTGCAAGGTGAAAGTGTAAGGAGAATGTATGTACATCTGGTAAGCGAAAGACTTGCAAATGCAAGTCTTTCCTACACAGGTGTGGATGATTACTGTAAAGTTCTGAAAGAAAGTATGGTGGATAGTGCAAAAGAAGCATCTGGATGCGCAAAGAGGCATAAAACATTGAAAGGAGATGCCTGGTGGGACGCGGAGGTTGAATCCTCCATAGCAAGAAAGAGGAGAGCGTGGCTGGATTATGTATCATCTTTGCCCTTAAATGAAAGTATGAGAGAGAAGAAGAATATACCATCTATGCAAGAATGAAACCAAGGCTTTAGTGAAAGAGAAGCGTGAAAGACAAATTATGAATGAGGAAGAGAGGCTGACGAAAAACTTCGAGGCAAATACCAAACTCTTTTGAAGAGAGGTAAAGAAGTCTCGGAGTAGTTCGTCGGCATCCAGTATGAACAAGATTAAGTCTAAAGCTGGTATCATTCTTACAAACACTCAGGAAGTATTAGAACGGTGGAGTCAATATTTTGAAGAAATGTATGAATATGCCCTGACAAGGAGAGTGAGTCTGATGATCACTCGACGGCGTCCGATGAAGGTATAACTATGGATGAGATAGAATGGTCGATAAGAAGTTTGAAAAATGGAAAGTCTGCGGGTATTGATATGATCACAGCTGAGATGATCAAACTAGGTGGCACTTACGTCCGGGACGCCTTCTGGTACTTATGCAACCTATGCTAGAGAACTGGAAGGGTCCCAATGGACTGGAGATGCGCAGTCATCGTTCCCTTATATAAAAGCAAGGGATCACTCATGGACTGCGCCAGCTATAGGGCCATCAGTTTGATCGTCTTAGCAGAGTACCGAGTATTACTCGGTTTAATATTTACTGGGCCGAGTACTCAGCCGAGTTACTCGATTTAGTTAAGGTAAGTACTATATTCAATAATAATTTATAGAATTAATTCCATTTCCGCGCGTATTCTTATTTTTTTTGTGATTCAAGTGTTAATTATCTAAATTAAATATGTTTATTTATTAAATCCCCAAATGATTAAGCCGACTACGAGTACTATAAAATGTACCGAGTACGACGAATACCGAGTAATAACCGAGTACTCGGCGCATCTCTGCTTGCTCTTCTCTAATGTATTTAGTATGATCTATAGAATAAGTAATACTAATAATAAGCAACTCCATTACAAGATATGCTACCATAGAATAATCATATTATGTTTATGTTTAAATATTTTATTTTCCCAATAACATTATTGACTTTACTGCTACACTGTATGCTATTGAAAGCAATAACTACTATGAAAACCGGTTTCATGTAAGGCTGCACTATAAACATACGCTTTGATAGCGACTTTCACAGAGAACATTCTATGAAAAGATTGGACATAGAACTGAGTTCGGTAAAAAGATAAGGCCTTATCTCTAGGTACACAACTTTACGAACATAACTTAAGTTGACTGAGCTGTCATCTACATAGACAAAACACAGCGATAATCATTCTCTGAAAGGGTTTTATTTAAGCATGAATACAATGAACAGTGCAAGCCTATATATTACGACGTGACCCAGTTTTCTGCAGTAGATAATCGTAGGGACAAAATTCAACAAGTGGGGGCGGGCCCACTATCGTAACCAATCTCCATAGAATTTAAATCCGATGATGAATAAATAATCAAATTTACCCTAAGAGTGCCGACGTCACAAGCACGTGGTGTATTTATAGGATTAGTAAACAAGATTCTGGCAAAAGACGTAAGTACTACAAAGACTTTAACACAATCAAATCTTTTTAGATTGGGACACAAGAACATAAATAAAACTTATACCGTCAGTACAGAATAAATTGCATTGTCACTTGTCAAAATGGTATGTGAATTATCATTCTTCGTTATAACTTAATAGGAGAAGTATGTTATATTTATTATTTGTTATCGTTACAAATAAAAAATCTTACGTGGGTCTAATTAATAAAAAGCCAAATGCGAATACATACAGCCCTATGACAAATGGATGTACAGACAGAGCCTTAGATTATTTAGTAATTTTGACATCCTTTTCGTAAGAAAACCTAAATACTAAGTTAGAAATCTGAAATTTCTGTATATTGACCCGTACTATATTTGAACATCAACTACTAAATCGCTGATTTCTTTTTTTTTATACCACTAAGGTGGCAATCAAGCGTACGGTTTGCCTGATGGTAAGCAGTTACCGTAGCCTATGGGCATTTGCAACACCAGGGGTGTCACTCTTGCGTTGCCGACCCTAAAATATATAATTTATATTTCTTTCACGGTTTATTACAAGTAGAAGGATATAGGAGCTCAAGAGGAGGTCAAGACTTACTTATCATGACCATATAGATCGTGTTTTATCAAAAGTTGATGTCAGAAGCCTTCGAACCGGCAAGCGTGCATGAGAAGAGCTACGAGTGGTAAAGAAGCGAGCGAGGTGCGTAAGGACCGAGCCATTTGGCACTCGGCTCTCTCTGCCTACCCCGCAAAGGATTTGGCTTGTAGTTATAAATGGATATGTAGGTATATTACAAATTTATACTAAACGAATTTTTTGTTGTGTGTTAGAAAGAAGTTCTGCATACACAATCGCGTCTCTCGACCTTATAAAAGATGGTAGCCAACAAACAATTCTCTGGAAGGTTGTTGTATTTTACTTTAAAGAAAAACAAATCATATACCGAAACCTAAAGAAATAATTACAAACAAATTTGTTCCTATTTATTAACACTGTTCAAAGGTGAAAAATCAGTCAAACAATAGTAAGGATTCCTATAGATCAACAAAACAAATACAAAACACCATTTTCGTTCTGTTGCCATTCACTTTTACACAGCCCGACAGGGGTAGTCAGTACTAGTGCCTACACCTTATAGTAGATCGCAACCAAATAACTATTCTCGGTATAGTAATTGTGTATGATTTCGCGGTGTGTTGAATGATTAAGACATGAAAGAAATAAAATGGCTGATATACCGCTACGGTTCGGGCGTAAAGTAGAATTCGCAGCTCTTATTGGCTAATTCACGGATCTACATCCCATAACTCTTATCGTTTTTGTGGTTACCCACAAAAATGTCCTCCCATCAGTACGGAATCGCTGAGAAATTTAGGCGCTAAAATACAACGTTTTGGTGGGCGAGGGAGGCCTTCATGCGCCGTCAAGTGGTTTATTGATTTGTGAAGTACGATAAGCAGGAAGCTCCTGACGAGAAACTCAACGTAAGTAGAGGATGTCAGGGCGCGAGCGATAGTCCTTTGCGTTTACTACGGTGAACGTTTCACTTATATGGGTGATATGCTTGTTTATTCTTTTCGTGAGATGCCTGTATAACACAAAGACAATGACTATCTGGTTTAAGTCTAGCAGCTACCTAGCCTGTGTCATCTCAATGCTGCTTCTCGATCCATTCTTCATGAATGGTGCTGGGGAAGAATTATAACAAGACAAAAGTCATGTAAGATAAACACGGCAATCCTAGCGTAAACGTCGAGAATGCAGAGAATGAAGTAGTTAATAGCTACTATTATTAACCCTTATGTCTATGACTGTCTCGGACAAGTACTAAAGCTTGGCAGGGGTGATCTTCAGTAGGGACAACAAAGAGATGAATAGACGTATGGGATCGTCTTAGGCAGTATTTAGGAAACTTCGGTATATCCTTAGTCTTTCCTTAAAGTCTTTAAGCACTTAATATCCTTGGATAGCGATTATCAATTGGCTACGGGAACTAAATATACATCTGGCGAAATGCTTCTTTGTCACTTGGCTTAGTAAAAGAATATGAGTTTACGCTTGCAGTAGACAAGAGACCTAATAGACTTTTTCGTACCAGAGGGTAAAACGCCAGCGTATTAAGGTGGATATAATACAACTGAAACGCGAACTAGACTGGCGTATACGAGAATATCTGTTAGGTAAATTCTTTATTGCTTTTTTTCTGAAAATTGCTCGGATATAACAGTATTGAATTAAAAAAAAAACAGAAAGTGGGTAATTAGTAGTTGACAAAAAACTGAAAATCCATTAGCGCCGCGAAATGAAAGACAGGCTTAATAAATTCCGTCATATTTACAGACTTCTTGTTATAGAAGACAGCTGTGTAACTTTTCTAAAATTGAAATTGCCAGAGACGTAGCATTTCTAAAAGCCGATACGCCTCCGTTATCTTTTTCATTGTTTTTGCGAAAGTCTTGACAAAACGCTTTAAGTATGTTTGAGTAAACATGTAAATATTTTTAAGTTATTACATAACCAATTATAAAATCACACATATAACAGCGTCAATATACAGAGTTAACTATTCTTTTTACAAATGATACCAGTACAAAAGCTTTAGTGTGCGGCTGAGTGTCGACACACCGCGCATGCGGATTGTGGAGAGTAGGAATAAGCAAACGGCTATCATTAGTGCACAGTGGAGTGAAGAGTGCATGCGTTAGCTGTGGTTAGCACACAATAGTGTTGAACTGGTATGTATGTATGTATATCTTCATGTCAGGTCCCTTGCGGGGTAGGCAGAGAGAACCGAGCGCCATAAGACGCGGTCCTTACACACTTCACTCGCTTCTTTCACATTCATAGCTCTTTTCATGCACGCTCGCCGGTTCCTAAGGCTCCTGACATCACCTTCTGATAAAACACGACCAATTTGGTCATGGTAGATTAGTCTTGGTCTTCCTCGGCGCCTACATCCTTCAACTTTAGCATTGTATATATGTTTCGTCATTCTTTCATCTTGCATTCTTTCTACGTGTCCGAACCAACGGAGCCATGCCCTTTCTTGTCTTAACACCGACACTCTCTTTCAGTCCAACTCTCTTTTGTACGTCATCATTTCGAACGCAAGCAAAGCAAGCAGCAAGCGTTATGCCACAAATTTTTCGCAGTGCTCGCATCTCGACCGCATTTATTCTACTTTCATGCTCTCTCTGCCATACCCAGCTCTCACTTCCATAAGTTAGCGTTGGGATTAGCACCGCGTTGTGTACAGCGAGCTGTGCCTTCTGGCTTAGATTTCGGCTGCCAAACAGATTACCCAACGCTCCATTCACCCTATTCCCTGCACTCACTCGTCTCTCCACATCAGCGGTGTACCTTCCATCGCTGCTAAAACGCTTCCAAGATATACAAACTCATCCACTTGCTCCAACACTACATCATCAAGCGTAATCCTAGTGTTGAAGTTATCATAATTATATAAATTTACAATGTTAGCAACAATATCAAAAAATAAACATTTACAGTGCCTACTAGTTTCTTTACTGATGATTGAATGAAGACGCTACCCAGAAAATGTATTCAAAATTCACACTTGGCAATAAAAACATTCAAGTATATTGTAAAGTAAACAAATGTATATACAATACAATACAATTTTTAGGTATGTGTATCTTCACACCAGGGTCCCTTGCGGGGTAGGCAGAGAGAAAGACCATCATATGACGCGTTCCTTACCTCGCTAGCTTTTTTAACATTCATAGCTCTTTTCATACTCGTCCCGTTCCTAGACTCCTGACATCACTTTCTGATAAAGCACGCCCAATTTCGTGGTAGGTGAATCTTGGCTTACCTCGGCTCCTATATCTTTCCACTTTCGTATTGTGTATATGAGAAGTAAATTAAACAATATTTATTGATATCTAAAACAAATTTTTATGGGGAAGTAATTTAGTTCTAGCGAAACAGTGTTTTTAACTTTAAGGTGAAATACTATCTGCATAAGTCTGCACATTATTTACTCCCATACAAAACCTATTTATGCAGTAATAAAAGTGTATATAATGTATAGGATGTATTAATTAAATGAAGGGTCTTGCCTCAATGTATGCGTTTAACCATCCTTTAATATTTTAATTTCTGTATTCAACATTTCAAAATGTTTGTCTGACCAGAACATAAAAAGTGTCTTCAACAGACCCGCCCACTTTCTCTGACAGCGCCCATTATGGTTAAGGATAAAGTATTCAAGACATCTTTACGTAAACCTATTTTAGCTGAATTGTTTTGAAAATTCTTACTGTGATATTTCAACTTCGTTTTCAGCAGCCTCTTTATCGCATTCGTCATAAATACTTATTAAAGATTTCCTTCCATTTAACAAAAGGAACGCAGGCTTATCTAGTTAGCAGAAAAATGTATTTAAAAATATGTACTCTGGCTTGCAAAAGTGCTCTTTATTTCGTGTAACTTAGTTGAAAATATTAATGCTCTTAATTTTTTGTTCTTATCTTTGAGCTAAATACAGTAGAAACGATAGTTATATATTTTTTTTTCATGTACTTATTTGATTACTACTTAACTAGAGCTTACCCACTACTTCTTCCACTCATATCGCTATATACCGTGTAAATATTGGGAAATCTTTTGTTAACGAATATCGATACCACACAAGAAACCTGCGTGCACAAATTCACCTCATAGAACTCCATGAAGTTGAATTTTTGCAAGGAGGTTTCTTTCAGGGCGGAGTTAGTTTTGTAAGGTTCTGAAGTAAATAAGGCCCAGATCCAATCTATTATGGAATACTGTTCAAACCTCTGGCTGCTCACCAACATGTGCTCAGACGTCACCTATCTGTGAGTGTTACTACAAAGATCGATCGAACAGCTCTTCTGAATACTGAATAAGGTATATTCAGGGAGTATTCGGAAGAGTTGTTCGATTTCATACCAGCAGCTGAAGGCAACTAATATTACTAGCCAAAAACCTTATCTGACGAGAACACCTAGCATAACTAAAAGATCACAACTTGATCAACGATCATCAATATGGGTTTCACCACAGTTGTTCGATTATATCGTGATCTACGAATGTATCTTACACATCAGTGGGCTTTAGCGATCAGCCTAGATATGGCGAAGGCGTTCGATCGGATGTGGCAGCGAGATATTCTACCAAAATTGCCATCGTACGGGTGGCCTTAATGTTTCTGCAAATGATTTGCCAGGTTCTTGAAGACTAATATAAGCCGTTATTGATGATATAATGAATATCAATAATATGTTGTTTGGCTGTCGTGACAGCAATACTGTCATTCCTGAAGGCACTATGTGATCCCCAATGCTATTTCTACTGCATGTCAATGGACACACAGTGGACATGCAGTAGAAATAGCTTTAGATCACTTCTCAAGGTGACTTCGGCCAAGCTTAGTGTATTCAACAGAGCAAGTACTTCAATCCGTGTCTTTGTTATACAAGTCTAAAGAGTACCACCACCACAGACCACACATGGAGTACTTTTGGTGAGACCATCTGGATACCAGCTAGCATCTTGTGATTCGATTTAGGGACGAGCAATGAGAATTAGCAACGTTTCTAACTTTTGAGTCCTTGAGTTTTTACGGAGCGATTTTTCCTCTGCGTTCCCTTGGCGTGTTCTACTAATTGTGCAATGGGTGGTGTTCCGAGAAGTTGAACCTTTTTTGAATCTAAATGTATAAAAATATAATCAACTTATAGCTTTGTCACTTAAAGTACATCTTTTTGGCGGTAACTACTGTGCACCTTAATTGTAGCGCAGTTAATTTAGTACGTTTGTTAGGCGGTAGTGTCAACAATTAGTGGTTTAACTAGAAACCGTTAACGAAGTTGGCCTACTATTGATTTAGAGCGGCTGAGGGACGTTAGAATAAATCAATAAAACTGATTTATTGTAACTGAGCAAACAACGATAAATCAAAGGCAGGCACGATGTCACACACTTCACAGGCCTTGCGTTTTTTAATAAAACTTCTGTTGACGGGATATTTCAAGAATATCTACTAATATACTAAATAAATATAAAAAGTAAGAGAATGTTTGTTTGATTGTTGGTCCAATGCTTGAGAAACCGACACGACATCACGATCATCCTAACAGTAACCTTAGAAACCGAAGAAAAAAATAGGTAGGAAAAAGCGGCTCTCATTGGATAAACACGGACGAAGTTGCGAGCTGCAGCTAGTTACGTACATATTATCTATACTAATATGTTAAGTGGAAGAATTTGTTTGTTGGTTTGAACGTGCTCTGGAACTATCAGGCTGATTAAAAAAATATTGTTTGTATTCCATGACACAATTATTAAGGAAGGTTACAGGCTATTCAACATCAAAACACGACCCTTAGAAGCCAAGGATAAAGAAAAAAGGTAAGAAAAAGCAGCTCCCACGGGATACCGGGATGCGCGCAGACATAGTCCCGGACTTCAGCTAGTATAATAAATAAATATTGTCGGACAAATTACACAGCGCCACCTAGCCCCAAAGTAAGCGAAGCTTGTGTTATGGGTACTAGACAACTGATAAACATACGTAATTACATTTTTTTTTGTAAATACCCAGACCAATACAAACAGACATGTTCTTGCACACAAAATGCTTGTACTGTGTGGGAATCGAACCCACGAGCGTTGGTGTCAAAGTAGCGTAACAGCGCGTTTCACCACTGCGCCACCGAGCTCGTCAAGTAATATTGTACGCGAGATGGGTCTATCTATCTATCTACATCTTCACGCCAAATCCCTTGCGGAGTAGGCAGAGAACACACCTCACTCGCTTGTTTTTCACTGGCTCGCCGATTTCTAAGACTCCTGACATCACCTTGTGATGAAATAAGACGCGGTTAATTTGGTCATGGTAGGTAAGTCTTGGCCATCCTCGGCTCCTACATCCTTCTGCTTTAGCGTTGTATATCTGTTTCGTAATTCTTTCTTTCTGGATTCTTTCTACATTTTCGAACTAATGGAGCATGCCTCTTCTTATTTTAACACTGACACTCTCCTTTAGACCAAGTTTGTTTCTAACATCATCATTATAATACGAATACAATATGTAAGCGTTACGCCACAAATTTTGCGCAACGCTCGCATTTCATGCTCTCTCTGCCATACCCAGCTCTCGCTATCATAAGTAAGCGTAGGAACCAGCACTACATAGTGTATAGCGAGCTGCGCCTTCTGGCTCAAACTTTGACTGCCAAGAAGTTTTCCCAACGCTTCATTCTCACTATTCCCAGTAGTCGTCTTTCCAAATAAGCGGTGTACCTTCCATCGCTGCTGAAAGCGCATCCAAGATATACAATCTTACCCACTTGTTGCAACACTTCATCATCAACCATAATCCTTACATTGTTTCTGGTTTATTCTTTTTCAAATATCTTTGTTTTTGCAAGATGTGTACTACAATAATAACTTAATAGTATTAATTTATTTATTTACGTTTACATACAGTGGTACTAAGGTCGTAAGGTATTTGTAAAAGTAGGTCTACAGAAATGCTAAATCGCATGGTATTAGATACTGTCTAAATGTGAAACTATTTATTTGTAAATATTAATAGTTAAAACGGATAAGGCTTACAGATTAACAAAAGTATATTGTGGTAAATAAATGACGAACAACGATAGCATTGTGCTATCGCGTGCTTTAATTAACCACTTGCTCGCCAGTGAAGAGAAACATCGTGAGGAAACCCGCACGTCCAAGAAATTATAGTTCGTAATGTTTTCTCCGTGGAAGTCATACCACAATCGTTACATGTCAAAATCAGTATTTTTTTTTTTAATATTGTCGGACAAATTACACAGCGCCATCTAGCCCCAAAGTAAGCAAAACTTGTGTTATGGGTATTAGACTATTGATAAACATACGTAAATACATTTGTTTTTTTTGTAAATACATACTTATTATACATAGAAAATACCCAGACCGAGACAAACAGATATGTTCATGCACACAAATGTTTGTACTGTGTGGGAATCGAACCCACGAGCGTTGGTGTCAAAGTGGCGTAACAGCGCGTTCCGCCACTGCACCACCGAGCTCGTCTAAAGTATCTTCGTTAAATCCTTTTTAATTAGGTAAGCTTCAAAGAAACAATATACGTAATAACTTGACTGTAAAATAAGTATAATAACACCCTAATTACTTACTCAGTCACTTGCTTAATTGGTGTGTGCTGCATCAGTGATGGCAACGCGCGGACCATACTTTTTTCTTATACAATGTCTAAAGGCATAAAAGCACACGGCCCACCTGATGCCGTTACCGTAGCCTTGCGACAATTTAAGTATCATTTGAGTGTTGCCACCACTGCTGCTGACACAGTTACTCCTTAGGAGCTTACTGGTGACCTCACTCACTCGCAGGAATATGACAACCCTCCAGGGAGGGAATTTGTCCGCGATTTTCTGTGTAGAGGTACTTCCCCAGATGGGCTGCTTTAATGGACTCTGTTTCTCTTAAAAAAAACTTATTTCTTGTATTGCAAGCATTCATAGGCATTCATAACACTATACACCAGCTGAGCCGTATGCTTGTATGCCTCTCGACATTGTATAAAATTTAGAAGAATTTCAGCATTAACTTGACTTCACATTACTTCGAGTAAGTGGAACTTCTGCCATAAAATATGCAGTAATACTAACGACGAATATAAATTACTCGACAAATTCGTCTGTGTCGCTAACTACGGGAGATTCGGCGCTCTCGAACTCGAATCTTACTTGACATCTTTATTAGACATACAATAACTGATTAACACCGAAATCCTAAGATTTATCAACGATTAACTACCCACCTGCTAATAAATGTCGTACTTTGTCCATATTATACCTTTATTCGCGCAACTTGATCCAATAGTGCCGTGCCACTCGTTCATATTAAGATGAGTACTTACTTTTTTTCTAAAAAATTACGTATTGAAATTCATTCAATTGTGTTTTAAAATTATGTTCACACTATTTGCAAAATACAAGGTGAAAATCATACTACAGCCTGATATGAACCAGTTACCATAGCCCATAGAGCTTGCAACACAAGAAATATCGTTTACGCGGTGACAACACCGTTGCTAATGCAGTAATCCAAATTCCGAAAAAAATGGAAAGTATGACGGGTGACAGAGATTTTTTTTTTTCTTTCATTCACAAACGGCTCCCACTTTCCGAGCTGTTTTATTTTTTCATTTTTTTTTACTGCCATTAAGGTGGAAATCAAGCATACGGCCTGCCTGATGGTTAACAGTCACCGTAGCCTATGTACATTCGCAACACCAGAGGTCTCACTCATGCGTTGCCGACCCAAATTAGATGTAAATCAATTAATATCGTTGCTTGCGTTGAAATCTACTGCCAACTCCGACGTGGATTGAGTTAACACTGGGTTCACTATGACTTCATCATAATATTCATATTTATCGACCACTGGGCATATTGTTCATATCGAAATTTTCAGAACGGTGGCTATCGATCGAAATTCGCGCCCTGCATTCGCTTTCGGTAGATGATCCATACACGTCGTTGTTTATTGCATGTCGTCTTTGATACGTCCCATGACGTCTTTGGTACGTACTACGACGGAATATAATAACGTATCGAAAATAACGCGCAATAATATTTTTCCGTGGTTACTAAATCAGCGGTTAATAACGCGGGAAAACAAATTAACCACTGATTTTTAAAAAAAAAATACCATACCAATATTAAAAAGTAATTTAGTTTTAAATTTCTGTAGAAGGAAACACCGATGTTTACTCTAGCCATAGTTAAATAGTGTTAAAAGTAGGCAATTTCATACGTAAGGACCATTAGTACCTACAATTGTAATAAAATCTAGGATTTGGAGTGTAAGATTGTAATAAAGTACCTAGTGCTGATATTTTTTAACATTTCTGTCATTATGACTAGTAAATGTAGAAAGATGTTTTTGTGCAAGCAAGTTGAAGTCGACCCTCGAGACCGCAAGTCACCGCGCTTTTCCAGGTTTTTGTCGCACCTCACATTACATTTCGGAGGGAATCGAACAAAAAGTTCCAATCCTATTGAGGGTTGAATATCTCCTGTATCATCCTTTACTTTTCCGTTTGCATTCACGTCAATCTCTCGAAAAACACTGACAACCACTTTATCCTATTTTATTTTTAGCTAAAATGGTACCTTTTATACACTATCATGACAATACTGCGATATATTTGTCGTCGATAAATATTTTAACAGGGTGAATATAGATACGATTCAAGAAAAATGTAAGTCAGTAAAACTCGATTGCAAACTATTCTTTGAAGTATATGCTTTTAATGTTAAGATTCTTCTTCTTTATAAACTAAGCAAGTATTATGTACATAATCAAGGTGTAAGGTTCATAATTATTCGATAATAATATTTGCCGATTTTTAATCTATCCGGTTAAAAATCGGTATCTTTTCGATTTATGCGAATGGCAACACCGGCCCCAGTATGGGGCGGAAAATGAAGAATCGTGACAGTCGGATCTGGAACGGCATACTGTGTTGTTGTCTAGAGAACATCTGTTGGAAATATAAGTTTGTTACAAGGATACCGGAGTTTGATTTACACTTCAGAAGTGGTATGTACACGCCAAATTTGCTTTATTATGTACCATTTTCAGAAATAAGTAGCAAAAAGTAATGAATGATAAACACAATCTGTTATTTTGTTATAAATAAAGTCTAATATTGGTGGATTGCTTTAAAATATTTGGATTGAAATAAGTATACTATTTTATTAGCACTTATTTTTTTTTCCGAAATAAGTAAACGTAAGTAACACGTGCTAAATATAATTTGTTAATGTAGCATTAATTACGTTGGAAGATGTAGAACACTTAGAAATACTTGGTTTATAGATAACTAATACAATTTCCCACTACACTGCATACATTATTAAGATTTATGGGGGGGTAGTTTTAATTGTACACTCAATTTAGCTTGAAACATTTTGACTACTAAAATCGGATTATATCTCTGTAATCCGCTAATCAAAATGGATAATTATTTTTATAAATGCACTTGGAAAGGTGGCAAAACCATATGGCCATTTATTTTTGTGATATAACATTAATCGGTAATATTTCAATGTGGTGCTGCTAAAGATTATAACCGATAAAGGAATCTGAGAGAGATATTACATTTTTATTATAACGAGTATGGTTACAAGTTTCAGAAAATGGATCGTGGTATTGGAGATGACCCAAGACGTCTGGAAACTCCTTTCCGTGAATCACGGAGACGGACTACGGAGCCCAGACATACACCAGGCTGCAGTCGTCCTCACGAAGTACATCGTAGCCGAAGCCGTGTTCGCTCACGTGGCCGCAGTCTTCACAATAGAGAACGACAGCTTGAGCGGGAACGGGCGCGACTTCGTGATCTCAAGGAGGATGTACGCAGGGAACGCAGGCAGGTGCGACGTGATTCAGGTGCGTGGCGTGAACCTTCCGACCCAACGACGCCGACAAACCTGAACCACATGAAAATGAACCACAGCTGCCACGTGACCGAGCGGAATGTTGTATCGACGGTCACACTAAACAGTGAACGCAAAGGTCAGATAGCCCCGTTTCTCTATTAAAGATGTTGTTGATTTACTCAATTCTGTTAAAGATAAGCAACAGCCGTTAGCGGCAAGCGCACAGATATTTCATGGCAATAGTATTCATAAAAGTATCATTCCCGATTTTGATCCTTTAAGTAAAAACCAGTTGAAAAAGGTCAACGAGTGCGCTTCTGTTTACGGCTGGGACTGATAACTAATAGAGAGTCCATATACTCATGATGCATAGACTATAGGAGTAGGTATGAGAATGCGGGTAATGCTAATGCAAAAATGAATAAAGGAGACTATAGAAGTGGCACATGTAGGACTGAAGGATTATTTTGTTTTTATTGTAAATAACAGCATCCGGTCCTTAAATGTTCTAAACCAATGATTAAGTGCACACAGTGCAATAGAATAGGTCATAAAACGGAAGATTATAAAATGGTAATTAAAAATTTTGAATCTGTAATAAATACTATGAGTATATCGGCTTCCCAGCCTAACTCAAAGTATATAAAAGATGTTAGATTGGTTCTATATTGTTAAAAGCTTTTGTATATTTCGGTGGCGAAGTTACACTATTAATCAAGTCAGGGTTAGATATACTGGATCTCCATTGCGATGGTGTTACTTCATACTTGAGAGGTTTTGGTAATGAAACAGTGCAGTCCCTAGGCGGCGTGTTTCTTGAATTGCCAATCGATGGTGTCAGTGCTAAAGTGGCTTGCCAAGTCGTCGAAGATAGGTATCTGGACGTACCGTTGCTAGTTGGCCAGTCTTTTACTGAGCACCCACACATTATCGTTTATAAAAATGCAGAAAATTGCAATTTCTAGATTCCAGTAGTGAGATAGTATTCCCGACTGTGGACGCCGTCGACAATGACTTGGTGTACCATATTCCGTATATGTACCATATTCCGTATATGTACCATATACGGAACCACATTTTGATGGAAACATATTGATGAGTAGTAAGGTCATTGGAAAACCAACACAACAATTTAATATTTGTGGTGGTATTTCTAAAGTTATAAATGGTATTTATTATTTAAACCAAATTCTGTTACGTGCAGAATGCACAAGGGAGTGGTCATAACCATAAGTCGTTCATCTAAAATTCAATTAGTTAACTGTGGTGTTTCTCCGGTAATAAATAAGGTCAGAGTGGGAGCCAGAGTGACTGAGGAACAGAAAAGTAGACTAATTGAAATATTAAACAAATATATAAACGCTGTTTTCCGGAAAATCTGAAGGAACCCTGTTTTACGGGAGTGGCAGAAATGACCATTGAAGTTAACGATAAACGCCCTATAGTTTATCGTTCATATCGGTTGTTACATGCTAGGGTTATGATTAATGAAATGTTGGAAGAAGAAATAGAGTCTGCGTCCGAGTATGCTAGTCCTGTAATAATATAATACTATTCCTTACTACGGAGGCTGAATTATTTAAATACGTAAAATATTTCGTGAATAATGTTAAGATGAAATGATTAATAATTAATTTGTTTATTTACATTGGTCATATTAATATTTTTTTTGTATATATGTATGAGTGCTTACGATTAATGTTACTCCGATTGACCTGTACACGTTTTGGTTTTAATGACTGTAAGTGTATAGTGTATGTATAATAAATAAGTAATTGTCGTTAAAAAGAAGGACGGTTTGGCAAATGCTCCCGCAGTATTTCAGCGGATGATGAATAGGGTTCTTGGTTCATCACGTTATGACAAAGCAACAGCTTACATAGATGATGTATTGTTTTTCGGCAAAGATTTAGATGTGTGTTTAGGCAGACTCGAAGACGTAAAATTAATACAGGAATCAAATTTGACATTGAATCTGGCAAAATGTGAGTTTTTGCAAGACAAAATCGATTACTTGCGGTATGAAATTAGCGCCGCTGGGGTAACACCGGGTGACAAAAGATCAATTGCGTTCTGAATTTTCCTCGTCTAACTGATCCTCATTCTGTTAGGCAATTTTTAGGTCTAGTGGGGTATTTCCGAAAATTTACAAAGAACTTTGCCCAAATCTCACATCCATTGAATAAACTCTTTAAAAAAAGATGTGGGCGTGGACAAATGAACAAGACGTTTCTTTTCAACAGCTTAAGAATACGTTAATAGATCATCCGACGCTAGCTATAAATAATCTAATAACCGAATATGAATTACATACAGATGCCAGTCATGTCGGCATTGGTGGCATTCTGATGCAACGTGAGCAACGCAATGAGACATTCCAACCAGTAGCTTTTTACAGCCGACAAACGTCTCCAGAGGAACTTTCATGCATATGAGCTGGAGACGCTTGCTGTTGTTTGCTCTCTCAAGAGATTCCGCGTCTACCTTTTAGGACAAAATTTTAAAATAGTGACTAACTGTAGCGCATTACGATCTACATTTTCAAAGCGTGACGTAGTTTCTCGGATAGCAAGATGGTGGCTCCTATGGCAAGAATTTCAGTGTTCTATAGAACAGCCCAGGCAATAAAATTACATATGTAGACGCGTTATCTCGTAATATGTCAGATTATGTCACATATGAAGATATTTCTAACCAATACCCTTGTGTTTTGACAATTAGGTGATCAAAAATAATAAGCTTTACAAATACGCCGACAGAGAAAAAGTTCTTACTATTTTCCTAAAATGTCTAGATTTATTAAGAAATATGTTAAGGCTTGTATTGAATGTGCCTATTCGAAGAAAATAAATAACTCAAGGGAAGGACATTTACACACTATTCCCAAGGTTGAGGTTCCTTTCCATGCGGTCCACATCGACCATCTGGGACCTTTTGTAAAATCAAAAAGGGGAAACTCTTATCTTCTATCTTCATGGTAGATGCATTCACCAAATATGTTTTTATAAAACCGGTTAGGAATAGAAAGACTGTATCTGCGATTGGTGCCATGCAGGATGTATTTTACATGTTTAGGACAACTAATCGGTTGATTAGTGATAGGAATACTTGCTTCACGTCTCATAAATTTAAGAAATTTTGTTCGGAGAAGGGCATCACTCATGTGCTAAATTCAGTTGCTAACCCCCGTTCGAACGCAAGTCGAGCGATATAATAGAACAATACTCGATTCACTGACTGCGTCGAATATTAATGCCCATGAAAAGGAATGGGATGAGCAGGTAGGTAAGATCCAATGGGGCATTAACAATACGTTGCATGAAACTACGGGCAAAATGTCAAGCGAGGTTATGTTTGGCACGAGTATGAATGCCGAACTAGATGCACGACTTAATGAGATTAGGCAGGATACTAGTGATGTAGAGGACCTTCAAACTATAAGAAAGTAAAACAGAAAGAAAGATGCGATAAACGTAGGCGACCAGCACGAACTTATAACTAGGGAGATTTAATTAAGATAACAAAAGTGACGTTTAGTAATGACGGAAAAAGCAAAAAGCTTTTTACCCTCTTATGTGGGACCGTATCGAGTTGTCGCAGTCTTAGGTAATGACAGATATATGATAGCATCAATTCCCAGTCTAAGTAATTCCAAAAATAAAAGGAAAACGACAGTCGCCGCAGATCGAATGTTGCCCTGGGTGAACGTAGCCGCATTAGATGTTGGTAATGAGTCTCCTAGTGAGAATGACGACAATGATCATGATAACAACGATTAATTTGATGAAAGTGGCATGTAAACTCAATGATATTAATTATATGTGATGTTATTTGTCGAATTTACACGCCTCTAATTTCTAGCATTAAATCGTTGATATGTATTAAGAGAAAACTATACATCAACATAAAATTATCTTACACATTGGTTAATATAGATATTACTAATTATGAAATAAATATATTAAAGTGTTAGTTCAGTCTCAAATTACTAGGCATTAAGTATTTTATTGTGTTTAAATGGTATAATACATTATGTTAAATTAATTTTGGAATTTACAGTTCTATCGGAAACGGTGTTTCGATACTATCACGTCTAATTATGTTTAGTTATAAAAGTAATCACATAGTGTTATGCATTATGGATAGAGTTGTGAATGTATTGAAGAAAAAGCAATTTGTTTCTAGTACTTGTGGCAACAGGTGTGAGAATGGATTGGTTCACACCTGTATTGTGGAGTTCAGGATAGCCTTGCGAGAATGGAATGGGTTCGCCTGTGCTATGTTGTTCTCTGCCCGCAAGAATGGATGGGTTTGCGGTGTCAATATGTACTGGAAACATATTTTGCCAAAGAGGAAATTTTGAATAGTTTAAAATTGCAAGAATGAAGGGTTTGCAATTGAATGAAAATAAAAATGAAATTTGAATTTGTTTCCAGTGTTTGAGGTAATACAAGAGTGAGAATGGATTGGTTCACACTTGTGTTGCGGGTTTCAGGATTGGCCAGCGAGTATATGATGGGTTCGCTTGTGCTATGTTGGAACTCGCCTGCAAGAATGGATTGGTTTGCAGATCCGATGAATACTGGAAATATAATTTACAGGTTATGAGAATAGAGAGATTCACACCTTTTAATTGACTTTTGTATGTTGAGAATAATAATCGGTCTTTCCACAGGAGTGGAAAGATTTGTGTTATTTTGTATTTGCTAGAATAAAAACCTTTTGTTTTTGTTAGAATAAAAACCTTTGTTTAAGGTTATCGTTATTATAAAATTGTCATTAATGCTTATATAATTAATAATTTGACGAGTGTAAGGTGTATGTTATTAAAGTTCTGGGGACGGTGCTAGCTAATGGTTGTTAATTTTATGTAACTAACTATACATAATTTAAAGCTAATTGTAATATATCAGAAATAATATTTAGAGGGTAAATTAGTAGTATGCGTCTGTGCTGAGAGCGTGTACGTGTATGAGGACATGCACGCTGTCAGGATGGACGAGTGTAAGGTTCATAATTATTCGATAATAATATTTTTAATCTATCCGGTTAAAAATCGGTATCTTTTCGATTTATGCGAATGGCAACACCGGCCCCAGTATGGGGCGGAAAATGAAGAATCGTGACAGTCGGATCTGGAACGGCATACTGTGTTGTTGTCTAGAGAACATCTGTTGGAAATATAAGTTTGTTACAAGGATACCGGAGTTTGATTTACAAAGGTTAAAAACCTTCCCATGATAGTGTGTGATTGTATAAATAACTAGACCTCGACTGGCGATTAATCTGAAAATCTAATTAAGGTTAATTATTATCAATCAAATTATACTATAACTAAATCAACTCAAATTAGTGGTCCGGAAATTGATTTTCCCATTTCCACAGAACACATTCAAACGAGTGAATTGCAATTGCCCAAATAGTTGAAATTCAAATTTAGTTGACATGTTTACGTTTCAAGATCTCCTGAGTTATTCTAAATTATTTTTAAGATGTCTGTGAATATGAAAGCATATTCATGGGTATTTTTTTTATTTATTTATTTACATTCATATGTAAACAAAAGTTTGCGCTCCATTTTCTCTCGAAACACTGAAGACGATTATTAATGTGGGTGTATCTTGAGGTAACTTCGCTCGGATTTGATTTTGAACTTAATCATTAATAATAGTTTTTAGTAATTTTAATTTCTCATCTCAAAATCGGAAGTTTTTACAACTTGCCAATAGCTAAACTTTACTAATTTCACTATATGTCCATGCACACATATTATGTTAAGACCGTTATACGTTTCTTAGGTTAGTAATCGGGTTGTCAAAATTGAGCATTTTCATATTACGAGGGGGCGCGGGCAGCGCTGTACCAGGCGTACGTAATAGCAGCGATCCACAATTTCGTTCAGGTAATTTTATAAAACCCCCCTCGGGCTGTGGGCATCTTATTGGACATCATAGCCGCACGTTACAAGTACAGGTTGAGCCCCAAAACTAGCGACCTCAAATATACTACAATTCATAACTCCGAAAGTGTTATAGGATTATCTTGTAATGAACGTACACAAGTGCGGAGTTCAAGGAGATGACAAATTCTTCAAAAACCTCATATTTAAAAGGACTATGCGTGAGTTGCCATACCACTTTCCTCACCGTCGCTATCGAAGGTGAAAGTAGAAGTTGATGGATGGAACATCAACGTGACTCAATGATGCCATATGAAATAGTAGGGCTATTTTGTGAATAGTATTAGTTATAAAATAGTAAGCTGGTTAATGAGGTGAGATTGAAAAGGGGTGTGGTGAGTTTACTTGGTGGAAACTAACATTTTCCCGACTTCTAAAAATTTTCAAATTAATATCTAACTGTCATGTGCTCGTTATTGAGATATATTACGATTACAAGTTTAATAAAAACAATTTGAATATAATGTGTCGTTTTCTATGAGTATGTGTGCAATGTTGAGTCACTGCATGATGTGAAAGATGTTGTATATGTGATAAGTAACGTAGTACGTAATTAGGGTGTTATTATAAATAGTTTACATACAAGTTATTATGAATATTTTTTCTTACCAATTTGCAATTATTTTGAGAACCGTTTCTATAACTCTCATATTAAAATACACGGGCCAATCTGGTCATACCCCTGTGGCGTTCATTACTGATTTTGTTTATAATGTGTCGGACGGCAAAAACATACGGTCCGGCTATCGCCTGCAATAGAAGGAGTATCGTTCCCTATTGCGTACGCTCTGATATCTAAAACATATAATAAAAAAACACATTTTTCTCGGAGAAATTCCGACTAAATTTATTATATGTTTTAGATATCAGAGCGTACGCAATAGGGAACTTTAGTCGGAATTTCTCCGAGAAAAATGTGTCAGTCTGAAGACTTGACATAGCACAACCGTGCCCCCCAGATGTGTATAGAGGAAGCAATCGGTTGTGAGGACAGATTTATGTGCGCATACGAGTATATCGAGCCACAGCAGCTGCGTATATGCACCGTGCTTTTTATGACCTGAATTTAATCAGGAACCAATTATACTTAACTTGTAAATAGGTGTAGTTATAACTGATTAATTTTAAAGCGCCTTTAAACAAATACCTACCGGACTAAATAATATTATACAGCAAATGCTATAGAAGTGACATAGCAGAAAAATTAAAAATTCGACCTTATAATAGACTTATGAATATAATTTATCACGAGTTATATACATTTTTAAACATACGAAAAAGTTAAAAAGTTTTATTTTACGAAAACCACTACAGAGAAAGCGCGCGCTGTAAGTCTTTTGCTATTTATTCAACTTAATACTGTACTGAATACTTACTTAATACCTACTTGACGTGCCTAGGTGACAGGGCGTAAATAATTTATATATAAATACTTATGATTTTTTAGGGACGTTTGCAAATTAACTTTGATGTTTTCTTAAGAACAACATACATGATTTGTAGATTTTTGATGATTAGTAGAAATTTATATGAAACTTTAAAGTCATTTAAACTCTCGTCCGTGCGGTATCCGTGAGATTGTGGTTATGTAAGTAATTAATACAAAAATGTAAAATCCAGAAAGCTCAGTGTGAATAATTCTAAAACTATGGGAAATAAAAATACCTAGGTTGCGAGAAATGAAAATTGCTGTCGATTTTAAAGTAAAGTCGATTTTAAAAAAAACAACATTTTTAATTTAAAAAGTAAGAGACTCACGTATTTGAAATCACACCTTAATATTATGAGGATTCATGTGTGTTCAAACGATTACTTTTGTAATGACACACTAGGTAGCACTTACAAAGGTGGCCATAAGGATATCAACGGAATGTTTTTTAAGATTACTAGGACTTCCCTGTCTATCCATGTGTCTGTCTGCCTATCACGGGGCGCTAGCTTTTGAACCGGAATAAATAAATGGATACTTAATAGTTTCACAGAGTACATGGCATTGGGCACATACATTTTAACAATAAATATTAAAAATAAGTAAAGTTAAAAATTGAAAAGTTGCTTAACTTATTGCAAGCGTTCATAGGCTACTGTAACCACTTTACATCAGGTGGGCCGTATGCCTCCCGACATTGTATAAACATAAAAAATATGAGAAAATAGATTCAGGCGTTATTTAGCGAATGTCAAATTTACATGCAATTTGATGTAACCTGTTTTGTGTGCTTCCGCCACCAATTAGTTCATGCGGCCTAGAATGAGAAAGGTATTCCATCAGCGTGTTTTTTACACTGTGGAATGGTACTCTATCCTTAGGTAAAGGTGTGGGAGTTCGATTCGGTTCGCATAATTTATGTGACATGACTACACCATCTTGCTTATATGACAATAAAAATGAACAACTCTTACGATAAAGATAAAACAATCGACAATTCTTTAGCTAAAATCAGATCATTCAGATTTTTCACGTTTTTATATCCCTTACCCTACATTTCCGAGTTAAAAGGGGCATTTATTTTTAGATTTTCATTGTTTGCTAAAAGATTTTCTTTTTATGTTTACTCTTTTTGATAGGAATGTAAGGCGATTTGGGAATTTATTTATTTTATATTTATTGCCGTTAAAAAGTAACCTGGATGGATCATCCATGAAACCTATCTTCATGCAATTATTTAGTAAGTGTTTGTGATATAAGCAAGCAAACACTGACAGACATAAATTAAAAAAAAGAACACTTTGCATTTATCAATATTACTGTTCATCTAGATTAATTTCATAAAATATTCCATGTACAAGCTCAATCCTGCCACGATTTTATTATGTGTCAAGTAACAAAAAAAAAGCAGCAAATAAAAGTTTCTCAGGAGGAAATTAATTAATCAAACTTTAATTTGCTGAGTGAAAACCGACGCTTTATGTCCAGATAGACCAACAATTCCTGTCTGTAATCGATTTAACTTGAGGATTATAGGATCCAGCGGATCGCAATGAATTTAAAATTCTTATGCAAGAAATATTACAAATATAGCATTATGCTATCTATATATATTTTCGAACCAAGTCTCTTGAGAGGTTTATATAGGGAAGAGTGCGTCACACTAGCCGCTTATTCAGCATTCGTAGCTTTACTTTTTTGTGGAAGGATGTAGGAGTCGAGGAAGAGCAAAACTCACCTACAGAAGGTGGTTAGAAGGCGATATCATTATACCTAGGAATTGGCGAGCGCGTATGAAAAGGCCTATGTGAAGATGTATGTGAAGACCGTGTGTAAGGACCCCGTCTTATGGCGCTCGGATCTCTCTGCCTACCCCGCACAGGACCCAGGATAAAGATATAGATAACCTTCAGATAAAACTCGCCTAATTTGATAGTAATAGGCGACTTTCTCAGCTCTTAAATCCTTCCATTTGACTTTGCATCAGTCATTCTTCCATTCTGTATTCTTTCTACATGTTCGAGGCAACTGAACATGTCTCTTCTTATCTTTCAGTCCATTAATATCGCAAATATTGTTATTTCCTACCTTTCCACTTTCCGCGATACCTTAGTGCTAATTAATGTAAATAGTACGAGCGTGAGAATGCATCCAAAATTCTGTAACTAGAATAAGCATCATTATCATAAAATTTGTGGGAAAATTGTTGGAAGGTATGCTTAATATATTTAACGATTTATATTAGCGGTTAAAGTATGAAATTGCCGATTTGTACTGAAAAATCAAAACTTGGTTTTTTTAAGATGTAACATATTTATTTAGGTAATCAAAATATTTACCCTCATTATCTATAGTATACATTGCTGCCATCTAATCATAAGATTATTTATGCCTTTGCGATTGAACTCTGGAGATCTAGATTTGACAAATTTAATACCACATGGGAATACAAGCAAGTGCGTGTGAATGATTTTGAAACCTATGCTAATATGAAATATCATTCTATTTTGTCTATAATAATTACAGATCGAAATATATATATGAAATAATCGTTGATAAAATCAACTATAATTATTTCATACATTTCGATTTACTAACTGCAGAGATAAGAGGCATACCCGACTTGAACTACTTCAAAGTCCTTTTGAATTTTTTTTTCATTTGTTAGGTTGGTTATGTAATTATTGCAAATTTTAAATCAATAGCAGTAACAGTCGCTGAAATATGTCACGGTGACAGACGGACCAACTCGCACCATAAAAGTTATTTTTTATCATTTTAATACGAAAGCGCAAAAGGCCATAGCCGTCGTAGGCGCTTCCAACCCAAGTAGTATCGCGCGCATTTAATACCTATATGACATTATTGTGCAGCCGCTGACTTTGGTGGCGGTACTTTGCTAGTCGGGTTGCTCTGCCCTACTTCTCATTTACTAGACTCTTAATCGACATTCGTATTGCATGCAGTTAAGGTAGATGTAGGCTTTATGAATGTCCGTAGGCCCATAGTTACAAAAATAAACTTCTACACATGTGGTCGTACACCGTTGAACACCGTTTTAGAACCTTTACACCCTGGATCTCTTTTATTTCAACTGTAAATAGGAATGACATCAGAGGTAAGAAGTACATTAGAATAAGCTACTCGTCAAAGCTAGAATATGTCGAAAATTATGAAACTTTGCACAGAGGTTGAATTCAATACATTCCAATAACCATGCTATCCATTTGTCAGATTAAATATTCTACAATTTTATTTTATTAGCAATCTAAGATACTTGTCAGGCAACGAGAATTGACAACGTACCAGCTATATTACCTTGTAAGCGTCCATATGCTACAGCAACTGAATCACATAAGACGAGTTTTATATTTATCTCTTAACGTTGTATAAAAAAGCTTCACGAAGTTGGTGAAGGTAAAATAGGAGGTTTGTAACAAGCATATGGACCACCTCATGTAAAGCAATTGACGTATCGATGCGACGAATCGGATCAGAGTCTTAACCCGCAGTAGAATCCGTCACTGGATCAACAGGGCTCTTAAGCTATACTTTTTATGCGCAGTTAAGAGCTCCACTCCCTAAAGTGGGCAAAGTTTGATCACTTCAAAAGTTAATTATGTTTCCAGTTTTAACCTCAAGCGTCACTGACGGTGCCGATGGAAATATGAAACTTTAATACTCACTTACTGAACTGCGTTTGCTTAAACGGCCATCTCTTATGAGCATCACTAATGATCTAATAAATTTTAAGTGAATCGCTCAAAACTAGCAAATAATATAAGACAAATCGATTTAAGATACCCGACTTTTACGGTATACGCTCGCCAAATTAAGGTTATACAGTTGTCACCTACTGTACTCAAGGAATAAAGAGGAATCTAACTGCAAATCAGAGTTCGATGTCTGTAAATTTAGATTACAAGAGGGCACTACATCTAACATAATAGATACACATACACACATCAAAAGTGTCTAGGGATCAACATATATTTTTGCAATAACTTTTCTCCTGATTGATATTAATTAAAATTTTCTTTAAGGATTCATCAAATAAAGTGTTTTCGTTTGTCTACAGTAACGATAAACCAAGTCACCTTTGCATTAATAAAGAAATTTGCCATTTTCATAATAAAGGGATTTTTGACATTTGAACCACTAACATTAAAGTTCGAAAAAGAGACTGAAATAACAGTTTTCTTTAAGTTAAGTTTCTACCGCGAACACTAACAACACAAGAACATCGGTTTGGCATACTCAAAATGAGTTCATCCAAATCACGCTGTGGAATGGCCGCCCATGTTCGTTGCAACAACAAAAAAAGGTCTTCTTGCGACTGGATACCCTCCATATTCGGCAGAGCTCTTCTCTGTAGCATATCCCATGCATGCTCAATCGGGTTCAAGTCTGGCGACTGAGCAGGCCAGGGCATGAGATTGATGTTAGCTGCGGCGAGAGTCTGTCTTACAACTCTTGCGGTGTGCGGTCGTGCATTATCATGCATTAACTGAAATAAGGGACCGATTTGCACTTGTAGAGGAACGATGACGTCTGATACAATCGTCTCAGCATAAATTTGAGCGTTGAGGTTGCCTCTGATCCAAATCAACTCAGTTCTTCCGCCGATCCAAATACCCGCCCATACCATGATGGTTCCACCACTATAAGGATGGACTTCCTGGCAGGATTTTAATCGCTGTTGGCGTCCAGGGGTTCTCCAGTGTCGTATACGTCTTGTATCCGGTCTCATACCAAAACGAGACTCATCAGAAAAGCACACGAAACGCCATTGTTCTTCTGCCCAATTTCTGTGTTCAAGAGCCCATTGATATCGAATCCTACGATTGTGCATTGCTATAGGTGGTACCCTTAGCGGTCTTCGGGAATGAAGGTTCACTTCATGCAAGCGGTTTCTGACTGTTTGGTCGCTAATTAAGTTCCCTGAAGAGTGATGAAGCGTCACGGCTAACATCATGGCGGTTATTGTTGGAGCTCTTCGAGTTGTGATTTGAATGTATCGGTCTTGTCTCCGTGTGGTGCAGCGATACCGTCCTCCATGGCGCTCAGCCACGGTACCAGTGCTTCGGTAACGTGTCCAAAGTCGACTGATACTGACATGGGCGGCCATTCCACAGCGTGATTTGGATGAACTCATTTTGAGTATGCCAAACCGATGTTCTTGTGTTGTTAGTGTTCGCGGTAGAAACACGGATTATTAATTGTTTAAGTTACCCAATAAAATTTTAAAGAAAACTGTTATTTCAGTCTTTTTTTCGAACTTTAATGTTAGTGGTTCAAATGTCAAAAATCCCTTTATTATGAAAATGGCAAATTTCTTTATTAATGCAAAGGTGACTTGGTTTATCGTTACTGTAGACAAACGAAAACACTTTATTTGATGAATCCTTAAAGAAAATTTTAATTAATATCAATCAGGAGAAAAGTTATTGCAAAAATATATGTTGATCCCTAGACACTTTTGATGTGTGTATATACAAACCCTCGAAAAAACATTGCACATGTCATGTTAGTCGGGTAAAAACTGATCAAATGCAAGTGGAGTCCGCTCACCCAGGGTTACGATCGCACAATTTTCATGTTTTCTAAAGTGTGCAAAATAAGTCAATTTTGGGTCAGGTTTAGGATTAGATGAAGATAAATAAAATATATATCTAACATATATTTCTATTTTTCTTCATCTATTCCTAACATGACCCAAAATTTACGCAACCTAACCCAAGCCACATACCTGATCCAAGTCTGAGCGACACATGACCCAAATTTGGCCCAATTCTAACCCAAGCGTTGTCAAATGTGTATCGAAGTCATGCTGCTCGTTCCTTAGACCGGCTAAGCTAGTTAGTAAAGGTTTTTTGATGATGATGTCAATATATTTTTCTGCGACACATAGCTGTAAAGACAGACGAAGTTGTTTTCTTTTAACTTTTTAGTCAACATTTCAGTCAAAGGACTGCCACTGCTGAACATACAAAAGGTAGACTCTTGGACTTCCGAACCCTTCAGTACCCACGGAAACAAAGGGGGTGGCACAATTATATGTCGGCAACCACACGAACCGTGCGTACATGTACGAGCGTGCACATATTTTTGTGCACGCTCGTACATGTACGCACCACCAACAAAACGCAGGAAAATGAACATTATGTTGTGTACATAATAAATTTTTAACTTGTAAAAAGCATAAATACCTCTAATGCTAGGTACTAATCAATTTAAAAGGTGCCTAGTGTTACCGTGATGTACTAATTCACCTTGACACCAGGTACTCGACTCTGCTTTCACCTGACCTGACTCCATATTGTTTAATTTGGCAATATGGGCACTTTCTGTACGTATTTAGGATAAAGTGATGTTTTATTAGGTTTTTTTATATGGATAGGAAACTAATAAAAAAAACATGCGATAACATATATAATAGTAAGTTTTACGGATGCCATCGTAATACCTATGAAATTTCAAAAAATACCTATAAAATCATCCCAAATACATTTTCGCATTCATAAAATAAAATTTATCTAGTATTATTCCTATATTACTATTTGTGGGGCATATAAAATAGATCCCATGAAGTATCAAAGTTATCATTAGGTATGTTGAGATATCACTTCGGTAGTAGGATATAAAAAACGAATTTGATAAAATATTTTTTGGCTAGAATACTAAATTATTGTCCCATCTAACATACAATAGAGACATCATAGAGGTTCTGGCTCTTCAGTTCCAATTTATTGAAAAAAGTACCGCTACCAGAATATTTGCATAACAAATTATTGATTCCTGCTAGTCAATATAACCACTTCAGGATAGTATTTGTATGATACTAAAAAGACATTACTTACCTTATAATACTGTTATATAAATATTAGTATAATACTGTTATATAAATATTAGTATTGTGATGTGTTCATCAAATAATTATTTTTATTTCTCCACGATTTTTTTTTGTATTTTAAAAACTAGTGAACATTTCTCGCGCAAATAGGAGCAGTATTGTTGGGGGCATCAAAGGTAGAAAATAATTTAGCGTCTATCACAAATGTCTACATTCCACGACCAAGTAAAAAAGGCACCACCACCACAAATACCTACCAGACGGTATGGATCATGGGCAGAATCAGTTAACAGTAAACATACTGTTTAGTTCAACAGAGCGATAGGCAAGTGGATAAATAACCGGCCTATTGACCAACTGGTCCCCGGTTCGAATCCTGGTGAGAAATGTACCACTAAATTCGTGTTTTCAGATTTATGTACATATTTATCACTTGCTCGGCGGTGAAGGAAAAATATCGTGAGGAAACCCACACGTCCAAGAAATTATACGAGTATTTCGAAAGACGTGTGACCTAACCTAACAAAGATCTGGATTTCCCTCTGTGTTGTGGAGGTATGACAGCAGTCGATTCATGTAAGAATCCGTATCTTCGCCAAATCCTTAGGCTTAGGTAGCGGAGACCATCAATCCTAATGGATTAGGAAACGCTATAACGCGAAGAAGACGAGACAGTTTAGTTCAAATTAGCTAATGACCATGACGGATCAATTGAAGAGACATTAAAACATTTCTCCCGTCCCGTCTTCATGGAAGACCTCCAATGTGCACCCGGTGCCCAAAAAGGGCGATAGATCAGACCCATCGAATTACAGGCCTATCGCCATAACCTCCATTCTCTCCAAGGTAATGGAGCGTGTGATAAACATACGACTCCTAGGATACCTAGAGGATCACGACTTGATTAGCGACCGTCAATAAGGTTTTCGCCATTGTCGCTGAACTGGTGATCTTCTAGTGTATCTTACACTGAGCTGGGCTTTGGCGATAGAGAGTCAAGGTGAGGCATTGGCTGTCAGCCTAGATATGGCGAAGGCGTTCGATCGGGTCTGGCACCGGAGTCTTCTATCGAAGTTACCATCATACGGGCTGCTCGAGGGTGTGTGCAAATGGGTCGCCAGCTTTTTATCCAACAGATGCATAAAAACCGTGGTTGACGGTGGATGCTCAGAGACTTTGTCTCCCTTTGTGTGTTCTACCGATTGTACAACGGGTTGTGTTCTGAAGAGTTGTTCGAAATGATGCCGACAGCTACTTTTTATAACCGCACCGCTCGCCGACGGCGGGGAGTTCACCCTCACATGCTTGAACCGTAATGGTCGCGTACGGTGCGGTTCCAGAGAAGTTTTCTTCCGAGAACACTCAAGCTGTGGAATGAGCTCCCAGCCGAGGTTTTTCCAAGGGACTACAGCATGGAGTTCTTCAATAAATGCGTGAAGAGGTTTTTAGAGGGCCGGCAACGCATTAGTGACGCCCCTGGTTTTGCAAATGTCCATAGGCTACGGTGACTGTTTAACATCAGGCAGGCTGTATGCTTGATTGCCACCTTAATGGTATAAAAAAAAAATCTAGCACAACATAGCTAAAAATCCTTCCGGCAATCAGTCCGGTCTGCAGTATGACCCACAGCGTTTGATATGCCCCAAAAAATTCCCTCTGCTGTTTACAGTATTAATGGATCAAGGGATGCATTTAAAATGCAAGAGTAAAACACCCACGTGTCTATTAGGAATAATTTATTCTAATTAAAACTATCCCAGATATTCATTTTAGATAAATATAGTCTGATGAAGCATCTTTGGGCTCACATTTTTTGGTTTTTATTTCCAGAAAATCTTCTGTATACTTTTTATTAATTTTTCAGATTTTCTTTTCTCCAAAACTCAAACTCAACTTGTGACTAGCACAGAAAGATTGCTCTTAACAAAGCCTATCACCGATAAAAAAACACATTCCACTATCGCGGCTTATATACATAGTCACGTATTAATAATTCGCTCTTTCAATCGATCATGATTGCGTAATTATAGTTAAGTAAGTAGTTTCATATATTAAGTAGTATTTGCTCTTAAATTTAAATTTTGTCTTTTGTTTTCGTAAAAAAACGAGCTTCTTAATATTAACATTGGTGATAGACTAAAAAGAAGAATCTTGAGTAGGTATATTCCTTCCCACTCCCAGTCTTCAGGGCGCTTCCCTCAGTATGCGACATGGCCTGAATATGCTAGGCATGGATATTCGCTGTAACCTTAAACAACGAAACTACATCGAGAGCCTCATATCAACAGCTTCAAGAAAACTCGGAGTCCTGAACAGGGCGCTCCGGTTCTTCACGCAGGACAGCTTTGTCTACTTTATAAGACTCAAGTTCGGGCCTGCGTGGAGTATTGTTCGCATCTCTGGGACGGCTCCGCACAATATCTTCTCGAGGCTCTCGAAAGGTTACAGCCGTCGTGGCGAACCGCATAATCGATGACGAAGAGGTTACCAAAAACGGAACCTCTTCAACTTCGTAGGGACATTGGCTCGCTTAACGTATTATGCCGCCTTTACCATGGCGAGTGCTCTGTAGAACTGTTTTCCCTTATCCCTCCCTTTCACTTCCCTCATAGAACCACACGTGCGGGCTTACGATGTAATTATTCCACTGTTGAGAACAATACTTCGCGTACCAAAAAGTTCAACAACTCCTATCTCTGTCGTACCATCAAAAAATGGAACGCCTTCCTGCACATGTGTTTCCTCCTTCCTACAATACGGGATCCTCCAAACGAAGCATGAAGAAGCATCTTGCGAGCCAGTATGGCAGCGTCAACTGACAGGACACTGTGTAGTATTTTGTCAGTTACCGTTGCGACTTGGGTTCCTCTTCCGTCAGGCGAACCGAAGTCAATATGCTGAATTACATAAAAAAAATACGTAATTGAGGCTTAGATTAAACATATCTAACCAGAAATTATCGTCATAATAATCCTATTGATCATAATAATCTGTTTCACGAATAACTCGTATTCAGGGAAAATTGTATGTTCCGAATATTGTGTCTGTCATTTTCAGCAGAATTTGTATTTCATCAATTATATATTGAGAGTAATCTCAACTGTAATTGCAATATTCAAATAAAATATCTTTGTTCAATGTAATGATAGTATACACCAGCTTATTGAAAGTCATTACTAGTTACCGACGCTTCGTAAAAGGAGTCTTCCTGATTGAAAAGAAGCGACAAGAAACTCTCAACATCGCTTTTAAATTAACAGATTTTTCTTACATCTTGGTCACTTAAATAATCTAATATTAATGTCTGTCCCAAGCCAGAAACAGAACTAGATGTAGGGCGCATCAAAGCAGCCCGTCGGGGGAAGTACCTCCACCTCACAGAAAACCGCAGCCAAATAACAACTCCCTAGAGGGTTGTTGTATTCCTGCGTGTAAGTGAGGTCACCAGTATGCTCCCAAGGAGTTGCTGTGTAAGCAGCAGAGGAGGCATCGCGCAAGTGATACTTAATATTTTTACACACGTTAATAGGCTACGGTACCCGCTTTACATAAGTGGGCCGTATGCTTGTATACCTCCCAACGTAGTATAAAAAAAGCCAGGTAAACTGCTGTATTTGGATGCCTGAAAAAAGTTACGGCAGCAGTATATACTAATGATGTTAAAAGGAAAACTATCACAGCTAACTTAGGCTTTAGAAGTTACTGACAATAAGTCAACTTTAAAAAAATTATATGGACAAGTACGAGTAGAAAGCAAAATTTCTGACAAATTTATTTGAAAATTAGTTAGATGTGTTCCTTACCCCTTCTAAGTCTGCATTTTGTTACGGGCAACTACAGAACTCTCCACTACACGCACACACGCACTTGGCAGGAATTTGTTAGTATAATATTCACAAGTGGCGAGTAGCTACTCGTAGCTATCTCTTGTTTGAAAGTTGTACAAGCACCGTATCAAAAATTGTACGTCACGAATATTGTACCTACCATTTTCAGCGGGGTTTGCAAAGTAGTTAGACTCATCTTAGTATATAATGGATTTCCGCAAAGTAACGCTTGATTCCATTATATGTAAACTATAGTGTCCGCCCAATCACAAAAAATACTTGTTCGACCTTTAGCGGCAACCCTATGTTGCTACATATGACCTTAAAACGAAATGGTGTATTTCTCGCCGCGATAGTAGAATGTGGTTTTTTATCAGTGATAGGCCTTGTTAAGGGCAATCTATCTATACTAGTCACAAAACACACTTTTGAGTTTTTAGGGAGAAAAAAAATAAAAAATTTAATCTGAATAAATAATTACTCAGTACATAGAAGCGCTTCTCTTATAATAAAAACTGAAAAATGTACGCCCAAAGATGCATCAGACTCAATTTATCTAAAATCAATATCTTGGATAGTTTTTTTTTAATAAATTTTAGTTTTCGTCATCAAATGGTGTACATTTTTTTTAAATAAACTATTCGAAATAGACACGTGAGTGTTTTACTCTTGCATTTTAAATGCATCCCTTGTTCGTTAATACTGTAAACAGTAGAGGGGATTTTTTTGGGTCAAACAGTGCGACCCTACGGCCTGTACGCTTGTCATTTATTGTTTAGCCCTTCGAAACCCGGGTGGTCGTATATGACCGCGAAATGTATGGGAAAACGTATATAACGGGTTCTGACTGCTTTGTCATTATTGTTGTCAATTTATAGAAAAATTTTAGGTCATGGCTTTACAGTGACTTTCTTTGAGATTTCTTCGTCGATATAATGTCGATGCGTACGTAACGTTATGTTTCTCCTCACGGACGGAGTAGAGTAGCTTCTAAGAATCATTTTATGTAACAACAAAACACAGCTGTAGGCCAATTCTACTAAAATACCGCAACTGCACTGCTGCGCGGCGTTTGTCAAAATGCGTACATTTTGGCGTTTCGTTATTCTGATAAGCAATCTGACAGCAGCGACGTTGCAGCAACGCTGCAGTAAATGACACGTTATTCTATTAAAAGCCTACACTGCACCTGCACGTTTCCTGCAATATAATCGTATTCTGATAAATTGTTTTGACATTTGTATTGCGGTGACAGAAGTTTTGAAGGAGTTTATTTGCAGTTTTGCTAATGTTATTCTCAAGCAACTTTTGTGAAGTGAAATTAATATTGTGAAGCGGTGATTTATAGTATGATATATATAGGAATATATGATTAAGTAGAGCTTATTTTCAGTTAGAAATACCTCCACGCCGGCAACTAAGGGCAAATTGTTCATTTGCAGGATACGCACAGTTGCAGCGTAGTTCCAGTGCCACTGCAGTGCAGGAATTTTTAATAGAATACACGTATTGGCACTGCACTACTCCTGCATGGTTCAAATGACAAGCGTAAACGTGCAGCTACAGATTTTTAGTACAATTGGCCTACACTAGGCCAATTCTACGCGACGGGTCGTGATCAAAAATCGTAGTCGACGATATCGCCCCGCACGTGCTACGTCTCTGCCTATGCCAATGCACAGTCACTCCAGATAAATAGTAGCAACATGCCGGCACGCTACGCTAGCGGTTATAACAGGTAGGGTGCAAAAAAAGGCGCAAATTTGGGGAAGTACCTCCATCTTACAGAAAACCAACTAAATAACAAATCCCTAGAGAATTGTTGTGTTCCTATGTGTAAGTGAGATCACCAGTAAGCTCCTAAGGAGTTGCTGTGCTAGCAGCAGAAGTGGCATCGCGCGAGTGTTACTTAATGTATTGGAAGTGGTCATAGGTCCCGGTCATCGCTTTACATCAGGTGGGTCTTATGCTTGATGTCTCCCGACGTTGTATAAAAAAATAGTACAATACTATCACTGTACATATATGCCTTCTAAACCCATCCGTCATTCTATTCCGTGTTCATAGCGTTCTCATCCCGCCAATATGTATTATGCAGCGACACTAGATTCAATAAACGTTTGTTTTAATTAGACTAATTTATTGTAAGTCTGAATTAAAGTTGTTAATAATTAAACAAATAGCTATGACCTCAAAATACTCGTAACAGTTCCGATCAAAAATACGTGGATGATGCTTCCAGCGACGTATCAAAAGGTAGACACGTTATACACCAACATTATTGTATTTTAAAATGGCGCAAGTAGTACTATATCTACGTACAGTTATTTATTAGTACACTGGTCTAACAAAGAGACAAATGACAGGGCATAGCTGTCGTTAGAAAGAGATGACTATATGTCTTAATCTTAAGACATGTGCTTTGTGGCGAAGTAGGTATAGCCGCAACGCGAGAGCGTAGCCAACTGAATGCGAGTTGGGCAATTACCTTACTTTCGTATTGCCATTCTAGAGCGTGTACGACGTATCTATAAATATTAAAAACATGTTAGTTTCATTCATAATAATGTCATCTCAAGTGAGTTTTAATTATTCAGGGTAGTACCTCATTTCGGGTAAATATCTTCAAAATAACAGAACAAACAAATCAAAATTCATACATCGATCCACCAAACACCCTATTCCGTGAACATGATAACTGCAAAAAGATCAAAAAGCTAATTACGTATTCATATCACAGACCAACCACTTTCAAGTATCCGCTCAAGTAACAAAGTGACAAAACTCGTGTTGGCCTTAGGGCTATCGCCGTAATCTCGTAGCAGAAAGTGGCCGTCAATCGTCCGCTGTCGGGATGAACTGCTACAGAGTTTGAGCCGAATGATACCCGATTAGCGACTTTTAACATTCTGCTGTCGTCGCTTTCACCGCTGAGTATTAGTAGTTTTACTTTGAAAGAACATTGTTCAGGCGATTGGCGGCTTGGCTCTTTAAAAGTAAATGAAGCTTAAGAACTTGGTCAGAGACGTGTCCATGAAATTGCAAAAAGAAATAGTTTATTGGAATTTTGTAAACGTGTACCGATTTTAAAGTACATAGTTAAAATGGTTACTTACAACCAAGATTTATTGCAAATCACAACTTGTCTATCTATTTGCTAATATGCAAAGATATCTTTACATTTATGTATCTGCATATTAGCTTGCATGTTAGCAAATATATAGACATTGCCAACCGAAATTTAGTTAATTAATAATATAATATATATATAATAGATTTTTTTTTCTGTGAGTTTGTCAGTCCAGTTATTTGTGACATCATGATTAAATTCTGGTGTTCAATACGTACAAATCGATTGGTATAATATGCATTAATATTGTGCACGGCCTAGCCGGGAAGTAAATGACTCCGCTATCACTTATTAACTTCCTCACTATTTTTAAATTAATGCAAATGTTTGTGTGCAATATTGACATAATAATATTTTAGAGATAAAAAACTCAAGATTAAAAGAAAAAGACAACAAGGGGCATACCTGAATTTCATGACTATGTTCGTGAGTGAAATTAATTTCTAAACTTTTTCATACGCGAAAAAGCATCTGTTTGGTATTTAATAATGAATATGTGCAAAATGTCGACACGTGCTAATTATTCAAAGCGCTCCAGAAGTCTACCTATTGTCCATGTCGATCCCACTTAGCAGCCGTTTATTCACACGCATTCCTGCCTCGGAACGTTCATATGTTCTACCCTTTTGTGCTCAAAATTAAGAACTAAGAATCGCATTTTAAGGTAACCGCATAATTATTAACTACATAATTAGCACCAACGGTTATAGTCGTATTACTATCATAGTCATAACATTATAATCATAAGGATAAAGTTACGGGCGACCTACCAAGTTGCCCGCAACTTTATGCGCTCTCTCACCATATCCCGTGGTCTTTTTAAACCTATCTTATGAGATAGCCTATGAAAAAATTGAAGTCTCTAATTCTGATGTTTTTGACTGTAAATTGATATGTGTTGACGATATAGTTAATATAAATATTTTGTAAATATTCGGTAATACGTATTCCTCTATTATTTTTGTATTCACAGAGTGTATGTACGTATACGATTGTACGAGAAACATAATTACGAGAATAATGACGAGAAATAATTATCTTTGTAGCTTTTTAAGAACAACATCCATCTGATTGATCTACCAGAGCATGTTCTGACATTAAAGACAAAAGTTTTGATACTTATTGTTACAAACGTCATTATATCAAAGAAAATTTCATAAGACATATATGAAATATTTGAATACAACTCAAAAGTTTTCCTGTTGTCGATTTCCAATCGCAACTGTATAAAGAGTTAGGCAATTTGGTGGAGGAAATATGTCTGTGAAAATAAGGTCTCCACACTCATCACATCACTACCACTTGTTTTCCCAATTAATATTTAAGATTTTATGTTAAAATGGTAAACAAGGAACCCGATGACACTTATGCAGTTGCATGTGAACCGATTTGTTTTATTTAACTTTCTACTTAAGTACATACGTTTATAAACGGTTATGCAAATTGTTTTAATGTGTAAAAATGTGTAAAAAAAACTACTGGATTGTTTTTACTAAGTAGCAGAATTTTTATAATTCATCACTAATCGTTCATAGAAAAACATTGTTATTCATTCCAAGGAAGGAACGGATTCTGTGTGCACGATCCAGCACTAACCGGCATTATTTACACAAAAAACACGCTATCACTGCGTAAATATATCTAGTATAATAGGGTTTAAACGAGCAATTCTGTTTTACAATTTCAACAGTCATGTTAAAATTGTAAAACATAAGCTATCATAAAATTCTGACGTAACAATTAATTTCGGTCTACTAAATGTGTTCAAATACTGTAAAATGACAAATTCCGCTGCGCGTATAAATTGCGATAGCATCTTCCGATACCCAAATTACATTAACCTATTCAAATTTTCTAGATCGTGAGTGATAATGCTAAAATGTCAGTAAAATTTAGGTGCAACCATATTTTAAAATTTATTTGTACTAATTAATTTTAAAATTTATTTATTATTTCTTAAACACAAATACAAAGAATCTTATTCAAAGTTGTAATCCGCATATAATTATTTGTTTATAGCCATAAATCATCATCATTTTAGTATTAATCTGTTAGTATCATAATGTTGACAAGCATTTTGGTAAGTACTTACATGCGAGTAAAACCAATATCATTGAATACAAAAAAGATTGAAACTTTAATTTCGTTAAAATTTAATTTAAGAAGTATTACATTCTGTCGACAATTCCTCCGGTTCTCGCTGCCGAGAAATATAAATTAAATTAAACTTTCATTACCCACAGGAAAACTGATTCTATTTCAATTCTTTTAATCTGCCTTTTGCCTTCCATATCAGTGAGTGCAATATACGGGATTTTATATTGTTCGAGGCCGCGTTTATTTAGAGTTAATGTTCATAGGCAACTAAAATATGAACCAATTACCTTTATATATAAAATAAACTTGGTTGCATATTTTGGCGTCAATAAATTTAGATATGCCTCAAAATATTGTCACTATACCTAATATTAAAAAACCACAGCAGAATAATAACAACAAAAAACGTAAATTTATGGGTTGGCTACTAAAGATGATGACTTATTATACAACATGGTAAACGGGATGACATTAAATGTATTTTATCGACTATTACTGTCGTAAACCATTTTAGATTTTTTGTGGTATTAGGGTCATTTCTGCAATTGTAAGTATTATTAGTTTAAACGAGCAATTCTTGTGTGTATATATTTATAAATATATCGGATATCTCGGAGATAGCTCTATTGATTTGGATCAAATTTTGTATTCACGTAAGGTTGTCTTTTTTAATTTATCCACGTAGGTATCTTAATTGAAAAATCAGCTATTTTACAAAAAAGAAATGAAGTAAAATATGCCGAGCGAAGCTTGGTGGCACAGGTACTGATTATGAAAGCGGGCACTAATATTTCTTGTCATCGATAGATAATGAAAGCTGACAACTCTTACGTTAATTTGTCACATAATTTGAATATGCAGTTAACTGCTGCATCCCTGCATCGCTCGCGCCGTATCATGCCAGCACTGCATTGTTTGTTGTTGTTTGCATCATAAAGTTGTGCAAGAATGTGATCACTTGCAATTAAATAGAATGTTTTATGATTTTATATATTTATGAGTACTTCCCAGTGAAAACAGCGAAATGTTTACGCATTACAAATCTATGAGCCAGTTACCAGAACCGAGTCGTGGGAGAATTTGTGCAGACAGAGTTACTAGACAGAATTAAAAAAACGGAGTTTTGTGACCAAATTTTCTTTTCGAAAAGATTTTTTGTACGAAGAAAATACCTGGTCAGGAAAATTAACGCGCACGGCAGAAGAGGAGTGGAAAAAGATACAGACACAACCAATTTAATAAGGGGGTACAGTGTATTATAGGAAAAAATAAATTAATAAATCATTTTACTAGTGTGTAATGCAGCCCAAGCAATAAAAAATCTTGATTTGGTTCTGCACTGCTATCAAATATAAAGAAAGTTAACAAATCATTGAAAAATACTGAGAAAAAACATCTTCCAAGTCATGGTTCATTTCAAGTATTTACTAGAAATTCTAGTACTCGTTATGAATCATGGCAAATCTTGAATGAATATGAAGAATATTATTTTGCGTTTTAGAAAATGTAGGTATACGGCACTACCTAAAACAAAATATAAACAGAACAACTTCAATTGGCTTCAATTCTTTAACAAAAAGTCTGTTAACATATATTAGTTCTTGCTATTGGGATTGAAAGTCGTGACGACATTGGCTACATTGCTACCCGTTGGACCAAACAGAAATGGTCCTCGTCCGGCAAAATACAAGCATGTCTCAATATTTCCCACATTTTTATAAATTCAGTAACAAGAAATTAAACAAAATTTTCTTTTTTCCACGGCTTATATGGATCTCTTCGCCCTTAAAAAATAAGTCTACTCAATAACTTAGTTCTTTTTTTACAAGGATAATGAGAGTTCATGTGAAGTTACTTAACACGCAATATAAAATGTGTTTTTCACATTATTTGTCATCTAAATATTCTGGAATAATTTCATCAAGAGACTGATAGACGGCGAAGCCGTACTCGGATAATAACAGAAGTCACACGTCATTACTAATTATGTCATGTATCATATTGAGAAGTGGCGTGTGACTACGGCTAAACAAAACCGACCTTTATTTTAATAATAATACACTCAGTCTTTAATTATTTATCAATAATAAAAAATGTACTTTGAAGTCTTATTTATACATTATCAGTGGCTATTTTTATCATAGTCGGCTTATAATTTTTAACTTAATTTTTAATAAGATTATTTCCTTGAAGTGACCTCCTCCTAATAATTTGCTAAAATACTTCATATTCGCCTATGATTAAAAGATCTCTGTATCCCCGTTAAAATGCTACTAAGATTGAAATATTATGAGACTCTGAATTAGATGCCAACCGGTATATATTTCTATGTATATACTTACTCGTATCTACTAGAATACAGTTAGTTACTTAGCTGCGTCGTTTAATACATGCCATATATTTATATCGCGTTTTGTTACCATTACTGTTCATTTAAATTTGCTTTCAATATTTGAAAAAATTTAAGCAATGCATTTTTTTTTTGTAGAAATAGGAATTGATTTCACTGAACTCAAAATCAGTAAAAAATTAAATAAATTAAAGATGCGATTTTCAATCAACTTAATTATATCATATTATTCAGCTATTTTGAATACGTTTCATTAAACCCAGGACCGCCGCAGAAGTATACTCATAATACTCGTAACGAACGACCGTGCGTAAAATCTACATGTCCTCTTGTCCAACAAAGACATGTTTCTATTAATTTAGTGCCTGTTACTACGAGTACTTCAGGGTCCACCTTATCAGACTACACCTCAAACTATTAAGTCGATTTCAAAATAATGGTGAAGATGTACTTAAAACAAAAACATACTTTTCAAACGAAATGTTGATTATTTTATATGATAAAATGTTTTTATACTTTTATCTGCAGATGGTGTACATACATTTCACTTTAAACGGACATTTGTATAACGATTGTAACAAGCAAAGTTACAAATGGACACTAATGGGCGCATTGTTCATTGTTTCGAACACATAGAATAAAACAGATCAAAACTTTTTTTTATACGATAAGCATTTATTGCGCCTTTGCCACCACCGAGAATTTTGTTTTTGTGATTACTTCCTTTAATTTAAAGACTAAAGGATAAAATGAATAGTATATACTTACATACCAAATGTGAGTTCAGTGTTACCTAGCTCAGGCGCTGGTTCTCGCCTATGCACGTGTCCTTGGGGAAAATAATATATATATATATATATATATATATATATATATATATTATGCTAACTTAACTTTATTACGACAGATATTTGGTAATCTATCTTTTTGAAATATGTTAGGATTTAATTAGAAAGTTACTAAATTATTACCAACGACCTATGTTTAGATGAAAGCACTGCAGTAACACTACTAGGTACTGAAAAAAAAACTCCGAGAATCAATAAAATATGAAATGATAAAGAAGTGGTTTATCCCAGGTTCAATAAAGTGTTGTCACTTATTCAATATTTAAAATATTACGTATCTTATTTAAAAACTTTTGATAACAGTTTAAGTATGTATAAGTATGACTTTCATCACTATTCACGAGATTTGTTGTGATTTTTTTCTTTTCGCTGACTCGTTAAGCCTTTGAATCTTACATGTAGAACATGTAGCTAATTATTTAATTTTACTACTTAATAAATTAATACCGGACATGTCTCATACCCAGCCGTGATTATTTAATTTTCTTTTCCATTATTTTTAATTAATGTTCATTTATGTTTTCGTAAGTTTTATTGATTGCATACTACATAATACGAGACTTTGCGTATGTCTGTATATAACTTTGATAACATATTTCAGAAATTTTACTTATATATGTATTTTTTGGAATTAAATTGAATAAGCCGTCCATATAACATGTAAACAATACTTATACATATATTTTCATTAATATAAAACATTGTTTAGCTGATTATTACTTATATTTACATTGTTTTCATATTTATCAACCATTAAAGAAAAATTAAGTAATTTAGTTCCTCGTAGCAACCAAAATTACGTAATTTATCAAAAAAGGGATTTACGATATTGATTGTACAGGTAAAATGTCACCATGTGACTATAACAAAGTGGAATTTAATTATGTACTTACCCTCGAATTGCGGAGTTAGTTCGCGCCGCAAAACTTCGAAACTAGGAAACGGAAAGTTCTCAGAGAATGTTCAAAATATTGCGTGGCCACTAAGAAATTTAGGCACAGTCACTAAAGCAATGTTTAAAGTTCGGGGGAAGTGCAAGTGTCGAAAATAATATATATATGGTTGTATGTCCGTCGCCAAGTTCTCTGGTGGAACGTTTGGGCGCGCCAAAGTTGTGCGGCAGTGGTTTCGGCCGGCGTGCTTATATCTTGGTGAAGTCGAGGACTCCGCGCATGCGCCGCAACCATTCATGTCACTATCTCAATGACCGCCCCCGCAGCCGTCATCATCTTCATCTTTTTTGTATACATGTAATCAATGTTCATTTATATTTTCATGTTTTTTTGCTGATTGCGTACTACGTGTACGTCAAATGATGGGGTACGTCTGTTCATAACAAGCAATATTTTTTTTCATTTTATTTTTAGATGTGTACCTATGTGTCATGTAAAAATAAATTATGTCACTAGATAGCGATCATTTGACATGAATTATGTATACAGATACAGGAAATTTTAAAATATAAAGCACATTTATCCACACTAATATTAAATAGGTATATAATGCAAATGCTAGTTTGCTTGTGTGTCTGTCTGTTTGTCCTTTTCCACAACTAAACTGTCGAACAGATCTTACGAAAGCATACGACCTATCTGATGTAAAGCGTAAACGTAGCCTATGAACGCTTGCAATACAGGAAGCATCGCCCACGCCTTGCCTGTTGTTTACAGCACCTTATTAACTTACTGGTAATCTCACTCAATCGCAAGAACACTATAACTCTCCAGTAGCTATTTGACTGCAATTTTCTATGGGGTGGAGGTGCTTCCTCAATCCTGCTGCTATGATACGCTCTACCTCTTTTAGTAAAGAAAAGAAAGAGTTTACCAAATTATAAAACAGAAGTATTCTGGAACGGAAAAGACAAGTGATATTTTTTTTTACCTGTTGTAAAGCGGGTAGCGTAGCCTATTAACGCTTACACAGCAACTCCTTAGGAGCTTACTGGTGACCTCACTCACACGCAGGAACACAACAACCCTCTAGGGAGTTGTTATTTGGCTGCGGTTTTCTGTGAGGTGGAGGTACTTCCCCAGACGGGCTGCTTTGATGCGCCCTACCTCTCCTAAAATCCACGAGCTAGCTAATAAAAGCAACGCGTTCTACTTTGCCCCCGGATACGTAACGAAGAATTTAGGTACTACGTAATATCATTCTCAACGGCTCTCCATAGGTCATGTATTTCACATTAGCTAATGAATATTACGTATATGCATAATACGGCTACGAGCAGATCACGTCTGACATTCGAATTGCGATTGTGACTCTTATTACGTATGGCATATAACGGTACAGAGGTCAAAGTGTTAAACTTGACGTGCACTTAGATGTACATTAATAAAACATTATTGTTCATAGATGCATTAGTATACAAAACGTACTACAAGTAATACTAAACTGAGGTATGTTCAGGTGCACATTCGATTGTTCAATTTGTTGTGGTATTATCTGATTGTCAATCAGAATATTTTCATACACATTGTTAGAATATCTAGAACGCCAAAGGTCTCCGATTGCATATGAAATATAACCCATACATATGGACCCAATCGGATAACCGATTTATAAACACATAGGAGATGAACGTATTGCATTACGTAGAGCAATGATAACCCAATGAATAAAAAACCAGCGTAATAACCGATTGGTGGTTGGTTCGAATCATGTGGGCATGAACAACAAAATTCACATTTTCGAAAGTATGCACTCGTACATATTTGTAATTATCACGGCGGTGAAGAAAAGCCTCGTCAGGAAACCCGCACGTCCAAGAAATTATATTTCAAAAGTTGTGCGAACGTTAGATTTTTTTCTCCAGATAGTGGATGTCTGACGGCACTCACACTATGTCAAAATCGGTGCCTTCGAGAAATCCTTAAGTTTAGGTAGTGGACCCCGCCAATCCTAATGGATTAGGAAACGGAATAGCAATGGAGAAGAAGAGAAGATGAACACAGTATTGCAAAAAAAAAAACAAAAAACTTGATGTGCTCAACAGGGCTAAGCAGTACTTCAGTGCGGGGCAAAGACTTATATTATATAAGTCTCAAGTCACTTGGAGTACTGCAGTCACCTTTGGGCGGGAGCACCTGGATACCAGCTTGGACCGTGTGATTCGATTCAGAGACGAGCTGTGAGAATTGTCGACAATCCTAAGCTTACACACGGTATTGTGTGTTCTACCGATTGTACAACGGGTTGTGTTCTGAAGAGTTGTTCGAAATGATGCCGACAGCTACTTTTTATAACCGCACCGCTCGCCGACAACGGGGAGTTCACCCTCACACGCTTGAACCGAAATGGTCGCGTACTGTGCGGTTCCAGAGAAGTTTTCTTCCGAGAATTCTCAAGCTGTGGAATGAGCTCCCAACTGCGGTTTTTCCAAGGGACTATAGGATGGAGTTCTTCAAGAAATGCGTGAAGAGGTTTTTTAGAGGGTCGGCAACGAATGAGTGACGCTCCTGGTGTTGGAAATGTCCATAGGCTACGGTGACTGTTTACCATCAGGCAGGCCGTATGCTTGACTGCCACCTTAGTGGTATAAAAAAATAATAATAAACGGCACTCGACACACAAACACTAATCATCTACACACGCACTAAGAGATATGCAATTAACTCACACATAAATATCCATACTTTTTCTTTGTTTTATTTTTATTTTTTTATAATTTTAAAATTATAAAGAATTTCAGCATTTCAGCATACTTGTACAGTATTGTGTAATGTGTAGGTTCTTATAATAAGATATTTTATTACTGTATAAACATAACAATGTTAGAACACTATTTAAATCCTAGAAGAACGGGATCTCCTGCCATAGGCTTCGTAATATCGCTTACTAGTTTGGTTTCAGTGCACTGCATATTTCTAATGTAATAATATGTTTTAATTGAATAAAAAAAATCACGCCTGTTTTTTTTTATTTGAATTAATCCGGGAGGTTTAGTTTAAATCTATTAAATAGCCACCAAGAAAAGTTATAAGTCTACGGTAACATCGTACGCCTGTATGCTACCTTAGTGGTATGAAAAAGTCGTACCTTCTCACATGTCTATGTTTAATTATACTGACCGTTTTCACTCTTTATCGAAACTTTAATATAAGTAGGTCTATGAACGTACCATGTACTTTCTCTAGTGCAAGCTAGAATTTTTACTTTATAAGCTTTACAACTGTTGAACGCATTACCTGACTTTATTTGTGAAACTTATAACGAGTTTATTTTCGAAATCAATCAAGTCAAGTGTAGCTCCTGAATGTTTCTTTTTATACTAGCTTATGTATACAAAATGCTTTGCGCGTTTATCTGTACTTAGGAATAATTGCCTCTTTTACTCTCATTTTTCGCAATCCCCTAGTTCGTTTGTCGACGGAATATACTGAGTTATTGGCTGTTACTCTGTACTCGTAGGATGGTACTTATATATACACTATTTTTACAAGATACACAATTAGGATACCTTCGTAAATACGATTAAAATATTACTAAAAACCTTATTTACGCATTTAATATTGATTTTTATATACTTTGATACATTTTTCCAAGACTTTATTACAAGCTATAAACCTACAACATATCGTTGACATGCAATGCACGCTCCACTGGGTTTTAAAAGCGATTCAGCTTCAATGTAAGTACGTACTAAATCCAACTTTCTCTCCTATGCTGTGTCGACGACAGCTATTCGAGTATCAAGACTACTTACTCTTTACTTTACAATTAAAATAATTTACACGACATTGACACTTTTTAACATTTTGCAATTTATAACACGTTCCAGCAGTTTCAGAGTTCAAGGGTAACGGGAAACTAAACTTCTTAAATAAATCATAATGCAGCCAATATAAATTGGAATTGATCAAGCTTTGGAACGTACCCTAGAGAACGCTACGGACTGAAAGACAATTTCTATGATAATGAATATCTGCAAGACAAAGAAATGCTTCTCGGGTATATGCAAGACCTTGCTGAGTAGGTAATTAAGAATAAGCAAGTGAAGTACACTGTAAAACCTTACTTCAAGTTTACAACTTGCTCGCGCAAATGAAAACGTTCATAAACATAAACAGATGTAGGCACCTGTGTTTATTTACTTTATTATGCCAGTATGAACTTGTTGTGTGCTTGGGAAGTAGACAATCATCTGAATACGTACAGCAGGTACATATTATATTCCGTGATGTTATTACTACTTGTGAAATGTACTTTTGAAAGTCGTAGTATACGTGCACAATATAAAGAAGTGGATGTGAAAATCGCCTCAAGACTGTTTGCACCACAATCGGTTCGGAATTTGGGAGTAACGCATTTTTTTACATTTCAAAATCGTGATATACGCGGAGAAATAGAAAAGATACTGTAAAGCTAATAGAAATTAAAGGTAGATTACAAATATAAATTTATTTTCAGTGTGGGAAACAACCGGACTGCGTCATGTGCGCGTGGATGGGGATTAAAACCTCCACCAGTGATATTTGAACTTTGCAATATAATAATTTCTACCTGAGTTGTCCTACGCGTGTAATTGGTTTTAACGATATCATTTAAAATATCGTCACTTATTTTTATTTATGTAACTGAAATGAACCTAAGATTCTTGTGAAAATTATGACATTTTGTGATGACTGCGTAAATGCACAGCAATGCAATAATCCGTCGCTTTTAAAATTTCCTGTGTTATACCGGGTTTCATGTGTCTGATATCAAAATAAATTAAAAAACCTTTGCACAAAATACAAGTGAAAGCACAGCAACAAAGATATGGTATATAGTAGTAACTAGGAATTACCTACTACATAACTTTAAAAATAAAAGAGTTAAATGCGAGTCCTTTTCCTCGGTCGTCAACCTTTAAGTTAGTTTGTTCACCAGGAATAATTTTCTTGTTTGTCAAACTTCTACGTAACGGAACAGTAGCTACTGGTATAGTTGCGTTATTTCGTAATAACATTTATAAGTGTTACCTGGCGCACTGACTCTCAGTATATTTATGTTCGACAGTAGAATTCGTGTATTTTATATATGAAATCATCCTATTTAAAAAGAACTGCTCTAACATAAGTTATAACAGGTATTGACAGTAAGGTAACCTGAGAAATATGACCTCTTGCTACTCCAAAGTCAATGTTTTTCGATAACTTAATCTTTAGGTATGTACGACTTAAAAGATTAGGTAAATTTTAACTCTAGCGTACATTTTTTTTTTGTTTTTACACCCGCCATTAATGACAACCCACAAAAGAAGGACTAATCCACTAAAGTCGTACATTAGTCATTCTTCTGAGGGGGCTTCCGGAACCCATTGGTTGGGAGGTGGTGATCTCTCATGAGTACTCTTAAGAACGGTCGTACGAGTTATGTCAGACTCTTACTGACTGAACACCACCTTTAGCCGGAAAGGCTTCATCGGAGGCGATCGCCCCAGGGGACCTGGGGTGACACAAGTCGTGCGTACACATACGAATTCTTAAGTATTTGCTTCAAATCATAACAGTAATAAAGTTGGCTGTTACCGTAATATATTTTTGAAAACGCCCGATATAATAAAAATCGATTTTATATTCATAGTTACATAATGGTTTAAAGAAATATCTGAAAAATTCGTGACGAAGAAGATAAAATGTTCCAATTTTTTTATTATGTACTACACTGTTGATGCATCAAAAATTATCAACTTTGAAATGATGGTAACATTTCGTACAAATTCAATTTAATTAATTATAGGTACTATCGTTTGTTTTTATCTAAAATGCCTTTTGAATATCTTATATTATGTAAAAAATAAGTTTTGTTTTTTTTTTATATGCAGCTATACCCATCTAATTATAATAACGCCTTCTAATTACGATAAGTGTATACAATATAGATATAGATTAGTGTATAATTATTAATATTAACAACTACAGCAATGCGCCGGGTACCAGCTGGTTGTTAATACATTTTCCATTGACTACGAATTTAAATGATTGTGACACATTGATAATATTTAATATTCATTTTACATACTTCACGAGATAAAGCGCACTACTGTTTATGAACACGCAATCTTTCTACGATTAGGACACGAATACGAAATACAAAATACGTTATGAACAAATCTTTTTTTAATATTCCTATTTTACGAAAATAAGTCACAATCATAATTGGTTATAAACAGGACATCGATCCCGTTTAAAGGTTTAAAAACACAGTAAAACAGTATAGTAGACATGTTTACTACAATTCTATTTGGTGCCGATCGATCAATTTATTGGCAATGACCTCTCAAGGATTAGTGAAACCGACAATAACATGCCAAACATGCAGATCAGATGCGTAGTCACTAATACCTACTTTACGGTCCGCCTGATTTGGAGAGGTTACCATAGCAGTTTCAGTAGTAATAGTAACAAAAGGTATTCCCCGCGTATTTTACTCCGGTGCATGCTGAAAATAAGGTTTTTTCACCACATCACGTAAACGAAGCTAACCTCACCTACACGTGGTGCACAGCCCGACTGGGTACCTCCATTGCTCAGAAAATCGTCTCCTAATAACAACTCCATGGAGGGTTGATGCGTTCCTGAGTGAGAGAGTAAGTGAATGAATGAGGTTACGAGTAAGCTCCTGAATAGTGTATGTGTTAGCGGTGGGGGTGGATATGCACGAGCGACATTCGTTTGTATTGCTAACGTTCTTTTGTTAATTGTATATAAAATACACAATGTCGGGAGGCATACAAGCATACGGCCCACCACATGTATGGCGGTTACCGTAGCCTATAAACGCTAGCAATACATTAAGTATCACTTGCGTGATGCCGCCTTCGCGGCTAACACAGTGACTCCTTAGGAGCTTACTGGTGACCTCACTCAAACGCAGGACCATCACAAACTCTCTAGGACGTTGTTATTTGGCTGCGGTTTTCTGTGAGGTGGAGGTACTTCCCCAGACGAGCTGCTTTAATGTGCCCTACCCAGACCGAGGCAAACAGACATATTCATGCACACAAATGTTTGTCCTGTGTGGGAATCGAACCCTCGAGCGTCGGTGTCAAAGTAACGTAAAAACGCGTTTCACCACTGTACCACCGAACTCGTCACGATAACCATCACAAAGATTAAGTAGGCTCTAGTAGTATAGAAATAGAATCTTCTTCTCCTATCTGCCATCACTGACTCGTTTGACTTGACTTCGCCTTTCTAGCTTACTGATATTGAAGTCTAATCGGCAATTTGTTTAGTTATCTATCATATCGTATAGAACAAGTATTACCCCGCAGACGTTTATTCTACTATCATGCCCTCTCTCTGCCAAACCCAGCTCTCAATTCCACACATTTATAACTATAATACCATGAAAATTTGTTGAGTGCTCTGAAGAATTTCATATAAAAGTGATAAAGTCTTATATTTATTTATCCTTTTGAAATACTAAGTAGTATAATAATTATCCTAAGGAATAATTATGCTAATTATAGTCAATAATTAATTGATAGCGTATATATCAGAAGTATTGTGCGATTATTCGCTACCTTATCGGTACAAAAAGTAGCTAATTTCTAGCTATAAGGCCCGTTATTTCATTCTCGTTTGATGAATGAAATTACAATTCACTAACTGCGAGTTTCTGGCACATGCAAATGCACTTTTATGCTTCATATATCGTGAGTGCAGTCCAGTTTCAGACATCCTACTATTCATAATAGGTATTCATGTAGTTTTTAAAGTTTGAAAGGAGTGAGAGTGTAACAACAGTGCTTGTTGTTTAGGTAGGTATGTAACGGTGTACATAGTACACTCCAATATGCGTATTACGAATGCCTCAAGTTCTCAGATTCTGATCATAATTCTGATATACTATTTAATACCTTTTCTCGATTAATATCAATTTGCTCAATCAGTGGCGTTTATGTTGTTAATGGTAGCGATAAGGATATATAGGAAGTTATGCATCTTTTTGTTAAACGCGGCGTTACCTTTTTCTAAAATGGATTATAATAATTGATTGAATTGATTGATTAAAATTGCAGTGAGAGAGAATTGATATTTGACTGCGATTTTCTGCGTAATGGATGTACATCTCCGGTCGCATAGCTCTGATGCGCCCTACGCATCGTTCGCCAAAGCCTCGTTTCCAAATTAACAAACGCCGTTATACAAACAGAAACCCCGACAAAATGAATCGTCGCCAAACAAATGAGACTCTGTTAATTAATAACTTCACGTGACCGTGCACGGATGTTGACATTTACGCTTAGGGTGTTAGCGAGATACACCATAAAAATAAGTATCATGCATATTTCATCTCAAATTGTCATTAGATCATCCAGGCAGGGTCGGTGAAATACATTAGACTAAAGACGAAAGATATCACTAGTATCATTACAAAGACAAGTGGCTGTACCTAAAGTGCTAAACATTTCGTGTCACCTCCGTTCCTTTACGAGGCAAACAAGGCAGCAATTAATATTTTTATTGTGCCCTGACGTCCTGCTCATCAATATTAAACTACCCTCGATCTTTATGCCATGATTATCCGATCGCTATTAATTTGTCACGGAAATTTCCTTTTTATTAGAAATTTACTGTTACCATGACTTTGACGAGATACATTTTTATTTAGACAACATCCAGCACCTACATGCGTTATGTATAGCTATCTATGTATTTATATATGTCAGTATAGTGGAAAAGGAGCATGCTGCCATCCTGAGGGTAAGCCGTTGACTAGTAATACTTTCAACGTGATCGTTGACACGTTACTTACCAAGTAATGTAAACAATACCGTATCACCACATTAAAACGAGTGATCTATGACGAATAGCAATAATAAACGACCGCAACAGCCGAAGCAGAGACTACCAGAGCAGCCATGGCAACAACAGCATGTTGTATCTACTAACAGTAGTAGGTGGGAGCCGGCCGGCGCTAGTTCGCATGAACTAATTGGTAGCGGAAGTACACAAAGCAGGTTAGATCAAACCGCATGTAAGTATTTTTTACCTTTTAGTACAATATCTGCATCATTAATATGCATCATCACAATAAAACCGTTTAACATAATATTTGTTACTTATTTTATTATTTGCCATTAAGTTGCGAAGTAACACTCACACCTTCCTGATGGTAAGCCGAAGCCTATGAACACTTGCAACGGCAGGGGTGTCATTTCTGCGTTGTTGACTATGTAATAACGTCTTCACGTTTTTTAAGAACCTCATGCTGAAGAACCACAACATAAAAGTTCTTAGAAGAAATCTTCTCTGAAACCGCCTAGTACCACAATCATTGTAGTTCCTGTAAGGTAAGAGTGAATTCTCCACCACGGCAAATAGTGCAGTTGTAGAAGGAAACAGTTGGCATCATATCGAACAACTCCGTGGAACACAACTCATGGTACAATCGATAGAAAATACACAAAGAAAGGCAAAGCTTCTCTGATTAAAGTTAAGGACAGTGCATAAACTTAGGATCAATTCTTACAGCTCGTCTCTAAACGGAATCTCAAATTCCTAGATGGCTCTCAAGGTTACTACAGTACTCCGAGTACGGTCTAACTATTGAGACTTGTCATAATAAGCATAAGTCTTTACCCCGAGCTGAAATACTGATGACCTTCTCCGCCACGTGATCTAGAAACTAAACTTTGTTGGCAATTTCGACTCCGAGATTGCTCCTGGCAACAGTTAAAGACATATTTTGGAAGGGAAGAAGTTCAGCAAATGGAATTTTCTTTTTTTTATAATAAGTCGGGAAAATACAAACATACGGCCCACTAATGTAATGTAAAGCAGTCACCGTAGTCTGTGAACGCTTACAATATATTAAGTATCACTCGCGCGATGCCACCTCGGCTGCTAACACAACTACTCCGTAGGAGCTTACTGACCTCACTTACTCGCAGAAACACTACAACCTTACAGAGGGTTGGGTTGTTATTTGGCTGTGTTTTTCTGTAAGGTGAAAGTACTTCCGCAAACAGGCTGTTTTGATGCGCCTACCTCTTTTAAAAACAACCAGACAAAAACAATTAGTCATATTCATGCACACAAATGTTTGTTCTGTGTGGGATGAGAACCCACGAGCCCTGATGTCAAACGTTATTAACTACTCACTGTGCCACCGAGCTCGTGAGATGCAAAGTTAAAAACTTCCACAAATACGCATTATACTATCAACAAAAAAAATATCGGTTTTATCACGATTACGTATTCACATTACCTTCCAGTAAAACATTTATCACACTAATTTAAACCTCGGATCATTTTTCATTGAACTTTACAAATCGGTTATAAACGCCAGTGATCGCCTCGAATTATGTTTTATTTGCATTGGACCATTTTGGTGGATTATGTTAATCCTGCCATTTATCTTACCTCCAAGTTGAGTAAAGAAGATTAAAAATTTTCTTTGGACTACATCATTTACTTAAACGATGGTTAATGCCCACCTACTTAAGTAAATGGAAAATGTATAGAACGAAAAGGGTACTACAAATAATTAAAACAGAATAAATTATGCAAAATTATAAATATAATAATTTTTCATTAAATATATTTTTGAAGTAAAACTTCTTGGGGAGTGAGCTGGTGATTTCGTAACGAGAGCGTTACGAAAAGTGTGATCGGGCGAGGCGAACGAAAGTTGAGAGGGAGATATAAGTTAGTGAAGATAGAAAGAGAGAGAGAGTTACGTTTCGTATATTACTGTAGGGGCAAAAGGTGCAAGTACACATTTTCTTTCTCTCATAGCGAGTTAAGTTTCGTATATCTAAGACACAGTGCAGGCCTATTGTCTGTATCACGCTAAAGAAGTTTTACTTCAGTCGTGTGACACACTCGTTTTTTTTTTAATAAAGCACAAGTCCGCCTTAACGGTTTAACATTTTCTGTATTCATCGGACACGTTCTAAAACAAGATAAAAACCAGTCAACTCCAGGTCGAAATCGTGCTCTGAAGATTCCGCATGATCTTTAATACTTTAGTTTTTTTATACCGCCCCTTAGTGGTCAATCAAGAGTACAGTCTGCCTGATGGTAAGCAGTTACCGTACCCTATGCACATTTGCGACATCAGGGGTGTCACTCATGTGTTGCCGATCCTGTAAAAACCTCTTCACGACTTTCTTGTAGAACCCCATGCTGTAGTCCCTTCGGAAAAGTTCAGCTGGGAGTACATTCCACAACTTGAGAGTTCCCGGAAGAAAACTTCGCTAGAACCGCATAGTACGCAACCATTGTGGTTCCAATGTGTGAAAAACTCCCCGCCGCGGCCTGTGACGTCGGCGAGCGGTGCGTTAAAAAGAAGCTGTCGGCATTATATCGAACAATTCTTCAGAACATAACCCATAGCACAATCGCTAGAACAAACTCCCGAAGCTAACTACAGTACTCAATGTACGGTCTGACTTGAGACTTGTATAATATAAGTCTTTGTTCCGTACTGATGTACTGCTTTGCTCTGTTGGCCACACCAAGTTTCTTGGACGCCAGTTTAACTTTCTCCTCTAGGTAATTTCGGTATTGAACATCGCTGGAAATCTCGACACCGAGAATCCTAATGATTTTTGCGTGTACTGTGTATGTTATGGAATTGAGGAACCACAGCAAATGGCGTTTTCTTAGCGGTAAGAGCGCAAACTAGTGTCTTTATGGGGTTGGAGTTCAGACGTTCACAATCAGATACTTTTGTCAAAGTACACTCAATGTCAAACACAAGTTTATCGAAGCTTTCCTCCACAAGGGTACGAGGGATGTGAGCTCGGCCAGTATAAAAAGTATCCCCAGTACTGTCGTCCGCATAACAATGAATGCTATTAATTGACAACATAAAATTGATATACAGCAGAAACAGCATCGGAGACAGTACAGAACCCTATGGGACGCCAGCATTGATATCCATACTATCGGAGCATCCACCGTCAACCATGGCTTTTATGCACCTGGATAAGAAGCTGGCAACCCATTTCCACAAACCCTCGGGTAGCCAGTACGATGGTAACTTCGATAGGTGGCTCGAAGTATCGAAAGCCTTCGCCATATCTAAACTTGATGCCAAGTTCACACAAAGGAAGAAAAAAAAGTATAGGTGGCGCATAGCGAGACCTCTTGCTCTAAATATCCGTTAGGAAAATATCTTCATTTTATAGACGAGTTACCGAGACCACTTTATTAAAAATGTTAAATTGTTTACGGTAGGCGACGATTTCAAGAAATATATATAGTCGTATCTCTAACTTCACGCCAAATCTCTTACGGGGTACGCAGAGAGAAGCGAGCGCCACATGACTCGATTCTTACAAACCTTACTCGCTTTCTTCATTCATTGCTCTTCTTATGCACGCTCACAGGTTTCTAAGTCTTCTGACAGCACCTTCTGATTAAACACGATCAATTTGGTAATGATACGTAAGTCTTGGCCTTCCTCAGCTCCTGTATCCTCCTACTTTTGCGTTTTATATCTTTTTCGTAATTATTTCTTCTTGCATTTTTTTTATGTCTTAACCAACGGAGCATGCCTCTTTTTATTTTAATGCCGACACTCTCTTTTAGACCAGCTCTGTTTCTAACATTATCTTTGCGTATACGATCTATAAACGTTACGCCACACATACAAATTTTGCGCAACGTTCGCATTTGACCGCGTTTATTCTACTTTCATGCTCTCTCAGCCATACCAGCTCTCTCGCTTCCATAAGTAAGCGTTGGGACCAGCACTGCATTGTGTAGAGCGAGCTGTACCTTCTGGCTCAAGCTTTTACTGTCAAGAAGATTTCCCAACGCTCCATTCACACTATTCCCAGCACTCACTCGTCTTTCCACATCAGCGGTGTACTTACCGCTAAAAGTGCATCCAAGATATACAATCTTATTCACTCACAAGTCACAAGACTTCATCATCAACCGTGCTCCTTAAATTGGTTCTGGTTTCTTCTCTTTCAAATACTATTTTTTTTGTCTTCTTCGCAATCAATAGTGGCCTTTCTCCACACAATCGTCTTTCATTATTGTGACGTCAGTGTTTAGAGTTCAGATGGTGTTTCTGCTAATAGCACGGCATCACCCCTTGCCTTTATACAAGGGTACGATGATTGAGCGTCTCCAGTCCATTGGGATCTTTCCAGTTCTCCAGCATAGATTGTATAAGTTTTTTTTTGTTTTTTTATAAGCTCAGCATAATGGCTCCGCGTCGCCTGATGGTGAGCGAAAGACAAGCCCAAATCGCAAGGGACGCTGCCATGCTGGCCCGCAAGATGCTTCTTCACGCTTCGTTTGAAGGTTCCCATATTGTAGGAAGGAGGAAACACATGCGAAGGCAAGGCGATCCACTTTCAATGGTACGACAGAGATAGAAGTTGCCGAACTTTTTGGTACGCGAAGAGATGTTCTCAACAGTGGACATTGCAAGCCGGCACGTGTGGTTCTATAACGGAAGGAAGAGGGTGGCAAGGGAAAACAGTTCTTCAGAGCACTCATCATGGTAAAGGCGGTAAAATATGCTTAGCGAGCCAAGTACCAGAAGGCGTCCCGGACGTAAGTGCCAATAGTTTGATCATCTCAGCTGTAATCATATCAATTCTCACAGACTTTCCATTTTTAAGCCTCGTATCGATTAATCGATCTCATGTATAGGTATACCTTCATCGGATGCCGTACCGTGGAGTGAGCAATAGTCTCACTCTCATTGCCAGAGTCCGAGGCAAATTCATACATTTCTTCGAAATATTAACTCCACCGTTCTAACACTTCCTGAGTGTGAGCAAGACTGACGCTTTAGATTTTATTTTGTTCTTTGTTTATGCCGACGAACCACCTCGAGACTTCTTTACGAGTCTAAAGAATAAGTAAGTTAAGCTGTAAGAGTTTTGTATTTGCCTCAAAGATTTTCCTCAAGTTTAGCCTCTCTTCCTCATTCATAATTTGTTTTTCACGCTTCTCTTTCGCTAAAGCCTTCTTATCATTCTTGCGTAGACGGCACGTTTCTTTCTTCTTCTCCCTCATAATTTCATTTAAGGGCAAAGATGATACATAATCCAGCCACGCTTTTCTCTCTCTTCCCACTAGGCATCTCCTAGCTTCTTTTGCACTATCCTCCATACTTTCTTTTCAGCAATCATTCACATCTGAGTCGGAAAGGCTTGCATTCGCAAGTCTTTCGCTTACTAGATGTACATGCGTTCTCCTTACACCTCCTTTCATGATCTCCGAAGGGGATAGGGGCTCGCCAATGCCTCCACTTCTTGAAAAGTCTCACAAACCAGCTTACCACCAGATTCGTTTCAAGAGTGGGACCTCCTCTAAAGGCTCTTATATCCAATACAGTAATACGGAAACGTCTGTCTATTAAAATCAAATCATACACATTTTTTTTGTCATTCCGTCTCCATGCATACGCGTGAATATCCTTGGGATGAAATAAAATATTCGACACGAGGAGGTTTTGTTCCATACATAAATCTAGAATTGACTTACCTGCTTCGATTACTCTCTTATTACACAAAACAAACACTACAATTATTCTAATAACGATTTCCTAAAGGGATTTATGTTGCTAGGATTGAATGTGTCACCAGAGAGCTACTGAAGGGAAGGTAAAGGTAAGGTATTTGGTACTTCCTATTCCATGGGGACCAAGAACAGCTTCATAGCTGTCTTGGTCATTCCATTCAAATCGCCACATTATAATCTCTGTTTCGTTCCCTTCAGGTAAATCTAGAACATCTCTCACATACTCCTAAAACTTCTCTAGTTCTTGGGCACACGTTGAGCTTACGGGAGCGTATGCTGCAACCAAAATATACGCATGATGCCCAGGTTTATACAAACTCAGAGCAGTCTAGGCCCTACCAAACAGTAATCTTTTACACAAGCGGTCAAACGGGAGGATAGTACGACACCTACACCAGCACTGGCATGATCGTCCCGGTGTACCCCAGACCACAGGGCTCGCTCCCCTTGCGCTTAGTCTCTGTCACACACAAATCATCTAAGCGTTACGTTCATTAAGTAATAATAATCCACCTGTCATATTCTACGTGCCTATGCAGCACTCGGCTCTCCTCTACCCGCCAGCATTGGCGCTGCGTGGTAAGTAGCGGCTCCCACCGCTACATGCACCTATGTTTGCACTGACGGGGACGGATCGGTGCGCGTCGCCTCCTGGGGACGCCCTAACCCCGCACATCGGTGCGCTTTCGGGCCAGAATTGCAATCTAATTGATTGGCAGGGGAAGCCAATGAGCATGCATCTGGCACATAAGCCGCAAAAAATATATTGTACATTCTGTGTACTAAGTATCGGGAATTTGTCAATAAAACAAAAAATACAAATTATTCATCTAAATTTATTTTATCGCCTTCAAAGTAGGCCCCATCGCTTGCAATACAACATCTCCACCGCTTCACCCAGTCTTCCATACATTTTTCATAGGCTATTTGCGGTATGGCCTTTAGCTCATTCAGCGAATTTTCTTTTATGGCTTCTATCGACTCAAAACGTTTTCCTCGAAGTGGTAATTTTAACTTGGGAAATAAAAAAAAGTCAGACGGAGCCATATCAGGTGAATACGGTGCTTGGTCGAGAACTTTTGTTGAATTTTTCGCTAAAAACTCTTTCACTATAATGGCTGTGTGTGATGGTGCATTATCATGGTGCAGCATCCATGAGTTGTGTTGCCACAAATCTGGACGTTTTCGGCGGATACTCTCACGCAAACGCTTCATGACGCCTAAATAATATTCTTTATTCACTGTTTCTCCCTCTGGAAGGAATTCGGAGTGAACCACACCACGGTAGTCAAAAAAAACTGTCAGCATCACCTTGATTTTGGAGCGACTTTGCCGCGGTTTCGGCTCGTTTTCGAGACGCCATTCTGAAGACTGTTGGCTTGTTTGCATGTCGTACTCATAAACCCATGTCTCGTCGCCAGTTATTATACGTTTCATAAAGGTCGGATCCGTAGAAGCTCGGGAAACCATGTCTTCAGCGACATGCTTTCGCTGCGCTTTTTGAACAAAATTGAGCTCTTTTGGAACTAGTCGAGCGGCGACGCGTTTCATGCCTAAAATGTCAATGAGAATGTTGTGGACGGACTTAAAAGATATTGTACAGGTTCTATAAACTCGTGTTGGATATTCAATAAATACACTAGATTCGCACGTGCACTACTCGCACGGCGGCCGAACGGTGAGTGCTCCCCGGCGCTTGCGCCCCACGCCCGCACCCCTCGCCCACCATGCAGAAGTGCATTTATTATAATATGTTACATCTACCCTTAACAAAATTAAAAAAAATAAATTTAAATCTCACTGCTTAATTACAATTAGGTATCTGGAAAATCAGATAATCACGTGATACAAATTTTAACATGAATAGAAATGTCCGTGAAGTGCCGTGTTCATTCTATAGGTAAGTTATCATCAGTATTGTCAAAGGACTTATCTTCGTCGTCATTATAAACCTTCCATTGACCCTCTACCCGCTTCAAGTGTACTACATTTCTTCGCAACCGTTGACCATTTTCATTTTCTACGACTACGTCATTTCCGTCCTTGTTAATTACCGTGTGAGTTATGTCATTGAAAGTTGGTGTTAATTTATTTTCTTTCGTCATGTTTTTTACATATACTTTTTCTCCCACTTCGATATCGTCTCTACCGGTGTTTGCGTTTCTCTTCCTGTCTGCATATTCTTTTCCTTTCTCCTTCATTTCTGTGTCCCTGTCTTTTGTTTCTAAGTCTGCATCTGGAAATTCTATATCTAGGACAGAAGGCAGTTTGTCTCTAAACTGCCGTCTATAAAAAAGTTCAGCAGGAGATTTACCAGTGACAGAATGAGGTGTACTGTTATACATAGTTAAATATTTTAACAAGTCATTCTGCCAGTTGGATTTTTGAGATTGACTGATTCGGAGACGTTTTAAAATATCACGATTCTGTCTCTCGACCTCACCATTTTGTTGTGGCCAATAGGGGATACTATGAAACAACCTAATGCCAAACTCATTGCAAAAGTTGCGAAATTCTAAGCTAGCAAATTGCGGGCCATTATCTGCAGCAATGCTGACAGGAGTTCCTAGCCGTGAAAATATTTCTTTTAACATATCGATAGTGTGAGAAGTGTCTATATTTTTTGTAATTTTAATCTCCTTATAGCGGCTAAAATAATCAATTATTACAAAAAGATAGTGTCCACTAGGCAATGGGCCTAGATAATCAATGGCTACGTCAATCCAAGGTTGTACTGGAAGTACCCTCCTGCGCATAGGGTTAGGAGGATTTGGGGCAGATACTAAAGTGCAGCCCTTGCATGATCTTACAAATCGTTCTGCGTCTACATCTATTTTGGGCCACCACACTTTAGAACGTAGTCGTGTTTTCATAGCTACGATTCCAGGATGGCCCTCATGGGCAGCTTCTAATACCTTTAATCTTAGAATAGAGGGAATAACAATTTTGTTACAGCGCAGAAGTAATTCATCCTGAAAACAAAGCTCATTCTCAAAAATTTTATAATTTTTTACACTCTGATCCCAATCGTTACAATGAATACCTTTCCTAACTAACCCCAGTTCACGATCTCCCTCACAAGCCCTCCTGAGTTCGCTCAATGTAATTGCCACAGGCCGAACTTGATCAACAACTAGATTGACGTAATTGTCATCATCAAATGGACGTGGTGACTGATCAATAAGACTTAATCGCGATAGCGAATCAGCAATATTTTTATTTCCTGGCCTGTATACGATTTTGAAATTATACGATTGTAGACGTAAAACCCATCGCTCAATCCTAGCGCATGGCTTGGAATCTGGTCCAAATATCACCTCGAGAGGTTTATGATCACTAACTAACTCGAAAGAACTTTTCCCAAACAAGTACATATTAAAATGTTCTACCGCCCAAACTAGTGCCAGGGCCTCTTTTTCTGTCTGACAATATCGCTTTTCGCGATCTGTAAGACTCTTGTTACCGTATGCAATTATCCGCGGTCCATTAGTGTCATACTGTACGAGTACAGCCCCTAACCCCACCGGGCTAGCATCAGCGTAAACTTGAGTCCTATCGTCAGGGTTGTAATAGCCTAGGGTTGTAATCTCAGTCATTGCTCGTTTTAACCCGTTAAATGCTTGATTGTGATTCTTGCCCCAATTTGACCTAATATCTGAACCTTTTGGCAATTTCAATTTAAGCAGTTCACGTAACGGTTCTGTCCACGTAGCTAAATTAGGGATCCATTTACCTACATAATTGACTAACCCTAGAAAACTTTGGACTTCTTCAACAACCGTAGGTTCTCGAAATGATTCGATCGTTTTTACGTACTTATCGAGAGGTTTGATGCCTTCACCCGACATTTTATGGCCCAGAAATTCTATCCGCTTAACCCTATAAACACATTTCGCATCATTGAGCAATATATTGTTGTCTTTTAAAACTTGCAGAACTTTCTTAAGTCTACTGTCATGTTCAGCCTCATTGCTCCCAAATACAACGATGTCGTCGATAAAGTTAACTACTCCCTCACCACATGGGAGTAGTATTATTTCTAAGTTTTTTTGAAAGCATTCGGGAGCAGATGAGATTCCATACATTAGACGTTTGTATCTGAACAATCCTAACCCACAAATAAAAGTTGTTATATGTCTGCTATCCTCACTTAATTCTATTTGGTGAAATGAATTATTTAAATCTAGTTTAGAGAATATTTTAGCATTTCGAAATTTGGGGATAAGTTGTTCCATTGTAGGTAAAGGATGTATCTCTCTGATAATTGCACGGTTAGCTTGCCTCATATCTACACAAATACGAACATCCCCATTACCCTTGAGTACAGGAACCAGAGGAGAGATCCAATCAGATGGACCATTCACGGGCTCAATAATGTCAGAATGAATTAGTTCTTGAATCTTTTTATTGATTTTGGATTCAAGGGGGATGGGGACTCTTCGACAAGGTTGAGAGACTGGTTTGACAGATGTATCGATAGGTATATGAATTTGTAAGCCGCGAAACTTAGGAAACGTACCGTCAATTGTGTTTACTTCCAGTCCTACTTTTAGGATTCCTAATTTAATTGCTGTCTCTTTTCCGAGTAAATTCCTTGTACCGTCTTTTATTACGTAAAACGTTGCTTTTTCTTGACATCCATTGCCAACTACAATAGAAGCTTCAAAAGACCCGAGAACCTTTAAGGTGTTTTGACTACCGTAGGCCCTAAATTGCTTATCAGGGTTTTCCTTTTGATTCTCGACGCGTATTCCACTTCTCTTTAAGGTTCCCCATGTTTCGTCATTAATTATGTTACATTTGCTGCCTGAGTCTATGATCATCTGGATATCTACATCCCCAAGTACACATGTGATCAAGTCATCGTCATCGAGGTGAAATATATAATCTACATCTACCTTAGCCTTTTTTTCAGTACTAACAGATTTAGTTGGGATGTTGTCAGGTTTCCGCTTTTTCGCTCTAGTCCTACAACACCTGCGGAAATGGCCAACGAATCCACATTTCATACATTTTTTATCTCGTGCTGGGCAAAATTTTGCATCAGAGGAATGGTTCCCCATGCACCGAACACATGGTGGCAAATTTGAAGTTCTCTTTAACGTTTCTACCTGATTGATGGCCAAGTTTTTATTAAGGAAAGCTGGATTAAAATCATTAAGTTGCCGCTGAACAGTTTCAAAAGCATTCGCTTCTAAGATAATCTTGTCAAGTGTAGCCTCGTCCCCCATTGTAAGGATTTTTTTCCGCAACTCTGCAGCCTCACACTTCTCCGTAATTTGATCTACCATGTGTTCCTCCGGGGCAGTAAAATCGCATTTAGAACACTGTTGCCTCAACCTTATGAGAAATTTGTCAAATTTCTCCCCCGTTTCTTGCTTAATAAGCCTAAACAAATGCCTTTCATAAATGCGGCTCTGTCTAGGGGCAAAGTATTCATTCAATTTGTTTATTGCCACAGAGAAAACATCCACTCCTTCCTCAACTATTTCTAAGTGGGCTCCTGGTATATTATAGTATATCTCTTGCAAAGTTATCCCTCCCATGTGCAGGAGTGTTGCCCTTTTCACCACCGGTGAAGTAATATTTGTAGCAGTGAGATATAGGTCGAGTGCTCGTTTCCACTTTTCCCATCGTACCCCAACTGAGGAGGGTGCACCTTCACAGTCTAAAGTCTCTAAGGGTGGCAGTTGGGACATGTTTTGGGACTTTCTGAAAAGAATATACATATACAAATATGCTTTAGGTACCGAAACCAATACACATATACAAATATGTTTTAGGCACCCCGGCTAACGAACTGCCACTGAATCAATTTTCATCGAACCACCTATTTGTTATTTCCTTAGGTACCGCTCGATTTTCATGGAGCTACCTGTTTGTCATATCTTTAGGTACTGTTCCGATTTTCATCGAACTACCTCTTGATCACCCATTTGAGATCATTTAGGTACCGTTTGGTGACCCTTGCGGATTTCCCAAACTACCTCTGGACATTGCATTGACTCTAAGATGCTACAAATAATTTAAATATTACCTACATATTTAGTGGGTTCATGAATAGTTTGCTGATAAATGTACACGAAAAATCGGTTTGATTTATGAATTCTAATAGGTTAGTACTTAATGTTTAAGTTACTATATTGAATCCAAATACATGCCCAATTATGGCAAAACAATGTTGGTACTTATCTAAGTAATAAACAAAAATATCTGTATTATACCACGTTTTATGTAAGTAAATCAATATTTCTAAATTTGTAATTAAATGCAGAATACGACATTGGAACACTAATTTAATAATATCATTTTTTTATTGTTATAAAAATTGGTGAAGGGTAGTTAATTATTGTTAATTTATCGTTTATTTATAGCATCGTGAGTATGTCACCAATGTTTTTTTATTTCGACGTTTCAACAACGTAAATTGTTCTTTAGGTACTAATTAATATACGAGACCAGGTGTCCCTCTGCACAATGCTAATTTGAAGAGGGTAAGTAGTTAATGGTCCGATAATATGCTAATTAATAGATTTTCCCCCGGTCAATCACTAAATCTATGTTTACTATTCGTGTACCTATATTTGCGATAAAACTTGTGTAATGGAATAACATTGTAACCAACCTCGTGTCGGCTATTTATGCTACCTTTTAATAATATTATTTATGATCGCAATTCTTACGATTGCGTTCATTATTTAATATTGGTTTATTGGTACATACCCAACAGTTTTAAGTCACTGGCAGGGTCGCCACTTGTACAGGTTCTATAAACTCGTGTTGGATATTCAATAAATACACTAGATTCGCACGTGCACTACTCGCACGGCGGCCGAACGGTGAGTGCTCCCCGGCGCTTGCGCCCCACGCCCGCACCCCTCGCCCACCATGCAGAAGTGCATTTATTATAATATGTTACAGATATGTTCACCTCACTAGCCAACTCTCTCAGACTCATACGTCGATTTTCGAGCACTAGCTTCTTGATTCTGTCGATGTTTTCTCTGGTCGTAGCGGTTGAAGGTCTACCAGAACGAGGCAAGTCTACTACTACTTCTCGGCCTTCTTTAAAAGCCTTATACCATTCATAAGCCCTTGTTTTCGATATACACGATTCGCCGTAGGTATTTCGCAATATTTTTAGTGATTCACCACATGAAATATCATTTGAAACACAAAATTTAAGGCACACTCTTTGTTCAACAATATTTTCCATTGTAAAAATCGCCGAGGACTCAAAACTATGACCAACAAAAAGTGTAGTTTAAAACAAATTAAATGACAGATCCCGCTCAAATTTTGCGCGCTAAATCAGTACAGTGCTACCAACATGCAGTAAAAAAATTAGAACGACCTCTTTTACGCGGGTCTTTTTATTGACATATTCCCGATACTTTTTACACAGAGTAGTATACATACTCGTATTAACTTACGTATTAATTTCTGAACACATGAGTGACCAGGTCCTCCTTGTAGCAGCTCCTTGTAATATCAATATATACGATGTTAAAATGGGCTGAGATAAAAAACTACACATAATTTTTTTTTAAAGACGACTTCTAAAATAATTCTTGTAGTTTCAAAAACATTATATACATTAATATTATAATGAAATTGCTACTGGCCCCACGAACGTTTCATTTTACAAATTTTACGCAGCAGTCTTCAATATTTATGAGATGAGCTATTATTGCCATCATACAAAATTTTATAATGTCAGTTTAGAGCTTTTACGTGTGATGAAATAAGTGCATGGTGATGAGTGCATGAAAACAAGCAGATAAAATTTTCAAATTAACTGTTTTGCCTTCTGTATGGATATTAAACTTTAGCTGCATCACTATTTATTTAAAAAAATATCCCATTTATAAAATAAACTTATCAGAGCGATGTGTCCTGCTGGGTATCTCTCATTGCTAAAAATCTCATTTTCCAATAAACTCGTTTATTTAAACACATTGACAGAACTGAAGTACTTTCATACAATATATCTTCAGTCTGGGAAGGGAGAGTAATTAATAGATAAGGGAGTGTACAAAAAGCTAAGAAGGTCAACGTAACAACTCTAGGTATGGAGACTGTTTTTTTATATATATTTTTTATACAACTAGATTGGTAAACAAGCATGCGGCCCGCATTAGATGGTAAGCGGTCACCGCAGCCTATTGACGCTCGCAACACCGCGGGGATGTTACTCACGCGCTGCCAATCTTGTGACCTAAGATTGTTTCGTCACAGTACCCAGTAATTTCTCTGCCATATCTCACTCTTCAAACCGGAAACACAGCTATATAAATATAGCTGCTTGGCGGTAGAAATACGTGAGACAGAGGTACACACAAAACACTACACAATTACAAAAAAATACATTGAAACTTTTTGTAACCAATTTGTTCTAAATCACTTTGTGTGTTTTCATCTCCGATTAGTTCATACTAACTAGCGCTTGCCGGCACTGACATCCACTACCGTTAGTAGTTGCATACGTCGCTGCCATAGTTGCTGCGGTCGTGTTTGCGTTTGCCGCCCGCCAGTGGTAATCAATTAGTAGGTTACATCAAGTTGCATCTAAATTTGACTTTCATAAGATAACGTCTTAACGAATTATCTATTTTTGGCCACAATATATTTGTTCGGCAATATCTTTCTTTTTCTTTTAACCTTACTAGGTCGAGAGGGAGTTTTTGTCTACTAAAGAGTAATTATTTTCTCCTTAATACCTGAGCTCCAAAAATATACAAAATTTATAACAAAATCCCTTTTTTTGAGAATATTTCCAGTACTAGAATATTCTCGATCATTCGGGAACGTAAATTGGGCAGTTTCCGATCGCGCTCGATCGTCATTTGGTGAAGAGTAAAGTACTCTCGGTATCTTTGAGTCGTTGTCAGGAATAGGTGGAAAAATACATAAAAATGTGATGTTAGTGCACGTTTTATTTACAGAAGGGCAGGTTTAGTGAAGAACACTGATATTAGTGCACCAAAAATATAACCAAATCCTCTATTAAGTGAAATATTTGATAAGCGTTTTAGTTATTCCGTCGTCACTAATAACCTTATATTTTTTTTCTACGTAATCTATTCTGAAATGTACCGTGTACCTCGCAGTGTGAATAGGTGCGTACATTACTCTTAGTGTTCAGTTTCTATTGTGTTTTTTCCCGATTGTCTTAATGACATTCCAATAGGATAGGAGGTAGGTACCTACCTATTCTCTCCGAGTACTTCTCTGTTCCAATTGACGTCAGCGTTAGGGCAATAAAACTATTCTATTGTCTATTTGCACGAATGGCTATTTATCGATAATTTGTGCTACTTGAACAAATAAGTGTAAGTGTTAAGAACTGTAGATAATAACTTTTAAAAATGTTATTTAACCCTAGAAAGATAATCTACGTCCGCAAGACTTACACGAATTCGAAAAATTGCTATTTATTTTTACCTGATTTATGTAGCGCGCTGCCTCCCTTAGCTAACTCAGTAGTCGGCCAGAGCTACGGTGTACGGCAGTATCGCGACATTCGCGAGAGTAAGTCCTCTCTATACCTAGATATAGCTACAGGTGTACGTCTGACAGACGTAGATTATCTCTTGTGAAACAAGTTGTATGAGTATTTTTTGTTTTGTGATTAAATGTTTTTTGATTTATATATTTAAGAACATTTATTAGATACATTTTCATTAGATATTCAAAGGTTTTTGGAGGAAAATGAAGTTAATTCATCACAAGAAAGCGACTATGTAATAAAAAATGTCAATGATTTACGAGTACTTCCAAAATGTCTCGTTCTTCTATCTAAAATACGAAGAATATCGAAAACGGAATGTGCTCTTTGCAAAAAACCTGTTGTGGAAATCACAAAAGAGATGTGTATCTAATTCCTAATAATTTGGAACTAAGTTTCATAAAATGATTGACTAGTCATTACTAAATTAGAATTATTGTTAGTAAAATGTAAAAATAATTGATATTTGATATTTGATATTGATTTAATTTTTCGGTTATAAAGAAAAGAAGATTATTTTTGTTGATTTTTTAAAGATTTTTGAATTTGATGTCTAAGTTTCCAATAACTAATTATAATAATAAAAAAATGTTTCATTTCATAAAATTATAGTTGAACTAATATATAAAACCATAAAAATATAAAAAAACTGTAGCCGTTGCAGATCGCTGGGTGGTATTATGAAAACAGCGTATAAACTTGAAATATAGTATAATAGAGCGAACAAATACAACTTATAAGAAAACCATTGAAAATCTAATTCATATTCCGAAACAGAGACAAACGTCAGTAGATAAACAAGTCAGTCAAAAGATAAACAATACAGTGACATTTTAAAATAAATTAATATAATAATCAAACTCCTTAGAGGCAGCAGTGTGGCATCGCCAACATCCTCCCCCAAGTGTCGCACTGCCGACGTTCATTCTCTAATGGTGAGAGATGCCACACGTGTTTTAAAAATCCCAGACTTTGTCTTTATGTCGACAACCCTGACACGGCCGTCAGACCCTGGGTATACGTGAACTACAATGCCTTTAGGCCACGAATTCCGTGATGATGCAGAATCTAGTACAACTACCAGGTCTCCTAATTTGAGACGGCCACCTTCTCCGTGCCATTTGGTTCTTGGTAGAAGTACCGGTAGAACCTCCTCCATCAAACACCAACCTCAACTTCTTCTTATTGGTATTATCAACTCCGAAATGCGGAAAATACCAAACATGATCTTTGTTTGTTAAAGCAAATTCACACTCGTAGATTTTTCGAGCATAATTGTTTGTTAATAAATGTTGAACTCTTTCGCGATATCGATCGGCGTAAGCCTCGTTCTTAGCCATCTTACGTTCAACATTCATCAAATGTTTGTACGCTGAAGGAAAAGAGTCTGGCATTTCAAAGTCATCGTACTTCCATGGGAGGCCTGTATACCAAACACCATCGTCAATTTTCGAAGTGTTATTAACAATTTCGACCGCACGTAATTCGACGGATTATCGCGTGGCCTGCTACAAACACCTATGGACTCTAAAGAAAAATATTTATGAACAGCATCGTGTAGTCTAAGGTCATTGTAGTTCGGATTACAGTCTGTAGTACTAAGTGCAAAAGAGATTTAAGACAGCATCACTCACCCTACCGTGGACACTCCACCCCGCAGAGTCTTAGTCAGGTACGTGCCACACTGATAGATAGATAGATAGATAAAATGTTTATTTTGCAACTTCCAACACATACATGCTATTGCAGTCCACAGTGTACATACAGTAATCAAACAAATTAGAGACATTACTTATTTACACATTATATATAGTACATACTTCAACAGCATGCGTGCGCTGCAGCGATACAAAAATGGTCATGGCTCAGTGTGGGTTTTTGCTTATGTATGCATGAGCAAAACACTGATTTTCTGCCACAGCCATTGGACTGATTGAATATATTTATTTTATAATATCAGTATTATAGGAAATGGATTGGTAAAAGTGTAGTGTGAGACAAACCAGATGTGTAAGTTTATATAAAAAATACTAGTGTAGGCGTAGTAGACATATTCACAAGTATAACGGTTACTGAAAAAAATACGTGTGTAAAATTATGTATAGTACATGTATATATAATTAAAACAAAAACACTTTCTATATTGCAAAATCCGCTACCGAGCAACCTTGTGGAATACCCAGAGTTTGTTTATTTAGAAGGAAGGCCTTAAATTGTTTCTTGAATGAAACTTTTGATTTTAAATGACTCAAAGGAGGTGGGATATTATTCCAACATTTAGTTGCTAGGTAGCGGAAACTACCAGTGAAAGCTACAGTTTTATGAGAATAAGTCATCAGTACAGATCGTGTTGACCTGGTGCCATAACGAGTATGAAAAGGTGATTGTTTCAACTTAGAGAACAAGTATTCAGGTTTTTTGAACTTTATGACATCAAACATAAGACTTGCAAGATGTAGATGTCTACGTGAGGTCATGTTCAGTTCAGCAGCTTTGTTCAGGTACGGTGTTATGTGACTTCTTGGCGGTATTGTGTAGCAGAAGCGTACACATGCATTTTGAACCCTCTGAATTAGACGACGACTCTTTGACTGTAAACGCGCACCGTAAACAATGTCTCCGTAGTTTAGCTTTGAGAGAATTATCGATTCACACAGTGTAATCCGCACTTTTTCACTGAGAAAACCGCGAATGCGATACAGTACCTTTAGACGATAAAAACATGATCTGACTAAGCTTATGACATGATTTTCGAAACGTAAATGGCTATCTAGTGTAATCCCCAGATTTTTTGCTTCATTTACTCGCTCAATTATGGTTTTATCAATTTTGACGATTGGATTCCCTGCTAATACTTTTGTTAGTTGATGTTTCGTTCCAAAAACCATAAATTTTGTCTTTTTGGCATTAAGTATCAAACCGTTACGACTAGCCCAGTTAGCTACATTTTGCAGGTCCTCATTTATTCTTAATATGACACTGTCTACATTGTGAGGATGTGATGAAAGATACAGTTGAACATCGTCAGCGTAAAGGTGATATCGACAATGCTTGATGGCATTAATTACGTCAGCGCTATAGATAATGAAAAGTAATGGCCCAAGTATCGAGCCCTGCGGAACACCACGGCTCAAAGGCTTCGGGTCAGAAATCAACATGGTGCCATCCTCTCTCAATAACTTAACAGACTGTGTACGGTTTCCAAGGTACACTGCTGCTCCTTCACACACTTACTCGGCGCCATCGAATCGTAATTATCTTGACCTATCCATAGTTTTGGCTGCAAATTACAGTTACATAAATTCAAATGCTTATAATTATTAAAAAGGTTACTATCAGAAATGCTTTGAATAGGTAAATTTAGTCGAGACATTTTCCTAGCGCGCAAGTTAAAGGTATCACTCGTACTATTCAAAATATCAAAATCAATTATTTCACTATGGCACACTAGCGCTACGCGCGCGCAACGTTGTGTGCTCACCTATAAGTCCCACTTGATCAGCCAGGTCGGCCGCCATCAGAGACACAGTCTCGCCGTTGTCTAAAAGCGCATGAGCATGTTTTCTACCAGCCGGGCCAACTACGGTCACCGGTACTACCTTTAGTAAAACTTTCCGACACAGGGACTCGACCACATTGTTGACTGCCTGATCAGGCGTGCAATCCTCCTTCTCAGACTGATGGCTGCTCTGCTTCGGCTGGACCCAGTGTAAAAGGCGGTGGTGCGGCTGCACGCAGCCCTCGACGTCGCAGTTTGGAGCGACGCATTCCGACGACGACGGCTCGTTATGACGTTCGCCAAGACATCTAAAACAGATCTTATTAGTTCAGACGAAACGCCAGCGATCTTTACGCATGGCACGCTTGAATTTTACGCAGTCTTCTAATGCGTATGACGGTTTGCGACAAAACTTGCGCTTTGGTGATACTGACGCAGTAGTGCTACTCTTCGCGCATAAAAATACAGCTTGACTCTTTGCCGGTTCAGAAAATCATTTTACCTTATGCTCTGTTTGACTATGTATATAGCTCACTCCTGAAGAGGTTATTTTTGTCGCCTCTTTGTACAAAAAGGTTGAGAGCATTTCAAGCTTAGGTATATAGACTTGACATTCTTACAGCTGTATGAGTAATCAGCCCATTTTGTAATGAAACAAAGTAACTTCGAGATGACCGTAATGACTTGCTCCGGAATTCTTTACCCTTATAACGAAGTTGACAATCTCTCCGTGGTAGTTCTGAGGAAGTGGTGTTAACTTTTTAAGTTGCATTGAAATTTTTCGCATTATATTTTCCGGCCTGCCAAATCTCAGTTCAAGGGTCTCCATAATCTTATTAGGTGAAGTGGCGGAAATAAATAATGAGCTGGTAGCTTCTTTGGCGTCGCCACGAAGGCACCTCCTTAGACGCCAAACGTTCTCAGTATCTGTGAAGCTGCAAAGCCGTGTTGATTCATTGAACGCTTCTTTGAAATGTAACCAATCCATGGGGTCCCCGCAGAATAAAGGCAAGTCTTTAGATGTTGCTAATCGTGAAAGGAGCTGCTGATCCGTAGAGAGGTTGCGGTTTTAATGACGCTACGTTGATCGCGTCACGTAAAGCATCTGCCAGCTTATCTATGTCAGTCTGCTTCTCAGACGGACATTGCGATACGGATTGCTCTCTCATACTGCCATCTAGCCATTCGTTTATTCTTTGGCTATTATAGTGACGCGAGCTTTGAAGATCAGCTATGTCAGCATCTAACTTTTTTCTGAACTAATTCTTTCTCTATATTAGTTCTAACCTGTGACGCCTTCCCCTTCGCCTTTGCTGCGGCTTGTGCGGCTTTCGCTTGTGCTTCGAAGGCTTCCAAATCTACTCTAGCCTTCTCTTGTGCGGCCTCAAACTCCAGCCGGTTTCTCCGCGCTAGCGAAGAGGATGTAGACTTCACTGATGTTATATGTTTACTCTTCTCACGTATAATTGTAGCGTGAGCGTCGTGTGCACTTTTTTGTTTGCGCATATTTTCTTGTGTAGCCGCCTGCTCCCGCCTCGTAGAGCTCCGTGTCTTACAAGAAGCTGATGGTGTACGAAGAAACGGCATCTCTGCTTATCAGGTTTGGAAAATACCGCTTGTGATCCGTGGCTCGAAAGACCAATTTGTAGCCGTTGCAGATCGCATCTGTTCCTATTAAAATGCATGACTCGTGTAATGTCAACCTCTACGAGGATATTATCCCATCACAGTCTTTGCAGTTAGTCAGACTACCTATTAACACTACAGATGGTGAAGTTCTAGTACCTAACCAAATGATGTGTGGCTGCCTAATTTCTGACTGCTTGACGGAAGTAAAGAATAATCGCAGATGGGTCGAAGTTACTACCCCTACACCTAATGACTTAATGTTTTCTATGGACCACCCTGTATCCGCATTTCAGTATCGATTTTGAGCGTAGTTATTGTACTGATTTGTCAGAACGCGCTGGACAAGTTTTACCTAAACTTCGTACTGAACATTTATTAAATCCAAAAGAGCTAGCTAATTTAAGAACATTATTGTGAGCGTTACGCAGATGTGTTCTATATTTAAGGTGAAGCGTTAATCTTTACCAACAAGATAAAACACAGCATTAAAGCCACGGATGAAGCTCCTGTGTATACTAAAAGCCACAGATACCTGTACGTTCATAGATAGGAAGTTAAAGATCAGATTGCTAAAATGCTAGAACAAAATATTATACATCCATGTGATTCTGCATGGAACTCACCTATTTGGGTAGTCCTCAAAAAAGCCGATGCTTCAGGCAAAACTAAATGGCGCTTGGTAATTGACATGAGCAAGGTTAACGGGAAAACGATTGATGACAAGTATACCATCCCTAACATCACAGATATACTAGACAAGTTAGGCAAGTGCCAATACTTCACGACCCTAGATTTAGCTGGTGGATTTTATCAGGTAGAGATGAACCCTCAGAAAATACATAAAACCGCGTTTAATGTGGTAAATGGGCATTATGAGTTTTTAAGGATGCCCATTAGTTTAAAGAATACTCCATCAAGTTTTCAAAGTACGTATGTATATCTTCACGCCAGGTCCCTTGCGAGATAGGCAGAGAGAAGCGAAAGAGAAAAATAACACAAATTATCCCGCGTGAAATTTAATAACGAGATAGCCGATTCAATTGCAGTAAATCTATCCGAGAAAGACCCTCTTGATGATTCTAGAACCATAACAGTACCGGAAGGTGCAGATGTTTCTGGAACCATCACGGCTGATACACAGAAGATTCCATCTTGGATCTTCCTTAAATGAGTTCGCAAAACAGATAGTTTTGACCGTAGTTGGCGAAATTATATCTTGACGAGCTCGGTGGCTCAGTCGTGAATGACGCGAACGCTCGCACGCACCAACGCTCGTGGGTTCTTTTCACACACAAGACAAACATTTGTGTGCATGAACATGTCTGTTTATCATGGTCTGAATGTCTTAAAAGAGGTAGGGTGCATCCAAGCAGCCCGTCTGGGGAAGTACCTCCACCTCACAGAAAACCGCAGCTAAATAACAACTCCCTAGAGGGTTGTTGTGTTCCTGCGTGTGAGTGAGGTCACCAGTAAGCTCCTAAGAGGTTGCTGTGTAAGTAGCAGAGGTGGCATCACGTGAGTGATACTTAATATATTACAAGCGTTAGTAGGCTACGTAACTGGTTTACATCAGGTGCGACGTATGCTTCCCGACGTTGTATAAAAAAGAAATAAAGGCAACACAGTCGCTACGAAATTATTTGATACTCATTCGAGATTTTCTATGCAAACTTCAGAATCCAGCCTTCAAGATGACGATGTTAACGTGATACGTAAATATTAGCACCCCAAAATTGAAAGTGGTCTATTAATTAACCCACCTACAACTATGTACTCAACAATACCAATTATTCTGCGTACCTTCAAAAAATCAGCCATGAGCATTGCATTAGTTAAAAAGGAGTTAGATAATTCTCTTATAATATCAATTGTCATTTTTATTTTTTATTAAATAATTTTACCTCCGGCCACCACCCGCGTTATTCTCGAATACGCTTTGGAGTGGCAGCGTGTGGCGCTTGGATGTACTATTTGAAGATTTTAACGAAAACTATCTCCGTAACGGCGATACTGTAGGATCCCAATGAATACGTGACGCTAGTTGACAATCTTTATTACTACCACTTGCTTATACAGGCGATGGTGCTCACATAGATAATATGTTGCTAAGTTCACTTGTGAAGTTAGATTTTATAACTCCATTAGTTTGTAACAATTATGTGTGGCGGCAGAGCAGACGGCGTGTGTTCGAGTAGTTGCAGGCCAAAAACCAGGGAGTCAATAATTAGTCTGTTGTTTAAGTCTATAGATAATAGAAAGAAAGAGCGCCACCTGATTTAACCTAAACCAATCAGGAAGATAAGACAAAGTAATGCACAAATTTATTTAAGACTGCCAACAAAAACAAAATATGAATTGCTACCTACTAACAATGTATACGGTGCACGCACTTTCGAGTATATACTACCTAACTTAATGAATGAGTTACCAGACGAAATACATAGTCAAGTTATACAAGTAAAAAGACATGCACACTTATACAAAACACTACAAAGATACTACATAAATAGATGACAGGTGTTCTAGAATAAGAGGAGTTCTTAACACTCAATGTGTTAAGAACTCCTCTTATTTTAGATACGAGTAATATTTTGCATGAAGAACTTCTTGGTTACTTCATGCAGATCATCATTTTCAACTAATGGAAATCTACTGGTGCACGGATGTCCACTGTTTTGGTTTTCGACGTTTGTTTTTATTGTTCTTTTCAATAATGTAAGTGACTCATCAACCACAGATAAGCTATGCATAGCTTGAGAAGGTTGATAGATATGTATAAAAGAGTAATATATATAATGTATTAAGCAATAAACAAAAAAAAATATGTTTCCTATTAATTATGTCTGGAAGCGATTGTAAAGTATAAATACATGAATATATTCTCTTTATATAAATTTGTGCATTACTTTGTCTTATCTTCCTGATTGGTTTAGGTTAAATCAGGTGGCGCTCTTTCTTTCTATTATCTATAGACTTAAACAACAGACTAATTATTGACTCCCTGGTTTTTGGCCTGCAACTACTCGAACACACGCCGTCTGCTCTGCCGCCACACACATAATTGTTACAAACTAATGGAGTTATAAAATCTAACTTCACAAGTGAACTTAGCAACATATTATCTATGTGAGCACCATCGCCTGTATAAGCAAGTGGTAGTAATAAAGATTGTCAACTAGCGTCACGTATTCATTGGGATCCTACAGTATCGCCGTTACGGAGATAGTTTTCGTTAAAATCTTCAAATAGTACATCCAAGTGCCACACGCTGCCACTCCAAAGCGTATTCGAGAATAACGCGGGTGGTGGCCGGAGGTAAAATTATTTAATCTATCTATCTATCTATAACTTCACGCCAAATCCCTTGCGGGGTAGGCAGAGAGAACCGAGCGCCACGTGACTCGATCCTTACATATCTCACTCGCTTCTTTAACATTCATTGCTCTTCTCATGCACGCTCGCCGATTTCTAGGGCTCCTGACATCACCTTCTGATAGAACATGACCAATTTGGTCATGGTAGGTAAGTCTTGGCCTTCCCCGGTTCCTACATCCTTCCACTTTTGCATTGTATATCTGCTTCGTCATTCTTTCATCTTGCATTCTTTCTACATGCCCGAACCATCGGAGCATGCCTCTTCTTATTTTAACACCGACGCTCTCTTTCAGACCAACTCTATTTCTAACATCATCATTGCGAATACGGTCTACAAGCCTTACGCCACAAATTTTGCGCAGCGCTCGCATTTCAACCGCGTTTATTCTACTTTCATGCTCTTTCTGCCATACCCAACTCTCGCTTCCATAAGTTAGCGTTGGGACCAACACTGCATTGTGTATAGCGAGTTGTGCCTTCTGGCTCAGGATTTTACTGCCAAGAAGTTTCCCCAATGCTCCATTCACACTATTCCCAGCACTCACTCGTCTTTCCACATCTGCGGTGTACCTTCCATCCCTGCTGAAAGCGCATCCAAGATATACAAACTCATCCACTTGTTCCAGCACTTCATCATCAATCGTAATCCTTACATTAGTTCTGGATTCTTCTCTTTCAAATACCATTATCTTTGTTTTCTTCGCATTCAGTAGTAAGCCTTTCTCCATACAGTCGTCTTTCATCGCTGTGACCAGTGTTTGCAGTTTAGATGGTGTATCTGCTAATAGCACGGCATCGTCTGCATACAGCAGACAGTTCACCACTTGGTCACCCATGCGCAATCCCACATTCGTTGACTTATTCTCTGCAGACAACTATCGAGATACAGGATAAACAGCCTAGCAGATAGCATGCAACCCTGTTTGACACCAATTTTGACATCAAACCAGGGTGACATGCTACCGTCTATCCGCACACATGCTGAGCAATCCTTGTAAGTGGACTGCACAGCACGGAGCAGTGAACCGTCAATCCCATATCTCGGCAATATGTCCCACAGTTCCTTTCGCACAACCCTATCAAAGGCTTTCTCAAGATCCACAAAACCGCAGAAAACCTTCCGGTCTATGGCCAGATGCTTCTCTACGATATTGCGGAGCGAGAAAACTTGATCCGTACATCCCCTTCCATTTCGGAAACCTCCTTGTGCGTCCCACAGCATTTCATCGGATTTCACCCTCATTCTCCTTTCAATCACATTTCCATATACTTTTGCTGCTAAGCTGATCAAACTGATGGCCCTATAGTTGGCGCAGTCCATGCGTGATCCCTTGCCTTTATACAAGGGCACGATGACTGCGCGTCTCCAGTCCATTGGGACCCTTCCAGTTCTCCAGCATAGGTTGCATAGGTACCAGAAGGCGTCCCGGACGTAAGTGCCACCTAATTTGATCATCTCAGCTGTGATCAGATCAATTCCCGCTGATTTTCCATTTTTCAAGCTTCGTATCGACCATTCGATCTCATCCATAGTTATGCCTTCGTCGGACGCCGTCAACGTGGAGTAAGCATCCGACTCACTCTCATTGCCAGCGTCCGAGGCATACTCATACATTTCCTCAAAATATTCACTCCACCGTTCTAACACTTCCTGAGTGTTCGCAAGAATGACACCAGCTTTAGACTTTATCTTATCCATTCTGGATGCCGACGAACCACTCCGAGACTTCTTTACCTCTCTCCAAAAGAGTTTGGTATTTGCCTCGAAGTTTTTCGTCAGCCTCTCTTCCTCATTCATAATTTGTCTTTCACGCTTCTCTTTCACTAAAGCCTTGGTTTCATTCTTGCATAGACGGTACATTTCTTTCTTCTTTTCTCTCATATTTTCATTTAAAGGCAAAGATGATACGTAATCCAGCCACGCTTTCCTCTTTCTTGCTACGGAGGATTCAACCTCCGCATCCCACCAGGCATCTCCTTTCGCTGTTTTACGTCTCTTTGCGCATCCACAAGCTTCTTTTGCACTATCCACCATACTTTCTTTCAAAACTTTCCAACAATCATCCACATCTGAGTCGGAGAGGCTTGCATTTGCAAGTCTCTCACTTACCAGATGCACATACATTCTCCTTACACTTTCATCTTGCAATTTTTCGCTCATTATCCTTTCATGATCTCCGAAAGGGATACGCACTCGCCAGTGCCTCCACTTCCTAAAAAGGCCCACAAACCGGCTTACCACCAGGTAGTGGTCCGTCTCAAGAGTGGGGCCTCTAAAGGCTCTTGTATCCATTAAAACATTTCGGAGACGTCTATCTATTAAAATCAAATCAATCACACTTTTTTGATCATTCCTTCTCCATGTATACGTGTGAATATCCTTATGATGAAATAAAGTATTCGACACGAGGAGGCCTCGTTCCATACATAAATCTAGTATTGACTTACCTGCTTCGTTCACTCTCTTATCTCCATACGGACCAAGAACAGCTTCATAGCTGTATCGCTTGGTCCCAACCCATCCATTCAAGTCTCCACATATAATCACTCTTTCATTCCCTTCAGCTAAGTCCAGAACATCCCTCACAGACTCCCAAAACTTCTCCAGTTCTTGAGCACACGCTGAGCTTACGGGAGCGTATGCTGCAACCAAAAATACTCGCGTGATGCCCAGTTTAATACGAACCCAGAGAAGTCTAGGCCCTACCAAACAGTAATCTCTTACACCAGTGGCTAAGCGAGAGGAGAGTACGACACCTACACCAGCACTGGCATGATCGTCCCGGTCTACCCCAGACCATAGGGCCATCATACCACCGGGCAGATCATCGGTGTCGCTCCCCTTGCGCTTAGTCTCTGTCACACATAAAGCATCCAAACGTCTATCATTCATTACGTCTATCAGTTCATTCGTCTTATCTTTCAATCCACCTCTCACATTCCACGTGCCTATGCGGCACTCGGCTCCCCTCGTCCCGCCGGAATTGGCGCTGCGTGGTGGGTGGCGGCCCCCACCGCCGCATGCAGCTATATTCGCACCGACGGGGGCGGATCGGTGCGCGTCGCCTACGGGGGACGCCCTAATCCGCACGTCGGTGCGCTCTTGGTCCAGAATTGCAATCGACTGATTGGCAGGGGTCGCGAACGAGCACGCTTCTGGCACATGACCCCCGACTAACGAAAATTATTTAATAAAAAATAAAAATGACAATTTATATTATAAGAGAATTATCTTACTCCTTTTTAACTAATGATTGCTCATGGCTGATTTTTTGAAGGTACGCTGAATAATTGGTATTATTGAGTACATAGTTGTAGGTGGGTTAATTAATAGACCACTTTCAATTTTGGGGTGCTAATATTTACGTATCACGTTAACAACGTCATCTTGAAGGCTGGATTCTGAAGTTTGCATAGAAAATCTCGAATGAGTATCAAATAATTTCGTAGCGACTGTGTTGCCTTTATTTCTTTTTTATACAACGTCGGGAAGCATACGTCGCACCTGATGTAAACCAGTTACGTAGCCTACTAACGCTTGTAATATATTAAGTATCACTCACGTGATGCCACCTCTGCTACTTACACAGCAACCTCTTAGGAGCTTACTGGTAACCTCACTCACACGCAGGAACACAACAACCCTCTAGGGAGTTGTTATTTAGCTGCGGTTTTCTGTGAGGTGGAGGTACTTCCCCAGACGGGCTGCTTGGATGCACCCTACCTCTTTTAAGACATTCAGACCATGATAAACAGACATGTTCATGCACACAAATGTTTGTCTTGTGTGTGAAAAGAACCCACGAGCGTTGGTGCGTGCGAGCGTTCGCGTCATTCACGACTGAGCCACCGAACTCGTTAAGATATAATATCGCCAACTACGGTCAAAACTATCTGTTTAGCGAACTCATTTAAGGAAGATCCAAGATGGAATCTTCTGTGTATCAGCAGTGATGGTTCCAGAATCATCTGCACCTTCCGGTACTGTTATGGTTCTAGAATCATCAAGAGGGTCTTTCTCGGATAGATTTACTGTAATTGAATCAGCTATCTCGTTATTAAATTTCACGCGGGATAATTTGTGTTATTTTTCTCTTTCGCTTCTCTCTGCCTATCTCGCAAGGGACCTGGCGTGAAGATATACATACATACTTTGAAAAGTTGATGGAGTATTCTTTAAACTAATGGGCATCCTTAAAAACTCATAATGCCCATTTTCCACATTAAACGCGGTTTTATGTATTTCCTGAGGGTTCATCTCTACCTGATAAAATCCACCAGCTAAATCTAGGGTCGTGAAGTATTGGCACTTGCCTAACTTGTCTAGTACATCTGTGATGTTAGGGATGGTATACTTGTCATCAATCGTTTTCCCGTTAACCTTGCTCATGTCAATTACCAAGCGCCATTTAGTTTTGCCTGAAGCATCGGCTTTTTTGGGGACTACCCAAATAGGTGAGTTCCATGCAGAATCACATGGATGTATAATATTTTGTTCTAGCATTTTAGCAATCTGATCTTTAACTTCCTATCTAGGAACGTACGGGTATCTGTGGCTTTTAGTATACACAGGAGCTTCATCCGTGGATTTAATGCTGTGTTTTATCTTGTTGGTAAAGATTAAAGCTTCACCTTAAATATAGAACACATCTGCGTAACGCTCACAATAATGTTCTTAAATTAGCTAGCTCTTTTGGATTTAATAAATGTTCAGTACGAAGTTTAGGTAAAACTTGTCCAGCGCGTTCTGACAAATCAGTACAATAACTACGCTCATACTCGATACTGAAATGCGGATACAGGGTGGTCCATAGAAAAGATTAAGTCGTTAGGTGTAGGGTTAGTAACTTCGACCCATCTGCGATTATTCTTTACTTCCGTCAAGCAGTCAGAAATTAGGCAGAAATTAGGCATCATTTGGTTCGGTACTAGAACTTCACCATCTGTAGTGTTAATAGGTAGTCTGACTAACTGCAAAGACTGTGATGGGATAATATCCTCGTATAGGTTGGCATTACACGAGTCATGCATTTTAATAGGAACAGATGCGTTTCTTGTAGTCAGAATATTACTTTTTTGATTAACGTTAGAATCTCAACTATTTAACAAATCTAGCCTTATTATTATTAATTATATTCGTTTACAAGTTTCTTAACTTCTTTGATGGTCTCATCAAGTTGCATGAACGTTGATTACCTCGAATGGGTCACATTTCAATTGGATATGGCAGAAGTATTTTTCTACTGATTGTGGGCTTATGAAAGATTGATTATTAACACACACATAGACAAGTCGCCTATTTGATATTTTCCATACTGTGTAGTTTTCAGCGGCTATCTTGGAAAATTTAAGGCTATATTTAAAAACAACAGGAATAGAAGTTATAGATTATTTTTCACCTATCTAGAATCATATTATAGTATCTAGAATATAAGTAATAGTATATAGAATAGTAGCCCTCCTTACTAAATGCAAAAAGTATTTCTTAAAATAATTAATATCTTTCAAAAATAAAATTTGACAGTTTTAGGAATACTAACAATATGTCGTACATAATGATTTTGGAGTATTATTGATATATCCACGTCCACACTGAAAACCAATGCCTCAACCTGACTCGCATTATTGCCATAGCCCAACGGTGTACTAGAAGATCACCAGTCAAACAATCGTGGCTGGAACATAGTCATCGCTAATCATGTTGAAATCTTCCAGGTAAGTCGCAAGTATAGCACATGCTTCACCAACATTGAGAGAAGACAGACTATAAGTATATGCCTGTAATATTTATTAATACTATCGCATATACATTTAGTATTTATATTACGAGTTATAACTCACGAATCCATCGCTTTTTTCTGGCACCTTGTATATATAAACAGTATTCCACGAAGACGGTACTTACGCAATGGAATACTGAAGCGCGAAAAGGCACGTCATTCCTGGACTGAACACGAGAATACACAGTTCCAGCAGCTCCATTGTCTCCCCACATCTCAATGTGTAATTGAGATTTTCAGTATGGAGCTATACCGCAACACGAGATGATATTTGACACAGTTTCTCCGTCATTCAAAATACAGTTTGAAGAAAAGAAAATACCCAATAATCAGACTTTCTCTTCAGCGCTATAGGCCAACCTGCCCTCGGGTTTTCCTAGTTGTAGCTATGCTGAAAGTTTCCCTTAACAACCCGAGTGGGGAAACTCTACCACACAAACAACCGCAGCAAAATAACAAGAAACTGGAAATTTGTTGTATTCCTGAGGTTACGAGTGATCTCCCAACATTGTATAAAAAAATAGTCAAATGCGAGTCTGACTCGCTCGCTGAGGGTACGGTAAAAGTATATTTTCGCAAATTATTATCGCAAAAATATTTTTTTTTTTATGATATAACTACATATTTACGGTTTTCGGATTTCGTTCCGTTTTCCGAAGGGTTCCGTTTTGCCTTTTTCGGCACGGAACCCTAAAACTGAAACATTATCTCCTGATTTGAACTAGCTTTGACCTAGGATACCACAACATGAATCACCACTATTGAGATGGTTAGGTGGTTCACAGGATGAAAGTTAACAAAGCGAGGGAGCGATGTCAGAATCCGGAACAAAGAAATTTTACGGAGAACTAAAGTTTTTATATTTTTAAACAATATTGAAAATAAGGCATCCAGCCCATCTGAGCTTACTGGTAAGCTCACTCACACGCAGGAACAACTCTCCAGGGAGTCATTATTTAACTGATTTTTTCTGTGAGGTGGAGGTGCTCCCGAGAGGGACTGCTTTGATTGCCCTACCTCTTAAAAGCACATGCATGTTCATGCACACAAATGTTTGTCTACAGTGGAAATCGAACCCACGAGCGTTAGTGGCAAAGAAGCGTTACTAGTCACTGCACTACCGTACTCGTAAAAATATTCGTTTATTTATTTCATAAATAAACGAATATTTTTACGTTACTTTATTTATTCCTTAAATACATTATTGAACCTCATAGACAATATAAAACGCTTAACAAAGTTCACAACTATAACACCTTTCAATATAACAGTATTTTTGTACTAATATACTCGTAGGTACTCAAAATATGCTGAAAGAAGACTAACAAACGAATCAAATAGTTTCAACGAAACGTAGCCAATAAGTATTTAATAAATGTAGCCAATAGGCTACATGAATTTGATCCCTACAGCAGCGAAATAGGTCGATTTCCGGAGTTTTTGATAGATTAAGAAGGTGCATAGGTGTAGGTGCTCTCGTGATTGGAGCGTGGCCTGCCGCGGTCGTCCTCGTATTTCGTATTCCGATAGACAACTTATTCTTTACGTAAACATGATCTGATCTAATATGTTATTCACTAGTCCTCAAAGTTAGCAAACTAAAGAGATCCGATCTTATCGACTGAATAAGTAATGGAAAATGACAGAGGAAAGTCCTCGTGCAGGCTGCGAATAATGGGGCGTTAGATCTTGTATTCAAGTGTTCATAGGCTATGGTAATCACTTGACATCAGACGGGACCTATACGGGTTTTCTTCCCGACGTTGTATAAAAAAAGCAAATGGTTTTGTATTTGGGAGCTAAATATGTATTTAATACTCGTATTTGTCCAAAACAAAAGTCTATAAAGTCTAAAAGTCCAGGCGGTTTCGTTATTTAGTGGATAACTTTGGGCTCAATATCACTTCCTCGTAACATATTTCGATTTTTAGGGTTCCACGCATAAAATGTAAAATGAAATCCTTGTGATGTGAATCTATCCATCCATCAGACAGTCCATCCGTCAGTTGTTCGTCTACGATTTCCTTCTTTCCATTCATCTACGAAGATTGAAAAGGGAAAAATTGTACTAACTATAGTTGATAAAAGTTTATATAAATTTTATACATAAACCTTACTTTATATATAAAATGTATGTAAACTTACTATAACTACTATAAGATTACTACTATCTCTATCAAGTTCTCATCAAAAAACGTTGTCAAAACAGTCACAGTTTCACGATAGCAAGGCTGTCACAACACTCGATGTACGAGTTCAGCTCCTATTTGACCAGTTTAATTCCTGGTGATTGAAAATTCAAAAAAATTAAAAAAAAAAGATCATTTGCCTACAATGTCGGTGTAGATTAAAGCAAACGGCTGACTTTGCTACATAAAAGGGTCACAATGTGTGAGTATGAACATCGGAAGCGTAGATAAATTAACATTTTAATTGTGAACGTCAGCGTTTTCGGTGCGTGCGCCATCGCGTCGGCAGTGATCAGCGCCTGGAAAATCACTCTGGTGACATACAATCACGTGAGTGACGAGCCCTTAATCGGTTATTATAATTTTCGACGGTCCACTAACAGATGCGTTAAATTAACGCACAGCTTTGATGGTGCCTACTATGTAAATATCAGTGTAGTTAGCAACCTGACTTGCGTGGCATATGTTTTTGACCAGAAAGAAGATATAGGTTATCAATATGTAATTTCCGTTTTTCTATCTAAGTTTCCATTGGGCTGAATAGTTATGTTTAGAATACATTCCAGTATGAATAATTAACGTAAATACCCATTACTAAAACGAAGGTGCTGCCGAAGTCATCTAAGTACATTGCGAGTTCCAAAGCCGTCTACTTTCCACAATTTAACTAATTTAAAAATTACATATCGTAACCCAATCTCATTGTAATGAAATAGACGATAAGTCATTTTACAAAATTACTACCGATTTATTCAATATCCGATCGATAACGTAATTTGGCATGCCGTCATACATATGAAAAAATCTTTATATTCTTAAAAGTAGATACAAATTTGTGGTAATTCTGGGAGGTAACCGCGTATATAGTACGTAAAAGCTGTTTTTCTCTTTGTGTTGATATAATGCATGCATGCTTGCTGGTTGGTGGCTGTTATAGGTTTGTTTGATCTGTTTGATGTGTCTACGGATATCAATTATCTTGTACTCGTATATACAGACACGACTCCGACGACTGAGTATCTGTTTTGCGAGGCGGCTCGTTGTATAGGTACCAATGTAATGTAGTGTATCCCACTATTTCCGTCGAGCATACCTATTATCTGAGATATTGGGGAGGGTTTTCTGACTAGGTTACCTTCATTTGATTTTGCAAATTGCCTAGTCTCAGTAGAGCGTTTGTCTTGTAAGGTACCGAAATTTAGTCCTGGTTTACAATGATCAAAAGTTGCAAAAAAATTAAAGCAATGAATTCTTCGTCAAATAAATAAATATATTATCGGCACTAGGTATACGCTTATTTTGCTGCATCAATGTTAACGATATGCATCATGTCCTTAAATTGAGAATCTTATTAGTTCCAACAAGCCGGCGTAGCAAATGTTTCCGTGCCCTTCACGGAATGAGTATTTAATTATTATTATATTATTATTATTACATTACAAGTATTACTTATTCAAGAGTTTACAGATAACTTTTCTTCACCGGCACTCAACAAACCACCAACATGTTGTTATTTGGGGTTTGAGGTATTTTCCTTGGCAATCAAATTAAGCGCTGAGCACTGCTGCCTCTCTCGGTGGTTTTGCAATCCTGGCACATGCAAGTGAGTTTAGTTTGGGCTATGACTATTGCCAAACGACCTAGATTCTCGTGTTATAAGTATAGACCCGCGTAGAGTTTAGTCTTCAAGTTTTTCTTACATAGCCTAAACATTTCTGGTATGAAAAATTAAAATGTCAAAACGAGATATAACCTGTCAACTTATAAAACGGTATCAAATATTTTAGTTATGATGCTTGCGCAATGAACCGACAGGCGTGTTTTTAAAATTTCTATTATTCCTTCTCTATCGATATTAGAGCACAGCTACATCACTATTTTGATACATACCCAGAGTACGTAAACAAACAATTATACAAGTTATTGACTTCTATCTTTCAGGTAATACCACCAAATACTATGCCGATTCAGGAATAGTAAAATTAGTCTCTAGAAAATTTCAACATCAAAGTTAAAATGGGCTTGGATGCCAAATGGTTCAAGAAAACTTATGAAGATAGTCTTTTCTTCTATACTGCAGTCACTTTTCTAATAGTTATGGCGATATATGTAGGTACTAAGAACTGGAAAGGATTCACTACACCTGAGGAAGTCGACCTCGGATGTATACGAGCACCACACGGTCGTCGGAGACATACTCACGCCCACCATAGACGATACCAATATGATTATATCTCATAATTAAGAGAATAAAAATATTCTAGCAAAAAGAAAACGTTTATTGAAGAATGACGAAAACAAATGGGAGAAGATAACTAATTTAGATTTTTGACACATTCTTCATTAAAAATAATGAATGGAATAAATATATTAAGTATCTACATTCCGAGATATTTAATTTACGAAGAGAGCCAGCTGTAACGCTGTATTACAACCATAGTTATTTAAAAAAATTGAATATATATTTTGTTTGTAAATTTTACTTTGTTTTCCATAAATATTATATTATAGTAACTACTTACATGAATCCATGTAATGCTGATGAAGGGATTTTGAAGATTTGATGGTAAACAAAATATCCGGTAGAGCCGGGTATATTGCTTTCGGAACCGATTTTACACAAACGTACTTTGAAAGATCAAAGCTCAGTTGAATCGCGTATATGCTTTACTATTATAAAACAATACCAAGAATAACAAAGTATTGAGTAAAAACCACATCCAGATTTGTCGAATTCCCACCAGGAAATATAGTAGAGATAAGTGACTACAGAGTTTCCATTTATCCCTATCAATAGACCTAAATGTATGTTTTTTCTACTTATCCGGACCAGTAGGGATAGCTTGATAGGAATAGGTGTACCAAGGAAATTAAACAGTTATAAAATAAAAACTTAAAAAATATCGAAATCGACTTCTGTTGTCAACACTAGACGTCATTGTAAATATAAAATAACAATGTGAATGGGCGTTGAGTTAAAGTCGGTTTACCTTTTTTATTTAAAAACTTTTGTTTATTTGGTTGAAACGAAAAATATTTGTCCACATGAAAGCGCCAGTGTGACAACGCCTCATGTAAATAAAAGTCACAATCGGACAAAACGTCGTAGGTGGAAAAACATCCTCTATAGAGTTTTGGTCGAGTCAACTTTCTAAAATATAGACCTAAAAGTAAAACGTCATATATATTATGCTATTGATGAACGCAAATTGGTTTCTGAATATTGTGATTATACCTTCTTTACCATGTCCAATAGAGTTCTCATAACCAGAATTCAACAATTTTATTATATACAGCTTAGCCCGATACGTATTTTTAATACTACATCTAATGGGAAGCGGTTATCTTAGCATAATAATGTTTTCAGAAAGTAACCATCAGGAACAACTATTGAGCTGCTGTTAGGCAGCTGTGTAAATTGCAGTGACATTTCTTTTTAATCTGAACCTCATTTGCTTTTTTAACAGGGTACACCACGTGCAAGTGAGGTTACTTTTGTCCCTAAACATGATGATCGTGTCACCTACAGGACATCGTACTAAATTATATTAGCCTCTTCTTAAATATAAAAATAATGATTTCTAATTAAACACACGAGATTATGGGAAAACGTGTCACTTACTTTGAAAATCTCCTGGTTGCTTTAAGAGACAAAATGTAACTTTTTATAAAGGCCATCGTCCAGCAAACGCTAGGGCTAGTCTGATGTTAAACGTTGCAAACACAGGGAGACCCCCAAGAATGATGCTGTCCCGTCGAATTTTTCCACTTAAATCACCTAGGTGATTTTAAGTATACAAAACGGTGGGTGGTGAAAATTTAAGTATACTTTAAATCACCTTGAATATGAATGTAATATATGTTTAATTATTTTATTAAAAATAACTTATACATATCCACTTCAATATAATTTTGTAGGTAATCAAAATAAGAAAATGAACAAAACATGTGATTTATCACAGTTTTTCTAGAAATTAAATAAAACCAGCAACCAGCTATTTCTTACCTTATATTTTTCGCCTTTATCGCTCCCTCTTCAAAATCTGTTAAAAATTCTTAGGATTCCAATCTGGTATTTGTGATTTTATCATAGAATATAAAATGACATAGGCTTTTATAGGTTTTGTGGGTCATTAAAGCATAAATAAGAGGTGTTATTTCTGTATGTACTTCCTATGTCCCCATGTATACTTCTCCATGTATTTCGATAAGCTCGGTGACGCTGTGGCGAAACGCGCTGTTACGTTACTTTGACACCAACGCTCGTGGGTTCGAATCCCACACAGGACAAACATTTGTGTCGATGAACATGTCTGTTTGTCTTGGTATGGGTGTTTTTAAGAGAAATAGCATCAAAGCAGCCTGTCTGCAGAAGTACCGCCACCTCACAGAAAATCGCAGGTAAATAACACCTCCCTTGGGTTGTTGTGTTCCTGTGTCTAATTGAGGTTACCAGTAAACTCCTAAGGAGTTGCTGTGCTAGCAGCAGAGGCGGATCGCGCGATGGTACTTAATATATTGCGAGCGTTCATGGGCTGCAGTAACCGCTTTACTTTCAGGTGGGCCGTATGCTTGTATGCCTTCTGAAGTTGTATAAAAAAAATACTGTATACTGAATTGGAAAGGACAAATTTTGTTTGTTGTTGTCACATATTTTGTTCATTTTCTTATTTTCATTACCTACAAAGTTACATTGAAGTCCATATGTATAAGTTATTTTTAATAAAATAATTAAAAATATACTTATTACATTCATATCTAAGGTGATTAAAGTTTACTTAAAATATTAGTTTCTTACGGTCGTCTTTATTCACTCATGATATTTTAAAATCCGGGTGATTTAAGTCCACTTTTGTCCACCACTTCTCTGTTTAGTGTTTAGTATAGGTACTGAAATTACCTAGGTGGGTTATGTCGTAAAAGCGTCCCTTCAAGAACTTTCTTATAATGAATTCGCTGCCTGGGATACAACAATCCTCTACAGAATTATTATTTGGTTGCGGTCTTCTGTAAGGTGTAAATACTTCCTCAATCTAGGTAAGACACCTATAAGTATATTATACTGTTTTATGTTTAATAATACAATGTTATTGTTTACTAAGTTTAAAATTAAGGTAGACCATCAATAATATGCAAGTATTTATTCGTGAACTTTAATTTCACTGTCCAACAACAACAATTCTTTTTGTACAACTTTTAAATCTGCAAAGAACGCGATCTTGCTTTGATCTGTGTAATGGGCACTAGTTGAAGCCAAGCCATAGAGCTCGTTATTTTGTACCAACAAGTCGCCAGCGCGTACGGGGCACCGCGCCGACCCTTCGACACATATCATGTTTTTAAGGTTTAAAGTTTTAACTGACTTTAAAGTTTCAGGCTTTCCGGGGTCCGCAAAAGTCGCTGGTTGACGGGATAGAGTTTTATCGTGCCGCGTTGGCCTTCCAAAGATATTAGCTTCAGACTTCAAATCTAACTTGTTACCGATTCGAATAATACTGGCACAGTCAGCCATATTCTCAAATGTTGATAAAAGAACTAGGTGCTTTGATATGACACCGTCGTGGTAAACAGCTTCGATGATATTAACAGAGAAACCTTTCTTGCAACGCGGGCTGTAATACAGTAATGTAATGTAAGATGTTTGCTATTGAATTATAATTAAGTAGACTGCACCAAAATACCCTCACTATTTTAGATATTGGATTATTACAGATGAGGTCCGCATGCGAATCATAAAAGGCTGTGATAGCCCAGTAGACAAGGAAACGGCCAATTAACAAACCGGTCCCCGATTCGAATCCTGGCATGTACCACTAAATTCGTGTTTTCGTATTTATGTACATATTTTAATTATCACTCGGTCGGCGGTGAAGAAAAACATCGTGAGAAAACCTGCAAATCCAGGAAGTTATATTTCGAATGACGTGTGACCTAACCTAAGAAAGGATCTGGTTTTCCCTTTGCGTTGTGGAGGTCTGACGGCAGTCGCTCCATGTAAAAAATCAGTATCTTCGTCGTACCCTCAGACTTAGGCAGCGGACCCCGCCAATCCTAATGGATTGAGAAACGGGATAACGAAAAGAAAAAGAAGTTTAATATTGGCATACGTCCTTTCCTCCTTTCTTCACTACGGGGCGAGGAAGCGAAGCGGAGCGGAGTATTGCTAAGCGGAGTTACGGACTGGGTTTGTCTATTACAGCAGAGCGAGGGAATAAGCGAAACGTATGTGGTCTAAGGTACCGCTGTAATCTAGCCACAGCGGTACCTTAGACCATAACGGCACCTTCGTCCTCCACACGCGGCGGCACCCCGATGCCATTAAACCAGCCAGTAAACTAGTGTTCGCCCCAATGATCGAAATTCGACCATAGTCATAGAGAAATTTGAGGGAAACGTACAAGTTTGCATGTTCCTTTTTTTTATTGCCAGACAACACTAACTCTCGTCAAGAGCTACTAAACAAAATAAAAAAACTGAGAAAATCGGTTGACAAACAAATGCCTTGTCCTTGCCGTTTTGTTTCATATAAGTATAGGATGTTAGGAGCATTTTTTTGCCTTACGAGCCGCACGAGCGTTTATAACCTCGATCACTTGCAGGAACACAACATTTCTCCAGTGTATTTGCTACGTCTTCTGTACAGACTTCCCCAGACAAAGGTAACAATTAATAAAAACGTTTATGTACTAATTTTATTTTGACAGAGTGCGAGTGACTCCTTCGCTAATACGAATAAGTCGCTTGTACCTATTCCATTCACCTCCTCGTAATTGGACATCGGACTTTATTTACCTCAAATGCGGATTTATATGACATATATAGATATTTCTTACTCTGTTTGACTCCCCAACCGTAACCGAGTTGGTCCAGATTTCACGCACACTCCACTGGCCAATACAGAAGTTGTACTAACAACAGCACCCACACATAGCAACTCGTTATTAGTAGCCGAGTGTATTCGCGCGACAAATAGGTAATCTTCCATTTTGACGAAAGGACACTTCACATCGTATACTGTTACTTTATTAGCATCATACCCTCTATAATGCACCACAAAATTTATGACGACACACACTAAAATTGCAAGGAATATCGCTAACAGCATGGCGATTATACCAATCTTACTCGATGGTGTTCTGTCGTCCCAAGGAAGCGTAATAAAATTATATTTAAATAGGTATTCCTCGGTATAGGGATCCTCCTCAGCTGTTTTGTTGTTCTGATTAACGTCCTCCATGACTACGATTCGTGCAATTTATTTTATGATAATATTATCGTATTTGGAGTTTTAGTTGGTCATGAAATTAAAAATTCACTTTATTGACATATTTACATTAAGTCAACTCATTAGTCTGCAGGGCAACAAATAATGTTCTTTAAAATTGTGGCTTTTGAATCCTGCTCTTGTCTATAAACGTAGGTAAAGAGGACACGCGTGCGGCCCTAGTCACGTGTGGGACCCTATTAAGTAGTTCGTCTTCCCTTTAACGCGAAAGCAATTCAGGAAGTTTGACGCATGATAAGTATGGCGTTGTCGACTTCATTGACATCCATCATAGTCTTTTCAAGAAGTACATGTCTTTCTTGAGGAGCTCATTGGTTGTTTTGTGTGTATCTGTATAATCGAATAAATCAATGTCGTTCTTATCCTGTCTGTGGATAGGCTTAGTTGTTTCGAGTAACTCGGACGACACGTTAAGCCATCAGCCCTGGCTGTTTACGATAGACGGCAGTCATTAAGCTAACTAAAAGAGATAGAGAGTATCAAAGCAACACAAAAAAAAACAACACAGAGGGTTATTGTATTTGTCAGTACGGTTACCCGTAAGCTCCAGAAGCGTTACTGTGTTAGCAGCAAAGACAGCACCGCGCGAGCGATACTTCCGGAATTGCAAGCGTTTAGATGCTATATATAATTAGATAGTTACCTACAATAATAGGAAATCCTATTGGATTTTTTTGGCATTCAAAACCAATTTACCGGCATTATCAAATACTATAAGGGTATATACGTTCAAAAATAACTATATATCTATAACTTCACGCCAAATCCCTTACGGGGTAGGCAGAGAGAACCGAGCGCCACGTGACTCGATCCTTACATACCTCACTCACTTCTTTAACATTCATTGCTCTTTTTATGCACGCTCGCCTGTTTCTAGGGCTCCTGACGTCACCTCCAGATAGAACACGACCAATTTGATCATGGTAGGTAACTCTTGGCCTTCCTCGGCTCCTACATCCTTCCACTTTTGCATTGTATATCTGCTTCGTCATTCTTTCATCCTGCATTCTTTCTACATGTCCTCTCTTTCATACCAACTCTGCTTCTAACCTCATCATTGCGAATACGGTCTACAAGCGTTACGCCACAAATTTTGCGCAACGCTCGCATTTCAACCGCGTTTATCCTACTTTCATGCTCTCTCTCAGCCATACCCAGCTCTCGCTTCCATAAGTTAGCGTTGGGACCAGCACTGCATTGTGTATAGCCAGCTGCGCCTTCTGGCCCAGGTTTTTGCTGCCAAGAAGTTTTCCCAATGCTCCATTCACACTATTCCCAGCACTCACTCGCCTTTCCACATCTGCGGTGTACCTTCCATCCCTGCTCAAAGCGCATCCAAGATATACAAACTATCCACTTGTTCCAACACTTCATCTACCGTAATCCTTACATTGGTTCTGGTTTCTTCTCTTTCGCATTCAATAGTAAGCCTTCCTTCATACATTCATCTTTCATCATTGTGACCAGTGTTTGCAGTTCAGATGGTGTTTCTGCTAATAAGACGGCATCATCTGCGTACAGCAGACAGTTCACCACTCGGTCACCCATGCGTAATCCTACATTCGTCGATTTTATTCTCTGTAGACAACTATCGAGATACAGAATGAACAGCCTAGCAGACAACATGCAACCCTGTTTGATACCAATTTTAACATCAAACCAGGGTGACATGTTGCGATCTATTCGCACACATGCTGAGCAATCCTTGTAGGTGGACTGCACAGCACGGAGCAGTGAACCGTCAATCCCATATCTCGGCAATATGCACCACAGTTCCTTTCGCACAACCCTCAAATGCCTTCTCAAGATCCACAAAACCGCAGAAAACGTTCTGGTTTGTAGCCAGATGCTTCTCTACGATATTGCGGAGCGAGAAAACTTGATCCGTACATCCCCTTCCATTTCGGAATCCTCCCTGTGCCTCCCACAGCATTTCGTCAGATTTAACCCTCATTCTACTTTCAATTATCTTTTCATATACTTTTGCTGCTAAGCTGATCAAACTGATGGCCCTGTAGCTGGCGCAGTCCATGCGGGATCCCTTGCCTTTACACAAGGGTACGATGACTGCGCGTCCCCAGTCCATTGGGACCCTTCCATTTCTCCAGCATAGGTTGCATAAGTACCAGAAGGCGTCCCGGACGTAAGTGCCACCTAGTTTGATCATCTCAGCTGTGATCATATCAATTCCCGCAGACTTTCAATTTTTCAAACTTCGTATCGACCATTTAATCTCATCCATAGTTATACCTTCATCGGGCGCCGTCAACGTCAAAAATAACTACTATCTTAATACTATACTTTTTACTGTCTAATACTATTTATAACTATTAAATGCTAGTATAACAAATTTTATTTATACTCCGAAGATACTCGTATAATACAATACAGTCGTCGTCACGTTAAGTCGCGTTATATTTTACACCTAAAATCAAAGATTCTCAAACAAAACAAAACATTTTATACTTTCAGTATTATCTTTCGAAGAAATGTTGAAATGTGCGAGCTGTTCTAATGAAGCCAGAGATGTGGCCCAATGTAGTGTATGTACACGTTGTTTTGATTTCAACTGTGCATGCTTTACCGAAACGGGTTACCGTAAGCTTGGCGACAGAAGATCAAGGTAGATTTTTATGAAAGCAGCCCGTCTGGGGAAGTACCTCCACCTCACAGAAAACCGCAGCCAAATAACATTTCCCTAGAGAGTTGTTGTGTTCCTGCGTGTGAGTGAGGTCACCAGTAAGCTCCCAAGGAGTTGCTGTGTAAGCAGCAGAAGAGGCATCGCGCGAGTTATAATGAATATATCGCAAGCGTTAATAGGCTACAGTACCCGCTTTACATTAGGTGAGCCGTATGCATATATGTCTCCCGACGTAGTATAAAAAAGACATGAAAATTAATTTATGTTTCCCATTAATTGTGTCTGAAAGCGACTGTAAATAACAAATACATGAATACATTATCTTTATATAAGTTTGTGCTTCACTTTGTCTTACCGTCCTGTAGGTTTAGATTAAATCAGGTGGCGCTTTCTTCTTTCTTTTATCTGTTGTCTTTAAAACAGACTAACTATTGACTTCCTGGTTTTCGTCCTGCAAAAGTACTCGAACACACGCCCTACCCTGCTGCTCTGCCGCCCCACACACATAATTGTTTCAGATACATGTACGTGTGTGTGGGTCTCGAATTGCAAGATCCTCATTCGAGGAAAACCGGGGCATCCGCTATTCATATAGCTTCGGAGAACGATTTTAAAAAACTATATGTCATTGTATAATTTTAAACCTTTTTCTACTCCTATGTTACGAGCGAGTATTGCAAGGGTTTGAGAAACACTTGCTGCACTGGTAATTTCAATTGTTTTGTTCTATGGTAGGGACATGATGTCAGTGAAGCGCTCACTACGTTAGTTGAGTTACTACCTACTTTTTATTTACATTACTAAATTATGTAGTAATGTAAATAATTGTAGTATGTAGCCTACATACTACAAAACTTAATGATATTTGTACCTAATATTAAGAATAATTTAAATATATTTATATATATCAGTGGGAAGATTGCCACAAAATGTTTTGAAATTGCTACAAATACCGTGATGTTTTGTACACGATTCAATAATAAATGTACAGTCTGCGATTTCTATTGTTCTCATATCATTATGACCAATTTTATTTATTATGAATGCGTTACGGTTATTCTTGTGGACGTTTATTTTATGTATGTTATATGTACTTAAATGATGTGTGTATAACTAGCAGCCTTTTAACGTGGATAGAAAATAGTAACCTAAATAAATTTAATGTATCGATCTACTACATACATAATTTATTACCCTTGGTAAAAAATGTTACTTATAATAACAATAAATAATAACTTTATACTACGAATGCATTCAACACGTATACTTCACTTCGTATACTTTATGCCTATTTCTTGCTCATATAATGTGAAACCATACTTAAAAACTTTCCTTTTATATATATTTTTTAACTGCCATAATATAAATGTTGGTTTTGGTTGGATTTATAACTATATTCTACTGGTAGTGACCCGAAAATATCACATTTGTTATACTCATATGCGTTTGCGTTTTTACATATTTAATGTTACAATGGTAATAGTTAAAGACGGACAAAATATCACCAATACTTAACTGTGCTAGCAGGGAGAAGAGCCGAGTGTATTTACGGCCCGGGAAGAACTGAAACTAATTGATTTAGAAATTTTCCAAACCGCATTTATAAAATGATAGTAGCAAGCAACCCTTTACTTCGGTATCAGGATAAATTTACTTTATGGCTTGGATTAGCCAATTCGTAGACACATTTAAATGTACGTATATTCATTAAAATTGATCTTTTAAATTTTTGAATAGTCTCTCAAATGTAGTTTATCTTTTGTTGGGCAATAAAGCGAACAAGAATGGCACAAAACCCACAGTCCCTGATTCGTTTTGTTATACACCTGTAACTTTCTCGTTTTTTGAGAATCTGTCTTTTTAAGAATCTATCCTCATGAGAAAAAAAGGGTTGCAAATGCGGCAGATTTGGTCATATAACATCACAATGCAAGTCAAATCACCGCTGCTTTGTTTGTGTGAACCTCAGAACAGTGAATGTATTTCATGTCCAAGACAATCTCCTACGTGCTTTTTTGGGCAACTATACTGCCCAAGACTGTCTGACCGTCAAAAAGCTATAAATCCCAAATTGTCGCCGGAAAATGTGTCATACTTAGAAGTCTCTGCTAGGTTCCCTCAGTTAAGGCTACGTTGCAGATACTACGGGATACACTCCTACTTCACTCCCACCTCAATTACCTCGTCCGTCGTCCGTCACCTCAACATTCCCATGTCAATAATATGTCACAGTTATACTGTCCAATTTTTTTTATACAACGTTGGGAGGCATTCAAGCACAGCTCACCTGGTATAAAGCGGTGTAAAGTCAAAACCTGATGTAAATAAATTCAATTGTCGTCCTTCTATTCTGCAAGTCCACAGTATATGAGAATCGTGTTCATCGGGCGTTTGTCTTATAAAAACTCCAGTTTCTATTGTCTCAAATGAATGCGCGTCGTATAACCCGCCTAATATCAACAATCTGTTTGAACTTTTATTGTCCATATAAACGGTTCAGTGATACTGAACTTCAATGCGTTAATCTTCTTCTTCTTAGCGTTTTCCGTTTCCTAATCCATTAGGATCTGCGGAGTCCACTAAAGCTAACCTAAGCCTAAAGATTTGACAAATATACTGATGTTTACATGAAACGACTGCCGTCAAACCTGCACAACCCTGGGAGACAACCAGACTTTTCTTAGGTATGGTCACACGCCTTTCGGAATATAATTTCTTAGACGTTCGGGTTTCCTCACAATATTTTCCTTCATCGCCGAACTAGTGATATGTACACGGATTTAGTGGTACATGCCAGGATTCGAACGGGGGACCAGTTCCACTGGCCTAATACTGCTCTTTAATTCAATAGGTACGCTATTCGTCAAAACTTATTCCTATTACATATAACAATGCAATCAGTTCTATAATGGAAGTATCAGAACATCAAGTACAAGAAAGCCGACCTTGTGTTAGAAACAAATTATACCCTATTGTATTTACTTTTGGTGTCATCTACGATATGTGACTTTAATATAAAAAAAAATCTGGTGATTCTCCTCTCTGCGAAGACAGAAGTGGTGGAGATGCTGGAGGCTCCATCCTTGTCTTCAAATTTTCTACCAAAATCTTCTTCCTTCACTTTAACACTGTAACACTTTGGCTATCTGTGCGTTAAACGTGCGTAATATTAATACATCTGCATCAGGCAACCTGTACTCTGCTATTCATGAGTTCTAGTACAACAGGTTAGAGAATGTTTAGGCAACTGTATGAATCTCTTAGTACAGAATTATTTTATGTTTTAAGTTTCCGATATTCCGTTTCTACAGTTTTTGTAGAGTTACGAACAAGCGATGCCGCTGATGTTGCAAGTGTCCCCATGCTACAATATTTTTTTACCATCGGGCAGGTCATACAAACGCAAAGACAAACAAAGTATATTATACATATATAATCAACATGTAAAATTTGATATTGAGTCATTTTGCATCTGTTTATTATGTACAGATCACAAGGTATTTTATCAAAGAACTACCACGACTTGACGAACCGAACTTAAGTATCATCATGTTTTTACTGTATTGTCATTGTCGTTGGTATTAAAAATTTACTACCAGTTTTGGCATATAGTGAATGTTTAAATAGTTAATAAAAATAGTATTCGCCTCAATTGATGGATTGGATTGGATGGAAAATGATTATTAAAATTTGGGGAAAGAATTTTATAAAATTCGTATAATTTGTATAATAATTTCTTCTTCTGCGATTCCAACATGTTTTTATTGACGACACTCATGCTCGCCAATAGCTACTAAATAATAAGCAAAAAAGGAAATCGATTGATAAACAATCGAGATAACTCTTGTCATCTTTGTCTATTTCAATATACCTACATTACGAAGGTCGAAATTATGAATGCGTAACTAGTTTATATATATAAACCACTACGATGGTAAACAAGCATACGGCCTGCCCAGTGTTAAACAGTCACCGCAGCACACGAACATTTGCAACACCAGGAGTGTCACTAATACTTTGCCGATACCCTCTAAAAAGCTTCTTCACGCCTTTCTTGAAGAACCCTATGATAGTCCCTTGCGAAAACCTCGACTGGGAGTTCATTCCACAACTTGAGAGTTCTCGGATGAAAAATTCTACAACCGGTAGAACACAAAAGGAGGCAAAATCTGTCCTTGGGCTCAATACCGTGAGTGAGCTTTGTCTTTTGAAATACTCTTTTGCTCTATTCAGCACACCAAGTTTCTTGGACACTAGCTTGACCTTCTCCTCCAAGTGACTTTGATATTGAATATCATTGGAGATATCGACACCGAGCATCCTAATGGTTTGAAGATGGTAAAAAGTGTGTTCTGGAATTCAGGAACCAAAGCGAATGGAGTTTTCTTGGCGGTTAACTCGCAGATTTGTGTCTCCATAGATTAAATTAGACCAAGTTAAGCCGCCACCAGTCAGATACTTTACATAAAGTACCCTCAAATTCAGACACAAGTTTGTCGTGACATTCCTTAAATGTTTAACATTTTCAGCTGTATTTGTTAAAATATCTCTAAAACCTGCATATGGAAAACAAGATAGTAATAGGAACGTGAAACCAGTTGTTTGAGACAAATGATTGTGAAACAGAATTCCCACTTTGCATAGGTAAATAAAAACTTGGAATGTTAAAACTTTGTTGTCGGATAACGCTATATTTGATAAAAATCAGCAGACTGAAATGTTAGGACCAAAAACTTCCAACTTGTCAAGTTTTTTCTTATCTTTTCGTGAAACAAATTGACAGATTTCCCTGTTTACGTGTAGTGAAAGTTGAAAATTGAATTATATTTGATTAAAATTGGCATGCAGCATCAGCCAACTGAAATGTCAGTGTCAATTAATTCCAACTAACACGTTTAATTTTGTTATTTAAAACAGGTTTCGAAATAAAAAATGCCAAATTTGATTACCTATGCAACTGCAATGAAGTTCTGGAATTTGATGTATTTATTAGTAATACGCTAGTACTAATATCAACTGGTGTGCAGATTTTTATATTGACAGATTGAAATATACTATATGGAACTTCTCTGTGCCTACTGTAACAGTTAATATACGACAACCACTTAAACCGTGGATTTCAAAAGGAATAATTAAATCACTACCCGAACGTGACAGAATAGGTATATAAATGTCTAAAACAGTCGCATAACGAGAAATTAAAATCATATTATAATAGGTACTTACTGCAACTGGTGTAATTAAATAGTCAAATTACTCAAACAAAAATATTATAGAAGAATTTAAGTAATAAGAGGCAAAAGTCAATTGAATTTCTAGACATTAAAAATAATCTCTCTGAATCATTTAATAAAGTTAAGTCTTCTTTACTGCTACAGGTGAAGAAGTGGCCAATTCCACACCTAAGAAATTGAATGCAACGGAATTTGGGCTGGCAAGAAAAGCACGTGCTAATAAAAGTAACACTCCGTCCTCCTCCATGTCAATGGTTTTAACAGATACGTATGAAGTTGACTCAGTATTATCTAAGCTGAAATCAAGATGTGCTCACGGCTCAGATAGCATTTCAAAATCTCATATTATTGAACAAATTATGTACGTAATTTTAGCTCCACGTGTGGATTTTTCGCCGATATTTTTAAAAGAAAGAGCAGTTGTGGCCTTTAAATCAGGTGATGCTAAGTTCTATCTAAAATGTACGTAAATAAGTCAAATTGTAGGTAAGGTAACGTTAAACCATGCCGTTAATTCCGAGGTAGTTTGACTCGGATCGGCTTCCACATTCTCCTTCAATTCAGTGTTATTGACGCTGTCTTCCACGTGGTTCGTTCTTCAAGTCGAAGTTTCCATTACGAAAGCGTTTAAACCAAAAATGCACGGTGCGTTCATTAGCAATCTCCTCTCCAAACGCAGCATTGATTTTGCAAGCCGTTTCTGCCGCGTTACTTCCGCGTCGGGACTCGTATTCAAAAATAACTCGGATTTTCGATGTATCCATCTTTCCCGTCTAAGCTGAATAAAAAAACTATCGAAATTCGAAAATCAAATGTTGCAGGTTTTTTAAAAGAAAAGCCTTATTATAAGTATCATGTGAAAAAAGCTTCACTCGAAAATCTCACACCATTAAAGTTAATGTCAATTCAAAGTATTTATTACTACCATAACCAAATTGGTCGTGTTTTATCAGAAGGTTTTTTTCGGTTCTCTCTGCCTACCCCGCAAGGGATTTGGCGTGAAGTTATAGATAGATATATAGATTATCATAAGGTGATGTTATGAGTCCCTAATACCAACTGCGTAAAAGAAGAAGGAGAAGAAGTTGTCAAAGGTGTTTAAATTGTCAAAACTTTATCTGTCAAAAACATGTTTTCGTTTCCTTAATTTGTTCTGCTTAAACTTTCGTAAGAGTTTTTATTGTGAAAATTAATAAATAAACAACACCAAGTGTTCTGTGCATAAATTTAATGCAATAATAAGTTTATATTAAAATGCCTACAGTCATATTATTAGACGTTTCCTTGTCAATGTCCCGACCGGTACCAACTTCGGATACTACCGAAAATCACACACGGTTATCAATAGCTTCTATGTCAATAAACACATTTTTAGATTATTTATGTATACATGCTAAGTTGGAATATGTGGCTTTAATAACGTTCTCATCATCTTATGAAGGTAAACTATGGTTTTAATACGGTTTAGTGACCCTTACTTACCTTCTTGCGACTTTTATAATTTATAAAACATTATCTTCTGCGAACTTTACTATTTGCCTGACATACCAACTTATAAGCAAGATGCTGTGAGAATCTCCCACCGTTTATCTGAAATATATTCCCTATCTCTTACTAATACCCTTGGTATGTGGAGGTACCGAAACAATTCTGATTACCTAAACAAATTTTTATCATCGAAAGTGTATACATACATCATATAGAACAAATTGTCATTACCAGTGATTTATTAGTTTACTGATTCCTTATTTTTAACAGCAAATCCCAACACCCCTTGGTTTTTGTACATGTTTTTTGATGATCTCATGATTAAATTGCTGGCAATGGATAGCATTGAGGCATGATGAACATGAAAATATTTTCATGTTCATCATGCCTGTTCGTCATGATTTGAATGTTTCCATCTATGATGAGTAAGTTTAGCAGTTGTCTAGTATATACTTTGTTCAGAGAGTCACCTTCAACTTGGTTTAATTTAGTGCTAGTTATCCTTACTCAAATTTTCTTGGAAACATTTATTTCTTTATATTAATTTAAGCTCTTTTTAGACTTTATTACATTTTTTTTCTAATTACCAGTAGATAAATATGATTTTTAGCTTTTACTCATTCTATTATTTTTCTCACATTTGTATTGACATGATCATTACAAATAGTTTGAAATTCTACGAATAGGAAATCTTTATGAAATGTTTATGGTCAATCCATTACTAAAGTTATTATTATTTTAAGCTGTTTCTATTTATTTAATATTATTATAAGGTGTGAAGTGTGGCATGGGATTGTTATTATTCTATTCCAAAATTATGCAGAAAAAAGTGCCATTTAGTGTGATTTATATCTGGGAAAGAGGTCATGTCTCTATACCTTATGTAAAGATTGATGAAATAAAAACCAGAAGTTGTCTCTCTGTAGTATATTTAAAACTAATTATTTGATATGTGACATCTCAGTAAATTCAATACAAGATTGCAATTAACTTAAAATATATATATGTAAATATATTTCTAGGTTGTAGGGGCAGCAGTTATTTTATGTTAAAAATCAATATCTGTGCTAAATTGTTTGTAGATAGTGGACCCTGCCAATTGTAAGGGATTAAGAAACAGGATAATGCTAGGAAGAAGATATAAATATATTTCTGGAAATAAGTATCTAGGAAATGGCTATAAAGATTTGTGTTCCAAGCTACTTATAACTGTTTCAATTTCATTAAATATATTTTCATAATTACAATATATTTATAAACATTTTGATGTCGTTTTTTAAGAATTGGCAGTAAAACTTGTGTCTGTTTTATTCATACATTAAATTTTGTAGCCCATAGTATCATTTTATGTAGTAAAAATCAGAAGTTATAATTTTAAATGCATATTTGCATAGTGCATATTATATTAAATTCATAAAAATAGTTCCATTTCTCTTTATCTGTGATCACAATGATCAAACTGCATAATAAATAAAAATATGATGACAAGCTCGGTGGTACAGTGGTTAGTAATGCTACTTTGACACCAACGCTTGTGGGTGCTATTCCCACAGATGACAAACATTTGTGTGCATGGACACATATGTTAATGTCAGTTGAGGTGTTTTTAAGAGAGGTAAGGCGCATCAAAGCACAAAATATTGCCTGTCCGGAGAAGTGCCTCCGCCTCGCAGAAAACCACAGCCAAATAACAACTCCTTGGAGGGTTGTTGTGTTCTTGCGAGTGACTGAGGTCACCAGTAAGCTCTTAAGGATTTGCTGTGTTGGTAGCAGAAGTGGCATTGCATTGAATGATACTTAATGTGTTACAAGCATTCATAGGCATTAAAAAAAGTAGAACTGTCAAAAGAAACTTGAAATAACATAGCTATAGTATAAAATTAATTTGTATTTGGAATTCTAAGAAAAAAGGAAGATATCAATCTTTATGCTAGGCAGTATTAAAAATCGATAATTTTGTAAGTTTATGCAATTTCATAAGTAAGGACGTAATACACCACTGTGTGGTGAGCCAGTACCTATATGGCCAGCCTCATGTTAAACAAATATTGTAGTCCTTTTTTTTGTTTCAAACTTAACAATAAGAACCCTCTAGTGGCCATTGCAGTAGAGGTCTAAGATGGTGATAAAAGGATGACAAATTTCACCAGAAATCATCCCAGAGAAAATTGGTGATGTATAAGTATTTACCTCTATTATCCATTTATAAATACTGTTTCAGTGACTGTTCCTTTCACACGTGATTTTGACTGTATACGCAGTAAGTTGCCACAATTAGAAGAAGGTGACAAGACGTGCATTGAGACTGCACTGCTTGGTGTGAACCAAATAATTCTCAATGAATGGGGATACCAAACCCCGGTACAAATAATTCTGGTAAGTCGTAGCCTAAATTGGAATGTAAGATTCTTATGGATTTTTTGGGTTATTTGTTTGAACCTAATTCAGTATCATTTTAAGAAACGTGGCGCCCAAACACTTCAAATTTTCCAGGATTAGGAGAAGGAAAATTTTATGCACCTATTTATTGTACACAGAGCGACTCCTCAAGCCAAACAGTTTGGCCTCAATACTGTCTTATGCGCACGCAATATGAATAATAATGGTACTGCAAGTGTCTAACATGACTTGTTGCTGTGTGTACATATTTGAAATAAATTACATTATTATGGGAGAATTAGTAATGACATGTAGGCATACATATATTTATAAATATTTTTATAGGTAACTGATGGAAATTGTGGAGTTGGCGCCATTGGCAGGAACCGCATTATCCAAGCTTTGCCTCTGCCCCCATCGTATCCAGCTAGAATTCATGTTCTACCAGTAGTGTCACCCCATGACACTTGTTTACAACATGGTAAAAGATTTTAAACTTTTGAAATTTTGAACTTTGAAATTTTACGTGACAAATTATGATTTTTTACCGAGGTAGGAGTTTCAAGCCAATACAAACATCATGAGCTCTTTACTGAGCATACTTTCCTGTATACACTATTATACACTACAATATATGTTATACATATTATACTATTACACAAATCAACTACGAGCAGTGATAGCGCAGTGGATTAAAAACTAGCCTATTAACTGACTCTGGTTTGAATCTAGAGTAGTCCCTGATTTGAACCCAGATGGTATCCATGTGGGTATGTACCACTATGTTTGTGTTTTCAGATTTATGTGCATATATACACAAAAATATAATATTATGTATATATTTGTAATTATTATGCTTGACGGTCAAAGAAAACATTGTGAAGAAACCTGGGCATGCAGGTTTCTTCATAATGTTTTCTATATTTTTATTTATAGACATTATATTTCGAAAGACGTGTGATTTTACCTAAGAATGATCTGGTTTTACCTCTGGGTTGCGGGGGGCTGACCAGTAGCCGAGCAGTATACAAATCAACTAAAATAATACTCATTCATTAGATTATACTTAATTATAAGCTATTAAAGTAATTTAAGCTGAAAACTAGTGATAAAATGTTTTCTTTATACCACTAAGGTGGCAAACAAGGGTACGGCCTGCCTGATGGTAAGCAGTTACTGTAGCCTATGGACATTTACAACACCACTCTTGCTTAGCCGACCCTGTAAGAACCTCTTCACGGCTTTCTTGATGAATCCCATACTGTAGTCCCTTGGAAAATCCTCGGCAGGCAGCTCATTCCACAACTTCATAATTCTCGGTAGAAAATTCTCTGGAACCGCACAGTACGCGACCATTGCGGTTCCAGTGTATGAGGATGAACTCCCAGCCGTCGGTGAGCTGTGCGATTATAAAACAAGGCTGTTGGCATAATGTCGAACAACTCAGAAAACAACCCATTATACAATCGGTAGTACACGCAAAGGGAGGCAAAATCTCTTCTCAAACTCAAGGGCGCAATGCTGTGTTCACGATCATCGACGAACCTTACTGCTCGTCTCTGCCCCGAGTCACAAGGTCCTAGCTGGTATCCAGGTTCTCCCGCACAAAGGTGGCTACAGTACTCCATATGCGGTCTGAGTTGGGACTTATATAACATAAGTCTTTGCACCGAGCTGTAACTGTTTGGCTCCGATGAGCACACCGAATTTCTTCGACGCCAGCTTGACCTCCTCCAGGTGACCTCGATACTGAACATCGCTGGAGATACCGAGAATCCCAATGCTCTTAGCAATTGTGAGCGGCGTGTTCTGGAATTGGAGAACCTCAGAAAATGGGATTTTCTTAGCGGTGACCGCGCAGACTTGTGTCTTGGTATGGTTGAATTGGATCAGGTTAAATCGCCCCCAGTCAGATACTTTACACAAAGTACCCTCCATTTCAGACACAAGTTTAACGCGTCTTTCCTCCACAAGGGAACGAGGGATGCTAGCATGGCCTGTATAATAGGTGTCCCCGGTACTGTCGTCTGCATAACAATGAATGCTGTCGATTGACAACATGTCATTGGTGTGCAGCAGAAACAGCATGGGAGAGAATACAGAGCCCAGTGGAAGGCCAGCATTAACATCCATGCTATCGGAGCAACTACCGTCTATCACGGCTTTTATGCGTCTGCTGGACAAAAAGCTGGCAACTCATTTGCATAAACCCTCGGGAGCCCGTACGACGGTAACTTCGATAGAAGACTCTGATGCCAGATCCGATCGAACGCTTTTGCCTATGTATGTGCCTCACCTTAACTCTTAATCGCTGAAGCCCAGCGGTGTGTAAGATACACTAGAAGATCACCAGTCGAATGACCGTGGCGAAAGCCGTATTGACGGTCGCTGATTAAGTCGTGATCCTCTAGGTATGCCAGGAGTTGAGTGTTTATCACACTCTCCATTACCGTGGAGAGAAGGGATGTTATAGCAATAGGCCTGTAATTCGATGGATATGATCTATCGCTCTTTTTGGGCACCAGGTGCACTTGTATTGCATTGGCGGCCTTCCACGAAGACGGGACTTGCCCAAGTTTCCTATTTACCTCTACGAGAAAGCTCTACATTTTATTTTTAAAATTCAGTATATAAACATAAACTGACATGCGTGAAAAGTGTCCCACACTGATTCTTTTCATATAGCTCTATAATAGTCTCACTGACCGTTCTTGATCTTAAAAAATACTGAGCAGTTTGAAATGTAATTTTCTAAATCAGAAGGATTCTCAAAATCCTGTTTCAGACCAAGACTCATCTACCGCCATCACATTCGTCGTGTTATGTCAGAAGCTCAGGAACCGGTGAGCGTGCATGAAACGAGCTGTGAATGTTAAAGAAGTTAGCGAAGTGAGTAAGAACCGCGTCTTATGGCACTCTGTTCTCTCTGCCTATAGCGTGAAGATATACATACATTAAATACTAACATTTTTTTACCAGCAATGCCACTCTATCAGAAGATAGTGGATTTAGCTATCAACCCAACCAGCAGCTCAAACTTGAGTATCTCACGTGGCGCTATCTACTGCCCCGATCAGTTGTCTGTACCTGGGGTAAGTTTTATTTTATTTTTATACAATGTCGGGAGGAATACAGGCATATGGCCCACCTGATGTAAAGCGGTTACCGTAGCCTATGAACGCTTGTAATACATTGTTTATCACTCGCGCGATGCCACCTCTGCTGCTTACATAGCGACTCCTTAGGAGCTTACTGGTGACCACACTCACACGCAGGAACACAACAACTCTTCACAGCGTTGTTATTTGGCTGCGGTTTTCTTACAAAATTTATATAATTATCGTGCAATAAAAAGTATTTTTAAGCGGTTTTCGTTTATTGCTTAATGCTAATTAAGTATATGAACTTTGACGCACTGCCTCGTAGCGGCGGAGAACGGAGTTTCTATCTATACAGTATAGGATTGATAAAATTCATCGCCTGTCATTATCATTCATCGCTTGTAATCAGTTCATCTTTTAAATATCAATGTTGAATTTTTTATTCAAATAAAACTGAATATCAAAGATTAATACATGTTACTGCATCAAAACACTATATTTCCCGCTTTATTTTATTCCATATTAAGTCTTCTATAATAATATACTAGGAAATTTATATAAAGCTTTATAAATATATATTGAGAGGAACGGCACAAAACTGGTTAAAAAGTTACCTTCAAAATCGACGTCAATATTTTTAAAATTACTAAAGTAAACGAAGAAGTCATCTATAAATCCACGTCGTTAATTAATAAGCGATGTATGTGAGTACCTCAAGGGATTATATTAGGACCGCTTTTATTCTTTATTTATATTAACAACTTACCCGATATCACATGTAATCTTTTCGCAGATGACATATCTACCTATTGTTATACCAAGAATTCTGAATATAAATTACAATGACGATAATAAATTCAACAATAATAAATGTAACAAACTGGCTTCAAATAAATAATCTCGAAGTCAATATCAATAAAACAATAACGAAAAACTGAAGCAATGAAACAATAACGGAGTCAAACGACGTAAACTTTCTAGGAATCACAATAGATAATCAATGTACATGGAGACAACACGTTAGAAAAGTATGTACAAAAGGAAATCGTTTTGAATATGCCTTATGGCGGTTAACCAACGAAGTAAGGTTGACGAGCTTGATGGCGCAGTGGTGAAACACGCTGTTACGCTACTTTGACACCAACGCTCGTGGGTTCAATTCCCACACAGTACAAACATTTGTGTGCATGAACATGTATGTTTGTCTTGGTCTGGGTATTTTCTATGTATAATAAGTATGTATTTACAAAAAAAAATGTATTTACGTATGTTTATCAGTTGTCTAGTGCATAACACAAGCTTCGCTTACTTTGGGGCTAGGTGGCGCTGTGTAATTTGTCCGAAAATATTTATTTATTAAATCAAAAGACCCCTTTAATGGCCTATAAGTTTGATGCAACATAGTCATGATAGGCCATTAAAGGGTTAATGGCCTATCATGACTATGTTGCATCAAACTTAAAATATGGGATTCTTCTCTGGGGTAACTCCTTGGACATAACCGCCAATTAACTTCATGTGGACCACTATTCCGTAAATTAAATATACTTACTGTGCCATCAATGTATATTTTTGAATGTTGCATCTTTGTCAAATCTCAATCCGGCTATTATTACCCAATATACAAACGCATTATTTTGAGAGAAATTGCAATTGTATCAAAATTTATAACAAATTACCTCAAAAAGTAATAGAACTGCATTTGAAATCGTTTAAAGCACTTTCGTTTCCATCGCTCGTGAAGAAATGCTTCTACTCAGTTAGAGGCTACCTAAATTGTAAAATTGACTTAATTTATGACATTTGTATAATTTGTTAAACTATGTAATGAATATCTAGACTTTGCATACTGCTGTACTAATTTAAATATTATTGATATTATTAATAACTATTATTTAAAATTGTTTGAATAAATACTGAACATTGTTTTAAATATTGTGCTATGTAAATATTGCATGCCATGGATCGGCTGAATGATAAGGTATTGGTACTCTTTATGTAATTTTTAAGCTCCCAGTGTTACCTCATTCGAAGCGAAATAAATCTTTCTTTCTTTCTTTCAAGTAGGCATATTTTATACAATGTCGGGATCCATACGGCCCATTTGATGTAAAGCGGTTAGCGTAGCCTATGAACGCTTGCAACACGATAAGTATCACTCGCGCGATTCCACCTCTGCTGCTAACACTGCTACTCCTTAGGAGCGTAAGATCCTGGTGACCTCACTCACTCGTAGGAACACAACAACCCTGCAGGCAGATGTTATTTGGCTGCGGTTTTCTTTGACTCCTGCATCCTTCCGCTATCGCATTGCATATATGTCCAAACCAACAGAGCATGCCTCTTCTTTTCTTAACACCTACACGCTCTTTCAAATCAACTCTGTTTCTTACATCATCATTAGGAAAGCGGTTTACGAACAATACTCCACAAATTTTACGCAACGCTCGCATTTTGGCCGCGATAATTGTACTTTGACGCTCTCTCCATTATACCCAGCTCTCGCTTCAATAAATTAGCACTTGCGCCAGCACCAGGTCGTGTGTATAGCAAAATTTTGCTTCAAGCTGTTATTGCCTAGAAGATTTTCTAATTCTCCATTCGCGTTATTCCTAGCACTCACACTTTTTTGTTTGTAGAACCTCAGAAGGCATGCAAACATACGTCCCATCTAATATAAAGCGGTTACCGTAGCCTATAAACTCTTGCAATACATTAAGTATCACTCGCGCGATGCCACCTCTGCTGCTAACACAGCAACTCCATAGGAGCTTACTGGTGACCTCACTCACACGCAGGAACACAACAACCCTCCAGGGAGTTGTTTTTTGGCTGCGGTTTTCTGTGAGGTGGAGGTTCTTCCCCATGCGGGCTGCTTTGGTGGTCCCTCTCACCTAAACAGACATGTTCATGCACACAAATGTTTTTCCTATGAGAATCGAACCCACGAGCGTTGGTGTCAAAGTAACGTAACATCTCATGTCGCCACTGGGCCACCGAGCTCGTCAATATTATACACTTGCGGTTCACCTTGCTTATACGAATTCCTATTATTTTTAAGGCAGTGTCGGCAATGACGAAGCTCTGCGAACAAAACTACCAAGAATTTTGGTGTTCTTTGAAATGCGGACAGCTGGAGGCGCGCGTACAGCTGTTCCCGTCGCCGCAAGCAGCTTCACATGAAGGTCTCTCTGCGAGCTATACGATAGCAAACCAATTACATGTAATTGGGTTTCTGAATCAACAAGACTTAGGTAAAATGTTACTATTGCTATTGAATAATCAACAAGCTGTTTTTCTTAAATATTTTGCTAACACTTTTTTTTAATATAAGCGACTATATTAAAGTCGAATTATTGGCCTTCAATGAAGTCGGTTTCTCTTTTTAACAAATTTTTGAGGAGGTTTCTGTAATCATGTATTTGTTTTGTAGATTTGCCCCATATAAATTAAGGAAAATTCTGACTTCATTGAAATGAATTACACGATGTATTAACCTTGATAATTAATTATTATTACTTTTTAATTTCTTAACTTTTTCATTTCTCATGAAAACTTAATTCATATTACATCATCAAATGACCGCATTTATAAAACAAATATCAAAATCGAATCATGAACAAAGCAGGCATAAAGGAAGTTGATTACTCGAAACTTTATGTTTTATATCCACATCAACCCTTACTCATCCTACTGCAGGGTTACGGGTCTCCCTTCAATCGAAGGGGTTTAGAGCATACTGCCACCACGCTGCTCAAATGCGAATTGGCGGAGGCCAGTGTTGTCAAAGCTGCCCGAGGGCCATTGACTTAGCTTAACGACTATCAACAGCCGGGACCGACAGCTTAACGTGCCATCCGAGCATAAAGATAGATAAACCCATCTATAGACAGGCTGCGGTCGCTGTTGCTTAACCTGCGTGTTGGGTTAGAATGACACGCGCAACGACGCCATCGAGCTCTCATTATTTTTTATATAAAAACTTCTCAATAGATCGTTAAAGTTTAACCAACTTTATGTGGGATGAAATTCAGATGTGTCTTCACAGGACACAACTTAAATTATTCAAATCCGCCAAGCTCTTTCTGAAACATTGGTGAACATACATCGAAACAAGCATATCCAACGAAACTAAAACCTCCTCCTCATTATGATTCACTTAAAAAAACTCATGTTCCTCGTCTATGTGGCACTGACCTTGGCTTCATGTATTCAAGTTTTATTTAGCCTGTTTATTGTTGGACAAATCTTAAAGGTAGTTCAGCTGAACTCTATAAAATTTGTAAAAACTGCAATGTCGCGCCATCTATCTGATAACTAAACTATTTGTAGTCAATCGTAAATGATAATTGCCATGTCAAGTAGTTTCATTTGAAACACCTTTTAGGAACATCCATTACACGTTGCAACTATTGGTAGACAATTTAATTACTGAATATTTATTTACATTTGTAGAATCTACCTATACTTTTATTTTGTTAGTTACTTGAATACAATTAACAGTGTTGTTACATTTAAGGTACACCAATAGCTATAAGCAAGCACCTTGTAATCCCACAAGCTCAATTAAGCAGTAATTCGTCGAACAGAGAAAACTATGAGTCGAAAACACCAACTAAGGTACGAGTACGTAACAAGTTAATTTTGTGACCAAATTTTTGTCGTTGTAATGTCGGCGATGCGGCGGCGACAATTCAATTGTAGGGTCGGCAACGCATGTGTGACACCCCTGGTGGTGCAAATGTCCATAGGCTACGGTGACTGTTTACCATCAGGCAGGCCGTATGCTTGGTTGCCACCTTAGTGTTATAAAAAATATATCATACTTATAAATATGTAGACATCGAGTTAGCGCACGTTGATTAGTTAATAAACATATACTATACTTATATTATACTATATATATACTTATAATAGTTAAAAAAAAATCTTTTCTGGACATTTTACTTGGATATGTAGTCCCATGTAGTCCCAAACAAGTCCTAAGCAAAGCTTGTACACATCATTTTAACATTAGGATATAATGGGTACCCAAATGTCAACATGGTATTCTACAGGTAATAATATTTGCAGTGCAACTTTTACGGTCGATAGTGTTATTACTTATAAGAAATATTATATTTAGGCAACATCATATTATGTTAAAATTAATTATATAAAAAAAAATAGAGCAAGGTTATCACCTAGTGGATTGAATCTCTCTATTGGCCAACTGGTCCCCGGTTCGAATCCTGACATAAACCACTAAATTCGTGTTTTTAGATTTATGACAATTTTGCGTGTTATTACTAGTTTGGCCGTAAAGGAAAACATCGTGAGGAAACCCACGTCCAAGAAATTATATTCCGAAAAACGTGTGACCTTACCTAAGAAATGTCTGGTTTTCCCTCTGGATTGTAGAGGTCTGTCTGCACTCGCTCTATGTAATTATCAGTATCTTCGCTATTTCTTTAGGCTTAAATATCAGATTCCGCCGATCCTAATGAATTAAGAAACGAGAGAACGCTAAGAAGAAGATATGTTAAAATTAATGTATGTGCAGGAAGGGTCCAGCACAGATGGTTCAGCTAATGAAGAAGACGCGTCAGATCCAAGCAAGATACCTAACTTTTGTGTCTTGCTCCATGGAGCGCTTAAGGTATGCATGCATATATTAGTTTCGCATTACGCTCAAGATATTTAATATTGTTGGTAGTTATTTGTATGCATTTGTATCATACATCAACTAAATAATGTCGATTATGCAAAACCAAGGTACTTTAGGAAGGCATCGGTGATGCTTGCTTGCGTATTACCATAAGCATGCGAATAAATAATTATTTATTCGTAGCCATAAGCATACGCACTAAAGTTACTAAGTAAAACAATAATAGCGGACTCAGATGAATAATGAAACCGGCGAACTTTTTAGCATTCTATGGAATGACTGTGTATGTAGAGTCCATATTGTCCCAAATAATAAAATAGTAGCAGTACGTGGGATTTATGTCACAGGTGCAGATTTATGGCCCTGAAGATGTTTATTAACAATCGTCTGTCTTGTTACTGTCTCCCCTTCCTAGCGAAAAACAAGATCCTCCTAATGAATTCTCGCCAGGCCAAGGTATTTTAGTACGTTGTTCGGATTTAGCTGGTGTACAACTCGCTTCTACTTCATATAGTAACCACAAACCACTTGACCGCGCATAAAGACGCCGCTCACAATTACGTAGTGTTTTAGCGCCTAAATATCTCAATGATTTAAGCCTACGGTCCAAAGGGAGCATATTTTAACCAATAAGCTGACAACTGACGCGATACTAATTCGTGAACTAGCCAATAAGGGCAGCGCGATCTACTTTACCCCCCGACCCGTAGCGGTGAGTTGAGTTGCAAAGCAATTTCGTTTCATTGGTTGGTTATTTCCTTCATGCCATAGCCATATCTTTTTTTTTATATACAACGTCGGGAGGCATACAAGCATACGGCCCACCTGATGTAAAGCGGGTACCGTAGCCTATTAACGCTTGCGATATATTAATTGTCACTCGCGCCTCCTCTGCTGCTTACACGGCAACTCCTTGGGAGCTTACTGGTGACCTGACTCACACGCACGAACACAACAGTCCTCTAGGTAGTTGTTATTTGGCTGCGGTTTTCTGTGAGGTGGAGGTACTTCCCCAGACGGGCTGCTTTGACGCGCCCTACCTCTGTCTGTATGTATGTCTGGTGAATTATGTTCTACTATAATAGTTGTGTTCTTGAAAGGGAGTATGGTTACCAATGAGCTGCTAAGCATAGTTGCTGTCTGTGTTAATAACAAGCTTGGCAACGCGCGAGTGATGTTTACTGTATTGCAAACATTCAGTGCTTTACTTGCGAGAGTTGCTTGTATAGTTCTTCGTGCTCGACGTTGTATAAAAAAAAAGTAAAACAACGTGCATACCGTAGACAACAATAACCGCTTGATTTGAATTGTCTAGTCTCTGACGTAATAAAAAAATAAATAGCCAAGTACTCTGTTCGTTCAGGTTGAAGGTACGGCGGCTATAATCCAGCTAGGCCCCGACTGGTGGGGCACGCTGACCGCCTGGTGCGAAGCGTCTAGAGCGCGCCGGTCATGTCTGTTGCTCAGTGTCCTGCGGCCGGGAACCTCTGCCGCGCCCTGGCTCGGCCCGCTGGACCAACTGGGTCCAGCCGACGACGCCACCACTCCTGGTAAGATTTTCACATAGGTATTTGTTGTTCTTATTTGCCTTACTCTTATATCTTTTATTCTTTGTGGAAATCCAAATTGAAATTAATTAATTAAAATAAAATTCCTACCACAAAAAGGTATAGACTTACTAAACACTTTATATTTTACGAGCTCTGTGGTGGAGTGGTTAGCATTGCAACCTTAATACCAACGCTCGTGGGTTCGATTTCTGCACTAAAATTTATGTGCATGAACATCTCTGTTTGTCTTCGATACGATACCTCATTTGTCAAATTATGATAAGCAGTTTAGAAATTATGACGGAACAGATGAACATACATATACATTACACACCCACTCACATACATACCGGTGAAAATCAATTTTATAGGATAAAAGCGCGACGATATGAACGCATTATTTTAAGAACCTCTATTTTTTCGAAGATCCTTCATTGTTTAGGGTTCCATAGTAAACAAGGAACCCTTATAGTTTCGCCATGTCCGTCTGTCTGTCTGTCCGAGGCCTAGCTCAGAGAAGCTTGATACTAGAAAGCTATAGTTTCGCATGTATATACATATTAACCATGCTGACAAAGTGGTAGAATAAAATCGTGAATTTTTTTTTGTGGTACCTCCCCTACACGTATGTCGATGATTTTTTTATTCGCGCCCTCCCCATAGTGTAGGGAGTCGTTAGATAGATTTTTTAAAAACATTGAGCTTGTGGTAAGATAAATTTTCGATACAGTGAGCCGTTTGCGAAATATTTATATTAAAAGTGTAAATTTTTATTAGACTGCGATACATAGGCAATTTCAGTTTTTCATAGTTCATTTGAATTTCATACATAATTTTAGTTCCGATATTTTACACTAGATGGCGCTGTCCACAAATTACGAAGCAAATACGGAATCCTACACCGTGCGTGGCCTGATATGCACTAGGCCGGTTTTTTATATCAATTATTTATTGCAGCCGAGACGTTCCCAGTACGATCGTGGCGTTCGTACAGCAGCGGCGGGTCGGGCTGCGCGTGGGCGAGACCGCACGCCCTTCTCGCCGACGTGCAAAAAGTTCTGCGACACGCAAGGAAGCTGCCAGACAAGACACAACATCTCTATAAGGTGACGCCTCGCATTTGTGATCTTTGAGTATACTTACTTACTTAAATCCCGTTTGCCTCTGCATACAAAAATAAAAATCTATAAAACATACGTCCGCAGCAGGCTAACATACGCGTCCCCAGCGTGGCTTGCACTGTACAGCACAGAGACAGCGCCTGCAGGTCCAGCAGAACGTGACACTGAGGACAATTGTCAACGCGGGGCGGTATGTCTCGAACGACATCATAGTACGCGACAACAGCATACAAACAATCGGAAGATTTCGTCTCAATCATGGCTAGACGAATGTTCGGTTCGTGAAGTTCGGTCATTGTAACTCGTAGGTTTTTCTTTTATCAGTGTTGTGTTGGAAAATAATACATTGAACCCTACAGATCATTCTCGATTATGGTCACGTCAATGGTTGGACGGGCGCCTGTCTCTGGCGGGCTCTGTTCGCGGGGCTCAATCTTGCTAGGTTAATATGGTGTTTGAGTCTCGAGGGCAGACGCCTGCGAATGAGGGTGCTGGAGGCCAAACGCCAGCCACACAGGTTGTTAGACAGATCCATTACCAAATTTGGTCAAAATACTGATTTTCACATGAAGTAACTGCCGTCAGACCTCCACAACCCAGAGGGAAAATCAGGTCTTTTTTAGGTGAATAAACAACACAAAAGGACCTAAGCCCACAATCTTATTCAATTTGAGAAATTAAGACAAAAAATACCGTAGAGACTCTGTTATCAGGTTTTCATATGTTATTTACACTCTATACTTAAGGGACATGACGTTATAAATAGGTATTTTGGAGCGAATCTATAATTACCGCTCCCCCGAAAAATACATAACCGCTCCCCTATTCGGGTCTTGGAGTACTGCCCTTTTCTGATCATGCTAATTATTTTACAGGAATTAAATCGTCTTCGGCGGGCGGCGATCTCGCTGGGATTCTCTGAATTATTGACGTGCGTGGGTGCGGCACTAGAACGAGAGTGCGCCGCACTGCCGCCCGGCTCGCCGCCGGAGTGCGCTCTGCAGCTGGCGCACGCCGCAGCCGCCCTAAGAGACCCGCGCACCGCACTCGACATCAAGCAAGTACTGCAGCCGCTGCCTGCCAACTTCACCGTCACTTCCATGTCACACTGAATGTACCTACATTAAATAAACATTTTTATTTACAACAACGAATCTTTTATTTTACTTGTATTTACAACTACATGATAGATTAAAAAAATAATCATGCTAAAGCTGTATGCTCACATTTACAAATACCTACTGTCTATTAGTGTGATCGATTTTTATGAATGATTTCAAGTATAAGGCCGGTGTGGGTGAACATGCCTAGATATACACCTGATGATCAGCAATAATACTCGTATATACATAGTATAGACCAAAGAAATTGTCATCACTACCTTTTAGTTTCGATCAGTTGTTTGCGGCTTGTGTGCGAATGCCATTAAAAAGCTGGTGGGATAAAATTATCAAAAATCATCACAAAAGCATCAATACAATAATGAGACGGCACTCAGTCATCGGCAGCGCCGCTGACCCTGGTTGCGATTGCGGTATGAATATCGGGTCAGGGGGGTGCTAAGAATCACCGACGCTGCAGCTATCACCACAACGACCTAGCCCTATTTCTAACACGCGGACAATGAGGACTTTTTCAGCTTATTTCAACGGAACGGTCGCAGCATTATAGAGAAAAAAGTTGAAATTATACATATAACTAACAAGCATAACTCCATCATTCTCTCCCCATTAGTATATGTTCGAGATCCCTGCTTTTCATGTCATGCCATAGAATTTCCCACTCACATATAAATATATCGAAGAGGTTTTTAGAGGGTTGGCAACGCATGAGTGACACCCCTGGTGTTGCAAATGTTCATAGGCTACGGTGACTGTTTAACATCAGGCAGGCCGTATGCTTGATTGCCACCTTAGTGGTATAAAAAAAAAAAACAACAAAGCAGTACTTCAGCGCGGGGCAAAGACTTATGTTATATAAGTCTCAAATCAAACCGCGCTTGGAGTGCTGCAGTCACCTTTAGGCGGGAGCACCTAGATACCAGCTTGGACCATGTGATTCGATTCAGAGATGAGCTGTGAGAATTGTCGACAATCCTAAGCGTACACACGGTATTGAACCCTTCAATTTAAGGAGAGATTTTGCCTCCCTTTGTGTGTTCTACCGATTGTACAACGGGTTGTGTTCTGAAGAATTGTTCGAAATGATGCCGACAGCTACTTTTTATAACCGCACCGCTCGCCGACGTTGGGGAGTTCACCCTCACACGCTGGAACTGCAATAGTCGCGTACTGTGCGGTTCCATAGAAGTTTTCTTCAGAGAACTCTCAAGATATGGAATGAGCTCCTAGCCAAGGTTTTTCCAAGGGACTACAGTTCAAGAAATGCGTGAAAAGGTTTTTAGAGGATCGGCAACGCATGCGTTGCAAATGTCCATAGGCTACGGTTACTGTTTGCCATCAGGCAGGCCGTATGCTTGATTGCCACCTTAGTGGTATAAAAAATACTTCAAAGTGGTAACATGAACTTAATAAAAGGAAAAAATGACGTTGCTGCTTTCGTAGCCAAGCTGCTCTTGGAAATACCAGACTGAGTGCTAGATCCTTTTTAGGGTTCCGTACCCTAAACGTACGTTAAAGGGTAAAACGGAACCCTATTACTGAGACTCCGCTGTCCGTCCGTCCGTCCGTCTGTCACCAGGCTGTACCTCATGAACCATGATAGTTAGACAGTTGAAATTTTCACAGATGATGTATTTCTGTTGTCGCTATAACAACAAATACTAAAAAATAGAATAAAATAAATATTTAAGGGGGCTCCCATACAACAAACGTGATTTTTTTGCTCATTTTTGCTCGATATTGGTAACGGCAACAGGTAGACGTTTGAAATATTCACAGAATATTTAGTTATATATTCACTTTAAGAATAAATAATTAAAATAAAACAAATATACAACAAACGTGATTTTTTTGCCGTTTTTATAGACAATGGTACGGAACCCTTCGTGCGCGAGTCCGACTCGCACTTGGCCGATTTTTCAAATATCAACACAGCAATTTCTCTAACAACGAACAAGGAAATAAAAATCAAATTGAAAAATGGCTACCAAGAATTTTGGCTACAAAAGCCAATCCCGCAATTGTACCCTGGATTATGGTCGATCGTTCAACCATTTTTCATAGCATTCCCATCGTCATTATTTGTGTTTACGTGGATTTAGCGCTAAGAGAAGAAGAAGAAATCGTTTGCATGTTACCGAACTCGGCGACTTACGACTGTTTTTGAGTAAAATCTAACCTGATATCAACAAACTTGTTAAAACGCATACGTTCATCCTTCTCATTAGATTACTTTTAAAATTTAAATTAATTACTTATCTATATTAGTTCTTTTAATTTTAATAAAAGACATTTTTATTATTATTACGTTGCATTTTAATTGTTCTCACTGGTAAAAGAGTCTCGTTTAGAATGTAAGTTTAAACTCCAGACCAGACTAATATAGCACACTATAATTAAATTAATTAAAGTAATGAATCTCATTGTGGTTTTTAAGTTTAGAAATGTAAAAAAAATTGGGGGCACTGAAAAATAATTGATTTTCAAAGACAGTAGACAAAATTAGTTTAAGAATCTCAGCCCTAGAGGGTTGTTGTGTTCCTGCGTGTGAATGAGGTCACCAGTAAGCTCCTAAGGAGTTTCTGTGTTTACAGCGGAGCAAGCATCGCGCGAGTGATATTTAATGTGCTACAAGCGTTCATAGGCTACGGTAACCGCTTTACATCAGGTGGGCCGTATGCTTGTATGTGTGTATAAATATAGTATGCGCCTCGCCTAGTTAAGAAACCCCCATTTATTGTAGTCCCTAAATTTTAGAATACGCCTCTTTCCATCGCCAAGAACTTTGGGATTCTTTGTGTCAAGATCCAGTTAGGTTCAGTTCCGAATTCACAGGAAAACGTAAAATTTGGCGCCCAGAAAACTTGGTATGCTCAACAAGGATGGGAAAATTTGCATACTTTGTGTATACACCGTGGGAAAGAGTGCCTATATACAATATATACGCACTAGCTAGAAAAAAAACAATTTTCAGTGCACCAGCCTAATGCTGTTCTCATAGTGGCCATTATAAAAACTGCTGCTATACGCATAAAGGGGATTTATTTTACGGTAATAACCATTATAAATAAGATAAAGTTCTCAAATTAGTTAATACAATAATTTGAGAAGTTTGGCTAAGAATGTATGTACATTTACTACCCAGTATTTCACGTGTGCAATGCAATGCACGCTTAAGTGTGTGTTCAAATATTTTCACCATTCCACAGCGTGATTTGGATGAACTCATTTTGAGTATGCCAAACCGATGTTCTTGTGTTGTTAGTGTTCGCGGTAGAAACACGGATTATTAATTGTTTAAGTTACCCAATAAAATTTTAAAGAAAACTGTTATTTCAGTCTTTTTTTCGAACTTTAATGTTAGTGGTTCAAATGTCAAAAATCCCTTTATTATGAAAATGGCAAATTTCTTTATTAATGCAAAGGTGACTTGGTTTATCGTTACTGTAGACAAACGAAAACACTTTATTTGATGAATCCTTAAAGAAAATTTTAATTAATATCAATCAGGAGAAAAGTTATTGCAAAAATATATGTTGATCCCTAGACACTTTTGATGTGTGTATATCGAATATATATATCGAATCGATGGTAAATGTATGCATCATAGGAATAAAATTTATATTATTCATAAATGTGAACTATAGTTCACGTCATAGGCTTACGAATTAACCGCATTCACGTGTTTTTCGGATTCTTCTTCGTTACTACTCGAATCAATTTCTTCCATATTTTACAATGTTTTTTTTTAATTTTAATCACTTGATGATTTGTTTAATAGTACTTAAAATATACGCAAAATGAACCAAATGTACACACGTACTAATACACGTTCAACGCTCGGTCGGTATCTTTATATTTAACTTTAATTTTATCTACCTTTATCTTTCTTTCGAGTGATACTTGATGTAGGTACCTATTACAAGCGTTCATACGCTACGGTAACCACTTTACATAATAGTGGGCCGTATGTCTTCCGACGTTATGTATAAATAAAACTCAGTTAAATCCTATAGATACTTCTATCTCATTCTCTCGCTTATCTCTCTATCCCATAGTATATGTTTGTCTCTTTTTAAGCGGACGAACGTAACGGTATCATATTTTGTTAACGTGTTCACTTAACTTTACTTCTCATAAATTTTCCTTACCGGGCCTTAGCTTACTCAAAAGCGTTTCTTAACAGGTTCAGAGTCCAATGAAGCACATGTGCCTCATGAATTGTTTCACTAGTATGCCCATGCGGCACATATGCCTCATGGCCAGTGATGTAAATAATGCAGTTGATATTTCGATAAATAATAGATTTTATGTGTATTATTTACTTTTAGTATTAGTAAAATATTCAAGAACCTCATTTTAATCAATCAAATTATTAAATAACTTATTCAAACAAAAAAAAATTACTTAGCTACGGTACGGATATGCTTCCTAAATCATGAATGTTTTTCTTGAAAACATTGTACACAATATACAATTTGACATTCTGTACATTCACATGAACCATTTTAGTCTTTTTTCAGCTTCTTTTGCCAAATCAAATTGTCATTACGTTTCTTTAAGTAATATTTCCAAATAAAATAAAAAATCTACTAACAATAAACACATAAGTAAATACAAGTTTATTTCATTTCTCTTGGAAGTAAGCGATATAATTTTCAATCACTACAACACATAAAGTTTCATACATATTTGAAGGCAATAATGACGTAACTGAATACGAACCTTCATGAGTATTGTCATTATTAATAAGGGTACGGGACAGGCTCACCACTGTGTCTCCTGTGTAGCCAGAATTAACCGCGGCGACCACCAAAAAGGCAATGAACAGTGAAGTTCATTGCTGTACCGGGGGTAAAACTACAGCTGCCTTAGAACTCACAACGAATTTAATCAGAAAAAAATTGTAGGAGTAGGACGTTTTGGAATTGACTTCCCCTCTTGGCAAAGTGAGAGACAGCAATATGATAAATAAGGCATTTAAAACCCTCAAAGAGATGACTAGTCAAGTGAAGCTTAACTGCCGTGCACCACAGTTTATCAAATATCTAACACTATTAGGACCTAAATTGTGAGTTGGTACCTAATACAGCGATTCCAATAATATAGATTGCAGAACCACCTAAATGCCTGGTAATTTTCTCATGTTGCCACCAAATCAGAATAGTATACTAACCCGGATAGGACATGCATGGAATTTAACATATCGTCTCGCTCCCGACGCCAGAGATCGCACTTCCAGAGAACATGATGTGCTGTTTGCTCGAATTCATGATTTGTCGTAGAACACTCACATAAAGGCGATGACACAAGTCCAAAGGAAAAGATCTTCGCCCTAAAGTTTCTACGCCCAGTTAAAATTGCGCAATTGATTTCGAACCACTCTTTATTTAATCTGTCTCGCACTGATTGAAAGAACAGACATACAGATACAAGTGGCATCCTTTAGTAGAAGTTTCCCATCTTTCTTGCCATTCAGACGGCAAAGCTTGTACCTCGTCAATTGGTTTAAACAAGCTGAATATTTTGTCATAATCGTGGTGCTTTAGAAAGTAAGGATACATGTTTTAGAGGTGTAGTACATTAAAGCGCGTCGTTGTATTTCCAAGTCAACTGGTAACACGCCTGCCAGCACTGGTAGTGCCTCACAGTTCTATACGATTTACATAAAAATATTAAGGCGAGACTACTATGGGTACGAGTCGAAAGAAGGTTTCAAATTGCTTCGTGACTGCGAACCTTAACCCTTGGAGTAAACTCCAAAAACAAGGCTGTATAGTCATACATTTTGTGCCTGACTTTATTTTGCGTAAGAATCATCATCATTGATCGATCGATATGTACAGTGTAATAATAACAATATTTTATAGTAGGTACATTTATCAAAGAAAAAATATTGAATTTTCTATGTAAAAATAATTGTAAAGTTTTAAAAGTACACATCTCAATAAAATCGTTTTTTGGTAAAATTATATTAGTATTCAAAATGAGTACGAAAATTGTTTTTGCCAAGTTTTCTAAAGTTATAAGACTATAATAATTAAACAGTCAATATTTGGAGAATTAAACATCCTATAAAATGATTACGAAAGCAATAGGCATCGTATGTATGACCACTTTACCATACTTATTCAGTTTAAGCGGTGACTTTGTTTTTGACGATTCTGAAGCTGTGGTGAAGAATAAAGATGTTACATCTGATTCGTGGATTAACTGTTTCTATAACGATTTTTGGGGTACCAATTTAAGAAGTAATTTAAGCCATAAGTCTTACCGACCTTTGACTACACTCTCTTTCAGGTATTTATTTGTTACTTTATTGAACATAAATGTTAGACTTATGTGCTAATTTTATTTTGTTTCCAACAGTGATGGATGTTATTTAATTCTAATTATCATTAATCCTATTATTTCTTTTCTCAGGTTAAATTATTACCTGAATGGTAAAAAGTTTTCTGCCTATGCTTTCAAAGTTACAAATCTTTTCTGCCACATAATATGTTCATTCTTGATATGGTTGGCAGTGCATAACATTCAGGTGACTCTGGGGCTAAATCAAAGAAGTAAACCATATCTTTTTGATACAGCATTTTTGACATCAATTTTGTTTGCGGCGCATCCTGTGCATGTGGAAGCTGTGTCTGGTATTGTGGGACGAGCGGATATATTGGCTGCTATAACATTTTTTTTAGCTTTCATTGTATACAACAAGGCAATATTTTCCCAAAAATATAATATTCTCTACTTAATGAGTTCTATTATATTGTCTGGCGTCTCTATGTTGTTTAAAGAAAATGGTTTTACAGTTTTGGTTAGTATGTTTTAATAACATTTGAAAATATAATACTATACTAAACATGTTCTGATGTTCATTATTATTTATGTTCAAGATTATTGAAATGTTATATATAATGTGTTAAGTTTACCTCTAGTTGGGGTAAAAATGTTAATACATGTATAAATGAAAGAAAATACAAAAATTAAATTGTTATCAAGTGTGTATAATTGTGTAATAAAGCAATATGCTGGTAAAAAAAATAAGGCCTATGTATGTAAGACCAATAACATGTAAGCATATGTTTTGTATTTTCACATTTGGATGAATCAATGAGTGACAATTGCTTTCTTTCAGAAATAAAGAAATCCTTTCTTTGACAAAATTTTACTATCTTCTGTATTGTGGGTTTAATACCCACAATTTATTCTTAACTGCGACATTACCATGCCTTGTTCCTTCACAAGTGACTAATGAACTGACTATATTATAGATATGCATTTTGTTAAATTTACTTTCAGAAAATAATCATTACAACTCATTAATGTATTGTAAGAAACAATTAATCAAAAAGTAAAGAACCTATTTTTGTGATGAATATTTCTGGCGATTTTTTTTTATACAAATATTATATATATTTTATTTTACTGTACTATATTAATACTCATGTTCGTTATTAACACAATATGCTTGAAGATTATGTTTTTCAATTTTCTACAATTTATTCATCACACATGAAACCCTTTCTAAGTTTACATAAAAGAACAGGACACTACTACTTCCTAAAGCTTTGGTAATGAAGGAAGGGACAGTCCGGAACAAAACGGAAAGTATGGTCACAATAGTTGTGACTAAATACTGTACTGTTACTTTCCATTAGTTCTATCCTTAATTCAAACCCTCAAAGGTTACTAGAATCGGAAGCCTAGCTAAGATACTTCAATTTAAATACACGGTTCAATTCATTTTAGATATTACTTTACTGTATAAAGAAATGGCCATCTTCTGATATATGTCTATACTGATCTAACAATATTTTTTTCAGGGATTTTGTTTATGCTATGAATTGGTAACAAAAATAAGGTTAAAAAAAACATTAAGGAGCAAAAAGTGTGTAAAAAAAGAAAATTTTATGTTTTTGGTGAGAATACTGATAATAATGTTATCGTCCATGTTACTTTTGTATGCAAGGTGGATTGCTATGGGAGGAACTATGCCGCAATTCAAACCTACTGACAATCCCACTGCCTTTTCGGACAGTCTCTTTACAAAGGTATTTAAATACATTCCAGGTCTTTGGCTCCTATATTTATATGCCTCCATCACAAACAAATCAGATGCAAAATACATAAATAGTAGTTAAAATGTTCATGCAGATGTCTGCATTTTACATTTTAACTACTATTTATGTATTTTGATGATATGATTGATAGAGGCTGCATTTGTTTTCTTATGAATTATAGTCTATTAATGTATTACTACTAGCTTTCGTGGTTCAGCTTTGCATACTATATTTATATATATAAAACATCTGTGAGAAATGTTCTAAAATGCAGTACAATGTACAGCAAGTACAGACACAGAGCAGACATGTAGGACAATTCATTATTTTTATTAGTAATATTATTAGTAGTAATATTATATTAGTAATGCTTTATGAAACCGGCGAGCGTACATGAAAAGAGCAATGAATGTTATAGAAGCGAGTGAGGTATGTAAGGATCGAGTTACGTGACGCTCGGTTCTCTCTGCCTACCCCGTAAGGGATTTGATGTGAAGTTAAAGATAGATAGTAATGCTTTAAATATATCCATTTCAATAAATATTCTTTACTTTTCAGATAGCTACATATAGTTATATATACTTTCTGAATATGTTTTTGCTCATTTGGCCACAATGGCTGTGTTACGACTGGTCAATGGGGTGCATACCTCTCATAAATGATATAATGGACTATAGATTAGTCTTTGCAATGTCAACTTATATTTATGCTGTACTACTTTTAAGAGCCATTTTAATTAAGGAGAATAAGGAGGCATCTAAGAGGTAAATGAATGCTTTTAATCATAAATCTTACAAGTAATAAAATTGTTAAGAAAAATAATATTTTAAATAAAAATAAATTTAAATTTGTTACTCACTCATTATGAGTTAGGAACGCTATTTAATTTCAATGGGATTAGAAAATAAATTGTTGAAAGTAATAAATTTCATTACTTCTTCACTGTTATACACAAAATATCCTATTGTATCAAAAATGCCGAAGAATTTCCTATGAAACTGAGAAGGAAATTGTAAACTCGCCATATTTTTTTTTCACAATCCTGTAATATTTTGTTTACAGTGTGAACCAACTAGGTTCAATATATTATCGTCTAATATTTTTTATGAACCCACTCAGGCACATTGATGTTTTGCATATACTTACTTCCTGTATGTATGAAGATTACGTCAATTGACGACTGTCTATAACTTCACGCCAAAACCCTTGCGGGGTAGGCAGAGAGAACCTAGTGCCATAAGACGCGGTCCTTACATACTTCACTCGCTTCTTTAACATTCATAACTCTTCATGCACGCTCGTCGGTTTCTAAGACTTGACATCACGTTCTGATAAAACACGACCAATTTGGTCATGGTAGGTCAGTCTTGATCTTCCTCGGCTCCTACATCCTTCCACTTTTGCATTGTATATCTGTTTCGTCACTCTTTCATCCTGTATTCTTTCTACATGTTCAAACCAACAGGAACAATCAAAAAATAACAGAGCATGCCTTTTCTTATCTTAACACTGACACTTGTTCAGACCATTCTCTTACTTACGTCATCATTACGAACGCGGTCAGCAAGAGTTACGCCACAAATTTTGTGCAATGCTCTCATCTCGACCGCATTTATTCTACTTTCATGCTCTCTATACCGTTCCGTAAATTAGTGTAGGGATTAGCACTGCATTGTGTACAGCGAGCTGTGCTTTCTACATTAGATTTCGGATGCCTAGAAGTTTACCCAACGCTCCATTCACGCTGTTTCTTGCACTCACTCGCATCTCCACATCAGTGATATACCTTCCATAGCTGCTAAATGTGTTTCCAATACCTACAGTTGCTCCAACACTACGTCATTAACCGTAATCCTAGTGTTCGTTCTGGTTGTCGTCAATTGATGACTCATAGTCTTATAATTGCTTATGAACTCATGGTATCCTGTCATGTAAATATGGGGCTAGATGGCGCTGTGTAATTTGTCCGACAATATTTATTTATTTATTTATTGAGAATATTTATTTTAATATCTACATTGCGTAGAGTGTTTGTAACATGGATATTCTTTTTCAGCTTATTGATGTTAGCCTTTGCGCTGATGGCCGTGCCTTTTCTTCCGGCCGCTAATATATTTTACCCTGTGGGATTTGTGATAGCTGAGAGGGTCCTGTACATCCCCTCAGCAGGTTATTGTTTGTTTGTAGCCATTGGTCTCAATAAAATATTAGAGAAGCATCATCACATGTATAAGGTATGTTCCGCATGTAATGGTGTTACAGAAAAAAGATTATCAAGCCGAAAGTGACTTATTTTCCATATTTGCGGTATATTGTCCGATTTTTATATCTTTTGTTTCAGATTGCAGTGACATTACTCTATTTATTATTATTTTTTTATGCCTTAAGAAGTTTGAGGAGGTCTATCGATTGGAGGAATGAACACCGTTTGTTCCTTAGTGGTGCGTCAGTCTGTCCATTAAATGCTAAAGTGCATTACAATATTGCTAAGGCGCTTGACGGTAAAAATCAAACAGAATTAGCTATTGCTGAATACAAAGAGTCAATAAGGTAAAGTGGTAAGACTGGAAATTGATTGAATTTAATATATATATTTTAATTTTCCTTTCCTTTTGTAACTTCTAAATATAACAGCGGCCATTTTTCCATGTAGGTTATATCCAGGATATTACCAGGCAATGAATAACTTGGGCAATCTACTTAAAAATCATGCACAACTTCTCGAAGCAGAGTACTATCTGAGGACAGCCTTAAAACAAAAGTAAGCTTTAAATTATTTATTAATAGTTTAACTTGCAATTGAATTCAATATACAGACATCGACATATTTATATATACCACTAAAATGACAACAAAGCATACGACTAGCGACATGGACGGTTAAGGCGACACCTCGATCGTGAAGCTTTAAAATGGCTCCGCCCAATCACCCCGCGCACCTCAAGTGACACTCTACGCTCGATTTGTAAAATTTGAAATTAGCGCCTAATAGGTAACCTGGGGTCAACGTATAGTCGATGCAAACGAACAGAAAAGCTACGGAGTCGCGTCACACATAAAATTTTTTTATAATATCAATATTTAATAAAAATTATTGATTTAATTGTTATTTAGCTTTATACATACTGAACCAAACATATTTATTTAAGCTAGACGGAAAACAATAGTAATAATAGTAATAAAAAACTACAGAAACGTATTCACTTTTTAAAGTTTATTGAAAGAGAAATCAATGACATCGTTTTATGTTTATATCTCTACAAGTTAACATGTCTCGGTATCTATGTTGTTCTTACTTAGGTCTCGTCCAGTGGCGCCCTCATTGAATAAAAAATCATATCATAGCATAGAAGATAAACATTATGAAATCCTATGTTGCATTTATTACGAAGATAGTAAAGTATTTTTACGTCATTAAACCAACACTCAAAATATTCCACTATCGTTGTTATAAGCAAAAGTGCTAAAAGAGGCCGTTTTTGGCAATTATGCCTTTATCAACGAAAGCAAAACATTTCAATTGTTGGTTTAATGACGTAAAAGTACGTTATTGTATTTGTAACACACGCAACACAGGACTTTATAATGTTTATCTTCCACGCTATGATACGATATTTTATTCCTTGAGGCGCCACTGGACGGCATGTATCCCCTTAAGAAGAATGAAACACCAGCTACATAATACAACATTGTTTATCGAGAGGCTAAAGCGGGCCATTTGTTGATTCGGGCACATATGTTAGAGTGTCATAATGGCTGATAGCGCCGAGTAATAAAATTATCAGATTGAATTAGAGAAAGTATTCCCGCTATTACTACTAGTTTTTATATAATTTTCGCAACACATTAACATAATGTGACCTCCAGGATTTTTTCTTTACAAAGAAGTTAAGGGTTATAACTTATAACACACACTTTAGCCCCTCTACGTTATACCTTTAATGCTATTTTTTAGAGCACGAAGAGTAAACATTTTATTACAAGCTTTTAGCAACTTTTAGTGCATAAAATGGTATACGGCATCTACACAACTTTCACGCGTCATACCTAACATCGACGAATATGTCATTCAGGTATTTACTGAAAGATTGCGTACCTAAATGATAAAAAAATTGTATATTTTGATCATTAAATGTAAATTTAACCTTTACCAAAAATTTATCAAAAACTTGGAACCCAATCAGCGAAATGTGAAAAAAACACAACCAATATTTTAGGGTATCCTTCGAAAGAATAAATTATAATGATTAATTTCATTTAATGATATAGATTTATAAATTTATGGAAAATATTTAGATTTAACATTCAATTATCACTAAGATTTTAAAAATTGCTGTTTTTGACCCTAACCGTTATGTAGCTAAATAAATTGATAAAATTATAATTTATATAATTAATTTTTATTCCTTGAGCCTCTTTAATAAGCACAAATCTTGATTTGGTGCCTTCACCACCAGACTACATTCAAGCTATTTCACGTAATATATATAACCGCTATGAATAAACAAACGTCTTGAAGTACTCGTTTATCCTTGGCGCTAATTTTGGATTGGGATTGCAACAAACATATTTTTAAAGAACCACCTTGCTTGATGCATCGCCAGGGTTCAGAAGGTCTGATTTTAATTTTTTTCTCATTATATATCTCCTCCTAGGAATATAATGGATAGTTCAATTACTTCCCGATAATCGTCACGTACAATGTTTTTTTTTGTAATTATTGATTATAAAATATCAACAATTCTTTTATTATTGTATTACCAAAATGTTGTGTGACGATATCGGTGTACGATTGAATAGCAGCAGGATTAATAGTTTTCCAGTCGTCTCTAAATTTTTTGAACATTGGGATATCAGGGCTGCTTGTGACTTGGTGGATTTTTGATTCGATTTGACAAAGCTTTACCTTGATCCTGGCCGGAAGGGCTCTCTAGTTTGGGTACAGCCAGAAGTTGTTCATTTTCTCTAAATGAAATTAAAATTGGCAGGCGTTCTTCTTTAGGGCTTCTCACGTCCAGACCAGGTAACGATTTCCCATTCCAGTAAACGGTCACCATTTTAGGCATATTATTTTGAAAATCTGATTTTATAGATTCCGCTCTATCTTTTCTACTTTGAGTGCGAATGCGTTGATAGACGATTTGTTTATCGGTAAATCATCACAGCTAAAATCTAGTGCTTCTACTACAGCCTGAAGTATCTAGACAGAATCCCTTATGCTTAATTGAGATCTATCTAAATCTGCAACTAACATAGGCGTGATAAAGTCTTACTTCCTCGTAACACATTTGTTCATGTCTTTTTTCTCTTCTTTTAATTTTCTCTGTTTGGTCCTTTCTTCTTTTTCGGCTAACTTTTTTGTCTACGCCTGCTAAACATCCTGGATTATTTATATAAATATTTTGTCTTCTTCTATTTTAATCCGTTCTAAAGCATCAGCGTGTGTTATATCCAATAAACTATCTAAATTATTTTGAAAGTTCTCACGGCGCATGTAAACATCTTGTATTTTTTTGGAAATTTTTTGCAACTCCCTCCTGGTGAAGATCCACAAGTTATTTTACACAGTTAGGTATAGCTCTGGTAGGGATCCTAGCTTTTTCCCTAAATATAATACACTCTCGAATGACTAGGTATGCGCTTTCACTAACAGTCAATTTAACTTCGCGAATTTTATAAAAAAGTACAGGAAGAACTTGACGGTTAGACGGTAATTTTGCGCCTATTATTTGATAATTTACGTCTCCAACTAAGAAAATACTTGATTTATTGCTTCTCAATTCCACTGCCATCTTATTAAAGTTAAAACATTACGTATTAATCACGAGAATAACTGACATTCAAAATTAATAGACGGTTAGGTAATTATGACGAAGTTAACGATGCTCTCTCTAAAGTTATTCATTGGTTTAGTGTTAATAATCTGCTTTTAAATGATAAAAAGACTAAAGTACTTAAGTTCTCAACACCTAATGTAAGACAGGTGGCTACCAATGTACATGTTAGTGGAACTAATTTAGCCTCTGTGGAGACAACTGTGTTCTTGGGTATAACAATTGACTCCAGACTACAATGGGGCCCACAAATTGAAAAATTATCAGGAAAACTAAGTTCTGCAGCCTATGCAGTGAAAACTATTAGACGGCTCACTGATATTGATACGGCTAGAATAGATTATTTCAGCTACTTTCATAGTATTATGTCATATAGAATTCTTCTTTGGGGTAACTCCGCGGATATTAACACCATCTTTTTATTGCAAAAGAGAGCCATAAGAGCTATCTACAAACTTGGTCCCCGGGAGAGCCTTAGAGAAAAATTCAAAGAAATAAATATTTTAACAGTCGCATCGCAATATATCTATGAAAATCTTTTGTATGTCCATAAAAACATAGACTCATTTTGTAAAAAGAGTGATACTCATAGCATAAATACTAGATATAAGCATAATCTTGTGTTATATGCAAGCCGTCTCCACAAAACAAGTAATTCTTTTATGGGGCAATGTATACGGTTCTATAACAAACTTCCCAGCAATATAAGAGAATTGTCAATAAACAAATTTAAAACTACTATTAAAGCCAAATTGTGTAGCAGGGCATATTATAAAATATCTGACTATATTAATGATAAAAATGCCTGGGAGTGAGTTGATCCAATTATAATGTAATTAACAAAATATGTAAATTTGTTTGGATACCAAAAGAGGGATGCCTGAGTTTTTTGGCAGTATTTTTATCAGTGCTCACCTAGTCATAAACTGCACGGTAGGGAAAAAAATTGTGACGATTCCAAACAAATGTAGCCATTTTTACGGAATAAAAAGATTTTGACTTTGACTTTGAACAAATGAATACCGCGAGTACGCGCGGCACTGCCGCGCAACTTGTATGAACAGGTTTCGATGTAATTCGGCACGGATTATCGTAATCCAAATAAGTTAAAAATAAATTTCCGAGTGTTTTAAAAGCAAATGAACAAAACTAAGACCTATGCGTTAGAAAATAAAAACTTTGAAAAATAAGGGACACCCTAATATACATATATACAAATAGATTTTATAATCTATTCATATTTAAAAAAAACATGTGACAAATGATTTTCTTGCTGTTTCATAACTTTAACTTCAGTATAATGACATTTATTGTATTTTACTTATGTATACTCTGTGTTTTGTATTGTTGTACGTTTCCTTGTTATTTATTAAACTCTCAAGAAGAAAGAACCAGGACCATCTCTGATGTTGCAAAATAAATCTAATCCGTACAATAGTTCAATACTAACCACAATGTATAGAATAGATGATTTTTTTGTGTTTTCAGTGTTGGTTCATAGTAAATATTATTTGTTTTCACGAGTACCATGGGTATAAGTATACTATCTATCTATATCTTCACGCTAAATCCCTCGTGAGCGCCACATGACTCGGTACTTACACACCTCGCTCGCTTCTTTAACATGAAACATACCGAGTTTTTTAAAAAACTATCAAAATATACTATTTTACTAGTAATTATATTAATACAAAAAAAAAAAACCTCCACTGGTTTTCTATCTTCTGATTGGATAAATTTCCAACGTAAACAAACCTTCACCTACGTACAATGTCTAAGTCGGAGTTCGGTGAGCTTATAATGGTTACTATGAGTTTGTCGTCCCGTATGACACTTACGTTAAAGTAGCATATAAATCGAGTAGTGATTCTTCTAGTGGAATATGTTTATTTAGTAAGTTTCTCCTAAAAAACAAAACAGCAAAAATATTCTATTTTATAAGTTTTTATTTTAATACAAAGAAATAAAGAGTCTCCACTGGTTGCTATGTGCTGAGAGCGCGAACCTTATTGGTATAAATTTCCAACGTAACCTGACCTCCACCGACGTACAACTTCTAAGTCGGAGTTCGGTCAGATTATAATGGACATAATAGGAGTTTGACGTCCTATATAGGTACGCGGTCAGCCTGTGGATAATGTATACCAATTATCAAATGTTACTGTTTATTCCTGCAAAAAATAACTCTTTTTTAATGCAGTTTTATATAGAGTTATTAAGTAAGCAAAATTAAAAAAAAGTTTGAAGAGGAATTAAATAGCTTGGGCCAACCATACCTAGGAACTGTTCTAAAAACTAGAAATATGTCTACACAATGTTATTATAATATGTTTAATGAATATAATAATTAAAAAAAATAAATACCTTGTCTTGTTCGCCTCCGCCATTCTACGAACATTTTCTTTGTATTTTTATTCTATATATTTTCTTTTTAGTGTTCCCCATTATTACAACAGTATAATAAATATATATAAACCTATAATATTATTTACTACTTATATCTAATAATAATACACTTACGCTAAATACTATAATATTGAATATTTACAACTATTAATTATAAAAACTTCGGTGTCGCGATGTAAATGGAGCGAGCTCGAGCAGACAGTCGACATAGGTCTTAGCTCGAAGCGGGCTGCAGCCGGACTGGCTGGATGTAGTTAGTCAACGCGTTTATAATCCTCATTACCGCACAATAAGGTCGAAAACACGTAGCACCCAAGACGAATGTGATCGCTTAGAAATTGTCAGAAACATAAAATATTTTTAAAAAATTTCATGTTTCACTTATCAAAATATGCAGCAACCATATTATAAACATAGATATTACTAATAGATTTAAGTAATTTTGAAGCGTATAAACAGAACAACTTCGTTGTAATTTCAAAAATAATGAATTTCAGGAGGTGTTTTCGAAAGTAATTATTATCGAATCAATTTTACACAATCGCGTATTTGAGCAAGCAAATTCAAGATAAAGAAATGAAGTTATTTATATTAAAATCTTAGATCCGTCAGTTTAGTCATTAGCCTATACTATTCGATGAAAGTTGGTCTAATTTTTCGATGTGTCGCCTTAAGCTAAGGAACAGACATTGTGCAAAGCGTTTTGCTAGCCATCTTGAAATTACTGCCGTAACATAAACCGTAAATCTTGAGCTGAGAGTATACATACTGTCTTCTGTTCTCTTGCGTTTTTAGGGCACGACGTCTTTTTTTCCTTTCCTTCCTTCCCAATCCTAATGAATTGGCTCCAGTACTGTCTTTTGTAATATATTCTATAATACATATTACGAAATATTTCGACATACTGGTTTTCTCCGTTTCCTTGCGTTGTTTTCCTTCACCGCCAAGCAAGGAATAATAACAAATATATGAGTCTAAAAAAAAGAATTTACTGTTAGATGCCCACATCAGGATTTAAACCAGACATCAGTCATTTAATGCGCTAATTTTTTTTTATCCACTACGCTTCCTCTTACGCAAGCGCAAATTTTTAAGGAAAATCAAGCATTTTCGTTAAAAATTTGCGCTTGGTACATTGCTTAATTCCATTTAACCATTCTATTCACAGGAGAGAATTTCCAGCTGCGTGGATGAACTTGGGTATAGTTCTCGCAGGCACAGATCGTTTCAACGAATCAGAACTAGCGTATAACATTGCATTAGAATATCGAAAGGATTATCCTGACTGCTTTTATAATATGGGAAATTTGGTGGGTATCTATTCATGCATATAATTCTTTACTAGAGTTCGTACCGAAATACGAGTATTTCGTCTATATGTCACGTATATAACTTTCGAATTTGTAAATGAATATACAGATAATTCAAATTTCTGTATAAAACTTATTACGTGCAAGGACACTCGTTTAGAGCATACTCCGCCAAGCTGCTCAACTGTGGATTGGCGATGGCCAGTGTTGCCTAGTCGCACGAAGACCTATCGATAACAACCGGAACCGACGACGGCTTGACGTACCTTTCGAAACACGGAGAAGCTCGAAATAGATAAACCCGTTCATATACAGGTTGCGCTCGATCTTGCTTAACTTGTTACACTAGAGACACGTGGAAAGAGCTGGTCAAATTACGATACCGGCAAAAAAGTATCTTGTGCCATTTTAAAAGAGTTTTAAATAAAAAGCTTGTATGCCATTTTCTCTTAATTTTACCATACTTATTACCTGCCGCGGTATTTTATTTCGTTGTGTTTTTGCAGTACCTTGAAATAAACCAGACCCAGAAAGCCATGGAACATTGGCTCAAAGCTGTAACTTCAAACCCTAAGCATGTTTTAGCTTGGACAAACTTGCTTGCTTTCTTGGATAACACAGGTAATATTTATATTTAACACAACTTTTATAATAGAGCAAATAAACGGTCATACGGTCTGCCTGATTGAAAGCAGTTACCGTAGCATATGGTACGTTGCCGACCCTGTAAAATCTTCACGCCTTGAAGGACTCCGTGTTAGTCCCTTGAGAAAATCTCGGCGGGAGTTCATTCCACAACTTAAAGAGTTCGCGGTAAATAACTTTTCTAGAACCGCACAGTACACGACCATTGAGGCTCCAGTGTATGAGGATGATCTCCCAGCCGTAGCGAGCGGTGGTGATTGTAAAATGAGGCTGTTGGCATCAAGTCGAACTACTCCTCCCAGCACAACTCACTATCCAATAATAATAAAAACTAGCCAACATAATCGGTAGACAACTAACCAATACTATGTATTTTATTACGCTTGTGTATTGTATTGATGAGCCCGGTTGTGGAGTGGTTAGCAATGCTACCTTAACACCAAGGTTCGTTGGTTCGACTTCCACACAGTACAAAAATTTGTTTGCATAGACACGTTTATTTGTCTTGACGTGGGTGTTTTTAGGAGAGGTAGGAAGAATCATGTCAGCCTAATTGAGGAAGTACACATCATAGAAAAACACAGCATAATAAAATTTCGTTGTTCGGTTTTTTAGTATGTAATAAAACCGTATTTGTGAAATATATCGGCAAGTCCAACACTCCGTATGTAAGCTCGCCTCGAGTGGATTAGGATCGAAATTCAGTCAGTGCAGACCAAGGACGTGGCGGCGTAGAAGGTGAGTGTGAAATGAGGGACCACACTGGTATTTCGCAAAATAAATATCGTAGGATTTAGTAGTACACTTAAAATAATTGTAGAACAAATCTGGGAATTTGAAAACAAATATATTAGAAATTACAGCCCTCAAAGTGCGGTCCCTCAGTCCTCACAGACCATCAACCAGATCTCGGAAAGTATCTGAACAATTAATGTATTGTGACTACAGACATTTAGTAAAGAATTTGTAATGATATTTACTGAATAACAGACCACAAAACATCAAAGATAAAAAATATATAACGACTAAACTAGGGTCTCTCATTCCTCACAAGATTTTTTTAGTGAATATTACCGAATCAAAAAATAATAATCTTTATTTTTCTGCATAAAGTTTTAATTAGAATCTCAAAACATTTTGTAAAAAAGAAATGGAAAATAAATATCGACGAAATTTAAAGATAGCGATAATTAAAAGTGGTCCCTCAATCCTCACCTCCACTGATATATGTGTATGTACTAGACGAGAGGAATATCAGAAAGTCTAGTATACATAACTTTTAGTAAGTAGTTTCTACTAAATAATAGGTATATAAAGTTGTGTATTTCTTACATCTTAGATGAGATAATATTATTTTTTTAATTCTATGAAAATGGATAGAGCATTGTGACTACACAATGAAACAAAATGTGGACAGTACTATTATACTTCTTTTAATATAGCATATTAATGTGCGCCAAAGAGGGAAAGCGAGTTTGTCTAAAAGAGACTGTCGGTGTTAAGATAAGAAAAGACATACTCCGTTAGTTCGAACATGTAGAAAGAATGCAGGATGAAAGAATGACACAACAGATATACAATGCGAAAGTGGAAGGATGTAGGTGCCAAGGAAGATACAGACTAACGTACCATGACCAAATTGGATTGAGGAACCACTTTTAATTATCGCTATCTTTAAATTGCGTCGATATTTATTTTCCATTTCTTTTTTACAAAATGTTTTAAGACTCTTATTAAAACTTTATGTAGAAAAAGAAAGATTTTTATTTTTTGATTTGGTAATATACACTAAAAAAATCTTGTGAGGAATGAGAGACCCTAGTTTAGTCGTTATATATTTTTTATCTTTGATGTTTTGTGGTCTGTTATTCAGTAAATATCATTACAAATTCTTTACTAAATGTCTGTAGTCACAATACATTAATTGTTCAGATACTTTCCGAGATATGGTTGATGGTCTCGTGTGTTTAAAAGACAAGTCTATGATATATACACACAAGTGTGAGCAATTACCACGAAAAAGCCCCCATTTATCGTAGCTCCTCAGAGTTACATCTAGCGTCGGTATCCTGGGTATCGTCATATCGAGCGATGTACAGTTTTGCGGTCATCTGGAGAGCAAAGCTAAGTTGGCGTCCAAAAAGATTGGTGTAATCAGTAGAGCTAGACGATATTTTACAACGCCACATCGCCTTCAACTTTGGATCTAATCCATCACATGGAAGATGGATTAGCGGGGTCCGCTACCTTAGCCTAAGGATAAGGATTTGGCGAAGACACTTATTTTACTGCCGTCAGACCTCCACAGTCCACAACTTTCTTAGGTTTGGTCACACGTCTACTGAAATATAATTTTGACGTGTGGGTTGCGGTGTTCCTTCACCGCTGAGCAAGTGATAAATTGGTACATAAATCCGAAAACACGTATTTAATGGTACATGCTCCCGCCTGGATTCGAACGGGGGACCAGTTGGTCATTAGGTTGGTTCCTTATCCACTGGGCTATCACTGCACAGTACCCATTCTATGCGGTAAAAGTGGTAATCCTTTTATGTTACGAATACTAAAAATTTTTCAATAACATTTGTTTTAGATAAATTATCAAAAGCTTTGGAACTTGTGCCAATGGCGCTTATGGAACTGCCGACATCGCCAGCGATTAATTTTGCTGTCGCCAATATATACGGTAAAGTGGAGCGATATCATGAAGCAGAGAAACATTTTCTGAAAGCTATCAAGCTTTTTGGAAACCTTGTTCAACCATTACACTACTCGAACTTAGGTTTGTATTTAATTTATACGTAAACTAGCTGCTGCCCGCGTGGGGTCAAATAACGTACCCTATGTGTTAATCCAGATCATAATCTATCTACGTGCCAAATTTCATTCAAATCCGTTCATCCGTTTAAGCGTGAAAGAGCAACAAACATCCATCCATACATACAAACTTTCGCATTTATAATATTAGTAGGATCTGTTAAATTGTCTTCAAGCGATTGGCTAGCCATTGTGCTAATGCATTTTTGTTATACATGAGATTCCAAACTGCTCTTAGTTTAGCTAGAGACGCGAGTGAAACGAAAGTTAGGAGTGAGATAAGTCGTGCGAGAGTTGTGTGCGTACGCCTTTGGAAGTCTGTGAACCTATTATTTTAACATTTATAATTTATTGTTAACGGAGACAGTTGTGCCTATATCTCTAAATAAACTATTCATCCTCCAATTTAAAAGAAAATCATTGAACTGAAACGGCTATGACAACAGCTTTCAATCAAACCGTATACTTGTTTTCATCCGATCAAGTATGAAAACAAGACCGATCCTTGTACCGTGCGAAACAACTATTTCTTCATTAATTCGATACGATTTTTCTTCATCTTAAAAGATGATGAAATGTGATTTCATCATCAAATTTCATTCATTCATTCAAAGTCCTTCAACGAGTATTTGATATTGTTAAAAAGGCTGTACTACCCACCTGAAGAAGAAATAATATCAGACAAGGACAACCGGATGAACGGACAGAGTAAAGCCTTTTACCTTTTTTACAGAACAGTAGATGATTTTATGCCCATGACTATTTTAAGGATGATAATAACTACGGTGTATAATTTTAATTACAGGAGTATTATATCACCGCTGGAAAAAATACGACTTAGCTGAGAAAATGTATAAAAATGCATTACAAATAGATTCAACATTCCAAAGTGCTCAAAAAAATTTGAAACAGTTGCAACGTTTTGTGAACAAGTTAAAAAAAATCAATACTCAATAATGTAATGATTATATAAACAATAAACATCAACAGTATACTACTGCTGAAGTATTTTAATTTCTATCTATATATAATAAATAAATCCCTTATGGAGTAGGCAGACAGAACCGAGCGCCATATGACTCGGTCTATACACGCCTTAAACGAAATACCCAGAGAGTTTGTTCTCTGTTAACGATCAACGCACAGGTTATATTTCAAAAAATAGTACATATCTTAGGTACTTTTAAATATAATATCGGTGTAGACGATTATAACGATAGACTAGTGATAAATACGGCTGATAGCTTCACTGTGCCAGTTCTAGATTCGTCTAATTTGTTTCATTAGGTATTCAATTTTGTGGTTACTCAGTTGGATGTCTTTAGTATCTTCAATTGTTTTCAGGGTCTTAATAAAAAAGCTGCCAATCTTTTCTATACTCGTAATCTGTTACTAGTTTTGTCTTGTCGATTGTCACGTTGTTGACTGCATGCGAGCAAACCAATCCCGTTATCTCCATCGAATCCTGGAGGAAAGGAATTTGACTTGGAGTGACCGCCGTTAGACAAACCGGAGGGTTAACCAAACCTTTCTTACATTATGTCACACGTCTCTCGAAATAAAAACGCCACGCCAGGATTCAAACCAAGCAAGCAAACCAATCTTCTCTTCTTAGTGTTATCCCGTTTCCTTTTTCGTTAGGATTGGCGAGGTCCGCTACCTAAGCCTAAGGACTTGGCGTAGATACTGATTTTTACATGCAGCGACTGCCGTCAGACTTTTTTTTTTGTGACGCGGGGAAAATGCGTTACGCACACCACCGGTGCCTGGGTGGCCTCCGGTGGTAGAGTGGGACTCCCCGTCGGCTGCCCGACGGTATACCCACTAAACAACCCCGCGAATTGCCATCGGCCGCCCGCGTTGGTGTGGTGCCCCGGATCTGTCAGCAACAGGGCACCACTGCGACTGGCCATCCCCTCAGAAGGGGCCGGACTTCTTCACTCTAGGGGCCATCCCGGCAAATTGGGACAGCCCCTCCGGCGGAGAGACCACTAATGGGCCAGGTTCCCATCCTGACCCCTAGTCCCACATTAGGGCGGCGGCAAAAGTTGCGCGTAGCGCCTACGCCCCACTCCCGTCCGCCGTCTCCAGAGCGGGACAGCCTCAGGATCTGCCGTCAGACCTATACAACCCAGAGGGAGAACAAAAGGTAAGATCACACATCTTTCGAAATATAATTTCTAGGATGTGCGAGTTTCGTTTCAGTGTTTTCCTTCACCGCCGAACAAGTGATCATTACAAATATAGGTTTTTTTTTTGAAGTAAAACTTCTTTACTTACGCTTGACATGGGGAGAAAGCTGGTGAATGCGTGACGAGAGGGTTACGAAAAGTGTGATCGGACGAGGCGAACGGAGAGCCTTATGAAAAGTGTGATCGGGCGAGGCGAACGGAAGTTGAGAGGGAGATATAAGTTTAGTGACTTTTGGCAACCGCTATACCTAATAATGTTAATGGGAAAAAGTGCTTCTAAGCGCTAACGTTCAATAAAGTTTATGAAGAAGAAGAACCAACTGAAATTTGCAGTCAACTCTCCGTGCGTGTGTGCGTGCGTCGGTTCGCGAAGCGCGTCGCGAAGGATATTAAATTGCCTATTCTGTCTGTAAGTTTTACTTCTGTCGTGTAGTCTAAAGAACACTCGTTTTTTTTTGCACGAATTTGAAGACGCCTGAATCTTCAACTTCGATAATATTGAACCAGTGGGCAGGACGTTATGAAGCTATTTTTGCATAAGTTCGGTTTGTTGCAGTCCAAAAAATCGCTAACGAAAACCACACTTTTAAATTGCAAATCAGATGAAAGAAATAAAACTATTTCACTCAAGAAGACGATCGAGAACTTTATTTTACAAAACTATATTTTACAACAATTTTATAGTGTTGTTGGTTTTCCATTGCAAAATTCTATAAACTATTGCTGTAGCCTCTAAAGCAATTCAGTCTAAGCTACCGATCTTTCAAATGCCATAAAACGTTTGAAATTTGGAGAATTGGAAAAGCGTTTCTTTTCCAATTCTCCTAATTTTCAAACATAAACTTGAAAATTTAAAAAAGGAAGCATATAGCATAAAAATGATCCGTTAGCTCTGAATTTTCTAAAACTCGTCATAGGAAGGTGAAACGTCATTTTGACGACGACGGTGCGAAGATGAGTAGGTATCTGGAAAGTTTATTCAAAGTGAACATATTTTGTCGAGTGTTGCACATCGTTGTTAATCAATTGGAATCGCGTTTTCTTCCAATGAATGAAATTATTCCCGATTTCAGTATTTTGCAACTCTCCACTTTGTAAAATTTAAATAATAAATAAAATAAATAAATATTCTCTCTATCTATCTATAACTTCACGCCAAATCCCTTGCGGGGTAGGCAGAGAGAACCGAGCGCCACGTGACTCGATCCTTACATATCTCACTCGCTTCTTTAACATTCATTGCTCTTCTCATGCACGCACGCCGGTTTCTAGGGCTCCTGACATCACCTTCTGATAGAACATGACCAATTTGGTCATGGTAGGTAAGTCTTGGCCTTCCCCGGCTCCTACATCCTTCCACTTTTGCATTGTATATCTGCTTCGTCATTCTTTCATCTTGCATTCTTTCTACATGCCCGAACCATCGGAGCATGCCTCTTCTTATTTTAACACCGACGCTCTCTTTCAGACCAACTCTATTTCTAACATCATCATTGCGAATACGGTCTACGAGCCTTACGCCACAAATTTTGCGCAGCGCTCGCATTTCAACCGCGTTTATTCTACTTTCATGCTCTTTCTGCCATACCCAACTCTCGCTTCCATAAGTTAGCGTTGGGACCAACACTGCATTGTGTATAGCGAGTTGTGCCTTCTGGCTCAGGATTTTACTGCCAAGAAGTTTTCCCAACGCTCCATTCACACTATTCCCAGCACTCACTCGTCTTTCCACATCTGCGGTGTACCTTCCATCCCTGCTGAAAGCGCATCCAAGATATACAAACTCATCCACTTGTTCCAACACTTCATCATCAATCGTAATCCTTACATTAGTTCTGGATTCTTCTCTTTCAAATACCATTATCTTTGTTTTCTTCGCATTCAGTAGTAAGCCTTTCTCCATACAGTCGTCTTTCATCGCTGTGACCAGTGTTTGCAGTTTAGATGGTGTATCTGCTAATAGCACGGCATCGTCTGCATACAGCAGACAGTTCACCACTTGGTCACCCATGCGCAATCCCACATTCGTTGACCTTATTCTCTGCAGACAACTATCGAGATACAGGATAAACAGCCTAGCAGATAGCATGCAACCCTGTTTGACACCAATTTTGACATCAAACCAGGGTGACATGCCACCGTCTATCCGCACACATGCTGAGCAATCCTTGTAAGTGGACTGCACAGCACGGAGCAGTGAACCGTCAATCCCATATCTCGGCAATATGTCCCACAGTTCCTTTCGCACAACCCTATCAAAGGCTTTCTCAAGATCCACAAAACCGCAGAAAACCTTCCGGTCTATGGCCAGATGCTTCTCTACGATATTGCGGAGCGAGAAAACTTGATCCGTACATCCCCTTCCATTTCGGAAACCTCCTTGTGCGTCTCACAGCATTTCATCGGATTTCACCCTCATTCTCCTTTCAATCACCTTTCCATATACTTTTGCTGCTAAGCTGATCAAACTGATGGCCCTATAGTTGGCGCAGTCCATGCGTGATCCCTTGCCTTTATACAAGGGCACGATGACTGCGCGTCTCCAGTCCATTGGGACCCTTCCAGTTCTCCAGCATAGGTTGCATAGGTACCAGAAGGCGTCCCGGACGTAAGTGCCACCTAATTTGATCATCTCAGCTGTGATCAGATCAATTCCCGCTGATTTTCCATTTTTCAAGCTTTGTATCGACCATTCGATCTCATCCATAGTTATGCCTTCGTCGGACGCCGTCAACGTGGAGTAAGCATCCGACTCACTCTCATTGCCAGCGTCCGAGGCATACTCATACATTCCCTCAAAATATTCACTCCACCGTTCTAACACTTCCTGAGTGTTGGCAAGAATGACACCAGCTTTAGACTTTATCTTATCCATTCTGGATGCCGACGAACCACTCCGAGACTTCTTTACCTCTCTCCAAAAGAGTTTGGTATTTGCCTCGAAGTTTTTCGTCAGCCTCTCTTCCTCATTCATAATTTGTCTTTCACGCTTCTCTTTCACTAAAGCCTTGGTTTCATTCTTGCATAGACGGTACATTTCTTTCTTCTTTTCTCTCATATTTTCATTTAAAGGCAAAGATGATACGTAATCCAGCCACGCTTTCCTCTTTCTTGCTACGGAGGATTCAACCTCCGCATCCCACCAGGCATCTCCTTTCGCTGTTTTACGTCTCTTTGCGCATCCACAAGCTTCTTTTGCACTATTATTAAATAAATATTGTCGGACAAATTACACATCGCCATCTAGCCCCAAAGTAAGCGAACTTTGTGTTATGGGTACTAGACAACTGATAAACATACGTAAATACATTTTTTTTTTTGTAAATACATACTTATTATACATAGAAAATACCCAGACCAAGACAAACAGACATGTTCATGCACACAAATGTTTGTACTGTGTGGTAATCGAACCCACGAGCGTTGATGCCAAAGTAGCGTAACAGCGCGATTCACCACTGCGCCACCGAGCTCGTCTAAATGACACTGAACTATTAAAAAGCTCTAGAATTTGTTGATATATATAAAAAAAAATTATCTAAATTATTTGCCAGGGGAATTCTCAGTTTTCTGACCACCTTCATATACGAAATGTTTCTATTTCGTGTTCGTGTATTATTAGACTTACTGTTTTATTAATATTAAAGAATCATTTTATGTCGCGTAGCTTTCCTGAAATATGTACTGTATTAGTGTTGTTTGTTGACTGTGACTACAGCTAGTGCTGAAAGATCATTTTTGAAACTAAAATTAATAAAAACCTATTGAAACTCCATGGGACAAGATAGCCTACGTAACGATCTTCAAACTTTGATGTTATTGATACTTTTGCGGAACAGAAAGCTCTTAAAAAAGAATTTAATATCGTTAATATTAGTTTGTATTTTATTCAATTATGTAAACCTACGCTTTTGAAAATTTAATTTATTAAATATTTATTCAATTAAAATGCACACAATTTTAATAATACTTACCTAAGTGATTTATTAAAATCAAATTACCGCGTGATGATTTCGAGCGGGAGGGCCCCATTTAATGAATTTACAACATCAGCGTTTTAGAAGTAGTACCTCAAGCCTGGTATCTATATTATGATTATGGTTCGCTGCGAAGAATTTTCCACTACTTATCGTCATTCTCGGGGCATTTTGGCTACCTAGAGAAACAGTTTCCATACATAATATAATGGTGGTTTCCCTAACGCCCTAACGGAATAAAATTATGACAATATTCAAACTTCAATTCAAAATTTCAAACTTTGACTTTAAAGTCAGTACCGTGGGCCGTTGAACTAAAAAATACTTTTTTCTCTGAGACAGACCACAGGAACTTCTTCCCGGCACTTTTAACAAGCGTCTTTGTGTTATTTTTGAAATTTATTCGTTTCAGTATATATTTATGTCATAATTTTAATAGTGTTTTGCAACATAAATACTAGTACTTATACATTAATGAAAATACTCAATTTTAACACGTGTAAGCACTTTTGGAAGACGCGGCGTGATTATTTCTTAGAAGAAAACTTTGTATAATTCTCTATCGCTTTACGTTTGGTATTTAAACTGCAGGATTAGATCTGCGTACTCTTTCCAAGTATTTTTTCCTGAGTTCCTGAAGCTGGAATATCTAGAATTAAGATTTTGAAATGGTTCTGAAGTGCCGACTCGGCTGTATAGGCTAGATCTCTTCGCCTTTCGCCTTGGGAATGAAAAGAACCAAAAAAAAATATTTCTGGATTTCGTTTGTTTTTTCTTGGACTTCTTCCCGCGCTTTTGACGAGTGACATTGTTGTTTTACTTGAATTTTTTACAATTCAGTATAAAATTAGTTTTGTGTGACAATTTCGATAGTATTTTGTACCATAAGTGCTAGTGAATTTATACAGTAATGAATAAACTCAAATATAACACGTTTATGCACTTTTTGGAAGACGTGAATAAGTTCATCAAGAAAACCTTATAAAATCACTATCGTTTTATGAGTGGTATTTAAACAGGGTTGATTGTGTCTAGGTACCCTTCCCAAGTATTTTTTCAGCAGAGTTCCTGAAGCTGGAACATAGAATTAAGATTTTCAAATGGTTCTAAACTGATGACTTGGCTGTGTGGGCTAGATCCCTTTGCCTTTCCCCTCGGGGATAAAAAGCACAAAAAAAAAAAAAAAATTGTTTTTTCTTGACGGGGGAACAGAAAACAGAAACGAAATAACTTCCATCTCTTTAAATAAAAACTAATATATATTATTATATACTGCTATAATTTATATTTCATTAATAATGGACTATTCTCAAGAGTTCTCTGCCCTTCAAGGCCTAATAGTATCTGCTGATAATGTATATTCTTTTTCCAGACTATCGGCAAAAGGAGGTATACATGATTTATTTTTATTATTGTTTGTATTGTGTAAATATAATTACTTCAATCATTATTATCTATTACTCCTAGCTCTTGTTTTGAAAATAGTCGATCAGACAATCGGCTTTAAATCTTTATTGTTTAAATCATTTTTTATGTGCAACACTCAACATAAAACCTTAAAAGTAAAAATACATGCATGTACGCAAGTACAGTCCGATTTTTATACCTACTTTATCTGATAACATTTTCTATCAATGCAGCAGAGACATGTGCATGTTGGAGTTTCTATGATCACAGATTCAATTTTAAAATATTTATAAAGCAGTGCCATCTCCTCATAGTGCAATTTAGACACATGATGAATAAATAACATAAAAATGCTAAAATGTAAACATGTAAAGCCTGCACTCCTGTGACACAGTAGATAACTCTACAACTATGTGCTGTGAAACCAATCTGTGCCTGTTTACACTTTTTACATGTCTTAGCCAATAATTAAAATTAGCATGTAGAGTAGTAATTCCTGCATGTAGAATGAGTAATTTATAGTTGTTAATTTTAATATACTTATTCACATAAACTCAAACTATAAAACATCTTAGCATTATCTCATAGCTAAGCCTCCTAAGCCTGAGGATTTGGCAAAAATACTGATTTTCACTTGGAGCAACTACCGTCAGACCTCCACAACAGAGCGAAAACCTTTTTAGGTTGGGTCACATATCTTTTGAAATAGATTCCTGTACTTGTGAGTTTCCTCATAATGTTTTTGTTTCACTGTAAATTATAAAACATGATTGCATTGTTAGCAATACAAAAATATGTATTATGTATAGATGCGACATATCTACAGAAAATAAGAAAACATATTGATAACACTAGTTAGAGGTCTTTCCATGTTATCAATGTTATAATGGAAAATAAACAATCTTTTCAACTGGAAGATTTGTTGCAATAAACCTATTGTAATATAATAATCTGTATAATATCTGCTGTGTAGCATTGTTTGCCAATTTGGAGTCTGTATCCATGGGGTTCGCCTCGGTATCCGTATAGTCCTCTCCATCGTCGTCTGGTAATATGCACGACACTCTTTTTGGTTTGCTAGCCCCGGTGCACGATTTGCATTTCCAATCCACTGAGTCAGTGGAGTATATTGTGGTTAGCTGTTCCGTAGAAATCTGTGCACAGGTCGCATGTAGCCACTTACTGCATTTGTTACATTGCAGCCCAGGAGCTTTTTTATTTACTAATTTCGTACATTTTGCGCACTTCACCATGTTTTTTTTTTTACTTTAGGGTAGGACGGTGGTTTATTTTAGCAACGACGTAACGATCAGTTGTGTACAACTGCACGGGTTCACTGACCGCGAGCGACTGCTCGGGTCAGTGATCCCGTGCACTATATAAGGGTATATTTCAAGTATGTGTGATGTGCAACAAGCCTGATTTTATTTTATATTTTAGGTAATGAAGAGAAATTCCAGTATGTTATTAATGCCTTGCGTAAATTCTTCGAAGAACAAAATTATATCACAAGGGATAGCATAAAAGATAGTTGTGTAGAAGGACTACGTAAATTAGCTTTGTTTTTAATACTGAATGCAGATTTGGAGACATTAAATGACATGGTGGATATTGAAGAACTAGAACTAGTGGTATGGATGCTACCAACTATATCAAAGTGTCTCATGTGTGAAATATTTTGGAGCCTCCACTTTGAAAAATTTGTTTACGAAACAATTGCATTCTGTAATCACCAATTAGGGTTGCAATTAGCAAGTGCATTTATAAACAATATCAAATATTATTCACCTATGGAGAGTTTAAATAAAATAAAAATAATTTCTGCAGCTTGTTATAGATCTGTGTGTAGATTGAATTTGTTTAAATTTGATAATCAAGTGTTATCAAAACTACTAACTATGGATTTTAATAACTTCCAAACATGCATAAATTATTTCTCAGATCCCCCTAAACCTGACAAGCTGAACACATTGAGTAAAGATGAACAATATAAGTATAAAGGGAATTGTCTCTATACAATGCTACAGTTGGTACAAGATTGCTTTGAGCAGTTTATGGGGCCTCAAGAATTATATCCAACTGATGTAGGTGACTTGTACACTTTGACTCATTTAAAAGGTACCACTCTAAATGAATTTCACTGCAACACATGTGACACGTCCAACACACTCATTTTAGACAGTCTGGACAAGTGTCATATCGCTCTATTAGATCAGTGTCAGAGTCTTGTTATGGATGTAAATGTTGAAATATTTTGTGCCTGGAGTGAATTTGTGGAAAACGACAAGAGTATGCAACAGAAAATTGGAGAATTATGTTACAAAGTTCGTTTAAAACTATTGAATGTTGCAAGCGTATGCGAACATCCTGTTGTTAGCATGATAGAGCAGATTGCCTGTAAACCTGATGACTTGGTGGATGTTGTCAACAAGTCTGACAATGGTGCTATAGCAGAAAAGATAAACAAAAATACTGAGGATAAGGCAGCCTGGTTACTTGCTTTGATACAAAAAGATAACCTGTGCTTTGATGAAACTCTGGTCACCTGTTTGTCTACAAATATTGATGTCCTGAATCAGGATGGTTGTCTAAAACTTTACAAAGTTGTCGAAAACTATTTAAGTGACTTACCTGAGCCTAGAGATGATTTGGAATGTTTAGCTATTGGTGCATTTCAAGGTTGCAGTAGTGAAGTACAACTAGAAATAATAAGTGGACATTTCTCTAAAAAGTGTTTTAGAAATATGGGTAACAACTCTGAATTTTCAAGTATGTTAAATGAAACATTCAACAAATTTATTTTGTCACCAGACACAGATCCACAAAATATTCTTGTGTTATTTCTCCAGAACCCAAAAGAGGTTTATGCAACAATATTCAATTTAGCTTCACAAAATCATCAACAAGCAGACATAATGATAAAAATAATGAAAACATTACAAAGTTTCTCAGACCATTACTATAACTCTGATACTGAACCCTGCATAATATTGGTAATGCGACAATCATTTGAACATTTGTCAGAAGAATCGCAAATAAACAATTTTGTTAATTTTGTTGCTGGTTTGAAGGAATATAACTGTATAACAGGCACAAAGTTGCTGATGTTAATTGTTATGCCAAACTTGCATAAAGCTCTATTAAGTAAAGACATCATTAATTTGTATGCCCATATAAAACTACTAATGAATGCTTACAAATTAGAGGAATTATTAGAATACCGTGCGCCACTACTTGCGATGTTGGCGCAGGTACTTGATGTGGTGCGTTGGAAAATTAATACTTTTGTAGGTTGTGCACCTGAAACCTTGAAAATTGTGCTACAATTGCAAACTTCTTTATTTTCTACTTTCCCAGAAGATATTCCAGGTAATTTATATGTTGTTGTTCACTTGAGTAAATAGTCTTATGATATACATTTTATGCTAGGCATTTTGGTTACGCCCATCTGTATTAATATTATTCTGTGATTATTAAAATATTATTACAAATAACTGTCCACACTCCATTGCTCATATGGCTTAATTCTGCCATTGTAGCAAAAATGTTCAATTCCTACACATCCTAAACTAGTAATTTATATGTTGTATGAGTGTATAGACACAATCTCGATTCTTTCATCCCTCGCTCACGCGACTCTATCATCCCCCCAGTAATTTTGCGGCACAGGAAAATAATAAATAAAGATTGTCAGACAAATTACACAGCGAAATCCAGCCCCAAAGGAAGCAAAGCTTGTGTTATAGGTACTAGACAGCGTTGCCAGATTTTATTTTTGTGAAGTCGGGATTTTGAAACTTTTGAGTGAAAAAGCGGGATTCTTTCAATGAAAGCTGGACTTAGTAAAAAAACCGTATATAATCAGAAGTTTTTAAATATTTATCTTTTTATTTGAGTTTTAAATTACGTTTACGTGACAGTAGATAGCAAAAATAGCCATAGAAAATGTATTTTAATAAAAATATAATAATTTAAATCAGGTTTACCTTATCGTTGGGTAGTTGAGTCTTCTTCGTTTTCTAAATAAAAAAAAGAAAAATCAAATAAAGTTTTATTTATTATAAAAATGTGGTGTTTCTGAGATGTAAGCGTTGCAAATTGTAATACAATAAGATGATAATTTATTTATAAGAAGTACTTATTCATGATATTTCTGTGAAGATTTGACTTCTTTTAAAGTTTCCTTTTTCTCTTTAATAAATAATAAATATTGTCGGACAAATTACACAGCGCCATCTAGCCCCAAAGTAAGCGAAGCTTGTGTTATGGGTACTAGACAACTGATAAACATACGTAAATACATTTTTTTGATTTCTTTCTAGATTGATCTGGATGAGTACTTCTGCTTTCATTAAATTTACGGAGCATTTATTTCTGGCATCTGACCATTTTAAATTCATCTGGGAAAAAACACGTTCAGGAAAGCAGTTTGATGTTGGGATACTTAATATGAAAGACACTAGTTTAAACATATTCCTGGTATTATTTTTTGGAAACTGTTGAAAGAGCTGGTGCCATTTCTGTGCAGTGGTGGCAGTGGTATCTTTATAATTTCCGCTGCGCGCCGCGTTACCTCAGCACGCTGCACACACGGTTGAGTTATCCCAGAAAAGCGGGCTGGAGCCTGTCCCGCGCGTGACATTTAATTTTGATTTAAAAATCTGGACGTCCCGCCAAAATCGGGAAGTTTGGCAACGCTGGTACTAGACAACTGATAAACATATGTAACATAACATAGTACCTACATCTTCTTTGTGAATTCATAATTATGATACATAGAAAACACCCAGACATACATGTTCATGCACATATATGTTTATTGTGTGTTGAAATCGAACCTTTGACGCCAAGCATTGGTGTCAAAGTAGCGTTACTTACCACTGCGCAACCGAGCTCGTCAATATCTCGCGTTATTGTTAAAAGCTTCCAATATTTGCAATAGCGCCTGTCCCAGCTTGAACTGGTCGGGCTCCACATGGCATTATTAACATCATCATCATCCGAGCGTTAATCCCGGTCGCGTCCTATGCTTTCGCTTTGGAGCCCAGGGCCACGCCACACGGCATTATTAACATATAACCCAAATTCCTGCATCTATAAACTGATGAAATTTTGCATTTAGATTCACATGAACGTAAGCACCTGCTAAGGAATAGGTAATGGTCAAAATTCCCACAGGCAAGAGTTACGTGCGAACGAACAACTGCTAGTTATGTAGTTATTTTTTTGTATGAATATGCATTCATCTATTTTATCTTATCTAATATATTTACAGAGAAAGAAGTTAGTTGGCTAAAGAGCAAACTAAGAAACATACACCCCTTGAACATGTACTACTACAGGAGGCTGTGGAATCCTCCTGGAAGTAATTTTGCTGAAGTAATCAGTGGAAAGGAGATAAACGACAAGATGGATACTGAGCACTTGGCTACATGGCTTTCACAAGTAAGGAAATGGCTATCTGACAGATGTCAAGCCTTTGTATTGTAGATTTATCACTGTTTACCCGTTATCATCCCGAGATGGCGCCTACATTAGATGAATTCGTAGTTAGTAAAATTTGGTGACAATCATAAAATTGACTGGAATATTTTATTATCTCCTTTCGTATTAATATAAAGGGAAGATTATATAAAAATATATCCTGAGTGCTTCCTTTTTATTAAGTATTCATGTGATTAAATTTATAGTTTCCATTAAATTGTTAAGATATGTTTGATCCATTAAAAAAAACAGGAACATATTAAGTCGCCCATTTTTCCGTTTCATATCTACTAGAAATAAATGGGAGCTTTGAAATACAATTACTAAAATTTTTTGATATATTCTTTACTTGTTATTCATTAAAGATTTTTTAGGGTCCATAATGATTACTAAGGCCCTGTCTGTCCTTCTATATGTTGTTACTGTAGTCTTTTAAGTCGCAATAGATAGAGACATTTCAAGTGTCTACTTGTTGCCGTTATCAATATCGAGCAAAAAAATCACGTTTATTGTATGGGAGCCCTTAAATATTTATTTTATTCTGTTTTTTAGTTTGTTGTTATAGCGGCAACAGAAATACATCATCTGTGAAAATTTCAACTGTCGAACTATCACGGTTCATGAGATGCAACCTGGTGACAGACGGACGGACGGACGGACAGCGGAGTCTCAGTAATAGGGTCCCTTTTACCCTTTGGGTACGGAACCCTAAAAACGAAAATATTAAAGGGAGTCCCCATACAAGAAAGGTGCCTGTTTGGCCTTTTTACTGTGGGAGTCTAATTTGCAATTAACACGTTTTTTTTCTAATACGGGCGCCACTTTCACGTTTATAAAATATTATTGACACATTATATCTCTCGTGTACAATTAAAAATAGTGTTGTATTTTTGGCAGATAATTTGTTCCAGCACACAGGACGAGTGGTGTAATTTATGGGACAGTTTAGCTGTTTTTCCCGATAGAGTAATTCTAGATATATTTCACGATGCCATGTCTCTTCTTACGATAGCGGAAGGCGCGAATCGGACACAAGAAACGTGGGCGTGTCTCCTTTATTGCTACAGGAATTTCGTCTATGTTATCCGGGTATTTATTTTTTAATTTTTGATACTAAAAATAATGAGTAGGAGCTTTTCTAATGAAACTTGTCTACTATACTATAGTGTCTACTGCAGATATTTTTCCCAAAAACTGTAACTGATATCAACTTGAAACATACAATCATAAAACTTACGTGACTGCATGTAATTAGCGTAAAAAAATTTAAAGCATAGAATCTGTCTGAAAATAATGTCTAAGGAGTATGGCTAGACCTAGAAATCAGCATTTGCCTGTTTGTTATTGACTGGGATCAATACAGCTGAATCATTATTGTTATTTCTAGGTTTTATTTGCTTGTACGGCATATTTGATGAATTTCTTATACCACTAAGGTCGCAAAAAACGTACCGATGGTCTTCCGATAAGTATAACATAGCCATTTACAACACCAGAGGTTTGACTCGTGCCTTGCCAATCATGTAAAACCCCCTCCCAGTCCCAGTGTTCGAATGACTACTTCAATCAAAAAGTCCTGCACATTTCATACATTTGTTTAAAAATTATGGCTGTTCATCTTAATCTGGCTATCTATCACATACACAACTTTTATTGCATATGTAGTGAACTAATACAAATAGTTATGCTTAATTCGGTTCTCAACGACGTTGTGTTCGAAATATTTGCTGACATTGAACTATGATAATGAAAGGGATTGCATGTAATTTGTATAATATATGTAATGTGAGTGCAATAAAAAGAATGAAAATGGGTAAAGCAGCGGGATTTGATACAATATCTGCCGAAACGCTCAAAGCGAGTGGAGGAATCATAGCAGGCTTACCTGCCGTACCTTTTATTTAACATTTGATGGCATTCCGGCCATGTACCAGGCGACTGGGTAAAGGCTGTGAATGTGCCGCTGTACGAATACAAAGGTAAAGGTTCACAGCAGGAATGCAAAAATGATCGTGGTTTAAGCCTCCTGAGTGTAGTAGCCAAGGATACCGATTGGAAGAGTGATTTCTGTAACGGAACCGAAAATCTGGAATGTGAAAGCGGGGTTTCAAAAGGGGATAGGATGTGTGGAATAAGTCTTTTCCTTAAGGTGTATTACAGAGAAAGCCTTAGCAAAACGAATTTTTCTGTGCCTTCATTGGAAAAGCCTTATAACAGAGTGGCGAAGGACGAATTTTGGCTTACCCTCTCCATGTATGAGGTGGATAGTAAATAGTCCTTCGAGATTCGAGTGCCTGTGTCAGGGTAAATGGGATCTGTACAGGCTGGTTCAGCATCGAACGTGGTGTCAGACAGGGATGTATAGAATCCCATTGTTCAACTTATTCATTACAGTTGTTTGACAAACTTGAAAGAGTATGACTGTGTAATAAGATTGAATCAATCAATATTTAAAACCTTGTTGTACGCCGATGATCAGGTCCTCCTGGCATCTTCGGCGGAAGAACTGCAACTAATGGTTATTATAATGAATGGGACCTTTAAAAGGGAAAGGGTATGAAAGGGAATGTAATGAAGACGAAAGTGTTGGTGATCGAAAGGTATGATGAAACTGTTACAGAGTGTTCAATGATCGGAGATGAAAAAATGGAACAAATGAATGAATTTGTGTATCTAAGTTCCATGTTTACAAGAGATGGGGAATGTAAGGGAGGTATTAAAAGTAGAGTGAAAGCAGGAAACCGTATCAATGATGAGTTATACTCGGTTTTGACGAGCGAAATTATATCGAGCAAATAGTATAAAAGCTCAACTTGCTATTTAATCAGGGTCTACATTGACATACGGTAGTGAATCATGGGTATGGCAGAAGAAGCATGAAAGTAAGGTAAACGCTGTTGAAATGAGAGCGCTAAGGAGTATGTGTGGAGTTAGAATGATTGATAGAGTAAGAAATATCACGATACGAGAACAATGTGCAATAAAGATGATGTAGTGACAAAAATTGAAAAGTATATGCTGAGATGGTTCGGTCATTTGGAAATAATGGATGACAAAAGAGTTACGTGAGAAGTATATCGAGCAAGAGTGAGTGGAAATATCGGCAGGGGCCGCCCTAGATGCACACATATAGATCAAATAGCCGATGTGAATTTTATTTACTAATTTTAATTTACCTTTTTTTTTCAGTATAAATTCTTCAAAGAGCCTTTGAGTGACAATGATGTTACTTCCGTTGTAGACAAAATTACGATCACAGCAAACCTTATGGAGGAAGAGAATGTTGAAGAACTTGCTACGGTTTTGCTCCCGTTGTTCGCTTACTTGGGCGAGAAGAAAAATGATTACAAAATAAATATATCAAACTATTTGCACAACAAGCTTCGGCACGCGAACTTTACAGATACGATTAAAAAAGTATTTACCAATGGTGTTACAGAATGAGAACCTATATATATATATAAATGAGAATCTATCATTGTTATTAATTTAGTTTTCTAAAGAAACTTAACATCTCTTATCCGTCACATTTTGGTTACAAGTTATAATTAATGCCGACTAACTTATAACAAAGAAGAGTCGGCATTTTTGGTACACAAAAAAAAATTGCGACCACATCTGGAACTAATCTCAATTGTTTGTGTAACTGTTTACCCGTTACAAACTAACTATTTTCACAATATTGGCAATGTAAACAAAACTAAATCATTACTAGTCTTGAAATGCTACAACTTGCGCAATCTAGTGGGTGTAAAGCACACCTCATATTGCAAATCGCATGCTACTGTACTAATATCCACCGCTAGGTGTCGCTGCGACGAGTAAAACCTGTTAATTTTCGACAATCTAAATTTATCACATTACCTAAAAAAATATACAATTCTAACATTCAGTTCTAAAATAATTATTTAAATAGATTTTACATCTTGGAACTTTCTAGATTTACGGTTAGCGGCATCTTTTTGAAACTTGGTTCTGGTATGTTCTGTCGTACACTCACCGGTCTTCAATTCATTCGCATTAGTTCGAACCGTTCGCTTAAACCGGCAATATATTGTAGGGGCGTGTGGTAGGTATTCTTACACCCCTACTAATTTGGTACTCAACAACAGTAGCTTTATATTAAGGACTGCTAACTTATTACTTGACGGCTAATAAAAAATTCCAATGATGTTAACTGATGTTTATTATGTAGAACAGACGAGTACAAGGTATCGCGGTGGTCGGTAGAATGAATTTATATAAATCAACTGACTACTATTGCACTATTGAATGAAAAAATATTAATTATCAATGAAGTCTCCCACTGTCCTTTCTTGCGTACGCGCAAGGGGTGTGGCCACAGGCTCGGTAACAAAGCCGCACGGTCGGCCATGTTTCGTCGCAGTGACTGCAGACAATAGATGCACACCTGTTGCACTATGATGAGTTGCGCGGCCACCTCTTATGAATGACCATCGCACGATGTGACGTCAGATGGCGTGATCTCGTGCCTCGTTGTAGTGCACTGTTGCGGTAACTTGTATACTCGCCACACACTCCCCCGCTGAGACCGTTACTACGGGCGATAGTAGTTCGGGAACCGAACTGTGCGTCCACTTCTCGTCTTCTTGACGGTGCTAGGGTCTTCGGTCGTCTGCTGTTCTTGAATGGCCGATGGCTGTTGGTCGGCTGTTACTGAAAGAGCTGGTGGTAAATACTCTTTGGTGAGAAACGCTGGCTTGAGACGGTCGATTGTAACTCGCTGTGTCTTGCCCCGCACGTCGATGTCGAACGTCTTCTTTTCTCTACGCAGAACCTTAAAGGGCCCGAGGTATGGTGCCTGAAGTGGTCTTCGTACTGGACCTTGGCGAAGAAAAACATGTGAGGCTTCATTAAGGTCTTTGGGCACGTAGAAGGGTCTGCTAGAGCTAGTGTGCCAAGATGTGGGTTGCGGTGTCAAGTTACTCATGTGTACGCGGAGTCTGCTCACCAAGCTGCTTGTGTCTACTGCTTCATCAGGGCTGGTAGTAAGGAACTGTCCAGGCAAACGTAGAGGCTCACCATAGACCAGTTCAGCTGCTGATGCTTGCACGTCATCTTTCCACGCGCTGCGGATTCCGAGGAGAACCCACGGTAAGACTTCTACCCAATTTGAGCTTGTGTGGCAGGAGATGGCAGCTTTCAGCTGTCTGTGAAGCCTCTCCACTAATCCATTGGCTGCAGGGTGGTAAGCTGTGGTGAAGTGATGAGTCGCACCGACTAACGCAGCAAGCTCCTTGAAGGTGCGTGACTCAAACTGTCGTCCTCGGTCGCTTGTGATGTGCTCCGGACATCCAAAGCGCGATATCCAGTTTGACATCAGGGCGGCAGCACAGCTCTCAGCGGTGATGTCTTGCAGAGGAATCGCGTCAGGCCAACGCGTGACACGGTCGACAATCGTGAAGCAGTACCTGTTTCCAGAAGATATAGGTAAGGGACCAATTATGTCAATGTGTATATGACTGAAACGACCTGATGTAGTTTTGAAGGCTGTCAGTGGTGCTGATGTGTGTTTGGTAACTTTGGCTCGTTGACATTGCTCGCATTCCTTTGCCCATTGTCGACAGTCCTTTCGAACTCCAGGCCAAACAAAACGTTCTGTAACTAAGCGAACGCTAGCTTTTCCTCCAGGGTGGCTTAGATTATGAAGCATATTAAATACCTGCTTGCGAAAAGCTTTGATGATAAATGGACGAGGATTCGTCGTGACGTCGCAGTATACTTCGAAGCTTGTACCTGGTAGTTTTACTTTCTCCAGTTTGAGTGAAGATCCATTCTTCAGCAGGTCCTCTAGTTCGGCGTCGGTTGCTTGCTCGCTGGCCAGGGACTGGTAATCTAAGGGCAAGTGAAGTTCGTTAATGCGAGATAAAGTATCAGCTACCAAATTTTCTTTTCCAGCTATGTATACAATACTCGATGTGAACTGGCTTATGTAGTCCAGGTAACGAAATTGGCGCGGGGAACAGTTTTCGCGCTGTTTGACGAATGCGAATGTCAGGGGTTTGTGGTCCGTCATGACGCAGAAGGTTCTTGCTTCCACCATGTATTTAAAATGGCGTATAGCCTCGTAAATAGCTAGTAACTCCCTATCATACGGACTGTACTTCCTCTGTGATGGGCTCAGCTTTCTCGAGAAGAACGCCAGGGGTTGCCACTGGTCACTAATGCGCTGCTGAAGAACTGCTCCAATTGCAGAGTCTGAAGCATCTGTCTGTATGGCTAACTCTGCACGCGGGTTTGGGTGTGCCAACAAGGTAGCCTCTGAAAGCATTTGCTTACATTTATTAAAGGCAGATAGCAGTTCTGGAGTCATGTTGATCGGCTGCGAACCTTTGATTTTTGGGCCGGCTAAAAGTGCATTGAGTGGTGCTTGAGTAACCGCTGCGGAGGGAATAAAGCGTCGATAAAAATTTATCATACCGAGGAATCGTCTTAGTTCCTTTACTGTTTGAGGGGCTGGGAAGTCCTGTATGACTTGAACCTTGGCGTCGAGTGGTTGAATCCCTGCCGCTGAAACTTTGTAGCCCAAGAAGGTAATCTCTGGTTGCTCGAAGACGCATTTGTTAGTGTTTATCAGCACACCGTATTCTGCTAACCTTTCAAACAGCTGCCTGAGGTGCTGCTGGTGCTCGATTCTGTCTTTGCTAAAGACCAGTATGTCGTCAATGTATCCATAACAGAAGTCCATGCCTCGTAGAACCTCATCCATGAAACGCTGGAAGGTCTGAGCTGCGTTGCGCAATCCAAACGTCATGTACGGGAACTCGTATAAGCCAAAGGGTGTGGTGATAGCTGTTTTGGGTATGTCCTCCTCATACACTGGGATTTGATTGTACGCCTTCACCAGATCTATGGATGAGTAAGTTGTGCTACCTATCAGTTGTTGAACAAAGTCATGGATGTGCTTGACCGGATACCTGTCGGGGATCGTGCGTGCATTCAGGAATCTGTAATCTCCGCATGGACGCCAGCCGTCGTTTTTCTTACGGGCTAAGTGAAGCGGTGATGACCAAGCGCTTTCAGATCTGCGCGCTGTGCCGTTCTGCAGCATGTCGTCAAACTCTTGCTTCGCTATTTTCAGCCGTTCTGGGTCTAAACGACGTGGGCGGCTAGAGACTGGTGGACCAGGGGTGGTGCGGATGTGATGAACTGTGTTGTGTCTAGGGGTTTCAGGCTTACCGGCGGGTCGAGTAATCTCCGGAAACTGCTTTAGCAAACGGTGAATGGCAGTATCATCGATGGTGGTGCGCACTGATGATATAGTCTCTGCAGAACTCTGATGTGGTGCTGCAACTGTCATTGACGTAATGCCGTCTATAAGACGTTGATTACGACAGTCGACCAGCAGGTTGTAGTAGCCTAAGAAATCAACACCTATGATTGGTTTTGAAACGTCGGCTATGATGAAACGCCAGGTGAATGCTCGACGAAGGCCTAAATCTAGCGTAAGTGGTAAGTACCCATACGTGGCTATGATAGTCCCGTTAGCTGCGAACAATTCGTACTTGGTTTTTGTTCGTGCCTCCCGAACAGCGGATCTTGGGAACACGCACAGGTCTGAACCCGTATCTACAAGATATTGCACCTTGGTTCTGCGATCCGTTATGAACAGGCGGTTGGTACTTAGGCAGTCGCTTTCCGCCACTAATGGCTGCCTTGGTAGTTTTCCGCCTTCTTATTGTAACTGCATGGTTGGGTACATTTCCTTGCCTGATCGCCGAACCTGTAGTGATACCAGCAGTTTGGATGATTATTTGGTCGTGAACGGGATCGCGAACGATTATACCTTGGACCTCTGTTTCTAGATCGTGACCGTTGACCCTGACCTGCTCGTAGCTCCGACTGATCCAGCCTTCGCGTCAGTTCTTCAATCCGCTGCATCAGTGTCTGGACAGTTGCCTCGGGCACCATGGTAGTTGAGTGAGGCGAGTTAGTACTTGCACTTGCTACTTGCCCATTTACTGGAACGATGTCGTTGATCTGGTCGGCAAGTGCTGCAACGTCGTCGAGGCTCATGTTGAGTTGCGATGCCACTATGGTTTGCAGGTTCGTGGGAAGTCTACTGGACCAGATGGTGCGAATGAACTCGTCTGGAACAGAAGGTCCAGCTAAAAATTGCAGGTGACGAAGAAATTGAGACGGCTTCCTATCACCTAACTCTTCATGCATAAGCAGCTGTTTCATCTTCCGCTCTTGTGAGGCTGATAGCCGTCGTATCAGCTCCGCCTTCAGCTTCTCATACTTGCCAGTAGCTGGTGGTGACACTACGACGTCTCGTATCTCTGCCTGGTGATGTGGCTCCAGTTGTGACAACACGTAGTAGAACTTAGTGCTATCAGTAGTGATATTAGAAAGTAAGAACTGACCTTCTAAATTCGCAAACCATAATTCCGGGTCGCTTGGGTTGAAAACGGGTGTCCTTATTCCAACTCGACATGTTTCCATCTGTCCTGACAGAAGATCCTTGTTAGCACTATTGCTAGTACTCATTTCTTCCTCTTCTTTTCTTCGGGGTCACCAATGTAGGGGCGTGTGGTAGGTATTCTTACACCCCTACTAATTTGGTACTCAACAACAGTAGCTTTATATTAAGGACTGCTAACTTATTACTTGACGGCTAATAAAAAATTCCAATGATGTTAACTGATGTTTATTATGTAGAACAGACGAGTACAAGGTATCGCGGTGGTCGGTAGAATGAATTTATATAAATCAACTGACTACTATTGCACTATTGAATGAAAAAATATTAATTATCAATGAAGTCTCCCACTGTCCTTTCTTGCGTACGCGCAAGGGGTGTGGCCACAGGCTCGGTAACAAAGCCGCACGGTCGGCCATGTTTCGTCGCAGTGACTGCAGACAATAGATGCACACCTGTTGCACTATGATGAGTTGCGCGGCCACCTCTTATGAATGACCATCGCACGATGTGACGTCAGATGGCGTGATCTCGTGCCTCGTTGTAGTGCACTGTTGCGGTAACTTGTATACTCGCCACAATATCGTCCATTTCTTGCATGGATATAGCCAATGTTGGACAAGATTAGTGTACTTATTTTATTAAATAATTGAGTATAGGCTACGCACCGTAGCCGAAATAGTTATCACTAAGTTCTAACAAGCAATCCCAGTGCAACTATTGTAGCATAACCCCAATATCGACATTTTGGGTAAGTATCTACTTCTGCATTTACCAGCATAAAACTAATTCTTATTTCTTACACCTGTGTTGCTACTTTCTATGTTAATTAGTTTGTTACCGCTTACGGTAGGTACTTATAACGAAGATGCTTTATAATACCGTATAGCTAATCATTACAACATCCCCGTACCTGTCGAGTACCTACCTACATATGTTATTATTGTTACTAAGTCAACGGTTCTTCAAACCGTTTCTAATACTAGTAGGTAATTTTTAGGTTAACTGACTTGGCCTCACCAAGGAAGTTTTGTGTTTATAAAAATTCAAAATGTGTTAAGCTCTTCAAGCGACTAATTTAACTTGCTTTTAATTCTACTATTAAACCTCGAATATCGGTCTATCTACTTTCTGTCGTGTGCTTTCTTCCGGTTGCCGTTTCAAATGCTAGCTGGCCTCTTAGACACTGAGCTTTTACCCTCCGCGGCTATCATTGGAGATTTAATGGCAACCGAGAGACAAGGGAGTACGCGCTAATAACACATTGGACGCGTGCGTTCCTGGATGCCGGCACTGCCGGTTCTTCGCACATCGGACGCACTGGAGCTGTCTACTCTGCCACTCTACACTATCGCGCCTAGCTTCCGCTGCTCTACGCCTACCTCCACGGGGAAGCTAAGTGTCTTATAGGCTACTCTAGCGGAAACCGCGCCTTTACTCACTCACGAACCCTGAGCTATACTCTTACTATTTAGTAAACCCGTGTCACTTGATGTGACTGACTGCGACACTTGATACAATTAGAAACCCTTAAACCCAATTACTTTAAAAGATAAACTTAATGAACATAATATTAATTAAGAAAATGTTTCTATAATTATAAAAACAAAAATAGTTAACAATAAAAATATCTAATATTTAAAATGCAATAAAATTTCTGAAATAATTTAATTTATACACAAAGTATTTGATTTCTAATTATTTCTTTATCTTGCCCACGTTCTTGACTTTTCAAAGACATCCACGTCGTTCGTGAAGTACAGCGAACGGATTCTCATCGTTTACCATAAATTGAAAGTCAGAAAAAATTACCTTATAACCATAAGGTAATTTTTACCTTATGGTTATAAGGTAATTTTTTCGAGAAAAAGCCCAATTTAAATTATATAGTGGATTGAAACGAATGGTAGATAAAGCTCGTGATTTCTTTACGTCACGCGTCACTGTAAACAGCTTTTTTAATAACAAGGGTATTATAGGAAGTAAATCTTTTATTTCAAAACACAAAGAGAAATGAAGTGTCTTGAAATAATACTCTCATATTCCCGGACCCCTTTTTAAGTGTGGTATGATAACATGAATGGACTCGTCTGAAGATTTTTTTTGTACAACGTCGGGAGGCATACAAGCATACAGTTCACCTGATGTCAAGCGGTTACCGTTGCCTATGAACCCTTGTAATACATTAAGTATAACTCGCGTAATGCCACCTCTGCTGTTAATACAGCTACCCCTTAGAAGCTTACTGGTGACTTTACTCACGCGTAGGAACACAACCCTATAGGGAGTTATTTGACTGCAGTTTTCTGTGACTCTCAGTAATTCCCCAGACGGGTTGCATTGATGCGCCCTATATCTCTTGAAATGTTTAAGATCTCATAACTTTGCAAAGTTTTGGCTAGAGTTGTATAAATGAATAGCTAAATATGAATATAGCTATTTCGTTTAATATAAATAAGTATGTTTTTAGGGTATTTAATTAATTATTGTATAATAGGGCTTTTAATTGTGTTTGAAATTTTAATATTAAATAAAGTATTCGCTATTTTTATTACATCATTTATTATATATGCAATCTGTTATATGTAATATGACATAATTATTTCTTTGTGAAATATCTACCTAATCAAAATCATATCCCAAAATAATTTTCACTAATATATAAGCTATTAATACGACGAGTGGCAGAAATAGCATGCACCATTGTTTCGAGAGAGGAAAGAATGTAGTAAAAACATATACCTAACATAACCAAAGTGGAAGAAATATGGCTCTGAAGAAGACCAAACCCCGACAAGACGACGTAATTAAATAATATATAGTTAATAGATTCGGGCGTTATTTTGCGAAAGTCAAATTGCATGTAAATTTGACTTTCGCAAAATAACTCCTGAATCTATTAACTATCATCAAATTGCATGTAAATTAAATATATGTAATATTATTATCACACATATACTAAATAAATTAGTCGTGTTTTATTAGAGAGTCAGGTTAGGAGCCTTAAAAACCTGCGAGCGTGCTTGATAAGAGCCATGAATACCGCGTCTTGTGACACTGTTCATGGTATGAGAATATCATATTTTTCTGAAATAGACTCTTGATATGACTGATATAATCATGAACACACTTATCGTAAAATAATGGACAAATTAAATTGATTTATATTTCAAACACTGTATCATGATAGCAAAGCTCCGTTGACGATTATTATAGGACTTAAAAGGTTGATACCAGAAAAGGCCGCTTACATTTTTTTTTATCAAATGTTAACCATACTCCTTTTCTGACTCAAAATTATGTAGTATATTGAACGAGTGATGTATTTGCGCCAACTTATGTATTTGACAGTCTTAATTATTCCAATAAACGGGATACCACATACAAGCAAAATGTTTAATTTATTACAATATTAAGCGGTCTTGATTTTTTTAAAAAAAGATTTGAAAAAATCTTTCTGAAATTGATACCCTAATTCTTGAGAAAGGTTATAGGCTATACAACATCATGATACTACCCTTAGGGTAGAGGTAAGCATCAGAACCGCTGGACTTAATGCAATATTTGATATTTAGGAAATGTCAAATTACAGTACTTTTCTACTATTATTTGATACCGAAATTGCTTTTTTTTTAACTTCGACAAACAGCGAAAAAACTTAAAAGCAAAGTGGCCAGCCATTCAGATACCTTTAAGGACGACTGGACCACGTTTGTTTCACATACATCGAGAGAATACATCTAATATATCTCTGCAAATGTAGTAGGTACTATTCTGGTAGAGCAACATATTTTTTTTATAATTTGTTTTTTGTCATATTAAAAAAGTAATAGGTACATGAAAGAAATTTATCTTAATAGTATATTCATTCTTTTAACGTTCAGAGTATGTATAAGCATTATTAAAATATGAAATTAATAAGTATATTAAAAATATTATGTTGATAGATAGACATCACTAAAATTGCAACATACTAGTTCGTTACTATTTATATGTATATTGCATTTGCCCAAAGTTAACTATTTTGAATAATAAATTTAATTCACTCGTTATTCACAAAAATATTTGTGGGTAAACGTAGAAATATTTATACCTACCCTCATATTAGTTAATAAAGTTGGCAAGCTTGATCTGTTGTTGACCGTACCTATTAAAATTATTCTACTTGTTAAACTACGTCTTTATAATAATGTATTATTTCTGATCCACACTGGAAAAATGTTACACAAAAATACAGCAATTTACTCGCAAGGTATTGATTTAAAAGCTAACGCCTGCATCTGAAATGTTTTTTTTTTTTTTTGGTGGCGGAAGCACACAAAGCAGGTTACATCAAATTGCAATCAAAAATACCTATATATCTATAACTTTACGCGAAATCCCTTACGGGGTAGGCAGAGAAGACTGAGCGCCACGTGACTCGATCCTTACATACCTCACTCGCTTCTTTAACATTCATTGCTCTTTTCATGCACGCTCGCCGGTTTCTACGGCTCCTGACATCACCTTCTGATAGTAGAACACGACCAATTTGATCATGGTAGGTAAGTTTTGGCCTTCCTCGGCTCCTACATCCTTCCACTTTTGCATTGTATATCTGCTTGGTCATTCTTTCATCCTGCATTCTTTCTACATGTCCGAACCAACCGAGCATGCCTCTTCTTATTTTAACACCGACGCTCTCTTTCATACCAACTCTGCTTCTAACCTTATCATTGCGAATACGGTCTACAAGTGTTACGCCACAAATTTTGCGCAACACTCGCATTTCAACCACGTTTATCCTACTTTCATGCTCTCTCTCTGCCATACCCAGCTCTCGCTTCCATATGTAAGCGTTGGGACCAGCACTGCATTGTGTATAGCCAGCTGCGCCTTCTGGCTCAGGTTATTACTGCCAAGAAGTTTTCCCAACGCTCCATTCACACTATTCCCAGCACTCACTCGCCTTTCCACATCTGCGGTGTACCTACCGTCCATCCCTGCTGAAAGCGCATCCAAGATATACGAACTCATCCACGTATTACAACACGTCATCATCTACCAAAAATACCTAAATTAATTAATATGAATATAAACATACACACATGGATATCTGTGAAATATATACCTATAAAGAAATAAAATAACGGCTATTATTATTATGACGCAAAGTTAATCGAATTAATTATATTACACTATTTTTTTTTTATTAAAGGGCCTTGGGCATGTTAATCGCAGCCAAATTGTTGTCATGGAAATCTGTAACGTTGGACAAAGACATATACCTAACTATATTTTCATGCTCAGCTTTTTTTTGGTATGTCATACCTATAAATAAAAAATAATAAGTATGTGAAACAAATGTGGTCCAGTCGTTCCGATCACGAAATTAAAAAAAAAACAGCTTGTTTTTTCTATTCCGTGGTTCCGATTATATCCTACTAATATTATAAATGCGAAAATTTGTATGTATGGATGGATGTTTGTTGCTCTTTCACGCTTAAAACGGCTGAACGGATTTGACTGAAATTTGGCACGTAGATAGATTATGATCTGGATTAACACATAGGCTACGTTATTTGACTCCACGCGGGCGGAGCCGCGGGCAGCAGCTAGTATTCCATAAAGGTCTTACATTCCATAAGGTACTACTTCGCTTATTTCGACGACATTGCTTCTAATTTTTTTCCATACCATCTGTATTATTAGGCGCTATTTTAAAAATATTTTTTAATGGTGACACTCTCCTGTCACAAGCTGCCAGCGATGTTGTATTAATTCGTTATGAGATGTATCTAACAGAAAAGACTGTCGGTGGCACTCCTATCACAATGTAAACAATTCTTACAGGACATTACTCTTAATATATCTATCTGTGACTCCGTTTGTATATTACAGCAATTTACTTGCAAGGTATTGATTTAAAAGCTAACGCCTGCATCTGAATTGTTTTTTTTTATTAATGCACTTTATCTTTTTGGGTATCGTTAAAAAGGATTTACTTAGAATATTGAAGGTCGTCTTATATAATATTTCGTTCTGACTTTTTGAATTGCTAAATATTTAGTGGATGACACATCCAATAAAATCAATAAATATTATGAAAATGAATAAAAAATGGTATAAACTATTATAACGTTTGGTGATGGTGGTGGTGGCGGCTTTACCAGAGGGATACTCTGTACAAAAATCATCTGCGTGGGTACCTCTGTCTCACCTATTTCTACCGCCAAACAGCTTTATTTACCTATATAGCTGTGTTCCGGTATGAAGGGTGAGATATGGCAGAGAAATTACTGGGTACTGTGACGAAACACCCTTAGGTCACAAGATTGGCACGAGTAACATCCCCGTGGTGTTACAAGCATCAATAGGCTGCGGTGACCGCTTGCCACCTAATGCGGGCCGCATTCTTATTTGCGAATCTAGTGTCATAAAAAATGATTTATTGATAAAAGTTTACTTTTGCAGTCATTACGTTTTATAATGATAGAGATTTAGTTTAAGTTACAACTAAGAAAGAGACTAAAACGCCCAGTTGTCACGTCCGTCAATTATCTAATTATCCTAACAAAATTTGTGGTGCAGCTAAGCTTACCTACTGGCAAGTTTATTTATTACTGTAATTCCAAGAATTACTAATTGACAATATTTAGGTATTAACTCTAATTTAGGAGTTTATGTTCTCATAAATTCTGTGTTAGCAGAAGTAGCTACATTCGACTAGTAAAAGTAGACTAAACTTAATACGTTTGATTTCAGTTGAGTTTAATAAAATTATTGCATGTGACCAATTAAAAAAAAATATAAGTAGATATAAGAACATTTTCACACCGTCGCAACATGAAAAATTAATAAGGGTATCATCATCAAAAAGTACAGTATCAGCCATTTTGCCCACCTGCCATTCACATACACTAATATCACCCCGATATTAACATTACTGCCATTTTATTTAAACCTATTTACGTTTTAAGATTCTGCATTCTGTTATATAAATAAGACAATCAAAAGCTTTGTAGAGATCACAGAAGACCCCAACAGCATCAGTGCAGTGTCGGAGTGCTCTGCACCTGCAGCTACTCAACAGTCGGCAATAGCTCCTACTTCTATACGCCCAACTACCTAGTTGAAAGCCTATCCGTCTATTATTGTGGCATCGAACCCAGCACTTCGCGATGCTGCGCGTCAAACTAAACCATGCCTTCAGTGCACGTCCATATGGTAAAGGAGTTAGGTTGACGACAAAAACTCTGAACAATTCAAGGCAGCTCAGGCATACCTCCGGAAACTAGATGAAGCGGAGCCAACTTTATCATGGTACTGCTACTCCGTGGCATGGGAGCTGCACACCATATTACCAAGGACCTGCCGCTTGGAAGTGAAAGCTCTGTCGCGCTAGCTACACATTGAAACGACAAGCTTGTAAATAGGTAATCAATGCATTTTTTTAATACGATGAGTGGCAAATAAGCAATTAAGTTTGTTTCGGCCCACCTGATCGTAAGCGGTTTCCAGAGCTTATGGACGCCTGGCAACTCAAGAAGTGACGCATCGCATCGCGTCGCCACCCAAGCTGGTGACGGAAGTAATTTGTGTTGACCGCACTCACCAGCAGCACTATAACACCTCTATGGAATTGTTATTTGCTGTGGTCCTTTTTAAGGTGAATGTACTTCAAGTCTATCTCTGCGTTCTACATCGGTTTTTTTCATCGGCAGTGCTATCTATTGAGGTTGACTCCAACATCAAAGTGAGCCACTTTAATTCCGAAATTATGTTGACACAACAAAATACATAGCTAATTTCTCGCTAACCGGCCCGACTAGGGAAGGAATACCTACGTACTACTTAACAGACGACTACATTTAGAAATTTGTTCCCTTTTGTGAAGCTCCTCCGAAGGTGCAATTCTGGTAGCGGGGTGTGACAATGCGAAGCATTACTACTTGTTACCGTTTTCAATTACACAAGCAATTAAACTACCCATTCACTTCGACAGAAAGAAGAGGGTTATTAAATTGGAGCCTCGGTCATGTGTGTGTAGTAGTCGATATTAGTACTTGTACCTACTGTTAAGAGAGATAGGGTGCATCACAGCAACCCCACTGGCGGAATATCTTCACTTTGCAGAAAACCGCAGCTACATAACTCCATTGAGGGTTGATGTGTTCCTGCGATTGACGTTACGAATGAGTAGTTGCTGCGTTAGCAGCAGAGGTTCATACAACAAACAAACACGTTTATAAGCTACGGTAAGCAATTCACATCAGGCGGACCTTGTATGTCTCCTGAAAACCATTTGCTACTTTTAGCACCGGCGATTTAGCGACTACTTCGATGTTAGGTACGGGGGGTACCTAACCTAACGGGGGGTATTTTGGCGACTATGTTTTAGATTAAACTGTCGCCAATTTTGCAATTATAACGAGGCTGCATCGTGATTTCCCATGTGCATCGAGCGATAATATGACAACCATTAGATACTCGTATTTCCGTTATACATTTAGTAATCCAAGATATAGTCGTCCAAAATACCCCCTGCCTGAAGATGTTTACGATTAATGTGTATTGCCAGTGATGGCTTAACGTGATAAAACGTGGTCTCTATAAGCCTCATACAAGAGTCTAAGGTTACATAGCGTGAGATGAAGAGTCATACTCGCAGTTTCTCTGTTGATAGATTTAGGAATGAGTACATCCGTAGTAGATGTAGAGTTACCGATATGGTTGTAACGATGAGTAAGCTGATGCGGCAGGGGCTCGAATAACCTGTCCGATAATGGCGACTACGAACCGGAAAACGCAGCGTAGATCGATCCCCCTATCCGATGGATGAATGAATGGACTTGGTCAAGGTCGCCGGGAGCCGATAGATGCAAACAGCACAGGACCGATTATTGTGAAGTCTAAGTGGAGGTCTATGTTCAGCAGTGGACATTCTTCGACTGAAATGATGATGTAGATCTATAAAACGCATACTTAGCAGGAATATTAAAATAATTATAGATAGAATTTTTTATCAGTCAGTCAGTCAGTTGCAACTCGGCAAAAATGATCTTTCGTAGTATCATAATATTGAATGTGGTCAATTTAAATTTAGCAGGGTATTTTTATGACAACATAGATAAATAACAGCGAAAACATTAAATTAGTAAAACTCTAAGAGCTCTCAGTTCGTGTCGTCATAAAAATTATTTTTATTCAATGTAAATTGAATGGTTTAATTGATAAACTTATGTAGTATTACTCTTAATTATTCTATAGGTTATATAGCCCGTGAATATAAAGCGTATATTTACAGCCGTTTTGAAATGACAGCTATAAATAACCGGATCCTTAGATCAAACGTTTCAGACTTTTTTTTATGTGTAAACATGGTAAATGGGATATTTATTTATAAACTACCCATGCTAGTTATTAGATCATTCAAAGGGTTCCACATCATAAGGGTTGCATTTTTACGATACGGAATACTACATACTCATAGACTTATAATATTTAATGTTTAAGAAGTGTAGTGTCTAAGCAGAAATATATATTTTGCCAAAAAGTTTCTTTAATAAAGTTGTTTTGTCTTCTTGCTGTCATATAAGTCTGTCATACATCATAAACTGACTAAAAAGAATGTGTCAAAAACTAAATAAACAGTAGGTACACATAATAATTTAATACGATTTTTCGTAATCGTTAGTGTTTGTATATGATTTATAAACAAGTCTAAACATTGTTGCTTCGTAATGCTAATTATATTCACATTCTGTGGGTGTGATGGAGCTGATAGAAGGGCAGATTTTGGAGATATGTTCCCAAGTTCATATCAAATCTGGGGCATGTTAGTTACTATAGCAGCTACTGTAATTGCTGCTTGGATTTTGTACATAAAGGTAGAAATTACAATCTAGTCACGGGCTAGAGCGTACCACTGGGAGACCACGAAAGGATAGAGGAAAAAATTGTAAGATGAAAGCACATGGTATGCACATCTAGTCAGCAAAAGAATTGGAAACACTAGTCTTTCCGAATGAGATGTGAATGATTGCTGGAAAGTTCTAAAAGAAAGTATGGTGGATAGCGTAAAAGAAGCACGAGTATGCGCAGATGCATATGACGTGACACCTACCTAATACAAAACTTTTGTGGAGGGGGGCAAAAAAGTCACAAGGTTGTTGGCCAATCTCTAGAATTGATAAAGTGTTAGAACGGTAGAGTAAATATTTTTTATTTTATTAGTTTCAAGCAGGGTTGCGTGTTGTCGGCTCGACTGTGTATTCTACTGCATGTATTGCATATATTTCTGACATTTAATGATAAATTATATGGAGAAAGGCTTACAACTAAATAGGAAATAAAAACGAAGATTGAAAATGAAATAAATGATTATGAATTATGTATTCGAAAGAGAGGAAACAAAAACGAACGCAAAAGTTACACTTGGATATGCTTTTAGCAGAGGGATGGAAGGTACATCACGTGTTGCAATGACACTATGAGGCAGCGAGTAGTGCGAATGGTGAGTTGGAAAATCTTCATGGCAGGAAAAACTTGAGCTGGAAGGCACAGCTCGCTATAAACAACACTGTACTGATCTCAATGATGCTAATATATGGAAAGAATGACGAAACAGATATACAACGTGAAAGTAAAAGGATATAGGAACCGATGAAAAGCAAGGTTCACCTAATAAGACTAAATTGGTCGTGTGTTTGAAGGTGATATCAGAAGCCCTAGGCATTGTCGGTCCGTTGAAAAGGATCGACGTGAAGTAACAGACTATATTTCAATTTAATTTTATAATTCAATTCATTAGCAAAATATTGCATCACAGGTAATGATGGAGAAGAAGAAAAGACTACAGCGCCCAGAATAAAGTTTAACCTGAACACGACGTAATCATCATAGTTGTTAAAAAAAATACATATATATTAAAATGTTTTATTTAAAATAAAAGGATACTAATAATATCTAATATGGCATTATAAAAATAACATTTGAATTTTATTTCCTTTATACCCTTTAACAGTATAAAATATAATTTGTTTCAATTACGATAAATCCCAACAAAAATATAAAATTTATATACTATTAATGAACTAACTTAATGCCAATTTTCAAAAGTCAACATTCTAAATTACATAGAAGTGATCTAGAACTGTAACAATTGAGTCAGTCAACCACTGTATAACCCCTACCTAATAGAGAAGTCAAGAACTATAAAATATTTTTCATAAAATATACTTAATATCTACGAGTGTCGAATAAATATTCAAAAATAAAAGTATGTTTCTTAGTTATGGGGTCGAAATCTGCACAACTTGGTTCTTGAAAAAGACGCCTGCCGGTGCGTCGTCCGCTACTGTACTCGTTCCGCGCACGACAGACAAGTGTGTCAACACTCTCAGCCGACAAATACAATTAATATGTGTTATTTAAAAAGTCCATAGTGTCGTGAGATGGATATCTCTTACAGTCTTGCAACAAATACTTGTGCTCGTCATCCACGCGGCCTCTCTTCAGGAGAAACACAAGCACATATTGATAAGGGAACACCGGGACATTGTGGCGGGCAAAAAAACGCAATTTCACTCTCTCTATGATCTTCATGTCGACGAAACAGTAGTCGGCCGTACAGCAACTCCCAGGGGTCCTAAATCAAATTCACATATTACTGCATCCAAATTTACACATGCATTTTCACAACCGCTGAACGGGTCACAATGAAGTTGGTATAGTCAGTTTTATTGCTATAAGATAGTAGTAGAACTAATTTATATGAGCAATTCTTGTTTAGATATACAGATATTTCGTGTATCTCAAAAACGATAGGCTCTAACGATTTTGATCAAATTTAGATTTTTTTTTATTATTTAGATTAAGTTTCCGTTTTTATATGTCTACTAGCTATCCGCCCCGGCTTCGCACAGGTGATATGATCGCTACCAAACTTCACAGGATCACCCGCTGGGCTAAACAGAACATTTCCTGAAATTTAATCAAAATCTGCCCAGCCGTTTTTGAGTCCATAGAGGACATACAGACAAGTTTTTTATATATATAGATTTATAAATGTATCTTTACTGAAAATAAAAATATTAATATAAAAACACCGAGCGATGCTTAGTCACTCAGGTACTACATATTAATATGAACAACTTTTATGGAGCAATGTTTATTTTTACACTGACATGAGTCTCTTAGTAAATGTATCTATTAATGGATTTCCTAAAAGCTTCCCCCTAACGGCTCGGGGAGATTTTTTGGACATTATTAACTAGTAGCAATTGATCTAACATACTTAAGAAGCAAGAATGAAAACAAGTTTTTCTGTTACTTTCGCAATTTCACGAGTATTTTCCCGTAAGTAGTAAAACTAGTCCGTTAAGTAGACGTTATTATTGTTTCAGACGGCATTATTCTCATCGGGTTATGATAATATGAAAAGCAGTCACGCACGAGTTGGGCTCACTTCTACTGGGATTTCGTACAGACCTCGCTAGCGTCTGCGTTACGCGTAAACAATATTGGCAATTTGACAATTTCAACTAAGAAACCCTAGTGTTTCTTAGTTGAAATTGTTGACAATTCATTCTCGCACAAACAGTACCTTCTCTTTCCATTCGCTCACTCGAAAGTAAAACAAACTACAATACCTTGGATCATATGTAACAGGCTTTGCCTTAAGCGTTTTGAATATCATTTGATAGTATTGTCTATACTTCTTCTTCATTATCAGCACAATCTGTTTCCCTTCAAAAGGAAACTTTGCACTCAGCGCATGCAACTCTGAGTGCCAAAACACTGCTGCCTTAGCTACTTCGACACTTGTGCTATCTATTTCTAATATTTTTGGGTGTTTCATCCATTCATATATACTCTCCTGTAAAATCAACATTTATTTTGTTATTTTATATAATATTCAATTTTATCATTGTTTTAATGTATAAACTCTGCAAGACAAAGCCTTATAAATAAAAAGATAAACTTTGTTGAACTTGAGGCCAATACAGACACAAAATAAGTTTTTTTATACAATATCACCTAACCTAATGTAAAGTGGTCACCGTAACCAATTAACGATTGGGATACAACAAGTATCGCTAGCGCGTTGCCATTCCCGCTGTTAACACAGCAACTCGTCAAGAGTAGCTTCACTCCACTCTCTCATACAAACACAGCAGTTGTTAAGAGGCATAGAAATAATGTGCTGTTTTTTAAGCTTCATACATTTGAGCGAGGTAGCATTGGTAAATCATAGTCTTTGAAGTGTATTGTTCTATTCGCTACTTAAGTAGATAGGATAGATAGGCAATGCCTAAATTATAATACCTTCATAAATTTCTTGCAACGGAAACTATCATAAATGTAGCTGACGTGTAATAACCACTTGCCAGTTGCAAGAGCACATACTATCATCCCCGTGAATGTATCGTTTGGCAACACTGATATGAAATGAGTTGCCAACATTTCCATTTTAGTGTTTTCAGCGACTACTCCGCCCAACTCATTAATCATCGCAACAATTCTGTCTCGATCCTAAAACGAAAATATTTTGTTAGATCAAATTAAAAGTTTTAATTCTTGCTGTCCATTCACATTAGTTCTCCAATGTTGTACCATCAGATGTGATATGAACATACATCATCCCATACACATACACCACTGCTGGGATATGTGACTACGTGCAATGGTAGTTCATTATGTAAGGTATTCCCTTGCTGCTACACTGCCGATTGGCGAAGTTCAATGTATTCAAAGGGCTTGAAGGTCATTGGGTTATGACTGTTGTCATCTATAGGTATAATGTGCTCACAGAATTCGAAAGAGCTTGATGTTATTAAACATGACCAGACAGGTTGCAGCAAATCAATTAGGCTAACATGTTTAGTCTGGCTGTACCAGATTCAAATTAATCAAATTTCTAATACGCTCCGAACACGAGACGAGTGGCGTCGCTATAGCAAATTAAAAGTGTCGGCGGGGCGATGCGGTGAGGGACGGCTGGCATGCCCTGCCGCGCTCCGGCACCTTCATACTTCATAGTAGCAGTACTATCGGATACGTGCGTTATTTTCATTATGTGCTTATTGTTTTGTTATGTGCTTAATGTACGGGTTTTCTCCCTTCGCAATATCGTAGAGAAGCATCCAGCTATAGAGCAGAAGGTTTTCTGCGGTTTTTGGGCTTTTGAGAAAGCATTTAATAGAGTTGTACGAAACTTGAGCCAGAAGACACAGCACGCTATACACAATGCAGCAGCAGAGCTGGGTATAGCAGAGAGAGCATGAAAGTAGGATAAACGGGATCGAAATGAGAGCGTTGCGCAAAATTGCGTAACGCTTGTAGACCACCAAAAACAGACTAAATTAGTAGACTAAAACGATGTGATGTATCCTTTTGGGTTGGCACCACTGGCATAATTGTACCTTTGTTTTTCGGCAGAAATACCGTAATCCGTCCAAACAAATCAATATAAACAAAATCCAACTATTAGCATTTCAATAATTGGTTTTTAGCATAGTAATGTATTTATAGAAAGCTTCAGAGACCTTATTCTCATTTATTACGAGTAGTTTTTATCGTATTAGATTTCATTTGACATAAAATAACCGATTTTGATGAATTTTACCATAGAAATGGTACCTTGGAAACGGATAAAGGCTACCTTTCGTTGCGAAAATAAAACTTGTAGGGGGTAGTAAATTGCACCCCATATGAACGCAATTTTAGCTTTACTTTTTCTGGAGTACAGCTAGTACTAAATAAAGCGCTACATGATTTATAATTTGGATTAAAAATATATAATTTTTCTGTCCTGTTAGTACAGGTTAGTTATATCTAACAATTTATACTACTTTGTGTGCTTTCCACCACTTATATTAGTATATTTATGATTACTAACTTTGGTTATTACTACAAATGCTGCATTCTTAGGTGTGATTTAAGTCTACCTTACAGATAGACTATTTGGTAGTAACCAGTGAATTATAAGTAATATTTGATAAAAACTTACAGTAATGAATTCTGAGAGCATAAACACTTTCTTATCACAAGCACATATTAGGTTTTGCTTCATTCTCCATGACTCTTCAGACGTTCCACTCGGAGAACCATAGTCACTATCTAAAATGGTACAAGTCTAATATTAACAAAAACTATTGATTATAAACGTGATAACAACATCTCGACGCAGAGTGTTCAATGCGTAAAACATGTATATAAACTCAAAAAGTTCAAGACGCAAAATGTACAATTTCGCAAAATGATCAAAATGTAAAACATTCAAAGCTAAAAATGACTAAACTCAACGTTCACTAAAGTGGGACCAAACTCGAATCTACCGTAACAGAAACCAGTTAGCACATTACGTAAATCCGTGGAATCTTTCCCGAGATAGATATGAGATAAAATACATAAAGTATACATTTATTATATTTATAGGATAGTATTTTCTCATGTTGTCGGACAAATTACACAGCGACATCTGGCCCCAAAGTAGGGGAAGCTTATGTTATGGGTACTAGACAACTGATAAACATACATAAATACATTTTTTTGTAAATACTTACTTATGATACAACATGTTCATGCATACATATGTTTATTGTGTGTGAGACTGAGAATCGAACCCAATTGAGTGTTGGAGTCAAAATAGCATTACTAACCACAACAATAAACATTATAATATAAAAAATAACATGTACTAATTCATTCAGTTTATTCTGTCAACTATATATTTTAATTAATTTTATACTTTTATCTAGTTTGAAAGTAGTCTGGAAGAGATCGCTCGGCGACAAGAAGGCCTATTGTATTTTAGTTTTGATGCAATGATTTCCAATCTTATTTGTTGACCAAGGACAACGTTGATTATTTTGTTGTTAACAGAAACTACAAACTTCGAAAAAATAAACTCCTTCAACTAAAAAATAAACTATACAATTTTCAAACCATGATTGTAAAACCAAACTTTACCTTTACTTTATATCTCAAATATGACATTCTTCTAATGAAAGAAAATTCGGTTTGGATAAAAGAATTGTAAAATGACAAATTTGAAACAAATAATATTTAAACATATAACAGTTTAAAGTATGAAGTTTTCGCAGACCACATTTTTGCTCATTGCGAATCACTGTTTTAAAGTATTATAGGTTCTAAATATTAAGTAAGATACGGTGCAATTAAGCAGCCCATCTGGGGCAGTACCTCCAACTCATAGAAAACCACTGAGTGTTACTGCAAGTGAGTGAGATTACCAGTAAGCTCAAGGATTTCTTCTTAGCGTTATCCCGTTTTATTTTCCGTTAGGATTAGTGGGGTCCGCTACTTAAGCCTAAAGATTTGGCGAAGATACTGATTTTTACATGGAGCGACTGCCCTCAGACCTCCACAACCCAGAGAAAAAACCGGACTTTTCTTAGGTTCACACATATTATGAAATATATTTTTTTGGATGTGGGGTTCTTCACCGGCGACATAGTAAAAACAAATAAGTAGGATATCTTCGTACTTCGTATACGTACGCACCGAACGCGGTTTGTACGTATGCGTCGTCACACGCACCGACTGACAAAATTTATCGCTGCTAAAAGTGCGCCAGTCGTGGCTACGCCGTGCGTAATACCGGCCCAGGCCCACGCACGCACCGCTCGTAATAATTTGTACGTGTACCTAACTACCTACTTTAACTACAAATTCGTAAAGACGGCTAAAAAGTCAAAAGAATTTTTTTTTCTGTATCAAATGTGTAATTTTGTTAAAAAATCACAAATTTCCTACAGAAAAATTCATAATTTTGGGCTACTGTAAAAATATTAAATTTCCGAATATAAAGATTATAATTTTGATGTGTAGTAAATGAAAAAGTAAAAAATAGTTTAGTGTAAAAAAAATGGGTGGGTGTATTTACGTAAGCGGGTGAGAAGGTATACTTCTCTGGCATCATTAATAATCCAACCATCCAGGGAATTGTTATATGGCTGCACTTTTCCGTGAGGTAATAACGTCACTCACTCGCATGAACACAATAACCCTCCAGGGATTTGTTATTTGGATGCAATTTTCTATAAGATAGTAACGTCACTCACTTGCATGAACACAACAACCGTCCAGGGAATTGTTATTTGGCTGCAGTTTTGAGCCTATTTTTCGTGATTTAATGAGCGGTTTAGCGGACAGCTTCAACCTGTTACTTTTGTGTTACAGTATCTTAAAATTTCACTCATCATTTTTTCATAACGCGCCTAAAGAAGTATAACTTCACCCCTGGGGCACCACAAGTCATATTATGACCAGTGAAATAAGTACCGTAAACACCCACTGGTCGTATACGACCACCTGCCAAAACGTCATAAGTCAATGGTTTTTAGGTAGTTTTAAACTTTATTTGTGACGAATGTGTGACTAGAATGGCTTATTACTTGATTTTATAATGTAGTGTGTCATTCCAGTAATGCCAACAAAAATCCACGATACTCTAGTGGCCAAAACAAAAATTTGTAAATTCAGTACTAACGGCGGCGTCGCTGGGTCTTGACGGTCATTTTTTTGTGGAGTGTTTTTTCGTGTTTTTATGTTTTTCGGTGTATAAACAGGTATGTTTGTGTATTTTTTTTATGTTAGTTTATATTGTTTTATGATAGGAAATGCCAACAACAGTGAGTTTATATATGAGAAAAAAAAATTACGTAACGGGTAGGTACTTTCAAATTGCATATTTCCTTCATGAATATTTCATCTAATTGTCTAAAATTTTATTATTGACGAAAAATAAATAAATATCGTATTGTAGCTGAATAGATTATCTATAAAATGAGGTGAAAATGAAATATATAGCTCCTATGTACTATTTTATAGGAAAAGTTTGAAAAATTAGGTCGTCGCGTCGCACGTAAACCGATTTTCAAACTCAATTTTCAAATGCGAATGTTTACTTTCTATATATAATATGTACTATTATTTTTCGATTTATGTAAAGTATGTATATTGTGGAACAAATGTGCAAAAACACAAAACAAAAATCATAACTCGTTCTCCAGTTATATACATTTATCTGAAATAAGTACGAGTATTTCGTCGGCTCTGTTTGAAATGCCTATAATAAATTATACAAACATTCAAATTGGTAATTTGAAGCTTTATAATCAAGCATTAGGGTATCAGCAATCGAAATAAATGCTTCACATCCTTGCAAGTGTAAACATCTGTCCATGGGAATTTAAACAAAGCGATAACACGGGCCGCGCGCTCAAATTTCAAGTGTCCTCGAGACCACTTGGGCTTCGGTGATTTATGGCCGTGACGTCATTGGGTTCGGACCGGATAACTTCAATACAATTTCATAATCATTTAATTTTATTTGAATAAATACATGATTCAGTAAAGCCACGTTTGAATTAATCCTATTTCGACCGTAAGTTTTCAAATCACTAACATGACGTAGGTAATGAAAAAATTGTAGTCAGCTCGTGATCTATGTACAAAAAATAATTTTAAAAAACTTTATATTATAGATCCCTGATGATTACAGGGGAGAATTGTTTTGTATATAAATAGACTATGCATTTTTTACGATTGTATAAACTATAAGCGACATCCCTACGTGTTTAGGCTATTATCGTTCGCTCGGGGCTCGAGTCGGCCTACATATTTGTTTTTACTATGCCGACACCGAGCGTTTGATAATTACAATCCTTTTGTGCAATTAAAGTATAAATCGCGAGTTTTTATGCCGACAACGACTTTGTACAAACAAAAATCTGGAGGAGAGTAGGTAATAGAAGAAACCCTTTTCTACTTCACCCTCACCTGCGCTATGAAGTTAATAATAATACGTCACGCGTGTTGGAATTAATCTAGATTTTCCAATACACTTAAATAAAAGAGTGATATGTTAGTAACAGATGTTCATACTATTTTACCACCCGCATATTGGAATGCAAGTAGTGATATGTTTTCAATTTCTTTTTAATGAAGGTACCTAGTATAAATACACATTTACCTGATACTGAGTCAGGTAGAGAGAGCCTTATTTTACTTGAAACCTGCATCTTGCCCTCTTTGATTGGACTATAGTTGCTGTTTCTCTTCTTCAGTTTGTAATTCTCTATATATTTACGAAATGGCAAATAGTTTGACGTTTTGGCTTTACTGCTTTCAATAAAATTACGAAAGCTCACTTTCTTAGGTGTACTCTGTCGGCTAAAAGACCTGAATCAAAAAACATGTTTATGTCATTAACAAAAATAATTTATTTAAGTTGGGGACACATAAAGATACAGTGGGATGAGTACTCCAGAGGCAAATTTAAAATCTTTTTTAAATATATCATGAAGTTCGTACATTTTAGAAAATCGCTATTAATTATTTAACATAAATAATAAAATTAAATTTATGCTTCCTTTGCGCCTCTGGATCCCTCAATTCTGTGTGCTTCCAACTTATGGGTTCCCATGTACAGGTGTCAGTGCCCTGTATATATTCAATTCTTGAAATCTCTCTTAATCCAAAAAATGCTTACATACAAAATTATTTTGTACTTTTTATCTTGATTAATGCATTCCTATATTTTACAAATACAAATTGAATAGTAGGGTGGCACAAACACCATAAAAAATTATAATAGCAGCTAAAAATGCATTAATGTACAATAATAAAAATATATTTATAGGTTGAAACATTGATTCCCAAGTAGTAAGAATATGAAAAGTATAAGGTTAAGAAGAAAATGTTAGTAAATATACTTGCAAAGCAGTTTTGATGTCCCCAGGCATGCCAACATTGGACTTTAGAACTCACTCATTCCCCAATTTAGAAAAAAAGTTTTTTATTGGGCTAGATGTAGGGGTTTGTTTCTCTTCAGACTTTTTGCAATCTATTTCTTGGTAAATATCTTCAATAGACCAACCGATTTGCCTTCGCACAGCTTTTGGTTTAACAGGCTGCGCATAAATTGCTGGAAAGTTATCTACACAATCAATGCCAATATTTGACCGAGATTTTTTTACACTTCTAAAATGAAATGATTTCAAATGTTCCAAGTAGGCCAATTTTTCATTAAATATTTCATGACAAACAGGACAAACAAAATGTCTCATTTTCACATTTATAGTGCATTTATTTAGATGTAATACATAATCATCATATTCATCGTATTTCTCATCACATAGGACACAAGCAACATAAACTGGTAATGATTCTTTGCCCATGGTAAGTGCTGGTTTAGTGTGGTCCACATCAGATGCAACAAGAGTCTCACTGCTGCTGGAGCGTTGCAATGCATTATTTTCAATTGTGCACTTAACATGACAAATATGTGCACGTAAATTTCCATAGGACTCATTGCAGTAAACGCACTTTATAGAATCCACATCACTGTCAGTTTCATCACTTACTTCATGGATATTTTCCAAGTGTTTTTCAGTATTTGCATCTTTGACACTATTCTCGTCATTGTCACCTTCTACAGAACCATAAATTGGATGCATATGAAATTCTGTATCAAATAAATCGTTATAGTCTGACTTAATTGGCTGGTTAACTGCAGAATCTGCAATAATAATAAGTAAAATATGAAATCATAAATAGTCTTCGTAATGCAAACTAAACAAACCAATAACCAAATTATAGCTTATTATGGATATGTAACAATTGGGCACCGTTACAATTATGGTAGCAATAGCTATTATTATAAGTAATCATTATAACTGATGCTTTGTAATCATATAGAAAAATAAATGTAGCAGATAATTTTTTGTTTTCTTTTTTTACTACTGTGTAGTTTTTTACTACTAGTTCATCAATCTTGATCAGTGGATTGCCAACAATTGTTTAGAGTAAAACTATTCTATGGAAAAATTGCATCTGAGATACACAATAGCTCAGAGAAACTAATGTGTATCTCAGTTCATAAGTCGGTTCGGCAGAATTACCAACCCATCTGTTGATCACTAAACATTTGATATCTATAAATTTTCAAAGGACTATGATGGTTTTTGGTAACTTCGTGACATGTAACAACATTGTTTAACTTCTAAAATTATTGATTAGAGATATTGATTTGTATTACTTGGTAGCTACTAGATAAGCAATATAGGTGGTTTACTCACAACCAAAGACATAAGAGAAATATGAACTGGGAGTAATAATAGTATTTCAAATGCAATATTCAATGAAATAGAAATTACTAATAACATACATTTTTGGGATACAATTTATGTAACGTACCAAACCTACTTACCAGGTGATTTTCGAAGTAAATTGTCTATTCTTTCACACTGACGTTTAAACAGATATGCAGTGCTCAAATTTTCTATACAAGAAGTGCATACACGGTCAGAAAACCCATCTCCTTCATATATCTATAAAAAAATATATAAGTACTTAGCTTTAATCTTCGACACTACATTGATTTGAAGGCATTAGTCAACCAAAATGCTAGTAAAACAAAAACTTATTAATAGTTATTGAGAACTTAACCTAACCTAAGTGGCAGCGTCAACCTCCATTGTTTTCAATTTAAACTGTTATACTAAATTATTATAACCATTACATATATAATTATTTGTGTTGTGGTGAATATTCCACCACTATTATCAATTTAAAGATTATGTGACAAGTGATAAAGGGCTAGCTACTACTGGAACACTTAACTGATGCTGAAATCATTGACATAGTTAATCAGAATATAGATGACGATAATGTTAATAAAACTGACGTTGATCATACTGATCCAGCAGATTTTCAACTATTAATATCAAATGAAGAAGCAGCAATCAATACACTACGAACTTATGTTGAAAGATGTCATGATATAGAGGATCATGTATTCGGTTCATTGTTTGAAATAGAAAAAAATTAATGATAAAAATCTACAAATTGCTTAAATTAAAAGATTTTTTTAGTTGTTTGTACAGTTTACTTCACTAATATATGTACATAATTTGTTTTAATATGTAAATAAATATATACCATAAAACCTAATTTGAATTGTTATTTAAGTTTGACTCTACAATATACTTAAATACTAAAATATACTTAGAAATTGCACCTTTCTAAGTCAAAATTGCAGCAGTGAAATCCTTTGTATCTCTAAATTCTTGTTAAGTCCAAAAACTCATTAATTCATATCTTTTTTTATTTCATTTATAACAAAAAAATTCCCTTAACAAGAAATTAGTTCAATTTGATTGACTTAAAACTCAAACATTGATGAACTCTTTATATAATAACATAAATTTTGTTAAGATGCCTGCAATTACAATTACATTTTGGGGTGCATTGTCAAATACAAAACAAATGTGCATAATTCTGAACTTATATATAACAAGTTGTATAAATACCTTTATTCAGAATTAATGTAAATCAATTTTAGCTTAATAGATTCAGGCGTTATTTTGCGAAAGTCAAATTTACATGCAATTTAATCCAACCTGCTTTGTGTGCTTCCGCCACCAAATCAGGTTGGATCAAATTGCATGTCAATTTTAGCTTCTCCTAACCCAGCCTACTCCTCATTTGGTATTTTGGTTCAAAATGGTAATGATCCTGATAAGGCCACTATAACTTCTAATTACTAAATCTAAATTTTATCTGGACATCGCAGAGTTTTAGGCTCATGGCTCCATGAACACATATAGTCAAGCAAATGTAGCGAATTTAATTAAAAGATACAATGATTTACTTACTTGTACATTGGCAAAAGACATTACCATTTCAGATAACTTTATAGAATCATCCTGTTCATAAATAGAACAAAAATCACCCAACTTCAAACACAGTCTGCATTTATGAAAAGATCCATCCATTGTTACAATACAGTTATCAAAAAAGATTTTAATAAAGGCGTTGAGATTTATACATTTCAAACTTTGCATTAAAAATGCAATACAAAATCAAGGAAGCATAGATGTTAATTTCTCTAAAACAAGAATACACTGGGATCAAATAAATATATTTAAACAGGCACATGTGGTGTAACACGTAGATTGCTACATTGCACATTTATCTTACACGATAAAGTGTTCTCCTCAGAGAGAAGTTAAACAAAATAGTATATTATTTGCTTTGTCTTTGAAATGAAAGTGCAAATAACAGGAAAAGCAAATACGTAATATATTAAGGTGAGAGACTTGAGAGATATTGCATAGCGCTGCTAAACAGTTTGAACCAAATTCTTCTGACATAACGGTAAAAAACGTCACGCAATCCTTTTTCTTTAATTTTAGTTGTTGGAAACCATTGACTTGTTTAACCCTTCGGAACCCGGGTGGTCTAATACGACCGCGAAATGTACATATTGGGAATTGCTAAATAAGCACAACAAAATGTGGATTAAAGAAGCCATCCATGAGCCCGGGCGACAGGGTGCAAGGACATTGACAGAAAAAAAATAAGCAGAAAAATATTAAAAAATGGTTTACATAGTTACTGTTTAATTAAAAAATTAAGGCGTGTAGATTGTTAACCAATTTTTCAATAACATTGTCAATAAATTCAGTGTCCTCCAATTCACTTTTATGTTGTGTTCCTGCGTGTCAGTGAGATCACCGGTAAGCTCCAAAGTAGTTGCTGCTAACAGTATTGGTGGCATCGCGCGAGTGATACTAATGATTGCATGCGTTCATAGACTACAGTAACAGCTTTACATCATGTGGACCGTAACCTTGTATGTCTCTAAATAATCCGGCCGACAATGACTTCATATTTTCGACTGTATAGCTCAAACTGAATTGTTTAATATAACAATTTTTATTGTAGACCATTAATTATTTACACTCTTAACAAAAAGAAAACCGTTGTAAAGATATGTAACTGTTATACATAGGTACATATGAAAGAAATAAAGGTGGCGTTTGGAGAAACCCAGTGCCTCAGAGAAAGTATATACCTAGAGGTGACAAGCAAATAATAATACCAAGATAGAACGTGATAGATGTATACAGTTCCTCATAAGAAGGAAAGAGACAGACAAAACATTTTTGTCCCTGTCATAGTTTCACTATTTTGTGTTTGCCACAAAAACAAATTCGTGGCAAACAATCATTTCGTTCCTTGTAGTACAACAAATTGTTTGCATAAATTACTAAATATAAGCGAAATATTAGTGCATATTTGTGTTCGTTTGCTTGTTTGGGATTGTCTTTTTACTTTAACAATGGTACGTTGCTGTGTAAAAGGCTGCAAAAGCCTCAGTTAGCAAAAATACGAAAACATAACCTTTCATACTTAAGTATAAAGTTTTAATAGTTGTTTTTAACACATGTTGTTTTTAAATAAATTGTTTGTATAATAACGTAAAAACAATGAAAATATCGGTTTAATTTACGAAAAGTATTTCTAGTAAAAATCGCCTAAATCTTGAAGATTATCTGTAGGTAATGCGTCAGCCATTTTCTGTTGTATTTTCAATTTATCGGTATAATGAGCGTTTTAGGGTTACCAGTATGTAGTATGGGAAAACACCCCGAAATTATGGGTAAATTCTATGGGTACAGACACCTTCTTTTTAACTTTTTGTATACTTTGTTTATAATTTTTCGTCAAAATGAATTGATTTATTTATAAATTAAAAATGTTAACATGTTTAATCTTAGATGTATGTTTATTTTTAGATTCCCTAAAGTCGTCAGTGTGCGTAATGCATGGATTTTTGCTACTGGATGACAGAATTGGGAGCCGAGTACAGTCGTATATGTTCCAAACATTTTAAAGACCACTGCTTTCGGAAGAAGTTTATTTGGATTAGTCGTCAGTTTCAACATCCACCATACACGTAAGTTAACATTTGTTGACCTGGTTCGTCAACATTTGATTTGTTGACGAACCAGGTGTTCCTCTGGCAATGCAAGCTTGCGCATTCTCAACTGATTTATATTGTTTTTATTTATTTATTTACACGATACATTTACATAGTACAAATTATTATGTTCGCCAAACTGTTATAACAGTTTGTTGGCGAGTATATATGATGAAAGGTATTAAAAAAAATAAGGAACTAAATTAAAGGATTTACATGCCTGCCTGTTCGTCTGCTAGTCTGTCTTAGAAAGTTTCACGTACAGACTTGAAATTTTACATAGTTACATTTTAGTCGTAGAAGCGTGTAATCAAAGTACAAAAACATATGAAAATATTCCAACGACTCCGACAATCCGTAATTGAGTAGTTTCGGGACATATCTTCTAAGGTCTTTTGGTTGAAATAAGAACCCGTACTCCAGTATTGAAGTGAGTATGGGTTGATATGATGTTAATGGGTTGATTATATTTATACAGGTAATTGTGAAAGATACGGAGGGTAGTCGTGTAGATTATTCTATACCAATTATTTATACCACGTTAATCAAGTTAATCACGCACACACACATGCTTTTGTGTCAACACATAAACGTTAATCAAGCATTTTATATTGTCTGAATTTGTAAACTTTTAAATATGTAAAGCTCAATTAAGGTATAGTATTGACAGTAGTTTTAATATAATATTAGTACTAGGATGTCGATATCACATGCTAATAATGCGTTACAAAATTAAAATTGTCCTATTTTCCAGACCGATTATCCAGGGCTTCCAATAGCGACGGACACTAAATTAACACCATGAAAATTAAAGCTTACTTTTGAATTGAGACTGAAAACATTACTGGCTGAGTCACGCAAGAAGAAATTAGCTATATTAAGGTCAAAAACTAAACGACTTGAAATAAAAATGCAGAACTATCTGTCATTTCATTATACCGAATTTTAATGTAATCGATGTATAGATGATAGATGAAATAATAATAATAATAATAAATAATACAAGTTAGAGGAAAAGAGTGAACTAGGTAATTAAGGGACCGTAGCAGTTTACCACCTTTTAAGTACAATATGTGAAAGGATAATCCTTGTTCAATTGTAGCTTTAGTTTAAGTCTAATGAAAACCATGATGCGCAATACAAAATGTTTAAAAACAAAGATTGTTTACCTTTGTTTAATATTTACACTTAAATCATCCCTGGCACTAATTAGTTTTTACATGACAATTATTGAAAATTTTTATGCAATATGTTTAAGTTTAAGAAGAAATAATCCGCATTTATTGTGTAAAGAAGATTTAACTAAAAACCGTGTATGTAAATGTGACCATGAATATTCGACGGCTGTTTCATTCCCACGATATTTATATAAATACACGATGTAGAAAAATCGATCTAATAACATTGATTTCAAGAATAAAAATCTATGAAAAAATAAACATTAATATGTTTGTAAGGCACGCATATTTTTATTTACAAATTGTCTATAAAATGTTTTTTTATCTTTTATCTCATATCTATGCCTATATTTAGTATCATGTCATCGCTTGTAGTTTAAAATATATGTCTAAAATAGAAAAATATGTTGTTTAATTTATATAACTCTGCTAGGTTTGACCAATCTCCTATCCTTATTCCAATGATTTCACAGATCTTACTGAAACGAACTCAGGCTTACTATTAATTAATAGATCTATACAGTAACTCGATTTGCGTAAAAAAAAAACTTTTCTAATAATATTAAAGTGCAAATATGTTTGTTGATCTATTCAGATACTGTAGTTTTCATACGTATGTAAATATTAACTTTTATTACTTTGAGTGTAGAAATGGCTGTATCCACTTATTAATTTTTTTTACATTGCTAATATTATATTATGAGTATATTATTATAGCACACTACACATTCTATGCAAGTTTCTGGTAAACGGTTATCTGGGTACATTGTAAATTTCAAATTGCCGAAACGCATTATGTAGTGGGGTAAATTTTTCACGGTCTGGTAACCTTGTTATTGAATGTACTTTTGTTGCCGTCCCTTACGGGTGTACGCGTTTGTCAACTCTAGTTATACTTTCTCTGAGCCCAGTGCAGTGCTACCCAAACTACATATTTTAAACATAAACAAGTCGATTAAAAGACGACACTAACTGTATATATACATACATATACAGTTAGTGTATGTATATGTATACATATAGTTAGTGTCGCCTTTTGTAGTTTGGGTACCGCTGTACTAGGTTTCTCCAAACGCCACCTTTATTTCTTATATATTAAAAAAAAGAAATTTATATAATCGATTATTTAAAATCATTAATATGAAAAATATTCGATTAACATGAATATCGATTTTTTTTAACATCCCTACTTTTTACTGTTTTGACTTTTTCATCAATACCTATATTTTTCTCTTTGTTTTTCTTATGATTTCTGAAACAAAACAACCATGCAGCCTGAACTTGTAACTAGCACCAATACGTATAAAAAGTCGTTCCCTCAATTCGGGCGACCGAAAATAATAGGTTATATCGGCATAAAAAATATTAAATTTGCCAAGAATGTTTGTAATAAGAAAGTCGAATACGATTTGAATTTGTATCTTGATAAAGCAGTGCGGAAACCTCAGGATTTGGACGCAAAACTGAAAGACTTATTACTATTTTTGAAGGAAAATGAAAGCAGACTTCGTTTACCATTGGAGACTCGTTTAAAAGATGCAAGGTTTTTTTGTTATCGTGGGCTTATGACTTGTGTTGCCTGCACTCCTTATGAAAACAGAGAATCATGGAAAATTGTAGTAATATTACATAAAGGGAGTATTTACCTATGTGCCAGAGACACCGAAGAAACCATACAAAGAAAGCGAAACATGACAGCTCAGGAAAAGCGATTTACATCATGGGGTTATAAGTTTGAACAGTTCACATTATCAGGTAATTATTTAAACACATAAACTTATTCACTATAAAAAAAAATCGTCCGTATGTAATGGGAATGATTTTAGATGCTGTAAGATTTAGAGAAGTGGGAAGGGTAGAGGAGGAATCAGGAGTGTAGCCTTAGGGTCACTACGGGCTGACTGAAATTAGGATTTAGAAAAAATTTGACGCTTTGGTTGTCATGGTAACCGGTAAGAACCAAGTTGTGAGGGTACTTCCCTGTACCGTCCCCCTCCTGCGGAGCCCCCTAGTTTCGGAAATATTCATGGTTGAAGTTTGTGGTTATGTCGGTACTAAAAGTGCATTTTACAGTGATGTACTTGTATTGGGGAGAGATTATCAATTACTACCAACGGAACTCATAAAAAACAGTTATCATATTTTTTTATTAATAATGTCATTACTAAGAACATACCTCAACACATAAAGTTGTTTTTCAGAACAGTTTCCTTTAAAACAGATAATGTTTGGTCTAGCGCTGTAGGGTTGCAGTTCTACCTAACACTCCTTCTCGCTTCGCTCGTCATTGTACCTATTATTTTTACTACTACCTTTTATTTTTTCCATTGCAATCCAATGCGGATAAATAACACTTGTGTCGCATTGCGTTTCATTACTGAATTCAATAAACAACATTCTTTTTCAATAGTGCGAAAATAATATTAAGTTTGTTTTAACAAGTTAATTTGTACATAAAATTAAACTTTCAATACATACATCTATTAATAATACATTATATTTTATATATTTATGACAAAAATTAATTGTAAGTGACAATGGCCTTGAATCGTTCCTTGTAATAAGGAACAGACATTCCCATCATTAATAAAATCGGCAAAGTAGTGCAAGAAATTACAGATTTTAAATATTTTATTTCTCAAAAACTATAAGGTTCTGCAGTTTCAAATTTCACACAATGGCTTCTCTAGTTGAGATGTTTTAACCATAAAAATATGAAAGCCCAACTTGACGTCCATATTGTACAGTCTAGCAGTGGCGTGCACAGAGATTTTTGACAGCACGCACGCGGTGAGCCAATAATGTTAATCATATTGTTTTGCATTAAACTTACGATTAACTTTGCCTTTAGTTTGTATTAATTTCAAATCCGGTGTACAGCGGCCTTTCTCAATCACTTGTTTTTTTTCACTGAAAGATAGTTTTGAAAACGCATCATTTTTTATTTTCCCTCCACACACACACCACCTGAACAACATTCACAGTGAATATTATCCATTTTTATCAACTTTAAAATATTATTTTGTTTGCTACCAGGAGTCAATCAAAATGATTCAAAACAAACAATGGCGGCAGTTTAAAAACAAAATAAAATTTAACATCAATTTTATATGAAAAAAAGAAATTGCACTTTCTTTCACTCTAATTATATGGAGCAAACTACTCTTTAAAATAAAATAATAAATAAAATAAAATGATTTTATTTCGACCAACTTAGATCATACAATATGTTAGTTAGAGATATTAAAACACCTTAGATTATCTTATCGTTTGTATAGTAGATTAGGGTTACATTTCTTTGTTCCTCAGTATGTGAACCATTGAGCAATGGTTCACATACCGAAGATCATATCTTTTAGCAAACATGCTCAGGATGCTGTTGGAGCTGGCCCGGAACCTGCGCGCCAGGGATGCACACCGTTTTCGCATAGTTGTAAAAAAGCAGTCTACTCTAGCTTCGGCGAACATCCCCGACGCGCTATAATATGGGGGCATCCCCATCAGCCTCCTGAACGCGTCGTTATATTGAACGCGTAGAGCGCTGAACTGCTTGTGTGTAATCAACCCACAGGCTGCTCGTGTAAAACGATGTACAGTAAGCTCGGAATAGTGTAATTTTAACTGCTGTAGAACATCGAGCAAATCTGCTGGCTATCACATTCGCTCGCAAAGACAGCGCCCTACGCTCTCTTTCTATGTCTATATTGTCTCTCATCCCGGAAGTCACCCAATGTTCCAGATACTTGAATTGGTCTACTCTCTTGAGCGGGGTTCCATTTAATCGAATAGCTGTAACACTGCGCGTATATTTTCTGCCGGGATGAAAGACAATATATTCACTCTTATGTACGTTGTATTTTAACCCGTGGTTTTCGGCATACCGCTGGCATATACTTATTAATTTATTTATGCCACAAACAGAGGCACTCAGCAGCACCATATCGTCCGCGTAACTAATATTATTTACACATATATCATCAATGCGGCAGCCGACATGTGCACCGCTGAGCTCCTCTATCAGCGCGTTTACATAGAGGTTGAAGAGCTTAGGCGAGGACAGATCCCCTTGTCTCACCCCACATTCCAACCTGTATGGTTCCGAGAAAGTGTTAGACCATTTCACATCGTTGACCTGGTTTAAATACCAGAATTTAAAGACGTTGCTTAGTTCTGTAGGTACATTGATACTACCTAGCTTTCGCCATAATATGTCGTAACAAATCAAGTTGAATGCTTTTGAAAGGTCCAAAAAACACCCAAAAACGGGGGTTTTTCGGTCAGTGTAGTACTTGACAGTCTGCTTCAGACACAAAATTGCTGTTTCAGTAGACAGAACAGGCCTGAAACCAAACTGATTGTCATGCAAATTCAAGTATTTGTCTAGTTGTGAGTTGAGCATACTATCAAGTATCTTTCAAACCACGGTGGCCAGTGAAATAGGCCTGTAATTAGTTTTATCACTAATATCACCAGTCTTGTTTTTCACGACCGGCACCACCACAGTCCTCATCATTTCAGCAGGCAAGTATGAGTGCCCGACACACAAGGAATAGAACATAGCCAACGTTCTCGGCATGTGAGGACCTACATGTTGAAGGTGCTCAATGCCGAGACCGTCGTGGCCAGGAGACTTACCTCTCGTCATCGCATTGATAACCTTACTGACGTCACGAGCTGTAAATCGTGTGCACATCTCCTGTCCACGCGGTCCAACACCGCACACCGACTGTGATGGCCCCAGCAGCTATTTAACAGAGAAGTGTTCCTTAAACATTTCTGCAATACGAATATTATCACTAATACCATCGACACTCACAGGGAGCCCCGGTTTATTCATCAGTCTATTAGTCGACTTCCAAAAGTTGCCAAAATCATTCCTAGAATGATGGGAAGCAATGATGTCCAATTTTAATTGCTTCTCATTGCTCTGACACCATTTCAAACGAGACTTAAAAATTTTACGACTTTCTTTCATTTCCTTAAATACGGAACCCGATTTAGGTTTGCCGTATATTAACCACATTTGGAATTTACTCCGGGACTCCCTGTGAGCCTCGCTCACATGCCTATTCCAGCCTGCTACAGGTTTCTTTTTCTTGTAACAGTTTTTCGTGCTAGATGTAGCAGATGCCGCCTGGGTCAATGCGTATATTATGTCATTGTACATCCTATCAATAATACATCTGTGGCCCCAATCATCGCACATGAGATCACAACAACTACTGAGCTCGTCTGGAAACTGAATATTTCGTAATTTCTCATGACATATTTTGTTATAATTACGTATTTGTTCTGGTTATCTATCACCTCAAATTATGTCATTATTTGATAATTTGCTATCACAATAAATTACAGGATTAATTATATTCAAATTACATTCAATTATTAACGGAAAATTATCTGACCACATTATATCATACTTCACAAAGATATCAACAATAGACCGCAGCGCAGACTTCGTAGTCACACAGTGATCTAGCCAGCGCCTAGACCCATGTGCCTCACTAATAAACGTATATGTATCAGACATTAATCCTAGCCTCTCAACTTTCACCATTTTTATTTTTAACTTTTAAAAATAGTTACGTAGCAATGTTCGCGACACTTCGGTAATTTACGTCATGGTTCGGCTGAAAAGACACTGTCTATAGTATGCGATTGTGTGCGTTATTTGTGTTATTGTGGGCAATGTATTTACAGAAATGCATACTACACTAATCGTATTACCACGCGGCACACATACGTAAATTTAGACAGAAATAGTTTGTGTCTCTGCCGTTAAGTACATCGATGTAGCGGGTATTAATGAATCTATTTTAATAACTTGCACCGATACCGATAGATGGAGCTGTTTTTAATTTTTTGTTTTTGATATGAAATATTAATTAAAAACTATGTTTAAGAATTAAGACACATCGGATGGTATTTATCAAATTGATAGGGTAGGCAATGTCTTTTTGCCTATATAGAGTGCACGCAACTGCAGTCTAGCCTGGTAACTCCCCATTTCTTTTTATCCTGTAATTGGGGACATTAGGAACACTTTTGGGCATATAAATTTATCTCATAGGATCCTGGTTTTTTATTTTTTAATTCTCATAAATGTTGACCCTTATGATGCTCTCTACACGATGGGATCAAACTGGGCGGGTTCACATGTCAACCAAAAATCATTCAAAATATTTTTAAGTCCTAAATGGTGCTATTTTAGCGTTAAGCTATTTTATTGTTCAAAAATTTATTTCACGTAAATGGTGAAAAATGCATATGGCTAAACATGTTCCTAATGACGCCCTCTACACGATGAGACTCTACAAAATGGACCAGTTCCTATAACAATCTAAAGCCATTACAAAGGGGTTTGGGTAACTTTGTATGAAAAATGTTGTCATTTTTTTTCTAGCGGCCATTGATGAAACTTGTATAGAATTTTAAAGGGTCTATAATACTACATAAATAAACATCATTTGAAGTTCTAAACTGTATCGAAGCAGAGATAAAAAATATTTAAGCTTTATTGCCGTCAGCAATAAAACACAAAATCTGACTGAAAGTCTATAAAAATACTATCTTATACATGTGTATATAACTAATCAAGTGGATACTAGTAAAAAGAAAATATAAGGTATGTAAGTATTTAGTACATTTGAACAATAAAAAAAAACTATACATTACTACACATCTTCGGGTTCATCATAGCGTTGGTTTTCTTCATCCTGCCTAATTATAGTATCCAAGAAAAGTGCTGGTGGATTAAGATTTGGCTGATGTCGTCCCCACCCTAAATACCACAGGATTGCCATGACATGGGAACAACACCCTAAAGATCGTTTCCCTATTACACACGAACAATAATGGCCTAAAATTGCTTGGATGCCTTCTAACCGTACGTCTCTTTCTATTAATATATAAACATAGTAAACTCTTCTGGAAGTGTGGCGTGATTGGATCCTACCTCTCAATATCCACGGATCCGTACAATCAATATTTTGAGCACCAAAATCCGATGAATCTCTATATACTTCTATTAAGTATGATCCATTTTTGGCATGTTCTCCATAATAACTTCGAGCTTGTTGTATCTGATACGTGCCAAGCGCATAAATAATTAAATCATCATCACTTACAACTGGAAACTCATCCATACCAGGAACAATACCATCAATGGTTTGAAATCTTGCTCTTATTTTATTTAAATTATTTTCGATTACGAATTCACTAAGCCGATTACGATCACCACATCTACCAATTTTTTCTAATATTGGTTCTACCAATCTGTGGTCTGTTAATGGTTTGCCAAAACAATTTAGTAAAGCGCCTGCGATTTTTATTTCATCCAGGAGATGTGTCGCAGCTTTATTAAAATTCTGATGGCGTAGTTGTCTAAACTGATTTTTTAATCGTCCGTTAATAGTTTCGACAACCCAGCGACACATCGTCACTTTCCTTGAAGCATTTGCTTGTGCAACTGTTAGTTGCGTTTCCCATTCATCTTTGCTTGCAGGCATATGAGGAGTATAGCCACATGATTCCACTTCTTCAATACAATCTCTGAAGCCCCTATCTAATATAAAAACATCGTCCTTGCAAAAAAACCAGTGAAATGGATCAGTTGTGCTATTTAGGATCTCAGAAAGAATCGTAGCATCTGATTTCGTTGCTTCATAGAGTCCGTAAATATCTAATATATGTCCGTCAGAGCACACAATTAAAAAAGGCTTTACCAAATTGCGGAATTTGTGCAGACTATAAGACTTCCGCTGAAAATAGTAATTGCTACTTTTTTGTAGGTATATATATATGTGCCATCCATTATAACTATAGCCTTTCGTTCAATCAAAGGAGCTTCTGGATTACCAAATAAAGCATTCGGTACAGAAAGACAGTGTGACATCACGTCCTCTCGGGTCATATGATTATAGCCCAGGTGCTGTGGGACGAACTCTTGCATCAAATATGTCCTGACCAGAGCCATCGTCTTTTCAAATGTTTTTCTGGTCATTCGAAATATGCTAGATAGCCTCTCATTCGATTCACCAGTATGAAGTTTTGCTAACACTGTAGCTAGAGCGGTTGCTGGTTTTTTTCGGAATCGTCGTGCAATTCTAGGTGTACTTTGTAGAATTTGGTTAAACTGTGATTTTGTAAAACCTATGTAATACTGAAAAATCGTATTATGATTTAATGTGTTTCTTTCAAAGTCTAAAAATACTTTTTGAGTTCTTAAAAGTTCCATCATATCACACACGTGGGTTGGTGAAAATTCATGAAGAACGCGGCGCGTGCTTAACTCGATGTTATGCCACTCCATACCTAACGAATGTTCTTCACAGACACGGCTAAATCGGGGTATGTAGAACTTTTTTCCTTGAAGAATTGCAACTCTAATATCTCTTCGAATATTTTGCAAAACTCTGTTCCGACATTCAGCGAAAATACAGGAACGGGTATTATAAGGTGCACGCGTGTACCCTGCCACTCTAACCATTTGCAATCTATTAACTTGCACAGCTTGATCTTGCATGTTCTCGATTACCATCGGAACATGATGTTGAGGCGCGGGATACTCTTGTGCCGGTTCCTCTTGTTCATCTTGCACAATTAGTACACCTTGCCCATGTCGTTCAGCACGTTGCAAGCACAGTCTACAAATACTGTCTTCTGCATTGAATTCTTGAACGTTAACCACTTCAAAGTATGTCAACAAAAATGGATGACTTTGAATGAATTCATTATTTAAAACATACGATCTCCGACGACTGCTCCAGATTCGATTTATGCTTCTTTGACAACAGATACAAAAACCATACGCTTCCATGATGTAGTCCACAATAACCAATCAAAACTACGAGGCAAATCAGTGTCCAGGTACAAAAGCTGAGGTCAAATAATGTTTGTTAAAATCACGCCGTGTAAGAATAACTGGGAAGTCAACACACACGCACACAACACGAAGGAAGAATGGTGAGTGACACTGACGCATGCATCGTGCGTCTTCGCGCGCGGTGGCGTCAGCGCAGGTACCCGAATTCGAGCTCTGTGATTGGTCGGCATGTCATGGAGCGAGCGATAAGGGAAGTCCTTTGTTTCCAGATGCTGAGGTGTACGTAAGGAAAGTAGATAGCATACTGTAATGGCGAATTTAAAACTTATATATTAGTGTTAATCCTTACGATTTTAAAAAAAATCTTAATTAAATGTTAGGTCAAATATCTCAGCTCCGATGCATTTTAGGCTATCATATTCCGTACAAAAATATGTTTGTGTATATCTATACTTTCAATAAAAGCAACTTTCATTCATGGCCGCGAAAAAAAAAAGTGACAACACTTTTACCCATACCCCTTTGTTGCTCCTATTTTTTTTCAAAAATTAATTTCTATAAAACATTGAACCCTGTAATAATTTTTTATGACCTGTTTTCAATCAAAATAAAAAAGACAACTACAGACTAAACATTTTTTTATTTTTTATATATTGATTATAGCTGCCCGTAGCGCATACCCCAACTCCTACTCCCGCCCCTAAGGCAACTCTCTGACCGAGGAATCAGGTAGTAGAGGTATTCCTCTCGGAGACAAATCGTTTTACTTAGTTTTTGAGATACAATATGTACAACATCATTCAACTTAGTCATTTGTCAATCCTTTTACTTAGTTTTTGAAATACAATACGATTTAGTATGTTAATTATATATAATAATTTTTATTTTGATGTTATAATGAAAATTCATTTGCTGGGAGGGTGATAAAAAAGAAGTGGAACAAGAGTATTCAAAGACTTGCTTACTTCGCTCATTCGGCTTTTGATCATCACAGTTCTGATTTAACCTAAGTCAGCTAAGGTATTTTTTAAGAATTCTGAGTTAAAATTTTTATAGATGTGATTATAAATCAAGACTTTTGTAACAAAAAAAACTAAAATAAAAATGGAGAAAATCTACAACAGTGGGATCTAACGTAATGATGTAATGAAAAATTTACTTCCGTTTCACTGTTTTTGTTTTGTCATCATTGCATTGTATGCTACTTGTCTAAGACAGGTCTGGTTTTCCCTCTAGGTTGTGGAGGTCTGATGGCAATCGCTCCTTCTCAATCCTAAATCCATAGGCTTAGTTAGCGGACCTTGCCAATCCTAATGGATTAGGAAACAGGATAATGTTAAGAAAAACGTTAGGGGTTTTGCAATGATATTACAAATATTTCAGGCAACAGTTAGGAATTACAAATAGAAACTATCAAATCTCTCTGATCAGAAAACATTAATGGTATGGTTGTTAAAGAGCAACAACAATGCTATTAACAACTAGAATATTTACTTAGATATGATTAAAATTTAAAAAGCCCTTGTCAAAAATAAACCTACTGTAGCTATACACAATGCAGTGCTGGTCCCAACACTTACTTATGGCATATGGTGGTATGACAGAGAGAGCATGAAAGTAGGATAAACGCGCTCGATATGCGAGCGTTGCGCAAAATTTGTTGCGTAACGCTAGTAGACCGAATTCGCAATGATGTTAGAAACAGAGTTGGTCTGAAAGAGAGTGTTAGTGTTAAAATAAGAAGAGGCATGATCCATAGGTTCTGACATGTAGAAAGAATTAAAAACAGATATACAATGCAAAAGTAGAAAAATGTAGGAGCCGAGGAAGGCCAACACTTACCGACTATGACCAAATTGATCGTGTTTTATCAGAAGGTGATGTCAGGAGCCTTAGAAACCGGCGAGCGTGCATAAGGAGAGCAATGAATGCTAAAGAAACTAGTGAGGTTTGTAAGGATCGAGTCATGTGGCGCTCGGTTCTCGATGCCTACCCCGCAAGAGATTTGGCGTGAAGTTATAGATAGAACTGAAATTACCCTGTAGTTATTGACTTTGTCTCTATCGTCCACCACTATTCTTGAGCACTGAAGTAATAATTGTTTGCTTCAAAGGAGCAGGGCGGATATCATCCCTAAAGTACAAATTAAATAGTTGGTAAAGATTTGAATCAGCTGTTTTACTACCAAGAAATAACCTTACAATATTATTCCAGCCAGAGAGCTATTGAACTTGAGTTCAGTAAGTACACTATTTATCTTATCCCAATGTCAGTACATCGGAGAACAAGAGTTGTTAATGTAGAGAAAACTTATGAAACAATGTATTTAAGTACACACATCAAAAGTGTCTAGGGATCAAGCATTTTTATGCGGATTTCTTGAGATTGAGATGTGGCTTTGTAATAAATTTATGATTTTATAAATTTATATGGATCCTTTTTGGTGCATTTCATAATTTGAAACAGGAACTGTCAATCAAATTCGAGTAAAAGATGAAAATCAGCTGTCAATATTTTCCCTATAAAAACATACAACGCATTGAAGACATTATTAGTGCTACTGTTTCCCTACTACTGATTAAAACCAACGTTATTATGGAGCGGCGACGTCATTTAAGCAGGGAAGAAATGCTCAGAGCCGTGGGAATGATAGAAGCTGGTTCCCGGCAACGTACTGTGGCTTTAGCTCTGAATACAAGTCAGAGTGTTATCAGTCGACTTTGGACACGTTACCGAAGCACTGGTACCGTGGCTGAGCGCCATGGAGGACGGTATCGCTGCACCACACGGAGACAAGACCGATACATTCAAATCACAACTCGAAGAGCTCCAACAATAACCGCCATGATGTTAGCCGTGACGCTTCATCACTCTTCAGGGAACTTAATTAGCGACCAAACAGTCAAAAACCGCTTGCATGAAGTGAACCTTCATTCCCGAAGACCGCTAAGGGTACCACCTATAGCAATGCACAATCGTAGGATTCGATATCAATGGGCTCTTGAACACAGAAATTGGGCAGAAGAACAATGGCGTTTCGTGTGCTTTTCTGATGAGTCTCGTTTTGGTATGAGACCGGATACAAGACGTATACGACACTGGAGAACCCCTGGACGCCAACAGCGATTAAAATCCTGCCAGGAAGTCCATCCTTATAGTGGTGGAACCATCATGGTATGGGCGGGTATTTGGATCGGCGGAAGAACTGAGTTGATTTGGATCAGAGGCAACCTCAACGCTCAAATTTATGCTGAGACGATTGTATCAGACGTCATCGTTCCTTTACAAGTGCAAATCGGTCCCTTATTTCAGTTAATGCATGATAATGCACGACCGCACACCGCAAGAGTTGTAAGACAGACTCTCGCCGCAGCTAACATCAATGTCATGCCCTGGCCTGCTCAGTCGCCAGACTTGAACCCGATTGAGCATGCATGGGATATGCTACAGAGAAGAGCTCTGCCGAATATGGAGGGTATCCAGTCGCAAGAAGACCTTTTTTTGTTGTTGCAACGAACATGGGCGGCCATTCCACAGCGTGATTTGGATGAACTCATTTTGAGTATGCCAAACCGATGTTCTTGTGTTGTTAGTGTTCGCGGTAGAAACACGGATTATTAATTGTTTAAGTTACCCAATAAAATTTTAAAGGAAACTGTTATTTCAGTCTTTTTTTCGAACTTTAATGTTAGTGGTTCAAATGTCAAAAATCCCTTTATTATGAAAATGGCAAATTTCTTTATTAATGCAAAGGTGACTTGGTTTATCGTTACTGTAGACAAACGAAAACACTTTATTTGATGAATCCTTAAAGAAAATTTTAATTAATATCAATCAGGAGAAAAGTTATTGCAAAAATATATGTTGATCCCTAGACACTTTTGATGTGTGTATATGTATGTAATAATTATATGTAAGAGTTGTTAATGTAGAGAAAACATATGAAACATTGTATATACTGTAGTAATGTCGGTAAGCAGGTATTGACAAATTTACCAAACTCAGATGTTGAGTGCTTAATTATTTTAGTTCTTGCTTGCAGTTTCTTGCAGCTTGAATTATTATGTACTAGTACCGACATCGCGAACCAAATGATTGCGCCATGCTTTTGCCGATCGGCAACAACTCACGTCACCCATGAAACTCACGGCGCTTTTGACCTTTTGGTCGCGAGAAAAATACCCCTTAGAAGTGATTTAGTGCTGTATCTTCAAATCTTTGGGATAAATTACTAAATTATTTCAGCACTGCAGCGGACATTATTATATTTTATATAGATAGTTAGTTTTAATTATTACCAAAATGGAGCAATAATTGAACTTAGGATAGCTCCTCTATGCATAATAAATAACTCAATGCTTGCAGTATTTTTTGTTTTAAAGTTTGTTATATTGATTTACGATCTTAAGCAGATTTCTCGCTTATTAGCAGATTTCTCTAAGTGTTCATTGTCACATTTGCATTTTAATTTATTAATCAGACAATTGAGGCACTTATTTGCGCTATTTAATTGTACGCTTAGTCTATTTCAGCCACTTTCACAGCATTATGTAGTATGGTATACTGTTGTGGGTACAATTGTTATATTACAAAAAGGAACCATCCATTTGTAACATGAGTATCACTTAGGGTATTGTTCCAAAAAATGTATCCTCACTGTTACCTTCCAGAATATTTAGGAAAACATAATGTATGCTTGCGAAAATATAAAGTAATTTCCAGACTTCAGTGCAAGAATTAGAAGCAGGTACAAGTTGCGTACATCGGCATGCTAGGACTGGTAGGTCTTTTGTTGCACATTGTATTCGATTCTGTAATAAATTGCCGGAACCAGTTTGCCTTATCCTGAAAATCTCTTCAATAGCCATATCAAAAATACTCTTTATAAAAAGGCTTTTTATACAATTGATGAATATGTAATTGATAAATATGTCTGGAAATAACTAAACGCAGGCAATTTAACTATATTTACATATTTAATTCTACCTGGTATTATTGTCCAATATGCTGGTATGACATGAGACCCCTCATAAGTGACAATCAAGCATACGGCCTGCCTGATGGTAAACAGTCACCGCAGCCTATGGTCATTTGCAACAACAGGGGTGTCACTCATGCGTTGCCTCTAAAAACCTCTTCACGCATTTCTTAAAGAATTCCATGCTGTAGTCCCTTGGAAAAACCTCTGCTAGGAGGTTCATACCACATCTTGAGAGTTCTCGGAAGAAAACTCTATCTCTTTCGAAACTTTTCTGTTTGAAATCCGTATGACGATGTTACGTTGACCACATGTCGATAATAATGGAACTTGAGCGACTAGGCTGTGCTGAGTGCCGAGTGACTATAAGGAGCTATGATCGTTACGCACCAACAACGGTTCAAAAGATAAAGACCGGTTGCAGTCGTGTCTCCGACAATCACGCCTAGCTCTCGCAAACGAAACCGATATTAACATTTTTTTAACAAATCCTTATTGTTAAACGAGTTTAAGCAGGTTTTACAATAATGAAAAAATTATAATATTTGAATCACCCATAGATAGCAGACGGCGGTGCTTTGTGCAATTTATTCGGAAATATAAAAATTATAATCTATTTATGATGTTTTAGACACTCCTGATTCTGAGCCTAATCCTGATGTACCTGTTAATGAAAATGAGGAGTTTTCTCTAATATTTACAACCAATTTAAAGGAACACACAATAGTGTATGGTGCTGAAATGGATGGCGTCCGTTGTGATAAAGCCCCGGTGCCACCACTTCGCGATGATTCAGATGTCGAAGAAGTTATTGAGTATTTATCTACAAAAGAATTCATTGAACTCAAGACAAATAGGCATATACAGTTTCGGAATCAAGAAACAAATTTTAAGTAAGTATGTAAATTGTGGGTCCATATTGTCTCACATAAAAATCTACTACCGATTTGTGTTCGTAATAATCACTCTTCATAATTTATTTCCCCATACTTTTTTTGGTTCATACATTTTTATTACTCTGCTTGCGAGCTGTAGGGTCGCAGTTCTACCTAACACTCCTCGCTTCGCTCGTCGTCGTACGTTTTTTTTTTTTGTGGATGCGGTTAAATAACACAGATTAAGAAATATATTAGTATAAAACGAATTTTTGAATATTAGCGTTATGTATTAGAATGATTAGCATTTTTGATCATTACTATATGAAAACAAATATTAGTATAAACCAGGTGTATTATTAGTGATATTATGAATTCTGATGATTATGAGTTTCGATCGATTAGTACCTATTAAATATTTTTATGAAGAGTGATTATTACGATATTAAATGGTATAAGAAAGATTTTCGGACTTCCAATACTGCCGTCCTCAAACTAAAGTGCGGCTAAGTGACACGTGGTCGATTTTCAGTCTTAAATGGCATCTCATAGAGTTTTTAATTCTCTATCGATCTGTCTTGGACATTTATTCGTATCGTTTATAGTTTTTAAAATAGAGACAGTAAGAAAGCGGTTAAACAACGCTCATTTTTGATATCACAACACTGAAACGCAGTTATATAGTTACTGTACTTACTTAAACGCAGTTTAAGTAAGTACTTTTACTTTTTAAAATCTAGTTTAATTTAATTTCATTAAAAGGGGTTTCATGAAAATACTAATCATTAACGAAGTTAAAGTGACTTTGCTTCTTTTTAGCTATTTGTTTTCGAATAAGTTTACCTTATTATACTACTACGAGTATCATAAGCCTCAGTCCGTTCTTAATAAATGAAGTTAAATTTATTTTGAATGTTTTGCTATACTAGAACGCCGTTTTGTAAAGTTACATGACTAAAGAGCCGTTATTTGCCTTTGAGCATGGAGTGACAGTGCGGGAGAAGCTGCCGTTGATAGGCCAATTCTGCTAAATAACTGCAGCTGCACTGCTGCGCGGCGTGTGTCAAAATGTATACATTTTGACGTTTCGTTATTCCGTTAAGCGATCGACAGCTGCGGCGTTGCAGCAACGCTGCAGTAAATGACTCGCTATTCTGTTAAAAAACCTGCACTGCATCTGCACGTTTCTTGCGATACGATTCCTGAATACGATTATATTACTCGTATTCTGTTAAATGATTTTGACATTTTCATAGCGGTGACAATAGTTTTAAGGAGTTTACCTGCAGTTTTGCTAATGTTAGTCTCAAGCAACTTAGGCGAAGAGAAATTTATATTCTGAAGCGGTGATTTATATTGCAGAATATTTATTTTGTTTTGGGAAATGTTTGTAGGAATATATAATTAAGTAAAGCTTCTTTTCAGTTAGAAATACCTTCACGCCGGCAACCAAGGGCAATCGGGTGTGAAACTATAGGAGACAACATTAAGTAAAAATCCAATTTATTACATTGAAATATGGTAACATGACTGGAGTTAAGTAGTTCATTTGCACGATACGCACAGTTGCAGCGTAGTTGCAGTGCCATTGCAGTGCAGCATACGCACAGTTCCAGCGTAGTTGTAGTGCAGGAAATTTTAATAGAATAATATCTATTGGCACTACACTATTCCTGCACAACTCACGTGACAGGCGTAAACGTGCAGTTGCAGTTTTTTAGTAGAATCGGCCTATATCCCCCCACGGCAACGCGACGCGTGCTTACGCGTCGCGAATTCCCGCCTAAACTCCCGCGATGTCCGACGTAACACCACGGTAAGTGTTCGTTAACATTATAATTTAGTTTGTTCACTCGAAACGTGTTTAAGCGTGAGTATAAATAGTATTGAAACTTATTTTTATCCCCACATAGTATCCACTATCAAATGATTTTCCCGATTATGATGCGGTTTTTAGACTCAAAATAATTAATCAATATTTGTTAAATTAGGTTAGAAGTAGCTTGTTTTATTTGTAAAAATGTGTTTTATTGCACATAGATTCGTATTTCATTGGTTACAGGAGCACTAGAAATACTCAATCAGGAGCTAAATCGATCCTACATTTGGCGCTTGATTACAACAATATTGAACCACTGGAAGTAGCTGTGAATACCGAAAAGAAAAAAAAGACAACTGACAAAGATTACTGCCTGGAAGCGAGTGAAGTGATTCCAGAGATAGTTCGGCGCAGGGGCGCCGGCTTCTGGAAAACCTCATGGGTGCTCATGCTCTTTTGATGACTAGGCACATCATCACGATTTCAGCCGAAAGACGTACACAGCTGGACATAGGCGTCCCCCAAAGACTGCCCTGCCCAAAACAAAAACGGCTCTACATCAAAAGTAGGTGGGTGGGAACTAAGATCACATTAGGACGCGTCGCACACATTCTAGTAAGCAAGCAAGCGCTTACTAGAATAACCAGATACGGAGAACCTGAACAACAGATAATGAGATGAGGATTATTTTAGTTACATAATGGATGTCTAGCGTGATGGGTGCTCCGCACCCACTATTTCCCTCCCGTGGGTGCTAGAGCCCCCGAGCACCCACGGAGTCGGCGCCCCTGGTTCGGCGGCCTCAAACTCGAAGACAAAAATTGCCACAAATAGTAAAAGCAGCACCTATAACCAAAAAAACCTTCATCATCAGTTGAACCTATCCAGCTTTCACCTACACTATAAAACTACTTATTTGCAGCGACGAAACACAGTTGATGTTTGTCAAACAGGAAGGACAGAGATTTTAAAACAGCGTAAGACGACATTGACGAGCTCGGTGGCGCAGTGGTGGAACACGCTGTTACCCTACTTTGACACCAACGCTCGTGGGTTTGATTCCCACACAGTACAAACATATGTGTGCATGAACATGTCGATTTGCCTTGGTCTGGGTATTTTCTATGTATAATAAGTATGTATTTACAAAAAAAAATGTATTTACGTATGTTTATCTGTTGTCTAGTACCCATAACACAAGCTTCGTTTACTTTGGGGCTAGATGGCGCTGTGTAATTTGTCCGGCAATATTTATTATATTTATTTATTATTCCACTGATAGCTTGGGCGCAAAAAACAATGATAGCTGTCGAATTCAACCACATGACCCTTTCGAGGTACCACAAAAGAAATTGAAGAGATACAATGTTTCTTTAACACAACGTAAAGCAAATGCATTGCCTTAAACGGTTGGAATACTTAGTTAAACAAGGCTGCAATAATGTGTTTCAAGCAACGTAAAACTAAATTTAGCCAGGAGGATCGCAAAAACATTAGTGAGCAATTTTGGAAACTAAAATGGGAGTAAAGACAATCTTTTGTAGCCTCTCAGAGTTCTGTTGCAACGCCAAAAAGAAAACCCACAAAAGAACAGAAAAGGAACCCTAAAAGAGTACTTTCACTTAAGAACCATAATGGGATTCGCATTGAAGTGTGTAATGTATTTTTCTTGACAACTTTAGGGTACAAGAAAAGTAACTATAGAGTTTTATACAACACTTTCTCTGAAATTGATACTGATAAACGACGGCATCAAAAATCACCTGTATTTGATCGCAACTTGCTTAGTCAACATGTTGAATCTTTCCATCCAGCCGAACCACATTACAGGCGCGAATATGCCTCTTTGAGGCGATTCATTCCAAGTGACAACAATATTACTTCCATGCATAAGTACGCATATAAAGCGAATGAATATATCATAGTTAGAATTGGAGTTGTTTATGAATTGTAGCAATGTTGATATTTTGTGTCTAACTGAGCACTGGCTGAAACCCCATCAATTCATTTTCAGCTTCAATAACCACCAGGTTGCAAGCTCATTCATCAGAGATAACTGTATACATGGTGGCGCCTTAATATTATTAAATAAGTTGCTTAAATTTAAAGAAAGGGGTGACATTGTGAGCCTCTCTGTTGAGCGAGTTGTAGAGATTTCATGCATTGAATTGGAACGATTCATTGTTATGAACCTGTATAAACCTCCTAGCACGCCCTTTGAAACATTTTCAAATATCATGGAGGATGCCTTAAATAAATTATCTAATAGCCATAAAACTGTTATAATTTGTGGAGACTTTAATATAAATATTTTGGAGAAAAATACTGTTACCTACAACTTTTTAAATTTATTTAAATCATACAATTTGCATCATATTTTTACAGAGCCAACAAGAGTAACTGCTACAAGTGCTACATGTATTGATAACATATTTAGCACTGTAAAACCTTTGTATCAATGTATAATTAATAAAGTTCAGTCAGACCATTCAGGTCAGTTGGTTTCATTTCCAAATTCTTCAAAAATACAAAGAAAGCAAATAAATTATATACCATTTACTAACAGCCGCTTAGAAAGATTTAAGTCTAATATAGCAGAAAAAATTGTATTGTTGCCCTGTCACGGTACTCCGGACCACTTGTACAGCTCGTTATTTAGCTTAATCACTAGTGAATTTAATACAATCTTTACTCCAAAACGACTGTCTGTAAGTGACCGTATGACATTCAGTGATTGGGCAACTCCTGGTATTTACAAAAGTCGGAATAAATTGTATGAACTTTATGAAGAAAGGACCTGTAATCACAATCCGACTTTTCAAGAACTTGTAAAAAATTATGCCTAAATATTTAAACGAGCCTGTTCCAATGCTAAGTCTATATATTTAAAAAATAAAATTAATGGTTCAACAAATATTATTAAATCTGTTTGGGATATGATAAATAATGAGACGGGTAGAGCGAAAGTACGTAGTCGAGACTTTCGGTTAAAGATAAATGATATAGATATCAAAAATGATGTAGAAATTGCGACTGAGTTTGAAAAATATTTTTCTAACATTCCTCTTATTACTACGAGAAATCTTATGTCTTCTTCTATATCTGCTGAACTGGTTCTCAAACAGAGCGTGGTAGAATGCGACACAATATTTGAATTTTCAGCTGTAAGCCCAAAAGATGTTTTGAACGCTTTTAAATCAATAAATATGAAAAACACTAAAGATCTGTGGGGTCTATCTGTCAAAACCATTTCTTCTATTATTATTTCAATCGCTCCACATTTAGCTACAATTTTCAATTGTTGTGTGGCATCTGGTGTATTTCCTGACTTGATGAAACATAGTAAAATCATTCCATTATTTAAATCTGGTGATAGTTCGGACCCTTCGAATTTTCGACCTGTTTCCATACTGCCCATTCTCAGTAAAATTTTTGAAAAACTAATGCTTAGCCAGTTGCTCAGACATTTCAATGCACATAATTTGCTTCATAGGAAACAGTTCGGATTTACGAGAGGTTGTTCAACTATAGACGCAGGGATTCATTTGCTTAAAAGTATATTCGCGGCATGGGAGGGTTCGCAAGATGCCTTGGGAATTTTCTGTGATCTGTCTAAAGCGTTTGACTGCGTGCACCATGACACTCTTGTCAGAAAATTACACCACTACGGTATCAGGAACAAGGCTCTCGAACTTCTGTCTTCTTATCTGGGCAATAGGATACAGAAGGTCGATGTTAATGGTAAAAGATCTTCGGGGTCCCCTGTAGTTATGGGAGTCCCACAGGGGTCAATTCTAGGTCCATTCTTATTTTTAGTTTATATAAATGACTTACCTTATTATGTAAGGGATAAACATGAGATTGTATTGTTTGCGGATGATACCTCTTTGACATTCAAAATTAATAGACAGTTAGGTAATTACGACGAAGTTAACGATGCTCTCTCTAAAGTTATTCATTGGTTTAGTGTTAATAATCTGCTTTTAAACGATAAAAAGACTAAAGTAATTAAGTTCTCAACACCTAATGTAAGACAGGTGGCTACCAATGTACATGTTAATGGAACTAATTTAGCCCCTGTGGAGACAACTGTGTTCTTGGGTATAACAATTGACTCCAGACTACAATGGGGCCCACAAATTGAAAAATTATCAGGAAAACTAAGTTCTGCAGCCTATGCAGTGAAAACTATTAGACGGCTCACTGATATTGATACGGCTAGAATAGTTTATTTCAGCTACTTTCATAGTATTATGTCATATGGAATTCTTCTTTGGGGTAACTCCGCGGACATTAACACCATCTTTTTATTGCAAAAGAGAGCCATAAGAGCTATCTACAAACTTGGTCCCCGGGAGAGCCTTAGAGAAAAATTCAAAGAAATAAATATTTTAACAGTCGCATCGCAATATATCTATGAAAATCTTTTGTATGTCCATAAAAACATAGACTCATTTTGTAAAAAGAGTGATACTCATAGCATAAATACTAGATATAAGCATAATCTTGTGTTACATGCAAGCCGTCTCCACAAAATAAGTAATTCTTTTATGGGGCAATGTATACGGTTCTATAACAAACTTCCCAGCAATATAAGAGAATTGTCAATAAACAAATTTAAAACTACTATTAAAGCCAAATTGTGTAGCAGGGCATATTATAAAGTATCTGACTATATTAATGATAAAAATGCCTGGGAGTGAGTCGATCCAATTATAATGTAATTAATAAAATATGTAAATTTGTTTGGACACCAAAAGAGGGATGCCTGAGTTTTTTGGCAGTATTTTTATCAGTGCTCACCTAGTCATAAACTGCACGGTAGGGAAAAAAATTGTGACGATTCCAAACAAATGTAGCCATTTTTACGGAATAAAAAGATTTTGACTTTGACATTCACACGTCTTGACAATGAAGAATGTGAGATTTGCGAAAGCTATAGGTTATACAGGCAGCAGACCTTCATGATGCAATGACTCAAATTGTCACTGATTGTGATCATTTTCTGTGAAAATGTGTAAATAAACTAGACGATTAATACCCTCAGAATACAGAATAAACCAGAAACCGCGAACACGCCCTAAATTGAAGCCACACAACACAAACTACTCTCAAAGGGAGTAGTTTAGCCACCGTGCTCTTACGCGTAAAAAATCTCGACAGTTTTTATTAAATAATGCTGTCTTGTGCGATTCCCACCTGCAAGAATGCAGTTAGAAGTATATAAAAATAAAATGGGATTACATTTCATGTGTAAGTAGCGCATTTACATCTCATTTTATTTAAATAATGAATTTCTTTTACTCGTTGATAGTGGTAAACAATTTGGGCGAGTCCATTTTGATCATGTTGCCAGTTTTACTGGTCACTTTCTGACCCCCCACATTTACAACAGGGCCATTCAAAAGTGTGACATCCTAACGTGCTCTAACTACCAAGCAAAAAGGAAACTGAAAAAATGGCTTCTCTCGTTGGATTACAACGCAACGGAATACTTAATTGCAATACAAACCTGACATCTGGTACTGTCAACTTGTCCTTCTTCATTCCCCCACCTCACCTCCACACATCCCTCACTATCACATACATCTTCTCATATCACGAATGCACGTTCGTGAGAGGAGCTCACTAATTCTCACTCACAGCACACATACACATACATACACACACACACAAACATAAAGACGCCTAACCTAAAATTATATTACTGAAAATTCTATGCCTAATATGTTTACTTAATTAATTTCTGTATTCACATCAAATTATTTCAAAGTCCATAAAAATACTTTTCTTATTTTTCTATGCTAGTGCGCACATAGTTTTGTAAATCGGCTCTGGTGCCCCAGAGACGGGTTCGACCCATGTTGGGGACCAACAGTAACATTGATGCCTTTTGTAATTATTTTGGAAATAAATAAATTTATTATTATTATTATTATTACATGAAAATATTCGATCTCACTAAAAAGTAATAAACTTTTGATTTTGATACTTACTATTATTTTATTTTAATACATAACGTAATTTTAGTACGGATATCTTACAATATAAAGCAATGAATACTAAACAAGAAAGGGCTTAAAGGTAAAGGTTTCGATTTAAGCTGCGTTGAAGTGATGTATTTGAAAACTTTTTTATTCTAAAAATCTATTTATACTCTAATGCTAGCTTAAAACGTGGTTCATGTGCCTTAACTCCATTTAAGCTATGAGAAGACTATGATAAAATGTAACTTTGCTAAGCTATAACGAAGTTTCTGCATTTTAGTTAAGTAGTGGTGGATAACTTTGAAGAATACAAACAGGTCGCGGTAGTTATGTACAAATCCTTGACTACAGCACAGCTAAGGTATACTTAGCCACCATATAGTGGTAGTAATCTAGATATTTCACCTAGAATGTTACCAAGTTAGAACACCAAAACTCAATTTAAAAAACATTTACTAGTACTTTATTACTAGTACTAGTACTTTTATTATACAGCTCAGCTATTCGATAGTAGTTTATTAGAGCCATCTCGCAAAATCTAAAAATCTGTCATTTGATGAATGGTTACAAAATAGCAATAATTTTAAATTTACGCGGCGTTTTCTGGCCATATCTCAAAACTTGGTTTTGTCATTTAGCCGCGCTTTAGTTTGAGGACGGTAGAATAATAAGACTTAAAAAAACGCACCCGTAAATTTTATCGCAGATATTACTGTAAGTTTTATTATCAACCATGGGATTCGACTGGCGACTGAGGAAATTCGTTAAATGAGGCATTGTTTGTTGAAGGCATATAGCGTGCAATTAATTATAAAAATTATGAAATGCGAACCCGTATTCCGCTCTAAAAGTAACACCAGGCAAGTGGAAATCAGGTGGGCGGGGCTATAAAAAGGCAATCTACACACCAGTTAATCATAGAACATGTTGCTGATTCTTAATATATAGAAACAACATACGGAAAATGGTTGGGAAACAATGGCCAGCCTGATTTGGAATTACCGACCCTGGCTAAACTTCGTACAAAATTACGAGTTGGAGATAATGGTGACAACAATAGTTGAACTCATATTTTATTTAATATAAATAAACAAAATCTTTTCGTATATACTGTTTTTTTTAGTCTCATACATCGATGCATGCTTTCATATAATAATTTCATCACCGCCGTTTGGGCAGTAACCGCTTATGATCCTTCCTTTTTTCCCCATCTTGCTCACAGGACACAATCCTTTCAGAAAACCTAGTGCCAGCTTTACAAATTACGTTACCTCCTACTGCTTTCGCCTTAACATTGACAAATTTTAAATGGATGAATGAATGGTATAATTCTGAATTGCTCTGGTAATTGTTATTCCGGCCATCTGCAAGATGGATATATTTCGCATATCGGGTTGCCCCTTAGAAGAAAATCATTGCCAACTAAAGTGTGCGCTTATAACTATACGAACATTTTTCAGACGCTTCAAAACCAAAAAGTGGTGGTGTCAATCATTCCTTGTAGGAATAGATACGATTCTATGTGGATTCAGAGATGATGACGGCATCGTACAGGAACTGAAAACGTTTGAACTGAGGGAACTGCCAAAAATATCTCAAGTAAGTTACATAGGTAATCGGTTCAATGTCTACTTTAACATAGTTTTTTTATACTACTTAGGTGGTAAACAAGCATACGTACTGCCTGATGGTAAGCAGTTACTGTAGCCTACGGATAATTCTGGGGTCTCACTCGTGTGTTGCCGACCCGTTGCAGAAAACATCATCACACCTTTTTTCAAGAACTTTAGGGTTATCCCTAGAGTGACTACAGCATGAAATTCTTAAACTTAAGTTCATTACACAACTTATGTTCTCAGGTAGAAAAGTTTTATGGAATGGCACAGTGCGCGACCATTGCGGCTCCAGTGCGTGTGTATGAATGCCTAGCCGTTGGCGAGCACTGCGATTGTAAAATGAGGCTCTTAGCATCTTAATGAACAAAATGAACTTTGAATTAATCATTTCGTTTTTTGATAATCCGAAATTTGTAATTGAAGGCCTTAACACGCGATAAAAAAATAGAAATTTTTATTTATCTCAAAAAATATGGACTTCAGCTTAGGCTTAGCTAACTTATAGCAGGGCGCAGCCAATAAATGTTTTAGAAAGCAACATTAAATATACGTACAGCTAAGTGCAGATCATGCTTAACATTCGAAGTGCAATTGTAACTCTTATTACGAACGTCATTAGAACGGTACAAAGGTCAAAATGTAAAGCTTGAGCTGCACTTAGCTGTACATAAAATTTGATTTTTATACCTCTTGCTCGATATGAACTTTTCAGGTTCGAATTAGTCGCTGTTTATTTTTACTTGTAACAGGAATTTTGGGTGGAGCTCAACATTTCTTTGACAAGTAAAAATCGGTGAAGTGGAACATATACGAGTAGGTCCTATAGCAATAAGTGTTTTATGTTAAAGTTATGCTTTTGCCACGGAAGTGCTGCAATTTTTAACCAATTTTTACTTGTTACAGAAATTTTGGGATCCGAATGTTTGTTTCAATTTCCTGGATACATTTTTCACTTATGTCAAAAGATGTTTATCGAGAAAAATAACAAGTATATATGGTGCGAAAGCAATTGACGACCTACAGGCATTACCTATGGTGACATTATTACTAGAATGGAGTCCGGGATTACCTGTACGTGTCAATGAAAATTACATTCACGACGATGACCCAATATTGCCTGAATGGTTCAGAGATAGCTACGGGAAATGCAATGTGTAAATCGGAAAATGTATTTTGTTAGCTATACTTAATATTTTATAAAATAATTATGTGTTTAATTTATTCTGAGTTAACGCTACTCAGTGTATGCATTAAACATGTTAATATCAATTGAGTGTTTCATTAAACTATTAAATAACGAAATTTTCGCCAATTGTAAATTATTAGATACTAGCTTTTGCCCGCGGCTACGTTCGCGTGGACTTCAGAAAATGCATTAAATGGTAAATTATCTCGCGAGGCGGGAGCAAGAGCCGGGCTGCCACGATTGTGGCGCGGCCGAGGACACTGCCCAACACACGCTAGAGCAGTGTCCCAGGTGGTCTCGGCAGCGCCGCGATCTGCGATCTGGTGTCTGGTGGCAGCCCGGCTCCTGCTCCCGCCTCGCGACCCGGTGCAGATACCGAAGCACCCATGCCCGGTGAACACCTGCACCATGCGGAAGGTGAGGAGTTTACGCTTTCTGCGCATCCAGCTGTCTAGGACCGGGCGCAGCGCCTCCGCCACGCGGGTTCCATACCGCGGCTGCGCCAGGTCCTCCCCCCACCTCCGCATCATCTCTGTATGCCCTCGCTGGCGATACCGCCCTATCTCCTCCAACGTCGGGCGCTCGCCGAGACTCCTCCTTTCAGCAACAAATCCATACACCTCGGCGAGCACCTCCGCCACCAGCTCCCTGGGCGGGTCGCCAGCGAGGGCGGTCGCGGCCGTCCAGGCCACCGTCCGGTACCCCCTAATCGCCCTCTGCGCAGCTGATCCTTGTTCCGCTCGCAGAGGGCGTCCGCCCATATGAGGACACCGTATGTGGCCATACTCCGGCAGATGCCGGAGTACAGCCGCCTGCACGCAGCGCTGGGCCCGCCCACATTGGGCAGGAGGCGACCCAGCGCCGCTGCAACTCTGATGACCTTCGGTCCCAACTGCTCGAAGTGGGGGCCGAAGGTCCATCTTCCGTCAAGGTTGAGGCCCAGGTACCTCATCTGGGCACTCACCCTTATCCTCCCTCCTCCTATTTGGAGATGTGCTCCAGGGGGGGGGGGGGGGTCTGCCGGTCCCGCGGAAGAGGAGGGCCTCGGTTTTATCCAACCGGACCCGAAGCCCAAGACAAGACGAGACTCTCTATACGGCTGACCACCAGTCCTACCCCGACTTCGGCAGCCGCGTCGCCTCCACGATCCCATAGTAACCGTGCATTTTTCCGGGATGAAAAGTTTCTTACCCCTAATCTACCACTATGTGAAAAACAAAGATAAATATATCCTGCGAGAACCGAACACTTGCCGGGATAAAAAAATCTATTCCAGACTAATCTATCTCTGTGCCTATGTTCATGCAGATTCGTTCAGCCATTCTGAGCATCCATCCATCCAAACTTTCACATTTATAATATTAGTAAGAAGTAAGATAAGATGTTAGTAAGATGGACAATTATTTTTTTCTTGATTCGATCCACATATATTTATGATCTTACCACTACAATAATGTCAGTTGCCACGGTTTTTGAGCATTTGGAATTATATGACACTATGACGAGTAGAAAAGTATAATGACCATAAACTTTTTTCTGGAACTAGTCAGACTCTTCTCTATTATTCGAAAAAAGAGACAAATAAGCGTAATGCCGAACAATTAACTGTCCAGACAGGCCAGACTCTCGCGAGCAAAACTATTGAGTCGTCTACTTGTGATTTGCTACGAGCGATCTAAAGAAATAAATGAGTAATGCAAAAGGTATTAATGTTTATAGTGTGAATTTTAAATTAATGCCATAGATACTCATTTTAATTATAATAAATAATAAAAATAAAGTTAATTTAATTTCAGGTTATTAGTACCCATAGAAATAGACACATACACACAAAATTAAATTAAAATGAAATAGAACATAAAAAACATGGAAACTATAATTGCCTTCCCATCCTGCACAGTGGGACGTGTCTGTCATAACAATGCCGAATGTAGGGGCAATCAAGTCTATTGACGATCATCGCCAGGACGGCGTTGGAGCTGGCCCGCACCCGGCGCACCAGGGATCCATGCACCCCGCTTGCGCATACTCGCGTGAAAACAATCGGTGTTTGCAGCTGCAAACATACCTGATGCGCTACAGAAACGGGGCAGCCCCAACACCGCTCTGAACGCATTGTTGAACTGGACTCGGAGGGCACTATACACGTATTGTGAATATTTCGCTCACAAGCTGCATGTGTATAGCGATGTACAGTATGCTCGGAATAAAGCAATTTTAACGGCGTCCGAACACCGCGTAGGTTCGCGCTTTGTGAATATTTCGCTCACAAGCTGCATGTGTATAGCGATGTACAGTATGCTCGGAAGAAAGCAATTTTAACGGCGTCCGAACACCGCGCGAACCTACTCGCTAGCATGTTCGTTCACCACGAAGAGATTATAAATGCTTTCGGGCGACTGAATGCTTCATTCCGAGAAGATCGTTTTATCGCGTCATTTTCTCTTCGAAATCGTCATTTGATTGGTGTCGATACCCAGCTGAAGCTTAGACATTTCGTTTTCGTCGCCGTCTCCAAGTGTACTGTGATCTATTGGCAGCCTTATAGATACATCAGACCCGTCACCCGTTTCCCCCACAATGTCGTTGTGAAACTGGATCCGGCCCTTTTGTTTATGCAGCATGACACGCGGATTGGAGAACGCGCCACGGCATGCTTTGGGAAAAAGTCAATGATCACTGCAACTTTAACATATGCTCCGGTGCCACCGATTAGAAACAAATGCTTGGTGCAGTTTCGCACTGGGAAGTCAGAGATATGTACTGGTTCTCTTGACTAAGACCTACAGATCCGTCAGTACGGTTCCCCTGCCCCTTCCGGCTAAAGTGATTCCTGCGAATCTGGGGGTAATCCGCGCTGCCCACCTGGACGGTGCACGAAAGTCCGCGTTTGGTGAGGAGGTATGCCGATGGAAACGCGGTGTAAGTTACAAAGTAGGATAAGCCTGCGATAACTTCCTCCTGCACGGTAACGCCCGTTGTCACATGTCACGTGACCACACACACGCCCGTTGTCACATTTCACGTGGGCAAAGCCGAGTTCTTGGGTCGCTATCAACCACATTCATTACATACATTCGATTAACCACAATGGACTCAGCCTCGACTTAAATCCCATCGAGTATTGGGATAAGCTGAAAAGGAGGGTTAGATCTAGAAATCTACTTCTTAAAATGAATGAGCTGAAATCGGCTTTGATAGATTAATAGGAATGTATCTCACACAAGATTCCATCAAGAGAAAGAACTGATTAGGCCTATGAGGAGTTGTCTTCGAGATGTAAATTTTTATTTAGATTCCATACATTTTGAATGAAAAGTTATTGATACCAATTCGAATATCGTGTTTCGAGGTAATGCACAATTGATTGACGTAAAAGCCGGCAAATTGTGATACCTACATCAATATAGTATATAGTGTTATTTATTATATGTTTTATTATATAATAAAAAAATATTATAGTTGTTATTTATAGTTTTTTAGTGAAAAGGTAATGATCACATCATTTTGGTGAAATATTTGATAATAAAGTAAAGTTATCAAATACAAGTACATCGACTTCAATTTAGTGGACTTCAAACTTACATAGGTAGAGTTAACTCCTTACGTGTAAAATCAACATTTTGAATAGACTAAAATCTTCACGCAAAGGCCCTTGCAGGGTAGGCAGAGAACCAGGCGCCACATGACTCGGTCCTTACACACCGCACTCGCTTCTTTAACATTCAAAGCAAAGAGCTCGCCGGTTCCTAGGGCTGGTGAGATTTGTACCGATAAGGGTGGATCGATGCTCGTTAGCTACGGGGTATACCTTGATCCGCTCAGCGCTTGACTGCTGGATTGGTACGGTCGCGTCTGTCACGCTTTAGTTACATGGCCACAAATTTATATAATATTACTAGATCATAATTTTATTTAAGTATGTAATGACCGCGTCTTATGGCGCTCGTACATAATTTTATGTAATTGTAGTAAGCTGTGACGAACACTGCTTCAATTTACGGGGATGGTTCGGCTGTCTCCAATGTGTTCAACTATTGCCACCGACGTTTCCAATTATCATATGAGATATATTTTTCACATCACAAGTGACAATCCGATTCTGAATCAGCCACCAGCTATGACGGAAATCGTATTCGAAAATTATACTCTCTATTATGATTTTTCCATGGTCATAGGAAAATCGATATCAAAGCAAAATTTCACAGTTTATTAGGAAATAAAAATGAATTTAGTAGTATGTTCACATAGCCAGCAGACACCGTAATTTATGTGTGAAGACCTAATATGGATTAATGTCTGAACGTGAAAATGATAAACCATCAAGTATATATTAGGGTGTTAACTAGCTGACTACAAAATGAAAGCAACGCCATATATTATGGTACCATTTATTATCACTGTATAGCAAATGGTGTAAATCAACATCCATAAAAGACTAATCAACAACATGGATATTTTCACTTAAAATTTAACCATATACAATTTAAAATTAATTCATTATTATACATTTATAAAAAAATGACATAAAAACAATAATTAACAGAACAACATACTTGAAATGAAAATAAACAATGTCATGTATAATACGTCTACAATACGTTATTGTGTATAGTCCAAAAGCTGACAGCCGCCAGACCTAAGTAACTTTAACAAACCTTTTAATTATTTTCAGCATAAATAGTGTATCGTATACGTATGATATATATAATGGCACGCGGTTGCGCAGCGGTTAATAATCGGTCCCGTTGAACCTCGCGTGGCTGAATTCCGACATGCGCGTTACGACGCCACGTATATAACGGGCCACAAGGCGTCAAAACATTCAGACCAAGACAAACAGACATGTTCATGGACACAAATGGCCTGTGTGGGAATCGAACCCACGAGCGTTGTTTTCAATGTCGCGTCATCACGACTGCGCCACCGAGCTTGTCAAATTAAAATATATAATAAAAATTAGCCGAGTAATAGTATTCTGTACATTGAAAATTGTAGCTTTGCTAAAATAACGTAAGCCTGGCGGCTTTTAACTCTCCCTCTAGTATGTTATGTACATAACAAGGTTTTATTTTTAGTAACAAAATCTCCATCATATGACTAATACATGAATCCGTTTTAAAATTAACAACAATATTATCTAATTCTTACAACTGTGCATCGTCAATGTCAAATAATATTTCTGAAATATTAAACACTCATTAATATTAATGTATGATTGTGAAGTTTACGTTAAGTGGTTTCAAGTGATGCTATGATTGTAAAGGAGCACGTTTCAGCGCGACTAGAGAACGCCCGCAAAGTGAGTGGCTTGGTGCGTACGATCACAACGTACGAGCGATGCGTCTGGTTAGTCAAGTTTTGGCGACTCCTATCATCAGACAGGCCATACGCTCTTTGCTACTTCTGCGACAGAATATTGGCACAACCGCTGTTTTATTTTTGTTCTAATCGTTTGTTCTATAAAAATGTACAAATACGAATGAAACTTAACGTGTAAAATGTGCTTTTTACACACAATGTCTAATTCTGAAAACGATGGAGTTCTTAATGTGCACGGCAGTGTGTCGCTTAAGTTCAGATAAGTAAAGAGTGAAACACCGACCTGCGTTTTAGCTACTTATCCCAACAAAAATATAAATTAGTAAGGGCAAAGTTCGATACACATGACTTTGAGGATGAGTGCTGACTAGCCTCCATATTGTGCGCTGACGTGCATTTGGCCCGTTTTATAATCAACTACAGAATTCTATCAATAGTGAAAAAGCTATTTATATAATTTGCCATTTCGAGAGCGATTAAAAGAAAAAATAATTAGTGATTCACAGAATTAGTGGTTCCACTATTCCGCTATGTAAATTCGAAATTTGACGCTCCGGTTTAAAACCGTGCATTAAAAGAATGTAAAGAATCTTCGGTTGACGAACGGGTCTCAAAACCTCTATCAAACCCGGACATGACCAACGAACGCTTGTTCCACGTAACGGTGTCCTTAATTATTTACACACTACAAGCTCGTACTCAGGGGTGTGGGCGCCCACTCGATGCATAAAACAGTCAAATAAAAATCTCAGATTTGATTCATACAATCCAAAATCACAAAGATATATTTTATACAGATATGATTTTCACATAATTCAGTTGTTTTAAACATTTGTCTTGCTTTCAGCGAGGTCACATACAGGCATATTATTTGTATGCCTGCAAATAAAGTTATATCGTTTCCACTTAATAAAATAAAATTACATTTTTGTGTTCCACCGACCAGCGGTTGAGTAATTAATCCAAGTATTTATATAATATAAAACTATTTTTAATTTATATAAAAGGAAAGATAGATTTGTAATGTCATAATATTTATGAATATTGTCAGTGACCAAATCAACAATAATAAGCAATTACATTACATGTAAGAGCGGCAACGTACATCAGAAATTCAATTTTGTTACGTAGTTACGAATGCAATTTTCACGGTTTTTTTCTTATACTCAAAAGTAGTTAGTTTAACCCTTCGAAAGCTTATGTTATAATGTTTTTTGTTTTCAATTCTCCCAAGAGAACAACGACACTATAAGGTAATACTTTAATATAGTATTATTTCTTTTGTGATATACAAAGGGGCAGCGAAAATCTTACGTGTAATTTTAAACAACCTCGCAAACATGCATTTGGATATCTAACATCGCAGTAATTTTCTAAATTAAAAAATATATATTCAAATGCATTTATTATACATGGATTCAGTCATTTTTCATTTATAAATTGCACTAGACTCCTAGCCTACCCATACATGTACGTGCGCGGTATCTGTTACAAAATACTTGATTAAGCTACAGAAGGTCACCCATGGTTATCGGATAGTATTCATTCACGAAGATTAGATAGGGCTTATCGGATTATCGGTTTAGATATTTTATAGCTGTCTTGGTATCTTTGGCCTTTCAGAGGATGGATTAAGCGACACGACTACCTCATGTCTATTTTAGTCGATTTTACCCAGATAAATAAAAAAATGCAATCACAAAAATTAGGGCAAAAATCCAAATTGCTACTACAAGATATCCGTACTCAATTTATAATGTCTCTCTATTGGACCTTAGCAATCAGAACGAAAATAAATAAACGAGCATGGAGTATGTAGGAAATCTTAAAAATCCTAAATTAACTTCGAATGTATGTAGCCGCCCCTGACTCGGTTACTAACACCTATTATACCAACACATTGTTTATCACACGCAGCAAACTAATTCATTCATCAACTTCAATTGTGATCATATATAACACGTACTACTTAATGGTTTTATATTGTAAAACGTCACATATAAAAGCTTAAAACTAATGACCGTGGAAACAGAATAAGACCTATGATGGATGTTGCTGTGACTATGTGCATGTTATTCTCGAAAATAATGAGGAATGGAATAAACACTTTGCTATTTACAAGTAACATTACCGACTAACGTTACATCAAATGTGCCTTATTGAAATATACAACTTAAAAAGTAATTAGGTACTAGTCAAGTTTGGTAAGTTGTATACCAAATTGGAATATTAACACTGATCACTGAGGTGATTCGTTGTGTACCTCTGCAAGACGAACTGATCGATAAAACAACCAACCTGTGGTGAAAATATCTACAAACTTTAAAACAGTCTTCGGTTTCGCTTATCTATAGATATAATCCCTGTTGAATCAGTGTGTTATTTGTACTAGCATTGTAACAAACCGTCTACTAAGCATTTACCACAATCCATATAGTCAGGCACAGTTTGAGGAAAGAAACAGGGACTCCGGCATTTACCGATTACTCCAATGCGAGTAATATATGAAAAATACTACCAAACAATAACAAACATAAAATACACAGTAAAATGTATTTTATTATTTAGGCCGCAAACAACAGTCAAATACAGTAGTTTCCGTAATGCTATTCAAATATATGATAAAAATAAAAATATATAATACAAGTGGTTTTTATCCGTTATTTGAACAGCTCCCGGAAACGGTCATTCTTGTTTATATTTGGACCACAAACAATGAAGCCGGCCAAACGTTCACAGCAAAATGGTCTCGATATTACAAAAAAATGCATGATTACTATATAATAATATGCGTAGACTTCACTGGTTCCTAAAGGTGACATTAGAGTCCTTTAAAAGAAGTCTCTCTTTTATTTCATTTTTTATATTTGCAAATAGAAACTAAAATTTTCCATATAATTAAGTAAATTTATTTTAAATCAATATAATAGCATGCAATATCACTCGCCATTTAAAAATCTAATTTGAACTAATATAGAGTTTTGTTTCTGTACATATTGAACATTCGGCCGGCTTTCTAAAATGTATTCGACAACAAACAAATTGTAACTTGGACATTCTAATAAGCTCACCCAGCCACATCGGCGAATTTAAATTTTCACTCCGCATTTAATGCGCTCTATTTAAATTTAGTATATCAGTAAAATTCCTATGTGATAATAAAATATATTAATCTTTGTGCTAACTTACAATAAATTCATTTTTCATAAACTATAATATACTATTTATATTTTCTTAAGAAAATCAATTCTAATTTACTAAGCGCGCTTGGCACGCTGCATTGGTCTGGATAACACTACATAGCTACATCATTACCAAGTCGTTGGAACTGCTGTCTAGCTCAATGTCACTATGGCCTTTGTCATACCACATATGAACAAAACATATCAAAATTCGATGTTCATTAACGATGAGCTTATATTTATCATGATGCTAAAAATTTGGACATTTAAGCTTAAACCTTTATGCACAATGCAAAAAAGACGCAATTTGTGATAAGCTGTGTAGTTTAACACGACATACGTCTTTATGCGATGTAGCAGTTACATTTCACCCTTCTGCAGTAAATTGCGTTTTAAGTATACTCGAAGAAAATTTGTATCGATTCACATATACCAGCAGGCATACTCGCGTATGGGCAAAATTACATTTTGAAATAACTTGTTACGGCAGAAGGTAGTCATGATAAATAAACGTGTATCTATAAGTACATTATAGTATGAATATCATTCAAGCATTCTATATACTCATACACAATTTTTGGTCGAAACTTTCTGTTCTCAGTTTCGTGTAACAATCTGAGAAGAGTGAAAATAAATCAAACGATTGTTAAGCATTTCCATTCGGGCTTTTTACCTCGTAGTAAATCAAAAACAAATCTGATTAGGTAAGGTGGCTTGTGCTTATTCTCTAACAATTGAAATCACATAGATGTTTATACTATCACATTATAATGGTGCATTGAATATTGACTCAGTTTTTGGGAGTGTGCGATCCATATTTTGAATAAGGTATGCACAGATTAGCATTGCCTTCACTGAAGGCATATACAAAAAACATTGTACTCTGTAGAGATAGCCAATATTTCGGTATCTATACAAATAATAAAGGAAACTAACATAATAATCTATATATACAAACGACGATACTTAGAACAGCTGACTAGAGATCGACGTTATCGAGGTCGGCCAGCAACGGGTCCAATATATCTTCTTGCAGCATGTCGTACGGCGAGGTCAACTCTTGATCGTTGTCCACTACGATGCCGTGCATCTGCGTCGAGCCACACACCGAGTTGCCATTGATTAGAAAATCTCTATTGCTGTAGCTAAATACACTTCTTTCATCCGCGAGTTGCGGAGTGGATGGCACCGATTTTGAAGTTATACCGTTTGTCATATTCTGATAGTTACTTGTAGTAAATAATTCCCTCGACCGACGGGGGTCTATCTGTAAGTTAGGCGCGGTACGTTTGTACGGTAGCGGTGTGCTAGGCACCGATCGAGACGTGTAATATTTGCTCTTGTCTGTGTCAAGTTCAGATAAGTCGAATTCCAAACTATTTGTTCGTTTTAGAAAATCTTCTACATTGTCCGCTGCTGAATTATCATTAGTGAAGGTTTGGTTGAACTGACTACCCCTGCCGAGGAGGTGGTCACCCGGCAATAGTGAACTTAATTGCTCATCTGACAGCATTTGTTGCTGTGGTAGTGGATCGCAACCATTCCTCAAACTGTCATTGGAGTTGAGAAGGCTGCCTGTAGCGCTGCTATTAAGTACATCATTGCTGCTGTCTATTGCATTATAAATCTTATCCAATGTTTCCGGGTTGAGACCGGCTTTCGATATATCACAAGTATCAGCCAGGGAGCCAAAGTCGCAGAACTCATTGGGAACTGGCGTCGGTGGGACAGACCCGACTGGCGTGTTGTTGTAACTGAGAAGACCTATGTTCATACCCGGTTTAAGCGGCACGGACTGAGATCTAAACGAAGTGTCTAATCCTGGTCTGTATAATGAAGTTTCTGAAAAGAATTGGCTAACTTCACTCGATAGTGGATCAGCTGACAGGGGTTGAGAAAGTTCTCCATTCATATGTTCCCTAAAAGGCGCACTCGGTAAGAAATTCAAACTATGATTACCAGTCCCATTTGGCACTCCAAACAATTGAGTTTTGTATGGGGACGATAATATATTGGGTGAGGGTGGGGCCGACATCGGTTGCATCGATGGACAGTACTTGTTAGGGACACACACGTGTCTAGCAAGGTCTTGGGAAGTTTTTGTAATAAATTTTTGTTCATTTGGTATGGCAAACTGCTTAGAACAGGGATCGACCATTCCTAGCGACAAGGGATGGCGTCGTTTTCGGCCGTTATGCTTCGGAATAGGACGAGAGCAGAGGCGCGACCGCGGCACTGGAGTATTCCTCGGGCTGACGAAAGGGCTTGCGGCCGTGCTGTGCGATATAGGGGACGTCTGCAGAGATCCGCCCATCATCACTGGTTTGTTCACTTTAGATGGACTGTGACCTCGCTGCCCAAAACCTAGTGGCGATTTAGAATTAAAATGTCCTGGTGAATGACACCCTTCTGATATTGGTACAAAGTCATATTGCTGTGTCCTTGTTGTTGGACTCTGAGGTTCATTGTGAGAGTGCCCGTTGTATATATGAGCTCCTCCTAACTTACTTATTACTTGATTTGTTACATGTTCATTCACATATGACAGGGCATTGCCATTCCCCATTGGGATGGAATCGCTCTGTTTGTTACCTTTTGTATTACTAACGGGATTTGGCAAAATTGGTCCATTATCAACATCGGTAACACTACCGCCTACAAGTGGCTTGAAAGCTCCCTCGGAGGCTGTCAACTTAGGTTGCTGTTCCTTCGGTACTTCTTGCGTATGTTGTAGTTCTTGATTCGACTGGACAGAATTGGATCCGCTTTGATTTTTTAAATTTTTGGCCAATAATTCGCGCAACTGCGAAATTTTTTCGTTTTTCCCCTGACTATGTTCGTCATGTGGGTCCTGGCCTGTTTCTAAAAAAGCCACCGTATTTTCTGATGCGTTCTGACCGACATCGCCCTCGGCTTCCGCATCTTTTTGATTAAAATAACGTAACAACTCCTCCTCGTGCTCCTGGCTATTGCCCTCATTTAAGTAATCATCCAGGTCGTGTTTATCAATATTACAGATACTTATCACACGCTCTCTATTAAGGATCTCGGAGTGCCTCTCGCCGCAGATGGTGCCCGTCTTAATGTTGATCCCGAGGGCGCAGCACGAGTCGGGAGTGGCGGGCGGCTCAGGCGACGCTCCTCTCGGTCCGTCGTTAGCCTTCTTCCGCTCGGTGCGTTCGGGTTTAGGGGTCGGAGCCTTCGCCGACTGCGTGGGACTCGCCGCCTCCTGTTCCTCCCGGGCCAGCGCCGCGGCGGTGCTTTTGGACCGGCTCGTTAAGTTTTTTGGATCCTCTAAAAAAGCACCCTCGGACCGAACGGGGCCTGCGCTGGAGGAAGCGGAGGCTTGGGCCGCGTCAGCGCCGGCAGCGGCTAGCCGCGCGGCCGCTAGCTTACCGCCTAGTATCTCTGCCGCTCGCATCTTCTTGGGCAGGTACTCGGTGCGCGGAAACTGGTCACTCGCAGCGCGCGCATCCGTCTGCGAGGCACGAGGAGACGCGGCCTGTGTCTCACTCTGGTACGTCTCCAGGATGAGTTTCTTGCCGGGGAGCGGTAGGCGGGTCGGCGCCGGTGGCGGCTCGGGCGGTCTCCGCCGCTGCCACTCGCTGCGCTCGGTCGACAAGTCAAGCGACGCGTCGCTGCTCAGGTTGATGGGTAAGTTGTGCGCGGACTCGGTCGGCACGGAGAGGTCACGCGGCACATACGCTGGGTCGAACGCGTACGGGTCGGGTCGGTACTCGTGTACCGAGATTGCAGGGTGCGGCGCGGGCGGTGCGTGCGTCATATGCGGCGAGTGTTGAGGATGCGGCGAGTGTTGGGGATGCGGCGAGTGTTGCGGGTGCGGCGAATGTTGCGTGTGCGGCGAGTGCTGTGGGTGTGGCACGTGCGGCGGATGCGCGCGCGGTGGCGCTGTGTACGCGGCGAACGGCGGCCGCACATCGTACATGGGCACGTACGCCTGTTGGTACGCGTACGCCGATTCTTGCGGCATTTCACTCTCGTGTTTCAATGGTGGGTGGCCCACGTAAGAAGTGGACGGAGGTGATTCACCAGTCGCTTCAAGACTCTTATTCTTTTTCGGCCGTCCGGGGGTGCCCTGAGTCTGAAAGTCAATAAAAAATAATTCAAGCGGAAAATTTAAAAAAGGTTTTGATTATTATTGGTATTGGTAGTGTTTCACCTGTATCTTTCGTTTTAGCTGCTTCATTAACTGTCGACTGGCAGCATCATCTTGAGGTACTGTAAATGCAAGAATAAGACTAATTAAACTAAAAGCAAAAATACTTCTTTTGTACACTAACTCTACATATGTCGTGATTCGTTTGCGCCCGCTGTGTTGGTTGCACGCGCCGCCATTTCGCGTTAGCCTATTTAATACACACATCTATCCGTTTAATAAAATATTAACAAATTATAAACTGAACTGTGGTAAATTAGAGGTTGAGGTAGTCAAGGTCATCTGCACTATGGCTGTGCTGGTATCGCTGAGACAACATATCGAAAAATGGGGTCTGAGAAAAAATCTTCATGGCAATATCTGCAATGCCGCACCCCATCGGCAACCGCCGTCAGTAGTACGCCAAAAACTTGTTGTTCCTCGAGGTCTGCTATTTCGGATATGCTTCGAGAAGATTTCATAACCTTGAAAAATTATGTGAACATGGTAACGCAGAATCTGACATCAAAATTAAACGAGATAGAATCAAATTTCAATAACTTCGATGACCGGCTTGCTGTTGTTGAGTACAAAACGAGTTTAACAACCAAGTGCAGTCAGACTTGGAAACTGCTAAGACAACAATCAACCACTTAAAACATTTAAATAATGAACTAGATCAATTCAGCAGGATGAATAACGTAGAAATATCAGGTTTACCAGTTACAAGTGGTGAGAATCTAAATAGCATATTATTTTCGATATGTAACAAGGTAGGACTGGATTTAGATATTACTGAACAGTATTCAATGAGTACGCCGTCGGCCGTTATACGCGCATTGAGCCGACGAGCAGTTGCGGTGACGGTAGTGACAGTGGTCGAGGGAAGCTGAGCCCGCCAGCAATCAAAGTCAGTTTCACGCAGCGTATCAGCAAGTATCGGCTACTTGCAGCGGCGCGAGCGCGCCGAGGCCTTACTGCGGCCGACGTTGACCTGCCGGAGTCGTATGTCTAGGAAATCATCTCCCGCCTCAAAATAAGCTGCTGCAGCGAGCTCGTCAACTCAAGACAGAAGTTAACTATGCTTATTTATGGGTCAGCGACGGCAGAATAATGACGCGTAAAAATGTTAAAACGCGTGAAATTTATATATCAAGTGTGCGTGATTTGAAAAAAAAAAATACGGTATTATTTACGTACTATTCAAACTTTTAAATCGCCGCCTAAGTGTTTTGAGCTTCATTGCCCATCATCACGGGTATTTTTCTATTTTTTTGGCGGTGCAAATTATGTTAATTATACACTACATTCAGTGTCTTTTGATGTAAACATGAACCAGTCTCCTAATAGTTTGATTTAGTGTAAAATATTGTATTGTGTTTGCATAGCATAATACCTATTTTAATGCTAAACATAGCTATGTATTGCATATATTCGCACCGCCATATATTTCTTTTTTTTTTCAGCATTTATGTATTAGTATGTCGATCATATGTACAATGTAATAAAAAAAAAATTTCATATTAATTTACTACATTTTACTTATCAATGTATTCTAAAAAGTTCAGTGGTTATTATCAAAATGTGCGGGGTCTTCGAACTCAGTCACACAACTTATTTCAGAGGTTTCACAGTCCAATTATGACTTTATTTATCTGTATTACAGAAAGCTTGCTTACGCCTGATTTCTGTGACCGGGAATATTTCGATGCTAGTATATCGTTTTGAACAATGCTAACTCGGCTCGGAGGTGAGTGTGGTGGCGGCGTCATTGTTGCCGTCGGCCGACCCTTACGCTGGCTTCTGCTGGGTGTGTATGGGTGTCCATTCTCTTAGAACCTAACAAATATCTAAACATTGCATGTCTTATACTCCACATGAGTCACAGTGATGATGCGCTTCGTTAATTTTTTGATATAACTAGTAACCTGATGAATGATAGACCAGATGACCTACTTTTAATAACTGGCGATTTTAACATATCAGAGATCACTGGGAGTGATACTAGCTCGGCACATATTAACTTAATACCGAATGGTAGCTTATGTAGACAATTGTTGTCTGAATTTTTATCTTTTTGTGATTCTAAACAGTTTAGATATAGTGTTAATAACCGTAGACATGACTTAATTATATGCAATACGAACAGTCAGGTTACATGTTGTCAACTTCCACTTTTAGGTCAGGACCCACATCAAACAACCCCTTAGACTACGAAAGTTTCAAAATTCTTAGCAAACGAGCAAATATGTTGGAAAATGATGTTACAAGGAATATATAGAATTCACTGAGCAAAAGATTAAAACACGTCCAAAATTTTTTTGAACAATTGTTAAGAACATTAAATCAACCAACAATCTACCTCAAACTATATTATAATACGTATAAGGGATGTGCAGGATCTGATAGGGAACAGGCTTGTAACTTATTCAATAATCACTTTTACTTAATTTTTGAGCCGGCTAGCAAACATTGTCGTTAGAAAACTTAAAACCACCTCTAAACGCTCCTTTAGATATAAATACTCGTACTATAGAAATTACACAAGACATTGTATTAAAATATTAGTCTATAAATGTAAATAAAGGGGCGGGACCTGATCCTATACATCCGCTATTTATTAATAAGTGTTCATCTTAGGCTTAGTGTTGCCTCTTACAATTTTATATTAGCAATCTCTTCAGGAAGCTTTTCTCCTTTTGGAAAAGAGCCCTTATCACTCCTGTACCTGAACGTGTACCTGCCCTGACATAGAGAAATACTGTTGTATATCTAAAATACACACATCAAAAGTGTCTAGGGATCAACATATATTTTTGCAATAACTTTTCTCCTGATTGATATTAATTAAAATTTTCTTTAAGGATTCATCAAATAAAGTGTTTTCGTTTGTCTACAGTAACGATAAACCAAGTCACCTTTGCATTAATAAAGAAATTAGCCATTTTCATAATAAAGGGATTTTTGACATTTGAACCACTAACATTAAAGTTCGAAAAAAAGACTGAAATAACAGTTTTCTTTAAAATTTTATTGGGTAACTTAAACAATTAATAATCCGTGTTTCTACCACGAACACTAACAACACGTGGGAATGATAGAAGCTGGTTCCCGGCAACGTACTGTGGCTTTAGCTCTGAATACAAGTCAGAGTGTTATCAGTCGACTTTGGACACGTTACCGAAGCACTGGTACCGTGGCTGAGCGCCATGGAGGACGGTATCGCTGCACCACACGGAGACAAGACCGATACATTCAAATCACAACTCGAAGAGCTCCAACAATAACCGCCATGATGTTAGCCGTGACGCTTCATCACTCTTCAGGGAACTTAATTAGCGACCAAACAGTCAGAAACCGCTTGCATGAAGTGAACCTTCATTCCCGAAGACCATTAAGGGTACCACCTATAGCAATGCACAATCGTAGGATTCGATATCAATGGGCTCTTGAACACAGAAATTGGGCAGAAGAACAATGGCGTTTCGTGTGCTTTTCTGATGAGTCTCGTTTTGGTATGAGACCGGATACAAGACGTATACGACACTGGAGAACCCCTGGACGCCAACAGCGATTAAAATCCTGCCAGGAAATCCATCCTTATAGTGGTGGAACCATCATGGTATGGGCGGGTATTTGGATCGGCGGAAGAACTGAGTTGATTTGGATCAGAGGCAACCTCAACGCTCAAATTTATGCTGAGACGATTGTATCAGACGTCATCGTTCCTCTACAAGTGCAAATCGGTCCCTTATTTCAGTTAATGCATGATAATGCACGACCGCACACCGCAAGAGTTGTAAGACAGACTCTCGCCGCAGCTAACATCAATGTCATGCCCTGGCCTGCTCAGTCGCCAGACTTGAACCCGATTGAGCATGCATGGGATATGCTACAGAGAAGAGCTCTGCCGAATATGGAGGGTATCCAGTCGCAAGAAGACCTTTTTTTGTTGTTGCAACGAACATGGGCGGCCATTCCACAGCGTGATTTGGATGAACTCATTTTGAGTATGCCAAACCGATGTTCTTGTGTTGTTAGTGTTCGCGGTAGAAACACGGATTATTAATTGTTTAAGTTACCCAATAAAATTTTAAAGAAAACTGTTATTTCAGTCTTTTTTTCGAACTTTAATGTTAGTGGTTCAAATGTCAAAAATCCCTTTATTATGAAAATGGCAAATTTCTTTATTAATGCAAAGGTGACTTGGTTTATCGTTACTGTAGACAAACGAAAACACTTTATTTGATGAATCCTTAAAGAAAATTTTAATTAATATCAATCAGGAGAAAAGTTATTGCAAAAATATATGTTGATCCCTAGACACTTTTGATGTGTGTATGTCAATTTGGTAAAATTTTGGAAAAAATCGTCACCGACTAGGTATCTAAATTTGTTCGGAATATAATGATTCCGAACCAGCATGGTTTTTATTCTGATCTATTCCGATGGATTAAATCATACATAAACAATAGGAGTCAGGCTGTTGTTCTAAGTGGCTATCAATCACAATATAAAATTATAAGTTTTCGGAATCCTCAGCATACGCAACTAGGGCCCTTATTATTTAATTTAATCTTTACATTAATAGTATTATACAGAAATAGAATCATTTATTATATGCTGATGACACAAAATAATTTAAAGTTCGTAGCATTGATGATTGTCAATTATTACAACAAGATCTTAATAACTTTGAAAGGTATTGTATGGAAAATAAAATGTATTTAATTAGGATAAATGCAATGTCATTAGTTGTAGTAGGAAATACCTAGGTGAAGCACGGGTCCGGACTCAATTAAACACAATTTAGTTATGATTACAAGCTTTGTGTTAAAATTCTATCTAGAGTTACAGAGTCGTAAGTTGACATTTATTCCACACATTGACAGTATCACTAATAAGGAATATAAACAATTAGGATTTATAGTAAGGGTAGGAAGACCTTTTAAACTCCCTTTGACTTATAAGATCTTATTTATATAACAGTTTTGTTCACTATCATTTGGAATTTGCGTGTACTGTCTGGCATCCCTACTTAAGACGTCATATTGCTAGAATAGAAAACATTAAAAAAAAATTAAGTCTCTTGAATATAGAACCGTTTATTCGTATATTGACTGTAAAACGTCTGCTAAACGACATAACATGTTGTCATTAGAATAAAGGCAGAATTATTTTGACGTCATGATGTTATTTAAAATATTAAACAATATTGTCGACGCGGGGTACTCGAAATAAGATATTATTTAGTAATGTGGGGACATTACTAAATAATATCTTATTTCGAGTGCCCCCGTAAATTTAAGCGACTACCCTAAAAACTTTATTTTTTGTGTTAAATAATAGAACACTATATACAAAATAGCTTCATAAAAGAAGAGCATGTAAACTTTATAATGAAAATCTATTCCAACAGGATTTGTTTTCCAGTTGCTATTTGGCTTCATTTAAGACTTCACTGACTGAGTTACTTAAATAAATTAATATATTGTACTGAATTAATATAAGTAACCTTTTATATAGATTCGTTAAATTTGTAACTTCTATAAAACATGCGAATTCTGTAGATTACGGCACTTGCCTAACTACTTTAGCATGAATGGATGGTTGTAATTAAATAGGTATATATTTTAATATAGGAAACTAAAGACCTAAATTTGTTAGTTTCATGTAAACATGTAACACTGTTTGTTTCCATTAAATAAAATAAATTTATGTACATTAGATATTATTATTATTATGTATTAGGGGAACCCAATAAGGAGAACTTGCACCCTGTTGAGTACATCCACCTTATCTAAGCCCTATATGTATATAATCGAGTGTGTAGAGCAGCCGATCAGTATAGAAAAAAACGGCGGTGAAAAATACACGCGCGCGTCATATTAAGTTATAATGGATTAATTACATGTCGAAAAGTATTACCGGTATTTATTATAAACTGTTAATTTTATTAGCAATGGTAGACATGACCCAAGATATTTACAAAAATAGATTGACTTAATTTGTAATGTGTTTATCCATACACGTAATAATTGAAAACGTTAATATTTTAACATAAATTAAAAATTCTATTTGACTTTAAAAATAAATGAGCAAATTTGAGTTATGTAAATAACCACATTATGTAGTTAAGACTCTTCAGATACAGAATCCACGAAGACATCCAGTACCGACCTGCCACCTCATTAAATATTGGCTTATGTCAGGCACACCCTCCGTAAAAAGAATGGACTTATTTGGGTTTTGGATGAGCAGCTCTGAGAAAGATAAAATTACTGCAGTGACAAAATATTCAAAAGAATGCTCGATGTTACAAGACTGTGGTGACGATATTTTAACTGCGGCTTTAGGCATAAGGCAGCAGGTAAGAATATTATATTATATCTAAGTTATCGCCACTAGAGGCTAGGCTGGGCTAGAGGGTAATTTTATAATATCGAAGCAAGTCAAACAGTATTTTGAGAGCCAAATAACCACTACAGTCTCTGACTTGGATCGTGTTCTGATTTGACCAAAAAGCGACGAGCTGCTAATTTGATTACAACTACAAGCGCGGAAGAACTTGAATATGCCGTAGCGGAGAAGAAATAAGTAACCAGTCAAACGGACACTAGCTCCTCAATGCCTGATGATGAGGTTTAAACCTTTTACTACGATTAGGGCTTAACTAAAGAAAAATACAACATATTAAGAAATACAATTAACAAATACCATAAAAAATTATTGCCTAGCTATTTCGAATTGCAACAAACTAAAAAATCGTACTTGGTTGAGCAATTTAACTTCTGCAGTAGATTCGCTAACTGATATGGATCAATTAGCGAATTTACTGCGGAAGTTAAATTGCAAAATTTATTAGATAAAACTGCAGAAAGCATAATCAAGACCGTTTCTCATAAGCAAACTGAATGCATTTCGGATTTAACTATGAAATGTAAATGGGGATTTGACGGTAGTGGGGGTCATAGTTACTATGAAAAAAACAGGCACTCATATCTGAAAGTACCTATTCTTTTTAGTCTAAGTACCCTTAGGAATCACTAGTAACTCAAACATTCAACAAATGACTTCAGATGCAAAGCAATTTAAATAGATATGCCATTTATATATTTTTTTTTATATTATCTATTAAATATATTATTTTATAAAAAAAATAAGTGTTTTATTGCTCACACTCGTGCTCATAATTGTAGCGCCTGTCTTCTTGTGAACCAAACATAAACCACGCACCTCCGTTATGTTTTTGAAATATTTAATATACGGAACATTTGATTGCTTGAGTCTGACATGCATTTGCCCAGTTTTATTCAGTTTCCTGATCATAATTTATAGAACAATTTTATCAACATAAGCTCCCTCATCTCTCTCTTACTTTCGGTAATCTCTTACCAGAGAATATATATGTTTATATGTATTATAATTTAAAAAGATCGATTAACGTGTCATGAAGTAAAAAAAATCACAGTTTTCAACAAAGTTTGTTATCTTTTTTATTAGCATGCTATTTTCCATGCATTTTATTTGTCACATACAGTGCTTTTAAAACATCACAAATTTTTGTTTTTAAACCAATACATTTTAAGAAAGTCCCTGGAAATAATCGTCAGGTTATGGAACGTCATGCACGACCGTCTGTATGAATATCTGACACGCTGAAATAAACGTTTTCCCCCGTGTTTGTACTGCCACCCCCCATTCCGCACTCGAGTATTTCCAAGTGACTTTTTTTTTCATTTTTGTAAGCCTGTGCTCCCCCACCTGAGAAACTGTATACATACAAACCTTTTCTTGCTACCATCTAATCTTCAAAATCGAATTTACATTTAAGGCACTTGAATATGCTCATTAGTATCGTGAGCTCAACAACTATTGTAAGTGTTATTATAATCAGTCGTAAAAACTGAATTAGGACGATCTGATATTCAATTATATAGTACCTACATGTATGTCGCATTGACAAACGAATTGCACTAAGTATTTAGTTCATAGTGAGCGGTTACCATGTGTTTGCGTCGGAGGCGGCGATCCACTGGAGGGTCCGGGCGGCGCGTGACTCGCCACCGAACTTGTCAGGTACCGTGACAGCTCCGTTATGTTGCCGAATTTCACGCCTGAAAATACGGCCACTAAGTTAGTGTGTGATTTAATCTTTTCTAAGTCAGAGGTAGGGGACGTTGCCATGTTGTGACATATGACGTACCTACGATTCTATTACTTTAAACGAGCAATTCGTGTATATATACATTGTATATGCCTTTTTCCGAAACAATGCGATTTTACACATAAAAAATAATCATATAAAACGCCGAGCGAAATCGCTCATCCAGGTGCTATAATTAAACAAAACATGGTTTAAATGTAGCCGGAGATCTAAGTATTTCTCTATAATAGTGAATAAAAAGATAATTGTAAAACTCGCCTAGTTTGGTCTCTGCCCATTCGCATACTATTCTGTCAGTTTCTCGGGACGCTATGTTCAGCTCCTGTAATAATAAATTATTATTAGTGACCGGATAAACGTGCGATTACTTAAACTTCTACCTCGCTACGCTCGCCATTATCCTGTCTCCTGAGTTAACCTTTTGATAAAAGACGTTTGACCGTGGTGCACGGCAGTTGAGCTTCACTTGACTAGCCATCTCTTTGAGGTTTTTTTAATGCCTTATTTGTCATATTGCTGTCTCTCACTTTGCCAAGAGGGGAAGTCAATTCCAAATCTTCCTAATCCTACAATTTTTTTCTGATTAAATTCGTTGTGAGTTACAAGGCAGCTGTAGTTTAAGCCCCGGGACAGCAATGTTCATCGCCTTTTTGGTGGTCGCCGCTGTTAATTCTGGCTACACAGGAGACACAGTTGTGGGAATGAATGGAGGGCCTGTCCCATAAACAAAAGAAGATTAATTTGGTAGTGGTATGTGAGTATTGGCTTTTCTCGGTTCATACATTCCTCCATTTACGCATTCACATTATATTCCTCTTTCAACGTTCATTCGACCTGCGTTCTTTCTACATGCCGGAACCAATGAAGCGTACCTTTCCTTAGCTTAACATCGCCACTCTTTCAGATCATCTCTCTTTCTTAAATCATCGTTGCACACGCGGTTAGCAAGGATAACCGCATCTCACCGCGTTTATTGTACCTACATTTACTACACGGAATATAATACAGATATGCTTTGTGAATAAAAATATTATCTACATACAAAATATCATTAAACTGATTGTAACAATATTTATTTACAACGTAACAATGATAATTTAATTCTATACTGTTTGTTTTCTTACTCCATCGATGTATCTTATTCGTACAGATCGCTTCATATAAAAAGAACGCTGGTGGTCAAGCTGCGTATTAGGAGATTTATCGGTCTCGTACGCGCCGCATGCTTGTCCGTCAGTTGACCTTTAATTCCCGCTCTTGAGTTCGTTCTTAAAATACCATCGCGCACAAAAGTTTTGAACTATGAAATGAATAGTGAGATGACATAGAGAAGCGAAAAAAAATATTTTTGACGTATATTGTTTTATGAAGAGAGAGGCTGATAATAACGCAGTTGATAATTTAAAACAATGCATGAAACGGACCGCAGAGGCAACAAAATGTTCCGAGTCTACAGTAAGACGAATTGTAGAAGGTTCAAAAGATTCGGAATTTCTTACTGTCTGCTGAACTTCCGGCAAAAATAAAAGAGTCAATCAAAAACCAATAACAGTAGACAGCTTTGACCAGGGTGTTATGAAAAAAAATCATCCACAATTTCCACGTCACTGAAAAAGAATTGCCTACCATAGGCAAGTTCCGACGAAAGTTGCAGGATGATCTACATTTTCAAGGCTCTGCAGCAAGTTTCAGGCGAATAAAAACAAAATGGGGTTTAAGTAAAAAGTAACAAACCAATAGAAAAAATTTAATTGAGCAGTGGCAAATTCGATTTCAAAGAATTGAATATCTGAGAAAGATAAAAAATATAGAGAAGGAAAACCTATCATTTACACTGATGAATCATACGTTGATAGTTCTCATGCGTCTCACCATTCTTGGACAGACGGTCTCACCAAAGGCATTAAAAACCTCTATCTAAAGATAGCCGCTTGGTCATAATGCACGCGGGTGGTGAAGCAGGTTTTGTGCCGAATAATTTGCTGACGTTCAAAGCCGGTACAAAAAGCGGCGACTACCACGACAACATGAATTCGGAGAATTACAAGCAGTGGCTCCGTACTAAAATGATGCCAAATTTACCGTCTAATTCAGTCGTGGTAGTCGACAATGCATCATACCACAACAAACAACCAATGCTGCACCAACGTCCAATACAAGAAAGCAGACATGCAAACCTGGTTCCGTCAAAAAGGAATTGAATTTGAAGAATCCATGCTAAAGCCGGAGTCGTATAACTTACTAAAAAATACAAAGAGAAATTTAAGAAATTTAATATCGATGTTATATTCAACGAAGCAGGTCATTCTGTACTTCGTTTGCATTCATATCACCCGGACCTAAATCCTTTACAAATGGATTGGCCCCAAATAAAGTGATATGTCGCCAGCAAAAATGTAAGTTGGAACCTTACACGGATAACTGACCTGGTTAATGAAAAAGTAAATTTAATGGGAGCAGCAGAATGGGGGAAATTATGCACCAAGGTAAAGGAAATCGAGGCCGATTATTGTAAAAGCGATCATGTGGTCGACATGATGACAGAAACATTTATTATTCGCGTAGGGAATGATAATTCTGACTCAAATGATGATGAAAGCTCAAGTGACGACAGCGATGACGATAAAATGGCCACCTCTTGCACCAACACCGCGTCCTCATCTGGTTTTCACGTCACCCATGACGACCTAATGCAAGGAGTTTCAACATTACTTTAATCTTTTGTAATTAGATTAAACATTCTACACTGAAAGGAACATGTTTTTAATTCTATTTAATGATATTCTATCAAATATATTTTTCAATGTAGTACCTACTAATAACCAATATATAAAGCCGCGAGCGAAAGGTCAAAAATAAAACAATAGGCCTAGTACTTTCGTGCGCGAGTGTACCTATGCGCAAACACACCCTCTCCACTTTCTTCCAGCGCTCTTTTTACATGACGCGACCTGTATATATGTATGCAGTTACATCTCTTAGTATGGTTATTAATTCGAGTATACTAGCATTCTTGCCCCAATTACGTCACGTGTGGTAATTATGTTATTTGCCGTTACCACATGTAACACTACCGAATTATATAAGGATTCTAAGGTTATTTTATATAAAATTTATTCAAATGGACATGTCCGTATTTTCCTTCGTGGTAAAAGTAGGGAAGTTTAGGTAAATAAGTGTTCAATTACCACAAATTATTATATAAATATTCCAGGGAAAACACGCCCGAGTGCTAGGCTGTGGTAGCTATTTTCAATCAGGCAGCTAGATATAACAAACAAGTTAAAATAAGTCCATACAATGTAATACATATGAATGATATACACAGAAAACCGCAGGGAAATAACAATTTCCTTGCTGTGTTCCTGCGTGTGAGTGAGGCGCCCGTAAGCTCCTAAGAAGTTGCAGTGTTAGCAGCAAAGGAGGTATCACGCGCTTGATGCTTAAGGCGACACATCGAAAAATTAGACCAACTTTCATCGAATAGTATAGGCTAATGACTAAACTGACGGATCTAAGATTTTAATATAAATAACTTCATTTCTTTATCTTGAATTTGCTTGCTCAAATACGCGATTGTGTAAAATTGATTCGATAATAATTACTTTCGAAAACACCTCCTGAAATTCATTATTTTTGAAATTACAACGAAGTTGTTCTGTTTATACGCTTCAAAATTACTTAAATCTATTAGTAATATCTATGTTTATAATATGCTTGCTGCATATTTTGATAAGTGAAACATGAAATTTTTTAAAGATATTTTAAGTTTCTGACAATTTCTAAGCGATCACATTCGTCTTGGGTGCTACGTGTTTTCGACCTTATTGTGCGGTAATGAGGATTATAAACGCGTTGACTAACTACATCCAGCCAGTCCGGCTGCAGCCCGCTTCGAGGTAAGACCTATGTCGACTGTCTGCTCGAGCTCGCTCCATTTACATCGCGACACCGAAGTTTTTATAATTAATAGTTGTAAATATTCAATATTATAGTATTTAGCGTAAGTGTATTATTATTAGATATAAGTAGTAAATAATATTATAGGTTTATATATATTTATTATACTGTTGTAATAATGGGGAACACTAAAAAGAAAATATATAGAATAAAAATACAAAGAAAATGTTCGTAGAATGGGGGAGGCGAACAAGACAAGGTATTTTTTTTTTTTAATTATTATATTCATTAAACATATTATAATAACATTGTGTAGACATATTTCTAGTTTTTAGAACAGTTCCTAGGTATCGTTGGCCCAAGCTATTTAATTCCTCTTCAAACTTTTTTTTAATTTTGCTTACTTAATAACTCTATATAAAACTGCATTAATTAAATAAGAGTTATTTTTTGCAGGAATAAACAGTAACATTTGATAATTAGTATACATTATCCACAGGCTGACCGCGTACCTATATAGGACGTCAAACTCCTATTATGTCCATTATAATCTGACCGAACTCCGACTTAGAAGTTGTACGTCGGTGGAGGTCAGGTTACGTTGGAAATTTATACCAATAAGGTTCGCGTTCTCAGCACATAGCAACCAGTGGAGACTCTTTATTTCTTTGTATTAAAATAAAAACTTATAAAATAGAATATTTTTGCTGTTTTGTTTTTTAGGAGAAACTTACTAAATAAACATATTCCACTAGAAGAATCACTACTCGATTTATATGCTACTTTAACGTAAGTGTCATACGGGACGACAAACTCATAGTAACCATTATAAGCTCACCGAACTCCGACTTAGACATTGTACGTAGGTGAAGGTTAGTTTACGTTGGAAATTTATCCAATCAGAAGATAGAAAACCAGTGGAGGTTTTTTTTTTTTTTTTTGTATTAAAATAATTACTAGTAAAATAGTATATTTTGATAGTTTTTAAAAAAACTCGGTATGTTTCATGTTAAAGAAGCGAGCGAGGTGTGTAAGTACCTAGTCATGTGGCGCTCACGAGGGATTTAGCGTGAAGATATAGATAGATAGTATACTTATACCCATGGTACTCGTGAAAACAAATAATATTTACTATGAACCAACACTGAAAACACAAAAAAATCATCTATTCTATACATTGTGGTTAGTATTGAACTATTGTACGGATTAGATTTATTTTGCAACATCAGAGATGGTCCTGGTTCTTTCTTCTTGAGAGTTTAATAAATAACAAGGAAACGTACAACAATACAAAACACAGAGTATACATAAGTAAAATACAATAAATGTCATTATACTGAAGTTAAAGTTATGAAACAGCAAGAAAATCATTTGTCACATGTTTTTTTTAAATATGAATAGATTATAAAATCTATTTGTATATATGTATATTAGGGTGTCCCTTATTTTTCAAAGTTTTTATTTTCTAACGCATACGTCTTAGTTTTGTTCATTTGCTTTTAAAACACTCGGAAATTAATTTTTAACTTATTTGGATTACGATAATCCGTGCCGAATTACATCGAAACATGTTCATACAAGTTGCGCGGCAGTGCCGCACGTACTCGCGGTATTCATTTGTTCAAATTCAAAGTCAAAATCTTTTTATTCCGTAAAAATGGCTACATTTGTTTGGAATCGTCACATTTTTTTCCCCTACCGTGCAGTTTATGACTAGGTGAGCACTGATAAAAATACTGCCAAAAAACTCAGGCATCCCTCTTTTGGTATCCAAACAAATTTACATATTTTGTTAATTACATTATAATTGGATCGACTCACTCCCAGGCATTTTTATCATTAATATAGTCAGATACTTTATAATATGCCCTGCTACACAATTTGGCTTTAATAGTAGTTTTAAATTTGTTTATTGACAAATCTCTTATATTGCTGGGAAGTTTGTTATAGAACCGTATACATTGCCCCATAAAATAATTACTTGTTTTGTGGAGACGGCTTGCATATAACACAAGATTATGCTTATATCTAGTATTTATGCTATGAATATCACTCTTTTTACAAAATGAGTCTATGTTTTTATGGACATACAAAAGATTTTCATAGATATATTGCGATGCGACTGTTAAAATATTTATTTCTTTGAATTTTTCTCTAAGGCTCTCACGGGGACCAAGTTTGTAGATAGCTCTTATGGCTCTCTTTTGCAATAAAAAGATGGTGTTAATATCCGCGGAGTTACCCCAAAGAAGAATTCCATATGACATAATACTATGAAAGTAGCTGAAATAAACTATTCTAGCCGTATCAATATCAGTGAGCCGTCTAATAGTTTTCACTGCATAAGCTGCAGAACTTAGTTTTCCTGATAATTTTTCAATTTGTGGGCCCCTTTGTAGTCTGGAGTCAATTGTTATACCCAAGAACACAGTTGTCTCCACAGAGGCTAAATTAGTTCCATTAACATGTACATTGGTAGCCACCTGCCTTACATTAGGTGTTGAGAACTTAATTACTTTAGTCTTTTTATCATTTAAAAGCAGATTATTAACACTAAACCAATGAATAACTTTAGAGAGAGCATCGTTAACTTCGTCATAATTACCTAACCGTCTATTAATTTTGAATGTCAGTTATTCTCGTGATTAATACGTAATGTTTTAACTTTTATAAGATGGCAGTGGAATTGAGAAGCAATAAATCAAGTATTTTCTTAGTTGGAGACGTAAATGATCAAATAATAGGCGCAAAATTACCGTCTAACCGTCAAGTTCTTCCTGTACTTTTTTATAAAATTCGCGAAGTTAAATTGACTGTTAGTGAAAGCGCATACCTAGTCATTCGAGAGTGTATTATATTTAGGGAAAAAGCTAGGATCCCTACCAGAGCTATACCTAACTGTGTAAAATAACTTGTGAATCTTCACCAGGAGGGAGTTGCAAAAAAATTCCAATTTTCTATTTCAATTTCAATCTAATTCAATCTGATAATTTTATTTCTCTTATTTATTCGAAATAAAAAAATCCTGTGTTTACTCGGCGCTATCAGCCATTATGACACTCGAACATCTATAACTTCAAGCCAAATCCCTTGCGGGGTAGGCAGAGAGAGCCGAGCGCCACGTGACTCGATCCTTACATATCTCACTCGCTTCTTTAACATTCATTGCTCTTCTCATGCACGCACGCCGGTTTCTAGGGCTCCTGACATCACCTTCTGATAGAACATGACCAATTTGGTCATGGTAGGTAAGTCTTGGCCTTCCCCGGCTCCTACATCCTTCAACTTTTGCATTGTATATCTGCTTCGTCATTCTTTCATCTTGCATTCTTTCTACATGCCCGAACCATCGGAGCATGCCTCTTCTTATTTTAACACCGACGCTCTCTTTCAGACCAACTCTATTTCTAACATCATCATTACGAATACGGTCTACAAGCCTTACGCCACAAATTTTGCGCAGCGCTCGCATTTCAACCGCGTTTATTCTACTTTCATGCTCTTTCTGCCATACCCAACTCTCGCTTCCATAAGTTAGCGTTGGGACCAACACTGCATTGTGTATAGCGAGTTGTGCCTTCTGGCTCAGGATTTTACTGCCAAGAAGTTTTCCCAACGCTCCATTCACACTATTCCCAGCACTCACTCGTCTTTCCACATCTGCGGTGTACCTTCCATCCCTGCTGAAAGCGCATCCAAGATATACAAACTCATCCACTTGTTCCAACACTTCATCATCAATCGTAATCCTTACATTAGTTCTGGATTCTTCTCTTTCAAATACCATTATCTTTGTTTTCTTCGCATTCAGTAGTAAGCCTTTCTCCATACAGTCGTCTTTCATCGCTGTGACCAGTGTTTGCAGTTTAGATGGTGTATCTGCTAACTAAACATATGTGTCCGAATCAACAAATGGCCCGCTTTAGCCTCTCGATAAACAATGTTGTATTATGTAGCTGGTGTTTCATTCTTCTTAAGGGGGATACATGCCGTCCAGTGGCGCCTCAAGGAATAAAATATCGTATCTTAGCGTGGAAGATAAACATTATAAAGTCATGTGTTGCGTGTGTTACAAATACAATAACGTACTTTTACGTCATTAAACCAACAATTGAAATGTTTTGCTTTCGTTGTTATAGGCATAATTGCCAAAAAACGGCCTCTTTTAGCACTTTTGCTTATAACAACGATAGTGGAATATTTTGAGTGTTGGTTTAATGACGTAAAAATACTTTACTATCTTCGTAATAAATGCAACATAAGATTTCATAATGTTTATCTTCTATGCTATAATATGTTTTTTTATTCAATGAGGGCGCCACTGGACGAGACCTAAGTAAGAACAACATAGATACCAAGACATGTTAACTTGTAGAGATATAAACATAAAAAGATGTCATTGATTTCTCTTTCAATAAACTTTTAAAAGTGAATACGTTTCTGTAGTTTTTTATTACTATTATTACTATTGTTTTCCGTCTAGCTTAAATAAATATGTTTGGTTCAGTATGTATAAAGCTAAATAATAATTAAATCAATAATTTTTATTAAATATTGATATTATAAATTTTATTTAAGTGTGACGCGACTCTGTAGCTTTTCTGTTCGTTTGCATTGACTATACGTTGACCCCAGGTTACCTATTAGGCGCTAATTTCAAATTTTACAAATCGAGCGTCGAGTGTCAATTGAGGGGCGCGGGGTGATTGGGCGGAGCCATTTTAAAGCTTCACGATCGAGGTGTCGCCTTAACCCGTTGAGGCCCAGACGGTTGAATTCCGCCATGCGCGTTATGGCAACAAGTATATAATGGGCCTCAATGAATTAATGTATTACAAGCGTTCATAGGCCACCGTAACCGCTTTACATCAGGTGGGCCGTATGCCTGTGTGCCTTCCGACGTTGTGTATAAACAAAAAAAATGATGTAGACATTTTTTTTACATTTACCTTCGAAGTCTCGCCTAAATCCGGCAACTGCGGTACTTCTAACTTGATTTTTTTCCGAAGACCAGCGTAGCAATACCTGTAAAGAATATTTTTTTTTACAGATAAATTATTTGCAAGATATTCGATAGATACGATATATAGGATGCTTCTTCTTCTTTCCCTTATCCCGCCTCCTAATCCATTAGGATTGGTGGGGTCGGCTACATCCGGTCTTCTTAGGTTAGGTCACACCTCCTATGGCGCCGGAATCAAGTAACTAGTAGGTCCACACCTCTTTCGAAATATTATTTCTTGGACGTGTGAGTTTCCTCACAATGTTGTCCTTCACCGCCGAGTAAGAGTGATAAAAATGTACATACATTTGAAACAATTTTAGTGGTATATGCGCCCGCCAGGATTCGAAGCGGGAACCGGTTGGTCAATAAGCCGGTTCCTTATTGGTTATTAACTGCCACTGGGCTATTACTGCTCTTTATGCCACAATTAGTCGACGACTTGTCTATAAGTTCATAAGAAACCTATATCTACATATAATAAAATTGAAGCCAGGTGGAGTAGGTATTATTTACTATATTATGTTAGTACATCATATATTCTCGAAATTCCACAGTCGGCTTTTTAGACCTCTTTCGAATAAAATAGAAAAAATGATCATGCATAGAGCTATGAATATTAAGGGAGCCAGTGAGGTGTACAAGCACAGAGCCAATCGGCGCTCATTTCTCTCTGCCCAACCCGCAAGAAGCTTTGCGTAAAGAAATAGAAAGATAGACCTTTTTACTGGAATCGAAATTTTGTCGCCAGTCTGTCATTATGAAGAAATCACATATCAAAGGGGTTCGGGATTCTTCCACTTGATCGAGGTACAAGTAATTTGCCAAGGCGCAAATATAACAGGGTAAATTCTAAAATTTTTACAATTAACTTTTTTTCAATTTACAAAGTGTTGCCAGGAAACAACATTTAGTTTGATAAGTATGTAGGTTTAAGGGCGATAACTCCCGAATTCTGTTTTTAGAGATTTCTCTAGTAGACGCCTCTGGTGTCCAAAGTATCCATAATCTACAGTCACTTTTACTATCAGAATAGTCGTAACCTCATTTTTGTATACCACTAAGGTGACAAACAAGCATTCGAACTGCGTGATAGTAAACAAATACCGCAACCTAACCTTAACCTAAATCTGGTAGGCATATAAAAAATAAAAAGTAAGTGGTACGGAATTCTCAGTCCGTGAGTACTAAGCGTAATGACCGGTTTTTCATTACGAAGACTAGGTATGTCAAAAACAATATATTAAGTAGTTATGAATTTTAAATTTCTCTATGTCATATACTTGGCCATAAATACTGTTAGGTCCATAGAAACTTTTCTTTTTTTCAACTCTTTGATTATTTTGAATTTGAAACGCATTTATTATGTTAAAAACTTCTATCGATTTCCCGCCGTTTTACATATTTTTTCGTGTTTATTATCAAATTACAATATGGAATGGGGTGTTAAATAAAATAGGATTGCAGTGATTGCCTTGCACAAAGTGGGTATGGAGTCATCGGTCATATTCAAGACACTTCAAAAGCTTGGTATCAGCCGTATGTTATCGTACTATCGATAGATATACCAACGCTTCCTCTGTTGAAGACCATAAAAGATCGGGACGACCGAGTGCTGATAGAACTACAACGGCTGTTAACGCTGTTAAAGCCAGAATTCGCCGAAACCCCATTAGGGAACAAAAAATCTTATCGCGAGAAATGTAGATGCCCGCTAGGACTCTGTCGCGTATAATAAAACAAGACCTGATGCTCGGCGCTTATCGTCGATATATAGGACATGCCCTAAATCAATCCCTTCGGTTGAAGAGAGTGGATCGATCAAAACGCCCTCTGTCCCGATACGTAGGTGAAAGGCTCAGAAATATCCTCTTTACTGACGAAAAAATTTTCACGATTGAAGAGCACTACAACAAGCAAAATGTCGGTCGGAAAGGTACCACGTGGTCATCATCCTGCGTTTCTAATGGTTTGGTGGGGGTGTATTATCAAAGCTTCATTTTTGAGAAAAACGAGTGAAGACTTCAGCCAAAGTGCGGAGTATCAAGAGTCTGTCTTGGATCGTGTTGTGAAACCGCTCAGCAATACACTTTTTATAAATGTAATGCCTGGCTCGAAACCAATGTTTCGGATTTAGTAAAAACGGCGATTTTTTAAGTAGTTCATAGGCATCATGTGATCAAACAGACAAACATTGTCCTTTCTGTCACGGGTCGAAACTAAGAAACAAACGGGATCAGAATCCCGCAAAGTACGCCGTTTTTAATTATAATTATAGAGCAAAGAATTGGTTGAATACGAACAAGTATAACAATATATTTTGATTTCGATAACTCTGACCCCGAACAATCAATGCACACGAATCCATATCACGTCAGAGATAACGCGATAAAACATGCTGCCAGTATTATAATGAAAAACAACATAATTTAAACTAGTCGCAAAGTACAATCAATGTAAAAGTGACGGTTTTACTTGATTGTAATTTACACGCTAATATAACCCGCCACCTTTCCTTTGGCAACACACATATGTGCCGAATTGCGGGAATTGCACACGACACCGGCGGATCGTCGGCACTTTATCGTGCCGTAAACAACGCTTAGCACCACCAAACCTTGGGCAAACCCATAACCGCTTGACTCCGCATGAAGGCACCCCGCGCTCAGAAAAACGTTGCATTTTAGCGCCTAAATATCCCAGCAATTCGAGCCTAGCAAAGGGAGAATATTTTAACCAACAATAAGTGCAGCGATGTTGATCTGTGAACTAGCCAATAATAATAGTAGCCAAGACCTGTAGCGGTGATTGAGTTACTACGTAAAATCGTTCTCATCGGTTCTCCATAGGTTATTTCCTTAATGCTTGGCACCCTGCAAGTTATTTCCTACTACACCCTACAAGTTTAGTCTCTGCCCACAATGTCTCTGTCGAGATTTCTTCTCTTTCGGAGGCGGCAACGCACACAAAGGTGCCTTCGCAACTGTTCGAAGGTGCCTCTTCGTTGGTCTTTCCCTCCTTCCGCTCCTGTTCACCATCAGTCCATGAGACGATTACACACGCAAACAAATGATCCTTGTGATGCTGGTATTCATAGGCTACCGTATCCGCTGCACATCACAATGGAAGACATGCACAGTTTACATGCGTGTTTGCCAATATCTTCAAAAAAAGACCATTCGTCTACGGGGCCGGACCAATGTGGGTTCCAAACAAATATAAAATCGCAAACGATTTTTATGGTCAATAGGAAACTTACATTTCCTATTGGAGTAATATTTTTTTTATAAAATATAATTACAAGTTATAGATTTCCGACTTTTTCCTTCACTTGTGCTGTAACATTTTGGCTCTTGCCAAATTTCATGATTCTAGGTCAATAGGAAGTAAGTATCCTATGGTTAGTTTTTGATTTAGGTACTTGTGATATTTTAAAATATAAGGTTGTAGGGACATGTGTGTAAGGACAGAGCCATGTGGCGGTCCGTTCTCTCTGCTTACCCCGCTATAACTTTAGCATGTACATATAGATAGATGGATAGATAAATGATCGTACTTTTTGGTCGCTTAAGACTTAGAAGTTTGATTTTTACAGAAGATGTATTTGTTTTTATTTTAAAATAATACCTCCAGAAAAGAGTTGTCGAGAGACAAAGCGTCTTGACAAACAAACAGACGGACAATGAAGTATCCTATAATGATTTTGACGAGCTCGGTGGCGCAGTGGTGAAACGCGCTGTTACGCTACTTTTGACACCAACGCTCGTGGGTTCGATTCCCACACAGAGTTTGGGGCTAGATGGCACTGTGTAATTTATCCGACAATATTTATTATTATTATTAATGTAATGGTGTTACGTCGAGTACGTGTTGCGCCCTGCCGATTACCGAACTATACAATTACTACTTTGTTTAGTACGTGATAATGCTCTTCAATATAATTTTTCTAGAGGAGCCCCTGGGAAACGGCGAAAATATAGCAATTGAGGTAGTGATTCAATGTTACGTTTAATGATGAAGCCAACTTCCCATGCATTTTTTTAAATACAACGTCGTGACTCATACAAGCATACGGCCCACCTGGTGTAAAGCGGTTAACGTAGCCTATGAACGCTTGCATTAAGTTCGCGCGACGCCATCTCGGTTGCTAACACATCTAATCCTCAGCTCATTCTCAGTATGCATGAGGCGCATCTCGCCGAGTAGCAAAAGATAAAAGAAAGGTGAAAGAGAGGTAAGGTTACATCAGTATTTTATATGGAGTTGTCAGACCGAGAAACAACTACTGCTATTATTAAACAGTTACCGTAGCATATGGACACTTGCGACATTGCCGATTCTGGAAAAGCCTTTTCCCGCTCGTTTTGACGAGTTGATTTAAAAAATTTAAGAGAGGAAGCGTGCATCAAATAGCCTGTTTGAGGAAGTACCTCTGCCTCACAGAAAACCGCAGCCAAATAATAAATCACTTAAAGTTGTTGTGTTCTATCTATCTTTCTATCTATAATTTCACGCTAAATGCCTTGCGGGGTAGGCAGAGAGAACCGAGCACCACGTAACCCGATCCTTACACGCCTCACTCGCTTCTTTAACATTAATTGCTCTTCTCATGCACGTTCGCCGGTTTCTACGGGTTCTGACATCACATTCTGATAGAACACGACCAATTTGGACATGGTAGGTAAGTCTTGGCCTTTTCGTTGTATATCTGCTTCGTCATTCTTTCATCCTGCATTATTTCTACATGTCCAAACCAACGGAGCATGCCTCTCCTTATTTTGACACCGACGCTATCTTTCAGGCCAACTCTGTTTCTAACTTTTCTGTTTCTGCACATAAATTAAATTACCAATAAACTCCTAAGGAGTTACTATCTATAAACACTTAAAATATAGGAGAGAACACACACCGTTTTGGCTGCGATTCTGTGACTGCGCTGTGTCTGTGAAAATATTATGCCCTACCTCTCTTTGCTTAACGACTGTCATCAATTGAAAACGTCCGGGACCGGCGACTTCGAGCACGGAGGAACTAGAGACAATTGAGACTATCCGTAGCAAGGCTATAGTCGACGCTTAACTTACATGTTCAATTAGATTGACAAGCGCATCCATGCCATGAAGTTCGTCAAATTTTGTAATCCCTCAAATTTCCGACACCTGGTCTTTCTTATTGTACATGTCCTATGTGTATTTATATACTATGTTACAATGGACCTTCTGTGTACTTATCTTAGTGGGGAAACTGACTGGCGGTATGGTATGGATTGTATTCACATAGTAAGAGACTAGTTTCTACCCGCGTCTCGCGTGAAGTTTAATGTTGTAAGTTTGACTTGAACAAATTAATTCAAAGTTAAGCCTAAATGTCTGTGTGAACGTTTGACATATTAACTTTTTCATATGCCATATTTTGTATGATGTGTGCACAGCGGACTGTGTGCCCGTTGTGTACACAAGTAGGCCGATTGTGTACACAGACACGAATAAAAAAATACTGTTTTTGCTTCCGTGTTGATATAAGTGTCCAGCGAAATCACTATTTTAAAAACATATCTTCTAAACTTATATCTTAATCTTCTATACATACGAGTATCTTAATATTTCTTCAATAGGCGGGATCCGGACGCAGGAGGAAGCAAACCCCGCCAATCTTAATAGCGAAGGCGAATTATAAGGAAGATAGAAGACGAAGGCAAATTATAATGAGGATACTGATTTTGAAATAAAACGACTGCCGTCAAATCACAATCCGGAGGGAAAACCAGACCTTTCTAAGGTTACACGCATTTGGAATTATAATTCCTTGGACATGTAAACACGGAGGTAAATGAAACCCGTTTACCTCCGAGCAAGTGATTATTACAAATATGTGCATAATTCCCAAAACACGAATTAATTTATAAAAATATATCACATACAAATTCAATCCTGGTACAATTTTGCTATATGTAACGATGGTTATAAAAACGGTGTACCTACACAATTATCTTATCGTCGTTTATAGAATCCGAACAGCCACGTGTGGTTTACAAAAGAATATGTATCCAACGAATAACATAAAATGTAAATGCAGCTATGAAATGAGTGATGTAATTTGTAACAGCCTCTTTCGATAACCCCACTGGCGTGTGTCGGCAGGCAAATACCTACTTTATAGCGTTAACCTGTTTCCTAAGGCAGGATAGGTGGAGTACGCTATCTAAACAGAGATTTGGCGATGATAGTGACATGGAGCGACAACTGTCAGGCCTTCACTACCCAGGGGGAAACCCAGACCTTCCGTAGGTTAGGTCAAAATACTTTCAAAATAAATATATCTTGGACGTTCGGGTTTCCTCACGATGTTTCTTTATCGCCTAGCAAGTCATAATTAGTAACGTGTACCTACATAAATTCGAAAGCAAGAATTTAGTGGTGCCAGACCACGCCAGGATCGAACCAGGCACTAGTCGGCGGCTAATAGGCTGGTTCTTTATTCACTGACAGGCTATTTATTATTGCTCGCCAGAAAAATCATCCACACGCATTGCGTCTAGTACCTACTGATTCCAAACAGGTATTCTGAAGCGAACCAGCCAGCCCACCTGATGTAACGCGGGTACCGTAGTCTATTATCGCTTGCGATATATTAAGTATCACTCGCACGATGCCTCCTCTGCTGCATAGACAGCAACTCCTTGGGAGCTTACTGGTGACCTCACTCACGCAGGAACACAACAACCCTCTAGAGAGTTGTTATTTGGCTGCGGTTTTCTTTGAGGTAGAGGTACTTTCCAAGACGGGCTGCTTTGATGCGCCCTACCTCTCTTAAAACAACCAGACCAAGACAAACAGACATGTTCATGCACACAAATGTTTGCCTTGTGTGGGAATCGAACCCACGAGCGTCGGTGTCAAAGTCGCGTCATTCACGACTGCGCCACAGAGCTCGTCAAAAACTTGTGAAATGTATTTTCTTTAAGAGTTAGGAACGGCCAGACTCGATTAATGACCGTGGCGTAAGAAGCATCTATTGGGCTGTGGTAAGTGCTTAGCATTAGACGACATACCATACAATATTAAATAATGTGTACTTTGAAAATAGAGGCGGGGTACGTGCTCACAGTACATGTAATACTTACTGAAACTGTTTTTCTTGAAGACAACTATCGAAAAGTCCTTCACGAAGTTTAATGCAAGCGGTATTATCGGCAGGTATTTGTTAATAGGTACCTACTTATAGCTAAGTAATATTTTGGTAATTTTCTATTGTAAAACTTAACTACAAAAAATAAAATAAATTCTGATTGTAGATACAAATTATCTCTTTGCCGCATAATCAATACATTATCTATTTAGATATTATTCGTTTACTGCATTATCAGTTAATTTACAAGCGAACTATACGGAGATCAAAAGATAAAATAGTGAATTCGAATAACTTCTGCCTATGTGATCTTTGCGTTTAATTGAGTTTCAGCAGGAGTATAATGAAGTAAACAAATGTTTTCATATGAAATCATTTGGAATGATAACGTAAAACATGTGATCAATAATAAATAAAAAGATTTTTATGTTAGATAACTTATAGAATATACCTATTGAAGGCTGGCTATGGCAGAGAAAGTATGAAAGCAAGATAAAAGCAGTCGAAATGCGAGCGTTACGCAAAATTTGTAGAGTAACGCTTGTAAACCGCGTTCGCAATGATGTTAGAAACATAGTTAATATGAAAGATAATGTCAGTGTAAGAATAGGCATGCTCCTTGGTTCGGACATGTAGATAGAATGCAGAAAGTAAGAATTACGAAACAGACCGTTTGGTAATCTAGAAACGAGGCTCTGGTGAAAAGTAGAATGCATCGAAGGAACCCGACTGACTGACTCACCGACTTAAAAGCTGATAGCAGAGGTGCTGTGTTAAAAACAGGGGTGGCAACGCGAGAGTTATACTCCTTGTATTGCAAGCGTTCATAGGCTACGATAACAACTTCAAATCAGTTGGGTCGAATGCTTGTTTGTCTCCCAATGTTGTATAAAAGAAATACATATATGCCAAATTGGCAAAACATGTGAAATATCCTACTATCGCCGAATGACCACCAGATATGTAATCGGTAATCTTTCTATAATAACTTTAATTATATCTATAACATCATGTATAAACCATCAACGAAACAAATACCTATTTATTTTATATAAGAGAATTAGTTTTTTCTGATAAGCTATGATGATATTCTGCAGGTAGATTATCGTTAAAGCTGAACCGTAGAATCTCAAATAGCAATAATCTTAGGCAAATCTGCAGCTGAAGACAAATGAAACGGTCCATGGGTGTTTACATTGTTTTTGAAATAGTCTCTTAGTCGTCACTGTTTGAGCAACTTGCAAAGTATCCTAAAATATTTCAATGAAATATTTCATCTCCCCGCATGTGGTACTTAAACCCACGCCCGCGACCCCTCGATTACCAATCGAGTACTCTTCCCACTGACAAACCTGTAGGGTTAATCTTGTTACCGATTCCAATCAATCGAGATAGATACTATTGACGTCTACCCCAACTAGGTGCAATGTTCTTGAAAGACAGAAGCTTTCACGTAATAGGAGAAAACGAAACTTCAATCATCAGAAGAATTCTAGCCTGTATACCGCAGGAAGTTTCCGTTCCCCTGAAATATGTTCATGCTATACTGGTATCCCGAAAATGACGGAGCGTACCTAAGACACTATAAAATTCTAGACTCATAGAATGGAAAATGCTACCCGTCTTAAACTTACTCTCGAAGTGGCTCGCCAATTGGATTGTTTTTTTAACTTTTACGTTTTAAATATTTTGTCATTTGATTGTTACTCGATTATGTTACTCGCCGAAGAACCATTATCATGGTGCGAGTCATTCAATAGGACGTGGCTCGGTCTTCTTTCTCGTTCTTTCGTAAGACCGAGTAAACAAATTAAGATAAGAAGAGGCATGCTCCGTTGGTTAGGACAGGAAGAATGAATTATAAAACAGATATACTAGTCTGGCCATAAATACTGTTACATAGAAACATTTGTTTTTTCAACTCTTATTATTTTGAATTTGGAACGCGTTTAGTAAGTTAAATACTTCTTTTGATATCCCGCCCTTTTATATATTTTTTTAGTGTTTATTATCAAATTACAATACGGAATGAGGTGTTAAAGAAAATAGGATTGCAGTGTTGCTTTACACAAAGTGGGTGTGGACCCATCGGTCATATCCAAGACACTTCAAAATCTTGGTATCAGCCGTATGTTCATATATCGTACTATCGACAGATATACCAACACTTCCTCTGCTGAAGACCATAAAAGATCGGAGCGACCGCGTGTTGTTAGTACTACAAAGGCTGTTAATGCTGTTAAAGCTAGAATTCGCTGAAACCCCATTAGGAAGAAAAAAATCTTATTGCGAGACATGATTACCGCTAGGACCCTGTAGCACATAATAAAACAAGACCTGAAGCTCGGCGCTTATCGTCGATATACAGGACATGCCCTAAATCAAACCTACAGTTGAAGAGAGTGGATCGATCAAAACGCCTTCTGTACCGATATGCAGGTGAAAGGCACAGAAATATCCTCTTTACTGATGAAAAACATTTTACAATTGAAGAGCACTACAACAAGCAAAATGACAAAGTGTACACAGTACTAAAGAAGCCGTCCAACTGGTCGGAAAGGTACGACATGGTCATCATCCTGCTCCTGTAATGGTTTGGTGGGGTGTGTCTTATAAAGGAGTCAGAAAGCTTCATTTTTGTGAAAAAGGGGTGAAGACTTCAGCCAAAGTGTATCAAGAGACTGTCTTGGATCGTGTTCACGTGATCGTGACAGCCTGCGTGAAACGATACGCCGACATTGTGTCTCATAGGAAATCTCTGCAGCGATAACAAGAATAGTTGTACGACTGTGCAAATTATTTAACAAACCTACATTGTTACTATTCCAGTATTTAACGAGCATGAGTGGTTAGTAACGGTACTTTGACAATAAGGCTTGTGAGTTCGATTCCCACACAGGACAAAAATTGGTCGGCATGAACATTTCTATTTGTATTGGTCTGGGTCTTTTTAGGAGAGGTAGCATCAAAACAGGTCATCTGAGGCAGTACCTCCACCTCACAGAAAACCGCAGCCAAATATCAACTCCCTGGAGGGTAGTAGTGTTCCTGCCAGTGAGTGAGGTTACATAGATGCGATAGGTTCATAGCGGTATCCACTTTGTATGCCTCCCGACGTCGTATATAAAAAAACGGGGAGTGTCGTGAACACGGCTGTGAGTTTTACATAATGAATTGAACACGCGACGAATTCTTTGATTCCTTAGCTATCAAGTGGTGTAATTAAATTTTGACACAAACGATAGAAATGTAATTATAATATCAAACTATATCCCCTGATTTTGTTATAATCAGTTTTTGAATTGCCTCTAAGTAGGAAAGCAAATTTGAAGACGTAATTACGTCAAAAAACGAGTCAGTTCATCAGTAAGCTCCGAAGGAGTTGCTGTGTTAGCAGCAGAGGAGGGATCGCGCGAGTGATAATTAATATATCGCAAGCGTTAATAGGCTACGGTACCCGCTTTACACCAGGTGGGCCGTATGCTTGTATGCCTCCCGACGTAATAAAAAAAAAATTCGTATTAATTTTCATTATTCGTGTCTTACGTAGCCAAATTGAACTAAAGTAATGGCAATCTCTCCATATTGGGATTTATACGGATTTATCTGTTAAATACTTGTACTCACCGAGAGTTGCCGCGGGTGCCGAGACGACGAGGCCGGACGCTGGGGTACACTTGCTTCATCACTTTGCCGAAGTCAGCAGTCGAAAGCGGCTTCATATTGCTGCTCATGCAGTGTGCTCTGCAAATCTTTCTAGTGTTAAGATCAAAGGAATAAGAAATTTTCTTCTAAAGTAAGACTTTGGGTTGAGACTAACTTCAGCAATGTACGGTTACTTTACAGCCAAAGTTACCTGCCGTAGTCCAATCAGCTAAGTAGGAAGCTAGGCTTGGCTAGCAGTGATATTTAATAAACACCTCTACTAATAAGGACCTTACAGAAGAGGACGTCCAATAAACAACTACCGGGAGGGTTGTTGTTTCTGTGAGGAAGTCAATTTATTCCTCAGGCAAGAGTTGTTGCGAAAAAAATACGAACTAATCTATAACTGGACTATGTCAAAAATGGCTACTAAAGTGTTACGTATTAAAAGTTTCAACATGTACACATTTTTTTATTTTAAATGATATATTGAATTATAATCTATATACTTATATTAATATTAATAAAATATTTTTTTTGAAAGAGCGAAAGTAGAAAGCCGTTTCAATGTGTAAGTGGTAACAAGCGATTACATATCGAGCAAGGGTCGCCTTGCTATCATTCAGGGTGTATAACGCTAACATTAATGTACGGTAGTGAAACATGGGTATGGCAGAAGAAGCATGAAAGCAGGGTGAACGCCGTAGAAATGAGAGCGCTGAGGAGTATATGTGGAGTGAGAATGGTTGATAGAGTAAACACGCTAATCCCTGGAACTGCCTGTCAGATTTTAAAAAATATTTTTGCACTTGATACTCCAATTCTAGAGGTTACATGAGGAGGTTGTGTTCCCGCGAGTAAATGAAGTCATCGTAATAACCATAATAAGCTTCTAACGAGTTGCTGCATTAGCAGAAGAGGTGCCATTGCGCGAGTGATACTTTATGTATTGCAAGAGTTTATAGGCTACAGTAACCGCTATACGTCAGGTGAGCCGTATGCACTAGTATACGGCTCCCGACGTTGTATAAAAATAATTCACATTGAAATCTAAAAGTTCCACTCAAAATGTATAGAATCTGAGTGAAAACACTCACTGGAGAGTTATGGTGTTCCTGCCGTGTGGAGCTTTACCAGTGAGCTCTTGTGGAGATGCGGTGTACACAGCAGGGATAGCGACGCGCGCTTTTTTCATATGCTTTGAAAATCACTTCACATCGGAGGAGTGCATGTTTGCTACTGAAGAATGAAAATATATTTGAGCGACGTCGCAGTTATCACGGTTGTGTTTGATACCTTAGCATGTGAGAAATTGCCAGTTTAATGTCAGCTTCCAGCCGCGGCTCCTTTTGAATAGTACTCGAAAAAGTAACTTATGTCCTGCTTCCCTAGTTACCTCCAAACAAAATTTCATCAAAATCAGTTCAGTTATATATATATATATAAAACACTCAAGCTGTGGAATGAGCTCCCAGCCGAGGTTTTTTCAAGGAGCATGGAGTTCTTCAAGAAATGCGTGAAGAGGTTTTTAGAGGGTCGGCAACGCATGAGTGACGCCCCTGGTGTTGCGAATGTCCATAGGCTACGGTGACTGTTTAACATCAGGCAGGCCGTATGCTTGATTGCCACCTTAGTGGTATAAAAAAAAGTTATATACAACTTCGGGAGATATACAAGGTCCATCTGATGTAAAAGTGGTTACCGTAGCCTATGAACGCTGGTAACATTACATTAAGCATCTCTCGCTTGATTCCACCTCTGTTGTTAACACAGCAATTTTGTATTTAATATATTTTATTAGGGCTTTTACTATGTGGTTTCCATTACGATGGAGCTTGGTGGTGAAACGCGCTGTTACGTTACTTTAACACAAACGCTCGTGGGTTCGATTCGCACACAGGGCTAACATATGTGTGCATGAACATGTCGTCTGTTAGTATTGGTATTTTTAAGAGAGGTAGGACGCATCGCATCAAAGCGCCCGTCTGGGGAAAGTACCTCCACCTTACAGAAAACCGCAGTCAAATAATAACCCTAGAGGGTTTCTGTGTTCCTGCGTTTGAGTGAACTCACCAGTAAGCTTTTAAAAGGAATTACTGTGCTAGCAGCAGAAGTGACATCATGCGAGTGATACTTAATTATTGCGAGCGTTCGTAGGCTACGGCAACCGCTTTCCATCAAGTGGGCTGTTTGCTTGTATACCTCCCGACGTAGTATAAAAAAATGACTGTTTTTCAATAACTATATCCTAGATCCCTAGGGGTAGTTTCCTTCCTAATTATCCGCCGTGATATAAAGTGAATACCGTATTTCTAATAATGTATGAAAGCTTGCATACAATAAATGATTGAATACAATAAATGATATAGTAACGTAGTATTAGCATGATTAAAATTGAAAAGGCTATGCTGAGACGGTTTGGTCATTTAGGAAGAATGAATGACAAAAGAGTTACGAAAGAAGTGTATCCAGTCAAGAGTGAATGGAGATTTTGGGAGGGGCCGCCCTAGACGAACACGTATTGGTGATGTGTTGAAATGGGCCAAATCAAAAGCAAGCAAACCGAAGAGTATGCACGAAAAGGTTGATGAGTGTGGAAGAAGCGAGAAGCGTATGTTTAGATGGGTGGCGTTCCATGGTCTCTGCTTACCCCAATGGGAGACAGGCGTGATGATATGTATGTATTAGGATGATAACGTAATAACTCCTTATAAGTTTATTGGTTGATTCACTCCATCCCAGGAATACAGCTACCTTCCAGAGAGATGTGATTAGGCAGCGGTTTTCACAACAAGCGTCCTTCAAAATAGGCCTGATGAGAGGTTATCATCGCGAGAATCATGCCTATGATGCTGCAAATGGTAATGGACAGTGGTAACTGCTTACCATCATGTGGCCCGTTTGTCGTTGCTTGTTTGCATCTTTATTTATATGCAGTTACCCATAGCTTAAGTACATTTGTAAAATTCGGGTCAAGGGATTGAGCGACGCCCCATGTGCATTGCCGGCCTGTTAAAATCTCTTGACGTCCTTTTTGAACAACCTCATTCTCTAATGAGGAAAAAGTTCTCGGAAGAAAACCTCTCTCGAACTGCACATTACGTGACCATTGTGATTCCAGTGCGTGAGGCTGAATTCTCGGGAGAATTCGAGCGATATGATTGTAGAAGGAAGCTATTGGCATCACATCAAACAACTCCATAGTACACGACCTGCTGTATTTCCAGTAGAACACAAAGGAAGCCATAGTCTCTCCTCAAATTTAAGGGCTCGAAACCGTGTGTAAGATTGGGATCGTCAACAATTTATCTCCTACCCACCAAATGTGACAAGGTCTGACATGATATCACATAAAAACAAAAAGTTATTGGCAGTTTTCAACAAAAAGTTAATTAAACATACATGTATTCATCGTAAACATCTTGTTTCGGCAAAGAGACATCGGGGTCGACTTCCAAATGGGCCTGTATCCATGTTACAGTCTGCTGGAGTTCCGCCCTGGAAAGTAAACAAAATATTAATTGATACATTAATATTTTTCGCATGGTCCGACAACAGTTCCTTTATGCAGTTGTAATAGTTACATATTTTTAAGAGGTATGGCGCATCAAAGCAACCCTACTGGGGAAGAACCTCCACGTCACAGAAAAATAACAACTCCCTAGAGGGTTGTTGTGTTCCTGCGTGTGAGTGAAGTTACAAGTAAGCTCATGTGGAGTTGCTATGTTAGCAGCAGGGGTGACAACGCGCGAGCAATACTTCCAGCATGGCAAGCGTTCATAGGCGGTACCCACTTTACATGAGGTAGACCGTACGCTTGTATGCCTCTCGACGTTGTGTATAAAAAGTTTTTGCAGTGTAACGGCTCGTTGCACCAATCAACAAATACCTAGTCGCCAGCCAAAGTCGACTTAGTCGAAAAAGGTACGACCCATCCCTGAGGACTCTCGGAGGATTTCAGTAAGCGATGGTCAACGCCACTGATCTCCACGTGTTGGTCACTACGTCATTGCGGATTTTATAATACGGAAATATCGACAAATCGAACACCTACAAACAAATATTCTATCTATAAGGCTACACTAACATGACGCGATACTTCAGTTTGCGTGATAATAATTGGTATATAAATCTTAGAGTATACATAAATAAGCAAGCTATAGAGCGCGCGTATCTCTCTTGTCAGATGTGCCGATTGTAACCAATTTTTTATAGATACGTATCTATGGTATAGAGCTATTAAAGTGACGTTCTATGCGAGACGAAATTTCTAGGTTATCGATACTTCAATACAGATATACGTGCAAGTCTCATTCCCAAAAAAACAGTGTAATCTCTGAATAGAAGCACATTTTATTGCTCATCGACAGTGACATTTACACATGTTGTTCATACGTGTGCTTACGGTTCATACTTAGTAAGGCGCGCCGAATAGCTTGCTTATGTACACTCTAAAGTATAAGGTAAACATGAATGTTATAATAACGTGCGATTGTTCTAATTATGTTCCGCCAGGCTGTACTACCGACACAGAGGTAGGGCGCATCAAAGCAGCCCGTCTGGTGAAGTACCTCCACTTCACAGAAAACCGCAGCCAAATAACAACTCCCTAGAGGGCTGTTGTGTTCCTGCGTGTAAGTGAGATCTCCAGTAAGCTCCTTAAGGAGTTGCTGTGTTACCAGCTGAGGTGGCGCGAGTAATACTTAATGTATTGCAAGCGTTTATAGAGTATGGTAACCGCTGTACATCAGGTGGGCCGTATGCTTGTATGGCTCCCGACGTAGTATAAAAAAAACAGAATAAATTGTAGTACTTCAAGAAATACATGTCTTTAATCGTTAGCTTACCAATGAAGTTCAATCTTACTTCATCTTTGACTGTATAGCTGAACCAGGTTACTTAGAAACGTACCATTTTTGCCAACAAATCATATAGTATCAATATAGTAGGTACTCAACTAAGCAAAGCTTGTACAGCTAGGTGCACATAGAGTTTAACACTTTGACCTTTTACCATTCTTATGTCAAACGTAATAGGAATTACAGTCAAACGTTCAAGTGTTAAGTGGTCTTAGCTATACTATGCTGTTGATAACTGATATAGGTATGTATATAGTTTTATTCAATATAGTTTTAAGATAGGGTGATCGTTACAGATCACATTACATGTGAAGGAAGAAAGAACCCTAAAACACATAATTGAATGATTACTTATTTTTATAGTCGAGAGGCAAACAATCATATTACCCTCCTGATCGAGAGGCAAACAATCATATTACCCTCCTGATGTAAAGTAGTTATAGTCATTCCTAATCCTTAGGGTTAGGTAGCGGACTCCGCCAATCCTCTTAACATAACGCTAGATAGAAGATGAAAAGTAGTTAAAATAGACTTTTAATTCTTGCATTACAAGTAGTTTATCTCGCGAGTTTCCAACGCCGCTGCTCTCTGCTTTGCATAGACTACTAATGAATAGTATATAGTCCTGATTGGTGGAACACTAAGAATTTTTCTATAAACAAGGAACTGTACCTGGATCCCAATGGATTTATAGGCTGTTTTAAAGGGTCGTGTGGAGGTACACCAGTTGGCAGCCGAAGATATAGTAGAAGCCGTTCGGCGCCACTTAATGCTTCCACTGCCTCTAGTAGCTGTGCGACGCGCTGTCGGCCCTCTTGACTGCAAAAAATATTACCAACATCATTTCATGTACCTACAATACTACTGTTGGGATAATTAGGGCATTGAGTCTTACAGCTAGGAAGGATGTTCATTCAGTTTCAGATATGACCAAATGCCCCTGTGCATTAGATGGAAGTAGGTAGTAGTAGACCTTTTCTTACTGTATCTTTGGTGTTCACGGAGCTTCGGGCCAGACATAAGAGTGTTGAATAAAAAAACTTTGAAAGGCTTTTAAAATATATAAATTACTGGCAAATTGATCTACTTGTATGCTTCGGACACCAGTTAGTTTATGAGAACTAACGCCAGCCGGCACCCAACCACTACCATTAGTAGTTGCATGTTGTAGTTGCATGTTGTTGTAGCAAAGGCTCCTGTGATCCTCTCTACCCTAGCTTTTACAGTTCTTTGTGATTGGCATTTGTAACCTGTCAGACCCCGTTATATACATTTTCCCATACATTTCTTGGCGGAAAAGCGGTCCGCGGGTAATGAGAGAGTAATAGGTACCGCATTCACGCAGTACTGTTGCTGCCCTGTCATATTATTCAAACAACTAACATTTATAGCACCTAAGGATGCCTCGTGAAGAGGTGAAACATGTGTTGTAGGGCAGCCAGAACAGTGGCGGGTGCATGCGATTCCTGTTACAAAAATGAAAAACCTGGCATATGATCTAACCGGTGGCACACAAAATAGTTTAGATCAAGTTGCCTATAAATATGACTTCTGCAAAAGAATACTCTTTAGTACTCCATCTAATCTAATACTCAAACTACTAATAGTAATACTCATTATCTATAAAAGTATGAAATTTTAGTTTTCTATAACAATAGTCAGTGAGTAAAATAGCTATGACAAAGAATTAGTTACTTCGAAACCCTAATAATACTGTCCACATGCGAGGTAGATTTGCACACAAAAGGTCCCATATCTTTTTTATTTTGGCTATGTTTTTTGGCTGGAATTTGAATTGAATTTTTTTAGTAAATATTAAATTATAACTCATTTTGTTTACAAGTTATAACTGACAACACTAACAGATGGAGGCTTGCAGCAACATCAGGGAGTTGAGACCTTCCCAGAGGGACTCAATGGACAATAGTAGCAGTGGTTTCAAGAATGTGACCCAAATGGGTGCCTAGCACGGTTAGTTGCATAGAACAGGTTTCCATAACATATAAAAAAATGTCATTAAAGTATTCAGCCTTCAGGCTTCTAATGTACACATAGGAGGTAAGTGTGTCATCTAAGTATTATGAGAAGTTGGTTTGTGGAATTTGAGCATGGATGTGTTTCTCTGAATGACGACATTTTTGAAATCTGCCTTCAACTGTAACCACAAAAGAAAATGTGGTTAAGCAGTTAATTGAAGGGATCGGAAGCATCACAATGAAGGATGAGAATGTGTCAAGCAATGTATAAACCTATTGAAAAAAATTATGTGAACATTTAAATGTTATTAAACCCTATTGTCACTGGATTCCTCGGAAAGTAATGTCAGAGCAGAAGTAACTTTATGACATTGTCACAGAAGCCAATATGTGGATTTAATGTTTCGAACCAGATAAAACTACCAGGACAAATACCAGCCACTAATTAGGAGTGAGATAGTAATACAATAACCGTAAAAGTAACTCCCTCTCTGGCAGACCATTGTTTGTTACTTTTTCCTTTAAGGGTTTCTGCTTAAAGCGGTTGTAATGAAATATAGGCATGTCATTTGAACAAGCCCATACATTGCTTATGACGATAATGTGATCTCTACACAAGATTTCTCTTGAAGTCACAGGCAGAAAACTTACTTTGCCTTTACAATTTTTCTTTTAACTTCACAAGTATGTCACATGAAAAAATATTTTATTTGATAATATTTTTGCAAACATGATGAGTAAGATATTTAATAATAAATATGTCAAGATCTAATACTTAATGTTTGAAAAGGTTCAATCCTTACTCAGGCATGTATACAGGTTAGAGTTAGCTAGCACAGCTACAATACACAGTATACATATATATACTCAATATGGTAATGTCCACAACTGTTTCGAAGACCAAGTTTGGTGGATAGCCAAATTAAAAAGGGCATTTATAAAAATATACAGGGGTTAGGTTACCCCAGTTGGAGGAACATATTAGAATGATTTATAGATAGGACACTTAAGAAATCACAAAAAAAATATCATAAATGTAATGCTGTAATTCCAGACAGATGCAACCATTCACTTTGTTAGTGTCTACACTATTGCTAATGAAATGCAATAAGGGAGTGTGCACAAAAATGCAGCTTTGCGTTGTCAGAATGATTAAATAGTGGTAATTGAGAAGTACCTGAGGGTGTTCTCGACAATTTGCTGCATAGAAGCTATTTTGGCAGAGTCCATCTTGGACTCGCTACTCCTTGCGGAGTCCCCGCCGGGACCCGACCCCGAGCCCGACGATCCGGAAGGATTGCTGGGAACGGCGACACTTTCTTTATCGTAAGACGCAGTTTGCGTATGTTTTGGATGATTGACATTTTCCCGATGAAGTTTCGCGTCATCGACTAGTTCTCTTTCGGTTTTAACATTTTTCGCACTATCGTCTGCAGTCCAAGGTTGAAAGGGAGTTGCGCTATCCATTCTAACCCCAGCAGGTTAAAATAATTACATTGTTAGTCTTCATATCATTTCTTTTTCTAATCTGAATTCTGTAATGCGTAACTAAACTCCATTTTCTTGACATTTGATCAGCTGTGGTGAGGGTAGGAGGGGGGGGGGGTCAACTAATAGTGTTGCCAACATAAAATTCCATTTCCTTCTGGTATCTTGACGTTAGATACTTTTTTTTTTGGTTCTTTTTATCCCCGAGGGGAAAGGCAAAGGGATCTAGCCCATACAGCCAAGTCATCAGTTTAGAACCATTTGAAAATCTTAACTCTATGTTCCAGCTTCAGGAACTCTGCTGAAAAAATACTTGGGAAGGGTACCTAGACCCAATCAACCCTATTTAAATACCACTCATAAAATGATAGTGATTTAATAAGGTTTTCTTGATGAACTTATTCACGTCTTCCAAAAAGTGCATAAACGTGTTATATTTGAGTTTTTTCATTACTGTATAAATTCACTAGCACTTACGGTACAAAATACTAACGAAATTGTCACACGAAACTAATTTTATACTGAATTGTAAAAAATTCAAATAAAACAACAATGTCACTCGTCAAAAGCGCGGGAAGAAATCGACGTTAGATACGTACGACGACAACTTTTGTGGAATTCTTATCTTCTAATTTTGGCTATGAGTTCTAACTCGTAAATAATCGCTGGATTTATCAAGACAAGGGTACATCGATGTTCGAAAGAAATGGACTCAATGTCTTATTGAATAAAATGCAGTAATTCTACTCTTGTAAATTAAAAAAAAAGTATTCGTGAATTAACCCTTCGAAACCCGGGTGGTCGTATACGACCGCGAAATATATGGGAAATCATATATAACGGGTTCTGACTGCTCAATGATAGACCTAAATTAGGAAACATTTGTTAGGTTAGGCTCTTGTTAAGTTAAGAAAGAAATTTCGTGAATTAATAAACGACTTAGGTTAAGAAACTTTTGTTAGGTTAAATAAAGTTAAAAACTAAAGTGTGTCCTCTGAAAATTTACAATTCCCACAGGACAAAAGGAAAATTACAGCAAAAGCAAGTAAATAAATATGTATGTCTAATAATTTATATAGTTTCTGAAGATAAAGGTTCACATAAATAACGATAAATAAGATACATTATGTTCTATTCACAGAGTTTACGAAAAAATGTTATCGATACAACTGTCGCAAACCTGCCATATTGTTATTTTCCCTTACATGTTTTGTTATTTTCACATATAGAGTAGCGACCTGACCTGCCCCTATTTCACACGGTTAATTCGATCACTATCAATCTGCATTGGGGAATTCCTGTTTAACCGGGCTAATCCTTGGAAGTATTCACATTGCCTCGAAACACAATATTAGAACAAGGATTCGAAAAGTTGTTCATGAAAATGTATAGAATCTAAATGAAAATTTTTCGATTCCGTTTCGAATATGGCTTTCCGTGGTATTGTGAATATCCCCACTGAAGATTCTCTGAAAATTTCAACAAAATCGGTTCAGCCTTTTTGTAGTCTATGGGAAACATATATATATGGAATCTTATATGTAAATATTATAACTACAAAAAAAAAACTTGTATGTAAGATTTCCAAGTAATAAAATCTTACAAGATCCAATTTTTGGTATTGTGTTTCACGAAGTTGATTGGACTATTAAGTATGTACCAGATATTTTACGGTTGCCAGTAACGCAAAATTACAGATAAAGTCGTATCGAGCTGATTTTACCATTTAAAACATACACATTTTTGTCTGAAAACTGTTTCAGACGTCATGCGTTTCGTCGTCAACTTTGTATGGAGGCTGGTGGAGAGTACTTTGAAAATATTTAGTAAAAAATATTACTGAAAGAGAAAGATAAAAGAATAATTAAGAATGAGGATTGTTTGGAGAGAGGTAAAGAAGTGGTTGGGCTGTTCGTTGGTATCCATAATGGACAAGATAAACACTAAAGCTTGCGTCATTCTTGCTAATACTCAGGAAGTGCTAGAACGAAGGAATGAATATTTTTAGGAAATGAACTATACCTCGATCACTGGCACTGAGAGAGTAGGTCTGATGCTCACTTCATGTTGTCAGCGTCCGAAGAAGGCACAACTGTGGGGAGAGCGAATAATACAAAGCTTGACAAATGAATAGGGAAACTTCGACACATCTACTCGTTCAAAATACCTCAACGCCTGAAGAAGTCTTCAAGTGAAAAAGTGTTGCCAGTGATGACATACGTAACTGAGACGCGGCCCTACACTGCGGGTCATATGGAGATGCTCAAGGTCGCTCGGCGTGCTATAGAAACATCCAGGTTTCTCTGCAGTGATAGAATCACAAATGAGGATGTCCGCAGTAGAACTAAAGTAACCGACATAGCCCACAGTATAAGCAAGCTGAAGAGACAGTAGCCCGGCCACATAGTTTATAGAACCGATAATCGCTAGAGAAGAAAGGTTTTCGGATGGCGTTCCCGCACTGGTAAACGCAGTATGGGACAACCCCCCAATAGATGGAGTCCACCTCAACAGGTTTGGAGGGAGTCGATGGGTTCCGGTGGCATAATGTCGTACTATCGATAGTATGCCTATCGATAGTTGACCTTGAATATCAGTTAGGATATCGATAGTACTATCAATAGTATCTGTACAGTAGATAGCACAAAATGTATTAGTACTATAATTATATATAATTGCAATACTGTCCATAGTATCGATAGAATGAAGTCTCGATAGTTACTATACTATTGATACTATCGATAGTATTGGCATCCATGAATGGAATATTATCGATAGAATCGGCACGATCGATTGTTTGAGACTATGGCTAGTTAGTTTTTATCCACTCGCTAAATATGATAACAGTTTTATACCAAATAAAATTGTTAATAGTAATCTAGAAGTAACTATCTATTTGCTAAAATGATCAATAGTATTGTAATTCATTAATAATATTACTACATTTTGTGCTATCAAAACTACCGATATTATCGACACTATCGTTGTTCGCACTATTGCAAGCCTATCGATAGTGCCCTATTGAGCGGAATCACGCAGGGTCGAAATGAGTGGCACTCTAGAGTGGAGGCCTATGACTAAAATAGTGCTAGGGGAATTGGGTACGTAGATTATGGTTTTGAGCGGGGCTAAAACTGTACAGTAAATTCATTCAAAAACTGGGTGTTATGGATTATTTGTAGAATGACCTAAGAAGAATGTTTAGTTGTTCAAAGTACGTTACAACTATAATACTACCACTTAAAATAGGATATTTTATTTCTATTAATTTGAAATGATTATATTTCTATTAATAAGAAAAATATAGTATATGAACACAGATTAATAACAGATATTAAACTATGTTGGATATTAAAAAAAAATAGTACACTCGCCAGATGCGAAGTAGGCATGAACGCTTGCAATACAAGTAGTATCAGGTTGCCATCCTTACTAATAACGTAGAAAATCCTTAGGAGTTTACTGTTAACTTCAGTGATACAGGAAGTGCGGTCTTCTGTAGAGTCAGACTGCTTATTAAAAGAAATCTGCGTTCTACCAGAACCAGTACTAGCCCAATGGATAATAAATCAGCATTTTGACCAACTGGTCCCCGGTTCGAATCCCGGCATGTATCACTAAATTCGTGTTTTCGGATTACCTATTTGCAATTATCACAAAACGTCCAAGAATATAATTTTTATATATTCATTATTTTTATTTATATTTCGAAAGATATCTGCCTTAACCTAAAAAAATCTGGTTTTCCCTGGCGATCGTGGAGATCTGACGATAGTCGCTCCATATAAAAAATCCTCGCCGATCCTAATGAAGAATTAAGAAATGAGCTGTCTGGATTATACTTCATATGGTAAAACATAAACAAGAATTATACACGAAAAAGTGGTACTATAAGCACTAAATCGAAATTATTTTTATCGATATCGATATTTACCATTAAGCGATCGCTACCGCATCCATTTTCAAAATCATAGTGGTGATCTTGGGAATTCCCTCAAAATCTAAAATATTTGTTTATGTAAAATATTTGTTTAGTCTAGCTGTAGCTTCGTTGTGTGCGTGGGCACGTGACCACTAGTATCGTACGTATTGAAACAATTAATTTGTTTTGCTGTGGATTAGGCAATTGTCAGCCATTGTTATACTATGCAGTATGGTTAAATATTGCATGGAGTAGTCGCGGAATATGATTCGATTGCATCAGTACTCGATCACTGAATTAATTTCTGATGTATTAATCATTATCACACCATTTTAATTTCTTTTATATGAAAGCAAATAAAATAATACTTGCATGTGAAAGGTAACTCAATATTTTTGCAAACTAGAAGTGGTCGACCTTTTTTGCATGACATAACTGCACAGTTTGGCATTTTTAGTGTAACACTTTATGATGTTACCTGAGCGATAACGATTACAAGACCGTTAGAGAATCGATTACGCACAAAGTATTTATGCGCGTAATGGATCACAATATCTTGTACCATGACAGAGGGGAATGATCCTACGAGGCTGGTCCTTTAGTAACATGTCTCTGCATACAAAACATTTAATCGTCTCTCATTCATTACGTTCATCGGCTTGTTCATCTTATTACTCAATCCGCTTCTAATTTCACTTACTTTGGCAGGGGTCGCTAACGAGACGAGCACGCTTCGGGCACATGGCCCTCTCTGTAGATTGGCAGGGGCTGCGGACGGCGTAAGTAAGAAAGTTTTTCGACATCTATATTTAGAGATATTTAGGAATCTTAGAATGTTTAATCGGCGTACTTCTAAACATTTAACACGTCTTGTGGATTCTAATTTTACAATTCCTGAGAATTAGGTACAATATACATTTAAACTTTCCTCTCAAAAATCTCAAAATAAAATCTCTTTCCACTAAGAGCGTAGTAATTATTTTTGTACATACGACGTCATCGGGGCTCATAGTGTTACGTGACTTACTGTTTTCCGAACCGTATTTAAAATATATATTTTATTGAAGTAAAACTTTTTCACGCACGCTTGACTTGGGGAGTAAGCTGGAGAATGCGTGACGAGAGCGTTACGATAAGTTTGATCGGGCGACACGCAGGAACACAATAACCCTCTAGGGAGTTGTTATTTGGTTGCGGTTTTCTGTGAGGTGGAGGTACTTTGATGCGCCCTACCTATCTTAAAACATTTAGACCAAGACAAACAGACATGTCCATGCACACAAATGTTTGTCTTGGGTGGGAATCGAGTCCCGAGCGTTCGGTGTCATAGTCGTGTCATTCACGACTGAGCCACCGAGCTAGTCAAATATGTGTACTTAATATGTTCTCAACTATTAAATAGTGCTTTTAGGGAAAAAAATAAGTATGAGCATTATAGTAAACATTTGTAAATTTTAGAAACCTGTTATTTAGCCAAATATGTTAGATTAGCTGACCATTATAGTGGTTCTCTATCAGATCACCGCCGTACCCGTACCATTTTTAAAGTAAAACTTCTTTACGCACGCTTAACTTGGGGAGTAAGCTGGTGAATGCGTGACAAGAGCGTTACGAAAAGTGTGATCGGGCGAGGAGAATGGAAGTTAAGATGGAGATATAAGTTAGTGAAGATAGAAAGAGAGAGAGTTGTGTTTCGTATATATATTACAATAGGGGCAAGAGAGAGAGGTGCGAGTACGAAGGGGGGAGGCGAATGGAAGTTGAGAGAGAGATATAAGTTGGTGACTTTTGGAAACCACTATAATAATGTGAATCGGAAAAAGTGCTTCTAAGCGCTAACGTTCAATAAAGTTTATGAAGAAGAGGAAGAAAATGATGAAGAAGAAGAACGAAGTGAAATTTCCAGTCAGTACACTCTCCGTGCGTGCTGCGTGCGTCGCCCCGTCTGTCGCTAGCGCGAAGGATATTAAATTGCCTATTGTCTGTAAGTTTTACTTCAGTCGTGTGGTCTAAATCACACTCGCTTTTTTTGTCTCTGCTACTTGCTTTGATGTTGTTAACTTATCTTTAGGAAAAAGTGAGGCGAGGTTAATCTATCTAAGAAAATTAGTATCTAGGACCACTAATTGCACTATTTACAAAAAAAAAAAAAGTACATGTCTATACCCTCGTTACGTTATTTTTTGGCCAAAAAATAAACTACCTTAATTAATTTCCTCACGAACGACCAGTTTTTCATATAATTTCCATACATTTGCAGTGTTTTTATTTTAATATTTATAGTACGTATTATTAGGTACCATTTGGATTTGGGACTATCAAGTCGCTGATAATATCTGGTAAACAAGCTTGAGTTTTTTTGTAAAGCTTATAACAACTCGAAATAAATTTACTTAACTATAAGTTTACAAGGTTATTTTGACTTTAGCTGACCATTAGAAGTTGAATTTATATTGGTAATAAGTCATTCTTTCTAACCAAATAACAAAACTCGCTTCTCCATGCTAATTAGTCAAAAATTAAGGGTTACTTTATTCCTATCATGTACTTCATTCTTTTTGCTATGTTTTGGTGTAATTGTATAAACTTTAATCATTTCGATACCTGGGTTGACGTTAGGAATTCATAATAATTAATGTAGATGTTCGATTAACATTAGTGAGCCCCTTTTCAGATTGTTTTTTACATTGGTCTGGTGCATATTGGTTTAAGTACATAATGTTTATAGTAGTTATTGGAATTGAACAATTGTATCAAAAACCCTTTGCTTTGGTGATTGTCAATTGTAGTGTTCTGTATGCTAAATATGTATAAAGTAGAATACACTATAGGATAGTAGACACTAACTTCTTAGAATACACACACAGTACAGATCCCGTAACATAAAAAGGCTGCTGGCGATGTTACTGCGCAGTGTGCGATTTATCGATGAAATTGGTAGCATGAAGGGGGTGCGATGGGTGAACCTTCCTCACAAATTTCTATACGGGCCTGCTATTGTTTCATCAGTCTACCCTTGCTTTCACTCATAGTCTATGTTTTGTTTGCTCCCAATGTACCACCACCCATCACATAACCTTTACTCATCCCACTGCAGGGATACGGGTCTCCCTTCATCCGGGTTTAGAGCATACTCCATCATTGGCGGAAGGCAGTGTTTTCAATTTGCCCGAGAGCCACTGACTTAGCTTAACGACTGTCATCTATCGACAACAGCTGGGACCGTCGACTAAACATGCCCTCCGAATCATGGAGAAACACGAGGTAGGTAAACCTATCCATAGACAGGTTGCCTTTTTAGCTTGTTTATTCTGTCTGTTCAGTTAGAATGACACTCGCCATCTACTTCTCAAAATACAGGCTCTCAAAGTACAGTCGCGCACAAAACTTCTTTTACATGATGGTCCTTAATAAGGAAGGAAAGAAATATAGTGTATTCTGTTTACTATTTTATGAAGAAAGAAGCTGATAGCTGTGCTGTATAGAATTTAAAATAATGCTAAAACAGACTGCGGCAGCTACAAAAACTTTGCAGAGAACAATGAAACGGATTGTAAAAATGTTTGACGTTTTGTTATTCTATTAAGCGATCTGACAGCAGCGACATTGCAGCAATGCTGCAATAAATGACATTCGTATTCTGATAAATTGTTTTGACATCTGTATAGCAGTGACAGAAGTTTTTAAGGAGTTTATTTGCAGTTTTGCTAACATTAGTCTCAAGCAACTTTTGCGAAGAGAAATTCATATCCTGAAGCGGTGATTTATATTATTGTTTTGTTTTGGGAGGTGTTTGTAGGAATATATGATTAAGTAAAGCTTCTTTTCACTTAGAATTACCTCCACACCAGCAATCAAGGGCAATCGGGTGTGAAACTATACTAGTCAACATTAAGTGAAATCCAATTTATTAAATTGAAATATGGTGTAAAGAATTTACATGACAGGAGTAAAGAAGTTCATTTGCAGGATATGCACAGTTGCAGTGCAGGCAATTTTAATAGGATACACATAGTGGCACTGCACTATTCCTGCAAGACTCAAATGACAAGCGTAAACACGCAGCTGCAAGTTTTTAATAGAACTGGCCTACAGAATTGCTTGTGGTATTTCGACACTCCAGAGAAAAGCAACAGGATATAGCATCCATCAAGAACGGGCATTGACAACTTCGACCAAGGCCTTATAAAAAGAATTATCCACAATTTTCATGTCATCGAAAATGAACTGCCGACTTTGGGAAAATTGCTTTACAGAGTGACATAAATTTCCAAGGATCTGAAACAAGTCTAAGGCGAATTATAAAATTGTTACATTTCACATGGAAAACAATAATTTAGTATTTTTGGGCGCGACAGTACCCATGTGCATACACAACCCCTCCAGTGTCCTTCAGCGGCCTTTTTACGTGATGGGATCTGTATTTGAATTGAATTTCTAATTAAATAATCGGTTTTGGCTTGATGTATAGAATGCCCATATCTAATGGGTATATATATATATCTTCACGCCAAGTGAATGTCACAGAAGCGAGTGAAGTATGCAAGGACCGCGTCTTATGGCGCTCGGTTCTCTTTGCCTATCCCGCAAGGGACTTGGCGTGAAGATATATATATATATAGTAGTATATAGTATAAATTAATATGTAAATAAAAAAAAATACAACCAGTGTACTTGCTTATAATTTCAAAATTATTAACTGTGAGATGTAATATAGTTTAGATATAATTGCAACTGATATTTTAATCATCATAAAAAGTATCTTTTAATCACTTTATTATCTATTTGTTGAAAGCTATTTTCTCAGTTAACTTTTGTTTCAGATAAAGTATGTCTGATGAAATTGATATTGAGGAACATGACCTGCTCGATGACCCAGCAATCAAGAATATATTTCCAGATTTATCAAAACTCAAACAGGAAATTTTAGATTATTATGAAGAAGGTACTTATTATTATTCTTAATGTGTGCTGGTGTGGAAAATGTGCACATTGTTTAGGGACTTAATGTAGACCTTTGTGTGTCTTTTGGTGTTAAAATATCTTTATTGTATGGTACATTCATAATAAATTACAATGGAAATAAAGCCAGTGTATGGTGGATTTATTCCTTAAAGAGATCCAACGAACCTAGAGCCATGCCATAGATAGAATAATTTACATGAGTGAAAGAACACACATACACCAATTCACTACAACAATATTATAAATCTCTTAATTTATTTTGTTGCTAGTGATTTTACTTGAATGATGTTATCTCTACTGTCAATGCAGCTGTTTGTCCTGCATTATAGCCTGAAATATTTTTATATGAAACATCAGGCAGTATAGTTGCCTACTAGATAAAACTCATTTATTTGCCATTAGGCCCTTATTATGGGCACTTAGACATGTCTTACATTCTTTAAATTAAATCATATTGTATCTTAATAATTTTCCATAGTTTGTTTCATAGTTACTTTTAATCTCTTTTTTTTTAATCTACCAGCATTTTGGAAATGACCATTGGCGAAGAAGGAATGCCAAAAGAAACTTGCCAATATGGGTCTTTTTTTCATTGTTAATATATATTACAATAAATATATTTGAGTGTACATATAGTGAAATCAAGTGGCACAATTAAAGATATATTAATGCATGTGCTGAATTATTTCCAAACATCTCTGTCTGTTAGATATTCGTCGATTCTATAATAACCCTTCTTGCACAGAATCTTTTGAACATATTGTCAGGCAAGGGTAGAACTGTTTCAGGTAATTTATTATAGAATCCAATACAATTTACAATAAAAGATCTACTAGTCTTAGCAGGGTGATGTATGTAATATATGCAATATATTCCTGCTTCTAAGATTTTCACTAAATTTTGAAAATGGCCAGCGTCGGACTGGCCATATAGTCAAGGTGGCATTTGCCAGCCGGGCCCCAGCCTTCGCGGGCCCCCCACGGGCCTGGCTTGCGGCAACCGTAGGATAGCGCGCAGGCTAGGTCCCAGCTCTTGCGACCTAAATGTAACTAAAACTAGATCAGATAGTTCGTTCATATAATTAGAGAGAAATGGAATGGTTGAAACTTGAACCGGAGCAAGCCACCTCCTGAAAGTAGTTATGATTTTTTTGCTGAACTGCAATAACTTTTGATCGAATCAACTTATTTAGACGTGTATCATTATAGCGTAATGCATTACATTTTACATTGTTTCATATTCTATTCTATTTCTGTCTACAAAGTCATTATTAACACAGCTATAGTTAAAATAAATTTGTAAAAAAAATTTGGAAAAATTCATCTGCAACGAAGATTTAATGAAAGATGCCGCTTGTTTGGACCCGAAAAACTTCAAGAAAGACAACGAAAATGGGATTCCTAATGACGCACTAAAAAGTCTGTCGTATCAATTGCAAATGTCGATCGAGAGTTGCTGTCAAAAGAACTGGAATCTTTTGCAAATAATTTTCATGAACTGTCTAAAACTCTTTGGGGTGAGCTCATTTCTTCTAGGCAACATAAGCAAGACTCAGATTCACACAGTGAAGAAGAAGACGACGAAGATGTCTTAGACCAAACAACAAAGGACGCCATGTGTTTTTTCAGAAGTGGTTTGGACGTCTGTCAAAGTTGCATACCATACCATGCGCATGTAAACTTTTATCACAGTATAACATGCATGGATATCGGCATATACATCACCTTATAAGTTGCATATTGTGTAATTCTCAGAATTTCATTCACGCAAGTGACTTCTGAGAGACGATTTTCAGCGTTGAAGCGCATTAAAACGAGACTTCGCTCTCTACTGGGGCAAGCACTGTTGGATTCGTTGATTATATTAAACACAGGATCAGATCTAATCAAGGATGACGAGAACAGCAGCTTTTACGATCGAGTCATTAACTGCAGAGCTGAAAGTTCTCCTCTTTTAAAAAAAAATAATGACTGTCTAGCTTTATATATTATTTGTTATACTTATTATTTTATTATTGATTGAGATATCCAACAGCTTATATTTAATATATCTATCTATAACATCACGCCAAATCCCTTGCGGGGTAGGCAGAGAGAACCGAGCGCCACGTGTCTGGATCCTTACATATCTCACTCGCTTTTTCTTCACTTCACATCGCTTTTAATATTCATTGCTCTTCTCATGCACGCTCGCTGGTTTCTAGGGCTCCTGACATCACCTTCTAATAGAACATGACCATTTTGGTCATGGTAGGAAGGTCTTGGCCTTCCCCGGCTCCTACATCCTTCCACTTTTGCATTGTATATCTGCTTCGTCATTCTTTCATCTTGCATTCTTTCTACATGTCTGAACCATCGGAGCATGCCTCTTCTTATTTTAACACAGACGCTCTCTTTCAGACCAACTCTGTTTCTAACATCATCATTGCGAATACGGTCTATAAGCCTTACGCCACAAATTTTGCGCAGCGCTCGCATTTCGACCGCGTTTATTCTACTTTCATGCTCTTTCTGCCATACCCAGCTCTCGCTTCCATAAGTTAGCGTTGGGACCAACACTGCATTGTGTACAGCGAGTTGTGGCTCAGGATTTTACTGCCCAGAAGTTTTCCAAACGCTCCATTCACACTATTCCCATCACTCACTCGTCTTTCCACAAGATATATAAACTCATTCACTTGTTCCAACACTTCATCATTAATCGTAATCCTTACATTAGTCCTGGATTCTTTTCTTTCAAATACCATTACCTTTGTTTTCTTCGCATTCAGTAGTTACCCTTTCTCCATACACTCGTCTTTCATCGTTGTGACCAGTGTTTGCAGTTCAGATGGTGTATCTGCTAATAGCACGGCATCGTCTGCATACCGCAGACAGTTCACCACTAGGTCACCCGTGCGCAATCCCACATTCGTTGACTTATTCTCTGCAGACTATCGAGATACAGGATAAACAGCCTAGCAGATAGCATGCAACCCTGTTTAACACCAATTCTGACATCAAACCAGGTTGACATGCCACCATCTATCCGCACACATGCTGAGCCAGCACGGAGCAGTGAACCGTCAATCCCGTATCTCGGCAATATGTCCCACAGTTCCTTTCGCACAACCCTATCAAAGGCTTTCTCAAGATCCACAAAACCGCAGAAAACCTTTTGGCTATGGCCAGATGCTTCTCTACGATATTGCGGAGCGAGAAAACTTGATCCGTACATCCCCTTCCATTTCGGAAACCTCCTTGTGCGTCCCACAGCATTTCATCGGATTTCACCCTCATTCTCCTTTCAGTCACCTTTCCATATACTTTAGCTGCTAAGCTCATCAAACTGATGGCCCTATAGCTGGCGCAGTCCATGCGTGACCCCTTGCCTTTATACAAGGGCACGATGACTGCGCGTCTCCAGTCCATTGGGACTCTTCCAGTTCTCCAGCATAGGTTGCATAAGTACCAGAAGGCGTCCCGGACGTAAGTGCCACCTAATTTGATCATCTCAGCTGTGATCAGATCAATTCCCGCTGATTTTCCATTTTTCAAGCTTCGTATCGACCATTCGATATCATCCATAGTTATGCCTTCGTCGGACGCCGTCAACGTGGAGTAAGCATCCGACTCACTCTCATTGTCAGCGTCCGAGGCATAGTCATACATTTCTTCAAAATATTCACTCCATCGTTCTAACACTTCCTGAGTGTTCGCAAGAATGATACCAGCTTTAGACTTTAACTTATCCATTCTGGATGCCGACGAACCACTCCGAGACTTCTTTACCTCTCTCCAAAAGAGTTTGGTATTTGCCTCGAAGTTTTTCGTCAGCCTCTCTTCCTCATTCATAATTTGTCTTTCACGCTTCTCTTTCACTAAAGCCTTGGTTTCATTCTTGCATAGATGGTACATTTCTTTCTTCTTTTCTCTCATATTTTCATTTAAGGGCAAAGATGATACGTAATCCAGCCACGCTTTTCTCTTTCTTGCTACGGAGGATTCAACCTCCGCATCCCACTAGGCATCTCCTTTCGCTGTTTTACGTCTCTTTGCACATCTACAAGCTTCTTTTGCACTATCCACCATACTTTCTTTCAAAACTTTCCAACAATCATCCACATCTGAGTCGGAGAGGCTTGCATTTGCAAGTCTCTCACTTACTAGATGCACATACATTCTCCTTACACTTTCATCTTGCAATTTTTCGCTCATTATCCTTTCATTATCTCCGAAAGGGATACGCACTCGCCAGTGCCTCCACTTCCTAAAAAGGCCCACAAAGCGGCTTACCACCAGGTAGTGGTCCGTCTCAAGAGTGGGGCCTCTAAAGGCTCTTGTATCCATTATACATTTCGGAGACGTCTATCTATTAAAATCAAATCAATCACACTGTTTTGGTCATTCCTTCTCCATGTATACGTGTGAATATCCGTATGATGAAATAAAGTATTCGACACGAGGAGGTTTCGTTCCATACATAAATCTAGTATTGACTTACCTGCTTCGTTCACTCTCTTATCTCCATACGGACCAAGAGCAGCTTCATAGCTGTATCGCTTGGTCCCAACCCATCCATTCAAATCTCCACACATAATCACTCTTTCATTCCCTTCAGCTAAGTCCAGAACATCCCTCACAGACTCCCAAAACTTCTCCAGTTCTTGAGCACACGCTGAGCTTACTGAGCGTATGCTGCAACCAGAAATACTCGCGAGATGCCCAGTTTAATACGAACCCAGAGAAGTCTAGCCCCTAGCAAACAGTAATCTCTTACACCAGTGGCTAAGCGAGAGGAGAGTACGACACCTACACCAGCACTGGCATGATCGTCCCGGTCTACCCCAGGCCATAGGGCCATCATCCCATATTTAATATACATGTTTGAATTGTGTTATATATAATACAAAGGCCAATAATAGGACATCATTGCAAAAGTAACCAAGCACTCAAAGGTTGCTATTTTATGTAAGTGTAATTTAAAAACAATATTTAAAGGTGTAGTAGGTAATGTTCATATGTATTAAAAATAGGAAAAAAAAATAACCTACAGCCCATTAATGGTAGAGGAGAGACTATATAATTAATATCAGTCTCTTGTGTCTAACAATTTACAAAGAACGGATTTCTTAAATGTGTGTTTAATACGAGTATAGGTAATTCATAACTATTGGAATATCTATCAGGTTACTATACCTTGACCTTGAACTGAGCTCGGGTTATATGAAACTCGCCTATTGAGCAGTCAGAACCATACATTTCGCGGTTTTCCCATACATTTCGCGGTCGTATGCGACCACCCGGGTTTCGAAGGGTTAAGGGAAGTCATTTTATACTGGTAGTGGGTAACCTGATGTGCTATTGTCCGTACCTAATAATTTATTACATCGTTGATAATTAATTTTTATAATTTGTTTATCTCAATTTGTATATCTCAGTATTTTCCGATAGTATCCCATCTATCATCATCTAGTCTCGGGTCCCGGGCTTGTGGTCAGCCACCCGGGCCCTTCCGGCCCAGTCCGACCCTGACACAACCTATGTTATTATTACTTACACTAATTGGGATGTAAAATGCGTTTTAATCCTCCTGTGATAGTTTTCCTTATAAATTCGTTAAAAATTAAAATTGAGATTCAGTTAGTATACAAAAAGTCACTAAAAATGTTGTTACCTATTTCGTAAATGCTTAATTACATTACAAAATGATGTAAAACAACTGTCAATATGTTTAATAGCATTTTTCAATGATACACAATCAGGTGCACTAATAAAAATACACCTATGTATATAGTATTGTTGGGAGAGTATAGTTGTAGTTGTTCAATTTTTTTACTTCATAGTTATGTTTTCATTTGGTGGTGTTATAAAAAACAATACATATGTATATACCAAATTTTTACTTTCTAACTCTGATAGTCCACAATTACAATCACCATGACATACAAATAGACAGCCATAATGAAATTATGAAGGTTCCTTGTTTACTATGAAACCTTTAAGAGGTAATACTTATTTGACTGTAGTCTCCTGTACTTTCCAATTGTCCCTAAAGAAATATAGTTTTATTTCTTTTACCTTCTTTCTAATAAATATAAAATTAAATTTCAGAACCAGACGATACAGCTTTGACCTTCGAGACTGATTATATGTCAGAGATATACAATCATGAACACAGCAATGTAAATACTTCTCCAAGAGTTTTTGAAGATAAGACTCCAGATGACTTCTTGGACAATTCTCAAGTTAATGAAGTTGATCCACATCACCTTACAACTGAGAAGACACCAGTTCAATTGTTTGACAATAAAATTGCATTAGTGACAAATCATGACAATTGCAATGTCAGTACTAATACTAATGTTTACAAAGATGAGGAACTACTTCCAGACAATGTATCGGACAATTCGCAAGATAATGAAGTAAGACTAAATCACGTTACAACTGAGAAGATTCAAGTTCAATTTTTACATAATAAAATAACATTAACTACAAACCAGAAAAATTACAATATTAGTCCTTCTCTGAATGGTTTAGAAAGTGAGTTTTTGGACAAATTTCAAGTTAGTAATGTAGAGTCATACCATCTTACAACCAAGAAAACTCAAGTTCCATTGTTTGAGAACAAAATTATGTTAGCGACGGCTCATGAAGTTTGCAACCCCAATACTCGTTTAGACCTCTGTGAAGATAATGGTGTGACTCTAGGCAACTTAATGAATAGTTCTCAAGATAGTGAACCACAGCACATTACAACTGAGAAAATTCAAGTTCAATCATTTGCTAATGAAGCTACTTTAGAGACCGAACATGGAGGTAAAAGCGACATTACTTCTTTAAATTGTTTTGAAGAGGAAAGTCCTCCTCTAGACACCTTATTGGAGAATTCTCAAGGTAGTGAAGTAGATCTATTACATTTTACAGAAGAAGTAACACAATTGTCTAATAATAAAATTTTATTAGGGTTAAAACCTGTTCAGCATGTTCAACATAATACAGAATATTATGAAAAAAACTCAAAATTGTATAGTGCTATAGTCAAGGTTGTAGAATATGGTGATTACCTAAACAGTAGTTCACGATATTGTAAAGATTGTCAGATCCTGTTCCCAAAAAAAATTGATTATGATTTTCATTACCAATTAATGCATTTAGTGTCAGAAACGGCTCCAGCAGTTTCATCGGAAGCACCATCAAAAATCCCAGTGACACAATCAATGGTGCCACCAATAACAAGAATGAAAAGAAATTTAAATAAAAAGAAACTTGTTTTGAAAGGAAATGCCACAAAACACAAATGTATGATATGTAATGCTGTCTTTACCCTTAGTTCAAATTTAAGTAGACATAAAAAGAATGTCCACAATATATATCGTTCACAGCAGTCAAAAATTAATAAAAAGAAAAATATACAACAAAACCAAAATGCTAAAACCATGGTTAAAAATAATGAATGTTTTCATTGTAAAAAGATATTTAAGGATCAAAAGTCCCTTATTGAACACATCTACAGTATTCTTCAAAAACCATCGGGTGGTATGATAACTACAGGTAATAAAAATACTATCAATCTGAAATCAGATGATGTATTGATAAAAAAAGATAAAAAAACGCAACCAAAAAACAGTGAGAATCAAGGCAAAAAAGGCAATAATACTGTAATTCAGAAAAATAAAACTTTACAATTAAAGAATATTGGAAAGAATGCTGAAAAGGGAAGCAAACCAAATCGGGTAACGAAAACTAATTCAGAACTTAAGTCTCCCAAAGTTGACCAAGGTGAGACATTCTATAGATGTCATTACTGTAGTTATTATTTTAAGCAAATTCCGTTTTATGCAGCACATGTAAAAAACAAACATCAGTTGGTAAAAGTACCAAAAGTAAAAAAAATAATGTTTAATCCCAAATGTAAGTTTTGTCATTCTGTATATAGCAACGTTCAAACATTTAACACACATTTACATAAGAGACACACAGCAAAAATTAGAGAAAATATAGCAATATCCAAGACTATGAAAATCGAAAATAAAATAAACAACCTAGAAAAGGTCACATCCTCAATTAATAAGAAAACTACTTTGGATGTGTTCAGATGTTGTTATTGCTCCTACTACTATAAAAGTGTTAAATGTTACACAAAACATATAATAAGAAAACACAAAGTTCAAAAAATTCCTAACGCAAAAAAAATTTCGTTTGATCCAAAATGTAAATACTGCCCTAAAATATCGCCGAATATTAGGTCATATAATAAGCATTTATATGGCTCCCATTTCAAAAGGCTACATGAAGTTTTCAAAATTACCTCAAGAGATCAGTCTTCAGTAAAGCATGGAGTAGTAAGAAAAAGCAAAGAAAAAGTAACTAAGATAAAAACATATAATCATAACTTTTACAAAAAACAGTACTCGCTTAAGAATGTAAGATCTGATATTGTGAATAATGATGCCGCGCCTAAATCTAAACGTCTTATACTCAAATCGGCGCTATTTAAATGTAACAAATGCGATATCCACTTTTTATCACTCAACTCAGCAGTAGATCACTCACAACACATGGAATTATTGATTAACTGGAAGTGTGTTATTTGTCATAAAATATTAAAAAAAAATGAGAAGCAGCTTCATGAAAAACAGCATTTGATGTCAAATGTATTTACTGTTTATGAAATATCCGAAACAGACGTTTCAAAAGTCTTATATAAGTGCTCTAAATGTACTATACATTTTGATGAAAATAATTATATGAACCATACCTCTGACTGTACTTTAAAAACACCGCAGTCAGCCTATTGTAAAGTGTGCGACATTTTGGTTACCAAGTCTTCTATAAAATCACACGAAAATAGACATAAATTGTTCAAACCAATTGACTTTCTTATTATAGAGTCAGATTTTATTTTTCATACCGAACGAAATAAACTTAATGGTAATATTCAAAGTACTTTAAAAACAAGTACAGATAACGTTTCAAGTGGAACACCTATTAAACCGTCTGATGTAAGAAAAACAAAAAAGTTGAATTATTTTCTAACACAATCGTACTGTGATACTTGTAAATGTTTTGTGAGTAATTTAGGAGGAACCAGGAAAGTTCACGTACAATCTGCCTGTTCGCACATGTCACGGCATACGTGCTTACAATGTGGACTTACGTTAACTCATAAAGCTATGGTGACACATCAAACTTTGCATTCTATCAAACGGGACTTAAAATTGCAAGACTATACATTTTATAATCTCAGAAGTGGCAAACAGATTAATCCTCCTATACCAAATTACCATAAATGTGAGACATGTAATGTTTATTTTATTTCTAAACTTATCATGAGGAGACATCTTTGTCATGAAAAAGAATATAAGAAATGTCAAATTTGTGAAATTAAGCTTTCCAAGCCAATTTATCATATACATATGGCATTTCATTCATATTCAATGAGAAAAGTGAATACTACACGATTAAAAAATGATAGAAAACCCTCAGAAATGTCAAAAATTTCTGAATCTAGTATACCTACACCAAATAAATTTTTAAAAAGGAGTTTGATACATTTTGTGTATACTTGTAACAACTGTAATACCACTGTTGATACATATGACAAGATGATTGAGCATTGCCAGGAGCACTCTACTAATAAAAGTATTGTACCATATACAAAAGAATGCAAAATGTGTAACTTAAACATTGATTCTAAATGTTACACTGCACATATTAAATTACACCAAACAATAGACAAAATACGCTTTGAAAAACTTAATTATGATTTATTCTATTTTAAACTCGCAAATGATCTTTGGTTACCACACGTGTTTGGATCACGTCCTCAAGAACAAATAGAGGAAGTTGTAAAAAATTCTATATACCGATCTGAACACAGAATCAAAATGAAAATATTGCAAAACGGCGTGTTAGATTATACAATGTACAAATGTCACAAATGTAACTGTATTATTGAATCTGATAATATTTATAAACATACAGATGTGTTGTGTGCAAAACTGCGCAAGTACCCTTGTTCCGCTTGTGGTTTGTCATTTATTTCAGCCTTGTCTCGGATGAATCATGAAAAATATCATGAGCGCCCTGATTTTTTTTCAAAATCATATAGAATAGTGTCATTTAATAACACTGAAGATTCAAATTTACATCCTAGTTCAGTGGAACCACAAGACTTCTATACATTTTATCAATGTAGGAAGTGTAGTGGCATTGTTGATAAATCTCATAGAACTGATCATACATGCACTGAATTGCAGTATGACAACTGTACATATTGTGGATTATTGTTTAATAGAAATGAATACGATCTGCACCTCTCAAAACACAAAATGTTAAGTAGTTTTGTTTCTAAAAATATGAAAGTTATACTATTTGGACAAAATAACTCTGATAGTATTGGGGCTGGTAATAAATCTGAAGCATTCCATGGAATTATATATGATTATAACTTTATGAAATGTGTTCATTGCCAAATATGTGAAAAAGATGCAAAAACAAACCATATTTGTGCTTATGATAATTCTAGAATAAAATGTTCTAAATGTAGTATATATCTTCATTCACATGCACTTGATTCTCACCATAAGAAACACGAGACTGATCCCGATTTTGAAATAGAAAATATGAATTTCATAGATTTCGACCCAAAGGAACTTGCAAATAACAACGAAAAAATTGTAGAATACACGAAATCTAATCATCAGTTGGTGAATAAAGAGTCTGTTGATGAGTCGAAAATTATATCTGGTGAAGCTGAATCAAAAATTTCTCATCCTGTTATTGATAATGTGGACTTGGAAGTACAAAGGACGGCAAAAATATATAAATGCCCATGTGGTCTTCATTTCCTCAGTGAAGTAACAGTTAATACCCATTTAGATCAATGTGGGTCAAAAATAAAACAAGCAAAACAAAATTGTTTCAAGTGTGGTCTATTATTTACTCCCAAAGTGCTTTTCTCTCACGTGCTTAGTCATCATGGCGACATAAAAAATATATTTAAGTTTGATATTATTGATGTGCCCAAAAAGTCGTGATGATGGCTGTTTATTATTTAAGTTTTCTGAATTAATGCATGTGTGTATCTATACAATTATGATATTGTTTGAAAAAAAGTTATATTAAGTTATTTACATATATTTGTATATGTATTAGGTCTCTCCACTATCTTAATAATAAATACAATTTTGTACATAATATGGATTAAATGTAACATTTCTAAGTGCGATTATTTTGTTATTAGTATAAATATAAAGTGAAACTTAATATTTCACCTCTTACTCAAATGTGTAGGCAGGATAACAAATGTCACAAGTTTACAAATAAAACTTATATTCTATAGGCGATTTAAATGCACTGAGCAAAGTGTAGTAGACAAATCCACTAATGATTTTCACAATACAACTCGCAATTTTGTTAAATTGAAAATCAAATGTAACCATTTATATATAAATTTAAGCAGACTAAATGGGTGTTCAGTTCTCTCTGCCTACCCCGCAACAGATTTGACGGGAAGTTATAGTTAGATAGAAATTTAACAATGGTTTATTCATTATTTTTTTTATGTCGGTTTTGACCAAACGTTACTGGGTTAATAGATTCAGATACTAAGAAGTGACTTTAAGTGAAATTCACAGATAATTTGATTTCTCTATTAATTAAGTTTTCTCCATCTATACTATTATCTTTAAAAGCCTTTATAAAAATTAAATAGCTATAAAAATTACAACCGTTTGCTCTACTAAATCATTCTACACAAAAACACTAACACAAAACAAAAATTTCATACATACTGTAAATAAAATTTAATTTAATGTGTATAAACAATGTCAACTAAGGTTCGCTTTACTACTAGGCTTAAATACGACCATGGAAGTTATTGTACTTCTACTAGTACATGTGTACTAACTTGCAAGACTTATAAATAGCTCTCCTTCCATCCATTTCGTCAATGGTGAAGTAAGAGAAATAGATATTTCAAAATTATATGAACAACATTTGTAGTTGGTATTTGGACAAGATTTAGATTTTTTTATGCTACTAAATGCTCGCGCATTGTTTATATAATCCAGTGGTTTATTAATCCTAGCTTTACATAGAACTCCATTGTACGAAGGATGAAAGCTTTTGAATTTAATAAGCAGACATACTTAAAAACATTGTTTGTAATTTAAGTCAGATTATTAGTTGTTAAATAAAAAAATATACTCACATGATTCCTTGCGATGGGTTTGAGACAAATGGGTAAACAACAATTATACAACAAACGAAACTATTTCTCCAAGATACTGATTATTAAAATAGCGTCCTTTATTTATTTCTCAACTCTGACGGGCTATAGTGACTATTGAGTGGTCTTCTAGTAATGTTGAAACTGGCTTATGTACCAATAAATAATACATGTAGTTGGTTGTTGTCGTGAGTGTTTCGGCGTAATCCTCGATCAACTCAAATTGAACCGAATCAAAGATTCCCGCTCATACTTCATTACTTGTAATAGATTTGTTGTTCAGTCGATAAAGTTGATTAATTGTACACGTTCGTACAATTAATCAACTTTATCGTATTTCTTTTAACCCTAGATAGACTTGACAGAAAGAAGCCTTAGACCTTACGGCATGTTACGTATGACGAAGCCGTAAATGTAGATAACTTGTGTACATGTCACTAAACATATAGTACAGGTGGCTTCACCTTTATTTAGGCTAGTACTATCTACTATATCCTGTTTTTAGTTTCCTGTATACTCGTAGATTATGTCTAAAGTATTTAGGTAAGTTTCTCAGATAGCTACTATATACGTATGCCATTCAGTGCCAAACAAAGGAAATCTTGTTCTATTGAAAAAAAAATCTTTGTTTGGCACCGAATGGCGCTGTATATATTGCCTGGAAATATATTAAAAAATGCAATGGTATCTAGCAGACGCCTGTGCTAGGCCCATCTACTAAGACGTAGACGCTACTAAGACAACATTTTATCTATAGATACAACTAGAATACGTAACGATAAAGTACTAGGCAGAGACAGATAAACGCGGTTCGCCTATATTTGTCTCTGCTTAGTACTTTGCATTATGCTATACCTGCATATAGCCTAAACCTTCGATTTTCTGTTTAATTCACTCTAATACTATAAAACAGTGATATTTTTTGTTTTTCTATAACTGGTGTACTAAAATGTTTATGTCACTTACATCACCAACTATAATCTAACATCTAAGTACCAACCCCATTGAATTGTTTTTTTCGTGATTGCCCTCTCGCTTTGTTAGAGACAAACTGCTGTTAATAATTAAGATTATTATATCTGTTTCAATTGAAAAATATTGGTTTTATTCATTATTAAAGAATGTTCGCGGAATGAGTTTCTTTTACAGTTTCACTAAATAATTGTCATTTGAATGTTTTTTCAGGATTATAATAGAGATTTTGTTACACTAAATAGTTAAATTTTAGGTATTCTAGTAGCGACATTCAAATCCATCGTAATAATAAAATGATCTTCATAACACACTCCTATTGTTACATCCATTTCAAAAGCCCATCCGCAACACATTGATCGACGGTTTGTCAATACACAAAGTGTGGAACTCCCTATGCATCCTTACGGCGGCAGATGGCAGTAGAATGCGATCGGTCTTCGGAAGACATCGCCTGCCGACGACGACGATCAAGGGGCAGCAATAGTACGAGATGTTTCGCTGCTACTTGTGACGATTTGGTTTCATACAGAGCTGTACGGATCCTTACGGCTACGACATTTTTAGGCCGCATAAGGATGCGAACGCCTGCGTACGGAGCCAAATTCCACCCCCTAAAGGGTGTAATGTGGTTCATAATTATTTTTTGAATTAAAAATTGAACCGATAAAAAATTGTTTTTTTTAAAGTACTCTAGACTTTTTATGAGAGATAAGAAAGGATTTTTTGAATTTCAACCCAGACAGATATTTTTTCAAGTTAGAGGTTGTGTCTGAAATGGATGGTACTCTGTCTAAAATATCCGACTGGGGGCGGCTTAACTTGGTCGAATTCAACCCCAAGAAGACACAAGTTTGCGCGTTCACCGCTAAGAAAACTCCATTTGCTGTGGTTCCTAAATTCCAGAACACACCTCTTACCGTCACCAAAAGTATTAGGATGCTTGGCGTCGAGATCTCCAGTGATGTGCAATATCGAAATCACCTGGAGGAGAAGGTCAAGCTGGCGTCAAAAAAACTCAACAGGGCTAAGCAGTACTTCAGTGCGGGGCATGTATGTATGTATATCTTCACGCCAAGTCCCTTGCGGGGTAGGCAGAGAGAACCGAGCGCCATAAGACTCGGTCCTTGCATACTTCACTCGCTTCTGTGACATTCATAGCTCTTTTCATGCACGCTCGCCGGTTCCTGGGGCTTCTGACATCACCTTCTGATAAAACACGACCAATTTGGTCATGGTAGGTTAGTCTCGGCCTTCCTCGGCTCCTACATCCTTCCACTTTTGCATTGTATATCTGTTTCGTCATTCTTTCGTCCCGCATTCTTTCTACATGTCCGAACCAACGGAGCATGCCCTTTCTTATCTTAACACCGACACTCTCTTTTAGACCAACTCTTTCTCACGTCTTCATTACGAACGCGGTCAGCAAGCGTTATGCCACAAATTTTGCGCAATGCTCGCATCTCGACCGCATTTATTCTACTTTCATGCTCTCTCTGCCATACCCAGCTCTCACTTCCATAAGTTAGCGTTGGAATTAGCACCGCGTTGTGTACAGCGAGCTGTGCCTTCTGGCTTAGATTTCGGCAGCCTAGAACTTTACCCAACGCTCCATTCACCCTATTCCCGGCACTCACTCGTCTCTCCACATCAGCGGTGTACCTTCCATTGCTGCTAAAAGCACTTCCAAGATATACAATCTCATTCACTTGCTCCAACACTACATCATCAACCATAATCCTAGTGTTCGTTCTGGTTGTCTCTCTTTCAAATACCATTATCTTGGTTTTCTTCGCATTCAATTGTAAGCCTTTCTTCATACAATCATCTTTCATTGTTGTAACTAGTGTTTGCAGTTCGGATGGTGATTCTGCTATTAATGCCGCATCGTCTGCATAAAGCAGGCAGTTGACCACTGAGTCACCCATTCGCATTCCCACATTCATATTTCTTATTCTCTGAAGACAACTGTCCAGATACAGGATGAACAGCCGAGCCGACAGCACGCATCCCTGTCTGACACCAATGTTGACATCAAACCAGGGCGACAAGCTGCCGTCCACCCGCACACATGCTGTACAATCCTCATAAGTGGATTGTACAGCACGGAGTAGGTCACCGTCAACCCCATATCCGGGCATAATGTTCCAGAGATTCTTTCGCACGACTCTATCAAATGCTTTCTCAAAGTCCACAAAACCGCAGAAAACCTTCTGGACCAAAGCCAGATGCTTCTCTACGATGTTGCGGAGTGAAAAAACTTGATCCGTACATCCTCTGCCGCTTCGAAATCCACCCTGTGCTTCCCAAAGCATTCCATCGGATTTCACCCTCATTCTCCTTTCAATGATTTTTCCATACACTTTAGTGTTATATAATAAATATTTTCAGTGCGGGGCAAAGACTTATATAAGTCTCAAGTCAGACCGCACTTGGAGTACTGCAGTCACCTTTGGGCGGGAGCACCTGAATACCAGCTTGGACCGTGTGATTCGATTCAGAGACGAGCTGTGAGAATTGTCGACAATCCTAAGCTTACACACGGTATTGAACCCTTAAGTTTAAGGAGAGACTTTGCCTCCCTTTGTGTGTTCTACCGATTGTACAACGGGTTGTGTTCTGAAGAGTTGTTCGAAATGATGCCGACGGCTACTTTTTATAACCGCACCGCTCGCCGACGGCGGGGAGTTCACCCTCACACACATGAACCGCTATGGTCGCGTACGGTGCGGTTCCAGAGAAGTTTTCTTCCGAGAACACTCAAGCTGTGGAATGAGCTCCCAGCCGAGGTTTTTCCAAGGAACTACAGCATGGAGTTCTTCAAGAAATGCGTGAAGAGCTTTTTAGAGGGTCGGCAACGCATGAGTGACGTCCCTGGTGTTGCAAATGTCCATAGGCTACGGTGACTGTTTAACATCAGGCAGGCCGTATGCTTGATTGCCACCTTAGTGGTATAAAAAAAAAAAAAAAAGAGGTTGAGTGTATACAGTCAGTATCCAATAGTAAATGAAAACCGAACAGATTGCGATGTGTCTTCATTACTACACAAATAAGGATATTTGGTACTTTTACTGACTATTTAATGCTAACTGTACTTACAAACAAGAAGTGAAATAAAAATCAGTAAAACTGCCGAAGTTCTAAAATATATGCTTGCGAAGTCGCGTGGAAAAGCTAGTAATAAATAAATATTTTTGGTCAAATTACACAGCGGTACTATTCAACTGATAAACTTACGTAAATACATTTTTTGTTGTGAATACATATAAAACTTACATAGAAAACATTCAGACCAAGGCAAACAGACCTGTTCATGCACACAAATGTTTGTACTGTGCGAGAATCGAACCCATGAGCATTGGTGTCAAAGTAGCGTTACTAACCACTGCGTCACCGAGCTCGTCAAGCTCGTCGTCATGTTTGTGTAGTTGTTGTGGTTTGATTACCCACAAATGACGCCACATGTTTATTTTTATTACGTGGCATTATCAAATACATAAAAAACCTGTCAAGCAACCCTAAACCAGGCGGAACGATGAGAGCCGACTGCCCTATAAAAAGATAAAAATATATTTTTTTGTTTATTTTTACATTTTTTTTAAACAAATATTATATCTTATTAATTTTTCATAGCTTTAATCTCTCTTTTTAATTTACTAGCATTTCGAAAATGACCATTGTTGAAGAAGAAATGCCAAAATAAACTTCAATATAGGTATATTTTTTTATCGTCAGTTTATATGGGCCGGCAACGCATGAGTGAAACCCCTGGTGTTGCAAATGTCCATAGGCTACGGTGAACATCAGGCAGGCAGGGTATGTGAGTGTTCACACCTATAGTGATATCAAGCGGTACAATTAAAGATATATTAATACATGTCCTGAATCATTTCCAAACATCTCTGTCAGTCAGATATTTATCGATTCTGTAATAACCCTACTTACAGAGAGTATTTTTGATGTGCCTTTTGAACATATTGCCAGGCAAGGACAGAACTGTTTCAGGTAATTTATTATAGAATTAAATAACTTTAATATCAGCCGTTTTTCCACACAACAGTATGCCGTACCACATAACTAGGGAAGTTAGGGCCTGCGGCGCAAACGCAAGCGCGCTTTTTATCTTTTAAATAGGTAACAGCAAGCTGTGTAGCAAGCGCGCTTGGAAACTTAGTGCGTCAATCTAAAAAATGCTTGGGCATTTCATTTTATAATTAAATAAAATTAAAAAAAATAAGTTAAAAAAGATAACTTAGTAAAAATTACCAAAAAAATGTTGAATATTCAAAATTTAATATTTAAAAAAATAAGTTACTTTTTAAAAAATAAACTGAAAAATTTTGATATCGAGTGCTGCGATTACTGCGACGGCCTCGAGGCATCTTGATGAAATTAGAATTAAAAACCCAAAATTTAATATAATTTAATATAATTTAATAAAAGACTAATTTATTAAAAAACTAAAAAAACAAAAAGGAAAAGATGAAAAAAAAATAAAAAAGAGGAAAAAGGAAAATTTAGTACTACCACTGCAAAAGCACTGCTCACAGTAGGGACAAATCTTCTTGGACCGATTTTTCTGGAACAAAACTTCTTTTTTTGAAAAACAAATTTCAACTGGCACAACTACGACATCTAGGCTACACGATCACGAAAAAAGGGGGTTTCAAACTATTTTGGTTTTGGAGAAGTAGAGCGTACAAAATACCGAGAAACTGGAGGTCGACCTCACATATTGCTCGCTTGCTATCGCGCGCTTGCAATTATTGCTATGAATGTAACTGAAATGGACTAAGCTCGCAGTAGCCACATCTGTTAATTGTCTAATTCTTCTAATAGCTGGGCAGGTAGCGTTAATTTTGGCAAGTCATTTCATACCGACCGATATTCGCAACAATAATAGTCCTTCACTAATACATCATTACATGAGTGACTTGATCGTCAGCATAGTAAAATCAAATAAGTAGGTTATCTTCATAGATACGCAACGCGTTCGGTTTGTATGTGTGCGCGCCCGTACCATCCCGTACGTTTGCGTCGTCGCACGCACCGCTGACAGAATTTATCGCTGCTAAAGGTACGCCAGTCGTGGCTACGCCGTGCTTAATATCGCACGCTCCCATGCACGCACCGCCCCGCTGCTCTCCCGCTCGTAATAATTTGTACGTGTACCTACCTACTTTAACTATAAATTCGTAAAGATGGCTAAAAAGTAAAAAGATTTTTTTTGTATTAAATGTGTAATTTTGTTATAAAATCACAAATTTCCTACAGAAAAAAGTACTTTTAATGCCTATCATTTTAGGCTACTGTAAAAATATTAAATTTCCGAATATAAAGATTATAATTTTGATAAGTGTAGTAAATGAAAAAGTAAAAAATAGTTTAGTGTAAAAAAAAATGGGTGGGTGTACTTATGTGTACGCGCGTGAGAAGTTATACTTCTCTGGCATCCTTAAATAACAAATCCCTGGAGGGATGTTGTGTTCATGCGAGTGAGTGACTTTACTACCTCACAGGCAACTGCAGCCAAATAACAATTCCCTGGAGGGTTGTTGTGTTCATGCAAGTGAGTGACGTTACTACCTCACGGAAAACTGCAGTCTTATAACAATTCCCTGGAGGGATGTTGTGTTCATCTGAGTGATGTCACGAGTAAGCTCCTAAGGAGTTGCCGTGTTAGCGGCAGAGGTGGCAATATGCGAGGCATACTTAATGTATTGCAAGCGTAAACAGCTACAGTGACCGCTTTAAATTGGGTGGATCGTATGCTTGTTTGTTCACGCGAGTGAGTGACGTTACCACCCCACAGAAATCTGCAGCCAAATAACAATTCCCTGGACGGTTATTGTGTTCAGGCGAGGGAGTGACATTACTACTTAACGGAAAACTGCAGCCAAATAACAATTCGCTGGACAGATGTTGCGTTCATGCGAGTGAGTGACGTTACTACCTCACGAAAAATATGCTCAAAACTGCAGCCGAATAACAATTCCCTGGAGGATTGTTGTGTTCATGCGAGTGAGTGACGTTAACACCTCACAGAAATCTGCAGCCAAATAACAATTCCCTGGACGGTTGTTGTGTTCAGGCGAGTGAGTGACGTTATATGACTGCAGTTTTCCGTGAGGTAATAACGTCACTCACTTGCATGAACACAATAATCCTACAGGGAATTGTTATTTGGCTGCAGCTTTGAGCATATTTTTCGTAACTTAATGAGCGGTTTAACGGGCAGCTTCAACCTGTTACTTTTGTGTTACAGTAGTATCTTAAAATTTCACTCATCATTTTTTCATAACTCGCCTAAAGGAGTATATAACTTCAATACAATAGTCAGCTCCTGGTCTATGTACAAAAAATAATTAAGAAAAACTTTGTATTATAGATCCCTGATGATTCACCTACAGGGGAAAATTGTTTTGTATATAGAAGACTATGCATTTTTGACGACTGTATAAACTTTAAGCGACATCCCTACGTGTTTAGGCTATTATCCTTCGCTCAGGGGTCGAGTCGGCCTACTTGTTTGATTTTACTATGTCGTCAGTCAGTCTGGTAGTGGGGGAATCGAAAGTTAGAGCATATTGAAATTTTATGAAAAAAATATGCTACGAGTAATTTTATACCATACCAAAATTTGTAAGGTGATTCCTGAGGTTAGTTTTAACTAAAAAATAACCATCAGCTGGAGTGAAGAGAGGGAATTATACGTCAGTCACATATATGAACCATATTAAAAATATTAAAGTATAAAGTCATTTTATACCTTATGAAATTTATACAGCTGAATTTTCATACTTTATAAATAATTAAAAAAATAGTCAACTGTTTTTATAAAGATGGTAAAACCGTCAGTCAACGGCATACACATTACAATCTAGCGAAATTATTAAAACTTTTAAACATTTAATATTCAGAAGGTCATTGGCGCATATACATAAAAGTCTTTTATACTACACCTGGTCGGAAAGTAGGTTGTTACTTGCGTAAGAATGGGTCAGAAAGTTCGTCTTTGTAGCCCTACAAATATGAAGGAAGAAAACGTACATATATTATATATATATATATATTATATATATATATATACATATATTGTTTTTTTTTTTTTAATTTTGGCATTATATTTATAATATCATATCATTATAAAACGTTCCTTCGATATAGTCGTTATGAACCTCAGAGGAAGGATACCTAGAGGTGACAAGCAAATAATAATACCAAGATAGAACGTGATAGATGTATACAGTTCCTCATAAGAAGGAAAGTGACAGATAAAATATTTTTTGTACCTGTCATAGTTTCACTATTTTGTGTTTGCCACAAAAACAAATTCGTGGCAAACAATCATTTCGTTCCTTGGTGTGCAACAAATTGTTTGCATAAATTACTAAATATAAGCGAAATATGGTTTAGCCAGCCGGAGGTCTCAAAAAAAACCAATTATTTTGTAACTAATTTAATATGTTAAAAGTACAATACAAATAAAAATTACGACTAACTTAAAGTAATGAATGGGTCGAAGTATGAAGCCCAAGTGGCCGAGTCCATGACGCGGCGAGCCCGGCTGCCGATGCGAACACGTGCTGCTGTATCAGCGCTTTACTGTATTTGCGCAATATTCATGCATCGGTGCCGTGTGCAATGATATGCCGCGTCGGCGATCTTCATGTGGGACGATTCCGTAACACCTCCGCCCTTAGAAACGCAACTATTTTAAGGCGTTTAGCGAAAATGTTGCGTTCTGTAGTCTATTTGCAGGATTCGGGATGCTGTATACCGGTGTAATTTCTGGAGATTCCTCGAGTTTTGGGTTGTCGTTGGATGTTTCCGGATTCTGTCTTCGTTTCGTATATTTCTTGTATGTCAGGACTGCAACGATTATGGAGATGAAACTCAGGATCACATATAGTGGTAGCGTAGTGTGGTACAGGGATGTTGTGGCGATCACATCTGACTTCATAGTCTTTTGTGATAGGATCTTGTCTTGTATATCTCGTAGGCCTTTCAAGTTTATAGAGTTAAGTGCTATTGTTGGTTGAGATTGAGTTTGGAGCTCTGGATGCGTTGGAATATTGAGTATCTTAACCGGTTGTCCTTCGATTCGATCTTGCGTGTTGTAAATTGTGAATTCGTCTATTTGAACTGAACACTGAGATGGTATAGTGACAAGGTGGCTGCGGTGCAGGGTCCGATACTCATCTCGCTCGCATGTGAGTCTTACTTTGGTTGGCTGGGGTAAAGTAATGATGTAATGCCTGTCGTCTAGCTTCTCCAAAGTTTCTCTGGTGAGCGTTATAGTTGTCTGCTGGCAGGAGTCGTCTAAGGTTTGCTTGGAAATGAGGGTCTGGATACAATCGGAGTCCGATCTTGTTTGCTGGTATGATTTTTCTTGGCATAGGTACCGGGATCTTATCTTCGGGCATTCAGCCTCTATGTACATATACTTTTTACTGTTAGTTGCAAGTAAGGGATAGGGCGGAATCAGGATTTGGTTATGCCGGTTGGGTGCTATAGGTAGTTTATAGAGCTCATAGATTTCTACGGAGAGGATCGGAAATTTAAAAACTATCACTATCTGCCTATTCATAAAGTATGAACCAGCTTGTACAACATTATAATAGTCCCTTAAATCTATGTCTAGTAACTGATTATTATTATATAATCCCTTAAGTTTCCTAATATTCTTACCTAATATATCTACTCTCAACATTGAGTGATGAATGCTTGATGAACGGGTAAATGCTAGTATGTCCTCTATTCTGCGCAATTCACCTGACAGTTCTTCTACGTTATTGGTGATAATGAATAAGGATTGAGCTAACTTAGCATACTTAATGAGGTTACTACCTCTATAGATTTCGTCGTCCAAGAGCATATTTATTGTCTTATTAATATTCTTTTGATTTTCTACTAAACTAACTAACACGCTCGCGTGATGTTTCATCCAATCTTTACTTAAAGAAATATGTGCGTTATAATGGTAATTTTGAATTATTTTGACTTGGTTAGATTTAAGAGATTCGATGGCCTTATTATAATTAATAGCGTCTGCATAGTCTAAGTTTCCGGTTAAACCCTTTATTATTGAACCTAGACCATTAATGAGACCTCTCCGTGAACGGTGGGGTTCCAAACTATTTAATTCAAGCGTTGTTTTGGTTAATTTGTTACCTAAATAGTTTATTTGATTCTCAAATAATGTGTAGGTATCGTTTGGTAATCTATTCTGCAGCTCTACGATCTGATGTCTAACTAGGTTTATATGATCTTCTATATCTTTAAGTTCGACGTATTGTAGAAAGGAATGGTAATGTGTCACCAGTCTAGTCGGTCCCAGTTTAAAGGGTAAAAGCCCCGGTCTGTCTTCTAGGCTGTCAACTTGTATCTCGTGTGCTCCGGTCAGGGTTAACATTAGGAAGAACCTGTAACAATTTTGCTGATTTGGGTATTCTTTTCAGTCTGGCTTTTGCAATGGGACCACGTTTCTTAGTGGTATAGATATGTATCGGTAGGTCTGCTAATACTGTGTATTGTGTATAACGTGGAGCAATTTTTTGTCTATTGGCTAAGGTCTATTCGTTATGAAGACTTGCTGTTGGGGTTCATATTGTATTTCAGGCTCGCGATTTTTATTACGGTTGTCTATTATAGCTGCTCTTTCGATAGAAGTGGACTCGCGTATTAGGTCGTATACTGTTTTCATCCGATCTTTGTGCGTCTGCAAGTACTGTTGCATTAAGTGCCCGGTGACGTCCATGTCTATGGGATCTCGGGGGTTGAAATGTCCGTTTACTAGATCATAGGGACGACATTTAGTAAGACTATGTATAGAACTGTTGTATGCTATTAGAGCATATGGCATTAGGTTAACAACGGGTTCCGTTTTTCGTTGTAAGCTAAGGATACGTAAGTGCTCGAGAAGGGTAGAGTGAAAACGCTCTACATTGCCGTTATCACTAGGCGTATGGGCTAAGGTTTTATGGTGTGTTATTTTATGTAGTCTGACGAACTCTGAGAATATTTGGTTGTTAAATTCAGGACCTTGATCTGTGACAATTGTTAGGGGGAGTCCATGATGTGTACAAAATGTTAAAAGGCCCTGTAGGATGCTGAGAGCTGTACCGTCCCTGAGGAGATACGCTTGCGCGTATTTAGAGAAGACATCTACAATGGTCAGATATTTTTCGTTTTGAGCGGTGTCCATGTGAATTACCTCAAATGGCTTAGATACCGGCGGAACGAGATTAAACTGTGGTCTTATGGGGTTTCTGTCGTATTTAGCTTGACCGCAAATTGTGCACTCACTAATAAATTTTGATATGTGATCTTTCATTTTGGGCCAATAGTAACGTTGGGAGAGAGACAGGAAACACTCGGTGATACCGCGATGATTTGTTTTACCATTGTGGTAATTACTGATTATCTCCTATTGTCTGAGGTATTCTTTCACGTTCTCTATTTCGCTTTTGGATAATACGAGATTCATAGAGGAATTACTGAAACTCTTCTGTATTATAGGTATGATTGTGTACATTGCAAGAGGGTGATTTATTAAGATAGCTGTTTTTACTTTGGGGTTGACATATTCTTTGATGGAATTAATAACTTCCTGTTCAAGGTTGGATTCAGAAAGTTGGACTGAGACACGAGTGTGTGTGTCAAATGGCTTTGACACAACCGGTCGCTTCTTTACGTCACCCACAATAGTCAATATTAATTGCCGGTGAAATTTGTTAAGAGGATCATCAGTAATTGGGATCTCCAATATAGGGTTTTCCTCGCTAGTGTGAGCTGTAGCAGTTGACGAACCTTGTAAAGTTTGTGGTTTCTCCGACGGATTAACGATTAAAGATTCTAATTCTTCAAGTAGTGACTCTAACTCATCGTTGTGAATTTCAACTCTAGATAAGGCATCTGCGTTGGTATTACTTTTGCCTTTTTTGTACACGACTGAGAAGTCGTATTCACTCAGTTTTAGCCTCCATCTTGTGAGACGTGAGTTGGGTTCACGCAGACTCATTAGCCACTGAAGTGGTTTATGGTCTGTCACTACCTTGAATTTCCTCCCAAATAAATACGGTCTGAAATACTTAGTGGCCCACACTATAGCTAATAGCTCTTTTTCTATAGTGCTATAGTTGGTTTCACTTGAATTAAGGGTGCGAGATGCATATGATATGGGCTTGTCGGAACCTATAGGCCCTTGGGATAATATAGCGCCAATCGCGAAGTTACTAGCATCAGTCGTTAAAATGAAGTCCCTTTTGAAGTCGGGATAGCTTAGGATAGGGTCATTTGTTAGCAGACTTTTACAAGTTTCGAAACAGTTAACGTAGTTGGGATTGTCTAATGAGATTTTGTTACCCTTCTTTAGACATTGAGTCATCGGCTTAGAGATTCGGGCGAAATCGGGAATAAATTTTCGGTAATATCCGAGAAGTCCGAGAAACTGTTTAATCTCTTTGGTAGTTTTTGGAATAGGATAGTTAACTATCGCTGAGATTTTGTCTGGGTTGGGCTTTATACCTTCACGAGTTATCACATGTCCTAGGTAAGCCGTTTCGAGCTTCAAGAATTCAGATTTATTCATTTGAATCTTGAAGTTCGATTCTCGTAACCTCTGAAAGACTTTTTCGAGGTTAAGAATGTGTTCTTGTAAGGATGTACTGAAAACAATTATATCATCGAGGTAAACGAGACATATCTCGTTTTGAAGTCCTCTCAACACATTGTCCATCACCCTTTGGAAAGTTGACGGCGCGTTTTTCAGACCCATTGGCATCCTCAAGAACTCAAAATGCCCATGCTCAACGTTAAACGCTGTTTTTGGTATATCCTGAGGGGTCATTTCACATTGGTGAAATCCGGATGCTAGATCGAGGGTTGTGAAATACTGACATTTTCCCAACTTATCGAGTACGTCATTGATGTTGGGAATGGGATACTTGTCGTCAATTGTATTTTCGTTTAACTTACGAAAATCGACGACTATCCTCCACTTTTTTTTTGCCGGATGCATCCATTCTTTTCGGGACTACCCAGATAGGGGAGCAGGCAGACTCGGAAGGTCGTATTATACCTTGATCTAGCATTTTCTGGATTTGCTCCTGGACCTCTTGTCTGTGGATGAAAGGGTACCTATAGCTTTTAGTGTATATGGGAACCTCATCCGTAGTTTTTATGCAGTGCTTAACCTTATTGGTAAAGGTTAAAGGTTCATTGTCTAAATAAAATATGTCGGAGTACTGTGAGCACAGACGGATCAAGTTAGCCTTCTCCTCAGGGTTCAGATGGTCAGTGCGTAATCGAGATAAAACCTCTTGCGTTCGCCCAGATGGTGGGGGTTGTTCTGTGCTGATACATTCAGCATTAAACAATTCTGCTTTTGCGGGTCGGTCTAACGATAGTATTACGTCATGGTCAGATCAATTCTCTATCTCAATTATGCCACGGTTACCCTTGACGGAAGTAACATATTCATGAATTAGGCAATTACATAATATGCAATTTGATCCAACCTGCTTTGTGTGCTTCCGCCACCAATTAGTTCATGCGGCCTAGCGCCGGCCGGCACCCACCCACTACTGTTAGTGCGTGCATCATGCCGACGCTGCCATGGCTGCTCCGGTAGTCTCTGCCTCGGCTGCTGCGGTCGTCCGCCATCTGGAACAGAATCCGCATGCCCCCTCCACCACCGTCGCTGCCACGACTGGCCTGGTCGTCGCTGCGACACGTGTTTCGCCTCTCCACGAGGCATCATCAGGCGTTGTAGACGTTAATCGTAAGAATAACATGCTACAAGTGACAAATCCATCGCAGTGCCGTCCCTTATATTGAATTGAGGGTGGGGGTGGATGGTGTGAGCGAAAAGATATTTAATAGTGGGGAATGGTTTACGTCAGTCTGTTAGTTCATGAGAGTAATTTTAGAATTTTTATGTTTATTAATTTCTAATTGCTCCCTAATATTTAGTTTTAAACCTTTGTCTATGGTGTGTAAAAAAGCACACAAAGCAGGTTGGATCAAATTGCATGTAAGTTTGACTTTCGCAAAATAACGCCTGAATCTATTAACTATTTAATTACATAATACTTGCTCTGGTATATATGCATCACCATCACGCGCGTTAAGAGGGAGTCTAAGTAATTTGGAGGATCTGGCAGGAATTATGCTTTCGTAAAGATTAACGTTTCTTGAGTTGAACATGTGTATAGGATTCGTTGCGCTCTTAGTAGCTAAAGACAAGTCTTTGAGGTCCAGTTTGGCTTCCCATTTGGTAAGTAGGTCTAATCCGATTAACCCATCGAAGTAGTCGTGAAATTTATATACGAACAGCTTAATATTATTTGTGCAATTAAACTCCTGTAAACACGGAATTGTCACAGAGTAGTCGTTCCTAGAGGTGCCATGTACATTTGTTATTTCGAAGGGATCATAATTTAATGGAATATGAGGGTAATATTTTTCCACAGCGTCGGGACAAAGGAAGGACTGATTTGCTCTAGTATCTAATAAAAGCTTAAGAGGGGGGTGAGATATCTGTACATAAGGTAGTTGTCTTTGTGTATGCAGATTTACTTCTATCTTGACTTTCTTGTACGGGCTTTTATCTGAAAATCCTCGTCTTGGCTAGACGAGGGTTGTGGTACGTTGTCCGTCTGTTCGTTATAAGAGAATTCTGGGTCTTGCTCGATACAGGGTGTTTCCTCATATGTGTAATTGGTTCTGTCGTAGTCAGTTTGCTCGGTGTAATTATTATAGTTAGTATAGTCTGCCAAAAAGTAGTTAGGTTCGTAATACATGGGGTAGTAAGTATAGTCAGGCTCATAGTTATAACATTCGTTCAGATTTACATCCCGAGATTTAAAGTAATTATTGGGAGGCAGATTCCCGTACTTGGTCCAATCGTGACCACTAGGTGGTAGCACTTTCGGGGTGTAATGATTAACTCCGCTCATTGGGCGGGGGGACCCGTGTTGTTATTAAAATTTCGGGGTGGCAATCTAAATGTATTACTGTTAGCGTTATAATTTCGCGGTGGTGCTGCGAACATTTGCTGGGTGCGTGAAGGCATGCGGGGTTGATTTGGATAAAATAGTGGTTGAGGCTGCTGTAAATTGAACCCATGCCGAGGTGGGACTTGTGTCATAGGACCAAAGGTAAATGCTTTAGGCATTTGAGGTTGCGGTGTTGGCATTGGTATTTGTACAGGTTTTGGGGCGGATGGCCCCTGGCTATTTTTGGGGAGTCCTTCGTTACGATGCTGAAGGTATATGGTATTCAGCTCTTCCTGGACAAATTCCAATGCTTTCTCCATGCTATCTGGCCTCTTGCACCTTATACGGGACCCTAATGGTTCTTTAAGACCGCGCACAAAAGCTTGCATTGTGAGTTTTTTATATAAGTCTTTTTTGGCAGTTACGGTAGTGGGTACGGTCTCGTGTAAGGTAACATACGTCATAATCGTACTAAATAAAGTCTGACATCGATCATAGAACTCTTGCGGAGAACTATTGCCTTGGATCTGCATGGCTAAATCGTTATACAGAGTGGTCTCATCCCTTTGGTCGCTAAAATTATTAATGAGGGCATTTCTAATACCTATCCAATCAGATGGTATGCCGTTGGAATTTATAGTCATAGCAGCGGGTCCAGTAATTTTATTTAATATATCATTAATTAAGTATAAATTTGTGAGATGGTTATTTTCCGTGCCATAGGCTCCTACAATCTGGTCACATAATTGTATGAACCTCGGTAGTGTGTGAGGATTGCCATCAAAATCCGGCGCCAATCGAAGGGCCTTTAAAATGATATCTGGGTCAACCAAGGCGGATTGTCCGGCTTGTTGACCAGATGGTGGAGTTGCTTGAGCCATCTCTATAAAACTATCGTCTAATTTTATATCTCTATTACTATCAACTAAAATGTCCCTAGCCTGCTTAGATGCAGAGCTACGAGCTGATTTACGGGTATGAAAAATCTTGAAGGATTTATAATGGGGATTATATTAAGGACTTAAAGGAAAGCAACACCACAATAAATCGTAATGTACTTACAGTATCATGATCTCAATACCTGGTTCTTCTTGAATGATATCGATGTCTGGATATCTCCTCGCGGCTCAGCTGGACCCGTAGATATGATGAAGGTCGGCTCGATGAAGGTTTAGGAACCAGCTAGTCACGCGGGACCCGAAGCTGCAATTCCAGCGGATATATAATATGGATTAGCCAGCCGGAGGTCTCAAAAAAAAACCTATTATTTTATAACTAATTTAATATGTTAAAAGTACAATACAATTAAAAATTACGACTAACTTAAAGTAATGAATGGGTCGAAGTATGAAGCCCAAGTGGCCGAGTCCATGACGCGGCGAGCCCGGCTGCCGATGCGAACACGTGCTGCTGTATCAGCGCTTTACTGTATTTGCGCAATATCCATGCATCGGTGCCATGTGCAATGATATGCCGCGTCGGCGATCTTCATGTGGGACGATTCCGTAACAAGCGAAATATTAGTGCATATTTGTGTTCTTTTGCTTGTTTGGGATTGTCTTTTTACTTTAACAATGTTGCGTTGCTGTGTAAAAGGTTGCAAAAGCCTCAGTTCATAGACGTAATAAAAAGTACAGACGGAATCTCGCTGAGAAACAACTGAAGCACCACAATGGCGGCATGTAACTATGTGTGAGTGTCAAGTGGGTTGCTAGATGGAAGAAAATTTCCCATTTCATTAACTAAAAAGAAATAAAAAATTATATGATTCGTTACTGTCTTTGAAACTCGAATTTTATGGACCGTTGTTTTGTAACTTGTGTTGTTTAAAATAAGTATTGATGAAAATAAATTAAACACATGAAATATAACATTACATATTCCTTTTATTATGTAGGACAAACAGATGCATACTTGTTTGAAATAAAAAATGCCCAAACAAATACACCAACTTTAATGACCAGACGAGGCTCTGGCGAAAGAGAGGTAGGGCACGTTAGCCTGACTGGGGAAGTACCTCCTCCTCACAGAAGACGGCAGTCACTCCTCACACTCCTCAAAATGTATACTACATATTACTCTGGATCCAGATGGAATCAAGCCGCATTCTTTTCTGGACTCTCTTATGGTTTGTACACAATCATTCTTCCATGCATCGTTTGACGATGGAAATCTAAAAAATATTAAAGGTATGAATAATAGTTGTTAAAAGAATCATAGGATATAAGTTTATATGTCTGTTTAAACAAAATTAGGTATCTGAATTAAGTAAGAATTACAAGAGAACAAAAGAAAAATGATCTCCCACACATTTACGCTAATTTGGAAATGTGAGTTATAGCAACACCGGTCGATTTATTGTTTTCAAAAATTAATTTAAGTGAAAACGATTAGTTAATCAGAAAAATTACTTTCTTACCTATGAAAAGTAATCCCTTGGCTTTTTTAATTGTACCACTATGGTTCCGACTGCTCTTCACTACGCACGACGTCATTATTATTATTTTTCGACAAGGTTATCACGAGGTGTCGGTGCGTAATGGCGGGCGGTAGACTTACTATGGTGTGAATGTGTGCGTGTCGGCTCGTACGTATAGCGACTGACTTACTATGGAGGTGCTTCAGTGTTTAGTTCAGTAGGCGGTGTCTGCTTTTTTAGGGTTCCGTACCCAAAGGGTAAAACGGAACCCTATTACTTAGGCTCCGCTGTCCGTCCGTCCGTCCGTCCGTCTGTCACCAGGCTGTATCTCATGAACCGTGATAGTTAGACAGTTGAAATTTTCACAGATGATGTATTTCTGTTGCCGCTATAACAACAAATACTAAAAAATGGAATAAAATAAATATTTAAGGGGGCTCCCATACAACAAACGTGATTTTTTCACCGTTTTTATAGATAATGGTACGGAACCCTTCGTGCGCGAGTCCGACTCGCACTTGGCCGATTTTTTATTACGTCTATGCCTCAGTTAGCAAAAATACGAAAACATAACCTTTCATACGTAAGTATAAAGTTTTAATAGTTGTTATCAAATATTTTGCGAAAATTAGATACACATGTAGTTTTTAAATAAATTGTTTGTATAATAACGTAAAAACAATGAAAATATCGGTTTAATTTACAAAAAGTATTTCTAGTAAAATCCGCCTAAATCTTGAAGGTTGTCTGTGGGTAATGCGTCGGCCATTTTCTGTTGTATTTTCAATTTATCAGTATAATGAGCGTTTTAGGGTTACCAGTATGTAGTATGGGAAAACACCCCGAAATTATGGGTAAATTATATGGGTACAAACACCTTTTTTTTTAACGTCTTACTTTTCGTATACTCTTTGTTTATAATTTTTCATCAAAATGTATTTATTTATTTTTAAACTAGCTTATGCCCGCGACTTCGCACGAGTAGATTTTGGAATTTCAGCAGTTTTACTTACTTCTTATTTTTTAGTACAGTCGGCATTAAATAGTAAAAGTATCAAATATCCTTATTTGTGTAGTAATGAAGACATGTCACGGCCTGTTCGGTTTTCATTAACTATTTGATACTGGCTGTATACACTCAAAGCACCTCTTTATTCTGAACATTGCCTATTTTAAAAACATAAGTTTCAAGCCACTTAAAAAAATATCTGTCTGGGTTGAAATTCAAAAAATCTTCCTTATCTCTCATATGCATTACAAAAGGAACCTATTGGTGAGTCAGTGAATTAGACAGGAACTCCATTTCTATTAATCTAGATGAGCGCCTCGTTCAAACACAATTTCAACCCCTTTTTCACCTCACCTCACCTCGCTAAGGGTGGAATTTTTAAAAACGATGAAACCAATTTTTATTTGGATTCTAATAGAGAGTATCTATACAAAGTTTCAAGTCACTAACTTCAAAAAGTTTTCCGCTCTATACAAACTGTCAACCCCCCTTTCAGCCCCTAAAGGTGAAATTTTGAAAAACGCTGAAATTACTTATTTGACGTCTTGATTGAGAGTATATTTACAGTCTAATGCAGCTCACTTTAAAAAATATCAATTTCTTAATAATTCAACTTTTAGTTCAAGAAATACTTTTGACCTCCATTACACCCGAGGTGAAATTTTTGAAACTACTTTTTTGGATTATAATAAAGAGTATCTGTATAAAGTTTCAAGTCACTAACTTGAAATAATTTTTCAACTCCATACAAACTGTCAAGCCCCTCTTCACTCTCGTGAGGTTTATAAAAGTAACCTCTTTGCAAAATTTCAGCTTCTAGTTTCAAGAGTTTGGCTACGGGGTTGATGAGTCAGTGAATTAGCCAGGAACTCCAGTTTTATATAGATAGATATCCGCCTTAGATTGTGATAACACGTCCTGTTTAACCCCCTAAGGGATGAATTTTGAAAAAAAATATTTTACTCGTGTTTCATGCCTTTCAGTAAAGAACCTTCTGCTGAATTTCATTTGAATAACTTCAAAAACGGCAAAGTTTCATACTAACTTTGCGCCCCTGTATAACCCCCTAAGGGATGATTTTTGAGAAAAATATTTTACTCATGTTTCATGCCTTTCAGTAAAGAACCTTCATGCTGAATTTCATTCAAATAACTTCAAAAACGGCAAAGTTTCATACTAAATTTGCACCCCCGTTTTACCCCCATAGGGGATGAATTTCCAAAAATCCTTTCTTAGTGCTCCCCTACGTTATAAAAGGAACCCCTGTGCAGAATTTCAAGTTTCTAACCCTTATAGTTTAGGCCCTGCGTTGATATGTCAGTCAGTCAGCTTCTCCTTTTATATATATAGATAGATAGATTAAAAATGTTAACATGTTTAATCTTAGATGTATGTTTATTTCTTAGATTTCCTAAAGTCGTCAGTGTGCGTAATGCATGGATTTTTGCTACTGGACGACAGAATTGGGAGCCGAGTACAGTCGCATATGTTCCAAACATTTTAAAGACCACTGCTTTCGGAAGAAGTTTATTTGGATAAGTCGTCAGTTTCAATATCCACCATACACATTGGTCGGCAACGCAAGAGTGACACCCCTGGTGTTGCAAATGCCCATAGGCTACAGTAACTGCTTACCATCAGGCAGACCGTATGCTTGTTTGCCACCTTAGTGATATAAAAAAAAACACGTAAGTTAACATTTGTTGACTTGGTTCGTCAACATTTGATTTGTTGACGAACCAAGTGTTCCTCTGGCAATGCAAGCTTGCGCAATCTCAACTGATTTATATTGTTTTTATTTATTTATTTGCACGATACAGTTACATAGTACAAATTATTATGTTCGCCAAACAGTTATAACAGTTTGTTGGCGAGTATACATGCTGATAGGTATTAAAAAAAAATAAGGAACTAAATTAGATGATTTACATGCCTGCCTGTTCGTCTGCTAGTCTGTCTTCGAAAGTTTCACGTACAGACTTGAAATTTTACATAGATACATTTTAGTCGTAGAAGCGTATAATTGAAGTACAAAAACATATGAAAATATTCCAACGACTCCGACAATCCGTAATTGAGTAGTTTCGGGACATATCTTCTAAGGTCTTTTGTTTGAAATAAGAACCCGTACTCCAGTAATGAAGTGAGTATGGGTTGATATGATGTTGATGGGTTGATTATATTTATACAGGTAATTGTGAAAGATACGGAGGGTAGTCGTGTAAGTCAAAGTCAAAATCTTTTTATTCCGTAAAAATGGCTACATTTGTTTGGAATCGTCACAATTTTTTTCCCTACCGTGCAGTTTATGACTAGGTGAGCACTGATAAAAATACTGCCAAAAAACTCAGGCATCCCTCTTTTGGTATCCAAATAAAGGACATTGCCAGTCTTTGTATGGAGTTTGGACCAAGTGCTGCCCAGAATGGATTCATAGTGCAAAATATTCCTTAGCATAACACTAGTTTATAAACCAAAGCGCTTCAAAATATATCCCAGGAATCATAAGAAATTTTTTTTTTTATTAAGAACAATTTATTGTAGGTAATTGAAAGCATTCGTGACAATAAAAATGAACTGTGCAATAATGACATTAAATGAAGTTATTAATTAACTGTTTAGCAATTATTTTAATATTTTTTTATAATAAACTGTGATACAAAAATCATGATTTATTTTCAAATAAAGTACATTTGGACAATATATTATTTCTAACATGCATTCATATTACATTTTAATGTGAAGACTGGTGAAGAGGTTCGTGTGTTCTTGCGAGTAATGTCACCAGGAAGCAGAGGAGATGCTATATTAGCACCGTAGGTGGCAGCGGGAGAGCGATACTTGTATTGTTTGCAGAGGTCTATAGGCTACGGTAACCACTTCATATCAAGCGGGCTGTATGCCTGTTCGTCGCTCGACGTCGTATAAATAGTACAAATCATACATGATAGTCGTAACTGTCACTGTATCTGTGACTGTTGAATATTTTTAATCATCATCATCATAGATTATGATTGTGTCGAGAAAGAGACCAGGGCGCCTAACAACGTCTTGGTGCCTAGCCCACCCTAAAAACCAAACTAAAATAACTAAAATAACGCACAACAACAAATTGTTCTCCGCCCCGAGAAACATGAACAGCAATAGTTTCTTAAGGATTCTAGCCCCCGATCACGGTTGTTTACATCAATTAATATGTAACAATGATATATTTTGGTTGATATATGTCTACTCCTTATGTGCATTCGTAAGAGTTGCACATTATTAAATGGCATATTAGGGCCACCGTCAAGGTGCCATGTATATGTATGATAAAAGACCCATTGTTATGTATATTCGCTGTAATAATAACTTGGCGCGAGTTTTATTTGGTAGGTGTCTACTGCGAATAACATTTATTCCTCATCCGTTAGTACTGGAAATGCAGTAACATTATCCTGCACAACAATAATATTTTCAAAACCTACTCTGTTGCGGTTTAGTCTTCTTTGGTCTACATATTCTGCTAAGTTATTATTAATATTCAGCCGATCTCTAGCTATATTTATGAAATCACGCGCCTGAGGATTGTCTAATATGTCGACGTGGAAGACATTCGTTAAAGCCGCAGCGATTTTAAAGTCTGTAAAAAAGTGGCTCATGCTATATTACAATATTCGTGATGAACGATCTTAAAATCACACTTCAGTCTACCATTTACTACCTCCACAGGCCACCGGCAAATCGTGCACATTCTTGATTTATTTGCCTGAATTGTACTCAGTTGCGTAGATCCCTTTGTTGTGTTTTCTGGCATAATCCCAACATATCCATGGGCCTCTAATACAGGCATAGAGTCACGAAACCGTCTACCCAAGATGAATATATCACCAGAATGCAATAACCAATGTAGTACCCTCTCTGTACCATCTAAAAGGTTATTCAAAATGGCTGAGTCATTTTGAATCGTAGCCTAAGGTCCAGAAATATCTATTATATGCCCATCATAGGTAACAAGTAAAAATGGTTTATGAAGATTACGGTACTTGTGGAGACTGTAAGTGATTTTCTGAAATGTGAAGTTACTACTCTTCTGGAAGAAAGGTTACGTTTACTTCCTCTGCATTTAGCTCAGCATTGCAGTAGTGGGGTATGCGGAACTGCCTTATACAACCTATTATTAGACGTATTTATATATTTTTGAGTGTAAACATCCAAAAGTGTGATTTAAAAATATTTACAGTTCCCAAAACAAATTAAGAACAAAACTTATTATTATTAATTTTCTCGGGGACCGATTTTTTTTTAATATACAATAACGCAAGGAAGTCACAGAAAGTACTCTCACTTCTGGGCAGCACTTGATCCAGACCCTGTCATTCTCCTTTACATATTTTATTAATTACATTATAATTGGATCGACTCACTCCCAGGCATTTTTATCATTAATATAGTCAGATACTTTATAATATGCCCTGCTACACAATTTGGCTTTAATAGTACTTTTAAATTTGTTTATTGACAATTCTCTTATATTGCTGGGAAGTTTGTTATAGAACTGTAGACATTGCCCCATAAAAGAATTACTTATTTTGTGGAGACGGCTTGCATGTAACACAAGATTATGCTTATATCTAGTATTTATGCTATGAGTATCACTCTTTTTACAAAATGAGTCTATGTTCTTATGGACATACAAAAGATTTTCATAGATATATTGCGATGCGACTGTTAAAATATTTATTTCTTTGAATTTTCCTCTGAGGCTCTCCCGGGGACCAAGTTTGTAGATAGCTCTTATGGCTCTCTTTTGCAATTAAAAGATGGTGTAGTTACCCCAAAGAAGAATTCCATATGACATAATACTATGAAAGTAGCTGAAATAAACTATTCTAGCCGTATCAATATCAGTGAGCCGTAATAGTTTTCACTGCATAGGCTGCAGAACTTAGTTTTCCTGATAATTTTTCAATTTGTGGGCCCCATTGTAGTCTGGAGTCAATTGTTATACCCAAGAACACAGTTGTCTCCACAGGGGCTAAATTAGTTCCATTAACATGTATATTGGTAGCCACCTGTCTTACATTAGGTGTTGAGAACTTAATTACTTTAGTCTTTTTATCGTTTAAAAGCAGATTATTAACACTAAACCAATGAATAACTTTAGAGAGAGCATCGTTAACTTCGTCATAATTACCTAACCGTCTATTAATTTTGAATGTCAAAGAGGTATCATCCGCAAACAATACAATCTCATATTTATCTCTTACATAATAAAGTAAGTCATTTATATATACTAAAAATAAGATTGGACCTAGAATTGACCCCTGTGGGACTCCTATAACTACAGGAGACCCCGAAGATCTTTTACCATTAACATCGACCGTCTGTATCCTATTGCCCAGATAAGAAGACAGAAGTTCGATGCCTTGTTCCTGATACCGTAGTGGTGTAATTTTATGACAAGAGTGTCATGGTGCACGCAGTCAAACGCTTTAGACAGATCACAGAAAATTCCCAAGGCATCTTGCGAACCCTCCCATGCCGCGAATATACTTTTAAGCAAATGAATCCCTGCGTATATAGTTGAACAACCTCTCGTAAATCCGAACTGTTTCCTATGAAGCAAATTATGTGCATTGAAATGTCTGAGCAACTGGCTAAGCATTAGTTTTTCAAAAATTTTACTAAGAATGGGCAGTATGGAAACAGGTCGAAAATTCGAAGGGTCCGAACTATCACCAGATTTAAATAATGGAATGATTTTACTATGTTTCATCAAGTCAGGAAATACACCAGATGCCACACAACAATTGAAAATTGTAGCTAAATGTGGAGCGATTGAAATAATAATAGAAGAAATGGTTTTGACAGATAGACCCCACAGATCTTTAGTGTTTTTCATATTTATTGATTTAAAAGCGTTCAAAACATCTTTTGGGCTTACAGCTGAAAATTCAAATATTGTGTCGCATTCTACCACGCTCTGTTTGAGAACCAGTTCAGCAGATATAGAAGAAGACAGAAGTAGATTATTCTATACCAATTATTTCTACCCCGTTAATCAAGTTAATCACGCACACACGGATGCTTTTGTGTCAACACATAAATGTTAATCAAGCATTTTATATTGTCTGAATTTGAAAACTTTTAAATATGTAAAGCTCAATTAAATTATAGTATTGACAGTAGTTTTAATATAATGTTAGTACTAGGCTGTCGATAATACATGCCAATAATGCGTTACAAAATTAAAATTGTCCTATTTTCCAGACCGATTATCCAGGGCTTCCAATAGCGACGGACACTACATTAACACCATGAATATTAAAGCTTACTTTTGAGTTGAGACTGAAAACATTACTGGCTGAGTCACGCAAGAAGAAATTAGCTGTATTAAGGTCAAAAACTAAACGACTGAAATAAAAATGCTGAACTATCTGTCATTATAGATAATTTTTTTTTTTATCATTAGATAGATATCATTATACAAGTTAGAGGAAAAGAGTGAACTAGGGAATTAAGGGACCGTAGCAGTTTACCACCTTTTGAGTACAATATGTGAAAGGATAATCCTGGATCAATTGTAGCTTTAGTTTAAGTCTAATGAAAACCATGATGCGCAACACTTAAATCATCCCTGGCACTAATTCTTTTTTACATGACAATTATTGAAAATTTTTATGCAATATGTTTAAAATTAAGAAGAAATAATCCGCATTTATTCTGTAAAGAAGACTTAACTAAAAACCGTGCATGTAAATGTGACCATGAATATTCGGCGGCTGTTTCATTCTCACGATATTTATACAGGGTATGGCGTAAGTAGTGGTCCATCGTTCAGGATTCGATGAACCAGATAATTAACTATAACAATTAAAAATTTTAACCACTTTTACCCAAGGCTTCCGAAAATATTTCCTTTTAGTCTTTTATTTACGAAGTTACTACCTTTTATTACAAATTTGTTTGTAGTTTCAACAAAAACCATTATTTTTTCATTTTGAATTCTGTTAATTACTGCTGAATACTAGAGCTATCATGATAAATTATGATTTTTATGTAAATTCAGCTCTTTTGAAGAAAAAGTTGGTTCTTCTCTAATTTTACCATCCAAGTTCAAGGGCGATTTTTGTAAAAAAAAACGTACTACATTGTCAGTGCCCATTTATTTAATTATATGCCTACTAAATACAGATTTCAAAATGGTATCATTATAATAGAACATATTATTGAACAAAAAGATAATCAATTTTAATTGAAGAAAAGAAGATTTGCATTAAACTACTTTTTTAAACTTTATTGCGTTAATACTTACGATATTTGCAAAAAAATGCACTACAGTGTCAGTGCTCATTTGTTTTCATTCGAATAACTTCAAAAACGGCAAACTTTCATACTAAATTTGCACCCCCGGTTTACCCCCTTAGGGGATGAATTTCCGAAAATCCTTTCTTAGTGCTCCCCTATGTTATAAAAGAAACCCCTGTGCAAAATTTCTAACCCTTATAGTTTAGGCCCTGCGTTGATATGTCAGTCAGTCAGCTTCTCCTTTTATATATATAGATTATCTTTAAAGTGTTTTTTATCTTTTATCTTATATCTATGCCTATATTTAGTATCATGTCATCGCTTGTATTTTAAAATATATGTCTAAAACAGAAAAATATATAGTTTAATTTATATAACTGCTAGGTTTGACCAATCTCCTATCCTTATTCCAATGATTTCATAGATCTTACTGAAACTAACTCAGGCTTACTATTACTTAATAGATCTATACAGTAACTCGATTTGCGTAAAAAAATACTACGGGTATACGCGTTTGGCAACTCTAGGTATATACTTCCTCTGCGTTATGAACATTTCTAGTAACGATACTCAGAGAAAGTATATACCTAGAGTTGACAAACGCGTACACCCGTAAGGGACGGCAACAAAAGTACATACAATAACAAGGTTACCATTCTGTGGAAAATTTACCCCACTACATAATGCGTTTCGGCAATTTGAAATTTACAATGTACTCAGATAACTGTTTACCATAAGAAACTTGCATAGAATGTGTATTGTGTGCTATAATAATATACTCATAATATGATATTAGCAATGTAAAAAATCGAATAAGTCGATACAGCCATTTCTACACACAAAGTAATAAAAGTTAATATTTACATACGTATGAAAACTACAGTATCTGAATAGAAACATATTTGCACTGTAATATTATTAGAATAGTATTTTTTTACGCAAATCGAGTTACTGTGTAGATCTATTAATTAATAGTAAGCCTGAGTTAGTTTCAGTAAGATCTGTGAAATCATTGGAATAAGGATAGGAGATTGGTCAAACCTAGCAGAGTTATATAAATTAAACAATATATTTTTCTATTTTAGACATATATTTTAAAATACAAACGATGACATAATACTAAATATAGGCATAGATATAAGATAAAAGATAAAAGACACTTTAAAGATAATCTATATATTTATAGACAATTTGTAAATAAAAATATTCGTGCCTTACAAACTAGCATTTATGTTTATTTTTTCATATATTTTTATTCTTGAAATCAATGTTATTAGATCGATTTTTCTACATCGTGTATTTATATAAATATCGTGAGAATGAAACAGTCGTCGAATATTCATGGTCACATTTACATACACGGTTTTTAGTTAAATCTTCTTTACACAATAAATGCGAAAAAAGAATGTAAAAAAGAATTAGTGCCAGGGATGATTTAAGTGTAAATATTAAACAAAGGTAAACAATCTTTGTTTTTAAACATTTTGTATTGCGCATCATGGTTTTCATTAGACTTAAACTAAAGCTACAATTGATCAAGGATTATCCTTTCACATATTGTACCCAAATGGTAGTAAACTGCTACGGTCCCTCCCTAGTTCACTCTTTTCCTCTAACTTGTATAATGATATCTATCATCTATACATCGATTACATTAAAATTCTGTATAATGACAGATAGTTCAGCATTTTTATTTCAAGTCGTTTAGTTTTTGACCTTAATATAGCTAATTTCTTCTTGCGTGACGTAAACTTTAATTTTCATGGTGTTAATGTAGTGTCCGTCGCTATTGGAAGCCCTGGATAATCGGTCTGGAAAATAGGACAATTTTAATTTTTTAACGCATTATTAGCATGTAATATCGACAGCCTAGTACTAACATTATATGAAAACTACTGTCAATACTATAATTTAGTTGAGCTTTACATATTTAAAAGTTTACAAATTCAGACAATATAAAATGCTTGATTAACATTTATGTGTTGACACAAAAGCATGTGTGTGTGCATGATTAACTTGATTAACGTGGTATAAATAATTGGTATAGAATAATCTACACGACTACCCTCCACATCTTTCACAATTACCTGTATAAATATAATCAACCCATCAACATCGTATCAACCCATACTCACTTCATTACTGGAGTACGGGTTCTTATTTCAACCAAAAGACCTTAGAAGATATATCCCGAAACTACTCAGTTACGGATTGTCGGAGTCGTTGGAATATTTTCATATGTTTTAGTACTTCAATTATACGCTTCTACGACTAAAATGTAACTATGTAAAATTTCAAGTCTGTACGTGAAACTTTCTAAGACAGACTAGCAGACGAACAGGCAGGCATGTAAATCATCTAATTTAGTTCCTTATTTTTTTAATACCTATCATCATATATACTCGCCAACAAACTGTTATAGCAGTTTGGCGAACATAATAATTTGTACTATGTAACTGTATCGTGTAAATAAATAAATAAAAACAATATAAATCAGTTGAGAATGCGCATGCTTGCATTGCCAGAGAAACGCCTGGTTCGTCAACAAATCAAATGTTGACGAACCAGGTCAACAAATGTTAACTTACGTGTATGGTGGATGTTGAAACTGACGACTTATCCAAATAAATTTCTTCCGAAAGCAGTGGTCTTTAAAATGTTTGGAACATATGCGACTGTACTCGGCTCCCAATTCTGTCGTCCAGTAGCAAAAATCCATGCATTACGCACACTGACGACTTTAAGAAATCTAAAAAATAAACATACATCTAAGATTAAACAAGTTCACATTTTTAATTTAAAAATACATAAATACATTTTGACGAAAAATTATAAACAAAGCGGTATACAAAAAGTAAGAAGTTAAAAAAAAAGGTGTCTGTACCCATATAATTTACCCATAATTTCGGGGTGTTTTCCCATACTACATACTGGTAACCCTAAAATGCTCATTATACCGATAAATTGAAAATACAACAGAAAATGGCTGACGCATTACCCACAGACAACCTTCAAGATTTAGGCGGTTTTTACTAGAAATACTTTTTGTAAATTAAACCGATATTTTCATTGTTTAACGTTATTATACAAACTATTTATTTAAAAACAACATGTGTATCTAATTTTCGCAAAATATTTGATAACAACTATTAAAACTTTATACTTACGTATGAATGGTTATGTTTTCGTATTTTTACTAACTGAGGCTTTTGCAGCCTTTTACACAGCAACGTACTATTGTTAAAGTATAAAGACAATCCCAAAAAAGCAAACACAAATATGCACTACATAATATTTCCCTTATATTTAGTAATTTATGCAAAAAAATTGTTGTACTACAAGGAACGAAATTATTGTTTGCCACGAATTTGTTTTTGTGGCAAACACAAAATAGTGAAACTATGACAGGGACAAAAAATATTTTATCTGTCTCTTTCCTTCTTATGAGGAACTGTATACATCTATCACGTTCTATCTTGGTATTATTATTTGCTTGTCTCCTCTAGGTATCCTTTCTCTTTGTAACGATAGTATCGCTACTTTTGTGACATGACATGACACTGACATTGACTTGTAATAATAACAATCAACAACACCAGAGTCGTCGTCCACCAATACTTGTTTTTCTAATGATTTTTATTACATACATTACATTGTATTAAATTAAATCTCTTGCTATGATTTGATGGCGCACCACCAACTACTGAAAATCACTGCAGGAACTAACAAAAATGTATTTATATGAAAGGTTTTGTTTGTGGCTCGGCCACTTAAAGCTATCTCGCGTAATAATTTTAGTTTCAATTATACTATTTGTGGTTCCGCTTTTCACTCACTATTATTTGTCGAAGGTAAGAATGTACATTTACATAATCATTTTAAAATAATATTTCTTATAAGTTTTTATCTATTCAATTACAGATAATTAAATGATCAGAGAGTATCAATTGTGCACAAATAACACCATACGGAACATAGCTAACTTTCAGGTAGTTAGCCAAATGGCTGCAGTATGTTATGAGTTGAAGCTATTTCCTTAATCGGGCAGCTTATATGATCTCTTAACCTCTATGAAAATTTTACATACATAGATATCATCACACCTGTCTCCCATTGGGGTAGGCAGAGATAATGGAACGCCAGGTTCAGCGATCTAAACATTCCACACTCATCAACCTCTTCATGCATGCTCTTCGCTTTTGGGTGCTTTTGATTTGGCCCTTTTTCAACACATCACCAATTTGATCTATTTTCGTACACCATATTTCTGTGCAAGATAATCAAAAGAAAGAGTCCTCCGTCTCCCCTATTTCTACCGCCAACCAGCTATATTTATATAGCTGTGTTCGGGTTTGAATGGTGAGATATGGCAGTGAAATTACTGAGTACTGTGACGAAACAGCCTTAGGTCACAAGTTTACTAGCGCGCGAGTAATATCCTGGTGGTGTTGCGAGCGTCAATAGGCTACGGTGACCGCTTACCAACTAATGCGGGCCGCATGCTTATTTGCTAATCTAGTTGTATAAAAAAAAACACCATTTTTTAGTTGATCTAAAGTCTCGCATTTCTGAGTAATAGTTAGTGTTACATGTTTTCTTTTTTTTTTGATACCAAAGTCATCACTTTAAATCTACAATATGCTGTCGAAATGTACTAGCGACGCAATTGCAATACAAATTGGCAGATTGAGTGACGAAAAACAAATTAAGTGCATGTGTTAAGCACAATAGACACTCGGTAAGAAACTGGCGCCATCTGACAAGTGACGAAGCGGGGGAGGTGGGGTGGGGGTTCGGATTAGGAGGGGTTCGAATTAAAGCGACCCTGCTGTACTTTTAAAACAGTTATATACATAGTATCATCTTAATAATTGTTTTTCATATTAGTTTCTAATAAGTTGCATAAAGTGTCGCATTGAAGAGCATACACCCATAGTTTAATTGACTGCTAAGTTTGTGAGGAGTTTGGTGTAATAGAAAGCGGCGAGCGTGCATGAGAAGAGCAATGAATGTTAAAGAAGCGAGTGAGATATGTAAGGATCGAGTCACGTGGCGCTCGGTTCTCTCTGCCTACCCCGCAAGGGATTTGGCGTGAAGTTATAGATAGATAGATTGGTGTAATAAACAGTCAAGTTAACAACAAGAGGGAGACTCATTACATCGCAACCGCTTAGGATATGGAGCCTTTTCACATCTCGTGGGATTTAAATCTGGCGAGTCATATGTTTACTTGTCTCCCATTGCAGTTTCAAAATTGGTATGGATTTCAGCATTCATAGGAGTATATGGACCTTGACGTTACTGCTAAAAGGGTTAGCATCCAGAGAAAAAAAATATCACATGACAATGGATGTACTCATTTATTTGCTATTCAGTATAGAAACTGCTGCAGATTTGGATATCAGTAAAATCTCAATTTCATAAAGTATAAACAAGCCCATCCCAATAACGTATGCGTGCAAGAGCTGCTAAATATACATAATATGTATTGTAAAATAAAATCCAGGAATATTAAATTTTCACATGCTACTAATATGTATACAACACATAACGGGAAAATTTAATATATTACAAAGAGTTACTTTTTACATGAGTGCCAAAAAAGGCTAATATTTTCTCGGTTTATGTTTGTTACAGTATGAGTCTACATTGGGAACTGTAAGTGGTAGCCCCATGCGCCATACGTTGGAAGTTCTTGGTGATTTGTCCACAATAAATATAGCTGATCTTAAGATAAGGATTGAAGAGATGCTGAGGATTAAGGTATTTATACCATACTTACATTGAATTATTTTCAGGAACACCGTTCCTATATGAATTCTATATGTTTGTCTGTGGTGTGTCTGTACGTTTGTCTGTCGCTTTTTTTCGAATATTTGAATTTTGACTTCAGATTCGGATCAGCATAAAAATGTAGAATAGGAATGTTCAGGAACACCGTTCCTATCTCTTAACCCTTCAGACCCGATAGGCGTTACGGCCATAAATCACGAAACCCCGGGTGGTCTCAAGGCCACTTGAAATATGAGCCGGCGGCCCGTCATAAAGCATTGTTTAAATAACGACAGACAGTTGTTTACACTTAGAAGCATTTGCGGCACTTATTTCGATTGTTGAATAGTGTATGTTTGATAATAAAACTTCAAATTACTAATTTGAATGTTTGTATAATTTGTTATAGGCATTTCAAACAGAGCCGATGAAATACTCCTACTTATTTCAGATAAATGAATATAAGTTCAGATCGTGTTATAATTTTTGATTAGCGTCTTTGTATATTTATACGACAATGTACATAGTTTACATAAATCGAAAAATAATAGTACATATTATATATAGAAAATAAACATTCGCATTTGAAAATTGAGTTTGAAAATCGGATTACGAACGACGCGCCGTACTAATTTTTCAAACTTTTCCTATAAAATAGTACATAGGAGCTATATATTTGATTTTTACCTCATTTTATAGATAATCTATTCAGCTACAATACGATATTTATTTATTTTTCGACAATAATAAAATTTTAGACAATTAGACGAAATATTCACGAAGGAAATATGCAATTTGAAAGTACCTACCCGTTACGTAATATATTTTTTTTCTCATATATAAACTCACTAAACCACATTATTGTTGGCATTTCCTATCATAAAACAATATAAACTAACATAAAAAAAATACACAAACATACCTGTTTATACACCGAAAAACATAAAAACACGAAAAACACTCCACAAAAAACTTTTCCGTCAAGGCCCGGCGACGCCGCCGTTAGTACTGACGCTTTGAATTTACAAATTTTTGTTTTTGCCACTAGAGTATCGTGGATTTTTGTTGGCATTACTGGAATGACACGCTACATTATAAAATCAAGTAACAAGCCATTCTAGTCACACAATCGTCACAAATAAAGTTTAAAACTACCTAAAAACCATTGATTTATGACGTTTTGACAGGTGGTCATATATGACCAGTGGGGTTTTACGGTACTAATTTTACTGGTCATATATGACCTGTGGGTCTCTAAGGGTTAAGGAACATGGTCAAAATGGCCGACATATTAAAAAAAAAAAACTTTAATTGTTATATAATTGACGAGCCAGGTGTTCCTCTGGCAATGCAAACTTGCGCATTCTCAACTGGTTTACATTTAATTTGACAGTTATCCCAATATTAACTTGATGAAATCAGCCTACAATACTGCCACCAATGTCTGTAAGAGGGCATATATAAGAGCGGATGCCCAGTGCATTACGCGAGGTGGCACGGAACTAGTGTCGGAATCAAGATCGATAACTGTAGCTACCGACGCCACCAACGATACCCTCCAGTGGTCCCGTTATGCGCGATGTGCATTTTGAACTACAGTTACTCGATGTCCGAAAAGCCAGTGATCCCAGCGAATGTTCTGTCAAAATGTGCAGCGGAGTTGTCCCCGGTGTTGACGTGCCTCTTTTGTCTCTCGTACTCGACCGGTTGTATTCCGGAGGATTGGAGAGAGGCCAATGTGCAGCCGGACCCCAAAAAAGGAGACCCTCCCTTAAACCCGTCCGATAAAATTACCGCCCCATTGCCGTAACAAGACCCAGAAGATCACTACCTAATTAATGATCGTCAGTATGGTTTTAGACCAAAACGATCGAAGGGTGATCTTCTAGCGTATGTGACGTATCTCTGGGGGGAGGCAGATCAATAAACATGACGAATCGGCATTTGATCAGAGTTTGGCATAAAGCACTTGTTTCCAAAATTTCGGCATACGGTCTGCGCCTCCAGCTTTGTAATTGGAATGCCGGTGTTCCACAGGGCTCCGTTCTATCGCTCACCCTCTTTCTTCTTCATATCAATGACCAGCACTTATTAATATTCATTATAGCAATGAATAGCAGATGACAGTACGGTTCATAGGCGCTATTTTGGCCGGCCTGGTGCTGGTCGGACAGAAATCGATGAGAAACGTGAGAGTCTGGTCGTTGAGCTGAATCGGGTTTTAGACTTCATTAGTAAATGGGGTTCCAATAACTTGGTTGAGTTTAATGCCGAGAAAACTCAGATGTGCGCGTTTACAATAAAAATGCCCCCATTCCTTTCCAGTCCCTGTCTTCAGGGTGCGTCCCTCAGTATGCGAGATAGCCTGAATATGCTAGGCATGGATATTCGTTGTGATCTTAACCAACGAAACTACATTGAGAGCCTCATCTCAACAGCTTCAAAAAAACTCGGAATCCTGAACAGGGTGCGCCGCTTCGCGCCGGACCAGTTTTGTCTGCTTTATAAGACTCATGTTCAAGACTGCGTGGAGTATTGACTGCATCTCTGGGACTATTCCGCACAATATCTTCACGAGAGTCTCGATAGGTTGCAGTGACGGGCTATCCGCATAATCTACGACAAAGAGGTCACAAAAATCTAGAACCTCTGCAACTTCGTAGGGAGATTGGTTCGCTAAGTATATTTTACCGCCCTCTCCCTTCCGTCATAGAACCACATGTGCAGGCTTGCGATGTCATCATTCCACTGCTGAGGACATTTCTTCTCGTACTAAAAAGTTCGGCAATTCCTATCTCTGTCGTACTATTAAAAAGTGTTGTACTATAAAAGGCATTCATTTGCCTGCACATGTGTTTCCTCCTTCCTACAATATGGGATCCTTCAATCGAAGCGTGAAGAAACATCTTAGGGGCAGCGCCAACTGACAGGACACTGTAGTCCTTCGTCAGTTGCCGCTGCAATTTGGCTTCCTCTTTTCGCTTACCAACAGACGAAGCGGAGGCACTATGCTCAGCCAATATAAAAAAATTCTTGCTGGCCAGCATGGCAACGTCAACTGACAGGACACTGTAGTCTTTTGTCAGTTGCCGCTGCGACTTGGGCTCTTCCTTTCGCTTACCATCAGGCGATGCGGAACCACTATGTTCAGTGAAATATAAAAAAATAGCTTATTTATTAAAAATAATATTATGCTAATAGCCGACGTAGACGCTCATTATACTTAAAATTGTTAATTAGAACTAACTAAAAGTTCTTAATTTGCGGGGCCTAAATTTTATGATAATCCCTTTGGATTTCACAGTACTATATTTTGTGGTGACAATTTATTACTAAAGCAAACCTCATCGATTAACAAATAAGTCTCTGGAGAAAGAGGTATAACAACTATATTTAACCGACCACTCTCTCTTGCTCTCCTCGCTACAAATACTGCAGCAATATACGACGACACGACTCGGTGGCGCAGTCGTAAATGACGCGACTTTGACACCAACGCTCGTCAGTTCGATTCTCACACAAGATAAACACTTGTGTGCATGAACTGGTCGGTTTGTCTTGATCTGGATGTTTTAAGAGAGGTAGGGCGCATCAAAGCATCCCGTCTGGGGAAGTACCTCCACCTCACGCAAAAACGCAGCCAAATAACAACTACTTACAGGGTTGTTGTGTTCCTGCGTGTGAGCGAGGTCACCAGTAAGCTCCTAAGGAGTTGCTGTGTTAGCAGCAGAGGAGGCATCGCGCGAGTGATACTTAGTTACAAGCGTTCATAGGCTACGGTAACCGCATTACATCAGGTGGGGCGTATGCTTGTATGCCTTCTGACGATGTATAAAAAAACAGTTTCCTGAAGGGTTTCTGTATAGAAAACACAGAAACTATTAGAAAACATGGAAACTATAGATTACATTCAGGTCAGGTCAGGTCGTGCAGGAATCGAACAGCCAATGTTTGGTTTTGAAGTAACCATTGCTAGCCACTCGGCTACTCGGCTCGTTAGTAGTACTTAATTACTACTATTAATTTACTACACACACCAATACTGCTTACTTACTCGTTCAGCACTATATGATGGTTCCTTATTTAGAGTTTAATTGGCAAGCAGTATATATATAAGACTCCGCCGCCAGTAAAAGTAGGTTGTTAAGAAAGAAGAAAAACCTCTCTTTGACAAATGGTTGCAAAACTCTGTTACTAAAAATGATGGAATAGAATATCATAAATATAATAAAAACTAATGAAACTCAATCAAATCAATGGTTCGTTGTCAATTATATTTCGTAATAATTCAAAACTGACTTCAATGAAGTCGAGAAGTCGTAACTGCACAACATTTGCGTGAGACTAATGGAACCCTGAAAGCTTAACAACAAACATAGATTTTCTATACAGACCTAGGCTACTTTTTACCGCGGCAAAATATCTTACTCTCACGGGAAAGTACGTTTTGTTTCCCTTTGACACCGCGGGCGATGCCGCTGATAACAGCTAGGTATATTATAAAGATGAAAGGCGTTCAGAGAATTAACTTATAAATATCCAGTCATACTATTGTCACGTAGTTTTAGCTTTAATTTCTACAATGTTATTTCTAGGCGTCAGTATCGACAGAGTTACGAGAGTTGGAGGCGAGGCGTGGTCGGTTGCAGCGAGAGGCCGCTGCGGCCAGCACGAAGGCTGATGAAGCGAAAGCCGAGCACGCGCGCGCCGCAGCTGAGCTGCAGCGGCTGCGAGTCTCCGCCGACCAAGCCCGCCTCGCTCAACTTGAAGCCATCCGACGGGACTCCCCTGAACTCGCACCTCCAGTTCAAATATTACCTTCGCGATCTCCTCCTGTCTTGACCCCCGTGACTCCATCATCCGAAGTTCATTGCCGCATGTTTTCTTGCTTCGACCATTCCCGTTGTTCTCTAACTTCGGGGTTTCCCGTTTATTTCTATGATCCCGATGTTTACAGTCCTCTGACGGGTGCCGAAGTTGATGGATTCCTTAAAACCACCCTCCGTCAAACGTTAGGCTATAATACTCATCTCACCCGTAATCCTAATGAAGCCTGCATTTATCTCGTTCTCGTAGGCGAGGCGTTTCCGTATGAGAAGAATATTGGGTAAGTTTAATATACATTTGTCAATTTTATCTTATAGGTTATTGGTATTGCACTGATTACATATTATAGTCTTTTTATTTTTCAGCTCAACAACAGAGTCTTACAAGATGTTATTGAATGAAACGGCCATTAAAAATTTACCATACTGGGGTGGTGATGGCCGCAACCATGTTCTGTTGAATCTAGCACGACGTGAGCTGTCTGTGGGGGCTGGCGACGCATTCCGCGGCGCGTCTACCGGCCGAGCGATGATCGCCCAGTCGACGTTCTCGCACTCTCGTTTTCGGCCCGGCTACGACGTGGTGACGCCGCCCGCGCTCGGCCCACCCGGTGGCGACGTCTGGCCGGATTGCGCGCCGATCGCGCCTGCACGACGGAAATATTTACTAAGGTACTTAGTTCTTCACTGTCTCATATTGTCTTCTTCTTCTTCATATCACTTTCTATATATTGAGCAAACTCCTTGACTTTATAAAACAAACATAATTCTAGAATTTACTTACATATTTTTTGATGTGCATTCATAAGCTACGTGTAGTTTTCAGGGTTCACAACCCCCGGTAACGGCGCCTGAGAGAGATCAAGACGAGACGCTGGTTGACTACCTGCAAAAAGCAGCTAATTCAGCACCTTCGCAAGATTCCTTCTTCCTACAATTTGAATGCGATCCGCCCGTGGAAAAGCGTGCTGTGCTTCCTGTAGGAGATTGGGCTCTTTGTGGTACGGACAGATCGCGGCGTGCCGTACTGCGAGACTCTACTTTTGTACTTATATTAGCCCCGGCAGATAGAGCGTATACCTCTACTGCTCTATTACAAGCGCGGCTGTACGAAGCGTTGAGGTCAGGGGCGATTCCAGTTATACTCGGAGGCGATAGAATCCATTTGCCATATGATGAGGTGCTCGATTGGCGGAGAGCGGCCATCGCATTACCGAAGGCACGGATAACCGAGCTGCACTTTCTTCTGCGAGCTACTTCGGACGCAGATCTGCTCGCGTTTCGGAGACAGGGCCGTGTTCTATGGGAGAGATACCTGAGCTCGGTGCAGGCGAGCGTGGACTCGCTGCTGGCCACTGTCCGCACGCGACTAAACATCCCGCCGCGGCCGGCTGTGCCCACGGTGGGCGCCCCCGCTTTCAACGAATCATACGGGCCACCCAAATTAGAGCCACCGGCGGTGGACTCGGAGCAGGATGAAACGCTGGGTCCTCTGGAAGCGCCCTACGCCAGCCCCTCGTACCGCCGTAACTTCTCGCTGGGACTGCTGCACGGGTACGAGGTGTGGAACGACTGGGGCGAGCCGTTCGCACTTTACCCGCAACTACCGTGGGACCCGCCCGTGACGTCGGAGGCGCGTTTCCTGGGTTCGGCGGCGGGCTTTCGTCCGCTGGGCGGCGGCGCAGGCGGCGCGGGCCGCGAATTTGGCGAGGCGCTGGGCGGCGACCGTCCGCGGGAACAGTTTACCGTCGTCATCCTCACGTATGAGCGCGAGGCCGTGCTCGCGGCCGCGCTAGCACGTCTCCGGGGCCTGCCGTACCTCAACAAGGTATTATAATGGATATCCTACTTCCTACTAATATTATAAATGTGAATGTCCGTTTGTTTGTTACGCTTTCACGCGAAAACTACTCGACCAATCATCATGAAACTTTGTACACATATTCTTGGAGGTATCAGAAGTAATATAGGATACTTTTTATTAAAAAATAAATAATATTTTTTATCAATGCGAGCGAAGCCGCGGGTAAAAGCTAGTATTACTATAAAGAAAATAGTGCTGACATTTTCGAAGTGTTGAAAGTTTAAATTTTTTTAGCTGCGCTCGAGAGCCATTAAATATTTTTTCATAAAGCTAAGTACAATCACGAGGTAGACAAATGTGGCAATTCAAATTTCTAGCTAAACCTCTATTTGGGATAGAGTTTACTGTTTACAATGATATTTATACTGCTTTTTGTAAGATTGCTTTTATTAAAATTATATCATATTTTCACTTATCTCAGAAATCTACTCAACAGCTACTGTTCATTGAATAGGACATTGGCTGTGTAATGTAGGGGTCTAAGAATTCGTTTTTTTTTTGTAAAGTGCTCACCAAATCTGTATTAAAACAAAGCAACACTGATTATGAAGAAATCAGTGCACACCTAACAATGCCTAACAACCTAACTGTCGTGATGTTTTAAAAGACGGCATGTATTTGTTTAAATAACGTCTGTAGGCATGCAAGCATACGTTCCACCCGATGTAAAGCAATCTCCGTAGCCTATGAACGCTTGTAATACATTAAGTGTACTACTGCTAACGCAGCAATTCCTTAGGAGCTTACAGGTGGCCTCACTCACTCGCAGGAACGCTCCAGGGTGATGTTATTAGGCTACAATTTTCTATGAGGTGGAGGTACTTTTCCAGATGGATACTTTTTCTGCTTGCATGTCGTTTGCTTACAACATAGAGTTCATTAAGAAAAACGTGAAGGGGTTTTTAGAGAATCAGAAATGCGTCTCTCGTTGCAAGGCTGGGATTACTGCTTAGGCTCAGTTACGTCGTACGCATGTTTGCCAACTTGCAAACAATAAATACTTCGGTACAGCAGTTGGTATTACATATAGCCACAAATTGCTACGCATATTGAACCAAGCACTTAATTTTTTTCTTGACATTTTTCAACGGTACCGTTACACGAAATTGCATTTCTGACGTCACAAATAAACTAAATACTATCTCCCATTTAAGTTCCTCTTAGCGTTACCCTATGTTCTAAACCGATAGGATAGCAGGGTCCGCTACCTAAACCTAAGGATTTGGCGAAGACACTTATTTTTACATGGAGCTTTTGCCATCAGATCTCCACAACCCAGAGGGTAACCAGGTCTTTCTTAGACGTCTTTCGAAATATAATTTCTTGTACGGTCAGGTATCCTCGCTATGTTTTCCTTCACCGCCGAGCAAGTATAATTGCAAATATGTACATAAACCCGAAAACACATAAATTTGTGTTTGTGTTGTTCAATAGGCCGGTTCTCTTCTTCGGGTTCGGGTTCGGATCTTATACATTATACCTAAGTGGAAAGACAATTGCATCCATATACTATTACTTTAAATGAGCGATTGTTGCATATATACGAGTATATGGATATATTACGTGTATATGGGAAACGGCTCTGTCCAAATGATCTCAATTTTTGTATTTAGACAAGATTTTGCTTTGTAAGTTTATCTATATGTATAGATTTCTTTGAGAGAGCTCGATGGCGTCGTTGCGCGTGTCATTCTAAGCGAACACTCTGGTTAAGCAACGTCGACCGCAGCCTGTCTATACATCGGTGTGTCTATATCGAGTTTCTCCGTGTTAAGAGGGCACGATAAGCCGTCGGTCCCGGCTGTTGTCCATAGATGACAATCGTTAAGCTAAGTCAGTGCCTCTCGGGCGGCTTGAAAACACTGATCTCCGCCAATCCGCATTTGACCAGCGTGGAGTATGCTCTAAACCCCTTCGGTTGAATGGAGACCCATATCCTTGCAGTGGAATGATTAAGGGTTGATGAGGTGGGGTAGTTTTCTTTTCTGGAAAAAGGAATTAAAAAAAAAGAAAAAGAAATATGCCGAGCGAAACTCTGTTTTCGAAGTACTTATTCTATTACTACAAAGCTCCACGACTATAAAGCTCCTCGATATGGAGTAAATTGACCAGCACTTGCCCCCGGAGATGTTTTAAGGGCCCCGAATCTCTAAAATACACTCCGAATATTGTCTAATTGCCTGTCTGAACTTCTTGTATAAAAAGATCCCAATGTCAACCGGGATGTGGGTTTCGGTGATATTATCTATAATCTTGGATCTCAATCTCTATAAGTTCACTTCGTTCAGGGAGTATCTCTCTATCATTTTTAGCATAAGAGGGCGCTATATTTGACGATACATTGGTGATCTTTATTACTTCATTTTCAAGGCATTTATGGATAAAGAACCCCACACCGCTCTGGGAGAGATGATCGCTAGCAGAAAAGGTTAGGAAATTCGAGGATCCCTGTCTACCGTTGAATTTCTAGCAGTCTTAAATTTGTCTGTGATATGCATCAATTCTATCATTTCTTCAATCTTATCATTCATCGCCCTTCAAAGTCTCTGTGTTAAACGCGCCAATGCTCATTTTGTGGTGGCAAACTGTCGTTCTGCAGTTCATAGTAGCCTTTCCCTACCATAATCGTGACCTTGACCCCGAATAGTAGGGCTGCCGGATACTGAGTCAGATTTTACATCTTTTGGTGTCCTTTCATTAGGCCTTTTACCCATAAGACACTACGGTAGGCAGGCGGGTTGGCAGCATGTGAAAGCCTCGTTTATAGAACGGCTGCACCGGGTATTGGTAGGATTGGCATTGTCTCTGAACAAAACGCTGAGCCACGTACACAAAAAATATGAACAGCAGTATTTAATGTGGAAATTTGTAAATTTTACAATACATACTGATGGTAAGTTATTAGTTTCACCAGTGTCATTTTTATAGTATTGTTTTTATATAGTTGGACTACACAAGTTGTAATTTATCATTGAAATATGAACAAAGTTCAACAGGACACGGTATGTCAAATTGATAAATCTGATTGCAACCGACTCTTGTGTATTGCTTATTCCGATGTAGTTATGCGTAGCGTTCCTAGTACTCTTGATACAGCAAGTGTAGACTAATCATTAATCTCTAATGGTCATATTGCTAGTGACAACTCATTAGAAACACGCTAAGCAATGAATTCGTGTATTTGTTATGTCTTATACGAGGTCGTAGCATACAACACATTTACTCTTGAGATGTAACTACTTTCACAAATATATTTAATCGCAATGCTTTGCGCTCGCTAGGGTGACTCATTATGTAAATAACCTATAGCAATAGGAATATTTATTGTATAACATGTTTGTGTGTGTTGTATGCATATAATAGTGTGTGTATGTGCAGGTAGTGGTGGTGTGGAACGGCCCAAGCACACCGGGCGCAGTGGTCTCGTGGCCGGAGAGCGGTGCGCCCGTAGCGGTGGTGCGCGCACAACGCAACTCCCTCAACAATCGGTTCCTGCCGTATCACCTCATTGACACCGAGGCTGTGCTTTGCGTCGACGATGACGCACATCTCAGGCACGACGAAATCGTGTTCGCCTTCAGGTATAACCGATAAAAAGTTATATATTTAGTCCATTTCATCGGAAAGTTGTAAATCGGACTTTTCATCGATCGGCCGAAAAATATTCTAGGACGCATAATATATTGGCCACTAAATAAAACTAGATATGAAAAAATATTAAAAAATGTTTGTTACTACAACGCACATGGAACAACTATACAGATCACTAATTACAATATATATTACGGTGGTGGCTTACTATTTTAAGTACACGCGATATCTGCTGGTAAATAGACTACGCTACGGAATAATTTAAACAAAACTTTCTGCCAACATTCAGTGGACTGCTTCATTAGTGTGGTGTTGTTCCACGCGAGCAAAGTTTCCGATTTTAATCGGTCCGATCGCGGAGCTATCGTATGTAACTTGTTCTTCCTATCGTTGATAGATAGTTGATATTTCTATCGTACATAAATCCGGAAACACGAATTTTAGTGGTACTTCACCAGAATTGGAACCGGAGACCAGTCCGTTAATAAGCCGGTTCTTTATCCACGGTGCTATAACTGCTCCGTTGTACGTCTGTTACTTTGACTACGCGCTCTAGTTACTTTGACATAGTTACGTATAATAATACTGGTCTTCGGTTCGAATTTTTCCCTCTAGAAGGTGTAAGTATGAAGGAAGTCGCTCTATGTCAAAAACAATATCTTCGCCAAATTTGTAGGCTTAGGTAAGGGAACTCGCCGATGCCAATAATGGATTGTGAAACGAGATAACGATAGGAAGTACAAGTTACATAAGGTCCATCGCTCCGCGATCGAAGGTAAATTGAGACTATGAGCTGACGGACTGATTAAACAATCGGAATCTTTGCGCGCGTGGAACATCACCAAACTAATGAAGCAGTCCACAGAATGTTAGCAGTAAGTTTAGTTTGTAGTCTATTTACCAGCAGATAGCGCGTGTACTTACTTTGACATTTGACGTATGATAATACGTAACTATGTTAAAGTAACTAGAGCGTGCGCCTTCCGAGTAAGTGGAAAGGATCGTGGATCATCTTTTCTACTAGCGCTGGTTTACGTAGTTTTGCGCTACATGTATGTTTTTTAACTACGCATCGAAGTTAATTTTATCAAGACCATGATTAAATGGAGTGATAAATTTATCCATTGACTTCTGTAAATCAATTCTGCTAAAAACCTGCAGTAAACATAAATACACATTTACGCTTATCATTTGAGTTGTGCTAGACCAGTGCTATGCCTATATACTTATTGTATTAAAATTTCCTACCGTGCAACGGTCGTGCAGAGCGGCACTGCTTCTGTTTCGGCTAATCAGTTAGACAGACTATAACGATTAAATGTGTTCTTCGAAAACCAGATTAAAGTCACGGGCACCGTTGTCCTTGGTTCCCGGCGTGGAGGTATTTCACATTGAAGAGAGGAATTTTCTTGCTCATATGTTTTCATAAACACCCTCCTTTTTTCCTTTCCACCTCCCAAAACAAATATTTTAATTTAAATTACCTCTTTTGAATATTAACTTTACATCGCAAAAGTTGCATAGGATCAGCGTCAGTAAAACTACAAATAAATTTGTTTAAAACTTTTGCGGAAGTTTAAGTTTTAAAGAAGTATACTTGCAGTACGTTATATTAATTTCAAAATAATTTATATTTAGTGTTAGATTAATACTTCTAAATAATTTAAGTGAATTATCATATTTATCAACTAGAGACAGACACCAACTTGGCGGTGAAAGAGAGTTGGGCACATCGTGCTTAATTTGCAGTAGCTCCAATAGATTTATATTATACAAAACCAAGCAACATTTCTATAGCATGACTGTGTTTTTGCGATCCAGTAAAGTCATCAGAAAGCTAAAGATGTTGTAACGATATGCTTAAAACATATACCGTCGTCTCTACTATTTTTATATCATTAAAGTAATGAAGTATAAGTCCCTCTGATGGTAAGTAATTAATAATTTTCCATCAGGGGGGCTTATACTTAAAGTGAAAGAAATTAATTGTATTTTATTTCTGTGTAGGGTTTGGCGTGAGCATCGAGACCGGATCGTCGGATTCCCGGGCCGGTACCATGCGTGGGACCTTAACTTTAATAATGGATTCCTTTACAATTCCAATTACAGGTAATTCTTATGAGTTTTATCCATAATACTAAACTGTAGATTGGAGCCAATAAGAAGGTTTTGACGAGCTCGGTGGCTCAGTCGTGAATATTGCGACTTTGACATCAACGCTCGTGTGTTCGATTCCCACACAAGGCAAACATTTGTGTCCATGAACATGTCTGTTTGTCTTGGTCTGGATGTTTTAAGAGAGGTAGGCTGCATCAAAACAGCCCGCCTGGGGAAGTACTTCCACATCGCAGAAAACCGCAGCCAAATAACAACTCCCTAGAGGCCTAGAGGGTTGTTGTGTTCCTGCGTGAGAGTGAGGTCACCAGTAAGCTCCCAAGGAGTTGCTGTGTAAGCAGCAGAGGAGGCGTCGCGCGAGTGATAATTAATATATCGCAAGCGTTAATAGGCTACGGTACCCGCTTTACATCAGGTGGGCCGTATGCTTGTATGCCTAAAAATGCGTTACAAGCATTCATAGGCTACGGTAACCGCTTTACATCAGGTAGGCCGTATAACAGGTGGGCCGCGTTCGTAATGATGATATAAGAAAGAGAGTGTGGCGGTGTTAAGATAAGAAAAGGCATGCTCCATTGGTTCGGACACGTAGAAAGAATGCAGGATGAAAGAATGACTAAGCATATATACAATGCGAAAGTGGACCGATGTAGCAGCCGAGGTAGACCGAGACTAACCTACCATGACCAAATTGATCGTGTTTTATCAGAAGGTGATGTCAGGAGCCCTAGGACCCGATGAGCGTGCATGAAAAGAGCTACGAATGTTAGAGAAACGAGTGAAGTGTGTAAGGACTGCGTCTTATGGCGCTCAATACTCTCTGCCTACCCCGCAAGGGGTCTGGTGTGAAGGTATATACAATTTTTTTTATTGATATTAGAATCCCCAATTTCACTGGACAAGTACCAATCTTGTAATCAGTTTGCTTGAGAAAATTAGCTTCTCTGCAAAGCCGGTTAACTCGCGGACGTTTCAATGCCTTCCACTGTCACCTTTATTACTGCAATGGTACTGGAGTCTATAGATAGCGATAATTGTAAAGCTGCTTCCACGGGTACGATGCGTAGAACTCAAGCCCATCCCAGTCTGCTAACTTATAACACAATGTATAGAGTTTATGACCGTAACCTATCCACTGAAACGTCATTTCCATCCGGTTATTTGGTCCATCCAGCAGAGAGCTTCGATAGTCCTCTACATCTATATCTGGCCTGGTCAGCGAGAATTAAGTCAATCAAAAAAAATATAGGAAAATTGTAAGAATAAAAAAAATAATTTTAAAAAAATATCCTAATCCTTTACAAATTGAACGATAAATCTTATGGGGTGATTATCTTTGTGTTCTCTTAAACAACATTCGATATAGTATTTAAAAAATCTGTATTGTGTAATAGTTGCGAGCTGAGTATGGTGCTGACTGGCGCGGCGTTCGTGCACCGCTATTACCTGTGGGCGTACTGGCGCGCGCTGCCCGCCGCCGTGCGGGACTACGTCGACGAGTACATGAACTGCGAGGACATCGCCATGAACTTCCTCGTTGCACACATCACCAGGAAACCTCCCGTCAAGGTATGTCCTGTCTGCTGCTAATGTCGATAGTGTTGCTCCACATATGTGTGGCTGCCATCTTCGTTTATACGTGCTTGCAGACGCCTCGCTTATTCAACTTTTAGTCACTATTAAGTACAGTCATGATCACATTACTAAATAATACTTTTATTGATTCTTTTGGAGCTCATCATCATATTTACAGCTAAAGTCTTCCTCGCACGTTGTGCATCTTACCGAGTAACAAACAAGGCTCCGGCGAAAGACAGATAGGTACAGCAATATTGAATAAGAAGCATTTTAACTGAATTTGAACTAGTTACCTCTGACTTTCAATATATCGCTGCTAAATAACAACAGCTAAATAACAATTCACTGGAGGAGTTTTTTTATACTACGTCGGGAGGCATGCAAGCATACGGCCCACCTGATGTAAAGCGGGTACCGTAGTCTATTAACGCTTGCGATATATCAAGTATCACTCGCGCGATCCCCCGTCTGCTACTTACACAGCAACTCCTTGGGAGCTTACTGGTGACCTCACTTACACGCAGGAACACAATCAATCCTCTAGGGAGTTGTTATTTGGCTGCGGTTTTCTGTGAGGTACTTCCCTAGACGGGCTGCTTTGATGCGCTATATATATTATACCTCTCTTAAAACACCCAGACCAAGACAAACAGACAAGTTCATGCACACAAATGTTTGCCTTGTGTGGGAATCGAACCTACGAGCGTTGGTGTCAAAGGCGCGTCATTCACGACTGAGTCACCGAGCTCGTCGATAAGTAAGGAAAACATCAAACGCGCAAATTTTTGAGAGGTTTTAGTACTAATGACAGCGTAGTTTTAGGCCAAAACTTTTGCCCAAAAACTGTGCAGTCGTTAGTACAGCGCAGAACCGCTTAAATCGACGAAAGCATACGTCGAACCATTACTCTGTACAGACTGTAATGTGTAGGGAGCCTAAAGTAGCAATTGTTGCCTGCAGGTAACATCTAGATGGACTTTCCGTTGTCCTGGCTGTCCAGTGACCCTATCCGCAGACGAAACACACTTCCACGAGAGACATAAGTGTATACAGTTTTTTTCTCAGGTAAGTAGAAACCATTTATATACAAAGACGCTTTTTATCGGCACTTTTTACTTTTTCGGCCACAGATTGAATTGTATTCAATTTCAACATGATGGTATTGTAAAGTTATTGGTTCCGTCATTTTGACATCAAAATAATGGAACAACTAATTTGCTACACAAAACTACTTAACACATCGTAAAATAGTTTTTGTATTTTTAAGATTAAATCGATATAATTAATTATCAAGTTTTAATTAAACAGTAACAGAAAAGAATTAGGGAGAGATCAAACACTAGATTTTTAGTAATGGAGTTGAACCAAAAGTTTTATGCGTAAATGGAGAATTGCACTAATTTATTATTTTTCTCACCTTTAGTTATGGAATATTTTATTTTGATTTTTCCAAATATTTAAAATATTTACATGCTGAAACAGAAAATGCCCACCGTACCTCGGATCCATGTTTTATATTTAATTTGTTTGTTTCAGGTAATGGGCTACACGCCACTTTTGTCAACCCAGTATCGCGCCGACTCCGTGTTGTTTAAAACGCGGATACCACACGATAAACAAAAATGTTTCAAGTTTATATAGTGTTGATATCGTCACCATTTCTATTATTATGTAGATATAATAATGCATTACATGAGATGTATCATCACATTAGGGAAGAATCAGCCGATTGTAAAATTGAGGCGCAAAATGTATTTCAAATGAATATGTCAATAATTTTATGCTAATGTACGCTTTCGAATACGCTTACGGAGAGATTATGACGCTATAGAAAAATTGTATTACCAATATATACGTATAAACCGATCAACTTGGGAGGCGAGGGTTCTATTGCCGCTGAAAGTGTGCTTATTTGTACACTGTCCATCTTGTAATTAAACTTTTGACAGGTAATCCTTTTAACGAGTCGGAAAGAGACAAGTAATTATTAAGTGGTGCGTATCTCTCAAATCCGAAAGAGATAGAATGATCTGTCAAAAGTAGCTTAAATGGACGCAGTATAGTCATATTTGTTTGAACATTTTCGATTGCAATGGAGTAGTGACGTCGAGATATTTGTACGAGTTAAATTTATACGAACAAATCATGAAATCTATGTATTTTATTTTCTGGAAACTTTAATGGATTTCATCTTTTTTTTAAATTATTTCTTAGATTTTTTTTTATTAATTGTACAGCTGTATATAGATGATCGTATTTATGTTTATTGTAATTTGATATTGTAGATTTTAAGTAATTAATTGAAGATAATTGACAATAAGATCGGCAACACTGTACGCTTGTACATTATATAGGATATTGTATTAATTTTGATTTGTGTGTTATGTGTACAGATTTTATTTATGATTATTTGAAATATATTTTTATTAAGATGCATTTACATTCGAATATAGTTGACATTAAAGAAGTAAGGAGTTTCATAGTGTATATCAACATGTAATTATTACGGACTAACTAGACAAAGTGATAAAAAAAATCTGAACGTATATTTGCGTTTTGGTTCGTGCACATAACAACATGAGAGTAAAAAGAAATTACATCGAAACACAGAGCAGCACTTTATTTTTTTAATTCGGTCGACGAGACACTAAATAACACTATGTTTGTACATGCGGTATTTATGTCATAGAAATTATACAAACGGAAATAGTTAGAACGTTGAATTTACTTAATAATGTCCATTAATGAATGTAGACAATTTGTTAGAGTAGAATACTGCATTTTAAAAGCCATGAAACAAAAAATACTAAGTCGGCAGTAACATATTTAAATATGCTTTAAATTAAGAACTGTGTTCAATTATGGTAAAAAGTGTGAGAATAATTGGGTTGAAAGTAGATCAAATTTTTCATACTATAGTGTGTATTTTTAATTTTTAGATTTTAATGAAATTCGGTTTTATATATCAATAACCACGTTTTGTTTGCATATACTTCTTTTTTAGGTATGTATAATATCTTAAGCATGAAGTAAACAATTGCATTTAAAATAAAATTTTATAGATAAGTGTAAGTGTTAACTATTTTCAATATTAGGACCACGTTCTAAATTAAAATACTGTTGTGCACCTGTTGGTATAGAGCTACTTGAACTTCCTTGTCGACTGCGTTTGTATATATATATGGATGGAAAAATCAAATGCGATACGGCGCAGTACCTTTAATGTTCATCTTGTTTATAGACTTAAAGTTTTTTTCAATCATATTTAATTTTCCTGAAATAAGAAAAACTAATATATACATATTTTTTAAAAGAAGTCACCAAATATATCGTACATTAGACCCCTGATCAAGTGTAACATTTTACAATAAAACTGTTACGCGTCATGTATAATATATATATAACCGAAATAATCGATACGATCATTAGAAATGACTAAATCAAACAAATGAAAAAATAAAACATTGTGTTCCATATTTGAGGAAAATTATATCTGACATTATGAGTACCTATTAACGAAACAAGAGTTTTTGCAACTCACAGATCATAATATTTTATCGAATTCCATTCTTTGTTCCAAGAATATAATAAATAAATATGAATATATTCAGACCAATTAACATAGTGACATCTAGTTTCAAATTAAGTAAAATATGCACTATGTAATACATAATAGTTTACTAATAAATATTCTTATATATAATACAGCAGAGAAAGAGATCTTTAAGAAAACCAGTCTCTTCACGAAATACTTAGGCTTAGAGCTTATCGGCCACCTACGTAACGGCAGCTTTGTAACCAGTTACAAAACAAATTCAAAAAAAATAAAGAGACGAGAGTTGAGCAGCTTTAATATTTTGTTTTGTACAAAATCATGTTTGCACAATGACTGGTGTGATTTACTCATCACCACTTCATTTCTTTCGTTTAATGTGATGCTTCCTATACAGACTACTATTATTACGAGTATAACACAGATATTTATTTTTATTGCTATATTCACTTTTCAATGGAATCGTGGACCACGTCCTAGTAGGAAATCCTATCACGTCGCGTGAAAATAAATTCCATCATAGTCTTAATCCGATAAAGTTATATTTTAATAATATAGCGCTTGTGACACAATAACAGGATAAAACACTTTTATTGGTATTATAATTATTGTAAGTGTCTATGATTGAAGATTTACAATTCAATCAATAATTGAAGTTTTCTCCATGTTATGAGTATATAAATAACATTCTAATATGTAACTACATATTTCCCTCCCACGAAGCGGCGGTTACAGATACGAACAAGTATCTTTTTGAGACCATTTGCGTATAAAAAATAATTATATTTACTGCGTAACAGTATACGAAGCTGCGGTTACGTGTATTAAGAACAGATAAAATTTCTAACAATGTATCGCACATATATAAAAATTAAGGAAAGCACGAAACCGAAATTTTTATATCGGATTCCAACCTAAGGAAAATAACATTTTGGTCATAAAAGCAAAAATCTTTTCACATGAGATTTACTAAAAACAAGCGAATCTACTTACGTCTATATTGTATCTCTACATTTCAGCTGCATAAGTAACTCTTGTTTCTTATCTGGCTCTGAAAAAAGCTTGTAGTCTTTTGGACAATTCGTGTTCAGTTTATTGATCTCAAACTCAATACTTTGTATGTAGGTTGGTTGAAAGTTTGATCACCCTAGTCTACGAAATATGTTTAAGACTGACTCAGTTTATGTACTAGTAAATATGAATAAAATATTTATTACATTTTATTTACATATTTTACATGGAGGTAGAATTCTACCTGGATGTAACAGAAAGTCTCATTGTAATTACGATGCGTCAATAGATTTAGTTTATGCGAAATCGACGTGTAATCAATCCATAGATTTGACTTTCAGTAGGGCATTTGACTAATTTTGGAAAAAGATACAAATAATCACATAATGATATTTCCGTGAGATCTAATGTCGCTGGTCTAAAGATACGTGTGATGTTACACATAAGTAAACAAGTTAACAACCTTAATAAAACAGTGCTACTGAAGTAAATTTCGTAATTTTTCTTTAAATTTATCGATTAAAATAATATGTAATGTAAAAGATACGCCAATGAAGTACATTCAAACTGTTGTTTCTATTCCAACGAATCCTTAAAGGTGAAAAATGTGGCTACAAAATTAGCTTGAGGAGGTTTAAAGAGCATTTTACACATTTAAATGTTTTTATGTGTGAAGATATGAATAATATTTAATGTTATTTATATGTTCTAGACAGTAGCTAAACTATTGGTTTTATATAATGAAATATTGCAAAATAAATTGGAAGAATCCTTAACAAGTCTATATTGCGACACAACACCCTACTGTAGAATATCTGAGTATTTATTAACATAACCTAAAACTTAAAAATAACGGTTTTTACATAGTAGCTTAATTGTTAAAGAACAGTCTAACCATGTATACGCCTATCTTAAGTAGTCATCTTTATCAGTGCCATTATTAGCTCGCACAATTTGTGTGCCGTCACTAGTGATGCAACTAAGCACAGGCTGTTCTGTCGTAGGTAAAATCTAAAAATATTATGTTATTTTCGAGTAATTTGCACAAAATATACATAAATAGAATAAAATATGTTCTTTTCTGTTTAATATGTATCAGGATTTGTTATATTTTCAACTAGCTGTGCCCGCGACTTCGTCCGCGCGGAATTTAACAAAAAGTTATTGTTCAGTTACGATTTTATTTATTTGATTTGATGATTATAAGTACCTAAATAAGCTGAGTAAAATAGCGAACAGCAAAATAATAATAGATATGTATTATGTACTTCGTCCGCGCGGAATAGTTATTTTTTTTATTATTTATTTATATTACATCAGCTATCTGCCAGTGAAAGTAGAGATTACTCTAAAACGGCTGGACCGATTTTGACGGACTTTCGCCGGAACAAACGGACTGACAGACAGACAAAAATAGTTTAAATATTCATTTTGGTATATGTACCGTGTATACATCCATATGCATTTAGCAAAAAACGACTATTTTAATATTACAAACAGACACTCCAATTTTATTTATGTGTATAGATAGATGTTGTCTAATAAATACCCCTTGCCTTTTTGACTAACACTAAAAACCCAACTGCGTCGAGGGATAGTGAGCTTCAGAACTCATTATTTTATTTTTAGTCGTTATTGATTTTTGATACTTTTTTATTTAATTAATATCTATACATAGATTTGGATTAACAATATCTGTTTCACCATTATGCGGAACTGTACGAATTGCTCCAGATGCAAGCGGCTATCATTTTGATGTTATGTTTTAGCTGGTATCTGAAGCATCTATAAGTACATACATACATACAGTTCCTCTGAGTTTTCCGAATGCATGCAGTGCGTGTGTGACTGTACAGCTTTTAAATGTTCGTGAACTGCTCATTATTCCGCATAATAGTGCTAGCAGCACCTCTTCTTTACGAGGCAAAATACTATTTTATTTTTTCATGATGGTAAAATACAATAAAACTTGTCAATTTTTAGTGCGTAATGCTAACTTTCTAAATTTGGATTTATAGAAGTCATATAGTTACTGCGAAATTTTCAGCATGTGATGCCAAAACATGTAGGGTGTTGTCGTGTTTGATATTTTTTTCATTTACGTAATTCTTTTAGATTTTCACGTCTGATTAGCATTATGCCCTAAATCACGCCATTACTGTACTGTTTAATTGGTTAGTAGTTCCACTATTACGTGCTCTATGTGATCATTGATAAAGTGTTTACGCTAAACTCTCACCTATGTATCATTTGTTTGTTTGGTTTCATAAGCATAACAATATATAAATACATAAACATATATTTGTGTTTCTTTTAATACAATGTTATATCGGGCTGCTGGTGAATTTAAATAAGATTGTTTATGGATTATTTATATATATATAATATTTTAGAGATGTTAAGTTTTACACATTAATATTAAATATATACAGTATAAAACGTAGCATGTTAATACAGAACATAATCCATTTGAAAGTCAAATTTCATGCATATGCATTCAGGAATTTTCTGTCATTTAGCCACAAACATCCAAGCACCATCAAAAACTTTCGTATTTATAATATTACTGGGTTGATCATCATAGAGCTTTATGTATAGGTATGTATAGGTATAGGAATCCAAAGAGTGTCATATAATTGTCGAAATGTAGTAAACATCGGTAATTAATTTGCAGAAGTAGATAAATAATATGCATGTTGATAGAAGTGAGAGATACATTTGTTTCAAATTTTTTGTTACTAATCTAAGAATAATTGAGAAAGTCCCGCAATAATGGTAGTTAATTATCGGAGACTACGACAACAGTATAAAGAATAGCTCTAACGTGCTACTACTTATTGTAAACAACTACAATTTTTCAAAAAACTAAAACGCAGCCAAAGGGGCTCATTAAGACAATAATGAACCCATATTTCATGAACATAATGCTAGCCACTTAGGAGTCCCTATGGGGAACTTCGACCTTCATCATTGTCATTATCATCATCATATCAGCCGAAAGACGTCCACTACTGAACATAGGCCTCCTAATTAGACTTCCACAGCGATCGTCCTGTGCTGCTTGCTTCCATCGGCTCCCTGTGATCTTCACAAGATCGTCAGTCCACCGTGTGGGCCGTCCTATGCTGCATTTTCCTGTTCGTGGTCGCCATTCGAGAATTTTTCTGCCCCAACGGCCATCGGTTCTTCAAGCTATGAGTCGTGCCCACTGCCACTTAAGCTTGACGATCCTTACAGCCACGTCGGTAACTCTAGCTCTGCTTCGGGTCTGATCATTCCTGAATCTATCTCGCAGAGAAACTCCGAGAATGGCTCTCCATCGCACGCTGTACAACCTTAAGCTTCCGTATGAGGCACATAGTAACCACGTTTCTGTGCCGTGAGTCAGCACTGGCAGCACACATTGGTCGAAGACTTTCGTCTTGAGACATTGCGGTATTTTGGATGAGAAAATGTTTTGCAATTTCCCAAACGCTGCCCGTCCTCCCGAGTTGGATTCGACGAGAGACCTCTTTTTCGAAGTTGGATCTATCTAGCTGGAGTATCTGTCCTAGGTAGACATACTCATGAACAACTTCGAAAACCCAGCTCCCAACCGAAACTGGAGTTGGTATAACATGTACATTCGATATAATCTTCGTTTTGCCCTTGTTCATTTTAAGACCTACACGTTGGGATGCTCTGTCGAGATCTTCAAGCATTGTGTTTAAGTATTCCAGCGATTTCGCTATGATTACTATATCATCGGCAAATCGAAGGTGAGTGATATACTCGCCGTTGATATTGCTGCCGTATCCTTTCCAGTCCAGTAGCTTTAAAACATCATCCAATGTAGCAGTGAACAGTTTTGGAAAAACAACGCATCCCTGTCGAACTCCTGTGCAATTGGATAGGTCTCGTACTCTGGTCCTGTAGTCTGATCGACATGGCCGCGTTTTCATATATACACACCAGGTTCCTTGCGGGGTAGGCAGAGAGAACCGAGCGCCATAAGACGCGGTCCTTACATACTTTACTCGCTTCTGTGACATTCATAGCTCTTTTCATGCACGCTCGCCGGTTCCTGGGGCTCCTGACATCACCTGATAAAACACGACCAATTTGGTCATGGTAGGTTAGTCTCGGTCTTCCTCGGCTCCTACATCCTTCCACTTTTGCATTGTATATCAGTTTCGTCATTCTTTTGTCCCGCATTCTTTCTACATGTCCGAACCAACGGAGCATGCCTTTTCTTATCTTAACACCTACACTCTTTTTCAGACCAGCTCTTTCTCTCACGTCTTCATTACGAACGCTGTCAGCAAGCGTTATACCACGAATTCTGCGCAATGCTCTCATCTCGACCGCATTTATTCTACTTTCATGCTCTCTCTGCCATACCCAGCTCTCACTTCCATAAGTTAGCGTTGGGATTAGCACCACGTTGTGTACAGCGAGCTGTGCCTTCTGGCTTAGATTTCGGCTGCCTAGAAGTTTACCCAACGCTCCATTCACCCTATTCCCTACACTCACTCGTCTCTCCATATCAGCGGTGTACCTTCCATTGCTGTTAGAAGCACTTCCAAGATATACCTTGCTCCAACACTACATCATCAACCGTAATCCTAGTGTTCGTTCTGGTTGTCTCTCTTTCAAATACCATTATCCTGGTTTTCTTCACATTCAATTGTAAGCCTTTCTTCATACAATTTATCTTTCATTGTTGTAACTAGTGTTTGCAGTTCGGATGGTGATTCTGCTATACATACCGCGTCGTCTGCATAGTTGACCACTAAGTCATCCATTTGCATTCCCACATTAATATTCTCTGAAGACAACTGTCCAGATACAGGATGAATAGTCGAGCTGTCAACACGCATCCCTGTCAGACATCAAACCAGGGCGACAAGCTGCCGTCCACCCGCACACATGCTGTACAAACCTCATAAGTGGATTGCACAGCACGGAGCAGGTCACCGTCAACCCCATATCTGGGCAAAATGTTCCAGAGATTCTTCTGCACGACCCTATCAAATGCTTTCTCAAAGTCCACAAAACCACAGAAAACCTTCTGGTTCAAAGCCAGATGCTTCTCTACGATGTTGCGGAGGGAAAAATTTGATCCGTACATCCTCTGCCGCTTCGAAATCCATCCTGTGCTTCCCAAAGCATTCCATCGGATTTCACCCGATTCATTCTCCTTTCAATGATTTTTCCATACACTTTAGCTGCTAAGCTGATCAAACTGATGGCCCTATAGTTGGCGCAGTCCATACGTGAGCCCTTGCCTTTATACAAGGGCACGATGACTGCGCGTCTCCAACCGCTCGGTACCCTTCCGGTTCTCCAGCATAATTTGCTCAAAAACCAGACGGCGTCCTTAACGTAGGTACCACCTAGCTTGATCATCTCGTTACCATATCGATTCCCGCTGACTTTCCATATTTCTAACTTCGTATCGACCATTCAGTCTCATCCAAGGTTATGTCTTCAGGGTACGCTGGCACTGCCGAGTCAATCAGAGACTTATTCACAGTGCCGGCGTCATGGACATAATCATACATTTCTCTAAAATATCACTCCACCGTTCTAACACTTCCTGAGTGTTAGCAAGAATGCCACCAGCTTTACATTTTATCTTGTCCATTCTGGATGCTGACGAACCACTTCGAGACTTCTTTACCTCTCTCCAGAAGAGTTTGGTATTTGCCTCGAAGTTCTTCGTCGGCCTCTCTTCCTTATTCACAAGTAGTCTTTCATGCTTCTCTTTCACTAAAACTTTGGTGTCATTCTTGCATTGACGGTATATTTCTTTCTTCATTTCTTTCATACCATCACTCTGGTGCAAAGATGATACGTAATCCAGCCACGGTTTCCTCTTTTTTTCCACGGAGGATTGAACATCCGCATCCCATCAGCAGTGGTGGCGCTAGGCGTAGGCGACGTGGGCGACCGCCTACGGCCTCGCGCCTGCGAGGGCCTCGCAAACAAGGTTTTTTTTTGTAATTTTTGTCATTATTTGATTAGCAATAATACTTGAAAAATAAAATATGGGTGTAATTATTAGTATATTATCTATAATATTTTCTTTCTGTCTCGAAAATGACGGGGGCCTCGCAGATCTGATGTCGCTGACGTCCCCGTTTCGTCTAGCGCCGCCACTGCCCACCAGGCATCTCCTCTCAGTGATAAAATTAATTTATTAGCACAGTGCTTTGGCAAACATTTTTTGTTCAAGATAACATAAATTACTACTTACTATATCAAGAAATATTATGTGTAGAAAATAAACATTTATTTAAGTTTTTGCTCCTTAGCATTATTCCGTTTTTCCTAATCCATTAGGATTGGCAGAATCTGCTACCTAAGCCTAAGGATTTGGCGAAGACACTTATTTTTACTTCGAGCGACTGCCGTCTGACCTCCGCAACCCAGAGGGAAAACCAGATCATTCTTAGGATAAGTCACACGTCATTCGAAATACAATTTCTTGAACGTGTTGGTTTCCTCACGATATTTTTCTTCACCGCCTAGCAAGTAATAATTACAAATATGTACATAAATATGAAAATACGAATTTAGTGGTACATACCAGGATTCGAACCGGGGGACCTGTTGGTCACAAGGTCGGTTCTTATCCACTAGGTTTTCACTGCACCACTGAACATTTATTTAACTAACTATATTAAACTGCCAGCTTGTTAGTAGTGAAAATCTATTTATTGGGCGGCAGTTGCGTGCACTCCATATAGGCAAAAAGACATTGCCTACCCTACCCAATTTGATAAATACCATCCGATGTTTCTTAATTCTTAAACATAGTTTTTAACTAATATTTCGTATCGAACACAAAAAATTAAAAACAGCTCCATCTATCGGTATCGGTGTAAATTATTAAAATAAATTCATTAGTACCCGCTACATCGATATGCTACAATAGCGCCGCAATGGGAGCTTAACGGCAGAGACACAAACTATTTTTGTCTCAATTTACGAATGTGTGCCGCGTTGGTAATACGGATGGTGTAGTGTGCATTCCTGTAAATACATTGCCCACAATAACGCACACAATCGCATAGAATAGACAGTGTCTTTTCAGCCGAACCATGACGTAAATTACCGAAGTGTCGCGAACATTGCTACGTAACTATTTTAAAGAGTAGTTTGCTCCATATAATTAGAGTGAACGAAGGGGCCATTTCTTTTTTTCGTATAAAATTGATGTTAAATTTTATTTTGTTTTTAATCTGCCGCCATATTTTGTTTTGAATCGTTTTGATTGACTTGTGGTAGCAGACAAAATAAGATTTTAAAGTTGATAAAAATGGATAATATTCACTGCGAAAGTTGTTCGGGTGGTGTGTGTGTGTAGGGAAAATAAAAAATGATGCGTTTTCAAAACTATCTTTCGGTGAAAAAAAACAAGTGATTGAGAAAGGCCGCTGTACACCGGATTTGAAATTAATACAAACTAAAGGCAAACTTAATCGTAAGTTTAATGCAAAACAATATGATTCACATTATTGGCTCACGAGTTGCGTACACAGCAACCGCTTGTTCTGTTTTCCCTGCCTACTGTTTTCAAACAATAAAACCGTATGGAATGCTGTATTTTTTGGTAAGTTAATAGCTTTAAAAAAAATCTGCCTACCCTGTCAAAAATCTCTGTGCACGCCACTATTGCGCGGTGTGCCGCTTATTATACATCAAAGCTCCTCGCGTAACTCTCACCTTTTCGATGGCAGAAAACTTCCCATTTTTCGGTGGCAGATCAACTAATGTCCACGGTATACTGACACTGGCCGTCATCTAGATAGCCGGAATACACTTCAACAACGGCTCCATGCTATTGTTTTATTGTCATCTGAAATTGCGAAGTTTAACGACGATAATCCAAATTTAAGTGGATGAAATTGGGTAAATTGTATAAATGTATGTAAAGTTTCCAACTATCATCAGACTAACTTGATGGTATATGATTGTATATGAATATGCATATGTTATATAAACTACACTTATAATGCTAAACTGTCGTCATCTTCGGTTGGTATCACCTGGACACCGCTTAGGCGTTGTGATTGTGATACACGATATATATAGTTGTTCGATGTGATGACTATAACTTACTACTACAGCCACAACGCCCACTGTCGACAGGGAAGGTTAATGATATAAAGGCGTTCAGATCCAGAGTACCTTATTGGTCGTGCACGTTGCGGTTCCAGTGATGTTTCCTTCAGAGAACCGCTAAACTAGAATGAACTCCTAATCGAGGTTTTGCTTCTTATAGTCAGTTACTGCTTACCATCAGCTAGGTCCTACACTTGTTTTCTACTTTAGTGCAATAAAAACAACGCTTCCTCCTGGCCTTTACCATTTTTTTTTTTCAACAGCATGGCAAACAAACACTAACCGTTCCATTTGAATTTATTCATTTCATTAAATAGAAAAATTCATAAATAACCAGAAATATACGTGACTATCTATTTACAAGGTATAAGTGCTTTGTATTACATGAAATCGGGATGTAGGTAAATGAAACACGCGCTATACGCAAAATATTATCTTTATATCAAAATCAAAGTAGAAATTATTTGCCAATATGTTGTTAACATTTAGTGTATACATTTTTCATACAATTGTATTCATTTTGAAGGATATCTTTTTTCATTTATTACACAAGTAGGTTCACATTCGCTCTAGTTACAGTTACATAATTAGTAAAATGTACCCAATTAACAAGTTTATATATTGTACCAATTTTACTTTCAAAAACAATTTATTGCGTTAAATTAAAATTAGCCTGAATGAGTAGTATATTATTGATTTTACATGATCAACAATAACTGCAAAATTTCATGACTTTTAAAAATCTTTTTAATGAACACGATATAAAACACGGATATTATTTAATTTTAATTTACTTACAAATCTATACTAAAGATACCTAAGGAATAAAGCTGAGTAGTTTTCATTATAAAGTAATATTTTTAAATATTAAAAACTTGTACTTAATTATGTAAAATTTGAGATTTTTATATTATAATTTATTATGTTTATTTATTCGAAATTTAAATACTTTGACGGGTTTGGATGCGGCCGTAAAATACTATTTTTATGTTATGTCTATATTTATAGGTATCATGTAAATTATAGATTTCCCAAAACAATTAAAATATTAGTAAATTGCATTTTTGTATTCATAAGTGATGTGTTGTATACGTGATTATTTGGGGCTAATTCAAAATCTATTTTCATAATGATCGCATCCAAATTCCATCTTATACAATAATACGGTCAAGAAATCCTGCCTCCTACACCTAACCCGCTTATTACATAACGAATAGAAAAGAGGCAGTGTCCATCTTACATTTATATTATATTTACGTATAAATATTTAAATAATAAAATATATTGTTCACAGTAACGTATTGTTTTCGATCATCGAGCGGGCATAAAGGTTCCAATAGCATGCATATATGTATATATATAGACGTACAACATGCGTAAAAATCCATACATGCTTGAGGTAAATTGCGTTGCATAGGAATAGGGTGCCATTTTAAATTCAATAAAAAAAAGAGTATGAATCTCAAATACCCTGAACTATTTTTAAAGCAAAAATGTCGAATTGAAAATTTCATTTATTCGTGTTGTGATTTATTTTCTAACCGGACGCAAGAACTCCTGACTGTATAATATACTTATTGCCCGGATGTTCTCCGTACGGTCTGTACATGCATGCCCTTCATTCAAACATTAATAATTAAAAAATTCATAATAATAATACATTAATAAATCCTGTCAAAGCCTAAAGCATGGCAACCCTAGGAAGCATTGTCAAATATACATTGTTCATACCTATAAAATTTTATGCTTATTATATAAATATGATATTTTAAATTACTTTATAAAAAATAATATTTTATTAAATTATGTATAAATGAATGCCGATCATTGGAGTAGAGCCTGTGTAGGAGCAATACATTAGTGCCACATTATCATCATTTCAAGCAACAGACTTCCAATGCTGAATGCACAGGTCTGCTTAATCTTATGGAATTCTATGTTAGTAACCACACTAACATATGTAATTATTACTTAGCATTCATGTATTGCAGCGACATGCTACAGGACTGCAACTTCATATAAGCATTACATAAGCAATCACCAAGGAGCACATAGATAAAAGTGAACATTACATTCACAATAGACAGCTGAAGACAAATACGAGTAATTTGCAGAACGAAATAAGTTCTACTATTCGGTTATTATTAACACTTATATTCAAAGACATTTCAACTAGTGGTTGAAATATCTTTGCCTCTACGTGAATATGAATCGAGGTCTTAGGTTGAATTGATTTCATCTTTACGACACCGATCCAAAAAGAACGCCATTCCATCGACAAATGAGTCAGGTATCACATAGTCGTAAATACGAAACATATTTATGGCAATTTGATCAATAGGGCCCTATTTTATGGCGCGTATAGTACTCGTAGTTGTAGGTCAATAAGTGCTACGTAGTGACCACCGTGGATTGTGATTGGGAGCTCTCCGGATGTTGCAGAAGTTGGTGCCATTCGTTGCCCGCCCGGTATAAAAAGTTAGGTGGTTTCACAAGTGTCTGGTGTGGTGCCTCACGTCGCTGGGCACCGTGACGCCGACCACTGGAGCCAGGCGGCGAGGCGCGGCGCGCTCTCAGGCGAGGTCGTCGGCTTTTCCACCATCAAGTCGTTTTAACTGTTAAACAATATTTGAGGTCAATGAAGATTTATAATTGAATATAGATATTTCCTAGCTGTTACACTCAAAATTTAAATTAAGATATGGCAAAAAAGGAACTCAGCTATGCTATATTAGACAGGAGAATTTTAACATCATATTCATTTATTCATTGCTTTCAAGTGATGATACTTTAGGTTTTAGGCTAAGAATTCAATGACATGAGCTCTGTAAGGGCATTGCATTACCAGGCCCCTCAGAAAGTATTGCGAAAAAACAGTTTTTATGTATGAGAGACTGGCCAGTTATAATTTAGTTTGAAAATATGATTATTTATAACCATATATTTTTGCGAGCTAATTTAAATTATCGCAAAGAATATAATACTCCCTAATTATCGTGTCTCATTGAAAAATGGATCTGCACCGGGAACATTTTTGCGCTATGATTTTTTACGATTTTAAGTGTCGCCTGAAACCGGACGAATCCTACGATATACTTCAAATGACATTCATGGATGAAGGTCCTTCCAAGGCAACCGTGTATTGTTGGTATAACGAATTCAAGCGCGGTCGACTAACTTTGAGGGATGAAGGAGGAGGAATGAATGACTGCTGTTACGGAAGAAAACGTGCTAGCAGTGAAAAATTTAATTCTAGACAATATGCGAGTTACGTATCAGGAGATTAAGCACATACTGCACATTGGATCGGGAAGCCTTTGCGAGATTCTACAAGGAGAATAGTTTCACGCTAGGTGCCGCACAACCTCACCGTTGTTCCGAAGTAGGCACGGGTGGAATAGTGCCGTGATATGATGAACAATTTTGAAGCAGGCTCGTCTCGGCGTGTTTACGACATCATTACAGGTGATAAGTCCTGGATTTATCGATACGATCCAAAAACGAAGCGTCAGTCGATGGTTTAGGTGTTTCAAAACGAATCAACGCCTACCAAAGTGAAGCGATCTAGAAGCGGGGCGAAGATTTTGATCGCGAGCTTTTTCAATTTAGCTGGTTACCTGGTGTTAATTCCTTTACAGAACCAAAGAAGCATCAACGCCGAATGGTATACTACCAAATGCTTGGCAGAAGTTTTGATGTGAGCAACAAGGGACCAAATACAGGGCTCCGCGGTCTACTGCTCACCACGACAACGCGCCCGCACACATCGCGCTCAAAACTAGGGACTAGGACTAGGGAAAATATTTAACTACATAACACTTTTTTATTTTCGCAAAACTTTCTGAGTGTCCTTAATAATAAGGACACTCAGAAAGTTTGTTTATTACGCATTGGTAATATTGTATAAACAATATTACCAATGCGTAATAAACATTCTAAAATAATTCTAAATTATTTATAATCACATGCTTCCTTCGTTGGTTAATTGAAAGACTCTTAGATTGCTGGGGTTTAAATTTCAGCAGCCTCAGCAAAACGAACCTTGCGCCCTTGTTGCACAAATAACTATTCTCAAAATACATACACCTAAGTAGCCAACGAACAATTTATAACGAAATTATCAAAGTAAGTAATTGTATAGTTGCTTTTAGTATTATGATAAACAATTTTATTAAATAATTTTAATTGTATACTCGGCGACGGATGGAACCAAATACACAACCGTTCAAAATTTACATTTACTACAACGACATAAGACGCATAGCTGTGTAGCTTGTTGTGTCGTTAGTAAGAACTTTTATAGTATGGATCCCATAATAAATATAGGTAGGTTTGTCGTTTACAACTATTATATATTCTTATTAATATTAATTATTTGGTCCTTTTCATAACGTAACATTTATTTAGAAAAATACGTGAATGCTTACGCTGTTTTCGACCGTCCAGGCGGTGGGCGGCATCCGTCCAGTACGCTTGGAATTAGGTAAAATACATAATTAAAAAACGACTTTCCAACTGGCTGCAGTCCCTGCTGCCTGGTAGGCTTTTACATTCATATGTGGTTCTACCAAGAGTGCCACGGAAAGTTCTCGATGTAAGACTACCGGTAGTGACAAAACGTAGTGTTTTATCAGAGATTATACCTATCTACTGATCAATGGGAGGATATTTTAACGAATAAACGATGTCGACCCGTGAACTAGCCAATCGCGGGCAGCGCGTTCTACTGTACTGACACGTAGCGGTCAATTGAGTTATTGTTACAAAATAGTCTCATTAGTCTCATCGGTTCTCTATAGTTTATTACGACTCATCTTGCCGGATCTTCATTGACAATATTGATGACCGTGAGTATTCCTTCTGTTCAACAATCGTTCTTACTTACTAACTAACTTAAATACGCTAACAAAATTTTATTTGCAGGTTAAATGATGAGCGGTCAAAGGAGCGGTATAGTTACCTCTTTCTCGTCACCAGCTACGGGTCGGTACCGGGGCACTTCGACGGGGGGCGCGGAGAAGCCGTGTACGTACAGCAGGGCTGCGGCCACGCCGCCCGCCACAGGTCCGGCCCAGTACACCTGCCACACAAAATATAACCATTAAGTGTATACTTGAAGCCGAGGCCTTTGCTAGCCTGGAATTTGGGTATTAAGTCTTTCTTACTGTGATTTCACACGGTCTTTGTACAGAAAATCACGTCCCCTGGTTCTGAACTGTTTTCTTTATGTAAAAGAAGGACAAACAAAGATACTTTCGTGTTTCTAATAGTTATAAATACGAATTATGTTATATTCGCATATATTATACAATCCTAACAAAAATATAAACGTGAAAAAGGGTACCAAGATCGGATAAAAGACGTTACGAATGGCAGTGTTGCCGATGAAAGAGATTCCAAAATTCCTTCATCCATTCCAAGATATGGCAACGTTACCTTATTATTAAAGCTCTACTGTTCGTCCATCAGTATATCTGTCAGCGGACTGTATCTTATGAACCGTATTAAATAGACAGTTAAAATAAAAAAAATAATTAATTGGCTGACACATTTGGATGGCCGTGTGTTTCCTATATGACAGTTATATATGACTTAGCCTTTAAAATGGCTAATAATAATATTTAAAAATATAAAATGAAAGTGTCTCAACTTACGTATGACCTACAAGAGAATTCAGAATCAAAGTATAAGTTCATCAGAAATAACTTACCCAATGATCAGCCCATTCGTTGGCGACAAGAGCGGAGCCGAAGGAACGCGCGGGGTTCATCGCGGAGCCGGTGTAGTCGACGGCCAGCAGGTGGCCGAGGGTCACCGTCAGTCCGATGGCGAGAGGAGCAGTCGACTTACTGTCTGGCTTGTTACCGTCGCACACCTAAATTTACAAAGTATTCGTTTATTTGTCCTTTTATTAAGTTGTTGCATGCATTTGGAAAAAGCAAAGGAAAAAGTGTCAAGTATCCCGCTAGTTATCGCCATACACTACTAGAGATCAGTTGATATAGTAGACGTAAATCCTACGAGATCGAGTAATGAACACCCTAATTTTTGCATTGCTCCCAATTGCGAATTCAAAAAAAAAACAATATGTATTGAATTTTTTTTCGCACATTCAAATTCGATTTTAATCTTGATCGGAAATTCATATACAACCCTATATGTTTTGATGAGTCACGTTACAGGCAGGACTAAAGGAGATTACGTTATATCATTGCAAAAACATCATATGACCAAATTGGCTATTTACTGTTCGATATTTGAATGATGTACAAATTATTTTGTTTTTTTTTGTACAACGTCGGTAGGTATACTGCCCACGTGATGTGAAGTGGTTATCGTAATCTTTGAATACTTGCAATACAGGAAGTATCGCTCGCGCGTTGCCACCCCTGCTGCTAATACAGCAACTCCTAGGAGCCTACTGGTAGCCTTGCACCACAAACCATTTTCTCCATGGCTCGCACACTCGCAGGGAGACAATAACCCTCCAAGGAGTTGTTATTTGGCTGCGGTTGGATGTATTGAATGATGCATTTTGCTAATGCAGTCTATGCTTATACACTCATCACAAATAGATGGATTAGCTTTTATTTGGATTAGCGAGTGGAAACGTTCACATAGTATTTAGTGAATAATTTTCATGAGATTCAATTAAATCGTTTTGAATCTAGTATTTAAATACTTTTCGTGACAAATATTAAAATTAGTTTCCACCTGATGTAAAGCGGGTACCGTAGCCAATTAACGCTTGCGATATATTAAGTATCGCTCGCGTGATACCTCCTCTGCTGCTTACACAGCAACTCCTTGGGAGCTTACTGGTGACCTCACTCACACACAAGAACACAACAACACTCTAGCTAGGGAGTTGTTATTTGGCTGCGGTTTTCTATAAGGTGGAGGTACTTCCCCAGACGGGTTGCTTTGATGCGCCCTACCTCACTTAAAACATCCAGACCAAGACAAACAGACATGTTCATGCACACAAATGTTTGTCTTGTATGGGAATCGAACCCACGAGCGTTGGTGTCAAAGTCGCGTCATTCCCGACTGAGCCACCGAGTTCGTCAATCGTCGTTCGTCAATATATACAGACACATTCGCTTTTCGAATATTAACAGCAGCTCCCGTAATCCGATCATCGGTCGCAGCCACACTACCAGTACAGTAAAACCAGCGGCGCCATATATCTTATTCCTACCCTTCCGATTTAGTAGACGATCCACGTGTAGTATCAACCAGTCCCAGAGGTCCTACCATCACTTCCTTATACGTATTTAACAGCCGAGATAGTAAATCTATAAAAAAGCAACTGCGTTATTTTATTGATTATGTTAATGCCGTAACGTTTCGCCGTCTTATTTCGCGAACAAAACGTGGCATTGTTGCAGAACACGCGATGTCTTATTATAAACAGGGACTTGGAGTTTTTGTTACTGATATTTCTTGCGTGTCATGTCATATTTCTTGTGGACTTCGTCTTGGAGCATTTGATTGAATGCCTTTGTTGATATCATATACGTATAAATACGTAATTATATGTATTAGGTTTATTAAATAGATATATTTTATAAGTACATATAAAAGTTATTTCACTTTTTTATCCACATCATACACTTATGACACGGTGAAAAAAAAAATTGTCGTAAGTTCTATCTAGATCCGTTGCATATTCTATGTAATTTTATCATCACGAAGAAAAATTAAATTTCGGAAATAGGTGGTTGTTTATTTGTTTTGTAGTATATTTTACTAGGTCGCTAAACTCCAATTTCAACCGCTTAGAATATGATTTTCCAAAAAATATAATTTTCCTCTGCTTATTGAAAGATAATACTTGACTAGAAAAAAAAAAATACTCCTACCAATCTTGTAGTCCTTTGGACTGGCAATTTGGCTGTGCAGCTATGTCTTCTGGCTGACTGACTGACAGATAACGAAACAAACCACACATTCCTATTGCCGTATCTGATGGATGTGTAATGTTTGTGTGAAGATAAAAATGAGAATTATTTTCCCTTAAATTTACCGTGACCGGTTAAAAATTAGCTGTTGGGTGTTCTACTACTTACTACTTTGGGTTTAATCTATTATGAAGGAATACAAGCAAATGGCGTCTTTTTGCAGAATTCTTACCTTTCTGGCATTCAGACAGTAGTAAGTAGGTAATTAAATTAATTCGTGTATATAATGAACAATTTAGATTTTTTAATCCGATCACGGAATTTAGGAAATTACTTACTTAGGTACAGAACTTTGATGTCCTACTGTGAGCCAGATGCTAGGTTTGGAGATTTTTACATCGCGCGGCAACTATACTATTATATATATAGCCATATTCACTCACAACGAATACGCGACGACATAGATTGTTTTAGTTAATTCTTATAAAAAAATAGTAAATCAGGGCTTAAACGAAGAGTGGACACAAACCGTACACAGTTTATCTGACACCGCATCGTTCCGTGTAAAGGTGCTATCATTATGATATATTAAATGGTGTAACAAATCATTTTTGAGTAGGTACATTGCGCATTGAATGCAACATTGCTTTATTGCTAATTGTAGTGTAGCTAAGATCAGAAAACGCCTAACACCCAAAGCTCCAGCAAATCCTATCACGTACGACACAAGAACTACGCAAGTCGGGCCCGAAGTGTACCCAGCTGTACCCTGATAACTCCACTTAACCAGCAGATAAGCTGGCATAACAATTTTTATTGATAATATTGGGATGTTTATATATTTTTTTGCTACTACCGTTGACAGACAATTCATTCAATATTTACGACTTTACGACAGGATGTAATCATATGTTCGTTTCCCTTGTGTGTTGTTGTAGGTGGGTAGGTAGTATTTATCTAGGTTGGTAGGTTTTATATTCTTACATAAACACTAAATAAAGACTAAACGATATCAACATTGGTCCAACCATCTCTCATGCTCTCCGAATTGAGTGCGAGCGCTACCTACAACTCGAACTGATTACCTATTTCTATGCCTAATCATAAAATAAGCGAAGTCACACATTCCCTTTTTCGTTATACAAATATTGATCGATTTTACTCACGAATAAAATAATTTAACTAATCTGCTTGCTGCATCCATGGAAGATTTTGTTTATATACTACGTTGGAAGGCGTACAAGCATACGGCCCACTTGATGTGAAGCCGTTACCGTAGCCTATTAACGCTTGAGATATATTAATTATCACTCGCGCGATGCCTCCTCTGCTGCTTACACAGCAACTCCTTAGGAGCTTACTGGAGACCTCACCCACGCATAGGAACACAACGACCCTCTAGGGAGTTGTTATTTGGCTGCGGGTTTTTGTGAGGTGGAGGTACTTCCCCAGACGGGCTGCTTTGATTCGCCCTACCTCTCTTAAAACATTCAGACCAAGACAAACAGACATGTTCATGCACACAAATGTTTGTCTTGTGTGGGAATCGACCCCCGAACGTCGGTGTCACAGCCCGCCTGGGGAAGTACTGGAGGTACTTTCCAGTACTTCCCCAGGCGGGCTGTTTGATGCGCCCTACCTCTCTTAAAGAATAAACTTGTATGAACTGAACAGCCGACACATATTCTTAATGAAAAAGAAAAAAACACTGCTTCAACTCCAGCACTAGAGTGGCACCAAAGGCAAATAATCACGAGTGATGATTGCTTGCTTATGCTCGGGGGCAAGCAAGTTGAAGTGGTAGCGGACTACCCACTAGACGACTTCAAGAGATTTTTCGGTAGTCGATGGATGCAGGTGGCGAATGGTTTTCTAGAGGGAATACCTATGTTCAGCAGTGGATGAATACGGGCGGAAATGATGATGACTATAAAACAAATATTCCTAACGGATCAAATTTATCTTAACCTTGACACAACCTTAAGTTAATCAAGTTTATCTGTCTATATTTTTACAACACAATGAAATATACGACATGTTTTTGTCTTAGAAGTCATTTGTGTCCCCACAAATGCATTCGGATACTAACCTAAGTGTTACATAGCTATGTCATCACGGAGTTAATAACTTTTGTCACGACACTCGTACAGTTTGTCTACGCATTAGTCGGAGCCAGTGAGCTGGATCTGCTATCATGTAACAATGTTCTATTAAATTCTGGGAATCAGATCATCATTTTTTATACAACGTCGGGAGCCATACAAGCATACGGCCCACCTGATGTAAAGCGGTTACTGTACCCTATGAACGATCGGAATATATTAAATATCACACACGCGATTTGGTTTAACTGTCTGATTGTTTTTGCCAACTTTAGTGCTGATAAGTAGGTACTTTCACATACGGCACTCATAGATATGTCGATTGCCCTCCGGACACGATTAGTTTGCATCACAGTTAAGGGATCAATTCAGGCATCGGCACATGTATAGTAATATACATTATATATTTCTATGATCACCAGACTTTACTAGCCTTTTATAATCTATACTAATATAAATATGAAGAGGAAGAGTTTGTTTGTTTGCTTGTTTGAACGCGCTAATTTCCGGAACTACCAATCGGATTTGAAACAATATTTTTGTCTTTGTTAGGGCAATTCTTGAGGAAGGCGTATAGGCTATTAAACATCACGATATGACTCTCAATCAAAGACGAATTGGTGGTGCAGACGAATCGTCAGACGACAAGACAAACAAATATTTGTTACGCTTCGAAAAACGTATCAATAGGGATTTTCAGGATACTAATATTAAATATATTATTAAAAATTATCAAATATATTATTCGTAGTGTGCTACTACTTAGATATACTACATAATATGTTGTGGTACGTGATATCCCGCTGGAAAATATAAACTAGATTTGCTATAATTATATTTTAGCCAGATAGCGAGAATACTCAAAAAAATATTTTTGTATTGTAGTAAAATAATTTAAGTCCATTAGTTCAAATATATCAAATACTAGCCAGTCGACCCAGCCTCGCACGGGTGATCCAATCGTTATCAAACTTCACAGGATCACCTGCTGGGCTAACCTGAAGATTCACTGAAAATTTCATCCAAATCTGCCCAGCTGTTTTTGAGTCCATTGATATGTCCATACAGACAAACATTCATTTTTATATATACATAGATTAAGTTAAGTTATCCTTTTGATGTCTACTATTTTTGGTGCCCTAAAATGAAATCTATATCTATTTCTATTTTTGGTATAGTTATACATTATTATGTTCTACTTATTTTAAGAAAACTATTATGTAGATACCTAAAGGCTTGTTGTAGAAAACGTGTGACAAGCGACCACTGTGGTATATTATATAATATAAGTTTATCATAACGCGGGCTTGACTTATTTGTCATCGCAGCGAATTATATACTTACGCCACAAACAACGAAGACAAGGACAAATCCAAGGAAGAATTCGATGCCGAAGCCCTGAAGAGCAGTGACGTCAGTTCCTAAGCCTGTGACGCCCAGTTTTCCCGCAGCCCGCTCCGGCGTGAAGGCCTTCAGCAGGCCCGACCCGGCGGCGGCGCCAGCGCACTGCGCGATGATGTACAAGATTGCGCGAGCAGGTTTCACTTTCCCAGCGGACGCTAGGCCTACGGTCACTGCTGGGTTCACGTGTCCACCGGATACATGGCCGATTGCCTGGGAGATAAAGAAGAATATGTAGTTGTAGTAAAATACATGAATTTCCTGAAGGGGATAATCATCACAACCATACCGATTTCGTCGTTTTAAAAATAGTATAGATTACTGAACATCACGAGTGACATACGAGTATAAGGCCCTCCTCATGTAAATTGGTTACTGTGGCCTATGTAAGTACTACGTAATACGTTATCGCTCACGCGATGCCACCTCTGCTGTTATCACAGCAACTCCAGGGACTTATTGAACAGACATTTTCATATAAACAAATGTTTATTTTCTGTGGGAATCGAACCTACGAGCTATGGTGTCAAAGTAGCGTAACTTAGTGTACATTTTCTAAAAAGATCGTTTACATTTGGAACGAGCAAATCTGAACCAAATTATATTTCGAGAACTGTGTATCTCAAAAACACTTCATATGTTAAGGACGATGATAGTAGAGATAACATAAACCAATAAACCACTTGACTTCGCATGAAGGCACCTCACGCTCACAATAACGTTGTGTTTTAACGTTTAAATATCACATTCGATTCGAACCTACTGACCAATAGACCAATTTTATACAGAGACAGTTTTGTTTGAATTCCGTTTTGCACATTCTAGCCAATCTGTATAGATCTAGTAAACCAAAAACAGTTTAATTTTTGAAACTTGTTTCAAAATGCATTTTTTTAACAATATTGGTAACATTTTTTTGGAAATAAATGCCCTAACATTAATACCTTCGGTCAAACGTTGAGTTATATGCATATTCAAAAATAATAATAATCGAAATTCGGACGTTCAGCAATATGTCAATTGTGTCGTCAATAAAAAAAAATATATATAAATAAAAAAAACTAATTAAATGAAAGATAACCCATATCTTCTGCATATGTGCGAGAAGATAATTGAAATTTCTCGCCACGACGATGGTGGAAAAGCACCTTTATTTCTACGATGAGCTTAGTAGCTGTAAGAATAAACTATGCCGATGGGCACGATAAGAAAGTTCTATATGTATTCGGAGATGAGACATTATATGAGTTAAACAAATATTTAGATAGCGGAGTTAGTGGCGATCTTTACACATCGTGTCATTGCAAATTTATAGAGGTACCTACGCACACGTGATAACGTTATCTTCTACTGTTTTACAATATGCGGGTTCATAAGTGGTGTGGATATTGTGATATGCGTGTTTTACACATTATACTTATTCGAATTATTGTATACTAGTGGTCGTACGTGGCACGGAACTTAGAATGTAGGTAGACTCTTCCGTATGTATGTATATGACGAGCTCGGTGGCGCAGTGGTGAAACGCGTTGTTACACTACTTTGACACCAACGCTCGTGGGTTCGATTCCCACACAGTACAAACATTTGTGTGCATGAACATGTCTGTTTGTCTTGGTCTGGGTATTTTCTATGTATATATATCTATCTATAATATATATCTATGTATAATAAGTATGTATTTACAAAAAAAAAGTATTTACGTACGTTTATCAGTTGTCTAGTACCCATAACACAAGCTTCGCTTACTTTGGGGCTAGATGGCGCTGTGTAATTTGTCCGACAATATTTATTTATATTATTATTTATTTATATATTCACGCCAGGTCTCTTGCGGGGTAGGCAGAGAGAACCGAGCGCCATTAGAGGCGGTCCTTACACACTTCACTCGCTTCTTTCACATTCATAGCTCTTTTCTTGCAAGCTCGCCGGTTCCTAAGGCTCCTGACATCACCTTCTGATCAAAATGAATATAAATGACTATTCCGTCGTTAATATTTTAATACACAACACCATATAGTCCCAAACTGCACAGTAAAGTTAATAAACATATTTATGATATATTTATTAGACTTCTGATAAATAGTTTTTTTTTTATAAAATTAGAAACAAATATTTCAATATAAATTACACAGTTATCTATGTAGACCCAAACAACTATTAGGTAGGCACCTAATTGATAAACTTACGTATATATTGTTTTTTGTAAATATATACTTATGAAATATAAAAAATATTAAGACCAAGACAAACAGACATGTTCATGCACACAAAATGCATGTCTTGCGTGGAAATCGAAGCCACAATGGTGTGGCTTCGATTTCCGCGCACTAAGTAGCCATTGCTAGCGCTCAACCTCCGGACTCTCCAGGGCCATGGGCAATTGCTCGTACAACAGCGAATGTGCATAATAGGCAAAAGACCAGTAGAGCAACATGAACACACTATGTGACGCAAGTATGTTAACATGGATAGAAAAATAATAAGAGCCATATTTACCGAAACGATAGCGAATACAGCCAAGCCAAAGGCGAGTGCGATCAGCACTATATTTGCGGGTGCCTTGACGCCTTCAGCGATGTTGACACAAGCACCACAACCGAACAGGTTCAGAAGTAGATTACCTGCGGACAGGAAAAATTATAATATTTTTTTACCATTGTGAGTACATCGTTTTGCATTATAAAACGATGTAGTGTAAACTTACCGAAGTAGGGATTGAAATCTGACAATAATAATAATCAGAGCGTATCTGGATTTCCATTTTTTGGAACGAATCCGGCCGGATAGTCTTTTTTGAAAGATTATTTCAAAAATCAGTATATAAAAAGGCGATTTCTTTTGGTAATTTATTTCATTTACACTGTTTAATTAACTATTGCTATTGTTTTTAACAATACCCAAACTATAAAAAAACTATGTTGTTTCTCTTATCAGGTAGTGGTTTTATACTCTAAGGTTAAAACACACACACTAAAACACACCAAAAAGAAGAACAAAATCTGAACGACGAATGGCCTAACTGTACCTAGTAGCGATCAGAAACTGTCGTAATATAGTCAAAACCAAATGTAATGTGACGTAGATAAACATTTCTCAGTTATTTTTTCGTTTCTAGTGTTTTGTTCTGTTGTGTTTGCATTGTGTCTTTCGTCTTGCTTTCCTGAGTCCTGCTTTACAAAGTCAATTTAATTATTATCATAATTTGACTGATTGATTAACAAAAGATGCTATTTATTGACTGATTGATTGATAAAAGATATCAATAATCAATCACTCAAAACAAGACAGACAACTGACAGATCTAAATTATTCGTCATATCACGCTTAAAGAATTTTAACTTCAAAAACAAATTGATTAATTACACTGATAATTTCTAAAATATTTATAATTCTAATTTAATTTCAGTTGTTTATTAATTACCAAGTTGAGATGTCAAGTGTTACACATCATATACGACTACTTGAAGGCTCGCTCGTTTTTTTTTAAATTTTAATTCCTTACCGATGAACTCTGCAAGGAGTGCCCTGCTAATTCCGACGGCACCGCCAGACAGCTCGTCAAATCCAAGTTTAGCTGCTATTTCTCCCATGGCTCTGTAAACATTATATTAAATATTTATTGACTTATAGGCACCATTTCCAACTTGACGTTGTTAGAAAGATTAGGTAAAAGTTAGATTTTTGTATAAACAAATTTATAGTTGTTATTAAATGTTGTAAGTAATTATATTGTTTTATTACACCTGGGATTTACCTAATGGCCAGTAATAAACTTATCTAGAAATAACATTATTTTAATATAATAACACTCTGATTTCTTCTGAGAATTATAAATAACTATAACATTTGAATTTCATCATTGTCACAAACGAGTATAACAAGGTTATAGTATCGATGTAACTATCTATATTTATATTATGATTTCAAAAGAATACCGAGTCATATGAATGACGTAATAATATTGACAACGTAGGTTACCTATTTATTAAAAGCCACTAAAAGCGACTGTCCTTTTTTATATTATTAGCCTTCGACAAGCCTGCGTCGACCCTGACGGTTATGACAATAAAATCGGACTTTCATTAAATAAATCTACAAAAACCTATATATTATGCCAAAAAATAAAATAAATATCGCGTGACTAGTACATAGATAGATAGAATAGAATATAATAAAACACACTTTATTGCACCAAAGAAGAAATTTCCTGTAAAATTATTATGTAAATAAAGCTTATTCTATCTATCTATCTATCAAAATAAATACCTTTGAGTAACATGTTATAGCAATAGTACAATAGGCGGTCTTATCGCTAAAGCGATCACTAGTATACATATATTCATATATCTAAGCATGTCATAAAAGGTATATATTATTAAAAATGAATTAAGTGTTATTTTTATATAGTCACGCAGCTGAACTCTAATACAGAAAACAAAACAGTCATTTCTAAAAAGTAACTCTTCATCTGCCGTTCTACGAATATCAGCATGAAATTTACATTTAATCTGCCTTTTTTTTTAATTCCCAATCAACATTCTGGCAATTTTTTATCTTTTATCCCTAAAAATGATTTCTGCATAAAATTGTGAACCACACCTTTGGTAGTAGATGATCCCATTCCCAAAATCGTCACGTATTCTCTAATAGTCCCATTCCCAGATCGTCACGTTCCCGATTGGTCCCGCTCCTGGTTCGTCCCATTCCCGCATCGTCCCGTTCTCGTATTGTCCCATTACCAGGTATTCCTATTCCCAAATAGTCATGATGGCGAACAATCGAAATTAATCAAAGACTTATGTATACAGGGCATATATACATAGCTTTTTAGTAATTGGTTATCAAGAAACAGCCATAAATTGCTTCGTTGTTGCTTGCAATATTAACAAAAATATAAAAATAGATTCATTTATATAGTGTCAAATAATGGCAATATTTCCCCCAGTACATGGTTGTATTTAATAAGTTTATTAATGGTCAGTGGTATATACAACAGATCACTTTTTAAATCTACGTTATTTGAACATTGGTATACTACCAACTGACCGCAAAGTTCTGAAGGCAAGTCGCCAATTACTGATTTATTGATATGCTCACAATTACAAAAGATATTATATAGATAAGTCGCAGATGTAAAAATAATATATTATGTAAATTAAATGATATAAATAAATTTTAAAATCTAAGAGTTGTTTGTGTATTTACTAGTATATCTACATTGAAATCACCACAGACTATTATGCTTTATTGCCTGTAAAAACTTTTCTTAAAGTATCCTCCACTACCTGCTCAAATTGTGTAAAATTACTGCTAGAAGATCTGTATACACCAATAATTATCTAATTCAACACATGAAATCTCAATAGTGCATACAACAGAGAGCTAACAATGTCCTAACGTTTTTTGGCTTTGTGGCATATTTTTATAATAATCAGTGTAAGTCAAAAAGTGAACCGCCTCTAATTGAATACTCTCTATTAAAGCAACTAACTATTTTATAATTTTTAATTCCTTACGTATATTATACATATGCGTGTGTATGTATTTTTTTTGCGACCAAAAGCGATCTGTGAACGGGGCGGAAATCTGGAAAAGGGACCTAGCGGGTACGGGACAGTCTGGGAATGGGACTATATGAGAACGGGACCAACTGGGAATGGAACAACCTGGGAATGGGAACATTACAGACTGCGTGACGAGTTCGGTAATGGGACCATCTGCTACTAAACCGCACCAAACGCCGCTCGAGCGGAGCCGACGGCAGGAGTAGAGGAATCAATTGTAAAAAAAAAATCACCAACGTAAACATAATTTTAAGATTTCTATTACAATGGACAACAATATGTATATTGTTGCCGTCAAGGGGGGGACAGCCAGCACATCGTTAATCACTGTGATGGCTGTTCTCACATCTGGTTCTCATTGACGCTTTCCATCAGGCGCGATGGGGACATTTTGACAGGCCACATTAAAATATATATGTACAGTTCTTGATCATATACTCGTATATAGTTATTAAGTAATGCATTTACTACTTCAGCAATAAAAGAAGATTAATTATAAGATATAGCAATAATCTATCTCATATACGTTGGCTCACAAGTTAGTTTATAACCCTGTGGGAGGAGCGGTTCCATACTAACACAAGTTTGTATAAAATTAAAAGAATGAGACCAATACACTTTGTAACTAAGCTTGTATGTACAATAAAATATTTGTATTTCACCTACGACCGTCTAATTCCAAAAGTAAAAAAAAAACGAACCGCGTAATTAATTTGATGAAGATATTTTGTAGATTTTTATAAATTATACTAACTGAACCAAAAAGTGTAAATTTGTTGTGTGTTGTTCTAGGGTAATAATGAGTCGCGTTACACGCGTTGCTAGTTCGGTAAATCAGATAAGGTAGACATTCATTCTGGCCAGTAATTTACATTTTACACTGAACTCGTTCTCGATCGTCGGCTGTTTTTGTTTAAAATGCGCGTCGACAAAAACATCAGAGGCTCAGCAATAATTCACCAACAGCGGGGAAACAAGCCTGATATTCTGTGGCCGGACGTAAATTATACTAATTATCCTAGCTTCAAGTGTACTGTTCCGTGCGCACTGACAGGTGAATTCATGGGAAATTGGAGAGAGCATCCGTTCACCCATCACATTATAATACTGCTATGTATATTTATACTTATTATACTCGTATCCTACCAGAATTTTATGTCGTAGGTAAAATATGTTACTATACGCAAGTTACATATATCTCGAAATAAAAGTAACAAATGTAACGAAGTATTTTTATTTTTGAAGAAAGTTGTATTAATTCATGAACAAGCGCAGGTTAGATATGAAGGGCATAGCAAATAATAGTTCATGATTAGTGACTATACCTTTCGGCGACTTTTGTTATTTTATATGAAAAAAGTGAGAGATTGATGGCGTCGTTGCGCGTGTCATTCTAACCGAACACGCGGGTTAAGCAACTTCGACTGCAGCCTGTCTATGGATGAGTTTATCTATCTCGAGTTTCTTCGTGGAGGCCGTCGGTCCCGGCTGTTGTCGATAGATAACAGTCGTTAATTAGTCTCCGCCAATCCGCATTTGAGCAGCGTGGTGGAGTATGCTGTAAACCGCTTCGGATTAAGGGAGACCCGTATCCCCGGAGTGGGATGAGTAAGGGTTAATGGGGTGGTAGTTAATTAAAAAAAAAAGAAAATCAAGTAAACAGTCTGACTGATAACTGAATCAGTCTTTTGTTTGTATATTATAGCCCTAGGTCAAAAATGAAATTGGTTAGGTGGACTAGGTTAAAATAATGGAAGTTAGTAATATTTTCTGGAGTTGTGCGAAGGTAAATATGTCAGCACTTTACACAGGGAACCGTCAGTGCGTATTCCTTGAATTCATATTTGAAAACAAGATTTGACACAACAAACATGTTAACTAACAAAGTAACAAGAGAAGGTAAACAAAAGCTTATTACAATAATAAAAGCTATTCCTTGCCAAGACACATTAGGTACAATCATATTTAACATTCCTGTGGTAGACCTATAGACATTTATTAGCGAGTATTTATGAGGCACAACCGAATTTTCTTGTTGTTATTGTTGCATTCACATAAAATTAATTATTGTTACCGGGGCTTTGACACTGGCCATGATATTTTATGCAGGCGCATTAAATAACTTGGCAAAAGTCCATAATACAGTTGGGTCAGTTTAAGTAGTCATTCCAAGGCGACGCGGTTCACCCTGACCGCCCGCCGTACGTTTTGTCCATAAAAGTAAGGAAATTTTACTATACAACATAATCTCTCCAGTGCTGTGACCTGTATTCTTATCATGGTTATGCTGGATGGAACGGTAACTCTTCAAAGGGTATAAAGTGCTTGTCAACATAGATGACATTTTACTGTAAAGAAAATCAGAGAGGAGTGACGTCAGGCGGGATGAGGAGAACAATGTACGGCACATTGTTCTCCTCATCCCGCCTGACGTCATGCGATAGACGATAGGCATATGGAATATAAGGGGTGAACTTAAAGATAAATGAGGTGATAGATGTTATGAGTGATAGACTTCATTAGATATTTAGATATAAATGTTAAAGAAGCGAGTGAGGTATGTAAGGATCAACTCACGTGGCACTCATGGCTCTACCCCGCAAGGAACTTGCCGTGAAGAAATCGAGTGATAGGGTTTTATGGACAAACTCATGCAATGCATGCAGTTATAAATATGACTCGAAACTTGAACATAAATTTGAAGTGAAGCTAATTCTTAGATAAGTCGTGAGCGGCCACTTACTCTCAAAATGATCTCTGGTGGTAAAACAACATCACCTGCACATTATGCACCTTGCCAACCTTCCATCTTATATATCTTATATAGTATCCATAACTAAAATAAATTCCCTCTCAGGAAAATTATAAAGTAGGTAATTCCATTGTGAATGAATCACCACGAATTTCATAAAAAGTTTTTGAGTTAGCATCAGCGATAGTAGCGATAAAGTTGCAAGCGAATACAAGATACGATAAATGCTCTACATCTGGTGGCCCTCACGCTATTAACATTACTGACATTATTCCTCGACAACGAAGTAAGAAAGAAGAATACTACAAAGTATAGCAAAGGAAAACAGACAGCAGTGGAGGGAGAAAAAAAGGAGCGAAGAACAGGACGTTAGAACAACATGACAGTAGATAGAGAAGAAAAATGGGGAGATTAAAAACAAATATACATTAAGTAACTATTTTACACGTATCCACGTAAAATATCTGAATAAATATCTGATTGTAAGCTACCATATCGATCGTACCATATTTGTTGAGGTACTAACCTCAACAAAATTTCAAGGATGACTGATGATGACTGATGAGTCTTCGAATTGTGGATACCTTTACATTATAGTGGAGGGGTTATTATAAAATAATTCTACGGCAATGTGGATTTTCTCTACATTATATTAAGTTTTATGTGAGAATTAATATTTTTCAGACTAAATCTACTTCAATACTTTAGTTATACGTAGGTATTCGCTGTTTGTTTTATATTAATTCTTAAGTAGAGATAAAGCAAAGAAGTCGCTCCTACTGCCATAATGATGAGAAGGAACTTTTTTGTAATCATTCACTCTTTCAAATCGGTAAGGATACAAATGTAGAGAAGTTAATCTTTCTGTAAGCCAAATTGCCGAGCTAAGGCGCACTAGCTGCTACTTATATCAATGTGCAGACGTGGAAGCTGGTGATAGATGATCGGACATAGTAGGTAGAAACATACGTGTTCCTTTTTACAACTTTCGGTGCCGTGTAATTGTAACTGAAAAAAAAACGAGAGACTACTTATATGCAGACCTCTGTGGAAGTCACACGAAGTGTTTGGCGACCCGCGGCGCAAAATATTCATCTCCTATTAAATACGTTTATTAATCATCAAACATGACAATAGTATAACGATATAATATATGGCAGAATCTTCTGTCAATAGATACCAATATTTGCTTTTAGTTTAGGCTAACAAATGCGATAATAGTTTAACCTAACATTGTATAGAAATATGCACATATTAGGTGATGTGACATACAAATTTATTCACGCAGTTTAGTTCCGTGCCTCTTTAGTATATAAAGTGACGTAAACACAATTGATAGAACAATTTATGTACACATCATACTTTTATGATTAATGATTTGTAGTTATTTTCAGAAATCGGAATAATAGTAATAACGTATTATTTTGTATTTGACTCTTAGAAGCCGTAGCTTACAGATATATGTATATATATATATAAACAAAAAATTACATTTGAATTTAGAATCTGTTGTTCATTGAATTTTCTCATTTTGGCACCAATACATTGTACAATATTTTGCGATATTAAAATGGAGTGGGGTGATAAAGAGAACCGAATCGCTGTGATTGCTTTACAAAAGTAGGTATGGAGCCAAATGCAATTTTTAAAACTCTCCATACGCTTGGTATTAGTAAAATGTTTGTGTACTGGGCTATTAATAGGTACCTACAATGAGACCTCCTCTGTTTGTGACAGAAAAAGATCTGTCCGTCCACGTAGTGTTCGTACGAAAAATGTGGTCAAAGCGGTAAGGGAAGAATTCGAAGAAATCCTGTCCGAAAGCAAAAGATTTTATCTCGGGAGATGAAGATAGCACCTAGAACCATGTCGCGTATTTTAAAGTGACTTAGGATTTGCAGCCTATATGAGACGTACTGGTCATTTCTTAACTGATAATTTAAAAAAGAATAGGGTGGTAAAATCGAAACAACTATTGAAGCGGTACGCAAAGGGAGGTTACAGAAAAATTTTATTTACGGAAGAGAAAATTTTTACAATTGAGCAACATTTCAACTGTAAATGACCGTATTTATGCTCAAAGCTCTAAGGAAGCTTCCCAATTTGTCGACAGAGTGCAACGTGGGCACTATCCGACTTCAGTGATGGTTTGGTGTTGTATTAGCTATGAAGGAGAGACTGAGCCATACTTTTGTGAAAAAGGTATCAAAACATCGGCACAAGTGTATCAAGATACCAATCTTGAGAAGGTAGTGAAGCCCCTTAACAATACCATGTTCAATAACCAAGAATGGTCCTTCCAGCAAGACTCGGCGCCGGGTCATAAAGCTCGGACTACGCAGTCTTGGTTGGAAACGAACGTTTCGGACTTCATCAGAGCTGAAGACGGGCCGTCGTCTAGTCCCGATCTTAATCCGCTGGATTATGATTTATGGTCAGTTTTAGAGAGTACGGCTTGCTCTAAACGCCATGATACTTTGGAGTCCCTAAAACAATCCGTACGATTGGCAGTGAAGAATTTTCCCATGGAAAGAGTGCGTGCTTCTATTGATAACTGGCCTCAATATTTGAAGGGCTGTATGACAGCCAATGGAGACCACTTCGAATAAGCTATTTATATTTTAAATTGTTTTATATTTATGTATTAAACTAACACACTGTAAAAGTGTTATTATTGTTGTTTGTCATTTGCAATAGAATTTTTTTTTCTTTGTTTCAGTATTTATGTATATATTATATTATTATATAGTATTTATTTCAAGACTAGGTAGTATAGCAGTATAGTATTTTGCATAGTAACTCAATTCACCAATATGTAAAATCGACCTCAAAGTTCTCCTTAATCCTTCAAGGTTTGGCTCAAGAATTGGGCTATCAATTGCAAAAATATTTTTTCAAATCCCAATGGTAAACAAACACTAACATACTCTTCCGCTCTATATATTTAGTATAGATGGCATGGATGAAATGAAGCCGTTATCCTAGCCCATTATCACTTGTAATACAAGGAGAATTAGGTACTCTTTCGTTGCCACTCTCAGCGTAAAAAGTTCCCTGTAATGTACTGGTAACTAAAATTACTAGCAGGTATGATATTTGGTAAGATATGGTGTAATCGGACGTCGAGTGCTTATCATTAAACATAAAAAAAATAAGAAAAGTCTATAAAATTCTTCAAATAAATTTTATAGGACCATTATGAGTTTCCATTTGAAATTTGTCGAACTTCATGCACGCATGAGACTTCGAGCAACAAAGGCGCCCCGTGCTCACAAAATTGGTGTTTTAGCAACGATTCGACCCTTTTGAATGATGGTAGGATATTTTAACCAATAAGCGAATAAGTACCGCGATGTTGATCCTCGAACTAGCCAATAAGAGTGGCACGTTCTACTTCACCACCCGACTCGTAGCCGTGAATTAATTCAATGGTCCTCCGGAGGTTATTTTCTTCAAGGTTTGAGCTAACTCGCCTACACAGATCACCATCGTGACAACCCCGACTAAACCATGTTTTCTGCATTGGTGCTTCTCAGCGGTAAAACTTATTGATAGAATTCACTTTTTAGGCGCAGAGATCTTCACAAGACTTGTAAGTGAATCATCATTATAGTTGTAGCTAAAATTGCTGGTGAAAATAAGCCTACTGTTAGACACTTCGATAGCTCTTTGCATCCATAGCGGTTTTTATAAATTAATGTCTTGACGGATGTTCTCAGTGCGTTTTCCCCTGTCCCGTAATCATCGAATATTTTTTCTTTAATAATGTGAATTTTGAGGAAGGGCAATGAATAGAGGAGGGCTATCCATTGCCCTCCAGCACGCTGCGGTACTTTATAAGAGCTTCTCAGTCAACCCAATAATTGATTTAATTAACTATTACAGTTTTTCATTTATACGTGTTTTCATAAACGCAGTTATTAATAATAAAAAATATATCAAATTTAAATTCATGCATATATATTAAAACTATCATCTTAGTTTATTAAGATATTTTTGTGACTAATCCTTTACATCTCCTTATTATAATTATGTCATTGTTTCATCTCGTGGGGAGGCAGCTGGTGTTCTAAGATATAGGCTTCAGCTAAGCTTAGATACCAGTCTCTCCCAACTTTTCATCCATTATTTTTATATTGCATGTACCTACGTTTAAGCCACCAATGAAGATTGTAGATAGAGCAAATCAATATTATTAATAGTATTTGTGTATATATGATAAGATTCAAATCATAATGATCAAATCAAGATTAATACGCCACCATTGACGTCAAATGGTATAATTCAGAAACTAATGGACAGTGAACGATGCTAATCACGCTCATATTAATATCTATAGATGACCTTCATTTTCTGGTGCCAGAAAGTGATCATTACGAGTCCTATCGAAACAATGATTACGGTAACATGTCGTGTTCACACCACTGTACTCGTAATGACGACACACATTAGGGACAGTTCAAGGCAAAATATTCTAATTGTAAAACAATTAACTATCAGTAAGTAACTGTCACTTGTTCCAGACAGGGTAATTTTCAGGCTGAACAATATTCATCTATTATTATCAGCCTCGGTACATTATGAATTTATAAAACTGTACACTTTTTTTGACTCTTCACTAGACAAGACGTTAATTAAAAATTAAAAAAATAGTTAACTATTTAAAGGCGGTAGCGGGTACTGAATTTTTATTGTGACCAAAATATATAAACTTGTTCCTTGTCAGGGTGAAATTTAATACAGAGTAATAGGTAGTGGGCTAAGATGGGCTCGCTGTTATCGTGATGATGATGATTGAAAACTAAACTGTATCTACTCTGTTTACTAGCAAACAAGATAAGCTAGCAACAAGAAAAAGAGGTAGGGCGCATCAAAGCAGCTCCACCTCACAGAAAAACCGTAGCCAAATAATAACTCCCGAGAGGGTTGTTGTGTTCCTGCGTGTGAGTGAGGTCACCAGTAAGTTCCTAAGGAGTTGCTGTGTAAGCAGCAGAGGAGGCATCGCGCGAGTGATATATGTTACAAGCGTTAATAGGCTATGGTAACTGCTTTGCATCAGGTGGACCGTATGCTTGTATGCTTCCCGACGTAGTATAAAAAAAAAATATCGTAGTAAAATCTCTCTCTCAAAAACTCTCTTGAGACTTATTTAATTTCTGCAAGTGAGTCTGAGAGTTTCTGAAAACCTGTACAAGCTATGTCACTGAAACCTTTGTGGAGCATATCCATGAGGTATGCTCTATATGATAAAAAAAGAAATATCAAAATCGGTTCACAATTGGCAAAGATATTGCGTAACATACTAAAAAACTGGCGAACAGAGAATTTCCTCCATTTTTTGAATTCGGTTAAAAATAAGCTACAACGCTGAAATATTGCCTAGTGTAGAAGTTGACGATGATGTGGAAGCCATACATGAAAGATAACTGCAAGCACACTACGTCACCTGCAACCATTTCAAGATTGCAGCCAAATTTTAACGTCAATGAGAGTTCAAACAGGCGATAAATCGGTAATAGGAGAATTGATTCGGGATCGAGACATCACCGAAAAATAATTGATCTTCAGGTAGAATGTATTGTGTTGATGAACTTTATGTAGTTATTTCAATAAGTATGATCTCTACGTCTATTTTGGGGCCGAATTATGTCTCGTCAAAAGTCATGCTTTAGTATCATTATTAATTATTATTGCCGAGAATGCAGTAATCGTGATTAATACAAGAAATATAGTTTGGCCAGTATAATTCTAGCAAAAAGATTCATAGACACATCCGAGCGGTTTACATTTGTTCCTTGCTGCGCAATTACTAATATACCGCTTGCTGACTTTAACCAGTACTGCCTGCCTGCATTGACTAAAGACTGTGGGGAGCGAAAATCAAAAAGTACATAGTCCTCAAAGTCAGCAAACTTAAGTGGCCGTAGGCTGGCTATGTCGGCCGAGTCAGTGATAGCAGATTGGGGGAGGAAATTACTAGAAGTAAATGCTAGATATCAGAGGACAAAACGTTGGCCTCTCTACTCTTGGACGTAGTTCCGAAGTGGCTGTAGGATGCCTACAATCATTCATCTGTGTAATATTTATAATTACGGCAACAAAACTTTTAACATTATAAATGACTACGTAGTTATGATGACAGACACACTATGGTTTCAAATTTTAAATGGTTTTTCATAACTACTTTAAAGTCTCAAATATGACCGATCTATTCTTGAAGTGTATAATAATAGACGGACATTCCGCTCCAAAACTGTCGAGTGACAATTGACAAACTCGTGAGAATTTATTGGTTCATTATCATTATTTCCTTTATAGAATTTAGACATTTACGTATTGCCAATTTGAGCATCACGCAACACGAAAAATAAAGTAACTTTTTACTTGCGAAGTTACGACACACTGAGAAATAGATGGAATTGTATGTAGGTATACTTAAGTATGTTATACGCATTGTAATAGGCAAATCTGAATTAATTGCTAATGATTATTAAGAAATGTGGAATTGAAATTCAATTGAAAATGCGGTAGTTCAAATTAAAAAGTTCATTTTGTGTATAGTTTTTGCGTAAATGTTTGACTTGAACCCTTCTAACCATTTTAGCTCACTGTAAAAATTAGTAAGTAGCTATCGCGGCTTCAGGATATAGTCTTTCACGTTAAGACAGACAGACAATATTTTAAAAATAACTGCCTTTTATATCAGGCAAAGCCACATGCATATAGGGTACGTTTAGACCTGCGTGAACTGTCGATTGGGGAAGTGACTGAGAAGGCCTGGAACACAAGAATTCCCTGAAGAGTTGATGCGTTCTCGAGAGTCAGTTACCTACGTAGAGGTTTTCAGTGAAATGAGGTGATTAGCAAAGTGTGTGCTATACTTATTGTGTTGCAAATGTTTAGGTATAAAAAATGCTGCTTCAGAATTACACAGGTGGGACAGGCACCTCTACAGACGTATCTAAAAGAGAAATATTGGTCAGGCCCCTTTTAATTATTCCAGTTATTTTACATTATTCTATTTTATGAGGAAACTATGTGATTATATATTATAAGTGGTTTTGGAATATATGATAATTATGTAATACATTACAATAGCCATAAGTTATTACCTATCTATCTATCTATATCTATAATTTCACGCCGAATCCCTTGCGGGGTAGGCGGAGACAACCGGGCGCCATAAAACGCGGTCCTTACACACTTCACTCGCTTCTTTAACATTCGCGACTCTTTTCATGCACGCCCGCCGGTTTCTAGAACTCTTGACGTCACCTTCTCATAAAACACGACCAATTTGGTCATGGTAGGTTAGTCTTGGTCTTCCTCAGCTCGTACATCCTTCCACTTTTGCATTGTAAATCTGTTTCGTTATTCTTTCTACATGTCCGAACGGAGCATGCCTTTTAAGATAAGAATCTTAACACCGACACTCTCTTTCAGACCATTCTCTTTTTTACGTCATCATTACGAACGCGGTCAGCAAGCGTTACGCCACAAATTTTGCGCAATGCTCTCATCTCGACCGCATTTATTTTACTTTCATGCTCTCTCTGCCATACCCAGCTTTCACTTCCATAAATTAGCATTGGCATTAGTGTTACCGCGTTATGTATAGCGAGATGTGCCTTCTGACTTAGATTTCGGCTGCCTAGAAGTTTACGCAACGCTCCATTCACGCTGTTCCCTACACTCACTCGTCTAAAGTCTTGGTCCTACTAAATCTACTAAAAGTTATTACAATAGCTTGATTAGACTACAATATAATATTTTTCTAGATTTAATTACTTATAGTGCGGTGGTCAGTAAGTAACCACATCATTTATATGAACAAGGTTCATAACGCACTAAGCAGTTACGTTTTCCATTATCTCTTAGCACAAATGTCCTGAAGAAACAATGGAACGAGCCTCATTGAAATTTTATCATGCTTCCTTCTGTTTACAATTAGGTAATCATGAGCACATATTTACGCATTCATACTGTGCTTCGTATTCTATTAGCTTGTAAATTATATGCACATTGCGAATTCCTTGTTCCGTTGGTATACCCAAAAGCTACGTAATGAGCATTTACTGTGTAAACGATTTGGTGTTAGGCTGGATGAATTTCCTGTCAGGATATTTAAATAGGTACCTACTTCAAGCTAATACTTTCATTCCACGTATCAAGACGATAAACGGTATAATCAATGCTGGAATATTTAGTTAGTGTCGAGTACGCTTGATGTATCAATCTTAAGATTTGTTAGTAAACTAAAAAATGTATAATTTTAGTAACAATTAATAGATTCGCCCAGATTTGGGAATGATAGTTACCTACTCCGTGCTGTGTAGTTTGTTTATGGGGAATATACAACATGAGTATGGTGGGGGTGGCAGCTTGTCGCCCTAGTTTGCTATCATTTTTTTTAAATACTTGCACCTCTGCCATGTCTGCTTGATGGGCAAGGCTTGTGTCTTTTTGTTAAATAATTATTTATTAATCATTTTTTAAATATTACAATTATAAATAAACACATTCATTCATCATACTCTCTTTCATTACGCAATTGATTCTTCCATTCATCATATTTCAGTTTTATTTGAAAAATTTTGATTTGGCCTTTTTCAGAACGCCGGTGAAACGATTATAACTATTCTAAATTTCCTTACCTATACTGCATAAGTCCAGCCACGGGCGGCAGCGAGCTTTGCAGCTCCACCCAGCCACCGCCACCCCATCGGCTATACACAGTATAGCCGAGGTGTTCTGCATTGGTCCTAGGTGGAGCTGCTCTGCTTATTACGATCTATGACCGACGCAGTATTTCCTAGTTTGCTATCAGGATTGATGTCAAGGAAGGCTGCGTGTTGTCAGCTCTGTTGTTCATCCTACTGTGTTAGATACAGGATCTGTATCTGAGGATTAATCAAAAATAAGATCTAGGTATCTAGGATTCCGAATGGACGCAATAGTGCTGAATTATCCACTTTATGCAGACGATGTCGTGTTACTAGGTGAATCACCATCTGAACTGCAAACATCAGTCACTACAATGAAAGATAAATTGTATATATAAAGGCTTATAATTGTATTTGAAGAAAACCAAGATAATAAACGACAATAACATTTGAGGGAGGAATACCGAAACGAACATAAAGATTAAGGTTGATGATGTAGTGTTGGAACAGTGATATAGATTGTACCTTGTCCGGCCATAAGGTCTGTTACAAATGAATAGGCTTTTATTTTGTTATGAAGTAATACAACCTTATGTATATATTTATGGAAGTCTCAGCAAAAAATAAAAAAAATATTCTATTCGAAATGACCACCTTTGGCCTTTAATCTGTTTGGCCACGAATCAATGGATTTACGTACTGTTTTCAGAGATTTCTTAGGAGACACAATGTCGGCGTGTCGTTTCGAGCAGGCCGCCATGCCCTCTAAAACTGACCATAATTTGTAACTAAGGAGTTCAGATCTGGGCTAAACGAGGGCCAGTCTTCAGCTCTTATAAAGTTCGGAATATTGGTTTCGAGTCAGACTAGGGTAGTTCGTGCCTCGTGACTACGTGCAGAGTCCTGCTGGAAAGACCACGGTACATTTTTAAAAAGTGTATTGCTGAGGGGTTTCACAACACGATCGAAGACACTCTCTTGATACACTTTGGCTGACGTCTTCTCTCCTTTTTCTCAAAATGTTTTCATCAGTAAAGAGGATATTTTTGGGCCTCTTACCTACGTATCGCGACAGAAGGCTTCTTGATCAATCCACTCTCTTCAACTGTAGGGATTGATTTAGGCATGTCCTGTATATCGACGATAAGCGCCGATCTTTTTTTTTATACAACGTCGGAAGGCATACAAGCATACGGCCCACCAAAGTATTACTCGTGAGATGCCCCTCTGTTGCTTACACAGCAACTCCTTAGGATCTAACTGGTGACCTCACTCACACGCAGGTACACAACAACCCTCTAGGGAGATATTATTTGGCTGCGGTTTTTTGTGAGGCGAAGATACTCGTACTTCCACAGACGGTCTGCTTTGATGCGCCCTACCACTCTTAAATCATTTTTTCCTAACGGGGCTTCGGCGAATTGTAGATTTAACAGCTTTAATAGCCTTTCAAGTTGTAACAGCACGGGGTCGCCCCGATATTTTAGGGTTTTCAACAGAGTGTTAGTATATCTGTTGATAGTACGATATACGGACATACGGCTGATACCAGGCTTTTGAAGTGTCTTGAATATGATCGACGGCTCCATATCCACTGTGTGTAAGGCAATCACTGCAATCTTATTACGAGTCGAAAAACGAAAAGTTTCTCTGTAACAGACTAGTTATATATCGGTCTTGTTCTGAGACGGAAGATACATCGCTTACGTTGATAGACTAGTGATTGCAGGAAACAAGCAGGAAAAATTGAAAAGTTGAACTCCACGCGGTGGGACCGCGGACAAAACTACTTGTTCATTAAACGGTTAGAGCTTTAGTATTGCAGGTATCGTTTTACTGCTGGGGAGGCATTAAATTGTGTTTCGTTTACACATTCATTCATTCATTTTATGCTCAACTATCCTCCATAGGGCAATCCAACTATCCTTCGAATAGGGCAGATAAATACTAATCTATATTGGTACAATTTGTGTTATCTGCCATGGACAGATTAAAAGATAGAGTCGTAGTTATTTATGGTCTATCAAATGTCCAAAAATGAAACAAAGGAATACGACTCAATATCAACAAGTTGTATCTTATTACATCATGTGATCAATTTTTATGTATGTATGTATGTATATATATATGTTTATCTATACAGGTATCTCATCCAAAAAAACGTGAGTTTGCATAATTCACTACTGATGTTGCCGGATACTGTTCTTTAAAAGAACACTGAAACATACCCTTTTATTGTCCGAGTTTGTTTTGTTACTTTATATGTTATACAACAAATTAAACGACAATTTACGCACATATGTTAATTATAGTAAGTTGTGTAAAGTAATAAAAATCATAAGTTAAGTAGTCTATGAACGCTTGCTATATAGGAAGTATTGCGAGCGTTACTGCCCTTGCCGCTAACTCATATACTCTTTAAGAGCTCAATCACTGGCAGAAACCCCTCTTAAAACATCCAGACTAAAACAAACAGACGAGAAAATGCAGGTATTTATAAATATTTTATCTATTGTATGCATAAAATTAGATTTGAAATATAAATCAAAATAAATCAGCCTATCGGAGGCGATTACAATGATGATCACTTATCAATGTTGACTCAGCGACGTATGCTCTTGTCTCAAGTTCAAGTACCTTATCTTCTATGTTATCATATCACTATGGAAATTGGTTGAAGAAAAAGTTTTATAATCCTTTTGGCGCAACACCGTCATATCTTTATTGATAACGTAAGATAAACAGTTTCTTTAAGACTTTGATTAAAGTAATCTGCAAACATTGTTAAAGTAATAAATGACCAGTGACCGAGCTCTATATTCAAACTGCTACTCCAATATCAATTTGTGGACATTGCCGGTCATGTGGAACGCCTCTGTACCTATTTAATTTAGATTCAAGAAAATTTATTCGTAATGGAGTCTGACAACATAATAGGCCAGAATATAAACGTAAAACGAGATTAGTTATAATAACATTAATAATACATGCGCAGATTGTGATTTATTGGTCTATTCACAGTGTAATCAGCTTTGTGGGAGATCTTTGCTTAGGTACGCTATGTACACTCATATTTTATCGCTCCAGCAAGCAAAAATCTTTTTTTTTTCTTAAAGTTAAAGGTAATATAGGTAAAGGGACGATCATTAAGGGTTGTTTCAGTGCATTTCGTTATTGGTATGAATCGGTAGATAAACTACTCCTGGTTCTTGATATATTTGAAATCTGACGTCGCAAAGCCAAAGTCTGATGGTCTTCAATGCAGCGACGCAACGATCATACGGGTAAGTCTATCTTGGCTGCGGTTTTCCGTAAATTGGAGGTACTCCCTTAGTCAGGATGCTTATTAAAATATAGATGTGCTTTCCCAGCTTTCATCAGAGACACACTTTCTTGTTTACAGTGCACACCAGGTGCAGGTAATGTTGACTAGGGAATATAAGTTTGTCTAGTGACTTAAAGCAAAGTCGGATAACGAAAATGTTTTTAATGTAGTTTTTCTAAATATACCTTTCTCTTCTTCTCTCAGTGATAAGCGCAGGCTTATCTGCAAATAAAAAATATGGGTCACGCCCTCATTTTGTTGATACTGCACTTGTGTTATAATAAAAGTATTACAAGAAGACTTTCATAAACCCATCTGATGTTATGTTTATAATAGAAAAATCCAATTAACGAAAAATTGCGCTGACATTGACTTAAAAACAAAAGAGAAGAACAAAAGAGAAGGATCTATTTTTGAAGTTTGTTTAAAACGGTTTATGATGTGCTATTCTATCCCACCTTGCCGGTTTTCGTAAAACATGGCCGTACCAGCGTAGGTAAAGCGGGCCAATGCAGGAGTTCCTTACGCGATCCTTTCGCGTCACTCCCCATATCCAGCGCAGCATATTCATCTCCGTGACACGCAGCTCCTGCTTGTGTCGCTCAAGTACAGGCCACGTTTCACTGCCGTATAAAAGGACAGGTCTAGTGATGGATTTACCGGCATTCTATGGTCACAAACGATACCAGCCATCTCACGCCACTTGGCCCAAGCCACTGCGTGCCTTGACGTAGTAACTATGCATCCGGACGCGTGGAGGACAGATCCCAAATACCTACAGCGGTCCGTGCGCTCGACCGCGTCGTCACCAATGCGAAAGGATGTAGGATCTGAGATATTGCAGGCCAAGTACTCTGTCTTCGCCACATTTACTTTCAGACCACCGTTCTCAAGCGATTCTCTCCAAGCATTCACTCGTCGTACCAGGCGCCTCTTGTCCGCGTCCGCCAGCGCAATATCGTCAGCATACATGAGCAACCACTGAGGCTGCTCATGTGTCTCTGATGCTGTCCAACACTATGTCTAATATTACGCTGAGCAAAAAAGGACTAAGGACGGATCCCTGGTAGACCCTGACGGTGATTGGAAAGTGCTGCGTATCGCTAACGGCAGTCCTAACTATGGAACATGAATCGAGATACATGTCCCGACAAATATCAATATACGCTTCAGGCTTCGTTTGGATCTCAGTGTCCACAAGATCATAGCACAAGGAACACAGTCGAAGGCTTTCTCCATGTCTAAAACAGAAGATGCAGAGGCGTGGTCTTCGTCCTGTATTTCTCCATGACGATCCTTAGAGCAGAAACGGTGTCCATGGTCCCATGATCAGGCCGGAAGCCATGCTGACACTCTGAGACATTGCACTCCTGCTGGATCCGGGAGTCAATTATCAGCTCAATGAGCTTCACACAAATATATACCGCGGTAACTACCACACTTGGGCCGCCCCGATGACGGCCACCTGAATCCTATTCCAGTGATGCTGAACTGGTCCGCTGTCAGTACTAGTGCGCATGTCGCAGGTAGTCGAGGCGAACTCCTGGGACTTGACTTTATCAAGCAGCTGCCACCTAATAATCTATAATTTTAGGACAACGCTGCAACGTCGACCGTAAAATGTCTTTGGATAGGTTTAGTATGTCGAGGTGTTAAGTGTTTCGAAATTCACAATAAACAGTCGCCTCCAGCGGTCATCTAAAAATGATAATCGTGTCTAGTTAGTGGTCTGGAACTAGTCTTCGTCAATCAGCAATGAAATAGCGTAGCTTATAAATCTCTAAGGACGCTTGAAAGAGATATGTACCCAGTAGCAGAGTAATGAGTATGAGTTGATGCGAAGGCAAAGATGTAAAGATTAAAGCTTAAAATAATGTATATTTTTACAATTTCATACGATTACACTACGCATAGATATATAGACGGATTCATGTAGAGTATTGACAGCACATAAGAGATACCCCTCGCTCACCAAAACATTGTGTTTTAGCGCCAAAATATCTCAGCGATTCTACCCTACTGAACGATGGCTAGCTGCATGTTCTACTTTACTTCCTGAACTGTAGCAGTAAGTTGAGTTACTACGCAAAATCGTTTGATCGGTTCTCCATGATATCTACGAATCAGGGGCATACCTTTGCCGCTGATGATCGTCTTCATATTTTGTTTTAGTTTTACTTCGACAGGAGACGAACCGCATTACCTATACTAAACGAGCTATTTTTCATACATATATATTTCGTATATAGATAAGATGTACATTTTAAGTTCGTCTATACAATGTATCTGCTCTGAAAAAACAATCGAGCGAAGCTGTGTCGCTTAGGTAGTTCAGTTTAAAAGAGCCTCAGGTAATTCGTTACTATGCGTAATTATTCTAACAAACAAACATTGCTTGATAATTGCAAACAGGTAAAGGTCGCTGTGTGTGCATCTATTAATTATGAAGTCACTAAGGCCATGCAATAACTTGCAGCCTACATTTCGTCCTATGGGACGGTGTCGCAGCTAATTAAAAATTGTCTAACTCCCTTGTTGATAGCTAGTAATCAGAACATCAACGGACTACGACGGTCAACATAATGTTATTCATTTACCTTGAAGCAATAATGAACACATCAATTACATTTGTTTTGCAGATTTAGACAATAGTGTAAAATCTAAAATATTTGTTTTGCTTAGTGCAAAATGAACATTTGTTTATTTATATTTCTGAAACGGCTTAAATGATATGATAAGAGAAGTTCGAGGTTCTTTGAAATCTAGTAAAAAAAACTTTCAAAACACTTCCATTATCCGGCTTCGTTCATCACAGTTTAGTTTTTATAGAAAGTCGTTGTTTATGATACGAATTTTTAGTTAGCATCTCATTTTAGTGCAATTTAATTAGGATTTAATGATAAGAAAAAAGTTTTAAAATGAGAGCTTTTAAATATAATAGTGATGTGAATGTGAACAAATTGTACCAAATACTTACTGTTCTGTACTAGCAGTCATGCAGACTGCTCTAACTTATATGCGAATATGATCATGATCTACTTATCCTAAATTGTGTGGAGGTATACAATGTACTCTTCTACACAAATCCGCGTACAATAATAAGTATGGTGCACCACATACAGGCTAGATTGACTCGGGATATGATCTGAGTCACTTATCCTTTAAAATAGAATTCATATACGATAATAGGCTTTGTTTCAGAATACTCAACGTTTTACTAACGCAGCAAGCAAAAAGAGCTAATGACGCATGCCGGATGAAAAAAAAACAAAGGAAATAAATTATCATTATATCAAATGGTTGCCGACAAGGGTATGGAATAATTGCAATGGAAAAATCTGTGGATGAATGAGATGTAGATTTCCACGTATAGGCTTATGATAAACATTAACGAGAATTGATATAATTGCCTTCAGTGCGAACCTTTATCATTTACAATAATAATGCTCTACAATTTTATTTTATAGTATTGGCGTGTAGAGTTTGGTGTGTATCATATTTCGTGCATGAACCTTAAATATTTCAGGCATAAAAGCTAGCTTCAATGTTGAGTCGGGATATAATGATCGTGTAAAATTTTATAAAAATCTAATACGAGACGGACATTTTTTTAATGACCGTTTAGGCTTTTTATTCAGTAGTAAAGTCCATCTGCATTACTATTTCCAAAAATATTTTATATACTCGTATTAACTCGACCCTACTACGATTTTATTATATGTATTTGTACACATTGGTCGTCAGTATTACTTTGTGCAATCATATCTTATCTCTGTAAGTCAAGAGAATGCTTCTGTAGTATTAACTCGGCTTTTATACATTTCTGTGAAGAAGGTTGAATACATTTTATTTGTGTATTCACCGAGATAACAATTCTTTTTTAAGATACATGTGGTGAGAAACATGTTTACGATCCTCTTGATGTGATGCGATTACCGAGCCTATGGATGTTTGAAATAAGAGGAATATTATTTACGCATTGCAATCATGGTACTAAAGCATCAACTCTTCAGGAGCTTCCTGGTGAACGCACTCTCTCGCAAATACATAATAAATAACCCTTCGTGGAATTGCAATTTTTTACTCTGCTATGGTCTTTTGTGAAGTGAATGTATTTATTTCTCCAGTACGGTTGCCATAGGATAAGTGACAAAGAAACCCGCCGCATTTATATTATAATAACACATAAGTAACTAATATTACATTTTATTATTCGTCGTCTACTTTATAAGAGATTCATGGCATTGGCTTGTCAATAATACATGTATAGTTCTAAAAATAAGCGAATATCATCACGTAGGTTCAGTTTTCAAGCTGCATAATGAAAATTCGGGGAAAATAGTAACAATTACTGCTGTAGTCACAGAAAATATGTTGAATAGTATTTATTACACTAAATAAATATTACAAATCTTAGCAACATAATAGCGCTGCAGGATAATACTACCGCATAGATAATTATAGTCAGGTAAATTACATTAGAAGTAATCTCATGATAATCGATAGACTATAAACTACAATAATGTAAATGATTCCTTTGATGTTGATCTATTAAGTAATATGATAGTCTATTAATTAATATCTATTTATCTATAACTTCACGGCAAGTCTCTTCAGGGGTAGGCGGAGAGAATCGAGCGCCGCATGCCTCGATCCTTATACGCCTCACTCGCTTCTTTAAAATTCATTAATCTTCTTATGAACGCTCGTTTTCTAGGGATTCTGACATCACATACTGATAAAACATAAACAATTTGATCAAGGCCTTCCTCGGCTCCTATATCGCTTACTTTCGCGTTGTATATCTGTTTCGTAATTCTTTCCTCCTGCATTATTTCTACGTGTCCGAACCAACAGCATGCAGGCAGAGTGAGCCTCTTAAAGTGTTCCAAAGAGATGGCAACTTTTCTAAAGATTAAAGTAAGATGGCAGCGTTATCACTTCATTTAATTTCCGGTATTTAGAGCAGAGACAGTCCAGTGGATAAATAACCAACCTATTAACCGACTGGGTACAGGTTCGAATCTTGGTAGATAGGGACATGTGTTACTAAATTTTTGTTTTCGTGAGGAAGCGCGCACATCCAAGTAATATTTCGAAAGACGTGTCACCTGATCTAAGAAAGGGGGTGTGACGACAGTTACCTCATGTCAAAATCGGTATCTCAACCAAATCCTTAGGATTAGGTCCCGCCAATCCAAACAGATTAACAAATGAGATAATGCTAGGTAGAAAGAAGAAGAGTTTCCAGTATTTAATTATTGAATGTTTTTTAAATTAAATATACCATAGAAAAGAAAATCCTGAAGCCATGCGACATTCCCATTCACATTCTTAACCGGTTTGGCTATAAGAAAAGCTTGGTATGAGTAAAATGTCTTTATAACCAACATTGTATGTATGTATATCTTCACGCCAAGTCCCTTGCAGTGACTTTCAAGTCCAGTCAAGCGGGGTAGGCAGAAGAGAGAGAACCGTGCGCCATAGGATGCGGTCCTTACACACCTGACTCGCTTATTTAACATTCATAGCTATTTTTACGGACGTTCGCCGGATCCTTGTGCTAAACTAATAAAACACGACCAATTTAGTCATGGTAGGCGAGTCTTGGTCTTCTTCGGCTTCTACATCCTTCCACTTTTACATTGTATATCTGTTTCGTCATACTTTCATCCAGTATTCTTTTAACATGTAGTATTATTTGCGAATAAATAGTAGTAGATAATATCTATAAAGTCGTCAACAATTGAGTGCACGGTGTCAAATTTAGCTCTATTTGTCCAGTTTGTGATGTAGGAAATGACCGCAAATGGCAATGAGGTAATGGACGGCTTCCCTCCCAGGCACACCCGTCTGACGCGAGTACTCCTACACTCCGCACAATTACAATAATCTATATTTGGAGCCTGTATTTTTTGACACGCTTTTGTTAGGTCGATCTGTATATCACTTTGTAGCGTTACCTACGTACCGTATTTATATCATTCGTAAATGATATATCTTGGCATTGGCTTCTGTAATATGATATTTATTCATTCAAGGGAATTTAAGCAATGATCTTTTTTAAATACTACGTCGGGAGGTTGGCGAAGAGAAATTATCTTAGCGCGAGACTTACAGGGCCTTCCATTGAATATGCAAAAACTGCTAAAATATGCCAACAGATATATATGTAGTCGTTCCTGCAGTTGTGGTTTGTAACCGCTCCAGTAACGTGACCACATCCCAAAACTTATTTCAACAAATGAATAGAAGTATACGGCCCACCTGATGTAAAGCGGTTACCGTAGCCTATGAACGTTTGTAATACATTAAGTAACACTCGCGTGATGCCACCTCTGCTGCTAACACAGCGACACCTTACTGGTGACCTCACTCACACGCACGAACACAACAATCCTTTAGGGAGTTGTTATTTGTCTGTGGTTTTTTATGCGATGATGATACTTTTCTAGACCGGCCACTTTGATGCGCCCTACCTCTCTTAAAAACAACCAGACCATGACAACAGGCATGCTCGTGCACATAAATGTTTGTCTTGTGTGGGAATCGAGCCCACGTGCGTTGATGTCAAAGTCGCGTCATTCACCACTGTGCCACCGAGCTCGCCAAAATGATTATATTATTTATTTTAATTATAATATACTAATACTAGCTGCAGCTGCGTCCCGTGACTTCGACCGCGCGTTTGCGGTATCTCGTAGGAAACGCTTTTTATATTGCTTTCTTTTTTCTTGGCTTCTAAGAGACATATCAAGAAGTTGAATAGCCTATAATTTTCCTCAAGAATTGAGCTACCAAATGCATAAATATTTTTTCTAATCCGACTGGTGGTTTCAGAGATAAGCACGTTCAAAGAAACAAACAAGCAAACTCTTCCGATATTACTAAAGGTGTAAAACACGCAATGCCTTATTATACCTGATCTGACTTTAGGAATATACCTAATGAAAAATGGAAATCTAAGAAAGCGAAAAGATTACGTACTTCTCATTGTAGTAATGTCATAAAATTGGCATTTGAGTAGGTCTGAGGATAATTTATTATAGTATCATCGAAGTAGTTTACCCTTAAACATAATAAGGTAATAAATTTGATGCGCCCGGTATTGGAGTGGTTAGCAATGCTACTTTAAAATCAAAACTTGTCGGTTCGATTCCTACACAGGACAGACATATGTTTGTATTGTCCGGGTGTTTTCTTGGAGGGTTGTAGTGTTCCTGAGAGTAAGTGAGGTTACCATTAAGTACCTATGGAGTTGTTGTGTGAGCAGTGTGTGTTGTTGTGTGTGAGGAGCAGAGGTGGCAACGCGCGAGTGATACTTACTGTATTGCAAGCGGTCATAGGTATACAGTAGCCACATTCCACATTCTTGCTCTCGATATTACATTAAAAAAAAGTTTATGATATGACCATTGAGTTCTTAGGTAATACAGCATGGTATTTTAGTTTATTTTAAAATTATTTATTGGCAGATATATTTCACGCCGAGGAGAGCCTTTATTTGATACACGCACGCGACTAGTTTTATTACCTCGGAATTTAATTATTATATCAATGTCTAAGCTGAATCAAAAATAATAATAATTTGGACGTTCATTGTGTTCCTACGAGATAGTAAGATACATATATTGATATATTTAACTTATGTTTTGCGCCGTCCCACCTTGTTTCTTTTAGTCTCCTCTACCCTAAGGTTGTCTAGAAAAGATCGCATCGCGATATGACCGCCGTTGTACTGGTATTTTGTTTTTGTTTCTATGTATTTTCCTTCTCTTTTCCGTGCTTCGGAGGGCACGTTAAGCCGTCGGTCTCGGCTGTCGTCGATAGATGACAGTCGTTAAACTAAGTCAGTGGCCCTCGGGCAGCTTGAAAACTCTGGCCTCTTTCTTTCTGGATTCGGACTTTGAGAAAGCATATGATAGGGTCGTGTGAAAGAATCTCTGGAACATTTTTCCCAGATATGGGGTTGACGGTGACCTTCTCCGTGCTGTGCAATCCACTTATGAGGATTGTACAGTATGTGTGCGGGTTGATGGCAGCTTGTCGCCCTGGTTTGATGTCAACATTGGTGTCAGACAGGGATGCGTGCTGTCGGCTCGGCTGTTCATCCTGTATCTGGACAGTTGTCTTCAGAGAATTAGAAATATGAATCTGGGAATGCGAATGGGTGACTCGGTGATCAACTGCCTGCTTTATGCAGACGACGCGGTATTAATAGCAGAATCACCATCCGAACTGCAAACACTAGTTGCAACAATGAAAGATGATTGTATGAAGAAAGGCTTACAATTGAATGCGAAGAATACCAAGATAATAGTATTTGAAAGAGAGACAACCAAAACGAACACCAGGATTATGGTTGATGATGTAGTGTTGGAGCAAGTGAATGAGATTGAATATCTTGGAAGTGCTTTTAGCAGCAATGGAGCACCGCTGATGTGGAGAGACGAGTGAGTGCCGCTAATAGGGTGAATGGAGCGTTGGGTAAACTTCTAAGCAGCCGAAATCTAAGCCAGAAGGCACAGCTCGCTGTACACAACGCGGTGCTAATCCCAACGCTAACTTCTGGAAGTGAGAGCTGGGTATGGCAGAGAGAGCATGAAAGTAGAATAAATGCGGTCGAGATGAGAGCATTGCGCAAAATTTGTGCCATAACGCTTGCTGACCGTGTTCGTAATGAAGACGTGAGAGAAAGAGTTGGTTTGAAAGAGTGTCGGTGTTAAGATAAGACAAGGCATGCTCCGTTTGGATATGTAGAAAGAATGACGAAACAGATATACAATGCAAAAGTGGAAGATGTAGGAGCCGAGGAAGACCGAGACTGACCTACCATGACCAAACTGGTCGTGTTTTATCAGAAGGTGATGTCAGGAGCCCCAGGAACCGGCGAGCGTGTATGAAAAGAGCTATGAATGTCACAGAAGCGAGTGAAGTATGTAAGGATCGCGTCTTATGGCGCTCGGGTATCTCTGCCTACCCCGCAAGGGCCTTGGCGTGAAGATATACAGGTCTTAGTTTAGGAGGTGTTTTCCTAGCCTGATTGCATTAAAGCCTTCTTTAGGCTACGGTAGGAGCTCTATTACATTAAGCATGTCGTATGTTTGTTTGTCAATCGACCTAGTATTTAAAAACCGGCGTAGAAGCTATAGAGACGTCGGGAGGCATACAAGCATACGACGCACCTGATGTAAAGTGGTTACCGTAACTTATAAATGCTTGCAATACATCAAGTATCACTCGCGCGATACCACCTCTGCTACTCGCAACTCCATATGAGCTTACTGGTGGCCTCACTCACACGCAGGATCACCACAACCCTCTAGGGAGTTGTTATTTGGCTGCAGCTTTCTGTGAGGTGGAGATACTACCCTAGACGGGCTGCTTTGACACGTCATACCTCTCTTAAAAACACCCAGACCAAGACAAACATACATGTTCATGCACACAAATGTTTGTCCCGTGTGAAAATCGAACCCACGAGCGATGGTGACGTAACAACAAGTTTTGCCACCGACTTGATCATATACACATAAATATATATATATATAATATCCATTTTCAAACAAGGAAATGTCAGTTCGTTTCAGTAAGTAATTGAACAAGCAAATGAAAGACAGTATCCAGAAACGTATTTCCGCTTTGTCTCTCGTCAGGATCCGGCACTGGTTGGTACGATCCTCACCCTACCACCTGTGTTAATGACTGTGACAACCTTTTATCGTTTGTATAAATAATGATGAGCTTTTACAATCCGATAGCAGGAAGACAAAATTACGATTACGGTCGTTCATAAAGCAATAAAGTAATTTAATAACAGATTATGGATAATAATTCGGATGTTATCAGTGACTGCATCTCCTTAAACTGCAGATTACGTAAGTAAATCCATCAAGATAGTGCATTAAACAGCCGGTGACTTTTCGGTACCTATTTAAGACTATCGTGATTGATGAATACGACATCGTTTTTATCTATCACAATTTTTTGTATCAAATTTGTACAAGTGAATGCATCAGGCTTAACACTTTCAAGCTTGTAGTCTTCTTATAAAACGTGTGATACGTCTGTCTGGGTGATAGTTATGCTTGAATCACTTTGGACTAAGCGTTAAATTTGTTTTCTGTCCAGAGGTCATTGTTACAGTGAATGATGAAATGTATCAACAATGTTTATAAATATTGGGCCGAATGTATGAAATATATTAAAATCGAAATTATCGAAACACAGTAGACAATGATGAAATGTTGGAAAGTATAATTCCATAGCACTTAAATATTTGATGATATTTTAAGCAAAGATTAGGATAATCCGAATGCCAACTCTATGCAGAAAACTATTTAGGGTCGACAACGTCTATAAGTGCTTACCATCATATCGGCTGCATGGTTGATTACCACCTTAATGGTAAAAAAAAACGGTAGCTATTTATGATAGATGGAGGTCACATAGGAGAGCTTTTTTTATACCACTAAGGTGCAAACAAGCATACGGCCTGCCTGATGGTAAACAGACACCGTAGCCTACGGAAATTTGCAATACCAGGGGTGTCACTCATGCGTTGCCAACCCTCTAAAAACTTCTTCACGCCTTTCTTGAGGAACCCCATGCTGCAGATCCTTGGGAAAACCTCGGCTGGGAGTTCATTCAACAACTTGAGAGTTCTCGGAAGAAATCTTCTCTGGATACGCACAGTACGCGAACATTGTGGTGCCAGCGTGTAAAGTGAACTCCCCGCCGTCGGCGAGCGGTGTGGTTATAAAAAGTAGCTGTCGGCATCATGTCGAACAAGTCTTCAGAACATAACCCGTTGTACAATCGGTAGAACGCACAAAGGGAGGCAAAATCTCTCCTTAAACTTAAGGGTTCAATACCGGGTGTAAGCTTAGGATCGTCGACAATAAAAAATAAATAAATAAAGCTTACAATCATAAAATTACGAATGTGTACTATATCTGAACTTGAGAAACAAATAAGTAGACGTATTCGGAGGCGCAGTGTTGGAACACGCTGCTACATTACTTTGAGACTAACGCTCGTGGGTTCGATTCCCACACATGATAAATATTTGTGTGCATGAACATGTCTGTTTGTCTTGGTCTTTTAAGAGAGGTATGGCGTATCAAAGCAGCCCGTCTGGGGTAGTACCTCCACCTCATAGAAAATCGCAGCCAAAAAAGACAAATATACATGTTAATGACATGTATATTTGTCTTGGTCTGGGTATTTTTAGAGGTAGTAACCACAGAAAACCGTGGCCAAAAATTAGCACCCTAGCTAGAGGTTTGTTGTATGCCTGCGTGTGAGTGAGGACACCATTAAGCTCATAAGGAGTTGCTCTGTTAGCAGCAGAGGTGGCATCGCGCGAGTGACACTTAATATATTGCAAACGTTCGTAGGCTACGGTAACCGCTTTACACCATGTTAGCCGTATGTTTGTACTTATATTTCCCAACGTTGTAGAAAAAAAATAGAAGATTCATTGTTAAATATTGTGTAACTATGATTTACTTAATTAAATATAGCATTACAAGGTAACAAGCTTCAGACAGACGAGATGAAAAGGTAACCTGATCCTTCACGCGCTACTTGTAGCTCGCAACCTTGCTTATCACCGCATTCCTACTATGTTAATTATGTCAATTTTATGCAATTCGCACTGCCTCCATCGTATTTACATGAGAATGCATTTTTAATTAAAAAGTGGCGTCGTGTGTATAATTCTCAAAACATGAGTGTTGTTATAAATATATATTTAAAAAATATCAAATATTTATATAAATTAAGTTTTATATGAATATATATAAATAATATTAATATATAATTTTGTATAATAATATATACAATTGATAATGTAATAATATTAAATTAATAATATTAAACATATTTTACTATCTGACTCTTAAATAACAAATCTAGAATACTTAAGTTTAATTGTTGATTTCGTTTAGTTATTATTGGTGTACTTTGAACGTTTTATAAAAACTGGGTCCTGTACCTCATTCAGTAAAAAAGATATAGGATAGGACCACTTCCTTGACTGTCTGTTCTTGACTATATTTCTCGGGAAGGCGTGTAGATATCATGTTGCAATTAATATGAAATACGTATGTCGGCGGTTTTAAGGAGTTGTAAAAATCAAGCTTCTAAGACAACGCAATAAAACAAAAATATGGTTATTTTGCCTCATGTCATAGTAAAATCAAATTTTACTATGCTTATGTTCTGGACATTCGTAAGGGTTATTCTATAGGTTACGATCCAGTCGTAACCTAAAGGATACGACATAGACCTTCAATCTCAAAAATTTACTAAAAGCAAGCTTAGAATACAAGCAAGGAAAAATGTCCGAAAATCGTCAATCAGTTAAATTAAATGAAAAATATCTTTTTTGTAAGAATAAACTTAAGTGTAAGTGACCGAATATTGTTATTTTGTTCTGATTGATTTTCTATGAGGTGGAGGTATTTTCTCAGTCGGATTGCTTTGACGACATCTATCACAATTTTTTGTATCAAATTTGTACAAGTGAATTCAACTAATTAATCATCATATTCATAGTCATATACAATTTGATACCATGCCAGTGATATTCAATTGGTACAACATACATGTATAGAATGCGCATTGAATAATATTTAAATTGATATTTACTTTCGTAGTTATTAGTCTTATGGAAACATATTGAACGCTGTGTGACACACGTTCAGACTAAATTCAAAAATTGTTCACGGCATTGTATTGAAGAGGAGGTAATAATTTACTCCCTACGCACAAAATGATTGTATGAGTAGTGTGTTCGTGATGGCGTCACACATAAGTAGAAAGATTGGTCCTGATAGTTATTTTAAAGATACCACGTAGGAAGGCTTCCCAGAATCCCTTTGGATTTTTACTTAGTCATTGACATCAACAAATGTAGACCGGTTTATAAATTTAACCATAGACGACGTGGTTTTTTTTTCATAGACCAAACGTTTATTTGACGTCACTACGGGGAGAAAAAAGTGGATAGTGAAATGGTTGAAATAATCGGAACGCGTAAACTAAAAATATACGTATATTTTTTAAATACTTATGCCGAGGCCTTTGATCCTTACATATAATATTGATTATCTAATAATTAGGAAGAGAAAAAAAGGCAACATTTTCATACTTCGTCAGGCAAACAAGTAGGCAAGTCCGCCTGATGTGAAGCACTTGCAATAGCCTATGATCACTTGCAATACAAGGAATATCGCTTATACTCGTACATTGCCACCCGGCCGTACCGTACGTTACACAGTAACTACTACATTCGATGGGTTACCTTACTTTTGTCAGAGTCTACTTTGCTATTTGACGGAGTAGGTACACCATGTGCAGGTAGGTTTAGTTTTGACTCTTAAAGATGACATGACGTTTCTGATCGCTGTACTTATTTTATTGCGTAATAACCTACCTACCTTCCCCAGGACACATGTATAGGTACGACAAATACAAAAACTACAATGTACTAATTTTTTAAACAGAGGAATAGGCGCAACATATAATAAGCTCTTCTGGGGAAGTACCACCTTACAGAAAACCCTCCCTGGAAGCTTGTTGTGTTTACACGTGTGAGTGAGATCAACAGTAATCTCCTAAGGTGTTGCTGTCTGCTGCAGCAACAGAGATGGCATCTCGCGAGTTATACTTAATTGACAACCGTTCATAGGCCACGGTGACCGCTTTATATCAAATGTGCCGCATGTGATATGCTTTCCGACGTTATAAAAAAAATCAAATTAAAATTCAGTTCAGTCATTTACATAATACTTTTAAGCGTATATACATATTTATATACTAATCTCATTATGCATGTTTTATGGCTAAAAATATGCATATTAAGATTAATTGTGTACATACAACTAGCCCATTATCGTAAAGTAAAAATGTTTATTAAAAACAGCTTCAAATGTAATTTTTTACTCAATTTTTTTACGTATACGTGATTTACTCCATTAGCTAATTGTTTAGTAGGTATATTGTTGGTAGCCATTCAACCGTCAACATTATGTACGGACACTTGGTCATTTACACAAGAAAATAAAACGTGTAAATAAAAAGCGAAACTAATTTTACTGAAATCGTCGCCCGTAAATATTTTAAGAAATGGCATTGACTTAATTAAGTCGGTTTTATTTCGTACAAAGTTTTTTTTACCTTTTGGCTAAGGTTGGTACATGCCTCTCATGTATAGTCAAATTGAATAATAAACAACGATGTTATGCCAAGTATATTTAAAGAAATTTCGTATGAAAGTTGGATAATAAATTAAAGTTTAAAATTAAATTATTTCAGTTAATTATCAATTTTTCAATAAAGCGTATATCGAATATAATACAGTTTGTATTCAAATCGATCGTTGCCGAGATATCGATGACCATACATAAAAAAAATATATCCGTCGATCATTGACCTCGTCCTGGTTCGAGGATGGTTAAACATAGGTTGACTTGCCTCAGATTCTTTGGTAAAGACAGATACTAAAAAAATATACTTAAGAACGCTTTAAACATAAAACAAATTCGGTACCTATTACATACCTATACGGCGCTATTAACACGCGTACATATTTGTTGGCAATTTCTTAATAATCCATTTTAATGTTGTTTTATGAAAAAGTTAAACATAAAGGTGGAGTCAGGAGCCCTAGGAACCTGAGTGCATGAAAAGAGCTGTGAATGTCAAGGAAGCGAGTGTGGCGTGTAAGAAACCGAGTCATGTGGCATTCAGTTCTCTCTGCCTACCCTTCAAAGGACTTGACGTGAAGTTACAGACAGATAGATAGACAGACACATATATTTACGAATTAAAGAATGTTTAAGGAGGTCTTTTGCCTTCGAACAACGAAATGCGCCCACATCCGGCTGTCCTATACGAATATATGTATATACGTAGGTACATTCGTATTTGTGGTTGGACGGTCCTCTTGGTGATGGATTAACCACAATTAAGTTTCTCACAAGAATTGTCACATATCTAATTAATATAAAAAATATTTGAACTAATTCTCTAATGTTTGTTCATCCACAGAATCTACAGAAAATACACGACTCAGTGAGATATTTAATCCATCTACGATGACGGTATGTACGAATAACAGCTCTATGGCATTAGAAGAGTCAATTAATAGCAGTAAAATATTACCGAGAATATGTACAGTTTGTGCCTACACGCCAAACCATAACCAGCGAACTTATCCCATCACACAATGTTGGCTTAGTCCGACTGTGTAGGAATTCGCCTCAGGTTCAAGTATCAATTATCTAAGCATATACTTGCGAGTGTTTTTTGGTTCACTTGGATAATAACGTTCTCCGAGCCGACAATAATTGCATCCTAAAAACTGTAGAAGAAAAAGATGGGGTTACGCTCCGTGGATCCCCATGACTCGCTCGTTTTGTTAAAAAAAAACGAAACCGATTTGGACTATTGCCTCTCTTTCCTGAGCCGGTGATACGAGCGGGATAGATTTTAATAAGTTGAACTTCCATTACTTTTTTTTGTTGTTCTGGAATACCGTTGTAAGTAAAGGAATCTAAGCAGTAAGTACGTACGATGTTTTTGTAAGAGCACGTGAGATTAAATAAAAGTAAAAAAGACATCTTTACCGTATGACCATCATGAGTTTTACTCGCTCTATTCACGTTCCATTTTTATAACACGTTGGCAATTGGAAAACAAAGATAACACTCGAACGAAGCAGTTACCGTAGCCTATTGATACTTGCAACACAAAAATAGCTTGTTATATATATCTCTCACTAGTTATCTAGCGAACTTCCTCATTCACAGGAATATTACAACCTTCCATGGAATTGCTATTTAGACGCGGCTTCTGTGAGTTAGAGAGCTTTTTCTATTCGAGCTGCATTCCTTTCTGAGTCTTGTTTGTCAAACGGTACGAGGTAAAAGGTTCTATCAAGGTTGTTGTAAGTAAGTTCTGGAGATGGTGAGCCGACAGGGCAAATTAAATTAATGAATTATTTTATAGAAGACAATACCTTCTATAAAATAATTCATTAATTGAATACTTTCAGCTCAATTCATTTTCTATAAATCTTTAAAAATATAATGTTTTCAAAATTTAAGGTTTAAATTAATAAATTTAAATTTCACCGTGTGTACTGACTAACAAGTGAATTTAAAAGCTGAAAAAAATATTATAGTTCTTCCTTTCCTTCCTTATTTCTGTTTAAGCCACTACAAATATTTGGTATGCTATGACACATTATGTTGATCTCAAACAAAGTATAACATCGATAATGAATAATACATTAAAATAAAAATGATTAGCCTAGCAATAGTCGTTTAGTCGTCAACGATTTTTATAACAAAAGGTTCCCATCAAGTACATGGATGGCGATGATTTATTATTACCAGTATCCGCCCACATAACTAAACAATAAGCGCTGGAGCTTTTAAGTTCACCAAAACAATTTACTAATAGCACTCCTTCAAAGAAAGAACAAGGAATCATCGATTTAATATCTAATTTTAACTTTTAATATAATTACACAGTACATACTAAAAATAACTGCGATGGTTTAAGATTTGCAGAATCATTGAAATATTTTTGGATGTAATTTGATTTGTTGTTCCGTTTTGCTGGTCATGTTGTAATATGACACATTGTTGTTTGCAGAGAATTGACATGAGCATATTTAAGGTATGCTTTTCATGTAGGTACCATTACTGTTTGTCATACTTAGGATACTCGATACAAATTTTTGATTCTAATTTAAGTAGCGCCAAGAACGGAATTAATTTTGTACGTTGTTCTTCAGTATCAAGTAGAGTTCTCAAACTTATTTTTTCTCGCTGCTACTCGTATTAGTGGAATTTTTTGTACTATCTACGTCGGGTCGCAACAACCTTATAATCACAATCAATGTTATTGTTATCTATGAATATCCAGGCATGTATTACAGGGTGTATTACTCGCATGAATCAATATTTAACTACAATCATGTTCCAAGCCGTTTTTGAATTTTGACACATACTCAAAATAAATTAAACAGGTATGTAACAGCTTCGTAAATCTGCGATAAACAGCCTAAGTGATAACCTAAAAACAATTTAGATTCCTGCTAAGTTTGATTGTAGCTCATATCAAATGATTCACAGTTACAATCGATTCCAAGATACAATAATGTACAGATGAATATTCACTATAAATTAATATAGTTTTCCGCTTCCGGTTCTTACTAAACGGACTCTACAATATTTTTCTCGGAATAGTAATGTTAATTATAGCTACTACTAAGTAATATGGACGGAAAGACCCAAAGAAATTCTACGTCGATAGAGAAATGGCAGTGAAACAATTAAGAATATCTTGGTTTTATTAACACTACTTTGATCTTGTACTTTCTGCGTCTATCGATATCCTGCTAATGAGAATAGTAGGGAATTGGATTTAAAATCCATTCAACATTCTTATACTCTCATTCTCACCTATAGGACTTTAAGTCCTAAATTGCCAAGATAAACCAATCGGAAGTTACGGTCGTAACCGTAACTTCCGATTGATTTATCTTGCCAGTTGATAGTATAGTTTGAAATTATTATTGATGTTCAATCTTACTGAATTGTAAATGGTATTAGCGTCAAAAGTAACACCTCTAGTTATCCATCTAGTGCGACCTTGACCGTTCTTTCTCAGGGGTTGTCGGTTATACAAGCTCGCATGTCTTGTAAATAAACATACATTCTCTCATGTATTGTCTTTTTTTATTTAATTTGACATTATTTGGGTTATAACAGTAACTATGGTTCTACTTCCTTGCATACATATTTTGAATAACATATTTATTGTACCTTTTCATCTTGCGGAAGAACTTTGAACTTCCTTTAACAGAGCTTGACGAAGGGCCCTATAAGGGATATATATGTCAACTCAAAACTGGTAAATTGTTGCTGTCCTACTACTGCTAGTAGTACTAGTATCTTTAAAATTGGTTTTATGTTTCTTCTGTTTTGGTAATTAATCCATTAATTATCGTGATTTTTTTTCCTGAGAGTATTCTAAATATACTTTATCATTATCATCATCTCAGATCGTATTCGTTCACTGCTGAACATAGGCCTCCCCTCTAGAGCGCCATTCGTTTCGATCCTGTGCCACGTGTATTGAGGTTAGTAGGGAGTCGATGCATACAGGTGGCGCAGAAAATATACTTCGGAAAGTAAGTTTTCTTATGTTTTTATTATCTACATTCTAATTATAACAACGTAGTATTTTTTTATCGATTCAACGTAAGCCTAATAGTTAGTCATGAGATTACTCGCTAACACGGAACGCTAATCTATTAATAAACACATTATCGATATCGCGCTAAACACCTAATTAATTTACAATTATAAGAATGACTAAAAAGATATGTACATAATCCGTGACGACTTGACGCATGACTCAGTCATTGAATGTCTGACTTTTTGCTCCGCTGGGAAACTCGTTCCGCTACCAATGTCAGTGTAGACTTCATCTACCTGCGTAATGTAGTCAGTCCTATTATGTATAATATGTATCTGATCAATGTAAATTATACTATGAGCTCACAGATGAATTTAATATTACTATTAGATCATTGGTTGTTTTAAATATCATATATATTTGAAATGACAATTTATAGAGAATTGGCAACGTTACAGTGACATCCCTGGCGTTGCAAATGTCCATAGGCTAGGTAACCGCTTACGACCAAGTAGGCCGGACGCTTGTTTACCACCTTAGTAGTATAAAAAGTGAGAGTCGGGCTCACTTGAGTTCCGTATTTTCGGATTTTCCCCGTAGGTACTACAAAATATGCGGCATATACGGTCGATATTTTGATTGTGTTTCAAGGGATTGCAGACATGAGTATTTGATATTAATTTAAACTTGATACCTGCACTCCCGAGAAAAAGGATCTTGATAGATGGACAGACAGATTCTTTCGGTGTATACACAATATAATAAGGCGCTTTCTAAACGTACTACACTACTACTACTAAAGCTAAATACTACATTAATGACTTGAAAAGAACAAAAGGCCATAGCGATCTCTTCCTGACAATCGTATAGTAAAGGAATTAAAATAAAACAAACGAATAAAAAGAAGAGAATGAACTATGAGTAGACAAAAAGGAGGTCTCACTATCTATTAAACCCAGTAAAAGTATGTGCTGTTAACTCGTCGTCTCGTGCCGTGTAGTCATATATGGATTAGCGCCGAAACAAGAGTTCTAATCTTGTGTATTTTACTGTTTAGTAATCGATATGGAATCTTTCCTCTGATTTTTAGCTTTGATTGTATTTTAAGAATAAAGGGTATAATAATGAAACAGAAATATAAATTCAACGCTTACAATGTCGAATATGACATAAATTTTAATATTAAATACAAAATGTTTGTATTAAAAAAAAAATATGTATATTATAATTTAATAGCGTTAAAATAAATATAAATATTTACGTAATATACACATAAAAGTAAATTATCGGAGTGAGAAATAAAAAGAAATCAAGTCAATTAATTCACGAAATAGCCACGACTACGTTCCTTCTAAGTTGTGTCATTTGCTAATTTAACACGATAGCGCGAAATAGATGGAGCCTATACTTCTTGTATTCTAATCTTTATATGGCGGGCTGTATGTTTACTTTCCACCCAAAGAAAAACAAACTTTCTACTTTAATGACAGTCCACTTAACAAGTTTTAATTTGAGTGATTTGCTTATGGTATTTAACAGTAGCTAAAGCTTTTTTAACTTGGTCTATATATAGTGGTCGCGTGTCAGCTATCGTTATTCGCAGACAGAGATAACTACCAATAGGTATTAATTTCGCTCAGGTATTGTATATTTATTTGTAGTTTTCCGTCCTTCGACCCTTGTGAAGGATATTGTCGTAATTAAAAATATGGAATATGCAAGCACGTTACGCCATGTCATGTAATTACTGATTGGCTAAATAATATTGTTAGTGGGGTATTTTTTTACGAAAGCATATATTTTCAATATTCTAATAGTATATTGCTTTTACCTATGCATGATTATTTATTTGCACGACGTGAGTAGGTCAGGTAATTTGATTCAAATTTAATGTATCGAAACAAACTAGGTAACTGAATTGTAATTAGTGTTGTTTTTCTTCATCCTGGCGCTATCCCGTTTCCTAATTAGTGTATAGTGTTGTTATTTATTCATACTTCAATACCACCCCACCAACTTATACTCATCCAATGGCAGAGATATGGATTTTCCTGTAACTGAAGGGGTTTAGAGCGTACTCCACCGTGCTGCTCAACTGCGGATTGGCGGAAGTCAGTATTCTCAAGCCGCCCGAAGGCCTTAGCTTAGCTTAACGACTGTTATCTATCGATAACAGCCGGAAGCCCGGAGAATCTCGAGATACATAATCCATACCCAACCATTGTTGACGCTATTTAACGTCTATTTTATATTTTATAAAGATAGGAATATATAAAGACTTTAACTTTTACTAAGTTGTAAAAAGAGGCCGTGATGTTTTTCAATGAAGTCGTGGAAAAAAAAACATTTGTAACATATTAGTGGGTCCTAATGTTTAGACAAAGGTTTGACTGAATGAAAAATGTTTAAAATGTAAAGAACAGTATTTTGAAAAACAATAAATTATTACCATACAACTTTAATTGATTTTGTCGAACACATCATAGTTAAGCCTGAAGGATGTAGGTTCTAGCGAGTGCCCACTCCATCTGCCAACAAAACTCTTTATATGAAATCCAAAATCTTTAGTTTACGAGGTTTATTTCCCGTTTATCGATTTTAGAGATGACAAAACAAATCTATAAATTGCGCAATCTAGATTGTTTTACACAACGCCGGGAGGTAAACAAGCATAGGTACGGTCCACCTGAAGTATTTAATAGGTAATCTTTAAAATCGATAAACCGGAAACAAACCTCGTAAACTAAAGATTTTGGATTTCATATAAAGAGTTTAGTGGTAAGATGGAGTGGGCACTCGTTAAAACATAATCTTACAGGGTTGACTATAATGTATTTGACCAAATCAATTAAAGTTGTATAGTGCGTAGTAACGGTTGTTTTAAATAGTTGTAAGGAGTGCGAATTTACCAGTGCTTTTGTTTTCTAAAGCCGGGAAAAATATATAAGTTCAAGGTTTCGTTATAAATCGGTAATAGTATACGTTGGCGAACTTCCGGCCCACGTTTTAGGGCGGTCCACGAACGCCGGCAACCATCTATTACGGTACAAAGGCTTACCCCGCTCATTACCATAACTAATTTTAACCTTACTTTTGACGTGTCATTTTTATGTTTTAATTGGCAAACAACAAAAAACCTCAATTAAATACGTATTCGTAACGGAAGTAAATTATACAAAAATTATATGATGCAGCAAAATTATCTCAAAATGGTACACTTTCCTCCGTCTTGCGCGATGCGTCTCAGTCATCCCTCAACGTAGCGAGTTCTTTGATTCTTTAGCTATTAAGCGGTGTAATTACACTTTTGTAGATATATCGTCAAACTGTATGCCCGATTTTGTTATCGTGAGTTATCTGAATTGGCTTCTACTATGGAAGCAAATTTAATGACGGATTGACGTCAAAAATGTAAAAATCGGCCAAGTGCGAGTCGGACTCGCGCACCAAGGGTTCCGTACCATTATCTATAAAAAAAGGCAAAAAAATCACGTTTGTTGTATGGGAGCCCCCTTAAATATTTGTTTTATTCTATTTTTTAGTATTTGTTGTTATAGCGGCAACAGAAATACATCATCTGTGAAAATTTCAACTGCCTAACTATCACGGTTCATGAGATATAGCCTGGTGACAGACGGACGGGCGGACAGCGGAGCCTCAGTAATAGGGTTCCGTTTTACCCTTTGGGTACGGAACCCTAAAAAAGAACCTTTATGGCGAGCCTACATCAATCTGTCGGTTACAGTCAGATCTACCGTACTCCTCCCCGTCTCTGAAATTATGTTCGTCACCTGACAGTTTTATTGATATCATATATAAAGTGAAATATTTGAAATACAATTAGTAACAGTTCATAAAAGGTTACGTATTTAATTTTGCCCTATACATTGTTACGTATAAAACACCATTGTTAGGTGTTCCGTATCAATAACGTATAAAAGGAACATGGCGCTACCACCCGCAATTCGTAACTGTTACCATACCTATATAATATGTAATTGACGATTTAAAAAGAGATTTATATTACCAAGTTTCTTGCGGCATTTCTTCTTCGCTAATGGTCATATTCGAAATGCTAGCAGAAAAAAAACGTAAGAAACTTGAATTAGATACTATAAGATTATAGTCAAAAAATGTAAGACGTGTCTAAGAGCCGCCAAGGGCCTAATGGCACATAAAGATTATTTTTATCTTTATCTTTTATTAAATTTTTATCTTTTAATAGAATACACTTTACACAAATTGATTTCATTTGTTAATTTTAGAGCCAAATCCAACCTCACCTACACGTGATAAACTCTAGCCACTAGCAAACCGTTATTTGGAGAAAGAGAATAGCGTACAGAGTCTCGTACACTGTTATTTGTCGAGTAGCGATCTGGGGAAGTAACTTCCACTTTACAGAAGGCCGTGTGAAATAACAACTTCCTAGAGGGTTGTTGTGTTCAAGTGTATGTGTGAGGTTACCAATAATTTTGTGAAGAGTTACTGCATTAGCGGTATGGATGGTAACGCGCGAGCGATGCTTCTTGTATTGCGAACGTTCGTAGCGGTATGGTTACCGTTTGACATCGGGCGGCCGTAGGCTGGTAATCAATGTGCAATAAAAAATAATTAACTGTATAAAAAATATTGAGAAACTTAATTTCTCACTAATTAGAAATGCACGATGATATTTTCACACAATTTGCGAAGAACAATAACCATATCTATTGTCTCTCGCCAGGCATATAACTTTTTCGTAATTTCACTCTCTTCTCCCAATCGTGTTCTTTTTTTATACCACTAAGGCGGCAAACAAGCATACGGCCTGCCTGATGGTAAGCAGTTACCGTAGCCTATGGACATTCGCAACACCAGGAGTGTCACTTTTGCGTTGCCGATCCTAAATATGTTCCTATAACTTTCTCCCATACTTTTATAGTATACATCATTATCAGCTCCTCAATAGTTGATACATCCCCCTTATTTCCAGGCCAATACAGTGCACAGGCATTGCTGATTATTGACCTGGAAATAAGGGATTTCCAGGCCAATAATCAGGAATGTCTGTGCACGCAATAACTTGTTGAAGAATGAGGTCAGCCAAATACGTTCATCCTGTTCCAAAATTCTTACAAAAAGGAGCACGGACCATTTTGTAAGTGTATACTTCTCTTGTAATTTTCTGTAGCGAGTCTTACGACCAATCACCACGGCAAATTACCGTAACCATAAAGGCAGCAGTACAATAAAAGTAGATACGGATACTGCAATACCTGTGAGTAAAGTACTACGTATGTAACAATGTCAAATATTTGAGAACATGTTAGTGACAAGCAAAATGTCGGCATATATGATCTTAATAGCTCTCATTTGATGGACACTATCCATCTTGGTGCTACTATATTTTTTCTGAAGAAAGACGGATCCAAGGCTAACTGAGATTGTTTTATAACAGGCCGTGCCGTTGCGTGGACATGATTTCTTGAAGGACTTGTTATTTTTTCACTTCAGGATACAGTCATACTCATAAATAGTTACACCCGATAAACAGTTTTGTAGTTTTCAGAAGCTTTTTAGCGAAGCTTACGATGTTTGAAAGGGTGTACATGTACCTAAACGTTAAATTTGTCATCAATGGTGATTATTGGCGACAGACCTTTTCAAATAACTTTACCGTTTTGATATATTTTTTTATATATTTGTTTCTAATACTACTTATTTTATTTAGCTGCTGCCCTCCATTCACTAATAATAGTGATGTCAAAAACTGATATGTGTTTATTAGAATGAAATGTTTTATATATCTTCATTGTCTTCATTTTAGTGAATATCTTTCGTTAAGTAAATTATTACGCTGTTATACGGTTTTGCGGTTTAATGAGTGCGATGTGAGAAATGACCTATGAGAAATTGTTTTAATGTTTAACCACAAATTACTACATTTTCCATACTTTTAACACATTTCACTTCAATATATTATAATCACTTAGAAAACTGAACACTAATAATATGTTCAAATATAAACACTGCTACCGGAGCAGCCATGGCAGCGTCGGCATGTTGCACTTACTAACAGTAGTGGGTGGGTGCCGGCCGGCGCTAGGCCGCATGAACTAATTGGTGGCGGAAGCACACAAAGCAGGTTAGATCAAATTGTATACTATCAGTTTCATCGTCACTTCTTTAAATCGTTAATAAATCCTAAACTCGCTAAAATTATGTTAAGAATGACGGTTTTTATTTACAGTAAATTCTTAATGGCAGTAATTAGCCTTACAAACATAAAAACTTGGATTAAGCATAAACAATTAGCAGTTTTACTCGATTAATTAGTATACAAGTATGTATATTTTTGTAAAACATCTTCCCAATCTTAACTTTATAGCATTTTTTTATCATATCGCACACGAAAAGCTGTGCAATTACGTATTAAGCTGTCATAAAGGTGGTGACAGATTTATCTAAGACTACTAAATATGCCTTCTGTACTCAAGGTAGGACTACTATCTTAGTAAGTTTAAGAAAGTAAGTATCAAGTGGCAAATCATTCCTAATACCCTTGTAACGGTGATAGTTTTATATGAATCATTTTTCTCATGTATGGTTTTTGATAACAGTATTATGTAACTGTCATAGAGGTCAAAATTGTGAGCTGTATTAACTGACGATTTGTCGTGCGAATCCTGGCGTAGGCCTATACCACTAAATTCGTGGGAGACATACAAGCATACGGCCCACTTAATGTAAAGTGGTTACCGTAGCCTATGAATTCCGAAGTGTGAAATTATACTATACAGGTACTTGCTTCCACTACACGTAACGAAAAAAATCAGAAAAGATTTCTTACACATATTCAATATGAACAAATGAATAAAAATATGATAGTTGTTATGAACCTTTGTGTAGGAGGATTGCTGATATTTCATATCTCATCAAATTATTTAATCCTTGTTTTTCTGAACTTTAATACTTTATCTTTGTCATAGACCCATGCGGGAGCAGAAATGAGGATTTATTACATAATTCTTACAGTATGTTAAAATATGTAACAGTAATATTTTATATTTGTATATAACCTCTCTCGTCAGTATTTACTCCGTGTACGTAACTTCTAATCGGTCATTATGCTATTATTAAGCAATATAATTCTTGTTTATTAATTAGCCTAAAAATAAATCCAAACTAGATACAGAATAAAATAAAATAAGATTATTACATATATAAATGCAAATATCCAATGCCGCAAACACATTTTATTCTTGCTTCTGAGATTAATCGTTGTACAATATGTAGATTTAAAGTATGAGCACATCAGTGCTAAGTATTGTGTATACCTACTGTTGGTACGAGCTTTGTTAATATTGAATGAGAAGGATCGTGACCGGGTATTTACATATACAAAAACAAAAATGATTTCTAAAACGCTACGGATTTTGCTCTCCTGTAAACTGAAATGACTGTGAATGTGAGCATATACAGAGTATATTCTTCTTTTTTCTAGCGTGGCCCCGTTTTCTAATACTGATTTTTACACAGAGAGTCTGCCTTTAGACCTTCATAACCCCATGGAAAAACCCAGAACATTCTTATGTCAGGTGACAAGTCTTTCGAAATATAATTTCCAGAACGTACAAGTCTCTTCACGACGTTGTCCTTCTCCGCCGAGCAATTAATTACAAATAAAAAAAAAAATTACAAAACAAATAATCTAACCGGATACCAGTCCGTCAATAGGTTTCCACTATCCACTGGGCTATCACTGGATTTTTCCTCGCATCGCATTTCTCACATACTATTACAATGCTAAACTATAAAACTAGCTAAAGTTTAAGATCACATTAGCTAGCTTAGCTCAGATCCGACGTTGCTTGTTACATATGCATATAATTGGAGCATGCAGAGACGGACCTGTGTTCAGGTCATTGCAGGGCTACTGAAATTATAGGAAATACCGTAACACAAATAAATTCTAATATTACATTTCAATATGACTCTGTATAACTTCAGAATTATATTTGGAATGCTAAGATTGATACCCTCAAGATAAGATCTAATACTCTCCTGCAATTCCGATAGGTTTCATATATCAAATGGTTATTATTTTATTATAAAAACACCTTCAACATACTTTATCAGTAAAAACATGATATCATTTCAGTTACGATGTATGTGAGTAAATATTAGTAACGAGGTTAAGGATACATATGTTGAAGACAATGCCTAATAAACTGAAGGAAATATTTCGCCGACGGCGGCGAGGAGCCGGCGGACGTGAGCCGTGCGCTCCATGAATTACCAGATTCGCCACGGGGGCATAGTGATTTCAATTGCTTTGTACCTCTATTGAGTCTCGCCACACTTGTCGTGCTACCAAGGTTACTACTAGTATGGTGTAGCAAAAAAAATGTATTCATAAAATTAATATTCTGCCGCTGTTGTTTAATCGCTTGCCGCCTTATTAGCTCATTGATCAGATAAGTAGCCGAACTTCAGCCCGTGGACTATCAATCGGCGTCGGCTAGTCGTGTTTTTAGAAACCTAGGAAGTTAGAATTACTAATAAGTAGGTTGTTAATGTTTGCACTAACTTTGGATTTGCGATGTTTACTATTTTTACAGCCGAAGTATGGTTGCAGTTCAAAAGCAACCTGCTGAAAGACTGGTAGAGTATACCGAGTACTTCCTTGTTACTGAACACGTTAGGCAAATTTCCCTAGCGGGTTATTGTGTTCTTTTGAGTGAGGGAGGTCAATATGAAACCCCTGTGAATTGCGTCAGCTTAGCAGCGGGTGCAGCATCAATTAACGATGTTCTTTGTATAGCAAATATAGGCTCGCAATGAATGAATGAAGTCGCAATGACTTTTTGTTCTGCAGTGATGGAAATAAAATGTTATATTATTATATATTATTACTTATAGTTTATGTCAATATAAAAAATATATTATCTAAAATTAAAATTTACTTTGAGGCTTTACGCTCTCTAGGAAAATAACTGGTCACTCTTTTTTGTTTTAGCCGCGAATATAAATGTATATAAACTTTTTTAGTTAATATTTTTAACACTGTTACGGAAAGTAATATTCATCGACATCTGTTGTTAGTGGGTTGCGAGTCGGCCCATGTGATCGTATAATAGACCTGTACATAAATACGATGTGATCAAATACTTAATAATGATAATGTCGAATAGCTAGTTTAACACGGTTCGTAGTTTCAAATATTTTTGTCTAAACTTGTTTTTTTTTTCAGGAAAGACTCCTATATAGTTCAACTTTAAAATCAAAACCTTAACTAAGCACAAAATTTGATTCATCAGAGCCGTTTCCATGATACACGAAATATGTTTATGTATATATATAAGAATTGCTTGTTTAAAGTAATAAGGAGACATGAGAAAACATTAAATATCAATTATTATTTTTTACTACAGTCCGTGCGATGTAATCCATGCAATCCAAGAGGCATGTCTCTTTATGAGAACTGATAATTTTTTAATACTATAAAAGATTACGAGCTTGCGAGTTAGGATATATGCATATGATAAAATCGAAGCAGAGTCGACTTTGTATAGGAAATATGCTTTTTAAATTTATAATGATGCATCTGGACTACAAAAGTCAAACGAATATCATATTATTGGCTATCTGCCTGTCTATTCATTGTGCATGCCAACATAAAATTTACTTAACGGATTTTGATAGAATTTTGATAATATCCCGAGTTAACATTAAGCCCCTGAAATCGTTTAGTATTCCTGCGAGAATCTTGGAAAACTGATCTTCACGCGTGAGAAACGGGGGTAGAGGCTAGAGAACAACAATTTTATTAACATCGCTTAAACCTTTTGCAACACCTTATGATTTACATAGTACGAGTACATCACATGGTTACTATTATACGAAACGGGCGGCGTGTGTCCTGGTTATTGCAACGTGCTAGCAATCACTGTAATAAACTGACATGTAAACCTAATCATCTGAATGTTTAAAGAATGACGTCATTATGTTTTAACATACCAAATAGATGTTCATGAGTTTTTATTAGTAGGAACAATGTACCCGAAATATGCATGCAGCAAATCAATCTATTTATGTATTTATGCAAAAATAAATACATAAATAGATTGATTTACCTAGTACATCATTAGCTCAGCATTGCTGTACATCTAATCAAAATTCCGGTATGACCCTTATTTAATATTTATTACCCAGAATGTTTTTTTTAAATGCAATGGTCGATTCTACGCCTAGATACATGTAACGTCGTTTTCAATTAATCTCGACTGGAAACTTTTAAGTTGTTATCTAACTATATGTCAGATGCCGCTTGAAATAGACTACCGCCCCAAATACTTAGCGTATACAGTACCGACTATTCAACTATCAATATATATTGAAATCGACGAGCACATCCTATAGATTAAACTATATTTAGTGAATCATTACCGCGTGACGTAGGAATGTAATGTATCGGGAATGAAATATATTTAAACAGATTAATTTTATTATGTGTTGATAGTATTTTGACATTTGATAATAAATTTAGTTCGATTCCCACGCAGGACTAAGTTTTGCGTGCATATACAATGTCTGTTTGTCTTGATCTGGGTATTTTTAAGAGAGGTAGGGCGTATCATAGCAATCCGTCCGGGGAAGTACCTACACCTCATAGAAAACCGCAGCCAAATAACAACTCCCTAGAGGTTTGTTATGTTCCTTCGTGTGAGTGAGATCACAGTAAGCTCCTAAGGAGTTGTTGTGTTAGCAGCAGAGGTGGCATCGCGCGAGTGATACTTAATGTGTTGCAAGCAATTGACTACTGTAACCGCTTTAGTGGACCATATGCTCGTATGCCTCCCGACGTTGTATTAAAAAATCACCATGTCTGGTCAAGGTGAACTCACCGCGCAAAATAAAAAAGTTACGAGACCTCTTAATTGCAATGGTAGAGCGTAATAAATAGGTCGTTCTTTTAATAAATTTTATATATATGCGGTAATGAAAAGTTATGTACTCGTATAATTTGTGTTTATTGCAAAAGCTTATTTCCAATCAAGTAGCAACGCTTTCTGAGGTACATATCAATCGATAATGAAAGCTCGACTGTGACACGCGTGTCTGTACGTTGAAGATATTAAAGCATACGGCATGATGTTTAGTAGGAGAACAATGTAACTAATCCTTGCTAGAAAAGTCCCTGATCACCGACTGACTTCACATCACCGATTACTGGATTTTGTATTTGCTGGCATGCATATCAAGCTTCACGCAAAAAACTGAGTCTTGTTTAAGATGAAACTATTCATGTTTAAAATATTATCATTATAATGGGGTTCTTCTTAAGATGCGAGATGAGAATATTGCAAGCGTCAAAAAGCGCTATTACTGCGTATGCGTATTTTTTTATACCACTAACATGCCAAAGAAGATGAAGAGCTTTGTTTGGCATGTTAGTAGTACAAAAAAAATAAAACGGATGTAAATAATTATAACTGACTAACATGATAATTGCCGGAGATATTTACATTCAAGCGAATGAAGACGTGTGGGCTTGGTTAGTTATAGTTAATGAATAAGTAGCAACGAATGCTATGCTCTACATTATGTTATGTGTTTCCTCCATTATGCCATTATGCACCTGCCTACGTATACGTTTCCGTGACAATCATTTCAATTATCTATGTGCACTTTTGAATAAATAATAGGTATAGGGATCGAAGAATATTTGTATCGGACCTAAGCATAAAAAGCGTAAAGGAAATATAGTAAAACGAAAGAATTATGGATACATACATTTTCATGCGGGTATTCCCCTAAATTCTGTTTTATTGCCTAGCTACTTATATTCACTCCGGACTTTAAGTTTCTAGATCCAATGGCTTACGATATCTGTGAACCAGCGGCAAGATATACTTATTTCAAACTAACATGTTAGGACGATCAAACACAAAGATAGACAACTAGTATATTTCTCTCGGAACAAAGGGTGCTAAGGGAAGTTTAACGATAATGTCTCTGTAGACTATTTTTGAATATATCATAAATAACAGTCAGATGACAAATAAGCATACGCTCTGCTCGATATGAAGCGGTTATCGGTCGTTATAGAAGTTTTCAACAAAGGAAGTATGGATCGCTGATTGCCACACTCGTTCTTAACACAGCAACTTGTTTACACCACGTTGCGCTTTGGTAAGTGTGTAAAACCACTCGCACGTGTTTTAACAACTGTGATCTTCGTGGCGGCTAACTTTCTTTTCCCAAAGCCTCGTTTTCTAATCGGGACACTTACACCCCATTACTTAACAGTCAAGGATTCAAGTTGCCGTATAACATCGTATTATCATTCCAACCACAGTCTACTTTTTGGTTCGATTGCCATGTAAGCAACTAAATTCCCGCGCGGGGTAAATGGCAGTTGCCTTTAGTTTAAAGCCTCTGTTTCAAGGTCTGCGTACATGAAGGAAATAAGCTGCGGAGAACCGATGAAACGGATATTTCGTGGTAATTCATTCTCCGCTACGGCTCGGCGGGTAAAATAGAACACGCAGCTCCTATTGGCTAGTTCGCAGATCAACATCGCGGTATTATCTTCTTCTTGGTTACAATATTCTCTTATTGATCAGTAGTTAGGAGCTAAAACATACCTAAAGTTTTTGTATATGCGTGTGCCTTCACGCGCAGTTTACTGGTTTGTCTGCGTGTCTGTTTCTAACGAATAAATTGATATCAATGCGATTTATGTTATTTGATTTTTTTATTTATTGGGGATTTCGGTGCCTATGTTTAAAGAAAATTGATTCAGGATGAATGTACCAAAAATTTCAAATGATGAAGCGTGTGCATTTGCAAAGTAAGCACTAACTTTGTACAACTTGACATATTTGCAGGGTATTAACAAGTGAACTTCTTTTAGTGAACAGGATGTGAAATTTATACCTCTTTTAATGGATTCGAGTTTTTATTTTGCGCTTTGCCATCCCCGCTACCACTTACTCGTAGAACCTAACAACATTTAGAGATTTGCTGCGGTTTTCGTTGAAGGTGAAGGTACCTACTTCCCCATTCAGGCTGCTACATACGCCCTACATCTTTGTACGTAGCTTAACGATTGTCTTTTGTCGTAAACAGCCAGCACCGACTGAACGTTCCTTCCGCTTTTGAACTCCTCAAAATTTACTTTTTAAACATTCTACTCTGTAAAGTGATTGGTAGCGAGAGCACAAAAAAGCCATATTATCACCAAATTGCTACTTCTTTATATAGCGATAAGCTTAGGTGCTAGGTTAAATTCGTTTATTCGGATATATATACATTTATATAATTATCACTTACTCGGCGATGAAGGAAAACCCGCACGTCCAAGAAATTATATGCAGAAAGACGTGTGACCTAACCCAAGTAATCTCTGGTTTTTCCTGTGATTTGTGGAGGCCTGACAGCAGTCGTTCTATGTAAAAATAATGATCTTTGCCAAATCTAGGTAGCGGGCCCCGCCGATGGTTTAGGAAACGAGATAACGCTAGGAAGATGGAAAAGCGTAGGTATTAAGCTACCTAGTTTTTAGTACTAAATTACGTGACGTTGCCAAATTATTGGGTCGTCTGGCTACGATTCAACACTACATTTTATTTTATGTAATTGTACAATTTCCGGTTTAGTCGTGGCAATTCATTTAGCGAGTTTTTGGTCACAACGAACACAACACACCTACACTAACTGGCATTAATGTAACGAGCTAATGTTGACACTTTTTATTGTAAATAATGATATTTTCAGGTCTCAATGTCACTAGCGGATACATGGGTTCTTGCCGCAACAAAATATATACCTAGTTAAGATTTATTATAAAGCTAAAGTTTTTTGTAAATTACTAGTTTTCACAGCATTTTCAATGTGTAATCGGATGAATTTGATCGTTCGATTAAGAAATGACACATTGGACTGAAATCCAATTAAGTAAGTTATTATCAAAAATTAAGTACCTACTTGAATTAATTAAGTAATAACTTACACCTATCGTTGGTATAAGTTATTACTTAATTGGATTTTTGGGCCCTTTCAAGCTAAGCTAAGACTTCCCATACCTATAGATTATTTGAGGACATGTGATTAAATTGTCACGTACCTGCGTTGTGATTACTGGTAAATAATCTGTTTTTCTCTGGTAATATTAGGGGCATACATACATACAACGTAACCTTTTTCTACGTAACGTTATCCCTTTTCCTAATTCATTAGGATGAGCGCGGTTCGCTACCTAAGCCTAACGATTTGGCGAAGATACTTTTACATTAGAATAAGGAAAACCAAAACCTTTGGTGTGGTCACACATTTTTCGAAGTATAATTTCTAGGATGTGTGGGTTTCCTCACGATGTTTTCCTTCACCGCCGAGAATGTGATAATCACAAATATGACATCTGTGTCTTTATCTTGAGTCTCTATAGTTCTATAAGTACACTTCGCTAATTATTCCAAAACCGTTAATTATTCCAAAACCGAAGTTCGATTTTCAGGATCAAAAAAATTCATCTCGATCGTAGTTTACTAAGGTTTTAGAGTCTCGAAATAAATGGCATACTATTATATTATTTTCTGAAAAGTGTCTCCTTAGGTTCCTGCTATCATTTATCTAAATATGGGGACGGTAAAGCTGTATGAACATCTGTGTCTAACTGATTTTATTTTTTTACTTTAGCATGTATTAAAAATGTTGCGTATAACCTGCTGTTATACGATTACGATTTATAGCAGGGTAACAACGTACCTTACGTTAAAATTAAATTTATACAAATATATAAAGATGATGTTTGTAATGTCAAAATAGCAGCTTTATACTAAATGATATATGAATGTATACACGGTATTTATACCAAAAAATCTATTTCAAAATTATTGTTTGTCTATCTGTCTGTTAGTTCAGATTAATCTTCGAAATAGATAGACCGATTTTGACGCGATTTTCACTGGCAGCTGCTATATAGTTGACGTTATAAAAGCAAGTTAGGCTACTTTTATTTTAGGAAAAATATATTGTGGACGATGAATAAAACCCAGCGGACAAAGCGGCGATATGCTGTTGGTTTAATTTAAATATGTGTATAGGTATTAGATACATCGACCAGGCAATTCTAGTACAAAAAAATTGTTACGGAGTTAGAAAAAATAAATGAATATAACAAGTACACATAAAATAATGACAGATATTTTGGAATTAATGCCTTACATTATACAGAGCCCTCATACAAAAAATTACTGTCGGCTACATATATAACGTCAGAAAAAATGACAATTATCGAAGATAATATTTCAGGTAAACATAAAATGATTAATATATACTAATTTACTTAGTACCATTAGATACTCGTAAAATTTTTTAGTTTTATATCAGCCCAACGAATTTAAATGCAAAAACACGCACACATCATAGTGCTATTTTTTTATCCGTCTTGTTTGAGAAGAGCCATTGAAGAACACTTACACGCCGTTATCAGAAAGCAACGTCAACTATGTAATTTGGTTGGCTATTGTTTGGCCTAAGGAGCCTCCTGTTATTTCTACCCTATCGGGTATCACGATTTGCCAGAATGAAACTAAGGTACAATTAAAGTAACCGAGCGATTCGAAATTTGAGTACACCGTATAATAGAAATAATCTTATCTTATCAAATTTATTAATTGTGAAAACACTCAGCGTGCCGCCACCAATGACCTGAAAGACTACGACATTGTGTTTTCAAATTTTACGCAAAGTAAACAGACTTGCACGCTTGAAGTAGTTTAATTGATGAGAGCTCACGTTAATGAAGAGAAATTCCCATGCATGGTTTATAACGTTTTATCTTTGTAAGACTTATGTAAAATGTCTGATGGATCATTTTTTTTTAGTTTGAATTTTCCTATAAGAAACGTCCATCACTAAGGTAACTATAAGCCATGTAATAATAAGCATTTTAGAAGCATCGGCAGAGGTATCGTGCGTTATAGTTTTGAGAACAACTGAAATGCTTTCAATATTTAAATTAATTTTAAAAATTATACTTTAATAGTACCTCCTTACGTACTAGCATTTAACTAAAACTGGTTGTTATTAATTTCAAATGTAACATTAGAAAAATATAAATGTTTGACGTGCTGAAGTTACTAATCACTTTATATTTCGGACAGTAGTTGCCCGTGACTCGGATTGCGTTAGGTTTAATTTTGTTAAATCTCTGGAAAGAGCCCTGAATATTCTCGACACAAAAATATTAACGGAATATAAGTAATCACCCTTAAAGTTTTATCAATATCGTTGAATTTTTTATGTGAAATTGTTACTTTTAAAAGTTTTGTCAGTCTGCTGTACACGGACTGTAAAATATGTTAAGTGTCATTTTTGGCTTAAAATATTCCTTAATACAAACTCAGTCCGCCTAAGAATTTATTATTTGTATGATTATAGATGTGTGGATATATATTTTTTTTATTTTCATGCAGCGAATTCATACATATTCTGCTTCGAATAAGTTTTGTCTAGTCTACATATAACTATTAGAAACTTTTTGATGTAAATATTACTCTTCGATTCAAACGCACAAAAAAATGTTTATATAATTTTTAGAGCAATTTATTATAACTTCTAATAAAATATATAAGTCGTGTGCCTGTAAAAAATCTAATCTTAGAAAAAACATTTTGAGCGAGAAGCAGAGCAGAGTACTTACGTGTATAAGGAAACAGTAGCGTATTAAAAGTTTCGACGAAATTTCACAATAATTAATACACTTCACTTTTTAATTAATATTTTTTCTCAAGTCTCTTATAAATTCGACTATTTTCGTTGACCGGCGATTTTTTATTGAAAGGCGCAACCGGCAATTGCGGGTTTTTGTCGTCGTTTGATCAGTTTTGAACAACCCGCCTCGTGAGCTCGACAGTAAAGGCGGGAAATACGTACGTACGATTGCGACGCCATCTATACTTTATTATGAACACTATGACTGCTAGTGCCATCTAGTATCGAATAGACGTAATATGGAAAATCATTTTAGAATTATATATTGAAACGCGTAATTATTTTTGATTTTTAACGAGAATATAACGCTGACACAGTGCAAGCGGCATTCGTGTTTGTATGCAACCTGTCAAGCAAAAAGCGACCGCGCCGGATTGCGCCCGTCTTGCATCGCTGCTACCTTTCCCGCACTTGTAGTTTTTAGAGAACAATAGTTCTGTCAGTGCTGCAGTGGTAAAATTTATTTTAGATCCGTCACGGATTATGTCAACGGTATATACGAGATTGGCCGACAGTCCGACACATCTCTATTATTGTTATAGAGTACACAGGTGCCATTACTGGGATTTTCCTAAAATACAGTGAAATTGAAACAACTGGCAACTTAATATTTATATGATATATTTATGGTTTTATTTGCTAATACATTTGATAAACGATGTACAACTTGTGCTACTTAAATATTTTATTACCAATTAAAACTAATATTTATTAGTTTTAAAATATACGAAAAGTAAGTCAGCATTACAAAGATTCGACGTGACTAAGGTCTTGATCGGAAAATCGCCCTTATGATTACCACATCAACTTTAAAACTTACATTAAAAGCGCACCATAAAATTAAATATAAAATTTAAGTTTCTGTGTGTGAATATGAAGTAGATATGTATAAAATATTGGCTTAAATTTTAATCGAAATACTGATTAAATAACCTTATTTGGAGATAGCAGTAGCTATTTTTGTGTCAAATTGACTCCTGACCTGATTTTAACTTTTTAAAGATTATTTAATTGACTAAGCTAGGAATTGCTAAGCTAGAGAATTGTTGCATATAATTTTGACTCAATCTATATATATAAAAATAAGTCCGTATTTCCCTTGGTCACGACATAACTTGAGAACGACTTAACCGATTTCATTCATCTTCTTTTTGTTTGTTTTCTTATACTTTATAGAAGGTTCGTACGGAATGAAAAATTAAAAAAATTGCGCAGAAAATTAAAGAAAATCAGAAAACTTAACGACTATTTTAATTTCGCGCGTTTAACAGCTAATTGTATGTCGCATGTTCCCATGTCGGAAAACCAGCAACATTTTTTATCTAAATATATTATTTTAAATATTTATTCCAGTTTGAGGTTCCAGAACAACGTCTGACGGGTCAGCTAGTTGATAATAATTATAAAATATTTAATTATATGGCATTCCCTAAATGTAAGAGAAGATGTGTATTACAGGGATGCTTTATCAATGAACCTTATGCTAAATCTATTGTTGTAGTAAAATAGACAATGATGTATTTTTCAGTTTTGGCGGTACTATATCTGTAGTTCAAATAAGTATTTTTGAAAAATCTGTAAATGCAGTTATACTTATTATTTAAAATGAGGGCAGGTTTCTTTTTGACGATTAGTTATGTTCAATATTACAAGGTATTTTTCTTATATATGCCTCGTCGTGAAATCTTTACACGCTGTATAAATTTTTGATAAACATCATCCATAGAAGGTTTGAGAGGCAGAACCAAATGGAAAAAAAGGAAAAACTCGGCAGCCAGTGCACGAGTTCAGCTAGACAATGATATTATTTTTTGAATTGAATATTCCATTGATAACCAATTCTTTAGTCGAGGTTTAAAAGCACTATACATTTACATAATAGTAAGGATTTCGTAGAAAGTAAATTTGTTTATGTAATCAAATATCTAACATAAACTTCTAACTCAATAGAGATATATGCAGTAGGATAACCTTAAGCAACTGTCGAAATTGTCACAAATACACATATGGGCGATTATAAGCGATGTTTGCAGTTAAATCAACTGCGGATGGGTCCTTCAAAACGACTGGCCCCATTTAATATATGCAGTCACTCTTTCTGTCTTTATCAGTTTAACGCGAGCGTTATTATGCCCAAAAACACGGAAGTACTTTAGTTAACCTATTGTTTATATCTCTATTTGATTATACATATCAAGTACATTATATTTTATTACATATTAACATGTCATCCTATGATTAATTTTATGTGTCAATGAGCACACGGCACAGCTATAGAGAATTTAATATCTATTACATTTACTTATTGATACAAATACAAGACTCTTATTGATCACGATTTCGTGATTATAAATCAAGACCATGCTTTGAGAATGAAAAGGAAATTTTATCTACAAAAGTAGTGACAATTTGCTTCTTAAAATAACAATATTTTCTTTACTTATTCATATTACATAATAGAGAATACACAGAAACGTAGGTATGGGAACAGTACCTAATAAGTATAGATCCTAGGTATCTTACAACTATAGACTTGAAGTCAGATAGAAGTCCTTATGATGTAAATTATAACTATAGATATAGACTTAAAGTCAAACTAAAGACCTCATAGCTAATTATGAATTCTCATCTACTTGAGTTTGCACTTTCTCCTTCCTGGGTGATGGTTCTTTGAGAAGATCTGTAAAATAAGTTTCAGATACAGATGTTTTGTACAAGATATATAATATTGTAAATTGTATCGCTCGCCATCGGCATATAATTCATCCCCACACATTGTAACCACTGTGTCGTGCAGTCCAGTTTTACCACGAATCCTTAGGTTGTGAAATGAATTACTAGGTAATAGGTTTTTGTAATAGATAAAAGCAACGCGTCAGAAAGGGCGTTTTCGTGTTGGCAACAAGTGTGCTTTTTTATACTACTAAAGTTGCAAACAGAAGTTCGTACGGTCTGCCTGATAATAAGCAGTGACACGTAAGTAAGTAAGCATAGCCTATGGACATAGTAGGATGAAATATTTGGGGCTTTAAGTGTCTCACTATCATATTTATAGTCAAAGCCCATCATCTGCACGTGGTGCACCCTGATACCTAATAAACCAAGCAAGTAAGAGACATCAAAACCCCAAGCAATAATTTTATTATGGCAAACATCCATAGGCTGTCCTGGGGATCTCGATGAAGTCAAGTCACTTCGTTAATGAAAAACTAGAATACCACAGCGTATCGAAGAATTATTATTTAGGCGTCGACTTTTGTAAGATGTTCCTGAAGTTGAAGAAACAAACATACAGCCCAACTGATGTGAAGCGGTTATTAGAGCCGATGAATACTTATAATACAAGAATTAAAAGTCACAACCGCGCGTATATTTACAGCCCTATATCTTTCGGCGAAGCACTTTTAGTCCGCTAATGAAAAATGACCCTTGAGCACAAAAACATCCGAACAAATTACCTATCATTACTTATTTTTCCTGCTCGCGCATAAATAACTAGTCTAACCACAAATACTGTTACATAGAAACTTTTCATTTTTTCAAGTCTTTATTTATTTTGAATTTTGAACACGTTTATTATGTTAAAAACTTCTATCGATTTCCCGCCGTTTTAGATATTTTTTTTTCGTGTTTATTATCAAATTTCAACAATCAACAAGACAACAAATATAATTAGGACTAAATTTTACTATGAAGATGTGAACAAACCTTTGTCTCCGACTAGAGTGGATTTCAGTACTGTTGGATCAGATGTAGGTAATTTTATGCCCTGCTTCAATACCATCGTACCGTCCTGAAAGTATAATAATAAATAATTAAAAATACATGTATGTACATCATATCATACATCTTTCGTTTAGTGCAAATTATCAATAAATTGTTTTTGGTTACGTCCAAATTAAGCAAAGTATATTTTACTAAAGTATGTTACGAGTATATTAGTAAAATTGTGCCCCAGATTTCTATTGAGTTCATAAAAATTAACGAGAGTTGTAAGTTGTCGAGATGAAGTTAAGTTTTGTTTAACGGCATAACCTTAGTGTTTGTGTTAATATAGATAGCTATTTATACACCTACTGTTTTATATGCAATTTTAATGATGCTTACAACTTCTTCTTAGCGTTATCCCGTTTCATAATCCATTACGATTGGAAGGATCCAACTACCTAATCTCCTTAGGGTTAGGTAGTTGATTCTAAAGTCCCTATCAAAATCAGTATCTTCTACAAATTCTTATCGATAAAGTTACTGATTTTGACATGAAGCAACAGCCGTCAAACCTTCACAAGGCACTGGAAAAGCAGACCTTTCTTAGGTTAGGTCAGACGATATTTAAAATAAAATTACTTAGACGTACGAGTTTCCTCACGATGCTTTCTTTCACCGGTGAGCAAGTGATAATTACAGTAGTCGCCACGAATCATGAAATAAAATGGCGTCAACTGCGCAAGTAACATTCAATAAGATTAAGAAAACTAATATATATATTTAAAATCCTGAGACATGTTGCTGATTATAAGTTACTAAAAACAGTGTATTATGCTTTAGCACAATCAATAATAACCTACTGTATAACTGCATGGAGTGGAGCGCGAAAGACATATTTAATAAAAGTAGAAAGAGTTCAGCGATCTATATTAAAAGTAATGACTTTTAAAGTTTTCGTTATTGCACTACCAATCTATACGCTAACTGTGACATACTGACGGTGCGACAGTTATTTGTTAGGGATACCGTACTTTCACATCATAAAGAATTACCTTTTTCTTATAAATTAACAACCATACGTCGGAAAGATAAGACCTGTCAAATTCCCGCTTTAAAAAAAAGCATTCATAAATTCCAATGCTACTTGGGGCATATGCTATATAATAAAATTAACAAACATACGGAAATATATCCCCTCAATTTAACGGTATGTAAAAGCAAATTGACAACGTGGCTCAAGACCCAGGATTATGAAGCAATAGAAAAACTGTTTTATGTAATTACATGAATGTATAATAATACTGATATTTATAAACATAATCTTATATACCACCCATATCCCTTCTCTATTTACACACATCACCTACACTCATTACCTACACAAATCAATACTCCACACCACACACAACCACATACATATACCACACATACCAGTCAAATACATCCCACACACAAGTACTTACATTTCGTGCACACTCACATAGCGTGCAAGTCATGGGTGGTATATAAAGTATACACCATCGACTGTCATCGCTCATAGAGCTAATGTTCGTTATTATTATTACTTTAATTAATCTTAACGAGTAAATGGGACGCTAGATAAATTTATATTTTATTTATTTATTTCAAACTATTAACTAAATTATGAGATTACTTGTGATTTAATTGAATTTGAGAGGTTGTTCATGGTTTTAGTTGTTGTACTTTTTACTGCATGTACGTCATGGGCTGGCTGTGGGTTTATAAGTAACTTTAGTAACGAACAAATTAAAAACTACCTACATGTTAATTTATGTACGTGTGCAACTGCTATGCTTTCGTGTGTGTTATTTTTTGTTTTCTTTCATTATATCTCAGGGTGGCGTGTGTGTTTTTCTTTCTTTTTGAAAGATTGTGATAGTGAAACATTACAATTTATGTTAAAGGGAGAAACTGGTGCCCAAGATACAGGCTCGGTCTAGTTTGGACGCCAGTGTTATAAAGGTATAGATATATGTAATAGATTTATATGTACCTGTAATATTTTTCATGCACAAACTCATTTAATATAATTATTTAATACTAGCGAGAATTAGTGAAATTTGGAAACACTTCTATGTGTCTACCTGTATGTTTATAAATATGTCTGGGGTTTTTAGTTTCCCGTTAAATCTTATTGTTTCAAACTGAATATTAGTTTCAATTTCTTTTTTGTTTTTTTTTGAGCAAGTGTAATTTTGTTTTACTTAAAGAACTGATTAACACTCTATAGGGGACTGTTTTACTAATCACATATAAAAATCGAAACTAAAATCTAATTATAATCTGTGAATTTAATATATTAAATGCATAATAATTTTAAGATTTAAGTATCTAATAATGTTCTCCCCCCAAGCCTCAACACAAGTAAGACCCGATTGTTGAGGCCTGCGCAGTTTCATTATTCGTAGCGCGGATTATACAAATATGTACGTAGTGCTACATGCACACATCAGGTTTCGAACTAGGAACTAGTGGATTAATATGCTAGGCTAATTATTTTTAATGATTCTTACAACATTCTTACCTAATATGTTGCTATATGCGGAAACTTTTAACTTGTTTTTTTATGAAACGCAACAGTGCTTTACGAGAGATACCGGTAAACCGGTAAATATATACATTGACAGTTTTTGGGGCTACTTTAACAAAGCGCCAAATTGGGTGTTCCCATATCGGCATTGATGCGTGTGACCGACCGACCCTGTGCGGCGGATGGAGGTGCAAAGAGCGCTCTTCGTTGTCGTTGGCTCGATTACAGACCAGTCCATACGCGTTCGTCGATGTATCTTGTCGCGTAGTGTTTAATTACGACACAATATCCTTGGGACCTTTAGTTTTCTGGACTTAGTTTATTATATTTTTACGTATATTTATGGTATTTTTATGTTGAGTAATGAATTAACGCAAGTCTTTGCAGAATTCAGGGTGGGTATTTTTACACAGGTTGCTGCTGCCAAGATATATAAAATCAATAGGATCACTATTCTTAACAAGATTCACATTAAGTGCTTTTATAAGTACCCTCGGTACAAATATTCTGTTAAGTAAAATATTATGGGAATAAAGGTAACAATTTGATTATAAAAACATTGTCTTTTATTTGATTATAAAAACATTGTCTTTTATTTGATTCTATGTGTTCTTCAACGAAATAATATTAAAATACATGTACCCGTGCATTTAATATCTTTGACACCAGTCACATTTTAATTGGCCGAGTGGCCTAGGCGTAAGAATAGGCTACCCCATCTCAACTCGTGGGTGTCGTAAAAGGCGACTAAGGGAAATATCTAGGAGACGGGCAGCAGCGTGCCCTGCGTACTTTAATAATATACTGCGGTTGCCAAGTATGGCAACTATGGAAAGAACCTCCTATCTACAGGGGAGGTCTATGTTCAGCAGTGGACGAATACAGGCTGAGATGATGATTACAAAGATGATTACTGAGATGATTACAAATAAACCCATTCCTAGGGTTATTTTGACATTAAAAGAATATATGTATATTTAGGACGGGTTGGTATTACTTAAATTTCTTAGCGATCACCAAAGGACACATTGTTCTATTGGTATAATACAAGTTTCAAAGCCTGTTCAAAGTAGCCCCGGTTTACGGTACGTACCTTCATTTCGACCAACCCTTTTTTAGCCATAGCTTCCACTTCTGCCTTAGTCATTACTATCTTCTGGACTTTGACGACTTTCTTGCCGATTTGCATTTCACACAGCTCCCCAGTACCCATTGCTAAAATTAAAAAATACATATATATCGTTAGTAAGAGAGGTAAGGTACAGCGATAGCTATTTAACAAAAGTCCCTCTGGGAAAGTACTTATATCTTACAAAATACAGCAGCTAAATAAAATAAAAATGCTTCGGTATTAAATATGGAATAAAAGATGCTACCGTAGTCGTAACATCCCTTCACACTAGGCGGGTCATATGCGTGTTTACCGACGATATATATACGTAAATCTATATATTATATATACGAATCTATAATTTCACGCGAAATCCCTTGCGGGGTAGGCAGAGAGAACGGAGCGCCACGTGCCTCGGTCGTTACACACCTAACTCTCTTCACGCCTCATTGCTTTTCTCATGCACGCTCGCCGGTTTCTAAGGCTCCTGACATCACCCTCTGATAGAACCCGACCAATTTGGTCATGGTAGGTAAGTCTTGGCCTTCAACGGCTCCTACATACTTCCACTTTTGAGTTGTATATCTGCTTGGTCATTCGATGTCACTCATACGTAGCCGATCCTGTAAAAACCTCTACACGCCGTTCTTGAAGAAGAACCCCATGCAGTAGTCTCATGGAAAACCTTGACTGGGAGTTTATTCTACAACTTGAGACACTCGGAAGAAAACTTCTCTGGAACTGCACAGTACTCAACTATTGCGGTTCCAGCATGTGAGGGTCAACTCCCCGCCGGCGCCGTCGGCCTGCGGTGCAGTTGTAAAAAGAAGCCGCGGCGTCATATCGAACAATTCTTTAGCACATAATATATATGTAGGTATACTACTCAATAAAAACTAGTAGAGAATGCGCAAGCTTGCATTGCCAGAGGTACACCTGGCTCGTCAATTATATAACAATTCAATTTTTTTTTAATTTGTCGGCCATTTTGACCATGTTCCTTAAGGGATAGGAACGGTGTCCCTGAACATTCCTATTCTACTTTTTTATGCTGAATCCGAACCAGAAGTAAAAATTCGAATATTCGAAAAAAAAACGCACAGACAAACATAGATTTCGTATAGGTGTTCTAGAAAACTTACGTCGAGCATTCGTTGGTAGTGGCATTGGTTTGACTCCAGGCGGCAGAGCCCTTATCGGGACCTGTATTCAAATCAAATTAGTTATTATTACGTACAAAACACCAGACCTCATAATTTACATACATCGTACGTTTGGTTAAAGGTGGCCCCTAACCAGACAGTCTGTATTTTTTATACAACGTCGGAAGATAAATAAGCATATGGATCGCCGGATGGCAAGAGGTTACTGTAGCCTATAAACACTTGCATTGCAAAGGAGTACCGCTCGAGCGTTGCACCACTGCTGTAAACACAACCAGGAGGTTACTAGTATTGTAGTACCTCATACGCAGGAGCGCAACAACCATGCTATGCTGCTTCTTGCACCTTACGAGTTTCACCAGAGTCTCGTTTCATATTCGGCAGGGTACACCACATGCAGTTGGCGTTGACTTTAGATTTGAAATTGATAGCTAGTCATTTGCACTTCAGATCTATCGGGGTGGGTATTTAGTATAGAAAATACTAACTTTCTTCAGAGTTTGTCCAGTTGGAGAGACTAGAACGCCGCCAGAGGGTTTAGATTCAGACCCATTGTCTGCTTTGTTCGTGTCCTGAAATATATAATCGCTTAACGATAACTCAAGACAAATTGCAAAGTGACACATCGGTTCAATCGCAAATTAATATATATCGTAGTTGGCTAAAACTTGATTGTCATTTTTTTTTATACAACGTCGGGAGGCATTCAAGCATACGTCCCACCTGATGTAAAGCGGTTACCGTAGCATATAAACGCGTGCAATACATTAAGTATCACTCGCGCGATGCCACATCTGCTGGAAACACAGCAACTCCATAGGAGCTTACAGGTGACCTCACTCACACGCAGGAACACAACAATCTTCCAGGGAGTTTGTTATTTGGCTGCGGTTTTCTGTGAGGTGGAGGTACTTCATCAGACAGTCTGCTTTGATGCGCTCTACCTCTCTTGAAAACACTCAAGACAAAGACAAACAGACATGTTCATGCACACAAATGTTTGTCCTGTGTGAGATTCGAACCCACGAGCGTCGGTGTCAAAGTAAAGTAACAGTGCGCTTCACCACTGCGCCACCGAGCTCGTCAGAGTCGTCGCCGAGTAAGTAAATCGCTATAAAAAAATTTACATATGTTGTCAGTTTCACTATTAGGTAGGTAGAGAGAGCCGAACGCCACATGACTCGGTCCTCACATACCTTACTCGCTTCTTTAATATTCGCAACTTTAAAAAAAACCAGTTGAGAATGCGCAAGCTTGCATTGCCAGAGGAACACCTGGCTCGTCAATTATATAACAATTTAATTATTTTTAAAACATTGTCGGCCATTTTGACCATGTTCCTTAAGAAATATAATATTGGTTTTTAAGACATTCCTATTCTACTTTTTAATTTACTTTTCGAATCTGAAATATTTTTTTTTTAATTTGTCGGTCATTTTGACCATGTTCCTTAAGAGATAGGAGGTTGGTTTTTCAGACATTCCTATACTACATTTTTATGCTGAATCCGAATCTGAAGTCAAAATTCGAATACTCGAAAAAAGCGACAGACGCACGCACAGACAAACATACAGATTTCATATAGGAACGGTGTTCCTGAATATTGTTATGTGAGATGACAGCGCAATAAGTGCTTACTTTGACTGAATTTATCGTACTCGTTAAGCAATAATGACTACAACGAATATGGATTTACGACGACAGTATTGCTCATAACCAAGTTAGATAAATCTAAATATGTTTATTATTTTTTTTCACAAACAAACTTGGTTGTTAGCTATTACAAAGTAATGCAAGGAATCTCTCCGATGCGCGAGTACAACTAGCAATAGAAGAGCTTTCATCAAAGGACATCATCCATTTTGGTCCAAAAGTGAAAGTGCCGGCCGAAAAAAAAAGTGGGATATTCTGATATAATTTGTCCGCCTAATCATTTCTTATTATGGCACTAAAGCTGTATTATCATTGTAATTCATTTTATTCGAGTTCAAAAAGTCAATTTTTTCAAACATTTTCGACGAATATAATTAATTGTAACTAAACTAACCTGTCCTCCTAGTCCGCAGTGGGGGGGAGTTAGGTGTTCTAATAAAATAAAAATACTTATTTTTGTATATTATAATGTTTAATGTAAAGTTAAACAATCATATCATCATCATCAGCGGATCTACCTGATTGTCTATTGCAAGCGCTGCCTTTATTATTACCTATAATTCCAAGAAATGATTAGATTAGGTATGCCAAGTCAAGTTGCAAGACAACTTTTTTATTGTACATATTGTCTATACTTCTATACTAATATAAATATCGAAAATGTATGAAAAAATAGACTTTTTAAACTCAAATAAAATTAAGTACAATGATGATACAGCTTTAGTGCCATAATAAGGAATTATTAGACGAACAACTTCTATCAGAATAACCCACTTTTATTTTTTGGCCGGCACTTTCTTTTTTGGACCATAAATGTATGAAACCCGGATGATGTCCTTTGTGCGATTAATGTAATATACTGCGTTTCATACATTTTAAACTTACCGTAGTATTTTCTGTAGCTTGTTTTTGATTTTCAATATTTATTTCAGGTGCGATCTTTGAGTTGGCTTCTTCCTCTTCAGCTTTTGAAGATTTTTCTTCATTTTCTTCCTCTTTCTTTATTTTATTAGGCCTAAAAGTGGACTTAGGTTGTAAAGAATTATGTCATATTGATCATGATTGATATATTTTCAATGTCATTGAGAGAAAGGATGTTTTTTTAATAACGAGTATGGTTGCTAACAAATATACATCCATGTGAAAATACGTAGCTAGTAAGTGCTTGCAAGACGAGGAGTTCTCAACTCTGGCTGCAAACGCACCATCTTTTTGACGAGGCCGGTGGCGGAGTGGTTAGCAATGCTACTTTAATACCAAGGCTCGTGTGTTCGATTCCCATACAGAACAAACATTTGTGGGTATGAGCATGTCTGTTTATATTGATCTGAGTGTTTTAAAGAGAGGTAGGGCGTATCAAAGTAGCCCGCCTGGGGTAGTCAGACCTCACAGAAAAACCGCAGGCAAAAACAACTCCCTGGAGGGTTGTTGTGTTCTTGCGAGTGATGGAGTTACCAGTAAGTACCAAAAAAGTATCCGCGTTAGCAGCATGGGTGGTAACCCGGGTGCAATACTTTGTGCATTGCAAGCGTTCATAGGCTACGGTCAGTTAGTGTTAAAGTAGTAAAACTAACCACTTCGCCAACGGTGTCGTCATTTTCTTTTATATTAGAGGGGGCTAACGAGCATGTGTGCCACCTGATGGTAAGTGGTCACCACCACCCGTAGACATCAGCAACACCAAAGGGTCACTGATTCGTTGTCGCCTTTTTAGGGAAACATAGGTTCTTTTCTTGAAGGCACCCATATCGTATTTGTTCGGGAACACTGCTGAGGGTAATTTATTCCACAATTTCACCATACGTGGTAGACAATGCCTCAAAAAGCGTACCGTAGTGGATTGCCTCTCATCAAGACGGTGAGGGCGAAATTTAAGTTTGTGGCGAGGGGTACGATAGTGGAACTCAGTGGCTGGTAATCAAGTTGAACCGCTCCTCCGAACACTCCCCATGATACAATGTGTATAGTATATATAGTATACAAAGAGAAGCAACGTCTATTCGTGTACAAAGTGAGTCCAGATGAGTGGAGATCACTGAGTCGCCGACGATTCGAACTGCTCTACGTTGTATGCGATCAAATGGAGTAAGCAAATATTGTGGCGCACCGGCCCAAAGATGGGAACAGTATTCCATGTGACGCCGGACCTGGGCCTTATAAAGTTGAAGGCGATGTTGAGGTAAGAAGTATTGTTTAGCTCTATTGATCACACCAATCTTCTTGGACACCAACTTAGCCTTGCTCTCCAGATGACCGCGAAACTGTACATCGCTCGATATGTCGACACCCAGGATACCAATGGTAGGCGTAACGCTGAGGGGTATAACTTCTAATCGAGGAGCTACGATAAATGGGGACTTTTTCGCGGAGCAAGCACCTTTTTTAAGGATCAGGTGTACCAAAGCCTCCTTCTATGAAGTGGGAACCACGCCAAGCGAATAGGAGTATCGAAAGAGGCGGGTTAGAATCGGAACTAACTCCGGAGCACACATCTTCAACACAATGGGTGGAATTCTATCCGGCCCGCCCGACTTATGAATATCTAGTGAGACAAGGACTCTACGGGCAGCTTTTTGTGAGAAATGAATTTCATGCATAGAACTCTCACACCGCGGGATCGTTGGTGGTGTTCCTCCCTGGTCATCAAGGGTCGAGTTGGATGCAAAAAGAGAGCCCAGGAGGATCGGCTTTCTCCTTTGCAGTATGGGCCAGCGATTCGTTCACTTTGCGTAACGGAGGAAACGACGTCTGTCAGTTACCCTGAACAGCTTTGGCGAGAGACCAAGCACGACGCAAGTGTACGAGTCGCTCGACAATTTTGCTAACAAATTCTGGCTTTGGCCTCGCGATGCAACCCTTCAAAAACCTGGAGGCACTGGTACACGTACTGCTGTAGTATCCGAAGTAGGATGAATGCATGTTTGTATGAAGCCCACTCGGATGACATTCGTTTTAACAAAAAGATAGCCATTAGGCTCTCGCGTACCCTTAGACACGTTTTGAAATATAATCTTATTGTATCATTTTCAATTCTCTTAAGTTACAATTTTTTTAATTGCTAGTATTTCGGAAATAATCATTGGCGAAGAAAAAAATGACGAAAGAATCTTCGCCAATATAGGTCTCTTTTCAAATTGTCAATTAGATATCACAATAAATTCACGACGCCATGTTGATATAATAATGGTATCAAAAGGTAGAATTAAAGATTATTAAGAATAGGTCTGTGCTGAATTATTTCAGACCTTAGACCTAAGTTACAAATTCATCAATTCTATAATAAGTCCTTTTACAGAGAGTATTTTTGATGTGCCTTTTGAAATATACTCACACTTCTTTCAAGGGTTCCTTGCGTGGGCGACCTCTCTTCCTCGGTGTGGGCGTGCCTGCAGCCGCTGCTGGTGGGGTAGTTTTTGGGGCAGGTCTCATATTACTCTTTCGGACCTTCGGCAATGATCGGCTCTACAACAAGAATAATAATGTATAGAAGATTTATCATCATTTTTATACTACTTGCTTATATAAAAAAGTGGAATCCTGGGCCCATTAAATTAACATGTACCTAATACACACATGTATAATTAGTTGCGCCCCACCACTATGTCCGCGCGTATCCCGGTATCCTGCCTCCTTTCCCCTCGGTTCCTAAGGAATCATATAACCTGCTTTTAAATTGGGCTATCAAATGGTCAAATTCGACTGGTAGTTCCAGAAATTGGCGAGTTCAAAAAAACAGACTATTACGCTTTATATATTAGTCTTCCTGTTAGCGATATCCTGTTTCCTAATCCATTAGGATTGGCGGGGTCCACTACCTAAGCCTAAGGATTTGGCGAATATACTGTTTTTTACATGGAGCGACTGCCGTCAGACTTCCACAGCCAAAAGGAAAAAGCATATCTATCTTAGGTAAGGCTACACATCTTTCGAAATATACTCGTAAATACACTCTTAGGTTCCAAAGTAAAAGAAATATATTTTATCATTACAATATATTTACCGAAATTTAGTTCCCAAACTAGAGATATTACACTAATGTACAAATACCGGGATGACAACAATACAATCAATGTTACCCTTCGTATACGGAACCCTACAAATGATCGAGAATTGTCCGAATGTTTCCGATTCAACACAAAACAAATACGGGATTGGTTTAATTGGTTCTCTATTACTGCCCCAATTACTACAAATGACACTACATATGTATGTATATACATATATGCACTACATCATTTTCAAAGCATAGGGATTTGGCAAAGGTACTGATTTTATATGGGGCGACTGCCGTCAGACCTCCACAAGCTAGAGGGATAACCAGATATATCTTTGGTAAGGTCACACGTACTTCGAAGTATGATTTACTAGCTGCTGCCCGCGGCTCCGCCCGCGTGGAGTCAATTAACGTAGCCTATGTGTTAATCCAGATCATAATCTATCTACGTGCCAAATTTCATTCAAATGCGTTCAGCCGTTTAAGCGTGAACATCTATACATACAAACTTTCGCATTTATAATATTAGTAGGATTGGACGTGCGGGTTTCCTCACGATGTTTTCCATCGCCGCCGAGCCAGTGACAATCACAAATATGTACATAAATCCAAAAACGTGAATGTAGTAGTGTAATTTGACGAGCTCGGTGGCGCAATGGTGAAACACACTGTTACGCTACTTTGACACCAACGTTCGTGGGTTCGATTCCCACACAGGACAAAAATTTGTGCGCATGAACATGTCTGTTTGTCTTGGTCTGGATATTTTCTATGTATAATAAGTAGGTATACACAAAACAATGTTTATCAGTTGTCTAGTACCCATAACACAAGCTTCGCTTTGGAGCTAGATGGCGCAGTGTAAATTGTTCGAGAACATTTATTTATTTATAATTATATATTAGTATAGATAAGTGTGCATTCTTCACGCGTTGGCATCCATGTTATAAATATAGTTCTTAAGATCCATCTCAAATGCTTTTATACACTGTCGGGAGGCATACAAGAATACGGTCAACTAGATGTAATGTAGTTACAGTAAAGTATCATTCGCGCGATGCTATCTCTGCTGCTAAGACAGCAATTCCTTAGGAGAGTATGTGTGAAACCGATTGTCACGTACGTAACCTGAACGAAGTCGTGTGGACACAGCTGGTTTAACTTAGAAATTAAGTAAATTTGACTTACTTCCCCATCATATTCTTCATCGCCGCTATCTGAATCGTCGTCGTCAGAATCTTGCGACCTGCGAGGAATAAGCGATTATTTATCAAAAATATAAATGTGCATGGGTTTACATTATTTATATGAGATATTTATGAGAAAAATAATGATATATTGTTTGATAAACACAAAAGGGCAGTCGTTACCTATCTGTTTTGAATTAGGAACATGACTTAATGTTTACTTTCGGTGAAGGAATAATATTTAAGTTTAAATATCAAGCATGTCACATTCTAATTGCAAAATGTTTATAAGGATACACATCACACATTACCACCTGTAGCAAAATGTCTGTATCTTACACGGCAACCATGAGTTCATGTGTCATATATTTCTTACTTTCAACTAATTAGGTATTTTGATCATAGAGACTACTTGCAACTCCAGATATTTATATATCATAGTTGAGTTGACTTACTGCCGACTACGTAATATGGTTTTTTTAAACAATGTCGGGAGGCATACAAGCGTACGGCCCACTTGATGTAAAGCAGTTATCGTAGCCTATTAACGCTTGTAATATATTAAGTATCGCTCACGCGATGCCTCCTCTGCTGCTTACAGAGCAACTCCTTAGGAGCTTACTGGTGACCTCACTCTCACGCAGGAACACAACAACCCTCTAAAGTCGTTATTTAGCTGCGGTATTTGTTTTTATGTCGATCCAATTGAATTGCCCTCCTACTAACAGGTTATTTTGCAAGATACTTTTAGTAGGTGAGACTTTGTTGATATTCGATAAAGTGTAATTATATACCTGTCACGTATCATTTTAGCGTAGTCTCTAACTTTAGAGGGTCGCGTGGAACGACGAACGGTATCCTCTTGAACACTCTTATCGGTTCCTCCATTCTTCATATTCTAAAACATGGAACATATTAGGGTTATTTATGTATTAATTCTATCAAACTAAGTGACCTTAACAATTTACCAATTCTATTCACTTAAGGTTATTAAGCCGCATACAAGATAATTTATTCATGAAGACAAACAAATGACTACTTATTCTTACTGATGTATGGGGGGTCGTTGAATTACTACCCCAACCCTAACTTCCACTGCAGGGATACGGATCTCCCATCAACCGAGGGGTTTAGAGCATATATATATACCACGCTGGTCATCTGCGGATTGGCGGAGGTCAGTGTTTTCAAGCCTGATTACGAGTAGCTTAATGACTGTCATCTATCGACAATAGACGAAACCGACGGTGTAACGTGCCCTCCGAACACGGAGAAACTCATACATAGACAGGCTGCGACGTTGTTTAACCTGCGTGTATGGTTACAATGATAGGCGCAGCAACGTCATCTAGCTCTCGTTTTCATGACGTCGTAGAATTGCCTAAATGGAGGGGGTAATTTACTGTCTCTTCGGTCCTTATAATTTGTATATCACACATCGAATTCTTACCAGGCTGGTGTCCCGATATATAATATTTAGCGATATATCAGTCGATTTATATGTAGCGTAACGTTCAGCGAAGTTAAGGGATTACATGTGTCTATAAGATAGGCAGATACCGCCGAAATCGAAAAAACAATGGAATGTGATCTGTATGGCACGTATATAATTAAAATCTATCATATCCTGAATAAGTTCCCTAGCAATAAATATGGTTCATGAATTGCGGGTCTTATAGTAATTGTTTTAGAAACGGTTCGAACGCGTTTAATATAGTTTTCGCAAAGAATTGACATAGTTAAAGATAAGAGGATTACATAAATAATAATATAATGAACCTTGGGAGTGTCTTTTTCTTTGACCTCTTTCTCTTTATCATCTTTCACCAAGTTGTTAGTCTTCGCTTCCTTCGTCTCCTTTGGTTCCTTATTCTCTTTGGTAACAACTCGACGTTCTGGCAACTTTTTCTCTACTACTGGTGATTTTGTCGATGCTTGCGACTTTTTGTCTTCAATCACTCTGAAATAGATAAACCAAATATGAAAAAGTAGCGATTTTAACCACTTGAATGCTAGTCTCAACTCTGATGCTATTCTCCCTGTGTCAAAAATATTATTGTGTTCCCGCCAGTGGAGTTCTCAGAATGTATGTAACATTTCCTTATATTGTTTATCTATTTTTATGAAACATGTGGAAAATTTCCATTTTAGAACAAATTACTCATCCATAAATTGAAAAGGCTTTAAAAGTCGTTGTCAATTAATTATTGCTGATTATTCTATTTTATATTTCTCGAAAATTCTATTTAATTTTTCTAGTTTGTTTGAATTTCTCGTTCGTTCGTTTGGGGTGAAATTCTGGTTTGCTGGCTTAATTAGATAAAAACTTAATAGCATGTTACCATAACATAGTTCTTACCGTTTAGGTGTAGATGTGTGAAGCTGAGGTCGTCTGGTCCGTGTTTCTGAAGGCTTGGCGGGAATCTTGCTAACTTCAGTTCGAGTATTTGTCTAAAACAAAAATAATGTTATTCCAAAAGGTAGACGATTCCAAGATGTAAATTGTAGGTAGTTAAATCAAAATGCATTACCCTTTTCAATTCTTGAAGTTCTTTTTCTAGCAAGCGCAAAGACTTATCTGTAGTCTCAACTTTGCTGTTAGATTTTTCTTTACTAGCCGCTGTAAATAATTGAAAATAGTGTAAAAGTTTGGTTTATATTGTATGATTTAAATTCTCTTTGGAGCCAAAACAACTTCATATGCACGTGGTGCACTTTATCGATTAGCAAACGGGGCCTTGGTAAAAGAAGGGCTTTTGATAAGGTTCAGTTTACTAATGAGAAGCAGCACGAATGCAGCCGTACCTTCACCTTATATAGAAGAATGCAGTTAAATCTGGTAGCTGTATTCCTTAGAACCACAGATGTTGCTGCTTTAGCAACGGGGTTGATAACGCTCGCGTGATACACTGCGGTAACCGCTTATATCATAAATGTATTTGGCGGGTTCCAATTGCATATATTAAAATAATGGTAGGGATTTAAACTGAAAAGAACTTGAAGTAACTTTTGGATTACTGAAGGCTTAGTCGGTACAGGCCAGGCCTATCGGCTATTGTGCCAGGTCACCTTCGACAATTCACCGGCAATCACTCATTGGCCAGTGCACGGTCTTTATCCAATCTTTTCGCACGTTTATCGTGAAGATATTCTACTTACAACTCTTTTATTTGGTTTGGTTAAGCTTAATGGTAATTGTCTACACTAATGTTGATTGCTATTATCCTAAACCTGTGCCTGATTTTCGGAATCAAATAATTCGATACAGTCAGCCGGTATGAGTCCTTAACTAGTAGATAATAGTCGAATTATGATAGTCGAATATAGTAAACACTCCAGTTGACTTATTCGCTCATACTTTGTTCACGTACAAGTAGTTTATTAATAAAAAGAAAGTATATAATATTTCTTACGTTTTTTAGTTTCGGTTTCGTTTTGTTGAGCTTTGCGTTTTATTTCTTCAGCTTTTCGTATGATGCTTACAGGCTGGAAAGGGCACGTTATGATATTAGGCAACAATCACATATTTACTTAAACCTTTCAACTAAAGGACCAGCCTCGTAGGATCATTCCCCTCTGTCATGGTACAAGAGAATGTGATCCATTGCGCGTATCAAAACTACTTGCGTAATCGATTCTCTAACAGTTTAGTAATCGTTATCGCTCCGGTGACATTATGAAGTGTATATGTATGTATATGTTCACGCCAAGTCCCTTGCGGGCTAGGCAGAGAGAACCGAGCGCCATAAGACGCGGTCCTTACATACTTCACTCGCTTCTGTGACATTCATAGCTCTTTTCATGGACTCTTTTCTTTTCATTATAAAGTGTTACACTAAAAATGCCAAACTGTGCAGTTACGTCATGCAAAACGAGGTCGAACACTTCCGTGTTACCTTTCACATGTAAGTTATTATTTTATTTGTTTTCATATAAAATAAATTAAAATGGTGTGATAACGATTAATACATGAGAAATCGATTAAGTAATCGAGTACTGATGCAATCGAATCATGTTCCGCGACTACTCCATGCAATTTTTAACCATATTGCATAGTATAATAATGGCTGACAATTGCCTAATCCACAGCAAAATAAATTTTAGATTTTGAGGGAATTCCCAAGATGCTAATTAATGATTTTGAAAAGGGATGCGTAGTGATCACTTAATGGTAAATATCAATATCGATAAAAATAACATTGATTTAGTGGTTATAGTACCACTTTTACGTGTATAATGCTTTTGTTTATGATTTTGTTTTACCATATGAAATATAACTAAGACAGCTCAGTTTTTAATTCTCCATTAGGATCGGCGAGGATTTTTTATATGGAGGATTTTTTATTTGACACCAACGCTCGCGGGTTCGATTCTCACACAAGACAAACATATGTGTGCATGAACATGTCAGTCTGTCTTGGTCATAATGGTTTAAGAAAGGTAGGGCGCATCAAAGCATCCCGTCTGGGGGAGTACCTCCATCGTGCAGTTGCCGTGTTAGTAGCAGAGTAGGCATTGTGTGAGTGATACTTAATGTATTATAAGCGTTCATAGGCTACGGTAACAGGTTAACATCAGGCGGGCCGTATGCTTGTATGGCTACCGACATTGCATAAAAAATTCTGTATTCATAGATCATATTTTTCTTTAAAACAAAATATAATTATTAATTAAGAACCGAACACTGGCAGTATTATAGTTGTAACGATACTTTGATCAATTAAACATTCTTTTTAAGTCATTCTACAAAAAATCCGTAACATTTTGTGACGGAACTCGGAACTAATTGCCCTGAAATGACCCTGTTTTTTAATGAATTACCTGTACAGTTTTAGCCCCGCTCAAAACCATAATCTACGTACCCAATTTCCCTAGCACTATTTTAGTCATGAGATTACCGTGAGGTCCGTGGAGAGTTCTGTGAGTTTGATTATGTCTTTATTTTCATTTTGCTGAGGGCATAGTACGGCATATTTGTCTACATAGATTTTGTATATTGAAATGATTTTATTTAGCCTATATTTATTATTTATTTCAAATATTAGGGGAGCAGTTTTATACTAAACTAATTCTTATGAATCGCAGTGATACATAATAATTGGTTTAATAGACGTAGTTAAAACATACACATTTCTGTGATAATACAACATTCTAATAATTACAATTTGCTAAGGAAGATCTGATCATGAAGTCAGGAGGAAGACGGTGGAACTCTTAAACAGTTATTATATATAATAACCACTTCGTCTTAGCGCTTGCTTATGACAAGTGTACCATAAAAGTCACTTGGCGACGTCGGTATGACTATGGTCTCATCTCAGCTTACTGTATACTGTAAGAAGTATAAATCATTTAATTTTTATCTTTATTTCTTAAAAAGATTTAATGTCAATATTTCTTTAATGTCAATGTCAAATTCAGGTGTTATTGTAGACTCTTATGAAAAAATCTGATATAAGTACATGTGTTTTGTTTTATTTATAATATCATATTCTCGTAGTGTGTATCTAGTCTACATAATTACTTACTAACATGAAGAAAAACTATGATCAATTTCACTTTGCTCTGGGTCCGTGATTAGCTGTTAGAATTTAGTGTCATAGAACAAATCGGCATAAGATTACTAAAAACATAAAAATGTAACACTTGACCTACTCTTAGCTCTACTACATACGTGAGCAAATTTGTTTTAAAAATAATATTTTTACTTTTTATTCCCATAGACTTGAAGTGAGTTTAATATCTCCCAATAACTCCTGTAATGCAGGTACTTGTGTGTAATATATGTGATAATAATAAATTATAATACCATAAATAGGATGTACCTTAGGTGAGAAGTTATAAATAGATCATTATAATTGACAGACATTTATTGTAATGTAGATTTTCTGAAAAGCTACTCGTAGTAGATCAAAACTAATTAAAACTATGAGAAATTCATAAAATATACTAAGGATTTATTTAAAAAAAAAACGCAATTCGTGGGCACACACGTTTTGTTTATTTTTAAATAAAAGGCGAGGGCCCAATGTTAAGTATAGAATATTTATATGTTCATCTTTGTCATTTACCGTTGACGTCGTAAATATAGATATTTTGATATTATATTATCGATATTTGTCAATCCCTATTACTTTTATAACATTATAGTTAATTTTGCTAGCATGTTGTCGTGAATATTTTAGTAGTGTGCGTAAAATGACCTAGTTTTGAACATTTTTTCATGTGTGCGTTCATGACAACACAAAATGTTTTTACGCGTGTTGTAATCGTTTCTATGTAGTTACCTCGTCCTCCGTTAAAAATGGCAGCATTATTTACTAACAGATACACGCGTATGGCGTGTCCTTTAGTTGAAAGTTCTAAGCATATTTATTTAATAGGTATTTGAAGAGTCAGATCGAGAGGGATGCTTTCGTTGTGCGTGTCAGTCTACAAGAACACGTAAGTTGAGCATCATCAATCGCCTACGACAAGCATATTTATCTCGAGATAAATAAACTTATACTGTAGAAACGTTAGGAAGAATTCGTTTGTAAGGGCAATACGAATATAACGCGAGCTGGTTGGGTGGTTTTCGGGTTACCAATAAAATAATTCGCATTTATTTTAGATTTATATATACTATTCTTACCTGATTATCTATGGCTTTGTCTGTCTTGGCAGCTGGCTCGTCGGGCAATATCTTGCGCAGTGCGGCCAGAGCGTCTACTGAGGCGAGTTCTGCGTACGTTGTTGTAGTTGCTTCAGCCTCGCTTTCTATAAAATATTTCTAATATGTAAATACATGCCATATAATAAATAGTACATAACATGAAAAGTACTGTTGTAGAATACGAAAAGTTTCAGTCAATGACGTTGACGACGGTTTTATGATCTATGCAAGCACGATGGTAATATTATTTAAAAGTTATGTATGTAAGTAAGTTATGTATCTTCATGCCACGTCCCCTGTGGGGTAGGCAGAGAGAACCGAGCGCCATAAGACGCGGTCCTTATACTTCACTCGCTTCTGTGACATTCATAGCTCTTTTCATGCACGCTCGCCGGTTGCTGGGGCTCCTGACATCACCTTCTCATAAAACACGACCAATTTAGTCTCGGTCTTCCTCGGCTCCTACATCCTACCACTTTTGCATTGTATATGTGTTTCGTCATTCTTTCTACATGTCCGAACCAACGGAACATGCCTTTTTCTTATCTTAACACCGACACTCCCTTTCAGACCAACTCTTTCTCTCACGTCTTCATTACGAACGCGGTCAACAAGCGTTCGTAATGAAGACGTGTTATGTCACAAATTTTGCGCAATGCTCTCATCTCGACCGCATTTATTCTACTTTCATGCTCTCTCTGCCATACCCAGCTCTCACTTTCATAAGTTAGCATTGGGATTAGCACCGCGTTGTGTATATAGAGCTGTGCCTTCTGGCTTAGATTTCGGCTGCCTAGAAGTTTACCCAACGCTCCATTCACCCTTCCCTTCTCTGCACTCACTCGTCTCTCCACGTCAGCGGTGTACTTTCCATTGCCGCTAAAAGCACTTCCAAGATATACAATCTCATTCACTTGCTTCAACACTACATCATCAACCGTAATCCTAATGTTTGTTCTGGTTGTTTCTCTTTCAAATACCATTATCTTGGTTTTCTTCGCATTCAATTGTAAGCCTTTCTTCATAAATCATCTTTAATTGTTATAACTAGTGTTTGCAGTTCGGATGGTGATTCTGCTATTAATACCGCGACGTTTGCATAAGGCAGACAGTTGACCACTAAGTCACCCATTTGCATTCCCACATTCATATTTCTTATTCTCTGAAACTGTCCATATAGGATGAATAGTCGAGCCGACAGCACGCATCCCTGTCTGACACCAATGTTGACATCAAACCAGGGCGACAAGCTGCCGCCCACCCGCACACATGCTGTACACTTTAGCCTTTAGTCGGAACTTTGTATTACTTCATGTAATACAAAGTTCCGACTACGCTTAGCTTGAGAGGTAGGGCGCAACATAGCAGCCCCGCTGGGGAAGTACCTGGCCGTTAATAGGCTACCGTGCCCGCTTTACATCAGGTGGGCCGTAAGCTTGTTCTACCGTTTGTACAGTAAGTTGAGTTCCCAACTTCTTGGACGATATGCTCTAGTCATTCTTCCACATCCGACCGCTTTGTTTAAATTACTTGCTACAACATTAATGTCAAATTCCACTTTACTAGGTTTGAGCGTGCTACTCGTAGTTTAATTGTTACCTTAGAATTTATAAGCAGCAAATTTTCCCCTTCCCTTTCCTTCCCTTTTGTCTTCCTTTTCTAAATTGTTCGAGTCACTGATGTGCCCGATACTCACGAATCATACAAAGTCCCGAATCGACGTAGTATAAAAAAAATGTAGTAAATGCGGGTCTCATTGGCGTGCTCTTCACCTGAAGCTAGCTAACACCAGAGGAATGTTAGCTATGAACATATACTCTTTCAGTTAAATAGATTCATGGTTTAATATAATTCTTCTTATATCGTGTTAGAATTCATACATGTGTACCTTCAGAATTTGTATTTTCGATTTTCTCTGCTGTCGGTTCTGGTCGGTCAACTGGCATCGGCGTTATCTGCGAAAAAAAATGTTGGCCGTTGTTGAATACATACATATTAATAAATTTTTATTTTAGTTTTATTTATTTACAATTTACAAATATAAAACAATTTACAATTAGTAGGAATGTAGTGGCGAACTGTATGCTTTATGCATACAATGGTGTGTTATTAGCAGAAACGCCATCTGAACTGAAAAATCTAGTCGCAATGACGATTGTATGTATGTATATCTTCATGCCAAGTATGGATGTAAAAAAAATTAGAGTAAAAAACTGAACCCGAATGTAGCTGTTACTGCCTGTTTATCCCAATGCTAAGTTATGGAAGGAACAGGTGGGTATGGTAGAGAGAGCATAAGGAGTAGAGGAGTCTAAAATCTGAGGAGTAACGCTTGTAGAAAACGTTCACAATGATCTTATAAAGAAACAGACGAAACGAACGAATACGATACGAAAGATAGCGTTGGTGTTAAAATAAGAAAATACATGCTCTGTAGGTTCGGACATGTAAGAAAGAATGCAGGAGGAAAAAATGACGTAATGAAAACACGAAAATGAACAGCTGTAGAACGAAACCCGACTCCTCTTTCACGACCAACTGTTCATATTTTATCGTCAGGTGTTATCAGAGCCCTAGAAACCGGCGAGCTTGTATGACAAACGCTATGAATGTTAAAGAAGTGTGTAAGGTGTATAACGACCGAGTCATTTGACGTAATGCTCTCTCTGCCTACGTCGCAAAGGGATTTGGCGTAAAGTATAGATTGATTTACAAACTTCGGAAAATAGGCCTTTTTTAGTTTCTTGGTACGGAACTCAAAAAAAGCGTGGTCACCATGATTATGACATTAGACATTAAGATTACCGTGACTTCTCTTGGTGGACATTTATGATAATTGAATGTTCTTTTTATAAATTGTTTACGGATGTAGAAAGAAGCGCTACCTCATACATAACGACACTTTATAAGTCACAGTTATGCATGCGGTTTATAAAAAATATAGTACTTACAATGAAATCATCTGGTTTCTTTATTTCTACCACCATGTGGTCGTCTTCTTCCTTGACTGTAGAAAAATGGATAGATATTTGATGAGCAAAATCTATAATACAATTATATATTGAATTATCATAAATTAAAACAAAATAATTTACTTGCCATTAATTCCGTTTTCATCATCATCCTCATCTTCGGCTTCCATTGATGATTCGTCTTGTACTCCTTCCTGTTAAGCAATTATCAAATACTTTAATTGGTCTCATTTTCAAAATGGTAATGAATGTAAGTGCATTTATGTTTATGAACATTTATGTTTCTTAGTATTATTTCTATTTCTATTTCTTTTTTTTTTTATTTCTTATATTATTTCTTAGTAAATAGCTAATTAAAAACTTCTTTGAACTACATGTGAAGTTCCAAAATTATGATGGACCGCGACACTGGTTACAAAGGAGGACCTCTTGATTTTCTAAGGAAGTTTACTTGGACGTAGATCTCTATCAGAAGAAGATTATTAACAAAAGTGACAAATAGCTTACCAGCTGTGAATTCCAGCATTGGCGAGACATCAAAAAAATATCAAAATGAATTAATAGGAATCAGTATTAGCGGCTACGTATAACAATATTTCATAATGTTAGAAATTTTATCGGCTGCTGCTTTTAATTCAGTTAATTGACTATTTAATCTACGGGTGTGCATGTTTAGGGCAGCCCTGCTGACATCTCTACTCACCCTCGCATGATGTATCGAATTATAGAGTTACGAAAGAGGTGACCTTTATTATAAACCATTGTCATTAATTGTTCAAGCAACCCCGTTCTCTTATCACGCTATATGAACAATTCTAACACCACATACGTTTATCAGAGCTCTCATTCCTAGTATATTAACTGTAATCCTGCTTTTGCCATACCTATACATCAAAGTTGCCATATTAACGTCATCTGTAATTTTTGGCAGTGAAACATGTAATGGTGTATTAATTAATTGAATTATAGCAAGGCGAGCTTTGCTCGATATCTTTCTAGCGTATGTATGTATATCTTCACGCCAGGTCCCTTGCGGGATAGGACGAGAGAACAGAGCGCCATAAGACGCGGCCCTTACACGCTTCAGTCGCTTCTTTAACATTCAAAGCTCTTTTCATGCACGTCCGCCGGTTTCTAGGGCCTAAACCCGCAATATCCCTTAGGATTAGGAGTCCGCTACCTAAGTCTAAGGATTTGGTGCAAATATTGATTTTAACATGGAGCATCTGCCGTCAGACTTCCGCAACCACAGAGGGGAAAACTTTCTTGGATTAGGCAACACGTCTTTTTAAATATAATTTTTTAGACGTGCGGGTTTTCTCACGATATTTTCAAACACAAACACATAAATTCATTCAATTCTTCCACTTTTTTATATCCAAAAATTATCACTCATACATAATAGTTACATTCCTCTAAACGACTATCACCCAAGTCTTTGTAATATTAATTTCCATATGATTCCTTCAGTGTTGTTACCTGTGTAGAATGTATTTCGTCGTCGTGCGCAGCCGACACGTGTCTGTCCAGTTTCTCCTTAGAGGTGAACACCAGTTCACATAAGTCGCACATGAATTCTATGCCTGCAATACAAGAAGTACTTGTTAGTCAGTGCCTAGTAATACTTTTAAAAGGATTATTTTTTCTGCGATTAATGTGACCAAAGTAGATGTATTTTGATTTCGTATTTATATTTTTATGTTTACTCATAAATATATAAAATCTTGCCGTTTGTAATATTCTGATCGGGCGCAGCTAGATTTTTATAAATTTATTTAATTAGGTCTGGGTCTAATTAACATTTAATTTTTACAACTATACTTTCGGTATGCCACTCACCGTTAACATGCGACTTGATATGTGCAGTGACAGCGTCCACGTTCTCAAATTTCTCCTGACAGAGAGGGCAAGTTAGGTTCTGTGTGGCGTGGATTGCCGAGTGGTAGATAAGTTCGTCTTGTGTAGCGAACGAATCTTCGCACTGGTCACAGCGGTATTGTTCCGGCTGTCCGAACGGGCCGCGAGCCGAGCGAATTGCCTCTCGGTGTTTCACACGCAGATGTCTGGAACATAATCAATGTTGATTTCAAGGTTTGAATGTAAAATCAAGAGGGAAACGCTTGGATATTTGGATGAAGAATTCTGCTGTTTAAGATAAAATTCAAACGCAAAATAATAGTTGTCCGGATATATCAAAATTCTCGACGATGATGGGTTCGTTCGCACGTTTTGAAATTGCATCATAAGCCTTTTTATATTATATAATCCGTCTCCATTCTCTGTCTCTACTGCTGTGATGGCCGGATAGAACGGCCTCCTCCGACTATAGCAGATTAGTGTCTGTTAATTCGGTATGTCAGGTATCAAATAAGCATGTTTTACTAGTAATAGGAAAATACGGGAAAAATTTTCGAGACTCGATTCCCGAATTATTTACGTACGTATGATGGACTATTTACTTACGTTATATACTCAAGTTTGTACGGAACCCTCGATGCGCGAGTCCGACATGGCCGATTTTTTTAGATGATGGAAGTACTACCTTTGTCAGTTTCCAACTTACTTAATACCTGCCACACTTTTGTCAACGTGTCGTTTGCTAATCGGCAGTGTGGACAACGTGCGTTTAAGCTTGACTTTATCTTTGAAAATAATACTGAGTCACTTACACACCAAACAATTGTTTTTACGCCGCCAGAAGTAGACTAACATAGCTTAACGAATGTCATCTACAGACAAGTCACCAGATTCTCGAAGCACGAAGTCGAAATAATTATTACACTGTACCTTTGTTAGGGAAAAAAATGTATAAACTTCTAGCTTTTACAAAGCAAAAAGCAAAGTTTTGCAAAGCGTTGCAATGCAGGTTGCATTGCAACGCTTACAACAATCATCTGAGGGGAGATAGCAAATCGTTGATAGGTAGATATTATCTCCCCTATAAAAATTGAAGGCAGTGAACTATGAAACCATATACCCGTGAACATTGAACATTTCTGCAACAACGGGGTAATTTAAAAAAAAAACGCGACTACGTAATACGGGCGACTAAAAACTTAGGTAACAACATATTTACAAAACACGTTGGACCCCTCTTGAATAAATGTCTAGACCGATCTCTATGAAACTTTTATATTGTATTAGGTGTTTTATCGTCTGTAAAGATATACCACATAATTAATGACATATTAAATTGTTTCGTAAATACTTTATTTCTTGAGCTTAGTAGTGCACATTTACCAGTGTTATTTCTATTTTTTTATACTACGTCGGGAGGCATACAAGCATACGGCCCACCTGATGTAAAGCGGGTACGGTAGCCTATTAACGCTTGCGATATATTAAGTGTCACTCGCGCGATGCCTCCTCTGCTACTTACACAGCAACTCGTTGGGAGCTTACAGGTGATCTCACTCACACGTAGGAACACAACAACCGTCTAGAGAGTTCTTATTTGCCTGCGGTTTTCTGCGAAGTGTAGGTACTTTCCCAGACGGGCTGCTTTGATGCGCCCTACCTCTCTTAAAACATCCAGACCAAGACACACAGACATGTTCATGCACACAAATGTTTGCCTTGTGTGGGAATCGAACCCATGAGCGTTGGTGTCAAAGTCGCGTCATTCACGACTGAGCCACCGAGCTCGTCGAAACTATCTACAAAATATATACATCTACAAAAATATCTTGGTATCCCCATATATTGGTGTACAGGTTCATAAAACTGTTTAATAAGTTGACATACCTCGTATAGTGATGTGATTTCAGAAAACTTTTATCGCAATATCTGCATGGGTACGCTCTTTCACTGGCATGAGAACGCACGTGACTCGTTAATTTAGTCGCAGATGGAAAACCTGTAGATATACACAAATGTATAACGGCAAATTTAACAAATGATGTAGTATATATCTAAATAATGTGCGCATGTTCATAGCTTTAACATAAGGAAAAACGAAGAATAAAGGGTGAATGACGATATTTTCTGGACTCACGCTCTGGACAATATTCACAGCGAAAGCTGGGCTTATTGTGATGCATAGACTGTATGTGTCTTTGTAAAGTTGCATTTTCTTGAAATCTGTAATGAAAAAGTTACAATATTTAGGAAGTTTATACGTAATAACTCGTAAACGAAATGAGTTATAGACTTGAATTCGGATAAATAGATAAAATGTAGCCAAAACCCGAATATTTATTATAAAAAAATCAATATTTTTTTCTTACCATGGTGAGATTTTTCTACCCATGTGAGGCGATGTCATTGTATAGAGCTAACAGAGTAAAGTGTAACTATATTATATAATTATATTTGTATTCGAAAATTAAAAAAATATTTCATTTTTGTTATTTTTGTAACAGCCTCCCAAAAGACATACAAGAATTGTACCTTACCAGCCCTAAGACAATTAAAGGAATAAAAAAATATTTAATTTGCAGTGAGAATTTTGATTACGCGTTATGACACGTAAATTAATTACAATGTAGCATTTTGCATGCATGCATCTCAAATTAATTAATTAAGTGGAACTGTTGCGTATAAGCCATTATGTGGCTTTGTAGTCACAAACATTTTAAACTCTGCGAAACAATATTTGGAACTAAATAAATAAATAAAATAACAAAATTGATTTTTGTTACAGGAAATATCTCAAAAACGAAACTAGTTAGGCATTAGCCATTTTTGTAGCATTTAGCAAGGTTAACATTGCATACAGTGCTCCAAATACTATATTGCAAAATTCCGAAAATGCTAATTCATAATGTAATTTATTTTTTACTCATCATCATCATTTCAGCCCATGTTAGTCCACAGCTGGACAGTCCTCTCTAGACAGCCACTCGGCCCCCTCCTGAGCCGCTTGCATTCATCGACTCTCTACAGATCTTTTTATGTCATCCATCTAGTGTCGAGTCACCCCTCACTGCGTGTACCCGTACGGTGGTGCCATTCGAGAACCTTTTTTTACTTATATGTACACAGTAATAAATATTTGACCATGGTACGGAACCCTTCATGTGCAACTGTGACGCAAACTAGGTCGTTTTTATGTCTTACTTTACTTTTTACAAAGTTTGATATAATTTTTGTATAGTTGGTAGTTTTTGGTATAAATTTAATTTTTGTGGTGATATTGAATATTTGTGACAGATCCTAGATTTTAAAAATTTTAGGTATGTTAGCACTGTCTACCCCGCAAAGACTTTTTAGAAGTTTTTGGATTATATGGCGGTCAAACAACTACCAACTTTATCGAACACTGCGAAAATACTAATATTATTTATACTAGAGACTATATAAATTTACTACGCAACGGGTAATAGTTATAAAATCTAGGACTCGGCAGGCGTGAAACACTGCGAAGTAAATTATTACAGATGAATAATATTTTCATTTTATAGTAGTAGTCGTCTGTTTTTATAATTTTAGTGGTTTATTACAACATAATACCTATTCACAAAGGTTATACTATTATGTTAACTAAAAAAAAAAAATTTTAAATAATTTAATATACTTATTGAACCATTTTATAACTGTAAGAAATCTTTTGATTATAGTGCATTAGGAAGATTATTACTTTTTATCACATATCGGGCAAGTATGACGACGACCAACGGAGAGTTGTATGTGTCTCTTGCTATGCACCTCCAGTTCTTCCTGTGAGAGAAAAGTTGCAGGGCAATGGGGGCATGGCAATTGTGGTATATCGGCATGCATTAGCTGAAAACAAGTAGATAATAGGATTATAATAACCGGTAAACTCAGAGAAGACCGTATTTATTGTATTTATTCTACTTTCATGCTCTCTCTGCCATACTCGGCTTTCGCTTCCATAAGATACCGTTGCGATTAGCAATTCGTTTTGTACAGCGTGCTTGTGCCTTGTAGATTTCAGCTGCCTAGAAGTTTACCCAACGCTCCATTCACGGTATTCCCTGCACTCACTCGTCTCTCAGCAGCGTACCTTCCATCGCTGCTAAAAGCGCTTCAAAGATATACAAAGTCATCCACTTGCTCCAATACTACATCATCAACCGTAATCCTCGTGTTCGTACTGGTTGTCTCTTTCAAATACCATTATCTTGGTTTTTTTAGCATTCAAATATAAGCCTTTCTTCATACAATCATCTTTCATTGTTGTAACTAGTGTTTGCAGTTCTGATGGTAAATTTGCTATTAATATCGCGTCATCTGCATAAAGCTGGCAGTTAACCACTGAGTCACCCATTCGCATTGCCCCATTCACATTTCTCATTCTCTGAAGACAACTGTATATAAGTACTGTACCCTCATATCTGGGCAAGATGTTTCAGAGATTTTTTCGCACGACCCTATCAAATGCCTTCAGTCAATATAAAATAGTTGCCGTGTAAGCAGCAGAGAAGGCATCGCGCGGATGATAGCGTATTGCAAGCGATCACAAACCGCGGTAGCTCTTTTACATCAGGTAGGTCGTATGCTTATATGCCTCTCGACGTTGCATATAACAAAAGTGCTAAAGCTCGAATAATAGATTTACCTTTTCGTGCCGCTTTAGTAAGACTAGACGTTTGAATTTTCGACCACAGGCCACGCATTCAAAGGGCACCTCGTCAGAATGCCTCGACAATATATGTGCCGTCAAGTCGTACTTAGTAAAAAATTTCCTGTAAATAAATATATTTTTAGTACTTCAATTATTTTTCCTTAGAAAACAGTTGTCCAAACTGATACTCACGTATCGCACTGGTCGCAGGACACGACCCGTTCTCTGTGCTTCCGAGATTTGTGTAACTCCAGGAGCTGTTGCAACGGATAAGTACAGTAACACTGATCGCACGGCCAACATGCGGCTTTCCCGTCGGTCGCCCTGTCACCGTCCCCTGCCAAATCTCTGTGGTAACTTTCTAATTCTAACACAAAAGCTTGCATACAGTAACAAATCATGTCAAACTAATATAGTGTTGGTACATATTGGATACCTCGTAGTGTCAGTGGGCGTAACGTAACTTAATACGTTCGCCTTAGATTTGGACATCGTGAGGTTCACAATTCACAAGTGTAGATGGTACTTATGACAAAAAAGAAAGAGCATTTAGCCATTAAATACATAGTTCTACTTTAAAACGCAATTAATATTACAAAAATGTAGCACTTGCAAGCAGTTACGAAATCATATTAACCAAGCTGGTGCAAAAACAATAAATACAATTATTCTAATATAAAACACACTCTTTTGCAAATTAAATGTGACCTACCAGGTCTGAAGTAGACTGTGTTGCTCTATATTTATGCATATTCATAATTACTAATCACATATCTTTATTTATTTACAAACTTGTATATTGTATGCTGGTTTTGAAGAGTTGTAAATACACCATTTGCATGGCACCATCATCATAAAATTAGACTAGGTACTTACATTTGAACATATTATATCCAGGATTTTGTGCTTTTTCGTATAATGGGCTTCAACAATTTGAAATTCCAATAGACTTACAAAAGACACAATATCATTACAACTAAATTGTAATCATATTATGTAGCTATTAATACATGCAAATTTTTGTATTAAACACATCAGTTAATTTTACTATTGGTGAAACAAAATGACCCCATTTCTTGCAAAGAAGTTTATTTAAAAAAAATTACTCTCCATTTGTGCTACATAAGCACATGAATGAACGCAATGTCTTAAATCTGCGAGTTAGTAGTGTATACTGTAATAGGCAGCAAGCGAGGAATGGAGAGTAAATTATTACATAAAATGGGGCAAGTCACATAATCAGCAAATCATGCTAAACATACTTAAAAAAAGAATACAAAAGCTATGAACACACGCAGATTGAAGACAAATAACTTATTGTCTACTCCACAAGTTCTAATTAAAAACAAAAAATGTTTAAATTGAATTTCAAGTTTACCTAATTATTATCATTTTACCTTTATGTATTCCCTCCTTTTCATCATTCAATTTTTTGTTACTTGTCAATAACTTGATTTCTGCACTATCTTCAGATCCACGTAGCTGTGAAACATTATAATAGTTTGTGATTAGGTGAAGATTAATTTTTGTCATTCTACTTATAATTCAAAATATAAATTTATTTTATTATTATGTATAATTAAATATATTACTTGAAATTTTGTTTGTATGACATTGTTTTACATCAAATGCTTTCGAGAATACTGTTGCCTTGTATGTAGTCAGGTTTAATAATGCCAACCGTCACAGTGATAATGAACTAAACAGTTGTAAGACAGCTATGGCAGCCTTGGAACTCACAAATAGAGCCAGTTAAAATTCCAATTTGTTTATTAAATAAAGTCGTAATATGATAAAAGATTTTCAGGAACACCGTTCCCATATGAATTCTATATGTTTGCCTGTGCGTTTGTCTGTCGCTTTTTTCGAATATTGACTTCAGATTTGGATTCAGCATAAAAAAGTAGAATGGGAATGATCAGGAACACCGTTCCTATCTCTTAACCCTTCGAAACCCGGGTGGTCGTATACGACCGCGAAATGTATGGGAAAACGTATATAATGGGTTCTGACTGCTCAAGGAACATGATCAAAATGGCCGACAAATGAAAAAAAATAATTTTGAATTGTTATATATAATTGACGAGCCAGGTGTTTCTCAACTGATTTTTCATAAAAATGTAGTAATTTGAGTAATCCTAAATATTCAAATAGCAATATCATATTATTTGGAGAATTTTAATAGTGAATTGCCCTACTCACAACAAATTAAATCAGAAACTAGAAGGATTAGGAAGTTTGAGATTTCACTTCTGAGATCTGGTAATATTAGACAAAAGGCAATGTAAGAGGTTGCAATATAATATAAAGGTGTTGATAGCCTCAAAAACAAGATTCTATAGTCAAGGAAAGCTCAATTTTCACACACCAAATATATATGTCAACAAAATTGACATCATCATCAAGCTCTCTATTCGACATTAACCCTTCGAAAACCGAGTGGTCGTATATGACCGCGAAATGTATGGGAAAATGTATATATCGGGTTCTGACTGGTCACTAGTCTGACACAAATGTTTAGAGGTAAGCTTTATATTGTCCATTTATTAGATACACCAGAACAGGTTAAGTCCTCTGTATAACAGATTTCCATTTGAAGCGGGGATCATGACATCTGTACACAAAGTCATGGGAATACACAACTATCATGAATCACAGATGTATATACCTTCACATTAAAAACATGTTCCTCTTCCTCTTCGCTATCTGATATATCTTGCGATGTTAATTGTACTGTGCTGCCACCATCCATCACATTGTTTACAGACAGTTTATTAGTTTTGTCAACATTCTGGTATAACTGTAATAAAGCTACAATTAATATATGATACACTGTGCTTTTTTATTTATATACATTAACAACAACATTATTACAACTATATTTATTAAATATTGACATGTATAAATAGATATTAAAAGCCAACAACCATCTGAGATACCATCAAGTGCATAATGATGGATATATACAATACATAATCAGGTGGGCTGTTTGCTTGTTTGCTATATGACTGTTTAAAAAAATTATTCAAGCCTATTAGAACAGAAATGTAACTTCGGGCTACATTTCTTAAAAAAAAAAAATCTCAGACAGTGCAACAATAGTAGTACAATTATTTCAAACTAGATGTTATTTGTTTTACTTGGCATTTGGCAAATTTCTATACTCCTACACTTGGTTATATCGTCGCCTTAGAGTGTAAACCTGCTAACGCTATATTAGGTAAATTTACAGGAGAAACAAAAAACGTTCTCAAAAAAATATAAATTTATTTTAAGAGGGGACTTTAATATAGTTGGTGTATTTTTTTATTCTTTATAATTTAAAATAAAAACAGAGATCCTAAATTCAATGTTTATTTATTTATTAACATTTTTGTGACTTAGCAGGTTTTTATAATCAAGTAATGTTTTTGAGAACGGACTTAGCAGTTTTTTTTTAAATAAATAACAAAAATATTCTTCTCATTTATTTATTTCTCTTCTCAATTGTCAATAGCAATGCATTAGACATTACACAGTTCCTGTTCTGGTAGGTGCAACCATCGCTATAAAAAATATTTTAGTTGCTTTTTGTGATTCATTTTCATTCAAAACCTTTTTTTCAATTAGACTAACCCATATACTTGCAAACTGCCTCTGAGTTTAAGCCTCCTTCGGTTTCGTTTCATAAATAATAATAGCCATTTTTGTTCTTCAAATTATAAAAGGCAAGATTGTGTATTTGAAGCTCTGTTCTATAGTATAAACTGCTATTTTTTTATTTGTGTGCCATCAGAACCGCCTGCAAGTTAACTGTAAAAACAAAACTTTCTTCAGCTTTGTCTTTATATTTCTGTGCTCGAGCTTCTTCTTTCTTACTTTGATGTTCTAAATAATATTCTTGAGACTTATTGCCAACTTTGAAGAGAGCACACATTGGTCCTTTGTAGGATAGTACAGTCCAAGATTTTAGACATCAAACTCTTCATAAAATTTGCAGATAGACAAAGCCATGCACGTTGCATGTTTTACACCAATCGTTAACATAAAAATCAGAAAGGGATCGTTTTAATCGCCACTCTGGCAACAAATACTTTTTCTGTGTACTAGCACGACAATAGTGAGATTATATTGCTAGCAATGATTCTAAAAATCTTCTCAGCTCTTGACGTTCTATTTCAAAAGGTTTAGAAGTAGAATCTTTAGTCTGAAGCGAGTTAGAATCTTTGTTGTTCTTTTCAGAAACAGATACTTGTTTATTTTTCCAATTGAGAACTGTCCATCTTCCGATTCCAAGAGTCTTCAGAAACATAGTTCTACAGACTTTGATTGGCTGATCTCCTATTATCAAATAGTAAAATAACTATTGTGCTCTTTTCGATTCTTTGTCGATTTTTCTCCCCCTTGGTCTCTTAACAGGTAAGGATGTCATAAGACTATTAACATATACTTTTTTTTCTGGCTAGCTCATACTCCAAAATTCTTTGAAAATATTTTGCCTATCTGTTTCTGTAAATATTGAACATTTTAATGATCCTTTAGTTTCTTTACAGAGACATCTATTCTTCAATACTCTAGGTTTCCTTGATATTTCGTAATTCCATATTTCTCCTTTTTTTCTTCCGTAATACTTTTTTCCATTTTCTCACAACTTTCTGTTTTTTCAGCAAACCAATTTGATTTTTGAATCTTATGATCTTATGAATTGAAAATGAACACGTTTCTTTCTTTTCTTGCTTTTCTCTGGGTAGATTTCATAATCAGTGCGCGGCTCGATGCTATCTTGAGAAACCATATTTTTGCTATGGTGGTGCTCATCAGTGTTTGTAAAATTGACCAAGTTGGTCAAGGGCAAGTTTGAAGGTAAAAGGGAAAACACATTGCTGTCTTTGAAATGAACTTTTTGTTCTACATTTTGAGCAACAATGTCATTATTTATGTGAGAGTTCATAGTGGTATCAAAAAATGTCAGTGTATTGTTAGGTGCGAGCATACTAGAAATATCTTCCAATATTACATCATTTGATATGGACGGTGAGAGACAGTTACAATCAATTAGTTAGGGTTAGTGTGCCTTATATTTTCAACATTAAACGTGTTTGAGCTAAAGTCATTAGATACTGTTTCAGATAAATCTATGTATTCAAGTTCAACAATATTTTGAACTAGAGACCATTCTTCAGGAATTGGCATTTGAGATGGATCCGGCTCCTTTTGTTTATTTTGTTCTTCTTTACTTGTATTACATAAGTCCAAGATTGTTTGGGCCCGCCAATAATTTCTTGAAGACATCTAAGAAATAAAGTAAACATTAACGAAACATGTAAATAATAATGTAAAGAGTGACATATGTAAATATAAAATTATAAACTAAATTCGAACTTCATGTTCATCTATATAAAAAAAAATAAAAAAAATTAATTATATATATATAGGTATACAAAATATAAACACACAATAAATAGGGGAGACATTGCTAAAAAGTTAATCAATAATAACAATACATAGTACCTGCTAAGTACAACAATTCTGTGATTCACTTTGAAGACAAACTGCTAACTCCAATCTAAGTTAACTAACTTTTTAATAGCAATATTATTCATTTTCCAATAAAGTTCATGTAAAAAAAATAATTAGAAATCAATAAAAATACATACCTCTGCAATATGCAAATTATAAAAACCTTCATTTACATCAGTAGCACTAAATTAATTAATTATTTGCAAGAGCACATATGCCAGCATCGAAAACTCGATAGAAAATGGCGGTTTATATGGACTTAGCCGCGAACTATTGAAGTCGTAAATTTGACAGTTTTACTCATCACGCCGTTTAATCAATTTAAAATCAAAATTGACAGTGGCTGTTTTTTCTAGAATGTGTGTTTTTTTTTTCTCTTTCGAATGATAAGCAAAACGTTTTTACGTCAAAAATGGATTTAGCAGGTTTACACTCTAAGCCGACGATATACTTATAGTATATAGTATAGATGGTATAAACTTGACCCAAAGCTGTATACTCAGAAATGAAAGAATTTATAACACACTGTTCTTGCTAACTGCCTATGAAAATGTAGACAGATAGAAGTAATATGGGCGAATCAAGTTATATGGAGACTCTAGTACTTATTCGGTTTACAAAACATAACATTGTCTTTCAGCATGGAGTTACTGTTTGAATTGTATTAGGCCCATTTGTAATTGGATAATTGTTGTCACACAATATTTAAAGTTGTTGACTTGAGAGGGGCAATAGCTCCTACAACGCACTATACTAATATGGCCAATTTTAATTTATCTCCAATAGGCTAATCCAATCCAATAGGCTATCTAACAATAAATGGAGGTATTTTGCAGTCAGTGTATTTTCGTTAGTTACAAACTCATCAGTTTTCTATTTGTCATTAGCAAGATTACAAATCGGTAGAGATGGTTCGGCCTTGAATTGTCTCATTTGTATGCCTAGTTAACTACATTTAGTATTAATCAAAATGTGACATTATATTAAAATAATCTTAGGTTTGTGATTATGACAGTATACTATGCACTCCCCACAGCGTTTCACTGTTGCTCCACAGATGTTGCTCGCAAGCAATAAATTCTGCAAATTGTAAGAAGCAAATTACTAGTAAATAAATACATCCTTACTTTAGTTAATTGAGATGGCCACGGAATTGACTCCAGTTGAATTCCATTTTGCACATATTTCAAAATAGTTTCATCGGCTTGTCTACAGATCTGCTTGTATGCAAAGAAAATATCCATGAAGTATTTACATCTACTGCATATAAATGATGGCATCTTGTCGGATGGGAAAACCTGAATAAAATAAATCTTATTTTAAATGACTTTTTTAAAGAAGTACATTTCAAATAACACAATAAAACGGTACACCATTTCCGCTAGGCGGCGCTTATTATTACGGACCTATCAATTGACGTGTGAATGAAATTTCTGTATCTACAATTTTACAATAATTATTAGTATTTTTTATGTTCTAAATTAGGTGTAGGAATGTAATTTATCGTGAAACATAGGTAATAAAACTACGTACAAAAAAAAACAATTTAGGCGCCATTACGATACCAGGTCGGCTGAGTGTTGTTGGCGTTCAATAAATAGAATTACAACAAAAACACAATATTATACTTACTTCAACAGAAAGACAAGAGTGAATTTTTAAAGTTAAGGGAATGGCATTTTTAGGTGTACATGATCTGTCGTACAAACTACAAAGCAATTGATCTTGACACAAACAAAATCGACACAGTTTTAATGCACACAAAGATTCTTTTCTTTTTTCCATTTTGATAGCTCCTTGTTTAAATTATACACTGCACTAAAAATATATTTTTGCCATAACCTAAGCACTCTGGAAAAAATTAAAATACACTAGCGCCATGGGCACAAACAATTTGGACGCGACTTGGTTTTTGTGACGCCGACATACAGCGCTACGTGTGGCGAGTAGAAGAATTTGATAAATTAGCGCCATCTATAAAATGTCGTAATCCACCCACCAACAGATGGCAGAAGAATGACAAGTAAATATAAGGATAATCATTCATATATATTATTAGTATATAAAGCGGAAAAGTTATTTTATTTGATTCAATGTTTGTTTGATCGCGCTAATCTCTGAAACTCCAAATCTGATTTGAAAAATTATTTTTACATTTGAAAGATCAATTTTTGAGGAAGGTAGGTTATTCAATTAGAGGCCGTGAAAAAAGAAAGAAAGTATGTAAAAGCGATTTAGTTCGATTTCGATTTACGGGATACCGGGATACGCGCGAAGGAATTCACGAGGTGTAGCTAGTTTATGTATATAAATAAATTCCTGTTACTATTTCTTGACATTCGTTGTTTTGCCTCAGTAAAACAGAATAATTGCAGGGAGCTAAATTCAGAGATTATATTGAATGAGAAAGCAACTCAATATACCTATCTCATGAAATTATACTATAGTAACTAATCGTGCAGGTTAGCTATCGTGAATTTTACTGATGGAAAATATTTTTCTTCTTAGTCGAATGTGGCAGTTTTCCCATAAAAAAATCATCATAATGGTCTTTTCTACATAGTTAAAATCCAAACAACAACATGGCTTGGCTGATGGTAATGACTTACACAATAGTAGCGTAGCCTATGGATATTCGTAACGGTTATTACTTTTTTTTTGTTCTTTTTATCCCCGAGGCGAAAGGCAAAAGGATCTAGCCCATATAGCCACGTCATCAGTTTAGAACCATTTGAAAATCTTAATTCTACGTTCCAGCTTCAGGAACTGTGCTCAAAAAATACTTGGGAAGGGTACTTCGACCCAATGAACCCAGTTTAAATACCACTCGTAAAACGATAGGAATTTTACAAGGTTTTCTTGATGAACTTATTCACGTCTTCCAAAAAGTGCATAAACGTGTTATACTTGAGTTTTTTTATTATTGTATAATTGCACAAGCACTTATGTTACAAAACACTATCGAAATTGTCACATAAAACTAATTTACACTGAATTGTAAAAATTTCAAGTATAAGAACAATGTCACTCGTCAAAAGCGCGGGAAGAAGCGTAACGGTTACACAGACTATTACTTACTTACTTACTACAGACTAAAACATTCTAACGTAAAAATATGTGTATAAAATTTAATGGAACACTAAAAAACCGTCAAAGTGCAAGTATGTAGTGCCCATAGACGAAGCGGGACTCTTGATAAGTTAATAACCCTTTTAATTTTTAACTTTATTTTATTTATAATATTTGCTGTTATAGTAATATACACTCTATGACAATTTCATGTCCCTACATAGAACACTGAGTTCAATCCTCCGTGGAACAAAAGAGGAAAGCGTGGCTGGATTACGTATCATCTTTGCACCAGAGTGATGGTATGAAAGAAATGAAGAAAGAAATATACCGTCGATGCAAGAATGACACCAAAGCTTTAGTGAAAGAGAAGCGTGAAAGACTACTTATGAATGAGGAAGAGAGGCAAGTGTATGGGAAAATCATTGAAAGGAGAATGAGGGTGAAATCTGATGGAATGCTTTGGTAAGCACAGGGTGGATTTTGAAGCGGTAGAGGATGTACGGATCAAGTTTTTTCACTCCGCAACATTGCAGAGAAGCATCTGGCTTTGGACCAGAAGGTTTTCTGCGGTTTTGTGGACTTTGAGCAAGCATTTGATAGGGTCGTGCGAAAGAATCTCTGGAACATTTTGCCCAGATATGGGGTTGGCGGTGACCTACTCCGTGCTGTGCAATCCACTTATGACGATTGTACAGCATGTGTGCGGGTAGACGGCAGCTTGTCGCCCTGGTTTGATGTCAACATTGGTGTCAGACAGGGATGCGTGCTATCGGCTCGGCTATTCATCCTGTATCTGGACAGTTGTCTTCAGAGAATAAGAAATATGAATGTTGGAATGTGAATGGGTGACTTAGTGATCCAAAAGTGGAAAACCAAGATATTTAAGTATTTGAAAGAGAGACAACCAGAACGAACACTAGGATTAAGGTTAATGATGCAGTGTTGGAGCAAATGAATGAGATTGTATATCTTGGAAGTGCTTTTAGCAATGGAAGGTACACCGCTGATGCGGAGAGACGAGTGAGTGTCGGGAATAGGCAGCCGAAATCTAAGCCAGAAGACATAGCTCGCTGTACACAATGCGGTGCTAATCCCAACACTAACTTCTGAAAGTGAGAGCTGGGTATGTTAGAGAGAGAGAGAGAGCATGAAAGTAGAACAAATGCGGTCGAGACAAGAGCATTGCGTAAATTTTGTGGCATAACGCTTGCTAACCGCGTTTGTAATGACGACGTGAGAGAAAGAGTTGGTCTGAAAGAGAGTGTCGGTGTTATAATAAGAAAAGGGATGCTCCGTTGGTTCGGACATGTAGAAAGAATGCAGGAACAGATATACCTAATCAAGTCATAAGTTTTGTCAAAAACTTTTGATATAATTAATGATAAACTTTTTGATAATTATGTAAAAGTTATATATGAAATGAAAGGTAATTAAATGTACAATAAAAAATTATTTGCATTATTCGAAATGCCCTCCTCCATTTTGAATGCCCTTAATCGACGCGGCCAGTCATCGATCGCAGCACGCTCCACATTTATATTTATTTCTGCCGCTGCTTTAACCAGAGATGCTTGGAGAGACTCCAAATTCTGATGAAGTTTAGCGCAGACTTTCTACTCCAAATGTTGTCATATCTTGTAGTCCAGTGGGTTTAAACCTGGACTAGAAGAGGGTCAGTTTTGAGTGCTTCATGCCTTATGAGCTGGTGCAGAGTCCTGTTGGAATATCCAGTGTCTGTTTTTGAACATTGTTTGAGAAAGAGGTTCTACTGTGTTTGTTAGGATGGCATTTTCGTAAATCACAGCACTGGTTTTCACACCTTTTTCACAGAAAAGCACCTCAGTTAAGCCTGAATATGAGACTCCAAGCCAACCATGACCATGATTGATGAAGGATAATGCCCTCGCTGGACTCTCGGAATACGCTCGCTCGCTTCTTCACAACTGTGGGCCTATACACCTTATCATTTTGTTTGTTGTAACCTTCTTCGACGGTAAAAACTTTTTCAGCTGAAAACAAAATTTCGCGGCATTTTTTTCCCGCGTACCGCCGTAACAAAGCACAGGATCTTTCCATCCTAATTATTTTCAAACGCTCGTTCAAAAAATGACCGTGTTTTTTACGATAAGCTCGTAGTCCCAGATCTTCATTAAACAATTTTTTTACAGTGGTTCTGCCTAATTCCATCTGAAGAGCTAAGACTTTTTGTTTACGCAGGGGATTTCTTTGAATTCGCGCCTTCACTGCTTTGATGGACACCACTGGGGTCCTAACTGTGCGAGGTCGGCCGCTCCTCTTACGATCTTCGAAGCTTGAATCTTTAGTGTATAGTTTGATAGTGCGATAAATAAACCGTAGTGTTATTTTAAATTTTTGTAGAATGTTGAAAATCTCTTTTGGCGCGTAACCACAGCGGTGCAACGCGATAACCGCGACTCTATTTTTCTCTATATTTTGATGACTGTAAATTATTCAAATAAAAATCAGCATTTATTATAAAACTTGTACAAGTCCCAATAATTATCAGATTTATAATAATAATATGTTACAAAACTAGAACTCTCTATTATATTAAGATATTTCAACAATAGATTAATCTATTGTTATAGATTAATCTATTTATTGTTATGGATTAATCTATTGTTATAACATACGCTTAAATAATTTTTGATCTATTCAGATTCATATATCAATTTTCAAAATTCAATAGATTATTTTTTACGGTTTTGAACCGAAGTTTTATTATGTTTTTTTTAATTCTTGTTCTAAGTGAGTCCATAAAGCAGGGTTTAATATAGTTTTAGCAGTATTGCAATAGTGAAAATCCACTTTTGGAAAGACATTTAGGAACGATTAAAAATGATTATGACGTCCAGTATGTGTTTGTGATGGATGTGATGTGGAAAGTTCGGAATTTTATTCTGGTTTCCCATGGACGACATTTCACACTTTTTTCACGTAAAATTCTCAAAAGAACAAAGTCCGTTTGTTAAGGTGATTTTAGAAGTAAATTCTTTACCCATGATTTCATGTTCAACATTGAAATCTGCTTCAAGCTGTTCTTTTTCGGCTATCGAGGTGCAATCGTACATACATACATATCATTACGCCTGTCTCCCATTGGGGTAGGCAGATACTATGGCACGCCAGGTGCACCGATCCGAACATACCCCTCTCGCTTCTTTGACACTCATCAACCCTTCATGCATGCTCTTCGGTTTTGGGTGCTTTTAATTTGGCCCTTTTTCAACTCATCACCAATTTGATATATACGTGTCCATGCAATTTGACTTTCGCAAAATAACGCCTGAATCTATTAACTATACGTGTCCGTCTAGGGCGGCTCCTCCCGAAAGCACCCTTGCCTGATACACTTCTTTCGTAACTCTTTTGGCATTCATTCTTTCTAATCTAAATGACTAAACCATCTCAGCATACCACAAAGTACTCGTATCGTGCTATTTTTTACTCTATCACCCATTCTCACTCCACACATACTCTTCAGCGCTCTCATTTCTACGGCGTTCGCCTTTCATGCTTCTTCTGCCATACCCTCCCACGGCCTCCTTGCACCCGTTCTATGTGCTGAACACAGATTTTGCAATATACAAGAAGTAACAGACGTAACTTGACAAATTTTGAAAGGGTTAATGTATAAGTTCTACCCATTATGAAAAACATTTAAAATGTAATTACATTACGTATATCAAAGACAGACTACACAAACGGTCTGACTATAGGCCATTGCATGTGGACCTTGTGTAACATATTTGTTTACAATAATTTGTATTATTTAAATACTAGACTCTATATCGACGACGAAGTGACATGAACTCAATGTGCAAAAATTGAATTTTACAGGAAACAAAAAAACCTTTTATTAATTTTATATATCTGATACGAAAAAAATAAATATTGGTAATATATTATTTATGAAGTGGGCATCGGGGAGTATATGAGACTAACAGACAAATAATCAACTTTTTGAATTAGGCGACCTGTAGATCGCCAGATGTGCGGCCGGGACGAATGCTTTTGTAAAGCAAATTTTCAGGTAGAGCATAGGTAATCTTTAACAAATTCATGATCAACAAGAATGGCTTCATAAGGTTTGAAGCTTCATGCTTTCTTAGTAATGGAATGTATTTCCCAATTTTTAAGCATTCGTTCAATTTTCTCTCTGTAAACTCGATTCACAATGCAATCGAGTCACTCTCCATCTGAGTGTGACCCGAGTCTAAAAACAAATTCAATCAAAAAAGTCAGCAATTGAAGCTGTGCATTTGCCAGAATGGCATTCCGGTCGTGGTATGTGCACCCATCGGGGCATATAATAATCGGTAAGTTATGTGGTATACAATGTCTTTGCTTTAAAGTATAAGGTACTAACAGTAAGATAGGGGCAAACCTTCACAGCTTCCAAATCCACAGTTAAAAGTTTAAATTTATCAGCAGCTGCCTTTTTCTTGTCTAGCTCTGTTTTTTTTAAATAATATGTATCTGATAATCTGTAAATTGTGTGTGTTATCTATCTGATAAATTACCCGATTTATAACTAGAACAGGAATTACATATGTCCTTTTTGAGCGTGAGTAGTGACAATTTTTTGCGTAAAATTATTTTCAAATGTAAAGTTACTACGAGTAACTTAGGGTTCATCAGTTTCAACACAATATTATAATTATAATAACTTCACGCTAAATCCCTTGCGCGGTAGGCGCAGAGAACCGAGCGCCCTCAATCGTTACAAAACTCACTCGCGTCGTTAACATTCATTGCTCTTCTTATGCACGCACTCTCGCTTCTAAGGCTCCTGACATAACCTTCTGATAAAACACGATCAATTTGGTCATGGTAGTTTTGCCCTTCCTCGGCTCCTACATCCTTCATCCAATATTTCCGATAAGTTTTGTATAATTCGATAAGTGAACGATGTACTGGTTCTATGAAGAGTTTTGTTGTGTCTTTTCGTGTATAATGGAATAGTAGTTTTGGCAAATTTGTAAGGGAATGATTTAAATTTATAAATTTTCTCCGATTTTCAGTATAGTCTCAGTTTTTAAACCATATATTGTGTCATGTTTTGAAGTCATACCAAACTCACTTTTCTTGACCCATGTTTGAACAGTAAACGATCTAAGTGAAAGGGTGTTTAAAACATATGTTTGCAAACCTGTACCTTATTCGAGCAGTTTCTCACAATTGACAAAAATACATCAGATTTCTTTTCCACCTAGATACTCGTATTTCTCTAGCTGACATTGTCTTCCGAGATGTACCTACTCTAATCCCGTCACATAAACTCTCCGTTGGTCCCGGGTCATTTTCTTGCAATAACTAGTATGTATATTCTTTCGACAATCCTCAGAAATCTATCACAACCTCTAACTTTACTCTTGTTACAGAAGTCGGAGACGCATGTTGGTTCGAGCAGTTTCGCCTGTCTTGTTGAAATTTTCTGTCTCTTGGTTTTGAGTAACCCCAAATACTCTTCACCCTGCTTTAATTTAGCTTTATTCCTTTTCCATGATTTAGGTTCAGTCGTTTTCGACCTTTTTTCATATTATCTTTATAATCTTGTTGGTTCACCAATTCATGAGCGGAGCATCTGGTATCATTAGGACTTTGGTGAACATTTGTCATTTGATATAAATTCTCTGTGAAAAGCTACAAATAAAAAAGGGCTATTTCCAATGACCGATAAAACAGGGAGCAATCGAGTTCTTTTCATAGAACAAATTTTACATGACAGCAACGCGAGACTCAACATGTAATTGCGTGAAGATAGGAGATCTTTTTGCAGAAACAATTACGCTATTGCCAGCTAATTTTATGCATAGAATTTTTCACTTTTTTTTAAATGATTATGAAAGCTGAGAGTCTGGCGCATTCTTAACCTACCTGGGAACCATGATGTCACCTGATTAGATTTTTAATTTAAAGTTGCAAATTTAAGTCATAATTCTCCGAACGTAATTTTTACACTTTAGATTAACATTTTTATAACTTTCATCAAAGTTATGAAGCTGATTATTTTTGCATTGAAGTACAACTCATGAAGATTCAGTTGAAAAAAAAACTTCAAAAAGAAAAAGTATTCTTTTATAATATTTCTTTCTTTTTAGAAATTTTGTATGTTACTCAGGTTGAATACTCTCAAAAAAAAAAACATAACTCGAAAACTATGAAAGTCGCGGAACATACCTACATGGGGGCGATTCGAACACCACACGATACCAGACACCAAAATTTTTTTTTGGATGTCAATGTTGCGGTCACCCGGTGTAATGTATTAGCAAAATGTCTGTCAACCTACCGTTCAGGTTAGTGGGGAGGTGCCACCATATTGAAATTGAACCAGCACAGATTTTCTGCAACTTATTTGTATAACATATGCAATGTTTTCATGACATAGATATATATATATATATATATAGAGTCTAGTATTTAAATAATGCAAATTATTGTAAACAAAATGAATGTTCCCGCTACCCTGTACATTTTAAATAATACCTTTATCAACTATTCCTCTTGATTTCTTATAGATGTAGATACTTAAACTCTGTGAACCGACTACTATTAGCTGCAATATGTGTAAAAGTTAATAGTAACGCAATAGTCATTTGTTATACAAGAGTGCAAAGTGGCTTTTTAACCGCGTGCTCAATTTTGATGACCGAGCAAGCGAGGGATTCTAAAATTGAACTCGCTTCGCTCGTGATTCAAAAATTAGAATCCTGAGCGTTAGCGAGGGAATTCATCCCACCTCAGCGAGGAAATGACTAAAAAGGAAATTAAAAAAAGTACACCAAGAAGGTTCCGAGACTGAGTTTTTTACAAATTAAAAAACTTTGTTTTTGTACACTGAGTTCATATGGTACTCACTTTCCGAGCATTTTAATTTTCCATTTTGACGTAAAAGCAGCAATACGACTGCAGCAATTAACATTGTCGGAACTGCATTTTGACGATTTTTATTTTAATGCACTACAAGTCTTAAAATATCAATTAAAATATCAATATCTATGCGCTCCCAAAGTTTCATATCGTAAACTAGACTCCATATCTATTTTTCATACTGAAAAAAGTAGGAAGGTTTTCGTAGATATTGATATTTTAAGACTTGTAGTGCATTAAAATAAAAATCGTCAAAATGCAGTTCCGACAATGTTAATTGCTGCAGAATATTATTTTATCACGTCATCGTGCCTAAACACGTTTATGGGCGCTGCTATTATCGACGGTATCCTTGGGTTAAGATGAATCTGCTTTCACATTGTTGATATCACGACGTCATTGGTATTCGAAATTAACTGGCAATTTCTTTTTCTAAGGTCACAGCGAATGGGAATTTATTAGGCTTATTGAGAAATTGCTTACGCTCGTGCTTCCGCTCACATAAGAATTCCTTTGTATTACGTATTACATACATACAATCTATAGCAAATCATGCGTTAAGCCGTGAAAATGTGACAAACAGATTCAAAAGTTTACCTTCGCATTTATAATATTAATTTGAACTAGCGGAAATCGCCAGATAGAATCAATGCGCCTCCAAAACATCTCGACTCATTGTCAAAATATCAATTAAATCTCGTTTTATTTAATGTTGATTTAAAGAGCAATTCTTGAAGTTTATTTATGAAAAACAACCGTTTGAATATGCGCACCATTCATTTGTTCACACTCATTTAACCTGGAGCTAAAATTTAACTCGCTGGAGTATCGCTCTTGGAATAGAGTTGATTTCTTCAGTGATTCTTTGCTTCAAAACATTCAGGTTGGGTGGCAATGGATTGCAAACTTTGTTTTTTAGGTAGCCCCATAGGTACCAAAGTTTACAATTCATTGCCACCCAACCTGAATGTTTTGAAGCAAAGAATCACTGAAGTACTCAACTCTATTCCAAGAGCGATGCTCCAGCGAGTTATTGAAAATTTTAGCTCCATGTTAAATGAGTGTGAACAAATGATGAATGAAGTGCGCATTTGCAAACGGTTGTTTTTCATAAATAAACTTCAAGAATTGCTCTTTAAATTAACATTAAATAAAACGAGATTTAATTGATATTTTGTTTTTTATTTAACATCTAAAAACGAAAATCATTCTGAGGCACCCTTTATAAGATATTACCTGTGCTGTGAATAATACAATGACACCAAGGTGCATCAGGTGGAATTCGAAACGACTTTAATTTTACTGAACCTTTTCTAATTTTTACACGATTGTTATTCTGAACTACTGATACATAGCGCTAGTAGTATTAATTGCATCTATTATATCTGTATCTTCACGCCAGGTCCCTTGCGTTAGTAATAACGTTACTTATATGATCCCGTATTGACTATTTCATAGTGTATTTTTTGTTCATTTTACAAAAGTGTAATTTTAACTTTCATTATTTAATATTTAATTAATTACATTGAATACACTAATACTACATTCTCAATTCGATTTGATAAAGTATGTAGTTAAAAATCCCCAACATTTTGAGAATTTGATATGTATACATTTCAAATTCTAAAAATGTTACAATTTTAATATTTCTAGTATTTATATTAAAGTTTATCCTTTATCCTTTAAATTCTAAATTAATTTCATATTAAATATTTTTTTTTCATGCATTCTTAAAAGGAAGCAAAATTCGGTTTTGTTAAAGTGCTGTAATTCTCCTGTTCATATTATAACACATACACGTACTTTTGATCAATTCCTGGCATGAACAAAATAATCTATAGAAACCTATGAAGCCAATTTTGGCATTAATCGGTATAATGGTTAAATAACCTCCCATTGGTCAATAGGTTCGAATTGCTGAGATATTTAGGTGCTAAAATACAACGATTTTGTAAGCGCTGGGTACCTTGATGCCCAGTTAAGTAAATATTGCTTTCTGAATCCTACACTTGGATTTGTTTGTGTAAATAAGTTGTGCAAAGACATTTATAATACAATATTCAAGACAAATAATAGGTAATTTCAATAAAAATTTAGCTCTCGTGGACTACTCTAAAATGTAGCCGGTGATAACTCGGACAATAAAAAAACAAATTAAATTTAAATTGAAAATCGGTTCAGTACTTTAAGCAGTACGGTATCATACGTAAATACAAACACACAGATATACATATGTAAACTATACTATAGGCTGCTAATCTAATATTATAATTCTTCCTTTTGACTTTATCGTAGGCGGTAATCAATTTATAGCTCTATAAACAATAAATAAAAAAAAATACGAAACGCATTGATTAACAAATGTCCATAATTATAAGTCAGTGTTATTATTCGAGCAATATAAGGCATTAATTTAATAACACTGATTCGACTTACCTACTATTTAGCTATATACTTTATTAAAAATTGATATTTTTGAATTGTATGTAATTTATCGTACACTGTCTCTTACCGTTGAATTTGGTTTATCAATCACATTAAGTTTTATCAAGCAACCCTAAATTTTCCGAGACAAAATGTAGCCTAAACATAGACTCGGGATATGAATGATATGATCAATCATAGAGCAAAGCTCATCAAAATACCTACGTTCATTAATGTTTCCGTGATGCGTGCACAATGGTCAGATAGCGCATAAAAAAGGATAAGTGCGAGTGAAACGCGCAGGGGGGGGGGTTCCGTACGATGAATATTGTTATCTACTATTTTTTTAAACCGACCGACGACCGAAATTGTAGAAGCGTACTTATATGGGTTCCATTTTTTAATTTTGATGTACGGAAACCTAAAAAACAATTGATTACTGTTCTGTATCAATAGCACAGATTACATTACATAATATTGTCAATAATATAATAATCTAGCAATGCACGAGTGACACACATGGTTTTGCAAATGTCCGTAGACTACAAAAAGTGTTTTACTGTCAGGCAGCCTTAGCTTGTTTACCTAGTAGAATATAAACACTATTATTAACAAGTAAATATTCTTGCACCTACAATTGAATTTTTTTTTATAGCTATGAGGTGAAAATCAAGCATCGACCTGGCTGGTAGTAAACAGTTACCGTGGCCTGTAGATACTTGCAACAGGGATACACACATTCTTTACACCTTTTTTGAAAGCTTTATGCTGTAGGAAAATCTTGGTAGAGAGTTCATTCTACAACTTAAGAGTTCTCTGTAGAAAACTTCTCTGGAACCGAACAATACGCCACCATTGCGGTTCTAGTGTAGGAAGATGAATTTACAGTCGTCGGTGAGCGGTGCGATTGTGAATCGAGGATGTTGACATCACATCGAACGACACCTCGGAACACTACCCACTACCCATTATGTCGGTAGACAAAGAGAAGCTTATGACGAGCTTGGTGGCTCAGTCGTGAAAGACGCGATACCAACGCACGTGGGTTCGATTCCCACACAAGACAAACATTTGTGTGCATGAACATGTCTGTTTGTCTTGGTCTGGATGTTTTAAGAGAGTTAAGGCGCATCAACATCAACAGCCCGTCTGGGGAAGTACTTCCACCTCACAGAAAACCGCAGCCAAATAAAAACTCCCTAGAGGGTTGTTGTGTTCCTGCGGGTAAGTGACGTCACCAGTAAGATCCTAAGGAGTTGCTGTGTAAGCAGCAGAGGAGGCATCGCGCGAGTGATATATGTTACAAGCGTTAATAGGCTACCGTGTCTGCTTTACATCAGGTGGACCGTATGACTGTATGCCTCCCGGCGTTGTATAAAAAAAAAATAAAAAAAAATCTCTCCTTAAACACAAGGGCTCAACACGGTTTGTGAATTGAATATCAACAATTCTCATAGCTCGTCTTTTCTCTAATTTAATTATCTAATGCTATATTTATTAGAACACAGGCAGTAAGGAAGTAAATTCACATGTAAATTTACAGGTTAGAAACTGAGATCAGCTAAATTGATTCGGTTTTACAAATTTGCTTTGAAACCCTAAAGACGAACAATAATCGTACAAGATTTCGTCAACGCACTGATAAAGGTGGGTACTGTTTTTAGTGTGTATCAACGTAGGTACTTATTTAGATTAATGTTATCATTTATTTATGACATATTATCGAATTATGTTTATGCAAGAACACTGTATCCTGAAACTTTTTACTAATTTAAATACTGTATGTTCAGTAAGTCGTGTGCGTTTCTTAGTGAAGTGACAATGGAAAGTGAGAGTGACAAGGTCGATAAGCCTAGCGTAGAGCAGCGTTCGGTTGCTTCTACTGATAGTAGCAGCGGTAGTCCCATACCACTTCGAAATAAATCAAAACTTTACAATTTGTAAGTAAAATTTTCAATATACTTACCAAATTTTAATCCATTCAAATTTGTACTCTTGTTACTTGCCTCGCGTGGACTTTGGAATAATATACATACGAGTATATACTGCTCTAAATATGTATATATTTATTGTTAATTATCACCCCAATCGAAACAAATGCCTAATCTCGTTTATATTGTAGCTAGCTCTTAATATCATCTCATATTGTTCAACATATTAAACAAGTATATTTGGCTATTAGCCATTTAATTAATTTTAATTACATATAAACAGATCGTATTTGATATGTTCTATAATATTAGCTGTATATACACAATTTTTATGTTGTTGTGTCATATCTTCCTCCGCATGACTAGGTTCTTACATCTCGCCTTTTTGACATTCATAGCTATTCTCATGCACGATTTTTAGGGCTCCTGAGATCATCTCCAGATTACAGACAACTAATTTTGTAATGTGGTTATCATTACCCTTTAGCCTTTACATTCCTCGGGTTTTATATTTTTCCACTTTCGCATTGTATATCCGTTGAGATTTATTCATTCGCATTCGTTTTACATGTCTGTACCAATGGAACATGCTTCTTCGTATATCTATTAGCACCGAGACTTTCTTTCATACATCGTCTTTAAGACGTGGTCAACGGTCGTTATGTCATAAAGTCTGCGCAATGTCCGGATTTCGGCCGCGTGTATTAGATATATATACTTACATGCTAATGCTCCCAGCTCTCGCTTCCGTGCGTTTGGATTAGAATCAGTTTATGTATGTTAATTTAATAGCACAGCCTTGGGTTTTTGCTGACTGGAAGTTTTCCCAACGCTCAATTCACATTGTTTCATCTACACACTCGTCTTTTGACATCAACGGTGTACTTTCCATCCGTGCTAAAACCACATCATCACAATCTCATTTACATCTAATACTACATCATTAGTCGCAATCCTGTAATTCGGTCTGGTGTCCTCTCTTTCAAATACCATTGTCTCGGTTTTCTATCGATACATTGTAAGAGTTTTCTACTCTCTTTTATCTCAGCTAGGAGTGCAGAAGGTAATTCTGCTAATAGTATGTCATCGTCTGCATAAAACACCCCCACCACCTATTCGTAATCCTTAATGGAATTAATTTTGACTGTTATTTTTTATATTAAAACATCTCAAAATATATATAATTCTTAGTTGCGAAGAAAATTATAACATAAGACATACGGATATGGAAAATAAAATTGAACTTTTGTTTCTGCATATCTTATCGCATAAATTTTACGTGTTGAAGATAAAGATTTTATCGGAAAAAAATTTACCTTTGCTTACCTCGCAAGGGGCTTGGCTTTTGACGATGTATGTAACTTTATAATTTTGAGGTTGCACAGTCTTTTAGAGAAAATATGTTAAATATTAGGGCATTGTTTTAACAAGTGTAAAGTGAATAGGTATTAATACAAATTACAGAGAATCCTAACTTATGGACTAAGACTAAGACTAATAAGCCACGTGCCATAAATCAATTCCGATAACTCGTAAAATATTTAAGAGAGCTGTATCATGAAGCTTCGTGAACGTTAGCTGCGGGTCCGTGGGTGGGTTGAGTAGCGGTAACCCAATATCTTGAAGAAAAAAGAAGTCGGCTGACTATAAAGTGGTAAATTATATATCTAGTCGAACATATTTAAATGCACCAACTGACCAGTTTTCCCTAGACATGTTGTTAGCTGTTTTTTTTAAACTTACAGAACCATTTTAACAATCATCTTACAAAATTTCATTCAGAAGGCAATGACGTAATTAAAATTATTCGACATTACGCTCCGGACACTTTATGCGCTATTACAAAACAGCGACATGTGTAACTGTGTACTCCATCCAATCTTTAATCAAGCTAAACATGGTTTTGCCACGAATTGATGCAAGATCTCAGCATTTTTTACTCTTTTCAGGAGAAAGAATTCTGCATACGTATTCTGTAGCATTTCTGTACATATAACCTGATTTGGCAGCATTTTAGATATACACTTTTCATGCGAAGCGTCGATATAATAGCTTATTTGTGTTATAGGTGGCGATCAAGATCATTTTCAAATTCTACGTCCAAGAAAGTCCAAAATGTCTGTTCAGTACTACAGTCTATTCCTTCACAGGAGAATCTTGATACAAAATCTAATGGAACTGTCGTAAGTAGCAAGGTACGTTTTGGTTTTTTTCTTAAGCGTAAAGCCTCTGGAGCTTACTGGTAACCTCACTCATTCGCAGGAATACTACAAAACTCCAGAGAGTAGTTATTTAGCTGAGATTTTCTGTGACGTCGAGATACCTTGTCGATTTGAGATTCGGGCTCCCTAATTAAAATATAAATTAAAATGAATACCAACTTACGACCTATTTCCAAAAATAAAAGCATTTAATTTGATTTAATTCCATTTGATTCTATTTGTTTTCATTAGATTTAACTACATTTAAGTTACAATGTTTTATACTGAATGTAACTTTGAGAGAATATTAAAAACTAACAAGAGAGGTAGGGCGCATGAAAGCAGTCCGTCTGGGGAAGTACCTTCAACTCACAGAAAATCACAGCCAAATACAATTCCCTGGAGGGTTGTCATGTCCCTGCGTCTGAGTAAGGTCACCGGTCAACTCCTAAGGAGTTACTGTGTTAAAAGCAGAGGTGGCATCGCACTAGAGATACTTAATGTAATGTAAGCGTTCCTAGGTTACGGTAACCGCATTACATCAGGAGGGCCGTATGCTTTCTTGCCTCCCGACGTCATATAAGAAAAATTGCTAATGACACACGTACTTCTTATAACTGAGTAACGGCGTGCTTATAAGAGCGTTCCGGCGGGTGAAACCACTCATAAATGAACAAAAAATCTATTGTTCAAGCCAAAAATAGTACAGTCAAACGAAAAAATGTTTAAATTAATAATTAAAGAACAAAAATAATTAAAAATATCATTTACTATTATAATATAATCGCCGGAAGAAAAATATTAAAATTAAATGGATCCGGCGACTGGGACCGCGGTCCGCGTCAATTGCGGTTGGCGGCCCAGTTGCCGGGTTGACCGAACCTCGTTTATAACAACGAAACGTGCCGGAAACTGATTTTTAGGCAGAGTATTGGCGTAATCGAGAACGTAGTTGTACCTTAATCTCAATCATACTCATATTACGTACAAGTCGAGAGATATACGATGACAGTCGATAACCTGCAATCTCAACACTAAGATTGCAATCATACCGAGATTACAGTGTGATACAGTTGGATACTTTGTCAAATTGTGAAGTGAGATGTACGAGTATCGTCGTTGTAGTTAGGTATCCATTGGTCTTTTTTTTATACAACGTCGGAAGACATACAACCATATGGCTACACGATGTAAAGTGGTTACCGTAGCCTGTAAGAGCAATACATTACATATCACCCGCATCACCTCTGCTGTTACCACAGCAACTACTCAGGAGCTTTACTGGTAACCTCACTTACTCCCAGAAATACAACAACTTTTCAGTTGAAGTGAGGTGGAGGTACTTCCCCAGACGGGCTGATTTGATGCGTCCTACCTCTCTTAAGAAATACATCTCTTATTAAGTGTACGTATACAATGGGTATCTGACTACATTTTAAATTTTGCGGCAAGTAAGTGTTTCCACGTAAGCCAAAATATCAACTAAGTATCTTGTATAACCACAGTAAAATAATACAAAAGCTACTTAACTAATTCGACTTTTATTATTTGTATTTGGGCAGTTTTTTTTAATCAGGTAACGCATTTAGGCGCCGCTTTTATTAAGTTGGTATTATTTATTAAAAAGAAACCTAATGCCATGGCCTTTTTTTACTTTTTATTTTTTGTGTTTTTAGTGTGGATATACCATTTCTCGCGATTAGTTTGGTTACTTTCTTACCGTATATTAAATTGTTATCAATTTAGTATTTTCTTACTCTTACGCTTGATCGAGTAGGACCCAGTAACATTTTATGACATTTCTATGAGAAATACGGCCTCCAGATTTTTATAGCCAGCACTCTGCTTTATAGGAATCTGGGGAATTAATTATTTTTTTAAGGGCGTGTCTCACCACCTTGTCGAATTTATAAGATCCTCTGTAAAAAGTTATGCAAATTTCGAGAAAAATGGTAATCAATTGAAAGAATGGTTGGTAGTATGGTGGATGACAAAGAATTCCAATCGTAACTCCTGTAGTTTTGAGATAGTCTATTGTATAGTGGACGGACAAGAGATGTCGCGAAGAATAAGTGGATTAGAGCAAGCAAGATCTCGGCTCTTCCCTTCATTGCTAAAATTTTGACAGCTGACACAAAGTGATTAATTTAGTAAAACAGATTTAGATTATTTAGAGAAAAATAATAGATTACGACGCGAACAAAAATATATAAGTACCTACTACTTATCTAATTTCGAGGATATCTGCATATTTTTACGCAATGATATTCATTTATCATAATTAACAAATTCGTTATATTAAATAATACTTATTGATGAATACTTTCACTGTTGACCAGTACATGGATAACAGGTCAAAGGTTTCTTACCAGTTTGGGCCTTGTTGTTTGTTGACTTGGTTTCGTCAAGTTGTTTGAATTGTTGACGATACCGATTACATAATTAAGGAAGGTAAGGTGCATCAAAACAGAGGAGAAAGTATCTCCACCTCAAAAACATCTGCTACCAAATAACTCCGTGGAGGATTGTTGTGTTTCTGCAAGTAAGCTTCTGGGCAGTTATTGTGTTAACAGCAGGGGTGACAACACATAACCGATACTTCCCGTATTGAAAACGATCACAGGCTATGGCAATTACTTTATTTAGCTGAATCGTCTGCTGGTTATATTATTTCGCAGTCGGTCATCTATCAAAATTAAACCTATTAGATGTATACGTATCAACATCGTTTGGAATAAAGTGTTCCACACAACGCGGGTTCGTTCCATACGTACGTCTAAAATTGGCTTACTGCTTCTCCATACTGACCATAATTTCAACCGCTTCATATCCAGAGTATCCCTTACAGACTTTCAAAATTTCTTACATCCTTCGGTACATGGTATGAAGGAAATAACCTATGGAGAACCGGTGAGACCGATTTTGCATAGTAACTTCTACTTTACCCCCCGAACCGTAGAGTTGAATCTACGGGTCGGGGGGTAAAGTAGAACACGTAGACCTTATTGGCTAGATCATGGTGGTCCATGTTTATACATAGCCGCACTTATAGCTTATTGGTCAAAATGTCCCCGCATTGGTCAGTAGGCTCGAAACGCTGGGATATTTAGGAGTAAAAAAATTCGTTTTTGTGCGTAGTCAAGTGGTTTATTGATTTGTGGGACACGCTGAGCTACGCTGCCAGTAAAACTTGTATAATTCATATTTTTATTTGAATTCAGTGAAGTGTTGTATTTACCAAAGTACATTCGCAAGGTCATGACTAACCTGATCCACCACAGACCGCAGGACAATCGTTCTACCTGAAAGATCGTCGTAGCCTCTCTCCTTCCTCTTAATAACACGTAAGTCTTCAGTAATTCACAAATGATCTAAGCATACCTCATTCATTACATCTATTAGAACACGCATCTTATCTTTCCGTCAACTCCTTTCATTCCACGTGCCTAATGCCTGTACGGCACTCGGCTTTCCTCGGCCCGCTCGACTCGCCTATCGTCCCGTTGATACATCAAATTCGTAACGCATCTAGTTGTTATAAAATCATTAGGTACACTGGAATTTTTCATATAGAACGTCAATTTAAAGTTAAAGAATAGGTATAATCGTCAATATTAACCCCTTTTTCACTTCCGAAACTATGACAGTCATTTTTAAATTAAAATATAAACTGGTCAGGTGCAGGTAGAAATCTCCACTGGAGAGTTCCGTTTTTATTTCAAACCTCAGTATATGAACAATATGGACTATAAAACCGTTGATTATGGTAATTACGGGTTTTTGTCTGCTGCGAGGCTGCTCGCTTGGCGTGGACCTGCCTAATTATCAATAATTTAAAGTCATAGTTGCTTTGTGTGTGTAATCGTGTTGATCTTGTCACTCCACAGGTGGACAAGGCGGAGCTCCAGGATATCAAAGACACAAAAGTAACAGTGGTTCTGGTAGAGGCCAAAGGTCTTCCTGACCCGCCGGACGATGGCTCCTCTCATGGTCTTTACTGTAAAATTCGGTAAATTATTATTTAGTATTAAGGTACCTACTACACTTGATATAGAAGCTGAAAAGCGGAAAAACGGGAATGACACTACTATAATGCATAAAAAGCAGCCCAACTAGGGAAGACTGGAGACAGAGAACAATTATATAGTAAATAAAGCTAGTTGTACTACGATAAAACTCAAATGTGATATTAATCTGGCCCTAACTTAGTCCAACCTAGACCCTAATCTAACCCAAACCTCAAGGATAAGTACATGCTTGTTCTCTGTGGAGTTGATATATATCAACTCCACAGAGAAACTGAGTAATAGGCTAGGTAATGGAAAGATTAAAGACGTAGGTAATTCTTTTTTATTATTTATAATACGTCTCCAAAAAGTTTAATGAAGTTCAAATATTTAGAGAGAGTGGTTCCATTAAAGTTTTTTTTTTATCTTTTTGGTATGGAACTAAATATAAATTACTAAAGTTAACGGTACTAAGCGAATGTACAAGTACATACGCGACAATTCATAAATATTTATAAATTTCTTAAAAACAAATTATGTCGTTATAGGTAACTAGCAGCATAATAAATATACAGGTGTTCCATATTTGAGACTTGATACCACGTATCTTGTCTGTGTAAACGTAGGTTGTAAAATATTAGCTACATTTCTTAATTTACGTAGTGAATGGGAATATTTGTTAAATTCTTTTGCTAAATTTATTAACGTGAAGTTTCCACATCTACTTATTATCTATAGTAAAACTCAAGAATATTTTATTGCATACTTCTTGTACTGAATTACCTAAAGAATTAACGTTATAATAATAATAATGGTAATGGTAGTTATTTCTTTGGTTAAAATTCATCAAATGTGTATTCGTCAAATTAATCTTCAAGCTATTTCATGTCATCCATTTGATAAGAGATGTTAATGAAATATTTATGTCATTGTCAAAATTGTCACATGTAAATAATAATTATATGTAGGACTATTATCAGTAAATAAAGTTATGAAATTGTTAGCGACATTATTAAGTACGTTGATATCAATATTAAATAGGAGCGGACTTAACACCTTGTGAGACACCGCGGCACTCTAAACTTTCCGTCGATGCGTAATTAGCGTTGATGCCGGTTTTATGTTGCTCACAATGTTGAATATAATGTAAAGTAGGTTTGCATCACTGTTTATTTTTAAATAATCAATAAAAAACATTAAAAGGGATCTCCGTTATTGCTCCTAACAGTGGATATAGTTTCCCTCTGCAAAACACTATTATATTTGTTGATTGCATTCCATATTGTCTGAGATTTGTTCTTATAAAATAAGCAATGCGAAGTTGTAACTTTTTTTACCTGATTTGTACGTTTGAGGACTCACGACTTTCTTTCTAGCAATCATCTGCGCCAATATGATTTTTAGAAAACTTGATAAACCAGGAATTCAGAAAAAAAAATGAAAAGAAATCTTGTCAGTTTATTAAATTCAAAAAGTTTTAGACGTTTAAAAAATTGAAAAAGAAAAACAAAGAATAATTCGGCAAAAAAAAGAAGAAGGTTCTTTCTGAATAAGGTAGTCATATGCAGATACCAATTTCAAAAATTAACATTACAATGTGTTATACATTAATTTCAGGCTGGGTTCAAAAACGGTGACTTCGAAAGCGGTAACGAAAACGCATCAACCGAAATGGAAGGAAAGGTTTGACCTACAACTATGTAAAGATCACTTGCTAAGGATTTCCGTATGGGATAAAGGGAAACAAAAGACTTTTATGGGCAGGTAAGCAACTAGCGTATCTACTTTATTAAAAGTAATAGTTTTGATATTATAATTATGTATTTGTTATGTTTTTTATAGCTGTGTTTTAGATCTTGCCGAATATGATAAAGATCGTACACATGAAATTTGGCAGCAGTTGGATGACGGATACGGATTAGTGCATATTTCAGTGACGATGTACAATATCCGGAACAATGTGACGCCATACAACAGTATGCATAACCTGGTAGACGTGCAAGAAAAATACGTAAGAAATATGTACAACTCAGATCTAGTATTAAAAATGACTTTTGGTTTCTATCTTGAGGAAGCACCAAACAGTTAAGAGCATAGAACAACGCCGCTTACAGATGCTGTGGACCATGTTGCTCTATGTACAAGAAATAATTAAAAAAACCTACCTTGTAGTCGGTACATTTCGTATTTCAGCTACTACATACACTTTATTATGTTGATACTGTTGATTGTAGCCGCTTGGTGGAATTTTGAAGACATCTCGTTAATGTTAATGCTTGCACTCGTACAGATTCCACTTCACAATTTTATTTAATAATTATTTTTACCGACTGGTTTCGCCTTTACGGCATTATCAAGGTATTTTATACAACGTATCATATATGATATGTTGATAAGAGATGAATAAGAGAGAACGAGATACTACATACACATATACCTCTCTTTTAGTAACAATCCTGGTCCAGAAGGAGCAATTCCCTTACCCCCCCTGTCACTACGGCCATATAATTCTTTCAATACTAGCAAAATAGCCCAAGTTTTAATTTGATTTATCTAGACACTTAATTACGAAACTCTTAATTTTTTAGTCGAGTATTAACAGTGCAGTGTGATGTGCGAACGAATACGGTCGCTTCCCGCCACACGTCATAGTTACGAATATTAATTCGCGAATTGAGCGGCCGCGGCCTAGCCGCTGTACGCTGCCGTCGCTATGGGTTCCGAACAACTCATAGCCAACGAGTTCTTGGCGTTCATACAACACGCCATCGACACTTTGGACGAAGTCAGCATCATGCGCATCTGTAAGTCTACCTTCAGTGAAGATGAGATTTGCAGTGGCAAGATGCTACTGTTCAAGACGCTGGACAAGACCACGGAGATGCCGTCACGCAGGAGGGATGGAGGTGACAAAAGTATACAAGACGTCATCAGTCTTTTGAAGGTGACCGATCCAGACGACGTGCCTTCCTTTGTAGCGAAAGACCTACACAAGTTACCATCTGTGACCTTGGAACATGTCGACGTCAGTACGCTTCTGAAGGACATCAGAAGCCTGAAAGCCAGTCTCGCTGATGTCCAGTCACGATTAGCGACATCGGAAACAACGATCAGTGGGCTACGTACGGAAATATTATCACTAAAATGTAATGTTTCCGTAAGTAGGTCACCTGAGGTCGGCAACATTAACACCCGTCGTGGTGCACAGAATGCATCCGTATGCAGTTTATTGGTGTCACCGACTACTGTTGCTAGGAGCTCCGTACCGTGCCGTGCCGCCCGCTCACCAGCGGAGCCGACTCAAAAAATAAACACGTCAACCCCGGGACGTGATTACGCAAAAGTTACCGCATTACCACCGTCTCACCTACCATCTCACCGGGAGAAGTCAAGTCGTTGCGAGCCCGCTCGCAAGGCTTTGAAACCGGGTTCTCGCAAGGACCAGTGCGATGAGCAGGGCTTCATTCAAGTGGACAGGAAGAAGAAGAAGAAGCTCTCCAACCGCAACTACTGCGGCACCGCACAGACCGGACCGTCACAGCTGCGCGTGGAAGTACCAGCGACGCCGTTGTACGTATCCAGGCTACACTGGTCTACAAAGGTCGAGGAGGTTGTAGACTATGTGAAGAAGAAGACCAACTTCACCTTGAGGGTCGAGCGACTGGAATCTCGCCACAAGGTAAACTTTAGTTCCTTTGTGGTGAGGGCTCCAACTCATCATCTGCCGACCTTCATGAATGAAGAATTCTGGCCGGAGGGAATCGTGTTTCGGAAGTTCCGAGGACGGTTGCCTAACGACACGCGCAACACGTCGCCGACTCTACGTGGAATTAGTAATTAGTTTATATTGTCATATATATTTTAATTTAAGGTATTTATCTATGGACCCGTGTTGTAAAACCTGTTGTCTGAAATAAATGATTATTATTATTATTATTAAAATATTATGTCACTCATCTTGTTAATTATATGTTGAAAATAAATATCTGTTCAACTTTAAATATACTCAATCTGTGGAATCATTTTTTTTGAGAGTATTTGTTCAATTCAGATCGTCTTGCCATTTCAATAAAAAAACTGCGATAATTGGGTGGCTCTAAATAAAATAATATATTCAACAGATTTTCTTACGATAGCCGAATTTAAGGGTCTGTATCCGAAAGGTACCATCGGAACCCTATTACTAAGTATCTAGTATAGTCTAGTGATTATTTTATTATTATAGATTCTTTATCACGGGTATATCCCGGTCATTTTATAGGCGTGCGCGGGGATTGGAACCAACGCGTAGAGGCCCCTTTGAGAAGTTTGATGTAATGTTGTATAGCTGCCGTGACCTTCTCCAGGGGATATCAATGTGACAATATACCCATGAACCAGGTCACGGCAGATATTGGGACTATTGCAAATGTGTTGGAAAATATTGGGCTATTAAAATGATATCTGGAGGGATTATTAGTACTGGGCTATTACAGAAGAGGGACGGACGCCTGCCACAACTATCATATCTGATGTTACTTCCGGCAGGCGGTGGCTTGCCACTCACTGGATGGACCCCCGAAATGCCAGAGAAATTCGGCCGGGGGCAACACCGGTGTGAGTGACTCAGGGGTGTCGAGAGGTGTGCTGCGCTTTCTCCGAAGTTACTCGCGGCGTTATGCCCTTTAACACTTCCACCCCTGGAGCATATCACCTGATAAAGCAATATGCTCTATCGACTCCTCTCTGGACGGCCAATGAAGGCAAGCCAGAGCTGAGAGTCCTGCGGGCCTTCTTGACTTTCCACTCCGACCGACGGAGACACGCCGGAGACGAAGGCCCTGATCGACTCTCTGGAGCACTCGGGTACCCGTGGTGTCGTTACGCACCAACAGCTCGCCACAAGCTGCCCTGCGGGCTTATTATTATTTTATTATTAAATAATAAAAAAATAAATGTGTTTTTCGGCGTTTTTTACATGGTGATAATCGTAAATCATATTCATACCAAGCCTCCCTCATACTACTGTAGTATAAGTTAGGCTTGTTGTGGAATACGGGTCTCCCTGCAATCGCTGCACAATTGTGGATTCAGACAGAGCGACCACTGCTTTTAAGCCGTCTGAAGGCCACTGCCTCAGCTTACTGACTGTCGTTAATCGATGATGTCTATGACTGACGGTTTAATATGGCCTTCAAGCATGGAGCGACTAAAAACGGCTTAACCCGTCCATAGATAGCTTAACTTGCGTTTTTGATTAGCCTGACACGCAATGTCATCGAGCTTTAAAAAATGTTTTTATTTTAGGCTTTACACAATTTCAAAAATCTATGGGAAGATTGGACGGTAGTAGGACAATTGCACTTAAAAGTGATTGGAGCAAAAGGATTGAGCGGAAAGGCCAGTGCGTATTGTGCTTTGGAGGTTGATAATCAGCGGGTTTTAACGCATAGCGCTCGAACAAGCTCTGAACCTACGTGGGAGAAAAGTTATGTTTTGTTAGTATTTCTTGCTTCATTTACGTTAAGAATTTACGATAAGGAAATAAATTACTTCACGCTGTCCTTACTCATTGGGTATTAGTGAAAAATTATGTAATCTATTCAAAAGTGAAATACCTCGCAGACTGATTATTAGTTCGTGTACATCTTCACGCCATGCGGGGTAGGCAGAGGGAACATTATAAATTTAAAATTTTCTAATTATTATTAGACTTATTGAAAATCCAGCCAATGAGTAAAATGAGGGTGGATGGTGTGAAAGTCCTATTAGTTCAAAGTTGTATATAAAATTTATGTTATTCGTTTTAAAGTTCAAATACCGTTACAAAATTACCCGTTTTGACATACAGTGCGCGGTACAAAACTTCGCCGAGTCCGGTAGGCTAGTAGTTTTTACAAAGGATTCCATTTCTCACAAAATGAACATTTTGTTAGAAATGGAGGATGAGATTACGCGAGTGTTTTTAGTTGCAGCATATGCTCCTGTGAGCTTTGCTGATCCCCAGGAGCTCGAGAATTTTTGGGAGACTGTAAGGGGTATTCTGGATTTGACTGAAGCGAATGTACGCATAATTATGTGTGGTGATCTAAATGGATGGGTTGGGACCAAGCGAAGCAGTTATGAGGCTGTGCTTGGTCCATATATACGGAGTCCATATAGAGTCCATATATACGGAGATAAGAGAGTGAACGATGCTGGTAAGTTACTTTTGCAACGTATGTATGGAACGAAACCTCCTTGTGTCGAACACGTTCTTCCATCACAAGGATATTCACACTTACACATGGATACGGAATGAACGTGTGATTGATTTGATTTTAATAGATGGACGTCTCCGAAAGTCGTTAATGGATACAAGAGCCTTCAGAGGTCCCACTCTTGAAAAGGACCACTATCTGGTAACAAGCCGGTTTATGGGCCTTTTCAGGAAGACACTGGCGAGTGCGTATTCCTTTCGGAGATCATAAAAGAATAAGGAGTGAAAAATTGCAACAAGAAAGTGTGAAGAGTACGTATGTACGTCTAGTCAGTGAAAGACTTGCGAACGCGAGTCTTTCCGACTCAGATGTAGACGAATGTTGGAAAGTTCTGAAAGAAAGTATGGTGGACAGTGCAAAAGAAGCATGTGGATGCGCAAAGAGACGTATAACACTGAGAGGAGATGCCTGGTGGGATGCGGAGGTTCAATCCTCCGTGGACAAAAAGAGGAAAGCGTGACTGGATTACGTATCATTTTTGCACCACAGTGATGGTATGAAAGAAATGAAGAAAGAAATATACCGTCGATGCAAGAATGACACCAAAGCTTTAGTGAAAGAGAAGCGTGAAAGACTACTTATGAGTGAGGAAGAGAGGCTGACGAAGAACTTCAAGGCAAATACCAAACTCTTCTGAAGAGAGGTAAAGAAGTCTCGAAGTGGTTCGTCAGCATCCAGAATGGACAAGATAAGATGTAAAGCTGGTGGCATTCTTGCTAACACTCAGGAAGTGTTAGAACGGTGGAGTGAATATTTTAGAGAAATGTATAATCATGTCCATGACGCTGGCATTGTGAATCAGTCTGTGATTGACTCGGCAGTGCCAGCGTACCATGAAGACATTACCATGGATGAGATTAAATGGTCGATACGAAGTTTGACAGATGGAAAGTCAGCAGGAATCGATATGGTAACAGCAGACATGATCAAGCTAGGTGGTACCTGCGTTAGGGACGCCTTCTGGTTTTTGACCAAATTATGCTGGAGAACCCGAAGGGTCCCGAGCGATTGGAGACGCGCACTCATCGTGCCCTTGTATAAAGGCAAGGGCTCAAGTATGGACTGCGCAAACTGTAGGACCATCAGTTTAATCAGCTTAGCAGCTAAAGTGTATGGAAAAATCATTGAAAGGAGAATGAGGCTGAAATCCAATGGAATGCTTTGGGAAGCACAGGGTGGATTTCGAAGCGGTAGAGGATGTACGGATCAAGTTTTTTCACTCCGCAACATCGTAGAGAAGCATCTGGTTTTGGACCAGAAGGTTTTCTGCGGTTTAGTGGACTTTGAGAAAGCATTTGATAGGGTCGTGCGAAAGAATCTCTGGAACATTTTGCCCAGATATTGGGTTGACGGTGACCTACTCCGTGCTGTGCAATCCACGTATGAGGATTTCACAGCATGTGTGCGAGTGGACGGCAGCTTATCGCCTTGGTTTGATGTCAACATTGGTGTCAGACAGGGATTCGTGCTGTCAGCTCGGCTATTCATCCTGTATCTGGACAGTTGTCTTCAGAAAATAAGATATATGAATGTGGGAATGCGAATGGGTGACTCAGTGGTCAACTGCCTGATTTATGCAGACGACGCGATATTAATAGCAGAATCACCATCCGAACTGCAAACACTAGTTACAACAATGAAAGATGATTGTATGAAGAAAGGCTTACAATTGAATGCGAAGAAAACCAAGATAATGGTATTTGAAAGAGAGACAACCAGAACGAACACTAGGATTACGATTGATGATGTAGTTGGAGCAAGTGAATGAGATTGTTTATCTTGGAAGTGCTTTTAACAGCAATGGAAGGTACACCGCTGATGTGGAGAGACGAGTGAGTGCAGGGAATAGGGTGAATGGAGCGTTGGATAAACTTCTAGACAGCCGAAATCTAAGCCAGAAGGCACAGCTTAGCTTGCTGTACACAACGCGGTGCTACCGCGTTGTGTACAGCGAGCTAACTTAACTTATCCCAACGTTAACTTATGGAAGTGAGAGCTGGGTATGGCAGAGAGAGCATGAAAGTAAAATAAAAGCGGTCGAGATGAGAGCATTGCGCAAAGTTTGAGGCATAACGCTTCCTGACCGTGTTCGTAATGAAGATGCGAGAGAAAGAGTTCGTCTGAAAGATAGTGTCGGTGTTAAGATAAGAAAAGGCATGCTCCGTTGGTTTAGACATGTAGAAAGATTGCGAGACGAAAGAATGACGAAACAGATATACAATGCAAAAGTGGAAGGATGTAGGAGCCGAGGAAGACCGAGACTAACCTACCATGACCTGATGATGATGAGAAGGTGATGTCAGGAGTCCCATGAACCGGCGAGCGTGCAGGAAATGAGCTATGAATGTCACAGAAGCGAGTGAAAAAGTATGTAAGGACCGCGTCTTATGGTGCTCAGTTCTGTCTGCCTACCACGCAAGGGACTTGGCGTGAAGATATTCATACATTTAAAACTTGCTTTGTAATTTGCTCGGGAATATATATTGAACTGTTTTTTTTGGTATTAAAAATTACAAAAATGGAAAGAGTCTTCTTTCATAACTAGTTACGAAACAACGATAAAAGCAAGTTCTTTTTATGTAGCCAGTTATCAAACTCTAGCTACAAACTCTAGGCTGAAGGAGATTCAGCTACTAATAAATAACTATTTTATATCTTGTTTCACGACTTGGTCATAATTATGTCACTCGTTTCCCCTTTCAGCCAAATTTACGATATTTCCTCAACACTAGATATCAAAGTTTACGACAGCTCTCTTTTGAATCCAATCACAAATGAATCCTTGGGACGGATATCCATACCATTGCTAAGAATACGCAATAAGACATTGCGATGGTATGCTTTGAAGGACCGATCCAATCGGAACAGTGCGAAGGGGAATTGCCCCAGACTTCTGTTAGACATGTCTATATATTGGAATCCAGTAAGTTATTTTTATGTATTCGTTAAAAGTATATTTTTTGGGTTTTCCTTCGAATCTTTTATACAAGATTTTGTTCACACATTTTGTTAGTTATAGATTCTATTTTAACTAACGAACGATTTCGAAGTTACAGAGTATAATGACCGTTAAAGTAATCATTGGTAACATTGAAAATTATCAGGAACCAAATGTTGATTAGATAAGTACCATAGGTTTAAAAAATATTCTCAAGCAATTGATGTATTACTGCAATAAGATAGTGTAATCCTACCCTAATCTATTAAAGTAATAAATTATTTTACTGAATAAACAAATCTATTTCGAAAGAAATTCTATTTGTTCTCTTAAACAAATTTTATGTTACTTGCAGGTGAAGGCTGCAGCACGATTGTTTCGACCACAGGAAGTGAAATATATAAAAAAATCTCCAAAGTTGGACCCGGCCCTTGTACATAGTAATTTGGAATTCGTTTTAGCTTTATATACATCTCTATATGATGTGAACGAGCTTTACAAGTAAATATTTCACTTCACTAAAGGAAAACTATGAGGCTGTAAATAGATGCCCGCATAGATGGGATTTGAACCCATGACTTCCTGGCTCAAATCATGCCATAAATTGAAGCGTATAACGACACACCTAATGTAACCGTAGCCGGTTACCGTAGCCTATGAACGCTTGTAATATACATATTAAGTATCACTAGCGCAATGCCACCTATGCTGCTAATACAGCAACTCCTTAGGAGCTTATTGGTGACCTCACTCACATGCAGGAACACAACAACCCTCTAGTAGAGAGTTGTTATTTGGCTGCAGTTTTCTGTGAGATGGAGGTACTTCCCCAGACAGGCTGCTTTCATGCGCACTACCTCTCTTAAAACACCCAGACCAAGACAGACAGACATGTTCCTGCACACAAATGTTTGTCCTGTGTGAACATCTAACCCACAAGCGTCGGTGTCAAAGTCGCGTTATTGACCGCCGCGCCACCGAGCTCGACAACTGTAGAGACCGTTGGACCAATGTTTTCTAACTAGTGATTTCTATTGACTGGCTGCGGGAAATAGAGGATCGCATATTTCGGAAGACATTAGGAAAGATCTTATATCTATCCTACGTAAGAAAAAGAAATGAGTTTCTAGCGGGTTACCAGTGAAGACTGGAGCATAAGGATGGGTTGGTAGTAGCTCACTCATCTACCCAGCCAAAACTAATATCACCTTCTCGTCAGATGCAACTGAAGTTCTAGTTCTCGCTCAAGTTGGAACAACCGGATTGGAAAGGTCTCTACCGTATTTAAGATGGCGTCCATTCCATTCCATGGTATCTCTGCAAATTAGTACCTATGTTCACATGCAAGTAGCTTGTGAGGTGCTTTGCAAGTACTGATGGCAGCAACGCTCTTGCGATACTCCTCGTGGTTCAAATGTCTATAGCCATTGAAGTTGATTGGTAGTATAAAAAAAATCGTCTCTTTTTCATTAACTTGATTTATGATTCTAAATTATCTCCGATTCTGATGCGCCTGCGCTGGTACTCGTATTCATCTGACGCATTCTACAGCGCATGGAAGGAGGTTTCGTATTAATACAGCCAAGCTCATAAAAAGTGCTTCCTTGGATCTATCCAACTACAAACTTATTGTAATAACTTCCTCGTTTTCCAAAAACATGGAATATATAATAAGCCAACAAAACCTATGTTACTTAGAGGATTATCAGCTGATATACTCGTATAATCGACAACATGACTTCTGCCATGGACGCTCATCTTCTTGTATATTTGACCCATGCTACATTGAGTCAGTAGAAAACAAAGGCGAGGCTTACGCTGCTAGCTCGGACATATAAAAAGGCACAACCTTCGCAGATTACGTATATGATTTACCAAGGCCTAGTGAGATGACAATATGGCTGAAATTGAAAGTTCCATAGGCAAGCAATGGGGTAAATTACATTTAGCCCAACTATTATAAATTCCTCGAAGATAGAATCGAGTGTGTGTTTACTGCAAAAAAGTTCCCAATTCGAAAACTGCCCTTAGTATTTCACCTACCATCGGCATTCTGGGAGTCGACATAATGAATGAGGTTTAGTTTCACCGTCACTTAGAATGCAAACTGAATTATCTTCCAAGAAGATCGGCGTTGCAGCATCTACTTAAGGTAGAGCAGGACGACCCTTTATGCAATAACATAGCCTGCAACTAATAAGGCACATTGAAGATTGTTTCCATTTAAGGACTGACATGCCGATACTAATAGTATTTGTCGCATGCAATTTAGAGTATTTCGAATCGTCGATGATCCTGTGACTTCTGATCGTCTGAATCAGCTGTCTACATAAGAAGACGTAGTAGAAGTGTGTTTTACGAAATACATGTATTAAATGATAAAAATAATAAAATAATATCTCTTTGTGTATTTTACAAAGTACATCACGAGGGAGGATTTGATTTATTGCCAGCAGCTGAGTTCTTATGACAGGCTTCACCAGGTTACATTTTTTAAGAAATTTCCTTTCATGTAGGTTAAAGTTATAAAATCAGTTTGCCTCAACTCCAACAAATACGATTTGGCGGTTTCAAAAGCAGAGCTTACATTGGCTTCAAAAGGTGACGACGTACATGTGACCTTCTGTGTTGCTGGTGTCTATGGGCGGCGGTATTATCAGGGGATTTCAGATGACCGACATACTCGTATATGATTGAATCCTACTGGTCCATATCCATAAAAAATATTTTAATTTTATCCTTTTTAACACGTTTGTTCATTTTCTAGGCATTTATTTGAATGGGATAATCTAGAATTATCATTTGTGGCTGTGGTCGGGTGGGTGGTGTTTTGGTACTACTTCATGTTTTGGACAACGCCTCTTCTGATGCTGATACCCTTCGTCTATTACTGGGCGCAATCACAAAAGCAAAGTTTGTACTAATTATATTATCAATTTATAGTATTACCATTAGGTCCTTATCTATGATATTTTCATTTTAGATAGATTAACGTTTTTAAGTCAAGGTATATATTTAAGTAACAATTCTAAGTATAATAATATAATAGATATGTATGTATTGATAATTATTGTCGGTACATTTTTGACATTTTAAAGTGAGTACGTTGATAACTTTGCTATGGTAATTCTAAGGACAGAAATGATTGGTTCTAAAGTCGCTCTTCACCTACTTATCGGATTTGTAGCTTTTTCCTATAAAAATATTCAAATGCGAAAAAATTAACATTTGTTGGGGAGGTATCTGGACGAATATGGTCGTGAAGAACGCATGAATTAGAATAAAGTTAGAATAAAGATGTCAATTCTTCACAGTATAGCTCTACGGTAATTTTAGCGCATGGTCTATATGCTACAACATGTGTAATACATATGTAACAAGCCATACAAAAAACACTTTGTATGCGAAATCTCCTTTAATTTTTAAACATTATCATAATTTATTTATTTGTTGTTATAGTAGCTATACACATTTTGTGAAAATTTTACCTATCCACCGATTACGGGTATTATGTTACAATCCAGTGATATACAGAGACGGACGGACAGACAGATAGATAGTGGAGCCTTAGTAGTAGGTATGAGTTGGTATCCTTTGATTATGGATCTTCAAAAACCTGCAATTTCATAGATAAGTACCTAATAATAATCTCGTAAGCGCTTCATACTCAGTACGCAGGATAGGTTTGAATCGTATAAGTTAATTAGTCATGGCTACACTCTTGCAAGCACATGATGATCAGTCGAAATGCGCAATATAGTACCTAATAACTACGAGTAACACTAGAAAGTCTAGTATTGTATTACAGTACTTTTATCTCATGGAGCAATGAACGCTTTGCTTCGCAATACAAATATGCTGCAACTTCGTACGGCTATTCGCTGGGGTCGCCGCGATCTTTAGATGTAAGATTACTGACATTGGTATCTACGTCAAAATGACCTAAGTGTGCTAGTTATCTACTGTTTAATCTCAATGCTGTGATATAATGGCACAATTGTGATATACTGGTCTTAAGTAAAAAGTAACGGACGCTTGCCATGACCTAAACTCAGTTTCACACTAAACTCATGATACTAAAATTTCATTTAAAATAAAATATCAGAGTTTGTTCATCATGGTTTGTTTAACTGTTAGTGAAATGTATATAATGGATGTTATTTTAGTTTTCAATTACATAGCTGTACCAAATCTAGACACGGCCGTGTGTCAGCCAAGTTCGGAAAAGTGGGCGAAACACATGGGCAGAATGCTTATTTACAATAAACATTTTGAGATGCTTTCGAACTCCATAACTAAAAAACTCACAAGTATACATACTTTTAAATTTGTATGTTTAATAAACACCTTTGTAAAAATAAAAAATATTTCGTATTTCTGGAGTTAACAAAATGTATGTATTATATATGTAAAAATATATATAGTATAATTTTTTACACTCACTAACTCATCAAAATTCTAGACGACACTTTACAATGAATTATAGGTCCTACTGTACACAGATGATGAATTATATATAACCTTCGTGCTCATGAAATTAAGTCATCCCCACTCGATACGGGGCGGTAACGCGACCCTTGTTGTTGTTCTTGACTCAATGCTCCAGTCGACTTAAGGGACTCCTATGTCTATACCATATTGTAGGCTCATAAATAAACAAATTTTATTAAAGTGCTTCGCGTTTCGTATCACCTCCCTTCACCCAACGTTGCTACGATATTTTATGCATATATAAACATGAGAATCCAGATTAGTTTGTAATTTGGATGTAATTTTCTTGGTAACACTTTCTTAAATGCATCTTCTTAAATTAAAGCCAAGAGACACCGTTATTAAAACTATTATAAAGAAAATTTGTTACTTTCATTAATATTTAATTTTATAAACTTTTAACCGTTTTTTTAATCTATCTATCTATAACTTCACGCCAAGTCACCTTCTGATAGAACACGACCAATTTGGTCATGGTAGGTAAGTCTTGGCCTTCCTCGGCTCCTACATCCTTCCACTTTTGCATTGTATATCTGCTTCGTCATTCTTTCATCTTGCATTCTTTCTACATGTCCGAACGATCGGAGCATGCCTCTTCTTATTTTAACAACGACGCTCTCTTTCAGACCATCTCTGTTTCTAACATCATCATTGCGAATACGGTCTACAAGCCTTACGCCACAAATTTTGCGCAGCGCTCGCATTTCGACCGCGTTTATTCTATTTTCATGCTCTTTCTGCCATACCCAGCTCTCGCTTCCATAAGTTAGCGTTGGGACCAACACTGCATTGTGTATAGCGAGTTGTGCCTTCTGGCTCGGGATTTTACTGCCAAGAAGTTTTCCCAACGCTCCATTCACACTATTCCCAGTTCTCACTCGTCTTTCCACATCTGCGGTGTACCTTCCATCCCTGCTGAAAGCGCATCCAAGATACACAAACTCATCCACTTGTTCCAACGCTTCATCATCAATCGTAATCCTTACATTAGTTCTGGATTCTTCTCTTTCAAATACCATTATCTTTGTTTTCTTCGCATTCAGTAGTAAGCCTTTCTCCATACATTCGTCTTTCATTGTTGTGACCAGTGTTTGCAGTTCAGATGGTGTATCTGCTAATAGCACGGCATCGTCTGCATACAGCAGACAGTTCACCACTAGGTCACCCATGCGCAATCCCACATTCGTTGACCTTATTCTCTGCAGACAACTATCGAGATACAAGATAAACAGCCTAGCAGATAGCGTGCAACCCTGTTTGACACCAATTTTGACATCAAACCAGGGTGACATGCCACCATCTATCCGCACACATGCTGAGCAATCCTTGTTAAGTGGACTGCACAGCACGGAGCAGTGAACCGTCAATCCCATATCTCGGCAATATGTCTCACAGTTCCTTTCGCACAACCCTATCAAAGGCTTTCTCAAGATCCTCAAAACCGCAGAAAACCTTCTGGTCTATGGCCAGATGCTTCTCTACGATATTGCGGAGCGAGCAAACTTGATCCGTACATTCCCTTCCATTTCGGAAACCTCCTTGTACGTCCCACAGCATTTCATCGGATTTCACCCTCATTCTCCTTTCAATCATCTTTCCATATACTTTTGCTGCTAAGCTGATCAAACTGATGGCCCTATAGCTCGCGCAGTCCATGCGTGACCCCTTGGCTTTATGCAAGGGCACGATGATTGCGCGTCTCCAGTCCATTTAGACCCTTCCAGTTCTCCAACATAGGTTGCATAAGTACCAGAAGGCGTCCCGGACGTAAGTGCCACCTAATTTGATCATCTCAGCTGTGATCAGATCAATTCCCGCTGATTTTCCATTTTTCAAGCTTCGTATCGACCATTCGATCTCATCCATAGTTATGCCTTCGTCGGACGCCGTCAACGTGGAGTAAGCATCCTACTTACTCTCATTGTCAGCGTCCGAGGCATACTGATACATTTCTTCCAAATATTCACTCTACCGTTCTAACACTTCCTGAGTGTTCGTAAGAATGACAACAGCTTTAGACTTTATCTTATCCATTCTGGATGCCGACGAACCACTCCGAGACTTCTTTACCTCTCTCCAAAAGAGTTTGGTATTTGCCTCGAAGTTTTTCGTCAGCCTCTCATCCTCATTCATAATTTGTCTGTCACACTTCTCTTTCACTAAAGCCTTGGTTTCATTCTTGAATAGACGGTACATTTCTTTCTTCTTTTCTCTCATATTTTTATTTAAGGGCAATGACGTTTTTTAATGAGGTTATATTTTCATAAGTGTTAGAACGGTGGAGTGAATATTCTAGAGAAATATATGATTATGTCCAGGACGCTGGCACTGTGAATGAGTCTGTAACTGATTCGGTAGTGCCAGCGTACCATGAAGATATAGATGAGATTGAATGAAGATTCGATACGACGTTTGAAAAATTTCCATTTTGACTTTCCAGTCAGCGGGAATCGATATGGTTAGAGCTGAGATGATCAAACTAGGTGGCACCTTCTGATATTTGAGCAAATAATACTGGAGAACCGGAAGGGTCTCAACCGATTAGAGACGGGCAGTCATCGTGCCCTTATATAAAGGCAAGGGTTTACATATGGACTGTGCCAACTACAGGGCCATCAGTTTGATCAGCTTCGCAGCTAAAGTGTATGGAAAAATCGTTGAAAGGAGAATGAATGGTGAAATCCGATGGGATACTTTGAGAAGCACAGGGTAGATTTCGAAGCAGTAGAGGACGTGCGGATTGAGTTTTTTCACTTCGCTATATCATGGAGAAACATCTGGTCATTGACTGGCGGGCGTGCATGCATGCGTGCAAGAGTTATGAATTTTAAAGAAGCGAGTGAAGTGTGTAAGGACCGCGTCTTATGGCGCTCAGGTCTCTCTACCTAGTCCGCAAGGGATTTGTCGTGAAGTTATAGATAGATATTTTCATAAAGCATTTGACGTAAGGCAAAAAGTAATACTAATAGTTGTAAGCTAGTGGCAAATTTACGATTTGTTATAACTACTGATTCCATAGAAGAAAAAACAGGGTACCTTGTCAATAAGCAACTCTACCTGTAGTCTAAAACGCACTAAAATGCGTTTTTTGTTTCTAGGTGATAAATATCGAAAACAAGTTTACAGCAATATCGAAGATAAATCTGAGCTTAGTGATCCGGAAAAGGTAGGTTATTAAAAATAATTTCACATGTGCGCTTTTGATAAAATGGTATATAAAATATTTTGTACATTGTTTTCCTATTTTAGGATGTCAAGAGCCTAACTTTAGGTAAAATACAAGGTTTGCCTGAGATGACGTTAAAAATAACAAATCATGTAGAGTACATGGTTAATACTACCGAAAGGATCAACAAGTAAGTGTATTAGTAATCAGTATACAATGTAAGCTCTAAGCAATGAATATACGCATATATATGACTATATACTATGATGTTACAGATGTACATCTAGTAGTACGCGATTATAGATAGATATATGAGAGACGATTAAATTGGTCGTGTGTTATTAGAAGGTGATGTCAGGTGCTTTAGGAACTGGCGAGTGTACATGAAAACAGCTATGAATGTTAAAGAAGCGAGTACGGTGTGCGAGGGCCGAGTCATGTGGAGCTCGATTCTTTCTGCCTACTTCGCAAGGGACTTGACGTAGTAGAAGACTACAATAATACTTAAAAAAAAGGTGTTTATTTCTCACATCTATCTATTTCTTAACTTACTTAAAAAAATACATGACAAACAAATTATTCAATTACAGTATTAAAAAATACTTACATACTTCACATTAGCTAGGCAAAAGTAATGACTAATGAAAATTAACAGTTTGATGTAAACAGTAAGAATATATCTGATTGGTTATTAAATTAATAACTTTCTCATTGGACAAGTACTTAGGTTATTTTAGCACATCACCGTAGCGGTCGGTAATTGATGGCGATATATAACAATGTAAAATATATTTTACATGATATTGATGGCAACATTTTTGAAGTTATAGTTCTTTTGCCCCGTTGTGGAAAAAATATCTGAAACTATCTAACATCTAAAACCTGTGCAGTCTGCCGATTCGCCGATGTACATTTAGGTACACATTAAGATTGCCGGCCGAGTATTTGACCAGTGCAACAACTTAGATATATCTCAAATAAGGTCATCAAAATATTTATTACATTTATAATATAACCAAAGTTATTAAACAGATATATGTTCTTTTTCAGTTTAATCAGCTTCAAAGTTCCATTTCTCAGCTATTTGGCAATGCTATTTCTGGTCTTGGCGTCCGCTGTGTTGTATTTGATACCAATCAAATACTTGATGATGACATTGGGTAAATTAATTAGATATTCATAAACATACATGTGCCATATGCAAGACGAATTCATATATTAAGAGATGTATTAAAAACTGGTACAGTTTATGTATAGTTATTTTCGGCACAATTTATCAGGAAATTCTTTATTATTTTTGAAAGGAAAATATCGCCTTCCTAAGCTATGTGGGAGACCATCATGCACCCACTACCTCTCTAGATTGTCTGTCGAGTGCTCTTCTAACTGGAGCAACCTACCAGAAAAGTTTGTAATGGTGGCGAATTTTTCTATTTGTATGCCGGAAATATGCCTCAAAATGAGCTTGCCAAATTTAAGGGACATAAACTGAGGGAAAGCTAGATTTATTTAGATATGATCAACTAAAAAAAAAAATTACCCATTTTCTAGATATACAATTTTTAATTTCTTTGAAAACTCGTTTTGAGCTGTATTTTATTTCTATGTGTACAAGTTAAGCAGATATTTTTCATACATGACGAGCTCGGTGGCGCAGTCGTAAATAACGCGACTTGGACACCAATGCCACGAGCATTGGTGTCAAAGTCGCGAGTCGGTTCGATTCCCACACAAGGCAAACATTTGTGTGCATAAACATGTCCGTTTGTCTTGGTCTGGATGTTTTAAGAGAGGTAGGGCGCATCAAAGCAGCCCGCCTGGGGAAGTACCTCCACCTCACAGAAAACCGCAGCCAAATAACAACTTCCTTAAGGGGTTGTTGTGTTCCTGCGAGTGAGTGAGGTCACCAGTAAGCTCCCAAGGAGTTGCTGTGTAAGCAGCAGAGGAGGCATCGCGCGTGTGATACTTAATATATCGCAAGCGTTAATAGGCTACGGTACCCGCTTTACATCAGGCGGGCCGTATGCTTGTATGCCTCCCGACGTAGTATAAAAACGCTCGTGGGTTCGATTCTACCACACGACAAATATTTGTGTGCGTGAACATGTCTGGTTGTCTTGATCTGGGTATTTTTTATGTATAATAAGTATGCATTTACAAAAAATATATATTTACGTATGTGTATCAGTTGTCTAGTACCCAGAACACAAGCTTCGCTTACTTTGGGGCTAGATGGCCCTGTGTAATTTGTCAGAAAATATTTATTTATTTACTATATATTCTTTTTATCGAATAAATTGCTCTACAATATTCAATTATTACAAGTAATATTTGTATATATATTAAGATGGTTATCAGTTGTTATATATGGTTCAAGAACCCTACGAAAAAACATTTAAACTTCATTCGGTTTTTATCAAAATTATTTAATTTAACTTTGTTTTGGAAGACCAAGACCGCTGAACCACTGAAAAACAAATGTATTGAAACAAATTACTTGTAAAGATTTCAGAAAGATCTCTACTATTAGAAACCTTCCTGGTAGCTGAATAGGAAAAGCATTCGACTGTTATTCTAGTAGTTCAGTTTTATAAAAACCTACTCCATTTACTCAAAACCCATCAGTTTTGAAACATTTATACATTAGAGAAAGAATAACTGTATAGTAAATGTTGAAAAATGCTACTTATTTAAATTTTGGCTTGATTGTTTGTGTGGTTACTCCTTAGGTTTGATCTTTTACAACGCAATATCTACTGCATATCAATAAAATGTTTTTAACTGATGATATTATTTGCTATACTGAAGACAGCATTGGAGACACTTATTATACAGGGCATGCTAACATATACCATTTCTTTGAGAAGAAAAGCCGCGTTAAAGTTGTGTCAAAAATTGTAAGTACTTTGAAGAAAGTACATATTTGATCGGAGACAGTAAGGCAGGAGGCAGTAAACTTGGTCCAATTTAACTGCATTAAGACATAATTCTGCGCATCACCGCGAAAATCCCATTTGCTTTTGTGTTTCCCCAATTCTAGAATACACCACTCACCATCGTCAAGAGTATTCGAATTCTCAGTGCCAAGATCTCTAGCGAAGTTCATTTCCAAAGTCATTTTGAGAAGGTCAACCTGGCTTCTTATAAACTTGGTGTGCTTAACAGAGTGAAGCAGTGCTTCAGCTCGTGGCAAAGGTTTATGTTATACAAATCTCATGTTAGACCGCAAATTCTCTAATTACCTTTGGTCGGGATCGTCTAGATACTAGAAACTAGTAATTCGCTACAGAGTCAGCTACGAGAATTGTCGACGATCATAAGATTACACATTAATGTACATTTGTGTATTCTACCAATACCAATACTGCAACAGGTTGTGTTCTAAGGACATGTTCGATATGATCCCAACAGCTTCGTCTGTAATCAATGACGGGGAATTCATACTCGCACACTGGAACTGTAATGGTTGCCTACTATGTGGTTTGAAGGAAAAATTTTCTTCCCAGAACGCATAAGTTGCGGAGTCAACTCCCTGCCACGTTTATCCTTGGGTTAACTACGGCTCGGGGTTTTTAGTGTTGGTAACGCCTGAGTGACACCCTGCTTTATTATTGGTTTTAAAAGAATATGTGCAGAATATTGAGAAAAAAGCTTTTTTTTCTAAATATTGTAATTTCATGATTCTAGGTAAATGGGAAGGTTTTAGTTTAGTTGCAATGTTATAATAATAAAGCATAAATAATGTAGTATTTTTTGATTACGTTGATATAGAAGGTGGATTTTTACTGCTTCAGTAGACTATAAACAGACTTACTATTTCAGTTTATCGAGACAGTGAAAAATGATTTTATTTTCAACTTGTGGGTATCTCACAACCCGAGTGACATACAACGAAGAACAACAACAATTTTAATTACAATTGATAATTATTTACAGGAATATATAAATTTACTAGGAAATATTTGGATCCAAATAGAACACCGAATAATGATCTTTTGGATTTCCTCGCAAGAGTACCAAATAATGAAACGTTGGTTAGTATTTTTACTCCGTGAACATGTTGTACTTACTTAAAGTTGCACTCGATATTTTTGATATCTATGACGTATGCTTTTATTTTACAGAAAGATTGGAAGGAATTAAGAGTTCCGGAGCCCGTCCAAAGACGACCTTGTGTTATTGAAAAACAACTTCTAAAGAAGTCTTTAAGCGTTTCATGAAGAATTTTATACTTCTTATATTTTGTGACTTACGTACGTATCTAATATTTAGAAACACACTTTGTTTAATATATATTGTGTCCTTATGGAAGGGATATAAAATAAGGTTTATTTAACTAATAATTAAATGAATACGTTTATAAATATTTATATTTTCTTATCACAATCTTGGTTGATTAACGAAATAAACATTGTCAGTTGTCAGAAATAGGTGATCATCTAAGTAACTTCTTGTCAAATATTCTGAAATATATATTTAGTTATGTTAAAAGTTTATTAATTATTTTTTAAATGTCAAAATATCTGTAAAATTATATAATTGTAAAATTATGTAATTTTAACATACATAGTCACGGAATACCGCAGCCAAATAACAACTCCATGAAAGATTGTTGTGTTCCTGCAAGTGAGTGAGGTCACCGGTAAGCTACTAAGGAGTAGCTGTTTTAGCAGCAGAGATGGCGTCACGTGAGTGATACTTAATTTATTGTAAGCGTTCTTAGGCTATGGTAACCGCTCACATCAGGTGGGCCGCATGCTTGTATGCCTCCTACCGTTATACACATATGTACTTGCGTAGTACGTCGTTGCTGCCGTGGAAACGTATTCGGTGAACTTCTAAATGTATACAATATCTCTAAATGTATACAAAGAAAATCACTCATCCCACCCACAAATAAACGTTTTTAAAGTGTTAATAAATACTCCATTATATTATTTATGATACTTTAATACAGTCATATTAACTCTCAGTATAAAATTAATAATAATACGTAATTAAAAGTAAGTTACAGTATTAAAACATGTAACCATCATTCTACAGCTAAAAATCATAATTAAACACTTGATTTAAATGTTATTTAAAATACATATATATGTGAGCCATAAAAGATTCGTAGACACTTACTTAAATCTATTTATATACTTACTTAATTTAATTAGTAACAATTTATATCACAGAAGAATTTTAAGTCCAATATTACCCCTGTTCAAATCAGTCATGTGAAATTTTTCAAAATATTTCAAATATATTTTTTAAAGAAAATTAGGAACGTTGACCGATTTGGGCGAAGGAAATATATCTACCTAAAGGTATTTCCTTAGTATCTGATGCCATAAAAAATAAAGGTGCACATTATTGACTAGTCAAGTAGGCAAAGTACTTTATGGCACCCGTCGATCATGAGATAATAATTTGACATAAACGCAATCGTTAACTGCCCAGTTTCAATTCTCTTCTTTTAGTCGAACTGGACCGGCTGAGACTTGGTTCAGGAACTTTGAGTTCGCGCCATTGTTTCTGTAGAAGAAAAAACAGTTAACGTCAATAAATAATACATCTTACAAGACAATTCAATTCATGCTAAGCTCTATAAGCAATTGTTTATGACCAAATTTTCTTTATGTTTTCGAATTGCCAGTAAGTTTGTCGCCGTCCAGGTCTGGTGACGAATCTGCCAACAAACTGTAATGATGTTGTATATTATTGACGACGGCCAGACTGATTGCTCATGACAACTGACTACAATATTATTTAGCGAATGTCAAAGGATTTTGTCGCAAAATTCATCGCTGATTCTACCACCGATACCGCTTCGAGACCGTAGTTCTGTCATCGACCTATGTGTATGCCCCACGGAATGTTTTTCCTTTCTCCTAATCTTAAAATTACATCAACTTCTTTTGTATAGCAATTTTGGAAAATCATTAACAAAAATACAAGAGTTCCTTACCAAAATTTCATTATCGGGTACTCGCGATATGAAGTCCAGTAAATCATTGTTTGGAGTTCTATTCGGGTTCAGGAGCTTACGAGTAAACTTATATATACCTAGAACAAAGACCCATATAAGCAAAATAAATAATAAATAAACGCGAGTAGTGCTCGCACACTGAGGGTTTCATACAGTAGGTATTATAATAATAAGTTAATGATGTAGAGCAACTTTCTTGTGTCATTCTTTCATAGACCACTATATTTTAGACTACTTATTGCTATGAAGTTAATATAAGAAGAATCTATTCTTGTTATTAAAACTTTCAAAATTCACAATTTTGTCGACTCGAATCAGTTACATGAGATCACCTGTCCCGTACTTTTTTGCGCCATTATAAAACAGTTTGGTTCATGCAAAGTCATTTGTAGATAACTGAAAAAGGATTGATAGATAAATGACACATTTTTATATATTTTTTCGGTGGTAAGTAGATTTTAATTTAACCGTTTAAAACGCTGTCCCCTTCAAAACCCGCTGCCCGATTCAGAAAAAATCAACAAACATACCAGTGAACAGGTTACAGCAGATATTGGTACTGGGCTATTACAGAAGAGGGAAGAGTCACTAAGACTATCACTATACAAGGCGTTATTATTTTTTTGACTAATTAAATTATGTAGGTACTTCAAAACTAATTACTCATGTACCTAATATAATTTCCGCTCGGAATTTTGAAAATTAGTAGCTTTATGTAATTTCCAAATTAAATAGGGTCCGAAACACTAAAAATAATTGAAACAGATTCTACTGATACTACACCAAAACCTTGAATTTATCTAGAAATCAGGACACAAATCTGGGTTCCTCAGAGATTCTGCTTTCTATTGAGATATCATAATAGACATATATAGCAGTGCAGTGTTATGAGGGCCGATGCCAAGATTCACTTTCTGCCGCTATGTGAGCGAAACTAATAAGAGAATGCATTAAAACTTCTTTTTAAACTTTAGTCTGACATCTCAGTCTAATATAAAAACAAAGGGCATATTTAATTTTTCTTATTGAGTAACATGGAAACCGAGTATAATATTTAAATTATTAATAACAACTACGTATACACAATGTACTTAATTTTAATCAGGTTAATTTGCGCGCTTAATTTGAGTCAGGTATAACGCCAGATTATTTTTTATACACTGTGCAGATCCACGGTAAATATTGGTAATGTCATGATGTCGATAAATATCCGATTATTTTTTGCTTGGAATGGTTTTAAGATGGATAAAGTGAACGTTAATTTTTTCAAAATCAAAATAAATTGATAGTACATGCATTTGCGTTCTACGAAACTGAGGCCATATATTTTTCTAATGTGCCTATAATACCATATCTGCTTTATACTCCGTAGCCTACGAATGCTTGTAATAAAAGAATTAATGCGCGCGCGTTGCCACCCCTGCTGCTAATACAGTAACTCAGATAACAAGCTTATTAACCCTACTCTCTCGTAGTAACACTATAGCCCTGCACGGAGTTGCCTGTGAGATGGAGGTAACATCCCCAGTCGCCATACCTCTTTTAAAACGTAAATGTGAGTATTCCCACGATACCTAAACATACCTGCCACGTAGCACACATTTTGTTTGTTGTTGTTGTTGTTGTATATATATATATACTATTAGCGAACCTCGCGACTTCGTCCGTGTGCAATTGGATTTTGTTGTCATGTATTTTACTTTTTAGCGCGGAACCGTTATTCTTTTCTATAATTTTATTTTATTGTGGTAAACATCTAATGACATAAGTTATTTCTTATAATATCAGCTATCTGCTAGTGAAAGTCCCGTCAAAATCAGTCTATCCGTTTCGAAGATTAGCCGGAACAAACAGACAAATGGGTAGCTTAAAATTTCAATTACTTTTTATGTTACCTATGAGTATCGGATATACATTGACACTTCAACTTTTTTTATTGGTACTATATTTAATATAAAAGGTATACATACCCAGCGCCATGAATAAATAGTTGGCAGGAACGAGATACAGAACGAAGGACGCCAGTACTAGGACAGTTATCGCCAAGTAACTTAAGTACGGTACCGTGAAGGTAGTTAAACTGTAAAAATGAAAGGAAATACCAATCAAAAATTAAAAAGTTATTAGTATAAGATAGTTGATACAAGAAATTTGTTAACTTCATCTCCTCTTAGTGATAGTTTTGTAACCTGTGTACTTATGCACACACACACACTTATTCATGCTGTACAAGTATGTTTTTGTTACTTAATCCATTTAATTAAGAAAATTTACAGCGTATTTGCAAAATACTATAAAAACTAAATGCTAATAACAAACTATTATGTAATGTAACCCGTCCAATTATTGGCAGTTTAAGAAGCAATCTTGAAATAATTAGAAATAACTAATATTTAACGGAATTTATACGATTAAAACTACTTAAAATGAATTAAGGTGTCAACGTTTGGACGGATTATGGTACATAAAAATAAAATATTCTTTCAGTAGACAAGTATAGAGAGGCTCCAATAATAAGAGCTAAAAACTTTGTTGTATATATATATATATATATATATATATATATATATGTCGTCGCATCATGAAAATTAAGTCTTAAGATCATCACTTAAGGCGCTGTAGTCATTTTAATAAACGAACGCTAACTATTAGCTAGTTCCAGAAACTATCATAGGCGGCGCTGTTCTGAGGTTGTTTGGAGCCGCTCAGTAGCTAACTTTCGTTAGATTACAATTCTTCATGCTAAAAAAAATGGGCGATGGAAGTGGGGGCGACTGGCAGGAGACACTTTTCGATCACGCGCCAGACCGAAAACACCTCTTTGAGCTCCAAATAACTTAAGGGCATCTTTAATCGATGTGCATCACATTATTTGTTGTAAAACGTGTTTCGGAGGATCAATACACGCACCTAACCAATCTATTAGGGCTTTTATTTCGTGTGCCTTCGAATGGATGAGCTAGAATCCTCGTAGACTCATAGGGAATGAAGCGGTTACCATAGTATATGAACATCCAATAAAAAGATTAAGTAATCTACTACTTTTTATCCCGGAAATGGCCTAACCATTTAGTTTAGTTAGGGAAAAAGCTTGAAAAATCAAACTGCACTAGGGTGTAGCAGCTAGTCTTAAATATGATTTAACAATGTACATACTTGTATAGTCTTTCCAGTCCAGATACGACGTAGTCTATGCTGTTCTTGATTGTAAAAGTGAGATCTTGAAGTCCGTACAATCGCGTTTTCACTGTCTTATCGTCCTGTGAATTGCAAAACAATTATTGAAAAAAAAACGACAGATGTGAAGCTTGGCTGAATTCCGCCATGCGCGTTACGGCGCCAAGTATATAACGGGCCTCAAGGCGTCAATTAATAATTCCAGCATGATGATATTGTGTATATGTGAGTGTGTGTAAATTACGATTTAAGTCGTCGTTATTTATAAATATAGATATATTGAACTGAAGAGAATGAAGAATAAATAACATTGAAACAAATACATTATTATTTTTAAAAGTATCAAAGTACGTGATTTTTTAATATAATTTTACTGTACTTGAAGATATCTGTATCAGTAAACTTTTTATTATAGTCACGACGAATGTGCACAAGCGGGGAGTTTTGTGCAAAAGGAGTGGCAAAAAGTGTCTGTTTTGTGTTGCGTGTGCTAAATGAAGGCGTGTAAAAGATATTTCTAACAGATGTATAGGACTGTCCATGCGACCAGAAATGATGTCGTGCAGCAGGTAAACATCTAGAAGCTGTCGCCGGTTATCAAGACTTATCATTTTGTGTCGTGCATAAGCAGATTCATAGTCTGCGTTTTACACGGAATTTAAGATTGCGTACCAAAGAGTGTCGAATTTTTTCGAATCGTTCTTTATGGATATTAAGGCGACCAGATACACGACGCGTATTCAAGCGAGCTCCTAACGTAGGAGAAATATATTAGTTTCAGACAAGGATACCTTGAATGGCTCGCAGACACGATAAATTAATGCCAAGTTTCGATACGTTTTAGTTGTTATATCGTCGATATGATGATCAAACAACATTTTATTGTCGAGCGCCACATTTATAAAATATTTTGATTGTACAAAATCCTATCATATAACCTTCTCTCTTTTTGTCTATGTATTTATTTATCATCCATTTACTAAAATCCTGAATTTCTCGTAATGAGATTTGGTTATAAGGATCTTGATATCGTTATCCGTGTAGACAAAGCCGCGGGTTCAAGGTAGTACATAATAATTTTACCTTAGATGTTTCCAAATCCTCTTCCAGCAAACTATCTTCCTCAGACAGATAACTTACAGAAGACCATACATTGTTTTCTGAAAACGTGTCAGTAAATGAATACTCGGTAACAACAACAGATAGTAACATCAGGTGAACAAAATTATCACGATAAAGTTGACAGAGCTAATGTCAATATTGTAGGTACTTTTTTACAAAAAGCTTTCAAAAGTTTTTGTAAACTTTGTAACCATTACAAAATGCTACAGTTTTTGTAAATAAATGTATTCGCGAAAACCTAAGACAATACTAATAAATGTATTATTAAAATTTACATCAATTTTCCTCTGCTAAGTTTGTTCAGTTAATTTTGTTACATTCTATACAATTATAATTATTATATAACTTTTGAATAAAAATAGAAATCGACTGTATCAACCAAGTCATATATTGCTTTGTTCTTTACTGACGTCGACTTCAATGAAGTCGATTTTATAGATTTTATTTAAGTTTTAATTTTTTAGTCCATCAAATCTTCTCCTACTTAATGTAGAACCATCATAGTGTCAAAGGACAATTCAAAATTAGATCAGAAACAAAACAAAGACAGGAAAATAGTAAAAAATGAATTAGTTTTTTTAAATTACTTCTTAATAATAACCTTTAAATGATCAACAAATTTACATGGAATCAATTTGAAATAAACAGTTTACTAAAAATAATATAGTGGATTTTCATTGTATAAAATGGCGTCTCCTATAGTTTTGGTGAAAAACGCGACAAACATAGAATATTTTTTGAAGTTGAACTTACTGCCGTAATATCGCTGTCCGGTCCAGTGGTATATGAAGGGCAATAGCAGAAGCAATGGAGTCATCCACATTCGAAAGTGATACCAGAATATAAGCCAAATCGCCAGGGCCACAGCTGATCTTTCTCTATTGTCCCATTCGAAAATTCGTCTAGAAACATGACAAACAGTAATTTAATACAGTGTTTTAAAAACTGTATCTGTTTTACATTCAGAATATGATAAGGCATTCCTAATTAAATTCTAAATGTATGTTATAGTCCTTAGAAACTAAAATGTCTGTTATAAGTCGAACAAGTCCTTATTAGATGTAGATGATGTTGCTGCTGAGAAATCATCAAGACGTCCTTATGGCTATCACTAGCACAGCTTGGTGGTACCAAATTCTTGTATTTGCCTCAGAACCATTGCCTTTCATGTTGATTTTTAAGACATACTTTTTTGGAAAACCATTTTTCATTCATGGCACGCGCGTGTTTTATATTAGTAGTATGTGATTTAATTTGGTATTGTATAGACGCTGCAGAGCAAGATACTGGTACTTAGATCTATTTTAGACGAGCTCGGTCGCTCAGTCGTGAATAAAGCGACTTTTACACCAACGCTCGTGGGTTCGATTCCCACACAAGGCAAACATTTGTGTGCATGAACATGTCTGTTTGTATTGGTCTGGATGTTTTAAGAGAGGTAGGGCCCATCAAAGCAGCCCGTCTGGTGAAGTACCTCCACCTCACAGAAAACCGCAGACAATAACAACTCCCTAGAGAGTTGTTGTGTTCCTGCGTGTGAGTGAGATCACCAGTAAGCTCCCAAGGAGTTGCTGTATAAGCAGCAGAAGAGGCATCGCGCGAGTGGTATTTAATATATCGCAAGCGTTAATAGGCTACGGTGCCCGCGTTACATCAGGTGGGCCGTATGCTTATATGCCTCCCGAAGTAGTATAAATAAAATATATATACGAAAATGCATTATTAAAGAGAAGTACTGCACAGCTATATCACATAAGAAGCCTGACAAGAAAAGTATTTTCTTAATACGACCGTATTCTCCATGACGTTTCTTAGCAAATTGCAGCAGCAGGAGTTTACGGTAACTTGCTAACATAGTTTACCTTATATCTAAAGAATCGTACTCCCATGAAATTATTTCCACCGAGTGAACATGGGCATCACGAAGCTGGGCGAGCGATGCTCCATGTGCAAGCGTTCATAGCCTTTGGTAACTGTTTGACATCAGGCGGGATGTCTAATTATTTGTCAGTAGATGTGATATAAAAATATAATTGGGCATTCATACTTGAAATGCTCGTTTCCAATATGAATTACTGTGAATAGGTCCTTGATGAATTCCAAATTACTGTAAATCAATGGTATATTGAATTTAGGTGGCTTCTGTGTGTATTTTGTTTCCTTTGGAGTTAAAACTCTTACTGATGCTTTTACCTGATAATAAAGAAAACATTTGTTAAAAAAATGTTAAAAATAAAACAAAAAAAAGCCGATCAATTGCGAGCCGGACAAGGGATCCGTACCATTCTGTAAAACCGCCGAAAGACACGTTAAATGAAGACCCCCAAATTAATTTTAAAATTTATTGCATTTTATTATTATTTAATATAGCGGTAATATACATCTTTAATAAAAAAAAGTATATAGTTTATCTATTACAGTTCCTAAAATAAAGCCCTGTGACAGACGGACGGGCAAACGGATGCAAAGACTAAGGCCAAGATAAGTCAAGCCAAATGAACCTAATCGAGATGAATTCACGGACATCCAATGGCGAGTTTCTATGGTCACCTCCAACCTCCATTATCATACTTACTAATAAAATTGAGGTTTTAAGAGAGGTAGGGTGCATGGAGAAGTACCTTCACCTCACAGAAAACAGCAGCCAAATATGAACTCCTTAGAGGATTTTTGTGTTCCAGCGAGTAAGTGAGGTTGCTGTGTTAGCAACAGAGGTCGCATCACACGAGTGACATTTAATGTAAGTCAATGCAACTATTCATTGGCTAACGTAACCACTTTACATCAGAAGGGCTGAACGCCTTCCGACGTCGTGTTGAAAAGAATGTCAAGTTTCTAGATTATACAATCTTCTTCTTCTTCCTAGCATTATCCCGTTTCCTAATCCATTAGGATTGGTAAGCCGTAAGCCTAAAGATTTGGCGAAGATACTGATTTTTGATATGGAGCGAATGCCGTCAGATCTTCACAAACCACAGGAAAAAACTTCATATGTTCTAATGTTCGTATCTTTCATATGTTTGGTCCCACGTTTAACGAAATATAATTTCTTGGACGTGCGGGTTTCCTCACGATGATTTCCATCACCGCCGAGGAAGTGATAATTACAAAGATTATACAATCTGTCTTATATTCAATAAATTTTCAAATAAGTTGTAATCATTGTTATGTTCGAAACTTTGTGAAAACTGTAACGTGATCATGTTTTTTATACAGGGAGTTTATTTAGCCAATAACTGCACTTGCATATGACGATAGAGAATTATCTCTCTTGCCATTGCCAAACAGCAAACGGGTCTATAGCGATAGTCTGTAGTTGTATAAGACAACAATATATATGAGGATTTAGCTTTTGAAGAGGAGGTTGAAGCTCTTAAGATGATTGTGATACACTTGGATACATATCTTTACACAATTATTTGCTTGTATTAGAAAATACCCACCGGGTTCCACACCACCGACATTTGCAAAAGTATCCTCGGACAATTTCCTTTTGCGCTTCCCTTTTTCGAGCGATCTTTCAAAGCGTACCATTTTCGCTCATCATTGTTGATCCTTAGCAGAGGTATCGATAGCTTTCCCAGCGTCTCTCCTTTCATAGAGGTTAGTAATGATTCGTCGTATACTGCGATGTCCAATGTAGAAGTTATATCGTTAACTTGACTGTAAAAATAAACACGCAAGTAATTAATATTACGCAATATATTGTAATTAGGTACCTGCTAGTCTATGTCAATAACACATAATGTACTCGTAAATGTTTTTAGTATTCAGTAGTCATGACGGTCGTCATCGGTCATTCCCTGGTGACTTTAGTATTTTCCTCAGAGACTAATGGAATTGCGTATACGGTTAAAATTTTATAACTAAACACAGGCTGTAACAAAATTAATTCGACATACTTTGTACAACTAAGGTAAGGTATGTTGGCGTAATATTTCTAGGTTTGTGTTTGTACCCATTATGAAAAGCTACAAATTTTGTAAACAAGCGTGTCACGAAATATGGTGATATGGTTATTTACAAAATTTGTATCTTTTCTGTCATGGATTAAACTTATCTATACATTATACCTGTAAAATTACGTAAACAGCTACAGGCTAAATGCTTGTAAGGTAAGGAGTAACGTATTCTTTAATCAAAATTTATATGTATGTATGTATATCTTCACGCCAGATCCGTTGCGGGGTAGGCAGAGAGAACCGAGTGCCATAAGACGCGGTCCTTACACACTTAACTCGCTTCTTTCACACTCATAGCTCTTTTCATGCACGCTCGCCGGTTCCTAAGGCTCCTGACATCACATTCTGATAAAATTAAATTTAATAAAAATGGTATGAAAAGTTTTATATACAGGGTTGGCAACGCACGACTGGCCCCTATTGCAAATGTCCGTAAGCTATAGTATTGTTTATTATTAGGCAAACCGTATAACTTTATGCTATCGCAGTGATAAAAAATGTAAAGGTTATAGTCTAGCTGGTTCTGATTCTAATGAAAAAATTGCTATACCTTATTTTTGATCCTTCTGTTTCGTCTCATTCGTCAACAGGTGAGATAATGATGATGACGTACTATATACCAGCAATTGTTTTTTTTTTAAAGCTATATACATAGATAGGTACACAAATGACAAAAATATAATATATTTTCTACATGTTAAATGATTATACACAGAGCATATGTCAGTCAGCATATATCAGCAGTAGGTAAATTCCTGTACGCCAAATGCTACCATATATTTTTCTCATCACATTTGCAAATTGGCAACAATAAATGGATCTTTGACATTTTCTTATCTATGGTGTTAATAGTAGATAAGAAAGAAATATGCACTGTATTAATGTTTTGATGGCGATAATCTTATTGCACAGATAACGTAAATATTTCAATTATTTGCTCACCAGCCATATTGTATCCATTTTATACATAAACTAGCTTTATCTGTTCAGTGGCTTGTTATGCATCGTTTGTTATTCGATTTTCTCTTTTTTGTTTAAGGAAATAGTAGCAAAAATAAATTGTAAACAAGCAAATTCGTAAGTGTTTTCATCAAATTTTCAATAATGATCTTCTTCCTAGCGTTATGCCCTTTTCTAATTATTTTATTATTAGGATTGGCGGGGTCCGCTACCTAAGGCTATAGATTTGGCGAAGGTACTGATTTTTCATTAAGTAACTGCCATGAGACCTCAATAACCTAGGGAAAACCAGACCATTTTTAGGTTATGTCACACATCTTTCGAAATTCGATTTAGGCGTAAATTTGCGAAGGTCAAATTTACATGCAATTTGATCTGCCATGTTTTGTGTGCTTCCGCCACCAATTAGTTAGAATATCATGCCACACATACAAGCATGTTATTCTTATGTCTGATATATACAGCGCTCGATGCCTCGTGGAAAGGTGAAACATGTGTAGCAGAGATGACCAGTTTAGACCTAACATGGCAGCAATGGCGGCGAGTGCTTGCGGTTTCTGTTCCAGATGGCGGACAATCGCGGTGATGTCCGCAGCAGCCGAGACAGAGCGTATCGACTAACGGTAGTAGGTGGGTGACGGTCTCGGCTAGCGCTAGTTCGTATGAACTAATTGGTGGTGGAAGCACACGAAACAGGTGAGATCAATTTGCATGTAAGTGTATACCTATATTATATGTTCATATTTTTCGTTTCAATAATGTGTTCTTTACACAGAGGGAATAGTTAAGAAACGACGAAAATTGAGATAACAGCTTAGTAACCGTAGTCACTTTAATCATGTATATGAGGATTATATATTTAATCTGTTTATATAGAAATATAATCTGATGTACTTTTAAGGCGCATAATTGATTATTCTTTTAGAATTCAATGGAGCATTAACATATCGTTTTCGTTCAATTCGCATTGTTTTAACTATCCACGTTTGGTATTTCGTAAATAGTTGCTATGCATAAATAAACTATAGGCCAAGTCAACACTAATAATGAACAATAGCTGAGGGGAGAAAATAAGACTTACGCTTACAAATAACAAATATATGGTGTACTTAAAACAACACCTATCGAACGAAAATATTACTTATTTTTTTCTATTTAACTCAACTCATCAATCTTTGTATGAACTGTACGCATTACGAAAAACATAGGTACATATATACTTATAATAAAAGTATAAAGGTCGATTGGCCAGTGCGCGGCTGATTTTTTTCCACTTTTTTATACTTCATCGGGATGCATGTAAACAAACGGCCCACTGAATGTAAAGCGGTTATCGTAGCTTATATTACCGTAGTGTAGCTTATAAATGTTGTAATACATGAAGTATCACACAACAACTCCTTACCTCACTCATTCGCATGAACACGACAGCTCTCTTGGGAGTTGTTATTTCACTGCGGTATTCTGTGAGATGGAGGTTGAAAACATCATTTATAAATATTTTTAGTTTCTTGTAATAAATACAACATGCATATAAAGTTAATCGAGTTTGTGATATAAAGTGTTTATCGTAATCTATGTAGGTAGGTACGTTTGAAATACAAGAAGTATCGCTAGTGCGTTTCCACACCCACTGTCAACAGACCCTCGCCTAAGGAACTTACTGGTGACCTCACTCACACTAAGCATCACAACGACATCAGCCGCATTGCCGAATCTGGATTTCCCTGATTTCAAATTGTACTCCCGTAAACCGCATGCGAATGATGATGATGAGGGAGATGTGACCGAATTTTTTAAGTATAATTTGTCCTGTTGACATTCCTGTTGACATAGTTGGCGTGGCGACATCTTATAATTACTTCTTTCTTATGTTTTTTATTTACATTTGGACAATAGAATAGAATCGTCGGCACTAGTTGCACAATATACTATATATTGTGCAACTATTTCTGACGATTCGATCGTCAACGCATCGCACGAGTTGCACATACTATTTTTTATTACTAATGCGGAACTATTCCGTCGTCCAAAATTGGGATCCAGGGGTGTAATTCATTTTTTTTTCTCGTCAATTTGCGTGCGCCAAGTTTACTTGTCGCGCTCAAATAGAGTGTGGTTTACTCAAAACTCATGTTGTAATTTTAAAATAGGCAAATAGCGACTTATCGCCCGTAACAACGGGCGCAAAGGTATTAGTTATCCCGCATGAGTAATAAAAACATCAGTATTCACATTGCCTGAGAAAGTCATATTCGAAACGGATTTGATAAGTTTTCACTCAAATTATATACATATTGTGTTAAAAGTTTTCGATCCGAAGTTTTTTATTTCAATACTGAACTGTAAGCCTATTCAATGGGAATAGACTTACAGTTACTCTAGAAACCATTTACGTTACATCGGAATTGGAATTGAATTCTTGAATTACGACAGTAGGGTCAATTAATTTGATGTTGATCGCCGATTGTCTATATTGACAATTAATAAGGTTCAATTCCATGTTGGAGAAACTATAGACGAGAGTACACCATAAACTTTAATTTCAATGTAATTTATTTTTATTTTATCGTACAATATTACAACAACAGCAGCTTTGACATTGGAAATGGATTAACATTGAAATTAACGTCAAGAGTAACCCTACTGGTCTCTCGAAGTTAGGCGACGTCATGCGGAGTCAGATAACGTTAGACCACCTGTCGATCTGGGTCATCGGGCTGTACCCTAGTGAATGCGGTGTAAACTTACAAGGAATATGTGTTGTTCCAAACTGGTTCAGATGTATCACGAACAGTATGCGTTTGAACCCTGGAGTTGTCCAACTCTAGGACGCAGTAGGCATCAGTTTTGCCACTTAAACCAAGAGAGCTTAAGCCTTTAGCGCTATGCACAGTTACCGACAGCTGCCCCACTTGTTTCCAATTATCCAGTCTGTACCAGGTCTGGAATCAGAAATAAACTATACTGAAATAAAGTTGCATGCAAGTTGAATTTAATTTTGTTTTACACATTATACGTGTATATACATACTCATTGCGTTTACATATGTAATATTTGTCATCGTAATATTTAGACTCAAACCAAACACATCTTCCCGGGATGCGCCCTGTCAATAAGCGAGTGAGGCTCTGGTGAATCAGAGGTAGAGCGCGTTGATGCAGGAGTAACTTTAGTGGTGAAGTAATAGGGGTTAAAGTATGAAATTGCCGTTTTAGAGTAATAGATACTTTGAATTGACATTAAACCTTCATGATGTGTGATTTTCGACCGAAACTTTTTACGGTAGCCGCTTTGCATGGGTTGAGCCATATGCTTGTAAGACTTTCGACGCTGTAAAAAAGAACCTATCTACAAAATATTGCGTTGAGTTTTCGCACCGATAACAATAAGTATACAACAAAGTGACTACAGTTTAATTGACATCGAGACATCATGATATAATATTAAACCATAAATTAGACCACAGACAACAGGAAACAAAGATGATCCAGGATCTCCAATTACAAAATGGTTTGTAATAAACAACATCGATTTTATCTGTCTTTTACTTAAAACCAGGAAATGCAACACAGGGAAATCGTATTTTTTATGACATCCCTTTCTTGGGCATCACGGTTATATAGATACTTAAAAAATATTTATTATTTGTTTGTAAGTATGTCTCACATTTACGATAATACTAATTATTTTTAGTAAATAATAGGTAGGGGTTTATTACATACATAAAAAGGCAGAGTGACAAAATTATAATTACTCCACAGTAGTAAATTTTTTTTTTTATTCTACGTCGGGAGGCATACAAGCATACGCCCCACCTTTACATAAGTAAAGTGGGTACCGTAGCCTATTAACGCTTGAGATATCATATTAAGTATCACTCCCGCGATGCCTGCTTACACAGCAACTTCTTAGGAGCTTTCTGGTGACCTCACTCACACGCAGAAACACAACAACCCTCTAGGGAGTTGTTATTTGGCTGCGGTTTTCTGTGAGGTGGAGGTACTTCCCCAGATGGGCTGCTTTGATGCGCCCTACCTCTCTTAAAACATCCAGACTAAGACAAACAGATATGTTCATGCAGACAAATGTTTGCCTTGTGTGAGAATCGAACCTACGAGCGTTGGTGTCAAAGTCACGTCATTGACGACTGAGCCACCGAGCTCGTCAATCTACGGTGAAAACCTCAGATTTATGTAATACTAAGAAAACATTAAAAAAGATTTTGGAGACCACTAGAGAGAGCTGTGGTAAAAAAGATTTTTCTTTGGAGACCTTTATTATTTTCATTTATTTTATGCATGCTTGAGGTTCTTTAAAAAGATGAGAAGAAGAGGTTTTCTTGGTATATACGTATTTAGGCTATGGTCACTACGCATCATCACTTGTTTACCACTTTAGTGGTATAAAGAACAGCTTGTGGTTAGTCATTACGCGTGACAGGACTGTTATCACAGCTCTCATTATAATGGTCAAATTAAGTTTTACATTATCGCCAAGACTAGCACTTAAATATGGTTAACGTATTCTTCTATCAGCACTAAAGAAATAATGCTGACACACGCACACCCCCGTAGTTATGACTAAGGGGAGAACTGTACCTCAGCTGGGAGTATGGGTAGATGTGGAACTTACGAATTCTTCCTGGGGAAGAGTTGTTTGACGAACGCCATTAGTGGTGGGTATATTGTCAGTTCTCTTTACGGAGCCGCTGAGCGTAACTAGTAAGTGAAGACTTCCGAAGCCACATTCTAAATCCAGCCAAATATCATGTGTTTTCTCTTTTTCCAGTTTAGATAAATCAATGAAGCCCCTGAAAATACAGAAAAGAATATATGCATGAGGCTCGTTTTTATACTGGGTAACAAATAACCTTATGACCCGTTTGATGTGAAGCGATTATTGCCTTTCCTCGAATAACAATAGTGGAGTACCTACTCGCATGTTCAGTAGTTTTTGCCCTCAATTTATTGTTTTGAATATTGATTACTTGACACCGCACAGTGTAGAACGACTAGCGCACTTAGGCCCTTTTTTGACACAAACGTTAGCTTTAGGACGGTAGCATTGTCACTCGCAAAATGTGAGCGGCCAGCATTTATAGAGACGTGACCACACGGCTCAAAGTGCCAGTCTCTATAAATTTAACTGCGAATTTCGCATGGAATTGTATAGATGCATGTTTCTGTGAATCTTCTTCTCTTCGCTTCTTATCCCGGTTCCTAATCCATTAGGATTGGCGGGGTTAGCGACCCCGCCTAAGGCGACAAGCCTAAGGATTTGGTGATGAAACTATTTTTTTACATGCAGTGTCTGCCGTCAGACCTCCACAACCCAGAGTGAAAACCAGACCTTTCTCAGGTAAGGTCATTTTTCGAAATAAAACTTCTTGAACGTGCTCACGATGTTTTCCTTCACCGCATAGCAAGTGATAATTGCAAATATATATATATATATATAAATACGAAAATACAATACAAGTGTTAAAATAAGAAGAGGCATGCTCCGTTGGTTCGGACATGTAGAAAGAATGCAAGATCAAAGAATGACGAAGCAGATATATAATGCAAAAGTGGAAGGATGTAGGAGCCGGGGAAGGCCAAGACTTACCTACCATGACCAAATTGGTCGTGTTCTATAAGAAGGTGATGTCAGGAGTCCTAGAAACCGGCGAGCGTGCATGGTAAGAGCAATAAATGTTAAAGAAGCAAGTGAGATATGTAAGGATCGAGTCACGTGGCGCTCGGTTCTCTCTGCCTACCCCGCAAGGGATTTGGCGTGAAGTTATAGATAGATACGAAAATACAAATTTAATGGTACATGCTAGGATTCGAACCGGAGACAAATAGGTTGATAGGCCGGTTCTTTATCCACTGGGCTTTCACTGCTCTATGCATGTTTTGAGAGTGTGTGACGATTTTCGAGACGTTTTGTTGATGTTATCCTACTGTATGAAACTATTATGGGTAACATAAATAACCTGTCGGTCCGTACTCATATTCAGCTTCGCATAGAATATCACAGGGCTAATAAAATTGGCTATGATTTTGAGAACAATAGGTCACAAACGCGCAAGGTGCAAACAACAGGTTCAAATGATTTTCTGAATGCCGGAGAAATTTGTATTTTTGCGCTGCGTGCGTCCCGAAGCCAGAAAGAGCAGAGTGCTTACGGTTTCCGCATAATAACTTGCCTCTGTTAAATATCTAATATATGTTTATAGAACTCAAATATCATTTTCCTTTTCAATGATTCAAATAATGAAATGTTAGTTACCTAAATATTATTATGCTTATTTATTTGAATTTTGAATTTTTATTACAAGTTTTTTTAAATTATTCGAATTTATTATGTAATGAGAAACCAATATTTTTAACAAGAAATTGCATTAACCGAGTACTCTATATTTAAAACCAGTCAATCGTCTGAGTATGAGTACTATGTACTGTAAAACAAGCTGATTATGCCAAGTACCGAGTGTTAACCGAGCACTCGGCGCGTCTCTACGTCTATTATACTAAAATGTATGTGTATGAGTGGGTCACCTTTATGTGTTTTGGGGATTACATCGCTAATCATCATCGTCAGAGCAGATACCGATGTTAATTTCATGTGGTGCACTCTGCTGATTAGAATAGAAGTAGCACAGCTAATTAGCGAGCCAAATAATGATTCCTTGGAAGATTGTTGTATTCCAGCAAGAAGTAAGTTCAATAGGAAGAGCGGTAACAGCGACGGTGGCAAGGAACAAGCGATATTCTTTGTGTTCAATTGAAGATTTCGTAGTTATATAATAGTTCAGACTTCACATCAGCAAGACTGTATGCTTGTTTGTCACCCAATGTAATAAAGTGAGTCAATAAATATCCCATTCACATTTAGGTAGTAAATAACGCCGTTGAAAGTGTCAATTTAATGGATAAAACCCATAAAGGATCTCTTCCAGTCAACTATAAATTGTCTGAAAGGGCATCAGAGAGTTGAAGGGCATACGGAAGTTTCGTTTCCGCATTACTTCGGGGCAAGTGCGAGTCGAACTCGCTCACGAAGGATTCCGTACCATTGCAGAATATTTCAGACTGCTCAGGTACATATTATATTTATACTATGCTGAAAAATAAACTAATAACACAATCGGCGTTTCCATAATATGATGTCAAAATATGGAGTATGGTGTACAGAAATTGCAAATTCCAAATTAATTTAGTTTTTGAGATTGTCTCCGTTAGAACAATGATCCAAAAGTGACAATGTGGTCCACCTATATTTATCTATAACTTCACGCCAAATCCCTTGCGTGGTACCTAGGCAGAGAGCACCGAGCGCCATATGACTCGATCCTTATACACCTCACTCGATTCTTTAGCATTTATTGCTCTTCTCATGGACGCTCGCCGATTTCTAAGGCTCCTGACATCACTTTCTGATAAAACACGATCACTTTGGTCATAGTAGGTAAGTCTTGGCCTTCCTCGGCTCCTACATCCTTCTAATTTCGCGTTGTATATATCTATCAACTCTGTTTATAACATTATCATTGCGAATACGGTCTACAAGCGGTCTACAAGCCACCTATATATGTACCTAGTCGGGTCATAAGTTCTGTCAAAACCTTATTATTTTAATTTAGGAATACTAGAAAGAAATACTTTGACTAATTTTAAAAATAGAACGTTCCCGCTTGCCGATAATATAAAATAAATTCATTTTCAAGTATGAAGTGGTCGAAGAAGGAAGATAGTCGCGGTTATCGCGTAGCACCGCTCTGTGGTTACGCGCCGAAAGAGATTTTCAACATTCTACAAAAATTTAATATAACACTACGGGTTATTTATCGCACTATCAAATGATATACTAAAGATTCAAGCCTCGAAATCGTAAGAGGAGCGGCCGACCCCGGACAGTTAGGACACCAGCGGTCATCAAGGCAGTGAAGGCGCGAATCCAAAGAAATCCCGTGCGTAAACAAAAAATCTTAGCTCTTCAAATGGGATTAAGCAGAACCACTGTCAAAAGAGCATTAAATGATGACCTAGGATTACGAGCTTATCGTAAAAACACCGGACATTTTTTTGAACGAGCGTTTGAAAAAAATTAGGATGGTAAGATCCCGCATTTTGTTACAGCGGTACGCGGGAAAAAATTACCGCGAAATTTTGTTTTCGGATGACAAAGTTTTTACTCTTACAACGAACAAAATGATAAGGTGTAGTATAGGCCCACATTTGTGAAGAAGCGAGCATCATCAATCATGGTTTGGCTTAGAATCTCATATTCAGGCTTAACTGAGGTGTTTCTGTGAAAAAGGTGAAAGAAACCAGTGCCGTGGTTTACCAAAATGCCGTCCTAACAAACATAGTAAAACCTCTTTCTCAAACAATGTTCAAAAACAGACACTGGATATTCCAACAGGACTTTGCACCAGCTTATAAGGCACGAAGCACTCAAAACTGGTTGACTGCCCGTGGAATTGACTTCAGCGGGCATGAAGACTGGCCCTCTTCTAGTCCAGATTTAAACCCTACAAGATATGGCAACATTTGGAGGAGAAAGTCTGCGCTAAACCTCATCAGAATTTGGAGTCTTTACGAGCATCTCTGGTTAAAGCAGCGGCAGAAATAGATATAAATGTGGTGCGTGCTGCGATCGATGACTGGCGGCGTTGATTAAGGGCATGTATTCTAAATGGAGGAGGGCATTTCAAATAATGTAAATATAATTTTATTGTACATTTATTTACCTTTTATTTCATATATAACTTTAACATAATTATCAAAAAGTGTATCATTAATTACATCAAAAGGTTTTTGACAGAACTTATGACCTGACTTCACGCCATGTTCCTTGCGGGGTAGGCAGAGAGAACCGAGCGCCATAAAACGCGGCCGTTACATACTTCACTCGCTTCTCTAACATTCATGGCTCTTTTCATGCACGCTCGCCGGACCCTGGGGCTACTGACATCACCATCTGATAAAACACGACCAATTTGATCATGGTAGGTTAGTTTCGGTTTTCCTCGGTTCCTACATCTTTCCACTTTTGCATTGTAAATCTGTTTCGTCATTCTTTAGTCCTGCATTCTTTCTACATGTCCGAACCAAAGAAGCATGCCTTTTCTTATCTTAACACCGACACTCTCTTTCGGACCAACTCTTTCTCTCACGTTGTCATTACGAACGCGGTCAGCAAGCGTTATGCCAGAAATTTTGCGCAATGCTATCATCTCGACCGCATTTATTCTACTTTCATGGTTTCTGTGCCATACCCAGCTCTCACTTCCATAAGTTAGCGTTGGGATCACTCGTCTCTCTACATCAGCGGTATACCTTCCATTGCTGCTAAAAGCGCTTTCAATATATACAATCTCATTCACTTGCTCCAACACTATATCATGAACCGTCATCCTAGCGTTCGTTCTGGTTGCCTCTCTTTCAAATACCATTATCTTGGTTTTCTTCGCATTCAAATGTAAGCCTTTCTTTATACAATCATCTTTCATTGTTGTAACTATATATAATTTATATATACCTAGTCCGGCCATAAGTTCTATTACAAATGAATATGCATATATTTTTTATGAAGTAATGTACCTTAATAAAACTTATGTGGTTGTATTCGAAATGACCACCTTTGACTTTGATGCAGCTTTGCCTTTAATCTGTCTGGCCACGAATTTATGGAGTTACGCACTGTTTCCATGGGAAATTTAGCCTCTGCTTGCTCCAGAGAAGAGACACGATGACAGCGTATCGTTTCGAGCTGACCATGTCCTCTAAAACTGACCATAATTTATAGTCTAAGGGGTTCAGATCTGGGCTAGATGAGGGCCAGTCTTCAGTCTTATAAAGACGGGAGTGTTGGTTTCAAGCCACGCTCGGGTTGTTGGCGCCTTGTAACCAGGTGCAGAGTCCTGGTGGAAAGTCCACGGTACATTTTTAAAAAGTGTATTGCTGAGAGGTTTCACAACATGACCCAAGACAGTCTCTTCATACACTTTGGCTGAAGTCTGCACTCCTTTTTCACATAAATTAAGCTTTGTAACTCCTTGATCACCAGACCATTACAGACGCAGGATGATGACCACGTTATACCTTTCCGACCACTTGGGCGGCTTCTATAGAATTGTTTGCGTACACATTATCATGTTGCTTGTTGTAGTGCTCTTCAATCGTGAATTTTTTTTCAGTAAAGAGGATATTTCTGTGCCTTTCACCTGCGGACAGAAGGCGTTTTGATCCATCCACTCACTACAACTGTAGGGATTGATTTAGGGCAGGTCCTGACAGAGTCCTAGCGGGAATCTTAATTTCTCGCGATAAGATCTTTTGTTTCCTAATAGGGTTCCGGCGAATTCTGGCTTTAACAGCATTAAAACAGCCTTTGTAGTTGTAACAACACACGGTCGCCTAACAACGACATTTCCTATGTCGAAAGATAATTCATCGCTACACTGCGGCCGACACTCCTTATCAGGTGGGCCATATGCTTGATCGCCTCCCAGCCAACCTGTTTTGTACAAAATAAACAGGCACACGATCTATTTGATGTGAAGCTGTTTTTTGGCTTTCAACACAAAAAATGATGACCGTCGTCACGCATCTTCCTCATTTTCAGGAATCTCACCACTTTAGTTATTGCAATTTAGTTTTGCTATAACCCTTTATAAAATATAACTATGCACACTTTTGTCAGTTTGCCAAAGTCTCGTTTATTAATCGGCAGAGTGAGTAGAATTTCGTGAAAATTATTGTGAAGCAATCCTAAAACTCACTAAGTAGGAAACTCTTTTTCCATTTACGAGTATCTCTGTTTTTCTTTTGTACAGTAACAATCTGTCGAACGTATATTTTTAATTGAACGTATAATCCCCTATCTCCCATATTATTGAATGTCAATGTTTTTTTTGAAGCTATGCGACTTTTAATCAAATGTCATTATCAATTAAATCAAAAGAAATCAACTGTCTAAACATAAGTCTGTACATAAATCATATGGTAACCATTGCGCCTGCAATATCGAAATATCGGAAAAGTTCCATCATAGGAATGGTGATGCGCATAACAGATATACTAGCAGATTAAAAAAGGAAAATAGTATCATAAGAGAGTATCCAACTCTCATGATACTATTTTTCTATTAGATTTAGATACAATAAATTATATTTCAAAAAATGTAAGACGTGTCTAACTGCCCGCGAGTGCCCAATGGCAAAAAAAGAATATTATCTTTATCTTTTTTTGTTCAACCGTAAAAAATTAAATAATAAATAAATATAAAATGTACTTAAGCAGTTTGTTTATGTGTGTTAGAGCTAGCAATGAGTATTAAGTTAATCATGTGTCACCTTGTTTATAACATTAACTGGTATTTTAAACCGATGAATTGTAGGTAATGAGTTCATCGGTTATAATTATCTACGAATATAATAAGTTAATGTTTATCGTTACTATGTTTACTGAATAGTGATAGCGTAGTGGATACAGAACCAGCTTGTTAGCCGACTGGTCTCTGGTTAATCTTGGTGTGGATATGTATCACTTAATTCGAGTTTTCGGATTTATGTACACATTTATAACTGTTAAAAGGGAAATCACGAGGAAATATGCACGTTCAAGAAATTATATTCCAAACAACGTGTGACCTAACCTAACAAATAAATATTATGTACCAACTAGAGAAATAAAATATTATTCTATTCCATTCTATTGTATTCTATTCTACCTAACAAAGATCTGGTGTTCCCTCTGGGTTGTGGAGGTCTGACGGCAGTCGCTCCATGTAAAAATCAGTACGACGGACCCCGCCAATCCTAATGGATTAGGAAACGGGATCAAAATCAGTATTTTCGCCAAGTTGTTGGCCTTAGGTAGTGAATGAGGAAACGGGATAACGCCAGGAAGAAGATAATTAGTATATGTTTAAGCAACTGATTAGAATAATTGTATCCCATAACTAATTGTAGTCCAGAAAAATATTCACCATACCCAACAAACCGCATAGTTTATGATTTTGTAAAAGACTAGCCTAGATGTTTCCCTGCATAAACAATTGAAAGAATGGAAAAACACGAATGTGTGGTAAACCTTATTTTCATTGTTTACACGTGCACCACACGCACACTTATATTCAAACATAGACAACACATACTTATCGACACTCGTTTATTTTTAATCTTGAATAAAATTTTCCACGTAGACTTTGACCAATAGCTTTAAAATATTTTTTAACTTTAAATAGCTTGTAATATAATACTTTGTACATTTACATATTAATGTATAATGTCTTTCCTTTTGTGTTCCTACAATCTGTGGCAGTGATTTCGTGAAAAGGGACGGAAGTGTGTAACAGAAAGCCGGGGAATCGCGCGTTGGGCATTTGATTTGACCAATGAGCGAGCGCGGTGGTAGAATTCGTCATCAGATGTTACCAACTAGAGATGCGCCGGGTACGCGGTACCATAGTATAATCAAACAAGTTGGCCGACTCGACCCCCGTGCGAAGGATAATAGCCTAAACACATAGGGATGTCGCTTATAGTTTATACAATCGTCAAAAATGCATAGTCTATCTATATACAAAACAATTTTCCCCTGTAGGTGAATCATCAGGGATCTATAATACAAAGTTTTTCTTAATTATTTTTTGTACATAGACCAGGAGCTGACTATTGTATTGAAGTCATATACTCCTTTAGGTGCGTTATGAAAAAATAATTAGTGAAATTTTAAGATACTGTAACACAAAAGTAACAGGTAGAAGCTGCCCGCTAAACCAAATAACAATTCCCTGGAGGGTTATTGTGTTCATGCAAGCGAGTGACGTTATTACCTCATGGAAAACTGCAGCCATATAACGTCATGTAACGTCACTCACTCGCCTGAACACAACAATCCTCCAGGGAATTGTTATTCGGCTGCAGTTTTGAGCATATTTTTTGTGAGGTAGTAACGTCACTCACTCGCCTGAACACAACAACCGTCCAGGGAATTGTTATTTGGCTGCAGTTGCCTGTGAGGTGGTAACGACACTCACTCGCATGGACACAACATCTCTCCAGCGATTTGTTATTTAATCATGCCAGAGAAGTATAACTTCTCACGCGCGTACATAAGTACCCGCACCCATTTTTTTACACAACTATTTTTTACTTTTTCATTTACTACACTTGTCAAAATTATAATCTTTATACTCGGAAATTTAATATAATAATTTTACAATAGCCTAAAATGATAGGCATTAAAAGTACTTTTTTCTGTAGGAAATTTGTGATTTTATAAGAAAATTACACGTATGTATGTATGTATATCTTCACGCTAAGTCCCTTGCGGGGTAGGCAAAGAGAACCGAGCGCCATAAGACGCGGTCTTTGCATACTTCACTCGCTTCTGTGACATTTCATATTTCTTATTCTCTGAAGACAACTGTCCAGATACAGGATGAACAGCCGAGCCGACAGCACGCATCCCTGTCTGACACCAATGTTGACATCAAACCAGGGCAGCTGCCGTCCACCCGCACACATGCTGTACAATCTTCATATATGGATTGCACAGCACGGAGCAGGTCACTGTCAACACCATATCTGGCCAAAATGTTCCAGAGATTCTTTCGCACGACTCTATCAAATGCTTTCTCAAAGTCCAAAAAACCGCAGAAAACCTTCTGGTCCAAAGCCAGATGCTTCTCTACGATGTTGCGGAGTGAAAAAACTTGATCCGTACATCCTCTGCCGCTTCGAAATCCACCCTGTGCTTTCCAAAGCATTCCATCGGATTTCACCCTCATTCTCCTTTCAATGATTTTTCCATACACTTTAGCTGCTAAGCTGATCAAACTGATGGCCCTATAGTTGGCGCAGTCCATACGTGAGCCCTTGCCTTTATACAAGGGCACGATGACTGCGCGTCTCCAATCGCTCGGGACCCTTCCGGTTCTCCAGCATAATTTGATCAAAAACCAGATGGCGTCCCTAACGCAGGTACCACCTAGCTTGATCATCTCAGCTGTTACCATATCGATTCCCGCTGACTTTCCATCTTTCAAACTTCGTATCGACCATTCAATCTCATCCATAGTAATGTCTTCATGGTACGCTGGCACTGCCGAGTCAATTACAGACTCATTCACAATGCCAGCGTCATGGACATAATCATACATTTCTCTAAAATATTCACTCCACCGTTCTAACACTTCCTGAGTGTTAGCAAGAATGCCACCAGCTTTACATCTTATCTTGTCCATTCTGGATGCTGAAGAACCACTTCGAGACTTCTTTACCTCTCTCCAGAAGAGTTTGATGTTTGCCTCGAAGTTCTTCGTCAGCTTCTCTTCCTAAATCATATGTAGTCTTTCACGCTTCTCTTTCACTAAAGCTTTGGAGTCATTCTTGCATCGACGGTATATTTCTTTCTTCATTTCTTTCATACCATCACTCTGGTGCAAAGATGATACGTAATCCAGCCACGCTTTCCTCTTTTTTTCCACGGAGGATTGAACCTCCGCATCCCACCAGGCATATCCTCTTAGTGTTCTGCGCATCCACATGCTTCTTTCGCACTGTCCACCATACTTTCTTTCAGAACTTTCCAATATTCGTCTACATCTGAGTTGGAAAGACTCGCGTTCGCAAGTCTTTCACTGACTAGACGTACATACGTACTCCTCACACTTTCATCTTCCAATTTTTCACTTCTTATTCTTTCATGGTCTCCGAAAGGAATACGTACTCGCCAGTGCCTCCACTTCTTGAAAAGGCCCACAAATCGGCTTATCACCAGATAGTGGTCCGTTTCAAGAGTGGGACCTCTGAAGGCTCTTGTATCCATTAACGACTTTCGGAGACGTCCATCTATCAAAATCAAATCAATCACACTTTTCTGTTCATTCCGTCTCCATGTGTAAGTGTGAATATCCTTGTGATGGAAGAGCGTGTTCGACACAAGGAGGTTTCGTTCCATACATACGTCTAAAAGTAACTTACCAGCATCGTTCACTCTCTTATCTCCGTATGGACCAAGTACAGCCTCATAACTGCTTCGCTTGGTCCCAACCCATCCATTCAGATCACCACACATAATTATCCGTTCATTCGCTTCGGCCAAATCCAGAATACCCCTTACAGTCTCCCAAAACTTCTCGAGCTCCTGGGGATAAGCAGAGCTCACAGAAGCATATGCTGCAACTAAAAACACTCGCGTAATTGCCAGTTAAAGTAGGTAGGTACGCGAACTAATTATTACGAGCGAGAGCGCAGCGGCGCGGTGCGTGCGTGGGAGCGTGCGGTATTAAGCATGGCGTAGCCACGAGCCACGACTGTACTACTACCTTTAGCAGCGATAAATTTTGTCAGTGTGTGCGTGCGACGACGCATACGTACGGGATGGTACGGGCGCGCACACATACAATCCGAACGCGGTGCGTATCTATGAAGATAACCTACTTACTTGATTTTACCGAACCGAGTACTCGGTTTAAGTTTAGGTAGTGCAGCGATCTCGCCGCTCTTGCTTCTCGCACCTAATAGCATCACGAAGCCAGACAGTGTTCTTGCATCATAACTTGCCCATGTTAAATATTACGTACCTATATAATATATAGCTATTTACAGAATTCGTACCATTTTCTAGTATATCTTTTTTTATGTGATTCTAATAATTAAATTAAATATGCTTATTTATTGAATCTCTCATTAGGATAAAGTATTTTCAACCATAAATTACATTAACCAAGCACTCGACATTTAAAACGTGTTACTCGGCCGAGTACGAGTACCATGAAAAGTGCCGAGTGCGACGAGTCCGGAGTAACAACCGTGTTACTCGGCGAATCTCTACTACCAACCAACCCATTGTCCGAGAGGTTTCGTACTCAGTGTGTGCGTGATGAGAAAGAGAAATAAATAATTAATTAAAAAAAAAAACAATTTTCGTTCATGAGAATTATTCTTCTCTTACGAAATCAAATAGTACCTAAATCACTTCTTTTCTGGATATAATGTGAATGTTGCTTATTACCAAGTTGAGTTGTCAGATGTTACACATCATCTGCGTCTACTGTAAGGCTAGCTCGTTTTTTTTTTTAAATCTAATCATGATAATAGATAATCATTATATCGCAATATCAAGATGTCGTCGCGTGGAGAGGACGACTGAGCGACCGGCATCTGCATCTTTGTCACCAATCTATCTCAATCTTATTCTGTGTATGGGAACCTTAAATATATCGTGTAATAATTGTCTAGATTAAGAGAGACGAAAAATAAATAAACATTAATTAATAATTGTAATATATCTAGTCATGTTTTGTGAAGTCTAATTATAGAAAAAGAAATATCGTCAGATAAAACTTGCCTAGTCAGAAATCAGATATAAAGAAAGTAAGAACTTATTTTTTTAGCATTGTCTTAAATTAGTAGATAATAGGTAATATTTAAGTGCATATAAATTTTACTTTGTAAAGGAATCAATAAACGTGGTACTTATAAGAGAGGTGTTTCACTGTCCGCTGTCTAGCTCAAAGACGCATGATGCAACAATGACGCTTTTACGATATAGTGATCCGTTTGCGAAATATTTAAAGTGTGAATTTTTGGTAGACACTTGGGTCTACCAAAAATTCACACTTCCCCGCGAGCAAAACTGTTGTATTTCGAAATGTAAAAAAAAATCAAATCAAAACAAATACGGAACCCTACTCTATGCGTGGCCCGACATGCACTTGGCCGGTTTTTATATACGAGGGACTCTGACCTGATCGACAAATCTCTAGTGTTGACATTAGCAACACTAGAGATTTGTCGATTCCGTAAAAGGAAATATATATTATTCTGCACCAAAATACGATAATACAAATAATTAATATTAATATTATTCCGTAAAACATAAACGTATTTTTTATTTCGTACTTAAATTAGTAGGTAAAAAAAAATTACGTACTTGCCCATAAAATTCTTCTGTTTTCCTTTATGCCATATACTAACTTCTAAATATTTAACTTCATACATATAAAGATTGAATCGTTCTCGCCATGTTGCTTTGCCTTTTAGCGTCACTGACTTAGATTTATGAGATTCACCTCCTAACCTGTAATGCAATAAGTCAATTGAAATAAGTAATGTAAACATAAACATCATTATAAGATAATTAACCCTTGAAGTAATGATGTCAGTGCCAAATAGATATAACTGAATGAGGACGTATATGCGGATAGAAGGCTGGTTGTTATTTACTTGACATACCCTTTTATCTACATACATCATATTCCGAATCGGAAGAATCCAGTGGGCTCATAGTATGAACATAACATATCCTTTCAAACCTATTAACACAGTGTAAGAAACTGACTACCGATTTTAATAAAAAAATTATGATTATATTGATCACCGAATCACCGAAATGAAATTTGATAATTCGAATGCTAGAACATTTTTATAACACTAAGGCAGCAAACAAGCTTATGACCTGCCTGATGGTAAGTTATCATAGACCGGGTAAAAATCTTTTTACGTATTTTTTGAATAACCTCATACCGTAAGTGTTCTCGGAGGAAAACTTATCTCTTCACAGTACGCGATGATTACGGTTCCAGTGCGTGAGGAAGAAGTCCACTCCAAGAATTACCTGACGAGTAATGTTTTCGCGAGATGTACCTATATGTATGCATATAATGCACGTGGGTCCTCCACTCGGTCTGTAGCCTAAACGGTGCTTTGGATTTTGAAGTATATAATATATATATATATATATATATAATATATTGGATGTAAGTTCTCAGATCAGAAGACCGGATTCAGTTGGGTGTATTATTTTTTAAAATATCCATTTGCAATTTCAACAGCAATTGTAAAACTGATTTGATTGTTTTTATCGGGAAGCACTTAACCTTAAAATGGAACCAGTTCAAGCAGCGTGGTTTTTACGAGAAACACAATGCCGTCGTTACGCGTGCCACTCTAATTGAACACGCATTTTAAGCTGCATAAAACGCGGGCTATCAATGGATGGGTTTAGTCTTTTGTAATAAGGTAGTTTCTGAGATAACATTAAGCTATCGGTTCCCGTTGTATTAGTTAATTATTAGAATAGATAGAATTAGATGGTCGTTATAGTGTGTTAAGATATATATATATATATATATATATATATATATATATACATACAACGACGTTCCAGACGTTATATAAAACAGTTGACTTTTGGACTTGTAAAAACGTATGTCAGGCAGGCCTTGTAAGATGTAAATGGATATAGTATAGAAAGATTGTGACAGCATACATATAATAATACCTAGTCTAGTGAATTTATTGAAAGGATAATATGAACGAACAAAACGTATGATAAATTGAACGTTGTTTATAACACAAGCCAAATAACAACTCCCTAGCGGGTTGTTGCATTCCTGCGAGTGAGTGGGGTTACCAGCAAGCTCCTAAGAAGTTACAATGTTAGCAGCAGGGGTAGCAGAACGTGAGCAATATAGGCTACGGTAACCTCCGGACGTGGTATAAAAACAGGTGAAGTTAACAGAAGAAAAAAATTAATTATTGAGTAAGTTATAAATTAAGTGTGACAGTAAGTATAAACTTAACCTATTTATTCTACGCTAACAGGTACAGAACATTTACAGCTTCTTACAAAAGTAAAAAAAATGAAGAATAGGTTACTTACTTGAATTTGCAATAGAGTCCATTAGATCCATTAGTGGGTACATCTGGCAAATCTTTGGCTTCTATCAATACAATATTCACAACGGAATTCCAAGATTTTCTTAGAATATCGAATCTGCTGTTTTTCAAGACGTACTGCGAGCAAAACAATAACATCATTAACAAAGAAAAATATTGCGACGAGTGGGGTTATTAGTGTTAATAGGTAGCAGTCCAATACATGGTGCAATCACGGGGCCGTTACGACCACGAGAATCAATGTTTGTTTAATGACGTAAGGTAAATCTTTATTCATTTAATGATTCGCGCGTCATCAGCTGGTATCTACCCACTGCAGGACTAGATCTCGTCTAATCCTTTTAACTATAATGCAATCCGGTTTCGCATTCAGCCACTAAAAGCAGATTATTCAATGTCATCAGTCCGTCCAGACGGGGCCGCCTCTACTCAAGAACTTCTCTCCATCGTATGTCTCCCAAAAGATGATCCCAAGCCTTGCTCTCTCTACTTTCAACCTCTGGACTAGCTCAACGCTGAGGATCTTTGTCTCTGCAATGAAGTTCAAAGTAGGGGGGGATGTCCTTAAACACTTTATTTTCAAACAATAATGTAAGAATGTACCGAAATTGCCCTAATTTCAAATCATTCAATTACTTTTCACAAATTTAAACTTGATATGGACACTTCAGTCACAAAAACGTAGTGTATAGCTACGATGTTTTTATAGTTATAGTGCCTAAAAATCTCAGCGATATGAGCCAACTGAACAATTGGAGGATATTTTAACCAATAAGCTGCGCGTTCAACTTTACTCCCAGTAGCGGTGGGGGGGTTTTTTTTATATAGAATATCGATGAAACGACTTTGAGTAGAAAAGTCAAAGGACTTCCGTTCTGATAATAATAATTATCAGAACTGAAGTCCTTTACCAAATTTCAAGGTGACATAACAAATTACGAGCCGTTGAATTTCATTCGTTAGTTTCGATATGTTGTGTTCAAAATAACGCGTTAAAAAAGATTGCAAGTACGAGAATTCTTCGCATCGTACCTGTGGAGGCAGCTGTGTTTCAAATCAGAGGATATCGAATCCAGTGCCATCGCAGCTGCAGGCTGCAGCGATATTGGATGGCATGGAATGCCACAATCCCAATCGCCTAGTGGCTACTGCGGGGGCTAAAAAGCGGCCGTGGTTTAATCGGCATTGAAAGGAAGCCAACTTTCTTAAGCAGGCTGCTTACGAGGCTTGGACCACGGCGCGTGCTAAGGGAGATCTAGATGTCGCTGTTTTGAAACGCCAACTGAATGCTGCCTCGAGATCTAATAAGAGGGCGATTACTAGAGCAAAATTCGATTTCGTCGGCAGAGTTGGCGAGCGACTAGCAAGCCTTTCCTCTGGGAGTCGTGTTTTCTGGTCGCTGGCTAAAGTTGCCAGCAAGCTGCTAGGGAAACTTTTGTCAATCGTCCATGGCACCATTGCGGAAACCGGTGCAGTAGCTCATTGCCAGAAATCTGAATTACCCAGCGAGATGTACAAGGGCGTTGCTCTCTCTTGACATTCATAAGTCGAGTGAGCCAGATGGCATACTGCCCGAGGTGCTAAAGTTATATGCTCCTGAGTTGTATTCTTTTCTAACGCGTCTTTTCGTATTTTCGTACTCCACTGGGCAAGTCCCGTCTTCATGGATGACCGCCAATATGCATCCAGTGCCCAAAAAGGGTGATGGATCAGATCCATCGAATTACAGGGCTATTGCCATAAACTTCCTTCCCTCCAAGGTGATGGAGCGTGTGATAAACACACGACTCCCAGCATATATAGAAGATCACGATTTGATCAGCGATCGTTAATACGGCTTCTGCCATGGTCGTTCAACTGGGGATCTTCTAGCGTATCGAACACACCGTTGGGCTTCGGTAATTGAGAGTCAAGGTGAGGCATTAGCTGTCAGTAAATGATATGGCGAAGGCGTTCGATCGGGTCTGGCATTGGGGTCTTCTATCTGAATTACCATCATACGGGTTGCCCGAGGGTTTGTGCAAATGGGTTGCCAGCTTCTTATCCATCATATGCATAGTAGCCGTGGTAGACGGCAGTTGTTCCGATAGTATAGGTATCAATGCTGGCATCCCACAGGGCCCTGTACTGTCCCCGACGTTGTTTTTGCTGCATATCAATTATATGTTGTCAATTGATGGCATTCATTGTTATGCGGATGCCCGCACTGGGGACATTTATTATACAGGCCGTGCTAAGATCCATCGTTCTCTTCTGGAGGAAAACGTGTTTGAAATGGAGGGTACTTTGGCTAAAGCAATCTGACTGGCGGCGGCTTAACTTAATCAAATTAAATCCCAAGAAGACACACGTTTGAGCGCCAAAAAACAACAGAGCAAAGTAGTACTTCTGTACGGGGCAAAGACTTATGTTATATAAGTCTCAAGTCAGACCGCACATGAAGTACTGCAGTCACCTTTGGGCGGGAGTACCTGGATACCAGCTTGGACCATGTGACTCCGTTCAGAGACGAGCTGTGAGAATTGTAGACGATCCTGAGCTTACAAACGCTATTCAACCTTTAAGTTTAAGTAGACATTTTGCCTCCTTTTGTGTGTTCTACCGATTGTACAACGGGTTCTGAAGAATGTTTGGTATGATGTCCATGGCTACTTTTTATAACCGCACCCCTCGCCGACGGCGGGAAGTTCACCCCCACATACTGAAACCAGAGAGGTTTTCTTCCGAGAAGTTGTGGAATGAACTCCTAGCCGAGGTTTTCCCAAGGGACTACAACATGAGGTTCTTCAAGAAAGACGCGAAGAGGTTTTTAGAGGGTCGACAACGCAAGAGTGTCACTACTGGTGTTGCAAATGTCCATAGGCAATGGTGACTGTTTACCATCAGGCTGTATACTTGTTTCCCATATTAGTGGTATAAATAAAAAATACGAGAATGGCTGGCAGAAAACCAAATTCTTACAATTCTTAAAAAGAAAATTTGCATGTTGATGTATGTTGGCATAGTAAAGTACCTAACGGTATTATTTCATAACCGAAGAAGTGTGCAAGAATCTATTCTATGCAAATAAATTTTCGTAGCACACATAAATACAAAAAAATGTAGTTTTTTTGTATTTATGTACCTACTACCTACCTACCTACTACCTACCTTCTTGAGGTATGGCTCTAAAAACCCAATACGAAGATGTCAAGGCGATTAACGGGTGAACTTACTATACAACTATCATGTAACGATCAGACTCACAGAATTAATGGAACACCCCAGTTAAGCAACGTCGTCTGCAATCTGTCTGTTGATGGGTTTATTTATCCATTCGGAGGGCACGTTAAAGCCGTCGGTCTCGACTGTTCGCCTTTGGGTGACTTAGGAACACCGACCTCCCACAATTCCCCCTGAAGCGAAGAGTTGGAAAAGGCACTTTGATATGGTGTACGGAGGCTACCAAAGAATTGATTGCCCTATTATAGCATCCTACGCAGTACATAAGTGTGTTGTGATGGTGTGTGTAAAATCACGCAGGCGTTACACTTATTTGAAACCTAGGTAGTATAAAAATGGCGTACCTTTTGCACTTTCTTCCCGTGGCCCCTGAGTATGTTGAGACCGCTACCAATGCGCTCCATGAACTCATTGGAGACGGCGATGGCACTCGGCGCCAGTGGGTCCATCACCAGACCGTCGGGTATCGCAAATGACCTGAAACAAAACAAATGCAATTTTTTATGTCTATCTTTGACGAACTTGGAGGCGCGTGAATGACGCGACTTTGACACCAACGTTCGTGGGTTCGATTCTCACACAGACCAAACATATGTGATCATGAACATGTCTGTTTGATTTGATCTGGATGTTTTAAGAGAGCTAGGGCGCATCAAAGCAGCCCGGCTGGGGAAGTACCTCCACCGCACAGAAAACCGCAGCCAGATGACAACTCCTTATAGGGTTGTTGTATTCCTGCTTGCAAGTGAGGTCACCAGCAAGCTCCTAAAGAGTTGCTGTGTTTGCAGCAGAGGTGGCATCGCGCAAGTGATACTCAATGTATTACGAGCATTCATAGGCTACGGTAGCTTTACATAAGTCCAATTCAACCCTACCAAGACAAGTCTGCGCGTTTACCGCTAAGAAAGCTCCATTTGCTGTGGTTCTCCTATTCCAGAACACGTCGCTCGCAATTGCGAAGAGCATTGGAATTCTCGGTGTCGAGATCTCCAGCGATGTTCAGTATCGAGGTCACCTGGAGGAGAAGGTCAAGCTGGCGTCCAAAAAACCCGGTGTGCTCAACAGAGCCAAACAAAGCTCGGGTCAAAGACTTATGTTATATACCTAAGTTCCAAGTCAGACCGCTTATGGAGCCACTTTTGGGCGGGAGCATCTGGATACCAGCTAGGACGTTGTGACTCGATGCAGAGACGAGCTGTGAGGATTTTGCCTCCCTCTGCGTGTTCTACCGATTGTAAAACGGGCTGTGTTCTGTGGAGATGTTCGATATTATGACAACAGCCTCGTTTTACAATCGCACTGCTCGCCGACGGCTGGGAGTTCAACTTCATACACTGGAACCTTAATGATCACATACTGGGCAGTTCTAGATAAGTTTTCTATCGAGAACTACTAAGTTGTGGAATGAGCTCCCTGTCGACGTTGTCTCAAGGGAGTACAGTATGGAGCTCTTCAAGAAAGGCGTGAAGAGGTTCTTACAGGATCGGCAACGCAAGAGTGATCCCTGGTGTTGCAAACGTCCATAGGCTGCGATAACTCTTACCATCAGGCAGGCCGTATACTTGTTTGCCACCTTAGTGGTATAAAAAAGGTAGGTATTATTTACAAGCAACAAACACAAATTATTATCGCATTCTTTATTAATAAAAAAATAAGAATATTATATATAATTCACGGTATTAATTTATATTGCGCAATAAATAAAAACGTAAAAGACTGAAAGCGTCATTGTATTAAACTCTAATGACGTGTCAAACGATGAGAGGTCAGAGATTTCAAGGTGAAGGTTAAGTTTTTTCGAGAAATGGATGCTACTTATTTGTTCAGAATTACCTACTTTTTGCACAAGATGACGTTGATAGTAGTATTCATTGTATTAAATTTACTTACTGTTTATGTCAGTTATCAACAGAGTTTTAACGAGCGCATGTATGAAGAAAAAAGAAGAATAACAATAAGTCTGTCTTTATATATTAGCCTGCATATTTGCCTGATACACAGAAATGCGTTCCTAATATCTATAGCCAACGCTATCTAGAACAAAGGGGTTGAATAGTTTTAATATCGGTTTATACCTATGTAATGTGGTATTAAGACAAGCTGACAACTTTATGACTTGGAAAGAAGCTTTGTAAATCCAGATCATATAACTTATTTTATTATACAGCTTTTCTTTTTGTAGCCTGTCAAAATGTCCCTATCGCGCCTGATGGAAAGCGTCAATAAGAACCAGATGCGAGAACAGCCATCACAGTGATTAGCGCTGTGCTGGCTGTTGACCCCCATGACGGCCCGCTAAGGTGCCTCTTCACGCCACGTCTAAACGACCCGGGGTCATAGGAAGTGGGGAACACATGCGCCGGAAGCCAGCTCCGCCGCAGAAAACGTAATGTTCGTATATAAAGTGGTAGGTACGATTTTAAAGAAACGTCAAATCGCACACACACAGAAACCCGTATTTACACAATGTTAAGCGAATTGCGTTTCCGTCGAATAAGTAGCGACTTGCATTTTAAAGTTACCAGTGATGTGTGCGTACCTGGTCGGTCGTTTGCGAACTTGAAAAGTAAGTACTCAAGAAAGGCTGTGCGTGTACTTAATTTAATATTAATTATTAATTAAGCACACGTCCTGTTTATTAAGAAGCAGCAGCCTATGGGCACCTGTTTTATCAGGAGCAACATTCGCGTGTTGACGACCCTACAAAACCTTTTCAACTTTTTTAGCGAAATCCAAGGTGTAGTCCTTATATATACAGTTCTGTCCTACAGAGTGACATTAGAGAGTTACAAGAGTAAGCCTCACTTAGGCCTTTCTTGAGTACTTACTTTCCAAGTTAGCAAATGACCAACCAGGTACGTAGACGTCACTGGTAACTTTAAACATACAAATTAGTTAAATTTCTGGTATTGTAAGTGTCTATACTATAGGATGTGCTTGTTAGTAGGCACGTCGTTTACTTGATTAACACATTAGTGATAAAAAAGTAGTAAAATTTTACTTCTAGGAACTTTTGTATTTTGTTATTTATTGAAAATATATATTTTTTAGAAATGCAGAGCTCAAGTAATTTTTCTACGTGAACCAGAAATCACACCATACAACGAAATGGTGAAAAATGTATTGATAGTTATACGGATACTCATCGGTAAAGTCAAAGTCTAGTACAAAACTTGAAACAAATATCTCCTTTAAATTTTTAGGTTATAAAATGAATGAAATCTCAACGTCAATCGATCAACATTGATTTAAATATTGCGGCCTACTATTGAACTTTGCCCTCATGAACTAAAGTAGTCTATTAGGCAGCATCGGGTACTTATCAGTTTGTCAACTTCCGCATCAAACCAGGTTGTTCTGTTGGCCAACAGCGATAATTTGAATACAAAGAAACGGACTACGTCACGTTGTAATGGATCATTTGGTGCTCGCTGTCCGCAAAATGACTTAGGAGATGTTTCGACATTGTAATATTAAATAAAAGGCTGCTTATTGGAGGCGTTTATATTATTTGCAAAGTTTCCTGTAAATCAATTTCGAGTCGAGTTCGCACACTGAGGACCGTATCCATACTAGAGCGAATGGTCGTGAACGACGCGAAATTGCTAAAACGACTTACAGAGGGGTTATGAAATTGAGATGAAAGTTTGTGAGACAGTGATGCAAAAATTTCTAAGAATTGTTGATAATTTGTCGGCCTGCCTCAGATTTTAATAACAAAAGTAGCTACAGTGTACACAATTTCTTAATAATTAAATTTCTTAATAAAAATCTTGTGCTATCAACTTTCTGGAATTATAAAAAGTATTTCGTGACACCTAATTTCTTTTTAAGAAAGATAGGGCACATAAAAGCCGCCTGTCTGGGGAAATACCTCCACCTCACAGAAAACTGCAGTCAAATAACAACTACGTAGAGAACAACCCTCTGTGTTCTTGCGTGTGAGTGAGGTCACCAGTAAGCTCCTAAGAAGTAGCAGTGTTACGAGTAGAATAGTTATAAAAAAAATTGCCTTTTGAAAACTAAATGTAGTTCCATTTCCGTCATTCCATGCATTGGGCTGTACATTCGTATGTACATACTTTTATATGGGTCAACGCTACAGATTGCAATTCTAAACTTATTCAGATGTCTTTTTAATTTTATTATTTGTAAATTACCCGAATAAACCCCTAGCGTGGTAAACGTCACGATACTTCAACGGGACACTACATAATTCGGTCTTTACACACTTCTCTCGCTGCTTTAACATTCCTAGCATAAGCGAGTCTTGTCGTTCCCCGACTTCTACATCTTTCCTTCCACTTTTGCTTTGTAGATATTTCTGATAAGTATTTCTTTCCTCTTGTATTCTTACTACATTTTCAAATCAACTCTTACCTTAATACCAATACTCTCTTTTCGACAATCTCTTACCTATATCATCATTGTAAATTCGGTGTACAAATGTTACTCCACAGATACACTATTCACTCATCTTTTCACTCATCGGTATAGTCTAAATACTTGCTAAAACTGCATCCAAGTTATAATATTTCATCCACTTGTTCCAACACTATATCATCAACCATAATCCTTGCTTTCATTCAGGATTCCTCTCTTACAAATACCATTATATTTGTTTTCTTCGTATTCAGTAGTGATGCCTTTTTCCTTACAATCGTTTTTAATCATTGGCAGCAAGCAGACCAGAGGGTGTATCTGCTAGTCACACGGTATTAATTTTTTTCTAAATGTTTTATAACTTATCTGAAGCAAAACAAGTAAGTTAGGTATACCCTAATTTTAAAGTCTAAGTATTTGACCTCTTGTGCACCAATTAATTTGAATATACGCAACTAACTTCGCATCCATTTATTTATCAAATGTGTCAAGGATTTAACAACTACAGAGACAATTAAATTCTCTAAATTATATAGTACAGTGAAATAGAGATTTACTGAAAATTATGTGTTCTCCACAGAACAGAACAGAATTGTCTTTCCGCAAGTGAATGAGGAATGCCAGTAAGGTTCCGAGGAGAACAGGGTTGGCAACGGCCAAGCATTACTTTTTGTAAGTATTGCAAATTTTCGTATGCTACGGTAACCGCTTTACATCAGGTGGTTCGTATGTTTCTTTGCCTTCCGACGTTGTTTATAAAAGATAAGAATTCTGGACACACGGAAGGAAGGACAGACATCAAAGTGATATTATTAAGGGATATTTTCAGGAACACCGTTCCTATATGAATTCTACATGTTTGTCTGTGCGTTTTGCGTGCGTTTGTCTGTGCGATTGTCTGTCACTTTTTTTCGAATATTCGAATTTTGACTTCAGATCCGGATTCGGCATAAAAAAGTAGAATAGGAATGTTCAGGAACACCGTTCCTATCTCTTAAGAAACATGGTCAAAATGGCCGACAAATAAAAAAAAAATGAATTGTTATATAATTGACGTGCCAGGTGTTCCTCTGGCAATCCAAGCTTGCGCATTCTCAGCTGGTTTGTAATCGGTATGTAGTTTCTCTAAACACTCGCCTAGTCTATCTGAATCACGAAGGAAATAACTTATGAAGAACCGATGAGACCGATATTACGTAGTAACTCAATTCACCGATATGGGTCAGGGGATAAAGTAGAACGGGCCGCTCTAATTGGCGAGTTCATGGATCAACATCGCGACATTTATCGGTTTATAAGTTAAAATATTCTCCCATTGGTTAGTAGACTCGAATCGCTGAGATCTATCGGCGCTAGAACACAACGCTTTTGTGATAGCGGCGTGGGTTCATACGCAATCAAGTGATTTACTAATTTGTGATCTAAACTTAATGTCCTAAAATTATGAAAGCTTTTGCCGTTTAGTTAGGCTAACAATGATATTTATTAACCTAATGGTTGCACGTTGTGCTCCAGTTACGATTAATGTAGTCGCAAGAAATAATTTTAGCACTAGCCTAAATTCTTACTTTAAATCAACCTAAGCTATTTTGAACTAATTTATTTTTAATTATTTGCCATAATTTAGTTAACAGATATTTGATCACAATAATGTGGTTAATTATGATAATTAAAACACATCTAGCATGTCTAGGGTTGCCACCTCTGATTAGTCTAAATCCGGGAGAAAAAAAACCAGCGACTTTCCATAACTTTTTATTTTATTTTGAACTTATACTTTTCATTTGAACGAACAGACTTCAAAATATCTGGCCTAACAAATAAAAAAAAAACTTTTTGCAGTCCATTTTAAAATTTAAGAACGTTTGGATTTCTGCCTTGACATGTTCTTCATTTGCAAGCAGTTTCTTTCTTTGGTCCCTCCCGAGCGAGACGGGCGGCGGGGGGTAAGGTGAGCGAGGGAGGTTGAAAATGTGGACGCGAGCAACTGCAACGCACTGACCAGCAGACCGCTGCCGCGCGTCTTCGTATGGTTTTTGTACTCTCTATCAATCCGTCAGCGTGCGCAAATTTGAAATTCCGGGAGAAATTTGTTTATTTGATTTTCCTTCCGGGAGCCGGGAGATTTAAATTTTCATTGCTGAATTCCTGGAGACTCCCGGAATTCCGGGAGAGGTGGGAACCCTAAGCATGTCCATAATTAATTACTGTCGCAATTAAAAACAATTTTAATTCTCAATTATTTACTTACCTAGTATTTGTTCTCGGTTGCAGTGTTGCTACGAGTTGCAGTGGCTCAATTTCATACAAAAGTATTTCCCTATTCAAATGTCATGGCACGTGTCATGGCAAAATTTCTATGCAATATGTTTAGGACTATCAGTGATTTCGGATTTTGAACAAACGAACAATTTTACTGTCGAGTGACGATGTGAAATGTTTTTGGCAATGTATATACTGTTTGTCAAATTCTTTCTTGTATGCGTAGAATAAAACGGATATATTTTCTTGCATACCGCCTGTATATTTTTTTGCACATAAATTCATGATTATCATTAAATTTGGTTATCTTGTTTTTTTAACTCGGAGATTTTGATGAATGTGTATGCAGAAGCATTAAATGAGCAAAACCTCATTTAAAAATATCGGACTTAAATACACGATTTTTGGCTACTTAGGTAAAAATTTCAGCTATATTAATAGTTGTCTTGTTAAAACTTAGTACATAGCATAGATGGAAAAAACCTTTATTCTGGTACTTTCTATCATCAAAGGGCAATAAGTATATAAACGTTGTGTAACAGAGAAGCATTTACCTAAATGTAGTCAATGTTAAGTAATAATGTACTTACTGATCGTTTATACAATATCGGGAGGCATAGAAGCATACGGTCCACTTGTTGCTAAGTAGTTACCGTAGCCTATGAGCGCTTGCAATACCGGAAGTATCACTTGCGCTTTACCCCTACTTTTGCGACAGTAACTCCTTAACCGCTTTCTGGGCACTTCAGTCACTCGCAGAAACAAAACAATCCATCAAGGAATTGTCAGTTGGCTACGGTTTTAAGTGAGGTTGAGGTACTTCCCCAGTCGGGCTCCTTTAATGCGCCCTACCTCTCTTAAAAACACCCAAGCCAATACAAACAGACATGTTCATGCAGTTGATGTTTGTCCTGTGCGGGAATCGATCCCTATTAGTGTTAAGTAGCCTTTGCTAAACACTCGACCATAGATTTTTTTGGTGTTGCGGAAAAAATTGCAGAAAATCGTGTGTTAGTTTTTATTTGTATTTTGTCGTTCGTTGTGCCTAGTGGAAAATTACTGAGAAATGATTTCATGCGATGTTCCTTTGTGACTTTTGAAAGCTCTCTTTCTCCGCAAGGTTGCCGTTTTCATCTTTAAAATCCTTTCTGGAGAGAATCACGTCATCTGTGTAACGCAAGGACTTGTACGCGGTATTTGAACGTGGCCATGTTTCTCATTCGTGAAGGTCGGCCTTCAATTGCGATTATCGAGGAGGAAATAGTTACTGTCAAGCGGTTAATTGAATAAAAACAAATCATAACCTACTTGTTGATTCGATGACGTTTGAGGATTAGTATACGCCAGTTGAATAAAATCAATGCTTGAAAGCTCATTTGTCGTTAGCTTTAGTTATAAAAGCGAGTCTGACGAGAAACGTGGAATATAATTTAATATTTTTTCCCCGCATGGGTTCCGCTTCTATGATTCGATGTCTAGTATACCACCAGTGTGTTCAGAAAATGTGTAGGAAGATGTCCGAGAAGTCTTCCGAAGTCCGAGAAGATCGTTTGCACCATGACAATGCTTCTCTCACGGCGAACAAACAAAGTGTTCGAAAAAGTGGAGCTCGTAACCTATGCTGCACATAGTCCATACTTCGCGCTCGATGATTTCTTTATTTTTCTGAAAATCAAAGATAGGATCGTGGTCCACGAAAATACTTCGATGGGACGAAAAATAGATTACGATATAGAGTGCGTCGTACGTATCACGGCTATGTGGAGTTTGGTTTATGAAGTATTTGGCAGAAACTCTTAAAATTTGCGTGATAAAAAGTATCGCAAATGTTATATATGGTACGATACGGACATATCTATGTACCTACGTAGCTCGTACAAGTTCAACGATATATCTTTCACGTCTAATAGAGTAATAGAGGCTTGATTATAGCATAGGAATAGCTTCGTCGGTAATAATTGCTAAATCTATAGCTGATCTTTATTATATTTTTAAATAAGCGGAACTAATTTTAACAATAGAAATCATCACAATTATAATAGCTTTAGAAACGAAACACTTTGAAATCGATATTGCTGTTTTGGAGAAAACTTATCGCAAACAATTGACTCAACTGACATAGAAACAAGCTTTGCTGTACCGTATCGATAGTAAATATCAGACATTCGTGGGGTTATAGAGTGCAATCACTACAATATAATAACAATGTTCACAGAGAAACAAAAAATATCATAGTATTTTTTTTATTGTGGACATTCCCCGTCAATTAGTTCTACGATACTTATAATTATAAATGAAAATATGAGATTTAAGAAGAAAGAAATGTACAGTCTATGCAAGAATGAAACTAAGGCTTTAGTGAAAGAGAAGCGTGAAAGACAAATTATGAATGATAATTTTATATATTTTAGGTTTATTAAATAGATGAAATTTAGTTTTAGTTTTAGTGTGTATTTATATACAGAAGGTGATGTCAGGAGCCCTAGAAACCGGCGAGCGTGCATGAGAAGAGCAACGAATGTTAAAGAAGCGAGTGAGATATGTAAGGATCGAGTCACGTGGCGCTCGGTTCTCTCTGCCTACCCCGCAAGGGATTTGGCGTGAAGTTATAGTGTATTTATTAAAAAAAAAAAGGCGTATACTTGACTTATGGAATAAACTAAAACTTTTGTAATAATAATGATTTACAGGGGTTCAACGAAATAGATATGAAATATTGACGAAGAAGGGAGAATTTTGAATGTTTCTTAAAATTATAAGTTACCGACGATATTATATATTTCTGAAGAGGTTTTCAAATCGGAAACATTATTTATAACTCAAATGTAGTTGTTAATGTCTTTAGTGTCATATGGACTTAATGTTACAATTAGTTACAGTTGAGTTACGAAAAACAGGACATGACGTACGTTTTCCTTAAAAAGACGATGCCGTTTATATCCTCTTCGCTAAATACTATCACCTATACATACACTGAGGCGGATAAAATACAGCTTTACCACAATGTGAATGGAGAAAAGTCTAAATAAGTATTTCTGTTAGACGCCAGTAATGTATTTATTTCTTAATTTCTATAAACCGACGATAAAAATAAAATATATATCTTGTATGTATTTATTACTTAATTTCTATAAACCGACGATAAAAATAAAATATATATCTTTGATTCGTACATATTTATATGACACTAGCTGTACCCGCGACTTCGTCCGCGCGAAATTTAACAAAAAAGTTATTGCTCAGTTATAATTTTATTTATTTGATTTAATTATAAGTACCTAAATAAGCAGAGTAAAATAGCGAACAGGAAAATAATAATTTATTTATTTATTTCAATAATTTATTTAGTTCAATAGATACGAGTATGTATTATGTGCTTCGTCCGCGTGGAATAGTTATTTTTTTATTATTTATTTATTCTTCGAAACCCGTGTGGTCATATATGACCGCGAAATGTATGGGAAAAGGTAAATGGGAATGGGGTTCTAAAGGCTTACTATAAATAAATAAAAATTTTAAAATAAAGTAGCCTAAGTTACTCCTTATTACATCAGCTATCTGCCAGTGAAGTCCCGTCAAAATCGGTCCAGCCGTTTCAGAGAATAGCCGGAGCAAACAGACAGAGAGACAAAAATTGTACAAGTAATTATTTTGATGTATGTACTGTGTATACACCCATATACGTTTAGTAAAAAGCGGTTATTTTAATATTACAAACAGACACTTCAATTTTATTTATCTATATAGATAACATAACCCCTTGATTTAGGCTTTTAGAAGGTATGGCATTATAAAGAAACTGCCTTATTTCCTGCCTACAGTTTCATTGTACAGCCGTCGCCGTACCGCTCGCCGTCGGCGGCGGGGAATTCTTTCCCACTCACTGGAACCATCTTCGTCCCATACTGTTCACTTCCAGAGAGGTTTTATTTTGAGAGCTCTAATGGAAGAAACTCCCTGCTGAAGTTTTCTCTACTGACTACAACATGATACCTACACTTCAAAAAGGCACGAAGAGGTTTTACCACGCACGTGTGATGACACTGGTGTTGTAAGTGTCCATAAGCTACGGTAACTGCTTACCATAAGTAAGGCCGTGTGCTTATTAAGGTGATAACCTTATTGGTATAAAAGGTACACATGAGACCCGAAAACATTATAAACCCCTTTTTTAGGCCTTTGTGGAATAAGGGATTTCTAGATATTTATACTCTTACTAGCTGACCCGGCAAACGTTGTTTTGCCATATAAATTATTCCTAGGATTATTTTAGTATTATAAAAATAGGGGTTGATGGTAGAAGGGTGATAATTTAGGGTTGTATGTATTTTTAATGCCACATCATAAAAAATAATAATAAAAATTTTTGCCCAAAAAATAAAAATAAATAAATTTGGCGTGGACCACCCTTATCACTTAGGGGTATAAAAAATAGATAGTAGCCGATTCTGAGACCTACTGAATATGCATATAAAATATCATCAAAATCGGTCAAAACCGTTTTGGAGGAGTATGGTAACTAACATTGTGACACGAGAATTTTATATATAAGAAGAAGATGTCGTTAAAATTAAGGGAAATAAAATTTGCTGTCAGTTATTTTAATTCCGTCAAAAATATAGTATTTCGCTTAATTGAATGAGTCATCAGACACATTGTAAAAAATTGACAACAAGCGAACGCAATACAATACAATAGTTGAAAGAATACAAAGATATTTTAAAACGCGTTTTTTTATTTTTTTTTTTATATATTCACGATTAGGTTAGTACAAATACTTCCTAAACATTGTTTAAAGTTTTTCTGAGAATATATTTAAACACAGATTTAATTATTTTCAACTTAAATTACTTACGTATGTTTATGCGTGCCAGAAATATATTTTCTATCATAATAATAAATAAGTAAGTACTTACATATTCGAATAAGTATCTATTTTTAAATAAAGGTATCGTTCACAACACTATTGTTTACTCACATCATTGTCGAGTACTGAGATGAACTGCGATTGTTTACGAATTAAGTGATATGTTTCAGATTTTCAATAAGAGATAAAGCAGGTAATCTGACATAATACTCACGGCGTGTATTCTGATTGTGATTTCACAAGGTCACGTCTCTCAGTTACAAGGTATTTTCCAGTATCGTTCAATGACGAAATCTGTTTCAAACTGTTCTTCAACTTTTCGTTCTTATCTGTAAGTTGCGACATTTGCAACACCGTGCTCTGTTCATTTGTCGATTGTTGAATTTCACCATTTTCCGACGACGTTGCAGCACTCACTCTTGGCAGCGTCCGTGATTCACGTAGTTCATATTCAATATCCCCTCTTTGTTTATTCTCCATGATAGACGATACTGCCTTTATCTTTGAATTCGGCTTTAGGTTTTGCTATTAAAATCTTCTTTTAAAGTACATTTTATGAATCCGAAATCAAAACTTTTTGAACTGCGGTAAAGACTGTTTGGGTCACTTCTTCAGTAATATATTTCCAAACACATTCGTAATGTATATACTGTATACATTATTATACATAATTTAATTTTGGATTAGCATGTCCGCTACACACAGTAACTGCTTAAACAAAGTTACCGTCGGTTTGATTGAATTCAAGTAAACGCGAGCAATCGAACACATCTGACGACACCGGCCGCGTAGTTCAATGTTTTCGTAATCCTGATATCATTAACTAATAATAATTGTTATCGTTAAGAATATAATTAAAATCTTGTTTGTCACGAAGTGCAACATACCTCTCGTCCGATGAACACGGCTGTGTTGGACAAACAGAATTGAGTGATTTTGCGATACGCTGGCGTCGGCCGTCGATCGTCCATGGGAATTCCGGCTTGAACTTGTTGTCATGTTTTTTTCTGGTCCACGGAAGTAATCGCATGTTCACATTTACAATGGATGTTAACCCGTGCTATGTTCTCCGCGAAGGAACCGAAACTGAAATCTTGTCCACGGCCGGGACGGCAGTGTAACACACGTACCTACGGCTACTTTTATTGAAAATATATCGTTGTGGACGCGCATAAATTTCCATATCTGTTAATATCACGGTTCACACAAGGTATAAAGGAGAGACCACGTCAATTAACATTTACTGTTTATCCAATATGACGCATAAGTGGAAGTGTGAATTTGTTATTTTCTTAGAATCCAATGTTTTATTGATATTTGGTTTTTTTCCTATGAATTTGCAGGTTTTAATACTGGCTAGTGCGAAGATGTTACATTATACTTGATTTTTTTTACAGCGTTGGGAGGTATATATACATCCCGCTTGATGTAAAGTGGTTACCGTAACCTATAAAAGTTACATGAAATTTGATCTAGTTAATTTGACTTTCGCAAAATAACGCCTGACTCTATTAATTATAAAATTTCTCAACACTCCTACTCCAAACATAGCAACTCCTTAGAAGCTTACTACTAATCTCACCCCATGCATCACTTCACCAATGCGTAATATGTCGAAAAATTCTATGTATAAATATATTGTGGCAATATTTCTTACAGCTCTTTGAAACCCGACACGACAAAGGGTACTAATAATATGCTGTGAAGAATTGAAAATTATGGAATAAACGCGCTGTCAAACAACCAAAACTGGTCAATTGATCTAGTCAATTACAACGCTTCTAACGTATAGATACCAAACAAACGAGCCACCTCAATACTATAGGAGTTACTACTGAAAGCTCTTCGTTACCCACCATTCTCGCCATACCTCGCTCCAACTGATATCCATTTATTCCGAATTTGAATTAGTTGTTTAGTAGAGGCATAACTGTCAATTTTTTTGTTAAAATGTTGACATTACATAGACAATGAAGACTAATACTTAAATTAATTACAAAATATGTACTCTACATAAAAAAAGAATCTCACATCATAAAACAATAATTTCATAGAACCTAATATCAACCAAAATTTAAGCACACGCTGAGTTTTCACAATAATTTAATATGTTTTTTTTTATACAACGTCGGGAGGCATACAAGCATACGGCGTACCTAATGTAAAGCAGTTACCGTAGCCTATTAATGCTTGTAATATATTAAACATCACTCGCACGATGCCTCCTCTGCTGCTTATACAGCAACTCCTTAGGAGCTTACTGGTGATCTCATTCACACACAGGAACACAACAACCCTCTAGGGAGTTTTTATTTGGCTGCGGTTTTCTATGAGGTGGAGGTACCTCCACAGACTGCTTTGATGCGCCCTGCCTTGCTTTAAACATCCAGACCAAGACAAACAGACATGTTTGTCTTGTGTGGGAATCGAACCCATGAGCGTTGGTCTCAAAGTCGCGTCATTCACGACTGAACTACCGAGCTCGTCAATATTTCTTAATAATTTTACCTTATTCTTACGTCCCATCTCTGCACCACCATAAGAGTGCCTAGTACCAAAAGCTTCTTGTTCTTAGCGTTATCCCATTTTCTAATCCAGGATTGGCGGTGTCCCTTATCTAAGCCTAAAGCCTAAGGATTTCTTGGACTTGTGGATTTCCTCACGATGTTTTCCTTCACCGCCGAGCAAGTGATAAATATGTATATAAATCTGAATACACGAATTTGTTGGTACATGCACCGACCAGGTTTTGAAACGAAAACCAGTTGGTCAATATGCGGGTTCCTTATCACAGTTTATAATTAGTACCAGTGCATAAAAGAAAGATATAAATAAAACAAGGGAATAATTTAAAAAGTTAATTGATTTACATCTTCATGAGCATTTTAAATTTAGTTTTTATGGGTTCCATAAATTTTGTTAAAAAATTAAAACTATTTCTACGAGTATCTGAAATAGTCAAATACATCAAATGAGGACCTTAAAGATGACTTGCAGGCTTATGACCTAATACTACATTACCTTGGATAGGGAAATATATTAACACATTGTTTTAGCACCTTTGTGCAGCATTCCTACACAACCTGCACCTTTGTGAACTAGTTCTACATTAAATATCGAAATACATTGACTGCTATATATTTTGGTCATAACATTGCACTAATTACTTAACGGTATCTAGCGATATTTATAACGAATCATTATAAAGAATTTGAATGACAAAGCGAAATACAACAAATGACGATTTGCTACCAAGATCATCATTTAATGTAACTTGCTTCCCTGTACCTTAAATAGCCCCTTTGTGAACTATTTCTATTTGAAATAGTCAAATACATCAAATGAGGATAGTAACGATGACTTGCAGGCTTATGACCTAATACTACATTACCTTGGATAGGGTAATATATTAAATCACAACCTTAACACATTGTTTTAGCACCTTTGTGCAGCATTCCTACACAAAATTGTGAATATATAAATTACCTTAATGACGACCTGCACCTTTGTGAACTAGTTCTACATTAAATATCGAAATACATTAACCGCTATATATTTTGGTCATAACATTGCACTAATTACTTAACGGTATCTAGCGATGTTTATAACGAATCATTATAAAAAAATTGAATGACAAAGCGAAATACAACAAATGACGATTTGTTACCAAGATCATCATGTGATGTAACTTGCTTCCCTGTACCTTAAAAAGCCCCTTTGTGAACTATTTCTATTTGAAATAGTCAAATACATCAAATGAGGATAGTAACGATGACTTGCAGGCTTATGACCTAATACTACATTACCTTGGATAGGGTAATATATTAAATCACAACCTTAACACATTGTTTTAGCACTTTTGTGAAGCATTCCTACACAAAATTGTGAATATATAAATGACCTCTTGCACCTTTGTGACCTAATTCTACATTAAATATCGAAATACATTAACCGCTTGTGTCATTGAATAGCGAAACATGACCTTTATTGTGCCCTACGGTGGCAGAAACGATCGAACTTTTAAAGTCCTATAAATACAGGGGTCACGGCTCCGACGACCACTTCGTTGTTTTCCGTGTACAAACTCTTGGCTCGTGGTATTCAGATACGTAATCGCTTGGAGCGTCTGATCGATGTCACTGCTGATTGCAGATTGCAGTGTCTCGTACTTCAAAAGTGGAAAACCGAACCGTACCTACCCTAGACTACTACTCTACCTACCGGAACAATAAAGTCACTCACTTTTCACCTTGTTCACCCCATGCAAATTTCTCTGAAGGTGTTAGAATAGGTATTACACACCTTACGATATATTATAACTACGTCTGTGACGGGCTAAGTATAACTTGAATATATCATTGTTTTAGTAAAGTTTGTGCATATAGGAAACTTTCTTTGGTAACTACCTACTCAACGCAGTCATTTACCTATCTAAACAGATGTATGTATGCATGCACGTAAAGTGTGCATATTAGAATACACGATACAAAACGCTGAAACAATTTAATATAGAGAAGCAAAATAATATTTAATTTGTTTACCTCTAAATTAAAAGATGTAGGTATATAACTGAAGATATTGTTAATTAAACATATAGAGGATTACTTTTGTATTATAGTAATTAATAAGTTTAGTATACTAATAAATAGTAATACTTATTTACCTTTCCTAATATGAAAATTGGGAAAAAATTAAGGATTAAAAGTAGAAAGAAATACATGAATCACTGGAAATTAGCATGTAAAGGATAAGAGAGAATTAACAAAATAAGGACTAATGAGAAAAAATACGAATAAAGGTAACTAGTTATTGATATATGTAGTATATTAGAAACTTCTATTAACAACACTTTATTTGAAATTCTATTAAAATATTATTTTTTGGGTTGAAATTCTACAAATTATCTATACCTACTGCAGGGATGAAATTCATTTCGTTAACGATTCGGAATACAGAAATCCGTGACAGAAAAACATGATAAGAGTTCCCATTTCGCTCATTAGGTACGGCAGTACTCGTAGTCACAATCTGTGCCAACTAACAAAATAATGTTCAAAACATTATCACCTCACGAAACTGTAGACAGGGGCATGTTGGGAAATAGTGGTCACACACACCTCAAATAATTTCGACTGAATACCCTTCTTTGTAATATATACAAGTAAAGTATATATTGTATGCAAATTTAATAATTGTTCATATTTTTTGGTGGAAAATTTCGAAAGGTCATTTGCACGTGTTAGACGATCAGGTCTACCACTGGGGAACCTTCTTTTCAGTCATGGTCAAGCGTCTAGGATAAACAACTGTCTATAATTTTACATCTAACTTCATAAATGATAAATATATGGATACGTATGTACTAAGAAATAAAATTATAATCATATAAGAGAGAAAGATAGTGTTGTTTAATTAGAACCCCGCATGGCCAGATAACAGTTCATATCTTACAGAGTCACAGACATAATAATTGCCGGGAGAGATATTAGATGACCCATATGTTTGTTTACAATCCGATATGTATATATATACATATATAAATACCACTACCACCACATCAACTCTTGCTCATCCCACTGCAGTGATACGGGACTCCCTTCAACCGAAGAGGTTTAGAGCATACTCCACCACGCTGCTCAAATGCGGATTGGCGGAGGCCAGGTTTTTCAAGCCGCCCGAGGGCTACTGACTTAGCTTAACGACTGTCATCTATCGACAACAGCTGGGACCGACGGCTTAACGTGCCCTCCGAAGCACGGAGAAACTCGAGATAGATAAACCCATCCACAGACAGGTTGCGGTGGACGTTGTTGACCTGCGTGTTCGGTTAGAATGACACGCGCAACGACGCCATCGAGTTCTCATACGACCTATATATAATACTTTTGTATACATATGAGTATCAGATCATCAATTTCGAGTTTGTACTTTAATCACATAAAACATGAACTTTCTATTTGTATGTATGTATATCTTCACGATAGGTCCCTTGCGGCGTAGGCAGGGAGAACCGAGCGCCATAAGACGCGGTCCTTACATGCTTCACTCACTTCTCTAACATTCGTAACTCTTTTCATCACACGAGCAATTTGGTCATAGGAGGTTAGTCTTCCTCGGCTCCTACATCTTTCTACTTTTGCATTGTATTTCTATTTCGTCATTCTTTTATTTTAATTTTCTATTTATAGCCGAAATATATATAGCCTACGCAGGTACTACGAGTAAAACCTTGCAAATATTCGCGCCAGACGCCTGACCAAGACTTGACTGCTTGATATACTTAAATATGGCAATTAACCCTACACACGACGCATCTTTCTGAATATTTCTTATTGATTATTTTGGACAAAATATTTCATTTAAACATCTACCCATTTGTATCTTTGGTCAGAAAGTGAAGGCTAATGCTGTATGCCGAAGTTGTAATATTTAGTAAAGTTACTTTAAATTACAATTTATTCTGTTATTATATATTTACTCATCTGTCATCGAATTTTTGCATGCCAAATGTATGATGTATGACCCTATCAAATAAAGAATTTCATTTCGTTTCAAAATATATAATATTGGAACAAGCAAGGAAACACAACTATGGACCGCTGCGACACTAAAGTATAATTCCTGAATCTTCGTCGCTTGCTTTAATTTATTTAGGCAACAATAAATTTGGTAAGAAATTACTTACTCGCTTTTTTACGAACGTGCGACATTTTTTTTACAAAATTTGAAATAATTGCATTAAAAGTAATCTTTCAACGATTAATGTATCTTATGGAAGTGAAAGGTTGGTATGGCAGAGAGAGTATACGTAAAAATTGTGGTGTAACGCTTGCTGTTATCAATGTTGATATAAGAAAGAGAGTTGGTCTGAAAGAGAGCGTAGGTGTCAAGATAAGAAAAGGCATGCTCCGTGGATTCAGGCATAGAAAGAATGCGGAAAAAAATTACGAAGCAGATATACAATGTGAAAGTGGATAGATGGAGGACCAGGCGTGTAGATATACACATATACATGTTATTACTAATGTATATATAAGATAATAAATAAAATTGGTATTTATTTCTTTAAAATATTACTACCTATTTAATTCATGTTTACACTGGTCGATAAAAAAGGAAGAAGATTCTATAATAATAAATAGAGTCATTTTCCGCTGAGTTCACTCTGCCTTCCTTGCTATAGACTAGGCTTGAAGATATAGATATACTTCACAGGGACGGCAATCTCTACCCACGAACTCTCGGAATGAGATTAAATTGTCAAGTAGTGAATAGGTTATATTAACGTTGGAACACAATGTTAATAAAATCTATTCACGTCGCTTGCTTCAAATCTTTACTGGCGTCCATTTCAAGGAAATCGATTATACTCTGCAATGCAGTAGTTTTTCTTACTACTTTCTAGTTTTTAATAGGTTTTTAAAATACCTTTAAAACTAATCGTCATTATCTTCACTAAAGTTATAAGGGTTCAAATACACAGATATCAATTAGAAATATCAAAATATTTAATTGACTTTCGCAAGTCGCAACAATAACTTCACTTAAGCAAAATAACGCCCGAAGCATTATTTTGCTAAAGTGAAGTTTACAGGCAATTTAATTTAAACTACGTTGTGTGCTTCCGCATGCAATTAGTTCATGTAAACTAGCACCGGCACTCCACTTACTTACTCGATTGGGATAACAATATTTTAGGAAGCTTCCACATATGATTAGGATATGTGGAAGCTTCCTAAAATACGGTTATCCCAATCGAATGCGGATGTCCGTGTTATCGAAAAAGTTACCCCGTCCAAGCTGCGTGGACTGCACGAGGCACACTACGTTCTTGATGTATATTAGGTATATAGTAAGGAATGTCGCTGTACATGTCTTTCGTCTTGTCTTTATGGACAGAAAAGTGCAACCACTATAGAGAAATGTCAATGTTTTCAGGGTCATGTGCCAGAAGCGTGCTCGTTCGCGACCCCTGTCAATCAATCAGATTGCAATTATGGACAAGAGCGCACCGATGTGCGGATAAGAGCGTCCCCCGGAGGCGACGCGCACCGATCCGCCTCCGTCGGTGCGAATGAAGCTGCATATGGCGGTGGGGGCCGCCACCCACCACGCTGCGCCAATTCCGGCGGGTCGAGGAGAGCCGAGTGCTGCATAGGCACGTGGAATGTGAGAGGTGGATTGAGTGATAAGATGAACGAGTGATGGACATAATGAATGATAGACGCTTAGATGCTTTGTGTGTGACAGAAACTAAGCACAAAGACGCTCTCCTTGCGCTGGCACCGATGATCTATCCGGTGGAATGATGGGCCTATGGACTGGTGTAGACCAAGATGATCATGCCAGCGCTGGCGTCGTACAAGTCGTCAAGCTTTCCGACTCAGATGTGGATCATTGCTGGAAAGTTTTGAAAGTAAGCATGATGGATAGTGAAAACGAAGATGTGGATGCGCAAAGATGCATAAAACATTGAAAGGATGCCTGGTGGGATACGGAGGTTGAATCCTCTGTAGCAAGAAAGAGAAAAGCGTGGCTAGATTATGTATCATATTTGCCCTTAAATGAAAATATGAGAGAGAAGAAGAAAGAAATGTACCGTCTATGCATATGATAAAGGTATATGAATGAGATCGAATGACCAATACGAAACTTGAAAAAATGGAAAGTCAGCGGGATTTGATCTGATCACAGCTGAGATGATCAAACTAGGTGGCCCTTACGTCCGGGACGCCTTCTGATACTTATGCAACCTATGCTGGAGAACAGGAGGGGTCCCAATGGACTGGGGACGCGCAGTCATCGTACCCTTGTATAAATTTAATGCAAGGGATCACGCATGGACTGCGCCAGCTATAGGGCCATCAGTTTGATCAGCTTAGCAGCAAAAGTATATGGAAAGGTAATTGAAAGGAGAATGAGTGTGAAATCTGACGAAATGCTGTGGGAGGCACAGGGAGGATTCCGAAATGGAAGGGGATGTACCGATCAAGTTTTCTCGCTCCGCAATATCATAGAGAAGCATCTGGCCACAGACCAGAAGGTTTTCTGCGGTTTTGTGGATCTTGAGAAGGCAATTGATAGAGTTGTGCCAAAGGAACTGTGGTGCATATTGCTGAGATATGGGATTGACGGTTCACTGCTCCGTGCTGTGCAGTCCACCTACAAGGATTTCTCAGCTTGTGTGCGAATAGATAGCAACATGTCATACTGGTTTGATGTTAAAATTGGTGTCAAACAGGGTTGCATGTTGTCTGCTAGGCTGTTTATTCTGTATCTCGATAGTTGTCTACAGAGAATAAGATCGACGAATGTAGGATTACGCATGAGTGACCTAGTGGTGAACTGTCTGCTGTATGCAGACGATACCGTGATATTAGCATAAACACCATCTGAACTGCATACACTGGTTACAATGATGAAAGACGATGGTATGGATAAAGGCTTACTATTAAATGCAAAGAAAACAAAGATAATGGTATTTGAAAGAGAAGAAACCAGAACCTATGTGAGAATTACGGCTGACGATAAAGTGTTGGCCCAAGTGGATGAGATTGTATATCTTGGATGCGCTTTCAGCAGGGATGGAAGGCACACCGCTGATGTGGAAAGACGCATGAGTGCTGGGTATAATATGAATGGAGCGTTGGGAATACTTCTTGGCAGTAAAAACTTGAGCCAGAAGGCGCAGCTTGCTATACACAATGCAATGCTGGTCCCAATACTTACTTATGGAAGCGAGAGCCAGGTATGGCAAAGAGAGCATGAAAGTAGGTTAAACGCGGTTAAAATGGGAGCGTTGCGCAATATTTATGGCGTAACGCTTATAGACCGTATTCGCAATGATGATGTTAAAAACAGAGTTGGTCTGAAAGAGAGCGTCATTGTTAATAAGAAGAGGCATGCTCCGTTGGAAGCAGATAGGTATACAACGAAAAAGTGAAAGGATGTAGGAGTCGAGGAAGGCCAAGACTTACCTAATTGACCAAATTGTAATAGTACATGACCAAATTGGTCATGTACTATCAGAAGGTGACATCAGGAGCTTTTGAAACAGGCGAGCATGCATGAGAAGAGCAATGAGTGTTAAAGAAGCGAGTGAGGTGTGTAAGGATCGAGTCTCTCTCTGCCTATCCCGCAAGGGATTTGGCGTGAAGTTATAGATAGATAGATTATACAAAAAAGATCCTCAAGCCGTTACGGCGATTCAGCCATTATGGTTATTTAGAATTAGAGATCACTATCAAATTTAGATAATTTGCTGAAACGTATAAAGGCAAGAAAAATCCTTTACTATGACCACCCCACAGAAATAACACGGCAAAATGATGGAAATAATTAGTCACAAAATTTTAATTAGTAGAAACTGAAAAAATAGAGATGGAACTTACGATATCTGATGCCAGAATGAAGCTTTTAACCATCCATTGGTAGCGCAATAAAGGCATAAGAGAGGCATAAAGCTAAGTGACGCACTCATTTTGTTTTTATTAATAACGCTGAATTTAAGATCAATTCCAAAAAACGCTCAATACAGGCACTGTAGAACCATATTTATGTTTTTTGAGACATATTCTGTTTTTATTATTTACTAGCTGTGCCCGCGACTTCGTCCGCGTTGAATTTAACAAAAAAGTTGTTGTTCATTTTATTTATTTGATTTGATTATAAGTACCTAAATAAGCAGAGTAAAATAGCGAACAGCAAAATAATAATAGATATGTATTATGTACTCCGTCCGCGCGGAATAGTTATTTTTTTATATTAATAAAAATAAATAAAATTTCTAAAATAAAAGTAGCCTAAGTTACTCCTTTATTACATTAGCTATCTGCCAGTGAAAGCCCCGTCAAAATCGGTTCAGCCGTTTCAGAGATTAGCCGGAACAAACAGACAGACAGACAGACAAAAAATGTAAAAATGTTCATTTTGGTATATGTACCATGTACATATACATCCATATGCATTTAGTAAAAAGCGGTTATTTTAATATTACAAACAGACACTCCAATTTTATTTATCTGTATAGATGTAGTCATAATTTTGATTGTTGCTACAAGTGGCTACAATATGCAATAATTAAAATTATTGTTATTTGTACATAGATAATAAATAGGTACAAGACATGTTTCAAAAAATCAAAAATATGATTCTTAAGTGCCTGAATTGAGCGTTTTATGGAATTGGTCTTAAATTTAGCGTTATTAATAAAAACAAAATGAGAGCGCCACTTGGCTTTATGGCCCCCTCGTAAGGAGTCAATTCCAATATGTCCAAAAATAGGTATGAGGCAGCGATGAACGATTTGACGAACTAATAAAAAATGCTTCGGCTAATGGAATGAATAGTAGCCTACTAAACTTTTCTGGTGCTATTAGGTAATGCATGCCTACCGCTAAAAAGGTTCCACATAGGTAACTACGAAAACATAAATTACAATCAAACACATCTGAAAATTATTTATACAGGCATCATATTCCTTCCCCTCGGAGGACAGTGATAGTGGGAAGTAGCCAAAAATGCCACGCTTATCTCCGAAGCATAAGCATCAACATCTATTACTACTTAGATTCATGGTAGGTGTCATAATGAAAACGTGTTAGCTTACGATGCCTTACCGAAAACAAATTTGTTTATTATAGATAATATGGTTAATTTTGATGGACAACATCTGGTCACTGACAAGTAGGTAGGTACTATACAACAAGCGTATCTACCTATCTATTCACGGATCTAGAAGAGAGAAGTAAATTATGTCCTTAGGATCATTCTAATTGACCTATGCCCCGTTCCTACATGACGTGGCTTGGAATATTTATTCTTTGTCGTGGCGTCATTATATGTAGGTATGTAAATGTAGATTACGAATTTCCGTGAAATAATTAATATAGGTAGTTCATGTTCTGACAAAGCCAATTCTACTAATATTATAAATGTGAATGTCCGTTTGTTTGTTACGCTTTCACGCAAAAACTACTTAACCGATCATCATGAAACTGTGTACCTACACATATTCTTGGAGGTATCAGAAGTAACATACGATACTTTTTATTAAAAAAATATATATCAATGCGAGCGAAGCCGCGGGTAAAAGCTAGTAGGTGATAAAATGGATACATTTTATTTAATACAACATTGGGAGGTGCAGACGAGCTGCTTTGATATTTTATTTTATATTCTGCTTTTTTGCTTTTATACACCCTATCTCTTTTAAATTGCATTGCAGCACACATCTCATAAAAAATGTTATAGCATTTTTGTACCACTAACGTGCTAAATATGTTTACGGCCTACCTTAAATGTATCTTTGGTAAGCAGTCACTGTATGCTATGGAAATTTGAAACACTAAGGGCATCATGAAACATGAATAAAATTTCTTCAAGCCTGTTAGTACAACCCCGTATCGTAGCATTTCGGGATTTAATTGTACATTATCCAACCAACCAAAGAGTTCGCGGAGGAAGCCCCTCTGGAGCCGCTGTGATGTCAGAGTATAAGAATTAATTCCTTGAAATTGGTGAGTAGTGCGGTTGTAGAGCTATGGGTATTCTACAGTTGATAGAACACACAAAGGCAGGCATAGTTTATTCTTAGATCTAAGGGTTCGAAACTGTGTGTGTAAAAGATCCCGATTCTCACAGCTTGTCACACAAGGTCCAAGCTATACAGGTCCGCCAAGGTTACATGCTCCCTTCCAGTCTTGTATATGTGTTTGCCCTAGCTGAAATACTGCTTCGCTGTGTTGAGCAGTAGTTTCTTGAACGTCAGTTTCACTTCTGGAATTAGGTGGAGATCTCGACACCAAGAATAACTATGTTTTTACTATAGTAATAGGCGTGGCCTGATAGAGGCAGACTAGTGTCTGCTCCATAGTTGAATTCCACCAAGTTTAACTGCCACCTGTCAGAGAATTTACTTCTATTACATACCAACAATTTCAGACTCAGGTTCGTGTCTTTCTTCCAAAATCCTACTAATATTATAAATGCGAAAGTTTGTATGTATGGATGGATGTTTGTTGCTCTTTCACGCTTAAACGGCTGAACGGATTTGAATGAAATTTGGCACGTAGATAGATTATGATCTGGAATAACACATAGGCTACGTTATTTGACTTCACGCGGGCGGAGCTAGTGGGAAATAATAATTAATAAGGCCTGCATAAAATGTATTTCCAAGTGCAGTCATACCTAAAAATTAACAGCGTATCATTTGTATGCAGCTGATCTAATGTCACTTCAGTTCAGGTTCAACACAGACTCTTACAGGAAGACAGCACATACGGTCATGCTATAGGAGTAGAGCCATGAACTACGTCTTTTATACATTATAATGGCTAAGAAGCTAGCAACTAAAATACATAATCCGTCGGGTAACCTGTATGATGGCAGCTTCAAGGGCTGAGTCTTCCCTCGAAGCAAGACCCAAATGGACGCGTTCACCATATCTCGATGGACAGCCACTGCCTCACTTTGACTCTTAATTGCCAAATCGCGACGGTGGTAACATATATTAGAGGTTCAAGAGTCGCACCACCGTCACGAAAACCATATTGATGGTCGCTGTTCATGTCGTGATTTTCCAGGCATACAAGGAGTCGTATTTTCGTCAAACATTTTGACAAGCCCGGTGATGGAATAGTTAGCAAAGCTACTTTAACATCAAGTTCATTTCCCACACAGGACAAATATTTATATATATATATATATATGAACATGTCTGTCAAGTTTTTTTCATCCCTCTTTTCCCTAGGCACTACTGTGTGGTACAACCAGTAGTGCCGTGGGAGATTTAACTTTCCCGTGATTTTACCATTATATTGAGAATGGCTCAAAAGAGGGTTCAAATTCAAACTGTTGTTTGTTGTTCTGTTATAGGAGACCTAGCGTGAGAAATAAATATGTTTAGTGAAATGTTTGTGTGGAATCCGATTTGCATTTTTCTTTCATGAGCAGACTCCTAGATGATACTGTGCAATGTCGTGAAGATTTGACGATAGCCTAAAAAGTAATGAAACAGCTTTTTTTAATAAAAGAAAATTAAACAGAATTCGTTGAAGTCAATGCTAGTGAGGATATGCGTTTAGGCGTCGACTTCAATAGGCTCCGGAAATCTCGTTGTTTTATTGAGATTTTAGAAATGGAGTTGGCTCAGAGAATTATAGTATGTTCAGAGAATAGAGACTACCCAGCCTTTTCAAGAAGTGCTTTTTCTTTAGTCGTAGAAGCCAGACTGCCAACCGCTTTTCGCGGCGGTAACAAGGACCGCGGTCAAAAGTTTTCCTCGGCAGTTTTAGCGAGAGACTAAAAGGCATGGAATTTGATGGAACCTGCTTTGCTGCTTTATCATACACACATAAGCACACAAAGCAGGTAAGATCAAATTGCATGTAAATTTAACTTTCGCAAAATAATGCCTGAATCTATTAACTATTTAAAAGGCATGGCTCTCAGAAAGATATCTCGCAAGCTACCAATTTTGCCAAAAGGATGTATAAGTAAATATTCAAATTAGTTTATAATATCGGTCTTATAAAAATCTCAGTTCTTATTAAAAATCAGTTGTTCATTTGTTTTCATGCGTTAAAATATCTTTGAACATCATTTTGTGCCTGTGGAAAAATCTAAAGTAATATGTAGTTTCAAATACGGATTCCGTTCGTTCGTACCATCAACGCAACATAACCGTACACGCAATATCAACGATATGTATGGGGTAGTTACAGCAGGAGGAGAATAAATGGTACATTTTTGGTTTGATCAATTTCAGTTTTGGAAATTTTTAACAATATAACCTTACTAAATAAAACTAATAACGCATCAAAGCTTGCCTTATCTTGTTAATAGGTACGCAAATGAGGGTGGAGGAGGGGGATTCTAATTTGTATTGTAACTGGTAATGAAATATCGAGCCTGTATGCTGTCGACAATCAAAAAGAAGCTTTCAGTGAATATAGTGACATGTGCCGACAATGTTCGATAGCTTCTTGAGACCTGGCATAACAAGCACATTTATATTATCATCAGTGAACTTTGTACAAAGGCATAAGGTCTATTGTGTAATAGACAAACTGATAACAACTGAGGGTAGTCAATTGACCTAATCTACTTCTACTTTGCGACAATGCTTGACCACTCACTAACTAGACATGTATAAGATTGTTTCGATTTGAAAAAGATAAGGGCATATTCACTGAAGCGGCGCCAGCGGCGGAAGTACTTTCATTAAATGGTTTCGAAACTTATTGTTTATTGTGTTCATCGTCAGATTGTACTTTATTGACTGACTAGCATCCGCCCGCAACTTCGTTTGCGTAGAATTCGAATCATATATCATTACCCGTTTTCCCGTAGGAATGAAGCATTTTCCCGTAGTAAAAAGTATCCTATGTTCAACAGGGATAATATCGGCTTCTAATGATAAAACAATTTTTCAAATTGGTCCCGTAGTTTTGGAGCCTATTCAATACAAACAAACAATCAAATCTTTCTTCTTTATAATATTAGTATAGATGTGCAAAATAAGCAAAAGATAAGATAATGTTATTTACTATGATAAATAAAATACAATGATGATAGAAATATGAACATTTAATAAATTACAAAACTTATTCTATTCAATTTAAATGTTCATAATAATTATAAGGTAGTAATGAGAAAAATACTGTCAAGAAAAAACTGTTTATCAGCCTTTAAATAGTTTCTAATCTCACACGTCACAGTTGATCAAGAATAATACTAACACTATCCTCATTGATTGAACTATGGTATAATAAAAACCATACCATAAAACAATTTTGTTTAAACTGATTTACTTGCAAGGTTATAATACCTATACATTAATATTTAATAACAACAACTAATGCTAAATAACAACTAGACAAGACTATATAAATAAATTGTGGCAGTTATAACATGAAAAGAGATTATACCTACAAAATTTGAGGTTTAGGCGGTTCCGAATGTTACCAAAAAATGAGCCAATTCATTTAGTGGATACTGTTATAGCGTAATCCACATATAGTTTAAATTTATGCTACAGAGCAGGCAAAATAAATCATAGTTAAATTGTGGGAGATGACTAATACATTGTCATATATTAATTGCTTATATATTATTGGTGCAACAAAATAAAAATTAACATAGTAATTGTAAATTAAAGGTAAAGTATTATTACAATTTGTAAATGTCAAATTTAACTTATTCACGGACACATGGGGGACATGTGAAATTAAAACATCATGGACATTCAAAATTTTAGAAATAATGCTAGGAAAAATGGAATTCCAGTGTTGGCAACATTAACTGCCTAATATAGAAATGATTTATTTTTACTAGTAGTAATATTAAATAGCAAGTAATATTAAATCATGCTTACCACTACCGGTGGTATTAATGGATACTTGGCATAACTAGCATTTTAATATTTTTGTCAAAATTAAGTCTCTAATACAAAGCGAATAAACAGAATGACAATAGTATTGTCTTAGGTTTTCGCGATTGTTACACATTGAAATTAAACTATTTTTAACGGAAGTATCGCGTGTTTTATTTATTTTGTTGAAACCTGACGTTTCGAACGCTTTGCAGCCTGCGACCACGGACGCTGCAAAGCGTTCGAAACGTCAGGTTTCAACAAAATAAATAAAACACGCGATACTTCCGTTAAAAATAGTTTAATTTCAAGAATGACAATAATTGCTATTACACCATACTATAGCCCAACAAGTCAAAGTAGGCAGGGGACCACCCTATCAAGCCATATTATGTCACTGGCTCATCTGCCGTACACCCTCCAAACCAGAATGTCATTAGACCCATGTTTTATGTGGTGTCACTGAGATGTTCCTATAAAATTATAGCCTTCAACAAAAAGTCCTTGCACAAGTTGATTGCTCTGTGTTATCATAATCATTCTTTATTGTATCATGTTGTGATGTTGACAATTACCCTACAAACTTGAGTATCAGTGTGCAAGGCATTTCCTTTGTGGTACTGACAGGCCTGTCTACAAGCTACAAGCTTTGCCATGCCTCATTCCAGAGTGTCACCCTTCCCGCTGAAAGACCAGCGGCACATAGCGGCCGGTGGAACTAGTGACCGTTCTTCCTTTTACTAATCACTACAAGTCTCATGTGAATATGAACATTTGTTTTATAAGGTCAAAATAGCAAATTATTACAATGAAAAACTCTTACAGTGAGAATTGACCATTAGTATATTGTGCATGATTTGCATTGTCACAACCCTGACAGTTGTATTGTATACTTTCATCATGGCACCCCAAACTCTAGTGACCTAATCAATCTAGTTTTTCTACATGGATGGAGCGGGCCTGTACACATATTTTCTATTTGTCATAGATTATAGTAAGTTTTAAAAGTGACAGTTATAGCTTTCTTTTGTTCATTGATCAACAAATACCAAGTTATTCTACAGGAATGTATATAATGGACGTAAATTCATTAAACAAGATTAACAAAAAGCATTTCCTTATAATACTAATAATGATAGTAGAAAAAAGATATGTTAAATACATTATCCGATATTATATTACAGTTGGAAAATGTCATTCATAGAAAGTCTTTTATTTATTCTAAATTTGCCAGTGAACACTTTGTTTGGTCATGCATAATCCAGTCTATATTAACTGTGTCACATTTTAGTTGTGGCCTCTAGGGAGCGCAGGAGTGGCGCACGGGCCATATACTAGAACCTGTCCTTTGATGAATGCATATCGTTGTTTGCGAGGTACTGCAATTCTTGCAACTCCTGGAACTTATCATGATCTCTGATGTGAGCATAATTTGCAGATAAACACATCAAGTAGTGCACTAAACTCAAAATTACAAGTACACACGACACCATTGCCAAAATGAACATAAACTCCGCCTTCTCAACGTAATCCTTACAAAATAGTTTCACTTTATGTGCTTCACATATCCTCATATCTTCTTGTCTAACGCTCGATGGAAACATAAAGTCGAATTGGGTGAAATCGATACATGTCGAAAGCTCGATATTTTTCGGTTTCGAACATAGTTTCCAGAAGATTGTAAAAAGGAATGTAGTTATGACTAAGAATCCGAGTAGTATTATCCAAACAAATGTCAGAATGTATGTGATTATCATGAATATCGCACAAGATATCCTGCCGCCGACACGAGCTCTCCATGCTCTGTATACTCTCTGCCTAGTGGCGCCCGTTGTTAAGCATCCTAAACACAAAAGCATGAAGCCTAGTGCCGCCATACAAGCACTGCCAACAATGAAAATCATTTGCAGAGCTTCAATCCATATGAGGCGGAAATGAAATACTTCATCAAACATAAGGATGGAAAGCGCCGATCCTCTGTACATGGTACCACAAAAGACCCCCACGCCCAAACAACACATGATAGTAGCTATGAGGGTTGCATGTGGCACCCTCGTTAAGCAAGCTTGACATGCTTCACCCATTCTGTTTATCACTTAGTTTTCTATACAAATCACTACACAATGCTTGCAAATTAAATAAAAAAATATTTTGCTGTTAGATTAAAACGATGACAAAGAAAGGTTTACATGTAGATGTATGTAGAATAGATAAAATATTTCTAGGAAGGCAAGAAACTAATAATTTCTTTCTTTGATAGTCAAAATAAATGGTAGGCAAAGGTACTATGAGCATACATCCTTGTCGTAATATTCTCAGTACAGTCAATATGGTATAAAAATATGTAGTCGATTATTAAATTTTTTTGAATATCAACCGATCAGGCTGAAACAGAATGCATTCGATGGGGGAAAATATGTAGACAAAAGGACCTCAAATAATTTTTGTCCACAATTTATCCCCCTGCCCCAATAAATAAAAATTGAGAAAATAATTGAATAATACTGCCGAATAGGCCTGAAAATGTCAACTCGGGGGTTTTAGGTTTGAATGCTGGATGGAGGAAAAATGCTGGATGAACACACGGGGAGTTAATTAGAGAAGGGTGGAAGAGGAATTTGAGAAATATGACAATGGGATCGTAATCAGCGACCCCAAAAACCCCGAGTCCAGCGGCAGTAAAAAGAGACAACCGCATACATCTATAGAATTTAACATGCGAGAGAATGAGATAGAATTTAGAAAGCATTATACAGTATTTATTACAGAGTCCGAGCGTTGTACATGTGTTAGTACCTGTGTGCATGCTATGTGTATTACTAAAATTTTGATTTTTAAGTACGTTATGAAGCCATTTTGACACCCTGTTATAGCCGGAGTGGCATCTGTAGCAGCTGATATAATATTCGTCAAGGGAATTCTTTTCTCATCACACACAAAACTTTTCCAGTGTATTAAATATGGTTTCTCCTTTTGTGTCTATCTCTAAATTTCTAGCAAATAATAGTTCTTGGCATTTTTTTTCATCTTTAATAAACCTCGCATAAGACATTAACAATGCTTCATTACTTGGCAAAGTGGACTCATCCAACTGAATTGAAAATTGACTAGATGATTGCACAATGACTCTTCAATGTCTTCAGCTATTTCATCAATTCATTTTTGCACAGAACTATTGTTCAAAGGAATATATCTGCCGCTGGTTTATAAAGCACAGAAGTTATAACTTCTTTTATTGCCGGCAAAATTAACATTTCTCTGACGGTGGGTGGTTTACCAGTTTGAGCAATTAACAAAGATATATTGTATGAAGCTCGAAGTCCGTCATTGTCTTTCTTAGCAGCTGTCGAAAAAAATTTGATACACTTGGCTTAGTATTATGCTTCTTCTTCAGGTCTTGAAAATAGGCTACATTTTTGTCCTTCTTATCTGGATGCATTTTATTCAAATGATCTTGATGGCTTCATTGCATATTTTATAGCTTCATTGGTATCATATGCACGATTTTCTATTAATTCAATCTTTTATTCGAAAAGTCAAAAAGAGGTTTCAGATTACACAGATGGACGGGTATTTCAATGTTAAATATGTACGTTACTACATACATATGATTGAATTTGATGGCAAAGAGAGGGAATGTTAGCTTTACCCGAGCGACAAATATCTTTTTTTCACTCCTTTTTATATTTGGACTACATACATGTTGTTTGATAGCATAGTGTTTTACTCGTCGTAGGTTAATTTAAAACCAAATATTAATTTCTTTAAATCGTATTATGAAAATACGATATAAAATAGTTTCGTTTCCGATAATATTGTGTTGTATTGAAACTTAACGGAATGTTTATCCGAACGTCTACGAGCCACGTCGGAATGACAGTTGACGCACGCTGTCATAAGTCATACGTTGCCTTTTATTACTTTAATACAAAACTTGTTTCAATGTAATATAGTTTTATATTCTTTGGAATATAATTAAATTATAATAAACAAGATTTTCTCTTGAAGATCATTATGGAAGCTTTATATCACGAAACTAGTCAGCTCTTGCAAGAAACATCAGATTTATTTCTAAAGTTAGATAAGGACCCAGCAAACAGTGAGGAATTTGAGAATGCAATACAAACAAAAATTAATGCAATTAGTGCGTAAGTATGCATAAAATATACATAACTAAGTTTATATGTTAGGTTCTCTAACATAATGTTCATTCAAATTGAAACAGCAGGCAGTTTTTGTTGTCGTAACAACAATATATCAATATATGTTTTGCTGACTATTAATTCCAAATACTAGATATTTTGGACCAATAATACTGAGTGCTAATGAAACTTTTTAATTGTAGTCTTTTCTACAGATTATTAGTATGGTCAGTGCCAATTGAAATATTAGTAGTCATCAATATTTTGCTGAAATATTTTTTATTACATTATGTTACAAATTTAAATAAACTAGATTGTTCATGGATTAAATATTTTTTTTAGTAATTTAGTTGCCATATCTATAAAATAAATTAAATCTTTTACTTCAATATTTTAATGTGTTACTATAGATAGATCTTCTCTAAATGAACAGTAGGGTAACTCTATAGTCTATATCTATTCCACTCTGTCTCAGTAGCTTTAGATTTGTTTTAATCTTGGTGACAGATTGTAAAACAAATACTTGGTGTATTGATAGGCTGCCAACCACTTGCACACATGCTGAACAATTCTCATAAGTAGACTGTACAGCATGCAATAGGTCACCATAAACTCCACACCCCAACATTATGTTCCAGATACTGTTTCATACAACCCTGCCAAAGATATTTCTTTATTTCTTATTTATATAATGTCAGGAGGCATACAAACATAACGCACCTGATGTAAAGTGGTTATCATAGCCTGTGAACTCTAGCAAATATTAAGTAGTGCTCACATTATGCCATCTCTGCTGCTAACACAGTAACTCCTTATGAGTTTACTCTATCTTAAACTATGAATGAATGATATATACTATTTATTGATATATCAAAGTTTCCTAAAATTTATATCTTAGGACTAATATTATATCTTTACAAAATAATGTATGGACACTTTAATATTATCATAAAAGAGTGTTTCATTAGAGTTAATGGTAAAGTAGTTATTACTGCACTTATATACTTTACTGTAGTTTCAACTGCAAGGCTGTACCTCAACTGGTAAGTTAGTTTTGCAGCTGTGAGATATATGTTTTATACATATATAAATATAGGTTTAGCAGTTGAGAAAACCAGCTTCAGTGAAGTCAAAATTAGACCAATTTATATGGGACTCGATCAGGCGCTGATGCCTACTTAATAAAAATCAATTTTCTAAATTGATTCGTAATTTGCAAGGTCACCAGTCAGCTCCTAAAGAGTTGCTGTGTTAGCAGCAGAGGTGACATGACACAAGTGATACTTATTGTATTGCAAGTTTTCATAGGCTATGGTAACCGCTTGCCAATATTGTATAAAACAAAGTAATGATATTTTTCAACATGTGATTAATAAATCTTGAACTAATATCTTTATTTAAATTATGACTTGTAGGACAATATCCATATTTCCAGCGTGTTCACTGAAAAACACGCATAAATGTAATGCTTAATCAAATCCAAAAGTACATTCTAACATTCTTGGGCTTACATATATTTTTCAGATCCCGGGATACCTTTGTACTAAATAGTTTATGATAGATATATAAACCCAAACAGATAGGTATTTTCAGGTTCCTATATGAATTCTATATGTTTGTCTGTGAGTTTATCTGTCGCTTTTTTTCGAATATTCGAATTTTGACTTCAGATTCGGATTCAGCATAAAAAAGTAGAATAGGAGTGTCTAAAAAACCAACCTCCTATCTCTTAAGTAAATTGGTCAAAAGGGGCGACAAATTAAAAAAAATATTTTGAATTGATAATACAATTGCCGAGCCAGGTGTTCCTCTGGCAATGCAAGCTTGCGCATTCTCAACTGGTTCTATTTATAATATTAATGCAGATAGATTAATAAATTTTGTTCATATGACATAGGGATTATCTTTACCTATGAATTCAACAACTTGAATTTGAAAATTTATGTAGTCCCTTTCTATATGTTTCAGAAAATGTGAGAAACTAGATATTTACGTATTTAAGACACCTATTAATCAAAGACCAATGGCGAAGATGAGGGTGGACCAGCTGAAATATGACAATAAACATATACAGGTAATAATAATATCATAGGAATGATATAAACACGAGTGTCGAACAAAATTGTTCGACACTCATTGTACACCGCAATGTAACACTTGTACACCGCATTCATGCTGATGTAAGAAAAAAGGTTGATTTGAAATAGTTTCGGTATTCAAATTAGAAGAGGCATGCTTTGTATGTATGGACATGTAGAAAGAATGATGAAGGTGAATAAGAAACTGAAATGCAATGTGAAAGTGGCCAAGACTCAGCTACCTTGACCAAACTAGGTTATGATTTATCAGAAGGTGATGTTAGGAGCCCTAGAAGCCAGCGAGCGTATGAGAGTGAAGCTTTGAATGTTAAAAAATAGAGTGAGTGAGTGAGCAAGGGATTTGGTGGGAAGTTGTCGAGAGGTAGATATTATTATTAAATATTAGTATAAAATATGATGGATTTACTAATTTACACCTATATAAACAAATTTAGTATAACCTAGTGTTTTTTATCAGCTATTAATTAGATTTATGATTAGACATGGAACTTTCGATAGACTTTTTTTAATGTTACTCTGTATAACGATAGGTAAATAAATGCTTATAACATTATTAGAGATAAATTATTTTTAAATAAAAAAAGATCCATGAACTAAAAAGCGAAAAATAATTGATCACAATTACAATTTTTGGAGTCAGTGCCAGCCGCATAATACCAATTGATAATATCAGTATACTGGCTTTTTGGAAGGTGGTTTTTTTTATTTAAGTGAAACTTCTTTACGCACGCTTGACTTGGGGAGTAAGCTGGTGAATGCGTGACGAGTGCGTTACGAAAAGTGTGATCGGGCGAGGCGAACGGAAGTTGAGAGGGAGATATAAGTTAGTGAAGATAGAAAGAGAGAGTTACGTTTCGTATGTTACTGTAGGGGCGAGAGTGAGGTGCGAGCATACATTTTCTTTCTCTTTTTCTCTCATAGCAAGTTAAGTTTTGTATATCTAAGACACAGGTCTATTGTCTGTATGACACATGGGGCTAAAGAAATTTTACTTCAGTCGTGTGGTCTAAAGAACACTCGTTTTTAGGGTTCCGTACCCAAAGGGTAAAACGGAACCCTATTGCTGAGGCTCCGCTGTCCGTCCGTCCGTCTGTCACCAGGCTGTATCTCATGAACCGTGATAGTTAAATAGTTGAAATTTTCACAGATGATGTATTTCTGTTGCCGCTATAACAACAAATACTAAAAAATAGAATATAATAAATATTTAAGGGGACTCCCATACAACAAACGTGTTTTTTTTTGCCGCTTTTATAGATAATGGTACGGAACCCTTCGTGCGCGAGTCCGACTCGCACTTGGCCTATTTTTTTTCAATAATTTTTATTTTTCTTTTTAGTGGTGTAAGTAAAAAAAAACAGAGATTGAAACGTCTCAAATCAAAACTTTTGCTGAAGTAATCACAAACCAAAACATTATCACTGTATATATATTTTTGTTTTTGTTGATTTTTTCAAAAAGCGCTGAATTAATTTTGATAAAATTTATATGGCACCACCTCTGAAGTATGACTTACCAAGGTATGGCCTACCAAACAAAAAAAGAATCATCAAAATAAATAAATATTTGTCGGACAAATAACACTGCGCCATCTAGCCCCAAAGTAAGCGAAGCTTGTGTTATGGGTACTAGACAACTGATAAACATACGTAAATACATTTTTTTTTGTAAATACATACTTATTATACATAGAAAATACCCAGACCAAGACAAACAGACATGTTCATGCACACAAATGTTTGCAGTCCAATTGAGAACCTCCTCCTTTTTTGATCTCTGTTAAAATATGGTCATGGTTTTGAATAACATGTGAGTTATTTTCTTGCATTGTACATATATTATTATACAGAAAAAAAGAAAAAAAAATGTTATTATTAGGCAGTATCTAGAAGAATCTTTATATCACTATGGTGAAAAGCAAGTGTACGGCTAGCCTGATGGTAAGGCGTTACCGTAGACTATGACACGGCAAAACCAAGAAGATTACTTGTGCGTATAACCAATATCTATGTGGATAATATAGTCGATTATTGTCCTGCCCACAACATCAGTTTACTCATATCTGTAGTGGCTATCGAGTCGGCGTGTATCGAGGCATCGGCCTCCGCAAACAATTTTATGAAAACAGCCATCTTTATTTATATTGCCTAATGACAAGTATGCAGTGTTTATTTGTAAGGAAATATGATGTCCTGGGACATTACTTAGACCAAAACCACACCCGGCCACTGGTGTATATATAAACCTATATTTACCATACGTTAAGTTGATAGAGTACCTTTATTGTCTTCCTCATCGCGATATTATCAATTTTAATGGGTTTAAAACTAATAAGAGAACAAAAGATCTGTAGTTTTTTTTATATTACATTCAGAGTAGCGAATTCAATACATTAAGTATTCTCAGTGCATTGCGGGCGCATCCCGTCGAGTGTAAGCCAGGGAAATACTCTCGGTCTCAAGTAGTTATTTTTGGACATACAATGACTTTGCGAAATTGATAACCTCTAAATGCTCAACTTATTTGGTCGTATTGTGTGACAGTAACTGACGATTGTTAGTCACTTTAGAGGTATATGGAGCTTGCCCAATAGTTGAACATACTATGTGTAGAATTGACACTTTTACTTCGTCTGGAAACATAAAGAACTAGTACGACGTTATTGGTAGAGTATTCGGAAGAGTCGACTTAATACGCGTAGGATCAATGATGACTCCTAAATTTATTTACTGTGAGCATATAAAAGTAATAGGCAATCGTGCCAATAAGAATTTTGACTTTTTAGAACCCTCCTTTATTATTATAAACTATTCTTTAGAATCAATTCAAATATCCAGATTGAGAAGTTGTAAAAGATATTTGCTTGGCTCGTGTACAAATGTAAATAAGAGTACTAACCTTTTTTTTATCCATCTTTTGTAGAAGGTATGTAGATCTTAGTGTTAAAACGCACTAAATTACATGTGACGCACAAATCCTACATCTACACAATAAAGCTGATAATCCAAACTAATTGGTTTTGTTGCTCCTACTAGGATTCATGGTGCTGAGTCTGCGTACACGACCACGCTTAGCACGTTCCGACAGCGCGGGTATTGGCTGTACACGATTAATGAACACAATACCAAGACAATGTCCGAACGCTAATTCGCGAATCGAATAAATACATTCATATACATAACAATACTAAACATATAAACCTTTTTTTGAGTTTATTGTTCAAGGTTAGAGTATCAATAAGATAATTATAATTACTTCAAGCAAATGGGTGTATTGTAATAACGAATGACATGATACTATAATTACATAATTTGTAACAGTAATAACCCAAAATTAGTTGAAGGCGCTTGTTTTCTAGTCATTTCTATTTTACTAAATATGTATGTATGTATATCTTCACGCCAGATCCCTTGCAGGGTAAGCAGAGATAACCTAGCTCCATAAGACGCGGTCCTTACTAAATAAACCCCGATTTATCCACTTCAAGAAAAAAGGCTGCCATTAATACCACACCACAAATGTTTACTATCTCTATTTAAAACTAATATGAACCCTGTCAGCACATGAAATATGAAAAAAATAGAACTTGGAATTCATATAGAAATATACAGTTTTTTTCTTTTTACTTCTGCTATTCCATAAAATTAGATGTTTAAAGAAATATGTATACTTTATACCCATCGTTTTATGTTGGTCGCTTTAAGACCATTTGCGATAAATTGCGTAGTATAAATTCCATACGGACGAAAATCAGTTTATTATAAACGTTGTTATTAATAATACAATTTACATTTCAGGCTTCATTGACAAACTCTCAAATCAAACGTAGACGGCGAGAGCAAGAAGCGTTAGATAGGGAGCAACTATTGAATCGAAGATTCGGCAGTGACCACACAGAAATAACTGTGGATTACTTAGGGCAAGAGCGGAATTCGTTGCAAAACTCACATAGAAATGTTGACGAAATGATACATACAGGTTTGTGGTATTCGTAGATTTCTTATTTATTTGTTTTAGGAAGATTTACATATCAATGTATGTATGCATGCATAAAGTTAAACTACTGTCTAATATTTTTTTTTTTGATGTCGGGAGGCATACAAGCATACGGCCCACCTGGTGTAAAGCGGTCACCGTAGCCTATGAATGCTTGCAATACATGATCACTCGCACGATGCCACCGCTGCTGCTAATACAGCAACTCCTTAGGAGCTTACTGGTGACTTTACTGACACGCAGGAACATAACAACCCTCCATCCGGTGGTACTTCCCTAGAGGGGCTGCTTTCATGCGATCTACGTCTCCTAAAACACCCAAACCAAGCCAAACAGCCATGTTCATGCCCATAAATGTTTGTCCTGTGTGGGAATCGAATCAACGAGCGTTGGTGTCAAAATAATGTATCAGCGCGTTTCGCCACCGCGTCACCGAGCTCGTCAAAATAAAAATAAAGGTCATCAAAATTTGAGAAGCTCGAAATGTGTGTTTGCATTTTGTCGACTTAACGATGGAATGCAGATGGTTGGCATCAAATAGTATGCTGTTAAAGCTACCACAACTTAGGCAACTAGTTCTGTCTGTAGTTAGTTAACTCGAAGGGTACGTTTGCCAGAGGACGCGATCTAAGTTTGAGTTGGCGATTAACGTTATTTAAGAGAGTAGTGATTCTGGACCGTCAAAGTTTCCAGTGGCAATTTGCATAAACCAATGTTACCTATGTTACGTCATGCTTCAAGCGGTAAGAATTGATATCGTTTGCGCCTTGTTAATCCAAATAAATCCAATATGTCAACAATAGTTTCTTAATGTATTCAATACGGTTCTTTTAAACTGCATAATGGGCACTCAATATTTGAGATACATATTCTAAATGACGGACGTGAGCGCAATATAATATTTTAATTGTTCTTCTACATACGGAAAAATGCTGATGTTCACATAATGAACTCAAACGCTTTTTTTGTCTTCCGAACTATGCCATCTATATGTTTGTCGAAAATATGTTTACTGTTATTAATAACACCAAAGTTATTTATTTATATACTCTCTTAATATTTTCGTTTAACAGTTAGTTAGTTAACAGCCTATGTCAATAATAGATAATTTGTGAGTAAATGTTACGCACAAACTGTAACTGTATTGTGATTACAGTATGTTTGAAACCGTAGTAGGATTTCTTGCAAGTCAAGGACTTTTTACTATAGCAGTCATGACAAACAGATACCTTTATTCTTTAAATCTTATAAGCCACATCTTGTTCTTGTTCATATCCAATTGTGTTTATTCTATTTAGATGGGTGTAAGAGGGTTACCACCAACTCATAATAACTAGAGCCAAAATAAAACTAACCTGTACGCGTCACATCCTACGGGACGCAGTCACATCCGCAGTGCGGAAATATTATCGCACCGCGCCTGACTGTACCCACTTTTTGTGCGACAGGTTACATACAAACACTAATGTTACAAAATATTTCGTCCTGGATCGCTGCTTCTTTCCCGCTCCTGTGGGGTTTAGCTTGAAATATGACAATATAAAATAGTTACATATAACTATTTGAATTTTATTTTCTATACAATACACAAAACATATAACTACATTATTTTGTTTTACGTACGCCACTACGCGCTTATGTATAATTTTGCGTAAGAAAATTTTTATCATGTTATAAAAATTATTATTGTTTGGTATTTAATTGTGATAATAAAGTATTATATTGGATGTTTCATATAATTTATAATATCAGTGAAATATTTGATACGCTATTCATTCTCTTTTAAGTTAGGTAAGCGAAAGAGGAGCCCAAATCGCAACTGCAACACAGATAAAAGACTACACAGTGTCCTGTCAGTGTTGTCAGTGTCAGTGACGCTGCCATGTTGACCCGCAAGTAACTTCTTCACGCTTCGTTTGAAGGATGCCATATTGTAGGAAGGAGGGAACACATGTGCAGGCAAGGCGTTCCACTTTTTAATGGTACAACAAAGATAGAAGTTGCCGAACTTTTTGGTACGCGAAGAAATGTTCTCGACAGTGGAACAATGACATCGCAAGCCTGCACGTGTGGTTTTATTACGGAAGGGAGAGGGTGGGATAAGGGAAAACAGTTCTTCAGAGCACTCACCATGGTAATGGCGGTAGAATACGCTTAGCGAGCCAATGTCCCTACGGAGTTGAAGAGGTTCTAGGTTTTTGGTGACCTCTTCGTCGTCGATTATGCGGTTAACCCGTCGCTGTAATCTATCGAGAGCCTCGAGAAGATATTGTGCGGAGCCATCTCAGAGATGCGAGCAATACTCCACGCAGGCCCGAACTTGAGTCTTATAAAGCAGACAAAAGTGGTCCGGCGTGAAGAACCAGCGCACCCTATTCAGGACTCCGAGTTTTCTTGAAGCTGTTGAGATGAGGCTCTTGATGTAATTACGCTGGTTAAGGTCGCAACGAATATCCATACCTAGCAAATTTAGGCTATTTCGCATACTGAGGGACGCGCCCTGAAGACTGGGAGTGGGAAGGAATGGTATTTATTAAATACTACAATGTTCAAGAAAGTTAATATTTTATTGCAAAACCATTAACAAATAAATGCAAAGAAAATGTAGAGAGACATTAAATTATTTATGTAAAGATAAAGTTAAATAATATTTACCTCATATTAGATTCTGCAAAATGCTTGGCTCAAGTGAGAATCCTATTATCGTAATAGTAACCAGCCTACATCCTTCTCCGGGCCCACATTATCTCCACAAAATTTCATTACGATCCGTGCAGCGTTTTAGCCGCAAATAGTAATTATATGTTAATAAGTTACATATTTTTATTTATGAAGTAAATTTTCTCATTTGTTGCAACTGACTAAGGTATATAACACATCGTGATACTTTTCTGGTGATAACTAATGATGGTAAATATTTTAGATGTCAAATTAAGGACACTTGTACTGTTTGACGACGACTTGTTAGTTAAACTCCCTCTTATGACATTGACATTACATATTAGGTACATTTGATGTTAATGACATAAGAATGAATAAAATTAATACATAAAAAGACATGGATTTTTTATGTAAATAAAATCGTCGATGAAGCCTATCTGTCTATAACTTCACGCTAAATCTTGCTTGTGGGGTAGGCAGAGAGAACCGAGCGCCACGTGATTCGGTCCTTACACACCTTACTCGCTTCTAATAATAATATTCACAGCTCTTCTCATGCTCATGATATCACTTTCTGATAAAACACGATCAATTTGTTTATGACGGGTAAGTCTTCTGCTCTACATCCTTCACATTCGCGTTGTATTTCGTAATTCTTTTTTCCAGCCGAACCACTGGAACAGGCTCTTGTTATTTTAATACCGATACTCTCTTTCAAACCAACTCTGTTTTTTACGTCATCATTGTGAACGTAGTTACACCAAAAATCGCTACGCTCACCTCTCCACTGCGTTTATCCTACTTACATACTCTCTCTCTGCCATATCCAACTCTCGCTTATATAAATTAGCGTTGGAACCAGCCTTGCGTTTTGTATAGCGCGTGCTATGCTTTCCGGCTCAACTTTTACTGCCAAGAAGTTTTCCCAACGTTCCATTCATACTATTCCCAGCAGTCATTCGTGTTTCCACATCAGCAGTGTATCTTCAATACCTGCTGAAAGCGCATCCAAAATATACAATTTCATCCACTTGTTTTAACACTTCATCATAACCTGTAATTCTAATATTAGTTCTGGTTTTCTCTCTTTCAAATACCATTCATTATCTTTGTTTTCTTTGCATTCATTAGCAAGTCCTTCTCCATACAATAGTTCGTGAGTGTTCGTGTACTGTGTGTCCCTATCTCGGCAAGGTCATCATCCTTTCTTATGCCTTCATCGGATGCGAACAATGTGGAGTGAGCTTCAGACTTACTCCTCAGTGTCAATGTCCAAGGCATAGTCATACATTTCCTCAAAATATTCACACCACCGCGCTAACAATTCCTTAATGGTAGCAAGAATGACGTAAGTTTTTTGTCAGTGTTTTGTGCACAAAATAACGTTTTCAAAGAGAATGACTAAATAAATAAGTTTGTTTCTTGTTCAGAAAAAATGTGCATATTTTTTTGTGCTCAGTATCCTTAGCTTTTAGAATCTAGATTAGTTGTACTAAACTTTTATAATAACTTGCCATAGGAACGTTGATAAATTATTTTTTTTAAACCGTGTCAAAGTTTATTTAAAGTTAAATTTTATCAAAATTGCTAGAAAAATGTATATTTTATTTTTATTAAAACTTTAGATATTTTCGTTTTATTTGGAATTATCATGAACAACAAGCAATGTTACTTAACTTCGCTAATAAAAAATAACAGATATTTATAAATTTGTAATAATTGTGCCTAAAAGTATAGTATAGTGTATCAAACTTCATAGCTTTTAAAAAAATATATTTCAATTCAAATTTCATACCCTTAAAAAAATTTGCTATTTCCCTGGGTAGTCCTAAATTTGTCCACTTCTTGGTGCACCCTTAACGTTGAATGACACGACGTATATTACAAATTTGAAAAATTGGTTAAAACTTTACTACACATTATGTATTTTGCGTTTTCAAAACCTGTTTAAATTTACCTCAAAATCGTACACGCACGACTGTCATGGCGTCTCGAATGACGTCAAGCCGTGTCAAACAGTCAATCTGTGTATGACAGTTGTTAGTTTTCTCTCAGTAAAAATGAAATCCTCATGGTAAAAGTGCTGTATAGTGTCCCAAAGTAAAAACACATCTATAAAAACATTAAATAAAATATTTTTCATTTATACAACGTCGGGAGGATAGATTAAGTATCGCTCGTGCGATGCTACCTCTGCTGCAAATACAGCAACTCCTCAGTAGTTTACCTCACTCACTCGTAGGAACATAAGAACCTTTTAGCGAGTTTCTTATGTGGCTGCGGCTTCCTGTGAGGTGAAGGTACTTTCTCAGATGGGTAGCTTAGATGCGTACTATCTCTCTTAAAAATAAATAAATAAAAATAAATATTGTCGGACAAATTACACAGCGCCACCTAGCCCCAAAGTAAGCGAAGCTTGTTTTATGGGTACTAGACAACTGATAAACATACGTAAATACATTTTTTTTTTGTAAATATATACTTATTATACATAGAAAATACCCAGACCAATACAAACAGACATGTTCATGCACACAAATGTTTGTACTGTGTGGGAATCGAACCTACGAGCGTTGGTGTCAAAGTAGCGTAACAGCGCGTTTCACCACTGCACCACCGAGCTCGTCGAAAACATCCAGACTAAATCCAACAGTCATGTGCATGCACACAAATGTTTGTCTTGTGTGGCGATATAACCCACGAGCCTTGGTGTCCAAGTATTATTATTGAAATATGTTCCAAACAATGCACAAATAAGGCAAAATGGATAAAACCTGCAAGTAGGATGATGCTTAGTTTAATCAGTTCAGTTATGTATGCGTAAATTTTAGCTAAATTGTCGCTGTTTACTTTAGTTAAACTTTTTTAGGAAGTACTGTAACCGACATGACAAAAATTCGTAAAATCCAAAAAATATAAATTATCCTGTTGTTTATGAAAATGTTAACTACGACGTTTTGCATGGCGCGACGTAACACTTTCTGATCGTCACTGTCATGTGACTGAATGGTTAATTTTGATGAATTTGTTCCTAAAAAAAATGTTACTTTTGTTTTTTTATAATAAATCATTATGTTTTTGTAATCTACGTATTATTATTAGAAACTTTAATCCAGCTGAATTATAATGAGGCGACAGAAGCCTATTGTAAAATGATAATCGAGATTAGTTTTTCTTCCGGCAAATTTATTAATTAGACGGAATGGATCTCTTTTATCTTAAATTAGATCTAGCAAAAACTCCCGAGGGATTTTCATTTCAACTTCAATGTGTTTTAGAAATAAACTTAAGCTCGACCTAAGTTGGACTTAGATAACGAAGTTGTTTCTGGTTTTCGAGATGCTGTAGTTGTAGGAGTTAGGTATCGCAATGGTCGATAGTTTTTGTACTGCAATTGATCATAACCGTTTCATATAAGGCTGGCCGTTTACTTTTTTAAATATAAATGCTTAAGTTAGATCTAAACTTAATATATTAAGCCATACTGAAAGCGGACTTAAACCTATTTAAACCCGACCTAAACCTGTTTTAACTCCACGCAAATCTTATCTAAACCCTATCTAAATCTGACTTAACTCAAGTAATTCAATGCTAACTCAAACCTAGCTCACAACATAGCGCAAAGTTAGCACAAAGATTCATTCAATCTATACATAAATAAAATTGAAGTTTCTGTCTGTGATTTCAAAATAAAGCCCTTATCTTAAGCACATATTGTTATTTTCACGTTACCAAAGCCTAAGCATGCATTTTTAACTTTTTGTATGTCTGTCTGTCTGTTTGTTAATCCGGGCTAATCTTCGAAATGGCTGAACCGATTTTGATGGGACTTTCACTGGTAGGCAAAGGACTGTTCAGAGCAGAATATAGGCTACTTTTTATCCCGTAAATATTTAGGGTTCCTGCGTAAAACATGAAAAACTGTTAATAAATATAAATAAATTGAAGTGTCTGTCTGTGATTTCAAAATAAAGCCTTTATCTTAAGCACATATTGTTATTTTCACGTTACCAAAGCCTAAGCATGCATTTTTAACTTTTCTGTCTGTCTGTCCGTCTGTCTGTCCGACAATTAGGGGGAAATATCAGTAACTTTGCGATTTTATTTTTATTATTATTTTCACAGAATACGTATTTTTTGTGACATAAAATAACTACGCATTTTGTATGTAATTTAAATAATATAAATAAACGTTGCCTCCTGTATAGGTCAATAAATAGATGGCACTGTATAAAAGTTGAATCGTGAAATCTATATTATATAAAAGGAGAAGCTGACTGACTGACATATCAACGCAGGGCCTAATAAGGGTTAGAAACTTGAAATTTAGTCAAAGTCAAAGTCAAAGTCAAAATCTTTTTATTCCGTAAAAATGGCTACATTTGTTTGGAATCGTCACAATTTTTTTCCCTACCGTGCAGTTCATGACTAGGTGAGCACTGATAAAAATACTGCCAAAAAACTCAGGCATCCCTCTTTTGGTATCCAAACAAATTTACATAATTTATTAATTACATTATAATTGGATCGACTCAATCCCAGGCATTTTTATCATTAATATAGTCAGATACTTTATAATATGCCCTGCTACACAATTTGGCTTTAATAGTAGTTTTAAACTTGTTTATTGACAATTCTCTTATATTGCTGGGAAGTTTGTTATAGAACCGTATACATTGCCCCATAAAAGAATTACTTATTTTGTGGAGACGGCTTGCATGTAACACAAGATTATGCTTATATCTAGTATTTATGTTATGAGTATCACTCTTTTTACAAAATGAGTCTATGTTTTTATGGACATACAAAAGATTTTCATAGATATATTGCGATGCGACTGTTAGAATATTTATTTCTTTGAATTTTTCTCTAAGGCTCTCACGGGGACCAAGTTTGTAGATAGCTCTTATGGCTCTCTTTTGCAATAAAAAGATGGTGTTAATGTCCGCGGAGTTACCCCAAAGAAGAATTCCGTATGACATAATACTATGAAAGTAGCTGAAATAAACTATTCTAGCCGTATCAACATCAGTGAGCCGTCTAATAGTTTTCACTGCATAGGCTGCAGAACTTAGTTTTCCTGATAATTTTTCAATTTGTGGGCCCCATTGTAGTTTGGAGTCAATTGTTATACCCAAGAACACAGTTGTCTCCACTGGGGCTAAATTAGTTCCATTAACATGTACATTGGTAGTCACCTGTCTTACATTAGGTGTTGAGAACTTAATTACTTTAGTCTTTTTATCATTTAAAAGCAGATTATTAACATTAAACCAATGCATAACTTTAGAGAGAGCATCGTTAACTTCGTCATAATTGTGTTGCCTTGTTGAATCGGTACAGAAATGAAGGAATATTGGATCGAATTATGATATGTGACGAAAATTGGATTCTTTACGATAATTGTAAGCGAAAAATGCAATGGCTAAACCCACGTCACGCCGCAACAGTGCCATAAAGCAAAGCTTACTAATAAAAAGGTAATGGTAACTGCGTTGTGGTCTCTTCATGGCGTTATTCACTATAGCTTTCTCAGGTCTGGTAAGAAATAACAGGAAATGTTTACTGTGCCGAACTTCGAACAATGATGGTGAAACTGGCAATGAAACAGCATCGACTCGTGAATCGATTTTCACCATTATTGCTCCATGTTAACGCAAGACCTCACACTGCACGAGAAGTCGTGTAACTCTACAGATGCAGTTAAAAACCATACATCATTCTTCGTACTCACCAGACCTTGCTCCACCTGCCTACCATTTTTTTCGTAATTTGTACTATTTACTACGCGGTAAAAATTTTTCTTCCCAGGAGGCAGTACAACATGCTTTCACAGAGTTTGTCAAATCTAGATCCCCAGAGTTATATTGCAAAGGCATAAATAAACTGACGATTAGATGGCAGCAATATATAGATAATGAGTGTAAATATTTTGAATAAATAGATATGTTACATCTTAAAAAAAAGAAAAACGAGTTTTAATCTTTCAGTACAAATCAGCGATTTCATACTTTAACACCAATATTAACCACGTCACGTAAACATAAAAAATAAGCAAATTGTTATGTATGATGTTTATAAGTTCTCCGTGCTAGACGTTATTTTGGTAAAAGTTCCTTGACAAAGCTTTTAGCAGCGTCAGAAAATAAAGCTAAGGGTTTTTGACATTTCGAATAAACACCACTCAAGATTACTCTACACATGATGGCAATGTAGGTCACACGTCTTTCCAAATATAATTTCCTGGACGTGTGGGTTTTCTCACGATGTTTTCCTTCACCGCGGAGCGATTCGAACCGGGCACCAGTTGGTCATTAGGCTGGTTCCTTATGCACTGGGCTATCACTGCCCAATAAGTTTCGGTAAAGCAATAAACTCAAATTTTGGTCATATTTGGTGTATTTAAAGTACAGCAACCCTGGGAGTTACTCTTACGTTAATTTTTATTCTGCATGTTAAAAAGATGACTAGTTCATCTGGTGCACCCTAACACTTTGTTAGGTAGGCAAATATCTTTCAGAAATAATTGGATTGGAATAATTGTACATGGCCTGTGATGGTGTTCGATTTTCACTCACTCAGGTCACTCCTATAATCAAAATATTTCAATACATACATACATACATATAATCACGCCTCTATCCCGTAGGGGTAGGCAGACCACTTCTTTCCACTTGCTACGATCCTTACATACTTGTTTCGCTTCGTCCACTCTCGATTATTCCCTTCATACATGCTCTTCGGTTTAGGGTACTCTTGACCTGGCCTTTTTTCAGGACGTCCCTGATTTGATCTCGAAACGTCCGCCTAGGTCTACCCCTTCCAACACTTTCACTCACACTCGCCTTATACACTTTTTTTTGTCAATCGTTCTTCATTCATTCTCTCGATATGGCCAAACCATCTCAGCATACCTTTCTCAATTTTTGTCACTACATCTTCTTTCAGACCACAACGTTTCCTTATCTCACTATTTCTTATCCTGTCACTCAGTTTAACTCCTATCATACTTCTTAACGCTCTCATCTCAACCGCATTTATTCTGCTTTCATGTTTCTTCTGCCATACCCAACTTTCACTTCCGTACATGAGTGTCGGAACCAACACCCCCCCCATGCATAGCCAAACGAGCCTTGTTAGACACCTTCCGACTCCACCAGGTCATAAAGGAGTGCAAAGCTCCTTTCACCATGTTCCCTGCATTCACTCTTCTTTCAATATCACTCTCGCACTTTCCATCTCTTGTAAACTTTGAACCCAGATACACAAACTCATTCACCTGTTCAATTTGTTCATCTCCAATCACGATATTGCAGTCTGTCACTGCCTCATCTCTTTCAAACACCATCACTTTCGTCTTCTTTACATTCATTTTCATTCCCTTTCTAACAAAAGCTCCACTCATAGCAGTCACCATCTCCTGCAACTCCTCGGCCGAAGACGCAAGTAATACTTGGTCATCAGCATAGAGAAAACATTTGACGAGTAACTCATTCATTCTTAACCCATTTTCATTCTCTTTTAAATCTGTCAAACAATTGTCCATGAACAGATTAAATAGCCACGATGAAGCTACACATCCCTGTCTAACACCTTTTTCGATGTTAAACCATTCAGTGTATGCCCCGTTTATCCTTACACAAGCACTAGAATCCCTATAAAGAGATTGCAATGCTCGTATGAGGATACTGCTCACACCGTTCACGGACAATGCTGACCACAATTCATTCCTCACCACTCTATCATAGGCCTTTTCTAGTTCCACGAACGCGCAATAGACCTTCTTGTTTTTAGCCAAACACTTTTCGGCTATGCACCGCAAGGAAAAGATCTGATCCGTACATCCCATTCCCTTTCTAAATCCCGCTTGTGCATCCCATACTTTTTCGTCTGTTTCATTCACAACCCTTTCAATCAACACTTTCGCATACAATTTACTGACGACGCTGAGAAGGCTTATACCGCGGTAGTTTATGCAGTCCTGCCGTGACCCTCTTCCCTTATACAATGGCACAATTACAGCTTTGCACCAGTCTCCCGGTACTTGCCCATTTCGCCAGCACAAATTGAAAAGGCGGTACAGCTGGCTGGCCACTATGCCCTGTCCAGCCCTCAGCATCTCGACGGTAATCCTGTCATACCCTGCAGCCTTACCTAATCTCATACTTTTCAACGCTTTCACTATTTCATCCATGCTTATCTCACTTTCATCACCATTTATTTTAGTTTCCATGGAAGGTGCCGGATGTTGTACCTGCACTTCCTCTCTTTCAAACAAACTTTCAAAATACTCTTTCCATCTCTTTAACACACATTCTTCTCCTTTTATAATGATCCCATCTTGACTCCTGATTGTACTCAGCTCTGAGGTAGAAGTTTTTCCTGTGGCTGTTTCCATCCATCCATCAAGGATTTCCAGAAAAACTTGATGTTTGACTGGAAATCTTCAGTGAGCCTCCTATCAAAGTCATCATTTCGTTCTTCTTTCTTTCTAGACACAACTTCTTTCGCTGCTGATTTCAATCTTTTATACTTCGCTCTTGCTTCCTTTATCTCGTCATCCGTTGCCTTTTGAACTTTTTGGTTAGCTTTTGTTGCTAACCAATCCAAAATAAAATATTTCAAACAATTCAAAAATTCTTCCGCGAGAGACCAACAGACAACAAACATTGGTACTTCAGCAATGTGAAATTGCACCTACACTTGGGAATTCTTAGTATTTTGTCCAACTATAAATCTGACGTACGTTGTTTCTAATGAACTATATTGAAATTAGGGTACTCCATGGCAGAGAAAATTGCAGCTATTTAACAAATTCCAGTGTTTTTGTAAAGTAAATGGTTTCCAATTGACGAAGAAACAACTGAGAAATTGCAATGTTAACAGCGGGAGTTGATGTTTCTCGAGTATATATTTAGAAAAAAAGTATTTAGGTCTCAGTTAATTAGAACACATAAACAGTGCTTAGATTGGAAACTAGATTTCTCTGTGTAATTCGCCCGGAAATGTATACCTATTAGCTGTTATTGATGGCTATCGATAGCTTACCGTGGTGTTTGGGTTTCCAATTTACGCCGGAACTGTAAATATTTCCGGATTCAAGTCTAAATCTTGATTCGGCATATAAGTTATCATCGTGTAAAATTTCATCTAAATGTGTTAATTACTTTTCGTATAACGCCTGCCAAACGGACCGACAAACAATATTTTTTTATTATGAATTTTAACCTTTACACCTATCCATGTTTGATTCCAGCTATGTTCTCTTACGATTTAAGTGTACACTCGCAGGAAAAAACAATTGTATTTTTATACCGCCAATGCTCAACACTAAAATGAAATATATTCTTGACATGTAGAACGCTTATTGAAAACAGGTTTTGAAGGCAAGTTCATTCTAGTTGCCGTAGCACGGCGTTTGCGTCGTTTTGTTTATCATCACACCAAGATCAGGATGTAATTATGTTATCTAGTCATTAGCATGGTCTTATGAGTATGCTAATGTTTAAGGAATATTGTCGTGGTATTTGACAGTGATGGGTAGATATCAAGATACAATAGATGTTTATTTTCGTGTCCTAAATCTGTTATTGAACTAACTTTTGTAAAAAAATATATAATATACAATAATGATCCAATCAGGAAGTACGATTACAAATAGCCTTTGTGGCATTGAATTAAGTTTTTATACGTGTATATACCTCGTATATATAGTATTGTGTAGTGAATTTGTATAAATCTTTTGTCCATTTTTGTGCCTAAGTTCAATCTATATATATCTTTATATATCCTTTGCGGGGTAGGCAAAGAGATAAACCGCCACTTGACTCGGTCCATATACTACTCACTCACTTCTTTAACATTCGGAGCTCTTTTTATACACGCCCATCGTTATTGAGGCAATCTATCTGTTAATTTATATTTATTTAGTTTATATATTTATAAAAACACTCACCACATCGTGAACTGGTTATTCCGTCGAACACGAATTGAATTTATTTGCACTATATGTTCAAAAAGGATTGGTGTTACTTATATACACAAAACAGGTCGTAATACTGACCGCATCGAACAATGTAAACTTGTTAACTGTTTATGATTATATGACGATATTAACTGTGAAAATAATTGTTAAACACAATATATTTTCTATAAAACATTGAGTGTCGATATTATTTGTAACTGCGCGGCGTCAACATGTGCTTTTGTGTCGGCGTGCGATTGAGAATAAATCAAAAACACATATAGTGATACATTTGAAATCTGTTGATGTTTGCTTCCTTAATTTTCTTCCTACAAGTTTGTATACGACTCGGTTAGGTGCATGGTCAAGTATATAAACTTGTTATGCTAATAAATTGACGAGTTAATATTTATATTGGTATTTACGTTCTATAAATATGTTTAACAATAAAACAAGAAACTTTTTTCTTTTGTTGACTTGCCCCGGTTTTATAGATTGTTAACATGTAATGACATGTAATTAAGAAGGCTTATTATAAGTATAGTAAAACCATAAAGACAATTATATATATATTTTTATGTCGGTTGTATTTGGGTGTGTAAGCATGGTGCGCAGTTCTAAATCAATACTTTCTATATGCCTTTGTTTGTAATACCCATGTGCGTGTTTAAATTATTATAGAAGTCTCTTAGTATCGATCGATTCTTTTTATATTACGTCAGAAGGCATAGAAGCATACGGCCCACCTGATGTAAAGTGGTTACCGTAGCCTATGAACGCTTGCAATACCTACGGGATTGCCACGCGTTGCCACCCCTGCTGTTACCACAGCAACTCCTTAAGAGCTTACTGGTAACGTCATTCGCTCGTAGGAACACAACAACTCTCCAGGGAGTTGTTATTTGGCTGCGATTTTCTGTGTGTTGGTGGTACCTTTTCTCTTCACCCAAAATGTTCATGTGTTTTTCCTGTGTGGGAATCGAACTCAAGAGCCTTGGTGTTCAATTAGCATTGCTAACCATTTCGCCACCGAGCTTGTCAGTATTCCTGAATAGTTGAAGTATTCGTCGCTATAAAAATTCAAGCTTATTAGTATCCAACTAACAACACCACACCATGATATTGATCTTGTACTCACAACTTTTTAATACACGATACCGAAATCGTATGATTCTTCCGAGACTCCTTAGAAAAAATAAAATTGTTTTTTTTTCACATTCATAAAAAGAATTTATAAAATCATTTAATAAATAATGTAGATATAAATAAAAGTTAATAAATAATCATTTTATTTACATCTACATTAATTAGTAAATCATTATATACCAATATTGTGATTTGATTTAACGAACTTTAGAATGTTTCTTTTTTTACTTTAAAATGTCAACCAATTCTCCGAATAATTAGCAATGCTATTACGTCACATTTTGATGAGCCGGTTCTAAAGTGGTTAGCAATGTATTGTCTTAGGTTTTCGCGATTGTTACACATTGAATTAAACAATTTTTAACGGAAGTATCGCGTGTTTTATTTATTTTGTTGAACCTGACGTTTCGAACGCTTTGCAGCGTCCGTAGTCGCAGGAAGACTAAGGTGCTATTTGTCTTACATTAGTTATTCAATTATTACATCTACCGACATGGATGGATTAATTATATATGTTTCGATTCACACAAAAATCGCTCACAGTGTCCGAACAATTTTTAGATCTTTGGGTTTGGGACTTGATTATTTTTAGGACTGGATCCCAAGCAGGTGGTACTTGCCAACCATCTTTCCCTATTGAAATTGGGGTGTTTTCTTATTTCAATAGCCTCGCGCAACATTCTCGGCATGTAGCGATTCTCCTTGGCGAGGATTTGTGGTTTGTGGTTAGCAATGGCCCCTGGAACACCTAAAAATTAGAGCTTGATGGCGTTGTTGAACACGCAGGTTAAGCGAGGCCACTCGCAGCCTGTCTATGGATGTGTTTGGAGTTCACGTTTAACCGTCAGTCCTGGCTGTTGTCGATAGCCACGTGACCTGTCAGAACCCGTTATATACGATTTCCCATACATTTCGCGGTCGTATTCGACCACCCGGGTTTCGAACAGTGGCTTAACAACTTAAGCGTATATGTGTGCATCAGAGCAGCCCGACTGGGGAAGTATCTCCACCTAACAGGGCACCGCAGCCAAATAACAACTCCGTGGAAGGTTGTTGTGTTCTTGCGAGTGAATGAGGTTACCAGTAAGCTTCTAAGAAGTTGCTGTGTTATAAGCAGGGTTGGCAGCGCGCGAGTGATACTTCATGTATTACAAGCGTTCATAGGCTACGGTAACCGCTTTATATTAAGTGGGCCGTATAAAAAAATGACAATTACTTTATACCGTGCTCTATAACCGACCATTCGCCATATTATGTCTTCGCGGCAAGTCTATAATATTCTTCCACCCGCGACTTCAAATTTATTGAATTTTATAGAATAAACAAGTATATATTTACATTTTGAACAAATTTATAAAATTATTGACATTTCTTGTATTCGATGTTAAATTTATGCGTCAACAGGATTTGTCGTTGCCAGATTTTGTATAAGGCGTGTGTTTTTTTTATTTGACGAGGGGCATAAGGAATTTTAATTACGCTCAATATCTTATTGCACTGAAATTAAAATGAAAATATATCTTAAGTCGTCGTAAGATTACAAGGCGGGCGACGTTTTATCTTCAGATAAAATATTATAGATTGTATGTGCGACGAACTTTACTTAGTGGTAATTATTGTAGGTATCAAGAAACGAAGACTCAGCATACGGCACTGAATATATGAATATAATTTAAATATATATGTTTAACAGCTCGCTTGCCAAACTTATTTGAATTACATTAATAATTCAAGTAGTAATTTCTATATTTCTATAGATTTATGGCTATTATTATTATTCTTCAGTTGCTGTATACGTATGAGAGTCAACGTACAATAGGTCGCGGTCGTATTCATTGTATATTTTTACCATTATTTAACCAATTAATCCATTCACCCAGTATGAAAATTTTGAAGTCGTATTATCTATCTATAACTTCAGAACCATGTGGACTGTGTAAATCCCTTGTGGGGTAAGCAGAACCGAGCACCACATGACTCGGTCCTTACACGCTTCACTCGCTTCTTAGACATTAAAATAGTATTGTGTATCTATTAAATAAAACATGGAAATGTATACTCGTTTATCTCCCGATGTTGTATAAAAAATGTATGTAAATCTACTTAGACAACTGCTTTTGTCTAGACTTGTTTATAATTAAAAAGGTAATTGTGTAGGTTTATAGTAATTATACCTTGAAGCTATATAGTCAATTACTAGACACTTGATCTATGGCCACGTGATAAAAATAGAGGACACATTTTAAATGCCGGTTGCACCTAGTGATGTTAATGAATACCTACCGTAAAATTACGATGCAAAAATGCGCGCCATTCTCTTATTTAGTACTCAGATGTCATGATATGTTTTAAAATCTACATAAAGACGACTTTCTTAGGTGTATGACTAAATGCTAGTTACAGTCCAGTCGCAAATGAATGCTCTTTCTTTTTGACTGGGACCTTGCGTTCAAAAAAATAAGATACACTTTCAAGAAAATAGTACCTCGAAAATACTACTTTTATACAGCAAGCGTACAACAATAAATAGCATTGGTTTAGAAGTTATTACACGTAGGTTGTGGTCATCCACTACATCAACCCTTACTCATCCCACTGCAGGGATACGGGTCTCCCTTCAACCGAAGGGGTTTAGAGCATATTCCACGCTGCTCAAATGCGGATTGGCAGAGATCAGTGTTTTCAAGCCACTGACTTAGCCGACCCACGTCTTAAGGCGACACATCGAAAAATTAGACCAACTTTCATCGAATAGTATAGGCTAATGACTAAACTGACGGATCTAAGATTTTAATATAAATAACTTCATTTCTTTATCTTGAATTTGCTTGCTCAAATACGCGATTGTGTAAAATTGATTCGATAATAATTACTTTCGAAAACACCTCCTGAAATTCATTATTTTTGAAATTACAGCGAAGTTGTTCTGTTTATACGCTTCAAAATTACTTAAATCTATTAGTAATATCTATGTTTATAATATGGTTGCTGCATATTTTGATAAGTGAAACATGAAATTTTTTAAAAATATTTTAAGTTTCTGACAATTTCTAAGCGATCACATTCGTCTTGGGTGCTACGTGTTTTCGACCTTATTGTGCGGTAATGAGGATTATAAACGCGTTGACTAACTACATCCAGCCAGTCCGGCTGCAGCCCGCTTCGAGGTGAGACCTATGTCGACTGTCTGCTCGAGCTCGCTCCATTTACATCGCGACACCGAAGTTTTTATAATTAATAGTTGTAAATATTCAATATTATAGTATTTAGCGTAAGTGTATTATTATTAGATATAAGTAGTACATAATATTATAGGTTTATATATATTTATTATACTGTTGTAATAATGGGGAACACTAAAAAGAAAATATATAGAATAAAAATACAAAGAAAATGTTCGTAGAACCGCCATTCTAACCGCCAGGCGAACAAGACAAGGTATTTTTTTTTTTTAATTATTATATTCATTAAACATATTATAATAACATTGTGTAGACATATTTCTAGTTTTTAGAACAGTTCCTAGGTATGGTTGGCCCAAGCTATTTAATTCCTCTTCAAACTTTTTTTTAATTTTGCTTACTTAATAACTCTATATAAAACTGCATTAATTAAATAAGAGTTATTTTTTGCAGGAATAAACAGTAACATTTGATAATTGGTATACATTATCCACAGGCTGACCGCGTACCTATATAGGACGTCAAACTCCTATTATGTCCATTATAATCTGACCGAACTCCGACTTAGAAGTTGTACGTCGGTGGAGGTCAGGTTACGTTGGAAATTTATACCAATAAGGTTCGCGCTCTCAGCACATAGCAACCAGTGGAGACTCTTTATTTCTTTGTATTAAAATAAAAACTTATAAAATAGGATATTTTTGCTGTTTTGTTTTTTAGGAGAAGCTTACTAAATAAACATATTCCACTAGAAGAATCACTACTCGATTTATATGCTACTTTAACGTAAGTGTCATACGGGACGACAAACTCATAGTAACCATTATAAGCTCACCGAACTCCGACTTAGACATTGTACGTAGGTGAAGGTTAGTTTACGTTGGAAATTTATCCAATCAGAAGATAGAAAACCAGTGTTTTTTTTTTTTTTTTGTATTAAAATAATTACTAGTAAAATAGTATATTTTGATAGTTTTTAAAAAAACTCGGTATGTTTCATGTTAAAGAAGCGAGCGAGGTGTGTAAGTACCGAGTCATGTGGCGCTCACGAGGGATTTAGCGTGAAGATATAGATAGATAGTATACTTATACCCATGGTACTCGTGAAAACAAATAATATTTACTATGAACCAACACTGAAAACACATAAAAATCATCTATTCTATACATTGTGGTTAGTATTGAACTATTGTACGGATTAGATTTATTTTGCAACATCAGAGATGGTCCTGGTTCTTTCTTCTTGAGAGTTTAATAAATAACAAGGAAACGTACAACAATACAAAACACAGAGTATACATAAGTAAAATACAATAAATGTCATTATACTGAAGTTAAAGTTATGAAAAAGCAAGAAAATCTTTTGTCACGTGTTTTTTTTAAATATGAATAGATTATAAAATCTATTTGTATATATGTATATTAGGGTGTCCCTTATTTTTCAAAGTTTTTATTTTCTAACGCATATGTCTTAGTTTTGTTCATTTGCTTTTAAAACACTCGGAAATTAATTTTTAACTTATTTGGATTACGATAATCCGTGCCGAATTACATCGAAACATGTTCATACAAGTTGCGCGGCAGTGCCGCACGTACTCGCGGTATTCATTTGTTCAAATTCAAAGTCAAAATCTTTTTATTCCGTAAAAATGGCTACATTTGTTTGGAATCGTCACATTTTTTTTCCCTACCGTGCAGTTTATGACTAGGTGAGCACTGATAAAAATACTGCCAAAAAACTCAGGCATCCCTCTTTTGGTATCCAAAACAAATTTACATATTTTGTTAATTACATTATAATTGGATCGACTCACTCCCAGGCATTTTTATCATTAATATAGTCAGATACTTTATAATATGCCCTGCTACACAATTTGGCTTTAATAGTAGTTTTAAATTTGTTTATTGACAAATCTCTTATATTGCTGGGAAGTTTGTTATAGAACCGTATACATTGCCCCATAAAATAATTACTTGTTTTGTGGAGACGGCTTGCATATAACACAAGATTATGCTTATATCTAGTATTTATGCTATGAGTATCACTCTTTTTACAAAATGAGTCTATGTTTTTATGGACATACAAAAGATTTTCATAGATATATTGCGATGCGACTGTTAAAATATTTATTTCTTTGAATTTTTCTCTAAGGCTCTCCCGGGGACCAAGTTTGTAGATAGCTCTTATGGCTCTCTTTTGCAATAAAAAGATGGTGTTAATATCCGCGGAGTTACCCCAAAGAAGAATTCCATATGACATAATACTATGAAAGTAGCTGAAATAAACTATTCTAGCCGTATCAATATCAGTGAGCCGTCTAATAGTTTTCACTGCATAAGCTGCAGAACTTAGTTTTCCTGATAATTTTTCAATTTGTGGGCCCCTTTGTAGTCTGGAGTCAATTGTTATACCCAAGAGCACAGTTGTCTCCACAGAGGCTAAATTAGTTCCATTAACATGTACATTGGTAGCCACCTGCCTTACATTAGGTGTTGAGAACTTAATTACTTTAGTCTTTTTATCATTTAAAAGCAGATTATTAACACTAAACCATAATAACTCTAGAGAGAGCATCGTTAACTTCGTCATAATTACCTAACCGTCTATTAATTTTGAATGTCAGTTATTCTCGTGATTAATACGTAATGTTTTAACTTTTATAAGATGGCAGTGGAATTGAGAAGCAATAAATCAAGTATTTTCTTAGTTGGAGACGTAAATTATCAAATAATAGGCGCAAAATTACCGTCTATCAAGTTCTTCCTGTACTTTTTTATAAAATTCGCGAAGTTAAATTGACTGTTAGTGAAAGCGCATACCTAGTCATTCGAGAGTGTATTATATTTAGGGAAAAAGCTAGGATCCCTACCAGAGCTATACCTGTGTAAAATAACTTGTGAATCTTCACCAGGAGGGAGTTGCAAAAAAATTCCAATTTTCTATTTCAATTTCAATCTAATTCAATCTGATAATTTTATTTCTCTTATTTATTCGAAATAAAAAAATCCTGTGTTTACTCGGTGCTATCAGCCATTATGACACTCGAACATCTATAACTTCAAGCCAAATCCCTTGCGGGGTAGGCAGAGAGAGCCGAGCGCCACGTGACTCGATCCTTACATATCTCACTCGCTTCTTTAACATTCATTGCTCTTCTCATGCACGCACGCCGGTTTCTATGGCTCCTGACATCACCTTCTGATAGAACATGACCAATTTGGTCATGGTAGGTAAGTCTTGGCCTTCCCCGGCTCCTACATCCTTCCACTTTTGCATTGTATATCTGCTTCGTCATTCTTTCATCTTGCATTCTTTCTACATGCCCGAACCATCGGAGCATGCCTCTTCTTATTTTAACACCGACGCTCTCTTTCAGACCAACTCTATTTCTAACATCATCATTACGAATACGGTCTACAAGCCTTACGCCACAAATTTTGCGCAGCGCTTGCATTTCAACCGCGTTTATTCTACTTTCATGCTCTTTCTGCCATACCCAACTCTCGCTTCCATAAGTTAGCGTTGGGACCAACACTGCATTGTGTATAGCGAGTTGTGCCTTCTGGCTCAGGATTTTACTGCCAAGAAGTTTTCCCAACGCTCCATTCACACTATTCCCAGCACTCACTCGTCTTTCCACATCTGCGGTGTACCTTCCATCCCTGCTGAAAGCGCATCCAAGATATATCCATCCAAACTCATCCACTTGTTCCAACACTTCATCATCAATCGTAATCCTTACATTAGTTCTGGATTCTTCTCTTTCAAATACCATTATCTTTGTTTTCTTCGCATTCAGTAGTAAGCCTTTCTCCATACAGTCGTCTTTCATCGCTGTGACCAGTGTTTGCAGTTTAGATGGTGTATCTGCTAACTAAACATATGTGTCCGAATCAACAAATGGCCCGCTTTAGCCTCTCGATAAACAATGTTGTATTATGTAGCTGGTGTTTCATTCTTCTTAAGGGGGATACATGCCGTCCAGTGGCGCCTGAAGGAATAAAATATCGTATCTTAGCGTGGAAGATAAACATTATAAAGTCATGTGTTGCGTGTGTTACAAATACAATAACGTACTTTTACGTCATTAAACCAACAATTGAAATGTTTTGCTTTCGTTGTTATAGGCAATTATTGCCGTTTTTTGGCAATTATTGCCAAAAAAAACGGCCTCTTTTAGCACTTTTGCTTATAACAACGATAGTGGAATATTTTGAGTGTTGGTTTAATGACGTAAAAATACTTTACTATCTTCGTAATAAATGCAACATAAGATTTCATAATGTTTATCTTCTATGCTATAATATGTTTTTTTATTCAATGAGGGCGCCACTGGACGAGACCTAAGTAAGAACAACATAGATACCAAGACATGTTAACTTGTAGAGATATAAACATAAAACGATGTCATTGATTTCTCTTTCAATAAACTTTTAAAAGTGAATACGTTTCTGTAGTTTTTTATTACTATTATTACTATTGTTTTCCGTCTAGCTTAAATAAATATGTTTGGTTCAGTATGTATAAAGCTAAATAATAATTAAATCAATAATTTTTATTAAATATTGATATTATAAATTTTATTTAAGTGTGACGCGACTCTGTAGCTTTTCTGTTCGTTTGCATTGACTATACGTTGACCCCAGGTTACCTATTAGGCGCTAATTTCAAATTTTACAAATCGAGCGTCGAGTGTCAATTGAGGGGCGCGGGGTGATTGGGCGGAGCCATTTTAAAGCTTCACGATCGAGGTGTCGCCTTAACGTGCCCTCCGAAGCACGGAGAAACTCGAGATAGATTAACCCAGCCATAAACAGGCTGACATCGGTTAACCTGCGTGTTCGGTTAGAATGACACGCGCAACGACGCCATCGAGCTCTTCTTGCAGGTTGTGGTCTTAAGTATATTCTGCAGGGAGTTAATTTGTGGGATAATAAATGTTAATTTTTCTTAAACTATTTTTATTAATTAATTTTTATTTATTTTATTCTTCCTAGCGTCGTCCTGTTTCCTAATCTGTTAGGATTGGCGGATTCCGCTACTTAGCCCATCAGACGTTTACTACCTAGTAGGAAAGCCAGATCTTTCTTAGCTTTACACTACTTTCGTCTTTGATATCTATAAATCCTAAAACACGAATTTAGTAGTACATGCCCATACCAAGATTGGAACAGGGGACCAGTTAGTTAATAATAAAGCTGATTCGTTATGCACTCGTTGCTCATTCTCAATTTATAATATTTAATTACAGAGATTACCTATATTTTCATTAAATAATGATGTCTTTTGCTTTCGCTTACAAGAGATGTGTTTACTTATGCGTGCGAGCCCTACCCGCCCTTGGCCGGTTTATTTAACATTTGCAAATGCGGTTACGAATATTCTTCAATGATATTCGCGAATCCGAATACAGAATAATAGTTGAAAGTCACTATTTCTGTCTCTTTGGTCGTGCAGTACTCACAAATTGATGCGTAGTTTTGATGCGGGTTTCGGTACCATTTAGAGGATTTCTTACGGAAGGTTTTTAAGTATTGCGGTCATGTTCCAGAAGTGTGCTTGTCGCGACATCTATAGCCGTAAATCCAAGAGCGCGTATGAAAAGAGCTATGAATGCTAAAGAAATGAGTGAGAAGTGCAAGTGTCCGACTGTCTCTGCCTACTCCGCAAGCGATTTGGCATGACGTTATAGACAGATAGTTTATAAGTACCGTGCGAATCCACTAACTGGTTTAGAATCAATTTCAAATTGGTGCAATCTTATTACAAAGTTTCTGGTTAGTTTAATAATGGTTATTGTATAAATGGTTACAGGATCAAACATATTGGGTACACTACGAGGCAACCGGGAGACGTTGAAAGGCGCTCACAGAAGACTGATTGACTTGGCCAACACGTTGGGATTGTCGAACGCCACAATCACACTTATCGAACGAAGAGTGTCGCAGGATAAATATGTACTCTTCGGCGGCATGTTTGTGACAATTGCAGTTATTGTCCTTGTAATCATATACTTGACGTAGTTTGGGCATGTATGCTGCCTCAATCTGTCCCCGAAAAAGATATAGTGATTTCGAAGAACCTTCCTTCATCGTTTATTTGTTTGAAGGTTTATTTGGATAATGATACCTAAGTATATAAATTTAAAATGATCAAAAATATTTACAGTGTGACCAATAACGAAGCGGTTAGCGGGCGTCGCTATGTCTTCATTCAGATACTAATTTGTCATTAATTTGATTTAGTTTCAATTTTATTCGTCATCTAACTCGAAGTTGTTAGGCTGCGCGTGGGTGACACTGAAAGTTTTCGGAAAATTATAAACAGGATGCTATCGGAACCTGTTAATACTTTTATTGCTTTTCAGAGTAGTTTCCGCTCCTCTCTAAGCACTATCGCATGCGATGGAACTATTGACTATAGCAGTGCTCCACTCTTCTTTAGGGATATCTTCCATTTCTTTTTTGAACGCAGCAACGACATCTTCAAGGTTCAAAGGGAATTTCTCGCCACGTAGATACTGTAAGGAAGATGAGTCTCTAATTGCACACCTTTAGCAGCACAGCAGTCACATTATCATCAGTGGTCGTTGTAGAAGGACGTCCTTCGCACAAATCATTAGTGACCGTGTTTAGACCACGTTTGACTCATTGTTGGATGGGAGTTATCATGCAATGCCAATCGAAGTCTATTATAACATAGTTGCTGATTAAGTCCGTAACAAAAGTTGTAATAAACTAAAGTCGTAAGAAAAAAAGGGAGCGAAAACTTCATTTAACAATATTAATTTGACGCACAATGGGATTTTTATTATATCGCCGCTAATTTGTATAACAAATGGCATATGAATTCAAAGAAATATCTACAGCTCTCTAGGAGTTCTTTATTCGAAATTTAAATAAATCACCGGCAACTGTTCGTACGGGCCTATTCCAAAAACTTTCAGTGTGTACCCCCATATTGTATAGGGCGCAGCGCCATGTAAGGCGCTTAGATTTTTGAACTGGCGCCATTATATAAAATATATGTATATAGCAATGTACCGGCTAAGACTGATAAGTCTTTTGTTGTATAGTAATGCGTGTGTGTCATGTCGCCTCTATAGACATGCCATGGTAACACATTTTTGTAGGTTTGAGCAGACAGACGGTTTGAATGCTCTTCCTGCACCGCAGCTATCTTACTGCAATCGATACTTTACTTACAAAATTGCGAGCACGTAAAGTTCTTTCGAAGAATTTCTAGCAACGCCGCATTTCGGTGCCTACTAGTATTACATACTGTTATTATTAGACAGCAATAAACCTAATTGACACGGAAACATATCTTTTCTATAAAATGTCTTATGGTTTATTTCTTATATGTTTCCTGTTGTAAATAACGCTCACCGATATATAAATACTTACGATCGTCTAGCTAGGGTATTTTTTAAAGTAAAAGCTCCTGACATTCGTTAAATGTTGTTAAATTTTAATGAAATAAGATATATCTGACATATATTTTAAGAGTTATGCATAAATGTTCAATCCCTGAAAACATACATTGGTGATGGTATTTATTCAGTTGTATTCACTATAGTAGTGCACAAGTGGTGTATTGTTGAATACAACACACTACAGTGACAAATACAAAATCGTAAGTATTGAAGACAGGAGCACTAAATTGGTGTAAGAGTAAACAGAAATATAGCTATGGAGGTAGAAGGAGAATAGGAAGAAGGGAGTTCTCAGGGAAGGGAGATTAAACAACAAAACATACTAGAAGTATGAATCGTGTATCCTTCGGGCAGAGGAGTCACTTTAGTGGAAGCATAATCGATGATAGAAGAGGAGAGAGCGAATGTATGCAAAATTATAGGAAAAAATTGTAGGACTATTAGAAGGAAAGGAAAGTTGGTTAATATTAACGCGCATCACAAACCGAATTTGCGAATTTTACCTTCACATTTTTAATACTACTAAGTGGCAAACAAGCGTACAGACTGATAAGCATTTACCGTAGCCTTCGATAATTAAAGAGGCCTAGGACATTGTTATATCCACTAAGTGACGATAGTATCCACTAAGTGACGATAATCAAGCAAATTGTAACATATTACAATTGACGAAATTCGTAGCGTAAAATAAACAGATTCAAACAGAATACAAAGCCAGTAGCTGTGAAAATTGTTATTTTATTTGCAATTTGATCTAACCTGCTTAGTGTGCTTCTGCAACCAATTAGTTCATGTGAACAAGCGCCGGCCGGCACCCACCTACTACCGTTATTAGGTGCAAAATGCCGTCGCTGCCATAGCTGCTCCGGTAGCCTCTGCCTCGGCTGCTGCAGTCGTCCGCCATCTGGAACAGAAACCGCATGCACCCGCCACCGTTGCTGCCATGATTGCCCAGGTCGTCATTGCGACACGTGTTTCGCCTTTCCGCGAGGCATCCTCAGGCGCTGTAGACGTTAGTCGTTAGAATAATATGCTACATGTGACAAATCCATCGTAGTGTCTTCCCTTATATTGAATTGAGAGTGGGGGTGGATGGAGTGAGTGAAAACATATTTAATAGAGAGGAGTTGCTTAGGTCTGTCTGTTTGTTTAAAAGAGTAATTTTAGATTATTTATTATTTATTTATATCTATATTTAATCATTTATAATTGTTCTCTTATAATTAGTTTCAAACCTTTATCTATTATGTGTAAAGTTTTATATGTTTTATAGTTTTATATGTACCTTCAACTCAATATAAGGTACGACATTAATGAATTTGTCACTTGTGTAGGACTACTTGCAAATGAAACACCAACCTGTACTTTTCACTCTTTAATATCAGTAGTGCTCACAACGTAACTCATCGATCGACTGTCAAACGAATTCCCGCGTACTCTTTATATTGTCTCTCGTTAGTCAATACAGTGTCTTTTATTATACATTAGTTTGTGAATGCATGCTAGTCTTCTAATTACTTCATAATCGTTGTATCCTCAATAAATTAATTCTAATATTAACCACTAAAATAAGGGTTGCTAACACTTGTGGCATGTTTTTCTAACGACTAACATATACAGCGCCTGAGGATGTCTTGTGGAGAGGCGAAACATGTGTCTCAGCGACGACCGGGGCAGCTATGGCAGCAACGGTGGCAGCTGTTCCAGATGACGGGCAATCGTGAGGACGACCGCAGCACCCGAAGTAGAGACTACCGGAGCAGCTATGGTAATGAAAATGGCATGTTTCATCTACTATCAGTAGTGGCGGAAGCACACAAAGCAAGTTAGATCTTTTAGAATGGAATTAATTGTAAATAGACTTTAGCAAAATACCGCCTGAATCTATTAACTTAAATTGTTATTTTATTGGATATGGTAGGTATTATATATTACTTGTACAGCTCAGTGTAGATCATGTTTGACTGTACAAAGTTAGTGTTAAGCTGGACGAGCACTTAGCTGCGCATTGTATTATTGTTATTAAGTTCATTAACTTTTATTACATTCTTAAAATTTATAGAAACTGTACAAAATCAATAAATCTAATACAACGGTACTTTGTAAATACATTTATGAGGCATTGTGTATTCCAAATAATTCCGTCATATTGTTTTGCAGTTTATGTCATTAAATCATGTTCATCATCAATTTAACGTGTAAGATGATTGGTTATTATGTAAATTATTTTATAATGAAATGTTACCTTATAACATATTAAATAATTTATTTTATGTATATTTTCTTTCAATATTGTGATTGTGTCTGGTATCTCATTAGAGTACAGTGCCCGGCGGTAAATATTACACTTCGGCAATCATCGCATTTCCGAATACAAACGAATTCTAATTTCCATGTCCATCAATTATTAGATTTATCAGAATTTGAATTCAGAAATAAATACTTTATTGTTGTTTTGTTTTGATTCCTGCGTGAACTATATAGAACCGTAAAACTACTTCCTTTTTAAATACTATTTACTCCTTTTCAACATGTGTAGTATTATATACATGTACTTACGAAATTTATAAAAATATGAACAAAATAAAATACTTCTTCAACAGATTTCCAAAAAAGAAGAGGTTCTTATGTTTGACAATTAGGTATGCACTATAATGAATATTTATCCAACGACTGTCGAAACTCGAAGTTTACCGAGAGACAATAAGAAAATAGAAGCACTGTAATATAATTTCTAAATATAATTATTTCTATGTTTTTAGGTTGTGAAAAAATAAAATATGCAAAAAGAATAAAAAATATTATGTTTTAATCAGAAAAATTCTCAATTCCTTCCATTTCACTGTATGTGCTCTCATTGAGGTCAATATCACTGTCACTATCAGCCGTATTTATCACTAGTCTTTCAATGTAATCGTCTACACCGTGTTCAATTCTTCGATATTCGTTCTCACATTGTAGATAATTTCATACATATAGTCAAATACTACCTTTATTTTCTTATATATACGAAGAAAAATATCTATAGACGTATAATGTCATGTTTTTTTTGCCTCTCTTAAGTACATAGATTAGATTTTACAATACCAGAATGAATGTTCCTGCACGCTAAAAATATATAGATCTCGGCATTATATTTCGCGATTTCATAGCTGGTCCTATATATATCCACGTACTAGAGGTTTATTAATCATGAGTGACATGACAATAAATAAAATAAGGTATAAAAATTTTGGTAATGATTAGAGATACTGTATAACGTATTCGACGGAGTTATGTATTTTCAATAAACTTATCGATTTCTATTATCATTCTATCATTATCATTTGTTAGCCGGAAGGGTTTCCATTTTATTTTCATCTAAAAGGGTTTTCTAATAACATTGTGATGGGAAAATCGTACGAATATCTGCCAAAAATAACTACAATTATCGGTTCCACAAAATAAAAGGGGACACAAGTACTTCCAAATCCTCATAGACCCGCAGTGGAGGATAGCAGTGGGGTCATGAGTTTGGAATGAAATGTTTGTTTCAGTATTCGAAATAAAATATGTCAGTACCGCTTTAAAATTTTTAAAATTTGTGAAATAAACTCCTTGTGCGGTTTTCCCAAGGGAGTACAGCATGGGGTTCTTCAAGAAAGGCGTAAAGAGGGGTGTTGGAGTCATTGACTACGGTAGGTGCTTACCATCAGGCAGGCTGCTTGTTTTCCACCTTAATGGAATAAAAAAGTAATAAAACAACTCGTATTTATACGTCTCGTACGATTCTTAATATACCTTCTCAATATAATTGATGTCCTCTTGTTTTGGTCTCCAGATAAGGTGTTAATTAATACATGTGTAGTTTTTTACCTGTCAATGGTGCCGTAATGTAAGTACTGAAACTTTACAGCAATACAGAGATATGCAAAAATTCACGACCTCAGAGGAAAAATCCTTTATTCCTTTAATTATAAATACACACGAGTTATATAGAATGACTTCGAAGACTCTCTTTATTCTGGGTCGCAACATGGAAGGCGTGGTTCCACTCTGGGACAGGAGAATGAGACATCTTCGTGTTTTTTCTGAACACATGGGCCTTTGGCTTCTGGTGAAGGATTGACACAGGTGTCCACTGGTGGCAGCGGTAGTAGCGGATAATTGCCATTTCTTGCTGTGGCTGGAGATATTTCAGGCTGGCGTCGGAGTTTCTTTACCTCGTCGTAAGCCTCGGGTGTCAGGCGCATATATTCTGGTACCTATTAGAAGTGATAATATGTAATTGTAGGTGACGAGTGATTTACGTATAACGTTGTCGTTTCAATGTCTAATTAATGCATGTTTTTTTTTAAATACCATCACGCAAGGTGCTAAATTTATTCATGAATAACAACATTTAGTCAGTAATGCTAAAATCAGATATTTCACATATATATATATTTTCATTTGTTGTAAGTATGCACGTAGGTAGCTTATTTTGCACGTACCTACGCATAGACAATAATTACTCAAAATATATTTTTCGGTCAGCAGAAAAATATATTCGGTCTGCAATTATTACAAATTGAAAAGTCAAACAATATGTTACGTTTGTTTTCCGGTTAAGGTTGTCTTAAGATCCACAATAAGAAGAATTGTCAGCTGACCAAAACGTTTGGCGAACCGTTTAAATGATATCCATAAATTTTAAAATTTATATACATTACATTTTACAATAACAAAATTAAAGTTAATTAATGGGGGCATGCTCCGTTGGTTCGGACATGTAAAAAGAATGCAGTAGGAAAGAATTATGAAGCGTCACATTCTGATATGTTTTATCAGAATGTGATGTCAGGAGCCTTAGAAACCGTTGAGCGTGCAGAAGAGCAATTAATGGTAAAGAAGCAAGTGAGGTGTGTTAGGATCGAGTCACGTGACGCTCGGTTCTCTCTGCCTACCCCGCAAGGGATTTGAAGTTATAGATAGATAGAAAATGAATGTACCTCCTCGTTGAAAATACATGAACCATGAATTTATTTCGCGATTTCAGAGCTGGCCTCGTAGTAATATAGGTTATTAATCATAAATAGCTACATTCACCTGTTCCCTTTATGATAGGTAATAAAACAAGCCCAAATATAATAATTATAGATGCTGTATAATGTATTGGATGGAGTATGTATTTTCAATAAAGATATCGATTTTTGATGTATTTATACTTAGTCGCCTCTATCGGACCCGGCTTAGTAATTATTTCAGTCTCATCTCTAAATATTAGGGGTTAAAGAAAATGTGCCCTGTTGCTGACAGATCCGGGGCACCACACCAACGCGGCCGATGGCATTTCGCGGGGTTGTTTAGTGGGTATACCGTCGGACAGCCGACGGGGAGTCCCACACTACCACCGGAGGCCACCCAGGCACCGGTGGTGTGCGTAACGCATTTTTCCCCGCGTCACAAAAATAAATAAATAAAGAAAATGCCGAATTGTACTGAAAAATTAAATCTCATTTTTTTCTAAGATGTAACATAAACATATGTATTTAATCTTTTAAATTTTTTACTGCCTCCTGGGAAGAAATTTTTTTAGCACGTACAAAATTTTCCAAATCACGCAAAAAATGGTACTCAGTTGGAATATGAAATCGAGTACGGATAATGACGTATGGTTTCTAACTGCAGCTCCTGTAGAGTTACAACGGTTTCTCGTGCAGTGTGATGTCTTGCGTTAACATGGAGCAATAATGGTGAAGATCGTTTCACGAGTCAGGGCTGTTTCACTGTCAGTTTTGCAATCACTGTTCGAAGTTCGACAGAATAAACATCTGCTGTTATTGCTTGACCAGACTTGAGGAAGCTGAGGAAGGAAGTGAATAACGCCATGAAGAGACCACCAAACAGTTACCATTGCCTTTTTATTGGTAAGCTTTGCTTTAGGGCACTGTTGCGGCGTTTAACCCGAAAGCCATTGCATTTTTCGCTGACGGTTATCGTAAAGAATCCACTTTTCGTCACATGTCACAATTCGATCCAATATTCCTTCATTTCTGTACCGATCCAACAAGGCAACACAAGTTTCAACACGCGTTTCTTTCTGCAGATCAGTTAAATCATACCCACCCATTTTTCATATTTTTTTATCTTATTGATTTGATGCAAATGAGCTCTGAAGATAACTATCGAGTTACAGGATGAATAGCCGAGGCGAAGGCACACCTGTCTGACACAAATGTTGGTATCAAAGCAGGGCGACAAGCTGCCGTCCACCCGCACACATGCTGTACAATCCTCATACGTGGAATGCACACACCCAGCAAGGAACAGACCCCATATCTGGGCAAAATATTCCAGAGACTCTTTCACACGACCCCATGAAATGCTTTCTCAACGTCCACAAAACTGCAGAAAACCTTCTGGTTCATAGCCAGATGTTTCTTCACGATGATGCAGAGCGAACCAACTTGATCCGTACATCCTCTTAAATAGATACATTATCATAAAAAAGAGGAAAGTGTGGCTGGATTACGTGTCATCTTTGCACCAGAGTGATGGTATGAAAGAGAAGAAGAAATAAATATACCGTCAATGCAAGACTGAAACCAAGGCTTTAGTGACAGAGAAGCGTGAAAGACAAATTATGAATGAGGAAGAGAGACTGGCGAGAAACTTCGAGGCAAATATTAAACTCTATTGGAGAGTGGTAAAGAAGTCTCGAAGTGGTTCGTTTTACAGTTGAGATGATCAAACTAGATGACACCTACGTTAGGGACGCTTTCTGGTTTTCGAGCATATTATGCTGGAGAACCAGAAGGGTCCCGACCGATTGGAGACGCGCAGTCATCGTGCCCTTATATAAATGCAAGGCTTCACGTATGGAGTGTGCTAACTACAGGGCTATCAGCTTAACAGCAAAAGTGTATGGAAAAATCATTGAAAGGAGAATGAGGGTGAAAGCCGATGGAATGCGTTGGGAAGCACAGGGTTTCGAAGTGGCAGAGGATATACGACACACAGTTCTCTTCGTCCTTTTGGATTGAGCGTTGCATGATGGGTGGCGGCCCCCACCGCCGTATACAATTAATCTCGCACCGACGAGGGCAGATGGGTGCAGGGACGCCCTAATCCGCGCGCCTGTGCGGTTTCCATCCAGAATTGCAGTCCACAGTGTTGGATTGGCAAGGTTGCGGAGTACCTACACGCTTCTGGCACCGACCCCAAGAAATAAAGTATTTTATAACTGAATAATAGAAATTTAATAATTATTTTAGAACTAAATAATATAATTTTTTTTTTACGAAATTTAATGAATTTCAATCGCCAAAGGTTATTAGTTTTACTTGTGACAGCGACACCTAGCGGTAGATAGTGTGTGATTCGCAATACAACTTTTTTTTTATACAACGTCGGTAGGCATACAAGCATACGGGTCTACCTGGTTTAAAGCAATTACCGTAGCCTATTAATGCTTGTAACATATATCACACGCGTGATGCCTCCTCTGCTGCTTACAGAGCAACTCCTTGGGGAGTTTACTGGTGACCTTACTCACACGCAGGAACACAACAACCCCTTTAGGGAGTTGTTGTGTTCCACCCCAGACGGGCAATGTTCAAAATGCTTTGATGCGCCCTACCTCTTAAAACATCCAGACCAAGACAAACAGACATGTTCATGCACACAAATGTTTGTTTTGTGTGGGAATCGAACCCACCAGCGTAGGTGTCAAAGTCGCATCTTTTACGACTGAGCCACCGAGCTCGTCAAAGTTGTGCGTACACTTACTAGATGGCGTTTGGTGAAGCGTTTCAAAGCTAGATTAAATGAGTTTAGATTAATTTAAGTACGCATTAGAACACCTTAATTTTAGTAAAACAGGTTAGATCAAATTGCACCTTAATTTGAAATGGGATTTTATATAGCTTGTAATGGATAAACAGTTACAAGACATAACGTTACTTACCTGTTTGCAGTCAACACCATGAGTGCCAAGGTATCCAGGTAATCGTGGTTTATCTGCAGTAATCTCGTCTCCAAAGCCGGCAGTTGCAGTAGTTTGAGCGCTGGGAACAATCTGATAAGGGCACTGGTCTTTGGCGCGCCGTTCTGCTCGCTCCTTGTGCGCCTGCACACATTTAAATAGGATTACAATACAATAGTTTAATTTCATATATTTACCGGTAGCCTGTATGAGGTGCTAAAATTATCGAGGATAACCGCTTCATGTTGGTTTATGACCCTGTTGCTGAGCGAAAGCTTTTCAAGATGATGATCGAGTATCTTCACTGTAAATCATATACATGCGTTATAAACATGGTGGTAACTAGTATGTCAAGTCCACGTACCTACTTAGGATCATTCTTTTTCTCGACCTACACGTGGTTTTTATCATGCGGAAAGGAGACGCCAACAAGAATTGCACGGCGCATCTTTCGGTCTATTACCACAATAACAAACTTATTGGCGATAATAGTCCTGTCTGTGATAATAGATCGAACCTAGTAGAATATGACATTACCGTTCTCAAGAAGTTCTCACTGGCGTCGATGCATACTTGTAGTATCAGAACTCACCATATTCAAGCGCAAGTTGCTAGTGAATAGTCCTAGATAATAGATTATACTTGTGCAAGTACACCCTGTTAGCAAGACAAAAAGCACCGTACCGCTTTTCAGGATATGCTTTTCCGATAGTTATTCGTCATGCTAAGTTCATCCATAATTGTACAGATAAAACCATTGGGTTCCCCAAAGAGATCACCAACTAAAAAGATTTTTATGCTGTTATTGTACCTATACAAGTAGCTATATAGGCAGTTCTATGCCCACGTAGCTACTTGCTATTCCTGCTATTCCACCTGAGATTTGCACAATTTCTCATTCGGCAAGAATAGTGGCGCAAGACCCTCATCGTCTATCATTAGGTACGTCACGTTGCATTCCACTTCCATAGTTAGGGAAATATTCCCTGAGATTTTACACCACACGGTTGTGTAGGTTCTTGGCATTTAAAAGTTTTGATTCTCCACACTTGAATATTCCACACAAGGGATGAACAATCTGATCACATCGGCGATGCATGCGATACATCGTAAAAGTTATTTACAATAATGATATAACAGTTCGCCACAGGCTGCTCTGGGGCAGGCTGCTATTATAATTATTCCTATAATTGGTTAAACTTTTATTGTTGAAGTTGTAGATGCATAACTTAATAAATTATATGTTTAAGAACTGTACGGCATTCTCGGTGCATAAGTCAAACTCGCACTTGACCGCTTTTTTTCTGTTCAATAGCTCATATCGAATATTTTTCTAAGCCGTTAATGCATGTTCATAATACATTTGAACACTTTGAACGTTGTTAGATAAACTTTTTATCTGATTCGGATATCCTGTGTACGAAGCGGATTATATTAATGATGCAGTAGCTAATCAACTTAGAAGCCTTTATGAACAGCGGTCGAGTTTAATACGTTGCACTCCAAATTAAATATAGAAAGGGTCGTGGCGCCGCTGATACTCGTATTTACGTCTGGAAACAGGCGAGATAAACCACATTTCGCTTTATTTGAATTGGATTTGTCTTTTACAAAATATTATCAGCCATTCGAGAATCGATTGAATAATGATATTGAGCATGTTGATTAGCGGTATCGCAGTGATTGTTGCAATGGTATAGGTATGAGCGAGATAGGTATGTGAATAATTCAAAAGGAAAATGCCCATTCATGGTTTCAAGTTGTGCACGGTTAAGAATAATTAACATTAAAAATCAAATCATTGATTTTCACTAAGTCTCTCAAAAAATTAAGCCATAATTTCTCTGAAGAATAAATTACATAAAATTATCTATCTATCTATAACTTCACGCCAAATCCCTTGCGGGGTAGGCAGAGAGAACCGAGCGCCACGTGACTCGATCCTTACATATCTCACTCGCTTCTTTAACATTCATTGCTCTTCTCATGCACGCACGCCGGTTTCTAGGGCTCCTGACATCACCTTCTGATAGAACATGACCAATTTGGTCATGGTAGGTAAGTCTTGGCCTTCCCCGGCTCCTACATCCTTCCACTTTTGCATTGTATATCTGCTTCGTCATTCTTTCATCTTGCATTCTTTCTACATGCCCGAACCATCGGAGCATGCTTCTTCTTATTTTAACACCGACACTCTCTTTCAGACCAACTCTATTTCTAACATCATCATTGCGAATACGGTCTACAAGCCTTACGCCACAAATTTTGCGCAGCGCTCGCATTTCAGCCGCGTTTATTCTACTTTCATGCTCTTTCTGCCATACCCAACTCTTGCTTCCATAAGTTAGCGTTGGGACCAACACTGCATTGTGTATAGCGAGTTGTGCCTTCTGACTCAGGATTTTACTGCCAAGAAGTTTTCCCAACGCTCCATTCACACTATTCCCAGCACTCACTCGTCTTTCCACATCTGCGGTGTACCTTCCATCCCTGCTGAAAGCGCATCCAAGATATACAAACTCATCTACTTGTTCCAACACTTCATCATCAATCGTAATCCTTACATTAGTTCTGGATTCTTCTCTTTCAAATACCATTATCTTTGTTTTCTTCGCATTCAGTAGGAAGCCTTTCTCCATACATTCGTCTTTCATCGTTGTGACCAGTGTTTGCAGTTTAGATGGTGTATCTGCTAATAGCACGGCATCGTCTGCATACATCGTCTGCATACAGCAGACAGTTCACCACTTGGTCACCCATGCGCAATCCCACATTCGTTGACCTTATGCTCTGCAGACAACTATCGAGATACAGGATAAACAGCCTAGCAGATAGCATGAAACCCTGTTTGACACCAATTTTGACATCAAACCAGGGTGACATGCCACCGTCTATCCGCACACATGCTGAGCAATCCTTGTAAGTGGACTGCACAGCACGGAGCAGTGAACCGTCAATCCCATATCTCGGCAATATGTCCCACAGTTCCTTTCGCACAACCCTATCAAAGGCTTTCTCAAGATCCACAAAACCGCAGAAAACCTTCCGGTCTATGGCCAGATGCTTCTCTACGATATTGCGGAGCGAGAAAACTTGATCCGTACATCCCCTTCCATTTCGGAAACCTCCTTGTGCGTCCCACAGCATTTCATCGGATTTCACCCTCATTCTCCTTTCAATCACCTTTCCATATACTTTTGCTGCTAAGCTGATCAAACTGATGGCCCTATAGTTGGCGCAGTCCATGCGTGATCCCTTGCCTTTATACAAGGGCACGATGACTGCGCGTCTCCAGTCCATTGGGACCCTTCCAGTTCTCCAGCATAGGTTGCATAGGTACCAGAAGGCGTCCCGGACGTAAGTGCCATCTAATTTGATCATCTCAGCTGTGATCAGATCAATTCCCGCTGATTTTCCATTTTTCAAGCTTCGTATCGACTATTCGATCTCATCCATAGTTATGCCTTCGTCGGACGCCGTCAACGTGGAGTAAGCATCCGACTCACTCTCATTGCCAGCGTCCGAGGCATACTCATACATTTCCTCAAAATATTCACTCCACCGTTCTAACACTTCCTGAGTGCTCGCAAGAATGACACCAGCTTTAGACTTTATCTTATCCATTCTGGATGCCGACGAACCACTCCGAGACTTCTTTACCTCTCTCCAAAAGAGTTTGGTATTTGCCTCGAAGTTTTTCGTCAACCTCTCTTCCTCATTCATAATTTGTCTCTCACACTTCTCTTTCACTAAAGCCTTGGTTTCATTCTTGCATAGACGATACATTTCTTTCTTCTTTTCTCTCATATTTTCATTTAAAGGCAAAGATGATACGTAATCCAGCCACGCTTTCCTCTTTCTTGCTACGGAGGATTCAACCTCCGCATCCCACCAGGCATCTCCTTTCGCTGTTTTACGTCTCTTTGCGCATCCACAAGCTTCTTTTGCACTATCCACCATACTTTCTTTCAAAACTTTCCAACAATCATCCACATCTGATTTGGAGAGGCTTGCATTTGCAAGTCTCTCACTTACCAGATGCACATACATTCTCCTTACACTTTCATCTTGCAATTTTTCGCTCATTATCCTTTCATGGTCTCCGAAAGGGATACGCACTCGCCAGTGCCTCCACTTCCTAAAAAGGCCCACAAACCGGCTTACCACCAGGTAGTGGTCCGTCTCAAAGGCTCTTGTATCCATTAGAACATTTCAGAGACGTCTATCTATTAAAATCAAATCAATCACACTTTTTTGATCATTCCTTCTCCATGTATTAGTGTGAATATCCTTATGATGAAATAAAGTATTCGACACGAGGAGGCCTCGTTCCATACATAAATCTAGTATTGACTTACCTGCTTCGTTCACTCTCTTATCTCCTCCTATAATCACTCTTTCATTCCCTTCAGCTAAGTCCAGAACATCCCTCACAGACTCCCAAAACTTCTCCAGTTCTTGAGCACACGCTGAGCTTACGGGAGCGTATGCTGCAACCAAAAATACTCGCGTGATGCCCAGTTTAATACGAACCCAGAGAAGTCTAGGCCCTACCAAACAGTAATCTCTTACACCAGTGGCTAAGCGAGAGGAGAGTACGACACCTACACCAGCACTGGCATGATCGTCCCGGTCTACCCCAGACCATAGGGCCATCATTCCACCGGGCAGATCATCGGTGTCGCTCCCCTTGCGCTTAGTCTCTGTCACACATAAAGCATCCAAACGTCTATCATTCATTACGTCTATCAGTTCATTCGTCTTATCATTCAATCCACCTCTCACATTCCACGTGCCTATGCGGCACTCGGCTCCCCTCGTCCCGCCGGAATTGGCGCTGCGTGGTGGGTGGCGGCCTCCACCGCCGCATGCAGCTATATTCGCACCGACGAGGGCGGATCGGTGCGCGTCGCCTACGGGGGTCGCCCTAATCCGCACGTCGGTGCGCTCTTGGTCCAGAATTGCAATCGACTGATTGGCAGGGGTCGCGAACGAGCACGCTTCTGGCACATGACCCCCAAATACATAAAATTAAAAATACTTTAATGTGATAACGTAACAATTTTTGTTTTATACTACGTCGGGAGGTGTACAAGCATACGGCCCACCTGATGTAAAGTGGGTACGGTAGCCTATTAACGCTTGTGATATATTAAGTATCACTCGCGCGATGCCTCCTCTGCCGCTTACACAGCAACTCCTTGGGAGCATACTGGTGATCTCACTCACACGCAGGTACACAACAACCCTCTAGAGAGTTGTTATTTGGCTGCGGTTTTCTGGGAGGTGGAGGTACTTCCCCAGACGGGCTGCTTTAATGCGCCCTACCTCTCTTAAAACATCCAGACCAAGACAAACAGACATGTTCATGCACACAAATGTTTGCCTTATGTGGGAATCGAACCCAGGAGCGATGGTGTCAAAATCGCGTCATTCACGACTGAGCCACCGAGCTCGTCAACACTTTGCGCGGATATGCGTTTCTATCAATGTTTAATGCGTAAGCTATTAATAAAATTGTGGTCTATCAGTTAATGCTATCTAAATCCAAACTCAAAATAAATATTGATTTAACGCATTTATGAGGTATGAAGGTAAAACACGCACTTATATAATATACGCAATATATAGGTGTAATGTTACTAGAAATTATAATACTTTTAAATAGAAAATTGCGTGAACTACTGAAAAAATCTAAAAGTACGCCTTAATACAATGTCTTTTTGTGTTTTGTTGTCGTTTTATCCGGTGATATCCAGAACCCTTTATGTCCGAGTCCGACTTAGACTTGACAGACTATTTTCTATCTTGGTCGATCAATTGATATTTTGTTTATTGCCGCCCATATGATAAATATATACCTACTACTACTGTAGGTGCAATATCTTCAAGTCAAGACACGTGCAGGGTAGGCAGAGATAACCAAGTTCCACGTGATTCGCTAAACCATTAGTAGCACTTTTTATGTACCTATGCTTGCTGGTGTCTTAATCTTGTTGTTAATTAATTAATTGTCTTATCTTCTTTGGATAAAACACGACCAATTTGGTGGTGATAGGTTTAGCCTTCAGCTGTATGGTGATGACACAATAACAATTGGCACGAAACAGAAAGAGCGCGACGCGTAGGTATTAGGCAACATTTAGGCAAATTTCACTAGCTCTAAAAATAATTAGATGCTAAGTCTACATTGCTTTCCTTTCGGTTCATAAGATTTTTGACGTAAATCCATCTTTAAATTTGCTTCCATTGTGTGAGGCAATTTCCAAAACTAATGATAACAAATTCGGGGGATACAGTTTGGTGTTGTAGCTTCGTATCTATTGTTTACATACAAAATTTATCAAATATTTATCATATTTTTATATTTCTGTTTCATATCATAATTTTCTGAGATAATTGTCTGTGAGCAATAGACAGATAAGTTATATTTTTCCTTTCGAAGTGCGGAACCCAAAAAGATGATTAGTTTAGCCTCTAATCTTATATAAAAAAATAATAATATCGGGCGTGCCGTCAATTTTCAATGTATACATCGTTAGTAAATACATTTATATACGAGGACAAATAGGCAAAAAAGACAAAATACTTCCTTATCGTTCCGTACTTTTTGGCTCTTGTTCTCTATATGTCAACCGATTTCCTTTTGTTTTTTGTTCAGCATTGATGAGCTTTAGTGTTATCAAATTGAAATAATGATTGTGGACTCTTTTTGTACATATATTAGACACATAATATTAAACCTTATTTGGGACATGCAGGAGAGGGAAACGAATTTTGAAGGATAATAAATAAAACAAACATTTTGTTGCTTATGTATTCCAATTATAAATAAGTTAAATAATCTAAATATTACTTAACTACAGTGCACGTGATACTTCTACACAAATTATAATAATTAGTGATATTTACTTACTTAAACTTAAAGCTTTAAAGAAATTCTATTACAATATGGAACATATTGTCCAACTCTCAATTAATGCGCTACATTTGTCACTAAAATTATAGTTAAAACACGGTGAAGATAATGCAGAAGCTTCGTACAAACGTCATACCAATGCAACCATACTAAAACATTTTTTCGTGCTACGATATTAACAGGAAGAAAAGAAATAGAGGAAACCAAAACGTTGAGAAAACTTCTTGGCAATAAGAACCTGAGCCAGTAGGCACAGCTCGCTGTACACAACGCGGCGCTGATGCCCACACTAATGTAGGGAAGCGAGAGCCGCGTTCGGCAGAGAAAGCTCGAAGGAAGAAGTCTGCCTACCCCGCAAGCGATTTGGCGTGACGTCATAGATAGATATGGAAATTAATGTAACAAATTACTGATATAAAGACCTGATTCATCGATAATATTACAATTATTCATTATGAAAGTGAGTATGTTTGGTTTATAGTAGGTAGATATACATCATAATTGAGGATAACATCACCTTCAATATTAGCTATTAGTTACTAGGTACAATTTATGATTTAATTAGATACATATACATGTAGTGTATAATCATTCATAATATCTACAAAATGAAGTAAAATAATGATAGCTAATACCATTATAGCTTATACTTAGCTATGGCTCTCTACACGGAGAGGAAATTCGAAAGAGCATATACATTCCGAGCGTGTCTTCTGTACCAGTATAAAGATTTTGAGGTGTGCAAAATGCTTAATTACAAGAAAAAACAACAAGGAATTATTACTATTAACTTCAGTCTCAATGTTTTCATAATTTTTTATCGGTATATTAAAGAGTAAACATTCACAATATTTTAAGTATCTCATAATATTTTTAGATAGATTCAAAATTAAAATATATATATATATAATTTTATGAGACTGGAAAAGAGATTTTTTAGATTACTAATATTATTAAGCTATTCAATATTGAAAATTCGAAATATCAAAAAAGGGCCCAAAGAAATTTCGATATTACATTTTATTTCAAAATCTAAGTAATCATTACATTTAGGTACCTATATACACAAACGGTACCTACCAACTGAATCTTATTATTAAGTCTACTCTGTCTGTCTGTAACAGGGCTGTTAATAGATAGAGTGTGCATTGCTACGGCTGCTACAAAACAAATAAGAAAATATAATTAAGTTAAAATTAAAGGGGTTTGTTTCTACATCGCGTTGAATACTTAACCAGGTTTTTTCATAAGTCTAATAAAGAATTGGATCTGTGGAAATGCATTTCTCCTCCCACTTTTTTTATAATTGTTATTTTAAAGTGATTTGTCTATCTATTTATTTATTATGTGAACGTAGGTGATAGTAAGCTGCGTACATATAATAGAAAATAGATAGTTAGCTCTATTTCTTTATAAAAAATCATCAAAGCAAGGCTAATTAAATAAATTTTAATCTCAATACAATAATAATAAAAACCGGTATTATAAATTTACCCGCGATAATGTCAACTTTATAGACGATAACAATAAAATTAGAATGTCAATTTTAAGTTTAAATAATTATTATTTTATTATATGTTATCACTTTGATATTCAATGACTTCGCTTTATTAATAAATAAATTTAATTCATTTCGCCTGAACATATTTAATAATATTTCTATGACGTCTGATGATAATAACGTAATGTATTTGTCAATTAAAAAATCATAGAGAAACTGTAACAACAGCTGTTTGCACTTTTGAAAGTGCACACTTCTTGTCATCTATCTTCTTAACATCTTCACTGTACCTTAATTTCATTATACTATTTTCATATTATTTTAACAGTATATAATTTTTCACAACCTTGCAATTTCCATTTCCGGTACACTTACCGGATCCTTAAGCTGTTCACAAAAGTCCTGGGATTCGTCGAAGAGTGGGTATTCGCCCTGAGGGTATGTCCTCTTCGACGTTCCAGTTTCACGATGTTCATCCACTGTCGGACCACTGAAGCACACCACTTTCTGATGGTCTTCTCGAGGTGCACCTGATTTAAGTATGCCTTTTAGTGGGACGACGTCGTCGCACGTAGGTTTGCTGTAAGATAAACAATAGACAAAAAGTATATTCTTCTATACGTTTTATTTGAGATTTTCTTCCGCAAACCCCTTACTTGTGAAATGAATTTCTTGCCAAGATTATCCTAAGAGACTACACAACGAGGTTTTTTAAAAAAGGCGTGCAAAAGTTCTTTCATGATCGGCAACGCCCGAACAATCCCCGTTGAGTTACAAGTGTCAGACTACGGTAACTGTTTTTCAGTATCGGTACGTACTAACGTTACACATACGACAATTCGTACGTTTACTTGTCACCTACTTGGTAATAAAAGACATGCGTTAAGGCTTTTGTAAAGGTTTTTTTAATAGAGTTGCTCAAAAAGCGGTGTATTGCAGCGACGTATAGCGTTCGGGATGTGGGCTTTTACATACTCGAGCTTTTTCTTTACCTTTTCCGAACTCGTGTGTTCTCTTTCCCAACTGTCAAAATAATGTCTATTAAAAAGAAAAACCAACCACGAAGTTTTTACTAAAAAAAATTCATAGAAGTTTTTATGATTCATGCAAATATTTCTAAAAAGAAGCTACGCTAAGCTAGGTTAGGTTTCATTTCATTTCATCTCATTAAATTTCATTTTCATTTCATATCAATAAAAAAATTCTACTGAAGACTTGGCTGTATGGGCATAGTTCCCTTTGCCTACCCAGAATGGGTGAAGAAAACAAGAAAATCACTGCTTATATTCTTTCTTTTACGGTTGGCGCCATTTTCCTAGTTAGTTGAGTTTATTGTGTTTTTATTATTTTATGAAATTGCTTCATTTTTTCGCAACTGTATTAAAAATAGTTGTTCAGTACACGTGCGGACTTTCACTTCACTTGTAATGAAATATACTATTACAGGTATTGTTGTTTTCGTATCTTATTAGTAATTGAATGAATGGCGGCATAAATTTTAATATGAAAAACAACGTTTTTTAGGTACCGATAAAACTTTCTAAATAGAACACCTAGCATTCGAATCAATATTAACGAAAACAAGTGCACATTTTTATACCACCCACCCACTTAAATGATAAACATGATCGTGACCTATTTGAAGTGAAGTAACTATACTGTCACTTATTGCTAGCCCTGCCTGCTTAAGGTTTTCTCAACTGGTATGTATGAATGTATATCTTAACGCCAAGTCCTTTGCGGGGTAGGCAGAGAGAACCGAGCGGCGTAAGACGCGGTTCTTACATACTTCACTCGCTTCTGTGACATAGCTCTTTTCATGCACGCTCGCCGGTTCCTGGGGCTTCTGACATCACCTTCTGATAAAATACGACCAATTTGGTCATGGTAGGTTAGTTTTGGTCTTTCTTGGTTCCTACATCCTTCCACTTTTGCATTGTATATCTGTTTTTTACCGTCATTCTTTCGTCCCGCATTCTTTCTACATGTCCGAACCAACGGAGCATGCCCTTTCTAATCTTAACACCAACACTCTCTTTCAGACCAACTCTTTCTCTCACGTCTTCATTACGAACGCGGTCAGCAAGCGTTATGCCACAAATTTTGCGCAATGCTCTCATCTCGACCGCATTTATTCTACTTTCATGCTCTCTCTGCCACACCCAGCTCTCACTTCCATAAGTTAGCGTTGAAATTAGCACCGCATTGTGTACAGCTAGCTGTGCCTTCTGGCTTAGATTTCGGCTGCCTAGAAGTTTAAGCAATGCTCCATTCACCCTATTTCCGGCACTCAATCGTCTCTCCACATCAGCGGTGTACCTTCCATTGCCGCTAAAAGTACTCCCAAGATATACAATCTCATTTACTTGCTCCAACACTGCATCATCAACCATAATTATAGTGTTCGTTCTGGTTGTTTCTCGTTCAAATACCTACGTCTTGGTCCACCATCAGGGCATGGGCAGGGACCGGCAGGGCCATCATGCCACCGGGCAGATCTCCGGTGTCGCTTCCCTTTCGCTTGGTCTCTGACACATACAAAGCATATGGCATCTCACGTTCATTATATCTATCAACTCATTCATCTTATCTTTTAGACCACCTCTCACATATACGACACTCGGCTCTCCTCGACCCACCGGGATGCGACTTCTCAACTGGTAATGTGACAAAATACTAGGAAACTATATCTTCACGTCAAATCCCTTGCTGGGTAAACAGTGAGAACCGAGCGAACAAACGTACACACTGTACTGGATATATAACAGCTATTTATAGTACGATAAATTCATAGTTCATAGAAAACCATAGTAAAATAACAACTGGAGGGTGGTTGCGTTCGTGTGCTTGAGTTAGGTTATCAGTAAAGGCCTAGCGAGTTTTCGTGTTAGCGGCAGGGATGATAAAACATGATCGATATTCTCAGTATTGGAAGCGTTCATAGGCTATGGTAAACACTTTACATCAGGTGAGCCGTATGCTTGTATGCCTCGCGAAGTTGTATAAAAATGGTACCTATTTGAGCACATAGGTCTTGCTCGTAGATTTTCTTTGTGGTTTAAACAAGTATAGGACACGCTCGCCATGATTACGGATAGTATTCATTTCACTTGTTCGTTCATTGCTACACTGCTACTAACACTGCACATTCAGAGCTTCCTGGTGATTCTTACTTGAAGAAATATAATTCCGCACAATTATTTTTTAGTTGCAATCAGGTCAGCGAATTACGTAGTGAGGTATTTCCCCACAGTTGATTACTTACGTTTGTTTATGCAGGTGACATTTGTTTTAGTTGAATGACCTACTAACGTCTCCAAGGTGACCTTGTAGGAACACAATAAATCATAAGTGGGAGCGTAATAACCTACCTCTGTCTAGCAATACGCAGTGAGTCTTCATATGGTATGACGTCCGTGGTAGTTGGTGGGGTAGCCGGTCTAGGCGGAGTAGCGCTGCCTTCGACGACGTTCAGGGCAGTAAGACAACGTTCCATGGCGTCCGGCTCAGCCACCGCCGCTTGGCCAATCTTAGCGAGCTGACTGCGTAGTTCTGCTGCTTGTTCTTCACGGACAGCTTGCTGCAGAATACATTATATTATTTAATAAAAAAAGTTCAATAATTAAGCAAGTTTTTTCATTTACATGAAGTACAAAGCAATTTATATTACAACATTTACTTTGTATACATACGAATATACAAAGTGAGTGATTATATATAGTGCAGCGTATGTTGTTATAAATAATCTCTCGACTGCAGTGCAGCTGTTGCATGGCGGTAATGGAAAATTAAATGAAAATTATTAATTTCGTGATAATTCTTGTGTATTACACGAGATGCGATGGTATATAATAATGTTCTGTAAAGGTGTGAGGGAGCCTGGTGACTTGTAATACAGGAGGGCTACGCCTATCTAGCTCAAGCACCAGTTCTCTCCACTAAAAAGTTCACAACATCCGACTATGTATTATCTTAAGATATATTTTATATGTGGAGAGAAAATAAACGATATTATTATTATTATTATGTATATGTACAACAGTTCAACGCTTGTTGACGATATGTAGTGATACTACGCACACATCTATTGTGGTGACTGAATACCAAGCTCCTTAGTTGCGTTGCGTTGCGTGTAAGTAATTAGGACTAATGAACAGTTGTAATCGTATGTTGTTGTAGTCTTAGATATTAGTTATGTTTCCAATGATGGAATTTGTTAATCTTAGAAAATAATAAAAAGATAATCGTTCGTTTGTACTTGTAGATGAGGATAGCTTTGCCTTTAAAAATGTACATAACAGTCGACACTTGCGTGGAAATGCTTTCGAGTTAAAAATAATATAATAATAGAACGCCCGCTATAATGACAAAACGGTAATGACCAACACTTCGATAAATTAAATAGGTATATAAATATAAAACACAAAAAATGTTTGTACGTATGTCCGTCATAGATTTTGAAACCATTCATCCGATTGTGATGAAACTTCTGGGTTATATTCAACACATTACCGAGTAGGTTTAGACATAAAGAGATAAAACAACTAGTATATAAATGGCTATTTCATAGTTAAATAACACACAAGGTAATAATTGTAGTTGCACAGCAATCGATATGGCGTCGCCGTCGATCATATGAAAGTTGTACTATTTTAAATTGACTATCGAAGTACTCTTGAAATATTACAGAATAGAATTATTTATCCAGGGTTTCTGTTGTTACCTGTAATTCGTCCTTCAAGTTGCCCTCCCTCGTGTGATAGTTGCGCACGTTGTCAATGATCTCCTGCGGGAACTTCTCAGGGTTCGCTCTCATGTACCGATATACAAACAGGTCACAGCCGATGATCTTAAAACGGTGTTTAAAAACTGGCACGATTCCTCCTACAATGAATGTTTACACCATACTTTGATTATTACAGTTTTTTTACCTACCACTCACTTCGCACTGTCCGTCTCGATGTTTTCCTACAAAATAGAGGCATTTTTCTTCACTCGAGCTTACCCATAATAGTTACACTAATGCCATACGATAATTGCCGCCGTGACGTTTGTCTATTCGGTAACAATTATTGCTTTACTTATTTATCAGTCCATATTCCTAATTTGGTCTCTGTTTAACAAGCACTGGAAACATTGACGTACACGACGACGTTTTAGTCAGCGCATAAATTAAGAATTGGAACTTTTGTTTGGTACAAAATTCCATAACACATGTTAAATAAAACATCGAAAATGTATCTCCCATGATCCTTTGCGAGGAACGGAGTTGTGTGTTTATATTAATGCCTGGGTGAAGGTCTGTTTGAAGGTGTAGTGTGCTAAGTACACAGTGTATCGATTGCTTAGTACAGTGACATCAATGGTGAGTAATTTTCAGTTCAATACATTTCTGTTTTATGTTTAGGTCCGCACTGGTATAAATAGACACTTAATTTTATATCATAGGCTTTTATTACATCAAGTTTCTCAGCTATACTAAATAACGTAAGGATTAACTATTAACATAAGCGAGTGCCGTGTGTAAGGATTGCGTCTTATGGCGCTCGGTTCATTCTGCCTACCCCGCAAGGGACCTGGCGTGAATATATACATATATACATACAATAACTATTAACTTACCTATGTAGAATTTCTCCGGAGTGAAATACGTAGGAAAGTTGGGATCGGACTCGGGCGTCTGTAGACGCATTGCTTTCAGGAACTTCCCCCCTGTTATACCAGAGTTACGCTTCGGGATCTCGCCAATTTTGATGGTACCATCTGCTAGGCTGTATGACAACACGAACTGACGATCTTTGTCTTCTGGATGGATCCAGTCCAACTCGCAGAGATATCGTAGGTACTGTAACATATTTTTTATACTACACTTCGAGAGGAAAATCAGGATCTCCTTAATTCCTATATTACGAGAAATTTATCAGCAGTCCCTAAGAAACAAAATTCTATGAAAAATTACTTAGTACTCAAAAAAGCGTTTGATGTGATGATAAAAATGCTTTATTTGTCATTAGGCCCTCGCGAGCACTCAGACACGTCTTACTTTTTTTTTTAAATAATCTTATTGTATCTTATTCAATTCTCTTATTTTACTATTTTTCTTTTTTAATGTGCTAGCATTTCGGAAATGATTATTGGCGAAGAAGAAATGCCGAAAGAAACTTGACAATATACGAGTATGTCTCTTTTAAAATTGACAATTAGATATTACAATATATTCACATCAGCATATTGGTACAATAATGTTATCAAATGGTTAAATTAAAGATTATTAAGGAAAGGTCGTCTGTGCTGAATTATTTCGAGATACCTTTGTCAGTTACATATTTGTCAATTCTATAATAAGCCCGACCGTTTCTTTAATAACAGAGAGTATTTGTAATGTGCTTTTTGAATACATTGTCAGGAAATGACAGAACTGTTTTAGGCAACTTATTATAAAATCGAGTACGATTTACAAGAAAACATCTACCAGTCCTAGCAAGCCGGTGTATAATACACAACTTATTTTTTCCGCTGAAGTTTGTAAACGACTTTAGATTTTTACGGACCTTACATTATGTTTTCATATATTGAGAAGTAACAGTAAGGATATTTATTTCTTTAAACAAGTTCCCTGAGTGATCCTCTGCAACCCAAGTTATAAATGCATCAAAACAATTTTTATGCGTACCGTAATTGTTTTGATGCGTACCATTGTTGCACTTACGAATATGTAAATAACATCATCCACTCGCCGGAACACAACAACCATCCAGAGAGTGTTGAGCTGCAATCTTCTGTAAGATGGAGCTCCCTAAGTGAAAATGGTAATAACTGTGTCCGAGTGCTGTTGGTCCAATTTTTTTTTTGCCACCAAAAGTCAATTTCACGAAAATTGCTCGAAATATGCTCTTGTCACAGTAGGCAACGAGCAAGAGGTTGCTACGATAGCAGCGGGGCTAATAGCGCTCAAGCGATTTTCTTAAGCTAAAAAAGCTAAGCTTTCTTAATATAAAATAGCCGTGTAGGTAATACGAGTCGTATAATATCCTATTCCTTGAGACTAGCAATTCTTGTTCCTGTTGCAATATATATTTTACACAAAGAAAATTATTTTAGTAACATTGGGTCAAATTTTAATTGATTATTAGTATTGCTTTTTTATAGGTTTATACTAAATGGCTATAAAGAAATAAATAAATAATTAGATACAACGTTGAGTAAATAGAAATGTAGCTTGGTGAAAGGACACCCTACCAGAGAGAGTATATCTATCATGGTCACGCTGTAACAGAGATATTCTTGAAAATCATTAAAGAACACGAATGTGAGCAAACTTTAAGCTTACCTGTACATGGTGCACCCACTTTTTGGTTTAACAAAGAAAGACCTAAATTCGAGAATTAAAAAAATGGATACGACGAGTTATTTCGTTTCACGTCCTACCAAAAAAATCCGCTAAATTAAAAAAATGCATGGCGAACCAGGCATTTTTTTAATTTGGCGTCTTTTATACCTATAGATAAACGGGCGAAGACAAAGATTTAACCGAATTTTTTATTTACTTTTTAGGCATATTTTTTGGTTGCCTTGAAATTTGGAAAAGTAGTCGGAAACATGCAAAATTTGTATATGTTTCCTTTAAATTTTCAATAATGATTATGATCTAATTTCGATCATTGAGACGAACACCAATATTGTAAAATGCCAATTACGCCAGGAAGCATACGACAGCGATTCAGGCTGAATCACTCCAAGATCTTAGTGGAAAGTTTAATGATCTCGATGCTGCTTGAGTATAACCATGGCAAGACAAAAATTATGTGTAATATTATTTATTCAAACCTACCTACGTAAAGATTAAAGTAGTTAGTGATTACGGGATATGTAACACAGCTTAGGCGAGGTACTTAAGTACTGTCGAAGACAACAAGGAGTTCGATAGGTGCATCCTAGGTTGGGCAGCATTCGGTGAACTTTGTCACATTCTTAGTGCCCAATTATCTAAATACTTAATGACCAAAGTTTTTAATCAGTATATCCTCCCTTCTTTGGCTTATGGTGCAGAAATATTCATATTTAATGAAAAAGAACCAGTCTACGCCTGACCTACAGATGAAGAGATTACGGCGATTAAGCAAGTGAGCGCGTTGTGCCGTCAACACTTCTAGCTCACGGGAGTGAGTGTGAGAACACCAATATTTATTAAGTCAATTTACATTCATCATTCGTATTAATGTAGTTATTTATGTTTACCTCGCAGGCGTGATAGTTATTATTAGTTTCAAGGTAAAGCATAGTAAGAAATACATCGCTGGGTCCTTACTACTCGTATATATTACATGATGTCGAGTTAGATAAACTTGAACATTAGAAAAATTTAATTTAATAATTAATTTGACTAACCTAACCCAACAAAAATAATGTGTCATTGAAAACAAGTGTATTTTTCTTGAAAGTTTCGGTTTGAGACAGTCATTTTCCCTACAATTAACTAATTGATGTTAGACCATTCAGGTATCTACCTTCCAGTGTAGGTGCGGCTGATGTCAAGCGGGATACCCAATTAGTTTGTACAGTGCACCTTTGATATCAACATCGCAAGGGCGGTCGGATCTTTTCAAGTAAATGTAAATACCTAGTATCTAAGGTATTCCAGACTGTCAGATTAGGTGAACCGTTTGCCTGTTACATAAGCGTATTCCTTAGCCTACAGATGTTTGTACCTTTCTTTTTTGTTTGTAACACAGTTTGTAACATATGGAGTACTGTAGTCACCTCTGGGCGGCGGTACCTGGTTACCAGCTAGGACCTTGTGACTCGGCGTAAAGAGGACATGTGAGAATCGTCGATGATCCTAAACTCACAGACGGTATTGAGCCCTTGAGTTTAAGGAGAGATTTCGCCTGCCTTTGCATGTTCTACCGATTGTACAATGGGTTGTGTTCTGAGGAGTTGTTCGATATGATGCCAACACTTTCGTTTACAATCGCAGACGGCGGGGAGTTCACCCTCACACGCTGGAACCGCAATGGTCGCGAGGTTTTCCCAAGGGACTACAGCATGGGGTTCTTCTTCATTCTTAGAGGGTCGACAACGCACCCCTGGTGTTGCAAATGTTCATAGGCTACGGTAACTGCTTCCCATCAGGCAGGCCCTATGCTTGTTTACCATCTTGTGCTCCTAAGGAGTTGCTGAGTCAGCAGCAGGGGTAGTAAGGCGTGAGCGATACTTTCTGCAAGGGCTACGATAATCGCTTTACACGTTAGGGCCGTATGCTCGTATGCGTATGGTGAAGTTGTGGAATCGACTGTCAGAAGTATTATAGGTTGGCACCGGATCGGTGACTGTTTGGTGTTGCTATATCTGTGAGCGACGGCGATTAAATTTCCATCAGATGACACGAATTTCGTCACAATAATAAAATAACCTATAAAACAAATTTTACAGTGTATTGCACCGAATGTTATTTGACGTTGAAATTATGTGAAACCGCAGGTCTGTTGTGATAATGTGATGCTCGTGTGGTTTCGGTACTTCAGTGCATATTGGTAATGAGAACCATTCCAAATATTAATACATAGAAATTATCTCGAAAATTTTATGAACGCACTAGATTTGAACTTACAAAGTACAATGTGAAAGAGGAAGGATGTAGGAGCTGACGAAGGTTAATTTGTTCGTCCAAATTAATCTTGTTTTACCAGTTTTGTGTCGGGAGACTTAGGAATCGGCGAGCGTGCATGAAAAAAGCTATATGAATGTGAAAGAAGCGAGTGTAAGGACCGAGTCACGTGGCACTCAGTTCTCTCTGAATATGCCGCAAGGGACTTGGAAGATACAGATTTAATATAAATAAAAAGTAAACACATACGTTGTTTTAAAATTTGGCTGTGGTCAGTTATTGTTAAATACTAGAAATGTGCAAAATAAACCTATGGTGTTATCAAACGAATTAGATGCTTATTTTTTCTGAAACTATCATTAGCTATATCAGCATAATAGTTTACGAGACTAAACTAAGTTACTTGTGTCAAATAATTTACGATCTGATGTCAGAGCTCTGAGTTTGCAGCTTCTTCGCGACTCAATTAAAGTTGCAGTACTCCACAAAGAGTCGCTAAGAACAGCCCCGGTGCTCGCGTCTCGTCGACTATCTTTCACTTTCAGATCGTTGCACAATTCATCTTCTATCTGTACGTACTTGTATCGTATAAAACTTTCACTAGACTGAAATTTTGTATATCTTGTGAAAGGACGATATTTTTTTTCACTTTTGTGAATATTTTAAACCATATTTGATGATGACCACCTGGCCACATAATTAAATTACATAATTGATGATCATTTTATTTTGTAGCTACTTTTGGAACTTTTGCTTCTGAACTTGTGCAGTTTCGAAAAGATGTACTTAATATCTTCGAATTCTATGATCAGAATTCGGAACGAATAGCGTAATATAACGTAGCGTGAGAAATAACCAAATTTCTGCTGCTATTAATAATCAAACACATCACGTGATCAGTCGTGCGTGTTGTCACATAATAATTTAAACCGACCAAATACTAAAATTAACTGACAACTAACTTTTTCGCATGGCAATCTGTTTGTAAATATTAACTCGATCGCTGGACTAATTCATAAATGAATGGCAATTAATATTTATTAACATAATATATTTATTTACAGACCTTGTTTGCGTTGAGGTTGTACTTGATGATGTCTTTGTGCGGTGGCTTCGGAGTCAGGCCGAAGCAAGATCCTAGAGTGTCCTCTGGTGCACCTATCCCAATGTGCGGTGGGATACTCTATAAAAGGAAACAATGTCGCAGCAAAAACTCACATCGTAAAAGAATCAAATGCACATGTCAGGAAAACGCACATAACTTCTAGTATTTCATTGTATCTTACTTTAGTTTCGTTTATAGTAGAAATACTATCAATTTATCACCGATCAAATATCACAATAAAATAAAAAATGTCGTGAAAGCATATTGTTTTTAACTCATTATTACTGTACATTAATATAAAATGATGTGGGCAGCGTTCGGGAAACTTCGACACATCTTTTCATCCAAAATACCTCAATGCCCAAAGAGTAAGGATTTCGAACAGTGTGTGTTGCCAGTGATGACATACGGAACTGAGATGTGGCCCTTCACTTCGCTCGTAGTCGTGTATGGGAAAGTTCAAGGTCGCTCAGCGTACATGGAAAGAACTATGCTCGGGGTTTCTCTGCGTGATACAGTAGAACTAAGGTAACCGACATAGCCCATAGGATAAGCTAGCTGATGTGGGCCGGCCACATAGTTTGTAGAATAGACAACCGATGGAGAAGAAAGGTTCTCGAATGCACGCAGTGTGGGATGACCCCCCCCCCCACTAGATGGAGCGACGACCTCAAAAGGTCTGTAGGGAGTCGATGGATGTAGGTGGCACAGGATCGAGACGAGACGCACTCTAGAGGGGAGGTTTATGTTCAGCAGTAGACGAATACAAGTTGACATGATGATGATGATGATACATTAATATAAATTGTGAATTCATTAGATAATTAACATATTAACTTGTTTATTTCCTGAAGTATTTATTATACTTGTTTTGGAATTGTACATATAAAATAAATGTAGTAATGATATATATACCAAGTATTGTGGACGTAATGAATAACAAAATAAATGTTAGTAGTAAGTATTAACCACGGTGTACTGACTTACGTAAATGAAATATATATTATGTGCTGAATATCAAGGAAAATTACCACTTTAATCATGCTTATATAAAAAAAACAATATTGTACAACTTCAAAAAGACTAATATAATATAAAATATTCACAATAAAATAATCGTCAAGGCATATTGTCTGTGCTATAAATGTGAAGCGTAAACTGTGATTAAAATAATTTAATTACTGTAAATTGTTATTTTTTCTCTCATAGATATAAAACCGCTCACATTACGTTAATATGCAGCGTGAAGTCGTTATGAAGTATGTTGTTAATTATTAAAAATATAATCTGTTGATTTTTAAACAGTCTTATGTTTATTAATTAGTTAACTAATTAAATACCGTAACATTAGTTACAAGTGTGAATATAATTAATTTTGATAAAATAAATGTTAGTATTAGTTACTAAACTTGTAACCGCTGTAATGACTTATTTTTCCATTCAATATATGCTACATTTGTTATGTGTTATCTGTGACAACTTTTGTAACTATGACTAACATTTATATTGTCAAAATTCATTCTCAAAATTAGAAACAAATGACCAAACTATTGAAATTAAGTTTTATTATCTAGTAATGATAAATCAATATTAAGTGTAGACGTGATCTCACCTTGGGAAACTCCTTCGTACTCTCGTGACTAACTTGTATACGAGCCGGTTGATCTATGTTTAACATCGCCCTAATGGACAAACATTGAAAACGATTAGACACAGAACACAATATAAAAGCTAATTGCTTTGTTTCAGCGAAGGGAGAACAATGGGACGCAATCAGAGATGAAATCACACGCGAGAAGCTGTGAAAATTTCGCTTTTCAAATTTAATACACAGGCATTACGTCTTTTGCCTTCAAAAACTGTTTTGTATCCTTTGCAGCAGAGGGGCTGTTGTTTAATTGCCTTATTCTACTTAATTTGACTTTAGTAAGTAGTTTAGTGGGTTAGGGAAGCGGTCTAACTCAAGCTATGCTGTCTGTCCGCAGTTTCTTGATTTAAAGTTTCTATCTGTCTATAACTTCACACTAAATCCATTGCGGTGTAAGTAGAGAGAACAGAGTGCCACTGATTCGGATCTTACACGCCTTGCTTCTTTAACTTTCATAGTTCTCCTCATGCCTGTTCGCCGGTTTCTAGGATTCCTAACATCAGCTTCTGATAAAACACGATCAATTTGATCATGGCAGGCATGTTTTGGCCTTCCTCGGTTTTTACATCCTTCTGATTTCGCGTTCTACATATATCTGTTTCGTAATTCTTTCTACATGTCCGAACCAACGGCGCATGTCTCTTCTTATTTTAACATCGACCCTCGTAGGTTCGATTCCCACACAGGGCAAACATTTGTGGGCATGATCATGTCTGTTTGTCTTTTTCTGGTGTTTTTAAGAGATGTAGGGCGCATCAAAGCAGCTTGTTTGGGGAAGTACCTCCGCCCCACTAAAACCGTCATCAGGTAGTCGAATCCTTTACTAATCACTGCATCGATTCTGTTGAACCTCCACGATTGCCAGACTATAAAACTGTATGTATGTATATCTTCACGCCAAGTCCCTTCACTATAAAACTAATACTTGTTTTTATGGTTTCTATTACTCTTTCTTTTTGAATCCAATAATTCTCATTGATACGTTCTCTATATAAGTAAAAAATAAATAATTTGAGAATTATAGGAATATTAGGATTATATTTGTGTAGTAATAGAATTGCGTATAGTAGTAGAAATACGTATACAAAATTATAGCTCCTAATTTCTTGTATCATTAATTTTCCTTTCAAAATTGAAAATAATATAGTTAACAACTTCGCCGCGGAGGGTAGGTTAGGTTTGTTAAGTTTCCTTGTAAAAATCTATTTAATCTATTATAGATTTTAATTATTTGTACTTTTAAATGTTGTCTTTTCATAATATGGGAAACATTTTTTTATAAAATAAAACATCAGCAATAATAGCTGCGGTTAAACGTTGAAATAGAATTTAAAACCATATAAAAAAATAACAATTAAAAAACGGTATTTCAGCAATATGTCAATACTCCCAACATTCAATGTCGATAAATGATAATGTACCTACTATTTGTCCAGGCATTAGCATTGCCGTATAAATAAAACAACACTTACGGACACAATAATTTTATTGCATTATATTTATTTCTGTTTCACTACTTTCGCGAAATACTCCTATTTGGACTTATCGGTACGCAAAATGGAGAAGCTTCTCCAAAGAGCTTTCTCACTGATGACCAGCCAGCGGGCACAAGGTCCGTGGTTGGGTAGCAGTACGGTTAATCAGAACTGCAACTGATGTTAATTGCTATTTTGGCTTATTAAATTTATATTATGCAATGAATTCATTGCTAACATGGAATATTGGAAAATCGTTTATATTATATCGTTGATATTCGAATATACGGTGTGAACAATAGATAGGCATAATATATAGGATGTAACAGTATATAAACTTTATTGTTTTTCAACCAATTGGGGAAAGTGCTCAAAATTCTAAAATACTCTATTGGTGCGTCTGGCTTAAAAATGTCATAACGGTAGTCTACTTTGAATGGCAGCTAGAAGTACAAGTGTATGGAATCACTGTATGCCATGAGATGGGATGCTTAGTTAAGCGGATATGTGTAGAGTGATATCGTCCGTAAGTAACTTATAAATCGTATGCTCATAAAAAGTAGGCAGGGTCCCATTAATAGTTTGCATGCAAAGTGGGTCGGTGTTCGGTCTCGACACGCGGAGTCGCACCAGGATCAATAAAAGGTAGGCGGGAACAAGAATCTCTTCCATGAAAGAAATACTATACTACAATACTAGCAGTTGCGTCTTCATGACGACATGGCCTCACTGAAATCAGTTAAAATGTATGCATGTCACGAAAAAGATGTCAAAGGCAGCTTATGGATAAAATTAGAACGACACCAGATACCACGAATACTATAATTATTTTTCGGATTGGAATGATCTATTGGCTGGCGTCCCCCAGGGTGGTATTTCGTCTCCTCGGATGTTCTCTTCTTTCATAAATTTTCTATCATTCTCGCTTAATTGCTCTTACCACTTTTACGCTGACGATTTGCAAATTTATGCTCAGACCTCTGTCGATACATTGAATACCGCTATAAGACAAATAAATACAGATCTCAGCAGAATTAATACCTGGTCCAAAAGTTATGGAATTCCCGTGAATCCCACTAAGTGTCAAGCAATTATTATAGGCAGCTCACGTCAAATTGCAAGACTGGACGCTAATTCGTTATCTGCCGTCATGCTTAACGACTCGATTATCCCCTTCAGCACCAGCGTTAAAAATCTTGGTCTCCATATCGACTGTACGTTTAGCTGGACTAATCAACTAGTAGAAATTAGTCGTAAAATCATATCAGCATTACGATTTTTAAACCGATACCGATAGAAATTTTCTCACTATTGCTACTAAAGTAACCCTTGTGCAATCCCTCATCCTGCCCGTAATCGATTATGATGATGTGTGTTATCCTGATCGCAATGCAGATCTGCTTGTAAAGCTGGACCGGTTAATTACGAGTAATAATGCCATCCGATTTACATTTTGTCTTCGTAAATTTGACCATATTTCTTCCTACCGGTCTAAGCTTGGATGGCTACCTATTCGTCAGCGTCGAAATCTGAGGTTACTTTGTACTCTCTACTCTATTCTTTCAAACTCTCATTCTCCAGAATACTTGAAATGCAAATTTCAGTATCTCTGTGACTCTCATAATCTCCCACTACGTTCCTACAATTCTCTCTTACTCTCCATCCCTCTTTTACTCTCAGGCTTCATGTCCAACTCCTTCACTCGGCAATCAATTCAACTCTGGAATGCGTTACCAGTTTCTATTAAGAAATCGTGCAGCAAATTTGTCTTCAAACTGAAGGTACAACAACATCTTTTTGAAAGCTCGAAAAGGCAGTAAGACCGTCATCATTATTTATATATTTCTATTATTTGAATATAAGTTGTAACAATTATGTATGTCTAATACGTTTGTATGTATCGTATAATTTATATGTATGTATGTATATGTATTGTAAGTATATATGTATTTAATGTATGTATATACGTAGGTCACACTATAAGTTTTACGTAACTTAAAAAAACAACATGTTATAACCAAAATATTATGTTTATTGCTTTTCAAAATACTCTCCTTTACATTTTAAACATTTTTTTCATGCGATCGAACCATTTTTTAAAACAGGAGGACCACAGATCTGAATGCATGTTTTCTATGTGCTGATTGAACGCTATTGATGCCTCTTCGGAGTTGGTAAAAGTGAAACCTCTCATCAAATCTTTGATTTTGGGGAAAATACAGAAATCACAGGATGCTAGGTCGGGGCTATGCGTAGGATGGGTAACGAGTTGTACTTTTTCGGAAGTTAAAAATGACTTTGTTTTGTTGGCCGTGTGTGAAGAAGCGTTGTCATGATGTAGGAGAACGCGGCTTTTTGGTCGTCTTTCGCGAACTTTTTCTAACACCCTGGGTAAACAAATGGTAGAATACCACTCGGCATTAACACTCTTTTGATCTTCAAGTGGAATTGTGCAGATGGGACCCGTAGCTGAGAAAAAAAACGCGATCATTTTTTTACCAACGTTTCTCGCCTGCCTCACTTTTGTTGGCCTGTTCTCATTTTGAAACACCCATTCACAAGATTGCTGTTTTTTTCGGGTTCAAAACAATAAATCCACGTTTCGTCTCCTGTGACAATGTCATAAATAGCATTAGAATGTCCGTGGTTGTACTTCAGTAGCATCTGTGAGCATCATTTCACGCTTCTGCTCCGCTGTCAGTTCACGAGGGATCCAACGACAACAAAGTTTCCGAACTTTCAATTCTTCGTGTAAGATTTTCTAAATTTGGCTCATACCAATCCCCAATAGTTCTCGAATTATCTCATAGGTAATCCGCGGGTTTTCTTCAATTAGCCGCTTAACAGTAGCCACATTATTTACGTTCACGGCAGTTGAAGGCCGCCCTTCACGAAATTCGTCATGTAAAGAAACTCGACCTCTCTCAAATTCAGCAAACCATCGCCTCACGGTGCTCAAAGAAGGTGCTTCTCTCCCAAAAGCATTTTGAAGATGAGCAGCACAGTCTTGCGGAGAGAGAGAACTTTTAAAATCATAAAAAATCATCGCTCTAAAATCTTTTCGACTCAATTCCATTTTCGTTGCGTACGTAGAACTTTGATGTGTGATAAAAAACAATTGACAAATGATTTCCCGCCAATTGTTTTTTTTTTATTACTAAGTAGGTTGCAACGATTCAAAAAATATAACATTCGAAATTCAAATAGTTCCGATTAGCTAGAAGTGCAAAACTTTTAGTGTGCCCCATGTATATATAATGTTAAACAGCAATACGCAGGTCGACTGGTAGAGAATGCAACTAGCATTAAGTCCGTCTATTGTACCAAAATATAAGTGGTCAATAAAGTTTTAAATAATTAAAAATTTCTTTCGATTTCCTGCCGTTTTACAAATTTCTTTAATTTTTATTATCAAATTACAATATGGAATGGGATGTTAAAAAATAGGATTACAGTGATTGCATTGCACAAAGGGGGTATGGAGCCGTCGGTCATATTCAAGAGACTTTAAAAGCTTGGTATAGCCGTATGTTCATATATCGTACTATCGACAGATATACCAACATTTCCTCTGTTGAAGACCATAAAAGATCGAGGCGACCGCGTGCTGTTAGAACTACAAAGGCTGTTAACACTGTTTAAGCAAGAATTCGCCGAAACCTCATTCGAAACCATAAAATCTTATCGCGAAAAATTAAAATTCCCGCTAGGATTTTGTCGCGTATAATAAAACAAGACCTGAAGCTCGGCGCTTATCGTCAATATACAGGACATGCCCTAAATCAATCCCTACAGTTGAAAAGAGCGAATCGATCAAACTGCCTTCTATCTCGATACGCAGGTGAAAGGCACAGAAATATCCTCTTTACTAAAATTTGGAAAAAGAATTATGAATAGCACTACAACAAGTAAAATGACAAAGTGCACACAGTTAAAGAAGCTAAAGAAGCCACCCAAGCCCAAGTAGTCGAAAAGGTACAATGTGGTCATCTTCCTGCGTCTGTAATGGTTTGGTCGTGGGTGTCTTATCAAGAAGTCACAAAGCTTCATGTTTGTGAAACGTTCTCAATGCATGCGTGCTACGCTGTCCGCCAATAGAAGAGTAGAGAAGAGTGCCAACTTCTCATCGTGCCATTTTAGGACAGTTTGATAAGCCCCAGCAAAGTACCCGCTAGCAAAATGTCTATCGTTGGCTGAGAGAAGTTGTTGGATATGATGCCAATGAGTCATTCTCACAGACACTGGAATGTGAATGTAATGAAATCACAACAAAAAGTGTAAAAATAACATTTAATCGTAACTACTAATGCAGTACAATGCAGCAGTACGACATGGGAGAGAATAGAGATTTGGACGCGAGATGGAAGAGAATAGAGGGGAGAGAAATGTGATGTCAGAAAGTAGACGGAAACTCGAAAATGGATGGAACTTAGTATAGGGTTTTTGCCATCTATGGTATTAGATGGCAGAAATCATATGATAGCTATCAGTTAGGAAAGTGAGAAATCAGAATGAAGTAGGCACCAGAATCGATAAAGATTTTGACGTATTTTTATGCAAAGATACGCGATGACAATTATAGTACGATAAACGATAATACTTATTTGTTTCGTGAACCAAAATATTAAAGTACAAAATATGGATTAATATGAATAAATATTCTATAGTGTTTCCAGAATATTCTATACTTACATTGATAAAATAAGAGGCAAACTATTACATTTATCAATCATCTTAGTACAGGTACTCCCGTGTAACTTCTCGGTCGTGTTATACTTGAATGAAGCTGAAGACACAGTACTGTGAAGCATTTTATATACAACTCACATAAAATCAGTCTCATAAAGTACAGGACAATTGGAAAATTGGATTTCCAACAATTTATCAACAAGATTGATGAGAACATGCCAGCTCCTCGAAAACAGCCATCGTTTCTCAATACAAATTTCAACTATTCGATAGTTAGACCAACGTCTATTCATCTCGAGATGAAAGGTCTCCGATTTCAAGCGGTTTATGTCTGGTAACCACACTATTGGCTGATTATACAAATCTGGAAGCCATTGTTAGAATTAATTGGAAACGAGGTTGGCTGTTCAGACATCTATCGTGTGTCAACTTTTGTACTAGTGGATCGGCATAGATAATGGTGCGTTCTGATTATTATATTTTACATTTTAGCTTTACAGTCTTTTCTTTACAGCTAATTTCGAAATTGGTCTTCGAACTCATGTTACGTAAGACGATATGGAGACATTTTATGTGAAATTTAGAATTAGTTCCCTAGTGCCCCCTAATTATGGTGTCATTCTAACCTATGTCACATCATACAAAGTCCTGTCCTGCGAACTATAAGCTGGTATGACTGCATAATTTAACTGCTGTTGTTCTTGCAAACACAAATGCCAATTCTGTGCTTTCGGAAAGGTCAAGCTCTACTTTAACTCACATTATGGTTATATTCTTTAATAGTAATAGCAGAATAGAATAATGAGCTTAGTGGCGCAGTGCTGAAACACGGTGTTACGCTACGTTGACACCTACGCTCGTGAGTTCGATTCCCACACAGGACGAATATTTTTGTGCATGAACATGTATGTTTGTCTTGGTATTTTTAAGCGAGTTAGGGCGCATCAAAGCAGCCCGTCTGGGGAAGTACCTCCACCTCTCAGAAAACCGTAGCCAAATAACAACTCCCTGGAGGGTTGTTGTGTTCCTACGTGCGAGTGAGGTCTCCAGTACGCTCCTAAGGAGTTGCTGTGTTAGCAGCAGAGGTGGCATCGCGCGGGTAAAACTTAAAGTATTGCAAGTGTTTATAGGCTACGCTAACCACTTTACATCAGGTGGGCCGTATGCATGTATGCCGACGTTGTATAAAAAAAGAATAATTCGAAGTAAGAGTGTATTCTGCAATAAAATCGCTCTTCTCTATATTTGTAGAAAACGTCGAACAATAATCGGCTATAATCTATAATTAGCTGAATAACCTCATGGCAACACTTAGTAAATAGATCTATTCATTGTCAGTCTCACGATTAAAAAGCAATTGTTCTAATTATATTGGAATGAAGACAAATCCGTGGTTAAATTCTACTTTTTGTTTACGTTAATGAAGATGTTATCAGGCTCGCACGACATAGGTCGATTTAGATTTTTTGAATCATTTTAGTTCAGTTCATTATTATTTTGTTCAATTTGAATCAAACATTAATTCACAGTCCACTGTCCAATTTTCGGTCTGGACACATGTCATTTGCTGATTCGAATATGCATTCGAATCAGCAAATAACATCAAAGTAATATTGGAAGAATGAGGAGCAGCCGAGTATTCTTAAAGTTAATATGAAAGAACAAGGAGTCAGTAGATATTTTTAACTAGACAAGATCATTAATTGCTATTACATAAGAAGGCTAGGGCGCATCAAAGTAGCCGGACTGGAAAAATACCTACACCTCACAGAGAAACCGTAGGCAAATACCAAATCTTTAGATTGTTGCTGTTCCTGCAAATGAATTAACCGGTGAGTTTCTAAGAAGTTACTGTATTAGCAATAGCACGACCGCTATTGCTAATAATTAACAACGTGCGAGCGATACTTCTACAGTTGTACTTACATCAGATTTTAAGTATGCTTCCCGCCGTTCTATAAATACAATCACGTATATTACTTTTCTCTAATTCGCAAGGAAATAACAAACAATTTTTTTCAAACTTATTCACACTTATACCTGAAGACGGAATGACCAAAAAAGTGTGAGTGATTTGATTATAATTGCGTCTCCGAAATACTATAATGGATACAAGAGCCTTTAGAGGTTCCACTCTTGAAACGGACCACTACCTGGGGGTAAGCCGGTTTGTGGGATTTTTCAAGAAGTGGAAGCATTGGCGAGTGCGTATCCCTTTCGGAGATCATGAAAGGATACGGAGTGAAAATTGCAAGATGAAAGTGTAAGGAGAACGTATGTGCATCTGGTCAGCGAAGGACTTGCAAATGCAAGTCTTTCCGACTCAGATGTGGATGATTGCTAGAAAGTTCTGAAAGAAAGTATGGTGGATAGTGCAAACGAAGCATGTGGATGCGCAAAGAGACATAAAACATTGAAAGCAGATGCCTGGTGGGATGCGGCAGTGGAATCCTCCGTAGTAAGAAAGAGGAAAGCGTGGCTGGAGAATGTATCATCTTTGGCCTTAAATGAAAGTATGAGAGAGAAGAAGAAAGAAATGTACCGTCTATGCAAGAATGAAACCAAGGCTTTAGTGAAAGAGAAGCGTGAAAGACAAATTATGAATGAGGAAGAGAGGGTTGCGAAAAACTTCGAGGCAAATACCAAACTATTTTGGAGAGAGGTAAAGAAGTCTCGAGGTAGTTTATCGGCATCCAGTATGGACAAGATAAAGTCTAAAGCTGGTATCATTCTTGCTAACACTCAGGAAGTATAAGAACGGTGTAGTGAATATTTTGAAGAAATGCATGAATATCCCTCGGATGCTGGCAATGAGAGTGAGTCTAATACTCACTCCACGTTGACGGCGTCCGATGAAGGTATAACTATAGATGTGATTGAAAGGTTGATACGAAGTTTGAAAAATGGAAAGTCTGCGGGAATTGATATGATCACAGCTGAGATGATCAAACTAGGTGGCACTTACATCCGGGACGCCTTCTGGTACTTATGCAATCTATGCTGGAGAATTGGAAGCGTCCCAATGGACTGGGGACGCGCAGTCATCGCACCCTTGTATAAAGGCAAGCGATCACGTATGGACTCCGTCAGTTATAGGACCATCAGTTTGATCAGCTTAGCAGCAAAAGTATATGGAAACGTAATTGAAAGGAGAATGAGGGTGAAATCTGACTTTGACTTTTGCCGAACTCGGTGGCTCAGTCGTGAAAAATGCGACTTTGACACCAACGCTCGTGGGTTCGATTCCCACACAAGACAAACATTTGTGTGCATGAACATGTCTGTTGGTCTTGGTCTGGATGTTTAAAGTGAGGTAGGGCGCATCAAAGCAGCCCGTCTGGGGAAGTACCTCCACCTCACAGAAAACCGCAGCCAAATAACAACTTCGTAGAGGGTTGTTGTGTTCCTGCGTGTGAGTGAGGTCACCAGTAAGCTTCTAAGGAGTTGGTGTGTAAGCAGCAGAGGAGGCATTGCGCGAGTGATAAATGTTAGGTACAAGCGTTAATAGGCTACGGTAACTGCTTTACATCAGGTGGACCGTATACCTGTATTCCTCCCTACGTTGTATACAAAAAAAACTGATGAAATGTGGGAGGCACAAGGAGGATTTCGAAATGGAAGGGGATATACGGATCAAGTTTATTCGCTGCGCAATATCGTAGAGAAGCATCTGGGCATAGAACAGAAAGTTTTCTGCGGTTTTGTGGATTTTGAGAAGGCATTTGATAGGGTTGGGCGAAAGGAACTGTGGTGCATATTGCCGAGATATGAGATTGACGGTTCACTGCTTCGTGCTGTGCAGTCCACCTACAAGGATTGCTCAGCATGTGTGCGAATAGATGGCAACATGTCACCCTTATTTGATATCAAAATTGGTGTCAAACAGGGTTGCATGTTGTCTAAAACATTCACAATTCAGTGACATTTAATCTTCTCGCTCCAATGTAATCGCGCTCGCCTTTGAACTTCGTTCTTTTTTGAATTTTTGAAAAGTAATGCGGAATTTGTTATTTTAATAATAAATATCGTGTACAACAAAAGTAAATATTCATGTTAATGTGTACTATAAACAGTTAAGAGTACAATTTAAAAAGTAATAACTGCTCCGAAATTTTTATTATTGCGGTTTATGAAATTGCATTTGTGTGCTTCTTTTTTGTTATGGGGATGGAGAAATGGCTTATGTGTGGACTATCTGGTTTGCAGTCAACAAAAAGGTGAAATAACTATAGTGCGTAGCGTGTAATTACTACCTAGAACCCTTGCATTGTTTCCTTTGAGGTCAATCGTTCTCAAATGTTCTCAATACTTTTTGTGTCGTCGAATAAATGTATAAATTACACTGTAATCATACTCTTCTATAAATCAGCCCTCAGTGGCTCAGTCGCTGGCTTCAACCAGCTTAGTTGGTTAGACTTAAAACAGTTTTTTGTTCCCATAGATCTGTGTATAGCTTCTTTACTCGGGAGCGATTCGCTTTTTCGATGTCTGATCAGTAAAGTTAGTAAGTGATTTGTGGCTTGCATTCCGTATGCACCCTCAGCATTGGGTGAAAGAATGACTGACTGAATAATCCGAGTAAGGTCTGTGAATTAGAATAGTTCTCATTCAAATTTAGCACCTGTGATAAATAGTCGATATTCCAACAGAATTATTATTATATCAAGTCTGAAGAAAGCGTTAAGGTTGCACATTTACTAGTGACATCAGTTTAAACTGAATACTTAAAAATGTTCAAGCATTCCTAATAGTCTTAGTATAAATCTATAGGTAGTAGACGTAATAAAAAATCTAGTCCGGTGACGTAGTGACAGCCCACTCGGGGCTAACTACATAGTCAGGTCAAAAAAAAAAAAAAAAAAAACGTAATAAAAATATTCAGAGGTGCTCTTTCCATAGTCGTTTATGATTTGAATAATAACAGGTATCACAAAACTCGGCTGCGATGGCGGGCGGCGATCTGTCATTGTCACAGAAAAACAAATAGATAGGTGGAGATAGAACTTGAGACTCAGATGGTTTTCTCAGATGGGTCATTAGCGTAAATGTGCCTGTTATGCGCAATGTTCAGTGTTGGAGGCACATTCCAGGATCTCGCGGTAAAAATTTGACTGCAAATTATATCAAATACTAATCGCGGATAGAATGAATGACTCAGACAATCACATCAACCACTAAAACCCTCTTTCCATATTATAACCGTATATACAGTATTCCATATTTAAACAAACATACGACTTGTTTAAATATGGAATAAGTATCTTCAGTAATGTAAATACTGTTGTGTCCTATTCTTTTTTCTGCAGAATCGGCATAGGTTAAAATATGTTACTCGCAGCAATTACTACTTTACAAGTAAGAAAGCAGCTGTAATCTTTCTGCAGATTTCTTTTTTTTTATACAACTTTGGAAGGTATTCAAGCATATGTCCCACTTGATGTAAAGCGGTTAACGTAGCTTATGAACGCTTATAATACATGAAGTATCACTAGCGTGATGCCTCTTCTACTGCTAACACAGCAACTTCTTATGAGCTTACTGTTGACCTCACTCACCCACAGGAATACAAGTACAACTTTACAAAGTAAGCAAGCAGCTGTGCCCTACTCTTCTTTCTGCAGATAGGTATGTACTTTTTCGTCATTTCACTATATGGACCGCTACGTATAAACAATAATAATCAATTGCTCGCGAACTATTTTTCAAGTGTACTAATCACTTATCAACAGTGTTCATCCTTTACAGAATTATTCATAAACGTAATATCGTGCCGCAATAATTTAGGTAGTTAATTAATTTATCAACAATACAAGAAATTATGTGTCTTTATACCATTAAGTGGTAAACAAATCTACAAACCACCTAATGGTAAACTGTTACAGAAGCCCATGGATAGCTATAATACCAGAGACACCAGATGAGCGTAGCCGATAATTTTTTTTATCTTGCCTTTATCTGAATATTACTAAAACAAATCTTAAGTAACACTTTCAACATAATGAGTATAAAAATTGCCATGGGATATTAGACTACAATGTTACTATAACGATTATTGCCATTTGTTAGATTTCGTTCTAAAACAACGATCTGGCTTTAGGATTATGCGACAAAAAGAACTAGACGTATATTTCACCACATCTTTCCCGATGGTAAACTGATTTTGAGAAACAATTATTTTTATCAGGAATTAGCTCCTAAGTCCTATTGGTCCCATATAAAAACAAGAAATTATTTGAAGAAGAATTTCATTGAAGTCTATTTCGGGATTTTCAAACTTACGTATTGGTTATTGTAGCGTTAAGGGACTTGGAAATAACTATTCTGTTATATCGAGATGGACCAATAAAACTTCATTATTGCTAAGTTTTAAGCGAGAGACCTGTTTTCTTTCTTTCTAACGTTATCCCGTTTCTTAATCGATCAGGATTGGCGGTCTCTACTATGTAAGCCTAGTAGATTTGGCGAAGATGCTAGTTTTGACATTTGAGCGGCTGTCGCCAGATCTTCACTACCCAGAAAGAAAACCAGAGCTTTCTTAGGTTAGGTAACATGTCTTTCGACATATAATTCCTTGGACGTTCAGTATATTTTTTTAGACTCTCGAAGTTTTTCTTTACTGTTACGAGTCATTTAAATCACATTAACTATTTTTTTTTTGTTTTCGAAATGTATGTTTCGAAAAAAAAATATTTAGTTACATCAGCTGAATTTCGCTTACTAAAGTTGCCTGGTATTCAGGAAACATAAACGGGAAAATAATTGTTTCCATTTCAATAATAGTGCAGTTCATTTCGGCTTTTGTGGTTAACTTCAAATGAGCGGCTGAAGTGCCGGACGAAAGGTTATAACCTCAATTTCCGGACTGGTGTAATCAAATGCTCTATCCAAACGGTTTATAATAATGTTGGCATCATTGAGTCATATACACAACTCAACTGTCTAATCATAGGTGTATCTAAATTAGCCATGCCTACAATATGTTATTTAGTGAGTTGTTTATTTACAATGATATTTACCACTAGATTGGTCGTTCAAAAAAATCATAATATTCCACTCGACTGTAGTCCATGGTCTTCAACTGGCTCGCATTCATTTCCTCGTTTGTAACGAAAATGTGGAACACACAAGCACATTTTATTTTAATAAGAGTGTAATTAAATAATGTTTTGTCGGTCAGTAATAACAAACTTAATACTCAATTTATGATAAAATTGTATAAGTAGATAATTAATAATGAAGAACCGTATCTACATTGGACTGTAAAAATAGCTCTGTCTCTTTTTTTACCAGACTGCAGTGAATTCAAAAACGAAGATGTTTTTGATATCTATATACTATTCTATGTCCTACTACAACTCTTAAACTAGCCGTGAAATTTTAACAAATATGGTTCAATCAATATTTCGTACACAAAAGTGCAATCTTGAAAAATATAACACGTAGTTACGTAACGTTTTCGATCGATGAGTATTGTTCCAACTGCATCAGTCCACATCTTTGTCACATGAATGATTAAGGATATACCTAATTTAATAGCTCAGTGAAAAAAGGAATTAATTCACGAAGAATATAGATATGGACTAGTTAAGGTAATACTGTTCGATTGAAACGGTCCCGTATTTACCCAATTACCGCACAGATTACGTGAGATTCGAGATCGCACGTCATCTAAATTGCATAGCCTAACTGGAACTACACCGTTTTTAATTAAAATACCATGACATTACCTTTTATTACACTACTAGCCTGGAATAAGTGGATCAGGAATAAATTGTATTATGGAAGAAATAATGTCTTACTTGTAATATCTTCTAGTGAAATCATCGCAGTCGAAGATGAGGAACCTTCTGCCGAGCACGTAGACCGTTTGGCCGACGATGAGGTCCATCGGTGCGTAGTACTCTGTCACCTCGGCTTCTGTCGTTTCCAGCACCCCCGATGGGAAAGACACTGCAAATTGTTACTCAATCTTGTCAATAATAATCAAGAGCAAATGCACTGATAGCCCATTGGACAAAGGACCAGACTATTAGCCGACGGTCCCAGGTTCAAATTCTGGCGTGGGCAAATACCACTGTATTCGTGTTTTTGAATTTACTTACAAATTTGTAATTATCACTCGCTCAGTGGCGATTTTCTTCACCACTGAGCAAGTGATAACTACGTGTGGAAACTCGCATGTCGCAGAAGTTATATTAAAAAAAAACAATTGTGAATTAACCTAAAAAGGTCTGATTTTCTCTAAGGGTTGTGGAGGTCTGATGGCAATTGCCCCACGTCAAAATCAGTATCTTAGCCAGATTCTTGGGCTTCGGTAGCCGACTCCGCTAATCCTAACGGATTAGGAATCAGGATAACCTTAGGAATAGGAAGCCAATAATAATCAAGTGGAATCTGTACAAGTGCAAGTATTAACATTAACGCGATGTCTTCAAAATTCCACCAAGTGCCTACAATCAACAGTATCAACATAATAATCAAGTCTTCACAATGATAAAATGTCATGGAAATACAGAAAAGTCGTGTCCATTTTTGATTGGAATATATCTTTTTTTGTAATGAATGCTTTAAAACAAGTTTTAATTTAAATTTATAGTAGTGTATATATGATATACTTAAACATGTTAGCGAGTGGAAGCTGTGCTTATTTGATACCTGTATCTATTTATACGACTATTTCGACGAGCTCGTGGATACCTTCTCCATACAGTAAACCAAGGCTAAATAACGAATCCCTGGAGAGTAGTCATGTTAATAAGCAAGTTTCCAGTGCGCTAGTGAGCTAGTGATTTTCGCGTTGTAGTATCAGGGTGGGGTGGGTAACGCGCGACTGATAATCCTTGAATTGAAAATAAGGATTATCAGTACTACGGTAACTGCTTCAAATTAGGCGGGTCTTATGTATTATTTTTTTATACAAAGTCGGGAGTACTCGTGAGGCACACAGGCATACGGCCCACTTGATGTAAAAAGGTTACCTTAGCATATAACCGCTTGCAACATATCAAGCACTCGCGCGATGCTACCTCTACTGCTAACACAGCTATTCATTAGGTGTTTATTGGTGACCTCACTCGCTCGCAGAAACACAATAACTCTCCAGGGAGTTGTTACTTGACTGCGGTTTTCGATGAGGTAGCGTACTTACCCGACGGGCTAATGTAATGCGTTATACCTCTTTTAACAACAACGCAGACCAAGACAACAGACATGTTTATACACGCAAATGTTTATCCTGTAATTGAACCAACGAGCGTTGATGTCAAAGTAGCATTACTAACCACTGTGCCACCCAGCTCTTCTAATCCCTACATCCGTCGTAGTAAATGCATTTCCTTCGATAAAATATCCGTGTAACACTTTGTTTCCGCGTGTTTAACTTTTCAAATTGCATTTCGATGTTCCACTTTGTCGGAGTTAGCGCGCTCCGGTGCCCAGGATTATCCCCAGAGTTCGTTTCCAAAACGTTTCCTAATATCCATTGCAGCTATATTTGCTTTCATAAAATTTTGGGCCCGAATAATCAAAGTCAAGGTTCGCTTTATTAATAGGCCCCTTTTAAGTAGATTAAGCTTTGAAAGTTTGAGACGTTGTCCAGCCGCTTCAACTCTCAACTTATTTGCTAAGGAGATTATAAATTATTGCAAGCTATGAAGACGTCTCCAGCAAAGGCTTTGTGATGTTGCCTCTGTGCTGTTTATTTCGTACAACTTTGTTGTTTATGTGAAGCTAAGAAATACGAGCGACTGAAGATTAACATAAGTATATTTGAGATTTGAGATCGAGAGCAATCTACTCGAGATTAAATACATTGACATGGAATAAAGAAATAAAACCTCTGAAGTCATGAACTGTATTTGATTTTACATTATTGCATTACCCAGTAGGTACGCATGATAGAGGACTTGATAATTATTGACGTGTAAACTTCTTTAGCGGCGTTGTGCACCTTTTGGGATGAGTAAAAAATGTTAAACTCGCGTCAGGACACGTGACCCTGACCGTAAGATTTTGGTGAGAATTAGAACTTAAGTTCGCTGCAGCGCTAAAACATTTAGTTACCACTAATTAAACAATTAAAACATGAAGCGCTAGATCGATAGGGCATTATTTTCTCGCGACCAAAACGTTGTAAGTGCCATGAAATTGTTGGCGCTTACGCGTTTCGTTCAACGTAGTTTATCAACATTGCTGTTTGGTTTAAGCGGCGCAGGGCATTTGCGCGAGTGTGCGTGTGTGTTTCAGTTTTAGAGATTGGCGATCATGATGCTGGTAAATGATGATGATAATGAAATTATGGATGAAAGTTGATTTTTCTGAGAGATAAACTATTAATGTAAAATAATTGTAATAGTTCTGAAGTGTTAAATTTTTAATGTAATATAAATTGTCATGTTTGTGTACGATAGCGCAATAAATGAATATTGTATTTTACTACATATATGATAGTACTTTTATACTGATAAATAAAGCAATTCGTGCGAAATTATTCCCTAACCATTCCAAAATATTTAAAAATGCACAACGTACCTATATAGTTCAAGATTTCACTTCTGCCAGCACTCCCGGAGTGCAACCCGTTTTTTATACAACGTCGGGAGGCATACAAGCATACGGCTGATGTAAAGTGATTACAGTAGCCTATGAACGCTTGAAATACATGAGGTATCGCTCGCGCGTTCCCATATCTGCTGCTAACATAGCAACTTCTCCTAATGCAAAATATCGTCATGTATAATAGCTTTAAAAAGATCTTCATATTCTGCAAAAACCCTTTATTCTAATTCAGTCATTACATCGAAAAGAATTCGATATTTTTCACCCTTTCGCGAGCACATATCATTTCCACGTTCATTTTTTATCGGCATTTTCGTCAGGCCTTAACAGGCGCCATTGAAATACCATTACGGGTTCTTATTTCCTAATATTCACATCATATCTAAACTGGTCATGATCATTTAACATTATGTTGCACTATTTTGTGCATTTTAATAATTACGTATGATATATAAATGCCTAAATGAAGTCCTCACAAGATTTAATATACTTACGCTTCCTACTATCTGACCTAAAGTGTTTACTGATTATATCGATCAAGAACTTTAATTGGTGTATTATTTATCCTTTATGCATATTAATTAATCGCCAATCGACATTTTTATACGAAATTTTATTTTTAATACGCGCATTGTTTTGTGCTAGACGTTGTCGCAATAGGATTCATCCTATTGACGGATAGCAGCGGATAAAATATGAACATATGAACAAAAAATAATTGATTTTTATACATAACATGTAACAAAATATTACCTTGCAACAATAAATAAAAGTTCTATCTATCTGTTTATATCTTCACGCCAAATACCTTGCGGGGTAGGCAGAGAGAACCGAGGGCCACATGACTCGATACTTACATACCTCACTAGATTTTTTAAGATTCATTGCTCTTCTCATGTGTGTACCTTCGCTCGCTGGTTTCTAGGGCTCCTGACATCACCTTCTGATAGAACACGACCAATTTGGTCATGGTACGTAAGTCTTGGCCTTCCTCGGCTCCTTCCATTTTTGTTAATCATTATACATATCTGCATCGTCATTCTTTTATAAAAAATAACCTTCCTTAACATAGGCAGATCATCAATATATAATTGAAATATAGTATAATCTTTAGTAGTAAACTGATTTATTATTTTCAGGAACACCGTTCCTATATGAAATCTATATGTTTGTCTGTCGCTTTTTTTCAAATACCTATTCGAATTTTGACTTCAGATTCGGATTCAGCATAAAAGAGTAGAACAGGAATATTCAGGAACACCGTTTCTATCTCTTAAGGAACATGGTCAAAATGGACTACAAATATAAAAAAAAAATTAATTGTTATATAATTGACGAGCCAGGTGTTCCTCTGGCAATTCAAGCTTGCGCATTCTCAACTGGTTTTTATTGAAAAGGATCTGGTGCCTGTTTCCTTCCATTTGGTGAAGTAGCAACTCTGTTACGAGGTAGGTTTATAAACCTTGACGATGATTTATTGAAGCAACATATGTATATGTACATAATGTAAGCAAATTTAAAAGTCATGTTTTTATTCAGATGAATCATCTTACCTGGTTTTTCCTTCCACTTCTTTGGTAACCTCGTTTTTTTGAGCAGAAGAGGAAATGGATCCTTGCCACCTCTGGGATCGTGAAGTTCCTTAAAAATAAATTTTTAGAATTGTAACCTATATTTCTACTAACATAAATACGAAAGTAACTTTGTCTACTTATGCGTGTTTATTACCTCTTCAGGATTTACGCATCATAATGAAATTTGAAGTAAATTAGTTTAGAATTTGATGAAATCTGTGAGGCTTAATAGATGCGTGTGTCCGCTTAATCAAATACGCAAGTTAAGCAGTCTCGACCGCAGCCAGTTAACGGGTTTAGTCATCTCAAGTTCCTACGAGTCAAAGGGCGCATTAAGCCATCAGTCCAGATCTGTTCTATGTCAGAAATCGTACCCTACATTGATCTAAGTATGCACAGGATAGGATTATCTCGAGCACCTCTCGATTGGAGGGCACCGTTTTCGTAAAACGGAAGCTGTTAGAGTGGTTGGTTGGCAGCAATGCTCCTTGGTTCTAGTACATTATTCTTTACAACAACCACAACCATGATAAGGCTGTATGAACACACCATATACTCCTTCAAAATGAAAGGAGGCCCGTATTCCAGCAGTGGAATAATATGTAAGTTAATCGTTTCAATTATTTTAACATAAGTCATATATTTTAGATTTGTTACTTATATATTTAGCTACAGATCTAGGAAGATTAGTTGACACATATGTAGAATATACAATATGTATGAGCAAGTACGAAGGCATTTTTATTGAGCTGCGTAATTCGAGTGCGTTCTGCCCCCGCATCCCCAATAAATATTCATTGCTCTGATTTTCCAAGGTTACCCGCCTGTTCCTAAATTAAAGTAAGAATTTCCTGCCACGCCAAAAGCTCCGGGCAATTTTATGTCTTTTGCAGATATGAAAATATTAAGAGAATATTATTTTTGTACGCTACTTTGAAATTTTGTTTTTTTTTTTTATTTTATTTGAGAAAATACTCATTTTACTCCTTGTAACGTAATTATTAATGCAAAAGATCTCTAAGGTGGGTCTTCGCTACAAACAATTCATATAACTTTGACGAACCCGGCTGGCGGTGGAATAGCTCGTGGGTTTGATTCCCACACAAGACAAACAAATGCATGTTACGTACGGTAGCATATTACAATAGAAACCGCGTGATATCGGCAACGATGCAGGTGCAGCGAGAATACCCAAGGAATCGCGTCTTCGTGATCACATTAACTTTTTGCTTTATAACATCCCAAGATGCTTTACATTTATTCCAAGCTTTTTTAATGTAGTTAGTCTATTGTTTGTATTAGTGTTGGAACAAGTGGATGAGAGTGACATCTTGGAATTTAGTACGGATGGAAAGTACAGCGCTGATGTGAACAGATGAGTGAGTGCAGGGAATAGCGTGAATGGAGCTTTGGGTAATGTTCTAGGCAGCCGAAATCTAAGTCAGAAGGCACAGCTCGCTGTATACAACGCTGTGCTAATCACATGCGATGCGATTGCGAATTTGGGGGGCGTAAGGATTAGGGATCGAGGAAGAACAAGACTCGACTACTGTTACTACTACCAAATTAGAATTTTTATTTATTAAATATATATGCTCGTACATCCATATGTACTGTATTTTGTTTTTATTAGAATGTTTGAACCAATAGGAAACTTTTATAGTAGACCTAGGATTTTAAACGTACGACGAGCTCGGTGGCTCAGTCGTGAATGATGCGACTTTAACACTAACTCTTGTGGGTTCGATTCCCATACAAGACAAACATTTGTGTGCATGAACATGTCAGTTTGTCTTGATCTGGATGTTTTAAGAGAGGTAAGGCATCAAAGCAGCCCGTCTGAGGAAGTACCTCCGCCTCACAGAAAACCGCAGCCAAATAACAACTCCCTGAGGTTGTTGTGTTCCTGCGTGTGAGTGAGGTCACCAGTAAACGCCTAAGGAGTTGCTGTGCAACAGAGGAGGCATCGTGCGAGTGATACTTAATATCAATCGAAAGTGCTTTTAATACCAATAAGGTGTCAAACAAGTGTAGTGGCGTGCCTGATGGTAAGCAATTACCATAGCCTATGTATATTTGCAACAACAGGGGTCATGCGTTGCCGACCTCATGCTATAACCCTAATGGGTTATTTGTACAAATCAATATGTCAATCGTTTGTTGTATCTTAAACAGGAAGCCTTGATAATTAACTGATTATTTAAGTTCTGGTACTAATATTTTGATTTGGGGGAAAAAAATGCTCCCAATTATTATTTTCTGGTTTAATGTTGCCATGGAGTTTCGTACAATAAAATATTTCATTTATGCATAGTGCTGTTTAAATTCAAGTCTTCAATATGTGAAGTCACTTTTACAGGATCAGAAACGCGTGAGTTGTGCCCTTGGTAATGCAAGCTACTATATTTTACGACGATTGCTCACTACCTGGCTGTGAGTTGGTTGCCACCTCAGTAGGAAGTACATAATCATTAGCTATATAACTAAAAGGTTTATCCATCATCGTCAACAAAATTATCTTCGATACCTTTGATTTTAGAAATTTGTGTGCATAATTTTGGAATCATGTTTTCTGAATACACAAGTGCATGTTTAACGCTTCTGTATTTTACTCTATACCATGACAAAATAAAGTTTAATGGGCCAGCGCGTGTGAGGACTAAATTAACTCTATTCCTATCTGCACATCTCATTTATTAGCTGTTGTTCAGGTAGGGTTATTAAAAGATAGAGTCAACAATAACACTGCCGAATGACAATTACTTAGATACTGGAGTAGTGAGGACCAATTGTGACCCAGTTTTTGTTCGACCTCCCTGTGGAATAGGTGTTTCAGATATAACATTACGTACAGATTCGCTGGATAAGTATAATAACACAAACCACGGAAATAAACTACCTGTCATGTACATTTTAGGTCCCTACCTGATCTGAATCAGGTCACTCCTTTGGATAAAATGATAACGGGCAGAGAATACAATTAGCATTAAGTCCGCCTTTTGTATCTACTGTATTGTGGTCAATAAAATATTAAATAAATAATAAATTACATGAATTTTGCGATTTGCTACGTTAGAAAAAGGTAAGTCAAGTGGTGCTTAACTGACCTTAACTCAACCGAATTTGCGATCTCATGTTACCTAATCACACCGATTTCAACAAGTAATGTTTTACATTTTCAGAGGAGTTGCTGTTTTAGCAGCGGGGGAGGCAATACGCGAACGATACCTATTGTATTGTAAGCATATACGTAGATAGCTAGCTATAAATGTTACAGAGGCGAGTGAGGCGCGTAAGGCGCCCTATGTAATATTTTATTTTAGTCTGATCAATAAAAAAAATATAGGATTATATTGATGAGGAGAGAGGTGTAATGACTGGTACCTGTTACCTAATTAATTTTTTTCAGCTTTTATCAGTATCATTATTAGGTTTCAGTAGGCGAGTTAAAAAAAAATTGTAATCCGCCATTTTGTGGCGGCGGACATTTTAAATTTACAATGATATTCAATATATATAATTGTATCCTCCACAGAATTAAAGATGTGTACCAAATTTTAAATCAATCGGTCAATAGGAAGGGGGTAAAATTGCTATATAAATTACTTTTTTCTTATACTAAATTAGACGCACATGAGGCAAAAAGAAGGCAAGTAGAAACGTTTAATGTATTGTATTATGTATTGTAACGTAAGTCTAATGTTAACACATTTTTGCACCATTCCAAAGTAATGAAATAAGATAAATGTCATACATGTGGCATGTCTATACGGGATCACACTTAGCAACTATCTACCTATGTGCTACACTCAAAATGTATACCTACATCTACAATATCTTACATGAGTAAGTATAATTAAGGAACAATATGTGCTTGAACTGAATACTTGAATTTCATGTTTGTTAGTATATCAAAGGCAGGTCGCTTCCACTCTTTGAGCTGCCTCTTTGAACCTTTTACCTTCGTCTACGTCGCTTCGCGTCGTCGATTCGGTAACGTAAGGGAAAATTTGGGCGAGAAGCTACGTTTTAAAAGTTACAAAAAAATAAAGCAAGGATTTTATAGCAAAATATTTATAACTTTCTTTTTTTTTTTCTTTAGGAATCTATTGCCAATAGATATATTGTTGTTATTTTTGGGTGTAATGTAGCTTATCCTCATCTTTAGCTACAAGGCCCTCCTGCTACTGGTGCATGCTGCCGATTAGCCATTGAATTTGTGCGGAAGGGAAGTAAGGCACAGCGAGATTCAATACGCAATCCATTTGATATACTACATTAACCTTGCAGAGGTTACAGTTACCTAATTATGTACAGTTATTGTGTCCGTGAGGGTGATAAGGTCAAGCCAAACAGAGCGGGCCGTACGTGCAGCACTATGACTTTCGTCTTTTTGCACCCAAAGTGTGCAGAACGAATGCGAGTGAACGTGCTCTTTTAAGGCGCATCATGAATTCATACAACGATTGTTTTAAACATGTTGATTTATTTTGCACTGTCCAGCATTGTTTAAGAATAGTATTTTAGACTTCCTTTCTGACTGAATAATGTGAGCCCAATGGTATGTGCAATTTGATTGTCTGCTTTGTGTGATTCCGACACTAAAATTCCTACTTAAATATTTTTATAATAATTTCTGTAGTGGGTCAACTGACTCACACAACTGCTTATTGAAGAAAAATGAGAATAATGGTGCTGATTGTGCAACCACCCAAATATTAGTGTAATATTATTAAGTAATCTTTTATCTTTGTTATCCTAAATAAATGAAATAAAAAAATAATAAGAACGCCACTAAGAAGTTGCGTATGCTGCCACTCGACACCATATAAAATCCGAGATAATGTACTGTATTCGTACTCACCCGCTATATCGCCGCAGTCCAGGTCAATACTCTGTTTGCCAACATACTATGGATATGCTCCATTATTAACGAATTTTTATAAACAATTGAATATGCAGTTAAAAAAATTGGTACATCTCGTGTCTTAAACCGTTTTTTGTGAAATTGTATTTTTGTCCGCGACGGCCACGAAGACGGTATATGCGTTTAAGGTAAGAGGGATTTGTTTGTTCGCAAGTCTGTTCCATTTTTCTCGGAACAGACTGGGCAGATATTGAAACGGTATTCTGCTTTGTATACCTAAGCCATATTTCTGAGCATGTTCTTAGCTAAGTTTTAATGTAACAGACCGCCAGAGACCGCTAGTGTGTACATGTTTCTACAGTCTTTTTAGGGCTCCGTACCCAAAGGGTAAAACGGAACCCTATTACCGAGACTCCGCTGTCCGTCCGTCCGTCTGTCACCAGGCTGTATCTCACGAACCGTGATAGTTAGACAGTTGAAATTTTCACAGATGATGTATTTCTGTTGCCGCTATAATATCAAATACTAAAAAACAGAATAACATAAATATTTAAGGGGACTCCCATACAACAAACGTGATTTTTTTGCTCGTTTTTCCTCGATATTGATAACGGCAACAGCTAGACGCTTGAAATATTCACAGAATATTTAATTATATATCCACTTTAAAAATAAATAATTAAATTAAAATAAAATAAATATTTAAGGGGGGCTCCCATACAACAAACGATTTTTTTTTTTTGCCGTTTTTATATATAACAGTACGGAACCCTTAGTGCGCGAGTCCGACTCGCACTTGGCCGATTTTTTCATTTTATTATAAAACGGTATATGTATATAAAAGGATACTGATTAAAATTATATATTAAAATATAGTTTAAATAAATAAAAAATTTAAAAACCCACGTGTAGACTGCAAAGACTTCTATTTATACTACGTATATACGTATATATGTAGTATACATAGAAGTCTTTGGTAGACTGTATATACTGGCATATACCGAGTGACTTCGAACTCAGACTTAAGAATAACATGGCACGCTATGTAACTGTAGTAGAATCTATTTGGAGGAAATTGTGGAAGAGGTACTTTGAACGCCACCCACGTAGAAGCACGAGACAAGCAGCTCGCCGATTCGGAGTCAGTGTGAAAGCTAATGAGCTCCATCACAATGCGTCCCTATCATTACAACCATAGATAACAGAGTTTCTGTTATCTATGATTACAACAGAGTACAAGCTCCCATGTTTCTGATCCTCGACTTCATGTAATAACAACCTAATGTATACAATGAATATTGGTGGAGTTATAATAATCCCCATAAAATAAAGGAGCATGCATATCAGATACGCTTCAGTGTCAATATTTGGGCAGCCATAATAAACGATCACATACCTACTCAGACCATTATGGAAGTCATTGAAGGACGTTTAACCGGAATCATGTACCTACGTGCACATGATTCGTTCAGTACTTACGTGCTTTTTTGGACAATGTGTTCGGTGATCGGTGGATAGGGTGGATAGGTTCAGTAACTTGGCCCCCGTGGTATTGACGGATCTTACATTTATGGATTTTTATTTGTGGGCGGAAATAAAACGCCTAGTGCACACGGAGGAAGTCCAAAACGTTGATGAGTTAAATCAGCAAATCAGACACGCTTTTAACATAGTGCAAAGTGACAGAGAAACATTATCTCGTTTAAAAAACAATTTGAAGAAACATGTGAGACTGTGCCTTGAAAAATACCGGGGGACACTTTGAACAGTTATTAAAATATCATTAGGCTTGTTTCGTAATTTTTAGGGTTCCGTACCCAAAGGGTAAAACGGAACCCTATTACTGAGGCTCCGCTGTCCGTCCGTCCGTCTGTCCGTCCGTCCGTCTGTCACCAGGCTGTATCTCATGAACCGTGATAGTTAGACAGTTGAAATTTTTACAGATGATGTATTTCTGTTGCCGCTATAACAACAAATACTAAAAAATAGAATAAAATAAATATTTAAGAGGGCTCCCATACAACAAACGTGATTTTTTTGCTGTTTTTATAGATAATGGCACGGAACCCTTCGTGCGCGAGTCCGACTCGCACTTAGCCGATTTTTTAGTACTGGTTTTACTCCTCCCCTTCGAAACCCGGGAGGTCATATATGACCGCGAAATGTATGGGAAAACGTATATAACGGGTTCTGACTGGTCACACCCAGGTAGAAAACTGTAAGTAACTTTAACCTATCTATAACATCACGCCCCATCCTTTGCGGGGCAGGCAGAGACAACCGAACGACACACGAATCAGTCCTTACAAACCTCACTCGTAACTTTAATATTATTGTAAATAGGTCTAATTCATTAAATACGGCGAAATGTTATACACGTTTACTTTTCTGCTTGTATCTATCCTCAGTATTTACAAATGTGTACCTACGTACCTACATAGTCTAAAACTCGTAGGCATATCAATTAACATCGTTATAACTTACACAAACTAAAACAATTTTTATCTTTATTTTTATTATTTAAATTGTTATACTATCTATTCTAATAAAATAATGTCTAACTTTAACCTCAAAAATATTCACTCAGCAAACAATATTTTTGAGGTTAAAGTTAGACATTATTTTTGTGCAGAATGCTATAATATTTGTTTAGTGCCAGTAACTACTTGTCACGAGTATGCGTATGTATTTAAAGTACCTACCTACCTATCTGTACACGGGTCGACAACGCATGAGTGACACCTCTGAAGTTGCAAATTACCATAGGCTACAGTAACTGCTTACCATCAGGCGGGCCATAAGCGTGTTTGCCACCTTCGTGGTATAAAATATCTACAAAGTGAGTCAATAATTTGTGTAACAATTAAGTGACTTATTTACATTGTCCGGAGGTAAACAAGCCACGTTCATGTACATGTGATGATGTTTGTCTTGCATGAGAATCGAGCCACGGGACCATTGTTCGTCGACGTTACGTTGAATTTCAGCGAGTAATTGAGGTAACCAGCAACTCCTGAGGATTGCTGTGTTAGTATAGGGGGTGGTAACGCGAGAACGATACTCATTTTATTGCAAGCATTCATAGGCTACGGTAACTTTTCATCAGGTGGGCCGTATGCTTGTATGCCTCCCGAAGTTGTATAACAAAGTGTGTGTACCTACAAGTAGGTATGTATACCAGTGATTGAGAAGCGAGTAGGGCGGGGGGCCACCACCGCGCCGTCTGGATGTGATGGTGTGTTCGGCGCGGCGCAGACGTGCCTGGGTGCTGCATACAGTCATACGCGGTCAAAGTAGGGCGACTATTTTTTTACTGATTTTTGTAGTAAATTCGAAAATCTATTTTATTTTTATTATTATTTATTAGTCTATTATTCAATTTTGAAAATCTGTTAATAAACAATGTTTCAAATTCAATCATCCTGTATGCCCCGTAATTCTTACGGGATAAAAATTCACCAGTAGCTTTGTTGTTAATTAATTTGAATTTTACAATACTTGTCACGCACGATGGTTATTAATAATATTCTATATAATAATCATAGTGTTTTAATGACGCAATTTTTTAAAATTTTAACCTTATGTTTGAAAACAGCAAACAAATAAAAACTACCACAGGAATAATTATATAAATGAAAAATAATTACATTTTCCATTTATATAATTATGACGGTTCCATTTATAGAAAAATAAATAGATTTTAAAATTCCTTTTGTCCTTTTCGTAATTCCATAATTATTGAATTACATGATGAAAAATTATTTTATACTAATAATTTTATATAAATACATACATACAAACATATGATCACGCTCGTCTCTCATTGGGGTAGGCAGAGACTATGGAATGCCAGGTGCACTAATCCAAAGATATGTCTCGCCTCTACCACACTCGTCAACCTCTTCTGGCATGCTCTTCGGTTTCGGGTGCTTTTGATTTGGCCCTTTTTCAGCACATAAGCTATTTGATGTAAATGTGTGCATCTAAGGTGACGCCTGCCGACATCTCCACTCACTCTTGCTCGATATAATCCTTTCGTAACTCTTATGTTATCCATTCTTTCCAAATGTTCGAACGATGCCAGCTTAACCTTTTCAATTTTTGTCACTGCCATATCTTACATTCTACATTGTTTTCGTATTGTGCTATTTCTTACTTTATTGATCATTCATGCTTCTTCTGCCATACCCAGGATTTATCACCGTATGTCAACGTTGGCGTTAATAGACTCTGTATAATAGCAACGCGTGCTGTGCTCTATATAATGTCGCCCGTCAAAACCGAGTATAACGCACCATTGAAACGGTTTCCTGCTTTCACTCTTCTTTTAATATCTCCCTCACATTTCCCATCTCACGTAAACATCGAACCTCTATATTTACAAATTCATTCACTTGTTCCACTTTTTCATCTCCGATCATTACCTGTAGCAATCCTGTAACAGTTTAATTCCTTTCAATAACCAACACTTTCGTCTTCCTTACGTTTATTTTCATACCTTTCCTTTTCAAGGCCTCATTCATTATAGTATTGTTGCAGTTCCAGCTCTTCCGCCGAGGATGCCATGAGGTTATCGGCGTACAACAAGGTTTTAAATATTGATTTATTAATTTTTATTCCACAGTCATACTCTTTCATGGATGTCAAACAACAGCCCATGAATACGTTAAAGGGGATGCTACAACCAGTCTGTACAAATCCCATTTACCCTGACTTAGACACTCTTGTACAAAGACTCCAGTGCCTGTATCAAAATGTCTGTCTACCCCATATATGTATAGCGTAGACTAAAGTTTGTCCCTAGACACTCTGTCATAAGCCTTTTCCAAGTCAACGAAGGCGCAGAAAACCTTTTTATGTTTTGCTAAGGCTTTCTCCGCAATACACCTTATGGTAAAGACTTGATCCATCCACCATTCGAAACCCCGCTTGCACATCCCAGATTTTCGGTTCCGTTACAGAAGTCACTCTTCCGATCAGTATCCTCGCATACAATTTGCCGACTACACTCAGTAGGCTAATACCACGATAATTTTGCATTCCTGCTGTGAACCTTTACCTTTGTACAGCGGCATAATCACGGCGCCCAGTCGCCTGGTATACGGCCGGAACGCCAGCAAAGTTTAAATAAAAAATCGGCCAAGTGCGAGTCGGACTCGCGCACGAAGGGTTCCGTACCATTATCAATAAAAACAGCAAAAATATCACGTTCGTTGTATGGGAGCCCCCTTAAATATTTATTTTATTCTATTTTTTAGTATTTGTTGTTATAGCAGCAACTGAAATACATCATCTGTGAAAATTTCAACTGTCTAACTATCACGGTTCAAGAGATACAGCCTGGTGACAGACGGACGGACGGACGGACGGACAGCGGAGCCTCAGTAATAGGGTTCCGTTTTACGCTTTGGGTACGGAACCCTAAAAAGGTACAGCAGGTTTGCTATGATTTTTTTATGTAAATGTTATATTAAATTTTTAATAATATTATTAATATTATTTTATTTAAGTCTATCACATAATTGAACGACACAACATTATAGTAAGTTCATATCTACATTTAAAGGCAGCTTAAAGTAAACATAATAATTACACATTATTTTTATTTTTAATTTTTTTTTTAATATTTGGTAGGTATGAAATAAAATCAGATATTTATTAAGTAGAAAACCTTAATAAATATATATTGCGATGAGTTTTGGTTCTATTTAAAAATATAAACATATATTTTTTATCACCATGGTTTTTAAACGAATCAGTGATGGATAAAGAATATGTAATTAATGAATGTCTGTTGTTCTTAAATTGTTTTCCATGGAAATTAAAAAATAACTTGCCGTAATGTCCCAGTTTTCTTTTAATTATCTACTGGACTACGTCAAAATAATAAAAGGGTGTTAAACATAGGGTTGTCAGATTGAATTTAGATTTATAAATATATTTCTTTCAAAGTATGTATAACATATTACTATAGTAATTTATGTAACAACCGAGGTTTTTAATATATCATACGAGTGTAACAATATACAATAATTATTTATTTGCATTGGACACTTGATATCAATGATATCAATATCAATTCTGTAATAAACCTTTTCACAAAAACTATTTTTGATGTGGCTTATGGTCATATTATCAGAAAAGGACAGCACTCTTTCAGGCAATTTTATTAGAATCGCATATAATTTACAACAAAAACCTATCGTTTTATCAAGTCGATTCATCTGCATATGTAACGTCTTGTTTCTAGGATTTTAACCGAATTATCAAAACGACTTTATGTTTTTACGAGCATACATTATGTTTCATAAATATAATGAGAGGTAACCGTGAGAATATTTATTTCTTTGAACAATTTTCTGAGTGATTTACTGGAGTGCATGTTACAAGTAGAATAATATAAAAAATATTTCAGCCGCTTTTCCTTACGCCAGTGTACCATACGGAATAATGCTGTACTTTCACAGCACTTTCTTAAGAAGACTATGCGCCCAGTAGCCACATCTATCAATACAGAGAAGTGAAATAAAATTACGTACTGTGTAACAAATAAGAGTGGCTCATTACACTTTATATTGCAGTATTACGACTTCTATATAACTTGTCAGCATGATTACCTCCCTGCTGGAATTCTTAGACATTGTCAGTCTCATTTAATAAAAAAACTTGGATTAAAATGACACGCTAACAATATTGAAGCTGCTGTGAAAGTATCTAAAGAAGACTATGCGCCCAGTAGCCACATCTATAAATACAGACAAGTGATATAAAATTACGTACTGTGTAACGAATAAGAGTGGCTCATTACACTTTATATTGCAGTATTACGACTTCTATATAACTTGTCAGCATGATTACCTCCCTGCTGGAATTCTTAGACATTGTCAGTCTCATTTAATAAAAAAACTTGGATTAAAATGACACGCTAACAATATTGAAGCTGCTGTGAAAGTATCTAAAGAAGACTATGCGTGCAGAGCCACATCTATCAATACAGACAAGTGATATAAAATTACGTACTGTGTAACAAATAAGAGTGGCTCATTACACTTTATATTGCAGTATTACGACTTCTATATAACTTGTCAGTATGATTACCTCCCAACTGGAATTCATGGACATTGCCAGTCTCAATTAATAAAAAACTCAGATTAAATTGATACGCTAACAATATTGAAGCCTACGTATATGCTGAGTTCGCGCCATATTTAGACTGCTATATACAATAAAAAAATTCAATTAAGAACAGCATAGGAACAAGTACGTGTTTTAATGACTTTTAAGTTACGAATTTGGTAGAACGCGATTATTTATAGAAATGTCCTGTCACATTCTTACCGTGTGTGTATGCGTTATAACTAACCTGTTCTTTAAACGTATGCCATTTCTTATCTATTTTCGGATTACGATATGGCCATGGTAGTAGAAAAGTATTATTAGGTCAAGTCTGTATATATGTAAGGATGTGTGGATACACATTTGTTATTTAATAACTCGACAAGGCATAAAACACGTTCGTACTCTAAAGAAGGCTTAGAAGAAATATCTACGACTGTATCAGCGTCTATGCCGATTTGATAATCCAAAGATTAATTAAAGAGAAGTGAGAAGAGAAAAGATTACCGCATATACTGTGTCCTTGTGAAACTAGCTACATACTGTTTTGTTACTTTGTGTTCATTACAAGAAATTAGTTCATTACCTTGACTGCAACTTTGTCGTCTTGCAAGAAATAAAGCATTTTGTATTCACGAAGCTCGCCATTTACGGAGTCCCGGTCATCCCATACCACGTTGAAGCTGGATAAAAAATAAAGCATTAAAACACCTATTATATTATTCATAATCAACGTGCGATACAAATTGGAATTGCTACTGTTCACCATTGAATAAGTAAATACATTCATAATGGAATCGAGTTATGTGGGTAGCTCCTTCTTCCTAGCGGTATCTCGTTTTATCCTACTAATATTATAAATGCGAAAGGTTGTATGTATGGATGGATGTTTGCTGCTCTTTCACGCTTAAACGGCTGAACGGATTTGAATGAAATTTGGCACGTAGATAGATTATGATCTGGATAGGCTACGTTATTTGACTCCACGCGGGCGGAGCCGCGGGCAGCAGCTAGTCATCTGTAAGGATAGGCAGGGTTTACTATTTAACCTAAGGAGTTAGTGAAGATACTGATTTTGACGTGGAGTGACATATACCTCCACAACCTAGAGGCAAAATCGAACCTTTCAGTCGCTCGGTCGCACGCCTTCAAAATATGATTTCCTGGGCGTAGCCCGGGCAAGTGTTTATACATGTATATACTGTATATGCTATTATTGCAAAATTATGGCTGTATTATGTAATCATAATATATGTAATAATAATAAGATTAAAAAATTGCCACAACTGCGCCAGCTACAGGGCCATCAATTTGATCAGTTCAGCGGTAAAAGTGCATGGAAATATAATTGAAAGGAGAATTAGAGTGAAATCCGATGGAATGCTACGAGTATGTTCCCACTCAACCACTCTCTATTTCTAACTGTCTACATTGTATGTATTAAATTTTCTCACTGTGTGTACAATACTATGGAGAAAAAGTCGATCAGGGCCTTCATGTCCGGATCGTCTTTCTCGGGAGTGGAAGCTTAAGAAGGCCCGCGGAACTCTCAACTCTATTTTGTCTTCATTAGCCGTACAGAGAGGAATCGATAGAGCTATATGCTCCACGGGTGTTAAAGGGCATAACGCTGCGAGTAACTTCGGAAAAAGCACAGCACACTTTTCGACACCCCTGAGTCACTCACGCTCATGTTACCCCCGGCCGACTTTCTCTGACATTTCGAGGGTCCATCTCGTCCATCAGTGGTGAGTTATGTTATGACAGGAGTCCGTCTCTTTTCTGTAATAGCAGGACCAATTCCAAAAAAATCCCTCCAGATCTCATTTCAATAGCCGTTAATTTCCGACACTTCGAGACTTGTTCATGGGTACATTGCCCCATTTATATCCCTTGGTTACAACGGGTATGCAACATTATATCAATCTTCTCGAATGGGCCTCTACGCGTTTGATCCATATTCCTGTGTACGCTGAGCCGATCAAATGACCGGGATTAATACCAGTCTCCTTAGAGAAATAATAATAATAAAGTAAGGTATGAGCGATTTATTTCTGAGCGCCTTAATACTGTAGTCAACATGATATTGACAGGTTAATTAAATAATGTTCACTTTAAATATAGAGGATATGAAGAATTATATTTTACCAAAGTTAAAAACCTTCAATCATTATAATTAAGTACGGGTGTCAAAATGCACTTAACAATTATAATTATTTACTTCTTATAGAAATAATGTATGTGTTTGTATTTTAAGTTGTACAGCTTGAGAAATTAACAGGTATTTATTTCTTTTTTGTCATACACGTTGTCATCCGATATAATATGAAGAAGAAGTAAGTACACCCGACAGGCGAGGAAGCGGGAGCGGGACTCGCCCCGATAGGCTGCGTTTCCCAATCCATTAGGATTTGGCGGAAACTAATTTTACATGGAGCAGCTGCGGTCAGATCTCCGTAGCCAGAGGGAAAACCAGATCTTTCTTAGGTTAGGTCACACATCTTTCGAAATAAAACTTCTTGGACGTATGGGTTTCCTCACGATGTTTTTCTTCACCGCCGAGCAAGTGGTCAATATGTATCTATTTCTGAAAACACGAATTTAGATGCCCACGTCAGAAATGAAGGGGTTTCGTGAAAGTCAGGATTTTTGGTTAAACAGTATGGGTTTTCGAGCAGTGAGTTTATAAGTCATAAGTCAGGCAGGTGATTACTCAGACAGAAAATTAAGTGTAGTCAGTCAGGCAGTCTGAGAAAAACGAGATAGTCGACGGGAGTTCTCTCGTCAGCTTCCGGGACTATTGCGAATATTATTATTATCACTTGTTTTTTTTACCTTGAATTTTTTATCGTGCGTTTTCATTTATGCCCGTAGGCACATACATATATTGTTTTATAGCCACTGTATACTGTACAATTTGGTTTTACATGCATTAGAATTGACTGGAAGAAATCACACACTGATTCTTTTGTATGTTTAAGTGCAATAAAAATATATACTCTGCCTACCTCGCAAGGGACTTGGCGTGAAGATATAGTATAGTACATACATGCATATCATGACGACTATCTCCCATTGGGGTAGGCAGATACTATGGAACGCCACGTGCATCAAACGAAACATATCCTCTCGTTCCTTCCAAATTCATCAACCTCTTCGGTTTCGGTTGCTTTTGATTTGATTTTGCTTCAAATTATTCAGGATAGTAGTAAATTAATAAAAAATACATTCATTGATTAGTTATATATATTGAAATTAAACTATTTTTAACGGAAGTATCGCGTGTTTTATTTATTTTGTTGAAACCTGACGTTTCGAACGCTTTGCAGCGTCCGTGGTCGCAGGAAAGACTAAGGTGGTATTTGTCTTACATTAGTTATTCAATTATTACATCTACCGACATGGATGGATTAATTATATATGTTCCGATTCACACAAAAATCGCTCACAGTGTCCGAACATTTTTTAGTAGATCTTTGGATTTGTGACTTGATTATTTTTAGGACTGGATCCCAAGCAGGTGGTACTTGCCAACCATCTTCTCTGTTGAAATTGGGGTGTTTTCTTATTTCAATAGCCTCGCACAACATTCTCGGCATGTAGCGATTCTCGTTAAAAATAGTTCAATTTCAATGTGTAACAATCGCGAAAACCTAAGACAATACTAGTTATATATATATATATATATATGGTTATTGTGGTAATAATCACGTAAGATTTTCGTGCGGAATTTATTAAGTGTTTTACTATAACACATTATAAAAATATTATAAAATGAGCATTTATGATGTGCTGAGATTATCTTTATCAAAATGGATTCAAAAGTTACTTCAGTCGAGTAGGGTATAAGTCTAAAATTAATCATAATACTATCACATTAATTTTATTATTCACACTGTGGCATTTTGACAGCAATTAAAAATTATTTCACATAACTAACATGAATACACCACATTCACACATATAGGTAGTGCATTATTCAATGACGATGAGCTACGTAGTGTTTATTACAATAACAGATTTGTATTGATATATATTTACATGTTTGTGTGCAGTTACACGAAATGATCATTGAGCTCAGTATATATTTTTTGAAAGATAATTCGCGTAATAAACCCTTGTATTCAGTAGTAAAAACCATGTCGGACGTGAGTACGGCAGTTGCATTAACATTTATTTCGAAGGTAGTACGAGAGAGTAGAGAGATTGTGTTTAATACAATTTTACTAATACAGTTAAAGATAGAGAATTTGTTGTTGAGTTGTGATTAACTGAAGTTGGATATATCCAGTATTCTATAAAATACACAACGAAAATATGTTTCACAAATATTATTTTTACAAGTAGGTAAATAGGGTTTCACGATAAAATGTTAAACCCCGAAGCCCTAATTTGGAAGCCGCAAGTATTTACACAGTTTATATAAATATTGTGGTCAAAACCATTATTACAGTATTGTCGGTATTTTAGTCAGTCCAGGCGAGCAATAGCCAGTAACAACAGATAAGTCTTCCGCTGTCGTCTCCGCTGCAGCTAGCTTGTGCTCAGCGGCGGCGGCTGGCGAGGCCTGCCGCAACCACTTTCATTTAATATGGTACCGTAGATAAAATAGAGGTAGGAATTTATTATCATTTTATTTCATAATCCAATATATTCGATGAATGTTTATAAAGAGTAATACGGTAAGTGGACCAATATGGGTTACCCGTGCGAAGCCGGGGCGGTTCGCACGGGTAACCCATATTGGTGTATCTTGGAAACATGTCTAACGATTTTAATCAAATTTCAAAATTTCATATGTAGGCAAGGGTTTAAAGTTTTTCTGTACAGATTTCTATCAAGCAAAAACGTGGATTTATAAAAAAAAACACTGCGTAGCGAGGCCACGCTAGACAATTTACTTATAAAAAGAAGTAAACTGCTTTCGCCAATATGCCGGCCGTACGCTTGTTAGTCACAGACGAACTTGTCTTACCATGCACACTATGAAGACTGACACAGGCGAGCATTTTAATATCACCGCCATATTATAAAGAAATAAACAACATTGCTAACATAGAATATTTGAGTTACAAAGTACTCGCACATACAATATAATTATAACTTTTTCTCGGAAACAATCCATCAAACTGACACCCTAAGTAACTACTATCTTCTGTATAATGTGTAAAACCGTAGGAACATCGAGTTTTGTACACGGAATATTTAGCACACACCGAGTTTATGTGGCCCGCCTAAGACTTCAAGGACACAATTAGGCAATTTAACAATGACAACTAAGCTTTCATTGCATATTTATCTATTTCAAAAATTTTAATTTTACAGAAAGAAGGGGTTTATTCTACAAACTAATACCATCGTCGAATTATTGAAAATATTTAAAACAGCATTTACTGGGTTCTAAATAGGATTTCTTGAAAAACAAACAAATATAAATGTAAAATTGCCACTTTTACATTTTTTCTGTACATACGTTATGATTTATGAGACATTAGCAGTTAGGCGAATTCATGGTAATTTAAAAAAATATGATTTTTGGAAGCAAACAATAATAAGCACAGAGTAGCGTGTGGCGAACTGTTGGCGAGTAATGACACTATGGGCACCTGAGTGTTTCAAGGAGTCGATCAGGGTCTTCGTCGCCGATGAATCTTCGCGAACGGAGTGGAAACCCAAGAAGGCCAGCAAGACTTTCACCTCTAGCTTGTCTTTATTGGTCGTCCAGAGATGAGGGAAAATAGTAATATGCTCCAGGGGTGGCAGTGTTAAAGGGCAGAACGCCGCGAATAATTTCGGAGAAAGAACAGCACATCTGCTGACACCTGTGAGTCACACTTCACGCTGGTGTTGTCACCCGATCGACTTTCTCGGGCATTTCGGCGGTCCATCTAGTGAGTGGCGTGCCAGAAATAACAATCAGATATGATAGTTATGGCAGGTGTCTGTCCCTGTTCTGTAATAGCCCAGTACCACTAATCCCCACAGATCTCATTAAAGTAAACGAATATTTTCCCATACATACATAATAGTATCACCTGCGTAGACTTGTTCATGGGTGATGTATTATGTCTCATTGATATTTCCTAGAGCGGGTTACGGTATACTACATTACATCAATCTTCTGAAAGGGGCCTCTGCGTATATTCCACGCGTATCATATATCCGGGATTATTATCTGATTAATATCCGTGAATTGTAAAGAGATTAAAATAAAAAAATATTCGTTGAAACGACACCGAACATCAACTGTAGTTATAATGTATGTATGCTGCAAATGTTGTTACACACTTGCCTGTGGGTGTTAAGGCGTCATATATGGAAGTTATTATTTGTTAAGCTACATATGATGCAGGTCGTGGTTTGGCACCATCTGGTCACAACAGTATAGCGTGCCAAATAGTAGTATCGGCTTAGCGAGAATGAATCTAGGTTAATATCGTAGAATCACTAGATGAATGTCGTACAACGACCTACTTTTATTTATTCAATTTTAAAGTAATTATTTCAATTTATAGAATTTATTTTTATCCATAAAGTTATTTATGAATAGCATAGATTCATATATACTTTTTATTACAAGTAAAATAAATAATTATTCCTGAGTATATTTACGTATGCTATCTAGTAAATGAGTATAAGATAAACATACGTATTTTTATAAATATATACATATTATATACACAGAAAATACTCAAACAAAATTGATACATACAATAAATATTTGCCTTGTGTTTAAGTATCGTGCTACAATGTAATTACTTCTTCTTTCGCTGTTATCACCTCACTTTTCAATCAATAGACAATAACGAGGAGGTTCTCAACTTGTATAAAAAACACCACACAGTCGATTATTTTGATGTATGTTACTTATGGAATTCATATATATATATTTGTGGAATTTTCTACCGTCTGATAGGTACAAAGGCGGCGTTTCATTGAAATTGGTTTCCAGGTGATTCTATCTATCTATATCTTCACGCCAACTTTCTTGCAGTATAGGCAGAGCGAACTGACGATTCGTGACTACGTTCGGATAGAGCCAAATATGTTCATTGACATTTATTTTTCGATGTCGACGATTATGAGTAAACAAATAAGTGAATCGAAAAATGTGGTCTACCTACTTCATTTAAATCTAATTTTAAGTAAAATTCGAAGTACGGTTATGTATTATAAAACGTGAAAGAATCTCCACAAACTGTAAGCATAAAGTTACGGGTTTGAGCGACGGCACGTAATTAAAGCCAGCAATTAAGTTGGGCGCAATTCAGAGAAACCGACCACGCTTGCGATTGTCTAGGCTGGCACCCCTCGCTGCGGCGGGCGCTCGGAATTATCGACTTTGTTAGTGATAATGATAGGGGTAGAGACAGGTTTATAAAGTTCACTGCATACCAACTACTCTAGTTCATAAAATATTGAAACATTTATCTAACAAAGCTAAGCCCTTCGTCACGGCGAATTCGGACCGTTTGGACAGATCCTTAAGTTTAATCTTTCTTCATATAAGGTTAAATCAATCGGAAATGGTTAGATTATGGAATGATGTATATTTAGACGTTATGTATGTATGTATTGTTTTATTTAAGTCGATCCAAGATTACAAGTTACTCATATTTATTATGTAAACCGGTTTTTGGATCGTTCATAATTTCTTTAAGGAATGTGTATAAGATTCAAAAATTATGTATTTACTTTTATATAACACGAGCTGCGTCACGCGACTTCGTCCGCGCGTTATCCGGTGTCCCCGTGGGAACCGCTTTTTCTATTCTCTTTGTTTTCCTCCGCTTCTAAGGGTTAAATCCTAACGTTGAATAGACTATAACCTTCGTCAAGAATTGTGCTATCAAAACGGAAATATATTTTTTTAATCCGACTGGTAGTTCCAGAGATTAAAGCGTTCCAACAAACTCTTCCGCTTTATTCATTATGTAACATTTAAATTTGATTAGGGTTTTAACCTCGTTCGTTTTAAAGATACCAATATATATATTCATATCGAGGCATCTCAAGCCTTTATCACCTGCTTTAGCATAGCTTTCATCTCAATCATTTCATAAGGTGGTTCAGCAGACTTAAGGTATATGCAAAAACCTACCTTTACTACGGTTTTGAAATGTTGCCACTTTCAAAGGATTACACCCTTAGGCCACTGTCGGTGCGTCTAACTCGACAATTAGAGGCAAGGAGGATGAGGTGTTGGAGAAAATAACCACGGAACTGTCTTCGAATCAACTGTTTTATTGCGAATGTGAAACGTTACAACAATAATTCACATATACGTAGGTACGTATTATTATAAAATAGCGAACCACTAGCTACCACCTAAGCAAAAGTATGGTGATACCACAAAGTACATACGGCTTAGGAAACGTTTGTTACTTACATGTAAAACGAATTCTTAATCCAGTTAAATGTTAATTAAGAAATGTATTCTAAAGGATTGCACGTACTGCTTGTATCCCCGGATTTCCACGGGCGGCTAGCTTCAATTTTCTACTGTTTACGAATGGGCGTGGGAAGGCAGTCTCCCTTAGGAGGGGTCGAAGGAGGAAGTTTATGGGCATAATGTTACCGTTATCAACATACGTTCCACAAAATTATGTGACTACGAGCGTTCTACGGTCGCGTGATAAAATCTATGTGAATTAATATTGTGCGGTGTCTACGAGTAGTTAGGAAAGTTTCAAAATATTTTTGTTTATTATTGTAATCTTATCAAATTAAAAAAAACCCATTCGTAGAAGAAAATACCATGACATCTCATCATCTGTATCATCATCTCATCATTTGAAATAATGTATCTTGTAATATATATCATATGTATACATCTGAGCTAAATTTTATTGTTCGGATGAGAATATAGCTATTACTAGTAGATACCCGTGACTTCGTCCGCGATTTTTCGTCATGTACATTCCCGGTAATGTGTTGATCATACCAAAATATTATATATTCAAATCGGTCAAACCATTTTCTAATTTTGCGAAATCAATGCACTGCCATTGATGACAGACGATGCCCTCTCCGAAAATAAAAACAAATAAGTGCCGTAACCAGATCGTAGCGCCACCTGTCGGGATCAATGTGAATCTAAACTATTCTCGAATCCACTTAAACACACACAAAAAATTTCAAACACTCTTCAAAATCGGTCTACAAAGGAGTAGTACCGTGGCATACACACGGACAGAAAAACTATACATAACTAGTATGGTCATAAATACTGTTACATAAAAACTTTTCTTTTTTCAACTCTTTAAATATTTTGAATTTGGAACGCGTTCATGATGATCAAAACTTTTTTCGATTTTCCGCCGTTTTACATATTTTTTCGTGTTTATTATCAATTTACAATATGGAATGGGGTGTTAAAGAAAATAGGAGTCGCCGGTCATATTTAAGCCATTTCAAAAGCTTGGTATCAGCCGTATGTAACTATCGACAGAAATACCAACACTTTCTCTGTTAAAGACCATAAAAGATCGGGACGACCGCGTGCTGTTAGAACTACAAAGGCTATTAATGCTGCTAAAGTCATAATTCGCTAAAACCCCATTAGGAAACATAAAATCTTATCGCGAGAAATGAAGATTAACGCTAGGAATCTGTCGCGTGTAATAAAACAAGACCTCGGCGATTATCGTCGTTATACATGGCCGAAATTAATCCCTACAGTTGAAGAGAGTGGGTCGATCAAAACGCCTTCTGTCCCTATACGCAGGTGAAAGGCACGGAAATATCCTCATTACCGATGAAAACATTTCACGATTGAAGAGCACTACAACAAGCAAAATAATACAGTGTACTCACACAGTTCTAAAGAACCGCCCAAGTAGTTGGAAAGATACAACTTGGTCATTATCCTGCGTCTGTAATGGTTTGGTGGGGGGTGTCTTATCAAGGCGCCACAAAGGTTCATTTTTGTGAAAAAGGAGTGAAGACTTCAGCCAAAGTGTGTCAAGAGACTGTCTTGGATTGTGTTGTGAAACCGCCAAGCAATATACTTTTTAAAAATGTACCGTGGACTTTGAAGTAGGACTCTGCACCTGGTCACAAAATATGAACTTTTTTTTATACACCTAGATTGGCAAACAAGCATGCGGCCCGCATTAAATGGTAAGCGGTCACCGCAGCCTATTGACGCGCGCAACACCACGGGGATGTTACTCGCGCGCCGCCAATCTTGCGACCTAAGGCTATTTCGTCACAGTACCCAGTAATTTCTCTGCCATACCACCCTTCAAACCGAAACACAGCTATCTGAATATAGTCGTTTGGCGGTAGAAATAGGTGAGACAGAGGTACCCATGCAGACGACTTTTGTACAAAGTCTCCCTTTGGTAATACTACTCACGCCCGCCTTAAAACCAACGTTCCGGACTTTAGAAGAGCTGAAGACTAGCCCTCGTCTAGCCCAGATCTGAACCCCTTAGACTATAAGTTATGATCAGTTTTAGAGGACATGGCCTGCTTGAAACGATACGCCGACATCGTGTCTCTTAAGAAATCTCTGGAGCAAGCAGTGGCTAAATTTCCCATGGTAACAGTGCGTAAATCCATAGATTCATGGCCAGACAGGTTAAAGGCCTGTATCAAAGCCAAAGGTAGTCATTTTGTATAAAGACTTCCATAAATATGAACATAAAGTTTTATTAAGATTACATTACTTCATAAAAAAAAAAATGCATATTCATTTGTAACAGAACTTAAGGCCAAACTAGGTATATATCTTTATATATCTTTATATACCTGGCCATAAGTTCTGTTGACAAGGGACGTTCATAGTATTCTCGGTATTGGGGAATTTTACTAATGAAAGTAGGTAGGTAATTTTACCATTTATTATAATATTAGTAATTTTATCAGGTATATACAAAGTAATTTTACATCAGGTGGGCTATATGCTTAAGCACATTGGTAAGCTCAGCAAAGTTCAGTCAGTTGGTACGTTAGGGAGAAGCTAATCCGAGTTGGTTGAATGTCTCCCTGGAGAATCACGGCTAGTTGGCAGCGCGGCGGATCCAGATTAGGTTTGAGAGACACTAGCTATTTAATTAACCACGATTTAGGAACGGTTGTAATGTAGTATTTATTCCTGACATTTGCTCCATAGCTGCCAGGTAGATAATAAGGTTTCTGGACAATGAAACGTCGACTCTATTTTGTACCAAGATTCATTGCAAAAGTAAAATTTGTAAGTTTCAAATTGGAAAAGGCAACTACGTTTGTTAAGAAAATGACCAACTATCTAATTAGGAATGGCTAAATATAATGAACTCAATGGAGTCGTTGCGCGTGTCACTCTAATCAAACACGCAGGTTAAGGAACGCTAATGGATGGGTATTGGTTTTCTATCTTCGAAGTTTCTCTATGCTTCGGAGAGTCATCTTCCGTTACCGTTACGTCATCGGTCCCCGCTGTTATCGATAGATGACATTCGTTAAGTCAATGGCTTTCTGGTGACTTTAAAATACTGGCCTCCACCAATCCGTAGATGGGCCAGCATAACGAAATATGCTCTGAACGCCTTCGATTAAAAAGGAAGACACCCCTACCCCTGCAGTGGGATGAGTAAGGGTTAGTGTGAATGGATGAAAACAAAATGACATAATAAAGACTTGTAATTTTTCACTGAAGTCATTTATTATAATGAAGAGATTTGAAAACATGTTTTTTTTATGACCTGAGTTATGATTCCTGTACCACTAATAAAAAGAAAACACTTTGTATGAAACATGTATGAATCACATTTAAGTACTTAATAAAGTTGTCGTATACATCCGAATTTCATTATCTGTCTTTAAATTTCTTGGTCTTTAAGAAAATTAACATTTTTTACACGTGTACGAAGATGTTAACTGACTGAAATTCAAATAATTTAAAAACGGCACCGAATTAAAATTCTAAGTGGAGAATTTAAGCAATCCTACTCTAAGAAACAATCACTAAACGTATGGTTTGTTTTATAGCGTGAGTCGATGTGGCAAAGAAAATACCTATATACAGTTATGATTTAACTATTTTAAATAACACATGACTTAAAAACGGTAAAAAATTTTTCAAACAGTAAGATATATCTATTAAATTTCTCAATAGATGTTTGGAACAAAAAAGTTATATTCTATACTTTTCTCACAATGGCGGGATAAGTACCGATCAGACACAGTCACAGAATATTTTTTCTACTTTTTAATATTTCACAGTTTGATTGAAAGATTGATAGATTGAAAGATTGAAATTGACAGATTGAAAGCATTGATAGTTATTAATACGAAGTAAACAAAATATACAGGATGATTAAGAAAGTTACTGTGTAAATGATTCACGTAAAATAATTTATAAACACTTGAGTACATATCAATATCAATCTTCTTCGAGTGGAAACCCAATCTTGATAAACTAAACTAAGTCTATGAAAGTATTATTCGATTTAAAATTTTTGCTTGGAATTTGATGTGTCGGTAATGTGATTTTTTTATTTAATCATAAATGGAAAACCGCCCAAGTCCGAGTCAGACTTGCGCACCATCGTCCGTACAAACTTGTAGGTATGTAAATAGTTCGTCCGTCACTGAAATCGAGTCTCGAAGATTTTCCCCGTACTTCAAAAATATTGTTTAGATTTTGATATAACATTTATTCCATTTTAGAGTTCCATATCTCGTAAGTTAAAAAAGAACCGTCATAGAATCACTTCGTTGTTCGTCCATCTATCGTGACATACATGAACAAGCAGACTAATTGACATTAATGTAGTGTAATTAAAAATTCAACTTTTCCCACCAAAACATAGAGTATCAAGTTGAAATTATTTTTAAATGGTGTGAGGTCTGCGGTCCGTTAAATAAAAAAAATCGCCCCTCTAAGTCCACGAAATAAAAAAATACGGCGATATATGCCATACACTTACACTTTTAACATATCCCATTGATCTAGGATTACGAAATTTGGCATTGGTAGGCCTTACAGCGCAAGTAAAAGAAACATAACCGAAAATTGACAATTTGTTGTTACATGTTATATAAAAAATACAATTATAAATTTACACTTTGGAAAATCTGTCGTGAACTAAGCCAATGTATGGGAGAACAACCATTAAGTTTATTGTTTGATGAAGTCAGCGTTTATAATTTGTACTAATGGGGCCTGTTACAGGGTTAGTCAACGAGCTAATTTGATTTGAATAATTATAGCCGCTGCCACGATCAAAATACTTTACGTTCCTATGTTAACGGTGACCAAATGCGAGTAGATTTTATGCGAAGTGGACTAATTGCGAATATGACGTTTCGCGATATGGAGGTAGTCGACCGAATACGAAGTGGATGGAATTCGTCAAAAAGTTCTTAAATATTATCAATACGTTATTAATATATTCAATTATTATAATCTCCAACACTATTAATCTAAGGCTAATATAAGGCTACTGGTTTTTATTATATAACGTCATTAAGCAAACAAATATACTGCCCGCCTGATATGAAATTGTCACTGATTATCAACACTCGCAAGACTAAAAGTACCATATACCTATCATATAGCATCATCAGCGCTTTACCACCACTACTGCTAATGCAACAAATCCTGATGAGTTTCCAGGTAACCTCGATCACTCGCAATCACACAACAATAACCCAGTCGTGACGAGCTCGGTGGTGCAGTGGTTAGTAACAATACTTTTACACCAACGCTCGTGGGTTTGATTCCCACACTGGGCAAACATTTGTGTGCTACATGTCTTGTTATGAGTGTTATTATTAAGAGACATAGGGTGCAGTGCATCAAAGCGGCCCGGCTTAACATCAAAGAAATATATTCTGGCTTAGAAAAATACACATAAACGTGCCAAAGATGATACGAATATCATCTATATATAAACTAGTCTGCCCATAAATACTATTACATAGAAACTTTTCTTTTTTCACTATTTAATTAATTAGAAATTGGAACGCGTTTATTATATTGAAAACTTCTTTTGATTTCCCGCCGTTTTACATATTTTTCTCGTTTTTATTAGTTAAATTACAATATGGAACGGGGTGTTAAAGAAAATAGGATTGCAGTGATTGCCTTGTACAAAGTGGGTATGGAGCCGTCGGTCATATTCAAGAACTTCAAAAGCTTGGTATCAGCTGTATGTTCGTGTACGTACTATCGACAGATATACCAACAATTCCTTTGTTGAAGAACATAAAAGATCGAGGAGACCGCGTGCTGTTATAACTTCAAAGGCTGTTAATGCTGTTAAAGCCAGAATTCGCCGAAACCCCCTTAGGAAACAAAAAATCTTATCGCGATAAATGAAGATTCCCGCTAGGACTCTGTCGCGTATTATAGAACAAGACCTGAAACTCAGCGCTAATATCGGCGCAGAACATGCCCTAAAACAATCCCTACAGTTGAGAGAGTGAATCGATCAAAACGCCTTCTGTCCCGATACGTAGATGAAAGGCACAGAACTATCCTATTTACTGATGAAAAAAATTTCGGGATTGAAGAGCACTACAACAATCAAAATGACAAAGTATACACGCAGTTCTGTAGAAGCCGCCCAAGTAGTCAGAAAGGTATAACGTGATCATCATCCTGCGTCTGTAATGGTTTGGTCGCGGGTAAGCATATCAAGGAGTCACAGAGCTTCATTTTTGTGAAAAAGGAGTGAAAACTTCAGCTAAAGTGTGTCAAGAGACTGTCTTGATCGTGTTGTGAAACCTCTCAGCAATACACTTTTTAAAAATGTACCACGGACTTTCCAGCAGGACTCTGCACCTGGTCACCAGGCACGAACTACCCAAGCCTGGCTCGAAACCATCCTTTCGGACTTGGACTTTATAAGAGCTGCAGACTGGCCCTCGTCTAGCCCAGATCTGAACCTCTTACACCACAAATTATAGTCAGTTTTATAGGACATGGCCTGCTCGAAAAGACACGCCGATATTGTGTCTCTTAAGAAATCTCTGGAGCAAGCAGTGGCTAAATTTCCTATTGAAACAGTGTGTAAATCAATCCATAGATTCGTGGCAAGACAGATTAATGGCCTGTATCAAAGCCAAAGGTGGCAATTTCGAATAGAATGTTTTTTTAGATTTTGCTGCGAGTTCCATAAATATGTACATACCTATAAGTTTTATTAATATTACATCACTTCATAAAAGAAAATGCATATTCATTAGTAACAGAACTTATGGCCGGACTAGATATACTGTACCGTTGAAAAACGTATTTAGATCTATTGAAAAGTCATATAAAATATTTTATAACAATTATTTGAATTATATTTTCAGAAACTTCAATCGTTATTTGGAAATAACTTATATTATTTTTTTAAATCTCTGTAACATATCAGGCCACTCAGAAAGTATAGCGAAAAAAGGTTTTTATGTACAAATTTGAAGTTCGTCATTCTTCACATCGTTACAACATTACAGGTGATGAGTCCTGGATTTATCGATGCGATCCAGAAACGAAGCGGCAGTCGACACGTGTGACTTCTTTTTATTCCCGAAAATAAAAAATAGTAAATGAGGTGTCTGCGGCGGATTGGCAAAAGTGTTTCGAAATCTGGTTTCAAACGCACGAAACTTTGTATAGAGGCTGGTGGAGAGTACTTTGAAAAGATTTCATAAACAAATATTTACAGAACTTTTTATTTTTATTTTCGCAAAACTTCCTGAGTGTTAAGACATAATAAGTGTGAAACGAAAAAAACATTCTGTATAATAGCTGTTATTATGATTTTTTTATACAATGTAGGAAGATGTACAAGCATACGGCACACCTGATGTAAAATGGGTACCTTCCTACCTAAAGATCATATTTTTTCAACTTTGCAATAGCTAAAATTTAAGGAATCTCTGATATTAGTAATGAAGAAATAAAAATTATATTGAAGAAATAAATGCAGGTAATAATCACCCATTTAACGTTATATTTAATATATCTGCGAGTATCTACGAGTATATTTTCACGCCAAGTCTCTTGCGTGATAGGCACAGAGTTGAGCGTCACAACCCAAATTAAACCATAGGTATTGCTTTTTTTTTTTGAGAGCTCGATGGCTTCGTTTCGCGTGTCATTCTAACCGAACACACAGGTTAAGCGATATCGACTGCAGTCTGTCTATGGATGGGTTTATCTATCTCGAGTTTCTCCGTGTTCGGAGAGTACGTTAAGCCGTCGGTCCCGGCTGTTGTCGATACATGACAGTCGTTAAGCAAAGCCAGTGGCCCTCGGCCGGTTTGAAAACACTGACCTCCGCCAATCCGCATTTGAGGAGCGTGGTGGAGTATCCTCTAAGCCCCTTCGGTTGAAGGGAGACCCGTATCCCTGCAGTGGGATGAGTAAGGGTTGACGTGGATGTGGTGGCATTAATTTTTACCTATATCTTTAGGTCAATTTCCTTATGACTTTACTCACCTCACTCGCTTTAAAATCATTGCTCCTGTATTAGTGTTTTTATCACTGGAGTATACTATATTATTAGTTCTTTTTCATGGTAATCATGGTTCTAAAACATTCATCATCAAAGAGGTCCGAGGTATGTCCGAGAATTCTTTACCTTCACTGTGACTCATTCGTTAATCAGCAGGAAGAATAAGGAGGCTTGAGGAATACGGAGGCTTTGGTTCGAAAGATAACAGTACCTAGCCCTTATGCACCACTTCTTATAACTTGTAGGTTACCTATTTTTTCGTGCAGCTATACATCCTCCCTAATAAGTATTAACTCCAACAACGTATAGGACATGAAAACAACAGAAAGTTCAAATTAGTAGAGAAGGAGGGCGCATCAAAGCTGTAAGACAGGGGAAGTACCTCACAGAAAATCACGGAAATAGGTATAATAATTCTTTGGTGGGTTGTTGTGTTCCTACGTGTGAGCGATACATTCTATATTGCAAACGTTTACGGTAACTACTTTACATCAGGTGAGTCGTCTGCCTCCCGACGCTTTCCTCAGCCATACGTAATTGTCTTTTAAATATTTTATACTTACGTTAAAACCTTTCCGTCGTATTCGAGGAAACGACGCAGTGGATCATTAAGGGACTTTACTTTTTTCGGCGGGTGTACTGACTTCCAATGTTCCTTTTGGGAGTACGCATCTATAGGTAAGTCTTCTGGCTTCGATAGCTCTATGCCCTGGGACTCCAACCATTCCTTAAGATACAAGAAACATGTGGTAAATTACATAAATGAAATTGTGTACCGCAAACTATGAGACCTTTTTGGGGCACAACTTTTATAGTTGACAATATTTTTGATAATATTTATAGCTATGAATTTAACATCGAAGAAATATATTCTGGCTTAGAAAAATACACATTAACGTGCCAAAGAAAGAGCTCAGTCGTGAATGATGTGACTTTGACACCGACGCTCGTGGGTTCGATTCCCACACAAGACAAACATTTGTGTGCATGAACCAGTGGCGTAGCGTGCCTTGTCGGGGCCCCGTATAAAAATTTTTTTGGAGGCCCTTATATGGAGGTAAAGATTTTTCACAAAAGAAAAAAAATATTGTGAGAAGAAATATTTATTTATCACATAATTTACCCATTTTACAAATAAAAATCGAATTTTAAATATTCACTCTCCTTGCCTTTTTTTCGGCAAACTGATTTATTAAATCATTTATGGCTGATGATGATTTTAGTTTTTCTAAAGTTTCTGCCTCTATGGACAATAGTGAGATGTCTGACAGCCGTTCTTGTCCCATCGAAGTTCTTAAGTAATTTTTTATTAGTTTTAATTTTGAAAAACTTCTTTCTGCCGTTGCGGTTGTAACTGGAAGGGTCAAGAATAAAAAGCATGCTGTGATTACCTCGGGAAAACTGGATGCAAGACTATTGAATTTTACTAGCAATAATTCAATGAGTTCTTTAATGGAATAATTTTTTTTAATTTCAGAATTTAAGCATGTTTTTAGAGCCTTTAATTGGTCACAAAGATTAAGTGAGATGTCTTTACTGTATTTAGCAGACAGTTTTCCGGAAGCGTTTAATATCTCTTCGCTTGAAGAAGATAGGAGTTTCTCCGGTTGTAATATTTCGAATATACTACTCAGGTTGCAAAGGCTCTGAAATCTTTCTTTAGTGTGAGAAATTAATATATCTAAACAGCAATAGTATACATTGACTTTGAAATAGGATTCCGGGTCGGAAATTCTCTCATCTTGTGATAACTCATCAAAAAAACGCTTCGTTATCTTTCGCCTACTGTTTTTAAAAACAGTTGTTACCCCCCACTCTTTTGCTAAATCTTTGGATTCATTTAGCAAACTATTAAATGAATTCTGATTTCTTAATTGGCACAGTCTATTTAAAAGATTACTTAATAAAATACTAGATTTCTGTAAGTCATTATTTTCATGCTGTAGAGCTTTAGAAACAGGATTAATAATTTCAAATAGTGAAGAAAAAAATGTAACGAGCACTAAGAAATCAAAACTCTCTAAAATGTTAATTATACTTTTACATTCTTCACGTTCATCTTTTTTATTTGAAATTAAATTTAGTTGGTACAAAGTTTTCATGATTAGTAAAAAAATTTTCTTTACTGCTAATAAAGCGTCGTTCCTAGAAGACCATCTGGTAGGACATACCTTTTTAAGGGTAATCAAATATTTTTCAGATGAATCGTCACTTAGCATAGCCCAGCGTTTTATACTATTGCCAAAAAAAGTATATATTTTTTCTAAATTATCGAAAAAAGTCGATACTTCACGAACATGTCTCGCAGCATCGTTCAAAACCAAGTTTAAAGCGTGCGCAGCACAATGAACATAATTGGCATTTGGAGCATGCTCTTTTATTAGGGTTTGTAATCCTCCATACACACCCGACATAACATTTGCTCCATCGTATCCCTGTCCTCTACATTTAGTCAAATCAATTCCATATTCTTTAGTCAAATTTAAAATGACAGTTTTCAGACCTGCAGCACTGCAATCGGTTACTGCTATGAATCCTAAAAAGGACTCACAGATTTTTATTTCTTTAGGCACATTATCATCATTTTCTGTAACCGAGATATATCGAAAAAATAAAGATAGTTGGTCAATTTTTGATAAGTCTTGTGTTGTATCCAGAATTATTGTCAGAAATGGAGCTTTTTTAATTTCTGAGATAATACTGTTCCTAACGTTAGTACCAAGCAAACTAATAATTTCGTTTTGAATCGTAGGGCTTAAATAATTTATTTCACCTTTCGGTTTTAGAAGAAGTTCTTTTAAAGTTGCATCATAGTTAGATAGCAGACGTGAAATTGCCATAAAATTGCCAGAATCAGAATCATGCCCCCTCAAAGGTAGATTACAAGATACTAAAGTAATTATAACATTAATTATACGATGCAGTACATCTCTCCAGAATGTAGTTTTACTATCGATTTCACTTTTCAATAGAGTATCGATGGTATTTCCTTGCAACCAATTATTATAAGAGAGTGAGGCACTAATATGCTGCTGTGACTTTTCATGGTCAAGAATAGTTTGTGTGAAATTGCTTCTAACCGAAACACCGTTAACCCAAGCAGAGGAGTACGATTTGTTTTGACGATCTGCTAATAACCAACAGAAGTGACAGTACGGTTTGTTTAAAACGTTAGAATAACATAACCATGGTCTTATAATTTTTATGCCTGCCTGATTGAAATATGAATAATAATAAGCCGAAAAAGGTCGGTTATTTTCTGAAACTTTTGGAAATGGTCCTTGTGGTTTAAATGGACCCAATTTAAAAATTATTTTTCGTTCGCATTCAGTTAAATTGTCACCAAAATTTCCTCCATGTGATGAAATTATATTACAATCTGCATTATCTGCAGATATATCAGAATCGTTGACTTGGGGTTCCTCGATTTCTGGATGGACATCCGATAAAGTATGTGCTTGGCTTTCTTCTATTTCCGGATGGATATGTGACGAAGAACATGCTTCAGAAGAATCTAAAAATAAACGAGTAATTGTTAAAAAATAAATACGAATGCTTTGATACTAAACTAAAAAGAGTTATATATAAATAAATAACGTTACTAAGGGTCACAGTTAGAGAGTGTTCAGTTCAGACGCACACAGACTCTACGCGGATTGTGCTCGTACCTATTAGTAGATACAAAATCACCTGCAGCCCGTCCGTGCATTACTATACACCTGCGTGCTATTTAAACGCAGCGCGTAGTGTAGTGGCCATACAAAACGAGAACCCGAAAGCGAGTCTGCACATCTGAAGTTCTCAACACGCAATTAACGATACGATACGGACTGATAGACAAACAACAAAACAAATCGATCCTATAGATATGTTAGAATTTTGTTTTTTTTTAATCAAGGCACGGAACCCTAAAAACAGTATAATTGTGAAAATCGAGGGGGGAGACAACTTTTTGTGACGGACAGATGGACAGACCGAAATTAAAAGATTTCCTTGTTTATCACTACGGGCCCCTAATAAATGGGTTGGGTAGTAGTGTAGTACTTACCTTTCCAATCTAAATCACTCACAGTATCTTGTCTCTGAAAAAATGAAGAAATTTTGGGCACTTTTTTTATAACCTCGTCCCTTTTCTGTTTAATTTTTCTTTTCTCAGCGCCGCTGGGATAATCTCTTTTCCTTTCACTCATTTCTTTTACAAATCGCTACTAATACTGCTAAACCAGAAGAACAATATTGTTTGTACTGAATTACAATGTAATGCACATTTATATAAAGCGCGTAAATAAACAGTGCACTGCACTCCGTGGTTTAACATCCAATGCAAAGTACAACAACGTACACGTACATCGCGATATCGATGAAGGATTCCCGGGGATTCCCCGCTGAGTTGAAGATGAAGTAAGTAAAACGGGGAAGTCCCGCAGCCCGCCATAACGATGTAGTGTTGCCAACTTTTGAACGCACGCTTAAGGCGGGAAAAAAAGGAATTGCTTTATAGAATTTTGTCATTTGTAAAATAAAATAAATTAGAAAGTTTTTATTCTTTTTCCTTACACACTTTGGGGGCCCCCGTGGCCCGGGGGCCCCGTATAATTGATACGGCAAATACGGCGGTAGCTACGCCCCTGGCATGAACATGTATGTTTGTATTGGTCTGGACGTTTTAATAGAGGTAGGGCGCATCAAAGCAACCCGTCTGGGGAAGTACGTTCACCTCACAGAAAACCGCAGCCAAATAACAACTCCCTAGAGGGTTGTTGTGTTCCTGCGTGTGAGTGAGGTCACCAGTAAGCTCCTAAGGAGTTGCTGTGTTAGCAGCAGTGGAGTTACAAGCGTTACACATTAAGTAACACTCGCGCGTGGCACTCAAGGTGATAGGCTACGGTAACCGCTTTATATCAGGTGGGCCGTATGCTTGTATGCCTTCCGACGTTGTATATAAAAAAAATATATATTTTCATTTTTTGAGTCTGCATAATATATATTAGACATAAAAAGTGTGAAACGAAAAAAACATTCTGTATTTTATAATAGCTGCCATTATGAATTTTATATACAACTAGCTTTTACCCGTGGCTTCGCTCGCATTGATAAAAAATATGTATATTTTTTAATAAAAAGTATCCTATTTTACTTCTGATACCTCCAAGAATACTATATCTACAAAGTTTCATGATGATCGGTTGAGTAGTTTTCGCGTGAAAGCGTAACAAACAAACGGACATTCACATTTATAATATTAGTAGGATATCGGAAGATATACTAGATTATCTGACGTCTAACTGACATTTGATGTAAAATGGGTACATATCTGATATTAGTAAAAAATAAATAAAATTTATATTAAAGAAATTAATGCAATAATCACCCATTTAACATTATCCTACTAATATTATAAATGTGAAAGTATGGATGTTCAGATGTTTGTTCAGTTTTCACGCCTCAACGCCTGAACGTATTTGGATGAAATTTGGTAGATAGATTTACGAGGTACTGAATTATTACATAGGCTACTTTTTATCTCAGTGACATTTTTTTTTTTTTTTTATATTAGTTCAGCATAGTGGCCCCTCTTTGCTCAAAGTTCAAAGTCAAAATCTTTTTATTCCGTAAAAATGGCTACATTTGTTTGGAATCGTCACAATTTTTTTTTGCCTGATGGTAAGCGAAAGAGGAGCCCAAATCGCAACTGCAACTGACAGCATACTGCATACCGCATCCTGTCAGTTGACGCTGCCATGCTGACCCGCAAAATGCTTCTTCACGCTTCGTTTGAAGGATCCCATATTGTAGGAAGGAGGGAACACATGTGCAGGCAAGGCGTTCCACTTTTTGATGGTACGACAAAGATAGGAGTTGCCGAACTTTTTGGTACACGAAGAGATATTCTCAACCGTGGAACTATGACATCGCAAGCCCGCACGTGTGGTTCTATGACGGAAGGGTGAGGGTGGGATAAGGGAAAACAGTTCTTCAGAGCACTCGCCATGGTAGAGGCGGTAAAATACGCTTAGAGAGCCTATGTCCCTACGGAGTTGAAGAGGTTCTAGGCTTTTGGTGACCTCTTCGTCGTCAATTATGCGGATAGCCCGTCGCTGCAACCTATCGAGAGCCTCAAGAAGATACTGTGCGGAGCCGTCCCAGAGATGCGAGCAATACTCCACGCAGGCCCGAACTTGTGTCTTATAAAGCAGACAAAGTTGGTCCGGCGTGAAGAACCGGCGCACCCTGTTCAGGACTCCGAGCTTTCTTGAGGCTGTTGAGATGAGGCTCTCGATGTAATAACGCTGGTTAAGGTCGCAATGAATACCCATACCCAGCATGTTCAGGCTATCACGCATACTGACATGTTCCCGTGGGATAGTTTGGATGTTTAGATGTTTGAATCTTACTAAATATGGATGTTTTATTTCGCTTTCACGGCTTTTCATCTACTACATACCACACTGTTATGATTCACGGTCCTTGTGGTGCTCTCAACCAATTGTCCCCATGTATGATGCAAGAAACTGTACCAAAAAGTATCCTCTGACGCTTTTGAATATAGAGTAAGTATTTGAAACATCTTGTAAATGGATCAAACAATATTATAGCATTTTCAGAATATATTCCAGTGATTCTTATGAGGCCAATTTTATTCTAAAACATGATTCATATTTTTTATTTGTTTACTATTTGACTCAGATGAGATTTTTTGAAGAGTCGACGAGCGGAAAATTGATACAAGCTACTTAAAATTCAAAAGCTAAATCACGCTAGACAGATCTTGCATACAACATCGGCATTGAGCAGTCAGAACCCGTTATATACGTTTTCCCATACATTTCGCGGTCGTATACGACCACCCGGATTTCGAAGTGTTAAGCCGTAAAGGCGAAACGGTTCGGTCAAAATAATTAATAAATAACATCGTTGTGTGTTGAAGTGGACTGTTAACATTAACGAGATGTCTTCAAAATTCCACCAAGCGCCAACAATCAATAGTATCAACATAATTTTGCATACAAGTGCAACTCTTGCTTTTGGGTAGTCAAAAGTATCAAGCTCGGGCCATCTGTGGACTAAGTAGCTATGCGAAACTGTTAGACTAAGTTTGAATTGCACAATCTTAAATAGAATTAATTACTGCTATATAGTTGACGGTAGTTGAAAAACTACTACTTTTGAGAGAGCATAGCAATGTAGAATAAGCATCGTTAGAAGGATCAGTAGTAGGAATGTTCCCGAATGAAACAGTTTAATTCTAATTCATCAATAATATCTAACGAATGTCTAAGAGATTATAAGAAATTCTCGTAGTTTCGGAATAGATTGTGTTTTCAAAATTCATTATCTAAAGGATTATTATAAAGATCGAGTAATTATATTTTTAAAATTGTCATATCTTTTAAAATATAATTAATTTGAACGAATGTTAAATTTGAGGTAATTCTCGCTGTACTGAAAAAAATAGGAATAATTCGTAAATTATTTTTGGGTTTACTTTGTAAACGAAACATTTCCGTCGAAATCTATTTTCAACCGATGTCATAGAGCTCTGTGTTATATATCATATTAAAACTTATTGTATGACGTGATTTAGTGTGCATAGCGCATATTGCTATGCCTGGGAGGTCAGGCGTATTTCCTTGTATTATGTAACAACCGTCAGATCATCGCACAAGTGGAGTACTATCTACAACTTCAACGCCCCGTTCACGTGAAGCAATCTGAAAACAACGCCCGGATTTGTGGGAAAACAATTCATGGCTTTTGCACCACGATAATGCACCTGCTCACACTTCATTGCTTGTTAGTGAATTTTAAGCCAAAAACAATACTGTGACGATGCCCCAGCCTCCATATTCACCAGATATGGCTCCGTGTAACTTTTTTCTATTTCCAAAACGAAGAGAACCTTATAGGGCCGTTGTTTTACAGGCATAGACGACATTAAAAACGCATCGCTGAAAGAACTAAAGGCTATCGCAAAGATCAAGTTTGAGGAGTGCTTCGAGGATTGGAAGAAGCGCTGGCACAAGTGCATAATATTTAATGGGGAATATTTTGAAGGCAACAATATTAAAGTACACGGTACACAGTAGAATAAATAAATATATTTTTCAAAAAACTCCCGTTTATTTCTGAACACATCGAGTATATGTACTTAAATAAAATATTATATAATTGCCAGAAATCTACAATAAGGTAGATAACAACATCTGATATCAATTAAATTAGGTGAACATTTGTATTCGCCATCAAATTCATTTACAAGATATCATATACAATACAAGTCACATCAAGTACCATTCACACTTTGTCTCTTTCTTTCCCGAACGAATGATGCTAAGTTTATTTTGCATTCAGTTACACGGCGACAGCCCGAGTGGAGAGAGAGGCAACTGTTGTGTAATTCGTATCAGTGAAAATTGATATCTAACAAGAACTATGTCTTCACTGTCGATCGATAACCCGATAATACAATCCTACATCGTGTGTTCAGCAATTTTGGCGTTAAAGATTCTTGTTTTGAGCCCTATGACAGGATTTTTCCGTGTGACTAAAGGTGTATTTGCAAATCCAGAAGATGCAAAAAGTTTAATAAAGGGAAAAGTGAAGTTCGATGATCCAACGATTGAGCGAGTGAGACGCGCTCATCTCAACGATTTGGAAAACATTCCTGCTTTCTGGCTACTGGGAGCGCTGTACTTGACTACTTCTCCTATGGCTGCCTGGGCTACCCTATTGTTCCGTGTCTATACAATGTGCCGAATCGTACATACAATTGTGTACGCAGTGATACCACTTCCTCAGCCGACTCGCGCGATTGCATTCACCGTTCCTGTATTCATTATGTTTTATATGGGTGTACAGGTCATTATTTACTACATTACAGCATTGTAAATATTGTAAGAGGGTGGATCAATTTATTTAATGTGAATTTTGATAAATACATATTTTTCTTTTTGGAACTTTTGTTTTATTTCTGTTCTTAAGTAAATAAAAATATATTAGTAATAGATCAGATAGAATGATGATGATACATGGCCAATCGTCTCCATTGGCCACTCTGGGTAAGTGTCCAGGGCGTTGCGGTCGATGGAGTCCCCTGATTTATGAAAGATCTCCTGTTTAAATAAAATAGTGGTTATAGTTTAATCACAAGGGCTCTATTCTCCTGAAGTGGCCAAAACATCTAATAGATTAATTAAAGACGTTACACAACTTTTATTATTTTTAATGAGCAGAGGTTACCTACATATAAGTACTTATTAGAGTTATTTAACAAAATCTCATCTAAATACAAAATTTGAGCGCTGTTTTCTACGTACACTAAGTATAAGTGTAATAGTATGTAATTTTCTGTTCACCAAATTGGGCGAGTGTAAATAAGAAAGAAAATGCGACTAACCACGAAAAAATGTCGTTTCTGGAATGAACACTGTGTCAATGAGAGTATAAAATTGCTTCAAGCGTTTTCAGACCAAGAATATTGATGTCACAGAGAAAGCTTGCTCTAAAGATAAAGATAAAAATAATTTATTTGCCATTAGGCCCTTACGCGCACTTAGACACGTCTTACATTTTTTAAATGAAATCATATTGTATCTTAATAATTTTCCAGTTTTTTATTTTATTTTTAATCTAAAGCAATTTTTAATCTACCATCATTTCGGAAATGACCATTGGCGAAGAAGAAATGCCAAAAGAAACTTGCCAATATGGGTCTTTTTTTCCATCGTTAATATATATTACAATAAATTTATGTGAGTGTACATATAGTGAAATCAAGTGGTACAATTAAAGATATATTAATACATGTGCTGAGTCATTTCCAAACATCTCTATCAGTTAGATATACATCGATTCTGTAATAACCCTGTAATGTACATGCAATTTTAATATCGGAGATATTTCTTAAACCCATCTCCATCAACTCTTCCATCTACGCTTTTTCCTCTTCCAGGTTTCAAATTAATTAGAAATGACCGTACGTGTACTACGAGTACAATACAAGGTGGCACCGGTAGGAATCTTCGTAGTGACATTCCTCATCAAGTGATATCCCAGTCCTCACCCCTATACCAATCCCCAGAACATTTATTTCTACAAGCAACGCTTCACCACTGTAAAATCTTGCTGGGTGTGTATTACAGACCGTCACTTCATATTGACTATTTTGAGTCATTGGAAGCTCTTCTCACAGACTTAAGTACACAATGTGATCACCATTATTATGGGTGATTTTAACACATGTCTCATTAAAGATGATTCCCGTAGTAAAAAACTGTTGTCCCTTCTACATTCCACTCATCTTTGTCACCTTTCTCTTGGTCCCACTCATTTTCCGCGTAATGGTCCCCCTTCTCTCCTTGAGTTGATAATCACATCATCCCCTGAGCTAGTGTTGACGCACGGTCAGTTCAGTGCTCCTGCGTTCTCCGCTCATGACTTAATATATGCTTCCTTCAAAGTTCGTCCACCTAAACGCAGACACAAAACTATGCTCCTTCGCAATTTGTCTACAATTAACTGGGATAAACTATTGAGTGAAGTGTGTGTTGCAAACTGGGAATCTGTGCTATCGGTTTCAGATGTTGACTCTAAGTTGAAAGCGTTCAATGCCATAATCTTGGATATTTATCATAAGCATGCTCCGCTTCGCTCTATGCGTGTCAAACATCTTCCTACGCCATGGTTAACAACAGAAATAAAAAACTCATGTCGCGTACGGACAGAGCTAAAATTAAATTGCGTCATAACTCCTCGCATGAAAATCGTAAAAAATTCATTGCACTCAGAAATTCATGTAACAAGGCTTGTAGGGAGGCCAGGCGTGCGTATATGCATTCCTCTATTGAGGGCTGCCCTCCCAATAAGCTATGGAAATTCCTTAGTTCAAATGGTATTGGCAGGAATCGGTCTAACACTCCCTGCAATTTAGATCTCAACGCCTTAAATAATCATTTTTGTTCTTCCCCCGTCAGTATTGACCCTCTACGTAAACAATCTTCATTGGCACAATTCAAATCACATACTCCGATGATAGCGCCGCTAGAACTTGGACAGATTTCATCAGATGAGTTGATCAAACTATTAGGCACTATTAAGACTAAAGCTATTGGGAATGATGAAATCGGTATTAGTATGTAGGATCCTATAAAGCTCCTATTCTTGCCAATATTTTCAATTACTCTCTTACTTCTGGGATCTTTCCTTCGTTATGGAAATATGCTCATGTAATCCCTTTGCCGAAAAAAACTAACCCCTCTTCTTTCTCGGATTACCGACCAATCTCTATTTTACCTGTTCTTTCCAAGCTTTTGGAGCACTTGTGCACCAACGCTTATCCAATCATTTACGTCAGCATAACCTTTTGAGTCAGTACCAGTCAGGATTTCGTGCTGGGCATAGCACTGTTTCTGCACTTGTCAAGGTTACCGATGACATTAGGAAAAATATTGATGAGAAAAATTAACTGTGTTAGTTTTACTCGACTTTACAAGCGCATTTAACACGGTCGACTTTGACATTTTGCTTGGCATGCTGTGTGCAGTAAACCCATCTCCATTGTCCTTATCGTGGTTTAGATCGTATCTTCTTAATCGTCGCCAATTGGTGAGGATTAATGAAACTAGATCTGACTGGTGCCAGCTTAACTCTGGTGTTCCTCAAGGGGCAGTACTGTCTCCAATTCTCTTCTCAATTTTCATTAACAATATAACTTCCAAGCTCTCCTCCTCACATCATCTCTATGCTGACGATCTTCAGATTTATGCGGCTACTTCACATGATAATATGAATGATATCATCGATATAATCAATAACAATCTCTCTTGTATTGCGAAATGGTCTAAAGATTTTGGTTTAAGAGTTAATCCATCCAAATCACAGTCTGTTGTCATTGGCAACTCTTGCTTTATATCACGTCTCCAGAATATGGTTTGCCCTGATGTTCTATTTGATGGTAACATCATCCCTTATACCTCTACAGTCAAAAATTTAGGTATTATCTTTGACAAAACTTTGTCCTGGGCATCTCAGATTGGTGAAGTCAGTCGCAAGATCTTCGCTTCTCTGCACTCCTTGAAAAGGCTTCAACATTTTCTTCCCGCCAATACCAAAACGTTACTCATGCGTACACTTCTGCTTCCTCTATTGGATTACGGAGATGCCGCTTATCTGGACCTATCTGAGGAATTACTTAATAAGTTGGAGCCACTGCAAAACATGTGTATCAGATATGTTTTTGGTTTGCGGAAGTTCAACCATAATATTGAATTTCGTAATCGTCTTAATTTGTTACCGGTGCGTCTTCGCAGAACTCACCACGTGCTTACTTTGCTTTATCATGTCCTTTTTCACCCTACAGCTCCAATTTACTTACGGGAAAGATTCACGTTCCGCTCTCTAGATGATCGTCTGCGATCTTGCAACAATCCTCTCCTGTATGTTCCTGTCCCCAACACCTATACCAAATCTTTTAGTGTGTATGCAGCACGACTATGGAACTCGCTTAAATTGATGTAAAAATGGCACAAACAATAAATTCATTCAAATCGAGCGTGATGAAACACTTGGTCAGTAATTTAGATATTTTGGACTGGTAATGTTTTGTATTGTATTTGTAGTTAATCGTGTATATTGTTTACAACTTCTCTTATGTGTGTATTATAAATCTTAAAATATTATTGTGTATACGAATCCTCGTACGTATTTTGTCACACTTTGTATCTACTCACAATGTCCCTAAAACTCTCGCCAAGCTTTTATCTCCTTTCGGTTTCTCTATGATTGACTGGAAGAGATCCCTAATATAAGTGATAAGCCCGCCATTGTACAATATTAATTTCTACCAAACCATGTTCTTAATCATTGTATTGTTTTATTGTACAATAAAGTTTTATACAACAACAACAACAACCCTTCTTGCACAGAGTATTTTTGATGTAACTTTTGAACATATTTTCAGGCAAGGACAGAACTGTTTCAGGTAATTTCAGGCTCTGGTCGACCTGTTACGGATAAAGTCGATGGCATTTTTGAAAAAGCGGAGCAAGATTAGCATAATTACGACATAGACGAAGCGTTGAAAGGTTCGATGGTTTCGATGGCAAAACCATCGAACGAATCGGATCTCTACTGCCAACAGCTGATAAGACTCAACCAAGAAATATTGAAAAAGAAAAACGGCCGGAACTTATCAACAGAGAACAGTTACACTTAGAAAATATTGAGAACGCCTGGTTGGGAAGTGTTAATGTTTCCACCATATGGTCTCTTCAGAATTCTTTAGACAAATAAGTTTAACATAAAAATAGGACATTAGTTATTTAACAAAATGGCATACACATATTATAATCAAATGTGAATAAACTATGATAAAAATATCTTGATTTGTATATAAATTACAAAAAACAGAAGTTCTTATCGATCATCTGCCTTATAAGAAAAAGGCAGATGATCGATAAGAACTTCTTTAATATATATATATATATATATATATAAACGTGGGCGTTCACATTTTGTAAACTTCTGATTTGTGTAAGATACGAGTTTCTGAGTAAATGGGTATGATACTACTAGCCGCAATTCATGTATTAGTCGATAATTTACGTATTATGAGCACGTTACTAAACGGTGGATCGTTATCTTGCATAGTATGTGAACTAACGTAACAAAGTCATAAACTCAATACTAAATTAGCTTGAAAAACCCTTCGAAACCCGGGTGATCGTATACGACCGCGAAATGTATGGGAAAACGTATATAACGGGTTCTGACTGCTCAATAGGGAGTTTGATCAATGCATGCACTACATTCATGACGAAAAGAATCGAGTAAAGTAGAAAGCGTAGCCTTATTGGCTAGTTTACGGATGTACATCGTATCACTTATCGGTTTATTAGTTAAAATACGCACCCATTGGTCAGTAGGCTCGAATCGCTGAGACATTTAGGTGCTAAAACACCACGTTTTTGTGAGTGAAGGGTCTTCATATATCTACAAGAAGTTTATTGGTTATATTATATGTTAGTATGTATATTCGACTTGATGATGGTTTAGCAGTAAAACTGCAGACAATAGACCTGTTTTTACTTTTTATTGCTCTATAAAACCTTTTCACTACTTCATTAATTTAATCTAGACGATATTACTACATATTTAAATATCTTGGTTATTTATAGTATAATTAATAAATAAATAAATATTGTCGGACAAATTACACAGCGCCATCTAACCCCAAATTAAGCGAAGCTTGTGTTATGGGTACTAGACAACAGATAAACATACATATATATATATATATATATTTTAGTTAATACATTCAGGCGTTATTTTGCGAAAGTCAAATTTACATGCAATTTGATCTAACCTGCTTTGTGTGCTTCCGCCACCAATTAGTTCATGCGGCCTAGCTCCGGCCGGCACCCACCCACTACTATTAGTGCGTGCTACATGCCGACGCTGCCTATCTAATAAATATATATAAATAAAATATCTTTTCGCTCACACCATCCACCCCCACCCTCAATTCAATATAAGGGACGGCACTGCGATGGATTTGTCACTTGTAGCATGTTATTGTTACGATTAACGTCTACAACGCCTGATGATGCCTCGTGGAGAGGCGAAACACGTGTCGCAGCGACGACCAGGCCAGTCGTGGCAGCGACGGTGGTGGTGGAGGCATGCGGATTCTGTTCCAGATGGCGGACGACCGCAGCAGCCGAGGCAGAGACTACCGGAGCAGCCATGGCAGCGTCGGCATGTAGCACGCACTAACAGTAGTGGGTGGGTGCCGGCCGGCGCTAGGCCGCATGAACTAATTGGTAGCGGAAGCACACAAAGGTTAGATCAAATTGCATATTTTTTTTGCAAATACATACTTATTATACGTAGAAAATAACCAGACCAAGATAAACAGACATGTTCATGCACACAAATGTTTGTAATGTGTGGGAATCGAAGCCACGAGCGTTGGTGTCAAAGTAGCGTAACAGCGCGTTTCACCGCTGCACCACCGAGCTCGTCATTATTCTAACGCCTGTTGTATAACTTCGTTAATGCTTATAATTTTCTTTGTCTAATATATTGCTATTTGCGAAAACCTGTAACTAGCTCAATGTATTGTTAAACTAGTTTTCTAATATAGTTTTATGATGTTGTTTTCCAAAAATACTAAAATAAAATAAATTCTTCGAATACAACTTTACTGTAATCATCGGATAACGACATTAAAATAAATAAATGTTATTACCACGAAGGCGGCAAATTCTCTCTGTCTACTCCTCAAAGAATTCGGCGTCATATTATAGAAAAGTGTTATATAGAGAGATCACAACATAAGCATTTGCGTAAGAAAATCACTCTGCGCCCGCATAGTAGGTGACCAATTTTGAAAAATCTTGGATATAAAAAGACAATCTTATAGGTATTTAAACGAGCAATTCTTGTATAAATATATTCCGAAAACGGCTCAAACGATTTAGTTCAAATTTTTGATTAAATTTAGATAATTTTTTGCTTTTAAGTTTATCTATATAGGTGTATCTTCTGAAAAATAGCCTTACACAAATTTTACACAAAAAACAAAACAACTGCGGATCGAGTTATACACTAATACCAGCTATTCGACATTATGATTGTTGCGTATTTGATCCGCCCTATGTACTATCGACAAAGTTCACGATTGAGCCGCATGGGTTATTTTTGGTTGCAGCGGGCAACGCGAACCTAACTGTGTATATATGTATATATATATATATATACACATATACAAGCATTGCTAGATATATACCTATATATATATATATATATTTATTTATTTATATATATATATATTACCTATATATATTTATAACATAAAGATTAGCGAGCGAAGCTCAGCCGCGATGGTACTGTGTTATGCATGATGTATGGCATAAATTACTAGTTATGAAGTTACTAGATATCTACAATATAAGTAAAGGCAAATTTCCATAAAAACAGATACTACTTATATTGGGTAACTATTTGTTTTCAACGTTAAGTCCATTCACTAGATATCAGTTTCAAGTAATTTCAAGTTCAAGTCAGGCGCTGTCTCTTTCTTTACCAAACGAACGATGCTATGTTTATTATCCATTCATTCACACAGCAACAGCCCGAGTGTTTAGGTACCGGCTAGGCTATTTAACCGTTGTGAAATTCGTGTCAGTGATTAGTTAAGAATACAGACAAGAAACATGGCTGCATTATCAATGGATAACCCCGCAATACAGTCCTATATGGTATATACAGCGATATTGGCATTAAAGATTCTTGTTTTGAGCCCGTTGACAGGATTGTTACGTGTGACTAAAGGTGTATTTTCAAATCCAGAAGATGCAAGAGGTTTAATGAAGGGAAAAGTGAAGTTCGATGATCCAACGATTGAGCGAGTGAGACGCGCGCATCGCAACGATTTGGAAAACATTCCTGCGTTCTGGGTCCTGGGTGCGCTGTACTTGACTACATCTCCTGTGACTGCCTGGGCTACTCTGTTGTTCCGTGTTTATACAGTGTGCCGAATCGTACATACAATTGTGTACGCAGTGATACCACTTCCTCAACCGGCACGCGCAATTGCATACTTCATTCCTTTATTAATTATGTTCTATATGGGTGCACAGGTTGTACTTTATTATATTACAGCTTTGTGAATATTTTAAAAGAGCGGATCAATTTACCTATGTGAATTTTCTAAATATATATCCGACTTTTATAACTTTTGTTTTATTTCTGTTCTAAAGGACAAAAAGTGAAGATTAACAAATCAGAATAAGGCTATACAAGACCCCTCTTTTTTATTGGTCACTATTGGTGTATTGGTCATAAGTGTCCAAGGCACTACGGTCGATCGATTTTTAGTCTATAAAAATATTATGAGATTTTTAGTCTATAAAAATATTATGACCTCTAATAAGTTAAAAACTCTGTACTACTTAGGTACCTATGTGCGATGTCTTACGAACAACACATTTAGGTTACCTAGAAGTTACACGGTAAATAAGAATGTTTCTAAAACACTGGACAGCGTGCATTTGTACAATACACACTCCACTCCAACAGGGTCAGGGACAGTCAAAGTCGATTTTATGATTGGGTCTGTCCGTAGGTACTATAATACCAACGGCTTGTGTTTGCAGTAGATACCTATACGTATAAACAATTAACGACGTTATTTTGTGAACGATAAAAGTGATTTTGTCTTGCAATGGCATATGGCGCCACAGCGGCCGGTGGTATCCATATGATAAAATGTAAAGTTGCGTTCCGTTACTATTCATAGAGACTCACAATGGCTGTGCCTAACTTCTTTATTAAATTTTCAAATATATTTTATTTCCCAGATATTATCTACATTATTTAAAGAAAACGTTAAGTATGGATTCTTAACACTTCTATTTATTTGATAGGTATGCTTATGATATTTGGGTAATAAGAAGCCGATATTGTTTTAAACCATAATATAAAAGCCTCGTGAAACTGAATGGATAACCAAACCATTACATTAGTATTACGTAAGATAATAAATTCCATCTTGTTAAGAGAAACCAACTTTATACCTATGCTGTTAAACTTCACTCAATTTTTTTATCACTACACCGCACCGAAGTTAGGCAGCCGGACTGCCGATTCATCATTGGTTGTTTAGTTAGTTAGTTTGTGAAGCTACTTCAGACGGCTGGTTGCTCGTGGGGTGTTTGTGAATAAATTGTCATAAATTACATCGAGAAATAACCATGGTGTCACTAAGCGATCCTGTTATACAATCCTACGCCGTATATTCTAGTATATTGGCTCTGAAAATGCTTGCCATGGCATTTTTGACAGCAAGAGTGCGATATGCTAAGAAAGTATTTGCAAACGAGGAGGACGTAATATCAACCAAAGGCCGTGTTAAATTAGATGATCCCGACGTGGAGAGAGTCCGCCGAGCACATCTTAACGACCTAGAGAATATTCCTGCGTTTTGGATTTTGGGCGCTTTATACGTGACGACTGGACCAGCGGCTTCGACTGCAATCAATTTGTTCCGAGCGTACACGGCAAGCCGTTTTGTACACACATTTGTTTATGCCGTGAAACCCATGCCGCAGCCATCGCGCGCTATTGCTTATGCTATACCTATGGTTATTATGATCTACATGGGAGTCAAGGTTGCGACGTTTTACGCCTCATCTCTATAATGTTGTTGTAGTTTGGTTTCTATCTATGTTGAATTGAGTTGTATGTTAGGTACGTACGTACACACATGAAGGAAATGTTAATCCCTGGCTCTGTAAAGGTTATCAGTTTAAGTATTGCTACTGTCTAGTTTTGCATATATTTTGTTTTTTATTTACCATAAAAGTCCATTAAACATGTCAACCCCGAGACACTATTTTTTATATTTCCTTACCTACGTGAGTTATTGAAAGTTTATAATAATTATATAGTTTTTCGCCAGGCTTATTTGATTTAAGCTCAATATGCTGTACGATTCGTGTTAATTTTAGTATTTATGTACTTATATAAATTAAAATTATTTTAGACTATCGCTCTGTATTATATTTTGTTGTTCTGTCTCTTTCATTTGTAATCAAAAAAAGATTATTAATATTCAATAGTTGTTATTAGGTAATAAATATGTCTTCTTATTTATGTACATATCATGTATGTATGTATATCTTCACGCCAGGTCCCTTGCTGGGTAGGCAGAGAGAACAGAGTGCCATAAGACCCCTCCCTTCCCTCGCTAGCTCTTTTCATGCACGCTCGCCGGTTACTGGTCTTCCTCGGCTCCTACATCCTTCCACATATCATTATACTATTTTTTTTTTTATTTTTTTTATTTTTTATTATAACTTCACGCCAAATCCCTTACGGGGTAGGCAGAGAGAACCGAGCGCCACGCGACTCGATCCTTACATACCTCACTCGCTTCTTTCACATTCATTGCTCTTTTCATGCACGCTCGCCGGTTTCTAGGGCTCCTGACATCACTTTCTGATAGAACACGACCAATCTGATCATGATAGGTAAGTCTTGGCCTTCCTCGGCTCCTACATCCTTCCACTTTTGCATTGTATATCTGCTTCGTCATTCTTTCATCATGCATTCTTTCTACATGTCCGAACCAACAGAGCATGCCTCTTCTTATTTTAACACCGACGCTCTCTTTCAGACCACTTTCACTTCCACCACCACCACTTTCTGCTTCTAACCTCATCATTGCGGATACGGTCTGCAAGCGTTACACCACAGATTTTGCGCAACGCTCGCATTTCAACCGCGTTTATCCTACTTTCATGCTCTCTCTGCCATACCCAGCTCTCGCTTCCATAAGTAAGCGTTGGGACCAGCACTGCATTGTGTATAGCCAGCTGCGCCTTCTGGCTCAGGTTTTTACTGCCAAGAAGTTTTCCCAACGCTCCATTCACACTATTCCCAGCACTCACTCGCCTTTCCACATCTGCGGTATACCTTCCATCCCTGCTGAAAGCGCATCCAAGATATTTCTTCAAAATATTCACTCCACCGTTCTAACACTTCCTGAGTGTTTGCAAGAATGATACCAGCTTTAGACTTAATCTTGTTCATACTGGATGCCGACGAACTACCCCGAGACTTCTTTACCTCTCTCCAAAAGAGTTTGGTATTTGCCTCGAAGTTTCTCGTCAGCCTCTCTTCCTCATTCATAATTTGTCTTTCACGCTTCTCTTTCACTAAAGCCTTGGTTTCATTCTTGCATTGACGGTACATTTCTTTCTTCTTCTCTCTCATATTTTCATTTAAGGGCAAAGATGATACATAATCCAGCCACGCTTTCCTCTTTCTATACTAATTAAGTACAATTTATGTTACTAGCCTCTCTATGACGTGACAAGTCGCAAAATTCGTTCGTATGTAGGTACCTACGTTTATTATAACTATACGTAGGTATAACAAAATTGTAAGTATTACTATGTTTGCCTGATAAATCGACCACCACATCATTTTTTAGGATTTTAATTGTCCTTCAGTTACTACCTATGAATAATATTTTTGTGAACTTGAATATTCCAAGGTTATGTTATGTTACGCCAAACGTAAGCATACTTGACGAGGGAAATGGGTTTATAAATATATCATTTAACTGCAAATGGACTTGACAAAAAGGTCATTATGAGAGTTCTAAAATTGCCTTTCATCCACCTGACCTGCGAAGAATAATTAATGAGTGTAATTTAAACGAAGGTTTTCGACGCAACTGTACTTTAAAAGCCTTATATTTTAGGAGCTGTAATTATTTCTCTCTTAGGTGGCATTGGTATGTTTCTGAACAAACAACGCAATCTAGTCAGCAACCAAGCCAAGCTTGCATGTAAGTACCTATACTGGGTGACTGTTAATGTTAAACATGCATAATTACTTGTTTTCGTAAATACATACTTATGTTAGATAGAAACAACCCATACCAAGATAAACAGACATAATCGTACGCGTAAATGTTTGTCTTGTACGAAAATCAAGTCCGTGACCCTAGGGGTTAATATAGCTATTGAGCACCAGGCACATCGATATAGATTGTTATTGTTGTCGGGTATCGTCGACAAAGATTGTGGTGCAAGCAAGCATACGGCCCATTTGATATGAAGCGGTTACCGAAATCTATGAACGCTAGCAATACACGAAGAATCGGTCGCACGTTGTCACCCCTGCAGATATCAACATCAACTCTATAGGAGCTTACTGATAACCTCACTCAGTCCGTCACACACACACACAACAACCCTTCAGGGAGTTCTTTTTTGACTGTGGTTTCCTGTGAGATTAAGATATATATATCCTTTCCCAGTCCGGCTGCTTCGATGCGCTTTATCTATCTTGAAAACATCAGGACTAAGACAAACAGACATGTTCATGCACACAAATGTTGGTCATATGTGGTAATCGAACCGACGTGTGTTGGTGTTAAAATAGCATTACTAACAACTCCACCACCAAGTTCGTCAGATGTCCAAAATACTAACAGTATTTTGTACTAGACAACTTAAGTAGGTAGGATTGTCATCAAGGAATTAGGATGATATCTATTTACAATTTCTCCAAGAGCACTTACGAAATTATGGGGACTTTGATAGTGTATTGTCAAATTGGTTTCGTTTTATCCAGAAAGTGATGTCAAGGAGCCCTAGAAACTGACAAGCTTGCTGTGTATAATGGACCGAATTAACTGGCGCTCGGTCCTCGCTGCCTACCTCGCAAGGGACTTCACGTGAAGGTACTATATGGCTTCAATCAAAAGCGGTGAAACTAAGAGTACAGCTAGAGTTACATAATTCATATTTATTATACTTCCTTAGATCGTATATAATTATTATGCATATTACGTAAGTCGTTTGTTATGTTTGAGTTGAAATTTTGAAGTTACCATTTAAAAGTAATTGTCTTTATTTTAATAAGCATTCTATACAAGGTAATAGCAGAGAATAACTGGCAGTATAATAGATTACATTTGACACTCCACTGAATATAATTAAAAATGTTTGTAATAGGTCTATGGGTGTACCGAAATGACAGGCAGGAGAAGCTACTCACACTGAATTTTAACATACCTACGTAGGTATGGATGTTGATAAAAGTTATGTTAAGGGTAGGGCTGTAGCATTGATATCAAGATATTGATGAGTATTTACGAAAAGGCTTATGTCGATCCGACTAGAGTACGAAACCTATTCAATTGCAAAGAGTGTGAGACGTTCTGAGGAGGTGAGGTGAGGTGAGGTGACGTGGGATGTGATTTCTCCGCGAAACTGTTAGCCGCTACGTTGGAAGACGTTTTCAAGCTACTGGACTGGAAAGGATAAATTTTACATTACATTACATTGCGGCATTTGGGAAATTGCTAAAAATTTTCGCGTCTAAAATACCTTAATATCGCAAGACGAAAGGCTTCGATCAGTGCGTGTCAGTGATAAGTTATGCCGCAGAAATGTGATCCCTTGCTATGTGCCTCATAAAGAAAAGTTACCGACATATGTCTCATAGGATCAGTAAGCTCAAGTGACAGCGGGCAGGCCACACAGCTCGAAGAACTGATAAACGGTGGGGCAAAATGGTCGAATGACTACCACTACTGAAATCATCCACCACATCAACCCTTACTCATCCCGCTGGAGCGATACGGGTCTCCTTTCAACCGAATGGGTTTAGAGCATATTCCACCACGCTGCTCAAGTCGTGAATGATGTGACTTTGACACCGACGCTCGTGGGTTCGATTCCCACACAAGACAAACATTTGTGTGCATGAACATGTATGTTTGTATTGGTCTGGACGTTTTAATAGAGGTAGGGCGCATCAAAGCAACCCGTCTGGGGAAGTACCTCCACCTAACAGAAAACCGCAGCCAAATAACAATTCCCTAGAGGGTTGATGTGTGCCTGCGTGTGAGTGAGGTCACCAGTAAGCTCCCAAGGAGTTGCTGTGTAAGTAGCAGAGGAGGCATCGCGCGAGTGTTACTTAATATATCTCAAGTGTTAATAGGCTACGGTAGCCGCTTTACATCACTTGGGCCGTATGCTTGTGTGCCTCCCGACGTAGTATGTATATAAAAAAAAATGCGACGCGCAACGACGCCATCGAACATTAAAATCATACTTCACCAAATTACTATAGGATCAATCGAGCGCTACACAACAACTGTGTAGTGTAACGCTGCCCAAAAGTGCTCATAAGAAATAGGGCATAGTAAAATCATAGTATAATCAAACAAGTAGGCCGACTCGACCCCTGAGTAAAGGATAATAGCTTAAACACGTAGGGCTGTCGCTTATAGTTTATATAATCATCAAAAATGCATAAGTCTATATACAAAACAATTTTCCCCTTTAGGTGAATCATCAGGGATCTATAATACAAAGTTTTTCCTAAATATTTTTTGTACACAGACCACGAGCTGACTATTGTTTTGAAATTATATACTCTTTTAGGCGCGTTATGAAAAAATGATGAGTGAAATTTTAAGATACTGTAACACAAAAGTAACAGGTTGAAGCTGCCCTCTAAACCGCTCATTAAGTCATGAAAAATATGCTCAAAACTGCAGCCAAATAACAATCCCCTAGACGGTTGTTGTGTTCAGGCGAGTGAGTGACGTTACATGACGTTATATGGCTGCAGTTTTCCGTGAGGTAGTAACGTCACTCACTCGCCTGAACACAACAACCGTCCAGGGAATTGTTATTTGGCTGCAGTTGCCTGTGAGGTGGTAATGTCACTCACTCGCATGAACACAACATCCCTCCAGGGATTTGTTATTTAATGATGCCAGAGAAGTATAACTTCTCACGCACGTACGTAAGTACACGTACCCATTTTTTATTTTACACAACATTTTTTTACTTTTTTATTTACTACACTTATCAAAATTATAATCTTTATATTCGGAAATTTAATATTTTTACAGTAGCCTATAATGATAGGCATTAACAGAACTTTTTTCTGTAGGAAATTTGTGTTATTATAACAAAATTACACATTTCATACAAACAAAAAAAATCTTTTTACTTTTTAGCCATCTTTACGAATTTGTAGTTAAATTACGTACAAATTATGACGAGCGGGAGCGCAGCGGCCGGCGGCGGTGCGTGCGTGGGAGCGTGCGGCATTAAGCATGGCGTAGCCACGAGCCACGACTGGCGTACCTTGAGCAACTACAATAAATTTTGTTAATGTGTGCGTGCGACGACGCATATGTACGGGCGCGCACACATACAAACAGAACGCGGTGCGTATCTATGAAGATAACCTACTTATTTGATTTTACTATAAATAGAGTGAAAGAAGTGTGTTCTGAAAGAACTGCACATGTGTTCCCTCCTTCCTACAATATGGGATCCTTCAAACGAAGCGTGAAGAAGCATTTTGCGGGTCAGCATGGCAGCGTCAACTGACAGGATACGAGATGTAGTATGTTGTCAGTTGCAGTTGCGATTTGGGCTCCTCTTTCGCTTACCATCAGGCAAAGAGGGGCCACTATGCTGAACTAATATAAAAAAAAAAGAAGACTACTGAAAGAAAAATATTTGATATATTCTTTTCTATAGCTTTCACAATTGCTATTATCGAACTTTCGTAAAGATGATGTCATAACTTTTGAACTACAATGTCAGTTAACCTCTTCATTCCACGTGCAGCACTCGGTTCTCCTCGACCAGCCGGAATTAGCGCTACGTGGTCGGTGGCGGCCCCACCGCCGACGCACTCTAAGTAGTCTAAAAATATATTTCTAATTTTGTTTAAGTACAAATGTTTATTGTCTGTCAGCGTTTCAAAAATAACAATTGAAAATGAGAAATACTGAAAGAAACTAATGTATGTACGTTTAGTCAGTAAAAGACTAACGAACGCGAGTCTTTCCGACTGAGATGTAGACGAATGTTGGAAAATTCTGAAAGAAACTATGGTGGATAGTGCGAAAGAAGCATGTGGATGCGCAAAGAGACGTCGAACACTGAGAGGAGATGCCTGGTGGGATGCGGAGGTTGAATCCGTGGAAAAAAAGAGGAAAGCGTGGCTGGATTACGTAGCATCTTTGCACCAGAGTGATGGTATGAAAGAAACGAAGAAAGAAATATATCGTTGAAACAAGAATGAATCCAAAGCTTGAGTGAAAGAGAAGGCTGAAAGACTACTTATGAATGAGGAAGAGAGGCTGACGAAAAATTTCGAGGCAAATACCAAACTCTTCTGGAGAGAGGTAAAGAAGTCATGAAGTGTTTCGTTAGCATCTAGAATGGACAAGATACAATGTTAAGCTGTTGGCATCGTTCTAACACTCAGGAAGTGTTAGAACGATGGAGTGAATATTATTGAGAAATATATGATTCGGTCTAGGACGCTGGCACTGTGATGTGGCGATACCAAGTTTGAAAAATGGAAACTCAGCGGGAATCCATATGGTTGCAGCTGAGATGTTCAAACTAAGTGGACGAGTGGACTACGTTAGGGACGCCTTCTAGTTTTTGAACAAATTATGCCGGCAAACCGGAAGGGCCCCGACCGATTGGAGACATGCAGTCATCGTATCCTTGTATACCTAGTATAAAGGTAAGGGTTCAAGTATGGATTGCGCCAACTATAGTGCAGTTTGTTCAGCTTAGCAGCTAAAGTGTATAGAAAAATCATTGAAAGGAGAGAGTGGGTGAAATCCGATGGAATGCTTGGTGAAGCACAGGGTGGATTTCGAAGCGGCAGAAGATGTAGGTATCAAGTTTTTTTGTCCGCAACATCGTAGAAAAGCATCTGGCATTGGACCAGAAGGTTTTCTGCGGTGTTGCGGACCTTGAGAAAGCATTTGATAGGGTCGTGCGAAATAATCTCTGCAACATTTTGCCCAGGTATGGGATTGACGGTGCTGTGTCATTCACTTATGAGGATCGTACAGCATGTGTGCGACCGTCTGGCAGCTTATCGCCCTGGTTTGATATCAACATTGGTGTCAGACAGGGATGCGTGCTGTTGGCTCGGCTATTCATACTGTATCTGGACAGTTGTCTTCAGAGAAAAATAAATATGAATGTGGGAACGCGAATGGGTGACTCATTAGTCAACTGCCTGCTTCAAGCAGACGACGCGGTATTAAAAGCAGAATCACCATCCGAACTGCAAACACTAGTTACAACAATGAATTATGATTGTATGAAGAAAGGCTTACAATCGAATGCGAGGAAAACCAAGATAATGGTGTTTGAAAGACCAGAACCCGGAACGAATACTAGTATTACGGTTGATGATGTAGTGTTGGAGCAAGTGGATCAGATTGTATATCTTGGAAGGGCTTTTAGCAGCAATAAAAGGTACACCGCTAATGTGGAGAGACGAGTTAGTGCAGGGAATAGCGTGAATGGAGCGTTGGGTAAACTTCTAGACAGTGAAATCTAAGCCAGAAGGCACAGCTCGCTGTACACAACGCGGTGCTAATTCCACCGCTAAATTATGGAGTGTCGGTGTTAAGAAAAGGAATGCCTTGTTGATTCGGGCATGTACAAAGAATGCAGTATGAAACAATGACGAAACAGATATACAATGCGAAAGTGGAAAGATTTTGGTGCCGAGCAAGATCAAGACTAGCCTACTACGACTAAATTGGTCGTGTTTCATCAGAAGGTGATCTCAGGAGCCCCAGGAACTGGCGAGCGTGTATGAAAAGAGCTATGAATGTGAGACAAGCGAGTGAATTGTGTAAGGACCGCGTCTTACGATGCTCGGTTTTCTCTGCCTACCCCGCAAGGGACCTAGCGTGAAGATATATAGGTATACATATCAAATCGAAGTTATATTTGTGCTGAACAATGTGAGACAAGCGAGTGAATTGTGTAAGGGCCGCGTCTTACGACGCTCGGTTTTCTCTGCCTACCCCGCAAGGGACCTAGCGTGAAGATATATAGGTATACATATCAAATCGAAGTTATATTTGTGCTGAACACAAAAAAATGGCCGCAAGCCATAGTTGTCATGATTTGAATTAATTGCTCCCAGCTTGAATATGCGCGAAAGAGAGGCAAAGAATGCGCGCGTTGCTTCGTGCTGTAAAAGATATATAGGGTGTTATGAATAACGATGTATGTACTTTTAGGATTGATCAAAGACACCTATGTGATTATTTTAAGTCATAAAAGTTACTATGGCAAAAGCGATAGATTTTGATGTATTAGGTATGTTATATATTTATTTTTATATATAATTATATATATATTTTTCTGAAGGCAGTGAGAAACCGAAATATTGTTCTAAATCAACTGTAAAAAACCACGTGAACTGAATTGATAACCATTACATTATCGTTACGCAAGATTACAAATTGTATAGTGTTATCAGAAACTGTGAACCGGACTTGCGATTCATTGGTTATTTGGTTAGTTCGTTTGTGAAGCTACTTTATACGGCTGGTTGCTCTAGGGGTGTTAGTGAATAATTTAGTATAAACTACATCAAGAAATAATAACCATGTTATCAATAAGCGATCCTGTTGTACAATCCTACGCCTTATATTCTAGTCTATTGGCTCTGAAATTACTAGCCATGGCATTTTTGACAGCAAGGGTGCGCTTTGCTAAAAAGGTATTTGCGAACGATGAAGACACAAAATCAAACAAAGGTCGTGTTAAATTTGACGATCCAGACGTGGAGAGAGTTCGCCGAGCACATCTTAACGACCTGGAGAATATTCCTGCGTTCTGGATTTTGGGCGCTTTATACCTGACGATTGGACCAGCAGCTTCGACTGCAATCAATTTGTTCCGAGCTTATACGGCAAGCCGTTTCGTACACACATTTGTTTACGCCGTGAAACCCATGCCGCAGCCATCGCGCGCTATTGCTTATGCTATACCTATGGTTATTATGATCTACATGGGTGTCAAGGTTGTGATGTTTTACGCCTCATCTCTATAAAGTTGTTGTAGTTTCGTTTCTATGTTGAATTGAGTTGTATGGTACATCAAGAAAATGTTAATCCGTGGTTCTGTACAGATGATACATTTTGTTTTGTATCAACTATTCTTTCTATCTGTTTAAGAATTCCTGATATCTATTTCTGTATGCATATTATTTTTTATTTACCATAAAAATCTATTAAACATGTCAACCTCGAGACTCTCATTTTTTTACGGTTCCTTACCTATCTTAGTTATTACATCCCATTACGTCCATAATAATTATGTAGCTTTACGCCAGGTTCCTTGCGGTATATGTAGTGAGATCTGATCGCCATAAAATGTTAAGTGTAGTAAGTAATAATACCTAGGTAGGGTTAAGAATGGATTTATGTAACATAATTTAAATCGTTTCTGTTTCATTTAACTGTATAACTGTAGTTCTAATAATAAAATTTAACAATAAGTTCATTCAGTATGGGCTTATTTGATTTAACGCCAATGTGCTCCCTGGCATTATAGCGTGTTAAATTTAGTATATGCTTATTTAAAATAAAATTATTTCAGACTCTTTTTCTCTATTATATTTTGTTGCTGTCTTTCTTTCTCGCTACTGAGCTCGTCAATTTCACTCATTGTCCGAAATTACTCGTATAGTATTTTGTACAGTTGGTTCTGCGTAAAAGTTGTCTTGGGGGTGTGTTATCAAGAAGTCGCAAAGTTTAAATTTTATGAAAAAGGAGTGAAGACTTAAGCCAAAGTGTATCAAGTGACTGTCTTGAATCGTGTTGTGAAACCTCTCAACAATACACTTTTTAAAAATGTACAGTATGTAATTCCATAAATTCGTGGCCAGACAAATTAAAGGCCTGTATCAAAGCCAAAGGTAGACAAAGAAAAAGCGGACCCTGGGCTCCGAAGCGAAAGCGTAGGACGCGGCCGGGATTAACGCTCGGACGATGATGATGATGAAAGTCAAAGGTGGTCATTTCGAATAGAATTATTTTCAGTATTTTCTCTCTTATTACTATTAAGATTTTGACAGGATGAGAAATCCTGTCAAAATCTTTAAGTTGAAAACGGTCATAGCTTAATTAGCATATCCTCTGATCACTTACATGTTGCACTATTCGTAAGATAGGTATATTTTGTTAATAAAACATTGCTAAGTTCACATAAGACATATAATCACACACTTCAGTTTATTTAACAGTTTTAAGCCACATCAGTCTAATAATAATTATACTCAAAAACTCTCAGTGATTAAAACCCGCTAGATTTTCACCACCCATCTTTTTGACGTACAAAACAACCACCATTCTCTCCCGTCAAGGGCCAGTGGCGCCCTCTACTTGTTAATCAATTGACTTCCATATTCTTTTATAACAAGTAATAATATTATTTAGACATATCGTGATTTTACAATTTTACTTCTGTTTAATTCTGTCTACTTCATACTTGTTAATCAATTTTAACAGGGCCAATGGCGCCCTCTACTTCTTAATCAATTGACTTACATATTCTATATAAATTCTAACATACACCTTAGACGAGCTCGGTGGCTCAGCGATGAATGACGCGACATTGACCAACGCTCGTGGGTTCGATTCCCACACAAGACAAACATTTGTGTGCATGAACATATTTAACAGTCTCTTTGTCTTGGTCTGGATGTGTAAAGTGAGGTAAGGCGCATCAAAGAAGCCCGCCTGGGGAAGTGCCTCCACCGCTCAGAAAACTGCAGCCAAATAACAACTCCCTAGAGGGTTGTTGTGTTCCTGCGTGTGAGTGAGGTTACCAGTAAGCTCCTAAGGAGTTGCTGTGTAAGCAGTAGAGGACGCATCGCGCAAGTGATACTTAATATATTACAAGTGTTAATAGGCTACGGTAACTGCTTTACATCAGGTGGGCCGTATGCTTGATTATTATCTCCCGACGTTGTATAAAAAAATCACTCTGAAACTACAAAGTAATCAATACATAGATTAGGTAGGTAATCTTCATATTTAGTGATACCAAAGTAGGAATCAAAATATTTATCATTTATTGCAGCTATTTTTGCGAAAAAGTAGGTAAATTAGTAGGTAAGCCATAAGGCCACAAGTCCGCGATTAGATAATAAGTACTTTTACAAAGTCATCGTGATATCAAATATGTTTTGTTATCGCTATACTTAAACTATAGCCATTAAGGTAAGTAACACACTACACCGTCATTTCGGGTATTTTCTTGTAAGTGAATTACAGAATGTTATACATTTTTCTATGTAAATGAATCCGTCTATCTGTCTATACCTCTAGGCGCCTTGCGGCGTAAGTTGAGAGAAACGAGCGGTATAAAACGCGCCCACCACACTCGATTTTTAGGATTTTGTACCGTCGTAAAACGGAACCCTTATACGATCACTTTGTTGTCCGTCTGTCTGTAAAGGGCCTATTTCTCAGGAACGGTTAGAGCTATCAAGCTGAAATTAATATCAAATACTCAAAATATTTAATGGAATGGCCATGGATGAGTGATTAAGATACAATGGTGGCCCAATTTTCGGATCAACTCGGATTTTTTACTCGGTAGCGGAGTGGTTATTAATGCTTAATGGGGTTCGATTTCCATGCAGACCAACATTTGCATCCATGATCATGTCAGTTGTTTTGACCTGGGTGATTTTAAGAGAGGTAGGGCGCATCATAATAGCCAGTCTTGTAAAGTACCGCAATCTTTTAGAAAACCAACCACAGCCAGATTACAATTTCCTGGAGCGTTAATATGTTACCAGTAGGCTCCTAAGGAGTTACTGTGTTCGCAGCAGAGGTGGCATCGCGCGCACAGTACTTAATGTATTACGAGCATTCATAAGGCTACGGTAACCACTTTACATCAGGTGGGTTGTTTTTATGAAATACCGGGAGACATGCAAGTACATGATACTTGCATGACTCGCAATATTTAATAAAAACAACATACGGTGGTCCGATTTTGGGTTATCTGTTATACAAAAACTTTACTAATAGCCATTTTGCAGATTAGCAAATAAGTAATTTTCAAACACTGCACATTAATATTGTAGATAAGTGAATATTGTTATCACTTGAACGTACAAAAAAACACACACAAACATACTATTGTGATAAATTAGAGAAGCCCAAAAATTTTTTAGGTACGAGTTTGCATATGATTAATGATTAGACACTTTTAGTATAAAGGTTGTATTGTTATCACTATTATTTATGTAGTGTAAATGGCCCACTAGTACTCGATTATCTCCAGTGCAAATGGTGTATAGAAACAGTATGGTGGGAGAAATATCTTGACTTCATAAACCTCCAAATAACAAGTTCCTTGTGTGTTCCTGTGAGGTTACCAGTAAGGTCATGTAGGGTAATTGTGTTAGCGGCATCGACGGCAAGGTGTGAACTATAACTCCTGTGGTGCAAGCGTTCGTAGGCTACGGCAACCACTTTACATCAGGTAGGTAGAATGATTAAGTATACGCCTACCAATGTATAAAAAATTACATATTGTTAATGTAGACGAATACAACTAGTTTTCAGTCGGGGTTCGTTTGAAAAGTAGTATTATTTTTGTGAACTAAATTCACATTTACGGCTTAAAGTACATATTTGTAATTTGTACTTATCACTTGCTCGGTGGTGAAGGAAAACATCAAGAGAAAACCCGCATGCCCCAGATTTCATGTAAAAATCAGTATCTTCCCCAAATCCTTAGACTTAGGAAGCGGACCCCGCGATCGAACTATCCAATCGCGGTCACCGATCCTAATGGATTAGGAAACGGTGCAACGCAAGTAGAAGAAGTGATTGGATAGGAATCCAGTATGCAGGTGATTGTAAAGATTTAGTAAAGTAAAAGTAAAGTCCTGATACCCTACCTCTAATACACAAGAGCACACTGCCTCTGTTTCGTTTATTATCAGTGGCACGCAGCATCAGGCTAACCTTGACTCGTATGATGATAGTGACCAACTTAGAAATCCATTTTAGAAAGAAAGTAAACAACGACCGAATATACAATAGGTACAATACATTTTATTGCACCAAAAGACAATTTTCGATATGCGACGAGAACTACATACCTATAATAATAGATTTTAATGGGTTGACAAAGAGGCAGTGAGACGTACTCCAGACAGATATACACGAGAGATCTACGTTAATAGTGGAAATGGCATTCGGAAGTTCAAGCAAGGGTGCCTGTGTGTAAATCTGCAAATAATCTGAATAAAGGTGGCAGGAGGCGCAAACTTCGGATGTGATGGAATTGATGAATAATGCAAATAAAAGAGGAGACAACATGCCACCCTTAGGCACGCAAGCAGTAGTTGCGCACCAAGAAGAGTACGTATCCTCAATACGCACTCGCTGCTGACGACCATACAGGCACGAACGAAACCATTCAAATGCCGAAGGAGATATATTTATAGAACGTAAACGACTCAAAATTATGTCATAATCCACGGTATTAAATGCGTTACTGAAGTTGAGCAATGTCAAAACCGTGAGTTGGGCATTATCCATATTAGTACGGATATCCTCAATAATTTTCAGGAGAGCGGTAGTCGTGCTATGAATCGGGCGGAAACCTGATTGGAAGGGATTGAGGATATTGTACTTATCAAGGAAACAACTGCTACTGAACCAAGCGTTCGAGGACATTAGATAAGATAGGAAGAATAGAGATAGGACGATAATTTGCATTTTTCCAAGCAGAGGGAAAGACTCCAGATGTTATGGAATTATTTAAGATCAATGTAAGAACAGGAAGAATGATATCGACAATCCGTAGGATCATAAGAGCTGGAAGTGATGAAAGATAATTAAGTATAGCTACTTTAGCATTGTTATCAAGATCAGCAGAAAAGGAAAAATGGATATGAAGATCATCTAAACTGACATTTTTAATATTACTGTGATAGTTTTTCCAACTCCAAGAGATTTTAAGAAGATTTTAACCTTTGCAGGGCCCCCATTCTCGACATCATGGATATGGCGACATTGTGCTTCCCTACACATCTTGTTGCAGCTGTTACGAGTGCGAGTGTAACGATCACGATATATGACCGGAGCAGCTTTATATTAATTTGGCTTTGCGTTTGTGATCGCCTTTAAGACAGATATGAAAATCACCCATAATAATAGTGTGATTGAAAGAAGAGACATCTAGAAGTGTCTCAAGAGAGGAAAAATAGTTAATAGTCAAATGCGTACACTTGTGTCTTTAGGGGATTAAGTTGAACTAAATTGAGTGTACCCCAATTCGAGACCCTGTTCTAGTGATTCAATTTCAGACACAAGCTGTCATCGTCACTCAATGAGGCAATCACGAGAGATATTGGCTTGACCAGTTTATCTTGCGTCCACAGTACTGTCATCTGCATAGCAATGAATGTTACGTATGTGCAACAAGTCATTGATATGCAGAAGAAACAGAGTGGGAGACAACGCACAGCCTTATGGGACACCAGCGTTTAGAGGCAGTGGATCCGAGCATGCACTGTCAACTAAGACTTTAATACTCCCCCCAATATTGACAACCCATGCACAAAATTTTTCGGGTAGTCCAAAAGCCTTCTTTTGGGCTATGCTTCGAGAGAAGTAATTTGTGCCACATCCGCTCAAAGGCCTATGCTATATCCAAAAACAGCTGATGCATGGTCTTTGCTTTCTACTAACTCCGCCCAGCGGTAGGTCCAGTATCCCGTCGAATCCCGGCTGCCATATATATGGCACTTGCTTACGACACATACATAGACATATGGAGTAATGGTACCACCGGGTTTGAATCGGGTGTACCACAAGATCGCCAACTGAGCGGCCACGGCGAAAGCGTATTGGCGATCACTTATCAGCTAGCGATACTCTAAGTAGTCTAAAAGTTGCTGGTTGATGATATTTTCCATGATTTTGGAAAATATGGGAGTTATTGCTATGGGCTTATAGTTGGACAAATCCGAGCAAGCACCTTTTTTAGGGATCGGGTGTACCAAAGCCTCCTTCCATGAGCTGGGGACCACGTCAAGCGTTTTCTTATCTTATTTTTTTATCAACACAATAATGGGTGGAATTCAATCCGACCTGCTCAACATATGAATGTACAGGGAGATAAGAGCCGCGGATAATCTTCGGAGTTCCTGGTCCCTGGTTTGAGTTCCTGGTCCCTGGTTTGAGTTCCTGGTCCCTGGTTCGAGTTCCTGGTCATCAAGGGTCGAGATGGATACAAAAAAGGCTTGTCTTAACACCCATAGCTCTTTTCATGCACACAAGCTGTCATCGGCTCTCATTGTCGCAATCCCGAGAGATATTGACTTGACCAGTGTATCTTACGTCCACCGTACTGTCATCCGTAATTAATGTTACGCATGTGCAACAAGTCATTGATATACGGAAGAAATAGAGTGGGAGACATCACACAGCCTTGTGAGACGTTAGCGTTCAGCGGCAGCGGATCCGATCACGCAACATCAACTATGATTTTGATGCTCAGCCCAATGCTGACAACCTATGTTCAAAATTTTCGGGTAGAAAAGCCTTCTTTTGGCTACCCGAAAAAGTCCCTGCATCTATCTCTAGTTGATCTTGCTGTCGAGATGTGAGTTCAACCTGTTGCTGCAAGTTGCGGAATGCAACACCGATGAAGCTTTTAAAAGTATAAAACTCGGCTGCCAGAGTAGACAGTTGGTGTTGAGCTGGCTTTTTGAGTCTCCAATTGAAGTTCGGACATCTTACTGTCAAAGTGCTTTATCATTTCAGCAATAGATTGTTGAATTTACATATTTTCCATTGTTACGGAGATGGCGAAAGGAAATATGTCTACTTACAGGTAGATATCAACAAGTGTGGTTTAAGAACATATAATTTTCAATAAATATCAACAAATACATATTTTAATTTAATTTATAAAAGAGAGCAGTGATTTTTTATACCTTGCTTTATCCACAACTACGAGTACCCTCCAAAAAACGATACATACAACAGGAATAACGTATATACAACACGAAAGTAGAATGATGAAGGAGTCGAAGAAAACCAAGACTCACCTACTATCCATTTACTTCTTCACGCCATGTCTCTTGCAGGGTAGGCAGAGAGAACTGAGCGCCATATGACTTTGTCTTTGCACACTTCATTCCCTTTTTTAACACCCATAGCTCTTTTCATGCACACTCGCTAGTTTCTAGTGCGCATGATGCTATCTTCTGATAACACCCAACCCTATTTAGTTGTGGTGAATCTAAGCTTTCCTCAACACAGATCCTTCTATTTTAGCATTGTATATATGTTTGTATATCTGTTTCAACATTATTTCAACATGTTCCAACCAGCGGACCATGGCCCTTCTTATCTTAGCACCGATACTGTCTTTCAGAATAGCTCTTCTTTTCCTATCTACATTGCGAACTCAGTCTATAAGTGTTACGCCGCGGATTTTACGCACCGCTCGCATTTCGACGGTGTTTACTTTTAAATTTGCTCTGCCAAACCCAGCTATCGCTTCCATACGTTGACGTTGAAATCAGCAATCCGTTATATATAATAAGCTGTGCATTCAGATTCAGGGTCTTAGATTTATATCTTTAATAAATAGTTTACAATACGTTACTAACCCAATTAGGGAGAGCTAAGGCTAAAGTACCTAATCGAGTGCAAGACCATAAAGGACGTATTCTAGTTTAACATGCTGCCAGCGCGGGTAGCTATAACTCCGTGTTACGTACAGTTTCCTGGGTCCTTGATATTCCAACATAAATGCCTAAGAATTCCTATTACTACACCTATATATTGCGCATATTTCTTTTTACTGGCGCTTTTAAAATACATTACTAACCCAACTTTCAATTAACGATAGATAAGCCTAAAGTAATTGAGTGCAAAGACCATAAAGGATGTATTTTAGTTTATGGCGCGGCCAGCGCGGGCTATAACTCGCATGTTAGGGTTTCCAGACAGTAAACATTTGCGGGGCCTAATATACAATTTCGTTTTTACACAGCCGTGGCCGACTACGTTTACTGTATTTAATTATCGTCACAAAGTTATATCATTCTGTTAGTATGATATTCATGAAATAACATCACATTCTTCATCGTTTTTGAATATAAATACCGTACTGTATCGTCTGATCAGGCGTAATTAGGAATTTAACTTTATTACTTAGGTATACCAAAAAGGGAACGTTTGACATTAATACAGTAACCCTACTTCTGTTGGTCCATCTGTTCTACGCAAAATAAATAATAAAAGGAGATAATTATGCCTGGTTGAAAACCTTGACAGCTAGAAGTCAAGTTTTTCAACCAGGCATAATTGCCAAGCAAGCCAAGTCAGACCTTAGGCTACAATATATTATCCTAAGTTATAAGAAGAAATGATATTTTATGTTGTTATAAATAAATTTCAGGACTGACCATTGAACTTGGCACCCATTTAGATCTCACTTCTTTTGTCGTTGAAGTCAACAACCAAGGCATATATCATAATATTGAACTTGGCTCTCATTTCACATTTATGCTTTTTAATGGGATTTATGTTATCACGACATTGAATATAGATGCGAAACAATTAACGTCCAGTTAGTTAGCCTAAAGAAATGCAGGAATCACGTATCATTTTATAAATTGATACGTGATTATACCTGTGAGTACTAAATTATTAGTAACTACCTAATAACAGAAACTAATACTCAATTTAATATTAAGCTGCACCCAGTTCTATATTTCCTAAAATAGTAACCTAGATGAGCGGTCAATAAAATCTATTGTAAATGTATTAAGACGTCTATATTGAAGTATAAGGGAGAAACCACACTTATCGAAATAGGCTTGAGCCGATCAGAAGAGACTTTATGTCCATGTAATGAAAGCGAAAAAAACATTGTTCGGCTCATTTCCGCTCGAAAACCGTGACTCGACATTTGCCGGCAACAAATTTGCATGAAGCCGATTTTACGGCGCATCATTACGGCGCTGGTAAACACACCCGATCACGATCGAACGGCTTCGATCGTATTTGTACGGTTAGAATACACCCGATGACATCCGAACACGGTCCGATCGCATTTCTATCGCAACGATCGCATGCCATGATATCATAATCGTTTCGATTGCGTAGGACTACGAATGCATACGCGCGCCCCCGTGAATTAAATGCAACAATGATCGATTGCGAGGGATCAACAAATGATAGGCGGCGTCGAAAGCAGATCAGCGGTAACAAAGGGCGATCAGCGGCGTCGGCGGTCGATTGGGGTCTACGGTCGATTTACTTGATACGACAAGTGTGGGGTATATGATTAACTCAAGCAGATTCTGCATCGATGTGTGTTCACTCCCTAACAGATATTCTTCTCGAAATTAGTGTTAACGTTTCTGTTTATTCCATAACTGGCGATGTACCGGTGCCTCCACGTAATTAAGTAACATTTATGATAGGTATATTACGTATTAAATAAGCAAGCATAATGGGAGATGTAAGTACTCGTAGCTCTCCATAACCTTTGGACCCATGATTTTAGAAATGTGTGTAATACATATATATTGCTGTAAAAAACGCCTTGCCCATGGCAGGGGTGTACGAACAAATAAAAAAAAAACTTTGGACCCAAGGATAACCATACCCCGTGTTATGGAGTAAGTAACTACGTAACTAAACCGCTAATCCAGCGATAAATATGTACGAGTTTTGTGATATCCAGTAGAATCGATTCACTAAATGAACTACCAGGGGAGGTTTGATATAATAAAGAATATTTTCTAATACACATAGAGTTCATCGTGTCGTCTGTTATTTAATCATTATATCTATTAATATCATAATAGTGTTTACTCTACGCGTGGTGTCTCGGTATTCCTGAAGCAATAAACACATTTCTTTAAGCTCGCGACCTCCCTTTCGGATTTATTTTAAAAGCCATTCGGAGGTTTACGGCTGCCATTCGTTTCGCATTATTGCTCTGTTATTGCAATGGATCCACGTTTTGAATTTTAACAGCGACATATTATGGCTTCCAATACAGCAAATGTTAATAGTGTATCCTGTGTCGTGTGCTAGTTTTCAATGATAATATTATCCTTTATTGCACAAAAACATTAGATACGATAGATGTATGTATGTATATCTTCACGCCAGGTCCCTTGCGGGGTAGGCAGAGAGAACCGAGCGCCATAAGACGTGGTCCTTACACACTTCACTCGCTTCTTTCACATTCATACCTCTTTTCATGCACGATTTTTATTTTTATTTATATTTTCAGATACGATAGATACAATATTTAAAGTATTTCGTTCGAAAAGGCGCGCTTATCTCTAAAAGAGATATTTTCCAGCCAACCTCCAACAGTGGGAGATATATATATATATATATATAATATATATATATATATATATATACATACACATGTACACTTATTTCTGAATGGATAAATAATAATCTTTCAATTTCTTTTTAAATGAGAATACAGGTGGGCTTTCACGAATTCGTGTGGGTAATTTATGCCACAACTGGTCAGCGTGGTAAGTAAAGGAGTTATAAAAAAAAATAGTTTGTGCAGCTGGGAGCAGTAGCGTTTTGGTATGGCAGGGACGACGAGAACGGGTGGAAGGGGGGAGGAGGTTGAATCGGCGGCGGAGGTACGTGGGAGCAGGAGGGTTATGGAGGATCTAATAAAGAAAAGTAAGGATATGGACGTTGCGACGGAAACGAATAGGGAGCCATTTTAATCGGCTGCGGTACTCAGTAATGTGGTCCCATTTCTTAAGTCCGAAGATAAACCTAATTGTAAGATTTTGCAAACCTTCCAGTTTATTTAAAAGTGTCTCACTTGCGTCCAAATAACATACATCGGCGTAGTCGAGAAGAGGTAGAAGAAGGGCATTGCTAAGACTTTAGTTAAAAAGGGAAGAAAGTTCTGGAGATGCCTAAGGGAGTAAAATGAAAAGTACATTCGTTTGCTAACCTCATTGACTTGAGCAGACCAAGATAAATTACAGTCCAGGATAAGGTCAAAGTTTTTCGATTTAGAAGTATAAGCCCAGTTTAGGCATTTTCCTACTGCTGCCGATAATCATTGACTGTGATTTTAGAGGGTTAACCATTGCGGTAGGAGAAACGTTAATTGCACGAAGAGCGCGAAGTCATCAAAATCTACTGAATAGAAAGCACTGCTAAAGTCAAGTAATACAATAACAGTAAGTTCTTGCCTATCCATTGCATTACATTATAAATATTCTGTAACATGAAGCAAGGCACTGACAGTGCTGTGTGATGGACGAAAACCCGATTGAAATGGGCTCAGTAGATTGTTTGCAGCTAAATATGAATAAAGTTGCTTGTGGACAGCGTCTTCTAAAACTTCTAAAACTTTTTTAGAGAGAATAGGTAGTATAGATATAGAACGATACTCTGAAAGAGAAGAAGGGTTGGTAACTTTAGGATATAGAATAACGTAAGCCTGTTTCCATGCCGTCGGAAAGATATTTGATGCCAAGGAGAAGTTAAGTATGTGTGTAATAACCGGCAAAATATCGTCCAAGACAAGTAAAAGCATATCAAGACTCACGTTATCGCTGCCCACAGCTTTTGTTGATATCGACATAATGGTTTTCTTAACATCCTTCTCTGCAATGCTACGAAAAAAGAATGGAGTACAATTAGGTCGCAGCGTATTGGACAGTGTACGAAGGGATGACACTTTAGTGGTGTCATTTAGAACTATAGGAGTTTCTGAGAAGTGACAGTTCAAAGCATCCAAATCTTGAATTATCTTAGTCGAAGTAAAATTATTGCCCACGCCAATTAACCTCACAAATTTCCAAATTTGTGAGGTTGATTTATTACGAAAAGCTGTGTGAATTTGACGACGTTTTTAATACCCACACAATCTGTTGCAGATGTTACGCAGTTTTTTATAGTTAGTGAGATTGTCATCGGTGGGGTTTCTTTTGTATGCAGCCTTAGCTTTGTCTCTCCTCTTCATCCAGCCAGCCACCCAGGGTGCCGGAGTGTTTTAGTCGTACGGGTTTAACAGGAGCATGAGTATCATAAATATTAGTAATCAGTCGTGTGAAGATCTCAAGTTTTGTATCTACATTATCAGAAGTCCAAACCTGCGCCCAGTCAATGCAGCGCACGTTCTCCCTCCAGCGTTCCAGATCAATATTTTTAAAGTCACGCTGAAAAATAAGTTTACTTTTATGTTTTGGAGAACGCATTTTATACGAAAGAAAAAGAAGGCCATGATATGAAAAAGGAGCAGTTAGTAGTTCAAATTCCGGCTTATTAGAAATTATTACGTCAAGTAGAGAAGGTCTTAAATTAGGAGCGTGATGAGTAGCTGAAAGAGATAATACGCTTAAATTCAGCGAGGATACTATAGCATTAAGGGACCGTGATCTAAAATCATCCTTCAGGAGACACGTATTGAGATCACCCATAACAACAACATGATTATAACAGGGAGAAAGACTTTCAAGGACAGTTTCAAAGTGATTAAAGTAATTAACTGTGGTGTTCGGACTGTACGCGACCCCAAGAAGAACTCTCGTGTAGTGTAGCACAGCTTCGATGAAAGGATATTCAATAGACCCCGAGTAGCCACTAGGTAATTGGGCAACAATTGTGCAGGGAATGCTGCCACGAATATACATACTCCGCCACTTCTAGATCCAACACGGTCATTACGAAAAAGTTTATAGCCAGGAAGAGAACAAAGTGTCGAAGGAAGTGTTTTTACCATGATTCAGAGATAAGGACGCACTCAACTACGCCATCTTCGAATGTTGCCAAGAAATCGGAGTAATGACTAATAATGCTCTCCGCATTGAAGTGTAAAGTGAAAAGCAGCAAATGCAAGTTTATTGAGATGATGAAATGTTATCGCTCGTGTCATAACCAAAAGCACTATCGTAACTGTTTGACCCAAAGCATGACAGATAATCGTCATCACTATCGAAAGACACACACTCACACACATATATATATAATATATACTTAATAGATACCGCTATAAATAAATAAAAATATATGATAAAAAATAAATATAAATATATATAAGCAAGAATGCTCAAATAACTAGGTATATAATAATACCCGGCTGTCATTGGCATTGGTTGACAGAACTAAACAGTATAAAATAGTGCACAACTCGGTTTAACAATATCACAATCAGAATGATTTCACGCATACATAATCTGCGCAAGTTGCCAATGTCGTTAGCTGCCAAATTAACCTGACATGACAAACTATACAATCTGTCATCTGTTAGTTTACAATAGTTGAAGGGACTTTAAAAATTTACATTTACAAAATATATAATTAAATTAAAACTAAATCTACATATACAAAAATACATGGTCGCACAATATTAAACAAAAAGCAGGTATTTGATAGCAAAAGTAGTTGGCAGCAAAAACAAAAATTGCCAGTGAGTTGTAATGAAAGTAAGCAGGTACCTACATACAAGTTATCTACAAAATACCTGCGAAATTTATTGAAAAATGACTTTCATAATCTTATACCGCCATGGATGAATATTGATATCTTCATAGATACCTTAACTGAATCAATAAACAACTTCTCTGGTTATGACTTTATCGTACTCTTGGGTGACTTTAATATTAATATGCTCGATAGCTCGCACAGCAGTACAGCTAAATTGAATCAATTTCTGGAATACACTGGTCTGCAACAAGTAGTATGTAAACCCACACATTATACGTCACATTCGGAAACTCTTATTGACTTAGTATGTACTAATGCTCCATTTAGAGATGTAGCTGTGGAAAACATCATAGGCAGACATGGCCATGTAATGGTCAACGTGACTCTTTCACTAAAAAAAGTAAAGCTACCTCTTAGATCATTCTCTTATAGACCACTTAATAGAATAAAACGGGAAGATTTTGAAAAAGACTTCTATTGACTGGACGGAGGTAACTGAATTGGCTACGGTTGATCAGATGGTTGAAAAATTTAATACTTTGATTTTATCACTTTTCAACAAACAATAAAACTAAAAACAAAAAGCCATTGCCTTGGGTTACAGACGTTTGCAAACTCATGATAAAGCAACGTAACTTGGCCTTTGAGAAGTATCGTAGAACTCAGTTAAATGTTGACAAACGATATTATAAAGACTTAAAAAAACTTGTTAGTACGGCTATTGCTGGTGAGAAACGCGCTTATTTTGATCGCATGATTAATTCACAAATTCGTGACAGCAAAAAGTTCTGGAAAAATTTTATCCAGCTGTCAAAATTTGTCGAAAAAAATAATATTTTTCCTCTATTCCAATCAGAATTTCGTAAAGGACATGGTACGATCACGGCATTACTTGATACGAGGGTCATTTGAAAAGTTCTTAGCCTAACATGCTTAAAGTCATTGGTTTTTTTTATAACTACCCTCATTTTGTAGTTACATTATTTAGCAACAAGTATGCACAGTTTAGTTTATTCACAGTAACTCATTGTTCGTTTACACGTGATACCGTAAGTCAAGTCAGAGTAATTTTAGAAAATGGATAAAATTGAATATCGTGCAGTGTTTATCACTGCCTAAATTTGAAAGGTTTAACTCCAAAAGCTACACATGAAGACATGTCTGCTACTTTGGGTGAGTCCGTTCCTTCGTATGCGACTGTTAAAAACTGGGTGGCAGAGTTTAAACGTGGTCGTGAGACCATTCAAGATGAGCCCCGTAGTGGCCGGCCTTCGACTGCTTCCACTGATCAAAACAAAGAAATAATCTGTGATTTAATTTTATCTGATCGATCGTCGAGGAGATAGCTAAGACTGTAGGCATCTCATCTGAGCGAACACATCATATAATTACTACTGAACTTGGATTCTCTAAGGTGTCTGCGCGGTGGGTACCGCGACTGCTTTCAGTGGAACAAAAACGCAACCGACTCACAACTTCTCGCGACTGTTTAGAGTTATATGAAGCTGACCCAATAGAATTTGTTGAAAGATTTATAACCATGGATGAAACCTGGGTTCACCACAATACACCCGAGACAAAAGAACAGTCGAAACAATGGAAAAGAGCAGGATCGCCCACCCCAAAGAAGGCAAAGGTGGTTTTATCGGCGGGCAAAGTCATGGCATTTTTTGGGATGCAAAGGGTATAATTCTCGTGGATTATTTAAAAAAGGGTGAAACAATAAACTCCGATTACTATTGCAACCTGTTGCGTCGTTTGAGAGAAGAAATCAAAGAAAAACGTCCAGGTTTATTGAGAAGAAAAGTCTTGTTTCATCAGGACAATGCGCGCGTTCACACCTCTGTGCAATCCATGGCAGAAATCCATCAATGTGGCTTCGAATTGTTACCTCATCCCCCATATTCACCGGATTTAGCACCGTCCGACTTTTATCTGTTCCCAAAGCTGAAAAAATTTTTAGGTGGTAAACATTTTTTTACAAATGAAGAGGTCATAGCCGCCGTGGACGCTTATTTTGAGGAGTTAGACGAAGATTTTTTTAAAACGGGTATCGAAGCCTTACCGGGTCGATGGAAAAAGTGTTTTGAGCTCGGAGGAGAGTATGTTGAAAAATAAAAATAAACTCAAAATCGTGTGGTTTCATTAAGTATGTTAGGCTAAGAACTTTTCAAATGACCCTCGTATCTCAGACAATATATTAGCTGCGCAGGACAAGGGCCAAGGCACTATACTCACTCTGCTAGACTTCTCACGTGCTTTTGATAGTGTAAGTATAGATCTACTTCTTGCCAAACTCTCCTACCATGGTTTAGATCAAATATCTCTTGCATGGTTTGAGAGCTATCTCCATAAGCGATCTCAGTCGGTAAAAATGGTGAGAAACAGTGGCACCTTGGTCTCTGAGTCAAAACCTATTCAGCGTGGTATTCCACAGGGTTCGTTGCTTGGTCCTCTCCTCTTTATTATGTATACTGCTGATATAGTTCAAGTAATCGAGCATTGTAAATTTCATTGCTATGCCGACGATGTACAGTTATACATATCAGAAAAACCGGCTAATATGGTAGATGCAACGCGTCTATTAAATGAGGATCTGGAAAAAATCTCATATTAGTCTCTACGTAATTCCTTAATGCTGAACCCCACTAAATCTAAATTTATTACTATAGGCACAAAATTACAAATTAGTAGAATAGCAAATGGCAATTCGGTCGTGAATATTAATGATCAACCCATAGAACAAGTGGAGGAAGTGAGAAATTTGGGCATACTTTTCGACAACCAGTTGAGATTTGAGAATCACGTGCTAGGTCTCGTAAAGAATTGCTTGTACCAGCTAAGCATCTTGTATAAAATCCGCAACTTTCTCTCAGAAAAGTCACGGGTGAGGATCTGTGAATCATTAATATTATCAAGACTAAACTACGCGATCTCCTGTATGGACCGCGTTTATTAAGCAGGACGCAACGGTTAACACAACGTGCTCAAAACGCATGCTACCGTTTCTGCTTCTACACTCCCCCGCGTACTCATATTTCCCCATATCTTAATAAGGCATCCATACTAAACATGGAATCACGTAGAGAGTTGCATCTTGCCAGTCTCATATTCGATCTTTTTTTTTTTTAAATTCAAAAAACCAGAATGTTTGCATGGCATATTGAAATACTCCAAAAAAGGTGACATCAGATCAATTCGCTCCGTGCTCTCATTTCATGATCATAAGACCGTAGCATTTACTGGGAGCTTTAGATATGCGGCAACGAAGTGTTGGAATAATATCCCACCACCCATAAGAAATCTTAATGTCACTGTCAAACTACACCTCAAAGCATTCATGTTGGAAAAACAAAAACTTGGTATTCCCAAACACTTTGTTTGTCGTGTATAAAGTAAGGAATACAATCATCGGTGGTAGATTGCTGAAATTCTCACACATTATTAACATCAATGATGGATGGTTTTATTTACATTTTGTACTACACAGACACTTCTCTAATACAGACTAGGTGACTTTTTATTGCACTTGTCCTCGGCATCTCAAGGGTGATAGCTGAAAATCAGTGGTTGCTCTTTCTGAGCGACATTACTCACTGAGCTATAGCCCAGTTGCGCTATTGCAGCACACGCGTACTCTAAATAAGACATCCTCAACACAGTATGTATATTCTTGTTTGTAACCTCTATCTATCTATCTAAAAATGTGTAAATTATTGTGTGTACGTGTGTGTTTTAGAAGCAAAATAAATCATTTATCTATCTATCTAAACAGATACTACCTAGATGGAAATCAGTTTCATTGGGATGGTGTAAATGACGGAAATTGTACCATCAGTTGCTGCAGATCAGTATGTATTAAGTAGTATTGACTGTTATCATCAACTCAAACCTATATAGTTCTATGCGACAGGGTCACCCTACGATCGCAAGTTCATAAGCACCACGCAACACTGCTTTTCTGCAGCTTAGCAGACTTAAGATTTACTTTTTTTTGACTTAAGTAACTATCACAATAGCCATAAACGACCACGATGGCTTAACATCGTCTCCCATGTGGGTCACCTGATGGTAAGTGGTTAACACCGCTCATAGACATCAGCAATACCAAAAGGTCACTGATCCGTTACAGCCTTTATAGGGAAACATAGGCTCTTTTCTTGACCCATATCGCACCCATATCGTATTTGTTCGGGAAAGCCGCTAAGGGTAATTTGTTCCACAATTTCACCTTACGTGGTAGAAAATGCCTCAAGTAGCGCATTGTAGTGGATCAAGATGGTGAGGGTGAAATTTAAATTTGTGGCGAGTGGTAGGATAGTGAAACTCAGCAGCTGGTATTAAGTTGCTCCTCGAAATGGGGAGTCCATTATACAATTTGTACAGTACACAAAGAGAAGCAACGTCTCTTCGTGTACAAAGTGAGTCCAGCCGAGCGCGGATCACTGAGTTGCCGACGATTCGAATTGCTCTGCGTTGTATGTGATCAAATGGAGTAAGCAAATATTGTGGCGTGCAACAAGTCATTGATAGACAGAAGGAACAGAGTGGGAGACAACACACAGCCTTGTGGGATGCTTGCGTTCAGGGGCAGTGGATCCGAGCACGCTCCGTCAACTATGACCTTGATGCTCCGCCCAATGAGAAAACTGGCAATCCATGCACAAATTTTTTGGGTAGCCCAGAAGAAGGAAGCTTCGAGTGAAGTGCTTTGAGCCACACCCAATAGAAGGCCTTTGCTATGTTCAAACTAACAGTTAAAGCCTCGCCTTTGCTTTCTACTGACTCCGCCCAGCGGGGTGTCAAGTATAGCGAGCGAGTACTTCTTTTTTGCAAGCGTACAAAGGTTACGGTAACTGCAGTGACATGGCGGGCTGCAACTAGGCTATTCGGTTTATAAAACAACCCAACGAGGTTTATAAAACAATAGGGTAAATTGATGGTAGAGAAATTCGCACTTGAACATGATAAACAATATCTAAGGACTGCCTTTAGCCAGAAAAGCTTTAAAGGCTTCATCGGAAGTGATCGCCCCAGGGGGAAGTAGGGCGACGCAGCAGCTGAAGAAGTTTAAGGAGTATTTATAAAAAAAAAATGTACTTACTTTACTTGTCACAATGCCTCAAGAAATATAAAATAGATTTTTATCAGGCAAAAAATTGGAGTTCGGCTTTGAAATATTGAAATAAAAAAGAAAAAATAACAAAAGTTGTTAAATAATGTTACTGCACGAAAATTCATCTGTCAGTTTGCAAACATAAAAGGATTGCAGCAGTAAATAACAATACTCGTACGTAGGTATTGTACAGAAAGGAAAAGGACCTCAAAATATTACGCTAACAGCCTGTAACCGGTTGGTATGCATGAACCAATTGACTGAATTTTGTCTGTTAAATTCCCTTCAAAAAGGACAAGTACGCAAGTGGGTCTATTTACCGCTAAAATGTCTCCATTTGACGTAGGATTTAAACGAGCGTCTTCCAATCGCGGCACTACAAAATCTTTAACATTCTATCTAAAGAATTATAGGGGTAGACATATCGAGTAATGTTAATTTTCGCGATCACTCAAAGTGCCAATCCAAGTTGGCTTCCAAGTAGACTGGGATGCTGGGTACAGCAAAACTGTACTATGCTCCAGCATCGCTTTCATCTTTATAAAGCCCAAGTTTGGCTGGCTTAAATTGGTTTACTCGTTCCCTTTGACTATATATACAATGAAGAGCAGTTCGTATTGTCAGCTATCCGATGTTTTCCGGTTGGCTAAACTCCGTATCTGTATGAAAAGGTAATGTGTTGCTATTTTATCTATGTTTTAAAAGCTATATCAAGAGGAATGTTCCGAAGTGTTGTTCGATACAATACTAGCTGCAGTTCCACTATCGTCCAACTCTACACAAATTAAAATTCTTTTCTACATTTTTAAAGACTTTTCCTTCACGTACTGTAAAATTATGATATCAACTTTCTTATGAAAGTTCATATGAATGTAATGATAATATTGCGTTTTCATCCTAATTCGAATTAGGAACCATCACAACTACTCTCAACTATATTTATGACTACAATAGGGTATAAAATATATTTTTTAACCTGATAAAACTACAAATCCATGACTTTTATATTTTCTCCGATATTTCGCTTACGATATACCTATTCAAAATATCTCGGCAATTCAAACTATATTTAATTCAATTTTATTCACTTTTTACTAGGTGTACGGGAAATATGTGATATCAACATCTGGTCCACCATCTTGAAATTATCTCAATCAATTAAACGACAATTTAAAGAATCTAACAGTATAATAGGGAATTTGAGGCATATATAATCTTAATAAATCTTTTGACCATATTTCTATTGGAATTATCCCAATGCACCTTTGCTTTATTATTTGTCAGTATAGATATGTCATGCTATGTTCAATCGCGTACCTGAGCTGATTGATGGGATCCAACGGATTCGGCCGGTAATGGTCGCAGTCGTACATTCGAGATGAGCCAAACATTACTCACTCAAGAGGGATTGGGGCACCCGGAGCAGTTTCGAAGCTGATATCGATAACGTGAAATACGTGTGCTATGATATTCTGAATAGCATACTTACAAAACAAAACCGTGATCTTGACTAATTGGCTGTCAAACAGCAAAATTCTTATGCACAATAAATCCAATATACAAAGTGGTGGAAGGAAGAGTCGCTTACCGTACCTACATAATAATACTGTATTAACATATATAGGAACCATAGTAATGTTAAGAAAAAATCTATAAATTAAGATGCTATCTTTAAGGATATATATTTAACTAAAAAATCCTAAATATTTTCTTAGAAAGGGTTTCTTAACAATTGAAAAGATATGAACATATTATGGCGCAGCTCTTTCTATCTGTCAAGTATATACAATTTTCTCCCAATCTCCGAAGTTTGTAAAGTGGAAAATCTGTAATGTAAATTATGTATTTTTTTATACAATCTTGGAGGTATACGGGCACACGACCCACTTGATATAAATCAGTTATCGTAGCCTATTAACGCTCGTTACTTGTAATATATTAAGTATCACTCGCGCGATGCTTCCTTTGCTGCTTACACAGCAACTCGAAAAAGAAAAAGGTAATACGGATATCCTTTAATACAAAGTGTGAACGAAAGAGGCACCCGCTGTTCATGTATCAATATTATAGGGAAATCCTAGTAATAACAACGAAAAACATCCATATCCTTCTAATACTTTCGTATCAGAAATTGACTAAAAAGAAAAGTTTAATGACAATAAATTCACGTTTTATATTTTTACATTACAAATTTTTGGTGCAACACATATGGACTATAATATTGTAAACAACTTAATACCGTGTATCCTAGCATAATAAAATTATTTGTATTGGTATTTGATGGCAGATTGAGCGAGCACTCATCGTAGTTTTGAATTGAGTTTAGGTGGAACACAAAACGAAGTAACGAAGTAACCCTTTTGCTGTGATCGAAGCTAGCTATAGGTACTTATGAATCGGACTACCTACTGTGGTAATGCCAAACTTTCGGTCGGCCTCTAACCATAAACCAGTTATTGCGTCATTTTTAATTACGGTCTCCGGTCAAAATTACACAGGTAGGCAAATGTGGCCTATCAAATCAATCAGAATAAAATTTCCTATCGTGGAATCTTACAACTTTGGATTTAAAGCGTGACAGTAACCAAATCTTAACGTTCTACCTACTACGAAGCTCTTTTGCGTTGCCACTCCTGCTGCTAGCATAGTAACCACTCAGGACATTGCTGATAACTTTACCCACTACGCATTACGGAGTATCTTAACTTAACACTATTATTGTGAGTAGTTACTACATAGATTTCAGTGATATAGATTGCCGAATCGTCCGGACGTAATTCTTCCTAGTTGCAGGTGACCCCGCACTCATTCGCAGAAACTGAACAACGCTCTTGTTTGCAATCCTAATGGAAGGTTCATTAGGATTGCAAACAATAAGCTGAGATTTTGTTAGAAATTAAAATATCCTATTCTATCTTAGACTACTATTAATAAACAGAAGAACGAACAGATAGCGGAGTCTTAGTAATATGGTTCCATTGGCACCCGTTTTGATACGAAATCCTACTCATGAAATTCGCCAATGTCCGTTGATCTTCAGAAGGGAAAGCCTGTAGTTGATCTGTACGAGTACGCATGTCATGTGCATTTAAATACTGCAGTTACAGCAGTAAATATTTAATTCATTGAAACTCCATCACAATAGAACACTATTGTACAGTTTATCATTCTGCGAGACAATAGTGTTAATTGTTATCAACAATTATCTATACTAAATTCCCAATTTACCATGTGGCTATTTACGGCGTCTCCAGTTACAATGAGAGATGATATGTATTATGAGATAATTCGAGACCGACTGTGGATATATTCTATATGAGGCACTATGCATAGTGTAATTGAACTAACTATACGGGAAGCACTCCTCCGATATACCTATGACACTTGCAGAGTGATTTACCCTTTGATTTTACCACAGTTTTTCATTTATTTTATCCGTATTAAATTAGTCGTAATTAAGACACCAACGAAGGCGCCACCTACACTGTCGCGGATAGCTACGCTGTCTGCCGAATATCAAGCAATAGCTCTATAATTTCTTGTTATATATTTTTTTTTGCAAAAGAAGGAGCATGAAAATTGATTTTGTTAAACAATGAACTGTGGTGGTATAGGAGTAATAACACGTAATTCCGTGTAAACGAGATGATAAAGTAATAAAATGAAATGATTACATTAAAAATTAATTCCTTAAGAAATTACCAACGTTATGCCAGCTTTTGTCGCTGAAATGTAAGGGGTTTTCACTAAAGAGTTTATAGAAACACACTCCCGCACCGCGGGGTGTGCAAAGCAGTATAAGGACAGATTTTGTATTATTCCCGCGGCCTTGCGTTTATTTTGTACAGAGCGAGTTTGTACGACCCACGCGCTGTCTCGACGCCACGTGCTACATTAACAAATACGCGGATTCAACATATTTAAGGTAAGAATTTATAAATTTACCATTGTCACGTAACCTTATGCAAACATTAATTATGTGAAAATATACTTGCGTAATAATAACATAAAATGACTGTGTTCATGAATATGGTATCTATAAATAAGTTTATTGGTTATGAAATGTTTACAATTTGATGCCGGTGTCAGCTAGACGTTCGTCACAAGCCGTGATTGTGCGCGATACGCATCCGCGAAATGCTCGTTAATTTACCCATTATCCTTGAACGTTGACCATTGATGCTTATTTTTAATATTTAAAAATAAAAGTGAATGGTCAAGAAACGTCTAGAGATTTCCATCTTTTTTGTTCTAGATTTTGTATTTTTTTTTTCAATAACATACACAAAAAAGGTGAAGGTTTTTGACGGCATGCATTGTTTTGAGTATATGTGACGCTATATGTTTGCTAATTGTGGACAGATTTCAACATTTTAGAGTCTTATGTCCACTTTGTCCATTTGGCTTGGTATTTATTTGTTATGGCAGTATACAACAATTGGGTTTGTAAAGCTTGTTGTTACTTTCGCCTTATAGACTACCTTATATAACCAAATAACAATTTTGACGAGTCCGTTGCCGGCGTGGTTAGTAATGCTATTTTAACACCGAGGGTTCGATTCCTACACTTAATAAAAATTTGTGTGCTTGAACATGTACCTATATTTGTATTAGTCTCGATAATTTGAAGAGAGGTGGGGCGCGTTTTATATTTCTTTAGTCATTCTTCATCATCATCTCCACGATATCGTCATCCTGACGATCTGATCAAGCTCGGTGGTTCAGCGGTTAGTAACGCTAATTTGACACCAATGCTCGTGAGTTCGATTTCCACACAGGACAAACATTTGTATGTGCATAAACATGTCAGTTTGTCTTAGTTCGGTTGTTTTTAAGAGAGGTAGGGCGCATTAAAGTAGCCCGTCTGGGGAAGTATCTTCACTTCACAGGAAACCACACCCAAGTAACAACTCCCTGGTGGATTCTCATGTTAGTACTTGGCGTCAAAGTATTGTTACTAACCACTGCGGCACCAAGTTCGCCAAGATGATTTGATCTTCAAGATGACGACATCGTTGAAAATATGATGAAGAATGACGAAACAGCTACAAAACGCGTATGCGGAAAGATATAGGGACAGGAAAAGTCAAAGAGTCACGATGACCAATTTGGTTAGACCAATGGTGTTTAGACGGGTGGTGTAATTAGAAGGTGGTGTCAGGATACATAGAAACCGGCGCACGTGTATAAAAAGAGCTAGGAATGTGTGTAAGGACTGAGTCACTTGGCGCTTAGTTTGCTCTGGTTACCCCGCAAGAGACTAGGCATGAAGATATAGATTTGGACAGTTTTAGTTAGCTTTCATGCAATTATTTATATTTCGTTTGACTAATATTATGGAATATAATGAGAAGGTAGAATAGCGTTGTGATTTGTGTCTATACCTACATGTATGCAACATACCATATCTGCTCAATTTTTTTTCCGATACCCACTTCAGATGTGACATTAGAGCATGATGAGATGTAATGAAACGCAATTCTAACTTAACAGAATACCGTTTGAATTATTCAAATTTATAGAGCAGTTTACAAGAAGATAATATAATCTTTTTAATGTTGGTTAATAATATCGAATATCGGTTCTCGTACTAAGTTACTTTTTATACCACTTCGTAAATAAGCGTACGGCTTATGTGATATGAAGTGGTTACCATAACCAATGAACGCGTGCAATAGATACTAGGATAAGCGCTTGCAGGTTGTTATCCCATACTCGTAACCTCTCTCGCTTGCAGGAATACAACAACCATTGTTGTTATTAGACTGCAGTTTTCTATGAGGTAGAGGTACTTCTCCAATCAGACTGCTTCTATATGCCCTACATCTCTTTCGTCAAAACTTCGTATAGTTAATTGGCAGAGCGCACCACGCTGAAGTTGATTCTATCCCTAATTATGATGATGAGCCACTTACACTCCAAAATGATATATTTTTTGGAAGTATTTCTTTCACCTAAGAAATTGGAGAAATAGTTCATTATTGTTTACTTACCCACACGCGATCAATAGAAGTTAACCCAATTAATAACTATCGCAACTATTATTTTCATAGGCTTGTTGTAGTCTACTTTAAGTGATCAGATCCGACCTGTGGAAGGATGAAGGAACATAGAAAAACCCCTTACCTACTACAACCGAATTAATCGTGTTTTATCAGAAGGTGATACCAGAAGTCCTAGGAATCGGCAAGTGTACGTAAAAGGAGTTATGAATATTCAAGAAGCGAGCGGGGTATGTAAGCGCATTATGGCGCTCGGTTCTTTCTGCCTACATCAAGGGCCCTAGCTTGATGATATGCATACCGGTTATAATATCTGGCGTAGTATCCGTGTATTTTTACTTATGTGTACCAAATGTCATTAGCATATTAAGAATGCTCATATATATTTTTTTACAACGTCGGGAGGCATACAAGCATACGGTCCAACTGACGTAATGTCGTTACCGTAGCCTATGAAACCTCCTCGCCTCTGCTGAACAGAAACTCCTTAGGAGCTTACTTACGCGCAGGAAGACCACAACCCTCCAGGGAGTTTCATATTTGGATGCGGTATAATATGAATTTACCTTGGTGAACAAATCGCAGGAAACCGTATGGAACACCTTCCCGTAGATACAGATATCTTTGCCGAGGTCCAGATCTTTCCAATGCCAGCAATCACCGAGGTCATTTTTTGGTATTTTGTCCCTCTTAACCATTCGGCCTTGCCACAGTCCAGAATTCTGTAAAAAATATATCGCATAAATTCCTAAAACTTATGCTGTGATCTTATTTTTCTTGTTCATTTGATTTGCCATACGTATATAGCTATTAATGCACACCACATACAGGCTTCGATGGCTTTCATACATGAAGGACCTATAGGGACCCATTAACACGATTTTGCCTAGTAAATAAACTAGCCGCTACGGGTCGGGGGGTAAAGTAAAACGCACAGCTCTTATTGGGTAGTTCGCGATGAACTACGGACGGTAGTTCCCTTATTGACTATCAGTTAATATATCATCCTGATAGTTAGTAGGCTTGAATCGCTGAGATATGAAGGCGCTGAATCACTAATTTTTACTGAGGGCCGTCTCCCTTTATGCGACGTCAAGTGATTTATTGGTTTGTGCTTCCATACGTACAAAAATTTGAATGTTATACGTCAGATCATATTATTATAACAGTACATTAATATAGAGAATAAAACATTCGTAAACACGTTTGATGTTATTTAATAAATACAAAAACCAATTCTATGTACACACAGGAATAAGTTATGTCAGACACTTACAGCAAAAAGCAACGGTACAAAACACAACAGTCTAGCTTGAAATGTTGCTATGTGCACACACCTATATGAAGACAATAGTAATTTCATGTATTTATTGAATGAGCTTTACTGTGTTTTTGGAAAACGGATATTATAGATACCCGACTTCGTTCAGGCTTTTTTGTCCATGAGGACTTTTAAGTGTTTAGATGTTAGAAGGTCTTAGAAGGAAAATATCTTTATTAACAACTCAGCACGGGGAAACATTCATTGGCATGCCGATGGACGTTTCAATATTTCCAAGGGTCCAATGAGGCTGGCAACGCGGTGTGTAGAAGCATTTTATGAGCGGAAATCTATTCCAATAGACACAGCTCTTAGTAACCCAAGATCCTGGTGCAAAATAGTGTCGATATCTGTTGAGTATTACTGAGACTCCGCTGTCCGTCCGTCTGTCACCAGGCTGTATCTCATGAAAGGTGATAGTTAGACAGTTGAAATTTTCACAGATGATGTATTTCTGTTGCCGATATAACAACAAATATTACAAAAACAGAATAAAATAAATATTTAAGGGGCTCCCATACAACAAACGTGATGATTTTGCTCGTTTCTGCTCGATATTGATAACCGCAACATGTATACGCTTGAAATATTCACAGAATATTTAGTTATACTTTCTCACTTTAAAATAAATGATTAAATTAAAATAAAACAAATATTTAAGGGGGGCTCACAACAATCGTGATTTTTTTGCCGTTTTTATAGATTCGGAAGTTTAGTTTAGAAATAGTTTTTAATGATACGGAACTCTTAGTGCGCGAGTCCGACTAGCACTTGGCCGGTTTTTATTTGAATAAAACATCATTCAGATGAATGATTATTGGTAAAATATAATGTATTAATTCTGGGTTGCCTACGGGACAGGCCCACAACTCATTCCCACCACTGTGTCTTCCGTGTAGCCAGAATTAACAGCGGCGATCACCAAAAAGGGGTTAAACTACAGCTGCCTTGGAACTCACAACGTATTTAATCAGAAGAAATTTGTAGGAGTAGGTAGTTTTGGAGTTGACTTCCCCTCTTAGCAAAGTGAGAGACAGCAATATGACAAGTAAGTCATTTAAAAACCTCAAAGAGATGGCTAGTCAAGTGAAGCTCAACTGCAGTGCACCACGATTTATCAGATATCTAACACTATTGGGACCTAAATTGTGAGTTATAACCTAACACATCGATACCAATAATATAGATTGCCGAACCGCCTAAACGCCGGGTTGCCTATAAAAAATTAGCCGCAATGAATTTTAATTAAATATTTTATAATTAATGAATTTGTATGATTTTGAGCTATGTGTTTTTAAGTGAAAAAAACACCATTTTAAAGGAAATGATGCAAAGAAAGTAAAAACCGGCTACCTTCCAGTCAATCTCAACCTTTAAGCTACCCGGTTTAAAGAGTACATTAATGTTGATTTTTGCAGACAGTGTTTTTTTTAAATATTATATCAAATCGAATTTAAATTTGTGCTGAACGCAGTAATCCATAGTTGCTTACAGAAAATGGCCGTAAGCATGATTTGAATTAATTGCTCCCAGCTTGAATATGTGCGAGCGAGAGGCCAGGAATGCGCGCGTTGCTTCGTGCTGTAAACCCGCATCCCGGAATTATTACATTGTATTACTAATAATCGTTCATCTGAATGATGTTTTATTATAAAAACAAGTCTGCACCGGGATCTTAGGCTATAAAATGCAGTGACATCTTTTTGACAAACATAGAGATCACATTTGTTTTTTTTTTTTGATTGACAATGTGGACAACCCGAGCTAATGTAATATCTATTGTTTGATTTCAATTTGATGTAAATATATGCTACCGCCCTTTATGTGTTTGGTAGAAGCAACTGACATAGTCTAGATCAAATTGTCTGAAAATTTGACCTTGGCAACATAACGTACATATTCATTATATTATTTGATTGACACAACATCTTCGACAATATTTATTTATTCTTCGAACATGCCGAGTATTTCTTAAGTGAATTAATGTGATCAGGACCTTCAACAATATTACAAGCAAAATGTTTTACATAGGAAAACGTTTATACTTACATAAGAAACGTGGGTAATTATACACAAGAAAGATATTTATGCTATTATTCAAAATATTGAAAAAATAATTACATCAAAAGTATTGATTTATGTTAGAAACGCAGAAAATCGGATTAGCGAATTGTCAGAAACGCAAAAGAACAGTTAGCGTAATTCGCAAAATGATAGGTCATCAAAGGAGGAATGAGTGCGCGAATCAGAGCAATCACACTTGATACGTACAGTACATATATACGACGATACGACAAGGGCTATTTAACTCTTATTATGTAAAAAATAAGTGAAAAGATCAATTGTTAAACATGACTTACACTTATCTGTACAATCACTCCCACAATATATGTGCAGTTGGATAGGTATTTAGGTAGTTAATAAAACAATATTTAGGAACCGGCGAGCGTGCATGAAAAGAGCTGCGAATTTTAAAGAAGCGAGCTAGGTGTGTTATCATGTGGTGCTCCGTGCTATCTACCTACCCCGCAAGGGACCATTTACTGTGACGACGTTTTTCAATTCGTTGTCCGTTCAGAGTTGTAATGAACATGAATTCTTCTTCATCTCAGCGTTACCCCGTTTCCCAATCCATTATAGGATTGGCGGGATCCTCTTCCTAAGCCTAAAGATTTGGCGTAGATACTCATTTATACAAGGAAAGACTGCTGTCAGACCTCCAAAACTAAGAGGAAAAGGCAGACATTTCTCAGGTAAGTTCGAACGTTACATACGTAGGACAATTCAAAAAGTTTTGCGAAAATAAAAAAAGTGTCCCATAGGTAAATATTTTTTTAAGAAATCTTTTCAAAGTACTCTCCACCAGCATCTATACAAAGTTTCATGCATCTGAACCAGTTTTCGAAACACGTTTTCCAATTCGCCGCAGACACCTCATTTACAGCCTGCTCGAACGCTGACATCGCATCTTCCGGCTACGAAAATTGTATCCCGTTGGGCAGATTTTTTATTTTCGGGAATAAAAAGAAGTCACACGGTGCTAGGTCAGGGCTGTAAGAGAATTTGACCGGCGGAAGTTCAGTTTTGAACGCGGTGCGCGGGCGCGTTGTCGTGGTGGAGCAGTAGCACGCGGAACCCTGTGTTTGGTCGCTTGTTGCTCACAACAGAGAAAACTTCTGCCAAGCATTTGGTAGTATACCATTCGGCGTGGATAAATCATTGGTTCTGTTCGGAATTGGCTCCAGTCAAATTGAAAAAGTTCGCAATCAAAATCTTTCCCCCGCTTCTAGATCGCTTTACTTTGGTAGGCGTTGATTCGTTTTGAAACACCCAAACTGTCGACTGACGCTTCGTATCTGGATCGTATCGATAAATCCAAGACTCACCTGTAATGATTTGAATACGCCGATTAGAACCTGCTTCAAATTTGTTTATGATATCACGGCACCATCCCACCCGGGCCTGCTTCTGAGCAACAGTGAGGTTGTGCGGCACCCCGCGTGAAACTATCCTCCTCATGCGAAGATGCAAGCGTAGAATCTCGTGAAGGCTTCCCGATCCAATCTGTAGTATGCACTGAATCTCTTGATACGTAACTATTCCTATTGTCCTTATACCTATTGTCTTGGATTAAACTTTTCACTGCTAGCAGGTTTTCGTCCGTAACAACCGTCAAAGGGCGACCACTTCTTTCTTTTTTCCTCAAAGTTAGTCGACCGCGCTTGAATTCGTTATACCAATGATACACAGTTGCCTTGGAAGGGCCTTCATCCATGAATACCATTTGAAGTCTATTGTACGATTCGTCCGGATTCAGGAGACACTTGAAATCGTAAAAAAATCATAGCGCGAAAATGTTCCCGGCGCAGATCCATTTTTCAATGAGACACGATAATTTAAATTAGCTCGCAAAAAAATGTGGAGGGTAATTTTGAAATTAGAACGTACCTATTTTTACTTATAAATAATCATATTTTAAAATAGATTATAACTGGCCAGTCTCTCAAACATAGAAACTTTTTTTTCAATACTTTCCAAGTGGTATTCTCGTTCGAAACATAATTTCTTAAACGTGCGGGTTTCCTCACGATGTTTTCCTTTACCGTTGAGCAAGTCATAATAATAAATAAGTACATAAATTCGAAAACACGAATTTAGCGGCACATATCAGCATTCGAACCGGGGACCAGTTGGTCAATAGGCTAATTCTTTATCCACAGGGCTACCACGGCTTCAGAACATGAATTATTATTTGTTGTATAGGACATAAATACTTGTATATTATATCATTGTTATATTTTAGTTGGTTGGTTTATCCGATGTAATTTTTGATTGAAAACAAAATAGTACAACATTATTGTACATTATGTACATCCTTAAGAGGACGACGTACCATGGATACTCGTGTACATGTATCATCAATTATACGATATTTAGGACAGGGTTTATCGGCGCCTACGACCTTTTTAAGTTATGTAATCATAGACAAACCCATGAAATATACTTAGTCTGGCCATAAATACTGTTACAATTAAAAATATACAAAATATTACATTTGAATTTAGAATCTGTCATTTTTATATGATTGTTTATTGAGTTTTCTCATTTTGGCGCCAATACATTGTACAATATTTTGCGATATTAAAATGGAGTGGGGTGATAAAGAGAACCGAACGCTGTGATTGCATTACACAAAGTCAGTATGGAGCCAAATGCAATTTTTAAAACTCTACATACGCTTGGTATTAGTAAAATGTTTGTGTACCGGGCTATGAATAGGTATAATGAGACCTCCTCTGTTTGTGACAGAAAAAGATCTGTAGGCCGATTCTACTAAATAACTGCAACTGCACTGCAACGCGGCGTATGTCACAATGTGTACATTTTGACGTTTCGTCAAGCGATCTGACAGCAGCGACATTTAACGAAACGTCAAAATGTACGTATTTTGACACACGCCGCACTGCAGTGCAGTTGCAGTTATTTAGTAGAATCGGCCTACTGGCCGTTCACGTAGCGTTCGTACGAAAAAGGTGGTCAAAGCAGTAAGGGAAAGAATTCGAAGAAATCCTGTCCGAAAGCAAAAGATTTTATCTCGGGAGATGAAGATAGCACCTAGAACCATGTCGCGTATTTTAAAAGATGACTTAGGACTTGCAGCCTATAAGAGACGTACAGGTCATTTCTTAACTGATAATTTAAAAAAGAATAGGGTGGTAACATCGAAACTACTAGCGGTACGCAAAGGGAGGTCACAGAAAAAAATTGTGTACGGATGAGAATTTTTTTACAATTGAGCAACATTTTAACAAACATAATGACAGTATTTATGCTCAAAGCTCTAAGGAAGCTTACCAATTAGTCGACAGAGTGCAACGTGGGCACTATCCGACTTCAGTGATGGTTTGGTGGGGTATTAGCTTTGAAGGAGTGACTGAGCCATACTTTTGTGTAAAAGGTATCAAAACATCGGCACAAGTGCATCAAAATACCATTCTTGAGAAGGTAGTGAAGCACCTTAACAACACCATGATTAATAACCAAGGACCATTCTTGGTTATTGATCATGGTGTTGTTAAGGTGCTTCCAGCAAGACTCGGCGCGGGGTCATAAAGCTCGGTCTACGCAGTCTTGGTTGGAAAAGAACGTTTCGGACTTCATCAGAGCTATAGACTGGCCGTCGTCTAATCCCGATCTTAATCCGCTGGATTATGATTTATGGTCAGTTTTAGAGAGTACGGCTTGTTCTAAACGCTATGATAATTTGGAGTCCGTAAAACAATCCGTACGATTGGCAGTGAAGAATTTTCCCATGGAAAGAGTGCATGTTTCTATTGATAATTGGCCTCAACGTTTAAAGGTCTGTATGACAGCCAATGGAGACCACTTCGAATAAGCTTTTTATATTTTAAATTTCTTTATATTTATGTATTAAACTAACACACTGTAAAAGTAATAAATGTTATTTGCAATAGAATTTTTTTTCTTTGTTTCAGTATTTATGGCAAGACTAGGTGTATACCTATATTTAAATGTTTAGTATAACAGTAATAACAAATATTGGTTTGTCGAGTATGCCACCGTCCCGGAGAGACACTCAGGCGTATAGTCTCCGGTTGTTCTCATCTTGCTAACGGGGAGTACTTTCACAGACATAATCAAATAGCTAGAATAACACGAGTAACTTGCTTTTAACTACAGCCTTGTGCGTTCTGAGATGCCGTATTACAAATATGCACCTGTGCCAGGTCTCGAGAACCGGTCTATTATCACTTATAGGATTATTGTAGCCAATAGACCTGATATCCTGCTAATAGACCGGGAGACACGCCGTACAGTTCTTGTTGACATCACCATTTCTCATGACGATAACCTCGTAAAAGCCGAAAAAGAGAAACTCACTAAGTACTTGGCCTTGGCTCACGAGGTTATGTTAACAAGTGGATGATTAACAAAATTATATATTTGCAAGTGTAAGTCAGCAAACATTTATCAATAATAGTAAACAGAGTACCGTATAATAACGAACAAAAAAACGCATTAATTAGATAATTGCCCATATATGTGGATGCATAATCCTTATTAGACCACACGGTTTTTGTATATTTAATAAAAAACGATTTAGGTTAATTTTATTGTGTTGTAGTTTTCTTCTTCAAAGCGAATATCAGAATTACTTTACTTTTATTGAGAGTTTAACTACGAGTACCTACATATTTTGAAATATCTATTCTATTGGAAATCGAATGTTTTAAATAAACTTTTAGTAAACTATGCACATAACCTATAAGTACAAAAGTAGACTGAATTGGAAATATTTTTGCAGTAACTTTATACAATAGTGTTACAAAGGTTGTGCCGAAGTATAAAGTGACCTTGTTAGATCAGAAACATTGTGTAAGAATATCTATGGCATTCAAACCGACTTCGATGTATAAACATGTACAATCTTTAAGAAAATAACAAATTTTGTTGCCAAATTTGTAGTTATTGCTGATCACTCTACGGACCTCTTGCTCGGCAAAATAATAGTTGTATAAAACATATAAAATACTAGCATTATCTATAGAAACCAACCAAAATCTTGCAGGATTTAAAAACAACTAAAATAATTATAGACCAATAACTTATATAACTATTATCTATCCTAGCAATAATAATCAGAGATATCCTATGAATACTTATTAATTATATAATGAACTAGTGGACACGACAGACGTTGTCCTGCCCGAAAAAAAGCATAATCATGTACCAACCATGACCAACTCGAATAAACCTAAATAATATCACCAACGGTTCAGCCGTTTAGGAAAAGTTTAGTGACATATACGTACAGAGGAATTGTATAAAGATATTAATTATACTTTCAAACATGTGTGACCTAATCTAAGAAATGTTTGGGTTTTCCTTGAGCTATGGAGGTATGATGACAATCGATTCATGTCAAGATCAGTATGCCTGCCAAATCCTTAGGCATGAGTAGCGGTCCCCGCCAATTGTAATGAATTAGTACACGGAATAACACTAGCAAGATCTATTTTACCAGTAATCGACAAAATATTGAAAAATATTCCAGTAACAAATACAATAACTTTATAATGATAACAATGTTTTATCACGTAACTTTTTTACGGCTGAAATCCGAATAGGGATTTTAGTCACAAAAAGTACAACAATATTTACATCCTTTTTTACAACTTTCTTTTACATCTGAAGTAGCAAAGCAACTCCTCAGGAGCTTACTGGTAACCTCAGACATTCGCATGAATAAAATAACGTTCCAGGGACTTGAACTTGGGCTGCGATTAGTGTGTTGTGGAGGTACATCTCCAGTTGATTTGCTTTGATGCGCCATGCCTCTCGTTACATACTCAGATCATTGCTAACCAACACTCGGCACCGGGCTCGTCGGTATATACACTGAGACATGTAACACGAGACATTATTAGATAAAATAGAAGATACATGTGTAAGTGGATCATTAAAAAAAGGAGCAATAATTGTTACAAAACCGACAATATGTAAGTACGAATTGATGACAACTATAGAAATATAACGAAAGTGCTAAATAGTGCAGTACCTACAAGGTTCGACATTCAGGTTAGCTACTGCTAGTATTTACTAGCAAGAAAAATAGCTTATATAAGCTATTTTGTATTACATTGTTCTAAATAGTCTGGCCATTAATACTGTTACATACAAACTTTTCTTTTTTTTACAACTTAATTATTTTGAATTTGGAACTCTTTTATTATTTTAAAAGCTTCTTTCGAATTTCTGCCGTTTTACATATTTTTTCCGTGTTTATTATCAAATAACAATATGGAATGGGATGGAATTTAAAAAAAAAAAGGATTGTAGTGATTGCCTAGTACAAAATGGGTATGGAGCCGTTGGTTATATTCAAGATACTTCAAAAGCTTGGTATCAGCCGTATGTACGTATATCGTACTATCGACAGATATACCAACCCTTGCTCTGTTGAAGACCATAAAAGGAAGGGGGCGACGGCGTGTAGTACTACAATGGCTGTTAATGCTCTTAAAGCCAGAATTCGTCGATACCCCATTATGAAACAAAATATCTTATCGTGAGAAATAAAGATTCCCGCCAGGACTCTGTCGCGTATAATAAAAAAAGATCAGAAGATATACAGGACATGCCCTAAATCAATCCCTACAGTTGAAGAGAGTGGATCGATCAAAACGCCTTCTGTTCCGATACGCAGGTGAAAGGCACAGAAATATCCTCTTTACTGATGAAAATTTTTTCACGATTGAAGAGCACTACAACAAGCGAAATTACAAAGTGTACGCATAGTTCCAAAGAAGCCGCCCAAGTGGTCGGAAAGGTACAACGAAGTCATCACCCTGCGTCTGTTATGATTTGGTGGAGTGTGTCATTTTGTGAAAAAGGAGTGAAGACTTCAGCTAAAGTGTATCAAGAGACTGTCTTGGATGGTGTTGTGAAATCTCTCAGCAATACACTTTTAAAAAATGCGGACTTTCCAGCTGGACTCTGCACCTGGTCACAAGGCACGAACTATCCAAGCCTGGCTCGAAACCAACGTTTCGGAATTATAAGAGCTGAAGACTGACTCTCGTCGAGCCCAAATCTGAACTTCTTAGACTACATTTTAATATGGTCAGTTTTACATGGCCTGCTCGAAACGACACGCCGACATGGTGTCTTAAAAAATCTCTGAAGCAAGCAGTGGCTAAAATTTCCATGGAAACAGATTCAAACACAAACAGAGAAGAGATTCGTGGCCAGACAGATTAAGGTCTGTACCAAAGCCAAAGGTGACCATTTCGAATAGAATATTTCTTTAAAACTTTTTGCTGAGACTTTCACAAATATGCACATATAAGTTTTATTACCATTACATTACTTCATTAAAAATAAATGCATATTCATTTGTAACAGAATTTATGGCCGGACTTGATCTATTTGCTTATCACCACCTACACATCGGGTTACTTTCACATAAAAACTCGTCAGTTCTACTGAACATGACATACTTCTAGTGCGGAATGCTGAATCTAATCCACATTCACTATAGTTATAACACCGAAGAAGAATAAAAAAGCAAAAGAGAAAAATAGAAGCAATTATGTAGTTCTATTTTGCATACTGTAAAATATTGACTATATAAGACAAGGTCACCTCACGCGTACAGGTAGTCCACAAAGAGCACCCACCCGATCCGATGGAAATGGCACCTAGCCTAGTTGGATCGAAATTTATTTTTACATTTTTGTCCACGAAAAGCACCTACGACTTAGCAGCCTAGTGCTGGATGTATTTGTTTTACAGGATGTTAGTCAATGAAAAATATCGATAAAAACACTAGAACGTTTATTAATTACACATACGTACATACGAAATCTGTTTAGGCATTTTTGACCAGCTCGGTGGCGCAGTCGTGAATGACGCGACTTTGATTTCTTTTTGCATTACCTTCTATGAGTCGTGACTCATTTTAAATACGTTAGTTAGCTTGAGCATTTCATGAAGATTATTTTTCTTAGATATGACTGAGCTCTCTCTCTCTCTCTCATTGACTTAATTCTGTTTAATTGGACCAGTTTAGTCATTTTTGGTAATTCAGAAGAAATATAAAATACGACACCTTATCCACCTAGTTAGTTCTTACTACTTGCGAATACAAAAAAGCCTTGCCTATTTACTATATAGCAATACTGTTCCATTAATTTTCATACGATAGTATTCATTTGTGTAGGAAATTAGGAATACTGCAGTCTTTAAAGGCATTTATATATTTTCGGATCAGCTCAGCTTTACTTCTGCTTATTAAAAATATATTATAAATGAAACATTTTATAGTACTCGAATAGTAATCATAATTACAACCACCGCAAAGTATCTAACGGTATCGTAGCCTGTAGACACTAGTAAAGTAACACTGACTGCTCTCTGACTTTTGCAAAGCTGGCATTATGTTCATCTGAATTTATGAGAATTTGCCTAACTAACGCCTGACAGTCATAAGTCAAAGCATAAGTTATCTGTCTTTTTGCGTATATGATACACATTTTACAAATTTTAAAAGGGAATATCGCTATAAACTAAGGTACTTTAAATTCTAAATTGAGTAAAATGGACGTTTTTGTCAAAACTGGCGAATGCCAATGGTCTAAATACACAAACTAACGCAATTAAGGTAAGGGATTAAATCTCATACTGTTTAGTCTATCGTTTACGTAAAATTCATATAGTTTCATAGACATTTCCGTTGAAAGACAGGTAAAATTTCAGATGTGTATTATTAGATACACTTCTTAGTCGCTAGCGAATTAGACGTTAGTGAATTATTACTCTAAAACTGATTTTAGATTATATATCTATATCTTCACGATATAGATATATACCAATATATATCTTTACGTCAAGTTCCTTATAGGATAGGCAAGAGAACGGATTTTAGGGTATGCTCGATTTTATGTAATTACTTCCATATTCGGTTTATTGTTTTAATTTAGTTTTAAGGCTGATATTACAAGAAATACATTGAAATATAATTTTGCCACGAGGACAAAATGATACGACAGTCATGAGTCTTCAGATGTCATCTCTTTTTAGCTCTGAACCGCAAAGTTACTCGCAAACGTAGTTTTATATCATTCATAAGGTATATTTTTTTTATTAGGTACGAGTTATAATCTCGAACTAAAATATCAGTAACTTGTGATTTCTATTATACGTTATGTATTATTCTGTATTTGAATAACAAATACCGGAAATATCACAAATTGTGTCCATGACATTTTCGTTCTTACACGCGTTACGTGCTTACAAATGTCTCGTTGTGAGATAAATAGGTTTATTTCGGTTTATTTTGTGTACAATTACCGAATCTACGCTGTCCGCATGTCAGTCGTATTGTTAATGGGCTGTATTTGTTAATGTATTCTTTTAACCAGCGATTACTTTTTTATTGTCGAAAATTGAAAAAAAGTAGTACCTAAGGGTAATGTGTTATTATACATAATGATAAATAAATAAATCCTACAATCGTCAAACTCTGTGAGAATATAGTATGAACTTAAATAGCAATTGTAACTTGCAGCAGCATGCGCTAAGAATTTTATTATATTACGATACCCTCAATGTGGGAGTCCGCTCAGACTCGACTTAATGCCGGATTTAATGTTCTCATTAATGACCAATTTTCTATCAATTATAAATTATTCCTGTTAAGCAAAAAGCACCTATGAAAATCCACACTCTCGATCCATCAAAGCCTCGAGTACCTTGAAGGACACTCTCTGGAGCCATGTAAGAGTAGTTAGTAACGGCTTTACAACATAATTTATGGGTAAATCCACCCGTCGGTCTCATAAACTGCAGAAAGAAATAAAGCGACGCAATTTTAGGCCTTGACCTTTTGCTCACTTTTGCAAACTTGCCATAATTTAGAAAGTGTAGGGAATAATGGCATAATAGATGGATACTTCTCTACCTATTACCAAGACGTTATAGAGTAGTGATAATTCAATCGATAAATAACTAGCCTATTGACCAAGATATGTTATTACCAAGATGCAACCCTGGGCGTTGTATTGCGAGGCCAACCTCAAGTGGTTTTAAAAAAAATATCCATATCGGACAGAAATCCAAACAATACTAAAATCAAAAAAGTTAGAACAACTCAGTGCGTGTAATTAACTGGTATGGTATTGCCAATGTACATTTTTTAAAGTGTGCTACTAGAACTATACTTGCACTGTAAGGGCACAGAAGCTAAAGGTAAGGGCATTACGTGCGCTCATAGAGTGCGGTACTTGCTTACAATCAGGCAGGCTGTATGCTTATTTCCGACCTTAATGGTAACATAATTACAAATGAAGGTTAATAACCGTGAAAATCGATTGCACGATAAATGAAATTTTAATTTCAAACCTCTCTTGAATCAATTGGATGATAGAAGTTTCTTAACAAAAATAAGATTCTCAACAAAAATAATTTCGTAACATTCATAATTGCAAATATTAAAAAAACCCTTAAATAAACTGAATAACTACACTTTATTTAAACGTTGTAGTTAAAAGACTACTACACAAATTCTATAAATCTATTGAATGTTACGAGCTTTCTAAAGATATTTATTTTTTCACAATTGGCAAATACATAGCTAACATGCACACAAAGAAATAATCATATTGAGAACCTATATTTTAAAGTCGTTTAAAAAATGGGATTGCAAATAAATAAATAAAACCGCTCAAGTGTGAGTCAGATTCGCGTACAGAGGGTTACGTACAAACTTGTAGGTATGTGAACATTTCGTCCATCACGAGAACCTAATTTCGATCTGATTATGTTTTAAATTTCCTCCCAAAATCAGTCGCCAAATTAACAAAAATAATATTTATCTACTTATACATAGATTTAGAGATAAATATATGTACTTGTACAATAAAAGTATGTAAGTAAGTGTAAGCAGTTGAGTACTGGACAACTACATTCACTGTAACATTATTGAAGTTCATAAACTATAGAACCACCGAACATTGCTCTAACGAAAAGATAAACTGGATTGATGAAAAAACTTAACTTTGCCGTTGGTAAACTGTTATCCCCATACGTCGACATAGGTCGCGGTAACTGCAAATAATCTATTTGTAGATTCACGCCAAATCCCTTAGTGAGAACTGAGCGCCACATGACTCGGTCTTTACACATCTTGCTCGCTTCTTTAACGGTCATAGCTCTCTTTTCTATGTTTCTCTTTTGTATGAGCTTATCTTATTTTGGGACCTATTTGTTCACTTTCGCATCACTACTTTTTTTAAATCTCTATCTTTATCGATAAATGTGGATTTGATATTTTTAATGTAGTTCAGGTGTTCGACAATTTCAGTAGGTATGTACACTTACTGAAATTGTTTATGATTTTTATGATTTGTAATTTTTCGGAAAGCTCGGCAAACGTAAATCTAATCTTTAGCAGAGGATTAATAAACCTCGGGCTATGAAAGTAGCTACAAGTCGAGAGACGACTCCGCAAGCGAAGGTTAAAAGAATTGGGCCAGCATAGCGACAGCCTGCTTCTAGATCAGCTGCAAACAACAAAATTTAAGAGAGGTAGGGCGCATCAATGCAGCCCGCTTGAGGAAGTACCTCTATCCCACAGAAAACCGCCGTCAAATAACAACTCCCTAGAGGATTGTTGTGTTCCTACGTGTGAATGAGGTCACCAGTAAGTTCCCAAGGAGTTGCTGTGTAAGCAGCAAAGGAGGTATCGCGCGAGTAATAATTAATATATCGCAAGTGTTAATAGGCTACGGTACCCGCTTTACATCAGGTATGCTTGTATGCCTCCCGACGCAGTGTAAAAAAAACAGACTACCTATGCAACGGCACCAGACTTCGTATCTGTGCAGATATTATAAAAGCTACCGTTATTAAAAGAGCTATTAAAGCAAATAGCTTTTTAATTTGCATATCCTTATTCCGAATAACATGCCATTTCAATTTAAGAGGTTGAATTTTACAATGACGATCGACAAATCCTAGAGCCAAATCTTAAAAGTGGCTGTCATTTGGGCACTCCATGCTTCACGTGTTTCATGTGTCCAGAAACTTGCATGTAATGACGGAAAATAATAAGTCATTTAACGTTGTATATAGGACGTCATTGGAATAGATAAATAAATAGCGCCCAAAAGGCTTTACATTGTCTATCTATCTATCTATAACTTCACGCCAAATCCCTTACGGGGTAGGCAGAGAGAACCGAGCGCCACGCGACTCGATCCTTACATACCTCACTCGCTTCTTTCACATTCATTGCTCTTTTCATGCACGCTCGCCGGTTTCTAGGGCTCCTGACATCACCTTCTGATAGAACACGACCAATTTGATCATGATAGGTAAGTCTTGGCCTTCCTCGGCTCCTACATCCTTCCACTTTTGAGTATCTTTAGTATATCTGCTTCGTCATTCTTTCTTCCTGCATTCTTTCTACATGTCCGAACCAACGGAGTATGCCTCTTCTTATTTTAACACCGACGCTCTCTTTCAGACCAACTCTGCTTCTAACCTCATCATTGCGGATACGGTCTGCAAGCGTTACACCACAGCTTTACATTGTATACGTTGAATACTTTTGTCATCAACAATAATGCTATGTTAGGATAGGACTTAAGATAGGTATTTTTACCCTGATAATAGATTCATGTAAGATAGTATGCGAACGAAGTCGCGAGTAATAGCTAGTTAATAATAATAATAGTCATTTTTAATTTTAGACAAAGGTTTTAAATCTAAGAAACCAAAAGGTTTTATTTTCATTTCTACGAAATACATATTTCAATTACAAATTAATAATATTTTATTTATTCTGTGATTTCCCGTCTCATAGTTTTAACGATTTTCTCGCATGTGTGATGTAAAAAACATTGTATGTGACAAGAATTGCATACTCGAGTCAAAAGCCTTCTTTGGTCTCGGGCTTTTAATCACAATCTACTAAATTTACAATGTATTTAATTAAGTAAAACGTAGATGGGTACTGGCTTTAAACTGCAAGCCATAAACTGCAAGTATTCGCATTATGTATGTTACTTTATTCAATCACTATAGCGTTGGAGCCAAGCTATACTTAAGCAAACTTCTGCCGCACTCATTACAACTATCATTAGAAGACCGCCGGCACCGCCGCCGTACTGTATCCTTCATATTCTAACGTAACAATCCCTAAGCTAAGTAATATTTGTATTGTTACTGTTCAGCTTACTTGTTATTCTAGCGACAAACAACGCACGTGTTTTATAAAATAACATCCGACCATATACTGTGCCGGTACAGAGAATTTGCAAATGAGTTACGATTTTACGGAAAATTGTGGTCAGAATAGGGAGGCAAACCTGTGATATAGCGAATGGCTTCACAAAATTTATTATATCACTAGGTTTCGTAAAATATTATAATAAATATAAAGTATATTTCAATTATATAGCATTCATTAATAATTGTAATAGTTCAGGAAAGTTTTAATACAAAATCTAAAACCAGTTTCATATGCGGGCGTAAGATTCTTGCTTGTGTGTGTGCTTGTATAGGTATTCGCTTGCGTGTAAATTACACTCTTGTCCTTGAATAGGTACATTAACAAAAGTTAAGACGAGCTCGGTGGCGCATGGCGCAGCGGTTAATTTTTTTATACCTCTAAGGTGGCAATCAAACGTATGGTCTACCTTATGGTAAGCAGTTAATAACGCGACTTTGTCACCTACGCTCGTGGGTTAAAATTTACCAATTTTTTTTTATACTACGTCGGGAGGCATACAAGCATACGGCCCACCTGATATAAAGCGGCTATCGTAGCCTATTAACGCTTGTAATACATTAATTATCACTCGCGCGATGCCTCCTCTTCTGCTTACACAGCAACACCTTGGGAGCATACTGGTGACCTCACTCACACGCGGGAACACAACAACCCTCTAGGAAGTTATTTGGCTGCGGTTTTCTGTGAGGTGGAGGTACTTCCCTAGACGGGCTGCTTTGATGCACTCTACCTATCTTAAAACATCCTGTCCAAGACAAACAGACATATTCATGCACACAAATGTTTGCCTTGTGTGGGAATCGAACCCACGAGCATTGGTGTCAAAGTCGCTTTATTCACGTCAAAGCCAAATATTTGTGTGCCCGAACATGTCTGTTTGTCTTGGATTGGATGTTTTTAAGGAAGGTAGGGCTCATCAAAACTGCTCGTCTGAGGAAGTACCACCACATCACAGAAAACCGCAGAAAATAACAACTCTCTTGAGGATTGTTAGCTCCTAAGGAGTTGCTGTGTTAGCAGCAGAGGTGACATCGTGCGAGCGATACTTAATGTATTACAACCGTTCATGGGCTATGGTAACCACTTTAGATCAGGTGGCCGTATGCTTGTATGTCTCCCGACATTGTAAAATAGATTGTGATTAATTTTATGATGATATTATTAAGTTAATAACACTTTATTGACATATTAAAATGGGAATTGGGAGTCATTGCAACTCGCCTATATGTAGAGTTATATCTCTGCATTACTATTTCTTTTAATTAATTAGTTACCTAGTGCGTTAAATCTGTGATTATAACAAACGATTTCTAAATGACAAATGTTTTGAGTACTCTAAATCCGAGTCCTCAACGGTATAAGGGGATGACGGGTTTTCAGTAGGAACAAGCAAAAAGAAAAACACAAGCCTTTAAATACGTGTAAACACTAAGTTTCAATATTAAAAGACTTTAACATAGAAACTTAGTGTTAAGGCAGTTTTTTTAGAAATAGATTATTTATTGCTTACATTACCCCAAATTCTGCTCTATATTTCTACACCAATTGACATTTAAGGTACACGTACGTACCTTTATATGCTGCGGATATGGGCATAGTGCGTGACTAAATAACATTCAATTTGGTTGTTCTGCCCATGTTTGATGTAAGTAGAACTATTTGCGTGGAGGAGTATCATAAAAACCCAGGAGGCGCTACCGTCAGCTACTCAAATTCTCGCAATCAATTTATAAAAGTTAATTCCCTAAAATACAATTAGAAAAAAGTTTCATATTAAATCTCGTATAATAAATTTCATATTTTACAACTTATTTGATATCATTTTGAACTTCTGCAGAGCTAATAAAATTGGTTTAAAACTCAGCGCTTCGCGAATAAAACGGCGATTTTCAGTCTTTAACGTTTAATACATTGTAGGAAGTTGAATATTTTGTTCAATGTTACAAGATATATATTACTCGTATAATATTTTGAAATGCACATATTACAATAAACAGCCGTCACGAGCATTTCTTAATTTTCGAATCGATTTTCTCGGCTTACTTAGTTTAATGAGTCTAAGTTAACTGCAAGTAAGAAATATACAGACAAATATAACTCCAAAATGGTGTTTTTGAATTTTTCATAATCTAGTGCTATGAGACCTTGCTTCATAACTATTTACATGATCATTTGACAAATGGAGTACTTACCATTTGTTTGGTTTGTGATTTGTTGGCATACATATAGATATGCGGATAGCAAAGTGATCGTTTCTATCTTTTGAGGTAAGAACCTTAACCATTTAGGTGTTTGAGCTGTCTGATAAGTGGCTAAACTATTCTATTTACAGTCTAAGCCTACCTCATCGGCATATGATACACCGTACTTATTACCAAACGAAACTCGTCGTGAGGTAGGGCATAGCAATTTTAAATAAGCACTCGATTTATTTGAATTTTTATACGACTAACTGACAAACAAGTGCAAGACCTGTCTAATGGTAGGCACGTATTAGTGCTGTACACCATTGGGAAAACTTCAACAGGGAGTTCATTCCACTACATAAGAGTTCTCGGAGGAAAACTTGTTTCAAACCGCACAGTACGCAACCCTACTTCCAGTGTGTGAGGATAAATTTCCAAAAGTCGGCGAGCGTTGCGATGCGATTATAGAAGGTAGTTTTTTTTATACCACTAAGGTGGCGATCAAGCATACGGCCTGTCTGATGGTAAAGAGTCACCGTAGCCTATGGAAATTTGCAACACCAGGGCTGTCACTCATGCTCTGCAGAAAACCTCTGAGGTAGCAAACAAGCGTACGGCCTGCCTGATGGTAAGCAGTTACCGTAACTCTACTGTCCTACTCTATTCCACAACTTGAGAGTTGTCGGAAGTAACTTCTCTGGAATAGCACAGTACGCACATTGCGATATAGCATGTGAGGGTGAACTTAGAGTCGGTGAGCGGTGCGGTTGTTAAAACAAGCTGTCGGCATCATATCGAACTATTCTTAAGAACACAACCCTTTGTTAAATCAGTAAAACACTGAAATGGAGGCGTATGTGAGCTTAGGATCGTCGACAATTCTCACAGTTCGTCTCTGAATCGAATCACAAAGTCCTAGCTGGTATCCAGGTGCTCCCGCCCAAAGGTGACTATAGTACTCCATATGCGGTCCGACTTGAGACTTGTATAACAATAGGGGTTAAAGTATGAAATTGCCGTTTTATGGTAATAATTACTTTGAATTGATATTAAACCTTCATGGTGTGAGATTTTCGAGAGAAACTTTTTTCACATGATACCTTTTTTCACATGAGGTTTTTCTTTTAAAAAATGTCCAATATTTGATTTTCGAATTCCAATTGTTTTTTTTATTCAGCTTAGATGGGAAAAATGGATACTTCGAAGAAAATAAGAGTAATCTTTTGTATAAGAGTTCCGACGTGGAACTAACGCGCCAGAAACGACTCGCAATATCGATGCAGCATTTGGAGAGAAGACTGCCAATGAACGCACCGTGCGTTTTTGGTTTTTAAACGCTTTCGTAATGGAAACTTCTACTTGAAGAGCGAATCCCGTGGAAGACCGTCCGTACACAAGTAAATAACGCTGAATTGAAGGAAATGGTGGAAGCCGAGCCGTTAAAAATTTTCTTTCCAGGAGGCAGTACAAAACGCTTTCACACAGTTTGTCGAATCTAGATCCCCAGAGTTCTATCGCAAAGGCATTAATAAACTTCCGATTAGATGGCAGCAATGTAGATAATGAGGGTAAATAGTTTGATTAAATAAATATGTTACACCTTAGAAAAAAAAAAATTTTTTTGGTACATATCTGCAATTTCATACATTAACCTCTAATATAACCCGCACTGAAGCACTACTTTACTATATTGAGCCCACCCAGTTTCTTGGATGCTAGCTTGACCTTTTCCTCCAGATGACTTCGGTATTGAACATCATTGGAGATATCGCCACCAAGAATCCTAATACTGTTTGCGATGATAAGAGGTATATTTTGGAATTGAAAACCCGTAGCAATTGAGGTTTTCATAGGGGATGAATGTACAGATTTGTGTAACGATGGTGTTGAATAGAACAAAGTTCTATCGCCCCCACACAGATGTTTTAGTCAAATGCCCTCAACCATAATCGAGAGACAACGAGATTAAAGGAATTAGGGATCTTAGCACGGTCTCTTTATTAAGTTACTGATGAGGCAAGTACTTCCTTATATCTTCATAAACTTCGTCCCTTTACCTTCGAAGTTTGTAAATAGTTTAGGTACAGTGTCTGTAACAGACAGATGAACGTATGAACAGATTGTCACTACAAAGTTTTCTTTTTACCTTTATGCTGCGTAACCTAAAAATGCAATCGCTTAAAATATAAATAACCTTATTGAATACAGTAGTGCTGAATGTATAACGTAATGAGCGAACTCATTTGAATCACAATGAATAGTTTATTTGCGCAAGTGTCACGCAACCCGATGCTGGATGTGTAAACAATATTGTGATGATGAAAAACATAAATAAGAATGCAGGATTCTTATTTAAGTTTTCATCCAGCATCTACTGTGATAATGCCATTCATCCTCAGTAATAACGAGATGAACAATACTGCTCATCTCCACGATCTTTTTACTGTATCCGCTTAATTTAAATGGCTCTTAGCGAGATTAAAAAAAGATATTAATCTGTTTCCTCTATTGCCTTGCGCCTGTCTTATTTACAAGTATTTTCTTGAACAATGAAACGGTGTGAATTTATCTAAAATACTTTCAATTTAATAAAGAAGTCAATTTAATGAAGAAGCGAAACCCAGAGCCCCTTCACAATAATTAACGGATCTCCCGAAGATCGACTGTCAAGATCGAAATTTTCACGTTCAGCCCTCATACTCATTACTCATAACACCCGAAGCCCTGTTTACAATCAGGTGACCGTTCTAATGTTTCGGAATTTTCTGTAAAATGTTCACTTTTCTAAAAGAAAAAAAAAAAGATCTGTACAAATGTACAACTGTTTTATAGAGTATGCGATTTTATGCATTTATATAGGCCTAATGCCGTAGGCAGAATTTAAGTGAATGTGCAATCTAGCTGAAGGCATGATAACCTAAACTAGATGAATATACATAAACATATATTGTCCATATGAAAGGAAATTTGTTTACTCTTTAATTATATTTAGATGTTTCATGTAGCATATGGGCATCTGAAAGTTAACTTATGTTGCCTATTAAATTGTGTTTGAAACTGTAAAGAATAAATATAGGATTACATTCTCTTTATATAAGTTTGCGCGTTACGTTATCTTTCCTTCCTGATAGGTTTAGGTTAATTCAGGTGGGCGCTCTTTCTTTCTCTTATCTATTGTCTTAGAAACAGACTAGATTATTAACTTCCTGGTTTTTGGCCTGCAAAACTACTCGAACCCACGCTCTCTGCTCTACCGACACACTCATAAGTGTTACATAGTTACTAGGCCAACGCCGCAGTGGAAAATTAATATAGACACCCCTTAATGGTAAGTATTTATATGCAAAACACGAAATAGTGAAGGTGAAGCGAGACCATTACAGGGATGCAGTATGACATATACTACGACATTCAGCGAGGAGGTATGTATGCACGTATCTCTTCTTTTTGCAACTAATTTACACTAACTAAGCGCAGATTAGAGCTAAACACAGTAGTAGCATTTTGGACAAAAAGTGTTTATTATTTGTTACAATGTATTATTTGTTGACAATGCAAAGAGCAGTGACAGCCAAGTAGACAAAGAAGCCTGTTATGAGACTGGTCCTAGTTGGAATCCTGGCGTGGGCATGTACGAGTACCACTAAATTCGTGTTTTCGGATTTATGTACATACTTGTAATCCCTTTCTCGGTGGTAAAGCAATACATCGTAAGGAAACTCGTACGTTCAATAAATTATATTTACCTATGAAAGGTCTGATTATACCTCTAGGTTATGGAACTCTGCCGACAGTGGTTCCCTGTTAAAATCAGTATCTTCGTAGACTTAAGTAGCGGACCCTGCTAATGCTAAGTTGGGGAAACGGGTCAATACTAGAAATAAACACTTGTTACAATTACACAATACAATTTAATAAAATATGTTCTAGTTCTCGCTAATTTGCATGAAGTAATCTGTACCGAAACCACTCAGTGGTTTAGATCAAATTGCCCTGTTTAGAAAAAAACTTGTTGTTTCGTAAAATAACGCTTTAATCTATTAACTATAAAATGACGTGTTCAAAAAGATGCATACTCGTACAAAATGAGAAGCTTTCGTTTACGTTTTTGTTTGAGAACCGACTTTCTCATTGCAAATGTTAGATTTTCTATGAGAAATTCTTTTCAACGTCGACTTTTAGATCAATTTGCTGTGATGACAATTTGTTAAAATCTAAGAAAGAAATTCTGCTGACAAAATAAATCGAAACATCATTGTACATGCCACAGCAGCTTTACATTTCCATATGGAAAGGAGACTGTCTGAGTATTGTGCGGTGACTGAAATGGAGCGAGCAAATGAGCGGGCATTTGTCTGGTCGTGAATGCAATGCGACTGGTTGGTTCCATTCTATGATACCCGTTGCCTCATTATCGACTTCAACCATTCATGGGATTAAAAAATATTTTCGAACCATACAGTATTGACAATGAAACTAAACAATAAAAACAATAAGAAGTTTTTAACAGTATGAAAAGCTTCGTCTACTTAGAGATACATAGTCAAAAAAAGTTTTAATGCGAGCGAAACGATATCATTCACAGATATACCACATTCGTCTTCACCTCAGTTATTTATATTTTTAGAGTATTTGTCAAAAATGTTACATGCATATTCGGTATTCACACCAGGTCCCTTGCCGGTTAGACAGACAACACCGAGCATCATAAGTCACGGCCCTTACACACTTTACTCGCCCTTTAATATTAGCATACATGCATGAACGGAGAGCGTGCATAAAAACATACCTCTTTTCAAGCGCGCTCGCCGGTTTCTAGGGCTCCTGATTTCGCCTTCTAATAAAACACGACCAATTTGAACATGGTTAGTACTGGTCTTCCTCGGCTCTTATCCTTCCACTTTCAGTAATATGGTATATAATAGCAGCGTAGGAACGTAAAACTCATAATAGTGCTGTTGCAAATGTAGAATATCAACGTTCACATTACCAATTTATTTTATAGTGATCAGAGATACACACATATATTTGGGTAATAATGATACTTATATAAACTTATAATTAAATAGTATGTATATCATAGTATGCATATCTTCACGCTAGGCCCCTTGCGGGTAGGCGGAGAGAACCAAATTGAATAGTAACATAATAAAAATAATACAGGATACAATAGGATTAAGAAAGATCCTCGGCGATTGGATCACCAATCAGATACAGCCTATTTAACCTGAAGCATGCTGTCTTGGTGAGTCACCAAAGCTTGTAATCCCATTGTTCTCATCTTGCTATTACACCAGCAACTTAAACTTAAATATGGCCTTTTAAGCTCTGAGGTATCATATTTTAAGTACGTACTGGTGTTGCTACAGTCCAGAAAATTGGTAATATCACGCAGTACAGGAAACGGTTTATCGCCACAGGCTATACAGTCTTTCAATAACGTATGCCATGAATTGTGCAGTTGATAACATAAACAAATCAATATTCGTGAAATGATCATTATAAAAAGTCTAGCCGTAAGATCTGTTACAAATGACTATGCATTTATTTTTTATGAAGTAATGTAATCTTAATAAAACTTATATGTACTACTTCTTACTTCGACTTCCATAAATATGTATATGTAGATATATATTTATGGAAGTCTCAGCAAAAATGAAAAAAAAGATTCTATTCGAAATGATTTACGCACTGTTTCTATGAGAAATTTAGCCGCTGCTTGCTCCAGAAAGCTCTTAAGAGACACATTGTCGGCGTGTCGTTTCAAGTAGGCCATGTTCTCGAAAACTGACCATAATTTGTAGTCTAAGGGATTCAGATCTAGGCTAGACGAGGGCCAGTTTTCAGCTCTTATAAAGTTCGAAACGTTGGTTTCGAGTCACGCTTGGGTAGTTCTGCCTTGTGACTAAGTGCAGAGTCCTGCTGGAAAGCCTACAGTGTAATTTAAAAAAGTGTATTGCTTAGAGCTTTCACAACACGATCCAAGACAGTATCTTGATTGATACACTTTGGCTTTTGGCCAGTCTTCACTCCTTTTTCACAAAAATGAAGCTTTGTGACTCCTTGATAAGACACCGGCCATCAAACCATAACAGACGCAGGGTGATGACTACGTTGTACGTTTCGGACCACTCGGGTGGCTTCTTTAGAATTGTGTGCGTACACTTTGTCATTTTGCTTGTTGTAGTGCTCTTCAATCGTGATTTTTTTTTTCATCGGTAAGGAGGTAGTAGGATATTTCTGTGCCTTTCACCTGCGTATCTGGACAGAAGCGGATTTGATCGATCCACTCTCTTCAACTGTAAGGATTGATTTAGGGCATGTCCTGTATATCGACGATAAGCGCCGAGCTTCAGGTCTTGTTTTATTATATGCGACAGAGTCCTAGCGGGAATCTTTATTTCTCGCGATAAGATTTTTTGTTTGCTATTGGGGTTTCGGCGAATTCAGATTTTAACAGCATTAACAGCCTTTGTAGTTCTACCAATACGCGCTCTCTTCGATCTTTTCTGGTCTTCAACTGAGTCTGAACTGAGGGTCTGTCGATAGTACAATATACGAACATACGGCTGAACTTAAATATGACCGACGTCTCTATACCCACTTTGTGCAAGGCAATCACTGCAATACTATTTTCTTTAACACACCATTCCATATTATAATTTGATAATAAACACGAAAAACATATGGAAAACGGCGGGAAATCGAAAGTAGTTTTTAACATAATAAATGCGTTCCAAATTCGAAGTAATTAAAGAAAAGTTTCTATGTAACAGTATTAATGGCCAGACTAGTTAATAGTTTCATGATACGGTGCAAAGAAGCGCGCTCACCCGCATTCGTTCTGCACAGCATTTTTTAAATAAACTTGAGTCATCAAGTGTCATACAATCATATTTGTTGTGACAGATGTTATATAGTCCACCAGTGAATCGTGATAAGAACATTTTTTACCATAACTTTTATAATTTATCGCACGGAGCTTTTATATTTACGCTGTACTGTTTCTAGTTTATTAGCGTCTACATCGTATTAGGAATTCCACACTAAAGAGGCATATTCAAGTTGAGATATGATCACTTGAGTAGAAGTAAGTACGAACCTGGCTTCCTAAAAGGTGTGCATGTGCGCATGATAAATCCATACATTAGAAAAGCTTTATGGACTATATTAAAAATGTGAATGTCAAGATGGAGCTTCGAGTCCAGATATATTCCAAGGTCTCTAATCTGCATAACCTTCTCTAACGCATTGTTGCGAATGTAATAATTTTGAATTATTTTATTGTTTTTTCTTAGTAAAACTTATTGCCTTACATTTATTAATACTTAGAAGTAGCTTGTTCGTAATAAAATAATTAGAAAGGCGATTCAGATCTTCCTGTAATTTAATTTATCGCAATCATTTCGAGATATATAAACAGATGCTTAGTATGGTCTAACAATTATTTGAACAGGGAATAGGTAAGTACTTTAATAATAATCTTACTTGGCAATCGCTAGTTTATGGTAATGCCCAAATGTTAGAATTTATGCATGCTACTTTATCCATCGATCACTGTAACCGTTCGTGTTTGAAGGAAAAACTTGCCTATGTATGAGAGTACATAACACGGTGCATTAATTTTCCTATTTTAATGTGGCAAACCGATGACGACTATCGTTATCGTTAGATTAAGATTTTCGCACTCATTCCAATTGCCAACATGACGTGTTTCTTGTCTTTCCATTACCATCTTTATTTAGCGCAAGTGCCAAGCCTATACACGCATGCATTATTCACGTAACATCATTATAACAATAGAAAATAAAAACAAAAAAAAAAATAGTTAATAGATTCAGGCGTTACTTTGCGAAAGTCAAATCTATATGTAATTTGATCTAACCTGCTTTGCGTGCTTCCGCCACCAATTAGTTCATGCAGCCTAGCGCCGGCCGGCACCCACCCACTACTGTTAGTACTTGGTACATGCCGACGCTGCCATGGCTGCTCCGGTAGTCTCTGCTTCGGCTGCTGCGGTCGTCCGTCATCTGGAACAGAATCCGCATGCCCCCACCACCACCGTCGCTGCCACGACTGGCCTGGTCGTCGCTGCGACACGTGTTTCGCCTCTTCACGAGGCATCATCAGGCGTTGTAGACGTTAATCGTAAGAATAACATGCTACAAGTGACAAATCCATCGCAGTGCCGTCCCTTATATTGAATTGAGGGTGTTGTTACACATACATGTTGCTCTCAAATCCCATAATTCACTCAGGTCACTTTGTAACACTAAAGATAAAATCCCGCCCAATAAAAAATCCGGCGTCTATAAGTTGTTCTGCGATGAATGTGAACACGTTTATATCGGGAAAACTGGTCGTAACTTTATAACACGATTTCACGAACACGTATCGGCGTATAAAAACAATCGCCCAGAAAGGTCACACTTCGCCGAGCATCTTATAGACAAAGGACATAACTTATCCCCCAGTAATACATATCAAATTTTACACACCATAGACAAAGGTTTAAAACTAAATATTAGGGAACAATTAGAAATTAATAAACATAAAAATTCTAAAATTACTCTCATGAACAAACAGACTGACGTAAACCATTCCCCACTATTAAATATCTTTTCGCTCACACCATCCACCCCACCCTCAATTCAATATAAGGGACGGCACTGCGATGGATTTGTCACTTGTAGCATGTTATTCTTACGATTAACGTCTACAACGCCTGATGATGCCTCGTGGAGAGGCGAAACACGTGTCGCAGCGACGACCAGGCCAGTCGTGGCAGCGACGGTGGTGGTGGGGGCATGCGGATTCTGTTCCAGATGACGGACGACCGCAGCAGCCGAAGCAGAGACTACCGGAGCAGCCATGGCAGCGTCGGCATGTACCAAGTACTAACAGTAGTGGGTGGGTGCCGGCCGGCGCTAGGCCGCATGCACTAATTGGTGGCGGAAGCACGCAAAGCAGGTTAGATCAAATTACATAAAAAAAAAACTTTTTTTAAAGCCGGCCAAGCCGGAATCTATCTGACAAACCCAATCTATTAGTTGACGGCTACGTGCTGTCACTATTGTGAATTAATCTTCTTCTTAACAGATGATGCTGGCACGACCAACATTTGCAAATAACATGGAAGATTTACACCGTAACAATGTTAACTTCTGTATTAACTTATTAGAAAATACGTATAATGAAAGAAATACGACAAATTGAAATAAATAAAATTACTGACGAATCAAGCTTGAGCGCTGTTACTTGTAGTTACATACAAGTGGCCTAAAAAATATATTTTATACTTTTCGGTTCATTTAGAAACTGCTTTTTAGGAATGTTTATTTCTTACATTTATTTAATAAAAACATGTGTTAATAAAGTTTTTTATTGTTTTTATTTTTAGTCTATTCTGTCTTATAATCCATGCGAATGGCGAAATTTGGAAGACCCCCCCCGCCGGTCAAAACATACAACACCTTGGTGTCGGTCCGGTTTTTGTATATTTTTGAAGTTTTATTTTTTGCATTTGGATCGGTTTCGTACTCTGGTTCTGCACTCGGATACACATCATTGCTTTACTGTACAAGCACTTCAACGCTTCAATGCTGCATCGCTGGAGAGACTGTAGCGCCACCCATGTCTCAACGGGATCAAAGGCTCTTTCGTAGTCCACATGCGCCAACAATAAGGGCAGGTTATACTCCTCAGTCTTCTGTATAATCTGACAGAAGGTATGTAGTGGTCTACGGTGCTAAAGCCTATCCGGAATCCGGCTAGTTCCGGAGGCTGAAATTCATCAAGTCTGCGTGCGAGATGGTTTGTGATGACTCTCGAAAACAGTACATAAACGGGGCTCAGAAGCGATATCGGCCTACAGTTCTTCAAAAGGGTTTTATCACCCTTTTGAAGAGCAACATGACAAGACTGCACTTCTGCTCCACGCTTCCGGTGTTTCACCGGAGTGTATGACGTAATTGAATAGCTTCTGAACACAAGTATCGGGTTTCCGCCTGCTTTCATAACCTCCACCGTAATTCCGTTTTCACGCGGTGCTTTCCCATTTTTAAGCTGTTTGAGAGTCATACGAATCTCGTGCAGACTGATGTCCGGGATATCTTCTGTATTTACAGGTATAATACATTACGTCAGCCTTTTCGAACGGGCCCCTACGTGGTGGGTACATATCGCCGTGCATGCCTATCAAATGACCGGCGTTAACGCCCGTGATTGAAAAGACACAGGAACAATAATAACAACGTATCACTCGCGCGATGTCACCTCTGCTGGTAACACAGCAGCTCCTTTGGAGCTTACTGGTGACCTAACTCGTGCGTGTGGAACACAACAACATTTCAAGGACTTGTTATTTGACTGCGATTTTCTGTGAGGGTGAGGTACTTCCCAGATGGGTTACTTTTTGCGCTCTTCCTCTTTTAAAACCGCCCAGACCAATACAAACAGACATATTCATGCACACAAATGCTTGTTTGTCCTGTGTGGGAATCGAAAAGTAGCGTTATTAACCACTGCGCCACCGAGCTTGTCCAGTACATTTATACAACGCAGTAACTGAGTAAATAACACAATTAAGCGGGTACGTAAATGATTTTTTAACCCGTATGTATTAAAGCCAGGCGTAACGCATTTTACAATTTTGTTTATCCAGTGAAACCCTCTGGAGATCCAATTAGTAATCCTACAGCGTAGTTTGTTCGTCCAACTGTCCATCTATCTACTTGCCCGTCTGTCACTGGATTGTCTTTGTAACCCCAATGGGCAATGAATTGAGATTTTCATGTAATACGTATTTATATGCCATCTATCACGATAACAATACTTAAAATTTGCGTCATAGATGTGTTATTAATATCTATCTATCTATAACTTCACAAGAGAATTGACTCTCTTAAGAGAGTCAATTGCAAGTTAGGCAGAGAGAACTAAGTGCAACATGACGCGGTCCTTACACAACTCATTAGCTTCTTTAGCATTCATAGCTCTTCTCACGCGTGCTTTAATTCAAGCGCAACTTCTTATTTATTTTTTATTTGAATACTATATTAACAAAAATAAGGTGGCGCAATATAAATAACGATCTGTAGTGAAAGAAAACATGATGGCGATTTTCTCTACCAAATAAATTTGTTCTATATTGGATACCAACGGAACAATAAAGTTATTCAATATTATATCAAGTACATATTGCACTATATTGGACGCGTTATATATACAAATGTTGAATGTCTAATACTTGAACGGATACCTACTCTAGAAGAAAGTCATTCAACTCCTTTTTAGTCGCAAAGGTAGATGTAGGTTTTTAAAATTTAGACTACAGTCCACTTTGGGAATGAATTATTTTCTAGCACCTTCTATTTATTACTTTGTCATAATTGAAATCGGTACTTTATCATTCACACAAATCGTTCATACAAATACACACAAACTTGTTCACACACATATACCCACATACACAAACTATCATACAATCTATAATATCATATTTTCTTATTTATCGACAATTTTCAGATATCTACAACGTTACTCGTATAGGTACTTACTCTAAACTCGTACACTAGGAGAAAGGGGATTAGTGACCTGCAATACAGGGAGGTTACGCCAGTTTTCTTATCTATATCTTCACGTCAAATCACTTGTGGGGTAGGCGAAGAGTATCGAGCGACATGACTCGATCCTTACAAACCTCACTGGCTTCTTTAACATTCATTGTTCTTCTTATACACGCTCGCCGGTTTTTAAGGCTCCTGACATCATCACTCTTCTGATATTCTGATAAAACACGATCAATTTGGCCAGGTAAGTCTTCGCCTTCCTCGACTCCTACAGCCTTCTATTTTCGCGTTGTATATCTATTTCGTAATTCTTTCCTAATGCATTCTTTCTATATGTCCGAACCAATGGAGCATGCTCCTTCGTATTTTCACACCGACACACTCTTTCAGGCCACCTCTGTTTCTAACATCATAATGCGAATGCGGTCTACAAGCGTTACGCCACAAATTTTGCGCAAAAGCCGAATTCCGACCGCGTTTATTATACTTTCATGCTCTCTCTGCCATACCCAACTCTCGCTTCCATAACTAAGGGTATGGCAGACTATATATCGTGTATAGCGAGCTGTGCCTTCTGGCTCAAGTATTTACTATCAAGAATTTTTTTCTCTCTAAAAATAAACAATATACTTTGTTACAACTAAAGATTAATTATTTTAGAGAGAGAGAAAATACGATTTTTGCATTGTATTGTATATATTAATCTTATTTTATAATATTAATTGGGCACGAAGCCCATTTCATGACTATTGAAATAAATGAGAAATCATTTCAAATTGAATATTTTTTCTAAAATGTCAAGTTACTGGAGCCACTTGTAACACCAGAAGTAACCACTCTCACATTTATTATTATATACTACAGTAACTGTACGTATATATAAATATGGTTCCTGAGTGTTTGTTTCCTTTTTACGATTGTGCTGATAAACGGATCGTAATATAATTTAGAATCTCGAACAAATTGCTGTTTGCTGGCTGTCATCTGCGAGGTGGAGGTACATTCCCAGCTGGTTTGCTTTGGGCTCTATCTCTCTTTCGCCAAATTAGAATTTGTTATAGAACATGTAAGTTTCGCCCTGACTTTAGAGATGATAATTACACCTCAAAATTTATTTACTTACAATCAGTCCTAAAATCCAGTTTATCAATTACATTACATACATAAAATAATGCTTATCATCTACTTATACTTCTGGTCGGAAAAACAAAATCTCAACTGCATATGCAGTTGCTATTAAATCTAACTAATATATAATTCTTCGTCGTCTATAGTCCTTAATACACATGAAATAGCCTATTGAGAGTCGTTGAGACCGATATTACGTACTAACTCAATTCACTGCTACGCGCTACGCTAGTAGAACGCGCAGCTCTTATAGGTTAGTTCGCGGATCAACATTGCGGCGCTTATCGGCTTTTTGGTTAAAATATTCTATCTATCTATCTATCTATATAATCATGTTGTTTATTGATTTGAGTTAGTACCTTAACTCGTGGTTCCAAAACGGCGAGAGTATCATCTTCAAGATAGTATACGAGGTTGACGACACGCACTCTGTAGTTCTCGTCAGGGTTGTCGTAGACCGGCTGTTTGAAGAATGCTGTGAAGTTCAGGCACCTTTTGTCGTAATGCACCCAGTGAGGAATCACCGCCGGTAAAGCTGGCTGCTTCACCCGTCCGTAGGTGAGGGACGGGTCGTAACTACAAAGGAAGATTAAAACATCAATTCCTATGTTGTTATACGCAGTTGCTGCCTAACTACTGTTAATTTTTGTTGTTTGATCACATCAAATTTGTAAAAAAGTTAACCTTATCTCTATATAGACGGTGAGCAGTGCGGTTGCAGAAAGAAGATTTTAGCATCATATCGAACAACTTCTTGGCGCAAAACCCGTGTACAATCGGTAGAACACACAGAAAGAGAAAGTCGCACCTCAAACTTTAAGAATCAACACTGTAAGCTTGGGATCATCGACAATTCTTATTTTCAAGATCCAGCCAATGCCATAGGAACTCGAATGAGCAGTGATAGCCCTGTGGACAAAGGAACCATCCTATTGCGCAACTGGTCCTCGATTCGAATCCTGGAATGTACTACTAAATTCGTGTTTTCGGATATATGTATACATACTTATAATTATCACTTACTTGGCGATAGAGAAAAATCTATCTATCTATCTATAACTTCACGCCAAATCCCTTACGAGGAAGGCAGAGAGAACCGAGCGCCACGTGACTCGATCCTTACATACCTCACTCGCTTCTTTAACATTCATTGCTCTTCTTATACACGCTCGCCGGTTTTTAAGGCTCCTGACATCATCACGCTTCTGATATTCTGATAAAACACGATCAATTTGGCCAGGTAAGTCTTCGCCTTCCTCGACTCCTACAGCCTTCTATTTGCGCGTTGTATATCTATTTCGTAATTCTTTCCTAATGCATTCTTTCTATATGTCCGAACCAATGGAGCATGCTCCTTCGTATTTTCACACCGACACACTCTTTCAGGCCACCTCTGTTTCTAACATCATAATGCGAATGCGGTCTACAAGCGTTACGCCACAAATTTTGCGCAAAAGCCGAATTCCGACCGCGTTTATTATACTTTCATGCTCTCTCTGCCATACCCAACTCTCGCTTCCATAACTAAGGGTATGGCAGACTATATATCGTGTATAGCGAGCTGTGCCTTCTGGCTCAAGTATTTACTATCAAGAATTTTTTTCTCTCTAAAAATAAACAATATACTTTGTTACAACTAAAGATTAATTATTTTAGAGAGAGAAAATACGATTTTTGCATTGTATTCTATATATTAATCTTATTTTATAATATTAATTGGGCACCTCAAACTTTAAGAATCAACACTGTAAGCTTGGGATCATCGACAATTCTTATTTTCAAGATCCAGCCAATGCCATAGGAACTCGAATGAGCAGTGATAGCCCTGTGGACAAAGGAACCAGTCTATTGCGCAACTGGTCCTCGATTCGAATCCTGGAATGTACTACTAAATTCGTGTTTTCGGATATATGTATACATACTTATAATTATCACTTACTCGGCGATGAAGAAAAATCTATCTATCTATCTATAACTTCACGCCAAATCCCTTACGAGGAAGGCAGAGAGAACCGAGCGCCACGTGACTCGATCCTTACATACCTCACTCGCTTCTTTAATATTCATTGCTCTTTTCATGCACGCTCGCCGGTTTCTAGGGCTCCTGACATCGCCTTCTGATAGAACACGACCAATTTGATCATGGTAGGTAAGTCTTGGCCTTCCTCGGCTCCTACATCCTGAAGAAAAATATCATGAGGAAACCCGCACATCTAAGAAATTATACTTCGAAAGACGAATGACCTTACCTAAGATACATCTGGTTTTTCCTCTAGGTTGTGGAGATCTCATGGCTGTCGTTCCATGTAAAAATCAGTACTTTCGCCAAATCCTTCGACGGACCCCGCCAATCCTAATGGATTAGGAAACGGTATAAAGCTAAGAAGAAGAAATAAAAGTCATAGGTACTTGAAGTAACAAAAATCGTGATTGACCGTGAGGCAATACCAGTAGGTGCAAAATAGATATATGAATAATAACACTACAGTTACAATTTACAAGTGTGATTCATGCTGTGTTTATAATAGGGGTTAAAGTATGAAATTGGCATTTTATAGTAATAGATACTTTGAATTGACATTAAACCTTCATGGCGTGAGATTTTCGAGTTATTTTTTGTCACATGATACATGTGAGGTCTTTCTTTGAAATAATGTGCAACATTTGAATTTCGAATTTCAGTTGTTATTTGAAGTGAAAATTTCTTTAGCGGCGTTGTGCACTTTTTGGGATGAGTAAAAAATGTTAAACTCGCGTCAGGACACGTGACCCTGACCGTAAGATTTTGGTGAGAATTAGAACCTAAGTTCGCTGCAGCGCTAAAACATTAGTTACCTCTAATTAAACAATTAAAACATGAAGCGCTAGATCGTTCATAATGCATTTTCTCGTGACCAAAACGTTGTACGCGCCATGAAATTGTTGGCATTTACGCATTTCGTTAAACGTAGTTTATCAACATCGCTGTTTGGTTTAAGCGGCGCGGTGTGTTTGAGTTTTAGAGATTGGCGATGATGATGCTGGTAATGATGATGGTGAAAGAGTCGTTGAAATTATGGATGAAAGTTGATTTTTCTGAGAGATAAACTTTTTAATGTAAAATAATTATAATAGTTCTGAAGTGTTAAATTTTTAAAGTAATATTAATTGTCATGTTTTTGTACGATAGTGCAATAAATGAATATTGTATTTTACCACATACATGATAGTACTTTTATAGCAATTCGTGCGAAATTATTCCCTAACCATCCCAAAATATTCAAAAATGCACAACGTTAATGTTCAAGTTTTCACTTCTGCCGGCACTCCCGGAGTGCAATCAGTTTTTTTTTTATTCAGCTTAGACGCGAAATATCAGATCGAAAATCCGAGTAATTTTTGAATACAAGATCCGACGCGGAACTAACGCGACAGAAACGGCTCGCATTATCAATGCTGCGTTTGGAGAGGGGACTGCTAATTAAGGCACCGTGCGTTTTTTGGTTTAAACGCTTTCGTAACAGAAACCGTAGACTTTCCCGTAAGCTATACATGTTTGCAAATATTGCTTCTTCATTCCCTTCTCCACTTCGCCCTTGAATTCACACGCATGTGTGTAGCAATACAACAGTCACGCAGAAAATTATTGAAAAATGCTAGGCCGCAGCCAATATACATTTCTGCTCTTTTCAAAATACATTATTATTTCTGCGTAGTGGGTATTCCTGTAACTGAATAAGGCCACCAGGAAGCCGGTGAAGAGTTGCTACGATGGCAGTGAATGTGGTAGCTTCTTGTGTTGTAAACTTATTCTACAAAAAAAATGGACATGTTTATAGCTACTTACTTGACAGAATCTTCTGGCAGTGCAAACGCATTGCTGTCCACATCAGTGGCTGTTCCCCCAGTTCCTCGTACAATCGTATCTGGGAATCTTTGACCCTGGTAGTATCTTAGTGAACTTCTGATATGATACTGTGTCTTAGTAGGGTCCGAAAAGGTAAGTCCGGGTAGCTTCGGCAATCCCCACGACATATTTCAACCTTAATATGCAGATGTATGATATTTAGTACGTGAATTAAATTTTATAATTCATGGAAATATCTACCTCCTACGCACCTACTCGTGAAAACAATTTCATTGAACCATATTCAAAGGGCTTATTTCAGCTTGTGAATATCAATGATCAATGAGCTCTACCTACGATATTATAGATATTGTCTAGCTTGGTGGCGGAGTAGTTAAATGCTACTTCAACTCCGAGAATCGAGAGTTCGATTCTCACACAGGAAGGTGATTGTTTATTTTAGATTTAGTACTTTTAAGAGAGGTAGGGCGCATCAAAACAGACTAACTGGAGAGGTACCTCTACAAATGAGGTTATTGTGTTCCTATGAGTAAGTGTTACCAGCTCAAAAAGTTGCTGTGTTTTCTGCAGGGATGGCAACGTGCGAGCAATAATTCCTGTATTGGTAGCGTTCACTTTACACGAGGTGGGTCGCATGCTTGCATGTCATCAGACGTGAAATAGATATTGTCCATGGAAATATTTGGTCCTTCGACTTTTTCTATTAAAAACGGCTATCATAAAATTGCGGTTTTACGTAGAAAAACTCTACTACTTTTTTAATGAAAACTCATTTAGGTATCTTTTTGATCAAAGTAATGGCATTATTGTAGATGCACTTTTGCCATTCAATGCAGGCTCATTGATGCATCTGTACTCTTTAAAAACGTATTTCACTGGTCATGGTCTGATAGAGAACGTCGGTGTTAAAATAAGAAGGGGCATGCTCCGTTGGTTCCGACATGTAGAAAGAATGCAGGATGAAAGAATGAAGCAGATATACAATGCAAAAGTGGAAGGATGTGGGAGCTGAGGAAGATCAAGATTTACCTACCATGACCAAATTGGTCATGTTTTATCAGAACAGTGAGCATGCATAAGAAGAGCAATGAATGTTAAAGAAGCGAGTGAGATATATAAGGATTGAGTCACGTGTCGCTCGATTGTCTCAGCCTACCCCGCAAGGGTTTTGGCGTGAAGATATAGATAGATAGATAGTTATTTATGAATTTCTGGTACCACAATACTACGATGGCGTTTCATAATAGTGCCGTACAACCGAACCAATTAAAAACGTTCACTAATTTCACAAATACTAACATAAACGTCATGTCATTTAAACTGGTTGCATTGTTTGTTCTTCGTATATATTACTATAAGTTGTTTACAAATTTTCGGGATTCCTGTGGCGCGAACTCTCTGTTTTTGTGTTAACTCATCACGCGTGGAGGCTTTTCTTTTTTATTTCAATGAAAAAAACGAGTATTCATTTTCTAAAAGAATCAAATAATGAATATAAAGCAATTGCAGATAACCGCGGTAATCTGGATCTCATGATATCCGGATTTGTCATATGGCGTATCTTTTAAATATAAATGCCCGTACAGGGAGCGTATTCAGGAACACCGTTCCTATATAAATAATAATAATAAATAAATATTGTCGGACAAATTACACAGCGCCATCTAGCCCAAAGTAAGCGAAGCTTGTGTTATGGCTACTAGACAACTGATAAACATACGTAAATACATTTTTTTTTTGTAAATACATACTTATTATACATAGAAAATACCCAGACCAAGACAAACAGACATGTTCATGCACACAAATGTTTGCCTTGTGTGGGAATCGAACCCACGAGCGTTGGTATCAAAGTCGCGTCATTCACGAGTGAGCCACCGAGCTCGTCAATTCTATATGTTTGTCTGTGCGTTTGTTTGTATGCGTTTTTTTTCGAATATTCGAATTTTGACTTCAGATTCGGATTCAGCATAAAAAAGTAGAATAGGAATGTTCAGGAACATCGTTCCTATCTCAACAAGGTCAAAATAGCCGACAAATTAAAAAAAAAATGAATTTTTATATAATGACGAGCTAAGTATTCCTCTGGCAATGCAAGCTTGCGCATTCTCAACTGGCTTTTTTATGACTAACTTACGAACGGATAGTAAAACCATTTCATAGACATATAGAATAACAAAAGCCGCAATGAAAAGCTATTTTTTTATACTAAACCGGATGGCAAACACACTTACAGCCTGCCCGATAAGACGCATCAGATGAGATTTAAATGCCATGAACAATTTAAATATGTTAATTTTTCCATTAATTTCTTCATTCGTACATTGCCCACCCCGTAGAAACATTTTCAAATCTTTTTTAGAAGAAAACGACTTTGAATTCGTACCGGCCTGACCACATACGCATACCGATTAATAAATGTATAACTAGTCCGGCCATAAGTTATTTTTTGAAGTAATGTAATAATAATAAAACTTATATATACATATTTATGGAAGTCTCTGCAAAAAAATAAAAAATGATTCTATTCGAAATGACCACCTTTGGCTTTGATACAGGCCTATATTCTGTCTGGCCACGAATCTATGGATTTATGCACTGTTTCCATGGGAAATTTAGGCACTGCTTGCTCCATAGAGATCTTAACAGACACAATGTCGGCGTATCGAGCAAACCATGCCCTCTAAAACTGACCATAATTTGTAGTTAAAGAGGTTCAGATCTGAGCTAGACGAGGTTGCAAGCCTGGCTTGCGTAGTTCGTGCCTTGTGACCATATGCAGAATCCTGCTGGAAAAGTCCATGGTACTCGTACATTTTTAAAAAGTTTATTGCTGAGAGGTTTTACAGCATGATCCACGACAGTCTCTTGATACACTTTGGCTGAAGTCTTCACTCCTTTTTCATAAAAAATTAAGCTTTGTGTCCCCTTGATAAGACACCCCTCACCAAACCATTACAAACGCAGGATGATGATCACGTTGTACTTTTCCGACCACTTGGGCAGTTTCTTTTGAACTGTCTGCATACTCTTTGTCATTTTGCTTGTTGTAGTGCTCTTCAATCGTGATAATTTTGTCATCAGGCAATTTGATCAAACCTGCTTTGTGTGCTTCCGCCACCAATTTTGATTTGGCAGGTTAGATCAAATTGCATGTAAATATGACTTTCGCAAAATAACGCCTGAATCTATTAACTCATTTTGTCATCAGTAAATAGAATATTTCTATGCCTTTCTCCTGCGTATCGAGACAGAAGGCGTTTTGATCGATCCACTCTCGTCAACTGTAGGGATTGATTTAGGGCATGTTCTATATATCGACGATAATAGGTCTTATTTTATTATACGCGACAGGACAGGAATCTTCGTAGCTCGCGATAAGATTTTTTGTTTCCTAATGGGGTTTCGACGAATTCTGGCTTTAACAGCATTAACAGCCTTTGTGGTTCTTACAGCACGCGGTCGCCCCCTTCCTTTTATGGTCTTCAACAGAGGAAGTATTGGTATATTTCGATAGTACGATATACTAATATATCTGATACCAAGCTTTTGAAGTGTCTTGAATATGACCGACTGCTATCCAATTTTCTTACTCAAAGAGCCCAAAGAGAAAAATGGAGCCCATATCCACTTTGAGTATGTAAATTGGATAGCAGTGATTGCTATCCAATTTTCTTTAATACTCCATTCCGTATAGTAATTTGATAATAAACACAAAAAAATATATATGTAAAACGGCGGAAAATCCAAAGAACTTAATAACATAGTAAACGCGTTCCAAATTCAAAATAATTAAAGAATTGAAAAAAAGAAAAGTTTCTACGTAACAGTATTTATGGCCAGATTAGTTATATTCATAGTAGTTACTAAAAACTCACAATGAAGAATCTTGTCTACACTATTTTTAGGTTATGTCATGCAAAACTGCGGGTTAGAGCTGCTAAGTAGTCTAAGAAACATCATTTCGATTTATGAAACTCAATATGGTGCATACCTTGTATTATTTTATAGAAACGATACCTAGACTTTAACCATAACACGACTTAGACCAATCGAATTCATTTAGGCGTTACAATGCCTCGAAAGTATGAAGAATTCCACGTATTATCTGGGCACAATATGTGGAATTCTTCATACATTCATACACGTGAAAGATACGACACTATTGTCGTGCTGATGTTAAAATAAATAGTTAAAATGTTTTGATTTTTAAAACTAATTTTAACCACAGTACACAGCGTGACTTATTTGATAATATTCAATAAAGAAACACTTACGTTACTAAGTTTTATGATAATGACATTAAAATTAATAGATTACACTAAAACATATCGTAAAATGATCCCGAGACATTAATGTCTTCTAAACAACCTATATTGTAAAGTTCAAACACCTACATTAGTAGGATATCCACAGTGAGATCTTTAGGGGCGTGTAAGGACTGACATTAGGAAGTATGATGTAGGAGCTTATTATGACAATATTGTAAGATTATGGATTTTATCATGTGTTTCAGAATCATCGTTGCCGCCTTATAGAAATTTGCATGAAACTGGTGAAGTGTGAGTCGGGCGTTAGACAAGGGGTTCCTTTCTCGTATTGCCGTCATTCGTGTAAAAATAATTATAGGTATTTATTGTATGATCACATTTCACAAAATACGGCATAAATACACATTTTCAGTATTATTTTTTAAACATCTTTCGGCGTGAACGTGTCTATTTGTCTTGGCTGGGTTTTTCTACTCATTATATATAAATATGTATTTACATATGTTTATCCGTTGTCGAATACCCATAGTATAAATTTAGTTGAATTCGGGCTAGACAATGGTGTATAAAGCAGTTAGTATATTGAATAGACGTACGGGGATTTTAGTCTAACATAATTTGTTTCTAGTCGAATCTGACCATATTTCCATCGATCTGTCCGGATTGGTTTTTCATTCCAAAATCAACCAAATCAAAAAATATCTTTTATTCTTATAATAATTCTAACAGTCGTAAGTGGAACATTACATAATTTTGGGAAATTGATGTCGGATCCAATAGACGTATAATCATACCAGATCCACCGGATTACTAGATTTTCTTTTCCGGATTGAATCCCTGGTGGCGGTTTTTATGTAGAAGCTTATAACTCTAGGTGCCACGTCAAATTCACAAAATTTATTAATAGTTTTTAACGGCTAAAAAATCTATTTATAGTTTAAAATATATATGTAAATAGAAAATCTTACCTATAAATTTTAGGCGCTGATAAATTGTAAATATCGCATTTCCACAACGTAAAAAATAATAAAACGTTTTTTAATACAGTCGTTCTGACATATTTAAAATATGACAGGCTCGTTGTCGAGTAAACAGCTGTTGCATATAAACAATTTACTTAGTTGCTAGGCAACAGATACGAGTAGATTTGTCAATAATCATGTTTTCAAAATGTTTGCATTTTTTCTTGTAAGTATGTATGTATCTTCACGCCAAGTCCCTTGCCGGGTAGGCAGAGAGAACCGAGCGCCATAAGATGCGGTCCTTACATACTTCACTCGCATTTTTTCTTTATTACTTTTATTTGGTTATGTACAGGCATTAAATAAATTATTGTTAAGTAAGTAATACTAAGTAAGTAATGTTAGGAACTATTTCTTTTGAATGTATATTCTAATAGTATTTATGACTACTGTTACTTGTATTTGCTTTAGAACTCAGAATGACGTCTGTAACGGAATCGAAAATTTGTGATGTGCAAGCGGGGTTTCGAATGGAGATGTGTGGATCAAGTCTTTTCCTTAAGGTACGAGTATATAACGCAGAAATCTTGAGCAAAACAGAAAACAGTTTTCTGCGCGTTCATTGACTTGTAAAGGCTTATGACAGAGTAGCGAGGCACGAACTTTGGACTACGCTCTCCATGTATGAGGTGGATAGTATTTTATATTTATATTTGATGCGGGCACTCGAGTCCTTGTGGACTGTATTGTGCTATAACTGTAACTCGAATCCTTATATGTATAAGGATTCGAGTTATAGTTACAGCACAGTCAGCTCAGTCAGGGTAAATGGGGTTTGTACAGACAGGCTCAGCATTGAATGCGGTGTTAGGCAGGGCGGTGTAGCATCTCCTTGGCTGTTCAACTTTTTTATCGACAGTTGGTCAAACAACTGTCGATATTTGGATTAGTATAACTGTGAAATAAAATCAATGAGTCAGTATTTAAAACCCTGTTGTACGCCGATGATCACGTTCTCCTTGCATCTTCGGCGGAAGAACTACAACAAATGGTTACTGTAATGAATGAGGCTATAAAAGGAAAGATATGAAAATAAATGTAATGAAGACGAAAGTGATGATATTGAAAGGGATGAAAGTGCAGATACAGTACAGTTTGCCAGATAATGATCGAAGATGAAAAAGTCGAACAAGTCAATGTTTTTGTTTATCTGGGTTCTTTGTTTATCTTTGAAAATATGAGGGCGATATTGAAGGAAGACTGAAAGCAGGAAACCGTATCAATAGTGCGTTGTACGGTAACAAGCGGTAGCATATCGAGCAAAGCCTCCTATCGCCTATTCAGGTAATGTTAATGCCAACATTAATGTACGACAGTGAAACATGGGTATGGCAGAAGAAGCATGAAAGCAGGGAGAACGCCGTAGAAATGAGAGCGCTGAGGAGTATGTGTGGAGTGAGAATGGTTGATAGAATAAAAAATAGCACGATACGAGAGCTTTGTGGAATGAAAGCTGATGTAGTGACAAAAATTGAAAAGGGTATGCTGAGGTGGTTTGGTTATTTAGGAAGAATGAATGACAAAAGAGTTACGAAAGTAGTGTATCAGGCAAGAGTCGATGGTGTTTTCGGGAGGGGCCCCCCTAGACGCCCACATATAGATTGGTGATGTGTTGAAAAAGGGCCAAATCAAAAGTACCCAAAATCGAAGAGCGTGCATGACGAGGTTGATGAGTGTGGAAGTAGCGAGAGGGGTGTGTTTGGGTCGGTACACCTGGGCGTTCCATAGTCTGCCTACCCCAATGGGAGACAGGCGTGATGATTAGTATGTATGCTTTGGAACTTTTGTTGTATGGACATCTTTATGGCAAATTTGAGGCGTAACGCTTGTAAACCATATTCGCAATGATGATGTTAGAAACAGAGTTGGTCTGAAAGAGAGCGTTAGTTCGGATATGTAGAAAGAGTGCCGGACGAAAGAATTACGATACAGATATACAACGCGAAAGTTGATGGATGTAGGAGCCGTGGCAGTCGAAGACTTGACTACCATGACCAAATTGATAGTGTTATCGAAAGGTGATGTCAGGAGGCTGAGAAACCGGCGGGCGCGTATGAGAAGATCAATGAATGTTAAAGAAGCGAGTGAGATGTATAAGCTCTCTCTACCTACCCCGCAAGGGATTTGGTGTGATATTATAGATATATAGATTGACATCTTCGTTTATATTACGTAACTAAGCGTCAGTAGCTACCTTCGTCACGCCATTAATTTTAAAAAATAAACCTGGAGCCAATAAATAACGGAAAGGATAAGCCTGCGCGAGCCGTGGGTCTGCAGGTGAGAGAGCTATAGATTGGAAGGCTAGGACATTGATTAATGCGCACAGGCTAGCAACGCCCCGATAGCCTTCGTCAAACTTGCTAACTTGACCCTTTCGCCGTCAATTTACATCGAGTTTCGCACCTTTGTTAATGAAACTAGTTATTTCTCTATGAATATTCGTGGCGTAACTTTATTTTCATGTTTACGAGAAAGAAGAGCTTACAAGTAATAAACGCCTAGCGATAAACAAACCTAACCTTATTCGCTTGTTCAACTTTGGTAACAGAAAATAGATATAATAAATAAATAGGTGAAGCACTAGGAAATATTAAAAGAGGTAACTGAAATAGAATTTATTGTGATTTATTTCAATGAGTGATATCAAGCTACTAGTATATAGTGAACAGTAAAAGAACTTGTTTTACAAACTATTTATAATAAAAAACAAAAACGTTCCATGAAATACAGTTACGAATGGTATCAGAGTAGAGCAATGATAGCCTAGTGGATAAAGTACCAGACTATTAACTGACTCGTTCTGGTTCCAGTCATGGCATGTGCCTCTAAATTCGTGTTTTCGAATTTATGAACATGTTTGTAATTATACACAATGCAGTGCTGAGCCCAACGCTTGCTTATGGAAGCGAGAGCTGGGTATGGCAGAGAGAGAGCATGAAAGTAAGATAAACGCGATCGATATGCGAGCGTTGCGCAACATTTGTGGCGTCAGGTAATGTTAATGCCAACATTAATGTACGACAGTGAAACATGGGTATGGCAGAAGAAGCATGAAAGCAGGGAGAACGCCGTAGAAATGAGAGCGCTGAGGAGTATGTGTGGAGTGAGAATGGTTGATAGAATAAAAAATAGCACGATACGAGAGCTTTGTGGAATGAAAGCTGATGTAGTGACAAAAATTGAAAAGGGTATGCTGAGGTGGTTTGGTTATTTAGGAAGAATGAATGACAAAAGAGTTACGAAAGTAGTGTATCGAGCGTTGCGCAACATTTGTGGCGTAACGCTTGTAGACCGTATTTGCAATGGTGATGTTAGAAACAGTTGGTCTGAAAGAGAGTGTCGGAGATAAAATAAGAAGAGGCATGCTCCGTTGGTTCGGACTTGCTAAATAAGCGAGTGATGTGTGTAAGGATCGAGGCATGTGGCGCTTGGTTCTCTCATCCTACCCCCAAGGGATTTGGCGTGAAGTTGTGGATAGATAGATCTGTAATTATCACTTGCTCGGTGGTAAAGGAAAACATCAGGAGAAAATCCGTACGTCGACGAATTTATATTTCGAAAGTAAAAAGAAAGAATTGTGAATTAATCTAAGAAAGATCTGATTTTCCCTCTAGATTGTAGAGGTCTGACGTCAGTTGCTCCCGGCCCTACGGGATTAGGAAACGGGGAAGGAAGAAGAAAACATTTACGTATGTTATCGGTGACCAGTTTCTTTAAGATAAAATTTTAAAAAACTTTCAGTGTTGTTTGACAAACACAGTGGGTCAGTGGTTAGTAAGGCTACTTTCTACACCAACGGTCGTGGATTCGATTCCTACTCAGGGCTAATTTGTGCGCATGTACATGTCTGTTTATTTTCGTCTGGATGTTTCTAAGATGTAGGTTTTAGGCGCATATGGATAGTCCGCATAGCTTTAACTCTAAACATGAAGGGGAACCTTTTTACATAGTCGTGTTGTAAGCCATTGGCTACAGTAACCTCGTCACATCAGGAGATCGGTATGCTTGTTGATCACATTAAGTAAAGTAGGCCAGGCAAGGAGTAAGTAAAGTAGGCAAGGAGCATCAACAACCTCATACACGGGCTTATGAGTTAACAGTAGTTCTCAATAGTATTTTTTTAAACATTTATATGTGAATTTGAAAAAAGGTGATTTATTTGTATAGAATTGTTTGTACATACATACTAATCATCACGCCTGTCTACCATTGCGGTAGGCAGAGACAATGGAATGTCAGATGCACCGACCCAAACATTCCTACCCCTAACGCTTCTTCCACACTCATCAACCTGTTCATGCATGATCTTCGGCTTTAGGTGCTTTTGATTTGGCCCTTTTTCAACACATCATCAATTTGTTCTATAAGTGTGCATCTAGGGCGGCCCCTCCCGAAATCTCAATTCACTCTTGCCTGATGCATTTCTTTCGTAACTCTTTTGTAATTTATTCCTTCTAGATGAGCAAACCATCTCAGCATACCCATTTAAATTTTTTCATTACATCATTTTTCATTCCACAAAGCTCTCGTATCGTGCTATTTTTTACTCTATCAATCATTTTCACTCCACACATACTCCTCAGCGCTCTAATTTCTACGGCATTCACCCTGCTTTTATGCTTCTTCTGTCATACCTATGTTTCACTATACATCAATGTTGGCGTTAATACACCCTGAATAATAGCAAGGAGAGCTTTGTTCGATATGCTATCGCTTGTTTATTTTTTTTATTTACTTTGCCACGGAGTACAATGCACCACTGATACGGTTTCCTGCTTTCAACCTTCTTTCAATATTGACCTCACATTTTCCATGTCTCTTAAACATACTCGTAGAATAAGCAAATTCATTTTATTGTTCCATTTTTCATCTCCGATCATTATTTGGCAATCTGTAACACTTTAATTCATTTCAAACACCATCGCTTTCGTCTTCATCACATTTATTTTCATACCTTTCCTTTTAAAGGCCTCATTCATTACAGTAAACACTTGTTATAGTTCTTAAACCGATGATGCAAGGAGAACCTGATCATCAACTTTTTTGTATAGACCAATAAAAGAGAATCAATTTTATCATACATTGTTTTATTCAAATTATTCTCGCAAAATATATTTTTTGTGATATTAGTACAAATTTAGGGGTTTCGCTTTTTTTGCTTTATTTGTGCTACAAGATATTGCTTCTTACCAAATGTCATGGTTCTAGGTCAATCGGTTTTGATTCCCGTGGGAGTGTTAAAATATGCGCATAAACGAGGCATAAATAGCTGTATATTTTGATTGCATTGACTTAAAGTTTGATTTTTTTCACTGCTCGAAGGGATTACAGATCTGAGTAATTGATATTAATTACAGCTTGATAACTCCACCCGTCCTCGAGAAAAAGGGTCTTGACAGACGGACAGACAGACAGACGGACAACAAAATGATCGTATAAGGGTTCAGTTTTTCCTTATGGTATACGGAATCCTAAAAAGGGCTCAAGGGTAAATTTGGGGGCTCTGTCGACAATTTTCAATTTTCCTTGAATTTTCTTGTAACGTATTTCAACCCTTCGAGTTGCTTTCGTTTCGTTAATATTTGTTTACTTTTAACACCTGTGTGAGCTAGACCAGGCTAACGGTCAGGATTTATCTCTCTGCATCATGGGTCAAAGTGGGGGTTGGAAGATTTTGGCTCACTAGTATTGACACCAGAAGTTAACCTAGTCCGATTATTCTATTGGTCTCTTTGTTATATTTAACCCGGCTGTGTTAATTAATAGCTGAAGTAATTTAATTAGTGTGTTCCTGCATCGATAATGGGTTTAATTATGATGCATTCGTTGAAATCAGAAATTAAGGCGGCGCTTCCGAATGGCTATTTTATTCGACAAAATTTATCGAAACTGAATCCGATTACAATGTACTCATAAATTGTTAAAGCAAAATAACTCTCACTATACGATTCTCTATAGGCGTATATGATGAAAATTTAGATCGGCAAAATTTATTTTATAAGCTTGACCGCCTTTTACAGAAACATGTAAGTATTTCCTCTCTATAACTTCACGCCAAATCCCTTGCGGGGTAGGCAGAGAGAACCGAGCGCCACGTGACTCGATCCTTACATATCTCACTCGCTTCTTTAACATTCATTGCTCTTCTCATGCACGCACGCCGGTTTCTAGAGCTCCTGACATCACCTTCTGATAGAACATGACCAATTTGGTCATGATAGGTAAGTCTTGGCCTTCCCCGGCTCCTACATCCTTCCACTTTTGCATTGTATATCTGCTTCGTCATTCTTTCATCTTGCATTCTTTCTACATGCCCGAACCATCGGAGCATGCCTCTTCTTATTTTAACACCGACGCTCTCTTTCAGACCAACTCTATTTCTAACATCATCATTGCGAATACGGTCTACAAGCCTTACGCCACAAATTTTGCGCAGCACTCGCATTTCTTTCTTTCATGCTCTTTCTGCCATACCCAACTCTCGCTTCCATAAGTTAGCGTTGGGACCAACACTGCATTGTGTATAGCGAGTTGTGCCTTCTGGCTCAGGATTTTACTGCCAAGAAGTTTTCCCAACGCTCCATTCACACTATTCCCAGCACTCACTCGTCTTTCCACATCTGCGGTGTACCTTCCATCCCTGCTGAAAGCGCATCCAAGATATACAAACTCATCCACTTGTTCCAACACTTCATCATCAATCGTAATCCTTACATTAGTTCTGGATTCTTCTCTTTCAAATACCATTATCTTTGTTTTCTTCGCATTCAGTAGTAAGCCTTTCTCCATACATTCGTCTTTCATCGTTGTGACCAGTGTTTGCAGTTTAGATGGTGTATCTGCTAATAGCACGTAATAAGTATTTCCTGCAATAAGTTTTATGACATTTTCACGCAACAAGTTTATTGTTGAACAAGCGATCCGTCTCGGCTTCTCACGGGTACAGATAGAAAGATAAATTAGTACATTATTTGTAAAGCACATAACAAAAATTTCTTTAGAATAAGGAATAATGTCATGATGCAGCTTTGATCGACTAATTAGAAAAAAAAACCGGTTATTTTCACTTAACTATAATTATTAGATATACAACCTCGCAAACTTTTTGTAAGTAATGTTGAGTAGGTACGAAAAACATGTAGTACAATATTTTATGTATCATCAATAATTTTTGCAGTGTACGCCAAATAACTTTTTATAGGCAATTTTTTGATGCTTTGCATTATGTTACTCGCTGATTATGTAGCTTTCTATATGTCAATGAATTATTTAAATCCGTTAAATATATTTTGTTTGTGTATCTATTATTAACCAACATACAAAAAAAACTTTTAAATAATATTAGTTTAGTGCCTCTCGTGTTAGATTGCCATGATTATAGCAATAGGTACTATTGCTAAACAAAAACAGTTACCAAAAATCAGGACTAGTTGAGCATAACTACCAAGACACCATGATAGTGGTAGTAATTTTGATTGTGACAGTGCAGTAGTAAAACACACCCTTTGCTTTGATATCAAAACGTCTATATTCGTATATAGGATTAGCACGTAGGTCAAAATTACATACGACTGAGTTCATTTCACTTTTTTGTACTTAAATTTTAGGAATTACAAAATTGCTTCATAGAATGTAGTTATCAGGGTAATATTTCACTCAACTTGTAAACAGTCAATCAGAGCTGATAATACACAATAGATTATACATACAACAATAGTTAAAATGTTGTAAACATAGGGCTGGCGCCTGTCAACTGACTGTATTATGTATGACTATGTTAACAATACGTCTTGTACAAGGAATTACCGCAGTAGGAGTTCATGTACACAATTTCTTCTCCTTCTAGCACGTGGTTAAAATAAAATAGTATATTAGATTTCGATGCTATTACTATTGTACCTACATTCTGGAAATAATGATCTCAACAATAACCCTGTGGTCCACCAGAGATGAAAATCGATAACGAGGAATTAATCCATAATGGAAGAAGATTCATCTTGCACCACGTCAGAATTAGCAACAGCCTTCAAAGTAAGTGATAAAACCATCACCCAAACAAATGTATCCTGGACGTATATTCATTCAAAATGAAAATGCTTATTAACAGTATGGTCAACCAATGCTGGTAATATTCATTACTAGAATCAGCCTTGCCACAATTGACTCCTATTTTTATTCGATATCAGACTATTTTTTCACAGGGTGAAAATTTGATTTATTTGATGCGGCGTTGAAAGAATAATTTTTTTACCCAACCCTAACCCCCTTCATCGATTGCAGTTACACTAGGATTTCATAGCAGGTAATACAATGAACTGATAATAAAATTGCAAAAATATATCGGTTGAGAAATGCATCAATTAACTAAATATATACTGCTTATTTAAAAAAGTTAGAAACCGAACACGATACACGATATTGGCGGATGAACAGATAAATTAATAGATACAGGCGTCATTTTGCGAATGTCAAATTTAACCTAACCTGCTTTGTGTGGTTTAGTTGATGGCGAAGCACACAAAGCAGGTTAGATCAAATTGCATGTAAACAGAGATACATATGTTAACTACCCCTATAACATAAATCATTCATAATATTCTATACATGTAATAATAAATTAAATTCACGAGCTCGGTTGCGCAGTGGTTAGTAACGCTACTTTGACACCGACGCTCGTGGGTACGATTCCTACACAGGACAAACATTTGTGTGCATGAACATGTCTGTTTGTCCTTGTCTGAATGTTTTCTATGTATCATAAGTATGTATTTACAAAAAAATGTATTTACGTATGTTTAGCAGTTGTCTAGTACCCATAATACAAGCTTCGCTTACTTTGGGGCTACATGGCGCTGTGTAATTTGTCCGACAATATTTATTTATCCCTATTAACCTATTCTTTTCAGAAATAATATTTATTTTATGCCCTTAAAATTCTCACAGTAGTTTATATGTAATACATACTCAGACATGGATATATTGTAAAGATCTGCTTATAACACTTTGTTTAATAAAACAGCCGTAAAATCTCACTGGAAAGAATCAAACTTTTTGATTATTAATTTATATCCTTTGTACAGAGCAGCAATTATTAATATAATTAAAGCACAACATTAAAAAGCAAAGCAAGTTTGATATAGTTTATCACAATTCAAAACTCATTTTGAAGCTTACAGTGCTGTAATAATAAGTTCTTCACAGTTGCAGAGAGTTTCAAAATTAAATTTCGTATATTTAATTTAAAACACTTGTCTTCGCTCTTACGTAACAAGAAGTTCGTGTAGGAAATAAACAAGAAATGAAGTAATGACTAATGATACATCTAGTATAAGGTATTGGAAATGTAAAAATGTGGTAAATATATTTATTTTGCATATAAAAAAGTTCTCTAAGATCCTTAGGATGTACTGTGTTAGTACCGGGGGTAGCAACGCACGAACGGCATTGCAAGCATTCATAGGTCATGGTTATCACATCATATCAGGTAGGCCATGTGCTTGTTTAACTGCCGACGTTTTGCAAAATAACATATAAAATACAGAAAACGGAGTGCATGCATGAGAACAGCTATGAATGGTAAAGAAGCATGTGAGGTATTTAAGGGCCTAGTCATGTGGCGCTCGGTCCTCTCTGGCTATCCTGCAAGGGATTTGGTATGAAGTTATAGATAGATATAAAAATAAGTTTCAATTTACACAACAGCATTGAAAAAATATAGCTGGTACGAATGTTAAAATTTATTTACGCCATATTTTCCATTCGGATTTTTGAAGATGTCGCTGTGCCACCCTTTTGCAGCGCGAGTAGATTTTCACATAATAATGATACACTTCAGACTCGTTCTTTAGCAATTGTCGAATATTTATAAAGGTTAACGCTCTGGCCCAGTTGCGTAATATAACCGTCGCTCTTGGTTCGTCGCCAATCTTCGGGAGCACTACTAATAAGCTGAAATTTAAGCATCTATCTAGTTACCGATATGCAAAAGAATTAAACGGGTTTAAAATTACTATCAGAGCGTTTCACATTGACAAACACATACAAGATCTGACACTAATGTTATTAAAACACATTAAATGTTAAAACAGAGATTTGGCTCATTCAAACAGAAACTTATTCAATGTAAGATTTCGTATTACTCTTCTACTTTCCAGTGTTATTCCGTTTCCTAATCAGGTAGGACCGGCGATGTTCGCTACATAAGCCTAAATTGTCGAAAATACTGATATTTACACAACACAGCAAAAGTAGAACTAATTTAGGTTAGGTCACATGACCTTTTAAAATATAATTTGGATGCATGGATTCATGGCTGAACAAGTGATAATCACAAATATGTAAATAAATTTGATAACACGAGATTATAGGACATGTATATGTATATCTTTACGTCAGGTCCCTTGCGGGGTAGGCAAGAGGCCCAAGCGTCACGAGACGCGGTTCTTACACATTTTACTTCCTTCTTTAACATTCATAGCTCTTTTCATGCACGCTCGCCGGTGACATCATCTTCTGATAAAACACAATCAATTTGGTGATGGACTAACTTAGTCTTGGTCTTCCTCGACTCCTACACCCTTCCACTTTCGCATTGTATATCTATTACGTCATTCTCTCTTACATGTCCGAACCAACGGAGCAGGCTTTTTCTTATCTTAACACCGACAATGTCAGGAACCGTTACGCTATAAATTTTGCGCAATGCTCTCATCTCGAACGCAGTACTTTCATGCTCTCTCTCTCTGCCATAGCCAGCTTTCACTTCCATCAATTAGCGCTAGTATTAGAGTTGCCTTCTGGCTTAGATTTCGGCTGCCTAGAAGTTTACCCGACGCTCCATTCATGCTGTTCCCTGCACTCACTCGTCTCTCCACATCAGCGGTATACCTTCCATCGCTACTGAAAGCGCTTCCAAGATATACAATCTTATCCACTTGCTCCAACACTACATCATCAACCGTAATCCTAGTGTTCGTTCTCGTTGTCTCTCTTTCAAATACCATTATCTTGGTTTTCTTAGCATTCAATTGTAAGCCTTTCTTCATGAAATCATGTTTCATTGTTGAAACTAGTATTTGCAGTTTAGATGGTGATTCTGCTGTTAACAGCGGTGTCTGCATGCAATGCAAAGCAGGCAGTTGACTACTGAGCCACCCAATCGCATTTCCACATTCACATTCTTATTCTCTGAAGACAACTGTCCAGATGCAGGATTAATAATCGACACGATCGAGCCGACAGCACGCATCCCTCTCTGACATAGGACATGCCTACACCAAAACTCGAACGTGGTACCTATCGGTCCTTTTTCCATTAGGCTATCACTGTTCTAAGATTCCCGGATACTGTTTCGCTCAAATACGCGACTCTGGGATCTTGGTCTTCCTGATTAAGAACATAAAAATGTCAACATTTTAGCAAATGCCAAAAAACTGAATGTAGCGTGATAGCTACATACATTTCGTCATCACTCACGACAAAGAATACCGACTACGAAAAACTCAGCAGACTTACTTTTGGCTACAAATATTGCTATTTTAATCAGTATTTCTACATACAATACGTCTACGATACTTACGAGGTTCATATAACAATAACTTTTGCACACCTGCTGTATAAATATATAATAAATAAAACCGTACAAACATGACGATTTCCTAATCACCTAATACTTGGCTAAAACACCAGCATAATATTGAACGATGAAGTGGTCGTGGCAGGGTTGCTGCAACTTACTTACCCGCTTTAAGTAATTCGGCAGATATCATATTATTTAGCGTAACCCATTTTCATACTTTTATGCATTCATTATCTCTTACTAATATTAATAAAATAAAATAAATAAATAAACATGTCGGACAAATTACACAGCGCCACCTAGCCCCAATGTAAGCGAAGCTTGTGTTATGGGTACTAGACAACTGATAAACATACGTAAATACATTTTTTTTTTGTAAATACATACTTATTATACATAGAAAATACCCAGACCAAGACAAACAGACATGTTCATGCACACAAATGTTTGTCTTGTGTGGGAATCGAACCCACGAGCGTTGGTGTCAAAGTCGCGTCTTTTACGACTGAGCCACCGAGCTCGTCGAATATTATTTCCATAATAGCTCTAATATCACACGTTTGATAGACTAATAGCTTATATAGTTTTTTTTTTGTTTGTCTGGTCGTAGCAACCTGGCTATTTGCCAGGCTGTGTCCGACCTGACCGTTTTGATTTTGGGGCAAGGGTCCTCGCTAATGGATACGGGCGACCTCTGCCACTTTGATTTGAGTGTATAATGTTTTTCATTTGTGAGTGTATAATTATGGGCTATGTATTGTGTATTAATGAGTAAGAGATGATGTGTGCTGGCGTGTAGTTATATGTAATGATGTAATAGTACATAATAGTATACATAACGATGATATTTATGATTATATTAGCTATTTCTTTTTTTGCTATTTATGTTAGAAACAATTAATAAAATAAACGCAGGTGCATTTATTATTTACTAACAAGATGTAAATTACCGTTATTTAAAATAATGGGCACATATTAGTCGTAAAGAAGATGTTACAATTTAAATTAAATTAAAATGTAACTAAGCATTACACAATGATCTCGGTGGCGTATTGGATAGTAATGCTACTTTAACACCAACGCATGTGGGTCTGATTCCTATGCAGGACAAAGATTTGTGAGCATGAAAATGTCTGAAAAACATATTTCTATATTTATATTGGATTTATCAACACAAAAAAGAATTATCCGTAGCGATTATCAACTCTTTGAAAAAATAAACACCGGTTTGCAAACTGAATGACATTGTAGCCCAGTTTTAAGATACTACTTAAACTATTCGAACTACGTCGTAAACGTTCACATATCTCATGAACAAAGAGCGTAAAGTTTTAAAGCAGTAATCTAGCTGATCATTCTGTGCTATACGAATGTACTTCTCTTATAAAAAAGTTGATAGGAGTGAAGTAGACGTGTTGTTCTACACGTGCTATATGTATCTTCTGCATATGCGTCTAGCTATGATCGTTGCACCAAATTCAGTATTAAGGGAATGCTAAATTTGGAAATTTAGAAATAAAGTACAAAATTACCGTCTGAAAAATATAGTGCGTATGATCTCGTAGTAACAAGCCACTTTCACGAGCTGTTGTTGATAGAGCTGGATTAAAAAGATCACGCATATTTATTACGAGACCATTTCTAAGGGAGGACGTATAATTTTCTCAAAAATTCGGGGAGCTTTTATTGATGACTCAAGGCTAATCATACTGAGGTAAAATAATAAAGATATCACGTAACAAAAAAAATCGGCCAAGTGCGAGTCGGACTCGCGCACGAAGGGTACCGTACCATTATCTATAAAAACGGCAAAAAAAAATCACGTTTGTTGTATGGGAGCCCCTTAAATATTTATTTTATTCTATTTTTTAGTATTTGTTGTTATAGCGGCAATAGAAATACATCAGCTGTGAAAATTTCAATTGTCTAACTATCACGGTTCATGAGATACAGCCTGGTGACAGACGGACGGACGGACGGACGGACAGCGGAGCCTCAGTAATAGGGTTCCGTTTTACCCTTTGGGTACGGAACCCTAAAAAAGGATGAAGGTTTAGTGTAGAGTCGTCCGTCAGCATATTGCCAGTGGGACACGTTCGTGATCTCGGGGATTTCACCTTCGCGTCGCGACGAATGTCTTGAACGTGCGCTCGTCGCTACAAGGCCACTTTAAAATAGTAAACTGTCTGATCAAAGGCTTAATTTAGAAATTTAGTAAAAGGGTCAGTACGACTAATTGTATTCTACTACTGGTACGACTAAATCACTTTATTTGAAATAAATGATACCCACTTAAACATCAATTACCTTCTATAAATATGACTTACCTCATGTCTATTACTGACTTAGCGTATAATGAAAGTGTAAGCAACCCAAAATGACGTGGCCTTGATACTGCTGGTGTGCAGCCCGTAGTGACCTAAAACGATCGTCTAGTTTGCTTCATTTGTTTAGAATTTTAATTATTAGCGTGAATCTATAAACATTAAGAGCGGCTCAGGGAATTGTTAGTTAGTGCGGTTGTAGGTACGCTATTATGGCGTGTATAACAGTTCTTTGTGGAAGACTTGATAGAAGCGTCTGAATCCTTTACTGACCAGGATATTGCTATTAGGTCTTAAACCTTTAGCTAGCCTCAGCGTCTGCGCAGTCTTTAATTGGTGGTCAGGTAAATTTCTTCTGACTTTGCTATAATCAGCTTACGCGATTAATATAGTGACTTCTGTCATTTTACCAATCTCGTGGGGTTTTGAATTTTGCGACCGCTGCGTGAATTATTATACTTATTTTAAGTATCGTGTACACTATCGTGAATTATCCTTACAGGATTATCGTGGCATGTTTATAGGCTGGGCAATCTCACATGTGTATTTTAAATGGTCTGAGTAAACAGTTCAGAGCCGTTGGCGATTCCAGTTGAATATACAGAAATCGGGCTGTAGCGTAATTTTGCCACTTATTGGCTCGCCAGGAGAGCGGTCTCCGGATGGAACAATAGCATGCACTTATCAAACCCGTGTGATACACTAGAACAATACTATAACTATAGGTACTCTGCCGCCGCTAAAAAAAGCGCGTATAAATGGTTCTCCTGGCTTACACAAGTTCGCCACTCATAAGCACCAACCAAAAAATGCCCTTCGCCTCAGCGAGACTGTATGAATGCGGTCATCCAACCTCGCCTACACAGAGGTACCCAGCAAGACAAAATTTAACTTTGCCACTATGCCACAAATTTTAGGCATAGGCGTATGTTATTTACTTTACTCGCGAACGCGAATTTCCTGTGGGGAAAACAACACAACACAACGGAATTTTAACACACGAATAAAAGAACAGGACTTAAATCTACACTTATCTGCCTGCAGGTCAGCACGTTAGGCTTAGAGCTGCGGTCCCGCGTAGAACTCGTGGTCCCGTGCTGTGCAGCGTGGAGTCGGGCGGCCGTAGGCTGTCCTCGGCGGTGTTGCTACGCTGACCTCGGCGCCTTCGCGTTTCGTGGGGAGTTGCGAATACTCGACCCCTTTAAACTATTCTTCGACTAAATTTATATTCCAAAACGAAATAATTATTATGATACGAGCCGCGATATTTCGATCGACCGTGCCGCGAGAACTCCGGGAACCGAATGAATTCGTCCAGTCGTTCGCTTCCATACCCCACTTCCTCGCCCCCTGCCTCATGCGCTGGGTGACGCTCACTCTGATTGGCCAACACCACCATCGCGTAGCAACAAGCGTACCAACTCTACTTCCCAGCGTGCACGTGTGTTGTCAAACGAAAAGCCGCCCGTTCTCAGAATAATACAAATTAGATATGCCCCTTTCTTTGTTCTCGTTTGCCTTTTGTTATCGATAGCTTTTAAAATCGCTTTGTACTTAATTGGAGACACTTGGTGCGTCCGTCCGGGTTTTTTCCCAATTTTATGACGTCCGCCCAGCGGCATAGCTAATTGTTTATTTTCAACGCTCAAAATGCAATTTACGAATTCCTGTTACCATTAACCATTCATTTATCGTATGACATGCGGTTAGAACTGCCCGAAATTACGCGTATATGAAATATACACACACACGCGGTCGTATGTGGACATACGACCCCTAGATTTTATATATACATAACTAAATTCGCCATCAATTCCACAATATAACTCTTCAAGATATAATCTACGTTGTATCATTACAAAAGGTGAGCCACAAAGTTTATGTACACGTATAAAAAAGGTTTTGGCGTCAGGTTGCTCCTTTCAATATATTTACCCATACGATATCACCACACCTATCACATATGTGCAGGTGTCTTTAAAAATAGCAATAATCTGCATAACTACCAGTTTATATATTTACAACTACACATTCCCTTCTGCCTCTTCTTTAAATAAAAACAAGACAGTTTGTCGCATTCATTGTACATATTTAAGTTTACAGAAAAATATAAACTCTGTAAAACATGTAATTGTTTTCACGTCTCAAGTTTTTCCGGAAACGGGCTAACGCCAGGGACAAGAAGGTGAGCTCCGTACATAGCATTATTATATTAGGAGTTAAGGAATAAAATTGCCGCATTGTACTAAAAAATAAAACTAGTTTTTTTTCTAAGATGTAACATATTTATTTCATCAAAATATTTACCCTCATTATCTATACATTGCTGCCAACAGATCATTTGCTAACAGATAATTTTTCACCCATTTTTAAATTTTATATCTTATTGATTTGATGCAAATGAGTCAATATTGTAGGTAAGGTATAAATGAGGTGTAAATCCCTGGGTAGTTAACTCGGATCGGCTTCCACCATCTCCTTAAATTCAGCATTATTCACCTGTGTTCCACGTGGTTCGTACTTCATGTTGAAGTTTCCATTACGAATGCCTTTAAACCAAAAATGCACGGTGCGTTCATTAGCAGTCTCCTCTTCAAACGCTGCGTTGATATTGCGAGCCGTTTCTGTCGCGTTAGTTCCGCGTCGGAACTCGTATTCAAAAATTACTCGGATTTTCAAAGTATCCATCTTTACCGTCTAAGCTGAATAAAAAAAAACAATTGAAATTCGAAACTCAAATGTTGCACTTTTTTAAAAGAATGAAGGTTTAATGTGAATTCAAAGTATCTATTACTATAAAGCGGCAATTTCATACTTTAACCCCTATTATTAGAATGTGATTTCTTTAAGAATCTTTTACATAAGTAAAAATAGAACATAGTTATATATTCCTGTATTCATAAATAAAGCAAAAGCAGTGATAGCCCAGTGGATAAATAATCGACACATTGATTAACTGGTCCTCGGTTGGAATCCTGATATGTATGATTAATTCGTATTTTTAGATTTATGTACATGCCTATAATTATCACTTGCTCGGCGGTGAACGAAAACATCGTGAGGAAACCAGCACGTTCCAAAAATGATATTTCGAAAGACCATACCTGAGAAATGTCTGGTTTTCCATCAGGCCTCGACAATCCCCTCTGGATTGTGGATGTCCGACGGCAGTCGTTCCACGTATGGTCAAATCCTTAGACTTAGGTAGCGGTCTCCAATTATCCTAATGGATTAGAAAATGGGATACCGTTAAGAAGAAGAAGACACAAATATACATAAATAACACAAGGCATAAGTGCGCTAGTTATATATAATAGCAGTTCTCAACTATGTGATATCGCGCAAGTTGAAAGGTCACTAACTCTACAAATATACTTGTATTATATCCAAACGTGAGAGTTGCCAACATCGTGAATAGTAAGTTGCATGTGATTGATTATGACATCGTTAGGTTGGTACGCTCTCTACAGACTGTTTATTTTTCTCCAAAAATAGTTTTTACTACCCACACAATTTCTATGATAATACTGATTTGAAAACTATTAATATGTGAAAGTTCTATATTATGCTAGAAATATACTCACTATTTATACTCGTACAGTCGCGAGCTCCTACAAAATAACAAATTGATTTCAGATTGTTTTAATTTATTAAAAACAGAAATGCGTATAAGATATATTTAAAGTATATTTGTATATAGGCTGTAATGTAGTATTTGTATGTATCATCAATATTATGAAACATACAGTTAATTTTTAAACATCATCTGAATTAAAATTATGAAAAATTTTGAAAAGTGGTCACTAGTGATCACTCCTAAGACACACAGTTTTCCTTTTAGGCAAGCGAATCGAGTAATGACGATCGTGATCATTTTCGGCATCGTAATTTGAATGAAATATGTTCAGGTGGATTACAAGAGACCAAAAATTTTACAAAAATGTCCAATCACAGTCTTATGTGTCGATTATCCCAGTTACTGTGATCTACTTTTGCGCTGCTCCCGGCTAAAAACTGTCAATTCAAACATTCGGTAATTTTTTATTTTGTACAATAAACTTATTTTTTTACTATTTTACAAACTTTAGTGTTATCTGTTAAAATTCGGAAAAAGTAAAAATTAAACGAAAACATATACCAATTCATTCGTATGCCTCAAGGTATTAATGATAATTGTGATCAAATTTCGAATTGTGCGAAATTTGTCGCCGACCAATAGTTGTAGTATAATATCTGTGACTGTTCGTTATATTTCATTTTAATTTCATCATGAAGAAGAAACGGAATGATTATGGATAGTATCCTCCGTTAACTTGATATATGCCTGCGTACACTAAATAGAACACTTCGATACCAGATTCTTGAGTTTATAATACTTTTATGACCGTCTCACATTTTTACATTGACTCTCAATTCCCAGCAAGTCATAATAACGGCATATAATGACGGAATGACGGCATGTTTTTAACATTATCATTACAACGTGGACATCATCCTGCGTCTGTAATGGTTTGGTCTTATCAAAGGGTCACAAAGCTTCATTTTTGTGAAAAAAGAGTGAAGACTTCAGCCAAAGTGTATTAAGAGACTGTCTTGGATCGTGTTGTGAAACCTCTCAGCAATACACTTTCCAAAGATGTACCGCGGACTTTCTAGCAGGACTCTGCACTTGGTCACAAGGCACAAACTACCGAAGCCTAGCTCGAAACCAACGTTCCGGACTTTATAAGATCTGAAAACTGACCCTCGTCTAGCCCAGATCTGAACCCCTCAGAGTACAAGCCTGCTCGAAACGACACGTCGACATTGTGTCTTTTAAGAAATTTCTGTAGCAAGCAGTGGCTAAGTTTCCCATGGAAACAGTGCATAAATCAGACAAATAAAAGGCGTGTATCAAAACCAAAAGTGACCATTTCGAATAGAATCATTTTTTATTTTTGCTGGGACTGCCATAAATATGTACATATATAAGTTAAGATTACATTACTTCAAAAAATTAATGCATATTTTTTCAATTTTGGCCGGACTAGGTTTATATTGGGGCTACAATGTTATTATCTGACCGCAAATACAGCAAGGTAGAAAGTGTGATACCAATAATCATCGAAATAAATTTACGAAAGGTGGATATTCTGTAACAAATCCCCAGCCGTAACATTGCGGAGCCAACATCTGATTCCTTCTTGCATTATTTGTTTCCATCTCGTCGGATCCTAAACAACAAGTTAATAATAAATTTCAATTCCCCGGGGCTAGCTACTACACTTACTTGAGAAATGTTTGTGAAACACACATTTTAAAAGGTTCCTTCACACACACGCAAGCTACGTGTTAATGAAAGTAGTTTTGAATGAAATAATAACGTTTCTTTTCATTTACAGAAAATATTTATGTTTTTATCTTGTATTTTCTTCCCATTTAGGATGAAGTTTTTATAATGGGGCCAAAACATTTAAAGTTTTGGTTAGAGTTAAAATTTTGTTGTAATGTTTACGTTTCAGGATTTGCTTTATATCATCAATATTTGCACTTGATTTTCCCTCGTAACGCTATAGGTCTATTAAAAGATTTTTTAAATGGGTGTAAGTTGATGTGTTTTTGCCCTGATTTCCAACTTATATGAACTGGTAGCTTTTTAATAATTAAAATTATGTAATATTACATTTTTTCACATTTTAAAATGTCAAGTTGGTTTTTTACATTACGTTGTTAATACACAGCCTGCATTGAAATACAATGGTGATCACAGTGTACGAACATGGACAACACAATGAGTATCCCTCGCGTGTTGCCGACCCCAAGACTAACGTTACTTGCTGGAACACAATAATCTGCTAGTCATTGTTATACGATTGTAATGTAAGGATGGGGTGTCTTTAGTCGGGCTATATCTTCATCATATAAAATACGGGTTTGGTATCTCTTTTGCCAGACCTTCATTTAGTAAATGGAACGATGCACCACATGCACACGATGTTCTCATTGACTCTAAATATGAAGATGATGATGATGAAGCACTTTCGCCACGTCACATCTTTTGTACATTGGCTGTAGAAATTCAATGTATACATCGATTATCTTTTCAGATTTTCTTATTGTAATTTCAGAATTCTACTTCAGGGATCAAGATGGTGCCTTTACTGCGAGCTGTATTGAACAGTTCACGCTTGGTCGCGTTTAATACACGGGTTCGAAATTACACAACTCCCAACCTTGTGTACTCTGAAGAAGTACTTTGTGCAAAATCGCAGGATAAGCCTATAGTCGCACTTGAGTCTACAATCATCACTCATGGAATGCCTTACCCGAAAAACTTAGAAACTGCTCTACAAGTGGAGCAAATTATTAGAGATAGGGTAAGTGTAAAAAATATTTATTAATCACACTTCAAGAAAATGGTAAATTCAAATTGCTGATAATGCTACTGTTCATTACAGCTATTTTTTTATCACTTCATATATTGCTATTTTCTCGATATGTTTACATAAGTTTATTTTAATTATGTAAAGAGCTATGACTGTAAAAAAGATTAAAAGAACCGAGTCGTGTGGCGCTAAGTTCTCTCTGTTTACCTCGCGCAGATAATAAAAATATTTTTGAAGTGTAAACTTCTTTAGCAGCGTTGTGCATTTTTTGGGATGAGTAATTAATGTTAAACTCGCGTCAGGACACGTGACCCTGACCGTAAGATTTTCGTGAGAATTAGAACTTAAGTTCGCTGCAGCGCTAAAACATTAGTTACATCTAACAACTAAAACAACAAAACAATTAAAACATAAAGTGCTAGATCGTTCATAGGGCCTTATTTTCTCGCGACCAAAACGTTGTAAGCGCCATGATATTGTTGGCGCTAACGCGTTTCGTTCAACGAAGTTTATCAACATAGCTGTTTAGTTTAAGCGGCGCAGGTGCAGTGTGCGTCTGTTTTTGAGTTTTTTTTTAGATTGGCGATAATGATGCTGGTAATGATGATGATGATGGTGAAAGAGTCGTTGAAATTATGGATGAAAGTTATTTTTCTGAGAGATAAACTTTTTTATGTAATATAAATTGTCATGCTTGTGTACGATAGCGCAATAAATGAATATTGTATTTTACCACATACATGATATGCTTTTATACTGATAAATAAAGTAATTCGTGCGAAATTATTCCCTAACCATTCCAAAATATTCAAAAATGCACAACGTTAATGTTCAAGTTTTCACTTCTGCTGGCACTCCCGGAGTGCAACCCGTTTTTTTATACAACGCCAGGAGAGGATACATGTATACTGCCCACTTGATGTAAAGCGGTAGCCGTATCCAATAAAAGCTTGCAATACGGGAAGTATTACTGCTAACACAGTAACTCATTACGAACATATTAACCCAACTTACCCGCAGGAATACAAAAAGGCTCTAAGGAGTTGGATTTGGTTGTGATTTTTTATGACTTCGCCTCACTTTCCTTGTCAAATTACTTGTCTACTTGTCTTAAGAACACCCGGACAAAGATAAATAAAGATTATTCATACAAATAAATGTTTATTCTGTACCTTAGTGACTTAGTGGTAAAATAGCAAATAGTGAAATCATTTATTCCATTTTATTGTGCAGCATACATTTTTTTAAATTTATTTTTATAATTTCCCAATCTAGGGCAAGTTATTGTAATTGCCTTAAGGGTTGATGTACAAGTTTTGCTGATATGCTCAATTAAGGCCACGTGAATCATTACAAGACACCACCATTTTCAGATACGTTATTTAGTTTCATATTCAAATCATATTAATTAGCTTTCTATCTATCATAGCACGCCAAATCCCTTGCGGGGTAGGCAGAGATCTCGATTTTAATCGATCCTTACACATTCCACTTGCTTCTTTTACATTCATTGCTCTTTTCATGTTTCTAATTGTTTGCTTGCCTCTCCGATATTGTAATAAAAAAAATTTAAAAATTAACTTCACGCGAGTGAAGCTATGGTACAGCAGCTAGTTAATACTGTATTCAGTATGTTCAGTCATTAAGTATGTTCTCCTAGTTTATTTGCAAGTCGGATTAGGTACATTATATTATACTACGAGTAACAACAATCAATTACGTTCTACGACTAAACTTCTACGCCTTTCGTAGACTATCTGTAGCACCTGTGAAGGGAAAATAAAGCAAAACATATTACTAAAATACCTCACAATCAATTAAGTTTTCGCAAGCGTTTCTGTAAATAAATGTAAGGAACTCATCAGGTGTTTGTCCGTGCATACTGATAAATGTTTACGAGCTCGGCGACGGAGTGGTTAATAACGCTATTTTGACATCAGCTCGTAGGATCATTTCCCGCACAGGAGAATTTTTTGATTGCATGAACATGTTTTTTTTTGTTCTGATCTGGGTGTTTTAAGAGGTGGGGAAGTACTACTAAAACCGCAGTAAAATGACAACTCTCTTTAGGATTGTTGCGTTCTTGCGAGTTAGTGAAGTTATTAGTAAGCTCCTAAGGAGTTGGCTGTGTTAGCGACATGACATCGCGAAAGCTGAAACTGCAGCAGATTAAGTGAACTTAATGTGCTGCAAGCGTTTATAGGATATAAACTTTATTTCAGGTGGGTCGTATGCTTGTGTGTCTCCTGATGTTGTGTATAAAAAAGATCACGCTGGAAAAATGTTAGTTCAGCTGGTTTAATCCGACATAACAAAGGTTATATCAACGTATATAACATCAACTGAATAATATATTGATACACAATTTCTGCAATAAAATTTTGAGAGAAACTAGGGGTGTTAGCTAGTTGCTGCATTGTAAATGTATTTTAATAATTGCTGACTTCAAAATATTGGTCTAAACTTATTATATGATAATTAAATGAAATCTTCAAGTTAGATGTAATCAAAAAATATACATATATGTCACTAGTTTTAGTTACTAATCGTTTTTAGAGCTATTACGTGGTTAATATTTTGACAATCATAGTTCTTTCTGGTCTTCGATCCTTGACTAAAAACTTGTTTACATTGTATTACAAGTTTGCCCATCTCTAGTATGTAATGGATTATAGAATACGTTGTACAAGGTAGGTCGTATGTGAACATTTTTAAACATCTTAACGGGGGTCATTTAGGTTGGTCACAAAATGTGATCAAAACACAATTGCAACTGTTATACTGGGTTTTACACACCCATTCCGCGACGCCCCCGGCCGGGACGCCCCCACAGTCAAAATTTTGTTATTCCGCTACGCCCCCGGCCGGTACGCACTCGTTGTTTTTTTTTCCAGGATACTTGAGTAAGGTACTGTTACAAACATAATTGTTAATTGGGTTTATACCTGTGGTCTATAGCGGTGAGCAGTTGGCTACGTCTATCTACATACAATGTATCGTAGTAGGTAATTGTTTTTTTTAAATATTGTGAAATGACACACTGACCGATTGACCTATCTTATCACTTGCATACTTGCAATATTTGATTATGAGCGAAAGGGATGCACTTATTGTCCGTTTCAATTTATCTATTGTTATCAAAAACTCGCTTAAGTTCTGGTATAAGACCTACACAATAGGCGAGCTACCCTTTCATTGTTTCCGTGTAATGTTATTTTGCCAACCACTTGAATATTTGCAATATTCGATCATGAGCGAAAGGGATGCACTTATATTCCATCTCAATATATCTATTGTTATCAAAAACTCGTCCGAGTTCAGGTAACCTACACAATAGATGAGCTATCCTTTCACTGTTTCTGTTCGATTTTCATTTTGGTAACCAATATATTTTAATAATATATGTACAATTTAGTTTTTATTTTTTAATTACATTGTTTGAAGGGAGTACTTAAAAACTATTCTTACTAATTCTAAGGCCCTATGTATGACAGTATACGCACACCACAAAATAAAAATATTTAAATTAAATAAATAAATCATTTTCTCACACTTTCATTCACTTCTATTCAAAAACACTTCTGTTTTCAACAGTATTGGCTCAAGTTTCCTGTCAAAAAACGCTTGTTTTAAAACGGGTGCGTCCCGGCCGGGGGCGTAGCGGAATAACAAAATTTTGACTGTGGGGGCGTCCCGGCCGGGGCGTCGCGGAATGGGTGCGTAACGGTCGGACCCTATGCAATATTTTAGTTTTCTTCAATAGACTTTCTGTAGGATCATGATAAGGCACATTACCGTAATGTATTATGAAAGCAGAAAAAACATGTTAAAATAATCATCATCTTTAGTTTTGAGACATTTATTTGGTAATTCTGTTCTCTCAGGCTCTTAATCGTGAAAGAAAAGTATAAAGGATACATTCGAACGTAACATTTGAGGAAAAAATTGAGACTGCAAATTGAATAATTTAGAGGTTTCTGTACATTTTTTTGGACAAAACAATTGAGGTTACGTACAAACTTACATCTCATGTATTTTCCTAAATAAACAAACAATAAAAAGATGACAGAATATCTACGTTCGGGTTGGTATATTTTCTATCTTATCCTTGTTCGCCTGAGGATGTCAACGGTATGCAGGGAAAATTCGGCGGATTTCATCTAAATCGAACGTGAAAGGCGGTAAATGCGACGACAGTTCCGTTCTATTCGGTTTTATTCCGGAATGTGCCTATCGTTTTATCAAAAGAAGTAGGAATACGAAACTCAATAGGTGCTGTCAATAGCTTTTACTCGTATATAAGACTAGTGCGGCAAACAAGCATATGATACCCTCAATCTAAATAATTCAACTCCCGTTGCCGATGCAGTACCTCTTTAAAGACACAGGTAACCTTACCATTCGCAGAAACACTACGGAACGCTAGTGGATTAATATTTTCCTTAATTTTTTTATAAAGTGCAGATATTTTCCGAAGTCCGGATACTATAGATTTCTGTAAAACTTTCTATCCCCTAGTTCTACTCATATTTCGTTAATCGGCAAGATGGAGTATGTGTGGAGTGAGAATGATTCATAGAGTAAAAATAGCACGGTACATGAACTTTGTGGAATAAAATAATAATCCTTTAATAATAATAATCCTTTATTTAACATCACAATGACACAAGCAATTTTAAGATAATTTCAGTTACTTTGTTTAGTTGTATAGTTGTAAAGACGATGTAGTGACAAAAATTAAAAATGAGCTGAGATGGTTTAGCCATTTAGAAAAAGGATTTTTTTTATTTTATTTATTCCATTAAATAATAAACATTGTGTCGAAAATTACATACAAATAATCACTGAATGAATGACAAAAGAGTTACGAAAGAAGTGTATCAGACATGAGTGAATGGAGATACCGGGAGGGGCCGCCCTAGATGCACACATATAATTGGTTATGTGTTGAACAAGGGCCAAATAAAAAGCACCTAAAACCGGAGAGCATGCATGGAGAGGTTGAGGAGTGTGGAAGAAGCGAGAGGGGTATGTTTGGATCAGTGTACCTGACGTTCCATAGTCTCTGCCTATCCCAATGAGAGACAGACGTGATGATATGTACATATGCCAAGATGGATCTAATGCAAGTGCGATTTGCTTCACCTCTAACGTTGGATGTTACTGTACATATTTCAAAGGTTTTATAATATCATATACTAGAGAGTTCTTACAACTTCGTACTTATTCTCGAGGGATTTTCCAAAAATCTTATCGTAGTGATTTCCGTGGGTACAAGAAATTCAAATATAAAAAGAGGTCGACATATTTTCATATAATTCAGAACCAAACAAAACATAAACGAAAGCATTGTGTTGTGGTTAGCTTCAACATAATGGTGATTGGTTGATGGTGGTATCAATATTCGTAAGTAACATTCAATAAACATTATGCGTAATTGAACTTTTGACGTCCAACTTCAAATTTTAAGTAAGCTCTTAAGGAGTTGCGGTGTTAGCAGCAGAGGTAGCATCGCACAAGAGTACCTCTTGTGCGATGCTACCTCTGAATAATTAATGCATTGCAAGTATTTATAGGCTACGGTAATCGTATTAAATCAGGTTTATATGATAAAAATAGACCACTTAAAAAAATATCACATTTTTATTTTATGTAGGATTAGAGTAAGTACATAACTGTCCTGTGCTTGTAGCCTATTCTGCTATCTAGGTCCACCTATTGTTTATAACATTGTCATTATGTTTATTACATGTCATATGTTTATTATTGACACCAACGCTCGTGGGTTCGATTCCCACACAATACAAACATTTGTGTGCATGAACATGTCTGTTTGTCTTGGTCTGGGTATTTTCTATGTATAATAAGTATGTATTTACAAAAAAAAAATGTATTTACGTATGTTTATCAGTTGTCTAGTACCCATAACACAAGCTTCGCTTACTTTGGGGCTAGATGGCGCTGTGTAATTTGTGAGACAATATTTAGCAAGCAAGTCAGTCACGGTCTTGTTTTATAGCATACAGACGAAAATTCTTATAGTGCCGTGGAATGGTAGTAATGCCTCCTCGGAAACATGCATATTTTAGTAACTTCGTAATTTATGGTATGCTTGGCTGCGGCAAGTTTTGATAATTAATCTTAACCAAGCTTGTACTATTAGCATGGTTAATTTTATTGTTTATGGTTTTACTGGTAATATACGAGCGCTATAGAAAATATAGATGGAAATTGGCATGATTTGTGAATGATTTACAAAATCATACTGTTTATTTAGATATTGTCGCATATCATAGATTAGCGGTGGTTCCTATTGTAGGGAAATAATTGTTTATAACCATAAAGGGTCATTATATTTTATTTACTTACTGTAAAGACAAGTAGAGGAAATACACAGCAATATTTCTAATTCAGTTTGAAGAAGCGTGACTAGTAAAGTGCCTCTAGAATACGGACGGAACAATGCATCGAACAATTGTTTTGTATTATGTTCTGAATATCCGTGCAATTTGAGTTACATGTGTTGTATAAATCTGTATATTTTATGCGAATAAACTCAATAACCACAAAAAAAGGATTTATTAGTGGATGAGTTATCTGTAATGTTAGTGCATACTATAAGCTGTTATAAAAGTTAATTTGTAAAAGCAATTGCAAACTAATTTCAGGGAACCGACCGAAACTCTAATGATTATAAACTTGCGAACTATGAAATGATCAAAGCGAACCTATTATGCAAAATAGACTATGGTTCTATGAATATTATAATTGTACTGAACTATTGAACTGATCTATCTTTTAATCATTTAGTTTATATGTATGTAGGGACACACACAAGTTCACATGAATTTAGCGTTGGTATGCATTTAATACCTTTAAAGACTCGCTTTTTGTTCAGTATATTAGATGAATCCGTTATTAGAATAATTAAACCAGTAACGCATCCTATTTAAATTAGACGTATTGAAAAATGCGTTGAAATTAGACCATCCATTTGTTAAATTATAGAAAAAAATCATTAACTGTGATTGATTTAAGGTCTTCTTGTTCTTCCTAGTATTATCCCGTTTTCGAGCACATTAGGATCGGCTAGGTTCGCTACCTAAGCCTAAAGATTTGGCGAATATACTGATCTTGACATGAGCGACTGCCGTCCAACCTCCACAGTCCAGAGGGAAAACCAGACCTTCCTTAGCTTAGGTCATGTTTTCCTTCACCGACGAGTAAGTGTACAATATTGTACATAATCCGAAGACACGTATTTAGTGGTACGTGCTAGAATTCGAACCGGAGACCTGTTGCATAGTAGGCCGGTTTCTTATCCACTGGGCAATCACTACTCTTAAAGGAGATTTAAAACCTTATGTTTACCTGATAATCAAGATATAGGTATGAATATCATGATACTCACTAGTGTTATTTACGAAGATATAGGTACATACATGTAACATTACACAGAATACAATTGTGATATTCGTGGGATAACAAACAAATAAATAATACACATCGCCATCTAGCCCCAAAGTAAGTGAACCTTGTGTTACTAAACAGCTGATAAACCTAGGTAAATATTTTTTTGTCATGTTCATCCACACAAATATTTGTCTTCTGTGGGAATCGAAACCACAAGAGTTGGTGTCTAAGTAGCGTTACTAACCACTATGTCACCGAGCTGGTCAAGTCGAGTATAATAGTTAGATCACACTTTTATGTATGTATTAAGTTCATCTCGAAGCTATTTGGTTAAAATAAAATTTATAGCTCGTCGTCATTCTTTCATATCTCGCTATCTCTAAACTAAGTGTGCTAGCAAAAACAACACCTCATCAAGAACTCTGATTTGCCTAAATTGCTTATTACTTAGTTGTCGTATACATTTTCTATTGTCGTAATTAGATTCTCGTAATATTTGGATTTTAATGATGACTCCATGACTATTTTTACTTTCTTCAATATTTACATAACCATCTAGGATTGAAATCCTGGATTTTTCCTTGATTTTACTGTTATTATGGTGTTCATTAATTCATTATTTGTTCATAGGGGGCAACTCCGGCAACTATAGCAATCATCAAAGGTCAACTAACTATAGGATTGACAAACGATCAGCTGGAATACCTAGCACAGGCCAAAGGTGTAGTAAAAGCATCACGAAGGGACTTGGCTTCAGTGGTAGCCGGTGGAATGCACGGTGCCACCACGGTGGCTGGTACGATTGTTGCCGCTGAACTTGCTGATATACCTATATTCGTCACTGGTGGTATAGGTATGTGGTAAAATGATTCCTTGCACATCCATATTACTACTAAAACACTACTAAAATACCTATCTGTATTTGTCGTTTTACCAACGAACCCTTAACTGATTTTAGTGAAATTTGTTGAGAGGCAGTCGTACCTGGAAAATATAGGGTACTTATTTATTGCAATACCAGGATCCACGTGGACAAACTCGCAGGCAAAAGCTAGTAAATTTGTATACGATTCTCTGTAATAAAATAATATATCTACTCATACGTGTAAATTTGTATACATAAATGTAATATTATAATAAGAAAGCTTTCAGTGAACGAATTTCCGTTATGGCTATAACCTGCATACATTTTGCAGTAAACCAGTACTTACGTCATTGGTATATATAAATATATTATGGTATGTATGCATAATGGATGGAGTGTATTATGTAATTCTGCAGTTATAACATTTTACTAGATTTCATATCGATGTAAAAAATGTATCATGAGAATACTTCTCATGAAATAAAATTATATTATAATGCCTGCCTGATGGTATCAACTATTATAGCCCATGGACACTTGTAATACTCATGTATTGGCGATATTGTAAAACTAATTTTTCACGATCTTTTTTAAATATAGATTATTCGTAATAAATTTATTTACAATATTTATTTATTTATTATTTAATATAGATTATTCATAATAAATTTGATATGTATATGTATTTTACGTCAAACCCCTTGCTGGGATAAGCAAAGAGAACTAAGCTTTAATTAAGTAGTGCTCTAAATCATCAGTAACGTATTCACATCATCATCACCCCATTGGTACACCATAATATTGGGATAAGGGTCTGCTTTCAACCGAAGGGATAAAGAGTATTCCCCGTCATCTTTTTCAAATAAGGCGGGGAGATATGTTTTTTATTCTTTCGAAAGGCTTTTGACTAGGCTTTGTGAGTGTTATTAGGCCGTCTTAGCCTGGTGCTGTTGGCTACATGTGTTCCTCATGGCTAAATTCGCCGTTCGAACTCGGAGGAGATAAAGAAAATAGGCCCATCTATAGACTAAATACAGACTACGATTCCCATCTTGAATACTCGGATAGACTCGCTTAATTTTACATTACTCACCAAAAGTATGTATTAAAACCTGTATATGTATTAAAAAATTTTTGATAGAGTCGGCAACCCCTGAGTTGTGCCCTGTTGTTAGAAGTGTACATAGGCTACATTAAATGTTACTCATGAGGCAGGCCGTATGTTGGATTACGTATGCCATATTAATAGTACAAACATACCACTATACCACTGAGATATTCAAAAACGAGTCGATTATGAAAAATTTCGCTACGGCGTAGCGTAATACTACGAGAACGCAAATACCGATTCACATTCAAGCTATTTGCATTTTCGGGCTTAAAACAGAATATCGGTGATTTAGCTAGCAGCACGAACGAATTCATCGCTTTCTCGTAGCGCATTCAATTAGTACAGCCAGTTGGCGGAGAACGCGGCCGGTGGCGAACGGCCGATGTAATTAACAACAGATTCCAGGCCCCAGTTCGCGAACGGACATTTCGTTGATAGACATATAGCCATAAAACATAGAGAAACTTGTTAGTTTATACAAGTTATTTTTTTGAATTAGCACATTCTATCAGGTATCAAGATGATAGGGGAGATATCTTATTTTCATGTCACGTGGAGTGTATTTTATGGGTGACAGTGGGTCACCATTACCCTTAAAGCTAAGGCCAACCACACCTTACATTGTTCATCCTTAGAATTAGAAAACGACATTTCGACATACGATAAAATACAGGACATAGTGATATTTAATGAGAAGATGACAGGCGAATAAGAATTTTCTAGACGATTTATTATTTGATTCGAATTCCACACTATAAGGAAGATGGTGACCCACTTTGACCTCAAAACTACACCCCTTTATGACACGAAAGCAACAACGCGTTCTTCGCTAACTGGCTGTACTGATTGAACTCGATACGAAAAAAGATGAATTTATTCGTGCTAACAGATAAATCACTGTGAGTCCGAGTTTGCAATGTCGCAGCATTAAGCTACACCGTAGAACATTTTTCCATCGACCTGTTTCTTGAATGGCTTGGTAGTATGGTGATGTTTTTATGTCGCTAAGGTGTGAATCAATGACGATGAATCAGTGATGCCCTTGGTTTTATATGTGTCCATAGGCAACTGTAACTGCTTACCATCAAGCAGACTGACAGTTGTTCGCCCTCGCAGTAATAAAGTGTGCATGTTAATAGAAATATGTATAATGCAGGTATTGTATACAATACCTAGATAATTTAGTAAATATCTTTAGGTATCTATTACATACATTGCCTAGATATTGTGTATAATCCCCAAAGATAGTGCAGACTACCTGTTTAACCACCGACAATGTATGCAATAGGGTAATTTGCGATAATCGCGGAACCTCTCAGTATTTATATGTTCAAAGTTTATCGGTAAGCTAAATCTCTAAGTTTAAAATGCCTGAAATCTGGGTATATAACGGTTTAAGATAAACAATTTCAAAATGGAACAAATCAAAATGTGAATCGTTTGAGAGGCAGAAGGTAGCAAATTTGTCACAACAGGTTCATTACATTCGATTAGATCGTTATCGGGATCTAATCGGATCCTTATTGGGGAATAGAAGGAATGTATGAATGCATTTTTGTTCTCGTAGAAGTCAGAATACTGTAATGTACTATTATTATTTCTGCGAGAACATCTCTACATCTATAGCAATTTTTATTAAGTGATATCATTCAGTAGGCAAAACAACATCTGTGTCTCACTTATATTTCATATTCATGATCTCAAGCACCTGCAGGCGTGGCGGAGCTTGAATGTAAATCTTATTCAGGATTAAGGTGTTACGACCGCCGCTGTCACATTTTCCTTCATAATGGTAATAATATCAAAATTGGCAAAATAATGTCAAATGGTGATGATAGGTAAAGTGGTAAGAACTGTTCTGCTAGTTTTGAGTAAAACAGAATTCAGGGGCGTCATTGGATAAGTATTGCTTTTCATTGTGTCGAACATCGCTTATTACTACTCAAACTGTTTCATTTCTTAGTTAGAAGACATTCCCAAAATTGGATTGCATGTCATTTTAAACAACGGAATCTATACAACAACAATGTCAACACATAAAATCTACAGATAACATTATTAATATGGGGGAATCTCTTTGAGGCGTCTTTTTATTTTTAGTGTATGTACGAGTAAATGATATACCCTATTTATATATTATTATATTTAGCTTTTAATGTCACTTATGTGAAAATATTGACAAATGGTGTTTTGACTAGTAAATAGCCAAACAAATCTGTCTGTCACCAGATAAAATATTTCTAAATGTGCCATTTGCCGCAAAAAAAAATATAATAAATTACAATTTGTTGATTGATATTTCTTGGAATTACCGTGGACTTTAAATTACAGTCGGGCCTCAATATAAATAAATCTGACAATTGTATCAGACAATTGACGAATGTGGCTACTGCACCCCTAGTATATTTACTTTCACAGCATTATGTCGTAAAGTGTACTACTGTAGGGTAAAACGACGGGCATTGAAATCATTTTTATGTTACGAAAGAAAGACAACCACTCTATTTATAATATAGACTCTAGGGAATTGTTACAATATCTTCACACCAAGTATCTTGTATGGTAAGCAGAGAGTACCGAGCACCACATGACTCGGCTGTTACACAACTCACTCGCTTCTTTAATGCTCATAGCTCTTCTTATGCACGTTCGCCGGTTTCTAGGGCTCCTGATATCACCCTCTGGAAAACACGTTCAATTTAATTATGGTAGGTAAGTCTTGGTCATCCTCAGCTCCTACGTCCTTCTGCTTCACGCTGTTTATCTATTTCGTAATTCTTTCCATCTGCATTCTTTCTAGACGTAAAAGAAGAAGAGAGAACTAAACAAAGAAGCACGCCTACTCTTATTTTAACAACGATACACTATTTTAAAATCAACCCTGTTATTTATTGCGAATGCAGTCTACAAGTGTTACACCATGAATTTTGTGTAGAGCTTGCATTTCGACCCAACTTATGGATACTTACTTATGGAAATGAGAGCTGGGTATGGCAGAGAGAGCATGAAAGTAAAATAAACCCATTTTACTTTCATGCTCTCTCTGCCATACCAGCTCTCATTTCCATAAGTTAGCATTGGTACCAGTACTGCGTTATGTGTAGCTCATTTGTTCAAACAAATAAATATCATTTCTCAGTGTATTTTTGACAACTTAATGTATGCTCGTAAATCTTAAAACTTTTTTTTAAATCAATTAAAATCTTAGCTACAGAAGTAACGTACATATGCCAGTACACATACTTCTGTTGTTGTAGGTAGATTGTATTCTATTATATAAATTGACAGAAATAGTACTATCTTTCCGATATTCCGAAAAAGGTTTATTACACGGTCGATGTATACCTAACTAACAAAGATGCCCGGAATTTATTCAACATGGGCAAACATCTATAGTAGTTTTACCGCTTGGCATCATTATTATTGTACATTTGGGGCATAAACTTATTGTAAATATATAATTGACGAATTGAAACAAAAGCCAATAAAACTCTTTCGAAATTTGTTCTTCGCCAAGAGTCACTTTCTCAGTGCCGGTATTAAAAAAAATGAAAACTATGAAATGTGAATAAGATACAATAAGGGTTTATTTAAAAATATATACGTAAGTGGGTACTCGCGTTGTTTTACATTTTAACCGTAATATCACACATTTATTAATTAAAATCGTATTACATAATCTAAGGCCACATTACACTTGAAACTTTGATGTTTATAACATTTTTATAGGTCACTCATTAGCAGCTAAATTCTAACATTAGTGTTAAGATTGATGTGCACTTAGTTGTATTCATGTCTCAGAAACGTAGTAAACTTAGGTAGCTCTCATTTTGGGCTGAGTGAGTGACGTAATGTACCTATTTCCTGCAGTTACAGTAAAATGCTTTTCCAGCATTTTATTGGGCTCCAGGGTTGAAGCCGGAGCGCTCTATTTCATTTCTACAAAATCTGAAAACTAAGTATTGAATGCAAATATAATTTCGATTGTATCTTCAAAGTGTCCATCATAAGATTTTACAAATAACTAGATAGAGAGAGAGAAAAGATATGAAATGTCAACATTTTTTTTCTTAATCCGGTATTTTATTATTTCCTCGCATGTTAGAGAACTTATACATGGTTATTGGGCTCATATATTATAGCAATGTTCGCTTGGCGACTCATCCTGCAAGCATATATTCTTCCAACAATCACAAAATTTCCGACTTACGGAATACTGTACATTTAGCTTTCATTTAACTTGGTTAAATAATAGTTTGTTATCTTTTGTGTATTATATTTTTGGTCACAAATTATGGTTATCTTTCTCTATAAGCCACTAAAAAATGTATAAAATGTTATGGAAAGAATAAAGAATAAAAATAATAATAAAAACATGTGTAATACAAAAAGCTGTGAGAGGCAAGGTTTACGTTTGGCAATTTTTTTTTATATTGTCGGACAAGTCACACAGCGCCATATAGACCCAAAGAAAGCGAAGCTTGTGTTATTGATACTAGACAACTGATAAACATACATAAATACATTGTTTTACGTACTAATTATTCATAGAAAATAACTTGACCAAGACAAACAGACACACACAAATGTTTGTCCTGTGTGGGAATCGAACCCACAAGCGTTGGTGTTAAAGTAGCGTAACAGCGCGCATCATAACTGCGCGACTAGCTCGTCAAATATTTTACGTATTATTTATTTACAAATTAACAAACGTAGACTGTCATACGAGGCTTGTGGCAATTCATCATTGGTTTTGGCATTAAATTAAAGTTGACAAAAACGAATTTTAAGTTCTACGGTCTAAATTAATAAACCACATTCTCGCTTGCACGTGATTTCCGCATTTGTCTCGACTGGTCGAGCTTCTGTAAGTACTTAAAAATATAGACAAGCCAGATACGAGAAGTGTCAGTGTCAATCACTTGACAAATCAAACCTCACACTATTATTTGCAGCTTCCAACGTTATGGCTGTAACTTATCATTTTTCCTCGCCAGTGAATCGGCAAAATTATGCAAACTCACTGCAGCCACGAGGGGTGAATTTTATCTAACCTTCTCTGCCACGTCATCTGTATTGTAAATGTTTTAGGAGGCGTACACAGGGAAGGACAAGATACTATGGATGTATCAGCAGATCTTAATGAACTCGGCCGCAGCAAGACCCTGGTCGTCTGCAGCGGCGTCAAATCTATTCTTGATATAGGAAGAACACTTGAATACTTGGTATGACTATGATTTCTTCGTAATGCAAGCTGTTTTACTTTTCAATAGCTGTGCTAGCGTTCAGTTTAGTATTTTTTTTCACAAGTGCCCAAACATTACTCTAATGAAGAGAAGCCTGAATTTTTCTTATTCCACTAAGATGGAAAACGGCCTGCCTGATGATAAGCAGTTACCATAGCCTATGGACATTTGCAACACCAGGGGTGTCACTCTTGCATTACTTGGGAAAAATTCGGCATTCATTCGGCTCATTCCACAACTTAATAGTTCTTAGTAGAAAACTTCTCTGGAACCGCACTGTACGCGACCATTGCGATTCCCGTGTATTAGAATAAACTCCCAGCCGTCGGCGAGCTGTGCGATTGTAAAACGAAGCTGTTGACATAATGTCGAACAACTCCTCAGAACATAATCCATTATAGAATCGGTAGAACACGCAAAGGGAGACAAAATCTCTTCTCGCCGGAGATAACAGAGATAATAAACAGATGCCCGTGGGAGGCCAGCATTGATATTCATCCATACTATCGGAGCAACTACCGCCTACCACGGCTTTTATGCATCTGCTGGATAAGAAGCCGGCAACCTCTTTTGCATAAACTCACGGCCAGCCCGTATGATGGTAACTTCGATAGAAGACTCCGATGCCAGACTGGACTGGATTAATTCGATGAATTTGATCCGTCGCCCTTTTTGGGCACCGGGTGCACATTGGCGGTCTTCCACGAAGACGGGACTTGCCCAGTGGAGTACGAAAGCACGAAAAGTCGCATCAGCACAGAACACAACTCAGGAGCACACAGCTTTAGCACTATTGCCGGTATGCCATCTGGACCACTCAATTTATGAATGTCGAAGGAGAGCAACGCTCGCCGGACATCTCGCTGGGTAATTAAGATTTCCGACATTGAGCTACTGCACCTCGGAATGGAAGGTGGCACAGCACCCCTGTCATTCAAAGTTAGAGGCAAAGCGATTACCCAGTAGACCGGCTTTCTCTTTAGCACTATAGGCCAGACTGCCATCCGGTTTTTGCAACGGTGGCATGTAAGGAGCGACCAGAAAGCACGGCTTCCAGACCCACCGATGAAATTAAAATTTTTCTCTGGCAATTACCCTCTTGGATCTCCAGGCAGCATTCAGTTTGCGTTTCAAAACAGATACATCCGTACTTATATTAGTACGCCGTGATCTAAGCTTTGAAAGCAGCCTGTTTGAGATGTTTGGCTTCTCTATAAGGCCGATTAAACCACGGCCACTTTTTAGCTTCTACAGCTGCCACTAAGCGATTCGAAATGTAGCATTCCATGCCACCCAATATCGCCCCAGCTACCGCAGTCGCACAGGACTTGACTTCATTTGCTTTTTAACAAAGCTGCCTCCATGGGTACGTTGCGTAGAATTCACGTAATCCGTCACAGTCTGCCGACTTATAGTGCCATACGCGCGCGATATCCGATAGGCCGAAGTGAGTCATGTCTGGTGATCACATTATATAGTAATAAATTAATATTTCAACAGGAAATCTAACTCAACCCGCAACATATTTATCTTTATCTTCACGTCGGGTCCCTTGTGAGATTGATACGGAGAACCGATGCCGCGCTGCAAGAAGCGGTCCTACACCCCTACACAACTCACATGCTTTTTTAACCTGCATAGCTCTTTTCACCTACCCTCGCCAATTTCTTTCTAGGCTCTACATGTCTCCTTCTGATTAAACACTATCAATTTGGTCGTGGTAGGTGAGTCTTGACTCCTAATCCCTTCCACGTTAGTGTTGTAAATCTGTTTAGTTTTTGTTTCTATATGCGAACCAACGAAAGATATATTTCGTCATTTTGTTACGCACTATAAATCTTGGAGTACCTGGACTGAGAAAGGAAACATTTCCCGAGGCAGCTTATTCAGGTGATTGATGCGATAATGGTTTTTATTTTCGAGAAAACGAAAAGCCTACTCTTTTCATTTTCTCCAAAATTAAAAAAGGTATCATACCTTAGACAACTTTCAAATATTATAACAATATATTACTTTATTATATTAAATATGCATATAAAACAAGACACGCATTTTTGAGACCCACTTGAATAATACAAATATTTTAATAACATACTATTCCTTAAATCGTTATAAAGTACATAGAGTAGAGTAGGTACTTCACATTTTTATGCTTAGACAATGGTCCTGCAATATCGAGTTGTTTCGTGTTCTGCACGTGTTCTTAAAATTGTTAGTATTAAATTATATGTTGCATACCAGAGGAGGGGTTAGTGTCAGGTCCCCTTGAAAGAGCGGTAAAAGTAGTACTTATATGGTATTATTGTTTGTACGAGTATTATGATGAAAAATCTTATACAACTAACATCAGATTTTTAAGCTATAACAGCCAGCTCTACCTCTGTCTTTCCATGCATATCATCTGTCTATGTAGCACTGTACGTCGTGTTTATCGCGATACAAGTAATGTAAAAAGTACACGCACCTATATTTCTTATATAATAAACATAATTTATTGTACTTTTATGAATATATAATATAGAATTTGTTCTATGTATAAATAGGAAACACAAGGAGTAAGCGTCTGTTCCTTCGGTGATTCAGATGAGGTTCCAGCTTTCTACACGATACGGTCTGGCCACCGCTCGCCGCACCGCTTGACTAACGCCTCGCAAGCCGCTCAACTTTTGAAAGCTGCTCGATCACTGCAACTTGCTTCGGGCATTGTAGTCGCTGTGCCTATACCTAAGGAGTATGCTATGGATGGTTAGTCTCATAAACTCCATTTCACGACGTGTTAACATTTATTATAATATGTTTACATATATATTATTAATATGTTTATATTTCTTTAATAATAAGATTGAACGTTCCATGTTATTCCTTCTCAAAAGTTGTAATATGTAAATTAATTAGAAAATAAATAGTTTTCACTGTTTAATAATATTGAACTCGATGCAGTTTCAATATTAACAAATAAAGGACGCGAAGAAGACAGAACGTTTTTGAAGTCAGGTAAGTAGAAATAAGACTTGACTTAAACAAATAGGTTATTGTATTTTGCCTGAAATAGTTTTCTTTTTATGTCAGAAGGAATACAATCATACGGCCCACCTGATGTAATGTGGTTAACCGTAGCCTATAAACGCTTGCAATACATATCGTTTCGAAGCGTATCCTTTGGGAGATGCCGCCTAAGCTGTTGACAGCAACTCATTTGGAGCTTACCGGTAAACTTCAACGTACTTCATTATACTTGCATGTTTTGGTATATTTAATATATCGGGACAACAGCGGTGCGGTTCGATCCATGAGGTTGGCTTGTGACATTGTAAAGTAATCATTGCTACACATCTCTATAGAAGTATTATTAGTTGCAAGTAACACGAGGACGTGACAGTTGTAGGTGACAAAATGTGACTTTCCTTGCATAATTTAAACTAATAAAAAATACACATTAATTTTTACCATATTTTTTTTTTGCATTTTTAGAGAAGATTATAGAGAACGCCATAGAACTGGCACTTGAAGATGGAAAGAAAAAAGGAGTGCGAGGGAAAGAAATAACGCCGTTCGTCTTAGCTGCGATTGTTAAAGCTACTGGTGGAGCTTCTCTTGAAGCTAGTATCCTTTTCATTTAGTATGTAATAGAATATTACATTAGGACACTGTCCATTTGATGTGATCATGACCTATGAATGCTTTGTAACTTAACAGGTATCTTTTGCGCGTTGCTGTCCCTCGCCGAGAACGCGATAATTCACCAGCGGCATCCTTGTAACCTCTATTACTCGTAGGAACACAAAAGCTTGTCACGGAAATTATTATTTTATTTTTGATTTCAATACAAAAATTCACCACTTTTCCCATTTAGAACTTAAAAAAAAAACATTCTAAATTAACTGTAATGTTTTCGAATCGATCACGAAATTGTATCGGAATCGATTAGTTCGAAAGTCACGATTGAACTTGATTGTAAATCGAGTGTTCTTTTAAATGATCTGACTATAGATTGCAGAAAGTGTAGATATTGGTAAATCTACTACATACAGCTGATTTCACGAGCGCTCGATGGCGTCGTTGCGCGTGTCATTCTAACCGAACACGTAGGTTAAGCTACGTCGACCGCAGCCTGTCTATAGATGGGTTGAAGGGAGACCCGTGATCCCTACAGTGGGTAAGTAACACAGTACATGAGTAAGGGTTGATGTGATAGCTGATCTCATATTAATGAAAAAGGTTAAGGAATCTATCGACAACCATAATTCAGTATCTATTTTTCGACATAACTAAAATGTTCTGAGTGGACCTAATGAGTGGACCATGATGTACTTTTGCAAAAATGTGTCAAGTACGGCATACGAAGTCCTACACTATAATGGATTAAATGCTATCTGTCGAAAATAATACAATTCACTGAAATAAAACGTGTTAATATGAGAAATGAATGTGTCAGATATATGGATCTACTTATAGATGCAATACCTATGGATGACTCAAGGCAGCGCTGCTCAACTAAATACTAGGTAGTCCTGATTGCTGTTGATATAACAGTAGTGGTCACAGAAAAAAAAACGATGTACAAAAAGAGTTATTTAAAACCTAATACACACCGTTAAAAATTGGCTACATTCAAATAATTTACACACTAATGTAACAAAAACAAAATATATGAACTTTGGCGATTAGGAAATAAAATTAATTTAATAGTAATATGTGAAGGGAAACAGATAGCAAAAAGTTCATTTGTGGTTTCATGATTGACCAGAATTGCAACTTAAAACCACATATAAGTCATGTTTGTACAAAAATTATTAATAGGTTTGTATTTGCATTATATAGACTCAGGCGAATTTTTACTTAAAAAAAACAGCTCTCACTGCATAACACGCTTATATTGCGTCACTGCTTCAATACGAGTTGTTACTTTGGGGAACCTCTGCTCCTCTCTAATATATGTATATCTTCCAGGCAGGTTTCTTTGTCAAGGAACATCATCAAACCTTTGGAAGTATATGTAATTCTGTAGTTAAAAGAGAGATCCTACGACAATTATTACAAATAAATGTAAAAGTGGATAATGTAAGAAAATCTTTTACAATTAAAATATTTATCAATATTCAATAAAAGCCTAAGACAACTTCCTTTAATCCGGTAATTGGAAGTTTTATTTTCTTTCACGTAATTTAAAATTTCTGTAGTGAAGTTGGTTATTTTTAACATTTACATATTACAATCTGACAAAGTATATGAAACATTTCCACCTGCCATAAGTATAAAAAATAATTATTTTATTTATTTTTATAACTTCACGCTAAATCCCTTGCGAAGTAGGCAGAGAGAACTGAGCGTCACATGACTCGATCCTTACAGACCTCACTCGCTTCTTTAGTGTTCATTGCTCTTCTCATGCACGCTCGCCGGTTTCTAAGGCTCCTGATATCCGCTTCTGATAAAACACGATCAATTTGGTCATGGTAGGCAAGTCTTGACCTTCCTCGGCTCCTATATCCTTCTACTTTCGCGTTGTGTATCTGTTTCGTAATTCTTTTCTCCTGCATTCTTTCTACATGTACGAACCAACGGAGCATGTCATAAGAAATAATGTTAGTCAAATATCATTTTTTGAATGTATTCTTTTATACAACTTCAGGAGGCATAAAGGAAACAGCCCGCCTGATGTAAAGTTGTTACCGTAGCCTTATGAACGCTTGCAATACATTAAGTATCACTCGCGCGATGTCACCTCTGCTGCTAATACAGCAACTTCTTAGAAGCTTACTGGTGACGCCACGCACATGCAGTAACACAATATCCATAGGAGTTGTTATTTGGGTGCGGTTTTTTGCGAGACAGGCTGCTTTGATGCGCCCTACCTCTCTTAGAAACACCCACCTAAACAAACAGACATGTTCATGCACGCTAATGTTTGTCCTATGTGGGAATCGAACCCACGGTGTTTTAACGTTTTGCGTTATTAAGTACGCCACCGAGCTCGTCAAATGTATAAAATCGTTAATACAACATGTTTCCTGCAAATGTACATCCGGATACATAAATGAAAACCAGAAATATTTATTCCACAAGTCAAGAAACAAGCATACGGCCCACCTGATGGTAAGCTATTACATGGACGTATAGTACCTGTGGACGTCTGCAATACTAGGGGTGTCACTCATATGTTGCCGACTCTGTAAAAACCTCTTCGCGCCTTTCTTGAACCCCATGCTATAGCCATTTGAGGAAACCTAGGCTGGTAGTTAGTTCATTATACGACTTCAGAGCTCTCGGGTAAAAACTTCTCTGGAACCATACAATTCGCGATTCGTTGCTGTACCGGCGTGTGAGGGAGAATTCCCCACCATCGGCCATCAGTATGGTTTTAAAAATAAGCTGTCGATATCATATTGAACAATTTTTCAACAATCGATAGAATACACAAAGGGAGACGAAATCTCTTCTTAAACTTAATGGCTAATAATAAAATAAGACTTACCTCTTTTTTTCAAGTTTATTTAGTACGTCCTTTCAAGGTAGCCATATGTATGTATGCTTCGTAAATTCTTGCCTTGTAGTGAGATAAAGACATAAAATCCAAAACATTAGAATTTATTCTTCGAATTTCTCGTGTTTGTACACATAACTGAAATACAATACCATAATGTAACCTAAAAGGATCTTGCACTTTACCTGCGCCATTCTCCTCAAATAATGGGACCATCAAAATGTTTAATTAGAGTTAGGTCTTCGTAGCTGCGTAATTCAGTCGTAAATTAAACGTGTAGAAACTCCGACGATATCAAATTGATACTAGTAAAGCTAATTGCTTCAATTTCTTTCCTTAACGACTTGCAGACATCGCCCTCATAAAGAACAACGCGAAAGTTGGCGCCGACATAGCTGTCGAATTTAAAAAGCTGAGCAATGCAGACAATTTTAATATCGAATTCCTAAAGGGCGCAGCTGGAAGGCCCGACACAGATAAACACCTTTCTGGGGAGGATGTCTTAGTAATTGGAGGAGCTAATGTGGATAAGACCTATAGAGTAACAGAAAAACATGTTAAGGTAAGTGTTGCATGTTACTGTCTGTACATATATTATTTTATTTTTAAATCCTTACTTTACTTACGAAATGATTGTGTATTTTTTCAGTAATTCTCATAAGTCGGTAAATGGATTCATCATAAAAGTAAAACACAGGATATATTTTAAATTTCTTTGCAAGTTATCGTGGAATAAGAATACGAATATTTCATTAAAAAAAATATGTTTTGTGTAATCAAACCTATGCTCTTTGCGCTTTGCAATATTCACATCAGAGTTATTGTCTATGTTAGACTTAATGTAAACTTTCAAGGGGATGTCTGCAAAGCTTATTGCTGCTTTAAAATTGAATTAACAGGTACTATAGTAGCAATTACATACTTATAACATTGAATAAAAGATATACATTTTTAACAAACTCTTTATTTAATGCATTTATTATGATAATATTAGCTCTCAGTCGCCTAGTGCGTACCTTCGGAAAGTTGTAACAACTCTACGATAGTAACAAACATACAACAATGAACACATAAAACGAATATTTGACAGTGGAGGATTCAAAAGATTACGTACAATGTAACACCTGTAGTAAATTTAAACGTTTGAGTTAAAATGCTCATTTCGTGTACATTTATTGGTAATATTCTGCGATACAGAATAATATTCGCGCGCTACCTGATCTATTTGAATATGTATAGAGGGCACAAGAGCATGAAAGCTTCATGCAAACATGCGGCAACACACGCAAACCAACTCGGGTGCCACGCTGTTCAGAGCTTTATCCGTTTGTTGGGTGATAGACTTCCACTCATTTTCATTGACTAATTTTGCATAATATTTACAAATAGACAGAGTGTCTTAAACAGAATCACATGTTAGTAGCCGGTGATTATACTATAAGTATCCCATTTCAAGCCTACATTGCATTGTTTGATGTTCATTTACAATTTGACTTGTGTTTTCTCTTTGTCTTCCGGCTATCTCATTCTATTTTGTAATCATGCTATTTAAATTTATTTATCGTTTTACTTTTACAAGAACGTTGATTGTTTCAGCAAATTTCGAATAATGGTGCTGTAAAGAAGGCAGATGTTGTTTGAGTCTTTATTATTTGATTTGTTCTTCTTCTTGGAAAGCAATAAATTTCTATGTCTTCTAAATGGCCCTTCATATACATAATATATTTTATGTCTTTTAATACGAGACGAAAGAAAACATATTATTTCAAGTCCGATCTTTAAATTTTAGAATACGGCTTTTACTTTCCGAAGTCCTTGAATCTGACAGTCATACCTTAGTCTCCCGTTTTCTAAGTTACCTTCGTTCTGGGATCATTTCGTCTGTCGGCATGCATTTTTACAAGTTTCAAGAATGAAATGATTCTTATTCATAAGCTAACAAGCATAGTGAACTTGGAACTTTTATATTTGGTGTATGGAGGGTGTTGGGTCCAGAAAAAGGGCATAGGCTATGTAATATCATGATAAAAGGTTCTCGTGGTAATAAATACCGTGGGCAGAAGCAAGTAGGCCAAATAAAATAATCGCGAAATATTAGAAAATAACAGCTGTACTACGGGTCATATCGTAAGAGCGGCATGTGTTTTTTTTTCATAGTGCGCTTTTGAGATAGGCGTCGATGACGTGAGTATGTGGTGTTTATTTTTAGAATAAAATACCGTTTTATTATCTTCGTTATCTCTTAAGTTGCAGGAAATAAGTATTTGAACTCAGACGTTTTATTTTGAACAAAATAAAATAATTACATTAAGACATCAATGACATAAAGGACCCGTGCGGGGGCCTAAGAACAACAAATTTATAGTAGGATGATCAGTTTGGAAGGTGTAGGCAGCACATTAGAGACGAGGTTCGTATTCCATTTATTTTATATCGATTAGTTTACAATAAACATAACGTCAGTTATACGATTTTATAAGCCAAGGCACATGTTATTAACCGTTTTTTGGAAGAAATGCAGGATTTAGATTGGATCCTAGCTACAAATTATTCAACTTTCCGAATATAGGTACAAATTTTAATAAGATTGGTACATTCATGTGACAACAATATTAAAAAACTATGTTTCTGCATAAATTCACAAAATATTATACCTACTCTAAGCGAACATAACTTCATACTCATCATTACAATATGTCTATAAAGTTACGTCGTAATAAGTACAAATATGTAGGTAGGTATTCAAACATTGGGTAGATCGTACAGGTATGTAAAGAAGAGCTTTAGGGCGCGGCGCTGGGAGCTTCCGCGCTCAACAGCGCCGACAGCCCACCGGCTGGAACGACGCCTCACACGCATGGCTAGCTTTATTCTTAATTTGACACAGCCATTATTTCACCTACATTCTTTTCTCGTTGCGTTATAAAATATATTGGACACAATCTACATCCATGGCGCAATCACTATTTAGCATCTATTACGTCTGTTCTCTGCCAGTTTTAATCATAAATTCGTACGAAAAATTTTAAATTCCTCTGCCGTGAACAAAAATTTTATTAATGTAGTCATTCGCTTTATATTTGTTTACAAGCATATAACTGTAGGCACTACGTCTTTTAAGCTCATATCAGTACTATTTTTGTCAATCTGTCCATGCACATTACTCGCATTCTACACAAGTACAAATTATGATAATATTTACATTTTACTACAACGTTGGATAAGTTTGCTAATACTCTTTTGTCTGTCCGATACGTGTTGTATACAAATGTGTATGTTTAAGTCATTAATAACACCGAATTTAGAGCCATCATAATTCTTGAACGATGTTAAAGCTTATATTGATTAAGGGTTTATTAAAAACAGAATAAAGCAATGTTATTTGCATTTAAACTGTTCAAGTGTGATTATTTACAGAGAAAATGCAGCCGTTTTTATTTCTCCATTAGCACATAGTAAAACAGTATAAAACTAATTAACTTCGTTCAAATAATATTGCATTACGTTTGACTTTAGTTTCGGTGAAATAATCGCCTTAATTCTTACTTCTCCCATACTTGTACAAAATTGTAAAACAGATCATAAAAAGTTTCGGTTTTGATATTGGGAATTTTTTGGTTTTGGTTTTGATTTTGATATTCGAAATACGTAGAACAATATATAATATGTACATGTACGGGAGGCTTCTAAAATATTGATGTTAACCAGAACAACATTAAGTTGTGTATTAAAGCAATGTGTATTGTTCTAGTCTATGATTATGAATACTGGTCAGGATATTCGTGCATAACATTAAAATATAAAGTAAGTACGGTATACATGTACAATAATTAAACTAAGGTAACTATTAACGAAATTCGATCATATCACGAAATTATAAATACAATTTCGTAGTACTTTCTATGTAGATTGGTGCTTATGTTGTACGGAGACGAACATTATTAAAGTCTTGAAATTAGTAGACAAGAGCAGCGTGGTCTCTAGTCTATGCAGCGCATGGGTATAAATCTGTCCCCCTCTCGGTCATCCCCATCCCTGTTGGGTAGGCTGTATAGACACAGCAGACCCATTATATCTTAGGTAGAAATGGCGCTGCATAAAAAATGAGAATCTTACATACAATTGGTAGGCTCATTAAACTATTGGTATACAATCAAGAGCTAATCGGACTTACTGCTAACTCAATACAGTCATCATTCCTTAGAACATTTTGCTCTATTACTTTTACTTGCAGCGATCGTGACTTCACAGACTTTGTTTTGTCACCTTGGTGGTCGTCGCAGCATGAACAGCGTCACTTGCCTGTGCCTGTGTCCATTACAAATCGCCCACTTGGTCTACATTGACTGTACCGTTTCCCTGTATAGCATTAAAACGAATATATAACCACTATTTATAACGAAATATTAAACTGCCAAGCGTAGGAACTAAACACAAGCTTTGCTCGTGGGATTCATCTCGTCTAATTTAATACACGCTACACTTGTCGTCCGTTACACGTTCATCTCACAGGTTCATTAAAACTCACTGATTTACGTCGTTGCAACAGTTTCGACTTGACTACCACTATGAACATAACATACAATATAGTCACACCGAATCGGTTCGGTAATCGCAATTGACTTTGGCGATAGGAACTCGCACGGTGGTAGAGCTAGGTGCGGTGACGTCAGGTCGCAGTCATGGGTCACGACCAGCTTACAGCTCGAATTCGGAGCGGGTGTGACGACGGTGGTCGAGCCGCACGCGGGCGCCCGCACGCCTCACGCACACTGGCGCGGTACGCATCGGCGGCAAATCCAAGTCGCATCCGGCGGTCGGGAAGGACCGCCATCGCCGCCCGAACAACCGCTCCAGGTAACATCTTAGTCAGATCCTGGTCGCTGCGCTGTCCGCCGCCAGTGGCCGGTATTCACCGCGCGCTAATTCGCGCATCTCACAATTGTTATTGCCGTTCACTGTTTTGGGGCCGAGTGGCTCGTCGTGTATGCTTCGCCGCGGGCATGGGTCCGAGGCTCGTCCCAGCAGAGCTTCACGCTCGCCAGCTCTCTCGGGGCTTCCACCGTGTGCCCTCACACCACCGTTTGCATTCACCGCATTCACGATCACTGTTTGCGAAAGCGGTCCTCCATGAATGGGACTACCATCTAAAAGCTCGCCTGCCCCGAGTTCACTTCGTAATATTCTAATTTTTTGAATCATTTCCTTTATTTCGTAACGTAGAATTCCAAGGAAGCACAATTTTAAAAATGCTATGACGCAATATCCTAGTACAAATAACGCGTCTGCTGTTCGGCGAAGCCACATAAGCAAACGTTCTGCACACGCAGCAGTATGAGGTGCGCAGTGCACGGGCGTGAACGGCGCTGGTGACGACACTGACGTGGTGGCGAGCAAGGTAGGCGTCACGGCAGGCGTATGTGCGGGTATTCGACAGCAACTTGGAGGCAGCGTGGTTCGATTGAATGCCGCGTAGTCAGCGGGACCGGTTACGCCACAACAACGTTGTTCTCTCTGAAGGCGGTCCCAAGCCTCTGAGAAATCCACATCTGTGTCGTAGTCCTTCGCAAGTCGGATTCGTAGTTGCGGGCGCAATTCTCGACAAACTCTTTCAAATCGAAACGCCCAATAGACTCCAATGGCAGCGTCTCCTACTAGCAGTGCCAATAAGGCCAGCCAATAGGCATTCAGCATGCGCTCAGATAGGCGTAAAGCGGCTAGACACCCGAGCAGTTGAAGCAGACCAGCCTGAGCAGGGAGTGCCGCGTACCCGTAGAGGAAGCCAGGTTGGGCCGCTCCGAGTCCGGGTACCAATGCTCGTCTGTAGTCAGCAAGCGCGCGGCCCGCCGCCGCGCAGAACGCTAGCGCCCCCAGCAGCAGCGCGCCGTTGCACGCGTAAATCCAGATGCGGTAATAGCGCATTGCGCGATGCGCGGCGGGATGCGCGGGGCGCGCGGGCGGCGGCAGCGTCATGGTGGCGGGCGCCGCGTCATGGCGCCGCCCGCGCCCGCGCCGCCGCCACGCGCCGCGCCCCACGCCTCTGAAACATACAAAACACGCTCTGAAAGAACTGATAGTGTCAGTTAAAAGAGTATTGAAACTTTGCAGAAAAGCAAAGTACTTAAAGTTACGGTAGTATAATTTCGCATTTAATTATATTCATTTACTCGCCATGCAGCATTTATTTATATTGTTCTTAAATTGGTAGTGATTAATAAAACCTCCATGTTAAGCATTTACACTTACACTGGAGCACCCTTACTATTTACTACCTCGAAAGTAATATTATAATAAATATTACTTTCGATGATATAGAAAATAATAATAATCTAATTGTCTCGAAAACACTGGCAATCAGTTTTTTCTAATATGGGGAAAATTGGAAAATATCGACGGTCAGCTAACTGCTGTTCTACGGTCTACTACCATAGACTCTTTATTGCTATTGATTGGTTTAAGATGATATTGATAATTACGAGGAGTACCATCTGATAAAATAATAAAATGCACTCATGTATCCACGGCGGCTTTATTGATACTAAATTAATTAAGTATTTTACGCCAATGGGTCGCACGCATAATGCCTACGTAATTGCACAATGTTGAGCTATAGCTCGTACATGCAATTTGCATGTTAGATAACTGGTCAAAGTAGAGTCCTTGATTGTTTCTAAAACTGGTAATTTTAAAGTCAAGCCTGCTTGTCAAAATTGATATGAAAAATAATAATGATGCCGCTAGTGATTTATATCATAATACAGCACAGAACTTTTGATTCGTTTTCATGCGCCTTGCTCTTGTTGGTGTCGTAGTTTCGGATCTTGTTCGTAAGGTAGTTGTTGTCTCCGCTCATAATCTACGTCTTCATCATGCACCGGCAACAGTGACCACTTAATAATAGGTCGCTTCATAAACCCATTTTTTGTTTTTAATGCTACGATATGAATGATATTGTCTGATCTAGGATGTAATATCATCACTCTACCGTATTCCGGCGGTAAATTGCCGTCGTGGATGAGAACAATATCGTTGACCTTGATATTGTTTCGAGCTTGTCGCCATTTACTTCTAGCTGATAGTTGCGTCAAGTACTCTGACCGCCATCTCTTCCACATATCTGCTGTGATAAATGCCACCTAGTCCTAAGATCTGTTTCAGATTCAAACAACGTTAGTGCAGGCCCTACGGTTAAAAAATGATATGGTATTAAAAAGTCTTAATCTTCGGCATCTTCTGATAAGGGACAGACAGGTCGCGAATTAAGGCAACCATGAATATGCGCCAAGGCTGTTTGTTCTTCAAAGGTAAGCTTCTGCTTCCCAAGTACTCTTTTCAGATGAAATTTAAAATTTTTGACTGCAGCCTCCCCATAAACCATCAGCTGACGGCCATGACGGCGCATTAAAATGCCAATTGATTTCTGATATTTCCATCTTAAAATCGTCGTTGAAATTTTATAACAGCTCTTGATATTCCTGATGTATTACTTTGTTTGCTCCAATGAAATTTCGACCATTGCCACTATAAATGTGATCAGTTTTCCCTCTTCATGCCATCATTAATGATGATGTGGTTAAGTCGGTCACAACCTCCAGGTGCACCCCTTTAGTTGTCATGCAGATGAAGACTGCTACATAATGCCTTTCGTAGTTTTGACTCCACGACCTTTGTTGACCTTGAGGAAAATATGACCGCCCAGATCTAGGGCTACTTGGGTAAACGGGCGACTGGCGTTCGCTCTTGCTTTTGTTAATTCTCCCATGATCTGATATTGTTTTAATGGATTTTGCTTTCTACAGGTTACACAGCGATAAAGTTGCTTTTTACTAGCTCTATTGCTACCATCCAGTATTTTTTTCTGATATTGGCCTGAGTGAACCTTGCTCTTCCATGAAAAGTAAGTTGATGTAAATGCTATATTATCAATTCTGTAAAGCGATCGCTGTGCGGCAAGATGATTGGATGCTGCATCTCGAAACTGACATGCGCATGCTTTAATTCTCCACACACACACGTAGAATATCTTCTTTGTTCAAAAAGGAATTAAGATTTAATAGCTTGCTTTTTGAAGGTAACCTGCTTTTTTCTTGTGCTCATTACAACTTATTTCTTCCGCGAAATTTTCCTGCTGAATTTGCTTATATTTTTTAAATAGAATGATGTTCTCTCTCTGTCTCTCTCTCAGAAATTCTGTAATTATATTATCATCAGCTTGCTGCATGGCGATATTCACTTGCTTTGACTTCTTGATTTATTTATTTGTTTCATAAATTGGACGCTCCTTTTCATGAGGAGCATTATAGATAGCCATGTAGGCCCTTGCCACCACAATTGATGATTCTGTAACTAAGATGCTGAAAAACCGCGACTTGCACAGTTTGCCGTGTTTTATTTATTTATTTATTATTACAATTGCGTGCCAGTTTACAGAGTTAATTTTACAAACTCCAACATACTAGCAGGCCATACAATATAGTCAAGTGGTACATTATCATTGTACTAATTTCATACTGTTGTTGCAAGGCAGAAAAAAAAATTTGATTAACATTAACAAAATTTTTTGACCTGATTTGACGTAACGCCAACACTCTGCAGGCATTAATTACATCACAAATTTTCTTAACTCTATTTGCGATAAAGGTTGTCGATCTCCCTAGATCCCCATCGCAGCCAACCCAATACTGCAGTAGAGTCCACCCATCCATAACTTTTGATTCTGTATTTTTTAAACCTCTGCCATCAATTTTGATAATAACAACGCTCTACATAATTCCAGCCTTGGTAACGTGATATTTTTGCTTGTTGGTACTAATCTCGCTTTCCCGGCTACTAAAACTACTGATTATTTGTTTTGATTATTAATTTTACAATAAATCACGCTAGAGAATGATTTTGTTGACGAATCACAAAAGCCATCTAATTAAATCAAATAATTTTGTTTTGTATTTAACCACATTTGTATGCTAAATCGGTTGTGTTTTTGATATCTTCTGCAATTTGTAGCCACTCATTGGTACCAGTTTCCGATTAAATATCATCCCATAGAATTTTCAGTAACCATATTTTTTGGAATAAAATCTTCAGTTTGGTAGTGATTGGAGTGACCCAGCCTAAAGGGTCATATAGTTTGGAGATAACTGATAACAAGGATCGTTTTGTCACCGGTGTAGTGAGTACATCTGCTTTAAATTGAAGCAGAAACGTGTCTTCTAATGGATTCCAACTATGTCCCAATGTTCCAAAAACAGTCCACTGAGAGTAATTACCCCGAAATACCGAGACTCCATTTGGGGTGTGTCCTTATTCCTATGTGATACGCTCCCCGACTTGGTTTAATGCTTTTTTTTTAATCATGATAAACCCTTTCATATTTCGCAAATGTATTTTCATATTCCTGATTTGATCCCTCTAATTCACTATCCAGTTCCCAATATAGGGAATCAATAACCGAACAACGTGACTGCAAATTGTCCAGTATGTTGCCGAACTCCCATTGCTCTGATACCAAATCTAAATTAATACTCTCAACTGTTCGCTTAAACGCACGAAAATTACTAGCTTGTTTCTGTAATATATCCTGCATTGTGTTGTCTGTACCTTTAATAAACTGACCCATTTGCTGATTGTTGCCTGGCGCCGCAAGGGATGATGTTTGCTGCGCGACGACTGCATGGCCGAATGCGTTGCCGGTTTTATTATTGTTGTAGATGGTCTGCTATCTTCTTTGCCATAGTTTAATAAAACCGCACGGATGTTTTCGTATCTCTCTTTCACTATTTCATACCGATTGTTGGAAAAATATGAATGGGACGAAATTCCCTTACCAGTAACCTTCAATTATATTTAAATGGCGTTTGATGTAGTTAGCATATTTCCTATCTGCGCCGTCATTCTTAAAATTCATGTACAGCTGCTCGATTGCTGTACTGAGCTGATGTTGTGTTGCATGTAGATCATCAGTGCTGCCAATGATGATGATAATGATAAAAATGTATGGATCTTACTTGAAAGTTCGATATCTAGATTTCAGTGAGTGACGAGTCGTTGATATATGATACTCGTGATGATTGATGATAACACTAATGATGATGATGATTGATAATCTAGATAGTTCTTGATAAAAGTTTTCACACTTCATTTGCTAGTTTACTTCACATATAACAAAAAGTCACGTTGCAAAGTCACGTTACACAAAGTCACACACAAGGTCCGAGTCTTCACCTAATTTCACTCGAAAAAAATGATCCGGCTCGAAGGAAAGGATGTACGGTCTACTACTATACACTCTTTTATGCTATTGATTGATTTAAGATAATATTGATAATTACCAACTGATAATATATAAAAAAATAATAAATAATAATAATAAAAATAATAAATGCACACTTGATTCCGCGGCGGCTTTCTTAATACTAAATTAATTACGTATTTTACGACAATAAGACGCGCGCATAATGCCTAAGTTATCATGTTGCACAATGTAGAGCTCGTACAGCTGTTAATCCCTAAATTACGATGAAACTCAATATTAATACATAATTTTTAAAGCCAATGCCTAAAGTTATACGGCATATATCAGAGCTTTGTTAACTCCACCCGTCGCAGGGAGGTCGCTTATATACGAATACACATGTAATGATACTTTCGGTTTCTCATTATTTATTGTCATTGGATTCTCGAACAAAACAAAAGTCAAATAAAGCCTTTGGCGATTGAAATGGTATACGAGGGCTAAAGGCTAGAAGATTAAAAGATTTTTAACACGGTATTCATTATTTTGTTACGAATTCAGTTACATAAGAAATAAGGTCCCATCATACCTATAGTAAGACTATTTTGTTACACTGCATTAGACATTATTATTTAATGTTACCTACAAGCATTGCAGATAATACACAGCAAATTTGTTTTCAACTATTATTTTTAATTCATGCCTAGGATGAATAACTAAAATATATTTTTAATATGCTTGTGAAAAGATATAAAAGATGTCAACTAACATAAATGATACTAGGGAATTATAACCTGAACATTAATACGAGTACTCATGACTCATGAATGAATAACCTAAAACACAAACATAAAACAAAGATAAAGATTTAGAAAACAGAGAGCATAGAGATATTTCATAGGCAGACCTACTGAGTCACGACCTCCAGTTTACAAACGACTACAGTCAGAAAAAAAATCCCTGGAAAATTGTTGTGGTCCTACAAATGTACTATAAAATTGTTCCATTAATCTGATTTTATGAACATACTCCTCAGTATATGTTCTTATATAAATTTAGAATAGATTTGATAAAGATTTAATGAGAAACATTAATGTTTTGAAATAAACATGGACACAAGTTTAGGGAAGTCAATTTCAATGAAATCAGTTATTTTATTAGGCAATAGTTTTTATCACTTGTTTCATTGAAACTTCAACGATGGAACAATTTATCTTCTACTATTACTAACAGTAAACATTCTTTCTTAATTTAAGCAACTGAAAATATAATTCAGCTTTGACTTCCAATTTGATTTAATGATTATATTAAATCTATTATAAAGGATCGATATTGGCACTGTTCTTAAATTAGTTATTCAACATTTTATCAAAGGACAGGCTTTTCAATTATTCACTTTATTATAAATAAAAATATAATTATTGAGACAATTGTAGGACAGTTTTATTTTGTTTTTTAGGAAATCATATTGAAAAATTTGAATTAAATTATATTCAAACGCTCGTAGTCGGAGACCCTATTGAGATTACATTCAGTTTCAGATACAAGTCGTTAGCTGTAATCCTTCACATATAAACGTATAATGGAATCAACATATACATAGAGACTATGCAGGGATATTAATATAAAATTGCTCTTACAAACATAACTCCTTAATAAAATGTAATAATAGGACGTGTTAGTAACAGCTATAATCAAAACAGGCAAACGTTCATGGACAGATAAAACGGTACATATGCCTCGACAATATGGTACTAAATCCTCACAGGGCTGTGACGCTTACATATGAAATATTATAAACATTTTGTAGCACCAGGCCGCATGACATAGGCTAATACTAGTATTTTAATACAATGCAAGATCATTGTATCCAGGATTAATTTACCCAACAGCAACAAGTTAATGTTTTCCAAGCATACCTTATAATATCTAATTGTTGTTGGCATATCACATTAGAATGATGATGAGTACAAACGCAAACAAGTCTTAGATTTTACAATTTATTTTAAATAACTTGATTCATAAAACATATCCTACAGCCTACACGTCTAGATTGTCTAGACAACATTTGCATGAGTGAAAATATTGACATCTGCTATTCTATACTGGTCCACGTTTAATAATCTGTTGTTAATCTGAACTAAAAGCAAATGTAACAATTTCGTGTTCCAAATGTAATTTCTGTTAATACAAAATTTCTCATTGAGAAAAAGAAATTAGAATTTGTTACCAATACAGTGTTTCATAGAATTACAGTGGACTCACTCCAATACGGTAAACTTAGCTCCGCCGCATATGCAATTAGGAGAATCAGACAATTGACGGACGTGGCTACTACGTGCTTAGTCTATTCCAGTTATTTTCACAGCAGTATGTCCTATGGTATATATGTAGGAACGGTGACTGATATTAAATCAGTTTTTATCTTGCAAAAAAGCCATCCGCTCTGTTTATAACATAAGTTTCAGAGAATCACTCAGATAACTGTTCAAAGAAGTAAATATTCTCAATGTTACTCAGTATGTTTATGAAAACATAATGTACGCTCGCAATAACAAAGTTTTCAAACATTAGTGAAAATCTTAGAATCAGAAATAAGTTACATGTGCTGATACATCGGCTTGCTAGATCTTTTCATGTAAAGTGTATTCATTTCCATAATAAATTGCCTGAAACAGTTCTGTCCTTTTCTGGCAATGTCTTCAAAAGGCACACCAAAAATACTCTTTAGAAATGCGTATAATAGAATTGATGAATAAGTAACTGACAAAGATGTCTAGAAATAACTCAGCACATGCAACCATATATCTTTAATTGTGCAACCTGACATCATTTATATTATATTAATATGTTGTTATAAATTTATTGTAATAGGTATAAAATTGGCAATTTGAAAAGAGACCTACATTAGCGATTTTCGTTCGGCATTTCTTCTTCGCTAATAGTCACTTTCGTAATACTACTAGATTAAAAACAAAAAATAATAACTAAAAAAATTGAATAAGTCGCTATAAGATTACGCAGGTCTGCAATGGTTTTCCTCGTTCAATTTTGATGATTAATTTGGATAGATTTTGGGGCGCTAATTACGGGAAAAATAGTTAAAAATTCCATCACGTCGGGACTTGATATTTAGCATTGTTTTTTTGCCAAAATTACCTAGCAAGTTATTAATTTATATTTTGTTTTAATCTTTTGTTATTGAACCATGAACACACTGAATGGTTGCAGTAGACAATAATGAAAAAGTTCTTACAAATAAATTAGTTAAATATAAATTAATTGGCATCATTATAAAAAAATAGTGGATTTTTAAGTCATTTGCTAAAGACCTCATTTCTTGTAGACTTAAAGTTTTCTTTTAAGTATAAATTACTTAAATCGTTAGAAAAGGGTTAATGAAGGTAGTTTAATATTTAATTGACCATTTAGTTCCCCGAGAAAAAGGTTTGCTTTACACATAAAACTGGGGATGATGAAACAATTTGTGAAGGCGTTTAACAAAGAAGGAGAAGGTTTTAAATATCTACACCGAATTTTTCTATCTCTGTCTGAAGCTAAACCGAAAGATGGTATTTTCGTTGGCCCGGACATAAGAAATTTCATAAAAAAACAGCTTTAAATAAAAAATTGAGTGAAATTGAATTAGAAGCCTGGAAATGTTCGGAAGTAGTGAGACATTTTCTAGGAAACCATAAAAATCCAAATTATGAGGAAATTGTGAAGAAAATTTCGGAGAAATGGGCTATTCGATGAGCATTAAACTTCACTTCCTTAATTCGCATTTGGACTACTTTCATGATAACTTGGGAACTGTAAGTGAAGAGCAAGGTGAGAAAGATTTCAAAGACCAGTATTTGAAAGAGATGGAACGTGGCTATCACAGAAAGTGGAATAAAATAATTATGGCAGACTTATGGCTGTTTAAGCGAGATTATCCAAATCGGAATTTCAAGCGAAAATCCTACAATCGGAGCTTCAGTGAAAAAAATGCAAGATATCGCAAAAGTATTTAATATTTTAATTTATTTATGACTACCCCTTAAATGTATTTTTAATGTTTTAAAGACATGTAACTGTTTCTTAATGGTAATAAAAATACTTAGTAAAGTTGGCTGTTTCTTTCCGAATTCACACAAAGGGATTTTTCAAATGAACTGAGGGTGATAGAAATACAAAAGGGGAAAATATGAATTAAAATTTGCAGACCTGTCTTATTTTCCAAAATGTAAGACTTGTCTAAGTGCCCACGGGGATCCAATGGCAAATAAAGAATTATTATCTTTTTTATTTTATTTAACTTTTATTCCGACTATTCTACAAATCTACACTAAGTGTTGTAGAAATCATCAAAAATCAATATCATATTACCTGAGTATTATAATAATTACTCTTACGTAGGTGAAAGTGATGCTGAGGCATATGATATTATTTTATACTACCTATATATTGACTCCCAGTATACCGATGGCGAAATGCTAACATAAATATAAAGACAAATGTAGAGATTTTTGCGGTAAACTCAATTGGCTATTAATTCGTAACCTGTTCTAGGAGCTTAATCTTAGGGCACAAGTTGAGTGGAATAAATAATATATATTTTTAAAGTTTTCCTCAATAACAAACTCATGAATGAAAAGAATGTACGCACATGGTGGACGAGGATTGTATAAATTGTACGGATCGTTGCAGAGTTTGATAACACATAGACCGACCTCTTTATACACTATTACAGTAACTACAAGCACGTTACACATCTACAGTGCACTCACGGTGTATTCCATAATGTGAACGAAACTTAATACTAAAAACCAAACTAAGAAGTAGGAGCGAAGGTATCGCTCCTTTATTGGTCCTAGTTAGTAGTCCTATTCTCTATATATTTATTTTAGATTAAACTAGGGACAAATCGTGACTTATGAAGCTTTCTTTCCATCCAGCGTAGTGAAATTGGAGTATATTTAATAGCACTTACTTATTCCTTTTTCAATTCAATTTCAATATATTAATCAACCAAATAAACATATGTATACTTACAATCCGCCGCCCGTTCCGTGCGCAAGAGCCCTGGCTAGTCACAGGAGGGGCCGGGCGACCCTCAGCAGTGCGCCTACCACGCCTGTTCGAGTCCTGCACCAAGTAACAAATAAATAGTTTATATTTTACAAATATAAATAGTTAGTATTTTACAAAATTGCAAAGTTATAAAACAAAAACGAAGCAATGTCCATCAAATGAAGACGGCCAGGTCAAAACAAACAGATTAAGTCCAAAAACATGAACGTTTAATTCGCATTAAAACTGACAAGCAGTTTGTACAACATAATTGAACTCTTACCAAAGATTTCAATTATTCATGTTAATGTAATAAATACTGGGATTAATTTATTTGTAATTAATTCGTAAATAAATGAAAACTACTATACAGTCAAGACTGAAACATAAATTTAACAGTTTCATATAATATAATGTAAGCATAATTACACCACACAATATTCATTTTTGGCTTGTGGTGTTAAATTGCCTGGTCAAAAATTGATGATAACTTATTACTAGTTATAGAACTCCCGCATCAGATCCATGGAGCTCAGATTTATGGAGATTAGGCCATAGTTTATTTAAAGTGTAGTGACATTTCAATAATAACAGGAAAAATGTTCAATAAAATTTATTGCAAAATATTCTTTTGTACCTTTGTTACACAAATTTGTTTATGTTATTGGAAAATATTATTTTGAAGAAAATAATATTTTGAAATAAATTTGACATAAACAATGATCAGCTTGGCTTTTAAAAACAAAAGTCGACAACACTAGCTGCCTTGTCCCTTAAACTATTTTGATGATAATTAATAATAATAATTTCGCTATGTAATAGACACATAGCTTTGACTCACTTTGATTTACTAAAAACCTTTGCTCTTGTTTCTGATAGCCGATTACTGCAAAAACTCGAAGCATTGGGTATAAAAGGCATTACCGTGGATATTATCATATTCATCCAAAGGACAGCAATGGGTGGTTATTAAAAAAATAATAAAAAATATATTAGTCTCTTACGTCTCCGATTTTAGAGAGAGTTAATATGATGTCTCGAAGGGAGGTATTTTTGATCCAATGCTAATGCTACTTTGCTGGTTGGTGAGAAAATGAAATAAACGACGATCGGTTGTTAAAATTGGAATAATCAGTATGTACGTCTAGCTTATATTTATAAAAAAAGAACAATGTTTGCGTAAAAGTACATTAACAAACGAAAAGTAAGATGAATAAAATGAATAACTAATGTGTATGGGCATCTTTTTGAGAGGTGAGGTGTGCAAGATAGGCACCGTGTCGCCACTACGGAGATTATAAATATATCCTTGCTTCATCACTAATCGCTTCGCTAGTCCACCGTATGTTTTCGAAGACAGTGAAAGTGTCGCAGAACGCTGCGCTGGGCTGGTTTGGAAGATGCAATGCGACTTAGCTGCAACCAGCACTTTTCAGCGCTTATCGTTATATTTTATTACATATCATAGATAATGCTGCTACGCTACTCTATATAATTAGGTTAATAAATCATAAATATATTTTTGCAGGTAACATATAGATCTATAATTGTAATATCAAATAAATAATTCAATAATTAAGCATAAAATAATTGTCTAAATTCATAATTTTGTCAATATTTTTTTTTACTGATTTATTAATAGCAAGAAACAAATAATTAACTTCGACAAATCATAGTTGCTTTTAAAATATTAAGTTAACTGACAAGACATGAGACTCCAACCTGATTGTGATAGCTTTGTACACCATGTTTTATGCAAATAAAGATTATTATAACTATTAATTAAATTCTTTTTGGGTGTATTTAGCTACGCCTCTTCCTCTATGCCATCATTTTTTAATTTCCAGCCTGAGAGTAATATACTAAAAAACTATACCTGCTGAAACGTTAAACCTACACCTTCTTACTTTTTAGGGTTCTGTTCCACAATGGTAAAACAGGAACCCGCCTTTGGCCGTCTGTTCGTATATCCGTTTGTCACAGTAACATATCTCAGCAACTACTAATCTATAGGTATATTAATAAAAATAGAGTTCCTGACTCATCAACGCCCAGGCCGCACTCCTGAACCTATAAGGCATAGAGGATACTTTTGTAATGCTCATGAGAGATAAGAAAGGATTTTTTAAAATTCAACCCTAAAGGGGGTAAAAAACCCTAACGTGACTTGAAAGTGTTAGAATACTCAAAAAGTAATTTCAGCGTTTTTAAAATTTCATCCTTAGGGGGTGAAAAGAGGATTGACAAGACGATAATCTACATCAATAAATCTATATTAATAAAAATGGAGTTTCTGACTAATTCACTAACTCATCGGGAAGTTCCTTTTGTAATATTAGACATAAGAAAGGATTTTTTGAAATTCATAAAAAAAAGACAGATATCAGTGACAGAGTCAGTGATTTGAAACTTTTATGTTTTTAAAATAGGCAATATTGCATATAAAGAGGTGCTTTGGTGCATACAGTCAGTATCAAGTAGTTAATGAAAACCGAACAAATCGTGACATATCTTCTTTTACTACACAAATAAGGATATTTGGTACTTTTACTAACTATTGAATGCTGACTGTACTTAAAAATAAGAAGTAAAATAAAAATAAGTAAAACTGCCGAAAGTCCAAAATCTATTCGTGCGAAGCCGAGGGAAAAAGCTAAGTAAGTGTACGGAACTCTCGATACACTAGTCCAAATCGTACTTGCATATTAAACGTTTAAGTGTTTTTTTTTTATTTTATGTCATTATTGTCACTGTATTTCCAATCATTTTGCTGTTTTTTTTTTTATTTTGATAAAATTAGTAGGCATATAGTATGCTCACGATGAGCTTGCGCGTATACAAAACTGTAATTATAATTTTACCCTTGTTTATCTTCTATTGATCAAGTATATTAAGGCGACACATCGAAAAATTAGACCAACTTTCATCGAATAGTATAGGCTAATGACTAAACTGACGGATCTAAGATTTTAATATAAATAACTTCATTTCTTTATCTTGAATTTGCTTGCTCAAATACGCGATTGTGTAAAATTGATTCGATAATAATTACTTTCGAAAACACCTCCTGAAATTCATTATTTTTGAAATTACAACGAAGTTGTTCTGTTTATACGCTTCAAAATTACTTAAATCTATTAGTAATATCTATGTTTATAATATGGTTGCTGCATATTTTGATAAGTGAAACATGAAATTTTTTAAAAATATTTTAAGTTTCTGACAATTTCTAAGCGATCACATTCGTCTTGGGTGCTACGTGTTTTCGACCTTATTGTGCGGTAATGAGGATTATAAACGCGTTGACTAACTACATCCAGCCAGTCCGGCTGCAGCCGCTTCGAGTTGAGACCTATGTCGACTGTCTGCTCGAGCTCGCTCCATTTACATCGCGACACCGAAGTTTTTATAATTAATAGTTGTAAATATTCAATATTATATTTTTTTTAATTATTATATTCATTAAACATATTATAATAACATTGTGTAGACATATTTCTAGTTTTTAGAACAGTTCCTAGGTATGGTTGGCCCAAGCTATTTAATTCCTCTTCAAACTTTTTTTTAATTTTGCTTACTTAATAACTCTATATAAAACAAATAAGAAAAATAAGAGTTATTTTTTGCAGGAATAAACAGTAACATTTGATAATTGGTATACATTATCCACAGGCTGACCGCGTACCTATATAGGACGTCAAACTCCTATTATGTCCATTATAATCTGACCGAACTCCGACTTAGAAGTTGTACGTCGGTGGAGGTCAGGTTACGTTGGAAATTTATACCAATAAGGTTCGCGCTCTCAGCACATAGCAACCAGTGGAGACTTTTTATTTCTTTGTATTAAAATAAAAACTTATAAAATAGAATATTTTTGCTGTTTTGTTTTTTAGGAGAAACTTACTAAATAAACATATTCCACTAGAAGAATCACTACTCGATTTATATGCTATTTTAACGTAAGTGTCATACGGGACGACAAACTCATAGTAACCATTATAAGCTCACCGAACTCCGACTTAGACATTGTACGTAGGTGAAGGTTAGTTTACGTTGGAAATTTATCCAATCAGAAGATAGAAAACCAGTGGAGGTTTTTTTTTTTTTTTTTTGTATTAAAATAATTACTAGTAAAATAGTATATTTTGATAGTTTTTTAAAAAACTCGGTATGTTTCATGTTAAAGAAGCGAGCGAGGTGTGTAAGTACCGAGTCATGAGGCGCTCACGAGGGATTTAGCGTGAAGATATAGATAGATAGTATACTTATACCCATGGTACTCGTGAAAACAAATAATATTTACTATGAACCAACACTGAAAACACAAAAAATCATCTATTCTATACATTGTGGTAAGTATTGAACTATTGTACGGATTAGATTTATTTTGCAACATCAGAGATGGTCCTGGTTCTTTCTTCTTGAGAGTTTAATAAATACCAAGGAAACGTACAACAATACAAAACACAGAGTATACATAAGTAAAATACAATAAATGTCATTATACTGAAGTTAAAGTTATGAAACAGCAAGAAAATCATTTGTCACATGTTTTTTTTAAATATGAATAGATTATAAAATCTATTTGTATATATGTATATTAGGGTGTCCCTTATTTTTCAAAGTTTTTATTTTCTAACGCATATGTCTTAGTTTTGTTCATTAGCTTTTAAAACACTCGGAAATTAATTTTTAACTTATTTGGATTACGATAATCCGTGCCGAATTACATCGAAACATGTTCATACAAGTTGCGCGGCTCGCGGTATTCATTTCTTCAAATTCAAAGTCAAAATCTTTTTATTCCGTAAAAATGGCTACATTTGTTTGGAATCGTCACATTTTTTTCCCCTACCGTGCAGTTTATGACTAGGTGAGCACTGATAAAAATACTGCCAAAAAACTCAGGCATCCCTCTTTTGGTATCCAAACAAATTTACATATTTTGTTAATTATATTATAATTGGATCGACTCACTCCCAGGCATTTTTATCATTAATATAGTCAGATACTTTATAATATGCCCTGCTACACAATTTGGCTTTAATAGTAGTTTTAAATTTGTTTATTGACAAATCTCTTATATTGCTGGGAAGTTTGTTATAGAACCGTATACATTGCCCCATAAAATAATTACTTGTTTTGTGGAGACGGCTTGCATATAACACAAGATTATGCTTATATCTAGTATTTATGCTATGAGTATCACTCTTTTTACAAAATGAGTCTATGTTTTTATGGACATACAAAAGATTTTCATAGATATATTGCGATGCGACTGTTAAAATATTTATTTCTTTGAATTTTTCTCTAAGGCTCTCCCGGGGACCAAGTTTGTAGATAGCTCTTATGGCTCTCTTTTGCAATAAAAAGATGGTGTTAATATCCGCGGAGTTACCCCAAAGAAGAATTCCATATGACATAATACTATGAAAGTAGCTGAAATAAACTATTCTAGCCGTATCAATATCAGTGAGCCGTCTAATAGTTTTCACTGCATAAGCTGCAGAACTTAGTTTTCCTGATAATTTTTCAATTTGTGGGCCCCTTTGTAGTCTGGAGTCAATTGTTATACCCAAGAACACAGTTGTCTCCACAGAGGCTAAATTAGTTCCATTAACATGTACATTAGTAGCCACCTGTCTTACATTAGGTGTTGAGAACTTAATTACTTTAGTCTTTTTATCATTTAAAAGCAGATTATTAACACTAAACCAAAGAATAACTTTAGTGAGAGCATCGTTAACTTCGTCATAATTACCTAACCGTATATTAATTTTGAATGTCAGTTATTCTCGTGATTACTACGTAATGTTTTAACTTTTATAAGATGGCACTGGAATTGAGAAGCAATAAATCAAGTATTTTCTTAGTTGGAGACGTAAATTATCAAATAATAGGCGCAAAATTACAGTCTAACCGTCATGTTCTTCCTGTACTTTTTTATAAAATTCGCGAAGTTAAATTGACTGTTAGTGAAAGCGCATACCTAGTCATTCGAGAGTGTATTATATTTAGGGAAAAAGCTAGGATCCCTACCAGAGATATACCTAACTGTGTAAAATAACTTGTGAATCTTCACCAGGAGGGAGTTGCAAAAAATTTCCAAAAAAATACAAGATGTTTACAAGCGCCGTGAGGACTTTCAAAATAATTTAGATAGTTTACTCGATATAGCACACGCTGATGCTTTAGAACGGATTACAATAGAAGAAGACAAAATATTTATATAAATAATTCAGGATGTTTAGCAGGCGCACAAAAAAAAGTTAGCCGAAAAAGAAGAAAGGACCAAACAGACAAAATTAAAAGAAGAGAAAAAAAGACATGACCAAATGTGTTACGAGGAAGGAAGACTTTATCACGCCTATGTTAGTTGCAGATTTAGATAGATCTCAATTAAGCATAAGGGATTCTGTCTATATACACCGGGCTGTAGTAGAAGCACTAGATTTTAGCTGTGATGATTTACCGATAAACAAATCGTCTATCAACGCATTAGCACTCAGAGTAGAAAAGATAGAGCGGAATCTATAAAATCAGATTTTCAAAATAATATGTCTAAAATGGTGACCGTTTACTGGAATGGGAAATTGTTACCTGGTCTGGACGTGAGAAGCCCTAAAGAAGAACGCCTGCCAATTTTAATTTCAGTTAGAGAAAATGAACAACTTCTGGCTGTACCCAAACTAGAGAGCTCTTCCGGCCAGGATCAAGGTAAAGCTGTGTCAAATCGAATCAAAAATCCACCAAGTCACAAGCAGCCCTGATATCCCAATGTTCAAAAAATTTAGAGACGACTGGAAAACTATTAATCCTGCTGCTATTCAATCGTACACCGATATTGTCACACAACATTTTGGTAATACAATAATAAAAGAATTGTTGATATTTTATAATCAAGAATTACAAAAAAACATTGTACGTGACGATTATCGGGAAGTAATTGAACTATCCATTATATTCCTAGGAGGAGATAATGAGAAAAAAATTAAAATCAGACCTCCTGGATCCTGGCGATGCATCAAGCAAGGTGGATGGCTAGAGCTATTTACTCTTTAAAAATATGTTTGTTGCAATCCCAATCCAAAATTAGCGCCAAGGATAAACGAGTACTTCAAGACGTTTGTTTATTCATAGCGGTTATATATATTACGTGAAATAGCTTGAATGTAGTCTGGTGGTGAAGGCACCAAATCAAGATTTGTGCTTATTAAAGAGGCTCAAGGAATAAAAAATAATTTTATAAATTATAATTTTATCAATTTATTTAGCTACATAACGGTTAGGGTCAAAACAGCAATTTTTAAAATCTTAGTGATAATTGAATGTTAAATCTAAATATTTTCCATAAATTTATAAATCTATATCATTAGATGAAATTAATCATTATAATTTATTCTTTCGAAGGATACCCTAAAATATTGTGTTTTTTTCACATTTCGCTGATTGGATTCCAAGTGCTTGATAAATTTTTGGTAAAGGTTAAATTTACATTTAATGATCAAAATATACAATTTCTTTATCATTTAGGTACGCAATCTTTCAGTAGATACCTGAATGATATATTCGTCGATGTTAGGTATGACGCGTGAAAGTTGTGTAGATGCCGTATACCATTTTATGCACTAAAAGTTGCTAAAAGCTTGTAATAAAGTGTTTACTCTTCGTGCTCTACAAAAATAGCATTAAAGGTATAACGTAGAGGGGCTAAAGTGTGTGTTATAAGTTATAGCCCTTAACTTCTTTGTAAAGAAAAAAAATCCTGGAGGTCACATTATGTTAATGTGTTGCGAAAATTATATAAAAACTAGTAGTAATAGCGGGAATACTTTCTCTAATTCAATCTGATAATTTTATTTCTCTTATTTATTCGAAATAAAAAAATCCTGTGTTTACTCGGCGCTATCAGCCATTATGACACTCGAACATATGTGCCCGAATCAACAAATGGCCCGCTTTAGCCTCTCGATAAACAATGTTGTATTATGTAGCTGGTGTTTCATTCTTCTTAAGGGGGATACATGCCATCCAGTGGCGCCTCAAGGAATAAAATATCGTATCATAGCGTGGAAGATAAACATTATAAAGTCCTGTGTTGCGTGTGTTACAAATACAATAACGTACTTTTACGTCATTAAACCAACAATTGAAATGTTTTGCTTTCGTTGTTATAGGCATAATTGCCAAAAACGGCCTCTTTTAGCACTTTTGCTTATGACAACGATAGTGGAATATTTTGAGTGTTGGTTTAATGACGTAAAAATACTTTACTATCTTCGTAATAAATGCAACATAGGATTTCATAATGTTTATCTTCTATGCTATGATATGATTTTTTATTCAATGAACGAGACCTAAGTAAGAACAACATAGATACCGAGACATGTTAACTTGTAGAGATATAAACATAAAACGATGTCATTGATTTCTCTTTCAATAAACTTTTAAAAGTGAATACGTTTCTGTAGTTTTTTATTACTATTGTTTTCCGTCTAGCTTAAATAAATATTTTTGGTTCAGTATGTATAAAGCTAAATAATAATTAAATCAATATTTTTTATTAAATATTGATATTATAATTTTTTTTAGGTGTGACGCGACTCCGTAGCTTTTCTGTTCGTTTGCATTGACTATACGTTGACCCCAGGTTACCTATTAGGCGCTAATTTCAAATTTTACAAATCGAGCGTAGAGTGTCACTTGAGGGGCGCGGGGTGATTGGGCGGAGCCATTTTAAAGCTTCACGATCGAGGTGTCGCCTTAACGTACGTACGTACGATAATATTATTATAAGGTATATATAACCTTATAATAACATTATATTGTCTATTTTTGAAGTACAGATGTACGTATAATATGAATAAAAACTTTGTAAGTTTATGTTTACGCTCTGTAAATAATACTATTGTGTTTATAATAAATAAATAAAATAAATATTTAAAAAATATATGTAATTTCCGTTGTCCTTCCGTTGACATTCTTGAAACTAGAAAAAAATTAAGTTAATGAAGAAAATTGAATCACAAAGGGAAAGTCACACGCAGAACATTTTCTTTTTACTAAATGTTTGGAAACATTTTGAGTAGCTAGTTACTTCATGAATTACAATATCCCTCTTAAGTGTATCATAAAGCGCTATGTATGTATCCTTCGGGAGAAAATAATATTCCTAAACTATACCCTCACTAGTAATCGATGACTTTCATTCCTCAATGAACAATGAATTGCCCGCTTGAGAGCGATAAGTATAAGTTAATTGCTACTCCCAAGCAATATATGTTTCCAATGGTGATTCGAATACGCAACACAGATGCTATTAAATCCTTTTTTGTTTAGATTCATAAAGTATGTACTTCAGTCTTAGTTGTATATGTAGCTGAGGTCTTGGTCAGATATGCCCGCGTTTCAACCAAATTGGTATCTTGAATCTTAACGTTTACGTTATCTTTTTACTGTTTTCAGAGTTTTGTCGGAATTCGAACACACTTAGATATAATTGGTCCGGAGCCGCCCGTACCGGTAGCACATCGACCTTTTTAGATCCTTTGGGTGCTTCTATATCTTGTATTTAATACATACTGACTGAAGGCATATTGCATGTACCTTCAATATGCTGTTTAGTTGGGCGAGTCTATAGTCAAGGACCGGATATGCCTCTCCAAGGACTTTATTAGGTTGACAGCTAGGGCGCCACAATAATATGATATCTGATACTTTGTTTCTTTCGGACCTTTTAACATTCTGAAGCTTGATCTATCGACCGGTGATACCTACAACCTTTGGTGCAAGTAGTAATTGGTAACCTCTCGACTGCACTAGGGTCGTCAAACAATACATCTGGGTCACTTCACATTTTAACAATAGTCACATGGAGTAACGGAGACAATGCATGTGAACTATGACATATGGGGAAAGCGGCCTATAAAGAATAATGTTACATTTAGTATATAACCCTGTGACCTATTATACACCTAGTATTAGAATCAAAGGTTAAAGAGAAAGTCACAAGAGCAAGTCGCAAAAGACGGTCAAAAGTCACTTATCACGACCTAATTGGTCCTCTTTGTCAAAGATGAGGTCCTTAAAAAACGTCCTTTTTCTTAAAGGTTTTTCGTATGGAATAGATTTTACACAACCTAAAATTGTTTATTGGGACCCAAATCTAAATATAATATAAAAATGATCACACATATTAGAATGCTATTATTTTCCAGAATGATAATTTATTGCATAATATTGAAAAAACAATTAAACTGTTACAAACAATTATATGCACTAATTCACAGATTTTTTTCTCAACACGATCATGATCATATTTCTTCGAGAGACGAATGTCTTTCTAAGGGAAACATAGAAACAAAAGGCAATATAGGCAGCAACTAGTTTTAATGAAACATTAAAATTTATATACAAATACGGTATGTGCACTTTTTCATTTTTTTTTCTTTCTCAGGCAATTCTCCAATCGTACTGCTCATTAAATAACACTGAGCCCTACCTGGTGTTCGTTATTGCTCCGTTGGATGGGTAATACATACCTAGTAATAATTTATCTGCAGATAATATTGGCTTTGACTAAGGATAGATAGCTAGAAAGAATACACTTTTGCATAATACAGATTGTAGAAAATACATTATAAAAGATTTAAAAGTTTCCTTAGTCTGTTGATATGATCATAAACATAAGTTTGTGCTACACTAAGTGCCTACATTTATTTGTGCAGTACTACACAAATAATTGTTGGTAGGTATTGTTGTACACGTAGTTTCGCCGACAACCAGCTATCATCATAATAACTAGTTGTTACCATGTTGTACACATATCTGCGCCGAGCCCAACGCTTTGTTGGCCAGGCATAATAGGTGTACATTCGCAACATTCTACTACACCGCTGCTTTTTCGAACAGTTTTTTTTAGAGCACATTGTGTGCTTATATTTTATTTGTAAAACTACACTTGAACTGGTAAATTTTTGACAAAAACCTCTTAGAAACTCTTTGAGCATTGTAAAGTTATAGCTATTGATAGATGATCATACTGTCTTCCACGCCTAAAAATATTGTAGGATTTGGATCACTAGACACGAAGGTGAATTAAAGTTATTTTAAGAGAGGTAGGCAGGGCGCATCAAAGCAGCCCGTCTGGAGAAGAACCTCCACTTCACAGAAAACCGTAGCCAAATAGCAATTACCTAGAAGGTTGTTGTATTCCTGCGCGTGAGTGAGGTCACCAGTGGCTCCTAAGAAATTGCTGTGTTAGAAGCTGAGGTTGCATCGCGCTAGGGATACTTAATGTATTGCAAGTGTTCATAAGCTACGGCAATCGTTTTACATCAGGTATAAAAAATAGAAAAAAAACTTAGTGCAGTTGTACAAACACAACTATTCACGAAATTGTTATTTGGTTACAGTCTTTTTAAGAGGAAATTGCTTCTCAAATGAGGTTGCTATAACATTTTGCAAGGCCTTCTTTCGCCAGTCTTTTTTGTTAGTAATTCGCACTCGTTACACAACACACGAGAAGACTTTGCCTCTAGTGAGCCAATTGCCCACCAGTGACAGGTCGTGGCTAAAATAATGTGGTAGTTAGTACCATGTACGTTCTGACTAAGATTTAGGACTAGGATATGTAGTTATCTACTGAATTGCAGCTTGACGGAGGCGCCAACAGTCAATATCAGCGACTAAATCGAGATTAAGCTATTGGCACGCACGACACCATGCAGCTTCACGTGACGTACGCTCGAATGCCATTAGCAGTGAAGGAGATCAGAATTTCAGCAGTAAGATGAGCATGGACCAATTGTCTTATAAGATAAATCAATCCCTCTCGAGAATATTTCCTACATGTTTTTTTTTCCTACAGGAAAATCACTGGAGTACCATGACCTACTTTAAATTCTACCGCAAACCGCGGTTTAGACCTTTTTTATACATTTGCGACACCAGGAGTGTCACTCATGCGATGCCGGCCCTCACTAGGTAGGTACCCAAAAAAAACCGTTGAGAATGCGCAAGCTTGCATTGCCAGAGGAACACCTGGCTCGTCAATTATATAACAATTTAATTATTTTTTTAAAAACTTTGTCGGCCATTTTGACCATGTTCCTTAAGAAATATTTTTAAGACATTCCTATTCTATTTTTTTATGCTGAATCCGAATCTGAAGTCGAATTCGAATATTCAAAAAAGTGACAGACACACACAAGACAGACGCACATACAGACAAACGCATACACAGAAAACGCACACACAGTCAAACATATGTTTGTCTTAGTTGTGTTGTGGTGAAAACTATTTTTTCTATATAGTTTCCCGCCATATTTCTATTGTATTTCTATCCGCCAAAATGAGTGAACCTACCGAAGATTTTCGATGTAGTTTTATTAGGCACTAGCTTCTTTTTCTTCTTAGCGTTATCCGTTTTTTTCCTTAATCTATTAGGGTTGGCGGGGTCGGCTACCTAAGCCACGTCAGGCCTCCATAACCCAGAGAACTAAATCTTTCTTAGAATAGGTCACACATCTTTCGAAATATAATTTTAATAAGAACGTGCGTAAAAGATCATGGTCATCAAGCTCCAAGACTATAGCAAAACCCGGATTAACTCACAATTAGATGATGTTGCGTTTATAGTGAAATAGAAACATAATAAAATACGAAATACCCTTTTCCCCGGCCTAATATGTGTAAGTAGTACAGTATTCCGCTCATGCATATCGCTATTTTTACCACATTGTTATTTTTACAACTTATACCGCATTTTTACAAATTAAAATTAAAAAAAATGTGATATAGCATTAGACATACGATACGACAAAAATCGGCGAGTGCGTGTTGAACTCTCATTAACGTAAAATTAATGGTGGCAGCCGCAGAAACTTGTAATTAGGACAGTTGTAAAATACAAAAGTTTTTACATTTCCATAGAATACGATCAAGTGCGAGTAGGGCCTCTCTTTATAAAGGTTCAACGATGCTTATTTGTCTTAGAACTTACCTTGTAACAAACATTGATAGAAATAATGTTTCTTCAGCCGATGAAACCAAAAACCGTTTTCTCTATTTGAGCCAAATTTAAAAAAGAGAATGGACCTATAATTTTTACCATGATTTTTATGTAGATATTCGAAGGAATCGCTTAAGCGATTTGGATAGTTTACACAGTAACGGTTTACATAATTACAGTTAAGATGTCCTAAGTTAAACTCTTATAAAACTGGTTATATAATGATCATTAATTTAAACCAAAAATAAAAAATAGATACAAATATTAAAATATAAAAAAATTACATTATTAGACTTAAAGATTGTATCTTTGTTTTGAAAGAAAGAAATTGTGAAATAAGAATTGCGTGTTCAGTATTTTGCCGTTTTACATAGAAAAATATATATATATTTAATGATAGGTTTAAATTTAATTAATTGCACTTTCCCCACTTTGATTACATTACATTGATGCTTCTGATAGATCGCAAAGAGCAAGGTCTGGTGATCTGGGCAATGAAGAGTTTCAAATCGTAATTTGGAGTTACGGCTTCTAAATTACTAGTTTTATGAAAGTCCGTTGTGCAGTGTGTGGACCAGCGCGAACGTGAAAGATTATAGTAGAGCAATTGTCAAGTTTCAGTTATTTGACTGCACCATTGTCCTTTAGGATTCTTCAAAATATACCTCTTCAGTAACTATTGTGACAGTCTGAAGAAACTGTAATGAATAATGCTGATACAGGTACTATACCTCACACGCAGCTTTTTTCTACTTAATTTGCGTTTAGGACATAGTTAGGTTGCCTACCCTGTGACCAAACAGTCTAACGGGTAATATCGTTTATCGTAAAAGATTCACTCTTCATCACAAGAGGCAATCTGAATCAAAAAATCCTCATTTGTATGCCTATTTGGCCTCGTAGTAAAAAAAAATTGCCTTTGCTTGACCTATGACGATCATCCATTTTTAACAGGCAAATAAGTTTAGAAACTAAATCCCTACTACAACATTAGGCCCACTATACGGGTATAAATAATCGAGACTTCTACGTATATTTTTATATGAAAAATAAACAATTAAAAAAATATGGACAGTATATAATTTTCCCCCACCACCTTTTTCGTACGAACATTACGTGGATTACGCCAGATCTTTTTCTGTCACGAACAGAGGAGGTCTCATTGTACCTATTAATAGCTCGGTACACAAACATTTTACTAATACCAAGCGAAACACGAAATAATGACACCACACATGCCCGGCTAAAATAATTTAAAAATTCGCCTCTTTTTCATGTTTGTGGCCCGCAGGAATAATAATATATTGGATTTCCAATTAAATTTCATATGTGTAAACTCATTCGTTGACGATCTATACTCGTAACCTACGAACTGGCAGACAACTGTAAGATTTGCCCTTACGGAACTCTATAAACTGGACTTAATTATTTAAGTAACAAGCGGAGTTTTCAAAGAAACATGCTCGTTTAGTGGGTTTCTTTACTATCATCAAAAAGATGATATATGAAAACAGCAATTACTATTAATAACTCCCAATAAGCTTTCAGTCAACGTTAATGGTGATCCTCATGTTTGGTAATCAAGTGTTTTTCTATGAAAACTTTTAAACGCCCCGCTGAGAAGGTTAACTATGGATTGTAAACAATATATTCTATATTACGTGCTAGGTCCCTTACAAGATAGGCCAGACAAACCTTAGACGCGGCACTTGCACATCTCACTTTCGTGACGACATTCATAGCTCTTTTTATGCATGCTCGCAGTTCCTAGGGCGTCACATTCTTATAAAAGACGACTAATTTAGTTATGATTTTTAAATCTTGGCCTTCCTTGACTGCTACATTCTTCCACTATCACGTTGTATATTTGTATCCTCATTCTTGCTACATGCTGGTACCAATGGAGCATATCTTTTCTTATCCTATATTATTACTGCGAACAGGGTCAACAAGCGTTGCAATCGCTTTTTTTTACTTTAATGCTCTCTCTGCAATATCTGGATAATCTTACTTCAATACATTAGCAACACCCTTTGTGTACAGCGAGCTGTGCCTTCTGGATGATGATTCTGCTGTTTCCTGGTCTGACCCTTTACCGAACTAAATGTATCAAGTTTTTATGAATGATTTTAAGCCAATATAAATATAAATATATATATATATATATATATATATATATATATATATGTGTGTACTGTAACTAACGTACTCTAAATCCTTGATGAAGCTGACATATGACATGTAGTGCTTAAGTCAATAAAACAAACTTAAAAAATTGCCAAAATGATAATCTTTAATATTAAGTTTAAGCAAAGATATTTATCGATAAACAAATAATATTGTTACCATTACTTATGTTACCTAAATTTGCTTTTGAAATTGAAATGCGCCGTCAGTTGGTCTGTATAAATGTACTCGTCACTTTCCAGGATTTCCGATTGACCATTATAATTGTTCTGTCATCACTAAAATTTGGTAGTTTAGATTGATTCAGATGACAATACAATACTACAATGGAGCTGGTGTCATGTCAGAGAATGACGTCGGATGGCCATAGTAACTCAATAATTAACAATGAGCCCGTCTAGTTTGACTTGTCTCGGGGAACCCTTCGAAATAACAGTGTGCCTATTTTAATTTTTAACGCCTTGAGGCCCGTTATATACTTGTTGCCGTAACGCGCATGTCGGAATTCAGCCACCTGGGCCTATCCAAAGAAAAAATGATACCCTTATAAGATCACTCATATCTGTCTGTCAGGCTGTTACAAGCACATTTACTTCAGATACTAATTAGACATACAAACGCGATTTAGTTTCGTAAAGTGCTGACCTCCACATGTAGCAAAGCTAATTTTGTAAGAATTATATATAACAAATTAGCCAAGTAATGTAACTAATCACCCCACAAACTTAACCTTTTCAAAATACTTTCCTTTATTTTAAACAAATTTTCATTCAGTCCGAATGAAAATTTGTATAAAATAAAGGAAGGTCATTTTTAAAAACACGAGTATATCTGATCGAACGACAAGCTTTTCATGTATTAATTGAAAGCCATTATGGCTTCTTCCAACATTGTATAAGCCCAATGTCTCATCACCTCGTTGATTTACAGGAAAATAAAGAAATCATAGAATACTGAATCAGTATTATGAGCAGGATGGGGCACCAGCTCTACTTTTTCAGAGGCAAAAAAACATTGCATTGTTCGTGTGAGAAGAAATATTGTCATCCTGCAAGAGGATGCAGCGCCTTAGTCATTGTTGTCGTACTTTTGGACACGAACTTCAAAGTGAAGAAAAACTAAGAAAAACTAATAACCAAAATAATAATAAAAAAAAACCGGCACTTGGCCGGTTTTTTTTCGAGTCGAGTCGGACTCGCGCACGAAGGGTTCCGTACCATTATCTATAAAAATGGCAAAAAAATCATGTCTGTTGAATGGGAGCCCCACTTAAATATTTATTTATTCTATTTTTTAGTATTTGTTGTTATAGCGGCAACTGAAATACATTGGTGAAGATATTGAGTTTGACATTGCCATCAAACCTCCAAAAGCCACAAGGAAAATCAGATAGATTCTTTTTAAATATGTTAGGTCACACGTCTTTCGAGATATGATTTTTTGAACATGCGATTTTCCTTATGATGTTTTCCTTCACCGCTTAGCAAGTGATAATTACAAATATTTGTATAAATACGCCAGGATTCGAACCAAGGACCGTAGGTTAATAGAGTGTCTCTTGGTAGCTCAGTGGACACACTAAGCTAACACTACTGATAAACGTGAAAGTAACTACGTCTGCCTATTTGTTACACTTTTAACATATCAATATTTGATTTGAGAAAAATGTTGCCTGAGATCTTGCAAAAACATATAATACCTAAAGAATATCAAAACGAAAAGAGAATAAATAGCTTATAGCCATCGCAAACAAAATGAAAGAATAAAATGGCATACCCAAGGCTATGACTATAAAGTCTACCTAGAACGAAACGTAAATAGACATAAAGCAGTATCGAGAAAATAACTTAGCACACCCACGTAAAATATAGTTTTACGTGAACATTGCGGTCCAATCGGGACCGAGCCATCTGAACCCACCATTATCTTTTCAAATGCTTTTTTCACAAATCAAACACTTTTGAGTCTTGGGTGACAGACAATAACACTTCATAACTGGGTCAGTACTCTCGTTTATCTGATTCTATTATTTCATTATTCTTTACGCGATTGGGACCACTCGCATTATAAGAAAACCCAGATTACTTATTAATAAAATAAAATAACTGTATCAAAACGTGTGTGTATGTCAGCTCCGACATATGACCAGTCATTTATTAACTAATATTGGTTTGATATTAGTTAATATATACTATACTCGCCCTCGCCTCGCCTAAGGATTTGGTGAAGATAAATAATAATTTAATAAACTCCAGATTTTACTACTTACGAACGATAATTATGATATATATCGAACAAAAAAAGAAGGTAAATGAACGCATCTTCTAAAATAATAAGAATAAAATTTATATTATACATAAATGTGAACTATAATAGGCTTACTAATTAACTGCATCCACGTCTTGTTCGTATTCATTACCACTCGAATCAATTTCTTCCATATATTCCAATGTTTTTATAACTTTATTCACTAATGATTGATTTAATAGTACTCGTACATAAAAATATACGTAAAATGTACCAATCTTCGTAATACGCTGGAGCGCAAACACACGTATTAACGGACGTACAACGCTCGGACCCTGTAATAAATACTATGATGCCTTCTATCTCCTGCTCTCGCACGTTAAATCCTATAGATGTATGTGTTTGTCTCTTTTTAAGCGGACTAGCGTAAAGCTATCACTTTTACTTAATACTTGATTTTACTCCTAATAAAATTTCGGTACCGGGTCTTATAACTCAAAATCGTTTCAAGGAGTAAATTCCAATAAAAACTTGATACATTTTGAAGACATGTATACACACGTACTAATGAAGTGAAGTTATTTCTTGCTATGATATGTGATTTCGGAAAAAAGTAATAGATGCAGTGGAGCCACCACAGAAATAAACTTCCAGTAATAACGGCTCCACCGCAAATGCAGTTATGAGAATCAGATAATTGACGAATGTGACTGCATGCCTAGTCTATTTCAGCTATTTTCACAACATTAGTCTTAGTCCGGCCATAAGTTCTATTACAAATGAATATGCACTTATTTATTTTTTTGACGTAATATAATTTTAATAAAATTTATATGTACATATTCATAGAAGTCTCAGCAAAAATTAAAAAAAAAAATCTATTCGCAATGACCACTTTTGGCTTTGATACAGACCATTAATCTATCTGGCCACAAATCTATGGATTTACGCACTGTTTCTATGGGAAATTTAGCCACTACTTGCTCCAGAGATTTCATGAGACACAATGTCGGCGTATCGTTTCGAACAGGCCATGTTCTCTAAAACTCATCATAATTTGTAGTCTAAGGGGTTCAGATCTGGGCTAAACGAGGGCCAGTCTTCAGCTCTTATAAAGTCCGGAACATTGGTTTCTAGCCACGCTTGAGTAGTTCGTGCCTTGAGACCAGGTGCAGAGTCCTGCTGGAAAGTCCACGATAGATTTTTAAAAAGTGTATTGCTGAGAGGTTTCATACCACGATCCAAGACAGTCTCTTGATACACTTTGGCTGAAGTCTTTACTCCTTTTTCACAAAAATGAAGCTTTATGCCTCCTTGATAAGACCCACCAAACCATTATAGACGCAGGATGATAACCACGTTGTATCTTTCCGACGACTTGGGCGGATTGTTTAGAACTGTGCGAACACTTTGTCATTTTGCTCGTTGTAGTGCTCTTCAATCGTGAAATATTTTTCATCAGTAAAGAGGATATTTACGAGTATGTGCCTTGCCTGCGTATCGGGATAGAAAGCATTTTCATCGATCCACTCTCTTCAACTGTAGGGATGGATTTAGGGTATGTCCTGTATAACGTTGATAAGCGCCGAGTTTCAGGTCTTGTTTTATTATACGCGACAGAGTCCTAGCAGGAATCTTCATTTCTAGCGCTAAATTTTTTTATTTCCTAATGGGGTTTCGGCGAATTCTGGCTTTAACAGCATTAACTGCATTTGTTGTTCTAACTGCCCGCGGTCACCCCGATCTTTTATGGTTTTCAACAGAGGAAGTGTTGGTATATGTGTCGATAGCACGATATACGAACATACGGCTTTCGAAGTATCTTGAATATGACCGACGGCTCCATACCCACTTTGTGCAAGGCAATCACTGCAATCCTATTTTCTTTAACACCCCATTCCATATTGTAATTAGATAATAAACACGAAAAAAATATGTAAAACGGCGGTAAATTGAAAGTTTTTAACATAGTAAAGGCGTTCCAAATTCAAAATAATTAAAGAATTGAAAAGAAGAAAAGTTTATATGTAACAGTATTTATGGCCAGACTAGTAGACTACTGTTATTGGGAAAAGCGTCTGATATAGAAACGGTTCTCTCTATTTAATTATAACATGGGCAAAGTTCAAAGAAATATATGTCATCCTCATTATTAGGTACCTCTTAGCAGTTTAATAAAAAAATAATGTAATACTCGTAATAATAAAAAGTCATTATCAATATATAGCAAAGATCATAGATACAAGAATAACTTGCGTTTACCAGCATCGGCTTGCTAAGGTTGCTTATTACTGTAAATTGTATTCGATAATAAAATAAACTTCATGAAATAGTTCTAAACTTTTCCTTCTATTTATATCTTAATAAAGCAGATCAAAAATACTCATTGTAAAAAGGTTTATCATACATATGTGTGAATATATATGTAAATTTTCAGGCAGAGAGAACCGAGCGCCATAAGACGCGGTCCTTTCACACCTTATTATGTCAGATTTTTTGTTAAATGGTATTTAATCATTTGATACGTTTCCTTCGTACAATACAACAATATTCAATATGTATCTAATAGTACTAGCGCCGTTAACTAATATCACTAGTATCATTGAGGGAACTAAGAATACAAAAGGAATCTTCTAGTACTGTCATAAGGTTTCAAAGCGAAGTTTCCTTACTGACGAAAATGACAGAAAATGGTTATGATGATTAGAATATGTAATAATAAGCTCGGAATAATGACATTCCGCATGATGTGGTAAATAGGGTCCTCTTCGGGTATGTAAATCCTAATCGGCAAATGGCTTAGCATAAACTAAAGACTTTTTGGGCTGAAAGTGGCTTACTATCATCGTTAGAGTCAATACCAACCAAATCTGGCAAAAGAGAGGTCGGGCGCATACTAAAATCATAATCCTCCGTTTGGCTTTGCCGTAGTCGGATAAAAAACAGATATTCAAGAATTGTGTATTCTCACAAAAAATAAAAAAAAATTGAACCTCATTATGAAATAAATATCGCCAAGCATTAGGCTAGTGCAGAGTTCCATAGTTGCCTGTTACAATTTGCGGGCTTGAAAGAGGGATTTAATACAAGCATCACCCTCGACTTCGTCTTCGTGGAATTGGAATTAGTTCACAATTTTATCAGCTGTTTCCCGCATATCTCTGATTTTTTTCTAAAATAAAAATAGTCTAAGTTTACTACTTATAACATGTGTTAGTGAAAGTGCCGAAAATAATCGGCCTAGCCGTTTCCATAGCCTGAAGAAACAGACAGACAGAAAAACATGTAATAATTATTTTTTATCATATATACCGGTATCCATTCATATGCATTTAGCAAAAAGCGCTTATTTGGACTTTACAAAAAGACACTTCCAACTTTATTTATTTGTATAGACTACGAATACATTCATTGATCTCATTGTTTACTATTTAAAACCAAGCTCTCGTAATATGACGTCGGTAAGCATGAGTTATGAGTCCAACTTCAAGAAGAGAAATTAGAAAAAATATTACAAGTATATCTAAGATAGACAGATAATACGTTTATTCGGCACTTTCGACACACACATCAACAACTTTAAATAAGAAAGTAGCTAGATTATTTCAAAAAAAAACGTCAGTGATTATGACACAAAGGGGCAGGTCAGTGTATAGTGTTCTTAAAAAACGAACGAAACTGACAATCCAAACAAAACCCGAAGATAATCGACAACTACTTGGTAACTTATAAAGACTGTGATAGTATTGTCTTAGGTTTTCGCAATTGTTACACATTGAAATTAAACTATTTTTCACGGAAGTATCGCGTGTTTTATTTATTTTGTTGAAACCTGACGTTTCGAACGCTTTGCAGCGTCCGTGGTCACAGGAAAGTCTTTCCTGCGACCAACAAACTGCGGTTTCAACAAAATAAATAAAACACGCGATACTTCCGTTAAAAATAGTTTAAGACTGTGATAGTTTTCCTTTTGACTTGGTTATTTACGTACTTTAAGTTACGTGTGTACTAAAGTGCAATGAATCTTTTTACACATTCTAGTAAAAAATAGCATTAAAGCTTAATATCTTGCATAATAATTCCTAAATCGAAAAGTACTTTTCAGACACTCACAATATTTGTGAATGACCTATCCAACAACATCCCACACGATGGAATAGACGAGAAAAAAAAAATCACTTGATAATGATTTTTTAGATAGGGTACCCTGAAAATTATTTTTAAGATTTTATTTTACCACTTTAACGACGTGATTATAGTACCCATGCCAAATTGCAGCATTGTATTAGAACTAATAGTCTCTGAGCTAAGGTACGGCGCGTCAAAGCAGATCGACTAGGGAAGTCCCTCTATCTCGTAGAAAATCGCAGCCAACTAACAACTCCGTGGAGGGTGGTTTTGTTCCTACGAGTGAGTGAGGTTACCACGTAGCTAAAGAGTTGCTGTGTTAGCAGCAGAGGAGGCAACACTCGAGCATTAGTTTCTGTATTGCAATTCGTTCATAGGCTACGGTGATCAATGGAGTCGTACATTTGTGTGCCTGCCGACGTTGTATAAAAATAGAGTTGAATCTATAAAATTACACACAAAAAAACATACCTAGATACCCATCGATTGATGCATAAATGAACGCAATTATAGAATCAAATGACTTTTGTGTATAAGCTAGCAACCGACCAATATCCTCCCCGTGCCACTTTATGTATTGCAAGAATTCATACCACTAGGCTACGGCAAGCACTGTACACTAAGTGAGCCGTATGCTTGCATGCGTCCCGTTGTATAATAAAACAAAAGCTAAACTATGAACGCTCTTTTTTAACTACGTAACTTTAAAAGTGATATTTTTCCAACATTTTAAGCCCGCGATAAAAAGTACGTACCAGCTATTAATCCCTCTTACGTCACAAGGGACGTATTAAATTGTCATAAAGCTGTTGACATTCCAATCTATTCAGAACCTGGGCCGTTGTTTGCAGCGATTATACATGGTTCAGCCGCTAGAGCTCAATATCCCGACCGACAATCGAACTATCAAGTCAATCGACTTTTTCATTTAAGTTTTTAAAAATCCTCTTTCATTTCGACTGTCATGCGAATACCTCCCCTTAATGATAGTGCCAATAGAACTTGAGTTTTGCAACTAACTATTATTTAATATACAATAATAAAATATATATATCTATTTGAAAAAAATATTAAAGTAAAGATTCTTTCTTTGGCGAAAAGCTTGTTTTTATGCAACGTCGGGAGGGAAACAAGCATATGACCCACCTCATAATACAAAGAGTATCGCTCACACGTTGTCACCCCCGATACTAACAAAGTAACTCCTCAGGAACTTAGTGGTGACCAGTTGTTATTTGGCTGCAGTCTTATGTGAGATACTTCCACACTCGGCATGCTTTGGCGTGACCTACCTATATTTCGTCAAAGCCTTGCCATTTCTATAAAGATGATAAGTCACTTATGTATAATATTCGTAAAAATAATATTTTTTTATAGACGGCATCGGGAGGCATGCAAGTATATAGACCACCTGATGTAGAGCGGTTACCGTAGCATATGAACGCTTGCAATACATTAAGTATCACTCGCGCGATGCCATCTTTGCTGTCAACATCAAATCCATGAGCGTTGGTGTCAAAGTAGCGCAATGCACCATCGATCTCGTCAATATAAGGAGTACGAACTTATGTTAACCTAACCTAAATATTTTAACTTTAAAATAGGTACCTACGAAAATATTGGTAACCAGCTAAAACTCTATTAACTTGGTTACTCGACAGTATAACCAAATTAAAGAGTTTGACTAGATACTTTCAGTCAAACTCAGCTTTGAAATTTATTCTCGCATATTTATTACGTAGCACATCATAATCATATTATTTATACGGAAACTAAGTCAAGGCTAATTTTATAGTTCCATTTACGTCACACGGCCACTACGCTCATCTCCAAGCTGAGGTCGCTTGTTTGTCCTTAATGTGATGATTCTCAAAGGAGCTCTAACGAAGAAACTTAGGGAATTTCTACACGCATACATTTAAAAGATGTGGCAAATTTTAAAAACCTATGGCGGTTCATTTCGATTGTTTCTCTATCGAATGAAAATCGTTTAAAAATTGCAAACTCCAGGTGCATTTCGTTTTACGAAGATAAATACAGACCATATTATAAATAAAAATAAAACGAGTGTGCTTTAGACCACACGACTGAAGTAAAACTTCTTTAGCTCCATCTATATGTATATATATAAATTTATTATGGGTTTTCATTGATAAATTAATATTTTTTGAATGGACTTTTTATTTTATTTTATTCACTTTCAACGTAGAATATTTAATGTATTGAACAAAATATAAATTTATAAAATTGTTCAAGAACGAACTGAAATTACAAAATAATCAAGAAATCACCGTTCGCGTAACGCTAGCTTAACTCGCAAACGAACTACGCGCACTGCTCTCTCTTGCTCCTACAGTGTGATACAGACAATAGGCCTGCTCTGTGTCTTAGATACACGAAACGTAACTATCTCTCTCTTTCTATCTTCACTAACTTATATCTCCCTCTCAACTTTCGTTCGCCTCGCCCGATCACACTTTTCGTAACGTTCTCGTCACGCATTCACCAGCTTACTCCCCAAGTCAAGCGTGAGTAAACAAGTTTTACTTCAAAAATAAAGAAACTTTATTCATCTGTACAAACACATTGTCCACGACTAAAGACGTTATTACACAGTACACAAATATAAAGTAGCCAAGTATTAAGTAAAGTAGTGCATCGTGGCTGAGTAAAATCTAAACACCTTCGATTGAAGGGAAAGGCGTATCCTTGTAGTGGAATGAGTAAGGGTTGGTAAAGTATAAGAAATGAACTATTTACATCTTGTATCAAGGATAATACTATGGCGAACATATGAAAAGATTTTTTTTATAAATATATACTTATAACACATATACATTACATAATCATGTTTTATGAAAGGTCGCATCAAAGCAGCCCGCCTGGTAAAGTACCTTCACCTCACAGAAAACCGCAGTCAAACAACAACTCCCTAGCTAGAGGGTTGTTGTGTTCTTGCGTGTGAGTGAGGTCATCAGTAAACTCCCAAGGAGTTGCTGTGTAAGCAGCAGAGGAGGCATCGCGCGAGTGATAATTAATATATAGCAAGCGTTAATAGGCTACGATACCCGCTTTACATAAGGTGGGTATTCTGGTGGTGGAAATAAAAAAAACATAAAAAATACTCTGACCAAGACGTATGCATGTTTGGACGTTTATAGACTTTAATGTTTTTATTGGGGAATAAAACTCTTAGTTGCCAAAGTAGCTAATGCTAGCCACTCTATCACCAAACTCGTCAATATGCAATCATTATTAAGATATTATCTATGATAGGGCTAATATTATGGTTGAAATGGATCTGCTGAAATAAAAAAAGAACCTTTTCCTTTACATTAGTCGGCACCGGCCCTTATACGACCTCCACTATACATACCTACTCGTAGCAACCTCGCAGCAACAGCCGTTGCGAGAAGAATGTCATTCCAAAAATAACTTGACATTATGTGACCAACGAAGCATAATATATCAACCGTAAAACAAAGTGACATTTTACCACCACACTATCAAAATAAGGTAGTGTTACACTCGCAATAAACTGTATGAAGTGACGTTAATTTCAGTATGTAAAGGTCAAAGATGCCCTTGCCCTTCAATCCTGCCTTGGATAGAGCTTGATTTGCAGGGTTGTATTGCTTTATTATTTATTTAACACTTACAAGTTTATTTTTGGCAGTCAATTATTAAAAGTGAATTTTCGTGAACGGCCAAAGACAGGCTTTGCGTCTGTGAAACAAAGTTGTAAGTATATATCGTAACCATAAAACTTCTCCGATTAATGTAATAAAAACCTTTGACTTTCTAATTCGTAATATGTCAAGATTTAATGAATCGGATTTCGTAAAACAACTTTTCAAAATAAGATAATTAATATTTTATTGTCAAATTTCCCCCATTGAATGATGTCAACCATATTTTAACGAAGTAGGTAGATAGGTAAATCGATAATCGTTGTATCGTGATTTAAGAGAACTTCAAACAAGCCAGGATATCTGTATACACCGCATGATTATGTAACTACACCAATATCTATCTATTGGAATAGTTTAAACTGCATTCTAAGTAACATGTTTACAGTTCAGTGTAACTTTTAGAGTAGACGACGATACTCTCTTCTGACGTCCGTATTACTTTGTGTGATACACGGATTTATTTGTGAACATGTACAGATGTTCTTTCCAAAAGTTAACAAGACAATTACAATGTGTTTGAAATGTCCGAGAAAAACTAAAATAAAATTCTCAAAGTGCAAATTGGACTCATATTCTGAGGGTGCCGTATTCTTTCTGATATTCCTTGCGTTCTTTACTTTAACTTTTTTATCACTTACAAAGGAATAGTAAAAATGGATCCATGGAACTTAATACTAATACTTCCCTAAACTCTTTTAAGAGAAAAACGTCGAATATTTCTCATAATCCATAAAATTGTGATCGCGATAGTTTTCCTGCAAAGTATGTCATTTTGAATTTTTCCAGATTTTGATCATTGTAAATATAGCTCATAAACTAAGCATTTTTTTACGGGGATTATGAATGTATTAAGATATATATTTAAGAGAGGAAGGGCACGACGATAGCCTGACTGGGGAAGTATTACCTCACAGAAAACCGCAGCCAAATAACAATTCCCTGGAGAATTGTAGTGTTCCCGCGAGTGAGTGAGGTCACCGAAAGTTGAGTTGAGGAGTTGCTGCGTTGGCAGCGAGGTCGACGCGCGAACGATACATCTTGTATTGTAAGTTTACGGTGACCATTTTACATCAGGTGGGCCGTATGCTTCTTTGCCACCCAACGTAGTATAAAACAAAAATTGTCCTAACATAAATTTGGTAAAGATTAAATAATTAGTTAAAAGTTATTGAAATGAAACTTTAATTAAAACCCTATTTTATTATCTAAATTTATTTGTTTTACCTATGCTCTGATTTTAATTATTCTTGCATGAAAATGCCCCTGTAATATTCCCATGTAAAAACTTTAAAAACAACCTGCCTGAATTTATTGGAGTCTACCGGTAAAGATTAAAGGAAAGATGTGACTACTCGCTGACTTCAATGAAGATGGTTTGACTTTTTTAAATACATGTTTTATGTTATTCAAGATTTAGAATTCGTTACTTTGTCAAACATGAGTAATTTACACTATGATATAATATGATCTATCTAAAGGAGATTGTACTAGTCTAAGTATCATACTTATTTAGTCTAGGATTACATGCTGTTTACTTAGTCTTTCTATGTCGTTTTACAGATTTGAAAAACTAGCTTTCTTTTCTTCAACAATTGTCGTTAGTCAAACATGTAACATATTAGTTTTATTCTGTACCAAATTTTATACCAGGTTCTACCAAGGCTCCACCCTGATGTGAAGTTTGGTATTTCAAGCAGAATCTCTAAATGTTTCCAGGTTAAAAATGTCAAAGTGTCATTCACATAAGTTTTTATTTATGAATATGGCACAACATTCATAACTAACCGAGCTAGATACAAACACAATCAGAAGTTACGATACATGGCAGTAGTTCGCGTAGGTACCAATTCAGTCAATTCAAGACACGTAATCGACCCGATCTAGCCTGTTCCAAGCACCGGTATTGACAGTTGATTTATTCTTTAACTTCTAGGACTAGCATCCGCCCGCAACTTCGTTTGCGTTTTCCCGTAGGAACGAAGCATTTTCCCGCGGTAAAAAGTAACCTATGTTCATTAGGGATAATGTCGGCTTCTAATGGTAAAACAATTTTTCAAATCGGTCCAGTATTTTCGGAGCCTATTCAATACAAACAAACAATCAAATCTTTCCTCTTTATAATATTAGTATAGATAAAATTTGTTGTTGAATGTTCCATTTTGGTTTTTTTTTTAAATAGTATGATCTGATTTACTACATTTATTAGTATATCAGATCACAGGTGGTGGGGGCATGCGAATTCTGTTCCAGATGGCGGACGACCGCAGCCGCCATGGCAGCGTCGGCATGTTGCACGTACTAACAGTAGTGGGCGGGTGCCGGCCGGCGCTAGGCCGCATGAACTAATTGGTGGCGGAAGCACACAAAGCAGGTTAGATCAAATTGCATCCAAATAGTTCACAAAGTCAGCAACCTGAACTGGCAGTGGGCCACATGAGTCGGCAATGGTAGACGAAAGTTCTAGAGCTGAGATCATGTGAATCGACATCAAAGAAAATTCTCATTCGAATCGAAAAGTTGTTACACAAAATCGGAATAGTTTTCCAGTGAAATGTATTTCATTTTCAATCACATTGACACGGAATGCCGTCCACATTGAAACGAAATATTCGTCACGAAATCGAGTTCATTTCGATGCACTTTGAATCCATTACTATTTCGAATCGAAACAATTTGTCAGCCTCATTCGCATATTTTTCAAATCAGCACTCAATAGCAGGTTATTGATTTGATAATTGAAATCTGCAGGTGGATGCTGTCTGTAACTTGGTCATACAGTAAACATGACTACACTTGTAATTCGTTAGATTTTTTGCGAAAATACTGGATAATACTCTTACTTTAAAATTGTGAGATTGATGAACTCATTTATCAGTGAGAATAGCTAGCAGTCCATTAGATTGCTAAATGCCCCTCTCTCATCGTGTGTATGTGGCTTGAAAGGTTTTCTATAAATCAGCCTAGATATATCTATTCTTCCAGTGGATTAAATGAGATGATTTTTAGTACCAAAAAGCCACTTCGTTGAGTTTATTTAAACTTCACTGAATTTGAAATAATATTTTCTGCCTTGTTTTTTTCTTGTAGACGACTACGTGTATAACATCGTCACTTTAGAAGCATCAACAAACGACGAACAAATATTTTTCAAGGATATTATGGGCTGTTATTATTTTAGGATTAGGTTAGGATAAATTAGTTTATTTATTAATTGTATTTTTCTATAATCGTGCATTTACATGTATGATAATATGCTCTGATAATCTATCTTGATTCAGGTTATAAATATCGCCGTGCGTTTTCCATTCCTAAATTATCCTACAATATAAATTTCTCATTGGTTCAACTAAGTTAGAATGGGCGTGGCTTTTATTTTCATCTAAAAACGAAGGGACGTGTATGGAGGCAACAGGCTATACGCCCATTTGCCCCTTAGTGGTACGAAATAATCAACATACCTGAACCTATATAAAACCGCAGTAAAACAAAAAATCTCTGGTGGATTACTGGGCACCTGTAATTGCGGCAAGTCATCAGTAAGCTTCCGAGGAGTTGCTGGAGATGCTAGCAGCTTAACTTCTTTGGCACAGACAGACAGTTGCATGCTTGTCTGCCGTCGACGTAGTCCATTTTTGTCGATTATATTCAACTGATAAGTTATAGCAAAAATTAGGGGAGTATGTTGTAAAAATGAACGCCTACAGCTGTGCAATTCTGTAAGAGCAAACATCCTTACATCCTCGGAAACATCGGCTGTTACAGCCTTGAATACAAAATTGCAATTCTTTGGTGTCGCTTTTCATGGTCGTGTGACACTAGCGCCGCAAGGCTGCGTTTGGAATTGGAATTCTACAAGGCAAACAGCCTCGCGTACGTTTACAGCCTTATAGAATACCAAATAAAAAGCCGTAATCGCAGTAGACGATGTCAAAGTTGTGACATCTGTGATCACAGCGACGCACACAGCCATTACAAGTCGCTTAGAGAATTGCATGGCAGGTCAATCTGCAATCTTCTACTGACATCAAAGTTAGACGTGTTTACGAGCTCTGGTCTTAGTAGAAAAACAAATTCCGTGTCTGCAATAAAGTATTTATCCCCACGCAACACACTCACACAATACACCACACTTTGAGTCTTCATAATATGTCAATATGTGTGAGAGATGTAAGTTAACATATCTTGCACGCACATTGATAACATAGATGCCTTCTACTACTAAATGCAATTATGTTATTCGCCGGAGCCGATATCCCGTGAGAATTTTCGCAGATAAAGAAATCTTCTTACTATCTAAGCCTGATAATAAATATTAGTAGGCAGGGTGGTTTCATTTGGTATACGTCAGGTAATATGCTGATATACATTAGTCAGTTTCTTCTTTATATATATGCAAAATCAAACTGTCGCGGAAGAAGTGCGCTTATTACAGGAATTTACACTTAGAAGGAGTCAATCGTTGTGGTTGCCACTACTAATTAATGTTGAAATTTATTGGAACGGCAACCTATAAAATAAATCGCTTATAGCACGCCATCTATAGAGGCACAATTACTAACAGTCACAATTATATGGTGTCGCCTGACCCGCCAGGCCACTCCGTTCAGACATTCGAAAAGAAACGGCAACTCCGCTCACAACCGTATTTTTCCCCTGTTTTCGCAATTTCCTTATTGATTGGCAACATTAAGCTTGATGAGGGTTCTGGGCGATTCGATGTCGCCTCGTTATTGGAAATGTTGCGTTCAACGTGTCCTTTGAATGTAGAAATGATAGGACTTTTTTATTTGGTCATTACGTGTCCACAAGTGTATGTCGTAGTTTTAAAGAGGGGTTTTGTTCTTATTTTGGCACTAACTGAAAAATTTAACAATGTTTAAATAGTAAATATACGGGTGTCAAGTTCGATATTAGTTTAAAACATATTCAAAACCAATAGACTTAAGACACAATTCAAGATAACGCAATGAATTAGTAAGTAGAATATAACTAATATGTCGCCGTAGCTGGAAGATTTTATCTAATTTGCTACTCCAACATTTCGCTTCCATTCAGCTGCAAATCAAATAAAGTGACCAAGCGGAAGAAAACAGAGTAACTTATATTGACTGTTATATTGATTATAATAAATAATGAGAATGCTGTTGCTACATCTATTTATCTACTCTTTACGCGAAGTCCTTGCGAGTTAGACACAGTGCGCCCAGAACGACATAACTGAATTCTTACAACTTACTTACTTACAATTCTTATTGAAACGCGCTGTTACGTTATTTTGACACCAACATCCGTGAGTTTGATTCCTTTAAGAGAGGTAGGGTTTTAAGAAAGGTAGGGTGCATCAAAGCAGCCCGCTGGGGAAGTACCTGCATTTAACAGAATAACCGCAGCCAAATATCAACTCCCTAAAGGGTTGTTGTGTTCCTGCGTGTGAGTGAGGTTACCAGTATGCTCGCAAGGAGTTGCTGTGTTTAGCAGCAGAGGAGACATCGCACGAGTGATACTTAATGTATTGCATGCGTTCATAGTCTACGGTAACTTTGCATTAGGTGGGCGGTATGCTTAAATGCCTCCTAGTGTTATGTAAATAATATAATTATTTTCAGGATCGGCAATGCACCAGTGACATCCCTGGTCTTGCAATTGTTCAGGCTGTGGTAACTGCTACAAATTTCTAGTCTATTGTTATAAAAGGTTGACACAAAATCTAAATTAAAATTTAAAAACTTTAAAGATACTAATCGTAATCATACGTTGTACGTACTGTAGCCTTATTCGACTCAGCATTATGCCATATCAAATGGTGTTTATTTATTTACTCTAATTGAATAAACTCGTTCGTTTTACTCGTTCGTTCAATTAACACTTTCAACATTTGTACACTAATTGCCTACAAACGGTACTCAATCGTACACTAATATTTCCTATCCATTGAACGAATGAAAGTAGTTTAGTAGAATCCTTAACCATCTTATCCTGATTTATTTATTATTTGTTTACATCATTATTAATTTTGACGACCTCAGTGAAGCAGTGGTGAAACGGGCTGTTACATTATACGATAGATAAGATAGATAGATAAATGATTTATTTGTACTCACACTAACACACATGCTACAAAGAAACAACACACAAAAACAAACTACGTACAAAAAAATAATAAATGAACATACACACACAGATAAGACAGTAGACATGCATGCGTGTCGCAGTGGTACAAATAGGCTGCAGCTCAGTGAATCGATTGCTCATAGAGCAAGTCACTGGTTTTCAGCTACGGCCTGAGATGGATACACGCGGGGCGAGTGCAATAATGCTGTATCAGACTATAATTCATCATTAAAACACTGAGGATTTGTCTTCAGCGTTATTATAAATAAATAAATATAAATGCGTACTAATTAATGAAAATGGATTAAGAGTGATAAAGATAAATTAGTGATGGGAATATAATCACAACATACAATACAAATAATGTAAACAAATAATAATAATGCATAGAGAGGGACTATGAGCGCACAAGATATCGAATACCAAGGGAGACCTCTACCCAGTTTCTGTTCTTCCAATAATACAGATTTCAGTTGCTTTTGAAATGTGTACCTTGAAGTTGCGCGTCTTATTGGTGGAGGTATATTATTCCAGCACTTGGTCGCCTGGTAACGGAAACAGCCATTGAAAGCCACAGTTCTGTGCATTTGAGTTGACAAAGGAACTCGCACCGATCTAAGATATCCGGACCCATATTGGTTTTGAAAAGTGGGAAATCTCAGCTTAGTATACAAATACTCTGGATTCTTATATTTCAAGAGATGAGTGTTGCGAGATGCAACTGTCTACGTGACTCCATATTCAACATAGATGGTGCATTAATGAAGGGTGGGTACATGAAGGAACGTCAAAACAGAAACGATAACATGCATTTTGAATTCGCTGTATCACTCTTTTGGTCTTGTACAGTAGTCGCGGCCCATACACAATGTCTCCGTAATTAAGCCTTGAAAGAATCAGAGATTCACAAACGATAATGCGTGCTTTTTCAGAAAGATAGTAACGTATTTGATATAGCAATTTCAACCTGTAGAAACAGTTTCTTACTAGATTCAGCGCATGGCTTTCGAAACGTAACTGGCTATCAAACACGACACCAAGATTCCTTGCCTCACTGACACGCTCAATACTCTCGCCCGAAATTCAGGATCCAAAATCATTTTTTTTTTCTATGATCGGTATCGTCACAAATCTCAAAATCTAGATACCTGTCTGAACAAATTAGCTAATCGGGATAACATTTGATATACGTCACACTTCTTAACTGGAGGACAATGAACATAAAACTACAGTTACAAGTACAGTGACAAAAATAAAGTTTTCTTGAATATTCTCTGACTTGTGTATTATGGTTAGCTATTATACTCGCATAAAGAAACGCGAAAAGACAAAAATTTAGAACATTACTATTTAAATATTAAGAAATAGATATTTAATATTTCAATTTTGAAAATATGCCATTGTTGAACAGCAAAATAATTAAGCAATTGAACATTTTCTTATACCTACTGAATAAAATATGAATATTCAATTGCTTAATTATTTTTCTATTGTTCAATGACATATTTTAAAATTGAAATATTAAACACAATCTATTTCTTAAATTTTGGATACGTCAAAGTTTAGGCATACGCATTGCCAACACAGCTACGTTTAATAAGATGCCCGACCCGGGAAGTACAATATCAAAGTACCTAAAAGAAGGCCATAGTCACGTAACAACTCCCTGGTGAGTTGTTGTATCCTTGGGAGTAAGGTCGCCAGAGAGCTTGTGAGAATATGCTGCATTGGAAACGGGGTTGGCAAACGATACGGCTTGTGGTCCTAGTATTCACAGACTATGGCACATTATGTGACCCACGTTATTGTTTAGTACCGACGTAATTTATAAAATATTACTACGAGATTGAAATGAATTTCCTTTTTAGGATTTCGAGCAAAGATAATGAATAACATTTTGCTTCAAAACGGAGTATAGATAATTTTGTAAATTAATGGTTTACATGTAATTCGAAATGAGGGTGACACCTAATAACAAAGAAAAAAGGATCAAAATTTAAATATTCAGAGGCACTCGCAAAAATTAAAAATATTGTGACCTCGAAAAATGTAAGAGGTAAAAATTCGGCATTTACAGATTGAATAGTCAAACAAGTAGGGTCTTCTTAAATTTTAAACGGAATAAAAGCTGTAAAGATGGCGTCTGTATTAACAACGTACAGTTTGTGCCATTTGTCGATGTAGATTCGGGTTATCTAACATACTCGTAATTTTTATTAACTTGAATAATAAGAAAGCTGTCACGATAAAAATACAGAATGTTTCTTTATTAGGGACAGACAAACATAAGATGTTCAGATCCATAAGATGTATGCATTAAGATAAAAGAAAATGTACACGTTTAAGCAAAACAATCCTCCTAAACAAGGTTCTATAAATTATAATAACTTAACATGTTTTAAGGTTTTCTTCCATTTTAGATAATACGTACTTAATACCATATCGATGGCTACTTTAATAACCAGGTCGTTTTTAATTATTATTAAAAAAAAAATAGTTACAGAGTTCCATAGGTAAGTTACAGCATAATTGTTTGATGAGAAATATTTTAGTACACTAAAAGTTTTTTTTTTCTTGTAACTTGAATATTAAAAGAGGCTTATATCTAAGCAAAAGTATGAAATCGAATCTTGTATAGTATCTATTTACTTTACACACGTAAATCGTTTCATTAACATCTATAGGTACTCGTAGTATATAACTAGAGGGAGTTTTCATAACAGCAAGCATATAGTATAATATTTTTGTATCAAAAATTAATGTAGATTTTTTTATGAACACTTTTGAACGGTATTAAAAAATTGCAAGTGGTGTCCGTCATAACTAACATCTAACATCGATGCGAATTCCTTGGGTTTCAAAAATATTTTCGAATCTTTAAATTAAATCTTTGTTAGATTCGTAGGTTCTTACGAGTGATGTTACTAGAATGTGAAATGTATGTTGCGATAAAGTTATGTACTACTACTATAACTTCACGCCAAATCCCTTACGGGGTAGGCAGAGAGAATCGAGCGCCACGCGACTCGATCCTTACATATCTCACTCACTTCTTTAACATTCATTGTTCTTTTCATGCACGCTCGCCGGTTTCTAGGGCTCCTGACATCACCTTCTGATAGAACACGACCAATTTGGTCATGGTAGGTAAGTCTTGGCCTTCCTCGGCTCCTACATCCTTCCACTTTTGCATTGTATATCTGCTTCGTCATTCTTTCATCTTGCATTCTTTTTACATGTTCGAACCAACGGAGCATGCCTTTTCTTACTTTAACACCGACGCTCTCTTTCAGACCAACTTTCTTTCTAACATCATCATTGCGAATACGGTCTGCAAGCCTTACGCCACAAATTTTGCGCAGCGCTCGCATTTCGACCGCGTTTATTCTACTTTCATGCTCTTTCTGCCATACCCAGCTCTCGCTTCCATAAGTTAGCGTTGGGACCAGCACTGCATTGTGCATAGCCAGCTGCGCCTTCTGGCTCAAGTTTTTACTGCCAAGAAGTTTTCCCAACGCTCCATTCACACTATTCCCAGCACTCACTCGCCTTTCCACATCTGCGGTGTACCTTCCATCCCTGCTGAAAGCGCATCCAAGATATACTCGTACAAACTCATCCACTTGTTCCAACACTTCATCATCTACCGTAATCCTTACATTGGTTCTGGTTTCTTCTCTTTCAAATACCATTATCTTTGTTTTCTTCGCATTCAGTAGTAAGCCTTCCTTCATACGAGTACATTCGTCTTTCATCATTGTGACTAGTGTTTGCAGCTCAGATGGTGTTTCTGCTAATAGGACAGCATCATCTGCATACAGCAGACAGTTCACCACTAGGTCACTCATGCGTAATCCTACATTCGTCGATCTTATTCTCTGTATACAACTATAAAGTTATGTAGATTGCCATATACCATTTATTTTATTGGCATGCATTATAAATTGAGGAAAAGCAACTCGGATCTCTTCACAGATGTGTCCAAGTAATAAGAACAAAGTCAAGAATATAAAACGGAAAGGTGAAAGACAATTCAATTTCTATTCGTGATAAAAAACCGATATGAAACGTGATAATAATCACAGAGCCATCGGATGAATTTTAATGAACTGACAAACAGTCGGTACTGTGAATATAGTGGAGCAGTGCTCGTATCGGCACTCCAATACAATCGTTTTGTTTTACTATTCATTTCAACTTTTGATGACTTTACCTCCGCTGTTTGTTCGGTATTTGATCGGTCCACTACACCGACCTCGCTTTGTTGCTCATCCGGCAAGTTTTGTTTGTGAATTTTAGTTATGACTGTTATGAAACTATGTTAGATATTTCATAGATCCGGTTTTATAATGAACTACAGCGAAATATACTTACTTTTTAGCTGATTCTGCACGGAAACTCTCGTTATTAAGCTTTATGATGTGGGATTCTTAATAATACTCGTATAATAGACTTCGTCGTATCATAATCAATGCAACCTAACTTAAGGGACTGAAGAAAATCCGCTTTGGAGACTGTAAGTCCGAAAGTCGTTCTTATGTTTGTGTTACAAGTGTTCATAGGCTAGGTACCTGCTTACCATCGAACCATATGCCTGTTTGTAACTATACAAGTAAAAAACAAACAGCTTTTAAAGAAAAAGCCCTAGAAACCGGCTAGCGTACATGTAGCAAATGGCTATGAATGTTAAAGAAGCCAGTGAAGTATATAAGGACATAGATGTATAAGTCATATGGTGCTCGGATCTCACTGCTGAGAAAAACAACAAAAGAATAAATAATTTGTTCTTGCATTGGTTCACGCAGTAAAATCTGTTTGTTTTCGCTTATTGGACCTAACTGAAGGAGGATGCATTAATTATCAGACACTATGTGTAAGTCTTTTATGTACAGGCAATTTGATTTAAAATATTTTGTGATCCATCTAATCTATGGATTTGTCATTTGTAGCAGGTTATTTTAACGACTAATGTCTACGGCACCTCAGTTACTTCGTAGAATGATGACACATGACTCTTGTGGCGGTAACATACAAAACAACAAACTTCGCAAAATATATTGATATTGTTGACGTTAAGCAGTGACAGCCCAGTGAATAAAGAAACTGCCTATTTGCTATCTGGTCCCCGGTTCGAATCGGCATGCACCACTCAAAGTGAAAGAAACAACGTGAGGAAATCCGCACGTCCAAGAAATTATATTTCGAAATACTAACCTCACTTAAGAAAGGTCTGGGATGTAGAGGTCTGACAGCAGTCGTTCCACATCCAAAGCCGTATATTTACCAAATCCTAAGGCTTAGGTAGCCCACCCGTTAATCCTAATGGGTTAGGAAATAGGATAATACTAGGAAGATGAAAACACTTGTCGAATGATTACATACATTTCTTGAACTTTAATTACATTCTAAATCAAATATTACATTATAATAACATTCCAAACAAATCAAGTTTTGGTTTTTAAGAATACAGAGACAAGCGAACCCAGGGTGACCGTCTGTCGGACGCCTTCATTTAAATTTTATACAAGATGAGACAGAAACTTGACATTCCTACATAAATTATGCTGATCTTTCGCACAAAGACGGAAAAGTGACAAAAGGACACTTAAATTATCGTACATACAATATGTAATAAAAGAATTTTTAAAAAGACATTAAAACTAGAATACTAACGTAGGATACTTGAAGAATTCTTGTTATTCATTCAGACAACTAGGCAGTCAACAAATACTTACAACAATAATTACTATTAGTAAAGACATGTCCTACAAATTATCTAAGATATTGGGTGACAATATAGTTTCGCTTACAGACTATACTGACATCATCGCTGGTCATTTGTTAGTGTAGGTATCAACAAATCGATCTACATCGCTACATATTGTAAAACAAAGTCCCACGCCGCGTTTGTCTGTCTGTCCGTTCGCAATAAAACTACTACTATAACTAGTGATTCTAGAGAAAGATTTAGGTGTATAATATGTTAAGGTTTTGTGTAAATTGGTTGAAATATGACGATAATTGTAGAAAATGTCGAAAAAGTTAAGCCGCATGGAAGCTTTCATTCGATATTATCCGAATATACATTATCAACTTAAATACCTGATTTAAGTTAAGCATTTCATGCACATTATATAATCCTTTACACCATATAATTTAAATGATGGACCCGACAGACGTTGTCCTGCCTAAAAGTTGCCGTTGGCTTGTCTGCTATTTTTTTTTCCTGGAACCCGATTACCGGGTCCAATTGTGAATCTAAACTATCCAGGGACCCACTCACACACACACTATTTTCATCAAAATCGGTAGACATAATATACTCCCGTGCGAAGCCAGTCGGGTCGCTAGTGAATAATAATTTGTATAAATAAAATTTGATTTATCTTACAAAACAACGTTTTATCTTACTACATTAAACGAAAAATTAATTATTAATATATTTCGGTGTACCTGGGAAATTTCTCATCAATTTGGAAGAAATATTGTACCTATTTAATATGATTTGCTTTATAATTTTACCTATATAGGAAACATTCCACTAAAAATTGTCGAGCGAAACTCGGTCGCCCAGTTACTGTGTAAAGTCCGCGCCACGGGAACATATAAATTCGGTAAACAAACATCAGGAGTCCTAAACATTTTTTTCCGAAGTGCAAATTAGACAACACTGAATTTATTATGGTTCTTTAGTTTACTACTAAATGTAAGAATACCAAAAATATTTCTCAGTGTCATTCATTATCTTCTTCTTCTGTCACTCAGAATCGTCTGTCACGTTAATAATAAAACAGTCTATTGGCATCAGCCATCAATTTATCAATTTCTGAATAAAAAAAATGTAATAAAAAAAATTAAATTATTAAGAGTCAGGATAGGAATGTGCCTTTACGCAGACGGCGTTACTGTTAACACAACACTAAAGGACTTTGTTTCCTAACTGTTTTGTATAACGCACCCAATTCAAATTGTTCGCTAGTGTCATAGGTCGTCGTGTTATTTAAATCTTGTGTGTGCTTCATATAACTTAGTAAAAGTCAGTTAGTTTATAAAATTTTAAGATTCTTGTGGTGCGAAATTTTTCATTATTTTTACCTTCGGCCATATTCGTAACTAGAGCTTGATAACTCGCTACGTAAAAATACATTTTTTTCATTGTTTTATAGCTAGTTTTGAAGGAACAATACTTTTCCACGTTTTTCATACCTAGTTATCGATAACCGGCTGTGTATAAAGGAATATTGTTTTACTATTTTAAAACTAGTTTACAAACTAAAATCAATTTTTCCATTTTTGTAATTTTAGCACATAATTACAGATTTTTTGACACTGCTTTTTTATCCGTGGTCTAGTAATTATACCGATAGATTGTAATCCAGGCGACGTGGGTTTAAACACCCAGATGGCCGGACCCTGTACGTAGTACGTAGGAAGTATTCAAAAGTCGATATTCAAACTTCTTTCTAAATTCTAACACATACTCTTCATCCGTATTCATAACGTAATTAGAATTTTTATAACTCTTTACTTAAAAATACGTTTTTTTTTATTATTTCATAAACAAATTTTAACTCTAAAAATAAAAATAAATTAATTGTATTGCCTATTTCTTTCTTTCTATATAAACGAGGACGAGGATGACGTTTTTTTAGGCGTACCAATTTTTCATAGATTTTGATTGATTTTTATTTTTCTGTATTTTAAGTTTTTCACTAACATACTTACTGTTAAATAAATAAATAACTAAACGTTACATGTATTAGTGCATTAAGACGTGAATATGTTGAAGTTATAAGACAGACATGGCAGAAGAGGGAAATCCCACTTATAGCTTATTATAGCTTATATATATGATATATATAAGATATTATACTTATGATAGCTTCACAAAAAAATGCAAACCACGACTTTAGGTAGTTTTCTCCGCCCTATAATATGAGTGCTTTATGGAATCGCGAAGGTCAAAGATACAGGGTCGGTCCCGGCTGTTGTCGATAGATGACAGTCGTTAAGCTGAGTCAGTGGCCCTCGGGCGGCTTGAAAACACTGGCCTCCGCCAATCCGCATTTGAGCAGCGTGGTGGAGTATACTCTAAACCCCTTTGGTTGAAGGGAGACCCGTGTCCCTGCAGTGAGATGACTAAGGGTTGATGTGGATGGAATCGCGAAGGAGATTCGTGTTTTCATTGAATTCGTGAAATACGTGTGTTACAGTAGTGTTGTTCTGCAAAAGTAAGTTAATAATTTTAATAATTCAAGTAACTAAACTACTCGTTTTAGATGGTTTAACAATCTTAGTCTCTCTGAATCTGAGTTGATTTCTCGTTCTTCGCACTCTCTCGGTTTACATCACAGCTAACGTCTATCTGGTTGCTAAGGCATAGAGGTCAGGCTTTCAAATTCCAGAACATTAAATAAGCATAAGCATCGCACAACGTATTGATTGATACATGACAGCCAAGCAAAAAATTTCAAAGAAAATTAAGTAAAGATTAAGTGAAAAAGACTAGATGACACGTATCTTTTTATGTGTCATCTAGTCCATATTTAATTTAAATATACAAAATTTGTAACGTAACGCTTACAGAATGTGTTCGCATTGATAATGTAAGAAACAGAGTTGATTTGAAAGAGAGTATCGATGTTATAAACGAAACAGATATGCAAGGCGAAAGAGGAAGAATGTAGGAGCCGAGGAAGTCCAATACTCACCTACCATGCCCAAATTGGTAGTGTTTTAGAAGATGGTATCAGCCTAGAAACAGGTAAGCGTGCTTGAGAAGAGCTAAATATGTGAAGGGACTTGGCATCAAGATATATACATATATAGAAATACCAAATTTATAAAAGTACCTTAAATGGAACGTTACCTTTAAAAGCTAAATTTCCTACAGCTCGGACACAAAGCCGAAGCCAGTAAATTGAAGAGTTTCAAAACGTTTGCCTCGCAATTATTTAGTTAATACAGGAAATTGCTTTATCATTTACCTGTTAAAATTTGCGAAATATCGAAAATATCTTTTTCGCTGGGGTAAGGAAGCAGGAGATTTGTGACACGGTACATTACGGTGGATGTTACGACTGTCTGGTATATTATGACTACTTGTTTAAAAAACATTATACTCGTAGCAGAAATATGTTTACTGAACTATGCAAGCATAGGACAGTATTTTAAAGTATCCGATCTTGCCTTCCGAGATGGATACCATTGCATCAAAATCATATGATGCAATTAAGCTCATTAAAAATTGTCACTTTACTTGAATGAGTGTATTTTAATGGTAGGTGTGTGTGGGTACTTATTTAAAAAAAATACAGCGTAATTGGACATGAACAATTGTATGAGCATGTATTAAAGCTTGAACCAGATATTTCTTCTGTTGGTCTGAGATAAAATAAAAACGATAAAAAATATTTATTAGCCATTGGGTCTTCGCGGGCACTTCGAAACGTCTTGCGTAATTTAAATAAAATCTTTTTGTACATTTTTCATGATTTTGGTTTTTTATAGTTTTAATTTTTCTTTTTAATCTACCGCTTAAATAAGTAGAAAAAAAACGCTTATTCTCGCAATCATTGTTCTTAGACTCGTGACGCTGACTTATAACTAAAAATATTTGCTAAGTGGCTGTCTGTGTTTTTTTTTTTAATAAATAAACAGTAGGCTTGCACATCATCTAACAATGATACTCAGATAGAATAAAAAGCAAATAAAGCTTCAATAGAGCTTATTGTGACTTTATTGCAGCAACGAATCAAAAGCAAAACGATGTTCCGATACTAAGAATAACATTGTAACATCGTGTAGGAGCATCTGCGGCTGGCCGCTTGCCAAATCCTACACAGCCTCCAGCCTTCCTTGCGACCTTGCTACTGATGACGCTGTTAGTCGATCGCTCTGTGAACAATATTCTATAAATTTAACTCTCGAATCTTTATCATTTATCCCCGGGTACCTGTACTAATAATTCTCTCATATAATTTTAGTATCACATACCTTTATTTAACAGTCACTTACTGTAATATGCACAAAAGGTAATGGCAGTATCGTTGATGCTTACCTAGACGTAGGATATTTAATAAAATAAAATAAAAATTTAAATATTTCATTTTTTATATTAAGTATCTATATTTAAAAATAATATTAATCACAAAGATTGAATAAGACTTTGGTAAGATAATTTTCAAATACTTTTCTCGTTATAATTATGTGTGGTTCTATTTTATTTTCAAAAACTACATATGTGACCATTCCGACTACGTTTATTAAGATAATATTTAGATTACAGAAGTAAATCATGTTAGTTTTAAATTTAGTAAGTAACATTATTGTCTTAAAAAAATTTCATCCTTAAGATTATGAGAATAAGATTGTAAGAGATATTTAAATTTGATGTGCCATTTATGTGCTTACCAACATAATTAAAAAGCCTGTCTTTGTGAATAATATGCAAAAATATACTGAACGTATTGTTTACCTGTTTATAATAACATTACTATGTTATTATAAACAGGTAAACAATACGAAGAATATTTATTAAACAAACTCCTTAGATAATTTAATTATACATAAAACACACTAACTTAGAAGCTTCCTACCTACAACACCATTTGTGTAAATAATTTTAATTTGATGTTGTATTATATTGAACACGTAACTCATCGTTATCAATTTCGTGATAATTATGTTCGGGCTTGAAATCATCCGTAGTAATTAAAAGTGCAAATGCTCAAATGGCTAATTATTATTTCCAATTACAAAATTAAAGACGTAAGACATATTCTATGTATGTATTACATAGTAATTATCTTCTCTCAATATAGGTACGTTATTTCGCTGATAATACTGAGCAACGATAATGTTATGTTTGAACGCATTTATGATTGTATCGTCATAAATTTGTGAAGGTTAGATATTTATTCACCGACATTCTACAAAGTTCTTATACTCGTACTACCATATTTATAACAATAAACGATTATTCTACAATACTATAAACTATAGCTCGATGGCGCACTGGTGAAACGCGGTGTTACGTTACTTTGACACCAACGCCCCGAGGTTCGATTCTCACAGAGGACAAACATTTGTGTGCATGAACATGTCTTTTTGTCTTGGCCTAGGTATTTATATTTACAAAAAAAAAGCGTATTAACGTATGTTTATCAGCTGTCTAGTACCCCATAACACAAGCTTCGCTTACTTTGGGGCTGGATAGCGCTGTGTAATTTGTCCGACAATATTTATTATTATTTATTATAGTCACCTCGCTTGACATGCAGGCTGGTGATCGGAGTATAAGGTAGTGCGTGAGATGGCGCTACTGCCCATCATCCGCTAACGTGTTTCCTTTAGCCGGCTGCTACGGCACCCACAAGAGAGAAGAGGTGGCGCAATTCTACGCCGGCAACCACGCAGCATACACAACGGACAGCTTTGGATGTCTATGAAGGAGACATATGTTCGGCAGTGGACATCCTTTGGCTGAAATGATGATATTAACCCTTCGACCCGGGTGGTCGTATACGACCGCGAAATGTATGGGAAAACGTATATAACGGGTTCTGACTGCTCAATAGAACTAAAAATTGGTGAGCGCGCATGAAATTAAATATTAAATTTTAAGAGCGGTAGCGCATATCGAAGCAGCCCGTTTGGGGAAGTACCTCCACCGCCCAGAAAGCCACAGCCAAATAACAACTCACTATAGAGGGTTGTTGTGTTCCTGCGTGTGACTGAGGTCACCAGTAAGTCATCCCTATGGACTTGCTGTGTAAGCAGCAGAGGTGGCATCGCGCCAGTGATACTCAATGAATTGCAAGCGTTTATAGGTTACGGTAACCGCTTTACATCAGGTGGGCCATATGCTTGCATTCCTCCCGACGTTGTATAAAAAAGCGCTATGAATGTTAACGGAGTTAGTGAGTAGTGCAAAGATCGAGTCATATGGAGTTCGGTTATCACTGCCTACACCGCAAAGGACTCAGCGTGAAGTTATTGATTAATAGATTAAAATTAACTAAAAAAAACCGTCGGCCACCATGTCCACGCATTCGGTTACACCACAAATCAATAAACCACTTGACTGCGCATGAAGGTACCACGCGCTCGTAAAGACATTGTGTTTTAGCGGCTAAATATCTCAGCGATTCAAAACTTCTGAATGAATGAGAACGCTTAAAGCGAGAAGCCGATAAGTGCCGTAATGTTGATCCGTGAACGAGCCAATAAAAGCCGCGCGTTCTATTTGCACCCCAACCCGTATCACTGAATTTAGCCAGTACGTAAAATCGCTCTCAACGGATCTCCATAGCTTATTTCCTTCATACAGTTAACTGCATCCCTTTAGCTGTTGGTTCATGTATATTCCACGATAGTCGACCATCACTTCATATCACAAAAGTGGTCAATTGTAAGCTGGTCTCCAGCACCGACCGTTCCTTACAGTTCTCTATAAGTTCCGAGTTTGAAATTAAAATGCACACCTTGGCTTTCAATTCATCGATACCAATTTTCATCTCCGGTCAACCACAGGGTTCACTGTTGAGATCAAACTTTCCAGAATGGAATCAAGCCAATGCGGTCCTTGCAGTAGCTTACGATGTCTGGCTCATACATTTCGTTAATATTTGACTTCTGTACTGAGTTTGTACGATGACAGAACTCTCATAGAAAACAACGTGCAAGTTAACTTTCATTTTTTCGCATCGCAGAAACTCGATCTAAGAAAAATCGATGGGACGAGAATAGAAATATTTAAATATTTTAAAGAAATATTTTATCTTGTAAAATTAATTTGTATTTGAAATTCTAAGTAGAATAAAATATCGACCAGTATTAAAAATCGGCATGTTTACATAATAATAGGGGAGGAAATTGCCGTTTTATTGTAATAGATACTTTGAGCTATCTAGTACATACCTACCGCGCAAGGGATTTGGCGTGAAGTTATAGATAGATAGATTCAAGCGAAACTTTATTTTAACATTATACCTATGAAGTTTTTTTTAATAAATGTGCAAAATTTGATTTTCGAATTTCAATTGTTTTTTTTTATTCAGCTTAGGTGGGAAAGATACTTCGAAAATCCGAGTAATTTTTAAATACGATTTCCGACGCGGACTAACGCGGCAAAAACGGTTCGCAATATCAATGCTACGTTTAGAGAGGAGACTCCTAATGAACGCACCTTTCGTTTTTGGTTTAAATGCTTTCGTAATGGAAAGTTCGACTTGAAGAACGAACTACGTGGAAGACCGCAACAGGATAACACTGAATGAAGGAGATGGTGGAAGCCGATTCGAGTCAAACTACCCAGGAATTTGCGACATGGTTTAACTACCTTACCTGGAATACTGACTCATTTGCATCAAATCAATAACATAAAAAAATATGAAAAATGGGTGCCTCATGATTTGACTGATCTGCAGAATAAAAAGCATGTCGATGTTGCCTTATTGAATCGGTACAAAAATGAAAGAATCGAAGCAGCCTATTGACGCTTGCAACACCACGGGAATGTTACTCGCGCGCTGCCAATTTGTGACCTAAGGCACAGTACCCAGTAATTTCTCTGCCATATCTCACCCTTCAAACCAGAACACAGCTATATAAATATAGCTGCTTGGCGGTAGAAATAGGTGAGACCGAGGTACGCATGCAGACGACTTTTGTACAAAGTCTCCCCCTGGTAAATTAGATACACGTCGATTCAAAATATATTGACGTATAGGGTCGGACTCTGAAATCGATAATGCCAAAACATCAGCGTCATATACGGTAACGAATAACGATACATTTGGCACGTCATTCATTCAATTTTATGGTATGGTAAACAATCGGTACTGTACACATATTATACCTACGAGCATGTTGGTATGTTTTTTTAACATTTTTTTTTGTAAATATTTTGATACTTCATTATTACCTGATCTTCATCAATATCCCGGGTGGAACTCTACTACTATATAACAGCATATTTTTGGGAATGTCCCTGATTCCCAAAAATATGCTGTTATATAGTAGTATATATAAATTTCTTAATCAATTTATAATAGTAGAAACATATTTCGTTATGATTTTTCGTCTCCAAAGTAAATCATTTTCTCTTCTCTACAACTGTAAAGTCATATCGTAAACCTGACCCGCGCATGCACATACGCTACGCGAGCCAAATATAGCACATAAATACACTATGTTGGTATGACACTAACTGAAAGATGTACATAGTATACCTATACCTACCGCCCTTTTATAACTCTTTATCTACAAGGCAATGCACGAAATACTGTACATAACACAATAGCAAATAAAATGAAATACGAGTACAGCTAAGAGCACATCACGCTTAACAGTAGAAGTTCTATTATTATAATTTTTTATCTATACATACATACTTTTTTCAAGTATATTATCCACTGAAACATCCTGGGAACACAAGTTCCCAGTGAGAGTGAGCCAATCTTTTTTTTTATACCACTAAGGTAGCAAACAAGCATACGATCTGCCTGATGTAAACAGTCACCGTAGCCTACGGACATCTGTAACACCAGAGTGTCACTCATGCGGTGCCGCCCCTTTAAAAACCTCTTCACGACTCTCTTTAAGAACCCCATGCTGAAGTCCCTTGGTAAAACCTCGGCTGGGAGCTCATTCCACAGCTTGAGAGTTCTCAAAAGAAAACTTCTCTGGAACCGCACAGTACGCGACCATTGCGGCTCCGGCGTATGAGGGTGAACTCCCCGCCGTCGGCGAGCGGTGAGATTATAAAAAGTATCTGTCGGCATTATATCGAACAATTCTTCAGAACACTACTCCCCGTTGTGCTACCCGATATTCGAATAGAAAATTTTCGTAAGTACGATTGGTTACCACTTTTGATGAGCTCGGTGGCTTAGTCGTGAAAGACGCGACTTTGACACCAACGCTCTTAGGTTCGATTCCCACACAAGACAAACATTTGTGTGCATGAACATGCCTGTGTGTCTTGGTCTGGGTGTTTTAAGGTAGGGCGCATCAAAGCAGCCCGTCTGGGGAAGTAACTCCACCTCACAGAAAACAGCAGCCAAATAACCACTCCCTAGAGGGTTGTTGTGTTCCTGTGTGTGAGTGAGGTCACCAGTAAGCTCCTAAGGAATTGCTGTGTAAGCAGAAGAGGAGGCATCGCGCGAGTGATACTCAATATATTACACGCGTTAATAGGCTACGGTAACTGCTTTACATCAGGTGGACCGTATGCTTGCATGACTCCCGACATTGTATAAAAAAAACTGCTGAGTTGTTAAAAGAAAATTTACGACCTAGTGTGGAACTTTTCAATTTACACATATTGAACCAACTAAAATTATCAAAATCATTAACAACTCCCTAGAGGGTTGTTGTATTCCTGCGTGTGAGTGAGGTCACCAGTAAGCTCCCAAGGATTTGCTGTGTAAGCAGCAGAGGCGGCATCGCGTGATTGATACTTAATATATCGTAAGCGTTAATAGACTACGGTACCCACTTTACATCAGGTGTGCCGTATGCTTGTATGCCCCCCGACGTAGTATAAAAAAAAAATTAAAACTTTTAAACAGTTGAACATTAAAACTCAGAGGATCACTGTGGAATGTCCATTAAAGTATATTATTGTATTATCGAGGCAATAGCTACACACTTGTCACGTATTTTCAATATATATGTAGATATGGGCGTGTTCCCAGACTTGATGAAATATAGACAACTTGTTCCTTTATTCAAGCGAGGGGAAAAGAGCTAGCTGCGGTATTACAGACCAATATCTATATTATTATTGAGTAAAATATTCTAAAGGATAATGCTTGATACATTGCAACTCTTTTTTAAGACCAATGATTTTTATTATGATGCTTAATACAGTTTTACAGCTGGTAAATCTACTGCGGATGCAGGGGTGGCATTGATAATGCATACCTATCACACACATATCACTAGATGCTATTGGGGTTTTCTGTAATCTTCTAAAGCTTTTGATTGTGTCGATCATAATTATGACGTTGTTACTCAAGCTAAACTACTCGTATTACGGAGTTAGAGGTAAAATCCAGAACTTGATTGCATCTTTTTTAAATAACAGATTGCAGAGAGTTGACATAAATGGGATCAAATCTAAAGGCAGCAATGTTAATATCGGGGTGAACCAGGGTTCTATTTTGAGTCCATTATTATTTTTAGTATATGCGAATGATCTGCCCTACATGGTGCAGAAAATGTGAATATAGTACTATTTACTGATGATACCTCTCTATTTTTTTATGTGGCCTGCCGGTGTGACATTGACAAGGTAAATGGTGTTGTGTCTGCTATTTTGAACGTTCATATGTAAATATCTTGCTAAACTCGACTTAACCATATAGATCAAATTTAGTCTTCCAAATGTGACTTCTAATTCTCATTGGGAATAATAATAAATTAAAATTTGTTAATAATACCCTGTTTCTTGGAATTACAGTAGACTCTAAATTACAATAGGACCCCCACATAAATAAACTTGCCGGTAAGCTCATTTCCGCTGCATATGCAGTTAGGAGAATCAGATTATTGACGGATGTGGTTGCTGCGCGCTTAGTCTATTTCAACTACTTTCACAGTATTATGTTTTGAAGAACGTATGTATGTACACTGTATTGAGGAACGGCAGCTGACATTGAGACAATTTTTATCTTACAAAAAAGAGCCATTCGCTCTATTTATAACATGGGCTCTAAAGAATCCCTCAGGGAACTGTTCAAAGAAATAAATATCCTCACCGTTACTTCTCATATATTTATGAAAACACAATATACTCGTATGTACATAAAAAATTAAAGTCGTTTTCAATCTTCAACGAAAAACTTAGAAGTAGAAATAAGTTGTGTGTGCCGGTACATCGGCTTGCTAGGATTGGTTAACATTTTCTCGTAAATTGTATTCGATTTTGTAATAAGTTACATGAAACAGTCCTGTCCTTTCCTGATAATGTGTTCAAAAAATACATATAAAATACTCTCTGTAAAATGGTTTATTATAGAATTTATGCATATGTAACTGACAAAGATGTCTGGAAATAATTCACCACAGACGACCTGTCCTTAATAATCTTTAATTCTACCATTTGATATCATTATTGTACCAATATGCTGATGTGAATTTATTGTAATATATAATTTTCAATTTTAAAAGTGATCTATATTGGCAAATTTCTTTCGGCATTTCTTCTTCGCCGAAAAATGTAAGACGTGTCTAAGTGCCCAATGGCAAATAAAGATTTTTATCTTTATCCAAAGAAGGTGTAGATGCATGGGTACAAGGGCGGGTGTAGTCACGTGCAAGGACTGTTTTAAATGTTTTTTTCACTTAGATTCAAGTCCTCAAAAAATACTTACTTTATTAAAACAATCCGATTCTAGTGTTGGCTTCAAGACAAGCAATCAACAAGATGCATAAAAGTGTGTGTATTTAACCATCTGTGTATTTAACCAATATCAAAAAAAGAGGAAATTTCAATTCGATTGCATTTTTGTGCATGTTAGACGATATCATTGCCTAAGTAAACCAAATTTGAAAAATATATTTTGAATTGGTGCTGGCGTCCGATGGTCCCAAATAAAGTTCCAAATTAATTGAAGCGGAGTTTCACAATTTTTCATGGAGACTACTAAACTATGAAGTGCCTATGTAATATGTGGAACTACTAATATAAGGAGATCGATTGTACAGTCTGTCGTACAGTTTACTCTAAAAATAATGATTCTCCCCAGTATTTCCTCAGGGAGACTACCATAGACAATACTAAGCATTTTTTATATTAATTGCTCGCTTTGATTGGGATTCTATTACAGAATCCGCTCATGGAAAATGCTATTTAGTTTGTCAATTATCAAAACATTTCATTCATAGAATGGCATACAAAATATCTCTGCTGTGGATCTCAAAATGCCCCCTCGCCTTTAATTTAAAACACTGTTTTGCTCCCTTTGAATAAATTCTGCTATTCATCTACATAAATGATATTTTTTTCAACATGACAGCAGAGCTCGGTTTAATTTCAAATGCTGAGTTTAAATCACGAACAAGCACAGGATATTATAAATTAATCATGAGCGTAGGATGTTCTAAGGTAGAACCATACGTAGGACGACGGATTAAAAAGCACAAAAAACAGAATTACTTTGTGCTCATGTAACATTATACAAGTACGACACATTTTAAAATTAGAGACATCATTTATATTGTTCTGTTTAGATTTCAATATATCAAGCAAAATATCTTTGTGAAATATAAAATATAAGCAATTAAATACGTTCCGTTGGTCTTCTGCGTCATTTTTATAAACATCATCACAAATTCACGGAGGTTAAATCCTTCTTAAAAAGAAAAAAAAACAGTAAATCACCGCTGGGTTATGCATCTTCTTCGCACCTGTACATGATGGAGACGGATACTCATTCTATCTCAATTCTCCTTTCCATATCTTGACAAATTATTTACAGATAGTTTGTATGATTTTTGTAAGGGTGGGTATATATCATTAGCGTAATAGCCGGATACCAGCTGGCGCTTATTCGCATGCACTATGCGCTTATATGCAGAAGCACACAAAATAGTCTAGATCAAATTGCTTGTAAATTTAACTTCCACTATACAATACCATTAGCTAAAGAGGAAGCGGATTTACTGGGTAATCTTTTTGCTTTCTAACTCGATTTTAAATAACTTTGAGGCTGTCTCGTGGCGCGGTAGCTAGATGCCGGAAATCTTAATTGCACTCTCTCAACATTTATAAGTAGAGTGGGCCAGATGGCATACCGACTTTATTTATAGTTTAGCGCACATTTTTGCGCTTTCGTACTCTAGTGAACAAATCCCGTCTTTGTGAAAGATATACTAAGTACTAGTGCTCAAAAGGGACGATAGATCAGGTCCATCGAATTACAGGCATATCGCTATCACATCCTTGCTCGCTAAGGTGATGGAACGTGTGATGAATGTACTTGAACAAATACTATTTAAACCGATGTAAGAAAAAATTCTAAATTTGTAACTATTGACGAACTCGGTGGTACAGTGGCTAGTAACGCGACTTTGTTGCCGACGCTCGTGGGTTCAATTCCCACATAGGACAAAGAGACAAACTTAAAAACAGACAGTGTTTTGAGGAGAGGTAGGGCGCATCACAGCAGCTGTCTGAATAAGTACTTCCACCTGGCAGAAAACTATAGCCAAATAACAACTCTCTGGAGGATTGTCCTGCGTGTAAGTGAAGTCACCAGTTAGCTTCTAAGGCGTTGCTGTGTCAGCATGCGAGGTGGCATCGCGCGGGTCGTACGTGTATTACAAGCGTTCATAGGCTACGGTAACCTCTTCACTTCAGGTGAACCGAATGCTTGTATTACTCCCTACGTTAAATAAAAAAATGATAAGAAATAAAACATAGAGTTGGAGTATTCCAGGTAATGTAGATTCGAAACAGTTATTTCGCTGAGTAAAATTCTTACAGTTATAAGAAACAACTATCATGCAATTTTTGATGCCGAAACCGAAATCGTAAAATTCTTTATTTATTTATTATTGGTCTCAATTACCTTCTGTCGGTGGACTTTTAATCGTAAATTAACTAATGTCTAATCACACGGCAACGTTATCGTCAGCGTTTAATATATCTTTGTATAAATATCCCACCGAAACTGTAAATTAATTTAGTTCCACCCAAACTAGTTTCAATTTAATAGGTGCATTAATTCTTTAAGCGAACTACCTAAAACGATTTATCTACCCTGAGCGTTTCCTTCCCTCCTCGCGAATATTAATACGGGATGAATAAATGAACAACTAGCGCGTCACCATACCAAGTAGGCGTAAGGAAATGGGAAAGTCTCTTGACCTAATTTTATTATGGAATTTGCCAGAAATAAATATAAACATAGTGAGGGTAGTGAATTTCTATGGTAGTGGTTCCCTGAGCGGGCGTGAAGGGATAGAAATTCTAGTTATTTCAGTAAAAGCATTTCAGGGCGGCCGTGTTATCGTGGGTATGTGACTCATACGTACTCGCTGGATTCATATCCAAATTATTTCATCATGATGTTTCAGTCCAATTAAAATACTTTAGTAATCAGTGTGGGTTCGAAAACTTTGGAATCTCTTTTACTTGGTACTAGTTGCTAGTAAAATTGTGTGGGCAAATTAATATATAATAATTTGACCACACAAGAGCAATGAATGTTAAAGAATTGAGAGAGGTGTGTAAGAATCGAGTCACGCGGCGCTCGGTTATCTCTGCCTACCCCGCAAGGGTTTTGGCGTGAAGTTATAGATCGATAAATTATTATATTAAAATTCTCTAGAGAAAGTTCATCGGTTACTCTTACAATTCAATCAATCGATCTTTGGGAAGATAGTATTTTTACACGGAACCAAAAATAAAAGTTAAAAATTAAAACCCGAGTACTACAAAAACAAATCACACAAAGGCTTAACCCTTCGAAACCCGGGTGGTCGTATACGACCGCGAAATGTACGGGAAAACGTATATAACGGGTTCTGACTGCTCAAACAAGTTTTAAACAAAAAAAATGTACGTATATTTTATTTAATATAATAATATTAGACTACTTATATAATATACATATATATAATATACTCGTATTACAGACATAATATTTATACGTGTGTACATAAGTGATCTAATACTATTTTAATAATTATCGTTTAAACTAAGTAACAATAAAAAAATTTGTAAAATGAAATCTTGATTAAATTTTGTCTATCATTTTAACCCTTCGAAACCTGGGTGGTCGTATACGACCGCGAAATGTATGGGAAAACGTATATAACGGGTTCTGACTGCTCAATGGTCTTTTTGTTGATGACGGGTTTAAGGTTTTAACTTATTTTTTATTTGGGACATGTGATCCATGTATTATACAGATGATGGCTTTGTTCATTATATTATTTGTCCCTATAAAATTATTATGATATGATATCTCATTTGTTATCATATGACAAATACATCATAATATATAGACTGTTAAAATCATCCCTCTATTCAGCTTCGGCGTAGACGGGTAAATAAGGAAAAGTTACTCGTATTCATTTACATACACATGTATTGCCTGCCCACTTTGGCCATAATAAGCCTCTTACGCCGATATCAATCAAAACAAAATGCCGAATTTGCCTTATCCAGTATGTTAACTAAAGTGTAAAGAAACGTAGTCAGTTTTGTAAATAAGTATTTTGTTTCGAAGAAAAAAAATCTGACACGTTCAATAGAGCTAGCTGCGAAATGAGTCATCGCAGACCATGCGACCTCTTTTAAACACGGCCTTTTGACCGCAGCCCCATTTAAGATTTAGCCGCGTCGCGTCGCATGCCTGCTATTTATCAACGTTACAAAATTATATTAACCTGTCTTGAAACTTGATTAAATGAGACGGATTACGTTATGATGGATGATATTGCGCGTGCGTTTGCTTAAATTTGGGTGAGTATATTGCATACAAGACATCACTTGGTACTTGTTCATAGTATATTGAGGCGTGTCCCGGCTCCCCTCTTCGTCATAAAGCCGTATATCTAACAGTATACAGTAGATTGTTTTGATCGATGAGTCAGCTTTATCAAATACTGCGACATATTTTGTTTTCTTTATTAAAAATAAAGAAAATATGTCTCATTATTCTTGCATTATAAACTAAAAGAAACAACAGCCTGTGTCTCGTCTGTTGTTCCTTTTTGTTCTACCACTGGATTGAATAGATTTCCCAAACTGCAAAAGATTTTGTTTCACTCAAGTGCTCCGAAGGGGAAAGCATGTTTTAGAATTTTTCAAGTTCATTACGGATAAACAAAACTAGTTGTTGTTCGTATTCGATATAAGTCTATAGTATACGATAAGATACAAAGTCTTAGAGCGGATCGGTCGACAGTAACCCATTCCAATTTAGAGACAGAGCAAATAAAAATTATTTTCATAATGGAATAAGTTATTAAATGCATGTAATCCCTTTATTATACGTTTTACATACATCATATACCTAATCTTTCCAAATTGTGTCATTTCTAGGAATTATCTGTATTAAATTTTGCATATCATAATAATTTACGTTGGAAATGCAATTGGCGATGTTCCAGGTTGGAACACAAAATAGTTGGAATTCACGCCTCTGCCTTGTACTGAATAGTTACGCTGTATTTTGCCTAAACAGGTCGTGCAACTAAATAATGACTATGGGGGATTGGAATGTTTGAATCGATGTTGGTAACTACTTCATTTTATAGCTAAAGGGTTGTTAAATAAATATTCCTTATATTGGTTTCATAGCTACGATTTCTAGAACTAAATATTAAAGGTATGTATAACATGAGGCAGTCATTCATACTATGTTTCGGGTTAAGTTGCGCTTTTACAATGTCAGCAGAGAAATAAGCATACGGCCCACCTGATATTTAGTATTTCCCTGAGTGCTGCATCCGCATTACGCCACTATGTGTTTTTAGAAATAATGAAAAGAGTGTTTTTGTATTTATTTTATGTCTTGATTTTCCAAAATTATAAACATTTTATATATCATTTATAGTTTGATATTTGCTAAATAACTGGTTAGGTAAAATATATCTATCACTTAGACTAATCACTTAGAAAACTATTCAAAGAAATAAAATCCTCACGGTTACTTCTCAGTATATTTATAAGAACGAAAAAGGACTAAATTGCGTATGCCTATACATCGGTTGTCTGAAACTAATAGAACTTTTGTTGTAAATTGCATTCGATTCTATAATAAATTACCTGATACAATTCTTGCCTGACAATATATTCAAAAGGCACTTCAAAAATACTTTATGTAAGAAGGGTTATTACAGAATCGATGAATATCTGACTAACAGAGATCTTTAAAAATGATTCAGCACGTATATTAATATATTTTTAATTGTACCACTTGATATCACTTGATATGTACAATCACATATATTTATTGTAATATAAATTAATGATTTGAAATAGACCTATATTGACAAGTTTCATTTGGCATTTCTTCGTCGTTTTCGAAACGCTGCTAAATTGAAAAAGAGAGATTAAAGCTATGAAAAAATAATAAAATATAATATATTTGATTTAAAGAATGTAAGACATGTCTAAGTGCCCGTGAGTGTCTAATTGTTTTTTTTTTATCTTTATTCCAGCCATTGAATAACTGCTTAGTGACATAACAACATACAATATCGTGCACTAAACGAAAATTTACACTAATACATTCTGTGTACTAAGTATCGGGAATTTGTCAATAAAACAAAAAATACAAATTATTCATCTAAATTTATTTTATCGCCTTCAAAGTAGGCCCCATCGCTTGCAATACAACATCTCCACCGCTTCACCCAGTCTTCCATACATTTTTCATAGGCTATTTGCGGTATGGCCTTTAGCTCATTCAGCGAATTTTCTTTTATGGCTTCTATCGACTCAAAACGTTTTCCTCGAAGTGGTAATTTTAACTTGGGAAATAAAAAAAAGTCAGACGGAGCCATATCAGGTGAATACGGTGCTTGGTCGAGAACTTTTGTTGAATTTTTCGCTAAAAACTCTTTCACTATAATGGCTGTGTGTGATGGTGCATTATCATGGTGCAGCATCCATGAGTTGTGTTGCCACAAATCTGGACGTTTTCGGCGGATACTCTCACGCAAACGCTTCATGACGCCTAAATAATATTCTTTATTCACTGTTTCTCCCTCTGGAAGGAATTCGGAGTGAACCACACCACGGTAGTCAAAAAAAACTGTCAGCATCACCTTGATTTTGGAGCGACTTTGCCGCGGTTTTTTGGGTTTCGGCTCGTTTTCGAGACGCCATTCTGAAGACTGTTGGCTTGTTTGCATGTCGTACTCATAAACCCATGTCTCGTCGCCAGTTATTATACGTTTCATAAAGGTCGGATCCGTAGAAGCTCGGGAAACCATGTCTTCAGCGACATGCTTTCGCTGCGCTTTTTGAACAAAATTGAGCTCTTTTGGAACTAGTCGAGCGGCGACGCGTTTCATGCCTAAAATGTCAATGAGAATGTTGTGGACGGACTTAAAAGATATGTTCACCTCACTAGCCAACTCTCTCAGACTCATACGTCGATTTTCGAGCACTAGCTTCTTGATTCTGTCGATGTTTTCTCTGGTCGTAGCGGTTGAAGGTCTACCAGAACGAGGCAAGTCTACTACTACTTCTCGGCCTTCTTTAAAAGCCTTATACCATTCATAAGCCCTTGTTTTCGATATACACGATTCGCCGTAGGTATTTCGCAACATTTTTAGTGATTCACCACATGAAATATCATTTGAAACACAAAATTTAAGGCACACTCTTTGTTCAACAATATTTTCCATTGTAAAAATCGCCGAGGACTCAAAACTATGACCAACAAAAAGTGTAGTTTAAAACAAATTAAATGACAGATCCCGCTCAAATTTTGCGCGCTAAATCAGTACAGTGCTACCAACATGCAGTAAAAAAATTAGAACGACCTCTTTTACGCGGGTCTTTTTATTGACATATTCCCGATACTTTTTACACAGAGTAGTAAATGGTGCAAAATAAATAATGTAATATTGGAGAATCGATTTCATTGTTAATTCATTATATTTGGTAATTCTTTTAGAAACATGCTTTAGCACGAAAATTAATATATTCTGAGCAAGTTCAAAGCAAATTTAATCTAATAGAAAAAATATTGTTATGTATGGTAATAATTTTATTCCTTATATTCACACCCTATATCATACCGAAAAGGAAGAGAATTTAATATCTCGTTGACATGGAATGTGCTGGAAGCCATTCTTTTAACAAAGGGTTTAAATACCTTGCGTGTATACTGCTATTTATAATGACAAATATAAAAAAATTCAGCATAAAAATTGAAAACGTGTGACATCGTAGTCAAAACGGTTTTCGGACTCGCACAGGAAAGTCATGTAAAATTAGATATATATTTAAATATCAAGATATTTTGAAGTTTCGTTTGCACATTGAACTGACGGATTTATTTCGAATGCAAAATTTTGATAATTTCACATTTCTTCATTTCCCAGAACTTCGATCACTATATCTATAATTTTACACTAAATCAGAGAGAGTCAAGTAGGCACAGAGAACCGAGCGCCACGTGACTTCACGCCACGGTCCTTACACACTACACTCACTTCTTTATCATTATTAGCTCTTCTCATGCACGCTCTCCGGTTTCTAAGGCTCCTTATATTTCAATCACTCGAATGTAAAAAAAATACTCAGGATATTGAGGTGAGAATATAGAGGAGAGTAGGTAAAAAATAAATTGCGCTAGTAAAGAGTACCTACTACAATGATGCGCTAGAACAAGCTAGATGGACAAAAAAATTTAGATTACGTTAATGTCTGAAAGAAATATTGTGAGTAATTTAAAGCTCTGTTTGTAAATACGTAAATTTAGACTTCTATCAAATAACGAAAATGAAAAGCTTTACTTAAAGAGGTACTGATACACCTTGTGATAAAACGTGAAATTACCTTGTGATGAGACATGACCAATTTGGTCATGGTAGGTTAGTCTTGATCTTCCTCGACTCCTTCATCTTTCCACTTTCGCATCATATATCTGATTTGTTATTCTTTCTACACGTCCAAACCAACAGAACACGCCTTTTCTTATCTTAACACCGACACTTTCTTTCAGACGAACTCTCTTTCTTACGTTATCATTACGAATGCGGCCAGCAAGCGTTATGCCACAAATTTGGCGTAATGCTCGCATCCCGATCACATTTATTTTACTTTTGTACTCTCTCGGCTATACCCAGCTTTCACTTCTATAAGTTAGCGTTGGGATTAGCACCATGGTGTGTACAGCGAGCTGTGCCTTCGGACTTAGATTTCGGCTGCTTAGAAGTTTACCCAACGCTCCATTTACGCTGTTTCCTGCACTCACTCATCTCTCCACATCAGCGGTGTACCTCCATCCCTGCTAAAAGCGCTACCAAGAAGTAAAATCTCATCCACTTGCTTCAACACTATATCATCATCCGTAATCCTCGTATTCGTTTTGGTTTTCTCTCTTTCAAATACCATTATCTAAGTTTTCTTCGCATTTAATTGTAAGACTTTCTTCAAACATCATCTTTCATTGTTGTAATTAGTGTTTGCAGTTCGGATGGTGATTCTGCTTTTAATACCACGTCGACTGCATAAAGCAGGCAGTTGACCACTAAATAACCCTTTCACATTCCTACGTTCATATTTCCTATTCTCTGAAGACAACTATCTAGATACTAGATGAATAACCGAGCCAATAGCATGCATTCCTATCTGACACCAATGTTTGTGTCAAACCGTCCACTCGCACGCGTGCTGTACAATCCTTATAAGTGGATTGCACAGCATGGTCACCGTCAACCCCATATCTGGGTAAAATGTTCCAGAGATCCTTTCGCACGACCCTATTAAATGCTTTCTCACGATCCATAAAATAATACAGCGAACCTTCTGGTCCGTAGCTAGACGCTTCTCCACGATGTTACGGAGTGAAAACACTTGATCCGTACATCCTATGCCGTTTCGAAATCCACCTATGGTTAAAGCATTCTACCGGATTTCACTCTCGTTCTTTCAATATTATTTTCATATACTTAAGCTGCTAAGTTGATCAAGCTGATGGCCCTATAGTTGTCAGTTGAAGTCCATACATGATTCTTTACGTTTATATAAGGGCACAATGACTACGCGTCTTCAATCGATCGGAACCCTTCCGGTTCTCTAACACAATTTGCTCAAAAACCAGAAGGCGTCCCTAACATGGGTGCCACCCAGTTTGATCATCTCAGCTGTAACCATGTCTACGTGAAGGATGTACCATCTGTAATTGGGTTGAATTCTGAGCCTAGAATTGAATCATGTGACCTGTTGGTGTACTTAAATAAATAAAATACATGCCAAAGTCACCTTGTAAATTAGAAGATATGACTCTGGTAAAACAGAGACAGGACCCAGCTCCAATAAACAAAAAATCTATAATATAAATAACCAATAATATAAATTTAACTTTAACTGGAATAACACTACAGGCGATTACTGGTAATCTCACACTGGTTAGAAGTAATCATAGAATAAAAAAACCGGCCAAGTGCATATCGGGCCACGCACAGCGTAGGGTTCCTTTCGTATTTGTTTCGTTATTTGAACGTGGACACCGCCATCTAGTGAAAAATATCGGAACCAAAATTATGTATGAAACTCAAATGAACTATGAAAAACTATGAAATTGCCTATGTATCGCAGGGGGGAATTCGACTTCTTGGCCGTTCAAATTAGAAACTAGGAAGCAAACACTTAGTACAGATAAGTGCAATGTTAGGAATTACACATTTGTATGGAACATACACGTCTTTCATAACTACTGATTTAGTCCCACATATCAGGTGTTCATCTATAGATAATGTTGTCATAGAATTTATACCATAAAAAATTAGTCTTATACATAACTAAGTAGGAGAGAGAAAAGGGGAAAGGATTATTGAGAGATGGAACAAACAACACGTCGGATTTATAAAGTAGGCCGCTGATCCGTCAAATTTGCAATAGGGATAAGTGTTCCTTTTAGTGTGTATAGATGAAATAAAAAAGGATTATTGGAGATTCAACATCCAAGTGGGTCAAATCAAAAGGATGTAAAATGAGTATATCGTGACTATATATCAACTTATTGCTCCCCCTTTTATTTACTTTTTGGATAGAAAACGTCTTTACATATTTTTACAACGGCAGTTGGCACCTGATGTAAAGCGTTTACTATAGACTCTACACTCACGAGATGCCACCTCAACTGCTGACACAATACCTCCATAGGAGCTTTCTGATGACCCCACTCTCACACAACAATCCTCCAGGGAGAAGGGTATTCATCTCCAGGAGTATTTTGGCTACGGATTCATGTGAGGTGGAGGCTGCTTTGATGCGCCTTATCTCTCTTAAAAACACCCAGCCCAATACAAACAGACACGTTCGTACACACAATGTTTATCCTGTGTGCGTCCCACCTAAGTCATTCTATATATACGTGTATATGTGGGGGCCTATGTAAACAAAATTTGGGGTTTATTAACTCCCGCACCTCTGAAACAAGTTTTTATGGTGAGTACATATTGACGTAATTTAGTTCTGATTAAATTTTCAGTTTAATAGGACCAGTAGTTGCAATTTTGTAGTAAAAATAGAAAATTTGTGGCCTTTCCAGTACCTTAAAAATTCCGATTTTAAGGAGTAACAAATAGCTTTGTAAATTGCCAACAGGTAAAATCTGCCTCTCTTAATAAATACTTAAATTAATCGTGAAAATATTTATTGTAAGCAAACCCCCGGTATTGGAGTAATTATATAAAATTGAAAAGACTTTAAATTTCCCACCCAGCCTAATCAAATAGATATACTTGTTAATATAATACTAAAACCGCAGCCAAATAAGAACTCCCTGGAGGGTTGTTGTGTTTCTGCGTGTGAGTGAGGTCACCAGTAAGCTCCTCAGGAGTTGCTGTGTAAGCAGCAGTGAGGAGGCATCGCGCGAGTGATACTTAATATATTACAAGCGATAATAGGGTACGGTAACAGCTATATATTAGGTGGGCCGTATGCTTATATGCCTTGCGACGTTGTATAAAAAAATATATTTTGTCAGTGGATATTCGAATGATATCAATTTCACATAATCGATAGATCAAAATATAGAATGAATATACTCGTATATATGGATACGGATTTCGATTTTTTGTAGTTTAAAATTTCACGGTGATACTCTTGAGGCTATTTCTCACATACCCCTACCCCTTAGCTTCGATATTCTTTCATATTATTTAAGAGCTCACTGGACACAAATGATAATTTAAATAAAAATAGAATTTGATAACTTCTTAAGCTCGTAACGGTAAGAACAGAACGTAACGGTAGACAATATATAAAAAACTACTCAATTTTATACCTACATAAGTCGATATAATAAAATACCCGTCCAAATTTTGAAGGTTCTGTGGTATTTTAATTTTTATCTAAGAAATTTGATGAGTATACTTTCAACGAAATAACGATTACGAAAACTGTGTTATAGTCGAAATTTAATACAAAACACACCTCATTATATTTGAAAAAAATTTATAAAATAAGACACGGTTGGGAAAAAAAACAATAAGCTCGTATTTTAATGTGAGGATAACTTAGAGTAATTGTAATACCAGTGGTTCACTCGCATACTGTCGAGCACGTAAATAGCTCATCACCCCCTTTTTCAAAGATATACATACATGCCGTGGCCTAGAAATATTATTTACTATGGAATGGACGCTGATTCCACACAGGAAATCCTTTCTAGAACCGAACGATACATAATCATATTTTGCTGCAATGTAAGTGGAACATATGAACGGACATCTTTACCATTCATAACTTTTTTATATACTCTCACCGGTTCCTAACTTCCTGGAATAAAATATGAAGTCGAGAAATTGTATTAATTACATTCTGCCATGTTTGCTCAACGAATTAATTAAATTAAATTGGGAAAGCCAAAACAGAGAAAAACTGTAATGTATTTAGCCAACACTGCTTCAGTCACGTATAAGTATGTCCTTCGGTACTATAAATAAATTTAACATAGGCGCAATTAATTAAAAGCCTCAAGTCTCAAACCCCGCCTACGCTCCACGACCACCAACTTTCTCTATGGAAGGAATTTATCGCCTGTGCGATAACCGATAATGGTATTTTTTATGGTTCTATCTATACTACTTATCGTTTATAAATTAGATACTTAAGATATGCGGGGTGGATAAATTAAGTGTATCAAGCCCATTATTTTGTTAATTAACAAAATACTAGGAAACTTTCAACGATGCGGGAATGTTATATCCATTTTAACACATACTCGTAATTACTCGTAATGTACATACACTTGTAAAAATAAAGTTGGTGCCAATCCTACACATAGTTCGGACCTCGCACCATGTGATTTCTTTATTTTTCCGGAAATTTGAACCTCTCTAGGTTGACTTTTACGAAGTAAGAGCAGACCGTGCTGGCTTTCAATCATCACGGGGGGAACATATTGTCGTGTTCTGAAAAATGTGTGTGTCACTCACAAGGAGTTTACTTAAAAGCTATTCAACCTCTATGGATATTCAACTTAAAACCCTCACACATTCTTGGAAGCTCCTCTGAAAAAAATCTTAGTTCACTTTGATACAGCGTAGTGCAAAATTTCTTGATCTGTACTGTGATATACAAAAATAATATTTCACAATATTTTTGAGAAATGTGCACAGCTATATATGGAACAGGATTCAGCATATTATACAACAGACCGACAGACTTATTTGATCATAATTTGTTTTTCTTCTGGGTACCAATCTTATTAGTTATTATTTTATTACGCGTTTTTTAGACCACGTGGTTGCCCATTACGTGGTGTTATTTTTAGAGCGGAATGTGAGTTCCCTAGCTTTTATATTATAATTTTGCTGGTCTAATGAGAGACTTTGCCTCCCTTTTTGTATTCTTGAATAGCTAATAGGTTTATGCTTAGATAAGTTTTTCGATATGTTACCTACACCCTTATATAGAAGGTAATGGCATTTACAGGAAAGTTACCCTTATTTGGTAACAATTACGGTATTGTGTTTTGTGGAATATGAGTCCCTTCCATAGTAGAAAACATTTCTAAACAACAACAGGACTATCTTTGAAAATGGCGTGTAGAAGTATTTGCGTGGTCGACAATATACGAGTGAACCCTTTAGGCTAGGATAGGCGTGGTGGTCAGCCTAGTTGTATTAAAATCTGAAAACTAACACAAAGTAAAATGCAGTAATTGTTTATCATTGGGACGCCTGTCCCTGTATGCCATTTTAGTAGTATAAATAATATGATCTAAGTTTCCACTCCGCATGAGGATATAATTGTTTGAAAGAAAATGATTTATGCTACAACACAAGAAACGTTTGCCGTGTATCTCGCAGTAAACACTTTATTTGTGGAAAAGCTTAATTAATGTAACTACGCTCTGTTATACTCGTACTAGGGTACCTCATTAGTTCATTCCACAAGTCTAGGCAAGTTATTAGACTACGAGCTTATGCCGAACGTAACTTCATTGTTTAAATTTCTCCACTGGAGGTCGCCAGCACATATTCCTATGTGCAGGCGACGAGACTAAAACATACTCGATGTCTTCACACCCCTCGGGGGCCATACAAAATTTCAAGTTACTGAGACCCAGCGGTTTGGGGTGTACGTTGATATATCAGTTAGTTAGATCTTCCTTCTGTTTTTTTTATGCAACACTAGCTACCCACCCCGGCTTCACACGGGTGATCTGATAGCTACCAAATTTCACAGGATCACCCGCTGGATTAATCCAAGGATTCCCTCAAAATTTCATTAAAATCTGCCCCGCCGTTTTTGAGTCCATAGAGGACATGCAGACAAACATTAATTTTTATATATATACACACATCAAAAGTGTCTAGGGATCAAGCATTTTTATGCGGATTTCTTGAGATTGAGATGTGGCTTTGTAATAAATTTATGATTTTATAAATTTATATGGATCCTTTTTGGTGCATTTCATAATTCGAAACAGGAACTGTCAATCAAATTCAAAAAAAAGATGAAAATCAGCTGTCAATATTTTCCCTATAAAAACATACAACGCATTGAAGACATTATTAGTGCTACTGTTTCCCTACTACTGATTAAAACCAACGTTATTATGGAGCGGCGACGTCATTTAAGCAGGGAAGAAATGCTCAGAGCCGTGGGAATGATAGAAGCTGGTTCCCGGCAACGTACTGTGGCTTTAGCTCTGAATACAAGTCAGAGTGTTATCAGTCGACTTTGGACACGTTACCGAAGCACTGGTACCGTGGCTGAGCGCCATGGAGGACGGTATCGCTGCACCACACGGAGACAAGACCGATACATTCAAATCACAACTCGAAGAGCTCCAACAATAACCGCCATGATGTTAGCCGTGACGCTTCATCACTCTTCAGGGAACTTAATTAGCGACCAAACAGTCAGAAACCGCTTGCATGAAGTGAACCTTCATTCCCGAAGACCGCTAAGGGTACCACCTATAGCAATGCACAATCGTAGGATTCGATATCAATGGGCTCTTGAACACAGAAATTGGGCAGAAGAACAATGGCGTTTCGTGTGCTTTTCTGATGAGTCTCGTTTTGGTATGAGACCGGATACAAGACGTATACGACACTGGAGAACCCCTGGACGCCAACAGCGATTAAAATCCTGCCAGGAAGTCCATCCTTATAGTGGTGGAACCATCATGGTATGGGCGGGTATTTGGATCGGCGGAAGAACTGAGTTGATTTGGATCAGAGGCAACCTCAACGCTCAAATTTATGCTGAGACGATTGTATCAGACGTCATCGTTCCTCTACAAGTGCAAATCGGTCCCTTATTTCAGTTAATGCATGATAATGCACGACCGCACACCGCAAGAGTTGTAAGACAGACTCTCGCCGCAGCTAACATCAATGTCATGCCCTGGCCTGCTCAGTCGCCAGACTTGAACCCGATTGAGCATGCATGGGATATGCTACAGAGAAGAGCTCTGCCGATTATGGAGGGTATCCAGTCGCAAGAAGACCTTTTTTTGTTGTTGCAACGAACATGGGCGGCCATTCCACAGCGGGATTTGGATGAACTCATTTTGAGTATGCCAAACCGATGTTCTTGTGTTGTTAGTGTTCGCGGTAGAAACACGGATTATTAATTGTTTAAGTTACCCAATAAAATTTTAAAGAAAACTGTTATTTCAGTCTTTTTTCGAACTTTAATGTTAGTGGTTCAAATGTCAAAAATCCCTTTATTATGAAAATGGCAAATTTCTTTATTAATGCAAAGGTGACTTGGTTTATCGTTACTGTAGACAAACGAAAACACTTTATTTGATGAATCCTTAAAGAAAATTTTAATTAATATCAATCAGGAGAAAAGTTATTGCAAAAATATATGTTGATCCCTAGACACTTTTGATGTGTGTAGATAGAAGTATATACAGATACAGTTCCCCTGATATAAAGCGATTATTGCAGCTTATTAACGCTTGTAATACATTAAGTTTCACTCGCGCGTTGTCATCTCTGCTGATAATGGTATGGAGAAGTCTCGCCAACTGGCAAAGTTTCTTGGACATTTTTTGTGTAACTTCGGAAGACATACAAGTATACGGCTTACCAAATGTAAAGCGGCTACCGTAGCCTATGAACGCTGGTAATACATTAAGTTTCATTCGTACGTTGTCATCTCTACTGGTAACCTCACTCTCTCGCAGGAGCACAATAACCCTCCAGGGAGATGCTATTTGACTGCGGTTTTCTAGACGGTGGAGGTAATATCCTAAATGGGATGCGCCCTGCCTCTATTAAAAATATCCGGAACAAGACAAACAGACATGTTTATGCGGCTTCGTCCAGTTTGGTAACTAAACTTACGTAACCAGTTACAAGAGAAGATTTTTCTTTCGCTGTTTGATAACTAGTTGTGAGAGAAGAATTATTTTTCCACTTTTGTAACTTTTTGATGGTTATGAACGTAGATGTCCAAAACGTGAACTGACAGTGTTCGGTTCTGGCGCTTCGCCGGCCGCTGCCGCGGCACGCTCGCTTCGCTCGCTCGGCTCGCGCGCTGTATGGTCGCAGTTCTACCTAACACTCCTCCTCGCTTCGCTCGTCGTCGTACCTATTATTAATTGGCATGAGAAATATTTTCGGACTACCGATAGTAGTACCTCCTTAAAAGTTACGTAAAATACACTTTATTATTTCGATGTTATTTTCTTTTTATAAAAACTAGTACCTATCTCGGGTTACAAAAATGGAAATAATTTGATCTACGAAAGTGGAAAAATAATTCTTCACTCACAACTAGTTACCAAACAGCGAAAGAAAAATCTTGTCTTGTAACTGGTTACGTAAATTTAGTTATCAAAGTGGACGAAACGGTTTATGCACACAAATGTTTGTATTGTGTAGGAACCGAAACCACGAGCCCTGGAGTCAAAGCAGCGTTATTAACCACTGCGCCACCGAGATCGTCAGAACGAAAAAATATAGAGCGTATCATATAAGTGCAAAGGATAGCAGGACATCTTGGTCTAAATTATACGTCTGGGGAAGCACCTCCACCTTACAGAAGACCGCTGCTAAATAACAACTCCGGGAGGGTTGTTGTGTTCCTGACGTGAGTAAGGTCGCAAGCGTAATGAGAGGTCGTTGTGCGGAGAGCGGAAGGTCCGGCGGATGTCGAACCGGCACTAGCAGTGTGGCCGCGGCAGGCTGGCGCGGCGGTCAGGGTGGCCCGGTGAAACGGTTGACCGCTGGCCGCCCGCAGGTTAGGACTCAACTAATTTCCGCCCCGGGAGGCTGAACCGCCAGCCTGTGTAAAGTCCCTGTTTCAGTGGCCGTGCCGGAGGAGACCGAGTGGACCTGTGTAAAATACTGTGATGTGGAGGGTAATACTGTGGTGAAAGACACCGCATTTTTGTCCTTAAGCTGTCCGTTCACCGACTTCTCATATTTTACCTCCTTACAAATATGCCAAAAGAGAAAAAGGATAATGGTTTCACAGCGGCCACCCCCTCCACAACGTGGTAGTAATAAATGATCCAAGAATGTCTAGGGTGGGTAGCGAAGACATATTACGATGTTGCCATCGTTGTAGGCGCTGTGGATAGAGATGAAGTAAGTACCCCAGTGCAACGTACAGACAATGACAGATCATGCTATACACTCGTGTACCTTATTTCGTAGCAGTAAAGGTGAAATTTGCATGGTTTTGCATAGCTTGAGCTGTCGCCGCATGTACATCAGAACCTGAAAGCAACGTTCCTGGTATACTCGTGCTTCTCCGGAATAAACTCGTATGATAGACGTGTCACAAAGAAGTAAAGTCACAGTCATGATGGTGACGAGCACCTGTCATCCGATGACATAGCCCATTATATAAATATTCTATATTCGGTGACTGCTCTGATATAAAAACCCTGGCTTAATGTGTAAATATAGAGAGGATAGAGGCGGATTGCGGTCGGCTGACTCGCTCGCCCCAGCCGTACTTTGTAAATGTCACTATTTGTTTACCGTTCTTGACACCTACCTATGCATTTGAGTATAGAAACCGCAAACCTATCTGTTCAAATATTAAGTACATAATACCTTTGTAACGCAAGTTTATGCTTAAATAGATAATGTACAATTCCACCACACATTCTATTCTTTTTTTATTTGCTTACATAAAATTTGAATGTAAAGACGAAAAAACGTATAAGGCGTATATGCGTCGTGGTATTCGGCTGCGCAACTCTAAAAAGTTTTATTATACTCACCAAGTTCGGCTTAATACTATTATTACTTGTTCGAATTTATTATGATTTGTTTTGTTTGTAAGCAGAGTGTGGGTAAAATGAAGTTTGTTTCGCTGAAACATAATTTAATGTAGTGCTGCCATACTGAAACACTTCAGACTTTATACGTACTTATAAAACACGAATAGAATAGAAAGCCTTCAACGTTGTTTATTCATGCCAAAAATGAGATGTGGCTAAAAAACCGTTAAAATATTGCGGCTCAATAGAAAGATGTAAAGCTACAACTAGCACATTTATACCTTTGTTGACACAATTACTAACACTCGTATTTGAGCGGCCGGGTCGTCAATATCGAATAGTGAACGGTACGCAATGCGTAAAAAATAACCAGTCATTTCGAGGAACTATACTCGGGAGTACCCAAATCAGCTCAACCCCTAGCTCAAATACAACTGTATTTTTATTAAAAGTATGCAAGATATTTGTAAAAATAAAAAACTCGTATCATCTGAAAGCTTGAAATTTCAGATTTAATGAGATATTATCAATGTCTGTTCATTATTTTTCAAATAAATGTCTGAACGTAAATTATGGGAATTTGGGAAAATGTGCCGGGGTCAGGTATTTTACAAGTTAAACTAAAACTGCAAAAAACCACAACCACCAGCTACTGAGTGAGTATTTCTTGCAGCAGGGCAACAACTTGAGCGGATTCTTCAGGTGTGGTATCGTTCGTGATAACAATTAACGCAATTTACCGAGATGTGTACCGATCAACTTTCAATAAGCGACAGATAAAGTAAAAACAATTACTGCAATTTACAGAGATGTTTAACGGTTTACCTTATGTGTCGCTTATCAAAAGTCGAAGGGTACACGTCTTCGTAAATTGCATTAATTGTTTCCACGAAACCATGGAACCACACCTGTATGATATTGCGAGAACTTTTATAGGGGCAGCTGGTAACGCAAGTCATATGTAGTGAAATGAGTAAATCGGTCGGTAAGTCGGTGGCTCAGTCGTGAATGACGCGACTTTGACACCAACGCTCGTGGGTTCGATTCCCACACAAGGCAAACATTTGTGTACATGAACATGTCTGTTTGTCTTGGTCTGGATGTTTTAAGACAGGTAGGGTGTATTAAAGCAGCCCATCTGGGGAAGTACCTCCACCTCACAGAAAACCGCAGCCAAATAACAACTCCTTAGAGGGTTGTTGTGTTCCTGCGTGTGAGTGAGGTCACCAGTATGCTCCCAAGGAGTGGCTGTGCAGCAGAGGAGGCATCGCGCGAGCGATACTTAATATCGCAAGCGTTAATAGGCTAAGGTACCCGCTTTACATCAGGTTGGCCGTATGCTTGTATGCCTCCCGACGTAGTATAAAAAAAAATCTTTCTTACTCTTTATAAATGCGTAAATGGATAAGTTAGTATTTAAAAAAATTAACGATGATGATATTGTTCGCTGGTGCGTGTCGCAAATGATTTAAATCTATACTTTATTTAACGAATAGCGGTGCGACTCTGTAAATGTAATGATTTCCAATGTTTCTTTAAGGTTTATATAGGTATGACGAGCTCGGTGGCGCAGTGGTGAAACGCGCTGTTACGCTACTTCGTCACGAACGCTCGTGGGTTCGATTCCCACGCAGTACAAACATTTGTGTGCATGAACATGTCTGTTTGTCTTGGTCTGGGTATTTTCTATGTATAATAAGTATGTATTTACAAAAAAAAAATATGTATGTGTATCAGTTCTCTAGTACCCATAACACAAGCTTCGCTTACTTTGGGGCTAGATGGCGCTGTGTAATTTGTCCGACAATATTTATTTATTTATTATCCTACTGCTTATTAGTCTAAGAAGTAGTGTCGTGACTACATCTGACTAGCATCTGACGCGCTATACGCGACGAAAATGAAACGTGTACTTGTAATCTCAAATTACATATTCATACTCAATTACAAAGTTTAACTATGAACAGTTAAATCTTACGGTGGGTACCTATGTCTACGCTAGTGTAATTTATAGCAACGAGGCATAGATTTCCCCACGGTAATTATTACGGCGACACCCTTACTTACCTTAGTGAAATAAAAAGTATTTGTAAGCCTCCATTAAGTAATGCAAACATGTTGCAAAACGAAGAATTGAGGATCATATTCAAAGCTCTGTGGTATACTTAATGATCACTGACATACACGAAGATTATAGAGTATATTAAGTAATTAATTAAGATTATACAGTTCGTGTGTTTGATTAAATATAAGGGGTATAATCTCTGGAATTTCTGGAACTACTTTTCTATTATTGTTGGAGAGTTATTGTGTTCCTGTGTGGGAGTGAGGTCACCAATAAGCTCCTAAGACGGTGCTGTGTTAGTTGCACAGTTGGCATCGCGCGAGTGACACTCAATGTATTGCAAGCGTTCATGGGCTACAGTAACTGCTTTACATCAGGTGGGCCGTATGCTTGTATGCCCCCCGACGTTATATGATATAAAATAAAAAATATTACCAATCAACATTCTTCCGGAGTGCTATAGGAAAATTTATACAAAAGAATAAATGAGCACAGTTTAAATAAAAAAAAAATCGGCCAAGTGCGAGTCGGACTCGCGCACGAAGGGTTCCGTACCATTACCTATAAAAACAGCAAAAAAAATTACGTTTGTTGTATGGGAGCCACCCTTAAATATTTGTTTTATTTTAGTTTAATTATTTATTCTTAAAGTGAATATATAACTAAATATTCTGTGAATATTTCAAGCGTCTACCTGTTGCCGTTATCAATATCAAGCAACAATGAGCAAAAAATTCACGTTTGTTGTATGAGAGCCCCCTTAAATATTTATTTTATTCTATTTTTTAGTATTTGTTGTTATAGCGGCATCAGAAATACATCATGTGTGAAAATTTCAACTGTCTAACTATTACGGTTCAAGAGATACAGCCTGGTGACAGACCGACGGACGGACGGACGGACGGACAGCGGAGCCTCAGTAATAGGGTTCCGTTTTACCCCTTGGGTACGAAACCCTAAAAACTGTTGTATGTTGCAAAATATTTCTTTTTTCTGACAGTCTAAATTATTATTTACCTAACATTTTTTTAAGTTTAACATTAATATCTTTTTTTGTGATAAACGGTTTGATACGGTACAGAGAATTATTAATATAATCTAAAAATAGAATTGATTTGTTTTCAAGACCTTACTGATTGACGGTATAAATCACAGATTTTTTTTTATAAAATTCATCAAAAATTAATTATGTGAGTTATGAGTATGCTTCTTTTATAATTATTATAACAAATGGACGAAGAAAATTTCTTGTTTGTAAAAAATAGACAATTGACAATTTACATTATTCTTTTTAGCCTTGTACTATTTTCAGTGCTCTAGAACTGACTTTTAAATTGTACTGAAGACATTTTAGAATAGTACCATAAAAATATACACGGTGTTAATACTATCTTTGATCAGTATGAATGCCTTGTGATTCAAATATATTTCTGAATCTTTGTTTTTGTTCCTGATAGCCAGAAAATATGATCATACAATATTTTTTAATTTATGACGAATTTTGCAACTGTTTTTCAATCTTAATATATTTCTGTATTATTATTTAAAGACAGTAACATGCGATGTAAAAATTAAAACACTATAAGTTGTCACGTTATTATTAAAATATTTCTCTAAACTGTAACTACTTTGATGGAAAGACGTAAAAGCTTTAATTAGTTTCAACTCATTAGGCAACTTAGTGTATGGTTTTATAGCCTGAAAATGTGCTCTAAAGAAACTACAGAACTGTAACTATAGTGTAAAGTATAATTTCGTAAAATTATGTCAATTCATTTACACAGTATTATACGTATCTATGGTTAGCTTCATTGAAGAACGTATCAATTTAAAAATAAATTACTTTCTTCCGTATGGAGCAAAAGTCGATTTTCCAGCCGCTACTTAGATAATGAAACGCTCACTTTCCGAACAGGGGAGATGATGAGGTAATTTTACATTAGCTTTTGATAGAATAAAACACATGAGCGTAAAATTATTTGTCCATGAATAATAATATAAACTTCAGATATCTGATTAGGATTTGTACTAAAAAACACCAAAACCCTGTGTCAGCCATCATCGCTTTGGCACACCGCGTGTGGTGGTAATGTAAGGAACCCCTGCTACTAAATACAACGTCTCAAAAGCTTGGTAACATCACGCAGGATCTCAACAACCCTCCAGAGCGAGTAGAACAAACAGTTTTTACGTAGAAAGAACGACTTTTACTAATAGATCCCTGAATAAAATAAATATCGATATATCTATTTGTACGGAAAATCCCTTGAAGGGTAGCTAGACAGGACCGAACGCCATCTGATTTCGACTATTTCGCCTCACTTTCGCATTTTTAACTCATGGCTCTTATCATACACGATTGCCGGTTTTAGGGTATCACCTTCTGTCAATTTGATAGTGGCAAATTAGTCTTCGCCTCCTACAATCAAAAAAGAATAATTATTTCTTATTTTTGTAAAGTATTCTATAAGTCATTCGTCACAAGATTATGTGAGTGTTTCAATTGCTTCATATCAATATTATATAGATAATTGTACAATTTAGATTGTATCTAGATATGAAGGTGCGAATATACAGAAGACTATGTGAATATTTATTTACGAGTAAACAAATGAAATTATGAAAAAGTTCAAAATGCAGGTCAGCCTCACTGGCCACAAATTTAACGCTATAAATAAGTCATATTTTTACACCGCACTGTAAAACCGTAGGCGTACAATTTTTCAAAGACAACAAAAGTTTCATTAATTCGTTAACATTAAACTAACAATTGTATTCGAATTTTTCTAAATCCAAAAAGTCATCTAATGTTGCTAAGTTAAAATCATTTTGTATCCAAGAATTTCATAATTCGTAAATATTTGTTATAGTCTCCAGTTCTTACATGTACTACTTATTCAAAGCTACGTCGGTTGAACTCATTTATTTTTTAAGCCTCAGAAATTATAAAAACATCAAAGAGGAACAGAGTTTCCGACGCCGTGGGAAAATAAAGCGTTGTAAAGTCACGAATACTTTGTATAAAAAAAAAAGACTGTCAGTCGTTGGACTACACATCAGAAGTTAAAACTTCTTAGCTTCACAAACTTGTAAACATTATATTTGAGTTCATAAGAAATACTTTTGGAGGAATTATTTTTTATTACATTTTTTATTGATATAGCAAATTTTTTTATTATTGCGCTGTTTTTCATGAATAAGAATGATTATTACCTATATAATATAAAAAAACCAGTTGAGAATGCGCAAGCTTGCATTACCAGAGGAACACCTGGCTGGTCAATTATATAACAATTCAATTTTTTTTTTTTAATTTGTCGGCCATTTTGACCATGTTCCTTAAGAGATAGGAACGGTGTTCCTGAACATTCCTATTCTACTTGTTTATGTTGAATCCGAATCTGAAGCTAAACTTCGAATATTCGAAAAAGAACGCACACACAGACAAACATATAGATTTCATATAGGAACGGTGTTCCTGAAAATTCTTGTTAATGTAAACACTTGTCAAGATTCCACTTCACAAAGGTATTTATTACTTATCTTTACAGATCGGTTTGAAAACCATCGCAAACCAGTAATCTAGCGACGAAATAATGGACTACGGCATAAGAGATGAAAATATTTAAAACTCTTAAAAGCAAAATCTATGTAGGAATTTAGGAAAATATACTTGTAAATGGAAGAACGGGTAATATTTATATTTAGCTTATATAAGTATTACTCGTAACAATATCAAACAATAATTATTATCTTGCATAGATTAGAACACAAGCAGAGACAAATTACCAAAATAACTATATGTTAAAAAAATAAGAGTAAAGGGTACAAATGTCTATCCACACTAATATTATCTATGAGAAAGTATATTCTCGTCTGAGCTACGGAATGGACCGTAATGGAATTTGGTACAGACGTTGTCTGGACGTAAAAATACATAGTGTACTTTTACTGGAATAACGAGATCCCACGTGGGCGAAGCTGCGGGTAAAGATAACATACAATGTGTATATAAAACCTAACATGAGTAGATTACCTGAATTCTATTTCAGGATATGCCCAGATATGCAATGACTTTATTACAGACATAATACTTCGATATGTCGTACGCATAAGGTTTAGTAGTTAAAACGCCATTGTATGCCTTAGGATCCTCTCAATGTCGTTACATCACATATATTTTTTCTTGAGATTATGCAGCCTATAAGAGCTACAGAATCCCTACCAACAAAACAATATTTTTTATATTATTTATTAAATTAAAAGATATAACAGATTTGTAAAATATCAGTTGTCTATGTTTTACCAGAGGGAGACTCTGTACCAAAGTCGTCTGCGTAGGTACCTCTGTCTCACCTATTTCTACCGCCAGGCAGCTATATTTATATAGCTATGTTCCGGTTTGAAGAGAGAGATATGGCAAAGAAATTACTGGGTACTGTGACGAAACATCCTTAGGTCACAAGAGCGAGCGAGCGTCAATAGGCTGCGGTGACCGCTTACCATCTAATGCGGGCCGAATACTTGTTTGATACTTGTTAGAAAATAGCGGCTTAAGCCATTATATGAATGTCATGTAGCGGTAGTGGTTAAATTTTAATTATTTCTATTTTACTTTAAATTGTTGATTACAATTAAATACATTTTATTAGGTAACGCGCTTCCGGCTATAGTCTAATGTTTTTACATCTCTTTATAAAAATAATATGATATCTGAATAAGTAAAAAATATAATAATAATGAAATATCTACGAAGTGCCATTACCATCAGGGACTCTTATATGCCACCTTAGTAGTGTAAAAAATATAATATTTAATCTGCGCCCGCAGAGCAGCTTATGGTGAACGGGTGTAGCTAATGACTCTACGCGAACAGAGTGATCTAGAGAGCCGATCAGGGCCTTGATAATTATCACGTCATCGTCGTTCAGCTCTGGCTCGCCTTAATGGTCAACCAGTAGGAAGTGCTAAAGAGCTTAAAACCGCTAAAAATATTTTTTGATATTTCCGAAGCTCATACAGTGAGGTCGAGTCACTGCCTGCCGGAAATAGAAATCAGTAGTGAGATAGTTATGGTAGGCGTTCGTGTTTCTACTCTTTCCCAATATCTAGGTCGCTCAGAATTTATGTTCATGGCCTATTTAATTTCCGGCACATTTCGTAATAGTCATAATACCTGCCGTGACATGCTCATTGGTATATGGATATGGTTCTATGGATATCCCCCGTACAACAGTAGCGGATTGGTGCGGATATACCGTTTTCCATCAGTCCCATACATATCTTATAGCAGATTATTTACTCTTGATTTTAGAGAGTGATAATAATAATAATTACATGTACGCTTGGGTCATCGCTTCGCTACCGGGCCCCCTTTTTTATATTTTTAAATGAATTTATTTTTATATAAAATCTTTATATTTAAAAATGTATCTGAAGTGTATAAATAAAAATAATAATTACATGCGTACAATTGCGTATCGTTCTCATGAGGCTTACCGTGCTGTTAAATATTGAACTTAAATAAAAAAAAAATTATTTACCGTTAAGCCCGTCTGAGTGCTTAGACACGTCTTATATTTTTTATATTAAAAAAATTTCATTGTACCTTTATCACAATTCTTTTCCTTTTTTTATCAGCACGGAAATGCCCATTAACGAAAATACCTACCGAAAGATTATCTAAGTATTTTGACACCGACGACAAAAGAACCGGCGATTACTCGGGCCAGAACTAGAAGCTTTGTTTGCAAAGAGGTAGATACTGTTGCTACCATTTTGAGCCAATGCCTCATGGTCCCTAGCCTTAGTCAATATTTTAATTATTTTTTTATTTTGTTGTTGTAAATGTAGTGTTTTACAGTCTTGTCAGCTTGTTAGTGATACATTATATATTTAAATAATTAATTAAATATTAAAATACAGTTATCCGATAAGTAAATATAAACATACAATGTTGTCAACAGAGAAATCACGATAATGTCCGGGGATAAAATATTACAGAAAATTCAGATTTTTTTGTCAGTTATATATTCCTGGACACTATATTGGGACTTATACAGTCCCAAGGAGTGTTTTTGATAAGCTCCCTAAACATATTTTTGGTCAAGGACAAGCTTATTTCAGGCAATTTATTATAGAATCGAATACAATTTACAACCGGTTGTAACAAGCCGATGTTTCAACATACGAACTTAATCCCTGCTGCTAAGTTTTCACAAAATTTTGAAAACGGCTGTATATTTTCACAAGCATAGATTATGTTTTCATAAATAAAAACCCGTAGGTACTATTTTTTTCGGACTCTCACTTCGAAGGTTTTGTATGTTCTATTATTTCTTAATTTATTTACTCACAATACAGGACAAATTTCACATTTATGGGACTAAACCTTTCTGAAATAAATTCAGATGTTTGATTGTGTAAGAGTATAGGGATTATGAAAGTAAATATTTCATATCTATGCTATTTTTATATAATACTAGCGAGCCACCCCGGTTCATACAGGCAGTAGAAAGATAAATTAGTACTATATTTGGACAATTAGAACATAACAACAATTCCTTACTTTTTAAAAGAGCGTTTTAAGTTTTAATTAATAGAATACACATTTAATATTCAAACTAGTACTCAATTGGTTCTAGTTAAAAAAAATGTATAGATAACTAATAGACAAAGTAAAAGGCTGTTAGCGCATACCGCGGCATTTTTTTTTACTGTTAGTATTTTTATACACGTCGTATAAAAAATAAACTTCTTCTTCTTCTTCTAAACAACAGGTCCGATTCAGAAAATTGACATGTATATAATCAACCTTGATTGTTAAACTATTTAGTTGGGTAAGTATTAATTCCTTAAATATGAATAGTGATATGAATACCGTCATCTTTTTATTCCGTCCGTGTTTTGATTGACTAATTTGAACAATAGATGGACTTTATACCCTCTATTTATTGAAAATATAATATAGCCCATGTTACTCGCAGATAATGTAGCTTTCTATGTGTGAAAGAATGTTTAAATCGGTTAAGTATTTTTTTAGTTTATTAATTACAATCAAACATACAAAAAAATCATATCTTTTCTCTTTATAATATTAATTTAGAAAATTTAATTTAAGTTCAGAGCCCATTTCTCACAAGAACATAACATATCATGATGTAATACTATGAAAGTAACTGAAAAAGAGTACCACCACAACAAAATAACCATCTCCGTCAATTATCTTATTCTCCTAAAGACTACACTTTGAAGCCTTCTTTAATTCCAAGAAATAGAGTTTCTTCTTTGCGTTATGCCGTTTCCTAATCCATTAGGATTAGCGGGATCCGAGGAGCGGGATCTCCACAACCTTGAGGGAAAGCCAGATCTCTCTTAAGTTAGGTCTCGCGTCTTTCTAAATATATATTTTTGGACATGTGGGTTTCCTCAAGATGTTTTTCTTCACCTATATACAGTTTGTCCATGGATAAGGAACTGGCTACTATATATAAACTCTATTTTTTTTGACGTGATAACGTCTTATAAATCGATGAACGACTGCATGCACGAAAAGTGTCACGTTCCACCTGAGCCGAGCGTGCAAGCAAGAGCGCGAAACAAGCGATAGAGAGGCGCAATCGGCCTAAGCGTTCGGCTTGTGACGCATCTATCTCTCTTCCACTCCATCGGCCGATGCGTCCGAGTAGAAGAGAGACAGTGGCAGCACAACCTACACGTGAACTGTTTTGTCAACTGTTGAATGTTTTCTTATGACGTTATCACGTAAAATTATCATCCATAACCCGACCTTACATACAACCAATTTTTTTTCGGAAAAAAAAACATTACATTTGAAAAACGAAATTTTACATAATTGGTTTTGACTGAATTCAACAAAATGTTCTCGTAATTGCATGTGCACCAAATCTAAACTACAGTCAGAAGGAGCATATTTAACTTGTCAATATATAGACACTAGCAAGTTAAATAATATAATGAGGTATCAGCAAATAGTATTATTTTTCCCATTTTGTGTACTCATTTACATATAGGCATTCAAATACACTAAAACATAAAAGACTCGGAACGGAAAGTGTTCCGTTGAGACACCCAAATTATACTTCTACCTACGCCTTTAGATTTAATTGCATGTTTGTGAACAATTTGTATTCTGTAGACATAAATAAAGTCTATTTTGGGTCTGTAATTCTATAATGATTTGCATCATACTGAATAATAATGTCCATTAGAGGTCACAGACACAGCCGATAGCATCTTGTAATCTCTGCCATGTTTTAAGAATATGCACAACAAAATAATGATAATGTAAAACATGTCAACTAGATTATACGATTTGTCTTGTTTTTCTATATTGGTAGAGTTAATGCTGTTTTTATAAAAGTATCACACAAAGTGGCCACAAGTCGCAGCATAAGCTCATTCGCCGGGGACCACAGGTAGAAAGTCCTCAAGCCCAGTTCGTTTGTTTCCCGGACCGCAACCAAATTGGTTACACAATTTACGTTGGCCGCTTCAGGGATTTGAGCTGAGGAATACGAAAGTTATTACAACATGCAATTAACGTATATTATAATCTACATTAATATTATACTGAGCGTTTCTCTATTTGTTTATTTGCATTTTGAAGGTAATTTCTGAAATAGCTGATTCGATTGTGAATTTTTTGAGTGTAGTGTTTTTAGGGTTCCGTACCTTAAAAGGAAAAATGGATACCCTTATAGGATCGCTTTGTTGACCGTCTGTCTGTTAAGACCCTTTTGGTCAGGTCAGAGTTGAAATTAATACCAAATACTCAGGTCTGTAATCCCTTCGAGCAGTGAAAATATCAAACTACTAAGTCAACGAAATCAAAAGATACGGCTGTTTATGCCTCGTTTATGCGCATATTTTGACACTCGCAAGGTAATCAAAACCTATATAGGGTACTTCCCGTTGACCTAGAATCATGAAATTTGTTAAGAAACAATGTCATGTAGCACAAGTAAAGGAAAAAATCCGAAATCTGTAAATTTATAGTTCCATCACAAAAAACAATACTTTATTTACGACAATATTTTGCAAAAATATCTTTTAGGGAACTCTCAGAGCGCGAATCGGACTCGCACTTGACGGCTTTTTTACTTGGGACTCCTATGTAAAACTGAGTACAAAGCCGCTGGTAGCTATATATTAAATATAATGATAGTATTATACCTATGCGGATCGCGTCATGAGGATAATATGCACATTCTATTCTTCTATATGACCCACAATACTAATCTTTGATACTACTAGCATTTCCATAATAGAAAGCGTATCGAGGGGGACATATTATCTATTAGAAATCTTTTTCGCCACAAAAGATGCATAACAACATTTTTTTATTGGCCATATGAATTTAGTAATTTCCTCGTTCTCCTCCAAAATTGAATTTCGAAAAATGCGGAAAATTATTAGTTTCATTAACTACGTACGTACTATGTAAAATTCAACTCAGACGAATGAACGGGACATGAATGATTTTTTATAGCTATATTAGTTTTAGCATTTGTAAAAAATATGAATAAAGTATGTGAATATATAGCTTATCATTTCTACATCCTAATGTCTATCTATCTATAACTTTACGCCAAATCCCTTACGGGGTAGGCAGAGAGAACCGAACGCCACGTGACTCGCTTCTTTAACATTCATTGCTCTTTTCCTGCATGCTCGCCGGTTTCTAGGGCTCCTGACATCACCTTCTGATAGAACACGACTAATTTGATCATGGTAGGTAAATGGCCTTCCTCGGCTCCTACATCCTTTCACTTTTGCATTGTATATCTGCTTCGTCATTCTTTCATTCTGCATTATTTCTACATGTCCGAACCAACGGAGCATTCCTCTTCTTATTTTAACACCATACTAATACAAATGTCGATATTGATTAAAACTGGATTTGACAGTTAAGGCGATTGATGACCTCACAAAATCTCATCCGTAGTGATACATTTCTAATAACATTACTTATCTAACTTTTATCGTCTTGAAATAACATAATGGATATTAAGTTAATATCTAAGTACTATACTTCAAAATTTATCTATGTGTTGAAATAAATAAAGAATCAAATCTGGCAATCAAATATGACATAGATATGTACCGGGTTAAAACCTTCATTTGCTTTGCTGATATATCCTACAAGATAAAATTCATGTGGTACTCGCAAATATCTGCACGCTGTACATTAATTAAAATGAGATGGAATGATGCAAGCTCGAATTGTAAACGATTCATGTTTACTCTCTTCGAAATATTCATCACGAGTAGGGAAATAATATAAAAATAGAAAATATAGGAGATAGTGAAAATCAATCAGAGAGACGTGCCAGGTCGTGTCTATCAGAGATCACACACATCGATCCCGGCGATTGCTTTGTGCCGCAGGAAATTAACTTCCAATTTGTGAAAGAGTTTTCACTGTAGCCTGCTGCTAAACCTATATATACCTTTGTAAATTTATTTACGGCAAAGGGTCTAACATATTTTATGTCAAGTATTAAATGTGCGTGACCTAAGTTTAACCGAAAACCATCTGCGAGGAAACATGTTATGTCCAGACATTCAACAGCAAGAATTTTCGTGTAGTTTGTGCAGTCTCATTATCTTTGATGATTTTGCAGGCGTTAAGGCTCTCTTAATGAGTTTTATTTAAACTGCGGTCACCGAAGAATGCGCACCTGATAATTGTTACATCATGCAAAAGATGGTACGGAACGTCACGTGTACAAATTAATAGAATGTGCGAGACATAAAAACCTTCGTAGGTATGAATTCAGTTACACGTGGCTAAATGTATGCTGGAGATTGCGAAGAACCATTTATGCTGGTTCCAGCAGATAGAGCCATCAGTTTGATCAGTTTAGAAGCCAAGGTGTATGAAAAATTTCACAGCACATAACAGGATGGATTTGTAAATGGTAAAGGACACACCATACATACATACATTATTCTTCCCTATGTCATTTCTACAGCCCATTAATTTCCGGCAAGAGACTTAATACCAGTCAAGATCTGTCTATGTGTATATTGTCCCATCGATATTCCCTGGAGCTGGTCGTGGTAAGCCTACTCGGGAAAGACCCTCTACGTGTTGGATCCATATGCCCGCCATGATGTTCAAATTGATGAGATAATAGAATATATAATGCAATCTTAAAACTAAAAGTGATTCCACATATACCTTTGTAAATTTTGAATAAATGATCAGGGGGCACGGCAGTGCCCCCGCCAAGTCGAGCGCGAAGCAAACACTGCCGTACCATCCTTTACTGGAACCATTTCGCCGCATTTTCAGGCCCCTATTTGAGAACCTCTGGATAAGACCAGAACGCAGAAATTTTCGTCATCCAGTAAGCTATAATCACATACTTAAAATCCAAAATTTCAAGTCTGTAGGTCATTTAGTTCCGAAGTTAAGCGAAAGCAAAATTTCGCATTTATGACACTCACTCATGATCATCAAAATAGAACTGGTACTTCCCATAAACTCCGAGAGCTGAAATTTGGTACAGAGTTAGGGTTTAATGGCCACATAAAGGGAAAACTATAAAAACTAGGATAATCGAAGATCTGGAGTACCTGGTGACCCTGATTAGAAAACACAAGAGCCCAACCAAACTATTAGAGATCGACATACCGCCTTTACAAAAAATGTTCAACTTGGTGGGCCGCTTCATTTGATGTCAAAAATCGAAGGTTTGAAGTATCTGATGAAGAACCCTCAGCTGGTCTCAGCTGTATTAGAGATATGGTAATGCCCCCTTCTACTATGAGAAAAAAACTGTGTCAAATAAGAAAATCTAATAAAATAAATCAATATGTCCACGTTTCTACAAAAAGAAGTGAAATCCCACCAAAAACATTCTGTAAAAAACTTGCCAAGTCTCGACGGAGCTGCTTGTTTATCTCTAAAAAGTAATGAAATCTAGACATAGTCGTGCCAAGTCTAAGGTTCCTTACTGCGATTTCTTTATTATTATAGTTAATGTTGTGTGACTTGGCCGTTGAAGTGTACACAAGGGTACAAAACCAGGTGCTCCATGACACCATTGCACCAATCTGTCGCCAGAACCGCTACCCATTGACGATAGAAAATTGCCACTTGGAAAACGTTGATTCAATGACCAGTCAAGTGTAGGCTTGATAAAGCTGCGGATTTCAATAATACTTACGTATAGGCGAGCCTGAAACAAACAATATAAAAAAATATTTCCAGTACAGACGGACTTCTAATCATTGATAGAAGTCCGACTGTATGTCTATTTTATGTTGGATCGGTGGTCGATTTGACGCTCCAAAAAGAAGAGAGCAGAAGTCAGCATTGTCAATGCTGAATGCATGTGTTGCACAATCAACAACAGCCAAAATGAGACACTAGCGTCCAATTACCAATACCAGTATGGGCTATTATCTCGCTTAATAAACATAGGTAGTTACAACAGATATAACATTACGTGTAAACAAAATTGACTTGTACCCACTAACGTATAAAGAATTTTCAACGGCCAAGTCACACAACATTAACTATAATAATAAAGAAATCGCAGTAAGGAACCTTAGACTTGGCACGACTATGTCTAGATTTCATTACTTTTTAGAGATAAACAAGCAGCTCCGTCGAGACTTGGCTAGTTTTTTACAGAATGTTTTTGGTGGGATTTTATTTACCGAATATCCCTGAGAAAATACTTCCAATACATTTCATTGCACAATATAGAGGTCCAAACATTGTAGTCAAATACGTAATAGATATTGTGAGTCGATAACATATAGTTTTAGTGCACAGACAATCTACGAAACGACTGCGCCTGGTACAATGTAACATAACTATCGCCAACCATTCGCCCCTTTCTGTATTAAAGTGCCAAGTACCACATTAATTATGTCTCTTTTCAATACACTCAGACACATTATTTACAATACTTACCCCTGAACACTGATAGCTTAATCAGCGCCAGCGGTTCCAAATATTTTGGCTTGGTTGTAATGACGTAAGATATAACTGCAAAACTGAGACCTACTGAGTAATGGCTATCCACACAAAGATGAATAAATCTGACGGCCTAATTTAGAAAAAATGTAAATTTATTCTGAAACTCAAGCAATAAATACATAAAACTTTGTGTATTAAGTACTTTAAAAGCCGCGATATGATAAATTTAGAACTCCACTCTCAACGACGGTCACAAAATTACAGTTTGACGCTGAAATTGCCCGCAAGTTTCAGCATCAGTGACCACATAGATAAGTTTTCATGTTTTGTGATATCATTAACATATGAGTCGAATTTAAAGTGATTCTTTAGAATGTTTATTTGCAAACGAACCGCTACCGAAACTGTTTCTTGGCGATGTAGAACGTTTTTTTTTCATTATTTTTCGCTCTATATGTGCTGTGTGGCTTCACCTTTAACTAAACCAACATAGTGTTCTATTGTATCTTTTTATCACATAGATTTAATTTTATATCTTTATCGTGGTAGACGGCAAAATTAACCCGATCTAGAAAGATAGAAGTAATTAAAGATACGATTAAAGTTATATACGTGTATACATAACGTAGAGCGCTGACGGTTCGCTGTAACATGTCGGCGCGTAGGTTTGTACGATTAGTCCAGTAGTTTTAGGCAAAAGTCATAGATATTTTAACTGATGATGTTATTGATATACAAGTGTGGTATGAGGTGTCACATGTGCAATAGGTCCGGAAGTTCAATATTTGTAGGAACCGGAAATATAGATATATATATTATTGCTGTGTTTAGCCAAAAACCGTTACTAGCTCAAAAGGAATGCGTTTTATGGAGAAAAGTTTCAAACAAAAGTTGTTCAGAATCTGATTTTCTATAAGAATACACTATTTTCATTTCCGATTTTATAACCATTTCCCGTGAGAAAGCTGGAAAATCATGTGTATATATATATATACATATATATATATTTTGTTTAAACTGCCTCTAGCTCAAAGGAAATGCGTTTAATCGGAAAAAGTTTCAAACAAAAGTTGTTTAGAATCAAACTTTCTATAAGAATGAACTATTTTCATTTTCTATTTTCCGAATATTTTCCGCTTGAGACAGGGAACTCCTTATATTTTTATATATTTTTTTTATTATAACCACTAATTATAAAAAAAAGTGAAAATATTGTAGTACTAATGTCACTAATTGATAATTCTTCAATATTATCCTATAATTTTCCGATTTTTCGAATTTCCGAATTCCGATTAAACGCATTTCCTTTGAGCTAGAGGCAGTTTAAACAAATATATATATATACATGATGTTCCAGCTTTCCTGCGGGAAATGGTTGGAAAATCGGAAATGAAAATATTCTTATAGAAAATCAGATTCTGAACAACTTTTATTTGAAACTTTTTTCCATTAAATGCATTCCTTTTGAGACATATATGGTGCCTTTGGAAAATATGCATTTTTATTTTAAAATTATAAGGGCCACTATACATGAACACATTGAATGTGAACATTGTAAAATAATAATTTTATGCGTAATTGTAATTTCGAGGTAGACTTGGTTTCGGACACCACCGACGTATTATCGACATATCACATGCCTTTCAAAAATTTTAAGAGTCACGCTTTCTGGAGCTCTGCAGCACTGTGAAATCAATTATTCTCTTTTTGTTTTTAGATACTATTTTTAAGTGTTAATATTTAGTATTGTCAATTGTATTAAGTCAAAGCTGGCGAGTACCTGAATGTAATTGATTGTTGTGAGCACCGCTGCAGGTCGATTAGACCTATTTATTATTTATTTACAGGTTCAATACATTATATTATTTATTACTGTTTATATATTGTAGGTACTTAAGCTCAATGTCCGATGCACCAGAGTATCACTTAGATGATGATTTCTTCTCTCTGTCCTCCACATCTGACAGTTTTTGCAGCATCGAAAGGGACTTGACAGATGTACCTTCTCTAGTCGATAATTTGAAATACACGTTATCTTCCGTCGCTAAAAACTTTAATATTGTACATATCAATGCTCAAAGCATTGCGGCGCATTACTCAGACATGCTTGCTTCTTTCACGGATCAACATATTCACGCGATTCTGATCTCGGAGACTTTTTTAAAACCGTCGTTACCCTCGACACTGTATCCGATACCTGGTTTCCGGTTAATTAGGAATGACAGAACGTGCACGAAAGATCCGGCTGAATCTTCTAAAATGATGGGTTATGGTGGTGTAGCTATCTATTTGCGCAGTGACATATTGTGTAATGTCATCTCTCAATCTCCTCCAGTTTACAAATCACCTGAATATATTTTTTTAGATATCTCCCTTCATCACTCTAAAATGTTGTTAGGTGTTTATTATTGTCCATCTTTACACATTAACTTCTTTGACTCTTTGGAATCCATTCTTGCTGATCTGCGCCCACAATACGATCACATGGTGTTAATGGGTGATTTTAACACGTGTCTTATTAAAAATGACAACCGATCAAAAAGACTAATAGATATGCTTCAATCGTTAGATTTATATCAAATGCCACTTGGTCCTACTCACTTCCCACATAATGGTCCCCCATCTTTGCTTGACCTCATCATTACCTCTTCTCCCGATTTAGTCGCGTGTCACGGTCAGTTTAACGCACCGGCATTCTCTGCGCACGATCTTATTTTCGCCTCATTAAAACTACGAGCCCCGAAAAACAAACATAAGATCTTAATGTTGCGAAACTATAGGGCGGTTGATCGTGACGCGCTGCGGGAGGATTTCGTTAATGCCGACTGGAGATCCGTTTTCTCTGCTACAGATCCTAATTCTAAGCTCACTGCTTTCAACTCTATTTTTCTGTCAATTTACGACAAACACGCTCCAGTCCGGCCTGTTAAAGTAAAGCATTTCCCTGCGCCATGGCTTACAGAAGACATTAAACGGTTAATGGCCAAAAGAGATGGGGTTAAAGTAAAATGGCGAAAGAACCCCTCTGACTCTAACCGTATTAATTACATCTCATTGCGCAACGAATGTAACAAGCGATGTAGGCAGGCAAGGAGGAAATTCATTCACAGCTCCATCGAAAACTGCTCTCCTGATAAATTATGGAAGTTCTTGCATAAAATTGGCGTAGGCAAATCCAGTACAAATGAGGCACACACATTGGATGTGGATGCTCTTAACAAGCACTTCTGTGCAACTTCATCTAGTTTGTCTGCTCAGACTAAATTAAATACATTAAATCATTTGAGCACTTCCGGTAGAGTGGTTGGTGATCCCTTTGAGCTGGGTTTAATTACGGCAGATGAGGTGGAGAAATATATTAAATGTATGAAGTCTAAGGCTGTAGGTAGTGACAACATATGTCTATCTATGGTCGAGCCAATCACTGATATTATAGCTCCCATAGTGGCTGACATTTTAAATTGTTCTCTTTCCTCCGGTACATTCCCAGCACTGTGGAAGCGAGGCCATGTGATACCTCTTCCAAAAAAATCCTATCCTTCCTCCTTCAGTGATTTCCGACCTATTACTATCCTACCGTTTCTTTCGAAAGTCTTGGAACACTTTGTGCACCAACGACTGACTAGATACCTTACAGTAAATAATCTTTTGAGTCAGCATCAATCTGGATTTCGTACCGGTCATAGCACTGTCACGGCACTTATTAATATTACCGAGGATATTAGAGAAAATATTGATAACAAACTCCTTACTCTTCTCATCTTACTTGATTTCTCTAATGCCTTCAACATGGTGGATCATGATATCTTGTTGGCGGTACTTCATCAACTAAATTTATCAGTTACTTCTCTCTCTTGGTTTCAATCATTTCTCTCTAATCGACATCAATTGGTAATGTTTAATGAGTGCAGGTCTGACTGGTGCGAGGTCAGAGTTGGAGTCCCGCAGGGTAGTGTGCTCTCACCCGTCCTATTCTCTATCTTCATTAATGGCATTACGTCATCTTTAACCTCCTCGTTTCATTTGTATGCTGATGACCTACAAATATATGCTGCTGCCACGCTCCAAGACTTCACAAATACTATTCAAGGTATTAATTCTGACCTTAGTGCAATTGGCGAGTGGGCTGAGAATTTCGGCTTAAAAATTAATGCAGCAAAATCTCAAAGTATTGTGATAGGCAGTCCCTACTTTATTTCATTGTTCCAAACTGGTTCATTTCCGAGTGTTAATTATAATGGTACAGTAATACCTTATTGCTCTTCGGTAAGGAACCTAGGAATTGTCATGGACCAGACATTGTCATGGGGGCCTCAAATCAATGAAATAAGTCGCAAAACTTTCGCCTCGCTTCATTCTTTAAGGCGTCTTCAAAACTTCCTCCCTGTGGAGACCAAAGCGATGCTGGCTCGTTCCCTTCTTCTGCCCCTTCTTGACTATGCTGACGTAGCTTTTCTGGATCCTTCAGAAGAATTACTCGACAAGCTAGACAGGCTGCAAAATCAAGCAATCCGATACGTTTTTGGTCTTCGAAAGTATGACCATGTCTCTCAGTTTCGTCAGCAGCTTAACTGGCTACCTATAAGGCAGCGTCGCATAATTCACATTCTCACCTCTCTATACAATGTCCTTTTCAACCCTTCTTATCCAAACTACCTCCGGGAGAGGTTTCACTTTCGGCAAGTGGACGAACGTCTTCGGCGTAGCGGAAATCCTATTCTGAAGGTCCCAAGCTCTCTTACAAATACTTTCTGGAACTCATTCACCGTACAAGCAGCACGCCTATGGAATGCGCTTCCTGTGGAAATTAGGGAGTCTCAGACTATAGGCTCCTTTAAAAAGCGACTATACGGTTTCTATGGTACTCCCGCGTTGAGTTGAGCTTACGTATGTTTTTATTATGTATTTAATATGTATGTACTAGTATTTATATAACGTGTGTATTTATTAGCGATTTCGTTATTAATCACATAAGTTGTCCTGATTTTTCCCTTTCTACTTTATCTTCTATCTCTTCGATCTTTTTTTTTATTTTTTTATTTATTATTATTTTTTTATTATTATTATTTTCCCCACCGCCATTCATTGCTCCATTCAAGTACTCAAAAGCAATGGTCGGCTGGAAGAGATTCCTTGAAGGAATAAGTCCGCCTTTGTAAATCATATAAGTTGTATACTTTGTAATTATGGTTAATGCAATAAAGTTATACAAACAAAACAAAACATCATCAATTACAAAATATCTAGTATATGGTCAAAATACGTCTAAAACTACTGGACTAGATGTAGTATGCAAGTAAAAATAGCTTTATTTATATTGCCAAGTATTCTATACGTGTAGCTTATGAGTAAATTACACGCAGATGGCCGTCAGCGCTCTATGCATCCAATACAATGCCGGCTTCAGAATGATGTTGGGGTTGGCTCGCTACTGTAGCGCATCGGGTATATTTACGCAGGCTCATACGGATAAGTTTTATGTCATAATGCGAAAAAGAACTGCGTCAATGCTGCACAGATTGCGGGCAGGGGGTAATTCCATTCTGAAGACAATAGCGTGGAATATGTCTCGCATATTTTGTACAATTATGTTCGTCGATCCATTACGTACACAAAAATAAATTATTAATTATATTATATATTAATTAATAAATTTTACTAACAAATGGACGACTTGTACTGGTCTGAAATAAATATTATTTTATTTATATACGATTAAATAAATGGTACAGCGAAATTTCATAGCAAAAAATAGGGTTGCCATGCACATAAAGTGTTTTTTTACGATTTTCGTTTTTACTATATCGTAAAAACGGCAGTCGACACCACCGCCAAACTCGGTGTGAATATAGTGCAGACCTTAAATGAAATAAGAAACAATAAGCATTGTTAGGTAAAATATTTATCTCTTTGTTTGTCCGCTATGCCCACATGACATGAAAGCAGCTAAAATTAATGAAATATATATAACGCGGTAATACATTATATCCCGGGTCAACCAATGGTGTCTGTTAAAGAATGCTATTAACATAAAGTCCCTTTTAGCCTAGGTAGATTACAAATAAAATGGATTATTAACTACCGTTTTAATCTAAAAAAATGTTTTTTTTTTTATATACCACTAAGGTGGCAATCAAGCATACGGCCTGCCTGATGTTAAACAGTCACCGTAGCCTATGGACATTTGCAACACCAGAGGCGTCACTCATGCGTTGCCGACCCTCTAAAAACCTCTTCACGCATTTCTTGAAGAACTCCATGCTGTAGTCCCTTGGAAAAACCTCGGCTGGGAGCTCATTCCACAGCTTGAGTGTTCTCGGAAGAAAACTTCTCTGGACCCGCACCGTACGCGACCATTGCGTTTCAAGCGTGTGAGGGTGAACTCCCCGCCGTCGGCGAGCGGTGCGGTTATAAAAAGTCTAGGGTAATTCACGACTGATGAATAATTTTGTAACGTAAAACTACATCCCTACAAAAATACTCGTTAAAAAATAATAGCTTTCAGATAGGTATATATATAACACAGATTTTCAGTCAAAGCCTGAAAAACGCGAGTGGAACACGCTTAATTCGATTAATATTTATAGTTGCACAGGGTGTTTATCTTTATATGGCATATAGCAAAAGCGTCTATCTAATCACAAAACAACAATATCTATATTACCATTAGATTGTCTGCTCGGAACAATAAAAGCTTCCACTCAACTGTAGTCCATGGACTGCAAATGACTCATAATAACTTTAATATTTGTAACGAAAACATGTCGAAGAACATATTAATACAATGCGTTCATAATTAGCCTTCAGAACCCGTTATATACCTTTTCCCATACATTTCGCGGTCATATATGACCACACGGGTTTCGAAGGGTTAAAAAAACTTGTATGTGATCATACATTTGTGTAAAACATTTCTGAGGAGCCTGGTGGTCAAGTTAACAATTCCCACTTAACTATTACCAAGGGTTGTGGGTTTGATTCCTATACAAGGCAAAATTACCCCACCTCATAGAAAAGCACAGGCAAATAACAGTCAACTGTAGGGTTGTCAGTAGGATTGCCAGTAATTTCCTCAAGAGCTTCTGTGTTAGCGTTTATAAGCTACGGTAACTACTTTGCATTATGGGGGTCGTACGCTTGTATGCCTTCCGATAATATATATAAAAATGTAATAATAAATGTGCGTGCTGAGTTGTTGTTATGTCGATTCGAAATATACAAACAGATTTGTTTTTTAAATCACATTGTGAATTTGATCAATCAATAATAACTCTATTTCACTTTTACTTATTTAAAGCGCCACATGTTGGAAAGAGGTATTGCAAGCAGCAATTCCAAAGCAGTACATAATTCTCCACCTATCGTCTGACAATAGTGAAACATTATCTCTGTATCAAGTTGTCCATCTGGTTGTAATACATAGTTTAATACCGTCAAATGTTTATCAAATTTATATGGGTGTACATAGGAATCTAAACTAATTAAACATGGTTCGTAATGAAATATATTAAGCGTATTTTATTTATAATGTACATTCACAAACTCATATTGGTGAAAATAAATGAAAAATATACATTGGACAAACAACCTCCTCGTACGATAATGAATTAATCGTTTATAAGGATGCCCGAGTTCCATTATTACAGGCAGTTCAATTAGATATCTACATTACGTTTGTATACCGTTACCTAATAGAAGGGAAAGGGTCCTGGTCCTAGTGGAAGCGATAGGTCCATGAAATGCTGACTTGATCTCATAAGGGATAAGCGATATAATGAGCTCATTGACAGAGCACATTATAGGGCATCTCAAAGAATGCGCTATGTGGAAAAGTAAAAATCGGAAAGCGGACTCTGGGCTCCGACTGAGCTCGGATGGTGATGATGATCATGAGATTTATATAATGTCACCAAGTGGCATTCTTTGTGATAGTTATTCATAATAGTTACAAACATCTAGATAAAATTATAAAAAACAAACGAGAACATATTAAAGTAATATATTAAAATGACCCTCCAATACACGTGGCCAAAAACCTATTTGTTTCGGGGGATTAATAGCCTCAATAAATCTTGTTAGATACCTACCGCACGCGTTGCCCGAGTCGTTTTTCGCTAGTTCCGCAACCATTTTTTATACTAATCTAAAGAATGCCGAAAGGGCAAATGTGAAGTGATAAAAGTTTCAGTAATGCTAATGCAGGTCATTAGCATGGAGTAAAAATAGACAAAGTTAATGCTTGAGCTACACGTTTGAATTAATAGTACATAAAAATCATTTAATATAAGTACTTGTATGTCACGCCAAGTCCCTCGCGGGGTAGGCAGAGAGAACCAAGCTATAAGTTATAATATAAGTAATAATATAAGTAATAATTACATTATATTAAAATAATAATTGCATTATAATATAAGTTCTTCATTTGTATATATATATTACTTTTTAATCAGGAACATTTCATTCTAGTCGTTGTAAGTGGGGCATCGTTTTAGCGCTGCCCTTCATGGAAATGCGCGCGCGGGCGTAAACGGATGTAACACTATTTCATGTAGAAACATGGAATAGTGTCATGTTTCTACATATAACAATGTGTTTGTACACTTTCTGTAGAAAGTTCAGCTCTGTAGCCGAGCTAAGCGTCATGGATCTTTAGGTAGGTAATGATCCTGTGCTTTATCAAGCAAACTATAGCAGTTTCGATATTATAGTGGCAAGCGTGGCGTTGTTAAACAAGTAGCAAATCTATTTGAAGACAACGTCACTAAAATACCCTACATTACCACTGACTCTCTTAATTCATCCCCACATGGTGCAGGCGAGTTATTCAAACAGAATATACGACCTGTGTGAAACTTTTTCAATTTACACGTATTCAGTCAACTAAAATAAATGAAGCGTTTAAACAGTTAAAAATTTAAAACTCAGAGGATTATTGAGTAATGTCAGTTAAAGCATTTTTTTATATTATTGACGCAATACCTCCATACTTGGCATTTATCTTTAACCGATGTATACATATGGGTGTGTTCCCAAATTTAATGAAATTTTATCGACTTGTTCATGGTTCAACTGGTCATACTGATTGTTTACAGATAAAAGGGTGACATTAGGTAGCATTTTCTTATCGCATGTCGATAATAACAGCTTAATCAATGGCACCCCAAAAAAGCAAATTCAAAAATGCTTATTGTAAAAAGGCTTAAGCTTAGACAAAGTATACTTACATGCAATTTGATACCAATTTGGTGGCGGAAGCACACAAAGCAGGTTAGATCAAATTGCATGTAAATTTGACTTTCGCAAAATAACGCCTGAATCTATTAACAAAGTATACTTAATTACAATTGACGATTTGAGAAAAGATATATGTTGGCAAATTTCTTTCGGCATTTCTTATCCGAAATTGTAGTAGATTAAAAAAAGAAAAATGGAAACTATGATTATGATATGAATTAATAACATCTACCTATCTAGAATATATACCTATCTGAAAGCTAAGACTTTTGTCGGGTAGGCGGGGAAAACGGAGCGCTACAAGACCACAAATCCTGTCTTGGACTCGGTCCTTACACACTGTGAATAAAAAGGAGTGTCCATTACCCGCGTGGCAAATATTTCTTTAGCCTTTATCTACCTACATGGAAACAGCTTGAGCTGTCTATTCTATGCAAATTGTACATATAGATTAATGTTTATTTTTTAACCCACTGCGCTAATATTTGCGATGTTTTACAATATATTTTTTTATTGTTTACCTACGACACCATAAACAATTATTACTTAAACACTTAAACAACTACTTCCCCAAACTGCATAGCAGTTTGTTGACATACATAATGCTCACTTAAGTTTACTATACCTACCTATACTTACGTTTTGATTTTTTTATATATTGAATTATAATTGATATATGTGGGCTTTGACAGCTTCAATTCGGAATTTTAACCACATAAATGTATCAGCTTATGACGGTACCATACAATAAAGCTATAGCTTAAATATAATATAATCTAATAGCATATTACGTATTGCAGACAACAAAGTAGGAATTATAAATGAGGAGCTGTAGAAGCCTGAGGCTGTGAAGGCTTTGATGGCTCACGTTTGTAATTCCTGTACTGACTTGTTACATACAATAAGTTATCACATTAAGAAATTAATAAAAAATATAAGGCACATTTATGTAAAGCACATTTACAAGAATGATTAATATATTATATAATAAAATAAGGTTAAAACTATTCCACGCAGATAATTAATGTATAATGCATTTAAATATAAATAAGCAATACTTGAAGCGAAAACAAGCATTTATTTTCTTTGTGTACCTTTACTTGCAATCAAAAACATTGCTTAGATAAAAATAGCTATCTAAAAAGATTTTCATATGGATACATTTATATAGAATGTCAAGTATATAGCTTAACATGAGGTAGATTATATAACATTAGTTTATGCCATTCTCATATGTTCAAAGTTCCATTCTACCAGAGCTCCCAGTGAGAGAGAACAGATCGCAGGAAGAGTGTATTATTTTATCGAAACTAATACAGTGTCAAATGTATGGAATTGACATAAACTGGCGATATGGCAAGCGATGTTATGTTAGTGCATACAATACATTTGTTGTTGAATATAGGGTCGTAAGTAACTTTAGAGTCAAAGCCAACCTCATTTGCACATGGCGCAGCTTACTCACTACATAACTAAAGAGACTCGCTAAATAGTGGTAAGGTGCGTCAAAACCACCTGACTGGAGAAATTCGTCCATCTTACATAAGACCGCAGTCAAATAACAACTCCCTGAAGGGTCGTTGTATTAGCAGCGGGGCACTAGCAATATACCTTCATGCGTTCATGAGCTATGGAAACCATTTCATTTTAGGTGAGCCGAATGCTTGTTTGTCTTTTGATGTCGTATAAAGAAAAACATTAGCGTTTCGAAAACAGCAGGCCGCTAAATTATCTAAGGAGCTACTAACATTTAACAATTAACAAGGTCAAAAGGTAGTAGAATAGAGTATTAATTATGTGGATGAATATAGTTTAGATCACGTAATCATCCTATACAGATAATCGGGTCGGCGTTATGAATTAAACTTAAATTGTATCAAAAAGCTGACACGTGCTTGCGTATAGAATGTATAACATAAAACTGACGAATAATTCGCTTATGCCAGCCACATACATTTAATCTTCATTCTATTATCATTTCAATAACATAAAACCATCTATCTAGATGCTCTGTAGAACCACAGTTGAGAGAAATAACAGTACGTTAAATTGCTCACTGTACATTAGTCATCTATTTTAGAAATTGAAAATGGATGACCCAGTTTTCAAGATCATTAATAGAGAGTGGCCTGCTACACTTACGAATCCACTCATTTTGAAAGACGAGCCGCAGCTTATTCGACTGCTGATTTCCCGTATCGTACAGCAGCGCGCATTTAGAATGATTTGTTGAAGTTATTCTACTGCTCGGATATCTCTACTGTGGCAGAGTTTGTACAGAGCTTAACGCACTTAGCAACGGTGTACGACTTGCAAAGTCAGGCGCCTGATTGTCGCACTACGTTCGCACATAACTAAATACACAAAATACCACGCTCACTACATACATACATAACATAGCTTACTTAGGTGGCATGCCGATGTACTTCTACACCGTAGAAATTTCCTGCAATGAAAGAAAATTGGGAGTAAATAATTGTAGGCAAGGTTTACTTTGTTCAAAAGTTGAATTATTACTGTTAGTTTCACACATCTAATTCCATCGTTTATTTTGTACAAACAATATGTTTCAGTTTTGCTTGGGTCGCTATTTACTATGATATGAATTACCATTCTTAGAATTGATTGTGGAAATATAGTATGTGATATACGTAAATATAAAAAATTACGCTAATTTCGTTTTTGATGCAGACCCAAGTAAAGATAGACAAGTTTGATAGTCTCCAATTTATTTATTTTTGTAAATAAAAAGGAACGTATTAAAAATATTAACAAACCAGACGGCTTTTCATTATTGTGATTCTCACGAAAATTCCATGAATTTCTAAATAAATATTCTGTTTTATACACAAGGAATATTCTGCTTCTAACTTATTTTATTTACAAGTTAGATACCCATGACGTACTGACGTACAAGACATTAATTAGGTCATTTCCATTCGTTCTGTTCTCATTTTCGAACACCTATTTACAAGACTGCTGTTTTTTCTATGATATTAGAATAATAAATTAACATTGCGGTTTCTGTGACAATGTCATTAATGGCATTGGAATATCCGTGATCGTGCATTAGTATTAATAATAATATTTTTTTAACTTATTTAACATTCTATTACATTAATCAGCAGTAGGGGTTTTCTTTTAAGCGTAAAACGCTTGTATTAGAGGACCCTGCTCTTCCATAGCAACATAGGTACCACTTATATAATCATGCATGCAACACATTTGTTACACATTTTTATCAATACAGAAAATATCACTAACTACACAATATAACAGTCAATTATTATTTCATTAATATCCAAGCAAAAAAAAATTTATTTCAATACTAGGTACTACAATATACGAATAATTGAAATTAATATATATATATATATATTGTTTTGTTTATTATAAACATGTTTATTCTTAGATTCTTAGTATAGATCTACATATTTATATATATATATATATATATATATATATATATATATATATATATATATATATATATATATATATATATATATATATATATATATATATATATTTCAACACATAATGGCAAAATATTTCATACAAAATCCATAAATACAATTAGGTACGCTTAAAGATAAATACAGCAAAATTATTATTCTATTTTCGACATTAACAATATTACCATTTTATTTAGGTAGGTACATAATTTCTTAAGGTAAGCATAATTAATGAGCGTTAGTATGTGTGTATGTGTTGTGTGTGCGTGTGTATATGTGTGGTGTATGATACGAGCGTTTTTGATAGAGAAGTATATATTTTCTATTGTTAGGCACGTAGTAGCATACCCTCAGTGTCATCATAGGAAAGTTCTATAATCCAGCTATTTATTATTTTTTTACATATATAATATTCAGATAATATATGTATAAATATTAAGTATCTTATTTATTTCGTTATACAGTTGTGCTGCGCGTTTATCGAACTGGACATCAGCGAACTTCGTGTTTGTCTGGGGGATTAGAGCTACATATTGTATATTTCCTTCTTTTATTTTTACAAGTAGTCGCACGTGGTAACATCATATGTTTTAAGTAACGTATTTACAATATATAATTTTCGATTCGACAGCAGTTTACTAATACGATATAAACCATCAGTAGGAAATCTCATTTTTTTAAATACATGGATTTTACAGCGCGCGTTGCGCTCGTTCTAGCTTAATGAAAGTTGTTTTTCCTCCCCAGACAGGTACGCAATAGGTTCAAATAGACTGAACCAGTGCTATGTATAATTGGTTCAATAGACCCTTGTCAGCACTCCCATTTCTAGGAACAATGTATCTTAAAGTTCTGAAGATCCAACTCAGTTTCCTAATTCTTCCAGAAACTTGTTCCAGGTGGGAGTATCAAGAAAGGTTTTGGTCCATAATAACCCCTAGATACTTGGTATTTGCAACTTTGTTTATTTTCGTACACGTACAAGTGCCCATGTCAGTGTCGTTGCACGTATGTATTTTAATATTAAAATTCTCATCTGGTTGCATACGGTTTTTTATACTGAAACAGATGTAGTTCGTTTTTGACTTATTTAGTGACAATAGGTTAGCACATAGCCACGTAGCTATCTCGGTTAATCCTTTTTCCGTAGTGTCTTTAACCTTTTGCCATGAATTTCTATAAAAAATGATGGTCATATCATCCGCGTATTGAATTTATTGGGGTAGTTGTTTTCCTATATCAGCAAAAAACTTATTAACAAAGTTTGCTGACTCAATAGGCGTTTCTCTGACATTTAATAATTCAGTATGGTAACATTTTGACTTATTCGTATATGTAATTTGTTTAATATTTATCCATAGTAATTTATTATTATTAATTGAATCGGTAAGCAATTGTGTTTCATATTTTCTTTTAACATTTTTTATTAGATTATTACAATAGTTCCTATATCTAGTGTATGTAATTTGCAATGTTTCATTATAAGGGTCATTTTGTGCTTGTTTCTGTAATTTATTGCGATTCGTGATACACCGGAGGATACCTGGAGTGATCCAAGTTTTAATTATACGCTTGCTGGAGGATATTTTTACAGTATAGATATTTTGTGTAATGGACTCCTTTAGCTTGTTCAAAAGAACATCTGCTGTTAATCTGATCGGATCATCATAAGACAACAAATCCGTTATATCTTGCCTATCTGTCATAAAGTTATTTTCGCGCTTTTTTTAAAATCAATCGAAGTTTTCGTTTTAAATTCCTTTTTGCATTTTTTAAATGTTTATAAGAATATAATATAATAATCGGTGATACTTGTATGCAAAACAGCGATCGTGGCTGAAACCTTGCTTTTATTTATTGTTATCATAAAGTGGCCCAAAAAGTTGCTTTCTCTAGTGGATAGAGTATGACCCGGAAGAATATCATACAATGAAAGCATATTTAGGTAATTAGTTCTATTTTCATTGTCCCGTGCCGGTTGTGTAATTTTATGTTTTAAATTAATATTTAAGTCTCCTGTTATTATAATATTTTTTTTTTGAGTTGGTAGCATATCAGCGTATAAGTTGTACACATAATGAGTCCAAAAAATCATCGACATTATAGATTTAAGGCGAACGATATATACACAAAATGTAGTATTGTCTTTGTGCACTAATCAACATGACCACGTTTCCATTCTGGCGTTAGTTCGCGGGGAATCCGACGACAACAGAGTTTCCTAATTGTTAAATTAATTGAACTAAATTCATACCAATCTTCAAAGATATTGTCATAAGTAAGGTCATTGTTCACTTTCATGAATGTCCTCATTAAGAGAAACACGTCGACGCTCAAATTTTGCGAGAGAACGTTTCACAATAGGAAGTACTGTGAAACGTTCTCACGCAACTCAAAACATTGTGCTTCCATTTGATCTGCAAACGAACCTCATTACTGACCTGCTGAATTCTACGAAACGTTGTCTGGAGCTCTTGCGCACCAGCAGGCAAATTGAAGGCATCTCTTAATTTATAGCGATTGAGACAAAATTTTCGTTTTCTGGCATACTCACATGATCTCATCAAGCTGTTTCTTTGTCTTTTGCAGGGGGTACTGCCCCTAACCATAACATAATATTTTTTTTTATTATTATATATTATATTATCGATTCGAAGATCGACATATAGGTAAACCGTCCTTAGGATCTCTGAACTCAGAACACATGTGACCTTGGCAGCCCTGGTCAAATGCCAGTATGCTGCGATTGCTTTTTGAAAAATGAATTACGGTAGAATTTTGAATTTGTATTGCTAGTAAAAGAAGAAACTGATTTGATTAAATTTTGGGTAGGTACTTATAATCACTATTAAACAAGGATATTCTAAAATTCCTATGGATAACGGTATGCTTACAGCCGAATTGCGGATAATCTATTGTTGTTCACGAACTAATGTTCATTTTACCTAAATAACAAACATTTAATAATATTAATGGTAAATACTGTCAGAAAGTTAATCTTCCTTTAATGAAATTGAAATTATACTACTTCCCATGGGTTTATACATTATTTTATTTCATGTAGGAAGCTAGGTACGTTGTCTGTACGAAAGTACAATGTTAACGCCCGATAAAGCCAAATAAGAATATCACTGACGAATACGCCATCTTGTTTGCATTTCGTAGTATTTACAGTTAATTCGATTTCTCATGAGGCCCGTATTTGTATCGATGACTGTAATGGAAGCAAACGAATTTTAAACCAGTCAATATGAAGTAATTACTAAATAATCAATACATTTATTTAAAAAACAAGACGGAGTCCTCGCCTGTCTTACCATTATGCTTGTCTTGTATGTCTATTTTCGTATGTTCTGTAACAAAGTATCACACTTTTCAGTTTAGATGCTTCGGTTCAGCATTTGTTTCTCTAAAAAGCTGTGTAATGGTTTTTACATGATCAGCAAGTCACAAGTGATGTCTCTGGTAGTGCAAGTTCATAAACCATCAGGTTTTGCTTTTATCACATTCTTGATATAAATAATAGTGATTATGGGGCAATACACATAATTGCTATGTAACTTTACGAGCAGTCTTTGTCCAATATTGCTTATGTATATTATTTATTAATATTTTCTATTTCTATATGCGTATTTTAGAGAGTAACAAATAGAATACATGCGCTTCTAAGATAACTATTTAGTTTAGGCAAAAATAAAATAAGATACGTTATAATACTACCTCGGCCCGATAAAAGTGAACCCGCCTGTACTATATGTTAAACTTTCGATTGGCTAAAGATCACGAAGAAGGTATAGTACTTATACTTACTTACTTTACTATCATACTTATTCTACTATACTAGAAATCATGTTCAGAAACATTAACCTTATCTTACAAATTGTTTTTATCTAGTCTTGACTAATCTAACTATCGACCTGCACTAAAAATATATGATCTCTTTTTCGCTATACAAATAAAAGAAATGTGAAATTATTCAAGTAGACATAGTCTACATAGTCATTAGCATAGTCGTTTGTTGATTATTTCTAACATGAACGTTAAAAGAGATGTCATTTTAAGTTGTCAAATGTATAACTATAGGTACATAACTGGTGTGAAAGAAATATCCTTCAAAAGACACTATTTATAGTAAAATTATAAGAATGCTCTCTACAGTACCGCAGTCATACCTTCATACCTACTATAGATGCCAACTGTACCCTCATAGTGCCTCGTAAAACGAAACGTCCGTTAGATCCGATAGTAATTTTAACTAACCTATTTACGATTAGGGACGCCATCTACATAATTACTTATTTATATCGCCTATATGACAATATTAATGGGGTAGAGGAGCATCTACTGGTAATAGTTATGTTAGCTATTATTATTACCCTCCCTTTAATGAGGGTACTATTCGCACGTAACTTGTATGTACGTAATATGCTTTTTTACAGCTGGATAGATTTTAATAACTAAGGTGTCCTTAGATAAATCTTGGCAACCCAAGAATTTTAGGATAACGGACTTGCACCAAATTCTTAGGCTTGTCTAGCAACGTTGTATAAAAAAAACCGAAACCTATCGAATGGTTGGCCAGCACGATGCAGTATTTAAAAGCTATGATAAAAATATATGCAATTTATGATTTATAAACTTTCACGGTTGTTTAAATAACCATTACCGGTACGGGACCGAAAGCGATTTCTTTTTCCATTTTCACGATATTTCGGTGGCATTTCCCGATATTTATATGCTTGAAATTAATATGCAATGATAAGTTCAAGTAATCACAGCATTTTCAATCATACATAAAATAAATCGAAGCAGTTTTTAAAATTTGTTGCTAGATGCCAAATAAAGTGAAGAATATTTTTGTAACATCATACACCTTTGAGTTTGTTTAACGACTTAAGTATATTACGCATCAATTTTGTAAATGTGAATGCGGTCAGAGAGAGTTTACATTGGAGTTGATTTCATTTTTTTTAAATATACACATATAAGGAATACATTGCGAGATCACTCACTAAGACAAGTCAAACCAACCCTAACGAGGTGGACGTACTGCCATTGAGGAGTTCCTATACGACCTCTTATAAGCTCAATGGTATCATATTATTACTAGAACTACTACGTACTACAGTCCAATTACTATCTGCATTATATAATTACATACATTTAGCCCTGATAAAAGCAATACAAATATACTAGGTAAGTTAATTGTACGAGTATATGTTGAGAAGCATGTTATTATGTCAGCGAGAAAACAATTCTCTGTTCAAAATCCTTTTGCAGTTTTAGTTGTTATTTTGCCGTGTACCTAAGTCTCAAGTCAATAGGGCTTTCTGTATTGTAGCCGTGTTTTGCCCGTTGTTACTGAGCGCTTGTGCTAGAAATTGTACACCAAGCTTTGTATAAAAGCCAGCCTTGAAAATTCCTCGTGTATTGCACAAGCCGTGTTATTTCAGTCTCTTGATAAATTTTGTTTACATAATTGAGTGGAAGATGGTTTATAACGTAATAATTTAACTGCGGGTACCGCGAGGCAGGAATAGCTTTTGTGATTTTATTAAAAAATATGAAGCCATAGATCTAATGTCTATGGGAGTAACACATGGACATAAGGACAGTATATATAGGTATATTATGAACAACTTGCAATTCTGATCAGGGTTCGATAAACACACATTTACTTACACACATTTTGCAAACTTACTCACGTTTTATTTTATTGTTAATATGAAATGTTATTGTATCTTATTAATTTCATAGTTACTTATTACTTTTCTTTGTTCAATTTACCAGCATTTCGGTAATGATCATTTGGTCGTGGGCGAAGAAAAAATGCCGAAAGGAACTTACCACTTGAAGTCTCTTTTCAAATAGTCAATTAGCTTGCCTATGCACAATCATTTCCAGACAACTTAGTAAGGTAGACATGCATCTATTGTATATTAGGGCTTTTTATAAATAGTAATTTCAAAGTGCTTTTTGTATATTGGCAGGAAAGGACAGAACACAAGACAAAGTACTCTCCTTTACATTTTAAACATTTTTTCATGCGATCGAACCATTTTTTAAAACAAGAGGACCACAGATCTGATGGTCTGTTTTCTACGTGCTGATTGAACGCTATCACTGCCTCTTCGGAGTTGGTAAAAGTGAAACCTCTCATCAACTCTTGATTTTGGGGAAAATACAGAAATCACAGGGTGCTAGGTCGGGGCTATGCGCAGGATGGGTAACGAGTTGTACTTTTTCGGAAGTTAAAAATGACTTTGTTTTGTTGGCCGTGTGTGAAGAAGCGTTGTCATGATGTAGGAGAACGCGGCTTTTTGGTCGTCTTTCGTGAACTTTTCCTAACACCCTGGGTAAACAAATGGTAGAATACCACTCGGCATTGACACTCTTTTGATCTTCAAGTAGAATCGTGCAGATGGGACCTGTAGCTGAGAAAAAAAAACGATCATTTTTTTACTAACGTTTCTCGCCTGCCTCACTTTTGTTGGCCTGTTCTCATTTCAAACACCCATTCACAAGATTGCTGTTTTTTTTTTCGGGTTCAAAACAATAAATCCACGTTTCGTCTCCTGTGACAATGTCATAAACAGCATTAGAATGTCCGTGGTCGTACTTCAGTAGCATCTGTGAGCACCATTCCACGCGAGCCCGCTTCTGCTCCGCTGTCAGTTCATGAGGGATCCAATGACAACTAAGTTTCCGAACTTTCAATTCTTCGTGTAAAATTTTCTGAATTTGTCTCATACCAATCCCCAATAGTTCTCGAATTGTCTCATAGGTAATCCGCGGGTTTTCTTCAATTGGCCGCTTAACAGTAGCCACATTATTTACGTTGACGGCAGTTGAAGGCCGCCTTTCACGAAATTCATCATGTAAAGAAACTCGACCTCTCTCAAATTCAGCAAACCATCGCCTCACGGTGCTCAAAGAAGGTGCTTCTCTCCCAAAAGCATTTTGAAGACGAGCAGCACAGTCTTGCGGAGAGAGAGAACTTTTAAAATCATAAAAAATCATCGCTCTAAAATCTTTTCGACTCAATTCCATTTTCGTTGCGTACGTAGAACTTTGATGTGTGATAAAAAACAATTGACAAATAATTTCCCGCCAATTGTTTTTTTTTATTACTAAGTAGGTTGCAACGTTTCAAAAAATATAACATTCGAAATTCAAATAGTTTCAATTAGCTAGAAGTGCAAAACTTTTAGTGTGCCCCATGTACTTGATTGCTTCTCGAATTAGTAAAAAAATGTGACTCAGGTCTCCCTGTCTACCCCGCAAGGCATTTGGGGTAAATATATACATAGATAGATATATAGATAGATAGATAGAATTTAACTTTGTCAGACTTACGTGTACCTCTTAACAAAAATTAAGCCATTGAATTTAGATACCTGATTTAATGTTTGAATATTATTGTATTAACGCTTTTCAAAGCAACTTCGTATTAATGACCGATCAACTTAAAATTGATTAGCAACAAGTCCACGAAAAATGCAAAAAAAAAATCTATTCGATGAATGTAATGAATGAAACCGAATAAGAAACGTAATAAAACATATTATCTACCGTCCGTTTTTACCGTCTCCACGTGGTATAAGTAAGCTCAGAGGAATTTAGTAAGATACTATACTATAATTTACTGTTGAGTAGAAATGATATTGTTTTTTTAACAAGTAACATAGAATTTGTAGGTAAGTGAAATAACAAATATATCTTTATTTTTCTTAATACTTCTCATATAAATGACTATAAATAGTTTTCTTCGCGAGTACTTGCATAGATTTTTTATTCCATTCTCTAATCTACCAACCCACTAGCACCACTAAAGTAAAAATCAATAATTTGCTAAATATACAATAATTGAAAATAAAATTATTACGTAATTATTTAATAAACTTTATGATAAACTCCATTCCCGCTTTATTTATATTAAAGTTAAAATGATGTTGAGTAAATATCTTCTATTTCCTAGCATTATCCGTTTCCTGATTTATTATGATTAGCAGTGTCCTAATCCTAAGGTTTTAGCGAAGATACTGATTATTGCATGGAGCGACAGCCGTTAGACCTCCACAAACCAGTGGGAAACTCGAACTACCATTCTATTGGTCACACTTTAGAAACATAGTACCTATTTGGGACGTGCGGGGTTCCCCACAATGTTTTCCTTCACCGTCAAGCAAGTGATACAAATATGTACATAAATCCGAATATAAGAATTTAGTGATACACGCCCGTACAAGGATTCGAACCAGTACCAGCCCGTTAATAGGCTTGTTTATTATCCACAAGGCTATCACTGCTCTGATGAGTTAATACTCGTATCTATTTAAATTTATTCATATACGGAATCCGGCTGTAATATATTTAAAGAATGTAAATTAGTGAAAATTCAGCGAATAATTTTCCCGACCCGACTTTGGATATTAAGCCTTCAGAACCCGTTATATCCCAGCGGTACGAGCCACTCTACTAAAGCACGTCCATGTCTCGTGATTTTGAATATGGTATGGGCTGAAATGTTTATGTTATAAGGTGGTAATGGCGCGGTAACAATAACAAACAATGAGTCTTAAATGAATATTTGTGTACACAATCTTCTAAGTGAAGGAAAACTGTATTTATGTGTGTGTAAGGTTAGGTACACAAAAAAAAATGGATAGTCGAAAGGCACTGAAAAAGTGACCCACCTCGGCCTACCGGGTGGTGTCGCGTATGGCACTGTAAGTCGGCAGACTGGGACGTATTGCGTCAATACTACGTGTCGTATCCATGGAGGCAGCTTTGTTTCAAAACCGATAACATCAAATCCTATGCGACTGCGGTAGCTATGGCGATATTGGGTGGCATGGAATGCTATATTCCTAATCGCTTAATTGCTGCTGCGGAAGCTAAAACGCGATAGTGGTTTAATCGGTTTTGTAGAGGAGGCAAACTTCTCAAACAGGCTGCTTTCGAGGCTTGGACCATGGCGCGTGCTAATGCAAATCCAGATGTCTCTCTTTTGAAACGCAAACTAGATGCTGCCTCGAGATCCACTAAGAAGGTAATTGCCAGAGCAAAATTTGATTTGATGAAAAAAAAAAGTCATCCATGCCACCATTGCAAAAACCGGATGGCAATCTGGCTTATAGTGCTAAAGAGCCGATTTACTGGGTAATCTCTTTGCCTCTCTCTCTCCTTGCTAAATTTGTGTACTCCTAAGTTGTGTTCTGTGTTAACGCGCCCTTTTGTACTCCACTGGACAACTCTCGTCTCCATAGAAGAACGCCAATGTGCACCCGGTGCCCAAAAAGGTTGATAGATCAAATCCATCGAATTACAGGCCTATGGCCATAACCTGCCTTCTCTCCAAGGTGATGGAGCGTGTGATAAATACATGACTACTGACTTCTAGTGTATCTTACACACCGCTGGGCTTCGCGATTGAGAGGCAAACTGAGGCATAGGCTATCAGCCTAGATATGACAAAGGCGTTCGATTCGGTCTGGCATCGCTGTCTTCTATCGAAGTTACCATTGTACGGACTGCCCGAGGGTTTGTGTAAATGGGTTGCCAGCTACTGATCCAGCAGACGTATAAAAGCCGTGATAGACGGTAGTTGCTCCGATAGCATGGATATTAATGTAGGCATCCCACAGGGCTCTGTATTGTCCCAAAGGCTGTTTCTGCTGCACATCAATGACATGTTGTTAATCGACAGCATTCATTGTTATCGGACGACAGCACCAGGGACACTTATTATACAAGCCGTGCTAGCATCCCTCGTTCTCTTGCGGAGGAAAGCTGCATTTAACTTGTGTCGGAAATGGAGGGTACTTTGTGTAAAGTATCTGACTTGGAGAGTGAACTTGGTCCAATTCAACCCTACCAAGACACAAGTCTGCGCGTTTACCGCTAACACATCACTCACAGTTGCTAAGAGCATTGGGATTCTCGGTGTCGAGATCTCCAGCAATAGTTCAGTATCCAGGTCACCTGGATGAGAAGGTCAAGCTGGCGTCCAGGAAACTCGGTGTGCTCAACAGAGCGAAACAGTACTTCAGCTCGGGGCAAAGACTTATGTTATATAAGTCCCAAGTCGGACCGCATATTATGGAGTACCGTAGCCACCTTTGGGCGCGAGCACCTGGGTACCCACTAGGACCTTGGGACTCGATGCAGTGATGGACTGTGAGGATTGTCGATTAACCTGAACTCACGCACAGTATTGAGTCCTGATGAGAGTTTGAGAAGAGATTTGCCTCCCTTTGCGTGTTCTATCGATTGTACAATGGGTTGTGTTCTGAGGAATTGTTCTACATACATAATGGGCGGTTTCCGAGAAGAGAACAGTATGGGATTCTTCAATAAAGGCGTGAAGAAGTTCTTACAGGGTCGGCAACGCAAGAGTGACGCCCCTGGTGTTGCAAATGTTCATAGGCTACGGTAACTGCTTACCATCAGGCAGGCCGTACGCTTATTTGCTAAGTGGATAAAAAAGTTTAGGGATTCAGAGCTTGGTTATACGAGGGCCAGTCTTCAGCTCTCATAAAGTCTAGAAAGTTGGTTTCGAGACAGGCTTGAATAGTTCGTACGAGTACCTTGTGACCAGGTGCAGAGTACACGGTACATTTTTAAAAAGCGTATTGCTGAGAGGTTTCATAACACGATCCCAGATCAAGAGACTTGATACACTTTGGCTGAAGTCTTCACTCCGTTTTCACAAAAATTAGGCTTCGTGGCTCCTTGATAAGACACCCTCCACTAAACCATTACACGTTGTACCTTTTCTTCTTTAGAACTGTGTGAGTACACTTTGTCATTTTTCTTGTTGTAGTGCTCATCAATCGTGAATTTTTTTTTCATCAATTAAGAGGATATTTCTACGCCTTTCACCTGCGTATCGGGATAGAAAGCATCTTGATCGATCATCTCTCTTCAACTGCAGGGATTTTTTAGGGCAAGTTAAAATTACTATCTTAAATTGTCTTTGTGCTGGTATTACTCGTACAATCTTCTTGATATAAATTTGACAAACACCAAACAGGTAGACTGAGAGTTAAATTTCAAAATGGCTATTTTAGGTTTTCATTACTTATAGATACTATGCGATCGTGTATCATGGCAAATTTCGCCATCCTAAATGAAATATGGGTAGAGTGTAGGTTTTTAGGTAGGGTTGTGATTTCACACAGATAGACGAATAACAAAGCGATCATATAAGGGTTCCTTTTTACGTTAATTTACAGGTTCGGAATCCTAAAAATAAAATTTCTCTGAAACTGCAATGACGCATTGAACGTAGTATGTGTAACAATGTCATCGCATACAATAACTACCTTGTGTACTAAAAGTCTGTCACTTGCAGAATATTCCAATGTTGATAAAATTAACGTCAATTCCATGTGAATTTGACATTTCCAACAAAATCCTTGTCTATTCTTTGCAGTTGAGTCGGTGCTGAAAAGGTTATTGTCCACTTCATTTTATAGGCGAGCTTATTTACGTATTGTTCTACTTATTATGTGTATTATAATAAAATCGTGATAGAGACGAGTCCTGATAAGGAATAATTTAAATGGATATTATATTTACAGCTAAACTGTACTATCAATACAGAAGCCTAAACAGTAATAATTAATTGTTTGCTTGTACTCGTATATGTACACGTTCATTACAAAATTACCGACGATTATTCGAATACTATACCATTTACTACTATATTATTATAAGTATTTTGATAAAATTTTACACGGATATAACTCATTTAGGTTATATATAGAATATTTGTAATCACTTTTTGATATTTCTGAATAAATCAAATTACATTGGAATAAAATGATGAGTTAAGAATATTGATCATAAAATTTAAACAATGCAAGGAATCATCCTGAAAAATAATAATGTTTTGTCGTTTCAATAAAACAGAATTATCAAAATTGGTAAAATTTGGTACATATATCATGTAAGTTAAAATATAGGTAAACATATACATTATGAGGAGACCAACTCAGGTAGGCGCCCTTAGTTATTCAAATGCAAATAGTTTTAATAGTTGGAAAATGGTAATCTTTTATAGAACAAGACCTTTTCTGTCGAAATAATTACATTATACGTTGATTACTTAATAAATTCATTCATAACACACATCCACGCCATGGGGTGCGCAAAATATTGCACATAAGACTTATCTCTATGATTATGATCAGACTACCTTATTACGTTTTTATAACATGTGACGATGAGTTAAGTCCGTTTTGCGATTCTGTTTATAAAGCCATATCTTTTATCGTATTACCTTGCCGGTTATCAAAATATATATAAAACATATATCTGAACAGTTATAATTAATACACCAGAAATATTATAACTATAAAGCAAAAACCAGCTCTTAGTAGCGGAAAGTATAATCTTTCCACAGATCCTGGGCCCAATGGCATCAGACGACAGAAATGGAAATCTCGAAAAAACGGCAAAATTTTAGAACTTGTGGCTGAGCTGAATTCGTTATTATAGAAATAAAATTCCAACTAGAGGCTGGGAGATAATAAAGGCGTTAGATGCACGCATTTGGGCCGACAAAGCGGTAGACATCTGCTCGGCCGACATAAGTATAGCTGTAGTAAACCGGTGAAGTCTCTGCGCGAAGTCCAAGGTGAGAAATGGCGAGAAACGGCGCAGGATATTCAAATGGAATGCCGTGTCGGGAACAAGACCCTTATTGTATTGCTCGTAAAAGGATTAATGATCTAGACATACTCTACTTGGCCTTTTGAACAAAAATTACAAAATTGTGTTTATACTCGTAATACGCATCTACATAATGGTTAAATGACATAAATTGGAACACAACAGTATAAACCGAATTGAATTAAACAATTCATGTAACAACATAGTTAATGCCGCAACCGAAACCCTTGAGACTTAATGTTTTATCAACGAATTGTTTACATTGCCGCCATTTGATGCTCACTCAGAGTGTCCAAAATTTGCATATCAAAGTAATATTTTGGGATATCAAAATAAACATTAGCGGTAATTAGAACACAAATAGCCTCGTCGAATCACGTGGAATAGCAGGTGAACTGGTAACGAGAGTTAATTAAAGGCACGGCGGTAATTACTGGAGCATTATAGAACAGACTTTCGAGTTACGCTAAATGTGTGGGTTACAATACAAGAGCATAGGTACCGGCTATGTACGCGGGTGTATGTACCTACATATTAATTAAACTGTGTAGTAGCGCCACGGGGCAGTCAATGTGTTGTTATTTCTAGTTGGTCTATCAAGTTTGTTCTACATAGTTCATTATATTTAATGAGCAACTTTGGCCGGATAAGGATGTTTACGACCTAGTAAAGGGTTATTATTTCTAAAGCAACGATGTTACTACCTTTGCGTAAGCGATTTTCACCGGCTGAGAGAACTATTCATCCGTGACGATATTTACGGAGGAGTTGGCCGTCGCTGGATATCTAGATGTCAAAGATTCTAATGATTTACTTAGATACCTCATATGTTACCTAATAGCTTATTTTATTAATTACAATAAACTTACAAACTCATGAGCCCGTTATAGATATCTCACTTGACTAGAAAACCCCTCAAAGCGTTCACAAAATATTTTAAAAGCTTATTAGTAACATAGTACATTTTTCGATAAAAACTATACATGTTATTTGTCTACGTCAGGTGGGAAACAAGCTCACAGTCCGCTTAATACGAAGTGATCACGGTAGCCTATAAACGTCGTAATATAAATAGTATCGCTCGCGCGTACCCCACGCTGCTCACACAGCAACTCCGCAGGAGTTTACTTAGATCCTCATTCGCTCTCAGGAACACAACAACCCTGTTTCTGAGAGTTTTATGTCAGGTAGGTCGGGTTGCTTTTATGCACCCGACCTCTCTTTCATACCCCTCGTTTATTAATTGGCAAGGGTATACCAATGATTGGAGATGACTCTATATCTAGTCTGGTTATTAATACTGTTACATAGACACTTTTATTTTTATCAACTCTTTAATTATTTTTAATTTGGGATTTGGTTAAATTTAATCTTTTTTTTTATTTTTGCTGAGGCTTCCATAAATATGTATATAAAAGTTTTATTAAGATTACATAATTTCTTAAAAAAATAAATGCATACATTGTAACAAAACTTATGGCTAGACTAGGTAGATGATAGTGAAACACTTATACCCCAAAACAATGCTGCAATGACTTGTGTGTGACAGTGTTTAATTTCTTATATATTTACATTTTACTTTTTTCAGTATTTTTCGACTCTCCATTTTTCTTGTGTACTTAAGGCCTAACCTTACACACACATAAATACAGTTTACCTTCACTTTGAAGATTGTTTACACAAACATTCATTTAAGACACATTGTTTGTTCTTGTTACCGCGCCTTTACCACCTTATAACATAAACATTTCAGCCCATACCATATTCAAAATCACGAGACATGGACGTGCTTTAGTAGAGTGGCTCGTACCGCTGGGATTTAATATCCAAAGTCGGGTCGGGAAAATTGTTCGCTGAATTTTCACTAATTTGCATTCTTTAAATATATTACAGCCGGATTCCGTATATGAATAAATTTAAATAGATATTAACTCATCAGAGCAGTGATAGACTTGTGGATAATGAACAAGCCTATTAACGAACTGGTACTGGTTCGAATCATTGTGCTGGCGTGTATTACTAAATTCTTATATTCGGATTTATGTACATATTTATATTTATCACTTGCTGTCACCGTCAAGGTGAAGGAAAATATTGTGGGGAACCCAGCAGGTCCCAAATACTAATATATTTCGAAAGAAGTGTGACCTATAGAAAGGTTTGGTTTTCCCACTGGTTTGTGGAGGTCTGACGGCTGTCGCTCCATGTAATAATCAGTATCATCGCCAAATTCTTAGGCTTAGGACCCTGCTACTCCTAATAAATTAGGAAACGGATAATTCCAAGAAACAGAAGGTATTAACTCATCATCATTTTAACTTTAATATAAATGAAAAGGGAATGTTGTTTATCGTAAAGTTTATCAAATAATTATGTAATTATTATTTTTTCAATTATTGTATATTTTGCGAATTGTTTATTTTTACTTTAGTGGTGCTAGTGGTACCTGTAGGTAGTCACTTGATTTAATAAGCTTGCACTAATGAGCGAGTCGAGTTACTTTATAATGTATAAGGCTGGCGAGGTCTGCACTTTTGAATTCAACACCGATTTTGGTTCTACCTATTAAGACATTTTATTTAAAAATCACTACACATTGAATTAAACAATTTTTAACGGAATTATCGTTTATTTTATTCATTTTGTTGAACCTGACGTTTCGAACGCTTTGTAGCGTTCGTGGTCGCAGGAAGACTGATATTTCCGTTAAAAATTGTTTAATTCAATGTATAACAATCGCGAAAACCTAAGACAATATCACTACACATTTTTAAGTGTTTTCTTTTAACAACGTTGCGTGTTGAACCCCCTTCCCGGCTATTAACTCAAGTGTATCCATAATACTTTATAATACTATACACCCAGACGATTGTTTCCGTTTACCAAATAAAATGTATCAAATATATCACAGGCAATGTCAACCTCAAAAATAAAAATGTGTTTTCAAATACACATTTTTTTTATGTTTATACAGTTAGTAAACCAACCCATACTCATTCTATTGCTGGGATACAAGTCCCTACCGAAGAAGGTTTTAGATTTTAGCTTACTCAGTCAGTGTACAGCGTTTTCAAGCCGCCCTAAGGTCTTATCTCATCTATCCACAATAACCGGGACGAAGCATGCACTTCGGAGCACGGAGAAGTTCGAGTTAAACAAGTACATCTATAGACAGGCTGCATGCAGTCAAGGTTACTTAATCTTATCCGATTAAACTGGCAAGCACATTGAGACCATCAAGCTGTTCCTCAGACACACCTATATCCAAATATATTTTTATGTTCACGTATTTGTGACTGATACAAGGTCTCGTGTTTTCAATTTTTCTGTACGAAACTGCGACCTAGGGTGAAGGGACAGCCGGAAATCGATGCATTGGGAACATGTTGAAGAAGAAATCTGTTTTAGCGGTTCCTTAAAATATATGCAGTCTATTAAATACAAACAAACAAATAATGACTTTATATATGTGTAATGTCCCTAGTAAATTAGACTCGTCTTGTAGTTAATCATATAATAGATGCATGTGACTTATAGCAATCTTCCAAAAGGTATTTACCTAAGCTAAGTTCAAAATGTTCAATATACACTGTGTTATTTTTAACAGTAAAGTCGTCGTTTTCATTAGAAATATCGGAAGAGACTAATCTTGGAAAAGTTTGGAGGAATACTGGCGGCAATCTCACGTTAGGAGAACTGTAGTATGCTCGGATAGATTTTTACCTGGAAAGTTTGCTCAGAATTAGAAACTTTCTGCTACATAATTTTAAAATCAAGACGTTGTTTTTAGAAATATGTATGTGACACGCAAGTAAACGGACAAATTGTCATCTACGTTTTATTTGTATTTAAATTTTGCTGAAGAAGGTATAATGCAAAACAATACAATTGATGAGCTCGGTGGCGTAGTGGTGGAACGCGCTGTTACGCTACTTTGACACCAACGCTCGTGGGTTCGATTCCCACACAGTATAAATATTTGTGTGCATGAACATGTCTGTTTGTATTGGTCTGGGTATTTTCTATGTATAATAAGTATGTATTTACAAAAAAAAAATGTATTTACGTACGTTTATCAGTTGTCTAGCACCCATACCACAAGCTTCGCTTACTTTGGGGCTAGGTGGCGCTGTGTAATTTGTCTGGCAATATATAAAAAAAAAAATAGATATTGCAATATACATCTTTAATTGCCTAATGTTTTATAGGTATTGAAAAATAAAGATACTGAAATTAACAACCGTCTGATATATTTAATTCATTTAACAAACACGTGAAGCAGCGATATATTGGTTTTCAGGCGAAAAAATTAGCGTACCATAAAAAAACCTGTTCTTTTCATTCTATGCTAAGTGACAACAACAGTAATACCTTCCCTGTCTGATGTTAGCGGTTACTATATTTTGTTAGATGTTAGTTATGATGTTATGTTGATAGGGTCATTATCAATACAAGGTGTATCAAGACGCCTTGGCCATCCCGCTGCTACCACATCAACAAGAGTTTACTCGTAACTTCACTTACGCGCAAGATAACAACAACCCTCCATGGAATTGTTACTTCGCTGCGGTTTTCCGTAAGGAGGAGGTACTCGTACTTTTCCAGTAGGACACAACAATAACTAAATTTACACGGTGATTCTCTCTCCATACAACCACATTTGTTATCTGATAGGTTTTCTCACTTGTGATGTTGACCTTGACCCTGAAGAGCGGGTGGCGAGCTAATACCCCATTATTTATAAGTTCAATCACACATTTTCTTATCCTAGTTACTTAGCTTTAACTTCTATACCTAGCCATAAGTTCTGTTACAAATTAATATGCATTTATTTTTTTAGAAAGTAATGTAATCTTAATAAAACTTATATGTACATATTTATGAAAGTCTCAGCAAAAAATATAAATAATGATTTTATTCGAAATTGCTACATTGGACTTCGATACGGGCCTTTAATATGTCTGGCTACGAATCTATGGATTTACGCACTGTTTCCACGCGAAATTTAACCACTACTTGCTCCAGACATTTCTTAAAAGCACAATGACGGCGCGTCGTTTCGGGCAGGTCGTGAAGATAAAATAATAAAAGATAAAAATCTTTATTTGCCATTGGGCCCTCGTGGGCATTTAGACACGTCTTACATTTTTTGAAATATATTCTTATTGGTTCTCACTGCCTACCCCGTAAGGGATTTGGCGTGAAGTTATAGATAGATAGATAGATATTCTTATTGCATCTTATTAAATTTTCTTATTTTACGTTTACGGAAATCACCATTAGCGAAGAAGAAATGCCGAAAAAAACTTGCCAATATAGTTCTCTTTTAAAATTGTCTATTAGATATTACAAAAAAATGACATAAGCATATTGGTACAATAATGATATCAAATGGTCGTCGTAAAAATTATTAAGGACGGTTGTCTGTACTGAATATGATGATGAAAAAATGTATTTCCAGACATCTGTCAGTTACATATTCATCAATTCTGTAATAAGCCCTTTTACAGAGAGTATTTTAATTTGCTTTTTGAATACATTGTCAGGAAAGGACAGAACTGTTTCAGGCAACTTATTATAAAATCTAATACAATTTACAAGAAAAGATCTACCAGTCCTAGTAAGCCGAACGTATCGGCATACACAACTTATTCCTACTTCTAAGTTTTTCACTGAAGTTTGAAAACGACTTTAAATTTTTAAGGACATACATTATGTTTTCATAAATATATTGAGAAGTTACAGAGAAGATATTTATTTCTTTGAACAGTTCTGGACTCTCTGGGGTCCATGATATAATTTGATCGAATGGCTCCTTTTTGTGAGATAAAAATTGTCTCAATGTCAGCCGCCGTTCCCCATAATAGTATAGACATAATGCTCTGAAAGTAGCTGAAATAGACTAAGCGCGCAGTAACCACATCCGTCAATTGCCTGATTCCCGTAACTGCATATGCAGCGGAGCTGAACATACCGGCAAGTTTATTTATTATTTAATATTTATTATTTATTTATCCCTTGTAAATAGGAGTCTACTGTAATTTAAATTAACTTCTAATTTATTATTCTATGTGTCTGCTATTTGAAACTGGTTCAAATAGCAGACACAACACCATTTATCTTATCAATATTTTCACACCGGCGGACCACAATAAAAATGAGAAAGGTATCATCAGCAAGTAGTACTATACCCGTCATTTTCTGCACCATGTAGGGCAGATCATTCGCATATACTAGGCACCCAAAATAGAACCGTGGGGCACGCCGATATTAATATTATTGCCTTAGATTTAACCCTATTTATGTCAACTGTCTGCAATCTGTTATTTAAATAAGTTGCAATCAAGTACTGGGTTTACCCCTAACTCCATAATGTAACAATGTCTGTTGATCGACACAATCAAAAGCTTAAGAGAGATCATAGAAAACCCCAATAGCATCCTGTGATCTCTCCCGTGCGTTAAAGATATGCCTAACCAATGCCATTCCTCCCTCCATCCCTAGTATATTTGCCATCTGTAAAACCGTATTGTGCATCACGAAAAATTTCATTGGTCTTAAAAAAAAAGAGTTGCAATTGATCAAGCATCATCCTTCCGATTATTTTACTCAAAACTAGCAGTATAGATATGGGTCTGTAATTCCCCAGCTCGCTCTTTTCCCCTGACTTGAATAAAGGAACAAGTTTACTAAATGTCATCAAGTCTGGGAACACACCCATATCTACACATATATTAAAAATATGTCAGATGTATGTAGCTATTGCCTTGATAATACCATAAAAATCTTTAATAGTCATTCCCCAGTGAGCCTCAGTTTTTAATGTGCAACTGGTTAAAAGTTTTAATAATCTTAGTTGGTTCATATGTGTAAACTGAAAAAGTTTCACACTAGGTTGTACATTTTCTTTTAATAACACAGTAGGCATCTGGAGATGAATTAAGGGAGTTAGTGGTAAGGTAAGGGATATTGATGAAGTATTCATTCACCTGCATAACGGGACAGAAGGCGTTTTATTCGATCCACTTTCTTAAACTATAGAGATTGATTTAGGGCATATCCTGTATATCGACGATAAGCGCCGAATATCTTTTTGTAGTTCTAACAGCACGCGGTCGCTCGGATCTTTTATGGTCTTCAACAGAGGAAGTGTTTGTATATCTGTCTATAGTACGATATACGAACATACGGCTGATACCAAGTGGAAGAAAATATTTGTTTTGTACAGTAGCTTATTTCGAAATTCCGGGCTTAGTTTTGATTCATTTCGAAGCGAAGAAAGTTACAACTAACCTTGCTCAAAATAGTATAATTTGATGGCAAGAAATTATTGGCATAGGTAATATAAAGTAGGCAATAATAGTGTACCATTATAGTGAAATTATAGGTAGTTATCAAACGTAAATATTGATTGTTTCATGTAGAAATTTATCGTAAAGTTATTTCTGTCATCGTCGATTGACGAAAATAAATAGCCTCGCTTAAAAGCCTGAAACTGGTTCACAAAACAACATCTTAACTGAACTATAAAATCATATTTGACAGTTGACCCCCGGTGAGGCGGGTAGCGAGCTCAGCAATATATTGAGTTCAGCAGACTTGTGACATCTGAATCAACCAGACGTTGTCAAAGTTAAAATTTTCGATATTGTATTTTCCGAAGTTCGTTTCAATAGTATATTGATTTCGGTCGCTGTATCTAAACAACAGATTTAACTTACCAACAAAACCATTGAAAAATACCTTCAATATTTGTCAATTTACTAGTATAGCGAAGTGGACTACATCAAATTAAATTCCCTATAAATTCAAAAATAATTCATTACCTTAAACAAAGACTGTTAATATATTTATATACGTACGTTAACCGTGCAGCGTACATTCATGTAGATAGTCGTTATAAGACTTCGCAATTGGAATAGAGGATAGCTACCGTCTCTCTTGTGGAGTGAGACAAGGTGGGCTCACCTCTCCCGATCTGTTTAACATCTATGTGAATGACTTGCTCGTGGAGCTAAGCAGAGCTCCTGTGGGGCTCCGGCTGGATGACAGATATATCAACAGCCTGAGTTACGCAGATGACATGGTGCTCCTCAGCCCTTCGATCAAAGGCATGCGAAAACTTATAGCTATTTGTGAAAAGTGCGCTAAAGGGCATAATTTCGTATACAACACAAAAAAAACTGAGATGGTGGTCTTCAGATCGGGAAAGGGACCGGAATACATACCTGAGGTTCATCTCAATGGACTACCTGTTAAAATAGTGGAGAAGTTCAAGTACCTTGGTCATATCGTAACGTCTAGTCTTAAGGACGACGCAGATGTCGAAAGACAGCGCAGGGCGTTATGTGTAGTAGGTAATATGATCGCCAGAAAAATTTCTAAGTCGGCCCCTGACGTGAGGATAACACTCTTTAAGTCTTTCTGCCAGACCTTTTACACTTGTCAAGTCTGGACTAACTATACAAAGAAGACACATAATGGCATACGAGTCGCATACAATGACATCTTCAGGAAACTGATGGGTGTAAGACGATTTTGTAGCGCCTCGGATATGTGTACAGAGGCACGAGTTGATACGTTTAATGCCATTCAAAGAAAAAGGATAGCGTCATTTATGTTCAGAGTTGGCAAGTGTAAGAATGTTATTATTAGCAGTCTGGCGGAAAGGCTTATGATGACCTCAACATATAAAAGTTGGGTGCGAATAGCTGCCTGACTGACTGTCAGAAGTGTTATATTTATAATTATTAATTTACATTGACATATTGTCTTTAGACCTAATGTATTAATGTATGGATATTCAATGTCCGAAATAAAGGATTATATTACCGGTCTAATATACTGATTAAGGTCATTTTCCGTCTATCATCTATAATCCCAATTTATTATATGACTTTCAATCACAAACAATTTGTTTAAATATGTACTTACATCACTTTTACATACACGAAATAAGTACAAAAATCACGCAACACGCATGTTATGTGGCGTCAACCGTAGCTTCTATAGTATTCTACATTCTATAGTACCGCATGTCTATAGTAATATACCTCCACCTCACGGAAAACCGCAGTCAAATAACAACTTCCTAGAAAGTTAATGTTTTTCTGCGAGTGAGTGACGTCACCAGTAAACTCCTAAGACTGCCGTATTAGCAGCGGAGGTCGCAATATGCGAGCGATACTACCTGTATTACACGGACCATATGATTGCTTGTCAGCTGAAGTAGTTTGAAAAAATACCTGAGCCACTATGACACACCTATACAGGATTGTTCAATAAATTAAATCTACCCATCGATCCAATATCTCCAGGCTAAGTACCCTGCAGGGTAGGCTAAGGGGTACTGAGCGCTATATGACTCAGTGCTTTCACGTCTTCAAAATTCATAGCTGTTGCCGGTTCCTGAGGCTCTAAATTAAACCCTGGATATAATTGAAATTCAGTGTACCTTTTTAACAATATCAAATAATAGCGAACGAAACACACTAGACAGCTTTCAATCACATATATTTTTAGTTTGTGTGCTCTTGTTGGTCGGATAAGAACGAAACAACAGGTGATAACTTCATCGTTTATTCAATGATATGTAAATTTTCAAGTTATGAATGCACTGCGTGCTACCACTCGACGCAGGCACGAAAAATATCAATGTAACCTGAGTGTCGCGATTGCTAAATAAGATTGAAAATTATTTCAGTTCATAAAAAGGAGGAAATTTTAGCGATCATATTTTTCCATTACGAAATTTTGATGGAAATATATTGAGAGTTATAATTCATTATTTTGCGTATGACTTTACAAATACGTCTAACACATTTAAGTCTAAGGTACCTTACTACATCATGTTATTATGTATGCTATTGAGAGCTCTCTTCTGCAGGCACTTTAAGCCGTCGGACCCGGCTGTAACAAACAGTTCACGAGTAGAAATCGCCGAGGAAAATGTCATAAGCGCCATGCATAAGATGTCGATTACGCGTACTTGTGAGCGAGTTATGTTTTTATCGTAGGTTAGTATTACAAAATACTATAACAAAAACACAATAATCGAACACAAAAATCACACCACCTTTATTAATGTTTATTATCACTGTCTAGCAGTTAAAACATATACCAAAAGTCTATAAACTAAGTTTTTACAAAAAATCAGATCCCATTTAACACATTTTATACAGATATTGATTATTTTATTCAGAGTAAATAAAATAGGTGTATCGTGCACCGTCTTTTAAAAAGCATTCGATATTATAAAATATGTCGCAAGAATGTAGATTGTCTTACACTATTTATATATGTAGTTACAGGAAATATGTGCCTTAAACTATCCAATGATGTCCAATTGCAGTCCTACATTTGACCATCGATTAAGTTATTATGTACGTCTATGATTTGGTCATAGCACTGAATTCAGAATAGCTATTTTATTGAAACCGAATAAAATTTTACTTGACAAAAGTCCGTAACAACTAATAAGGGCGCGGATCAAGGGTTACACATAAAGAATTAAAGGCTGGCAATATTTAGTATTAAGCAATATTTTTATTTATTATTGCGATTAATTATATTTATAGACGAAATAAAAACAATAGCATTCATAATAGCGTTTTAAGTTTTAGTGCTAACATTGCAATAAGTCTAAGTAAAGCAATTAGTTGATTAGTTAAAAGAGAGTGCCAGATTATTTTTAATATACGAATTTCTACTAATTCTATTTGATTTAGAGATGTATTGATTGCAGGTATTTTTTTTATGGAGGAGCCAATAAATTATTCTAAGGTGTGTAAGAATATAGTTAATCATACATATCGATAAAAATAATAACCTACTCGTAAATATTATTCCATATGTACATATATGACATACCAAGGTATTAGGGGTTAAAGTTTGAAATTGCCGATTTTTTCTAAGATATAACTTTATTTATTTAATTAAAATATTTACCTTCATTATCTATACATTGCTGCCATCTAATCGGAAGTTTATTTATGCCTTTACGATAGAACTCTGGGTATCTAGATTCGACAAACTGTGTGCAAGCATTTTGTACTGCCTCCTGGGAAGAAAATTTTTACCACGTAGAAAATTGTCCAAATGACGAAAAAAATAGTAGTCAGTTGAGAGGATGACGCATGGTTTCTAACTGCAACTCCTGTAGAGTTACAACGGTTTCTCGTGAAGTGTGAGGTCTTGTGTTATCATGAAGCAATAATGGTGAAGATCGATTCACGAGTCAGGACTGCTTCACTGCCAGTTTCGCCATCATTAATCGAAGTTTGATACAGTAAACTTCTGCTGTTATTGCTTGACCAGACCTGAGAAAGCTATAGTAAATAGCGCCATGAAGAGACCACCAAATAGTTACACTTACCTTTTTATTAATAAGCTTTGCTTTAGGCCGCTGTTGCGGTGTTTGACCTGGGGTCAGCCATAGCATTTTTCACTTACGGTTATCGTAAAGAATGCACTTTTCGTCACATGTCACAATAGATCCAATATTTCTTCATTTCTGTACCGATTCAACAAGTTTCAACACGCGTTTCTTTCTGCAGATCAGTCAAATCATGAGGCACCCATTTTTCATATATTTTATCTTATTGATTTGATGCAAATGAGTCAATATTGTAGGTAAGGTAACATTAAATGTTGCTAATTCCTGGGTAGTTTGACTGGGATCGGCTTCCACCATCTCCTTCAATTCTGCGTTATTCACCTGTGTGGGCGGTCTTCCACGTTGTTCGTTCTTCAGGTCGAAGTATTCATTGCGAAAGCTTTTAACCAAAAAGGCATGGGGCGTAAATTAGTAGTCTCCTCTCCAAACGCAGCACTGATATTGCGAGCCGTATCTGTCGCGTTAGTTCCGCGTCGGAACTCGTATTCAAACGTTTTTCGGATTTTCGAAGTATGTTTTTCTTTCCCGTCTAAGCTGAATAAAAAAAAACAATTGAAATTAAAAATCAAAAGTTGTATATGAAAAAAGTTTCACTCGGAAATCTCATACCATGAAGGTTTATTTAATGTCAATGCAAAGTAACTATTACTGTAAAACGGCAATGTCATACTTTAAACCCTATTATTTATGTCCAAGTATTTTAATACGTAGACAACGTTATTGATAATCATACATGTAGTGACAAATACCATTTAGGATATTGTACTTATGTTCATAAAAATAGTGTTATTGTTAAATTCTATTCTTATCTAAAGTCTACGTAGCAGACCTACAGGGCTAAAGCTACGACCGCTACGCGGTCTCTATCTACGTGACTCTACGTTCAGTAGGAGGTCTACGCAGCTGGTACGCTAGTTAATGGCTTAATTCCAACAAACAAATGTAGAAACAGAGCGTAAAAGGATCTTGAATATTGATTTCGTTGTGTTATTTAAATCTACATCCAATTATTTTTGTTGTTTATCGTATAATATTAGTCAACTGTTACATAATTTATATATAATATCACAGGGGACATTTTAATATCATGTACATAAATATGTAATATAAAGTTGTTGCATACGCTATGTTATCTAAACTCACTATATGAGGTCTATAAAATTTGTGCAGAAAATATTGTACATGACAATATTTTCTGCACAATATCATAACCAGTTCCCATTTAGGTATTTACAATAATATAAAATGATATTTACGGATTTAATGTTATATTTATTAAATTGTACTTAAACATTTAGAACGTTATTGCGCACCACGCTCGCCAGTTTCTAGGGTTCTTCTTGTTCTAGAGACAACACCTTGTGATAAAACACGATCAATTTGGTTACGGTAGGTAAGTCTTTGTCGTCCTCGGCTCCTATATCCTACTACCTTCGCGTTGTATAATGTGTTTCCGCCTGCCTTTTATTTAATAATTTATTTAATTTAAACTAAATTAAATAACTTTTTTAATTCAATTTTTAATTTTTTTTAAATTCTCGTAAATATAAAAAAAATGTGAACAAGCATCAGGGATCCTAAACATCATTTCCGAAGTTCAAAATAAACGACACGGAACTAATTTCCTTTGAAATATTGCATATGAAATTGGCGTTTTGTCAAACTGGACACTTTGATCTCAAATATCTGGCGTTTGGTTAGGAATCCCAAATTCAAATTTGTATTTGTGTTTCGAATTTAGTGATTCATATGTTTTTACGCCATTTGATTTTTGCTTGACATCGGTCTATTCGCAAAACTTAAAATATCGCGTTATTTACGAATACGAGTTCCAAATACTCTCTGGAGGTTGTTGAGTTCCTACGTGTGAGTGAAGTCCCCAGTAAGCTCTAAGGAGTTGCTGTGACAGCAGCAGATGTGGCATCGCGCGAGTGATATCTAATGTATTACAAAAATAGAAAACGTCGTGTTATTTAAATAACACGACGTCTTCTATTCTTGTAATACATTACGAACAATGCAACCAATTGGTTGTATTGTTTGTTCTTCGTATAACTTAGTACAAGTCGGTTTGTTTACAAAATTTCTAGCTTCTTGTGGCACGAATTTTATCTTATTCGTATTCCTATCATTTGTAAAAGAATTAACAACAAAAAGATTTAACAAAAAACCGTGAACTTCAACTTCAACGAAGTCATCAAATATATCAAAATTAATTCAATTCAATATATCCAAATCATCGGTGATCTCAACTCAAAATCATAGGGTATGCTCAAGATACTACATTAACATATTTTTTTTTTAATACAAATAGTCGGCAAGAAAACCAATATACATACTGATTGATGCGTCATCATTAACGACTACAAATTACAGCCACCATCGCAGCTAACATAGCGACTCTTCGAGAGCTTATTGGGCACCTAACTAACTCACAAAACCATAACAAAACTCCAGGAAATTGTTATTTGCTGCGGTCTACTGTGCGATAAGGTACTTCCCTAGTCGGGCTGCTTTTGTGCGCCTTACCCTTTTGACCAGAGCCCTGAGCTTGTCAAATAGCAGAGTGCACCACTTGCTGGTTAGGTTGGCTTTGGCTCGTATATAGGGAGCGACTTAAACGATATTACTCCTATATAATAGAAATATGAAGTAAATTATACATACTGACTAAGTTACAAGAAAAAATATATCAATCCATTGTGTAAACAAATTCAGCGAAAATCCTTACAACAGACCACTTAAGCCACATTTATTTTGAGGGTTATTTCTTTAAATTTTGTGGCACTCCAGTCTCCGGGAGCGTGGAGGAAAAATTGCCAAAAAAATATTATTTCGTCAACTCACTGTGCTTTATTATTGTCGAAAGCTCTATTCTTACAAACGCCTGACGAATGATACGGCGTCAGATAAATCTCCCTCGTGTTGAATTAGCAGGGTGATTTTTAGTCGACAAGCAAAAAGTCGTATTCACTTGGAACATAATGTAAATACATTATAAACATAGACACTAGTAGTAGTAAAATATTAAAAAAAAGGCATTGGATTGGGACTGGAGAACATGAGGTTGTAACAGGATGGAGCAACGGTACATACTGCAATAGCCACAACCGAAATTCTTCAGGGTTGCATTTCCGGGCCGCCTAATCACTCGTTTTGGTGATTTGCAATGGTCGTCAAGATCGCCCGATTTATCCGTTTCACACTTCATTTTGTAGGGTTTCTTGAAGTCATGAAAGCCTCCGTCTCTTGAAGCCCTCAGAGAGAATATCCATCAAAAATGCGTGAACCTATCGCCGGAACTTGTGGCAAGACAAGAATGATGAAAAACAACATAAATCGGCCCCGTATGATCATCAATTCTGCCATTTGGCCGATATGATTTTCGACTAAATGGGGAAAAATTTATGATATTAAATTAACACAATCAGGAAAGAGAACCAAAGTTATTATAAATCATTCATAAAAAACATTACAGCCAAAAAACATCGGGTGACAACTTTTGCGCTAGCCTATATAGGTATACCTAATTTGTGCTGTGTCAATTTATACATTTAATATATAACACAAAGGAAATCGTCATTGATTTTATGTGAAAGCAAAAGATTCCAAGCAGATATAACTAAAATATGCTGACGGTGAAAAAATAGCTATGAAAAAAACATAGACATTTTTCTCGTAGGGACAGGCGAAGTACCCTCGTCTGGGAATTCGTTGTGAATGTCTGATATTTCAGCTGCGTGACAATATATAACTGCGAACAGCAAGCCGTTGGTAAATAAATTATATATGTTTAAATATACTTGTACATATTGTTGTATATCGACGAGACAAATAACTATGTACACAGCACGCACTGCCGAGCTCAATTACGCCACGTTGCCCACCAGGAGGTAGGGGGGTGGGTCTATCCTAACTTAGGTTAACTGACCTCTAATGGGAAAAGTTATAAAATTATTGACACTTCCTAAAACATACTTACTGTTAATCGATGAGGACTACCATAGTTTACTTCCAACATCAATGCAATTTAAAAACGGTTATCGTAAGTTTAATAAATGTAAAAATAGTTTAGATCAATTATCTGAACGTTTGATATCCACAAATTAGCACCAGAATCTATTTTCTGATAAACAATAAGTCCATCGACTTTGATCGCTGGTTGCTGACCAAAACCACACCCAGTATTATATCAACATTCTGGTTACCACAATAAATACAGAGATCACACATGTTATATCAAACCTCCGTATTCCTATACATGTCCCACTGCCAACACTCGTGGGTTCGATTTCCACACAGGACAAACATTTGTGGGCTAGAACATGTCTGTTGGTCTGGGTATTTTTAAGAGGGGTAGAGCACATCAAAGCAGCCCGTCTGGGGAAGTACCTCCACCTCACAGAAAACCGCGGCCAAATAACAACTCCCTAGAGGACTGTTGCATTCCTGCGTGTGAGTGAGGTCTCCAGTAAGCTCCTAAGTGGCATCGCGCGAGTGATACTTAATGTATTGCAAGCGTTTATAGGCATGGTAGCCGCTTTACATAAGGTGGGGTTGTATGCTTGTATACCTCACGACGTTGTATAAGAAAAAAGCAATTCAATCGATTTTTTTTATAGTAGGCATATCTTGACGTAACTTAGCCCTGATTATATTTTCAGCTTAATCGGATTGCATACGGGATGTGCACTTTTAGTATTATATTGTATATACTACTCTGTGTAAAAAGTATCGGGAATATGTCAATAAAAAGACCCGCGTAAAAGAGGTCGTTCTAATTTTTTTACTGCATGTTGGTAGCACTGTACTGATTTAGCGCGCAAAATTTGAGCGGGATCTGTCATTTAATTTGTTTTAAACTACACTTTTTGTTGGTCATAGTTTTGAGTCCTCGGCGATTTTTACAATGGAAAATATTGTTGAACAAAGAGTGTGCCTTAAATTTTGTGTTTCAAATGATATTTCATGTGGTGAATCACTAAAAATGTTGCGAAATACCTACGGCGAATCGTGTATATCGAAAACAAGGGCTTATGAATGGTATAAGGCTTTTAAAGAAGGCCGAGAAGTAGTAGTAGACTTGCCTCGTTCTGGTAGACCTTCAACCGCTACGACCAGAGAAAACATCGACAGAATCAAGAAGCTAGTGCTCGAAAATCGACGTATGAGTCTGAGAGAGTTGGCTAGTGAGGTGAACATATCTTTTAAGTCCGTCCACAACATTCTCATTGACATTTTAGGCATGAAACGCGTCGCCGCTCGACTAGTTCCAAAAGAGCTCAATTTTGTTCAAAAAGCGCAGCGAAAGCATGTCGCTGAAGACATGGTTTCCCGAGCTTCTACGGATCCGACCTTTATGAAACGTATAATAACTGGCGACGAGACATGGGTTTATGAGTACGACATGCAAACAAGCCAACAGTCTTCAGAATGGCGTCTCGAAAACGAGCCGAACCCCAAAAAACCGCGGCAAAGTCGCTCCAAAATCAAGGTGATGCTGACAGTTTTTTTTGACTACCGTGGTGTGGTTCACTCCGAATTCCTTCCAGAGGGAGAAACAGTGAATAAAGAATATTATTTAGGCGTCATGAAGCGTTTGCGTGAGAGTATCCGCCGAAAACGTCCAGATTTGTGGCAACACAACTCATGGATGCTGCACCACGATAATGCACCATCACACACAGCCATTATAGTGAAAGAGTTTTTAGCGAAAAATTCAACAAAAGTTCTCGACCAAGCACCGTATTCACCTGATATGGCTCCGTCTGACTTTTTTTTATTTCCCAAGTTAAAATTACCACTTCGAGGAAAACGTTTTGAGTCGATAGAAGCCATAAAAGAAAATTCGCTGAATGAGCTAAAGGCCATACCGCAAATAGCCTATGAAAAATGTATGGAAGACTGGGTGAAGCGGTGGAGATGTTGTATTGCAAGCGATGGGGCCTACTTTGAAGGCGATAAAATAAATTTAGATGAATAATTTGTATTTTTTGTTTTATTGACAAATTCCCGATACTTAGTACACAGAATGTATAACGCTGCCATTGTCTTACTGGCAAATATCTGAAATAAAATCAGTATATTACTTTATTACCGTAAGTTTAACATACACACATTAAAAAGGCGCTAGTAAGTAGACTCGTGTTCACAATTCTTCGTCCATCCACAAAAACATTGATAACAAATAAACAGGCGTTTTGGTCTAAAAATAGATCTGGATCGTTTATGTGGCCTCGCAATAGCCACCCGATCCTGAGCGAGAAAGGGGGAGGGGTGAAGGAGACGTATTCAACCGCACACACCCTCAGAAACATGATTTATTTCCGTAAGATCGCACAGTACAAGATTTAATACGGTTAGAGGAATGTAAGTAGTTTAAGTACGTATTCGCAACTCGGAAATGAATCTATGACCTTTAGCTTCTTTTCCAATTCAATGAGATAATACAATTTCTTGGAAAAGTAGGTGAATAGGCATCTGTTATTTGTGTACACTTTTTGACACTTATATCTCATACTATTTTGACGAGCTCGGCGGCGCAGTGGTTAGTGCTACTTTGATACCAATGTGCATGAGCATGTCTGTTTGTCTTAGTATGGATGTTTTTAAGAGAGGTAGGGCGCACAAAAGTAGCTCGTCTAGGGAATTCCCTCACAGAGAACCGCAGCCAGTGGCAATGCCCGAGTGATTATTAATGTATTACAAATGTTCACAAGCTATAACCGCATTACATCAGATGGGCCGCATGCTTGTTCACCTCGCGATGTTGTATTAAAAAAATAGTATAAGTACATTATATTTTTTAATACTTAACTGCCGAGTACTCATTTAAACTCACTTGGAACAGAGAAGTTAATAGATTGTTCACAATTATTTGTTTTAAATTACGACCTCCTTTGAGAGACTAATAAAAGTTGATGAATATTTATACATATACACAATACCTCGTGCGCGTGGCCTCGGCGTAAGAATATGCCACTCCATCTGAACCCATGAGTGCCATAAAAGGCGACTTAGGGAATTATCCAGGAGATGGGCAGAACTATCCCCTGATTTTAATATATTTAAATAACGTACTGCGGTTGCCAATCCGCCCGCCAAGCGTGGCAACTATGGCAAAAACCCCTCAGAACTAGTGCAACAAAAAGGCGGCCAACAGTCACCAGCGGCCACAATGATCCTGCCTCCGGTAGCGGTCAGAGTATCGGCGGGGCAGAGGGTGCTAAGAATCCCCGGCTCCGACACCGAGGCTACCACCACAACGAACTGGCCCTGGCAACATACAGAGGGAGGACACGGTGATTCATAAATCTGGCAACTTGCTTTACTACGGAGAGGGCGTCCATCTGTCCCTTGGGTGGTGGTCGGGTTTATCGTCCGTAATCCCCTCGTCAGCAATGCACTAAAAATCGAGACTGTGTAGGCGAGGTTTACGTACCTTATACTCAGAATTACCAAACAGTCTACGGTCACGTTCAGTTCAACGGTCAGGTCTACGTACTAACTACGTCACACCGCGATGATGAAGTGGAAGCTATGTATGAGGGTATCTCCAAAGCCTTACATACCTCTAAAGCTCACTACACAGTGCTGATATACTTATACTTACTTACTTATTACTTCATTTTATTACTTATTATATTATTATTACTTATGTATGGAACTTCAATGCAAAGCTAGGCGGGAAACAGAATAATGAGCTGAGAGTAGAAAGTAAGTTGGAATCGGGCAACTAAATCAAACGAAGCGTGAAGAAGCATCTTGCGGGCACAGCATGGCAGCATCAATTGACATGACACGGTGTAGTCTTTTGTCAGTTGCAGTTGCGAATTGGGCTCCTCTTTTGCTTACCATCAGGTAAAAAGGAGCCACTATGCTGAACTTGTATATAAAAAGAAAAAAGGTAAAAGGGGATTGCTGCTGGTCGAATTCACGGAAAAGGAGGAATTCTTTATGATAAACTCCTTCTTCAAGAAGCAGCCGCAGCGTCTGGACAACAGTCTGTACGAGATTCGTATGGCTGTAAAACAGCTTAAAAATGGGAAAACACAGGGTGGCAACCGAATTACGGCAGAGCTTGTGAAAGCGGGCGCTCTTGTAGTCCTTCATAGGCTTTTCAATTCCGTCATACACTCCGGTGAAACACCGGAAGCGTGGAGCAGAAACCTGGTCATGTTGCTTTTCAAAAAGGGTGATAAAATCCTTTTTAAGAACTATAGACCGATATCGCCTCTGAGCCGCGTTTATGTAATGTTTTCCAGAGTCATCACAAACCGCACGCAGACTTGATGAATTTGAGCCTCCCGAACAAGCCGGATTCCGGAAAGGCTTTAGCACTGTGGATCACATATATCCCCTCCGCCAGATTATACAGAAGACTAAGGAGTATAATCTGCCCTTATGTTTTGCGTAAGTGGACTACGAAAAGGTCTTTGATTCCGTTGAGACATGGGTGCTACTGTCTCTCCAGCGATGCCGAATTGACTATCGGTACATCGAATCGTTGAAGTGCTTATACAGTAAGGCTACGATGCGTATCCGAGTACAGGATCAGAGTACGGAACCGATCAAAGTGCAAAAAGGTGTAACACAGAGCGATGTTATATCCCCGAAACTCTTCACCGCAGCATTGGAAGATGTCTTCAAGTTATTGGACTGGAAAGGATACGTTATAAACATCAATAGCGAATACATCCCTCAACTTCGATTTGTCAACGATATAGTTCTCATGGCGAAATCGCTGGAGGAACTTAGCGCTATGCTTAATGACCTCAATGGTGTTTTTCATGTCCATGTTACACCTATGCCAGTCACGGTTGGAAGCACTAAGCTGAAAGTTGTTGACGAATATGTTTACCTAGGGCAGGTTATTCAGTTAGGAAGTCCAACTTCTACAGAGAGGTCAATAGACGGATCCAAGTCGGCTGGACAGTCTTCTTCAATCTTCTCGTCCAAAATACCTCAACGCCTGAAGAGTAAGGCCTTCGAACAGTGTGTGTTCCCAGTGATGACATACGGAACTGAGACGTGGCCCTTCAGACTTCCCTTCCTTCATGTCGGTGGCACAGGATCGAGACTAGTGGCACTCTAGAAGGGAAGCCTATGTCAGCAGTGGACAAATACAAGCTGAGAAGATATACTATAAAGTATATCTTCTCAGCTTGTATTCGTCTAAAGCTAGTATATACTATAAGATATACTAGCTCTACAGACAGACACAGCATGCGTGTGAGATCCCGGCCTTTACAAATAGCCTTTTATTTTTTGTATTGAAAGAGACAAAATAAATAGACCGTAAAGACCAGTTTCAAACCAATGAGCAAACTCAATGTTTTATACATTATGCTCTCATTTTAGCCTAAGATAAATAATAATAAGCCCACTGCAAAATTTTGTAGGTATGTTTTTTTAATATAACATTATTCAGATGAATGATTATTGGTAATATAACGTATTATTTATCATATTACTTATTACTATTACTGGAGATCATTACATAAAGATTGATTTTTGCGGTTATCATGTTTTTTTTTTTAATATTATATCAAATTGAAATTAAATTAGTGTATGAACACTGTTGCTGGTAAAAAATGACCCCAAGCCATGGTTGTTATGATTTGAATTAATTGCTCCCAGCTAGAATAAATGCGAGGCAGAGGCAAGAAATGCACACGTTGCCTCGCGCTGTTAACGATAGGTAGAGTAATCAACGTAATATTGTTTTTAATTTTTTTTATGTGTGAGGCGTAGATTTTTTTGCGAAATGGAAATGATTGCCGTACATCAAAAAAGCCATTTTTATTATTTGCCTATTGAAATTTAGAAAAAATCGGTGACGAGCTTGGTGGCGCTGTAGTGAAACGCGCTGTTACGCTACTTTGACACTAATGCTTGAGAGTTCGATCCCCACACAGGACAAACATTTATGGGCATGAATATTTTTTTAATAGGCAACCCGGAATTATATATTACCAATAATTATTCATCTGAATGATGTTTTATTAAAAAAAACAGATACCGACACAATTTTGCATCGGGATCTCGGGTTATTTTGTCTTGTTTCAAAAAAGGACCTCTTGTTATTTTGTGAATTATTTCATAATCTATCTTCCTATTTACTTGCTATATACATTAGATTTTGAAAACATAAAAGTAATGGAATATAGTATGGATCATAGAGGGAAGAACAAAAACATCAGCCTCTGGATCATACAGTATAACATAGAGCAAAAAAAGACTATGAATACCCCGGTGCTGCTTTATGGAAAGCCATTAATTTGTTTACAGCGTATAATCATACTTAGGTAAGCCAAGTATATATCTAATGCAAATATTATAGAGTCGCCGGTATTTACTCAGTAAATCTACGTTGGAATCTGATTGTGCTAAAACAATTTTAGACGCAGTGACTAAAAAGTACAGATATCGAAGCAGACGCTGCATTTTCCTGTTAACCTCAACTATCGTAGTCTTTAAGAGAGCATGGTGCAAAAATTACTCCAAAAATATTTTTACAGTTACACTAAATAATGCAGATACCATCACATGCCATCGGCAGAAAATAAGAGATCTTCTGTCTGTCCTTGACATAAACGTTTGACATTAACATTATTTTATTAATTATTCTATACCGTACCTTCGTCATAATAGTTTAAATGTAAAAAGTTTTATAAACATCTTTTAAAAGGACAAACTATAGTAAAAGTGGACTCACTCTAGCAACTCAAAAAAAAAATCACTCACTTCACCGTTTAAATTAAACTTACACGGTGAAGTAAGTGATTTTTTTTTTGAGTTGCTAGACTACGTAAAATCATTAGAAAAGGGAATTACTCCACAGATTATTTTTTAAATATTCTTAAATATGTAAATAATAATTATTCTTCTTTGATGAAATGGGGTTTAATCCATAGTCCAACTTTAATGGCTGCTACACACTGTACGAAACAGCTGTACGATACGATGAGTCAGCATCATGATGTCGAACTACGTCGCAGATACATTGGCATTGCGATGCATTTTCAACATCGCGGTATATTGTGCGGCTGGTAAATTGTGTCAAAAAGGAAGTAAGTATGAAGATGATATATTTCTCTTATAACATTATTCATCTGATGAAGATCAGATTGATGATTATAGCGCATATTTCAAAATCCATGGACACTATGTATGTATGTATATACCTAGTTTTCTGCTACGTAGCTGACGTGTGACGTGACGGTGCAGTATGTCCTTAAACCTGTCAGACCCCGTTATATACGTTTTCCCATACATTTATTGGCGGAAAAGCGGTCCGCGGGTAATGAGAGATTAATAGGAAATATACGCGCATGCAACGTTGCGATTCCGCTGCTGCGCACGCATCTTCGCTTTCTGCCTCTAGAGACCTCAATATACGATACGATTTCTCTTTACGATCTATCATTTCAGTCAGATCGGAAAGATGCATCGATAGTGTATGTCAATATCGTCAATGAATTACTTAATCGAAGACGATATTGAAGATCGCAATGAGAATACATACAATCTTAGATATCGTAATGAAAAATCGACAGTATAGGGCTCTTTGCGATCGAAGATTCGATTAAAATATGAATTGTACTAATTATTTTTCGGCTTTCTGTTTGTTGGAACGGTTTTACCGCTTTGTTTCAAACAAGTAAACGATCAATCGCACGTCCAACCTTTCGTGTGTAAAATGACTAATTGAAGCGATCGTCACGATTTTCTACGACTTAATCGTACATGGCGGTCTTCGGCGGCTGCCTTTCAGTAGCATTTTCAGTTCTTTTTCGCGTTTATAAATCTCATATATTACAAATCGTGATGCACGCAGTTGCTACACGATGCATCTGCAACACTTTTTGATGTGGATTTTTGAGTTATATATTGCCAAGCAGGTTGAAGATAATACTCCGTAGTCACATACTTATTAATCTTACTTTGATATCTGTTGGCATTATTCGTGTCACTATATACGTGCCTTCGAAATATTTCCCGACTTCGACCTCATAAATTTCATTACTCTTTTCACTCTTCATATCGCGGTCATATCCTCTTACATTAAAAGGCCAACGTTGTTCGCCTCACCATGTTTCGCCATTTCTCCTTTTGCGGTAGAGTTTTGGTACACTATTATTTTCGCTATATTATAAAGTTAATGTTTTCACACTAATCCAACTTTGACGTATGTAATCCGCCATTCCAGTAATAAAGTTTTATGAAAAGTGCGTCATCAGTACCAATCGAGTTGTACGAGCCAGTACCTGATTGCATATTTAACGAAAGCTCGTGAACTGACCCGGCGAGAGAAACGTGGTAATTGGATAACTCTATTTTTAGATCACTACTGTCAACTGCTGGCGTATGTCGTTTATCAGGGACAGTGCTTTTTGTTCGTGCAAATTTTCAATGCGGCGATATGCTCGTTATCCATTCCTTTGCACCGACGTTCTGGAAATTGAGTTCGTTGCGGTTTAGTTCTATTGCCAGATTTTAGATTTTATCAGACTGTAGCAACAACATAATGTGTGTGGATTTAGAGGTTTGGTGGATAATAATACAGATATATATATGCAGTCAAATTTTATCCGCTTTCTTTGAACTTTAGAAATTTTATGTTAATAAATTAAGTGATGTTGACAATATGCTAATTCTTCTTTTTTAAACAAACGTTCAAAAAACTAGAATTAGCATGTTGTCAACATCATACCTCACCTGATGTAGATTAAATACCGTAGCCTACGAATGCTTGCGTTATAAGGAATATCGCTCGTGCATTGCCACCCCTGCAGCTAACACAGTGACTCATCAGACTTGATTAAATTTCAGACTAATTTCGAGTGATGAGATAAACTATTATCAAGGCCTAAAAATCTCTCGGGACAAGTTCAGGCCAGACTTGATCAACTAAGTTAATAAAAAGATACTAAAATTTTATATCCATTATCCTTATGTCACAGAAATTATCATCACCTGTTTAAAATTTATCTGAAAATCTTGTCTGATCCCGGTATCAGACGAGTCGTATACTTGTGTACCCTTTAACATCATAAACAAATTCAGATTTCGATTACCGTTGCCTATTAGTATCGTTGATCGATATCCTTGGCTATTACATCGTACGAAGTAGCATCATCACTCGCAAGAGCTCACTGATTTGAAAAGTTATAACAACCCTTCAGAGTGAATTTATTTGGCCCCAGGTTTCTATACAGTAAAGTTACATCTTCACCCTCGCTCCTTCTCATTAAATATACAGGCTCCTGTCTCTCTTCCGCGGGAACTTATTAACTAAATCTGCAGGGCATGTCACATATACATGTCAGGTTATCTTTTAACTCGAAAGATAACCGCAAGCCGTCATTTTATCAAAAAAGTGTGTGTGTACGTCAGCTCCGACACACGACTGGAGTTTACGCCTTATGAGCGATAATTATGATACATATCAAATAGAAAAAAAGGGTAAATGAACGCATTTTCTAAAATAATAAGCATAAAATTTATATTATTCATAAAAGTGAACTATAGGCTTACCAATTAACCGCATCCACGTGTTTTGTGGATTCTTCTTCATTACCACTCGAATCATATTTCTTTCATATTTTCCAATGTTTTTTTAACTTTAATCGCTAATGATTTGTTATTAGTATATTAAAATATACGTAAAATATACCAAGCTTCGTAATACGCAAGCGCGGACACACACGTACAATGCTCGGACCCTGTATATATCTATCTGTATAGATGTTTCGATCTCATTCTCTCGCACCTCGCACGTCAAATCCTGTAGATACTTCTATCTCATTCTGGCACTTCATCTGACATGTTAAATCCTACACATGTAAATACTTGTCTGTTTTTAAGCGGACGAGTGTAACGCCATCACTTTTTGTTAACGCCGTCACTTGATTTTACTACTCATAAAATTTCCGTACCGTACTCAAAATCATTTCTTAAGGAGTAAACTCCAATAAATTTACTACTTCATCAATTTATCTATAACTTCACGCCAAGTGCCTTGCCGGGTAGGCAGATAGAGCCCAGCGCCGCATGACTCAGTCCTTACAGACTTCACTAACTTTTGTAACATTCATAGCTCTTTTCATGCACGCTCGCCGATTCCTGAAACTCCTGACCTACTTTAAAACCTCGTGTCTATGCACACATTTGAATATTTTCTTGTTCTTCCTAACTGTATCCAGTTTTCTAATTCTATAAAATTGGTTGAGTCCGCTCCTAAGGTTAAGAATTGGGCTAAGACACTGATTTTGATATGGAGCGACTACCGTCAAACCTATACACAGGTTTGATCACACGTCTTTCATCTATCATATATTATCGTACACTCCAGGGCACGTAACAGTTCATGATAGATATAATATACACGTGGGATACTCAAAAAGTGAAGCGAAAATAAAAAAGTGTTCTATAGGTAAACATTTTTTTATTAAATCTTTACAAAGTACTCTCCACCAGCCTATACAAACATATACAAAGTTCATACGTCTGAACCAGTTTTCGAAACACGTTTTCCAGTCCGCCGCAGACACCTCATTTACAGCTTGCTCGAACGCTGACAACGCATCTTCTGGCGACGAAAATTGTATACCTTTGAGCAGATTATATATTTTCGGGAATAAAAAGAAGTCACACGGTGCTAGGTCAGGGCTGTAAGGAGCGTGATCCAGGAGTTTGATCGACGTACTGTCCAGGAAGTCCCTCGTTTTGAGCGCGCTGTGGTGGGCGTGTTGTTGTGGTAGAGCAGTAGCCCGCGGAGCCATGTGTTTGGTCGCTTTTTCTCATTACAGAGAAAACTTCTGCCAAGCATTTGGTAGTATACTATTCGGCGTTGATGCTTCTTTGGCTCTGTCAAAGAATTGACAACAGATAGCCAGTCAAATCGAAAAAGTTCGCGATCAAAATCTTCCCTCCAGTTCTAGATTGCTTCACTTTGGTAGGCGTTGATTCGTTTTGAAACACCCAAACCGTCGACGGGCGCTTCGTTTCTGGATCGTATCGATAAACCCAGATCTCATCACCTGTAATGATGACCTAAACACGTCGAGACGAGCCTGCTTCAAATGTGTTTATCATATCACGGCGCCGTTCCACTCGGGCCTGTTTCTGAGCAACGGTAAGTTTGTGCGGCACCCTGCGTGAAACTACCTCCTCACGCAAAGATGCAAGTGTAGAATCTCGTGAAGGCTTCCCGAACCAATCTTCAGTATGTGCTGAATCTCCTGATACGTAACTCGTCTATTAAGAAAACGTGCTAGCAGTGAAAAAATTAATCCAGAAGATTAAATTTTTCACTGCAAGCACGTTTTCTTCCGTAACAGCCATCAAAGACTCTCTATGGGGTCGATTAATATTTAATTTTAATAAAAACCGCAATCGCGTTTTTTCTCCACTCCCGATGGTTGACTGGTAGAGAATGCAATTAGCATTAAGTCCGCCTTTTGAACCAACTGTATTGTGGTCAATAAAGTATTAAATAAATAAAAATAAAAAAGACGATCACTTTCTTCATCTCCCAAAGTAAATCGACCGCGCTTGAATTAGTTATACCAACGATACACGGTTGCCTTGGAAGGGCTTTCATCCATAAATGCCATTTGAAATCTATCGTACGATTTATCTGGTTTCAGGCGACACTTGAAATTATAAAAAATCATAGCGCGTAAATGTTCCCGGTGCGGATGCATTTTTCCAAGAGACACGTTAATTTAAATTAGCTGGCAAAAATGTGGAGGGAAATTTTGAAATTGGAACGTACCTATTTACCGTACATATTTTGAAAATTGATTATAACTGGCCAGTCTGACATACATAAAAACTATTTTTGCAATACTTTCTGAGTGGCCTAGTAATATATAAGACAAGCGCATCGAATCACCCACGTGCGTACTGGTGTATACAGTGAAAGATACCGTTGAATGCGTGCTCAAGTTAGCAATGCGTCGATTGGCCTACGACAGAGCTTGCTACAGCCAACTTCTGTCTTATATATAAGACAATAGCTATACAATCTGCAAATATTATACAACCACGCGTATAATTTTCGTAGCTTAAGTATACTATTACTATATACGTAGTTGCTATATTATCTTAATATTATTTTATGCCAAATAATAGAAGATTGTCGTCAAGAGGTAAGCCTTGTAACGTACGTGATGTTATAGGCCTTAGATATAACTTGGCGCAACATTTGGCACAGTATTTGATATAGCACGTAAACAAACATGCATAAATAACTGTACACGAAAGACACCACCACCTATATCAGTAAATTATTTACTAAGAGTAAGTCGGAGAGATTTAGCTAAAAAGATTTCACTATTTGAATATTTGACTTCAGTGTTTATTTCAGGATTTCTTGACTCTGGTATCAAATAGGATTAACCCTATGCCTATTACTTTTTAAACAATTTTTTGAAATAAACACTAGGAAATATAATTACGTTTAGATAAAAATATATTTTTTACATTTATAAATTTTATATATGTAACAAGTTGAATGGTTACAAATTGACAGGCATTTTTATACAACCTCGGGAGACATATGAGCATACGGTCCACCTGATGTAAAGTGATCACCGTAGCCTATGAACGCAGGTAATACTCTCGCGATGCCGCCATTGACGAGCTCGGTGGCTCAGTCGTGAAAGAAGCGACTTTGACTCCAACGCTCGTGGGTTCGATTCCCACACAAGACAAACAAACATTTGTGTGCATGAGCATGTCTGTTTGTCTTGGTCTGGATGTTTTAAGAGAGGTAGGACGCATCAAAGCAGCCCGTCTGAGGAAGTACCTCCATCTCACAGAAAACCGCAGCCAAATAACAACTCCCTAGAGGGCTGTTGTGTTTCTGCGTGAGTGAGGTCACCAGTAAGCTCCTAAGGAGTTGCTGTGTAAGCAGCAGAGGAGGCATCGCGCGAGTGAAATATGTTACACGCGTTAATAGGCTATGGTAACTGCTTTACATCAGGTGGACCATATGCTTGTATGCCTCCCGACGTTGTATAAAAAAAACCTCTGCTGTTAATACGGCAACTTCTTAGGAGTTTACTGGTGACCTCACTCACACCTAGGAACACAACTACTCTCAAGAGAGTTTGTTATTTGGCTGCGGTTTTATGTGAGGTAGATGTACTTCCCCAGACGGGCTACGGGACATGTCCTACATCTCTTAAAGGCCGTTATAAGACCTGTTTGTCGTCGCTAAGTAACTAGAAATATGAAACAAACAGATCGGTAAGTAACTGATTGTTACAAAAAGTACATTTAAAATCTGAATTATTGATAATAGTTAATATTCTTTGTATAGATTTACATAGTCCGTCGTTTTTCGATTTCATGTTATAAAATTCGTGCATTATACACAAATACACACTTATTATACATAGAAAATACTCAGGCTAAGACAAACAGACATGTTCATGCACACAAATGTTTGTATTGTGTGGAAATCGAACCCACGAGCGTTGGTGTCAAAGTAGCGTAACAGCGCGTTCCACCACTGCGCCACCCAGCTCGTCCGTACGTAGTACGTAGCTTTACTATTTACCCGCATTTTATATTATTAAATAGCATCAATTACCCTTCACTAGTTTTGCCATGCACAAGAAATAGACAAACAGTAATTTACAAATCCCTGTCCTGGCTTCAATATCAATAGAAGAAACCCCCTGCATCACTATTTCAAAAAATATTAATTGTACAAAATCGACCCGGCTATTATTTTATTCATAAAAATCGTAGCAGGTTCGATTTCAGAGTATTCTCACGGGAATTTTCAATATATCTTTCTTAGAGTACCCTTCACATATCTACTCGCAATAATCTTGTATATATATTTATCGATTTGTAAGTCACAGCATATTATTCGAACCCAAATAAATACATCTCTGAAGTATTCAAATATTTACCCAATCTCGTTTGCAAACTTAGTACCTACCAAACGTAACAAAATAAACTCAATTCACAACATAGAATAAAAGTTAGCGTAGGCATGGGGAGTGAATGTCTCACATTTGTACAAAATGCAAAATATTTTTATAAACTCTAATCTGGAGACCCGGTAGTGCTCCCGCCAAGATGAGCCACAGAAAGCTGGTCGCTGCCTACTTTTTCTCTGTCGTTTTGTCCTATTTTCAAATTCTCTCATAGTTTCGGTCTGGAATTCTGCTTGTGGTTTAAATTGTGAGGATAAGATGTATTTATTAGATTAATTAAATACTCTTAGTTTTATTATCCTAAGTTTTTATTGGTAGCGAAAATACGTCGATACTTTCTGGATTAGTAAATTGGAATTTGGCATACAGATAGATAATTTGTACAAAAATAATGAAATAGTTAAGATATTTGTCTTCTCTGTCAGAGAATCTTTCTTTTCCGACTCTTATCGTGGTGTGGTATGGTAGTGAAAATTAGTATCTACACACAAGCAACGATAGTAAAAATGTTGATGCACGTGAGTATAATAGCCTAATGTGAACACACTATTCAGAATATATAGATCAAAAGAAATACAGTTCTAAAAAATTAAAAAGAATTAACTCAAAAAATAATAAGCATTCTAAAATAATATGCAAATAGAATGTACAAAAACCAAAAAATATATATATTGTATTACGAGTGCATAACGAATAGTACTAAAAAGTTATCGGATCTTTCGTAGTGACAATCCCCAAACTCTACAAACTACACCTTGGTAAAACTATGGCTTGGCCATTTCACGACCTTCGATTTATAATAAATTAACTGGTCATTAATGTTATGTCATGCAATGGTTCCATAAAGCAGTCAAGTTATTATTATTTTTGCACACTTTTTATAGATTTCGGACTCGTAGAATACGACTTATAGTGTTAGGGGCTTGGTAGGCACTGACGAAAACCGCAAATTCTTGAAAAAAATCTAGATATTTTTTCCGAGAATTATAACATCTATCTATAACTTCATGTTCAATCCCTTGCGGGGTAGGCACGTTCAAACACTTCCTGAGAGTTAGAACCACCGTTCTAAATCAGCTACTGGTTTAGTTATCAGTAATAAGGAGATGTGAATAACAAGCAAACTTAGGGCGAGTCCTCGCCGTACCTCGTTTCACATTTTGACAATAATTGACATATCTGTTTAGTCTTGTATACAAAGCAAAATCCATATAAAGTCTTCCTTTTTTTGGTGGTATGCAAGCGTACGGGCTGCCTAATTATCTTAGCTTACTATCAGGCAGGCTGTACATTTGGGTAAACTTTAGCATCAAGCTTCTTTCATAACTTAATATAATTCGATTCAAAGTAAATCCTGTGGAACAGTTAGATTCTTCCGTATAATGATGTCACTATAAAACGAAATGTCTGCTAACTAAATGCAAACAAAGTTGCAAGAATACCGAGAATAAAGTTCTAACATATTGATTTGCCTACCAAAGTTGTAACTGCATCACCAGTGATAACTCATAATTCTTAAACGGAAATATAAATGAAATTTGTCTGAAGACCAAAAAGGATTGTGTCTAAGTTACATTGTGCCACCCAAAGTAGCAGACATGTCTTCATGTATAGCTTTTGGAGTTAAACCTTTCAAATTCAGGTATTTTATCACTGCACGAATTGTTAGTATATTGTATAATTAATAATTTGCCTACCAAAGTTGTAACTGCATCACCAGTGATAACTCATAATTCTTAAACGGAAATATAAATGAAATTTGTCTGAAGACCAAAAAGGATTGTGTCTAAGTTACATTGTGCCACCCAAAGTAGCAGACATGTCTTCATGTATAGCTTTTGGAGTTAAACCTTTCAAATTCAGGTATTTTATCACTGCACGAATTGCTGTTATACAAAATTAAAATTAAAATTGACTTGTACTATCTCTTAACGTGTCTAACCTGTTACCTACAGGTTAGACATTAACTGAACTGTGCAAATAAACAGTAAATCTAGAATTCATTAAGTACTTAGATGGCGACCAATATTTCCTTGTAAAAGCAACTAGCGTCAGCTACGTATAGTCACCAAGCATAAATATAGTTTTATCACGAACTTACCAAACTAATCGAGAGAGATATGAAGTAATCTTAAGTTAGGGAACTAGCCATCAACCAATAACGACACTGTGCCGAATATTCGTAACACTATGAAGTAATGTTGGCTACACTCACTTTAGTTGCTTGTTAATAAGGCATCTAATTTGATAGTGTTGAAAACGTGTTAAGATCGCAAGTCTCGATTATAGTTAGTTTATGTAACCAGCACAAAATATTAATTTTGAATAAAACTGGAGGTGCCCGTTATTTAGTCCGCGTCTATCCTGGTTTCGTGCGAAATCTGAAAATCATTTCTTAGCGGATGTTTTCAATCAGTGAAAAATAGCCAGACAGATACATATCTTTAGTAGGGTATTTATAGAATTAATAGAGTATTTATATAATTATTAGGGTATACGGATACACATAATTCATATAGATACATATAATTAACTGGCATACTTAGGCCTTTTAGAGGTTTCGTACCTAAAAAGCCAATGAAACTTGTTACTAAGACGCCGCTGTCTATCCGTCTGTCACAGGATTCATAGCAACACATATTCTGTAAAAAATATAAGTGACTTGACATTTTAGATATAACTAAATATATGCATATAATTAACTGGCATACTTAGGCCTCTTAGGGTCTCGTACCTAAAAAGCCAACGAAACCTATTACTAAGACTCCGCTGTCTATCCGTCTCTCACAGCAACACATATTCTGTAAAAAAATCAAGTGGTCCAACCAACCAACGAGTCTCTCTTCGAGATCGCGAATAGTGAACGGCGTGCTACACAGTCGACTTGAAAGATCACTCGCAAATTTCTCTTAGGTGCGTGTAACGGCACTCGCTTCTGCGTGAGCAATTTCACTGAATTCAAATTTCCTTGAAATAAATTTATCAAACTGAGACAAAGATGCACACAATATAACTACATGCCCGATTAGGTTAAGCAGCAAAAGTCACTACAAACTCAAAGACATTCACAATCCTTGACCAAAACGCAAAAGCTCAACAAAAAAACAAGTAGAAACATAAGTACTATGGTAAACAGATACAAAGTGCCACAAGCGCTTCGCAGGCATGGTAATGAGAGAGCTATTCACTGCACTCACAATGTGGTGCACACTCACATTCCATGAGAGCATTTAGTGCCAACATTAACAAAGTTGATTTAATTTGCATTAAATGAACCGAGTTTAGTTTGTGACAATTACAAACTAAATGTGGTTCACTTAAACTTGTGTTGGAATGTAAACGTTTTTAACTGTGCCTGGCGCCCCTTGTTAATGCGGGTACATCTTTTGTCAGTCGAAAGTGGATCATAAATAAAAAATATTGTCTAACAAATTATATAGCGCCATCTAGCAGCGCAAGCTAACCTTGTGTTATGACTACTACTAGACTATTGATAAACATACGTAAATACATTTTTTTTTTATAAACACGCATTTATGATACATAGAAAACATCCGGTCCAAGGCAAAAAGACATGACCATGCAACCAAAATGTTTGTCCTGCGTGGGAATCGAACCCACGTGTGTTGGTCGCAAAGTAGCGTTACTAACTACTGGGCCACCATGCTCGACATGTCAGGTAACTATGAATCTCCAACTGGCTATTACATACACCTTATGTGGAGCCTCTAAAATCCTTGTTCACTTGCTAGACTGGACTATAAGACGCACTAGATATTGTTTACCTGTAGTCTTGATCATTATACATTATAAAAGGACACTATATTTTGTATAGCATATTAGGCAAACAACCAAGGTCAAGATGGAGGTTTTTTTTAATATATCATGGCAATATTTGAAATAATGTAAAACCTAGTAAATAAAACCTATTAACCATCTAGACCCTGGTTCGATTAATGTACATATTTTTAATTATCACTTGCTAGGCGGTGAAGAAAAACATCATGAAGTAGTGACCTAAACTAACCTAAGAAAGGTCGAGATTTCAGTCTGGAGTGAGAAGATCTGACGGCAGTGGCTTCATTGCTAAAGCAGTAGCGTATGCCGTCAATCATGATGAATTAAAAAACGGGATAACGGCAAGAAAAGAACTTTGGAAAAATATATTAAACCTTTTTATTACTTATGAAGCCCAGTAGCGAGAGGAGAAATAGACCGTTCATTAAATTGACAAAAACAGTAATAGAGTAAGCTTAACCTTATACTACGAGTAGGATAGTAAAACCTAATCATTTATTTAATTACCAAAAAAGACATCCCTACTGTTTTTATGTCCTGTTTTTCTCTTTGATATTTTTTAACCTTTTTTTTTGTAACGCGGGGAAAAATGCGTTACGTACACGGTAGTGGGGGACTCCCCGTCGGCCATATAGGGGCACCGTACGTGACCATACTCCGGCAGATTCCGGAGTACAGCCGCCTGCGCGCGGCGCTGGGCCCGCCCAAATTGGGCAAGAGGCGACCCAGCGCCGCCGCAGCTCTCATGGCCTTCGGTTCCAACCGCTCAAAGTGGAGGCCGAAGGTCCATCTCCCGTCAAGGGTGGGGCCCAGGTACATCATCTGGGCACTCAACCTGATCCTTCCTCCTCCTATTTGGAGGTGTGCTCCCGAGGGGAGGGGGGGGGGGGGCAACTGGTCATCCGCGTAGCAGATGACACTCATCCCGCGTAGGAGACGGCCCCGCAGGACCCAGTCGTCGCGAGGTCCCACAGGATGGGGCCCAGAACGAACCCCTGTGGGACACCGCATCCGACGTGCCTCCTGACCATATGGCCCCCTGCGTCCTCGTAACACACCTCCCTGTCCTCTACGTATGCCTTCAACAGTCTCCCCAAGTACGGAGGGACCTCAAAAAAAAAAATTACATTTTTTAACCATGGCCAACTCACATTGCATCCAAAATATCAGACATCTGAGAAAATACCGATGATTATGAAACCCACTCACATTTCTATCGACATTGCAAGTGAAACTACCTCCACCTCCACAGAAGTTACCTCCACAGGTACTTTCTCCCAGACAAGCGCTAAATTGACCGAGAAATACCGCTGTGGTGTACGTTTATCTTGTTTACTAGCTAATGGTACTCCCACGTGCAAATGAAGTTGACTCTAAAGGTATTGGTAAGCCATTTACGCCCCAATTAAAATGAAACAATTACCAAAACTACAACATATTTTAAACATCTAACTGTCGTATTGTATTTTGCACAGTTCTGATCGCATCCTAACAGTTTTATACTTTACTAGCGGCCTGCCCCGGCTTCGCACGGGTAGACATTTATTTTTTAAACATTTTGGGATAAACGAAGAGTAAATGTATCTTTAGAGAGATTTTTAAATAGTTTTTCTTAAGTAGCTTTTTTTTTAGACAAATTACTTTAAGTTGTACGTACTTAGTGGTATTTAATTTTTTATTAGTTTTTATCCATAATCCTAATTACAATTGGAAAGTTTATTTTTTATTTATTTATATTGTTTTTAGTTTTATTTTTACATTTCTTTTTTACATTTATCTTAATATATATAACATATATTTCGAGACTTTATATTAATTTAATTTAATAGGTTTTACTTTTTTAGTTTCCAATATGTCTACTTTAAGGCTGTATACTATATTGGCTGTGGTATTCGTAGATGGCAACAAAATATATTGATTTTTAGGAATCCTACTCGAGAAAGTGCAACATATAATTATTTTTCATAAGTTTCATTCCATTCTACACCCGTAAAAGGATAGTGAATTTTACAAGGTTTTCTTCGTAGACTTAATCACATCTTCAAAAAAGTACGTAGACGTGTTATATTTGGGTTTTTTCATTACTGTATAAGTTCACTAGCACTTATGTTACAAAATACTGTTAAAATTATCACATAAAACTAATTATATACTGAATTAAAAATTCCAAATATAACAACAATGTCACTCGTCAAGCGCGGGAAGAAGTCCAACTTATAAAAGTTGTGTGTGACTGGTGACAACCTTGTGACAATGACAACTGACGCTTTGATATTTGAACGACAGCCGGATACCTTTTTTACGGCTCTTAGGCGTTAAATAACGAACATTTCATATTCAATATGCATTGAATATCTGAGTGTAAAACGCACAAATTCACATTGTTAATCATAAACTGGCATTAATTTTCTATTAATAATTTTGATTATTAATGTTGATACTTTTTGCGTCGACAGTAGACTTGATATAAATTAAAATTGACACTTTTTGCGACTGTTAGGCTTTAAATATCGAGCATTTCATATCAGGTCATAGTTATTACTATTCAATTTGCAATGAATGTGTTTAAAACGCACAAATTCACATTGTATATCATAAACTGACATTAATTTCCTATTAATAATCTTCATGATTAATATTAATACTTTTTGCGACGACAGTAGACTTGATATAAATTTAAGTTATCACTTTTTGCATTTATGTACCGATATTGAATAAATAGTATGGCTTTTTAAGATTCCGTACCAAAAAAGAAAAGGAAACTCGAAACCCATATAAATCACTCACATGTCTGCCTGCCGAATCTTTCATCTCAGAAAGATTTAAACAGAAACATACATGAAACTTGACATAGTTGCGGGACTGCTAACTCCCAAATACACCAGAAATAATTTCAAAAAAATGTAACAATTCAGAAAGGAGCCTATAATTGAAATTTCAAAAGTTAGAAAATGATTAGTCCCACATAACCTATTATTTTTATATTTTTAGAAGATATAGGTGAATATTTAGTGTGAATGGAGCGTTGGGAAAACTTCTTGGCAGTAAAATCCTGAGCCAGAAGGCACAACTCGCTATACACAATGCAGTGTTGGTCTCAACGCTAACTTATGGAAGCGAGAGCTGGGTATGGCAGAAAGAGCATGAAAGTAGAATAAACGCGGTCGAAATGCGAGCGCTACGCAAAATTTGTGGCGTAAGGCTTGTAGACCGTATTCGCAATGATGATGTTAGAAACAGAGTTGGTCTGAAAGAGAGCGTCGGTGTTAAAATAAGAAGAGGGATGCTCCGTTGGTTCGGACATGTAGAAAGAATGCAAGATGAAAGAATGACGAAGCAGATATACAACGCAAAAGTGGAAGGATGTAGGAGCCGGGGAAGGCCAAGACTTAGCTACCATGACCAAATTGGTCGTGTTCTATCAGAAGGTGATGTCAGGAGCCCTAGAAACCGGCGAGCGTGCATGAGAAGAGCAATGAATGTTAAAGAAGCGAGTGACATATGTAAGGATCGAGTCACATGGCGCTCGGTTCTCTCTGCCTACCCCGCAAGGGATTTGGCGTGAAGGTATAGATAGATTTAGGTTGAAATGGAGTTTAAAAATAAAGGTAAGTACACTTACGCAACTTCATAGCACAGCATCTTATATTCCTTCCAACTTCAAAAGGTCAAAGTACAAAAACTAATGTTAAGACTCACAAAAGAGTTCATCTTGTATTTTAATGTCATAACATGCATAGTCTGGCCCAGTACCATACACAGATTTATAACGCTTCGGTGGTACCAAAATTTCCGCAACATTGCAGATTACTCGTACAAAAATGATCACTTTAAAATACTTGGAACAGCATTTAATTATCGTTGCTACTCTCATAACAAAAACTTCAATCTGAGAGTCTTTAGGTTTAGTCTACTCCTATTTTCCATTCTTTTATTCGAACTTTAACCTCTCTACAAGACTCTCTTAAAGAAATTCTAAACAATTTCTACTTCCAGGGGAAAATCATCTACGTATTTATTGTGTTTGCACGCATGTATGTATATGTATAGTAAACATACACGTGTATGTGGTAAGTACTACTACATGCTTATATAATGTTTGTTCAAACAGTGAATTTGGGAAAAAATGTAAAAAAAATAATAGATCGTGTGGGTTATCATATGAAAGAACTTACATTATAAACATTTTTTCTTATTTTGTTATACATTGGCCGGTTTTTAAGTAATATTTAAAATAAATATAAATAAGTCGGTGTTAAAATAAGAAGAGGCATGCTCCGTTGGTTCGGACATGTAGAAAGAATGCAGGATGAAAGAATGACGAAGCAGATATACAATGCAAAAGTGGAAGGATGTAGGAGCCGAGGAAGGCCAAGACTTACCTATCATGATCAAATTGGTCGTGTTCTATCAGAAGGTGATGTCAGGAGCCCTAGACACCGGCGAGCGTGCATGAAAAGATCAATGAATGTGAAAGAAGCGAGTGAGGTATGTAAGGATCGAGTCGCGTGGCGCTCGGTTCCCTCTGCCTACCCCGTAAGGGATTTGGCGTGAAGTTATAGATAGATAGATTTAAAAGAAACACATATTTGACTTTTCCTCCTCAATCTCCGAGTTTGACATCCGAAAATGTTAATAAACTAAACACGCATACATCCCACCTGGTGTGAAGTGGTTACCCTAGCCTGTGAACGCTTGCAATACAAGGAGAATCGCTTCCACGTTACCACCCCTGCTGCTGGTACAGGAACTTCTCAGGGGCTTTTAGCAAATCACTTGCAGGAATACAACAACCAGCCAAGTTGTTATATAGCTGCGATCTTTGTGACGTAGAGGTACTTGCTCAGTCGAGCTACGATGTACTCTAACTCTCATAGTGCCTCGTTTATTAATTACTAGCTGCAGCCCGCGGCTCCGCCCGCGTAGAGTCAAATAACGTAGCCTATGTGTTAATCCAGATATCTATCTACGTGCCAAATTTCATTCAAATCTGTTCAGCCGTTTAAGCGTGAAAGAGTAACAAACGTCCATACATACAAACTTTCGCATTTATAATATTAATAGGATAGCACGATGCATCACTTTAACTCTAACAGTCACTTACAAAAACGCCGCAAAAAGAGGTTCTTATACCCATATTTTAAAGAAAACAGCGGCCAATTCTTTAAGAAAGTAAGAAATAAAAGGCCATACGGAAGCCTCAGATTCGCACTGCATTTTAATATGTTTATAGCACCTTTTAAATTAAAAAGGATGCGTATACACCTAAAAGCTGGAAACAAAATTTTAAATGATCATCATATTCTTACTAACCTCCCAAGCTCATCATGATTGAATTCCACGTGTCGTACACAAAGTGACAAGTCTGGCCACTGGGCACGAAGTTTCCAAATCCACGGACGAACTTCTCTGAACTACCGTTAGAACGGCACTTGCGACGGGCAAATTAAATTTATCTCCAAGAACGTGCATTGTTGTATTATTAAGATAGTTCTCTTATACTCACTGTTTTAATGATGATTAAAGTGGTCTGTTTTCACAAATCGTAAAACTACCAACACAATAGAGTGAAAATTACATTCACTAGTACTTCTAGCACTTCGTAGTAAATTACTCGGAAGTACATGAACGCGCACAATATATAATGAAACGAGAAAAAGCGGAGTCGGGAGCGGATCACTAGTAAAGAATATTTTTTACAAATGTTTTTTAAATTAGTACTTTACAAATAGAACATGACATCAATTCCTATGAACGCGCACAATATCTAGTCAGAGGATAAAACGTAAAATAAGAGGTTGTTTTTTTCCAAATATTCTTTACTAGTGAAAAGCGACTCGCACCAGCTTTGCATGGGTTGACAGAAAGAAAGATAGATTAGTACTTACACAGAACAATTCCTTATGAAACTATTTAGTTGGATAAGGATTATCAAGATTTAGATATCATCATCTTTTGATTATACTTTTGATTATGATTTGACCCGTGTTTTGACCAATTTGAACAAATATTTTTTTTTGTACTACGTCGGGAGGCATACAAGCAAACGGCCCACCTAATGTAAAGCGGGTACCGTAGCCTATTAACGCTTGCGATGTATTAAGTATCACTCGCGCGATGCCTCGTCTGCTGCTTACCTCACTCACACGCAGGAACACGCCCGTCTGGAGAAGTACCTCCACCTCACAGAAAACGGCAGCCAAATAATAACTCCCTAGAGGGTTGTTGTGTTCCTGCATGTGAGTGAGGTCACCAGTAAGTTCCCAAGAAGTTGCTGTGGAAGCAGCAGAGGAGGCATCGCGCGAGTGATACTTAATATATCGCTAACGTTAATAGGCTACAGTACCCGCTTTTCATCAGGTGGACCGTATGCTTGTATGCCTCCCGGCGTAGTACAAAAAAAAAGTTTTCTCAGCGCACGCCAAATAATTACTTGTAGTGGCAATTTTTTGGAAATATGGGCTACGTTATTGCAACTTTCGTAGAGACCTCTAATTTTTTTAATTTTTTCTTTATTATCTAGTAGACTAAGAAGGTTATGTATTTCACATGCATCTATTTGTGGCATTCTTAATTTTTCCTACTTCATATCTTAGGGATCGATAGATATCACTGAGGTACTCGTATTATTACTGAATTGTTTTTCTTTTCTGTTAAGAATCAAAGTAGTAGTACAGGATCAAAAAACACTAACGTAAGTGTATAAACACCACCGCCCTTATGATGTATTTTTGTGGAAATGTCAAATAAACAACCAATTGAGACGGTGTATCGTAGGTCTAAACCCTCAATCTCGGTTTTATGACTGACATCAATCCGTCACTATCCCACTGAGCGAGGTGGCTCTGCTCTGCTCGTATAACAGCTACGTCCTTTTTGAATGTGAACGAGCGCAACATAAAATGATTTAACTGTTCCCAGAGGTACGATTTGGTATAAAATGAACCGTTTCATGATTCGTGGGTAGCCGATTACTGATAAAGATAAGTTAATATATAATATATATAATAAGATAAAATATAATACTTGTGCATAATAATTGATATTAAATAAATGTGTCTTGTGTTATAAACTATGTTAACTATGTCTGAAATTGTTACCATTTAGCATTGCCTGTGCTAAAGCAAACCGGCAAGAACCTTTTATTTTACTAACTCTAACAAACCACTGTTATTAAATTAGCTATTTAATTTATTTTAGTAGTAGGAATATTTACTATTTCCATATTTTCTCTGCATATATTTTTTCATATTGAAGAGTGAGACCAATTTTATAGGAACAGCTCTCTTTTGTCGAGACGAGAGGTAGAAAGCTAGCCTCTTACCTCACGTTTCTACGAAAGAAATCACCAATAAGTTCCTGAACAGGTTACGGCTGCATTTACTTTTGAATGACAATTCTAACGTTATATCTAACGTTCTAGCGTTTATAGGTTCCAATAACTGTTTAACATTGGGCAGATCGTAGGCATATTTGCAACCCGAGCAGTAAAATAGAGCTGACTCTCAATTGACTGGCATTTTTTCCATAATTTAAAAGGCAGCGCCTATACATGTTGCGGAACTAACAATTCTCAATAGATCTTAAATATGTCTACTATATACTTACATGAAATGAGTGTTACATAAATATCAGCATCGAATCTGATCGATTTTCTTATCAAAAATTGAGAGATCTTACGTAGACCGTAGCTTAAAAGATATCGATACTATGATCGACAGGTCGTACATCATGCAGAGCTTACGACTGTGAAAGTACTTTTATTTCACAGGAAACCGCAGTCAAATACCTAGTCCTCGGAGGATGGATGCGATCCTATACGTAAGTGATGATACCAGCAAGCTTAAGCTTACCAAGAAGAAATATTCCTGTATTCCAAGCGATCATAGGCTACAGTAACCACTTTATGTGGGGCGTATGCTTGAATGCCTTATTTCATAAAAAATGTCGAAGATAATAATGAAGATTGGCCCTCAAATACTAAGTATGTATCAGTATTGTTTTCTAAAACCTTTCTAAGGGTAAAAGTAACTCCTATTAGCCTCATCTGATTTATTTCTATATAAATGAACCATATAATGACCCATCTATTCCTTTATCACTTAAATGTAGTGGAAACAGTGTTAATTAATCATTTGGGTATTGTGACGCCATTAGCCGCGTGGCTGCACATGGATGGATGGCCCCTAGACAATGCCACTCAAGCCATATGCTAGAAAGACCATATGTCATGTCACGTTATGATTTAGACGTCGAGGTATACATAAACAACTATTATGGGACATATTCATAAATAAATACTATCGTACGACGTCCACAGTACCATCTACATACTAAGACTAATAGGTGCCCTCTGCTCGTCCCGCAAGGGATTTGTAATGAATATATAAATACATACTTATAAAACACACAGGCATATTGACGGATATATATCAAAAACATTTCACCTAAATATCTGGAATCTCAGTAAAAACTTTTCGAATCCGTTTCGAATATACTCGTAGCTTTCCGAAGCATCGTGAATACGGGGCGTGGTCTCTGGGTACTTAAAACTTCTTATATTTAATAAATTTGGTACCTGCGATCGGAGTGGCCACAGCAGATTCCATTAAAGACAGGAATCCAATTAGTGTAGCTTAGTGTACATTTTTGTAGATAAACCCACGTACTGCCTAAACCGTTCATTCATTATCGTACATAATAAATAATATAGGAGATAAAGTGAGGCAGCATGTCATATAGTCTCTGATAAGGGTGTTTACGCGATCCTTTCGCTATTAATTATCGTGGTTAATGTTTGTATCGTGTCTAATTAATTTCTCTTATAGCCGCCTCTGATAAGATACCTCTAGTTTTAATAATGCCTTCGTAATTAGACTGACCTATACGTGAAATAGTACTAATAACCTTTATTCATTTGGAATTATAATATATTGTGGAATTCACTTTTTGCCAAATATTTATGCTAACATAATACAAACACCATGTCAATCCCCACAATTCTATTCTAAATCCTTTTCGGTGCAAGCAGTGCGTATCTGGATTGCCATACACATCCTATAGTATCCGATGTGTTCAAACTTTCTTCAAATCCCTCATCAAAGCGTACCTACCTACATTTTCCTTGAATACTACTTAATCGTTTGATTTCTCTGGACTCTATTTTACGTTTGGTAATTACTGTCGTGCATATATTGCATCCATTTTTTTGCTTCTTTATAGTCTTTCAACTAATAACTTCCTACCAGCCGGTACCCGGGTTTCATCTTAATTGACAACATTTACTCTGCGCCGGCTATCTTTTTTAGGTACCTCATTTTATAGTTCTTTTTAACATATGGTGTTCTGGAAGAAATCGCTTAGCTATAAGTCTTTTTTTGTGTAATCACGTTATTTCAGGAAACATAACTTAAACAGATAAAGTTATCTAAATACAAAATTTGAACCACATCGTCAGAGCGGTTTCCGAGGTACATGAAATATATATAAACAAAATTGCTCGTGTAAAGTAATTACCCGGGCACCGAACTTCGCGCGACGTTTTGTGTTTTGTTTTTTCAGGAAAGACATATAAACTTAAAATGCAAAATCTTATCTCAATATAAAATTTGATCCATGTCGTAAGAGCTGTCGTGTGCGACTGGGATGAAAATCGAACATAGCTACAGTATGTCCTTGTTATATCGTATGTATCGTAACTATACGAAGGGTTCATTAATGTAACTATAAAAAAAATATATATAGTCAAATGGCAAACGAGCATACGATATGAAGCGGAATTTGCAGCACAAATAAACACCCCTTACGTTGCTGTCACCCTTGCTGCTGACATAGCAACTGCTGGTAGCCTTACTCACTTGCAGGAAGACAATAATCTTTCAGCACCAACACCTCGTACAAAATAAGTTGAGCTCAATAGATGGTCGTTATCTTATAACTCTTATATTCTATTGATAAATTAAGTTAAATCAGAATTTGCCGACATAAATTTGCCACCACTGAACGCAACCGCACTTTTTTTTTCCACCTAATGTAAATTGGTTACCGTAACCTATGACCCTATATGATGTCACCTCTGCTGCTAACACAGTAACCCCTTATTTACTTAATTACTTACATGAACTTAGTGTTATATAGATACACCAGAATTCGAACCAGGTACCAATCGGTAAGCAGGATGTTTGACGAGCTCGGTAGCGCAGTGGTGGAACACTTTAACACCAACGCTCGTGAGTTCGATTCCCACACAGTACAAACATTTGTGTGCCTGAACATGTCTGTTTGCCTTGGTCTGGGTATTTTCTATATACAATAAGATATGTATTTACAAAAAAAAATGTATTTACGTATGTTTATCAGTTGTCTAGTACCCCTAACACAAGCTTCGCTTACTTTGGGGCTAGATGGCAATGTGTAATTTGTCCGGCAATAGTTATTTATTTAATATTTATTTTTTGTTTCGAACCAGCCTATCCACTAGCCTGTCACTGCCCTGTTATATACCATGAAAATTTTAACGACTTTAAAGAAGTCAAACTGATTTCAGTGAATTCATAACATTATATGGGTCTAATTGAAAGCCATGACTTTGCAATAAAAAAAGAATATTTAAATTTAAATTTCGGTTCCAAATTGACCAGACGCGTCAAGTTGCAAATATCTTCTTTTTTGAAGTAGGTTAAATAGAAGAAAATGACTGACGAACTAACTAATCACGACATTGGTTTTCCTAGATCGTCACTTCACATTTCATAAGGAATTTGACAAAGTCAGAATGAGGAGTACAGACAGGCAAACACAGTGTGAAATTGCAATTTTATTTCATCATTTCTTTTATTTCAGTTTTCACAGTTTCACATGCATGAGGTGGAGGGAATGACCTAAAAACTGGACAAGCATCGTATTCACGAACTTGCAATCCTGTAGTAAACTAAGTTATTTGAATTTGATAAATGCTTGAGTCGCTATCAAATTGTTTATGGCGCAAAACAGGTTCGTTCAACTCAGTTTGCATAGATTACGTATATTTGATACACTATTGTCGAGTCGGTTTGCAGAACACGCCATCGGAAACCCGATAACGGAGTCAGTGACGTATGCACTATGAATTAGTGCAACGGAGTGCAGGCCAGCGAACTATACACCAGTGCTATCGCATCGCGCCGCGCCGCCTCTAGATAGCGTCACGCAAACCCGGCGCACGCCGCCCGCGCCGCCCCACCACTCACGCGGCCTCGCCGCAAACTTACCTATCCTGATATTAACACGCGATTCACGACGCTTCGTTTTACATAAAACACTCGTAAAATAGCTAGCGTGAAACCTTTTTATCTGACCTACAGAGAAATTCAATGTGAAAATGTGAAAATAGCAATATGATATAGCAATACTATTGATGTTAGGTATAATATCTAAGTCTAGTGAGCTAAGCATTAAATATGGAAGAGAAGGAAAGGTCGACGTTTCCAACTATCTATCAAATTTAATAGATATTCGTGTGAAGAGAATATCAATCACAGTGAATCCTATTCTTCGGTTGATACAACGATGTACCAAATGCGATAGAAGTTTATACTGAAGCATTTTGTTCAACACGAGTACAGACTTTATCGCTATATGTATTTACGTGCAAGTTAATTAGCGTTTTGTACTCTTTTGATGTATAATAAAGGTTGTGTATCAATAAGTGCATCACTTAATATATGTACCACAGATAAAACTAAATGACATCCAACGAACATTCAGTTGTCTGTAAAACTAACTACTTGAGTATTCCGGATTAAAGTCACATAAATTTCATTCTGCGTAATTTTACTACAAATTATTCTCAGTCAAGTAGTGTGACAGCAGAATACGACGCCACCTAAAACCAGGAACGCTCGCTCACGAGTAGATATGTATTTCAAAAATCTTGATGAAGTAGAAAACTTTATAAAACAATTTGTAGTACTAAGTTTTACAAGTATTATATATTTGTACAACTTGTTTATGTGTATATATGTCATAAAAAAGTAAAATTCCGTAAGTAGCTAGCCGTACTGTCGACGGGTGCGGCGGACGACACTGTGTATTTGCGGAATGCCGGCGACGACGCGCCAACGTAGCGCCCGAAACTCGGGCGTAGCGTGCTACGACGCAACTCGTAGCTATGTTTAGCGATTGTTAACAATGTTACTATAAGATATTTTTAGAACTCTAGTATTATTCTTGGTCTCATTATCCTACAAATTATGTTACATAAATAGTACCTATATACACATAATAAATAGGCAAAGAATAGACAGTTCATTTCCTTTTCGCAGTGCTTATTTAACAATCGATTTTCGTTTTATTTTTTGGTTGTTAGATACAGACGTGCTTACGTTAAAAAGTTGTAAAAATATAAATTCTGCGTATGCATTTTCTTCATAATTTGGATAATGATTATGATGGATTTTCTACCTTTCGGACAAACAAATCTAAACCTACAGGCTAAATCTACATAAATATAGATATAAAAATGCTGGTCATTCACACACCGTCAATAGAGAAAAATAATTGAAGCCGAATACATTGATTAATTCGGATTTAATTTATTTGATAGCGAACAAATCGCTAAAAATGTTAAGGTGTATTTAAAAATAAACCTTAGGGCGTATCTGGTCTGACACAAGCGCGGTGGAAACTAATGGCTGCCGCCAGGCGCTTAATTGCGTTAATTTTAGTTTTCGCCCGCCCTCTGTAATTTTATACACGCTCCTAGTCAATATATAAAATCAGTTCGTTGGCATTTCTATTAAAAATGTTATTGCTATAAGGCTTCGGTGAAAGGTCGGGTATGATGTAAGAAAATACGGTGAACAAAGTCCACTCTTACATACAGTAAACGATAAGTTAAATGTTATAACCCAGCTATAAGGTTCGCTAAAAAGATTTATATTAGAGTTCTATTCTTCTTCTTAGCGTTTGCTTTTTCTAATCCATTGTAATTGGCGAGGCTCGCTACCTAAGTGTGAGGATTTGGCCAAAATCAATTTTTACATGTAGCGACTGCGATCAGGTCTCCATAACCCAGACCTTTCTAAGATAAGGTCATATGTCTTTCGAAATATAATTTCTTAGATGAGTGGATTTTCTCACAATTCACCATCACGCAAGTAATAATTTGAATATGCACATATATCCGTAAACACGAATTTAGTGGAATTTAGTTAATATAACATTGATATACGCATAAGTTGCAATATATTATGAAAATTCTTCATACAAATCATTAGCAATTTACTAGTTAATAAATTAATTATGTGACTTAACTTAAGAAAGATCTGGTTTTCCCTCTGGATTGTGAAGGTTTGACGGCAGTTGCTGTACCCTTAGGCTTATGCAGCGGACTCCGCCGATCCTAATGGATTAGGAAGCGGGATACCATGAAGTAGAAGTTAATAAATTAATAATAGGGGTTAACATATGAAATTGCCGTTTTATAGTAATAGATTTTTTTTATACTACGTCGGGAGGTATACAAGCATACGGCCCACGTGATGTGAAGCGGCTACCGTAACCTATTAACGCTTGTAATATATTAATATCACTCGCGCGATGCCCCCTCTGCTGCTTACACAGCAACTCCTTGGGAGCATACTGGTGACCTCACTCACACGCAGAAAGATAACAACCCTCTAGGAAATTGTTATTGGGCTGCGGTTTTCTGTGAGGTGGAGGCTACTTCCCCAGACAGACAGATGCTTTGATGCACCCTACCTCTATTTGATACTTTGAATTGACATTAAAATTTCATGATTCGAGATTTTCGAGTAAAACTTTTTTCTCATGATACCTATGAGGTGTTTCTTCAAAAAATGTGCAACTTTTGATGTTCGATTTTAATTATTTTTTTTATTCAGCTTAGACGGGAAAGATGGATACTTCGAAAATCCGAGTAATTTTTGAATACGAGTTATGGTTTAAACGCTTTCGTAATGGAAACTTCGACTTGAAGAAAGAACCACGTGGAAGACCGTGGAAGACACAGGCGAATAAAGTCTAATTGAAGGAGATGGTGGAAGCCGACCCGAATCAAACTACCCAGGTATTAGCGGCATGATTTTGGTTACCTTATCTACAATATTACATATACCATTTGCAATCATATCAATAAGATAAAAAATATGAAAAATGGGTGCCTCATGATTTGACTGATCTTCAGAAAGAAACGCGTGTTGAAACTTGTGTTGCCTTGTTGAATCGGTACAGAAATGAAGGAATATTCGATCGAATTGTGACATGTGACGAAAAGTGGATTCTTACTTAACGATAGTCGTAAGTAAAAAAATCTTAATCCGCTGGATTATGATTTATGGTCAGTTTTAGAGAGTACGACTTGCTCTAAATGCCATGATAATTTGGAGTCCCTAAAACAATCCGTACGATTGGCAGTGAAGAATTTTCCCATGGAAAGAGTGCGTGCTTCTATTGATAACTGGCCTCAACGTTTAAAGGACTGTATGGCAGCCAATGGAGACCACTTCGAATAAGCTTTTTATATTTTAAATTGTTTTATATTTATGTAATTAACTAACACACTGTAAAAGTAATAAATGTTATTTGCAATAGAATTTTTTTTTTCTTTGTTTCAGTATTTATGGCAAGACTAGGTATATAGCCTTAAAATCATAACCCTTCATTTGGCTTTACCATAGTTGGGTAAACAACAATCTCTGCGATGGAGCGTGTTCGTGCCTTATCTTCACCGTAACTTCTGAAGGCATTCTTTATTGTGACTAAACGCTTTTTAAAATATGCGATATGATAGACTTAATACCTGAAGAAATTAAACGATTGAAAGTAACTCGTGTAACGTACCATCATGGTGTTTACCCCAAAATGGCGAAAAGACCATAAACAATAATAGTACATCTGCTGTGTAACATTACATTGTATAATTTCTGCAGGCTCCTATGCAGTTGTATTAATCGAAAAAAAAACATCATATTTCTGTCGTTATTAGCTTTATTACTTGTTATCTGTGATATCTTATGAGATAGTTAAGTTCGCTTACTGATGTATTAAAGAGAGGAGATATTAATTCCTAAAGCGTGGGTGTCGATACGAATACCGGGGTATAAGCATAGGTATATATTATATATTGATTATATTATATATTGATAGTCTTATAAAAAGTTAGAAGCGCACTAAACTACGATCCAAGAGGAGTCATGATCGTACTTATTTTGATATCACTGATAGACAAACGTTGACAATAAATGATTCTAAATAGATAAATAAATTTAAAACAAATCGTTTTTTCTACCCAAAAAACGTTAGGTCTTTTACCACAGGTATGACACGACATATTCTCAATAGTCATAAATATTTCGTGCTCATAAGGAATACATGTAAATAATTACGCTTTAAAAAGTAAAGACATCGCTGTATAACCAACTTACTACAAGCAAAAAGCGGGCTTACTAAAAGCAGTTACATGAGCCTAAGCTCTAAACTATTTTATTTTGTACTTCGGTAATTTTTTTCATATGTATCTATGGAAAGAATTATAAATCAAGCGTACTCAATCATGGAATCTACCAAATGCAATATCGAGGTCTACCTCCTCATGAAGATCTGATTATGACAGTTTCGGAGCTGTGCAGTGTCAGTCAGTAAAAATGAAGCGGAAAAATTAAGTAGAGATATTAGCATTATTACTTAGTACATGGTTCAAGAAATCAATATGACATGAATCCTGGAATTCGTTTGTAAGATTTCCTTCTTTCAAGATATTTGTATTCCAGTCACCTACTATAACTAAATTCGTGTGTTTTTCGCTTAATTCGTGTAATAAAGCACCCAGTTCATTAAATAATTAGACTGGGGTGTACTATAAATTATTTTCAATTTTGTGACGTGTGTTCTATAGCCCAGTGGATAAAGAACTGACCTATAATGCGACAATGGTACTTGGTTCGAATCCTAGTGTACTACTAAATAGAGTTTTCAGACTTTGGTACATATTTGTAATTATCACTTGCTCGGCAATGAAGGAAAACATCGTGAGGAAATCCGCATGTCTAAGAAATAAATTATATTTTGAAAGAATTGTGACCTGACATAAGAAAGATTACACCGCCAATCCTAATGGATTAAGGAACGGGATAACGCTAGGAAGAAGAGTTGTATACCACAAGCTCTTCAAATATTTTAGCGTGGCATATTTTTATACGACGGGCACGACGATGATAACGATAAACTTTGACTCAAATCACAGAAAGAAAACATGGAAAGTCCTAAATACGTGACCCTCTCTATATATTTTGTATAACGTTTTGTTGGAGGCATTTGATTAACCATTTAATTGACAATACAATCAACATTGTACTTTACAGGTGATTTCAGATTTTGACGTTTTAATCCAATTGGGAAAGTAAAAGCAAATAAAGTAAATAATAAATTTCTTTAAAGTTAATAATGTATGTCATATTTTCCTGTCACCAGTTGTGAACTTAAATGGAACTTAATATATATACACTATAAATGTAAAAATTATAGGTGAACTAAATTAATTAAATTAATAAACATTTACAGCTGCTGCATAAAACTTAAAAAGCCAGACTTAAAGCAGATAAAACTGCGCTACTTTTTTGTAAGCATTAACTTATAATTACTCCCGAAAAAGAAACGAATGTAATCTAACGGCCTTACACGGTGTATAAATCTATTCAAGATATGTACGTATTACAAACGGAAGCAGCACACATAAGTTTCCTGTTCCGTTTCACATTACTACAGTCAGTCTCTTAAAATAGAACAACAGGACGTATTTAGAGACCTTATCGTGGCAGTAGGAAGTACAGCTTTGTCATGTAATTTCCACTGTCATTTACAGTACACGTACTTATAGATTAATAAATTATTATTGTCGAATACGTGGAAAGTATCAGAATTAATAAGATGTTAATACGTGTTTGAACATTTATATGTTTTGATAGAAATGGTGTCAGCAAGGAATGGTAGCTTGCTATGGCTTTTTTAAGAGGCTTGCACAAGTGCGAACCGCTTTTAAAAATTATATTTATCTTAGGAAGCTCCTAGCCCCTAACATATCTAATGGAATTTTGGTAAAGTTACTACTACATTAAATCCAAATAGCATAAAAATTTGTAAAGAAATTTCTGATTTTTGTTAGTATTCGATTAGTTTGGTGAATACACTATACGATACACTACATAAAATTTGGTGTTTTTACAACTACATTGTTAGTTTTATGATTTTCAAACAATTGTTATTGTGAAAAGCCCGTATTTGATGTTGACGTCAGTGTGACTTAATAAAAGTCAGTTTTCCCGTTATTTGCACACTTTTTAAACTTCAAAGTTGCCCGATTGCACAAATTTTAGCGAATATGACGAGAATATTAGAGGGTTTCAGAAATTGTGCTAGTTAAAAACATTATAACTCTTTTTCTTTAATATTTATGTAAGCTTTTACAATCTTTAATATTTATTATTAATTTATTATTTCATTGTAAACTCTAAATATTAGATAGACGGACATACGGACGAAATGACGAAGTCGTATGTTACGAGTATATGTTCCTTTCTATCTGTTTGTTTCAGAACTCTGAAACCATAAATAAGTACTCGTATATACTTTCATCCCCATTATGTAGGCAGTTGTTAAAATAAAGCAAATACTTCAGCCGCCATTTCTTGCATATTGATCGTTCCGGGGCCTACTAAAGCACGCGTCAGCCGATTGAAGCGGTCTAAATGCTCCCTGCCGTCTCGCCGCCAACCGAACCTACATAGCAACGAGAACATTCGAATAGTTTGTCGACTCAAGTACAGTAGAGGGATATAGGCAGTAGGTCGGCTAGGCTCTTCCAGATTTTTTAACTGACTATAAGGAAGATTCTATGCTCATCGCGTACCTATGTTATTAAGTATTTTGAATAATATTTCGAAAACGGTATTTCTGTGTTGAATATTATTTAAATCGTGTTCTAGTTAGATCCGAGTTTACTGTTGGAGATATAATCATTAATTCTTATTTATAAAGGATTTCAGTAACTGATTTTGACAAAATTCATTTATCTTTCATGGGTATAAGTAGTTTGACGATGCTATAATTTTAGTGAAGATATGATGATAAACTAAACAGTCGGGTTCACATTGATATAGTTATGAATCAATAATAAAAATGAAATATGAAATCAGTAAAGAAGGTCTTTGATGAAATCAGCTCCAGTTTTCATTTTATGGTTACGTTAATTTGCTAGAATAGAAAGCGACACGCTGCTTGAAATGCTAATCTTGCCCATCTCTTCGATGGACTACAGGTGATTAATTTGACTACGAACTTCTCTTCAAATAGCATAGGGATGAGCATCTGTGTGTGTACGACGATTTCGAACGAACCCTTGAAGTTACTCTACTCCTTATACCTCTCTACTGTGACTCGATCGAAACGCTCCAGCACATTGCAATTATTCCAATACGTGTAGAGCACTCCTAACCTGCAAGCACGTGACGTGAGTAGGGATGTGTATCAGCAGATACTTCGTATTATGACATCGTAAGTTCATTCGTGAGAAAATACGATTATGTATCGTTGACCTGTAGAAAAGAGAGCGCCGCCGTCCACCTGAACATAGTAAACTGAAGTCTATTTACCTTAAAAGAGTTTAATCGGATTTGCGTTTGTTCCATTCCCAAGTTAAATGGAGTTACTTGACTGAGTATTGAATTTCGCTGTATCAATGTTGTACTGTAGAGTTGTCCTGTAAATTCGTTTTTCAATTATTAAACGGATTGTATCACTTACCTTTTAGTTGGGTGACTCTGCGCTGATGCAATTGAACGAATTCCATTGTGTCAGATTATTCGTCCTGTGAGGACTGTCGTACTCTGAAATGGGAAAAAATATATATTAGGACATACACTAGATAACCTGCATCCCAAATCGGCTCCACAAGGAGTGTTTGATGTCTATACATTAATGTTATTTTTGGGAGTTATTTTCTCTTCATCAGCAGAATTGAAATATTCCATGTCACATTAAAATACGATGACTTAATTTTTTTTTAATTATTTGGTCTAATGCTATTTTGTGAAACGCTATTTTCAATATTAGTTGCTTATATATTGTATATGGAGCATGGTACACTGAAATTGCTAATTCCTAACTAGTTTAGTTTTCATTTTGACGCCGTAACGAAAATGGTCTGTACGCTGCTAACTTTGGCATTTGGTGTCAATTTTGGTGGCCCCTAATACTTTTCATTTTGTAAGGCAAAAGAACAATACCTTTGTATTTTTCATATTTATTTTTTGTTATATTTTATATAAGGCTCCTGACTACAGGTAGGTAAATCTCGGCATTCCTCGGCTCCTAAATTCTCCTTTTTTCGTGTTGTATATCTGTTTCGTAATTCTTTCCTCCTGCATTCTTTCTACATGTCCGAACCAACGGAGTATGCCTCTTCTTATTTCAACACCGACACTCTCTTTCAAACACTGGTATTTCGACCGCGTTCATCCTACTTTTATGCTCTCTCTGCCATAACCAGCTCTCGCTTCCTTAAGTAAGCGTTGGGGCCAGCACTACGTGCTGTGTCTTCTGGCTCAAGATTTTACTGCCAAGAAGTTTTTCTAACGCTCCTCTCACACTATTCCCAGCATTCACTCGTCGCGGTGTACCTTCCATCCCTGTTGAAAGTATCCAAGATATACAATCTCATCCACTTATTCCAATAATTCATCAAAAAAAAAAAAAAATTTTGGTTTTTGTACTAGTAACAAACTTTGTGGTTACTGTACAAGTAATAACGCCAAGAAAGTACCCTTATCATTGATGACAACGTGCAACAAGGATAGCAGGGACCGGAATTTATTTTATTACGAGAGCTAGCGCTCTCACAACACCGGCATGTAGCATCCCCACACGATTTTTTTCCATCAGCCCGTATTAAGAGGCGATGCACTTTTCTGCGAATTTATACTTCCATGTCAAGACGTGCGTCAGCAAGAGTAGCCAAGCTCTCATAGATTATACGTTCACTAATTTAGGTATTATACGTTCACTAATTACTATTTAATAATTTTCCCGTAGTTCAATAACAGAAAGATAAGAATTCTAATCCATTTACAGATTATAATAGATATATTTTAATTGTTGGTATTGTAAAAGGAAGAAGAAAGTGCTAAATAAAATGGTCACTAGGTAACTGTTTTATCTTTCTTTTGTCTTTTGCTGGTTTCAAGTGACATCTTTTATAGCCTATGGATGAACTTATTTATCTCCTCGGCTTAACGTTTCTTGCATCTCCGTGGTGCATCTCAGCTGCTAAGTATAGAAAGGAATATACGTTTAATTTTTATAGCGCATACACAATATCAAAACTATCATTGTAGTAACCAGAGGTAGTAACCACAATATAAACATATTATCTACCAAAAGTTTCAAGACCTTTTAATCATAGGGGTGATATGATTTGTAATGAAACGAAGGTTGTCTTAGGGCTTTGACACCTTAACGGCCTTCGCTTAGCCACGTCTTCAACGAGAAGATTATTCTCACGGAATAACGACTCAGTCAAAAAATATATATTGTTTATAAATGTAAATTTTAATGGGAGTGCCAATGTATGAAAATGTACATCGTCTTCTTTATATTTTTGTTAATGTCAAGGGTATGTTCTGTATATCAAGTAACGCAAATTTCTTTTGAAGATAGATCTCTAATTTGCTCTATTTTGTAGACCTTCAATATAGTGTTGTAATTACATGACCAATTTATTTCTTATCATATCAAATTCATAAATTTCAAGTATTATACATACAAATACAAATGTAGGTCAATGTCCAATTACTTTGTTATCGTCGTTGTTGTTGTCGTTGTCGTCGTTGACATATTCGTGTCAGAATCTGGTGTCTGATTAGTTACGATAATGTTTAGTTTTAATTAATGTAAAAGGTAAACGAGTGTAAAAAGTCTGTAACTGATAAACATTATTAAAGCTAATAAATAATGTAACTAAAATAATTTCGATTCCTATGAAAGTAATGATTATAGCTCATAACGTCCATCTGCTTTTAATAGTATAAGTAAAACCAAAACACCCCATTCCATACTGTAATTGGATAATAAACACGAATAAAATATTTAAAACGGCGGGAAATCGAAAGAAGTTTTCAAATTTGGAACGCGTTTAATATAAACGCGTTCCAAATTTGAAATAATTAAAGAGTTAAAAAAAAGTTTCTATGTAACAGTAGGTATTTATAACCAGACTAGTTATATCTTCCATGCTCCATGAAATACTTAATTAGTTTATACTAAAAACAATCTCTAATGGAGGAACAATTTACTTATATTAGTTAATAAAAGAACTCTCTGTATATGGTACAGGTGGATTACACAATAATATACAATTTCGATTGGAAACAACCTATTAGTATGTGGCTCTCCATTATTTAAGAGTGAGTGACCCATCGATCACGGCTACAAAGCCTACTATGTACCACAGAGAAAAACACAGGCAAGCAATAACAGCCTGGAAGGAAGTGCGGTTACCAGTTAGCTCATAAGGAGTTGTTGTATTAGCTGCAGAAGTGGCTACTCTGCTCGCGGATTATCTTTTTGCAATACGTGCTTAATTTATCGGCCGTGTTGACCATGTTCCTTAAGAAATAGGAACGGTGTTCCTGAAAATACCTATTATACTATTTTATGCTGAATCCGAATCTGGAGTCAAAATTCGAATATTCGAAAAAAAGCGGCAGACAAACGCACAGACAAACATATAGAATTCATATAGGAACGATGTTCCTGAAAATCTTAAACCACAGCCTAAATGAATCTTTTTTACGAAAAAAAAAACACCGGCTCCAACAACTTCTGTTATGAAAACATACACTAAAAGTAAAAAATAATTGCTATATTTCTTTTAAATGGCAATAAACAAATATCGAAGTGTCTATTTATACTTAAACAGAAATTCGAAAAATATTTTTAGACTGCTTAGGATAAAATTATTGTTTTAGAACAATAATATACATTTATTGCTATTTTTTTTCTATTATGCCAAGCTCTTAAGACTTTTTGGGAAATTTCCTTAGATTTGGCTGGCACCGATTCCAAATATAACAATTAATGTATATTATTGTTCTAAAACAATGATTTTATTCTAAATCATCATCATCATCAGCCTGTATCTACCCACTGCTGGATATAGGCCTCCCCCAATGCCTTCCACCATATGCGATCCTTCGCTTTCCACATCCAGCCGCTTCCGGCCGCTTTTTTTATATCATCGGTCCATCTAGACGGGAGGCGTCCAACGCCTCGTCTAGATGGACATTTTAGTGCATTATTTTATTACAGTTTTTGGAGTTTTTTTTGTATGTATGTATGTATGTATATCTTCACGCCAGGTAGGCAGAGAGAACCGAGCGCCACAAGATTGTTTTTTTTTTATTTTGTAAAAAGACTTTCTTGTTTATGGAAAGTAAACATAAGTAGACCTACTAAATGTGCTGTCCATATGAGACAGCGTCATTTAAATGAGATGAGCGTAGAAAGGGAGAAATGGTTACCATAGAGTACGAAATCTAGAGAGTAGTTCACTACAGGAGGAAAGGTGGACGCTTCAAGGAGAAGTGATTAGTAGGCTTGAACTACATACATAGTTGGTGTGCAGTGGATTTTACAGGGTCGGTAACGCATAAGTAACGCCCCTGGTGTTGCAAATATCCATAGGTTACGGTAACTACTTAACGTACGTTTGTTGTCCATATTAATGGTATAAAAAATTGTGATCATAAACACTGCTGAATGACATATTATTTCCAGTAATTTTGATTTAAAAACCAAACTACTAAATTAATTTTGATAAAATTTCTATTGGACCAATCTGAAATTTTTTCCGATTAAAAACATTTTTTTCAAAGGTATATATATGACGGAGTTCCGAGGTAAAACATAAAAATAAAACGAATTGATAACCTCGTCTTTTTTTTAAGTCGGTTATTAAATACTGGATAAATGCAAAATTGATTCGTATTTGTGATTTCTGGGAAAATATTAAGACAGAAAGATATAGCTACAAAATGACGGAGTGGATTATGACCACTCCATACTTATAGTATGTGATTGCTTCTTACGGTTTTCATCATTCTAGTTCAACTATAAGTACTATAATACTATGTAAGTAGTATAGTTATCTTTTCTTAAAAATCAGATAGACATAGCTATATAGTAAAGATTTTTGGATTTTACCGTTCTTGTGCTATGTGCCCTTTTCTACTTACTAAATTTCATAATCGTCGTCTTTAGTCTAAAATGTTCATAAAATTAAACTAATAAGGCAATAGTCAAAGTTAAAGTTAAAATTACTAACGGCCATAAACGTTCTCCACGACAAACAAAGTGCTCCCCTCTCAAGTTTAAATGAATGATATCAAAGGCACCCGTTTCATATCCTTTGGGATTTAAACTCGGCTTGTTCCACAGTCAATATTTCATTTTATCCTAATTTCAAAGAGAAATATTAAAAAATAAAATATTATATTTGTTTTTTCCTTACTTTCAATAAAATAAAAGATCTGAGGATTTAACCTCACCTGCACATAGTGGATTCTGCTGTTTAGCAAATGAGGATCTGATAGAAGAGCTTTAATTAATAAGGAAGAACCCGAATTGTGAAGATACCTCCACCCTACAAGAAATTGCAGGCAATTTTCCTGCGCGTGAGTAACGAACTCGTTCTGAGAAGTTGATTGATGTTTTAACATTCCAGCTGGTTTTATGATTGCTTGATGACCGACGTACTTCTTTGAACATGATAAATGTGAAAATTTGAACAAATATAACGCATTCACGTAAAATCCAAAGGGCTCTGGACTATAGTTATAGTTATAATCATGAATAAATAGATTGTGATCTGCATTAACTATTATGCCATGTTAATTTGTTTACGAAACATAGAAATTTATACTTTTAAGTATACTTCTCATATGTTATCAATATATTAATACGTGAGGCAAAAGCTTTGTAACCCTTTTTAAGATATTTACGCGAACAGGAGAGTATGAAATTTGGCACAGATAAACTTTATATGGAGAAGAAGTGCAGAAAGCTAAATTTGTTTTATAATAATGCTTGGAAAATACATTAAAATAATACAATAAACATTACACACACATCGTCTTTCTTGATGCACCTGCTGCGGTACAACCTGTTAATTACGGTACCCTGGCGTAAGAAAGGTAAGGCGCATCAAAGCAGTTAAACTGGGAAAGTACCTCCATTTCACATCAGACAGTTACATAACAACTCCGTGAAAGGTTCTTGAGTTCCGGCAAGTGAGTGAAGTCACTAATTCGCTCCTGAGGAGTTGCTGTGGTAACAGGAGGGATGTCAATACGCAAATGCTACTTCTTGTACCAAAACTGTTTATAGACTACGGTAACCAATTCCTAATAGGTAGGTCGTATGTTTGTTTGCTTCCAAGCGTTGAAATGTATTTTTCCTCACATTTTTAGTTACTGTCAGATGCTTACTTATTCATACTTAAATTTCCTTAAATATTGCATATAGTTAAGTTATTAGTTGTTATTCGCAATGATCAATGCAATGAATGTAGACCGTGTTCGCAATGATGGTGTAGAAATAGCGTAGGTCTGAAAAAGAGTGTCGGTGTTGATATAAGAAGAGGCATGCTCCAATGGTTATGGCACGTAGAAAGAATATAGGAAAAAAGAAATACGAAACAGAGGAGCCAAGAAATGTCAAGATACACCTACCGTGACCTAATTTGATCGTATTTTATCAGTAGGTGATGTCAGGAGCCCTAGAAACCAGCGAGCGTGAGAAGAGCTATGAGTGTTAAAGAAGCGAGTGAGATGTGTAAGGATCGAGTAATGTGGCGAAAAGAATTACTCAACAGATATACAACGCGAAAGTAGAAGCACGTAGGAGTCGAGAAAGGTCAAGACTTACCTACCATGACCAAATTGATCGTGTTTTATCAGAAGGTGATTTCAGGGGCCCTAGAAAATAATGTTAAAGAAACGAGTGAGTATGGAAAGAAATGAGTGTGTAAGGACCGAGTTATGTGGCGTTCGGTTCTCTCTACCTACCCCGCAAGGGATTTGGCGTGAAATTATAATATACCTATAGTATAGTATTATATGACTATAAATACTAATATTTAAAAGATCATAAGATTTCACAACAAATACCAACAGTGGCTAAGTAAAAGATGTTAAATCTCGCCAAAGTACAAACACGAAACAGTCAACTGAATTGCAAACATGAAAAAGCTATCTCGTGGCTTCTTTATGGTTCAATCTAGTTTCAGTAAAATATGTGGAAGTTCTATCAGCATTCGATTCAGACTACGATATATACGAATCTACCATCGCAATAGTCTTTCTTTTTCAAGCTTGTTATTCGTTATATTATTTTTAACTTTGTTGATTGACGCTATTTCTAACTTTGTGTCATTTTGTAGCATAGAAACTTTTGAATCATATAGTAAATTTTATTATCTATTACTTTATTTATTACACATTAATTTACTTATTACACATTACTTTATTTATATGATTAACGTATGGTTAAACCAGTATATTTATAGAATGTTTGATAAAATAACAATGACAAAAAAACAAAAAAAATGTGAAAGTCTTAAAGTTTTAATTTACACCGTGTAATACTAAAGTTTACGCATTATGAAAGTATTTATAGTTCATCATTATCATCATTATATCAGCCCGTATCTGTCTACTGCGGAATATACTCGAAGACCCATATGTGATCTTTCTCTTTTCGTAACCAGCCGCTAATGTCTATTCATTTGATCTATCCATGTTGAGCGGGAAAACCCAGAATATCGTTCTATACATGGTCTTTCCTCTAGGGTCTTTGCTCCTCCGTCTCCCATCACTCTGAAGTAAGTATTGCTCGCGCGTTGCCACCTCTGTAGTTAATATATCAACTCTTAAGAAGCTTACCGGTAACCTCACACACTCGCAAGAATACAACAACCCTACAGGGACATGTTATTTGATTGTGGTTTCCTGTGAGGTGATTCTTCCCATCACCAGGTACTTCCCCAGTCGACCTCTTAAAAAATCCGTTTATAGTGTTTGCACACTAAACTCAAAAACTACACATAAATACATACATAGAACTTGAAATTGAAAAAAAAAACATAGAAATCGATGAAAAAGTAATCATCATTGATTCTTAGGTTAAATTAACAAAGAAGGTAAGTAACAAACGGCCATAAGTCTTCCGGCAGGACCTTCCAATGACATTCAATTCGCCTTTCCGGTCAAGAAGGCACAAATTTTACTTAAGTATTAGAATGTGTCGTAAATTCACAACAATCCAAATAAGCCTGTATCGAATATACCATTTATTCCTTAGACTAAGCTGTTGATCCTGGTCTCGGGGCTACTTCGAAATCGAAATTGCCCATTTTGGTTAGTTGATACTAGTACAGTCCATTCTAATTAGGAAGTTCCCATTAAAAATTAATATGATTGATTGCAATAAACTCAATTAATTGAAAATTCTACATGACTTCAAATGGTAAATAAGTTATTTATATATGTTAAATATAATATATATATATATACATATATACATTTAATATATATATATATACCTTTACATATTTAATTCTTCTGTCCGTAGCTCCTACTAAATGTATGGACCGATTTAGATGAGATTTTTTGTATGCGTTAGGGTGACCTCCGTCACACGCAGGAACACAACAACCCTCAAGTGAGTTGTTATTTGACTTCGATTTTTTGCGGTGGATGCACAGAGGGGCTGCTTTTATGCACCCTACCTCTCTTAAAAACACCCAGACTAAGACAAACATACATATTATTGCATACAAATGTTTGCCCTATGTGGGAATCGAACACACGAGCGTTGGTGTCGCGTTATTAATCACTGCGCCACCGTACTTGTTGTTATTTTGGGACAGGGCAACGTCTGTCGGGTCTGCTAGTATAAACATAAATGAACACTATCTATTTATTATGTGAAACGTGCACAGTACATTCATGTACAGAGGCGTTATAGGACTTCGTAACTCAAACGGAGTATAAATTTGAATTATTAATAACTAGCCTACCCGCCCCGGACTCACAGGCAAATTTCGCTTTCGCATTAGACTATCCAAACAAGACAACATTGTTTAAGATTTATAAGAAGATTGAATAAGGTAGGCTGAACTTCAACAGTGTACTAATCATTGCACATATGAGTCATATTATATTATATTATATTATATTATATTATATTATATTATATTATATTATATTATATTATATTATATTATATTATATTATATTATATTATATTATATTATATTATATTATATTATATTATATTATATTATATTATATTATATTATATTATATTATATTATATTATATTATATTATATTATATTATATTATATTATATTATATTATATTATATTATATTATATTATATTATATTATATTATATTATATTATATTATATTATATTATATTATATTATATTATATTATATTATATTATATTATATTATATTATATTATATTGTATTGTATTATATTATATTATATTATATTATATTATATTATATTATATTATATTATATTGAATATATATACGAAAACCCACAATTTTAGTCAGTATCGTTACGAATATTTAAAAATCACTATTGATAATCCCTATTCCTAAAACGAATCGGGTCCACTACCTAAAACGAATGATTTGGCGAATTGCGACCAGACGTTCACCAACAAGAAAAACTAGACCTTTCTTAGGTAAGATCACACGACTATTAAAATATAATTCCTTAGATATTCACAATATAGTACGAGTATCACAACAAAATTTCTAGTTAAAACAAACTTTATCGAAGGATAAGCGTAAAACAATAACTTTGAATAAACTTGACGAAAAGCTTTGACGCGATTACCCAACTCTTTTGTGTGTGATATTTTGAAATGAAAAGAATCCGTATGGATCAAGTTTTCCGACTCCGCATTATTACTGAGTAGCGTCTGGCTATGGACCAGAAGGATTTTTCTTGTCAAGTGATTCCAGAAAATAGTTGAAATATAGTGTTTGTGTGAATGTAAAATTTCTAGACAGCTTAAATCTAAAACAGCAGGCACAGCTCCGTATTATATAGGCATATGAAACGCAGTACTGATCCCACCGCTAACTTCTGGAGCGAGAGTTGAGTCCATACTCAGAGAAAGCATTAATGTAGAATAAATGCAGTCGAGATGCGAGCATTGCAAAAAATGTAAAACTATATTTATTTTATAGAAAAAGCATACAGCTATCACGGCAAAAAAAGTATAATTAAATTAATAACCAAAAGTCAATTAAAAGCTACCGCAGATAGATTCATGAAAAGTGTGCGTAACTTGTCTAATTGGTAATTATATATGCACATGAATACAAGGAATAATGCTACTAGGGCGCATATCATCACAAAAGTCCCTTTACAATATGATAGATAGATAGATATTTTCCACAATAATAATATTTATGTTAAATATGCCAGTTATGTAGATATCTTCTTATATAGTGTTATGTAAGAAATTCATAATTGAGTAAAACATTTGTCCATCAGCCATTTTGATAATCTGGTTTTAAATAAGTAAATCACATGTTATCTCCCGAATGTTTTTTTTTTTTTGTAAATCTATATGTTCACGAATTTCAATTCAAATATAAGTTAACGCCTGCTGACACTTGCTGCTACGCAACGATCTTTTAAAAAAGAGAGTTGGTCTGAAGAATATAGTCAGTGTTAAACACAAACATAGAACACATTGAAATTTTTTACGCAAATCTTTTAATTAAAGTCTTAATATATTAATAAAAAGTAATAACACATGAAATTGGAAATATATATATATATATATATCTGGCTTACTGAATGAGCCATTTCGGTGACGTAGTAACAGCCCACATAGTCAGGTCAATTCAAGTTGTATGAGCCTATGCTATAAATATGACAATATGAGGATGTAGTATCAGAATTTTAAAATACATCACATTATTAAAAAACAGACAAAGCGTTTTTTTTTGCATTTTATCATACTGCAATAAAAAACGGAACCCTAGCAGCAGTGATAGCCTAGTGGATAAAGAACCGGTCTATTGAGCAACAGATCCCCTGTTCGAAACTTGGCATGCACCACTAAAATTCGTGTTTTGAGATTTATGTACATATTTATAATTATCAATCACTTGCTCAGCGGTGCTGGATAACATCGTGAAACCCGCACGTCGAAGAAATTATATTTGGATAGACGTATGACCTAACCTCAGAAAGATATGGGTTTTAAGGTCTGACGGCAGTCGCTTCATTTCAAAATCTGTATCTTCGTCAAATCTTTAGGCTTAGTTAGCGGATTCCGCCAATCCTAATGGATTAGGAAACAGGATAACGCTTGTAAGGACACCTATGTAATAGCGAAATATTTTTCGACTACAAAAAAAAATATATTTCAAATCGATTTAAATGTTCGTTAGATCCTAAAACCATTGAGTTACCATCATGAAATTTGGTAAGAAGCAATTGTACTTATCACATGCAAAAGTATTTTTTTGCGGTTACAAACTTACGCTAACAGTTGGAGAGAATTTTGAGCAGTGACCGCCTAGTGGATAAAGAACTGAACTATTAACCTACTGGTTCTCAGTTCGAATCCTGGTGTTTGCATGGACCACTAAATTTGCGTAGTACGATTTATATTATATATTTGTAATTATCACTTGCTAGGCTGTGAAGAAAAACATTGTCCGGAATCGACCGCACGACCAAAAATTGATATTTCGAATGACGTTTGACCTAACCTAAGAAAGGTCTACTCTGGCTTTCCGTCTGGATTGTGGGGGTCTGACGGCAATCGATCGATCTTAGCCGGTGGTAGGGTAAATACCCGCCTGGTTGGCTACCACCGTACACACGGCGAAACACCCGTGAAGTGGCGTACCTATGAGTACGTCGCGTTTCGGGGTCAGCTGGTGTATAACCAGTGCTCGGGGGATTGTTGACGCGATATTGCGGGAACAGTGGTGGATTCTGTCCATCCATTGTCAGAAGGACTGAGCTGACCCGTCGGCCAGGGAGACCCGTTGAAACGGTTGTTCCGCTGGCCGCCCGCGGTATAGTACAGGGGCCCAATCAAGACTAACCACCTTGAGAGGCTGCCCTTTCATACCGCGCATAATCTCGGGGTAGATCGTCGTGCCGATTGGTGACCGGATGGTGGGGACCCGGCGACTACTTCCGGGGGGGTTCGGGGGCCCTTCCGTCCGACGGATCAGCACAGCTCCTTTGTCGACAAACTAATGGAGAAACAGTCCACCGCGTTTCTTCCCCAATGTCGTGGCAATTCTCTCCCGCTTCACGCTTCCGTTCTTTACATTACTCATGACAGCGCAAATAGGAAAAGATGGTCTAACAGCGGTGCACTCCCCCACCACCCTGTTCAAGGTTGAGTTCGCTAACATCCGCGGACTCCACTCTAACCTTAATGCCGTCCACCAACACCTAGAGACGGCACGGCCCGCCATGCTCTTCCTGACGGAGACACAGATTCAGCGTCCAGCGGACACGTCCTACCTCCAGTATCCCGGTTATGTGCTTGAGGAGAATTTCCTCGCGAAAGCCGGGGTCTGTTTGTTTGTCCGCTCGGATGTATGTTGTCGCCGTCTGCGCTGCCTAGAGGATTCCTCCTTTCCTGTCCTCTGGGTGCATGTAAACCTGGGCCTTCAGAGCCGTATTTACATGTGCCTATACCGACCCCATACTAGGGACACGGAGACAACTCGGCTCTTTGAGTACATGAGTCGGGCGGCAGATGAAGCGCAGGAGCGGTACCCTACTGCAGAGATGGTATGTTTGGGGGACTTTAACTCTCACCACGACTCCTGGTTGGGATCCTCCACAACTAACCATGCAGGAAGGACTGCCCACGCGTTCGCTCTTTCGCACAGCCTGACGCAACTGGTGCACCAACCCACCAGAATACCTGATGTTGCTGGTCAGGAGCCCTCTCTGCTAGATCTACTGCTGACCACCCACCCTGCTGGCTACCGGGTTGAGGTCGGGGCGCCCCTGGGCACATCTGACCACTGCCTAGTATCCAGCACAGTGCCAAGCGCGATTCCGCCACAACCCACAGAGGTTAGGGGTCGTGTCTGGCACTACTCGTCAGCAGATTGGGACGGTATGCGCGACTACTTTGCTTCCGTCCCATGGGGGCAGCGCTGTTTCAGTGAGAAGAATCTAACGGCGAGTGCTGCGGCCATTGTTGATGAGATCGGCGTTGGCATGGAATACTACATTCCCCACTCCGATGTCGTCATCAAAAGCCGGAGACGCCCTTGGTTTAATCGCGAATGCGCTGAAGCTGTTAGTAACAAACAGGCGGCGTATCGCGCTTGGATCAGGGTTCGCGCCCTTAAAGATCCGAATACTGACTCACTGAAATCAGCCTACAACACTGCCACCAAGATCTGCAAGAGAGCATACATAAGAGCGGACGCCCAGCGCGTTACACGTGTCGGCACGGAACTAGTGGCGCACCCTACTGGATCGCGTAGCTACTGCCGACTGGCCAAAGCCGTGCAGGCCAACTTCTGCCAGCCCTAGCTGCCACCGCTGCGATGCCCTGATGGCTCACTGGCTCATCAGCCGCAGGAGAAAGCCGATCTTATGGCCAGCCTCTTTGCGGCTAACTCCCGGATCGATGACTGTAGCACGCAACCACCAACAATACCCTCCAGTGGATCCGTTATGCCTGATATCCACATCAGGCAGCGCGATGTGCGTTTTGAACTACAGTCACTCGATGTCCGAAAAGCCATGGGTCCTGACGGTATCCCAGCGATTGTTCTTAAAAAATGTGCAGCGGAGTTGTCTCCGGTGCTGACGCGCCTCTTCCGCCTCTCGTACTCGACCGGTTCTGTTCCGGATGCTTGGAGAGAGGCCAATGTGCAGCCGGTCCCCAAAAAGGGAGACCGTTCTGACCCATCGAATTACCGCCCCATTGCCGTAACTTCAGTGTTGTGCAAAGTCATGGAACGGATCCTTAACAATCAATTGATCCGTTACCTAGAAGATCACTCCATAATCAATGATCGTCAGTATGGTTTTAGACCGAAACGATCAACGGGTGATCTTCTAGCGTATGTGACGCACCTCTGGGGGGAGGCAATCGATAAATATGGCGAATCCATGGCAGTCAGCCTAGATATCGCCAAGGCGTTCGATCGGGTCTGGCACAAAGCACTTCTCTCCAAACTTCCGGCATACGGTCTGCCCCTCCAGCTATGTAATTGGATTGCTGGCTTCCTGCATGAGCGTAGAATCCGCGTCCTTGCAGATGGATGCGCTTCGCGGTTCATGTCAGTGAATGCCGGTGTCCCACAGGGCTCCGTTCTATCGCCCACCCTCTTTCTTCTGCATATCAATGACATGCTGCCACTTGGTAATATTCATTGCTATGCAGATGACAGTACGGTCCATGGGCGATATTTCGGTCGGCCTGGTGCTGGTCGGACAGAAATCGGTGAGAGGCGTGAGAGTCTTGTCGTTGAACTGAATCGGGTTTTGGATCTCATTAGTAAATGGGGTTCCAATAACCTGGTTGAGTTTAATGCCGAGAAAACTCAGGTTTGCGCGTTTACAACAAAAATGTCCCCCTTCCTTCCCACTCCCAGTCTTCAGGGTGCTTCCCTCAGTATGCGTGATAGCCTGAATATGCTGGGTATGGGTATTCATTGCGACCTTAACCAGCGTTATTACATCGAGAGCCTCATCTCAACAGCCTCAAGAAAGCTCGGAGTCCTGAACAGGGTGCGCCGGTTCTTCACGCCGGACCAACTTTGTCTGCTTTATAAGACACAAGTTCGGGCCTGCGTGGAGTATTGCTCGCATCTCTGGGACGGCTCCGCACAGTATCTTCTTGAGGCTCTCGATAGGTTGCAGCGACGGGCTATCCGCATAATTGACGACGAAGAGGTCACCAAAAACCTGGAACCTCTTCAACTCCGTAGGGACATAGGCTCTCTAAGCGTATTTTACCGCCTTTACCATGGCGAGTGCTCTGAAGAACTGTTTTCCCTTATCCCACCCTCACCCTTCCGTCATAGAACCACACGTGCGGGCTTGCGATGTCATAGTTCCACGGTTGAGGAGATCTCTTCGCGTACCAAAAAGTTCGGCAACTCCTATCTTTGTCGTACCATTAAAAAGTGGAACGCCTTGCCTGCACATGTGTTCCCTCCTTCCTACAATATGGGATCCTTCAAACGAAGCGTGAAGAAGCATTTTGCGGGTCAGCATGGCAGCGTCAACTGACAGGATACGGGATGTAGTATATTGTCAGTTGCAGTTGCGATTTGGGCTCCTCTTTCGCTTACCATCAGGCAAAGAGGGGCCACTATGCTGAACTACTATAAAAAAAAAAAAAAAAAAAAAAAAAGATCAATGTAACAATCAGTATCTTCACCAAATTATTAGGTTTAGTTAGCGGACCCTGTCAATCCTAATGGATTAGGAAACGGGATAACGCCGGTAAGAACACCTGCATAACTATATACCTAAGGGCGAAATATTTTTCAACTACAAAATAAAGTTTGTATTTCAAGCCGATTTAAATGTATGTTAGAATAAAGCTTTCATAGTTCATTATTTTAATGTGAGTAGCTGTACAAGTTAATAGCATATTTTCGAGAATTGATTTTGAGGGAAAAGAGAGATAATTTTTGAAGATTTGATTTCCGTAACGGCGGAACTCATACACACAAACTTGTGTAAAACCCGCGTTACGCGAGTCGGGCTCGCACTTTGACAGCCTTCTCTTTGGCAAAAGCTCTGTTTATCGCTCTTCAGAATATAGTAACACAAATTAAACTTAACACGTTGTAAAAGAACTTCGGTAGACCTCGGAATAGGTTTACTTGCCCTGCCTACCGAATCTAAGAAAACAAACTCTTCATTTAAAATGTAACACCAGGATGATTTCATCTTTATTTAGCATAATAATCTATATATTTAATAGAGCATAACTAAATCTCTAATGATCGCCAGTACCATCTTTACCTCTGAAACGGAGTGGATTTTTAGATATCATCGACCATTTTTTTAAGAGGGGTAGGGCACATCAAAGCAGCCCGTCTGGGGAAGAAATCCACAGCCAAATAACAACTCCCTAAAAGGTTGTTGTGTTCCTGCGTATGAGTGAGGTCACCAGTAGCTCCCAAGGAGTTGCTGTGTAAGCAGCAGAGGAGGCATCGCGAGTGATAATATATCGCAAGCATTAATAGGCTACGGTACCCGCTTTACATCAGGTGGGCCGTATGCTTGTATACCTCCCGACATAGTATAAAAAAAATCACGTTTATCTACTCCGCTCAATTGTTTATTATTATTCTGAAGACGTCTAGACTGATTTTCGGCCACTTTGGCCTTTTATGAATACCTAGTAGTGTAAAAATATTCAACAGCACTTAAATAATTCAAATGATTGTCGTTTTCACGCATAAATCTCATAATTTATATAAACGACGATCAAATCAACCTCCTATTCATTTCCTGTTCTAGCATGATAGAACAATTCTTAGCCAATAGGGCTAACCATTATCCTATATCTGTTGCTCTAAATTCTTGAGATTTCAAATCAATCAACAATTGCTAAAAATGATAAAGATAGAACACAGAACATGATCAGCACATATATTTTACCACTCAAAAATTCAAGCCATCATAGCCAGTACTATTGCCGGTTTGAATGCCCTTACTTGTATACAGTGAAAAGTTGTAGCAATAATCGCTAACTCCGCACAGAGCCCAAAGCTTATACCCAAACTCGGCTGGTTTTCCTTTTATAAATTGTTTGATCCCATAATGACTAAAGTATTTGACGATTATTTCATCAACAGCTAAATGGGATAAAATATCCCAACCATTCAAAATTGTATATAAATATTAGCGATAAATGAGCGAATATTGAAAACTTTACCAGTAAAGTTAGAAAACGAGAAGAAATGAGTGACATAAAAGGCATTTTCTGTTGGTTTTACCATGTAGAAAGAATGGGGAAAAAGATATAGGAAACTCACCAACCATAAACAAATTAGCCGTCTGCGCAAATTGCTGAGCGCACTCTGCTAATTCTAATGAATTAGTTAATGGGATGACGCTAGGAAGAAGAAGATCTTTAGAGATCTCTAGAAATGGCGCTACGAGATGTTTAAGAAATTTAAGTAATTAATTTTACCATTGACAAGAACGTCAACATTTCTTTTAAATATTCACAAATCAGTTTATTAAGAAATTTAAAAAAACGTTTAAACTAATAAGTATACAGAATTAATGAATAAAATATTAAGTATAAAAACTAGTTGAGAATGCGCAAGCTTGCATTACCAGAGAAACACCTGGCTCGTCAATTATATAACAATTCCATTTTTTTTTTAATTTGTCGGCCATTTTGACCATGTTCCTTAAGAGATAGAAACGGTGTTCCTGAACATTCCTATTCTACTTTTTTATGCTGAATCCGAATCTGAAGTCTAAATTCAAATATTCGTTATAATTCAAACATAAAAAAGCGACAGACACACGCACACACAGACAAACATATAGGAACGGTGTTCCTGATAATTGATTATGTTATAGGTATTCTATTAATTAAAAAGTAGCTTTTATTAGTTCTGTGTATTTTAAAACCGTCGACTTTCCACCAGGACTCCGCACCTGGTCACAAGGCACGAACTACCCAAGCCTGGCTCGAAACCAACGTTCCAGACTTTATAAGAACTGAAGACTGGCCCTGGTCTAGCCCAGATCTGAAATATGATAATAGACTACAAATTATAGTCAGTTTTAGAGGGCATGGCCTGCTCGAAACGACACGCCGACATTGTGTCTCTTATGAAATCTCTGGAGCAAACAGTGTCTAAATTTCCCATGGAAACAGTGCATAAATCCATAGATTCGTGATCAGACAGATTAAAGGCCTGTATCAAAGCCAAAGGCCATTTCGAATAGAATCATTTTTTTTATTTGTTGTTGAGACTTCCATAAATATGTGCATTTAAGTTTTATTAAGATTACATTTTTTCATAACCAAATAAATGCATATTCATTTGTAACAGAACTGATGGCCGGACTAGGTAGTTAAGCATAAAAGAGTAACAATGTAATGAATTGATATATTATTATGGTATAAATATACACTTTTATACGCATACATTTCGTAACTACCATAACCGGAAAACGTAATCACCGACGACCCCTGAAAAATTGCTTATTCGAAAAGTAAAAATTATAACTAACTCAGAAAAGGAAGCGAGGGCTTGCCTTTTCCGCTACTCAGTTCACGCAACATGGCTGAACTTCCTGTGCTGAAAAATGATTTTGTTGGTAACACCGTGAGAGTTATTGAATATTTACTACTGTTTCTATTTGCATAAATTTTTATCTATTTTTTAAACTTTAACAAGCATTCATTTCTTTAATTTAAATATTTCATAATATTACGGGACTTTTGTGGTTGCTTTTGCGGGTCATAAAGAATAAATATGAAAATCTAAGAACTTGACATTTGGAAAGTCGGATAAAGGATAATAAATAATAGGAAACAATCGAAAATTTCTGGCGACTTTGTTCAGGAGAAATGTGTACCTACATAATGCTAAAACTATGTCAAGTAGTCACATGATGTAAGAATGTTTGCTAAAACTGTTTATTTGGTTGGGGTGTAAGTGATTCACTATTATCTTTAGAGTTACAGCCAACCTCATTTATACGCGGTGAACCTGCCTGCCATGCTTCGAAAAGCCTAAAAAACTAAGACCGCTGTCAAATAATAATTTTTAATAGGTTATTACATTCCTGAGATCGAGTGTGGATACTACTAAGCTCCTAAGGTGTTGCAGTATTAGCAGCTGGAGTGCACGAGTAATGCTTCTTGTATTTCAAGCGTTCATAGACGCTTGAAATACAAGAAGCATTACTATAGCTTTCATTAATAACTACTTCATATCAGGTTGGCCATATGCCTATTTGTCTTGCGACGTTGTATAAGTAAAATAAGAATGTTTATATGTGTGCTTTATGACGTTACTTTTTTTTAATATTCAACACTAAAATAAAAATTCTCGTAGAAGAATAAAGGAATTTGATAAGTAGTCTTCTTCTTCTTAGTGTTATCTCTTTTCCTAATCCATTAGGCTAGGCGGGGTTCGAAACCCGTGTGGTCATATATGACCGCGAAATGTATGGGAAAAGGTATATAACGGGTTCTGAAGGCTTACGCCTAACAATTTGGCGAACACACTCATTTTTATCGCCGCAAAATTTGTGGCGTAGCGCTTGCTGACCGTGTTCTTAATGACGTCGGTGTTAAGATAAGAAAAGGCGTGCTCCGTTGTTCGGACATAGGGAAAGAATGCAGGAAATGAAAGAATAACGAAATAGATATAATAATAATTCTTTATTATCTCTCCACAATATACTTTAATTGGAACTATATTTAATTATATTATAGTGCATAGTGTGGGAGACTGGTGCCTGTGATAGGGTAAAAAAAATAACCTGAGTTACAAGTCGACAGGCTCCCTCCCACCCCGCAACATAACCATTATGTACGTTCCAGACTTGTTATGTAATTAAAAGTAAACTTCAAACATGAATGTACGACTCGTATATGTTTCATTTGCAACTTGATCATTTTTCTTTATGCAGGCAAGTAGATATGATTATCAAAGTGTTTATGTTTAAGAATTTTATGTAAGAGAATTGTTAGTGATGTGATATACACTGCAAATGTGGAAGTATGTAGGTATCGAGGAAGACCAAGACTAGCCATGACCAAATTGGTCGTGTTTTATCAGAAGGCGACGTTATGAGTCCTAGAAACCGGCGAGCGTGCACGAAAAGAGTTATGAATCTTAAAGAAGCGAATGAAGTGTGTAGAGACGGCGTCTTATGGCGCTCGTTTCACTCTGCTTACCCCGCAAGGGATTTACCTTAAAGTTATAGATAGAAATAGAAATATATTTATTCCAACTTCATGTAATAATTTTACAATAAATTATGTACACATACACACAAGTGAAGTCAGAATTGACTCTCACTCAGGGTTCTATGCTCGGAACTCACAAAGAATTCCCAGCCCTGGTTTTCAAAGTTAGATAGATAGACTGATTTTTATATGGAACTTTTTATATGGACTGATTTTTATTTGTCACAAGTGTGACCCAGAGGGACAACCAGATCTTTCTTATGTCAGATCGCACGTCTTTCGGAATTATAATTTCGGTTCGTTATGATGTTTTTCTTCACCGCTGATCAAGTGATAAATACATAAATCCGAAAACACGAATTTAGTGGTACATACTTCAGGATTCGAACCGGGGACCAGTTGGCCAATAGGCCGGTTCCTTCCACTCCACTGGATTATCAATGCTCATTGAATTTGAGAAGAAGTATCTTATTCGAAATATATTAAATTCAAAAACAAACAACCAATGGTACCAAAATTAGCAGAAAATATCCCAATATATGAAAGTATGTCGATAAGAAACATGCAGTACTGTATTTCAATAGAGTCACTCGAGTAATATTACGTATTTCAGTCACGACGCAAAACCACAATGAAACCTGAATATGGTAAAGCGAGTCGACTACTCTGCCAAATAGGTCGTTTAGTATTTCAAGACTCGACATGTAGAAAACAGCACCCTTCTAGAACCTCATGCAATATGCAAATGAAATTTTTAAGCAGGTATTTGCAGCAACGCTTTCAGCCAGACCTCACCATTTAGAGTGCGAATACTTTTATATATTCCTTATATTTTGAAACCGTAATTTTTATACTTCACTGACTTGAAGATTTTAATAAAAAATTAAATTGGAAAGAGTGTACAAAATGTTTGTAGATCTACAAAATGTTTGAATCCTTTTACACACATATATTTACGGTGTCTATCATTTTCAGATTCACTGCAATGTTTTGTAATACAAATATTTCTGTCATATATCCATGCTAAGTCACTTGCCGGGTAGGCAGAGCGAACTGAGAGTGATATAACTGACTACCTTGTTTGACATATAGTCCTTTTCATGCATGCTCGCCAGTTTTTTAGCGCTCCCAACATCGCCTTCTGATAAATCATTATTTGGTTATTTTAGGTACTAAGCATTTTTGCTTTGTATATGTGTTTCGTCGTACTTTCATCCCGCGTTATTTCTACATATCCGATCCATCTGAACATGCCTTTTCTTATCTTAACAACGACACTCTCTAACGAAAACTCATTCTTACATCATTGTTGCGAACGCGCTCTGCAAGCGTTGCTAACAATGACGGTAATACCCAAAATCTCTACTTTTGGACAACGCCCGCATTTCGACCGCGAAACTGGTCTTCAATCTTAATGGTAATCCCATTCACTTGCAGACTTGCACACAATTATTTGGTGTACGTGGAGCTGCTTCCATAGTCGAGATTTGGGATGTGCTCCATCTCTCATAAGTGATTCTAATCGTACGATATGCAACTATGAATCCAGTTTATATGAAAATGGTTCACAATAGGCTCATTGCTGAAGGAAGGGCATCTGTCAACTTCATTTTGATGGTATTCGTTGTTACATGTTCACCCGTTTGTAATATGTGATCGGCTTAATAACATCAGACCGCACTGAAGCTGCGATTAAGGCTACACTGGTGAGGTGTTCATGAGGAGCGGATTTTATAGAAGATATGCTCATATGCGTCACTGTAGCGTCTTAAATTCGAATATTCTGTGATCCCTGATAATACCTCGTTATATCGTGAGACCTGACAGAATGAAACTGATCTACAATCTTCAGTACTACTTATTTGTTGTTTGTAAGAGAACTGCTTTCGAAGTGATGGAATTTCGTTTTGAGTAATACGAGTGCTAAGGGCTGGACTGGTCTTGATATCAGCGTTTACTCCTCTTTTGTCAAGGTATTTCATGCCATTAGGTAACCCCGCACCTAAGTGACTCAAAAAATCTTCATTCCGTTCAGGTCGCAGTACTGACAGTAATTTGATGGTGATGATTTTGGTACAGTGAAATATATTGAAGAAGTGCAGGGCTATAACTGTGTTTGGTATGGAGTAGAATGGGATGAGTCAGTGAGGGGAAAGCACGACGGTTCTGTGGATGAAGTCCAGTATTTCAAGACGTCGAAGCCAGGGGTTGACTCCTTCATTCGCCCCAACAATGTATCTCCATTTCGGACGTGCGCTGAAGCTATTAGAAAATACTCTAGCGATAGGGAGGCGAGTAATATCATGTTATTTGAAATACAATGCGTATAACAAGCTATAGAAGAAACTTTCTAATTATATGATTACCCTAAATACTTTACCGATTGTTAGACATACACTGACGACAGTTGACGACTTATTCCAACCTTGCCAACTTGTATGTTATAAATGCTATAACAAACTTAATTCTACGATTTTTGTAGTGCTAGGTAATGTAAATATAAGATGTACCTACCCATTATGAAAACAAAAAATTATATAAATGTGTCATGGCCAATACCCAGTGGCTGTACTCTAGCTGATAGACACGTCACAAGTTTGTATCATTCCACAAGCCAAGTGTGTGGTGTCATGAGTTTACACACGGAAGGCCATTTTTGTGCATTCTGTTTCGAGACAAAATCTTGAACTAGATAGTGCTTCTACAACAATTTCCCAACACTTCCAGAATTATATTGATAAATATATCTAACCAATAACTAATCAATGAGTAGCAAGTATTGAAAGAAGAATTACCACACGTCACTCCTATATGGGATCTAGGAGTTCACATTTCCTGTTATTTAACGTTACGTGCTAATGTAATATATTACATGATTACCTTCATTATAATATAATGGACATATTATGGGTAATTAGATAATTTTATGGATTAAGTCACGCGAACTATGAACTTAAGAGGGATTTTTTTATACAACTATAAATATAATATAAATATAAATATTGTCGGACAAATTACACAGCGCCATCTAGCCCCAAAGTAAGCGAAGCTTGTGTTATGGGTACTAAACAACTGATAAACATACGTAAATACATTTTTTTTTTTTTTGTAAATACATACTTATTATACATAGAAAATACCCAGACCAATACAAACAGACATGTTCATGCACACAAATGTTTGTACTGTGTGGGAATCGAACCCACGAGCGTTGGTGTCAAAGTAGTGAAACAACGCGTTTCACCACTGCGCCACCGAGCTCGTCAACTAGATTGCCAAACAAGCATGCGGCCCACATCAGATGGTAAGCGGAGAAATTACCGCAGAAATCACCCAGCCTATTGACGCTCGCAACACCACGGGGATGTTACTCGCGCGCTGCCTATTTTATGACCTGGATGTTTCGTCACAGTACCCAGTAATTTCTCTGCCATATCTCACCATTCAAATCGAAACACAGCTATATACTCGTACATATAGCTGCTTGGCGGTAGAAATAGGTGACACAGAGGTACCCAAGCAGACGACTTTTATATAAAGTCCCCCACTGGTAGGGATAGTCGAACTGAAGCAGGCTGAAAAGCAATGCATGTACTGGGGCAATTAAACACAATTTCAACGTGTAGAATAATAATAATATTTTTATTTTCCTTCATTATATAGGTACTTAATTTTATAATAATCAAATATAAAGAATCAGTATATGTTTGCGCAATATTTTAAACAATAAAAAATATATCTATTACCCATATACATATAACTTAAACCGGAGGAGTAAAAGCTGACTGCAAGCAGCGACATGAACCAGGACTGAGATGGTTTCCGCAGCTCGGACAAATACGAGTATATCAAAGTAAGTAGGTAGGTAGTACCTGTCACTCGGTTAATAGTAATTTTAAATGAGTTTGGTAACAAAGTTGACTTATTGAATCGTTCATTGGCGGAGTTCGTGAGCGCAGCACTGAATAAATTAATATTGAAATGACCAGCAAGAGTCTATTAATTCTGATAATATTAATACATTTATTCAGCGTATAATTTTATCTTCTCTTAGATATTTCTATGGTATTAACTAATACTTTGAACAAAATTGTATTATACACGTGGTATATGGAAGCTGGAAAACGGGCGTATGATCTAGCTAACAGTTTATCATCAACCAATTCCACTAGTCCATACACATTTTCAAAATCAGAAGCACTCATGCGACCCCGTAAACTGCCCTTTACGCATTTTCTAAAGTCATGCTGTAATCTTTTGGGAAAATCTCAGCAGGGAATTCGTTGCACAATCTACCGGATGCACACTACGCGACACAATGGGCGCTTAATGTGCAACTTCAGAGGGTTTTCTTTTGTTTTATTTTTTGTGGTCCTAGTATTTGCAGATTAATTCTCTACCGATAGCAAGTGATTTGATTGTAGAAAGAAACTCTGCGTTGATGCCCATAGTTGTCCAATAAGATGTAGTAGGTATGGTTGTAGATAGACAACTATACCTACTACGTCTTATTGGACAACTCTTTGAAATACACTCCGTTTGTCGGCATAAACTACAAAGATGGCCACGTCTCTTCATAGTATTAAAGCTTAATACTATATAAAAGCACATGTCGTGTCCGAAGCGAATCACTAGGTCCAAGCTGGTATCTCGATTCTCCCCGTTCTCTCTTGTGACTTGTACAGCATAAGTCTTTCCCCGCGCTAAAATACTGCATCGCTTTGTTGAGCACACCGAGTTTCTTGGATGCCAATTTAACTTTTTCCCCAGGTGATATCGTTAACTTAACTTCGGACACTACGGAGATAGGGACACTAAATATCCCAGTGTTCTTAGCGAAGGTAAAGGCATGTCTGGAATTGTTGAGTTGAAAAACCAAGAATGAAAACTATTAGAAGTAAGACGCAGTAGATTTTTTTTAGAAATTGTATAACGTGTCTGAATGGTCGCGAGAGCCCAATGTCTTATTAAGAAATTTTATCTTTTGTCTTTACATCAAACAGGCAAACTTGTATCTTCACGGTTAGAAATTATAGGAGGTTTAACCAGCCTTAGGTTGACACTTTACGTCAAAAATCCAAAGATTGTACATACCAATACTTCTGTTAGATATCTAACTTACATAATGAGAATTTTGGTTCTATTTTCAAAATAGTGGCAAAGAATCATTTTTCAAAACGCAAGAGTATAACTTTTCAAAGTGTCACAGTCTGACACAACATTGCAAAAAACCATCTAACCTGCCATTTGTCATTACTTTTGCTCATGACTAACGGAACGTTCACAAAACAAACAAAAGTTACGAGAAAAGTTGCACAAATAAACATTTCTCTTGGTTTTTATTAAGAATCAAACCTATCGAATGTTATATTTTTATTTGTTTTACTTACGACTGAAATTTATTACTAACAATTACTATAACCACTACCACAACTTCTGTATAGGCAGATCTTATGGCATATATATCGATGTAAGTCTCTGGCAAAGTTGTGAGATTTTCACGACGCTTTTCCTACATACTCGTATCTATAGTATTAACCATGAATAGTATTTATTTCTATACTGCAGACAGCACCATTGACGCTATTATAACTTCAAAGACTGAGTATGACATATTAATGTGTCTCAACCCGGAAGCAGAGGAATGCCAAGAACTACTTGAATCTAAAATCAATACGACGAGGTATCATCTAAATTACTAATCTTTAATTGTTGATATTAATTAGACTATTCAATTAGAGAGAACTTGGTCCAATTTATTCCCACCGAAACACAAATCAGTGCATACTCGTACACCGCTAAAGAAGGTTTCGAGGTTTACCGAGGTTACCAGTAAGTAATACGTGAGCTGTACTACCAGGGGGTCGAGCTGGTCATCGCATCAAACAAAAACTCAATATAATCACTCAATATGAGTGTGCTCAATAATATATAATGATAACACCGATAACTGCCTTTGGTAAACTACTCATTACAAAAAAAAATCCATTATAAGAATTTATTTATAAAAGAAAATACTATAGGAATTGTACAAAAAATTCTAACATATCAACGGGCAGAATGGCAGTAATCCGTTCAAAGAAAAAAACACAAGTGCAAGCCGGAACCGGTAACACTTTTACAAGAGTTCGTGAAGCGTTAGTTAAAAACTGAAAACGTCGGCAAGTTGCAAGCAAAGGAGGCTCCAGCCAGGCTAAGTGAGCCACTGAAGCGGCGCCCTTTGAAGCTCTAATTTAAAAACTTCATTCTACAAACAAGACTGGCAGAGACTCCAACATTCTCATTACAATGTGCTCATTCATTTGTACAAGCATTTGCATTAAACGTAAGTTAGTAGATTCTGTGAGGATTGTCAAGTTTATTTTCTTATGATCAAAGAAAAAAGAAATATGATTATCAGATATATAGTGGTGAATTAAAAAAAAACAATTATCTTTTTAGATTCCTAAGTTCTTGCGACAAAGGCTCTCTTTTTGCTTCCAAATTAATCGATGTTACGTGTAAAATATTTGACTTAATACTAAAACAATAATAATATTTGGGCCGGTTTACCTTATCTACTCGTTATAAGGTATCGAGGTGGAAAGAAACAGAAAAGAGGTGTTAACCCGATAGAAGGCGATTTTATTCATTAATATAGCCATTTTTAATGTGGAACCGGTGACATAAAACTTTCCCGAGTGAGAAAGTACCTCCACCTCACAAAAGACAACATTTTAGTTGCAGCCAAACAACTATTTGGAAGGTTGTTGTATTCCTGTGAATGAGTGTAAACACACACATAAACACCAGTACGGTCCTAAAGAGATACTGCTATGATATCTGCTAGCAGCATGGTAGCCAACGCACGAACGACACTTCCTATATTGCTAGCGTTCATGAGCTACGGTAACCACTTCACATCATCTTCATATTCTTTTTTGTGTTGTGGCGTTGTATAAAATCAATCGCAAAAAATGTGTACCTACATATCAACTATCGTAGCCATATATGAGCATTAATTACTTTCACTATTTGAAACTTATTATATAGGTACTAAAAGTTTTATATATAAATGTGGCTTTTCAATTTCGGATAATGCGTCCTTTACAGGTATATATTTTTTTCGTTTCAGACTTTTCCTTTATACCGGTAGGTATCAATTTCGTAAGTTAATTCCGATGAACGCCCCGTGGCACGGTAAACCGCGTTTGGCATAAAACTAAACAGAGCTTTCAACGTTGCGTGCTCAAACACATTTTACGGTTCAGAAGGATATTTTTCAGTAGATACTCGTACGCGGTCGTTTCGGCGACACGTTAATAACTAGACATAGACAATACAAGTAGACTCGTGTTCACCATTTAAGGTTCTGTCTCTCCAAAGTGATAGGACAATTTCAGAAATGACGTAATCTTAATAAATTGTATCAATAATTGATATTTTTCACAGTAATCGATAACAATTTAGAATGAAAAATCTATATACAAAGTACAACCTAATATGAACTACTGAAGCCTAAAATCAAAACGCTCAAACTAACAAGTATACAGGTTTAATGAATAAGAAATGGAATTAGTTGAATTTATTATCCTTCAGTATTTAAGTAGCTTTATTTTTATATACCTATATTTTTTTAAATATCTTTTCAAAACCCTTTATTTTGATGGCACTCAATAGATTTGGAAGATTTTCAGTCTGCACAGTACAAGGTACATAATTTTCCTAATTCTTTTCATTGTCATATAGCCCATGTTACACGATATAACATAAGGAGATTCCTAGATCTAAATCGATTAAAGGGTTTAGCAGTTATGGCGGAATAAAAAACTCACAGACAAAATCTGAATACTTTACACCCTTTTTGAGCAATCATGTATACAATCATCATATTGCACTAATTTTGACAGACTAAAAGAAATGAGAAATAAAATCATTAGAAATGAGAAATAAAATCAGAGTTTATGCAGTTTTAGATAGAATAACATGTCAGGAGTACACTAGTAGTAGTTAGACGTATGAAACTTTGTGTAGAGGCTGGTGGAGAGTACTTTGGAAAAAGTTATGTTTTGTTTAAAAATATACATATATATATAGATAGATATAGGGCAACGCCCTAGAAAGGGTTGTCGCTTCCCGCCTCGCTCAGCACTTGGAGGATGGCCCGGGACCGGGCCTCTCAGAGGCCCAGTTCGGGTTCCGGGCCAGACGGTCGACCGTCGACGCCATAAGGCGCCTAAGGTCGGTGACGGAGGATGCGGAGCACGAGGGTAAGGTGGTGGTGGCGGTGTCGCTGGACATCGCCAATGCCTTCAACAGCCTCCCTAACAGTACCATCCTTTAGGCCCTCCAATACTTTGGGGTGCCTCCGTACTTGGGGAGACTGTTGAAGGCATACTTAGAGGACAGGGAGGTGTGCTACGAGGACGCGAGGAGCCATGTGGTCAGGAGGTCTGTCGAGTGCGGTGTCCCACAGGGGTCCATTCTGGGCCCCATCCTGGGGGACCTCGCATACAACTGGGTCTTGCGGGGCCGTCTCGTATATAGATTGATTGTTTTATCTACGACATTAACGCTAGAACGTCTGAAAAATACATACAGCATTTATTGACAAACATTTTCTATACCATAAAGATATTAGTATTTATCGGCACATTGAAAGATTTAACGATTAATGCATGAGCACGATTCAATTCATAACGATGACTTTTCATTACACAACGCCGCGGGAATAATGCTTCGTTTGTTTAACCAATACTTTTATTTGTTTTGGTGCTTCGTGTAGTAGGTACCAATTCAAAATTGTTGAATTTATTTTTCATTTTGTCAGTTGTTATTAGCTTTAAATCTTAGAGAAAGTTATTGTAATTGCTTCAAAATTCATCCATATCGGTTGAGGGTTGTTTTGTAATAAATAACTAAGTCAAAAAACATAATTTATTATCTCAATTTCCTTCCGTATTGTGCTGAATAAATTGAGCTGTTATTTTACAGTGATATCTCGACATCACTTAGCCCCAATTAGACATTTAGATTAATCGTAGCAATAGCTTTTTTGTCGTAGTAAAACTATTAAACTTAAAAATAAGTTTTAAATCTCTTGCAATCACTCAGTACCTTGTGAATAGACAAAGTACCGTATCTTGCAAACCGAATCTATTGTAATAAATTCTGTTCCGTTACCTCCCTTTTTACATTGCTCGATTGTGAATACCTATTTCCTTATTTGTAAGAAGAAAACAAACATACAAGCATACGACCCACCTGATGTAAAAAGGTTACCGTAGCCTATAAACGCTTGTAATACATTAAGTATCATTCGCGCGATGCCTCCTCTGCTGCTAATACAGCAATACCTTAGGAACTTACAGGAGACCTCACTCACACGCAGGAACACAACAACCATCTACAGAGTTGTTATTTGGCTGTGGTTTGAGTGAGTTGGTGGGTACTTCCCCAGACGGGCTACTTTGATACTCGTGAAAGGTAAGTAAGGCCCTCTTCTCTTAGATTGTTTTATTGTCTCATGTAACGCACCAGTTACGCCCCAGGTAACGTAGGTGTACACTATGATTATTTTGTACGATCAGGCAAGCCGTACACTTATTTGTATAATAAAATAATATTTGTATAAAAATTGATAGGAAAATGTTACCGTAGCCAGTGATCTGAATTCCTCCAACCAGATTCCTGTAACCCGCTCGCAGCATCGCAACTACAATTCGGAATGTTATAAATGGAATGCGATCTTTTGTAACGTAGCTCATGTTTAATAGTCTGATTCCTGGTAAATATAGCTGAGTCCTACTCTTCGTGCCTCAGAACTTATTTCGCTAATCAGCGGGGTATACCACAAGCCGAGATTGTCGTAGGCTCTTAAGAGCTAAGGCTAACCTCAAGAATTATTACACTCATACTAGCACTTATTCGCGATATGAGACATCGATTTTCATATCTATATAAACGAAACGGCTGGATCGATTTTGAAATTTCTTTTTCGATTTTATATTTGGCAGATAACAGATGTTGTAAAGAGTATCTTAGGCTAATTATATTAGAGTTCCGCGGGAAAAAATAAAACCCATGATATTGTGAATGAGTCGCGGGAGGGGGGCTAGTTTATAATTATGCACACACAACGACAAGTCATGTTAGACACTCGCAGCACCATTTTTACCCTTACTGCATGCGCAATAAAAACGGTACAAAGGTCAAAAAGTCTTGTTTGAGATGTCGCTGTGTGTACGGACGAGTATTTCGTCTATAAGTATAAAGGACTATGTGATCTACTGAACAAAAATCTAAATATGTCGGTTAACCTATACCTATAACACTAATAGAGATATAGGTGTTGCAAGAGAGACGATGATCAGCATATCCTGCCACTGGAGAGCGCCCGCCGCCGTCGTTCCAAACTTTGTATTGGTTTAACCTTTGCGCCCGGGTTGTTTGTTTAGACATGACCGTGGAAAATTTAATACTCCCCACGCCTGTTAATTAAATGTTACAAGTAAATGTTTTGATTATGTACGTAATTTTAATTTGTTACATTAAACTGTAGAAAATGGAGGGTAATAAAATGCTTTTAGTATGTTTTTATTGCTGTCGGGATACCTAAGTACATTTTCCACATTCGTCTAATTTCGCATTCGTTTCATTTGTGAAGTTATACTTCCTTTGGTGCGTTAGGGAAACATGATGAGAATAAATGTTTACGACAAAGATATCTGAAATCGTCACTACAGAATTGGTCGCACACCGTCATCCAAAATTGACACTACGAATAGGGTTGGTAAACGTTTTTCAAATTTTGTTCGTGACTATATTCAAGTTATTCAAATACTTATTTGTGACTGTACAATACGTGTTTTATATGGGTACAGATACAATAATATTTATATTTTAGTGTGTGTCTTTAAATTGTATACGGTGTTGAAAGATATATTGATAATTTATTATATTATCGTTTTGTTTACAGACATAGAATACTGGCACACGGGATGAAATTATTAGAGTTAATTATCTTTTGTTACACGAAAGAACTAAATTTCTTTCGTGCGTACATAAATACGCATTAATAATAATCATAGATTGCCCACTACGTAATTACGCTGTACTTATCCCAACTTCGAGTGGCAAACAACCATAGGGCCTGCCTAATGTTACCAGCGTCGCGATTTACCGAAGTAATACAAATTCAGTACGTTCCTTTGTCGAACCATATTATGATACTGTAACATTGACAGCCATTATATGATACTGTATAGAGTCAATTGCAAACAGTATTTTACTGTGCTGTTATAACAATTCTGAGGTTAAATTGAATTTTATTAAAGTACCCACCCTATTTATAAAACAAGCTAGCTGATGTTATACAAATAGATTAAACTTGGTCATGCATTTGTCAGTTACATGGTATTAGAAAGGGAGGCAACTAGAACGAACACGAGGATTGTGGTTGGTAATGTAGTGTTGGAGGAAGTGGATAAGATTGTATATCTTGAAAGCGCTTTAAGCAGGGATGGATGGTACACTGCTGATATGGGGAGACGATTGAATCAAGGAACAGCGTGAAGGGGGCGTTGGATAAACTTCTAGACACCGAAAATTAAGTCAGACGGCACAGCTCGCTGTACCTACACAACGTGGTGCTAATCCCAACGCTAACTAATGGAAGTGGAAGTTGGATTTTGACAGAGAGAATAAAGGTCGTGTTGTATCAGAAGGTGAGAAAACATTACTTTTATTCTACTTTCACCACGTCTTATAGCACTCAGTTCTCTCTACATATCCCGCAAGGGGCCTGTCGTGAAGATTTACATACATTATATCTATACAAATAAACAAAGTTAAAGTGTCCGTTTGTAATGTAAAAATAACACCTTTTAATAAATTATATGAATATACATTATGCTTATAACAAAAATCCATTTTATAAACTATTATCTTTCTATCTGTCTGTTTGTTCCGCCTAATTTCTAAAACAGTTATTGGTAGGATTGTCACTGGTAGATAGCTCATGTTATAAGGAGTAACTTAGGCTAATTTTATTTTCGAAATAGAATCAACATTCCGCTGGACAGAAATAAAACTACATAAAATTGGTTCAATTCCACGCGGACGAAGTCGCAGGGGGGCCGCTAGTTTTTCGTATATACATAAGGTTCTTCAAAAAAATGGCGTGAAGAGGTTCTTACAGGGCTGGCAACGTAACATGAAATCCCTAATGTTTCAAGTATTCATAAACTACGGTAACCGTTTATCATCAGACAAACTTATTTACCACTTTAAAATTATGAAAAATACAATCAATTTGAAAGACAAATCAATAATAAGTTTCTCGTTCCTAAGATAAAAGAAAATCAACATAATACGCTTTGAAAATACGTACTAAACTTAATTTATTTTGTTATCGGATTCAATCGCGCTTTGCTTTCCCAAGTAGGAAGGAAAGTTGTCAAAGTTATAACAAGATAGTATCGAACCCACTCCCCGACGCACATTACCGTCGCGACTACTGTATCACTGCTATATTGCACATGCTCCACTTTGAAAAACTTTCAATATTAGATCTAGAAGGAAGTATTTTAAAATACAATTTTTTACGTGCTCGGTTGCGCAGTGGTTAGTAACGCTACTTTGGCACCAACAGTGGTGGGACCTATTCCCACACAGGACAAACATTTGTGTGCATGAACATGTCTGTTTGTCTTGCTTTGGGTGATTTTAAGAGAGGTAGGGCGCATCAAAGTAGCCCGTTTGGGGAAGTACCTCCACCACAGAAAACCGCATCCAAATAACAACTCGCTTGAGGGTCACTGCGTGTGAGTGAGGTCACCAGTAAGTTCCTAAGGAGTTGCTGTGTTTACAGCAGAGGTGGCATCATATGAATGTCTTCACGCCAGATTGCCTTCGCCCTTGCTTGGTTCCTACGTCCTTCAACATTAGCATTGTGTATCTGTTTCGTCATTCTTTCTCTTCATGTTTTCCTTCAAAGTATCCGAACAAACGGAGTATGCCTTTTCTTATCTTTGCACAGACAAAACGCAATCATTACGCCACAAATTTTGCGCAATGCTCGCATCGCGACCGTACTTATTACTTTGATACTGTCTATGCTGTACCCAGCGGTCACTTTCATGAGTTAGCGTTGAAATTAGCACCGTATTGTGAAAGCTAACTGTGCATTCTGGCTTAGATTTCGGCTGCCTAGAAATTTACCTAACTCTCCATTCACACAGTTTCCTACTCTCAGTCCTCTCTCTATATCAACGGTGTACCGTCCATCCCTGCTAAAAGCGCTTTCAAGATATAGAATCTCATCCATATGTGAAGTAATGACCATAACCATTAAAATATGTCAACAATGCCCAAGACCGACGGTTTAAAATGCCCTCCGAGTACGGAGAAACTTGAGATTATATGACTGTTCACAAGATATAGCCCTGTGACAAACATACTGACAGATAGACAGCGGAGCCTTAGCAATAGAGTTCCGTTGGCATCCATTAGGCATAAAACCGTAAGAAAGACATGTTATGTCGTTTTTTTTTCCTCTACCCTAAGATAATCTACAAGACGTTACTATGCGATAAAACCGCCTTATGTACTTTAATGTTAAGTTGTTTTCATGTATTTTATTATTTTATGAGGTGCAATAAAGAATATTGTGTTGTGTGTGTATATGTTATCGCGTCCACACACTAAATGGATTGTTACCACGTCGCAAATTGAGCGTTCTTTGTAAAACAACAACCTTCACCCTCGGCGACTTATCGATTGATGCCTATTTAGTTTACGTTTCATTGTAAATGCAAGGGACGACGATTGCGGCCGATCTATTTTTGCACCATTGTGTTTTTGATTTTCATTGATTTGTGACTATGACTTGAAAGTAAATGCAATTTTTATTCAGAAAACTTTCAATTAGGAGAAAGTTCTTCTGTGTGTAAGTGGTAGACTACATAATCATAGAGCATTGATAGGCTAGTGGATAAAGAACCAGGCATTTATCCGACTAGTTCTTGGTTCGAATTCTTGTGTGAACATATATATATCACTCAATTCGGGTTTTCGGGTATATGTACATATACGGCGGTTAAGGAAAACATCTAGAGGAAACCGCCGCACATTCAAGATATTATATTTTGAATTATGACCTAGGAAAGGGAAAACCAGACTTTTCTTAGATCTGACATCTGAATTCTATCCTCCCTCTAGGAAAATCAGACTGTTTGAGACCTGACGGCAGTCACTCCATGTCAGAATCAGTCAAGTCAGCATCTTTACTTTACCCACCAAATCTAATGAAGTAAGAATGGCTAAGAACGCATGTTTCATAAATAAATAACAACAATTATTAAGAGAGGTAGGGTGCATCAAAGCGTCCAGTCTGGGGAAGTACCTCCACCTCACAGAAAATCGCAACCAAATAACAACTCCTTAGAGGGTTGTTGTGTTCCTGCGTATAAGTGAGGTCACCACTAAGCTCCTAAGGAGTTGCTGTGTGAGCAGCAGGGGAGACATCGCGCGAGTGATACTTAGTATGTTACAAGCGTTAATAGACTATGGTACCCGCTTTACATCGGGTAAAAAAAAATATCACTTTTCTGTCGACGTCTAAGTTATTGCTTATATAAGTTTTAAGTGACAACAGAACACAATAATAATGAATTAGATGTTGAAAATCAACAATTGTTTAATAAAACTGCTCTAAAGCAAATTCACATGTAGCACAAAACACAACGTATACTATAGATTCCCGTCGATAATTTCCTTTTTAAAATTCAGGAGGATTGTTCTTTGTCTCGTGGAAAATCAAAGAGGTACTTTAAAAGCCTTGCTCCGAAGCAAAGTTTATTCCCCTCTCTTAACGTTTTTTTAATGACGAAGCTCGTGACTGTTTATACCTGAATATTATAACTTTGCGAGTTCATTTACATTGGAAGCGATTCAAAAAGCGCAGACTACATAATTATTCATGTATAGTTACTTTTCAATAGGTAAATTAATCAGCAACCTGTCAAATTTTGACAGCGAAATAGAGTGGTAACTAACTGTTGAATTATTTAGTAGTAAAAGATATGGAATTAATTCGAGTATGTAATAGCTCTCGGACTCTTAAATTGTGGGATGAACTCCCAGCCAATGTTTGCCCACTCTATATATGTATATAAAAATGAATCGCCGTTCGGTAGTAGTAGTAGATTTGAATATTTATTTTTTTCTTTTATTCGTAGTAATACAGGGGTGGCTTAAAAAGAAAATAATAGGGAAAATCATAAAGGAATCCATTTTATAAGAAATGTATTTTTATATGAAAAATGACGGTACACATCACAATTGTTTATTTTGATCTGTCATCAGTCAGTATATATATTTTAGTTTTACTTTTATTCTTTGTAGCGAGTACACGCTTTACCGCTTTACTTTTATTGTTTTCAATGACGAGGAGAAAACGAGCTGATATAAATCGTCGAAGTCAATCAAATGTGCGACGAGCTTCCTTACGCGGTAGCCGCGCTGATGACCAGGCACGCGGCATATAATGAGGATTGTTGTATTAATGTCCGGATTAGGTTCGAGAGTTACGACAATGAAACGGATAGGCTTAGAATGCAACTAGTTCGTGCACATCAAACACAACAACAGCGAACACGACAAAATGAACATGACCGATTCCTGATGATGTATAGCTGATGTATGCATGTGTAGTGGACATTACAGATAGCAGTTGATTATTAAATTGTTTGTTATGTTTGTATATACGGCATGTTAAGTAACCACTGTCGCTCTCACCGCTTTCATTGGCGGGCACGTGTATGTCCACATTTGCTTACAAGAAAATTTAATGAGGCAAAACAACTAGAAATATTTATGTAATCTGGATGTTTTTACATCGCATAAACATTTTTCACGTCGAAAACCTTCTATGAAGACTTGCTTCATTCCACATATTCCCGCACATAATTTTGAGTGTCTCGCCTAATGCCTTGGATATCTAGCTATGCTCCTACGCCACGCACGTACACTCTGATGTGTGACTGATGTGTGCATGTGTAGTGAGCATTGCAGATGGCAATTGAGTATTAAATTGTTTGTTTTGTTTTATTCTCTTCATAGAATTGAACATAAAACATTACTTTTGTGGATAACGGTGCTGGTTGTACGATCACTTTATATGTTTCTTTGCATGACTTTAAAATTTAAGCCTTATTATACAATTGTTTGTTTTCCTCAATAAATAAAATAATAAAAATAATAATAATACTTTCAGGAAAGTCAGAAAAGACCTTCCGCCCGGCTAGTCAGCCATTGCGACTCCGAACTACGTAGTAACTAGATAACTCGTACCTACCATCTGTGCATACGCCTACAACTGCCTTGTTGTACGCGGTTTAGGCATACACCCACGCTTTATCCGTCATTGTGGCTGCGTTGATCGTCTCTTTCACGCCTCTTTTTCTTTTCCATCCAACTCCTCTTCTTCCCTTATAATTCCTTTTTAACAACATGATAGCACAACATACATACAGAGGATCTACAGCGGTATCTCTCTCTCCCATCACTAACAAACTTTTTGAGGTGGAGTTCGCTAACATCCACGGGACTCCATTATAACCTCTATGCTGTTCTTCATCATCTCGAGACGACTAAACCCGCGTTACTCTTCCTCCCAGAGACGCAAATATGCCGCCCCATTGACACATCATACTGACACTACGCCGGCTATGTGCTGGAAGAATCTTTCCGTCCCAAAGCCGGTGAATGCTTGATGGCTAGGGCGGATGTATGCTGTCGCCGCCTGCGCTGTCTTGAAGACCCTTCTCTGTCCACCCTCTGGGTGCTCGTAAACCTGGGCTCTATAAACCGCATTTACGTGTGCCTTTATCGTTTCCTTTCTGGATACTGAGACGCCTCGACTCTTTGAACACCGGTTGATGAAGCACAGGAGCGGTTCCTTTTGGGAGGCTTTAATGCCCACAATGGAGACCCGTTCAGTTCCTTCTGAACTGACCACACAGGGAGAGCCGCGCAAGTCTTCACTCTCAGACCTGACACAACTGGTAAACCAGCCCACTAGAATGCCCGATATTCTTGGTCAGGCGCCCTCGTTACTAGACTTACTGTTGACGAGTAACCCGGTCGGATATGAGGTACGAGTGCGTGCTCCACTTGGTTCATCTAATCATTGTTTAGTCTGTGCCATAGTACCTCTAGCAGCTCAGACGCCATCACCCGAAATGAAGAGACGGCTCTGGCATTACTCTTAGGCAGATTGGGATGCGAGATTATTTCGCTTCTGTTCTATGGATCCAACAATCCGAAATTGCTGATTATGGGACAACGATGCCAGACATACACAATAGGCCACGTGATGTTCATGCAGCGCTGCAATCGTTCGATGTGCGAAAGGTTAGTGGCCCCGACGGTATCCCGGCCGTGGTACTCAAGAAATGTCAGGAACACCGTTCCTATATGAATTCTATATGTTTGTCTGTGCGATTGTCTGTCGTTTTTTTTTTCGAATATTCGAATTGTGACTTCAGATTCGGATTCAGCATAGAAAAGTAGAATAGGAATGTTCAGGAACATCGTTCCTATCTCTTAAGGATATATAATTGACGAGCCAGGTGTTCCTCTGGCAATGCAAGCTTGCGCATTCTCAACTGGTTTGTAATAAAATTTCAAAATATATCGAATTTCTTATCCTACCAGATACAAACAGTACAAAGAAAGAGATTTTACTGCAACTTTTTACATATAAAATACGAAAAAACTTTTTCTCCGACCTACTATTTTATAATGATTAACGAAATGTCAATTTTTATTATTTACATTTAAATATTCGTTCGAAAAATCCTGATTTTTCTTTACTATTTGCATTCGGGACGCAAACAGGCAAAACGACGAATATTAACACTTTACATAAATCATTATGTGAAATGTACCGTAACAACCGGAGTTGTTATTAGACAAAGGAAGGACAGACGGCTGACAGACGGACGGACAGTGTAAGCTACAAACTAATAAATCACGGTTCTCCATAGGTTATTTTATTGGTGTTAGCTTGGTCCCGTTGGCACTTTAGGGCGCTGAACTCTAAAAGTGAGTTAAAATTCAAACACGTAACTTGTAACATCGACTCGCTTTCAAGTGTGAATTTCTACAGGGACATAAAATCTAGGACGTGATAGCTAGTTTGTCTACAGCACGTTTCATTTCTAGTACACTGCAGTGGGACTAGTGGGGGCAGCATAAGTGATACCCAGTAGCTGACTGGAAGATTTTGCTGTTTTTGTGAAGGAACTTTTGTTCACCAAAGATTTGTAAAATTTGTTGTTGACAGTTAAGATTTATTTTTTGATATATGTTTATGTATATAGCAGAGATCTATAGATATAAAATATGATTTTTTGTTGTGCCATATGTGAAATCTGCAGAAATAATAATAACGACTTTGTCTTTTTCTGAGATGTATGTGACTTGGCATACCTTACCTTATAGACCTTCTTTTGAGTCAAATCCAACCTCACCTGCGCATAGTGCACCTTGTTAACAAACGAGGCTCTGACGAAAAGAGAATGACCCCGCCCCACCGGAAAGTACTTCAACCTTTTTTGACGAGCTCGGTGGCGCAGTGTTTGAAATGCATTGTTACGTTACTCTGACACCAACGCTCGTGGGTTCGATTCCCACGCCGCTTTACGCTTTCAGGCGGAACGTATACTTCTCGACGTTGTATATAAAAAACGATGTTTTTTTTCCTTTTTACTCGCAGCAGCCACGGCCACGGAGACGGTATAAGCGTTTAGGGTAAGAGGTGTGTGTGTATGTCTGTTACCATTATTACATAACGTAGGACATAGCAGTTAAAAACTGCTGTGTCCTACGTTTATTTGGCACAATCTAGTTTGCTGGTTCTTAACCAACTAACGACATTATTAATTACAATTAATTATCTAAAAGTTTTAATACACGAAAACATAGAGATTTCGTCACAGCGCTGAAATAACTATTTTTTTTTTACTTTTATTACAAATACTTAGTAAGCGTTTATCAAATCTTCAAATTCTAATTGTTAATGTCTTATCAGGGTGGTCTTAATAAAAACCAGCGAGTATGCATGAAAAATGTTATGATCATCTAAGAATCGAATATGAAAGAAACACTTTACTTTATCTACCACCTCCTCTAGAAAGCCATATGTGGGGAACTGGAAAATAGGATCAAAGTAATAGCTATATACAAGACAAGAATTTTTAATCACGATGTTATTTCCTCGAGCCTAGCCTTTCACGACTTGCTCTAACAAAACATCGCGCTGGCTATAGTGAAGTTCAAATATAAGCCAAGAACTTGTCGAAAACTTCGCTTAGGCTTCTTCAGTGCTTGCCAGCTTCGGTGGATGTGGAGGCACAGGAAACCCCAGGATAGTAAGCGAAATGATATTAATCCTTCAGGGAGTTGTTTTTTCACTGTGGTCTTTAATGAGATAGAAGTACTTCCACGATCGGGCTGCTTCGATGCGTCCTAATTCTCTTTCGCCAAATTCATGCTTTTGACTCTGAAGATGACAGTTATCCACGTAAACCTTAAGATAAGGTACCTTTGTCAATAAAAATATCGTTGAGAAATAGAAAACATAATCATTAAGCCTCCCGTAAAACTCATCCGGCGAGCTAATTAGTATTGTAAGGATGACAGTTCTTTTTTTTGTTTTTCGACCCATGTTTTGTGGCTAAAATGATGAGCTTTAAGCTCCAAGCCACGTCTTCCAAAACTAAATGTTTTAGTCATTTAGTTATACTTATATACCAAAGACCCTGTATATTTTGAAGTAAATTAGCATATTATATTCATTTATGTATAAGCAGGCACTTAATAAATAGAAATGTAAAGAAAAGATCAGAGTATTTTTCGGTTGCTTCGATAAGTATTCTACATGCATGTAATGTATAAAAATAAGGCCGGTAATAGATACTCATAAGCAAAGTCATCAAGCTGTGACAGCAAAAGAGTCGGCGATGACCCGCACTATCATTCTCGATTATCACTAACCCTCTAAAGGCGGGCGCCTTTTGTGAGCCTTGCGCTCGCAACCGACTCAATCACGATAATGTAATATCGATTTAGCTGATGTCCTTCTGTGCCCGATCCAACTTTTCACTGCACTATTTTTCGTCCCTCTTCCTCTCTTTCACGACAATTAGGTAATTAATGCTTAAAAAAACTATAATTGGAACTTTAGCATAATTCAGGTATTATTTTGTGGAAGTCACATATATAGACTTGATTACGCACTCAGGGCTGAATGTGAATTGTTCCTTGGGCTTGCATTTCAGGAACTTAAGAAGATTGCTCGCTACTATTATTATTATTATGAGAAAAATTGTAGAAAGCTACTACAGAATTATCAGGAAGGCCACGCGCTCTTAATCCTTATTGTATAACAATTCTTAGAAATATGTTCGTGTAGATGAGTCGCGCATTATTAACCACCCAGGTAGCAAAACATACTATAAATAAATATTATCAATAGATACTCCCATATGCATATAATACCTGCTAACCGATAAATGAGCGATATTGACTGCAACCCAGTCTCTGCACTTATGCAATCAATATCGTACGACATTTTACAATTGCAAATACACCAATTGTAAATTACGCAACGTAGATATGTGTTTGAGTCAATTTTGTGTCTCTACAATACGACCTTACAGCAATTTCCATTAGCTACTCGTGAGACATTCGAATTAGAAGTAATTAGTTATGAATGAACCCATTAGTACATAAGCGTAGACAATCAGTAACGAGAGCGTTAATGTTTATTCACATTTTATACGCGTCCATTACATAAATTATGCATATAAAACCACTCTTTGTCCGCCTACAACTTTTATTTTTAAAGCTATTAACCTGAAAATACAGTCAATCATTATTTCAGTCATAGAAAACATAAATATTGTTGTAACTACCATAAAAATAGTTTTTGTGCTGTTTGATTCAATTGACTTCATACGATCTTCCCCAAATCGTCGTTTTATTTGGTGGATGGTCATTTTATGCTATGTACTCAAATCCGTAGTCGCCATTTGAGAACGCCTCTGTCCCAACCGTTGTCGGTTCTGGGAGTTACGTGCCTGCTCCTTAGTTATTATATTAGTGAGATACAAGCAATAAGTTACCAACCGCTTAAATTGTTTTATTTTTTATACAACTTTGAGAGACAAACAAGCATTCGACCCACCTGAAGTACTGTGGCTTATGAACACTATCAATATAAATAATTCCATATCTCCAGCAATAATATCCTCGTGGTAAATGTTATTTGGCCGCGATCTTTTGTGAGGTGTGTGTGAGAATTTCCTCTGGCACTTCCCCAGATAGGACTTTGATGTGCTCAGATTTTTTTTTTCATTTTTTGACAATATTACTAATACTATAGTTTTCAAGGTCGTAAACTTAAAACGCGACCATTCAATCCAACCAACCCGTCGCAAATTCGACGAACAATACCGAAATTGAACGTAATCGCATTGAACTGTGAATATTGAAGCCCCTTTTAAACTTTCATTTGGCTCACTGATTAATTTATTTTAATTAGCGTATAAATAAACATGTTTCAAATCTAACCTAATTACTTCTTTATATCATTTTTTTTAAAACGTGCTGTGCAATTTTTCCTATTTCCCCACATACTAGCATATGAAATGTATACTGGAACATCGTTCATATGTTAGAATGCGGAGAAATATGCGTGGAGTGCTATTACGTAGCTGTCGAGATTATCTCGTTATTTTAATGAAAATTTACATACTAATGGGTTATCGTAGCAAGTGTTACGCGGTCTCATTACCTAAACATGATAGTATAAGTAATCGGCATTCCGAGTTTATATTTGATTTGTTACTTGCTACAAATGCTTTACATCAGGTGGGCCGTATGCTTGAATGACACCCGACGTTGTATATACAAAATCCTGTGTGCCATTCCCTTTTGGAGTTAGAGATGTTATATAGTAGACCACAAATTTTCTACACACATGAATATATATATAATTCTGTCTCTCGACGTAGTATAAAAAAATGATGATTCTGAAATCTATGGTACCGGAGTCAATGTCTTTAATATAATTTCCCATAGTTTTAAAACATAACAGTCCGTGATGCGCGGCAGTCGAGCTTCGTTTGACTAGCCTCTTTTTCTGGTTATTGATGTCATTGTATCATATGTATAAAATCGCAGGTGCACAGTATAAACATAAATTGTAGGTACAAACTCGACCTCGCTACAAATTTATTTTTACACATTTAAAAAAAAAAATCTGAATGTCGTGTCTTTAGTTCTCCTAGAGCCTTATAATAATGCTGATTTGCATTTAAAGTAGTTTGTCACTCTACGGTATTCATAGCCATTTATATCTCAGAGCAAAAATCACGTCTACCCGTGTTGTCTGGTTTGACGCCAAGTAATATAAACGAAACACTTTAATATTTAACATGTATATGTATAATGACAAATGGAGTGAAAACAACAACCAACATATTTATTTATTTATTTATTTATAATCACTTCAATTTATAACATTAATTTAGTACTATTAAAAGTGGTATACGGGATGGTCAATATGTTATAAATTACCTTGTCAAGGCACACGTGATTTGACCTTACTTACTAATAATTACTATTTTTATCAAATTTATGACAATTTACGATATTTTACTTATGACAATTTACATTATAATATGACAATTTACAATATAATTTGCTTCCATTATAACATTTATCTATTGATTATTATTCTAAAGAGGTTATATTATATTATTTATTATGATATGTCATTCATTTATTAATTATGTAAACTATGTAAAATATATATAAATAAATAAAAATATTATACAATATGTAGAAAAATATACCTACTTGGGTCAAAATGTTAGTTTCCATAACCAAATTAACGAATAAGTCGAACTCCGAATTAAAAAATCTTGGTCAAAATACTGGTCTTTGAAACACATTTTTAAATCTAAACTTCCGATATCGCTGAAGAAACGAGCTTTTGATACACTAATTATACCATCTCTTTTGTATGGATGTCAAACGTGGGGTCTGACTCAGAAAATCATTTCTAAAATTAATGTGTTCCAAAGAGCAGCCGAAAGAAGCATGATGGGTTTACGACTGAGCGATAGAGTCAGGAACGCTGATTTGAGAAGAAGAACAAAATTGACAGACGCAGCTGAATTACTGTGCCAGCTAAAATGGAGATGGGCTGGCCATATGGCTAGAATGCAGGACGGCAGGTGGACGGAGAAAATCCTACACTGGTATCCAAGAGACGCTACAAGAGGCCGCGGACGGCCTGCCCGCCGCTGGCAAGACGACATCGTTGCGGTCGCCGGAATCGCGTGGACTAGAGAAGCACAGGACCGAACACGCTGGAAAGAGTTGGAGGAGGCCTACATCCGAAAATGGGTGTCCCATTTAATTGATTAAATAAATATATATAATTATACGAATAGATCTTAATGTTAATATAAATGAATTGTTGTAATATGCATGACTTTAATGGGAATAAATGGCTTTATAATTTCATTATTATAATATAATAATGAAATATAAATGATGAATTTTGGATCTGATAATGATGATCTAAAATTGGTCTCATCTGTATTGTTAATTGGCAAGTGATATACGTGGAAAATAACAAACAGGGCTCTAGCAACAGCAGGCAATACGGTACAGCAATATTGAATATAATTATACGAGTATGTACAGATTAGCTGATGTCCGCAACTGCGACCGCTGGCGTTGGTTTTTCAGTTTATTATTTAAGCAACATTTTTTACAGGAAATATTAAGGGTTTCAATCCAGCAGAAACCTTGAATATTTCCTGTATAAAATGCAGCTTAAATAGTTTTAGAGTAATTCGTGCAGAACAAAAAGGTAGACAGGCAAAAAATTTTAAACGACTGATTTGGAATAAAGATATATATATAGATAAATGAAATTAACTCATTTGACAACACATTATGTAACATACTAATATGTGAACACTGTTGTTTATCCTGGATGCACAGGTCCCAATAGCGAATAAAGAATTTTCACTATACCCTATTAGTAAGTAAAAGTGGAAAAAAAAAACTATTTATCCATACGCATTTTTTTCACTTTTAGCGATGAATTATTCTATCTATCTATAACTTCACGCCAAATCACTTACGGCGTAGACAGAGAGAACCGAGCGCCACGTTACTAGATCCTTACATACCTCACTTGCTTCTTCAACATTCATTACTCTTTTCATGCACACTCGCCGGTTTCTAGAGCTCCTGACCTCACCTTCTGATAGAACACGACCAATTTGATCATGGTAGGTTAGTCTTGGCCTTCCTCGGCTCCGACATCCTTCCAGTTTTGCATTGTATATCTGCTTCGTCATTCTTTCATCCTGCATTATTTCTATATATCCGAACCAACGGAGCATGCCTCTTCTTATTTTAACACCGACGCTCTCTTTCAGACCAACTCTGCTTCTAACCTCATCATTGCGAATACGGTCTACAAGCGTTACGCCACAAATTTTGCGCAACGCTGGCATTTCAACCGCGTTTATCCTACTTTCATGCTCTCTCTGCCATACCCAGCTCTCGCTTCCATAAGTAAGCGTTGGGACAAGCACTGCATTGTATAGAGCCAGCTGTGCCTTCTGGCTCAGGTTTTTACTGTCAAGAAGTTTTCCCAGTACTCCATTCACACTATTCCCAGCGCTCACTCGCCTTTCCATGTACCTGGGAAGTATGTTTTCACTTTTAACCGGGAATAAAAATATGTTTAAAACTTTAAATGTATAAATATCATACTAAAGGACTGGCATAAAGTTAACATTTAACATTATATTGTAGTACATATCTTGATGTACGAAATTTTGTGTCTACGACATGTACTCGCTTCGTAGCAACTGCTACGCCGAGCTTCTATTCGAGAGATAATCAATAGAGTGGTAACAAGTAATAATAATTTTTGACTAAGACATGTTCATGAATTATTTTTATATTAGTAATGAGTCCATATGAATTATTACTTTTTATTGTGAATTACACAGGGAATGTGATTTCGAAATTTATCTAAAAAAATGACGTAACATTTTAACTTTTTACCGGTGGATGTGTACTTAGTGAATGTGTTTATGTATACTTATGACATTATGTACACACTACACACATTTATTGTTTAATAATAATTATTATGTATTTTATTTTCCTGCCTATTTTGAATTAATGTCCTCCACATTGTGAAATTCAGTTAAGTAATAGTATATGATACATTGTTTTCAGTCTTTAATTGTATAAATAAACTTACATACCTACCTACATTTATTAAACATTTTTCTTTAACATGTATACCTATTTAGATAATAGGAAGAGCGGAGTTTTCCAAACACAAGTAGCTTATACTTACCCGATAACTCCAAACACTGTTTATATAAGTGAATCATGTTAACTGAAATAAATATATTTGTATTTTTTTTTAATAACGTCATTGCATGTACTCAACAAATATAATGAAAGTCAAGGAATGCGAATTACAAAACTAAACTAAAGATACGTCGAGACATATTTATTAAGATTTTTTTCTTAAGATTCAAATTGTGTCGAACAATGAAAGGAAAGTTAATGTCAAAAATACATGTCAACTTCGAACAATGATGGCGAAACTGGCAGTGAAACAGCCCCGACTCGTGAATCGATCTTCACCATTATTGCTCCATGATAACGCAAGACCTCACACTGCACGAGAAACCGTTGTAACAATACATGAGGTGCAGTTAGAAACCATACGTCATCCTCCGTACTCGCCAGACCTTGCTCCAACTGGCTACTATTTTTTTTTGTGATTTGGACAATTTTCTACGTGGTAAAAAATCCTTTCACACAGTTTGTCGAATCTAGATCCCCAGAGTTCTCTCGCAAAGGCATAAATAAACTTCCGATTAGATGCTAGCAATGTACGAGTATACGTAGGTCACACAATAAGTTTTGCGTAACTTAAAAAAACAACCGGTTATAACCAAAATATTATGTTTATTGCTTTTCAAAATACTCTCCTTTACATTTTAAACATTTTTTCATGCGATCGAACCAGTTTTTAAAACAGGAGGACCACAGATCTGAAGGCATGTTTTCTACGTGCTGATTGAACGCTATCACTGTCTCTTCCGAGTTGGTAAAAGTGAAACCTCTCATCAAATCTTTGATTTTGGGGAAAATACAGAAATCACAGGGTGCTAGGTCGGGGCTATGCGCAGGATGGGTAACGAGTTGTACTTTTTCGGAAGTTAAAAATGACTTTGTTTTGTTGGCCGTGTGTGAAGAAGCGTTGTCATGATGTAGGAGAACGCGGCTTATTGGTCGTCTTTCGCGAACTTTTTCTAACACCCTGGGTAAACAAATGGTAGAATACCACTCGGCATTAACACTCTTTTGACATTCAAGTGGAATTGTGCAGATGGGACCCGTAGCTGAGAAAAAAAACGCGATCATTTTTTTACCAACGTTTCTCGCCTGCCTCACTTTTGTTGGCCTGTTATCATTTTCAAACACCCATTCACAAGATTGCTGTTTTTTTTCGGGTTCAAAACAATAAATCCACGTTTCGTCTCCTGTGACAATGTCATAAACAGCATTAGAATATCCGTGGTCGTACTTCAGTAACATCTGTGAGCACCAGTCCACGCGAGCCCGCTTCTGCTCCGCTGTCAGTTCATGAGAGATCCAACGACAACAAAGTTTCCAAACTTTCAATTCTTCGTGTAAAATTTTCTGAATTTGGCTCATACCAATCCCCAATAGTTCTCGAATTGTCTCATAGGTAAGCCGCGGGTTTTCTTCAATTAGCCGCTTAACAGTAGCCACATTATTTACGTTGACGGCAGTTGAAGGCCGCCCTTCACGAAAATCGTCATGTAAAGAAACTCGACCTCTCTCAAATTCAGCAAACCATCGCCTCACATTGCTCAAAGAAGGTGCTTCTCTCCCAAAAGCATTTTGAAGACGAGCAGCACAGTCTTGCGGAGAGAGAGAACTTTTAAAATCACAAAAATCATCGCTCTAAAATCTTTTCGACTCAATTCCATTTTCGTTGCGTACGTAGAACTTTGATGTGTGATAAAAAACAATTGACAAATGATTTCCCGCCAATTGTTTTTTTTTTATTAATAAGTAGGTTGCAACGTTTCAAAAAATATAACATTCGAAATTCAAATAGTTCCGATTAGCTAGAAGTGCAAAACTTTTAGTGTGCCCCATGTAGATAATGAGGGTAAATATTTTGATGAAATAAATATGTTACAGTCGATCAGGGTAACTTAAGCCTTCAATATAAAATTGGCCCAAAATTTCAAATGCATATTATAGATTTTTTTTTGCTATGATTTTATGTATTTTAAACTAGATTTGTAAACATCGATTCTAATATATCTTCGTAAATGCTCAGATTCTGCCAAATAATTGACATCTATCATTGTTGAGACGTCAGTTGCTTTTTTCTGTGGTGTGAATAGAGCGGTTTGTTACGAAAGCGCCAAAAAGTTGCCTGCTGTGTTGTCATTTGAATACTTAAGGAGGCAAGTGTTATTTTAAAGTATCTCATATGTGTCTATCTATCATTTCTTTCAAAAATTACGAGAGTTAATTAGCTAATTCCCATGATATTGCCATATATATTGAACAGGTAAATTATTACCGGTGAATAAGGGTAACTTGAGCCCGGGCCAAAGTTCAAAATTCTCAAAATATTGGGAGGAGATATATTCGATAAGTGTGAAGAAAGGGCAGAGGAAGGAGACATAACACATGAAGAAGAATGTGGTTTGGATATAGCACAGGAGGATTTTTTTTCTATAGAGACATACGAAGTACATGACGGTAGACTGGAACTTCAGATGATTAGTGATAATGTGATAAAGGCCGTGGCTCAGTTTTGCATAATGAATGATACAAATATCATACGAATGCTGAATGACACTAATATTCAAAGAAAGAAAGGTATTTTATCATATAAGACGACTTCCTGGCCATGGAATGGAATGGAAATTTTTCAAAGTTTAACCCCATGATGTAGATGTAGATGTAGGATTAAATAAAATTTTAATTATTTTGATACTTTTTTCATTGTCTTAGCTATATGGTAAGTCAGTAAATAAGTTAAAAACGCATTGTTCACCAAAAAAATAAGATTGAATAAAAACTGTGTTGATTTTCCTATGGCAATAATTTATTTACCCATTTTAGTACTAATAAATGAAAACGAATGTATACATAATTATTGTCTATGGCCCTCAGCTGTAGTTTTTATGGTAAATATGCAGGCCAATGTTAGCAAAATGCTTTAAATAAAATAAAATAAGCAAAAACAACCTAAAATTGGGACCTGGGCCAATCCAAGCCCAACTCACAATCTAACATTGGCCCAGTGGTTAAATGGATTTTTTGAAACTATTTTCCTAGAGATTATTGGTAAATGAGTAAATTTTTTGGAAGTAGGCTACATAAAGCCACCATAACAAGTGTATCTTTTTGAGTAACGTATTATTTTAAACATTGGTCTAACTTTTTATGTACAAACTGGGCCAAAGTTAGCCAGATTGACTGTACATCTTAGAAAAAAAAAGTTTTCATTTTTCAGTACAAATCGACAATTTCATGCTTTAACCCCTAATATATAAATATTAAACCGTTCGCAAACAATATTAATCAGAAGGATTATATTTTTTATTTCAGCAGATCAGTAGCATCGAAGACTTATATGACTGCATTATTTTTTTTTTTAATGTCGGAATGCAAACATGGACAAACGGACATAACCCGCCTGGTATATGTTAAAGTATCCTATAAAAGTTTGAAATACAAGAAGTATCACGAGTGCGTTTCTATCTTTCTCAAGTTCTTTTCAACTTAACCTCAATCATTCGCTTGAACACAACAATCTTCCAAGGAGTATTTATTTGGCCCCGGTCTTCTGTAAGGTAGAGTGACTGGTCGTCCTCATAGGGTGTTAAGGATCGTAGCATTCTAATCAAAAGACTGATTTGTTAATTGTGTATCAAATGTGCAGATATGACATTGGCTCTAAAAATTATTAGTGTGTTGCGCACAGTCCTACCTTGCTTTGAAATATTTTATTTTTCAATTTTTGACGCAACTTTCGGTACGCCGTAAAAGTACTCATTCAATGCTTCAATTTATTGATGTTAGTTAAAAGCTAAACCTACAGTGTAATTAATTATACTATTTTTGTGTAGAACTTCTTGAAGTGGACAGACTACTAATAATACGCAAGCTCTTTAGCAAAACGCTTAGCTTATCTAAAGTTCTGTACCTAGTTTTAACATAATGCTTTATAGTCTTAACGGTCTAACTTAATGGCGTATACTCTCAGTAAACGCAGCTGATTATGAGTGAAAACAGCTATAGTGAACACGCGGCATGTGGCACATTGCCAACAAATCTATAGTTCTCCCGCCATACACCTCGCACTTTACTTGCCCTTGCACTTTACACCTAACAACGCTTTTTTCACCGATGTGGCTTTTTTGCTACCAACATGAAAATAAAATCTACCATCCGCTCGCAAGTTAATTTTAAGCATTGACAGAATGTGTATGTGATAGCCCAGTGGATAAGGGTCCGACCTGTTTATCAACTGGTCCCCGGTTCAAATCCTGGCATGTGCCACTAAATTTGTATTTTCGGATTTATATACACATTTGTAACTATCACTTGCTCGGCGATGATGGAAAACATCATAAGAAAACCCGTACATCCAAGAAATTGGATTTCGAAAGACGTGTTACCTATCCTATAAGAAAGGCCTATTTTTCGCTCTGAGATGTGATGGTCTGACGGCAGTCGCTCCATCTCAAAATCAGTATCTCCACCAAATCCTTAGGTTTAGGTAGCGGACCCTGCTAATCCTAAAAAAAATAGAAAGCGGGATAACGCTAACAAGATGAAGAAGAATGTGTATGAGGAGTTGATCAGATCAGTTTAAAAATGCGATGTTAATAATTAGTAAGTGCAAGAAAGTTACTTAATAAATGATAATAATAATAGGAACTCTCAGATTACGAAAATATACAAATAGTATTGCAACTGCTGCCGGCTATTTTACTTGCGCGGAATCCAATTTTCGTATTCCTTACCTCAACATCATTTGCAATATGTCTCTATTAAATATTGAATATTGAGGGAATTCATGTACAAGGTACCTACTTGAAACAGACGTGTTATTATAAAATTATGATTTTTCCTATACAGCTCGGTAGCGGTTAAAACGCGACTTGGCGCCGACACTCAGGTCAAACGTTTGTGTGTCTAAATATGTCTGTTTGTCTTGGTCTGGGTGTTTTTAAGAGAGTTAGGTTGCGTCAAATCCTGTCTGAAGAAGTAGGTACCTACACCTCACAGAAAATCGTAACCAAATACCAATACTCTGAAGGGTTGTTGTGTTGTTGTTCCTGCGTGTAAGTGAGATCACCAGTAAGCTCCTAAGGAGTTGCTGTGTTAGCAGCAGAGGTGGTATCGCGCAAGTGATACTTAATGAATAGCAAACGTTCATAAGCTGCGGTGGGCACATCAGGTGGGCCGTATGTTTGTATGCATCCCGTCGTTGTATAAAAAAAATGCTTTTATTTTTCGCCACAAAACTTGGTCACATTAATTGATTACATAATGGTACATTTGTTACATTTATACTTTTTTTGTACTTGCTTGATAAAAAACGAATGCGTGTGACATACCAGAAAAAGCCACAGAAGTTAATACCTACAGTAAGCACAAGTCATGACTTATACATTCTATTTTCTAATAAAGAACAATGACAGGAACATTTTCTTCTACAGAGAAAACATTAACTTTGGTCACTGACTGCATTATCCTGGTCAACTAATGTCTCTGTTCTAACAAAATATTTTTTTTGTCTACGGATACAATTAATATAAAACATCTTCCGTATAATATTTAATATAACGTAAATCAGTCGCACCCGTATTATTAATATTGCTCATTTATGAAGTTTTTCGCGTCTGCATGTTAATCCATGCAATTTTCGCCCGTCAAAATTCAATAGAAAAACGTAGTATAATTTTGTACTGGGGTATATATATTGTTTGTTTGTTTGTTACGTAGACAGAGAAAAGATAGACCCAGTGACGTTTTACGTCTCATTCACACAGTAAAGAGACAGCAATATACGTTGCATATGTAACAGAAAAAGACATAGATAGATTATTTTCTGTCCCTCATCTAGTTTCAGTTTTTTCAAGGTCATCAACTCATTTTGCGAAACAAACTTGACAGTTTGCCTTGTTGTGTAGAATATTTTTGTTTGGAATAAGTTTTATTTCATTTTTATGAATTAAAATACCGTTTTGGCTTTTGAATACACATTAAGCGTTAAATAAACTATGGTACGGTGTAGTGTTATCTTATGCAAAAGTGACAGTGAAAGGAAAATCGACGGTGTATCTTTTCATGGGTATGTAACATCATTTATAGCTTGTAATCTATTTATTATAGGATTTGGCTCTTATGACCTCATATTAGTTACACTTAGACGTGATAAAATTAATTTGAAACCTCATATTTATTACAAATTTTGGAAATTTTGCATTCATAACCTACATTTGGATATTATAAATGTATTGCCAGTTTTGGTATGAAATTACCTCACTACTATTAATCAATAAACAAAATGTAAATTAGTAACTGCTTAGTAGGCATGGAGTAGGTAAAGAAATAATAACATAACATTTATTTTTATTTCTTGACCGTTGTTAAGCAACGGTTATTTAGATATTCATCCATTTATGTACACCCGATTACACTTAAACTGTTTTATACTTCAAAGTAATTTCGGGTAATTCTATCACCATCTCATCATCATGTTCAGAGTCAAACCCAATATCACCTGTATGCTGTATGTGCTACCCACCCACCAATTATAACACGTGACGGTCTAGCACCAGAGATTGTACAGTTACATTTAATTAGGAACTAATCAAATGGGGCTGTGCTTCCACATTTGAGAAGACCTTGGCTAAATATCAACTTTCCAGAGGGATATTTTGTTGCTGTAAGTGAGTGAAATCAGCAATAAACTTCCGAGATGTTTTTACGAGGCCACAGAGAGACTGTGTGGAGCTTATTATATAGCCCAGCATTGGAAGTTTTGTAATTTGTTTTAAATTAGGGAATATGTTTTAGTGTACATCTGTTAAGTAAAGGTATGTCTAAAAAATATAGCACATTAAACACTTATGAGTTTAATGTGTAAATACATAAAAACTGAACTGAGAAATTTTAATTTCCAGAATTGGATCTTAAACTTGGTTTTCTGAGATGTGTTTTTTTTTTAAAAAACATGCTATGCTTTTTGATACCCAAGCAGTATAAGAACAGTAGAGTAATTGTAAAGATAGACACTATATCAAAATATGTTTAACTTCCCAGATGACCCAGACCTGCGCAAAAAATGGATAGAAGCAACTGGAAGAAAAAATTGGACTCCCACAAAATATTGCAAAATATGTAGCAAGCATTTTTCGGAAAAGGCCTTGATAAAAAAGAAGAAAGAACACTTCTATATCCTAATGCAATACCAAATAAGGTATATCATATTACGTAATACAGTGTAACACAACCCAATCCTAATTTTGTTTTTTTTTATATACAACATCGGGAGGCATACTAGCATACGGCTCAACTGATGTAAAGCGGTTACCGTAGCCTACTAAGGCTTGAAATACTTAATGTATTACAAGCGTTAATAGGCGTCACTCGCGCGATGCTACCTCTGCTGCTAACGCAGCATCTTCATGGAAGCTTACTAGTGACCTCACTCACACGCAGAAACACAAACCTCCAGGTAGCTGCCATTTTGCCGTGGTCTTCTGTGAGGTGGAGGCATTCGCCAGACGGGCTGCTTTGCCCTACCTTTTTTTATTTGCCTTTCAGGTGAATTTTTGACAGCTTTAATAAAATTACTGTAATGCATACACTACTAAAGCTACAGGAACCATGTAAATTCATCAAGGTATTATTTTGATACAATATACTATTACTATAATAGTATATTGTATACTACACTTGACAGAAGTCGTATCGCTGGCGCAACTGTCACTCGCGTTGCTGCATTTCTTCTGTAGCTTCTTGGTAAAATCATTGACTGAGAGGCATAAGGTAATTTGACCATGAATTGTTTTCTGTTAGGTAAAAGTAATTTTCCACTCAGGGTGATCATAATTAAATTGCCAAGCCTAACAGCTCCTAGTTAACTAGTCGGCTAAGTGCACCGCGTACAAGTGATGATGTATTTGGCTCTAAAGATGAATGGTTTATCACCTACACGCTAACTTACTCGAACATTTTGGCGAGCTCGGTGGTTCAATCGTGAATGACGCGACTTTGACACCAACGCTCGTGGGTTCGATTCCCACACTAGACAAACATTTGTGTGCATAAACATATCTGTTTGTCTTGGTCTGTATGTTTTAAGAGGGTTGGGCGCATCAAAGCAGCCCGTCTGGGGAAGTACCTCCGCCTCACAGAAAACCGCAGCCAAATAACAACTCCCTAGAGGGTTGTTGTGTTCCTGCGTGTGAGTGAGGTCACCAGTAAGCTCCCAAGGAGTTGTTGCGTAAGCAACAGAGGAGACATCGCGCGAGTGATACGTACTTAATATATTGCAAGCGTTAATAGGCTACGGTACCCGCTTTACATCAGGTGGGCCGTATGCTTGTATACCTCCCGACGCAGTTTAAAAAAAAACATCAAATAATTATTTAACTATAATATTTCAGATTTCATTAACTGGACAGAGTGATGATCCAGTATCCTCTACATCTACCAGTGCTATTCTGCAAGATTATTGCACACTAAAAAGAACTGATGATGACACTGAAATAAAAATAAATTCAAAAAGGAAACTGTATTTCTTAAGTACTAATCCTGAAGAAGATACGCCAAGAAAAAGGAAGTTGAAAACGGTTTTGAAGAAGAAAACTAAAGTAGGGGAGGGACTTAGAAAAAAAGTACGTGCGGTTCAGCAAACAAATCGACGATTTTTTAAACGCAATGCTCAATTGTCAGATATTATTTCTGAATTGAAACTTAGATCTTTAATATCATATGAAGATGCTGACATATTAAACACTATTGACGCCGGAAATAGAAATTTTCTTAAACAATTTGTGGGTGTCGCTGGAAAAACAGAGAAAAGAATCTCATTTTTAACATTGCTAGTAAAAGAAATATTTTAGTATTACTATTTTCCTGTAAAGTCTATATATACATTATACAATACTTTTGACATTTTTTTTCTTATAGATAAGCAAATTTTGAGTATTAAGTTTAAGAATGTGAGCATTCCGCTCTTTTATACTCTATCTAAATGATTTAGTCGCTTTTTTCTTGAACTTCACTCGCTCCCTTCTTGTTTTTGGGGCATTATTTTGTTTTTGGGACATTAACATAGTTATAAGTCGAGAACAACTTGTACGCTACTATGTAATTTCACGTTTGTATGTGTAATACTTTAAAATAATTGTTTATGACAGTGTAACTGGTGGATAGACACGTTAGTGTTTTTGTAAATATTTTCAATTACTTGTCATTAACAATAAATGTGTATACATACGGGCGCGATATCTTTTTACACTATGCATTATTTTCATAAAAAATGAAAAGTATTATATTTGATCTCAGATAAGTTAAACGTTGTTTTTATTCAACTCCTAGAGAGTACCTACCTATTTAGTTCGTTTCGTTGAATGTGTGAATGGGAGGTGAGATATTTGGTAGTTTTAGGTGAGTACCAAAAGTGTGGAGTACATTGCAATAAAGAAAAGTGTGTATTTCAATAAAAAATAAAAAGCAATTTTACAATCTGAAGTAAAAGACTCTTACGCAATGATGCAGTTTCCGTAGCCTACAAACGCAATATGAGGAACGTCGTTCGCAATACAAGAAGTATCGCTAACGTCTTACCACCTGTGCCGATATCACAGCTTTTCCTCAAGAACTTAGCTGTAACCCTACTTACTCGCCGGAATTCAACACCCCTTCTAGACAGCCAGGCTGCTTATTTATGTATTTATTTATTGTCAGCCCTTCGTTCACTCACTAGCTAGAAGAGATTAGCTTAGGTGTGACTCTTACGATCTAAATTTAGTTCCTCAACAGACGTGCTAAATAAGTATGCATTTATAAAGTATAGGGTCGGCAACGCATGAGTTGCAAATGTCCTTAGGCTACGGTGACCGCTCACCATCAGGCAGACCGTACGCTCGATTGCCACTTTAGTGGCATATAAAAATTATAGTACTATAAGTTTTGACAAACATGCATATTTAAACAACTGACTGACTGACTGAAAAAATCCAATATAATTAATTGGATTTTTTTTATACAATGTCAAGAGGCATATAAGTATACGACCCACTTGATGTAAAGCGGTTACCGCGGCCCATGAACGCTCGCAATACATGTATGATATAATATACAATACAATGAGTGTGTTAAGTATTACTCACGTGATGCCACCTCTGTTATTAGCACAGCAACTCCTTAGAAGCTTAGTGGTGATCTCACCCACACACAAGAACACAACAACCCTTCAGGGAGTTGTTATAAGGCAGCGGTTTTCTGTGAGGTGGAAGTACCTCCCCACACGGGCTGTCAAGACAAACAAATATTTTTATGTGCACAAATGTTTGTTCTGTGTGGGAATCGAACCCACGAGCATTTGTGTCAAAGTAGTGTAACAGTTCGTTTCACCACTGCGCCACTGAGCTCGTCAAAATTATCTGTTTATTACGAATGTTTATCACAGCGTCAATAAAAGCTGATTCAGTATACGTAAATATTTACATATAAGAAATTGAAAACACTGGACTACAAGACATGGTAATTCCGTAAATATATCTATTCTACGGGAATTATATCCACATACCGTGCATCATGTCGCTAATCACTCTGACACAACATCCGTTAAAAGACCTTGTTTAACAGGGAACGCTGCAACAGTGGCAACATTAAACGCACACATACGTAAACTATTGTTGTCTCAAACGTGGTTACACAGTACCTTTATCTATTATTTCCTCCATCTACGGTTTGTTATATCTTTATTGTACATTTTTTTATACTACGTCGGGAGGCATAAAAGCATACGGCCCACCTGATGTAAAGCGGATACCGTAGCCTATTAACGCTTGCAATATATTAAGTATCACTCGCGCGATGCCTCTTCTGCTGCTTACACAGCAACTCCTTAGGAGCTTACTGGTGACCTCACTTACACGCAGGAACACAACAACCCTCTAGGGAGTTGTTATTTGGCTGCGGTTTTCTGTGAGGTACTTCCCCAGACGGGCTGCTTTGATGCGCCCTACCTCTCTTAAAAAATCCAGACCAAGACAAACAGACATGTTCATGCACACAAATGTTTATCTTGTGTGGGAATCGAACCCGCGAGCGTTGGTGTCAAAGTCGCGTCATTCACGACTGATCCACCGAGCTTGTCAAAAATAACATGAAATAACAATGAAAAATGTAAATTAAAATGCAAATGTTTCGCGTTTATGGCCTGTATGTATCACTCACATTCTGGCAAGCCGATGACGCTTAACATCACCATTACCTACATAGACATGTAATTGATGCACCGGGTTTCATTTTTGTACTGCTAATAAGCGTGGTTCCCGATATCAAAAGCAAGTAAAGTACAGGGTGATTGGCGTAGTAATAAAGATGCGTTGGCAATCTGCCACATGTCGCGTGCTCACTGTAGTTGCTCTCATTTATCGTCAACTGCATGTACTAAGGTTAAAAATCTTTAAAGTAGTGACCATAATGATTGTTCTAACTGGGCCACAGATATTCGAAAAAGTGTAAATTTCCAAACAACTTGGTCTGAACTCATTTGACTTTTTGGCTGTAATACGACTGCGGACTACGGTGAAGTTGAGTGTCTAAAAAAAATTTAATACCTATGTACCTATTGTGTTTTGACATTACTTCATAGTAATGATAGTGCATAGGATGAATAATTTTCAGGTAATTTTATCCCCACATATGCTACTTCTAGCGATCTAGCGCCGTCTGGCACTTTCCCTCTACAGTTAGTAGGTACATGCCATCGCTACCATGGGTGCTCAGGTCGTCTCTGCCCCGACAGTCTATGATTTCCCGCAATCTATAACAGACTAATGTGGTAGTCTCTACCCGTATCTATCATCTGTAATAGACATGCAATTGGCTCCTGTGGGCCGTTGCTGCTTAACCGAATTGAAGAGAACTTGGCTTGAAGATATGCATAGATAGCTATACTAGTTTTTGAAGTACTTTAATTTACATAAATATTTCATACTAATATCAGCGATTTCTTAGAAAGGCCATTTCGAAAACAAATCTGGCATCCATTATAGAAATAGCTTTTAAAATAATACGGGTCTGAAATTCAACATGGAGTCATCGTGGCTTGCGGCCAAAACTACGCCGAAACTTAATGTAGTGTGAAGTTTTTACGATGCCAAATGAACTCAGCTGAAACTGCCAGTGGAATCAACGGTCAATAGTTAATATATGCCGATTTCGAATACTTTGCTATAATATAATAGAATAGAAAGATGCTTTAAAAATAGCATTTTTTATACATCATCTAGGGCGGCATGCAACCATACGTCGCACCCAAAGTAAACTGGTTACCGTAGCCTATTCACACAAGCAATGCAGAAAATATCAGTCGCATATTACGGCCCCTCCTGCTAACACAGCAAACCTTAGAAGTTTGCTGGTAATTGGTGACTACTGTTTTCTGTAAGGTGGAGGATTTGATGAGCCCTATCTCTTTTAAAACTGCATGTTTTCAAGAGCGGTAGAGTAACCATGACAAATAGACATGTTCATGTACAGAAATGTTTGTCCTGAGTGAGAAACGAAACCACATGCCTTGGCGTTAAAGTAGCAATGTAAATACAGATTACAAGATAAGCAACAGTGTTAATCTAAATTATAAATCAAACATAACGTATGCTCATAAGTTTTACAATATCTTGACTTAATTTAAACTAAATTCACTAGAATTACATAATGTGTATGGCATATTGAGAACAACATACATATTGGACAGAATATCAATAAACAGTTAAGCAGAAGAAACGCACAGTATCACATAAATGATATTTTTTTTTTTAATTATCATTTACTGCGGAAACAAATATAATGATAAGTGATAAATATGTATTGGAGATAAGAATTTCATTATATTGGTGACATATCCTAAAAATGAGGTTATATGAGTTGTTGTAAACCTGTGGAGCAAAAATGCATTATTTACGTTACCTAAATCGAGTGTTAAAGTTAAGTACAGAAATGACGGTGGGAGATTTGAGAAGTCTATGAATAATTTTGTAAAAGAGTATAAGGTTAATGACGTCGCATACTAAGAGAGGTCAGTACTTTAAACGTTTCTTGTAGGTATGGGTAAAGCAACCTATAACCATGCTATATCCGTAGCTAAAAATCCTGTCACGTCACATAGATTCTCTCAATTCTGTCACTGTGCAAGGTATAAGAGGAAAATCAATCATCGAGTTATACTCCAGAATTCTGCGTACAAAGGAGTACAATACTGACGAAAGTAAGTCACAGCAAAGATTCATTCAAATATCCTTTTTATACCACTGAAATCTAAACTAATATTGTTAAGAGAAAAGATTTGATTTTTTTGTCAAAAAATACTTAGCCGATATAAAAAAATATTTTATAGAAAGCTACATTATCAGCGAGTAACATATGCTATATTTTATTTTCATAAAAATAGAAATTCCTAGAAAATCACTACAATGTAACTCAATGTATCAAACATTTGGCTACAAAAGTTTTTATTGAGCGTGCACTGCGAAAACTATTGATGATATATAAAATAATGTACTACAAGTTTATAGTACCTACTCATTATTACCTACAAAAAAGTCCGCAGGGCTATATGCGTAACTATTATGGTTAAGTCACAATAACCGTTTTTTGTTCGAATTAGTCAATCAAAACACGACTATAATCAAAAGATGATGACATTCATATCGTGATATTAATCATTATCCAATTAAATACTTTCATTAGGAATTGTGGTTATATTCTATTTGTAAAGTATTATATACTCGTAATATCTTCCTATCTTCCCATGCGGGGCGGAATGCCTGTAGTAAATAAATATCAGGTGATCTATTTAGTGTGAAGTAACCACCGTAGTCTTTATATTAGCAACGTAAGAAATATCAAAGCAGCATTCCGCCCCCAAAGCGGTATCTCCTCATGAACTCGGGTGACCTCTCTCAAGAAAACAACAGTACACTAGGGGATCGTTATAGAGCTGGTTGACTAAACAGTAGAGGGAATTCCCCAGTGGAGGTATGCTATATTTTAAAGAATGATTAAGTACATTTTACGTAATATATCAATATTATATTTTTTTGAAGGCAGTGATAGCCCCGTGGATAAAGAACCGGTCTATTGACTAACTGGTCCCTGATTCGAATCCTGGCGGGGTTATTACCACTAAATTCGTGTTTTCGAATTTATGTACATATTTATCACTTGCTCGGCAGTGAAGGAAAACATCCGGAGGAAACCGGTACGCCCTGGAAATTATGACATGTGATCTAAACATGAGAAAGATATGGTTTTTCCTCTCTGTTGTGGAGGTCTGACCGCAGTCGCTCCATGTAAAAATCACCATCTTCGCCAAATCCTGAGAATTAGGTACCGGACCCCGCATATCCTAATGGATTAGGAAATGGAATTTCGCGAAGAAAAAGAAAAAAACATATAATAAATTTTTAGTGTTGTAGTACAATTCAAAATTTTCCAGCTGCGTACAGCTGAGAGCTGATCACGCTTAATACACGTAGTTCGATAGTATCTCATATTAAGTACATATAAGGTATAAGAACGGTATACAGGCCAAATTGTCAAGATTGACTTAGCTGTACAATATTATCGTATTGCTAAGAGCAGATTAGGTATTACGTATAGTGCGATTGTAACTCTTATTATGTACGGCAAAAATATTCCTGAGGAGTAGCTGTGTTAGCAGAAGGGTAAATAACTATGACTAATAATAACATTTCCTACACTGTGATCGCTTATAGGTTAAGGTAACTTTATAATTTACTTTATATCAGACTACCTGCAGGCCTCAACTTCATTTTCCTCGGCTTTTAAAGGTTGTATCGTTATTTTGAATAGTCTATATCCTTCCTTGAGAATTGGGCTGTCAAATGCAAAAATAATCTTCATCAAGATTGGGTGTGTAGCTACTACACTTGTTTACGACTCTATTATCACTGATCATTGTTCTATTATTTTATCAATAAAAGGTCAACACAGGATCAGCCAAATATGTAAAATGGTATTTAAAATTGACTGCGATAAAGCACTAAATGAGCTTAACTGTATTGATTGGTCGGAAATTTACAATAACAGGGACCCAGATATTGCAACTAATAAATTTCTTATTAATTGCAATATCGGAGTTTGTACTATCAACTACATTAGAAAATTGTACTATAAATTATAAGATAAATAACAGTAAAGCAAATGTTAAATTCTGGATGACTCCTGGCTTGGTTAGGTGTATTATGTGGAGAAATAAATTGCACAGCAAATTTAGAAAGGATCCGAATAATATTGCGTTAAGTGTAACATATAAAAGATACAGAAATTTCTGTAATCAACTTCTTCACAATATAAAAACTAATTACGAGACATCGGAAATACACAAACATAGTATAAAAAAACCTGGAAGACGATACGTCAAATATGTAATCTTGATGCCAAGAATAAATCTACACTTGAGTTGTTGAACATAGAAAGTACAGGCGTACTTTCTACTCGTATGTTCTTTCTATGTTTTTCTTTCAGGCGAAGCTTCGGTAAATACTGTAAATGAATATTTTGATAGTGTAGGAAAATCACATACAAGTAATGTTTTATCTAAAACGGGGAATTTTCCCCGTGTAATATGTATGTTAACGTGTTTCACCTGTAACCTGAACTATAAATAAACATTATGTACACACTGTGTTCTGGAATTTAGTAGGTAAGAATTTTTAGTGTCCATATATTTATGTGTTTGGTCAACCGTATGAAACAAAAATAAAAATAATACAATGTACAATCTGACTGGTAATTCCAGAAATTAACGCGTTCTAACAAACAAACTTTACCGCTTTATATATTATTATAGATTATATTTGAGTCGGCATAAACTATATAGAAAATTTGATATGTGTACTGTCTAATTTTGTAAATGGTTTATGCCTTTTAGTCATATGTCTAAATTAGAACTCATGGTCGGCAACTATTGACATATTGTTTTTAGCATAACGTTGAAGGACAATTATGAATATTTCATGTAACATATCTACGTCTAGATATTGATTGTGATTACGGCGAAATGAAATTATATTGTTTGCACATATTATTGTTACCTTTTTTTCTACACAATGGCATGCAATCATACGGCCCACCCGATGTAAAGTGGTTACCGTAGACTATCAACGCTGGTAACAATAAATTAAGCATCTCGCGTGATGCCACCTCAGCTGGTAATACAGCAACTCCTTGGGAGCTTACTGGTGACCTCACTCACACGCTGGAACACAACATCCCTCCAGGGAGTTTGTTATTTGGCTGTAGTTTTCCGTGAGGATTACTTCCCCAGTCGGGCTGCTTTGATGTGCTAAAACTCTCTTAAAAACACCAAGGCAAACAGATATTGTTCATGCACAGAAATGATTGTCTTGTGTGGGAATCGAACCCACGATCGTTGATGTCAAAGTTCTTATTAACCGCGGCGCCATCGAGCTCGTGAAATATCATCAGAATTTAGTATCAGCTTCTAGTAATCGTAACAACATTCGTTTTCGGTAGCATATTATTAGTTTTTTTATCAGAAGGAAGGAACCCTGGGATCCGGTAAGCGTGCATGAAAAAAGCTATGAATGTTAAAGAAACGACTACGTGGACTGCGTTTTATGGCGTTCGCTTCTCTCTGCCTCTCTGCATACATATATATTATAGTAGTCAACATAAAACATAAAAACGGTAAGCAACGTTAACTTTAAGAAAAGTACAGTGTTACCTACGAATACATTTCCCTGAAATTTACTTCATAGAGTTTCGGATCCTCTTATTTCCTGGTATGAATGAGACCAAATAAAACGTCTAAATAAATAATATGTCAGCAGCGAGCAGGTACATATATCTCACGAGAGGTAAGAGTTTTTGGAAAATAGTATGACACTAAATATCTTTATTCACATACGTGTATAGTACGTAACGTGTCATAGTTATTTTGTATGTATGTATGTATATCTTCACGCCAGGTCCCTTGCGGGGTAGGCAGAGAGAACAGAGCGCCATAAGACGCGGATCATACACGCATAGTTTCATAGTTATTTTGAATTACAAATGTTTATATTTTTCTAGTCACATAGCATTTGAACAAAACAGCATGGGCAATGCTTATATTTCGACCGCGGCATAAAGTTTTTATTATTGAACTGTGACCATGAAGGAAATAATATAAATAGTGGTAGGGCGCATCAAGGCACCCCTTCTGGGGTAGAACCTTCACCGCATAGAAAACCGCAGCCAAATAATAACTCCCTAGAGGGTTGCTGTGTTCCTGCGTGTGAGTGAGGTCACCAGTAATCTCCCAAGGAGTTGCTGTGGAAGCAACAGAGGAGGCATCGCGCGAGTGATACTTAATATATCGCAAGCGTTAATAGGCTACGGTACCCACTTTACATCAGGTGGGCCGTATGCTTGTATGCCTCCCGACGTAGTTTAAAAAAAACAATGGAGAACCTATGAGACCATTATTACGTAGTAACTCAATCCAGCGCTACAAATACCTACAACTCTTATTGGCTAGTTGATGAATCATCATCGCTGCACTTTTCGGCTTATGGCCACTGGTCAGTAGGCTCGAATCGCTGACATATTTAAACGCTAAAACTCAACGTTTTTGTTAGCGCGGGGTGTCTTCATGCGCAGTCAAGTGGTTTATTGGTTTGTGACTGTGGATATTCTATACGTTGAAAGCATATCCCTCTTCTTCCTGCAAATCACACTGTGCCTTTCCTGTCTTTTGACAAATGTCACGTGCTGGAACCGCAGTGGTTGCGTACTGTGCGATTCCAGAAAAATTATCTTCCGAGAAACCACAAGTTATGGAATGAATTCCCAGCCAAGATTTTCCCAAGGAGCTACAGCATGGGAATGCAAAAAAAGGCGTAAAGAGGATCGTCTGAGTCTGAGGGTCTTACTGGGTCGTCAACGCACGAGTGACACTCCTAGAGTTGCAAATGTCGATAGGCTATGGTAACTAATTCCCATCAGACAGACCGTACGCTTGTGTGCCACTTTAGTGGTATATAAAAAATGTCATAGTCGCCTGTTATTAAAGTCGGTTAACTACTACAAACATTGACATAGGTACAATATAATACACATAGATAGCTACGTATTCTATAATATAGAATATTCGACATTGATAAAGTTATTAGAATTGTAAAGTGGATAATAAATCAATTCTAGGAGCACTTAAATCTCGCAACTATATAAAACTTTCCGAGGTCAATCTACTCCGCTATATTTACATTGGCTTTAGAAACATTAAGAGGGAACCCTATCCAATATTTGATGAGACAAAGATGAGAAATAAAATGTCCTAGCTAGCTGCCACAACAATACTTATATAATTATATAAAAATCAATGTTTGTCTGTAGATTTATCCAACAACCTTCCACATACATGAAACAATAATGTTTTGCCTATAGCCCTAATATACTGCTGCATACTATTCATGCACTTATTAACAGTTAATGATAGTACCTGAGCAACCGAGCTTCGCTTAGTGTTCTATACATTTTATGAAAAATGACGTCAATTTAAAAAATATAATCCTAAAAAGCTTAATTTATGTCAAAAATTCGTATAAATACAAATTATTTCCGAGATATTGGAAATCTGGAAATTTAACTGTATTTATACATAAATACATATTTATAGTCGAGTCGACGTTCATTCAACTGACTCGTCCATGCCACCTCGACCATGCCCGATTTGTATTTCGCGCAACTCGTTTCGGAAAAAATCCATATAACTGATCTTAATCATGTTTAAAGACGTCCTTTTGAAAAAACCTGGCAGATTTGTCAAAATTATGAAAATAATACTAGGTTAGAATTACATCAGTTATTTAGAATGTCTATTACATGTGCTACAAGTACTATAGGGTTTTTCGCTCTTTTACGATATACATATGAACATAATATAAAAAGTCTCAGTTCTAGTATATTTTGTGGAAATGTATCTTTAGAGACTTTTACTGAACTTCTATCTCGAAATTGTTTTCAATACAAAAAATATCGTTCGCGTATTGCCACCTCCGCTGCTAATACAGCAAATACTCACGGGTTTACTGATAACCTCAATTACTCGTAGGAGCAACATCCCTCTAGGAAGTTGTTACTTGGCTGCGGCCTGCTGTGAGATAAATGTATGCATTGGTATTTATAACGGTTGTATAAAATGATTCAATCTGCTGCATAGTATACCTATTAATGCAAAATTCGATTAAAATATTATAGAAAATCATGTTAGCCATTGTATGGGGGCATATTTACGGAAGGCCAAACCTTCCCAGCTACTTTTCAGACTACTCAGTAACCTCCATACTACTGAATAGTCACACACAAGTACAAAATAAACTTCCATGACTCAATATACACGTAATTTGGTCTGAAAGAGTATTGGTGTTTAGAGATAAGAAAAAGCATGCTCCGATGGTCCGGACATGTTGAGAAATGCAGGCGGAAAGAGTGGCGAAACAGATATACAACTCGAATGTGGAAAGATGTAGGAACCGTGAAAAGCCAAGACTCGCCTACCAGGACAAATTTTATCGTGTTTTATCAGGTGATTAGAGCACTAGAGCACTAGGAACCGGCTAGCGTGCATGACAACAGCTATCTTAAAGAAGCGAGAAAGGATTATAAGAACCGAGTAACGTGACGCTCGGTTCTGTGTACCAATCCCGCAACTTGACTTTATCTTTCTATATGTTCATGCCAAGTCTCATGCTGGTTAAAATTGTAGTTTATCTGTTTGTTTGGTCGTACACAATACAAATATGTGTATGTATATATTCACGTCAGGTCCCTTGCGGGGTAGGCAGAGAGAATCGAGCGCGGTCCTTACACACTTCACTCGCTTCTTTAACATTAATAGCTCTTTTCATGCAAGCTCGCCGGTTCCTAAGGCTCCTGACATCACCTTCTGATAAAACACAACCAATTTGGTCATGGTAGGTTAGTCTAGGTCTTCCTTGGCTAATATATGATTACAAATATATGATTTCCTAGCTCAATGCATTATATGATCTGTGTAAAGGATACGCAATAAAAAGATCTAACTAAAATCGAGCTTCCGCATAAAATATGAACAGTCGTATACAGGAATAGTTTCAATATCAGTTCATTACAATATTAGTATTATACTCGTGTATAAGTGGTGCCTCAATATCACACAGAGGTAAATAGAAGACAGCGCTATGAATACATGATGTAGCTTGATTGGGTAACTATTTCCACTTTACAGAATACGCAGTGACATAACAATTAACAGGAGTCTCTGAAGGATTGGTGTAGGTACAAGTCACGACACCAGGAAGCTTAGCGTTAAGATTAGTTAAGCGTTAGCAACGAGCCCCTTAGAGCTGATTGACAATCAAGATACTTACTGCCGAAAGAGAAGTAAAACACAGTTATAACTACATAACTTTACACAAACCACAACCGAGTAACAATTTCCTTCGATATTTTTCTGAGCAAAGCGCAAAGGCAATTGCCCCTCGGTGAAACTAGAAAACGCCACCCTTCCACACCAAAACTCTGTCAGATACCTTGGTCTTCATCTTGATAGGCGTATGACATGGAATAAGCACATCAAGAAGAAACGAGACGAACTGAACATTAAATACAAAAGCTTCCTGTGGTTGCTAGGCCGAAACAGCAACTTGTCAATAGACAACAAATTGTTGGTGTACAAGACGATCCTGAAACCTGTATGGATGTACGGCCTTCAGCTATGGGGTATTGCTAGTAACTCCTCCATCATACGAATACAAAGAATGCAGAACGTAATTCTTCGAACAATCAGTAACGTCCCCTGGTATGTGACAAATGCTGAGATCCACGAACACCTGGAAATGCCCACAGTGAGAGAAGAAATTACTTATATCAAAACAACATACAGGAAACGGCTAGAAGCCCACCCCAATACCCTTGCACGACAGCTCAACAATATCCAGCTATGTTAAACGCCTTAAAAGAAAAGATATCCTATAGAGTGGATAATTGAATATGAGTAGATGTTCTCGCTGGAGAACACACTCTGAATGTGAGAAGCATGCAACACATTTGCTAAAAGTGAAGGCACTGATTGCAGATATATATATGTAAAAAAAAAAAAAATCTGAGCCATCAAATGCGCAAGAAAACCAGGAAGCTCCTAAGGAAATATAGTGACTGCAGTGGTGGTAGCAATGTGCAAACGATACTTTTTGTGTTGCAAACGTCTATAAACTACAGTGGTGTCTTTTCATCAAGTGTACCGTGTGATCGTTTGCCATCGGAAGTAGTACAAATTCTATCTCCACTAGAAGCATAATACCGATGAGTAACAGACTAATATTATTTTTTTATACAACGTCGGAAGGCGTACTAGCATACGGCCCACCTGATGTAAAGCGGTTACCATAGCTGTCAACGCTTGTAATGCATTAGGCATCGCGCGAGTGATGCTTGTAATGCATTAAGCATCACTCGCGTGATGCCTCCTCTGCTGTTAACACAGCAACTCCTTAGGAGCTTACTGGTGACCTCAATCACACGCAGGAACACAACAACCCTCTAGGGAGTTGTTATTTGGTTGCGGTTTTCTGTGAAGTTTTTCTTTGATGCGCCCTACCTCTCTATATAACTGATAAATATGTATGTACGTTTTTTTGTAAATACACAAATACTTATGATAAGTAGAAAACATCCAGACCAAGACAAACAGACATGTTTATGCATGCAAATGTTCGTCTTGTGTGGAAATCGAACCCACGAGAGCGTCGGTGTCAAAGTCGTGTCATTCACGACTGAGCCACCGAGCTCGTCATTATATAACCATGGAAGTGGATATTATATCCTCTTCTAACCGACCGGAATTCAAAATAGCATAGCGTAGTGGTAATAGACATTCTATTATTTATAGGTATTTATATCATACATTACACATTCAAAATAAGTAAGTTTTCATTGATCCTGAGGAATAATATGAGGAATTCATCCGATTTCCAATATTAGTTGAATACTTGCCCACCAACCAATGGTATGAAAAATAAATTGACGGAGTTTACGGAAAAGATGCGAAATACAATATTATGGAAACTCACACGAGGCAATATAACAATATATAGACCTAGAATGTCTCTTCATCGGTTTGTATGTACCTACTGCTAGTTTAGCTACCGGGTCTTCCCTAATGATTTTCACAGTATGTTAACCGTAACCTCGTTTTCGCATTCAGACACTACCTTCGCTCCTTGGACGCCATCGCTCAATCTAGACGGAAGGCAACTCTCGCCCCTTTATCTAATACGCGGCCTCAACTTAGGACAACTTAGGACTATTCTCCCCCCTCTACCATCACTAACTCAGCAGACGAGGTGACCACTCCATCTTGCTGACTTGAAAGCTATATCGACAACTTTAGTTATCTGCGACAGACCCACCACTCATTTTCACCACTGTGTCTCCTGTGTAGCCTAAATTTACAGCGGCGACCACCAAAAAGGCAATGAACAGTGAAGTTCATTGCTGGCCCGGGGGTTAAACTTGCCTAGGAACTCACAACGAATTTAATGAGAAGAAATTTGTAGGAGTAGGAAGTTTTGAACTGACTTCCCATCTAGGCAAAGTGAGAGACAGCAATATGACAAATAAGGCATTAAAAAAACCTCAAGAGATGGCTAGTCAAGTGAAGCTCAACTGCCGTGAACCACGGTTTATCAGATATCTAACACTATTGGCACCTAAATTGTGAGTTGTTACCTAACACATCGATTCCAGTAATATAGATTGCACAACCACCTAAACGCTCGGTAATTCTCCCCTGTTGCCACGAAATCAGAATATAACGATTTGGAGAAGATACTGATTTTTACATGGAGCGACTGCCTTCAGACCTCCACAAACCAGAGAGAAAACCATAGCTTGCTTGTTTTTTTTTTTTATACCACTAAGGTAGCAAACAAGCATACGGCCTGCCTGATGGTAAGCAGTTACCATAGCCTATGGACAATTGCAACACCAGGCGTGTCACTCTTGCGTTGCCAACCCTGTAAAGTCACACGTCTTTGGAAATATAATTTCTTGGACGTGCGGGTTTCCTCACGATGTTGTCGAGATGATGTCGCCGAGCAAGTGACAATTACAAATATGTACATAAATCCAAAAACACGAATTTAGTGGTACATGTCAGAATTTGAACCGGGAACAAGTTGGTGAATGGGCCGGTTCTTTGTCCATTGGGCTATCACTGCTCCCACCTAAGAGGTAGATAAGAGTGAATATAAAATGATAGTTATAAAAATACAGTAATTAGTGTTGTTATACATGCAATCGAGTATTTTAGTTCTTGAATTACCAATATCCGTTTGTAATTTACTGGGGCCGCCTACTGACAAATTTATTTACAAAAATTCGACAACGGGTACGAAATAAAACAGACGTAAACAAACAAAAACTTTACTTACTAGGAAACTTACGCAGGAAAACAAATAATTTCATATTTTAGCTCACCTCATTAAAGCCTTTCATTTGATGATGGAATTCGTCCAAAAAATGCTTCCAGGTTTATGACAATTTGTGTTCGTCGTATAATTTTGTTGTGATGACGTAATGTATCATTTTGATTTATCATTTATCATTTTTTTGTGTATTATTTTGCGATGCTCGATGGCGTCTATGTGCGTGCCAGGATGGGATTAGTTCCTGCGTGCTCGGAGGGCACGTTATGCTGCCGGGGTCGCTTCCAGGTGTTTTCGATAAGATAAAGATAACATTTTTAATTTACAGCAATAATGTAATAAACAGTATTTTTTCTGGGCTGTAAGTGGCTCGTATTACTTTGGCGCCAAAGCCTATCTAACCTGCACATGATGCACCCTGTTAATTAACAAAGGAGGCACTGAGGAAAGAGCTACAGGGCGCATCGAAGCAGCCCGACAGGATAAGACCTCCATCATAAAACTCTCTCACTCACTGGAGTATTGTTCGGTTCCTGAGAGAGGGAGTGGTTACTGGTAAACTCCATAGAGCTAGGTCCATAGAGGTGTCTTAACAGCAGGGGTCTGCAATTATTGTATTTTAATCAGTTGATTGTAAGCTTCACAGGCTAACCGCTTTACATAGGTGAGACCAATGCTTGCATACCTCCCGACATTGTAAAAAAATATAGCTTGTAGCTCCAGCATTAAAATCCATTCATAGTGACTTTGGGAGAGATATCCAACATACTGACTAAACGAATGCATTGTGGTGATACCACAATGCTATATTTATTAATTTCAATACAACTAGTGCCCTATTTGTATACGTGATATAAAATTAGTCCAGTCAATAAAGCGGGGAAATTGACCGAATATATACACATATATATATATATAATAGGGGTCGTTGATCACGAATCCGCCATTAGTTTTCCAGAAAATTCCCACATTGAGCGGAAAATCGGAAAATTTGGTTAATTTTTCTAATTTTTACTGCTTTCTTCGGTGTTGTCAAATTGGGCTCGCACCTGAAGATGAATAATGATGTTTCTAATGTCAAGACGTAAATTTCGAAAACTGTGGAAATTCTTCGGAAACCTGTGGAAAATCTGGTATAAGAAAATTTTAAATTTGGGCGATATATATACCTAAACAGCAAAAACAGTAAACTCCCTTTTGATTTTGCTGTGTTCGTTTACGCAACACGTAACGCAATAATAAACATTTAACCGACACGCCTGAAAATTTTGTTGAAATACACGAACCTAATATCAGCTCTCTCAGCTTACAAAGGGAAATTAAAATATATAGTCGCCCATGTACGTAAGAGGAGACGCAAGGTTTTCTACAAGACCCTTATAATTAGACCGCTCTCTGTAGCCAGAATGTAACGTCCGTGGACTTACGGGATGACGTCTACGACGGAGGGCCATTGCCACATTACTGTTATGTGAGCCGTTGATAATAAGGCGACTGTTTTATGTTGAGCTTACATGTACGGTAAGAGGGTGGCTATTGTCTGCACAATTAGTTATTTTTTGGTTGGATTACCGCAACAACCTTAAATTTTGCCCCGCAATAAGTATGTTTATTAATTGCCTGTAACTTCATTTTCATTTGAAGGATTGTTACATAATGGTACCCGTACCCGTACCATAACATTTTATAATTTTGAAGGGAAATTGAGGTCGTAGGTTACTAGTAAGGTATGTACCTTAGGTAAATAGCAAAATTCAAAAAAAAAACACTTCAATATTAATCTATTAATTAAAAAAAATGAATAGTAACCTACTTGTGTGCCTTAGGAGCGACCTATGCAAAGATTTTTGAAAATACCTACAAGAATGGTTATGAAATCACAGGAATCCTATAACTGGTCTTAAATATGATCACAATTTATAACTAACAAGTATTTCAACCATAATGTGAAATACTAAATGAATCCAATACGCTTTTAGTCTAGCTTTCACGATCCACAAGGTATGTCATATTCAGTAAACATTCAATAAGTTCAAAAGAATCCGTCAAGTGCGACTCGCACACCGAGGGTTCCATAAAAAAATATTTACGCGAATTTCTTTCGCAAAATTTTTTTTTATCAAATGTGATAAAACCAAGACTAATTTTTTCAACTTTCTGCTGATGTTGCAAGGTAAAATATATATTACTTTTTATTGTTCTCTACCCTACGCCTCTACCACATTTTTTTAAATTCGCTTTCTTGGTTATCTTTTAGATACAAATGACATCATTCATTTATGAGCAGTTCGGCTAAACATGTAATGAGTATTTACATACATACATTATTTTAAAGTTACTACGTAATTTATGTTTTGTCCCAAAAAGTTCAAAGATGTGTACAATATGTTTAGAGTATAAGTGGCTCGATGTCACCTTCAGAGCCAAAGCCAACCACACAGCACGTTGTGCGCCCTGCCGACTAGCAAACGCGGCTCTGGCTAAGAGAGGTAGGGCACAGCGATAACCCGACTGGGGAAGTATCTCCACCTAATTAAACACAGAAAACCGCAGCCAAATAACAATTCCCTGGACGCCCATGTAGGTCGTTGTGTTCCTGCGAGTAAAACTAAATGTAGTTAGTCTACATTTGAAACATTTAGTTTTAATTCCTTAATTTATCAAAAGCAAATGAAACAATTTAGAATAACAGACAGTATTTACCTTGTCAATATTTTCACACCAGCGAGTAAAATTAAAAGGTAAAGATCACTAAGGGGCGGTGCAAAAGCCCTTTAAATATAACATCATATATTTTCAGATACTATCCGTCATCAAATACACTATAAAGAAAAATAAATATACTCGTATTTCTATTTTCATATTTCTTTTATACAATGTGGGGAGGTATACAAGCATACAACCCACCTGATCTAAGTGGTAAACCTAGGAGTACTTGAAATACATGAAGTAACGCTCGTACGTTGCCACCCCTGCTGCTATATATATATATATATATATATATATATATATATATATATATATATATATATATATATATATATATATATAAAAGTATATATATAGTATATATATATATATACAAACGCACGCACTGACAAACATATAGATTTCATATAGGAACAGTGTTCCTGAAAATAACTGCGTATTCATTTGTAACAGAACTCATGGCCTTAATACGCAGTTATTTTCAGGAACACTGTTCCTATATGAAATCTATATGTTTGTCAGTGCGTGCGTTTGCCTGTGTGTGTCTGTCGTTTTTTTTTTTTCGAATATTTGAATTTTGACTTCAGATTCGGATTCAGCATAAAAAAGTAGAATAGGAATGTCTGAAAAACCAACCTCCAAAATAGCCGACAAATTAAAAAAAAATTGAATTTTTATTTCAGATTCGAAAAGTAAATTAAAAAGTAGAATAGGAATGTCTTAAAAACCAATATCAAATTTCTTTTAAAATGGCCGACAAAGTTTAAAAAAAATAATTAAATTGTTATATAATTGACGAGCCAGGTGTTCCTCTGGCAATGCAAGCTTGCGCATTCTCAACTGGTTTATGATGTAATGTAATCTTAATAAAAGGTCTCAGCAAAAAATAAAAAAATCAACCAAGTGCGAGTGGGACTCGCGCACGAAGGGTTCCGTACCATTATCTATAAAAAGGCAATAAAATCACGTTTTTGTATGGGAGCCCCCTTAAGTATTTATTTTATTCTATTTTTTAGTATTTGTTGTTAAAGCGGCAACAGAAATACATCATCTGTGAAAATTTCAACTGTCTAACTATCACGGTTCATGAGATACAGCCTGGTGACAGACGGACGGACGGACGGACGGACGGACGGACGGACGGACAGCGGAGCTTCAGTAATAGGGTTCCGTTTTACCCTTTGGGTACGGAACCCTAAAAATGATTCTACTCGAAATGGTCACCTTTGACTTTGATACCGGTTTTCAATCTGTCTGGCCACGAATCTATTGATTTACGCACGGTTTCCATGAGAAATAGAAAACTGACCATAATTTGTAGTCTAATGGGTTCAGATCTGAGCTAAGCGAGGACTTATTTTCAGCGCTTTTAAAGTCCGGAACGTTGGCTTCGACCCAGGCTTGAGCAGTTCGTGCCTGGTGACCAGGTGCAGAGTCCTGCTGAAGAGTCATTTTTAAAAAGTGTATTGCTGAGAGATTTCACAACACGATCCAAGACAGTCTCTTGATACACTTTGGCTGAAGTCTTCACTCTTTTTTCACAAAAATGAAGCTTTGTGACTCCTTGATAAGACACCCCCCACCAAACCATTACAGAGGCAGGATATCCACGTTGCACTTTTCCGACCACTTGGGCGGCTTCTTTAGAACTGTATTCACTTTGTCATTTTGCTTGTTGTAGTGTTCTTCAATCGTGAATTTTTTTCATCAGTAAAGAGGATATTTCTGTGCTTTTCACCTGCGTATCTGATCTGATCGTTTTAGTCGATCCACTCTCTTTAACTAACGGATTGATTTAGTGCATGTCCTGTACATCGACGATAAGTGCCGAGCTTCCGGTCTTGTTTTATTATACGCGATAGAGTCCTAGCGGGAATCTTCATTTCGCGCAATAAAACTTTTTGTTTCCTAATGGGGTTCAGCGAATACTTAAACAGCATTAACAGCCTTTATAGTTCTAACAGCACGTGTTCGGCCCGTATATATATATATATATATTGATTTAGTAACTATAACAATAAAAGTAAATGCATGAAACTGTACAACAATGTATGTGTGTATTGTGTGTATTTCCTTTAGAATCTACAATCACAATCGTAATGATAGTTTTGATTAGTCGCACTGAGTAATAACTGTTCATTAAACTCATTTCTAGAAATATTATTCGCATAAACGTATCATTATACGGTAACTCACGGTAACAACTATCATTAAAGAAAATACGAAAATGTACGTTGTAGATCCTGCACGCGGATTTACCTACTTGGAACTTAGTTAAATATTTTTAATTGATGGAGGGACATGTTTTTTGCAAAGAATAGTTGATCCATCCAAATATTTTGGAGACAAATAATAGCTTAAACTTTGAGTCGAAACATAAGCTACCACCGTGTAAACCGCACTAACCTATATTCATCACACTGCTAGCTCTGCTGTCCCGTCAACCGAAGAGGCCGACCAGTGGTTTCAATTATCCAGAACAGCCGGAACCGACGGCTTAACGTGCCATTTGAGCAACGAAGCCGCGCCATTGAGCTCTTTTAGCCACCGCGTAAACTTTTACCAAAATTGAGTAGTTTTAACATGATGCGCGTTCACAACGCTCAAAACTGTTTTTTTTTTTATTATTTCTGGCTGGCTGGCTATCTGGCTGCCTGACTGACAAAAAATCACTTAAAAATTAAAAAGTGACCGTTTTGAGACCTGCATACCTAATGTCTTATTATTTAAAAACAATGTTCCATGTGCAAGCTCTGCCTGCTCCGATTTATCCTTAATAATTTTCACAAATAATTTTCAATACAATAGTCGAAATTGGACTAGGTATAATCTGTATTGAAACTTTATACAAAATAAATTTGCATGTTTCCAATTTTTTTTATTAATAATAAACCTCGGTGTTATAAAAGTTGTAATAAAAGTAGTTGCTGAAATGTGCCACTGTGACAGACGGAGAGAAAAAGAGACGAACAAAATCGCACCATAATCCATTTTTACCATTTTGGTACACAACACCAATAAAAAAAATCGGCTAAGTGCGAGTCGGACTCGCGCGCTAAGGGTTCCGTACCACTATCTATAAAAACGGCAAAAAAATCACGTTTGTTGTATGGGAGCCCTCCTTAAATATTTGTTTTATTTTCATTTAATTATTTATTCTTAAAGTGAATATATAACTAAATATTCTGTGAATATTTCAATCGTCTACCTGTTGCCGTTATCAATATTGAGCAAAAACGAGCATAAAACATCGGCCAAGTGCGAGTCGGACTCGCACACGAAGGGTTCTGTACCATTATCTATAAAAACGGCAAAAAAAAAAACACGTTTGTTGTATGGGAGCCCCCCTTAAATATTCGTTTTATTTTAATTTAATTATTTATTCTTAAAGTGAATATGTAACTAAATATTCTGTGAATATTTCAAGCGTCTACCTGTTGTCGTTATCAATATCGAGCAAAATGAGCAAAAAAAATCACGTTTGTTGTATGGGAGCACCCTTAAATATTTATTTTATTCTATTTTTTAGTATTTTTTGTTATAGCGGCAACAGAAATACATCATCTGTAAAAATTTCAACTGTCTAACTATCACGGTTCATGAGATACAGCCTGGTGACAGACGGACGGCGATGTCTCAGTAATAGGGTTCCGTTTTACCCTTTGGGTACAGAACCCTAAAAACGAGCAAATGTCACTGAACTGTTTATTTTTGCATAGATTATGGATATATATATATATATATATATAGATATAGATAGATATCTAATATCATATATGATATTAGACATCTATCTATCTATAACTTCACGTCATATTTCTTACGGGGTAGGCAGAGAGAACCGAGCGCCACATGACTCGGTCCTTACACACCGCACACGCTTCATTAACACTCATAGCTATGCAAGCAAGCCGGTTTCTGTATTTTATATGATTTGGTAGGTGAATCATGGCCTTCCTCGGCTCCTACATCCTTCTACTTTCGACTTGTATATCTGATATTAAATATACTTTTTAATTTTTCCTTTCTATGGCAATTTATTAAAATTAATCCAAATAACTCAAATTTGCGGTGACAATTATGTACATAATAATTTAGCTGTGAAAGAAGACCCTAAGCTTCTAATTTATGGAAAGCGGCCGACCGAGGGACACCTTAAATCATTTACGATATTTGCTCATGACGTTAAACCTTAATTGGAAAATGATCCCATTATACGCCTTCACAATCCGATCCCAGGTTTTAAATGTCTCTACTATATTGTAGTTTGTTTGCAGTATTCCTACATATAAAATATAATATTTTTAATATTATCTCTACTATGTGGGGTTTGAACCCATGCAATTGCTGATTGAGCGCTATTCCAACTTCCTCTTTCTTTTCTTGTTTGTAGTCGACGGTAATGCCTTACATTTGCTGTAACAAATTTACAAGATTTTCATATGAATACATTCATAGTTTCATTATTAATAGCCTGGATGGCATTATAAAATTTCACATGATCAGAGAATATTTTCGCCTGCAATAAATGTACGTCATAATCATATCATTCAGTTTCATCGAGTGGGTGTGGTAGAAAAACAGACGGGCGCCAGGTCCGATGTGTTTAAAAATGCATGGAGTAGGTATTATAGAAACTGACAGACAATGTAAAATCCGCCTTTACCTGATTTATAACCAGTAGAGGTTCGATATTTCGGAAATAGTTTAACCTGTTTAGGTCATTTAAACGGTATTCTATTGACGTAATAAATAATATTTATATGTCGAATATTTAGCGTATTTCGTAATAAAATAACTTAAAAATTACAAAAAAATCTTTAACTGACCGACTCATATTTTTGTTTTTTTTTTTATTTATTTAGTCCCAAATATTGTATCGCAGAGTTTAAAATGTTTGTGACTACAAAGCCACATAATGGCTTATACGCAGCCAATAGTTCGACTCAATTAATTCATTTAAGATGCATGCATGCAAAATGCTACATTGTAGTTAATTTACGTATCATAACGCGTAATCAAAATTCTCACTGCAAATGAAATATTTTTTTATTCTTTTAATTGTCTTAGGGCTGGTAAGGTATAATTCTTGTATGTCTTTTGGGAGGCTGTTAATAATTTTTGGTAACATGTATTGATATGTTCTCATACCATATTTATTGTTATGTGAAGGTACGATAAAAGTATCCATGTTTGGCAGTGGTCTTAGCTTATTGCTACGATGTTTCTTCTGTAGATGGCCCGTATTCGCAAATTCTTCTTTCAGTACTGTTGATGATGTCGAGTATACTCTATCAATAGGTACAATATAATTTCGGCGAAGATTAGACGAAGCTTTAATAATAATCATAAATTTATGAAACAGTAACTTAAAACCAAGAAGCATAATCGAGTTCAATCAATCAATCGAAATAATTTAAATACAATAAATTCTTACCGACTTCAAAGAAATCGGTTTGATAACATAACTGACATGTAGAATAATAGAAGATTCTTAATTCAACTTCGATCGATTTTCAACAATCGTAAAATGATATTGAAAATTCTTTGAGAATTTATCGAATAGCACCTGCTGTCATATTACGAAGATTTAAAGTGCTGAAACCCACTTCAAGGAACATCGCCAAATATTATCAAGTACGAATTCGTAGAAATCGGTTTCTCTTTTAAACGTTCGCTACATTTATTAAAAGTTTTTGGTAACAATAACCAATTCAAGGAGTCAAACTAGAGCCCATCAAACAATTAGTATTTGTTCGCCGTAGAGATTATACGAAACATAGTATCGATATCTCTGGGGCGAGCCTTCCTTTACTTTGATCATAAGCAGTTCCGGGCCATGCCCCCAGGGTAAAGTTAAGTTTACAACAAGTACAAAACAGCCTCGCTAGCGCCGTTTGTTTCCCTCTGTTGTCCCAATCATAAATATTTAATGAATTCCTTTTATTCAGCACCTAAGCCGGCCTTAAGCCCTTTTGCTGACAATGAGTCAAATTACAATAATGTACATTTTAATTAATGTCAAAATAAGGTTAATCAGTTACAGAGCACTACGGGACCATAAAAAAAAACACTCTGATATTATACTGTCAGTTTTTTTTTTTATATTACGCCGAGGGAACAAACAAGTTACAAAACGTGAAAGGATTAGTGTACTCGTAAGGACGCTTGCAATGCAAGGAGTATAACTCACTTGGTTCTAATGCGACAACTCCTCATCAGCTTTCTGATGCCCTTTTTACTTTAAGGAAACAACATCCATTCAAGAAATTATTGATTTAGTTACGGTCTTCAATGAAACTGAGTGTGAAGGTGCTTCCCCAGTGGGTCTCTTGTTTATTTAATATGTCATATCCCCTTTTGCCTAGAAAATTGCTTGCCAATCAGCAGAATGCAGCACATATTGGCGAGGCTGACTTCCTCTCTAAAACTGATGATGAGGTATTCGTACCCTCAGAGCCTGCATTGATTGTCTAATAGGTATGGATGGCCTACTTCTTCGTTTCGCTAGCCGCCTTATTTAGCTTTACGCCAACAATGCGATTGAATGTAAACCATTGCATTTATATTTCGCAACCAACCTCCTAATAGATTCCCGGTAAATAGGGTCCTGATAAGTCGGTACTAGACATATACAGGTGCATTATTACAAGAAAACGCAAAAACTCTATTGAGATAGAAACATCATTAATGGTTTTATTAATGAGAGTCCTTTCCTTCTCCTTTCCGAGTGGAGTAATTTTTAAAGCATGAATTTCATGAAACGCTGTAGGTAATAGTTAGTTATTTTTGTAAAGTTAGCGTGGTCTAAGTCGCTTCATTATTTTTATTCAGTAGGGTAAATAACTGTTGCAAAAAAAAATTACGTAAAAAGAAAGGCTTATAAATGATTAACAGTCTATGTAATCTTAAAAATGGGATTTTATTATGTAAAAACAAAAATATATGGCACGAAATCTTTAGTTACGAGACAGATATACAACACGAAAGTAGAAGGATGTAGGAGCCGCGGAAGGCCAAGACTGACCTACCATGACCGAATTGATCGTGTTTTATCAGAAGGTCAGGAGCCTTAGAAACCGGCGAGCGTGTATAAGAAGAGCAATTAATGAGAAACGAGTGAGGCTTGTAAGGGTCGAGTCATATGGCGTTCGGTATTCACTACCTACCCCGCAAGGGGTTTGGCGTGAAGCTATAGTAGTAGTTATAGTAAATTTTAAGTTACCTTCCACTTTTAAAACGGTTTTAAATTTATAATTCAATGTGCTACCCACTTGTATATTTTAAAATTAATATAAATTTAAAATAAATACCCATTCACAAACTATCTTTGATTGGGACTTAACTACGTGGCAAGGGTTGTTATCGAAGGAAGTTCGCTGTTTATATACCACTAAATCAAAATATGGTCGGCCTAATTGTAAGTCGGCACTGTCAACCTTGTCCACTATGGAGAGCTGTAATCTCTCGAAAAACCTCAACAGGGAGTTAATTCCACAAGGATTCTAGAACTACATAATGAGCAATAATTTATTTCTGTGTAAAGATAGATTCTCCTTATTTCATTTTGCAAATTACAAAGAACAATTGTAAGAACGGTAATGTGGCATTTATTGAATTTGGACTAGATTTTGAGCCAGGTATAGAATACGTTTGGGTTAGGCTAGAGTTATTGGGATTTTATATCAGGTTTAAATGAGATTTACGTCGAATGTAAGCTGTGTTCAGGTACATTCTTTGTAGCACTAGGTACGCACGTCATATACGCGTGAGTACCTGATTGTAGATAGTTTCAATGGTAGGTATTGTGAAAATCTCTTCATCGCCTTTTTTGATAAAACCACATTATAAAAGTATATAAACTACGCTCCTAGAAAATCACGGCAATGATCTCAAGCAACAATCAAAACGTTCATGAAATAACTATTGAAAACGCACACGTAGCTTGAAAAAAACTGTTTTTTAATCCGCCTATTATATTTTATATGCGTAAAACCGTTTATAATACTTAGATAAATTAGATATGCACACCCAGTACGCAAATATTAAATACATAGGTACCATAGACATATAATACTTGGAATTATAATAAGAAACACTATGTAGCGTACGTATGTGAATATGTGTTGGTACGTATAGAAATAATATTACGGCCCCATTGTGTTAACTAATATGTTAACGGCACATGCAAGCGATACTTTTGAAGTTACACAACCGCCTATGCCTATAAAATCTGGTCATTATTAGGTACCTAATCTATATCCTTGTTTGTCACCTGAATGTCTGTTAAAAAGTTTTGCCCGTTTAGCATTAGAGTATAGAAAGAATAAAACGAATTCATTTTCCGTCATTATTTTAATGGAATACTTGATTTTCCGTAACCAATTATATATTTTTTAATACTTGGTATGGTTGGTATTTGAATAATGTAATACGGTTATCATAGTATATAAATCATAGCTTGTAATATATGTATTTAGCCCAGTAAGCCCCAGTAACCACTTAGAAGCTTAATGGGAACCTCAATCATTCTCAGAGACATAAGAACTATCCAAAGATTTGTTATTTGGCTGCTGTCGAGCTACCTAAGAAAGGCAAGGTGCACAAAAGAAGATAACAGTGTATGTCAGTGAGAACATGGAATTTATGTATAGATAAAACAGTATCAATGTGTTTTTGAGTTCCGTACTAAAACAAACATTACATTAGGAAAGGTAGGGCGCATGGAATCAACCCAGCTGGGAAAGTACCTCCACTTCACAGAAGATCGCAGTCCAATAACAAATAACTAGAGGATTGTTGTATTTCTGCCAGTGAGTGATGTTACCAGTATGCTCCTGAGGAGTTGTTGTGTCGGTAGAGGCGTTTGACAACGCACGAGCGTTATTGGAAAAGTTCACAGGCTACGGTAACCGTTATACATTTATACACTTACATTTTACACGTATAATTAGAAGTTATGGGAATTATGTTTCACGAATTTTTCGTAATTTATTTTATACAGCGTCGGAAGGCATACAAGCACACGGCCCATCTGATGTAAAGTGATTACCGTAGTCTATGAATGCTTGCCTCGGGCGATACCGCCTCTGCTGCTAACATAGAAACTCCTTAGGAGCTTACTGGTGACCTCACTCACACGCAGGATCACAACAACCCTCTAGGGAGTTATTATTTGGCTACGGTTTTCTGTGACGTGGAGGTACTTTGACGGGCTATTTAGCGCCCTATTTCTCTTAAATATGAATATCTTAATTATGAACCGATAATGAAAATTATTAAATAACTAGCAGAAGCCCGCGGCTTCGCACGCATGAGATTTGCGCTTTTAGTAGCCTTTATTTCTCTACAGGCCTGAAATTCTTTCTGTTTAAAAAAAACAAAGTTCAGCCCCATCTATTGACCTTTACGGGAGGCAACGTATATTTATTTTATTTTTATTACATTTAAAATGCGTAGTTATTTTATGTCACAAAAAATACGTATTCTGTATAATAAATAATAAAAATAAAACTACAAAGTTCCCCGAAGGGGAATATATTTCCCCCTAAATTTAACAATTTTTCATTTTTTATGCAGGAACCCTAAATATTTACGAGATAAAAAGTACCCTATATTCTGCTCTGAACAGTCCTCTACCTACCAGTGAAAGTCCGTCAAAATCGGTTCAGCCATTTCGAAGATTAGCCCGGACAAACAAACAGACAGACAGACAAAAAAGTTTAAAATGCGTATTTAGGCTTTGGTAACGTGAAAATAATAATATGAGCTTAAAATAAAGGCTTTATTTTGAAATCACAGACAGACACTTCAATTTTATTTATATGTATAGACTAGCGTTTCCTCCACATCTTCATCCATGTGGAATTGGAATTTGTTCACAATTTCATAGTTTCTTACCTAATTAAAAGTAGGTAATTAAACCTACCTCTCTTATGCCAGAGCCTCGTTTACTAATGGGTTTACTAGTGGGTGCACCAGATACATGCATCATTTATGAGTAACTGTAGCATTGGCTCTTAAGATGACAGTGGTTCATTTATAATATGTGACCACTAGGCAGTTGTTAACATTTATCCATCGTTTGCTGTAGCCACCCACTCGACGGCTCCAATTTCAAAACTACCAATCTACTTTACAGAATTTACCGAATTTTATACCACTAGATAGCGTCAATCAGAATAGAAAAGCGTGGTAATTCTTTAGGGGGCTTCTGCTACTTAGGGATTTTCAAAAACTCCTTCAAGAAGTAGCGGACAATCTATGCCAACGCAAGAACACCTAAGCGAGGCAGCAGCTGAATCAGCTAATTAATTATCCATAATTGTCAAAATATTTTCATCTGATTCAATTTTAATTATTATTAATGTACAAAATAAAATAATTATATATATGTGTGATTTTTTGATCACTCACTTAAAATGAATCATCGCTACCTCGCAACACTTCGTATGTCTACTACTTTATTGTATATTACATGTATTACCTACATATACAACACCAATTTCAAACTTTCATCGTTTTCTTTTTCACTATTAATTCATTCGAAGATAACGCTAAAATTGATTCTTTTTATACCGCTACGGTAAACAAGATGCTTACTATATCTGATATATCGTCAAATAATAAAAGATGATATTTAATCCATATAATTAAAGATAGGAAGTCAAAACTATTCAATTCTAGATTGCAATCTTTCTTGCCCAGCTAGACTGAATAGACTTCTTCCCACATATCATTAGGTATTTCAATATACCCCATCGCCTATTACATTAACATACATAATGTTATTTAATATAAATTAAAATGAGATACTATTGAAGTACTAAATACGTTATCAAGAAAACTGGAATCATTTGAAATTCTTCACAATTTCCTTCATACGTAAAAAAATCAGAGTCATTTAAATTCATAAAACTAAATACTTGTTATACTTTACCCCATAGCATGACGTAGTCGTGACGCTGACGCCACCCAAATTATTCAATAAACACAATTCTACTGTCACATATCATATTATTTATTGTCACACTATTATATCAAACAGTTTTTGAAGTATCACTCTCGTTTTGTAGTTTATGAGAAACGTTACTCGTGGCGTAAATTCAAATTATATGTCGGCGTAGCACGCGCACTTGGACACGTGCATAACCACTGTCGCGATGTGAGCAATGTGCTTGTGGTGTGGAGTGGCTGTGAGTGTTGTGGCGTGTATGCCGGCGTCCCGGAGCGGGCAAGTGTCGTCCGTGCGCGCCGGGCCTCCCCGCGAACTGAACTCTAGGGCTTCTGTACCGCTAGGGCGGCGCGCCCACGCTCGATACCGCCGCCTTCCCAGCGCCCTCCCACATTGCAAAACCATTTATAAAAATTCAAGTGTTTACTGCAAAATATAATTATCAATCGATGATTACTCTATTTAAGTAATCTCACGTCACTCTGCGCAAATATGATTGTTACACTATTCGCGTCTAGTATTCACTAAGTTAAGTAAGCGTTTTTGGGGTTTTTATTCCATTCAACCTTGGCGCTCCGGCCTCGTATCTATTTCTGTCTGGGTAGTTCCATATTTCTTTTATTTTGTATTTACACAGCTCGCACGATATCAAGGCGTATAATGAAAAACACAATAACAAGGGTAAATTGTAAATGATTATTTTATTTTTAGACATCCGAGATACACAGATAGTTAGCACATTCTACAGATAACGGACATATTTGAGCATATACTCGAGATTGATTAAAATACTTGCAATCTATGAGTATGTGGGAATATGAAATTGGCAAACTAGCTTGGCGGTTGCGGTCTGTTGCCAAATTGCCAATTTTTTTATACTAAGTACCTATCAGTACAGGCTGCCTTTTATATTTTCAACACAACGGTTATTGAGTAATAAACCCATTGTTTTTATACTACATCGGGTGACAACAACATACGTCCGACCTGATACAAAGCACTTGCAATACAAAGGTATTTCTGTTGTAATATGTAACCTTATTTTGAAGTACTGGTAGTTATCATGGGCAATCGTTATACTCGTATTTCTACACTAATATTAAAAAGATTTAATATATGTATGTTTGTCTGTAATGAATTAATTCGATAAATACTTAACCGATTTTAAAAATTCTTTTACAGCTTTAATAGAAAGCTACATGTATCAGGTCTCCTTCTTTCCGTGTCTGCTAGAAAAATCTTGTTCTTTGTGAACTGGAAACAAATTTTTGACTGTATCATGTGCGCTCGTTTTAACTCCAGAGTACGTAAAGTCTCTATTGTTCCTCCAACTCTGCTACAGAAGAAACCAAAGACGATTTCTATGAATTACCAAATGCCATACTCAAAGACTTCAAGAGACAGAATATTGTGATAGTCATGGGATAGGTCATGGGAGACCTAAACAAATAATAATAAATAAATAATAAATATTGTCGGACAAATTACACAGCGCCATCTAGCCCCAAAGTAAGCGAAGCTTGTGTTATGGGTACTAGACAACTGATAAACATACGTAAATACATTTTTTTTTTGTAAATACATACTTATTATACATAGAAAATACCCAGACCAAGACAAAAACAGACATGTTCATGCACACAAATGTTTGTCCTGTGTGGGAATCGAACCCACGAGCGTTGGTGTCAAAGTAACGTAACAACGCGTTTCACCACTGCGCCACCGAGCTCGTCGAAAGTCGAAAAGTCGAAGAAACCAAAGACGATTTCTATGAATTACCAAATGCCATACTCAAAGACTTCAAGAGACAGAATATTGTGATAGTCATGGGATAGGTCATGGGAGACCTAAACGCAAAGGTTGGCAACACAAAAGGGAAGCGAGAGCTGCATATGGGCACGTAGGGACTCGATGTGTGTAACAATAATGAACAATGATTTATATAGTTCTGCCAAAATCAAGGTCTCACCATAGGAGGAACATTGTATAGTAACTATATTAATAATATTCCAATTCGAATTCCGTGGCGAAAGCTGTATAGACTATTGTTGCTGATCAAGTCATGATATTCCAGGTATTAGAAATTGTATATTTATCGCACGGTCTATTCGATTCGATGGATTTGATCTATCGCCCTTTTTAGGTAGCATGAGCACATTAGCAGTCTTCCACGAAAACTGGACTTGCACCAACAGGTAATTATAAAATACAACCCTGAGAGCTCCAGCACCACTGCCGCTGCGCTGTCTGGCCGACCCTGCTTTTGAATGTAGAGAGACAGCACCACTCGCTTTATAATTGAAATGTTGAGATTTACATAATCAATATTTACGGCATGGAGATACAATTGAACTGTTTTTGGCTAAAGACATTTGAGTCAGGGTGAAACAATGGTCATAAGTAAGCAAATCCAGCTTCCAGCTTGAATGGTCCTTTATTTCTAGTATTATCTTTAAATGCCGAACTAGGTGATTCCTAGAGATGGTACTCTCAAAAACACTAATTTCGCGGAAGGACTATAAACAACACATGTTTTCACAACCTCCTTGTGAGGTAGCTAATTTTATTTCCTCAGTTAGAAAATATTGTTCCTTTTTTTATACAATGACGTGTGTGTGTGTCTTACACAAGCATACGGCCCACCTGATGTAAAGAAATTACCGTAGCCTACGAACGCTTGTAATACATTAGGTATCGCTCGCGCGATGCCTTCTCAACTTCTAACACAGCAACTCCTGGAGTTGTAGAAGAGCTTACTGGTGACCTCACTCACACGCAGAAACACAACAACCCCCCAGAGAGTTATTATTTGGCTTGTTTGTTGGGTGGTTGGTGGTTTGGGCGGTATTTTGTGAGGTGGAGATACTTCCCCATGCGGTCTGCTTTGATGCCCCTAACCGCTCTTAAAAACAATAAAGACTGCGCGACCGAGCTCATAAAAAAGTATTATTACCACACAGGACAAATATTTGTGTGCATGAACATGTCTGTTTGTTTTGATCTGTGTGTTTTAAGATAGGTAGCGTGCTTTACCGCAGCGTCCGGAAGTGCCTCCACGTCACTGAAAGCCGTAACCAGATAACAGCTCCCTGAGGGATAGTTCTGTTCCTGCGAGTGAGTGAGGTCACCAGTAAGCCTATGGAGTTGCTGTGCTAGCAGCAGAAGTGGCATCTCGTGAGTAACAGTTAATACGTTGCGAGCGTTAATAAGTTACCGTAACTGCTTTACAACCGAATACTTGTATAAAAAGAACAATAACTATAAAATGCGTCAAGTGCGAGTCCGACTCGCGCTTTGAGGATTCATAAAAAATCTCAAATTATTGTCGCAAAAATTTTCTCAAATTATTGTCGCAAAAACATTTTTTTTTTTATGATGGAACTACAAATGTAAGTTTTCGGATTTTTTTCTTTACTTGTGCTATAGGTTTTGCTTCCCTCGCGAATGTCAAAATATGCGCATAAACGAGGCATAAACAGCTGTATCTTTTGATTTCGTTGACTTAGAAGTTTGATTTTTTCACTGCTCGAAGAGATTACAGACCTATGAGTATTTAATATTAATTTCAGCTTGAGACCTTCCACCCGTTCCTGAAAAAAGAATTGACAGACAGACGGACAACAAAGTGATTGTATAAAGGTTCCGCTTTTCCTTTTTTGGTAGGGAACCCTAAAACCGACGTCGTATAAAATAAATAACACTAACAATAACAAAAAGTAAATACTTTTTCTTTCTTTCTTGAATATGTATGCTAAAATATGCACTCAAAAATGTTCGTTCGCTCTGCAACCAATACTTTTTGATGACGCTGCTTGTTTGCAAATAGTCTGTAGAATTCTAAAAATCCAGCGCCGTGGCTGTCAGCATTTCGACTATGAAGTCTCTAGAAAATAGATGAATCTTGAATAAGTAACAACAAAATGTCATTATGAGAAATGTTTGTATTTTGGTCATCAATCATTGAATATTGCTGTCTGCATTACGATGTGAAAAGGAAGTCTGATTAGAATGTTACCTACTATCTATAAAAAGCCGAAATATGAAGCCAAAATTTACTTTTATTTACTACGCAGGTTTGAGCTCATTGTAGCATTCTTTCTTTGCATCCTTATTCATAACTGTAAAAGTTGTAGCGTGCTTGTAATAAACCGACTTAAAAATACTGGGAAAGTTCAAGTTATATATTTAACACGCATAACTGTCTTCATACGTGCAGCACGTGTAGGTGCGGAAGCCTTGAAATATGATGATTATCCAAACACTTTAAGAGAGGTAGGTGCATCATCATCATAACACCTCACACAAAAACTGCAGTCGAATAACAACTCCCTTGAGGATTGTTGTGTTCCTGCACGTGAACGAGGTTACCAGTAAAACTCCTGAGGAGTTTCTGTGCTAGCAGCAGAGGTTACATCCCGCGATCAATACTTAATGTATTGCAAACGTTCATAGGTTAATGTTACATCAGGTAGGCCGTTTGCTTGTATGCCTCCCGACGTCATATAAAAATAAATCCCATAGTACCTGACAATATTTCCCAATATTGTTTAAATGAAAAAAGATGTGTTTGGGAAGCACATGATGAATTTCGAAACGGCATAGGATGTACGGATCAAGTGTTTTCGCTCCGCAATATCATGGAGAAGTACCTGGCTATGGATCAGAAGGTTTTCTGCGGTTTTGTGAATCTTAAGAAAGCATTTGATAGTTGTGTGAAAGGATCTCTGGAACATTTTGTCCGGATACAGTGACCTGCTCCGTGCTGTGCTGTGATTTTATGAAGAAAGGCTTACATTTAAATGCAAAAAACCAAGATTGTTTATGAAATTTAGTCAACCACAACAAACTCATGGATTACGGTTGATAACGTAGTATTGGAGCAAGTGGATGAGATTGTATATCTTGGAAGCGCTTTAGCAGGGATAAAAGGGCACCGCTTATGTGGAGAGACGAGTGAGTGCAGGGTACAGCGTGAATGGAGCATTGGATCGAGTGTGAACTTTGCGCAAAATTTGTGGCATAACGCTTGCTGACCGCGTTCGTGTACGAAACAATGATGTAAGAAAGAGAGCGTCGGTGTTAAGATAAGTTGGTAAGGACATGTAGAAAGAATGCAGGATGAAAGAATGACGAAACAGATATATAATGCAAAATTGGAAGGATGTAGGATCCAACAAAGGCCAACACTCACCTACCATAGCTAAATTGGTCGTGTTTTATCACAAGATAATGTCGAGAGCCCTAGGAACCGGCGATCGTGCATAATAAGAGCTATGAATGTTAAAGAAGCGAGTGAAGTGTGTAAAGACCGCGTTTTATGAAGCTCGGTACTCTCTACCTGCCCACATTGTTCAAGTAAAAAAAAATGTTGGAAAAACCAAACGTACTCGTAACTGCACAAATCTACATAGGTATATGTATACATCTGCGAGGTTCACTACGTGCAGATGACGCTGAATAACGCTATGGTATTGAATTTTCTGTATAAAATTCGAGCTGCCTCACGTAGGTACGTATTATATATACAGACTAACGGACCGAGGAACATTTCGTTTTTCAAACGTGAAATTTATGCCACCTGAAATCCTATTACTTTAAACGAGCAATTCTTGTGTTCGAGTATCTCGGAAACGAGTCTAACGATTTGGACCAAATTTTATATTTAGATAAGGCTTTGCAATTTAAGTTTCATGTGTATAAGTATATTATACTGGAAAAAAGGGATTTTATACAAAAAACATATTATGTACTTGATTCCACCATATACATGCTATATCTTCATCGTCCTAGCGTTAACCCGTTTCCTAATACATTACGATCAGAACCACTACCTAATTATAAGGATTTGGCGAAGATACTACTTTAGACATGAAGCATCCACCATCTCACCTTCACAATCTAGAGGGAAAAATCAGACCTTTCTTTCGATAGTTTACATGTCTGAAATATATATTTTTGACGCTATTTCTAACATAAATTGCTACCAATGGGAACAGCGGGAATTTTCTTCGAGGTTTATCTATTAATATTAAATATAATTTTATCGCTTTGAATGTTAATAGGAATAATAACATTAGTTTTTTCGTTATTTGTACCAACTCTATCACATGGCATGTTCAGTTGTGAACATAATCCTTAAAGAAACTCAACTGAAGATACGTACAGATGCCCACATATCAAGCGTAACATGTTGACATGAGAGGGCCCTTTTGTTAGTAAAGGTATATTATTTATCAAAAATTCAAACGATCCATATTATTATGCGGTTGACGAAAAATAGTGCAAATTAACACACACATGGCCTTGAAATTTGGGTTAAAATTGGATCAGAACACTCGTGAATTCATTCGGTATCGTAGTAAAACGAATTTAAATACCTAGCGGATTTTATCATTTGAGTACATATTGTTGAAGTGTAACACTCATCAGAAGTACGTGAGTAAAGGCAGGAATATTGTTATATGGATGACAATATTCCTACTGGTGGGTATTTATGGTAGGAATAGCAGGAACATGTCCACATTTCACTAAAAACTAAATACTTTTACATTAGAATAATGCAGGAACACTCCTGCGTGATAATCATAGCCAAATTCTCATCGCATTTAATCCACCCTCCCCCTCCCTCTGCGACTTTACCCTTTTCCCAAAGTTTAAGAGAATATGCTAGGTGGGAAAATTGGAGTAGTCATGGATTGAAGAAACAGCCTTATCCGACGGTTTCTCGTTCCAATTCTGGTATGTCATATTTAAATCCACGTGAACGATATAGCTCTAGTAGTGATAGTTCAGTGGATAAAGTAACGGCCCATTGAGCAACTGGGCCCGGAATTGAATCCTGTACGTTCCAATAAATTCGTGTTTTCTGATTTATATACATATTTGTAATAACCACCTGTTCGGCGGTGAAGGAAGATATCGTGAGGAAACCCCGCACGTGCAAAATATTATATTTCGAAAGACTTGTGACCTAAACTAAGAAAAGTCTTTCATATCTCAATCTTGGTATGTACGTATAACGTTTTATTTCATTTATCCTACTAATATTATAAATGTGAATGTCCGTTTGTTTGTTACGCTTTCACGCGAAAACTACTCAACCGTTAATCATGAAACTTTGTAGGTACTCATATTCTTGGAGGTATCAGAAGTAACATTGGATACTTTTTATTAAAAAATATATATTTTTTATCAATGCGAGCGAAGCCGCGGGTAAAAGCTAGTATATAATAATAACATACATTTATTTTTCTGTACGTGTTTCATTCTTGGTATTGGATTGTGGAGGTCTAACAGCAGTCGCTCCATGTGAAATTCAATATCTTCGCCAAATCCTTAGTCTTAGGTAGCAGACCCCGCCAATCCTAAGAGATTAGAAAACAGATTAAACCCAGGAATAAAAAGATGCTAGGTTGTTTATTATAATGTGATATTAAAAATATTCAAATCCGTCGAGCCGTTTTCAAGTTTTTGCGAAACTCGCCAATTGCTCTTTGTATACATATATAGAAAAGACAGAAAAATGTCGAATGAGACGTATTTAGCTACATATATTTACTTGTACATAATGACTTTAATGTAACTCATAAGCAAATAAGTATACAGATTAAAACTCCATTATAACTACGTGAGTCATTAATCAATTAATTATTCACCAAACATTTCCTTTCATATTTTGTTTATCTACAACCCATATTGACGAGCACTCGATGTGATGAATTAATCATTATGCAGCACACGTCATTTTGTGTATTGTTTTAATTTATTTGCAACTAAGTTCTTACAATTTTACTGTTGTACCTTTTTTTATGAGCCAGCAAACGAGCATACACAGCTAACAGTTACCGTATACTATGGATCCTTGTAACAGCTCTCGTGATTCTGCCACCGCTGTTACAGTTGCAATTTCTTTATTTGGCCATTAAATTATATTAATATATCACTAAGATGGCAAATAAGCAGACGAACTCCCGGTTGGTAATCGTACCGTATAAGTTATCGAAGCTTGCAGCACCAGGACCTTTGTCCTTGCCGGTCCTGTATAAACCTCATATTTTTTTAAGTAAAACTTCTTTACGCACGCTTGACTTAGGGAGTAAGCTGGTGAATTCGTGACGAGAGCGTTACGAAAAGTGTGATCGAGTGAGGCGAACGGAAGTTGAGAGGGAGATATAAATTAGTGATAGAAAAAGAGAGAGTTACGTTTCGTATATTACTGTAGGGGCAAGAGAGAGAGGTGCGACTACACATTTTCTTTCTCTAATAGCGAGTTAAGTTTCGTATATCTAAGACACAGTGCAGGCCTATTGTATGTATCATACTATGGAGCTAAAGAAGTTTTAGTTCAGTCGTGTGGTCTAAAGCACACTCGTTTTTTTTAATGGTACTGTTAAGACTTCACTGTCCGCAACGCAAAGCGGTATCAACTATGAACTTATATATACGCACGTATAGCGCCAATAATTAATAAGAAAAGCTATCTTACTGTTGAAAATTTCCTGTTTGAATTTCAATTGTTAGAAAATGGTGTGACGAAGTTAAATTTGATTGAAGTTAAATGCTAGATTACAATGTAAAAGTACTTTTTTTTGTTTTATATGTCTAGAACTTAATTTTAACATCATGCCGGTCTCCCCCATTTCAACACATCACCATTTTGATCTATATGTGTGCTTGCAATTTGATCCAACGTGCTTTGTGTGCTTCCGCCACCAATTAGTTCATGCGGCCTAGCGCCGGCCGGCACCCACCCACTACTGTTAGTGCGTGCATCATGCCGACGCTGCCATGGCTGCTCCGGTAGTCTCTGCCTCGGCTGCTGCGGTCGTCCGCCATCTGGAACAGAATCCGCATGCCCCCTCCACCACCGTCGCTGCCACGACTGGCCTGGTCGTCGCTGCGACACGTGTTTCGCCTCTCCACGAGGCATCATCAGGCGTTGTAGACGTTAATCGTAAGAATAACATGCTACAAGTGAGTTATTCTTATGCACGCACTAACAGTAGTGGGTGGGTGCCGGCCGGCGCTAGGCCGCATGAACTAATTGGTGGCGGAAGCACACAAAGCACGTTGGATCAAATTGCATGTAAGTTTGACTTTCGCAAAATAACGCCTGAATCTATTAACTACTATATGTGTGCGTCTAGGGCGGCCGCTCCCGAAATCTCCATTCACTCTTGCCTGATACACTTCTTTCGTAACTCTTTTGTCTTAATTTCATTAACCCTTCGAAACCCGGGTGGTCGTATACGACCGCGAAATGTATGGGAAAACGTATATAACGGGTTCTGACTGCTCAATTCTTTCCAATTTCTACGGCGTTCACTCTGCTTTCATGCTTCTTCTGCCATACCCATGTTTCACTGTCGTACATCAATGTTGGCGTTAATACACCCTGAATGATAGATAGCAAGGCGAGCTTTGCTCGATATGTTATCGCTTGCTACCACGGAGAACAACGCACCATTGATACAGTTTCCTATTCTCACTTTTCTTTCAATATCGCCCTCACATTTTCCATCTCTCGTAAACATAGAACCTAGATAAACAAATTCATTTACTTGTGCCACTTTTTCAGCTCCGATCATTATCTGGCAATCTGTAACACTTTCATTCATTTCAAACACCATCACTTTCGTCTTCATTACATTTATTTTCGTACCAATCCTTTTAAAGGCCTCATTCATTACAGTAACCATTTGTTGTAGTTCTTTCTCTGATGATCCAAGGAAAACCTGATCATCAGCGTACTACAGGGTTTTAAATACTGACAATTCATATTTATTCAAAAGTCATACTCTTTCAAGTCTGTCAAACAACTGTCCATGAATAAGGTGAACAACCGAGGGGATGCTACACAGCCCTGCCTAACACCACATTCGATGCTGAATCAGTCTGACAGACCCCATTTACCCTGACACAGAAACTCGAATCCTTATACAAGGACTCGAGTGCCCGTATCAAAATACTATCCACCTCGTACATGGAGAGCGTAGTCCAAAGTTCTAATGGTCGTATTCGTATCGTTGAATAGCCTTTACTTCCTCCTTCTTCAAGAATTGGACTATCAAATGCAAAAATATTTTTTAAATCCGATTGCTCTTGTTCCGAGTATCCATATTTCCAGAGATAAGCGCGTTCAAACAAACAAACAGACATTTCTGCTTTATATATTAGTACAGATGATATAATTGTTTTATATCTTAAATTATCTGCGTAAAGTAATAAGATATAATTGTTATTATTAAAATAATACCTCTATCGCAGAAATGTCTGTTTAATTTTCTATATTCTCATAAACTATTAGGTACACGTATCTGAATGTGGTGTTGTTTTTGTTGTCATTTTGCGCAACATAAATTAAGTGTACTTATTGTGGCGAAAATAAGTGGTTCGTGTTATGCAACGGGGTACTGCGGACAATCGCGTGTGAGCCGTTGATACCATCGCTGGCTAGCGAACTCGGCCACTGCAAACGTGACCACTTTTTTGTATTGCAGGAGGCGATACTGCGGTTTACTTCTACTTATTCAGGCTGAACTAGATTAAAGTATTGTTTAGTTTTGTCATATCAGTTTTATTTATAGCTAGAGACTAAATAAATAAAAAATCTGATTTATTTACATATTTGTCCGAAAGACTTGTAACCCAAGTATCTCCGTCAAATTCTTCGACACAGGCAACGGATCCCGACAATCCTAATGGATTAGGAAACAAAGAAGACAAAGACGCCTATACTTATACAGTCTCCGAGGGCATTATACTCATCAATAGAATGCTGTTCAGTTGGAAAACTTTATTTCACTTTCATAATTCGCTACACGTCGCAGTCTCTACGTGAAATTAGTTAAGTTTATGTTATCATATATATGTTAAGGTATTTTATCTATAGCTCTGTTGTTGAATGAGCTGTTGTCTGAAATACAATTATTTGAATTTGTGTAATTATCGATTGGTAATTAAGTAATAGTGACTTATACTTAATAATGACTTATACTTAATATGCGGGCGAAAGTTCTGTATTACCTCTAGAAGCCAGGTTGTCAGTTGTCTACAATACAGTTTTAAAGTACAATACAGTTGAGCTGTAGTACTTTAGTAGGTACTAAAGTACTACAGCTCAAACTCTTAAAAAAATATATCCCATAGGGCTATCGTGGCGATGAACATAGAGAAAATGGAATAGACTGACAAATTATAGTAATGTCTGTCGCCAAAAATTAGAATGAATGCGGTCGTGATGCGAGAATTGTGCAAAATTTGTGGCGTAACGCTTGCTAACCGCATTCGTAATGTTGATGGAAGAAAGAGAGTGTTGGGATTAAGATAAGAAAAGGCATGCTCCGTTGATTCGGGCATGTAGAATATGTGATGCCAGGAGTCCTAGGAACCGGCGAACTTACATGAAAAGAACTATGAACATCAAAGAAGCGAGCGGTGTAGGTAAGGACGGCGACTTATGGCGCTGCCTACCCCGCAATTGACCTGTCGTGACATACATACATACTTTTTGTGCATTTTGTGCCTCGAAAAGTATTCAATGACAAAGAGCGGAATATTGCATGTTACTGAACAATAATAGAATTGCGGCGGTCAGCCGAAACACGTTCAAGTTTTTGTCTTTCACGATTGCAAGAAAAGCTTTCTGCCAAGCAAGACAGGCGATAAATTATCAGAGAAGCTATCATATATTCTGCTATGTTGTTGTTCCTTTTATATTAAAACATTGAATACATAACATAACATTTGTTCGGTATTTTGAATATAATTATACAATAAAGTTTTATAATCAAACAAACGATCATTATTATTTTAGTATAATATTATTGATGCATATTTTATAAAATGTATTTATATATATTGATTATAATATAGTAGATAAGGATTCAAATAAGCAATAACATGTTAGCGCAGAATTAATAACAAAGTATTAGAACATTTTTCAATATAATTTTAAGTGATTTGAACTATTCTTATAAAAAAAGCCCATTTCTTTTTCTTGTCGACGTCTATCAACCTAAGAGAATTTAGGAACATGCTGTCGTGTTCCTTACATCGCATTAATATAGCGCCGAAGTATATTCGAATAAAGAAAATGATGATTAGAATATTGCACAAACTAATAAACTACTTGACTACTCTCTGGACGGCCAATGAAAGCAAGCCAGATCTGAGAGTCTTACGGGCCTCCTTGAGTTTACACTCCGACCGACGAAAACACGCCGGAGACGAAGGCCCTGATCGACTCTTTGGAGCATTCGGGTACCCGTGATGTCGTTACGCACCAACAGCTCGCCACAAGCTGCCCTGCGGGGATTATTATACGAGGGCGGGATGATAAGTAACTAGCCTGTGAGGATTTGTATAATAGGAGTTTATAGAATTATATATAAAAGAAGAAAAAATCGGATAGAAGATGTACGTATATGTGTTATATTTTAAGAATTCAGATTGACATGTTAAAAGTATTTTTCTAACATTAAATATAAATATTCTACCATAAAGAAACAAAAGAGTATTTACTAAAGAAACTCCAACATCACTCCCCCCTTTTGCCAGATAGGCAAAACAACAGGTTACATCAGGTGCCTAAAAGCCCAGCCTAGTAGGTATCCGCACAAGTCGACCAGTACGAGTGGTCATCTGAGGAGAGGTCGGTTTTGGTTCAGCGGTGGCGTGTACAGTTCTGACTTCAAGAGGGAAAAGCCGTTGTGCAGGTCTGACCCTATCCCCCAGTGCTGTCTTAACACGAGCTACCCTATTTCTACCGTCTATACCAGAATAAATATCTAGCACTAAACCTAGTGGCCAATTTACTCGCTTTAGATCATCACTGCCTATCAAAACCACATCACCTACCTTTATTTCGTCATGAACCTTTTTACAATCTCTCTTTTGAGTCAATAGGGATAAATATTCGCTTCGAAATCTCTCTTTCAAATCCTTACTCAACTTGACTAAATATTTCCACCGAGCAGTTAATACATTCCCATCAAGATGGTCAAAAATGACGTGATGGCTGTCGTCCATACTAGCATCGACCTTTAAAAACATAGCTGGTGTAAGTGCCTTAAGATTTTCAGTATCATCACAAATATATGTAAGAGGACGTGAATTTAATAAAGACTCAGCCTCACACAATACAGTTGATAGTTCGGTATACTGAAGAGCTGCTCGTCCGAGAATCCTTCTTAAAATATCTTTAAGAGAACGAATCATTCTCTCCCAAAAACCTCCCCACCATGCCGACGTAGGAGGTATATGACGCCATACAATTTTCTGTATTGACATTCTATCGGAAAGTTCTTTCCAGTCTATTTGGTTAAGCAGATTACTAGTGCCGCGAAAATTGGTACCATTATCGGTGTATATAGTTTTCACTGAACCCCGTCTTGCAAAAAACCGACGCAATGACAGTAAAAAGTTTTCTGTGGATAGTGAAGTACACAACTCTAGGTGAACTGCTCGATATGTGGCACAAGTAAACAAAACAATCCAACACTTGCTACCATCCTTCAAAATTAGTGGTCCTCCCAGATCAATACCAGTCACTTCGAAAACAGATCCACATCGAATACGATCTAAAGGAAGCGGGGGTGGCGGCGCAGTACACGGTTTAGCGGCATATCTCCGACAAATTGAACACTGACGAACGACTCTCTTTGCTAGACAACGAATGCCAATAATCCAATAATTCTCTCTAAGCAAATTTATTAGCGTCTGTGATCCCGCGTGTCCTTCGTTATGTTTCTGTATTACTAACCTTTCTACAATTACATTCTTATTTGGCAACAAAATCGGTGAAATGAATGTATCTGAATCGTTGCTCATTGTTAAACGGGTTCTGATCCGTATGAGATTGTCCTCATCTCGAAAAGTGTCAAGTCTCAAATTTTTGAAGAAGTCATCCGAACAATCGAAATTCTCCATTTGTAATAATCTTATAAGATGTTTCTCAGCACACATAAATTCCTCACTATTTAAATCCGATTTCTTTCTGTTAGACTTGTTTCGACAATTTTCATAAAATCTCAAACACCAACCAATAGTCCGAATAATTTTGGAATACTTGCCAAAATAAGTAAAACGCTCAGAAAATATCTCTTTATCTTGTACAATTAGGCAATTCTTCTTCACCTCTTTTTGAAACTCCACCTCATCAGGAACAGTACATGATTGCGGCCATTCAGAATGCGGACGCTTAAGCCATTCTGGCCCTTCCCACCAATTGCTCTTAAGTAAAGTTTCTGGTTTACACCCTCTTGATGGTAAATCGGCCGGATTCAGTGATCCAGAAATATGATGCCAATTATCAGCATCAGATTTGGCCAAAATCTCCTTCACCCGGTTATGAACGAATACATTCAAACAGGCATTTCTCTTGATCCAAGCTATTACGATACTAGAGTCAGTCCAATAAAACCTTTTACAATTCATCTCCAGACCGCTATCTACTTCAGCAGCTAACCTCGTCGCCAACACAGCAGCGATTAATTCAAGCCTAGGCATTGTCACTGCCTTTGTAGGAGCAACTCTGGACCTTGCGGAAATTAATTGAACTGTCACTTTGCTTTCAAATTCGGATCGCAGAAAATTACAGGCTGCATAAGCCGACTGACTGGAATCAGCGAATATATGTAGTGAATTATTACTTTTCCGTAAGTCGCAACAGCTAATGCGCCTAGGAATCCTACAATCCTCTAAACTTTTAATTTGTGCCAACCAATTCTTCATTATGCTCTCCAGATCCGACGGCAATGCTTCATCCCAACTCAAATTCGCAAGCCAACACTTTTGTACAAGGAGCTTTGGAATAAGCATTGCTGGACACAAGTAGCCTATGGGATCAAAAATACTGTGAGCAAGAGACATTACCGACCTCTTAGTTAATGCATTAATTTTTTCCAGAACTGGAAGTTTACAAAATAGTACGTCGGCTTTAGGGTCCCATGTCAGGCCTAATACCGAAACAGCATTGATATTATCATCTACAATTTCAGGCCCTGTTACCCAACACCTCAATTCAAAATTACCTTCTAGCATAATGGACTTAGCTTCGTCTATAAATTGACGCATCTTATCTACAGTGTTCACACTAGTTACACAATTATCCACGTAAAATGATTTTCTTAAAATAATAGCAGTATCACTATCATATCGTTCGAGATGGTGAAGTATCGTAGCTGAAAGTAAGTACGGGCTAATGGTTATACCAAAAGGAACTCTACAATGACGAAATGTCACAATTTTCCCGCCCACTTCATCAATGTTACGCCACCATAAAAATTTAAGAAAATCCCTATCTTCAGGATACAAAGAAATCTGTAAGAACGCTTTCTTAATATCGGCCGTAATACCTATCGCGTTTTTCCTAAACTTTACTAATAACGGTGGAATCAACTCGATAAGATTAGTACCCTTCTCTAAACATTGATTTAAAGAAAGTTTTCCTTTATTACTTGAAGATGCATCAAAAACGGGTCTAATTTTAGTCGTCAAACTCAACTCCTTGACCACAGCATGATGTGGCAAATAGTATCCCTTCGCAATGTCCGCATCTTCTACCTACTCTATTATACCACTATCCTGCCATTCTTTTAAACAATAATCATACTCTCTCGTTATACCTAATCGCGAAAGCTTGGCAGTTGTGGAATATAAACGTTTCAGAGCATTACCGTAATTCGATTGTAAACATATTGACAAATCCTTCCATGGAAGTTTGACTTCATACCTATTTTCTTTATTAATTATTAACGTATTTTTAAAGAAAACATCAACCTCATTCTTTATAGACCTACGGCTTTTCACCCCTGAATCATCTTTAATACCAATGGTTTCTAAATTCCAAATGTCCTCGATATCAAACGTACAAGCAAGAGAATTTACATTACCCACAGAACAGTATACACCAACCGCTGGGCCCTGAACCGTCCATCCCAACTTCGTCTCCACTGCTAATAAGTTGTCATCCACGCGTACTGACCGACCTGTATACAGAGAACCTAAAATATCACAACCAATTAATAAACTTATCTCTGATACATCGTTTACACAATCAGTAACATTTACACCTTTTAATAACAGCTGAGAAAAAACAATACTGTCCTTTTGTAAAGTAGGCAAATAACCACATATCTTCTCTTCCTCGAAAACCTCCATATTACATTTGTATTTGCCATTTAAAGATTCAACCTTAATATCGTAAACATTATAGTTCTGTTTCCTAGTTACTATGCCTCCAAACAAATTGTGACTCAACTGTTGCTGATAACAGGGTTTCAAATTTAATTTAACAGCAACTTCTTTTTTCAAAAATGACTGTTGAGCACCGGTGTCACACAGGGCTCTCAAACAAAGAACATCTCTACCATTTGAAATATTCACCTTCAGTGTTTGTAAAAGAACCGTTTTAGAAGATGTCAAAGCGTTCTGATTCATGACAGCTTGTTTGCTTTTAGAATTGTCAGAACTAACTTCTTTTGTTTGCCTCGAACGTATGTCACTGCACATGATAGGATAATGCCTTTTCCCACATATTACACATTTCGGATACTTTTTGCATTTTTTCCATACATGTCCTATATTGAGACAAATATAACATGCATTCTTGCGCTTTACGAAATTTTTCCGTTCGTCTAAACTCATCTTTACAGCTACTACGCATTCTGAACTGTTATGTAATGTCTTATCACCCCACAGACATGTCTTTTCTGTTTTTAGAATTGTGTCTTTACTATTGTAGTCCTTTTTATCAGTGGCGGTAGCGAAACATGCTGCTGTCGGTAGAGCTAGAGAGTCGTCTTTAAATCCAGAACGAGCTGTGCGAATTCTTTCATCAGACTCAACTTCACGTTTAACAAAATCTAGTATTTCTGTCAATGGATTCGCTTTGCTATTGGTATATAAATGTGACCTGCTCCATGCACGTAATATATCTACCGGTAAAGCCGATTCTACCAAAGGATAAAGAAAAGCTGTATATTTGTCTTGCGTTACTCCGAGTGATTCTAAAGCAAGTATTTGTGACATCAGCTTATCATACAATGATCGTAAGGATAACTTTGAAGTGCCACCACTCTGTGCTAGAACTAATTGTAGCATCTCTCGAACATAATGCTCTATAATAAGCTCATCCCTAGCGAAGCGTTCTTTAAGATGGTCAATTGCTTTGGCATAATTAGCTCCTAAGGGTGGAAAGCTCGATACAAGTTCTTTAGCGCTGGAGCCATGCTCCATTGCCTGTATCAAATATTGAAACTTGTCGTCGTCCTCTATAGATTCGTCCATATGAATTTTTCTAAATTGAGACCAAAACGGAATCCAATTGCCCACCTGACCATCAAACCTTATTAGCTCAAGAGATGGTAGCTTAAACCGCCGCTGCTGCTTTATATGGCTGTTGCCACTAGACGAATTGACGCAGCTCCCGAACTCCTTGACGGAGCCTTTCTTAGACAATTCCGATCGGGTTGACATATCTTTAACCTTTTGCTTTAGAATGTAAAATTTTGTACTATATTCTTCTGACTCACTAATATCTTTATCAAACAAGAGCTCATCTCTATCACTCTGTTCTAACCATATACTATATATTCTATTCTGTATGGTAGATAAATTTTCGAATAAATTTGTAAATTTTTCCATTAATGCGCAAACAACACTTACGTCGTTCACTGCAAGAGCATCTTCTATCTGCTTAGCACACAAAGTAAACCGTCGGCGTGCCAACTTACGTTCTTCTTTCGCGTGTTCCATAATAAACTCTCAACGTCACGGTCGCCAGATGTGAGGATTTGTATAATAGGAGTTTATAGAATTATATATAAAAGAAGAAAAAATCGGATAGAAGATGTACGTATATGTGTTATATTTTAAGAATTCAGATTGACATGTTAAAAGTATTTTTCTAACATTAAATATAAATATTCTACCATAAAGAAACAAAAGAGTATTTACTAAAGAAACTCCAACAAGCCTAATAAGAAGACACTTAACTTTCCGTGATAAAATTAATTTTATTTTTCGACATAGTCTCCGTGAACCTCTACGCACTTATCCCATCTTCGTTCTAAAGCAGTAATGCCTTCCATAAAATGATTTCTTTCGAGGCCTGCAAAATACTCCTCTACAGCGGCTATGACTTCATCATTTGTGGCAAATTTCTGTCCGCCCAAAAAAGTTTTGAGCTTAGGGAATAAGTGGAAGTCTGATGGCGCTAGATCAGGCGAATAAGGTGGGTGAGGCAGCAAATCATAATTCAAATCGTTGATTTTTGCCATAGCTTTAACACATGTGTGAACCCTAGCGTTGTCTTGGTGAAAGATGATTTTTTTTTTCGCCAAACCTGGTTGTTTTTGCTGAATACATTGATGAAGCTTATCTAGAAGATTAGCGTAGTATTCTCCATTAACTGTTTGACCTTCAGGAAGGTAATCTATCATCAAGATCCCATCTGCATCCCAAAAGACGGAAGCCATCACTTTTCCAGCCGACTTTACAGCCATGGCTTTTTTGGAGCCGGGCATCCCGATTGAGTCCTTTGTTTTGATTGAATTTTTGATTCTGGCGTGTAATGATGAACCCATGTTTCATCTGTTGTTACAAATCGACGTAAAAAATCGGCCTTGTTACTCTGAAAACGGTCCAGACATTCTTTTGAGTTTTGCACCCGAATCCTTTTTTGATCGTGCGTAAGCAATCGCGGCACCCAACGGGCCGCTAACTTTTTCATATTTAATTCCTCACTTAGGATATGATATACCCGTTCTTTTGAGATACCTGTAGTGTCAGCTATTTCAGATAACTTCAATCGTTGATCTGCTAAAACCATATCATGTACTTTCACGACCATTTCCGGAGTCGTGACGCTTTTTGGACGTCCGGGGCGGGCTTCATCTTGGACACATGTACGACCGCGTTTAAACTCAGCCACCCAGTTTTTTACTGTGGCATAAGAAGGAGCACATTCACCCAAAACATTCTTTAACTCGTCATAGATATCTTTCCCCTTCATGCCCTTCAAATGAAGAAACTTTATCACCGCTCTTTGTTCAATTTTATCGATATTGAAAACAGTTGACGAAATATATTTTCAAATGACAAAAAAATCTATAAAATTTACACGCCACCAAATTCAAATTTAAAACACAGGTGGCCAGAGATACGAATTTAAAAATGACATATATATTTTTTTTAATTTTAACTTTTTAAATAGCAGTGGCTAGTTACTTATCATCCTGCCTACGTATTATTATTAGGTTATTTCCGTCATGACAAGTTATCATCTTAAGAAAACTCACATACAAAACAATTTCATTATAGTTCACAAACATCAAGCTCTATTTCCTGAAAATGATAGCTGTTTTGGTTGACATGGTATTGCTTATTTGCGTTCATATACAGTAAAAGATAGACTATTTCTTATATAATTTGCGATAAACCGCTCAACAGATTTTAACAAAATATAAGAGTTAGGTATCTTAAACCCTGGGAAAAGACAAGAAACTTTTCTGAGCCGAGAACTACTTACTTAGTACCTCTCGTTGTGTTTCTTAATTATAGTCATTCTACGAACGTGAATATTCTTGAATTTTCTCCTAATATTTTATACAGGTAGCTTAACAGCGAGGCTTACGACTTACGACTCTTCAGCCACCTCTGATGATGATTTATATGTCATGTGTCCGAATGCTATGTAATACAAAAATAAAATTAAAAGTAGCCAGGACTGTAGCGGCAGGGCAAGGCACGTTCGCCAGTAACCACGCCCCTCGTCATATGCGCCATGCAATCCTGTCGTGAACTCGCTAACATTAAATTTCACATGCAATAAAATATTTTCCGTAGTACTTTACTGCTCTATAGGTGTATATGGACTACAGTAAAACTATTTGAAATATTTTATGATTTTGAACAACCTGTGTATATATTCTTGAATAAAATAGGTGCTTAAGTTATGTTTTTATACCTGAAGTAATCAAAAGGTCATGGGTTCGTGACCTATCTTCGACGGGTGAATTTTCCCATTTAGATACTATTAACAAAAATCTGGTAAATTCGTGGCAAAGTTTGTTTCTTAACCAGGTGATATCATAGAACGTGTATTGGACAGGTTCACTAAGCAAAACAAACGTATTTGTTTGTACGACAATACACCGAAAATATCCCATTTATTAGCTTTTTTTTCTACAACGTCGGGAGGCATGCAAGCATACGGCCCACCAAGCGGTTACCGTAGCTTATAAACGCTTCCAATACTTGTAGTATCACTCGCGCGATGCCACCTCTGCTGCTAACACAGCAACTCCTTAGCTCACCAGTAAGCTTCTAAGAAGTAGCTGTGTTAGCAGCATAGGTGGCATCGCACGAGTGTAACTTAATGTGTTGCAACCGTTTATAGACTGCGGTAACAGTTTCACATCAGGTGGGCTGTACTCTTGCACGTATATAAAAAACTGACGTATATAGAAAAATATTGGTTGCAAACAATGAGATCATAATGGGTGGGTATATGATAATGGATGAGTGTCTGTACACGTTTGTTTGTGATTAATAAGGCGAGGCATTTTTAGTTTACTCGCTTTTCGTTGTTTCCCCAGGGTCCAGGGCCAATTTTAAGACGTTTAACGCAGATGTTTGATGTAGAGGTTACATAAGATTGTCTAAGCCTTCTAACATCTCAGCTAGACGTTACTAGCTGCAGATCGAGCTGAAAATAAATATAGATACGTTACAAGACTCATACATTATTACAAGGCAGCGAAAAACAAGTTTTTAGATTTCTATAAAACGAAACCGAACGAGACAATCACACTGATAAGACAAACACATGGCTAGACAACACAATGAGTATAAAACTTGATACCTCAGATATACAAACCTCTTGACAAGCCAGAGAAAAACTTACGAAAGTCTACATATTTCTTTCTTTCTACATCTCCACCTACCAGTCTCTTTGCTCACATATATGTACTTCAATTCAAATTCGCCTCTCGTCTTCGAAAGTTGCAACACAAGTACTTTATAATGCTATTATCAATTCGGCGGTTTAAGTTCATAATAATACTTTGTGTAGTATGGCCGGGCAGAGGCTACACATTGCTCCCACGAGCCTGCCGACCTGAAATAATAATTTGTATGTAGTTGCCGCGATTCGATTAAGTTCCATTTCAGTCGGTCCGTTATATACTTTTGACGTAGATTCTTTTTCGTTCTATCAATGCAAAGATCCATCTCATCAACTTTATTTTGATCCATTACGTGATATGAATTAACTCATCTGTGGCTTTACCTACATTTCGATATAAAAACATCGAATTTACGAAATAGCCTATCGGTAGTGGTAGGATTCAACCCACTCCAGTTTTTTCGTAACAAATCTGGACTCATGTATGAAACCCTTGTGTTACATTATTTTTAATACTGATTTCATGATAACATCCGAAAAAAATGGCACATGCAATACCAATTAATGCAAATTAATGCAAATTAATTAATCCAGGGATGATCTTCTTTATTTTTTTTTTTATACTACGACGGAAAGCAAACAAGCTAACAGTCTGCTAATCATGTAAAATCATGTAAAGCGGTTACCGTAGCCTATCAACGCTTGCAACAAAAAGAATGTCAGTAGCGTGTTGCTACCCCCGTTGTTAACACAGCACACAGCAACTCCTCATCTTCTGGTGACCTCGCTCACTCGCAGGAACACAACAAACCTTCAGGGAGTTGTTATTTGGCAGCCGTTTTCTATGAGGTGGAGGGACTTTCCTAGTCGGGCTAACGTTGTGCTCTACCTCTCTTTCGCCAGAGTCTCATCTGTTAATAAGCAGGGTGCACCACGTGCAGGTGAGGTTAGCTTTAGCATTAAAGGTGACATTGAGCCACTTACACTCCAAAAACATATCACAGACTAGAAATTTCCAATCAAAAACCAGATCAAAAATTTCCACATGACAACGAAGTTATACTCATAACTTCGTTGTCATGTGGAAATTTTTGAGATACCTTCTTAGAGGTTTCCTCCTTTCCCATCCTCTGGGTGCTTGTAAACCTGGGCCTTTAGAGCCGTATTTACATGTGCCTATACCGACTCCATACCATAGACACGGACACGGAGACGACTCGGTTCTTAAGTACATAAATCGGGTGGTAGATGAAGCGCAGGAGTGGTACCCTACTGCAGAGATGGTATGTTTGGGGGATTTTAGCTTTCACCACGACTCCTGGTTGGGATTCTCCATAACTAACCATGCAAGAAAGACCGCCCACGCGTTCGCTCTTTCGCACAGCCTGACGCCATTGTAGACCACTACCAGAATACCAGACATCGCTGGTCAAGCGCGCTCTCTACTAGACCTACTGCTGACCACCCACCCTGCTGGCTATCAGGTTGAAGTCAGGACGCCCCTGAGCACATCTGACCACTGCTTGGTATTCAGCACAGTGCCAAGCACAGTTATGCCACAATCCACGGCGGCTAAGCGTCGTGTCTGGCTCTACTCGTCAGTAGATTGGGACGGCATGGGCGACTACTTTGCTTCATATCAGTAAATTCCGGTGTCCCACAGAACTCCGTCCTATCACCCACCCTCTTTCTTCTTCATATCAATGATATGCTGCCACTTGGTAATTAATTAATTCATTGCTATGCAGATGACAGTACGATCGTACTGTCATCTGCATGGATGATATTTCGGTTAGCCTGGTGCTGGACGGGCAAAAATCGATGAGAAACGCGAGAGTCTTGTCGTTGAGCTGAATCGGGTTTTGGATCTCATTAGTAAATGGGGTTCCAATAACCTGGTTAAGTTGAATGCCAAGAAAACTCAGGTGTGCGCGTTTACAACAAAATTGTCCCCATTCCTTCCCACTCCCACTCTTGACGGCGCTTCCCTCAGTATGCGAGATGGCCTGAATATGCTAGGCATAGATATTGGTTGCGCCCTCATCATCATCGAGAGCCTCATCTCACCAACTTCAAAAAAACTCGGAATCCTGAACAGGGTGCAACGGTTCTTCACGTCGGACCAGCTTTGTCTGCTTTATAAGACTCAAGTATTTTTTTTTTAATGTAGCCTGTCTATATGTCCCTATAGCGCCTGATGGAAAGCGTCAATAAGAACCAGATGCGAGAACAACCGTCACAGTGATTAGCGCTGTGCTGGCTGTCCCCCCCTTGACGGCCCGCTAAGGTGCCTCTTCACGCCACGTCTAAACGACCCGGGGTTATAGGAAGTAGGGAGCACATGCGCCGGAAGCGAATTCCACATTTTGATAGTCCAACAAAGAAATGAGTCGCCGAACTTCTTAGAACGGGAGAGTTTGGGCCTGCGTGAAGTATTGCTCGCATCTCTGGGACGGTTCCGCACAGTATCTTCTCGAGGCTCTCGATAGGTTGTCGACGGGCTATCCGCATAATCGACGACGAAGAGGTCACCAAAAACCTGAAACCTCTTCAACGTCGTAGGGATAGTGGCGCGCTAAGCGTATTTTACCGCCTTTACCATGGTGAGTGCTCTAAAGAACTGTTTTCCCTTATCCCACACTCTCCCTTCCGCCACACCACACGTGCCGGGGTTGCGATGCCATTATTCCGCTGTCGAGAATATTTCCTCGCGTACTAAAAAGTTCAGCAACTCCTATCTCTGTCATACTATTAAAAAGTGGAACGCCTTGCCGGCACATGTGTTTCCTCCTTCCTTCAATATGGGATCCTTCAAACGAAGTGTGAAGAAGCACCTTGCGGGCCAGCATGGCAGCGTCAGCTGACAGGACACTGAAGTCTTTTGTCGATTTGGGCTCCTCTTTTCGCTTAACAGCAGGCGAAGCGGAGCCACTATTCTAAGTTGAAAAAAAACCAATCTGTCTATAATCTGTATGCCTCATAAGGAATCTTCATGCAAAATTCAAGATTATCGGTTCAATATCCGTTAAGATTATGGGTCAAAATAAATTAAAAAGTTTCTAGATTTAACTCGTTTTTTATTGTACTGAAACAGATGATAATAAAATAAAGCGTTCGGAAACCACCTAGAAACTAAACATCAAAGATGCCTTCTGAAATGTTCTTACTTTTGCACACATTGTAACAATCTCTTAACAATGATGAGTTAGTAAAATTTAACTTTCTTTTTATAGCTAAACGGCAGTACACACCCATGTTCAACGAAGCAAAGTGCAGGCGGCGTTGGGCGGAACATTGCAGAAGTACTGTGGAAACTGCGGCAAGGGAAGACTAGACTCTTAACGGTGGTAGGAGACGACCCTGAAGGACGATTCTTGGTGGATGATATTCCAGGACTGATACTTGATGGTATGTAACATTTGTACCGTTTGTTATACGGCCCGATTGAAACACGCGCTATTTTTTCAAACCCTTTCACGACGATTCAACACACATCAGCACGATGCCACTAAAGTGTTTGGATAGATGAAAAATTTATAGCGTTAGAAGCTATATCTTAACAGGTTTATGGTTGGTATATGGGCCATATTAATACGGGACCGGCGTACCTGTAGGATGTGCTGGGTTTCGAGTAAGCAGGAAAATCCTTTGTGATAAAGTTCCTTTTATTGCGATACACAATATAACACTGGTAGCAAGAAGCAAGAGTTACAGTTGCAAAGCACATATAATAACAAGCGGGTAGACTCAAAGCACTATAGCGAGGAGCGACACAGGGGTCAAGTAGCGAGGCTGTATGACGACTGTCGGTGAGGTGCGCCGGCGCACTGCGCCTGTGAACGAGTACATACCGAAACAATTCGCGCGTCTCCAATGCACGAGAAATTAATCGTATGATAAATTTGCTTTGTTTGTTATGTGTGTATGAATATTATATTATATTATGAGTATTGTATATCCTATAATAAATTATTATATAAACATATATATATATATTATATTTATATACTACTACTACTAGTACGTTCTCACGCCAAGTCCCTTCAGGAGTAGGCAGAGAGAAAGATATATACATATACATATAGTAATTAGGTATGTGAAGAGAATATATACATTAACTGGTAAGTGTACGTACATACATATCATCACGCCTGCTTCCCATTAGGGTAGGCAGCGACTATGGTAGTTGTATATGTGGAAAACGTAGGTAGGCTACATCACTCCCTCCCAGAGACCGTCGCTACGGGTGATAGTGATCTGGAAATCGAACTACACGTCCCGAACGAGTTCTTTTATTATTAGTGACATTCTGCATAAGGACAGGGTCGGGTCTAGGTATGGGAGAAGCAATAGGCATGGGTGTGGGATTTGGGTCTACAAATAGATAGGCCGGTTTAAGTCGGTCTATTGTTACTGTGACGCTTTTGCCTTTAACTAGAAGTTTAAATATTTTGTCGTTGCGGTCTAGTACCTCATAAGGGCCAGTATAAGGGGGCTGCAGAGCACCTCGTACTGTATCGTCCCTCAAAAAGACATGACTAGCTGATGATAAGTCTTTATATATAAAGATTTTATCTTTGTTATGTCGCGTAGCAGGAGATGGCTGAAGTTTAGCTGCAAATTGACGCATTCGCATGGTGAAGTCCGATACGTCTGTGGTTTCCTGTGGCGTTGCCTGGAAAAATTCACCTGGTAGACGCAAAGGTTCGCCATAGACCAATTCTGCTGACGAAGTATGTAGATCCTCCTTATACGCGCTCCTGATTCCCAAAAGTACCAATGGTAATGTGTCTACCCAATTATTGTCGGCATGACACATTATGGCGGCCTTAAGCTGGCGGTGGAATCGCTCCACTAACCCGTTACAAGCTGGATGATACGCAGTTGTTCGACGGTGTTTGAATCCTACCGCTTTTCCTAGGAATTGGAATAGGGCGGATTCAAATTGTCGACCGCGATCCGTGACAATATCAGTAGGACATCCAAATCTGGATATCCACGATATTAGTGCCTTTCCTACAGCTTCAGCGGTCATTTCGACCATTGGTGTAACCTCGGGCCAGCGTGTGAAGCGATCCACGATCGTCAGGCAGTATCGGTAACCTTGAGAAGACGGAAGAGGACCTATTATGTCCGCGTGGATATTTTGCAAAACGTGCACGGGGTAGATCAAACGTGCCTAAAGGGGATGATACGTGACGATGTACCTTAGCGCGTTGACAAGCCAGACACTTTCGTGACCATTCTCGACAGTCCTTGCGTACTCCAGGCCAAACGAATCGCTCGGCTACTAACTTGGCCGTACCGTTGGCTCCTGGATGGCTAAGGTTATGGAGGCTTTCGAATATTTGCTTTCGCAATGGTTTGGTCACAAAGGGTCTAGGGCTAGATGTACTAACATCGCAGTAAAGCTCTATCTGCGTATTAGGGATTGGTAATTTCTTTAAGCGTAGTGATGTTTCACTACCTAGAAATGATTCCAGTTCTTGATCAGTTGTCTGAGATGTAGCAAGAGTCTCTAAATCGATAGGTATCTGCAGTTCGTCAATCCGTGACAATGTATCGGCTACCACGTTGTCTCTGCCAGATATGTGTCTAATATCGGTCGTGAACTGAGAAATGTAGTCAAGGTGACGGAACTGACGGGGCGAACAGTTGGCTTTTCTTTCGTGAAAAGCGAAACTGATTGGTTTGTGATCCGTATAAATAACAAAGTGTCTTGCCTCTAACATATGATGAAAGTACTTGACGCTTTCATATATGGCCAATAGTTCGCGGTCATATGGTGAGTATTTTTGTTGTGATGGGGTGAATTTTCGGGAAAAGAATGCGAGGGGTTGCCATTCACTGTCTTTTAATTGCTGCAATACTGCACCCATGGCTAGATCAGATGCGTCTGTCACTAAAGCTAGCTTAGACTGACAATCTGGGTGTGCTAGTAAAGCGGCATTTGACAAGCTTGCCTTGCAATCCTTGAATGCACGTAATGTTTCGCCCGACAGGTTGACGGGATGAGACGCCTTAACTGTCCCAACGAGAAGAGCATTCAGAGGTGCTTGAATTTTAGCGGCCTTAGGAATAAATCGCCGATAAAAGTTTATCATCCCAAGAAAACGCCTAAGTTGCTTAACAGTCTTGGGTATAGGAAACTCGCTAATGGCTTGGACTTTCGAGTCCAATGGAGTAGTACCTGTTGCAGAAATTCGGTAACCTAAAAATGATACCTCGCTGGCACCGAATACGCATTTTGCAGTGTTGACTAATATTCCATAATCTCTCATGCGACTAAACAACTGTTCGAGATGGGTTTCATGGTCATCTTGATTTTTGGAAAATACCAAAAAGTCATCAAGATAACAGTAACAAAAATCTAGGCCTCTAGTCATCTCATCGACAAATCTTTGAAACGTTTGGCCCGCGTTTCTTAACCCAAATGTCATGAATGGGAATTCATACATGCCAAATGGAGTAGTAATAGCCGTTTTTGGGATATCGTCCTTGTAGACAGGGATCTGGTTGTAGGCTTTAACTAAATCGATCGTAGAAAAAAAATTACAACCAGAGATACTGTGGGCGAAATCATGTATGTGCCTAATGGGGTAACGATCTGGGACAGTGCGTGCATTAAGCATGCGGTAATCACCACAAGGTCGCCAGCCGTTATCCTTCTTAGGTGCAAGATGGAGAGGGGAAGCCCAGGGACTTTTTGAAGGGCGTGCAGTACCATTATTGAGCATAAGTTCAAATTCCTTCCTAGCTAATTTAAGTTTGTCGGGAGCAAGTCTACGTGGGTTACATGAAATAGGTGGTCCCAGTGTGGTCCGAATGTAATGAACTGTATTGTGCATTGGAGTCGCCGGTGTGCCTGAAGGGCGGGTAATTTCCGGAAATTTAGCCAGTATACTATGAAATCTTGTGTCGCCCATCGAAACTTTTACAGAGAATACATTAGTGACTTTAACAATGCTAGCATTCGATGACAAAGTGGTGGTATTATCTATCAAGCGCTGATTACGGCAATCTACGACTATATTATAAAAGCTTAAAAAGTCAACTCCAATAATAGCTTTGGTAACATCAGCAACAGTAAATCGCCAAGGAAAGTTACGCCTTAAGCCTAAGTCTAAGTTAAGTTCTATGTAACCATAAGTGTCAATCACAGACCCATTTGCTGCACTCAATTGGTATTCTGTTTTGGCTCGTCGTTCCCGCAGCGCAGATCGAGGATAGACGCAAAGATCGCTGCCGGTGTCTACCAGAAATCGGGTTTTTGAAGAACCATCAGTAACGAAGAGGCGACCTGATGAGGCGGGGCAATCGTCAGTCGCCATCAACGACTGCCTGTGGCGTTTCCCGCCTTTCCAAAGTCGCATGGCTTGATACATCTGTGTGCCTTTGCTCCATGTCTTGCGTGGTACCAACAGACTGGGTACTTTTTGTAGTTAGAGCTAGACCTGCTGCGTGGACGACGTCGTTGGTGTGATCTGGAACGATCGTTGGAGTCACGTGTACGTGTGTGTTCGTCAAGTTTGGCTGCCAGGCGTTCCACCATCTTTTTCAATTCAGCGATTTCGCTTGACGGGCTAGGCTGTGGCATGCTAGACGACATTGCTGCAACGTTATATGGTGACGTTAGTTCCTGTATCCGGTCTGCCAAATCCAAAAGCTGCTCCGGAGAATGAGTGGGCTGCGATGCCAGCACAGTCTGGATATTATGAGGAAGGCGACTGCTCCATATCGACCTGATGAAGTCTTCAGGAACAGACGGGCCTGCTAGGTCTTGTAGGTGTCACAGGAACTGCGATGGACTCCTATCGCCAAGTTCTTCGTGCGTTAGTAACTGCTTGACCTTCTTCTCATGAAAGGCAGAGAGCCTTCTTATCAACTCCGTCTTAATTTTTTCGTACCTCTTCTTTGCCGGAGGATTAACTATGATGTCCTTCACAGCCTTCGCATGTTGAATATCTAGGTTATTAGCGACATTGGTAAATTTGGTAAAGTCATCTGTTATATCTAGGTTTTCAAATTGTCCTTCCAGAAGAGCGAACCAAATCTCTGGATCGTCCGGTGAAAACGGAGGCACCTTTAGGTTGAATTTCCGAATTTCGGACGATGTCTCTCGATAATCTCGTTCTCGGTCAGTGGAAACGCGTACCTTCCTTGCATTTCGCTTAGTGACATGGCGGTCAGATGGTGAAAATACTGTTTTTGTAGTATCGCTATCGCTGGTGTCTTCCTGGATACCCGTAGAACCGGTTCTAGTATCAGTTCTCGTGTTCAAGGGGTCACCAGTTATGGTTGGTATATGGGCCATATTAATACGGGACCGGCGTACCTGTAGGATGTGCTGGGTTTCGAGTAAGCAGGAAAATCCTTTGTGATAAAGTTCCTTTTATTGCGATACACAATATAACACTGGTAGCAAGAAGCAAGAGTTACAGTTGCAAAGCACATATAATAACAAGCGGGTAGACTCAAAGCACTATAGCGAGGAGCGACACAGGGGTCAAGTAGCGAGGCTGTATGACGACTGTCGGTGAGGTGCGCCGGCGCACTGCGCCTGCGAACGAGTACATACCGAAACAATTCGCGCGTCTCCAATGCACGAGAAATTAATCGTATGATAAATTTGCTTAGTTTGTTATGTGTGTATGAATATTATATTATATTATGAGTATTGTATATCCTATAATAAATTATTATATAAACAAATATATATATATTATATTTATATACTACTACTACTAGTACGTTCTCACGCCAAGTCCCTTCAGGGGTAGGCAGAGAGAAAGATATATACATATACATATAGTAATTAGGTATGTGAAGAGAATATATACATTAACTGGTAAGTGTACGTACATACATATCATCACGCCTGCTTCCCATTAGGGTAGGCAGCGACTATGGTAGTTGTATATGTGGAAAACGTAGGTAGGCTACAGGTTATTTATATTTTTGAATTTCGATTATTAACATGTATTTCTAATCCCAGTTTCACAAAACTATCTTTAGATAAAATGTTCACGTCGGAACCCGTGTCTTAAATAAAACATTTAAATCACAAATAGGTAAGTACGTCTTCGAACCATTTTTATCATTCGCGTTTATCAATAAATCGAGGCACTAAATTGTTACATATATACTACTCACCGGATCCATAGCTGTCCTCGTTAATTTCTCAAAAAAAATGAAAGACAGAAGCTGAGAAGAAATAAATGTTAGATTTATGCTGGTAAGCTCAGAAGTAAATACATACCCAATTTAGTAGTAGAAATGGGGTTATACTTTGATCAAGAGTCGTGGTCAATTAGATTGCACTGGCGACACCTGCTTCGGCTGCTAAGTAGCCTATAAGAGATTAACTTGTATCTAATTATTAGCACAGAGATACTAATACGCACGGCTTCGGCTATATCTACTCAAGAAATGGACAACATGGTGCCGTTTCGAGCATATTGTTCGGATCAATATCATTCAATTCTAGAACGAGTGAGTGATTGAATAACAATTTTCAAATAGAGGTCGATAACCGTAGTTCTAGAATGTTCGAATATGTAAATCTATTTAAAGAATTATTTTAAAATTGAATATTAGAATTGTATATTTTTAGATAATTTGATAAATTAAGAATTCCGATATAACAGTTTTTTTTCGCCGGCGCGACATCCAGCGGTATGTAGTGGTAAAGTAGTAGTCAATAGTGCAATGCTGTGTGGTGTGCTTTACACCCACTAAATTGCGCTAGTTGAGGCATTTTTATGAGTTAATATTCAGCTATGTTAAGTGGTAACAATAAAACGTTACATCAGAAAATAAGAGGTATAGCAATTAAATTACATATAAACGAACGAGACAGAAGAACCTGAGAAATCATTAAATCACATCAATAATTGCCCGTATTTTCTTCATATTACAATTAAAATAGTCTTACTTGTGTGTGTGACGTAGGGAACCCTCGCGTCCGTCACGCTTCTCACCCATAAACAAGGTAAGGTTATAGAGGCTTAAATTGTAACAATACACTGATCAAACTAACACACGCAATAACACCACCGATGAATCTACATATATAATCATCTCTCATTAGTGTACTAAATAATTTTAATGAGCGAAGTTATCTGTAAGCTTTTGAGGAGTTACTGTATTAGCGGTAGGGGTGGCAACGCGCGAGCCTGCTCGCTTTATTGCAGCGTTCATATACTACGCTAACGATTGTACATCATGTTTTTATGCCTTCTAAGGTTTACAAAAAAAAACTAATTTATCTGTTAATATTAATATATTAAAATCTGTACCTACACACATATTTATATACGAGTATACTATACATATAAATCGCGATGGCTGTGATTCTGTGTAATGACAGGATCTTGGCTAAGTAACGTCCGGAAATAGTAACGTAATGCAAATAAGGCAGCGATCGCTGCAGTGCGGTGCTGGACGAATGCCCTGCCCAATTGTAGTATTGCTGTTTTGATATCCTATTTTTAACCCAGAATATGCAAGGAATACAAAATGTCCGTGTAATGTGGGTTTTAATTTATAGCTTTTGTTTTTCTGCCTATATCTGTAAAGTAGGGGCAAAGTAGCTCCCAAGAACAGTGGATGATGTCAGAGCGTTTTCATTTTCGTTTCGTTTCAGGGTCTCATACATTTCTGTAAAGCGTAAAATCTGAAATAATTACAGAAGATAAATATTTCGGTAAATATTGCTGCAAAAATAGGATTCTTGCTTCTCTCTATGTAAAGCAAATAAAAACGACGAGTTCGGTGACGAAGTGGATAACAATACTGCTTTGGCACTAAGGCTCGTGAGTGCTCGTGAGTTCGATTCCCACACTGGATAAAAATCTATGTGCATGAACATGTCTATTTGTCATAGTCTGAATGTTTTAAGAGAGGTCGAGTGTATCACAGCAGCCCGTCTGACCAAGCACCACCACATCATCATGACAACTCGTTGGAGGGTTGCTGTCAAAATCGGTATCTTCGCGAAATTCTTCTATTCAAAGTATTAAGAAACAATACAACGCTAGGAAGAAGAAGAAGACGACAGATATAACTGCGAAATGGTGATATTTCCCTATATTCACACAACAAGACCTTGCTTTTTGCCGATTTCACATTTAGTCGAGTGCAACTTGCAACGATGTTTATCTGTTTGTTTTAAAAATAATACAATTATAACTGACAGGCAGACGGAACAAACAACATAACCAACGAAATAATACCATAAGAGCTTATTTTAACCCTTTCAAGTAGGGAACCGTAAAAACATCATAGCTTTTAAACTAGGAACGTAAAATATGACGATGTGACGAAAACGTGAGATAATGAAGTAAAATATAGGTAGGTACTTAAAATAAACTTATATTGCTGCACTAGTTTTTGCTATACTACAAATGATATAAAAAAGCCGGCCAATTGCAAGTCGGACTTGCTTACTGCGTATTCCGTACAAACTATAGGTATGTTCATAGTTCATCCATCATGGGAATCGCATAAACTGACAGAAGTCTCACAAAAATTTACACCTTTAATATAAATATTTCGCAAACGGAGCACTATATCGAAAAATGATCTTCCCAAACCCTCGATGCTTTTAAAAAACCTATCTAGCGACTCACGCCATGGGGTGGTGGGAGCGAATAAAAACATGCATCCCCACTTTACGTGTACGGGAGGTACCACCGAAAAATTTTTTTCTACATTTTATTCTACCACTTTGTCAGCATAGTTAATATGTATATACATGCCAAACTACAGCTTTCTAGTGTCAAGCGTCCCTGAGCTAGGCCGCGGACCGACGGACAGACGGACGGACATAGCGGAACCATCATTGTTTACTACGGAACCTTAAAAAAGGAACACGTATATTGCTAGGCCGACAAAATACCCACGTATACCTTGAGAAAGTATAACCATATTTCAATATTTCAGAAATACTTATTACGCTACTTTTTTTTTGTTTAATTCGACTGCACCAGATTGTGAGTGAAATTCGGTACTTTATTTCGTGACGTTGATAAGCACTTAGCTGTGGACAACTTGTATTAGACACCCATAATTATTACCTAAATACGTTTACGCAAAATCGTTTATGTGCTCTACATGTTATTATGTCTCCTATCAAATGTTTGAAATCATCACTTATTAGATATTTTAAGATAGCGCTGGACAATACATTACTTCCTAAATATAATAATAATATAAAATTTTGTACGCCTTTGATATTATCTAAATATTTCGTTCCCATCTCTCTCATGTTTACCCTCACATTATTTGCAATCCTTTCAATTACTAAGAGCTACAAAAGGGAAAGAGTTCTCTTACCTACAGGGATAAGCTAAGCTTTTGTATTCACTATATCTACATATATGTTCATAAATTGACTTGGAAGATTGATTATTGTTGTGTATTGCAATAAAGGTAAATATGTTTGTAAAGAATAACTTGTCGCTAAACGTCATCGATCGAATTAAATATATTCGTCCCCGAAAAAAAGCAATTGATTCTCTCCATCCCCGAAATCAAGATAAGTATTATGGAAATTTCTTCACAGGATGTGTTGTAAAAGGCGGGCGTACTCCGACCTACGCCGCAGTATTGGACGCAGCAGGGGAATGTCGTCTAGGACTTGGTGATATGGCGCTCTATGATCACATCACTACAGATCTAGTAAGTCTTTCTGTACCGTATTTTTTACATTCTGCGTGAAACAAGCATACCAACCATCGATATGTTGTTTATAGGTATTTCCACATACGCACGACACCTTCGCAGCTAACACACCACGTCCTGGGAAACTTCCTGATAATTTTCTCACAGCACAACATAAATCTAAGGAGTAATTATTTAGCTGCTATATTGTGTACCTATTGAAGTATACACGCAAAATTTGATCTAAATCGGTCCAGCAGTTTAGGAAGAGTTAAGTGGCAAACACACGTACCTACCTACTGAAAAAATCATTTTAATAATACGATATATGCATACGTATTAGACATAAATATTACAACCGATATTAAAAGAAATGGATATACCTAGTCTTGCTATAAATTCTGAAACAAAGAAAAATATTTTTTTCTATTGCAAATAACATTTATTACTTTTACAGTGTGTTAGTTTAATACATAAATATAAAACAATTTAAAATATAAAAAGCTTATTCGAAGTGGTCTCCATTAGCTGACATGCAGTCCTTTAAACGTTGAGGCCAGATATCAGTAGAAGCACGCACTCTTTCCACGGGAAAATTCTTCACTGCCAATCGTACGGATTGTTTTAGGGACTCCAAATTATCATGGCGTTTAGAGCAAGTCGTACTCTCTAAAACTGACCATAAATCATAATCCAGCGGAGTAAGATCGGGACTAGACGACGGCCAGTCTTCAGCTTTGATGAAGTCCGAAACCTTCGTTTCCAACCAAGACTGCGTAGACCGAGCTTTATGATCCGGCGCCGAGTCTTGCTGGAAGGACCATTTTATTATATTTTATTTTTAGGACAGAGTTATTGAACATGATATTCTTAAGGGGCTTCACTATCTTTTCAAGAATGGTATCTTGATACACTTGTGCCGATGTTTTGATACCTTTTTCACAAAAGTATGGCTCAGTCACTCCTTCATAGCTAAAACCCCACCAAACCATCACTGAAGTCGGATAGTGCCCACGTTGCACTCTGTCGACTAATTGGGAAGCTTCCTTAGAGCTTTGAGCATAAATACGGTCATTTTGTTTGTTAAAATGTTGCTCAATTGTAAAAATTTTCTCATTCGTAAACAATTTTTTTCGATGACCTACCTTTGCGTACCGCTTCAGTAGTTGTTTCGATTTTACCACCCTATTCTTTTTTAAATTATCAGTTAAGAAATGACCAGTATGTCTCTTATAGGCTGCAAGTCCTAAGTCATCTTTTAAAATACGCGACATGGTTCTAGGTGCTATCTTCATCTCCCGAGATAAAATCTTTTGCTTTCGGACAGGATTTCTTCGAATTCTTTCCCTTACTGCTTTGACCACCTTTTTCGTAAGTACAAAAACTACGTGGACGGCCAGATCTTTTTCTGTCACAAACAGAGGAGGTCTCATTGTACCTATTGAGCAGTCAGAACCCGTTATATACGTTTTCCCATACATTTCGTGGTCGTATTCGACCACCCGGGTCTCGAAGGGTTAATAGCCCGGTACACAAACATCCGAATCCGAACTGCAAACACTAGTCACAACAATGAAAGACGATTGTATAAAGAAAGGCTTACAATTGAATGCGAAGAAAACCAAAATAATGGTATTTGAAAGAGAGACAACCAGAACGAACACTATTATTACGGTTGATGATGTAGTGTTGGAGCAAGTGGATGAGTTTGTATATCTTGGAAGCGCTTTTAGAAGCGATGGAAGGTACACCGCTGATATGGAGAGACGAGTGAGTGCAGGGAATAGCGTGAATGGAGCGTTGGGTAAACTGTTTGGTATCCGAAATCTAAGCCAGAAGGCACAGCTCGCTGAACACAACGCGGTGTTAATCCCAACGCTAACATATGGAAGTGAGCGCTAGGTATGGCAGAGAGAGCATGAAAGTAGAATAAATGCGGTCGATGCGAGCACTGCGAAAAATTTGTGGCATAACGCTTGCTGACCGCGTTTGAAATGATGACGTACGAAAGAGAGTTGGACTGAAAGAGAGTGTCGGTGTTAAGATAAGAAAGGGCATGCTCCGTTGGTTCGGACATGTAGAAAGAATGCAAGATGAAAGAATGACGAAACAGATATACAATGCGAAAGTGGAAGGATGTAGGAGCCGAGGAAGACCAAGACTAACCTACCATGACCAAATTGATTGTGTTTTATCAGAAGGTGATGTCAGGAGCCTTAGGAACCGGCGAGCGTGCATGAAAAGAGCTATGAATGTGATAGAAGCGAGTGAAGTGTGTAAGGACCGCGTCTTATGGCGCTCGGTTCTCTCTGCCGACCCCGCAAGGGACCTGGCGTGAAGATATACATATAATACACAAACATTTTACTAATACCAAGCATATGGAGTTTTAAAAATTGCATTTGGCTCCATACCTACTTTGTGTAATGCAATCACAGCGATTCGGTTCTCTTTATCACCCCACTCCATTTTAATATCGCAAAATATTGTACAATTTATTGGCGCCAAAATGAGAAATCTCAATGAACAATCATATAAAAATGACAGATTTATTGGATATTGATCGTGTGTCATTGCTTTAATGTAGATGGAAAACCTTGTCTATGCACGATATGTGAGTCTATGATTTAGTATATCCGATCGACTCTCTCTTGTGTGCTGTCTTGTAAGAGAAACAGCTATGTAGGCTTAGGCAAACTATTAATGTAAAACTAATGCTAGTAAATAAACGTCTAATCTGCTTTACTTGGGCTATTTTCATTTATCTTTCCATTAGGTTATGGGCCCAGAGCTCATAGTAAGTCAGATTGACACAGTATAGCTTAGGAGTGCTAAAAACGGCAACCATTGAAAAAGGTCACGCCGATGTCACTTGGGGTAGGTTTCTATTTTCAGCTTGATAGACAATAAAAACAAAATGGAAATAAACACATTAGCACCAAATATATATAAAATTCCGTCATTGGAAAAAGGTAACTTTGGAAACTGGCTGTTTAGACTTGAGATGAACCTGGATGAAAAAGGCTGTAAAGGGGTTATAAAAGAAAGACCACCGGCCGTAATGAGCGCTGAAATCAAAGCACAAGATGCAAAAGCAAGAAACTTAATCGTACAGGCGCTGACAGATAATCACCTGGAATATGTGAAAAGTGCCAAAAATGCCTACGAAATGGTCGAGAAACTTAGAACTGTATTTGAGAGAAAAAGCACTATGACAAATTTGTATCTAAAAAGACAGCTAATGAGTCTTAAATGTAGTAAACGTGAAAACATAGAGGAACATTTTATGCGATTTGACAAAATAATTCAAGAAATTGAAGCAAATGGAGCCAAAATGGAAGAGAAAGACAAGGTATGTCAACTCTTATTAAGCGTAGAAGATGCTTATCAGCGTGTGGTAACTGCACTTGAGACGGCAAACATAGAATTGACCATAGATTTTGTGAAAAGTAAGCTGTTGGATGCAGAACTTAAAGAAAAGAGTAACAACTATCCGAGTACTTCAAATAGCGAGTATGTATTCCAAAGCAGCACTTTAAAATGTTTTGCATGTGGCAAACCAAACCATTTTGCCAGAAACTGTCCTAATCGTTCATCAAATCAGCGTCATAGAGGAAATCAACGTGGAAAAGGTAATCAAAGAAATTTTAGAGGTGTGCAAAATAATCGAAGGCACAATGCGAATATTAGTGAAGACAAAGAACAAGTAAACTTTGTAGCGGCACAGGCATATACATCAATAAGCCACGAGAACGAAATAGAATTTGTTATCGACTCGGGAGCATCATACCATATGATAAATAAAAAATATGAAAAGTATATGACCGATGTCGAAGAAATTCAAGAGATCAAAATTCAAGTAGCGAACAAGAATATGATATCAAGTAATAAGAAAGGAAAGTTAGTAGCATTTTGGAAAAATAAGCAAATAACTATAGAAGACTGTCTTATTATGGATAAATTGTCACATAATCTTATTTCAGTTATGAAATTAAATGAAAAAGGTCTGACAGTAACATTTGGTAGAAATTTGGTTATTATCAGTAACAAGAAAACAAATGTAACAGGGCAAAGTAATGGTAAACTGTACATAACAAAAATGAGTATTGTAGAAAAAGCTTTAGCCACTGAAAATAAGGATACAACCTTATGGCATAGAAGGATGGGTCATTTGAACTATGGTGGAATGAAAATACTAGGTCTACCACTATCTAACGAACGGTGTACAATTTGCATGGAAGCAAAAGGAACGCGTTGTCCATTCAAACAAATTCTAACACCTAGGACAAAACATATAGGTGAATTAATATACTGCGACATTGGAGGACCTGTATCACCTACATCAAGAAATGGAGAAAAATATTATTTAACAATAATAGACGATTACTCACATTTTACTGAAGTTTATTTATTGCAATCAAAAAATGAAGCAAAAGAATATATCATGAAATATATAAAGAGAATGCAAAATAATGGAACAAATGTAAAGAGAATTAGAACTGATAGAGGAACAGAATTTCTAAATCAAACACTTAAGAAATTTTATGATGAAAATGGTATCAGACAAGAAACAACATGTAGCTATACTCCACAACAAAATTCTATTTGTGAAAGAATGAATCGTACACTGATTGACAAAGTAAGAGCATTATTATTAGAGACAAACTTACCTAAATACTTATGGGGAGAAGCAATCAGATGTGCAGCATATACAATAAATAGGTCGCCCACAAAAGCATTAAAAGGTGAAACGCCATCAATGATATGGTATGGTAAGAATGAGTTGGACAAACTGCGAGTCTTTGGATCAAAAACATGGTGTGTCATATTACCCAGAAAAAGTAAACTGGATGCTAGAGCAAAACCTTTGATTATGATTGGATATTGTGGATCAGGATACAGATTATGGGATCCAAAAACGAATGAAATTATAGAATCAAGAGATGTTCGATTTGATGAGACCAAATACAAATATCAAGATGACAAAGAATGTAATAATTATTACATATCCTATGAACAAGAATATAAACCAAGCATACAACACAAAGATAGAGCAAAGATAGAAAGTCAAGTAAGAAATGAAAAATCGAAAGAAAACCAAGACATAGAGGCCCCGCTAAACAATGATGGAATAGCGGAATATGAAACTTATATGACAGGCGATGAAGAAGTGTCAGAAGAAGAAACATGTCAAAAGAAAACTAAAAGGTCACGAAATCCCCCGAAAAGATTTCAAGAGTTTGATATGTCACATATAGCTTATGCTTTGATGTCAGAAGATCCGACTTGCTATACAGAAGCAATTGAACAAGGGGAATGGTTAGAGGCCATAGAAAGCGAATTAGAAGCGCATAGAAAACTTAAAACATGGGAAGAATGCGAGTTACCAAAAGGACACAAAGTTATTGATACTAAATGGGTATTTCGAACAAAACCAGATAATACAAAAAAGGCCAGGCTAGTTGCTAAAGGATTTCAAGAAGAAACCACCACGAATGTATATGCACCCGTTGCTAGAATGTCAACAGTGAGAATATTCCTGAATAAAGCACTTCAAGAAGATTTAGCTATAAAACAATTGGACATTCCTACTGCTTTTTTAAATGGTGAACTAAAAACGGATATCTTTATAAAATATCCTGAAGGATTAAAAAGAAAAGAAGGAAAAGTGCTTAAATTGCGAAAAGCTTTGTATGGACTAAAGGAAGCACCACGCTGTTGGAATGAAACATTAAATCACTTTTTAGTAAACCATGGATTTAAACAATCACAGAGCGATTTCTGTTTATACACAGGGAAAGATGTATATATCCTAATATTTGTTGATGATATTTTAGTAATAGGCAGAGGACAGTCGATCATAGAGAAGCTAAAAGCAGAATTTCAGGCAAAAGATTTGGGAAATATAAGTAAATTTCTTGGTATGGAAATAACTTGTTCTAAAAGGACGCTGGAAATAAAACAAACACAGATAATTGAAAAGATTTTATTAAAATTTAATATGCAAGATTGCAAGGACATAAATACACCAATGGAAGTTGGATTAAACATAGATGAAAATGAAGACATTTTGACAAACGTCCCATACAGAGAACTCGTTGGTTCACTAATGTACTTGGCGACAGTTAGCAGACCAGACATTGCATATGCTACTGGTTTCCTTAGCAGATATATGCATCGTCCAACATCCACTCTTTGGAAGGCAGGGAAAAGAATCCTCAGATACCTGAAACATACAAAAGAAAATGGATTAGTATACAAGAAAGAAGATAATAATAATTTATTAGCTTTTTCAGATTCCGACTTTGGTTCAGAGAAAATAGACCGGAAAAGTGTGAGCGGAGTCGCTATTTTTTATCAAGGCAACTTGATAAGTTGGAGTTCGAAGAAGCAGTCTACAGTGGCACTCTCAACAGCAGAAGCTGAGTATGTTGCTGCAGCCTTAACTGTAAGTGAAACAGTGTTCATCATTGGAGTTTTAAAAGACTTACAGTGTAGTAATAACTTAAAATGTTTTTTGTTAATTGATAATCAGAGTACATTAAAAATGATAGAAAGTTATGAAAATAGTAAAAGAACGAAACACATAGATATTAAAGTACATTTTATTAAAGATAGTATAAATAAAGGATTGTTAACATTACAATATGTACAAAGTTCAGAAAATAGAGCAGACATACTTACCAAATCATTGTCGAAAGTGAGGCACAATTATTTGTGCAATTTAATTGGATTAGTAAGTAACTAAGTTATTACAGTAATTTCATGTTTCCTGTATGTAATTGTTATCAATGTAAACTCGTTGTTTCATAACCGTACTATAGACACAGAATATATAAATGTCACTTGTGTTTTGAGTAATAAATAAGTACTTTATTTTGTAAATTGTATGTTTCCTTGGTTAGCAAAAATAATTATGTTAAATGTTTGGAGGTTATGTTTATAAATTTATATGTCATCGACAGTGTTGCCAGGAAATTAATAATAGTACCATTTTGTAGATTTATGTTGCAAGTTCAAGTTTATTTTGATTTGTATAATTTTAAAATGGAACTTGATCTTGAGCCGGGGTATTGGATATTGATCGTGTGTCATTGCTTTAATGTAGATGGAAAACCTTGTCTATGCACGATATGTGAGTCTATGATTTAGTATATCCGATCGACTCTCTCTTGTGTGCTGTCTTGTAAGAGAAACAGCTATGTAGGCTTAGGCAAACTATTAATGTAAAACTAATGCTAGTAAATAAACGTCTAATCTGCTTTACTTGGGCTATTTTCATTTATCTTTCCATTAAGATTCCCAATTCAAATGTAATATTTTGTTTGTTTTTAATTGTAACAGTATAATGATGATGGACTTGCTTACTACCTTGTCCAGCTTTAAAAAAGATATTGATGTACCTTCTTTTTAAAGACAAATTTGCTGCACTATTTCTTTAGATACTGGATACTGGTAACGCAATCCAGAGTTGAATAGATTGCCGAGTGAAGGTGGACATGAAGTACGAGCGGAAAAGAGGGATAGTAAGAGAGAATTGTTGAAATGCAGTGGGAGATTATGAGAGTCACCGAGATACTGAAACTTGCATTTAAAGTATTAAAGGAGAATGAGGATTGGAATCAAATAAAATACAAAGTAACCTCAGATTTCGACGCTGACCTTTTAACTTTTGGTACAGAAGCCTAAAAATGCGCTCACCATAGAAACTGTTCAATCAGCTGATTGTAATATGTTTTAAAAAGTCCAATCTTTTTGACAAACTCAACAATCTCCTTCCCTTGTGCAATTTCGACGAACAGCAATGTTTACTTCTCAGACATTGTCTAACAAGCAGTTTTCTTATCAATGACAGATTCACACATTTGCCGCCTTAAATATTGAAATTTGCCACAACAACAGACCTGTACAATTCGATACCCACAATTATAATTATTATTACAACTTTTGGTAACTAAACTGTAACTTGATTATTTGTGCACATGTATACCTATCATGACACTCGTTCCCACATTTAAGTACATAAATATATTATTCTGTAAAACATAATAAAATGGCCCCACATTCGCCGTTATTAAAATCTGCCGCCCCAGGCTCCAACCTGCTAAGTCTGCTGGTAAATCCGCCAATGCGATATTTTTTTTGATCAACGTCGTGAGGCATACCCACTTGTAAAGTGGTTATCGTAGCCTATGAACGTTTGCAATACATTAAATAACATTAGCGCGATGCCACCTCTTCTGCTAATACAGCTACTTCTTAGAATTTCACTGGTGCTCTCAGTCACACGCAGGAACACAACAACCCTACGGGTAGTTGTTATTTGGCTGCGGTTTTCTGTGAGATAGATATACCTACTTCCCCAGGCGGGCTGCTTTTTGCGCTCTACCTCCTTAAAACACCTTATCTATATATATGTTAAAAAGATCAAGACAACAAATATGCTCATACACACAAATGTTTGTCCTGCGTGGGAATCGAACCCACGAGCGTTGGTGTCAAAGTAGCGTTACTAACCACTGTGCCACCGAGCTCAACATATATCATATAATGATTATGATTATTTTTTCCAGGTAAAGAAACATAAGGACGTACTGGCACAGGCACCCATCGTAGTCATAGACGGTAACGTACCACAGACCACGATGAAGTACGTGATAGAACTTTGTAATGATCTACAAAAGCCAGGTAAGAATTCATTTTTCAATAACCTTTTAAAACAATTTAATGACGTCTATAGTTAACATGTCTCGCGTAACGATTTTCTAGAGGGTTACGTACCTGTGAGCGAATGAGACTACAATGCTAGGTCATAAGCTTGTCACAACTTACCTACTACCGCCCACTTTGACAGTCTAAAATTTCCGTACGCCATACTTGTTTAGATTACTATCATTATCGAAATAATAATACTGTATCTCATTGATTTGAATTGGAATATCATAAAATCAATCTTTCCGTCCCGCCAATTGTCTGTGAACGTAGAGTACCTATACTTAGGCAAGCTATACGATCGCGTATCTCTCCGGTCGGTTGCGCCGATCGTAAGCTAATTTTTATAGACACATCAATAGTATAGATCTATTATTATACATTAATATAAGACTAATTCCCACAAAATCTGTTATCTCTGAATAGAAGCACATTTTACTACTGATTGACAGCGACATTTACATGTGTGCTTACGGTTCATACTTAGTAAGGCGTGCTCTATAGCTTGCTTATGTACATTCTAAGTCTGTGGATCTTTTACCGCCCCTGGAAAGCTTCGTTCGTTCGAAAGTTTTATCACCTACTTGCGAAAAGCTTACTTAGGTGGTCCCAACTAAATTAAACATCTTCTGGCAAGTTAGCCGAAACAAACAAAATATTTTTGAAGAAAATAAATTTCATAAACTCTGTGATGAAAAATACCAATGTACTGCAGGGTCCTCCTTAAACTGGCCTAGTAATTTATCGTGTTATATTTAAGTTCTATCTGCAAATAAAATGTTATCTCATTGGCGCCTATATCTGTAGATGAAATTAGATAACACCGTCAATGTAATCAGAAGTGCACATCTCACAAATTCATATCGGCGCGGTGCCCCACATGCGTCAAAGCTCAATCGCACTGCTTAGGAAACCTCCCACAATATTATCTCACTGAATCTTGAACTTCATCTTACAATAATACCTTCATCTCACACTCAAGACGCTGGGCATAGTACAGGGAATGATAACAACTATTAAATGGTGCCGGGAACCTTTCTGAAATACAATAGGTTTCTATTATGATACTTTTCTAACACACTAGAAGAGTTTTAAAAATGTGTGCTTGCAACCACACCATACGTACGCAGCAGACTGTATTAGCGAGGCAGAACGATTTTGCATTAAGCATGGCTGACTAAGTTTCGGTACAGTATGGGAAACCAATTATGTCTATTGGGTGACGAATATATTTCATATTATATGTATATTATCATTTTCTCAACACAGCATAATTTAATTTGTAAAATAAAAACCTGTAGAAGTTTTTTGTGGGTGTGTTTAACACACCTCGTTTCTGTGAGTATATAAGTTATATTAAAAAAAGTAAAAAAATAAGTCCCACAACAGTGATTATGGATCTTTAAGATGATTAGCTACTTATGCCAAAGCGTCATCAGCTCGACTATATCTGCTTTGAAATAAACAATTCCAATTCGTTTTAATAGGCACGGACTGTTAATAATACATTGCTTACTTTAAAAATATTTTTTTTATTTTGTTAATATAACACGTGTGATTATCATATCGTAAATTGTAAATTAAGCTAAGGACGGACTTTACAGTAATCAGAAGCTAAATGCAAAAAAATGTAATAAACCTTAAAATTTCTGGCTCTTAAACTGAATATCAACACTTTACAATATAACGTCAAACAAATGAAAACCAGTCTGCATGTATTTTTAATAAATAAAAACATACATTGCAATAACTAAAACAAAGAGTTGTATTTCTGTGTAGATACAGCTAGATGAGATGAATCGAAATTCGAAAGTTATAGATAAATAGAAAATTTTCTACAAATTCAGTTCAGTGTCATATAAAAACTGTCAGTATTTACATGCTCATTTTGTTTAGAATAAGAAATAGATTTATTTTAAGCAAGTAACTTTCGTATTTTCTGTGAAACATATTTTGTCACAAATAAATACGTGCAACAGCCATGGTAATATTACCATCTTGCTTACTCTTTACTATAATGGTATTACTTTAGAGCGCTCCTCTGTTTTCTTCCCCGGCCATGACGCGGCCGTGCAATCACAAAACCGTCAATTAATTAACACTAATTTAATAATCTACTTAAATGTCTTTGTACCAAAATAAAGAAATGCAGTCCAATTTTCGTGTTATGCTAAGGAACTTATTTGTAAAGTACAAAAATACATTAAAAGTACATGCTAAATGCAAATAAAATTATTACCTAGTTGTATTAACCAGACTTTTGAAATAACATTGTATAGCAATATTTGCAAAGGCCTCAATACAATTGTCAGTGCATTACTTTAGTCTAGCCTAGTACACACTAACACAACTAATATATGGAAAAACTTAATTATTTTAAGATTAAAATGGACGGTTTGTAATAAGTGAGATTCCTTAGTAAAGTCGATTTCATATCAATACAAGTAGTAATTACTACGTATTTACTACGGTTCTCCTCGGTATCAAATACCCATAATAAAGGGACTACTACACATTTGTTTACAATCTATATACCAATTTCTGCGTTATTGCTTCTCTTACATTAGGGATAAAAAATTTTCAATCTTACAATTCATAGAGAGACAGGTACTGAACGTGTCAAAGATTGTAAATAAAGACTGCTACAAGTTCAAGCAAACTTGACAATCCTGCATTTATAAAAAAAATGTAGTCTTGGAGCAAACTGGTACGGTACCAGGTTTAAAGGCTCAGCACGCGTGAAACTGACGTGCTTATGGTAATGTAAAAATGTAATCTCCAGACACACCGTGGCACAAAACAAGACAATTGTCACCTGTCATGTTCACATTTTTTTGCAGTCAACAGTGACATGTCGTCTGACGGAAAACGAAGATGAGGGTCTAGATTTGGGGGCCATTATTACAGGTCTTGTAGCTGTGCTGACGGTTCCTGGCATAAAGGATTATATGTGTGCTTTTATACGTTCAGAGGAGATAACATGTGCTCTTAATGAATGTCACATCTGTACAGTTGTAGATGAATATAATTGGAAATTATTATTTGTGCATTTTAAGTATGCTTGAACCTACGTAGCGTTATAGTAATTAGTTCCATCCATGACGTTGCTGCTGTAATTGATCACGCAATTGCTGAAGAGCATGCTCCGGCTGGCTGTGCTGCATCTGAGCAACGAGGTTCTTTGCTTCAAGTCGAAGCTCATACAACTTCCGAGACTCCAAATATAAGAGGATTGCAGCAGCACCTGTGAAATATAATAATGTGTCATTGAAACATTGTTTAATATACATAGGTATATATACATTCTGTGTACTAAGTATCGGGAATTTGTCAATAAAACAAAAAATACAAATTATTCATCTAAATTTATTTTATCGCCTTCAAAGTAGGCCCCATCGCTTGCAATACAACATCTCCACCGCTTCACCCAGTCTTCCATACATTTTTCATAGGCTATTTGCGGTATGGCCTTTAGCTCATTCAGCGAATTTTCTTTTATGGCTTCTATCGACTCAAAACGTTTTCCTCGAAGTGGTAATTTTAACTTGGGAAATAAAAAAAAGTCAGACGGAGCCATATCAGGTGAATACGGTGCTTGGTCGAGAACTTTTGTTGAATTTTTCGCTAAAAACTCTTTCACTATAATGGCTGTGTGTGATGGTGCATTATCATGGTGCAGCATCCATGAGTTGTGTTGCCACAAATCTGGACGTTTTCGGCGGATACTCTCACGCAAACGCTTCATGACGCCTAAATAATATTCTTTATTCACTGTTTCTCCCTCTGGAAGGAATTCGGAGTGAACCACACCACGGTAGTCAAAAAAAACTGTCAGCATCACCTTGATTTTGGAGCGACTTTGCCGCGGTTTTTTGGGTTTCGGCTCGTTTTCGAGACGCCATTCTGAAGACTGTTGGCTTGTTTGCATGTCGTACTCATAAACCCATGTCTCGTCGCCAGTTATTATACGTTTCATAAAGGTCGGATCCGTAGAAGCTCGGGAAACCATGTCTTCAGCGACATGCTTTCGCTGCGCTTTTTGAACAAAATTGAGCTCTTTTGGAACTAGTCGAGCGGCGACGCGTTTCATGCCTAAAATGTCAATGAGAATGTTGTGGACGGACTTAAAAGATATGTTCACCTCACTAGCCAACTCTCTCAGACTCATACGTCGATTTTCGAGCACTAGCTTCTTGATTCTGTCGATGTTTTCTCTGGTCGTAGCGGTTGAAGGTCTACCAGAACGAGGCAAGTCTACTACTACTTCTCGGCCTTCTTTAAAAGCCTTATACCATTCATAAGCCCTTGTTTTCGATATACACGATTCGCCGTAGGTATTTCGCAACATTTTTAGTGATTCACCACATGAAATATCATTTGAAACACAAAATTTAAGGCACACTCTTTGTTCAACAATATTTTCCATTGTAAAAATCGCCGAGGACTCAAAACTATGACCAACAAAAAGTGTAGTTTAAAACAAATTAAATGACAGATCCCGCTCAAATTTTGCGCGCTAAATCAGTACAGTGCTACCAACATGCAGTAAAAAAATTAGAACGACCTCTTTTACGCGGGTCTTTTTATTGACATATTCCCGATACTTTTTACACAGAGTAGTATAATAATACGAAATTGAATGACAAAATTGGAAGTTACATTATTTTATCATGGAAAAATAACAAATATTGTGTTTATCACCATTTTTTATCTCTGTCATTATTTACATTTTACAAAATATTTTCTAAAATCTGGAGGCACCTTAATGACTAAGTATAACATATGCATTTATATAATACTGCAGCTGTTGGCATTACCGAATTTCAAATACATTAGAAACTTAATTTTATGTGTCATTACTGTAAAATGAAAATAAACTGATGACAAAAATAAATATATAGCCAGCTCACTTATCTTAGACAATGACAGCTTTGAAAAGGGTACATTTTTCTGACTAATTCGACAATATCATAGGATAATATAATATTAGAACCATAACCATAGGAACCAAAATGACCGGTTGTCACCTGAGTATATATTGAATAAAAACAAGACCAATTCGCGCAAATTTTTCACATATTGGTATTGGGGAAACCTGAAAAAAGCCCTACTTCACCTGTGATGAGACTACAGTGAGAGAAACAAACACAAGAGATTGCAACTACTAATTTAAACTACTAATATTCATTATTGTAAATATAAAATATTGTGTAAAATTAAATGAGTTCAATTTACTACTGAGAATAAAATATTTATAAAAGTTACTAGTCCAATAAAGTTTAATAACTAGCTCAAACTTACCAAACAACAGAAATGCAATCACGGCAAATGCATAGGACCATGAAAGAACATTGAATGAAGGATACAGCAACCAATCACGCCTGTAGCAATTTCCTCCAAACACAGCCACAGCCAAGAATAAGAATGCACCTATAACCATTATACAATCTTGTAAAAACTTCTGTAATTTCTAGAAACTATGCCACAAATTAAAATAAAATCGTTACTATTTCCTAGTGAATGGTTTTGAAATGGAAATCTTGGTTTTTATGAGAGTCCAATGTACTACAAAAAATATAAAATTAAATTCAAATATCTCCAAATCTAGTCAGCTACGCGACGGTGCGCGTGACTGCTTTTTTTTTACATTGTGTCGAAATCTCTCATTATCTCAGTTTGTATAGAAAACACGCACGGCGTAACACACTGACAACGCACCACTGCGCGGGACTGCGGCACGCGCGACGTTCACACGCCCCGCGCAGACGTGCGTGTTTTCTACAATACAATGTAAAAAAAAGCAGTCACGCGCACCGTCCCGTAGCGCGTAGTAGTGTGGGATCCGACTTAATGTTCGTTTTTATAAAATCAGCCTATTAAAATAATAAACATAATTAATGAATATTTAGCCCTACTTCAAAAGAAAAAGTAAATGTAAGGAATATAATTAGAATAAATGTTTTTTTTATACAACATCGGGAGGTATACAAGCATACGGCCTATCTGATGTAAAGCGGGTACCGTAGCCTATTATAGCTTGAGATATATTCCTTGGGAGCTTACTGGTAACCTCACTCATACGCAGGAACACAACAACCCTGCACCCTGTTATTTGGCTGCAGATTTCTGTGAGGTGGAGGTACTTCCCCAGGCGGGTTGCTTTGATGCGCCCTACCTCTCAAACATCCAGACCAAGACAAAAGACATATTCATGCACAATAATGTTTGCCTTGTGTGGGAATTGAACCCACGAGCGTTGGTGTCAAAGTCACGTCATTCACGACTGAGCCACCAAGCTCGTCAAAATGTAGAATATATTCAGGTGTTATTGTATAATTTCGCTACCAGTTAGTTCATACACCTAATGGCACCTAACTACAGTAACTACTACGGTTAGTAAATGCATGATTGCCTCTCCTCAAGGCATCCCAATAATGAATAGTGGGAGATGGCGAGAATTAATGAAAAGATATTGCATTTCACTACTATGCCACCAATCTCGTCAAATTCTGTGATTTATTACGACTTTCGCTGGGGTGTTAATTACCAACAATGTTATAATCATTGAATTATTATGTACTAGTGTACTAGAATCAACACTGCAAACCAACGGCAACAAAGCATCATTAAAATTACGCCATACAAGCGCCATTAAAATTACGGCGCTTTTGACCTTTCGGTCACAAGAAAATTACCCCTTAGACGCGATTCAGTGCTCTATCTTCGAATCTTTGAGATTGACATCTAAATTATTTCGGCGCTGCATGCATAGTAAAAAGAACAATTATTAATGATTCTTTAAAGAATTTTGCTAAACATTCTGTATGGACTCGAGCAGTTTCAATGAATCGGTTTCAGACATGAGCGGACTACCAATTAAATTGTCCTGCAACTTCTTAATAGCCTACTAAATGTTTCTATAAATATAAAGATGATAAAAATTATTACTCACTTGATAATGTCACCATGATAAAGGCACTGGAAACAAATATCCACTCATATCGGAGAACTGTACGGAGAGGCCAGCGGACTACCACACAAGCCAGAAGAACTTGGCAGGTGAAAGACAGTATTAAAGCCAGGGTCACAAAAGACTGCACGGCCATCAGCCAGCCTGGTAGGAGCCATTCTCTGATTACATAGAACTCCTGCAAATGATATAAGAATACATAAAAAAATAATGTAGTTAACTTAGACCCATACTTCCCAAAGTGAGTTATAGACCACTTAGCACATCCCCCCATGGGGTCAGTTACAACAAATAAGGATCCTTCAGATTTAAACATTAGCCCAACTAATGTTCTAAAGGGGGTCTATGGAGAGCAGATATATAGGCAAGGGGTTTACTAGGGGACAAAAATTATTGGAAATCTCTGACTTAGACTACAAACAGATTTACTTGAAAACAAATGTGCAGGTTTTGTTCAGCTGATGCTAGTGATATTTATTCTATTTTTTTATTTATACCACTTCTATCCAATGGGATAGGGTACATGTGGTATACTATCAATGACCCTATGAATTATGCAGAAGACCAGATGGACAAGGTTTCTACAAGGAAAGATTTCACACTAAGTGTAATAAGTGAAAAATTAGGCAAACTGCTAATAGTAGTGAATAACAAATATTGATTTTGCTCCGTAAACTTAAGCTACGCTAGCAACATTTATAATATTTACTTATTTGCATCTGCACTTACCTCACTGAATATATAATGGCAACCATGAAACAATTTATCAAACTGATAAGACGGAAAACGGAACCGATCAAAACAGTATTCCCATAAGCCCATGTGTTTGAAGGATGAATACATTTCCGGATACGACTCTATCCAATATGGGCCAGCAAATGAGAGGAGCAGGAATAATCCTGCCACATAAGTAATGCTGGCTCCTATGAGAGTGGCATCTGAAAATAGACAATGAGTTAATGTCTATAGCAGACTAGATGACATTTCTAAATTAAATAATATAACTGAATTGACATAGTCAACGTAATAGTAATCTATGGGCGCAAGTCAGGTATCTTTGTTTCCAAAGATTGTCATGACTAAATGAGCTGCTAAATTTTAACTGTTTTGATGGATAATACTGAATTATATCAAGCTTTAAGATAGCTTGATATAATTCAGTTTTCTCGCATGAAATAATGAAAAGTTTGTCGTATTGTTGTCTTTTCATGTTTTCCAAAAAAAATTGCAGAAATACTGTTCAATGAATAAACCAAGAAAATTTATCAGAATAACTATTACAATTTAAGGGAATTATAATATGGTTATGGATTAAATAAAACGTTAGTATTTCTTCTAGTTTTATTTTTATTGTGATGTATCATGGGCGTGACCGGGTATCTAACTAACTTACTGGAAGCCTTCGGGTACTCGTTATCGGTAGCCGTCATAATGAACGTCTATAGGTCCAACATAAAAATATACCTAGGCTTTTTAAACGTTATCAAACTATGTATGTTTATTGTTAATTTAAAACAATTTAACTGAATAAAAACTGATACGATAATTGACTGACTGATGTAAGGTATTTATTTTGAAATGCACTAACTCTTCTTCTTTAAAGACTATTGGCAATTACTTTCATCCTAAATTTCTTATTGCTATTATATTGAAGATTTTTTTAACGTTTTATCCGTTTAATAACCATGTATTTTATATTAAAGCTGTACATAATTCTTAATTTTCTAATGTTACTTGAAAATAATTTCATAGCAGTAGAACAGTATGAAAATAAATTTTTACTCTTGCAGAGACGGCTTGACGAAATAATTTTAAATGTACTTTGTTGTGTTAATAAAATGGTTTTCCGTATGCTAAAACAAAAATTATATATGGCATACCTTGCAAAGAAATACAACATATTAAATTTGTCTACGCGTACCACTGTGACGCACTTACGAGGTCCAAATGTACTTTGTGTTATAAATGACACTTGTAAGTATACATAATTTGTTGCTGATTGGAATACCATCTCTGTGTCAGGCCGAGAACATTTTACTTACCCTATAGTATGTGCCATTGTTACTAGTCCAGAGATGACCGAGAGAATTGGGTAACATAGTCACAGAGTTTATTATTTTGAGTTACATATATACTAATACGAGAAAGTGCATCTGCTGCGCCGTTCTCTTTACCAGACCTGTATATTATCATGTTTGCCACTGGTTGCTGATCTGTGATTAATATAAAATGTTGACCAATCAATAAATATTGTCACTTTCTTATCTCGATCGCAGTATAATGTCGTTCAGAATTGGTGCGAGTACCTACGAAAAAAGAACGCAACAAGACGACCTTCTTGCGATAATGTAGCAACTATTGGATACTCTGAAGCATCTGTCTTCACGATAAATGTTATACTTTGATTGAGTGCTGCAGTGCTGCTTTAGATAACGAGTTTCAACTTGGCAAAACAGTTAACGCTTTCCTCGTTTAGCGGAAATGTCGATAACCTTGTTGTTTTTGCGAAGGAACATTTATATTTATTTGATTTGACATTCTTGAAATTTATGTGGTGTTCTTCTCTAGTTTTTACCACATACAGCGACATGGTTCAAATAAGCAAATGTTCCAAATTATTTTTTCGTTGTTCCGTATCATTGTTACCTTGTACGCTGAAAGGCAGCAACAAGGAAAGAAAGCAGAAAGGAATCTTAAAAAATTTATATATATAGTTTGCCAGAAACTTCGAATGCTATTTTCTTTCCCGTACTAAAATGTTCACTTTATGTCACTACTTTTTAAATCAATTTGACTAAAATTATTATATATTGCTGCTTTTGATATAACAGATTCTATGTTAGGCAAGAAAATGCATCGAATTTAGTACTTAAACCTATTTATGGTTTGATAAAAATCGATGACTAACCGTTTTCTATGTAATTTGCCGACATTTCACAGCAATCGATGTAATATTCGTATAACTACAACAAAGAGATCCGTAGACGTATTGAACTGGGTTGGCTAGCCATTGGCAACCTTCAGTCCATCCTTCGTGTTCAAACGAACTGAAATTACAGTAGCGGCCATATATAAAGGCAGATGGCCAGTAAAGGTAGATGGGTGAAGAAAGTCATAGAGTGATCGAGTGTTAGGCGTGCTCTTACTCTGAACCGATAACCTCAAACCAGTCATTGAATTCCTATGAGATTGATATATATATATATATAGCACTAAGGGCTATCAATATAACAATATATGACCATGAACAGGTCTCTGCAGGTTTTGGGACAAATATTATTGGATATAAGTATGGAAATTAAATGGTCTTTGATGAGATGTGAGGGTTGATCAGTAAATATATCTCATAACGTAACGCATGTTTTGCCTGTGTATGTGAAGACTTTACACATAAAATACATACAAAACACTACCTATATGAAATCAAACTGTAAAAGCCGGCACTCATCAGGCGACACTTGAACTCCAGCAATGATATCGCTACACGGAGACATAATGTCGGTGGCGTCGCTGTGTGTATCAATCTAATTGAATACGCAAGTTAAGCAGCATCGACCGCTGTCCACGCATAGCAGATGATAATCGTTAAGCTAACAGAAGTATGGCACTTCACTGGCTAAGGCGTTAGCGATTGTAGATATAGAAATGCTTCGAAGCGTTTGCCACTTGTCTAGGCCTGCAGAACAGCCCACAAAATACCGCAGAAAAATAACAACTTGTTGTTTGTACGCGTGACTTGATTGACTTTATTTACAAGTAAGCTCTTGCAGGAGTTGTTGTTGTGTTAATAGCGGGGGTAGCAACGCGCGACCTATACATTTCTTGTATTAACCAAACAACATTAATTTACCTACATTTTACGTACATTACCTTAATGGTAATGATAAAAATAAAAAATCAACATTGGTAGTGAATACTCCGCTAAATACACACATCAAAAGTGTCTAGGGATCAACATATATTTTTGCAATAACTTTTCTCCTGATTGATATTAATTAAAATTTTCTTTAAGGATTCATCAAATAAAGTGTTTTCGTTTGTCTACAGTAACGATAAACCAAGTCACCTTTGCATTAATAAAGAAATTTGCCATTTTCATAATAAAGGGATTTTTGACATTTGAACCACTAACATTAAAGTTCGAAAAAAAGACTGAAATAACAGTTTTCTTTAAAATTTTATTGGGTAACTTAAACAATTAATAATCCGTGTTTCTACCGCGAACACTAACAACACAAGAACATCGGTTTGGCATACTCAAAATGAGTTCATCCAAATCACGCTGTGGAATGGCCGCCCATGTTCGTTGCAACAACAAAAAAAGGTCTTCTTGCGACTGGATACCCTCCATATTCGGCAGAGCTCTTCTCTGTAGCATATCCCATGCATGCTCAATCGGGTTCAAGTCTGGCGACTGAGCAGGCCAGGGCATGACATTGATGTTAGCTGCGGCGAGAGTCTGTCTTACAACTCTTGCGGTGTGCGGTCGTGCATTATCATGCATTAACTGAAATAAGGGACCGATTTGCACTTGTAGAGGAACGATGACGTCTGATACAATCGTCTCAGCATAAATTTGAGCGTTGAGGTTGCCTCTGATCCAAATCAACTCAGTTCTTCCGCCGATCGAAATACCCGCCCATACCATGATGGTTCCACCACTATAAGGATGGACTTCCTGGCAGGATTTTAATCGCTGTTGGCGTCCATGGGTTCTCCAGTGTCGTATACGTCTTGTATCCGGTCTCATACCAAAACGAGACTCATCAGAAAAGCACACGAAACGCCATTGTTCTTCTGCCCAATTTCTGTGTTCAAGAGCCCATTGATATCGAATCCTACGATTGTGCATTGCTATAGGTGGTACCCTTAGCGGTCTTCGGGAATGAAGGTTCACTTCATGCAAGCGGTTTCTGACTGTTTGGTCGCTAATTAAGTTCCCTGAAGAGTGATGAAGCGTCACGGCTAACATCATGGCGGTTATTGTTGGAGCTCTTCGAGTTGTGATTTGAATGTATCGGTCTTGTCTCCGTGTGGTGCAGCGATACCGTCCTCCATGGCGCTCAGCCACGGTACCAGTGCTTCGGTAACGTGTCCAAAGTCGACTGATAACACTCTGACTTGTATTCAGAGCTAAAGCCACAGTACGTTGCCGGGAACCAGCTTCTATCATTCCCACGGCTCTGAGCATTTCTTCCCTGCTTAAATGACGTCGCCGCTCCATAATAACGTTGGTTTTAATCAGTAGTAGGGAAACAGTAGCGTTTAATGTTAGTGGTTCAAATGTCAAAAATCCCTTTATTATGAAAATGGCAAATTTCTTTATTAATGCAAAGGTGACTTGGTTTATCGTTACTGTAGACAAACGAAAACACTTTATTTGATGAATCCTTAAAGAAAATTTTAATTAATATCAATCAGGAGAAAAGTTATTGCAAAAATATATGTTGATCCCTAGACACTTTTGATGTGTGTACATATTATTTTGATGTATATGTTACTGTAAAAGCCCAAACTACGGTAAATCCTATTATTTACCGGTAAAACCTAACATTTACTGGACATTTACTACAACTGGATATGGTAAAAGGCCGAAAAGTTTTGTGATCTTCGTTTATTTCGAGCGTTTACCACCATTCAGTTGATTAATCTTAAGATTTACTTCAAATACACGGTAAATGTGGATAAACAGATATTTCAGATATTCACGGGCAGTTTGCAATACCCAGCTTCCCGTACCACCACCTTTACTGCCTCAGCTCACCTCAGTCGATCATTGAACACGTTTGGACACGCAAGTTAATTCATTTTCTGTTTGTGATTTTGCTTCGCAAGGGGAGCATATTATTCCCTCGTGATATGCTCTATTTTTCATGGCCTGGATGAATTTCAAGCCCTCTGACTCAGGGACTACTGATTTGGTAGTCCCATGACGATGGGCATTGAAACGTCAGCAATTCCTAAAGATATGATTGGATTATTAAGATTAGATGAAGATTTAGAAAACTTGTTCCATTCACAAAAAATATTAACGACGAAAATTAAATTCAACAAGAAAGACAATGTTATTGAAAATGAGTCAGAAGCGGACATTAACAGTGAATGTGTGAAGGCTAAACCACAAGAAAACCAAATTATTGAAACCGAAAAGTTGAAGGATAAGCAAATAATCGATAATACTAATATAACTATTCAGAGATATACCGATTCAGAGACAGAAAACGCAACTCAGTCTCAAGAACATGCAATACCGAGAAAGATAGAATCTGTTCAGACAATAAGAAAAAAGCTACATTGAATTCTGAAAATCAAGCTGAAAGAATAGAAGTCATAACGGCTAATAAGTATCCAAATGTGAAAGTTGGTCAAAATGTAAGACTGAGAGTACCTGACAACGACAACAAAACTGTCCTGAAAAGCATTATTTCCAATTGTGGTAGATGTAAAGGAAAACTACTTTTACCACCTTGGTACGAAAATTGGAGTAGGTATTAAAGCAGCTTTACACTCGGAATCAATTTACTTCACGCTCTGAAGATTGTATAAAGATTGAAGACTGTACGATACAGGCGTACATATTGCTTCATCAGCGAATTGCCGCGCCATCAACATTTAGTTTATTCATTTATTTTATAATTTCATACATCAGTTCACGATTTGTATTCCATCACGGCAGACGTGTAACTCACCACATTAGCAATAACAATCATTTATATCAATATTTAAATAAACATCTTTACCATCAAAGCAGAACTTTAATCAATCTAACAACTAAAGCTGTACGAGTGAGCAGCCCGTACATCTTTATGGTCCTTCGAGTCTACTGAAAGACGGGATTATTAAAAAATATCGCGAGTGATCGTTTTGTAAGCAATCGGGACTCTTGTTCGCGAGTTAGTAAGTGATACCGTCAAATAAGGACAGCAACCTATAGTGTCAAAACAGCAGCAGTTTGGTGTTTTGAATTGGTGAACAGCAGCCTTCATCGGTTCCAGTAGCAGTTTGACACAGCAGTCAGATCACAAGCAGCGACTTGACACAGCAGTTAAGCCGCACACAGCAATCAAGTAAGATCTTTCCTTTTTTTCGCTTTGCATAAAATTTGCGAAGAGGACAATATGGAAGATTTTGTTGCAAATCAAATTCAAATCCTAGAGGCAATCAAAACTCTACTCAGTAATTTTAAAAAAGATGGTAAAGATAGGAAAACTCCGGATGCTATTAAAAGAAAGTTGTCCACCTTGGATAACTATTGGACCGAGTTTGAAAACAATCATAAAATATTAGCAACCTCGGAGGATAAAACTCTCGAGTATTTTACAGCTGATTATTATCAAAAAGCATTTAAATATTATGATGACGCAAAAACCTATATACAGAAATCTTTGACTCAGGAAGAAAAACCTAAGTCGCCATTAGTTATAAAGCCCGCTAGCTTTCAATTTCCGGTCCAGGAGAACCAGCCTCCAACACCTAGCGCACGAGATAAACAAAATCTTTCACCTCCCTCTACTTCGTTTCCTACAACCGCAGAAAAGAGTACGAACAGTAAGATAGAGGATATGTGGCGTAAGCAAAACAGTAATTTTAGAGCATTTCATCATACTATTTCTAGCATTGATCTTAACCAACTAACCGAGAAGTGGGAAATCGAAGATACTCTAACAAATATTCAGTCTAGGTGGTCTGTTATAGATTCATTACATTGGGAAATCGACAGCGAAACAGTTGTAGCGAATTCAGAATATGAGCAAACCTTTTTAAAATACGAAACTCTCTTCAATTCAACGAAAAAGGATCTCAATATCAAAATAGGGTCGGTCCGACATCGGGAAAGGTCCACCCCACAGCTGGATATTCCTTGTTTCCTGGGCAACTACTATAACTGGATTTCATTTAAGGACCTCTTTAACGAGTCTATTCACAGTAATCGGTCTTTATCAGATGCACAAAAAATGCAATTCTTAAAGAGCAAACTGAGAGGAGAAGCGGAAAAATTAGTCCAGCATTTACATATCACGTCGGAAAACTATCAGACTTGTTGGGAAATCTTAAACCACAGGTACAACAACATCAAATTAATATTTTCTTCACATGTCAATATTCTTATGAGTCTACCAAACATTCAGCATCAGTTAGCGTCACATATCAAGAAAATGCACGATACAACGAAAGAATGTTTATATGCCATCAAAAACTTGAACGTCGACATATCAACCTGGGACCCACTAATTGTTCATATCTTGGCACAGAAGTTAGACGCCGAGACTCACAACGAGTATATACAATCATTAGAAAATCCTAGGGACCTACCAACCTTGAATGATTTCTTAGGATTTTTGGAAAACAAATTTACCTCTCTGGAAGCATCGAAACGTAAACAGGAGCCGTCAAAACCTGTTACCCCGCATCAAGAACCATCATCATCAAGTTATAAAAAACTTCCATCATTTAAATCATTCAGCAACAATAAAAATAACATGTCAAGTAGGTCATTTACGCAATCAGTAATAAAACCTATATGTCCGATGTGCAATCAAATTCATAAATTATTTGCATGCAGCGATTTTCTCAAGTTACAACCGATTGAACGGAAAAATATGGTTGCGAAATTGAAACTATGCATAAATTGTTTGTACAACCATAATGGGGTCGCATGTTTTTCAGAAAAAAGATGTCGTGAATGCGAGAGTCGTCACAATACTTTACTCCATCAGGCGTTCGTAAAGCCCACAACCTCCGAAACAGAATCTCGGAAACACGTGACTCATGTGACACGTGACTCATCATCAAGTTTAGCAGAAGTCTTATTAGCAACAGCTCAAATCAAGATACAAAAGGCGGATGGATCATATCACGTGTTGAGGGCCCTGATCGATCAAGGGTCGCAAACATCACTTATTACGGAAAATGGAGCTCAAATCTTAGGTTTACCACGCCAGCGTTGCAAGGGTACGATATTCGGCGTCGGATCAAAGAGTAACAATTGTAAAGGCGTAATAAATATAACATGTCAATCTACTAACAGCGACTATACCTTTACAACTGACGTTTTTATTATGCGGAATCTTGTAAACAATCTACCGAACTACTCATTTCCAAAACCGTCATGGCAATTTTTGGAATCTATTCAGTTGGCCGACCCTGACTTTCACATCAGTCGCCCCATTGATGTACTATTAGGCGCTGATGTATATTCTTCTATCATCATGAGTGGCATTATAAAAGAAGACGAGTCACTTCCTATAGCCCAGCAATCCCGTTTGGGTTGGTTCTTATGTGGGAAATTAAAGTCCTTCCAGTGCAACGTCATCATGAATAATGTAGCAGACCTTCAGAGGTTTTGGAGTATCGAAGATATTGAAGAAAGCTCTAGCACGTCGGAAGAAGAATTACAATGTTTGCAGCATTACCAAACATCAACAACACGAAATGAACAGGGCAGATATGTCGTGAGGTTACCTTTACATAAGAACGCTGAAGAAAAATTGGGGGATTCCAAAAAGAAAGCTGTGGCACAATTTTATCAATTGGAAAAGAAATTTCAAAACCATTCTAGTGTCGCGGATAATTATAAATCATTCATAACCGAATATATTGAATTAGGTCACATGCGCATTTCCGATGGAAAACTATTACCTAGCAATTATTTGCCACACCATCCTATACAAAAACCCGACTCCACTACGACCGCATTACGAGTAGTTTTTAATGCATCATCGAAAACATCGAGCGGGTACAGTCTAAATGACGTCATGTACTGTGGCCCAAACCTCCAGCAAGATTTATTACAATTAATATTACAATGGCGAACATATCAGTATGCACTTACAGCAGATATCGAGAAGATGTTTCGACAAATTCTTCTCGATAGCAGAGATCAGCATTTACAGAAAATCATATGGAGAAATTTTCCTATGGAGACTTTAAGGGAATATCAACTAGCAACCGTTACTTATGGCACAAAAGCAGCGCCATTCTTAGCCATGATGACACTCAAGCAACTAGCAAGCGACGAGGGTCATAAGTTCCCCAAGAGCCCCGCTGCTAAGGTCTTAGAAGAACAGTTCTACATGGACGACCTCCTTAGTGGCAGCCACAGTCTTCAATCAGCAAAGCAGCTGCAATCTGATTTAATAGCTCTGCTCAAATTAGGAGGATTTAATCTTCGCAAGTGGTCTTCTAACAAGCTAGAACTGCTAGAAGATAGGAGTACAGCACAACAAAATCAAAAAGCATTCGATTTTAAGGCGACACATCGAAAAATTAGACCAACTTTCATCGAATAGTATAGGCTAATGACTAAACTGACGGATCTAAGATTTTAATATAAATAACTTCATTTCTTTATCTTGAATTTGCTTGCTCAAATACGCGATTGTGTAAAATTGATTCGATAATAATTACTTTCGAAAACACCTCCTGAAATTCATTATTTTTGAAATTACAACGAAGTTGTTCTGTTTATACGCTTCAAAATTACTTAAATCTATTAGTAATATCTATGTTTATAATATGCTTGCTGCATATTTTGATAAGTGAAACATGAAATTTTTTAAAGATATTTTAAGTTTCTGACAATTTCTAAGCGATCACATTCGTCTTGGGTGCTACGTGTTTTCGACCTTATTGTGCGGTAATGAGGATTATAAACGCGTTGACTAACTACATCCAGCCAGTCCGGCTGCAGCCCGCTTCGAGGTAAGACCTATGTCGACTGTCTGCTCGAGCTCGCTCCATTTACATCGCGACACCGAAGTTTTTATAATTAATAGTTGTAAATATTCAATATTATAGTATTTAGCGTAAGTGTATTATTATTAGATATAAGTAGTAAATAATATTATAGGTTTATATATATTTATTATACTGTTGTAATAATGGGGAACACTAAAAAGAAAATATATAGAATAAAAATACAAAGAAAATGTTCGTAGAATGGGGGAGGCGAACAAGACAAGGTATTTTTTTTTTTTTATTATTATATTCATTAAACATATTATAATAACATTGTGTAGACATATTTCTAGTTTTTAGAACAGTTCCTAGGTATGGTTGGCCCAAGCTATTTAATTCCTCTTCAAACTTTTTTTTAATTTTGCTTACTTAATAACTCTATATAAAACTGCATTAATTAAATAAGAGTTATTTTTTGCAGGAATAAACAGTAACATTTGATAATTGGTATACATTATCCACAGGCTGACCGCGTACCTATATAGGACGTCAAACTCCTATTATGTCCATTATAATCTGACCGAACTCCGACTTAGAAGTTGTACGTCGGTGGAGGTCAGGTTACGTTGGAAATTTATACCAATAAGGTTCGCGTTCTCAGCACATAGCAACCAGTGGAGACTCTTTATTTCTTTGTATTAAAATAAAAACTTATAAAATAGAATATTTTTGCTGTTTTGTTTTTTAGGAGAAACTTACTAAATAAACATATTCCACTAGAAGAATCACTACTCGATTTATATGCTACTTTAACGTAAGTGTCATACGGGACGACAAACTCATAGTAACCATTATAAGCTCACCGAACTCCGACTTAGACATTGTACGTAGGTGAAGGTTAGTTTACGTTGGAAATTTATCCAATCAGAAGATAGAAAACCAGTGGAGGTTTTTTTTTTTTTTTTGTATTAAAATAATTACTAGTAAAATAGTATATTTTGATAGTTTTTAAAAAAACTCGGTATGTTTCATGTTAAAGAAGCGAGCGAGGTGTGTAAGTACCGAGTCATGTGGCGCTCACGAGGGATTTAGCGTGAAGATATAGATAGATAGTATACTTATACCCATGGTACTCGTGAAAACAAATAATATTTACTATGAACCAACACTGAAAACACAAAAAAATCATCTATTCTATACATTGTGGTTAGTATTGAACTATTGTACGGATTAGATTTATTTTGCAACATCAGAGATGGTCCTGGTTCTTTCTTCTTGAGAGTTTAATAAATAACAAGGAAACGTACAACAATACAAAACACAGAGTATACATAAGTAAAATACAATAAATGTCATTATACTGAAGTTAAAGTTATGAAACAGCAAGAAAATCATTTGTCACATGTTTTTTTTAAATATGAATAGATTATAAAATCTATTTGTATATATGTATATTAGGGTGTCCCTTATTTTTCAAAGTTTTTATTTTCTAACGCATATGTCTTAGTTTTGTTCATTTGCTTTTAAAACACTCGGAAATTAATTTTTAACTTATTTGGATTACGATAATCCGTGCCGAATTACATCGAAACATGTTCATACAAGTTGCGCGGCAGTGCCGCACGTACTCGCGGTATTCATTTGTTCAAATTCAAAGTCAAAATCTTTTTATTCCGTAAAAATGGCTACATTTGTTTGGAATCGTCACATTTTTTTTCCCTACCGTGCAGTTTATGACTAGGTGAGCACTGATAAAAATACTGCCAAAAAACTCAGGCATCCCTCTTTTGGTATCCAAACAAATTTACATATTTTGTTAATTACATTATAATTGGATCGACTCACTCCCAGGCATTTTTATCATTAATATAGTCAGATACTTTATAATATGCCCTGCTACACAATTTGGCTTTAATAGTAGTTTTAAATTTGTTTATTGACAAATCTCTTATATTGCTGGGAAGTTTGTTATAGAACCGTATACATTGCCCCATAAAATAATTACTTGTTTTGTGGAGACGGCTTGCATATAACACAAGATTATGCTTATATCTAGTATTTATGCTATGAATATCACTCTTTTTACAAAATGAGTCTATGTTTTTATGGACATACAAAAGATTTTCATAGATATATTGCGATGCGACTGTTAAAATATTTATTTCTTTGAATTTTTCTCTAAGGCTCTCACGGGGACCAAGTTTGTAGATAGCTCTTATGGCTCTCTTTTGCAATAAAAAGATGGTGTTAATATCCGCGGAGTTACCCCAAAGAAGAATTCCATATGACATAATACTATGAAAGTAGCTGAAATAAACTATTCTAGCCGTATCAATATCAGTGAGCCGTCTAATAGTTTTCACTGCATAAGCTGCAGAACTTAGTTTTCCTGATAATTTTTCAATTTGTGGGCCTCTTTGTAGTCTGGAGTCAATTGTTATACCCAAGAACACAGTTGTCTCCACAGAGGCTAAATTAGTTCCATTAATATGTACATTGGTAGCCACCTGCCTTACATTAGGTGTTGAGAACTTAATTACTTTAGTCTTTTTATCATTTAAAAGCAGATTATTAACACTAAACCAATGAATAACTTTAGAGAGAGCATCGTTAACTTCGTCATAATTACCTAACCGTCTATTAATTTTGAATGTCAGTTATTCTCGTGATTAATACGTAATGTTTTAACTTTTATAAGATGGCAGTGGAATTGAGAAGCAATAAATCAAGTATTTTCTTAGTTGGAGACGTAAATGATCAAATAATAGGCGCAAAATTACCGTCTAACCGTCAAGTTCTTCCTGTACTTTTTTATAAAATTCGCGAAGTTAAATTGACTGTTAGTGAAAGCGCATACCTAGTCATTCGAGAGTGTATTATATTTAGGGAAAAAGCTAGGATCCCTACCAGAGCTATACCTAACTGTGTAAAATAACTTGTGAATCTTCACCAGGAGGGAGTTGCAAAAAAATTCCAATTTTCTATTTCAATTTCAATCTAATTCAATCTGATAATTTTATTTCTCTTATTTATTCGAAATAAAAAAATCCTGTGTTTACTCGGCGCTATCAGCCATTATGACACTCGAACATCTATAACTTCAAGCCAAATCCCTTGCGGGGTAGGCAGAGAGAGCCGAGCGCCACGTGACTCGATCCTTACATATCTCACTCGCTTCTTTAACATTCATTGCTCTTCTCATGCACGCACGCCGGTTTCTAGGGCTCCTGACATCACCTTCTGATAGAACATGACCAATTTGGTCATGGTAGGTAAGTCTTGGCCTTCCCCGGCTCCTACATCCTTCCACTTTTGCATTGTATATCTGCTTCGTCATTCTTTCATCTTGCATTCTTTCTACATGCCCGAACCATCGGAGCATGCCTCTTCTTATTTTAACACCGACGCTCTCTTTCAGACCAACTCTATTTCTAACATCATCATTACGAATACGGTCTACAAGCCTTACGCCACAAATTTTGCGCAGCGCTCGCATTTCAACCGCGTTTATTCTACTTTCATGCTCTTTCTGCCATACCCAACTCTCGCTTCCATAAGTTAGCGTTGGGACCAACACTGCATTGTGTATAGCGAGTTGTGCCTTCTGGCTCAGGATTTTACTGCCAAGAAGTTTTCCCAACGCTCCATTCACACTATTCCCAGCACTCACTCGTCTTTCCACATCTGCGGTGTACCTTCCATCCCTGCTGAAAGCGCATCCAAGATATACAAACTCATCCACTTGTTCCAACACTTCATCATCAATCGTAATCCTTACATTAGTTCTGGATTCTTCTCTTTCAAATACCATTATCTTTGTTTTCTTCGCATTCAGTAGTAAGCCTTTCTCCATACAGTCGTCTTTCATCGCTGTGACCAGTGTTTGCAGTTTAGATGGTGTATCTGCTAACTAAACATATGTGTCCGAATCAACAAATGGCCCGCTTTAGCCTCTCGATAAACAATGTTGTATTATGTAGCTAGTGTTTCATTCTTCTTAAGGGGGATACATGCCGTCCAGTGGCGCCTCAAGGAATAAAATATCGTATCTTAGCGTGGAAGATAAACATTATAAAGTCATATGCTGCGTGTGTTACAAATACAATAACGTACTTTTACGTCATTAAACCAACAATTGAAATGTTTTGCTTTCGTTGTTATAGGCATAATTGCCAAAAAACGGCCTCTTTTAGCACTTTTGCTTATAACAACGATAGTGGAATATTTTGAGTGTTGGTTTAATGACGTAAAAATACTTTACTATCTTCGTAATAAATGCAACATAAGATTTCATAATGTTTATCTTCTATGCTATAATATGTTTTTTTATTCAATGAGGGCGCCACTGGACGAGACCTAAGTAAGAACAACATAGATACCAAGACATGTTAACTTATAGAGATATAAACATAAAACGATGTCATTGATTTCTCTTTCAATAAACTTTTAAAAGTGAATACGTTTCTGTAGTTTTTTATTACTATTATTACTATTGTTTTCCGTCTAGCTTAAATAAATATGTTTGGTTTAGTATGTATAAAGCTAAATAAAAATTAAATCAATAATTTTTATTAAATATTGATATTATAAATTTTATTTAAGTGTGACGCGACTCTGTAGCTTTTCTGTTCGTTTGCATTGACTATACGTTGACCCCAGGTTACCTATTAGGCGCTAATTTCAAATTTTACAAATCGAGCGTCGAGTGTCAATTGAGGGGCGCGGGGTGATTGGGCGGAGCCATTTTAAAGCTTCACGATCGAGGTGTCGCCTTAAGCATCAACAATCAACGAAGACTTTAGGGTTACGCTGGTCGCCTCAGAGTGATCAGTTTGAATTCGAGCTGAAAATCGATACATCGGCGAAGCACTCAACAAAGAGGGAATTATTGTCGGATATATCAAAGTTATTTGATCCCCTCGGCTGGCTTTCACCGGTGTCCACGAAACTTAAAATTTTGTTTCAAACCGTTTGGCTTCACGACGAATTAGGATGGGATCACAAACTCCCGGATAATATAAACACGGAGTGGAACAAAATCAAAGCCGACTTGAAAAACATCAACAATATTCAAGTCCCAAGGTGGTTAGAAACCGGGGAGGGCGAAGACATCACCCTTCACGGGTTCTGCGACGCCTCTATCAAGGCATATTCTTGCGTTATATACTGCAAGATCAACAAAAAAGATCAGCATTCGTCCATAATATTAGTTGCAGCAAAAGCTCGTCTTGTTTCACCAAAGAAAAATGTATCATTGCCTCGGCTAGAATTGAGTGGAGCGCTTTTGTTGACTAAGCTTATGGAGAAAGTACATACATGTATGAAAGATCATAATATTACTACCTACGGCTGGTGTGACTCAACCGCGGTATTAGGTTGGTTACAAGGCGACGCGAATCGTTGGCGCTCTTTCGTAGCCAACCGCGTCAGCAAAATCGTTAAAATAATTCCGGCGACACATTGGCGCTACGTAAAATCGGCCGAAAATCCAGCTGATTGTGCAAGCCGCGGCGTATCAGCGGAACAACTAAAACATCATCCATTATGGTGGAATGGGCCCTCTTGGCTAGCATCGTCTATGGATCATAAACCACCTCCGATCTTCAACACAAACGAAGAACTGAAAAGAAATCAGCAATTTAAACAAGCAAACGTCGCTATCACGACGTCATACTCAAGTGATGACATCATTGATCGCCTCATAAAATCAAATAGCAGCTGGGCACGTGTTACACGAATACTCGCATGGATATTACGCGCCGGGTCCCGCGACCGCTGTACTTGTCCGTACCTAACTATAAATGAGCTGAGACGGACAAAAGGGTTTATAGTTAAGTACTTACAGCAAATTGAATTTGCAAAGGAGATTGATGAGATAAAAAACAACAAGCAAGTTCACTCCAAGAGCAAATTACTGCCTCTAAATCCCTTTTTAGACAAGGATGGACTTCTGAGGGTTGGCGGCAGATTAAAAAATGCGAATATCAGCCAGAATATGCTACACCCCATCATTATACCCCATAGCAGTCATATAACAGACTTATTAATTGATCACGCACACAAACTTACCTTTCACGGCGGCGCGAGAGTTACTCTAGCACTCCTACGTCAGCAGTATTGGATCCTAGGTGGAAACAGAGCAGTAAAAAAGCGGTTACTTACCTGTATCAAGTGTAGGAGACATAATCCAACTTACTTACATCAAGCAATGGGTGTACTTCCGGAAGCAAGAGTGACGTCACCGACACGATGTTTTTTCAAAACTGGCGTTGACTACACCGGGTTCGTAAACGTAAAATCAAGCAAAGGCCGTGGAGTTAAAAGCACAAAGGGATATGTAGCTGTCTTTGTTTGTATGGTGACTAAGGCAGTTCATCTCGAATTAGTGTCCGACCTTACATCGTCAGCATTTCTCGCCGCACTTCGTCGAATGTCAGCAAGGCGAGGTACACCGAGACACATCTATAGTGATAACGGATCTAACTTTGTCGGAGCAAATAACATCCTACAAAAGGAATTTCTCGATCTATCAGCAATTATCAACGAAGACTTTTTATCGGAAATCAGCATGATGAATATTGAGTGGCACTTTATAGCACCAACCTGGGCTAGTGCTGGAGGGCTCTGGGAGGCTGCAGTGAAAAGCCTCAAGTATCACCTCAAACGCGTTATTGGAGAACAAAAACTAACATATGAGGAGTTCTCCACTCTCCTGACGCAACTGGAAGCATGCCTGAACTCCAGACCCCTTTGCGCATTAACGGAAGATTCGGAAGACCTGGAGTACCTTACTCCATCGCACTTCTTAGCTAGTGGTCCGGTTTTGAACATCATAGAAACCGAACGAGATCAACGCACTAGGTGGCAACTCACTCAAAAAATCTTCGGAGATATATGGAATCGATGGAATGCAGAGTATTTAACCCAATTAAATACTAGAAGCAAGTGGCAAAAGCAGCAAGCAAATATGAAAGTAGATGATGTGGTGCTCATACATGACACCAATCTACCCGCAGGGAAGTGGGCTATGGGCAAGGTCGTGAACGTCCATCCCGGCGCAGACGGCCTCGTCAGAGTAGTCACCGTGAAAACGAAAAATGGGAATATCAAAAGACCAATTACAAGATTATCACCACTTCTGAGAAGCGACGAAGCAAAGCACGATCAGCAGAAAAATAATACCAATAGCGACATCCACGACGAATCATCTACAGAGATCGAGCAGCGCCCTATAAGAAAACGTAGGCGACCGCTTAACTTATATACTATGACGATTATGCTATTGAGCATGCTAGTTTCATCAGTCAACGCCATGTCTCCATATAACATAACAAGTTTAAAGGCTAATCAAACCCTCTATTTTGACAAAATTTCTAACATGTACTTGGTTCGCGATCACTGGAACCTGATTGTATACTACGATATGGCACCGTACTGGCAAAGTACAGATCTATACACCAAATATATCACCCATCTGGACGATATTTGTTCAAGAGCTAAAGGAACAACTCAATGCAATATCATACTTCTCCAACTACGTCACAACTACGCCGAATTGCAACATTATAACGACATGTTGCTCGGTCAGCGGTTTGGCGCGCATACACGTTTGCGTCGAGGGCTGATCAACGGTATAGGCTACGCAGCGAATAGTCTGTTTGGCATCTTAGATCAGAGCTTCGCTGATCAATATCAAAACGACATTGAATTAATCCGAGCAAATCAAAAGCATATCGCCTCTCTATGGAGAAATCAAACGTCTGTAGTAGAAGCTCAGTACAATCTTTTAAAACGAGTCGAAGATAACATGGAAAAACAGTATAAGGTATTTAATCAACATCTAAACAGACTCCAGTCCGCGACAAACACACTGAAGGAAGAACTTCAAAGAGAAGCAGACATCAACGAATTTACTATGGCAGCAATTATAGCAAACGGCTTAATAGCTCACTTGAAAAACATTCAAAATAGTCTACTTGATACCATCGCTGATATATATCATGGAAGATTTGATATACATCTCATCACACCTAATCAATTGAGAGAGGAGCTAAGTATCATTTCCGGCCAACTGTCCAAGGAACTGGCATTACCTATCAGCAACATACAAACAGACCTAATTAAAATATATCATCTGCTCAAGGTTAAGGCTCGAGTCACCGAGGATTACTTAATCTTTGAAATCAAAATTCCTCTCGTCAGCAGAGACAGCTACGAAGTTTACGCGACGATACCGATTCCTCAAAAAATCGATAATAATATGATCACTATTACTCCGATCGCAGACCACCTAGCTATCAATATTCAAAGAGATACTTATATACGCATGTCTGAAAACGAATATCATTCATGTGTACCGTATGATGACGACACACGATTGTGTCCGCTTACGTCACCAATTTATGAAAAGAAATCGGACAACAATTTTTGTCGCAAAGATCAGTACGATGAACAATGTAAATATAAAAGGGAGGTGTGTACGAACATATGGCAACAGCTGAGCAATAAAAACGCTTACATATATTTTTGTTGTGAACAATGTACCGTGCGGCTCATATGCGGCCATCAAGTTACTATAGAACGAGTAAACAATGCCGGCATTATTAGTCTCGGACATGAATGTGTTATGAAAGGCGACACCTTTACTGTCTACTCTTATAAGGAGCAATTCCACGAAATGCACACTCAGGCAGACATCGTGGCGACAGAAATTCCGCCAATCAATCACGTCATTAATTTATCCTTACCTATAAGCAAGATAGAGACAGATTTTAAAGATGACCGAATAAAGTTAGAACAAATCGGCGACCAGATCACTCAGATAAAAGGGGAGAACCCCGAAATTGAGAGCATCTCTTACCACGACATTCATCATTATGTGGTTACCTACCTATTACTGGGCGCAGCATTGATAGCAGGAATGGCGTGTGCTTGGCGCGTGCACCGAGCGCGCTTACGGCGAGCGGCGAGGGTGCCTCGCACCGACGTCATCGAAAGCGTTAGTGGTAGTGTTGAGTGCCGGGTTATAAAAGCAGAGCAATCGAATGTGAAATCTATTAGTGAGAGTGAAAATCAATACGCGTGTGTGAATAAAGGACCAAAATCCGCGCGATGCGTTGTCAACAAAGCAACTTCACCCATTCTCACCAGATTTGACTTTAGGGAACCTGGACTCATTTAAAAATTAAATTAGATTACAAATTAAATGTTTATCGCCTGTTATATCACCTTGTATTAGCATAGATCATATCATATAGTATAGATCATCTTCATCATCTTAGTTTGCCGTTTTCTCTCTGGCCCGGCAGCATGTACGATACAGGCGTACATATTGCTTCATCAGCGAATTGCCGCGCCATCAACATTTAGTTTATTCATTTATTTTATAATTTCATACATCAGTTCACGATTTGTATTCCATCACGGCAGACGTGTAACTCACCACATTAGCAATAACAATCATTTATATCAATATTTAAATAAACATCTTTACCATCAAAGCAGAACTTTAATCAATCTAACATCTAAAGCGGTACGAGTGAGCAGCCCGTACAAAGACGTTGTTAGAGATAAAGAAGTGTCTTCCAGAAGTTATCGGAAAGTTGTCATTTAGGACAATTCAAAAAAATGAAGCTCTCCTGTCTGTAGAAGAAATCGCTTGCAAGTCCTCAGGATTACTTTGCAATTCTAAATGCCACAATAGAGCTCCTTGTAATTTTTATTTACTACATACTAGTTAGTGACAATAGATAAATTGTCTTTATTTTTGTTTGTTAATACTAAATAATAAGAAAAGCAGCATTATGTTTTTAAGATAATTTGTGTTATTTTTAAGAAGAATTTTAAAAGAAATATTTTTTAAGACAATTTAATTTGTGTTATTTCATTTTTATTTATTTTGAAATTATTTTAGAATTACAATGTACCTACTAATAAATAAAAATACTAACATAATAAAAATATTTTATATAGGTAAGAATTTGACTGATTGGTAATATGATTAATAATTACTTTGTTGATTACTGACAGTTAATTGAAATAAATAATGAAAAAGTACTTATTGTTTTCTTCTCAAAATTAACATTTACCAATCGCCTCTGGTAAAACCTAGCATGTACCAATTTCTGATAGTATAAGTCCGAAAAATTGTTCCCCTTTTTTATACTTTTTTTTTTTTTTTTTTTTATGACGCGGGGAAAATTGCGTTACGCACACCACCGGCGCCTGGGTGGCCTCCGGTGGTAGTGTGGGACTCCCCGTCGGCTGCCCGACGGTATACCCACTAAACGACCCCGCGAAATGCCATCGGCCGGGTTGGTGTGGTGCCCCGGATCTGTCAGCAACAGGGCACCACTGCGACTGGCCAGCCCCTCAAAAGGGGCCGGACTTCTTCACTCTACAGGCCATCCCGGCAAATTGGGACAGCCCCTCCGGCGGCGGGACCATTATGGGGCCAGGTTCCCAGCCTGACCCCTAGTCCCACAGGTTAGGGAGGCGGCAGTAGGTGCGCGTAGCGCCTACGCCGCACTCCCGTCCGCCGTCTCCGGAGCGGGGCAGCCAACGGATCATCCTCCCTGTCCCGCTCCGCGGCCTCCTTCTGGGACATGACCGTCTCACAGAAGGAGGCCATCGCCTGCCAGGCACTGTCGCTCCCGAGCATGTAGCGGACCACGCTCGGGAGCGAGAGGTCCGCGCTTCCCAGCGCGGACACCAGATCATGGCGCTGCCGTGACCACCTGGGACACTGCTCCAAGGTGTGCTGAGCAGTGTCCTCGGCCGCGCCACAATCGTGGCAGCCTGGCCGCTCCTCCCGCCTCGCGACCCGGTGCAGGTACTCACCGAAGCATCCATGTCCGGTGAGCACCTGCACCATGCGGAAGGTGAGGGGTTTGCGTCTACGACGCATCCACGCCTCCAGGACCGGGCGCAGCGCATCCGCAACGCGGACTCCGTACCGCGGCTGCGCCAGGTCCTCCCCCCACCTCCGCATCATCTCCTCATGCCCTCGCCGGCGATACCGCCCCACCTCCACCGACGTGGGGCGCTCGCCGAGGCTCCTCCTCTCGGCGACAAACAAGTACACCTCGGCGAGCACCTCCGCCGCCAACTCCCAGGGCGGGTCGCCAGCAAGGGCGGTCGCGGCCGTCCACGCCACCGTCCGGTACCCCCTTATCACCCTCTGCGCTATGACCCGCTGCGCTCTGCGCAGCTGAGCCCTATTGCGAGCGCAGAGGGCGTCCGCCCATATGGGGGCACCGTACGTGGCCATACTCCGGCAGACCCCTTTTTTATACTTGCATTTACCAACTCATGTCGGTAAATCTTAAGATTAGATAGATAGATAAAAGCTTTATTTGTACACTTAGACACACAATATAAAACTACAGTAGATATATATGCTAACAAACAAAGGGAGACAACAACAACTTACAAATAACCAATTAGATAACACTTTCCAATATATGTGTCAACCCCTTGCCTGTTGGAGCGTGTGTCGCAGTGATACAAATGGGCAATAGCTCAGTGTTGGGTTTGCTCAGAGAGCAAAACACTGATTTTCAGTTATTGCCTGTAAATAGGTGCTGGGCGCATTCGAACGATACAGACGTGTCAGCCATCATCACATTTGTAGGTTACAATGACAACAATAATGAGAATAAAATCAACAACATACAAGCTAAACCGTCAATACTACTAACAACATGTATTGAACATCACCACACTCTGAGTTACCGCTACTTAAGCTATTGAACCAAACCTTTTCTTTGATTATCTAGAAGAAATACTTTGAGATGGTTTTTAAAACTTGGTCTTGAGGTTAGAGTTCTAATCGGTGGAGGAATATTGTTCCAACATTTGGTTGCTTGGTAACGGAAACTGCCAGTAAAGGCAACTGTTTTGTGCTTGTGTATCGCTAATGGTGGACGCGTCAACCGAAGAGCACCGGATCCATACTTTGGCGTGACGAATTTCAACTTTGCGAACAGATATACCGGATTTTTAAATTTAACAAGGTCAAACATGAGAGTTGCAAGATGGAGCTGTCTTCGCGAGACCATATTTAGCATTGATGCTTTATCTAAATATGGTGAAACATGTGTACGTGGAGGTATATTAAAACAGAACCGGCAACACGCATTTTGTATGCGCTGAATCAAGCGCCTAGTGTTATGCAGCAATCGGGGCCCATATATTAAGTCTCCATAATTTAGTTTGGATAAAATAAGCGACTCACATAAAGTGATTCGCGCTATTTCACTAAAGTAATTCCGTATTTTGTAAAACACTTTTAACCGATAAAAGCTCTTCCGGACTAGGTCTAAGATATGAGCTTCGAAACGCAACTGGCTATCAAAAATGACACCCAAATTTTTTGCCTCGCTGACGTGTTCTATATCCATGCCCATTATCTTAACAGAAGGACTCATACTAGCTATTAGTGCGGTCTGTTTTTTTGTGCCCAGTACCAGGAATTTGGATTTAGTTGGATTTAGAACTAAAGCATTATCAGTAGCCCAGGCAGCAACAGCACTCAGATCATCATTTAATTTCTGCAGAGATACAGCTAGGTCTGTCTGTTTACCTGATATATACAGCTGCACATCATCTGCGTAGCAATGATAGTTACATTGCTTAATTACATTTGGAAGGTCCGCGCAATAAATAATAAAAAGAAATGGGCCAAGTATGGAGCCTTGTGGGACCCCTCTTTTCAATAATTTGGGAGCTGATAAAGTATAAGATCCATTATCTTTTAACAATTTCACTGATTGATATCGATGATCAAAATAACTGCAAAACCACTGCACTGTCCGATCGTCAAAACCATAATAGGATAACTTGGACAGTAGCATAAGAATATTCAAACAGTCAAATGCACGAGAGAAATCAAGGAGGGTCAGAATGGTACTGCGTCCCGCGTCCTGATCGGCAAGTATATTGTCTGTTACATCTAGTAAGGTTGAGACAGTGCCACGGCCTTTTCGAAAGCCAGACTGGAAAGGTGGCAGTATATTATTGGCTTCAACGTATTTGCTTGCCTGATCATGAATTACTTTTTCCAGAACTTTTGACAGAAAAGGCAAAATACTGATGGGTCTAAGATCTTTAAAATCACTTGGTTGATTAACTTTGGGTAGGGGAGTGACTAGCGACTCTTTCCACTGTTTGGGGAAGACGCCAGTACTTATTGACCGGTTTATGATATCTGTTATAGCAGATAAGGTTCGTGGAAGTGTAAGCAAAATCATATCCCGTGTTATGCCGTCGCTTCCAGCTGCTTTTGATTTAATTGACAAAATGTATTTGGCAACGTGTTCTTCACTGACATGGATTAACTTAAAAGTGTTGGCAGATTCATTGAATCGATGGTGTTCAAAATAGGACAGCTGAGATAGAGGGACTGTAGTAGCACCCGGCACGTTCAAAAAGTGTTCGTTAATTTTATTTGGGTCGTTGAAACAATCCGGCAGACACTCACTTTTACTAGGATCCACTAAAATTTTTTCCTTGAGATTCTTCCAAAATGTTTTACTATTTTTGATATTAGAATTTACATAATAATTGTAATAGGCACGCTTTTCTCTGTCAATACTTTTTACCACTAACTTCTTGAGGTCTGTGTAATATTTTTTATGTACTTCAGTTTTCGATTTACGGTACCTATCGTGAGCTTTATTGCGTAGTTCGATCATGATTTTAATAACATCAGTTATCCATGGTAACGATTTATAATTTGTTATTTTGGAAGTAGTAAGCGGCGCATGTTCATCCAAAAGCGTTATGAGAAGGCCATTAAACCTATCAATCATACCATCTACAGTGGTTTCGTTCGATACGGACTCCCAATCTAGTTCGAATAGGTCTTTGTTGAACTCTGCCATGTTAATTCTTTTTATTGGCCTATATGTGACGAATCGTGGAGGTAATTTAGATTTTTTTAGCACGAGACTTAAATTCACCATTGCATGACCAAGCGATCCAGTAATGTTAGTAACTGATAAATCATTTATTCCACAGTTAGTACACACCAGATCTATCAATGTATCAGCACCAGACGAAAAATGCGTGGGGTCTTTCACAGCCTGATAAAGATCTAGATATTTTAGGAACTCATTGACTTTAGACGCGTTAGAACTTGAGTTTTCGAGCATATTGATATTAAAATCACCCATTAGTACAACGTAATCATAATTAGAAAACCGAGCGACTGATTCGGTTAATGCATCAAAGAATAAGTCTATGTTTATCCATTGTGGCCTATAAGCCGTGCCTATGATTACACGAAAGCCGTTGATTTGGGTCGAAAGCCATAACTGTTCAATATCAGCATCAGGATGTTTCAGATAGCGTACGCTCAGGGCTTGCTTAACGTAGAAAGCGACACCACCGCCTCGGCCACCCCTCATGTGGCGTGGACGAGGCGTTACGTAGTCGATAGCCAGGTACTGCAGGCGCACGCGCCTCTTGGCCCTCAGGTAGCCAAGTTTCATTGATTGCTACGACATCTGGCTCAAAACGGCTCATAGCTACGAGAAAGTCATCATGACGTGTGTTCAGAGAGCCTGCATTGTACAGAGCTAACTTTAGAAATTTTGATTTACCAATCATTTTTCACGCAAATAAAGTTGTAAATACAGACGTATGGTAAAAATAAGTATAAAGTAAATAAGTGACAAAGCAATTTTTGTATCACCCACGTAATGATGTTTACTGTTACAATAAACGTGTTCAATTTAATAAATTGAAAATTATATCGCGAGACAATGCATGGCAGATGAGTTTGACTGTACTTAACTTGATTTGATTTGTATGATACAATTACAAATAAAATAATAAAGAAGTATGTGTAATGTTCAATTAATACCGATAAAAATAAATAGTATATGATATTCAATAATTCATATAAAAAATCTTTGTAAAATTCAAAATATCCTAAACTCATTTTCACATCCATCTGCAGTGCAAAGGGTTGACACGAATGAAGCACAGTGAGTGGATTAAAACTGGGTTTGTATAGCGTTACTGCAACACACGCACCACGAATAAAGCAAAGGGATAAAAATACACCATAAAAATACTTATCATAAAGTACAATTAAAATACAGAATAGCATCATGATGATTTTAACAAAATATAAGAAAGTATTATAACTTCTAAGTAAATTATAAACTATGTGCAATGAGCATAAACAAGGGTTGACGAACAAAAAATATATACTAATGACTAACACAATAGCTACAGTCAAGACAACCACCATCACAAAACATGTTAAATTTAAGAGAATCGGACATTTATTTTTTGACCTCAGGAGCACCAACCGCAACCGACCCAAAAACTCGCTCTAGATCTCGGTCTGTGTGTATGCGAAAACGTGGAGACTCATTGCCCTGATGCTGACGAGCGAAGATCCTGCCGTCTTTTGTCCAGACGTATCGCCAGTTGAGCTGGCTCGCGAGCCCTCGCGCTCGTCGGAACAACTGCCTATTGACCTTTGTCCACCTCTCGTTTATGTAAAACCTACGGGGTGGGCCCTGTATGCCAGTTTCTTCGGTGGTAGCGCCACGGCGAACGCGAGCAGCCCCGAGAAGCCGGTCACGGAGAGCACGACGAGCCAGCCGCACGACGATCGGGCGAGGGCGCAGCCGCGTCTGTGTTGTATCGGTCTGCTGCAAACGGGGACCAACCGTACCGCACTCACCAGGTCGGCCTCGACCAATTTGACACCGACCTTGTTCGCCAAAGTCATAGCTATATGCGACAGACTTTCGCCGCCCTGTTCCTCAATGCAGGAGATTTCGACGTCATTGAGTAAAAGATCCTGGGACCTATCATTCACCTCGGACTTCAGCTGCTCAATAGTGCTTAATAAGGATCCATCGGCATGTTCGACAGTGTGTTTCTCGGCAATCTGGCGCTCCAGACTTGCGACTCGAGCTGACAGCTGATCAACACGCTTATCGTCGACGTCCACTCTAGTAGAAAGTGCAGCCAAAGTCTTATCCAGCAGGCTCATTTGTAACCGTGCAGCACTCATTTCTTCTCGACACTGGCGTATCTCAAAAACAAGGTTCTGGATATCAGAGATATCTATAGAATCATTAAATGCTGTAGTGTTGAAGTTTACGGTAGACAATGTGGCCGAAGACTCACCGGGCCGCTCGCCTGGAGTCTTGATGGCGGCTCCGCGACGCTGCATGACTCCCTCGAATGCTCCACGTACAGGTGTATTCGTGTTATCCGTCCGCGGCTGCTTGCTCATGCACTGCACACACGTCCAGGCAGCTTTATGTTCCGCGGTCATCCCACTGCTAAAACGCTGCTCAGTAACATTGGCACAGAAGAGGTCGAAATTTCTTGTGCATGTACTACACACCAAGAAGAGGCCGTTCTCAACGTCCGTCAGACATCCGGAACACTGTGGATTATTTGCTGACATGGTGCAGCGGGCAAAATAATAATAAAAAAATAATAAATGTACAAAAAGTGTCTCCGGTAGGGGACTGAACTTTCAAGTCGCAATATTGCAAAACAAAGCAAAAATGGCGGTAAAAGGCGGTGAATGTAGTGGGATTCGAACTTAGATACGTACACGCGTGAGAATCGCCTTCGCTACTACAAGGATTGTAAAATAAGCAAAATTAAGCTTCACTTAGCGTATAGTTAAAGAGCAACTGCCTGAGGTAAATGGCCGTTCTATGTTACAAGGTCACTGATCACTGTTGTTATGCGAACAATCCGGTCTCAATACCGTCAATCACTTCGCTTCACGTTCACTTTACACCATAAATATTAGTTTGCGACTATATTCACCAATATATTTCAATAACTGAGATTATGACGATTATTTTTACATAAGTTACTTCTTTGAAAGATAAAGATTATGATTTTAACGATTTAACTAAGTAAGAACTCACTAACACGTCCGATGCGCTCAGAAGCACACCGTGCACCCTCAGAAGCACACCGTGCACTAACTACAGTAACATATAAATATATAGAATGTTTCACAAAGCTACTTGGAAATCTAATGCTACTACGACTTACCATTATTCTGTCTCGATTTTTTTTTTAATATCATTCAAATGAAAACTCGGATGGATCATCGGAACTTGCCGATGGCACACGTAGTATATGACCACACTGAATTCTCAAGCCTTACTTTATTTACTAATATCAACACAACACCAGTATTCGCTATTTCGTCGCATTTACAAAGAGTTTAATTTAACTAGACAGTCTTTTTTTTTCGCCCAGTTTACGCAAACACAATGCCACTATTTTGTTTAATATGGGCTTAACCGCTCAAATTAGTAAGTATTCGAAAAACCCTAATCAATCAAAATCTCATCAATCAGTACATAGCTTGATTATGGTTGTTTATTGCATTTTATTCTAGATCTAGAGGATATTAAATAAAACGAGAGTTTATACAAAAGATTCATTAAAATATAAAAAATATTGGTGGACGGCAGTTACAGAGATTCATACGTTGTAAATTTACGTAAAGTATCTACAATAATTCTTAAGATCATTCTTCTTAGACACTCAACACGGACGGCAAAAATCAGGTAATTCGTTATAAATAATATCCATCTACTTTACATTGCTAATTACTATTCAATATAACATAAATTATAATAATAATATTAAATGTCACATTCATTGTATTAATTCTTTTAAATTAGAAGTTCGATCACGCATGCTGGATTATAAAGTATTAAAATATTCGGTAAAGCTAAATAAACTATTAGTACTTTTTACTGTGTTACTTATCATATTAAATTGGCATTAAAACCGAAATCGAAATGTGACGCCATCATTAGAAAACAAACTACTGTGTGTAAGTTTTTTGACAAGTAGAAACCCTGAAGAATTTAAGTTTAGTAACTAAATGTAAAACTGCCAATAAATGGTTGTAGGCACACAATGACGTGAGCTGCTTTAAGCATTTTTCCATTATTTTTATAACTTCAGTTCATCAGGACTCCTACTTCCAAAATTCATCATTGACACCATAGTTTACCTGGGTTTACTTAAAACCATTCGAAGTTTATTCTTATTCTATAATACATTTAAAGATACTACTTTAAATTCTAACTTTATTTTTAAATATTACATCGCAACCACTATGTAAATGTTTAGTTCTTTAATAAATTTGTCATAAACATTAAAATCTTGTGCTATAAATGTGCAATATTATAAAATTTAAAAAGATTTAGTTCATAAAGTTGTCAAAATTTAAAAATATTTAAATGTATTCTGCTTGCCCCTGCCATTAAATTGCCATTTATATCTAGGGTGCAATGCGTGGAGTTCGCCCGGATGCCAGATTCTGCAACTGTAATTTTAACAAAAATAAAGACGCAGACCCAGGCTCTACACCGGTCGATAAGAAGCGACTCCTGCACTGCGTAAAACACGTACAATTATATGATTTGGAATCATTCCCAATGGCGAACCGCGCAAACATACATCATGCCCGTCGCACATTATACTCACGTCAGGGAGAAAATTCTCGTGTTCCTGTATGTGTGATACGACAAAAGCGCTGTTGGGCACAGGGAACAGATAATCAGATTGACAATCAGTACAAAAATGGTTAATGTGCATGTGCGCATAAAATACTTGACGTAAAAGGATCGTCATTCGTATTTTACACACTGTGATTTCAATATATTTCAATAATATGTCATAATTATATAATTGTCAACTTTTGTTCCTAAAATTAAAATAAGAATATTAGCTACCATAACAGGTTAGTTAAAAGATAGATAACTATAAAATGGATAGCAATGCCAGTCAGCGTCATCATCGAAAATGAATAAGACTTTTGAATATACATATTTGGACAATAGAAATGCAAACGTAAACGTTTGTGTGGTAAGTGAACAGCCATGCAATTCTGTAAGAGCAAACGTCCTTACATCCTCGGAAACATCGGCTGTTACAGCCTTGAACACAAAATTGCAATTCTTTGGTGTCGCTTTTCATAGTTGTGCGACACTAGCGCCGCAAGGCTGCGTTTGGAATTGGAATTCTACAAGGCAAACAGCCTCGCGTACGCTTACAGCCTTATAGAATATCAAATAATTTAGCCGTGATCGCAGTAGACAATGTCAAAGCTGTGACATCTGTGATCACAGCGACGCACACAGCCATTACGAGTCGCTTAGAGAATTGCATGGCAGTACAGCTTGGCTATATATTGTGACAAACGTCAAATTTGACACTGTGTCACTATAACACAGGGCGCCAACGCGGTGTCATGCGCCAATTTATGACAACTATCGTTTAATCGCTAACGACAAATAACTACATATTGACGAATTTGTCGTATCACACAAGAAAGACACCGTGAGCGTTTTATGTATGTAACTTTCAATCAACTTATTAAATTATTCCACGACGACCATAAAATATGTAATTATTGTTAATTACATTTTTTTCTTGATCATAAAGCAATACAAAAAAAGTTTCTCTTGACATAATGGAGCATATTTCCTATTGTTATTATCAACGAGCGCTCAATCCCATGTCGTTCCTTTGTACGACGACGTTACAATACATATGAAAAAGTTTCCATTGAATATATATGTGCACAGGATGACTGCCATTTGCGCATACGGACCATATAGGTAACACATGAAACAGCATAAATTCACACAAGACACTAATAATCGTTTACATTACATTTTCACTTAAAAACGTCGTCATAAACAGTATCATAAATCGTTCGTAATGAGCACTGGAATGTTCTACAAAATACTTTTACAAGAATCCGGTCATATTCACTGATGTTATGCCTTTGACTCGTACTCCATTTCGAAGCGGGCTTGCGACTCTCGGAATTTCTTGCGTTTTTTCATTTGAATATTAGCTTCTGTTAGGAAGAGAGCCGCAGTGACGAGGCAAGCCACTGCACCGACGACACCCAGTCCAAATGACCACCCTGCACATTAACACATACTTTTCATTAAGAGGCATATGACACGGAGACCAGCGCCACCAGAGTTCGTGAAATTATGAAGATAAAATATACCTGTTGCCTAATGCTTATTGTATTTTATTTCTTTATACTTCGGAAGGCACTCTTTAGTTTTGGCTGTTTTCAATAAATAACAGATTTAAAATGCTGACCTCCGCCAATGCGTAGTGAAGCAGTTTGGCAGAGAACTCTACGCTCGTTGACTTAGGAATTCATATCTTGTGAGTGGAATGAAAATATGTGTTAAAAGCAACAATTTTTTTCAAATATGTAAATGTGAGTGTTGTACAAACGTGCGTTTTTACATTTTAAATTTATAAACAATATTTTTAATGTCGGTTGTAATTCATTTATAATTTTAGCTACTAAATAAGCATAAAATATTTTATCTTCATTTACGAACTAAGACCTTTTCAACACTGACCACTAGCTTCGACGGTATATTTAAGGCCTTAACGCGTTCTTTAATTTTATACTTAATTATATTTATTTAGAATTAAAAGAGTCGCAAAAAACAGACAAACATTTTTTGTAAATAAATACTTGCGTGATATAAGACAAAACTATTTACAGAATTATCAATCACCTCATCACAAGCAGCAATACTTGTAGTATTTATACAAGTCATAAATCCCATCTGACATGGAATATCGTTGACGACTTAATCATAGTACTTGAATACCTGTTAGGGTGGCTACTTCACCTTATTTTTTGTTGTTGTTTAAAAAATATAATTTCGCATAGGATAGGCAGATACGTACTTAAATTTGCTGGAAAGTTATTATTTCTTACTAAATAATACTATCATGATTGCCGGAGACCCATACTAGACAGTCATATATAACGACCTACTTTCTAAAGTAGTTCACTTCACCAAATATGCTAACTACTACTACTACTACTAGATGCTAACTTTTTTTATTTAGTTGTTTTTTTTTTAATTTGTATCTTTTTTTAGCAACCTAGCAAAAAGGGAAAATTCCTTTCGTCCACTAAGATTCATCGAAAAGTCTAATTCATCCCAAGACTACTCTTAAAACCATTCCTAACATATATACCAAAACCATCCCTAACATATCCGAAAATCAACTCTAAGCTTATCCTGAAGCCACCTCTAATTTTACCCAAAACAATCTCCTGGACATCCCAAAACCAATTCCAACATACTCGCAGGAACGCAACAACCCTACAGGGAGTTGTTATTTGGCTGCCGTCTTCTGTGACGTGGAGGTATTTCCCCAGTCGTCCAAACGTCGTGCCCCTCTTTCACCAGAGGCTCGTCTATTAATAAGCAGGGTGTATCTGCAGTGACTGCTCACTATCAAGCAGATCGTACGTTAATTTATTCGTATAAAAAAGTCCGATCATTAGATTGTACTAAATGCATACTGAGATCTATTGACCTTGTTAAGGTATGAGACATCTACTAGAAACACCATTCCCACGACACAGCAGCGTAGTGCCCTATGAATAATTATATGAACGATTTATATTCTTACACACTAGCTTATCTATACTAATAGTAGCTGCTGCCCGCGGCTCCGCCCGCGTAGAGTCAAATAACGTAGCCTATGTGTTAATCCAGATCATAATCTATCTTCGTGCCAAATTTCATTCAAATCCGTTCAGCCGTTTAAGCGTGAAAAAGCAACGAAACATCCATCCATACATACAAACTTTCGCATTTATAATACTAGCTGTTTGTTTCGGTGCAACATGCAGTTGCGCATCATTCGAGTAAAGTTACTAAAAGATCCATCACCATACGTTTATTGAACACATTTCCTTTATTTTCAAATAGTTTCTAATGCGCCATGTTTTTTTTTTTCTTTTTTTTAATAATATTTGTTTAATAAACATAAGCGCTAAAATCAAGACTAACTCCTCTAGCGACATGTTGTTGACGACTGATTATGTGGACAGACAACGTTGCTAAACAAAAGTGCCACGTCGACGCTCAACATGAGCGGTATGTTGTGCAACATGATGCGCGTCAAATGTTGCCTAGTGGATACACGGAAAATGAAAAATTAAAAAATACGTTTTATATTTACCTAAGTAATTATTGGGGTGATCGGGCATCCATTCGTCGGCGTTTCCTAAACAAGCGAACACTATTACAGCAATCACTCCGCATATTCCTGAAAATAAAATATATAGAGTTACTAGCTGACCCGGCAAACGTTGTTCGGCCATATAAATTATTTCTTATAAATTTTCTAATTTTTTTTTTTATGAAATATGCTTTACGACCTATTCTCATACCTACCAAATATACATAAAAAAATCATAAAAATCGGTCGAGCCGTTTCGGAGGAGTTCAACCACAAACACCGTGACACGAGATTTTTATATATAAGATTATGTTCCGTTAGTAGATAGAGTTGAATTCTTCACGTAACGAGAAACAATAAAATTAACAATGTTACTTGTGTAAAAACGAACGGATACGTCGTTAATAGTTAAAATGATTTAACAACAAACAACACATCCGTTCCTTTGGAAGTCATTGTTTACTAACATATTTTAATGGACGTTATGTGTTCCAGTTTTTTATGTACTATATCCAACTAACAACAATACAACTCGTCTGATGCGAAACAATTAAGGTAGACTATGGATAAACATAAAAAGATAATGATAAAAAATATTATATAAAACTTCTTGACAATAAAAACCTGAGCCAGAAGGCGCAGCTGGCTATACACAATGCAGTGCTGGTCCCAACGCTTACTTATGGAAGCGAGAGCTGGGTATGGCAGAGAGAGCATGAAAGTAGGATAAACGCGGTTGAAATGCGAGCGTTGCGCAAAATTTGTGGTGTAACGCTTGTAGAGCGTATTCGCAATGATGAGGTTAGAAGCAGAGTTGGTCTGAAAGAGAGCGTCGGTGTTAAAATAAGAAGAGGCATGCTCCGTTGGTTCGGACATGTAGAAAGAATGCAGGATGAAAGAATGACGAAGCAGATATACAATTCAAAAGTGGAAGGATGTAGGAGCCGAGGAAGGCCAAGATACTTACCTATCATGATCAAATTGGTCGTGTTCTATCAGAAGGTGATGTCAGGAGCCCTAGAAACTGGCGAGCGTGCATGAAAAGAGCAATGAATGTTAAAGAAGCGAGTGAGGTATGTAAGGATCGAGTCGCGTGGCGCTCGGTCCTCTCTGCCTACCCCGTAAGGGATTTGGCGTGAAGTTATAGTAGTAGTATAAAAAATATTAATTTGCCATTTGGCCCTTGCTGGAACTTTTACATATTTCAAAGGACGTTAAGTGTTCCAGTTTTTTATGTACAACAATATAACTCGTCTCATTTAACAACAATATAACTCGTCTCATGCGAATCAATTAAGGCAGACTATGAATAAACATAAAAAGATGAAGATAAAAAATATTAATTTGCCATTGGGCCCTTGCTGGAACTTAGACAAGTCTTACATTTTTTAAATAAAATCTTATTGTATTTTATTAATTTTACATTGTCTTCGTTTTCTTTTCTTAATTTACCAGCTTTTCGATGATCAATGGCGAATAAGAAATGTAAAAACAAACTTGCGAATATAGGTGTCAATTGATATTACAATAAATTTATGTCAGTATAACAATTTAATAATAATGAACCTTGCAACACAAGACATATCACGCACCCGTTGCCACTCCCGCTGCTAAAGCACAACGTCTACTGAAAAATAGAAGTAGCTGTACTTTCCTAGACGGTAAACGTTTTAACTCAAGCTGTGCCGTATCCCTATTCTTCCAGAAACAAGCGGTAGAGTGCATCACGTGTCGTTCTAAAGATGACCATGAATTACTTACATATCAAAACCTTATACTACCGTAAAGCTGTAACAGTTGCACTAAAAATGTTACGCTTGATCTTTGGTACCTACACTGTACCTACCTATAGTCATGGTTGTTAAAATTATACACAAGGCAAAATATATTATAACTTAGCATTTGGAGTTCATAAGATGGCCGTAAGTTGCGGCGTACGCAGCTGGAATTGCAACGTGCAAGCGATAATCGCTAACGCTCATAGGCTGCAGCGAGCACTTATAATCAGGGTGAATGTATGCTTGTATGTACCCGACGTTGTATAACAAAGGTGATATTAGCTTAAATTTTCTTATATTAGTCGTAATGACAATGATTTTGTTTATCTCTTACCTGATCCCAACATTATAAAGCCTATGCTTCTAATCAATGTTATGAAGCGTCGTTGCTCAGGTCCACAGCACAGGAAGAATATAAGAACCAAGACAGTAGAGATCAGAACACCCAGCAGGCACACCGTGAAGAAAAACTGGGTGGCTATCATAAACCCTAGAAAATAGAAAGAAGCGTTGTCTTTCTGCATATAAATTATTATCTTATTAAAAGGCAAAACACACAGGGGCGTCAAAAGCGGGAAACCCGCAGCGATCCGGGACGGGATTTGTACTCGAATGCAACCTGTCACACAAAAAGCAATTGCACCGCGCCGGATCGCTGTGGCTTTCCCGCTTTTGCCGTTCCTTTGGGTTTTAACTTTAACTCTTCCGTTTATCGTTTCCAGACCAAGTATTGCGAAAAAAAGTTTTTATGTATGAGAGACTGGCCAGTCATAATCTATTTTGAAAATATGATTATTTATAAGTAAAAATAGGTACGTTCCAATTACAAAATTGCCGACCACATTTTTTGCGAATTAATTTAAATTATCGTGTTTTTAATGAGGAAAAATGGATCTGCGCCGGGAACATTTTCGCGCTATGATTTTTTACGATTTCAAGTATCGCCTGAAACCGGACGAATCGTACAATTGACTTCAAATGGCATTCATGGATAAAGACCCTTCCAAGGCAACCGTGTATCATTGGTATAACGAATTCAAGCGCGGTCGACTAACTTTGGGGGATGAATAAAGAAGTGGTCGCCCTTTGACGGCTGTTACGGAAGAAAACGTGCTAGCAGTGAAAAATTTAATCCTAGACAATAGGCCGAATCTCCTAATATACGTATCAGCGCACATGCTGCAGATTGGATCGGGAAGCCTTCACGAGATTCGACATTTGCATCTTCACGTGAGGAGGATAGTTTCACGCTGGGTGTCGCACAACCTCACCGTTGCTCAGAAGCAGGCCCGGGTGGAAGATGCCGTAATATGATAAACAAATTTGAAACAAGCTCGCTTCGGCGCGTTTCCGACATCATTACGTGATAAGTCCTGGATTTATCGATACGATCCAGAAACAAAGCGCCAGTCGACGGTTTGCGTGTTTCAAAACGAATCAACGCCTACCAAAACGAAGTGAACTAGAAGCGGGGAGAAGATTTTGAACGCGAGTTTTTGCATTTGACTACCTGGTGTTAATTCCTTTACAGAACCAAAGAAGCATCAATACTATTGTGAGCAACAAGCGACACAGGGCTCCGCGGGCTACTGCTCCACCACGATAACGCGTCCGGGCACACGGCTGTGTGTACACACGACGACAGCTACGGAAAATCATGCCATTTTCGCCTTTAAGATGCATGGGATCTGTTGGTGTCTGTTCAAAATCGATTCTGCTACGCTTTTATTACACAGATCAACGAAAGTCACTCGGTCTGTCTATCTATTACTTTTCACAACTAAGCTTTTAAACCAGTATAAGATTTGGTAAAGAGGTACTTCCGAAGGTACTTAAAACAACAAGATGGTTTGCTTATATTATCGTATATTTTATTATCGCAATACTAATCAAGTTATAATTAACTTCTGTTGCGTTGCGTCGAAGAGCTTAATTAGATGCGTTAGCATAGATAATAAAGTAGGCCTGGGCCCGTCTGATACAATTCTCCTTTACAAGTTTGAAATCATAAATAGCTCTAATTACGATAAAGATACGAATATTGCAACTGTTGTTGCAAGCCTCTATGCTACTTGGGCCACAATTAAAATTTTGCGCTACTAGCTGCTGCTGATAAGTGTTTGAATTACAAATATTATATTTTTTTAAACAATATCTTTGTTATTTCTTCTGTAAGTAATTGACAGGAAATCGCTTGTCAATTATTTTAAATTATAATTGAAGTTAGTCGTTCGTGATAAAGATTTCAGGGTGGTGATTTCAAAATGCTTTAGAGAGGGAGGGATCATCTGAGTACCGCGAGACTTTGATATGCGAAGTTTGAACGTGGCTTTATTTCTCTGAATGACGACATTCAGAGGAATACGTGAAGGTCGGTGTTCAACTGCGACCACTGAGACAACGCTGTTAGGCGGTTACTTGAAAAAAAAATCGACGTATCACCTACGAGGTAATTCGTGTACATTTGAGAATCGCTAGTAGTGGAGTCCAAAATATACGAACTTTTAAATGCGCAGGTAATCTTTTTTAAATATATTAAATTAATTCTAAATAAAAATTAAAATATTTTACCGCATAAGCCTTTATCTATATATATAAAAATGAATGTTTGTCTGTATGTCCTCTATGGACTCAAAAACGGCTGGGCAGATTTTGATGAAATTTTTAGTGAATCTTCAGGTTAGCCCAGCAGAGGATCCTTTGAAGTTTGGTAACGATTGGATCACCCGTGCGAAGCTAGGTCGAGTAGCTAGTTATATTACAAATATGAGAATTAAAATTGGTCGTTTGATTAAATAACCATAACCTGATGTAAAGACTAGATCCGCACCTGACTAATAATGTTTTAAAACATTGAAATCAATTAATCCCAATTAATATGTCTAAAGGGACAACACTAGGTGCTTAGGGTTGTCACTTTATAATTACATATGGCGCGGTTTAAATCACAGGGCGGATGTTAAAACTCTGTTTTGTCATTTTCTTAAACGAACGAAATGACGAATATACAATACAATGTTCTACACACGAAAACAATACAAGTAGGTAGAAGACAACCCGCGTAAGATGAATTTAAGAACAATTAATCTCCGGCTTACTCATTAAACCCACAAAGTAACCAATTGTTACCGGTACGACGCGCCGCGGCCACTCATAATTAATTCATTCACATCAGTGACGCTGGATCGTAGTTTTTGTTATAATTAAAACTCACCAGGAAGTAAATAGCCTCGGATCCTGTCGTATCCAGTTGTGAACGGATCGTACACCCATCGGCAGCCGACGAAGAAACGTCTCTGATATTGATCCAATGGATCAGGGAGAGATCTGAAGCAATGACTCCATAAACCCAATCTGAAATCATTTCAATAAGCATATAATAACATGGAAATTGGAAAAACACATTTCCAGTGAAGATTGTTAGTGCAACTGCTGCAGTTTTTGTCCAATTACGACTCAAATCAAACTGAAGGTAGTTTAGTAGTATTCACATAAACCCACTCCTAGAATAAAGTGTGACCTAATCCCACTGTTAAATTAAGTGTCTTCCTTCAAGCAAAGTGTTAAGAACATACGGCATATTGGCGGAGGTCAGTGTTGTCCGCACTCATAGCTTAATAATTCCCTCCAACAGAAAAACAGCTGAGACATGCAGTTAAATGTCTCCTCGGAGGCACTTTTAATCAGATTGCTACGCACAACGATCTCATCAAGCAAGGCAGTGTAATTTTGCATATTCCAAAACGATATTTCCTAAAACACTTCATACAGTATATAATAAGAACCCAAAATACCGAATCATACTTTTATTACATAAATTATGATTGGGAATCGACGTCGCCCAGTATCAATTTATTTGACAAACGTTTGTCCAGGCCCAAGGATTGTATCTATGTTTGTAGTATGTAAGCCAGGAACTTGCAGGTCCACTAAACCACTCTAGCACATCAACTAGGTAATAATATTAACTCAAGTTGCACGCCCGCCGAATGTGAGCCAGTTGCTGTAGCCGTTAAAACTTCCAACACAATAACCACGATGGCACCCTGCTAACAGATCACATACTTAGATTTTTCCCGTATTTATTAACTTAAAAAAAAAACATGTATTATGGACGAAAATTGTTATATTACTACGGTCTTGTCTAAGGAGGAGATTAGTTTCCCCAGTCGAACTACTTCATTTTGCTTTACAACTTCTCATTCACAAAAATTGCTAATCGACGGTATGCACTACGAGCACACGGGATTTTATTTGACTCTAACTCTAACGAGTTTTTATAAATAAAGGCATGAGATTATTAATAGGGTCGGCAACGCGCAATTGATGTTCCTAGTGTTTACAAGTGTTCAAAGGCTCCGGTAACTACTACCAGCTCCTTTGCCAGGTCAGTGACATAAAAAAGCGAGGGTTTATACACCAGTATACCTTACTTAGGGGTGTAAGTGCTACAAATTCATATTTGCAATGCTAACTGATCCAGTCACAGAGACAATAAAAATTAACATTGTGTATAAAGGTGTCCTCGGCCCACATCTTCTGTTCTTACATAATTATGTACCTCAAGTTTCTGTCACTGTTAAGGCCTTCGTTTGTTATACATACTCAACGTCGCCTTGTCATCTAGGAACCTGGCATTAATAGGCGAATCCGGGTCACTAGTCAAGAACTGTAATTAATAACGCTTACGCCCACATACATTGTGTTGCGTAGCATCAAAACAAGGACTTCTTAGACTTCGACTACGGGAAATGATTACTGGACTCTCGTCATAAATACCAGTGTTGCCAATATACAAATAGCACTGTGGAGCATTGGGTGTCCATAATGTGGTTTGAGTTTAGTCAAGCATTGTACTTACTTATGTTCATCGCTTCCATACCTTTTTATACTTAGTATTTTAGGGCTCCGTACCCAAAGCTACCAACGGAGAGCTATTACTGAGATTCCGCTGTCCGTCAGTCTGTCATAGCGATGTATCTTTTTCTATGACCACTATTGCAATGAATAAAAAAGTATAATAAAGTTGTAAATTAAAGTTCCCTCCATATAAGAATTGTTTTATCACAGTTTTTTTTCTACTAGGTGGTACTACGAAAGGTTCCGCTTCGTGTCCGAGTATGACACGGACTTGCCCGATTTTTTTCTGTTCAGTAATCCTGATGGTCAAACTATTTATTACAGTGAAATTTAACGCGTGAACCTATTAACTATTTATTATCATGCACACGGGCCCTCATTCGAAATGAAATTTATTAGCAGAAACTAAATAAAGATTTTACATTACGACCTATTGAGAAGAAACCTCGATCTATCATATAGTATGAGTGTAAGTGAACATCATCTTCTTCTTTTTTAGCATTACCCCTTTACCTATTCCATTCGAATGACGGAATCCGCTACTTAAAACCCTAAGGATTAGGCGATGATACTGATTATAACATGGAGCGACTGTCGTCCGAAGCCACAGAGAAACAGCTTACTAGTGTTCTCACTCACACGCAGGAATGCAACAATCCTCTAGGGAGTTGTTATTTGGATGCGGTTTTCTGTGAGGTGGAGATACTTCACTAGACAGGCTACTTTAATTATTAGTAAACTTTATAAAACGCTGAGTTATTCAGTATTATATCGATACTCATTGTTTGTATAGTTAAAGATAAAAAATATTTATTTGCCATTAACCCTCTCCCGCACGTTTAAACACGACTTACATTATTTAAATCATTTTCTATTGCATCTTATTAATCTTTCATTGTTTTAGTTCTTTAATCAAATAGATTATAAAGAACTAAATACATAGAGAATTTCTCTATTTTAATGTATCAGCATTTCGGAAACGACAATTATTGGCGAGAAGAAATGCCAAAACAAACTTACCAATGTAGATCATTTTTCAAATCGTCAAATTCCATTATAATAAATGTATGTCAATGTATACATTTTTTTATATTAGAGGGGAGACAAACGAGTATGTGGGTCACCTGATGGTAAGTGGTCACCACCGCCCATAGACATCAACAACACCTAAGGGTCACTGATCCATTCCCAGCCTTTTTAGGGAAACATAGGCTCTCTAACATACGCGTATACGTATCTAATGATGTCAGGTGGTGAAATTACAGATATATTAATACACGTGCTGAAACATTTCCAGCCAACTCTGTCAGGGTTACGACAATTATATGTGCAAACTAAGACCTGATACTTACAGTAAAAAAACAAAATTCTAAAATACATCAAATGTAAGAAAAACACGAAAAAGAAAAAAGAAAAAAACGAATAATAATAAAACAAATTAATTGAATTATAAAACACACCAATATACATACAATATAAACCATATAAACCATATATATATATATATATATATATATATATATATATATATATATATATATACTATTTTTCACTAGAAGATGATGTATTTAAATAGTGCTTCTTTAGTTTTTTCTTGAAAGCAAACACAGAAGGACTTTCTCTTATCTCTAATGGTAATTTGTTCCAAAGTCTAGCAGCGCGTATGGTAAACGAATTAAAAAAGAATTTCGTGTTAGCTAGGGGGAAGTGTAAAGTTTTTATATAACAAGAACGTTGGGATCGAGTTGGCGGTGGAAGAAGTGGAAAACGAGAACAAAGATATTGAGGGGAATTGGGATTGGTAATTAGTTTGAAAAGTAGGGATAGTATGTGCACATTTCTGCGAAATCGAATAGGGAGCCACTTCAATTGTACACGAAACTCCGAAACATGGTCGTACTTACGGAGACCGAAAATAAAAAGTATAGCTAGATTTTGCAATCTTTCTAGCTTGTTGAGTAGCTCCTCATTTGCATCCAAATAGCAAACGTCTGCGTAATCGAGAATGGGGAGTAAGAGAGATTGAGCCAACGTAACTTTAGTTTTAAAAGGCAAAAAGTTCTGAAGTCGCTTGAGAGAGTGAAATGTAAAATACATGCGTTTACTTACGTCATTAACATGCGCGTTCCAGGAAAGTGTTCCGTCAATGATTAGTCCAAGGTTTTTAGTTTTATCGACAAACGGAATTTCTAGACCATTGTAGTAAACCTTAGGCAAGCTATTAAAATTGAGCCTATTACGTAATTGATTACTGCCTATGATTATAGCCTGAGACTTCGATGGATTTACCAGCAAACCATGGGTTTCAGCCCAACCCTGGATAGCACATAGTTGGCGATTTATAGCCTCAATCGTTTCATCACTTTCGATAGTTGAGAAATGGCTGTAAATCTGTAAATCGCCTGCATATAGGTGGAAGGGACAAGAAAGAACTTTGGATATTTCATTTATAAAAATAGAAAATAAAAGTGGAGATAAGATACCGCCCTGTGGCACACCGGCAATAAGATCAATCCACTCGGACGATCTCTCATCGAGTTTGATGCATTGCCGGCGACCACGAAGATAAGAGTCGAACCATGCCATCACAGAGGGAGAAAAGTTAATTGAGCGAAGTATATCTAAGAGAATATCAAAATCGATTGAATTAAATGCATTGCTAAAGTCTAATAATATAATTATGGAGAGTTTTTTATTGTCCATGGCGTAACGAATATCATCAGTGACATTTAGCAACGCAGTAACCGTACTGTGGTTGGGACGAAAGCCTGATTGGTAAGGGCTGAGAAGATTGTTACGAGAAAGATATGTGTGAAGTTGTTTATGGACAGCACTTTCGAGAACCTTTGAGAGTAAAGGAAGTATAGAGATAGGACGGTATTGAGAAAAAGACGACGGATTTATTATAGAATCGTATATAAAATCATTCATGTGCTTTGTCAAAGCTCTCCTGTCCTCTCAAAACGACATACAAAAGGGTTCTCAATGAAAATTAAATCAAAACAGTGCAAGTAAAACCAGTCTCCCGTGTTGTACTTAACATAAATTACATACTAACAATATGAGAATTAAATTGTTTCTAGGTAGTAGGCCAATTATGAGTGAATCACAATCAAAGTAGGCCCGGTGCGTTGCATATCACGGCGTGTAACTTCTGTTCTTTACATAGTATATCACATGGTGTCTATAACTTCACATAGTCGCTTGCGGGGTAGGCTGAGAAAACCGAACGCCACACCTGACTCGCTTTTTCAACATTCATAGCTATTTTCATGCACGCTCGCCGCCTTCTAATAACACCCGATTTATTTGGTCGTGGTAGTCGTATAGTAGCCCTTCCTCGGTACTCCATTCTTCTTCTTTCGTGTTGTATATCTATTTAGTCATACTTTCCTCATGCATTTCTTTCTACATGTCGGAACCAATCCTTTGGTTGTTCCTGTATGGCATCTTAACGAACTCGTGACTTTGCGTAATACTCTCTCTCGCGTCTCGACGGCGTTTATTCTACTTTCAAGCTTTCCCTGCGTTCACCTCTCGCTTCCATACATGCTATAAACTAAAGGTATTATATATTTGAGAAGACGCAGCCGATCTATGGATGAATTTAGTTGTGTCGCGTTGCTCCTAACTTTGGAGACCAAATTAAGCCATCGGCTTTGGCTGATTTTTATAGATGACAGTCGTTACAGAAAGCGAGGTGGCGACTGGAAAAATACGTTCACCTAACAAAAAATCTGCTCCAGAGGAGTCGCTGTGTAAATAGTAGGGGAGGAACGCGCTTTCTGTATAGCGTTTATAGGTCACGGTACCACGTTGTATTGGCAATTGGCAAAAAAATCGAACAAACAGATTTTACAAATCATAGACAGGTTGGCCACAGAGCGAGCGAGTCTATCAAGTGTGAACGGAATTATCCAATTTTTGTAACAATAACAATTAAAGTAAATTAAAATTACAACACAACACCATTATTGTTTATTGCAAACCATAGCTCGCTTACGTATACTCCAAGGTAGTACTTACCTGTCTAACTTGGCGCCCCTTATTCTCGAGTCGCTGACCAGCCAGCTGGGCGTGCCAAATGCCAATGCCACTGTGACAAGGGCAATAATAAACACACCAATGCCGCAGTTTCCAGCCAAACTTCTGCTCTTCATTGTCTCTGTAACAATCGAAAGAATTCATTCGATTCCGGTCAAGTACAAGGCGAACTCCCTCTATTAAGGTATTACGGAAGCTTTACGTGGTGTAATAGATCACATTAAAGGGGAAAGTTAATGTTCAAAAAACTTCATTGAACAGTAATAAAAGTAAAACGAGTTGAGAATGCGCAAGCTTGCATTGAACACCTGGCTCGTCAATTATATAACAATTTTTCGGCCATTTTGACCATATTCCTTAAGAGATAGGAATGGTGTTCCTGAACATTCCTATTCTACTTTTTTATGCTAAATCCGAATCTGAAGTCAAAATTCGAATATTCGAAAATAACGCATACACAGACAAACATATAGATTTCATATAGGAACGGTGTTCCTGAATATAACGACAACAAAATACTCAATTATGCAATGTGTCACGTCACAATCATGAAGGAAATAACCTATTGAACCTGTTTAAAACAACAGATTTCACGTAGTAACTCAACTCTACGAGTCGAGAGGTAAAGAAGAACTCGCAGCTCTTATTGGCTATTTCACAGATCAACATCACGGCACTTATCGGTTAAAATAGTCTTCCGTCTGTAAGTAGGCTCGAATCGCAGATATATTTATAAGGCGCTAAAACACATCCTTTGCGTGCTCGGGGTGTTTTCATGCGCAACCAAGTGATTAATTGGTTTGTGGTCATATCTTTATTGTTGTCACTTTTTACTTAGAGATTAGATAAGGTTACGAGAAAAAAAGGGTTGCATCGTTAAATAATATTTGACTTGGTTTGTAAAAATGCTTTGACACCAACGCTCGTAGATTCGCTACACAGGACAAACATTGTGTGCATAAACATGAAGTACCACCACCTCACAGAAACCCGTGGACAAGAAACAACTCCCTAGAAGGTTGCTGTGTTCCTGCGAGTGAGTGAGGTCACCAGTAAGTTCCTCTAAGGAACAGCTCCTTAGCAGCAGTGGTGGCATCGCGCGATTGATACCTAATATGTTGTAAGCGTTCTTAGGCTACGGTAACGGCTTTATATCAGGTGGGCCGTATGCTTGTATACCTCCGAAAGTTGTATAAAATATTAATTTAATCAAAGTAAAATTACAAATATTTGTATTAGAAAAAAGACGGGACTCTGAAGGAGATTTTAACAGGTCTCGGTGAATATGGACGAGCTCGGAAACAAATATGCTGATCAATCCCTTCCATCCGTCTTATTCCTACAGAAATAAATGTAATTTTACTTTAATTAAATTAATATTATTCATTGCCGAGGAAGATCTAGACTCACCCTGACCAAACCAACCAAACGTAACATGACCAAATTAGCGAAAGGATCCTAAAGTGACACTAACCACCTTAATAACGCCTTACTACGCAATGGTTGCAACAAACGATGTAGGAAGGTAAAAAGAAACATTAATTCACAGATCAACAGAAAACTGTTCGCCTGATATAAGTTACGGAAGTTCTTAAATAAAATAGGTGTAGGCAAAACCTGATCAAACAACTTAACAAGCACTTCAGTGTAATTTGTCTCCTCAATCTATATCGGCTACGTTGAGTCATTTAAGCGCCTCCGTTAGACTGATTCACGATCCCTTGACCTAGGATTAACTACAGCGGATGAGGTAAGGAGATACATTGACTCCATCAAGTATATAGGTAAAGATAGCATATATCTGTCTATGGCCGAGTCAATCCTACTATAATATTATAAATGTGAAAATTAAAATATTTGTACCGTTTTCGCGCCTCAACGTCTGAACGGGTTTGGATGAAATTTGGTAGGTAGATCTATCCATTTGTTCCAGAAACATAACTCCTGTAGGATAGCTAGTTTTATACAGAGATTTTTTATATGACGCATAAATTGATAAGTTAAACATAATAATATGTCACTTTTAGTCCGAGCAAATGCACGGCTCCTGTGGATCTAGAGCGTAGAGAATCATAGAATTCATATAGTCCAAATGTTTTAGTGGGCTACCTATCATAAAGGCGAAGAGGTTTTGTACGAATTTACTATACCAAAAACGATCAGTATTTTTTTTATTTTCTATATTTTCATTGGACCGAAAATTTTATTGGCATATTGCTGAAATTCCGATTTTCGATTGTTATTCGAATGCTATATGTTTTGAATTCTAACTCAACTTTTAACCGCAGCTATTATTGCTAGATGTGTTATTTTCTAAAAAAAACTGTTTCCCAGCAATTAAATATATTTTTACAAGGAAACCTAACATACTCTCCGCGGCAAAGTTGTTGTTATTATTGTGTCTTTGTTACTTTCGACCTAGACTTGAATTCGCTCGCTTGTTTCGCGCGCTCGCTCGTGTTTGCCACAAGGAAACTTAACCTAATCACCATGGTCAAGTTTTTTTTGTGATAAAGTAACGTTGCTAACCAATCCACCACTGGGCTCGTCAAAAATCGATAAGGCAGTGCAAACCCCCTTTTTAAAAGAAATTATTGATCTTTATAAAAGCGACTTGAATAAATTTCATTAAATTGACATAATTGTATCGACGACCGGAATAACTAATATATCGAAAACTAATTATATATATTCTTATATATAATAAGATAAATAAATAAATAATCATAAAAAATGGCAATTTCATAGATAGACACACAACACAAACAACGACTATGACCTATCGATATTAGTATACAAGCCAATCCCGTACTATTTTGAACATGTTAATTAGCACAGATGCAAGTCAATGGTACCTACATAATGGAGCCATAGAAGGTTGTGCCATTTTACACCAAACGCAAGGTTGTTTTTGAGATGAATAACAACTACAAGCGAGTCAAATGTTTCGCAATCCCCACACTTGCGTATGTAAGTACTAACAACATAACATTCACCCAGAAACACAATGCTAAAAAGTTCACACGCGTACCTACTGTGGGAACATGTGAAACTTACATGGAATTAATTTCGGTATCTTTTAAACAACACTTTGTTTAATAAATAAAAGGACTTATTAAAGGTGATTAAGAATCGATTCTGGTGGCGTTAAGTCTCTCTAGCTATCCTGCAAGATGAAGTGACTTCCAATCTTATTTGAAAGTTCTTGACCCTCTTTCTCAGGATTATATGTCACGCGTTTTATACGTCGCGGGGCAAACAAGATTCAAGTTACATATGACGTTAGCCTATAAAGACTTGCAATACAAGAAATATCACTTTGAAGATAGATTGGGTACTAACAACTTCACTCGCTCGAAGTCACCCATCAACCCTCAAAGGAGTATTTGAATGGTTAACGACTTCACGCCTTATCCTTATTAACCGTTTACCATCCGCAGTAAGCTCGTAGTGTGCCACCATAGTAGTATAAAAGTAAAAAATAACTGTATTTAAGATTTGTTTGTCGCTTCGGAGGAAAGTCACGCTTACAAAACCCACTTTGCATGCTTATCATTCGGTTCGTGTTATTTTCCGGCGAACAATCAACCATTTATGCTGTTACCATTTCTACGAAGTGCACCTAAATTATGGGAGTACATAATAATGTACTATTTTCTTGATATGTTCTTCTCTGTTTAACCGAATTTTTTATTTTGTTTAAAGCAGTTCAACTGGTCTCCAGTTCGAATCCTGGCGTATGTCACTAAATTCTAAATTTCGGTTTTATGTACATAGTTATAATTATCAATATCACTTGCTCGGCGGTGAAGAAAAACATTGTGGGGAAACCCAAAAGTCCAAGATATTATGTTTCGAAAAGACGTATGACCTAACCTAGGTCTGGTTTTCCTTCTGGGTTGTGGAGGTTAACGGTAGTCGTTCTATGTAAAAATCGGGATCTCCACCAAATCCTTAGGCTTAGGTAGCGAGCCCTGCCAATGCCAACGTATTAGGAAACGGTATAACGCTAAGAAGATTTGTTTTTTTTGTTTAGTAGCTATAGACGAGCGAGTGTTATCAATAAAAATTTAGTAACAGTAGGAAGTATTGGAAACATGGTATAATTTATGTTTTACTTTATTTTAGTCGCCAAATTACGCAGTAGGAAGCATATGCATACGCTCTTTGCTTTAAGCGCGGTTTAAACTAATTCTGTTACTTACAGTTTTTTTTATACTGTTTTCTTAAAATATTCAATATGACGAGCTCGGTGGCTCAGTCGTGAAAGACGCGACTTTGACACCAACGCTCGTGGGTTCGATTCCCGCACAAGGCAAACATTTGTGTGCATGAACATGTCTGTTTGTCTTGGTCTGGGTATTTTCTATGTATAATAAGTATGTATTTACAAAAAAAAAATGTATTTACGTATGTTTATCAGTTGTCTAGTACCCATAACACAAGCTTCGCTTACTTTGGGGCTAGATGGCGCTGTGTAATTTGTCCGACAATATTTATTTATTATATTTATTTATTTATTATTCAATAAAAAATATGATCGAAATACGATTTGGGGTAAATACTGGTTGGTAGATGGCCGAAAATTATTATTATTATTGCATATATGCGTGCAATGCATTCACGATGTAAGTACGTTATTTCGTGCACATAAACAACACATCAGCTAGAATCTTGCAGACATCATTTTTTAATGGAATACTCCATGGAAAAACGTGAATGTCTGCGTGTTAAAGAAAATATAATATCTGTGGCTTTTTTTTATACAACGTCGAGAGACATATAAGCATACGGCCCTCCTGATGGAAAGCGGTTACCGTAAAACTCAACTAACGAGCCAATGTAAGTGGCTCACCATCATTAGAATCACATCATATTTAGAGCCAAAGCCAACGTCACTGGTGTTACACGCTGCCGATGACCAAACGAGGCTCAATCGAAAGAGAAGTAGATATCTACGCTATCTACCTATATTATTTTAAATGAGCATTCTTACATATACCTATATTCTTACTTATAAATTGTAAACCCATATATTATATTAAATAATACCATCGACAGGTACCTTGGTTACTCGGTACCTGGAGTATCGCGCAAAGTCAAAGTCAAAATCTTTTTATTCCGTAAAAATGGCTACATTTGTTTGGAATCGTCACAGATGTCTTAACTCTCCTCTCGACTCGGATCCGCCGAGTGCGGTGTGCGTGTGGAGTGTTGGGGTCGGGGTCTGAGAGGTAGGGGGTGTTCGCAACAGTAATGTGATCATCGGGATCAAATAGTGAATTTCGCGGTCTGCGCCGGAACCCCCAGGCGTCGATCTGCGGGGTGTAATTGGCAGCCCGGGCTACCAATGGGTTGGGTTGTCGGGAGGCTGTTTCGAAGTAGCGCCTAGACGTTTCCTTCATGAAACTGATGATGGAAGGGAGTTCAAGGTCGAGATGGAGATCTGTGACCCTGAAATAATGAGGGGCGCCGGTTGCATTGCGAGCAAACCGGTTTTGGATGATCTGGAGCTTAGCCAGATGGCAGCGCGCAGCGTGTGCGTACGGAACGGGTAGGCTGGCGTAGGTGAGGACGGAACGGGTGCAGGCTTTGTAGAGTGTTCACTTACCTATTTGTAAGTGACATTCTACGATTCCTGAATATCGGAGCGAGCCGGCCTAGGTAGAACGCGGCTTTATTCCTAACAGCGGTGATGTGAGGTCCAAACGTCATTTTGGAGGATGACACCTAGGTATTTGGCCTTCTCGACCCATGGGATGGATCGGCCGAACAATGAGATGGGGCGCACGGTCCTATGTTGGGAATCAGATCTCGCAAGACCTTGTGGATCCCGAGAAAACAACACTGCGGCACTTTTCTCCGGATTCACCTCGATTCGCCAACGTCGGAACCATTCGCCTAGGGCGTTAGCCGCTCTCTGGAGCCTATCCGATATGTTGGATTTGGCTCGCTCGGAAGTGTAAAGCGCCGTATCGTCGGCGAAGAGGGCTAACACCACGAAGGGAGTCTTGGGAACATCGTTGGTGTACAACGTGTATAGGATAGGACCGAGCACCGAGGCCTGGGGGACTCCGGCTCGGATCGGATGAGGCCTTGAAAGAGTGCATTGCATGCAATTTGGTATTTCGATAAGGTTTTGCTTTTAAAGTTTATTGTTTATACAGGTGTTCATATTATATTCCTGAAAATATGTGTTTATACATAAAAACGCGATTAGACAAAAAAAACGTCGAGCGACGATCGAGGTCGGCCGCCTAGGTACTTATTATGAAGAGCTATCATTTGTTTGGATCTAGAAGGCTATCTCTTCTAGGTATTAGACTTAAAAGTCCTTACACTAGACAACAGAATAGACGAGTTCGGTGGCGCAGTGGTGGAACGCGCTGTTACGCTACTTTGACACCAACGCTCGTGGGTTCGATTCCACTGTGTGGGAAAACATTTGTGTGCATGAACATGTCTGTTTGTCTTGATCTGGATATGTTCTACGTATAATAAATATGTATTTACAAAAAAAAATATATTTACATATGTTTATCAGTTGTCTAGTACCCATAACACAAGCTTCGCTTACTTTGGGGCTAGATGGCGTTGTGTAATTTGTCCGACAATATTTATTTATTTGTCTGTCAGTCGGCATGTTTGCCACAGGATTGTTTAATTTATAGATACAAATAGCCACAGATACCTTTCCTAGTATTATCCCATTTCCCTTAACATTGGAGAGGTCCGCTACCTATGCCTATGGAATTGGGGAAGGTACTGATTATTACAGACAATGACTTCAGTCAGACCTCCACGACCCGGAGGAAAAACCAGACCTTTCTTTGGTTACGTCACAATTTTTTTGGAAATGTAACTTCATGGATTAGCAGGTTCCCTCACGATGTTTCTCTTCACCGTCAAGCAATTAATTATTATAAATATGTACATGGAAAAATCTAATTTAGTGGTACATGTCTCCACAATGATTCAGACCAGGACAAGTCGGTTATCAGGCTAGTACTTTATCCACTGGGCTATCACTTCACCTGGAACTTTGGTGGCCTGGGGCATACTTTTTCTTTTTTGAGAATTGGTCACAGAAAAAAAGAGGAGAAAATACATTTTACTCTATTCAATAAGTTCTAAGCAATGACACCTGGCGTGCTAATGTTAAAAAATATTTATTTTTTGGCTTGTCTTCATTCTACACAATATGCCCAAATGTCAGTCATCAATTCATTTTGTTCATGAGTTGTAAAACTGTGTCATAATAATAGATGAACTGATAGACAGAGGGTAAAATGCAGTTTTAATGCCTTAGTTATCTTTCTCATGGATATTGTAACACTTTTGTATTAAAGAATTTGGTCACATATTGGAAGGTAACAAAAGATAATTTTCCATCTATTTGTAATCATTTTCAACAGGGCTTTCATTTAAGTTGTAATTCATACAAATTAATTTCTACCAATTCATTTTAAATTCATGGATCACATCAACACATACTCATATCACTGTTGGTACACCAGCCTCCTTCAACAACACAATTGCAATTTGCCAGAGGCCAGTTTATTGAAACTGCTTGAAGGTAACTAATTAGTTAAATTAGAGCACTGTATTCATGGATGCATATGTATTGGATGTTTTTGCATAATTTTATAATACCTCTAATAGTCAATGAATTCCAAATTGTAAATCTAAACATTATTCCCACAATTTTCTAATATTCTAAACTTGTTTGACCTATTTTCACTTTGAGAAAGTTTTTGTTGTATCCAAATCCGACATTAGGTGTAACAATTTACAATTGTCTATTTGCAAGGTTTATATTAATCATAATCATATTATAAAAACATATATTATTTTTATCTATCTATCTATAAATTCACGCCAAATCCCTTGCGGTGTAGGCAGAGAGAACCGAACGCCATATGACTTGCACCTTACACACCCCACTCGCTTCTTTAACATTCATTGCTCTTCTCATGCACGCTCGCTGGTTTCTAAGGCTCATGTCATCACCTTCTGATAGAACAAAATCGATTTGGTCATGGTAGGTTAGTCTTGGCCTTCCTCAGCTCCTACATCCTTCCACTTTTGCGTTGTATATCTGTCTCATAATTATTTCTTGCTGTATTCTTTCCACATGTCCAAACCAACAGAGCATGCCTCTTCTTATTTTGGCACCGATGCTCTCTTGCAAACCAACTCTGTTTCTAACATCATCATTGTGAATAAAAAGTCACCATAAAAAAATATTATTGTGAACATCCTTCATTACTATGATTTAAACATGTGACTACAAATAAAGATATTAGATTATTACACTTTCTATTCATTTATGATAGTCATTGTCAGGATGAAAGCAACCCATCCCAATAGATTTATCATGTTGATAATAGAAATTTTACAATTTTTAGGCTGAAATATAATAATGTGCAAACTGCAGTTAAGTTAGACAATCATTTTATTCAATTACAACTGAAATTTCAAGTGAGTCAAAAGATACCTGTAATCTATCAACAACGATTGAGACTATTTACCAATATGGAAACTTGATATCAATAAATCAATACATGCTTACAGACAACCTGTAATCAAAATGATTTAAATTGCATGTTTGATTACAATGGCATGTTTAAAGATGCAATTGAACTTCTGAAATTTATGGTAAAAACCTGAAGTAGTAGAGTCCTGCTTATCAAAAAATACACTAAGTAACTAATACTAGAGACTACAAGATTAATTTGCCAAGTAAGGCCTTGTTTCAAAATGACAATGGAAAGATAAGATTGGTTTAGTTAGTCTTCCAGTAGAAATCAGCTCCTGTCCTATGTTTAATGTACAAGGATAATTTTGGTAGAGTAGGAGAAGTAGTACCTACTGTCGTTGGTAAATTTATTTCAGGTACTTTTCGGTGATTATACAAATAGCTTGATGAATTTCTTATTAAACAACTAAATACACATATACATCACATAAACTGGGGAGTAACTGAGTTCACTTGTTTAATACAGAAACAAAGGACAAATTATAAACGATTAATTATATTTATCATCATGTAAAAATGCACAACAAATGGAAAAAATCCAATTAAGTTTTCATGTGAAAAGATGTTAATAAATGAACTTACTGGATGTTATAAACAACTGTGACGATCACGTCAACACAACTCAAATACTTTAATTTCCACAAGGCACAATCGCAACTGTAAATTAATATAAATTAATTTCTAAATGAACATACTAAATGTTGTTTACTAAAATCTAGGCTAGACTCGGTGTGACAACTTCAAAACTACTGGACTGACACGACGGAACGAAATGAAATTAAACGAAAACAGTAAATCGACAAATCAGAGGCTGGGCGTAGCCCGCAGACATTGTTTGTCTGTGATTGGTTGGTTCGTTCAGCATTGAAATTAATTTAATTATTAATATTAACCGGACTAGGAATATGAATTATACAATATGTAATTCACAGTATTACAGTCATAGCATACCAATATAATTTAAAATACAATATCCAGAAATGTATGTGTGAGAGAGAGAGCTATATAAGATGCATTTTGTCCCTTACTTATCGGTCGTTTTACGCTTGGGTACAGAACCCTAAAAATGAATTATTACTTTATATGTAAATCTGATTTTTTCTTATAATTAATGTAAAAATAATAGAACTTTTATGACCAAAGCAAAGAGTAATAACAAATACACAAGGAAAATTTAATAATGAAACAATTTATAAAATAAATGGGTACTATTTTTGTCCTGAATTTCTCGAAAGCACTATATATTAGTGCTGTGGTACTTAATGACAGGAATACCTAATAGAGATATTGATTATCATTGGCGATTTCAGCTCTAAAGTCGGGGATACCAACAAGGATAGTGGAATTAGGAATATCTTTGGGAGTTATGGTCTGGGTATGCGCAACCTTAGTTGAAAAAGGTTGGTAGAGTTTGCGGGGAATAACAACCTGACTATAATGAACACGGTGTTCAAGCATCACCCAAGACACCTCTATACTTGGACATCTCCGAATGGAGAATATCGTAACCAAACCAAATCAACTACATTTTGATTTGATCAAGATGGAAAAGATCAATTACCAACACGCGTACTATGCCTCGAGCTGACCGCCACTCCGACCACCAGCTGCTAGTATCTGATTTGCGAATTAAGTTAAGTTAAGTTAACAAGAGAATAGGATCGGATAAGAACGGATCAGAAGTTCTTTATGGAATCCATAAATCCAACTAAACACAACTCTTGGAAGGAAAATTCTGTGAATAAAGACCCTGAATTTCGCAGTATTAGAATCACAGCCTAGATCCCGAAAGAAGCGGCAGCATTGGATGTCCATCGACACTTAGAAATTGATTGAAGTACGACAACGACTCAAAGCCACTGACGTGAGCTCTGATAAGTTTCATATTAACAATCTTCACAACAAGGTGCGATATTTGGCACAACAGTTTAAGCCGCAGACGTTGGCTTTAGATAACTCCGCGGGTGTGACAGTAACAGAAATCAATGAGATCGAGGATGCCTTGAAAAACTATTTTAAATCACTTTTCGTTAACACTTCCCCATCAGGCACCACACATACACTGAATGGTTTAAGTTAGTGTGAACCTAGTATTTTGAGGGATGAGGTACGAGCGGCAATTAAACATCTAAAATGGTATTAAGCTGCATAGAATCTGATGTCATTCCAATAGAAGCATTGATGGCTATGGGAGTCTGAAATTGATGTACTGCATACCATCTGTAGCCAAACATGGGAAATCGGACAATAGCCCAACGATTGGATGCACTCTGTTTTCATTCTGTTACACAAAAAGGCTCAGCAAAGAAGTGCAATAATTACAGACTGATTTAGCTCATTTCGCACGCTGGTAAAGTCATGCTGCATATTTTAAATAATCGATTCCAGGCGTACTTGTCGGGGCAGATTGCACCTTCCTTTCACGAAACCTGCTTGTGGTTTCGTGAAAGGAAGGGGCACCTGCAAATAAATACTCATTCTGCAACAATTCATAGAGAAAGGCTGATAATTTCATACCCCACTGATGATTTGCTTTGTGGATTTTCGAAAGGCGTTTGACACATTCGTGCGTGAGAAGCTTTGGAAGCATCTGTCAGAAATAGGTATTTCACGTCACCTCATTTACCTGATAGAGCAACTCGTATGATAAAAGGACCGCAACTGTTCGTCTAGATGATGTTCTTACGAACGAGTTTCACACGGTGTCGCATATTCGGCAAGGACGTATTCTGCCACCGCTACTCTTTAACATCTACACGGAGTACATAATGCGGATTGTCCTTGAAAGGTGAGTTAAAGACATCTCGAGAGGTGGTCGGCTGATAAATAACTTACACTACGCTGATGATACTACTTTTCTAGCACAAACTAAAGAAGATATGGAATATCTCTTAAATCGTCTAGAAGAAACAAGTATTGAATTCGGTCTACCAGTAAACAGGGACAAGACGAAAAAAAAATGGGTGCGTGTACTTATGTACGCGCGTGAGATGTTATACTTCTTTGGCATCATTAAATAACAAATCCCTGGAGGGATGTTAAGTTCATGCGAATGAGTGACGTTACCACCTCACAGGCAACTGCAGCCAAATAACAATTCCCTGGTGGGTTGTTGTGTTCATGCGAGTGACGTTACTACCTCACGGAAAACTGGAGTCGTATGACAATTCTCTGGAGGGATGTTGTGTTCATCTAAGTGACGTCACGAGTAAGCTCCTAAGGAGTTGCCGTGTTAGCAGCAGAGGTGGCAATACGCGAGGCATACATAATGTATTGCAAGCTACAGTGGCCGCTTTAAATTGGGTGGATCGTATGGTTGTTTGTTCATGCGAGTGAGTGACGTTAACACCACACAGAAATCTGCAGCCAAATAACAATTCCCTGGACGGTTGTTGTGTTCAGGCGAGTGAGTGACGTTACTACATCACGGAAAACTGCAGCCAAATAACAATTCGCTGACAGATGTTGCGTTCATGCGAGTGAGTGACGTTACTACCTCACAAAAAATATGCTCAAAACTGCAGCCAAATTACAATTCACTGGAGGGTTGTGTATTATTTGCTTGTTTAAGGAAACTGATCCCGAGCAAATACCAATTTTTGTAGCGAAAACACTGGAAATATTGCCGCCTTTAACATTTGAACATGTCGAGTTACGACGCTTCTTTTTTGACCTGGAGGCCTGAAATACAGGTCTAACCTAGCTTAGGCTCCAGTCCACCTCATTAACCCTGTAAATTGTACCTTTTTTTTTTTTTTTTTATTGACGCGGGGAAAAATGCGTTACGCACACCACCGGTGCCTGGGTGGCCTCCGGTGGTAGTGTGGGACTCCCCGTCGGCTGTCCGACGGTATACCCACTAAACGACCCCGCGAAATGCCATCGGCCGCGTTGGTGTGGTGCCCCGGATCTGTCAGCAACAGGGCACCACTGCGACTGGCCAGCCCCTCAAGAGGGGCCGGACTTCTTCTCTCTAGGGGCCGTCCCGGCAAATTGGGACAGCCCCTCCGGCGGCGGGACCATTATGGGGCCAGGTTCCCATCCTGACCCCCTAGTCCCACAGGTTAGGGAGGCGGCAGTAGGTGCGCGTAGCGCCTACGCCGCACTCCCGTCCGCCGTCTCCGGAGCGGGACAGCCAAGGGATCATCCTCCCTGTCCCGCTCCGCGGCCTCCTTCTGGGACATGACCGTCTCACAGAAGGAGGCCATCGCCTGCCAGGCACTGTCACTCCCACCCTGTAAATTGTACCTGCTTTAATTGTAGTGTGGAAAATAAAATATTTTTCTTTCTTTCTTCTTTCTTTCTTAAAAGAATAGTGGTGTTAGAAAAATTATTGCGAAACATCCAGCATGATTATGTTAATAAGAGCGAATTGAACGTATTTAATTGAATTTAATAAAACAACATCTTTTGAAAATCAGCTACAAAACGATAGCGGGCCGATGGCACTGTCAGCTTTCAATCCTTCGATTCAATGAGACAAGAAAGAGACTACAACGCCTATAAGCTCTTTGTAATCAAGTACAAAATTGATACGTTCTTAGATGATTAATTGTAACCCGCTGGCATATCATTCAGGCGCTTTGTGAATTTTTATGAAAGGCATGTAAATAAGAAACTGAATAGTACTAGCATACGCAATGTATAAGTATAGTAAAATAATTAGCTTTAATTGTAAGTCCATCAAGAGGTCATTGGACGGTGTGAGGAGCTATGTCAGATGGCCCACGTGGTAGCACTACAAGAGACATGGTTGCTGCCTCATGAACTGCCACTACTCAGCACGATTAGCGATGACTTCGGATGTACAGGTACGTCTGCAGTGGACATATCGGCAGGTCTACCGACATGTCCACTGCAGCCTTACTCTGGAGTGGCGCTACTGTGGCGCAAAAGCTTGTGCTTTTGAGTCGGTTACAGTGATAAAATGTAACAATTTTCGAGTTTTTGCCATCAAGATAACTGTAAGTAGTAGATCGGTAGTTGTGTATATAGATAGCAACGGAATGTATAGGTAATAACGGCCACGATAGCAACCCACCAACACACGTTGCTCCTCCCCCGCGAGACCTGCTAAGCGCTAAAAACGTCTCCGAGCGGGGCTGAGTGGCCAATTGAAGATTAACCACCCTCCTTTTTTTCGAAATAAGAATGATTTGCGTGCTATCGGCTCTCTCGGCCACTTACACACGTTTTACATATTTCAACAAGTTTACTATACTTTACTCATATTTTTAAGTTTATAAAGCTCATAGCATGAAATTTTAAGTTTACTTTTATTTACATTTTACAAGCATTTCACAGCCGAACACCGGCAGAGAGGGAGTTCAGAAAGAAGCTCACCAATATAGGTTTACTATCAATTAATCTATTGTTATATATATATATATATATTGGTCAATTTACCATTTACTTTAGATAATAATCACTATGTCAAGTTCTGGAATTTCGTCCATTCCTAATTTGAATTCTCAATTTCAGAGTAAGTAACAATTTATAAGGCACAAGTATTATACTTCTCGACCGCTAACTGAACACATGGTTGTATTAGTTTCTCTGAGTACAATCTAGCGGATACGCAATCGGTCAATTCGCCACTATGCCACCGCTATCAACTACTTACAGATAGGGCAAATCCCTCAGTTGTGTCTACAGATAACGTATTTGTTTATAATAAAATATACTGTGAGCGTCATCTATACATTCGTCAGTCTTGTAAAGGTAACAGCCAGGTTGTTTTTCTCAGACACCACTGTTACACAGGGTCTAGTGCCCAGACTTCTACACGATATAGACAACAATTAATCAAATAAGGTTTTCTGCTCATTTTCTCTCTCTCTCTCTCTCTCTCTTTTACCTGTGAATTCGCGTGACAACTTTTTGCGTCGCCCCGCATCCCCTGGGGCGATCGCCTCCGATGAAGCTTTTAAAGCCTTCCCGGCTAAAGGCATCCCTAGGCGGTGTTTAGTAAATAGGAATCTGACATAACTCGTTCGGCCATTTGAAAGGGAGAGAGTTGAGTTGAGAGTTCACCGCCTCCCTCCCACCGGTTCCGGAGGGTGCCCCTGACGGAAGAATGACTAACGCACACCCGGGTGTGCGTTAGTCATTCTTCTTAATCCTTCTTTTGTGGGTCTTCATTTTCTTGGGCGAACAACAAAAAAAAAATGTGACGTGTTAGTTGAGTTTAGTGCGTGTCTCGGTAGTACGATTCGATCTGTAGTAGAAGTGGAGGCAAATAATGGTGTTGAAGCTTTTTATATGCTTGGTGACTGGACGGCTATGGTGCTCATCCCAATGAACTGTTAGATTTTTGTGCAGATCAGTGTTGTGTTTGTATCGATGTAAATATGTGTGATAAAAATACCTATACATTCCATAGTGACGTCTATGAATGTGATAGATGGTTGGATCACAGCATAGTCACCAAGTCGGCGCAGGAGACACTTGTCAGCGTGCGAATTCAATATGATGTGTACTGGTCTGACCACTATCCACTAGTAATTGAATGCGATTTAAATAAACTTAATCCTAAAGTTACAGATTTGAAACCAAGTGGCAAATTTGTAAATCGTGTAATATGGGGCAAGACTGGCAAGAGGCAATTGCAACAGATCAATGAGTACCATGATCTTTGTAATAGCGAGATTAGACTCATAGATCTTCCAAAGGAACTTAGTGTCTGTTGTGATAGGCTCTGTAATAATAAAGAACATCATTTGATTCTCGATAACATGTACACTAATATTGTGAGAACGTTAACGCGAGCAGCAATCACAACATATAGATGAAGTTTTAAAAAAAGGGGAGGTAATGTCATTGGTTGGAATAACATTGCAGGACCGCATTGAGAAGCGCGGCTGAAGTTTCAGATGTGGATATTAGCTAGGCGGCCTATTAGTGGTCGCGTTTTTAAGGAGTTGTCAGAGTTAAGGAGATATTTCAAAGTTAAATTAAAATGATGTCAAAATAGACAGGAACAATTTAAACTGAATCTTCTTGCTTCAGATCACTCTTCCAAAAACTTTAAGAGCTTCTGGAAAAATACCTATAACATGAATATACGGCCCAGCTTACCTGTATGTGTGGAGGGTGTTTCAGATCGTAAAGACATTGCTGATGCTTTTAAAAATTATTTCACTGTCCGATCACCTTTGGGTCCCACATCAATCGATCCGAACTATGTTGAGACCATCATGACAGAACGAAACATGAAGGTACCTGAAAAAAGTGTGGTTAAAATGATAAGTAATATGCAGCATGGGAAATCACCGGGTCACGATGGTCCCAGCATCGAACATTTCAAGTATGCCGGAGCCCATCTCCCGCGAGTTCTCTCATTGTGTTTCAGCTTATGCTTGGGCCGCTCCTATTTACCAGAAGCGCTAATGCGGACGATAGTAGTCCCTGTAGTAAAAAACAAGACGGGTGACACGTCCGACATGAATAATTATCGGCCCATCTCGCTTGCCACCATCGCAGCCAAGGTGCTTGACAGTGTCGTAAATGAACGCCTCACAGGGTACATTAATATACATGACGCCCAATTCGGATTTAGGACAGGAATGTCAACAGAGAACGCTATCCTTAGCTTAAAACACACTGTCAGATACTACACTGCGAGAAGGACCCCCGTATATGCGTGCTTCCTTGACTTATCAAAAGCTTTAGATTTAGTCACATATGATGTGTTGTAGGTTAATTTAAGGAGTGCGGATGTGCCGGCAGAATACACGGCGCTTCTCAAATACTGGTATGCTAACTAAAAGAACCAGGTGAGATGGGTCGATACTCTGTCGGATGAATACAGGCTGGAATGCGGTGTGAGGCAGGGGGGATTACCTCTCCCCTTCTGTTCAATCTGTACATAAATATGCTTATTGAACAACTGGGCAACGTACGTGTTGGCTGTTACATTGACGAAATATGTATCAATGGCATAAGTTATGCAGTCGATATGACGCTGTTCAGTCCATCAATAGCAGGATTAAGAAAGTTGCTGTCAATCGACAGCATGTGTGAGACGTATATGGAAGCACACGGCTTAAAATACAACACCACTAAAAGTAAGTTACTTGTTTTCAAAGCACCCAAACAGCTACCTCGCCATGTGCCCCCTGTATATCTCAATGGTGTGCCACTGGAAATAGTGGATAGCTTTAAATACCTCGGATGCATTGTAACAAGTGACCAAAGGGACGATAGTGACATAGAGAGAGAGAGTGCAGGGCGTCGGCAGTGAGGAGCAATATGCTCATTCGCAGGTTTGCTCGATGTACCACAGACGTTAAAGTGACTCTCTTTAAGGCATTCTGCCAATCTTTCTACTCGAGCGGCCTGTGGGTGACGTACACGCGCCGAACCTATGACAACCTGCGAGTTCAATACAACAATGCTTTCAGGATGCTGTTGGGACTGCCGTGGCGCTGTAGTGCCTCGAAAATGTTGGCGGATTCAAATATAGATGGATTTCATGCCATCATTCGTGAAAAAGCGGCTTCCTTGTTGCAGCGTCTACGTAACAGTGGCAACTGGATCCTGAAAATAGTTGCTGCTAGACCGGACTGCCCTATTCAAAGACATTGGGTATTAGACTAATAAAATGAAAAAAGAAATAATAATAACTTATTTGATGTATGTACCAATTAACAATATTAACATAAATTTAATCACAATTGTTACTAACACATTAAAATTCTGTGGACTCTGCAATAAAGGTTTTTATTATTTCTAATTTACGGGTTTTAATCCCGGTCATTTGATAGGCGTGCGCGGGGATATGAATCCAACGCATAGAGGCCCCTTCGAAAAGAAAGATGTAATGTATTATACCAGCTGTGGCCTGCTCTAAGGGATATCAATGGGAGGATATACCCACGAACAGGTCACGGCAGACATTGGGACTATTGCAAATGTGTCGGAAACAATGAGCTATTATTATTACTGCAATTATAAAAGGATCCCGTAAGCATCATATTGAACAACTCGCTTAGATACACTTCTTGATGCAAACACTGACGTGGCAGAAAGCTAAGTGGCGCCCTCATTTTGTTTTTATTAATAACGCTGAATTTAAGACCAAATTCAAAAACGCTCAATACTGACACTAAAGAACCATATTTATGTTTTTTTGAGACATGTTCTGTTTTTATTATTTATGTACAATTAGTCATAATTTTGATTATTGCTTCACAATAAGTAATAATGAAAATGAAAAATTTGGTTACTTGTACCTACATAGATAATAAATACAAAATATGTTTCAAAAAAAACAAAAATATGATTCTTCAGTGCCTGTATTGAGCGTTTTATGGAATTGGTCTGAAATTCAGCATTATTAATAAAAACAAAATGAGTGATTGCCCTTAGCTTAAAACACACTGTCAGATATAACACTGCGAGAAGGACCCCGGTATATGCGTGCTTCCTTGACTTATCAGAAGCTTTAGATTTAGTCGCATATGATATGTTGTGGGATAAGTTGAGGGGTGCGAATGTGCCGGCAGAATACACGGCGCTTCTCAAATACTGGTATGCTAACTAAAAGAACCAGGTGAGATGGGTCGATACTCTGTCGGATGAATACAGGCTGGAATGCGGTGTGAAACTTAAAAGGTTGACTCCTTACTTACCATGCCAAGAATGTCGTGGTTTGGGTTCTTCAACTAAATTCTTCGTAAATTCACAGATAATAACTTAGGGATGTAAGTTTTTTTCATATCACTAAGGTGTCAAACAAATGTACAACCTGCCTAATGGTAAATAGCCACAGTAGCCTACAGACATTTGCAACACCAGTGATGTCACTCATGTGTTGCCGATCCTAAAGTGGCTCAGTACCTTTTTCAGAGACATTGCCAACTTCACCTATACGTGGTGCACCCTGCTAATTAACAATCGAGGCTCTGGTGAAACGAAGGTTGGGCCCTTCGAAGCAACCAAACTGATGAAGTGCTCCGTATCAGACCATAGCAAAATAACAACTCCCTGGAAAGTTGTTATATTCCTACAAGTGACCAGTAAGCTTCTTAGGAGATATGTTGGCAGCGAAGGTGCCAACGCGCAAGAGACGTCTTTTACTGCAAATGCTCATTGGGGTATGGTAATCAGTTCACACACATCGGTTAGGCGTAGGCAGGTTTACCTTACGTATACAAGATAGTGTCTAGTTTGCTTTCCGACGTTGTGTATAAAAAAACACGAATTGATTAGCTTGCGCGCCATCTGCTGACACTTTTGTTTAGAATGCGCCATAACGAGGATGTGGTACAGAAGTCATTGACCCTCCACACGATGGGCATAACACATTACAGTCAACTATTGTTTATAAGATTGTATGGCGAGGGTGTAAAACGGTAGTGTTACACAAGACGTGGGGGTATGCTTTGTAATCTAATGATACTCTTGAATGGGAACCAGTGCGAGAGCGTATGTAACGAGATTGTTGGTTGATAGTGTTGATACAACATGAGCGATAAGCATTCCCGTAGTCACAACTATATTCTTGTTTGGGATGATGATGGTATGGGGCGGAACACTGCGTCACACGTCACGTCAATATGGTCTTGCTTACTTGATGTCGGATGTTCGAACAGCAAGTAACCTCTTTAAACGTTTGTCGTTGTAACTGTATCGTGTCAATGTGCACCAAAGAATATAATACTCCCTGACGGGAGATGTGCACTATTTGTTGTATAGGTCGTCCAGAACGTTACTGGGATATCATTCCAGTAACTCAACAAAAATTATTACTATACAAATTGGGAATATTATATGGCCGTTTATTGTACGAAGTGGAGATTAGTTTAGGGCAATCCCACATATTCCTTCGTAAGACTAGAGGACGGACAAGAAACAAACATCAGTTTCTAACAGACATCTAACTAGCGCCATTAACAGATTATCATTCTTCATCTGAAGAACATAATTTATCATATAACATATGTATTTATTATTATGACTGTGGAATGGTATTAAACATACGCTCCGATCCCACGATAGTCATATTGTGCCGCTGACATGACCATCGCATCGGATACTCTAGTCAGAAGGGTTGTTGTGTTCCTGTTTGTGAGTAAGGTCACCAGTAAGCTCCCAAGGAGTAGCTGTCTTAGCAGCAGATGTGGCATCTAAATTGGGTTGTGTGTCGAAAGCTCTGGCAAGCATAGGCTTAATGGTTATAATAATCTCCCAGTAGGCTCGAATCCCTGAGATATTTAGGTGAGTACTAAACCACTTGTTAGTGAATGGGCGGTGCCTTCATGCGCAGTCAAGTGGTTTATTATTCTGTGCTTTACATAAAGTAATATTTTTCGTAAAGAACAATGTCCTGAATGTAGGTACCTACCTACAGTTTTTCCTTAGGTCATCTAAATCAAAGTTTCTCTTTGATTATTCTGTCATGCAGATTATGTATGACAGATGTAAAACAACATGGGTGGAACCGGATTATGTTACCACACAGATCCTTGCGGGTGTTTTAGGAAACTGTTGATCGTAATTAAAACGAATGAAGAATATATGAGGTTATGGTGAGAGTGAGGACACAGACATCATAGTCTGAATAAGTTTGCAACAAAAGTGTTAAATTAAAGCATTTACGAGTAGGTATATATAGGATAACTTATATCATTCTAATGTACATTATGAAGAGTGAACGATGAAAAAATGTAGCTACAGATGGTTTCATATCGTACTATTATTATAAATGTGAATGTCCGTTTGTTTGCTAGCTTTCACGCGAAAACTACTCAACCGATCATCATGAAACTTTGTACACATAGTCTTGGAGGTATCAGAAGTAACATAGGATACTTTTTATTAAAAAAAAATATTTTTTATCAATGCGAGCGAAGCCGCGGGTAAAAGGTAGTACACCATATATCCACCTATATTTGAAGTCATTACGACCTTACACATTTTTTTTTGATGACACCTTGTCTGCGACATCGATTAGGTATGCATGTATGATGTACGCTCCTATCTATTTTATAAGTCTATTTTAAATTTTTACTTAGAGTTACTCATTATCATCATTACAGTCAAAGCCAATCTATCCTACACCTTCCACCTCAGAGAAAACTGTCGCCAAATAACTTCCTTGTGGACGATTGCGTTCCAGTGCGAGAACGAGAAGTGCGAGAGAGTAACCACTTTACATCAAGTCAGCCGTAAGCAATGAGGGTCATTGCTTTGCTTACGGTTGACTTTATTTTATTACCAATGCTGTATAGGTAAAAAAATAAAGTAGCGCTGAATCTCTTCCACTTAAGATAAATAAATTTATGTAATTGTATATCACTTGTTTCAGTATTCTTCGAACCGGCTGACACAAGAAAAGCAGCAAAGCCACTACACGATAATCATCATCTTACATACGCTTCCCCGAATGTAGCTGAACTGCAAGCAATGGCAAACTTCGTAAACCCTCGTCTTGACATAAATGTATCTGACGAACTCACTGTTATTGTAAAGTTAGCTAAAACTCTGTCTAATCACATTAGGAACATCACTGTAACGATAGGATCTAAGGGTGTAGTTATAATTCGAAATGAAAATGACATTATTGAAGCACGATTGTATCCTGCAGATATTGTACACAATATTGCAAATGTGTCAGGTGCCGGAGATTGCTTTGCTGGAGGTTATATTCACGGTGTATTGTCCGGGTTAGAAGAGCCCCGCTGCGTAGCTATAGCTTTCCAGGCCGCTAGGGCAGCATTACAATCGCCAAAAACTGTGCCCAGTAATTTCAATATTGATCTTGGTGTACCTGATGTTCAATACGTCAAGTTGAATGTGATCTAGGTAAATAAAATAAGAATTTGCTATGAAAATCATTTTATTATCAATACAAAACTTGTCCTTTAGGTAAGTAATACCACTTTAAACACCTATGCATACTTAATTAAAGTTAAAAGGCACATATTTAAGCATATATAATAATACTACTATAAATAAATGCGAAAATAACTCTTGTCTGTTCGTCACTTTTGGCGACTAAACCTGAAATTATCGTATCGATTTAGTACGGAGATAGCCAACGACTTGGCAAAACATATGTATCCTATCTTATAACCACGATAAAGTGATCCCCACCCAAGTAAGCGGACCGAGCATAGTGGTGTTGGTGGTTGCAATGGCTACCTTGACACTCATCGTCGCGGTTTGAATTTCTACACAATTTATAAATATGTTATTGTAAATGTTTAAAATATTTCCCATCACCATAGGTGCATACGTAGTCAATTACTCAACACTATTAGAAATACCAACGCGTTATACCCAAGACAGAAGGCATTAAACAAGTCAGATTATACAACTAAGGAGTATAATCTGCCCTAATATCTGGTGTATGTAGACTACGAAAGAGCCTTTGATTCGGCTGAGATATGGGTGGTGCTACAGTGTCTCCAGGGATACTGTATTGACTATCGGTACTTACATTGAAACGCTGAAGTGTTTGTACAGTAAGGCAACGATGCGTATCCCAGTACAGGATCAGACTACCAACACGCAAGGTGTAAACACAGGGCGACGTTATATACCCGAAATTCTTCACCGCAGCATTAGAAACTGTACTTGAGCTCTTGGGCTGGAAAGGATATGGCATAAATATGGCGAATACATCACTGACCTACGATTTGCCGACGATATATTCTCATAGCGAAATCACTGGAGGGTCCATGTCACACCTGTACCAGTCTCGGTTGGAACACTAAGCACGAAGTTATTATTGAATAAACATGGCGAATACATCACTGACCTTCGATTTTCCGACGATATATTCTCATAGCGAAATCACTGGAGGGTCCATGTCACACCCGTACCATTCTCGGTTGGAACACTAAGCACGAAGTTATTGTTGAATATGTCTACTTAAGATAGTTATTCAGTTAAGTTCCAACTTCGACCGAGAGATCAACAGAGGAATCCAACTAAGCTGGGCAGCGTTCCAAAAACTTAAGATACATCTCGTTCAGAATACCTTAACGTATGAAGACTAAAATCTTCGAACTATGTGTGTTGCCAATGATGATATACGGATTTGAGACGTGGCCCTTCACTGCGGGCCGTACGGAGAAGCACAAGGCTCATAGTTTCGCTGCGTAATAGAATCAGAAACAAGGATATCCACAACAGAACTAAATTAAATGACATAACTCAAAGGATAAACAAGTTCAAGTGGCGGTGGGCCGGCCACGTTGCTCGTAGAACCGACAACTACCGGGAAAAAGGTTCTCATCCTCATACCGGTACACGCAGTGTGGGCCGACGCCACACTAGATGAAGTGACGACTTCAAAGGTCTTGTAGAGAGTGGATGGATGCAGGTGGCTCAGGATCGAAGCGATTGGTTCTCTAGAGAGGAAGCAGCAGTGGACTAATATGGACTAAAATGATGATGACTTAACAAGCGATAGTCAAATATTCTAAAAACTTAATCTATGAATTTTATTATTTATTATACATGAGATTCATTTTAACAAAATCATATGTTCAGTTCAAATTAAAGGTATTTTTTTTAATCTTATTTGCTAAATACTACGACTTGGGCAGATTCAAGTGAGATTTTAAAAATCACACTCAAAATGATATTTATAAAAATCTATTATCGTCGTTGAAGTGCCAATACCTCCTATCTGACATTTTTGCTTAAATTTAGTTTTTGAGAATTGAGAGACTTAAAGTGCTTTATTACTGTTATTAGTAATTTAATAACCATTCCACAAACTGTATAGAGCCTTTCTGGTAATGATTGATGATTTGGTGTAATTGCCACCGATGCAAATTCCAACTTTAAGCCTATTGTATTAAAAAACTCAATTTAATCAAAAATGTCACTTAGGAGGTATTGGCACTTCAACGACGTTATACTTCCAGTATGTTACTTATAAAATAAATTTTCATACAATAGTATGATACGATAAAATTAAAATATTGTAATATTCTTGTGATACTTATCAACAATCTCATTTGGACGGATTCAGATTGAAAAAAAAAATAGGAAAGACAACATTTATATATCGGTATGGCCTCCAGTGTATCCACTTTTCCTTTCATGCATGGTATATGATGATGGGTCTCTACTTTGCATTTCATGAAGCCTTTTGTACTTGTGAACTCTTGCTTCAACCAAGAACAATATTCCGGCTGGGAAAAGAAAGACGACACCAACTACACCAAGGGCGAAGGCCCAGCCTAAATCATTGTGCTCCCAGTTTGGCATCCAGTCTCGCCCGTCACCTCTCGCGCCAAATGTAACCACTGATATGATGCCCGAGAATGCTGAAAACAATGTATGACATTAAAAAACGAATGTTACATTTAGTCGGAGAATGTAAAGGGAAATTGCACATTTTTATACAACATCTGGAGGCATACAGCATATATAACCCATCTGATGTACAATGGTTAATGTGAACACTTGCTATATCGCTCACACGGTGCCATCCCCTTGCTAACACAGCAACTCCTCAGAAGCTTACTGGTAACCTCGAGTTTCTAAGAATTTGCTGTATCAGCAGCGGTTTCTAGAGTGATGCTTCCTGTAACCCTTAATAGACACTTTACATCACCTTTACCAATACAAGGAGTATTGTTGTGTGTGTTTATCATTCAGCATTTTGGGGACAGGTGAGGTTGTCTTTGATTTTGTGGAACCACTTGCATTCTCCAATATTCAATATTCGAAAAAAAACCAGCTGAACTCATTCCTATTTAGATAAATGGTTGCGGGCTATGCTGGTTCAATATTATTTGTTAAAAAGCTTGGAATATATTAGCGGTTACACTTTGATCATTTTTGAATACAACTAAAAAAACTTCAAAATTTAAAAGACATATGATCCTTAAGTTCTTTCATTTGAAACTGAAATGTTTTATTTACACCCCTTAACACCCCTCTAAATTATGGAGAGAATGCCTGCTTGATTATAGACAGGTTTATTTGTCTTCAGTTCCTCCATGCACAGAATGCACTATAGCAGTCAGTTCTGTTTTTGATAGATGACTGTTGTTTAAGCACAGAGATAGAACACAGCCTGACTGAGATCTAACTAAACAAGGTCTGTAACTGACAAGCATATATAAATAAATACTTTTTTTTGTAAATACATACATACTAATAATATGTACATTAAAAAAAACACCCAGACAAAGAAAAATTAAAATGCCCTTTAGTTTGTCAAAAAATAAGCGGGAGTAAGCGGAACATGTTAGAACGTATCCGTCCGTGTATTGCTGTTACTCTGCTCGTACGCTTCAACGTTTGTAGACTGTCGAATCACGCTTGTAGCTGGCCAGTAGCCGATGGCGTCTAAACAAAGGACTGTGAAATGTGTGGCATTACGGGCGCGTCGGATACCACAATAAATATTATTTTGATAGATTTTCCCATTTTTTGCTCAAAAACATGTTTTATTTGAATTTTACCTAATTTCACAATATTTTTGAGGGAAACAAAAGGGTGGATCAGCTATACCTTGTAAAAACCATGCCTCTCCATCAATTAAAAATATTGAACTATGTAAAAACAATAGTTCGCTATAATTTATATCCAAACATTAATTGAGAATACTTAGAATTGATTTTAAAGAGCCTTCAACTATATAATTTTAATTCTTTTTTGTTGAATTAAACAATTTTTAATGGAAGTAGCGCGTGTTTTATTTATTTTGTTGAAGCTGACGTTTCGAGCGCTTTGCAGCGTCCGTGGACCACGTCTTCCTGCAACCACGGATGCTGCAAAGCATTCGAAACGTCAGGTTCAACAAAATAAATAAAACACGGATACTTCCATTAAAAATTGTTTAATTCAACGTGTAACAATCGCGAAAACCTAAGATAATTCTTTTTTGTCAATGCTCACTTCCCACACAAAATATTTCTGTCCCCACGTCTATTTAAATAGTTCCCTGACACAATAATTTCATTTTCTTTTGTATAAAAGTGTATTCATTTTTACTCATATTATTTTCTACAGTGGTTACTAAACACCCTTAATCACTTACCAAATTTTTAAGTATTATTGTTATATTAAGAAAAATAAACAAATTGTGTCCCAAAATTAATACCCAAACAAGTATCCGCTACGTTACTGTTCTTAAAAGTTCAAAGATAAAAAAATTACACGGCTCTAACAGTCACAATTGTGGCAATGAATGCCTGAAGATGATGCAATCTCATTCCTTCATTTTGTTTGTGTGGTAGCGTCGAGCTAGTCACCCGTAAGGTGGCAGGTGTTTTTCTTTGGTGTCTCCTAAGTTCCGGTCCAAAAAATTGTAAATATGCACTATTTTTAATTGCAAATACCTTAATTTTATTATAATGAATTTCTTATTGGTAACTCAAGTAAGTATTTTTGTGATTCACAAACAATATAGCGAACATGAGTGTCCGGTCACATAAGTTACTGTGCGGGTAACTGAAGTGGTAACTCAAGTGACATAATATTAGGATTTAAATGTACTTATGCTACTTTTTTATAGTCAGTGAAATAAAAGATTGTGGGTTGGCGGAAAGAAATTTTGCATGTGCATTTATTATGGGCGTTAGGTACTTGCTAAGGAAAGATTTCTAAAAAGAGGACTTTTAAATTTTTACTAGATACCAGCTTGCTTTTTGCGCCTTGAACAATGTAAAAAAATAATAAACACAAGGTAATTAGAAAAAAATGGCTCTCGCAGCCACTGAAAAGCAAAGAATGTATAGAGAGAGATTGACGAAACCCCAGAAAAGTGAGAAAGAAAGCAAACTGAGAGAGCACTATCATAAGAATAACAGGTTAATAGGAGATTTGTCGGCTAATGATAAACTTAATGCAAGAGTGATATGGAAACTTCGAAAAAGACAACAGCTGCAACATACTAGGTAGCTCAAAAGTCTGTTAAATGAATCATCTCCTGAAACATCCCCACCACCAGAAAAAGATAACGAAATTGAAGAAATTAGAGTATTTCGTGCACAAATATCAGTTTCGCTTATTTCCCTTCCCCGAATTAGCCCAAATATTAAAAGAGGAAGAACATAAAGTAATAAAGTGTGCATAGAGCCAGAACTAAATTGTATAAAACAAACAAGAAACTAATGTCTGAAAATGAAAAATTGAAAGCCAAATACGAAAAATACAAAAAGAGATACCATAGATTAAAAAATAAAGAACAGAAAGCCAAACAAGGAAGAAGCTATAAAGTAAATAGAAAATATAAACTTAACTAGTGCTATTACCTAAAGATACAAAAACATGAAAAATATGAGTGAGAAAAAAAAACTTAAAAGGATTTTTACTGATCCTACATTGAAAACATCTACAATGAGGACTCAATTGATAAAAGAAACCTTCAAACTATCTGGATCCATGCAAATTAACATAAAACCCAAACAGAATAAAACTGATCTACAAAAGATAATCAAAAAGTTTTTCAGATGTGACAATCCAGGAATACTGAAGGAAAAAAAGAAACAGTCATGAGACGCAAAATTATGTGAGTAAGGTATACCCTGCATATATTTCACATAATTGCATGCCACTTATTGTGCATATACCCCACCACATTATTTTTTATGTACCCAAGGACCAATATTTGAGAGGTGAGAACTGGTGATCCAAGATACAGGCCCGTTGCCTAGTTTGGACACCAGTCTCACACAATCTTAAGTTATGCGAAACCTACTTTTTGTAAATGTATAAGAAACTAATTTATTGGAATTTAAGATTGTGTGATGATAATAAAGGATTAAAAAAGAATAAATAAAATAAATAAAAGGATTAAAGAATTATTATTATATACACATAAGTTAATTTCAGAATGTGTGTTTTATAGCTTTTAAAATTAATTTATATGAAATAATAATCAAAGTACATAGTTACCTCCGATCACCAAAACAGTTCCCAATGTAACAAGGAGGGTTACATAATTATCATCATCTCTGTCTTTAACCACAAAAAGATAAGTCAAGAACATTGAGAGCAGGACACAGCACAGTGTTATTGTAAAGAAGAATTGTGTTGCAATAAAAAATCCAGGCAAAAGTATATCATGTATTATATAGTATTCTTCTTCAAATATCCACCAGCATCCTGTGAACACTGTGTCATACCAGTGATGAACCTCTTCAAAGTTATTAAAACAGACTTGCCATAAACCTGTAATGAGAACATGTTAAAGACTAGCTGTAAGTGGACAACCTTCTGCCTAGCATTATCCCCTTTTCTGACTGCTTCCTATACCTAATTTGACGATACTGAAAGTAGTCCACAACCCAGAGAGAAATCTGAAGTTTCTAAGATTAAGTCATGTGTTCCAAAATTTTTTTTTGGCGTATGTTTACCTTCTTTATCGAGCGAGTCATGATTAGAAATATGTACATAAATCCGAAAGCACAAATTTAGTGGTACATGCCCACAACATGGACTCGAGGCAGGGACCAATAGCTTAATTGGCTGGTTCTTTATGTATTAGGCTATCACTACTAAAACTGTAAACAGACAATATTAGTTCATACATTATTAGGTAGGTACTTACCAATCTTTACAAATTTTGGGTTTCGAAGTTTGCCATCGGTAACCAACCAATAGGGACTTACAAATGATATTATTACAAGCAGCGTCGCAATAATATAAAATCCAAGGGCAAAAAGCCCATTCTTGGACTTCTTTGTCATATTTCAAGAAAATAAAATTGTACACTTGTTTAATTTCACAACTACCTCATCAAGTCAACCGTAAATGACTATTTTTTTACGTTTGTTTACAACCCATAATTTTCTGTGAAACTAGGAGCTTGGGAATGATAGAAATATTTTTTTTCTACGGTAGCAATTCTAAATAAAACAATAAAGTTTAAACTATAGAAATATTAGGTACATTAATAATAATCTCTGGACTCAAAAACAGTCTAAAAATCAAGACGTGAACACAAGTGGGGCGCGCGCCGCGATAGGATAGGATAGCATTCTATTGTCAATTACAGCGGTAACGCCCTATGATTGTAAGGGTGAGAGTACACTATACTAACATTTTTGTATTTTATGTTATGAATGATAACTTTATCGAACTGAACATTAAGTTGCACGTCGACGAGTATAATTATATTCTCAAATTACGACCGATAACGACACGACACGGCAGCTTTTGTAAAATTATCTAGCACGAATTTCGCATCGATTTGTAGCGTAGATAGATAAAGAAAGACGTAGATATATGTATGTATATCTTCACGCCAGGTCCCCTGACGGCGTAAGCAGAGGGAAGAGAACCGAGCGCCAAAAGTGTTGAAGCAAAGAGGTTGCTTCATAAACTCAAAGAAAGTAGAGTGCTTTTCACGTAGACAGAGTATATAGATATAGACGGGCTACTAAAAGAATAATACCTACATGAAGAGAGATAGAAAATTCTAAAATACCTGTGCGTGAGCAAGATAGACCATGAGTGTTTTGTCTCTATCTGCGTATGCAATTTTTATGTCTGCCACCGGGATTGTTCTGGTGTCAAACAAATTGTTCGTACTGACGCAATTTCGTTGATTTAAGTGTAAACCCTATGTATTTTATTCCCTTGTGATGTAGTGATTATTTTAAAAGATGCATTGATCGTGCAGTAATGGTGAATTGCTCTATAATTGGCTGTAAAAGCCGAAGTGAACGACAAGAACCCAACATAACCTTTCATCGGTAAGTCGCTTATTTGTCACAATATAATGATGCATGTTCAAGAATTATTAATTTAATGTGGATTCATACTCAATAGTAAGCAATTTTTATTAAATTAAAGTACAAATAAACATTTTTTTGTTGATATTAACCGATCAAATAAAAAGGTTATAAACATTACATTTTTAGCGATATCACTATATGTCGTCTGTAATCAGCAGGATTACACTATTTGGGGTTACCAACACTTGACTTAATTTACCACATTTAACATATTGCGTATCTATTGTTTCAGTTTTCCTAAGGATTTATTTTTGAAGTATAAATGGATTGAATGTACGGGTCGTTTAAATTGGCATCCAAATGACAACTCCCGGATCTGCTCCAACCATTTTGAATCAACTGACCTTCAATCAAAGAAAAGCAAAATATGCTTAAATAAAGATGCAGTTCCTACGCGTTTCATTCACGTAAGTTGAAATAAAGGAAAGGCATAAGTAATTCAATATGTCACTAAAATTATATATATATATGATATTCAGTGTCCGAAATAAAGGATTATTATTAAAATATTTCAATGAAATTAAACTATTTTTAACGGAAGTATCGCGTGTTTTGTTTATTTTGTTGAAACCTGTGAAATCCAAAGATCTACTAAAAAATGTTCGGACACTGTGAGCGATTTTTGTGTGAATCGGAACATATATAATTAATCCATCCATGTCGGTAGATGTAATAATTGAATAACTAATGTAAGACAAATACCACCTTAGTCTTTCCTGCGACCACGGACGCTGCAAAGCGTTCGAAACGTCAGGTTTCAACAAAATAAACAAAACACGCGATACTTCCGTTAAAAATAGTTTAATTTCAATGTGTAACAATCGCGAAAACCTAAGACAATATTTCAATGACTTTTCGAAATTAAATATAATAAAAGATTTTTCCTGTTACAAATTAATAAGCTAAAATATTTGAAATATAATTATTACTCAATGTTTATGCTACGTCAGTTAGAAAACAAACATAAGGCCTGCGTAATGTGAAGCCATTACCGGGGTCTAAACTCACTTGCGATATAAAGTATCGTTCACATGCCGTCACCCCTGCTGCCAACGCAATGACTTCTTCCTGGTAACCTCAGTGACGTGCAGGAACCCAATAACTCTCGAGGATCGAATGATATTTTTATTTGGCTGCGGATTTCTGTGGAGGTCCTTTCGATGAAAATTAATTATACTGAAGTCGTAAACATGTAATTTAGATATAAGATTTGAAGAGAAGAATTTGCAGAGACAGATGTGGAGAGAAGAAAAAGGATATTAATAATATATTTATTTATTTGTTTTAGAGTTCACAGACCCTTGATCGACCAAGTTCTTCCAAATAGGCACAGTTGCAGCAACAAATGATGCTATGGTATCCTAATATTTTAATAATTTAGTTTTTTTTTTATACACCGTCGGAAGGTATTCAAGCATACGCCCCACCTGATGTAAAGCAGTTAGCGTAGCCTATGAACACTTGCAATATATTAAGTATCACTCACGCGATGCCTCCTCTGCTGCTAACCCAGCAAATCCTTAGGAGCTTACTCTCACACACAGGAACACAACAACCCTCTAGGGAGTTGTTATTTGGCTGCGGATTTTCTGTGAGGTGGAGGTACTTCACCAGACGGGCTCCTTTGATGCGTCCTACCTCTCTTAAATGCTTGTATGATGAATGTTACTAATTAAGTGTAACTTTCAGATTGACGACTCGGACGTGAAATATGACCAACCGTCGTCAGAAGAAGTAGCTATGGAAATAGAAATAGAAAGTAGTTCGGTAAGTTTAATCTCTTATATACTCGTGGCGTAGTTAGAGAGAGCATGAAAGTAGGATAAACGCGGTTGAAATGCGAGCGTTGCGCAAAATCTGTGGTGTAACGCTTGCAGACCGTATTCGCAATGATGAGGTTAGAAGCAGAGTTGGTCTGAAAGAGAGCGTCGGTATTAAAATAAGAAGAGGCATGCTACGTTGGTTCGTACATGTAGTAAGAATGCAGGATGAAAGAATGACGAAGCAGATATACAATGCAAAAGTGGAAGGATGTAGGAGCCGAGGAAGGCCAAGACTTACCTATCATGATCAAATTGGTCGTGTTCTATCAGAAGGTGATGTCAGGAGCCCTAGAAACCGGCGAGCGTGCATGAAAAGAGCAATGAATGTGAAAGAAGCGAGTGAGGTATGTAAGGATCGAGTCGCGTGGCGCTCGATTCTCTCTGCCTATCCCGTAAGGGATTTGGCGTGAAGTTATAGAGTAGAATAGAAAGGCGTAGTTATATCAGATGCTTGAATTCTACGCTCAACAGAGAATCTATTGTTTAATGCGCAGTCTGCGTTAAACTATATTGTTTTTTTTTTATACTATGTCGGGAGGCATACAAGCATACGGCCCACCTGATGTAAAGCGGACACCGTAGCCTATTAACGCTTGCGATATATTAATTATCACGCGCGCGATCCCTCCTCTGCTGCTTACACAGCAACTCTGGTGACCTCACTCACACGCAGAAACACAACAACCCTCTAGGGTTGTACTGTACCTAGAATGGGTGGATAAGTGGTCAATATTTTCTAAAAAGTAAAGCGTGAGAGCTCAGCACTTTACAATGCACCTGTTACATCAATCCAGCTAAAAATACTTGTCATAGGAATGTTTATTTTTATATTTAAGTATATATCTATTTCAGAAAATAGAAAAAGGATCTGTACTGTCAGCCACGCAAGTTGAGATCACTCCACGAAAACGAAAATCAATCAAGAAACTGCAGACTTACTATGTTCTATAGAGTCAACAAATCTAGACTTTTTATGTAAAAATATAACTGCGCGCAAGTGTACCCCAGAATTAAGAAAATTTGCATTAAGTAATTATTAGATTTTGTGGCCGCGGCAGTCTTAGTTTGGAGATATACGTGCATATAGATTAAGTAGGTACCTATATAACAGTTAAATAGCCGTAAGTTAACAGTAAGTGGTTGAATTAAATAGTTTTTCATGTGTGTTGATTATTGTCCCTTACAGTATATAGATTTTAAGTTTTTGTATGATAAAGGGTCGAATGTAAGAAAAATTAGTACATCTTGTTGCGATTTTGATCCAATAAAGTGGTCCCAATATGTGTAATGGTACCAGCAAATCTTATCGGTAATAAGATTGCGCAATATTATTCAAAATTGAAATGGTTAAAAATTCCTTAAGATTGGTGTATGGTCGAATGCAACATGGCTGTACGCACATGTGCAACCCATTATTCTTTTGTCTGTTGGCACGGAGCTCGTCGAGCTTATGCAATCAAATTAGGGTTACCTAAGAGTATAGAACGAACCCACGTAAGATATGTTGATGTTTTGGTGAAATTCAAAATTGATAATGAATACAAGATCGAACCGATCTGTTGGAAATAATTATGACAAAATAGATGTTTGAGAATAATTGGATTACAAGTGGATCGACGCAATCCCTGCCCTGAGAGAAAGCTCTTAGATGTTGCGGCCAAGACTTATGTCTGGAGTTTATTCGGGTATTTAGAATAAGATCTAATTTGGGTACTAATCACAGTTAATTAGCATGTGTAAATTATGCATTATTCGGTAAATTAAGTTAGTTGTAAGACCTAGTCTGGAGTGGATAATGTGCACGGAACCTTGCGTCTAAACACAGATCGGCGTGGCGGTTTTACGGGGTTGAAGCGCGCGCGGGGTTATCATGGACTATATAGGCAATGGGGATCGAGGAGACGACACACAATAGCCAATACTGACTGTGAGACGGAACGTATTTCGGGAATTCTTAAAACCTTTGTATTTTTGTAACTTAAGTAATCAGTATTCGTTTGGGCTATTTGGCTATAAGATTTGTTAACCAATTCTTATAGTTTCTTTAAATTCGCGATAGTTTGTTTAAAGTGGCTTGTTATTAAGCAGTATTGACACATTTCAAGCACCGTGGTAAACTGACTGTGACAACTGAGCGGAGTTTGAAGTGTATAGAAGCATTACACGATTTAGTACAGATAGGTAAGCTGTACTGAAATCTCCACTCAGAACACTAGGGAATCACCTCTCTAACGCGAAATAAAGCGTTAGTGAAGTGTATACATACATCACGGAATGTCGAGGCGACTATAATCTCGTATGCTGGTTTAACTCCTCAGTTAAGCTGGCGTAGGCCATTGTGAGTCTGCAATGACCGCATTTCCGTAATTGGTGGACCGTAGGGATTAGGTTTCCATTGACTCACACGTCTGCCAGTTGTCTACACAAAGTTATATACACATATATATATTTTATAACACAACTATCTATACACAACGTCCATTGACACACTCGCGTTAGGGCGTTAGGTCATATCCCGGGTCTTGTTTCTTTGAATCCGCGATAGGTTCTGTTAGATAATTAGGATTAGAGAATTTAAGTTGTAAGGTTCCGTATAGAATCCATTGTCGACTAAGTTATAAATAAGTGCTTGTTCGCATGAGTTTGAATGTTTATTGAATAAGGTGGTTGGTAGTATAAGGATCTCGCGATTTTGACTATATAACGCTCTCATTTTATTTTATTTGGAAAAAAAAAGGATATATTTATATCAGTAAATGTAACATCATAGTGTGCGGTAAAGATTAATCCGTGTTAGCCCCGTGGTTTTGAACATTGATTAATTTTGGTTGGGCGCTCAGTGGTGGGTCAGTCGGGCCTGTAACCAGTCTGAAAGCACGCATATCAGACGGTTATTCACTCGACTGACATGGTAAGGGTACCGTACACTTTACAATAAATGATGAAGTTTCTTTAAAGTACTGTAAGGTTGGAATACCATAAACACGAGAGCATAACTTGCGCGATAACGTCCCGCGTGAATAAGCAAAAGAACGCTATAAGCGTCAATAGACTTTGATTTCCGATAAGCTTGTAATTCGTTCGTATAGCGAGAAAGTAATTAACATGTCTTTAAAATGTTAAGGCAATCCGCCGAGTGTATTCAATTCACTCCAATCCAGTCCCATTAATTGGTAAAACCCGATCAGGGTTTAAGAGCTCTTACACAATCGATAATGCGCACATATAACTTATAATATATAAATATATACCAATGGACTTGGAATAGTAAGGCTTGGAGCAAGTGGCTATTAGTTGCAACAACAAAATATTAAATAAAAGTCGTACGCACACAAATACATGGTTATATAAATACATTGTTTCTTTGCGAAGAAACCAGCTCCAAAGACCTTAGCTGTGTGTTGGAAATCCTGGCCAGGGTAAATAAGCCACGATATAAATACTATAATACGAACCACACACATGCAAATAAAAGTTCGACTAATCCCGAGCTTATGGGCGGATTTCCATTATTAACTCGTATATACGACACTAGGCATTAAGACATCGAAATATCTTACATCAATATATATATATATCAACAAATCGAAGTAGAACTGTTAATTCAACTGTACATAGGCTGGGAAGATAAGGTTTTAGGTAAGTACAGAATACATAAGACGATACTAGGTAACATAGGCAGGGTTTGATCACGAAACACATAGGTAGGGCTTAAAACTGAGATTAGGTTATCTAGGTAGGTCTTATATCAGACACACGTAGGGCAAAAGACAAATAGGTATGTTATCTAGGTAGGACGTAACATTAAACACATATGTAGATCTTAGAACAAGTACATAAAAGAAATATAGGTAGGCACATAAGTAGGGAAGTTAGGACATTAGGTAGGGAAGATTTGTAGGGCTTAGCAAGGCAGGAACGTTTAGTTCGTTAGGTAAGATAATAATAACAAAATAGCAATAGTATTAGGTAGGGTTCATCAGTAGCAGTAAGTGTAGTTAAATAGTAGGTAGAGGCAATAATAGTAGGCAGATAGGCTGGACACGCTCCAGTCCATTAAGTTAGGTAGGAGCCAATAGGCATATCGGTAAGTAGGCTTAGGCATGCTGCATTCATTCCATTTACATCCCGAGGCAAAAGCAGTAGGTAGGTAGGGTGGGTCGCTCTGCGGTCCATTACATATGGTAATGTTTCCAGGGCTGGTTAATTTTTATCATGCTTTCTCGGTTGCATAATCAGACTGCCTCGCTCGCACCCGGCGTGTATAAATATGGACCGGGGCGCGACGATCGAGACAGTTGTAACCTGCAGTCATTGGATAATCATCTCTCGCTACTCTGCAAACAAGTCATCTCCTTTGATAGCCATCGCTCTCTGAAAGCATTACCTCTGGCCTCATACTACAATACAAGCCTTTCATTTCTCCAGCCAACACGTGGGAAGAACTAATCCGCCAGTACCTACCTATATTATTTTATATTCTCGTGTACGGGTCGTATCGAAGGGGCCCATACAAAACGATAATGCTTGATCAATTGCAACTCTTTTTTAAGACCAATGAATTTGTCATGATGCGCCATACAGTTTTACAGGTGGTAAATCTACTACGGATGCAGAGTTGGCATTGGTTAAACATATCCTTAACTCCTGGGAGAGATCACAGGATGCTTTTTTAGTTTTCTGTAATCTCTCTAAAGCTTTTCATTGTGTCGATCAACAGACATTGTTACTCAAGCTGAACTATTATGTAGATAGGGTTAAAGCCCAGAACTTAATTGCATTTTATTTAAATAACAGGTCAGATAGTTGATATAAACAGGGTTAAACCTAAAGGTAATAATCCTAATATCGTGGTGCCACAGGTTTCTATTTTGGGACCCTTTTTATTTTTAGTATATACGAACGATCTGCCTTACGTGGTGCAGAAAAAGGCGTATATTTACTGATACTGATATATAAAATTATGTACTGATGATACCTCTCTAATTATTAATGTCACTCGCCGGTGTGAAAACATTGACAAGGTAAATGGTGTTATGTCTTCTATTTTAAACTGGTTCACATGTAGTAATCTTTTGCTAAACTCGACTAAAAGCAAATGCATCAAATTTAGTCTTCCGAATGTGATTTCTCCCAATACAGAAGTGCTCATTGGGAATAATAAATTAGAATTCGTTAATAATACTGCGTTTCTTAGAATTACAGTAGACTCCAAATTACAATGGGGCCCCACATAAATAAATTTGCCGGTAAGCTCAGCTCCGCTGCATATGTAAAATGTATAATAATTTTACAAAGAAAATTTTTAAAAATCACATTTTAAAATTTCTTTGTAAAAAGAGCTTATTATAGAACTGGTGAATATGTGATTGACAAAGATGTCTGGAAATAATTCAGCACAGACTATCATTCCTTAACAAACATAAACTTTAATTCTACCATTTGATATCATTATTGTACCAATACGCTGATGTGAATTTATTGTAATATCAAATTGGCAATTTTAAAAGAGACCTATATTGGCAAGTTTGTTTCGACATTTCTTCTTCTCTAATGATCATTTCCGAAATATTCGCAGATTAAAAAAGAACAACAGTAATATTGAGAATTGAATAAGATCCAATAAGATTATATTTAAAAAAAATGTAAGACGTGTCTAAGTATCTACGAGGGTCCAATGGCAAATAAATAAGGTAAACTTGGAACATAATCGGTTACAATCACAACAAGGGACCGGACATTTCTAAAAGTAATTCAAATTAATCTTTTATGATTGAATTATTTTTCGAAATGTCCGGTCCCCTGTTCTGATTGTTACCGATTATGTTTACCCCATCAATGAGGTTAAAAGTTGCGTAGTGGCAATACTTATTGTGTATGGCATGTAGATTACAAAGTTATGTTTATTATCTCTATCTCATACCCCTATACGCTGATGACGCGTCTATCTATATACTCTGTCTACGACGTAATGGCATAACTTTTGAATTTCTCTCAACTGAGTTGTCATGATTAAAGTGGGGTTGCAACCTGTCATATTTATTTTGAAAATGGGAGAAATTTCCAAAAGTTCAGTTCGATTGAGATTTCTGGTAAGGATTCGAGGGCCCCGGGGCACTGCCCCGCCTAGGTAGCTATGCCACTGCGTGTAGGGCCTTGTTGAAACGGTCGTGTAGCTCTTTACTTTACCATATAGCCTTGCGATCATCAGTACTTAATATTGCAGGTCTATGCCAGTTCTCTTTATCCAAAGATAAAGAGGTTAATCCACGATCCACATTAACCACATCTTTATGCGTTTCCGCTTTAGTATGCAGGAAATATTCCCTGAGGTTACATATTTCCCTATTATGTAAGGTCTTGGCATTCGAAAAGCCACGACCACCACATTTTCGTGGGATATATAACCTCATTATCGATGATCGCGGATGATACATACGGTGTGCAGTCAATAGCGTTCAGACTTTTCGATCAATAGTCAAGTTCAGTTTGAGTCCACTTAAGTATGCCAAATGAATATATTAAGACCGGCATAACCAAACTTATATGCACGAATTTTATTTTCCCCTGACAAAAGACTGTTAAGGACTTTTGTCAGACGGTCAAAGAAACGTTCTTTCAATGTCTGTTTCACGTCAGCTCAATAATTCCTAAGTTTTGAGACATGCCTAAATACTTGTAAGTTTCAGATTCCGAGAGGGATTTCAGACGTATAGTATCTGAAAGTTTAAGTCTTTCAGAAGCTAATATCTTAACTTTCTTTACATGTATGACAGCACATTTGTCTATACCAAATCCCATTTTAATGCATTTACATTAAAGTGGAAGTTTTCAGTCATCTTTAGTAAAGTCATTAATTGAACTTTGCTAAATACATAAAGTTTCAGATCCATATACAGAAGATGTGATATAGCCTGACACCCCCTTCGCAATCTGTAGCCTAGTCTTGAAATAATGTGCTCTTGTAAAAGGGTTCAAGTCTAAACAAAACCACAAGGGACTCAAACGAAAATACTCCTTTTAATCTTAACTAGTTCGTCGTCACCAGTGATTGATCGGCATCTTGGATAGAGAACGACTCTCTCCATTGCTCCATACATGACCTCAAGAAGGTACATAAAGTTGTATCAATTTAGTACAACTCTAAGATCTTCATAAGCCATGTATGAGGAACGGAATCGTAGGCCTTCTTGTAGACTATCCAACATACCGATAGATCTCTACGATTTCAACGAAGCTGTTGACTAATGACCATATCAATGAGGAGCAAGACCTTAGTACCACGAAATCCATTCTTACATCCATTCTGAGTAGCACACATACTATTATTAGTATAAATGTGCTGTGAGATTTTGCTTCTCAAAATGGATGTAAGCAGCATATAGGTAGTGGGTAAGCATATGATTGGTATATAGTTTCTAGGACCTTTGGTACTTTTATATTTATAAAGAAGATGAGTTACACCTATGGTCATAAAATTTGAGAGAGATCTAACATCAATCTAAACTGAAGACTTCGCTGTATGGGCTAGATCCCTTTGCCTTTCCCCTCGGGGATAAAATGAACCAAAAAAAATAAAATAAAATAAATTTCTTACATGTATTACTGAAATAATATATTAATGTTTTATAAAATTCCATTCGTTATGAACTGAAATAGTAAAGCATTGCTTGGCTTCGTGAGCACATCGAAATCTCCACAAAGAAGGATTAAGTACAAAATAAATTAACAGTGATAAAGTGATTTCATTTGAAGAACTAAACAAACGCCAGGCAATTGGAGAGTACATACATTGTAAGAAATATTATTGAATGATTCTAAGGAGCACCTGCCGTTTCGGTCTCCTGTATAGGAGACCTTGTTCCAAACACTTTCATTCGCCAGGTGCAAGTCATAACGTAAATGCAGTGAAAAACCTCTGTAAGTATCTGAATGTAGTTGACTCGGAAGCTCAATTTTTGTGCATTAAATATCCTTCTATTACTAAATTAACTGAGACGAGATTAAAAGATTTGATAGACTGTGTTTATCACCTGGGTTTTCCTAAAGATGTACTTATTGATCAGCCAGTATTATTTACTTTACTACCAGTTATATTGCAATTTCGATATCAAGTTTTGAAAGAATGTGGATTCCGAAAAATAGATGCAGGTCACATACTCTCATATTTGACGATAATGAAAAAAATGCCCATAGGGGAATTAAAGAAGACTGGGATTATATCACATCATGTGAATTTGGAAAACCAACTTGCAAATTACATGACCCAATGGCCAACATCTCTCACAAGTGTTATTTATGGAGATATAAATAAATGCACACTTTATGAATTACGCATAAAAATTATCCAGAGATATCTTGAACAGGTATTAGACATGACTAATGAGGAGTTTTACAGAGGCTTAAAAACCTATCCAACAATTAAACATCGTCCACTAAAGGCCATAAATGAGGCATTAAATATATTACAAAGTCAAATTATGATCTCTAACCATAAAATAAAATCAAATTTTTATTTGATTCATCTTGATCCAGAAAACTTAAAAAAGATTCTTTTTAATGTAAGAACAATTGGTGGAATTGATATAAAAGAAGTAATAAGGATGCACCCACGACTGGCAACAAAAAATTACAACAATCTTAATGAAATTTGTAAAGTGTTAAAAGAGTATGGAATTACTAATGAAGCACAGAGGAGATGTTTTGAAATCTATACATTAGGGCCAAGCACAATAAAAGAAAGACTAGAAAATTCAAAAAACGTGCCTGAATTTGCAGCATTTCTCAACCATCCAAGATTTTTGAAAATGATACATCACAATAAAATTGCTATAAAGAGATTAGGAAAATTATACAGCAATAATAAAAAGTGCCTAAACTTGAACATCCTCTCGGGAAGTTCAGAAAATTTTGAAAAATTTGCAAAGTCTCCTGGCGATCGGTTAGGCAAAGGAAAAGATCTTATATTTTGTGTTTCTCAATCCTTAGGCAAGGAATATAGTGCTCATAACATACGCAATATTTTAAAAAGGCACCCTTTTTGGATTAATATACCTTTAGTACAACTGAAACATGTTTATGAGCAGCTATCTATTAGAGATTTTACAAAAAGTGACATCTATGAAAATTGTCCTATTCTTCTTTATCCCTGGAGTAAAATTAAGGAAGCTTTAGACAGTTTTAATAGTAAGGCAAATCTATGTCATCCTGTTCATGAACATTTAGATAAATCTAAATTTAACCAATCTCAGACATTAAGTATAGTGCTGTATCTGCTGGAGAAAAACCATTATTTTTCAGGAAATGGTGTTTGGACTGTAGAAAAATCAAAGAATATTGTGGATTTATCACAATCACAAGAAATAAAGAAAGTTCGATCAATTTAACACTAGTTTGTTATTAATTATTGTTAGACAATATAATGTTTTCATGTCATTCATGCTTTCTATTGATAATCTAATGTAAAATCGGACCCCCACTGAAGTACAACCTTTTGTTTTCCTTTGTTCTCGGCGGTTTTTAGAGCCTGATCAGTATGGCCAATAAGTGGAGAGTGATTACATTCATTACAAAACTATTAACTATTTTGTCCACAGAATGATCCAAGTGTTTTAATTTATCTTCTTCTTTTATCACATGCTCGACAAAGTTTTTCTGAAACTGAAAAACTGCAACTGCATGGCATGTGTCAAAGTGTGTGCATTTTGATGTTTAATTATTCTGTTAAGTAATCTGACAGTAGCGACGTTGCAGCAATGCTGCAGTAAATGACTCGCTATTCTTTTAAAAAACCTACACTGCACCTGCACAATTCCTGCAATATAATTGTATTCTGATAATTGTTTTGACATTTTGAATAGTGGTGCCAGAAGTTTTAAGAAATTTATTTGCAGATTAGTTATTGTTAAGTCTTAACCTGTTGTTTACCGGGCGGTCGTTTACGACCACAAAATGTATGGGAAAAAATATATAGCGGGTTCTGACCGGTTAAGCAACTTCTGTGAAGTGAAATTAATGCTCTAAAGCATTGATTTACATTACAAAAATTTGTTTTGTGGGAATATATGATTAAATAAAGCTTCTTTTCAGTTAGAAATACGTCTACGTCAGCAACCAAGGGCAATGGGGCTTGAAACTATAGGAGTCAACATTAATCTCTGATTACCCGCGGACCGCTTTTCCGCCAAGAAATGTATGGGAAAACGTATATAACGGGGTCTGACAGGTTAAGTAAAATTCCAATTTATTCGATTGAAAAGATGGTAACAGGTGTTAAGTAGTTCATTTGTAGGATACGCACAGTTGCAGTGCTGCTGCAGTGCAGGAAATTTTAATAGAATACACATTTTGGCACTGCACGACTCAAATGACAAGCGTAAATGAGCAGCTGTAGGTTTTTAGTAGAATTGGCCTAGTGTTTTCGAGATGTCCGAGGGCCACTGACTTAGCTTAACAACTATCATATATCGACAACCACCAGGGCGGACAACTTAATGTGGCCTCCAATCACGGAGAAACTCGAGATAGATAAACTCTTCCATACACAAGCTACAACGCCATTAAGCTCTTAATACGTGTACCAGTATGGGAACGTCATTCGAGAACCTTTCTTGCCCAACGGTTGTTGGTTCTACAAAGTATGTGGCCGGCCCACTGCAACTAAAGATTGCTTATCCTGTGGGCTATGTCGGTTACCTTAGTTACACTGCGGATATCCTTATTTCTGATTCTATCATGCAGAGAAACACTGAGCATATATCAGTTCCATATGTCATCACTGGCAATACACACTATTCAAAGACCTTACTCTTCAGGCATTGAGGTATTTTGACGAGAAGATGTGTCGAAGTTTACCGAACGCTGCCCAGCCGAGGTGGATACGTCTGTTGACCTCTCGGTCGAAGTTGGACTTATCTAACTGAATAACCTGCCCTAGGTAAACATATTCGTCAACAACTTCGAGCTTACTTACCACCCCGTGACATTTGGAAAGGCCTACCTCAAGGTTCGATTCTTAGTCCAGCTTTATAAGATTTATACATCAGACCTAGATCTGTTTGTTACTAGTTTTTGTAAAATCCTGCAATATGTAGATGATATTGTTATTTACTCCCGTTCCTCCTCCTTAACTCAGCCCTGTTCCATTTAAATTAATGGCTTGTCGATGCAGCGCTGTGGCATTTATGGGGAAAACAGTTATCGCCCCCTTTGTTCTAAAAATTAAAAACAAAAATGTAATAGTTCAGGAAAAAGTGAAATTCTTTGGCATCATTTTGGACTTCAAATTGTCAGGGATTTTATTATGATCAGTTGAAAACACTTTCCATTAGGTATTGGGTTTACTCTATAAACTGCTATAAACGATTAATTGTTTCATTCGAAGATTTTTTTTTTTGTTCTTTTTATCCCCGAGGCAAAGGGATCTAGCCCATACAGCCAAGTCATCAGTTTAGAACCATTTAAAAATCTTAATTCTATGTTCCAGCTTCAGGAACTCTGCTGAAAAAATACTTGGGAAGGGTACCTAGACCCAATCAACCCAGTTTAAATACCACTCATAAAACGATAGTGATTTTACAAGGTTTTCTTGATGAACTTATTCACATCTTCCAAAAAGTGCATAATCGTGTTATATTTGAGTTTTTTCATTACTGTATAATTTCACTAGCACTTACGTTACAAAATACTATCAAATTTGTCACACACAACTAATTTTATACTGAATTGTAAAAATTTCAAGTAGAACAACAATGTAACTCGTCAAAAGCGCGGGAAGAAGTCCCGAAGGAGATTATATTTTCTATTCTATTTTTAGTAATGTGGCTCCATAGGGATGTTAAAAAATAATCGATTTTTCTTTTAATCGATTATTATTTCCGTATAATCGATTTTTAAAGTAATATTAATCGATTTTTAATAAATCGATTAAATTAAATAAATTACGCGATTAAATCGATTTTCATAAATAGCACCATCTATGGACCGAATGAAAAAACTCGAAGCATTATTACTTACAAGTTGATTATATAAAAAACGGCGCCATCTGTAGGTATGTATGCGTGTAAATTAGTTTCAGTGTAGTGAGTGCGATCTGAGATAATATAGTTGTTGGTAAACAATATAAATGTCTTCTAACCGTAAAACACATAATGTAGTCGTTTAGTTTTTTTAATTGTCATTTTAAGTATTTTATTTTAATACTAGTCAAATGTAAAATAGGGCGGGACATTTGTGACAATAATTATTTTTAATTTTGTTATTGTTTAAATTTAAAAATTAACAAAAGAATTGTTTTATATTTTTGTTTTTGAGACCATACCGTCGTCGTTTAGTTTTTTTAATTGTTATTTTAAGTAAGAATTTTATTTTAATACAAGTCCCATGTAAAATATGACTGGACATTTGTAACAATTTTTTTTTGTTTTGATTTATATTTTATTTTTTGCGACAATAAGGTTGTCATTTTGTTGGGGTGCTCATTTTATTTTCATTATAATAAAACGTTTAATGATACTGACAATTTGTATCAATAATGATATTTGGTTTCATTACTCCTTACCTTGAAAGTTTAAAAGAACATTTGCTTTGATTTTTAGTTTTGAATTGGTTATTTTTTTTATTTGATTTTTAATCTGATTAATTGTTAATATGAAAAATCTTAGGTTTATTATTGGAATATGAAAAACATGTAGGATTTTAAATAATAGAAAAAAATCGTTTTTTCGAAAAATCAATTATTTATTTTCATTAAAATCGATTATTAACAAATCGATTAATATTGAATAAAGAAAAATCGTTTTTTATTAAATCGATTCTTTTCCATTAATCTCATCCCTAGGCTCCATCGTTGATTATTTAACGATAAATTTTTTTTCGGTTCTTTTTATCCCCGAGGGGAAAGGCAAAGGGATACAGCCAAATCATCAGTTTAGAACCATTTGAAATCTTAATTCTACGTTCCAGCTTCAGGAATTGTGCTGAAAAAATACTTGGGAAGGGTACCTCGACCCAAACAATCCAGTTTAAATACCACCCGTAAAACGATAGTCATTTTTATAAGGTTTTCTTGATGAACTTATTCACGTCCTCCAAAAAGTGCATAAACGTGTTATAGTTGAGTTTTTTCATTACTGTATAATTTCACTAGCACTTATGTTATAAAGATTACTATCAAAATTGCCACATAAAACTTTATAATTTTATACTGAATTGTAAAAATTTCAACTATAAGAACAATGTCACTCGTCAAAAGCGCGGGAAGAAGTCTATTTAACGATGATTTTGCCATTGTCGAGGCTCAGAATACAGACTTAATCAGAAATCGAGAACAATGCGAACACGCCCTAAACCACAGACCCTAAACTGAAGCCATACAAATCTACTTCTTTTCTCCGTCCACGCTATGACCACTGAGTACTTTATTATGTATCTACGACTCTCAGAGAGTAGAAACTACACTACAGTCCGCGCCACGAAACAAGTCCCGCGACAAAACAAAACAGGGAACTAAAAATGACAGCCACGCCATGTTGTCGTTGCTTGACATTCGTTCGTCTCGTTTAGTTCAGTGTTTTCTAGTGTATTTTTTTGGTCAATTCCAGTTTTTACGATGCCAAAAGTGAAGGCAGAGAAATGATTCTCTAAGTGAAAGAGTTTTGTGAAGAAGAAAGGAAGAATAATGACGTTCTAATTCCATTAAAAAACATTCGAGCTCGCGTCACTGCCATGACAGATAATATTTGGGGTTGCCACCATACTTTCAGAAAAAAAAAGTAAGACGTGTCTAAGTGCCCGCGAGGGCCCAGTGTTAAGTAGGAATAGCATATTTATATGCTCATCTTTGTCACTTACCGTTATCGTCGTAAATATCGATATTTTAACATTATAATACCTATCGATATTTGTCAACCCCTATTACTTTTCTAATATTATAGTCTTAGAGGACTCAATGGCGGAAAGAGGAAATGGAGGGGATAGTGTGGCCTGATGCGAGCAGCAAAGGCCGCGCTCACTTTACTTCGTGCGCTCAGACGTGACGGACGTGTTCTTTAGTAGATTTAGAGTTTCAAGATTTTTGTTATTTACTTAAATAAAATATCAGTTGTTTTTTAGTATTCTCTTTTTTTTAAAGCAATATGCCTTTTGATTTCTAAGATCACAAGTGGTATATATACCTAAAAAGTGCCTTACTATTTGCCATCTATCTATAACTTCACGCCAAATCCCTTGCGGGGTAGGCAGAGAGAACCGAGCGCCACGTGACTCGATCCTTACATATCTCACTCGCTTCTTTAACATTCATTGCTCTTCTCATGCACGCACGCCGGTTTCTAGGGCTCCTGACATCACCTTCTGATAGAACATGACCAATTTGGTCATGGTAGGTAAGTCTTGGCCTTCCCCGGCTCCTACATCCTTCCACTTTTGCATTGTATATCTGCTTCGTCATTCTTTCATCTTGCATTCTTTCTACATGCCCGAACCATCGGAGCATGCCTCTTCTTATTTTAACACCGACGCTCTCTTTCAGACCAACTCTATTTCTAACATCATCATTGCGAATACGGTCTACGAGCCTTACGCCACAAATTTTGCGCAGCGCTCGCATTTCAACCGCGTTTATTCTACTTTCATGCTCTTTCTGCCATACCCAACTCTCGCTTCCATAAGTTAGCGTTGGGACCAACACTGCATTGTGTATAGCGAGTTGTGCCTTCTGGCTCAGGATTTTACTGCCAAGAAGTTTTCCCAACGCTCCATTCACACTATTCCCAGCACTCACTCGTCTTTCCACATCTGCGGTGTACCTTCCATCCCTGCTGAAAGCGCATCCAAGATATACAAACTCATCCACTTGTTCCAACACTTCATCATCAATCGTAATCCTTACATTAGTTCTGGATTCTTCTCTTTCAAATACCATTATCTTTGTTTTCTTCGCATTCAGTAGTAAGCCTTTCTCCATACAGTCGTCTTTCATCGCTGTGACCAGTGTTTGCAGTTTAGATGGTGTATCTGCTAATAGCACGGCATCGTCTGCATACAGCAGACAGTTCACCACTTGGTCACCCATGCGCAATCCCACATTCGTTGACCTTATTCTCTGCAGACAACTATCGAGATACAGGATAAACAGCCTAGCAGATAGCATGCAACCCTGTTTGACACCAATTTTGACATCAAACCAGGGTGACATGCCACCGTCTATCCGCACACATGCTGAGCAATCCTTGTAAGTGGACTGCACAGCACGGAGCAGTGAACCGTCAATCCCATATCTCGGCAATATGTCCCACAGTTCCTTTCGCACAACCCTATCAAAGGCTTTCTCAAGATCCACAAAACCGCAGAAAACCTTCCGGTCTATGGCCAGATGCTTCTCTACGATATTGCGGAGCGAGAAAACTTGATCCGTACATCCCCTTCCATTTCGGAAACCTCCTTGTGCGTCCCACAGCATTTCATCGGATTTCACCCTCATTCTCCTTTCAATCACCTTTCCATATACTTTTGCTGCTAAGCTGATCAAACTGATTGCCCTATAGTTGGCGCAGTCCATGCGTGATCCCTTGCCTTTATACAAGGGCACGATGACTGCGCGTCTCCAGTCCATTGGGACCCTTCCAGTTCTCCAGCATAGGTTGCATAGGTACCAGAAGGCGTCCCGGACGTAAGTGCCACCTAATTTGATCATCTCAGCTGTGATCAGATCAATTCCCGCTGATTTTCCATTTTTCAAGCTTCGTATCGACCATTCGATCTCATCCATAGTTATGCCTTCGTCGGACGCTGTCAACGTGGAGTAAGCATCCGACTCACTCTCATTGCCAGCGTCCGAGGCATACTCATACATTTCCTCAAAATATTCACTCCACCGTTCTAACACTTCCTGAGTGTTGGCAAGAATGACACCAGCTTTAGACTTTATCTTATCCATTCTGGATGCCGACGAACCACTCCGAGACTTCTTTACCTCTCTCCAAAAGAGTTTGGTATTTGCCTCGAAGTTTTTCGTCAGCCTCTCTTCCTCATTCATAATTTGTCTTTCGCGCTTCTCTTTCACTAAAGCCTTGGTTTCATTCTTGCATAGACGGTACATTTCTTTCTTCTTTTCTCTCATATTTTCATTTAAAGGCAAAGATGATACGTAATCCAGCCACGCTTTCCTCTTTCTTGCTACGGAGGATTCAACCTCCGCATCCCACCAGGCATCTCCTTTCGCTGTTTTACGTCTCTTTGCGCATCCACAAGCTTCTTTTGCACTATCCACCATACTTTCTTTCAAAACTTTCCAACAATCATCCACATCTAAGTCGGAGAGGCTTGCATTTGCAAGTCTCTCACTTACCAGATGCACATACATTCTCCTTACACTTTCATCTTGCAATTTTTCGCTCATTATCCTTTCATGATCTCCGAAAGGGATACGCACTCGCCAGTGCCTCCACTTCCTAAAAAGGCCCACAAACCGGCTTACCACCAGGTAGTGGTCCGTCTCAAGAGTGGGGCCTCTAAAGGCTCTTGTATCCATTAAAACATTTCGGAGACGTCTATCTATTAAAATCAAATCAATCACACTTTTTTGATCATTCCTTCTCCATGTATACGTGTGAATATCCTTATGATGAAATAAAGTATTCGACACGAGGAGGCCTCGTTCCATACATAAATCTAGTATAGACTTACCTGCTTCGTTCACTCTCTTATCTCCATACGGACCAAGAACAGCTTCATAGCTGTATCGCTTGGTCCCAACCCATCCATTCAAGTCTCCACACATAATCACTCTTTCGTTCCCTTCAACTAAGTCCAGAACATCCCTCACAGACTCCCAAAACTTCTCCAGTTCTTGAGCACACGCTGAGCTTACGGGAGCGTATGCTGCAACCAAAAATACTCGCGTGATGCCCAGTTTAATCCAGAGAACCCAGAGAAGTCTAGGCCCTACCAAACAGTAATCTCTTACACCAGTGGCTAAGCGAGAGGAGAGTACGACACCTACACCAGCACTGGCATGATCGTCCCGGTCTACCCCGGACCATAGGGCCATCATACCACCGGGCAGATCATCGGTGTCGTTCCCCTTGCGCTTAGTCTCTGTCACACATAAAGCATCCAAACGTCTATCATTCATTACGTCTATCAGTTCATTCGTCTTATCTTTCAATCCACCTCTCACATTCCACGTGCCTATGCGGCACTCGGCTCCCCTCGTCCCGCCGGAATTGGCGGTGCGTGGTGGGTGGCGGCCCCCACCGCCGCATGCAGCTGTATTCGCACCGACGGGGGCGGATCGGTGCGCGTCGCCTACGGGGGACGCCCTAATCCGCACGTCGGTGCGCTCTTGGTCCAGAATTGCAATCGACTGATTGGCAGGGGTCGCGAACGAGCACGCTTCTGGCACATGACCCCCAAATACTTCATTTTACTGATTGATATTTTGTTCATTATGTCTGGCCGCAAATCTCGCTCCGTTCGTCGCGAATCACAAAGTAGACGCCGTGATAGTACGTGTGATTCTCGTCGGCATGGTCGAACTCCTGGGCGTTGGGATAGAACCCCAAATGTTTCGCATAGGCGTCGTGATAGTTCTATCAGCATTCGTGGGTCTCTTCTCGTGACCCATTGAATCATATACTTCAACCGTTAAACGCTCTAGTGGATCGGTTACCAGTTGCTATACTATTGTCCCCGAGTCCGATAACACGTTCTAGCGCAAGAAGCCATACTTCGTCATCACTTCAGCCGGACACACATTCTTGCGAACACTCAGGAAGTGTTAGAACGGTGGAGTGAATATTTTGAGGAAATGTATGAGTATGCCTCGGACGCTGGCAATGAGAGCGAGTCGGATGCTTACTCCACGTTGACGGCGTCCGACGAAGGCATAACTATGGATGAGATCGAATGGTAGATACGAAGCTTGAAAAATGGAAAATCAGCGGGAATTGATCTGATCACAGCTGAGATGATCAAATTAGGTGGCACTTACGTCCGGGACGCCTTCTGGTACCTATGCAACCTATGCTGGAGAACTGGAAGGGTCCCAATGGACTGGAGACACGCAGTCATCGTGCCCTTGTATAAAGGCAAGGGATCACGCATGGACTGCGCCAACTATAGGGCCATCAGTTTGATCAGCTTAGCAGCAAAAGTATATGGAAAGGTGATTGAAAGGAGAATGAGGGTGAAATCCGATGAAATGCTGTGGGACGCACAAGGAGGTTTCCGAAATGGAAGGGGATGTACGGATCAAGTTTTCTCGCTCCGCAATATCGTAGAGAAGCATCTGGCCATAGACCGGAAGGTTTTCTGCGGTTTTGTGGATCTTGAGAAAGCCTTTGATAGGATTGTGCGAAAGGAACTGTGGGACATATTGCCGAGATATGGGACTGACGGTTCACTGCTCCGTGCTGTGCAGTCCACTTACAAGGATTGCTCAGCATGTGTGCGGATAGACGGTGGCATGTCACCCTGGTTGGATGTCAAAATTGGTGTCAAACAGGGTTGCATGCCATCTGCTAGGCTGTTTATCCTGTATCTCGATAGTTGTCTGCAGAGAATAAGGTCAACGAATGTGGGATTGCGCATGGGTGACCAAGTGGTGAACTGTCTGCTGTATGCAGACGATGCCGTGCTATTAGCAGATACCCCATCTAAACTGCAAACACTGGTCACAACGATACGAACGATACTATATTATTACGTTATAGACGAATGTATGGAGAAAGGCTTACTACTGAATGCGAAGAAAACAAAGATAATGGTATTTGAAAGAGAAGAATTCAGAACTAATGTAAGGATTACGATTGATGATGAAGTGTTGGAACAAGTGGATGAGTTTGTATATCTTGGATGCGCTTTCAGCAGGGATGGAAGGTACACCGCAGATGTGGAAAGACGAGTGAGTGCTGGGAATAGTGTGAATGGAGCGTTGGGAAAACTTCTTGGCAGCAAAATCCTGAGCCAGAAGGCACAACTCGCTATACACAATGCAGTGTTGGTCCCAACGCTAACTTATGGAAGCGAGAGTTGGGTATGGCTGAAAGAGCATGAAAGTAGAATAAACGCGGTTGAAATGCGAGTGCTGCGCAAAATTTGTGGCGTAAGGCTTGTAGACCGTATTCGCAATGATGATGTTAGAAATAGAGTTGGTCTGAAAGAGAGCGTCGGTGTTAAAATAAGAAGAGGCATGCTTCGATGGTTCGGGCATGTAGAAAGAATGTAAGATGAAAGAATGACGAAGCAGATATACAATGCAAAAGTGGAAGGATGTAGGAACCGGGGAAGGCCAAGACTTACCTACCATGACCAAATTGGTCATGTTCTATCAGAAGGCGATGTCAGGAGCCCTAGAAACCGGCGTGCGTGCATGAGAAGAGCAATGAATGTTAAAGAAGCGAGTGAGATATGTAAGGATCGAGTCACGTGGCGCTCGGTTCTCTCTGCCTACCCCGCAAGGGATTTGGCGTGAAGTTATAGATAGAGACTTCAGCCGGAGTAATATTTAGGGTTCCTGCGTAAAAAATGAAAAACTGTTAAACTTAGAGGGAAATATCTTCCCATTCGGGGGACTTTGCAGTTTTATTTTATTAATTTCACAGAATACGTATTTGTTGTGACGTAAAATAACTACGCATTTTTTATGTAATAAAAATAAAATAAATATACATTGCCTCCCGTAAAGGTCAATAGACGGCGCTGTATGAAAATTGAATCGCGCTATGGTTGCATCATTAACCCTGAACTTTGATTTTTTTTAATGAAATATTTTGAGGTCTATAGAGACATAAAGACTACTAAAAGCCCAAATCTCTACAGAATAAACCAGAAGGAGCCTACAGCCGATAATACTCGTACATGGCGTCCGCTGTGTTCAGAAACAATTCGCAATCCCCCTCACTCTTCATACTCCCCACCCGTACAGTGTTGATAGCTTAGTGAGAATTCGCCTCTTTTAGGTGTTATATTAATATACTGTTATGCATAAAAAAATGCTTTAGTAAAATAAAACACAAGTAATTTACAAAAAATATGTCTTTACTTAGGTACATTTTGTTCTATCTATAACTTCACGCCAAATCCCGAAGGTAGGCAGAGAGAACCGAGCGCCACGTGACTCGATCCTTACCTATCTCACTCGCTTCTTTAACATTCATTGCTCTTCTCATGCACGCTCGCCGGTTTCTAGGGCTCCTGACATCACCTTCTGATAGAACACGACCAATTTCGTCGTGGTAGGTAAGTCTTGGCCTTCCCCGGCTCCTACATCCTTCCACTTTTGCATTGTATATCTGCTTCGTCATTCTTTCATCTTGCATTCTTTCTACGTGTCCGAACCATCGGAGCATGCCTCTTCTTATTTTAACACCGACGCTCTCTTTCAGACCAACTCTGTTTCTAACATCATCATTGCGAATACGGTCTGCAACGTACATTTTGTTGCACAAATTTTTATAATATTGCCGTTTTGATTCTGAGGAAATCAATACATTTTTACGTTTCGACAAATGAAGTAGTCTTGCTCTTTGCTTTTATAATTTAACCAGTGGGGAACTGAAATTCCACATATAATAATAAAAGTAAAAAAAACTACTACTTACACAATTTCACATATTATGCAGACTATATACCAAATAATTATTATTTATTTCAGGCAATATTTATATTAAAAGATCTCAAATAATGTAAACATAGGCTCATATCGTAAATACCTTAAAATAAATGTATTTACATATTTTATATTAATCAAACTATTTTTTAATTACTTAACATGCATTTATTATTTATTTCATCAATGTCAACTTTATAAAAAAAGTAGGGAAAAGAAACCAGTGAAACTGGCAACATGAACAAAATGTACTCGCCCAAATTGTTTACCACTTTAAACGAGGTAAAGAAATTCATCATTTAAATAAATTGAGATGTAACTGTGCTAGTTACAGATGAAATGTGATCCCATCTTGTTTTTTTATGCTTCTAACTGCATTCTTGCAAGTGGGAACCGCACAAGACGGCATTATTTAATAAAAACTATCGAGAAATTTTTACGCGTAAGAAAGACGGTGGCCAAATATATACTAATCGTCCAAATCTCAAACTACTCTCTAGTTTGTATGGCTTCAGTTTTGGACGTGTTCGCCGTTTCCGGTTTATTCTGTATTGTGAGAACAATTGTTGGTAGACCTAATAAAATAAAATAAAAAATACTAAGCTACTAAGTATCTCCTTTTCTTTCCCGTTACGTATTCGTGTAATCAGCATAGCATTACTAGCAAGCTATCAATATTACTCTTCTAAATTGCAATTTATCGTGGCCAACGATACCTAAGTATCGATCGTTCTGTCCCTAACCTAAGCATAGAATGCATAATAGGCCATAGAGAGTGCAGTAGTCGTAATCTTAATAGTGGTATTATAATTCCAAACAAACCCTTCTAACTTTGGGGGAGACAATAATGTACAGCCAAATAAAGCACGGCCTGATAATGTACGGCCAGTAATGCACGGCTCGATTTTTTGACGCCATGGTTTTGTATTATTGGGCGGGGCAATACTGGCTGTATATTATTTGGCCGTACAATATCGGCACAATCTGATATTGTACGCCAGTATTGCACGGCCAATAATGTACAACCCAATAATTTACGGTCAGGCTTTTAAAAATCAGGCTGTGCATTACTGGCCGTACAATATCTGGCCGTGCTGATAATGTACAGCCAATATTGCACAGCCCAATAATGTACGGCCAAATAATTGGCGAGCACCATCTGTCAATGTCAAGACGGTTCGTGCCTCGTTTTTAGACAGAACTGGTGGGCAAGTGATCAAGCCAATAATATAGTATCGTTCAGAAATGATTGAGGAGGGCGTAATAAACTCTAATTTGCGAATGCTCGGTTCCGAAATAGGTCGATATTTTTGATAAGATCTCCACAGACAAACTTACCTAATTGCAATTTCGTCAGCTAATCTTGTGAGTCGTGGTATGTACATCTTATCTTGGGAAAGTAGAAAACGCCATACAGAGAAAGAATCGCCAAATGAAAATCAAGAACTATAATGAAATTGGGAGTTATGTATAACATCACATAATACTTAAATTTGTTTTTACGTATTATTTGCAGGCGGTAGTGATTTATAGAGGGTAGGTAAGTAAATAAAACAAGTTGGTTTACTTGAAAACTATGCTTAAAGCATTTCTCGGAGACCTGTAACTCAGCAGTGGGTTAAATATGGCTAAATACTTTTATCTAGTAGGTGTGGTGTAGAGGTGTCAATACTTAATAAAAACATGCAGTCGTAGGCATTAAGAATCCCGATGGCTTAAAATGACTAGCAACAAGGATTGTATCGACAGCAAACATTATAGGTTCGATTCCTGTATGCAAATATTTTTATAACCTATGAGCGTCTGATAGGTACGAGTTTATATAGCCCATAACATTAGCCATCATGAGTTTGATATCTCTAGTTTAATGATTATGTGCGAATGATCGTTACTTATCTATTTAGAATGTGTTTTTAAAGAATCGTAATAAAATCGCCATGTTTGATATAAGTTATCAAAACGTTTCATTATAAGCATTAGACACGTTAAACTTAACGTAACAATGTAGATATCAAGTGCATTTGTAACTGAAAATACAAGAATAAACAGTGAAATGGAACGACATCGTATTTGTCAACTGTCAAGTCAATGTCGCTCGTCCGCCATTTTGTTTCATTTGGTAGAATTATTATTAAGCTGATTATTATAATTACACAAAACGTTTGGGCATTTATCACTTGTCAAATCTTTCAAATAAATAAAAAATTTGTAATAAGTATAGCAACAGAAATTTCAGTTGGTTAGGTTAGGTTAGAGTATGACAAACAACGCACGAGCCGAGCGAGCATAGCGAGCGTGCCGCGGTAGCGGCCGGCGAAGTGCCAGAAGTGAATCGTTGCCATTTTGAAGTGTCATTATAAAAAATAGACCTAACATACAGTTGGCAACTGTGAGGTTGGGAAATAAAACAAAATTATACGAAAAGTTGGCAAATGATTATTCAAAGTGATTGCTCGAATTTGAAAGATTGTAGGTATATAACCTATAACCTCAAAAACATAACCTCAAAAAATTAGAATGTTAATAACTTTAAAACTATGCGTTTCCGTGTTATAGTTCCCCCCTCTGGGGGTTCCCCTCCCCTCAAGTACGTCAAGTACAAGTCAAGTGAAAGTACGGCAAAAAATACACAACTCAATAATTCGTGTCCACGTTGATGGTTTCAATTATTTGGCCGTGCATTACTGGCTGTACATTATTTTGTCGTACAATATCAGTACGGGCAGATATTGTACGGCCAGTATTGCACAGCCAATAATGCACACCGCAATAATTGAAAACCACGAATTATTGGCCGTGCATTCCTGGCTGTACATTATTTTATTTGGCTGTGCAATACTGGTTGTGCATTATCGAGACCCAACTTTGGCACGCATTGACTTGGTTCGAACTCCCATCGCGTATAATGTATTCTCGTTGTCGTCTGTTTGCATTGTCTTGTCTGTTGTCGTACTATTATAGATCTCCATGTAGCTACTTCATGTGCACTCATAGCACTCTGAACATTGTCAATTTTTGTGTCAAATAAGAAAAAATGGCGACTTTTCTCCCTCGTTCACTTGGTCTTGCTGAAACATTAGTTTTCAAAAATGGAAAGAAGGTAATTAAAATGCTAATAACCACTTTAGTATTGTAATAACCACTTTAGTACATGAAAATCTGGTGTGTCATTTATTGTATTATTTATTTTATAACATTTGCAAAAGAAGTTTCAGGCTTGTATGTACGTATTTTCGAGTATAATTTATTACCCTTTATATGTCTCGGCTTAATTTTTGTTACGAGATCATACCAATAGACCTTGGCTAAATGAAATAAATTTTATTTATAAATTTGACCTTGTCATTTTCTGGTCTATTGTGACCTTACGTCATCGTTGCAATGTAAAAATCTCGTTTCTTTGCGGCTTACCAATAATAAAAATATTATCTGTAAAATAATTAACTAGGAAATATGCCCTTGCTTTGTACGTTGTATTTTTATGTTTTTAATATCTGTACACCAAACATGCGGGGTTTTTACGATATTTGTAATAGTAATAATTGAATACTTAAATATTTAATACGTAATCTTTCCTAAAAATACACCTCTATTTTATAATGTCACAACAAACAGCCTACGACTGACCTAAATAAGCAAATTGGTTTTAATTAAAGAGGCTGAATATATCTATAAAATTCAATAAATGTACTAACACGTAACATACTCTAGTAAAATTTGAGTGAGGGATTACAATACACCTGTTACGATATCATAATTTGTATAAACAATTTTTACTTTGGAGCCATCATTAAAATCACACAACAAAATTGACCTACTCACACAATTGTAATGGCTGAATAAATCTGTACTAGTGAATAAAGAGGAAGACTTTTTGAAGTTTGTTTGACTTTCTAAAATTACCACTCAGATTTAAAAAATCTTTTTACATTTGATATTCTTGAGGAAGTTTTAGGCAATTCAATTCAACATTACAATACAACCCTTAGAAAAAGAAAGTAGAAAAGCTGTTCCCATGAGACTGTAGCTAATAATTCATATGGTACGAATTTACAAATACAACACTTGTCAATAACTGCAATATGGTTTTAAGCCATTCTTTTTATAATACATGGTCAAATTGTGGAATCAACTTGCATAACAATATTACATGTAAACAACTCTAATAATGTTTATGAACAAACACAATAAATAGGTCTTCTGCAAAAGTGTATTTTTGCTTAAGAAACTGGCCATGAGTAGGTGACCCCCAGTGTGGTGTCAATGGCTGCAGTGCTCGCTTATTATCGGTAACCCAAATACTTCTTTGACTGCCATTTGTTCCTGTTTAGTGTAAGTCAGGCTAGCAACCTAAGGGTCTATTATATACAATTTTAAATACTTTAAAAAGGAGTGTATATGTGTGTAAGTATATATATCTTCACGCCAGGTCCCTTGCTGGGTAGTCAGAGAGAATCAAGCCCCATAAGATGCGGTCCTTACATACCTCACTCGCTTCTTTAACATTCATAGCTCTTTTCATTCAAGCTCACTTGTTCCTCGAGCTCCTGATGTCACCTTCTGATAAAACACAACCTATTTAGTCATGGTAGATGAGTTTTGATCATCCTCAACTCTTACATTCTTTCACTTTTACATAAAAAATTACCTACTGTGCTAGTCAGAAACATCTGTATATTTTCTTTTTTATTCAACTTGACTTAAAACTGACACAACTCTTACGTAAACCTTATCTTCTTACACTCTTTCACAAGGTGATGATATGCAGCAGTGTTTCCCAAAATGGTCTGTATCGGTATGTCAGTCTTTTCCATCCTTTTTTTGTCTCAGAAGATGAGTTCCATTTGTGTAAATAAAATTTGATTATTATTGTAACATTATCCTAATTCATTCTTTTTAATTCATAATTGTGGCGTTTGGATGTCTAATGTCTTTGGATATTTGACGAAATCCTGGTCAATTTCACATTGAACTTTGTTATCTGTATTTTCAAAAGCCTCAATTATGATGATTTCATATGGTAGTACGGTGAAGATTTCTTACTACCAGCCAGCCAGCTCTGTGTGACTGTACTCTCTACAGGAAACAAAAAGAGATGCCTTTTTGTTTCTTGTAGAGAGTGGTCAATAAATCCCATATTTATTATTTATACAGGCTGGCCCGTTGATAGACGTCTAAAAGAAAAAAATTGATGGCTTATGCTAAGGGGTATCCGAATCATCCCCATGTATGTTCCGCAATTCTTTATAGTTTGGGAGCTAGAATTTTTTTTAGTATTTTTTTCGTAGTTTTCACCTAACATATGGTTTAATTTTTTATCTCTTTTTGTTTCTAACATTTTTGGATATCTTCTTTTGTGTAATTATTTATCATAATGATAGCTACCACCTAAAATAATGCTGTTTGCCTGGGCATAGCAGAACTTACCTAAAATTTAATTTAAAGTTCAAATTTACTATTCCAGCTCAGTAGTCAAAAATGTTTGGGACTTAAAAAAAAAAAGACATGGGTGCCAGCGGCTTTGAAGGGTCCTTAATAACTGCTATGGACCTTCAGCAGTAAAAAGCATTCATAAAAAGTTTACCTTGATAGGGGATTATTTCCTGAAATTAGCCTTGAGAGCAATAAAGGTATCTTTTGAGAAAAATTGTAAGTTCTACTAATTATGTTTATTATTTATTTTAAAGATAATGTTGAATTGTGAACTGTCTGATGTCACTTAATGTTTGGAAATGCACATCATTTGTCATCTTTATGGGTGATGATTTTTGCATTTTACAGATTTTCACTGTAGTTATCCCATTTTAAAGCTTAAAACAATGACACAAATGAAGTACACGTATCTACCTGGGTCGTAGTGTCGGCCTGCTCAAACAATTAAACCGATTTGTGCGAGCGAGACAGGCGATAACCGCAAGCGCAAACAGCGCCTTAGCAGGCAGTCGTTCTCACACCGTGCTTACTGCTGCTCGTTACGTTACTATCGCTTTACCTACAAACCCCGCTACCTCACCGGACACTGTATTCTGTTTTGCCAATCGACTTGGACCGTGCGCTCGTTACCGGACTCCGTTTTGCTCTTCAATTTGGACACTGTTGTTGTGTGTTAGTGATGAGCTACTCGTTGCGCGAATATGCAGGAATGCATTACTACTATGCAGTGGCGTGCACTACTTATAGGCAAAAAGACATTGCCTACCCTATCAATTTGATAAATACCATCCGATGTTTCTTAATTCTTAAACATAGTTTTTAACTAATATTTCGTATCAAAAACAAAAAACAGCTCCATCTATCGGTATCGGTGCAAATTATTCATTACATCACCCGACCCGCTACATCGATGTGCTACACTAGCGCCGCAGCTTAACGGCAGAGACACGAACTATTTCTGTCTAAATTTACATATGTGTGCCGCGTTGTTAATACTTTAGTGTAGTGTGCATTCCTGTAAATACATTGCCCACAATAACACAAATAACGCACACCATCGCATAGTTTAGAATGTTTAGAGACATTGTCTTTTCAATCGAAGGATGACGTAAATTACCGAAGTGTCGTGAACATTGCTACGTAAATATTTTAAAGAGTATGTTTGCTCCATATAATTAGAGTGAAAAAAACTGACATTTCATTGTTTCGTATAAAATTGATGTTATATTTTATTCTGTTTGGGACGCCATTGTTTGTTTATTCAAGTTGTTCGCCATTGTTTGTTTATTCAAGTTGTTCGGGTGGTGTTTGTGTAGGAAAAATAAAAAATGATGCGTTTTTAAAACTATCTTACGGTGAAAAAAAACAAGTGATTGAGAAAGGCCGCTGTACACCGGATTTGAAATTAATACAAACTAAAGGCAAAGTTAATCGTAAGTTTAATGCAAAACCGAAAGGCCGCTTCTCATATCTGCAAATTGATATGTATATAAAATCAATCAATCTATAGATATTTGAGGTGGCTAACCAATCACATACATCATTATTTCCACAAGACTGGGTAACCAAAATCAACATGCTGTATTTTTTGGCTTTAAAAAAATTCTGCCTACCCTGTCAAAAATCTCTGTGCACGCCACTGCTACTATGGTGTTGCACAAGGCAATGGACATGAAGCAGCAAGGCTCTACAGAGAGCAACTACAACGTCGAGGAGGAAGGCAACCCGATCATTATCCTGACCATCTTGTTTTCATTAATACTCACAACACATTAATGGCAGGCCGCATTCCTGGTCAACATGGTCCTGGGGAAGGAATCCCTAGAGCTGACCCGGATCGCGATGAAAGAGTACTGGAGGAAGTGCAACGAGATAGTACAACAAGTACGAGGAAGATGGCTCGTAGACTGGATATTCCCAGAGTGTCTATTGAAAGAATTTTACATGAAGAAGGTTATCATGCATACCACATTCGGAGGGTCCAGGACTTACAGTCCACTGATTACCAAATGAGGGTTGATTTTTGCCAAACCATGTTAAGGAAAAACCAAGATGACCCCAATTATTTTAATAAAATTTTGTGGACAGACGAGTCTCGATTCGAGCGATCTGGGGTATTTAACATACACAATTATCATAGCTGGGCTATCGAAAATCCACAAGTGGTAAGACCATCTAACTTTCAACACCGCTTCAGTGTGAACATGTGGTCCGGTGTTCTCAACGGCGAATTGGTTGGCCCATTTGAGCTTCCGTCCAGGCTCAATGGAGCTACCTGACAAAGAGTTTTTGGAGAACCAGTTGCCACTTTTGCTGGGTGATGTGAATTTGGAGCTGAGACGAGACATTGTATTGCAAAATAATGGGGCACCATGCCATTATGCAACGCAAGTCCGGAGCTACTTAAATGAGACCTATCCCGACAGGTAAGCAAACGGCAGTAGATGTACATTTTGACTATTGCAAAGTTAACAGAATTAGGTAAAAAACTAACATTAATTACACTTTTTTTCGTTTTCAGGTGGATTGGAAAAGGTGGACCCATTCATTGGCCGGCACGCTCACCCGATCTCAACCCGATAGATTTTTTTATCTGGGGTTATTATAAAGAAATTGTTTATGCACGGGAATGTAACAGCGAAGAAGAACTAAGGCGGAAAATTGAAGAAGCGAGAAACATTGTAATAAACAACAGAGAGGCTTTTAGACGGCTAAAACACAACTTTCTTCGTAGATGTAGGTTGTGCATTTCTGTGGGAGAACGCCATTTTGAAAACCTTTTGTAGGTATTATTGAAATAAAAATTGTAAATTTACAACCATGTTTTGTTTAATTCGTCATAACTCAAGTCAATTATTACTTAAAATAATGAAAACACAATTTAATAAAAAAACTTTAAAAATACCTTTATTGCTCTCAAGGCTAATTTCAAGAAATAATCCCCTATCAAGGTAAACTTTTTATGAATGCTTTTTACTGCTGAAGGTCCATAGCAGTTATTAAGGACCCTACGAAGCCGCTGGCACCCATGTTTTATTATTTTTTTTAAGTCCCAAACATTTTTGACTACTGAGCTCGAACAGTAAATTTGAAATTTAAATTAAATTTTAGGTAAGTTCTGCTATGCCCAGGCAAACAGCATTATTTTAGGTGGTAGCTATCATTATGATAAATAATTACACAAAAGAAGATATCCAAAAATGTTAGAAATAAAAAGAGATAAAAAATGAAACCATATGTTAGGTGAAAACTACGAAAAAAATACTAAAAACAATTCTAGCTCCCAAACTATAAAGAATCGCGGAACATACATGGGGGGTGATTCGGATACCCCTTAGCATAAGCCATCAATTTTTTTCTTTTAGACGTCTATCAACGGGCAACCCTGTATTACAAGAGTTATGAGTTTATTTATAGGGCTCAGCACAGGTGCAATTCACTTGATTTCTATTGATAATGTTTAGGGAGTCTTCCTTATTTGTTTATGAATACTCTTCTTTTTTAACTTATCTTTTGTAAAATATTTGGAAAATTTTCGGCAGATTCTGCCCTAAACAACTATAAAGCCATACATATATTAAAGTCATGTCTCACAATAAAGTGTTAAATTTGAAAGCATCCAAAATCTATATATAATAAATATTTTTTATTAGTAATATTATTAAATTTATTTATTTAATTTCCAGTAACACTCATTTCAAAATATTCCTCTTTGGCCACTATTTTTCCCATAGAATCCTCGGATAATTATTTTGTCTCTTAAATTCTTCATACTTTATACATGGATCATATCCATATTTATTATTTGTCATATGTACCCGTGACAATTTCCACATCATGTCTATTGTAGATCCATAGATATTTTCTCCTTATTATGGATTTTATAAGCATCTCATATAAAAGCTATGGAATACTTTACCTATAGTCGTAAGAACAGCAAAATCTATTACCCGTGTTCAAAAAATTGGTAAATAATTGTCTTGTTTATTTATAACTTCAAACGCTGTGCACTGACATTAAGTATGTATAAATATATTTGTTGTATATTATATGTGTTTTTTATTTATTATTATATATGTAATGTTATTTTTTACTTTGTATTTACACCTATATAAGTAATTATATTTATAAGAATATTTTTTCCTTCCTTGCTAACCCTACCTTCTCTGTACGCCGATTCGTTACCTTAAGGTTGCCTTGATAAGATTGCTTTTAGCAATAAGGCTGCCTTGTTACATAATAAATATTCGTATTTTACTATTTTTTTTTAAGAAATTCCCGTAACAATTAATATGTAAATAAAGCTTATTCTATCTATCTATAAAAGATTTGTAGTCCATTCCTAACACAATTTTTTTAACCACGTCCGATATATCTCTAAACCATTTCTAAAACCCGTCTGACCGTCATCACAACCAAGTTTTACTACTAGTTGCGATGTTTGAATGGTTTTTGCAAAAAATAGTATGCAGGTGCTTTAGTGCGTCGATGAAACAGATGTTTGATGCAATAGAATGACATTCGAAATTCGAAAACTTTATTATCATATTGTCTAGTTGCGTACAAATAAACAAATCTCTTACTACAACAGGTAGTGTATAAAATAGAAATTCTTCTATCGCAACTACTTTCTATTATAGTCACAATCATGTAGGGAAAAAAGTGGAAATGTTTGTCTTTGTTCATATTTTTACTACTATACTATACTGCATAATTCAAAAACCTTGAACTAAACACTGACTTATATAACTACACCAACTGGTAGAGATGAGTTTTTCTAGATAAATTAAACGTTAAAACATGGCCTTAGCTATATTGCAGATTGTTACTCGAGTGTATTTAGTGGCACTAGAATTGTTCTTGTATTTCATTGTTACAGTTATTGGCAGCAACAACTGCTGTCCAAACTGCACAGCAAGTCCGACACTTAAACGTACACGAGTATGTGAGCTACACACTACTGCATGATAGTGGTATCCCAGTGCCAAAGTTTAATGTTGCCAAGACCAAGGACGAGGCAGTAAAGTACGCACAAGACCTCAATACCCAAGACATAGTTCTGAAAGCACAGGTAAATATCAATTGTTAAAATATTTCCAATGTTGTCATAAAACTGATCATATTCTCATTGAATAATTATGTACTAGTGTACTAGAACCGACACCACAAACCAAATGTTTGTGCTATGCTTTGTTGAACGTTGAACGAAACGCGTAAGCGCTATGAAAGTCACGGAGCTTTTGACTTTTTGGACCCGAGAACTCCTTAGAAGCGATTTAGTTCTATACCTTCGAATCTTTGGGATATAGACATCTAAATTATTTCAGCACTGCAGCGGAAGTAAGTTTTAATTATTACCAAAATGGAGCAAGACTTTTACTTAGGATAGCTCCTCTAGTACATAATAACTCAATGCATATTACATGTAATTTCTTAATAATAAACATTTAATTTATTATTTTTATTAAAAAACATTCTTGTTCATTATATGAATATCATTTTCTAATTTTTGAAATTGTTGGTTTTGAACTAAGTTAGTGCATTATTATTTTACAAATAATTTTGGAATGAATTAGTGTTAGAAAGGGTAAGTATTGAGCACACTTTAATTTTACCAATGATTTAGAGTTTGCCACACAATGCTAATTATTACTGTGGGCTGGCATCTCAATCATTGTTGTTTTTTTTTAACTGTTAGTTTTCTCCAACAAATATTGTAGATACTAAACTTTATTGCGCATATGAGTATGAGTAAGTTAATATATAGTCTGTATATTAGAGGTAACAGAAAACAAATATTGCGAACTGTGCGAATAGTATATAAACAATGTCTATTAACATTTAGGTACTGGCTGGCGGTCGAGGCAAGGGTGCCTTCAAAAATGGTCTCAAAGGAGGTGTCAGGATGGTTAACACGTGAGTCTTTATTTGAAGAGTTTTCAGTTTCCAATCTAGTATTGTAAAGTCTGAGAAATATATAAAATTTTATGATTATGCCAACAATAGTTGGTACAGTTGTATGCAATATATACAGATAAATAAAATTGGAGTGACTGTTTGTAATATTAAAATAACCACTTTTTACTCAATGCATATGGATGTATACACGGTACATATACCAAAATGAATATTTTTACAATTTTTGTCTGTCTGTTTGTTTGTTCCGGCTAATCTCTGAATCGGCTGGACTGATTTTGACGGGACTTCACTGGCAGATAGGTGATGTAATAAGGAGTAACTTAGGCTACTTTTATTTTAGAAGTTTTAATATATTTTTATTAATATAAATAAATAATAAAAAAATAACTATTCCGTGCGGACGAAGTACATAATACATATCTATTATTATTTCGCTGTTCGCTATTTTACTCTGCTTATTTAGGTACTTATAATCTAATCAAATAAATAAAATTATAACTGAACAATAACTTTTTTGTTCAATTCCGCGCATACGAAGTCGCGGGTACAGCCAATTTATATATAAGTTATAACTTACATGTTAATTGTTCAAATAAGAAATTATTATGAATATATGTCTATTTAGACCTGCTTTTACAAGACTATAAATGCAGATGAAGGTATAAATCTGTATGTATGGTTGATCATGCTTCTGTCAGCAGTAGCATAGAATTACAGCAGGTTGGTAAATCACGGGATTATATTAATTATATCTAAGACCCTTGCAAATTGTGCACTGCAAGTGCACAAATATTGCATAAACTTTAAAAGTATCCACACAAATATCAAAATAACATTTTAAATATTAGAAATGTATTTATTGTAAAGAAATATAATATTATTATTGAGCTGAGCCATACAGCATTGAACCCATAATAAACTAAATGAACCAGTTGAGAATACGCAAGCTTGCATTGCCAGAGGAACACCTGGCTCGTCAATTATATAACAACTTAATTATTTTTATTTAACTTTGTCAGCCATTTTGACTATGTTCCTTAAGAAATATGATATTGGTTTTTAAGACATTCCTATTCTACTTTTTAATTTACTTTTCGAATCTGAAATAAATAAAATAAAAAAATATTTTTATTTGTCGGCCATTTTGACCATGTTCCTTAAGAGATATTCCTATTCTACTTTTTATGTTGAATCCGAATCTGAAGTCAAAATTCGAATATTCGAAAAAACCACACACCGACAAACATATAGATTTCATTTAGGAACGGTGCTCCTGGAAATTTGCATAATAAGAGCCATATGAGCTGTGGTATTTTGAATTATGCACATATTTGTATACTGTTTGTACAGGCCTGAAACGGCGGGAGAAATAGCCGGAAAAATGCTGAAGCAGTACTTAGTGACGAAACAAACGGGCGCCGCCGGCCGCATCTGTAACATGGTGATGGTCACCGAAAGGAAATTTCCACGAAAGGAATATTATATGGCTATAATGATGGAGCGCAGTTTCAATGTATGCCTACTTCATTATTTTAAAACTATTTGCGTAAAGAATGCTTGCATTTTCATTAAATATCATTACCTCTGCTTTTAGGGTACCCATTGTATGTAGTACTCAAGCTGTTCCTGCAGATCAATTAATTAAAGGTCCTTGATATAAACTCTGCATTCCTTACTGTTTTATTACTTGTGCATATAGATTTTGTTTAATGTATGCGTAGATATAAATTATTAGACCTAAATAGGGCAGAGGCCTTCTCCATCTTCCATATCTTTTATTTTCTGATGTCCCTCCAATGCTTATTAAGTCGTATGTGTTGTCTCATTCATTTGGCAGATTTTTCATTTGTGGTACTTGACTGGTACAGATGTCACAGTCTAACATATATTTTCCCAAAGGAGTCTACATCGACCGGTCTACGGGATACGAATGACTGACAGTCAAGTTCATTTCACATTCATTAAATAGAACCACATTGCTGAATTTATGTTGACCCACACTACTGACTATGTTGTATGTGACACATGAATTTGTAAATCAATGAGAAATGGACTGACAGTATTGTTTGGTTTTAGGGCCCCGTAATAATTGCATCATCTCAAGGCGGAGTAAACATCGAGGATGTCGCTGCAGAGAATCCTGACGCAATCACATACGAACCAATTGACATAAAGACAGGCATTACTGATGAACAAATTAGCAGAGTTGTACAGAAGGTAAGTTTACATTCATTTCTTACAATCGTGTAGCGTCGTGCATCTTTGTGACTGTGACGTGACGATTTAAAACATTTCTGTGAAGTTTTCCTACTGCTTAAATCTCTAACATGGGTTTGAGTCGCACCATCACAAACATTTGTGTGTATGAACTACGTACTTACGATAGTGTTTTGTATGCATTATATGAATACATTTAGGGATAGAGGAACTAAGTTTGTTATTAGGTATCTATGTACGCTGTTCCCGCACAGACATATAATATGTCTCAGAATATTTATTATCATTGATTTACTTCTCGTGGCATGTATATTGCATATGTATCGTTCCTTCCAATTATTAATTATAGACAAGTAAACAACATAAATCGTCACGCACGTGCATTGGACTATAAATATTTCATGATAGCCACCGAATCTATATATAAAAGATAAAGACAAAACAGTTCAGTACTTTTTTCTCCTCTAGTTTGTCAAGTGTTTATTTCTTTTTATATTTTTATTTAGTCACTATTAACGAGCTTTATTGGCATAGTGTCTTTTTCTTCTTAGCGTTATCTCGTTTCCTAGTCCATTTAAGGATTGGCTTGGTCTACTACCTAAAACCTAAGAATTTGGCGAAGATACTGATTTTTACATGGAGTGACTTCCGTCAGACCTCCACAATCCAAAGGCCAAATCAGACCTTTCTTAGGTAAGAACCGCCGCCGAAATATGTACATAAATAAAAAAACACGAATTTAGTGATACATATCAAGATTCTAACCGAGAACCAGTTAGTCAATAGACCGGTTCTTTATCTACTGAGCTATCACTGCTCCGAGATTCAATGGTATAGTGCTATTGATTAAAATAAACAGCGGGAAAAAATAGTTTCATACATGTTCATTCATATGTTTTTTTCAATTTTTTAATAGCGACTATGATTAATTTTCGAACATTGAGGCGAACATTAATTAAGTTGGTGAATATTACCAATAATATGTATAATGGAGTATTATTTTATATGCCATTGAAAACAGTCACTACAATAGCAGCAAATAATCTCAAAAGTTAATAAATATTTGCAAATTGTATAAATAAAAAGGTATTATTGGATTCTTCAAGAAAAAGGTGAAGAAGTTTCACAGGGTCGGTAACGCGAGTGTAGCTAGCATTCAAAGACTGTGATAACTGCTTGCTTACAGATGTCTGTATCCATGTGCATAGGTAAGCAAATTAGCAACATCAGTGGTGGTATAAAAAATTACATTGTTCTTCCTAGCACTATACAGATTTCTAATCCTTTATTGATTTTGACGTGGATAATCAGACCTTTTTTAGGTTAGGTTACACATCCTTCGAAATAGTTTCTTGGATGTGCGGGTTTCCTCATGATGATTTCCTTCAATGTCCAGTTTTTCATAATTACAAATAGGTACATGAAAGTAAATACGAATTTTGGCCGGTTGTTTTATCCACTTAGTTAAATAATAAAATCTAGGCATAATTGTGACATTAACCCTTCGAAACCCGGGTGGTCGTATACGACCGCGAAATGTATGGGAAAACGTATATAACGGGTTCTGACTGCTCAATACCCGATATTGTAATCTGTATTTTTTTACATCGCATAGGTCTCAAACACAACTTATCTGATAGACACTATGTACTGTACCCATACCCTATGTTCACTCGCTCATAATCATACTGGAATGTATGAAGGCAGGACCTGTAAAGCCCCTTCAAATCTTTTTGTACAATTCCATGCATGCATCTCGGAAAAGTTCAGCAAAATCTGTCACATCAAAGTTGATAGTTTGAAACAGTCATTTCACAATCGTGAGAATCCGCGTCTAGAATCGATTAGATCAAACAGAGATCTTGAATTTATGAGGAGCTCGGTGGCGCCGCAATTAATATCGCTACTTTGACATCAACGCTCGTGGGTTTGATTTCCACACAGGACGAACATGTATTTTTGTCTTGGTCTGGATGTTTTTAAGAGAGGTAAGGCGCATCGTCTTCCTGCGTGTGAGTGAGGTCACCAGTAAGCTCCTATGGAGTTCCTGTGTTAGCAGCAGATGTGGCATCGTGCGAGTGATACTTAATGTATTACCAACGTTTATAGTCTACCGTAACCACTTTACATCAGGTGGACAGTCTGCTTGAATGCCTTCAAACGTTATAAAAAAAAAACCAAATGGTGTCGCGCATCGTGACGAGCTAATTTGCTGGACTTGTGGGAAATTCAGCAATGTACATCTTTGCTTGTCTTTTTACCCGCGACGGTCACGGAGGCGATTTTTCTCGAAAACTACTGAACCGATTTTGATTTTCTTTTTTTGTTTAAAAGTTGACATGATCGGGAGTGTTCTTAGCTACGATTGAAGCAAATCTGTTCAGCCGTTTTTTACGTCAGAGTTTTTTTTTTATTTGTACGTGCATTATATAAAAAGCCACAAATAAAACATAAATTAAAAATTTAAAAAAACCCCGACGGAAAATTTTTATATGAAAAAAACTTCAAATAAATAAAACATTTCAAAAACCCACGACATTAAAGCGTAATATGATTCATAAAAATTTGGTACAAATAGAACTTATAGTAATTTCAAATGTCGGACGAAGCAGCCAGAAGGAAAACATAGTATGTATATGAAATATATTTCTCCAAAAACAGTTAGATATAATTCTCATTCACGGGTTTCGAAGGGTTAATGTCACAATTATGCCTAGATTTTATTATTTAACTAAGTGGATAAAACAACCGGCCAAAATTCGTATTTACTTTCATGTACCTATTTGTAATTATGAAAAACTGGACATTGAAGGAAATCATCATGAGGAAACCCGCACATCCAAGAAACTATTTCGAAGGATGTGTAACCTAACCTAAAAAAGGTCTGATTATCCACGTCAAAATCAATAAAGGATTAGAAATCTGTATAGTGCTAGGAAGAACAATGTAATTTTTTATACCACCACTGATGTTGCTAATTTGCTTACCTATGCACATGGATACAGACATCTGTAAGCAAGCAGTTATCACAGTCTTTGAATGCTAGCTACACTCGCGTTACCGACCCTGTGAAACTTCTTCACCTTTTTCTTGAAGAATCCAATAATACCTTTTTATTTATACAATTTGCAAATATTTATTAACTTTTGAGATTATTTGCTGCTATTGTAGTGAGTGAAGCAGCCAGAAGGAAAACATAGTATATGAAATATATTTCTCCAAAAACAGTTAGATATAATTCTCATTAATAAAGTCCATTGTATTGTATGTACAGTTTACAACATAGGTTATGCACGACGGCTGTTAATAATATTCTATATAATAGTTATTGTGATAGTGTTATTTTAAATTTTTTTCATTTATTGACTTTATTAATGAGAATTATATCTAACTGTTTTTGGAGAAATATATTTCATATACTATGTTTTCCTTCTGGCTGTTCTATTTGTACCATTTTTATGAATCATATTACGTTTTAATGTCGTGGGTTTTCGAAATGTTTTATTTGAAGTTTTTTTCATATAACAATTTACCGTCGTGGGTTTTTAAAATTTTTAATTTTTGTTTTATTATGAGTTTAATTACCTTGAGTTCCTTGCTCACACAGTCATCGTCCGAGAGGTAGCTGATAAAAAGTTGTTCCTTTATCACAGATCGGGTTCGAAGCAACTGGCAGCGAGGCCGCGGACGTGATAAAGAAGATGTACGACTTGTTTGTGAAGACGGACGCGATGCTGATTGAAGTCAATCCTTTCGCCGAGAATGCTATTGATGGCAAATGTATGTTATATAATTCATATGGCCTGAGTATGTTGTAATTTTTGTATTGTGCACTTGTTATATCCATACACATATCAACCTATTTCATATGTAAGTATGTGTATCTTCACGCTAGGTCCCTTGCGGGGGAGGCAGAGAGATCCATACTTTACAGAGATAATTTATTTCTTATGCTATTGCAGAATACTATCTTTCCGTTTCCAAAGGTAAAGTGTCGCCCTTAATTTTTAATTTAAGTATCTAACTCCTCAACCCAGATTTTTTATACATCGTCGGGAGGCATATAAGCAGGGTCCTTCTGAAATAAAATGTTACGGTAGGATGTGAATACTTGAAGTATAAGAAGTATCTATCGCTCGCGTTTTGCTGCTGTTATCACAACAACTAATCAGGAGTCCGCTGCGATTGTCGGAGTTCAGTGTTTTTAAGTCGCCCAAAGATTTTGTTCTTATGATTTGTTGTCTTATAATACTGACACATTACGCACCCTTTAAATCTCGCTAGATCTATAAATAAATTGATCCATTGACATAGTAAGGTGGACTTTGATCGACTTGCGTGTTCGTTTAAACTGTCTGGAACAACGACGCCACTAAGCAAATATCTATACGTATTTATCTTCATACCAAAGAGATCATAGGCAAAGAGACCCATACTGAGAAATTTGCTGAGCTAAATGCATTATTCATATAGTATATGTCTAGATAAGATCACTCACGTGTCTGTCAGTCTGCACAGGGATTTATCTCAGAAAATATTAGATATACAATCGTGAAATTTGGCATAGTCTGGTGTTATACACAAATATCATTTTCTCAAAAATAACAAGTAGCAGTAAGAGGGGCATTCAAAGTTATTTATTGTTTTAAGAGAGGTAGGGCGCATCTAACAGCCCATATGGCGAAGTACCTCCATCTCACATAAAACCGCGGCCAAATAACTCCTTGAAGGGTTGTTGTGTTCTTGCGAGTGATTGAGATTACCGATAACCTCCTGAAGAGTTGTGTTAGGTGCAGAGATGGTAACTCGCAAGCGATACTTAATTAGCTTTCATAGGTAACCATCTGTAACCATTTTCATCAGGTGGGCCGTATGGTTGTTGTAAGTGACTGACTTATTATCTTTAAAGTCAAAGCCAATCTCTCATGCAGGTGGCGCACCCTGTTAATTAATAAACGAGTCTGTGGCGAAAGAGAGGTAGAGCGTATCGAAGCAGTCTGATACTTACGATAATGTCAGGAGCCCCGGAAACCGGCGAGTGCGTGAGGAAGAACTATGAATGTAGAGAAGGGTGTTAAAACGAAGTCATGTGGCGCTCAGTTCTCTGCCTACCCTGCCATGTACTTGGATTTATAGATAGATTATTCAATACCCCACCTTTACCGTACACATCGGTACTTAAGATGATTTAGTTGCTAAGTGTACGGTAAAACCAACAAGGGATACACAGATCGCATGTTATTGGTTGTTTCAAAATCATAAATGCATATCCGTTGTCTGTGACCGATTTTTAATAGAGAATTCTTTTGCGTTTTGGTATTTATTATTCGTACTAATAAAATCTTCTTTTTTTAGATTACTGCTTAGATGCTAAATTTAAGTTCGACGACAATGCAGACTTCCGCCAGGAGGAAATATTTGCGATGAGGGACATCAGCCAAGAAGACCCCAAGGAAATTGAAGCAGCCAAATACCACCTGAACTACATTGCTCTTGACGGTAAGATCTTTTGTAATATACCAAGGTCTCTTGTTTTATAAAGAAACTGAGTGTGAAGTGAAACTGACGCATATGTTGGCTTAGCGTAGCTTAATTTATCACTAGTAAACTTAGAAAGTACAATTTACCATATTTATTTCTTGTATGTAAACAAATTGGAATTTCTCGTCTAATTTACAGTAGATTATAGAGAATGAGGACTGTTTCTCTCATCTCGGTGTTGTATCATATAGAACATCTGGGGTGTGGACTTTGGTGTTATCGACAATTTTATATATTTTATCTTCGGGTTATTTAAACAAGTATTTTTTTTGAAGTTACACTTCTAATGCGACTTCCAACAAGGTTGCGTTAAACGTTTAACGCTACCATTTAGGGGGACTAGAAAGAGACAGCGAGAGTGAATGCGTGGCACTCGAACACATGCGCGTAGTATACTTATACGTTAGCAATGAGTAGCGTCTAATATTATAGCGAAGTAAACAGTGTGAAGTCTCACTTCTTCCGCGCGGAGGGACTCCACGCACTATTTTAATTTGCTTTGTGCGCGCCATTTTCTTTCACGTCATATTATTAAAACCGTAGATTAAAAACAAGAACTTGAGTGAGTGACGTTACCACCACACAGGCAACTGCAGCCAATAACAATTCCCTGGAGAATTGTTGTGTTCATGCGAGTAAGTGACGTTACTACCTCCCTCACTCGCATGAACACAACAACCCTCCAGGGAATTGTAATTTGGCTGCAGATTTCTGTGAGGTGGTAACGTCACTCACTCGCATAAACAAACAAGCATACGATCCACCCAATTTAAAGCGGTCACTGTAGCTATTTACGCTTGCAATACATTAAGTATGCCTCGCGTATTGCCACCTGCTGCTAACACGGCAACTCCTTAGGAGCTTACTCGTGACGTCACTCAGATGAACACAACATCCCTCCAGGGAATTGTTATTTGGCTGCAGATTTCTGTGACCCCACGATTTCGGTGACGTTACCCCCGGTAACGTCACTCACTCGCATGAACACAACAATCCTCCAGGGAATTGTTATTCGGCTGCAGTTTTCTGTGAGGTAATAACGTCACTCACTCGCATGAACACAACAACCCTCCAGGGTTTTCTCATTTGACTGAAGTTTTCCGTGAGGTAGTAACGTCACTCACTCGCATGAACACAACAACCCTCCAGGGAATTGTTATTTGGCTCCAGCTTTCCGTGAGGTAATAACGTCACTCACTCGCATGAACACAACAACCCTCCAGGGAATTGTCATTTGGCTGCAGCATGTAAATCGACCAATTGCGTTTAAGTAAACCTTAAATGCGTGGAAGAGATCACACGATGCTATTTTTCTTCGATTTCTTGGGTTCTATGAGCTCTCCAAAGCTTTCTATTGTTTCGACCACGAATCCATGTTTAGGATATGTAAATTATCTGTTGTACAGAGTGCAGAAAATGGTGCCTATTTGTTGTACATAATGGGGTATAACTATTAGCCGATAATACCTCATAAATTTTCAATGTAACTTACTGGTGTGAAATGTCGACAAGGTAAAGAGTTCTGTGTACCACTTTAAATCGGTTCATATATATTAATATTTTGTTAAATCATTGCAACCAATAAAAAATGTAAGGTGGTTATACAAAAAATCTCATCAAGTATAATAAATTGAACCTTTTTTTAATGATACTATATTTATTAGAATTACAGTAGGTTACCAAATTGTAATGTAGCTCCCACATAAACGAACATGCCTAGAATTAGATAATTGAAGTACTTATCTAGTTCGCTAGTCTTTCAGCTTTGCCACATGCGGAAATATTTTTAACGTAATGTATGCTAGCAAAAAGTAGTCATTTTAAAATTTTGGGAAAATTTTAGAAGCATCAATGTATACTATGTTGATACTTCTATACCAATATAAAAACCGAAAGAGTTTGTATGAATGCGCTAAACTCTGTAACTACCAGGTGGGTTTGAAAAAATATTTGCATTTGATAGTTCAATTCATGAGAAAGTATAGGCCATTCAACATCACAATATTACTCTTAAAAGCCGAGGATACGTGCAGACGATGTCCCGGGCTGCAGCTGTAGTAGGCTTATATGACTGGGAGGGTTTTTGTTGTAAATTGTATTCATTTATATAATAAATTGTTCGAAATAATTCTGTCCTTGTCAGAGTCCAAATCATAAATTCTCTATGTAAAAAGGCTTTTTATAGACTTGATAAATATCCAACAATCGATTGTCAACAAATGAATCAGCATATGCAACCATATTATCTTTATTTTTATCACTTGACATCATTCTTATTGTATTGCTATGCTGGAATAATTTAGTATGCCGATATCATTTTATTGTGACGTCTTAATTGTTCGACTGGTTTGCAAAAAAGACCTATTAACAAAGTACTCTCACTGTGGTAAAAGTAATAGTAGAATAAGACAACCTTGACCTCGAGTACACAACTTAGTATTAATGTCGTCGAGTATCAATGTCAAGTTTATCTTGTAATATTTATATTGAAATGTATTATTTTTATACCGTGTATGTTCAATTAATTAATTATAGATCAAGTTCAGGCAGGTTAGAGAGCAGAGGTCTATCGATGAACATATACTTATTTTTTTTGTTGTATTGTCCAGCTTTATGTTACGAGCAAAAAATTTTAAAAATGTTTAAATGAAAATACATATACGTTTTTCAAAATTCTGTTTTACAAATTTTAGTAATAATAATAATTTATTTGGCAAGCCACCGCCTGTCGGAAGTAACATCAGATATGATAGTTGTGAAAGGCGTCCGTCCCTCTTCTGTAATAGCCCAGTACTAATAATCCCTCCAGATATCATTTTATTAGCCCAATATTTTCCAACACATTTGCAATAGTTCCAATTTCTGCCGTGACCTGGTTCATGGGTATATTGTCACATTGATATCCCCTGGAGAAGGTCACGGCAGCTATACAACATTACATCAAACTTCTCAAAGGGGCCTCTACGCGTTGGATCCAAATCCCCACGCACGCCTATCAAATGAGCGGGATATACCCGTGATATAAGATCTATAACATAATAATAATAATTTATTTCATACATAATAACAGCACATTATAACTATATAAATTATTCACATACGGTACTATAATAGTAATAATACAGCACAGCAATGGTCGGATGTCGAACATTGCGTCGTACGCTAGTTAATTATAAAATCTTTTATAATATTTAATCCAGTATGAGCTTTGAAAATTGCCTCCTATCCATAGAAATATGATATGTGCAGGGAACATCGGATGTATGGTGAATGGCGCTGGTCTGGCCATGGCCACAATGGACATCATCAAGCTGTATGGAGGCGATCCGGCCAATTTCTTGGACGTCGGTGGCGGTGCTTCAGCACAGGCAGTCGCGGTATGTCCACATATCTAGTTTAAATTATTCAACAAATAATCTAGCCGATATATCACTAGGACTTTCTTGAGCGTTCTTACACTTTCCTAAGGTTACGACAGATTAAATAGGAGTTTCAAATTCTGACAAGACTTTAACACCGAGGGTTGTGGGTTCGACGCTCGTGCCTGACAAATATTTGTGGGCATGAACATGTTTGTCTTGGTCTGGGTGTTGTCTGTGTATAACATGTATATATTTGTAAAAAAATATGAACTTTCATCAATTAATTAATATTTTGTTTGGGCTAGTCCCATAACGCTGTGTAATTCGTTCCGAAAGATTTATCTATGTTAGAGGGATGAATGAGAATGCATAGTGATACCCACCGTTATTTGTTTGTAAGCTTTATAAAAGGATTCCTAAACCAATTCCTATTTCTAAGCAACTCCATTAATTTTGATATATTCCTAACAAATCTAGTAAAGTATAAATATATATATTATATTTGAAGTGTGATGTATATTTATAATTTGCGTCACCGAAGACAAAAGTCACTGATAACAGTGCGTTCATTGAGGCGGTATAAAGTCCGCCCATCCCACAATCTAATTCAAGTAAATGAAGTAGTCATAACTACACGGAAATGATTATTTAATGTAACTGTCTTTTATCAGATTTGTACTTATAAATGTATATTAAACATATATTATTTTGTTATGTGTCACTTTTTTATGGTACTTCAATTTTTATGACATACCTTATTAACAGATGGACTTTACTCGCCATAGACGTACTGCAACAAAAAATGTGTGTTTTCTGAAATTGTGTTTTGTGAAATGAAAATAGAAACAAACTAATAAACAGCAAAAATACACTGGCAAAGGAATAAGTAAACCAAACAGCATTGCAATGTATTAATCTCATATGTATTAAAATATTGACAATCCCATGTACCAATAACATTTGATTAATTTCCACCAAAAAACTAAACAAAAATATGCTCCTTGCTTATACTGTTATATCTCAACTTCATATTATATTTCTTGAGTTACTTAAGCCATTCCCCGTGAATATCAATTGGATCATAATAAATTGAACAAACACTGAGTCGTGATAAGTGATCATGATGTAGTATTTGTCAGATATGTGTGATGTCTAAATGTGATGCGGTGAGAAAATCTTGCAAAGGTATAAAGATGCATGTTTACTTAATTGTATAACATAATATTAGTACTTTTTAAAAAAAATGTTACTGTGTAATTTTGCTATAAAACCAATAGTTTTACATTAAGTTCCCTAGTAGTAGACAGAAAACTCAAGTTATTACAATTTCGTATTATTTGGTTTACGTCTTTCTTCATAATCGACGCTAATTCTGACTTCTAGTTACAGAGCACCATACATAAAATTTCGTAGGTTTGTATAGAATTACGTGTTGATTTTGACGTTTGATATCTTTTAATGTTATTACTATAAATCATATAAGACACTCTATACCGACTTTCACGTATCGTACGTTTCACAGCCGATATTTTGTAATACTTAGCAATTAATTTAACAGAGGAATTATATATATTCTAGAATAGTATGTGATACGGTTAGATAAAAGAGTTTGTTTTAATTACGAGTGTTCTTTTATATGCTACGTTTTTAATATGCCACACGAGTTTTACAATACCTAGTTATATGAAGTTCATCTGAATTAACATTAAAGTGATTTAGCGATACATACGGTGTAATGTGTCACAAGTAATTGTGTTTTCCTTTGTAGATTGTCGTCTTGCTACTTTAAGAATATTTGGAAGAATAAATTAAAGATTCTAGGGAATTCAGTAAAAACTCAGATGCAATGTCGGTGAAAGAATTGGCACTTAAATTGAAATCTGTAATAATCATGCACATGGTACAATGTTTGCGCTGCCTCAGACAATAAAATAATTCAAATTATAAAAATGGTATCTTGTTGTTGTTGTAGAAACGAACAAACAGACAAGTTTTTGTCTAGTGCCATTATTAGGTATACAAATATGTGAATTATCAATATATATATATATATAGAACGAGCCGTATGCTTAATCATCTGTGTAATATAAAGAAAACATTACAAGTTCTAATTATTCTTTTTCATGTCACTGGCCCGTGCTACATAGTAATGCTAATATTTTCTATTTACAGGAAGCATTCAAAATCATTTTGTCAGACCCCAAAGTGTCCGCTATTATGGTGAATATTTTCGGCGGTATTATGAGGTGTGACGTGATCGCCGAGGGTATCATCAACGCTGCTAAGAACCTCAATATTCAAATCCCAGTCATAGTGCGACTTCAGGTAACACAATATCAGTTGAATTTGCGTTAGATAGATCAAATTAGTTTCAGTTATGCTATATCTGTATCTTCGGTGAAAAGTGATACAAATCGAGATACATCGCTTTTAATATATCACTATTTTCTAAATCTGCGTAAATAATGCTATTTTTCTATTCAGTCGTCATATTTCTAGCCCTTAAAATGACGTAGCTGAGTTTAGTTCGAAGTGATATAAGAAAAATTATTTGCTGAGATAATTATGAGATAATTTGTGTAAAAAATTCATATCGAGTTTATTGAAGTAGGTACATTCCAAATAGTATCAAAATCTTTAAAAAAATTAAATGATGCTAAATTCTGCCAATGTGTCTAGTGATACAAATTGTAGACATTCAATGAAAGAGCCTGAAAAGGCTCAAAAATTAAGTGCTCCTGTAATCGCTATCCATTAGACGGAGATGTAATATGAGTGTGAGATGAAGTATTAGCTTTGCTGTTCGATCAGTTTACCAGTTTTGAAGCAACTTTCGCATATACCGCCTGTGCTTCAGTGCAGATAATAAACGTCATTCTATGACGTAATTTTTCAATTTGTATTTATCAAGAACAATATAGTATAAATATTGTTTTAGAGAGATAGGGCATTAAGGCATCCCGACTGGGGAAGTACCTTCACCTCACAGAAAATAGTAGCCAAATAACAACTCCTTAAAGAGTTGTTGTAGTCCTGCAAGTGAGTGAGGTTAGCAGTAAGCTTTTAAAGAGTTGCTGTGTCAGCTTTCAATACTTCCTGAATTCCAAGCCTTTGAAGGCTACTGTATACTGTACATGCTTGTACATCAAATAACATGTATATCAATGTAGTCTTTTGTATATGTATTAAGCATATGATTTTATTATTGTATTACGAGGACTTCTCTTTTACTAAACTTAACCTTTTAGTTTGTTATCCTGAAGGAGCATTATTCGTTCTAATGTATGAAATACATTTCGAACAGCAAAAAAAAATTGTAGATTAAATTAGTATATAGGTAATGACTCTAGAGATATCTATCATACGGTATCAGAAAATGGCTTATTGGCGTCCATCGTTTTTAGCAAAACGGTGATATCATTAAGTGATTTTGCACAAGACTGAGCATCCGTAAAATATTTTTTTTTTAATCGGGGGTCAAAAGTTGTTAATATTGCCAGAAGATGCACTTTTAAAGCGTCTATTAATTTCCATCAGTATTTTTGCTTTGAATTCTGCTCCTAAGTTAGAAACTTCAGAAGTGCTTCCTGTATGGGCAGATTCAATCGATTTAGTCATGCAGAAAATAATTGGTATGATTATGCTACTTGTTACATAATCTTGACCCGAGATTTCTGTCCACCCGAGTCACATATTATAAAAAACGTCTAAATACTTGATTTTACTGGCGGAGCCATTTTAAAGACAAAATCTATCTAAAAATATTAAGCTCTTACAAAACAAAACACTCCGAAGTCAATACTATCAATGAACAATAATGTATCCTACAATGCGTTTTATAAAAACAAATTTTAATAGTACCTGCATATCATTTCATATTTCATTCTCATGCGTAACTCGAGACTACATATTTCAACAAATAGGTCATTGGTGTTGGTAATCCTTTGTGTTTTTTGTACCTGCTAAAATGTGAGGTTGTCAAAGATCATAATATAAATACAGTTTAGTTTGGATTGTTTTGGTTTTTTAACGATGCGATTTTTTCATACGATCTTCCAAGCATACGATTCGATCTGAGCGAAGATCGCATCTTATCGAATCGATTAAAAAAATCGGCAGATCGTATTACCGTGTATCGATCTTCTAAAAAATCGATTCAGATCGGGCATCCCTAGCCGTGAAGTCAGATTTGCCATTACACTTCCTTCTAACAATCATTGTCTATGAATTTTACCAATTAAAACTCGTTCAACTATCGTGCAACAATTGTACTGAATTTACGAAATTTTAAATTGGATTTGATCGAAATATGATTTTTAAGATGTATCACTTTTCCCCGAAGGTACAGATGTTATCTACTTGCTATATCCTTCATAATAAGTTATCCTAAGCTAACCTGGTACAAATATTGATGTATGTATGTATGTAGAAAAGATATTGGATTGCAAAATAATGACTATGACAAAAAATACTTGTGTGACAAAGCAAAGTGAGGAAATTCATGGGGTTCGAAGCATGTTTATTTAATAATGATATATATGATTTTGATTACATTTCAGGGTACTAAAGTGAACGAGGCGCGAAAGCTGATCGCCGACTCCGGTTTACGTATCGTGCCACGTGATGACCTCGACGAGGCCGCGCAGCTCGTCGTCCAGTTGTCAGAGATCGTGACGCTCGCCAGGAAGGCTGGAGTCGAGGTCAAATTTGACATCCCTAGATACATGATCGAACAGTAAAACCAGTATTAACGTCATGTTCATTACGTGTATTAATTGATAAGAAGCGTAACTCCTCATAAATATCGTCCTACATGCACACAGTAACGTAATTCACATTTTTTATCACCTCAAACACTAGTGATATAAGCAGTAGAATAACTTTCAAAGTAATCACACTCATTCAGACCTGTGTTGCTACAAGATTCTAAGCAAATTTCCCAGAATTTCGGTTGGTCGAGACAACTGGGCACGTTTTATAATTTGTAAATGGACGCTACGTCCCGCCCATTGTCCTCGATCTTAAAGAGGAGTGGTTGTGTCAAAAAGGTAAAGGTATTAACCTACGGCTTAAATTTCTCCACTCAATGTTGTATTCAATGTCCTTTCCAACCCGCCCCGCCTGCCGTGTCTGATATTTCATGGGTGCATTTTTAATTGAAGTTACGCTTCTTCACAGTTATATATGTGTATTTGCCGTCACCAGTAATAATCGATTATCATAGTCACATTTTTCGAATAACTTATTCAATCTATTGTAATTCTCACTACGTTACTTTCTGTATTGATATATGCGATTGCTACTCGTATTTTCGATGTTAACTTTATTATTATTGTTAAGGAAGTAGCGATTTTATAAGTATTGCTTTCATTTGTAGAGTTGTAGATAGTTTCATAAAGATGTTTTATTTTTTTTTCTTTTACACTTTTTATGACAATGTTTTGACGATCCTATATATTGTACATTTGTATGTTCTGACACAACTGTCATAAATGGAGATGCGTTGTAACGTTACGGGTTGTATAACAACAATTAGTTAAGAATAATTTTGATTCATTGTTCTATTTATTTATTGATATTAGGAGCATTGTTGTAGATTAAGTGGTCGTTGATTGTTGAGTAGTTAGTTCAAAACAATTTTTAGGAATCACATCGACCTGTCGCAAATGGTAAATTACTTTCGATAGATCAACCATAATGAAACTGCATTATGCGCACCTGTTTCAAGGTAACACATTATTAATAGTGACTTTTTGACTGTTGAAAAGATGGTAATTGAACAGTTGTCAGGTCGATTTGAGCGCCGATAAATATATTGCGAGACGTATATATAGTGCAGCAAATTTAACGACGAGTTGGTGATCGATCACCATTATGCACATCTGCAAATTTTGGTTGCAAACATTATCGTGAGGAGTGACCGCAGTAGCCTGGGATGAGATTCAGTTTAACGCCGAGTTTCACTGCTGTACGACACATCCAGATACTGAACTGGATACTCAGCTCAGCACTGCGGATAATGCATATCCAGATGTTCACATCTGGAGTTACTATTGGGTACTTTGTATGAATATCGAATATAAAAGTTATGTACAGGTTACCATAATTTTATTGTTCTGAGATATTATTTATATTTTTAAAAGGGAGGAGTCCCCCTGAAACGTGTATCAGCGCAATAATTGTGTATATTCTACTTTACGAACTATTCATTTGTAAATAGCATCTTTTATGTTCCTAATTGGAATACACTTTAGTGAATTCGGTCGAAAAGTACAATGTTGTCTTAACACCATTTAATCCAATGTATTAGTATAATTTTATTTATTGGCTTGTAAAATTACCGCAATAAAGCTAATTTAGATCTGTGCAGTAGTTTTTATATCCATCCATTTTAGTTGGAAGTAGATTAGTGAAGTTTCAATAGTGGTGTCGAATTTACAGTTATGTAACAATTTTTGAACCTATTTCTTCTTGAAACCAGACCTTTCTTAGGTTAGGTCACAAGTCTTTTGAAATATAGTTTCTTGAACGTGCTTCCTCACGATGTTTTCCTTCACCGCCGAGCAAGTGGTAATTGCAATTTGAACTTATTTATGTACATAAATATATCACACATTGTATTCATGTGTAATAATCACACCGATTGTCGATCTGCTAACATACTTGTGCGCAATAAATTCATAATTTGTCACACTACTATATTATCTATGAATGCTTCATAGACTCGCACGTTTCCGTATAGTTGCAAGATACAATAACCCGTTGCACGGCTCTCGAGCTTCATTTGAAAAGCGATGTCTTTTAGGTTACTATTATTACTATCCTGCAATGCAAAGGGAAGGAAGTCATATTTGTAAGCCTTACGCCGACTAAAGATATTACCTAGTATTAAACTAAATATTAAATTCGTGGTGAATTCCAAGGTGGCTATAGCATTCCTCTGGAGAATAGGGTTTGATCAGCGCCCGCCAATAATGCGTTTACTATTATTTATTGGCTGTTAATCTTTTAATGTATACACTGCCGGGCTGTAGTGATGGAAAGTCAAGGTGAGATTTTGGCCGTCAGTCTGGTATCTTAGTAGCGCGCTTTTGTCCTTGGCTCTGTTCGTTCATCGACTTCTCATTTTTTTACCACTTCGCGCATCATGATAAAAAGAAAACGGAAAAATGGTTCCACAGCGGCCACACCCTCCACAATGTATGTGAACTTTTGCAACATCAGAGGTTTGCACTCGAACGTCAACACGGTCCATCATTACCTGGAAACCGCGCGACCGACAATTCTTTTCCTCACGGGGACACAAATATCCTCACCGGCCGACACTTCTTACTTGCATTACCCCGGATGCAAACTGGACCACGTATTTGTGCGTCATGCCGGGGTATGCTTGTTCGTTCGGGAGGATATTTGTTGGCGCCGATTGCATAATCTTGAAGACAGGGACATGTCAATATTGTGGGTACGTGTGGATCATGGTGACCACACCCAGATCTACTGTCTTTACAGGTCTCAGAGTGGTGATACAGGCACAGCTCGGTTATTCGAGCACCTGCGAAGGGCGAAGAGACAGACAGAGTCATCGAACAGTATCCCTCCGCGGAGTTGGTGATTTTGGGAGACTTCAATGCCCACCATGCTGAGTGCTTTGGCTCTCGGTGCACTGACTACGCGGGGAGATCTGCTCAGGAATTTGCTCTGGCCTCCAGGATCACTGCCTCATCCGGATCCAAGTGCCTTGCACCAGACGCGACCCACCTCGGACTGCCGGATGTCGATCGCGTATGGCACTATAAGTCGGCAGACTGGGATGGATTGCGTGAATTCTACGCATCGTACCCGTGGAGTCAGCTGTGCTTCGAATCAGACGGCGTTGATTCCTGTGCACCCGTAGTGGCTGCGGCGATATTGAATGGCATGGAATGCTTCATTCCCAATCGCCTTATAGCTACATACTGCGGGAGCTAAATAGCGGCCGTGGTTTAATCGACATTGTAAGGAAGCCAATTTTTTCTCAAGCAGTCTGCTTGCAATGCTTGAACCACGGCGCGCGCTAATGGGGATCCTAGTGTCTCTGTTTTGAAGCGTAAACTGAATGATGCCTCGAGGTCCAGTAACAGGGTGGTTGCTAGAGCAAAATTCGATTTGATCGGCAGAGTTGTCGAGTGGCTTGTAGCTTTCCCTCTGGAAGTTGCGTTTTCTGGTCGCTCCCTAAAGCTGCCGAGGGAAACCACTGCAAAACCCGGATTCTTCAAGAAATGAAGAAGTTTTTAGAGGGTCGGCAACTCATGAGTGACACCCCTGCTGTTAGAAATGTCCATAGGCTACCGTGACTGTTTACCATCTAGCCATATGCTTGATTTCCACCTTAGATAGATAGAATACACTTTATTTGCATAACACAGAATTTAAGGAAATACATTCAAAAGATTCTTACAATTACAGAAATGTACTATGCAACAAGGCGGCCTTATTGCTAAAAGCAATCTTTTCAAGGCAACCTTAAGGTAACGAAACAGATTACAAGAAAAAGGTAGGGCTAGTCCGGAAGGAAATGAATAATTAAATATAACTGATACTAATTTAAACTTATTGATATTAGTTACAGGGATACAAATATAAACATATCATTACATACACTGTACATAAATACACAAACATGTATATTTTTCAAAATGTATATGTTTCAAATGTCAGTTCTAACTAGTTGAAATCAGAGAGAAAGAAGATGATTTTTTACTAGTTTTTAGAAAATGGCAATAGAATTTGCTGTTCCGATAACCACTGGTAAATTATTCCACTGCCTAATAACTTCGACGGTGAAGGATTGATCGAAGAATTTAGAGGAATGAGAGGGAAAGGACAGAGTAAGTTTTCACAAGGACGAAGTTGCAAGTTGTGGGAGGAGGAGCAAAACTTGAACCAAAGTTTAAGATAAGGTGGCGCTCTAGGGTTGAAGAGTATGAAATAGAGAAAGGAAAGAATATGTAAATTTCTACGTTGGCGAATAAATAGCCATTTAAGTTGTTCGCGGTATTAAGTTACGTGGTCATATTTACGGAGACCGAATATGAACCTAATACATAGATTCTGAAGTCTTTTAATTTATTCAGTAGATCCACATTAAGGTCAGGATAAGAAACATCAGCATAGTCAAGGATAGGAAAAAGAAGGGATTGTGCAAGAACTACTTCAGTGGCAGTGGGAAAAAAAATCTAATACGTCGGAGAGACGCCGACGCACGCAGCAAACATTTTCCTGCTAAGATCTGCAACCTGCGGCGTCCGAGATAAAGTGGAATCGAAAATAATACCTAGATTTTTTACCGTTTCACTAAATGGAATGCAGGTACCATCAAACACAACCAAAGGGATTTGAGAAACATCAAGCATGGAAATAAACATTGGACTGCCTAAAATAATGCATTGGAATTTACTTGCATTTACTTTCAATCCGAAGCGTTTCCTACATGTCGAAATCCGGTTTAAATCAACATTCGTTTGATTAATGGCCTGTGCGATGTTAGTAAGCGAGGCTTGAGAATAAATTTGTAAATCATCTGCATAAAGGTGGTAGGATGAAGTGATATTGTGAGTTATTGAATTAATGAAAAGAGACATTAACAGCGGAGACAGCAGGCTCCCTGCGGCACTCCGGCAGTTGTGTCACACCAGGTGGAATTGGAGTGATCAATTTTGACACATTGCCGTCGCCCGTACAGGTAATTACGAAACCAACTAATCACCGTAGGAGATATGTTAAGAGAAGAGAGTACTCCTAGTAAAAAAAAAAAACGATAGCTCCACAGTGTGATACAGACAATAGGCATGCACGGTGTCTTAGATATACGAAACTTAACTCGCTATGAGAGAAAGAAAATGTGTGTCCGCACCTCTCTCTTACCCCTATAGTGATATACCAAAAGTAACTCTCTCTCTCTCTTCACTAACTTATATCTCCCAGTCAACTTCCGTTCGCCTCGCCCGATCACACTTTTCGTAACGTCCTCGTCACCCATTCACCAGCTTACTCCCAAGTCAAGCGTGCGTAAAGAAATTATACTTCAAAAAAATAGGAGCTATCCGAGTATTTGCGTGTGTTGCCAAATTCTTGTCCAGCAGATGCATAAAATCCGTTGCAGACAGTAGCTGCTTCGATAGTATGTACGTGGCGTTCCGCTAGACTAGCATATTGCCCTCGACGTTATTTCGATACGTATTAAAGATATCTTGTCGATCACGTCCATTGCTGTGCGGACTATAGCGCCGGGTACACTTATCATACAGACCGTGCATCCATCCTTGACTGAGGATGTGGTTACTCTTGGTTCAAATTAACCTTATCGAGAGTAAAGTCTACTACACTGTTACCCCTTTTCGTACTAATTTATTTTTTGGGCGTCGTCGTTTTTCATTATACAACGTTGGGAGGCATCCAAGCAAGCATAGGGCCCACCTGATGATAAAGCAGTTACCGTAGTCTATTAACGCTTGTAATATATTAAGTATCACTCGCGCGATGCCTCCTCTGCTGCTTACACAGCAATTCCTTTAGGAGTTTACTTGTGACCTCACTCACACGCAGGAACACAACAACCCTCTAGGTAGTCGTTATTTGGCAGCTGTTTTCCTTGAGGTGGAAGTACTTCCCCAGACGAGCTGCTTTGATGCGCCTTACCTCTTGCTCTCGTATGCCAGAAGCGTGGTCGTTCACGACCTCTGCCAATCGATCAGATTGCAATTCTGGCCCAAAATCGCACCGATGTGCGGATTAGGTAGGGACGCGCACTAATCCGCCCCGGTCGGCGCGAATATAGACACTTGCTGCGGTGGGCGCCGCCACCCACCACGCAGTGCCAACTCCGGCGGGTCGAGGTGAGCTGGATGCTGCATAGGCACGTGGAATGTGAAAGCTGGATTGAATGATAAGATGAAGAAGCTGATGGACGTAATGAATGAGATACGCTTAAATACGTAGTGTGTAACAGAGACTGAGCGCAAGGGGAGCGACCGACACGTCACTGATGATATACCCGGTGAATGACTGCCCTAGACCGGTAGACCGAGACTATCATAATACTGCCGGTGTAGGTGGCGTACTCTCCTCCCGTTAGTGTGGTGGTGTGAGAGATTACAGGTTTTTGTTTTTGTTGAAAGATATTTTGTATTTATTATACAATACAATACACAATACAATATTCTTTATTGCACCGCACAAAACAGTAAAATACATGAAATTAACTTATAAATAATGTACAAAAGGCGGTCTTATCGCATAGCAATCTCTTCCAGACAACCTTAGGGTAGAAGAACACAAAAGAAAAATTCAGGCAGATAGATGGCGCAGTATAAAGTAGAAAACAAAGACGATTACTTGTTAATAATCAAAACAATAATGACGATAGATACTTATATATTGACTTATATATGACGAGCTCGGTGGCTCAGTCGTAAAAGACGCGACTTTGACACCAACGCTCGTGGATTCGATTCCCACACAAGACAAACATTTGTGTGCATGAACATGTCTGTTTGTCTTGGTCTGGGTGTTTTCTATGTATAATAAGTATGTATTTACAAAAAAATATGTATTTACGTATGTTTATCAGTTGTCTAGTACCCATAACACAAGCTTCGCTTACATTGGGGCTAGGTGGCGCTGTGTAATTTGTCCGACAATATTTATTTATTTATATTAATTCACTTAACAAAGTTATACAGCAGTGACAACTAGATTAACAAAAGAACGAAATTAAAACAGGATGAAGGAAAGATAGTGTGCACTAACTCGATCTTCAAAACTTTATATACTTTCTGCATTTCGAATTGTTAATGGCAGAGCATTCCAGAGCTGCATAGCTCGCACCGAAAAAGATTTGTGTGTGATGGCGTTTTAAGACGGAAGGCAAGAGCGTTGCGAATAGTACGTCCCTGTGTTCCACTGTGGAAAGAGAAACGTTCCTTCAAATATACAGGAGAAGAGGGACTAACAAGAATAGAGTAAAGGAGAAACAGGATATGTAGATTACGGCGAAGTCGAATGGGAAGCCACTTGAGACGAGAGCGAAATTCAGAGACATGGTCATATTTGCGGAGTCCAAATATGAACCGAATACAAAGATTTTGAAGACGCTCAAGCTTATCTAATTGCTGTTCGGTAATATTAATATAACAGGAGTCAGCGTAATCGAGAATGGGAAGGAGCAAGAATTGTGCGAGCGTAATTTTAGTATAAATTGGAAGAAAATTTTGCAGTCTTCTGAGGGAACTAACAGAAGCAAACAGCTTCCTACTAACACTTGCTATTTGAGGTGACCAAGATAAAGTTTTATCAAATATGACCCCAAGATTTTTTACAGAATCCATAAAAGGTATAACGGTACCATTAAAGTTTACTGACTGCAAATTAGACCAGTCAAGTTTAGTAATTTGGCGAGGACTTCCGATTACGATCGCCTGCGACTTGGTTGGATTTACAACGAGACCGTGAGAATTGCTCCATTCCAGTATACGAGAAAGATCATCGTTAACTGTAGAAATGACGTCTGAAATTGATGTAAATGAACCATGCGTATAAATTTGTAAGCCGTCTGCATACAGATGGTAGGAGGAGCGAAGGTTGGAAGTGATGGGGTTAATAAATAACGCGAATAATAGTGGAGATAAGACGCCCCCTTGCGGAACTCCAGCCGTTAGCGCACTCCAAGAGGAGTATGAATCGTCAATACGCACACGCTGCCGACGCCCGAACAGGTACGATCGAAACCACTCAATTACTGTTGGAGATATGTTGAGAGAACGCAGCTGCATCAGCAGTATATCAAAATCAACAGTGTTAAAAGCATTGCTGAAATCAAGAAGAACCAAAACCGTTAGATGCGAATGATCCATGGCAAATTGTAAAGGATTAAAGATATTGTTATTGTGAAGGAAAGTACTTAGTCGTTGTTGAATTAAGCGTTCAAGGACTTTAGAAAGAAATAGGAGGATGGAAATGGGTCGATAGTCAGAGAATGAACGCGGATGGGAATTTTTAGGTAGAGGAATAACAAAGGCATTTTTCCACGCAGATGGAAAAATGCCGGAGGCTATGGAATTGTTAAGAATGGAAGTGACAGTAGGAAGAATAATGTTAAGGATGGGTAAGATCATAGAACGACTAATGCCGTCATCCCCCACAGCACTCGAAGCCACAGAGCGTATGTTCTTTTCAACATCACAATCAGTAAATTGATTAAAGATAAATGGCGGAAAATCAGGAGTTGGGATTATTATCTAGGTGTTAAAATAAGAAGAGGCATGCTCCGTTGGTTCGGACATGTAGAAAGAATGCAAGATGAAAGAATGACTAAGCAGATATACTCGTACAATGCAAAAGTGGAAGGATGTAGGAGCCGGGGAAGGCCAAGACTTACCTACCATGACCAAATTGGTCGTGTTCTATCAGAAGGTGATGTCAGGAGCCCTAGAAACCGGCGAGCGTGCATGAGAAGAGCAATGAATGTTAAAGAAGCGAATGAGATATGTAAGGATCGAGTCACTGGCACTCGGTTCTCCCTGCCTACCCCGCAAGGGATTTGGCGTGAAGTTATAGATAGATAAATAATAAACACAGAATGTCTTAATAAAATATAAACATGGTTCTACAGTGCTAGTTATGAGCGTTTTTCTGAAATTGGTCTTAAATTCAGCGTTGTTAATAAAAACAAAATGAGAGCTCGATAAGCCCTCTTAACCTTCGATGTTAGGTTTTTTTTAGAAACATCCAGAGACGAAGAAAAAAAAGTATAGTTTTATTATCAATCCACCAGAACGGGATTTTAATGTTGTAGTTCTGCCTTACTGAGACTGTGAACTTTCTGCGATATAATGGTTCTACTTTTTAATTATTATGGATATAAAATGTATGCCTAAAGATGGTTCTGATTTACACTATTCTGCGTTTTGGGTGTATGGTTAAGTACGGGCCAAAATAATTTTCATAAACTTGATTCAAGTCCCTTCAGCCGTGTTCGTGTGAAGTAACAAACATACATACATCTCCACACTTTATAATACAATAATATTAGCAGATGTTATTTTGTTATTTAATTGTTATTATAATGTTTTTATTTCTGACATGCGCTGTTAAGCATAATAATATTACAACATAAAAATTTCTGCTATAAGGAGTGGACTCGAGTGTTACCTTAATGTTGTAATAAAGAGAAGTTTATATACCTAAACGTTTGAGACAGGAACGATTGAGAACATAGCGTGGCAGGCTATAGCATGCCCAGAGTCCCAGAACCTTTGGCTATACCGGGGTCAGCGGCGTGTACAGCTGGTGTGTTTGTCGAAACTGTACAGAGTTTGTGTACATATCGTAGTTTAGAGAGTCAAATGCATGCATTTTAAGACTCTTCGACATGTCCTAGGTCGTGTTCCGCAAAGTATCTGCCGCAGAAAAGTTGCCAGTGTAAAACTCTAAATTTAAACATATTTATGATTTAGGCGCCCACATCATATTTCGTCGTCGGTGGTCATAATTCATGTAAAGGTGGACGCAAGTGAATACAGTGTTTTAGTATTAGTATTCACGTGGCGCTCGGTTCTCTCTGCCTACTCCGCAAGGGATTTGGCGTAAAGTTGTAGTAGTAAAAGTTGTAACTACGTTGGCATCCTATTAATGTGTAGAGTTAGTCGGCAGGAGACCGCGATGAAATATGTGTGATGCTAACGTCCCATGACAGCGGTGAAAGCTATGCATATTGTATTTCAAGTTACTAACAACTGTAATTATTAAATAGGTGGCAATAACTTACAAAAATAGTGGCGGTCGCGGTGGAAAAGGAAGAAACATCTGCTCAAGACGGAAGAAAAGAAAGTGATAGATCCAGTTAAAAGTCAACGCAGATAGTGGCAAATTGTTCCGAGTATTTTCACACACCTAATGTATTAGTTTTGCGATGTAATTCCGTGTTTTCTGAGTGAGTACTAAAAATATCTGATTATTATACCAATGATGATCAATACTGGAGCCCAAACAATTTAAATAAGTCTGACTAAAAACATATGCATGGGCCACCTGTTACTGTATCATGTTAACGCTTTTAATACAAGAATCGCCCAGTGTTGACAGACTCGCTGCTAACTAACAAATTCTAAGGAGCTTACTGAGATCCTGACTCACTCTTAGGAATACACCTCCAACAAGTTCGATCTAATTTGATGCGTTCTACCTCTCTTCGGTAATGCAGCCGTCTTTGCAGGAACTAATATCAATATGGGGCTGTATCCATCAATAAATTGCCGCATTTGGATAGGAGTCAAGGAGCAAGGTATGTTGTTAGCGTGCCCTCTAATCCCAAAAAAAAATTAAATGTTGACAAATACCTATTTTAATAAACCACAGTAGAAGTGCAAGGGTTTGCTTCCACCACACACACACAGTGAATCGCCTAATTAAAGGTAGGTGGACAAAAATATTTTACCTTATGATCTGATTGTTCATATTGAATATAATTTAATTGTTTTAATTAATAATTAATGCATTTTTGTAATAAAAAACGAAACCAACATGTTTGTACAAATGATACATAATAAATTTTGTAATAAAATTTACACGTTTACACGAAAGTTCAATTTATAAATATTGCTCAATTTATAAATTGCACTTTCGTGTAGATGTTTAAATTTTAATACAAAATTTATTCAACATTGTCATTATATGACTCATTGTCAATCTCATAATCAGACGAAAATGAATCAACAGTCAAACAGTTTGTCACACAGATCACCTCTTGCTGACATGATGATATTGAAGGCGGGCAATTAAACTTTAAAACTAACATCCAAAACAGGGGTACAATATTCTACTCTAAAATTTTTGTTACATGCTATTGAAATAGCAGTAAAATTGCAAGTATTTTTTTACGTATCATGTCACTTCAATTACTTACGACTTCACTCTCGTAAAGATGTCCTTTATTAATGCAAAATATGGCTTTTACGGGGTAGCTACTAGATTCTTTAAACTGGCTATTGCCCATCTATCTTTTATTAGACGATTCACTGTAAGACGGTTCTGAAGCCGCCGGCCGTCGGCGATGGTTAATATCGATTATAGCAATATACTTACTTACTTCTTCGCCTAGTGCTGACGCGCTGCGGACAATACTATTTATACCGACAGCCAGCGCTGAGTTGAAACCGGGACCATGGAAGCGTGCCTTCAGCTGCCTTATATCAACCAAACTTATTAGCAGGTATATAGGTACTATAAATCGAGATTAAATTAGATTCGAGTTAGATCGATTTGTGAATAGAATACTGCCGTATACATTAAAGTGCCACCTGTACCTGGTGAACCGTCTATCTATATTATCTGGCAAGGCTCTGGTGAAAAGTGAGTACAGCGATAAGAGTAAAGGCACTTTGATTGACGGCCTTTCAAACATGGCCGATTGATAAGTGTCACACTAGTAGACATTATGCGGATCCGCCGCTTACGGTGCCGTACGCATGTTTGTATACTTGCGCACGCGTTCCATTCCTTACACATGCGTTAGCATACTTACGCAGTCATAAGCAGCCATACGGCGCCCATATGCAGACGAATAGCCCCAAGTAGCATGGAAACATCTCATACTGTTGTTGCCTCTTGATTGCCGTAGTCGACCGTCGATGTCTGGCGACAACCGATCGCTTTCTGCCACCGAAGCGCGTTTATCACGTTGATGTTAAAGGATGCGTCCGGCGTTCCACCGTGAATGAAGTAATTTATGTTTGATATAAAATGAGACCCAATGACCTCAGTCATTAAATACTGATATCACAGCACATGCGAGGGCACAATCACGACAGATTGCAAAACACAATTGTTCTCCTCTCTTTAAATAGACAACTATAGTCCAGTAGAACCGAGTGGTTAGTACTTGTTTGAAAATAACAATTCAACAAATAGATCGCCCTTTTGTTTTGAAAAAGGTGTAATGTAGAATTTGGTTGAAAAGTACATTTTTAAAACATACTGCTCATTTGCTTTGTATCTAAACCCTAACAATTAACCGCTCTGTCTCGCCAAACCATAGATTTATAAGATTTTTACTATTTATCTAAAACGAAATTCGTTATTCATTTACATTGACGTTTATTGTATAGATAACACATTTGTATTTCGTTAATAGCTTTTAATAAAACTGTACATGATTATATAATTTTGTTTTATCTTTATTACAATATAGACTTAGGGAAATATAACGGTCATGGCTCATTCTGAAATATGAATGAAAACATTGTCTACATATGATAACTATACTGAACTAATAGTAAAAAATATTACTAATTTGTTCAAATTAAACATTGCACTGAAAGGAGCATGAGTACGTGTAACAAGAATTAAGGACATTATATCTTATTATTATATACTGTACACTATATAACTTCCTTGCTCGGAGTCGAAATTCCTAAAGCCTCTTCATAGCCGATCTTTGTCTCATGCTTATCTGAAATAGAGATATGTTTGTTTATTCCTAAAATAGTTATTAATACTCACTAGTAGGTTAACTTGATCGACCCTCGCTCATCTCATTAGTCGGATACAGGTTCACATCCTAACCAAGGGTTTAGAATGTACTCAGTCGCGATATTATACTGCGAAGTACAGGAATCACTATTTTCATAAATTTGTTCAATACTTTACATCGGTATATAACAGTAAAAAATATAAAACTAAAATAAAAAGCAACCCGCATGGGCTATTTTAACGCCCGCTATTTGGCGAGCTTGATGTGACGTCATTGCCTTTGTCAGTGTTCTGCGGTAAATTTGTAGTGTTTTCTGTTTTCGACTAAATACTCGTACATCATATGAAACAATCAATGGAATAATCCAATTTTCATTGTCATTTCTTGTCGTAGAATTTACTTCACATCCATGTGACCTTTTCAAATATTACCCACTGTTCCTTGGACTTTTCAAAAAAATATTTCTTTCTCATAATGAAATTATAATTTTAAAATATCTATAAAGTAACAATATTTCCGCATTTGATTCAACCTGACCTGAGTGAGAAATTGTTGCTTGCATAAAGACCACTTGCTTTTAGTTGAGACGAGACGCCCGAGAAAATGTCTTATCTACGACGAGATTTCTCTTAGCAATGATGCTATGATGTAGCTAATATATAACCAAAAATAATATGTGTAATATTTTTAATCGTGAGGTAATGGATTATTTATTATAGTAATAATTGAATTGTGCTTACATAAATTTACTATCGTATTTATTATATTCCCTCTTACTACGGGATATTATTTTGTGAAATATTAATTACAGAATTTCACTCAGTTATTTGTACCAAGAAATTGCTGGTATCTGAAAGCTTTTAAACTAAATCAAATACCAGGAATAAGAAATATAGTTGTATCAACATTCAATCGCAATCAAGGAACAATGAGGAACTAACATTCAACATTATCTGACCCAGTATAAGTCGAGCATATCACAGACCCATTAGGGATAGTAACATAACATATCCCAAACTCGTATACAAAATATAAGCAATAAATCAAAAAAGGCGGGAAAGCGACAGTAATCTGTGACGGAATTTATTGTAACATACGTGTTTGTGTGCAACCTGTCACACAAAAAACAGGCGATATCCGGCGCGGTGCAATTGTGAGATTCAGCTTAGGATGGGTAAAGATTATCACGGTTTACTTTTAATTGCGCCTTATACTGCTTTGCGTTATCCTGTTTACTAATCTATTAGGAATGGTGGGCGCCGCTACCTAAGCCTAAGGATTTAGCGAAGATACTGGTTTTCACATAGAGCGACTGCCGTCAGACCTCCATAACCCAGGGGGAAAACCAGACCTTTAGGTTAGGTCACGTGCCTTCGCCGCCGAGCAAGTTATAATAAAAAGTGTGTATATAAATCCGAAAACACAAATTTAGTGGTAATACCATAATTCGAACTGGGGACCAGTTATACAATAGGGCAGTTCTTTCTTTCTTTTATCCGCTGGGCTATCACTGCTCTCTTTTAATTGTCTTATAAGTTATTATTCATGTACATTCATACCTTATATATATTAATATGCATGCACATACCTTTCTTAGTAGATTTCTTTTTCTTGGGCTCCTTATCCTTAGTCTCTTTCTTCGACTTGTTACGTTTCTCAGTCTTACTGCTCTTCACGTGATTGTCTAAGGTTGCACCTTTATCCTCGCTGACGACAGCGTTCGTCTCATTGCTTTTGTTTAAATCTTCTATGAGCAAATTGCCTGTATTATTTTTATCATCCGATAACATTAAATCTAAGTCTTTATTATGTTTAGTCTTCTTTTCTTTCTTTCTCTTAGATTTCTCAGTGTTCTTCTCCGAGGATTTATTTTTCTTAGATTCTTTAGTCTTTCTATTTAATAGACCGCCTTCGGGCGATGGATACTGGTGAATTCTGGACGTTAGCAGTTCCTCTTCGCGCAGAGGTCTGAAACAAATTAATATTCTTATAAGTACATTTATAGTCTTATAAAAACGTGCATGAACAATGTTACTTTTAATTCGTGTAAGGCATCTGGTCTGAAGTGAATATTCGTACTGAATAAATAATATGCATAGTTTACCAAATATAAGTACCGCCAGATGTAAGTTTTAACTGTTTTGTTTTCATCCTGGTAATCCTGATAATAAACAAGTATACAACCCGATGCTAAGCAGTCATGTAAGGCATTTTTTACCACTAAAGTATATAGTATATATACCATACATACGACCTGCCAAAAGGTAAACCATTAATGTGGCTATGGATGTTTTTTTTTATACTACGTCGGGAGGCATACAAGCATACGGCCCATCTGATGTAAAGCGGGTACCGTAGCCTATTAACGCTTACGATATATTAAGTATCACTCGCGCGATGTCTCCTCTACTGCTTACACGAATGATAAATGTCGCTACGAGGCATCACTCGCACGTGCCAATCAAAAATCTCTTCACTACTTTTTTGACGAACCCCATTCTGTAGACTCTAGGGAAAGTCCCGAGTACTCTCCACTTTCCACAACTTAAACATTCGCAGAAGAAAAGGCGGCGGCGGCGATCGCATCCACGGGTAATTCGCTCCTCGCCTTCTTCACTAGACGACAGATACTGTTCAGTAAACGCTGCATACTAACAGGTCAAGGTCAAGGTCGAGGGCGCGGTGCGGGTCGTCGCCGAGGGGCGGTGGCTCGTCGTCGGAGGCCGCCGCGCCCTCGGGCAGCTCGCCGCCCGCCTGCACCGCCGGCCGACTGGTACTCTCTAAAGCTTCTGAAAAATAATTAATTGATTTAATGATTTCAAAGTTCCTTACTCAAATTGTAAATGAGAAATCTTCATGGTGCGACTATGTCCATCTCTGCGTCTGTCTGTCACAGTGGTATATTTATATATACATAATATATGGTCCAATATTAATGCTTTCAATTATACTTTTGGAGGATGATGATTTGGAGAATGTTGTAAAGGTTAAAAATAGTTTAAAGCGTGACTACTAGTTTAAGTGGGATATTATAGTTATGAAAGGACTCTACATGCTTGCACATTCCAAAATAAGTTTTCTTTTTTTATAACATTTTAATGATGAACAGTATAAAAAGCGTTCCCCTCTTTTTACCCCCTTGGTGCGCGAGTACAATTCGCACTAGACCACTTTTCAGAGTTCCACATTCAAATGGTGCCAATGTGATCATATTCTAAGCCTCTGCAGTACGCCTGTCCGTCTATCTATCACCTGTCTGTATCTAATGAACAGTAACAGTAACTAACAGTTGGGTAGTTAAATTGTCAGGAGAATCATGTTACTGTTGGCAACTAATCAGTTTCAATGAAGGGACTTTGAAATTATTTCAATGAGAGAATCTATTCTTTTCGTACCAGCTATTTATTAACAATAGGCCATCGGACAACATTTCAAAAAGTGATTCAAATTAACTACAATGGATATTCATCACTATACAATATCATTTCAAATAAATAGACATTTAAATCACCCAAAACTATGTCAAAATATTATTTTTGTAAAAGTGCCGCGGTAAAAACACATGTCATTTGTATGTAATCAAATTACAAGTCGTAAAAACTATTATTTTATTCCTGGTATTGAAGCTATTTGAAAGTTTGTACCACTTTACTATCTTGCTTGTAACTAATTACTTCTTTTGTTTCTTATTAGTCAATCGATTTCATTAACATATTTTACAGTCACGCGTTCCGGGTTTCAAAGCGCTATATATACGTGGCATTGTTAAATAAAAACTTTAAACATAGTTTTGGGTCATACATAGGGTTGGGTAGGTTTACTTTTATGTTTAATTTGGATCACTTTTTGAAATGTTGCCTGATCTCCCACTACGTTAACATGTGTATGTAAAAGCGAGCCACAGTGTAAAAGTGATTATTTTCTTACCATCGCTGTCCGATTCTGTGGAATGTTGAACTTTTTTGCTCTTTCGTTTCTTGGACGGCCGTTTTTCCTTTTTAGTCTTCTTTGAGCTTTCTTTTGATATTAAGTACTTATCAGATCTCTTAGCTGCAATGAGAAAATCAAAACGATAACTATAAACTGTGAACTCATGACGAAATACTTCTTGGTTTCGTACTATATAAAACAGCGTGTTAGGGTAAATCCTACAGTATAATATCCTCTTGGACGCTTGGACGATAGGGAATCTGCAATTAATAGCATATAGTCATGGGGAATCTCACGCAGTCATAACCAATACCTTATAAAGGGTTGTAATAAAGCTTAAAGATAAAGCAGAAGTCCATTGTAATCATAAAACCTATTCAAACCTTAATTTAACTTTTTTCCGCCAAAGTTCCAAACTTACATATTATGCGTAGAGTCCGTTAGTCGGTTTAGCTGGTTTAGTGGTTAGTACTTCGACACCAACGCTCGTGGGTTCGATTCACACACATGAAACATTTGTGTGCATGAACATGTCTGTTTGTCTTAGTCTGGACGTTTTTAAGAGAGGTAGGGCGCAACAAAGCAGCCCGTCTGGGTAAGTACCTCCACTTCACAGAACACCGCAGCGAAATAATAACTCCCTAGAGGGTTGTTGTGTTCCTGCGTGAGAGTGTAGGCCTGTGTGACCTGTAGGCGTTCCTGTGTTACCAGCAGGGATGGCATCGCGCAAGTGATGTTTAACGCATTGCAAGCGTCTATATGCTACGGTAACCACATTACACCGTATGCATGTATTCCTGTCGACGTCGATAAAAATAAAGAATGGTTACGTATTAAAAGTGAATATTGTGCAATTATGATGATGCCTTTAAAATGGGACACCCGCGGCTGGCCACCGTAGGCAGTTAGTTTGCTCGACTAATGGTAAAGAGAGCAATCCGCTATCGTTTCGCTGTCGGTAAATTCTTACACCTAAGCGTTTTATCGCGATGAACTTCGCTTGTGTGACCACACTTCAGTCGGCCCACAAACATCGTGCGTAGTGGACGTGTTGGAGTAAATTAAGGTTTGCGATGCATTTTCGACATGGATTTGTGTAACGTGATATTATGGCACCCGAAAGAAGTTGGCCACAAGGAAAAGAGTCTCGTATATGATGCTTGGGTGATTTCGTATACGATTGGATAAAATAATAAATATATAATTATAAAGCGACCGCGTCGCCCATTTAGTATCTTGCGTTCGTTTATCGCTATAAACTTTATAACTAAACACAATCGTGATAAAGTGTGGCTTTTCCATTACAAACATGGCTTTCTCGGATTCCTTATCAAGTAAATCGATTCATCAGGTGCGATCGATGTAAACCGGTGCATCTGGTGGGAAGCATTCCAATGTTGTGTTTTCCGGCCAGTGTTCAATCCAAATGTTAAGTATACTAACTTTGTATTTGTAGCGGTACTTCAAGTGCGATCTCAGCGACGGGTATGTCGTCCTGCTGGTAGGAGCGCGGGGAATCATCCTTCAGATAATGTGGATTGTTGGCCTGCTCCTGCCGGCGGGCTTCGCGCAGCTGGAAATATTAACAGACTTATATGTTACATACGGTTTTTTTATGCTTCGTTGGGAGGCACGCAAGCATACGACCCACCTGATGTAAAGCGGTTATACGAACGCTTACAATACACCCTAATAATAATATACAGGTTGACTTGGAATAGGTGTAATTGTTTTAAAGGGGTGAATGTATAGCCCATTTGATGTAAAAGTATGTATGGAGCACTTGGTCAAAACTCAATAGTTTCGGACATAATTGACAGTATAACTATTTCTCGAAAAATACCGAAATTCAAGCTAAAATAATTAAAATTAAAAAAAATACTTCATGCATGCTTGTCTTTTTATTTTTTTCTGATTAATGAATAAATTATCCATTAAATGAAAACATAAAATGGCATAAGGTACTTGAAATTTTGGAGTTACTAGAGCTACAAGTCAATGACATTACATAAAAAGTAGCTTTATTTAATTTTTAATTAACTTTTGAAGAAAATATTTATTAGTAACTTGTCGTACAAACGATGCCACGAAATTCCTTGTTTCCTTAGCTTTCTAAAAAAGTATAATAAGTGTCCAAAATTATTAGAAACCGACCAACAAACTCAGTAATTATCGAGCGAAAACTGTTGTGTTTTCAAACCTTTGTAACGGTATCAACTCGAGAGTGAACGAGAGCACCGATAACAGCACAGTGTGAGCAAACGAGATAGCAATTGATCAGCTTTGCGTTGCTTAGCTAAAGTCTGGTTTAAACTACACTCAACCAGACAGTATCCCTTCCACTACACGCCTATACAAGCTTTAGAGGAGGGAGACCCTGCAAGACGAGTCGATTTATGCAACACATGGACGCGGAAGACAACAGATTCTTAAGCAAAATATTGTAGACCGATGAATCCAAATTTGATCGAGATGGTATAACAAACTACCACAATCTCCACTACTGGGCTCCTGGGCTACTGGGATAATCCTCATCTGTCCAAAGAAGGAGCTCATCAGAGAAGATTCTCATTAAATGTATGGATGGGTATAATCGACAAATATTTAGTTGGGCCATATTTTTTACCCAATAACTTGAATGGTGAAGCTTACGAAGACTTTCTTCGTAATAATTTGGACGAGCTTCTAGAAGATGTTCCGCTGGCAAACCGGCAACAAATGATATTTCAGCACGACGGCTGCCCAGCCCATTACCGAGCTGGTGTCCGACAATGGCTGGACGAAAATTTTCCACTGCGTTGGATAGGTAGAGGTGGACCGACGCCATGGCCAGCAAGGTGTCCTGATTTGACCCCTTGTGACTATTATTTATGGGGTCACATGAAGACCATCGTTTATACGACACTAGTGAATAATGTAACTGAATTAAGGGACCGAATTATAGAAGCTGCTGCTCAAATACAGCGAGAGCTTACCGGGGTTGTAACACGGTCTAATTTTCGAAAACGACTACGTGCTTGTATTCGAAATCACGGCAGACAGTTTGAACAAGATTTAAAATAAAAAAACTGATTCAAAAGTCAAAAGTTGTTTTTTCAACTTAAAGGTTCATATGAAAGGAAGTTAATAATGTTAATTAGGTAACATGTCTGTTGGTTCGTTTCTAATAATTTTGGACACTTATAATATCTTTTTAGAAAGCTAAGGAAACAAGGAATTTAGTGGCATCGTTTGTACGACAAGTTACTAATAAATATTTTCTTCAAAAGTTAATTGAAAATTAAATAAAGCTATTTTTCATGTAATGTTATTGACTTGTAGCTCTAGTAACTCTAAAATTTCAAGTACCTTATGACATTTTATGTTTTTATTTAATGGATAATTTATCCATTAAACAGAAAAAAATTATAAGACATGCATGCATGAAGTATTTTTAAAATTTTTAATTATTTTAGCTTGAATTTCGGTGTTTTTCGAGAAATAGTTATACTGTCAATTATGTCCGAAACTATTGAATTTTGACCAAGTGTTCCATACATACTTTTACGTCAAATAGGTTATACTTTCACCCCTTTAAAACAATTACACCTATTCAAAGTCACCCTGTATAATAGATAACATAGTAACCCCTTAGGGACTTATTGGAAACCTCACTCATTTGCAGAAACACAACAACCATCCAACGAGTTGTTATTTGGCTGTGGTTTCCTTTGAGGTGGAAGTACTTTCCCAGTCCGACTGCTTTTTTTTTAGCCTCCTACCAATCTTGAAAACATCCAGACCAACAAAACGGCACAAAAATGTTTGTTACGTATGGGAACCCACGAGCGCTGGTGTTATAGTAGTCAAAAACAATACAAGCATGTTTCACTGTAAGCGGAGTGTAGAGACAACGGTACACACGCTTTGTAGTAGATAGTAGACGAGTAGAGTTGAGTTAATGAAGTAAACTGGAGAGAACTGTATCGATTCTTCCCGTCGGTGGATTCGGATCTCGTGTCCTCGGCGGTAAACTTCGCGACTTTCCGCAGATTCATCCACGCGATGTCTGCGGGAGAACATGCTAAGAAGGCCGATGTGAAGGCAGAAATAGAACTGGAGCACAATGCGTTTACGGACGGCGAAAGTTTAAATACACACTAAAGTGTGCTAGATACTACCCCAGAATGGAAGTGTAAGGAAGTGAGAGTGTAACCAGAAGAAGAAAACTTAAAAAAAAAAATAGAAAGAAAATCTTACATGTAAGGGCCACGAGGTGGAGCCATGGGGAGCGGTGGGTTTGTTAGAAAATAATCGACAATCAAATATTTATAAAACATCTATACCAATAGATAATTGTAACATAGACTCATAAATAAATGACAATATAGTATTAATATGTGGCTAAATAATATATATATATATATATATATCGTAAAGAATCGCTTCTTGAGAAGCTCAGTTCTCTTTGCCTTCCGCATGAGACCTGTGGGATAATTACGTGTTTTCGAACGATTGAGATCACATTAACTAGTCCATAGCTTCGTTATATGTGGACGAATTTTATTTTTAAAGATTCATAAACAATGGACTAAAATAAATAGCTCTGTGAAGAAATATAAATTCGTTCACAAATAAGAAGGACAGACTAGTTAAAACAATGCTGATGTTAAAATAAACAAAAATAATGTTATACGATCATAGAAATACGGTAATGTAACATATTATATATTTTGAATCCATAGATTCAAAATATGTTACCACTATGTCAATACTTGCTTGGTCTCATTTTTACTTGCACAACGCGCCGGAGAATAAACGAAGAGAAGTGAGCTGGAGATCATAGTTTATTTATTAGTGATATGACGGGCGTCAAATAAATAATCGTCTCCAATAAATGATTAATGATCCTGCGATGTGTCACCCGCGACCATCGAAACAAAATTCGTATAGGGGTATAACTATTTTAGTGTAGCTTATAGTACAATAACTATACTTATGTATATGTGTGATACCACTGACCATGTGGAGCTCCTCGGGCGTAAACTGGGCAGTAGGCCGCGGATCAGGGGGCGGTGCGGCGAACACGGCGGCCCCGCTCTCGCCCTCCTCTTCCGAGCTGGAACTCTCCGACGACCAGCGCGATCGAGAAAGCCACTGGCTCAGGTCCAGGCTAACAACACAAGCAAGTATACATTGAGAATTCATGATTCTCGTTTCCTCAAATCAGACATCTATGTAGTATCCGTACTAGACATCGTTCAAAATTAAAATCGTAGGGTAAGGCGACAGTTGAAGAAGAATGAAGCAGGAGGATAAGAAAGAGAGATCCTATATTCTAGCAAATAGTATGCGGTATGGCAATATTAAGATGATTGATTGCATATTCATTTATGACAATAAAGTGTTAATACACAATAATTAGTTAGTTGCCTAAAGTAAACTGTAAGCATGGATTGTTCTGATGCCAAATGTGACAATAAAAAAAACTACTTTCTTCCCTAGGGAAGGAAAAGCTACTTTCCACCCGCTATAAGCTTACGTTAGATAACGATATGCATACTTATCAATATGAAAAATGAAATGCATACTTTCCAAACAGAAAAATTTAAAATAGTTATGTGGGTATTGTAATCCACAAGTTCGTATTGACTGGCAAACTGATTACCAAAGGAAACTTGTGTCAGAGATTAAGACGTTCCTTCAACTGGTCTCAGATTGAGGTACTCTGAATTTGTTCTATGTAGTGTATGGTATTCACTGTAAAAATGTTGCAGTTGTCATACCTTTTCACTGGGGTCGTGGTCAGTCCCCTCGGCAGTTCTTCGCATCGCCTTCAACTACGCAAGAACCGACCTCACATGGAGTACTGGTCACATATCTAAACCGGTGCTCATTAGTGATCCCCGACCGCCTAGACTCGTGGTCTACATGAAGAGACATTGCCTCTCTCTGTATTTAACAAACTATATCACGCGCGAGGACTGTCCGAAAGTAAATTTAATACCTACCAGCGATATAATACCAGCTCCACTATCATATGACTTGCCATAAACTGAAATTCTACTACAGTACGCATATGAAGGCATTTTCTTCCACTTACGGTGTTACTTCAAAAAGGATGGCAACGGATTTTGAAGCTTTAGCAACTCTAATGGCCTTGGGCAGTGGTGCTCACTTGCCGTATATATATATACTCACTCTGCAGGCATGGGAACTTTTTTCTGTGCTTTCGGTGCGACAGGTTTCAGCTCCCCATCGAAAAGATCGGCCAACTCCTCGATCAAACCGCCACTAAAGCTTTGCGATTCTTCGCCGTTGACGTCTTCTCCGTTTGTATCTTTTAGCAATCCATTGCTGGAAATAGTCAAGAAGACATATAATATTTACCTACGTACATATAAATGAGAATTACAGTTAGTGGCTTTCTACATATTCAAATAAATTCGCTCCTATAATCGCGATAATGCTTGTACTTACACTAACCAGACTAACCCTTTACCTAAACTCATACATCAAGTTAAGGGAAAAGAGACAAATAGACAAATTTTCTCATTAATTTGGTCCGTACGCTTGCTGCTTTTATGATTATATTCTTTATAGTTTAAATAATTTATGGTTAAATTAGTACATAGATAACCTAGGACCTGGAGAAGAACATAGTCTACTTATTATCACGATAACAGGATCCATCCATACATCTCTACCTACCCCGCAAGGGATTTGGCGTGAAGTTATTGTTAGATAGATAGGATCCATGTGGCGAGCGATAACCTTACAGTACGACTTTTAATTCGATTCACTAAAATGACATTTGCTGTGTTACCACTTTTGAAAAGGTAGTGACGGGGACAAATGAATGAATGATTTCATATTTTAATAATATTAAATTTTCTATGGTGGGGTTTATTAGAAATAATTCAACATATCCAAATAATATTTTTATTCATCTGAATCATTAGAATCCCCGTCACTGTCTCTGTTATATTAAACTGTCTGTAATGTTATCAAGCACTTTGTCGAGTTACAAATATTATTCTCCTATTTTAATAATATGAGACACGTAACAGCAACTATGTACGCTGTATTTAAATATATAGTTTTTGAATATAATATATATTGTGTATTGTACACCCACGTACATGAGTGAAGAAAGAGAAAGATATATGTAGATCGTAACAACATACCAGCTAGGACCATGTGTTTCGGTGCAAAGACGAGCTGTGCGAATTGTCAATGATCCTAAGTGCATACACGGTAGCCCCTCCAGATTAAAAAACGATTTTGCGCCCCTTAGTGTTCTACCAATTGTAAAATAGGTTGTGTTCCGAGGAGTCCACTCAATGTCAGCTGCGAAGTCATTTTCACTTCATCGCATATTGCTCGAAGGTTTCTACCGAGAACTCTTAAGCATTAAACCTTAAGAAAAACTGCCTTAGTATCTCGATCTCTTCGACTCTGAGACACGTTTCCTAAGCAATAATACAGAGACTTTTGTTTCGAAGTACTTCTCTTGTTTTCTCCATAATATGTAACTCACTTACATTAATTATTTATGTGCATTATTTTTATATTACATACTTCGTCGTTTTTTTGTGTAGGTTATCATAATTAACGGTATTTAACATCGGTAATGTTTTGTAGTCAATCTCAAACCTCAATCAATCACTCGCGAGCGATACAAGATGAAATTCACGTTCTTTCTCTGACTAGGAAGTACAATTAAATAGCTTATGTGTAATAAAATTGAACAAATAGAGAATAATCAATAATTTGAATGAAACAATCATTCTCTTACCCAACACTAGTCCCTTTTATAAGGAAACATTATTTGATGGTTTGACATTTGGTGCTGTCAAATTACTGAATCGAATTAAAAGTCTGACTATAGTGGATAACGAACCACCCTATTAACCTGTAACCTAAAAGTACCTGATTCGAATCCTGCTGTACCTCTGGATACCCAGCTTATTGACCGCTGGAGCCCATGCGGCGGCAGCGTACAATATAGTAGGCTCCACTACGGCTGAATATATGATCTTCACTACTTCAGGGTTGAGTCCCCAACTGACGCGGGCCGTACGCGCAAGGCGCCCGTATATGGCCACTGCCCTTTTACAGACAGTAGCCACGTGCGCGTTGAACGTCAGACCCGCGTCAATCGTCAACCCCAGCAGTTTGATCTGCCGAGACATGCCAATGTCTATCCCGCCCATGGTAAGGCGCGGGGTATCATACCGAAGTTTGCGCGTGATCAGCATAGCGCTGGTCTTTTGCGGCGCAAACTTCAAACGGTTTTTGACACCCCACGCCCTCACACGCTCGAGAGCGGCATTGGCCTGTCTCTCTATATCCAGCGCAGTGTTGCCGTCGAACATCAGCACGACGTCATCGGCGAAGGCCTCACAGTGCACCCCCGCAAGGTCGAGTTGCTGCAGAAGAGGATCCAATAGGAGGTTCCACAAAATCGGTCCTCCTATGGACCCTTGGACGCACCCTTTGGTGGTGGACCGCAAGGTTTCCCCCCCGGCGTACCTAACTCTGACCGTCCTATCGCTGAGATAGCTGTCGATCACTCTCCTCAAGCCCAGAGGACAATTTTCCTCAGCCAGTCGTAGTTTGATTGCCGGCCACCAGGCGTTGTCGAAGGCTCCCTCTATATCCAGCGAGACGAGAGTGAGCATTCTCCTCTCGTCAAGCTTGGCGCGGATGTGCTGCACCAGGTTATAGAGGGAGTCTTCGGTGCCCCTTTGTGGCATAAACCCGTACTGGCGAGTACTAATCCTCGGCAGAATGTGGTGCTTGAGGCGAGCGATCAGCATTTTCTCGTATACCTTGCCCAAGACAGGCAAAAGCCCAATCGGCCTGTACGATTTGGGCAAGGTATACGAGTCTTTGCCTGGTTTCCGAAGGACAATTACGAGGGCCCCCTTCCACAGCCGAGGAAAGTAGCGGAGGGCTCGACATTTATTGAGAAGGGCCAGGAAGAACTCAGGGTCACCGTTGATGGCCCGAGCGCAAATGTCAGGCGTGAGGCCGTCGGCACCGGGAGCCTTCTTCGGGTTGAACGACGATACAGCCGCTGTGAGCTCCCTCATGGTAAACGGCGGGTCATGATCATCATCGACCCGCTCGTTTACCTCGCGGGCCTTCTTCCTCATTTCGCGGTGATCTGTATCGTCGTCCAACTCGCTGTCGGCAGGATAGAACGTATCCGCCAACAGCTCGAGGGACTCCCTGTGATCCAACGGCCTCCCGCCCTCCTGGAGGAGTACATCCTCCTTGCGCTCGGTTGCCCTCCCAATGACCCGATAGATACCTTCCCAGACGCCTTCTCTGTCTTGCCTCCCGCAAAATTTCCTCCAGCTGTCAGTCTGGGCATCCCGCACTGCGGCCTCGTATTTGCCCTTCTGTTCGAGGTACGAACTGACCACCATTTGTCTCCGGTCCGGCGCTGCGTTTCGGATTCTGCGTCGCTTGGTGTTGGTTTGCCTCTTCAGCTCCTCGAGTTCCTCCGACCACCACGGCAATCTAAATGAAACCCCGCCTTTGATTTTGGGCATCGCTGCCTGGCAGGCCTCGGCTATGGCTCGGGTATACCCGTCCACGATTACCTCCAGGTCCTCCCACACCTGGACCGCCTCAACGCTCTCCACGTTCAGGCGGTCCCTCCGCATGATTGCTGCCAGTTTCTCACGAAACTGACACCAATCCGCTTTCCTGGTGTTGAAGATCCTGGTGGTCCTCGCCACGGATACCCCTTTCGCCCGTGCCAAGTTGATTTCAAATAGAATGCCGTTGTGGTCAGAGGACGTTAGGGCTTCGGAGACGCGCCAGCCATCCACCAGGCTCAGCATATCCTCAGAGCAGGCCGTCACGTCGACATGGCTGCTGTACCTCTTCCCGCCTCGAACGGTATCGAATGTCGGGACGTCCCCCGAATTAAGTATCTGGAGGCCCAGCTCCCCTAAGGCTCCAGTCATCATCTCCCCCCTGGAGTCCTCTTGGGAGCTGCCCCACCAGAAACTCTTCGCGTTGGCGTCCCCGCCTATGACCAACCTTCCAGGTCCGGTTTCACGCTCAACCTGTCTAAGCTGCTCCAGGTATGGCTCCATGGGTTTGTCAGGTTCAAAGTAGTAGGAGACCAGTGTAATCTTCCAGGCACTAGTCCGGATCCCCACCACAACGATGTTGTTTGTGGTGAGTTGTGGGTACTGTACGACATCAAGTTCGTGATCGAAGACGGCTATTGCCGCCTTCACAGTACCCTCTCCGTTCCCCAGTGCCTGGAAGACTCTCACTCCACGATAGTCTCTTACGCTTCCAACCCGACCCACATAGGGCTCCTGTAGCAGTGCGACAGATATTTTGCGCTCCCTTGCCGCCAGCAGCAATTCGTGTGTTGCTAGCTGGCTTCTCTGTAGATTGGCCTGAGCCATTCGATACTGGCGGATGGTCCCCGAGGCAATCTCAGCAATAGGCGACAGAGGCCCGCGCCAACCCGTCCCACTTCTTTCTTACCGGGCATTCGCCGCCGAACGCATTGTGTTTCGCGTTCGGCAGCTTTGCCCGGGTGCAGTTCTTGCATGCTGGCGTCCCCCCCGCCCTGGCGTCCGCGCACTCCGCCTTGAGGTGCGGGCCACCGCAGTGGCTACACAGGTCGGCGGGTTCTTTGCAGAACCGCCGACCATGTCCGAACCCCAAGCAGCGTGTGCACTGGACGAGGGGCGTCTGATCTTCAACGACGCACCTCTGGAGGTCGATACGCAGCTTCCGCTCCGCTATCGACCTCCTCCAGATGACGGGGGAGACGCTCAGCACGACGTGGCGGTTGTGCGGGTTTCGCGCCTTCCTACTATATTTGACAGCGACGCGGTCCGCCCCGCCGTCGAGGCCCCGAAAGACGTCCCGGTTCTGGTTGCGAAGGGCGCGTATGAGCTCTGCATCGCTGTGGATGCTCAGCACGTCCCTCACCACCAGAAGCGGGTCCTTGTTTTTCGCATCCTCGACGACCAGGCCGCTCCCCGCCGCTGCCAATCTCTCCTTTATCTTTTGCCTATCCGTTTCGTCCCCACATCCTACAATAACCTTGCGGTCCCTCACCTTCCGCACCCTCTCGACCCTGACCCATCCCTCCTTGGCATCGACCGCCTCCCTGATCTTTTGGAGCACCTCGTCCCCCGTCTCAGTGTCCACGGTCGAGGAGACGACTACGGAGTGAAGAGTGGCCGGCTCCGCGTCCCGTTTCGCGGTCTGGCCCGCCGCCACGACACTCGCGTATGTCGTCCCTTCGATCGCCTTCTCTTGTCTCGTCAATCTTTCATTCATCTCTTCCAATAACTTGTTGTTCTGGACGAGGAGCTCCGTGTTCCTATCTAGTTTTGCCAATATGGCCTTCTCTTGCGCCCCGTTGTCCACCCCGGAGGGTTTGACAGGTTTGGCGACGGATGCCACGACCGATGTCGAAGCATCCCCCGCCAACCCCGTCTCTTTTCTGCCGCCCGACAAGTCGGCCTCCGCTTCCTTCACCAGTTGGTAGAGGCGGTAGTGTACCAATAAATACGTGTTTTCGGTTATACATATATATACATATTTGCAATTATCACTTGCAAGGTGGTAAAGAAAAAAAGCGTAAGGAAACCCTCACGTCCATGAAATTATGTTTCGAAAAGCGTGTGATTTAAGCTAAGCTCCTGGTTTTCTTTCTGGGTTATAGAGTTCTGATGGCAGTCTTCATGTCAAAAATGTATAGCTTCACCTAATCCTTAGGCTTACGTAACAGACTCAGCTAATCATAACGGATTAGGACTGGTATAACGCTAGAAAGTAAAGAACAAGATTGATGCGGCCGAAGCAACATACAAAGCTACTATACACTGTCCATCTTATAATTAAACTTTTGACAGGTAATCATTTTAACGAGTCAGAGACAGGTAACTATTAAGTGTTGCGTATCTCATAAATCCGAAAGAGATCAGACCTAAGTTATTTTATAACTCCGTTCATAGGACTCAAAGCTAATGATGCTGGAGTTTTAGTAACCGAGAATAAGCAATAGTTGGCACTTATTTTGAGAGTTTTAGTAACCGAGAATAAGCAATAGTTGGCACTTATTTTGAAACAATCATGTAATAGCGCTTTAACAGATTGTATCACATAATCTTTCACATAAAATTTCGTAATTTACGATTATAATTGGCGTGCTATTGCGCGTGCGATTCTGTGGCAAAATGCCTTATGTTCAATGTATGTATGTATATCTTCACGCCAAGTCCCTTGCGGGGTAGGCAGAGAGAACCGAGCGCCATAAGACGCGGTCCTTGCATACTTCACTCGCTTCTGTGACATTCATAGCTCTTTTCATGCACGCTCGCCGGTTCCTGGGGCTTCTGACATCACCTTCTGATAAAACACGACCAATTTGGTCATGGTAGGTTAGTCTCGGCCTTCCTCGGCTCCTACATCCTTCCACTTTTGCATTGTATATCTGTTTCGTCATTCTTTCGTCCCGCATTCTTTCTACATGTCCGAACCAACGGAGCATGCCCTTTCTTATCTTAACACCGACACTCTCTTTTAGACCAACTCTTTCTCTCACGTCTTCATTACGAACGCGGTCAGCAAGCGTTATGCCACAAATTTTGCGCAATGCTCGCATCTCGACCGCATTTATTCTACTTTCATGCTCTCTCTGCCATACCCAGCTCTCACTTCCATAAGTTAGCGTTGGAATTAGCACCGCGTTGTGTACAGCGAGCTGTGCCTTCTGGCTTAGATTTCGGCTGCCTAGAAGTTTACCCAACGCTCCATTCACCCTATTCCCGGCACTCACTCGTGTTCAATATGTTCAATATCACATATATTCATGCTCGATGATCAAATCTCGATCAGGGTGTTTCTAGAGCGCATCAAAGCAGCCCATCTGGGGAGAAGTACCACCTAACAGAAAACCGCATTCAAATAACAATTCCCTGGAGGGTTGCTGTGTTCCTGCGTGTGTGTAAGGTCACAAGTAAGCTCCTAAGAAGTCCCCGTGTTAACAGCAGAGGTGACATCAGACGAATGATACATAATTACAAGTGTTCATAAGCCACGGTAGCCGCTTTACGTCAGGTGGACCGTATGCATGTGTTCCTCCCGATGCTGTATAAATAAAAAAAAAACTAGTGCTTGCGCTTGATGAATAGGAATGTATCCGCAGAGTTACAACTGCATTAGCAGCGGAGTACTGTTGTGAACTGTTCCTAGCACCAATACGTCCTCGCCGTAATACGCGGATTGCTGTTACACTGCGTTCAGGGTTACCTGTGTTCGTGTTCGACGAGCAGTGATGTATCCGCAGGGCTGAGTCTGTGCAGCAACAGCGTCAGCAGCGCCGTACCGTTGTGCGCACGCTCCTGCACCGACATGTCCTCGCTACACAGCAGTGGTCGCAGGCCGGCCAGCGCCTCCCTCACCACCTGTACAAGAATCACACATTCATCATCATCATCTGAGCCTTATTCCCGGTTGCGTCTTACGCTTTCGCTTCGGAGCCCGGGGTCCGCTTGCCGAGTTTTTCGTCCACTTCGTGGGATCTTAGGCATCCCTAATTGTGAGACCATTAGGGATGCCGAAGACTGTACAAGAATCACGCATTCATTTATATTTTTTGGCCACTACAATTACAAACAAATGGTTCGTTTTGACGTTTGACATTCTTGGGATGAACTAACTTTGTGCGAACATGCACGCAATCTAACACAACTCGAATCCTCAACGATCGTAAATACGACGAGATGCTACACGCACACTACAGCGCACGGTCTCTGTGTGAAACTTGAGCGCTTTACTATTTTGTATGACCCATTTTGATACTCGAGTTTTGTTTATCGGACTAAATTTTTAGGTGATATTTACCTTAAAAATATACGTTTTGTAGTGATTATAACGTATTTCTCTGCCAAAGATTCACTGTTTGTTTACTATCCGCATTTGTGAGAGTGTGTTTCTATATTTCTATCTTATTATCAAACAACATTATATTTGTATTCCAGTTTCAATAGTATTAAGAGAGAAAGGGCGCATCAAAGCAGCGCGTCTGAGGAAGTACCTCCACCTTACAGAAAACCGCAGTCAAATAAATCCCTCCCTGGAGGGTTGTTGTGTTTTTTCGCGTAAGTGAGATCACCAGTAAGCTCCTAAGGAGTTGCTGTGTAAGCAGCAGGGGTAGCATCACGCGAGTGATACTTAATGTATTGCGAGTGTTCATAGGCTACGGTAACCGTTTTCCATCAGGTGGGCCGTATCCTGGTATGCCTCCCGATATTGTATAAAAATGGATGTAAGTGGGTAGCTATAGCCTTCATTGATAAAGCCAACCTGCACGTTGTGTACCTTACCGAGGTAGGGCACAGCGATAGTTCTCCAACTGAATTACCTACACCGCATAGAAGACCGCAGCCAAGTCACAATTCCTATTATTGCGTACCTACGAGTGAACAGGAAGCTCAAAATTGCTTGCGTTAACCGACGGGGTGGCAAGATGCGAAACTCCTTGTGCCGTAATTATTCATAGTTTATGGTAACTGCTTCAGATCAGTCGGGTTGTATGTATCCATATGCTTATAAATGTGAAAAAAAAACCATGCTTATAAATGTGAAAGTGTATTTGTTTGTCCTTCTTTCACGTCAGAACGGAGCAACGGATTAATCATAGCGGTGAAGTCACAGGTAGTCAACAGCTAGTTAACCATATTTAACCTGTCTCCCATTGGGATAGACTATGGAACACCAAGTGCACTGATCGAAACATACCTCTCTCGCCTCTTCCACATTCATCAACCTCTTCTGGCATGCTCTTCGGTTTTGGTTGCTTTTGATTTGGTTATTTTCAGCACATCAGCTATTTGATCTTAACGTGTGCGTCTAGGGCGGCCCCTGCCAATATCTCCAGTTACTCTTCCTCAATATACTTCTTTCGTATCTCTTTTGTCATCCATTCGTTCCAAATGTCCGAAACATCTCAGCATACCCTTTTCAATTTTTGTCACTACATTATCTTTCATTCCACATTGTTCTCGTATCGTGCTATTTCTTACTTCTATCAATCATTCTCACTCAAATTCCACACATTTTTTTTTATATATACAACTAGATTGGCAAACAAGCATGCGGCCCGCATCTGATGATAAGCGGTCACCGCAGCCCTATTGACGCTCGCAACACCACGGGGATATTACTCGCACGCTGCCATTCTTGTGACCTAAGTTGTAAGATGTTTTGTCACAGTACCCAGTAATATAAACATATACTCCTTAACGCTAGACCCTGAATAATGATAATAATAATAACCAAAGGTGAGCTTTGCCCGATATAATTTCACTCGTCAAAACAGCGTGTAACGCACCATTGATACAGTTTCCTGCTTTCACTCTTCTTTCAATATCTCCCTCACATTTCTCATGTCTCGTAAACATGGAACCTAGATACACAAAATGTTTCACTTGTTTCACTTTTTCATCCCCGATGAGATTCTTTTCATGAACGCATCATGACTTATTAATACTCACTGATATGGCACTTTGCAGGTCCCCGCGCCGCTCGTACAGGAGCAGTAGACGTGCGGCCAGCTTGAGCGCGGCGTGTACGCACACAGCGCGCGCACGCATGTGGCCGCCACCCACGCCCGCGCACAGAGTCAGTGGGGAGATCGACTCGCGCATCACCGTCTCGTCTCTAACAAATAACATTAGAAACGATATAGCAAAAGTGCTATGTGGCGTTATCTTGGTGTAAAGTATAAATAAGTATCAATTTATTTATTTCACCTTTTCATTTACTTGTGAACACTGTCGAGAAGGTAGGGTTCACGGGAGAAGGGAAAGGTAAAAAGTTTCGCAAGGTATATATACTATTGTATTACTTTAAACTTGTCTTCAACGATTGCTTCTAGCAATAACACCACCATGTTGCATATCCATGTTTTACTCTACTCAATCTCAAAGAAGATCCTCAAAATTGTAACCTGTAAAGTTCATATATATTTTAACTCGTTACAAGTCATTACTCACTGGCAGTACTCGCCGAGCACGAACGCGGCTGCATACAGCACCTCCCTAGAGGCGGGGCCCGGCGGCTGCGCGGCGGCGTTGGCTACTAGGGAGGCGCACTCGCAGGCCGCAAACGCACGTACGTCCGCTACTCGCGCGCCCACCTCCGTCAGCTGCGTCGCTAGGATACAACCTGTACGAGAACGTGTGCGAACACATTTAATTGCAAATAAATACACATTCAATCATTGCAGAAATAACATCTTAAAATAATTGCTTTTACGGAAAGGATAACGTTCATTTCCAAGGGTACATACTGCAAATGACAAAGACAACTGCGTACTCATGCAAGCATAAACTTATAAGACATATATGTAAATTAATTCTTTATTTACACCCCTGGTTTGATACCAACATTGATGTCAGACAGGGATGCGTGCTGTCGCCTCGGCTACTTATCCTGTATGTGCTTTATGCAGACGACGCGGTATTAATAGCAAAATTACCATACGAACTGCAAACACTAGTTACAGCAACGAAAGATGGTTGTATGAAGAAATGCTTACAATTGAATGCTAAGAAATACGAGATAATGGTATTTGAAAGAAAGACAACCAGAACGAGCACTAGGATTACGGTTGATGATGTAGTGTTGGAGCAAGTGGATGAGATTGTATATCTTGGAAACGCTTTTAGCAGCGATGGAAGGTACAGGTTTCAAAAATTATATAATATACTACACAAGATAAACATTATTTATATTTGCATGTTCCTTTTTGTTCTTAACTTCATTTTTATATTAAACATGTTTTTATTTACATTGTGTTTAAAAAAAACAACATGCTATATTTTTCATGTAAAGATATCGATGAAAACACCGATCAAACAATATTTTGATAGGATTGATTAATGACTGCGCTATCTCACAGTGACGCCACCCATCCACAGATTTTTGAATTTATGGATAGAACTTGATATCGACTGTGCTGAGAACTTCTTTGTTGCGTGTAGGTACTGTTTAAAAACAATTATTACCGTGTTTAGCGCTGGTCTCCATCTCAGTAAGTTCTGCGAGCACGGTGACGTACCACTCGAAGTCGACTACGTGCTGGTAGCTGTTCTGCGAACAGATCTCGATGGTGCGAGTCAGTAGTTCGTCGCGGTACAACGTGCCCTCTGCTCGCTCCATGTGCACCATCAACTTTTTCACTATCTCCATTAGATTCTTCTTCGATACCTGGAAATAGCATTGTCTGTTAGTCTGCTGTGGAATGGAAACCTTTGCCAGGCGTCATGCCGAGTGGGCTCTATTTATATTGGTCGTAGAAACACGATTGGCAATGTTGGCACTTTAATATATTAATTATATTTTAGAAGTGTTGAAATATATCATTGTTTACTTCATGAACTTGACTTCCTTGTATCTGACTTAAACAAACTAGACTAACATAGATAATCTTTACAGTATCCATAAATTATTGTTTATTGTATATAAATGAAATGCATTCTGATGTAACATTCTAATGTAAACTTCTACCTTTATAGTTATAATATTTATTTGACATAATAAACAACTGTGAATTGAGGCTGTTTTGTTTCATTTCCTTACTCACTGATATATCTTAAATTATTCTTTATCAATCCTAATAAATATTAACATTGTAATCTAACTCACAAAAAATAAAGAAATAAAAAATAACCAAAAATCATTCAACTAACCTAAAAGTTAAATGATTCTAGAGAGATTCGATACCAGGACTTATACCTAATAGCAAGTCGCTTAGCTTCTGCCCCATCGCTGTTACAAATACAATGACGAAATTTTAAATCACAGAATATACGTTGATTGCACGTTACAATTGCACCGATTAGGCCCGACGACTCCCGATAACACACGATGACATTGGCCTCGTACTAACCATAAAGGTGATATACTTTACTTTGTGACTTTGTGTACATGGTTGTATGTACCATGTATATGTATTTACAAGGTTTTAGTCTTGGTACGTTGAAAAAATATCACGATTACTAAGCGGCATCGTATGCTGTATTCTAAAATATATTATTCGATATTGGAGCTAAAGTTAGACTGCTGGAATACAAGTTGTTAAGTTTAATTGATTAATATTAAGTTTAACATTGTGGTTCATGTGGATTTTGTAAAACAAAATTATTAAGACTACAATATAATAACATTTCGTACTTGCGAAATAGTACTCTATTTATATAGTTTATAGCGGTAAAGGATGTCTTTACATGATAGGATACAACTTACCATTCCATACAGTAATCCTAATGCTCTCAACCTGATTGACTCATCCTTGTCATCCAGACATGCCAACACCAGGTCTTTGTGAGCTTGTACAGACTTCGGGTGGGATTTCAATATCCGCGACATTGCTAGTAGACCTAAGTACTTCACTGTAAATAAAATGTCGTCAATTTATTGAAAAAATAAAAAAAATACATCTGTCATTATTTCTAAAAATAACGAAAAAATAAAGTAATAAGTATACAGGACGATCGAATAAAAAATTAAGAATAAAATTAATTTATTATACTATTGTAAAAAGTAGCTTCGAATACGTATATAAGTTGTATTTATATATATTTTTTGAGATCAGTTTTCACAACCGTTTATTTCGATACCTCACTCGATGGGTGTGAAAGGGTTTCGTCTTCATTCTGTCAATATGGAGTAGACCATTATCATGTTACCCGTAATAATGTAAGGATTTAAACAATACGTCATACATCTGAATCATTTAAGGTATTTCAGTAGTTAGCTAGATTAAAAAACTCACAAATATACACACTTACATGAACCTGAAAACGATACACCCCTTCTTTGGAGCAGTCGTGTAACAAGTGGGTAATTAAAATGTTGTCGTTGTGAACTATAAGCATTACTTTGAAGCAAGCCCGAATAATCAATCACATCACGTGAGTCCCGGACTAAAAACTAGAATCGACTATGGTCGTACACACACACACTACCTCGAGCTATACTATTTGACCTTTATACCGTTATTACGGCGTACACAACAAGAGTAAAAATGGTACTTGTCGCTGTGTGTACATGAATAAGAATTTTACGTAACACACTACTAATTTACGTACGTAATTATGCGATGTTATAAATACATATGCCGAAAAAAGGACATAAATAAAGTCGGTTTTCTTCTTAGCGTCATACCGTTTCCTAATCCATTAGGATTGGCGGGGTCCGCTACCTAAACCTAAGGATTTGGCGAAGATACTGATTTTTACATGGAGCAACTGCCGTCAGACCTCTGCATCCCAGATCATACTTAGGGAAGGTTATTCGAAATATTATTTCTTGAACGTGCGGGTTTCCTCATGTTTTTCCTTCACCGCCAAGCAAGTGATAATTACAAATAAATCCGAAAACACTAATTTAGTGGTACATGCCAGCATTCGAACCGGGGACCTGTTGGTCACTAGGCCGGTTCTTTATCCACTGGAATATTCCAGCTAAATTATATAGATATTATACTGCTTAAATGTATATAAAATAAAAACTAAATATAAAGCAATACTGACTTTATTTGTATCTAATATATATATGTATATATTTTAATATAAGCTATTTTAATTTGATGCATAATATGCTCGCTATGACAAGCTCGGTGGCGCAGTGGCGAAACGCGCTGTTACGTTACTTTGACACCAAGCTCGTGGGTTCGATTCCCGTACAGGGCAAGCATTTGTGTGCATGAACATGTCTGTTTGTCTTGATCTGGATATTTTAAGAGAGGTAGGGCGCATCGAATCAGCCCGTCTGGGGAAGTACCTCCACCTCACAGAAAACCGCAGCCAAATAACAACTCCGTAGAGGGTTGTTGTATTCCTGCCTGTGAGTCAGGTCACCAGTAAGCTCCTATGGAGTTGCTGTGTTAGCAGCTGAGGTGGCATCGCGCGAGCGATACTCCCTGTATTGCACGCGTTTACAGGCTACGGTAACCGCTTAACATCAGGTGGGCCGTATGCTTGCATGCCTCCCTACGTTGTGTAAATGCTGAATGAAGAAAATATTAAAGAATTTATAACATCATAAAAGTAAAAGAAATGTAAAGTATGCACTAGTGCGAGCAAAAAACTTTTCGCTACACCGATCTTACGATGAGCTCTTTCGCGTGAATTCCATATTGTAAAAATTAATATGTACCAGAAGAGGCATACTCCGTTGGCTCGGACATGTAGAAAGAACGCAGGAGGAAAAATATACGAAATAGATATACAATGCGAAAGTGGAAGGATATAGGAACGCGCCAAGCCTCCTCTACCATAACCAAATGGGTCATGCTTTTCAGGAGGTGATCCCAGGAGCCGTAGAGACCGGCGACGGTGCATGAAGCGCTAATGAACGAGTATAAGATCCGAGTCGTGCGGCGCCCGGACCTCTCTGCCTACCCCGCCAGGGACTTGTTATTCCGTTGACTTGACTATTAACGTTATACATATGAGAGTCGTATCTTGACTCTTTCTAAAAAAATGTTTCTGACGAGGTGGACAATAGTTTTGTCCCTCCCGTACCAACAGCTAAAACCTATAATGTGTTCAAAACCCTATTGGTTAGCCCTAATGGTTGTGCAGGTAGCCTTAAGGCTACTGCAGAGCGTCAGTGTCCATTTGCACAAGTAACGTAATAGAGGTTGTCACAGTTCAAATAGAAAGAAAGAAAGAAAAACATTTATTCGTACACAACACAACACTGAACAACAATATATACACAGCAAAACATATATACAAAACTAAGCATAACATAACATAACAAATATAAACATAACAAACAGTGTTGTGCGATGTAACAAGCCTGTGTAGCAGACCCGACACTGATTTTCAGTCCAGACCAGTCTTTTGTGACACCGCGGACGGAACAAACAAGCACTATGCACTAAGACAAACTTTTTGGTTAATTATAATGTTTGTTACATTACAATTAACCAAAATAAAAGAAACATTAGAAAACATACTTAAATATACAGTATAAAGATATAACAAAAATACTAAATAAAAAAATAAAATACTTGGCTATATTACTTAACACAATGTTAACTTCTTAAGTAATTATACTCACAGTTTTGGTCGGTATCTTCAATGAGTATCCTAAGTTTTTGCACGCACAGCTGCACGGAGGCCGCGTGTCCAGGCATGCCGCTGCTGATGCTGATTAGGACCGCGATCACCGTGTTGATGCACTCGTACAGTAGCGACATCGCTGACGTACTGTGCGTTAAATAATTACCGATTAGCAAGAAAACTTTTGTTTTATATGATTGATCATCATAATCAAATGAGATTATGAGAAACAAGTCTGTGATATACTGCTTGTCAACTGTTTAAAGATTCGTAGATTTAGTTTATTGATTTACATTTTTAAATCACTTACCCAAGTATCTAAAATTATTCAAATTGAATTTCGAAGGAGATGGCAGACAAGCTGTATATTATTAACAAACATATGTTAAGATGGATATAATCCTTATTTAGCATGAACAGTCTCTATAACAAACATAGCACAACCCCAAAATTGGAGAAAGAAATTAAATTCTAATTTATAATTTCTATGTGAATATAGCATTTAATTTTATCAAAGCATAAAGTATTTGATAGTGTACGAGCATATAGCATTTATGCATCTAAAAAGTTAGCTCTAGGTGCTACAATGTAACTAAGCTTCAGTATAAAGAAAATTCAGTCAAAAAGAAGCGGTGAAAGCAGCCCATTCCCAAATAAACACGTGTTCTTGTAATTTGTTATTTTAGGATATTACATAAAATGTATTAGAACATTTTCAGTCTCTAAATAAAACGCAATTTTTAAATGATAAAAATAGAACCAACTAGTAATTACCAATTATAGATTAGCATATTTAATTGTTAAAACATTAAAGTGTAAATTGTTATACAAATAGAATTTGACACATAAGTTGATCAATTTTAAGATCGGAATAGGAAAAGAGATCTTCCTCACCCCATAGAGACCAAATCTAAACACTTAGTGTGTCCTTTGACAATAACTGACTCACCTATGTATTAAATTAGTTAATGGTTCTATCAGTTTCTTGCCAAGTCGAGGCTCTAATGGGGTTAAGGCACCAAACTGCAACAAACACAATGAAACTACATAAGACTAGCTTATGTTAAAAGAGCAGGTATCTAATGAAGGCTATAAAAACATCAAATATGATTCACTAGTACACAGATTAAGTAATTTCCACATATGCTGACATTTCAAACTCTGCAGGCCGCCGTAATACTTTATTTGCCTAGTTCAGCAGCAAACATAAGACAAAATGTGGTTTGTGCCAATTTATAAGTGGTTATATCATGTGGCAGAACTTGTCATTTAACAGTCAACGCGTAAATTGCAATTGCTACACCATAGATATTATAGTACTCGTAATTTGCAAACCATATTGTATATTTGTTTAAGAACGGAAAAGTTTTAAATATACGGGGACAGTTTGTAACTACATTTAAAAAATGTAGAAATATTCTTTTTTTTCTGTTTATAACTTAATTCAGAAAAAAAAAGGTACTGGTTCTTCTAAAATTATAATAGGTGACTCGTTTATTTAAGAATATTAAGTAAAAAAACCGGCCAAGTGCGAGTCAGACTCGCGTACGAAGAGTTCTGTATATCTATAAAAGCGGCAAAAAAATCATGTTTGTTGAATGGGAGCCCCTCTTAAATATTTGTTTTATTTTAATTTAATTATTTATTTTTAAAGTGAATATATAACTAAATATTCTGTGAATATTTCAAGCGTCGACCTGTTGCCGTTATAAATATTGACGAGCTCGGTGGCGCAGTGGTGAAACGCGTTGTTACGTTACTTTGACACCAACGCTCGTGGGTTCGATTCCCACACAGGACAAACATTTGTGTGCATGAACATGTCTGTTTGTCTTGGTCTGGGTATTTTCTATGTATAATAAGTATGTATTTACAAAAAAAAAATTGTATTTACGTATGTTTATCAGTTGTCTAGTACCCATAACACAAGCTTCGCTTACTTTGGGGCTAGATGGCGCTGTATAATTTGTCCGACAATATTTATTATTTATCGAGCAAAAAATCACTTTTGTTGTATGGGAGCCCACTTAAATATGTATTTTATTCAGTTTTTTAGTATTTGTTGTTTAGCGGTAACAGAAATACATCATCTGTGAAAATTTCAATTGTCTAACTGTCACGGTTCATGAGATACAAGCCTGGTGACCGACGGACGGACGGACGGACAACGGAGTCTCAGTAATAGGGTCCGTTATACCCTTTGGGTACGGAACCCTAAAAATGACTAACATTTTTAATTATTTTTATAAATTTATCCATTCGATTATCTGCGCTGACCTCTTCACAGTATAATATTCAACGGTCAAGGGTTGGCTGGTGACGATCTCACAAGAGGGAAACGTTTGCCTTTATACATGTGATTTATATTTTGTGTACAATTTTTAACAATAAACAAACAAAGCCTCTATCCGCGTACGACTGTTTGTTAGCTTAGATCTTCCAAATTAAGCAACGGATTTTAACGCAATTTAGGTACAGATTTGTTTTGCTCTTGAGCAATCTTACCACTGAGCTGTGGCCCATTCGTGTTGCTGCAGCACACGCATACCTTTGCGCATCATAATTATTATATTATTGTTTGTAGACTTGTTGTGTGTGTTAGTCAGCAATGGAATAAACATTCTATCTACAGTATCACTTAGAGGATTTCTTTGATTTCACCAAAGTATAGTCATGTTTTTATATACCACTAAGGCATTTCAGCATACGGCCTGCCTGATGATAAACAGTCACCGTAGTCTATGTACATTTGTAACACCACGGGTGTCACTCATACGTTGCCGGCCCTCTAAAAACCTATTCGTGCTTTTGTTGTAAACACTCATTACTTTCTTTTATTTTTCATATAAAATTAATTGGACGTATGGTACGGTCTCGGACAGATATTGAATATAAGCATGTATTTGTTTCTTATGCCCAACACCAACCAGCGCTAAGTCCAGTTTTGTGACAAATTCAAACGGGAGGGTACAGAAGGAAGAGTGAGGGTGGGCAGCTTGGGTTCAGCAAATGGTATTGGAGCCAATGTATTATTGATATTTGGATCAGTCATTCGAATTTGGAGCCAAAAGCTTGGCGCCAATGTACCTTACTTTGCCACCTAAACCTTACCTTAATTTGCGACCTAAATATAGAACGTAAATCAGCTCGTGTAGCAATTGCAATTTACGACAAATTTGCCTGTTTTAACATAGTGTGTGGTAAATGTTACAATACTGTAGAAATATAGAATGGTGAGGTGTGGTGAATGGGTCTAGCTGCTAAACTCATCTTTCATTTTACTGGAGGTACCTGCAAATTAGATCTATGAGGCTTTGAGTTATCTTTCTCCCGATGTCTGGTTCATATTGTGTCATTAAACCAAACTGCGAAGAACCAACATGCAACATCATATTAGTTGTTATATTAGATCCTTACTTATGAAATGGACGATATTTTCAAATTGTCTATTCTTAAGATTTAAATTAATTTTATACATTTATTTGAATAAATCATTTCTTATCCAATTCTATATATTATATATAATGGATTTGTGGAAAACCCTTTACCCGTCGTCGAGATTTCTATGGCGGAACTATTAAATGAACTTTAGAAGTTATGTCTCTGCTATAGAAGTATATTATATTACATCTCTCTCTCTCTCTATAAAAAGAGCGAAGTGTACTGACAATTATGTGCAATACTCTGATTAATCAAATAGATATTTTTCATTTCTACATAATACGCCAAATTCATACGTAAGGATCTAATAAATACATTACCGTTAAACAGTAATATATGTATTTAACATGTTATCTATCATCACCCACTCAAGTGGGTTTGTGTATGATTCATATCAACATTTGTATGTTTGTAGAATAACAATGGAAATCCAGATGTGCTGTGACAAGTCAGTTATTGATAACCCTTTATCGGCACTCAGTTTTAGAGACCAAATGTTAAACAACATAGTTATTTTAGTGAAAAAAAAAACGGAAGGTTTCTTCACGAATTTTACTGTAATGTAGTTTTTCTATTTTAAGCAAACAGGCCCAAAACAACATGAGGTGAAATAAAAAAATAGGAACCTCACCACAGAACAGTTGAACAGTGACACATTGTAAACAAACGCTCTTATTATACCGCAAGTTTCGTAATTGTATGTGCGAGTGCAAATGAATAATAGCCCTCGGTGTATTCACATGGTTCTGTGCCAGTTCCCATTTTATTTTATCAATAATGTAGTATTAGTGTAGATATTAGTTATCAAACGAATTTCACACTAAATTATTTCTAATTACTATTCAATTATTCCATGTGTACCCCTTTTATTTGCCAATATAGTTTCATTTTCTGATGATGTATAAATTTAGTCCTATTTTACTCTTTCTTGACAGACTATTCCTTAAGGATTTCTCAATAAAATAACTTAAACTATATATAACTTCTTTATATTGTTTGTACATACCAATTTAATAATTTTAATGAGCATCCAATTATTTGTGGACGTGGTCATCAACTTGAAGAAGACAGGGGCCAAAGACAAATAATTCTTCGGATTTTTCCGCGCCAATTCGCACACTACATTTACGGCTGCCGATTGTACGCCTGCACATAAACAAATATATTCAGAAAATAAATCAAATCTTTAATTATTTGCAAACTGTATATCTCCTGCTCATCATATGCTCCTTAGTTCGCACTAGTTTCAAAGTTTAAGTCCCTCATTGGCCCGGTGGATTTTTACAGTACTTCAAATAATAAATGTTTTCTTTATGATTTAACTACTGTGACAATGTTAACATTTATAAAATCAAAAGTAAATAACACCTCTTTAATTTGTATCAGGCCACCTTAGTAATAGGGGTTAAAGTACGAAGTTGCCGTTTTATAGTAATTGATACTTTGAATTGACATTAAACCTTCAAGGTGTGAGATTTTCAAAAAGTAAAACTTTTTTCACATGATACCTATGAGGTATTTGTTTTAAAAAATGTGCAACATTTGATTTTCGAATGTCGATTGTATTTTTTATTCAGCTTAGACGGGAAAGATGGATATTTAGAAAATTCGAGTAATTTTTGAATTCCGACGCGGAACTAACGCGGCAGAAACGGCTCGCAATATCAATGCTGCGTTCGGAGACTGCTAATGAACACACCGTGCGTTTTTGGTTTAAACGCTTTCGTAATGGAAACTTCGACTTGAAGAACGAACCACGTGGAAGACCGCACACACAGGTGAATAACGCTGAATTGAAGGAGATGGTGGAAGCCGATCCGAGTCAAACTATCCAGTAGGCCGATTCTACTAAAAACTGCAACTGCACTGCAGCGCGGCGTGTGTCAAAATGTGTACATTTTGACGTTTCGGTATTCTGTTAAGCGATCTGACAGCAGCGACGTTGCAGGAATGCTGCAGTAAATGACTCGCTATTCTGTTAAAAAACCTGCACTGCACCTGCACGTTTTCTGCAATATAATCGTATTCTGATAATTTCTGTTTTTTTTTGGTTGGGAGATGTTTGTGGATATATATGATTAAGTAAAGCTTCTTTTCGGTTAGAAATACCTCCACACCGGCAACAAGCGTAATGGGGTGTGAAACTATAGGAGTCTACATTAAATAAAAATCCAGTTTATTAGATTGAAATATGGTAACATTTCAGGTGTTAAGTAGTTCACTTGCAGGATACGCGCAGTTGCAGTGCAGGAATTTTTAATAGAATACACCTATTGGCACTGCACTATTCCTGGACGACTCAAGTGACAGACGTAAACATGCAGTTGCAGTTATTTAGCAGAATTGGCCTACTTGAATTAGGGGCATGGTTAAACGTTATCTTACCTATAATATTGACTCATTTGCATCAAATCAATAAGATAAAAAAATATGGAAAATGGGTGCCTCATGATTTAACTGATCTGGAGAAAGAAACGCGTGTTGAAACTTGTGTTGCCTTGTTGGATCGGTACAGAAATGAAGGAATATTGGATCGAATTGTGACATGTGACGAAAAGTGGATTCATTACGATAACCGTAAGCGAAAATGCTGACCACAGGTCAAATACCGCAACAGTGACCTAAACCAAAGCTTAGATAAAAAGGTGATGGTAACTGTTTGGTGGTCTCTTCATGGCGTTATTCACTAAAGCTTTCTCAGGTCTGGTCAAGCAATAACATCTGTAAACATCTGCTTACAGTGCCGAACTTCGAGCAATGGTGGCGAAACTGGTAGTGAAACAGCCCCGACTCGTGAATCGATCTTCACCATTATTGCTCCATGATAACCCAAGACCTCACACTGCACGAGAAACCGTTGTAACTCTACAGGAGCTGAAGTTAGAAACGATACTTCATCCTCCGTACTCGCCAGACCTTGCTCCAACGCGACTACCACTTTTTCATGATTTGGACCATTTTCAACGTGGTAAAAAATATGCATACAGTTTATCGAATCTAGATTCCAGGCATTAGAGCATTAGAGTTCAAAGGCATAAATAAACTTCAGATTAGATAGCAGCAATGTGTAGAAAATGAGGGTAAACATTTTGATTAAATAAATATGTTACATCTTAAAAAAACGAGATGTAAATTTTCAGTACAAATGGGCAATTTCATACTTTAACCCCTAATACTTTCCAATATTAAGTTACAGTACGTTTACGTTGTTTACGACGTTGTACAGCAGACGAACATAGAAACTACTACTTTTTGAAGTCATTTTTTATGGGTTATCCTAAACCCATAAAATAGTACAGTTTCTCCCTCTATTTCTCTGCACTGACATTTTGGCCTCTAGAAATAAAACTATAAATGCGATTGAGATGCGGTTTTCACCAGAAAGTCAAACTAAATTGCTTCTTTCTAATGGTATCAAAATGGAGTTAATTTGATAACCGGAAGTATTTAAAAAAGTACATTTTGTACTTCCAGGTTGTTACAGTCATCGGTCATTTGTATAGAACAGTAATAACAAAAGCGTAAAAGTAGTGGTGGGATTTGCGCGAAGCGCGAACTCCAGCACTTGTTTACGTACTACTCTGTGTAAAAAGTATCGGGAATATGTCAATAAAAAGACCCGCGTAAAAGAGGTCGTTCTAATTTTTTTACTGCATGTTGGTAGCACTGTACTGATTTAGCGCGCAAAATTTGAGCGGGATCTGTCATTTAATTTGTTTTAAACTACACTTTTTGTTGGTCATAGTTTTGAGTCCTCGGCGATTTTTACAATGGAAAATATTGTTGAACAAAGAGTGTGCCTTAAATTTTGTGTTTCAAATGATATTTCATGTGGTGAATCACTAAAAATGTTGCGAAATACCTACGGCGAATCGTGTATATCGAAAACAAGGGCTTATGAATGGTATAAGGCTTTTAAAGAAGGCCGAGAAGTAGTAGTAGACTTGCCTCGTTCTGGTAGACCTTCAACCGCTACGACCAGAGAAAACATCGACAGAATCAAGAAGCTAGTGCTCGAAAATCGACGTATGAGTCTGAGAGAGTTGGCTAGTGAGGTGAACATATCTTTTAAGTCCGTCCACAACATTCTCATTGACATTTTAGGCATGAAACGCGTCGCCGCTCGACTAGTTCCAAAAGAGCTCAATTTTGTTCAAAAAGCGCAGCGAAAGCATGTCGCTGAAGACATGGTTTCCCGAGCTTCTACGGATCCGACCTTTATGAAACGTATAATAACTGGCGACGAGACATGGGTTTATGAGTACGACATGCAAACAAGCCAATAGTCTTCAGAATGGCGTCTCGAAAACGAGCCGAAACCCAAAAAACCGCGGCAAAGTCGCTCCAAAATCAAGGTGATGCTGACAGTTTTTTTTGACTACCGTGGTGTGGTTCACTCCGAATTCCTTCCAGAGGGAGAAACAGTGAATAAAGAATATTATTTAGGCGTCATGAAGCGTTTGCGTGAGAGTATCCGCCGAAAACGTCCAGATTTGTGGCAACACAACTCATGGATGCTGCACCATGATAATGCACCATCACACACAGCCATTATAGTGAAAGAGTTTTTAGCGAAAAATTCAACAAAAGTTCTCGACCAAGCACCGTATTCACCTGATATGGCTCCGTCTGACTTTTTTTTATTTCCCAAGTTAAAATTAGCACTTCGAGGAAAACGTTTTGAGTCGATAGAAGCCATAAAAGAAAATTCGCTGAATGAGCTAAAGGCCATACCGCAAATAGCCTATGAAAAATGTATGGAAGACTGGGTGAAGCGGTGGAGATGTTGTATTGCAAGCGATGGGGCCTACTTTGAAGGCGATAAAATAAATTTAGATGAATAATTTGTATTTTTTGTTTTATTGACAAATTCCCGATACTTAGTACACAGAATGTATATTCTTTTTATGCAACGTCGGAACATATTCTTTTACAGTTACTTTATTAAATTAATGCGTAAATGCTGGAATATTAAAAATGGCAGAACAAAAAAGCCCCTACCTATGTTTTTCATAGATTTGCAATCTAATGCTAATAATATTAGATCCCTTCTTAATTGTCGTGTAGAAATTGAACCTCCAAGAGCTAAACGTGCAATCCCTCAATGTTACTACTATCAGCAATAGGGACACAAAAAAAAATTATGCCACGGACAACCCAGATGCGTAAAATGTACTGGATCCCACCGCACAACACTGTTCTAGAAAAGAATGTTCTGGCAACGTGAAATGCGAAAAATACTCTGCGAAGGGAATTACCCTGACTTATAAGGGTTGCACAATAAAGAACTACAAAATATAAAATATCCGACTACTCGCTCGCATGAACAGAATCGTAAAAGGTCAGAGTATATTATCAACGAAAGCCAAACAAACGCAGAGATTGCCCAGGGAAGTCATATGCAGCAGCCATCAAAAGTATCCCACAACAATCAAACAATAACAAGTATCGAACAACACGTAGAAGATATTTTGCGGACCTTCAATACCTCAATACAATCTCTCATGAACCACTATCATCGGACATCATTATCATCGGACCACTCTCCAATCTTGGTGGAAGTTGGAGCGGAGGTCAGAGAGACTGCCTTGAAATGCACATTGCACAATAAACGGATTAACTGGTACCTACTTCGAACTCTTATAAACGAGGCATTTGGTGTACCTATTGTACGATATTGTAAGTGCTATTCACTTTCTTTTACTACTAGTATTCAAAGTGCAGCATGGAATTCAACTCCAATAACTCAACACAAGCCTACTGATCAACATACTACTTCAAACATTCTTGACAAAACCAGTGAGAAAGAGACCTTCGTAAATTATGGCAACAATACAGATGCCCTGATACAAAAAAACCACAGTGACTTCACTTAAGCACACTCTTGATCAATACAAAAACGCAGAATTTCAAGCATATCTTGAGGGTTTTGATGCCACCGCAGCCTCTGATTATTCCCTTTGGAAAGTTACAAAGGAAAATTAAGCGACCTACAGTAAACTCCTGACCACTGAGAAAACCAGATGGCAGTTGGGAACATAGTGACCAGGAAAATATTCACACATTTGTTGAGTACCTGACAAATGTATTGCCTCATCCCTATGAAGGCCTACCAGAATACGAGAAAATATTGATGGAATACCTGAAAACAACATAAGCAGATTAAGTTACGACTACGTTAAGACTCACAACAAAAGAGGTCGGAAGAGTAATACAAAAAGCCAATTCAAAGAAATTACCAGGATATGACCTACTTACCAATAAAATCCTGCAGGAGTTACCTGAGTCTGAGATAACAATGATCAATTTATAATGCGATAACTAAATTACAATTTATTCCCTCCCAGTGGAAAATCGCACAAATAATTATGTAACTGAAACCCGATAAACATCCTGAGGATCCAAAGTCATACCGAACGATTAGTCTACTGCCCATCCCATTGAAAATATACGAATCAGTGATATTACTGCGGTTACTACCATTAGTTGAACAGCACAAACTGATTCCGGATCATCGTTTGGTTTTAGTCGTAAGCACGCCATAATCAATCAGATTTACATGCTAATAAATGAAATAAATAAATCCTTTGTAGCTAAAAAGTATTGCGCAAGTGTATTTCTGGACATATCAATACAGCGATATTAGCTTCCCACCAGTATCCATCTGAGGCGACCAAAATCCTACAAGACATAATAAAAAATATTTCAAATTGTCTTTGGAAGTAGCGAATCAAAGCAAACGAAAATAAATCAGTTAATTTAACTTCACCTTGAAAAAAGGCATCTGTCCGCGAGTAAAGCTAAAAGACCTTTAGATTCCCCAAACAGGCCACGTGAGATACCTAGGTCTACACCTAGATAAGTCGGCTTACATGGCAGAAACATATTTTCACTAAATGCAAACAACGGGGATTGCAAATTCGGAAACTCTATTGGTTGGTGCGTCGCCGGTCACAATTGTAACTGAATAGCAAAGGCTACGTTAAAATCCATCTGGACCTATGGTATACAACTATGGGGGACAGCCTCTCATTCTAACATCGAAATGTGCAGAGATTCCAGAACAAAATGCTGAGGATGGTTACCAACACTCCCTGGTACGTCCCAAATGAACAGTTGCATCACGACCTGCAAGTCAGTACAGTCAGACAAATAATTCTGCGATATGCCAAAACCTACAATGAAAGGATCAAAAATTATCCGAACCCCTTGGCGAAATCTCTAATGGAAGAAGCTAAAACAACTCATAGATTGAAATGGAAAATGGCCCAGGAGATACTTAAATCCCTGTGAAGTAAAGTAGGATGTGACATAGGTCACATACCGAGTATGTCATGATTAGACTCCAACTAACTTACTACTTAATGTTCTACTGTGGTAACAGATTGAAGGATACAAACAGGCAAAAAAAATTAATGCGCATTAAATTGTCATATATATATTTGTAGTAAAAAAACAACATCAACAACTTGTAATAAATAACGAGCAGACAGGGCTCATAACTGGGGCACATCGATAAAATAGTGTAAGGCGACCTATACAACTAATCATAACAAGAGGCGGCCACGCGTCCTCCGACCACGTCTAAAACACTTGTAGTCTAGTCTATGTGAAAGCCGGAAAGTCAGACATGAACCGGTACATCATTAATTATCCTCAAACATATAAATGTTGTACTAAATTGGAGTTTATTGTTTGATAATCTTCTCTCTGTGATGCAATTTCGATGATGCCATGTTTTTGTAATGTGGTGGCATTTTAATTTTTTTTTTCTATTCAGTGTAATACTATGGACTTTTGAGGAATTTCATTTATCACTGAAACCAGTTTAGAATATCACATTTCATCTTTTTTTGATACAGAATAAAATCAGATTTTCACAGTATACAAAGCCATATATAGGTAGGAACTCACAGTGAACCCTAGCAACATTTAGGACGTTACATAGAGGATGGGGCATACATAATATGTTCTTCCCCTCCATTAGTGTTTTCTACTATGGATTAGTTTTCAGCCCATTCAAGTCATTCTTCTATTATGCATAGGTATAAATATTTCTAGACTCACTCACCAGGATCTGGGTCTTCTAATTTCTCTTTAAGCTTTGGGAATGCAGGCCTTAGTGCTTCTGGATACCTCAAAAAAACCTTGTACATCATAAGTACGGCCTTCATCCTCAGATATGGTTTTGTTGAGCTCATCTGTAAAAACAGTGTGACAATAGAAGTAATAGCTTAATTATGTTATTTAAACAAATTGATGACTTTGTTGATACCATGTCAAGAAACAAACCTGAAGTTACTAAAGCACCTTATGTATGCCAGGTTACCATAGTATATAGTCGCTAGCAACAGAAGAAGTATCACTCGCGCGTTGCTGTCGTCGCTTTCACCATCTCTGCTAACGCAGCACCTACATGGTAGCTTCCTCGTGACCTTACTTACTTGCAGAAACACAGCAATCCCTCAACATCCTCAAAGCAACTATCTATCTATCAGCTAACAACTATCCATCCTTGTTAAGTCAATCTACACACTACAGTATCTGAAATGTGTACCCCAAAACTCTCCTGATTATCCCTCTGGCGACATTGCGAGACTCTGTTTAACTACAGCTCTTTTTTAAATGTCGTCTTTTTATTCCAACAACCTAAAGATTAAATAATTTTCAAAACAAGGCTAAAATTTCTAAATGTCTAGTATTCTTAACCATGAAGAAATACATTTTCAAATTCCCTTTTAGTTATCTGGAAAAAATATAATAAATATACATACATACATTCAACCAAAATAATTATTAGTCTATGCTATTAACCTGTGGCGCATTCCATACATTTGATAATTTCCCATTTTGGTTGTAAATATCAATTTTCGAGTTACTTTGTTGTATGTCGATAAATGGCCTAAGCACAAAGGGTAGTTTTGGTTGTTGTCTATCTAGTTCAAATAAGCCAGTCAAAATGTAGGACGTTATGAGCACATTTTCATATATTACTGGCCTCGGCAGTTGAGCTTCACTTGAATAGCCATCTCTTTGAGGTTTTTCAATGCTTTATTTGTCATATTGCTGTCTCTCACTTTGCTAAGAGGGGAAGTCAATTCTAAAGCTTCCTACTCCTACAAATTTCTTCTGATTAAATTTATTGTGAGTTCCAAGGCAGCTGTAGTTTAATCCCCAGGACAGCAATGAACTTCACTGTTCATTGCCTTTTTGGTGGTTGCTGCTGTTAATTCTGGCTACACAGGAGACACAGTGGTGGGAATGAGTGTTGGGCCTGTCCCGTTATATCCGGCCTTAGTCTACAGGATTCATGATGGGTTAATAGTTTAAAGTACCATAAGTAACCAAAAGTCAAGATCAAGATCTTTCACAAACCAGAGTAAATTAATATCTGTCAGCAAATCAAAATCTGTATGGATAATAATTGAGAGGTGGCTGCGAGTGAAATGAGATTCAATGCTGTTGGTGGCGTAGGAAGGATTATAAGGGGATTAACAACTCAAGTTTGCTCTGTGTGTAGTGTTGTGAAGAGGCAGAGCTCTGGACTAGAAGATTTCATGTAGTTTTGTGAATCTTTAGAAAGCATTTAATGGAGTTGTGCAATAGAGTCATTGGGACTTTTGCTGGGATGTAGGATTGTAAGCCTCGCACACATATGAGTATTGTTCAGCATATGTGCAGTAAGCAGATTATCACCTTGTTTGACGTAAATATTGAGTGCTGTAGGCTAGGCTCTATTTTGTATGTCGAGAATTGTCTACAGAGAATAAGATCAACATATGTATATTGTGAATGTCAACCTATCAGTAGAAACACCATCTAGACTGCAAGCACTAGGCACAGCAATGAAAGATGATTGTGTGGTCAAAGTCAAGTCAAAACCAATATAATTAATAAGTATTGTAATGAGAGGAAACTAATAGGAATGCAAGGATTACGATTAATGATATCTAAGATTAAGTGGACGAATCTGCTGATATCGTAAAGAGAGTGTGGAGGTAATATCGTAAATGGAGTATTGGGAAATCTAGGTAATAAAAAGTCAGATGGCACAACCTGTTATATGCAACACAGCGCTGATTTCAGTGCTAACATAATGTAGAAAGTGGTATGTATGAGAGAGTACAAAAGGAAAATAAAAGGTACAAGTGTTATAAAAAATCTGTGATAAAAAAAAGGGTAATAAAGGGTCTAAAAGAGAGAGTATCAGTATTGACAGGGGACACAAAAATTTTCAAGTAATATGGTATTCTAAAATATCATATTTATAAAGTGAATACTGCCATAGACTTGACATAGTCAGTCACTGTAGCAAATGACAAACAATAGACCATTTAGTAAAATATAAATATTTATATATATATATATATGGTGTTCTTAAATAATATGCCCAAATTGAAATGGGAAATAGTATTATGTATGCTGATTATAATAATAAATATATTTTATGCCCCACGTGTTACAAAGTCTTTCATATAAAAAAAAAATAGCTTTCTGTTGTATGAAACCAACCAGCTAGGAAAATACTTACAAGTATGCCATGCGATACGGTACGCAGGCGCACTTAGCGGGCCTTCGTAAAAACGCCAACCGCGCATGCGCCATCCACGTAGCCACCGCGCTGCGTAGATGGCGCACGCGTGGTCAGTCTGTTCCGAGTGTCGCACACTACACTACTACGCGTGACCGTAATCATGCCTGGACGTTGTTACTCTAATCAGGAGTATCTCCAAATGGTACTTTGTTATCGCGAGTGCAATAACATCACTGCAAAGATTCGGAATACGAGTGAGCCATCACACCATCCTCGGCACAGTGTACAGGTTTCGTGAACATGGCAGTTACTCAACGATGAAGGCCTACATCCATACCACTTACTAGGGTACAAGAACTCATGCCACAAGATCATGCGCCTCGTGTTGACTTCTGTCGTTGGCTTCATGCGGAGCGCCACAACATTTTGGGAACAGATGAGTTAACCTTCACACGCAGTGCGGCCCGATCATTTCCAACGCAGATTTACAATACAATACTCGGTGACAGTGTTAGGACCAGTTTTTTTAGAGAGACTGAATGCGGATACCTATCTTCACCTACTGCAAACACAAGTGGACAGTATGCTGGAAAATGTTCCACTTGAACATCTAAGGGGTTTATACTTCCAGCACGATGGAGCACCAGCCCATTACGCCTTGCGTGTTCGCGAGTATCTGGACGTTACGTACGCCATGAGGTGGATAGGAAGGGGAGGGCCAGTCCAATGGGCTCCCCGTTCCCCTGATACAACGCCGATGGATTTTTTTATGGGGTTGTGTGTAGGGATGCCCGATCTGAATCGATCTTTTAGAAGATCGATACACGGTAATACGATCTGCCGATTTTTTGAATCGATTCGATAGGATGCGATCTTCGCTCAGATCAAATCGTATGCTTGGAAGATCGTATGAAAAAATCGCATAGTTAAAAAACCAAAACAATGCAAACTAAACTATATTATGATCTTTCACAACCTCACATTTTAGGGGGTACAACAAAGGAGGTTGGTACAACAAACCAACACCTATGACCTATTTGTTGAAATACTTAATGTAGTCTCGGTCTCGAGTTACGCATGAGTATGAAATATGAAATGATATGAAGGTACTATTAAAATTTGTTTTTATAAACCGCATCGTAGGATACCTTATTGTTCATTGATAGTATTGACTACGGAGTGTTTTGTTTTGAAAGAGCTTATTATTTTTAGATAGATTTTGTTTTTAACATGGCTCCGCCAGTAAAATCAAGTATTTGGACGTTTTTTATTATATGTGACTCGGGTGGACAGAAATCTCGGGTCAAGATTATGTTACGAGTAGTATAATCATATCAATTATTTTCTGCATGACTAAATCGATCGAATCTGCCCATACAGGAAGCACTTCTGAAGTTTCTGACTTAGGAGCAGAATTCAAAGCAAAAATACTGATGGAAATTAACAGACGCTTTAAGAATGTTTTAAAAGTGCATCTTCTGGCAATATTAACGATTTTAGACCCCTGATTCAAAAAAAAAAATTTTACGGATGCTCGCTGAGTCTTGTGCAAAATCACTTAATGATATCACCGATTTGCTAAAAACGACGGTCGCCAAAAAGGATACATCAGAGAATGCGCAAAATGTGGTTTTACCCGATGATGACGACAACATTTGGAAGTTTCATAGCCAGTTGGTGTCCGAATTGAATCAAAATATTCCAAAAGAAGGACTTGATGACATTTTGAAACAGTACCTTAGAGAACCATTACTGAATAGACAAGCAGACCCAATAACATATTGGACCACCAGATCTACTATCTGGCCGGACCTAAGCTGATTGGCTTTGAAATATTTGACGATTGTTGCAACCTCTGTCCCTTCGGAACGTCTGTTTTCACTAGCTGGCAACACTTTGACTGATAGCCGTAATAGGTTAGATCCAGCTCGTTTGACTAAATTGTTGTTTTTAAAAAGCTTAAATGCGGAGAGTTGGAACCTATAAACATATTTGTAATCTTTTTTGTAACTTACCTAATAAATACAATTTTACATGCAATGTCACTGTAATTTTATTATTTTTATAAAATTGGGATACGATCTTTCAAGATCGAATGAGATCGATTCAATTCAATACGATTCAGATCGTGAATCGATTCACAGGGTTACGATCCATTACGATTCAAAAGATCGATTCAAAGCAAAAGATCGGGCATCCCTAGTTGTGTGGTGGGAAGTTTGTGACCTTTTTTAAGAAAAGTGGACCAGCTGTTATATCCGGTGTTCTAAATTTCCATTTTATTTAACTAGATAGGTAGCGAATATGAACGCACATAAGCGACGTCTCTGGTGTTAAAAATGTCTAAATGCTACGATAACTGCTTACAATCAGGAAGCACCTAAGCTTGTTTGCCACCTTAGTGGTGTAAGTGTACCTTTTCCTATATCGAACCTCGTACACAATTACTAACAATAGACACAATAGACATATCAATTTTTTTATCGTTCCCATAAACAAACTTGAATAATATTCTAAGTAAACAAACCACTCATGAAATAACTACCTAATTCGTTGGAAATGTATCTAAGTGTAAACTAATCAGACTTAGTGATGGATGTTTGTCATATGAAGCAAATCAGCTGTTTCATCTGTTTCATACGAGTACTTTGGATCAGGCGCATCTTTGTTTTTTACGTCGGGAGACAAATAAACATACGGCCCACTTGATGTAAAGTGGTTACCGTAGCCTATGAACGCTCGCACTAAGGTTTATCGCACGCGGGTTGACACCCCCGTTGCTCAGACAACAACTCCTCTCACTGCCTTCTGGTAACATCACTCACTCACATAAAATCAACAACCCTCCAGTAAGTTGTTATTTTGCTGCGGTTTTCTGTGAGATGGAGGTACTTCCCCTGTCGGACTGCTTTGATGCGCCCTACCTACCTATGTAAAAAACATTGTTAGGTGATGTATCAGCTGGCATAGTCACAGCAACACACGTTGGGAGGCGTACGGTCCACCTGATGTAAAGTGGTTACCGTAGCCTATAAACGCTTGCAACACAGGAAGTATCGCTTGCGCGTTGTCAACCCGGCTACTGATACAGAAACTCTTGAGGAGCTCACTCGTAACCTTACTCACTCGCAGGAATAGTTGTTCTTTGGCTGCAGTTTTCTGTGAGGTGAAGGTACTTCTCCAGACGGACTGCTTTGACGCGTCCTACCTCTCTTAACTGAGCCTTCCGACTGGCAACTGTCAGGAACTCGGGACAGGCTGTGGTCGTCGCTGCGTAAATGGCGTGTTCGATTAGACCCGCGACCCGTGCATCGACCCCGTCAAACTGAATTATTAACAACTGATGATGAAGACGGGGCAATCATTATGCACCATGAACCAAGTAGGCACATTATTCTCAAACTTTTTTAACGATGCCGGGACACGAAGTTTCTTGTCTATCGTAACAAATAAACAATATTCGTTCTCCCATTGAAGTTCGGGCATATAAAAAAAAAACACCTTACATATAATTCTTTGTATGTGTGTGTGTCACTAAACTTCTCCTAAATGTTGTACCTGGTAGGTGGCACTGTAATCAGGTTTTAGGAATTTCATTTACATTTCCGAGCTGGACAAGATCTATCAGGTCTGCCAGTTTTATATATTTGTTTGTTTTATATATTGTTGGCTTTTTAGTACACAACTATTATTTTAATCCTATTATTATTATAAATTTGACAGATTGTTAGACATATGCATGTCAGTTACTCTCTGACAGAGTTTCTTTTAAGTTTGGGGCGTAAATAGCATATGATCTTTATTAACATAACATGACGAGTGTTTTTCTCGCCACATGGAATTTCCGAGAATGTTTCTGAACTGACGACTTGGCTGTATGGGCTAGAACCCTTTGCCTTTCCCCACGGGGATAAAAAGAACCAGATTTATAAAAAAAACGATTCTCTCTTCCGTCCAAGCCTTGTCGCGTCTATATGGCAGCTATAAATAATTTCACTTAATTTGTGGTTTTAAAGGTTTGACGACCTAATTTATTTTGAAAGCGGCTACCTAGCCGATGGATTTTATAATTGTGATGTAAATTGCATAATTTTGGAAAAAATGGTAAGTGGTCTTAGACCAAGCACGTGCGGCCATTTTTCGACGTGTAATTTGATGAAAATTCTAATAAAGTGTCGTTTGTTACAGCTAGTTTCCGCACAAAATGGATGACAACATTTTTTTCCGCCTAGAAAATTTTTTGTACTTGAAGACTCGCACGGCGATGCCACTCGGCGAGTTGAGGTTACGGCGTGTTTGGAACGACGAGTTTGGAACGACGAGTTGCGACTCATGGACTTTTCCTGACTTGGGGAGGACCAGCTTTCTCAGTATCGTACATTTTCTTATTTTTTGCATTTGATGCAGTAGTCCACTGTAGTTTTTATTAAACTTTTATTGGAGTAGAATTGACCTCATAGTAGCTTGAAACCTTAGTAACTTGCTTGAACTTTAGATTTTCTCTTAGAAATGTTTATTATTTAAATTCATCACGTTACCTAAGAAATAATTTGTTTGTAGATGATTATAGGTGTGCAGTAAGTATAAGCCATTGTACTCAACTAACCTCACTAAATTAGTTTTAAAATCTTGTTTTTGGCTGAATTTAATTTAACTGTAATTGCTACGCCTGACCCCTAAAAGTAGTAAAACATTAATCAGATTTCAAATGGTTTTCTTACTGGACTATTCAGAGCAATATTATGGAAAGAGTATGGCTGGCGTCCGATATAAACTTTGCTTTTTAAACCCTATCTTTATTTAGTGTCATGCCTTTTCATTTGTTGATGTCGCCTAGAAAAGGATCTCGACCATTATAATAATTTAAGAAAAAACAATATTACAATAGGCTACTTATTATGCTGAAAAGATTTAGGCTTCTTGTGAAAAATTTGATAAGCTAAACTCAATACAGACACAGGCAAAGGCAGCAAGTTTAAAAATAACTTAAAACTAAATTAACTCACCAGTGTCATGATATCATTAGCGAGATCCCTCGCTAAATCATGGGATATGAAACAGCTGAGACCACTGAGTGCAAGTCCTGCTTCATATTGGTTCTGAGCATTCAAATCTTTCCTGATCATATTTGTGGTCAACATAAGAAGTTCTGAGTCAGCATGAAAAGACTGACTTGCTGCTAAATACCCTATTCTTTTGTAAGTAAATTTGTTAGAACTCATTACTTCTATAATGTTGAATATTGCCCATGATATATCATAACCTAGCATTTGCAGCTGAAAAAGAAAATTATCAATAGACGGATAACATAATAATTAATGACCATCATTGCTCACAATAACATTCATAAATTTAGTCAGTATCTAGAAAATGAAGCACTCAGTACACGGGCACAGGAAAATGGCCTTTATTTATAGGGGTGATTAATATCCTATATATATATAGCATCATTTCCATTGCCAATGTTGGCTAATGTAAAAGTTCTTAAATAAAATCTTGCAACTATCATAACTACTACAGCAATAATCAGTACACATAATAATGTGTTAATCATAGTTCAATCAAAAGAAAGTGAAACAATTAAAGTCATCCATATCAATCCAAAATAAAACATATGTATAAAATATGATTTATTATGAATTTATGAAAATAGTTAATCTTACATGAGTCATATAGCACAACTTTGGTCCAGTTTGATATATTCATGATTTAAGAATTAATTAATACTTACGTAGGTCAATTTAGCCACAGCATTAGCTTTCACCGCTATGTTATCCTGTCGCAATTCTACTTTAATTTCTTCCATACATTGTGCTATGTACTTAGCCTAAAAAATATGTCAACCATAAAATTAATAGTATTTAAAATGACAAATAGCAATTATTGGGGACTTGGATAGTTGTAACATCTGCAAAATATGTACGTAAATACCTCATTATCTTTGTTATTCCGTATTCCTCGTACTAGATCTGTTAGATTTTTGTCGAACATCCTTTCGAAATTTCCTTTGACCTTTTTCAAAGCCATGATGATAAAATATTTTTTTCGACCATTAACACAGGGTCGAATAACTTGTTTAATCCAGAAAGCATACAACTAAAACGATTTATTGATATATGAAAAAATGACAAAAAATTAAGGACTGAAATGAAATGACAAGTAGTTTCTTGGTCTGCAATGTTGGCGTGTAAGTGTTATCACACAAAAAAATTAAACTGTCATAATGACAAAGATTCCTGCCACCACCCGTGTCGCCAGAGACATGTTACTAAAGGACCAGCCTCGTAGGATCATTCACCTCTGTCATGGTCGTAGTCAGAGTATATAGATATAGACGGGGTACTAAAAGAATAATACCTACATGAAGAGAGATAGAAAATTCTAAAATACATGTGCGTGAGCAAGATAGACCATGAGTGTTTTGTCTCTATCTGCGTATGAAGATACGTCACATATTCGACAGATCAGAAATGTTTTGACTAGTTCATATTTAGACACTTTATATCTTTGTAAATAAATTTCAATTTTGGTTTTATTTACAATACACTTTATTGCACCAAAAGAAAAATACATAACAAAAAACAACAATAAGAAAGTACTGTACAGCGGCAGTCTTATCGCGATGCGATCTCTTCCAGACAACCTTAGAGTAGAGGAGAGGTAAAGAAATAAGGTAGGGTGGCGCGAACTACAACTGAAAGGAAATAAAATTATATAAATAGGCGTAAATAAATACACAGACATACATAAATATATATAATAATATACATAAATAAGTATACACCAATAAACACATACACACAATTTATCAAATTGATACATACAAACAAGAAAATTATGCTGATTACATAAAGTTAAGGGAAAAATAGTGAAGTTTGACAAGATGTTTGAAGGATCGTAGTGATTGAGCATTCCGGATATCGAAAGGCAAAGTATTCCACAGGCGCACTGCCTCAACTGAGAATGAATTGGTGTAAAAATCAGTGGAGTGGAATGGTATTTTAAGACAAAGTAAAGTGCGTCATGCAGGGTACGATCATGTGAATCGCTATGAAAGACAAAACGTTCCTTTAAATAGGTTAGGGTGGTAGGATCAAAGAGGATAGAGTAAAGAAGGGAAAGGCAGTGCTAGTTGTAACGAAGTCTCATATGGAGCCAGTTGAGCTAAAAATTAAAGTCTGAAACATGGTTATATTTACGAAGTCCAAATAAAACCGTATGCAAAGGTTTTGAAGGCGCTCAAGCCTATTAAATTGCTCTTCGGTGATATCTAGGTAACAGGAATTAGCATAGCGAGGATAGGAAGAAGCAAGGATTGTGGTAGCGCAATTTTAGTGTCTACTAGTAGAAAAATTCGTAATCTTCGAAGCGAATCAGACGCAGACGCAGCAAACAATTTCCTACTAACTTCGGCAATCTGTGTTGACCAAGATAAAGAATTGTCAATAATTATTCCCAAAATTTTCACTTTATCGGTGTGCCGTCAAACATATCGTAAGGGATATTATTCCAGTAAATTTTTGATATGCGTCGAAAACTACCTATAATAATAGTTTGCGATTTTGAAGAGTTGACAAAGAGACCATGAGACTTACTCCAGGAGTACGTATTGACGACACGTTCTCTTCTTTATGCTCTTCCACTGCTGGTGTGCCTCAGGGTGGCGTGTTGTCTCTCTTTTATTTGCTTTATTCATTAATTAGATCGCAACCGAAGTTCGCTCATCCTACCATCTTTATGCAGACGATTTACAGATTTATACTCAGGCTCTATTATTTCACCTTCCAAATGACATTTTCTCTATTAACGAATATCTCTCATGTGTATCTGCCTGGAGTAAGTCTCATGGTCTTTTTGTCAACTCTTCAAAATCGCAAACCATTATTATACGTAGTTCTCGACGCATATCAAAAATTGACTGGGTACTGTGACGAAACTTAGGCCCCCTCCCCGAAACATCCTCGTGTTGCTGCGAGCGTCAATAGGCTGCGGTGACCGCTTACCATCTAATGCGGACCGCATGCTTGTTTGCCAATCTAGTTATATAAAAAAGAAAATGATTCAAGTCGTAACGAAGAAAAAATTTAGAAGATACATTCATTTACACTCTTTTTCTATTCGATATATATCATAATTATTGTTCCAATCGTGCCACGTGTGAGTAAAATCCAATCGTGCATCGGTGTTGACACACACACACTTTTTGAAGTTATACTTCTAATGCGACTTCCGACAAGGTTGCGTTAAACGTTTAACGCTACCATGGAGGGAGAATAGAAGAGACGAGAGTATTTTACATTTGACTTGTATGTAATACATTCCATAAACATCGCCGCTACTGCTTGATAGACGTTTTTTAATTTTACTCCAATAACCCTTCTTATAAATTAAAATATTATTAAGTTATTAATGTTAAATATTTATTTAATGATGCCAGAGAAGTAAAACTTCTCATGCGCGTACATAAGTACACGCACCCATAGGCACCCGGGCTAATCTCCGTAACTGCTGAACCGCTTTTAACGGGATCACTCATCATCATTTTTATCACTGGTAGGTAGAGGATTATTTAGAGCAGAATATAAGTTACTTTTTATTCCGGAAATATTTAGGGTTCCTGTGTAAAATGTGAAAAACTCTTCCACGCGAACGAAGTCGCGGGAGTCTGCTAGTATTGAATAAAAGTTAAAGTCTTTACTGCACTTATTATTTGTGTCAGTCATTGTTAAACGTTGCCGCGTGGCCTCGGCGTAACAAGAGGCCACCCTATCTCAACCCGTGCGTGTCGTAAAAGGCGACTATATCAAGTAGACGGGTAGCAGCGTCCCCTGGGTACTTTAATAAAACAGGATTTGCGGCGGCGTTCACGCGCGTTCGTAGTTCCGATTATAATATTTTGTAATCGACCCCGATCCGATCATGGTTAAGTCCAATAAGTATGTAAAACTTGTTTGCAAGAAGTTCCCAGGAATTCAATGCTCAAAATGTAATAAGAATCTCAGAATGTGCCTCGATATCACACGGTCAATTGGGTGCTTTATCCAAAACGGGCGCAGTTGACTGGAAATGTTCAAGCTGTGCCAGTGGAACGAAATCGAAGAGGCTATCATGTATTTTGCCGGACACAGAAGAAGATGACGAATCCACAGAACATGAAGTTTTAATTAATCCAATTGTCGAGAAAGTAATGATCGACATTCGCCGACAGATATGGGAGGTAGTTCGAGATGAAATTCAAACTGCCCTCCAATTTTATTCGGACAAAATCGATAATTATGAGTTAAAATTAAAGGATTTCGAAACGGTTGTGAAGGTGGTAGAAAACCAGTGCAACGATTTAAGAAACATTTGTAAAAATATGAAATTAAAAATGACATTTTGGAGCAAAAACTCAACTCCTTGGAGCAAAGTAATTTTGAGTAATATCATTGAAATTTGCGGGGTAACTGAAGAGGAAGATGAGAACATTAATAAAGTTGTTACAAATATATGCAATATACTAAAATTAGGGGGCGGTACCAGAAGCGTGCACGTCGCGACCCTGCCAGTCCAACACTGGACTGCAATTCTGGACCTAAAAACAAACCGCACAGACGCGCGGATTAGGGCGTCCCCCGTAGGCGACGCGCACCGATCCGCCCTCGTCGGTGCGGGTTTAAGTGCATGCGGCGGTGGGGGCCGCCACCCACCACGCAACGCCCAACCTGGCGGGTCGAGGAGAGCTGAGTGCCGTATAGGCACATGGAATGTGAGAGGTGGATTACAAGATAAGATGAATGAGTTGATAGATATAATGAATGAGAGATGCCTAGATGTTTTGTGTGTGTCAGAGACCAAGCGAAAGGGAAGCGATGCCGAAGATCTGCCCGGTGGCATGATGGCCCTGTGGTCCGGGGTGAACCAGGACGATCATGCCAGCGCTGGCGTAGGCGTTGTGCTTTCATCTCGCTTGGCCGCTGGTGTGAAAGATTACGATTTAGTAGGGCCAAGACTTCTCTGGGTTAAAATAAAACTGGGGATTACGCGAGTCTTTTTGGTATGGTTGGTGAGCATATGCTCCTGTAAGCTCTACTAATCCCTAGGAGCTCGAGAAGTTTTGGGAGACCGCAAGGGGTGTTCTGGATTTGGCTGATGCGAATGAACGGATAATTATGTGTGGAGATCTGAATGGATGGGTTGGGACCAAGCGAAGCAGTTATGAGGCTGTGCTTGGTCCATACGGAGATAAGAGAGTGAACGATGCTGGTAAGTTACTTTTAGACGTATGTATGGAACGAAACCTCCTTGTGACGAACACGTTCTTCCATCACAAGGATATTCACACGTACACATGGAGACGGAATGAACAGAAAAGTGTGATTGATCTGATTTTGATAGATGGACGTCTCCGAAAGTCGTTAATGGATACAAGAGCCTTCAGAGTCCCCACTCTTGAAACGGACCACTATCTGGTGATAAGCCGATTTGTGGGCCTTTTCAAGAAGTGGAGGCATTGGCGAGTGCGTATTCCTTTCGGAGACCATGAAAGAATAAGAAGTGAAAAATTGGAAGATGAAAGTGTGAGGAGTACATATGTACGTCTAGTCAGTGAAAGACTTGCGAACGCGAGTCTTTCCGACTCAGATGTAGACGAATGTTGGAAAGTTCTGAAAGAAAGTATGGTGGACAGTGCGAAAGAAGCATGTGGATGCGCAAAGAGACGTAGAACACTGAAAGGAGATGCCTGGTGGGATGCGGAGGTTCAATGCTCCGTGGATAAAAAGAGGAGAGCGTGGCTGGATTACGTAGCATCTTTGCACCAGAGTGATAGTATGAAAGAGAAGAAGAAAGAAATATACCGTCGATGCAAGAATGAAACCAAAGCTTTAGTGAAAGAGAGGCGTGAAAGACTACTTATGAATGAGGAAGAGAGGCTGACGAAGAACTTCGAGGCTAATACCAAACTCTTCTGGAGAGAGGTAAAGAAGTCTCGGAGTGGTTCGTCGGCATCCGGAATGGACAAGATAAAAGGTAAAGCTGGTGGCATTCTTGCTAACACTCAGTAGGTGTTAGAACGGTGGAACGAATATTTTAGAGAAATGTATGATTATGTCCAGGGCGCTGGCACTGTGAATGAGTCTGTGACTGATTCGGCAGTGCCAACGTACCATGAAGACTTTACATGGATGAGATTGAATGGTCGATACGAAGTTTGAAAAATGGAAAGTCAGCGGGAATCGATATGGTAACAGCTGAGATGATCAAACTGGGTGGCACCTACGTTAGGGACGCTTTCTGGTTTTTGAGCAAATTATGCTGGAGAACCGGAAGAGTCCCGAGCGATTGGAGACGCGCAGTCATCGTGCCTTTGTATAAAGGCAAGGGCTCACGTATGGACTGCGCCAACTATAGGGCCATCAGTTTGATCAGCCTAGCAGCTAAAGTGTATGGAAAAATCATTGAAAGGAGAATGAGGGTGAAATCCGATGGAATGCTTTGGGAAGCACAGGGGGGATTTCGAAGCGGCAGAGGATGTACAGATCAAGTTTTTTCGCTCCGTAATATCGTGGAAAAGCATCTGGCTATGGACCAGAAGGTTTTCTGCGGTTTTGTGGACCTTGAAAAAGCATTTGATAGGGTCGTGCGAAAGAATCTCTGGAACATCTTGCCCAGATATGGGATTGACGATGACCTTCTACGTGCTGTGCAATCCACCTATGAGGATTGCACAGCATGTGTGAGAGTGGACGGCAGCTTATCACCCTGGTTTGATACCAATATTGGTGTCAGACAGGGATGCGTGCTGTCGGCTCGGCTATTCATCCTGTATCTGGACAGTTGTCTTCAGAGAATGAGAAATATGAATGTGGGAATGCGAATGGGTGGCTCAGTGGTTAACTGCCTGCTTTATGCAGATGACGCAGTATTAATAGCAGAATCATCATCCGAACTGCAAACACTAGTCACAACAATGAAAGACGATTGTATGAAGAAAGGCTTACAATTGAATGCGAAGAAAACCAAAATAATGGTATTTGAAAGAGAGACAACCAGAACGAACACTAGGATTACGGTTGATGATGTAGTGTTGGAGCAAGTGGATGAGTTTGTATATCTTGGAAGCGCTTTTAGAAGCGATGGAAGGTACACCGCTGATGTGGAGAGACGAGTGAGTGCAGGGAATAGCGTGAATGGTGCGTTGGGTAAACTGTTTGGCAGCCGAAATCTAAGCCAGAATGCACAGCTCGCTGTACACGGCGCGGTGTTAATCCCAACGCTAACTTATGGAAGTGAGAGCTGGGTATGGCAGAGAGAGCATGAAAGTAGAATAAATGCGGTCGAGATGCGAGCACTGCGAAAAATTTGTGGCATAACGCTTGCTGACCGCGTTCGAAATGATGACGTACGAAAGAGAGTTGGACTGAAAGAGAGTGTCGGTGTTAAGATAAGAAAGGGCATGCTCCGTTGGTTCGGACATGTAGAAAGAATGCAAGATGAAAGAATGACGAAACTGATATACAATGCGAAAGTGGAAGGATGTAGGAGCCGAGGAAGACCAAGACTAACCTACCATGACCAAATTGGTCGTGTTTCATCAGAAGGTGATATCAGGAGCCTTAGGAACCGGAGAGCGTGCATGAAAAGAGCTATGAATGTGAAAGAAGCGAGTGAAGTATGTAAGGACCGCGTCTTATGGCGCTCGGTTCTCTCTGCCTACCCCGCAAGGGACCTGGCGTGAAGATATACATATACATACATACTAAAATTAAACCAGAACGACGTAGGAAAAGTGTACAGAAAAATAAAAGTGGTGCACTTTTATTTTTCTGCAAGAATAATAATCAAGCATCAATTATAGTAGTAGCATTGCGTGAGGGTAGTCGGGATGCATGGCTGGAGGCCGCCAAATTGGCAAAGATTACCTGCAGGGACATTGGAAAGAACGACAACTCCCAAATATACATGCGTGAATGCTTAACTCCAGCAACTTCGTTTCTGTTGTGGAAAATCAAAACAGAATTAAAGAAATCAAAGCTCTGTGACTATGTATGGTGTAAGAAAGGTTATACTTGTTCGCAGAAATGCTGGTGAGAAAACAAGCTCCGTAAGATCATTAAATGATACAGAACGTCTTGTCTCACAGCTAAAAAAGTGAAGTAATCACGTACGTATATATACACTGGCAACCTCTTTGTTGTAGAAATGGATGACATAACATAATTAATAATTCAATATACATATAAACATTGGAATCAGTTTGCTGATTGCATTCCATCATAATATAATAACATCTTAACTCTCCATGTGACTATAAGGTCGATGATAAAAAACTTTTCATAACTGGAGTTAATAGTAAACAACAGTTCCAACCAAATTCACGTATTAGTCATAACGGAAGCAAATATCTCCGACGAATGTGCATCGTTATTCCAACTTCAACATTATAATATGTTTATTCAGTTAGGAGATAAACGTAAAGGAGGCGGCATAATAATTTACGTACATGACAGTGTAAGATTTATAAGACAATCAGTAAAAACATACCATTGTGAGTGCATAACGGGTGATATAAAATTAAATAGTTGAATTGAAATAACACTGTGTGCTATATATATAGACCACCGGATTTAAGTAAGCAGCTGTTTATCTGTGAGTTAAAACGTATTATTCATAGCTATCCTTTTTTCCAAATTACAGCAAAGTGGCATACAGGGCTCCTTATTAGACTTCATTAAGAACTATCACACAAATAGATTCACAGCGGTGAGTGTAGCTAACATACGCAGTAACTTGTTTCCTACTGAGCAAGGTACAGCACAGGGTTCGATAGCAGGGCCTATAGAATACCTTTTGTATGTAAATGCAATGTACAATTTGTTTAAAGAGGGCTCCGTGTATCAGTTTGCTGACGATACATGCATAGTAGTTGCTCATGAAAACATAACAGAAGCGGAAAAATAATGCAACGAAATGTTGATTTATTGTGCAAGAGGGTACATGATGTTCGGTTGGTAATTAATGCAAAAAAAAACAAAGCTAATGCATATACATAGTTCACAATTAAAGACCAGTATCACACCACGAGTCGTAGCACATTCACATGAGTGTATGCATAATAAAAATATATATGCATGCCAGTGTATGCCCTTAGAAATTGTACACAAACACACATATTAGGTTTAATAATTGGTGACTGAGATTCTGAGTGAGATGGAGAAGTTCTATGGACAGCTGTGCATATCGTCGCTGCGTTAACGACCCTAGAGCTAAACTGACTCGACACTATACCGAGGATATCCCGGACCTCAGCCTGTATGGCTCTCAAACAGCTTAAAATGGAGAAAACACCGGGTGAGGATGGAATTACGGCGGAGCTTCTGAAAGCGGGTGGAAAGCCAATACTTGTAGTCCTACAGAAGCTATTCAATTCCGTCATACACTCCGGTGAAACACCGGAAGCGTGGACCAGAAGCCTAAGCATGTTGTTCTTCAAAAGGGGTCTTATCACACCCTTTTGAAGAACTATAGGCCGATATCGCTTCTGAGCCGCGTTTATGTACTGTTTTCGAGAGTCATCACAAATCGTCTCGCACGCAGACTTGACGAATTTCAGCCTCCTGAACAAGCCGGATTCTGAAAAGGCTTTAGCACCGTAGACCACGTACATACCCTCCGTCAAATTACACAGAAGACTGAGGAGTATAATCTGCCTTTATGTCTGACGTATGAGGACTACGAAAAGGCCTTTGATTCCGTTGTGACATGGGCAGTCATACAGTCTCTCCAGCGGTGCCGAATTGACTATCTGTACATCGAAGCGTTGAAGTGCTTGTACACTAAGGCAACGATGTGTATCCGAGTACTAGACCAGAGTACGAAACCGATCCAAGTGCAAAAAGGTACAAGACAGTGTGATGTTATATCCCCGAAACTCTTCACCGCAGCATTGGAAGATCTTTTCAAGCTCTTGGACTAGAAAGGATACGGAATAAATCGCGTTAATGTTAATACTTGCACTTGTACAGCTTCCACTTCACAATTTTATTTAATAATTATTCACATGTGGGATAATTTATAACAGTCCGTGATAAATTATCCCACAAACAACTCAATATAAAATTATAAATTGGCAACACTGCCCAGTGGGCCAATTCTGCTAAATAACTGCAACTGCACGTTTACGCCTGTCACTTGAGTCGTGCAGGAATAGTGCAGTGCCGATAGGTGTATTCTACTAAAATTTCCTGCACTGCAACTGCGCTGGAACTGCGCGTATGCTGCACTGCAACGGCACTGCAACGGCACTGCAACTATCCTGCAACTGTGCGTATCCTACAAGTAAACTACTTAAAACCTAAAATGTTGCCATATTTCAATCTAATAAAACTGAATTTTATTTAATGTTGACTCCTATAGTTTCACTATTGACCTTGGTTGCCGGAGTGGAGGTATTTCTTACCGAAAAGAAGCTTTACTTAATTATATTTATCCACAAACATCTCCCAAAACAAAGCAAATATAATTCACCGCCTCAGAATATTAATTTCACTTCGCAAAAGTTGCTCTTGAGCAACGTTACCAAAACTGCAAGTAAACTCCTTCAAAACTGCTGTCACCGGTATACAAATGTCAAAACAATTTATCAGAATACGATTATATTGCAGGAAACGTGCAGTTGCAGTGCAGGTTTTTTAACAGAATAGCGATTCATATAATGCAACATTCCAGCAACGTCGCTGCTGTCAGATCGTTTAACAGAATACCGAAACGTCAAAATGTACGTATTTTGACACACGCCGCGCTGCAGTGCAGTTGCAGTTTTTAGTAGAATCGGCCCACTGTAGTAACTTCTGTGGATTACCCACTAGAAATTCTATCACTGGTTGCACGGTACCGCCATATGTTGTATAAAATATCTTGATAATGCCGTAAAGGCGAAACCGGTCGGTAAAAATAATTATTAAATAAAATTGTGAAGTGGAATCTGTACAAGTGCAAGTATTAACATTAACGCGATCGATGTCTTCAAAATTCCACCAAGCGCCTACAATCAACAGTATCAACATAATACGGTATAAACATCAATGGCGAATATATCACTCACCTTCGATTTGTCAACGATATAGTTCTCATGGCTAAGTCGCTGGAGGAACTTAGTGCTATGCTAAATGACCTCAATAGTGTTTCCAACTAGGGAGATCTCAAGATGAACATTGACAATACTAAGATCATGTCGAATGTACATGTTACACCTATACCGGTCACAGTTGGAAGCACTGATCTCGAAGTTGTTGATGAATATGTCTACCTATGGCAGGTTATTCAGTCAGGCTTAGGTGTAAGTACGACGTCGACCGATAGGTCAACAGACGGATCCAACTCGGCTGGGCAACTTTCGGGAAACTACGATATATATTTTCATCCAAAATACCGCAACGCCTGAAGAGCAAAGTCTTCGAACAGTCCCACCAATGACGCTTACATCAATGTGGTAGTGCGTGCTTATTTCGGTGTTGTCTATGTAAACGTCCAATAAAAGCGCTTTAACAAACGTGTGTCGTTGTACTTGCGTGCGTAGAATGTATTTTTTTATTAATTAAACTGTTTGAATGTTTTATGGAAGGAGGGTTAATCTAGGCGACAAGCGTCCCGGTGTAAACTCGCGTAATATGGCACATGTCTCGCGTCGTTTCTGTTGTCTATGGTACATATGTAACACTACGAATTCGGGCCTTCTTCCCGCGCTTTTGACGAGTTACATTGTTCTTATACTTGAAATTTTTACAATTCAGTATAAAATTAGTTTTATGTAACAATTTCGATAGTATTTTGTAACATAAGTGCTAGTGAAATTATACAATAATGAAAAAACTGAAATATAATACATTTATGCACTTTGTGGAACACGTGAATAAGTTCATAAAAAAACCTTGTAAAAATCACTATCGTTTTACGGGAGGTATTTAAACTGGGTTGATTGGGTCGAGGTAGCTTTCCCAAGTATTTTTTCAGCACAGTTCCTGAAGCTGGAACATAGAATTAAGATTTTCAAATGGTTCTAAACTGATGACTTGGCTGTATAGGCTAGATCCCTTTGCCTTTGCCTTCCAGCTTCCGGGATAAAAAGAACCAAAAAAAAAATCGTTGATTTTCGAAGACTGTCAATTCAATGTAATTTTGGCTTCTTCCCGTGCTTTTGACGAGTGACATTGGTGTTTTACTTGAAATTTTTACAATTCAGTATAAAATTAGTTTTGTGTGACAATTTCGATAGTATTTTGTAACATAAGTGCTAGTGAAATTATACAGTAATGAAAAAACTCAAATATAACACATTTATGCACTTTGTGGAAGAGGTGAATAAGTTCATCAAGAAAATCTTGTAAAAATCACTATCGTTTTACGGGTGGTATTTAAATTGGGTTGATTGGGTCTAGGTACCCTTTCCAAGTATTTTTTCAGCACAGTTCCTGAAGCTGGAACATAGAATTAAGATTTTCAAATGGTTCTAAACTGATGACTTGGCTGTATGGGCTAGATCCCTTTGCCTTTCCCCTCGGTGATAAAAATAACCAATCAATGTAATTTTACGGCGACACGACAGTTGAGTTGACAGAAGTATTTATTTCGGTCCGTCTTCTTTCTGTGCGTCTTTCATTTAATATTCATTGTTTTATAATTTTAGTATTGTCTTTGTAATAAATAAACTCCTCTCTTTCGTCGAAATTTAAACAAGATGTATATAATTTTATGAAAGTAATTAGGCTACCAGGCTAAATACAAAATTTAAAATAAGAGTGGTCAGAAACCGAAACACATTTATATATTGTTTGTGTACAAAGGGAAATAATCTACTGTTAATTAAAAATGATAATTTTCCTGAGTGAACTACAGAAGGAACATTTGGATTTGGTACACAAACATTCTACCCAGGGTAAGTCCCACTTTTATAATATGATCTTCTACATGTACTTTACTTTCATTCCATATAAAAAAAAATGTTATTTTCATTTCAGTGTTGATAGACTTTTGCAAACTTGCTATAGATTATTTGAACAATGGTGTAAACAGAAAAAAGTATACTATAGCAGCAGGTAAGCGTCAAGCATTATTTTAGTACTTAATAGAGACTAATAGTTAAGTAAATAGTACAATTGGGTGTGACTTATACATTCTCTGAGAATTTCTTATTCAATATATAAAAAATTTTTTTTTTTCAGAAAAGCTTGAAGTTTCTATGAGTGTGGTTCAAAATTTAGTACAAGCTTTGCTGTATCTAATAGTCGAAGCTTGTAAACATAATGTATGTATAAATTGTCTACTCAATGTATAAAACTTGTAGGAAACTGTTGTTTGGTTGCAATCTTCTGACAGGTAGAGTTCCATAGGTAGGCTGCTTTTTAAACTAGTTAGAATATCCTGACCCTCTTTTTCCAGAGCTTTATTTGCCAATCAGTAGGGTGTACTGCATGTAGATGAGGTTAGTATTGCTCAAAAGTTGATTGTTTTCCATTTATGCCCCAAAATCGAAATTTGTTCAGATGTGCTATTACTTCATTACAAAAGTCACTATTATTCACAGTATGCCTTTCCCTTACCCAGTAAATTAAAAATTACTTCACAATGTAAGTTGTAGATACTTAACATGTCATATTGCTTGTTAAATTATATTGTGATTTAAAATTTTCATAATGTCATAATTTAAACTGTCTATTCATAAAATTTTATTACCCAAGAACTCTTCATACTCTCTGGCCTATATCTTAGAAAAAATGCCTACTCTGTAACAATTGTTCAATAACAATTTTTTTATCGGACCTGCTCCATGCTGTAGCAGCAATTGAGTTTCCTTATCGACGGTGTTGATCGCCGCTGAATGTAATAGTAATAATAGAACATCTGTATTTTTATAGATTTAAATAATTTAAATATCTTCTTTAATAAATAAACAATCACTATATAATAATTTTATAATTGGTTCTCCTGAATGTAGTTAATTTTTGTTTACGGCCCAATGGTATACCCATCCATTCAAATATTTTCAAGTGTCTTAATTTTTTTTTTTACATCATTGGTAGGCAGACAAGTACATGGGCCACCTGATGTAAATTGGTTACCATAGCCAACAAACACTTTCTATACATATTACAAAAGTGTCGCTCGTGTGATGTCTGCCTGCCTGCTCTGCTACTAACGCAGCAACTCTTTATGAGGTTGCTGGTAACCGTACTCTCTCGGAGGAACACAATGACCCTCCAAGAAGTTGTTATTTGACTGTGGTTTTCTGTTAGCATCCATGGCCATCACATGTGACATCCATATTGTATGTAACAATGAGAGTTACATAAAATGTGGACGTCACATGCTATGCCATGGATGCTAATGTCACCTGATGATATTTGTTCACAAGATTGTCAGATTCTATTAAAACACTAAATTTAAATAATTAATTTCCAGTTATCAGAACCTGACTTTCAATCATCACTAGCAATTGCTGGATTTTCTGAGGAAAAACAAGAGATATTAGTTAAGTTGTATGGCACTAAAAAAACAGAAATATCAAGTGCATTGAGCTTATTACAGCAGAAGGATCCTAGTTATCAAGATTTTAGATGGAGGCTTGAAGTGCAGGTAATTATATTATCTATAACGTCACGCCAAATCCCTTGTGGCAGGCAGAGAGGACCGAGCGCCACGTAACTCAATTGTTACACACCTCACTCTCTTCTTTCACATTCATTGCTCTTCTTCTGCATGCTGGCCGGTTTCTAGGGCTCTTGACCTTCTGATAGAACACAACCAATTTGGTCATGGTAGCTAAGTCTTGGCCTTCCTCGGCTCCTACATCCTTCCACTTTTACATTGTATATCTGCTTCGTTCTACATCAGTAGTGTACCTTCCCTCTGATGAAAGCACATCCAATATATACAATCTCGTCCACTTGTTCCAACACTTCACCATCAACCGTAATCCGTACATTGGTTCTGGTTTTTTCTCTTTCAAATACCATTATCTTTGTTTTCTTCACATTCAATTGTAAGCCTTTCTACATACAATCGACTTTCATCATTTGTGACCAGTGTTTTCCGTTCAGATGGTGTTTCTGATAATATTACAGATTTCGAATGTACTATTTCGATGCAATGTGAATATGCCTACAGATATCATAAGACAAATTATTTCGAAATGTCCTGATAACAATCATTCCCTATAAGACCACCAAGAAGATATTGTCTAGTGTGTCATAGGGATGTGTTTAGTGTAACATTTTCAATGTTTTCTTTGCTGTGCTATTGGTGGTTGTGCTGGTTGAACCACATATCAGATATGTGACAAAATATATATACCTTCCAGGCACGTTAATGATATTTGGAAAAAATTGTTGTCTAATTTCAGTTACAGTCAGGAGGACTGTAACTGTTGAGATGGATTGAAACAATCAGTATCTTACAAATACAGTACATTTATTTCTAGTAGCTATGCATTTACAGACAGAGAAGCAAAAAAATAAATTAAAGCTGCTAGAAGGTGGTTTTTAATTTTTTTTCCCAGGCCCTGATATCTGGCATTTTTAATCATGTATAGGGATATATACTTTTCAAACTTATCTTAATTTAAATCCACAATTATAATTGTATGTTTAAATAGTTGCAGAGAAGTGTATTCCACTGCTGGACCCACTTCCATTACTTCATTTACAAATATTGTTTTATGTCTTACTTTGTAGTATCTTAGAACTTTATTTTTGCAAGTGTATGTTTCAAGTGAATTTGGATATCGTGTAGGAAAATTATGAAATCATTGGTAGCTTCTGATCTTGAGGGTGAGGTTAAATAATTCATCTAAAATCAAGCAATGTGCGTCGAGAGGACAACAAAATTTTATGTTCGTTTTGTAATCCGGGGAGGAGGGATGGTTGCACTTGTAATTTTTTGTTAAGACTAGAGAGTTACTGATTGATGATATTTTCCATGATTTTGGAAAATATGGGAGTTATTGCTATAGGCTTTACCAACGCCTCCTTCCATGAGCTGGGAACCACGCCAAGCGAATAGGAGTACCGAAAGAGGCGCGTTTAAATCGGAGTTTACTCCGGTGCATCAACGGAGTGGAACATCTTCAATAAAATGGGTGGAATTCCATCCGGCCCGTTCGACTTATAAGGTCCAGGAAGATAAGGGCTCTACAGACTTTACAGACAGAAGCTTTTTGAGAGAAATGAATTTTAGACATAGAGCTCTTACACCGCGGGATGGTCGGTGGTGGCCATCAAGGGTCGAGTTGGATGCAAAAAGATAGCCCAGGAGATCGGCTTTTTTCTTTGCATAATGGGCCAGCGATTCGTCCACTTTGGGTAACGGAGGAAACGCCGACTGACAGAATGCAACCCTTCAGAAACCTGGAGGCAGCATTGTAGCTTTTTTAAAGTGAACTCTTATTTAAATCACCAGCCGCCTGAGCATTGGAACAGGCTCGATACGAATCCTGTTTACGTCGAGACGCATCCTTGCAAGATCGATTGAACCATGGGCGGGACTTGCCACCTATGGGCACCGCGGAGCTAGGAAAAAAAGTTCCATACCCTGCAGAATCACATCGGCGACAGAGTCGGCACAGGCGCTGGGATCGTCCAGCGAGAAGCAAACCTGCTCAGGGTAGGAGGAGAAGAAAATGTACAGCCCTTCCCAATCCGCCGACACACAACGGCACCCTGCTTTACGCAGTCACGTTGAGAATGCAATTGGCACCTCACTACGTATCAGCCAGTGATCAGAGGACCCAAGGGCGGCGCCAACAGGTACATGATAGTTTTCAGGGTGAGCGATCAGCAGAAGATCTAAAAGGGAGGGTACATGTTCCTTTATGCCTGGCACCCGAGTCGGCGAAGAAACCAGTTGCGTCAGACCATATGCTAAGGCAAAGTCATGGAAAGATCTTCCCGCTTAGTCAGTAGAACGTGACCCGAGTTATTCCACGTGGTGGGCATTAAAATCGCTTAGTACCACAATTTCAGCGGAAGGAGTATAATATCAGTCGTCGTTTGAATGTGCTCCACAAGACGCTCCGTTTCGGCGTTACCGCTATGGGACCTGTAGTGGCACGCATAGATACGGATATTATCTCTGAAATCTGCGCACAGCCATATACAGGTCCCTCTCTTCAAGTCTGCCAAGGCGACGGTAACAGATATCCTCACGAACTTAAGCGCAGACACCGGCTCGTGGCACAAAATTGTGTTCCACTTTGTAGCCAGGGTACCGCAGGTACGAGACGTCATTAGAAGAGAATATCTGTGTCTCCGTCAAAAAGAACAAGGCTGGCTCAGCTGTTTCTAGGTGCTGATGGACAGCATTAAAGTTAATGAAGCCCCCTGATGTTACATAGCTCAATGGAGAGCACAGGCGGAGGTGCCATTGTCGTCTTGTTCCGTTTGTTCCTGGCAGAAATACAGAGTAGCGTAGTGCCCGCCTTAGAATACGTCGGGCGGCCTGAAGGATAATACTCAGGGAAGGATTCTTCTTCATCAACGGTGACGGTACCCTTCTGGGGTATTACCTTCTCTAATACCGCTGCCATATGGAGGGGATGGATCCGGATCTCTCACTCACTGTACGAAACGCAATAGCATGCTGTATCAGCAATATCAGCATGCCATACCGGTTTTCTGTGAGTGTTATATGTATAGTGATTGGTGAGAGGTTGTACATCGAGATTGGCGCTGTACATAAAAGTATACACATTATGGCAAATTTTATATTATACCCACTTAGTATGTAGTCTTCGTTCCTAGGTAATTTAGTTTTTACTTATTAAAATGTTGTTTGTTAAATAGGTTGCATCCAGAAGATGTACTGAAGAAATAAAACCAATGGTAGCAATGGATTTTATGTTGATGACTCCCAAGAATTTCGGACAAGACCAAAAGGATCTGGACTATATTTCTGATAGAGGTGGCACAAATGTTTCTTCTTTACAAATCAATTCCACCATACAAGATGCAAAAGCGGGCAGTCACTGCCAAAACATTGTGAACCATCACTTGCTTCAGTGCAATATACCAACCCTAGTACATATGACAAATATATTGGATCAAGCCTTGAAGGAATCAAAGAGTCAACATGTACGGAAAGTTCAAAGATCTTTATAACAATAATTTAACGAAGTTGATATATGAGAAATAGCTGAACAGAAAGTTTTCCATTTAAAAAAATTTAGGGAAATCAACAAAAACCAATTGATACAGGATATTTTTTAAAGTTACAAACTTCGAAAAGTCACGTTTTATTGGACGTAACAGGAAATGTTACCTTTTGTTAGCATACTTTTTGGAATTGTGACTTTTTGGCAGGGGTAGTATGGTAATGTTACATATTTTCCTGAAGAAAACAAAAACAATTAACAGAGTGTTGTCATGCCAATTTTAATTTCAAAAAAGCTTTTACAACTTACTTGGGTACTAGACAACTGATAAACATACATATATTTTTTTTTGTAAATACATACTTATTATACATAGAAAATACCCAGACCAAGACAAACAGACATGTTTATGCACACAAATGTTTGTACTGTGTGGGAATCGAACCCACGAGCGTTGGTGTCAAAGTAGCGTAACAGCGCGTTTCACCACTGCGCCACCGAGCTCGTCAATATAGGTAGGTATAGGTCTTCACCTTCAAAATCGTAATACAAATAAAGGAAATGTTACATTTGGAGGAACTCGGCAATTTCAAAAATGTACTTCAATAAGAAATGTCACGATTGGAAAGGAAACAGAAAGTGTATATGGTGAGATTCAGTGTTGCGAGCGTATAAAAATAAGTAAAAAGCGGAAAAGTAACTTTTTGTTCGCGTACTCCTCATATACTTATGTAATAACTTATCAAAGCATGTCATATAAAGTAAAATGTACAAATTGAATCGCATTTTAATTTATTATCGTTCAACATGAGTTATTTGCTATTTCCAGAATTAATCACATTTTACAACATATATACAACCAATAATTGCTACTAAATAGTCGTAATTTGGAAAATGAAACAAGCGTGATCTTAATACAAGGTGCCATATAAGACCCATCGTCCTACTAAGTTACCTCAATGTACCTACTATATCTGCAGTGCCTCACACACACGCAGATGGAGAGAAATAGGAAGAGATACATAATACGTACACACCCTCATACCAATAAACCACTTGACTGTGTATGATAGGTAGGCCCACTACTGACCAATGGGAGAAAAATTTAAGCATTAAGCCAATGAGTGCCGCAATGATGATCCGCGAACAAGCTCTATTATTTTGTTCGCGGATCATTCGGCTGCGCTATTTACTTTACCCCCCGACCTGTGGCGGAGAATTGAGTTACAACGTAATATCGGTCGCATCGATTCTCCATAGGTTAATCAGTCCTTCATGTACACACCTCGTAACAATCTGCAATATAGACAAACATAGTATGCAAGCGAGAAAAAAGCGTAGTGCGAGTAAGAAACAAGAAAATGTCAATAGAGCAGATCTTAAATAATGTACTCGTCATTACATTATTGATGAGTCTGGCCATAAATATTGTTCCTTAGAAACTTTTCTTTTTTCAACACTTTATTTTGAATGTGGAACGCGTTTATTAAACTTCTTTTGATTTTCCGCCGTTTTACATATTTTTTCGTGTTTATTATTAAATTACAATATGGAATGTGGTTAAAGAAAATAGGATTGCAGTGATTGCCCTGCACAAAGTGACACATTCAAGACACTTCAAAAGTACCAAGCTTAGACGTAGGTATGTTTGTATATCGTACTATCGACAGAATATATACCAACACTTCCTCTGTTGAAGACCATAAAAGATTGGGGCGACCGCGTGCTGTTAGAACTACAAAGGCCGTTAAAGCCAGAATTCGCCGAAACCCCATTAGGAAACAAAAAGTCTTATCGTGAGAAATGAAGATTCCCGTTGGGACTATCGCTTGTATATAATAAAACCAAGGAGTCGCAAAGCGTTACGGCAACAGGTATATAACGGAGCCGGACGCCTTAAGAAATCTGGAGCAAGTAGTGACTAAATTTTCCATGGAAACAGTACGTAAATATAGCCGGACTAGGTAGTGTCAAGACACATCGATCAACGGCGTTCGGTAGTTTGTCCATATAAATAAAGCACAAAGTATGAAACGCTGTACCGAATCCTTTCGCATCGATGGGACGAATGCGCTTTGACGGCAGATTGCGTGAGAACATGATCGGTCGTGCAGGTATCGACGGTCGACGACGACGATCGACGGCCGATAACGGCGATCAACAGCCAACAACATTGAGATTTTTCCATGCTATTTGCGTCGATACGGCTGCTGTACGTTTCCTTACGACTGCGATGCGAACGCCTACGTACGGCGCCGGCGCCATAAGCGGCAGATAGGTATAATGTGTATTAGTGTAACACTTTTCAATGGGCAATGTACGAAAGACCGTGGATTAATATGTCTTTACTTACCCTAATGTAAATGTCTTTAGTCTAATCACAATCCAAGCAGGACATCTTAATCTTTTATATTTTCATATAATAATCCTGTATTCTACTCGATATTTTTTTACCATCATTCCTCCCACCTGATGTTGTCACAAGAGTTTCAGATCCCAGAACAAAAAGAGAAGCGGATTAGCTCCTCAGGAATTTTTAAGATAGAAGATTCGATGTAGAAGGATGGTTAGGTAAAAATGGTAGGCCGGAGGTACATGGGTAGCAAAGGTAAATTAATTTCGGGTATTAATTTTATATAAAGATTTGATAACAGAATTATTAGCGCACAAATACACAATAAAGGAAAAGAAAATAAAAGACTACTGTCAGTCTAGTTAAAAAATGAGAATTCCGCACTTCTCTTTCGAATGCACTAGAAACACCTCGAGAAAGAAGAGGGATTAATTTTAAAAATATTAATTTATTATTAGTACATTTATTCTTATGCAGAGGGAAATGCGCCAACAACTAGCCAACATACATGTTTACTTAACTGACATGATTAGTTCTTAAAGCATGAGAATTCGCCTTCATAGTAAGATGTTATAAGAGAAGTTAACGTGAATATCTTCTTATACTCGTATATAAAATTCTCGTGTCACAATGTTAGTTACCATACTCCTCCGAAATGGCAAGCCGATTCCGGTCAAGACCGATTTTGATGAAATTTTATATGCATATTTAGTAGGTCTGAGAATCGGCTACTATCTATTTTTCATACCCCTAAGTGATAAGGGTGGTCCATCCCAAATTATTATTTTTATTTTTTGGACAAAAATTTTTATTTTTTTTTATGATGTGGCATTAAAATACATAAAAAATACAAAATACACAACCCTAAATTTTCACCCTTCTACCATCAACCCCTATTTTTATAATACTAAAATAATCCTAGGAATAATTTATATGGCAAAACAACGTTTTCCGGGTCAGCTAGTATAGATATATATGTAAACCGGACCATTACAGTAGTCTATGAACGCTTACAATACAAGTAATATCGCTCGCTCGTAACCATCCACATTGCTAATACAGCCACTCTTCAGGAGCTGGTAACCTCACTCACTCGTAGGAACATTACCTTCAGGGAGTTGTTAGTTGGCCGGCGGTCTTGTACGAGGTACTTTCCCAGTCTGACTGTTTTCATGCACCTCGTCCTACCTATTATTTAAATATCCCTATAAAAAGTACATACAAAAAATGTGTATTGTTCTGTGTTGATTGTAGATATACAACAAAACCCAATTACAAGACATTTCAATGGTAATTAATGTTTAATATTTTTATGATAATGTTTATTTTCATGGCCTTAATTCCCAAAAACTGTTTAATAATAACAATATATTGTGTATCAATGTGCAGATATTATTACACGCAGTTAACATCCAAAAAAAGATATCTTCTTCACGTTATCTCGTTTCCATCATAATCCATTACGACTGGCGGGGTCCGCTACCTAAGCCGAAGGATTTCGCAAAGACACTGATTTTTACATGGAGCGACTGCCGTCAGACCTCTACAACCTAGAGGTAGGTAAGGTCACACGTCTTACGAAATATATTTTCTTGGACGTGTGGGTTTCCTTATGATGTTTTCCTTGACCACTGAGCAAGTTATAAATATGTAGGTACATAAATCCGAAAAAACGAATTTTGTGATACATGCCCCCGCCTGGATTCGAACCGAGGACCATATGATCAATAGGCCGGTTCCTTATCCACTGGGCTATCATTGCTCTATCCAAAAAAAGATATGTATACGAGTAATGATTTAATATGGAGATTGACAAAATCTTTCAATATGTTGATAATTTCAAATAAATTATAAAATATGATAATTTCAAAAGGTGGTGAGCTCTCATTGAGTAAACTTACGTTCGGCCGTAAGGCTTATGTCAGACTAACTGACAAAACACCACCTAAGGATTGCCTTTAACTGGGAAGGCTTTCAAAAACGTCACTCCGTAACAGATCATCCACTTATAAAAGTGCCGACGCTCCTTGAAGAGGCCGTCGCCACTAGGCTATTAAAAGCGGCGGAGCGATCCAAAAGGGCACCTACCGAAAATAATTACGGTTTCGTGAATACAAATGTAAGGGAGTGGGATTTGCTGAAAGAGTAATGAATAGATATGTAGAGATTTAGAGTGGTAGTGGCTTAGAGGATCTTATAAGAAACGGCAAAGTAGAGAAATATAAGAAACTGAATGTTTCGGGTTCGCCTTTATACTAATTATAACTACTAAGTTAAAAGCTATTTTTTTGTTTATTATGAGATGAGCATTTTGATTGTTCCATGTTTGTGTACTAAAATGTTTTTATATTTCTAAAACTGAATAATATATAATATTACCATTTTGATAATTGAAAGTACCTAAAATAGCTACTTAGTTACGCAGACAAGATTTGAATTCGGGTTTTAATGCTTCAAAGCGACGAGGTGACGATATCATCAGCTATCGTCTGCTGAAACGTTAATTCAGCGCAGCAGTTCTCAGCGCATACTTTTGTTAATGTTGATAGTTCTAATAGATAGCGTTGTTGTGTCGGACTATTACGACTGTATACTTGTCTATTCTTCTACTGTACTACTGACCTAGGCATATAGTTCTACCAGCACGGCTTCCCTACCAGTACTGGCAGGTGTCCTCCCAGCAGACTGAATATCACCCATGTTGGGCACTTGGAAGGTGCGTGTAGGACTGCGATTGATCGGGAGTTGAGTATGCGAAAACGCAAAATTTGGGAGGCAACAATGAGTGAATGGTAAACTCGCTGGGAAGCGGAGTCCAAGGGCTAGGAACTTGATTTTTCCCTTATGTGGCGGTGAGACTCGGGTCACACTGGGTCGAATTGGATCATCCTACCTCGCAACTCCTTGGGGGTCGTGAATGTTTTAGGAAGCGAAGGAGCGATATGAAACGTTGCGAGAGCAGCATGTGTACGTGTGGCGAGAGTGAGAGGGCAGAAATCACGTTTTGTGGTTCTGTCCTAAGTATGCGGATCTGCGTGAGAGAATGATGTATTTTGCGAATTTGGTGTCGTCGACGGGAAACTTTGCGCCCTTCCGCGGGTTCGACCACGCATGGTTCGTCCGTAGCAAGGCGGAAGAAGCAGCGCTAAGAGCGAGAGGGGGAAGAGCGCCACGAGTTAGAACAATAATTTAGTACCCACGAGCGCGTTCGGACGACAGCGAAGGCGTTTTGTGTGCGTAGCTGCCCCAGAAGGGGGAGAATGACTACAGAGAGTCATTGTGGAAAAATTAAATAATTTGTGCCAAGCGTTGCCCATGGCACGAAAAGTGCCTATAAGCAGCAAGAGCCGTGCGCAACTCCTGCGATTTGGCTCATATGACAGAGATGACGGTGGAGCTATGGGAAGGTACATGTACTAAAAAGCGTGTTTTGAAAAAATATCCTTAAATTTTACTTAAAATTTCAAATTAACCTTAATTCAGGAAACTGGCTACTAATTACAAGAAATATAAAACGCGTATAAAATATATTTTATTTTATATGTGTATAAAATATCTTTATAATAAGTACACTTATGTTTAATGTATTATTTAGTTACTTATATAGTATAATTATTGGAGCTAAACTAGAAAGACTCAGTTTTATTGCCTATGCCTTCAATACTGAACTCTGAAATATCCAATTCACTGTCATCTTTTTGAACAATGGTTTTGGATTTTACAAATGCTTTATGATTTGGCGGTGGGACGCTATCAGAATCGTCCAGGATTGAACTTCCCAAGCTAGTGTTACTCCCACCGACGCTAGATGCCTTCGTCATCAGACCTCCCATTACGTCTACTCCACCAACCCGCACAGTTGACGGTGTGTCATTGCGGCGCGCCAGTTGGGATTCTATAGTTTGCTTTAACTGAGCAATTTTTGGACTGGTTCGGGTATTTATATGAATCTTCGTGTCGTTTTTCAATGGCTCGTTTTCAATGCTGAAAAAATGTATAATAGTTATTTATTTTTAATATATGCGGTTATTGTAATATGTATTTATTCAAATAATGCTCACCTTGATATATCCCACTCCTCACCATCGAGATTGATCAAACCCAACTCAAATTTTTCCTTACCATCACTTTTCTCAGTAATACTCTGAGAAGGAGATGCGCTTACAGATTTCATTTGTATCGCATCCATATCAAATAGTACTTTCTTTTTATTTAAAGAAGACGTTGACGATGCATTTTTTAAAAGACCTTTGGTTTGTTTTCTATTTTGAACATTTTCTTCTGAAGATGTCTTTTTAAGCGGAACATTCTTTAGCGATTCGTCCTCATCACTACTGCGGGCTTCAATATTCTTTACAGAAATAATTTTCTCATTATCGTCAGCCAATAAGTTGGTTACATTTATCGCTGATTGTGTGCGTGTTAAACCGATATCGTCATTATCTAATACATATTTCTTTATGCTATTGTTATAATCAGCATTAGCAGATGCAGGTCTTCTAGCCGGTGACTTAATGAGATGATCTATGCGATTAGATTTGGATGACGGTGACTGAGTTACAGTTTTATAATATTTATGATCACTTGCAGTCGAATCACTATCTGTATCAATATTTTCTGTAGGTTTATAATAAGGAAACCTTTTTCCGTTATGTTTAGAAGAACGTGATTGGCGCTTCTCTTCATGAGACTTGCTATTTATTTTTATTACATTGTTATCGTCAATATTATTAGGGCTATGTTGTTCAGTCAGAGGACTAGCATGAGAGGATCCAGGTGGAGTCTTTAACAACGTCATTGCTTTTTTAGCTACATTCGCATCAACTTTTTTATGTTTATCTTTCATATTAATATCTGTTGACTTCACTAGTGACAATGCCTTGCTTTTAACATTGGATAACACTGATGTTAAACTAAATGTTTTAGCTACTTTGTCTGGAGAAACGTAGTCGTCAGGTAAGGGCACATCTTTTTTTGATATTGTTGTATCTAAATATGCCAGAATAGAATGCCTGATTTTTTCATGATTTGGAATTTTCTGTAAATAATTAAAATTAAAAGTAGTACATACCTAAAGATTTGACGAGCCCGGCTATCGAACGTTTGCCAATGGCTACTTTAACACCCCTTTTACATCGCGGGTTAAAGCGGTGTTAACCCGCGCACGACACACATTTGTACTCGTATTCATATGTCTGTTTGTCTTGATCTATTTTATATATTGTATTCTTGTAGGAGTGTTTAAATTATGTAATATTAAAAATCTAGTACATAGTTTGTTATCTTACATTGTACATATTTTTAGTTCAAATCTAGTAGCACTGCTTAGATTGGTATTGAGTTCTAGCTTGAAAAGTATTTGCCTGGCCTGAACTGTTCGTAGGTCCGAAAACAATAGAAAATTAAACCTCAGGTTGTTATTCATCAATCAGAAAGAAACTGAGACAGTACAATGCTTAATAATAGATAATAAATTATAATTATTCACTAGAAATATGGTATGTTAAATTACAACTATTTCAGATTTACAACTCTTAATACAACCAACGAACCTTTGATTTTTCTTCAAGTTGCTGTTGTAATTGTAATCTTTGTGTTTGAAAAATAGATTTGTGCAATCGGCTTTTGAGTGGATCCATACCCGCTGATACTAAGCGATTGTTGACTTCCTCTGTTATTTTAGCTCGCACGATCCTCATGGGGCTAGAATAAAAATCAAAATTCGTATGTAAGTCCTTTAGTATTAGATACCCTTATTCATACGTCTTACTATACTTATATGTATTATACTTACCTTCTTTGAACGGGTATAGGCCCTTTTTTCTCAATATCGGGAATTGAAGATTTATATCTGGCGGGTTTCGATTTTTCTGTTTTAGCTTTTGGAGTTCTAGGTGAATCATTATTAATGAGTGAATGGGATTTTTTATTCTTTTGCATATTTTTTATCTTTGGTTGGCTAAGAGCTATTTTGTTTTGAATTTTATTTGGCTTCTGATTTTGGGTGGTAGTGCCAATCATACTAGCTGTTTTTTGTTTTGTCAATGATGTTTTTTCAAAACTCGAAACTTCAGAAGAACTGGAACTGATAGATTCAATATTAAGGAGTTCTCGTGCTTTTTCATGGAGTTTTTCTAAAGTTTTACGGTCCGACAAAGTTTTAGGACTGGTTTTAGCTGGGTTGGATGATTTTAAAAATGACTCCTTTTTGACATGATTATTTAGTCTACTTGTGTTATTTTTTTTAGATTTGTGATTAGTGGATACCTGGAATCATAAGACGATCATGTTATAAAAAGTAATTGCTTTTTGCCAATACACATTCAATATATGGATGATATACCTGCTGTTCAATTGAATTCTCTTCGTCGTCGGCTTCAAAATGTTTTCTGTTCGTGTTTTCGTGCAACAAAACGTGCAGTTCATCTGCTCGCACCTTTTCCTTTTCAGCTAGTGATCGCGATTCTTGGGCTTCTTTTGAAACACTATTTAATTTTTGAAGTAATAAATCATATTGCTTCGATTGTGTTTCCATACGTTTCGTCCATATTGCCATCTGTTCTTCGGCTTCTTTCCGTCTTTGAGAATTTTCATTTTCAGTTTTCATTCTCTGAAAATATTTTAACACAACTGTACTATACTGAATAACTTCGCGAAAAGTATTTCGGGAAGTTATTCCGTGCTAGTACTTATAAAAGTTTTAGAAGCTTATAATGTTAGTTTATAGTCATACTAACCGAATTATTCAATTCTTGCTTCAAAACCGAAATTTCAGTACCTTGTTCTCTTATAGTTACATGCAACTGCTCAATAATATTAGTATCATTATGAGTTGGTGCTGCAATTTCTTTATCCTTGAGAGAGTTAATAGTTTCCATTATCTGAGTTCGTAAAAGAGTTATTTCTTTGTTATATTTCTCATGTTCTTCTTTTTTCCATTCTTCAATTTTATCTAATAAATAATCTTCATTATTTGTAAAGGCTTCTGCATCTTTAGTTTCTTTTTGCGTAGTATTAATTTTGTCCACTGTTGGGTTATTATTAGCTACATTTACATTTTTATTTTCGTTTATGATCGTTTCCATTTCTTTTAATTTCATTTTAAGTTCCTTAATTTCTTCATTCATTTTGTTATTCTCAATGTTGTTCTCAGAGTTTGGCGCAATTTCTTCAATATCTTTTTGAGGTACCTCCATACCATTTGTATGTCGTCTTAATATGTGGCTTTTTAAATAAAGTTGATTCAAAAATACTTTATCACAGTGACTACACCTATTGTATTGATGTGCTTCTCCATTTGATGTTGTTGGGTATAATATGTCCCCTTTATTTGTTAAGGTTTTTAAAATCATTGTTGCTATATTATCATTGCCGTATGGCAAATGTGTTCTGTAAGTGTGTTTGGATTTTCTTCTTAACTTTCTTATATCTTCTTCTCGTTCTCGCAGATTTTTCTTAGTTATGTCCAGTTCCTGGAATGTCATAATTAATGATTATTTTTCTTTAATCACGGGTGTTAACCCCGGTCACATTTGATAGGCGTGTGCGGGGATATGGATACGTGTAGAGGCTCCTTAGAAAAGATTGATGTAATGTATAATGATTCTTATTGTTACCTGAACCAACGAAGAAATCTCTTCCTTTAAAACATAAACACTTCGATCAAGATAATGACGGCAGAATTGTTGATATTCCACAGCCAATTGCGCTAAACGAAATATCTTCAAAACTTCTTCGTTAAGAATTCGTACGTCAAATTCACACTCCAAAACACAGTTAAGTATCTGAAAATAACAACGTATTTGTGTTAATGACAATTTAATATCTAACTAAACAAATTACAATGAATGGAAACTTACATCATTCAAATGTTGCTCTATGATGACGAATTTTCTTTCCCGTATCAAATTATTAATATCGATTATTCCTGTAACGATACCAATATTAAAGTAACATATTAGCAATGGTGCAATATAACACATATCATTTATGTTCACTAGCAATAAATTGGGTTGTTGCTCGTCGCAATTTAAATAAGAATCGTCATATTTTCTCTGCATTATTTTCGGCGTGAGCCTTTCCCCCTAACCCTATTCTCCCTTTCTTACTCAACCTATAATACACCCTTTCTATATCAGTAAGATGGTAAACAAGTAGGTATACGGACTGCATGATACTAAATAGTTTTCAAGGATGTATAATAATTGTAAAAAGCTTACTAAATATCGCCTTTGCATAACTACTATTTTCTTACTACTATAAAGAATATATATATATATATATAAATATATATAAATATTAATGATTGATATAAGTAGTACAGTTGTGGAGGTGTGACGACTCCATGTAAAAATCAAGTATCTCCTTAGGCTTAGGTAGCGGACCCCAACACTCCTAATAGATTAGGAAACGGGATAACGCTAAGAAAAGGTAAAACATTTTGTAATTCCAACCACTGCACGCATTGCAATTTGTGCGAATACAAACGCCTTTTGTATAGCATCTAGTGTATTCTGTCTGTAAGAGCATTCAATTAATGTCTTACGGTAACAAGTTGCATTGCTATTGAATGTTATCTTTATTACAACTTAGTAATCTCGTAGATATTTTGTTGTTCTTTATAATTGTTGTAAATCAAGTTGAATTTGCTTGTTGCAATTTCTACACCATGTAAGAGTTTGAACCATTATAACAATGAAATGCTACGAATTATGATAATTGATTCGTAACGTGTTATTCTGACGACTAACATCTACAGCGCCTGAGAATGCCTTGTGGAGAGGCGGAACATGTGTCGCCAAAATGAGCAGCCGGTGTAGCAACGGTGGCAGGTGTATGTGGTTCATGTTCCATATGGCGGGTGCTCCGAATGTAGGGGTTTCTACAGGGTCGGCAACTCATCACTAGGGGTCCCACACGTGCGTGACACTCATGAAGATGCAAGTGACCATAAGCTATATATATAAATGTATATATTTACATAGGTATTGTAAATGATTATTTATATATATTTTATTTATTCACTTTAGACACATTTTTAAATATAAAGATTTTATATAAAAATAAATACATTTAAAAATATAAAAAAAGGGGGCACCCGCCGGTAGCGAAGCGAAGACCCAAGCTACCGGTGGTCAGGGCTCCAGAGTGAGGAACCTTCTCACAATACGGGCCGTGTCCAAAAGAACCGCCTTTTGTAACTGGTTCTTGACCCAACTGCCAAGCGAGAGCCTCTCAAGATATCGGTCGAGGCTCTTCGCTATAAGCCCGTTTACTGTCACGACTATTGGAACAATTATCGTTGAGTCCACACGCCACATGGCGGTAACCTCGTGAGCCAAGTCCAAGTACTTAGAAAGTTTCTCTTTCTCAGTTCAGCTCAGCAGCAGTTTTCGTCATGAGGAATGGTAACGTCAACGAGAACTGCACGGCGTGTCTCCCGATCTATTATCACAATATCGGGCCTATTGGCGACAATAGTCCTGTCTGTGATAATTGACCGGTCCCAGTAGAGCGTGATACTACCGTTCTCGAGAACTGGCGCTGGTGCATATTTATAATATGGAAGCTCGGTACTCACAAGGCCGTATTTAAGAGCAAGTTGCTGGTGAATGATCCTAGCTACTTGATTGTGTCTATGTAAGTACTCGCCGTTAGCAAGATGAGAACAACCGGAAACTATATGCCTGAGTGACTCACCGGGACGGAGGCATGCTCGACAAATGTCGACCGTACCGTCCTTCAGGATATATTTCCGGTAGTTGTTCGTCTTGATAACTTCGTCCATAATTGCACAGACAAAACCTTCAGTTTCCCCAAAGAGGTCACCGAAACGTAGCCAGACCACCGACGCGAGAGAGTCTACATCAGCCCTATTAAGAGCTCGGTAGAATCTCCCGTGTAACTCCTTGCTCTTCCATATTTCCTTGCGGTTTTGGGTAGTGAGCACCAGTGGTTTGCGCCAGTTCTCGTTCGCCAGGGATAGTGGCGTAAGGCCCTTGTCGACTGCAACAACGTCGCGGTGCATCCCACTTTCACAGTGTAGGAAATAGTCCCTGAGTTTGCACACCTCACGGTTATGTAAGGTCTTGACATTTAAAAAGCCACGACCCCCATCTTTCCGTGGGATGTACAATCTCATCACCGACGATCGTGGGTGATGCATGCGATACGTTGTTAGCAATTTTCGGACCTTTCCATCCAGGGCATCTAACTCAGCTTGAGTCCACCTTAGTACACCGAAAGTGTATATTAACAGTGGCATAACCCAACCGTTGAAGGCCCGAACCTTGTTTCCACCTGACAAGAGACTTTTCAGTACTTTTGTCAGGCGACCAAAGAATCGTTCCGTCACCGATTGCTTTATGTTCCTGTCAGCTATACCTAAGGACTCCGACATACCAAGGTATTTATTTATATATATTATTATTATGATAATTTATTAGCTTTGGCTTGGCTTTGGTCTACACCAATAAAATATATTAGCACTCACTTATTTTGTTCCAATCAACGTGCATACGGGGCCGATGCATGTTAAAAGTGAATCCGGATTCGTCAGCCAACTTCGGAAAGTTATGATGTAGTTCATACGGTGCTTTACTGGCCATTATGTGCACTTTTGATGTCTTTATGGACTAATTACAATTTAATTGCACCTGAAACAATTATCTACTTTAATAAACCTTAAGAACTATATAATTGGAATCAACAACCACCTTGACTTGAAGTGTTTGTTTGTGTTTGTTTACGAAGTTGTTGCCTAGCAACAATATATGTTGTCTATATCCTAGACCAAAGAGAATTAGTAACTTGGTATTGCGTTTCAGCGCCGAAATGCTGCCAGTATCGTTGGTACAATGACACGTACACACGCTTTTCGTATTGCTAATGTCTATGAGCGATGATGACCACTTACCATCAGGAGACACACATGCTCGTTTGCCCCCTTTAAAAAAAATTCAGTTTTTAAGATTTATTAGTTATCATTTAGATGTAATTTAGTTTTCGATTTATTATGTATTTATTTAATTTTAGTTTAATTTTATTACTTTACATATTTGAATTTGTAATAATTTCTGTAATATGTCATGTAATAAATTATATGTGTAACGTGGCTGAAGTTAAAAATAGGTATATATTTTTAAAATTTTATGGGAATTGTCATAGAGTTATACATTGTACAGCATTATAGGAAATTTACAGGTTATTAGAAATTAAAAAAAAACCGTTTTATTGCATACACATTAGTTATACTCATAAAGTTATTAGGTATATCGTGATATAACCTTATGAGTTTGATAGGTGTATGATATCACTATTACGATCAGTATTTCAAGCAATGAAATAACTATGTATATTTCTTTCATCACGACTTTAAGTAAAAAAGTGTGTGTACTTATATAACAAAAAACGATATAAAAGGGTAGCCAACTTCGTGATGTCGATTTTAGATGCCTCCGTGCGACCAACTTCGTGGAGTCGATTTTAAATGTCGGTGTCGTAAAATTTCACTCTCATCATTTCTCCCTAAGTGAGAGAGGTGATTAAATTATTATTATTATGCCGCTTGCTTGCTGCACTACCTAAATTGACCCGAGTAACTCGGTTCGTTCGGTAAAGACAAAACCGAGTAGGTAATACTCGGTACTCAGTTATTCGGTAAGTAAATTGTGTACTCGGCGCATCTATAAATTAAAAAAACACTAGATTACTTTTTAATTTATAAGATATAAAAAAACTATGTTAACACTACCTACAATTTAGTGTGGCGACAATTTCGTATTATCATTTTTTTGACAGATCTAGACACATGGCAGCGTGTCACCCATGTTCAGAAAAGAAATTGAAACCTTGAAAACCATTGAAAAAAAATTAAAACCTTTTTAATACAAGTTTTTATTGAAAAATATTTTACTTATTTATACATCGTTGGGAGGCATACGGCACGCCTGATCTAAAGTGGCTACCGTGATTATGAACGCTTGCAACACATTAAGTGTCACTCGCGCAGTGCCACCTCTGCTGCTAACACAGCAACTTCTTAGGAGTTAACTTTTGACCTCACTCACTGGAACACAACAACCCTCTGGGGAGTTGTTATTTTGTTACGGTTTTCAATGAGGTGGAGGTACCTTCTTAGTACTTTTGTACCTCTGTTAAAAAACCTGGACCAAGAAAAACAGACAATGTTTATGCACACAAATTTTGTCCTGTGTGAGAAACGAACTCACGAGCGTTGGTGACAAATTATCTACTAACTCGTATATATATAGGCACAAATAATTTCAAAAGTTTGTATCGCGTAAGAAATTTATTTAGTTTCAATTCGTCTTTCGCTGTTTTATATTTGTCCTACAAGCTTTTGAAATTATTTGTACTTATATCAGTAGATACTCGTAGTTTTATACAAGATGTCGATTGAACTATCTTTATATGTATATAATTATTATGATGTCAGGAGCCTTAGAAACCCGTGAGCATGTATAAGAACAGCAACGAATGTTAAAGAAGCAAGTGTGATTTTAAAACCTTAAGGATCGAGTCATGTGGCACTCGCAAGGGATTTGGCGTAAAGTTATAGATAGATATAGATTTAATTATTAGTAGTCCGTGTGTATGTTAATGCACTCCACCTAAACGGTTAGACTGATTTTGATGATTTTTTTTTGGGTGTGTTTAAGTGGATTCGAGAATGCTTTAGATCCACAATTGGACCCGGTAGGTGGCGCTGCGATCGGGATACAGTACTTATTGTATTTCTTTTCGGACAGGGCAACGTCTGTCGGGTCCGCTAGTTTAATATATTTTTCTACATAACATTCGTCAGCTCAATACTTGCATTAAAATATTATTTTAGTTTTAGTACAACTGAATTTTGTGAATAAATGCGTGATTTAAAAAAAAAAACTTTTAAAAAGTCTTAGGTAATCTGTGCCTTTCAAGTAACCCATCACTATTGCAAGATTCCTGTTAATTTCGACCTATCTAATTCTTTGATGAGGACTCCTTCGTTTAGTTCAGAAATTTGTTTGTTTACCTTCCGTCTCCATCTTAGACCTAGATATCATATAGAATTAGAGTGTTTTCCAAAACAAAAGCAACTTCTGTCTCCGTCTTGAGACCCTGAGTATCATGTTCTATTACCAGAGTGCTTTATAAGACAAATCAAAAGAACCCAGTCACGGGTATATCTCGTTTAGTTCAGAAGATCACCTGCTGTTTCCATCTTCGGAACCTGGGATCATGTACCTCAGAGTGCCAAGACAAAACAAATGAACCCAAACTCGATGGGTTTATGTTTTTTAGCTTAGGAGTTTATACTCACGACACTTCCGACTCCATTATCAGACCAGCTATAATATGGTACCATGGAGGTACCATATTATTCCATCGTCAGTCGTCACCGAATATACGCAAACATTATTAACAGGACAAAATAAAGGTATAATAGCTTGTAAATAGCGCTACACCGGCCAGCGTGACGTTTCGCGCTACTTTTGACTCTGTCATGAATTAAAAAACTAGTAGACGTATATATTTATTTTGTATGTCTAATGAATATTCTTTGAATCCCAATTTCATCAATATACCCCTTAAGGTTATGGAATTATAAAAGTCTTAAAAATGCCATTTTTAAAACTCACTTATCAAAGAATGAGTGACTCAGATATTTTAAATTTGACATCTAGGTAGACTTTAAGCATATACGATCATAAAAATATAATTTCAAAAGACTACATTATCTATCTATATATATAAAAGGAGAAGCTGACTGACTGACATATCAACGCAGGGCCTAAACTATAAGGGTTAGAAACTTGAAATTTTGCACAGGGGTTCCTTTTATAACGTAGAAGAAAGGATTTTTGGAAATTCATCCCCTAAGGGGGTAAAACGGGGGTGCAAATTTAGTATGAAACTTTGCCGTTTTTGAAGTTATTCGAATGAAATTCAGCATGAAGGTTCTTTACTAAAAGGCATGAAACATGAATAAAATATTTTTTTCAAAATTTATCCCTTAGGGGGTTAAACGGGGGCACAAAGTTAGTATGAAACTTTGCCGTTTTTGAAGTTATTCGAATGAAATTCAGCATGAAGGTTCTTTATTGAAAGGCATGAAACACGAGTAAAATATTTTTCTCAAAAATCGTCCCTTAAGGGCGGTAAAATGGGGATGCAAAGTTAGTATGAAACTTTGCCGTTTTTGAAGTTATTCGAATGAAATTCAGCATGAAGGTACTTTATTGAAAGGCATGAAACACGAGTAAAATATTTTTCTCAAAAATCATCCCTTAAGGGCGGTAATACGGGGATGCAAAGTTAGTATGAAACTTTGCCGTTTTTGAAGTTATTCGAATGAAATTCAGCATGAAGATTCTTTATTGAAAGGCATGAAACACGAGTAAAATATTTTTCTCAAAAATCATCCCTTAAGGGCGGTAAAACGGGGATGCAAAGTTAGTATGAAACTTTGCCGTTTTTGAAGTTATTCGAATGAAATTCAGCATGAAGGTTCTTTATTGAAAGGCATGAAACACGAGTAAAATATTTTTCTCAAAAATCGTCCCTTAAGGGCGGTAAAACGGGGATGCAAAGTTAGTATGAAACTTTGCCGTTTTTGAAGTTATTCGAATGAAATTCAGCATGAAGGTACTTTATTGAAAGGCATGAAACACGAGTAAAATATTTTTCTCAAAAATCATCCCTTAAGGGCGGTAATACGGGGATGCAAAGTTAGTATGAAACTTTGCCGTTTTTGAAGTTATTCGAATGAAATTCAGCATGAAGATTCTTTATTGAAAGGCATGAAACACGAGTAAAATATTTTTCTCAAAAATCATCCCTTAAGGGCGGTAAAACGGGGATGCAAAGTTAGTATGAAACTTTGCCGTTTTTGAAGTTATTCGAATGAAATTCAGCATGAAGGTTTTTTACTGAAAGGCATGAAACACGAGTAAAATATTTTTCCCAAAAATCATCCCTTAAAACGGGTAAAACGGGGATGCAAAGTTAGTATGAAACGTTGCCGTTTTTAGGGTTCCGTACCCAAAGGGTAAAACGGAACCCTATTACTGAGGCTCCGCTGTCCGTCCGTCCGTCCGTCCGTCTGTCACCAGGCTGTATCTCATAAACCGTGATAGTTAGAGAGTTGAAATTTTCACAGATGATGTATTTCTGTTGCCGCTATAACAACAAATACTAAAAAATAGAATAAAATAAGTATTTAAGGGGGCTCCCATACAACAAACGTGATTTTTTTGCTCATTTTTGCTGGATATTGATAACGGCAACAGGTAGACGCATAAATGAAATATTCACAGAATATTTAGTTATATATTTACTTTAATAATAAATAATTAAATTAAAATAAAACAAATATTTAAGGGGGGCTCCCATACAACAAACGTGTTTTTTTTTTTTGCCGTTTTTATAAATAATGGTACGGAACCCTTCGTGCGCGAGTCCGACTCGCACTTGGCCGATTTTTGAAGTTATTCGAGTGAAATTCAGCATGAAGGTTCTTTATTGAAAGGCATGAAACACGAGTAAAATATTTTTCTCAAAAATTATCCCTTAAGTAAAACGGGGATGCAAAGTTAGTATGAAACTTTCCGTTTTTGAAGTTATTCGATTGAAATTCAATATTAAGGTGTTTCATTGAAAGTCATGAACCAAATGTAAAATATTTTTTTCTAAACTAATATGTATAAAAGATATTCGTTTTTACCTACATTATCGGATTCGAACCTGTCGAAACTCTTCTATCTAGCGGGCCGTGCGCGCACGGATGTGCCGCGGTCGACAAGTGGGCAACCCGAATGCAGAAAATATCTAACTGTTTAAAATTTAAAACCTCCCCGACAGTCCGTCCAGTCGAAAGTCAGTTCGTCATTCGCCCTTTCATTTCAGTGCTGGACCAATTTTCACCAAACATAGCTAAGAACACTCCCGACTAATACACCTAACAAACAAAAAAAAAATTAAATCGGTTCATCCGATCCGAGATAGCGCCATAAGCCAAATTGAAACGCGCTATGGTTTCTTTTGTAGCTCATTAAGGCGACACCTCGATCGTGAAGCTTTAAAATGGCTCCGCCCAATCACCCCGCGCCCCTCAATTGACACTCGACGCTCGATTTGTAAAATTTGAAATTAGCGCCTAATAGGTAACCTGGGGTCAACGTATAGTCAATGCAAACGAACAGAAAAGCTACAGAGTCGCGTCACACTTAAATAAAATTTATAATATCAATATTTAATAAAAATTATTGATTTAATTATTATTTAGCTTTATACATACTGAACCAAACATATTTATTTAAGCTAGACGGAAAACAATAGTAATAATAGTAATAAAAAACTACAGAAACGTATTCACTTTTAAAAGTTTATTGAAAGAGAAATCAATGACATCGTTTTATGTTTATATCTCTACAAGTTAACATGTCTTGGTATCTATGTTGTTCTTACTTAGGTCTCGTCCAGTGGCGCCCTCATTGAATAAAAAAACATATTATAGCATAGAAGATAAACATTATGAAATCTTATGTTGCATTTATTACGAAGATAGTAAAGTATTTTTACGTCATTAAACCAACACTCAAAATATTCCACTATCGTTGTTATAAGCAAAAGTGCTAAAAGAGGCCGTTTTTTGGCAATTATGCCTATAACAACGAAAGCAAAACATTTCAATTGTTGGTTTAATGACGTAAAAGTACGTTATTTATTTGTAACACACGCAACACATGACTTTATAATGTTTATCTTCCACGCTAAGATACGATATTTTATTCCTTGAGGCGCCACTGGACGGCATGTATCCCCCTTAAGAAGAATAAAACACAGCTACATAATACAACATTGTTTATCGAGAGGCTAAAGCGGGCCATTTGTTGATTCGGACACATATGTTTAGTTAGCAGATACACCATCTAAACTGCAAACACTGGTCACAGCGATGAAAGACGACTGTATGGAGAAAGGCTTACTACTGAATGCGAAGAAAACAAAGATAATGGTATTTGAAAGAGAAGAATCCAGAACTAATGTAAGGATTACGATTGATGATGAAGTGTTGGAACAAGTGGATGAGTTTGTATATCTTGGATGCGCTTTCAGCAGGGATGGAAGGTACACCGCAGATGTGGAAAGACGAGTGAGTGCTGGGAATAGTGTGAATGGAGCGTTGGGAAAACTTCTTGGCAGTAAAATCCTGAGCCAGAAGGTACAACTCGCTATACACAATGCAGTGTTGGTCCCAACGCTAACTTATGGAAGCGAGAGTTGGGTATGGCAGAAAGAGCATGAAAGTAGAATAAACGCGGTTGAAATGCGAGCGCTGCGCAAAATTTGTGGCGTAAGGCTTGTAGACCGTATTCGTAATGATGATGTTAGAAATAGAGTTGGTCTGAAAGAGAGCGTCGGTGTTAAAATAAGAAGAGGCATGCTCCGATGGTTCGGGCATGTAGAAAGAATGCAAGATGAAAGAATGACGAAGCAGATATACAATGCAAAAGTTGAAGGATGTAGGAACCGGGGAAGGCCAAGACTTACCTACCATGACCAAATTGGTCATGTTCTATCAGAAGGTGATGTCAGGAGCCCTAGAAACCGGCGTGCGTGCATGAGAAGAGCAATGAATGTTAAAGAAGCGAGTGAGATATGTAAGGATCGAGTCACGTGGCGCTCGGCTCTCTCTGCCTACCCCGCAAGGGATTTGGCTTGAAGTTATAGATGTTCGAGTGTCATAATGGCTGATAGCGCCGAGTAAACACAGGATTTTTTTATTTCGAATAAATAAGAGAAATAAAATTATCAGATTGAATTAGATTGAAATTGAAATAGAAAATTGGAATTTTTTTGCAACTCCCTCCTGGTGAAGATTCACAAGTTATTTTACACAGTTAGGTATAGCTCTGGTAGGGATCCTAGCTTTTTCCCTAAATATAATACACTCTCGAATGACTAGGTATGCGCTTTCACTAACAGTCAATTTAACTTCGCGAATTTTATAAAAAAGTACAGGAAGAACTTGACGGTTAGACGGTAATTTTGCGCCTATTATTTGATAATTTACGTCTCCAACTAAGAAAATACTTGATTTATTGCTTCTCAATTCCACTGCCATCTTATAAAAGTTAAAACATTAGGTATTAATCACGAGAATAACTGACATTCAAAATTAATAGACGGTTAGGTAATTATGACGAAGTTAACGATGCTCTCTCTAAAGTTATTCATTGGTTTAGTGTTAATAATCTGCTTTTAAATGATAAAAAGACTAAAGTAATTAAGTTCTCAACACCTAATGTAAGACAGGTGGCTACCAATGTACATGTTAATGGAACTAATTTAGCCTCTGTGGAGACAACTGTGTTCTTGGGTATAACAATTGACTCCAGACTACAAAGGGGCCCACAAATTGAAAAATTATCAGGAAAACTAAGTTCTGCAGATTATGCAGTGAAAACTATTAGACGGCTCACTGATATTGATACGGCTAGAATAGTTTATTTCAGCTACTTTCATAGTATTATGTCATATGGAATTCTTCTTTGGTGTAACTCCGCGGATATTAACACCATCTTTTTATTGCAAAAGAGAGCCATAAGAGCTATCTACAAACTTGGTCCCCGGGAGAGCCTTAGAGAAAAATTCAAAGAAATAAATATTTTAACAGTCGCATCGCAATATATCTATGAAAATCTTTTGTATGTCCATAAAAACATAGACTCATTTTGTAAAAAGAGTGATACTCATAGCATAAATACTAGATATAAGCATAATCTTGTGTTATATGCAAGCCGTCTCCACAAAACAAGTAATTATTTTATGGGGCAATGTATACGGTTCTATAACAAACTTCCCAGCAATATAAGAGATTTGTCAATAAACAAATTTAAAACTACTATTAAAGCCAAATTGTGTAGCAGGGCATATTATAAAGTATCTGACTATATTAATGATAAAAATGCCTGGGAGTGAGTCGATCCAATTATAATGTAATTAACAAAATATGTAAATTTGTTTGGATACCAAAAGAGGGATGCCTGAGTTTTTTGGCAGTATTTTTATCAGTGCTCATCTAGTCATAAACTGCACGGTAGGGAAAAAAAATGTGACGATTCCAAACAAATGTAGCCATTTTTACGGAATAAAAAGATTTTAACTTTGAATTTGAACAAATGAATACCGCGAGTACGTGCGGCACTGCCGCGCAACTTGTATGAACATGTTTCGATGTAATTCGGCACGGATTATCGTAATCCAAATAAGTTAAAAATTAATTTCCGAGTGTTTTAAAAGCAAATGAACAAAACTAAGACATATGCGTTAGAAAATAAAAACTTTGAAAAATAAGGGACACCCTAATATACATATATACAAATAGATTTTATAATCTATTCATATTTAAAAAAAACATGTGACAAATGATTTTCTTGCTGTTTCATAACTTTAACTTCAGTATAATGACATTTATTGTATTTTACTTATGTATACTCTGTGTTTTGTATTGTTGTACGTTTCCTTGTTATTTATTAAACTCTCAAGAAGAAAGAACCAGGACCATCTCTGATGTTGCAAAATAAATCTAATCCGTACAATAGTTCAATACTAACCACAATGTATAGAATAGATGATTTTTTTGTGTTTTCAGTGTTGGTTCATAGTAAATATTATTTGTTTTCACGAGTACCATGGGTATAAGTATACTATCTATCTATATCTTCACGCTAAATCCCTCGTGAGCGCCACATGACTCGGTACTTACACACCTCGCTCGCTTCTTTAACATGAAACATACCGAGTTTTTTTAAAAACTATCAAAATATACTATTTTACTAGTAATTATTTTAATACAAAAAAAAAAAAAAAAACCTCCACTGGTTTTCTATCTTCTGATTGGATAAATTTCCAACGTAAACTAACCTTCACCTACGTACAATGTCTAAGTCGGAGTTCGGTGAGCTTATAATGGTTACTATGAGTTTGTCGTCCCGTATGACACTTACGTTAAAGTAGCATATAAATCGAGTAGTGATTCTTCTAGTGGAATATGTTTATTTAGTAAGTTTCTCCTAAAAAACAAAACAGCAAAAATATTCTATTTTATAAGTTTTTATTTTAATACAAAGAAATAAAGAGTCTCCACTGGTTGCTATGTGCTGAGAGCGCGAACCTTATTGGTATAAATTTCCAACGTAACCTGACCTCCACCGACGTACAACTTCTAAGTCGGAGTTCGGTCAGATTATAATGGACATAATAGGAGTTTGACGTCCTATATAGGTACGCGGTCAGCCTGTGGATAATGTATACCAATTATCAAATGTTACTGTTTATTCCTGCAAAAAATAACTCTTATTTAATTAATGCAGTTTTATATAGAGTTATTAAGTAAGCAAAATTAAAAAAAAGTGAATTAAATAGCTTGGGCCAACCATACCTAGGAACTGTTCTAAAAACTAGAAATATGTCTACACAATGTTATTATAATATGTTTAATGAATATAATAATTAAAAAAAATAAATACCTTGTCTTGTTCGCCTCCGCCATTCTACGAACATTTTCTTTGTATTTTTATTCTATATATTTTCTTTTTAGTGTTCCCCATTATTACAACAGTATAATAAATATATATAAACCTATAATATTATTTACTACTTATATATAATAATAATACACTTACGCTAAATACTATAATATTGAATATTTACAACTATTAATTATAAAAACTTCGGTGTCGCGATGTAAATGGAGCGAGCTCGAGCAGACAGTCGACATAGGTCTTACCTCGAAGCGGGCTGCAGCCGGACTGGCTGGATGTAGTTAGTCAACGCGTTTATAATCCTCATTACCGCACAATAAGGTCGAAAACACGTAGCACCCAAGACGAATGTGATCGCTTAGAAATTGTCAGAAACTTAAAATATTTTTAAAAAATTTCATGTTTCACTTATCAAAATATGCAGCAACCATATTATAAACATAGATATTACTAATAGATTTAAGTAAGTTTGAAGCGTATAAACAGAACAACTTCGTTGTAATTTCAAAAATAATGAATTTCAAGAGGTGTTTTCGAAAGTAATTATTATCGAATCAATTTTACACAATCGCGTATTTGAGCAAGCAAATTCAAGATAAAGAAATGAAGTTATTTATATTAAAATCTTAGATCCGTCAGTTTAGTCATTAGCCTATACTATTCGATGAAAGTTGGTCTAATTTTTCGATGTGTCGCCTTAAGTATAGACCTCAGTGATGACTGGTGACGTAGTAACAGCCCACTCGGTGCTAACTACATAGTCAGGTCAAAAAAAAAAACAAAGACTGATTTTAATGTTCTAATTCGTACTTCGACGTAGCGTAGGTGATGATCACTTTGATATTTAATTATTATTATTTATTCTATTTTTAGTACAGAGTCGGCAACGCACGACAACAACCCTGATGTTGCAAATGTCCATAGACTAGGCTGACGAGGCAGACCGTATGCTGGTTTATAAAAATATTTATGGAAACAAGATCTCTTTCCATAATACTAAATTAAGAGATTGGTAATATTAAGAAATTGTCTACAATAGGACCGTGTTATCACAATCTAAGGCGGATATTTATATATATAAAACCTGTATAAAACTGGAGTTCCTGACTAATTCACTGACTCATCAACTCCGAAGCCAAACTCTTGAACTTAGAAAGCTGAAATTTTCCAAAGAGGTTACTTTTATAATCCTCACGAGAGTGAAGAGGGGCTTGACAGTTTGTATGGAGTTGAAAAATTATTTCAAGTTAGTGACTTGAAACTTTATACAGATACTCTTTATTAAAATCCAAAAAAGTAGTTTCAAAAATTCCACCCCGGGTGTAATGGAGGTCAAAAGTATTTCTTGAACTAAAAGTTGAATTATTAAGAAATTGTTATTTTTTAAAGTGAGCTGCTTTAGACTGTAAATATACTCTCAATCAAGACGTCAAATAAGTAATTTCAGCGTTTTTCAAAATTCCACCTTTAGGGGCTGAAAAGGGGGTTGACAGTTTGTATGGAGCAGAAAACTTTTTGAAGTTAGTGACTTGAAACTTTGTATAGATACTCTCTATTAGAATCCAAAAAAATATTTTCAAAAAATTGGTTTCAACGTTTTCAAAAATTCCACCCTTAGCGAGGTGAGGTGAGGTGAAAAGGGAGTTGAAATTGTGTTTGAACGAGACGCTAATCTATATTAATAGAAATGGAGTTTCTGTCTAATTCACTGACTCACCAATAGGTTCCTTTTGTAATGCATATGAGAGATAAGAAAGATTTTTTTGAATTTCAACCCAGGCAGATATTTTTTTATGTGGCTTGAAACTTTTATGTTTTTAAAATAGGCAATGTTGAGAATAAAGAGGTGCTTTGAGTGCATACAGCCAGTATCAAATAGTTAATGAAAACCGAACAGGCCGTGACATATCTTCATTACTACACAAATAAGGATATTTGATACTTTTACTAACTATTTAATGCCGACTGTACTAAAAAATAAGAAGTAAAATAAAAGTACATAAGTAAAACTGCTGAAATTCCAAAATCAACGCGTGCGAAGCCGCGGGCATAAGCTAGTTATAAATAAATGCATGGAGTTGTATCGAAATTTAGATTGTGCTAGAGTTCTGATTGATACACACCTATATTATTGTTTGTAGTCGGTACCTAAATATTCGATGACGTTGTACCGAAGTAAATATAGAAATACTAATGAAAAGAAATCAGTACAACCTAAATGCAGGATATCCAAGTTCATATATTTGTTTAGACGCATTTACATTCAGGTGTCTACGAAAAGAGACTTGAACGACAACTGCTATTCAAAAGATAAAATATTTATTTGGCATTAGGCCCTCACGATCGCTTAGACACGTCTTACATTCTCATTATTGTATCCTATTAATCTGCAGTGATCATGATACAAAAATTAAAAAAATCTCAGTATATTTAATCCCAACTAAAACATACAAGTGTTTAGTTAGATAAAGATATATAGATAGAGATGAGATGATGTTCGGAGTAATCGGTGTCACTGAAAAAGAGTGGAGATTCAACGGGTGCCAAGTTTCATAGCATTTCGTTTAATGGAAGGTACAACGCTTCAATTACCTACCTTGAAAACAGTTTTGTTACTATCCTTTATGTCAGATTTATAACTTAATCTAACTCACACTTAATTTTCCCTAACCTACATTCAATAAAATTACTCTACTATGACTAAAGAAACTGCTATGGAATTTGACACCCGTAGAATCTCAACTCTTTTTTTTTTTTCAGTGACACCGATTACTTCGAACATCATCTCATCTCTATCTATATATCTTTATTACTCCGAACATCATTTCTATCGAACTTAATTCGTCTTTGAGCAGTCAGAACCCGTTATATACGTTTTGCCATACATTTCGCGGTCGTATTCGACCACCCGGGTTTCGAAGGGTTAAACTTATGTTTTAGTTGGGACTAAGTATATTTAGAATTTCTTTAAATAAATCTAATATTTTGACCACTCTAGCTGTTGTTCAAGTCTAAGCTTTCGTAGAACACACCCGCGTCGTAGCGTGTACGAGTACAATAAGGGAAGAGTAGGAAAACGGAATGATCAATAAAAGACGTTGGTAAGTGATCGTTAACCACTTTGCTTGATATACTTTATTCTTTGGTCCAAGTTACATAGCATTTTGTCGTAAAGAAATCTATCGAAGTACCTACCTAACTATAGGAGCAGTCTCATGGGAAGGGCGGCCTAGCGACATGGAGTTGATTCAACATTTTTTTGTATTTTTTTTCTATGCCGTTGGCCTGAGCATTATGTCAGGTATAAGAAAAGTGTGCAACGTTCAACTCGATACACAAAACGTGAACTCAAAATACGCAGGTTAAAAAATTTACAACAGCCTGAATATTTTGCAACCAGCACACGCTCTGTGCCCGAGTTTATAAATCATACAAATGTAAAATATTTGCGTATAAAAATAATAAATAACATCGCTTTGGCAGAGTCGTCTGTCCGAGGTACAATGGGCCAAGTCTGAATGTAGTGTTTGAGAGTTGAGATTCGTCCGTTCACGCGGCGGGCTTCTCTTCGGAGACGGCGGTGGTGGCTGATGCCACTGAGCCGCTCTCGTCCGGAGACGTCTGGCACGACAGAGATGGGAACTTCTTGTACAGCTCGGCGCGGTATTTAGGGTGGCTGCACATAACAGGTTATACTTAGTGATTTCAGGGTAGTTTAACTAGCGCCAGCGAGAAGTTTTAGGCGAAAGTGATAAATAACGGTAATTATAACCGCTTTTGCCTGAAACTCCCGGTCCGCCTTTTGGACAGTATCTGTGATGGAACTGTGTGCAATGAAAACAAAAAATATGAGTAAGCAATAGAAACTACGCTAAAATTGGCAATACAAGTAGTTGAGAATTATGTTTGCGTCAATCTGGAGAACTTGTACACCTTTTTCCTTTAAATTTCTGAATTGTTATCGTTTTCTCACATTGCTGAACATCTGCACTAATGTTAAGCGAAGCTGATCTGAAGCCACAGATCCTATTCTGAATATTTTTTCACTTGAAGGAAACAATCCAGAATATTCTGAAAGTCCTTGGGTGCTATAGTCTACTTTTTATTCAGAATTCATCAGTAAAACTTCTTTAAAGACTACGGTCAGGAGCAGCAGAATGATGACATAACTCACCTAATACCATATACAATAGGGTTGTACACTGCATTAGCCTTGGCAAAGAGCGAACCCCAGATAGTGGCCAATGGGCTGATGGGCGCACTCTCGAAGACTCCAGTGTAGTTGATCACCAGATATGGAGTCCAGGCCATGAACCACAGAGAAATGGTCATCAACGCAACCTGCCAGTGGTCATCAACATTGTCATTAGATGCATGATTACATACAGACATAGTTCTGGTGCGACAAATAAATTAAATACTTAGTAGAGGTCAAAGGTAGGCACCTCGGTTTATTATTATCAGTCACACATGTAGAAATATTACTTGTCTACTAATTAAGATGGACTCATGTTTGGGTTACTAATTAGTAACTAATCCTTGATCGTACAGAAATAAATTCTATGTCTTTATTTATATAGGTACCCGCAAATAATTAGATAATCATAAATACCTACTATAGGAATGTTTAATTTGGTAGCTTGCTCAAACAAATTACTAGGGTTTATAGTAAATGTATATTACGTGAAAATGTAGTATTTTTGTTTATTTATGAAAATAATTTTATTATGCGGATGCATTGAAACTCTAAAACTTTACATAAACAAATTGACCAGCAGATCAAATATTTTTAATGAAAATTTAAGAACCTACCTACATTCTTTTTTGTTTCTCTAAAAAGTTGAAATATGTAAGTATTACGCTACCTTAGCCAGTTTGCACTCAGCGCTGGTGTTGGCATTTTCTGAAGACCTTAGCGAGGCAACGTTCATTTTCTTCGCCTGTTCTCGCATGGCTTTCTCGTGAGCGGCAACAGCCTGTATACGTTATGATTAGAACATGTACGTTCTTAGGGTTATATATCAGCGAAAGACAAATATTCTAGTGTGTACCTGCACGATGAAGAAATACGAGTAGATGATGAGCAACAGAGGTGTGAAGTAGACAAACACCGAATAGATGAGGATGTAGCTGCGACTGAGCCATTCTTTGCTCAAGTAGTCAGTCCCGCAAGCCGTCATGTTACCCTCAGGGACATACCTACATGTGAAATAAAAACACTTAGTGCCTCCTAGAAAGCTTTTTTAATATTGATCAGAAAGCGAGTGTCTGACCAAGTACGTTTCTAATTGCACTTTGAAAATAATATAAGTACCTAATGTAATTAGATATAAGTTAATGAATAAAGATTATTATTATTATTACCTATTCCAGCCAAAGAATGGTGCAAGAGTCCAAGCGAGGGAGAACGCCCAAATGCCGAGGATCCGCAGCAGTGCACCGTTGTTGGTCATGGGTTTGGCGGCGATACCCTTTACTATGACATTGTATCGGTCGAAAGCTATCATTGTCATGGTCCAGATAGATGCACAACCGAATAATGAACCGCAGCAAGCGTAGAGTTCACACGCAAATGCACCTGAAATGAAATTGATAATATAAAAATATAATAACCCGGACGGTTCGACGAAAAACGAGATAGACTTCATCTTGACGGCTAACCGGCATTTGTTTAATGATGTCTTTGTGATCAACAGGGTGAAAACCGGAAGCGATCTCCGGATGGTAAGAGGCATCTTGAACCTTAACATAAAGCAGGAAAGGTTCGCCTGGTGAAGTCTACGCTCCGTCCATCTCGTGCCGTAATCCAAAACTTCGACAGTTTTCAACACAAACTTCATAATCGTTTTTTGTGCCTAGATGATTGAATAACACCAAGCTCCAACAAACTAAGCTCGTGGAAACTCTCCATATAGTTGGGTTCTTTTTGGGCAAGGCTAGATAAACTTAGAACCCTAAATCTATCTAAAAATGGTTGCCCAAAAAGAACCCAAAAGCTCTCGACTCACACGCAGGTCAAACGTGAAATGTGGTTGCAGTCTTCAGCTCACACGCTTGAGTACATACAGCTGAACAGACAGGTCTCCAAAGGTATACGGCGAGACATGCGCCAATTTAATACAATTCGTATTAAAGAGGCGATAGAGCGGAACCAAGGCTCCAAAGTGTTCGCCAAAGATCTGTCTGTTGGGCAAAGTCAACTAACGGAGCTGAAGACACTTGCCATCAACAACAATACTGGCCCCATTATGTCTACGAAGACTGAGATTCTGAGTGAGGTGGAGAAGTTCTGTGGACAGCTGTACACGTCGTCGCTACAGCCGAGCAACAGTGCTAGTAACGACCTTAGAGCTAAACTGACTCGACACTGTATCAAAGATATCCCGGACATCAGTCTGTACGAGATTCGTATGGCTCTCAAACAGCTTAAAAATGGGAAAGCACCGGGTGAGGACGGAATTACGGCGGAGCTTATGAAAGCGGGCGGAAAGCCGATACTTGTAGTCCTCCATAAGCTATTCAATTCCGTCATACACTCCGGTGAAACACCGGAAGCGTGGAGCAGAAATCTGGTCATGTTGTTCTTCATAAAGGGTGACAAGACCCCAGGGCAGGTCATTCAGTTAGGTAAGTTCCACTTCGACCGAGAGGTCAACAGACGGATCCAACTCGACTGGGCAGCGTTCAGGAAACTTCGACACATATTCTCGTTCAAAATACCTCAACGCCTGATAAGCAAAGTTTTTGAATAGTGTGTGTGGCCAGTGATGACATACGGAACTGAGACGTGGCCCTCCACTGCGAGCCGTATGGGGAAGCTCAAGGTCCCTCAGCGTGCTAAGGAAAGAGCTATGCACCAAGCTCAGGAGCTTTCTCTGCGTGATAGAATCAGAAATGAGGATATCCGCAGTAGAATTAAGGTAACCTACATAGCCCAAAGGATAAGCAAGCTGAAGTGGCAGTGAGCCGGCCACCTGTTTATAGAATCGACAACCGCTGGGAAAGAAAGGTTCTCGAATGGTGACCCTGTACTGGTGCACGCAGTGTGGGACGACCCCCCCACTAGATGGAGCGACGACCGCAAAAGATTTGTAGGGAGTCGATGAATGCAGGTGGCACAGGATCGAGACGAATGGTACTTTAGAGGGAGGCCTATGTTCAGCAGTGGACGAATACGGGCTGAGACGATGATGATGATCTGCCGTCCAGGCCCTGAACAGTTGTTCCGCCAAGTTAGCTTACCAGTAAGAGCTTGTGGAGCTGCTATATTAACAACATAGATGGAAATGCTTGAGCGATGCTTCTTGTTTTGCCCGCGTACATAGGCGGCATACGGTACATACGGTAATCACCATTTCACATCATGTGTGCCGTATGCTTATTTGCCTCATAATATTGTATAAAGCATACAAAAATTAATAGGTAGGTACATATTTTCTGATTCTACATACATATATATCATCACGCCTGTCTCCCATTGGGGTAGGCAGAGACTATAGAACGCATATAATAAAATGAAGTATGAACTATTTTCTGATTCTCTGGTTGTTAAATTAGTTGTTTTGATATATAATTATATAAGATTAATAAGATTTTGATAAATAATAATATATCGAAACAAATAAAAGTGTACCTAAGTGATTTTTTTTTGAAGCTAATATCAGCATACCCGGCAAACGAGGTGCTTGTGAATGTAGCGCGTAGTAACATCTGGGGTGCAACCCAACTGAGGAAACACTTGCGTCTTACTTCTGCAATATATGTTTTCTATATAAGTAAGTAATTGTTTATCGCGGCTAAATAGAAGAAAGCTATTTCGAAGAGGTGTCGGCAGCAACGGTGGGTACTATACAATCATGCCACAAGCCGACCGTACATTTATTTGCCACCCAAAATTGTATAAAAAACTATCATCTTATATATAAAATTCGATGTGTATATGTGTGTATGCATGTTTCCTATGGACACCAAAGCGGCTTGAGTCTTGACCGATTTTGATGATATTTTCAGCGAATATTCTGATTAGCCCAGTGGTTGATCCTGTGAAGGTTTTGATTAACAAAAAATAGCTGGTTTCTAAAAAGTGGCAATAGGAAGAATACTCACCAAATACCCATGTTTCATTGTAACAGTTTATTACCATGGCCGGAGACATAGCGCACATCATTAAGAAATCCGAAAATGCCAAGTTCACTACTAACAAATTTGAGGGTGTTTTAAGGCTCTGCAAGAAAAAACAAAATTAGCTATTGAAACTTAACATCAATAATATTAAGTATCAAAAAAAGTATAAAAAAACCTTAGTCGACGAGAAAATGTAGATAACCATTCCATTGCCTGTGATTGAAATAAAACCAAGAACGCCAATAGTGAAACCCAGAAGGCCGTGCCAAAGAGGATTCATGGGTGGAAATTGATACCTGAGGAAATGAAAACAGTGATAAGCATAAAGAAATACTTAATTATTATTGTGCAAACAGACTGTAACAGAAAGGCTATGAAGTTGAAAGGAGCCTATCACAGAAATATAGCAAAAAATATCTACTATGAAAAAATGAACTTCTCTGATTAACATTTTCAATCGAAATCTTAAAACGAATTTCCATCTCTCCTACAGATTACTCTGACAACTTACATAGGAACATATTTAACTAGATTTTGTGATGCGTACCCATTGATTTGAATACGCAATAAGCATGGATCTAGCAAAATTAACTCTATAAACTTTGCAGGAAAAATGTATAAGTTGTAACATTGGTCATTGAACTTTTGTAACGTATATTAAGTAAATAAATGTCACAAATCTCAATGACCACAGCGCGGCTGACGCTCAGCTAGCGTTGACACAGGACATTGACCTTTCGTGACACAATTATTTACTAAATTTAAAAAAATATATATGTACAACGACAAAAAACGACGATAGGTCAACATTATGCAAAATGCATGAATTGTGAATGAACTTGATTTGTCGTTGTCTGTCTCAGATTGTCTGTACATTGTTGACAATGTATCTTTAAAAACAAAGCAAGAGACATGTTAGCTAGACCTAGTACTTTACAGCAGTAAGCAAGTTAAAACGTTTCATATTTTATTACATAACGACATTGCCATCTTAGAATAATTTATGCTTAATCTAAATTAATATATAAAGCGAAAGAGTTTGTTTGTTTATTTGAAAGCGCTAATCTCTGAAACTACCAGTCAGATTTGAAAACTCGATAACGGGCTATTAATCATCACAATATGACACTTAGAAGTCGTAAAAGAAAGAAAGTAAGAAAAAGCGGTTCCCACGTGATAAGCGCGACAAAGTCTCGGGCTGCAGCTAGACATTTATAAACGTCATAATTCTACAAATTTATTTACTTCCAAAAATACAGTCAGTGAAATCTTTGATCACAGAAACAAATGGATGTAAATCAATGCTGAAATCTGAGCGACAGTAGGTATGTAAGTACTTATACTCCGTGCGATATGCTGTCGGATTCTAAATTATGCATGTACAATACGACCTTTTTACTCGACGGGTTCGGTATCTATTATTATATATATAGTTTACTTATTTTTTCATAAAAACTATTGTATATATGATAGTCGGCCATGAATGTAAAATAACTCGCTTACATATAAGTTTTAATGACAAATCGACATTTATGCATTATTTACACGACAGTAAACCAAGTAGGTATACTTGTAGTGGTTGTCAATATAGGTCTAGCGGTCAATGTATGGAATTTTTGAAGTGATCGAAATTTAGGTGGAACGCGAAACGAAAACGAAACAAATTTTGATATTAAATTATCATAGTTAATGCTGAAATAACCATCTGAACGAAATCTAGCCTATGCCACTCCTGTGGATGTTCTCGCACATAGAGAAAGCATTTAGTCCTTGCACGAAAAAAGAATGAACTGCTTAAAACAGATATTTCTAACCAATATGGGTCGACCATATGAAGCATATCCGGCGGCACTTTGTCGACAACGGTCTGGTTGGAAGCTCCGTACGCCGCAACCTGGCCACCCCATGCTTGAAGGGCAGCGACTCCTGGTCCAGGGTCCAAGTTTACAATGGACATCTCTGTATGAGTAGTGTTAAATAAATAATCTGTAAAAGAGGATAACTTTAAGGCCCTTGGCATAACCTCAACATAAATCGTTATATGTAAATGCAGAAAATGGATGTCTCATTATCATTTTTATAGCCAGAGCTAAAACGAAAAGTCACGTGCATTCTTTATCGGCAGAGCCACGTTTGCTAATAGACGTGATGCATCGCGTCTATTAGCAAACGTGGCTCTGCCGATAAAGAGACGGGCAGCAGCGATATTTAATTATTAACCGACGGGTATTAGTGCTAATAAGTAGTATTACCCTTACAAAAGACCAAGGCTAAATAGCAATTCTCTGGCAGTTAATGCAGATTATTCACTGCCCGAGAAGCATGACCACATGTTAGGTTTGGCCAACTACGTGGATACATTTCAAGTTAAAATATTAAAAGTATCAATAACAATATTTGTAATATGCGATAATACCAGGCTAGTCACAAAGAAGAACTTGAATTGAATAAGTGCCAGCGAAAGAAGGAACCAGAAAACTTCTAAAAGGTTCGGCGTCGGTAGTGGTGCAACGCAGCAAAAATCTGTGAATTAAAGGCGCAAAGTGTGTTAGAAACTTCAGTTTTATTTCACGTCATTTCTTTTTCAAAAATACGATAGTAAGGACTATTACAAACTTTAGACTGGAACTCCCCCATCGATTAGATTTTTAGATTTTTTTTTATATCAAAGTTAGCCTATATCCGGGTCATGAAATACACAAAAAAAAGGTTAAAAAAGGAACTTGGAGGAACGAGAGACTTGTTGATTAAATTTTGATTAGGTAACATTTTTGTTTTTTTTTGCTCCAGTATAACGCCGTATTAGAAACATATATATATATATGAAACGATAGAGTAAATATGGTTTCATCACCAGTATTAAAACCACTTATCACTTCATTTAATAATATTTGAAATCCGGGAACATAAATTTTATGAAATTTCTGAAGTGAAAACTTCTTAAGTCCCTTTGCGCTTTTCTTGAACAGTGAATGATACTGAACCGTCACGCTCGTATTGGTGACGCAAAGATTGACCATGCAATTTTATAATAGAATGCAACTTAAGTTGTTAATATGAAAGAGAAAATTGTACAAACAGAGGTATTTGTCGTATATAGACGACCCTTGCCGAGTAAGCCCGAAAATATTTGTCTTTTTTTATACAACGTTGAAAGGCATACAAGCATACGGCCCACCCACCTGATGTAGCCAATTAATGCTTGTAATATATTAGGTATCACTCGCGATGCCTCCTCTGCTGCTTACACAAAAACTCCTTTGGAGCTTCCTGGTGACCTCACTCGCACACAGGAGCACAACAACCCTCTAGGGAGTTGTTATTTGGCTGCGGTTTTCTGTGAGGTGGAGGTACTTCCCCAGACGGGCTGGTTTGATACGCCCTACCTCTCTTGCAACCTACGTTTAACCTGGCCGTTACACTAATCACAGTAAATCCATGAGAATTTCTGTCAAGGTATGTTATTAAAGATACATTCATTTAATATACCTAATCAAAATTTAATCAACAGGTTTAGTTATTTTTTAATACTTTTTTTTTGGAAGTCATGACCAGAAATAGGCGAACTTTACTTTAAAAAAAAAACTAGTAGTCGAATCGATGCGGGAGATTTAGTCTCATGTTTGTAATGGCCTTAACTATAGTACCTATATTCGAAAAAAAAATGACTTGTAACAAAATTGGGGATTCAAACACATTGTGAGGCGCTTAGATACAAACTGTGGTAACATTGGGCTGACTGTATGGGTGTTTTCCATAAATATAATATGAATAAATAAATATGATTTAAATTAAGCCTATTTCCTTTTTATTTACAATAAAACCACCTAATAGACACTTAATATGTTGCACACTTACTGAAAAGGTTTCAGGAAAGGGGAAGGCCGCCCGAGATGGTTACTACCAAAAATACTGAAGAAAATCGATGTACGAACTACTCCAGCCTTTAGTAAACCAATCCCGAGGTGCGGTTGGACTGCCCAGGCGGAGGCTACTCGACTTCCTTCTACGGCATGCGACTTTATATACGACACCAGGGATTAAAAGCAACGTCACGAAGGAAATCGATATCTGTAATGAGATATAACTATCTTAGAAGGTGAACACATTACCTACTTTACTTTTGTAGAATCTTCATAGGGATGGCTCTTGGTTGACATTAGACGCCGGTTTGACCTGCGTATATTTTTGTGTGAGATATCGCAAAGCTGTTCCTTTGGAACCACGGCAAATTCAAAATGTCTGCTCATTGTGGGCCAGATAATGAACAGATTGAAGAAAAAAAATCTTCCAAACCGAGCAACTAAATAAAGTATTTTGAAAGGTGTACCTACAACTCATATACTTTAAGCTACTCGTACTGTATTAGTTAAATAAATAAATTACAAATTTTTATTTACTGGTTCGTCATGTATGTAAAACTATGTAGGTATGTCAGGAGCCCTAGGAATTGGCGAGCGTGCAACAAGACCACCCCCAGGGAGTTGTTATTTGTTTGTGGCTTTCTGTGAAGTGGAGGTACTACATCAGTCCACCTAACTTGATGCAAGTTGTTTAGTATGGGGGGGGGGGATAAAACATAAGATTCACCTGATGTGAAGCGGTTACCATAGCCTATAAACGCTTGTTGCTTGCTATTTCTGTATCTGTATAAAAAGTAACGATCGCACTTTGCTATCCCCGTTGCTAACGTACAAAATCCTCGTCACGTTTCCGGGGTGATCATGCTTGCTCGTAACAACACAACTATATTCCAAGGAGTTGTTATTTGCCTGCGGTAGTGTGTAAAGTGATAGTACGTCTGTATGATAATGACCGAAATTGAATTGACCAGGTGAGCGCAGGGACATGTACCACTAAATTCGTGTATTCGGATCTATGTACATTATATTTATCAGTCACTTGCTCGGCGGTGAAGGTAAACATCGTGAGGAAACCCACACGTCCAAGAAAATATACTTCGAAAAATGTGTGACCTTACCTAAGAAAGATCTTTTCCCCTCTGGGTTGTGGACGTCTGACGGTAGTAGCTCCATGTAAAAATTAGTGTCTTTAACAAATCCTTAGATTAGGTAGCAGACCCCGCCAATCCTAATGGATTAGGAAACGGGATAACGCGAAGAAGATGGAGCGCGAAGAGTAGCTAGCTACTACTATCGTACTATACTATATACGATACGAGTATCCTAAGAAAATTATATTAATTTCCTGTCCCAGATAAGGCATCCCTATAGGCTAGCCCTTGACTGTCTTACTGTGCAAAAGTTTTTTTTTCTTGTACTTAAGCTGTGGTTATTATCTCTGTAAAGAAATTATTCACCGAGGCATATATTCGAGGACTTTAAATCTGGAAAAGTATTTCTAGTGGGTAATCCCAAATATAATATATTTGATTCTAAAGAAATGAGAACGACACGGAATACATCCCTATGTTTCTGTGTCTTACGACACTAATATCGTTATGTTACTTAGAAGTAGGTATAAGCGAATATAAGAACGTTAATTGGATTATTAGCCGGCCATGTGGGTATCCACGTACAGAGTTTGCAAAACTAACAACGTAGTTAAAGAAAGGTTGGGCACTGTGAGATTTTTTGAACAATTACTCAGTCTGAAAATAGAACACCCAATAATACTCGTATCAGTTACGGTTTGGGACTCCGGTCTGAGCTTATTTTCTTGTTTACTTTTAAAGTAAACAACTCCCATATAATGAGCTCACTGTATCAGAAATGTATAATAAGTCTGCCTAACTGCCGGAAACTGCCGTATGGTATGTAGTGGTACCACTGTTGTCAACACAAAAGCAGCAAATCACGGTTATATTCTCCCCTACGCGATATATGACGTTGCGGGCGCAAAGGTACGCACAACTGAAGTTTGACTTACTTCTTCATAGCGTTACCCCGTTTCTCAATCCCTTAGGTTTGACGGGGTCCACTACGTAAATCAGAATAGAAGTAGGGCGCATTAAAGCAGCCCGTCTGAGGAAGTACCTCCACCTCACAGAAAACCGTAGCCAAATAACAACTCCCTAGAGGATTGTTGTGCTCCTGCGTGCGAGTGAGGTCACCAGTAAGCTCCTAAGGAGTTGCTGTGTTAGCAGCAGAGGAGGCATCGCGCGGGTTATACTTACTGTATTACAAGCGTTCATAGGCAACGGTGACTGATTGACATCAGGTGGGCCGTATGCTTGTATGACTCCCAACGTTGTATAAAAAAAACGTCTTTCTCTAGAACACTCAGAGGAAGAATTTAAAATTTGATTGAATTTGATGCTTTTTCTGAGGGGTACGAGTATGTAGTGTGGGAAAACACCCCGAAATTATGGGTAAATTATAAGGGTACAGACACCTTTTTTTTTAACTTCTTACTTTTCGTAGACTTCTTTGTTTATAATTTTTCGTCAAAATGTATTTATTTATTTTTAAATTAAAAATGTTAACATGTTTTAATCTTAGATGTATGTTTATTTTTTAGATTTCCTACAGTCGTCAGTGAGCTTAATGCATGGATTTTTGCTACTGGACGACAACAGAATTGGGAGCCGAGTACGTCACATATGTTCCAAACATTTTAAAGACCACTGCTTTCGGAAGAAGTTTATTTGGATAAGTCGTCAGTTTCAACATCCACCATACACGTAAGTTAACATTTGTAATATTTTGTTAAATTAAATTTGAGTCTCAATACTTAGAAAATCAACCAAACTAACTTTAGGCATATTTGCTTCACTACTAATTATTAATATATACTTGGACATATGTATATTAGCTGTAAAAAAGATTATATACCAAAAATATACTACCTACCTACTTTCCAAAGATCATGACTCGATGGAGTCCAAGTTGGAAACTAGTACCGTTTTACTATCTATATACATAATGTTGCGAAAAGGGAAAAGAAGAATAGAATTAGATGTATATGCCTGGCTGTATTATATTTTATATAATTTTTATCAAATCTCAGATATATATATATATATATATATATATATATATATATATATAATTCTTCTGTCCATGTATGAATTATTTCACTTTAGATTCACAATTGGACTGAATGCAATAAGTGGCGCTGCAGTCGTGTCCTCTGAAACTTGTAATATTATCGGGCAGGACAACATCTGTTAGTATATAAATCACACAGGCAGGCATGTGATTCATCCAACCAAAATAACAATGGTAAAGTTAAAGTATTTTCAGAAACACCGTTCCTATATGAAATCTATATGATTGTCTCCATAGATAACAGAAACAATGGGAGATGTGACATACCACGCGAGTTTACACTGGGACGGTTGTTGCCGAGTTTCACCCCACCATAAAACACTCACACACTTAAATAAATAAAAAATATCATTCTACGCACACAAGTACAACGACACACATTTGTTAAGACGCTGTCATTGGATGTTTATTTAAACAACACCCAAGTAAGCACGCACTACTACATTTATAAAGCGGCAGAAACAAGCGGCCGTATCTCGAAACTGTACACACAGTGAACGAATAATATTACTCGCTTTACATTGCGTGTTGGTAAACGAGCGGTGGAGACTGCGTAATGGTAGAAAAGCAATGTATGATTAAGAATGAGAAATTTGATATTTATAATTTGTATCGTGGTAAGGCCCTGGTAGAAATGGCGTCAGAGAATTTTTAAAATTAATTCTGTATTTATGCTTATAAAACGTAATATTATTTGTACTTATAGGTGATAAGTGATTCCATTTGATTTAAAGTTAACCACTGCACTTCTATTTTTGCAAAAAGGCAACAGCACAACTTGGCATTTTGCTAAAACAAGGAGCAACGTATCTCAATCGAACTTGATTGCAACTAACTAACTGTTCTTGGCAATGTTCTCGTTTTGAGCATATTGCGGCGACACCAACCACGCCCCCTCGTCACATCTCCCGTTGTTTCTGTTATCTATGATTGTCTCTCTGTGTGTGATTGTGTCTATCGCTTTTTTTCGAATATATAATTTTTCGAATTTTGACTTCAGATTCGGATTCAGCATAAAAAAGTAGAATAGGAATGTTTGAAAAACGAACCTATCTCATGGAACATGGTCAGAATGGCCGAGAAATAAAAAAAAAAATGATTTATTATTTCAGATTCGAAAAGTAAATTATAAAGTAGAATAGGAATGTCTTAAAAACCAATATCATATTTCTTAAGGAACATGGTCAAAATGGACGACAAAGTTTAAAAAAAATAATTAAATTGTTATATAATTGACGAACCAGGTGTTCATGCAAGCTTGCGCATTCTCAACTGATTTATATTGTTTTTTTATTTATTTATTTACACGATACAATTACATAGTACAAATTATTATTATATAGTTTGTTGGCGAGTATATATGATGATAGGTATTAAAAAAAATAAGGAACTAAATTAGATCATTTACATGCCTGCCTGTTCGTCTGCTAGTCTGTCTTCGAAAGTTTCACGTACAGACTTGAAATTTTACATAGTTACATTTTAGTTGTTGAAGCGTATAATTTGAAGTACAAAAACATTTGAAAATATTCCAACGACTCCGACAATCCGTAATTGAGTAGTTTTGGGACATATCTTCTAAGGTCTTTTGGTTGAAATAAGAACCCGTACTCCAGTAATGAAGGAAGTATGTGTTGATATGATGTTGATGGGTTGATTATATTTATACAGGTAATTGTGAAGGATACGGAGGGTAGTCGTGTAGATTATTCTATACCAATTATTTATGCCACGTTAATCAAGTTAATCAAGCACACACACATGCTTTTGTGTCAACACATAAATGCTAATCAAACATTTTATATTGTCTGAATTTGTAAACTTTTAAATGTGTAAAGCTCAATTAAATTATAGTATTGACAAAAGTTTTAATATAGTGTTAGTACTAGGCTGTCGGTATTACATGATAATAATGGGTTACAAAATTAAAATTGTCCTATTTTCCATTTTACCTTTGTTTAATATTTACACTTAAATCATCCCTGACACTAATTCTTTTTTACATGACAATTATTGAAAATGTTTATACAATATGTTTAATTTTAAGAAGGAATAATCCGCATTTATTGTGTAAAGAAGATTTAACTAAAAACCGTGTATGTAAATGTGACCATGAATATTCGACGGCTGTTTCATTCTCACGATATTTATATAAATACACGATGTAGAAAAATCGATTTCAAGAATAAAAATCTTAGGCACGAATATTTTTATTTACAAATTGTATGTAAAGTGTTTTTATCTTTTATCTCATATCTATGCCTATATTTAGTACCATGTCACCGCTTGTATTTTAAAATATATGTGTAAGATAGAAAAATGTATTGTTTAATTTATATAACTCTGCTAGGTTTAACCAATCTCCTATCCATATTCCAATGATTTCACAGATCTTACTGAAACTAACTCACGCTCACTATTAATTAATAGATCTATACCATAACTCGATTTGCGTAAAAAAATACTATTCTAATAATATTAAAGTGCAAATATGTTTGTTGATCTATTCAGATACTGTAGTTTTCATACGTATGTATATATTAATTTTTAATACTTTGTGTGTAAAAATGGCTGTATCGACTTATTCGATTTTTTTTTACATTGCTAATGTCATATTATGAGTATATTATTATAGCACACAATACACATCCTACGCAAGTTTCTTATGGTAAACAGTTAACTGGGTATATTGTAAATTTCAAATTGCCGATACGCATTAGTGGGGTAAATTTTCCACAGTCTGGTAACCTTGTTATTGAATGTACTTTTGTTGCCGTCCCTTGCTCTCTAACTCTAGGTATATACTTCCTCTGAGTCGTACCCCTAAAACGCTCATTATACCGATAAATTGAAAATACAACAGAAAATGGCTGACGCATTAACCACAGACAACCTTCAAGATTTAGGTGGTTTTTACTAGAAATACTTTTTGTTAATTAAACCGATATTTTCATTGTTTGTACGTTATCATACAAACAATTTATTTAAAAACTATATTTATATAACAACTATTAAAACTTTATACTTACGTATGAAAGGTTATGTTTTCGTATTTTTTGCTAACTGAGGCTTTTGCAGCCTTTTACACAGCAACGTACGATTGTTAAAGTAAAAAGACAAGTCCAAATAAGCAAAGGAACACAAATATGCACAAATATTTCGCTTATATTTAGTAATTTATGCAAACAATTTGTTGTACTACAAGGAACGAAATGATTGTTTGCCACGAATTTGTTTTTGTGGCAAATACAAAATAGTGATACTATGACGGACAAAAAATATTTTATCTGTCTCTTTCCTTCTTATCAGGAATTGTATACATCTATCACGTTCTACCTTGGTATTATTATTTGCTTGTCACCTCTAGGTATATACTTCCTCTGAGGAACCAACTAGAGTACAGTATAAAACACTTCTTCCCGCGTTTTTGGCGAGTGGCATCGTTGTTATACTTCAAATTTTTACAATTCAGTATAAAATTAGTTTTATGTGACAATTTCGATAGTATTTTGTAACATAAGTGCTAGTGAAATAACACAGTAATGAAAAAACTTAAATATAACACGTTTATGCACTTTTTGGAAGATGTGAATGATAAGATAGAGATATAAGTTCATCAAGAAAACCTTGTAAAAATCACTATCGTTTTACGGGTGGTATTTAGAGTGGGTTGATTGGGTCTAGGTACTCTTCTCAAGTATTTTTTCAGCACAGTTCCTGAAGCTGGAACATAGAATTAAGATTTTCAAATAGTTTTAAACTGAAGATTTGGCTGTATAGGCGAGATCCCTTTGCGTTTCCCCTCGGGAATAAAAAGAACAAAAAAAAAGTACAGTAAATATATTTAATTTGGACTTCTTCCCGCACTTTTGACGAGTGACATTGTTCTTATATTTGAAATTTTTACAATTCAGTGTAAAATTAGTTTTATGTGACAATTTCGATAGTGTTTTGTAACATAAGTGCTAGTGCAATTATACAATAATGAAAAACCTCAAATAAAACACGTTTATGCACTTTTTGGAAGACGTGAATAAGTTCATCAAGAAAACCTTGTAAAATCATATCGTTTTACGGGTGGTATTTAAACTGGGTTGATTGGGTCGAAGTACCCTTCCCAAGTATTTTTTGAGCACAGTTCCTGAAGTTGGAACATAGAATTAAGATTTTCAAATGGTTCTAAACTGATGACTTGGCTGTATGGGCTAGATCCCTTTGCCTTTCCCCACGGGGATAAAAAGAACCAAAAAAAAAATTATATTTCATTTAAGGGCTTCTTCCCGCGCTTTTGACGAGTGACATTGTTCTTATATTTGAAATTTTTACAATTCAGTGTAAAATTAGTTTTATGTGACAATTTTGATAGTGTTTTGTAACATAAGTGCTAGTGCAATTATACAATAATGAAAAACTCAAATATAACACGTTTATGCACTTTTTGGAAGACGTGAATAAGTTAATCAAGAAAACCTTGTAAAATTCCTATCGTTTTACGGGTGGTATTTAAACTGGGTTGATTGGGTCGAAGTACCCTTCCGAAGTATTTTTTCAGCACAGATCCTGAAGCTGGAACATAGAATTAAGATTTACAAATGGTTCTAAACTGATGACTTGGCTGTATGGGCTAGATCCCTTTGCCTTTCCCCTCGGGGATAAAAAGAACAAAAAAAAAAATTTCATTTAAGTTTGTTTATAACATTTTTTTATTATCACTGTAAAGTGTAACTTAATTCCCGTACTAAAACTACACGAATTACGTATCTACGTTAATCTTACCTAATACATAGTACCTACATTGAATATGACTTAAAGTTTTGTTAACAAATAAATTGATATAGTTTGATTTAAAATAGGTTGCTGTGTGCAATTGCAATTTGTTGTACTTTAAAGTTTCATCCCGCCCAATGAATTTAGATGAAGATATTGAGTTTAGCGAGGACGAAGAGGAAATCACAGCTGATACAGTTTTGAAAACTCTTCAAAGTGCTTGGCAAAACGAGCGTTTGGCGCCAGAAATTCTACCACACCGAAATGATATGATTGAATGTATGCTTGGACAAATTCAACACATGGAGAGAAATATCAACAAGCTGCCTAAAACATACCTTCGCGCTTCTATTCATAAAATGGAACTCAGTAGAATTAAATTTATTATTTGTAATTATCTCAGAACTAGGTTAAATAAAATTGAAAAATATTGTATACCTATTTTAAATGAAGAGAAACAGCGAATTGAGTCTGGTACGAATTATTTAACGCCAGCAGAATACAAATATGCTCAAGAATATTTGTTGAACATGGAGAATCATTTAAAAACAGTTGTTTTAGATAAGGTACCAAATAATATGCAAACATTTGAAATGAGCAAAATGGCACTTCATCCTAATTTACAAACTCATGTGTTTCTTCAAGCAAATGATACTGTAAATGGAATTGTATTAGAAGATATATTTGGTGATCAGGATGAAGAGGTAGATTTAGAAGGTTTGTTTTTATTGGCAAAATTTTTTGTACGAATAAGACTGGCAACAGAACTATTTTCATGTATTGCCGCCAGTTGCAGTCTATCGTTGGAGGAATTGGGGGCTGAGACTTGAATTCCTCCTACTATTTGTGTTGTACTCTGCCGCAACACCTCCTGTTTGTATTGGAGTTTGACGTATTATAATTTAATATTCCACAGACGAACGCCATGTACCAGTTAGAATGGAGTATGTATATGCAGTAATTTTAAAGAAAATGAGCATTTCCTAGGATACTGTTAGAGAGTAAACTCTGCAGCAACACAACTAAGAATCCGTATTACAAGCAATTATTTAACAGTGTTAAAAAGTTTCCCTCGAGTGAAAGGAGTGTTTATATTATGTAATAAATAATACATAGACTATTATGGTTTCCTGTTAATTGTAACTAAATAAATATATGTTACACATTTGCAATAAAATTACTACTTTATTACTATGCCTTATAAAAATTTATTAGCAAATTTTAGAAAAGTTGTAGTGAAAGATGTAAAAAAGCAGATTTTTAAGGTGGATAAAACGATGATCAATCACATGTACATACTAATTAGTGTTTGTACATCAACAAACTGCAAAATCAGTATTACATTGTATCGGCAAATAAGGATTCTTAGTGGTGTTGCTGCAGAATATACTCTCTAGCAGCGCCCTAGAAAATGCTAATTTTCTTCAAAATTACTGCAATTACATAGTCCATTGTAACTGATGCACGGTGTTCGTCTGTCGTACATTAAATTGCAATAGGTCAGACTGTGATACAAACAGGTGACATTGTAGCAGAGTACAACATTCCTATTTCTAGTAATTTCTGTTTGTGGAAAACCTCTCCTTTTTGGTCTTATTATGTAGGGAGGCATTCTGAAAACTCTTTTGCTGATATGTCATTTTGGCATACAATTCTCTAATTATGACATGTAAAGTTTGAAAAAATATTATGCAAAATATATGAGATTTTTGGGGGCTCTAGTGGCCTACTTTTTGTCAGTCTTATTGTGATTTGATTGAAACTGGCATGTCCACTCCGGCCTTCTACTACGACACTAAAATAATTTTTTGGGCTTCTAATATAGGCGGCAGAACAGTATATCTCAGATTCCGGTCATTCTTGTTACCAGTATAAATTTCCTTCCTAACTAAAAATTCAATGAACGATTTGGCTTGTAAGGCTAAGGACAAATGACATATTTTGTATTGTGAAGTCTTATTTTGTACTAGCAGAAGCCCGCGGCTTCGCACGCATGAGATTTGGGCTTTTAGTAGCCTTTATTTCTCTATAGACATGAAATTGTTTCTGTTTAAAAAAAAACAAAGTTCAGGGTCGTAGATGCAACCATATAGCAATTCAATTCGTACAGCGCCATCTATTGACCTTTACAGAAGGCAACGTATATGTATTTTATTTATATTACATAAAAAATGCGTAGTTATTTTATGTTACAAAAAATACGTATTCTATGAAAATAATAAAAATAAAATTGCAAAGTCCCCCGAAGGGGAAGATATTTCCCCCTAATTTTAACAGTTTTTCATTTTTTAGGCAGGAACCCTAAATATCTATGGGATAAAAAGTACCCTATATTCTGCTCTGAACAGTCCTCTACCTACCAGTGAAAGTCCCGTTAAAATCGGTTCATCCATTTCGAAGATTAGCCAACAAAGAGACAGACAAAAAAATTAAAAATGCGTATTTAGGCTTTGGTAACGTGAAAATAATAAAATGAGCTTAAGATAAAGGCTTTATTTTGAAATCACAGACAGACACTTCAATTTTATTTTTATATATAGATTATTTCAGATTGATTAAGTTGTCACCAAATCTGTGCATTTTAAACTTACTGTTATTGTGACTCATACATTGGCTCATGCATAGAAGAGTACCTGTCTAGTCTCTTTAATAAATAGTAATAAAATTCCTAACAATAACAATTGTTTTCAGCTGGCTCACAACATATCTTGCAGTATAAACCAATAGCAAATTTAGTTAAAAATGGGAAAGTTCAATTGATTTGACAGTTTGCTGCAGCGTCTCTATATAAAAGATGTCGCTACCCATACAACCATTGAAGAAACCACGAGGATTTAGTATGTGATTTGAAAATTACTTGATGTATTATTGTGTAAAATTATGGACTACTAACATTCTGTCTATATACATTCTGTGTACTAAGTATCGGGAATTTGTCAATAAAACAAAAAATACAAATTATTCATCTAAATTTATTTTATCGCCTTCAAAGTAGGCCCCATCGCTTGCAATACAACATCTCCACCGCTTCACCCAGTCTTCCATACATTTTTCATAGGCTATTTGCGGTATGGCCTTTAGCTCATTCAGCGAATTTTCTTTTATGGCTTCTATCGACTCAAAACGTTTTCCTCGAAGTGGTAATTTTAACTTGGGAAATAAAAAAAAGTCAGACGGAGCCATATCAGGTGAATACGGTGCTTGGTCGAGAACTTTTGTTGAATTTTTCGCTAAAAACTCTTTCACTATAATGGCTGTGTGTGATGGTGCATTATCATGGTGCAGCATCCATGAGTTGTGTTGCCACAAATCTGGACGTTTTCGGCGGATACTCTCACGCAAACGCTTCATGACGCCTAAATAATATTCTTTATTCACTGTTTCTCCCTCTGGAAGGAATTCGGAGTGAACCACACCACGGTAGTCAAAAAAAACTGTCAGCATCACCTTGATTTTGGAGCGACTTTGCCGCGGTTTTTTGGGTTTCGGCTCGTTTTCGAGACGCCATTCTGAAGACTGTTGGCTTGTTTGCATGTCGTACTCATAAACCCATGTCTCGTCGCCAGTTATTATACGTTTCATAAAGGTCGGATCCGTAGAAGCTCGGGAAACCATGTCTTCAGCGACATGCTTTCGCTGCGCTTTTTGAACAAAATTGAGCTCTTTTGGAACTAGTCGAGCGGCGACGCGTTTCATGCCTAAAATGTCAATGAGAATGTTGTGGACGGACTTAAAAGATATGTTCACCTCACTAGCCAACTCTCTCAGACTCATACGTCGATTTTCGAGCACTAGCTTCTTGATTCTGTCGATGTTTTCTCTGGTCGTAGCGGTTGAAGGTCTACCAGAACGAGGCAAGTCTACTACTACTTCTCGGCCTTCTTTAAAAGCCTTATACCATTCATAAGCCCTTGTTTTCGATATACACGATTCGCCGTAGGTATTTCGCAACATTTTTAGTGATTCACCACATGAAATATCATTTGAAACACAAAATTTAAGGCACACTCTTTGTTCAACAATATTTTCCATTGTAAAAATCGCCGAGGTCTCAAAACTATGACCAACAAAAAGTGTAGTTTAAAACAAATTAAATGACAGATCCCGCTCAAATTTTGCGCGCTAAATCAGTACAGTGCTACCAACATGCAGTAAAAAAATTAGAACGACCTCTTTTACGCGGGTCTTTTTATTGACATATTCCCGATACTTTTTACACAGAGTAGTATGTCATATTTTCACGCCAGGTGCCTTGAGCTGTAGGCGGAGATAGATACTACTCAAGTTAATTACTACTGAGTTACATGTAAGAATCCTAAAAATAATAAAAATTACTATGACTTTTGTTTTATAAAGGTTACATTATTTTGCATGCATATTAAATACAATGGTTTACTTTATATGTTGTTTTTATAAACCACATCAGATTGCAACCTTACAATGTATATAATTACAATGTCGAATTTCTTAGTTCCGGATTTTATCGCTAAATAAAACTGAGCATTGTTCTCCGCGGTGCTAATCCCAACGCTAACTTATGGAAGTGAGAGCTGGGTATGGCGGAGAGAGCATGAAAGTAGAATAAATGCGGTTGAGATGAGCGCATTGTGCAAAATTTGTGGCATAACGCTTGCCGACCGCGTTCGTAATGAAGACGTGAGAGAAAGAGTTTGTCTGAAAGAGAGTGCCGGTGTTAAGATAAGAAAGGGCGTGCTCCGTTGGTTCGGACATGTAGAAAGAATGCGGGACGAAAGAATGACGAAACAGATATACAATGCAAAAGTGGAAGGATGTAGGAGCCGAGGAAGACCGAGACTAACCTACCATGACCAAATTGGTCATGTTTTATCAGAAGGTGATGTCAGGAGCCCCAGGAACCGGCGAGCGTGCATGAAAAGAGTTATGAATGTCACAGATGCGAGTGAAGTATGTAAGGACCGCGTCTTATGGCGCTCGGTTCTCTCTGCCTACCCTGCAAGGGACTTGGCGTGAAGATTGGAAATTAGAAATAATTTTATTACCAAATTGGAGTACAATTTCCTTTACATTTTACACTTACTTAAACTTAAAGCCTAAAATATAGAAAATATTTATTGACTGGTGGTCTCTACACTAGGTCGAGCCTGTCTCGTGGAGACCATAGTGATACATGTTTACGTCGATATTTACAATCTTTTATAAAACGATCGGAAGCAATTAAGATAACATAACATACTCGTACATTTAAATTGAGCTTACGTTATTTCATAATAAATTAGAAAATAGAATAAAAAAAATTAATATATATATATATAGGTATTACTGTGAACAATGTGGGTTTTATGTTACTATACTAATGAATTTGTCCGTTTCAGCGTAAAATAGGTTTAGCAAAAAATTTTTAATTCGATGCCTTGCTTTTCTTAACGTGAGTGTCTTAATGCTACAAATATTAACAATTCTATTGTATATGAAGGGTAACATAAACTGTTGCATATTTCGTGCAAATGTAGAGTTTACTTTCACTTGTTCCGATTTGAAAACACGGCGCTTTACCAACTTTTGGTATGACGCTGACTGAAGATAAATATACCTACATAATACATACATTGTTCTCCTCGTTGCTCACAATGTCCAAAGACTTTCAATCTTGTCTACAGATAGAATCTAAGAGTCCAAAAGTAAGAATCCAAGTTCTATACCTAGTCTGGCCATAAGTTTGTTTACAAATGAATATGTATTTATTTTTTTATTAAGTAATGTAATCTTAATAAAACTTAACAGGCCTTTAATCTCAGACAGATTCTATGGATTTACACACTGCCACGATTCTATGGATTTACACACTGTTTCCATGGGAAATTTAGCCATTGCTTGCTCCAGAGATTTCTTGTGTCGTTTCGAACAGGCCATGTTCTCTGAAACTGACTATAATTTGTAGTCTAAGGGGTTCAGATCTGGGCTAGACGAGGGCCAGTATTCAGCTCTTATAAAGTCCGGAACGTGGTTCCGAGCCAGGATTGGGTAGTTTATGCCTTGTGACCAGGTGCAGAGTCCTGCTGGAAAGTCCCCTCGGCAATACACATTTTTAAAAAGTGTATTGCCGAGGGATCTACACAACACGATCCAAGACAGTAGAGATACACTTTGGCTGAAGTCTTCACTCCTTTTTCACAAAAATGAAGCTTTGTGACTCCTCGATAAAACACACCTCAATAACCTGATAGCGATGAATTTGTATGTTCGTTTGTTCCTCTTAAATTAATCGATGAGGATAATATCGTTTGGCAAAATCCTCGGCCATCATCCACGATGTATTGTAGTCCAATTAAATTTATTTTTGCAAAAGAAACAACTGTATTAACGTTAACAGAGACTAACAAAGTTTTAGAAGAAGTAAATAATTTACTTCCATCGATTTGTAATCTAGGTAGAAATTTCTTCCAAGCATAAACTTCTACTGACAATGACCGATGGAAAAGTGTGCAATGCTACGAGTATAACCGAGACTCGTTCGTCACAGTGTTTAATTTGTGGTGCTAACCCCAAAATGATGAACGATATATCAAGGCATTTTGACAGCACACAGGAAGAAGCCAGGAATAAAGACTGCCGTAGGTTCCGAGAGCATAATAGCAGACAGTACTCACGCATTGCCACGAATAGAGACTTGCTGTCTTTGTTAATTTTAACATCTGATCCCCTACGAGAGGTTTTGAAAGAGAAGGCGAATAAATTATATCCAGAAGTCTTAAAACTAATTGTAGCTCCTAATGTAGAACCACGTTCTGTGCCACAATCAAATTTACCTCTCCAAAATGAAGATGACTATCAAGTGTCTGATTCATCAGATGAGTCTGATGATGAGGATTAGTGTTCATCTTCGTTTATTATTTTATTTTTTGTACTTATTTATTTACATCAAATTATGTTAAATTTGATTCCGACTTCATAAATTCACATCAAACCAAATTAAAAATGTTATCTTTTTGTTTATTTTCATTGTTACATTAAGTTATGAATAACATAACTTAATGTAACAACAATAATAAAATAATGTACAGCTAAGTGCACATCGAGCTTGACACTTTGACCTTTGTACTGCTCTTGTGTCGCACGTAATAGAGGTTTAATTCGTACTACGAGTGTCACACATCAAGCTTATGTGCTTTAAACTGCACCACGTCTACACGTGCACGTCACGTCATGTCGTCACGTCCACATTATTATTATTGTAGAAAATATTTTTATTTATATTAATTTTTCTTTTTTTTTTCATAATCGCCAGACGTAATTTTGTGTATTATGTTAAAGCAAGCTTCAAATCAATACAATGCAAATTATTAGAGGTAATACAACCCAAAAATAGAGAACAATAATTTTGTCCACCTAGCTTGTTCTAGGCTACACACTGTGCAGCTCTAGCGTAGCGGAACACACGGCGTGTGTTGACCAGCCATGCAATTCTCTAAGCGACTCGTAATGGCTGTGTGTGCGTCGCTGTGATTACAGATGTCACAGCTTTGACATCGTCTACTGCGATCACGGCTAAATTATTTGGTATTCTATAAGGCTGTAAGCGTACGCGAGGCTGTTTGCCTTGTAGAATTCCAATTCCAAACGCAGCCTTGCGGCGCTAGTGTCGCACAACCATGAAAAGCGACACTAAGTAATTGCAATTTTGTGTTCAAGGCTATAACATCCGATGTTTCCGAGGATGTAAGGATGTTTGCTCTTATAGAATTGCATGGCAGCACTCTCGTCTCAAAACACGCTAGGCGCGCATCCGCACTGGCGTACAGAAACACACGGTGTGTGATTTACAGCCCACTCGTAGGGCTACAAAATTGGTGCATCGTGTGTGTTGAAAACACACTTCCGTGTTTTCTATTCATATTATTCTATATATTCTGCTGAATATCTCATTACATAAATTATTTTCTAAAATATAAAATACATTGCAGCTGCAATATATTAGTTCCATGTTTACTTTTGAAGTAAGGTAATAAATGTCAGAAGAATAATCTTTGTGTTTAAAAGCACATACCTACTATTTGTGAAAATTTGATTTGATGTGAATGAATACGGAAATGTTGGGATTTTTCATACAAGCAATTACAATTGTTTGGGTTAATGCGTCAAACGCACATGTATTATATAACGCCAGTTACCCCCGAATTTGATTATATATTACCATTGGATATACATATAATCAATTTGATTATGTACTTTCTTTGGTGTAATAGCGTCTCTTAACGGTAGTAACTTTTATGAATTAGCTTTGTTACGCTAATTTTCTTACAGCGTGGGTTTGTTCCTGAATACTGATTCCTAGTAAAAGCTTCCTTCTATTTTAGTACAATCTGTTTCTTGCCTATCCTTATAAAAGCTTTTTTTTTCCTTCTCATTTTTATCAGTCACTTTTCTATCATTTTGAAAACTTCCTATTTCCTCTAAGGTTTTTACACGCGACTGACTATCATACAACGCATTATCTTTGATGGCGTTTTAAAGACCTCAGGGTAATGACACTGCGCAATTTTTATTCTCTGACGACATAAAACAATGTGCTTTGTTATAAATTCATCAACTCACTATTACTCCATACCTATTAATTAAAAGTAATTTCTTCGCGTATTTGAAGTAGCTTTCGACATTGCTACTAGTGGCATTATTAATTCACATTCATTTTTTTCGGTAGCAACTATGTTATCATACCAAGCAATTTTTGATTTATCCCCCAAATTTTCATCCATTACAGTGTATTTTCAGATTTCTCGTCATTTTGAAAATTATCGCTGATGTAGTCGTAACAAACTTGCTTTTCTTTCATTTCTTCACATTTACTTATCGTACCATCCTTTAAATTTCTGCCATATTTAGGTATGTAACGCTACGACTACTAACTGGTGGATTATTTTTTAGTATTTTCATAATCAGTAGATGATTTTAAGCATAAAGGGTATTTAACGTAGAATCGCTCAAGGCGCTGATCTACAACTTAAAACAATCAATAGCGTATACCTAGTATCTTTACGAAATGCAACGTATCCAAACGAACAAAACCTTCAGGCAGTAGTTTTTTTTTTAAAAAGTTAAAAATTCCAAAACAATGATTAATGTATTCTTTCGTTGTATTAAATCTTGTAAAACTTTTTTTTATAACTCCGTTAGCGCTGCAAGATCATCACAAATGACTTTCGGTTTGGTCATTGTTCCTATTCAACTTTGTAGCCATTACCGTACCTATAGTTTCTAGCCATGAACTAATCAACCAACCACAGTATACTTGCCGCTGTTATTTTGAAATAGTGTGCCGTATAAGGTATTATTGTCTTTTACGTGAAAAACAAAGAAACTGGGATGTTATATATTTCGCTGTTTCTTTGTTACTTACGTTATTCTGTACGTACACAAATACATTTTACGCACAAAATAGGTACAATCACAATATAAAATTTGTATTTTAAATAAACAATATATTTTTTTTTATGTTACTTAGATCGATTATTTCGCACACCTTATACTGAATAAAGTTCCGCACGGCAAAGCCGAGCGAAATGACAATTTGATTTTACATCGATATTCCAATACCTTTTTGATTAGCATAGTAATAAACGTATTTGTTCATATCAATATCGTTCATCGACTGAGCCAAGCCCTAGTTAGAAACAAATTTGATGACCGAACGGTAGAATGAACGGTAATTCGACTTATTACAATAGATAATTTTCTTGGTTACATTTCATTGAACAATGAGTATATTTTAAAATGTCCGTAATATATGGTGCTGTCATGTAACATTTAATTGATTTTACAAAAAAATAGCAATATTAATAGGATAAAATTGTACTTACGAGTGAAAGGAAACATCAACTGTTCGCCCACTATAGTTTTTGCAAAACAATACGGCACATTTCACCATTTTTTTGCAATGTTTTTCCGTCGAGCTCTCAAAAGTTAACTGAATTGATATCGTTCACCCTGAATTAAATTCAGGGTCCATGACAGAGGGGTAAAAGGCGACAACGACCGAGTGTCGTGTCCATTGGTTGTTTAGTTCAAGTTTCTAGCGTTTGACTACCCGATATAATTTTTTATAGGCACTGAATTGTGTTATAGGCACTGAAGAAGCTTTTGTTCTGAGCATGACGAAGTACCAGAATAAATATTTTGTATTATGGAATTTAGAATAACCATCAGCTGGGTAAATAAAAAGAAAATAAATGTTTCTAGGATTATTATACTTATATATAAGAGTATATGTATTTAATTTGATATACGATAAATCTACATATTCATGCCAGGTAAACAGGGAGAACCAAGCGTCACATAACTCGGTACCTACGCACTCGCTTCTAAACGTTAATGAAGCGAGTGAGGTGTGTAAGAGTCGAGCTTTTATGCCTGCACGCGGCTGCTTATTAGGGCGTTGAAATAAAAGTCACATAAAACATTGAATATGTACTCCATCAAGTTTTGAAAATGTAATCAACAATTCACCACCGTTACCAGTCAGTCACACAGGGGTATATTTGGAATGCTTAATCAATACATATTAGATATAAGTATATAAGCTTATGTCCGTTAAACATTAGACTACGCCTTTTACAAGGACGCCGATTTTGCTATAAAAATATATGTAAATTTTAAGTAAGCTCAATTAATCAGGTATGTAGTCAGTTTAAGTAGTATATTATGTATATACAACTATCTATGTACAGTTAGATATAGAACGATATCGAACATGTTTGTTTATAAAAATAGTGCTATAAATGACCTAAGCTTACTTTACTATATAAGATGCAGCAATAAAAATGCGTTACGGCACCACGAAAAACAGTTAAAAAGCTAATTATACCTTAAGTACACTTTCTTTCAAGCCGTTTGTATACTAACATCAACATATTGTTTTTAAGTAATAACTAAGTACTTTGTAGACCTAAGTACGAGTAACCTTATTTAAGAAATAACATCAAACATGTGGGTATAACATATTGCCAGCTCTAGTGCTGTCGTGAAAATGTCTCCGGTAGACCCGGTGTATATCAGCGCTAGTCTAGGAGTAAGTATTCGAAATGTCTTCATTGTATGTACTAGAAGTATCTATTGTACCTGGTGAACGCCGGGTCGCCTAAATCAGTGTTCCACGAAGAGTGTACCGTGTAAGTTTGTGTGTCGCGAAAAGTTGCAAGTTATCTCAGAAAGTTGTGTACATAATACTAACATATAGGTGAGAATAATGTGACAGGCGCTTCTTTGCGCGAGGAGCGAAATCAAATCCCTGTTCGCCATTAACTAGCCGTTGTTAGTTAAATAAACATTAAGTTTTTCTATGATTTGGTAGGTGTATCTTGAACGCAAACAGAGGAACTCTGATGTTAATGTATCTATTAGACCAGGCGTGTGTTACATACGAATTCGTCGAAAGTTTTCTACTAGATTACTCCCGGAGTCGTCAAGTCTCTGTCGTGTACAAATGTAATGACATGTTAAGTCCGTGTAGAAAAACTGCTTCGGGCTTAATAAGAAGTCTAATAATTCAAACTATTTGTGACACACTATCACCTATAATTATTTATCTCATTGTATAATCTTACATTCGTAAAAAAATATTTGTGTCAGTTCTCTTTTACTGCCTGTACCCTACTACTACTACTACTTTTTATGCACCTATTCACCCTTTTTTTAAATTGGCCTAAGGCATTAGGAACAGGAGAACAGAAAATAATACTTGTACCTAATAGAAATAGTGGCGGAGCTAGACGAAATGTGGACAGCATTACGAGGCCCGTATCATTTTCCAGTCAGAAAGAAAATATTAAATTAAATGAGATGAATTATGCACTAACCATCTTTATACACTAATCTTATTTTACAAGTGTTATTTCCAATCAAATAATGACAAAAACTACAAAAATCTCTTTTTGCGAGCTCTCCACAGACGCGAGGCTGACGCATATCGCCGCCACTGCATAGAAACGCGATCCAATGAAGTAAAATCAAGCATGAGAAATATAAGTCTTTCTGATAGAAATAATTATTCCCTATATGGCGTCCATAAGAACGATTTGAAGATATATAACTCTTGATATGCTCCCGGCGGTGCATGGGTTTAAAACGGCTAATATTTAGTTCTGAATTTTTTTTAAGTCAACTAGAACTATACAGTATGGTTTTAGTAATTTTCACTGCTTAATTCACTATTGTTAGACTAATCTTAACAACTAGATTCGAAAAAGACGCCGGCGCTGTACTGTGACGCCGGCCGTGACATGTCCTATGCATTAGTGTTTCCATGGTCGTCGGCGTCTACGTATTTGATGTGTTGGGTGTACGCAGCACTCGCGAGTTCGCGCAAGTTCTGTTCGGAGGCGGCACCAAGCTGCTTGACCATGCGCGTGAAATGTCCATCTTCATTCTGCAGCAGTTCGTGTGGGTGACCGCACTCAACAATTTGTCCTGCTTCCATTACCTGTCATATTGTAAAGGTTACTTAGTGGGTATTTACATTCATTATTATCTTACTGTACGTTGTACTATGGAATAACTAATAAGAGACGCGTAATTGCGGATAGATAACATCCCTAAAGACCCGCCTAAAGCAGGCGGGCAGATTGTATTTTTTTTTAATACACATGCCCGGAAGTATACATTTAAGCATGTACCCCACCTGATGTAAATTGGTTACCGTAGTCTATGAATGCTTCAATACAGGAAGTATCACTTGCGCGTTACCTCCACTGTTCTTAATACATATAGAGTCGGCGACGCAAGAGTGACACCCCTGGTGTTGTAAATGTCTATCGGCTACGGTAACTGCTTACCATCAGGCAGGCCGTACGCTTGTTTTCCACCTTAGTGGTATAAAAATCTGCTTAGGAGCTTACTAGCAATCTCACTCATTTGCAGGAATACAACGACCCTCCAGAGACATGTTATTTGGCTGCGGTGTTTTTGTGCAATTGTGCTTTATTAAAAACACCATTCACATATACTAACTTGCTGTAGATATTAAATTTTTTCCGTGATCGAAGCATGCCACGCTCGTACGGTGTCTTGATCTCTGCGTCATTATGGACATTAATTGCACGTGAATATCTATGGATGGATTTATCTAACTCGAGTTTCTCCGTCCTTCGTCCCGGCTGTTGTCGATACATGACAATCGTTAAGCTAAGACAATGGCCTTTGCGCGGCTTAAAAATATTGGCTTCCGCCAATCCGCAGTTGAGCAGCGGACGGAGAAGGTGTTTTATACATCGGCGGAGTATAAAACACCTTCTTCAAACCTTCACCTTCTCTAAACACCTTCGGTTGAAGGGAGACCTGTACCCCTGCAAGGGGATGAGTTAGGGTTGGTGTAGCAGTAGCAGTAAACGTTATATAAATTATAACTTACAATAACTCGGTCAGAGTCAGCAACTGTGTGGAGTCGATGGGCTACGGTTATCACAGTGCAGTCTGTGAAATGTTTGCGGATAGATTTCTGTATCAACGCGTCAGTACTGAAAAAAAATATTACTTTAATATATTATCTCGTATGGCAGACCTGACGGTTGAAATTGACACTTAGAATTGGTAAATACTTTGGCTATAAACAGGATTTGGCATAGTTTACTGATGAGGTGCTCATGGATTGGCCACATATTCGCAAAATTCAGAGAGACAAATATTAGTAACGATATAGCTTTAATTACTAAACATCTTTGTAAATACCTACTGATACTCAGGAGTGTATTGTGCATCAATGTTCCGAGTTGTTTGACCCTAAGACGGACTAGTATTTTCATTATTGGTTGCTTCTAGTATGTACAGATCTAAACCGATTACTTTGGGACTTTGTTTTGTTTTAGCTTTGTTTAAACAGGTAGATATAATAATATCTGATGTTATATAATTCATTGACATGAAACACACTAAAGCAATAAAAATAATCTTATTGGTCGCATTATGATGGAGGGTCGTCGAAAGAAGAGTTTAAAGCAGAGCAAGGAACTGTTTTTTGCTCGTCATTGCAACAAACTTATCGGTAAAATCATTAAATTCATCAATCATCAAATTCGTCTTTTAGGCACATTTATCATATACCAGTTCTATCTCAACATCAATAATTCACAGATAATAATAAATTTTGTTGTGTAAATGAAATTCACAGTTTCAACTATACGATTAGTGATAGTGATCTTTTAGCGAAAGCATCCGGATATAAGCTTGCCCAAACTTATATCCGGATGCTTTCGCTAAAAGATGACAAAAATCTCCGTAAATCGAATTTAAGTCTTATGTATGGTGAAAGTCTGTCTGGAACTGACGTAGGTAGTAAGTGCGTCGTTCTGTTGAGCACATCAAGTTCGTTGCATACTGGCATGACCTTGTCTTCCACGTGACGCTGTCGCCAGTCGCGCTTCACGTGCATTTTCTTGGAGATGATTACGTCCACGTTTAAACTCAGCGTACTACGAATACACAGAGTTACTATATGAAGCTTCATCGCCGAATGCAAATTGAAGTCATTGGCATGGCAACTCTCTAGCTGACGTAAGCCACGCGACGACGACGCTGACTCGCGCTCGTCAACGTCGCATCAAAAATCGTTTACGACTCCTACTGCGGCTTTGGCAAACTCGATAATGAAAAAAAATGTATTAAAATTAAATTTACATAATTTTCAAAACGACCTCATATGAGAAACAAATGACATTCAAAAGCAACATATTCCAAGAGAGTTATACTTATTCTCAACTTTTGTAACTGATCTTCTATTTATTTTATTATAAGTGAGCAGTTGCAGAAACTTTCAGTATGTAATATACATAAGCACGCAAAAAATATACATCGTTTGAATATGTTAATACTCGTACATCCATTGAATGGTCTTTGAAAAAAAAGAATAGAATAGTTATGTACTTAGGGTCAACGTTAGCAGTGGCCTCATCCAGCACGAGCAGCCTGTTCCGCGCGAGTGCGGCGCGTGCCAAACACAACAGTTGCCGCTGGCCCGCGCTGAAGTTTGAACCTCCCGACTCCACTGACGACGAAAGGGTAGTAACGCTGTTTTTGAGTTCCACCTGATATTGAAATTTAAAAGAAGCGTAGATTAATAAATAAATATTGTCGGACAAATTTCACATCGCCATCTAGCCCCAAAGTAAGCGAAGCTTGTGTTATGGGTACCTACTAAATAACAGATAAACATACGTAAGTACATTTTGTTGTTGTAAATACATACTTATAACATAGAAAACACCCAGGCCAAGACGAACATGTCCCACCACCATCCCATGGCTCCACCGACCTTGCGGTCATTTGAGCCGAATCGCGGGAGATGCAGCACGGCACTTGCTGCTCTGAGGCTCTTCGCCGTGCCGTGGGCATTTGCTTGACTCCCTACAAATTGTTTCATTCTCTCTCCGCATTGCACCACGATAACGCCTTCACTGCAGTCTAAGGCGCTTCTGGGTACTCCAGCTTTGCAGCTCTCGTGTGTGCGCTCACGCTGCCGAGTCCTCTCCTCGATTTCCTCTGCGCTCCTCCAGGCAAACCACGCGTGGGCAAACCTGCGCAAGGCCGCGAAGTTCTCCGCCGATGACACCAGATTCGAGAAGTACCTACACCGGTCCCTTCTCGTCCTCGCCGCGCTGAATCCCATCAATCATTCTTTCACGCAGATCAGCATACTTAGGACAGGACCACAGTACGTGATCTCTGTCCTCCTCACTCTCACCACACATACACATGCTGCTCTCACAACATTTCATCTCGTTCAAACGTTTCCTAAAACATCCATAACCCCCAAGGAGCTGCGAGGTTGGATGATCTGGTTCCACCCAGTGTGACCTGAGTCTCACCGACACATCCGAGAAAAACCGATAGAGCTCCCTGCCTTTGGACTCCGAGTCCCATCGGGCCTGCCACTCTCTCACTGTGGCGTCCCAAATTTCGCGTTTGCGCCTGCTCAACTCCCCATTGGGCGCGGGCAGGCCAAGACGAACAGACGTGTTCATGCACACACATGCTTGTCTTGTGTGAGAATCGAGCTCATGAGCATTGGTGTCAAAGTAGCGTTACTAATCACTGCGCCACGAGCTCGTTAAATTTGCATTCTTTATTTTTTATACCACTAAGGTGGAAAAAAGCGTACGGCCTGCCTGATGGTAAGCAGTTACCGCTGCCTATTGACATATGCAACACCAGGGGTGTCCTCTTCACCCCATTTCTTGAAGAACGCCATACTATAGTCCCTTGGGAAAACCTCGGCAGGGAGCTCATTCCACAACTTAATAATTCTCGGTAGAAAACTTCTCTGGAACCGCACAGTACGTGACCATTGCGGTTCCATTGTCTGGGGATGAACTTCCAGCCGTCGCGTCGGCGAGCTGTGCGATAGTAAAACGAGGCTATTGAACAGCTCTTCAGAACACAACCCGTTATGCAATCGGTAGAACAAGCAGAGGGAGGCAAAATCTCTTCTCAAACTCAAGGGTTCAATACCGTGTGTGAGTTCAGGATTATCGACGATTCTTACAGCTCGTCTCTACACCGAGTCACAAGGTACTAGCCCTATCCTATTCTATCTCTATATCTTCACACCAAGTCCATTGCGGGGTAGACAGAGAACTGGACCACATAACCTGGTTCTTATACAACTCACTTTTCAATAGTCATTGAGTTGCTATTTGACTCTTGTGAGGTGGAGGTACTTCCATATCTGGTATGCTCTTTTACTATGCCAGATTCTCCATTTCCAGATGTGCTATTTTTTTGGAAATTTCTACGGGGTTGCTATTGTAATATGAAATTACGTGCCAAATCTAATTATTCAGTGTACCTACCTGTTCCAATGCTTGCCATATTTCAGCGTCGGTGTATTTATCAAAAGGATCCATGTTGTACCGCAGCGATGCAGAGAAAAGTACCGGCTCCTGAGGGATGATGGAGATCTTTGACCGAAGTTCCTGAAAAAGAAATTATATGTAAAATTCAATAAAAAGGAGTAATCGTTAGTTAGACAGAAATAAAAGGTACTGTTCTCTCGCTCATCTTGGTTAAGTAGAAACTTTTTGTAAGAGGGGTCGAAATACCTAATTTATTGCGCAGTAACTATAGCAAGATGCTGACCGGTGTGTTCACATACTAATAATAGGTAAACACACCGCATCGCTCGTCGCATCTTACCTTCATTCAGAAACAATTTTTTCGCCTATGGTACCTACTCGTATATATAATATAACTGCATATGGATAGTCAAAAAACAGCACTGATTACGAGACATTTAGTAGAAAAAAAATCCGCCCTGACAAGATTTTCCCAAAAGACATCCGTATATATAGGCAGCGTGGGGACCTTTAAGAAAACCGTGAAGAGTTTACGGTGTTGCAAGCGTCAATATACAGCGTAACTGCTAAAGATCAGCCTTTTGTTGTCGGCAATATGCAAAAGATGGCAATACGTCGGCTGGTATTGCATGTTGCCACAAACGTTAACACGGCACTTGTCATGCAGCGAGGGATACCAGGTGAATCAAGTATATAGCTACTTCATTTATTGACGATAACCGGAATACCTAGGAAATTTCCAATATTTTCTCCTATTGAAATAAAGTGAAGATTACTATTTGTATAGCTTGTAAAAATATTGTGTGGAAACATAATGCAACACCCATGTTTGTGCCTTTAATTATGGAGCCGTGCATTATTTGCTCTTATGAATATTACATTGATTCCACGTACCTTTAGACCGAGGTTAACTGAATCGATGTCATCTATGTAGACGTGGCCTTCGATCGGCGCCAGTCGGAAGAGTGCGGATATGAGCGACGATTTGCCAGCACCCGTACGCCCGACTACGCCCACCTGAAATGTATGCGTACACTGAACTCGTGTTATCTAAAAAAAGTCATCTCTCCCAAATTAAAAGTGAAATCTTATCCAGAAAAATATGGTTGCCATTTATAAACTATATATTGACAGTGTGACTGTGAGTAGTTAAAGTAAAACTTAATTTTTAAATAAATAAATGTATTTGACGAGCTCGTTGGCTGTCGTGAATGACGCGACTTTGACACTGACGCTCGTGGGTTCGATTCCCACACAAGACAAACATTTGTGTGCATGAACATGTCTATTTGTCTTGGTCTGGATGTTTTAAAAGAGGCAGGGTGCGTCAAAGCACCTCACAGAAAACCGCAGTCAAATAACAAGTCCCTAGAGGGTTTTTGTGTTTCTGCGTGTGAGTGAGGTCACCGGTAAGCTCCCAAGGAGTTGTTGTGTTAGCAGCAGAGGAGGCATCGCGCGAGTGATACTTAATGTATTTGTTAACAAGCGTTGATAGGTTACGGTAACCGCTTTACACCAGGTGGGCCGTATGCTTGTATGCCTTCCGACGTTGTATAAAGAAAAAGTATTGTATTGTGGTATTCTGTTTAAATAATTACGGGTTGATAATTCATTAAGGTTTAGATACTTATTATCTTTGGCTTTTATGTAATTTTGTACATTTTTTTGTGTATATAGTCATCATCATCATTTCAACCTGTATATGTGTATCTAGTAAATGTACATATTTATAATGTAGCAAATGCGAACTATCTTGACGGATATCGTGGCTATTATTCCGAAATTCGCAGATCACGGTGATCAAATATGTGAATATAGATAGGTATTTCACTCAGGATTTCTACTTAATAGTATAACAAGTAGATTTACAGACTGAGCAGCAGTTTTAGTAAGTGGACGTGACAATAAAGGTACGTTGGAAGAATTAAAACAATTATTAAGAGAGGTAGGGCGCATCAACAGCCCGTCTGAGGAAGTACCTCCACCTCACAGAAAACCACAGCCAAATAACAACTCCCTAGAGGGTTTTTGTGTTCCTGCGTGTGATTGAGGTCACCGGTAAACTCCCAAGGAGTTGCTGTGTAAGCAGCACAGGAGGCATCGCGCGAGTGATATTTATTATATCGCAAGCGTTAATAGGCTACGGTACCCGCTTTACATCAGGCGGGCCCTATGCTCGTATGCCTCCTGATGTAGTATAAAAAAAGTGCAAAGTCTGCATTTAGCAGACTCGAAGTTTGAGCTCTGGCTGCTTTGATGTAACCTATCTACCTTTTTTTCTCCAAAGATTTATTGTTAATTAACAGAGTGAGGTGAGGTTTCCTTTAGTATTCAGATGATAATGAAACACTTGGGCACACCCAAAAATTACAGGCATTTATCAATGTTAAATAAAAAAATATGTAATTTTGTATATAACAGTGAAATAACGGTACTCTAGTAATTAATTAAATGAATATCCTATTACATTAAACTTTAATTTTTGTATATAATTTAATTATTATATTGTGGACATGGAGTAACCGCCATCAGACCTCTACGAGCCAGAGGGAAAACCAGATATTTTTAGGGTTTGATGACACGAAACTTAGTACTTAATTACACAATAGATATTGGTGTACTTGGAGGTGCAAGTTTCCTCACGATGTTTTACTTCACCCCTGAATAAGTGATAATAACAAAAACGTACATAAGTCCGAAAGCATGAATATAGGTTAGATAGTTGTTGTAAACATAGATATTACTTACTGGTAACTATATATTTTAACGTTGATAATTATGTTACTTTGGTCAGTCGTTCTGATTTTGAACGATAACAATAAGTGCTTACCTTCCAACCGCTTTCAACGATGACATTCAAATTCTTGAGTACTGGCTCTGCGTCTTTATCATATCTCAAGTAAAGGTCCTTAAAGACAAGTCTCGCGCGCTGTGGCCATCCGGTGTGTGGTTTCGGTCCTTCGGTAACCTCTTGCGGTAGCGATGTGAATTGTACAAGACGCTCTACGCTGGTCATCTGAGATACAACCTCGGTGGCTTGCTTGACACCGTACTGTACCATGTTCACCAGGATCAAACCCTGGCTGAGTGCGAGGCCGACGTTGCCGGATTTCATTAACCCTGCACAAACATTGTCCATCATATACCTACTACGTGTTATCTTTTGAATACTTTGAGATGTAGATACTCGCAGATGCATATGAAGTGCATTACAATAATATTTACTGTAATTGTGTAATTAGATAATGTCAGGAGCCTTAGGAACCGGCAAGCGTGCATAAAAAGAGCTACGTAGAAGCGAATGAGGTGTCTAAGGACCGAGTTATGTGGCGCTTGGTTCTCTCCTTAAACCTTTCAACAAAGTTATCTCTGACTACCCCACAATAGACGTAAAGTTATAGATAGATATACGAGTATGTCATTAGGTGGTATTCATGTTACAATTGATGTCTGATGGACTATACGGTCCAAATTCGACTATAAATAATCATTATTGAGTAAGTACCTATCTGAAGAAAACAATGATTTCAATGCTTCCACCATTTTTTTCACTATTTCCATTTTTTTATTGATAACCCTTTTTTTGTTTGATATTTCGTTAATAAACAAAAAAAATCGATCGACAAACCCAAAAGGTGCTGTTACAGCGTCGTAAACTGTTAGTATTTTTATATACTCGTACGTATAGCTAAACATATATTACGAGATGTCTATTCCCAAATAAAGCAAACCTTATACGATGGATTCTAAAATTCATTAAAAATGATAAATGTCAATAATAAATATCAATGTTATACGACATGCACAAATGCCCATGTGTAAGTAACTATCTGATTGTACTGGTCATATTCACGGATGTGTATCACACTGTGTATGTAGTCACGGATAAACCTCTGAATTGATCGTAATGCAAATTGGTAAAAACGTAGTCTACAGTCTATGTTTCACATAATGTTATATTGGTATATTGGACATTAGATAGTAACTATTAAGTAATCTGTGATTAGACGTTATGCCGTGGATACTAATAAAATAGGTACCTATGTAGGTAAATGAGATAGATGTAAGGCGAGCGAGGCGCTTCATTGCGAAATCAAATTGCTATTCCCTACTAACAACTAGCCGCTGTTCGAATATAATTAGTTAAATTAACATTAGGTTTTGTTATGGTATTGTACTCGTATAAACAACGACAGCTCAAGCTATGCAAAACCATGCAAGTATCACCTTTATTTACCACTATGAGATAAGATAAGGGTGTATTGCTTGATCTGTAGTTGTCTGTACATATAAAATATGATTTGGCAGGTATGCGGAACATTGGTCTACAAATAGATGGGCCTGTAGAACAGCATAGGCTACGTACGATATCATGGCGAAAACGAGATTCCCACACAGGTGACGTAGTGGATAAAAGTTTGTAATGATTTGTAAATTACCTAGGTACCTATATCTCGTGATATCGATACCAGCTAACAGTTAAGGATTTTTTTCCAACACTCACCATAGTTATCCAGTATTAAGAACATGTAGGAGGCGACGATTACATATAGGGCAGATATGAGACACAGCCAGATTGTAAACGCTGTATTTGTCACAAGGGTTAAATACCTGAAATAGAGATTCACAAAAAAAATTACATCAAGTTAATTCATTAAAGGTCATGAACTTGGTACCTACCTATTACACCGAGATTTTATTTCAAATTAAGAATTCTAATCATCTCAAATTTTGTAGAAAGTTGTAAGGTCTTGCACAATGTACGCACTATACTTCTTGCTTTATTATATTATTATAATACGGTCAATACTACAATTTCACCGCTCCTCATTGTCAGGGAATTCACCCTAACACGTTGGAACCAATATATTTGCATATTGTCCGGTTCCACAGAGATTTTGTTCCGGAAACACAAACTTTGCGCAATTAACATTAAAATTGTCAAAATTTTCCCAACAAACTACGTAGAGCTCAGTTTCTTTAAAAAAAGGCGACAAAAGTTTTTAACAAGAATGGCAAAGCACCAGTGAAACCTCTGGCATTATAAGCGTTCATAGGTTATGGTGACTGATTATCATCACGCAGGATGTACGCTTGTTTGCAATTTTCATATGACATAGAATTGTCATCTTTGCTCACATAGAATTGTCTAGATTGAGTTGTCGCTGCGTGTACGTACCAAGCGGAGGTATGCACGTCCTGCTTGTCGTCAAAGTGTCGCCGCAGCATGTCTTCGGCGCGACAAGCGCGCACTGTCGTCAGCCCCGCCATCGTCGCTGACACGTGGGAGAACACAGGACTACGGGTTACGCCTTCCAGTCTGGTAAATACGGAACAGTTCATAAATTCCAATCAACATAAACTGTTTCTATAAACTGACAAGGAAATTATCAAGTCAAGGAATTGGACATAAGGCCCTAATAAAATATAGATATTTCGGCAAGTATCTATATACGGCTTACCTTTTAATACTCTGTGCAGTGTTTAAGTAGACACTTGTCCAAAGTAACATCATGACACCGCACACTACGGTCGTCAACAACATGTAGGGATTCACAATGGCCACCATTACCAAGATACCCAACATTACCATGAATACCTGAAAATACAAATTCAATGTATCTAAACCTGTGTGAAGAAAAGGTTGTATAGCAGCGTCGTACATGTCAATCCTATCTATGGATCGGTTTATTTGTCTTGAGTTCCTCACCACACCAACTTTTCACTCTGGTGTGACTGCCAGTATTTTTTTCGTCACACGGCTATTCTACACCCTTTATAAGTAGGTACATACAGTGCGAGTAATTTATCTGTGAAAAGGCGAAAATAGTAGCGAGAAAATAGCAATGAAGAAAGTCAGTTACTCGGAAAACCGAAAAAAAAAACAATTAACCGACCGATTCGAGACTGTTTTTTGCATGCTCTAGTCATAAAAATTACTGACAGTCACACCAGTATGACGACGAGTCACAAGTGCTAAAAAGTAGGCCGTGTTTAAGATAAGAACACCTGGGTGACCGAACATCGCTCGGTGTTTTTTATTGTTTAATACAATTTACAATACATTTGTGGTGAGCCAACATGCGCTACCTGTTTGCGTTTTCTAAAGAAACATATTCTATATACTTACATAAACTTCTAAAGCAAAACCATATCTAAATATAAAATTTGATGCAATTCTTTCAAGCCGTTTCCGAGATACACTAAATATATTTATTACAAGAATTGCTTGTTCAAAGTAATAAAAAAAATTGCAAAAGACGGTGTTATTAGTGTGCTTCGAAAGGGGACCATTTGTTACTGTCTAGTCAGGGGGCAATATTGATTATGTAGATATTCACAATGGCGTGTAACTGGTCCTCTTGTTAGCGTTATCCCGTTGCCTAATCCATTAGGATTGACGGAAAAAAAAGAGAAGATACTGATTTTTACATGGAGCGACTGCCGTCAGACCTCCACAAAAGGGAAAACTAGGTCTTTCTTAAGTTAGGTCACATATCTTTCGAAATATAATTTCTTGGACGTGCGGGTTTACTCACGATATAGTGATAAAGGCGTACAACTGGGATTAGAGCTTTACACGATCCACAGAATTTTACTTTTTTTTGTGTAAAATCGCGTTTATCAGGAAATATAAAAATATATAGATTATATATATTATTATTATAAATATATAGATTAACTTAAATTTCAAACCCATATCTAAATACAAAATTTGATGCAATTCGTTAAATTGTTTCCGAGATATTCCCAATCGTTTAAATGTACGACTATGTTTATAGAATAGATAACAGTTACTACGCTAAGCCGGTGGCTTCAAAACACTGGCTTGTGTTATATTTTTTATTTAGTATTTACACATTACGTTACGGCAGTAGTGACACCGCTACCGCTGCGGTGGTGTTGTCACCCTTCACTCTTGGATGTGTATTATTTCATCCGCTGCGACGGCGGCGAATCTGATGCCGATAGTGGCGAAAAATGCTGGCGTTGCTGTGTCACATGTAACCGTTAGTCTGCGATAGAACACAGCGCTGCGAATATGTTAAAAATATTTTTTGTTGAAGAAACACGTAAGTATACTTATTTCTTACTCATTCCATCTCAATAGCGTGATGAGTAAGAGTTGATGCAGTGTTGGTGTGAAATATAATACATATATATAATATACATATACTTGTAATTTAACAGCTGCTGAATATATATCATATATTTTTTTCTTCATTATCACGTTTGTACGAAGTTCGCTAGGTATCTCTTACACAAGTGCAAAGAGTTTTGAATCCGAAATCTGTTGAACTACTTGTGCATCATTCTACTTTTGCATTGTATGTCTGTTTCGTCATTCTTAAAAAAGATATATTAAAAGTTATGTGAATTTACCTGAATACTGTCCAAGTACATCCTAGGTAATATCTCGTCAACAACGCCCATATCTTTGGAGAATCTGTTCAGGATACGGCCGGAGGGGTTGGTGTCGAAGAACCTCATGGTGGCTGAGAGAATGTTGCTGAACATTTTGTTGTGCAGTTTGATTGAACTGCGCATACACACCCACAAAAATAGTATCGATCTGTAAATAAATTATCAACTATATTTAGTGTATTTTTTATGCTACTAAGGTGGAACACAAGCGTATGGCTTGCCCGATAGTAAGCAGTTGCCGTAGACTATTAACACTTGAAATGTCCAGGGAGTTACTCGTGCGTTGTCAATGAGTTCATATCTTTTTGAACAACCTCAAGCTGTAGTCCCTTGAAAAACCTCGTCTTCTCGGAACAAAACCTCTCTAGAGCCGTACAATGCGCGGTCATTGCGGTCCCACTGTGTGAAGATGAATTCCAAGCTGTCGGTAAGAACAACGTCGGTAGGAACACTATCCTTTGTTCAATATGTAGAGGCAGTGATTATGCCTTTGTGTGTTCTACCTACAGATCCTCTCTCTTTGTAGGTATACACATTGCTAAGAATATATTCCGCGCAAATTCATTATTGTTTAGCAGTATTTGCAGCTATCTGCATTATTTTAAGACTTAGTTTACATACTAAACTAACATAATACACATCACCATTCTAATGTCAAGTTAAACGAAACTTGTACTCTGGGCACTGACAAATATACCTATTTTTTTGTAAATACTTGCAAACCAAACACCTAAACCAAGATAAACGACACGCAAATATTTGTTTTGTACGGAAATTGAACCCAAATTGAACCCCTTAGCGTAGTCGTGCTCGATCCCCGGGCTCGTCAAAATTATGTTTTCTCCTATTTACAATTATTCCTTTCCTCGTGACTCGAGTTATGTAAATACCATTATTTTACATAATAATTATCGTTTAAAAAATATCATTTTACCTTATAACTCCCGTCAAGCCCCGAGTGACTGATATCAGTCACTCGGGGCTTGACGGGACGGCGCGTTACGGCGGAAAGTATATAACGGGATCTGACAGGTCACAAAACGTCGGCAGGTAAACGAACAGTGATTACATCAGTGATTCCTGTAGCCTATAAAGGCTTGCCATACAAGGGGTAGCGCTTGCACATTGCCGCCTCCGCTGCTAACCTAGCACTTTTCAGGACGTTACTAATAAACTTTATTCATTTCCAGGAACACAACAAGCCTCCAGAGAGTTGTTACTTGGCAGCGGTTTTCTGAGAAGTAGAGGTACTTGGGACTGCTATATTGCGCCCTACCTCCCTTTTGCCAGAAACATGTTTACTAACCAGTAGGGTCATCCACGTGCAGGATGACATTGACTCTAAATATAACAACTTACCCGAACAGTATTTATTTGTTAGCTAGAGATGTTCTTACCTGCCAGTAGTGAAGATAATGCATGCAATTATACCGATAGTCCAAATGTATATATAAAACGAATGATAACTACTCTCTATGGTAGCAGATTTCTGTTCGAGAGTCGGGGAGCTCATTGCTGAGTTTGCGTCAGAAATGTTTGTAGCTATAGTTGAGCCAGGTATATCGGTTGTGGTCATCAACAATGTGTCCGTGAAGACCAAAGGATTTTCAGTAGAATTTGCGAAGCTGCTGTACGGCTTTGCCGAATAAATTGCATCTACATTGTTCATCCTGAAAATGAAAATTATTAAATATTTAGCGTGCATAAAAAGAGCTTTCTAGTGTTAAAGAAACGAGGTAAGTAAGGATCGGGTCATGTGCCGCTCTGTTTTCTCTGCCTAACCTCTATTTTTTCACTTTTGAATAATCCTACTGGACAAACATCTACATTATTTCAAAAAGGCCGCCAAGTAACAATCCCTTAGTATAGTGTTCATCGGAGCGAACTAGTCGCTAAAAAACTTCTAAGAGTTTTAAAGAGGTTTCTTTACAACAGGCCTACCTTAGCGCACTTAGATATTTTACGATATAATTCCCATGGCTCGCGTTAAAGTCATAGCGTTGTAACTTATTATACTCGTATCAAGGTTGCGAACAATAAGCGACACGCTACAGTGTGCAGTGATACCTAGGCACTATAAAACGGCGTACATTTGTGTGAGTGTATCGGTTCAGAATGTTACTTTAAAGTTATTGTAATGCTATTGACATTAAAATCGGTCCATCTTGCAATAGAGATGACACCGACCGACAGATATAAAAGGTACAATTTAAACACTCGACTATTGGTCGAACTTTAAGCACGGGTAACAGTGAGAAAAAAATATGACCTACCAGTGTGTGAGCCAGAGGTCGCTGGCAGAGGTGACAACTTGCGCGAGGATGATGGAAAATAGCGTGAACAACAGGAGCGACCAGCCGCTCCCAGCACGAAAGTACGCGGCGTATACCGCGCCTGGCACGCGACCTGCACGTATTTAAAAAAGTGTTAAAATATCCTTTCAAACTCAGCGCACTATGTCAAGCACAAAATTCTTTATCAACATAATCTATTCAATGTTTATAATAGTGGAGGTACTTCCCCAGTCAAATTCGATGCGCCCTATCTTTCTTTTGCCACACCCTCGTTTATTAGTCAGGGTGCTCCACATGTAAGAGGTTGGTTTTGATAATAAAAATAAAGCCACTTAAAGCTAAAATTGTATTTGATAAGAACTGTTCTGCCAGTAGTGAAGATAACGCGTCCCAAGTTCCAATATACCAATAGTAATCTAATACCAGTCTCTTGCAGCACATATTGTTTTGGTGTCCCGAATTCTCCAAACAGAGGTACGATTTGGAGCAGGAGTTGGGAATGCGGGTCACCGAAACCACAGTCTCCGAAATAGTTTTGGGGGGAAATAGATCTAAATTTATAAAATACTGCGTCAGTCTAGCTACGGTTGTCATTGATCGCAACAAGCAGAGCAGCTCCACCTAGGACTAATGCTGTATACCTCGGCTATACTCCGTATAGCCGATGGGATCGCGGTGGCTAGGTGGAGCTGTGAAGCCCGCTGTCGCCCGTGGATGGACTGACGCAGTATGGGAAGGGAAGTTCGAAAATAACTGCAGTTATTTCACTGGCGTTTTAAAATGGGCAAAAACGAAAGATGATGAATGAAAGTTAGAATTACGGAATGAATGAGAATATGATGTATGAATGTGTTTCGGCTGGAAGAATATTATGATGATGATAGCCTTGCCCATGGCAGGGGTGCAAGAATTAAAAAAAAAAAAAATACCAGTCTCTTATGGGCGGTGCTATTCCCATTCGCTTCTATTCTCTGCGTTTTTAATTGCTCTTCTACAATTTGGTCATTATACTTAATAGAGAATTTGCAGTATGGTTGTAGCCGTGTAAACTATACCCGAAATATATCTACTTAGGTATTAAGATAAAATAATACAAAAGCAAAGTTCCTACCAGTTCCTGACAACTCAGCAGATTCCTCGGGTTCTTCTTTTTCAACCGGCAAAGGTACCTGATTGCCTGCGGAGCTGGTACTGGTGCGTGACTGAAAATGAAATGGAGGAATTTGTTAATTCAATTAATGTTTTCACTTGCATTTCATGTGCTTTATGTTTAGTTTACATAAGGTTTTAGTCTTTTTAGTTTATTTGTATAGGTATCATTCCTGAAAATAAATTAATGAGTTTATTTTCAGAAATGATACCTATATACCTAAATAAATCAAATTATGTAACGTTTTTATCTTATAGAGTTTCTATTGCATAGAAAATGGATTGGAGTACTTAAAGAAGAGCGGGATGAGGAAAAAGAGATAATTTATTAGCTTTAGGTAATGAACCCATTAGCTTCCAAAAATCATGTTAAATTATTTTTTGTTCATGTAAAACTAGATATAGCATGCTTATTTAGATTAATGAAACGAACTTAAAAAACGAAAAAGTCGCGAGACATTTCGTCACATGATTATTATTTTAACATAATTTTAATTATATATGTCATCAAGTTAAATAATTATTATATTAAATTAATTGTAAATAAATTATTTTCTATAAAAAAAATATTTTTTTACGTTTTTAGCACTTTATGCTTTTTTTGAGGGTCTGACATTTTCGAATTAATTTTACAAAGTTCCGTTTTCTTTTTACCAAATAAACAACCTCGAAAACTATAAGAATCATATATTTATTTAATTCCGATAAACATATTTTGTTGAGTTTGTTGTCTAATTATTTTTAATATCTATAGGTAGTTAAAGATTTGCAAATTGGAGTAATATGTAATTTTCAATAGCTGAACTTTTTGTTTTATGGCATTAGCAATCCAAATAAAAAATCAATCAAATTCATCGATTATATATGGTTTGTATGATATTTCACTTGTAATTACTAATGCTAATTGTGCTGGCTAAAATCTGCAAATAAAAAAAATACATTTTAGCCGGTGCCAATGAATATTTATGTACTCGTATTATTTACCGGTAGGTACGTTGATTAGGTGGAAGTTCTTATTTCTACGTACAGTCCACACAGAGACTATAATTACATATTTACAGAATTACATTCAAATAGTATCTATCTAGTGTGCATTTTCAGAATCACGGCATAACAGAAATGGCGAATGTTTACCTGTATGGAGATGCTGCGCTGCCGCAGTGAGACCGGTCTTGCGGCCACATGCTCCTCTGGTTGTTCTTCCTCTTCAAGCAGCTCCGCGAATAATGGCGACCGTGATATTTCTTCGAAATTACCTACAGCTTCTACTTCACCCTGCAGAATAATGCGAAGTACATGTAAGTAAGCAAAGCAGAGTACCTATCTAAATTGGGTACGAGGAATCGACATTTTTTTCTGGATGTTAAATGAACGTTAAAGAAGCCAGTGAGGTCGAGTCATGTAGCGCTCGGTTTTCTCTGTATATCCTACAAAGAACTTGGCGTGAAGTATAGATAAATAGATAGACTAATAAAACATTCTACCTACATCGCCAGTGAATATTGTCGACCTTCCTGGCACAATACGAGAATACTCTAATCTAATATCTCGAAGAATACGTGCGTTGTTTTTGTGCCTTCCCATTATAATGCAAAAATTGTCTTCTTCATTTGTGAACGGAAATTAAATTAGATGAAATCGAAATTGCTTGAGAATAATGTATGGACAATGTTTTAATTCATTATCGAACATGCATTGCTTACTCCATTTTACAACATACACATACCAAAATCAGTACATAGTACACGGCGATCGATCGAAACTTGCTGTCTGTACGACAGCTGTTAAATACTTTATTGTTGGTCTTACAGCCTCTCTCTGTGTGTTAGATAAACTAAATTGTTAACCTAGGCTATCACAGAGAGTGTTCAAAAAAGCAATTTGATTTAATATCATATAGAAATACAAATTATATATAGGTTACGTAAACAAAAGGACAAGCAAATCTACGACCACCTGGCAAAAGCACCGCTTGGTCAATATTTAAAGCACTTGAAATATGAACTAACATGGACAAAAAAAGCCAATGGACTCTTTCTGGACTTGTCAATATACGAGTACATTGTATGACAATGACTGTGTCATACAATGTATATATGTCATATAATAGTATTTACAGCTGGAGCACATAGGACTTCCTGACAATGCTTTGAAACTGTTGGAATCTTATTTGTTAAACACAGTACAGGCGACGATATTAGATACTTTTAATAAAGATACAAAAACCATTTAACGAGTAAGACTAAATTTGAAAACTATAGTAGTACTGCAAGGTAGCATATTGGGCTCACTTTTATTTATTATTTATATCAATGAGCTTCCCTTAATAATTATTCACTTTTGTTTTACGTTTGCTGATGATACGTAACAAGTACTTGTAACCGACGCCGAACCAAATGACTTTGGGTTAGTTGGTAAAATTTAAAATATGTTTAATACAGTTGTCAACAAAAAGTATATTTAGAGGCTGTTTATGCTAGTCACATTTTCAAGTTTTGTACTATAGATATTGATACAACGTTTAAGTCAAATGGCATTTGTTTATAGTTTCTAAACTCTACTAATTTTGCCTTATAGAGGAAGATACTTCCTCTGAGATCACGGCCAACGGATTCACCTGTCGGTTGGCAGTACTAGCGTTATGTGTAAATGTTTTGTCTCGATCTTGTATCAATCGCGTCATAGATAACAGAAACAACGGGAGATGCGACGAGGGGGCGTGGTTGGTGACGCCGCAATATGCTCAAAACGAGAACATTGCCAAGAACAGTTAGTTGCAATCAAGTTCGATTGAGATACGTTGCTCCTTGTTTTAGCAAAATGCCAAGTTGTGCTGTTGCAATTTGCAAAAATAGAAGTGCAGTGGTTAACTTTAAACCAAATGGAATCACTTATCACCTGTAAGTACAAATAATATTACGTTTTATAAGCATAAATACAAAATTAATTTCAAAAATTCTCCGACACCATTTCTACCCGAACCTTACCACGATGCAAATTTGAAATAATCAACATCTCATTCTTAAATCATACATTGCTTTTCTACCATTACGCAGTCGCCACCGCTCGTTTCCCAACACGCAATGTAAAGCGAGCGATATTATTCGTTCACTGTGTGTGCAGTTTCGAGATACGACCGCTTGTTTCTGCCGTCGTTTAGGGGTGCGCTTTGACTTCACTTATCGATACGAAGTGTCAATAGACTGCTAGTATTAGATAAAAATTATAAGTCTTTACTGTAGTTATTATTTCATCAATATTTTCATCGTCACCCCCGCTGCCAATCCAGCAACTCAACTTCTTGTGACCTCACTAACTCGCATTAAATCAATCATCCTCCAGGGAATTGTTATATAGTATAGTGGGGTTGGCTTTGGCTCTAAGTTGACATTGATCCACTTACACCCCATAAATATTTTATTACAAACATTACACTTCTTGATAGATCATAGATCGATATAACGTTGTCAATATCGACAAAGTCATATCGACCCGCGTGTCCCAGCAAAGTCGCTTTATCAGTGTTTGTAGTAGTGCGTACTTACTTGGGTGTTGTATGAGTAAATGTCCAATGACAGCGTCTTAACAAAAGTGTGTCGTTGTACTTGTGTGCGTAGAATGACATCTTTTATTTATTTAAGTGTGTGAGTGTTTTATGGTAGGGTGAAACTAGGCGACAACCGTCCCGGTGTAAACTCACTTAGTATGTCACATCTCCCGTTGTTTCTGTAATCTATGAATCGCGTGTACCAGTTATATACCCCTCTTGCTCACACTGTTCATTTTACCCGCCCTTCCCATATGTCTATTTTGCCAGAGCTACATATGTTATTTAATAGTCTGCACAACGTGCAGGCGAGGTAGGCAAATTCTGAACTGCTTATATCTGTCAGTAGGTAGTATGTACTTATTGGGAGCACTATCTACTAACATTGTGCAATATGATGACTTTATCGGCAGTCTTGAGGTGGTGCAGCTGATGCGTGACCAGGATGCGTGTGGAGTGTCGAAGCAGGCCTGTCACACATTCCGACACCAGGTGCTTGCCCACGTGCGTGTCCACCGCCGACAACGGGTCGTCCAGGAGATATATATCCGCCTGTAAAAGTGTTCAAATTGAAATTACCGTGTGCTACTTTCAATATGTCATTACTTTACGAGAGTCGAGGAGTATCATATAATCCCTGATTCGAATCCTGGTGTGTTATAAATATCCATATGATTTCGTGTTTTCCGATTTATGTATTCAGACTTTTATAGAATTAGATAAGTGCCACCCTATGCTTGATCCTGATAGAGGATTTATTCATCACTAGTTTTCAGACTGATTTTGATTTATCTATAAGGGATTAAACTGAAAAATCACCGCTTGGTAATTACAATTGATGATTAAAATGTATGTATACATGTATATCGTCACGCCAGTTTTCTTGCAGGGTAGGCAGAGGGAATCGAGCGCCATAAGACGTGGCTCACTAAGCTCTTTTCAAATATTATTTTCAATTTAAGTAAGTTATATTAAATTTTTATTATATATTAAAATCATAAATGTTTTCTATTTTAAAAGGTATTGATCGATAGCAACTAAAGTGCGGTCATTCCGATTTGATTCGATTTAAGATTATTGATGTATACAATTATTGTCTAATGTCTCATAGTAATAATAAACCCCGCAGGGCAGCTTGTGGCGCGCTGTTGGTGCGTAACGATTCCACGGGCACCCGAGTGCTCTAGGAAGTCGATCACGATCTTCGGCGTCGGTCAGTGTAAACCCAAGAAGGCCCGCAGGACTTTCAGTTCTAGCTTGCCTTTTTTGCTGTCCACAGAGGAGTATATCTCTGTGTACCATTGTATTATAAATAATTCAGACAAGAATAGAGCAATCCAGGCGTGGAAATGTCAACGGGCATAACGCTGTTAGTATTTTCGGAGAAAAATACAGCACACCTATCTACACCCTTGAGTTATTCACATCGGTGTTGCTCCTGGTCGACTTTCTCTGGCATTTCGGACGAGCCACCGCTTGCCGAAAGTAACATCAGATATGATAGTTATGGCAGGTGTCCGTCCCTCTTTTAAAATAGCCCAAGTACTGATAATCACTCCAGTGGGGGTATTCAAATTCGTAATCGAAAAGTTATCTGTCAAAATGTATACAGATTCCATATATGTTGACAGATAACTTTTGGAATCCGTTTTGAATAAGACTTTCAGAGAAAATGTGAATACCCCCACTGATCTCATTTCAATAGCAAAATATTTTCTAATATATTCGCAATAGTACCAATACCTGTCGTGACCTGTTCTGGGTATATTGTCCCATTAATATCTGAACTCTAGAACACACCCTAGCGGGTATAACACATTATATCAGTTTGTTGTTAATTGAAAGTAAAGTGTACAATGGCCCCTGCTCATCCCTCATATTCATGGCCTTACCTAAATATACCTAATCCAAATTAATTTCACACTAATCATTCCATTGTAAGGTGGTAGTGGCTATCAATTTATGGGATCATTTCCCACAAGAAACAGGCGCATAAACACGTTTGTTTGTATTGGCATGGGTGTCTTGTAAATATCATAAAAAACCACTATTCTTGTAGATACCTATGTGTTAAAAAATAGATTTTTACGTATGTTTAAACTTTTATAGAAGACTAGCTGCTGCCCGCGGCTCCGCCCGCGTGGAGTGAAATAACGTAGCCTATGTGTTAATCCAGATCATAATCTATCTACGTGCCAAATTTCATTCAAATTCGTTCAGCCGTTTAAGCGTAAAGAGCAACAAACATCCATCCATACATACAAACTTTCGCATTTATAATATTAGTAGGATTTGCTTACTTTGAGCATAGATGGCGTTGTATAAAACATCATGATAATATAGATATTTCATTAAATATTTTATAAATATATGTCCTTCGATGGATTATTATATAAGCGGAATATTTATGAAATGACAACTGACACTACCTGCCTCTAACTCCTGTTAGCAAAACAAAAACGACTATTTACGGGAATCAGTTTCAAATGCACGAGGCTGATAGAGGAAATGTAAGTCTTATCTTTATAGATACTACTACTGTTTGTCTGAATTATTTATAATACAATGGTACACAGAGATATCAGTAGTAGGTCCTCTCGAACAAAATGTCTAGTCATGAAAAGACATCTCACATCGTTATCACCTCAAGTTATTATTATTACGCATAATTAAAATTTATTATACTTTTTTAAACATTGTAATGCACGTAATGCAGTATAGAACTTACGTATTTACACAAAGTTTTAACAAACAAAGACTGGTGTAACATAAGTAACAAATGCTGTAAAAATGCTATAATATAACAAATGTAAATTGGAGATTTATAAAAACCTTGGACGTCCTCATCAATTTATCTGTAAAGTGAAAGATCGTACCATGACATGAGATCCACCAAAGTGATTTTTAAACTGAGGTCATCTTGTAGACTGAAATCCACCCATCCCGTTCGAAGTCATGGTATTACAGACACTAAACAATAAGTCATCATTTGTAACAAGGTAACAAGTAATTTTTTTTGACCCACCTGATTTAAAACGGTTACCGTAGCCTATGAACGCTTGCAATACATTAAGCACCATCTCTGCTGCTAACACAACAACTTCTTAGCAACTGATAACCTCCCTTAAACTCACGAACGTAGCAACCTTAGAGGGAGCTGTTATTTTGCTGCGGTTTTCTGTGAGGTGAAGTGTACTTACCCAGAGTAAGACAAATAGACATGTTCATGCACACAAATGTTTGTCCTGTGTGGGAATCGAACCCAAAAGCATGGGTGTTGAAAAGTATACCTATGGCTGGGCGGATCGCTAGGGTTGGTGCCTACAAAAAGAAAAGCAGGCGTCTGTAGATTTTTATTTGTACCTATATTTCGTTTTATTTGTAGGTTTAGGATTAAAACATATGTCAATGTGAATGATTATTTATTTATTACTTACATTATAAGTTAGTAATAGAAAAAAAATTGCGTCTATTACGACATGTTCTAAATAGCTAATGCTTTTGACTCGGTGGCTCAGTCGTGAATGACGCGAATAATGTGATTACCGTAGCCTATGAACGCTTGCAACACGTGAAGTATCACTGGCAGATTGTCGGCCCTGTTCATACAGCAAATCACTAGGATAAACTTACTCACTCGCAGGAACACAACAGCTCTCCAGGGGGTTATTATTTGGCTGGGGTTTTCTGTGAGGTGGAGATATTTCTCTAGAGGGGCTGCTTTGATACCCCGTGCCGTACCTATATTGAAAACACCCAAACCAAGACAAACAGAACTGCTCATGATTGACCTATGTGGGAATCGAATCCACGTATGTTAATGTTAAAATAACATCGCTAACCACTCCTCCACCGAACTCGTCACCGTAATAAAAAAATGCTATTTATAACGTGCCAAATTTGCAAGTTTTGACTCCTTTTTACTTAACTTTTGTAATTTAGCAAGCTATATATATTGTTCTTACATGTGTTCGTATATAATGTTAGAGGGGTGTAATTAAGTAAAATCAACCACAACTGCACGCTGCTTTACGAACCTAGGCTCAGGCGAAAGAGGTGCCTTTGCCTCGCGTAGACCGTAGAAAAAGTTTCTGTTCCTGCAAGTGAGTTACCAAGAATCTCGCGTGGAATTGGTGTGTTAGGAGTGGGGGTACCAAGCCGAGATAACCTAATATTTCTTGCATTCATAGGTAATCGATTGTATAGCAACTTATGACATATAATGTAAAAGGTATACACTGTATCGTATCGGAGTCTGTAATCCAAAAAAGTATTTTGTATTGTATACTAAGTTACAGAAAGGTAAGCACATATTTGTATTTCTTTTTGAAGAAGTAATATTGTAGGTATTATACTGTATATACATCAATATAGTAATGATGGGTCAATGATAAGATAAGAACAATAGAGACAAGACCTACTTTTAGGAACTATCTATATACCCAGGTTTATAATAATAAACCAGTAATTGAACTGTAGTTTCGTGGAGATACCACATAATCTTAATGTATGAACAGAGTGTTGTTTCTAGATAACATTTGTTTAACCAACAAATAATGATAAGTATTGTTAATTATTATTTATTGTATTTTTGTTATTAACCATGATTGTGTATAATTATAGTCTTGCCATGCCAGTCTCGCAGACTCTAATTATTTTTCTAATATAAAAGTAACCTATGTTACTCCTTATATCATTAGCTATCTACCAGTGAAAGTCCCGACAAAATCGACACAGCCGTTTCGGAGATTAGCCGGAACAACACAGACTACTTACTAGATCTAATTCAGATACCAAATGCAGCATGTATCAAATAGAAAGTAGCTCCAAGCTTCCCGGTAGATTTCAACGGTAGGCAAGTCAACACTCAAAAGTAATTTGCTATATCACTAAGATGGTAAACAAGCGTACCTTATATAAGCGTGCTGCTTACCATTAGGCAGATTGACTAATGGCAAGCAGTTACACCTAATACCCTGCGAATTCTTGCAACACCAACATCCATGCTATCGAGAAAATCTCTAGAGGAATCCATTTTATAACTTCAAATAAAGGGTTTACAGAAGAAAACCCCTCTCGTACCGCACAGTACGTGCCCATTTTGCTTCTAATGTGTATGAACGAATTTCCTGTTGTGAGCGGCGTGCATGAGAAAGAGCCTGTAGGTATCGAGTAATTCTTCTGAACAAAAACTATTGTACAATCGGTAGGACTTAGTAATACACTAAGTGCAAGTGCAATGCAATGCAATGCAATGCAAGCTCCAAGTGTGCCATCTCATCTCAACAAGGTTATTATCCATAAGCAAACTAAGCAGCTGCTTAGGGCCCCCAAGATCAGGCGTGTAATTATTTTTTAAGTTTTAATAAGAAATTTTCAAACAAAACAACAATTTAATTTCCATGAAATGAGTCTTTCTTTGTCAATCAGAAGAAGTTGGGAAAATAACTTTAAAAAAAAAAATGAAATTAGTTTAATTCTTGCTTTTTTAATAAATATACAACATAAAACAAATTTTTCTGTGTCACTCATACATGAACAAAAAAATTATTAACAAAAAGATTAAGTAACAAAAAACACAGGGGGCCCCATGCCGTTCACTGCTAAGAGTCCCACAGACTGTTAATCCGGCCCTGATTATAACGGAAGAAGTAAAGTGGAGTCTGCTTGCAAGACTGTGCAACAAGAGGATCAGGACGTTTGTAAACTATACTTTGATAACAGCGTCCCTACCTCTACCTATTTACATGTTTATATCTACCTCTTTTTATGTGATACATTTCTAACCGCTGCTACAATATGTAGCCTATTAAGGTTAATCCCATACCACCCCATTACCAAAACTCATACATGTTCAGTAGTAATGCCGTGAAAGTATTTTTTATATTACCTATGTCGCCTGCCAAAAAGCATACCTAATGCTCACCTGATGTGAAACGGTAACGATAGTCTATGATTGCTTGCAAAACAGGACCACTCGTGCGTTGTCTCCTCCGCTTCTAATTCTAGAAGTTAGATGGTAACGACACTAACTCGCAACATCCCTCCAGGGATCATTTGGTCGCAATCTTATCTAAGGTGGTACATTCTCAGTCGGGAACAACACTTACCTTTTCTACTAAACCGCTGCACGAAACAAACGGACAAAGAGATTTCCATAAAGATATGTGGTTGTCAATAGTATATATATACTTTATCGTAGATAGATGTTAATGCTAAATTACTCGAATAAAGCATATTGAGTACTAATTGTACTCTATGACTATTGTCTCGTCATCGCGGATGTTGGCAGACATACCTACTTACCTACTCACTATAGTATGCAAGAGATAAGTATGAGATATCAATTCTCTATTTGCCATTGTGCCGTCACGGATGTTTAGATACGTCTTACATTTCTGAACAATATCTTATTGTATCATATTTTGTCAAACTTTTCAATGTTCAATAAATATTTTTACGCTGTAAAAAAATTACATACCTGCTTCTACTTTGCGAATGAAGGCGTGTTGAAGATTTAACTTGTTAAACGAGGCTTTTGTAATTAAAAAAAATACGATATTATTATCAAATTATATTTATTATTATCAATGAAATCTTCTGTATTGTGAGAAGAACATTTGAAGACTAATTTTAATACATTTCGCTTTAGTTTAGATCAAGTTTAATAGCGTTAAGAGCTGTTAAAAAAGCGAGTGAAGTGTGTAATGAACGAGTCATGGCAGGTTTTCTTAAGAAAGCGTGCATCAAAGCAACCCGGTGAAGGAAGTGCTTTTACAAAATTTTATTCTCTATATAAAAATAAGTATCAACGTCAAATCCTTAGGCTTGATCGAAAACTACACGGAGTAAAAAGAAAATAAAACCTGTTTTGGAATATTATACGAGAGGCCTTTCATATGATACCCCGACTTAAACTAATAGTCGAAATTTGAGATTTTCACCACCAAAAATTACCTTTCCCAAAAAAAAATATTTTTAATAAGTTGTATGAATCATATAAACTATTCCAAATTTCATATCGATTGTACGAGTATTAATAGTTACTATAATATCAGTGCTTTCTTTACCATTTTGGAACAGAACCCTAAAAAAATTTAAGTGGTTCCTTTTTTCCTAAATGACGTAAATGTGAAATAGTTATTACTTTGCTAGATGCTATACAGCTTGCAGTCGTTATTATTATATTAGTGGAGACTCCATATTATAATTAAACTGATAGTTATACCTACCTATACAAAGAATGCAGGATAAAAGAATAACGAAACAGATACGAAAGTAGAAGGATGTAAGAACCGAGGAAGGCCAAGATTCACCTTGACCAAATTGGTCGTGTTTTATCGGAAGGTTATGTCAGGAGATCTTGGAACCGGCGAGAGCATATAAAAAGAGCTATGAATGTTAAAGAAGCGAGTTAGGTTTGTAAGGGCCGCATCTTATGGCGCTCGGCTCTCTCTGCCTACCCTGCATGAGATCTGGCGTGAAAATATACATTCAATTTATGTAATTATTTATGTAATACAATTTGTACGTATCGTTTACAAATAGACGTAAGTTTTTCAAAAAATGAAAAATATAATATTTTATTGTAAAACAGACAGTATACAGTGTTTATCGACCGATCGATAGTAGGGATAAGCAATGATAGTAGGTACCTACATATATAACTATACTACAGCGTAAGACTGACTTACTTGTCTGTAGCAGGCACGGGCCAGACCGATGCGGGCTCGTTGTCCGCCGCTGAGACCAGCCCCTCGCTCGCCCACCAGCGAGGAGTCCCCGGCAGGTAGCAGCTCGAAGTCACGCAGCAGTGCACACGCACTCACCACCTATAGCATTCGGGTATACATCTGTTAACGATGTAATAATAATTAGGCCTTAAACAATATAACAACTCTACTTTCTCAAAACATTTATCTAAAGGGTGTTCAACGTTACAAGATAAACAACACTCCGGCCTTTACTGAGTTTTGTTACAAATCATGTCGCTGAGAGTTACTGAGAGCGACATGATTTGTATGTTTTTAAATACTTGATGACTCTTGATACTGTCTTTAAATTTTGGTACAGGAATTATGTATTTAAATGAATTCGTCGCATTTGGCAGATCAAGTGATATTTACGTGGTTGAGTCGATAATTAATTATCTACATTTTAATACTGAAACAATAACAAATCAAAGTTTAAATAAGATATATGTTATTAGTGATATTACTGAATATTTTGTAATAACGCGTGACTATGACTGAACAAAACAGACCTTTATTTCAATTACAATCTGCTCATATAAGTAGTCTACTACTATATTTTTTATTGCTTATCCATTTATAATAAAAATATGCCAACGTTGAAGTTTTATCTTATTTTACCTTTCAGTAAGTAGACAATTTTTGCAGTACCGACTAGCTTCGGTTTTTACCTTTAATTTTGTCAATGTAAATACATAATAAGTTACATTAAATAAAAGAGTGTAGAGATAGCCTAGTGGTGGTAACGTTAGGAGAAAGAAGAGTTCAAAACTCAATAAAAATACGTTATGGAATGTTTGTTTACATTATCTCGGCTACCTGAACGCACTTTCGAAGTTCGGAAGAAACGAGCGATGCACAGCGTGTAGGTATTACACGAACCATTTCGAGCTACTTTCGGCCCCGTATAACTGTAAAACGAAGGTCATCGATCTTGTCATGTCGCATTTTTAATAAAACTCTATATTAATATTAATTATTACTATTTTTGTGGAAAAATATATTGTATACTCCATACACCCAGAGTTATTCGAGTTATAAAGGTAATATACTCACTGACTCCTACATCAAAATTACTGGCCACTTTAGAAAGTTAAAAATTGATAATAAGTTACTTTACGATATGTTCATAATTAACCTATCATCTTTAACCATGATATCGTATCGTTTGGTCTTTTGCGGGTACAATTCCTAGATTTTATTCATATGTACGAGTATGTACCTACTACTTTTGAGCAGTAAGTATCTAAGACTTTTTTCAATCAATTTAACTTACATAGTTATATTATTATATTATTACATATTACCTACGTAACTAGATCTAGGTGTAGGTAGGCCATATTTCAATAGAATATCTTACTCCTTTTATGTCTTATACCTTTTTATATCGCACTGGATCATAAGGCTGGCCAAAGAGAATGTTCTGACGGACCGAAGCAGCGAACAGCCACGGCTCCTGGCTGGCGTATGAGATCCGCGCGTCTCCAAGTGAAACTGTGCCCACGATCGGCACCAGCTCGCCCAGTATGAGTTGCAGCAGCGAAGACTAAGGACAACACATAATATAATGATAACTAAAATTCCTTGGAGTTTAGTAGCTACTCGTATATTTATCTTAGGTTAGTTTCCTTTGCTACATGACTTTATCATTAAATATTCTTAACTACATCAATTCTACCCTAAACTAATTATGAAAACCGGTTCACACTATGAGGTGAAAAAGTAGTTAATACGCACAGGTAAATTTCGTTTTTAGAATATGAATGTTCAGGAACACCGTTCCTATCTCTTAAGGAACATGGCCAAATGGCCGACAAATTACAAAAAAAAATTTGAATTGTTATATAATTGACGAGCCAGGTGTTCTTCTGGCAATGCAAGCTTGCGCATTCTCAACTGTTTTTTTATGTACGTAGGTATAACATTTTCACAGCGGTACCGAAAATATCCGTTTTCTCCGAATAGTGTTTGTGAGTTATCCAAAATATCTAGTTAATAAAATTGTAGTGCGGATAATTGGATGCACCATAAACGAAATGGTTTTATAAATGAAGAAAGTCTTGTAAGCCATGTAAATGAAATGTAACTTATATGTGTGGCAATCTACACAACATTCTCGTGTCATTTCGTTTGCAGCTGACTATATTATTTATTATACACATACTACATGAATATTGCCTACCTCGAATTCAATAGAAAAATATTACTTTCTAGCCTCAGAATTATTAGTTAGGTACAAGAAATTTAAATAAAAAAGTGAAATCGACGCATTTATTGAACTCGGAACCGTTTATATCTTTGCTTTATGTTTACAGTTATACGATGCCATAAGTTATTTTAGTCATTCAAGTTTCAGTCACTGCCTTGTGGCCTCGGGCGTAAGAATAGGCCACCCCATCTCAACGCGTGGGTGTCGTAAAAGGGAACAAAGGGAATTACCCAGGAAACGGACAGAGCGTCCCCTTATTTTTAATATTTTTTAAATAACTACTGCGGTTGCCAAGCGTGACAACTATGGCAAAAATCCCCTCAAAACATGAGTACTACACAAAGACGGCCCTCACTCACCGGCAACCCCGCTGATCCTGGTTCCGGTAGCGGTCAGAGTATCGGCGGCAGGGGGTGCTAAGAATCCCCAACGCCGTAGACTACCACCACAACGGACTGGCCCTGGCAATATATAACACGTGAACATTGAGGACCGACGAGAAGATAGTGGTGTTGGAAGAGGAACTAAGAAAATTTCATTGGGATATAATAGGACTGTCCGAAATCCGTAGACATGTAGAGGACACGGTGATCCGGCAACTTGCTTTACTACCGGGAGGGCGAGCATCTGTCGCAAGGTGGTGTTGGTGGCAGAGGTGGCAGTAGGCCGGCCACATAGTTCGTAGAACCGACAACCGCTCGAGAAGAAAGGTTCTCGAATGCCGTCCCCGTACTGGTATATGCAGTGTGGGATGACCCTCCACGAGATGGAGCGACGACCGCAAGAGGTTTGTAGGGAGTCGTTGGATGCAGGTGTCACAGGATCGTGAGGAGTGGCACTCTAGAGGGGTGGCCTATGTTCAGCAGTGGATGAATACAGGCTTAGATGATGATGCTGATAAGTTATCCACTACTCATGTTGGGTTCTATGGAAAATTGATATTTGGTCATTTAGCATGAAGCAAGGTCTAAAGAAAAACATGTTTCTTTGTACTTAAACTTGTAGATGGAGAGTTATCCGCGACGTAAGTATATCGATGTATGTGTGAATATTTGGCAACTACAAAATAATTTTCCACTTTAATTCGACTTATCTTTTAGATAAGTACTTTCATAATTCTTAAAATCTTGAGTAATATTAGTTATTTTGGTGACAGTACCAGTACAAGAATGTCGTAGTTACACGTTTTAGAGATACTGATTTTGTGGGGAAACATACCCGATAAAAAGGATCAAAATTATGTTAGACTCGATTACCGAGATGGAGGAACTATCTACTCATACACACATGTACGGAAACCCTCGGTAGGCGTGTCAGACTCGCACTTTTCCAATTTCTTTTATTACGTTATGTAAATCTAGACTTCAAGAAAAATAGTAGGATTAGTACCCAGTAGTGGGTAAGAACGAATTTTACCCAAAGAACTAATTTGATCTGGAGTCTGGACATCGGAGAGGCTTACTGGCTTTTACTAAACACGCTAAGAAGCAGGGTCAACTTGAGCTCTTCTTTTATACTGTCGTTTATAAATGATAGTCGTTAAGTTCAGGCAGTAGCCTCCCTCCAAGTGGCTTGAGAACCCTTGCCTACGCCAATCTACAATTGAGTTGCAAACCACAGTGTGCTATATAGTCTGAATGATCCAGAGGATCTGATAGAAAAGAAAAACATACTGGATTGTTTTACATATCAACATATACAAACCGCTGGATCTCCAGCAGTTTGAAATTTTGAGCTGGGCAAGTAAGGTGTATAAGAAGCCGCTAAGAAAAACGTCTTATTTCTCACGGTATAGCCGGATACGCCCGAATGAAGTTGTGAGCATTGCACTAGTAGATTTTGTATACCTACTTAACATGTAAACAAAACGGCTATTATCTAAGCTTTGTGCCATCAATGCTCTATTTCTATCATTGTCTTATTAGTAAATTATCTTAACAAGCACTAATAAAAAGGCGTGCTAGTGCGCGTTTATGAGTGTGGCCGTATGTTGCGCCATTCCAATTGCCAGCATTTAGCTTTCTCATGCATTGACATCTATTCTTATTGCTGTTTTAGCCATACCATAGTAGAAAGATCTAAGCTGTAAATTAACTAGCTCACTTAGGCCTCATTTGAAATAATTACCGACGATCAGGTTAGAGCGGTCATCATTCATCAAAATTGCGAATAGTGAGAGTACGGAGAGTGAGAATGTTTACAGTCCAATCTGTCAATCAATCAATAAAATAAATAATAATAATAAATAATAAATCAATCCGTCACGACTGTTCCGTTTAAAATGGTGTAGCCGCTACATCTGTATAAGTGTGACAATTTCGAAGTATCTTTGAAGTTATCCATATTATTATGTTATAACATAGGTATAACTAATGTTGAGTTGAAATAGGAGCATTCTTAACTTGAAGCCATCAGAATCGGTGCCTGTCTTCCTTTCAAACTCATTGCATATTAATGGTTTTTATCTAAACTAACCATGTCCCCGACATTCGATTCGATTCGCATAGAAAATTTCGTCCCCTATTTGATCCCCTTAGGAGATGAACTTCCATTTACTAGTGTTCATTTGCTTTAAAAATGTAATTAAATACTTTAATTAAACAACTTACCTTACCAGATCCAACGAGGCCAGCTACACCGATAAATTCCCCTGGTGTCGCGGTTATAGTGATATTCCTCAACGTACTCACTATCGGGTCTTCCTGCCAGCTGGCCGTAACCCCAGATATCATTAACGTTGTACTTTTTGTTTTGGATTTCTCACTATCTTTTTCTATCAGGTTATTCGAGTCTTTATTTATTGATTTCAGATCATTCACTTCCAATTTAGCTTCGAGGTATTTCGTTGTTTTAATCTCGTCTAAAAATAAAAATTCCTGTAAAGATATTTATTCATCATAATCAACGTAATATTATAACATCTAACACTAAGTAGGTTTAGTTATGTGATGTCTACCAATATTTACTTCTGTCTATCATGGGACTGAGTCTGTTTAACCGTATTATGTACTCAATGGTATGTTGAAAATTCCAATTTGGTATAGGTACCAATTATTTTGGAACTTACCGCGATGAACAGCGAAATAATATGTAGTTTATCGACGTTTAACGCCTGCACAGACGAGAGATTTTTGTGAGCGGAGGGCTTAAATCCCCGAACCGTAAAAAAATGTCCATGTGTGGGATCAATTGTCCGCCGAAAGTTTAGTGAAGCAGCCACTATACAATTTATTAACATATATTGTATAAACAACAATGCACATTTCTTATGTTTCATATTAAGGTCATCCTAGTTAATATTAATTTTAATTAATTAGTTGATACGCCCTGCCACGTTAATTCCATTTATTTTGAGTACATCCGTACGGGTACTTTCGTACGGTTCGGTCTGTCGAAGTACCCGGTTGTTCGGAAAACTGCGACTGATTTAGCCCCTCGTGTGGGTCATGCGAATCGGTGAGTTCGAAGTGATATATCTTGACGGGCAAAAAGCAATCCGAGGACTGTCCCTCGTCTGCGCAGAGCTTTATAGTTACCAGCTATTTCTTAAACGACCTACCGTTATAACTAACGTTGCGCAATAAATATCGAAGGGAAACACACTTCATTGAATTCACTTCGTGTCTTTAATCCTGACTGGCCTCGACTTTTACGAAATTTGTGTCAGTTTTTTCTTTGAATGTTTTCATTTCTTACATAAGCTTATCATCACTTTACCAAAGTTGTACCTATGGGATCAATGTATGAGTAAGGTATAAGTATTTAATTATAAATAAGTATATTTATCATGAAGGAATGGTAAAAACAGATTATAAACAAAACAACGATTCAATTAAAGTTTGATAACGAAACCTTATTATATAATTTGTAACTAATCAGATATATGTTGATAGAACCCACTTTAAACTGTCTATGTCGGTTAACAAATCCCAGAAATCTTAAACAAAATCATTTTGATAAATGTGATTAAAAACACCAGTTAGATCTTCGAGTATGACTGTCATTAGGGCTGTTCGAAATGATCATAGCTTTAAAATCGCTTAAATGCCGCTTAAAAAGTGTAGGCTGTTTATTTTTTTAAATTAGTTTGGGTCCTCTGGGATAAAAAATTGTAGCTGGATGTAAATACAAACATAAATTTATAGACCCCTTTTCCTTCAACATATATCGTAATTTCTTTTTGAAACCATCTTTCTACATTTCGGGCGATAGATATATCCAACATAGTGTTTTTTGTAATCAGTCTCAACTCAATAAAAACGTACAAACTCAATAATCTTCTACGATATAAATGCTATCTTTAATTGGGGTCTTGACTAACTAATTTACGCCTTCATCAGAGAGAGAGAGAGAGAGCGAAATACGTGCTAGGTACTTATAGATTATAATCCAAATAAATATCCATTGTATAGCCATAGTCACGCGTCATTGATATATCATGTGTCTAATTTAGACAGGTATATCTAGATCATATAAATGAACGACGTTGACTACGGCTATACAAAACCGACATTTACTAAACGATAAAAATAAAAATATGTTAGTTATTAACTTTATTTTTTATATACATTATTTTGTGGTACGTAATGTGATTTATGATAAAGACTATGGATTTGAGTTTGGCTTTATCATGCCCGATGAAAACTTTTTAAAATTTTATTATTAATTACGTATAACTTGTAGTAAGTATGTATGAAGATAGTATGTATCGGTCGGTTCTCTCTGCCTACCCCGCAAGGGACTTGGCGTGAAGATATACATACATACGAGTATGTATGAATCCAAGCCGTCCCACTACTGAGCCTTAGTTTTTGTTGCCTCTGTTATAGTGTTCATTCGCAGATCCTATACGTTTCCGAGTATAATGATTCAACAACATAAGCCGCGTACTGTTCCAGTACGTGTTTTATTAGGTTTTGAATAAAAAATCATGTGATATTTGTACGAGTAAGACTGACTCTTTGTTTTAATTTCTATGTTTTTTGAATAAGTAAAACTCCGTCATCATGCAGTTAAAACATGTAAAACCTGCATTTAATAAATATTTTATTTTATGTTACCTATAACACAAGTTTCGCTTACATTGGGGCTATGTGGCACTGTGTAATTTGTCCAGCAATATTTATTTATTTATTTTACCTTAAAAAATTGATTACTATTGATTAAAACTTGCATTATCTCCTGAAGTATGACAACTTATTACCATTCTGTATACATTAGATTGATGAATGATTGGTCTAGGCTAAATGACGTTATGACTATGATATGTTCTAATAATGATTGGTGTAGCATACACTAAACTAAACTCCTTATAAAAAATATTGAATTAAGTGAACAACACATTAATAGATAGAAAGCGAGAGAGGGGATGTTATAGCAATAAATTAATGAGATATAACCAATCTTGTTTTGAAGCTAATGCTTTGTTTTATAATGCATGATTTATTATTGGTGACACTTCACCTCATTCTTTATTATGTTGATTATATAGATAGGTACTTGTATTCAGTGTACATTTCCATAAAGACTTTTCCAAAAATTTCCTCATCTCTGGAACCGCTATGGTCGCATACTGTGAGGTTCCAAAGCAACTCCCTGCTGACTCTTTTTCGTAGGGACTGTAGCACGAGGTTCTTCAAAACGGCTTGAAGAGGTGTTTACAGAGTCGATAACGGCTACCGTAACTGCTTACCATCTAGTGGATCGTATGCTTGTTTGTGACTTAGTAGAATAAAAAAAACTTGATATCATAATGACACAGCCTTTGTCAAATATCTAATGTTAGTTTGGAGCCTTAGATCCTTTTTGAATCTCTGCCAGCAAAAGCAAACATACGACTCGCGTTTATTGTAGCCTACAGACGCTTGCAACTCAAAAGAGCATCGCTCATGCATTGGCGCATACATATACAGCGGTAACTGTTTACCATTTGTTACATCAATTATAAAAATATCAAATATCTCACCTCTATCCGCCTGATGGAAACTCTAGTTTCGGCTAGGAAGGCTAAAGCCAACGGGAAAAATATGTTGCAAGCCAACTGCAGCAAGTTGAAGTACTGGACGAGAGAGAAGGTTATGCCGGAGTGGATGCGGCCGCCTGTCACCGCGAAAGTGACCAATGTCGCGAACAGAATGAACCTCTCCGTAAACACGCTCAAAGCGGTAGAGAACCCCTTGACCATCGATGTCCGCATTATGAAGTTCACTTCCAACCTGCGTGATACAATATTTTATATATACCAAAACGTAAGGCTGTTTTGAAATAGTGTAGTTCTTTAGAACTCATCTCAATATGGATAACTGAATTTTTACGGCAGTGCAGTGAAAAACGGCACAAAAAAAACTGATTTTGATTTGACAATTGAAACTAGACAGAATTTAAGATGCTGTGTATAATTTGCCAACAAACAATAATTAATTACATAAATGACAATAGGAATAAACGGGGGACAATAGGAATAAATAATAAATTATAGACCCAGATATATTGTGCAAAATGACGACCTGAAACTGAATTATTTACTAAAGAAATAATTTTTTTATGGGAAGTACCATGCAAAAAACGGAGAGATAAATTCTCTCCCTGGCACGTGAGGTGTCATTATTTAGAAGTCATCTAATTAGCTAGAAATATACTTATTATTCTTTTATGACTTTAAAAATAAAAATAGGCGGGCGTCAAGTTGTCACTTTTAGATCTTTTATTTAGATTTTGTTTACATTAGGAAAGTTAAAACTTGTTTTTTTTCTAAGAAGTAACATATTTATATATAGGTATATAACTTCACGTCAAATTCCTTGCCGGGTAGGCAGAGAAACCCGAGCGCCAAAAAGACGCGGTCCTTACACACTTCACTCGCTTCTTTAACATCCATACCTCTTTTGATGCACGCTCGTCGGTTACTGGGACTTTATTTGTCAACAAAATTTGAATCTCTATATTGGGCAAGTTTTCTGTATACGGTAATTCATGAGTTCCAGTGAAGAGTTGTTGTGACTCAGCAGCTACTAACAAACTTCATTATTGGATGACATTTTTTTAAATATTTGTTCTAGAAGTAATATGCTTCCATTGCAATTTGTTTACCATATAAGTATAGTGGAACTTTTCACACGTATGGACATTTTTGAAGTGAAAACTCGCGTCAGGCTGTCAGGACACGTGACCTTGACCGTAAGATTTTGGTGAGATTTATGAACCTTAAGTTCGCTGCACCGCTAAAACATTAGTTATCTCTAATTAAACAATTAAAACATGAAGCATTATTTTCTCGCGACTAAAACGTGGTAAGCGCCATAAATTATTGGCGTTTACGCGTTTCGTTCAACGTAGTTTATCAACATCGCTGTTTGGTTTAAGCGGCGCAGGGCGCTTGCGCGAGTGTGCGTGTGTGTTTGAGTTTTAGAGATTGGCGATGATGATGCTGGTAATGATGATGGTGAGTCATTGAAATTATGGATGAAAGTTGATTTTTCTGAGAGATAAACTGTTTAACGTAAAATAATTACAATAGTTTTGAAGTGTTAAATTTTTAATGTAATATAAATTGTCATGTTTGTGTACGATAGCGCAATAAATGAATATTGTATTTTACCACATACATGATAGTACTTTTATACTGATAAATAAAGCAATTCGTGCGAAATTATTTCCAAACCATTCCAAAAAATTCAAAAATGCACAACGTTAATGTTCAAGTTTTCACTTCTGCCGGGCGTCGCTGCCTCGACTGGTCGTCGCTGCGACACATGTTTCACCTCTTCACGAGGCATCATCAGGCGTTGTAGACATTAATCGTAAGAATAACATGCTACAAGTGACAAATCCATCGCAGTGCCGTCCCTTATATTGAATTGAGGATGGGGGTGTAGTATGGGTCTTAGCAGCGATGGTGGTGGGAGCATGTGGTTTCTGTTCCAGATGGCGGATGACTGCAGCAGCCGAGGCAGAGACTACCGGAGCAGCCATGGCAGCGTCGGCATGTTGCATCTACTGACGGTAGTGAGTGGGTGCCGGCCGGCGCTAGGCCGCATGAACTAATTGGTGGCGGAAGCACACAAAGCAGGTTAGATCAAATTGCATGTGATGATAGATCTCTTGTTACAAGAGAGAGAGAGCCAAGCGGGAAGCCCTGGTAGCGATGCGTTCGAAAGAGACGTATTAAAAATACATCTTAAAAAGTTGATGAACATCTAACCGGAAAAGTCGTCTATCTTTATATTTAACGCTTGACATCATTGTCATTGTAGAGATATGCTGACATTAATATAGTAAAATACAATTGACGTTTTGTAGAGCGTTATTGGCAAGTATCTTTCGGCATTTCTTCTTAGCCAGTTCATTTTCGATTTGCGAATAGATTAAAAGAAATGAATAAACCAATGATAAATAAATAATAATAATGTTTTATAAAATTATCAAGACATGTAGGAGTGCACATCAGTGTTGATAGCATTTTCGACTTTATTCGTCAGAGAGGAAACATTTCGTCCCCTTTTAGCCTATATGTATACGTATATTCTGTTTTTCGTCGACCCCCTGCAGATTAATAGACCCCAGAGAGTATTAGAACCTAGGGCACATATAGACCGTCTTGTGAACATATGGTCTTTAAGTTACGTCCACTTAGACCATATTTTTTTCACCACCTTATCTATATGGCGATAAGTAGTTAGGATACATACAAAATATGTCATAGATTTTTATTCTATTACGATAAACAGATGGGTAGATCAACTATTTTTTGTCCTGCGAAGATTTTTTTTGAAATTTAATAAAAGTTGCTTTTTTTGCTGTTCGGTATCATAAGTAGATATGTAATAAATCATATTTCACTATTTGACTACAAGCAGCGCACTTTTTAAAGTTAGAACTAGATTTTTAACCAAAAAACCACGCTAAGGAGTCATAAGTCTGTCACTTGGACAACCACAAATGAAGTTTTTTAACAGGTGATATAATACTTAGAAGTGGAAACTAATAGTTTAGTTGTCTTACAGAATGATTTAATATTTAATATAATTTATTTCATCAAATTTCCTATCGCCATTCTTAATTTATTTTCAATTATTATGTCTCTTGGACAACTGCTGACGTTTAACTAATGAGAAATATATTGAAAATATTATTAAATTGAATTGAAGTTTCTAAAAAAATATAACGCTATATTTGTTTCTTATATAAAAAACAAATACATTAGTTTCTATGGGACTATTTCTTTTATTAATGAAAAAAATCAGATATATAGACATACGAAACCTGGGGACATCACGGTTGTCCAAGAGACGTTTACAGTTGTCCAAGAGAACTTAATAGATGAAAATAGGGATAAGTATTAAAAAATATTTATGGCAATTGCAGTCTTTCTTACTTTTTAACAACGATATTTCAAATCTACTTACAATTAGTATTCCAATTTGGCACTTAGATAAAGTTTCTCAATAATTCAACACGTACTTAAACATCACAAACTTAAAACTCTTCTCAATGAGGAACAAAAACGAAATCAGATTTAGAATTAACTAAAAATACTCCTAAAACATTGTGATATTCAAATATCTTACAACTATTTATGGAAAAATTATGTAAGTCTTACTTAAGAGAAGAACCGTAGATGAAAAAGACACTAATTAGAAATCAGTCTTTCAAAATGTAAAAAAATAAATTATTCAATTATCTCAATTTCAAAACATTTAACAATCACATGTGCGACGAGCTAACTCTTTTAAACGAGGCATAAAAGGAATCTGAACTTAAAGATAAATTAAGAAAACTTTAACATGACGGTGGTCAAACTAATATCTTAAAAGTATTTAACAAGATATCAAAAATAACATATTTCTGAAGAAGGCACTAATTATAAAAAAAATCAGCCTTTGGAAATATCACAAAAATAATCAATCAACAATCACAAAATCAAAGAAATATCTATAATTAAAAAAACAATGCTCTTCCGGCAGCCGGGTAATAAGTAAATCTTTCCTTAGATTGTAAAAATACTTCTTATTTTTCAAAAATGTTTAGATTGGTCGAGAACTTATAATATACTTCACCTCTTTTGTACTGAACTTCTGGGTTAGGTAGTTGTTTAATTATATCTTCGTATGCGATGTACGCGACATCTTTTTGGTCAAGCACAAACAGCTTCCCGCGTTTGACAGCTTTGAGAAAAGTGACCTTAACCTCACCGTCTTCTTCGATGCCAATTTGAGCAACACAAACGTAAGTGTATGTTGTTCCTCTAGCGCCGTAAACTTTGACTAGTAAAAAATCTCCAGGTCCAGGTAGGTTATTCTTTTGCCCCGATGTAGATTGCTGCTGGCTATAATCGTAATCTTCAAATCCAGGTAATTCAAGCACCTGTAAGTTATCGTTTTGCCCTGACGTAGTTTGTTGCTCATACTCATTATGTTGGTCATAATTATTATGTTGGATTACGGGTAAGTCAACCACCGGTAAGTTAATGTTTTGCCTTGATGTAGATGGCTGATGTTCGCCATCACAATCTCTAGATCCCGATAAGTTACATTCAGGTAAGTTATAATTGCTAGCTGTATTGTTTTTCTTTGTTAGAGATAGTCCCTCTTCGTCATTATCAGAAATATCCGAAGTTTCGTCAGAAATATCTGAAGAACCGTACACATATTTGTACATATCTATTGATAACTTTGTTCGTAGATCTTTTAAAGAGATGTCTTTACTATTTGACTGTCCAAGCAACTGATTCAAAGGCAAATCATCATCGCTGGAATATTCATTACAATCGTACGCCTTTTGAGCTGACACTTTTTGGTGTCGGAAGGGGATAGTAGACCTTTGGATTTAAACAATTACAGAATTCTCGAGTACAAAAACAGCTTAAATTTTTGTATTTCAGTTGGCCTCGAATGTTTGAAAACACTTGGTGATCTTCCATTGTTCCTACAAGTGGAAGAATATTTTTTGGAATCTGATTTTGGACTTCGTCAATTTGTTTTTTGGGAATAAAGAATAATTTAACTTAACTTGTCCCTTCCAGTGCATGGTAAAATTCGGAGACATTCATTATATCTGTTCCAGTCGCTACCATACTATCTGCAGCTCTTTTCAAAAACCCTCCGATTCCATCAGCTGGACCTTTGCCATGGCCTGCTTCGAAATAAGACCATGTAAAAGCCTCAAACCCATAGTCAAATATTTTAGTGCAAGACAAGAAGAAATTATTTTTTTGCCGGTATTGAGAAAAAGGGCCGTCTGAAAAAAAATTAATAGTGTTAATTGCTGGACAATCGAAAACTCTTGTCCTACCAATTGAGCTATCGGGTCGTTCGAAATCCCAGTTTTCATATTTTTATTCTATATATCACTTTCAAAATTCATTAAATTGCTAGTCAAGCTATAATACTGATACATTATTGTCATCAAAGTAGTTCATATTTTACGTACTTACTCCCAAAAATATCAAACTAAAATGTTTTGTCCATTGGACAACCAATAGTGTCCCTTGGACGACCATTTTAGTTGTCCAAGTGACGGTTGTCCGGAGGACATTTTTGAAGTGTTCCACCTTTTATTCCTAATTTGAAGGATTTAACATATAATTTTCACCTACAGGGTAAAGTTAAGAACATAACTAGGCTATAACAATAAAAGGTATAACAAGATATCAAAATACTTACTATTTTCGTGCAGTAGTACAGGGGACACACAATTAACACACACAACACCTCACGCTGACCTTGGCGTACTAACTCAAAATTTCTCCGTAAATAAGATGGCCGATTTTGTTGCCTCGCTTTTTACTTTGATACCCTAACTGATTGCATACCCATTGCGCCATCTCTATTTAAATTTGTAGTCGTTTTAGCGGTTGTCCGAAAGACCTACATTATGAAAGGCGCTCGAAGGACAAACAAGAAAGTCCTGAAATTCGCCAACAGAGGGTTAAATAAATATTTAATTGTAAGCGTTTATGAACTACGCAATAAGTTTCAATTTTGTAGTAACATTAGTGTATATGTGACTATAGTAATATTTATTCCTGTGCTAACTTTTGTACGCGAGCATTGCTTGGGGACAAAGTAGTCGTATATGAAATTGGTATATTGCGTCCATCGGACAACCGCCAAAAATACGTGTAGACTTTAATGTTTATTACAAAATTTTGTTTTTAAAGTCAGAATGGAATATTAGTTATTCAGAAAACATTTACTTTTAATATTACCCACCATACTTTTTGAGAAAGTTTTATACAAATGTCTGGGACAGATTCTGAACAAAAAAAAGTTGATCTACCCAGATACGTACTTCCGTAGCCTGTCGACGAGCTTCTCGAAGGGTTTCTCCCATGCGTACATTTTGATCACCTGGACGCCGTTCACCAGCTCACTCATCACTTTCACCCTTTCATCGGTACGATTTGCTATTTTGCCTCGAAAGCGTCCTTGGAGATTACTCAAATAAGCTGTAATATAAACATATATACAATGAAATTTAAAATGTTGTACTATCATAGACCCTCGCGAGCACTTTTTCCTTAAATCTATAAGACGTAATCGTTAAGAGTAGATATAAAATAAATATCGGAAACTACGAAAATAATATCAAACCTCGAAAGTAAAACGGCTTCAATAACTTTCAAAGATAAAGAACACACTCGGCCTCTGCCTGTCTCAGGGTGTCACGGAGATTGTGTACAGCCGTCTTTATGTTTATGGACTCCGATACGTAGGTATATACCGCGCCACACGTAATTTGTATTATTAGCATTTCTGTTCTAATTCTAACGTTTTCTTAGCCACTCTCGCTACCAACACAGGCACTATCTTTAGAGCTTTGGTGCGCCTGCCTTTCGATACAATAACAGTGAATTGTTATTTTGTCTGCAGTAAGGTGGAGGTACGTTCACAGTTTCACAGGGTTTGATGTCAGACTAAAAATGTTTACCTTGAACTAAGACAGTTTGCAGGAAGGTTACAGCGAGTCCCGCCAGCGTGGCCCATGCGACGTGTTGCCAGACCAGGTAGGCGACCACGATCACCACGACCGGCATCACCCACAGGTAGTTGAGGAATAACACCACTAGATCGAACCGACTCACGTCGTTTGACATCAAATTGACTACATGGCCAGGCTCCGTTTTACTTAGCCCGGCACGGTTCAGTTTCAGTATCTATAAACAAACCTTCATTGTTATCTTATACTACGGTGCAGGTTACGTTTATCTCTAGTATATCTGTCTGTGTATACAGATATTTACGTATCTTCTTCAATACCTTCCACGTATGGGACATATAAAAAATATCAGTAAGGCGCATATGGATGTATTATTAAACTGAATTGGAGGAAAGTGATTCTACTCATTATTATGAACAACTTTTATTTCGAAACTAAATAAAAAATCACCTTCAAAGGACAACTTCAAAAACTGCCTGGCTAGGGAAGTAATCCAGAAAACAGAAAACAACAAAAAAAAAAAAAGAAACAAATAATACAGAAAACCGCCACCATATTACAACTCCATGGAAGGTTGTTGTATTTCTGTGAGTGAGAGAGGTTACCAGTAACATCCTAAGTAATTGCTGTGTTAGCACAAAGTTTGGGTAATGCGCGAGCGATACTTTGTTGCAAGCGTACATTGGCTACGGTAACAACTTTACATCTGAAGGACCGTAATGTTTATATGGCTCCAGACGTTGTACTCGTATAAAAAAAGACAAGTTGAAGAAGTGAAATTTTGTATAGAGAAGTCGATTTTTTTTTGACAATAATGGGCTTTTAAGGATTCAATCGGTAATTAAAACTGAAAACTTAAAGGATAGCCTTTTTCTAGGGAACGCGTGTAAGTATCAAATTAAAATCAAATATATATATATATATATAGGTATATATCTGCGATCCCTTGTGCTGTTAAAAATTAAATTTCTAAGTCACCGCAAAAAAAAAATACAGTTATAGGTACCTTATACTTTTGACATTCGCAAGTAAATCAAAACCTACAGGGTTAAGTTACTTCCTATAAACAACCAAACATAAAATCTGGCCAGAAGCATGGTCTCACAGTACAAGATAAGGAAAATAAATCTGAAAATCGTTAAATTGTAGTTATAACACAAGAAGAAAAATGATTTTTCGATTAGAAACTTACACTTGTAGCTGTAGAATTTGATCATGACGTTTTTTTTTACCTGCAAAATGAAGCCTGACTTTTAATTCGAACTGTATTTAAGTTACGCATTATTTTTCATGCTTCATCCACCTAATGTAGAACGGTTACAGTAGCTTATGTGCACTTGCAATACAGGAAATGCGTTGCCACAGAGCTATTAACATGGCAACTCAGACTGATAATTTCACTCACTGATATGAATACAACAACACTCCAGGATGTTCCCAATTTGGCTACTTTGATGCGCCTTCTCTCTCATGAAAGTTATGTTTGAGCAATATTAATTATTTTTGGTAGAAATAGCTATACAAACTAATGTTGCAGTTAGGCGTTCTAGTTTTTTTTTAGACTAAACATACCCGAAAAAAAGGACCCGACTCCTAAGATGGAGAAACTCTGAAATGGTCATAAATAACTTGTGTACGATGCCTTTACTAAATCAATAAATGTAATGTTCAAGTTTCTGTTTGCGATTTCGATTTTTTATCACCAAGGGGCGTAAAGCATATTTGCCATAGGTTACACTACGAGTATTAATTAGTAGAATAATTTTGGTTTAAAAAGAAAATTAAAAAATTAAAATTTTAAAACATTTGGGTTCCGATGACCGTCATACTAGCACATTAGTAATGTAACTTTTACCGTTATATGCTACCTTACACTACACTTACGCAAAAAGTAAAAAAAAAACATAAGTTATTGATTACAAATTGTAACTATTATAATGCGTTAGATGGCGAGAAGCACTTTTTTGAGTTGCCAATCCTTTGTCCGCGCGTATCCCAGTATCTCGTAGGGGCCGCTTTTACTACTTTCTTTTAACTCGGCTTCTAAGAGTTGTATAGTGATGTTAAATTGCCTGTAACCTTCCTCATAAATTGGCCTATCAAGTGCAAAAATATTTTTTCAAATCCGAATGGAAGTTCCAGATATTAGCGCGTTCGAACAAACAAATAAACTCTTCCGCTTTGTATATTGGTAGAATAGATTCAATGTAAATGTTGGGAAATTAGCATTACTTACTGTTCAGATGAATTAGTTTTTTTACTTGTGTTGGACAGGTGCAAACTATTTATACGAGTTTACGCCCTGACAATTTTTAAAGCGTTGAAGGAGCGTCTTTTCCTCTAATTGTTGATAGTAACTAAAGATTACGAAGCAAGTATAGTAAACACTTATTTGTATTGCTTGATGAAGTTAGCTGGATAAGAGCAGTGATAGCCGGCCTATTAACCCACTGCCACCACCGTTTCAAATCCTGGTGTGGGCAAGTACCACTAAATACCTGTCTTTGGATTTATGTACCAGCATATTTGTAGTTATCACTTGCTCGGCGGTGAAGGAAAGCATCGTGAGGAAACCCGCATGTTCCAGAAATTATTATGTTGCAAAACGTGTGCCCTTAACCTGGGGATTGTGGAGGTCTGACGGCAGTCGTTCTAGGTAAAAATGAATATCTTCGGCAAATCATTAGGTTTAGGTAGCGGACCCCGTCAATCCATTAGGATTAGGAAACGGGATAACGCTAGGAAGAAGAAAGAGTTAAAATTAGCCCTCTTCTTCTCCTTATATATACTCTTATGTATTGAGTGTACGTGTTACGTCAGTAGTAGATATTATCTATTTTGTGGTATAGTGTAGTGTAAGATAGTTACTTATACTATAGTCACCATAGTCTTATACTGTACAATACATTGTACGAAAAAGAAAACTAATTCTTACCTTCCTATAAATAAGTGAACAGCAAGCTATCCTTACTCTCATTCCTATACAACCTTGTGCGAGTGACAAGTGATTAATGGCTAAAGCTGTAAATACACTGAGAAAATTCATCAAAAAGTTGTAGATGTGAGCATTTCTATAAGTTTCATCATTTCTTGGTCCAGCAAAATAATCAATGAATAAGCCCAAAGTATATGGTATCATAGGCCTGCAAGAAAAAAGTAGGCATTACGTAGGTAACCTTAAAGAAGCGTAGGTTCGACTCATGAACTTATTAATACTAATATAACCAGCCCTCCGGTCGCTTAACGTCTTCAGCAACTTGTCGAAGAGGCGAAGGAGAACTACTACTACAACTTCATGTCAAGTCCCTTGCGGGTCAAACTGAGCGCCACGTAACTCGGTCCATACACACCTTACTCACTTCTTTTGTCAGGATCACGCCTTTTCTCAGGACCCCTGACACCACCTACTGATAACACGTGACTAATTTGGTTGTGGTATGTGAGTCTTGACCTTCTAAGGCTCCTCTTTCGCGTTGTATATCTGCTTTGTCATCACCGATAGTAACAATCCTTCCATTGTTTTATTATGTAGGAGTAAGTTACCAGGAATCTTTTGAGGTGGTAATGCGGTGAGGCAACAATGTGTTGCAGTAGCAGAGCGCGAGTTTTGGCACAAATGTTATTTTTTTATACAATGGCGGAAGGCATACAAGCATATAGCCTATCTGATGTAAAGCAGTTACCGGAGAATATTGATGCCTGTAATATATTAAGTATCACTCGTAAGATGCCTCCTCTGCTGCTTACACAACAACTCCTTAGGAGCTTACTAGTGACCTGACTCACACACAGGAATGCAACAACCCTCTAGGGAGTTGTTATTTGGTTGGAGTTTTCTGTGAGGTGGAGGTACCTGCTTCCCCAGATGGGCTGCTTTGATGCGCCCTACCTCACTTAAAAAAAGTCATGTTAACATCTCACATTAATCACGCCACGCGTCTCATTTATTCCATACTCTGAACAGCGGTACTCAAACTACGTAGCGGTAACTCCTATGCTTACTGGATACTGAAATAAAAATAACGACAACCAAGTGTTAAACCTTACCAAAGAATGATGAAGACAATTGCGACGAAAAGACCACAAAACATATACTCGAGCCAATACGACTTTAAGATGGCATTGGATAATGATGGTTTATATTCCTTGGATTGTTTTGCTTTAGCTAACTCTTCCTGCCAGGCCTCGTCCAGGCGATCGGCGAGGCGGCCGGATCGGTCCACCTGTCGCGTCTGCCATAAATCTTCGATAGTGAGACTTTGCTTGTACCCTCTTCTGAATAAGCTGAAGCTCCATCTACGGTGTAAAAAAAGCAAAATATACAAACAAAATCAAACAGAATATTTAATCTTAACGGATAAATGTGGTTTATGTAGGTATAACCTAGAAAAATAAAACATTTTCCTTATACATTAATTATCATTATGCATAATTATTTTTCTTTATTGCATTACTAATAGATATGTAAATATAGGCTAGAACATTATTTAGATTGAGGCTAAATAATGTTTTTGCATAACCTTTAAAAATATACGTATTGTTTATTCCCATACAATTTTCTGCAAACAGAAGTAAAAATGCTTACCATTATAGGCACACTGTCAGACGCTATATACGTGCAATCTTTGGGTTAGCTATACGCGGCGGGCTTTCAATGCTCTCCGAGTACAATATAACAAAGCATTCAGGGTGATGTTGGGGCTTCCGTGATACTGCAGTGCCTCAACTATGTTCGCTATAGCGCACACCAATGATTTTTATGCGGTGTTGCGCGGAAGAATAGCATCGTTGATGCACAGAGTTCGCGGGAGCGCCAATAGCATCCTGGAAGTTGTTAGAGACAAACCTGACTGTCGCATCTAGTGGCACTGGATACAGACTCACGTTGTTGTACGTAGTGCCTCCAGGGGGCGTGGCGGGTATTATTTAATTATATATTTTATATATTTTCGAAATAATCCTAAATTATATTGATTTATCTATTTTTAAATAAAACTAACGTAGCTTGTAAGTTTCTGTAACTAACAAAATATGGACCACAAAGTCTGCAATAAAGTGATTTTTTATTTTTATTTTTTTTTACATTTTCGAAAGACGCGTGACCTTACCTAAGAAAGGACTGGTTTCCCCTACGGGTTGTGGAAGTCTGACCGCAGCCGTTTCGTGTAAAAATCAGTATCTTCGCCAAATCCTTAGGCTCAGGTACCCGGCCTCACCAAACCTAACGGAAACGGGATAACGCCAAGAAGAAGAAGAATGAAGTACTTGATGCTTTCTTCTCAAACGGAGCAATTGGGAATTGGAAAGATTTCGAGGTAAGAGTAAAATCCATTACGCCTTTTGGTCACCGCACTCCCATCCTCCCCACCTTTTTTTTGGAGTTAACTCCTTAAGAAACAATTTTGAGTTATATGGCCCGGTACGGAAATTTTATGAGGAGTAAAATCAAGTGAACGCGTTAACAAAAAACGTTACGCTCGTCCGCTTAAAAAGAGATGAACATATACATATGTAGGATTTAACGTGCGAGAGAGCGAGATAGAAGTATTTAAAATTCTAAAGGATTTAACTGGGTTTTTTTTGTACAACGTGAAGGTGTGCCTTCGACGTTGTATAAATCCCATCTGATGTCAAGCGGTTACAGTAGCCTATGAACGCTTGTAATACATTAAGTATAACTCGAAAGAAAAATCAAAGATAAAGGCGAAGGCGAACGCGAAGACAAAGATACCGACCGAGCTTGTACCTGTGTTAGTACGTGTGTGTGCGCCTCGGCGTGTTACGAAGCTTGGTACCAAGCTGTACATTTTACATATATTTTTATGTGCTATTAAACAAATCATCAAGTGATTAAAGTTAAAAAACCATTGGAAAATATAGAAGAAATTGATTCGAGTCGTAACGAAGAAGAATCGGAAAACACGTTAATGTTTAAGGTTAATTCGTAAGCCTGTAGGATATGAACTATATTCACATTTATGAATAATATAAATTTTATTCTTATTATTTCAGAAGATGCATTACTTGACCCTCTTTTTCTATTCGATATATGATAATTAGGTATCATTCGTAAGGAGTAAACTCCAGTCGTGCGTCGGAGCTGACACTCACACACACACTTATGTTTATACAACGTTGGGAGGCATACAAGCATACGGCCCACCTGATGTAAAACGGCTACCGCAGCCAATGTACGCGTGCAATACATATCATTCGTGCGATGCTGATGATGCTTCTAACACAGCACAATTCCTTAGGAGCTTATTGGTGACCTCACTCACAGGTAGGAACACAACAACCGTCCAGGGAATTGTTATTAGACTGCGATTTTCTGTGAGGAGGAGGTACTTCCTAAGATGGGCGTAGATGCGCCCTACCTCTTGTAAAAGCACTCATACCAAGACGAACAGACATGTTCATACACACAAATGTTTGCCCTGTGCGGGAATACGGGTCCGGACTCATGGAACTCACAAATGTTGGTGTCAAAGTAGCATAACTAACCACTAGGTGGCGAGCTCATCAGCCTCCACCCATCCTTAAACTTCAATGCATAGTTGACCAATATCCAGTTTTACACTAAAGCTGAGATTTGAAATGGGTGAAATGAAGTCAGTTATAATATGGATATACCGATCAAGGAATCGTAGACTATTCCAAAATAAATAAATATTGTCGGACAAATTACACATCGCCATCTAGCCCCAAAGTAAGCGAAGCTTGTGTTATGGGTACTAGACAACTGATAAACATACGTAAATACATTTTTGGTAAATACATACTTATTATACATAGAAAATACCCAGACCAATGTTTATACTGTGTGGAAATCGAACCCACGAGCGTTGGTGTCAAAGTAGCGTAACAGCGCGTTTCACCACTGCGCCACCGAGCTCGTCAAAATGATTGATACGAGTATCTTTATTATATTTTTATTATATTTATCAGATTGATAGCGTATCTATATTAAGGGAGACCAGTAGCAAAAGCGCCTAACGTTGGCGTTATTTCAGTTGCCAAGCGACGAAAATATAAACAGAGAGTACAGAAATCAAACGCCAAACCCCACATTGGGGTCGCTTCTGTACGACAGGTTCCATAGAAACACGAATGTTAAAATAATACCGTCCCGAACTGGTCCTGAATCGCTGCCCCCTTACCGCTTTTCCCGGACTCGGAACATGGACACTGACTCGAAACCTCGGAACAAGCCGGAACAATTCGAGAACGAACACGCTCCAGACACGTAGTGTGACCTAATTGTGCAGAAATCGATCAAAGAAAATAGGCTGTTCAATTAAATTTGACTTTGAATTGTGAATTATCAATTGTCAATCTTTTTTATATACAAGTTCGGGAGGCGTAGCGAGCATACGGCCCACCTGATGTAAAGTGGCTGTTATTTGACCGCGGCTTTCTGTAAGGTAAAGGTACTTTCCTAGCAGGGCTGCTTTACCTGCCTTAAAAACACCCAGACCAACACAATCAGACATGGTTATGCGCACAAATGTGGCCATGTGTGGGAATCGAATCCACGAGTCTCGGTACTAAAGTAGAAATATTAATCACACACTCACACTTCGTCATCAAGCTCGTCAAAAAAGCTATTAGCCCAACTAGGCTGTCTTAGCCCAATGGCTCTACATCAGTACAATAGTTGAAAAGCTAATGAGCTGTAGAATGCTTGCTTATTCAGCTAGTGCGAGTTGTATCAGAGAGGTAAGTAGGTACTTGCTTTAATTCGATGATAAATAACAAAATACAGTAGACAGTAGTAATACAGTAGACAGTAGTAGTACAGTAGGCCGATTCTACTATAAAACTGCAACTACACTGCTGCGCGGCGTGTGTCAAAATGCATACATTTTGACGTTTCGTTAAGAGATCTGGCAGTAGCGACATTTAACGAAACGTCAAAATGTACGCATTTTGGCATGTAGACGGAGCGTCACAGTGTCTACACCACTTGCTAAACTATTTATATATATATACTGTACACTCATAAGCCACTTCTTAGCAGGAGAGTCACATACTAAGAGTAGTCACATACTCAGTTAAATTATGAACTGAAATATGAAAGCACTGACATTGGCGAGAACAACAGGATCGCCATAAAGAAGAATAATAATAAATAATACGCATTTTGACACAAGCCACGCTGCAGTGCAGTTGCAGTTTTTTAGTAGAATCGGCCTACAGTAGTCTTGTTAGTTTTTACATCTACCTATTTTTGTACAAAAGCTTCAGCTTAGCTAGTTCTTTAACTTAAAACGTAAAATTATATGAAAATGTTCTTCTTAGCGTTATCCCGTTTCCTGATTCATTAGGTAGGATTGGCCAGGTCCGCTAACTAAGCCTAAGGATTTGGCGAAGATACTGATTTTTACATGGAACGACTACCGTCAAACCTGCACTACCCGAAGGGTAAACCAGACTTTTCTTAGGTAAGGTCAAACATTTTTTGAAATATAATTTCTTGGACGTGTGGGTTTTCTCAGCATGTTTTCCTTCCCCGCAGAGCAAGTGATAATTAATTGCAAATATAGTACAGAAATCCGAAAACACAAATTTAGTGGTACATGCGAGGAATCGAACCGGAGACGATTTGGTCAAAAGGCCGGTTCTTTACTCACTCACTGGGCTATCAATGTGTATCTAAGTAATGTAGTTAATTACTAAATTATGATAATTATAATTTTGTTTGAATGTGTATTCTTTTGTTCGTCTCCTATTGTATTGAATAAATTCATCATGCAAACAACACACGTTAGTCACAATCGATAATAATTTATATATTTGCGTTTATCTGACGAGTCTGCTGTTTACAAATGTTATTTAAACGGAGCATTTTGCGGACTTGTTTATATCACTGACTGAGACCAGTTTCAGAGTGTAGTCAATAGTCCAACAACGTTGTCGGACGCGAATATCCTCCGTCGCGTCATTGAATTTCGCTCGTAACCTTTCCTTCAGGGTTCTTTTTAGTTGGGTGTGAATTACTCTCCCGCTTGTGTACAGTCATAAAAATGAGCATAAAAAATATTTTAACTTTAACGGTAATTTATAACAACAATAACAAAATAATAACTTCTACGTTTAAATTAATATGTAAAACCGACTTATTGAAGGTGGTGTATTTTTTTGTACATGCTTTAGAAGCACATGCGCATTGAACTTTGCGACCAGCGCCGCCGTGACATGTGTGATTGATTAACAATCAAACGAAAGCAAATGGTCGGCGAATAGTTAATTTGAATAAAAGCACAATTGCGAGGGGCTATACCTACCTACATTTCATCTGTTGTTATTATCCATAAGTTTACTTTTTATTGATTGTCGTATTTTAATAGCCCTCGGTACTCATGTCATCTGACAAATTTTATAGTCCTAGTTTTTGTAAATGTTGAGATTTCTGAAGAGTTACATGGCGCATTAGCGGAGGACGTGACAGGGATTAACGCTCGGATGATGATGAGCGGGTTAATAGAATATGTGTGGTTTATCAATTATATTTTCGCGTTCGTAATTGTCCAAAAATAAGTCAACCATCAATGGACTAAGAGGGAACCTCATTGCTAACCCTTCTTTTTGGATATAATATTTATTGTAGTTGGAAGAAAATCTTAATATTCATATCCGAGAAAGAACATCTTTTGAACAAAAATATAGCCTGCCAAAAATACTTTGCAATTAATAGACAACATAAAAAACTTAAAACTACCTCCTTATTAGAATTAATTCCCGTTGATGCCGAAAGTTTACGGAAAAAGTTAAAAAAAAAGTAATAAAGCAAAAAAAAAAAGTTTTTTTTTAAAAGTTCACTGACGTCCCTTATGAGGATTAAAAATCCTCAAGTCCTCCCTAAAAAATAAATCCATCCGTCCTGGCAAAACAGAGGATATATTACGACTGACAAGACTTTGATTGTCTCAAAATTATCTACTTTCAATTTGATAATAAAAATTATATCCAAAAGGAAGGGTTAGCAATGGGGTCATCTCTTAGTCCATTGATAGCTGACTTATTTCTGGACAATTACGAACGCGAAAATATAATCGGTAAATCTATGACTATACAGGTACGAAGCGTCAATTGGAGCTCTTTGTTTCAAAATTAAATAAAATCCACTCCAAAATTAAATTTACTATAGAAACAGAATAAAATAATTCACTTAACTTTTTGGATTTAAGTATATCTAGAAATCAATCCATCCATCAATTTTCTATATATTGCAAACCCACTCATACTATACCACGATCCCTGCGTCATCAAGCCATCGTTGGCAACATAAACTCGCAGCGTATAAATCTACGAGTAGTACACCGTTTGATGAGCGTCCCATTAAGTAAGGATAATTACATCAAGGAACTTGATGTAATATGCCAAACCAGATCGTCAAATCAAACGATTACACCAAGTCCACTATCGACAAACTGTTGCGAAAAAAGACGAATAATATCGTCAATAAACTACTATACGCAGCTTCAAATGTTTCAACAACAAAATACACTGCGAGTTGTCATACCTAGGAAAAATTACTGACAAATTAATTAAGATATTTAGAAAAAATAACATACACGTTGCACTCAAAACACATGTAATAACTCTCTCAAATCGCTATGTAATAGTAAAGACAAAATCTGGCATCTACAAGTTTTTTGCTGATGAATGTGATCATGTTTACATCGGTATAACTGGTCTTAGTTTATATAAATGATTTTAGGAACACATATCGACATATAAAAACAATCGCCCAGAAAAGTCGCACTTCACCGAACATCTTGTAAACAAAGGACATCATTTATTCCCTACTAACACATATAAAATCTTACACACAATTGATAAAGAGCTAAAATTGAATATTAGCGAACAATTAGAAATCGTCAGTGCCTGAGGATGCCTCGTGGAGAGGCGAAATACGTATCGCAGAGACGACCGGAGCAGCCAGGGCAGCAACGGTTACGTGTGCATGCTGTTCACATTTCAGATGGCGAACACTCGCAGAGACAACCGCAGCAGCCATGGCAGCGGCGGTATGCATCTACTAACGGTAGTGGGTGGGTGCCGGCCGGCAACATGAACTAATCAGGAGCGGAAGCATACAAAGTAGTTTAGTAATACGATATTGCCTGTAAATTTGACTTTCGCAAAGTAACGCCTGAATCTATTAACTATTGAATTGTTGAAATCTTTCGATATCTGTCCGTGTGTAGGTGCAGATACTTTACAATAAAATATTAATTTATCTGCGCTGTGTGTGTTAGTTTATTGAATTACATAGAGAGCGATATTGAAAGATATGGACTCAGATACGATATCTTATCGTATCTGCCATAGGATGTGATTCGCTTTGTCGTCGAACCCGGCTGTTTTCGATAGAGGTAGAGTAAGCAGCAGGAATGGTAAAGCGCGAGCGATGCTTTCTGTATAGCAATCATTCATTATGCTACGGTATCCAATTTACATTAGGTGGGTCGTATTCACATTTTAATTTTATACATCATCGCTTTATTACATCGTTCACTGTGGTGAAAACAATTATATCACTATTTCTATCTTTTTTTGACTATCAGTAAATTTATCACTTTCTATTTGACATCTATCACAGCTGGTTTCATATGAATATGGGTATAATATGGTGTTGGAATCCAGCACAATTTCGCAGAATGATATCAAGTAAGCAAACACGCAACCTTTATACCTCTTCGTAGAATCGACGTAGAATCAATAATAATTTATGTGACATGAATGCGAAGTCGTATCCACAAACCAATAGGTCGTATCGTTCGGTTACTGATTAGTTCGAACGACGAATCAATCAAGACCTCTTAAACGGAATTCCATAGTGCGAAAAGCGTAAGCTACGAATGGGAATTTATCAGATAAGTAATATTAATAGAATACTAAATATTCTATAGACATGAAGCGAGAGTCGACAGTCTCACACTGAGTGTTTCTTATGTACTGCTATTAGTACGTGTGTCGAATAATTTTGGCTATTGGTTAGTTCGCCGATCAATCAATAACTCCTCATTAAAAAGAAATCCATAGCGTGAAAATCTCAAGTTGTGAATGGAATTTAGCAGAGACGTAATATTAACAAGGATGAGGCCTATGCTCAGCAGTGGACGTCTTTTGTCTGATAATATGATGCTGAATATTAACATACCTAGAGAGTAAATATTCTGTAACTACGAATATACCTATATAAAAATGAAATCTGTAAGCGAGAGTCGGGTGTCGGACACTGGGTTTTCCGTACCCACTGCTATTAGAATGTGCGCTAAATATATTTGTATGATATTTCCCTTTTTCCATTCCGACTAACAATATAAAAATAATTAATCGTAAAAGTTTACCGTGCCTTATAAACACTTGCAATATAAAAAATATCATTCGCGCGTTGTCACCACACACTAATAAACCACTTGACTACACATGAAGGCCGCCCATCACTCACCAAAACGTAGTGTTTTAGCGCCTAAATATCTCAGCAATTCAATCTGATCTGATCAATAGTAAGACATTTTAACCAATAAGATGATAAGTGATGCGATATTCATAGGCAAAGTAGCCAATAAGAGCAGCGCGTTCTAATTTACCGCCTCTACCTGCGGCAGTGAGTTTATTTACTACGCAAAATCATGTCATCTGCAGGTTATTTTATTCATGGTTGTCACTCTCTGTCCTGATTCGGCAACTTCTCACCAGTGTTTTTATACAACGTATGGAGGCAAAGTAGTGTAGTATTTTTACAATTTACATCATAGTTTAGAGCTTGTGTTCAATAAACAGTTTGGACCCGCTTGACGCGACGGAGCTTCACGGGCGGGCGGTAAATCCGAGCGTTTTATTATTAAAAGGCGCTCAGTGCATAATACTCGTATGGCTACGATAGATTTATTTCACATTTGATTAATTTACAAATACACACTAATCTATTTTCGCTTATAAATTTTAACATAAGATACATTTTATTTCAGACCAAGTGAGTGATTGATGATACATCGAGCAGAAAGAATTTGTGTTTGTGTTGCTCATTTTAGTCCCGGCTTTATCTAACGTAATATCACAAATCAAAACTTGAAAAAAAAATCTACATCACACCTTTTGCAAAAGCCAGGGTTGACAACCCTAGCGCGAGCGGCGACCGTAGGTATAAAAAATTAAGTATATACATTCCAGTACTCTCCGTGTTTACGGTCACCAAACTTTCTCTTTACTTTTCGTTCATAATAAAGTAAAATGCATATATAGGTACCTACTTTAAAAAAATAATTGATAAAGTTCGTTTCAAAAAAATATTCGGTATTCAACATCAAATTAAATACGATTGTGACAATGTGACCCGAGGAGAAGACGGAGGATAAGGACGGACGGCCAACGAGCGTCTTTTGAAATCGGCGGCAACAACTATTACTCCTCGTGTTGCCCATCTGGTGCTTGTCACCAATTCAAGTTCATTATTACGTAACGCTTGTCATTGATTTTAACTAGTCCATATCTGTTACATTTGTGAACAATTTCATATTTATTTATATATCTAGATATTTAATGTATAAACTATACCAAATAATTTTATAGTAAATAAAACTGAACTGAAAAAGAAAAATTCACGCACTGATAACAAAAATTTGGATTACTATAATAAAGCCGATCTGCCGTTGAACCATAAATTTAATATATCAATAAAGTTACTACCTATACCTACTAACTTTAGCATAGGTTAAATTTTAGCAATAACGAACAACAATACTTTATTACGAGCCAAACTATGCACTTTTTTTTTATAAAAATTGTATCACGGTGAAATTACGTAGGTAAACATTACATTGGTGTGATGCATTTGCATTTGCGAGTCGATTCGAATTTCAAATAAAATCTTTGATAGGTTATTTCTATGGTTCATGTAGAATTAAGTTAGTTGTGTTATAAAATTTAAAATCGTACACTTATATGAGTTTTCATAGTACGTATATGTAACATATTCTGCTGCTAAACTGAAGAAAATAAATCTTTTTATTTATTAGTACAGAAATTTTGATTTACAGTGGTGCAGGGCATAGGAGTAGCCTATGCGTTAATCAGGAATGTAAATAATTTGAATAGAAAAAGTTAAATTCGTTATATTTATAATGGTATCGAGCGACCGAGTCAATCAGATCCGATCGGATGACCCGCGCTTTGTTTGTTTTTACTTATTTTTTTTGTGTAAAATCGCGGTATTTTCAAGAGTCCTATACCTACCTATATATACCATAAACTTGAAATACTATATCAAATTCTATATCATAAACTTGAGAAGTAAAACCTTGTCCAAATACGTAATTTGATCCAGTACCGAGATACACGAAATATATATTTGGATTTTATATATAAGTTCCAGTTATTAATTTTTATATTATATTAATAAGATAACACAACACTCAATATTTTTGTAAAAGCTTTTCAACGGCACCCTACGCGATGCTATGCACTAATAAAAAATCACTCCCTACTTTGGTAAAAGAGTTACCCTTAATTATACCTTTAAATGTTATCTTACTTCATAAATTTATTAACGTAAAATATCCAGTTGCGAGTAATAAAGCTTTACTTATACTTCTGTATTTTCATATAAGTTTAACTCATTAGGCGTTCATCTTAAAATATACTGGTGCAAATATTTAAATTTCAGAATGATACGGGTTTAATAGACCACAACGGTGCACAAAATGTTTAAATTAACCATCAACCGAGTCCACTAAGCTCTTGTCTAGGTTGTGTTGTCGATAATGTCATAAAAATAAACAAAAACAGCTGGATAAAAAATATAATATTGTAAGTTACTTACGTTAAGAAAGTTTTGGTGAAAATGTTAGCCTTCTCATTGGGGTTCGTTTCATTCAAAATAACTTTGGAGTCCATATTTATATCCGATTAGTTACACTTAATATTGGCAGTAACTAACAGTAGAAACTTATGAAACTCATGTGTCACACTGCGTTTTATACCAGGATTACTGAAAATAAATAGTATTTGTATGAATGCTTATAGTACCTACACGTAAAGACACTTAAACAATTGTGATTTACAACATGAAGTGTATAGAAGGTTGTCAACATTTTTGAAATAAGTCACTAAATATTATAGAAGCAAAATTTTAATCATGAAAACAACAGGTTTCTCTGGTATTAACTATTTTGTATAATTACAACCTAAACCATTTTGATTTGGAAAAAAAATAATTTAAGTATGATGCTAGAATTTTATTCTGTATACAGACAGGTCACTTCGGGTCCGATTGCCATTCTCATTTGCAGGAACAACACCGTCGCTCCAAAGAGCCGTTATTTAGCTGCGGGCTTCTCTAAAGTAAAGCTACTTTCCTAATCGGACTGTTCTTTATTATTATAGCTGTCATGTTGCCTTACCGGATAATTTATGCAGATAACATATTTTAAGACAGGCATGAGTAGCGAGTGTGCCTATCAACTGATGAAAATATGCAATACAAGATATGGTTTATGATGTAACGTAACGGCAAATTTGATTTCTTATTCCTAGCGTATGTTTCATAATCCATTAGGATTGGCGGGGTTCGCTACCTAAGCCTAAAGCTTTGGCGAAGATACTGATTTAGACATGGAGCGACTGCCATCAGACCTTCACCACCCAGAGGGAAAATCAGGCCTTTCGTATGTTAGGTCACACATGCCTTAAGAAAGATAATTTCTTGGATATGTGAGTATTTGCACGATGTTTTACTTCACCGCAGAGCAAGTCATAACTACAAACATGTTTGTATTTCCCTAAACACGAATTTAGAGGTACATATCCACGCCAGGATACACACCTTAATACGCGTTAATACGCTGGTTCTTTATCCAGTCAGCTAGCACTGGCCCTGTAGTAGATTGAGGAGCGGTCGTTCTAGGCGCGCCGCGGCGCCGGATGGCAAGGGGCGCCAAAAAGCCAAAAGTGAAAAACAATTTGCAGCTCAAAATTAAATTCTTTTGGCACCTTTTGAAAGATGCGGAGGCAATGTTACTTGATCTGAGTTTTAAAAATAAACCTAGAGATTTTTTAAAAGCTAAATCCGATTGTTTGGAGAGGTTAAACTAGTCTTGAACCTAGTCCTAAGTGGAGGTACTTCCCCAGACAGCTTTGATGCCTCTCTTAAAAGTAGATCTTAAGAAGATTACTTTTTTATCTATTAGCACTTAGGTACTACTACAGGGACTAAATTCGACAATAATAGAGGAGAATAAAGAGATTCCACTAGCCATTTCAAGTAGGAGACTTGAACCACTTTTTAAAATATCGGGCGATCGTGTTAAGACCACCGGTAGTTCTCAGTCACAGTAGAATAATAAACGCACTAGACCTTTTTGTAACTGACGCATTTGACTTTTCAACATTATTGACGTAACAGTAAGTACCTTTGTGACATGTTAAGTGGCTTTGTGTCATGTTAATTTCGTTTGTGACATGTTTGAAAAACAATTTTAATTTTAGCAATGCCTACATTTTTCTTCAAAACAAATTCTGACGCAGATAAGTAGATCTTGAGAAGATTACTTTTTTTTTATCTATTAGCGCCTCCTACTACGGGGACTGAATTCAACAATAATAGAGAAGAATAACGAGATGCGACTAGCCAGCTCAGGAGACTTGAACCACCACCACCACTGGTTGTAAGACCACCGGGCCTCTCAGACACAGTAGAACAATAAATGCACTTAGACCTTTTTGTAACCACGCATAATTTTTCAAAATTAACGTTTAACACAAGCAGCAGTGAGAGACCCGCTAGACAGTACGTAAAAACGTGATCAGTCGTATCAAAGGACTAGCGACTAATTTGACTGCGAACTTTACTTTGAATCGTGTGCTACAGTGCTTCTACACTCACTTGCATTGTGTGAGACGATTTCGAATGGTTTTTAAAATTATAATATGTATAGTAGAGTAGTAGTATTATATTATATCGTTACGCCAGGTCCCTAGCGAGGTAGGTAGAGTGAACCGAGCGCCATAAGACGCGGTCCTTACATACTTCACTCGCTTCTCTAACATTCATAGCTCTTTTCATGCACGCTCGCCAGATCCTGTGGCTCCTGACATCACCTTCTAATAATAAGTACACGACCAATTTGGTCATGATATGCTAGTTTTGTTCTTTCTCGACACCTACATCCTCCCACTTTTGCATTGTATATATCTGTTTCGTCATTCTTTCTTCCTGCATTATTTCTACATGTCCAAACCAACGGAGCATGCCTTTTCTTATTTTAACACCGACACTCTCTTTCAGACCAACTCTTTCTCTCACGTCAACATTACGAACGCGGTCAGCAAGCGTTATAGCACAAATTTTACGCAATGCTCTCATCTCGACCGCAGTTATTCTACTTTCATGCTCTCTCTCCATCATTACATACCCAGCTATCACTTCCATAAGTTAGCGTTGGGATTAGCACCGCGTTGTGTACAGTATAATATGTATAATATTATATATCTATTGTGATGTGGGTCAAATTAAAACACGAAATCAATTGAATCACAACCATTCGTTCATTTCGTAGTTGCGTTTGTCGGGTGACAAATGTTTATTTTGTGCCTGAATGTAAAATATGCAAGTATTATTTTATTTTTCATGTGAATTATGGTTTTAAATAAAAGTAACCGGCCAAATCAGTCGGACTGTCCGACTCTGATTTGGCCGGTTACTTTGATTTGTACTAATATACTATTACTCTGATTTGTAAAAATAAACGTTATGAGTTTTTTTTTTATACAACGTCAGGAGTCATTCAAACATACGGCCCACCTGATGTAAAGCAGTTACCGTAGCCTAACACTCGTGATATAGTATGTATCACTCGCGCGATGTCTCCTCTGCTGCTTACACAGTAACTCCTTAGGAGCTTACTGGTGACCTCACTCGCACGCAGGAACACAACAACCCTTTAGGGAGTTGTTATTTGGCTGCGGTTTTCTGTAAGTGTGAGGTGCAGGTACTTCCCCAGGCGGACTGCTCTGATGCGCTCTACCTCTCTTTAAACATCCAGACCAATTGTCTTGTGTGGGAATCGAACCCACGAGCGTTAGTGTCAAAGTCACGTCATTCACGACTGAGCCACCAAGCTCGTCAATATCGTATCGTAGTCGTATAATTAGTAATAAGTCGGATTCGAACACTAAGGGTTCCGTGCATGTGTTTATAAAAAACCCCGAATGAAACACGTTTCTTGTAGAATCCCATTAATTTTTAACTTTTTATTATTTGTTGTTATTATTTATGGGTGTGTACAGTTAATATCCAAATAAATTTAATTGCGGAGAGAAATGAAAAATTTAAAGATTAACATTTGCTTTTTCAGTTTTGTATTTAACCTTTTAAACAATGCCTTTTTGAGTGCCATAACTAAGTCTTTAGAGAATTTTGAAATTTCATTAATTTTTCACTGGTCCAACTTATTTTCTTAACTCTCTATATACTGAAATCTGAAATCCAACCAGCAATTTTTTTTAAAATTAAAAAAAATCATCCCCTCTTTACGCGTAGGGGAGGTCCCCTATGATGATTTTTATCCGCTCCCACCACATGGGGAGTCGTTAGATAAGTTTTTTTAAAAACATCGAGGGTTTGGGAAGATAATTTTTCGATATAGTGATCCGTTTACGAAATATTTATATTAAGTGTAAATTTTAAAAATGTCTCAAGTTTCCCCCAAATCCAACTGTTGTATTTGGAAATGTAAAAAGTCATGGTATGGCATGGTAGGCACTCATATAGTGAATTTACAAGGAAAATTATCACGCCTAAGCAGGCTTTACAAGTTAAGGAATAATAGTCGACAAACCAACCATACGTCATGCCCGATGGTAAGAAGTTACCTCAGTCTGTGAACGCTTGCGCTTATCACACGTGTTCCCGACCCTGTGAAAACCTCTTCATGCCTTTTTGGAAGACCCTCAGCGCCGGTTCGAACCTCTAGAAGTAGTGGTAGTGCGACATTGTCTTTTGGCGCAATTTGGTCGACGCTTTCGCGTACCAAAAATGCGGAAAAAAAGATAACCAGCACAAAATCCCACGACTATTCTATTCTTCAACAAGTCACTCTGTCATTGGAAAAATATTATGATATGCAAAAAAAGTACGCTAATTGATGAATTGGTTCAAACCATACATCAAGCGATGAAAAGAACTTTGATTGATCACTTCAATAAAAAACAAATAACAACTCCCTGGAGATTTGTTATGTTCCTGTGTGTGAGTGAGGTCACCAGTGAGCTCCTAAGGAGTTGCTGCGGTAGCAGCAGAGGTGACATCGCGCGAGTGATACTTAATGTATTGCCGACGTTTACAGGCTACGGTAACCACATTACATCAGGTGGGCCGTATGCTTGTAAGCTCCCGACGCTGTATGAAAAAAAAGAAATGTGAATCTTCAAATTTTTCATTACTCAACAGAATCCTGAATCAAGATATTTGAAAGAGAATGAAAGAATCAAAGTTGTCTACACATCCCTCAAAGTTAGCAGTCTGAAGTGGAAATGAGCCTGCTTGAGAGAATGGTTTTTATTGTACCACTAGGGGGCAAACACGCATAAGCTACGGTTACTGTTTACAGAGAATAAACAATTAATGTAGCTTATACACCCTTATAACACCAGGGGTGCACTCTTGCATTGCCGACCCTAGAAAATAATGGTGTTCTATTGTTATGAAAGCTTTTTCAATAGGTAAGTAGCTAGACTATTTCAGGGGATTCGTATGTTACAGACATTCGAGCGGATGGATTAAAATACTAAAAATCTATAATACTAAAAAGTAGGACTGTATTTAACTAATTCTTTGTTTAACTTAAAAATGCCGTCGATTTCTAAACAGATCATATTCCTCCCAAAGGAATAAGTAGGTGCTATTGGGGGAAAATGTGTCAATGGGTCAGAGCGTAGAAAAGGTGCTCATAGTTATATGACTTTGACCTAAAAGATCATTGGCCTAGGGTTCGACCAATACATTGGGTATTGACGTTCGTGATGTTTAAAGACAAATTTCATAATAAAACTGAATTGGAAATAGGATCTCCTGACTGGGTTTAGAAAAAAAATGGCCCATACAAATGTTACTCATCTTGACCTGTCAATTCATCCTCCAGATTATTTAGGAAGGAATAATAACATAACCAGCCTCGCAAAAATTCAAACATCACATTCACATAGGTTACTTTGACGTTACTAGTTACTTTGACCTACAACATATTTTAGAAGTTGATAACTGCATTTTTAAAAAAAATCTCCCGGTTTTTATGTATTGTACATTATTTCAGGAATGATTGACAACCCTACTGACACATGTTATGGCTATCTTCAAACTCTACCTCTTGTACGTTATCACAAACACTTACAATTTATAATAAAAAGTCGGCTTTGAACTTCACACTAACAGACTCTTAAATTCGATGTATACTTATGTATTTATTCATAAAATAGATTGCGTAATAAATTAGCAACAGGGCTTTTTTCGGACGTCGTGCATCACTTGGAACTAAAAGCACACTAGCGGCACTGGATTATAGTCGCGACACAATCACATGTATTGCAAGAGTATCATGATGTAAATGTATAATTTTAGCAAACATTGATTTGTTTAATTATCTAATTACATGTTACTATCACAGTAAGTTCTTTGTAAACTAACGACGCTACACAATACGTAGTGTGTGCACTACGACGAGCGAATATTTCGGGCGCCGCCGGCGGACTGACTGTCATGCATGCATGACACGCCGCTTCGGCTTCGTGCTCTGTCGACGACCTCGTGCCTCGCTCTTCTCATCACATCGCTCGTTCCCTTTTCGTCGTGATACAGCAGATAAGACTAGGTACTACTACATGGTTCTGTGACACACTGTGACAGAGATTTAATTACGTTTTTATTTAAATAAATGTGTTAGAGATAATGTAGAATGTAAAAACAAACTTCCAGTCGGTGTATGAATGGTGCAGGGGCCAGGCTGACATGTAGTGTCCGTATTGACTAACTATGATTTCCATTTGTGATATCTTTCAGTTAATTCTATCGCACTTGACCTTCGGCAATCACTGTTTCTGTATACAAATTACAAACGTACGTTTCAGTATTAAATATTCTTTGCATACTCCGACCAAAGAACCCTTATCAGTTTCATACCTACTGTTATCAGACGCTGAAGTGCCGAATATATGAAATATCCGCAATAAATGGTATCTACTTAGTAAACATTTGAGCCCAAAATTGACTCAGGCCACGGTATAAGCATTTCTATCTATCCTACCTTACAAATTCTACTGGTTAAAGTAGCTACGATAATTATTTTTCGATTTCATAGATCGGACCGCAGTTTTGGTTAATTGTATCATTTCAGAACGACGCAGTTTAGACGGTTCTATTTGGCATTTTGGTCTGATATTTCCCACGGTATACTAGCGATCCTTAAAACTAATTTCGGTGAAGCCTAGTTTTACAATACAACCGATGGTAGATGTATGTATGTATGTATGGCATAAGATAGATTTTCGAAAATCTTATTTGACTGTGTAACACATGAATTACATAGACGCATGTTATTTTGTATCACGATACCTTGTCTGTGCCATCGCTGTCTTGTTTATACGTTAACATATTTCTAGATAGGATTATACTCCAGAAAATAAATATGTCACCACGGGGCAGCAAACTCAAATAGATGTAACGATAGCCACCCAATAGTTCGATGAACAAATTTAGTTATTTATAACTTCACGTCGTTTCGTCCTGCGATCGCTTCAAACGAAGCCTTACAAGCGTACTGGCTAAGGGCAATGGCTAGGTGATGTATAGTGAATAATAGTCTGACATAATCCCAACGGACGACCGTAAGGGTAGCCAATGAGTGTTCACCACCTCCCTCCCATCCGGTTCCGGAATGTGAATCCTCATAAAAATTACTAAGGTTTAATTTTAAGTAGTATTTCTTAGTGTTAGTTTACGTCGCTCACTAAAAAAATATACCTAAGGGGAGTCTAACGCAATAAAATAATACGGTATTTTTTCAAAAGGAAAATTCTAAATAAGACTTAAGTAATTGGATCATGAGTTAAACTTGTGGTATTCTGACAGGTAATTCGTAAAAACGTTAACCGCCAAATCTATGGAGAACACTACAATAATGAATGGTATGCGGAACTTCGAAACATTGATAGCAATTGTTAAGTGATAAATTACGAGTATTATCACTGTTCGGAAGTTCCAGGTAAATCCTTAACATATTTGGTGGAAGTTTGTTGTAGAGTCATAAGCTCGGTTAGATATCTGAAACAGTGGAATTTTCTCTGCGTAGCAACAAAAAATTTCTTCAAGCCCTGATTCTCCTCATAGATTACGGTAATGTATGTTATCCTAATCTCAAACAAGATCTGCTGAAATAAACTGAACAAATAATCCTAGTTATATGATAAAAAAAAATCTGTTTTCGGACCATTTCTTGTTACCTGACTAATCTTGAATGGAAAATTGGCATATTGGCAGCGTCGACAGTTGCGATTGCAATTATACTCCATTCTCTTCAATCCTCCCTCTTGCATACTTGAAATATAATTTTCAGTGACCATGACTCACATCGTGAAGATTTTTTTGAACGAAATAGAAGACTACGTTCTTCGTTCAATAATTTCTTATTTGCTCTTAACCTCACTTTCCATTCGGATTTCCTGATCAACTCGCTTCCAACAACACCGTTTACTACAAACTTTACAAATTTTGAAATGAGCTTCCAAAATATCTTACAATTTCTCACAGCAAATTGTCTTACTCTTTTCTTTCACAGCCACGTCAAATACACGCCACTCACGCGCAAACCTGTCTGACGTGTAAAGCCGATTACACCGCTGGAAATATAAATAAAATTGTGTTATTGCATTTTATCCACAATTTAATAGAAAATATTGCTTGTACAATATTGCAAATATTAATGGCTTCATCCATTTTAGTAACTAAACTTACGTAACCAGTTACAAGATAAGGTTTTTCTTTCGCTGTTTGGTAACTAGTTGTGAGAGAAGAAAAATCTTCCCTCGTAACTGGTAACGTAAGTTTAGTTACGTACTTCCGTAGAGAGTCGTAAATACACTCTGCTCTTCACCCTATTTTTTTTATACCATTAAGGTGGCAATCAAGTGTACGGGCTGCTTGATGGTAAGCAGTTACCTTAGCCTATGGACATTTGCAATATCAGGGGTGTCACTAATGCGTTGCCGACCCTGTAAAAACCTCTTCACGCCTTCCTTGAAGAACCCCATGCTGTAGTCCCTGAGGAAAACCTCGGCTGAGAGTACATGCCACAACTTGAGAGTTCTCAGAAGAAATCTTCGCTGGAACCACACAGTACGCAACCATTGTGGTTTCAGTGTGAGGTTGAACTACCCTCCGCCGGCGAGCGGTGCGGATGTAGAAAGAAGCTGTCGGCATCAAATCGAACAATTCTTCGGAACACAACCCGTTGTACAATAACGCATTGCAATACTGAAACGTGTAAAATAAAATTCGGCCAAATGAGAGTTCGAATTCGGCACGGCGGGTAACGTTGAGACGTGCAAAATAATATAAAAATGTATCTGTCGCCTTTTTTTTTGCTTAGGTACGTATACCCCTATCTTTGTGAGAAAAATGCAAAAACCACTGTCATTTCAAGTCGATGAAGGCGCGGAAAATGTTTTGCCAAGGCTTTCTTCGCAATACACCTAAAGGAAAAGATTTGATCCCACACATTCCATCCCCATTCGAAGCCACGCTAGCACATTTAGATTTCGCATACAATTTACTACTCAGTTTTCCTTCGGTAGCCCCATTCGCAAACTCGTCATGCATTCGCTAATAGTCCCAATTCGGTCCCGTTCCCAGATAGTCATGATGTCGAACGATCGAAATGAATCAGACTTATACATACATAGCTTTTTAATAATTAGCTATCAACAAGCACTTATGCTGTGTTGCTTGCCTATCTCACCTACAAATTAACAAAAACATAGACCATGACGTCTAATCTTAAATACTAAAGTTTTTTTTTCATTAAAAATACTTTAAATAGACTGGATGCTGCGGTTTCACATTTTAGTGCAGTCACTTATTATTGGTTCATATCAATCATGGCAAATGATTACAAACGTTCAGAAGGATATTTGTGATGTTGGACATAGTTTTGAAAAAAATATATTCCTTACCTATATTTACTTATGCGTGCGTATGTAATTTTTTTATGATCAGAAGCGATCTGCATATAGGACTCAGTGGGAACGGAACAGTCTGGAAATGACACCAATCGGGAATGGGACCATTAGACTGCGTGACGAGTTTGGTAATGGGATGATCTGCTACCAAACCGAACCTTCTGTACACCGGCACAATCACGGCCTTTACCCAGTCGCTTGGTATAAGGCCGGAACGCAAGCTTTAGTTAAATTATTTGCTTTGGACATTTCGGCAGATATCTTATAAAATCAAGCAGCTTTACATATTTTCATTCTCTTTATTGCACTCATTACTCATCCATGCTAATGTCATTTTCAGTTATGTTAATTTCTCATTAGCAACTTCTTTTCTACCTCGTTCAAATATACTTACAAAATACCGCTTTCATTCGTTTAATTTTTCTTAATTATTCGTAATTCATAAAGGAACTTAATTTATAAGTAACTTTAAAAATGCCACAACTGCCTCCACTGTGGCGGGTTTGACGATCACTTGTCGTGACCGGAAAATGCCCAGCAACAACAATTTTCAAACAATTTTTTGAAATTTGATCCACTTATTTTTTGAATATAGATGTAAAAGGCAATAATGGGTTTACAATTTTTAATTTCCAGAAAATAACATTTACGTCTCCTTCTTCGTGTCGGTCTTTCCACCACGAATTCTTCCTGTCCTGCGGGCGGCGATGAGACCAACCTTGCGACCAGCGGAGGTTCCTCTCTTGACAGTCGATGCCTTACCTGAACAAATGAAAATACATACATTTACTACATCATGTTCTTTCTAAATTCTTCATTATACACTGTCCATCTTCATTATACTTAATTATACACTGTCCATCTTATATTTTGACAGGTAATCATTTTAACGAGTCGGAAAGAGACAGGTATCTCTCAAATACGAGGGTCATTTGAAAAGTTCTTAGCCTAACATGGTTAAAGTCATTGGTTTTTTTTTATAACTACCCTCATTTTGTAGTTACATTATTTAGCAACAAGTATGCACAGTTTAGTTTATTCACAGTAACTCATTGTTCGTTTACACGTGATACCGTAAGTCAAGTCAGAGCTATTTTTGAAAATGGATAAAATTGAACATTGTGCAGTGATAAAATACCTGAATTTGAAAGGTTTAACTCCAAAAGCTATACATGAAGACATGTCTGCTACTTTGGGTGAGTCCGCTCCTTCGTATGCGACTGTTAAAAACTGGGTGGCACAGTTTAAACGTGGTTGTGAGAGCATTCAAGATGAGCCCCGTAGTGGCCGGCCAATAGCATGGGGCAGCGTTAATTTTAGCAAGTCATTTCATACCGACCGATATTCGCAACAACAATAGTCCTTCACTAATACACGAGTGACTTGATTGTCAGTCAGTCTGGTAGTGGGAGAATAAAAGTTAGAGCATATTGAAATTTTATGAAAAAATTATGCTAGGAGTAATTTTATACCATACCAAGATTTATAAGGTGATTCCTGAGGTTAGTTTTAACTAAAAAATAACCATCAGCTGGAGTGAAGAGAGGGGATTATATGTCAGTCACGTATATGAACCACATTAAAAATATTAAAGTATAAAGTCATTTTATACCTTATGAAATTTATACAGCTCTATTTTCATACTTTATAAATAATTAAAAATATAGTCAGCTGTTTTTATAAAGGTGGTAAAACCTGCCATTAAACTGCCAAATATAATAGAATCATATTAGTCTATAGCAGATCGCATGCAACCCTGTTTGGCAACAATTTTGACATCAAACCAGGGTGACAAGTTGCAGTGCAATACATGTGTTCCCTAATATCCCGCTAAAAACATCCCATGAGGGCTCTTTTGGGAAAGTACAAAAAAAAATTTTTGTATATTCCCAAAACTACCACCATAATCTCCCATTCGGGATAGCAATAACAAATTAATATTTTATTACGATTCCCATAACATCAAACAATTAATTTTGTACATTTAATCAAACTGTACAGTCTTTTAAATCAAGCATTGTTGCATGGTATATTTTGGGAATAGTGAATTAAATAAAATATTTTTTATTTGTTGGGATGTTTTAGCAGGGTATTATGGGAACAGAGGGTTGCGCGCCTTTGCATAGCAGATCACATGGCCTGCTAATCTAATAACAATCAGTGAGCTCATGCACCATAGAGCCCAGGGACATTTATCCCCGTCAGATCCCGCAGTTATCGTTATTCAGTATATATGTCGTAAGCGAGTGATATAATTATACCAGTCGGATCTCGCCGGGTTAAACACTATAGTTTCTTTACAATAGATTGGTGGCGGTAGAATTAAAAGTGTGACCGACGGCACTTGATTTTGTGGACTTCACTTCACTGAGACCAATTGATATCGATAATCTTTATGTTGTATAAGGTACTTACCAATATGTTGATGGTTACCACCACCGTGAGGATGCTCTACGGGGTTCATGGTAACACCTCGTACATATGGCCAGCAGTTGCGCTTCACCTTGTACTTGTGGTATGCACGACCTGCCTTGAGGATAGGCTTGTCGATACGGCCACCACCAGCGACAATACCTAAAATGAGATATTGAATCTATTTAATTACTGTTACTTTGTAAATATATTTATATAAAAAGAATATTTAACTTCAGAAAGAGCCTCTGTGTAATCATTAATTTTCAGAGTAGGTAAAGTTAAAGTCATCATTTTGGAAAGTTCAACTTTTTTTGACTAAATTATCAAGGACATTATATTGAAGAATATTATTAATTATGCAGATTTTGGCTGTAGATTATATTCTGGAAGCAATAATTTAATGAGAGTTTTGTAAAACTTGTATTAGTTTGGCCTAATCATTTAATGTAGAATCGAAATTTATAAATATAAAGTCTACTAACCAACCATGCCTCTGTTGCTTGATGGCAGAACTTTCTTGGCACCAGATGGCAATTTTACTCTGGTACGTTTAGCATCAGGGTTGTGGCCAATGATTGTTGCAAAGTTTCCAGAGGCACGAGCCAGTCGACCCCTATCTCCCATCTTCTCTTCTAGGTTACACACAATAGTACCCTCAGGCATTGCTCCAACAGGCATAACATTTCCTGCAAAACATTAATATGTAAAATAAATTCATACAACATATAAATTCGTGTATGTTTCCTTTTATCCTTTCAATTATCCTCCTATTTTTACTCTTTGCATCCCTTAGGAAACTTCGTAACAAGGTTTTCTCAAGAAGCTACACTATGGGTTGTTTAAAAAGGCCTGGGGAGTAGTGAAAAGTGGCTGGCTGTACACTTGTTTTGTCACCAAAATAATATCACATGAAACAGTGTCTAGGAGTATAATAAATTGCATGCACTCAGACAAAAAATGTAATGGTTACTTATCCATAATAACAAAGTGTGGCAAGAATTTAAAATAAATTAACTTGAACCCTACATAATAGGACCATTCAGAAATGTTAATGTATTCCCATTTCTGAATGTTCCTCAAAATTGAATGAAAAATAGTTATATGATGGAAGGGAACAATATAAATTATACACACCAACTTCAAGGGTTGCCTTCTTTCCACAGTACACAAACTGGCCAGTGTAGAGTCCTTCAGGAGCAATGAAAAGCTCCTTGCGTGTCTTGAACTTATATGGGTCACGGAAATGGACAACTGCTAATGGGGCACCTCGACCAGGGTCATGGATGATGTCCTATTAAACATATAAGTACTATGAAAAAGCACTGTTTGTCAGTTGCATGAATGTTTCATTGAAATACTACATAAAAACCATGTGCTATGTGCAAGTTGCATCTTGCTAAGCACTGATCTGAATCTTTTAGTTTTTAAAGTATGGAAATGCCAGTATGTATTGAGAATACTGGCACTCTGTCCTGGTAAACTTAATGAATGAGACCATACAAGTCCATTAGACTTAACATAACTTTTTGTCGAGTTCAGTAATAGACTGGAAAAAAAGTTTTGACGATGATACCAAAAAAATTTGATATTTTTCTCAAGAATATTAGTAATTTTCATATAACTTAATATTGGAGTATTGCTGATAGATGATGGGGCCAATTATTACCAACTGTTCCCAGAATGACAATGAGAATTTTGTTTCCTAGTTATTCTGTGGTGTCAATACTTTCCACCTGTCCACTTCTCTTCATGTCAGAGGGAATGATTGGTAAACATTTATTTCTGTTGTCTCTCAGAATATTTTATTAAAACAAACATATTTCTATTATCATCTTTGGACGAGCATTATAAGATATACTATATCACTGTGAGATGACAACTTTCTCTTCAATTGCCACTCTCCATATAATGTTGAATATATAAATTTAGCTCTATAAAATGTTATCAAAAAAATGAGTGATCTGCTGAAATAAAGTTATATTGATAACTTATATTTAAAATGTCATTGAGTATTTCAGTGTATACAATACTATATAAAGTCATAAAAATAAAAGTAATACTTTATACGAGAATTTAATTTAAGTGTTAATGCACATGTAAGTAAAGCGCAGGCCACATTGCCAGCTAGCGGAGCAAGCCGGGCGAGCATTGTTTCACCTTTTTTACATATTTTGTTCACCGTACCGTGAACTACAGAGCTAAGTTACATGAGCCATACAAATGGTGGAAACGAAATATCCAACGATGTCAGAGATTTTATTTGTTCACCTCGTTAGGGTAACTATGCTCTGAAGATTGCAGTGTGGACCGAAGTATGAAAAAAGAACCCACCCCACCCACATTTAACTCACCAAAGCTTCGCTTAGTTTGTATAGTTAACCTCGTTTCGCCTGCCAGCTTGCTCGCTAGCTAGCAATGTGACCTGCACTTAATAAGTTTGGTTTCATTATCACCTTCCTACAGTAAAAAAAATAGGCAGCTAGATGTAACAAAATCACACAATTTTACCAAGTAAGTTTATGACTTGCCACTAGTTTGCTTTCCACAAAATGCTCTCCATATAGCTGTAATTTCGAACCATGTGCTTATTTGTTCCGGTCTTGTGAAGTTAGTATGGTTGAAATATACCCAGTAGCAACTGTATAACAACTTCATTTATTACATTTTAAATATTGATGCTTGTTAAGCACTTCATTACTATCTATTTATCACTGATTGAGGATACTGTAAAATATTTTTATAACAAGAAGACAGTGAGAAATAACATATATCTAAAATGGAGGATTATGAAAAATGGAATGAAATTATCACTATACAATACACAATACTGAGCTGAAAGCAAACTTGATAGTGCTTCTGACATTGTCCTGAGAACTAATAAAAAAGTTCCTATCATCACCCCCGGGAACAGTGGCATGGGGGACAGCTGGAATTAAAGGCATGAGACATGTATATATTATTTTCATTTCGACCATAATAAATCCGACATAAGCCTGACAATCATTGTTACCTTTGTTTTATAAATTTACATTAAAAACTATTTATTTAAACACTGAACAATCAGTTACAGTACAGTATACATTAGGCTCCAATTCAAAGTCAGTTCTGTAATTAATATTGTAGTAGTGGGTGAAAAATAAAAACCTCTAGTGGAGTGGACCACAAAATTGGTTAAAATACACAAATCTGACAAGGATGTGTAGATTGCACATAATGGGCAACTTTCATTACTTTAATAGGCACATGTAATGTCCTAAATTGAATAAAGATAACATAAGCAGTGATATAACCGCGTATTTCAACGCTTTGTAAAACATCCTGAAACAACACGGGTGATTAAGATGATTAAAGTTATATGTAATGAAATTCAAAATATATACAAACCTTTACTACACCTTTGATATAACCATGACGTTCAGCATAATCCAAGGAGCGAAGTTTAGGAGCTCCTTTTCTTTTCTTTGTGTGTGATACGAAGACCGACCCGGCACCTTTACGTTGAGCACGAATCACACGACCCATGATAGAAATCCCTCACTGAAAGTTATTTCATCAACGTTTACAAAAAATACTAATATTTACCAAAAAATGTTTAGTACAGCGCGAAAATGTGATAATTTCTGAATAAAAATATTTTATATGCATTGTGATACAATTGGATACGTATAAAATAAAAATTTTACATACGCTTGAGGAGGGTGACAACTTTGAAAGGAGGAAACAAACAGGCATAAGGTGACACATGACACTAATGATGCAGTGTTACCAGCACCTACGTAGTAGTTCGATTCACTGTTATTAATACTTTAAATTTTGACTTTACCAGTCGCCAAATTTTAATATGGTATAGTGACTAATAAACTATAATAAAATGTTTACTTATAAAATCACGCTGTCTACAATTTACATCATTATATTCTAGCAATTAGTAGGATGTAATACTAAATTCAAATTAACATACATACGTACGTGCACACAAATAGGCAACTAAAAAGCGTCTAACGATTCTACAATTCATAATAATGATATCAAAGTATTAGATAACAACAGGCATAGGTTGTAAATTATAATAAGGTGATGACTTATTAAGCGTGCTGTACTGCAGTTAAGCTGGGATTTCGTGTTAATTTTGTTGCAAGGCAACTATTGCTACATTGCCAAAGGAGAAGTCAAAACTAGATATTTCCTACGCTTAGTAATTTTTATTTTACAAACTATTACTTTATAATTTGGTCGCATGGTTATGATTAAAAACCGGTAGAGGTGTACCGCGCTTATATAGCTTGTATATATTATAAATAATTAAGCTGTATATTCGACTAATATTTTATATAGTTGTGCACACGGAACCGAAATATCTTTTCCGTGTTTTTCCTCTGAGTTATGGAGGTCTGACAACAGTCGCTTATAAATGTTAAAATCCTTATCTTTGCCAAATTCATAGACTAAGGCAGTGAACCTCACCGATTCTGATGGATTACTTAGGAAATAGGATAACGCTAGGAAGAAAAGATTTATTAAAAAGTTGAGAGATCTTTATTTGCCATTAGGCCCTCGTATAATTATCAAATGCTAGCATAATTACGAAATTTTAAATTATTATTCGCAATAAGAATTTCTGTATTGGCGCAAGTTCTATTTAGAAAGGATAAAATTTTATACTGTCAGTTTTAAGCTAACTTAAGCTAAGGATTATTGCATGTGAACTAGTTTAGAATGGCAGTCAGAACATTATTTACCTCTACAATATTTTAATACATATGAATAGAGGTATCATCTAATGTTTAGCAAATAGTACTGCATCCAGGGGCGTAGCTACCGCCGTATTTGCCGTATCAATTATACGGGGCCCCCGGGCCACGGGGGCCCCCGAAGTGTGTAAGGAAAAAGAATAAAAACTTTCTAATTTATTTTATTTTACAAATGACAAAATTCTATAAAGCAATTCCTTTTTTTCCCGCCTTAAGCGTGCGTTCAAAAGTTGGCAACACTACATCGTTATGGCGGGCTGCGGGACTTCCCCGTTTTACTTACTTCATCTTCAACTCAGCGGGGAATCCCCGGGAATCCTTCATCGATATCGCGATGTACGTGTACGTTGTTGTACTTTGCATTGGATGTTAAACCACGGAGTGCAGTGCACTGTTTATTTACGCGCTTTATATAAATGTGCATTACATTGTAATTCAGTACAAACAATATTGTTCTTCTGGTTTAGCAGTATTAGTAGCGATTTGTAAAAGAAATGAGTGAATGGAAAAGAGATTATCCCAGCGGCGCTGAGAAAAGAAAAATTAAACAGAAAAGGGACGAGGTTATAAAAAAAGTGCCCAAAATTTCTTCATTTTTTCAGAGACAAGATACTGTGAGTGATTTAGATTGGAAAGGTAAGTACTACACTACTACCCAACCCATTTATTAGGGGCCCGTAGTGATAAACAAGGAAATCTTTTAATTTCGGTCTGTCCATCTGTCCGTCACAAAAAGTTGTCTACCCCCTCGATTTTCACAATTATACTGTTTTTAGGGTTCCGTGCCTTGATTAAAAAAAACAAAATTCTAACTTATCTATAGGATCGATTTGTTTTGTTGTTTGTCTATCAGTCCGTATCGTATCGTTAATTGCGTGTTGAGAACTTCAGATGTGCAGACTCGCTTTCGGGTTCTCGTTTTGTATGGCCACTACACTACGCGCTGCGTTTAAATAGCACGCAGGTGTATAGTAATGCACGGACGGGCTGCAGGTGATTTTGTATCTACTAATAGGTACGAGCACAATCCGCGTAGAGTCTGTGTGCGTCTGAACTGAACACTCTCTAACTGTGACCCTTAGTAACGTTATTTATTTATATATAACTCTTTTTAGTTTAGTATCAAAGCATTCGTATTTATTTTTTAACAATTACTCGTTTATTTTTAGATTCTTCTGAAGCATGTTCTACGTCACATATCCATCCGGAAATAGAAGAAAGCCAAGCACATACTTTATCGGATGTCCATCCAGAAATCGAGGAACCCCAAGTCAACGATTCTGATATATCTGCAGATAATGCAGATTGTAATATAATTTCATCAGATAGAGGAAATTTTGGTGACAATTTAACTGAATGCGAACGAAAAATAATTTTTAAATTGGGTCCATTTAAACCACAAGGACCATTTCCAAAAGTTTCAGAAAATAACCGACCTTTTTCGGCTTATTATTATTCATATTTAAATTCTGAAATTAAAAAAAAATATTCCAATAAAGAACTCATTGAATTATTGCTAGTAAAATTCAATAGTCTTGCATCCAGTTTTCTCGAGGTAATCACAGCATGCTTTTTATTCTTGACCCTTCCAGTTACAACCGCAACGGCAGAAAGAAGTTTTTCAAAATTAAAACTAATAAAAAATTACTTAAGAACTTCGATGGGACAAGAACGGCTGTCAGACATCTCACTATTGTCCATAGAGGCAGAAACTTTAGAAAAACTAAAATCATCATCAGCCATAAATGATTTAATAAATCAGTTTGCCGAAAAAAAGGCAAGGAGAGTGAATATTTAAAATTCGATTTTTATTTGTAAAATGGGTAAATTATGTGATAAATAAATATTTCTTCTCACAATATTTTTTTTCTTTTGTGAAAAATCTTTACCTCCATATAAGGGCCTCCAAAAAAATTTTTATACGGGGCCCCGACAAGGCACGCTACGCCACTGACTGCATCCGCCACTTTCTGCATAATTTAGGATAGATAGACCAACTATAAACCACAATAAAAATATGTATAGTTCTAAAATAGAACCTGATACATCGATATTAATATTAGTGTTTTTACTATACTGGGTTCCACCTTCAGATTCAACCCCAATTATTACAACAGTATGCCCTATGTTGTTTAAAAAAGGTGCAAAATTCGAATGTATATATAGTTGAAGCCCTACGGTTTGCACCCGTTTTCATTTCTGCACAACAAAAATAATATTGAAACCAAACTCCATTCAACAGTGGGCATTCTTCTTTACAATAATGTAAATTTGTCTATCTATCTATAACTTCACGCCAATACGGCTCTGAAGCCCCAGATTTACATGCACCCAGAGGACGGGAAGAAGAATGGTTGTACTTGATTGGGCCCCTGTACTATACCGCGGGCGGCCAGCGGAACAACCATTTCAACTGGTCTGCCTGGCCGACGACGGGTCAGCTTAGTCCTCCTGACAATGGATAGACAGAATCCACCACTATTCCGCAATAACGCATCAACAATCCCCCGAGCACTAGTTACACACTAGCTGATACCGAAACGCGATTTTCTTAGGTTCGCCACTCCATGGGTGTTTCGCCATGTGTACGGTGGTGGCCAACCGGCTTAGAAGCTGAAATCTCCGAAAATCTTTTAGTCGCCTCTTACGACACCCACGGGAAGATAGGACACGGTGTATTTTAGTATTCTTTCTCCGTCTCCGCACGGATAATCGGGTCAGGGGAGGACATTGGCTGATTTGATCAGAACGAAGAGCCGCCGCACCCGCCAAAACATTGCGTGCGAGGCCTTGTTTTCACCAACAAATTCGTCGTAATGCCGTTCTTTACATGGAGATGGAGGAGAGGGTGGAAGGGGTGAGTGAAAAGATAATAGAGGATAATTTCTCTAAAGCTTTTCATTGTGTCGATCATCAGACATTGTTACTCAAGCTGAACTATTATGTAGATAGGGTTAAAGCCCAGAACTTAATTGCATTTTATTTAAATAACAGGTCAGACAGTTGACATAAACAGGGTTAAATATAAAGGCAATAATCCTAATATCGCGGTGCCACAGGTTTCTATTTTGGGACCCTTTTTATTTTTAGTATATGTGAATGATCTGCCCTACGTGGTGCAGAAAAAGGCGTATGTTTACTGATACTGATATATAAAATTATGTACTGATGATACCTCTCTAATTTTTAATGTCACTCGCCGGTGTGAAAACATTGACAAGGTGAATGGTGTTATGTCTTCTATTTTAAACTGGTTCACATGTAATACTCTTTTGCTAAACTCGACTAAAAGCAAATGCATCAAATTTAGTCTTCCGAATGTGACTTCTCCCAATACAGAAGTGCTCATTGGGAATAATAATAATAATAATAATAAGAATAATAATAATAATAATAATAAATGTATCTAAAGTGTATAAATAAAATATAATAATAATAATAATAAAAGTTTATTTTCCAATTAAGTAACAACAAACATAAATACAAAAAAGTTTCTTACCTACTAAATTCCAGAACAAAGTGTGTACATAATGTTTATAGTTCGGTTACAGTACAGGTGAAACACAGCGTATAGGTATAGTGATTTGTAAGTAAACAATTATACCTATATAATTAACTTTTTCTTTAAATTAACTTATAATTAACGTTTCACTAACACAATATGTTAAGTTACCGAGAGGGTAAGTATTTGTTTAATAATGTTGTTTATAATTTGTCTAGCAAAAGAACACATTACTTATCTGACATTAAAACTGTTTTGTTTACAATAATTTGTGGATTCGACATTATACTACGTCTCGATACACACTCATTCTAAATCAAGACACACTATTTATTTTTAAAGTAGGTAATGTAATGTATTTGTTAATAGCAGTAATGACGGCTACCCTCCGCACTAGTAAAAAACTGTGTTGCGGCAGTGTAGTATTATCGTCCACAGTGACCAAAATATATTGAGACTTCGTTACAAAATAGTTACACGACATACTAGTTCAGTGAGAAGTGGTATTACATTACGGTAAGCACAGTATACGTAAAATACGCAGATTATACAGTGATACTAAACCCAAACATTTGAGCATTGTGACTATGCACAATATTAGATTAGATAAGATACTTTAATGTGTCAACTTATTATTAAATAATGTAATCATTAAATATGTATACTTATACTTATTTTTATTTAAAACATATTCGAATCATATTAATGGTATAAAATATGGAATATAAAAATTATATATTTTAAGTTATCCAAACGATGATTTTGCATATGCGCATATGTATAGACACAAACATACACATACAATACACATATATATTTATATATATACACATACATACACACACATATACATATATATATATATATATATATATATATATATATATATATATATATATATATATATATATATATATATATATATATATATATATATATATATATATATGTATATATATATATATATAGTGGAAGTACATAAACATTAAGATATCTATATTCCATAATAATAATAACCAAACTTAATGCAACCGGAATTATGATAATATTATATATGATATTATGTATGTATACGTAGATTAATTTTTAAATTTTATATTTGCGCCTTTAATAGTACTTCAGTCGATTCATAATCCAATGATAGTAGGTAATCCGTTATTAGTTTTTTGCAAGTGAAAAGAGTTTTGTTTTTGAGGGACTGAGCAAATGTTTTGCCAATTTTATTGTATAACCAAGGACCCAAGTATGAAAAACAGTTACGAGCAAACATGGTTCTGAAGTGTGGTACAAAATAGACAGTAGCGATACGTCGTTTTGAAATTACTTCCGGTGGCGTAACCTGATGTTGTCGGAGAATAAGCTGTCGTATAAATAATTGACGAATTGTCAACACTGAAAACTCTTCATATAATTTTCTACTTGGATAGTCATATTTTTTAAAGCTCAATACTTTAATTACCGCTCTTTGTGCTCGTTCTAGTTTGATTAGATGTGTCTTATTTGCACTACCGCAGGCTATAATACCATATGTCAATAAAGACTGACACAATGAAAAATACACTATCTTTACAGTACTAGAATCCTGTATATGTCTTACTTTCTTGAAGGTACACATTAGTTTTCTTATTCTGCTACTAAGAACTTCAATGTGACATTTCCAATTCAAATTTCGGTCCAAAGTTACGCCTAAGTATTTTATAGATGAAACAGATGCTAGTGTAAGACACTTACATGATGTATTGTTAGTACATATTTTTGTATGTGCTTTTATGTTAAAATGAGTGGGTTGCTTATTTTCATATATACTAAAAGTTAAATATTTCGTTTTTTGAAGGTTTAGTGTTAAAATGTTATTATCGAGCCAACTCAGAACAGTCTTCAGTCCATCTTCACTCTGTTTTTGAACCTCGTTCCACGAATGTGCATCGAATAATAGAACGGTATCATCAGCAAAAGATATTATTTTTGCATTTGTCAAAGTCGTTTGGCTGAGATCGTTGAGATATATTAGGAATAGGGTCGGTCCGAGCACCGATCCCTGTGGAACACCAAAATCGATGTTTACACGTTCACTGACCACACCATCAATGCTCACGGACTGAGTACGATTACTAAGGTAGGACTGAAAAAGTTGTAGAGGGATTCCACGCACTCCAGCGTCTTCTAATTTACGCAGTAATATGGGAGTAGAAACAGTGTCAAATGGTTTTGCTAGGTCCAAAAATATAGCTACACACTTATTTTTGATATCTAATTTCTGAGTAACATGTTGAACCAAATCTTCTATAGCATCAGACGTTGATATGGAATAATAAATTAGAATTCGTTAATAATACTGCGTTTCTTAGAATTACAGTAGACTCCAAATTACAATGGGGCCCCACATAAATAAATTTGCCGGTAAGCTCAGCTCTGCTGCATATGTAAAATGTATAATCATTTTACAAAGAAAATTTTTAAAAATCACATTAATAATTTTCTTTGTAAAAAGGGCTTATTATAGAACTGGTGAATATGTGATTGACAAAGATGTCTGGAAATAATTCAGCACAGACTATCATTCCTTAACAAACATAAACTTTAATTCTACCATTTGATATCGTTATTGTACCAATATGCTGATGTGAATTTATTGTAATATCAAATTGGCAATTTTAAAAGAGACCTATATTGGCAAGTTTGTTTCCACATTTCTTCTTCTCTAATGATCATTTCCGAAATATTCGCAGATTAAAAAAGAACAATAGTAATATTGAGAATTGAATAAGAGCCAATAAGATTATATTGAAAAAAATGTAAGACGTGTCTAAGTATCTACGAGGGTCCAATGCCAAATAAATAAGGTAAATTTGGAACATAATCGGTTACAATCACAGCAAGGGACCGGACATTTCTAAAAGTAATTCAAATTAATCTTTTATGATTGAATTACTTTTCGAAATGTCCGGTCCCCTGTTGTGATTGTAACCGATTATGTTCCAAGTTTACCCCATCAACGAGGTTAAAAGTTAGTTAGTTGCGTAGTGGCAATACTTATTGTGTATGGCATGTAGATTACAAAGTTATGTTTATTATATCTATCTCATACCCCTATACGCTGATGACACGTCTATCTATATACTCTGTCTACGTAAATTTGTATTATATGAACCTTGACTAACTACCAATTAACCGCAATGATCAGGACAAGTTGCCAATTATTATTTTATTTATATGGTCACGATTACAAAAAAACATTATCAAGACAAGTTGCAGATGTGGCCGTTATACGCGTATGCTCCAGAAATAGATTTTCTAGATTAAAGGATTTAAATAAATTTAATAATCAAATACTTGTTTGTGTTTCTAATATATATCAATTTTGAAATAATCGCAGACGATTGTCTATTTTGCGTTTGAAAACTTTTCTTAAAATATTCTCCATTACTTGCTCAAATAGTAAATAATCGCCACTAGGAGGAGGAGGAGACAAATAATTATATAATTTTCTAATTTAGCACATAATGTATCGATATTCCACTCAATAGACAGTCTAACAATATCCAAACGTTCTTTGGCTTTTTGGCAATTTTTTAACATAATCTTTGACCCACCTCTTACTGACTCTCTGATAGCATATATATAGGTATATAAAGCAACTGACTATTTTATAATTACTGATACTAAATGACATTACAATTTTTAACCAATGCTCAGTCAAACATAAAATATACATGTTGTATTTTTTCATAAACATTTTTATTATTATTTTTACGGCCAGAAAAGCCTTGAAAATTATAGTGTACAAGATTTAATTTTTAACCATCCTTTTGCCTATTTGAGTAGTTTAAATCTGCAGTCAAATCGATAAAATTAGTTTTAGTTTTTCGTTTAGAATGTAAACTATTAGGATTATTGACATTATAAGCCACTAAACTGGATATATTCTAGATTTATTTGAAAGGTATAATAAAGTAAAATCACTGATAAAATTATTAGTGTCAAAAAATACAAAACTGTCATTATGACAACATGTCAAGAGGTAAATGATATTATCTTACATCCATTGACTACGAAATAGTACGAAACTTTTGTTTAGGTATTTTTAGTATCAAATAAGAGCATCGTGAAACGAACTGTCAATGAAACCAATTAAATATAATAAACGTTCAAGTAAATATAAATTCGGGGTTCCCTGATTATATGGATATTTCAATGCCTATAATGGCATAAAAAAATATTTGCTACGTTGTTTTATTATTCAATATCGTTAATAAACAGATATGACAACAAAAGTTTACGTTTTGTTGGAGATACAGGCTGCTGTCTGGTTCGATTACTTACGTCTCGGTTGTCTGATGCCTCTATAAATAACGCCAAATAATTAATAACTAGTTATTGTGTTGACGGATATCATAATTATACTATTTCTAGAATAGCTATTTGGTAGCTATGAAATGCTACCAGTGCTCAATTGTATGTACCAATATAGATCGACAATATAATCAAGATTGATAGTGGAGTTTCTATTCTTTTACATTGGTATATTAAAATTATAAGTGGTATGTATGTTATGGTATAGTACAAAAGCACAGAATAAGTAATAGTACTACCTTTTTCTGCGTGCTGCAAAAGGGGATTGAAAGATAGCACCAAAAAAGTCAAGGTATCGATACTAACGTGACATGGCGACCTTATTAGCATTGGTAGAAATTAAGTATTCAATGACAACACTGTAGACCTTCAGGCGCCTTCAGGTCACGCTGTCAAAACTAGTTCGTGACGTTTATTTTAGTAAAGCTTTGTGCTTACTTACATTTATTAAAATATATATTTTTTAGTTCTTCCCGCGCTTTTGACAGGTGACATTGTTGTTATACTTGAAATTTTTACAAATCAGTAGAAAATTAGTTTTATGTGACAATTTCGATAGTATTTTGTAACATAAGTGCCAGTGCAATTATACAGTAATGAAAAACCTCAAATATAACACGTTTATGCACTTTTTGGAAGACGTGAATAAGTTCACCAAGAAAACCTTGTAAAAATTGCTATCGTTTACAGGTGGTATTTAAACTGGGTTGATTGGGTCTGGGTACCCTTCCCAAGTATTTTTTCAGCACAGTTCCTGAAGCTGGAACATAGAATTAAGATTTTCAAATGGTTCTAAACTGAAGACTTGGCTGTATGGGCTAGATCCCTGTGCCTTTCCCCTTGGGGATAAAAATAACAAAAAAAAATTTTTCTTTTAAGCTTAATTTTCCTATAGAAGCGTAGACAGAGTATATAGAAGAGAGCCAGCTACTGGCCATAGTCGTTTATATATAAGGTTAATTGCACTGAGTAGGTTGAGGGGGAAACCGACGACGGACTTCAAAAATATGAGCGGAAATATTCAAGTCTATACTTCGCCGCCGCGCCACTGTTTTCATGTCCAATTAATTTCGAAGGCGTTACGATCATACGCGGTCGGCAGTGCCAGGACACTTCTTGAATTATAGAGTCAATTACTTAGGTACTTAATGTAAATTGCTAACAATAATTATAGAGTCTGACATAGATAATGTCTTTAGGGTAACCTTATGTTTAGTAACGAAATATTAGAATACAGCACAGTACAACAAATATTATGTACGTGTGCACACAGCCTTAGGTCACGTTGCAGTGGGATGTAGTCACGTTGCGAGCGGCGTGGACCATTCTGACACTTTAGTAACTTTGCGTTACGTGCTGATTTTGTTGCTTCTTTTATAGAGACGTAATAAATTTATAAAATTTTTAGAAAATATTTCTATCCTACTAATATTTACTGCTACTATCTTTGTACCTGCAAAAATTTTATATGCTCAAAATTGTTTTAAAATATTTATTAGTTAATTAATTATGTCAAAATTGTGATAATTCTTTGGGTCCGAATCAATAATACATCCTTGGGTGCATTTTCGTCGACTAATCTGGGAGTCACTGGAAATGAATTGTGACGAAATGCGCCAATTTTAATTTGTGGAGCCCGATATGTACGGATAATTAATATTTTATAGGTATGTATATTACTGACCTATTACTATTTAGTACAAGTAGATGTTTGCTTATTTCCTTTGTACTAGTGGTTTTGTTAATTTTCCACATAAGAGATTTGCATTTTCTCCATACAAACGTATTCATGATTTTCCCTCCCATGGTCTAAAGCTGTGTTTTTTCCATATCAAATTTCATTTTTATCCGTGTTCAACATTCCTCTGCGCGTTGCATCCTTTCTGTGATTTTGAGCGTCGGAAAATGAGATTTTATTAATTTTATAATAACAGTCCGACCGATCTTACATACTTGCAGTTTTAGTTATAATAATATTATTACTAAAACAGCAACTTTGTAAAATCGGTCTAGTGATAGTCAGATTGGGCTCGTTCCTTGAAATGGTTTTGCGAATTCTAAAAAAGACATTGACAAAGAATTTTTTTTTTATCTTTAACCAGACCTGACTTGCAGCTAATTAAAGCCTCGACGACTTCATGCGCCAATGAACGTACTCGTATTATAGGTACTTTTTTTACTCAATGAAATTATTTGCATTTATTTGCATGCATGTATTTATGTAATTGTGTAGAATGTCATAATCGTGCACACAAGTAGGTACATAACTAACAAGAAAATTTACGGTAAATGAAATCCTATTGGAAGTATGAATGATATTAAGAAAAAACATTCAATTCCTGTTAATAAAAAATGTAAATTTTAATTACTTCTTTAGCTATAATTTTTTTCACTTTAAACACGGGCATATTTTAAGCATATGTAAAACATCATTATTCGAGCGTTAGTCCCGGTCGCGTCCCAAGCTCTCGATTCGGAGTCCGGGTACCGCTTTCCAACTTTTACTTCTCCACTTCGCGCGGTCTTCGGCAAGCATATGTAAACAAAATATAATAATATGTAAACAAATGCTTACCAAAATTTCCAGACATTTAACTAGAAGGGATAGGGAATAGGATTAAAGTTTTTACACGTAATCCTTAAAAGATCACTCGAATTTGTTTCGTCTCAATTTTTTTTATACAATGTCGGAAGGTATTCTGGCATACGGCCCACCTGATGTAAAGCGGTTACCGTACCTATGACCGCTTGTAATACATTAAGTATCACTCGCGCGATGCCTCCTCTGCTGCTCCTTAGGATCTTACTAGTGACCTCACTCACACGCAGGAACGCAACAACACTCTTAGGGAGTTGTTATTTGGCTGCGGTTTTCTGTGATCAGTAGGTACTTCCCCAGACGGGATGCTTTGATGCGTCCTACCTCTATTACTCTTAAAATCGGAAAGTGTTACGATATAAAAACGTATTTAAATCCGCCTTCACATTCATTTTAATATTAATCGTTTCAAAAGCACTTGTTTGATATGATGCCGACAGCTTCCTTTTACAATCAAATCACAGGAACCGCAATGGTTGCGTACTGTGCGGTCCTTTTTATATTACTAAGGTGGAGAACAAGAGTACGGCCTGCCTGATGGTAAGCAGTTACCATAGCCTATGGATATTTGCTACACCAGGTGCGTCACTCTTGTGTTGCCGACCCTCTAAAAATCTCTTCACGCCTTTCTTGAAGAACCCCATGCTGTAGTCCCTTGGGAAAACCTCAGTTGGGAGTTCATTCCGCAACTTGAGAATTCTCGGAAGAAAACTACTCTGGAACCGCACTATACGAGCCCACTGCGGTTCCAGCGTGTGAAGGTCCCCGCCGTCGCCGAGCTGTGCGTGTAAAATGAAGGTATTGGCATCATTTCGAACAACTCCTCAGAACACAACCCATTGTACAATCGGTAGAACACATAAAGGGAGGCGATATCTCTCCTCTCATCACTCAAGGGGTAAATACCGTGTAAGTTTTGGATCATCGACGATTCTCACAGCTCATCTTTATCAGATTAAACCACGGTCGCTTTTTAGCTCCCGCAGCAGCCACTGTAGTCGCACAGGATTCAATGTCCTCTGTTTTGAAACAAAGCCGCCTCCATGGGTACGATGCGTAAAATTCACGCAATCCATCCCAGAGTGCCATACGCGACGCCATCCGAAAGGTCAAGATGGATCACGTCTGCTGCAGGGCACTTGGGCCCGGATGAAGCAGTGGTCCGATGAGGCACGCGGCGCGTCTACTGTGATGTTATATTCATCCGGACGTGTACTCAGCAGAAGGTCCAGATAGAGAGCTTGCATGGTCTTCTATATATGGTATTCGCGTGAAAGAATGAACTAGATGAGAGAAACCATAAGCCAGAGCAAATTCATGAGCAAATCTCCCCGCGGAATTAACCGAGAGCCGAGCCATTCAGTATGATGGGCATTAAAAGTCTCCCAAAATAACTAAATCTGCGGAGAGATACTGCTCGATGACTTTGTCAGTCGCCCTTTGCAGGTGCTCGAATAAACGAGCCGTGTCCGTATCACCGCTATGAGACCTGTAAAGGCACACGTCGATCCGGGTGTGGCCGCCATGTCCCACGCGTACCCACAATAGCGACAGGTCTTCTAGGTTATGAAGACGGCGACAACAAATGCCCCCCTGAAAAAACATACATACCCCGGCGTGACGCACGAATGACTGCTCGAGTTTATAACCGAGATAATGTAAGTACGAAGTGTCGACCGGTGAGGATATTTGTGTCTTCGTAAGGAAAAGAAGGGTCGGCCGAGGGGTCTCCAGGTGGTGGTATACCGCATTGATGTTGGAGTGAAGTTCCCGGATGTTACAAAAATCCGCCTTTATTGTGGAAGAAGTAGCCGCTGTAACTTTACGTTTTCTAGCCATTGCAGAGAAGTTTTCTTCCGAGAACTCTCAAGTTATATAATGAACTCCCAGCCAAGGTTTTCCCAAGGAACTACAGCATGGGGTTCTTCAAGAATGGCGTGAAGAAGTTTTTACATGGTCGTCAACGCATGAACGACACCTCTGGTGTTGCAAATGTCCATAGGCTACGGCAGCTGATTACCATCAGGCAGGCCGTACGCTTATTTTCCAGCTTAATAATAATAATAGCTTTTATTCCCAATACATTTACGAGTAACAATAAAAATTTGGTAAGACTTAAATAATAGTAACATCAAAACGTATTTTACAAATAATAATAACAGTTGTACACATGCATTGCTTTACATTGACATTTAGTTATATTTATTGTTCCTTAATTTAAACTTATGCATTGATGATTACATTTAACTACTTTTATTAGTTATCGGGAGCCCAATTACAGACAAAAGCCTCCTCCAATTGTGACCATTTTTGTCTGTCCTTAGCCAGCCGCATCCACAACGGCCCCACCGTTTGGACAATGTCATCCCACCAGCGACGCTTAGGTCTTCTTGTGCTCTGAGGGTACCAATGTAATATTTCTTTGGTCAGAGTACTGAACCGATTTTGACGAATTTCACTTATTCACATAATACCGACAGACAGACCTTTTAAACGCTTGCACTCTGGAACTGCCATATTTGCCCTCACAATAAATATAACTCGGGGACAAACATTTTCATTTGTGGGAATCGGCTTAACTTACTTCATTGGAAGGTAGAACATATTTAGCGAAATAACCAGTAATACAAGGTAAATTTCCAAAATCAACGTGGGCGAAGCCGCGGGCAGAAGCGATCTAAATATTTGCAATTTATCTAAGGTTAAAATTTAAAATGGATCTCTTTAACAGTGTAACTACTAATAAGTAGTTCGTATGATTTATGTGCGATGCGATACGACAAACAAGTCTGTAATGAGCACTAAGAAATAATGATATCTTGCATAAAAACTGTAAGGAAGGTCATAGGAAGTAGTGATTTGATAACTAATTACCAGTAACAGTCTATTCATTCCGTAATCGGACGTAACCGACAAATTCAAATTTAATTTATTTGCCTGTACCTACATACAGTGGTTTACATAGATGGTGAGTTAAGTTACAAATTTGGTATAGTATGTTCACCTTATATATTCTAAAGGTGCGCAAATGTTTAAAAAAGTCAGCGAGAGATGTTAATCCTATAAATCTCAATGCTATAAATAATGTTCACAAATGTCAAATGTGTAAGTATAAAAAGCTAATTACATAAAGAAAGAGAAAAAAAGTTAAAATAAGCACATCTCTAATTCAATTCTGTGAAACTATTGAATACACCAATAAATTAAATATAACATATTCTTTGTGTCAACTATATAATAATAAATAATAATAATAAATATTGTCCGAAAAATTACACAGCGCCACCTAGCCCAAAGTAAGCGAAGCTTGTGTTATGGGTACTAGACAACTGATAAACATACGTAAATACATTTTTTTTGTAAATACATACTTATTATACATAGAAAATATCCAGACCAAGATAAACAGACATGTTCATGCACACAAATGTTTGCCTTGCGTGGGAATCGAACCCACGAGCGTTGGTGTCAAAGTCGCGTCATTCACGACTGAGCCACCGAGCTCATCAACTATCATTTATAATAAATAGCTTTATGACATTATGTCAATGTTTATTTATTGACATGTTATTCAAATTAAGACCAGCTAACATCCAAATTCTTTCAAATTATAAAAGCATTTCGTGATAAGCCACTTCTGAAGTTCAGTTTTGAATCGGTTGAATGTTATCTCTCTAATCCATTGTGGTATCTTATTGTATGTTCTTATAGTGCTAAATAAACAGTTTTGTTTGTAATAGACTAGTACGACACAGCGGCAGTCTTAATCTCAGAGGGTCTCGTTGAGTATAGACCATATACATAGACCAAACCCTAAAAAAGGCGACGCTAGAGAGCCCAGTGAATACCGCCCAATAGCACTATTATCGACTTTCTCAAAAATTTTCGAATCTGCAATGGCAAAGCAACTTTATTCCTTTTGTGAAAAATATATTTTTGATGATAAACAAAATGGCTTCAGAAGAGGAAAATCTACTATAACAGCTCTATTTAATTTTACACATCAAATACTTAATATAATCAACAATAAAAAGTATGCAATATCATTGTTGCTTGACCTTAGTAAAGCATATGATAGAGTAAATCATAGTATACTGTTAACAAAACTCTATGGCATTGGAATTCGAGGTAATGCGTACCAATGGTTAGAAAGCTATCTAAAAAACCGTAACCAGCTAGTTAACTTAGAATATTACGACATAAACAAGAACATTTTGACTAGATATAGCTCTCGAACTTTACAAACTAATAATTCAATACCACAAGGTAGCGTTTTAGGCTGCATACTGTTCCTAATTTATGTAAATGACCTGCCAAAAAACCTTGATATAGACAGCATTCTGTACGCCGATGACATAAGTATTGTTCTACCAAGTAGTAATAATAGTGAGGAAGTAATTCAACAAATAAATAACTGCCTCGAAATAGTAGAAACATGGTTGCAAGAACATAATTTGGAATTAAACATAGACAAAACAAATATAATACAATTCTACCCTTAACAGAAAGCACCATTATAAATAAAAGCCACCTATTACAATACGTATATAAAAATATTAAAAAAATTGCTCTCTCCTGGGGTTAGAAATCGACACCAATCTAAATTGGAAACAGCACATCGAAAAAATAACAGGAAGGTTATCCAAATTCGTATACGCGCTTTACGAACTGAAAAAGTGCACTGACCATACAACTGTCATCGCAGCATATTATGCTTACGCACATGCATGACTGTCATACGGAATAATACTCTGGGGAAACAGCACAGATGCGTCCCAATTATTTATACTGCAGAAACGGTACATAAGAATAATAGTAAATATAAATGAAATGGAAAGTTGTAGGCAAAGGCAACATTTTACCTCACTAAAAATATTAACTTAGACATCTATCTATCTCTTTCAGCTATGTAAATTTGTACGAGAAAATAAACATTTATATAAGCAAGCTAAGGTAGGTTATTCAGATTGACGTAACCCAAGACATAAAAATAAATTCACTCTTCCAAACACAAATATGGAGATAGTAAGGTCGGGTGCAAACTATATGTCCATTAAAGTCTATAATAAACTAATAAATAAACCCAATCACCTCAACGATATAGAAAAAGATGCTACATTTTTATCACAACTGAAATAATTTTTAATTTCTAAATGTATTTATAGTCTTCAGGAGTTTTTCTGAACTGAAAATGCAATAATATGACAAAAAAATTCATATTCTTAATGCTAATAATACAAGTTATTGAATTAATTATAATTATTTATTCAATTATATAGAAATATTGTAATTAAAAAGTTGAAGATATACTAACAATTGATTGATTAGACTTAATAATATAAATTAATAAAAAAAAAATAATTGTAAAGCATGTCTAAAAGCAATGAAATATTGTAGTGCCCCAACGGGGCTCATGCGTTGCGAACAAATTTTAATATTAAGAACTATGTATCCACATGAAATAATAAATTTTATAACTATGACTATATCTGTGCTTATCGCATATTTTGAAGACGAGCAGCACAGTCTTGCGGAGAGAGAGAACTTTTAAAATCATAAAAAATCATCGCTCTAAAATTTTTTCGACTCAATTCCATTTTCGTTGCGTACGTAGAACTTTGATGTGTGATAAAAAACAATTGACAAATGATTTCCCGCCAATTGTTTTTTTTATTACTAAGTAGGTTGCAACGTTTCAAAAAATATAACATTCGAAATTCAAATAGTTCCGATTAGCTAGAAGTGTAGTGTGCCCCATGTATATAATGACGTGATAGTTAAGATTTTCAAGCTTTTAAATAATGGTCTACAGGATTTTAAAGGATAGCGAAACAGCTGACCATTTAACAGATTATAATATTGAATCTGTCAAAATTTATATGAATCTCCTTACTCGCGGATATTGAATGAGATGCCCCAGAAATTAATGTAAAAAATGATGTGACTTAACTTTTATACGATGAATTTACTTGAAATCAACTAGTAAACGTCTCCATAGAAATTGCTCCATCAGATAGTCATTTTTGTGTATTTATGAATCAATGAGGAAATATTTTTTTCGATTAGGTACTTATTTGTTTATTAATTTACTTTTGGTAAAAGGACCTAATTTGTATGTGATATGTACCGTTTCTGTGTACGAATGCTTCTATATGCCTTGTGTGATCGTGCTTAGTAGCAGAACCGCAGAGAGAAATTCGTCACAAATTTCTCGTTTGATGTTCCAGCTCTCTTTGTACCATCGTTATGGCAGCATTATTGGAAATAATTACGGGGAGTTATAGGGACTACACGAGGCACGAATTTAAGTTCGCGTATTGTTTGATAATAGGACACGACTGCTAGCAGTCATAGTCGTTAAAGCCGATGGTGAAGATTAATCTTCCTCGTGACTTCTCCTAATTTTTTTACATTTTCTCGGTTGCATGTTGAGCTAGACAAATCATAAAAAAGGATTTTGTAGGTAATTTTATGGTCTTTAAGCTCATATACATTTTATATTTCTCAGAACCTCCATTTTATAAAGGTGAACGGTGAAAGGGGTGAAGGGCGGCACGGATTTCTTACTAATGCTAACTTTGACAAGCCAAATCTCGGAAAATTTTGAAGCTACAAAAACAAAAAAAAAAACCCACATTTTTTGTAAAAGAAAATGCAAACTTTTTGTACTCTAGCAATTTTTATGCACATGGCATATTTTCAGAGTTATTTTTGAAAATAGATATTTTTATATCAATAAACCGATTCAACTTTAAACATATTTTTTTTTTCAAAAATAAGCATTTTAAACTGGTAAAACTTTGGGATCATATTTGTAATGTTAAAGTTATTTATAAATTATCAGAAATTAATCTCAATGTGGGTAGTGATGAATAGTTTCATTGTTGATTATTTATTATCTTAAAAAAACTCGAAACTCATTTTATTTTCGCCATAGCTCCGTTAGTTTTCATGCTAGAGGCCTTTATAAAAACGCATTTTGAAGGTTTCTTTGTGTTCTTCAAAAATGATCTAAAGCATTTTCATCGTAAAATGTACCGTTTTTTCGCAATTCAATTTTGAAATCTTTAAATTTTGCGTTGAAAAAATAAGGCATATTTTGAGCCAATGAGCCATACCTTTGTTTGTATTGGGCCTAGATGAAAAAAACGAAATTCTTTGTTTATTTGTAAACTATAATTTTGATTCTTACAGTTTTTTTTTTGACAAAATCAATATTTTTTGAGTTATTTGTGAAAAACATAACAGAAAAACGTCGTTATTATAAAAATTGACGTTTTCAATTACTAATACCTCAAAAAGCATTAATTTTTCGAAAAAAAAATTATACAATATTTTTTGCTTAGAATTGATTCTTCTATCGATTACTATTTTTTGGGTGGTATTCACCCCTAACAAAAAAGCAAATATCGGCATAGGGTAGATTTTGCAGGTATTCCCTACCTACCTACTGTCAAAATTTCAGCAATATCCATCTTTCTTGAAAAAAATAAGGGCCAAAACTCTTCAGTCACTGGCCTATAATAATAATAAAAGCCTTTTATTTCTTGCAAAACAAAATAATACTTAAAAAATACTAATCTTAATCCTATTTTATCACGCAAAGTAAATTATAAAAAGAAATGATAAATAGTACAATATTTAAATATGGCCTATAGGTACTGTGCAATTCAAATATATCTACGTACGTACGTTTTTTTTGTAAATATATATTACTTAAAATTCATAGGAAACATTTAGAACAAAACACTGGTATGTTCGTGCCCCGCGAAACCCCTTTTAACTGTGAATATCCTCAACGGTGTACGTTGTATTCTATGATTGTATGCAAATGACACAATCTGCAGTGACCAAGCTGCTTTATAACCTATGTGGTCGTATATACCAGCTTTACCTGTTTTATTGATGCAGAAAATACGGTGCAGATGATGGCGTAACGATGTCAGCTGCCACGGAAACACTACCAGCGGCGCCAAGCGCGCACCCTGAAGTATCTGAAGTGATTTCCCGCACACCCGTAACTCCATGTCCTTCCGGGAAGCACACCGTGCACTGGTTCAGAAAAGGGTTACGCCTCCATGACAATCCCGCGCTAATGGAGGGGTTAAAAAGCGCGATTTCATTCCGATGTGTATTCATTATCGACCCTTGGTTTGCTAGCTCTTCTAACGTTGGGATTAACAAGTGGAGGTTTGTATTGCAATACATATAACATTTTCTATCATCTCGATTCCGTCATATCAATTTGGTTAATACCTAATTAAAGATATGAATCAGATTTTTTTTTTGTGCGTTAATTACAGATTCCTGTTACAATGTCTTGAGGATTTAGACAGTAGCCTGAGAAAGCTCAACTCTAGGTTATTTGTGGTCCGCGGTCAACCTGCAGATGCATTACCAAAATTATTTCGTGAATGGGGCACCACGGAGCTCACCTTTGAAGAAGACCCAGAACCCTACGGTCGTGTCCGCGATCACAATATTATGTCCAAATGTCGGGAAGTCGGCATTACAGTTGTATCAAGAGTTTCGCACACGCTTTATAAATTGGACAAGTAAGAAATTTTCTTTTTAATTTAATTTATATGCGTGAAAGTAGATGAAGATGAGGAAATTACGGATGCTATGAGAAATTACCTGTTTGGTTTTAATTACCGGTAGTTAATGGAGCAAATTCCGTAGAGTATTGAGGAATTGCTTAGACCTTTCAACCAAAGGAGGTGCCATACGCGTGATTCTATTAGTAAATTATTCTGCCATTTTTGACGGGGACGAGTTAACTCGAAACGATTACAACACGCGCAAAAACAATTTGTGTTGTCATGAACGCACAGCTGAAAAATGATCAATACTAGGTCATATTACGCACACAACTAAAATATTTACGACAGCATGCTAGAAAATTCACTATAATGTTATAAAAATAATAGATAGTGACAAATATCGATATTATATATATATATATATATATATCTTCACGCCAGGTCCCTTGCGGGGTAGGCAGAGAGAACCGAGCGCCATAAGACGCGGTCCTTACACACTTCACTCGCTTCTTTCACATTCATAGCTCTTTTCATGCACGCTCGCCGGTTCCTAAGGCTCCTGACATCACCTTCTGATAAAACACGACCAATTTGGTCATGGTAGGTTAGTCTTGGTCTTCCTCGGCTCCTACATCCTTCCACTTTCGCATTGTATATCTGTTTCGTCATTCTTTCATCTTGCATTCTTTCTACATGTCCGAACCAACGGAGCATGCCCTTTCTTATCTTAACACCGACACTCTCTTTCAGTCCAACTCTCTTTCGTACGTCATCATTTCGAACGCGGTCAGCAAGCGTTATGCCACAAATTTTTCGCAGTGCTCGCATCTCGACCGCATTTATTCTACTTTCATGCTCTCTCTGCCATACCCAGCTCTCACTTCCATAAGTTAGCGTTGGGATTAACACCGCGCTGTGTACAGCGAGCTGTGCCTTCTGGCTTAGATTTCGGCTGCCAAACAGTTTACCCAACGCTCCATTCACGCTATTCCCTGCACTCACTCGTCTCTCCACATCAGCGGTGTACCTTCCATCGCTTCTAAAAGCGCTTCCAAGATATACAAACTCATCCACTTGCTCCAACACTACATCATCAACCGTAATCCTAGTGTTCGTTCTGGTTGTCTCTCTCTATCGATATTATACTTTCAAAATATCAATATTTAGGCCGATAACGGTAGATGATAAAGATAAACTTACAAATTTTCTATACTTGCTATTGGACCCTCGAGAGCACTTAGACATTTTGTAAATAAAATCTCATTATGTATATACATTCTCATAGTTTGGAAAACTTTTGATTTACCAGCTTTTCAAAAAATTGACATTACAATAAATGTATGTCAATTAAGCTGTACAATCATTATATGATAATATTTATTTATTTAATGAACACCAACATAATAAACATTAATACTAAATATAAGGCTCCATGACATGTACGTTCTGCTTAATGCTATTATATTTATAGGTGAAGACTGCATACGTTTTTCAAACAACAAAAAATAATATAGCATTGAAATTAACAATTTAAAAAAGGCTGGTATAGCTTCGCAGAATGCGAAAACTAAGAAATCAGTGACTTTTTAAAGCTGCGAATGCCACTCACGAATAGATATCCGTAGTTTTGGATATGGTGTTAAATTCGCTAACGAACTGGTTCAAAGGTGCGTACGTCTTCGATCTGAGAGAGAAGCAATTTTGAAATAATTCAATCTATCTTCGTACTTAACAATATTCTTGCTCAGATTACATGAATATGCAAGATGCCACAAAAATCGTTTTTGAATACTTTCGAGCCTCTTTATGTATACGTCGTAAAATGGATTCCAGACCACACTGCAGTACTCCAAACCACTCCGGACAATCGCGTTGAATAAAAGGATTTTAGTTTTAGGCGATCTAAAATCCTTACAATTTCGGAGAACAAATCCAAGATTTTTAAAAGCTCTCGAACATATCGACTCAATATGAGTATTAAATCTTAGTTTGCTATCCATCCATATACCGAGGTCTTTTACAGTGCCGATAGTTTTTAAGATTTCATTCTTGATTTTGTATTTATAGTCAGTAATTTTTTTTTTTCTTGAGAAGTGCATATATAGGAAGCACTTGGAAACATTCAGATCCATCTTGTTCGATTGAAGATGAAAAAGTAGAACAAGTGAATGAATTTGTGTACTTAGATTCTATGTTTACGAGAGATGGAAAATTTGAGAGCGATATTGAAAGAAGAGTAAAAGCAGGAAGCCGTATCAATGGTGCGTTGTACTCCGTGGTAACAAGCGATAACATATCGAACAAAGCTCGCATTGCTATTATTCAGGGTGTATTATCACCAACATTGATGTACGGTAGTGAAACATGGGTATGCCAGAAGAAGCATTACAGCAGGGTGAACACCGTATGAGAGCGCTGAGGATTATGAGTAGAGAGAGAACGATACGAGAACTTTGTGGAATGAAAGTTGATGTAGTGACAAAAATTGAAAAAGGTATGCTGAGATGGTTTTGTCATTTAGAAAGAAGAAGAATGAATGACAAAAGAGTTACGAAAGAAGTGTATCAAGCAAGAGTGAATGGTGATGTCGGGAGGGGCCGCCCTAGACGCACACATATAGATCAAATTGGTGATGTGTTGAAAAAGGGCCAAATCAAAAGTACCCAAAACTGAAGAGCGTGCATGTAGAGGTTGATGAATGTGGAAGAAGCGAGAGCGGTATGTTTGGATCGGTGCACTTGGCGTTCTGTAGTCTCTGCCTACCCTAATGGGAGACAGGCGTGATGATATGTATGTATGTATGATAATAAAAATAATAAGATAAACAATAATTAATTATACCATGTATAGGATGTACATCCTCACATTTACTACACATGTATCTACCTGCATTACAGGAGTTGTTGTTATAGACATTTAACAGTTCAAGTCTATGGGAATAAAAAAGAAAAACCTTATTTTCAGTCCAAATTAATTTTACATTTTACTCACGTATGTAGTAGAGCAAAAACTAGGTCAAGTCAAGTGTTACATTTATATTTTTAGTGGTCTTATGCCGATTTATCATATGACATTAAATGTTTTATTTCCCTTATAGTAGTATACATAAGCTGAGACGAGACCATCGTCATATCCACATCACGTAGCTGTTTATTGGTAATTTCATTGATTCAGAAAGTGCGGTATTCTGTAATGTGGAGTCGGACTGTTTATTAAAAGAAATCTGCGTCTTACCTTTATAGTCTATAGTCACCTTTATATCCAGAACCAGTACTAGCCCAGTGGATAATGAATCGGCATATTGACCAACAGGTCCCCGGTTCGAATCCTGGCATGTGTATTTGCAATTATCACTTGCTCGGCGGTGAAGGAAAACATCGTGAGAGTTTCCTCACGATGTTTGTTCCAAAAAATTATATTTCGAATGACGTGACCTAACTTAAGTAAATTGCACTTTGACGGTCTGACGAAAGTCGCTCCATGTAAAAAATCATCATCAGCTTTAGGTCGCCGCGATGCCAATGGATTAGGAAACGGGATAACGGTAAGAAAAAGATGACCTACTTATTAAAAGAAATCTGGGTCCAACTGACTGAAGTTGATGGTAAGCCACTAACAACCGCTTGTGTTCGATCTCAAGGAATTATCTAAAACTGGGTTAAATTTGTGTTAAGAAATGAGTAGTCTTTATTATATTTCATATGATAAAACAAAAACACAAACAAAAGTGTTATACACGAAAAAGTGGTACTGTAACCAACCACTGAATAAATCAATATTTTTTTTATCGATATCGATATTTACCATTAAGCAATCACTACCGCATCCCTTTTCAAAATCATTTATATATATATATGTATTTATTCCCCTTTCACTTTTTAACAGACTTAAAAAAGGAAGAGATTATCAATGCCACAATTTTCTTGTATGTTACGCGATATCTTCGCCAATTGTGAACCGAATATGATGATTATTTTTTTATTGTATAGGGCATAACATATAGTTTTAACCAATTTTTCACGTGATGTCTTCTTCAATGGCGAAATGATTTTCATGATCATTTGTAATTTTCTTTTTTAAAAACTTAAAAAATAAAAATGTGCAACGCGCAAGCGATACTACCTGCATTACAAGCGTTTATAAGTTATATATCTCATTAAATATTACTCTTTATTAGACTTTGATACTGATTTATACTTAGTTTTGATTTTAGAGTTTGATATATTTGATAGAACAATACACGCTAAAAATGTAATCGAAAGTCACAATATTGTTCGATATATGCCTTTCTCGTGATAGATATATATAAATTGCAACTGAATCCGTTTGGATAAATTGATAATAATATTGACCTTTTTAGAATCATAGAAAGAAACGGAGGAAAGGCACCGTTAACTTATCATCAGTTTCAAGCTTTAATCGCCAGCATGCCGGCACCGCTTCCCGCAGAGTCTGCCATTACGCCGGCAATGTTAAACGGGGCCATAACGCCTGTCACGGAGGACCACGATGACCGATTTGGTGTTCCTACACTTGAAGAACTCGGTCGGTATGCTCCAGAAGCCAAAAATACCGTAAATTGTTGATGTAGAACAACTTATTATGTACTCATGTTTTTCAGGCTTTGACATAGAGGGGCTCAGGCCGCCTGTCTGGAAGGGCGGCGAAAGCGAAGCACTAGCAAGACTAGAAAGACATCTTGAGAGAAAAGCCTGGGTAGCATCGTTTGGGCGCCCGAAAATGACTCCTCAATCACTACTAGCCAGTGAAACTGGATTATCACCTTACTTGAGGTACCTACCTACTAAATTTTCATACTAACTTTCCATTACTTTTATTTTCCTTACAAGCCACTGACTAGTTAGTTATGTTTCATGAAATTACTTGTTGAATCATCTTGAAATTCGATGACATACTTATATTTATACAGAGCGTTGCGAGAATCACCAAGATTTTATACTCGTTCACAAAATAAGAATTTTGATTATGATTCATTCAATAACTTGAAAATTTGTCGATGACAAGTAAAATGTAAAATTATTATGCAACTATATAAATTAAAATTAAATTTGAACCCGTCAGCAACTCGTCAGTGCAAAAAAAACGGATATATGAGTAACGATACCTTCGTTACTCATATATCCGTTTTTTTGCAACATGGTTTATATAACGTTGTACTGTCGGCAAAAGCGGGTTCATAAAATCTGTGTCGTTATGCTCCAGAATGGCTCGAAGTTATTTTAAATTCTGCAGGCATCCTGTTAACCTTCTCTTCGATTGTTTTATCTTACCTATATCGAACGTCGCGCCTAAAAACGGTCACTACTTCTTGAAAATGTCCTATTTTTTAATAATAAAATAATAAAATTTCACTCGACGCTCCGTCGATAGTTGTTATAAATATGGTTTGAAGTACGCGTCTATGAGTATTTCCGGATGAAAACAATAATAATATAGGATTTTAGCTGACGTTGATTAAAATAAAAATCTTAATATATAAAATTCAAAGTCCTGACTGACTCATCAACGCCCAGCCCAAACCCTTGGACCTAGGAAGCTGAAATTTTGCACAGATATTGTCTTTATGACGTAGGCAAGGAATAAGACGGGATTTTTCGAAATTCCCACGGGAACGGGAATAATAAGGATTTATATTTTCGCTATAAAAGTTGCCCTATCTCCGTTATTATATTTATTAGAGACTTGAAATTTGGCATATAAATATGTGATTGCAATCACTAAAAACTGTTTTTAGGATTTTTCGAAATTCCCTCGGGAACAGGAATAAAAAGGATTTATTTATATTTTGTCGCTTTAAATTTACCCTATCTCCGTAACCATATGTATTAGAAACTTAAAATTTGGCATATAAGTAGGTGATTATGAAAACAAAAAACAATTTTCAGGATATTTCGAAATTCCCACAGGAACGGGAATAAAAAAAGATTTATTGGTATAAGCTCAAAAAATAGCCTTACCCCTTTACAATGGTTTTAGAATTTTGGTGTCTTTCAATCTGTATGTTATGGCATAACACAAAAACCACTGAATGGATTTCGATACAATTTTCACAATTTTGGTAGTTTGGGGGTCCATCTTAAAATCTAAGCCACGTATCATTTAATTTCGTTAAAAAAACAGAAGATATGGTGCATAGGGTGATTTATTCAGTAGTCTACGCGGACGAAGTCGCGGGCAAAAGCTAGTAAACTATAAAACTAAAAAGTACGTTTTTTCCTATTGAATGATGCAAAGCGTCTCTCGTTTTACAATTACTTTTGAGTTCATATCCGTATGATACACGAGACATTCCGATATTGATCAATTATGTTAATATTTGCATCATCTGTACAGAATGATAAAAGATATATGTAAAATAACAAATTGATACATCTCACTCTCACTCTTCACACGAACGAAACATATCTACAGACGCATCATTGATATGCCGGGAAAAAGGCGGACAATAGACCCTCAAATGTTTCTTCTTCTATTATTATTATGTTGCTGCCGCCATTCGACGCTCGTGATGATATAATGTATGCTTTACAAATTGTTTCGACTTAAAAGCTAAAAGTATGTCTCTAGATTTTATGTTCTTTCGTTTGGTATTATTTTAGATTCGGATGTCTATCGACAAGACTATTTTATTATCAGTTAACGGAACTGTACAAACGAGTGAAGCAGACGCGGCCACCGTTGTCTCTACATGGACAAATACTTTGGAGAGAATTTTTCTACTGTGCTGCAACTCGCAATCCTAATTTTGATCGCATGGAAGGAAACCCAATATGCGTCCAAATACCTTGGGAGAAAAATCAAGATGCTTTGGCCAAATGGGCGAATGTAAGTAAAAGTAGATGATGGATTCAGAAGTAACATGTCTACATTGAGTTTTTTTTATGATTTATGTATGTTTATAGGGACAAACAGGATTTCCATGGATAGACGCTATAATGATTCAACTGAGAGAAGAAGGGTGGATACACCATCTGGCGCGGCATGCCGTCGCTTGTTTCCTTACTCGAGGAGATCTATGGATCTCTTGGGAGGAAGGTATGAAAGTAAGTATAATACAAAAAAAAAATATAGACAATACTTAAAACAATACGTTCTCGAAAAGGTTTGGGAGAAATTATTTTTAAATGTATTACGCATACTATATATTATACGCATTTAAAAAAGAAAACTCTGAATTAGAAGTTATTCCGATACAGTAGAATCTGTAAATGTAAGTGATTGATGTAAAACTGGTAAGTCACAGGGACTTACCAGTTTTACAAATCACTTACATTTTGCAAATAAAAAAATAGATCATTTGTGTAATATTCTACAGAATAAAAAGTTAGAAAAAAATGAAAATATCGAGGTGCTATGCATTTGATCGAACAAAGTTCAGAGTAACGCGGCGATGCCGACGTCCAATTACTACAACCTGAAACACATACCTAGGACTATTAGAACTATGAACAATGATTTCGCCGAATATTATCAGGAAAGTTACATTAAAATACTATTTGAAGGAAACTTCTGACAAACGTATATACGCTGGCTGGTACCTATGTAATTATATACCTACATAATTAACATTCAATCAGACTGGGACACCTTGACAAAAAAAAAATGAGGAATTGTACATTCTATTTCTATTTAATGATCATGATGATACATGAATCTTCAGGATACGAATAATGCGTATATAATAAGACAAGACTTATTGCAGTGTACTCGTAGAATGTTTCCTTAGTTAGACTAATTATCAGAATTATTCTAAGGAATTTACCTATCGCTTAATTTTAATTAATAAATGTGAATTTATAGGTATTTGATGAACTGCTTCTGGACGCTGATTGGTCTGTCAACGCCGGCATGTGGATGTGGCTATCCTGTTCGTCGTTCTTTCAACAATTCTTTCATTGTTATTGCCCAGTCCGATTTGGCCGTAAAATTGACCCTAATGGCGATTTTATCAGGTTTGTATAAAGCATTAAAAATGTAATAGCATTGACAACAACTTCTCAATTTATGACTAAAATTTTGTAGCTTTCATGAGTTTTATACAAATAATATAACCTATTATAGGAGATATATACCAATTTTGAAGAACATGCCAACGCGATACATCCATGAACCATGGGTGGCGCCGGATACAGTGCAGCTCGCGGCGCGTTGCATCATCGGCCGAGATTACCCAATGCCCATGGTCGACCATGTTAAGGTCTCGCAAATCAACATAGAACGTATTAAACAAGTGTATTCGCAGCTTGCCAAATACAAACCGCAAGGTAGGTTTAAATAAAAATAAGAATAGTTTAAGACTTTACGAGGTGTTTTAAATAATCATTTTATTATTGTTGTTTATAGCGAACCTGAACACACAACAGTTACAAAGGCCGAACGTAACGCAATCATCACCTAGTCCCACATCGATAATAACCAGTATAAATCAGTCAAACTATTTATGCTGTCAAGCGCCAGAATCACAAAATGCAATGACTTACAAAAACACAGCCGTATTTCAACCGCCCAGCAAAAATCTACAGCGACCTGAGTCTAAACAACAATTCAAACAGGTTGTTATTGTACAACAAGATAAACCCTCAACAGTAAGTGCCAATTGTACCCCATCTCTAGATAACTACGCTATCAACGGTCAGCAGAATGTTACTTACAAAAAAGATCAATGGATTGATGCACTGCAACCTCCAAACAAACAGGAAAGCTATGATTTCAAAAATCTAGCTATAAATAATTACACGCAAGAGTATACCAACCAAGGAATTGATCACTGTGAACATATTAATATAAATAATAGTTACCAGCAATCAGTTAAAAATAGTAATTATGGTTTCGTTAAGCCCAAATTCTATTTATCAAAATTTGATAATCAAATACCACTAAACTCTCACAATGGTACCAAAACGTATGTTATCCCTAGCCGGAACTACACAGTAAGTGCCAGTGAAACTAAAGAGAAAATAGAGGTCAAGTCATGTTTGCCGACGTTGAATGATGGAACAACTTATACCGAAGACACGGAAAAGAAATCAACTCAAAGCGAACCCTCCAAGTATGAGACTACTCCAGATGACCATCAGAAATAAATATCTCATGCAGCCGCAGCCATTAGGTACCTCTGATAGAAGTCTAACAGTAGCACCTAGTAAATGTAGTAGTGACACTACTGTTTCTATCGATACGTGCAATTTTTTCAAGAGATTTTACAATAACTATAATAATAAAAACTTAAAGATATAAAACTGTCCAACTGGTTATGGTTTCTATACAAACATATAGGTAATAATTACTTTTTGATTATGCATATTATTGGGTTTACCGCACCCAATAATATGGATAATATCTTTAATTATCATATCCGTATGTTGTCGATATGTCTTGTCATATTCTAGGCTAATTGATAAACAGAGCCTTTAAAAATCATTAAACTATGCACCTCGAAAAATACACATTTTAACATCGATTATAACGCAAATTTGAAGGCCAATATAATTAAGCGTAACAACTGTCCCATAGGCATAGTTTATTTACTCGAAAACTCAAATTAAATTTTTATGAATAAATTGAGCAGGTACATTTTATAAGAATTTTTGCCAATGTACGGGTCAATATTCAGTTCATTTATGGTGAGAATTATTGTGCTTCTCCATTCCATTGCATGCGTGCGTAACCTAACAATACGTTAATAAATAACAACCGTATCAGGCGCCTCATACGGCGATTTCGTCCAAAGTAAAGCATGTGTCCTTATTAGGCGGTTATTATATCAGCATATTTTTTGCAATGCAAGTGCTCTTCATATGTCCAAATTACATAGTACTAAAAAAAACTATGCTGACACAAAATGGATTACGACGATTTAAATACTTTACGTTTTTTAAGGAATATGTTGTCGTCTGTTAAAGGTTTCAAATACAAATATATATTTTTTTGAAGCAATAAAAATTGTTTAGTTTTCGTCAACTAACTATAAACAAACGTCATGTATCATACACACAAAAACAGTCGATAAGAGACCCTCCTCTTTCTGAAGTCGGTTTAAATATTTGTGGAAAAACACATTTTTTGTAATTAAACAGTTTGGTGCATAATCAAACAAATATTAAATATAATTACCAATCACAGAACGGAGCGTCGATACGCACATAATAGATAACAAGCGTACGTATAACAAGATCACATATCACAATAAATAATATAACTCATATGTTGCTTAAATTGTCGTGTTGCTGTGGACCATACCTAGGATAATGTTTATATGATAGTACAATAGCGGCCTTAAACATACCTCAAGGATGTAGTCACATCCATTTCATTAGGTATTCGCCCAGGTCAAGGTAAATAAATAACTCGAGTTGCGATATATACCCCATCCAACTGTACAACCCTAAATAGTTTATTTTTGTTTATATTTAATGATAAATATAGCCTATACTTTTGAATATACCTCTACAAAAAAAAATATCTTCAAAATTGGTTCAGTCGTACGGACATTATTATTTTTTTACAAGTTTACGTAATAGATCTCATAAGAAATATGTTTTGTACAAAAGCAGAACTGCAATCGTATACCGGTATGTAGTTTATAAATACATGCCTCTAATTTTAGACCTTTTTAAGTTTTTTAGTAATTGTAATCTATTAAGGATATAAGGTAGCCTAAATATAAGTTACTCGTAAATATTTGACGAGCTCGGTGGCTCAGTCGTTAATGACACGATTCCCACACAAGGCAAACATTTGTGTGCATGAACATGTCTGTTTGTCTTGCCCTACCTCTCTTAAAACATTGTCTGGATGTTTGTTTTAAGAGAGGTATGGCGCATCAAAGCACCCCGTCTAGGGAAGTACCTCCACTTCACAGAAAACCGCAGCCAAATAACAACTCCCTAGAGGGTTGTTGTGTTCCTGCGTGTGTGTGAGGTCACCAGTAAGCTCCCAAGGAGTTGCTGTGTAAGCAGCAGAGAAGGCATCGCGCGAATGATACTTAATATATCGCAAGCGTTAATAGGCTACGGTACCCGCTTTACATCAGGTGGGCTGTATGCTAGTATGCCCCCCGACGTAGTATAAAAAAAAATAGACTTCAAGCTACGAGCGAAATTCCGTTTACACTGTTCTACCGTACGTTTCTTAAGTAGCCCGGACAAACAAACAGAGACAAAAAACCTACATTCGTGTTTGTGTTTTGATAATTTGAACTTAATATCTTTATTTTGAAATTTAATTTATTTTTATATTTACTTGGTGATCTGATAAGGTATTACAGTATAGAACTAACTGGAGTCCTGTTAGTTACTGTACTATTTAAGTGAATATTTGTTGAGGAAAATTAAAGATGGGATTAATATGATATTTATGAAGTTTTATTTACGATATAGATATACAATGAATGTTATATTTTTCCCCGACTACGTCTAATGTAAAATGTATATTTTTTATTTCATAATAAATCTGGTCTATACATAGCATGATGTTGTTGTACTACCTACTAGTTGCGAATGTTGTTAAAATTGTATGTGAAATATTTTACTGTTTCATTATTAACGTCATAATTCAGCAAAAAATTTAACATTTTTTTATATTTTATTGTGGTGTTTAGATGAAAAACCAGTTGAGAATGCGCAAGCTTGCATTGTCAGAGGAACGCCTGGCTCGTCAATTATATAACAATTCAAAATTGATTTTTTTTTAATTTGTCGGCCATTTTGACCATGTTCCTTAAGAGATAGGAACGGTGTTTCTGAACATTCCTATTCTACTTTTTTAGGCTGAATCCGAATCTGAAGTCAAAATTCGAATATTCGAAAAAAAACGCACACAGAGACAAATATATAGATTTCATATAGAAACGGTGTTCCTGAAAACTCCTACAATAATATCACAAAATTGGAGTCTTGTGCATAAGTTGCGGTGTGTAAGGTGCTAGATAATCGAGTCACGTGGGGCTCGGACTACCCAGCCTGCTCCGCAAGGGACTTGACATAACATTTTTGTATTACTTAATTTTCACTATGTCATAAAAGGAGAAAAAATTGGCTTACCAAAAATCTTTTGTAATATCATACTTAAATGCTTATTGGTGAATAAGATTGGACAAATGCGGGTCGTTGTAGGTCTGATGATCACTACATGAAAAAAGGGTTAATTGTGGAATAACCATACAAATTGGCTTAATAAAATTAACCATGTGTTGTGACGTTTGGTTCTCTCTGCCTACCCCGCAAGAGATCTGACGTGAATATTTAGACTTGTCAACGACACCACTGGATCCACACCACTACTGTGACGTCTATTACATTTTTTGTTTGGTAACGACACCATCATATTGTAATTCTGATACAAAAAATATTTATTTATTGTTGTTAAATATTTATCATTTATAAGATTATGACATGGCTCTTGTCGGCATAGAGGAGCAACCGAAATAGATGTATAAATAACTTAAAATATACTAAACAATATCTAGTAGTTTTTTTTTAATTATTGTTGATATTTTTGTAAAAAGAATACTATTATAATTTTTTTATCTCTGGGGAATTCGTCCAAATTCTGCATTTGCATCTTATATTTTACAGGTTACATTCCCGACAATACTACGAGTCATGTCAATCAAACCAACTCATATTTTACGAATTTCTTATCGCTATTAAATTGTAAACAATACAACGAAATTCATAATGATATGAATCGAATACTTGACTTGTTTATTACCAATTGCGATGACTGCATTTGCGAGCCGCCGCCCAACTCCCTGGTACCGGTGGATTGTTTGCACCCACCTTTCTGCGCTGATATTCATTTTGACTCCCATTACGATGCGTTGCGTAAATATTCAGGGGTAAGATATCGCTTTTTGGAAGGAAATTACACTAAAATAAATACCGAGATTGCTAAAATTGATTGGCATACTATACTGAAAAATATGTCTATAGACGATGCGATTACTGTTTTTTATGATAAAATTTACAATATTATCGAGGCACATATACCTCGGCGGTAAAGAATAAAAAGTTTCATGTTTGGCTCTATAGACCCCTCATTCATATATTTAAAAATAAGGAAAAGGCCTGTAAAAAATGGAAAAGGTATAACAATATTTCGGATTACGAAACATATTCGGTCTTGCGCGGACGATTCAAATCACTATGTTCCGAGTGCTTCAAATCTTACTTAGATTCTGTTGAAGATGGTATAAAAAAAGATGTTAAAGATTTTTGGTCATTCGTAGGCAGCCGTAAACAAAATAATGGAATTCCCAGCGAAATGAGTTACAAAAACACTAAAACCAGCGATCCAATTGAAATTTGTAATCTTTTTTCAAACTTTTTTAGTTCTGTTTACAAACAAAGTGATACTCAAAACTTAGACCTTGACTCAATTTCAGCAACATATCATAGCGGCGATTTCATTATATCTGACATCATCATATCTAGAGATATGATTGATAAGAACTTCAATCTTTGAATGTAACAAAGGGCCCAGACCCAGATGCAATACCTCCTTTTTTTCTCAAACATACTGCTGAAACTATCAGTATTCCTCTCCTTCTTATATAACCTTAGTTTACGAAGTGGTACTGTCTCTCAAGTGTGGAAAATTGCTAATTTGACTCCTGTTTATAAAAGTGGTTGCAAGTCTGATGTAACAAACTACCGTCCTATATCTCTACTTTCCACTATGTCTAAGGTACTCGAGCGATTAGTTCACGGTGCAATTTACGCTCCATTGCATAGTTCTATAATCTCTCAACAGCATGGATTTGTGAAAAAACGATCTACTGTAAACAATCTATTGCTTTACACAAACTACTTATTTGAAAACATGGACAAGAATATACAAACAGACTCTGTTTATACAGATTTTTGCAAGGCATTTGATAAAGTAGACCATGCAATACTTCTAAGAAAAATAGTGTATATAGCATTCGTGGCAATTTGCTGCGTTGGTTCAAATCTTATATAATTAATAGAACGCAAAGGGTCAGTCTGAATGGATTCACTTCTAATGACATATCAGTCTTCAGGGATAATTCAGGGCTCCATATTAGGTCCCCTGCTCTTTATCCTATTCATTAATGATATTGGTGATTGCTTTGTTAACTCTCATTTTCTTTTGTACGCAGATGACCTGAAAATCTATCGTGATATTAATTCTAACGATGACTGTTTAAAATTACAAGAAGATCTAAATCGATTATCAAATTATTGTACTGTGAACAAACTACAACTGGGTTTAACTAAGTGTAAATCAATAACATTTACAAAGAAAAATAACAAAATAAACTACACTTGTTTGCTCTGCAACACACCGTTAGAAAAAGTAACACTCATTAGAGATCTTGGCATACACTTAGACTCAAAACTCCATTTGGATGTTCACATTAACTGTATAGTAAATACAGCTTTCCAATTGTACGGTTTTGTGATGCGTATCTACATGTATACCTTTCAAGCGACCGAGCTCTTATTTACTGCTCCTTAAGTCTCTAAAAGACCTCAACTTAACTTAACGAGTACGCTGCTACGGTGTGGAGTCCTTACTACGCCAAATATACTGCTCAACTTGAAGCTGTACAGCGTAAATACATGCGTACTGTTAGCTACATGTGTTTCCGAATAAAGTTCTCTTATCGTGACCTAAGAAATTTTTCTCTCCCGTCACTTGAGACGAGACGATGGTTACTGGATATGACTACCTTGTATGACATTTGTCATAATAAATTTGATTGTAGCCCGTTAATCAACCAAATGTATCTCGCAATCCCAAGTAGTTCGCTACGTATTCGCGCTACTCACAACCGTGGTCTGTTTGCGCCAAAACCCTCTCGAACTAACGCTGGTGAACGAGCACCACTATATCGCATTATGAAATTGTATAATGCAAATTTTAGATATATTTCAACTGTCATCTAAAAAAATTCAGAGCATGCGTCGTTGAGAAGCTGACAGAAGGGGAACACTAATATGCCGCCTCAATAAAGAATCACATAAAATGATTTTGTGATTGAAAAGTTTAAGATTGTTTACTAGTATTTGAAGTGCTATTATTGTACTCGTATATATCTGTCTTTACAATTTGCACACTATGTATTACTTATTTTTATTTTTTATTTCAGTCGTATTCAATTCGAGTCCATTATCTGTTATATTTCATTTTGTTGTGGATAACGGTGTTGGTTGTGCATCTAATTTTTTTTTTCTATTGGTTAAAATAACTTTGACTAAGCATCAATGTACAATTGTTTGTTGTCCTGAATAAAAAAAAAAAAAAAAAAATGGTATCAATAAAAAGAAAATATAAATTACTAGCTTTTGCCCGCGACTTCGTCCGGATAAGTAGGTACTTATTTTGCAAATAATACACATACAAACTGCTGTGGTTTACTGTAAATAGCTTATATTTATACATTTTTATAAACTACGTTTTTTCATCCTTTGTAATACATAAAGATCTTGCGGGTTTGATGAACGCTCCAAAATAAGTATAACTTCAAAAAAATTGTAAACGACACAACCATGGTGTGGTTCGGTTTTGTCGTTGACAAGAAATGAACATAGTATCTATCTATCTATCTATAAGTTCACGCCAAATCCCTTACGGGGTAGGCAGAGAGAACAGAGCGCCGCGCGACTCGATCCTTACATACCTCACTCGCTTCTTTCACATTCATTGCTCTTTTCATGCACGCTCGCTCCCGGTTTCTAGGGCTCCTGACATCGCCTTCTGATAGAACACGACCAATTTGATCATGATAGGTCAGTCTTGGCCTTCCTCGGCTCCTATATCCTTCCACTTTTTGTTTCCAACTTCTGGTTTTAACACCGACACTCTCTTTCAGACCAACTCTGCTTCTAACCTCATCATTGCGGATACGGTCTGCAAGCGTTACACACAGATTTTGCGCAACGCTCGCATTTCAACCATATGAACATAGTAACTAACAAAAATAATATTTTATGATGGTTGACAACACAAGACACGATTGTGTACAATCCAGTGTGGATTTTGAAACTAAATTTTAATTAACATCAATGATACTAATATCACAAATAAATAAAATAGGAGTCTCTGAAATTCATTTTTGTGTTTGAAAGGGTTATAATTAGAAGAAAAATGGATTGACATCCATTTTTCTTCTAATTATAACCCTTTCGCACTAACGTATTGAATGCTAATGCGTTTTATATCTAAGATGTTATATTATATCAACTAAACTGCTGGATGGTTGTAATTCTGTAGTGAATTTTAGTAAAAACTGCTGATAACACCCTTGAGGGATGTTCCTGCGAATAAATATGGTCACTGGTAAGCGACTAAGGAGTTGAGGTGACAGCAGCAGCAGTGGCAACTTGCGAGCGATACTTTACGTATTGCAAGCGTTCATCGGCTACGGTACAAACTTTACATCAGATGATACACTTTATAGATTTTTACAATGATGTGCAATACAATAAACTTTATTGCACCAAAAGAAATACATATATATAAAAAAAATAACCAAGATAGACTAACGATTTAAACTAAGGGGGAAAAAACAAGAAAAAGTAGCTGATTACCTAGAGAAAGATAGTGAAGTTTGGCAAGATGTTTAAAAGCTAGAAGTGACTGAGCGTTTCGGATATCGAATGGCAAATCATTACATAGCCACTGCTCTGACCAAGAATGAATTAGAACAGAAATCAATGGTGTGGTATGATGTTATCAGACGGCGTAAAAGTGCACTACGCAGGGTACGACTCTGCGAAGCGCCGTGAAAACAAAACCTTCCTTTAAATAAGTTGGGTTGGTAGGGTCAAAGATGATAGAGTACAAAACTGTCACACAATCTCCACAGTTGAAGTTTATTACCTGAATTGATCAGACTGCGAAACTTGCAAATTGACACGCAAATAAAATGTCTGGCTACTAAAAAGTATAAATTAAACATAAAAGCAAAAAAAAAACGGAAGGGACATGACGTGAAGATATAGTATAGTATATTTTCTGTGATCTGTGGTAAGAACCTATATGCATTGTATGGATGTGTGTGTTGTGTACCTATATAATATCTTAAAACTATTTATAATAAGCCGTACTTGTAAACTTTTAATTGCATTGTTATTTCGTACACTATTCAAAAATTCACAGTAACATTTTCCCACACGCATTGTAATCATACCCTTCCCAGAAACAGACACTTTGTCATTTCATACTAGCGCTTACAAATTTTGCGGCAGTATAATTGTTATACATTGCTTAAATTGTATCACCAATGTGAGCCGTACGTATTGCAATAATCAAATTGATTGTAAATTATTATCTTTGGAGCTATATTTTTTAGTTTGTAGTAACTACATAGTTAGTTTGTAGTGCAGGTGCTTGTTTGAAATGTATCATATACCGCGGATACGGGGTGGAGACCTGGTGACCTGAAATACGGGCCTAGATTAGGCATCAGTCCTCCACAATGCTATGGTACTATATATTGATTTATACATGTGTTTGTTATGTAAATTGTGGAAGAAATAAATAAATTTATTATTATTTTAAACGTTTATATTATATTTTAAACGGTTATGTTTAAAATATAATATAAAAGTTTAAAATAATACACTATTTACTATTTTGGTACCCAACAATTATACCGATCAATTCGGGGTAAGTCCTGTTATTATAATAGTACAGTAGGGCAAGCACGAATCCTTTGCGAAAAAGTATTTGTATCGTCATCGTGTACAATTTGTATAAGAATTGAACAGGACAGGAACAGCGCCTCTATCGGACGTAAAAGTGACTAAATTTTGAAGCACAAGTACTTTCGTATCGAGTTCGTATCGTACGAGTAAGTTACGATTCGTAACATGACATATATGTGTTAAATTTGGGAGCACGAACTTTGTTTGGGTATCGAGAATCTCGAAGGCTGGTTATCGAAACTTACGAATATCACGTAAAAATTGTACTTGATCATTATTTTCAGTGTTTTTTGGTAGTATTTCGCTTGAAAACAATAGTAGACCAATATTTTACATAAAAATGCAAGTTACCTAGAGTTTAACGTAGTTTATTGTGGTATTTTATTATCTTACTACAAGACTTATTAAAAACCCGGATCATGAACAAAGATAAACCTATAATAATAATATAGAAAAATAAACCAATTTTTTTCAGTGATTAGTAGGATAAAATAAAAAATATTATATTAGTTTATATTTCATTCTACTAATACATCATTGAAAAACATATGTATTTGTACTAAAGTACCTACCGTTATTTGTATTGATTATAATACACAGAATTAAGTCACAGGGCTATCAAAGCAAATCAACAAAAATGCTAGGTCTGACAGAAACTGAATTTAAAAATAGTTTTGCCTTCAAAGATAACAACTAGCCCTTCACCAGTGCCACTAGCAGCCCTATTAATGTTCGCCTAATGCATTTCGTGTTGTTTTAAAGGAGCTCCAACCTTGACCCAATAAAACGAAATACATTAAAACAAAAACTGTTTGGATGATGTCCAAAATGCGACATTGTGATCACTACTGAAAATATTAAACCGGAGTTTTATAAATTCGTATATTCACTATGGCTTTGTTCCAAAAAGTGTGTGCTGCATCTGCACCTAGAAGTACCGTGACCATTAGTTGGTGTACCGCGAAAACTGTGTAAGTTTTCTTCTGACAAAAGATGCACACTTTTTTACGACGACGATCGACGAAGAAATTAGAGCGACGTTATCAACTATTTCTCCAAATTTTGATTGCCTATGCTCAGTTATGCTAGCCTACATTTCTCATTAAACATCTCTTCAAATTATGTATCTTTCCAAAATATGATTTTAGTAGTAAATAATACAAACAATCATTGCCTCGAAACACAATTCTTTTGTTGTCTATGAAAATGTATGGAATCTGAATGAAAACTTTTCGATTCCATTTCGAATAAGGCTTTCCGAGGCAATGTGAATATCCCCACTGGTTTTACGATTTGTCGTTCCCATTTACACGATACACTGAAAAAGTTCGAATTCGTGTCGCGGAGTAATTTGTCGCCTAGTGAATAACGACTTAACATTTTTGTCTGTTGAGCAAAACTGTTACACTTGATAATGTTGTGGACTAAATCATGATAGCTGCGTGCATTATGTCACTTCGTGGGTGCGACATTACTTTCATGTCCCAAATTTTTAATCTACCTTTATGATAATTTACATGCAATTTGAACTAACTTGCTTCGTTTGCTTCCGGCACCAATTAGTTCATGCCAACTATTAAAGTTTCAAGTTCATATAAATCTGTGATATTGAGTAGGAGGAATAATTATTCAAAATGAAAAAAAAATGTCAATTATTTCTGTTTTAATCAAATTAGCAAATATTACTACTCATTATAAACTATTATTCTATACTATATTTTACAATAACAATACACTAGCTACTATGTGTCACCTTTATTATCTAATGATGCTACAGTTTCCATATGCCGTTGAAGGGCTTTCTTTGCTTTTCTAGATTTTTCTATTTCTTTTTTAACTGGTGCTTGTTTGTCTTTGATGAGTTCATCTTTAACAGTTGTTAATATAGACTTCTGAAAAGAAAAATCAATAAACAAATGACTTTTATATTAACTCATTCAGCAGCCGAACTCCACAAGCTTTGGGATGTAAGTTGTCACTATCACTTTTTGAGTCAAAGCCAAACTGACCTACTCGTGGTACATCCTGCTAACTATGTACTAAAAGAAAAATAGAACACGGTTATATTTAATAAACAATCTGATGAAGACCCGTAACCGAAAGTAGAGTCCAAGTATTACAGTAGATATTAAAAATGTTAATGTGATGTAAGGAGCCTTAGAAACCGGCTAACATGCATGAGAAGAGCAATAAATGTTAAAGAAGCAAGTGAGGTATGTAAGGATCAAGAACAAGGGATTTGGCGTGAAGTTATATATACATACAATAAAAACATTCTTAGATTACAGTAACCCCTTTACATCAGACGGGTCATATAATAATATAATAAATAATAATAAAAATTCTTTATTTCACTAACAGACAGTTACTTACAGCTAGATGCCGAGGTCTCCTTTTAGACATATTAATACCTGTACCAGGAGACCCCGCTCCTCCGAACGTTAAATAATATAATGAAATACAATATTTGCGTGTGTGTGTATGTGGGTGTATGTGTGATTTGTGTTTAATTATATATTTTAATACATATATAGATATAATATGGTATGATATAATATAATATGTATAATGCTATGTAATTGTGTGTGTATATTATGCCTTGTAATTAATAATAGAAAATAATGTTAATAGATATTATCCATAAAGTAACAAATTCTCTGCTTCCTCATAGGTCAGTGTTTTGATCCATTTCGTTATTACATATATACATTCATGTTTGCTCTTTGTATAAATATTTAACTCTTTATTTATTTTATTATATAAGTGAGCTGACCGTTTGTTGAATTGATTGCTAGCAGTTAGTGTTCTATATATTACAACAGTTATTAAAATTTAAATTCAATTGATGAGCTCCTTGGTGAAATGGCTAGCAATGGCTACTTTAGCACCAAGGCTCGTAGGTTCGAATCACACACAAGGCTGCAAGTATTTCTATACAATTGTGTTCGTCTTGATCTGTGTGTTTTCTATGTATTACCAGTATATATTTACAAACAATAAGGTATTTACGTATTTATCTGTAGTAGTAACCAATGGAGAGTTTGGTTACCTACATAATTATTACAGTTTACTTACGGTTTCTGGAACATGAACATATCTAATATTACGAGCATGGACAAATAGATTTTCAAATGAAAATTCATTTCCTCGTGGGTCACAATACACAGCATTGGAAAATGTTATGTTCATAAATCTGTAACAAAACAGAAATTAAGTTACATTAATATAAACATTTTACCTTAAAATAAGTTTTTTACTACAATTGGAATTTGCATCAGTAGCAATTAGGTACACCTAATCATCAAACATTGCCAGAAAGGCTCTTAAACAATTTATGGAAAGTCTAAATTAACAGTAAACCACAAACAGTTTACACGCGTAGAAAAAAAAGGTGATTACATAACAAGATCATGTTTAGATCATATATTTGTGTGAGTTGTGAATAGTGATTGTCGAATCGGTAAGTCGGAGGAGCTGTGATAAACAATGCGCTCGCCGATCACTACATAACAGGCTGTGTACTCATAGATGATACACGTGTAGATCAGTCAACTCAGTATTTAACCATTTAAAAAATAAATAATGCAGCAGTCCGAAAGGAAATTAGTGGTATTGACTGGTCTTTGGCTATGACATTTGATAACCCTAGCGATATCTTAAATTTCATTGTAAAAAAGTTTGATCAAATCTATAAAAAATATACTTATAGCCGTGTATATCAGGGAAAGAGACAGTCATGCAAATAGATAAATAAAAGAGCAGTGAACATGTGTAATCAAAGAGATAAATTATTTGAAATTTGGAAAAAAGATGAAAGTAATTTTAAAAATAGATTATTATATAATAAATATCGAAATAAAACTAGTAAATATATAAATAAAATTAAAAATAATTTTATTAAAAAAAATATTATATCAAATTTCAAAAATCCTAAAAAGGTCTGGCAGATAATTAATATTTTAACTGGCAAAATTTCTAAATCCATTGATGAAATCATATTAAAATCGTTTAAAGTGAATGCATCTATTTTATGTAACAAATTTGCTAATGATTTTATAAATAATATTAAAGCCTTAATTCCTAATTGTACTAATAAATTAATGAAAGACAACAATCACATAAACATATCAAATTTGTCTATGAGAATAAAATACGTAACTAGTTCTACAATATCACAAATAATAAAAAAAATAAGTTCTAAAAAAAGCCCTGGTATTGACAGCATTAGAGCTGGTGATTTGCAGCATATTGACAACCAAATTTCGCCAGTTTTAGCTCATTTTATTAACAGAATCATTAAAACACGACAACATCCAGATGAGTTAAAGGCCTATTCTTAAAAAAGGCTGCACAACGGACACTAATAATTATAGACCAATTACTATATTATCGTGTAATAAATAAAATCAGAAAACAAAATTATTAACAGCAAGCAATTCGGTTTTCAAAACAAGAAAAACACTACAAAATTATTATCTCAGTTCACTAATGAGGTCAATAGTTACTTAAACCAAAACAAACATATTATTGCTGTATTTATTGATTTCAGCAAAGCCTTTGATTTACTGAATTACGACACATTATACAGCAAACTCCAGCATGCTGGTGTACGTGGTCCACTTCTGGAGTGGTTCAAGAATTATCATACTAATCAAAAAACCACAGTTAAGATAGGAGAGCAACTTAGTAACATGACTAACACTGAGCGGGGTACGGCCCAGGGTTCAAAAATCGGCCCAATAAAATACCTCATGTATGTCAATGATATGTGTAATATATTCCAGGGTGGTTCTGTTTACCAGTTTGCTGACGACACGTGTATGTTAGCTGCTAATGAAAGTATAACTGTAGTGGAACGGATAATGCATAATAATTTCAACTTATTATGCAAATGGGCACATGATGTAGGACTAGTTATTAATTCCCAAAAAACAAAAGTAATGCATATCCACTCGCCATATTTAAAAGTAACAAAATCACCAACCATTTTATCCCATTCTCATGGCTGTCTTCACCTTAGTAGCAGGAGCTGTACATGTAACTGTTTGCAGCAGGTTGAACAACATTCATATCTAGGGTTGTTAATAGATGATAAGTTTACCTGGAAACCACATATTGATAATGTTTGTAATAAAGTTAGAGCGGTTACGTAGAATGCTTTATCTAGCCCTTGCCGATTCGATAATCAACTATGGTATTAGTTGTTACAGACGCACCTTCAAAACACACTTGAATAAGGTTTATATATATACCGAACACTTTGAATGCCTACCGCCAAATATATTGAAGTTGGCGATAGATCATTCCAGGTCAAATCCATACGTGCCTTCATCCACACGAGAAACACTTAAAAAATACTTTTTAAATAAGCCATAAAGAGCCACCTTAATACATAAAAAAAAAACATTGTTTCGTGCCGAGCATGTGATCCCACCACGATTCCTTTAGCGGATAAACCATTGCGGGTTTTTGCTAATGGTCGAAATATAATTTTGTATGTATTGTTATTATTGTGTATAAATAAATAAAAAAAAAACTGCTGTTATATATGCATCAAATAAACCGAAGGACTTGTCATTTATTGATATTTTACTAGAAGTGGTGACAGTCTGCATATGGTTACCTTATGATTATGAGTTAAAAAAGAAATTTATTTTGACTGCAACTTTTTGTTACAATAAACGGATTTAATACATACTCTATAAGTCTACCTTTGGGAGTGCAAAGAATCACTATTGCAACTTTATAAAAGTGACTTTTGAATACATAAGAAATTAATTATGAATACAAATAATACAATATAACAACGGCATACATGTACAATAAATTTTTTTGGTAATGGGTAAACTGAAGATGTTACAGATTGTACGAATATGTGACTGCATATTCTAGGCCACAATTCTTAATTAATTGTAATATTTTTTTAATGAATTGAAAAGGTAAGTACAATAATAGAACCCTATTTAATAGCAATTATACTGTTATAGTGTTACCATTTCCATATAAATAGAGACAACTCTGTTCTATTTGACTTACATTAAACTAATATTAAAGTAGCTCAATTCTAGAAACAAGCAAATACTAAACTTAAAACAGTACTCACCCATCAACCATTGTAACACATCCACAAACATATGAGTCATTGCGGAGATCTACAGTTATATTCTGGCCCTGCAAAGCTTTTACTAAACACAATAAAGTGTTATGATATAAAAATCTTTCCTTTGCACTTCCAACAAACATCTGTTTGATTGTTACATTTTCTGCAGACATTTTTACTTATACTTCAATTAGATGCTTGTTCAAATAAATCTGTTTGTTCTTTAACAATTAGTAATCTTGAATCAGGTTTTGATTTCAGCTCTAATTCTGCTCTAGTAATTGTCCATTCGTTGTCAATTCTCTTGGCCCAAAAAAAAAACGTGGCTCGGTCTTTTGGGCCTGATACAGGTATTCTGAATCTAGCCGTATTGCCGTCAGAAAAATTGTTATCGCTATCACTTAATTTAAACCGTTTATCTTTAATAGGTTCACCAAGTAAATGAACCGCTCCTGCATGGGTTCTTAATTTTTTCAAAGCAATTTTATAATAATCGTAGTTTCTCACTCTGTCCACTATGCGATTTTGAAAATAAAAGCCAGTCGATGCCACTAGGAATCCACCCCAGCCAGCTATTTGCACCAGAGTTCTATTTGAAATTGTCATTTATTTGATGATTACCTACTGTGTCGGGTTATTTAAAGAGCGGTGGATAGATTTTGTAATAAGTATTACAAATTACAATCTATTGAGATATTTCGAAATGAAGCAAAGAAAAACCGTTTGATTTATAAAGAAGAGTAACCGGCCGGTAAAATAAGGTTATAAAAGAATTTAAAAATAAAATTGCTAGATTTTCTAGATGATAAAATAATAAAACTTTTTTTTTTTGGTTCTTTTTATCCCCGAGGGGAAAGGCAAAGGGATCTAGCCCATACAGCCAAGTCATCAGTTTAGAACCATTTGAAAATCTTAATTCTATGTTCCAGCTTCAGGAACTGTGCTGAAAAAATACTTGGGAAGGGTACCCAGACCCAGTCAACCCAATTTAAATACCACCCGTAAAACGATAGTGATTTTTACAAGGTCTTCTTGATGAACTTATTCACGTCTTCCAAAAAGTGCATAAACGTGTTATATTTGAGTTTTTTCATTACTGTATAATTTCACTAGCACTTATGTTACAAAATACTATCGAAATTGTCGCACAAAACTAATTTTATACTGAATTGTAAAAATTTCAAGTAAAACACCAATGTCACTCGTCAAAAGCGCGGGAAGAATCCAAAATAATAAAACTTAAAAGAAAAAATACAACTGTCAGATGAGTGTGCGCGAGTGTTGCTAGATCGAGTTAACAACATTTTCTCATATTCAAGTATAATTTACTGCCTAACCCTCTTTTTTCTGTCTACGCCAGAGACATGTTACTAAAGGACTCGCTATATGTACGCGTGATTCTGTTAGTAAATAATTCTGCCATTTTTGACGGGGGACGAGGTAACTACTATATAGAAACGAAAATAATGGTTGGATAGAAAATATTAATTATTATTATAATTCCATATAGAGAAAGAACTTAAAACAATGACCCTAAAACTAAAAACCTTAAAAAATATAATATAATAACTTAAGTATATTATTAAAAAGGAGTCCCTTTAGGCAAGGTTCCGAAGATGCTGGCAGCCTTTGAATAGCTAGACTAATTCATTGTCCGAGGTAGCTGCCAGCTCCTCGGTCTCCTGTGATGTCGACTAACCTTTTTGCTATTTCCTTAAAAAGCCTTATAGCGCTAGGACCCCACGGACCAAGGGTCTCGACACCGAATGGAACAAAATAATATTCGGAGCCTAGACCCCTGTATTTGTATGCTTTAGCTTTTTCAGCCGCTTCACGGGCCGCACCAGCTCTGTTGTTGGTTCCATGTAGATGAGAAGGGGCCAACGTGTCTGAACAGGTTGCATCCCATACCAGCACCCGGCCCATCTTCCATGGAATCAAACTCATACCATCCGGTCTCTTGCCATCGTCTCTTGCAATACCAGTCGGCTCAAGTAGACTTGGCACATTGACGGTAACAAGGGACCGGCGTATGATATCGTTAAGTGCGGCATGTCTCGAGAAGCGGCCTGCACTTTTTTGGCATGACAGTCCTAGCTTGTCGACATCACTGCCACAGGGACATTTATGAGGAACGCAGACCGGAACCCCAAGCCGTAGACAGGATGCGATTCGGAGCGTGTCAGGCTCAAGAAATGTTCCTGTATTTGACGAAGGGTACGCGTGAAGCCAGTAGCCGACCTCATGCGTACCAACGGCCAAAAGCCTAGCACGTGCCGAACCTGTACTACAGCTCAAAAGATTGTCAAAAGATAATTTGCAGTTTATGTCGCCCCAGCTCCTCTGTGAATTTGTAGAAACTGGAAAATTTTGTCATTTTTTTTTGTGACGCGGGGAAACCACCGCACCCCACACCACCGGTGAAGCCTGGGTGGCCTCCGGTGGTAGTGTGGGACTCCCCGTCGTCGGCTGCCCGACCGTATACCCACTAAACAACCCCGCGAATTGCAATCGGCCGCGTTGGTGTGGTGCCCCGGATCTGTCAGCAACAGGGCCCCACTGCGACTGGCCATTCTCTCAAAAGGGGCCGGACTTCTTCTCTCTAGGGGCCATCCCGGCAAATTGGGACGGCCCCTCCGGCGGCGGGACCACTATGGGGCTAGGTTCCCATACTGACCCCTAGTCCCACATATTAGGGAGGCGGCAATAGGTGCGCATAGCGCCTACGCCGATCGTCCTCCCTGTCCCGCTCCGAGGCCTCCTTCTGGGACATGACCGTCTCACAGAAGGAGGCCATCGCCTGCCAGGTACTGTCGCTCCCGAGCATGGAGCGGACCACGCACGGGAGCGAGAGGTCCGCGCTTCCAAGCGCGGACACCAGATCGTGGCGCTGCCGAGACCACCTGGGACACTGCTCCAGCGTGTGTTGGGCAGTGTCCTCGACCGCGCCACAATCGTGGCAGCCTGGCTGCTCCTCCCGCCTCGCGACTTGGTGCAGGTACTCACCGAAGCACCCGTGCCCGGTGAGCACCTGCACCATGCGGAAGGTGAGGGGTTTGCGCCTGCGGCGCATCCACGCCTCCAGGACCGGGCGCAGCGCACCTGCAACGCGGACTCCATACCGCGGCTGCTCCCCCCACCTCCGCATCATCTCTGAATGCCCTCGCTGGCGACACCGCCCCACCTCCTCCGACGTGGGGCGCTCGCCGAGGCTCCACGGAAAATTTTGACCTGGGCATGCAATTAAGAAAGCGTTTCTAGCTTCTTCCAAGCCAGCAATCTCAAAGTTTGAAGGGGATGCCCTTAAAATTTTACTTATGAGATTTGCTGAACTATGGACAGAAGATAGGAAGGCTGGTAAAGCGACACTGGAAATTTTGCGAATCCCTAAACCACCGTAACGGATGGGTAGGGATGCTTGGGACCAAGATTGCTCGTTCAGCTGCACATTAAGAATTGATTCTAAGCTAATTTTGATTAATTTATTTTTTTATTTTATTATTAAGGAAACAAACAGACTATTGCAAATGTGTTGGAAAATATTGGGCTATTAAAATGATATCTGGAGGGATTATTAGTACTGGGCTATTACAGAAGAGGGACGGACGCCTGCCACAACTATCATATCTGATGTTACTTCCGGCAGGCGGTGGCTTGCCACTCACTGGATGGACCCCCGAAATGCCAGAGAAATTCGGCCGGGGGCAACACCGGTGTGAGTGACTCAGGGGTGTCGAGAGGTGTGCTGCGCTTTCTCCGAAGTTACTCGCGGTGTTATGCCCTTTAACACTTCCACCCCTGGAGCATATCACCTGATAAAGCAATATGCTCTATCGACTCCTCTCTGGACGGAGATTTTATTATTATGTTTCTACTCACGGGTATTAATCCCGGTCATTTGATAGGCATGCGCGGGGATAAAGATCCAACGCGTAGAGGCCCCTTAGAAAAGATTGTATGTAATGTTGTACACCTGCCGTGATCCGCTCCAGGGGATATCAGTCGGTCAATATACCAATGAACAGGCCACGGCAGGTATTGGGACTATTGGAAATATGTCGGGAAAAAGTGGGCTATTAAAGTGAGATTTGGAGGTATTATTAGAACCGGGCTATTACAGAAGAGGGACGGACACCTGCCATAACTATCATATCTGACTGTTACTTTTGGCAGGCGGTGGCTCGCCACTCACTAGATGGAACCCCGAAATGCCAGAGTTATTATTATTATTATTATTATTATATTCTTTAAAGACATCACACCATGATTTTTCGCAGCGCTATCATAATCGTGAAAAAAGCCCGTGGATTTGTATTCTAATGCCTTCAAAAATTTGTTTTGTAGCTTTTGTAATCTAGAGACGTGTACTGTGTAATTAGGATTCCATATTACACTACCAAATTCTAATATGCTGCGAACATATGAAAAGTATAGAGTTTTGAGTGTAAAAGAGTTTTTGAATGGTTTGAAAAGCCGTAATATAAAACCTAGCCTTTTATAAGCTTTACCTATTATATTTTCTATGTGTAAGTTAAAATGTAACTTCGTATCCAAGCGGATTCCCAGGTCAAGAACAAATGAGATGCGTTCAACTGTCACCCCTGAGAATTTATAAGGAAAGATAATTGGATGGTGTTTCCTAGTAAAGGTGATTGTATGAAATTTGTCTATATTGAGGAAAAGCTGGGCACTATTACAATATTCCTGGAAGGTATCAAGGTCTGTCTGTAGTTGAACACAATCTTCATACGAGCTAACGACTCTGAATATCTTTGCATCGTCTGCATAACACAGATGACAAGAGTTCTTGAAACAATTACTGATGTCATTAATATACAAAGTAAATAAGAGGGCCCCGAGATGGGAACCTTGGGGTATACCAGAGGGGATATCCAGAAATCCTGATATGTAGCCCTTGATAGCAATAGCAACAGCTTGACTACGGTTCCGTATGTACGATTCAACCCAACGCAACAAATTGCCGTGAATACCAATACGTGATAATTTTTGGATAAGGATGGAATGGCTAATTTTGTCAAATGCTTTAGAAAAATCTGTGTATACAGCATCAAATTGATATCCAGCATCCATTGCATTCAGGATAAAATCAGTGTAAGCAACGAGATTGGTATTAACACTTCGTGCGCGGAAGAATCCGTGTTGGGCAGGAGATATATGACGGCTAACAACGTCTGTCAGTGTTTGTGTAACTAATTTCTCAAGAATCTTACCGAAGAAACATAATTTGGATATCGGCCTATAATTTTTTACATCCTGTTTATCCCCACTCTTATATATTGGTGTGACTAGAGCCTTTTTCAAGATAGTAGGGAAACAACCTTCAGATATTGATTTTAGAAATAATAATAATAATAATAATTCTTTATTGTACAAATTTGTTTTACAATGTAATGTGCAGGTGCCTCCAGTTAAGTATAACAATACCTGTAGGAGGAGGCGCCGCTCTTCACTGATTAACATTTAAGTATAAAGAATTAGAGAAAAACAAAAATACATGGGTGTTATTCATTGTGGAAGGAATCACACAATCAAATGTACAAATAACAGATTTCATCTATACATAGTGTTAATAGAAGGAAAAAAGAAAAGGGATACAAAATATTGCAAGTTCAATAGTTTACTCGTGTATGTCTGTGTGTTTGAGAGTGTGTACGCGCATGCGAGTGGTGGTACTTGTTGGTGAATGAGGTGTTTATGTAATATTAAGACTGGATATGAAAATGTAGTACGAGTCTGTGTTTAGGAATTCGGAGTGTTTATATTAAATAATATGATCAACATTATTACAGGGAATATATTTTCCCTGCAAAATAGATTCCGTCTCATCATAGCACTTTGTCTGCAACCATGCGTTTACTGTTAATTTAGCTTTGTGTGTTGTCATAGGATAAATATTGGTGTGTTTATTGACCTCGTTATACAAGTATGCAGACTGGCAGGAGAATTGCCTTCTAAAAAATGTAGTTCTGAAGCTTCTAACCTGTGCTATTACGTAATTTCTTCTTCCGCTCAATTTTTGAGGATCGTATTTCAGGTTTTTATGAAGCTTTATGACAGACTGTAGAATATATAGTTTTCTCACGGAAAGAAGATTACACAATTTATAAAGCCTTACAGTAGAAAATGTGTAATGTTTAAAGTGCATAACTTTCAAAAGTGATCGTTGAGCCCTCTCCAACTCTAAACATTTAGTTTTATTAGCTCCGCCCCAAATTGGGATGCAATAAATTAATATGGATTGAGCTAGTGATACGTATATTTGTTTTAAAAGAGTTTTTGATGCGACATGCCTAAGCTGTTTGAATGTCCAAATAAGTTTTCGAATCCTGCCCATAACCAGTTCTATGTGAGCATGCCAGGAGAGACGCTGGTCGATAACAATGCCCAAATATTTAGTATAGCTTACTCTCGAAATAGGAATACAATTACAGTTGGTATTTTTATAGTCAGGTGTACAACAACAAATTTTAATCCCAGATTCATTTCCTGGTTGAGTTCTTGTATAATTTGTAAACGTTATATAGTTTGTTTTTGAGGTGTTCAAAGTTAATAGATTTGAGTTTAACCAGGTGGATATAGTTGCGAGTCCTTTCTCTGCCTGAGTACGCACAGTGTCCCAAGACGGACCAAAGAAGACAACCGCTGTGTCGTCCGCGTAAGAAAATACCTTGCCATTAGTGAGTTCCATGTTACATAGGCTGTTAATGTAAATTAGAAAGAGTGTAGGGCCAAGCACGCTTCCCTGAGGAACCCCATAGGTTATGCTGGTCTCTTCACTAATATGGTTTCCCACGCGGACACACTGCATCCTGTTTCGTAAATAGTCCTCGAATAATCTAAGTGGTGTGCCTCTGATTCCAATGGCTTCAAGCCTGCGTAAAAGAATGGCAACAGAAACAGTGTCAAAGGCTTTTCTTATGTCTAAGAAAATTGCTGTGCATTTATTTCCTTTATCCACTTCATCAACTATAAGCGAGGATAATGCTGTAGCTGCATCTTCTGTTGATAGACCTTGTTTGAAGCCGTATTGAGATTTAGATATTATGTTAAACTTTACTAAGTATGAATTCAAACGGTTATTTAATATTTTTTCAAGAATTTTTGATATGACAGGGAGGACAGAGATTGGTCTATAATTTGACACGTCGCCTCTGTCGCCACTCTTAAACACAGGCGTAATTATAGCTCTTTTTAGAGCGGCAGGAAAAATACCAGATTGAAAGCAGAGGTTGACCAAATGTGTGATGATGGGTACAACTACTCCATGAGCCATTTTAAGAAATAGAGTAGGGACATTATCCCAGCCCGGAGCGCTATCAGACTTAAGCTGCATAAGGGTAGCATATACCTCATTAGGGTCAGTGTCACTGAGTACAAAAGATGTAAGTTGAGTACCGTCAGTAGGGTCCGTGACATGTGGCTGTTGGTAAAATGAGGCAGGTTTGATATTTTCTGCTAGACTTTTACCAATGTTAGCAAAGTAGTTGTTGGCAAAGTTAAGTGAAATTTTTGGGAGAGCTTTAATATGTAATAAGTCTGAATTTTGGTTTGTTTTATTGCGGTAGGTAATATTATTTATAGTTTTCCATAGATTTTTAGAATTACTTTTATTTTTATCTAATTGTTCTCTTTCATAGTTTCTTTTTAGATTTTTTAAAAGGCTATTGCAAAAATTGCGGTAGCGTCTAAACGTAATTTTTAGAATTTCATTTTCAGGATTATTATGTAGTTTTTGTTGCATACTGTTTCTATTTCTAATACATTTTAAAATGCCAGGGGTAATCCATGGTTTAATAATGCGTTTATTGCATGGAACTATTTTAGTAATCGTGTTATCCAGTAAACATTGTCTTAACTTATTAATTAAATGATTAGTTAACAGTATAGGATCATTATATAATATTAAATCGTGGACGTCACTATTTTGCAAATCAAATAATGCACTTTCGAAGTCAGTTATTGTTTTAGTTTTAAAGTTATCGCGAATTTGTGTTACATTAGATAATTTTAAGAAAATGGTTTTATGATCTGTGATAGATGTATTTAATACATAGATGGAGGCAGAGGTTCTATTGTAATCTAATTTTAAGATAAAGTGGTCCAAGCAACTAATGTTTCTAGTCGGCAGTGTATGCCCGGGAAGCAAACCGTGTGTTGCAAGCATGTTGAGATAGTTGCATTTGTTTGCACGCTGATAATGATTTTCAAGAATATCATTTGTAATGTTAATATTAATATCACCAGTAATTACAATATTTTTACAAGTTTTAATATTCTCTAAGTGTACATTTAATGAGGTTATAAAATTATCAGCATTGTTATTAGAAGGAGAGCGGTATATACCAAGTATTGTAGAATGTGGGGTGATTATTTGTAAACAAGATGCTTGTGCCAAACTAATTTCTTTTACCTCAAAATTATGGGAGCTTTTTATGTAGGCAACCACGCCATCACATTGGTTAATATGATTAATGGTTTTATAAGATTTATAATTGGGTACTATAGGTAACGGTTTATTGTCATTGAGTCTGCACTCACTAAAAACAATTATGTCAACATCATACCCAATAACATTAACCAAAGACAACTGAAAATCATCAATGTTACCGTAAATGCTACGAATATTTTGGGATATGATCGTGAAGTCAGAACTATGTACATTTTGTATGTGCTTTGGAAGATCATGCGGTTCGACGCAGAGAGACCTAGCAATTACAAAATCGTCCAATATTTGGCTAGTTGTCCTGTGATTATCCATTTAGGTACAGCGTGATAAAATTAATGGGGTAACAGCTTGTACATAGAGTAATAGTAATTGTTAATAATTTAAAGTTCAGTAGGTAAAGCTTATGGGTAGAGCATATCCCTGTGGCATGAACAAATACAAAATTAGGGTGTACAGGATAATGTGACCCTACCACCAAGAAGCAACCAAGGCAAACCGTATGCACAAATAGGCATAAAAGTACACAAAGTGTGATTGTTTGCATGATGGTGTAAAATTGTTTATGTATTGAAGTAAATAGTGTAATAATGATCTGTTTTGATGGTGATAAATAAGTGTATAGCGCGTGAATTAGGGTTATTTCATATGTATAGAGTATGATTCGTGAGTACGTTAGAAGTGTATTAAGGGCGTATGTTCGTGTAACAAGCACGTGTATTTGAGTAAACATTGGGTGAGTTTGTATAATTGTATATATATCAAACAATAATTTGTGCGGTGAGAATATGCTATGATAAGAATTAAACCACAAGTACAGAAAGTACAATGAAGGTGTTTGTAGTAAGCAAGAGTAATTCATTAATTTACATAAGTTAAAACACAAGTTACATATTTCAGAACTTAGTCAGTCCACATTCATTAATTGATGAACCTGGGCTTCCGAGCCAATCGTTATGATGGGGGAGGTGTCTGTTTTACGTACGTAGACCTTACCATATGCAGTCCAACAAAATCTGTACTGTTTGGATTTGGCCAGGTCTCTGGCCAAAAAATGGAGACGCGCTCCCTTTTGTGTGAGCTGCTCAGACACAAAAATTGGCGTGTCCTCGTTAGATCGAAAACCCAAGTGTTTGGCACACAACTTGGACTTATTTTTAATGTTGTATGCCTTACATAACTTTAGGATATTAGACTTAGTTAAAGTAGATGTGAGTTCGACTACAATTGGTGAATGTTGGGAGTCTCTTCTGGTACGTACTCTATACACGTCCGCAATGTCAACTTTACTCAGACTGCCGCCGATGGTCGATGAAAGACATGAAATCATGTCAACTAGGTCCTCCCTAGTCTCTCCGTTTCTTTTAGGTACGTTCTTGATTTCTAAGTTAGATTTACGTGACCCCATCTGTAGACTTTCAATTTTATTTTCAAGCAAGGTGATGCACTCCCTGTCCTCCTTGACTTTATTTTCCAACTGGGTAATTTTACTCGTCAATTCATGGGTCTGGGACGATAATAGAGCTATCGAATTCTGTATATCCAAATTTGTCTGCTTGATATCTTGCAAAGATGAAGTAATTACCTTATTTTCACTCTGTTGAGTACACAATAGTGACTGAATCATCTCCTTAATTTCGTTCTTGAACTTGTTAAGATCATCCGTAGTCACATATTTATTACGCGAACAAACAAAATTTGGAGGGGTACTGTCATCAGCGTATGTAACTGACATGTCGGTGATATTCAAATCTTGATTGTCACTCATAGTGTACTTTGGCATCAATGAAGTGATAGCGAATGATAAAAATATACTCTAATTCGAACACCGAAGTAACCAAACTCGTGTGAGGTAATCTTATTTATTACAAGTGCTCAGACCAAGTATAATTTTGCAACTCTTGACAACCCTCTTCCCAAAGCGTAGGGTTCACAATTGTGTGCAGATGAATTATGCACTCGTTGCGAGCGCGCAGTCGAAGTGCGAGGAGTACGTGGAGATGCGCAGGCGCGGAAGTGCGAAAGGGGTAAATATATTTTACGTAGATAGGATCTTGGGTCGTCGCCTGTGTATTCGCCAACTCGTTCGTGTGTGTTGTTCCAAGCAATAGCAGAAAAGAGATAGATAGCACTCACATACACCTGTTGCTCCTTTTCTTCGCCAGCGCGCGGGATTTTTAAACAACAGCGCACCTCTTTAAACCTTCTGTAGTCCTATTATTCTCAGCGAATTTACTTAGTAGAAATTAAATTATTATATTTCTAAATAAAGTAATACAGGTTTGTGTACACATTCGCTTTGTGTGCGGTCCGCGGGGGAAGAGGATAGAAATATAATGGTCAATGGTACTGAAAGCTCCTTCGCCAGTTTTGAAATCACTAGAGGGTGAATCTCGTCATAACCTGGACTTTTGTTCAGATCAATATTTTCTAAATGCTTTAATACTATACTTTCCGATACATGAATGGTGGAAATATCGATAGTAGACTCCACATATTCACAATCGTAATTGGGAGGGCTTTGATTATTGTTTTGTGAAACAAACACTGAGTTAAAGTAATTGTTAAAATAATTACAAATAGTTTCACCATTCGAGGAATTCTCGGTTTCATATTTCATGTGGTCGGGTATATCATTCTTACTGAACTTAGATTTAATGTACGTCCAAAAATATGAGGGAGATGAAGTAATTCTATCCTCAGTATACTGCATGTATTGGTCATAACATTGAGCCTCAAGCTGCTTCTCCCTTCGCCTCAAATATTTAAACTCCAAATGATCACGTTCGTTTCGGTACTTTTTCCATTTTTTTTTAACTTTAAGTTTTTTTGCGGATTAACTTTATCAACGGACGCGAGTACCAAGGAGGATATACACTTTGTGTTGTTTTTTTTCTAGGGATATGTTGGCGTATAAGTTTATGTAATATAGAATAAAAATATGTTACCGCCGCCTCGGTGTTCATGTTAGACAAGACGTCGTTCCAATCGACATCCGATAAAGCTGAGCTCATGGCGGTGTAATCACCGGCGTGATAAATAAGTTTATATATAACATTATTCTTTATCGGTGCACTCTGACCGGGGGAAAGTAATATACGCAATGATTTGTGATGAGCATCTTCAGGAATTAAGGGTGAGGAACAGGGCACGAGAGTTATGTTTCGGTCACTGAATACCAAATCTAAGATACGATTATTATCATTTTACACCAATTATGTTGAGCAAAGTTGGTTAAATTTAAAAAGTCTGAGAGTAGTTGAACGTTTCGATCACAATATGTATTTATGTCCAACATCAAATTGCCAGCGCCATGATGCCATGTCGCTTGGGAGATGTTAAAGTCGCCAAGTATAAGAAATGAGTCATCCGAATTTTGTAAAATAAGGTTAGATGCATTATCCAAGAAAGCTTGCAGAGATGAGTAGTGATTGTTATTATGCGGGAAATATGCACACCCTATGCGGAGATAAGAGGCGGCGGCGCCTCGGGCGCGAGCCGAGCCGAGCTCGACGCTCACCCACACAGCTCCTCGGCGATGGGCGCGGAACACAGCTCGAAGCATCGCTGCGACGTCAGTTCGCGCCGCACCGCCACAAGTACGCCACCGCCGCGCCCGCTTGACGCTCTAGCCTGTTCTCTGTCTAGTCTATACACTTCATAATTATGACAAAAATACTCTGCACTATCGAAATCAGCTGTTAGCCAAGTTTCTGTGAGGCATATGATGTCATAATTATTAAGAAGAACATTAGTTAAAAATACGTGAGATTTTGTACGACGTCCTCTAACGTTCTGGTAATAAATATTGAGTTCATTTAGTTGATACATTTTAAATATGTATATCTACGATAATAAAAAAAAAGTTACTCGAAGTAACCGTTTGAGATTATTTTTAAATTTTAGAATTCTTTGAATAGAACTATGCTTATTTATTTTGCACTCATGTAATACCAAAAATACCCTATTTATAGCAGTTTGACCCATTGTTGACAAATTTAATTTACACAAATACAGCAAATAATAAAACATAATAAACCTGTTATGAACAATGCATTGCGACAATAACCAAAGCGAGTAGACAACGTAGCGAAAAAGGCGTTCTTCACACAAAAAAGCCACACTATAATATTTAAGTTTAGTAAACGATAGTCACTTTATTTTATTTAAATCAGCTTCTTTCGCAATACGAATGATAACGGAAGTATCATTTTTAAGCATTAGTATTTTGGCGTCTCTCACCCACAAATAAGTATAATTGTATTGCCTTTTTAGTTCTCGTGCCCGTTTTAAGAGTAGTTTATTTGTGGGGGTCAAGTGATCATTGACATATATGTTACTACTAGGTCCCGACATGCCAATATCCGCAGTAGTCAAACCGCGGCGCACCTTCACCGCTGCGATCAGCTGATCCTTACGCCGCAGCTGGGTAAATCTAACAATTATCGATGACGACGGTAGGGTAGATTGTTTACCGCCGGTACTGCTGCCCACGGCTTAGGATTTATTGAACGCTCGTACTCGGTGTATTGTGTCGATGTGGGTCTCGGTGCATTTAAAACCTACATTGGTGCATAAGTCATGCAATACTGTCACCAGGTTTTCACCACTTGTAGAAGGAATGCCTACGATTTCGACGTTATTCATACGAGAATACTGATCCTGTGAACTATTTTCATTCTTTAAAGACTCAATGGTTTGTAGGGCAGTATCCAAATTTTAATGAGTGATGAGGTGGTTATTTTTTGCTCAGCTATGACGACACGTTCTTCGAGAGCTTTGTATCCAGTTTCCAGCTCGCTCCATTTGGTGTTCATATCGTGAATGTTTTGCATCGTAACGCGCAAGTCACCTCTAATACCGTCAATCTCGGTTTTGACCGAGTCAAATTTAGAGCTCACCAACTTAATTTCTCGCATTACATCTGCCAAATTGATTACACACTGATCTGATTGTGGAGTCCGGCAGGCGTTACAGCACCAAGCAGCCTTCTTCTCAGTTCCCATTTTTCGATAACTTGACTCTGCTAAACCTGCGCAGGCGAAGTGATATGTACCTTGACAATGTTTGCAGGGAACATAGTCAGTAACGGGTTGTTGACACTTTGTACACAACATTAAGTCGTCTAATTGTGTCAAAAGATCTGGGTGATTCAGTGGCGTAGCGTGCCTTGTCGGGGCCCCGTATAAAAATTTTTTTGGAGGCCCTTATATGGAGGTAAAGATTTTTCACAAAAGAAAAAAAATATTGTGAGAAGAAATATTTATTTATCACATAATTTACCCATTTTACAAATAAAAATCAAATTTTAAATATTCACTCTCCTTGCCTTTTTTTCGGCAAACTGATTTATTAAATCATTTATGGCTGATGATGATTTTAGTTTTTCTAAAGTTTCTGCCTCTATGGACAATAGTGAGATGTCTGACAGCCGTTCTTGTCCCATCGAAGTTCTTAAGTATTTTTTTATTAGTTTTAATTTTGAAAAACTTCTTTCTGCCGTTGCGGTTGTAACTGGAAGGGTCAAGAATAAAAAGCATGCTGTGATTACCTCGGGAAAACTGGATGCAAGACTATTGAATTTTACTAGCAATAATTCAATGAGTTCTTTAATGGAATAAATTTTTTTAATTTCAGAATTTAAGCATGTTTTTAGAGCCTTTAATTGGTCACAAAGATTAAGTGAGATGTCTTTACTGTATTTAGCAGACAGTTTTCCGGAAGCGTTTAATATCTCTTCGCTTGAAGAAGATAGGAGTTTCTCCGGTTGTAATATTTCGAATATACTACTCAGGTTGCAAAGGCTCTGAAATCTTTCTTTAGTTTGAGAAATTAATATATCTAAACAGCAATAGTATACATTGACTTTGAAATAGGATTCCGGGTCGGAAATTCTCTCATCTTGTGATAACTCATCAAAAAAACGCTTCGTTATCTTTCGCCTATTGTTTTTAAAAATAGTTGTTACCCCCCCCACTCTTTTGCTAAATCTTTGGATTCATTTAGCAAACTATTAAATGAATTCTGATTTCTTAATTGGCACAGTCTATTTAAAAGATTACTTAATAAAATACTAGATTTCTGTAAGTCATTATTTTCATGCTGTAGAGCTTTAGAAACAGGATTAATAATTTCAAATAGTGAAGAAAAAAATGTAACGAGCACTAAGAAATCAAAACTCTCTAAAATGTTAATTATACTTTTACATTCTTCACGTTCATCTTTTTTATTTGAAATTAAATTTAGTTGGTACAAAGTTTTCATGATTAGTAAAAAATTTTTCTTTACTGCTAATAAAGCGTCGTTCCTAGAAGACCATCTGGTAGGACATACCTTTTTAAGGGTAATCAAATATTTTTCAGATGAATCGTCACTTAGCATAGCCCAGCGTTTTATACTATTGCCAAAAAAAGTACCTATATATTTTTTCTAAATTATCGAAAAAAGTCTATACTTCACGAACATGTCTCGCAGCATCGTTCAAAACCAAGTTTAAAGCGTGCGCAGCACAATGAACATAATCGGCATTTGGAGCATGCTCTTTTATTAGGGTTTGTAATCCTCCATACACACCCGACATAACATTTGCTCCATCGTATCCCTGTCCTCTACATTTAGTCAAATCAATTCCATATTCTTTAGTCAAATTTAAAATGACAGTTTTCAGACCTGCAGCACTGCAATCGGTTACTGCTATGAATCCTAAAAAGGACTCACAGATTTTTATTTCTTTAGGCACATTATCATCATTTTCTGTGACCGAGATATATCGAAAAACTACAGATAGTTGGTCAATTTTTGATAAGTCTTGTGTTGTATCCAGAATTATTGTCAGAAATGGAGCTTTTTTAATTTCTGAGATAATACTGTTCCTAACGTTAGTACCAAGCAAACTAATAATTTCGTTTTGAATCGTAGGGCTTAAATAATTTATTTCACCTTTCGGTTTTAGAACAAGTTCTTTTAAAGTTGCATCATAGTTAGATAGCAGACGTGAAATTGCCAGAATCAGAATCATGCCCCCTCAAAGGTAGATTACAAGATACTAAAGTAATTATAACATTAATTATACGATGCAGTACATCTCTCCAGAATGTAATTTTACTATCGATTTCTCTTTTCAATAGAGTATCGATGGTATTTCCTTGCAACCAATTATTATAAGAGAGTGAGGCACTAATATGCTACTGTGACTTTTCATGGTCAAGAATAGTTTGTGTGAAATTGCTTCTAACCGAAACACCGTTAACCTAAGCAGAGGAGTACGATTTGTTTTGACGATCTGCTAATAACCAACAGAAGTGACAGTACGGTTTGTTTAAAACGTTAGAATAACATAACCATGGTCTTATAATTTTTATGCCTGCCTGATTGAAATATGAATAATAATAAGCCGAAAAAGGTCGGTTATTTTCTGAAACTTTTGGAAATGGTCCTTGTGGTTTAAATGGACCCAATTTAAAAATTATTTTTCGTTCGCATTCAGTTAAATTGTCACCAAAATTTCCTCTATCTGATGAAATTATATTACAATCTGCATTATCTGCAGATATATCAGAATCGTTGACTTGGGGTTCCTCGATTTCTGGATGGACATCCGATAAAGTATGTGCTTGGCTTTCTTCTATTTCCGGATGGATATGTGACGAAGAACATGCTTCAGAAGAATCTAAAAATAAACGAGTAATTGTTAAAAAATAAATACGAATGCTTTGATACTAAACTAAAAAGAGTTATATATAAATAAATAACGTTACTAAGGGTCACAGTTAGAGAGTGTTCAGTTCAGACGCACACAGACTCTACGCGGATTGTGCTCGTACCTATTAGTAGATACAAAATCACCTGCAGCCCGTCCGTGCATTACTATACACCTGCGTGCTATTTAAACGCAGCGCGTAGTGTAGTGGCCATACAAAACGAGAACCCGAAAGCGAGTCTGCACATCTGAAGTTCTCAACACGCAATTAACGATACGATACGGACTGATAGACAAACAACAAAACAAATCGATCCTATAGATAAGTTAGAATTTTGTTTTTTTTTAATCAAGGCACGGAACCCTAAAAACAGTATAATTGTGAAAATCGAGGGGGTAGACAACTTTTTGTGACGGACAGATGGACAGACCGAAATTAAAAGATTTCCTTGTTTATCACTACGGGCCCCTAATAAATGGGTTGGGTAGTAGTGTAGTACTTACCTTTCCAATCTAAATCACTCACAGTATCTTGTCTCTGAAAAAATGAAGAAATTTTGGGCACTTTTTTTATAACCTCGTCCCTTTTCTGTTTAATTTTTCTTTTCTCAGCGCCGCTGGGATAATCTCTTTTCCTTTCACTCATTTCTTTTACAAATCGCTACTAATACTGCTAAACCAGAAGAACAATATTGTTTGTACTGAATTACAATGTAATGCACATTTATATAAAGCGCGTAAATAAACAGTGCACTGCACTCCGTGGTTTAACATCCAATGCAAAGTACAACAACGTACACGTACATCGCGATATCGATGAAGGATTCCCGGGGATTCCCGCTGAGTTAAAGATGAAGTAAGTAAAACGGGGAAGTCCCGCAGCCCGCCATAACGATGTAGTGTTGCCAACTTTTGAACGCACGCTTAAGGCGGGAAAAAAAGGAATTGCTTTATAGAATTTTGTCATTTGTAAAATAAAATAAATTAGAAAGTTTTTATTCTTTTTCCTTACACACTTTGGGGGCCCCCGTGGCCCGGGGGCCCCGTATAATTGATACGGCAAATACGGCGGTAGCTACGCCCCTGGGGTGATTCCAAAAGGAGCAACGGAGCACATACGTAAATTTTGGGACGAAAAGACAGAATTTTAAGATGCAAAGTGCATAATGTGGACTAATTTCAAGGAGACGGTCAGCAGAATTTTGAAATTTAGTAATTGAATTATTAATATATTCAGAAATAGATTCATCAAAAATTGGAGAACCCAGAGAAGAAATTGTGGTTTTTTTTATATTTAATGAAAATAATATAATGTTAAGCCCTCTTAAATCATTATTAAAATATATTTGTAGTTAGTCGAAGATAATATCGTGAGGACAAAGGTGTGCTGCCGATGTTAATAAAATCATAAACGATAAAAACAAATGTTAAACTTTGGAATTTAAGTGGTTTAATCAACTATTAAACTGCGTGTGCACTGCATCAGAATCGGAGCGTACGGAACGGAACAATTTGTTGCTTTGTATTGATTACTACTATGTAACTGTGTCCACTGGATCGGTAAATCAGAGTTGGTTCACTACACGTTTTGTAAAATGCCGACGCTTCGGTTCCGATGCAGTGCACACATATTTTAAAATGGATAACAACCGACGGTGGTTAACAGCCTTCGATGTAGTGGAAAAACCTTTACTTCGGTTCGAATCCTGGTCAATTTGTTTATAATTTTCGTAACAATTGGTCCTAGACATTGATGTTTATTATGTTTATAATTTAAAATATCTGCATATTTATCTAAATAAGAATATTTTATCCGTTATCTAGCAACCCATAGTACAAGTTTCGAGCTTAGTTTGGTGCTAGATGATTGGTGTGTTATATTATTGAAATAAAAAATAAGTGGCTTTCAAATCAAAAAGTTTTCGATAATACTATCGATATAATCATCCCTTAAAATACTAAGCATACTCGACAAAACTCAAAAATTTTCAATAGTATCGCCTGCCTTCATACTGCATACTTATTATAATATTATTTTATTTTTCATTACGTTCGGGCAGTCTTGCCAATTTAGCGACTTTGTCGCTAGATCTAGCGACATTTCGTTTTTTACAGCGCCTTAAATTATGTGTCTAGCGACAAAAAAAATCTAGCGACTATTCTAACGACTCCTAGTTTAAATAAAAAAATTAATAAGTATTTTAACTATCTTCATAAAATATGGCAAGATCTCAGCCCAGACTTTTTATTTGCGAAATAATTATATTTTCGTTTGGTGTCAATAAATTATATTTTTGTTATATCTTATTTTTTGTATTAATTTCTTGACTTTTCGTGTGTTAAATAATTATTTTTTATAATTTTCAATAGTTCTAAGCCGATTACAAATATTATTCGGTGTAAGTAAATCAAATTATTTTCTTTTATTCCAACAGACCAAAAAACTGTGCCACATTCTACCATGCGGAAAACAATATAGAATTAGAGGTACGTGAAAGAAATGCACTCAGTTTCCATCCCTATTATAGCGCTCATTCTACTACTGGGATCATTTAGCGACTTCTTGCGACTTTTGATTTTTGTATATAGCTAGCGACATCTAGCGACTTTTGAAGCGTACGTTAACGACTTTTTGACATGTAGAGATGGCAACACTGCGTTCGGGTAAAATGTTGCAGTGTCCAACATTAACCCTCTATACATACCTGTTACAGCGGCTACTCCTTGTCCAACATTTTCAAATGGAATTAAAGGACCTTTGTTGTCTTTTTCCTTTTCACAAAATTCACGCACTAATAACACAATCTTTATACCACTACTTTGAATTCTTTTTGGTATGATGCAAGAAGAATTACCACTGCTAGGACAGAAAAATACGAGGAGTTCTAATAGACGTAATTTTCAGTACCGACAACCGAACGGAATTACATACTTACATCTGTCAGAGGTATTATTATTATTTCTTCTTTGTGGCGTTCTTGGTGTTCTCGCCAATGTCAAATAACTGCGAACAGACAGTACAGAGCTTCTTCCCGCGCTTTTGACAAGTGACATTGTTGTGGACTTCTTCCCGCGCTTTTGACGAGTGACATTGTTCTTTTACTTGAATTTTTTACAATTCAGTGTAAAATTAGTTTTATGGGACAATTTCGATGTTATTAGTAACATAAGTGCTAGTGCAATTATACAATAATGAAAAAACTCAAATACAACACGTTTATGCACTTATTGGAAGACGTGAACAAGTTCATCAAGAAAACCTTGTAAAATTTCTATCGTTTTACAGGTGGTATTTAAACTGGGTTGATTGGTTCGAAGTACCCTTCCCAAGTATTTTTTCAGCACAGTTCCTGAAGCTCGAACATAGAATTAAGATTTTCAAATGGTTCTAAACTGATGACTTGGCTGTATGGGCTAGATCCCTTTGCCTTTCCCCTCGGGGATAAAAAAAACCAAAAAAAAAAAATCTACATGACATTCACTCACATGTGAATTCATCATTTGAACACTTCCATTTTAAGTAGAATTTTAAGGTTTTTCATTAAGAAAAAATATAAATTTAATTCAAAAAAGTTTAATTTTAGTTCTTAGTGTTTCTTTCATTAACAACAATGAGTACTTCAAGGGGGAATGTAAATAGGAAACGACCACAAAAACATCAAAATAAAACTGCTTTCAAGAATGATTTACATGACACTAGTCATAAAACGAAATTTCTCAATTCATTAGAAGTTACAGGAGTTTGTAAACGATGTAAAGATATAATAGAATGGAAAATTAAGTATAAAAAATATAAACCTCTAACTGCGCCAAGGAAGTGTGTTGAATGTGAACAGAAGGTTATAAAATTTGCATACCATCTTTTGTGCCGTGGATGTGCACAAAAGAAAGCCGTTTGCACGAAGTGTTGTAAACCAGTGGAGGTAAGTTGTTCAATGCCTATGGACAATATATCTACCTGTAATATTCCTGTGTTGTCCACCAATGTTGTGTGTGTAAACATTTATGTAACATCATAATTTAAGTAATTATTAACCGTATAAAAGATCATCCATTAACAACAGAGGAATATTGTGGACTGGATGGTTAGGAAGTCAAACTCCAAACTAAACATTTACTGATTTTAACACATTTTGTCATACAAATGAACTGGAACTAAATTCCGTGAGAGGGACACGGTGTGGCTAGTGTACTTAGATATTTTTTTTAGATTAGAGAAAATGATTTATATGAAAGGAATAAGAAACATTAACTAAATGACTCTTGTGGGTTGTTGTGTTTCTACAATTTAGTGAGTTAAGCTTTTAAGGAGTTAGGTTATCAGCACTGGTGGCAATACAGGTATATTTCCGTGTCTTGGTAGTATTTACTGTAACGTCACAAATTTGTTATAATGTAGAACCAAATCTATGCATGCAGAGGGTAGAGAGATGAATGGGGTCCCCTCTTCCCAATGGTTACGTCTCCCGTTACAAGGCAATAAATAAATAATAATAAATAAATATTGTCGGACATATTGTTACAAGGCAATGAATCATTCTTGAGAAAAAATCCTTAATGTAAAATTAAATTTTATCAGTCATTTATATTATATGAAAGGAGAATAAAGACATATAAAATAGAAAATAAGTGCGCCCTCGCCCTACCAAAAAAACGAATAATAATACCCTATTATTCAATTTGTTTTGGACAGCTTCATCATAAAGGCTGTGCTCATTATTGTAAATTCTTAAGCTAAAGTTTAGGCGTGAATATCTAAATGGAACTTAACCAGTTCTGTGCAGTGAGGATTAGCAATATATAAATAATAGAAACCTTTTATAGTAAATTTGCACATTTCGTTTCGTGATTTATCAATTTTAAGGTTAGAATTGTTTTTATTTATTGTCTCTAAAAAAGTGTATTAGTAATGAATTGTAAGGCAACACAATCATATTTAAAGAGATAACCTAATCATTGAATATGATTGTATTTCTTAATATTTAGTTAATATACCATTTCAGAAACCATGAATAAAATCTGTGTTGCTTAAAATGCAAAGGAGAATGACCAAACTTGTATGGGAGTTCGGCCCACTTGCGTCAGTCATGCGTCTTGACCAAACCATCGTCAAAACAAAGGAAATATATTGTAGATGACTCATAAGAAATATTTTTTCAATACGAACAGGGGTTATCGAGTATTTTTAAATCAAATTAGGCATTTTGAGGTTATGTTTTGCGAGTGTAAAACTACAAGGTACCTATACGGAGGGCATGTTATATTTTATGGCTAGTGAAATATAATATAAAGTGAATATAGCCAAATGAAGGAATAACCAGACATTAGATCTGAAAGATAGTCCCATAGAACTATAGTAAGTACTAGCGCACCCAAAAGGCTTGGTAAGGTAATTAGTAAGAATTATATGGATTTGTAAATACGATGCTATGTGTATAGATCAAGCGCACTGTACACCTATGTTAAATGCATCTTCAAATAATTAAACCACAGATAACTAGTAGATATTTATTTTCATCTTTTTATGTTCATATATGTATTATACATTTCATTTGGGGCGAAGTAGCTCAACATCACTTTTGACTGAAACAAACCTTACATGGACGTTGTGCACCCCACGATACTGATGGAACAATAGTTTGACTGGGGAAGAACACAGCAAAAGATTATTTGGAGAATTGTTGTTCCCTCGGGTGAGTGTGGTAACCATATAGCACCTATATTGGCAGTCAAGGTGGCAATGTGCGACTTACATTACTTGGTTGTAAGCATTGGCAGGCTATAGTAACTATTTAACATCAGGCGGATTGTATGCTTATTATTTACTTACATTGTTTTTAATGACAGAATATTCATTGGAGATAAATAAGAATAACACCTAGTATATTGACACTTTTATTTATATTTATTAGGTTCTTATATATAAAAAAAATATTTCTTTAAATTGTTTATTACAATTTTTATCGTCAATAAATACATTAAATAAAAATAGAGTAGAAGCCTGTACATCATTAAATCTACCCTAACTTAAATACCAAATTACCAACATTATGTGCGCACTGTATTGTTCATTTTCCTACAAAGTAATTGCAGCAGTAGCCGACCAATACCTCTCTAGACATTTAAACAAATGTGTTGTTGAACTGATGTGCCTCCACTTTATATGTGCTCTGATAATTATTTTTCCTAATATGAGGGGAGCATTTTCTACTTTTTAATTAATCCGTCAAAGCCCGTTATATACTATTTTCCATACATTTCGAGCCTCCTTTGAGGCCCTTGGGGCCTGACGGATTTCTTCACAGCATACAGTTCATTAGGAATATGTTCTCCAAAGTAAAATTGCTATCCCAAGGGCACATAATACATATGTTTAATGTAAATTCATGCTAATTTCCATTGCATAACTAATGACAGCATATTCTAGCACAGCTAGGTACATTATAATATGTTGTACATTAATAATATATCTCTAATGATTTTTGGGACAATTAAACCATTCAGTTTCTCGACCCGCCAAAAACATGTGCATCATGTTGATACATGTATTTAAGATCCATGCAGTTATAGATCTTGGGGTTGACAAAAAAATTATGAATGCACTGGAACTTTAGGTGCAGCCTCGATGAATTTCGGGTTAATTTCCTCTAGCAGTGATCAATTATTATCATGGTACTGTTGTCTTTGTATTACTCAACTGCTCGTCAACAGACCTTACAAACTCTTTCCAGTCTTGATACCTAGAATTATAGAATAGAATATATGTTAAGTGGAGAAAATTAAATATGTGTATACCGTAGGAGTATCAGAATGATTAAAATGATTTGAATGGAAGTATAAAGATCCTAGCTAGATAAAGATAAAGTAACAATGTACAAATTATAAAAAAATATATATAATTATAGGGAAACATCATAAAAAAATATGTTTAAGAAATTAAGTACCATATGAACTGGAATCTATCTAACTATAACATTCCATTTCTGATATTCTGGTGATAACTCTGTATAATTGTGATCTTATTATCATTATGTCAACATCCCACATTCAAGGCATACTTGTTGATGTCCAAATTCATTTCAAGGTTTGACTTCAATTATTACTTAAGCTCATATTAATGTGTATATAATTACCGGCATAAGATGCTACCGTCTTGTGATCTGTAACAATTAAAAATTGTTGTTTAATTGATAAACACACTAATCTAAAAACATAAGTCATGTATTTAGTCTTACTATACCAGATAATAATACCGTTGTATTTTATAAACAATCAATGGTGCAGGTTCTAATATGGGCGAGTGTAGATATGTGTTCACAATTCTTATCTAGGCGCGGTCTATACTTTTATTCATACTTAATAAAAGGTTACCAATATATATATATGAACTCAATGATATTGTATTTAAAGATGACGTATATTCATACTGCGCGTCGTTTTGTTATTGTTCCACTACGACATTATAGTACTTACTTACTTAAGACGGGGATAGATAATACGGAACGCATGATATAGAGAGAGATAGCTATCTGTCAAGAATTGCGCTTGAAATACGTCAGCGCATCATAGAATAGCGCATATTAGACCAATTGGGTTAATTTCATTGCCTCAGTTTTTGCGCGCTAGTACGACATCTACCTCTTTTTAATACAATATCATTGTATGAACTTAATAATAACGTAACACTTACCGGACTGCAGCACTATTCAAGGAATGTACGAGTTGTTCATCCAAGGAATGTACTAGTTGTTGGTATGATCAATGGATGGATACTTATAATATTTACACACTTTGATTTCATAAGTACAGAAATTAAACAAAATAATATTTATTACGAAAAATGAAATAGAATAGATTAAGATTTGACTCTGGTTTATGGACACGTCGCTGTATAGGGATGCGATTGGAGATCGATTTCAATGGGTTAAGAAAATCGATTCAATCGGCATTGAAATATACAATTTGTTTGTGTAAGAAATTATTTGTACGCATCAAAAAACATAATAATAATACAGTTTTTCATTATATTTGGCATTGATCTCAATACCTACTGTGTTATTGTTTCTATACTGTGCTACCACGAAATAAAATGGAATGTACCGTTATCCCTTTACCTTTTACTTCTGATCTCACGTAAATACAATAATGTTGCAAGTTATTTGTTTGTGATGACATAACATAATGTACCTTTTGAGAACTACGTAATAATTACGTCTTATTAATAAATTGAAAGTAAAAAAAACGATCGATTAAATAATTACAAATAATCTAACACTTTGACATAGTACAAGTATGAACGGGGCTTAAACATAGGCCTGTATCTTACTACTAATGGGACTAACAGGACTCCTCTGTCTATCTATAACTTCACACCAAATCCTTTGCGGGGTAGGCAGAGAGAACTAAGCGCCACATGACTCGATCCTTACAGTCCTGACACACCTCACTCGCTTCTTTAACCGAATAATATATGTTAAATCGATTATGTTATGATTAACAACTTTTGTTAAAGAAATATTTCTAGTAGTGGTGTTATTCATGCGTCATGATAGTTTATAATCATTTTTATATGAAGACTAACTACTAAAATGAATAGAAGCTTTTCATATTCACTTTATAAGCAATTAATTATTAAGGTTCTTAATTACAAACGATTATTTAGTATATTTTATAATCGATGATCGATTACATAATCATCGCAACCCTAAACTCATTCATGATTTACCTGTCATTCTCCATTTGTAGTCATTAGCGGAAATGCAAATAACTTTTAATACTCAACTTTTAAACCCCTGTTCCAATAGGACTGAAAAAAATACGTGAACATTTTCAATTTGGAAAACGTTTTTTAGAGTATAAATGGTGAAGACGCAAGGTGGGCCCACTTTTGGTCATTCTCCTTTGTATCAAACTATTCTAAACCTAACCTACCACTTGTATCAGGCAGTCCATAAGCTTTCTGGCTTCTCTTTTCTAAACAAATAGCCAAATAGAAGGCTAACACCCTGTAACAAGGTGCTCTTTGTTAGGAGTTCACATTGCCAAGACAGGATTATTGAAATCATGTATAAGCAGAAAGTCTTTCAGTAGATAGAACCCTAAAAAGATTAATCCTTAAAAGTTTAAAGAAGACTGCATCGTAAAGAGGGTCAAGCATCACCTCAGCATTATGGTCTGGTCAATAATTAGCGGCCAAGGCACAGGGTGTCTGTATATTGTCGAAGGAATAATGATACAGGACCAATATATAAAGATTTTAAAAACCAGAATGCAGCCTCAAGCTCATGTATAGTTTCCAGATGGCAATTTTATATATATGCACGATTCTGCTCCAAACACTTTAAAACTTTTTCGGCCAGGCCATAAAATTTTTAAAGTGTTTGAAGCACGTAATGCAGCGATATCACGTCGAGTGTGAACAAAGCGGCAACGTCGCATGTTTGACAAAAAATTTGGCAACGTGTCGCTCGTGCGCTTATGGGCCTCAGAATACAGAATAAACCAGAAACCGCGTACACGCCGTAAACTGAAGCCATACAAACTACTCTCAATGAGAGTAGTTTGACATTTGGACGACTAGTATATATTTGCCCACCGTGCGTCGTACGCGCAAAAAATCTCTGACAGTTTTCATTAAATAATGCCGTCTTGTGCGGTTCCCGCCTGCAAGAATGCAGCTGGAAGAGTGAAAAAACAAGATGGGATTACATTTCATGTGTAAGTAGCGCATTTACATATCATTTTATTTATATAATGATTTTCGTTTACTTGTTGATAGTGGTAAACAATTTGGGCGAGTCCATTTTGTTAATGTTGCCAGTTTTACTGGTTTCTTTTCCCTAGTTTTTATATAAAGTTGACAGTGATGAAAGATTAAAAATTAAATTTCAATAATTAAAAAATAGATTGATTAATATAAAATTTATTTAATTTTAAGGTATTTATGATATGAGCCTCTTTTTATATAATTTGAGATCTTTTAATATAAATATTGCCTGAAATAAATAATAATTATTGACGTAATAATAATGATTGAAATATCACTGACTAATGTTTTTGGTATATAGTCTGCACATGTGAAATTGTGTAAATAGTAGTGTTTACAAAAATGTTGTGTAAAACTATTCTAATTATTAAATGTGAAATTTCAGGTTCCCCACTGATGAAATTATTAGAGCAAAGTGGATGAAAATTATAAGACAAGCTCGGTTAGATGAAATCTGGAAACCTTCCAAAAGCAGTGTTATTTGTTCGAAACATTTTGAAGATGATTGTTTTTATGACACAAAATGTGGTTTTAAAAGACTACGAAAAGGATCTGTTCCAAATAAGGTAGATGGGTTTAATAGTATTGTAATATCTAAATGGTTTCGCAATAGATATTATATTTATTTAATATAATATCTATTGCAAAACAGTTGCAAGGCAGTTCACCCGCGGCTGCGCCCGTGGAATTTGGTTCTATCATGGTCCCTATATCATCCCACAGGAACATTACATTGGAATCAAAGTAGTCTATGTCTTCCCTTAGCAATAAGACTATCTCCATACCAAATTTCATCGAAATCGGTTTGGCGTTTTAACGTGATTGAGTAACAAACAAACAAATTTACAAGCTTTCACATTTATAATATTAGTAGGATACAAAATATACCAGATTTTTTCTGTTTTAGCACATGACCATAATCTTAGAAGAGGACGAGATCCTCATGGATAGATCCATTGCTGGGCCTTCGACTGATAAGGATGTGCGTATTATTACAATTTATTATGTAGTTGGTTTGGGTAAGACTTGCGAGGAGATATTTTTTAATAATAAATTAAGTACATTTAGTATATTGTATAGCTACAGTAATTACACAGTGCCTATATTTTAAGTAGTCTAATAATAATATTTTATTCCAGCATATTACCATGGAAACAGAAGAGCTGAAGGCCCAGATAGGCGCACTTACAGCTCAACCTTCGACACTGATGAATGTACGTATTGTTATATTTATAGCTACATATATTTAGTAGGTAATTTTTGTTTATCCGAACGTTTTTATTATTTAATAGTTGTACAACTATTAAATAATAAAAACGTTCGGATAAACAAAAATTACTTCTTAGTCTTAGAAATGAATTTACGCCACTAAATTATACTTACGTTATGCCTACACTTCACCTACACCTATGCTACACTCACTGTACACTATACAGCACTGAAATCAATTCGCTCTTGAGATATTATAAGGTCTGTATATAGGTTTGACGATGGGTTTCCATTTCAGGTTACGAAGTTAACATCATCTCCTTCTCAACCAGATTCGCAGATTGGTGATGTTCCTGTCTCTGAATTAGACTCTATCTTTGATACGCCGAGAAAAGTGACATTAAGAACCCTATATCGACGTAGACAATTATTTTGTGAGAAATATATCCGAAAAATTAAAACATTACACCAAAAAAACAGACGTCTAAAAAAAAGAAATGAGTCTTTACAAAATATACTGAGGAATTTAAAAAACAATCGTTACGTCAACGACGATGTTTATAACCTCCTTTCAAAAGATATTGTAGCAGCCGATGTTTTTAATCATTTCTACAAAAAAAGCGTTCAAAACAAGAAAAAAAACATACACTATCAAAATTAAAAAATTCTGTTTGATATTAAATTTTCTTTCGCCTAGGGCCTATAAGTACGTGAGGGCAACTTTTGATACCTGCCTTCCACATCCTAAAACTTTGTCGAAATGGTACTCCAATATAAAGGGAGAACCTGGATTCTCCGATGAATCTTTCGAGGCTTTGAAGGAAAAAGCTGAAACATCTAAACACAAAATAATTATCTGTGCGCTAATTGCAGATGAGATGTCCATCAGACGCCAATGTTTATGGGACGGGAAACGGAATTAAGGATATGTCGACTTGGGAACTGGTTCATCTGTATACCAAACCTTAGCCTCGGAAGCCTACGTCTTTTTGATAAATGCTGTTAACGATAATTTTAAATTACCCTTGGGATACTTCTTGGTGCACGGCTTAAATGCGGAACAAAAAGTTAATTTAATAAATTTATGCCTAATTAAATGCCATGACGCTGGCGTGAATGTTGTGTCCCTTACATTTGATGGCCATTCAAGTAATATAACGGTGATGAAGCAATTAGGATGTAAAATAGATCACAATAGTGTATTAAAGACTAGTTTTAAACACCCAGTTGATAACTCTGACGTAGCTATATTTTTGGACTCCGTTCATATGATTAAACTAATTAGAAATAATTTCGAGTCCAAAAAAATATTTCTAGATGAGAACGAAGAAGAAATTAATTGGAACCTAATATGTGAATTAAACAAACTTCAAGAAAATGAAGGACTCCATATAGCTAATAAACTTACACGTAGACATATAATGTTCTGTAACAATATAATGAAAGTTAAGCTAGCTAGCCAAGTGCTAAGTAACAGTGTAGCAACAGCCCTAAAATTTTGTCGCGAAGATGCCAAATTGTACGCATTTAAAAATTCCAAAGCCACCGAAACTTTTGTAAAAAATATGAATGACCTCTTTGACATTTTCAACTTCCGTAATATGAAGCAATTCGATTATAAGCAAGCTTTGAACAGGCATAATAAAGATATGATATTTAATTTTCTAGATAAAATGAAAACCTATATTTTAAAATTACAAATTAAGAATAAGGTCAAGAGAAAAATTTACAAAGACGGAAGAAAAGTGCAGGTGATAATGAAAAATTATAAACCAGTCTTAGAATGTAGTTGCCATACGGGCTTCCTTGGTTTACTTATTTGCATTGAGAGTTTGAAATCCCTATACCAGAGTTTGATTGTCTCCGATAATCTGCTGGTATTTATACCAACATATAAATGTAGCCAAGACCATCTGGAGTTACTTTTTGGTGTTATACGTATGTGCGGAGGCCATAACGACAACCCCAATGCTAAACAATTTAAAGGCATCTACCGAAAAGTTTTATGTCATTTAGAACTCAAAGCTTGCGATAACGGAAATTGCATATCACTTGAAAACATAGGAATATTAAATTGTTCATCATCAACTAAAGCCATAAATTCCTCAGCATATTCACAAAGATTCGAAGATAATGATGAGCTCTTCAACCAAGATCAAACACTTCCTGTTGAAGACAATGGTGGTAGCATAGTAAAATTATTATCTTCTGAACTTCCTCAGCTTCTTGATTTGTCGAAGTACATCGTAGGTTACATATCAGGTTGTGTAGCTCATTATTTGTCAAAATCAATAAAATGTAAATTCTGTATAGAATCAATGTTAGCGACCGATGTTCTGTATTTTCACAAACTTATTGGTTTAAAAAACAAAGGTGGTCTTTGTTTTCCTTCGCAGTGTTTTTGAAATATGTTGCATTTGTGAAGGTCATGTACGAAAAATTTCGAGTGAAAATTTTGTAATAACTTCAGATTCCCAATATTTTGTGATTGTTCTTTCAATTTTCAAACAATTTGTAGGAAAAAATAAAATTTTTCCAGTTGTTGAGGGAACTTGTATTCATAGAAATAATCTCATAAGGGCCGTAATAGAAAAATATTTACGTATAAGACTTCATCATTTGTCGAAACGTAAAAATGTATTGATTACCTCCGCGTCGAAACGGCAATATTATAAAAAATTAGTACAACAAAAAGAGGTACCTTTTTTTAAATTAAAGATATATTTTTTGTAAATTATGTACTTGTGTTTTATTTTACTGCAGCATTTTTTTATGCACAACAGTACATTCAATCTAACACTTTTAATATTAATATAACACTTTTAGTTTACCCTAAAAGAGGCGAATTCTCACTAAGCTAGCAACACTGTACGGGTGGGAAGTATGAGGAGTGCGGGGCATTGCGAATTGTTTCTGGACACAGCGGGCTGTATGTATTATAGGCCGTAGGCTCCTTCTGGTTTATTCTGTATTCTGAGTTATGGGCTTACATACGCCATTTTTTATACTTATTGATAAAAATAATTATAATAATCGAATCCCAGAGTATTAGTCGGAATACCGTGGAATTTCCATATTAATCTAAATGTTTGCTGTCAATGTACCTAAATAGCTCTACCTACTCCGATCACTGGTAATGTACCAAAAGACCTACATTGGACACATCTTTAGTTTTCATTCAATTCTAATTAATACTTTTCCTCACTGACACACTACAATTATGTATTCTTTTCATGTTGACTCTAATAATTTGGCTACCCACTGTATATGAAAAACAGTTTTTGTAATACATTTCATTTATTTTATGACACTCAGACATAGGGTACTTGTGTATGTATACAGACACTACATTAATAATGTTACTACGAGGGTCATTTGAAAAGTTCTTAGCCTAACATACTTAATGAAACCACACGATTTTGAGTTTATTTTTATTTTTCAACATCCTCTCCTCCGAGCTCAAAACACTTTTTCCATCGACCCGTAAGGCTTCGATACCCGTTTTAAAAAAATCTTCGTCTAACTCCTCAAAATAAGCGTCCACGGCGGCTATGACCTCTTCATTTGTAAAAAAATGTTTACCACCAAAAATTTTTTCAGCTTTGGGAACAGATAAAAGTCGGACGGTGCTAAATCCGGTGAATATAAATAAATAAATATTGTCGGACAAGTGAAGGACATATGGCGGATGAGGTAACAATTCGAAGCCACATTGATGGATTTCTGCCATGGATTGCACAGAGGTGTGAACGCGCGCATTGTCCTGATGAAACAAAGACTTTTCTTCTCAATAAACCTGGACGTTTTTCTTTGATTTCTTCTCTCAAACGACGCAACAGGTTGCAATAGTAATCGGAGTTTATTGTTTCACCCTTTTTTAAATAATCCACGAGAATTATACCCTTTGCATCCCAAAAAACGGATGCCATGACATGCCCGCCAATAAAACCACCTTTGCCTTCTTTGGGGTGGGCGATCCTGCTCTTTTCCATTGCTTCGACTGTTCTTTTGTCATGGGTGTATTGTGGTGAAACCAGGTTTCATCCATGGCTATAACTCCTTCAACAAATTCTATTGGGTCAGCTTCAAATAACTCTAAACAGTCGCGAGAAGTTGTGAGTCGGTTGCGTTTTTGTTCCACTGAAAGCAGTCGCGGTACCCACTGCGCAGACACCTTAGAGAATCCAAGTTCAGTAGTAATTATATGATGTGTTGGCTCAGATGACATGCCTACAGTCTTAGCTATCTCCTCGACAGTCAATCTTCGATGAGATAAAATTGAATCACAGATTTTTTCTTTGTATTGATCAGTGGAAGCAGTCGAAGGCCGGCCACTACGGGGCTCATCTTGAATGGTCTCACAACCACATTTAAACTCTGCTACCCAGTTTTTAACAGTCGCATACGAAGTAGCGGTCTCACCCAAAGTAGCAGACATGTCTTCATGTATAGTTTTTGGAGTTAAACCTTTCAAATTCAGGTATTTTATCACTGCACAATGTTCAATTTTATCCATTTTCAAAAATAGCTCTGAATTGACTTACGGTATCACGTGTAAATGAACAATGACTTACTGTGAATAAACTAAACTGTGCATACTTGTTGCTATATAATGTAACTACAAAATGAGGGTAGTTATAAAAAAAACCAATGGCTTTAACCATGTTAGGCTAAGAACTTTTCAAATGACCCTCGTATTTCCTGAGAAGAGAGGTTGATTCAGAATAGTAACCATAGTATTACATTCAAATACTTTGGTTAGACTTCGACTTTTTTGGCCAGTTTTGTGATTACTTTGTTTTTTTTTATTACAGAATGAGAAAGTGGAGGAAGAATCACCTCAAGAGAGTAATGATATTCAACACATGTTAAAGGAATTACCAGAACGTAAACGTCGAACAGTACTAAGGTATAATTATACTGTAGTCATTTATATAGGTATGTATGTATATGTATATCTTCACGCCAAGTCCCTTGCGGGGTAGGCAGAGAAAACAGAGCGCCAGCGAGTGAAGTATGTAAGGACCGCGTCTTATGGCGCTCGGTTCTCTCTGCCTACCCCGCAAGGGACCTGGCGTGAAGATATACATACATACATTTTTTACACAGATAACCTAATACAATTTAACGTTTCAATAACCTTTGGACGCCGATGTGCCCATGATCATATGAGTCAAACCTGCAAACTTTAGTAGACATACGCGGGCACACCGGTGTTCTGGAAACTTTTTAAATGTTTCTAACCTCATAGACTCTTAATTCTGTTTGATAAATTGTTTGCTCATTACCTTGCTAATTTTAGATGTTTATTTACATACAAAGAAAACAGTTTTTGTCTATGTTAAAACAGGCACTTGTCTTTTGATGGGTCCTTTTAGTAAACATATTCACATGCATCATATGACTGTGGGGGGTGGGGATAGTGTCCATATAAAATAAGTCATTAGTTGTTGCAAAACAAAATAAAGGTAAATACTTAGTACATTTGTACTTGTCGCGTCCTACCCTACCCACGGCGCTAGCGTGTACTGAAACATATGTAGTCATAGATAAATTCATTCATACTGTCATTGGCCAGGAATCGGTTAAAAAGTAAAGGAATTAGTAAACAAGTTTGTAGAACGAGAGTGTGTTTTAAACAAAAAATAGAAAAACAAACATATTGTGAGGTTTTTATGACTATCACTATGGATATACATACATACATGTCATCACGCCTCTCTCCCATTGGGGTAGGCAGATACTATGGAACGCCAAGTGCACCGATCCAAACATACCTCTCTCGCCTCTTCCACACTCATCAATCTCTTCTGACATGCTCTGCGGTTTCGGATGATTTTAATTTGGCTCTTTTTCAGCACATCAGCTATTTGATCTAAATGTGTGCGTCTAGGGCGGCCCCTGCCGATATCTCCACTCACTCTTGTTCGATATACTTCTTTCGTATCTCTTTTGTCATCTATTCTTTTCAAATGTCCAAACCATCTCAGTATAACCCTTTTCAATTTTTGTTACTACATCATCTTCCATTCCACATTGTTCTCGTATCGTGCTATTTCTTACTCTATCAATCATTTTAACTCCACGCATACTCCTTCGCACTCTCATTGCAACATGGATATACCTGCAGAAGAACTTTCTTTCAATTAAGAAGGCATAGAAGGATTAAATAGTCTAATAACCTCTGTCACATTGTGTTACTGTTTGAATATTTTTTGAATTCTCATCTAGTTTCCTTTTTGCCTTACTTTCAACAATATTTAGTTCTAATCAAGCATTCTTAATATTGAATAGTTGTTCAGTAATCTTACTTGATAACTAGTAACTCACTGAATATTAGTATTGTCTTAGGTTTTCGCGATTGTTACACATTGAAATTAAACTATTTCTATTCTATTTATATAGTCTTTCCTGCGACCACGGACGCTGCAAAGCGTTCGAAACGTCAGGTTTCAACAAAATAAATAAAACACGCGATACTTCCGTTAAAAATAGTTTAATTTCACTGAATATTTTTTTTCAGGTACATAAGCAAACATCAAGATGGGGAGCAGAAAATTACTCCAGAAATAACGTCATATGTGAAGGATGTGTTAGCAGGGGTGGAAAACTTGGATTTATTTGATGATTTTGACAGCGATTCTGATATTTGAAGCAATAAATTATTCAATACTAGCCCGGCTGTGCCATAATTCGCGCGGAGTAGAGTTTTCAAAAATTTACGGAGTCACTCTAAATATTTCCGAGATAAAAAGTACACTAAATTTTGACTTAAAAAGTTATCCATCATGCACAGTAATATCAGAAATGGATCAAAAGTTTATTCATGATGCATGCGCACGGGTAGACTGACTATTTTGGGTTCTATATCAATAGTAAGTTCTGCAACATCTCTTAAGATATTCCATATACAAACTCAACGTACTAGGATTTTATTCAATGTATTGAGAGCTTAATTCAAAGTATAATCAGCTTCAATAAAATACTACAAATGTTGCATTGTCGTTTTAGTGAGCCTTGTGTGTAAGAAATTTCCCCAAGATACTACTGGGTGAGATTGTTTAAAATCACGTTAACTGTAAATCTGGCTGTTAGGAGTGGCTGGGACATATATAAATATATTATTAAGAATGTACCCTTAAGCCCTTTTACATACATGAAACATTTCTAAAAATAATAACCATTTTGAGGCCCTTTTAAATTTATTACATTATTATGTTCTGCCCAACTCTGAGGTAAATGTTTAAGGTTGACTGACAGATACTTGGGTGTTCTAAAAAGGGTTCCTTTTTTACTATTTGAGCACGGAATCTGGAAAAAGGTCTGGTTTTTCCTCTGGGTTCTGGAGATCTGACGGCAGTCGTTCCATGTAAAAGTCAGTATCTTCGCCAAATCCTTAGACTTAGGTAGCGGATCCCGCCAAGCCTAATGGATTGGGAAACCACAAATGAAATGATATTCCATTACAAATACCTTAATTTCAATTCATAATTAAATATTGAATGATAGAATGTTACGACAAAATCGGTATCCAAATTTCAGATTTCGTTTAGGAGCTAGGGAGTTGGTGATACACTCTGGTTACAGATAAGTATCACAGTATTGTCTTAGGTTTTCGCGATTGTTATACATTGAATTAAACCATTTTTAACGGAAGGCTTCCTGCGACCACGGACGCTACAAAGCATTCGAAACGTCAGGTTCAACAAAATAAATAAAACACGCGATACTTCCGTTAAAAATTGATTAATTCAATATTACAGTATTGTCCTTCAGACACGATAATCTATAAAGTAAATGTTATATATCAATAATCACAGTTGTATTGTGTATGAATTCTTCGAGCAGTCATCTAAATAATAACACGGCTGTTATACTTTCTGTTGGGGGTGATTGCTAATCGTTTCAGGCTTTACTCCTGAATGTTGAATGTAGAGCAAGCGACTATGAATGTTACGTATTTTATTAATATATTTATATATATTCACATTTGTGTTTTTTCTTACACGTTTGAGCTTTGTTTGATACTGGCGATGTTTAGAGTCTTGGTTAGAATGAATTACGGCCTCCGATCGAAAACTCTGGATAGAGTTTTGAATATAAGACAAAACTGATTCACTTTCATATACGTGGGTTGGGAATGCTAGCACGGCGTGAGTGAGCCGTCTCCGGTGCTGTTGTTGCAACAGTTGCTATCATATCAATGATATGAGGAGAGAATAGCTCTGAATGTTAGAGAAGCGAGTGATGTGTGTAAGGATCGATTCATGTAGCGCTCGGTTCTCCCTTTCTTTTTATTTTTTATACAACGTCCAGAGTCATACAAGCATACGGTCCACCTGATGTAAAGCGGTTACCGTAGCCTATGAACGCTTGTAATACATTAAGTATCACTTACGCGATGCCTCCTCTGCTGCTAACACAGCAACTCCTTAGTAGCTTACTGGTGGCCTCACTCACACGCAGGAACAGGAACAACAACCCTCTAGGGAGTTGTTATTTGGCTGCGGTTTTCTGTGAGGTGGAGGTACTTCCTACACGGGCTGCTTTGATTCGCCCTGCATCTCTTAAAACATCCAGACCATGACAGACATGTTCATGCACACAAATGTTTGTCTTTTGTGGGAATCGAACCCACGAGCGTTGGTGTCAAAGTCGCGTCATTCACGACTGCGCTACCGAGCTCGTCAAAACTACTTTTTTTTACTACGCAAGGGATTTGGCGTGAAGTTATAGATATCATTGATATGCAACAGTAAATGGGAACAGCTTTAATATGTACATGCACTTCGTTCCTCGAAAAAAGATATATATATATCTTTTAGAGTCAAAACCAGCCTTACCTGCACGTGGGGCACACTGCTTATAATCAAAAGAGGCTTCGGTGACGGCGGAGTATCAGCAACCTGCCTGGAAAAATACCCCATCGCAGAAGATCGCAGCCGAATAACAACTTTCTGCAGGGTAGTACGGCGCATATTTTTTTAGCCGGTTAGAACAAAAACATTTAACGGTTTATGGTTTCCCAAAACTATTCGTAGGTTAATGGTAAGTACCCCATATGGTTTGATTTGTGGTCTTACAAGGTTGCCACCACCACACTCCAGGGAAGTATTATTATCAGAGGTATTCTGTAATGTGAAAGTACCGACTGGGGAAATAATACTAATTATGCCTATGCCCTATAGTCTAAGAGCCAGCGATCGGCAGACTTGCGGCATTTTAGCAAACAGCGTATCGATGCTGTTTATACTATTAGACCTGCCGTAAATGAAATGGGGATTTACTATCCCTGGTACTCTTGGGCGTGACCAGAAGTACAAGAACGTCAAAATTGGCTTTTAAAACGCGATCGATGGCAGGTTGTCTGCCGTGTTAATTTAATAAAGTATATAATTTTTGTTAATGTAAAATTCAATGGCTGACTCTTATTGCGGTTCCAAGTGTGTTTTATAAAATTTCAATAGTTTAAAAATATGAAAAAGTGCTATATACTGATAAACCTGTGCAAGTTGAATGCGCCTAGCATTTGAAATTTTATCCATGCAAAAGTGGAAGGATATTGGAGCCAAGGAAGGCCAAGATCATACCATGAACAAATTGGTCGTGTTCTAACAGAAGGTGATGTCAGGAGTCTTAGAAATCGGCGAGCGTGCACGAGAAGAGCAATGACCTTGTAGTGTGCACAATGTGTGTCTTAGACCCCAACTTTTATTTCTTAATAATCAGACAGACATAAGTAAAAAATGCTGTCTTTGCATTCTTCTTTGTATTAGTGTTTTATTACAACACAAGCGGGCAGACACCAAATGTAGATCTTTTACTGTCCTCTGCTTTTGCCACAAGTATATGTTTCCTGCCATGCCATGTTTCCTGATCCGCGAGCTCCCCCAAAGCAAAAAAAAAAAAGTAAATCAGTTCACGTTCTCATGTGGCTAAATTCCAGATCCAAAACTGGTTTGCCCGCACGCAATGCAACCGGTGCGGTGCTTCCCATTATTTCAGGGTCGCAGATCTTCATCTCGACCCTCAATTACTCTCAATCATTAGTTTTACGAAGGAAGCGTCTAGGCTATTTCGAAACTGCATTCCAGCAAACCACTTGGTAAATCGTGATGCTAAGTAGGTATACTGCGCGGATCCCGATTATCGCATCGCTGTTGCGAATGCCCCCTACCTCTCAGACTCCGACCCTAACACTCCACAGCGTCACGGAGAGTTAGGATTCCGCGCGATACACCAGGTACACCTAGGTAGGTGTACCTGAGTATCAGGTGGGCACATGTCTCCAAAGGCCATTCAGTCATGAAGCCGCGTGTTCAGACTACTTACCTCACGCGACGTCCTAAGCCTAGGTTTTATCCCTCTCGGGAGTAATAAGACCCGTCGATTATTTCTTGAAAATTGACGGTTGTAAGTTTATAGCCACTTTGAATAGAATAAGATGTATCGTAAAACGAAATAAAACATAATATCAACGCATCATAATTAGTATATTTTAATAATATTTACAACAATAATTATTATATTATTTATACATATTGAACAAATTACATGCGCCTTAAAGTCTATACAATATTAATAAAGTTATTATTTTATTATAAATAGTTAATGAAATTTATTTACGTAATATAAAATACCCACTGAACATATTTATTTAAATAATTTAACGGTCATTTAGAGGCCCAATTTTTAATTTAATTATTTTACTAGGCATTTAGCTACAAAGCAAACCGACTGCAGACGTATCTTACCGAATACTGTAGCTAAATAACCCCATGGTTGTAGTTTTTTTCCGAGTGAGGTTGCCAGTAAGCTTATGAGAATTTGCTGCATTTGTAACAGGGATATACGCGATTAACATTCATTACATTGTAAGCCTTCATACGGTACGAGAGATGCATGATATCTGGCGCGCCGTATGCTTGTTTATCTCGTAATACAAAGAATGGACGTAGTATATTCCAAAATAATAAAAAAACAATCATCCTAGTTAAAGAGACAGCAATTTTGTACAACATTTTGAAGAAACAGTAATAACGACGTACTTTAAAATAATGATATAAAATTAATATATATAAACATTTATAAAAAAAATACAAATTATAAAAAATGTTTAGAAGTTTAATTGTTTAAAAAGTCAATTTACGCGTCAATTTAAATTTGATTACTCGTTGGAAGTCTTCATTAACCTCTATCAGTAAAATTATTCTCTCGAGTAACAATTTTTATTAAATTCTTGGGCTGCGATAATCGGTGGAACATGGAATCTTACTTTCACGGCAATGACCAAATTAAATCTGGGTACCATCCATTGCCTTTTATAGTATTCTAGTAGGCAAAGCAAAATAAATGCGTCATTTGTTTGCACAGCGCCACTGCCGTGTAAAAAATACCTTTAGTGTTCAAATCCATATTGTTACATTTTCATGTAGCTTTATATCACAGGAGACCAAGCTGTCGCAACTGAAATAGAATAATCTTAATTAAAATTTTATACTGAAGTCAATAGATTTAGGTGGTATTTTGTAGAAGGCAAATTCGCAATAATGTTATGTACTATATATAACACTCCTTCATTATGTGTCGCGATAACTGTATCTACAGAAAATAATGTCTGCGAATGTAGGATATACCCTATGGGTGAACTAGATGTGGACTGCCTGCATTATTATACAGTAGTCTATGTTATTTGCAGAAACACAATCTGAAATGGAAACACTAGTCACAATTATGAAAGACGATTCTATTGAAAAAGGCCTTATAACTGAATAGGAAGAAAACAAGTGGTATTTGAAAAAGAGGAAACCAGAATAAACTTTACATTACGAAGGAGTAGGTTAAATTGTGTCTTAGGTCCGTTTTCAAAAGGGATGTAAGGAACACAAGGTGCTCATTACAACGGTAACTTAGAAGCAAGAACTGCGTACAGTATCATCATTATCCGAGCGTTAGTCCCGGTCGCGTCCTAAGCTCTCGCTTCGGAGCTCGCGTTCCGCTTCCAAGTTCCTGCTTCTTCACTTCGCGCGATCTTCGGCATCCCTTCTTGTGAGACCATTGGCACGCATATCATCCCTTACGACGTCAAGCCAGCACTTCTTGGAACTACTCCTTTTACTGGCATCCGGCCGAGGTGACATGTCATTTGTTCCCCACGTAACTTGCCGGTTTTCTGCCACGTAACTGTCCGCGTCCGCCCGTGCAATATAATCAGCATACATGAGTAACCACGAAGGCTGCTGATGTGCATCTCTGATGCTGTCCAACATTACCTCTAATGAACAGAAACGGACTAAGGACAGATCCCGGGTCGACCACGTCGGTGATCGGGAAGGGTTGCATGTCGCCAACAGCAGTCCTAACTATGGAATCGGAATCGAGATACATGTCTCTGCAAATATTACTACTATATGAGTCCTAGTTGCGACATCGTTACCGCAATTGATTGCATTGTGAACTTCGCTTTATGCTACGGCATCATTATAGAGCGAAGATTCGTGTCGCGCTGTCGCGATAAAACTTCGTGTTTGATCTACGAGACGAGCTGTATTGGCTACATTGCACAACATCGCTAAAATTTAGATAGTCGTGATAATTTAGGCGGCAAGATTTTTTCTTTCGCGGAATAATGGAAGAGTATGGAGACTTTTTGAAGTTATACTTCTAATGCGACTTGCAAAAAGGTTGCGTTAAACGTTTATCGCTACCATGGAGGGGGAATAGATAGAGACAGAGCGACAGTGAATGCGCGGCACTCGAACACAAAAGTACAGGTTGAAGCTGCTAAATGTTTCACGATATTACCGGTAGATGGCGCTATAGTTAAAAATGTGCAATAGGTTAAAACTGCTAAATGTTTCACGGTATTACCGGTAGATGGCGCTATAGTTACAAATGTATAACATTTGTATTTTACATTTAATAAATAAATAAATATTGCCGGACAAATGACATAGCGCCATGTAGCCCCAATGTAAGCGAAGCTTGTGTTATGGGTACTAGACAACTGATAAACATACGTAAATACATTTTTTTTTTGTAAATACATACTTATTATACATAGAAAACACCCAGACCAAGACAAACAGACATGCTCACGCACACAAATGTTTGTACCGTGTGGGAATCGAACCCACGAGCGTTGGTGCCAAAGTAGCGTAACAACGCGTTTCACCACTGCGCCACCGAGCTCGTCAATTTGACTTGAATGTAATACATACCATAAACATCGCCGCTACTACTTGATAGACGTTTTTTTAATTTAAGTTATTAATGTTAAATATTTATTTAATGATGCCACAGAAGTATAACTTCTCACGCGCGTACATAAGTACACGCACCCATTTTTTTTTTACGGGATAGGCCCACGACTCATACCCGCCACTGTCTCCTGTGTAGCCAGAATTAACAGCGGCGACCACCTAAAAGGCAATGAACAGTGAAGTCCATTGCTGTCCCGGGGGTTAAACTACAGCTGCCTTGGAACTCACAACGAATTTAATCAGAAGAAATTTGTAGGAGTAGGAAGTTTTGGAATTGACTTCCCCTCTTGGCAAAGTGAGGGACAGCAATATGACAAATAAGTCATTTAAAATCTCAAAGAGATGGCTAGTCATGTGAAGCTCAACTGCCATACCACGGATTATCAAATATCTAACACTATTGAGACCTAAACTGAGTTGTTACCTAACACATCGATTCCAATAATATAGATTGCAGAACCGCCTAAACGCCTGGTAATTCTCCCTTGTTACCACCAAATCAGAATAGTTTACTACCCCGGATGTGAAACGCAAGGAATTTAACATATCGTCCCGCTCCCGGTGCCAGAGATCGCACTCCCAGAGAACATGATGTGCTGTTTGCACGAATTCTTGATAGAACACTCACATAAAGACGATGACACAAGTCTAAACGAAAAGAGCTTCGCCCAAAAGTTTCCATGCTCTGTTAAAAATTGCGCAACAGGATGATCGACTTCTTACCACTCTTTACTCTGTCTCGCACTAATTGAAAGAACGGAATACAAGTGGCGTCCTTTAGTAGAAGTTTTTTTTTGCCATTCCGACAATAAAGTTTCAAATACCTCATCAATTGGTTTGTTTTGTCAATATCGCGGCGTTTTAGAAAGTCAGGCTTTATATTTTTAGAGGTGTAGTACATTGAAGCCCGGCGTTGAATTTCTAAGTCAACTTGTAAAACGCCTGCCAGCACTGGTAGTGCCTCGGTGCTCACAGTATGGAGACTATATTACATGTCGGTAAATAATCAGAATATTAAATGCTAAATCGACAATAAAACATTTGTCAACAAAGCGCGCGAAGCGTAGCTAACCGCATGAATTATAAAATATTTTTTTTATATGCGGCAATTTACTGACAGCGACGCAAAGGGCATTCGAGTTCACGATAATGATTTGCAATATGACGAATTGCTTGGCTAGACGTGTCGCTGTTCTTTGTGTTATCGCCATAATGTGTCAGGCATATTTTTAAATATCTCTACTGCGTTATATATTTTACTATAATGTCCACGATCTAGATAAAAGCCGATTACTTACGAGTCCTTGCCGTTCCTTTTCTTTTAGAAGCACCTGTTGAGTTTGTTTGTCATCAAATTTAACAACGGCTGATAAAACTTTAGCCAACGTAACGGAATGTGTACCAGACCCTGTAAGATATTCATATAAGATATTTCTCAAGTACTCTAATTCTGTATTTTCTTGCAAAGAATGTAAATGTCTCAAGCTTACTAAAGCTTCGTCCAACCTCCTCTCTAACTTTTCATTTGCAAGTCGCAGTTTTTGGTTACCATCTTGCATTTGTTGCATATTACCATTTACAGACTTATTTATTTGTTCCAAATTAATTAACCGTTCGTCCATACTTCTTTTTGTATCAAGTAACTCATTATATTTATCTTTGAGTGTGATCAACTCTAGATTGTTATCATTACGTCCAGTCAACACTGGCTCAGGGCTCACATAATTTTGTGAAAGTATTTGGTCCTTCAATTCCAAATTTTCTTCTAATAGTATAGAATTTTCACGCAATAAATCATCAATTCGATGTTTCTCTAATTGAACTTCCTTTTTTAAATCAGTAAGATTAGATAACTGCATTTCATTTTTGTCTAGCGAATTTTCACTTGAAGCCATTAATTCTCTTAGCCTATCGTTTAGGACCCCATTTTCTTTGGATATTTTTGTTAAATATGTTTGGAGACCTTCTACATCAGACTGTAAACGCCTATTTTCTTCTTTCAAAAGATCAAACTGACTGTTTAGTATTCGATATTTCTCTGTATTTTCAATGACATCATCTAAAGAGTCAATTTGAGGTTCTAAAAGTTTATTTGATAATGCGGCATTGATATCTTTTAGGACTCTTATTTCGGTTTCTAGTTCTGTATTTTTATTATGTATGTGTTTATCATTATCGATATCTTCTATTTGTTCTGATTGTTTAATAGTTCCATGTATTACTTGGTTATCATCACATATTTCAATATTAGATCCATCTTTTTGAAGTGATATGGTGGTTAATTCACTAGTTTGTGTATTTTGATCAATTGTTTCGGTAAGCTGTAATTTTTCTTGTTGCTTTTTCTCTAACTGTTCTATAATTAAATTTAATCTATCTTTCTCATTTTCTATAAGAGTGTGGGCCTTTCGAACTTCATCTATTTCAGATTCAAGATCTTTAACATTTTTAGTAATATTTTCAGATTGATTTTTAAGTGAAACATTTTCTTGGGAGACTGATTCTATGGTTTGCTTTAATTTGGAAATATTCACTTCTTTATCTGTAGATTCTTGTCGTATTTTATTAATTAATTCTTTATTTTCTTTTAACTGGTTGTCATTTTCTCTTTGTGTTTCTGTTATATGTTCTATTTCCAACTGATACTTTTCAAGTTTAGATTTTAAATTTTCATTATCTTTCTGTACGCTTTCCAATGTTTTTATATTAACTTCTTTTTTTTCTAAAATGTCAGCTATTTCTTTTTGTGCAATTAGATAGTTCTTTTGTAGTTCATTATATGTAGCAAGCTGGGATTTGACTACTTCATTTTCTTGTTTTACAATTTCTAATTCTCTCGTCGCAGCTTCATGTTTTTCGTCAATATCTATGTACGTTTTTCGTGAAATTTCATAATCTTTATGTAATTTTTCATATTCTTCAATCTGCGACTTTAGATTTAAATTTTCTTCTTGTGTTAGTTGCAATTCCTTCATGGTGGTGTCTTGATTATTTAAGACTTCTTTTAATTCATTTTGTAAACCAGCGAATGTGTTTCTTATTTCTTGATATTCTTGTATCTGTACATTAAGATTTTCATTTTCTACTCGAAGTTGTAATAAATCTTTTAAATTAGCTTCCTGAATGGATGAAAGTTCTTTAAATCTGTCTTGTGAAATTTCATAGTCTGCTTTAAGTCCTTGATACTTAGTTTGAAGTGCTTCATATGATTTGACAAATGCATTGAACAAATCTAGTTTCTTTTGTATTTGTGGTATAAAAGTATCATTTATTTCCTTGCTGAAGGTCCTTGTTTCTTCACTTGACAAAATGAGAATTTGTCGTAAGTGTCTTGCTTCATGAGATAATTTTGTTATACTAGGTTTTAAATTCTTTATGCTGACAAGTTTTTGCTGTAATACAGAGTTTTGTGCCTTTAATTCAGCAACAGCAGTACCTAGATCTGAATTTTGTGTTTGAATTAACTCATGATTTGACAGTAGTTTTTCAATTTCCGACTGTAATTTTATCAGTTCTTCTCTTTCTTCTTGAATTTCCGATTCTAAGCTACTGTACTTTGCTTTCCAGACGCACAGTTCCTTTTCCATTTCATCTCTATCAGAAGCATGTAGTGTTTGGTGATTATTTTGTTTCCCCATGTCTTCTTTCAATACTTGGAAATCATTTTCCAATTTAGTTATTTGTAAACTCTTTTTCGAGTTTTCTTCTGTAAGTTGAGCGTTTCGATTTTCTAGATACACATTTCTATCAATCATTGCTAACTTCTCCGCAGTTTCTTGTTTCATTTGCAGTTGTAAGCAGTTATATTGCTCGTCAGCTTTTGATTTCGAATTTTCTAGAATCGAATATTTTTGTTTATGTACTTGTATTTGTGCTTCTAGATCAGCACAATTGCTTTTATTTAGGTTAAGTTCACTGATATCATTATTTAATTTTGTATGTTCTTCTTCTAAATGGGACAATTTATTTTTATAGTCACCGATTATGATATTAACAGATTGAAGTTCTTTTTTTGCAGCGGATAACCCTTCTTTAAGAGATTTTATTTCTGCTTCTTTACTTTCTAATTCTTTATGAATGCTTAATTTGTTTTCAGCAAGTGATATAGCATAATCTTCTTCTCGTTTGCTAAATATTTCGATTTTACCGTGTAACTGTAATATTTCTTCTTTAGCTTTTTCCAGATCTAGCTCCAGGGTGGACAGTTCTTTCGTTTTACTGAAGTCATACGAATTAATTTTATTTTGTAATTCTTCGTTGTTTATATTTAAGTCTTGAATTCGTTGTTTGGCTTCGCTCAATTGTTCCGTTACAGTTTTTAGAACTTCGGCCTCTTTATTTTTATTTTCCAATTCATTAGTCATTTTTTGAAGTGTAATAGTCATTTGAGCATTTTTATCTTTGGTTGCTTTTAGTGACTCTTTGTACTTGTTAAGTAGCTGTTCCATTTTTTCAATTTTATTATGTAAAGTGATTAAATCCGAGGCTGATGTATCTTCATTAACATGTTTTACTTCATTGTCGGTAGATAAATTAATTAATTGTGCTGTATTTTCATTGTCCATGATCATTTTGTTTTTATTATCATCTTTTTGTTCATAGTCACTTATTTGTTCATGGTTTTGTAAAAGTAAAATTTTAGTGTTTAATGCTTCAATTTTCATATTTCGTTCTTCAATGTCTACACGGAGTGCTTTTTCTAAATGAGCCTGGAACAATATAAACTGTAATAAGCAACATATTTGAAATGATAATTTCATTCATATACAATTTAGTTTACACTACATTGTGTGCTTCCATCACAGAGCGCCTGAAGATTCATCGTGCAAAATATGTGCAGAGGCAACTACAACTTCTCAGGCAAGTAGCTGTTGTATTCATCTTCAGATGGTGGTCGTACGGAGAGACATACAGCTGCCGGAGCAGAAGCAGGGAGAATTGTACGCATTTTCTGTTACAGGCGATGGACGCAGAGACGGTCACCGTTAGCGGTGGCGTGTACCTTACGACTAGAGCAACCATAGCAGTGACGGAGTTAGTATGCATCTAGTAACGATAGTGAGTGGATGGCGGCAGGTGATAATTCGCACAACTCTTGGCTAAAGTACAATGAGTAGTATGGATTAAACTCCCTATAAATATCATGAGCGGCATATATAGGGCGTAACCAATGCCTCACGAAAATACCCTTTATAATATTTGTAAACATGATTCAACTTAATTTTAGAAGAAAGAAAGAATTATTTATTGGCAGGGACCACTGATAATACACGCCATGAAAAAAGTAAACTGATGAAAAGATACAAAAATATGTGTACTACAATGGCTGCCATCTCAGTATCATGTTGTAGTGCATGGGTGACCGTCTAACGTTCTTTTTTGGTCAGCACCTTTTGAGTTTGAAACGAATTTGAACTACATTCCAAAATTACAAACATACGTTATTGCGATGACGTCTTATACGGCTGGAACCGTTATAAGCATGGGTAACCAAAGCGAACAACTTATTTTTTATTCTGGAAACTTACAAAAGATGGCGCAGCAAGCGTCGTTTTAAAATAGTGCTATATCTCAAGACAAATTTTAATACACTTATTTATGTTTATTTATATCAATTCAAGCACATTTGAATTGATATAAATAAATATAAATACCTACCTAATTTACACAAAAATACATACATAACATTAAAATCATCAATTTAATTATAGCGGCATCTAGCGCCATTCATGATAACTAGTAACATGCGCGGTGACAATACTTTCACAACATTTTTTATTACAACAGTAAAGTAGTTCTGTACTACCGGGATACTAGGAGGTATGTGCACATAATTTATTCCATTATATAACCATTATCTTTGTTTTCTTCGCATTCAGTAGTAAGCCTTTCTCCATACAGTCGTCTTTCATCGCTGTGACCAGTGTTTGCAGTTTAGATGGTGTATCTGCTAACTAAACATATGTGTCCGAATCAACAAATGGCCCGCTTTAGCCTCTCGATAAACAATGTTGTATTATGTAGCTGGTGTTTCATTCTTCTTAAGGGGGATACATGCCGTCCAGTGGCGCCTCAAGGAATAAAATATCGTATCTTAGCGTGGAAGATAAACATTATAAAGTCATGTGTTGCGTGTGTTACAAATACAATAACGTACTTTTACGTCATTAAACCAACAATTGAAATGTTTTGCTTTCGTTGTTATAGGCATAATTGCCAAAAAACGGCCTCTTTTAGCACTTTTGCTTATAACAACGATAGTGGAATATTTTGAGTGTTGGTTTAATGACGTAAAAATACTTTACTATCTTCGTAATAAATGCAACATAAGATTTCATAATGTTTATCTTCTATGCTATAATATGTTTTTTTATTCAATGAGGACTGAATTCGAAATTTAAATTAAATTTAAATTAAAAAAAAAAATTCGCCACTGGACGAGACCTAAGTAAGAACAACATAGATACCAAGACATGTTAACTTGTAGAGATATAAACATAAAACGATGTCATTGATTTCTCTTTCAATAAACTTTTAAAAGTGAATACGTTTCTGTAGTTTTTTATTACTATTATTACTATTGTTTTCCGTCTAGCTTAAATAAATATGTTTGGTTCAGTATGTATAAAGCTAAATAATAATTAAATCAATAATTTTTATTAAATATTGATATTATAAATTTTATTTAAGTGTGACGCGACTCTGTAGCTTTTCTGTTCGTTTGCATTGACTATACGTTGACCCCAGGTTACCTATTAGGCGCTAATTTCAAATTTTACAAATCGAGCGTAGAGTGTCAATTGAGGGGCGCGGGGTGATTGGGCGGAGCCATTTTAAAGCTTCACGATCGAGGTGTCGCCTTAAACGCCATGGTGGACACCATGTGTCGACGCTACGTTCATGAATTACGCCGTATGAAATTTTGCATTTTGTCCATTTTCCACATAATGTTTCTTTAACAATTTCTCAAAATACACCCAATATTTTATCGTAAGACAAGAAATAATCATAAGTTTATATAACAGCTTCATATATTAGTAACTCTGCAGCTTGATGTCGTTAAAAAAACTTAAAATATAAGTCTCGAAGCGGCAATTATAGAACATTAAAAGAAGACAGACATTATTTTTGTACAACGTCAGGAGGTTACAAGCACACGGTCCACCTGATGGAAAGCGGCTACCGTAGCTCATGAACGCTCGCAATAGACTAAGCATCACTCGCGCGATGCCACCCCTGCTGCTAGCACAACAACTCCTTAGAAGCTTACTGGCGACCTCATTCACACGCAGGAACACAATAACAAGTTTGTTATTTGACTGTGATTTTCTGTGAGGTGGAGGTACTTCCCCAGACGGGCTGCTTTGATGTGCCCTACCTCTCTTCATCCAGACAAAGACAAACAGACATGTTCATGCATGTAACGTAAACAAAAAAAGGCCCTGTTTGGGAATCGAACTCACGAGCGTTGGTGTCAAAGTAATCTAACAGCGCGTCTTACCACTGCGCCACCGAGTTCACCTTGCCTATGAAATTGAATTCGAGTAATTATCAAACAACTACTACAGTTGTCGCCATCTCTGTGATGACATACTTGTGCCACATTTTCGGAAAGCTGGGTGTTCCGTGTCTCAGTAACCATGACAAACATTTCCATAGTAGTTTTAGGTATATAGAAATGGGGCTACGAAAATCATTTATTGCCTCTACACTATTGTGGCCTTTCCTCGTTTACATACAATTTAAAAATTTGGTAAGGCTCGTCAACACTACACAACGTACGGATTGGACTAACCATTTGTATTCCATTTTTCGGAATTTGGAAAATCCGATTAAGCGGTGAAAACACATTTAAAGAGATCATCGCTTTCCGTTCCCAGGATTTTTATACGAGAGACAGAGTACTTCCATTAAAATGGTAAACATATATAGCCAATAATGACCAATGATTCGATTAATTTAAATATATATACTTTTTGAATTTATTTTGAAAAAAATGATTGAATTTTGTTATAAACGGCAATTTTATAAGGAGCTAATATGTATATTGGTTCTTTGGTTGATGCATGGGATTCATCGTAAAAAATAGCCTTACATGTCTAATGTTAATATTCGGTTTTGAGTTAACATTCCACACCACATGCAAATTTATAATCCACTTAAAAAATATAGTGGCATAAATATTCAACTAATATAATACAGTATAATTTTAGAAAGCTCATTTTTTATTACCTTAGCGCTTTGTTCCAGTGCACATTGCTCTCTCAATTCTGATATTCTTCTTAAAGCCTTATCCTGTGTTTCCACCAGTACGCTCTGAAAACATAACCCAACCAATGTTATTTTGTCATGCAACTTGAAAGTAGTTTAATAAAACTAATGTTTTTTTTTATACGCCGTGTATGCCTTATGCAAGCATATTGCCTATCTGATGTAAAGCGGTTACCGTAGCCTATGAAGGCTTATAATACATTGAGCATCACTTGCGCGATTCGCGAGTGTAATTGCGTTTCGGTCTACTTCGTTGCAGTCAAGTAAGATGTAAAAATAACAAGTCTCTTATGTCACGATTGTATTTTCCCCCGAAGTATGCCGAAATGCCGAACCGTTTCTTTTGTCGAATGTCGATGAGCACAGAAATAACCGTGTCAATTTTCCCTCAATAGTATAAGTTATTACGTCAAATTTTAAATGCCCTACTGCTTACAAAAAATAATGAAATAGTTCCCTAAACCATAAAATTTATGTTTTGGACTACAAGTAAGATTACGTTTCTTTGTTTCGTTTGTTGTTCTTTAAAGCGTCTGCCCTAGAAATCGGCGAGCGTGCAAGAGAAGAGCAATGAATGTTACAGCAGCGAGTGAGGTATGTAAGGATCGAGTTACGTGGCGCTCGGTTCCGTCTGCCTATCCCGCAAGGGATTTGACGTGAAGTTATAGATAGATAGATAAAGCGTCTGGCCATAATTATCGCCTACTAAAAGTGTATGGCAATATTAATTATGAATTTTTAACAATATTTTGTGAAACATACGTAAAAATCAGCTCCAGGCTATAAGTAAAGTGACTAATATATTTAGGTACCTGTAGCATCTGGTACCTGAGAATTGGCCGTGGGCCAAACTAACAATGTGTGTATACGTTTACTACACGTACCTACGAGTACACTATTCTCTATATACATTTGGTATATCAGAAAATAAGTAACGTTTGGGGGTCCTGCGATCTTGCTCTATTTGGAACTGAATTCCCAATAGCTTCGTAGCTATACAGATATAAGAGCTAAACAGATACCGTGATTAATTGGAATTATAGAGAAGCCAAGTTTTCTGAAGTAACTCGTTTACGACACTTGAACCACGGCGTATGTTTATGGGGATCCTAATGTCTCGAATTTGAAACACGAATTGAATGCTGACTATGTTCAGCAAGGAAGTGATTTTTAGAGCAAAATACGTTTTTTTTTCTGATTAAACAATTTTTAACGGTAGTATCGCGTGTTTTATTTTATTGAACCTGACGTTTGACCTGCGACTACGGACGCTGCAAAGCAATCGAAACGTCAGGTTCAACAAAATAAATAAAACACGCGATACTTCCGTTAAAAATTGTTTAATTCAATGTACAACAATCGCGAAAACCTAAGACTTTTTTTTTATACAACGTCGGTAGGCATACAAGCATACGGCCCACTTGAAGTAAAGCGGTTACCGTAGCCTATAAGGCTCGGAATACATTAAGTATCACTCGCGCGATGCTACCTCTGCTGCTAACACAGCAGATTTTGTCGTCGTCGTCGACATTCACGGGTTTTATGCCGGCGACATTCTGATTTTTGAAATAAGTAACTAATTAATGTACCGTGGCTATGTTTTGAATACATAGCCGAGATTTAACTTAACAGCTGTATCTGTCTGATTGTCAATAATTTTATCTTACAGTATATTTATTAGACGTAATTATTTCCTAGTTTAAATACACGTAATTAAGTAGCAGAGCTTCAGCTCGAGGCAAAAACTTATGACATTTACCTTTAAACTTTATGACACTGGGATATGACCTAGGATAGAACGATGTGATTCGGTACATTTGCCGACAATATTAAGCTTACACACGATATAGAACCCCTAAGTTTAAGGAGGACTTTAGTCTCCCTTTTGTGCATTCTACCGTGTTGCTCCGAGGAGTTGTTCAATATGAAGCCATATTCTTTATCCTTGCTCTTCCGTCTGATCCTTCACAACGACAGAACGACAGACAGACGAATAGATTTCATCCTAAAACAGTCAAACTCTATAACTGTGTTATGTTATTTGTTACTGAAATAAACATTTTTTTCATTTTTACCCTCAGACACTGGTACCTCAATATGGTTGCATGTTATACGGTCTCAGAGAATTTTCCTCCTGCAAAGCACTACAGCATGACTTTTTCAAAAAGATGTTTTTACAGGGTCAGAATGATGCCCCTGTTGTCGCAAGTGTCCGTGGGCTATGGTAATTACCTTATCATCAGACATACTAGTTGGTTTGTTATTTCAGTGGTATAAAAATATAAAGGTGACTACAAGAAGCAATTTTGTGTTTCTACCCAAGTATTTAGACCACAAAGTTTACGTACCCTAGCCTTAGCGTTTTCTCTCTCCAGAAGTTTATAGTGATGTGCAAGATTAGCGTATTGTGTCCTATATTTGGTATATCTTTCTTGTGTCCTCCTGTACGCTGCATACAGCTGATCTTTCGTGACCCGTTCGAGACTGATTGCACTATTAGAAAATCCTCTCTCAGCTTCAGCTTCACTTGCCGAAATCTCCATGTCCGACTAAAATGGAAAGGATAATTGACAGTACAATAAGTGTAGCTGTGTATCCGGTCGGTGTCATATTTTGGTTAAAATATTTTTCATTTCGGACCGATTTTTATATAAAAAAAGGAAAATAAAACGACTTGTTTATTTTTGTGAACATGATGTAATACGTAATATTGAACAGAGTATAGAAGTTATTTATTTCTTTCAGCATTAATACTGGCTTTTAAATGTGGTTGAACAATGGAATTCACGGCACTAATTAAGTGATTTGATAGTACAGAATGTATTAATATTTTGTACTTAGTTTGCACAAACATACTAATGTTGTAAAAATTTCCAAGTTTTTAAATGGGATTGTGAAACTGACACTGTTCTAAGAGAGTGCTTCACTGATTCCAGTTTTATTTAGGAATAAAAGTTACAACTGAATCTTATTTCTTATTCTGTGAATTTTCTCTATGCCTAATAGAATAAAGATTGATTATGATACATTTCGTTGTAATGCAAAATATAAATTATTATTAACAACAAACATTAGAGTTTACTTATATTATCCCCTTCTACCACTAGAGGAGGGATTATTCTACGCGAGAACTACGCAAAACCACATAAATTAATTAATTTTTAATTAATAAGAATTGTGAAAAAAAAATAGAGTTTATAATATTATAGATAAATACGTGAAAGTGTAGACATACCTGCAAATGATACATGGAAGGGCTCTCGTAACTAGGCAGCCTGAAGGAAACATCACTAGCGAGTGAACTGTTTGATAATCGTCTTTGTCTCTGATTCTCCTAATGACAAAAAAAACAAGTTTGTTCAATCACATGAAATAACAAATTTATAAGTGGATGCAGTACATAAAATACAATTCAGGGACGTAAGGTTGTGTACTGAAGAATTGTTCGATATGATGTCGACAGCTTCCTTTTACAATCGCACCGTTCGCCGACGGCGGGGAGTTCATCCTCACACACTGCAACCGCAATAGTTGCGTACTGTACAGTACCAGCGAAGTTTTCTTCAGAGAGCACTCTAGTTGTGGAATGAACTACCAGCCGAGGTTTTGCGAAGGGACTACAGCATGGGGTTCTTCAAGAAAAGCGTGAAGAGGTTTTTACAGGGTCGGTAACGTATGAGTGGCACCCCTGGTGTTGCAAATTTCCATAGGCTACAGTAACTGCTTGCCATCAGGCAGACCGTACGCTTGATTGCCACCTTAGTGGTATAGAAAAAATAAGTTGATCATTATTATCTTTTAAGTCCGAGTCAATCGTCGGTTGGCGATGTTGTTTGCAATTCGAATTTAACACCGAGGCTCTTGGTGTAATCAATTTATAAGTCCTAGTCGACAGGACTCAGTACATTTGCAAAAGCCTGTCAAATCGTTTTGCGAAAAGATTTCACTTTCTCTCGGGTTTTACAGCACAGGCAACGCGTCAGTGATGCTCTTTGGGTTTAAAGTGTTCTGTATATGCATCCACATTCATTTCAGAATTCTCCCTATGCCCCACACAACATTCAATCGAATTTCATCCTCAGTGGTTTTACTTTTACTGCAGCGCCTCGGACGTAAGTACTAGTTGGATCTATTTTTTAAATACATAGTTCAATAAATATTTATGATAACACTGCCCTTTACACTGAAAGTCAATGTAGATAATTTCTTATAATCTTGGCGTATGGTTTAGTCATTCATAAATATACACCAACAACGATAAATCAAGCTACATGTCTACTCTATACAAATTTTCTTTATGCTTCTAGTAACCAGTAACCTGTGGTTAATGTTGATTGAGATGCATGTTAACGTACTTGATTGAATAGTTAATAGATTCAGGCGTTATTTTGCGAAAGTCAAATTTATATGCAATTTCCGCCGCCACGTGATGGTGGCGGAAGCACACAAAGCAGGTTAGATCAAATTGCATGTATAGTTGGTTGATTTTATCATAAAATCGCTTACAATTATATCATGACTGGAAGGAAAATCTCCAGTGACTGGCGATGCACCGGCGGTTGGCACAAGGGGCACATCTTGGAATGTGGTTGGTTGACTTGAAGTCTGAGTTCTGAGACCATGGACATTATTATCTGTAACACACCATTAGTTTTTCGTTTAGGTTTTATATAATCAAATCAAGAACATGTTACTGTAAGTGTATATAGAATGATATACACGTAGCTAAATATACATAGTTATTGCTAATAATATAGCATTGTAGTACTTTTTTTTAACAGAACCCCCTTTAATAAAGACAAGCATTAATCACACAGCAAACATTGCTTATTGTCCGAACGTTTTTGAGTAGACAAACCCAGAGATCTACTCAAAAACGTTCGGACACCGTGAGCAATTTTTGTGAATCGAAACATATAATTAATCCATCCAATCCAAGACAAATGTCACCTTAGTCTTACTGCGACCACGGATGTTGCAAAGCATTCGAAAAGTCAGGTTCAACAAAATAAATAAAACACGCGATACTTCCGTTATTTTTTTTTTTATTTCAATGTCCTAACCTAATAAAGCTTTATTTTTTCTTAGGGTTGTGGAGGTCTGACGGCAGTTGCTCTATGTCAAAATACGTATCTTTGCTAAATTCTTAAGCTTAGGTAGCGGTTCCCGCCAATCCTAATGAATTAGGAAATGGGATAACGCAAGCGCAAGAAGAAGACATGCATATATGTATCGTCTCCTAAGTTCTCAAGACATATTATGATATGATCAGAAATATAATATCTATGTACATTTTATTTTGTAACTATTCCATAATATGTTGCTAACTACCGTAATATGTTGACAAAGTCTATCTACCTATAACTTCACGCCAAATCCCTTACGGGGTAGGCAGATAGAACCGAGTGACTCGATCCTTACATACCTCACTCGCTTCTTTAACATTCATTGCTCTTTTCAAGCATGCTCGCCGGTTTCTAGGACTCCTGACATCACCTTCTGATAGAACACGACCAATTTAATCATGGTAGGTAAGTCTTGGCCTTCCTCGGCTCCTACATCCTTCCACTTTTGCATTGTATATCTGCTTCGTCATTCTTTCATCCTGCATTCTTTCTACATGTCCGATCCAACGGAGCATGCCTCTTCTTATTTTAACACCGACGCTCTCTTTCATAGCAACTCTGTTTCTAACCTCATTATTGCGAATACGGTCTACAAGCGTTACGCCACAATTTTTGCGCAACGCTCGCATTTATCCTACTTTCTTGCTCTCTCTGCCATACCTAGTAAGTAAGCGTTCGGACCAGCACTGCACTGTGTATAGCCAGCTGCGCCTTCTGGCTCAGGTTTTTATTGCCAAGAAGTTCACACTATTCCCAGCACTCACTCGCCTTTCCACATCTGCGGTGTACCTTCCATCCCTGCTGAAAGCGCATCCAAGATATACAAACTCATCCACTTGTTTCAACACTTCATCATCTACCGCAATCCTTATTGGTACATTGGTTACATGGGTTCTGGTTTCTCCTCTTTCAAATACCATTATCTTTGTTTTCTTCGTATTCAATAGTAAGCCTTCCTTCATACATTCGTCTTTCATCATTGTGACTAGTGTTTGCAGTTCAGATGGTGTTTCTGCTAATAGGACGGCATCATCTGCATACAGCAGACAGTTCACCATTAGGTCACCAATGCGTAATCCTACATTCGTCGATCTTATTCTCTATAGACAATTATCGAGATACAGAATAAAGAGCCTAGGAGACAACATGCAACCCTGTTTGACACCAATTTTAACATCAAACCAGGGTGACATGTTGGCATCTATTTGCACACATGCTGAGCAATCCTTGTAGGTGGACTGCACAGCACGGAGCAGTGAACCGTCAATCCCATATCTCGGCAATATGCACCACAGTTCCTTTCGAACAACCCCATCAAATGCCTTCTCAAGATCCACAATACCGCAGAAAAGCTTCTGGTCTGTGGCCAGATGCTTCTCTACGATATTGCGGAGCGAGAAAACTTGCTCCGTATATCCCTTCCATTTCGGAATCCTCCCTGTGCTTCCCACAGCATTTCGTCAGATTTCACCCTCATTCTCCTTTCAATTACCTTCCCATATACTTTTGCTGCTAAGTTGATCAAACTGATGGCCCTACAGCTGGCGCAGTCCATGCGTAATCCCTTGACTTTATACAAGGGTACGACGACTGCGCGTCCCCAGTCCATTGGGACCCTTCCAGTTCTCCAGCATAAGTACCAGAAGGCGTCCCGGACGTAAGTGCCACCTAGTTTGAACATCTCAGCTGTGATCATATCAATTCCAGCAAACTTCGTAACGACCATTCAATCTCACCCATAGTTATACTTTCATCGGACGCCGTCAACGTGGAGTGAGCATCAGACTCGCTCTCATTGCTTTGCTTTTATTTTTTTCTCGTTCGAGGCATATTCATACATTTCTTCAAAATATTCACTCCACCGTTTTAACACTTCCTGAGTGTTTGCAAGAATGATACCAGCTTTATCTTGTTCATACTGGATGCCGACGAACTACCCCGAGACTTCTTTACCTCTCTCCAAAAGAGTTTGGTGTTTGCCTCGAAGTTTTTCGTCAGCCTCTCTTCCTCATTCATAAATTCTCTTTCACGCTTCTCTTTCACTAAAGCCTTGGTTTCATTCCTGCATAGACGGTACATTTCTTTCTTCTTCTCTCTCATACTTTCATTTAAGGGCAAAGATGATACATAATCCAGCCACGCTTTCCTCTTTCTTGATACGGAGGATTCAACCTCCGCATCCCACCAGGCATCTCCTATCAATGTTTATTTATGACTCTTTGCTCATCCACCTGCTTCTTTTGCACTATCCACCATACTTTCTTTCAGAACTTTCCAGCAATCATCCACATCCGTGTCGGAAAGACTTGCATTTGCTAGTCTTTCGCTTACCAGATGTACACACATTCTCCTTACACTTTCATCTTGCAATTTTTCACTCCTTATCCATTAATGATCTCCGAAAGGGATACCGCACCCGCCAATTCCTACACTTCTTGAAAAGTCCCACAAACCGGCTTACCATCAGGTAGTGGTCCGTTTCAAGAGTGGGAACTCTAAAGGCGCTTGTACCCATTATAGTATTTCGGAGACGTCTATGAATTATAATCAAATCAATTACACTTTTTTGGTCATTCCGTCTCCATGTATACACGTGTGAATATCCTTGTGACGAAATAAAGTGTTCGACGCAAGGAGGTTTCGTTCCATACATAAATCTAGAATCGACTTACCTGCTTGGTTCACTCTCTTATCTCCATAGGGACCAAGAGCAGCTTCAAAGCCGTCTCGTTTGGTCACCAACCCATCCATTCTAATCTCCACACATAATCACTCTTTCACTCCCTTCAGCTAAATTCAGAACATCCCTCACAGAATCCCCAAAATTTCTCTAGTTCTTGGGCACACGCTGAGCTTACGGCAGCTTGTGCTGCAATCAGAAATACTCGCGTGATGCCCAGTTTTGTACGAAACCAGAGAAGTCTAGGCCCTACCAAATAGTAATCTTTCACACCAGAGACTAAGCGAGAGGAGAGTATGACACCTACACCAGCACTGGCATGATCGTCCCGGTCTACACCAGACCATAGAGCCATCATCCCACCGGGCAGATCATCGGTGTCGCTCCCCTTGCGCTTACTCTCTGTCACACACAAAGCATCTAAGCGTCTCTCACTCATTACGTCCATGTTATCACTCATTCCACCTCTCACATTCCACGTGCCTATGCAGCACTCTCTTCTCCTCGACCCGCCGGAATTAGCGCTGCGTGGTGGGTGGCGGCCCCCACCGCCGCATGCACCTATTTTCGCACCGACGGGGGCGGATCGGTGCGCGTCGTCTCCGGGGGACGCCCTAACCCGCACATCGATGCCTTTTTGGGCCAGAATGGCAATCTAATCGTTTGGCAGGGGTCGCGAACGAGCACGCTTATGGCACATTACAAAGTCGAAGGAGTTAAATCATGAATGAAATCCACTAATTGTACTATAACATTCTGTATGACTAGTACCCAGAGTATTTGTAACTATGTAATACTCTGGGTACTAGTCATACAGAATGTCATACTAACAACAGAAAAAAAATAAGGTATATAATAAATTAAGTTTTTTTAATTAATGTGCATTTTAATGAAATGTTATTTTCAATTGTACATAACATGTGGCACTTACCATTATCTCCAATAGAAAACAAATCACTGTTTGTTATATCAGAAATGCTGCTCGATGCTGATGTTACAGCAGCCTGTAAACATAAATGATTCATGGATAAATTGTAATATTCACATACTTACACACATTGTATGATTACAATTATTTTCAAATAGATAGTGTACTCGTATAAACTTATGGTACTGTTCTAAATTATCATTCCAAAAAAATGTGTTCGTTCAATAGCCACGATTGTGCGTATTTGTCGATGAAACTGTAACAAATGTAGGAAAATAACGAACATCTGTTTGAGTCCAGAATTTCGTTGTATTAGCAGCACATTCTAACGATGGGAATATAGTATGACATATTATTCATGAAAATATGGTTTCCGGATCTAGATCAGGTATTAACCCGGCGAGATCCGACTGTCATAATTATGACACTCGCTTACGACATATATATGGAATAACAGTACACCCAGTGCTCGACGGGTTAAAATTCAATAAAGACATTGGGTGGGTCTAAAAGACTGTCCACACTCTTTTACAGACGATTAAAGTCGTTACTTTACTGTTGTTTATCGAGAGAGTTCAGAATACTTTAGACGTTCCTTATATGAAGTGAGCTTGCTGCTCATACCACATTTGAATCTGAGTACCCTTAGTAATCGAGTTTAAAATTCTCACTCAGATTGGAATGGACGCATGGAAAGGAGACCAATCACAGAGTTTTCAAGACAGAGTATTCAAGAGTACCACATACTCATGTGTGAGCGAATAAAGTTGTTAGTTTGATGAAGGCATCTAGTGAATCTTGAGATAAAATTAAGAAGACGAGAACGGCGTTCGATTATGTAGATATAGAGGCTTCTAAAATTCAGTTATCAAAAACCATACCTAAGTCTGTTTGTGTAAACTTGCCACAATGTAAATTCACCACATTTTTGTAAGTTCCATACTTACAGTTGAAACGCCACAATCGTTAAAATAATATGTAAACTTAAAATTATGTGTTGCCACATGTAGATAAATGTTATTGTAAACTCGTCACAAGTTTTACATAGCTTGGTGGCACATTGGATGGATTGTAACACTATTTTGGCGCTTTCTTGTTTCGCACCAATGTCACTCAGAATTCTTGTAATTAGAGATGAAAGACACTTAAGTCTTTCAAGGCTTAAAAAAGACATCTTACAGGAGTCTAAAATGTAGACTAGAGGTTTGAGTCTTTATTAATAAGACTTAGTCATTGTATGAAAAGACTAAAACAACTCCAGTTGTTTTTAAAAGTCTAAAAGACTTAAACAACTCTAATTCTACGACTCGCTCCTCAGTCGTGTATGGCATTAAATTATCTTGTGTCTTGTTGACTGCAGAAGTTTGTCTCTATTCATAATATTATCATAAATCTGAAAGTAAGTCTGTCTGTTACCTATTCACGCCTAAATTAGGTAACACATACTGGGGAAGAGATTAGAGTTTGGACATTGTTCCGCCAACCACGACAACCTCACGCATATGAAGCCGCAGGCAATAGTGTGTGTTATACATGGTAGCCAAATTTATATGTGAGTTGTTTGTTAAAACATTCTGTTCACATGCTTTACGACTCGTGCGACTCAAGCGAACAAGCGCATGTTTTAGCAATTTAAGTTATAAGATTTAAAAGGTTAAAAGACTACGACTAAAATTAGCGTCAGTCTTTAGTATCATGACTTAAGGGTTAAAAGACTAGTCTAGTTGTGAGGTGTTTTAAATGAGTCTAGTCTTGTCTTAGGTTTTCGCGATTGTTACACATTGAATTAAACTATTTTTAACGGATGTATCGCATGTTTTATTTATTTTGTCTTCCTGCGACCACGGATGCTGCAAAGCATTCGAAACGTCAGGTTCAACAAAATAAATAAAACATGCGATACTTCCGTTAAAAATTGTTTAATTCAATGAGTCTAGTCTTTTTTATAAGCCTTTAAAGACTTGGTCACTTTCATCTTTATCTTGTAATTCATTAAGTATCACTAGCGTATTGCCACCTTTGCTACTAAGATAACAACTCCTTAGGAGCTTACTGACATACTCACTAACATGCAGGAACACAACAACCCTTCAGGGAGTCGTTATTTGGCTTTGGTTTTCTGTGAGGTGGAGGCACTTTATATGGCTATCACTGGAATATATGCTCAATGTTAATTCATAAACGTGTGTGTGAACTAGACTACCACTTGTATAATATACTTATGATAAATAATAAAACTATACTACTTTTAATATCAGATTGTGTAAATACACATACAAAAAAAAAGTATTCATCTTATTTTTACACCTCAAACTAAAGGTATACCTCAAGTTGTAGGCAGTGGCGGCTGTACCTTTAGTGCGCTCGTGCGCTGAACCACCAATTCAAAAGATTTAAAAATTACAAAATATTACTTCATCTTTAAATTACCATATTAATATTTATTTTTGAAACATACAAAAGCATAATATAACAAATAAAATTTAAAATTATAAAAAATAAAAGACAAAACATATTAAGCGCTTTGCTAAACTATTAAGACTTATTTTCCTTGTAAAGAAACATTCTCGTGCGCTTCGGCGAGTGCACGACGACTGCTAATAGAACTTGTATGAGTTACTAGCGAATGTGCCTGACGCGTGAAACAAAAGATAGTTCATAGAAATGTACCGAGAAAAGAGTCGGTTCTCGTGCGCCGCACGTGCAAATCGAAGATTACCGAGAGCATCTGATGTTTGACGAAATTTGAGTTCGACAGCGGCCATGATGGACCTCTCCTTATCTGTATAGTTTCGCTGTATCTGTGACGCGTTAATTATTGTTTGTTTATATTAAGTAATTGTTTTTTTTTAATTTACATCTTTTATGTAAATTGTTGATTTGTTGCAATTTCTAATATTAATACTTGGCGAACAAGTAAAGTGCACCACCAGTTCGATAACCCACCAGCCGCCACTGGTTGTAGGCATCTATTATGTTACACTAGCTGTGCCCGCGACTTCGTCCGCGCAGAATTGAACAAAAAAGTTATTGATCTGTATAATTTTATTTATTTGATTTGATTATAAAGTACCTAAATAAGCAGAGTAAAATAGTGAACAGCAAAATATTAATAGATATGTATTATGTACTCAGTCCGCGCGGAATAGTTATTTTTTATTATTTATTTATATTAATAAAAATATTTCTAAAATAAAAGTGAAAGTCCCGTCAAAATCGGTCCAGCCGTTTCAGAGATTAGCCGGAACAAACAGACAGACAAAAAATAAAAAAATATTCATTTTGGTATATGTACTATGTATACATGCATATGCATTTAGTAAAAAGCGCTTATTTTAATATTACAAACAGACACTACAATTTTATTTATCTGTATAGATATAGATTTTAAGAACATATCATGTTACATTTTAAGAACATATCACAACATATGAACCATGTAATTTCAACATGTTATTTGATCTATTGATAGGACTTAGTGTTTGTACCATGAGTCAGTGTTATCAACCCAAAATCAGGCCAAATATATTGGTATCTCAAAAATCTAAAAGGTCAGTTAAAGTTTATATATTGGGTTGCTATTACAATGTAGACAATATTAACAACACAGTAAAGGACTCTCCGTCATTCCTAGTTTTAGAGGCAGTGCACTTTTCAGTTGATTTATTTGAAACCTAAACCATACCACAAAATGCTTGAATGGAATTGAAAATAGTTGATAACACCTAATAGTTATTGAAATTAACCTATATGGATCATTTTCTATATTGATGTTTTGGTCAAGATGCAATGAGTGACACAGAGTATAGGAATTTTTCTTTGACTTCTGTAAATTAACACCTGTATCTAAAAAACTAATTAATTGAGTTACATTATGGTGAATATAAATTTTATTGCCATACTCTATATAATATATAATCTTTTTTAAGCATTCTATCTAGTTTAAAGATAAGAAAAACGAGTATTTTAATGGCAATAAAAATCTAAAACTTTTCGTAACTAAGATATGACATTCTAAAATTATCAATAGTTCTTGACTGTGACAGGATTCTAGAGATAACTCAGTCGGTGGGACATCTTCAATACTGATTCTTGTACAATGGGGCACAAGATCGATTTTTGAAACAATTTTATTGACTTTAACGCAAAAAAGTGCAATGAGAACATTTATTTTAGTAAATATTTAAAATGAAATTATTAATAATCTTTTTTGTCATAATAGCTTTTACTTTCTACAAGCCAACGTAACACAAATTTGACTATAACTATACCCACCTGAGCAGCTTGTGCAAATTGTTGTATACGTTGTGGTGAGGATTTCACTTCCTCTGCCAATTTATCTTTTAATTTTTTAAACATGTTTATATTTTACATTTATGAAGAGATAAGAATAATTGACGATTCCTGCCTAACTTTACAAACTAACAACAAAATCATTACAAATAAATTAGAACGCATAAAAAAATTATGTAGGTACTTAATTTGACTTTGACATTCGATCGAGATTTCAACTTTTTTTTGGTCTTTTTATCCCCGAGGGCAAAGGCAAAGGGATGTAGTCCATACAGCCACGTCTTCAATTCAGAACCACTTCAAAATCTTAATTCTAGATGTACCAGCTTCAGGAAGTGTGTTAAAAAATTATTTCGAAAGGGGGGTACCCAGACCTAATCCTACAGTTTAAATATCACTCGTAAAACGATAGTGAATTTTACAAGGTGTTCTTCATGAACTTAATCATGTCTTCCAAAAAGTGCATAAACGTGTTATATTTGGATTTTTCACTAGCACTTATATTACAAAATACTATCAAAATTGACACATAAAACTAATTTATATACAGAATTGTAAAAATTTCAAGTATAACAACAATGTCACTCGTCAAAAGCGCGGGAAAAAGCAGAGATTTCAACACGAATGAGGTATCTTTCCAAACTTTGTTTAGTTATAGCAACGAAAACTTACGAACATTTATCTATAAACTAGGAAATAACTCGGGCTCTTGGCTGGGGCGGCCTTAGTCATTGCGAGGCAATTGATTTTAGATATTTTTAACGATGATGCCTGACGGAAAATGCAAAAGTAATGTAACAAGAGAAATAAAAATAAATTTAGAAATTGAAACTTATGTATTAAAATTTTACAAAAATTAACAAGCACTAAGACGACAATTTATTAATGATGACAGACTATGTAATAAATTTTAATATATTTAAAGATAAAAAATTTTAGTTAATCAGGGATTCTGAAATTATGTTTACTAAAATCATTGATGAAATCACAAAAACGTAACAAATGAGCTACGCAATTTAAAGATTTAACATTATCTTTTGTTACAAGACCTACAAAAAACTATGCAAGTATATTTTAGTTGTAGTTGAATCTGTTCCGAATATAGCTTTCTGATGCAATGTGAATATCTCTACTGAACTCGGAACACGAGCAAACTTTAATGTTATATGTATTTATATGGGACACCCTACCACATCGAACTTCACACCGAATCCGGGCAAACCATACCCAGCAAGAGTTGCCAACAATTGATATTCTCGAAAGATGCTCTATAGTCAGACCGTTAATTCGATTCACTAAAATGACTTTTGAGCGAAAAATCGTAGTAACGGGGATAAATGAATGAATGAGTTCATAATTTCGACACGGTCGTTTGACTGGTGATCTTCTAGTGTATCTTACACACCGCTGGGCTTCGGCGATCGAGAGTCAAGGTGAGGCATTGGCTGTCAGCCTAGATATGGCAAATGCGTTCGATCGGGTCGGGCATCGGGGTCTTCTATTGAAGTTACCATGGGCTGCCCGAGGGTTTGTACAAATGGGTGGCCAGCGTCTTATCCAGCAGATGCATCAAAGTCGTGGTTGACAGTAGTGGCTACGATAACATGGATATCAATGCTGGCGTCCCACAGGGCTCTATATTGTCCCCAACGCTGTTTCTGCTGCATATATGGGGGTTGGTACCAATCACGTCCGCAGGCTTTACCCTAGTTTCCCTGCACGTGACCCCTGGGTGGTGCTAATCGAGTAGCAACTTTTCTGGTGGTAGATCCCGTTGTAGAAGATTCATCTAGTTACAGTTACCACCATGCAGATGTGAACATCCCGCCATAGTGACTCCTTCTTATCCCCGTTCGACTCGCGTTGTTGAGTTGATGCAGTGCTGACTCCGGACAGCACTGTATCAACTGGGCTGAGAGGATCAACAAATGTAGGACCATATGGTTGTTTAAACGGAGGCATGTTCGAGCCGCAAGGGCTGATCCGATGGCCAGGGAGACGCGTAGAAACGGTGGTGCCGCTGGCCGCCCGTGGCATAGTACAGAGGGCCCAATTGGGTCTAACCAACTCAAGAGGCTGCCCTACCAGATCACGCATAATCCCGGAGTGGTTCGTCGTGCCGGGTGGTGCCCGGTTATGGTGGGACCCAGCGACCATTTCTGGGGGGGGGGGGGGGGGGATATGGGAGACCTTCCGCCTGGCGGGTCAGTTACTGCGTCTCCGAACTACATAGTATCAACTATGCCTATGCCTGCAACCGCCTACAACACCCATGCTTTATCCATCATTGTTGCTGCGTTGATCGTCTCTTTCACCCATTTTTGAAGTTATACTTCTAATGCGACTTGCAAAAATGTTGCGTTAAACGTTTAACGCTACCATGGAGGGGGAATAGAAAGAGACAGAGCGAGAGTCAATGCGTGGCACTCGAACACAAAAGTACAGGTTGAAGCTGCTAAATGTTTCACGATATTACCGGTAGATGGCGCTATAGTTAAAAATGTGCAATAGGTTAAAACTGCTAAATGTTTCACGGTATTACCGGTAGATGGCGCTATAGTGTATAACATTTGTATTTTACATTTGACTTGTATTTAATACATTCCATAAACATCGCCGCGACTACTTGGGTACAAGTAAAATAGGTTGTATCAATTGTTTAATCTATTTCATAACTTTGGCTTTTTGGTAATCTGTAAGGTTTTGTATAAACAGGCCGTAGACAGAAAGGGGTAACATTTGGTTTGAGATAAATTTTATGTTCGTGTACATTAGTGGTTGTAAGTTTGTCGCCCGGTAAGTTAAAAATGTCATTATACTCGTATTTTGAACAAATAGCTTTAATTGTATCCCGTTCAGTAGAATGTAAATGGTCTAATTTTAATAATGATAATAGGGTTTTTTCCCGGTCTGCGTCTGGTCTGGTCTTGACTTTGATTTACTAAAGTTATATATTTGATATCCGCTTAGTAAATATAATTCTGGTTCAAAAGTACAGACCGTTCACAGTTATTTTACCTCTGGTTGTTATGTTGGCTAAATTGAGAGCTGTGTTACCATATTTAACTTCTAAGATTCCCACTTAAACAGTAAATTGTGGTTTTTTTTTTCAAATTATATATATTTAATCAAAATTAAGCCCTCTTAAATCATTATTAAAGAATATTTGTAGTTAGTCGGATTGTTACCTTTCGCGACAAAATGGTTAAATCGATTTTAAAGAAATTTACATAGGCTTAGTTGATAATATCGTCAGTACAAAGGTTTACTTTCATGATTTTATTAACATCGGCAGCACATCAATAGTGCAAATGTGAAACTGCGGAACGAATCTAATAAATTAATATTCACCATAAATGTATTCTGATCATATTATTGACTGTGGTAACGGCAGATCATTATAATGTATGTTATGGCATAAGTATGTAATACATACGGAGGCCATAACATATACATACAGCAATACTGGCGATTTATCTTAAATATTATTACATTGAAATGCCTAGTACATTGCCCGAAATTCAGTCTTACCTTCAGTCCGAAATTGACTTTTAACACGCCCGTACTTCAACTGTCAAACCAGCGCGCTGTAGGAATTGCAGTTATTAGTTTCTTACATTGTTTTAACATAACCTGTGAGATAAAATAAAAATCTAAGATGTAATAATATTATATGCTATTATTTATTTTGAATATGAATGTTCCAAGGAGGTTGCTGACGACACACAATCACTATCCACTGAACTTGAATCTTCTGAAACGCTGTCAGATTCTGTATCAGATTCATTATTTAATTCTATTATGAACTTGTCTATTTCAGCATCCATACATCCATCTCTTTCAGACAGCCTGTCTTCAATGAGGCGCATATGTTCACATTATTTTTGCCACTCTTCAGTAGTGTCAAAAACAATCTGAACTGACGAAACCGACTGGAAAGCTTCTTGGGTCAATTTAACAAAGTTGGTTGCGTCTTGTCCCACATTCTGGCTCGCTACTCGCCTTTTCACAAGGCTCCACATAAATTCAATGGCGTTCAAGTTGCAGTGATAGCTACTTTGTGACCATGAGCTTCGAGTAGTTGGTCAGCTTCATATATTGGTACTCCTTTATGTTCTCGTATTATTTCATAAAATTGGGCTTTAACCATGTTAGGCAGATAAGATAACCCCTTATTTATAATCCAGTTCTGCATATCTGATTTGGTGGAATTCAATGTCGGTGCTTTATTTAACTTTACAGTGTGATATGGGGCATTATCCATAACTACAAACAATTGGGCGGTAAATATGGTATAAGTTTATCCTGAAGACATATGAAATTTGTTTTGTTCATGTCGTCGTGACAATCACCTAATTTAGATTGGGACTTAAATATTAACAGCACATCTGGTATAAGGCCATCTCACCACCTGCATGAACAATTATCCATCGTGCACCAACGGAACCGCTAGACATAACACCTTCTTCATTTTCTGATTGTCAGCACTTCTTGCCACCATAAGAAGCGTGAATATAAGTTTTATCAAGAAAAACGACAGGTCTTCCTTCATTACGATTTTGTCGTAAAATATTGAGATATCTATATCTCCAGGCTATAATGTCATGACTTTCCATTAATACTTTCCTCTTAGACCCACATTTTTTAAATCTAAACCCGATTTTACTTATAATTTTCCACAATGTGGTACGACCGCCCTAGAAACTAATGTCGACTTTGAGTTCTACAATAGCTTACCCAAAGTCGGGACCACCTTTCTGACAGTGTACATTTCATGTATTTTGTTTCTGATTGCACACAAATCAAAATCATCTAACACAATTTTCTTCTTTTGATCACGTTTTTTTCTGGATGTAGTAACCTTTTGAGACGTGGAAGCAGTAGCTTTGCCTTCTTTAGTAATAGTGCCAACAGTTTTTTCAAATATGCCTGAAACAATAAAAATAAATGTTAAACTTTGGAATTTAAGTGGTTTAATAAACTATTAAACTGCGTGTGCACTGCATCAGTATTGGAGCGTACGGAACGGAAGGATGTGTTCCTTTGTATTGATTACTACTATGTAACTGTGTCCACTGGATCGGTAAACCCGAGTTGGTTCACTACACATTTTGTAAAATGTCGACGCTCCGGTTCCGATGCAGTGCACGCGTATTTCAAAATGGATAACAACCGACGGCGGCTGACAGCCTTCGATGTAGTGGTAAAACCTTTACTTCGGTTCGAATCCTGGTCAATTTATTTATAATTTTCTTAACAAAATTGGACATTGATGTTTATTATGTTTATAATTAAAAATATCTATATATTTATCTAAATAAGAACATTTTATCCATATACTAAAATACTAAGCATACTCGCCAAAACACAAAAATATTAAAGAGTTCGCCTGCCTTCATACTGCATACTTATTATATTATTTTATTTTTCATTACGTTCGGGTAAAATGTTGGACACTGGTAACCCTATTTATATACCTGTTATGGCGGCAACTCTTTGTCGAACATTTTCAAATGGAATTAAAGGACCTTTATTGTCTTTTTCCTTTTCACAAAATTCACGCACTGATTACTCAATCTTTATACCACTACTATGGATTATTTTTGGCATGATGCAAGAAGAATTACCACTGCTAAGACAGAAAAATACGAGGAGTTTTAATAGACGTAATTTTCAGTAATGACAACCGAACGGAATTACATACTTACATCTGTCAGAGGTAAAATAACTGTGAACAGACAGTAGGAATAGTTACTGACTCTTCACTGACGTTTAAATTTTTTATTGGAATTACATTGTTAATAGGTTTTACTATCTGTGTACAGTGCTGCTAAAAACAATTTTTCTTGAAGTTGTTTTGGTAATACTACATAGTCATGACATAAACTATCATTCTGTAATTTAATATAATGAATTGACTCACATCTTGCAGGGATAGTCAAAACTTCACTAATAACTCTAGGCGAGTTATAAATTGGAATACATTCCGCACCATGTCGTAAACTCAAAATACTATTTTCCAAATCAATATTTGATTTAAAATTTAATAAGAAGTCTAAGCCGAGAATTCCATCTAATTTGCATGGCAATGTATCGAACAAACTAAATTTATGTTTATAAGTACTACCGTCATGTGATTGTAGTACAAGGTAAACATAACCTTCTGAATAAATTTTACCACCAATACCATTGATTACGATGTTGTCTTTATATACAGGAATTTGTTTTGATAACGATCTCTTAGTGATAGCCGAAAGAGATGCGCCAGTGTCTAATAACCATGAACACCTGTTATTGTTTACATTAAAATGAACGTACCTAACATTTTTATCGCAAGTCAATATGTTATAAGTCTTAGGTCCGAAAAAACTGCTTCTCCTCATATTTGAATTGTCATGATCCACCTTGCCATTATCTCCTGCTTGTGCTGAAAACACATTATTGCGCTGAAAACCTCTACCACGAGTATTTCCTTGTTCACGATATTGGTTGGAAAATCGATTACAATTTTCACGCGAATAACCACGTCCATTTCCACAAATAAAGCCTCTAGATGGGTTGTTATAACCCCGTTGTTGGTGATTGTTATAAATATTTCCACGATTTTGAGGAAAGTGGTTAGCACCACCACGTCTACTGTAATAATTATTCCGACCTTTGTTTGGACGACTACAAAATCTATTATTTGTATTTGATTTACCCCTCGCGCTGAAAATCGTATTAGATGTTGAGGGCTGGACCAGCTCCTCATCTTCTGCCGCACGCACCGCATCTTTTAGTTCCGTATAATCTCGAGCTGAAATTATAGTGCTTAACCTCCTATTCCTAAGGCCATCAGAGAATCTCTTTATAGCGAGTTTTTCATTAATAAGTGTTAGTATTTCACAGGCCTTCGGATTACCGTCGGCTTGTGCAATAGTCAGATTTATAAATAATTCTGTTAATTTATTTCCATACTCACTTACACACATATTATCCTGACATAAGTTATTTAAATATAATAAATAAATATTAATAAATATTGTGGGACAAATTACACAGCGTCACCTAGCCCCAAAGTAAGCGAAGCTTGTGTTATGGGTACTAGACAACTGATAAACATACGTAAATACATTTTTTTTTTTTTGTAAATACATACTTATTATACATAGAAAATAACCAGACCCATACAAACAGACATGTTCATGCACACAAATGTTTGTACTGTGTGGGAATCGAACCCACGAGCGTTGGTGTCAAAGTAGCGTAACAGTGCGTTTCACCACTGCGCCACCGAGCTCGTCAGTGACTCGTATTTAACTGTGAGAGTATAGAATTTGCAGATATTTTGTAAGCCAATAGGTTTTTATGTCACTGGTAAGACTTGTTACGTCATTATATTCAGATTTTAATTTTAATCTGGCAGTATTCATAAACCTTGTTTTCAAAACAAAGGAAATTAACAATTTCTTTGAATTTACATCTTTAAGACAAACGTTATACAATTTTTTTGGATCAGGAATCAGGGACGGCGCAGTTTTTATATCAAATGTATCCATTTTTGAAAATGTTTTCCCTAACTCATTAGATATACTATAAGTACCTAAGTATTGTTCTATAACTCGATTCTGTCTTATCTTGTAAAATTTCATGAATACATTCGGCTAATTTTAAAGTGCATTCCTGCGTTGAATATAATTTTTTAGCCTTTTTTTTGTATTTTCTCATCTACCGTATCTTTATAACGTATTCTTCTATCTTTACCCAATTTTCTTAAACTAATTCGAATATTGTCTAAATCCCTTAAAATTAATTCTAAATCCTTTCCCATAAATTACAAAAATAATGTTCATATTTTAAGACCAAGAACCAATGTCGTGGTAAAATATTAAACTTAATAATGGTTATTCGATATACTCAGTCAGATGGACTGAGTATATCGAATTTCAATTCATCGAATCGAAAATATTCATGTAAGAATTATTGTAAAATAATCACGAAATAAAAAAAAAATGTTTCACACTTACGATGTTTCCGCACTGACACCATAGACGTAATAAAATAGTCAGACGGAATCTCGCTGAGAAACGTAGATGGACAAAATAAAACAACTGAAGCACCACAATGGCGGCATGTAAATATGTGTGAGTGTCAAGTGGGTTGCCAGATGGAAGAAAAATTCACATTTCTTTAACTATTTTTTTATACCACTAAGGTGGCAATCAAGCATACGGCCTGCCTGATGGTAAACATTTACCGTAGCCTATGGACATTTGCAACACCATGTAACGGACCACAATGAAATAACATTGTTGCCGTCACAAATAAAAATAACCTTGCAATCATATGGATATATGTAGTCGAATTATGTATAAATTAACGACTAGGAATGTAGGTGCATCGTTCACTACTTTATTTAATAGGTCATTGTTGTTCATACTTGGTTGGAAGGACGCATCACATAGTGTCCGATTCTCGCTGCCTGCCTCGCGGGCGAGCGGGCGTGATAATATGTTATTGAAGGTATCGCGGCCGTATGCTTAGGAAAAATGTTAACTTGTAAGAGGGTAGACGTATACCAGACGAAGTGGCGTGATATTCTTGAACTACCAATTAGCGCGCGGTTGCTAGTCGTGGATGAAAAGTGTGTCGTGATTCGTAAACAGTATAAGCTACTTAAATGGAACGAAATAGATTCGAATATTGAATGACGAGTTGCTATAGAACATTCTAGAATATTTTGGAAAGAGAGACAGAGATACGCAGAGAGGGGTGAAGAGGCTTGATGGTAGGCGTATGATATAAAAACGGGTGGTTCGTTAGTTCATGGCTTTTTTAGTGTGAAATTTTAAGGTAATAAGACGTATCGATAATTGTTCGTGAAGGGCCTTTTTGTCGGTGTGAATCTCTGGGGTGATAGGCGTATCGCTGATAAATCGCGGAACGGTTCTTTTTATCATTAATTTTAATTTCTTTGTGTTAATATTGTGTTGAGAACGGCATTGATTCTGTGCCTTTGAGCTGCGTAGCGAGATATGGGACAATTAAGTTGTCTAATTGATCGTAACGTTAGGCTTGGGCATGGAATCAATGTAATTGTAGTTAACTTAATATTGAATAACCCGGTGTTTAATATTTCGCTAAAATTCAGGTTGATTGTTCAAATTGTGTGCAGCGTGGCCGAACCTACGGTGCTCAGGCGCCGATGGTGGTAGCGTGGGGCATGTTGAGCAATCAAAATGGCGCGGTTTTGTGATATGCAAATTCTAGGAATTGAAACGTAGCATTATTTGTCCGCGAAGGGGGTTTCTTTTATGGAATTTAACTTCACGTGTTAATTTTGTTTAAGTATAGCGTTGATTCTTTATCTTGAGCATTGTGCACGGAATTGGCGGTACATCTGCCGATTTTTGTGACGCTGCGCTGGGATGTTGATTCAATGTGATCGCGGTTAAGTAATTAGGTCATAAATCGGGTTCTAATATTTCATCGGATTTAGTGTTGGTTATTTGACTGTGTTGTACGAAGTGGCCAGAATTCCAAGGGTCACAGACCTTTGAGTATGGCGGCGGTACCTAGTTAACTGACCAACATTGTCAGGCGAGTTCTAACATCGACAATTTGGTTAAATAGGGATTGTGTTATTTCACACTGAAGAAATTTAGCTCTCTTAGGGACGTAACTTCGTAAAAATACGAGATGGATACCTCACGGAGCCTACGAAGTCTCGTATAGAGTAGGCGTAGGAAGCTGGTAAGCTGTGGGACGGGCCAGCGACTGATTTTGCCCTAAAAGGGATCAGTTACGTCTCCCAGGTGCTTGGGTTCGCGAGCTTTCAAAGTGGTAGGAGCTCGTCGAAGTGAATTCCGTCCAGCGTATGCGGGCCATGGAGATTGATCGCAACCCAACCATACTGGTCTCATTTATTTATATATGTATATATACACACACATTTATTTCCTCTGTTAGGAGTCATGGTTCGTGTCCCAATTAGGTTAGGACCATGACGTACACACAGTTATAGGCAATAGACAAAGTCGAGGCTAACTACCTTGCATACCCTAGTTTCAATTAGCAAATCAGCGTTGTACATCGTTGATTTGGGCTTAGCCACATTACACATCACACGTTTAACGTAATACAAACTCAAGAAGTTATTTTACACGAGTATCTTAGATTAGATATTGTAGGTACACAATTTATTAAGATCTAGTTAGGAGATAGGTAGGTAGTCGCGATGAATATACGCGTTAGTTAACATACAGCGTGGTAGGTGCGTCAGACGACATTTATAGGGACAGTAGGTACAATTACTGATTAGTTCTTAAGCTAATCGCGACGTGCGTGATAAGTAGCAAACTGTTACGCTAGGCGGTCGAATCAAGGGTTTCGTTCGGTAAAACGTCCGGGTGATCATACTATCCTACGGCGTGATGTTAGTACCGTTGCGGTGAGAATAAAGGAGTACGAGGGTAGGCGCGTCGCGTGAATAGGCTAATATTTTAGTGGTTGTAGAGTCACGGTGGTGGGCAATAAATAATAGGCTGCATGTGTCTAGATAAAGTGTAGTCTCGGGGCCTGCAACTTAATTATAACATAGATATGCAGGTAGCCTGATTCTATGTTCATTGCATACTTCAATTTATTATTTTATCTCCTGACTGTGGTTACGAGTCGAAAGACATTTGGCTTAGAGATAAATAGTCGAATCTTTTTGAGGGTTACATGTTCAGAGCTCTAAGGGTGCTTTATTCTGGTCCGCCGATAGTTTGTACGTGACTGCTAAATTAAAGTAGTATATTAGCCAGAATGTAACACTCTCCCTCATGTGTCGTTGACGAGCGGCGATGAGCTAACACGCCAGAGTCTCCAGGACTAGTTAACACAACCAACGGTTTACATTAACGCTTTACCGTGAGACTATGTAGTTCCTTGAGGAAATGCGACGTCTGAGTTCGTTGGTGACCCCGGGTGTCTAAAGTACGCCTAGCGAAACAGCAAAGTCTGTCGTGTCGGGAGTCTACTGGACGGCGAGGACTTGTAGTTTCTGGGGAGCAATGCAATACCCGCGTTGAAGGGGGCGTTCGAGCGTCTGGTGATGCTGAGCGAAACAGGTTATGCTGTCGTGCCGGGTTCCTCAGTACGACAAGGGTTCCTCACCTGAAGCGTTATAAGCCTTGTAGAGACAACCTTGCAGTAGTTTAAGACGATCAAATGTTGGACGGTTCGGTCACAGTCAGAGTACCTATTTATTAATATACAAAACCAGCTTAATGCTTACCAATTAATAGAAAGTAGTATCAACATTTAAGTGAATTTCATGTTTTATATAGCCCAACCTAAGTGAACACTTTGTAGATTTATAAATATTAATCTGCTCATTTGCGATTCATGCGAACTGGAAGACATTCGGTTTAGAGAAATTAGTCTAATCAGTTTTGTTTGTTACATGTTCAGAGCTCAAGGAGTGCTTTATTCTGGTCAGCCGATAAGTTTTATTCGTGGTTGCTATTTTTAACGTAGTATATTCGCCAGAATGTATCACTCTCCCTCATGTGTCGTTGTCGAGCGGCGATGAGTTAACCCGCCTGAGTCTCCAGGACTAGTTAACACAACCAGCGGTTTCTATTAACGCTTTACCGTGAAACTATGTAGTTCCTTGAGGAAATGCGACGTCTGAGTTCGTTGGTGACCCCGGGTGTCTAAAGTACGCCTAGCGAAACAGCAAAGTCTGTCGTGTCGGGAGTCTACTGGACGGCGAGGACTTGTAGTTTCTGGGGAGCAATACAATACCCGCGTTGAAGGGGGCGTTCGAGCGTCTGGTGATGCTGAGCGAAACAGGTTATGCTGTCGTGCCGGGTTCCTCAGTACGACAAGGGTTCTTCACCTGAAGCGTTATAAGCCATGTAGAGTCAACCTCGCGGTCGTTAAAGTCAACCGAATGTCGGACAGGACAATTGAACTGCTTTTAAGACTTAACCTTAATACTCATTATTGATTTCACTAGTCTGGCGGCTTTGCGTTCGGTCAGATTTAGCCTAAACAGTTAGAGCAATATCCCGAAGTAACACACTGCAAATACCGTTACCAAACTTACTAACGTCTCTCAAGTGAGGAGACTTCACTACTGCCGGAAGAGCAGAAAACTTTACTTGATTAATTGTTGTCTATATTATTTAGAAGTCTGGGCAATAGACCCCGTGTAACAGTGGTGACTGAGAAAAGCGCCTGGCTGCTACCTTACAAGACTGACGAATGTATAGATGACGCTCACAGTACATTTTATTATAAACAAATACGTTATCTGTGGACCCAACTGAGGGATTTGCCTTATTTGTAATAACTGATAGCGGTGGCATAGTGGTGATTTGACCGATTGCAATTCAGTTAGATTGTGCTCAAATAACCTTATACAATCTTTGTGTTCAGCTAGCGGACGAGAAGTTTAATACTTGTATTATTGTAAATTGATGCTTGCTTTAAAATTGAAAAAAATCAAACTAGTGATGGTTGAAATTGTAGAATTTGATATAGTGAATATTATCTAAAGTAGTTCGGAAAAGGAAAATCAGGAACATAGGTGGTTCTGGGGAAGGACCCATGTGATTATTCCTAAATTGCCTCAGATAAATTTAAAATTACAAAACAAATTTAATAAAAGACTGAGATGTCGTTAGTTAAATTGTAAGAACAATTTTCTCATACTCACATATGTTACATACTCGTAAGATCAACGAGATGAATTGGGAATGGTCAGATGGAGGGGTGTTGTAGGCGGTCCTTCTCTTCCCTGCTTCTCCTTTTCACATATAGTGGGAGTGTTCTCTATGTTATGGTTGCATTCAGAGTAGTACATAGGGCGAACACTAGCATTCTCCAGTTACATAAAATTAACCGTAGGTAATATGCCACTGCCCCGCGAGACTAGCGCGAGCCAGAGCGTTCTCTATCTTATATTTGAGCTCTAAATTGAATATAGGTTGCTTACTAACCTTCCTCTTTTATATCATTTAATATAGAATATATGCCACTGCCCGAGGGGCTAGCGCAAGCAAGAGTGTTCTCTGTTTCATAATTGATTTCTAAATAGAATCTTGGTGGTGGGAACTAACATTATCTCACTACCGAAAATAACTATAGCCTGCCTAGTCATCGCCTTACGGAACCGTTAACTTGAACTGAACATCGAGATAGTAACAACATTCATTCTCACTACAAAGTGACTCCATAGGTTATTTCGCCACGGCCTTGTGAGTCCGATAGGAGCTGCGGTGTAAACAATCTAATCTTATACTTAATTCTGATTCGAATGTTGATGAGGAGTATAAATGCCTACTACATCGATAGCTAAACTATAGCTAAATCTAGGAGACTTACGTTCTAATTCTGAGGGTTCTCTTAAGATTCTAAAGTCCCTGCCTAGTGATAGGATATCATTAAATCAATTACAGTGTTATATGAATATGCATAGACATTAGTTATAATCCAATCAACGTCTAACTACGAGAGTCATCCGATTCTTCAGAATTTCCTTTGGTACGCGCGTCCACCTGTCAGAATGCTGGTCCTAAGCAATAAAGAACCAATCAAAATCCGATAGGGTGCGGTACAATTCTAACAGTCCAATTGAGATAGAGTGGTAAAGAAAAGCACACATTAAATCTTTGATATTTTATAATTTCCCCAAGCTAAGTAACCTAAACGTGGAGCGGACGATTGGATCTTCACATATATAAACATATTGAGTAGAGACAGGAAGATAACCTTAGGGAATAGTTACTCTTTAAAGTACTGCGGTGCTACGTTATTTAGGAAGCTTAACTGGTAGGGTTCTCGAATTGCTTAGTCATCTCAGCCACGAAAAGGACTCTGGGTTGCTGCTCACAATGTAGTTGCCACTAAAACGATCACTGCCAATAATTTAACTTGAGGGTCGACGTGACACAGTCCGAGACACCTAATTAATAAGTTTAGTTAAGTAGATTGATTTTTAGGTCAAGAAATAGTTACAATTAAAATCAGGGATTCTAGTACATATTTCGTCAATACACGAGTGGTAGTTCAGGTAAAGATTAGATACAGGAGTAGTTATGTGTGGGGTAAGGAGGTAGATAAACAAATTACTATGTTCAATACATGAACAGTTCTCAGTAGATATATTTCTATAAGAGTGGGGTTCACATAGGTAGGACCATTATATATATAAGTTAATAAACAAATAAAAGGAAACAGGAGGGTGAGACATATAAAGGTAGAATATAATATTATATAGAGTAGCTTTGTACTTAACATAAGTAGAGACATAATGTAGACGGGGTGGTAAGATGGAAATGAGTTAAGTAGTTAACACTAGAAGGCGGGGTTTAGTAGTACATAGGTACCTAGTCAGATATATATTTAAGCTATTTATATATAAGTAGTAATTAGAGTCTCCCCTCTGTAGCGCATAAATAAATAGAAAAAAATACATACATAAACCAAATAGATATAAAAGCGAAGGGGGAAGTTACAACCAGGTGTGTCACTCATGTGTTGCCGACCCTCTGAAAACCTCTTCACGCATTTCTTGAAGAACTCCATGCTATAGTCCCTGGAAAAACCTCGGCTGGAAGCTCATTTCACAGCTTGAGAGAAACTAACTAAAAAGAAATAAAAAATATGTATGATTCGTTACTGTCTTTGGAACTCGAATTTTATGGATCGTTGATTTGTAACTTGTATTGTTTAAAATAGGTATTGATGAAAATAAATTAAACACATGAAATATAACATTACATATTCCTTTTATTATATAGGACAAACAGATGCATACTTATTTGAAATAAATAATGCCCAAATAAATACACTAATTTTAATGACCAGACGAGGCTCTGGCGAAAGAGAGGTAGCGCACGACGTTAGCCTGACTGGGGAAGTACCTCCACCTCACAGAAGATGGCAGCCACTCCTCGAAATGTATATTGCATATTACACTGGATTTAGATGGAATCCAGCCGCTTACTTTTGTGGACTCTCTTATGATTTGTACCCAATCATTCTTTCAAATGATGCATTCATTTGACGATGGAAATCTAAAAAATATTAAAGGTGTGAATAATAGTTGTTCAGTAAAAGAATTATAGGATGTAAGTTTATATGTCTATTTAAACAAAATTAGATATCTGAATTAAGAATTACAAGAGAACAAAAGAAAAATGACCTCCCACATTTACGCTAAATTGGAAATGTGAGTTATGGTAACACCGGTCGATTTATTGTTTGGAAAAATTCATTTAAGTGAAAACGATTATTTAATCAGAAAAATTACTTGCTTACTTATGAAAAGTTATTCCTTGGCTTTTTTTTATTATACCACCATGGATTCGACAGCTGTTCCCCACGCACGACGGTATTATTATTTTTTTTCGACAAGGATATCACGTGGCGAGGTGTCAGTGCGTAATGGCGGGCGGTAGACTTACTATGGTGTGATTGTGTGTGTGTCGGCTCGTACGTATAGCAACTGACTTACTATGGCGGTGCTTCAGTGTTTAGTTCGGGAGACGGTGTCTGCTTTTTTTTATTACGTCTATGACTGACACTTACTGAGCACTAGAGGAGAAAGATTATTTAGGTGAAAAGTTTCATCTCATTATTGGAGGCACTGACTGACAACATAGGAATACAGGATATGTCCCATCTCACACACCAACTGATTCTGCTTCACGTTCTCGCCTCCCAGACAGCCGATAACGAAGTCTTCGAACAAATTCCGAGTCTATTTGCTTCTCAATCCACCATTTCTGCCGGTGTTTAATCTTCATGTACAGTATGACAATCAAAATAATTAGTAGAATCACCAAGGCCGTGGTTAGCAATATGTTGTTCGTTGAAATATGTGATTCGATCTCAGAATCCGTTGCTCTATTGTTGCCTACCAACGCAGTCTGAGCAATATACCTCCTTGTCTTCGGTCTTCGAGTAGGATTTATCCATCTTGAAGCACGTAGATAGATTTCGTTCCCACGGCGGCGGGCGTAGCGCACAAGAGGCCGCCGAAATTTCCACAAAGTTCAATTGTGATCGTGGTTCACATTACAAAATATTACTAGCAAAATTTAATCTATCAAGCTTTAATTTTAAAATTCAAAATGTAACCAGGCAACTTTATTTTACTTACTTTTACTTTATTAATGAGGAAAGTTTAAAAAAAAATTCCATGATAAAATGGTAAGTTTAATAGTTTTGTATAATAGTACGGGTCTATGCCTTCCCCGTTCAAAAATGTAATAAAATTTTTATGACCGATATGTCACACCATTCGTGTTTATCTTACCTTCCAAAATATGTTTGTCCTTGTTATATCATTGACGCTAATGAAAGTCACATAAAACAATACAAGTTTTAAAATCTTAAAGCAAATGCGTAAGGTTCAATTTACAATGTATGTAATGTATGTAAATAAGCGATACTTATTTTCAATTGCTTTCATTGATCGAACAGCTTTTTTAAGTCATTTTATTAAGACGTTACGATAATATGTTACATTGACATGTATTTTATGTAAATGTAATTTCAGACTTCATTTCATTAAACAATATTAAACTCTAGAGCAAGAATAGTCTGTAGATGATGGTCTTACAGTATTATGTACTTAGTTATAAATAGTTTATATGTAAATAGTTGTAAATAGGTAGTTCTTTTTGTTTTTGAGGTCCCGAAGTAATGCACCTCCTGAAAATTCCAATTATTAGGTTTCTTTTCGTGTATATTATATACTTGACGTTGGCAAAGTAACATATTGCCATTAGAGGGGGGAAAAAAAATAACAGAAGTAACTACAAAATATAAACACGTAACTATTTGTAGATTTTGCCTATTGCGGATAATAATTTGCTTAGTTTTTCTTAGCCATTGTGTATCTAGTATATTAATGAACAATGGTGCACCGCTTACCCTGCGATATATATAGATATCAGTGTAATATACATATAGGTGCATACATTTTTGTGGATGAATTTATTTGTGTGAGAAACCCTTTCTCAGGAAGAAGAGTTAAAGAAGTAATATGGGAACCAAACGTAGACAGAGTATATGGATATAGACGGGCTACTAAAAGAATAATACCTACATGAAGAGAGATAGAAAATTCTAAAATACATGTGCGTGAGCAAGATAGACCATGAGTGTTTTGTCTCTATCTGCGTATGCGATTTTTATGTCTGCCACCGGGATTGTTCTGGTGTCAAACAAATTGTTCGTACTGATGCAATTTCGTTGATTTAAGTGTAAACCCTATGTATTTTATTGCCTTGTGATGTAGTGATTATTTTAAAAGATGCATTGATCGTGCAGTAATGGTGAATTGCTCTATAATTGGCTGTAAAAGCCGAAGTGAACGACAAGAACCCAACATAACCTTTCATCGGTAAGTCGCTTATTTGTCACAATATAATGATGCATGTTCAAGGATTATTATTTTAATGTGGATTCATACTCAATAGTAAGCAATTTTTATTAAATTAAAGTACAAATAAACATTTTTTTGTTGATATTAACCGATCAAATAAAAAGGTTATAAACATTACATTTTTAGAGATATCACTATATGACGTCTGTAATCAGCAGGATTACACTATTTGGGGTTACCAACACTTGACTTAATTTACCACATTTAACATATTGCGTATCTATTGTTTCAGTTTTCCTAAGGATTTATTTTTGAAGTATAAATGGATTGAGTGTACGGGTCGTTTAAATTGGCATCCAAATGACAACTCCCGGATCTGCTCCAACCATTTTGAATCAACTGGCCTTCAATCAAAGAAAAGAAAAATATGCTTAAATAAAGATGCAGTTCCTACGCGTTTCATTCACGTAAGTTGAATTAAAAGTAATGGCATAGGTAATTGAATATGTAACTAAAATATTTCAATTACTTTTCGAAATTAAATATAATAAAAGATTTTTCCTGTTACAAATTAATAAAATATTTGAAATATAATTATTACTCAATGTTTATGCTACGTCAGTTAGAAAACAAACATAAGGCCTGCGTAATGTGAAGCCATTACCGGGGCCAAAACTCACTTGCGATATAAAGTATCGTTCACATGTCGTCACCCCTGCTGCCAACGCAATGACTTCTTCCTGGTAACCTCAGTGACGTGCAGGAACCCAATAACTCTCGAGGATCGAATGATATTTTTATTTGGCTGCGGATTTCTGTGGAGGTCCTTTCGATGAAAATTAATTCTACTGAAGTCGTAAACATGTAATTTAGATATACGATTTGAAGAGAAGAATTTGCTTTGATGTGGAGAGAAGAAAAAGGATATGTGTGCGATGGGGGGGGGGGGGGGGCGACATAATATACATGCATTTAAAAGGGAATATATTTATTTATTTGTTTTAGAGCTCACAGACCCTTGATCGACCAAGTTCTTCCAAATAGGCACAGTTGCAGCAACAAATGATGCTATGGTATCCTAATATATTAATAATTTAGTTTTTTTTTATACACCGTCGGAAGGTATTCAAGCATACGCCCCACCTGATGTAAAGCAGTTAGCGTAGCCTATGAACGCTTGCAATACAGTGACCTCGCTCACACACAGGAACACAACAACCCTCTAGGGAGTTGTTATTTGGCTGCGGATTTTCTGTGAGGTGGAGGTACTTCGCCAGACGGGCTCCTTTGATGCGTCCTACCTCTCTTAAATGCTTGTATGATGAATGTTACTAATTAAGTGTAACTTTCAGATTGACGACTCGGACGTGAAATATGACCAACCGTCGTCAGAAGAAGTAGCTATGGAAATAGAAATAGAAAGTAGTTCGGTAAGTTTAATCTCTTATATACTCGAGGCGTAGTTAGAGAGAGCATGAAAGTAGGATAAACGCGGTTGAAATGCGAGCGTTGCGCAAAATCTGTGGTGTAACGCTTGCCTGTATTCGCAACGATGAAGTTAGAAGCAGAGTTGGTCTGAAAGAGAGCGTCGGTATTAAAATAAGAAGAGGCATGCTCCGTTGGTTCGGACATGTAGAAAGAATGCAGGATGAAAGAATGACGAAGCAGATATACAATGCAAAAGTGGAAGGATGTAGGAGCCGAGGAAGGCCAAGACTTACCTATCATGATCAAGTTGGTCGTGTTCTATCAGAAGATGATGTCAGGAGCCCTAGAAACCGGCGAGCGTGCATGAAAAGAGCAATGAATGTGAAAGAAGCGAGTGAGATATGTAAGGATCGAGTCGTATGGCGCTCGGCTCTCTCGGGATTTGGCGTGAAGTTATAGAGTAGAATAGAAAGGCGTAGTTATATCAGATGCTTGAATTCTACGCTCAATAGAGAATCTATTGTTTAATGCGTTTCTGCGTTAAACTATATTGTTTTTTTTATACTATGTCGGGAGGCATACAAGCATACGGCCCACCTGATGTAAAGCGGACACCGTAGCCTATTAACGCTTGCGATATATTAATTATCACGCGCGCGATCCCTCCTCTGCTGCTTACACAGCAACTCTGGTGACCTCACTTACGCAGAAACACAACAACCCTCTAGGGTTGTACTGTACCTAGAATGGGTGCATAAGTGGTCAATATTTTCAAAAAGTAAAGCGTGAGAGCTCAGCACTTTACAATGTACCTGTTATATCAATCCAGCAAAAAATACTTGTCATAGGAATGTTTATTTTTATATTTAAGTATGTATCTATTTCAGAAAATAGAAAAAGGATCTGTACTGTCAGCCAAGTTGAGATCACTCCACGAAAACGAAAATCAATCAAGAAACTGCAGACTTACTATGTTCGATAGAGTCAACAAATCTAGACTTTTTATGTAAAAATATAACTGCGCACAAGTGTACCCCAGAATTAAGAAAATTTGCATTAAGTAATTATTAGATTTGGTGGCCCCGGCAGTCTTAGTTTGGAGATATACGTGCGTATAGATTAAGTAGGTGCCTATATAACAGTTAAATAGCCGTAAGTTAACAGTAAGTGGTTGAATTAAATAGTTTTTCATGTGTGTTGATTATTGTCCCTTACAGTATATAGATTTTAAATTTTTGTATGATAAAAGGGTTGAATGTAAGAAAAATTAGTACATCTTGTTGCGATTTTGATCCAATAAAGTGGTCCCAATATGGTAATGTTTCCAGGGCTGGCTAACTTTTATCATGCTTTCTCGGTTGCATAATCAGACTGCCTCGCTCGCACCCGGCGTGTATAAATATGGGCCGGGGCGCGGCGATCGACACAGTTGTAACCTGCAGTCATTGGATAATCATCTCCCGCTACTCTGCAAACAAGTCATCTCCTTTGATAGCCATCGCTCTCTGGAAGCATTACCTCTGGCCTCATACTACAATACAAGCCTTTCATTTCTCCAGCCAACACGTGTGAAGAACTAATCCGCCAGTACCTACCTATATTATTTTATATTCTCGTGTACGGGTCGTATCGAAGGGGCCCATACAAAACGATAATGCTTGATCAATTGTAACTCTTTTTTAAGACCAATGAATTTGTCATGATGCGCAATACAGTTTTACAGGTGGTAAATCTACTACGGATGCAGAATTGGCATTGGTTAAGCATATCCCTAACTCCTGGGAGAGATCACAGGATGCTTTTTTAGTTTTCTGTTATCTCTCTAAAGCTTTTCATGGTGTCGATCATCAGACATTGTTACTCAAGCTGAACTATTATGTAGATAGGGTTAAAGCCCAGAACTTAATTGCATTTTATTTAAATAACAGGTCAGGCAGTTGATATAAACAGGGTTAAATCTAAAGGCAATAATCCTAATATCGTGGTGCCACAGGTTTCTATTTTGGGACCCTTTTTATTTTTAGTATATGCGAATGATCTGCCTTACGTGGTGCAGAAAAAGGCGTATATTTACTGATACTGATATATAAAATTATGTACTGATGATACCTCTCTAATTTTTAATGTCACTCGCCGGTGTGAAAACATTGACAAGGTAAATGGTGTTATGTCTTCTATTTTAAACTGGTTCACATATAGTAATCTTTTGCTAAACTCGACTAAAAGCAAATGCATCAAATTTAGTCTTCCGAATGTGATTTCTCCCAATACAGAAGTGCTCATTGGGAATAATAAATTAGAATTCGTTAATAATACTGCGTTTCTTAGAATTACAGTAGACTCCAAATTACAATGGGGCCCCACATAAATAAATTTGCCGGTAAGCTCAGCTCCGCTGCATATGTAAAATGTATAATAATTTTACAAAGAAATTTTTTAAAAATCACATTAAAAATTTTCTTTGTAAAAAGAGCTTATTATAGAACTGGTGAATATGTGATTGACAAAGATGTCTGGAAATAATTCAGCACAGACTATCATTCCTTAACAAACATAAACTTTAATTCTACCATTTAATATCATTATTGTACCAATACGCTGATGTGAATTTATTGTAATATCAAATTGGCAATTTTAAAAGAGACCTATATTGGCAAGTTTGTTTCGACATTTCTTCTTCTCTAATGATCATTTCCGAAATATTCGCAGATTAAAAAAGAACAATAGTAATATTGAGAATTGAATAAGATCCAATAAGATTATATTTAAAAAAATGTAAGACGTGTCTAAGTATCTACGAGGGTCCAATGGCAAATAAATAAGGTAAAATTGAAACATTACAATCACAACAAGGGACCGGACATTTCTAAAAGTAATTCAAATTAATCTTTTATGATTGAATTACTTTTCGAAATGTCCGGTCCCCTGTTCTGATTGTAACCGATTATGTTCCAAGTTTACCCCATCAATGAGGTTAAAAGTTGCGTAGTGGCAATACTTATTGTGTATGGCATGTAGATTACAAAGTTATGTTTATTATCTCTATCTCATACCCCTATACGCTGATGACGCGTCTATCTATATACTCTGTCTACGGAACCAAATAAATTTCATCTGAGCAAATAAATAACAGCAGTCGTAGTAGCCGCGTTCAATTATTTAGACTGCTACGAGAGATGGTGCGGTCGTATTCGAGTATTCGAATCTGTTTCCGCCGATCGTGTGTAGCGCCATTATATCACTCATTCGTTCATTAAACATTTATTTTTTTTATTCATTCATTCATTCATTCATTTGACCCGAAGCTGTTTTAGGTTTTAGAGCGTTGTACGTACTAGAATACGTACCATGTATGTAGGTGCCGCTTAACTACATACTTAAAACTTTTGTAATATATAAGGTGTTGATTTGTTGAACCTTTTTTCAAGTTTAGGATACCGACGTCGTAGCTAGGTCAAGATTTAATTAGATACGTAATATTATAATTTTAAATGTGAGTATTTTCAACAGCCACGGTAATTAAATGCCATATTCGTTTATAATATACATGTGTAAATTTATGCCGTAGTAATCATTGAATAAATTAAATTTATTCAAACAACGCGATAAAAATGTGTGAGAAAACAGTGAAGAAATCGAGAAACTCGGGACCTTCGCTAATTGGGAAATCCTACTTAATAGCCTATAACGGTATTCAAACACTGGGGTAAGTGAAAAAAATAGTACATTTTTCATTATGTAAATGAAACAATTTAACAAAATGATCACTTATAACATGTGCTGAAATCATAATAAGTTGAGAGATATTTGTACATAATTTATTTCAAAGAAATACCAATATTAACGCTCGTTTACCTTTTATTGATTCTGAGTAAGATGATGTGGGCACTTTCTCTAAAAAGAGTTCACTGTCTATGCCAATATTTTAGCATTTAGACATTGTCTAAGAATTGTACCTAGTGATTAGACAATGTTTATCATATTTTTTTTAAATCAATTAGATGTGTGTAATGCCATTATTTGCATTATATAGTACTTGAGTCTGTGTTTCAGTTAATAACTTATAAAGTTATGTCAAAGACGAATCTTATCATGTAACAGAAACAATTTAGTACCTGCTGAATATAATTAATTAATCGCTCTTGTTTTAAGAAAAACTTTACAACAATAAATTGCAATTATTACAGCTAATCATCTAACTATAGCGGGATAAAATATTTACATTCAGGTGCACTTGAAAACATATATACAGAGTGTATTAGTAGTAGAGGTAGACACATACAGGCCATACTTGTTATATTGCAATTGATTATTTCTCACATCAGGCAGACCAGAATGGTTAACCATGTGATACAAAAGAAGCATTAATTAACAAAATTGCTAAAGTTTTGAATAATGTGGATGTTATTGTATATATTACTAGCTAATGCCAGCAACCCAGTCTGTGTGGTGTTTACTTTGCCAAGATTTACATTGAAACACTGAATATTTTCTAGATAAAAAGTAGGCTATGTGTTAATCCACAACATACTCTATTTGTGTGCTAAACTTTAATATGTGAAAGAAACATGTACATTCTCATTAAATTCTACATTTGTTTGTAAGTAGAATGTACATGTAAGCAAGCTAAACCCTTTAATTATAAATTGTGTGTGTACATGTTTGTGTGTGTGTATATATATATATATACTTAGTATTTCATGTGTTGATAGGTGTGACAGTTTGTTCATAAGGAGCTAGCTTACACCACCTAAAATGTTTGATTTGCAAAGAAAATGTGTCATATTATAGAATGATGTAGATACTTACTCAATTTAAGTCAGTCAATATGAATATTGGAATACTAGAATGTGAAAACTAATAGGATTTTTGAAAATGTTTATTATGATTAGTTATTTAAGTTTTTTTGAAAGAGGATGTTATTTAATAATAAGTTCCAGATTTTTTTTAAGTAATGCTCTATCATGTATTAGGGTACAAAACTGTCAGAACTTGAAAGGGGCCATACAAGTATCTGACAACATTGAACATTAGGTTGACCCAAAAAGCAGCACCGCAATACTAGATCTGGAAACTTTAGCTTCCTATTCCTAGGCAGAAAATTTTTTGAAGGGAAAAATAAATTGAGACAAGATCTGTAAAACAGAGATCCAAAGCCGAATTAATATCATCAATCAATGACATTAATCCACTGTGCACCGCTGATTGACGGACTAATTGCACAGAGCTTATAGGATGTTATGTTGAAAAATAAATAATTGTAACAACATTTCTGTTTCCATGAATAATTTTTCATTGCTAGGATAAGTACTTCTCCACTATATCTCCTATAGATAAATATTACATAGTAAATATTGATAAAGCGTGTTTTCTTATTCCTTTTATATTTTTAACAATAAATCAAGCCTAAATTTTAATTTTTACAAATTATTCATTATTGAAACATAAACAGACTTGTGTTTTCGTTGACCTACTTGATGTAATCAAAGTTACAGATGTAGATAGACTATGGTAAATTATATGACTTTTATTTAATTTTATTACAAAATCGTTTCATATATGAAAAAAATTATTATGTTATAAGTTCTATTTGAAAATTGGGAGTACAATCATTTGTAATTAAATTTTATGTATTTCCTTTTAAGATGGACATATTTGCTGCTACGTTCCACAATTCATTTCCTTGATCGGGGGACGTTGGACACATTTTGGCCAGAAATTAAGATGTTAGTTACAATATTCCAAAATGCTGCACTACTAGAGGTAATTTAGTTGTTTATACTTCACATATTTTTAAAATACCTATCGTGCCATGCAGTAGGTATAATTTTTTGGTAATTATATTCTAATTAATTATCATATAAATCATAGTTTTGAGCATATTTTAATAATGTGCTTTATGTAAAGACCCATAAAATAATTACTGTAAGCAGATCAATTCTCTTCTCTAATTCTATTTTAATTTTGACTTCACATTTTAAGTTTAGTGTTTTATTTTTGTTTATATGTTTAGCAAATTAACCTTCAATTGATGAATTTCTTTTTCATCATATATTTAAATCTATTTTCCTGAGATGATGCTATTCCAAAACGGATCTAGTAGAATTAACATAATTTGGGATGTCACATCTTAAATCTTCTGTATCTTTCTGCAAAATTTCGAAGCGGTAGTATTATAAATAAAAATAATTCTGAGGTATATTCAAGCTGGAATAATAATTCTGGAAATATGTATGGGATTATTAATAATAATAATGGTTTATTATTGTATTGTCTTAGGTTTTCGCGATTGTTACACATTGAATTAAACAATTTTTAACGGAAGTATCGCGTGTTTTATTTGTTTTTGTTACGTTTTTGAGTAGACAAACCCATCTACTCAAAAACGTTCGGACACCGTGAGCGATTTTTGTGTGAATCGGAACATATATAAATAATTAATCCATCCATGTCGGTAGATGTAATAATTGAATAACCAATGTAAGACAAATGTCACCTTAGTCTTCCTGCGACCACGGATGCTGTAAAGCATTCGAAACATCAGGTTCAACAAAACAAATAAAACACGCGATATTTCCGTTAAAAATTGTTTAATTCAATGGTTTATTATTCTCTTAAAGTTTTCAAGAGAATAATAAACGATTATTATATGTATTATAAAAACTTTAAGAGAATAATACACGATTATTATTATATGTATAATGTATTTTATATTTGTTCCTTATATCTAAACTACTTTTTAATTAATATCTCAAGCACATTCGGCGATAGCCGTACTAGTATCAACTGTATGACAGCTGTCAGTCGCCTCCCTTCTAGAATAACAATATACAATAATTTACATGTAACTTATATTATATATATGACAGCTTCAATATACTATCCATGCAACAATTGCTTTCAGCAATAAGGCCGCCTTGACGCATTAAAAGTATTCATGTTTTACATTTTTAAGAAATTTCCTGTAACAATAATTATGTAAATAAAGCTAATTCTATCTATTTAACGATCGTTACGTATATTATGAAAACATGGGAAATTTATTCATTAAATTTCATATTAATATACATTTATTAGGTATGGCAATATGTACATTTGATTTGTAACTCGACTAACTTTGCAGCAGTAATGTTTATATATGACCGTTACGTAACTGCATTATACCTAGTCTTGCCATAAATACTGATACAAAGAAAAAAAGAATTTCCATTGTAAATAACATTTATTACTATTACAGTGTGTTAGTTTAATACATAAATATAAAACAATTTAAAATATAAAAAGCTTATTCGAAGTGCTCTCCATTGGCTGCCATACAGTCCTTTAAACGTTGACGCTAGTTATCAATAGAAGAACGCACTCTTTCTATGGTAATACTCTTCACTGCCAATCGTACGGATTACTTTAGGGACTCCAAATTATCATGGCGTTTAGAGCAAACCGTACTCTCTAAAACTGACCATAAATCATAATCCAGCGGATTAAGATCGGGACTAGACGATGGCCAGTCTTCAGCTTTGATGAAGTCCGAAACGTTCGTTTCCAACCAAGACTGCGTAGACCGAGCTTTATGACCCGGCGCCGAGTCTTGCTGGAAGGACCATTCTTGGTTATTGAACATGGTGTTGTTAAGGGGCTTCACTACCTTCTCAAGAATGGTATCTTGATACACTTGTGCCGATGTTTTGATACCTTTTTCACAAAAGTATGGTTCAGTCACTCCTTTATAGCTAATAGCCCACCAAACCATCACTGAAGTCGGATGACTTCAGTGATGGTTTGGTGGACCGAGTGCCCACGTTGCACTCTGTCGACTAATTGGGAATTTATACTCAAAGCTCTAAGGAAAGCTTCCTTCACACACTTCAAACACGGTCATTTTGTTTGTTAAAATGTTGCTCAATTGTAAAAATTTTCTCATCCATAAACAAAATTTTTCTGTGACCTCCCTTTGCGTGCCGCTTCAGTAATTGTTTCGATTTTACCACCCTATTCTTTTTTAAATTATCAGTTAAGAAATGACCAGTACGTCTCTTATAGGCTGCAAGTCCTAAGTCATGTTTTAAAATACGCGACATGGTTCTAGGTGCTATCTTCATCTCCCGAGATAAAATCTTTTGCTTTTGGACAGGATTTCTTCGAATTCTTTCCCTTACTGCTTTGACCACCTTTTTCGTACGAACACTACATGGACGGCCAGATCTTTTTCTGTCACAAACAGGGGAGGTCTCATTGTACCTATTAATAACGCGGTACACAAACATTTTACTAATACCAAGCGTATGGAGTTTTAAAAATTGCATTTGGCTCCTTACCTACTTTGTGTAATGAATTCACAGCGATTCGGTGCTCTTTATCACCCCACTCCAAATTTAATATCGCAAAATATTGTACAATGTTTTGGCGCCAAAATGAGAAAACTCAATGAACAATCATATAAAAATGACAGATTCCAAATTCAAATGTATTTTGTTTATTTTTAATTGTAACAGTATTTATGGCCAGACTAAGTATTGTAAACTAATTTATTTTGAAAGGTTAATAACGCCTAATGGCGCAGGCACGCGGCTGATGCTCAACTTTTCTTCTTTATTTACTAAATTGATTATATTTTCGTAATGGATACAACATAAACATTACCCCTGCTAAGTTTCTAGAGTTAATTATGTTATTTGTTGTGTGTTTGTGTTGTGTGAGAATCCGACTTTTAAGTCAAATGTTCCTAATAATATTATTTGTCTCTCATTAAATACGTCCACGTGTCTTTGCGACACTTAGTTCTGCTCCATCCACCGGAATTGTATAGGGTAGCGTCCTCCTTCGGCACATGCGCTATGTGTTGCACAGTGGTCGCCGAGCTTCGCATGAATCCGAAGTGAATAGAATTATAACATCCTTCCAGGTTTTAATTCTAGCTTAGTATTTACCTATTATTTCCTCGACGATATTACGATAAGCTTGGTGGCGCAGTGGTTAATAACGCAGCTTTGACATCAGGGCTCGTGGGTTTGATTTCCACACAATGCAAATATTTGTGTGCATGAACTTGTCTATTTGTCTTGGTCTGGATGTTTTAAGAGAGGTAGGGCGCATCAAAGTATGGGAAAGTACATCCCCAGAATACTTTAGCCAGATAACAACTTCCTGGAGGGCTGTTGTGTTCTTGCGAGTTGTAGCAGAGGTGGCACCGTGCGAACGATATTTAATGTATTGCAAGTGTTCGTAGTTATACTTGTATGGTTTCCCAACATTCTATTAAACTGTAAACTGGGCAACTCGTTGTCTAGGGCCAATATCATATAAAAAAGTACAGGTTATTATATATTTCGTGAATAACTTTAAGATATAATAACCTAATCTACCTCTGTTTAGCGTACAATATCCATTAAAATAAAGTTTATTATATTAAAAACAATTTTATAGTCCACAAAGAACAGTCATCTCACGTGTCACCAAATCAGAATGGCCACTACAGATTAAATTAATTATCACAATAACTGTAGGAATTAATCATATTATTTGATTTATCAAAACAATATTATATCATTGCTAATAAGACCTGTTTATTTTATACAAATATTATTACATAATTATAAGAAAGTAAACTAAAGTTTATCTCCACATTTTGTGAACAGTTCCCCTGTCTGTATTTTAAATTTCGCTCCACGTAGTATAAAGGTTGAATAATGGTATATAGGAAAAACACAGGTATGATATAAGAATAAGAAAGGCAAAAAAACTGGCAAGAGAAAACGAATTTTCAGATTAATATATAAGTGCAGTTGTAAATTTCTGCGAAGATTATTATAACAATAGACTAGGAGCAGGAAAGAACTTTATCACTTGAAAAGCAGAATAGAAATAAATAATTTATTTAGAAGACAAAAACTCATTGTGAAAAATGTGTTCACTGATTCAGAAAGAAGTTTTACATAGTTCTGCTACAGTAAGTTGTTAATTAAATCCCCATAAAAAATAATTATATCCTCATAAAATTGCTTATCAGAAATATGGAATAAACATATGTGATTGATGAAGAAAATGGCGATCTCCGTGCCACATTCCTGAAGTTAAAGACCAAACATTTAGATTTAATTAAGACGATGTGGCAGATGTTACATGGGACCAGGTGATACAGAAACTTCATAATCCTATATGGCTTGAAAAGGGAATAGAATATTCTGTAAATTAGATTCACCTGTTAAGTTTTTTGAAAAACAATAAGCTCATTATAATGATAATGATTAGTATAAGACTCAAAGTACTTTCACTATCTTTCAATGTATTGTGAGTTTAATTGATACTAATATCATATACATTGATATATATTAAGAGTTTGAGTAGAATATTATAAAAATACTGTTGAATTTTTTATTTCTTTATTGTTCAATTACTTAATTCATAAGCTTCAAATCTTTATGAAAATTAAAAAAAAAAGATTTAATTTTGATACTAAAATGATATTTTTCGTTTACATACACAGTCCCCCGACATAGGCAACGATCCCCTGAATCGATGTTTCTGAAAATGCTAAATATTTTCTAAAGTAATGGAAATATTTTTGGTTCATCTGCCGTTTATAATAATAAACGGCAGATGAACCAAAAATATTTCCCGGATATATATATTCCCGGAATAAGATTCATTTAATATAAACAAAAAAGTTGTCGATACAGCTTTCTTAGGATGAGTTGCCCAGTTTATATTTGAATTTGGCGTTTGGTTTAACATAGGTGCGTTGGACATAAATACCCAGTGATTTCGCCAAAGTGATATTTCTTTTGTTATTGCTTTCAAAGTCTACTCTACTCATTCTAGTCGGGAGGCCCTTCGTGCTAATATTCCGAGTCGTTTGAGCAGTATAAATGGATGATATTACAAAGTTTGCCTTTCTCTGCGTACCATATCTATTAGTGTATGCTAATAAGTTAACAACCTTTGACTTGAGTTAAACACACCAGTAGGTACTAAATATTGAAATGTCACTGCGTTTCAGAAATAGTCTCACGGTATACATTGAATGGTAATGGGCAGAATAAATTATACATTTAAGTTTTAAAAAAGACAATGTTAAAATGCTTGTTACGATACGGCAATTTTTGTCGTTTCTTCTTCATAATTGTACACCGTTCGGCGCAGGTGTGTATTTTTATTAAGAGTTAACGTGCCACCCTCATTACAGTTTATATATAGGTAATTCCATAAGGATTTTTATACTATCAATTAATATTTTTTTTTGATTATCAAATACAGTATCTGGGCGAAAGTGCTACGCGCTTTTTTTTTTATAAGATCGCGTTGTTTTCAAGTAAGACACTTTTATATATCTATGCAAAACCTTATTTAAATTCAAAATCTCATCCAAATTGTTAGTCGTTTCTCATATACGCAAGATATATACAAAATAATAAAATAAGTGTATAATCTTACAAGCTAGTTGCCCGCGGCTTTACCCACCTCGTAGCGGGATGTTAAATAGCGTATAACCTTCGTCAGGAATTGGGCTATCAAATGCAGAGAATTTTTAAAATCCGACTGGTAGATTCAGCGATTAGTGTGTTCAAACATACAAACTCTTTCGTTTAATACATTCGTATAATGTCATAGATCGTATCCTGTGGTTAGTCGTACTATTCCATTCTTTACACTTCGAAGAATATACGAAGTTACGAAGAAGAAAGAAATATAGAAAGTAATATATCTATACTTTTCATAAATAATATCGATGTGTTATTTTTAAAACAATAATTTTATGGGACCTAATGTAACCTGAACAATAGATAACAAAAAATTTTTTTCTTTACATATTTTTTTAATAGCGGAATATAAGTGGGAGTTATTCCGCAATACGGAAATTTGATACATTCGTCAACATTAAAAAAAAACAAATACTGTGCAAAAAAATTAACGAGTATAAAAAAATTCTTAAAATAATTTAACTAATCTTTAATTCGAATTTTATTATCAGACTGGCTGACCCGGTAAACGTTGTTCTGCCATAAAAAAATATTTGTTTTTAATTTATACATTTTTTTTTGAATTTTTCTATGAAATTACGACCTTACGAATTACGATTCTCATACCTACCAAATATACATAAAAAATTCTTAAAAATCGGTCGAGCCGTTTCGGAGGAGTGCTACCACAAACGCCATGACACGAGATTTTTATATATAAGATTTCGATTGATAATGAGTTAATGAGTAAAAAACTTATGACTCATGATGATAATGGGAAATGGGATCATACAACAAAACAAGGATATATTATTATATCAAGTTTATTTATTACTTTCCTATGCTTCTTCGCGTGTATCATAATCATAAACGATTGCGAAAATATAGTGTTTAAAATTCCAAAAAATTTAAAAGTAGTTTTCTAGAGACAACTAATGAACTTACAAGTCACAAGTTATTAAATGTACTGTCGATAACTCAACTTTATTGTGAACAGCGTAAAGGTCAGAGCACGTTAGCGGCACGTGAGTTAATTAGCATTTATTAACTACTATTTGTCAGCGCGTCATCGATAGCGATAGTACTATGTATCTGTTAATATGTATAGAGGTGTATTCATACACCGGTGTCTCGTATAGCCGGTTTCCTATGGGAATTTCCAAATGAAATGTATGACGAGCGCAGTGCAGGAAAGGGTTTTTGATGATACTTCTGGTATTAGAAGCGTTTATAGTTATTGGATATATTTATAATTATTCCAAATATACTATAATTATTTGCAAAATGATCGTGCGTCCTTATGTACACACACAGCGATAAGTTATGTTAGACACTTGCAGCACCATTTTTACATACTATTATTGCGTGCGCAATAAGAACGGTACAAAGGTCAAACAGTCTGACTTGAGGTGTCGCTAGTGTACGCAAAATAAGATTATTGTCCACACACATACTTTCATATGTAGTAACGATGTTAGTGATTGGGAAAATATTAGCTAAGCGAGTGTCAATTAAATCTATACTAATATATGTACAAAGCGAAAGAGTTTGTTTCTTTGAATACGCTAATAAAATAAGCTACCAGTCGGATTTAAAAAAATCTTTTTGCATGTGATAGCACATCAAATGAAAAAGACTTTTTGAAATCCGACTTTTCCGAATTCTTGAGTAAGGTTTAGGGGCCATTCAACATTACGATATGACACTTAGAAGCCAATTAAAAAGAAAGAGTAAGACTTTTGGTCTGCGGTTGCGACCGGAACTGTGTATTCCATTTTTATCAACCAATTATAGGCATAACGCCTTCATGCGCCGTGGCTGTGCAACTTACAATCGATTTATTACTTGCTTGATTTTTTCAAGCGGTTTCTATGAGATACAGATATAATAAATAAAGCTAAAAAGTTCTGCTTTTCAAAGCTAAAAAGGTCCTATAATAGATTTCATATATAGAGATTGGAGAACTATGACAATAAATAAAAAATAAATATTTTCGAACGAATCAAACAGTGCCATCTAGCCCCAAATTAAGCAAAGTTCGTGTTGTGGGATATAATCATATATAAATACTTTTTTTAAAAATAAAGTTAATAGAAAATATTCATCAAGGGAAACTGATGTGTTCATGCACACAAATGTTTATCTTGCGCGAGAATCGAACCCACGACCCATTCTGTTAAAGTAGTCATTGCTAGCCACTTGACTACCGGGTTACTCCGCCATACGATAGCTAAAATAGACCAATTTTGCTGGTTGAACATGTACTTGACCGTACAAGTATATTTAGTCTATGGCAGTAGTAAAATCTGTTAAATACACACACTTTCACAGTTAGATAATATTTAAATGTGAAAGCGTGTGTATTTTACAGGTTTTTTACTACTGCCATAGATAAAATATTGAAATTTATTTAGGATTGACACATTATGTCTGTTCAAAATCTATTATTCAGTCAGTCTCACAAAAACTTGAAAATGGCTCGATCTATTTGAATATTTTTTTTTCTATGTTCAACACGTTAGTAAAAAGGTTTCGAATAAAAAAATCTTGACGAAGATTACGCGGAGGTACGTAATAAAACTCGTGAAATACGAGTCGGGCTTATTAGGACTCTTTATATGTGTATATATGTATACACAGCGACGCCTCAAGTACCGCTCTTACATACTACATTACATACGGCCCGCCTGATGTAAAGCGGTTACCGTTGCCTATGAACGCTTGTAACTTGTACATTAAGTATCACTTGCACAATGCCACCTCTGCTGCTAACACGGCAACGACAAAAAGAGGGTTCTTATTTGGCTGCGGTTTTCTCCTGTCCTAACAACACCCAGGCCAAGACAAACAGACATTGTTCATGCACGCAAGTGATTGTTTTGTGTGTGAATCGAACCTACGAGCGTTGGGTGTCAAAGTCGCGTCACCTTTTTGAGTGTTATAAAAAAAATCCTGAATCGCCGCCGCTTTCCCTTTTTACTCTTAAAGCCGTTCTGGCTTGTTAAAAGGGGTGCTACAAGTGTCTACTCGTAAATTGACTTGTCGCTGTGTATACATACTATACGACAACGACGTGTAAATAAGGGAAATGAGAAATGTGCTTGGCAAAAAAATATTATGTTTATTTTATAACATGTCTCTATCTTCAGTGGTTTAGGCTAACTTCTAGTCAGTTAATTGATAACGGATTTATCCAACGGAATAGTAGTACATAGTAGCATAGATAACAGAAACAACGGTTGTTTCTGTTATCTATGAGTAGTAGCATATCTTCACGGCAGGTTTCTTACGTGGTAGGCAGAGAGAATCGAACATTATAAGACGCAATCCTTCCACACCTTACTCGATTCTTTATGTATGTTTGTATATATTTACGCCATGTCGCTTACGGGTTAGGCAGAGAGATTCAAGCGCCATAAGACGCGGTCCATACTGATGAGATGAGCAAGCAGCGACCCCTGCGTACATTGATAACTTACTGCGGTTCCAACCAGCCTGCCAAGCGTAGCCACTATGGCAAATGCCGTATCAAATATGAGTACAAGAACAATACGGTCTTTGGCAGCCCTGCTGATCCTGGCTCCGGTAGCGGTAATCGGCGGGCAGAGGGTACTAAGAATCCTAGATTCCGACGCCGCGGTTACTACCACAATCCAGAGCAATGATGAAAAATCTGCTTCTTTGCGTATACAGATAACGATATATCAAGTTATAACCCCATGCATCGTATGTCACGGCAGGAAAAGTAAAATTGATATGGTTATGGCATAGGTTATTCTGTCGGCGTGTATGCGTGGGTCCAAAAATAACTTAATTGAATTTCTGTCAGTATGTCAGGTTCCTAGTTGGATCCTTGTGTGGGTGTGTATCACTAATTTGTATTTTCTAATTTATGTACATACCTATTTGTAATGATCACTAACTCAATATCGTGAGGAAACCCGCATGACGAAGATGATCTGATTCCTCTGTGGGCCGTGGAGGTATGACGGCAGTCGCTCCTTGTCAAAGTCAGTATCTTCGTCAAATCTTTAGGGTTAAGTACCTAGCGATCACCGCCAATCGAATGGATTAAGAAACGAGATAACACTAGGAAGAAACTACTAAGAAGTCAGGCAAGGTATTATTTCTTATCTAATAATTTTAATTAGATTACACTAATTAAAATTATTTGTTGTAAAATTGTGAGTGTGTTACATACTGTGCAGGGAGGATTAACATCGGCAGTTAACAAATATTAGACAGTGAAGTGCTATTACTACTTTTCACGCCAAGTCCCTTGCAGGGTAGGCAGAGAGATCTGAACGCCACATAGTTCGGTCATACATAACACCTCACTCGCTTCTTCAACATTGTCATGCACGCTCCGGGTGATATGCAGACAATATAGGAGGGAGGCATTTTTAGAATGCGGACTTTCAATGATCAGTACAACATATAATGAGGTCATTATAGGATAAGTACATGGTCGGGTTCCAGGTGCTCCTGCCACTCCAGACACCAGGCTTTGAACAGTGTAATTAATTATGATGGCTCATAAAGTCGTGGAGCTCACATTTAATTAGGAGAAAAAAGTAGGGATTGCTTTTAAATTTGACATCCCCTGTGGCAATATAAGGGACAGCAGTAAGACACAAATGTATAATAACCTCAAAGATATGGCTAGTCAAGTGGAGCTAGACTGCCCTGCATCACAGTTTACTATTTATCTATATACTTTCGGGAACCCACACCTGTAAAATGTTACGTAACACCAAACTATGGGAATCGAAACAAGATCCAAACCGGTCAACGCTTAAGTATAATGAACTTTTCTTTTCGTTCTACGTTATCCACTATCAAACCAGTTTTACGCATCAAGTTCGTAAAATACTGTCTGTTACTTCACGCCAAATCCCTTGCGGGGTGGGCAGACAAAACCGAGCGCCACGTGACTCGATCCTAACACACCTCACTCGCTTCTTGAACATTCATTGCTCTTCTCAAGTACACTCGCCGGTTTCTAAGGCTCCTGACATCGCCTTCTACAGAACACGACCAATTTGGTCATGATAGGTAAGTCTTGGCCTTCCTCGGCTCCTATATTCTTCCACTTTCGCGTTGTATATCTGCTTCGTCATTTTTTCATCCTGCATTCTTTCTACATGTCCGAACCAACGGAGCATGCCTCTTCTTATTTTAACACCGACGCTCTCTTTCAGACCAACTCTGTCTCTAACATCATCATTGCGAATACGGTCTACAAGCGTTACGCCACAAATTATGCACAACGCTCGCATTTCGACTGCGTTTATTCTACATTCATGCTCTCTCTGCCATACATTAGCTCTCGCTTCCATAAGTAAGCGTTGTGACCAGCACTCCATTGTGTATAGCGAGCTGTGCTTTCTGGCTCAAGTTTTAATAGGTTTTGTTGAAAATTGGTTTAAACAGTTTTCGTTCATGCTTTCAGCCATAATATAAAGAATACAGTGTGTAACTGTGCCATAGTACATCCAGCGACCCACTCCGGCTTCGCGCGGGTAGTAGAGCATATTACAAGTATACATACATACAGTAAGGAAAACTGTATATCCGTATATTATCCGATGAAAGTTTCCAGGCGGCTTGACGGTTTCCTGTTTATTTTACACAAAACTTTAACAAATTATACACCTAAACCTTCTTCAAGAATCACTCTGTCTATTGGTGAAAACCGTATAAAAATCCGTTCAGTAGTTTTTAAGTTTATCGCGAACAGACAGACAGACAAACGCGGCGTGGGACTTTGTTTTATAATATGTAGTGACAAGTAGCAGCGTTTCAGTTGTCATTGACAGTAAGGAGAATTATAACACAAATGATTAAAGATGAGGAAGGAAACATAGGTATTGCAAACGCAAGTCAATGAAATTTTAATGGACAATCTACATTTAAAATCTATATATTTGTATACGGCCTGCTTGATAGTTAGCAGTTACCGTATCCTATGAACCCTCGCAACATCAGATGCCTTACTCGTATCTTGTCGACTCTATAAAAACTACTTTCATAATTTTGAAGAAGCCAATGCTGTATTCCTTTTCGAAGTCCTTGGCTTCATTCCGTAGTTTGTGTTTATTATATGCTGTATTGTATTTTATGTTTCAAAATAAAAATAAATTGTGTAGGCAAACAAAAATTACAATTTTTGTGTTGTAGCTTTTATCAACTCATTATATTTTATAATATAACCTTGACGAGCTCGGTGGCTCAGTCGTGAATGACGCGACTTTGACACCAACGCTCGTGGGTTCAATTCCCACACAAGGCAAACATTTGTGTGCATGAACATGTCTGTTTGTCTTGGTCTGGATGTTTTAAGAGAGGTAGGGCGCATCAAAGCAGCCCGTCCGGGGAAGTACCTACACCTCACAGAAAACTGCAGCCAAGTAACAACTCCCTAGAGGGTTTTTATGTTCCTGTGTGTGAGTGAGGTCACCAGTAAGCTCCCAAGGAGTTGCTGTGTTAGCAGCAGAGGAGGCATCGCACGACTGACACTTAATATATCGCCAGCGTTAATAGGGTACGGTACCCGCTTTACATCAGGTGGGTCGTATGCTTGTATGCCTCCCGACGTAGTATAAAAAGAAAACTTGTTTATAGCTATAAATGTAACAGTGGCAAAATTTATTTTAAAATTGAACTTTTAAGAATCAGAATCATTTCGAAGGTTAAAGTATTAAAATTGGATCATCCAAAGGATCATAGATTATATTGACGCCGTTCGAATTTTATTCGTATAGTTTCCAAACGGTTTCGGATCAATTGAAAAGTCAGTTCTAAAGCATTGAAATAGTTTCTAGGTTATCTACATATAAACTTTTCAGTGTTAATTTGGAAATATTTTAAATTACAAAATTTTTAAACAATACAATTACATACATATCATCACGCTTGTCTCCCATTGGGGTAGGCAGAGACTATAGAACGCCAGGTGCACCGATCCAAATATACCGCTCTCGCTTCTTCCACACTCATCAACCTCTTCATGCATGCTCTTCGGTTTTGGGTACTTTTGATTTGGCCCCTTTTCAACACATCACCAATTTGATCTATATGTGTGCGTCTAGGGCGGCCCCTCCCGACATTACTCTTACTTGATACACTTATTTCGTAACTCTTTTGTCATTCATTCTTTCTAAATGACCAAACCATCTCAGCATACCTTTTTCAATTTTTGTCACTACATCAACTTTCATTCCACAAAGTTCTCGTATCGTGCTATTTTTTATTCTATCAACCATTCTCGCTTCACACATACTCTTCAACGCTCTCATTTCTACGGCGTTCGCCCTGCTTTCATGCTTCTTCTGCCATACCCATGTTTCACTACCGTACATCAATGTTGGCGTTAATACACCCTGAACAAAGCAAGGTAAGCTTTGCTCGATATGTTATCGCTGGTTACCACCGAGTACAACGCACCATTGATACGGTTTCCTGATTTCACTCTTCTTTCAATATCGCTCTCAAATTTTAAATCTCTCGTAAACATAGAATCTAAGTACACAAATTCGTTCACTTGTTTTATTATTTATTTTATTCATTTTTTAAGGAAGTAAAGTACTGGACTTAGTTCGATTTATTTAACATATAACTGATTTAACCCATAATAAACACTTTAAAAACAGTCTCATATAACTCTTTGATTGCAATAGATTGGAACCAGGTTATCTTATTCGCGCTTATCTGTGTATGATACCTGCAAAGATACGCGCGTAAAACATAATTCCATTATCTTTATTACCCTATAAACATTCAATCGATTGGATAGATATTATTCGTTACAGGCAATTAGATCTAAATTACTTTGTGTGCCTCCGCTGCCGATTAGTTCACAAGAACTAGCACCGGTTGGCACCCTCCCACTACCTAGCTAGTAGATGCATGCCGTTGCTGCCCTGGCTGCTCCGGTCGTCTTTGCGACACGTGTTTTGCCTCTCCACTAGACATCCTCAGGCGCTATAGACGTTAGTCATTGTCGCAGAGACGACCGGAGCAGACATGGCAGCAACGGTGTCGGCTGCATGCGGTTCATGTTACATATGGCGGGCATTCGCAGAGACGGATCATCCGAAACGAGAGACAACCGGAGCAGCTGTGGGTGCCGGCCGGTGCTAGTTCGCATGAACTAATCTGTAGATAGATCGGAAAATAGTTTAGGTCAAATTGCCTGTAAAATTAACTTTCACAAAATTACACCCGCTTTTTCAATGCACTACCTAGTTTTTGGTGTTTAAAATTATGGCTGACAAGCTCGGTGGCTCAGTCGTGAATGACGCGAGTTTGACACCAACGCTCGTGGGTTCGATTCCCACACAAGGTAAATATTTGTGTGAATGAACATGTCTGTTTTGTCTTGGTCTGGATGTTTTAAGAGAGGTAGGGCGCATCAAAGCAGCCCGTCTGGAGAAGTACCTCCATCGCACAAATAACCGCAGCCAATAACTACTCCCTAGAGGGTTGTTGTGTTCCTGCGTGTGAGGTCACCAGTAAGCTCCCAAGGAGTTGATGTGTGTTTGTTTTGCTTGGTCTGGATCTTTTAAGAGAGGTGGGCGCATCAAAGCAGCCCGTCTGGGGAAGTACCTCCACCGCACAGAAAACCGCAGCCAAATAACTACTCCCTAGAGAGTTGTTGTGTTCCTGAGTGTAAGTGAGGTCACCAGTAAGCTCCCAAGGAGTTGCTGTGTAAGCAGTAGAGGAGACATCACGCGAATGATACTTAATACACACATCAAAAGTGTCTAGGGATCAACATATATTTTTGCAATAACTTTTCTCCTGATTGATATTAATTAAAATTTTCTTTAAGGATTCATCAAATAAAGTGTTTTCGTTTGTCTACAGTAAACATAAACCAAGTCACCTTTGCATTAATAAAGAAATTTGCCATTTTCATAATAAAGGGATTTTTGACATTTGAACCACTAACATTAAAGTTCGAAAAAAAGACTGAAATAACAGTTTTCTTTAAAATTTTATTGGGTAACTTAAACAATTAATAATCCGTGTTTCTACCGCGAACACTAACAACACAAGAACATCGGTTTGGCATACTCAAAATGAGTTCATCCAAATCACGCTGTGGAATGGCCGCCCATGTTCGTTGCAACAACAAAAAAAGGTCTTCTTGCGACTGGATACCCTCCATATTCGGCAGAGCTCTTCTCTGTAGCATATCCCATGCATGCTCAATCGGGTTCAAGTCTGGCGACTGAGCAGGCCAGGGCATGACATTGATGTTAGCTGCGGAGAGAGTCTGTCTTACAACTCTTGCGGTGTGCGGTCGTGCATTATCATGCATTAACTGAAATAAGGGACCGATTTGCACTTGTAGAGGAACGATGACGTCTGATACAATCGTCTCAGCATAAATTTGAGCGTTGAGGTTGCCTCTGATCCAAATCAACTCAGTTCTTCCGCCGATCCAAATACCCGCCCATACCATGATGGTTCCACCACTATAAGGATGGACTTCCTGGCAGGATTTTAATCGCTGTTGGCGTCCAGGGGTTCTCCAGTGTCGTATACGTTTATATATTTTATATATTTTTTTATTACAAAGCCACATCTCAATCTCAAGAAATCCGCATAAAAATGCTTGATCCCTAGACACTTTTGATGTGTGTATATCGCGTTAATAGGCTATGGTACCCGCATAACATCAGGTGGGCCGTATTCTTATATGCCTCCCGATGTAGTAAAAAAAAATGGCCGAGAATATTGAAACAAGGGGCAAGGACTCCTCAAGACAAGTCGGACCATTGAAACATAGACCAGCCCGATGGTACCACGATACTGTATCGTCACCGCAAAAATATTTAAACGGCATGGTTCATGGTGATATTTTTTTTATGAACATGGGGTCAAATTTTGTTGAAAAAAAAATTGTTATGTGTTGTAATGATAAACTTTAACACCGGCTCTTGTGTTGGATTCCCATACAGGATAACCATGAACATGTCCGTTTGTTTTTTAACAGAGGTGGGTCGCTATCAAAGCAGCCTAACTCAGGAAGTATACTTTTTCTCATTCTCAACTCACAAACCGAAGCCAAATAACAACTCCCGTTAAAAAACACATGCATTATAAGTCACACCGTCTCAACTTTTCCTAGCGTTATCCCTTTTCCTAACCCCTTCCTTAGGATTGGTGGGGTTTGCTATCTAAGCCTAAGAATTACTTAGATTAGATCACAACAACAAAAGAGCAGTGATAGCTCAGTGGATAAAGAACTGGCCTATTGAGCAACTGGTCACCGGTTCAAATGCTGGCATGTACCACTAATTTCGTGTTTCCGGATTTATGTACGTATTTGTAATTATCACTTGCTCGGCGGCGAAGGAAATATCTTGCGGAAACCCACACGTCCAAGAATTAATATTTCGAAAGATGTGTGACCTAACCTTACAGGTCTGGCATTCCTTCTGGGTTGTGGAGGTCTGACGGCAGTAGCTCCATATAAAAATCCTTATCTTCGGCAAATCATTAGGTTTTTAGATAGTAGCAATCCTAATAATCTTGATTTCTACCTGTTTGTCTCCAGAGCCTCTATCTATTGGCTACGGTAACCATTTCACTTGCGGCGGCGCTCGTTTGTCACTAGGGTGTAGGTAGTTTTTTTTTGTTGACTACAATGCCGACTGCCTGCCATTACCATTCTAGCTAAGGACACAGTTTTGAGTCCCATTCGGCAGTCGACATTCGAGTCCACAAAGAAACACTCGTGCCCTTGAGTTTTAAAAACCTAAATGTTATTACTGAGACTCGAGTCTTGTAGGCCAATTCTGCTAAATAACTGCAAATGCACTACTGCGCGGCGTGTGTCAAAATGTGTTCATTTTGACGTTTCGTTATTCTATTACGCTATCTGACAGCAGCGGCTTTGCAGCAACGCTGCAGTAAATGACTCGATATTCTGTTCAAAACCTGCACTGCACCTGTACGTTTCCTGCAATATAATTGTATTCTATTAAATTGATTTGACATTTGTAAAGCGATGACAGAAGTTTTGAAGGAGTTTATCTGCAGTTTTGCTAACGTCTCAAGCAACTTTTGCGAAGAGAAATTAATATTCTTAAGTGGTGATTTATATTGCAAAATATTTGTTTTGTTTTGGGAAATGTTTGTTTTCAGTTAGAAATACCTCCACGCCGGCAACCAAGGGCAATCGGGTGTCAAACTATAGGAGTCAACATTAAGTAAAAATCCAATTTATTAGATTGAAATATGGTAACATGACATGAGTTAAGTAGTTCATTTGCAGGATACGCACAGTTGCAGCGTACTTGCAGTGCAGGATTTTTTTATAGAATAATTTAATATGACAAGCGTAAACGTGCACTTGCAGTTATTTAGCAGAATTGGCCTACTGAGTTCTATTCGTAAGTTCAATCCTCAAAAAAGGTTCGAAATCTATTTGTATAGGACCTAGGACTTGAGTCTTTTACAACACATGACCATCGTAGTGGCCTATTGATGGAGAGAGGTCATACAGGCTTTTCAATGATTAAGAGTAAATTTGTTTTAATTGATTAACTTTTCTTAGTAAGCTCTTTGCCAGTACAACGCGTTTTGTGGTGTTTAATCGAATTCGAAGGAGTTTCTCAATTCAACGGTATATATTTTTTGCGTGAAGGTTACGCCATATCATCGATTCGACCATTTTATAAATTCGCTAAAGTTATGAATTCATTAAATCTGTTTTTACAGCTTTTGCACTTTCTAATGATTTTAAACTGAAATTATTTATCCACTCGTTTTATGTCGGCAGGTGGTACACGCGGCGATAGGATTGGTACCGTCCGGGGTGATGGTGGTCCTTCTCCAGGTGTATTCTCGTGTGTTCCTCGTAGGCGGCGTGCTGCTGTCAACGGACAGCGCTACCGTGAGCCCCGGCCTCCCACTCTGCATCCTCGCATGGTCCATTACTGAAATCATCCGATATGCATATTACACTTTAAACTTGGTCAAAACTGTACCGCATATTTTGTTATATTTAAGGTAAGCTGTAATTATCTTCTTCACTATCACCCCATTTTCATCCCAATGTTGAGATATGGTGATTGGCGGAAGCCAGTGTTATCATGCCGTCCAAAGGCCAATGACACGGGTTAAATTAACGATAACAGCTGGCACCAACGGCTTGAACTAGATTAGATTCATCGACAGGCAACGGTTTAAAATTCTGGACTAGTATATTCGTTTAGACTAACACGTGCACTATGTCATCGAGTTCGTCAAATTATAATATTGAATATATAATATTGAATCTTATTAAAATGTTCAGTCAACTTGACAGAACAATGACTTCATCAAGTGACAGTAATAAACAATTTCCATTGTGCTACAGTAGCTTGTCTATTAGAATAAGCTTATTGTGATGTATTTATTATTATTTATTGAGCCTCCAAATATCTTTGCTATATACATTTTAAATATGCATATTTCGTAGTTTGTCTATTCAAAATTTGTTGTTTGTCTATTAGAAACATAGTAAATAATACGTCTATCAATTTCTGAGATTCGGGAAATAGTTTAATCAATACAGAAATAATAATTTGTTATTGTTGTTAAAAAATTGCATACTATACATTCAATTTAATAATCCATAGTAAACAACAGTAAATGGATCTGATTTCCCTTAGTTTATTCTGAGTTTCTTTCCGTTATTGTCCTACTGACTACTATATTCCCAGATCGTAAACGTTCGCTTACAGTCAGGACATCAAAGAAGTTTAAAAGTTTCTAAGATGTCGTCCATAGTTCAATATCGTTTACATCATTTTCGAAGGTTACTGTTTCTGTTGAACATAGATATAATACGTACTTTATATTAAATTGAATTCATTACCAAACGTATTGTTCACTGTTAGAAAACACTTGTGTTAGAAAAATATACTACATTACAGTTAGGGTTAGAGTTCCTATTTTTAACACGATGCCTTTTAATAACCCTAAAGTACATTTTTAATACCGAATTAATTAGAAAGCTAGGTTATTTTATTTTATAAATGTCAAATAGAGGGTGTTGGCATTTTCGTATAGTGCCTAAATAACGATAATTGAATGGGTAAAAAAATCTTTTCACGTTCACGAGTTCAGGTATTAAATAGACTATAGAGGGTGGTGGTGTTTCGTTACTACGTCAGGATGGTTATTATGAAATTTGACATAATTTATAATTTGACAAAGCACATTTTGATAGTTCATTACTATATAGACGCAGCCGGGCGATAGCATAAATTAAATCAAAATAATGTTCTGTCTCTGATGTCCTGTCGATGGTGCGGTTGTATAAGGAATCGTTGGGTATACATAAATTTAGATAAAGTAGCTCCTCAAACTTATGGCTTAATTTTGTATTTTGGGACCGTCAACAATTGGCACGGCTCATCTCTGAACCGAGTCGCAAGGTTTAAGCTGGTATTCAGGTGCTTTTGTCAAAGATGACTACGGTTAACCACTTCATATGTGGTCAGGCTTGCAACTTGTATACCATAAGTCTTTGCTCCGACTTGAAGTATTACTTCGTTCTGTTGAGTGCCCTAAGTTTCTTGAGCTCCAATTTGACTTTCAAGTCGAGAGGATTTCAAAACGGAACTTCGCTGGATATTACGCTAAGAATCCCAATAGCTTTGGCGATTATAGAGCCTGTTCTGGAATTCAGGAACACTAGCAAAAAGAGTTTCCTTAGCGATCAACGCGCAGACTTGACGGGTTGAATGGGTCGGAGTTCATCGCCCCCCGTCGGATACTTTATTAGTATCCTCAATTACAAACCCAAGTTGATTACGGCTTTCTGTTACCTGCGGACGAGGGATGTTAGCGCGATATATATATTATAAGCGTCTCCAGTGCCGTTGTTTGCATATGCATCAATATACAACATATTAATAAGCAACAGTAACGACGTCGGCGATAGCACAGCGCCTTGCAATCGGAGCAGCCAGTTAAGTTTCTTTTATATGAAAAGATGGGCCTGTAAATATAAGTCCATCCCTCCATAATCTTTTCTTCAGGCATCATGGGAAGAACAGCACAGAGTTAAACCATCAGAATTTTCCTCCAATCAGTGATCAGGATGACCTACGTCCTGATCACATAAATATTACCTATGTCTTTAGTACCTGTATGTTTTATTAAGTGGCTGGTGACATCAACCTACGTCTACTTCTTTAAGGTGATAAAATTCCAATTGCTTAATTGGAAACCTATTTAATTAAAAGTTGACTACGAAAGTTCAGCAATGAAAGCTATTTCTGTTTTTCCTTCGGAAATTATAAAAGCACGCTGCTTTCACTTCAACAAAGTAGTAGTAATTTATGTTCGTAACTAGTGGTACTACTGATTTTAATAGTTTTGGAAGAAAGGCAGGGGCATGGACGAGCAACATCGGAGGAAAATTCGAATGGTCAAACTCTATGCTGTTCTTTCATTGATGTCTGAAGAATTATGTAGGAATAAATAGGTTTATATATTTATAAGCGATACGGCATGTGTAGTGGTACAGAAATGAAAAAGTTCGTCAAATATAATGGAGAATACATTTTGATGAGTTCGATGGCGCTGTGGTTAATAGCGCTAAGCTGACACCAACGCTCGTGGGGTCGATTCCCACGGAAGACGCAGAACATTTGTGTGCATGAACATGTCTGTTTGTTTTGAAAACTTGATTACTGTTTTGTGTTGTTGATAGTTTGATAAAATAAAAAAAAAATAGCTATTTAAAAAAATATTTACTGTGATTTAAGTTTAATTATTATGACAATAAGGTTGATTGAGACTTAGAATTAGAACGTTAAAAGGTTGTTTTGTTAAATTAAATTAAATCTTTAAATTATTTAAAACGGTTCTATCACCATCAATTTTACCATTTATTGTTACAATACGCAATTATTTTACAGTAGATTATTAATAATATTGTTTGTGATATTTTAGAATTGTAGTCTACTACCTATTTAAAATATTTGATTATTAGAATATGGTTTTTATTTGCTTTAATCTTTTTTTGATTAAGTATTATTAATTATATCGGCTTAAATGACGCCGTTACTAATTGGGAAAAAATCGTTGCGTTGAGTTACAATATAACCTCTTCTTCTTCTTAGCTTTATTCCGTTTCCTAATCAATTAGGGTTGGCGCGGTGCGCTACATAAAACCTGAGGATTTGACGAAGATGCAGATTTTTACATGGAGCGACTACAATCAGACCTTCACAGCACAGAGGGAAATCTAGATAGTGCTTAGGCTAGGTCAAACGTCTTTCGAAATATTTTTTTATACTTGCGGATTTCTTCATGATGTTTTCCTTCACCGCCTAGCAAATAATAATTACTAATATGCACATAAATCCGAAAATACGAATTCAGTGGTACACCAGGCCCTCACCAGGTTTCGAAGCTGGGACCATCGGATAATGGTTCGGTTCTTTATTCACTGAGTTATAACTGCGCCGTGCACACTCGCTTGCTCGTTGAGTTACAATGTAGCCTATAGGCCGATTCTACTAAAAAACTGCAGCTGCACTGCAGCGCGGCGCGTGTCAAATTGCGTACATTTTGACGTTTCGTTAAACGTCGCTGCTGCTTAACGAAACGTCAAAATGTACACATTTTGACACACGCCGCGCTGCAGTTCAGTTGCAGTTTTTTAGTAGAATCGGCCTACTATTATGATTTGGGTAACAGTGTGACACAAAGAGATGTGACTCATCAGGAATAAGGGTAAGAACTGGAGACGACTAAAACCATCCATCGACTGCGGTCGACGCTGCGAGAAGCCTCTCACCATCTTTATAGATGAATTATCTAACGTTATTAAGCGGTACAATAGTAGGAGACTGTAGACATCATCAAAGAACTCCGTTGAACTCAACACAGTGCAATGTGTTAAGTTCAGCGGTTCTTGGAAGAGTTAAGAACAGTTGACGCTTTATACTCAAAGTGCTAACCAACTCTTATTATGTGAGACATAAGAAAAGTATAGAATGTTAAGCTCGACATGCACTTAGCATTACCATCTGTAAAACCAACAAAACAAAATTATGTTGCAATTGAAATTCATTTCTCTTTTGTTTTTCAGATATTCCACCTTCTTGGTCCTGTATCCAGTAGGAGTTAGCGGAGAACTTTTGTGCATGTACCATTGCCTGGACGAAGTAGCAGAAAAGAAATTGTACACAGTTTCGTTCCCAAACGCGTGGAATTTCTCCTTCAGCTTTTACTACGTTCTAGTAGTAACTATGAGCATGTATGTGCCCCTGTTTCCTGTTCTTTTCAAGCATATGCTAGTTCAAAGGAGAAAAATGTTAGGTGCAAAGAAAATTGATTAAAATTTCTTTAAAAAAAACTTGATAAATTTATCATGTTCAAGAGTTTATTTGTCTGTATTTGACTTTCGAATATTTTCGAATAATATTTTGAATAATGAAATGTGTCGGCAAATATTTAACATTAATATTTAAAAGAGACTAATTTTCTAGTAAGCACTATAGAAATAGTTACTGTAGTTATGTTAATAGTCAACTTTATTATAACTGGTTATTTTTGTTAAAATAGTTTAATTTGTTGGTATGGAAAATTCTGATAACATTTTTTATTTTATTTATTCATGACTTAGGGTAAACATCATTGGCTTTCATACAAATTTATACTCATTAGCTTCTAAGTAATTTCTTCGTTACTAGATTCTATGTCTTCTATATTATTTTATTTATTTCCATGTGATGGGTTATATATTGTTATTTATTATGTTTAATTTATTGTCGTTTGGGTTTTGGGTACTGATGAATACATGCAATTGATATTTTTATATAAATTGTTGTTTTATTCAAATCGCGCGTTTCACTGGCAATGCAATCCATTAACGGTGTGTTTTCAGCAGTGAATGTGATGAGGCTGCTATTGGGGCGTTGTTTGAAAGGCCAATATGTTATTTATTGGTAATTAATATTAGTTTGGTAACGTTAATTTAAGTAAATTAATTAGTAATGTTAATTAATAATAATTATTTTACTTGTAATTTGCACTCTACACAATTGCCTTACCTACTAACGCAAAATAAAAAAGCTGTGACTTAATTCAATATTGCACATGATAGCACTAGATTTACTATAATGTTTCTGATTACAAATTGGATAAATTGAACCTTTTTGTGTTTAACACGGAAATCTTACAAAGATTCTTCTTTTTGCGTTATACCGTTTCGTTTAAAAATTTATATTTTATAAATTAAAAGGTAGCTTCAGTCATTTCTTTTCTCCAGTTTGCACAATATTGAGTACATAATCCGCCATATTGTTTTTATACTGACCGACATGAGGATTACAGGAAATTTAACTTTGGAAAAATAAAGTTTCAATCTATTAACTATTTAAAATATTCTAACGAAATCTGTTCAGGCGTTTAGCACATCGTGCCGTGTACCAGCCGTTATAATAGAAAGATATTATCTAGTAATTAACTTATTCTGTACGACAAAACATAACTATGATAAAAGTAATGTTTTCTTTTAGTGAAGAAATTTTAATAAGTGTATTTAAGCCGAAAGTCATAGAAACCGGTAGGAGTCCATGAAAGAAGCTATGAATGAGAATGATATTGAGAAAGCGAGTCAGGTAAGGGCCAAGTTATGTGGCACTCGGTACAGTTTACCCACCCCGTAAGGGACTTGGGAGATGATTACATATAAATATTTCGGCTGAGCACTCCAATAAAAATTGTACACACATGGCCTATTTATACAGTGTTATTCATGGCGTTCGCATGTTTTGCGTGGAATTGTCCATTTATTATTAGTTATCTTTCGGTCAATGGAATGTATCTTTTGTGCTGTGAGAGAAGGGACCGTAGCTGCAAGAAATTTCGGCCTGTTGACCAACTTATCCCCGGTTCGAATCCTGACATATACCGCTAAATTCGTGTTTTCGGATTTATGTACATGTTTGTAATTATCTATTAGGATTAGGATTATTAGGATTGGCGGGGTCCGATTTGGCGAAGATACTGATTTTTACTAACGCGAACTGCGACTGCCGTCAGACATCCACAACCCAGAGGGAAACCATATCATTCTTAGGTAAAGTCACACGTCTTTAGAAATATAATTTCTTGGACGTGCATGTTTACTCACGATCCTTAATTACCGAGCAAGTGATAAAAAGGTAATAATAGTGATACAAAGTAATAAAAATAGTATTGATGTTACTGTTATTGGTTATTAGCAATGGCCATGCTTGCCTCTTTGCTTACTAACCGCTGGTTCACATTAGGTCGGAGCGGCAATGTTATCGTTGGCCGACTATCAGGTTTTACTGTTCACACTATAAGGTGCCGGTCTGACCTAATGTGAACACCACTATCGTTAACCGCTGCCCGGCTCGCCATAAAGCAGTTGTGAGTTGGCTTCTGTGTACATTGGACGACGACGACGTTTGATTGTAATGTGGTATTTAAAAAAGGAGGCAAGAAAAGAAAAAGAAAATATTGGGTGTATCCAATCATTGAGAAATCGAAACTTCTATATTAATTTCGCCCTCCATGTTTAATTACGTGTCCTCACTGCGTACACGCTGGCGAAACTGATGGCGAGAGCGCCGATAAGTGTGAACGGCGCTATACTAAGCATTATACCAATATAGTATCCGAACCCACAGAAATCGTGGCTGAACATCCGGTAAATGTGTCGTGGCCGACAGATTTATCGGGTCGTTCTAATGTGAACACCGTTATACATATGCCAATATGCATCCGACTTCTTTGTCGGCCCGACCTAATATGAACCCGCTCTAAAGGGTGCCGGCAACGTAAGTACCTATTGATTTTGCGCTCCTACTAAATCTGTTGGCGTTGAAAATGGACGCAATGAATAATTCAAAGAAGGTTTTCATTTTTACTTATTATTTCAGTGTGAAGCGATGATAATAATAACTTATGCACGATGCTAACAAAAAGCGTGTACAAAGGAACGTAAAATAATGATACTATACGCCGTTAAATACGCTGAAATAAAAATTTATGACGAAATAAAATTTTCAACTGAAAGACGTTGAGCTGTTTTACTATTATAAACCTTATCAAATCTGTGCTTTCACTCCTGATACAACTTTATTTAAACTGTAACTCCACAATTCTAGAACACTTCTTTTACCATTATCAAGAGCATTGGGTTTCATGGTGACGAGAACCCATGATTAAATATGCCAGAATAATATACAATATGTACAAAGGAACTTTCTTCTATTATTGTAAAGGTTCGGAAACGCAAAAGTGATGCCCTTGGTGTTACATAAGCCCATAAGCCCATAAGCTCGGTAAACTGCTTATTCCAAGGCAGGTCATCCGGGCTACCACCTTTCACGCGGCAAAATACCTATGAGTGCGTCGGGTTTCTGGATGAGCTGGTTTATAACCAGTGCTCGGAGGATTATTGATGCGATATTGCGGGTACAGTGGTGGATTCTGTCTATCCATTGTCAGGAGGACTGAGCTGACTAGTCGGCCATGGAGACCTAATGAAACGGTTGTTCTGCTGGCCGCCCGCGGTATATGTACAGGGGCCCCAAAGAAGTCTAACAATCTTCAGAGACTGCTCTTTCATATCGCGAATAATCTCTGGGTAGATCTTCGTGCTGGTTGGTGACCGGATGGCGACTACCTTCGGGGCGTTCGGGGTCATTCCGTCCGACGGATCAGTACAGCTCTTTTGTCGACAAACTAATGGAAAAACAGGCCACCGTGCTTCTTCTCCAGTATCGTGGCAATTCTCTCCCGCTTCCCTTTTTCTCGCGAAAGCCGGGATCTGTTAGTCCGCTTCGATGTATGTTGTGGCCGTCTGCGCTACCTAGAAGATTCCTCCTTTCCTGTCCTCTGCGTGCATGTAAACCTTCAGAGCCGTATTTCCATGTGCCTATACCGACCCCATACTAGGAACACGGAGACGACTAGGCTCTTTGAGCGAGACTTGCGTCCAAATCTGGTAAATTTTCTAGGCTTGTCTATACGTACGTGATTTCTTTTTTCAGTGTCACATACTGTTTCTTTCTCGTTCATCAAAAATGCTGGCTTCAGGCGATCTATCGACACGTTCGTTTCTGTACCATCACGTTGGATGGTAAAAACTTTTTCCGAACTTTTGATTTCTAAATATGTTCCATCGAATGGCGGTATGAGGCTGGAACGTAATTAGTCCAGCCATCCAAATCGAACAATCCATCCTTCATAAACAACTCTTGCAACGGTTTCTGCGGTGATATCGGCGACTGGAACAGTTTCAGGCCATGTTGTACAGCGATTGATCATCATATATCGTTTGTTCTGTGATATTGGAATTGGTGCAACTATGTCAATCAGATGTATAGCCTGTCGGCATACTGTCGGCATGTATTTTCCAAATGGCGAATTTATATGTCTATGTACTTTCGAACAGCGACATTACAAACGTGTCAAACCATTTGTTTATGTCTGTATTCATACTAGACCATACGTAATTGTTTCCGATAAATTTCCTCATGGTTTTTTACGAGGGTGACACAAACTGTGATAACTATAGAATATTTTCTTCCTGTAGGTATTGCTGTGGTAAATAGGGGCGAATGGTGCCGGAAGACACATCACAGTATATGCTGTTGCCGTTTGGTGTAGGTATGAGCGACATACTTGACGATTTATTCTGTTTGAGTTATTCAAGCTCTACATTATTCTTTTGATTCACTTCCAAGTCGGAAAAATCGATCACTGTTAGACACTTCTTACTTGCATTACCCCGAGTACAAACTAGAGCATTTATTTGTGCGTCATGCCGAGGTATGTTTGTTCGTTCGGGAGGATATTTGTTGTCGCCGATTGCGACGAAGACAGGGACATGTCGATATTATGGGTACGTATGGATCATGGCGGCCACACCCGGATCTACGCGTGCCTTTACAGGTTCCATAGCGGTGATACAGGCACAGCTCGGTTACTCGAGCGCCTGCAAAGGCAGACTGACAGAGTCATTGATCAGTATCCCTCCGCGGAATTAGTGATGTTTGGAGACTTCTATGCCGCGTCTTGAACCCTTAAGTTTAAGAAGAGATTTTGCCTCCCTTTGCGTGTTCACCAATTGTAAAACGGGTTGTGTTCTGAAGAATTATTCGAAATGTTGCCGACAGCTACTTTTTATAACCGCACTGCTCGCCGACGGCGAGAGTTCACCCTCACAAGCTGGAACCGCAATGGTCTCGTACTGTGCGGTTCGAGAGAAGTTTTCTTCCGAGAACACTCAAGCTGTAGAATGAGCTTCCAGCCGAGGCTTTTCCAAGGGACTACAGCAAGGAAATCTTCAAGAAATGCGTGAAGAGGTTTTTAGAGGGTCTGCAACGCATGAGTGACGCCCCTGGTGTTACAAATGTCCATAGGTGTGACTGTTTACCATTTGCCAGGTCGTATGCTTGATTGCCACCTTAGTGGTATTAATAATAATAATAGCACAGGGACTAACGTGCGAGTCAGTGATTATTGTGCGTACAACCTCCAAAAAATCCCACCTCCTCCAAAGTGTACCCCGTGCCGTTGTCGCGGTCTCTAGACACACGGACAGCTGTGTATACCAGACTCAGACACAGACTGTGCCGACAACGACGCGACAGCTCGGTTTATCCAGCGAGCCGAGACCGCGACAACGTAACACATCAGGGACTATAACCTTAAGATGGCGATGAGGGCGAGGGACGAGAAGGTCATCAAAACGTTGACTCAAAGCTCTGAGGACCCAGGGAGCGGTCCCTCCTCCTCCTCCCTCACAACGGAAAAGACGAAAGAAAAGAAGGGCAAACTGGCGCAACTTCGGGGCGTCATTTCCTTTCGATTCTGGAAAAAACGAAAGCTGAACTGAGGGAAGCGAGCAGTCATGCTCACTAAACTGTCTGTGGAAGTGTTAAAGGGCATAACGCCGCGAGTAACTTCGGAGAAAGCGCAGCACACCTCTCATCACCCCTGAGTCACTCACACCGGTGTTGCCCCCGGCCGAGTTTCTCTGGCATTTCGGGGGTCCATCTAGTGAGTGGCGAGCCACCGCCTGCCGAAAATAATAGTCAGATATGATAGTTATGGCAGGTGTCCGTCCCTCTTCTGCAATAACCCAGTACCAATAATCCCTCCAGACCTCATTACAATAGACTAATCATTTCCTACACATTCGCAATAGTCCCAATACCTGCCGTGACCTGCTCATAGATATATGGTTCTATCGATATTTTTAGGAGCGGGTCTCAGTGGGTGTACAACATAACATGAATCTTCTTAAAAGGGCCTCTACACGTTGGATCCATATCCCCGCGCACGCCTATCAAATGACCGGGATAATACCCGTGAATAAAAATAAAATAATAATAATAGCTATCTCCGCCTCATGGTCCGGAAAGGCTAGGGTTACGTCGCGTAAGTCTTGTTTGCATTCACGGAAAGCTTGGTCTGCTTCTTTGTTCCACGTAATGGGCTGTTGTCGTCTTTTTTCGACTTCAAAAATGCGTGGAACTTTATGTGCGGCTGCTTGCGCAATTAAATGGCTATAAAAATTGACCATACCCAAAAATCCCTTGACTGTCTTGGATTTTGGGTAATCTATGATTGCACGAGTCTTTTCTTGTGTCGGTTTCATCTCTTGGCATATGATAACCAAGAAACTCTAACTCAGTTTTGAAAAACTCATACTTGCTCAAGTTGATAGTAAATGCTCCTGATGCTGTGTTTGGTTCTTGCAGGCAAAAAGTCGTCTACGAAAACAAAAATATAGTCTCGAGTCGTCAAAAATGGCGTCTATGTACCTACTACTGAAAACTTTGGCTTCCGTTCCTAAATCCAAACCCCATAGGTACGTGGAAACTCGAAAAGTCCGTGCGATGTTATATTGCTGTTTTCTATGTTCCGACTGTAGGTATCGTGTGATAGGCATTCTTGATATTGAGCTTACTGCATATAAGGTTTCTACATACTTGCGGTGTATGAAAAATCCAATAATCTTGGTAATGGATATCTGTTTGGAACTGTAATTTTCTTTAATGCGCGGTAATCACCACAAAGTTTATATTTTCCATCTTTCTTCTTTACCATGTGCAATGGACTGGCCCATGGGCTACTGGATGGCCTACATATTCCCATATCAAGTATTTCCTGAAACTCCTTTTTGGCGGGTTTGTATTTATTGGGTGGAAGTAGCCATGCGCGAGCACATACTGGCGGTCTATTCGTGATAATATGGTACTGTAATGCGTGCTTTAGGGGTGTTTTAAGTGATGAGGGCGAGGGCCTAGTAATGTCTTCGTATTTTTCCAAAAGTCGCCTAACGGGTTCAGGTAATGGAGAGTCGATGGAGCAGACGGACGGGCATTTTGCTTTGATTAAATTAGCAGGCGCTTCGCACTCTGTATGTTTATCTATTACGAGTAGCTTTCTCCCGTATATATCTACCAATAAACGATAGCGCCCTAAAAATCGGCTGCCAAAAGTGGTATTTTAACGTCGGCGATAATAAAGGTCCAAATGTAAGGACGTCGTAGACCCAAATTCAATGTTAAGGTTTATTCCCCATATGTGTCAATTATAGTTCCATTGGCTACGTATAATTTGAACTCGTTAGCACTCTGCTTGTTCTGTTATGGTCTTGAAATAATACATATATTTGCCCCTGTATCCACCAAAAAAACTATCTACGAACTACCTTGACTCACACCTGATGGGGTGTGAGTCAAGGTAGTACGTAGATAGTTCTCTGATTCATAACCTGCTAGTTGAACATACTGCTCCCTGCTGCTGCTAATTAGCAAAGTATCCAACCATACTTTGCTACTACTACCTACCTAACTACCTTGACTCACCCCCCCTCAGGTGTGAGTCAAGTAGTAGGAATGCTCGGACCTACTTTGTTCCTGATAATGATTAACGATTTGCCAGAAATTATCACAACTGCCAAATGTTTGATGTTCGCTGATGACGTTACGCTTTATTTGGGGATGGAGAATGTAACGGATGCGGAGTCGCTTCAGCGCGACATAGATTTAGTAGCGGAGTGGAGTCTGCTGAACAAACTACCTTTAAATGTAAATAAATGTCATATAATTACTTTCACCGCAGCTAGACATCCAATTTAGCACTCCTACATACTGCATGGGACAAATTTGAATAGAGTGAACGAAACACGAGATTTAGGCCTAACGTTGACTTCTGCACTAGATTTTCATGTGCACGTTATATATATATATGCGTGTTTTATCAGAAGTTGATGTCAGGAGCCTTAGGAACAGGCGAGCGTGCATGAAAAGAGCTATGAATGTGAAAGGAGCGAGTGAAGTGTGTAAGGACCGCGTCTTATGGCGCTCGGTTCTCTCTGCTTACCCCGCAAGGGCCCTGGCGTGAAGATATACATACATACACGTTATATAAAATAATCTTTGGTTCATGGAGTATATATAGAATGGATATGCATACTTAATTTTAATTTAATTTTATATCGTTTTAAGTTCTAATTATTATTAACATTTATTACATTTTATTATTTCATTTTAATCCCCTATACTTCGGTACATCATTTTCAGTTAATTATTTACTGACACTAGAGACACTATTTATTATTTTATTTTTATTCCTTAAGTTAATTCAATTTTAATATCTAATTATTATTTTTCAAGTAGGTACTCTGAATCTGCTGACTAGTCCCAACTGTGATTAATTCTCCCATATCTCAATATAAAATTATAAAGTGGTAACACTACCTAGTAGTAACCCCTGTGTGGATTACGCACAATTGACAATATTGGTTATTGACTGTCACTGATTGCACTGTACTGCCAGATGTTTTGTTTATAAATTATTACCTTGATAATGCTATAAAGGCGAAACTGGTTGGTACAAATAAGCAGTAAGTAACTTTGTGAAGTGGATTCTGTACAAATGTTACATTAACAAGATGTCTTCAAAATTTCACCAAACGCCAACAATCAACATAAATTACAAGATCTACTGCAAGAAATCTATTACTATAATACGAGGGTCATTTGAAAAGTTCTTAGCCTAACATACTTAATGAAACCACACGATTTTGAGTTTATTTTTATTTTTCAACATACTCTCCTCCGAGCTCATAACACTTTTTCCATCGACCCGGTAAGGCTAATCGATACCAGTTTTAAAAAAATCTTCGTCTAACTCCTCAAAATAAGCGTCCACGGCGGCTATGACCTCTTCATTTGTAAAAAAATTTTTACCACCTAAAAATTTTTTCAGCTTTGGGAACAGATAAAAGTCGGTCGGTGCTAAATCCGGTGAATATGGGAGATGAGGTAACAATTCGAAGCCACATTGATGGATTTCTGCCATGGATTGCACAGAGGTGCGAACGCGCGCATTGTCCTGATGAAACAAGACTTTTCTTCTCAATAAACCTGGACGTTTTTCTTTGATTTCTTCTCTTAAACGACGCAACAGGTTGCAATAGTAATCGGAGTTTATTGTTTCACCCTTTTTAAAATATTCCACGAGAATTATACCCTTTGCATCCCAAAAACGGATGCCATGAATTTGCCCGCCGATAAAACCACCTTTGCCTTCTTTGGGGTGGGCGATCCTGCTCTTTTCCATTGTTTCGACTGTTCTTTTGTCTCGGGTGTATTGTGGTGAACCCAGGTTTCATCCATGGTTATAAATCTTTCAACAAATTCTATTCGGTCAGCTTCATATAACTCTAAACAGTCGCGAGAAGTTGTGAGTCGGTTGCATTTTTGTTCCACTGAAAGTAGTCGCGGTACCCACCACCAGACACCTTAGAGAATCCAAGTTCAGTAGTAATTATATGATGTGTTCGCTCAGATGAGATGCCTACAGTCTTAGCTATCTCCTCGACAGTCAATCTTCGATCAGATAAAATTAAATCACAGATTTTTTCTTTGTTTTGATCAGTGGAAGCAGTCGAAGGCCGGCCACTACGGGGCTTATCTTGAATGGTCTCACGACCACGTTTATTCTCTGCCACCCAGTTTTTAACAGTCGCATACGAAGGAGCGGACTCACCCAAAGTAGCAGACATGTCTTCATGTATAGCTTTTGGAGTTAACCCTTTCAAATTCAGGTATTTTATCACTGCACGATGTTCAATTTTATCCATTTTCAAAAATAGCTCTGACTTGACTTACGGTATCACGTGTAAATGAACAATGAGTTACTGTGAATAAACTAAACTGTGCATACTTGTTGCTAAATAATGTAACTACAAAATGAGGGTAGTTATAAAAAAACCAATGACTTTAACCATGTTAGGCTAAGAACTTTTCAAATGACCCTCGTACATTATCATATTCAATTATTTTTTCAATTTTATTAGTTATTTACAAACTACAATATATAGGTACCTAATATACAATACATTACAGAACTACTGAACGGATATTCATGCAGTTTTCACCAATAGACAGAATGATTCTTGAAGAAGGTTTAGGTTTATAATTTGTTAAGGTTTTTGGTTGCAATATGACGATAAGTGATTGTTGAAAATATCGGAAAAGTCAAGCCGCTTGAGAGCGACGGATATATAGGTAGTATTCGACCTTATTGTATGTATACATGTAATCAGCATGTAATATGCTCTACTACCCTTGACAAGCTGGGGCGGGTCGCTAGTTATATTATAAATTATATTATAAATTATATTATAATATTTCTTTTATTATCTACATATATTTTATTACCAAATTTTGGAAATATTACGGTATCGTCAAGAAGTTCTGACAAATGAAAGCAATTCGCTTTATTTCATCGTAGACCGTCTGTCATTGTGACATATATAAGCCACCACAAAAAACCCAACCGAATGCTGTATAAATTTAGCAGGTGAGGAAACCTTGACCTAAATTAAATTTCCCACTACGGATACATAAACTAAATATATTAGCACTCAAAATGTCATCAACTTCGAGTGGTTGAAATCGGGGTCTGGAAGCGTACCGAAGGAAGGTCAACGTAAAACCTTTTTAGGAATTGTAGCGCGTGGAAAAGAATCAGTGAGAACATACAGCACCCTAAAATCAGCTTCAGCTTTGAAGTTCAAACAACGAGACTATAGGCATAACTTAACCTTTTTGGCTATCTGACTAATGCGACCTCCTACACCAGCTAACACAGAATCAGTGCAGTTGAAGTCATTACTATGGAAGTTACAATACAATACAAATATTCTTTATTGCACCAAATTAAAATTGTAAACAAAATATACTTAGAAACTATAGTACAATTAGGCGGTCTTATCGCTAAGCAATCTCTTCCAGACAACCTTAAGATAAGAGAAAACTATTAACTTGTAATAATACAGGTAGGTGGTGCAGAGCAAACCATACGAATTAAAACAAAATTATTATATACATGAAAAAGTATTAAAAGTTATTGTAGTACAATGTCAGAGACTCAATGATGATCAAGAAAGAGAAAGAGAACGATCAAATAGAGTTACAGGAAAGGTTCTTTGACAAGAGATTTAAAAGAGGAAAGTGTTTGAGCACAACGAATATTAAGTGGTAGAGCATTCCAAAGACGTACTGCTTGAACTGAAAACGATTTGGAATAGAATTGAGAGGAGTAAAATGGAGTTTTAAGTCGAAGAAGAAGGTTTTGACGTAATTCACGACCCTATACATCGCTATAAAATATATATCGATCTTTCAGGTATTAGGAGAAGCGGGATTGAAGAAAATAGAATAGAGAAGAGATAGCAAATGCAAGTTGCGGCGAAGTGAGATAGGGAGCCATTTGAGCTGAGTACGAAATTCGGAGACATGGACATATTTGCGGAGTCCAAATATGAATCGAATACAAAGGTTTTGAAGACGCTACGACGAAGACGTACAGTGAGGTCAAGGTAGCAGGAATCGGCATAATTACTAGGTAACTTCTCAGTTATATCATTTTGCTGGCTAACAAATCTTGTAGCATCCTACATACAATACGTTTGCCGGTTGAATCGCGCAGATAACCTAGAACAGTGGGTAACAGATAACCTAGAACAATGCAATTGAATCATCTTTTCCAAAATTAAAAATATACATTTTATTATCAATATGTAAAATCAAAATGTGGTTTTCTGACATTTTTGCAGCTATATTCATTTGTACTTGATTAATTGGACAAGTTATGGTTTCCTGGCAAACACAGTGTAGGTACACAACTTTTTTTGTTGTGCAATGTCAAACCGCTTAGAAGGAGACAATTTCATAAACTTGAAACACTTCACAGTAATGTGAGAATTAGTACAAAATGAAAAAAGTTTGCTTACATTATTGGATGCTCTAATCCTTTTAGTAAGTCACCGACACTATAGTGTCGGTGACTTACTAACTTGTATCTTCAGTGCATATATGCACTGAAGATATAAGTCTTTAAAAGCTAACCAAGAGCCACGATCTCCGTACACTGAACACTGTTGTTCAGTGTTCGGGGATCGTGGTAATACTAAAAATACTAAAATACACCTGAGGCAGGCTCGTTCCCAAGGCACCACTTGGAACGATATCCGGAAGGAGCCAATTTTTGAACTTCCATTTCTCTAGTTGTTATACGTCTTGCAAACTCTTTTACTTGTTTTCAATAGCGAGCGCCTCCACAGTTTGAGTACTGTCAAGGCACTACAACAACTCATCCAGGCGCGAAAGACCTCCTGCAATCTGTCGCTGGCCACCTGAAGTTCCGCAAGTGACGTGATGGCAGTGATGTCACCTAAACTTCGTTCTGTATCGGTGATATGCCCCTTCAAATAACGCCGAGAAGCAGGCTTTGTTCGTGGCAACGAAGAAAGTCCAACCAGGCAACTAATACCAAATGTCCAACTACGCAGGCCCACGCGGTGGACACGGCCAGCACACGGCACGGCGCAATCTCGAAAATAGTTGTTCCAATCTTCAATCAGCAGATTCTTCATAAATCCATCGTAAGAACCAAATGGGCGGTGATGCAATGCTCGGACGATGTTGAATGTGACGGGTTTTTAATTAAAATTAAAACGTTTATTGGAATGTATACATACAAGTCAAGTGCCAAGTACAAATATTTCATTTTTAAATGTAGCACCATATACGCGCAATACCGTGAGACATTTAACATCATGTCAATGTGCTATGAAAGTTACAAATTATTAAGACAAGCGCTGGAATAAATTTGGTCCACCGTATATATCTGTTCAAGAATAATGTGGGTATTATCTGAGTGGTGAAAGTTATTTCACCATCACCACCTGTTAAGGTGTGTCATTTATTCTGTTACGGAGTGATCTATTTTCGCTTGCAATGCGGTGTTATGAGAACTGTAGTTCTGCGCTGCTGCTTTTAGAAAATAGTTAATACATATAGCCTGTATAATACAGGCTATATGTAGCTATATGTAGTAACTATATGGAGCTAATAGATGTCTTGCACATAGGCCCAATTAATTAATATCAGAGTCATACAACAGCGTTCCTTTCAATATTCGTTAGCAATACCGCATATAGTAATCAATACAAGTGATTTCAAACGTAGGCGTGTGGTAAGCAGAAATATTTAATTTTGAATTTCCGTTTCTTATCACCGAACAAACTACCTAGCATTAAATTTGTTTTAAAAAGCTTTTGAAGTGATTATATAAATATTATTGGGTTTGAAAATAATTGGTTGTTTTGTTTTTTTTTTAACAAATTGCTCTTAACAATGCAATGGGAAGTACCTATTGCATTGTTGTACGTATGTATAGCTTCACACCAGGGGCGGACAGAGAGAACCGAGCACCATATGACGCGGTCCTTACACACTTCATTCACTTCTCTAACATTCATAGCTCTTTTCATGCAGCCCTGCCGGTTCCTAGGGCTCCTGACTAAATTTATTTATGCATTATAATGTAATGATATTAAAACGTAATTTTTATGGGCATACTTATTATAATTAACTCATATAATGTATTACATTTATAATTGTTATTAATTGTATTAGACATTAATAAAATTAACAACAATTATAAATGCAATTCTCGACTTATTACCAAAACTGAATATGAAATATTATTAATGTATATATGTATGTATATCTTCACGCCAGGTCCTTTGCGGGGTAGGCAGAGAGACCCGAGCGCCATAAGACGCGGTTCTTACATACTTCACTCGCTTCTTTCACATTCATAGCTCTTTTCATGCACTCTCGCCGGTTCCTGAGGCTCCCGATATCACCTTCTGATAAAACACGGCCAATGTGGTCATGGTAGGTTAGTCTTGGTTTTCCTTGGCTTCCACATCCTTCCACTTTCGCATTGTAGGAATATCTGTTTCGTCATACTTTCATCCTGCCTTCTTTCTACATCTCCGAACCAACGGGGCATGCCTTTCCTTATCTTAACACCGACAATCTCTTTCAGGCCGCCTATCTTTCTTACAGCATCATTACGAACTCGGTCAGCAAGCGTTATGCCACGAATTTTGCGCAGTGCTCGCATCTCGACCGCATTTATTCTACTTTCACGCTCTTTCTCTCCCATACCGAGCTTTCACTTCTACAAGTAAGCGTTGGGATTAGCACCGCGTTGTGTACAGCGAGCTGTGCCTTCTGGCTTAGATTTCAGCTGCTTAGAAGTCCTCAACGCTCCAATCACGCAATTCTCTGCACCAGTGGCGAAGGGTGGATATTTTCAGAAGGAAAGCCGGAGTATAAAAAGTCCACTCACCAAATGCTGCCCGCTCCATGATGCAAAAATATAGGCCCCACCTTCATCATATATGGAAGCTGTTTATATACGAGTAACTGTGTCTTTGAAGTGGTGGAAGATAATGGTGGTTTTGAAAAGCATGCCACACATACTGCTTTAACTAAAAAAGCCTTTTTAGTTAAAGCAGTATGTGTGGCATGCGTTCTTTAGTCTTAATAAATGCTTGATTACTTTGAAAAATATTTCGAACCATGCTAGTAAAAAATCAAATTGAAAAGTTAACAAAAGTAACGATGACTATAAAAAAAACGACCATCTACGACCACTACGACGACCTAGGATTTATTTATATTCTAAAGCAATTCGTCTGTTCTTTTTAACAAAATCAGATAAAACACTGTTTTAAAAATAGATTGAAACAACTCACTCACCACACTTCCGCACTAAAAACAAATAAAATTCGACAAGAAATTGACAAAAAACAAATTCAACAAAACTAAAGTTCCCCGCTACACACTCATACGCAGTACATACCTACGCACTATCCACCATGGTCATGTATAAAATCCAGGCAAATAAAATGTATTAGGTGAGCGTTTCTCAAAATCTTTGTACATTGCCAAAATGTTAGTGTCCCATAACTTTAAGAAAACTTTTATGATAGAACTTCTTAACAACCAAGAAAATTAATTTTAATATGTGCTTAATATCTGTTTTTTAAATTAAATCAACATCAAAATATGGTTTTGCATTATTAAAATTAATTATAAAAAATAAATGCCAAATGCTGACTTAAACTCCAGTATGAAAAATGACTTGTCCCAATTGCGAAAGTTGACATTGAAACATCGATTCTGAAAACACGCATTTTTCGATACTGGGAGTTTACACATATTTAAAATGTCCTTAAATTCAGTTTTAAATAGATTGAAAAACAAATCTTAAGCATAAAATCATAAAGATTATATTATTTTTTTAAAATTGTCCACAAATAATTCCAAATTGGAAGTCTTCTTTTGTTACCGTCATATACGAGTTTCGCATAATTCATAGAGAACATACTTATTGTACCAATACAATGGCTACACCTAATCAGTAAGGCGTTCTTTCTAATTCAGCGTACGACAGTCGACGTTAGTTTAAAACTTGCGTGATAGTAGACTACCTGCTTTGGTCATCTTTTGTTTATCATTTTGTTACTGCGAAAAATTAGGTAAGATTTTATGAATTCATTGTTATTTTAATGAATATACAAAATCAATTATCAAGAAACTAGTAGATGATATAATTTTATTACAATTTTAAGCCATTTTTTTGTATCATAGCCTTTTTCACTTATAATGTCTCATTCGTTACTTCCAATTTTGAAACTTCTAAATGATAACTTATAAGGGGAATGGGTAGTAACAAAATAGGAATTCGTAAAGGAGTATTCGCACTTGAAAACGTGAACCTAATTTTTTTTTAAACTAGGTACCTTTACTAGTTACTTTTATATCTAATATTTCAAAATAGTTTTTAACATATACATACTTTAATAGACATAAAAGGAATATAGTGTGGGAAATAATATTTTTCGTCCATATTCCTTCTCAACTTGTAGCGGTTTCTCTGTACTTTAGTTTCTATATATACAATTAGTAAGGTATTATGTTTTGTGTGAAATTGTTAGCTGTAAGTAAAAATCGTTTACGTTTCGAGGAGTGGAACTAAAGTTAAAAAAATAATTATGTGTCTCCTATAGATTAAAGTTACGTCTTGTAGGTAGGTAATAATGGTTGGTTTTTTCTTGTAAGAATTGTGATGATTGACCAAAGTGTAAACGGATCTTTATAGTTCCTAAATTGTTACTTATGTTCCTAAGATATGTTATTGTCCCATTAAATATTTACGAAAGAATTTAATTATTTTTATGTTTCTGATATTAAAATAATATTCTTTGGTTAATAAATAATTAGTCTATATTAGATTACACTATTAAAATTAAATTACGTTGAAATGAAGCCCGAATAATTAATAATTTAAACTTTCAACGAACATTTGGTTCAATTGGTAACGTAACTGAGAAAAATCTTGTTATTTCAGTTTCAGTTTTTAGTTTTATATCCCAATTTTAAGTTAATTCCACATTTGTTGTATTTTGTATTGTATAAAATATAAAATTAAAATGGTTCGATATGCCTAAGATTTTCTTTTCAATTCTTAATTTCGGTAACAAAATAGGATCTTTTTGTGGACCTTCAATGAATTAAATAAATAAAAATACTTAAAACTCTCTGCTAAAATCTGAACATTTAATAAATTTTGATTTTAGAAGGACATATCTTACATTTGCAGTCATTTGGCAGTTAATATGCAAATAAATATATTTCAACTCATTAAAAAAATAATGTACAAAGATTTTGAGAAATGCTCAGGTACGCGATTTACGCGCCAGTCACGATTTTATGCCGCTAAAATCATTCTTAATTTAGAATCATTACAATAAATCCTGCCAAATAAAATATATTACTCGCCAGTAGCTACACTCATTCATAATTTAGAATCTTTATAAGTACTATTACTTCATATGATCTTTCTCGCTTACACTTGCACGTTGCTAATTACCTTACTCTGTCACAAGCCGCTATTCTCCGAGTTATTTCGTGTATTGTTTTCGCGTGCTAAAACGAGACGGAACGAGTAGCAGTAATAGGAGCCAGTTCATAGAAACGAAAGGGATAGATGCTCTGTATGAGATATTGTATTATGAAAAAGTAACCCGGTATTTTTTGCTATTTTTAATTGCTTATTTAATTGCTATTTAAATAGTTTAAGGCGTTCAGTAAATTCAAACTATTCAAAGTGAGTGTGTGAATATAACAAACTAAATATGTCGTTGGCCCATAGATTAGTTTTTCGTAAGGGAAGCCGAGCAGTGGCGAAGAGTCCATATAAATGGACTCTTCGCCACTGCTCTGCACTCACCCTTCTCTCTAAATCAGCGGTGTACCTTCCATCGCTGCTAAAAGCGCTTCACATACACAAACTCATCCACTTGTTATTATTGTTATCTTTTGACTCACGGGTATTAATCCCGGTCATTTGATAGGCGTGCGCGGGGATAAGGATCCAACGCGTAGAGGCCCCTTCGAAAAGACTATGTAATGTACACCCGCCGTGACCCACTCCAGGGGATATCAGTGGGACAATATACCAATGAACAGGTCACGGCAGGTATTGGGACTATTAAAAATATGTCGGAAAGAAGTATTATTATTATTATTAGGGCTATTAAAATGAGATTAGGAGGTATTATTAGAACCGGGCTATTGTGAAAGAGGGACGGACGCCTGCCATAACTATCACATCTGATGTTACTTTCGGCAGGAGGTGGCTCGCCACTCACTAGATGGACCCCCGAAATGCCAAAGAAAGTCGGCCGGGGGTAACACCGATGTGAGTGACTTAGGGGTGTTGAGAGGTGTGCTGCGCTTTCTCCGAAGTTACTCGCGGCGTTATGCCCTTTAACACTTTCACCCCTGGAGCATATCACCTGCTAGAGCAATATACTCTATCGACTCCTCTCTGGACGGCCAATGAAGGCAAGCCAGAGCTGAGAGACCTGCGGGCCTTCTTAGATTTCCACTCCGACCGACGAAGACACGCCGGCCCTGATCGACTCTCTGGAGCACTCGGGTACCCGTGGCGTCGTTACCCACCAACAGCTCGCCACAAGCTGCCGTACGGGGTAATTGTTATTGTTATTATTTATTATTATCCATTATTGCATTGTTACGTAAGTAATTTGTTATAATGAGTTAGTAAGTAGGTACTTTACTTAACTCCCTATACGGTTCGTACATAGATGTTATTATGCGATATTGCGTATGTTGTATTTGATTCGTTATCGCCATGTTCAACACCTGCATTTTGCTGTTGTTGACAGTTGGTAATAAAAACATTTACATTATGGAATTAAAATTGAGTTTATTGCCGTATTCTACAATAAAAGGCACAAATTAGTTCTATCTATTCTGTTGCGGAGTAGGCAGGGAGAACCGAGCGCCACATGACTCTGTCCTTACACCTCACTCGCTTCCTTAACATTTATAGCTCTTTTCATGCACACTCACCGGTTTCAAAAGGTCCTGACATCGCCTGATAAAACACGATCAATTTGCTAATCTTGGCCTTATACTTTCGCGTTGTGTATCTGTTTCGTAATTCGTTTTCCTGCATTCTTTCCGTATATCCGAACCAACGGAGCATGCCTCTTCTTATTTTAACATATTAGTTTTACGCCAGTAGCATTAACTAATCAGCAGGGTGCCTACGCCGCATGTAAGTATGGTGGCCTTTGGTTCTGTAAACTTGATTCTACTGAGGTACCTGTAATGTGATACTGAATGATTGTTGTTACGAGTAGGTGCCTAAAAACACAGAAACATCGCAGAGCGTCGTGGTAGCTAGCTATCAAACATCAAGTAAGTAAGTAGATAAGAGAGTTCTATTCTTTACACATATTTAAAAGATAATCGATATCTCCTCGGTACCATTCCGCGGACCTATTTTTTTAGATAACGTCACCTTTGGTCTGCAGAGCAGCCAGTAGATAATAGGTAATTTTAATTTAGTGATATAGGTCTCTGACCCATATGTTACGGTAGAGATATCCTACTATATCTAAATCACAGGGAACTTTTTAAAAAGATAATTATCCTCATTAAAAAAATATATATAAGCTCGGTGGCACAGTAGCGAAATGAGCTGTTACTTTATTTTGACACCAACGCTCGTGGGTTCGATTCCCTCACAGGACAAACATTTTTCAAAGAGATAAATATCCTCATTTAATTCTTTTTCGTGATCGTTCATTTTTCTGTTTTTCAACCGATTTTCAGTCATTTTTTTTTTAAACAACGTCGGGAGCCATACAAGCATACGGCCACCTGATATAAAGCAGTTACCGTAGCCTATTAACGCTTGTAACATACATCACTCGCGCGAAACTTCCTCTCTTGCTTACACAGCAACTCCTTGGGAGCTTACTGGTGACCTCACTCACACGCAGGAACACAACAACCCTCTAGGGAGTTGTTGACGCTGATTGATGCGCCCTACCTCTTTTAAAAATGTATTTTTATTTTGTTGTCAAACTATCGACGAAGTGTAGTGCTATCCATAAAAAAAAAAACTAAAGCAATAGAAAAAAGCTGGAAACATGCAAATTCGTTATATATTTATCAAATTTTTAATAACTATGGTTCATCACAGTTGTATTATAATAGTAGTACATATTTATGGTAAGGGGGTCATGTGCCAGAAGCGTGCTTGTTCGCGACCCCTGCCAATCATTCAGATTACAATCCTGGACCAAGAGTGCGCCGACATGCGGTTTAGGGCGTCCCACAGTATATCGTCTAGAACTAGCTAGGTGGACAAAAGTTGTTTTCAAATTAACAGAAATAGGTAATAACCTAATGTAAATAACACCTGCAAAGTCCCGATTCCAATAATTGTTTGTGTCTAATATTCCACAGCGATGAGTCATAAGGATTAATAATCGATTAATGAGGGTAAGTGCAAACGCATAATGAAATCATTTGCATTTTTGCAACATTTACAACAGCGTCTCTTGTGATAGTTCGATAATTTGTGAAACTTTTTGATTATGGATTTCATTCTGTGCCTATTATATATTTTAAATTAATAGAAGTCTCTAACTCTGTTAGTGTAGGAATAAGTAATTTTTGAAATTTATACAAAATAAAATATTATGTTTTATTTTATTTTACAACTTTCATAGACTTTTAATGACATGTACTCGCTTGTACACGGGCTAGTTTTTTGATATATCTTAGCTATAATACTTCTGTTTATACGAATGTATATTTCAGCCAGCACACTTGAGTACAACTATTTTTTTTTAGAATACATTAATTCCATTTCAAGAATAGAGTTTTTCAAAGAGTGGCGAAAACGTGAAAAAGATGAAAGGAATGTTCGTCTTTTTGATTATGTTTCAAGTAATTTAATTTTCGTTGTGCTAGTAAGGGGTCTGAAAGAGAAATTAAGATAGTCAGCCATTCTTCTAATATCGCTGCAAAATGGGCTGCCGCGGCTAAGTTAAGGGAACGTTTCTCGACTAAGTACAAGAGGTGGTTAGATGGTGAGAATATACAATTCCGTATATGTACTACACGACCACGCTTTCTACATCATCGGGAGCTGCTGGAAGACGTCGAAAAGAATTCGGGGAGTCCTCCTTCAAAACAAAGAAACGTCGAGTTACTGATCTCATTCAATAGCGTAGTTCTGCAGAGTTGTTGACCGCTGCAGAGTTATCTGTGCGTTCGACGGGAAGCAGAAATGTTGCGAAAATTATTAGAAATATCAGTGAAAGTCCTGAAAGTGCAAACTACTAGTGCTAAAAATACTACTTGTTTGGAGAGTGCTAGACAATTATGTGGTGACGAGGCATTGGCATCAGATGAGTCTGATGATAAGGATTAGTGTTCATCTCGTTTATTATTTTATTTTTTATACTTATTTATTTACATAAAACTATTTCAAATTAGATTCCAGCGCGGCTAAAAATCTTATCTTTTTGTTTTTTCATTGTTTCATTAAGTCATTGTACAGCTAAGTGAACATCAACCTTGACACTTCGACCATTGTGCCGCTCTTGTGTCGCATGTAATAGAGGTCTAATTCGTTCTACGAGTGTCAAGCTTGATGTGCTTTAAACTATACCACGTCTTTAGCCACATTATTATTATTGTAGAAAATAAAATTGTTTTATATTATTTTTTCTTGTTTTTTAATAATCGCCAGACGTAATTTTGTGTATTATGTTAAAGCAAGCTTCAAATCATATCAATGCAAATTTTTACAGGTAATACAACCCAAAAATAGAGAACAATAATTTTGTCCACCTAGCTTGTTCTAGGCGATACACTGTGCGTCCCCCGGAGGCGAGGCGCACCGATCCGCCTTCGTCGTTGCGAATGTAACTGCATGCGGCGGTGGGGGCCGCCACGCACGCACACCACGCAGCGCCAATTCCGGCAGGTCGAGGAGAGCCGAGTGCGGCATAGGCACGTGGAATGTGAGAGGTGGATTGAATGTTAAGATGAACGAATCGATGGACGTAATGAATGAGAGACGTTTAGATGCTTTGTATGTGAGACTAAGCACAAGGGGAGCGACACCGATGATCTGGCCCCATGTTCTGAGGTAGACCGGTATGATCATGCCAGTGCTGGTTTAGGTGTCGTACTCTCCTCTCGCTTAACCACTAGTGTAAGAGATTACTGTTTGGTAGGGCCTAGACTTCTCTGGGTTTGTATAAAACTGGGCATCACACGAGTATTTCCTGTCGCAGCACACGCTCCCGTAAGCTCAGCGTGTGCTCAAGAACTAGAGAAGTTTTGGAAGGTCTGTGAGGGATGTTCTGGATTTAGCTGAAGGGAATGAAAGAGTGATTATGAGTGGAAATTTGAATGGATGGGTCGGAACCAAGCGAGACAGTTATGAAGCTGCTTTTGGTCCGCATGCAGATAAGAGAGTGAACGAAACAGGTAAATCAATTCTAGACAATTTTTGATAAGCTCGGTGGCTCAGTCGTGAATGACGCGACTTTGACACCAACGCTCGTGGCTTCGATTTCCACACAAGACAAACATTTGTGTGCATGAACATGTTTGTCTTGGTCTGGATGTTTTAAGAGAGGTAGGGCTGCATCAAAGCAGCCCTTGGGGAAGTACCTCCACCTCACAGAAAACCGCAGCTAAACACCAACTCCCTAGAGAGTGGTTGTGTTCCTGCGTGTGAGTGAGGTTATCAGTAAGCTCCTAAGGAGTTGCTGTGTTAGCAGCAGAGGAGGCATCGCGCGAGTAAAAAAAACTTAATGTATTACAAGCGTTAATAGGCTCCGGTAACTGCTTTACATCAGGTAGACCGTAGGGCGGCTCCTGACGTTGTATAAAAAAGCAACAAGCTATGCTTTAACCATCCATTCAATACAATGTGATCAATGTCTTGTAGTAGATCCCGCCTCTACCCAATAAATACAGAATATTACAATATAGCTCACGGTGCGTGATCTGAAAGTTCGTTTCTCATATGATGATATATATGATATGTTTCGTGCTCATATATAGGATGCATGTAAGAGAACTTATAAAAATGTAGGTTTCTAAGAAACTATGGGTTTCCAGAAGACGATTGCGGCCAGAGTTTTATATGACACTTTGTTTAGAAGCAGGCTGGAAAGTAGCGCCTTTATTTGGAATCTCCACAAAAGTAAATACAGTTCGATGATTGAAACAAGTTTGCACGACATCTCTATATTTGACAACATGGAATTTATTTGTACTATCCACTCATGTATCCAACTCTCTTTGTAATCGGGATGGTTGGATATTATAAGTTGGAAGCATCTTTTTAATCTCTTTCAATGAAAATATTTTTTTCGATTCAACTTTACTGGAAATGATAAAACTGATTGTCCCAAACAGCATGCTGCGACGCGAGCCAAAGGCGAGAATGTTCGCGATTCTAATGGTTCGGACACGTATATTAAAGTGCGCACATGTGCAGTTATTATTTTAAATGAGGTAGATAAGAAAGTTGAGGTATTTATTATTTATTGTTTATTGCGGAGGTTGTGCAGCACTGAAATATCCTAGTGATAAAAAAATAATTTCTTGAAGTATAAACATTTTTATGTGCATAGTTATAATTTGAAACTCGATGAAACGAAAAAGTGACAGTAAAAAGAGAACCACATGCATCTATAGGATTTCACGTACCAGATAATGAGATAGAAGTATCTATAGGATTTAACGTGTGAGAGAATGAGATAGAAGTATCTATAGGATTTACTGTGCGAGATAATGCGATAGAAGTAGGTATCTAGAGGATTTAATGTGCATGAAAATGGGATAAAAGGTGTTTATTACAGGGTCCGAGCGCTGTACGTACGTTTGTTAATACGTATGTGTGCGCGTCTGGGTGCAGTGAGGGAATTAATTATCACAGACTAAAACTGAAATGGTCTCATACGCTTCCAGAGAACTCTTTAGAACTCTCAAGAAATGGTATGATCTCCCTGTTGATGTTTTCTCGAGCTATGTATAATAGCACGAGGTTCTTCGAAAAAGGAGTGAAGAGATTTTCATAGTAGTCTTCTACGCAACTATCGTGCCTGTTGCTTACCATCAGATAGGTCGCTGCATGTACGCTTGTTTGCTACTCTCAAAATCGATATAAGTCCGCAAGTGAAGTACTCGTATATATGAATCTATTAAAATATGGACAGTTTATTTGTCGGGCAAATACGAAATCATGCAATTTGATCTAACCTGCTTTGTGAGCTTTAATCACCAATTAGTTCATGCAATTACCACAGTAGATGTTAGTCGTTAGACAGTCTAGTCGCCTGAAGATGGCTCGGGTACAGGCGAAACACATGTCGCAGCGTTGACCAGGGGAGCAACGGTGGTGGGTGAATGCGGTTTCTTTTCCAGAAGCGATCGTGAAGACGACCGCAGCAGCCAAGGCAGAGACTACAGGAGTAGCCATGGCAGCGACGGCATGTTGCATCTACTGTGATCTACTAACGGTAGTGGGCGGGTGCCGCCCAGCCTGACTATTAAAATAATGCTTGAATCTATTAATTAAATACGAAATCAACTCAGTGACGGCATACGAGGCAGTCGGCGAGGAAAGTATAGGCCACAGCAAACATCTAGTTCGCTCTGAAGTCACTCTGCGCTGGTGTAGTCCATACATCTTACTACCGCGCGAACGAAACGTGCCGTATTCAGAACTAACTAACTATTCTCGCCATATATGCTGTTACATAGAAAGATTTCTTTTTACAACTCTTTAATTATTTCGAATTTGGGACCCGTTTATTATGTTATATACTTTTTTCGATTTCCCGCCGTTTATTACATATTATTTTCGTGTATATTACAAATTACAATGGGAATGGAGTGTTAAAGAAAATAGGATTGCAGTGATACCCTTGCACAAAGTGGGTATTATCTTGAATATGACCGACGGCTCCCGTCGTCCCGGAAAGGTACAGCTTGGTCATCATCCTGCGTCTGTAATGAATGATTTGGTGGGGGGTGTCTTATCAAGGTGTCACAAAACTTCATTTTTGTAAAAAAGGAATGAAAACTTCTGCCAAAGTGTATCATTAGACTGTCCTGCTCCTAAAAGCTCCTAAAAGTTGCAAACCCTACTTCAAAAAACTTAAAATTTTAACCCTGCCTTCCATATACATTTTGGAATTATGTAAATTTGTTCGAAAATACCCTGAATTTTACACAGAAACAAATTGATCATGACAAATTCTCGATTAGCTCTGCACTCTTCGGGCCCTCTTGCTATGTCCATAAAAATATATAATACTCGTAAAATCCCACAAATAATTAAAAACTTAAATAGTGGCATGCAATTTATAAAACATTTAAAAATATTTTTAATAGACAAAGCCTATTACAATTTGAATGAATTTCTAAATGACATAATAAAATAAATTAATGATTTTAAATTATTTATCAACTGATTTTTTACATATCTTTTTTTTTGTTTTTAATTGGTTAATTTAATTTAAAATTATGTTCTGATTTTAATGGATTTGGTTTCCTCCTCTCTTCTATTGCAGTGCCCATCAGGGTCCATAATGATCTGAATATGTTTTTCTTATTTACACCACCTATGTATGTAACATTATGGAAGCAATAAAGACATTTGATTTGTCCTAGATCATGTTATAAAAACCTCTCAGCAATACACTTTTAAAAAATGTACCGTGGACTTTCCAGCAGGACTCTGCACCTGTATGCCGATTCTACTAAAAAACTGCAATTGCACTGCAGCGTGGCGTGTATTAAAATGTGTACATTTTGACGTTTCGTTAAGCGATCTGACAGCAGCGACGTTTAACGAAAAGTCAAAACATTTTGACACACGCCGCGCTGCAGTGCAGTTGCAGTTTTTTAGTAGAATCGGCCTACTAGTCACAAGACACGAACTACTAGGGTAGTTAGAGGCTTGGGCCTGGCTCGAAACCAACGTTTCGGACTTTATAAGAGCTGAAGACTGGCGCTCGTCTAGACCAGATCTGAACTCCTAAGACTACAAATTATGATCAGTTTTAGAGGACATTGTCTGCTAGAAACGACGCGCCGACAGTGTGTCTCTTAAGAAATCTCTGGTTAAAGTAAAAGCAGTGGTTAAATTTTCCATGGAAACAGTGCGTAAATCCATAGATACGTGACCAGTAAGTAAAGGCCTGTATCAAAGCCAAAGGTAGCCATTTCGAATAGAACCTTGTTTTAAATATTTTTTGCTGAGACTTCCGTAAATAAGTACTTATATAAGTTTTATTAAGATTACATTACTTCATATAAAAATAAATGCATACTCATTTATAACAGAACTTATGGCCGGACTAGGTATAATAATTAAAAATTTGAATTTTCTGCATAAGTATCATGTAAGTATTTGTCGTTGCAATGTAACTAACAAAGAAAATGAACATTACGAAATCCTTTTAGAGCAAAGTTAAACTGGTACGTGACCGGTTTTTATATAAATACCCTTAGCCGCTAAAACAAACAAAGACTTGCTGATTATATAGATGTCTCTTTAAGTAGTTTATTGAAGACAAAGTCCCCACTGTCTAAAGTTTTATCACGTTGCTTGATTAGATCTACCAGATTTGTTCAAGTCAATAATCAGATTAACTTATCATCCAGTTTTATCTATTTTTCTTATCAGTCACTTCATTACACCTGAATTTGAAATCAACAATATTAGTAGTTAATATTAATAATTATCTACCATTTCAATACTCGTCGCGAAGAATTTGAAACTGTAATTAGGGACCAATACCCAAATGATATGACGAAACCTTTCCAAAGCACTCACGAGTTAAATGTTTGTCACAGGTATTTTCTTTAAGGGTTCGGTGCCCTTTGGGTGCCAACGGAACCATTTCTCTAAGGCTCCGCTATTTATCTGTTTGTTTGTAATGTGTGAACACTCGAAACTTTCACACAGTGCGTATTATTACAATAGTCGCTATAACAACAACAAAGTTAAGGTTTTTGTTAAGAATTGTTCAATTAAATTATTTAAAAAAATATTTAGAGATAAATATAGAACCTTTCGACCTTTCGTATGTCGACTCGACATTTGGCCGATTGTTTTATGACGACGAGTAGCAAACAAGCATTAGACTCGTCTAATGAAATATAAGAAGTATCGCTTGCTTATTGCCATCCTTGCTGCTGACACGCTTCACCAACTTTCTGAGAAGTACAAAGAGTAAGTTCGCTTTAATTTTTTTTTAATTACGTAGGAATCACGCCCAGATGCTTTACTGATTTGTCTCATGACATGGGTATGGATGCTTGCAGATTTACTTAAATGGCTAGATTGCCATCGGTCTACTGCCGTCGGCACACGTCCAGCAATGGCAGAAGGCGGACTGCTTTTGTTCTATGGGCGCGTTCACTACATGATGCGGGTGTAATTAAGTGATAGATCGTTCAACTGCGTGCAGTCTCTTTACAACTACACGCCGTCGTGCATCGTCATCATCATTTCAGACGAAAGCCCCCCTCCCCTCCTTTAGACTTCGACGGTCCTGCCCTGCTTGCATTCATCGGCTCTCTGAAATCCTCGGTTCATCGTGTGAAATTCCTACAATCTCTGCTGGGCATTCTTCGCACCCCCTGCCCCGCCTTTATCGCTACCGCTATCGTAATGCGATAGTGTTGCCGCCGGGGATTTTTATTATTTTTAAATTCTAAGCCAACCTCATCTTTTTATATACAACGTCGGGAGGCATACAAGCTTACGACCTGATGTAAATAGGTTACCGTAGCCTATGAACGCTTGTAATACATTAAGTATCACTCGCGCGATATTATCTCTGCTGCTAACACAGCAACTCTTTTTGTGACCTCCCTCACATACAGGAACACAACAACCCTCCAGAGAGTTGTTATTTGACTGCGGATTTTCTGTAAAGCGGAGGTACTTCAGACGGGCTGCTTTGATGCACACAAATGTTTATCATGTGTGGAAATTGACTTCACGAGCGGTGGTATCATAGTCGCGTTATTAACCACTGCGCCACCGAGCTCGTCAAATATCTATTAGGGACCGCGTGTATGCTGTGGCAGCCATTGGAGAGGTTTTACCATAATCACCACGCTTGGCAGGCGGGTTGATGATCGCACTATAAGACAGAGCACGAGATGACGCTGCTGCCGCCGGTCATCCGATAATGTACCTTAGCATCCTTTAGTCGGCACGGCACCTATGTGACGAGAGGAGGTAGCGTAATTTTATGCCTGCAACCACACACCGATGACGGCAAAGACACAGCGAACCAAGTGTTGAATTCTAAAACTGATAGAATTCAGAGAAGAAACGTTAAGTTGTAGAATGCTCCCCTGGCGGACCGTGCCATGGGATACTAAATATTTTTATTTTTACTAATGGTATTAGCTATGTCATTAAAAATATGTACTCGTAAATAAATATTTCATGTTTAATACTCCAAAACTCGACACAGAAGTCAAAATAGTATGTTTTAAAATTCTTGTCTGCCTGATCTGTGGGATATTTCTCTTCCCGTCTACGAAAGCATGAGGTGGTGATTTACTCGCTCTGTGTAATTGAAGAGTATATATAACTATACATATATGTCAGTTTGTTTTAACTCAGTATAGAGGAACCACTATCCCTATTTATTGTTTAAGATGTGCACAAAATACAAAAACAAAATTACTATTTACTGTTTAAGATGTGCACTTTAGTATGCTACCTTTAGATTTTTCAACATTAGAACGAAACCGATACTTGGTCGTATTCAAACTATTTAAAGTTTTCTTCTTTCTAGCGTTATCCAGTTTCCTTATCCATTAGGATTGGCGGGATCCGCTACCGATGCCTAAGGATTTGGCGAAGATACTTATTTTCACATGGAACAACTGCCATCAAATCTCCAGAGCCCAGAGGGAAATCTAGACCTTTCTTAGGTTAGGTTAGGTCTTTCGAAATAATATTTATTGGACGTGCAGGTTTGCTCACGATGATTTCCGTCACCGTCGAGCAAGTGATAATTACAAATATGTACATAAATCTGAAAATATTAATTTAGTGGTACATACCCTCATCAGAATTCGAGCCGGGCAATAAACAGGTCGGGCAAGCCAGTTAATAGGCCGATTCTTTATACACTGAGCAATTTATAACTAAATTTTGGCGGTGTTTGGAGAATTTATAACAGTGTACAACTCACAATAATAGTTTCTCCAAACGCTTGAAGTACAAGATGCACCTGCTCTTGCGTTGCCATCTCCGTAGAAACTCCTGAAGAGCGTAATAGTAATCTCACTCACTCGCCATAACACGACGAACAGCTGCTCAAGAAGTGTTTTTGGGGTACCGTGGCCTATGCCAAGCGTATCATACAGGAATTATCACTAGTGCGTTGCTATCGCTGTTGCTAATACAGCAACTCCTTAGGAGCTTACTGGTAACCCCACTCACTCGAAGGAATACGACAACCCTCCAGGGAGTGGTTAACGATTGTCTTTTTCTGTGAGGTGGAAGTTTTTCCTCGGTAAAGCAGCTTTGATGCGTCCTACCTCTCTCAATCTTTCTGTTACTTGTCGGTGAGACCCAAAACATATTTTTTAGGAATGAAAAGAATATAAAATGTTTTCACACTTCAAAATGGAAAGTCTTGCCAATAGGCGGAATGTTACCTCACCTCAATGAAAACATTGAATTCATGAACAAAAAGCTGTAGTAGGCCAAGTTGTATGTTGTTTTATAATAATATGTATATGTAAATATTGAAAACAATACCTACATATCGCGCACGGTCATTAATTATGATTAAAATAATTTCACTGTAATCGGCATTGATTTGTAATAACGTCCAGTGATAAAGGTGTTTATAGGTAATAATCCTATCGTTTGATCACGGTACAATATAAAATTAAAAAATATTAGATAAACACTTGATTCCAGTGGAGTGGTTCAAGGCGTAAAAATGAACAAGAAGTACACTGCGTTGATATTGGTAGCCCTTGTGGCAGCCGCTGAGGCCAATGTTCTCTCGAAATTACCGCCCAATATTGTCTCCAAATTACCGGCCAATGTTGCCTCTAAATTGCCATCTGCTGCTGTTTTGGAAGGGTGAGTGCATTATGGTCATATGTTTTGTTTAGTATAGGTATATCATAGAGAATCTTTACAGATGGCCAGTGAGTTTGTGTGCATGGCACTACCAGTAGTGCCGTGGGAGATTTTCCCATCTGACACTACTTTGTTACCATTATTGTCACTATTTTGGCCTGCTGCACCACACAACTTCATTCGCGCGCATCCCGATATCCAATGAGAACCGATTTTTATTACTTTATTTCTTTTTTTCTTGGCATCTATGGGTCGTATATTGAATAGCTTATAACCTTCCTCAAAAATTGTGCTATCAAATGCAAATGTAATTTTTCAAATCCAACTTGTAATTGCGTAAACTTCTAGGCAGCCAAAATCTAAGCCAGAAGGCACAGCTCCCTGTACACAACGCGGTGCTAATTCCAACGCTAACTTATGGAAGTGAGAGCTGGGGTATGGCAGAGAGAGCATGAAGAATAAATGCGGTCGAGATGAGAGCATTGCGCAAAATTTGTGCCATAACGCTTACTGACCGCGTTCGTAATGAAACGTGAGAGAAAGAGTTGGTCTGCAAGAGAGTGTCGGTGTTAAGATAAGAAAAGGCATGCTCAGTTGGTTCTGACATGTAGAAAGAATGCGGGAAGAAAGAATGACGAAACAGATATACAATGCAAAAGTGGAAGGATGTAGAAGCCGAGGAAGACCGAGACTAACCTACCATGACAAAATTGGTCGTGTTTTATCAGAAGGTGATGTCAGGAGCCCCAGGAGCCGGCGAGCGTGCATGAAAAGAGCTATGAATGTCACAGAAGCGAGTGAAGTATGTAAGGACCGCGTCTTATGGCGCTCGGTTCTCTCTGCCTACTTGCAAGGGACCTGGCGTGAAGATATACATACAACTTGTAGTTCCAGACATTATTGTCTTCAAACAAACAAATGAACTCTTCCGCTTTATATGTTAGTATAGATGAAAAAAAAAACACCAGCACAAACGTTCCAGGTAGCTCAGTTAGAAGAATAATTGAGAGGACGTATGTTTGTACCCCACCTAGGCGGAAAGGTAAATTTTCCATTGTGAAATATGTATTTAAAAAAGCAACACTTTGTTTATCAGTCTTTAAACTATTTGAAGTTTGGGCTTGGAAGTCGGTGAAAGCAAAACATCATGTCATGGAATAGGAAAATCCGTGATATTACGCAGGAGTGCTTATGGAGCGAAACAATAGTAGTGCCGCGTGGAATGTGTTAATCCACTGCGAAAGCTAATGAGAATAGTAGACTAACGGGAAAGAAAACTCTCCCATGATCCTACTGATTGTGCCACGTAGTAAAACTAAGTACAGCTCAAGCTTTACCTATGCCGTTCGTGATAAGAGTTACAATCGTACTTCGAGTATTAAGCGTGATCTGCTCTTAGCTGTGCCTAGTGCTTATAGGAAAAGAGGAATAAAAACACCTTAGTTAAAACGTAAAGCTTAGGCTGTCTATTGTATGTGTTTTTGTTTATCTCGAGGGTTGTTGTGTTCCTGCGAGTGACCGAGGGCACCAGAAGAAGATGAGTTGACAGCGGAGATGGCAACGCGCTAGCGACATTATTTTTGTTGCTAGCGTTCATAGTCTACGGTAACCGCTTTACATACGGGCCCTATGCTTTTTTGCTATCCGTCGTAGTATAAAAAAAAAAACTCGAATCGAATCCTTTGTAGTCGGGGGACAATGTGAGCTGTCGCTTCTAGCTGTTGCCAATAGATGACATTTGTATCGCACAAGCTGGTGACCTTTCAGTAGTTTGGGAATACTTACCTTTACCAATTCGCAGTGGAAGCAGTAATAGCCCAGTGGATGAAAAACATTTGATCTGACCTTTCGATTAACTGATACCTGGTTTAAATCCTGGCATGTAGGTACCACTAAATGCCTTCCGGTGATGTAGTCTCGGCCCACAGCGGCCAACTACATAGTCAGGTCCAAAAAAAAAACACTAAATTCGGGTTTTCGGATTTATATACTATTTGTAATTATCATTTACTTGGCAGTGAAGGAAACCGCGAGGTAACGCACGCACACACTTAGACATTATATTTCGAAAGTCGTGTAACCTAACCAATGCTCTTGTTTTTCCTCTGGGTTCTGGAGTGGCAGTCGTTCCGTGTGAAAATCGGTATCTTTACCAAATCCATAGGCTTAGGTAGCAGACCCCGTCTATCCTATTTGATTAGGAAACGGGATAACGCTAAGAAGTAGAAGACCAATTCGCGGTGGAACAAGCTTTAAGCCCATTTTAAAGCTTATATTTGTTTAATTATAGGAAAAATTGGGACGGGCTTGGCTTACAAGCAGACGTGAACGATTATGTCGACAATACAATTGGCATGTTGATACCCTTCATTGTGGAACATGGGTTGGACCCGATGGACTTGCCTGATATTGAGGAAGGATTCGAAGTGGTAAGTCGCCAAAATAGTTTAGAGTGTAATTTTTAGACGCATAGCCAATCTTGCATGTATTCTGTTGGTTACCATACGAGGTTGCGATAAAAGACTGTTCCTGTGTGACGTTTGCGCAAAATATCTTTTTTATACCGATAATGAATATCGCAGAAAGCATAAACATGACAACTAGCAGACCCGACACACGTGAAACTAAAAATAAATTCCTAGAACCCGATTGCAGAGACACCAATAGGGTCCAATTGTGGATCTAAACGATCCAGAGACCCACTCAAACACACACACAAAATGTCAACAAAATTGGTCCAGCCATTTATTTAGAGTTCAGTGGCATACACATGTACAGAAGAATTATACATGTATATATATAATATATATATATATACAGATATAAAAATATAATTGCGTATTTTACCGCCTTTACCATGGTGAGTGCTCTGAAGAACTTGCAATCTGATCTAACCTGCTTTGCATCCGCCACCAATTAGTTCATGCGGCCTAGCGCCGGCCGGCACCCACCCACTATTGTTAGTACGTGGTACATGCCGACGCTGCCATGGCTGCTCCGTAGTCTCTGCCTCGGCTGCTGCGGTCGTCCGTCATCTGGAACAGAATCCGCATGCCCCCACCACCACCGTCGCTGCCACGACTGGCCTGGTCGTCGCTGCGACACGTGTTTCGCCTCTCCGCGAGGCATCATCAGGCGTTGTAGACGTTAATCGTAAGAATAACATGCCGGCCGGCGCTAGGCCGCATGAACTAATTGGTGGCGGAAGCACGCAAAGCAGGTTAGATCAGATTGCATGTGGATTTGACTTTCGCAAAATAACGCCTGAATCTATTAACTCTGAAGAACTGTTTTCCCTTGTCCCATCCTCTCCCTTCTGTCATAGAACCACACGTGCAGGCTTGCGATTTGATTGTTCCACAGTTGAGAACATTTCTACCAAAAAGTTCGGCAACTCCTATCTCTGTCATACCATCAAAAAGTGGAACGCCTTACCTGCACATGTGTTTCCTCCTTCAAACGAAGCGTTAAGAAGCACTTTGCGGGCCAGCATGGCAGCGTCAACTGACAGAAAACTGTGTAGTCTTTTGTCAGTTGCCGTTGTGATTTGGGCTCCTCTTTCGCTTACCATCATGCGAAGTGGAGCCAATATGCTGAGCTTACATAAAAAAAATAATAATAATAATCTGTCGATCGGCCCTGTCTTTATTTGACTTTTCTTATATTTTAGAGACCATTTTTGATCACATATAGCGCCTGGCTGAGAATTCATAATGGATATATGATTGGTCTTGTGAACATGGCTCGATCTGGTGATCAAATGGTCAGCTATTATGCTAAGATGCTGCGCGTAAGAATACAGATACGAGTTACTGACTTAGAGGTGAGTTTATGAGTTATTTAAGTACATTGTTCCTATTGCTTAAGCACTTCCATATGCCGACCTGCCGCTCACACTATCACTATAAGAAAGCAGACATGTCAAGTGGATAAGCAGTATTTCAACATGCACACTGACGCTGTTGTGACATTATTTAATATACAAGTCAGGGTGGAATTTTGATTACACAATTACAAATTGAAATCGATATACATCGTCTGTTGTGATTTATAATGTGATTGTGATATATAATGTAAACCAGCGAACTATATAAACAGCGAACATAAATCAATTGACAGCGGTCTTATTTTTCTTTTATCTATATCTATGATTTACTAGACAAAGATAAAAAAAGATGTCATTTGACCCTCGGATACTTAGATAAGTGTTACATTTTTTTTACTTTTAATGTACGAGGGTCATTTGAAAAGTTCTTAGCCTAACATGGTTAAAGTCATTGGTTCTTTTATAACTACCCTCATTTTGTAGTTACATTATTTAGCAACATTATTTAGCAACACTGTGCATACACAGTTTAGTTTATTCACAGTAACTCATTGTTCGTTTACACGTGATACCGTAAGTCAAGTCAGAGCTATTTTTGAAAATGGATAAAATTGAACATCGTGCAGTGATAAAATACCTGAATTTGAAAGGTTTAACTCCAAAAGCTATACATGAAGACATGTCTGCTACTTTGGGTGAGTCCGCTCCTTTGTATGCGACTGTTAAAAACTGGGTGGCAGAGTTTAAACTTGGTCGTGAGACCATTCAAGATAAGCCCCGTAGTGGCCGGCCGTCGACTGCTTCCACTGATCAAAACAAAGAAAAAATCTGTGATTTAATTTTATCTGATCGAAGATTGACTGTCGAGGAGATAGCTAAGACTGTAGGCATCTCATCTGAGCGAACACATCATATAATTACTACTGAACTTGGATTCTCTAAGGTGTCTGCGCGGTGGGTACCGCGACTGCTTGCAGTGGAACAAAAACGCAACCGACTCACAACTTCTCGCGACTGTTTATAGTTATATGAAGCTGACCCAATAGAATTTGAATTTGAAAGATTTATGACCATGGATGAAACCTGGGTTCACCACAATACACCCGAGACAAAAGAACAGTCGAAACAATGGAAAAAAGCAGGATCGGCCACCCCAAAGAAGGCAAAGGTGGTTTTATCGGCGGGCAAAGTCATGGCATCCGTTTTTTGGGATGCAAAGGGTATAATTCTCGTGGATTATTTAAAAAAGGGTGAAACAATAAACTCCGATTACTATTGCAACCTGTTGCGTCGTTTGAGAGAAGAAATCAAAGAAAAACGTCCAGGTTTATTGAGAAGAAAAGTCTTGTTCCATCAGGACAATGCGCGCGTTCACACCTCTGTGCAATCCATGGCAGAAATCCATCAATGTGGCTTCGAATTGTTACCTCATCCCCCATATTCACCGGATTTAGCACCGTCCGACTTTTATCTGTTCCCAAAGCTGAAAAAATTTTTAGGTGGTAAACATTTTTTTACAAATTAAGAGGTCATAGCCGCCGTGGACGCTTATTTTGAGGAGTTAGACGAAGATTTTTTTAAAACGGGTATCGAAGCCTTACCGGGTCGATGGAAAAAGTGTATTGAGCCCGCAGAAGAGTATGTTGAAAAATAAACTCGAAATCGTGTGGTTTCATTAAGTATGTTAGGCTTTTCAAATGACCCTCGTATCTTGTTTTATCTACTAGAATTTCGAAAATGATAGAAATAGGTGGCGTCCTAAAATGAAAAGATAGGACTACACATATATTTTTTTTTTGCACGAGGACGCCACAATCAAAAGTCAATTCACTTTTACAACCGTGTTTTTTGAAGTTATGCCGATATGTAAGGTACGATCCAACAATAAGAAAGCATTACGTAACTACTAATTATATACATACAATTTTAGGTATACGTAGGTCACACTATAAGTTTTGCGTAACTTAAAAAAACAACATGTTATAACCAAAATATTATGTTTATTCCTTTTCAAAATACTCTCCTTTACATTTTAAACATTTTTTCATGCGATCGAACCATTTTTTAAAACAGGAACACCACAGATCTGAAGGCATGTTTTCTACGTGCTGATTGAACGCTATCACTGCTTCTTCGGAGTTGGTAAAAGTGAAACCTCTCATCAAATCTTTGATTTAGGGGAAAATACAGAAATCACAGGGTGCTAGGTCGGGGCTATGCGCAGGATGGGTAACGAGTTGTACTTTTTCGGAAGTTAAAAATGACTTTGTTTTGTTGGCCGTGTGTGAAGAAGCGTTGTCATGATGTAGGAGAACGCGGCTTTTTGGTCGTCTTTCGCGAACTTTTTCTAACACCCTGGGTAAACAAATGGTACAATACCACTCGGCATTAACACTCTTTTGATCTTCAAGTGGAATTGTGCAGATGGGACCCGTAGCTGAGAAAAAAACGAGATCATTTTTTTACCAAATTTCTCGCCTGGCTCACTTTTGTTGGCCTGTTCTCATTTTCAAACACCCATTCACAAGATTGCTGTTTTTTTCGGGTTCTAAACAATAAATCCACGTTTCGTCTTTTGTGACAATGTCATAAACAGCATTACAATGTCCGTGGTCGTACTTCAGTAGCATCTGTGAGCACCATTCCACGCGAGCCCGCTTCTGATCCGCTGTCAGTTCATGAGGGATCCAACGACACCAAATTTTCCGTACTTTCAATTCTTCGTTGTAAAATTTTCTGAATGTGGCTCATACCAATCCCCAATAGTTCTCGAATTGTCTCATAGGTAATCCGCGGGTTTTCTTCAATTAGCCGCTTAACAGTAGCCACATTATTTACGTTGACGGCAGTTGAAGGCCGCCCTTCACGAAACTCGTCATGTAAAGAATCTCGACCTCTCTCAAATTCAGCAAACCATCGCCTCACGGTGCTCAAAGAAGGTGCTTCTCTCCCAAAAGCATTTTGAAGACGAGCAGCACAGTCTTGCGGAGAGAGAGAACTTTTAAAATCATAAAAAATCATCGCTCTAAAATCTTTTCGACTCAATTCCATTTTCGTTGCGTACGTAGAACTTTGATGTGTGATAAAAAACAATTGACAAATGATTTCCCGCCAATTGTTTTTTTTTATTACTAAGTAGGTTGCAACGTTTAAAAAAAAATATAACATTCGAAATTCAAATAGTTCCGATTAGCTAGAAGTGCGAAACTTTTAGTGTACCCCATGTATAAAATAGAATATAATTCGGTGTTCTACTATTAATTAGCCAAATTATTTTAATTGTCAATAAATAATAAACATTTCGGGATAAATACTTGATAAGAAGTGGCAACGTTTATTTTTCTTTTTCTCTGATCAAAATTGGCGTGTAGGTATACAATATCTACTTGACTTTATATGACTGCGAATTAACGTTCTGTACATACATTATTGGTTGTACATTACGTAGCGTATCGCAGAAAATCACATACAATAAGGTACAAACTGATAATTAAAATTCATCAAAACGTACGTTAATTATTAATTCAGCCGAGTTTTTATGTCGGCGCTTTATTGCCAGATAATTGGAAGTCATTTTACATACGTTGTCATGCAGCATTAGCGATAGGTATCTAAAACGGGTGATTACGAATTACATGTGTGCAATTTAGCTAAAAATACTACATTAGCACCAAAGCTCATGGATTCGATTCCCACACAGTAGAAATGTTTGTGTACAAGCACATGTCTGTTTGTCTTGGTCTGGATATTTTTAGGACTGGTGGGGCGCATCAAAGCAGCACGTCTTGGCAAATACATCCATCTCACAGAAAACCACAACCAAATATTCACAAAAAAGAGGGTAGTTCTGTTCCTGCTAGTGAGTGAGGTTACCAGTAAGCTCCTGAGGAGTCATGTGTTAGCAGCAGGGTTGTCAACACATGAGTGATACTACATGTGTTAAAAGCGTTCATAGGCTCCAATTATAATGTAATTAATAAATTATGTAAATTTGTTTGGATACCAAAAGAGGGATGCCTGATTTTTTTGGCAGTATTTTTATCAGTGCTCACCTAGTCATGAACTGCACGGTAGGGAAAAAAATTGTGACGATTCCAAACAAATGTAGCCATTTTTACGGAATAAAAAGATTTTGACTTTGACTGCTACGTAATCACTTTACATCAGATGGGCCGTATGCTTGCATGCCTCCCGACGTTGAAAAAAAATGATTCAGTTTTAGTATCTTTACTTTGAAACCACTGCAAATGTTTTATTTTTGCCTTTTTTAAGTATCCTCCATTACCTGTTCTCAATGCAGATAATTATTACTAGGAAGGTCTAAATACGCAAATAATTTAGTAATTATAGAATTCAACACATGACATCTCTATAGTGCATTCAGTAGAGAGGCTATCACCTTATCAGTGGCGTGCACAGAGATTTTTGACAGGATAGGCAGAATTTTTTTAAAGCTATTAATTTACCAAAAAATACAGCATGTTGATTTCGGTTACCCAGTCTTGTGGAAATAATGATGAATGTGATTGGTTAGCCACCTCAAATATCTATAGATAGATTGATTTTATATACATATCAATTTGCAGATATTCGAAGCGGCCTTTAAAGTCAGTACTAGTTGCTCTTTTCCACTAACGTCTGGTGTTTCATCGACCATTACAGCAACAAAATCAGTGGTAGCTATCTGCAGTTTTATTGTTTCAATCATTACAGACGCTACACTGGAGATTAGGTCATTTTCATTACGATTTGATAATCCCGTAAATGAGCTGCAATTTTGTAAATGATTTTCCAAAATTCCGTCGTATTAAGCGAGCAAGTCTTTAAATAATTTCCCTTATTGACGGACGAAGCAGATTCGTCTTGTCCACGAAAAGCGAGCTCTTGTTTCCCTAAAAAGCAAATAATGTCAATAAGTCTTTGAAATATATTTCGGTTTCAAACGACTTTCGCGTTATGCCTATCAATATCGTTGTTTGTATTTGTATTTGAGAATTTAAACGCGTCTCAATACGATTTTTTCCAAAGGTGTGATATTTAAGAGTAGCTTCTAAGTGTTTTTCCGATTGCTCGTGTTTTTTTGCTGCCGTGGTGAAATTATGAATATCGATGTAACCCGCGTCATTCCCTACGGTTTTATTGTTTGAAAACAGTAGGCAGGGAAAACAGAACAAGCGGTTGCTGTTAGTCTTAAAGAAATCGGCTAATTGCTGTGTACGCAACCCGTGAGCCAATAATGTGAATCATATTGTTTTGCATTAACCTTACGGTCAACTTTGCCTTTAGTTTGTATTAATTTCACATCCGGTGTACAGCGGCCTTTCTCAATCACTTGTTTTTTTTTCACCGAAAGATAGTTTTGAAAACGCATCATTTTTTATTTTCCTTACACACACACCACCTGAACAACTTCGAAGTGAATATTATCCATTTTTATCAACTTTAAAACTTTAAAATCGTATTTTGTCTGCTACTACTATCACACAGTCAATTTAAAACAAACAATGGCGGCCTAATTTAAAAACGAAATAAAATTTAACATCAATTTTATACGAAATAATTTTATACGTAATGACAATTTCTTTCACAATTATATGGAGCAAACTACCTACTCTTTAAAATAGCAAATAGCAATGTTCGCGACACTTCGGTAATTTACGTCATGGTTCGGCTAAAAAGACAATGTCTATTCTATGCGATTGTGTACGTTATTTGTGTTATTGTGGGCAACGTATTTACAGGAATGCACACTACACTATCCGTATTACCAATGCGGCACACATACGTAAATTTAGACAGAAATAGTTTGTGTCTCTGCCGTTAGCTCCCATCGCGGCGCTAGTGTAGCACATCGATGTAGCGGTTACTAATGAACCTATTTTAATAACTTGCACCGATACCGATAGATGTTTTTAATTTTTAATTTTTGATACGAAATATTAGTTAAAAACTATGTTTAAGAATTAAGAAACATCGGATGGTATTTATCAAATTGATAGGGTAGGCAATGTCATTTTGCCTATATGGAGTGCACACACTGCACACACAACTTATGTTCTTTGAATTTGTGGTATTTTACTAACACAATCATTGAACCGCCTCTAATTGAAGACTCTCTGTTATAGCAACTAATTAAAAAGAAAATTAATGCCAAATAACATTTCACTCTTGTTTGACCAATGTTTAGTTAAACATGAAATAACAAATGGTGTTTTTCTAAAAATAATTGTATTTGTAGAGCCAAGAAATCCCTAAATATTTTGATGTACAAAATTTAGCTTTTGATTGCCTTTTATCGAACTAAGAAGTTTAAATCTGCACTCAAATCAATGCAATTAGTATGTAGTCTAAATAGTAAACGGTTTATGCTATTTCTATTATACTATACGTGGGACACACAGAAAGTTTTGCGAAAAATAGTGTTTTATAAGTAAATATTTTTTTATTAAATCTTTTTAAATTACTCTCCACTAGCCTCTATATAAAATTTCATGCGTCTGACCAGTTTGTTTTCGAAACACTTTTTCCAGTCCACCGCAGACACCTCATTTACAGCCTGCTCGGTCGCTGACAAATGCGTCGCCGGAAGATGCGCCTTCCGGTGACGAAAATTGTATCCCTTTGAGCAGATTTTTTGTTTTCGGGAATAAAAAGAGGTCACACGGTACTAGGTCAGCACGATTCGTCCGGTTTCAAGCGACACTTGAAATCGTAGAAAATCATAGCGCGAAAATGTTTCCGGCGAAGATCCATTTTACAATGAGACACGATAATTTAAATTAGCTCGCAATAAATGTGCAGGGAAATTTTCAAATTGGAAAGTACATACATAAAAAATTTTTCGTAATACTTTCTGAGTTGCCTGGTATTTACTAAAGTGGATTTCTTATTTCTTAGATATGATATATCTTTCTCGTAGTAAACTCTTACGTGATGTACTAGTTAGTGTTCATAAATGCTTCCTGAATGATAGGAAGTCGAGTAATAATTTTCTCTAATAATTTTCTTTTATGGATTTTGTTTTAGTTCGTTTATAGATACCTGGTTCAAGTGATGAACATTGGACCCACCGGTGGTATTGTTGGCTCTTTGGACCGTTTTGTGATTGTAGTGGACTTGCTCTTTGACTTCAACAACGACGAAATACACCTTCAGGAATTTAATTTAAGGGACATTGGGTATGTATTCACTCAGATAAATAAACATCTTATCTCATTATAGTATCATAGTCATTATCAAAGTAACACCCCCAGGAGCTTTACAGTTAGAAATTGTTTTTTTTTTGTAATTTAGGTGACATATCCACAATTAGAATTGCGCTGTGCTCTCCTTTATCTCAAACATAAGAATAAAAATGTGTTGATTTACAGAAAAAATATCCCCTTTTCTGTTTTTATCTCAGCTATAACAAAAAAACCTACCTCCTCAATAGTTAACACCTTGATTGCGGACGCGCTCAATGTTGTGCGATGCTTAATTATCCTATCATGCTAAGAAAGTTCTCAATTTAACTAGAGAGCCCTAGAAACCGGCGAGTGTGGATGAAAAGATTTATGGATGTTAAAGAAGCGAGTAAGGTGTGTAAGGATCGAGTCATGTGGCGCTCGGTTGTTTCTGCCTTCTCCGCATGGGATTTGGCATTATGTTATAGATAGAAAGAAAGTTAGATGGACTTAAATAAATAGTATTTTACCTAGCGAAACATAATTTCTGGCCTCTGTTATGAATTATTTAGCGCTTTGACATCCATGGCCTTAGCGGATGAAATAAAAAAATCTGTTACATAGGGCTGCGCGGTTACATTGTCGCTACTAGCCCGTAACTCCCTCGCTCGCGGCCATCGCCCGCGTCGGCGTCGCCACGCTAGCGCTTCAGTCGTGATGCCAATGCCGATCAGTGACATTTTTACAGTGTCTCAAAAATGAATGCGCTTTTTAAAGTCTATCGTAAAACCAAGCAATGTAGGATAAACTAGAGAGCCGCACGGGTCATAAGTGGTATCACAATTCATTGGCGCAACAGCGAGTTTTGAAGACAGGTTTTTGATTTGAAGGATGGAATGGTGCATTTTTTATGATAAAAAATGCAAATTAGATCTAATTTGCTAAGTGTACGGTAGTAAGCACTACCATACATACCAGTTCTTATGAGGGTGTGGTATTCTGTAAGGAATTTCGTCAGTCGACCTGAAATATTGAACGAGGATATTTATTTAGCATAGATATACGTGTTTAATATATTTACATAAAACAAAGACATACACATATATTCTTTAGTGTCACGAAAATGTTTATCACTAATGTATTATTTATTCCCCTTATTTATCCACAGCCGCCTTCGTGTGCGTTTAACCGGCAATATATTGGTGGACTGGTTGGTCAACCCTGTGATCGGCGTGTTCATGAGGATCTTCGACACCGTCCTCATCCACGTAGTCGCTGCCAACATTCGCTCTGCTTTGCAGAGTGCCCTTGTCGTCATCAACCTCGGCATCAGGCAAATCATAGACCACATCGAGTCATTCAACTGATTACATACATAATCATTTTTCCTGAGAATAAAAAAATACGTCTGGAAATAAAAATGTGTTCAAGATATCGTTTGATCTCGTTTATTATTATGTACAATAATCGCATAAGCAGACCGAAATTGCCAAATAATATACTGTGAAGCTTATTATGCTAATAACGTGTCCGCAGCTAGCCCTATCAATCCAGTAGATTGCAATTAATTCTAAATCGAAATTGCACCAATGTGCGGATTAGAGCATTCCCCGGAGGTGGCCTGCACTGATTTGCTCCGTTGATGCTAAAACACGCGCATGTGGAATTACGTCAAAACGACAAAATAATTTGACCGGTGGCATGATGAATTGGGGTGGGCCAAGACTATCATGCCAGTGTCGACGAAGGTACTGTGAGCTCTTTTCGGCTAGACTGTGAAAGGAGTGAGGATTACAGTTCGTAGGCCCAAGATTTTTCTGGATTCGTGTAAACCTTAGGGTCGTGCTAGTTTTTCTGGTTGCAGCACACATTCTCATGAGAGCACCGTGTACCCAAGGACAAGACAAATTTAGGGACTATATAAGGAATGCTTTGAAAGAGTAGTGATTGCCAAGTACCGGCCTAGTGACCGACGAAATTGGTGTTTTCAGATTTATGTACATGTACATATTTGCAATTGTCACTTGCTCGGCGGTGAAGGAACGTCGTGAGGAAACCCGCACGTCCAAAAAATTTTGTTTTGAAAGACGTGACCTAACCTAATTAAATTCTGGTTTTCCCTGGCGATCGTGGAGGTCTGACGAAAGTCGCTCCATGTACAAAATCATTAGGTCTAGGTAGTTGGCCTCGCCGATCCCTATGCATTAGGATCTGTGTCCAACCTTCATATTTCTTTGTTTTCTAATTTACATTATATTTACGCATAACAGCTTACGTATATTTTTTTAAGCATAATTTCTCTTACACATAGGTAATATTGTTTAAGCATAACATTCTAAAGCATAAATTTATTTATGCATAATGTAATGATATTAAAACATAATTTTTATGGGCATACTTATTATAATTAACTCATATAATGTATTACATCTATAATTTTCATTAATTGTATTAGACACTAATAAAATGAATAACAATTATAAATGTAATTCTCGACTTATTATGAAACTGAACGACGACCAATAACGTGAAATGTTATTAAAACTTATGCAAAACCACAATCATAAACCAAATGCACTTAGAGAAAAGTTAAGTTTTGTAAATTTGTTATATGTATATAAAACATGTTGGCGGCTTAGGGGTGGCCCGGAGGCCACCCCCGCCGCACCTTATCCTATTGATACACTACATTACACAAAAAATATTGGTTATGGTTCCTTCTTCTTATTTTTCAGAATTTAAATTTATTTCCGTTATTCCTATTGATTTTTATGCCTAAATATGCCTATTAGGCTAATAGTCACTATGCCCATTTATGCGAATGCCAACATTATGCGAATTAACCTTAGATGCCAAAATAAATTAGCCTAAAAAATAATTAGGTCAACATAAAATGTATGCAAATACAATTATGGCAATACAATTATACAATTAAGTCTTAGAATACAAAAAAAATATGGCAAAATATTTACGCCATAGTATATTAGGAAATTTGCTTTATGCCAAAGTATATTAGGAAAGAAACATTATGCGAAAAGAAGGGATCCTTTTCGAAAGTCATGTGACCTAACCTAAGACAGGTTTGGATTACCCTTTGGGTTGTGAAGGTCTGACGGCAGTCGCTCCTTGTAAATATCCAGTATCTTCGCCAAATCTCTAGGCTTTAGGTTAGCGGACCCTGTCAATCTTTATGGATTAAAATTCCTAATGATATCAGAACCTACAGAATTCCCACTCATCTGATCAGCCGATTTGTTGGCTACTTTTGGAAGTGGAAGTAGTAGTGGCGCGTGCGTAATACTTTGGGCGATCATGGAAAGCTCTTATTGATTACTTCACGGACGAACATCGCAGCACTAATCGTCTTATTCGTTAAAATATCCTTCCATTGATCAGTATGCTCGAATCGCAGAGTTATTTAGGCGTTAAAACACTACGGGTTGGTGCCTGAGGGGTGCCTTTATGCACCGTCAAGTGGTTTATTGGTTAATGATGGAAAGTTTTGAATCGAAGTATGGTGATTACTGCAAAAGAGGTATGCGGATACATATGGAGGTATAAGACCTTGAAAGTGGCACTGGTCCGACGCGGATATTAAACCCTCTGTAGCAAAAAATAATAAATCGTTACTGGATTATGTATCACCTTTCTAACTGATTAATTATGTAGTACAAGAAATAGTTGATCCAACAAGATCAACTATTTTTTGTCAAATGCTGTACCTAGTGATTTATTCAATATGACCCGCAAACTATTGTCAATTTCGAAAATATATCAAATTAAATAAGGAATGAGATGTCATAATGAAAATGTCAGTTGTTAAAAAATATATACCGGGTGACTTCGAACTCAGACTTGAGAATAATATGGCATGCTATGTAAGTGTAGTAGAATCTATTAATGTGAAAAATTAAATTAAATAGTTTGTTAGTCATGGCCACCCTACTAGTATTACGTCGCGCGTCGGCTTTTCCTTTGACGGTGCCATAAAGCGCAGAAAATAAAAACGCCAAGCGCCGCGGCGCCGCCCGAGTCGCATCTGCGTTTCCCGTTTCGTTCTCACACAGGTCAAAGACACGCCGTCACACAGCGCACCCGCCATTCACTACGTTACTGTATCTTGAGTTAGACGTATTACGTATATCCATCATTTTCGTTTCAATCTCACGCGAATAATCAAATGGTGCATATGATTAGGTTTTACATTCTTGCTGGAAAGAACTTGGAGGAAGCCAGAAGAATGTATGCTGAGCCGGATCACATGCAGGTGTTGCGCATGCGTGGGATTCCAAATCCTTACGCGTCAAGTACAAATTTGATTTTAAATACATTATCAAAGGCTTCTAGATCATTGCCAATTAAGAATCCCCAAGCATTCCCGCGGCGGAAGACGACCTAACTTGGCTATTCACATTGAGGAGGAAATTGTGGAGTAGGTACTTTGATTGCCACCCACGTAGAAACACGAGACAAGCAGCCGATTCGGAGTCAACCGACATTTTGTGTGTAAGCTAATAAGCTCCATCAGAATGGCTCCCTATCATTACAACCTCTCCATGCTCCTGATCTTGAACCTCGTGTAATAACAACCTAATGTATACATTATTGCACAATAATCACCATAAAATAAAGGAGCATGCACATCAGTAGGCCAATTTTGCTAAATAGCTGCAACTGCACGTTTACGCTTGTCATTCGAGTCGTGCAGGAATAGCGCAGTGTCAATACGTATATTAGTATACTACAAATGAACAACTTAACACCTGAAATGTTACCATATTTCAATCTAATAAACTTGATTTTTATTTAATGTTGATTCCTATACTTTCACATCCCATTGCCCTTGGTTCCCGGCGTGGAGCTATTTCTAAACGAAAAGAAGCTTTACTTAATAATATATATTCACAAACATCTCCCAAAACAAAACAAATATAAATCACCGCTTCAGAATATTATTTTCACTTCGCAAAAGTTGCTTGAGACTAACATTAGCAAAACCGCAGATAAACTCCTTCAAAACATCTGACACCGCTATACAAATGTGAAAACAATTTATCAGAATACGATTATATTGCAGGAAACGTGCAGGTGCAGTGCAGGGTTTTTAACAGAATAGCGAGTTATTTATTGCAGCGTTCCTGCAACGTCGCTGCTGTCAGATCGCTTAACAATAATATAACGAAACGTCAAAATGTACACATTTTGACACATGCCGCGCTGCAGTGCAGTTGTAGTTTTTAGTACAATCGGCCTACAGATACGCTTCAGTGTCAATGTTTGGGCAGCCATAATAAACGACCACATACCTACTCGGACCACTATCGAAGTCATTGAAGGACGTTTAACCGGAATCAGTTCATTCATTCGTTCAGTAACGAATCATGTGCAGATAGGTACTTTCGTGGTTTTTTTGGATAATGTCTATTTCATCATAATGTAATTTCATCCATCCCTAATACGTCAAAAAGACATTACACTCATTTGTTCTCCTTGACACGGACCAAGACGAAGTTGAACGTTTTATAATGAGTCTAAACAATGATAGCAACAATCATTGTTTAGACTTGTGTTGTGTTTGTGACTGTGTGTTCCTAATTTCGATATTTTCACAAATATCGAAATTAGGAACACACAGTCACAAAGAGTTGCGGTTGGGCAATATATGAGTACAGACCTCCCTGTGTACTATGGTATACCCCAAGGAAGCATAATAGGGCCGACACTCTTTCTTGTTTACATAAACGAGTTATGTTCCACCTCGCTTTCCCAGGGCAAACTTGTTTCATATGCAGATGACACAGCTCTTGTTTTCGCCGCTGACTCATGGGAAGAGGTTTATGATGTAGCACAAAGTGGTTTAAACAAGGTAACACTGATTCTTTGAAAAAATATTCTATCACTTAATGTAACTAAAACAAACTACATGTGTTTTTCAATTCGACTTAACTGCACATAACTGTGGTAACTTAAATAATTCCAATTGTGACTGCCCTAATTTTGATTATTCAACGGATTTAAAATACCTGGGTGTCATAATTGACAATAAACTAACTTTCAAACCGCATATCTCATCCATTAGTAAAAGAATTCGTAAACTTATCGCAGTTTTCAAAAAGCTTAGATATGTATTAGACCCCAAATTAATGGAATCTACATATTACGCATTATGCTAATCACTATGCACATATTGTATACTTACTTGGGGAGGGACTTCGAAAACCATCTTGAAGTCGCTGGAAGGAGCTCAGAGAGCTTTACTCAAAGTGTCTACCTTTAGACCTTTCAGGTATTCAACGAAACAACTCTACCAAAATTGTGAGGTCCTTACCATAAGACAACTGCACATACTCACCATCATTTTAAAACAACATGGGGAATTAATCTTTGATCCCACACTGTTACGAAAACGTAAAACTAATGTTTGTAAACAAACAACCCACTTCAGAACAGCATCTTTTTCAAACAGATTCTTCGCTTTCTTGGGTCTCTATCTATATAATAAAGCAAATAAACAACTCTTGATATATGCCACTTCAAAAACGGAATGTAAAAATAAAATAAAGAGACTGGTTACTCGCCTTGACATATGACGACACTGGAAATTTACTATTAGTGCTAAAATGAAATATAATTAATAATTTGTATATTTATGATAAAAATTATATATGTATATAATCTTAAAAGAAAATCACATACAAATCACAAATCACATACACCAACACACTCACACACGCACATAATAGTACAGTATTTTGTTCGAATAATATTGCATAGTTATTGTATATTAATTAGCTATCTAAAGCATGTTATCATGGAGAGAACCTGGCGACCCGTAATACAGGTAGGTTCAAATCTACCTAGCATGGGCACCAGTTCTCTTCACACGTAGGTCAGTTATATTTGAATTATTTTGTAATAAGCATATACTTACTAGTTTAATGACCTGTGGAGAGAAAAATAAAGATTTATTATTATTATTATAATGTGTTCAGTAATCGGTGAATAGGGTGTGGAGGTTCGGTAACTTGACCCCCGAGGTATCGACGGACCTTACATTTATGGATTTTTATTTGTATGTGGAAATAAAACGCCTAGTTTACACGAAGGAAGTCAAAAAGTTGATGAGTGAAAGCAGCAAATCATAGACGCTTTTAATACAGTTCAAACTGACAGAGAAACATTGTCTTGTTTAAAAAACAATTCGGAAAAAAAATGCGAGACTGTCTTGGAAACCGGAGGACACTATGAACAGTTATTAAAATATCATTAATTTTGTTTGGCTATTTTTAGTGTTTTACTCTTTTTTTAAACCCAGGTAGAAAACTGTAAGTAATTTTAATCTATCTATAACTTCATGCCACATCCCTTTTGCGGGGCAGGTAGAGAGAACCGAGCGCCACATGACTCAATCCTTACAAATCTCACTCGTAACTTTAATATTATTGTAAATAGGTCTAATTCATTAAATACGTCTGAAATGTTATACACTTTTCTACTTGTACCTATCCTCAGTATTTACAAATATGTACCTACGTACACACCTAGTCTAAATCTCGTAGGTATATCAATTAACATCGTTATAACTTACACAATCTAAAACAATTTTTATCTTTATTATTGTTAATTTTTTATACTATCTATTCTAAAAAAATAATGTCTATCTTTAGCCTCTAAAATATTCACTCATGCGCAGAATGCTTATGCTTGTTTAGTGCCAGTAACTACTTGTCGCGAGTATACGAATGTATTTAAAGTACCTACATTATCATAGGCTATGGTAAATGCTTACCATCAGGCAGGCCGTAAGCTTGTTTGCCACCTTCGTAGTATAAAAAAATTACAAAGTGACGTGACCTGTCAGAACCCGTTATATACGTTTTCCCATACATTTCGCGGTCGTATTCGACCACCCGGGTTTCGAAGTTTTAATTTATGTAACAGTTACGTGACTTATTTACATTGCCAGGAGGTATACAAGCCTACGGCCATTTGATGTAATGGTTCACATGTAATAATCTTTTATTAAATTCAATCAAAACCAAATGTATAAAATTTAGTCTACCAAATGTGCCTTCTGCCAATACAGAAGTTTTCTTTGACAATAATATACTAAAATTTATTAATGATACAGTATTTCTTGGAATTACAATAGACTTCAAATTGCAGTGGGGCCCCCACATAAAAAAACTGACCAGTAAGCTCAGCTCCGCCGTATATGTGGTTAGGAGAATTAGACAATTGACGGATGTGGCTACTGCGCGCTTAGTCTATTTCAGCTACTTTCAGAGCATGTCTTTCATGTCGTATGGGTATACTATTGTGGGGAAAAGCGGCTGACATTAAAACTATTACAAAAGAGAGCCATCCGCTCTATTTATAAGATGGGCACCAGGGAATCTCTTAGAGAACTATTTAAAGAAATAAATATCCTCACGGTTACCTCTCAGAATATTTATGAGAACATAATGTATGCTCGTAAAAATATAGAGTCATTTTCTAAATTTAGTGAAAATCTTAGAAGTAAGAATAGATTGCGTATGCCTATACATCGACTTGCTAAGACTAGTAGATCTTTTATTGTAAATTGTATTCGATTCTATAATAAATTACCTGAAACAGTTCTGTCCTTGCATGAGAATATGTTCAAAAGGTACATCAAAAATACTCTGTGCAAGAAGGGTTATTATAGAATCGATGAATATCTAACTGATAGAGCTGTTTGGAAATGATTCAGCACATATATTAATATATCTTTAATTGTACCACTTGATTTCACTATATGTACACTCACATATATTTATTGTAATAAATTTTAACGATGAATAAAAGACCCATATTGACAAGTTTCTTTTGGCATTTCTTCTTCGCCAATGATCATTTCCGAAATGCTGGTAGATTAAAAAAGAGAGATTAAAAGAAAAAAAAAATCGGCCAAGTGCGAGTCGGACTCGCGCATGAAGGGTTCCGTACCATTATCTATAAAAACGGCAAAATAATCACGTTTGTTGTATGGGAGCCCCCCTTAAATATTTGTTTTATTTTAATTTAATTATTTATTCTTAAAGTTTAAAGTTAAATATTTACTATATTCTATTTTTTAGTATTTATTGTTATAGCGGCAACAGAAATACATCATCTGTGAAAATTTCAACTATCTAACTATCACGGTTCATGAGATACAGCCCGGTGACAGACGGACGGACGGACGGACAGCGGAGCCTCAGTAATAGGGTTCCGTTTTAACCTTTGGGTACGGAACCCTATAAAGCAACTGGAAAATTATTAAGATATAATATGATTTAATTTAAAGAATGTAAGACGTGTCTAAGTGCCCGTAAGGTTCTAATGGCAAATAAATTATTTTTATCTTTTGTCTTTTAATGTTGGATATATGATGGTGCTAACGCAGCAACTCCTTAAGAGGTAATTGGTAACTTCACTTACTCGCAGGTTCATAACAACCCTCCTGGGAGTTGTTATTTGGCTGCAGTTTTCTAGGTGATGGAGGTAGACTTACCCATCAGGCTGCTTTGATGCATCTTACATCACTTAAGCTTCTCCAGACTGAGACAAACGGACATATTCATGCAAATGTTTGTCTTGTGTGGGAATCGAACCCATAAGCCTTAATATTATAGTGGCATTGCTGACCACTCCACCACGGGGTTCATTGTCGTCGTCACGTTGAATTTCTGCGAGTAATTGAGGCAACCAGCAAACTTCTGGGGAGTTGCTGTGTTAGTAAAGGAAGTGGTAACGCGCGAACGATACTCATTTTATTGCAAGCATTCATAGGCTACAGTAACTACTTTTCATCAGGTGGGCCGAATGTTTTGTATGCTCCCCGAAGAAGAAGAAGTATAAAAAACATGTGTGTTTTATGTGTGTATTTAAGTAGGCATGTACGCCAGTGATTGAGAAGCGAGCGGGGCGGGGGCCGCCACCGCGCCGCCGTCTGGACATATTTGATTTTACTATGGTCTGGGTGTCGTGTGTTCGGCGCGGCGCAGACGTGTCTGGGTGCTGCAGACAGTCATACGCGGTCAAAGTAGGGTGACTATTTTTTACTGATTATTGTAGTAAATTCTAAAACCTACAAATTTTAATATTTTGTAAATCTGTTGATAAACAATGTTTCAAATTCAATTAACCTTTGTGTCCTGTAATTCTCCTTACGAGATAAAAATTCACGGTGTATATTTTATACCCCGGAGAAAAATAAAATGTCTCGTACAAATTTGGGCTGCCCTTAGAGTCGATGACAACTAGTTTCGATACCTGTTGAAAAAGAGCCGGCTAAGTGCGAGTCGGACTCGCGCACAAAGGGTACCATTATCTATAAAAACGGCAAAAAAGCACATTTGTTGTATGGGAGCCCCCCTTAAATATTTGTTTTATTTTAATTTAATTATTTATTTTTAAAGTAAATATATAACTAAATATTCTGTGAATATTTCAAGCGTCTACCTGTTGCCGTTATCAATATCGAGCAAAAACGACCAAAAAAATCACGTTTGTTGTATGGGAGCCCCCTTAAATATTTACTTTATTCTGTTTTTTAGTATATGTTGTTATAGCGGCAACAGAAATACATCATCTATGAAAATTTCAACTGTCTAACTATCACGGTTCATGAGATACAGCCTGGTGACTGACGAACGGACAGCAGAATTCAGTAATAGGGTCCGTTTTAGCCTTTAGGTAAAATCACCTCCGAATATTTAGTTTTTGGGAATAAATGATATGTAACAAACTTTTGTGTAGGTAATTATGGATAAATATGATCAATTATCTGTATATCTTTATTTATATAATATTTCAAATGGTTGTCTCTTTTTATATTGCAATATTAACTTCTCCTGTATTACCTTACAAATATCACAAAGAGGGAGCGAGACAGTTTTAGACTGTATTAGTGGATTATCCCATAGAAAACATGCCTGCGTATCACGTGATTAAAGTCGCCGTGGCCCACCTGCGTACAAAGGCACAGAAATATCCTCTTTACTGATGAAAAAAACGTCTCGGGACGCCCGACAGGAGTGATAACTTACCGTATGCGTGAGAGAAAGGGAAGCCAGACAGACTCGCGCCGTAACGAGTTACGTAACGAAGCGGTTTACCCTCCCATAAGATGTTATCGCTTCAAAAATTTCACGATTAAAGGGCAGAATAACAAGCAAAGTAACAAAGTGTACATGCACAGTTCTAAAGAAGCCCCTCAAGTGTTCGGAAAGGTACAATGCGGTCATCTGCGTCTGTAATGGTTTGGTGGGGGTGTCTTATCAATGAGTAACAAAGCTTCATTTTTGTGAAAAACGAGTGAAGACTTCAGCCAAAGTGTATCAAGAGACTGTCTTGGATCGTGTTGTGCAACCTCTCAGCAATACACTTTTTAAAAATGTACTGTGGGCTTTCCAGCAGGACTCTGCACCTGGTCACAAGGCATGAAATACCCAAGCCTGGCTCGATACCAATGTTCCGGACTTCATAAGAGTTGAAAATTGGCCCTCGTATAGCCCAGATCTGAACCCCTTAGACTACAAATTATGATCAGTTTTTGCGGACATGGCCTGCTCGAAACGACAGGCCGACCTTCAGCCTCTTAAGAAATTTCTGAAGCAAGCGGTACTCAAGTTTCCCATGGAAACAGTGCGTAAATCCATAGATTCGTGGCCAGATAGATTAAAGGCCAGTGTCAAAGCCAAAGGTGGCCATTTCGGATACAATCATTATTTTTTGCTGAGACTTCCATAAATATGTACATATAAGTTTTATTAATATTACGCTAGCTTACCCGTGCCCACTTCGTTGGGTGGTAAACATTTTTACTTGTGTGTGTGAGTGTGGTTCGGTTAGTACTGAGTGCTATGATTTATTTCCTGACTGCCAAAACGACAGATTTCACTCATTGCTCCAATTGTTACTGCGCTTTGTCATAATCAATGTTGGGGTCATAATTGAAAGCTCATCTTTTGCTGTGAGGTGCACTTCGATTGCGTAGATGTTCGTCGCTAAACTTCCTATCACGTATTTCTAACATATTCTGTCTATGGTTAGCCAGTCGCCGAGACCTTTCGGTACTAGTCTCTCTAGCACGTCTTGCCGAGGTAATTGCTCTTTGGCTGGCAAGCCGCTGCGAATGTTCGGTACTAAACTATCACATATTTTTGACATATTTTGTCTATGATTAGCAGATGCATTAGCAGGATTCACTCGCAAGGCGCTGTGCATATTCAGAGGAAGTCTCTCTCATTCGGCGTACTATGGCCGCTCTTGTCTGGGATGTATGTCTAGGTAGTTGTGATTTTCTTTTAGGCATACTGACGTTATTTATTCAGAACAATTCGATTGTTTGGAACAATCACACAGTAGTTCTAATTAGATTTTTTTTATGGAAATAGTTATGTAGGAAGTAGTTTTTATAAGAACATTTTAGTGAAAACAATAAAACCGAAAGTAGTTCGGAAAAGAAATAAAATAAATAAATAAATGAAGCAAAATAAATAGAACTTTTTAGGGAAACAATAAGACAGAAGTAGTTCTGAAGATAACTTTTTAAGGAAACAATAAAATAGATTGAAGTTCTGAAAAGAACTTATTATAAAAACTATAAAGAAAAAAGTGGTTCTGATAATTTCAATTTCGTCAACGTCCAAGTGTAAGGACACAGCGTGCGACGTCGCGTTGGCCGAACATTAATAAAATTGTCTCGCGTATTTGATATTTTAAATTATCTCTTAAACTTCGCAACCAAAAAACATACTGTCAAAAACGAATTTTATCTAAGTAACATTTCCTTGGTGATAAAGCAATTTATTTCTAAATAAATAGATTGACGTGTTGTATATGAATAAGATCGTGTAATACAAACATCACTCAGTAGATTACGACACGGTCGCGGTTCTATACCTTTGTCGTATTATCTCTTTAACCATTCGTTCAAATTAAATGCAGTAAAAGGGAAAAATCTTTTGTTATAAACAGTTGAGACGATAAATATACTTATTTTGATAAGAATTCATGATTGTTGATAATATGCCCAATAAACATGACCTAACGATTTAAATATTTTTTCTAATATAAAAAACTACTTTTTGTGACTCAAATATAAAAAGTAGACATATGCTGCCGGTGACTTTTTTGCAGGCATTATCAAGTTTTACAACTTTTCTCTAGAACTCAATCATATATCGCTCGTCGTTAAGGCAGCGTTCGTAAGAATCGTTTTCGTTCGACCGTTTTTTCTCCTCTCTCTTTTATATTTCTCGGCTTACTATTGGTACAAGAATTTTCAAAATCGGTTCAGTAGATCCAGAGATTACCCCCTACAACCTCACAAACTTTATCTCTATAATATTCGTATAGATTACTTCAGAACTTATGGCCGGACTAGGTATAGTGGGCATGTTTTGTATTAGTCCAGTTTTACTTAACTTCTTTTTTATTTAGTTTAATTGGGGGTTGAAGAAGGGATGTATTTTATTTGTAAAAATGGTATATTATTTTAATATATTGCAGTTCCCTATGTCCGCCATAAGTAATTTTCTATGTTGTCAGATACCCTATAACCAGCGGCACAGCGCGTCGCTTCCAATGATATGCAGTGACATGTAAACATAATAATAATCTGTAAAATATAGAAACCGTCGAACTCGGTTTGTCAACAGATTTTACAGGTAATAGGGTTTCTTTGTTTTGTATCCTCCATAAAAGAATCTTACTTGGAATTTGCAAAAAAAACGCAAAGATTTCCTGCATAGATTTAGATAAAAGTGGTAGGTACTTTATGTAGAAAATAATTTCAATGCTATAAAGCTTCGAGTTTTTTATTTGTCGAGGATAACCCTTTTATGGCATTCACAATGATTCTCTTAATAGATAATTGACATAATACAAAATAAAACATAATAAATAACAGCTCTTACTTATCTTTTAAACTACATCGTAAGCTAAATATAGACCTTAATAATAATAAATTTACCTTGATAATAATATGTATATTCCAGAATACTGGACCACGCTGTGGACAAGTCAGTACACTAGGGAATAAAATGTCCCAGAACATGCCGCGACACAGTCAATCTGCTTGATGCTGCAATATTGCCAGTTTCCCGCAGCATGTCTTTTGCGACAGATCTACATAATGTCGCACCTTTTGCTCCCCAGTGAATCTGAGGCTTTAATGCATATGTACGCCAGTATAAATTAATTTGTAAAAGTTATGTCATAATATTTTATTTTCTATCGGCATTGAGCAATAATATATGGTTATTATATTAACTAACATCACGAACGTCCACGTGAATAATAACAATGTCAGGGATCAGCTCTGAAATCGGGAAGCCTGATCAAATGTATAGAACAGCTGTACATCAGTTTAATAAAAAGTAACGGCTGATTTATAGTTTTAATGATCTTATTGTAAAAACTGCCGTACATAGGTAACAGCATTTACTTTCTTTAGAAATAATGTTATCTTATTCTTATACACTTATTAATATCATTTACCTGTACACAAGTAGAGTTTCGTCTGTTATATATCCAAGAATCCAAGAATAATAAATAATTCCATAAAGTTAAATGTATACATTAATGATACAATTAGCTTTATGGAATTATTTTTTATTCTTGGAATTTAATATACAAGAGACCATGACATAATATCTGACGAGTGAATAGAAAATAGAGCATAATCACCTCCATTGACGTGACGTGTAGTTAATAAAAAATACCAGGTAAATATTTGTGTATTGGCGCAGTTAAAATCGTAGTATACAACATTACAAATATAGTAGGGTTATCTAATTGTGTAATCAACAATATGTACTTACTCTAATTCACGGTTTCCTTTAGACATATTAATCCATAATCATCGCAGAGGGATACTACGTCGTCGGCCCTTTTGAATTGGCGTAAGTTTTCAAGCTACTTGACCAGTGACTTGATTAACCCTTCGAAACCCGGGTGGTCGCATACGACCGCGAAATGTATGGGAAAACGTATATAACGGGTTCTGACTGCTCAAACAGCTGCCACACCAGTTACAATTAGCGTGCTCCCGAAACTGTTGTATTCGAGATAACTAAATCTATCCATAAACATGCTATAGTACATGTTGTTTCACGTTCGTGTTCGACACGTAAGAACCATATGTGGAAAAGAGTAAAGAGAATGACGAATACATCCTATAATTCGTACAAGATCGGGCAGGGGATGACTGCAAATTCAGTATAATTAAAAAAAATATACAACATGCAATATTGTGAAAAGATATTATAATAATACCGGCGGAGCCCTGAAATTAGAAACGATCGGCTACCGGGTTGACAGAAGCTAGGCGCTGGTAAGTGATCCTGAATAGTTCATACCGTGAACCTTTCATCTCAACATTTGTAAACAAATAAATATTTGCACCCCTCACTTGTGTCGGCGAGCTCATTTTATTTATTCATGTAAATAAATGCATAGAATACAGACTACTTAGTGTGTATTGTGTGCATATTCCAACATATCGTTTAATATCCTTTCAAGCATTTGATACGGATCCTATTGCGATAAGTCCGCTGTTATATAGTTTAGGATAAGAACTTCATTATTGTATTTTTTTTTAAACAACAATTAGAAGTGGTAAAAATTCGGTTTCATTAAGTCAGTTTAGACTCTATTCCGTTACAAACAGGTCGAAATTTTATATACGAGAATGGTAAAAGGCGACAAAGGAGATTGTGTATCATCTAATGGTAAGTGATCGCAACCCATGGACATTCGAAACACAAAAAATGAAAATATAAAAAATGTAGCAAAAATGAAATAATGTCACATCAAAATGTGCTGTCATGTCACGATAGACGCAAGCTGGTCTTTACTCACAAATCGAATTCTAAAAATGAACTAATAGCGTGCGTGCATATGAAAAAATATTAAGCAGCTCGCTAACACATGAAGGATTAGTTTTTACATTTATACTCTTAGCTAATACTATATTCACCTAATTAAAAATCTAAATTACTCTATCACTCCGCCATTATTGAGGTATGTGTTTTTAGCGATCTCGTGTAGTTGTGCGGACATTTTGTCACTGGTCTCTTTGACCATTTTGCTGAAGTAGCCGTCGGGGTTGTTGAGCAGGTTGTGAGGGTGGTCGAATTCGACGAGTCGCCCCGCATCCATAACCATCACGCGGTCCGAGTCCATGATCGTGTTCAGTCGATGAGCCACAGTCAGCACTGTGCAATCCGCGAAACGTTTCCGTATCGTCCTTTGAATAAACTCGTCAGTTCTGTGAATGAAACAACAGTTTATTAAAAACTAAACAAATATTATCATACTGTGAATAAACCTGCACATGTTCTTTTTAGATGCAGTTACATTTGGTCGTTAGTCCGAATTCGATTGCCTATGGAATTCGGACAAATTACTAAGTGTTAATGAACGGAGTCGAGCAGGCCTATGTTCGGACAAACCATCTTCATCGTTTTTGTTACCGGAATTCTGATTATCGACTCCAGTTTTCTTTCACTTCTGTCAGTGCTCGAATTTGAGTAAAGCATTGGATGCTCGAGTAAAGTTTTTTGTGCACGAATACGGGCTAACGACCAAGTAACTCTCAGTCAGTTACTTATATGGAGAATGAAACTACTTTTCATATTTTTATCTAAACAAGTTTGTTATCATTCTTTATTAGTGAGATAAATACAACAATCTAGTTATTATTTACTATGCTCCATTAATTATAGTTGGAAACAGAATGTTTATCACGGCGCCAATAAAACTTACTTAAATTTGAGTTTTACTAAACTCTTTTAAAGAAACTTTACAAGACCATTTGGAACTACAAATATATCAATTAAACACTGTGCTAATACTTAAACTACATCAAAATATTTGTTGTTACATGATCATAAATGAAAAACACTGTTGATAACATTTTAAAAGAAATAATGGGCGAAATCGCGACCATACGATAATAACTAGGTTTATTTAAATAATTTACCTTACAACGAGCACGGTCTTGCATGATCCACTACTATACGTGAATGATTTGAATACCAAGTATTATATTACTTTACGTTTTAAACAATATCGAAGAAGGCCAAGACTTAGCTAACCATGGCCAAATTGATCGTGTTTATCAGAAGGTGATGTCAGGAGCCTTGGAAATGGGTGAGCGTGCATGAAAAGAGCTATGAATTTTAAAGAAGCGAGTGGGGTGTGTAACGATCGAATCACGTGGCACTCGGTTATCTCTGCCTACCCCTTAAGGCATTTGGTGTGATAATTAAGTTACAGATATGATGACGGGTTATCAGGATGGTCATTATCGTTGGGTTCAGACATGATACCAATTTAAAAATAATAGTCCGAAACGATATTCACAAGGTTTACAATCACTCGGATGTAGGTGGGTTACAAAATAAATGGGAAACGCGATGAGACACGGAGGTGGCTTATCTCACGTCCGTTCGAGTCGTCTTCCAAAAGGTAATGGCCGCCAGGACGCCTTTTACCTCCACCCCGTCTATTTTCTCGCCGTGCTCTCATATTACATGTCAAACGTCAAACATCAATGTTGCCAAACCCCGTGTCAATTTCACTCAAGCTATACCGCCTGACATTTCCTTGCTAACATAGAAGAAGAGCTGCTATTCGAGAAATAATCTTATTACTAAAATGTTGCGAATAAGCGTTTGTCGATGTTATGCTTCGACAGATAGATGTTTTAAATAATGGTCCGATTCAAAAAAAAAAAGTTTACAGACTTTTACGGCTAAGAGCATTTCAAAATAGTTCGAATGTTAGTTTATGTAGCTCTAGAAATGATAGAGCCTTAATTTTAGGGCCGTAAAAATCGATGTTTAAGAATATAGTTGAGGCCAGGTATATGCTGCTTTTGCAAACTCTATGGGTTAAGGTATAGTAACGAAAGTAAACAGGAATTTAGTTCATTAATGTTTATAAAAGTTTTAACAGTTTCTACTGAAAACCTCTCAAATGTTTATGAAACATTATAGCGGTATTAATTAAAGGTACATAATTCCATACTTAGGATCGACATTAGCCGTGGCCTCGTCCAGCACGAGGATGCGGTTGCCTCGAAGAATAGCGCGCGCTAGGCAAACTAGTTGTCTTTGACCCAGAGAAAAGTTTGATCCGCCCTCCGATACTTTAAAGTCAAGCGATGGTACCGCTGCCTTTAGATCAACCTGCAAACATATTAACATTTCTAAAACGATTATATTAGATTAACCAAATGGGACTTTATAGGGCATCCTAACTAGAAAAAATATATGCATAGATTTTCAAATAAAGATCAAATATTAAACACTAAAGACTTAATGTATATGCTATATACACGCTTCAATGAGTGGTTTTCCTAAAGAACTGGACAAGTTGTAAGGGCTAGGAAATAGTGTACACTGACCGCTTCGAGAGCATTCCATAGCTGTTGATCATCGTAGTTGTCGAAGGGATCCAAATTGTAACGCACCGTAGCGGAGAACAACACTGGCTCCTGAGGAATAATTGATATCTTCGACCTCAGCTCCTGAAAATACAGAGAAAATTTCTTTATGTATCTATGTGTAAGTATTATGTTGTTGTTATTTTAATGAAATTTCTTAGATTTGCTTACAAGACGTTAGTCCTAGTAAAACAAAGACAATATGCAATAAATACATTAGTAGCCACTGCTACAGATTTACGCCTTTTGCACGCATATCATTTGCATATCGCAAAAATTGTGTATGGGAGTGTCACTGCATCATTTATATAAAGTGAATAATATAATTTTTTTATATGATGCCGACAGCTACTTTTTATAACCGCACCGCTCGCCGACGGCGGGGAGTTCACCCTCACACGTTGGAACCGCAATGGTCGCGTACTGTGCGGTTCCAGAGAAGTTTTCTTCCGAGAACTCTCAAGCTGTGGAATGAGCTCCCAGCCGAGGTTTTTACAAGGGATTTAAGCATGGGGTTGCACGTATTCATAGGCTACGTTGACTGTTTACCATCGGGTAGACCGTATACTTGTTTGCCACCTTAGTCGTATAAATAAAACTACATTATTATTATTATAGAATAAACTTAAAATTCGCAAATAAATATTTTCTATCTACCTATCTATATCTTCACGCCCAATCGCTTGCGGGGGAAATCTAATATTTTCATTTCCATATAAAACATTCTGCTGATCACTTTTCGAATAATTTGTATGGGTGAGAAGAATTTTTTCGAAATGTCTAAATGGTTCCATAACGAAAACTGCTGTACATAAAAAGTCCCATAACAAAAATTGTGACTAATGATGCAGTTTCGGCTCCTAAAGTATAATATACCACAATGCATGTATAACACTTTTAGAAATTAAACTGACCTGAAGAGCAAGGTAGGACGTATCGATGTCATCGATAATAACTTCTCCCTCTACGATTGCGAGTCGGAATAATGAAGAGATAAGTGAAGATTTTCCTGCACCAGTTCGTCCAACGATGCCAACCTGAAAAACCGAACTTTTTATAATATATTTTGCGAAGGAAAAAATGTACTCGTGCATTCATAGCAAATTAGTTATCCTTTACGTTCGCGTAATGTCTTATTGTCCCTTACAGTAGTGATAAAAAGTAAAGTGTCAACTTCGTTTAGCAAATAATCTATTATTTATAGTCGTGCATACATTGCTTGTTAGTAATATAAATTGATGGTCATGGTCATATTTATTTCACTTATCGTAATTGGATTTAGATTCCATTCTTCTTTACTCAATTTACTAACAGTGGTGTTGAGAAGAACGTGTGTACAGTAGCGTCAAATGCCGTGGGGGACGACAGCGTTAGTTGGCTTATGATTCTACCGATTCTTGATATCATCCTTCCTGCTATTACACGGATCCTAAATAATTCCATATCATCCGGATTTTGTCTTTCCGCTTGGAAAAATGCTCACAATGCCCACTTACACAAAAAACCTAAACCTTCGTCTTGCTCAGATTACCATCCCATTTCTATTCTTCCTTTTTTATGTAAGGCCCTCGAACGCTTGGCTCAGCAGCAGTAAGCACAAAATTCTCAATCCCTTCCAATCAGGTTTCCGTCCGGCTCATAGCTCGACTACCGCACTCTTGAAAATTACTGAGGATATCTGTTCTACTATGTAGACTTCAGTAACCCGTTTAATACCGTCGATTGTGACATTATTTTGGTACGTTTACGTTCGATCAATATATCTCCTTCGGCAATTGAGTGGTTTCGTTCTTATCTGTATGGACATCAGCAGCGAGTACGTATTGAGGATACATTCTCTTCTTGGTGCTCTTCAACTGCTGTGTGCCTTAGGGTGGCGTGTTGTCTCTCTTTTATTTGCTTTATTCATTAATACCATCACATCCGAACTTCGCTCCTCCTGTCATCTTTATGTAGACGATCTACAGATTTACACACAGGCTCCATTTTTTGAATTTCGAAATGCCATTTCCCCTATTAATGAAGATTTCTTACGTATATCTGTCTGGAGTAAATCTCATAGTCTATGCTGATTCCTGTTACCTAGATATCACCGAAGAGCAATTAAATAGGCTTGAGCACCTTCAAAACTTTTGCATACGATTTATATTTGGGCTTCGTAAAATGACCATGTTCCTTTCATTTCCTTTTCAGCTCAAGTGACTATAAGACTTCGTCGCAACTCGCACTGGCTTCTTTACTCTATCCTCTTTGATCCTACCACCCCAACCTATTTAAATAACCTTTCATAGCAATTCGCATGGTCGTACCCTGCGTGGCGCACTTTTACTTCGTCTAAAAATACTATTCCACTCCACTGATTTTTACACCAATTCATTCTCAGTTGAGGCAGTGCGCCTGTGGAATGCTTCGCCTTTCGATATCCGGAATGCTCAATCACTTCGATCCTTCAAACATCTTCTCGAACTTCACTATCTTTCCCTTACCATTATGTAATCAGCATCATTTTCTTGTTTCTCCTCTCAGTCTCATTTACTGTGTGTATATTCATTGCATGTAATAATTTGATAAATTTGTGTGTGTATATTTATGTATATTATATATATATGTATTTATTTATGCCTATTAATATAATATTTTATGTCCTTTGAGTTCTACTCTGCGTCACCCTACCTTGTTTCTTCACTTCTCCTCTACCCTAAGGTTGTCTGGAAGCGATCGCATCGCGATAAAACCGTCGTTGTACTGATACTTTTATTATTGTTGTTTTTTTAATGTATTTTTCTTTTGGTGCAATAAAGTGTATTGTATTGTATTGCAAATATAGTGTAGAGTTTATTTAGTCAAACAGTCACTTTTACACACACAGTCACTGTTTTTGTTGTTTGTTGTTGGTGGAAAAACTAATTGTAGATATATACAGAACGGAGAAGAATGATTGACACTCCCTTCAATAATTATATTTATGCACAATTTCCTAGTAGAATCTCTGGGAAACAACTGTTAAAAATTATTTCGTCAGAGCTTTCAATCATCGGGGTAATACATGTAGGTGAGGTTAACTTTAAAAATCGTGTACCACTTACAGCTTACATACTGTATTATGACCATCTGTGCATTACTGAAAGTGTAGGTACTCTTGTTTACTTTTGTTATTTATATCTTTTAAACAACTGAAAATCTACTTTGTAGTTTAAGAGAAAGTTGGGAGTAAATTTTGTTTGCGGAATGGGAATGTATATGCACCTACATGTATATACACGCACACACACGTGAACATACACCTTATCATCTTATAAACTGTGTAGACTATACTATACTATTTTTATTTAGCGCTTTTTAGAAAAATATGAACAAATTTTTCGATACGTGTGAATAAATGGACTTGCGTAATTTTCACAACTTGGGTCATACTTAATACAGATAACACATATTATATAATAATATAATATATACCTCTTTTGTTATACTCCAGAAAATATACATGTAGTGACAAAATTTGATATTAGAGGCAATTACAATAACTCTAAAAGTGGAAAGTTAAGAAATTGTCATAGTGACATCGAGCTAGTATAATGACTGACGTCATTGTTATGTTATTCCAGCTCCTTGTTACTAGCATATTGTATTATTAACAGAATTGTAAAGTTTGCAATACTTTGGTTCGAACTATCCTACATTATAGTAATTTGGAATTCTCGTTCCGCTATGCATTCTCAACGCTTGGAGAGAATCCAAAAACGTTTTGTTTGGCACTCGGCGTACTTTAATGGAATATCGGAATTAAAAGGCATTCGTGATACAGAAAATGTACAATTATGTGTTATCTTAGGATAGTAAATTATTTTTTCCAGGCTCTAACTAGACCATAACATCATATAAATCTCCATATCACTCGAGTCGCAGTTTCGCTAAGTTCACACATCACACGTTCTGTCGCGTCTTTGTTATTATTTAGCACAAAAACAAATAAGGCAAGTTATCATTTTAAATAATTCCTGTTTGTAGCCGAGATGGTGGTTCTTTTTTGCAAGTGCATTTTTTTTCCGTGTACCTACTACTACATATTGATTCGCTTATGAAAATCCGCAATGGCGTAAATTAGGCACCTGGCAAACTAAACTGTTATAATATAGTACTGTATGCTGTTAACGCTATCTGCGGCCGGAAAGATTCCTATTTCAAAAATATTTGTGATTATTTAACCTTATTTTTGAAACCAAGATTATATTTTTACGCTGTAAATTTCATGGCTGTTAGTACGATAAATTTACACGGTTTGTTGTGAATATATGATGCAAGAAAGGTATGTAGATTGTCTTATACCATTTATTTTGTTTGGTTTCATTCAAATATCTGAAATGTATTCCTTGTATACGAATGTTTCTGCCAACATAATTGTTTACATAAAATCATGAAGCTATGAAATGTATTGGCATTATTACTCTACTTGTTAAAAGTTATACTAGGCATACCTTCCACCCACTCTCGATGACTAAGTTGAGATTCTTTAGCACAGGTAAGTCTTCAGGTGTGTACTTCATGTAGCAATTGCGGAATTCAATACAACCGCGGGATGGCCATCCTTTCGGAGTTTCACGTTCTAGAACATTGCATAAAATATCTTTTTATGGCATTTATCTGGTAAATTTCTGAGGTACACATTTATTTCACGTGCATAATAACAATAAGAAAATCTACATTCTTTATTATCTCTTAAAAAGTGACGTCATCCGTGTATTTTATGCTATGCGGTACTTACCACCCTTTTCCCACTTGGCTTCGCGCTCGATGTGCGTGTACTGTAGGATGCGTTCAACGCTGGTCATTTGCGAGATCACCTCTGCCGTTTGTCGTACTCCGAACTGTAGCATGCCGGTCAAGATGAGGGTCTGGGATATCGCCAGCCCGACGTTCCCAGAGAATATTGTCTCTGAATGCGAGAAAAAAAAATTGGATTGAAGTCAAAGTAGCGTTTAAAAATATAATTTTTTTTGGAAGCTAATTGCGTAAATTACGCAGCAAACATACATTTATCTAAAAGCACTGTGTGTACATTGCTATGAAGCAAAACTACTCTGAGATTATATTATATATAAGATTCCGACTATGTTTGTTTATTTATTAAGCATCATTATTATTATATGTATATCTTCATATATACACATAATTCTTCTGTACGTGTGTTTGTGACCTAACTCTTTAGGAACCTCGTTTAGGAACCTAGAAACTGGACCGTTTTGCACAAAGTTTTGTGTATATTTCAATGGGTTCCTTGATGGTTTGAAAACACAATTTGACCAGGTAGGTGGCGTTGATATCGGAGTGTCACCAAATCTTGAGACTGAACTTAATGGGGCGCTGCTTTTCCTGACAGGACGACATCTGTCGGGTCCGCTAGTATATATACCTAATATATATATATATAGCTAGTATATAGTCCCTCCTGATTTAAAGCGGTTACCCTTGCGGTTTAAGTATCTCTTGCGTGATGCCACCTCTGCTCCTAACATAGTAACTCCTTGGGAGCTTACTGGTGACCTCACTCATACGGAATGCAACAGCCCCTTCAGGGAGTTGTTATTTGGCTGCGTTTTCCTGTGAGGTGGAGATACTTCCCCAGAGGGGCTGCTTTCATGCACTGTGCCACTCTTAACTCTTGGGTGTTTCCGAGACCAAGACAACAGACATGTTCATGCACATAAATGTTTATCCTGTGTGGTAATTGAATCTACAAGCATTGTAAAAGTAGCGCTATATTAACAATTGCGCCAACGAGCTCGTCTAAATCTATAAAACAACGCGTATAGCAATGAGTATAAGACGAGCGTTGCGACCACTATTGCTAGCGTTTCCTCAGGAGCTTCTTGGTAATGATTATTGTTTACTTCGTCCAAGTGGCTTCAGTATTAAAGTAAAGGATTTAAAGAAATTTCGGAAATTGAATTACTCACTGCTGTCTATCACAAGGAAGGCAACTATCACGATGGTAAGATACAAGACACAGATAAAGTCCAGCCAGAAACCAAGCGTAACTCCACTCGCCAAGTAACTGCTCCACGTTGACGTGTGGATATCCTGTGCAGAAAAAAAGAAAAGAATAATCAGGTTATTTTGACATGAGGCAGTGGTATCTAGGTATCCTAGTGGATAAAGGACCTATATGGACTAACTACGTGTTTTCGAATTTATGTACATATTAATGTAATTATCATTATTGAAGGAGAACATCGTGAGATAAAAGATAAATTTAAAATTTAAAAAACCCACGACGAAAAAAACTTCAAATAAAACATTTCAAAAACCCACGACATTAAAGCGCAATATGATTCATAAAACAGTTAGAAATATGAAAAAATATTAATAATTACAATATCACAATAACTATTATATAGAATATTATTAACAGCCGTCGTGCATAACCTATGTTGTAAACCGCCTTCGTGACCGTCGCGGGTAAAAACCTGGACGTCCAAGAAATTATATTTCGAAAGACGTGTGACCTTACCTAAGAAAGGTCCAGTTTTCCTTCTGAATTGTAGAGGTCTGACGGCTGTCACTCCATATAAAAATGCTCAGTGTATTCGTCAAATCTTTAGATTTAGGTAGCGAACCTCGCCGATAATGGATTAGGAAACGGGTAAACGCTAAGAAGAAGAAGGATAATTAGAAAAAGCAGTAATACTTAACTATGTGTAAGGACTGAGACATTTGGCGATCGGTTCTTTCAGTTTGTAGTTTTCTTCAAGAAGCTCTATGAAGGCACAGTGGGAAGAACATTGTAGATATGGCACTACAGCCTCTTTTCGGTGATTTAAAAAAAGGACTGTCAAGTTTCAATGTTCTTGTCAAGACAACCTTGTTTAATTACCTGGAATGTGTCAAAGTCCTGTATGAGTCGTTGCTGTGCCCCTGCCGAGCGAATTGTGCTGATACCGTTCAGTGTTGCCGACATGTGGGAGAAGACAGGGCTGCGAGCTAGAAATAAATATAAATCCAATGAATACGTACGCGTTGTTCGGCACAAGTCGATACCCACAGAGGCGGGAAAAGCGGGAAAGCGACAGCGGGACAGGATGGGGTTTTTTGTAACATTCGCGTTAGTATGCAACCTGCCACACAAAAGGCGGGGCGAGCCGGCGCGGTTCGATCGTTTTTTGTGTATCTCGTTGGATATAAGTTACAAAAATAAGTTACAAAAGAAGACCTAAGTTACAAAAAATTCTGTTCCAGATCGTTTGTCCCCGCTTTTATTGCCCCTGTGGGTTTTGGATTTGACTTATGTTGAGCTCAATGGCGACGATGTACATGTTAGTTTAATCAAACACACAAGCTCAGCAGCATCTGCTATTTGATAAATTTTGAAAGGCTGTAAGGGATACTCTGGATTTAGCTAGAGGGAATGAAAGGCTACGTGTGTACATTTGAAGGTTGGGTAGGGACCAATCAAGACAGTTACGAATCTATGCTTGGATCATATAAGAGAGTGAACGAAGCAGGCAAGTAATTTTTAGACGTATGTATGGAATAATAGAATAATTAATAGTGTGTTCGACACAAACGTTCTTGTGTCGAACATATTATTAGTTCTTCATAAAACATATAAATGAGGAAACGTCATTGAGGAGTCATGAATATGATTTGATTTTGATAGATATCGGACTTCGAAAGAATATTATGCTACAATACTTTTTTGAGATTTAGTTATATATCTCTGAGAAGTACCTCCACCACACAGAAAACCGCAACAAAATAACAATTCTCTGGAGAATTCTTGTGAGTGAGTGAGGTTACCAGGAGGCTCCTAAGGAGTGTTATCAAACGGGGTGGCAAAGCTTGAGCGACACTTCTTATGTTGTCACGTCTATAGGATACGGTAACCGCTTTACATCAGGCGCGTCGTACGCTTGTTTGCCACCCGTCGTGGTATATATTAAAATCAAACTGATTTTCATAATAATATGTTATGTGAAAGGAAGCTGTAGCCATCATATCGAAAATATTTTCGCGGCAGATGTCCAAGTGACCAAATTACTTGGATTGGACAGTGGCACCAGTATTTAGGGTTTATTATTATTAAGTACCTAACTTAATCATATTTTAATGTAACTCAAGTGAAAGAGAAAACGTTTTTAAAGCTCAAAAACTGTGCATAAGTTCTATGCGTGGTTAAAAACCACCGATAGTTGCAAGTTGATGTTTAAATCCCTAAAATATTAACATTTCTCTCTGTGTAGGTAGTTATATACATGAAACATGTACTTTTGTTAAAATAAATTAACAACTGAACACCAACTTTAAACTTAAAGTTGATTTTCATACCCAGGATTATTGCATTAATATTTATGATATTAATACAATAAGCCTGTGATTGATATCGATTATTAAATATGATATGATAAATAAAATATTTTTCTAGTGATTTTTTTTATTACTACGTCGCGAGGCATACAAGCATACGGTCCACTTGTTGTAAAGTGGGTACCGTAGCCTATTAACGCTTGCGATATATTAATTATCACTCGCGCGATGCTTTCTCTGCTGCTTACACAACAACTCCTTGGGAGCTTACAAATGACCTCACTCACACGCAGGAACCCAACAACCCTCTAGGGAGTTGTTATTTGGCTGCGGTTTTCTGTGAGGTGGAGGTACTTCCCCAGACGGGCTGCTTTGATGCATCCTACCTCTCTTAAAACATCCAGACCAAGACAAACAGACATGTGCTTACAAATGTTAGCCTTGTGTGGGAATCGAACCCACGAGCGTTGGTGTTAAAGTCGCGTCATTTACGACTGAGCCACCGAGCCCGTCAGAAAGAAAGCAGTCTCCTATAACGTGGAAGCACTTCCACCTTCGAAAGCTAGCTGTAGTCTATTACTATTTTGCGAGAGATTCGCTTTATTGAGGATAGTGAGATTGCCTTTAGCTTTAAATATAATGATGTTTACACCTCAATGTCAAAAGTCTATTAGTCATTCACTAGGTCATGCTTCTGTTTTATAGATTTAAATAAATATGTAATCCACTCGCACCTACAACGAGGCACCGTAACCGTTACCATGTCAAAGTAGGTTAAGGCCAATTAACCTACATAAAAAATACTGCATTTTTTGTTTTATTTTACGGCTTTACCCTTTTTCAGTTTGTTTTATGTTTCACGTCCCTCAGAGGGTTGAGCGGATACTTTTAAATGTCAAGTGCGGAGGCAAATGAATCCGAAACATTCATTTTTATAGCTTCAACCTTGTGAATTGAGATCCTGTCCTGTCGTCAATTGGAAGTTAGATAACGACATAACACATTGGAAATTTTGTTGTTTATTATTGTCGTGTTAAAATATTTTACGTTGGCCATGAGCAATATTAGTAGGCAATGTTTCCCATTGATGTCGAGTTGACGAGACAATCTAAAATATTGTATAACATAATGTTCATCTCTTATATACAACAAGAACTATCATTTTCTACTGAGACAAAAAATGAACTAAAGATCGGTCTCGCAGCTCAAACCATCTTCAACATTAAGTACATATTTTTTCAATATGGCCTAATATTTTTTTTTATACAACGTCGGGAGGCGTATAAGCATACCGATCACCTGATGTAAAGCGGTTACCGCCGCATATGAACGCTTGTAATATATTAAGTATCACTCGTGCGATGCCACCTCTGCTGTTAACACAGCAACTCCTTAGGAACTTACTGATGACCTCACTCACACGTAGGAACACAACAACCCCGAGAGTTGTTATTTGGCTTCGGTTTTCTGTGAGGTGGAGGTACCCAGAGGGGCTGCTTTAATGCGCCCTACCTCTCTTAAAAATACGCAGACCATGATAAACAGACATGTTCATGCACACAAATGTTTGTCGTGTGTGGGAATCGAATACACGAGCGTCGGTGACAAAGTCGCGTTATTACCCGCTGCGCCGCCGGCTCGTCAAAATGAAAGTAGAGATAAAACACGTTTCTTGTTTGACACCTTAGTAATACACACTCTGGTAAAAAAATAATTTACCTGTTACTGTTCAAAAGTACGGCCTATGACACACAGATAGACCGCGTAACATTCGTAAAATTGATCCGGTCGGCAACATTTTGGTAAGGAACCGCTCGAAGTAATACAAGTCTTCTCTTAAGTATATGAAATGCTATGCAAAATTTTAATTTGTTACTTCGTTTTGTCTCTCGGTCAGTGCGAATCAAGTCTTATTGTATTGGTAAATTTTTCATAAAAACTTGGTAGCATCATTTAGGCAAGTTTTGTGTTTGAGTCGTTTTGCGTGTTAGTCTAAACGCGGATGCGTCAATATCCGAATGGGTCCTGATTATGACATGATGCACTGTAATAATTATTATTTTTGGTTACAGGTGCCTACCGCAAGGGCAAACCTACATTTAGTTTTCGAAAGATAAGATTATTCGGATACTTTATAGACTTAATCTACCTATATCTCTACGTAAGATCCCCTGCGGAGTAGGCAGGCAAGATCCAGCATCACAAGATGCGGTCAACATTTATATTATTCCATCGAATACGTAACCTTATTATACGAATAGTATAAACGAAATTGTATCAATCGTATTTGGTAAAATACATAAGCTACCCTACCTGTAGGATACCTACTTCTTACATAACTAACAAATATTATTAAAGCTGCTTATTGAAATAAGTACTCGGTTTTAGTTCTTATTTTGATATTGTAAAAACAGTTTCTATTTTTTATACCACTAAAGTGGCAAACAAGCGTATGGTCTAACCGATGGTAAATAGCCTGCGGAAACTTACGACACCAAGAGTGTCAATCGTGCATTGCCGATCCTGTAAAAAATCTTTTTTTGAAGAATCTCATGCTGTAATCCCTGGAGGGGGCCTCGGGTTGAAGCATTCTACCTTCAACTTAACTATTTTCGTTATATATTTCGTTGAATTCTTATTAATTTTTATAATATATAATTTAATAATTAAATCAACCTAATTTGGCAGAAACTTATCGCCTTTCATAACACAGTTAGTCGCCATGGCCCTAAATATAAGAAATAAGACTGTACCTGCTTATTAGTATATTGTTTCGCTCGTAGATAATGGACATATATTCGCATAAAGGTTACTGTCAACAGGAGTGGAGCTCCGTGATCAAGTACTTAAAAAGAAAGAAGATATTTTAAAATAACTTACTTGTTCCCTCTAGACGCTTTATAGACTGAGCTGATTTTAGGTAAATCTGCAGGATAGTGTAGAACAGTAGAAGAATAATTGTAGTGGGCAGCAACGTCCACACTAAGGCAGCTGCATTCAAGGCCAAGATGCTGAACATCACCAAGTAGATTTGTATGCATTCAAGCAAAAAGCGGGGTAGCAACTCGTCCAGTGCGCCAATATCCTTGGAAAATCTGTTCAGTATGCGTCCTGTAAAATAAACAGAAAAGTTATTTTTAATACAGTTTGTTTCCAAAAAATATCTCTGGCCACAAGTTACGAAAAATAATGCTTTTTGAATTAAGTCCAGGTTGAAACCTAAACTGAACAAATTTGTAGAATACTAGCTGATGCCGAAAGAGAGAGATCTGCTTGCATGATTGCTGATCAAACAGGTTTCATATACATCTATAATAGGGTAATCTCAAGTATAAGTAAAATCCGATAATTACGAATAACTGCTAACTATTAATCACTACTATTTAATCATTCTCGCTTATTTAGTTATGTTAATGTAGATGCCATATTATTTTTCTTTCTCTCCTCAGTTACGTTACGAAGCTAGTGTAATATGGTGTCGTAATAATGAAGACTCGCATTACATAACTTTTCTCGGTTAAAATGTATTGGAAAGTTTTATGGATTTTCATTACGTAATTGCTGCTTTCTAAAATGACGGTTTTTGTTATACTGATTTTAAAATTGGAACATTTTCAAATGGGAGTAGAATAATATAATTTAAGTCCTGTAGGACTGCCGTACTGTTTCTAATTATTATATATTCGAATATAAATAATAGTAATTGTCTAGTTTTATATTTTTCAAGTTAGTTTGCCCTTTTCCCGTTTTGTCAATTGAATTGTGAATTGAATTTCATGAACTTTTTTGCTTATTATTAGCAATTTTCGAGCACATTGGATTAGGAAAATATTATTCTCCATAAAAAAATTCTGTGCTTAACGGTTTGTTGCGATATTGAGTCAAGCAATATTTACATTCTCCTTTATTTTCCTCTTAGGAATTTAATTTAAATCCACGCCGAATGAAAATTGTTTCATCAACTGTCATGAGCATTGATCCCATTAACAGGATATTTATCTATCGAATCATTTTAAACATTTAGGTTTTCATAAAAAAATTAACTATCATCAAATGCTTTTGAAGCAAAAAGTTGTGTCTGAATACCAGAATTTGACTGACGATTAACATAATTCAATTCTTCATTCTACCTACACCAACACTCTGTCCACAAAATGTGAATGCGTAAAACATTATATTAAACTCAGAATACATAAATATATAGTTTTACAATAAGGAAGTTAGTGGAAAACAAGATTGAAGACTACTTACCCGAAGAATTAGTGTCGAAGAATCGTATAACACCACGGAGCATAGAATGGAACATATCATTGTGGAGATTCCGGGATGCCGTCATGCAGACCTTGAAGAACATAAATGCTCGTGCCGTGATGAAGAAAATGCAGCAGATTATGAGAGCTGTGTACACGTATAGGTACTGAGCTGTATCCAGTGGGCCGATGTATGCGTGGATGTCCAGATCTGAAAGGAAATAGAATGGTTCTTCAGAAATAGTAAGATATTTGTCACTAATACATTAACATAGATGTTGACGGAAACCGTGATAAATAATTGTTGGTATTTTGATTAAAGTGATTTTTGACTCGTGACATTAACTAAAATAGCGTTCGGAGAGCTATGGGGTATAGATATAGTACTACAGATATCAATACTTGCCATAACAAATAAGCCTTCGATCTTGACTAACGACTACTTAATTATTTTTTTATACACAGTGGTACGAAACACCGCATATGTAGTTTTTTACTTTCATAAAGAAAGAGATTTTGGTTAGTTATTAATCTTTATATATTCTTTCGTTCGCGTGTACGACAGTCATTGAACTAATCCCTTAAAGCTGGACTGATTTTGATTAAATATTTTGTAAGTGTTGGATCCCTGAACGGTTCAGATGCACAATAGGACCCGGTAGGTGGCACTGCAATCGGGATCTAGATTTTTTGGACAGTACGTCTGTCGGGCTCCCTGGTAAAAGTATAAAAGTTATGGGGCGTAAGTGCGTCGCTTTCTTCAAAGTTAATCTCGTCTGCATCTGTGGTGCATTCTGCTGCATAACAAACGAGGCTCTGGAGAAAGAGAGGTAGCGTATCAAAGCTATTTGGTGAAGTGATGGTACTTCACCAAATACTACAGCATAATGTCCCTGTAGGGTTGTTGTGCACGAGTAAGAAACATTGCCAGTATCCCACTGAGGAGTCGATGTATGTAGCCGGGGTAGTACACGGGATACTACATACACTGAAATCATTCATAGTCTATGGTAACCACATTAGGAGGATGGTGCGCTTGTTTGCCTCCCGACATTGCATAAAAAAGGGCATTCAATTCAGTACCACTGAATTAGTACCAATTTAGATTTTAGATTATCCTCGAACCCATAATAGGTTGTAACACCCCCCCCCCCCCCCCAACATTCAGCTAATCCTCATCCTTCTACTACTAAATATTTTTATTAAATATATAACTGACTATGTATCTATGTGCCTATCTATACATAACCTCCCTCCTTCCTTTTCTACCTATCTCGTTCTTTTTTTTCTTTCTTTTCTCGATGTTGAACCAACCACAAGCGGCAAACCATTGTTCAAAGAACTCAATTTGCTAACATTACCCTGCATATACATATACGAAATTTGCCAAATTGTAAAGGCGTATCCTAGTCTTTTTAGAGCCAGTGGAGACGTTCCATGTAAGTATAGCAGAAGATATCCAAATAGACTGCTATTCCCTGTGATGAAGACATCATTATATAGTTCAAATTGTTATCCGATGGCAATAAGAACATTTAATAATTTACCTGCAGAGTTTAAATTGTTACCTATTAATTAATTCAAGATTAAATTACAGAAATGGTTAGTTAGCAAATGCTTATAGTGTACAAGAATATTTGCAACTAAAAGGTAGGCTTTGTTTGACTTGATATTGATAATATTATTGATTACAATAAGCTTTATAATAGGTGAAATGCATGGCAATTAGTTTCTATAAAATTATAAGGAATGACATATCCATTTATACATATACACATTATTACTTTTTTTTATTTATTTTATTTTTTTACAGAATAGCACAATATCAATTAATGTTCATAATTTAATTTACACTCTGATTTTATGAGGTAGTGACTTTATATGTCTGTTGCATGTGTACTAAGACTAAATGTGTGAGTCAAAAATTATATATCCATCACCTGTAATCAACCACATTTACTGCAATAAATCTTATATCATTCTATTCTATTCTTTCCACTATTACCTCGTCTTCCATATTTCCCAACTTATGTATCTATTTTATTTCTATGATTGTCATGTTTAGTATTACTCTATATAATATTATACTCTATATTTATATACCTTCAACCTTCTGTTTCCTTTTACCTGTTTATTTGCCTATCTACAAAGAACCTTTCACATAATTGAAATTTTTAACATAATTATTTATATATTTACCTTCCCGCTATACAAATAACTACTTCTATATCTAACCTTTTCCTTAAATATTATTCGTGAGTTGACTATATTTAACATAATATCTGAGTTTACTACTACCTAGGAATCTGATCTTACTAATCAAAGTGTCCCAGAAGTGTCATGTCGACCCTCTTATTCTAATATGGCTGTGATCGTCTTAGTGGCAACTACGTTGCTAGCAGTGACCCTAAATCCTTTTCGTGTCTATACGAAGACCAAGCTCATGAGAAACCTAACAGTTAAGCTTTCTATTTTAAACGTCGTATCGAAGTATATTTAAGAGTAACTATTCCTAAGAACTTCCTTCTGATACCTACTTAGAATTATGTTATGTATATGAAAATCAATTCATTAATTTCACGATGTGGTTAATAAGTTTGTAGAAATTATAGGCTACTAAAGATGTACGTGTACTCTTGTGTACTCTATTAGCTGCCCAGTCGGAATGTTAGAATTTAACCGTACCCTATCAAATTCTGGCTATTTCTTTTATTGATTAGGAACTGCTCTTTGATAGAAGGACGCAGTTACAGGGGAAGGTTCAGCGGAGTCAGACAAACCTCGTATTTTAGATTTTGGTTTGCTTATACCTAAGGCTCATTCATAGTATATACTTAATTTAATTTAAGGAGATCAGAATACTAGTAGTAGGCTCTACAAAATTATAATCCTAGCATCTTAAATTGAACCATATGGAATAGAATGTAAGTTCTCGAGGCTAGTAACCTGAGTTATAGATTTGTTATTGATGTACGAGTAGTAGAATATTTATAGCCCCAACCTAGATTCAATTCAGAACTCAAATATAAGATTTAGATTGTTTAAAACACAACTCTTATCGGTCTCGCAAGGCAATGGCAAAATAACCTATAGAGTCACATTGTAACGTAGGAGAATATTGTTATTCTCTCGATATTCGATTCAGAACTTAATTATACGATTTGGATTGTTCAATACACAACCCCTATCGGTCTCGCAAGGCAAATGGCACTATAACCTATAGTTATTTTCTGTAGTAGGAGAATATTAGTACCCACCAGATGCGTCACTTAACCCGAGTATGTACGTAAATGACCTTCAGAGTAGTGAGCGATGCGTCTACATTCCTATTTGTTAATTTATACATAATTCGACCACATATATCCATATGAATGCAAGGTTATTTTTATTTGTGACTGCAACAATGTTATTTCATTGTGGCCCGTTACAAGGTGCAAAAATTTAAGGGATTATGTGGAAGACACTGAACCGTTGAATAATATACCAGGTCACTCAGAAAGTATTGCGAAAAAATGTTCTTATGTAGGAGAGACTGGCCAGTTATAATCTATTTTGAAAATATGATTATTTATAAGTAAAACTAGGTACGTTCCAATTTAAAAATTTCCCTCCACGTTTTTTGCGAGCTAATTTAAATTACTGTGCTCATTGAAACATGGATCTGCGTCGGGAACATTCCCGCATTGATTTTTTACGATTTCAAGTGTCGCCTGAAACCGTATGAATCGTAAGATAGACTTCAAATTGCATTCATGGATGAAGGCCCTTCCCAGGCAACTGTGTATCGTTGGTATAATGAATTCAAGCGCGGTCGACTAACTTTGGAGAATGAATGAAAGAAGTAGTTACCCTTTGACGGCTGTAGCGGAAGAAAACGTGCTAACAGTGAAAAATGTAGTTCCAGACAATAGGCGAGTTACGTATCAGGAGATTCAGCACATACTACAGATTGGATTGGGTAGCCTTCACGAGATTCTACACTTGCATCTTCACGTGAGGAGAACAGATTCACGCTGGGTGCCGCACAACCTCACCGTTGCTCAGAAGCAGGGTGGAATGGTGCCGTGATATGATAAATAAATTTGAAGCAGGCTCGTCTCGGCATGCGCCAGTCGACGGTTTGGGTGTTTCAAAACGAATCAACGCTTACCAAAGTGAAGCGATCTAGAAGCGGGGGAAAGATATGATCGCGAGCTTTTTGAATTTGACTGACTACCAGAAGAAAGCTTGGTAGAAGTTTCCTCTGTTGTGAGCACCAAGCGACTAAACACACGGCTCCGCGGGCTACTGCTCCACCAAAACAACACGCCCGCGCACACCGCGTTCAAAACGAGGGACTTCCTAACAGCATGCTGGTCAAACTCCTGGGTCACCCTCCTAAAAGCCCTGACCTAGCTCCGTGTGACTTCTTTTTTTTCCCGAAATAAAAATCAGCTCAAAGGGATACAATTTTCGTCGCCGGAAGATGCGCTGTCAGCGTTCGAGCAGGCTGAAAATGAGGTGTCTGCGGCGGACTGGAAAAGTGTTTCGAAAACTAGTTCAGCATGAAACTTTGCATACTCTCCGTATTTTGAAAAGATTTAATAAAAAAATATTTACCTGTAGAACAATTTTTATTATTTTCGTAAAACATTCTGAGTATCCCACGTACAATAGTCAAATATAATAAAATCAGTTAAATAATGTAAACTAATTTAACGTCCAAAAAATATATTTCGAACGATTTGTGACCTAAGAAAGGTCTGGTTTTTTCTATGGGTTGTGGAGATATGACGGCAGTTGCTTCATGATAAAATCAGTATCTTGGCCAAATTCTTAAGCATATGTAGCGGTCTCCGCCAATCCCATGATAGGATACGGCGTAACGCTAAAAAGAAGAAGGATAATAATATAAAATAATTTACTAGACTGTGACTCGATTCCAGCGAAGTAGTTAGCTACGTCGAAGGTGCTGTTCTTTGGCATTTTAGCTGTTAATCTGTCGTAGTCCTTGATTGTCCCATTACTTTCTCTTTCCTTTAATCTGGTCACTTCATTGGTCCTGAAATTTAAATAAATGTAATTTATACACAACTACGGGAAATGTACTAACTAAGATTTCCTTTTATAATTTGTAAACCGCATAATGAAAAAGGCCTTTTTATTTCTGTTTGTTATATTTCGCTGTGACGGTATCACTTAAGAAATCATGATTTAAATCCTATTTTTTTATACAACGTCGGAAGGTATACAAACATACGGCCCATCTGATGTCAAGAAATTGTTATATGGCTGCAGTTTTCCGTGAGGTAATAACGTCACTCACTCGCATGAACACAATAACTCTCCAGGGAATTGTTATTTGGCTGTAGTTGCCTGTTAGGTGGTAACGTCACTCACTCGCATGAACCAGGGAATTGTTATTTAGCTGCAGTTTCGAGCATATTTTTCGTGACTTAATGAGCGGTTTAGCGGGCAGCTTCAACCTGTTACTTTTGTGTTACAGTATCTTAAAATTTCACTCATTATTTTTTCATAACGCGCCTAAAGAAGTATAACTTCAATACAATTTCATAATCATTTAATTTTATTTGAATAAATACATGATTCAGTAAAGCCACGTTTGAATTAATCCTATTTCGACTGTTATTTTTCAAATCACTAAGCAGGTAACATGACGTAGGTAATGAAAAAATAGTCAGCTCCTGGTTTATGTACAAAAAATAATTAACAAAAACTTTGTATTATAGATCCCTGATGATACACGGGAAAATTGTTTTGTATATAGATAGAATAAGCATTTTTGACGATTGTATAAACTATAAGTAACATCGCTTCGTGTTTAGGCTATTCTCGTTCGCTCGGGGCTCGAGTCGAGAGTCGACTCGAGACTATTTATTTGTGCTATGTCTGTGCGGAGGACTTCCCCATTCGGACTGCTTTGATGTGCCCTGTCTCTCTTAATAATACCCAGATCGAGACAAACAGACATATTTATGCACGCAAATGTTTGTCTTGTGTAGGAGTCGAACCCACGAGCGTTGGTGCAAAGTCGCGTCATTCACCACTGGGTCACCGAGCTCGTCAAAATTGGACCTATTGGATATTTACAGACCTACATGAAATTTGCTAAGAATTTGCAGATTTTTAGTTACATCATTTATAATTAAAAAAAAAAAAGATTATATATAGCTATTTTTAAGTGACACTACTACAAAATTGAGATATTTTAGATCATTTACTGATGTAACTTTGGATTATTTCTTGTACCATGCTTCTCGCTAAACGTGAACGAATTGTAAATTCTCAATAGGTTTTGAATTGTACTTTCTAGATATTGGTATTAGAAGAAAATATCCAATGGTGTAGTTTGTTGGCACTTGACCATTTTTTACAAATGGTTAATTGTCGCGTCAATCTGTGCAAAATTCTAGTCAGCCAGTTGATAATTATGGGTAATTTTACTACTAACTTTCCCTAATACGAAGATTTACAGTTACCCTAAATACTACAATTACAGAAAGAAAAAAATAACTTCTCTTGTAGAATATTATCATAAGGAACCGGTGAGAGTAAACCAAAAGTGTTTCTAAGCAGTTTTCTCTTTCTCTACCCGTTATTATTAAGTCCAACCTTATTAACATCAACCATGAAAATGTCTCGATTACTATTCGACACTAGTAAATCGTAGGTATGTTAAACAAACATAACCTTCAACGGCTTTGCTTGCTTTTTTGTACAACGTCGGAACGCATAAAAGCATACATACGGCCCACCTGATGTAAAACGGTTACCGTAGCCTATGAAAGCTTGTAATACATTTAGTATCACTCGCGCGATTCTTCCTCTGGTGCTAACACAGCAACTCCATAGGAACTTATTGGTGACCTCACTCACACGTAGGAATACATCAACTCTCTAGGGAGTTGTTATTCGGCAGCGGTATTCTGTGAGGTGGAGGTACTTCCCCAGACTGCTTGCTTCGATGTGCCCTACCTCTTTGCTTTCTTAGCGATACGTAGTTGATAATTAGTAAACAATTGAAAGTGAAATAAATGTATCGTACGTATCGGAGAGCTCGATGGCGTCGTTGCACGTGTCCGTAACATACACGCAGGTTAAGCAATGTCAACCTCAGGTAGTCAATGGATGGGTTTATCTTTCTCGAGTTTCTCTGTACCTCGGAGGGCACGTTAAGCCTGTCTTGGTCCTGGCTGTTGTCGATAGATGACAGTCGTTAAGCTAAGTCAGTGGCTTTCAGGCTTGGAAACACTGACCTTCACCAATCCACAGTTGAGCAATATGGTGGAGTATGCTCTAAACCCCTTCGGTGGGATGATCTAGGGTTGGCGTAGTAGTAGTAGTAGTCGTAGAATTGAATCGTTTAGTTACTTATGTGCTGCTATACTATAGATTTTAGACTCTATTATAAGTAGCGCTGGTATTTTTAATCTACTTCAAAACTCTGGTCTGTGTAGCCTGTCACAAACACATTTTGATATTATATCAAAAGATATCCAACGACGTTAATGTAAATAAGTAAATTCAGGTGTTTTCGCCAATATAAATTGGGCTACTATCATATAATACCTATATAATAGCTTTAGCTATATCTAACATCCATAGGTTTTTCTTAAAACAAATATGCGAGGATCTGTCTTAGTTTTTAAATTTAGGATTTAAATATACGGAGTCTATCCCAAAAAGTTAGTTGTTTGAAATTTAGAAACTGTGTCAAACAAATATTTCTTTTAACCATGATAAAACTATAGTATGTGTAACTTGTAACTTTACTACGAGTAGAATAAACCTTCTAAAATGATATGTCGTTCTAGGCGTAATTTTTATGGAATGACCTGGACCTAACGTAAGATTTTCACCGAATCTACTCTCTTATTCACATACATATAGTCTCAATAACATGCTATGACAATATATTAAAAATGTATGTTTACCAAAATGTAACCCAGTAATCACAGAGAGTTGCTGACAGCTGCCCAATGAGAAGCAAGAGGACCATGAAGATCAGTCGTCCGGTGCGACCGCCCGCCTTTAAATACGCTCCGTACACGTGCCAGCCCATAGAGCCGGATTCGCGTTCTTCTTCTTCCATCTCTTGTGCTGGCATTTCACACCCAGTCATAGAATCCGTCAAAGATGGTCGTCTTGTAGTCGATAACTGCACATGTGATACAAAATTAAAATGTAAATACACGAGATATGTACAAACCATAAGTTTTAATTATTTTTAAAAGAGTTTACATAATTGATTATATCGTTGTCAACTCTAAGACTATGCTTAGTTTCTTGAGAAATTGCTTGCTTTTACATCCAATGATTCTCAAAGTTGTTACGTATACATAAAAAAAAATCGGCCAAGTGCGAGTGGGACTCGCGCACGAAGGGTTCCGTACCATTATCTATAAAAAATGCAAAAAAAATCACGTTTGTTGTATGGGAGCCCCCTTAAATATTTATTTTATTATATTTTTTAGTATTTGTTGTTATAGCGGCAATAGAAATACAGCATCTGTGAAAATTTCAACTGTCTAACTATCACGGTTCATGAGATACAGCCTGGTGACAGACGGACGGACGGACGGACAGCGGAGCCTCAGTAATAGGGTTCCGTTTTACTCTTTGGGTACGGAACCCTAAAAATCAAGTTTGTTTGGAAATCAAGTATAATCAAATCTTGATGTTATATTTTCACATTCATAATGACTTACCCTGGCAGATGTTCTTCTAGATAATGGCGGTATAATTTCTTTCTTCTTTTCTTCATTTTCATCATGTGTTGAGGATAATAATTTAGCGAAATCTTTGCCCGTCGTTACTAATTCGTCATATGTTCCTTTCGCTTCAACACCGCCCTGAAATGTATCTTGTATTGTATATGTATGTATGTACTTGGCGAAATAAAATTTATATTATCAAGTGCAAATTTTGAAAAAGAAAATCTTCTGTTTACATTAGAGAATACGTTTCCTTCGAGACTTTCAGTAGACCCTCGGAGATAGTTTGCTAACTCCTTACTAACGCGGTTAAATTTAGATTAAGATAGCTGATCTTAGTGAACTAACCACTATCAAAGTTTCGGATATTCGCTTGTAGTAGGTACACACAAAATACAAAGTAGATATGCACTTTTGTATCTTATTGCAGTGTGAATAGGTTCTCGTATACCTAGTTTGTTGCATGTGTGTCCATAAACCATTCAAGTTCTATACCTTGCTCATAATAATGATGTGATCGGCAGCTTTTAGGTAGTGCAACTGGTGTGTGACCAACACGCGGGTGGTGTGGCGAAGGTATCCGTTGATGCATTCGTCGAACAGCTGCCGGCCGACGTGAGCATCTACAGCTGACAAAGGGTCATCCAGCAGGTACACGTCCGCCTGGTAAATGATTAATACATATTTGTTCCATTTTAAAATACGTGTTCTACACGTGTTTTACCGTCTATCTATTTATTCACGTCAGGTAGCTCGAGGGATATGCAGAGAGAACAGAGCGCAAAGACGCAGTCTTTACACACTTCGCTCGCTTGTTGGCATTCATAAGCTCTTTAGTTCGAGTAGAATCGTGGGGTAATGCAATAATATTAGTTTCTTTGAAATATAACATAGATGTCGATGAGCTCGGTCGCGCAGTGGTGAAGCGTGCTGTTACGTTACTTTGACACCAACGCTCGTGGGTTCGATTCCCCCACAGTACAAACATTTGTGTGCATTAACATGTCTATTTGTATCGGTCTGGGTATTTTCTATGCATAAAAAGTATGTATTTACAAAAAAAAATGTATTTACGTATATTTATCAGTTGTCTAGTACCCATAACACAAGCTTCGCTTACTTTGGGGCTACAGATGGCGCTGTGTAATTTGTCCGACAATATTTATTATTTATACAATGATTTAAAATGCGGTCAGTTATTCCGCGTAAAACTTTAATGAAACAAACTACGGCAAGTATTTCATATACTAGTTACTTGTGTAAGGAACATGTGAATTTTGTATTTTGATGCCCCTTTAATTATTTTTTATTTATTTCCTGAAATAGTAAATATAAACACACTGCGGCCACACATAATGCACATAACATGGAAGAAGATGGAATATGACCGAACATTGATCATACAGGTAATAATTTTACAACCTATCTTATGAAACGCCCATATACATTCTTTAAGAACGTTTGTTTTAATCATCGTACATGATTCAGCAATTTATAGTTTAAGCTGGAAAGAATCGGCTTGTGTTTAATATAGAATAGAATACGTTTTATTGAACCAATAACAAATACATACAGAACACACATAAAAGAAAACAAATGTACAATAGGCGGTCTTATCGCTAAAGCGATCTCTTCCAGCAGGATACGACACGAAAAAAACACATATGTAAAAAGTAGGTAGGTGGCGCATTTAAGCTAGTATGATTTTCACTTTATATATTATATGCGTATGTACAGTCTTTAATTGGTCTTACGTGAGGCTAAGGTAACAAGAATCAGTATAGTCCCGAATAGGGAGGAGCAAGGAGTGTGCAAGTGAAATTTTGGTATCGATAGGGAGAAAATTACACAACCGTCGAAGGGAGCCAGTAGCTGCAAACAGCTTCATGCTAATGTGAGCTATTTGCACCATCCAAGAAAAGGTTCTGTCAAAATAAATGCCAAGGTTTTCCACTCTCGCTATAAGGAACATGAACATTATCAAATATTATTCTAGGGATAGTCACCCAATCGATTTTGGACAAAAGACTGGTGCTGCCGATAATAATGGCCTCGGACTTACCAGGAGTAACCATAAGACCATTAGACTTACTCCATTCGATTATACGCGCAAGGTCTTTATTTACTTCAGTGATTGCATTAGGCAGATTATCTCCTGTTTGTGAATAAATCTGCAAGTCACGTGCATAAAGATGGCAGAAGGAGATTTGATGTAATGGAATTTATAAAGAGTGAAAAAAACAAAGGTGATAACATGTCGCCCTGTGGTATGCCAGCAGTAGTAGGATACCAACAAGAAAGCTGATCGTCGAGGCGAGCACGCTGCTGACGCCCATACTGGTAAGTTTGAAACCAGTCAATTGCTGTAGGAGATTACTTAAGAGAACGTAGTCGTAATATACTCGTACATATTTACAAAGAAATAACTTCTTAATGTCGAAGTTAAGTTGACCAATGTCAGGTCGGATGATAGGGTTATTTTACAAAATGGTCTTTTAATACATACTTGTCTATAAACAGCTCGAGCGAGATTAATTCGTGCTCTCTGTCCGCCTGATAAAGAAGCTCCCCTTTCGCCAACCAATGTTTGATCTCCATGAGAGAACTGCTGGAAATCTTTCAAAAGCGCACAAACTCTGACAACCTGCAATACAAAATGAAAGAATTATAGGTCAGTGGAGAAGGTTAAGACTACCTCACAAAATATTGCAGACAAATAAAAACTACTCGAAGAATTGTTACGAATGAGTAATGTTTCTTGTGAGCTCATGAGGAGTTGCTGTGTTAGCAGCTTTCGAGCGATGCTCATTGTATTGCAAGCGTTAATCTATAGTAATTACTATAAACCAAGTTACATTGTTTGTCTTCCGAGTTTGCGTAAAAGAATAGAACGAATTACTACATTATTGTTTTAATAGTACACACCTCCTTGTACTTTTTGGCATTGTAAGGCAAGCCAAAAAGTATATTCTGACGTACCGTGGCTACAAAAAGCCAGGGCTCTTGGGATGCGTAAGACAAAGGACCGCAAAGATGGATACGACCACTTGCAGAACGCAGTTCATTCAACAGCAGCTGGAGCACCGAACTCTGAAACAATACAACGCTTTGTGTTTAAATGCTAATATGGCATTCAATCTTTGATAAAAGATGTGTAATTAATAACTACGAGTATATAACTATTTTCATTTGATTTCTTCTATATTCTATTATGTATATATACACATATCAAAAGTGTCTAGGGATCAAGCATTTTTATGCGGATTTCTTGAGATTGAGATGTGGCTTTGTAATAAATTTATGATTTTATAAATTTATATGGATCCTTTTTGGTGCATTTCATAATTTGAAAAAGGAACTGTCAATCAAATTCGAGTAAAAGATGAAAATCAGCTGTCAATATTTTCCCTATAAAAACATACAACGCATTGAAGACATTATTAGTGCTACTGTTTCCCTACTACTGATTAAAACCAACGTTATTATGGAGCGGCGACGTCATTTAAGCAGGGAAGAAATGCTCAGAGCCGTGGGAATGATAGAAGCTGGTTCCCGGCAACGTACTGTGGCTTTAGCTCTGAATACAAGTCAGAGTGTTATCAGTCGACTTTGGACACGTTACCGAAGCACTGGTACCGTGGCTGAGCGCCATGGAGGACGGTATCGCTGCACCACACGGAGACAAGACCGATACATTCAAATCACAACTCGAAGAGCTCCAACAATAACCGCCATGATGTTTGCCGTGACGCTTCATCACTCTTCAGGGAACTTAATTAGCGACCAAACAGTCAGAAACCGCTTGCATGAAGTGAACCTTCATTCCCGAAGACCGCTAAGGGTACCACCTATAGCAATGCACAATCGTAGGATTCGATATCAATGGGCTCTTGAACACAGAAATTGGGCAGAAGAACAATGGCGTTTCGTGTGCTTTTCTGATGAGTCTCGTTTTGATATGAGACCGGATACAAGACGTATACGACACTAGAGAACCCCTGGACGCCAACAGCGATTAAAATCCTGCCAGGAAGTCCATCGTTATAGTGGTGGAACCATCATGGTATGGGCGGGTATTTGGATCGGCGGAAGAACTGAGTTGATTTGGATCAGAGGCAACCTCAACGCTCAAATTTATGCTGAGACGATTGTATCAGACGTCATCGTTCCTCTACAAGTGCAAATCGGTCTCTTATTTCAGTTAATGCATGATAATGCACGACCGCACACCGCAAGAGTTGTAAGACAGACTCTCGCCGCAGCTAACATCAATGTCATGCCCTGGCCTGCTCAGTCGCCAGACTTGAACCCGATTGAGCATGCATGGGATATGCTACAGAGAAGAGCTCTGCTGAATATGGAGGGTATCCAATCGCAAAAAGACCTTTTTTTGTTGTTGCAACGAACATGGGCGGCCATTCCACAGCGTGATTTGGATGAACTCATTTTGAGTATGCCAAACCGATGTTCTTGTGTTGTTAGTGTTCGCGGTAGAAACACGGATTATTAATTGTTTAAGTTACCCAATAAAATTTTAAAGAAAACTGTTATTTCAGTCTTTTTTTCGAACTTTAATGTTAGTGGTTCAAATGTCAAAAATCCCTTTATTATGAAAATGGCAAATTTCTTTATTAATGCAAAGGTGAGTTGGTTTATCGTTACTGTAGACAAACGAAAACACTTTATTTGATGAATCCTTAAAGAAAATTTTAATTAATATCAATCAGGAGAAAAGTTATTGCAAAAATATATGTTGATCCCTAGACACTTTTGATGTGTGTATTATATATATTGCTTGTGATTTACTGATTCTATATTCTATAGTGGTAGTCAATATTTCACTTCTGTCGGTAGTCCCCTTGAAAGGCATTATTGTTTATCTAGCTTTCTTTTGATTACATTACTTTTAATCTTTTTACTACTATATCACTATTGGCAAAAAAGCATACGAAAAGAAAATTGATTTTCGGTAGGGGAAAATTTTATGGATGTGAACACATCACTGTCACTGTAATGTCAGCATTACATACATAGAGCATTCGTTTTAAGTTTTTATTTTTCTCGGCAGTCCCTGGTTGTCTTACTTTTATAAGTCCCTAAGTTTTTTATTATATACATTATAAGCTAATAACATTTTTCATTTGTAACTATTTAATAGTGACTAATCGTACTGATTGTAAACAAGACTAAATGAGGCACGTGCCTGTGCTGAGTCATTCCAGATATTGTCTATATAATTGACTCTATAATGACTCTTTGCATTTTAGAGTCGTTAAATAATATTTAACATGAAAAGTATTAAGTAAGTAATACTGGTACCATAAAGGTATGGTATTACTTACGGTCCGTTAATACTTTTCACGGTACCACGTTACGACATTTTATACATACCTTTCCAGCGCCAACTGCACCTATAATAGCACAGAGCTTGCCTTTGGGCACTATTATGTTGAGGTTCCGTAACGTGATTGGACCGTTTTCCGTCCAGCTTGCCGACACATCTTGAATGTGGATGCCAGCGTCGGTATTCACTTGAGGCATGTAACACTGTGACATTAAACCTTTTTCACTGCACTCGAAACCTGTAAAATGTTATATTATTATTGGTAGAGACTGCTGTTTGCATTAAATTCGTGTTTGTAACAGTTTTTTTTTTCAATAATGTTTATGTACATATTTGTAATTATCACTTGCTCGGTGGTGAGAGAAAAAATCGTGAGGAAAACCATTTGTTCAAGAAATTATATTTCGAAAAACCAAAAGAAAGGTCTGATTTTCGATTTGGGTTGTGGAGGTCTAACGACAGTCACTCCATTTAAATAATGAGTATCTTCGTCAAATCCTTAGACTTAGGTATCGGACCCCGCCAATTTTAAGGGATTAGGAAACTTGTATGTTTCTAAATTTTGATCACTTATCGTGGCTGTTATTAAAACGAAATCCTCTAACCATGGTCGTAAATTTGCATCATATATCATTGCTTTGAATTTTAAATCGACATATAATCGCGACTAAAATTAAAGGTTGTAAATTTTGGGTTACCTACCACGATTGTAAATGCCTTCTTCTTCTATTTTTTTGAATGTGTTCGGATAGAGGTCTACTTCACCTAAGTTCTTTATTTTCTTATTTTCGACACTCTTCACCAGTTTAGCTATATCCACTCCGGCGACGCTACATAGGTCCTCTCTTTCGTCTGTTATAAATGACAAAATTTTAAATTTACTTTTTCAATTTCGACACATACGATAGATAATTTGGGGCCACTTTTAAATAAACATAATTATGTATAATGTGTTGTTTTGCCGTGTGGCCTAGGCGTAAGAATAGACCACCCCTTCGCAACCCGTGGGTGTCGTAAAAGGCGACTAAGGGAAATATCCAGTAGACAGGCAGCAGCATCCCCTGCGCACTTTAATGACTTACTCGGTTGCCAACCCACCTGCCAAGCGTGGCAACTATGGCAAAAACCCCCTGTACATGAGTACTAGAATAAGATGGTCCCTAGTTATCGGGAGCCCGGCTGGTCCTGACTACGGTAGCGTTCGGGAAACTTCAATACATCTTCTCGTCCAAAATACCTCAATGCCTGAAAAGCAAGGTCATCGAACAGTGTGTGTTGCCAGTGATAACACCTTTTTGAAGACGTAGCCCTTCACTACGGGCCATATGGGGAACTCAAGCTCGCTCAGCGCTCAGCTCAGGAAAGAGCTTTGCTCGGGGCTAAGCAAGCTGAGGTGGCAGTGGGCCGGCCACATTGTTCGTAGAACCGACAACCACTGGGATAGAAATGTGAGGATGAGAATAAGACTTAAGTATGAATATTTATTATTCATTTAAATTTTTGATCTCTATTTGTCGATTTTTTTATTGTGAGACTTGTTTCCTTAGTATTAAAATATAAATATTTTTGTGTGCATTTTCATAATAAAGCCATGTTTATGTGCCTTTATTGTAAGTTTTGTTATTTGTTAATAATTCTCGAAAAGCGTACCCCGTATTAATACACGCACTTTAGGCCGACCCCCACTAAATGGAGAGATGACCTAAAGAGGATTGTAGGGAGTCGATGGACGCAGGTGGCACAGGATCGAGACAAATGGCACTCTAGAGGGGAGGCCTATGTTCAGCAGACGAATACAGGCTGAGATGATGATAATGATGCATATATAAATGCACATAACTCTAGCAACAGTTGTGAAAAGAATACATAATACATAATAATATAATAATAATAATAGAATACATAACAAGTAATGTATAATAGTTTACTTTTCTAATAATATCATCATATATCAATAAGATCATATGAGAATGTATGTTAATGTAGAAATAAATAAATGTAGAAACGGCGTGTCGTGTAGCGTAAAGGGTCCGAAGGAACTCTCAATAGGAAAGGTACAGGTCTTTAGAAGTGGATTACTACTACCAGACACCTATATATGTATACGTATAAGTTTGTATGCACGAGTAACAATTTGTACATGGAGACCTACGAATAAATAATTATTTATTCGTAGATGGAAACTACATAGTTTACAATACTTTGAATAGTGAATATGAATAGATTGATCTTATAGTGCTACATTAGCCCATCTAAGTACCAAGCAAAGGAGGTAATAACTAATGCAGAGATACACGAGGATCATCATTCTGAGATACAACTAAATGATACTTACTCGCACAACTAAAAATGTATCTAGGAAATAGATTAAGATCATGTACCCTATCTGCTAATCTAATTATGATTCAATGAAGGTGATTTTATAAATAAGACTTAATGGTAATCATTAGTCCATAGAACTCTAGAGACCCTAGTGATAAATTTCTGGAACATAATTACTAAATAGAAAGACCGGTGTGAGATGCCAAAATCTTCCTTTTTATAATAATTTTCTCTTTTGTCTATTCCACTTACTGCTCATAATAATGTTAAATTAAAAATTTTCATTCCTTTTCCATAAATTAATAAATATTATTTCTAAGTTGTTAAGGTAGTAATATACCAAAGAACAATTCATTATTTACATTACATCGATATTAAATGTGGAACATAGTAATGGACTACGTGTACTACGTATTTATAGATCAAACATATTTTATTTTTTAGACTAAGTTGGGTAGTAATCAGGCGCAGGCATTAGGCACGCATGTAAAGTGGTTCTGTAGCCTATGAATGCTTGCGGACATAAAAATATCATAGTAACAGTTTTATCGAGTGTATTCAGTTCTTTACTATAAGTGAATATCCCGTGTAATTTCCCACTTTAATCATTATATCCTCAAAACCAAAAACACAAAGGACTCATAATAGATAGGTTATATACAGAGAGCAGGGTGATCTACTGCCGTCTACTCGTTTGTCTGACTTATACTTCGAAAAGTCAGGATACACTTAGGCACTGATTGCTTTGAACCACATTATGTGTAGTATAAACATTACCAATTTATTTTATTGCCCACTTCCTGACTCATTCTAGAGATTTAGTAGTGATATAGGACATTCAAAGGTTGACTGGAGAATTTCCCTTATAGGGACATCTCCCAATAAGGTGTCACGTGAATCAAAATTTGTATATACATAAAAGATATTACATGCAATCAATTAAAACACTTCACCGCCTTGTATCACTTGAAAAGACCGCCACCGTGCGCAGAATTAGCTCTTAAATGGGTACCGATGACCAATTTCCTATAGAGTCCCCATCATGCACCATATTATATGTATTAATATTAGTGAACAAGCAACCAAAAACAGAGCATTCTCCAAACGGTTAAAATAACAAATAACATTACTAATAAATAACACATTAATTCCACATTTAACAACCATATTGTAAATCTCGCACCCAGTAACAAAACTGCCTCAATACGATCTATAGAAACCAAAGCCTCCCTTAACATGGACAAATTCATTGGCAAGTATATAGCTAATGTAGCTTGGAGAATGTTGAACATTTGAGCCATCGGGAACACCTGCAAAAATCATAATATCGATGGTAGTTTACTCAATACACATAGTTGCTGTTTATTTCTGTACCAAGTATGAAACTGCAAGTATATGCTGTGTATATTTTTGAATACTAAGCGGACCTGATAATCGTTCTCCTGACCAAATTTGACAATGTAAGATACACAAATTCCATAGGGAAAAGCACATCTAGTTTTCCCGACTTTGGGACTTTTGCATTAAAACCTTATCTAGATTATTATTGTTGTTAAAAAAAAGGTTATAATTTAAACTATTTGCAATTGCTGCGTTTACCAACCAACAACATTTTATTTATATAGATTACTTTTAAATATCTTCAACTTGGATACGACCACGTGTTCTATAAGTGGTGCTATAACTATTTTATTATTTATTTACGTTATAATTGTAGTTGAACATTTTTGTAATTCAGAATATTTTTCAGTGTTCCTTGAATGCCCTGGTATTCCAATCAGAACATCTCGCTCAAAATATATTTTTGTAGACTCCCATAATCTATTGTATAACAGCTAGATCACAGGCGGCCAAACTTTACCACCAATAGCAAGAACTACGTAGGAAATTATATTCTGGGAGACCAAATATATACTATAATATATTCAACAAGAAAAATATTCCAATTTCAACATGAAAATATTACGTATTAAATTTTATTGCGATTCCTTTTAAATATATTCGTATTTATAAGTTAGAATTATCTTCAGGAGTAAATGATGGAAATTCATTTTAGAGAGGATTTTTATTCATTATCAAACAAAAAAGAATATGGAAAATCAGTTTTACTATATATTATTTACCGCGCGAACTTACGGGCAGTATTCGCGACTGTATTTGCTAACCACTGAATAGGCAAAAAAATAATGTACTCGTAACTATCATTCGAGGGAAGTTTTTGTCTCATAAATTTAGATATATTATTAGAGTATTACATATGTGTAGATCGTATACTTATTAATACTGGGAACAATATTTGGTATGTTTCTTTGTCGGTGTTTGTTTTTTTTTTACTGTCATAAAGTTATGGAATATAATGTGAATTTGAAATATAAATACCCACTTACATGCTCAGTGCAATATATCTTGTATAGGCAAAATATTTTTATCTTTGTAAATTTTTACAGAGGTCCGTAAGCCTGTCGTCATTCCTTGGCTTTTAACTGACTTACAAAAGGAGTTGTATACTCGCCGCGTATGTTTATATATAGTTAAAACTGTACTAGGTACATACAGTTTAAACTGCATATATGCTATTGGTATATCGAAACAACAATTTCCGAATAGCCAGTCTCATATAAATTCAGACTTGTAAATATCATTGTAATTTACAAATACAGTTATCATTGTAAATTAGATTTTATCAGTACTAGATTTGTTATTCTGTACAACCAAAGCGTACTATTGTTTTACGTGGATATATAGGTATATATTTACTTTTATATATCGAGTCCCTTTGCATAATCACACAGATACCGAGCAATTAATTGTGTTGTTTGTTTGTGTAAACGACAAACCACGCTATTCATTTCGCAATAAATCAATAAGTCAATTTTATTCAAGATTATACTTTAGATATACCGGAGAAATCTCTTCTAGTACGCAGTATAAAACCAAAAAAAAATGCCAAGCGATGACAAAACCTTGTCTGAACTGAAGACAAGATTTTGTCATCGCTTGGCATTTTTTTTTTGATCCTGCAAGCGGACTGTCAAATTCTACTTACTTAAAGATATTTTAAGTAAAGAGATTTTACATTATCAAATTTCCCAACGGTCACTGAAAATCCCTTAAAACTTGCATAGACTTCTACAAATAAAAATTTTAGTATACCAAATCCTGTGGAGCCTCCGACATACATAACAATGTTTATGTTAGTAAACAAGTCAAGAAACACCAGACACTGAACATACGAACTCATAAACATAAATAAAACATACAAGTCACACTAAAGATTTGTTTTGTTAATCTAGTACCCAGTAATAAAACGGCTTCTATACGACGTATAGACACAAGAGATTCCATTAATTGTGAAAAGTTCAGCGGCAAGATGATAGCTAGGGAAGCTTGAAGAATGTTGAACATTTGCGCCAACGGGAACACCTGAAAACCATATAGATTCATAGTACTCGTACCAGGTATTTTATTTCTATACACCAATTCCAAGAAGTAAATCTTGCACTTAATGCACTCTTTTGCAGTCTGCACTCGAAATTTTGTACTTAACTTTGATCGTAACTACACTTTTAAACATTGAAATGATGATTGGACCAATTGGCAAGTGCGGTGGGTATGTCACAAGTAGGTTGAGCAGTAATTTACGCCTTTTAAATTTTCGTTCAAAAATCAAGATTGAAGAATAGATACAAAAAAGATTTAGCTGACCTCGGCTGAATGTCATCTGTTTCTGCTCATAGAGTAAGATGGCAGATGGTTTTTTATAAATAAAATAAATAAATACTATATATATACACTGCTTTTACGGACGATATTTAGTCCCGGCCTGAAAACGTGAGGTTTTTATACCACATTGTCTGACAAACAAGCATACGGCCCTCCGTACGATGTAAAGTGTTCACTGTAGCCAATAACCGCTAACAATACAAGTGGGTTTGCGCTTTACTACCTCAGCTGCTAAAGTAGTAACTTCTCAAGAGCTTACCGATAAGCTCACGTACTTACATGCACGTAACAAATCTTTAAGCTCAGATTGCGATCTTCTTTAAAATTCCCAGTCAGGTAGTTTTAGGCGCTTAACCGGGCTCCTTGTTAAATAAATAATTAAATAAAATTTCACAAATGAGATACAGACAAAACACAAACTCCCTTTACCCGGACCTTGATTGCTAACTGGCAGGGTAGACCACGTGCAGATAAGATGGAATTTAGCTGTAAGTAAGCTATAAGATAAGCTCAAAGTATGACGTGAAATATGGACACAGCTTCAAAACAGCTTCACAAGAGTATAATGTATAGTATAAATATTATTTTTGTAGTATATACTTAAATCTATTGAAAAATTTTACGTCGTTGTAACTGCATTTTAGGTTCACAATTTTTACCAATCATGCATATTAACAAACGCTTACATGCACAAACATAAAGAAGCTCTAATCTAAATTCATGCACAGTTTCATGCGGAATACATGCGCGCTATTAAGTGAGCACACATGCAGCTTATAGTTGCCTAATGAGAAATGTCAGCTAGTAACTAAAGTGTTAATGAAAAAAAGAGAGACACTTATAATTTAGCCAAGCATTCCTAAGTACCACGAGTTTTGAAGTGATATCAATTGTATGCAGTCATGCAACGGGCAAACATGCCGAGACCCGTAGGCCTGACGTACCCAACAGCATGAATGCTTCGAGACGTTGGACAGATATGAGTGCTTCTGCCAAAAATGACACCGCATTTGACATGATTATTGACAATGTTCCTTGCAGTGTGTTGTAGAACTGCGCCAGTGGGAATACCTGTAAATAACACTTGTATAATGCTCGAAAAACTTTGTTTCGAGTATTAGGGGTAACTGCGAATATTGTAGAACCAGTCAGAGACCGTAAGGACTATATTCGACCAACGAGAGTTTATTTTAGCGTTACCAATACATATCGGTTGCATTTAAATGTTGTTTTGGAATCTGAAACCACAAAGAGCCAGTAACGTGATGTCAAAAGAAATTTGAAGTTACGTCAAGGAGCCAAATTAGTGTGACCACTCACGTTATCCGTTGGATGAAGGATTTTTGTTCATAAAACGAATGTAATAAATCTTTTTGTAGATTTTATACGTACCTACTTTATTTTAATTTACTTGTATATTTGTATAATAAAATGAGTAATGTATTAATTTTGGACTGTACTGCTTGTACATACAAATATTATATAAGAACACATATTTTTTAAGTTGCGTTTATTTGTTTGTAGTTTTTAATATGTAACACTCCAGAACATCCCAAAACTATTTCGTACACGTCCCAGTAACTATTCCCAATACCTCCTAATATTTCTGATAACTATATTTTATATTCGAGATATCTTTAGAAACTCTTACAATATTTGTTCTTAACATATTCTGAAACTTAAGGAAAAAGGGGAAAACTCTTAAATGTAGGAGAAGTAGTGTTTTTATACTACGTTAGGAGGCATACAAGCATACGGCCCACCTGATGTAAAGCGGGTACCGTAACCTATTAATGCTTGCGATATATTCAGTATCACTCGCGCGATGCCTCCTCTGCTGCTTACACAGCAACTCCTTGGTGACCTCATTCACACGCAGGAACACAACAACCCTCTAGGGAGTTGTTATTTGAGTCATTCACGACTGAGGATATTATATGATACACCTAATTAAACCCGGTTAGGTGAATAGGAAAAAAATATCAAGTTCACATTGTATTTTAGGAACAGGAGATGTCATTTATGCAAAAAAAAATTGCGATTTCCACAATATTTGCCTCAGAGGTGCCTTGGCGCTGAACGTGTTAAATCCAGAAGATTATTTTCACGTATTTGTGTGCTCCGCTACGTCTATATTATCAATGTCGTACTAGTGATCGCATTGCCTTTTGTACGAAATTTACACGAATGAATTTCTAAATAATATTCAAGTGATCTGTGGTTTGGAGAGGCCCTCCCTAATTTCGCCTTCATCTGACCTGGTGGGGAGTATTGAATTTGATACCAAAACATAAGTAAAGACAGTAAAAATTTAGTATGACAATTCGTAGCACTGCACCTAGCAGATAAGGTCACAAATTGGATCGTCCGAATAATGGTACTGTATTTATGTTTGAGATTGGCAACACTTTTATGAACCGACCAATTAGGAAATACTTATCACAATATCCGATGAGGAAGTTAACTTGAACTAGGGTGGACATTCAAACATTGTGAGGGTTTTATAATATGATGAATCTTCTAGTACGTTTGCATTTAGCAGAATAATTGGTGGCACGTTTCAGTCATATGGCCATAAAATATCGAAGTGAATAAAATACGTAGTACATGATTGTTTGTAAAACTCAAACTCAGCTAAGAATTCAGATTTTTCAAGGCATACAAATTTTTCCCTATACAAACATTGAAATATATAATATGGTTCCATGTTTATAATTTGAAATTTGCTACTTACAATGTCTGCGGTGACTTGAAATCCGAATAGCGAGTATGATAGTAGAGTGATGTAGAGAGTCAGTCTCTCCGTGAACACCATGAAACTGAGGTAGACGCCTCGAAGGTACGAAGCTGAAGTGATGCAGTTGATTTCGTTTCTGCGGGCAACTTCTACTACTTTCTCAAATGGTTTCTCCCATGCATACATTTTAATAACCTACGAAGCACAAAATAAATCAGATTTAACAATTTAGTAAAGAATTATAGGTGATCAAACTAAAGGACTGCTGTATCAATAAAGATCTTAAGAAAAGTGAATTGAGCCAAACTTATTGTATTGCCATGTAACTGTCTTACGCTTGCTTGTCATACGCTTGTTTGCTACCTTAGTGGTATATAAAAAAAAAACATCGAGTCGCTTTGTTTCATGATGATACATTAACTTAAATGTGGTTAAATTTTGGTTCTTTATTATATTACCTAGTAATTACAAACATATTTGTCAAATTAAATAAAAGTGCCAAAAGTGCAAGAATGTATTTATTTTTTCAGCTTTTTCACTGACATGATATATCTACAAGCGCATTCGTATTATACGTCATCCAGAGGCATACAAGCATATGACGTAAAGTGGTTATCATAACTTATGACCGTTTGCAATACAGGAAGTATCGCTCGCGTGTTGCTACCCTTGCAGCTAACACAACAACTCTTTAGGAGCTTACTGGTATAACCGCGCACACATAGTAACACAACAAACTTCCAGGAAGTTGTTATTTGATTGCAGTTTTGTTTGAGGTGGGTTGGGCTGCTTTAATGCACCTCTCTTAAACATACCTAGACCAAATATGTTCACGTACAGAAATGTTTGCCCTGTATGGGAATGGAACCTGCGGGGCTCGCAGTTAAAATATCATTGCTAACCACTCCACCACGGGGCCTATTAAGACATATTTGTCAATATAAATAAAAAGTGACAAAAATGCAAGTATATTTTTTAGTATCATGAATTACGTACAAGCGCATCCCAGTATTATTCCATTTGACGAGACATCGCGCGACTCTCATCTATTCATACTACGTATAGAGGATGTTATGACAAGGTCGAATTTTATTGAATGAAAATGCAGAGCTGTCGTTACATCGTTAAGTTGACAAATTTTGCTCTGCCCAGATACTGGTCAGTATTTTCTTTGATTCTGACCATTTGAAGTGTTTATGGTAAGCTAAGGTAAAAGCTAGGTAAGCATTGTGTTAATACAAAGTTGATAACGTTTAGATTGGGTTCCATTAGAAAGTCTCCATCCCATCTATATATCTACTCCTAAAACCAAGTTAAGATTCGCAAACATCGTCGATCTGCCAACTCAGGGTGGTAGAAATGGCTCATACTCAGACCAAATAAAGGCTCATAGCGGCTTTTTGGATAATCCTTCTTCAGGTATTCTTATGATGCATTTTTTGTGATTGATTAACCCCGTCTAGATTTCCTCTTTTACTAATTAGGGACTAGGGACTACATAATGAAAGCAAAGGTAGGCTGTGGTAACCGCTTACCATTAGACGGGCCGTATTCTTGTTTTCTAATCTTTTCTATAATCTAATATTTGTGAAGTTTTTAAAATTTTGCAAGAATTTCGCCCGAGGTTTGACTGCCAGACTATTGCTGAGTTAAATCTCAATATTTACGTAGAAACAAACCTGCATGCCGGAAATAATTTCGTCCATAATACGAACTCGTTCGTCTGTTTTACAAGCTGTCCTCATCCGTAGCCGTGCCGCTAATTTGCTCATGTACGCTGGAACACAATCAAAATATGATATTAATGTTAAGATGAGTTAAGTTAGGCGCAAGAGTTCTCTAAAAGAAACATAAGGCGGACTCGTGCACCGCTATTTTTTTTATTTTTTATTATACAACTTTGGGAGGCATACCAGTATACGGCCTACCTGATATAAAGCGGTTACTGTAGCCTATGAACTCCTGCAATACTTTTAAGTATCACTCGCGCGATGCCACCTCTACTGCTAACGCATCATCTCCTTAGGAGTTTACTGGTGACCTCACTCACTCGCAGGAATACAACAAACCTCCAGTGAGTTGTTATTTGGCTGCGGTATTCTGTAGGGTGGAGGTACTCCCTCAGACGGGCTACACCAATGCGCCCTACCATTGCGTGTGTCACCAGCACGTAAAGTTTTTTTTACAAAACTGTGCTAGTTAGGAACATTCTATTTTTTGCCGTCTTTCCCGAACTAAAATATGCTGCATTCTTGTTCCAAACTAGACTCAAATTAAACGTAATCAAGTATGAGTGGGACTTATACAGTGCCTACCTTTTATGAAAAGCGTCAGTTTGAGTTTGAGAAAGATTTTTCTACACTGACTTTCCTTCAGAAATATATTTAGTTGTGCGGTGAATTATTTCGATAATTTCAAAAAAACTGTGTTAAATTAAACATTATTCTATATTTTCTATAATGTACCTTTACCTAAGTTTTCATCAACCGACTGATATCAGTTGAATTTGGTCTAACTTAACCGCATCGATACGCAAGTGTTGCAATATACAATGAAGTTCAGTTTCGAAATCACCTGGAAGAGTAGGTCAAATTGGCGTCCAAAATAATTTAATCCGAAATAAAATACTTCAGCTTCAGGCAAAAACTTGCTCATACTATACAAGTCTCGACTCACACCACATAGATACTGTAGTCACCTTTGATCCCCCTAAGCCCCTAAATATTAGCTTGGATTTTGTCATTCAGTTCAGAGATCAGTAGTAAACATTTTTAAGAATCCCAAGCTTGCATTCGGCATCGAGCCGTTAAGTTTAAGGAGTTATTCATATCACACTGTTTTTACATCGCAACGCTCGTCATCAGGCAATTCATTCTCATGTAACGGAACCACAATGGTTGTGTATGATGCGGTGTGATATATAAACTGAAGGGTCCTGAAGAAGATTTTAACAGAGTAAGCAACGCACGAATGATAATTTCGTACTTGTATGTGTTCGTAGACTATGGTGCCATTAGAAATTCTGTTCTGGGATTTCATTCCATAACAAGAGTTCGCGGAAAAACGCGTGGTACGGCCTGCCTGATGGTAGGCAGACCTTGTTTACATTTCCGTTGTAAAAAATAAATGTAAATAAATATTGTAAAAAAGTTGAACATTGTTGATCTTGGTTTCCAATTAAGCAAAATTATTATTTCTTCTACAGAATTTATAAGACAAAAATAATTGTTTTAACAAAAAAAAACCTTCGAGAAATCTACAAACAGTGGAAATAATTCACAATTCCATCGAACTTATGAGAATTATTGGCTTTTTCAGAGTTAATACCTAGGTAACTACTTAAATATAAAATTTAATTTGTGTATGTATGTTCCCTATGGACATCAAGACGGTTATTTTGATGAAATTTTCAGGCAGTTTTCAGATTAGCACAGCGGGTTGCTGTTAAGTTAGCGGTAAGGTTAAGATGTTAAGGTAGCAGATCTGGGAGCATCGGAGCACGCGAGGCTGGAGCGGGTCGCTAGTATATTATATAGAACTAATCAAAGTTTTAATACGCAAATGATATACAATGCGAATGTGAAAAGATGTAGGAGCCGCCTTCATCATCATTATCATTTCATCCCAAGGACGTCCACTTCTGAACATAGGCTGTCTCCCTTAGACTACCATGACAATTAATATTGAACTACTGGCATACGTCGGATCTCTGCAGTCTTCGTCAGATCGTCGGTCCATCGTGTGAGGAGCCGTCCTACTGTATATTTTCCGGTTCGTGGTCGATTTTCGAGAACCTATCGCCCCCAGCGGCCATACGTCCTTCGAGCTATGTGGCCTGCCCACTGATTTGATGTTTAGAGCAAAATCGGTAAATCTAGTTCTATTACGGAACGGATATATTCATTATTGAATTTATCACGCAGAGAAACTCCATCGCATGGTGTGAAACCTTAAGTTTTAGCATGAGATCCATTATTAGAGAAGAGCCGATAACCAATAGCAAATTAGTCATGTTTTGTCAGGAGTCCTAGAAGCCGACGAGTCTGCATGAAAAGTGCTATGAATGTTGAACTAGCAACTGAGGTGTATAATGACCGAGTTGCGTGGCGATCGCGTCTCTCTGCTTACTCCGGAAGGTAATTGACGTGAAGATATGGATATAAATTTTCACTATTGTGAATTATTGAATGCATAAAACATATTTTTTGGAACATGTATTTCAGTTGTTCAGTGTTCGTCAAATACCACAATGACAAGTGAAGGTTCAACTGTGTGGACATGCGACACAGCGTATGTGCTTTGTAAAGGCACAAAACAATAGACTCCGTAGCGAATTAAATTTGTTCACAGGCACTGACCGATATTGTGTTATTTATTAGTACTCGGTGAATTGGGAAGTAGTAGATTTAGACTTTTCAACATGTTACCATGCTATCGTCATTTATTATGATTATAGCGTTAATAACAGCTGACTTAGTTTATGACGTATTGAATCAATAGTAAACAAATTGGCAATAAAATAGAAACAATGGATTACTAGATATAGGTCGTGGGTAAAACCAAAAAGCGCAATTTTTGATCATTTCGTATTTCTGATACATCCGATATGGCGAGGACAGCCATGTCTCTAATAGCACTTCTAGTGACGTTTTGATAAAATAAGGATTCTTAAAAATAATAAAAACCTCCGATGATCTTTCCAATGGGCCTACTATAACAAGGCTAACATATCTGGAGACCCATATACAAGGTATTCTTTTATATTTAATTGCTTTAGCCAGTTCCATAACAAAGTACCGCCATTAAATCAGATTTCAAAACTTGTGATGTATTCTTTGGAGGAATATATCGAGTTTACAGGTTGTTCTGTGACATCACATCAATCATCATAATTTGTTGTCTATTTATAGTCGACTGATAAAATTGATTAAATCTTTAAAATTAAATTAATCTTAAATAGCAATGCAATACCAGATTACGTTAAGATTGGTGGCGGATTATTGAACTAAATATGTTCTATTAATAACAATATATAACAACTCTCTGGAGGATTTTTGTGTTCCAGTGTGTGAGTGAGGTCACCAGTAAGCTTCTAAGGAGTTGCTGTGTTACCAGCAGACGTGGCATCGCGCGAGTGATACTTAATGTATTGCAAACGTTGATAGGCTACGGTAACCGCTTTACGGGAAAATTCATATGCAAGCGGTAAATCCCCCAAGTGCTTGGTAGTTCTCTAAAAGGGAACCATGGCGACGCAAACTAACCCACCCGAGACGAAGAATATGTATAGTGTTATCAGAAAAACTAATGGATCGGGTTAAATTCGCCCTAATCATATAAATAAGCAAGAGATTCTGTTGAACTGATATTTTTTTGTAAAATGGTCTGGAGGTATACAAGCATACGGCCCATCTGATGTAAAGTGGTTACCGTAGCCTATGCACGCTTATAATTATTAGGCACATTTATCTTCCGAGCTCATTGCCACTTCTGCTGCTAACACAACAACTCTTTAGCAGCTTATTGGTAACCTCACTCACTCACAGGAATACAGCAACCATCCACGGAGTCATTTAGCTGCAGTTTTTTGTGAGGTGGAGGTACTTCGCTCGTTTGATTTGATACGCTCTACCTATTTTAAAAACACTCAGTCCAAGACAAACAGACATGTTAATGCACACAAATGTTTGTCCTGTGTGGAAATCGAACCCACAAGCGCTGGTAACAACAGTTATGTTCCTGCGTATCAGTGAGGTCACCAGTAAGCTCCTATGCAGTTGTTGAGTTAGCAGTAGAGGTGGCTATCGATGTTGTATAAAAAAAAATAAGAAGTAACCACAATACCACCGAGCTCGTCAAATTCGACGTGTATAATAAGTGTCCACGGTGCTATCATGTGCATAGTAATGAATGCCATAAATTGACAACATATTATTAATAACCAGCAGAAACATTTTAACATAAGTCTTTGCCCAAAGCTCAAGTATGATTTGGCATTATTGATCATAAGTTTCTTGAACATCAGATTGATTATCTCCTACAAGCAACGTCAGAAGTAAGTAATAATTCAAACTTACATTGAACTGGGATGGTTTGAAGCACAATGCCTATAACTCCAACGACTGCAGCAACGCCAATTTTGATGTAGATAAGGTAACACACCAAGACTACTTGCAGCGGCAGTAACCAGATGAAGTGAGTGTAGATGAAAGCATAGTCGAAGCGGTTCACGTCGTTAGAGAGCAGGTTCACTACTTGACCAGCCGTGGTCTGCGCTAGGGCTCCGGAACTCATGCGCATAACCTGTGTACAGAGAGCGTTAATACAATTATTATGTGTTTCTTCTCATGGGTATTAATTCCGGTCATTTGACAGGTGTGTGCGAGGATACGGATCCAACGTGTAATGACCCCTTTGAGAAAATTGATGTAACCCTTAAAAAAACCCGTAAAAATTGATGATTATATTGATATCGCCCGAACTGGATCACCCGTCGTGATCCAGTTCGGGCGATATCAATGGAATATTATAATAATGCCCAGAAGCAGGCAGGAATATCGCCAGCAATGGAACTATTGTGGATGTTTGGGAAGTTATTGGGCTATTTTAATGCGTTCTCTACGCTTTATTATTCGTTTATTCTTTCATACATGCTCTTCGCTTTTGGATGCTTTTGATTTGGCCCTTTCTCGTCACATTACCAATTTGATCTATATGTGTATCCGGCAGGGATAGGCCCGCAAGGCCAAGAATTCAGGCGATATCAGTGGAATAATATACCCATAAGCAGGCAGGAATCTCATCAGCAATGGAACTATTGTAGATGTTTGGGAAGTTATTCGGTTTTTTAATAAGTTCTCTTCGCTTTTCATACATGCTCTTTGATTTTGGATGCTTTTGATTTGGCCTTTCTCGTCACATTACCAATTTGATCTATATGATATTGAGCAAGAAAGATCTTCTCATTTGTGCTTGATACACTTCTTTCATAACTCTTCAATCAATTATTATTTTTAATTGTCCTAACCATCTCTACCCTTTTCAATATTTGTCACTACAGTTTGTGCTATTTCCTATTCTATCAATTATTGTTAGAATAATTGATAGAGTAAGAAATAGTACTCCTCTCCTCTCACTTTTACAGAGTTCGCCCTACTTTAATGTTTCTTTTTCCAATACTGTTAATAAACCCTAAAGGAAGCAAGACGATCGATATGTTATGCCAACACTGAGTACAACACACCACTGATACGGTTTCCTGCTTTCACTTTTCTTCTAATATCTCTCTCACATTTACCATCTTTTCATAACTAAAATATGAATGGACATTTTCATATGCATTATAATAAAAGCTAGTAAAAGCTAGTAAGTACATAAAGATTATTGGTGTCTTCATTTGCTATGATAAAAAAGCTAACCATCATAAAACGCTTTGAATAAAACAAAATAGTTGCCGCAAATTCTGCTTGTAATATAGAACTAAGTGCACATCAAGCTTAACATTTTGACATATGTACTGGTCTTATATCGTACGCAATAAGAGTTACAATCTAACTTAGGGTTTTAAGGGTGACCTGCACTTAGCTGTACAGTACACGCGAGTGCAATATTTATTGCTTATTGCAATCGTTTGCTATCCGAAACATCACACGGTGTGTGAGTTCTTATTGTGGTTTAAAGCTTGTAAGATTTGCTGAAGATGCTGACTTTCACATGAACCGAAAATCAGGCGTTACTTAGGTTTGAAATATAATTGCATGGACGAGCGAGTTATCTCACAATGAATTACATTACTGCCAAGTAATATGTACATAAGTCTGAAAACACAAATTTAGTGGCACCTGCCCTTACCATGATTCGAACAGGAGACCTGACAAAGTTCTTATTGTCCCTCTGGGTTGTGGAGGTCTGATAGCAGGGAGTATTAGTTAATTCATCCTATTAATAAAGCTTTAGGCCTTCATGCTTCGTCATGAAATCCGTTATGTATTTGGTTTCACTACCTACATGCATTGATAGCTTATTAATAATATTAACTGGACTGGAATACTGCCTTTAAAACATAACGACGTAAAATTTTAAAAGGTTAATCTTACAGTCCATGCCACAGGATTATTAATAGTTACTACCTAAGCTATGCCCAAGCTCGCTCTGCCATGTAGTTCCCGTTAACACTTGTAATCACAAAAAAAAAAAGAGAACGATTAGTCAAGATTAATGTAGACCCGGGGCTGAAACTAAGGCTGGAATTGCCACAAAGTTGGCCAGAAAAGATGAGTAGGAGTAAGAAGTTTATACATTTATTTAGCTTCCTTGCTCGTTAGAGACAGCGATATGACACAAGAGACATCAATAGCCTAAAGAGATTACTGTTCACGTGTAGTTCGATAGCTGTACACACCACAGACTATTATATCGTGACATTAATAAGGAATACATGATTGTGCATATTCCGCATTCTTAACATGTAGCGTAGATTACGAAATAGTCAAAACATCGAAATACTTAAATGGATCCACAAACAAAGGCTAAGAACATTAGTGGTGGTTTTTGAAATTCATGATTTGCTGTAAAATAGCTAGCGCAGAGAGGACGGCACAAGTGAAGAGTTTAGCATGTACATTTAGGATTAGGAGTAGTATCCATTTTCAATTGTTTATAAATATATCAAACTGAAAAGATTTTCACTCCAATCACTATATACTGTTTCAAGTAATATTAATATTTCCTGGATTTCCTATGTAACAATAAGAAGTTAACCATATAATGCGTATAAATCTAATATCTAGTAATACTTACCTCATTTATTGTAATTGAATGCATAAATTATGATGCGTTTATACTCGGAGATTCCAATGGCCTTTTCAATTATTCAACAGTGTATGAAGTTTATACACTGTTGAAAAATTTATTCAAGGTATCGTTTATACTGTAAAGGACAGCTTGACCCTTTATATGAGTGATGTACTAATAATTTTAATTTATATAGCTTACCTTTCTATAAATAAGGGAACAAGCTGCGATGCGCACTTTCATTCCGAATTGTTGTGTTGAATAAGTCCCATGGTGATTCAAGAAAGCTATTAACAGGGATATGAAAATGACTGTTGCCGCGCAGTAAACTGCTTGCTCATAAGACATGTCTGATCCAGGCTCCCAGTACGTAAGCATCATACTCAACGCAACAGGTTGGAAAGGTCTGAAAAATAAATATGGATATAGTGTCGGTACTTGACTGTTAAATAGGTTACATATTATTCTTGAACTTAGGAATTAATTTTACGTAAATTTTTCGGAAAAAAAATAACAGGCGCCAACAGTCGTCAAGTTCTGATAAGATATAAATAAATATAAATATTGTCGGACAAATTACACAGTCCCATCTAGCCCCAAAGTAAGCGAAGCTTGTGTTATGGGTACTAGACAACTGATAAACATAATTACGAACTCCGATCACTGCATTTACTATGATTTAGTGCCGACTTTATAGCTCTTAATTGTATAATAATCGATATTTTTATTACTCATTAGACTATCTATTACATTATCTATTGTGTGAAGTCGTTTTCATACAAATTATTCATAATCAATTAATTTTTCTGAGATTAAATTTAATATGATGGTATAATAAACTTATTGCAGTTTTATAAATTAATTATTAATAACATCTACCTATCTATATCTCACGTCAGTGCCTTCGTGGTGTAGGCAGGGAGAGCGGAGTGCCATGTGACGCGATATTTACACAACTCCTTGCTTCATAGCAGTTTTCATGCACGCTTGTTTATGGGGCTCCTGAATTCCATTTTTAATTAATAATATTAATCAATAGCTACTTAAATTCTTAAATTATTTAAGTCACCGCATAGAGTAAAAAGTCTTGTCTTAGGTTTTCGCTTAAATTATTCAAGTCACCGCATAGAGTAAAAAGTCTTGTCTTCGGTTTTCGCGATTGTTACACATTGAATTAAACAATTTTTAACGGAAGTATCGCGTGTTTTATTTATTTTGTTGAACCTGACGTTTCGAACACTTTGCAGCGTCCGTGGTCGCAGGAAGCAACAAAATAAATAAAATACGCGATACTTCCGTTAAAAATTGTTTAATTCAAAGTAAAAAGTCTGTTTACAGTTGAAAATTCTATTGAATGTGGAGTTATTGAAAAATGAATTCAACTTTATCATGTTTTACATACGAAAGTTAATAGAATGAATAAGGAATGAATCCAAAAGAATAAAATTTTACTAATGAAGAATTAATCCTACGCTGCTATTAAATAGTTAATAGATTCGGGGCGTTATTTTGCGAATGTAAAGTGAATAAAAATTTACATGCGATTTGACCTAGGATAGATCAAATCGCATGTAAATTTGCTTTGATTTGCATGCTTTCGCTACCAATTAGTTCATGCGGCCTAGCGCCGGCCGGCACCCACACGTTAGTAGATGCTATATGCCGTCGCTGTCATGGCTGCTCCGGTAGTCTCTGCCTCGGTTGTCCGCCATCTGGCACAGAAACCGCATCCCGTCACCTTCACTGCCACGACTGTCCAGGTCGTCGCAGCGACACGTGTTTAGCCTCTTCACGAGGCATCCTCAGGCGCTGTAGATGTTAGACAAATCCATCGTAGTGCCGTCCCTTATATTAAATTGAGGGTGGGGTGGATGCGGACGACCAGGACAGTCGTGGCAGCGAAGGTGGCGGGTGCATTCGGTTTCTGTTCCACATGGCGGACTGCCGCAGCAGCTGAGACGGAGTCGGCATGTTACATCTACTAACTAAGGATGAGAGTTAATCCGCATGAAGTAATTGGTGACGGAAGCACACAAAGCAGGTTAGATCAAATCACATCCTACATTGATGGAAATCTATAATAAAAGATATTTTGATGTTACTATTCCGATTTTATAAAACATGAAGATTGCCATGCAATGTTATATTATGTGAAATTAAAAAAAAAATTGTTATTTATTTACGCTATATAACTCAAACTACCACCATTGACCACGTAACTTAAAATTGAATACTAATATTATCGTATTTTAACAGCTAGTGCGTAGGTAATATTACATAGGAATTACCTATAGCTCTTTTATTACTTCTTGAAATATGATACTTTGGAGCCTGGAAAGGGCTACCATTTATAGATTGAGGTATGCTCAATGCACCATGGATTGAATAAAATGGTTATTAATTGTTAAATTTCACTGTGTTCTTTCATTTAAAGATTATATTATAAAATACTAGCTATCCGCCCCGGCTTCGCACGGGTGATATGATCGCTACCAAACTTCATAGGATCACCTGCTGGGCTAACCTGAAGATTCACTGAAAATTTCATCAAAATCTGCTCAGCCGTTTTTGAGTTCATAGAGGACATACAGACAAACATTCATTTTTATATAAGTATATAGATTACAGCATTATTTATGATCTTATCACTAGAGTACTACACCAACCCTAACTCTTCCCACTGCAGGGATACGGGCCTTCCTTCAACTGAAGGGGGTTAGAGCATACTCCACCACGCTGCTCAACTGCCGATTTCAATGTTTTCATGTCAGTGTTTTCAAGCCGACCGAACGCCACTGATTTAGCATAACAACTGTCATCTATCGACAACTTGACGTGCCATACACCCATCCATGGACAGGTTGCGGTCAACGTTGCTAGCCATTAAACTCTCGATCAATAGACAATATCTATTGTTTTTTTTTAAATTACGCATAATATATTTAAGATGGTTCCCAACCATGGAACATATCGACCGTACTCGTAAATTATTACATTATAATAGACTTTTCTCCTCGTCACGTGGTTACAATCTCGCTACCACACTACAATTGTAACGAATAATGTCCGCCTAGTTTAACATGAAATAATTTACAATTCTTTGCACCAACAAAGCCATGGTGCTAACAAAAATTTAGCTGTTCAGATAGAGCACAATATAAAAACTTATTCTAAGGAAACGAGGTCGTACTCATACTAATGAGATTAAGACGCTAGACAGCAAAAAAATAATGGTAGTTTTACGAGTTACAGCAAGTACGTATTCAATGAATAAGATGTTTGTATGACAATGTCCGTCTCAAACAATACTGTTGTTATTCATGTACAAAACACACGCAAAAAGCACGCTATTCTTGGCACTGACAATTTTATTTGCCCAATGTATAATGGCAAATGAGCGAAAAATTGCTATCAAAATAGTATTGTGATATTTAAACAAAAAATGAAACGTCACTATTACCTTTATTAAACATAGCTTATATTAAACATTACCTTTATTAAACATAGCTTATATATACCCGCGGCTTCGCACGCGTAATTTTTGGTATTTCGACAGTTTTACTTATTTTTATTTTTATTCTTATTTTTTGATACAGTCAGCATTATATAGTTAGTAAAAGTACCAAATATTCGTATTTGTATAGTATAGTAGTATAGTAATGAACATATGTCACGATCTGTTCGGTTTTCATTAACTATTTGATATTGACTGAATACACTCAAGCACCTGTCTATTAAATACACAACATTGCCTATTTTAAACACGTAACTGTACAAAGTCACTAACTTCAAAAGATATTTCTACTTCATACAAAGTGTCAACCCCCTTTTCAGCCACCTAGGGGTTTGAAAAATGCTGAAATTACTTTTTAGGTGTTTTGGTTGAGAATATATGTATATACTATTAATAATGGTAGACAATATTTATTACAAATTATAAAAAAAAAACATTATTAGTAATTACATTATTCATTCCTTATTATTAATTAAAATGTTAACATTATTTATTTTGGGATGTCCATTTTAGGACATAGGCATTCTCCATCTCATTCCATTTCAACCGGTTCTGTGCTGTGCGCGTCCATATCGAGCCAGCGACGACAGTAATGTCGTCCGCCCAGCGGCGGCGGGGCCGGCCGGGCGGCCGACGCTCACCTCGCGGGTGCCAATGTAGCATCCTCTCGCTCCACCTATTGACTGTATTGCGTGCCGTATGCCCAGCCCAGCGCCATTTAAGGCGACAGGCCATTATTGCTGTATTTGAAATTTTAGTTTTGCTACGGATGTACGTACACTTGACTCTGTCTTTGAGTTTCAGTCCCATCATATTCCTTTCAGCGGATCGTTGGAAAGTTTGTATTTTGTGGATGACGTCTTTAGTGATGGGCCATGATTGGCATCCGTAGAGCAATGTGGCAGTCACAACTGAGCACGGCCTTTTATTTGAGGTTTATGTTCATCATGTGTTTGACAGACCAGTATGCATTCCAGGCTTTATTGATTCGTCTCTCTACCTCCTCCACACAATGACTCTCAAATGAAATATTCTGGCCCAAATATACATATTGAGAATATATATACCAAGCCTAAAGTAGCTCACTTTAAAAAAAAATAATCCCTTAACAGTTCAACTTTTAATTCAAGAAATATTTTGACCCCCATTATACACTTTAAGACGTGGAATTTTTGAAAACGCTAAAACCACTTTTTTTTAAATTCTAATAGATAGTATCTGTACAAACTTTCAAGTTACGAACTTCAAAACATATTTCTACTCCATACAAACTGTAAACCCCATTTTCAGCCCCCTAAAGGCGGAATTTTGAAAAACACTGAAATTACTTTTTTGGTTTCTTGATTGAGAGTACACTTACAAAGTCTAAAGCAACTCACTTTAAATAAAAACAATTTCTTAACAATTCAACTTTTAGTTCAAGAAATACTTTTGACCCTCCATTAAATTAAAAATTACTTTTACATTTGGTTCTTGACTTTCAATGAAACACCTTAATATTGAATTTCAATCGAATAACTTCAAAAACGTAAAGTTTCATACTAACTTTGCATTCCCGTTTTACCTCCATACCTTAAGGGATGATTTTTGAGAAAAATATTTTACTCGGGTTTCATGCCTTTCAATAAAGAACCTTCATGCTGAATTTCATTCGAATAACTTCTAAACGGCAAAGTTTCATACTAACTTTGCGCCCCCGTTTAACCCCCTAAGGGATGAATTTTGAAAAAAATATTTTGCCTATGTTTCATGCCTTTCAGTAAAGAACCTTCATGCTGAATTTCATTCGAATAACTTCAAAAACGGCAAAGTTTCATACTAAATTTGCACCCCCGTTTTACCCCCTTAGGGGATGAATTTCCAAAAATCCTTTCTTAGCGCTCCCCTACGTTATAAAAGGAACCCCTGTGCAAAATTTCAAGTTTCTAACCCTTATAGTTTAGGCCCTGCGTTGATATGTCAGTCAGTCAGTCAGCTTCTCCTTTTATATATATAGATTAAAGTTTTTTGGTTTGGTTTTTATTTATTTTAGGTTGCTAGTAGTAGATACACAATAATATAATGGATGGCATTTTCCAAAAATAAAATGGCCCTCCTTGTCTATGAAGATAAACTAACGAAAAAAGCGATTTTTTGTCTTTTATGAACACAATGAAAAAATGCTATTCAGGATCTTTGTTTTATTTTTTTCTAACATGTTGCTTTTCACCCGCAGTTTTTACACAGTCCAGATTATGTATATGTTTTTAATAGCGCATGCTATGTTGGTTTTAAATAATTTGTTATATCGCAAATTGGATGATATCTTTAATTCTGCACAATTGCGTATCCAGCAAAAAAAAAACATTGTAGTGCGTAAATGTAAGCTCCTGCATTACATTTACGGACTACAATGTTTTTTTTAAGTAAATGATAGTTTTAGTAACTTAACACTTCTTCGTCATTTATTCAACGCATGAAATGTCGTTGCTTATGTATTTGTATCGGACATTTTTGCCTTAATGCGCTGTATAACTAATATGAAAACTTCATTTCCTTTTTTAAAATCAATCCTAACTTTGAAGAAAATTAACAGTATTTTTTGAAAAATGTAATTTGTATTAGTATCAAGTAAAAATTGTTTGCTGTAATATTATTCGTAGTAACTACGCATTTTTTATCTGCTACTGACTGTGTGTTACTTTTTACTTGGAAACTAACTATCATGATTGACACAGCCGGTAGTTCAACTAGAGACTATTAGTAGGGTTAATACACATAGATTATACCGTTCTGTTCGATGTCGTAAGCCCAAGGCGGCCGGTGGATGTCAGTGAACCTTACTATTAAATGCGGCAAACGCCTGTCACAACCCTAACTAGAGCGTCAAGACTCTCTTCGTGGTATCAGTTGACTAAGTTTAATATGCAGTTGGCTCCAGAACTATATTACATTTTTCAATTATATTACATTTTTTCTGCTTATCTTTCTTAAAATGTATACTTAAAGAAAGATAAGCAGATGTAATATAACTATAGTCATTGGCGTAATTTAATACCTGCTAAAACTAATGGCAACAGAATGACGCAAGGACTATTAGCATCGTTAATGTCTTGCTCGCACGAATCTACCATTAACAACCGCACTTACTTGAAAACTAGTGCCTGTAGAAAAAACATGAACCCGGAAGGTGCATAGCTCATCCAGAAGGCTTTAGTCATGGCTCTGAGTAGCGAGGGCTTCCGTCCATGCTTATTTGCTAAAGCGATTTCTTCCAGCCATTTCCTGTTGACAAATAAGGTAGATTGAATAAGCTTACTCAAGAGTTTGACGGAAATGTCAATCCTGTGCATTCTGGACAAACCTTCATTGTTTTTGGATTATACTTCATATTGTATTATTTATGTTTATGGTATAAAAAATAAAACTATTTTATACCACTTATACAAGTTTTCAGTTAATCTAATATTACGCTATTACGGTAGTTCCTATGTAGATGCTTGCTGTGTCTGTTCAAATGCATGGAACTGAGGAATGTTTAGGCCAAGTTCTATGGAATCTATTTATTGTATAGTTAATAGTTTGATATGAACACTGAACTAGGTTTTATTTGAGCTTGACTTTTCTGATGTCACTATTATTTAGTACCACAATGTACAATAAGAAAACCTACGAATTCGAACTTAACTTAAACATATCAGAATTTAAAACGCAATAAGTGAACAATTGAACTTTTTAATTTCTTTATGCGTACTATGAAAAGTAGTTCTACACTATTCTATGCGCTTATGCAATCTTTGCATTAAATACAATATGTGAGAAGCTGGCGCACAAATCGAATTGTACTTATTTATGAAATTCTCACGACTTTGTTGGAGTGGTTCTCATCGACTTGATACCACGAGCTATTTATGGGACCTCATACATAAACCAAGGAGGGTACTAAAATTATGCTTACAATATGCGCGATAGTGCTCGCTCCACAGTACCTAGATACTCGTAGATATAAGCGAGGTAGTCCATGTAGGGAGAATTATTGCTTTTGAGCGGGAGCATATCAATATCACTTTGGTTGTGAAACCCGGTTCAGAAATACGATATGTGAATTGTTGATAATCCAAAATTAACACATAGTATTGAGCCCTTTGTGTCTTCTACCAAAATGATTGCGTACTGCGTGCTTTTTCCATAGAAGTATTCTTTTGTTACCCTTAAGTCGCGGAATGATCTCCATGCCAAGGTTGTGAAGAGACTACACGGACGTGCACGGATGCACGAAGTTCATCAAAGTTTTGTTCTGTGAAGAAGTTTTTATAGATTCTTAAACGCGCGAGTGTTTGAACCTGGTTTTGCATATACGGGCTACGATAACTACTGACGATCAGACAATTTGTTTGTGTTGAAGATTGAAGTTAGATAATGGTAGTCCTATAATTTTGAAAATTAAAATCAACCTCACACACGTGGCAAGGAGCGTGATCCCGGTAGACAAGAACGGTCGAAAGATAGGTAGGGTACTGTAATATGTAAAAACTCCACTGGGTATCAATGTACCTTACAGAAGATAACAAACAATATGGTTTACATATCTCCGCCTTATTAAGTCGGTTAAATACAGGTTATGTCCATGAGCCGCGAGTTCGCAGATCGCACAATACACAAACAAATTCTCGCAAACCTACTTACGAGGTACTACAAAATTGCGTTCAATAAACGATTAAAACATCTCAAGTTCTTGACCTTAACAGGTGTACATATATAAACAAGACTATGTAAATAAGAGTGTTGTATCTATGATATCATCATTTTTTACTTTTAAATTAGACACATCTTACGAATGCTTTAAAACACCGACGATACCTTACTGTACTTGAATACAAATCAAAGCAATAGCAGTATTAATGAAATCGTAATCACAGTAGAAAGATTTGAGCAGTAAGATAACTCCAAAGAAGCGTTCGAAGTGGATGCACTCAAACAGATGCGCTTACACGGTTTTATGAGAACCAATTATGGCTAGAGTATTCTTGCGATAACGCTTCGTTGTCAGCGCTAAGAGACAGCTATATATTGTAATAATTATGAAAAATGTTACAAGCTTAATAAATAGACCTATCACGAAAGGAAGCGCGGTTGACGTTCAGTTGTGCGTCGGCTGATGGACGTTGACTTTTCATAACACATTACTACTAGAGAGAACCGAGTGATTTTGTTCGCTTCTTTAACATTCATAGCTCTTTTCATGCATGCTTGCCGGTACGTAATATATTTATTTACTATAATATGTCGTTCATAATGGGTGCAACACATATTACTGTACGGGCTGCTCACTCGTACAGCTTTAGATGTGAGATTGATTAGAGTTCTGCTTTGATGGTAAAGATGTTTATTTAAATATTGATATAAATGATTATTATTGCTAATGTGGTGAGTTACACGTCTGCCGTGATGGAATACAAATCGTGAACTGATTTATGAAATTATAAAATAATAGAATAAACTAAATGTTGACGGCGCGGCAATTCGCTGATGAAGCAATATGTTCGCCTGTATCGTACAATTACTACTACTTACATACATTAACCCTGTAAAGTTCACCAACTTAAATTTATCATTTCATGTATTTACTCGTAAACAGTAAGACGACTCCAAAGAAACATTCTAAGCGACGTTTGCAGTCAAATCCGCATCGCAAGTCGTCGAAACAATCAAGTCGCGCGTTGCACTTGAAATAGTCTCGTCTCTATAACGGTTACTACTTATGAGTTCGAAAAGTGACAACCTCTGATAACATATGGCAATTATGGCAAAAAAAGTCGGTCTTTATATCTACAGCTTAACTGTCGCTCACACTATTTGAAAGAGACAAGCCTAGCGCTAGAACGTGAGAGTTGGGTGTCTAGAAAGGCCTAAATACACTAATTCAGGTACTGTGTTAATCTCTACATTGTCGATATTTTTTTTTTCTGGACTATAACCTGTCTATAAGGGTAATGAGTAAATGATACAATGTATCTCAAGCATTCTTTGTGCATCGTGTAAAAAGACATGCATCGTAAAACAAGTATCTACTGTTTATAAAACATGTCTTTGTATTGCATGACTGTAATTTTCTTTAGCAGGTGCAAAAAATATTTAACTTATAGTTCAATATGCCAAAAGCGTATATTTAATATGTCTACAAGAGGTAGGTATACTTTTTTCAAGGTCCATTACGTGAGTACCACTCTCTCACACTTTATGGGTACATATTTGCATGTACAGGTAAGATCAGATCACGCTTAATGAAAGTGCGATTGTAACACTTATAAAGTAAGGAATAAGATCGGTACAAAGGACAAAGTGTTGAGCTTCACATGCAGTTCGATGTGCTTACGTACTAAAATACCTACACACAGAAATGAACATTGTGGTCAGTTATTTTTGTTATAAGTTGTAAGTAATATGTTGCATAGTAAACATATATATATAGCTTCCACATCAACCCTTACTTATCCCACTGTAGGGATACGGGTCTCCCTTCAACCGAAGGGGTTTAGAGCATAATGAATGAATGAATGTCTTTATTTACTGAATATGGGTATATAAATGATGTTTTTACAATACAATATTGAAATCTCTACATATTCTGCCGAATGTATATCAGCGTGTAAATGATTAAATACAGAGACGATTTTTGTTAACTAACATACTCCACCGCGCTGCTCAAATGCGGATTGGTGGAAGCCAGTGTTTTCAAGCCGCCAGAGGGCCATTGACTTAGGTTAACGACTGTCATCTATCAACAACAGCCGGGATCGACGGCTTAACGTGCCCTACGAAGCACGAAGAAATTCGAGATAGATAAACCCATCCATATACAGGCTGCGGTCGACGTTGCTTAACCTGCGTGTTCGATTTGAATGACATGCGCAACGACGCTATCGCGCTCTCCATATATAGCTTGCCTGTAGTTAATCAGTTATCGTAGCCTAGGACCCCTTGCAATACAAGCAGTAGGTATAGCCCTGTTGCGAACTCATCAACTATATTTTTGTATACCACGTCAGGAGACATGCAAGCATACGGTCCACCTAATGTAAAGTGATTATCGTAGTCTATGAACGCTTGCAATAGATGAAGGTAGAGGTTTAATAGAGGTAGGGCGCATAAAAGCAGCCCGTCTGGATAAGTACCTCCACCTCGCAGAAAACCGCAGCCAAATAACAACTCCCTGAGTTGTTGTGTTCCTGCGTGGAGTGAGGTCACCAGTAAGCTCCTAAGGCATAGAACGGTACGGTACGGTAACCGCTACGGTAACCGCTTTACATCAAGTGGGCCGTAATGCTTGTATGCCTTCCGACGTTGTATAAAAAAATAAAGTATAGTTCGCGCGTTGTCACTCTTGCTGCTAACACAGAAACTTCTTAGAGGTTTGCTGGTACTGTTTTTTTTTGCTCAGTTACGGGAGCGCTACAACCCTCCACGTACAAAACAGCTTTTTGAGATTTGTATGATATGGAGATACTTACCCAGTCGCTTTTATAGGCGCTACTTTCCTTACATTAGATTACAAGTCACAAAAATAATGAAATAATTGGTTCGAGTTAGTAGTATGGAATATTTTTATAGAAAGGTTGCTATTAAAGCAGAAGCTAAAATATTTTTTTACGCCTGTCTGTTTGTCTATCACCACTGAACGTTATACAGCACACTGAACATTCCGAACGGGATAATGAAATAAACATACTCGTTAATTCCGGATTAACAATTTAGACTACTTTTTACCGATTAAAAAGAAGGAGATTCGCAGTACGACTGTAGATTTTTTTACGAAATATGGGTAAAATATATGGCCTTCTTCCAGCGCCAAAAAAGCGGCGTTATCGTCCGCATTGAGAAAGACAGTACGTTTAACGCGATATGTTCACCAATGGGGAACCGATTTAAAATGAATACTCTTATTTTAGTGTAAAATATTATATGTCGATTGCTTCTATATAAGTTTGGCATAGTTACCTCTTCAATCGTTATAATTAATATATCGTAAACATTTACTATGATTCGTAGTAATATTGGCACAAGTAAATAAATAATCAGAGATAAATATCTATTATACGATACGAGCATATAACAAAAAATTAAACCATGCTAATGCTTAGCAGGTTTTGATGTCACGAGACGACGCGCCTCTTGAGGTTTTTTGTCAATGAGTTTATCTCGTTTTATTTCTGAGTAGATCTATAGTTTATTAACACTTCGTCAAGTACTGTTCTAAAAATAGAAAAGAAGCTGTGTCAGTTTCATGCACCTATAAATACAATTTAAGCGGTTGTGTGTAACCAAAACTAAATGATGCTAATCACAGAACCTTACATAAGAATTATTTCCTCATCGCTACTACTAGCCACACAATATATTTAATGATTGTCGACCGATTTTCTTAATCTATTTTTTGATGTGAAACATCTATTTGTGAGCCTTGGCAGTAAAGTCGAACCGTATACCGTGACGGTAAATGGCATGACGCTCTCTCATGCTGTCATGTCCTCTCTACGCCGCCACTCTCGACTCCCTTGCTTGTGTGCGTGCGCATACTAGACACTCCGTTGCTTCTCAGCAAAATTTGAATATTTACTAAGATGTTTCACATCCGCCGGGCGTATTTTGTGTAGCTATTTTTATCATTTCGAGCTTTAAGTGTTATTAATTAATTAAGTTTTGAGAACAGAGAAAAAAGTTCGAAACATACAAATTTATAAATGTTGTGTGGGCTGAATACTAGTCTCTTAAAATGAATGAAACGAATTTAGCTCTTATTTTTTTACTTTTCACGATAATTTGTTGCATTGAACGAAACGTAATACAATTTGATTTAAAGACAAGGTTTATATTTGATTTTGCTATTTTTTATGGGATCTGGAAAATGTATACAAAGGACTTCTCACGCGAGTGAAGTTGCGACTAAAGAAGTGTTAATAGCAATGTGTTTGAGATATGCGCCTGTTTCAGTTAATTCTAATGTTATATAATTCTAATATAATATTAGCCTAAATTCGACTGCTAATTATGTAAATGTAGCCATATTAATTTATGGACGAGTGAGCAAGCGTAATTCCACCGCGCGGTCTACCCAGTGCGACCTTTAAATAAAAACTTACTGCGAGAGCGAAGCGAGCTCCCGCTACAACCTTGTTAGTTTCTATAAGAACATCCAAGATCAGCTTACTTACTTCGTTAGTTTAAAACTTACTGCGAGAGCGAAGCGAGCTCCCGCTACAACCTTGTTAGGATCTATAAGAACATCCAAGATCAGCTTACTTACTTCGATAGTTTAAAATTTACTGCGAGAGCGAAGCGAGCTCCCGCTACAACCTTGTTAGGTTCTATAAGAACATCCAAGATCAGCTTACTTACTTCGATAGTTTAAAATTTACTGCGAGAGCACAGCGAGCTCCCGCTATAACCTTGCTAGGTTCTATAAGAATATCCAAGATCAGCTTACTCACTTCGTTCGTTTAGATTTACTATTTCTTATGTTATTCAAATTTTTTAGCTAAAGGCTTGCAGTTAATATTAAGTGTAATTATTTTATGGGAAGTTTATAAATAAAACTAATATAAACAGATAAAATTACTTCTTCCTGTGAACTAATACGTGACTAAGGAAGTTGGTCATTAAACTAATAATGGTATTAATATTTTCATACGAAATCGAGGATTACGTTGACGATGTAGTATTGGAACACGTGTATGAGATTATGTAATCGTATCTTGAAAGCGTTTTTAGTAGAGATGGACAAGTGAGTGCAGAGAACAGCGTGAATTAGGGTTCCTGGTTTCTTGACCTTTTTTATTTCTCGAGAAGGAAGAAGAAGGAAAGAGGAAGAATTCTCGACCAGGATTTTTCGAGTATCTCAAGTATTTCGAGAAATTATGATATTTTTAATAAAACACCATGTTACTTTCAAATATTTGCTTTAGTACAAATTAGACTGATAGATAGTAAATTTTAATAACCAAACATTGCATTCATTAATTAACAAACCAACATTAAACAAGGGCCGGTCTACGTTGATGAGCTCGGTGGCGCAGTCGTGAATGGCGCGACTTTGACACCATCGCTCGTGAATACGATTCCCACACAGGTCAAACATGTGTGTGCATGTACATGTCTGTTTGTCTTGGTCTAGATGTTTTTAAGAGAGGTAGGGCGCATTAAAGCAGCTCGTCTGGGGAAATACCTCCACCTCACAGAATACCGCATGTGAGAGAGGGCGCCAGTAAGCTACTAAGGAGTTGCTGTGTTAGCAGCAGAGGAGGCATCGCGCGAGTGATACTTAATATATAACAAGTGTTCATAGGCTACGGTAACAGTTTTACATCAGGTGGACCGTATGCTTGTATACCTTCCGACGTTGTATAAAACACTCAAATTCAGAAGGGCTATGCTTCGGGTTACGCATTATCTGTCTATAATTCGTAATAAAATAGACAGTCCCGCAATATTAGAGAAGGTCACCATTTTGGTCCCTAAGAATATACCGTGGGACTCTGAGGGACAAGTAGCACCGCGCCGCAAACCGCGTCTGCTCGCGCAACCCGCTGCGCGTACTGAACGCGGTAGGCACGCGCCCACACATCGGACACTCCGTACGATCGGGGACATACTTGCTCAGCACCACGAAATTGACTTATTTACAGATGGATTAGGACATTTATATAAAAAATTTAGGGAATTTTTATATGACATGTGAGCTTAACACTGCAACCGTAATTTATTTTATAATTTTATGTTTTTCTCAAACCTTATACTATTTTGAAATGATATTTTAATATTTTAGCTTAGCATAATAAATAGTTATAAGTAGACAATTATCTTGTAAGCGTTTTGGGTAGCACAGCACCTGTTAGCTTGTAAGGCAAGTATGTATTAAATAAATAAATAAATAAAAATTTGTATGAAGAGTAACGAGTAGGGTAGTACTCAACTTTTTAGTAATTATTTTGTCCCTACCAGTTCCCAAATGTACAACAGTCTTTAATTAAATAAAAAATAAATAGTAGTAGTACACAGTGATGTGATACTCTACACTCGTCATGTGGGTGTTATATGCGTGTTTGTTTTAGTTATCTAACGCTCGGCATTTATTTCTCGAGTTATCGAGGCGTTCAGTTTTTTTTCCGGTCCCGTCTCGTCTCGTCTAAGACATAACTAAAGACAAATTTCTCGAGAATTCTCGCACAGAGAGTTCTTAACCGTAGCCTAATAACAACTCCCTAGCTAGCTATGGTTGTTGTGTTCCTGCGTGTGAGTGAGGTTACCAGTAAGCTCCTAAGGAGTTGCTGTGTAAGTGGAGGCATCGCGCGACTAAACTTAATGTGTTACAAGCATTAATAGGCTACGGTAACTGCAACGGTGGGCCGTATGCTTGTATGCCTCCCGACGTTTTTAAAAAAAGGTATGTATTGTCAACAAAACGTTTTTATAAAATTCATTATAACAGTAAGATTATCTTGTTATGAGCAATAGATACTATTATATTTATGCGTAAATAACCCCTTGTTTAAATAGTTGCTTATTGAATATTGTCTTGAAACGGTGGAAGTGATGTTAATGTGGAAATTGAATCGAGAATTATTCATCGTCTCTTGCAGATTGGATTGGTAGTAACAACACTACATTACGGACAGCTTATAGTTGTTAAAGATTTTAAAGGGAAGTAATGGCCCAGATTAGATTTGGCGGCATTTTTTTTACTAAAGAAGGGTACCTGTCTAGGCTGGCTCTCAGAAATATTTGATGTTCATGTATAGTATATCTTAGTTTCCCCATGGGGAGCTGTGGTGGCCCCGCGGTATAATCGCATGCCTAACAAGCGTGAGGTTGCGCGTTCTAACCCCGGCGGGGGCCTACTCGGTTTTTGCGAGTAGGTACCTACAATTTACTTGCGTTCGGCTACCACTTGCTCGCGGTGAGAGACAGCACCGTGAGCAAACTTACACGTGCAGATCTTTTGGATGTGTAATCATGATTAATTGTCTTGTCTGGTTCCACTTTAAGGGTTACGGAGGTCAGATGGCAGTCGCTCCAATGTTATAACTGTAGGCCGATTCTACTAAAAAACTGCAACTGCACTGCAATACGGCATGTGTCAAAATGCATATATTTTGACGTTTCGTTCAGCGATCTGACAGCAGCGACGTTTAACGAAACGTCAAAATGTACGCATTTTGACACACGCCGTATTGCAGTGCAGTATTGCAGTGCAACTGCACTGCGGTGCAGTGCAGATCAGCAGAGATTATTCTTATCTTCCTACTTTGGAGTTCCTCTTTGTCTTCTTATCTGGGCAATAGGATACAGAAGGTCGATGTTAATGGTAAAAGATCTTCGGGGTCCCCTGTAGTTATGGGAGTCCCCACAGGGGTCAATTCTAGGTCCATTCTTATTTTTAGTATATATAAATGACTTACCTTATTATGTAAGGGATAAACATGAGATTGTATTGTTTGCGGATGATACCTCTTTGACATTTAAAATTAATAGACGGGTAGGTAATTATGATGAAGTTAACGATGCTCTCTCTAAAGTTATTCATTGGTTTAGTGTTAATAATCTGCTTTCAAATGATAAAAAGACTAAAGTAATTAAGTTCTCAACACCTAATGTAAGACAGGTGGCTACCAATGTACATGTTAATGGAACTAATTTAGCCCCTGTGGAGACAACTGTGTTCTTGGCTATAACAATTGACTCTAGACTACAATGGGGCCCACAAATTGAAAAATTATCAGGAAAACTAAGTTCTGCAGCCTATGCAGTGAAAACTATTAGACGGCTCACTGATGTTGATACGGCTAGAATAGTTTATTTCAGTTACTTTCATAGTATTATGTCATATGGAATTCTTCTGTGGGATAACTCCGCGGACATTAACACCATCTTTTTATTGCAAAAGAGAGCCATAAGAGCTATCTACAAACTTGATCCCCGGGAGAGCCTTAGAGAAAAATTCAAAGAAATAATTATTTTAACAGTCGCATCGCAATATATCTATGAAAATCTTTTATATGTCTATAAAGCATAGACTCATTTTGTAAAAAGAGTGATACTCATAGCATAAACACTAGATATAATCATAATCTTGTGTTACACGGCTTGCACGTCTCCACAAAATAAGTAATTCTTTTATGGGGCAATGTATACTGTTCTATAACAAACTTCCCAGCAATATAAGAGAATTGTCAATAAACAAATTTAAAACTACTATTAAAGCCAAATTGTGTAGCAGGGAATATTATAAAGTATCTGACTATATTAATGATAAAAATGCCTGGGAGTGAGTCGATCCTATTATAATGTAATTAATAATAATAATGTAAATTTGTTTGGATACCAAAAGAGGGATGCCTGAGTTTTTTGGCAGTATTTTTATCAGTGCTCACCTACTGCACGGTAGGGAAAAAAATTGTGACGATTCCAAACAAATGTAGCCACTTTTACGGAATAAAAAGATTTTGACTTGACTTGACTTTGAATTGACTTGACTTGACTTGAAAGTAACTTAAATCATGCCATAACTCTCTTGTATAGTAACGCGTTAAGAAAATTATGGCGATATAATAACCTACGTAGAAAACATTAACGCCGCTAAAGAAGTTTTCACTTCAAAAAAATGATTATCATATGTCAACTTGGAATCATTTCCAGACGTCTTTGTCACTTAGATATTTTTTACTACGTCGGGAGAGATACAAGCATATGGCCCGCCTAATGGAAAGCTGGGAACCCTCCAGAAAGTTGTTATTTGGCTGCGGTTTTCTGTGAGGTGGAGGTACTTCCCCAGACGGGCAGCTTTGATGTGCCCTACCTCTCTTAAAACACCCAGACCAAGACAAACATACATGTTCATGCACACAAATGTTTGTCTTGTGTGGAATTGAACCCACGAATGTTGGTGTCAAAGTCGCGTCATTGACGGCTGCGGCACCGAACTTAGTAAGCCGTAGAGCCGTTTTTATAGACTACGATAACTGCTTATCATCAGGCTGACCTTACACTTGTGTCCTCTTTTACTGGTAAAACATAGATCATACAACCTAAACAATGGGGAAATAAAAGTTTTTTCAATCGAACATATATTTACGCTTATTTTTTAAGGGATTATGAAATAGAAGCGAGTGTTTAACATTATAGAAATGTAGCATATTTTAAACATAAAAAAACCCTTTTTAAAAACATTTAAAAAGGTTTTAAAGTCATTTTTGCCACAACAATTACGAGTCTACTTTGAAGCTCGAGCTTTTCATAACTCATATATCGCACTCATTGAACTTTATCATTGGAATCTCAGAATATGCCGTTGACACAATGAGCAGATTTTTAAAATGGACGTACATTGATTTCACATAGTCCCGATTAGACTTTCTAGTTAGTCTGTAGGAGTATTTACTTTGCCTCGAAACACTGTTATTGATACGGAATCGAAAAGTTATCTGTCAACATGTATGGAATCTGAGTGAAAACGTTTCGGATAAGGCTTTCCGAGGCAATTTGAATACTCCCAAAATTTGCCAATGGGAAATACGCCTATAACGGGTATAATGCCACCGCATTTACTTTATATTTTGATTAAAGTAATAGCTCAGGTCACTTGTATAAATACGACGTGTACAATGTGTGTGTTAAACACGCGTATTATTCAATGTCATTCGACACTTAATGTGAACGATAACGAAACAAAACTCCACAGCAGGTGTACGGTAGTCATTTGTCAGTAATTTAAACAGTCACAATAATTATTCTTGTATAGTAACAACAGAATTTCAAGCGATAAATATATGATTTAAAAAAATGTATTTCAGAAATATATTTTTTTAAATCATATATTTATAGTAGTAATGAATAGAAGAAAAACATTTTTTTGTAAAGAAACATCTCACGAAATGTGAGTTGCCAACGTTCAGCTGATCGTCAGTGTTTTACTGGCTATGGACCTTTTCATGAGACGTTTATTCATTAAAATATGTTGCTTTTCGTAATGAGTAAATTTCTACATTTCTCCTACAAAGTTCATCGGATTAATTTTGTAGATGCTGTATAAAAATAGCAGTAATCAATAAAATTATTAAGCTAAGCCATCGAAATGGAGCGACCACGAATGAGCTACACGAGGTGATTTATTCGTGGAGGTGTAGGTGGTTTGGATTCATTAATAAAACAAAAATCATGATTCCATCGAAATACTCTAATAAGTACCTGACAACTAAGGAACCTAAACAACCGTTCTGTTGACTCTAGGTATTAGCTGCAGTGTGTTTGCACTATTCACACGGTCAAGTTGTAAGTTGAGGTTTTATGCTGTGTGTTCTTTTCTTATAGCCATTGCTTGGTGTCCTTCTTTCTCTCTCCCTAACATGCAAATACAATTTGTTACCACTTGCAAACCATGACGTTATCCATGACACCTAGCTGAGTAGAATTATCTCGCCATTATTATTTGGTATTATTTATAATATATATATTATATATATATGTCAAAATTTTGTGATAACATTAAGACCACGATACATTTTTATTATTACTTTCTTTCTTATGGCAGAGAGCATTAGGGACATACTAGAGCTACTAGAGACTCTAGCCTATCAGAGAGTAAATATGATAAAAGTACCAATAAAGTGTCAACCTTTTCAACCTTCACCTTTGGAGCTCTACCTAATATTCATAACATTATACCTAAATATCGCAGTATACCGTGGAAATTTTCGATATTGTTTCCTTAGCGGATTCTTCTGATCTATAATCTGAAATTTGATTTTTATTCCTAGACCTAGCGAATTGGCCTATGTTATGACATGTCAGTCAGTCAGTAAGTACCTTGACGTATAGACACAATGTCGGCGTGTCATTTCGAACAGTACATGCCCTCTAAACCGACGATAATTTGTAGTCTAAGGGGTTCAGATGTGGGCTAGACGAGGGCGAGTCTTCAGATCTTATAAAGTCCGGAACGTTGGTTTCGAGCCAGGCTTGGGTAGTTCGTGCCTTGTAACCAAGTGCAGAGTCCCACTGGAAAGTCCACGGTACATTTATAAAAAGTGTATTGCTTAAAGGTCACAAAATCAACACGATCCAAGACAGTCTCTTGAAACTTTGGCTGAAGTCTTCACTTATTTTCACAAAAAAGAAGCTTTGTGACTCCTTGACAAGACACCAAACCATTACAGAGGCTCCTGCCTCTGTAATGGTTTGGTGACTACGTTACCTTTCCGACAACTTGGGCGGCTTCTTTAGGACTATGTGAGTTCACTTTGTCATTTTGCTTGTTGTAGTGCTCTTCAAACATGAAATTTTTTTCATCAGTTAAGAGGATATTTCTGTGCCTTTCACCAGCGTATCAGGACAGAAGGCGTTTTGATAGATCGATTCTGTTCAACTGTAGGGATTGATTTAAGGCATTTCCTGTACACCGACGATAAGCGTCGAGCTTCAGGTCTTGTTATATTATACGTGTCAGAGTCCTCGTGGGAATCTTAATTTCTCGCGATAAGATTTTTTGTAATATCGTTTCGGCGAATTCTGGCTTTAACAGCATTAACAGCCTTTGTAGTTCTAACAACACATGGCCGCCCCGAAGTTTTATGGTTTTCAACAGAGGAAGTGTTGGTGTATCTGTCGTATATCTGTGATATACGAGCATACGGCTGATACCAGGCTTGTGAAGTAAAACGGCGGGAAATCGAAAAATAATGTTAACTTAATAATCGCGTTCAAAATACATTAAAGAGTTGAAAAAAAGAAAAGTTCCTGTGGAACGGTATTTATAGCCAGACTAATTACAGATAGCTAGATAAATTAAACTAGCAAAATTATAGTTTTATCCATAAAGTGCGAATGCTTCCGGCGCCCTCATAAGTTCATAGCATCATACAATGCCTGCAGTTGGTATATAGCAAAAGAAAAACACAGGTGGTTTTATTATATATGGATTGAACGTCATTCAACCTGTATATTTACCTTTGTAAAACAATTAAACTGTAGAGAGTTTACTGCCTTCCTTTTTAGGTAGCGATAACTAAAGAATTCTGTCTGTTATCAAGCAAACGAAGTGTAATTATCATATTAATTAGTTGAATCCGCAAGCTTAGTCACTGTATATAAAACAGCGGTAGTATTTAAATATGCAAAACCTGATAGCGGTGATTTATAGAGATAAACAACAGGATCATATAATATCGATGTAGTGCTGTATACTCATGTCATGTGCAACTTGATATATTGATACTTTGTGTTGAATGTTGAATAAAATAATATTAATTAATTAAAATTTAATATTGTTATACGGAAGATTTGACGGCGAAGAATCATTTGGAAGGTGTTTGCTAGATTGCAAGGGGTGATGGTTTAATATCGATAACAGCTGGTTTAGTTATTTTTTTAAACGCCATTGGGAAGTTACTACAGGGCGGAGCTGATAAAAAAACTTACGTATATATTATAAATAGCAATAATACTATATATATAAAGAATTCGTGAAAATTATCACTAAACAGAGAGAACCGAGCGCCATAAGACGAGGTTCTTACATACCTCGCTCGCTTCTTTTGGTTCATCAAGTACAGATATTATACATTCTTATTTGACAATATCATACATTTAATGTCAATGTGCAAATAACATTTTATTCGGTTACAAATTAAAAAGACAAAGCGCGCTTGTGAATTTTCTCCAATAGCTCTTTTCATGCACGCTCGCTTTTATCAAAGATAGATATTATTATAATCTATATAAAAACCCCGAGAGCAGATGAATTGTGTGAAATTAACAGGAAATACAGGACATTCTATTTATTCTTATGACAGTAAAACACCTGTTCGTCTTTTACTGCAATCGTCCTATTTCAGTAAGTTACAATATTTTCACTCCCGCTTTCAGTCATCACTCAATCATTATTGCACATTCGTAATATGCAATACCAAATTGAAAATATAATTTACAGATATATTGGTCAAACTGTATACACAATATCAATTCTGTACGGAACGACGTCAATATAGGATGAATTCAGCTAGTGAAGGAGTCTCGAATATTTTTTTTTTATACTTGATTGTATTTCGGCATGACTTTAAGAGTAGGTGACTGTTCGTTATGAAACTATTAAATTGGATAAGGATGAAGGAAGGATACTATTAATCAAAGCACGGCTTTGATTGAGAAATTTGAGCAAAAAGCGGTTATTGTGACTTAATGTGTAAATTATAGTTGTTGCAGAGTACCCTAAATAATTATTACGTGCAATTTTCGTTCGTCGCTAGTTCTTTGAAAATACTGTATACTTAGACTATGTTACTCCGCTAATAAGCTTTCTATAGGCGAAAGAATATTTAAAATCGGTTAATTATTTCTTTATTTTATCCATTGCAGAAAAGATTTGTTTTTTGTATGTTTGTTATACAAAAAACAAATATTTTCTTTACAATATGAGTTTGGATAATATTTTACGAGCAACCGTGATGTGGATATGAAAAGAGACGTTTCACATTTCTGATTATAATCACACGACACACACAGCGGTCAAATTGTAAAGATATTGTAGAATGAATAATTCGTGTAATGCTTTTCGAGAGTGTGTTTCGCTAATTCAAAATGAAACAATAAAATTTAATAATTTGGACTATAAAGGTGTAGACAGCAGGTATGCTCTTCGAAGCTTTCCTTTGCGGAGAATGCACAGACACATTTTGGTGGTACTAGGTGCATTTAGCACGGGACTACGAGATTATCTCAGTGGAATACGAAATTACAATTAATATTCTCTGTAATAATCCGGCAGTTGAGTGGTAGGTATTTGGTTAAATAAAAAGCATTAATAATATTTAAGACAGTCATCGCCGCCGTGTGTTTCGCCTTGTCCTTATTTTAGTCTGTGTTGTGTTATTTACACAATCTATCTAATTATTGGTTATTATTACTCGATGTCGTGAGATATCCTTCATGCTTCTGACGTTGTTGCTTAGTCACTTGACCTCATCGCAAATGTAATACGTTTTAAGCTTACCTCGACACCAAAGTACTTATTAATTTTATAAAATCTGTTAAATCATTTAAATCTACATTTTCATAGCACGTCAGATGGCATGGCAAGCGTATCTTAAGCCCGGTTTTCTGTAAGAAGAATGTTTATTGTAACTCTTAGTTTCGATTGGTTAGATTAGAATAGTATACCGTGGTAACAGCTTGACTCCGTTGAAATCACCATTACTTTGTGCTACCATGATGACGATTTTCCAGGAACTTGAACTTCATATGCTTTAAACACACATATTCTCGTTCGGCATAATTGTAGGAATAGAACCCACGATCGTTGGTGTCAAATAGCGTTAACCACTGCGCCACCGAGTACGTCGTATTGTATTATTAGAATGAAATTGTATTAAATATCTTAGTAAAGAGACATAATTAAGAATCATCATCGTTTTCAGCCTATACGTATCCACTGCTGGATATAGGTCCAAATTATAATTTACAATGCTCTTTATAATTCTGATCTGTTCCCCAAGTTTTACATCTACAGATTCTCAGATCACAGGCAATCACCGGCAAAGGTCGCCAGTCCATGCAGAAGCGACAACGTGGATTGCCTTGGCGATACATCGGAACATTTTTTTATTGCACACTCTCTTTGTTGACGTTTACGTGTTAATTTTTTATTATCACAGATACAATCTTAAAATATTAAATGCCACGTTATTACCACTAGCTTTATCATTTATATATTTACAGCTGTTTTTATATTTTAATGATGTTTTCTAGAATGTCTGATAATTTTGTTGACAATGCTAATGTGGTCTGAGGATGATGATTAAGCAAATGCATGTTACGGGTAAAAACGAGTGTAAAGACGAATTTAAACTTGAGGTAAGTTTAAGTTGGAAATTGAATAGGATTGAAAAAATGGGTATGAAATGCAAAGAAAAACATACCTATATTTTATAAAAATAAACAACATTTACAACAAATAAACACAAGTCAGGCGAGTTCAAACTTCATGAGCTCTCTGTTGGTCATTGAGGTATCCCTTAGTTCACCTCTGATTTCTATCACCACACTAGCTCGATGTTGTTTTCATATTTCATATTTCGTGATGATATTTAGACGATTAGTGTAGTAGAGCATGTAGTGCCCACACTCTTACATCAAAGGTTACTGAGGCCATAATACATATGTCTAAAAAAAGCTACTATGGCCTGGGTGCGTCATTCCGATTCCTCCTTTGCTAGCTTGCTTGCACGCTTGACTGTAACTTAATTTCATTACATTTATATTTGTAGCAGTTAGTATAGACTCATAAATTAGTTAAAATAATAATAATAAAAAACAACGGGTAGCACTCCGGGAGTGCCGCCAGAAGTGAAAACTTGAACATTAACGTTGTGCATTTTTGAATATTTTGGAATGCTTGCTTTATTTATCAGTATAAAAGTACTATCATGTGGTAAAATACAATATTCATTTATTGCGCTATCGTACACAAACATGACAATTCATATTACATTAAAAATTTAACACTTCAGAACTATTACAATTAATTTACATTCAAAAGTTTATCTCTCAGAAAAATCTACTTTCATCCATAATTTCAACGACTCACCATCATCATTACCAGGATCATTATCGCCAATCTCTAAAACTCAAACACACACGCACACTCGCGCAAGCGCCCTGTGCCGCCAAACCAAACAGCGATGTTGATAAACTACGTTGAACGAAACGCGTAAACGCCAAGAATTTTATGGCGCGTGCAATGTTTTGGTCGCGAGAAAATAATGCCCTATGAACGATCTAGCGCTTCATGTTTTAATTGTTTAATTAGAGGGAACTAATGTTTTAGCGCTGCAGCGAACTTAAGTTTTAATTCTTACCAAAATCTTACGGTCAGGGTCACGTGTCCTGACGGCCTGATGCGAGTTTAGCATTTTTTACTCATCCCAAAAAGTGCACAACGCCGCTAAAGAAGTTTTCACTTCAAAAATATACTTAAGCTTAGCCGGCTAAAGTTGGCCATAAGCGTTTCGCTCGTCCGACTACAAGTTGATTTCAGCATATTTATATTTTTAACAGTTTGATATAGACTGATAATGGCTAAAGCCAACTGAGCTTGAGTATATTTTCACTTCTAACTTTATTAGAACATGTTTCGATTGGCGAAAATGCTTCGCCGTGTCGAAGTATTTGTATTACAATCATTTATTTCACGGCATAATTTACACAAAGCATATATTATGGTAGTGATATCACATTCAGTTACATAATAATGTTAATAAAATTAAATAAATATTGCCGGACAAATTACACAGAGCCATCTAGCCCCAAAGTAGCGAAGCTTGTGTTATGGGTACTAGACAACTGATAAACATACGTAAATACATTTTTTTTTTTGTAAATACATACTTATTATACATAGAAAATACCTAGACCAAGACAAACAGACATGTTCATGCACACAAATGTTTGTACTGTGTGGGAATCGAACCCACGAGCGTTGGTGTCAAAGTAGCGTAACAACGCGTTTCACCACTGCGCCACCGAGCTCGTCAAAAATTATATCTGAACATACATATTTAGTAGCCTAACATACATTCGTGGTAGGTATTCGTTCTTTTGCTTGGCGTACGGGTTCTATGTTTTAACTTAATCTACATTGTAATGGATTAGTGAACAATGCCACTTAGAATCTGGTTTCACTCTCAATAAATTTTATTGACGATAAAGCCATAGAACCCTCAGGAACACCAGAAAATAAAATTCATTCTTCATTTCCATAATTTCAATAGCGTTTCATTATTGAAATTTTTACATTACGATATTTGACTTTATTTTCCGTTGCGTTAGTTTGTATTCCCTCAGAACATACTGTTCGCTATTGTTTATAGGTGTTCTCAGATAATAAAAACAAGGTTTTAAATCAACGCACGTTGACCTTACGTAGTTATTCCTTCCGCGTTTCCTGTTTATGTTATTTTATTACAATAAGTTTCCACTTTTTTGCGCCACTACTTGGCCGTTCAAATTAGAAACTAAGAAGCAAAACGCTTGGCGCAGATAAGTGCAATGTCATATTCTATGACGTTTGTACGTTTTCATAAAAGAAAATACATTTTACAATTTTGTCGCCTATTACTCCACCACATCAACCCTTACTCATCCCACTGCAGGGATACGAACTCCATTCAAACGAAGGTGTTTAGAGTATACTCCACCACGCTGCTGAAATGCCGATTGGCGGGGGACTATTACTCGTTAACCTGTAAAGCCTGCTTAGCCGTGATAGTTTTCCTTTTAAATTCACTATGTGGACTACTACCATGATTTTTTTTATATTTTTAAATACAACATTTTCGCTGGCATGGGGGTGTGGGACACTTGAGTCTAACAAAAATTTACACTTTTTTAATATAAATATTTCGCAAACGTATCACTATATCGAAAAATGATCTTCTTAAGCTTCGCTTAAGAAATACTTGTGGTTAAGAAACGGCACTGCTTGCCTACCATGGCTATGTTTACTCAGCTTTATGGTATGGACATATGAAATTTCTGTATAATTTACAATGGAATAGAAACTTTCCTAATATTTTCACAATGGAAGGGAGATGTTATTTTTACCATTGTAAAAATATAGGAAAACAAGTGAAACCGTCTTCATAGATCTCGACATAAATAAATCAACGATGGGTATAGGCGTTGACTTTAATAAAGTCAGTTTCCTTTTTCATTTAAAAACGGTTACGGCATTTTATTGTATTGGCCCAAAAGTTGAATTAATAATTTTGGTCACGATCCACTAATACATTTTTGCACTTAATTTTTTCAAGAACTGCTATAGTAAATGAGTTGATTGTTTGTTATCAGCAGGTGTAACGTATTCCTGGATATTTAGCTTAGATTAGTTGTTTTCTTGTGAGTGTCACCGTGTATAGTTTGGATGAAGTATCAGCACATCTTCTTTACCATCTTTTTCCTTTAAATATATATACCAAATGCCTAGGTAGTCAGAGAGAACCGAGCCCCACATGACTCGGTCTTTACACAGAACATTCACTTCCTTAACATTCATAGCTATTGTTATGTACGCACGCCAGTTTCAACGGCTTCAGATATCTGATAAAACACGATCAATTTGGTTATGGTAGGTGAGCCTTGGCCTTCTTCGGTGCCTATATGCTTCTTTCACGTTATGTATCTGTTTTATGATAATTTCTTCCTGCATTCGTTCTACATGTCTGAACCAACGTAGCATGGCTGTTCTTATTTTACCACCGACACCCTCTTTCAAACCAACTCTGTTTCTAACATTATCATTGCGAACGCGGTCTAAAAGCGCGACCACAAATTTTGGGCAACGTTCCCATTTCGACCGCATTTATCTTATTTTCATATTCTCTCTGCTATACCCAGTTTTCGGTCTCATAACTTAGCGTTGAATTTTATATTTAATAAATAAAATAGTAACGAAAAGCACACAAAGCAGTTAGGTCTGATGGCTCGTCTTCAATATTCTAACTACAAGTATAGGGTCAACGACAAATGCGCGACGTTCTATCGTAGAGAGAACAATTGCGTCATGATAATACACAATGTGATCGTGCAAATCACGCCTAACCTTGCATTCACGATTTACAAACCTATTGACATGATCATACCCCGTTACACAAGTAAATAATTGTATTCTCTACTTCCACATTATTTGTAAAACACTAATATGGAGTATAAAGTACGTCAGAGTGTCGAGGAAAACACATAAAAGAAAATAAGTATGTCAGAATGTCTGATCTAGCAATTTCTTATAAATTATTTATTAGTTACTCTACTGCTGTGCTAGTTGATTGGCTATGTTGAAAGGCTATTCAACTTGAAAACAAATTGATAAGGAATTACTTAAGCAACATAAAGTTTTTCAAAGTATTTTACTCCTTACATAAGACATGTTTTGCGTATTGCTTCATTTTATTACCTTTATGTAGGTACTTGCACAAATCGTATCATTTAACGTTAATTATAAATGATCGTATTTTAATTATATCACCAAGGTCGAAAACAAGCGTTGTCTTATGGTATACTGTTACCGTAGCGTATAGATATTTGTAACACCAAGGGCAGCTCGTGCGTTGTCGATCGCGTTAAAGCCCCTTCACGAATTTTTTGAAGAACCTTATGCTGTAGTTTGTGAAAAACTCGGCAAGGACTTCCTTTCAAAGATTAAAATTTCTCGGAGAAAAATCCTCAGGATCCGGTGCAGTTGTACAAGGAAGCTTTTGGTAATATATGAAGCACCTCCTCGGAAGACAACCCGTCGTAAAGTATAACAGTAGAACACACATAGAGAGATATAGTCTCTCTTTAAACATCTTATATTTGTTATACTTACCGACGGTAACTAGTGTTTGAATGAAACTCAAGACAAGTGATTTGATATGAGAAGATTAAACAATAAATTATTTTACATATGGTTCGCGCATTAGTTGCTCGCATCTGGCTGCGCCTTCGCTCGCTTTTTATGTTCTTTGTACTTCTCCGAGTTTCAGACTCTGTACCTACTTTTATTACGATCCATTCAGAAAATGTAACGATTATAAGTTACTTATACAGTTATATTTTAGAGTCGTTTATCATAAGACATTTGACAGTAAATTTTTTTTTTTGCTTCAAAATGAAAAAGATTAATCTCTTAAAAATGTACAAGTGTAGTTTTCATTTGCGACTTTGTTCGGATTTATGGATAGAGTCCTTGGCGGAAGAATTTAACACAAATTGTGTGCTTGCACCATCAGTTAGTTTTTTAACTATCATCAGGACTAGAGCCAGTCAGTACCCACCTACTACACTACACTTAGTAGATCGTCTTTGCCTTGACTGTTTTCTGTACGATACATGATTCGCTTCACCACGATATATCCTCATGCTGTGTAGATGTTAGACGTTAAAATAACGTACAACGACTTGTAGTGCGAAGCTTGCCTCAGAGATGACCGCAGCTGCAGCAGCCGAGGTAAAGATGACCTGGGCATCTATAACAGCTATGGTATGCATCTACTAACGATAGTGCCAGTGATGGCCGGTGCTAGTCGGCTTGAACTCACTGGGAGTGAAGTAAACAAAGTAGTTTAGATACAACAACAAGTTTGTGCAACACTCGCATTTCGACTGAGTTTATTGTACTTTCATGCTCTTTCTACTCTTTCTCTCTCGCTACCATACATTATGATTAGGATCAGCACTGTGTTGCGTCTTCTGGCTTAATGGTCTTGTTTCTTTTTATTACATTTGCTAGAAGTGACATTGATAAATCCTTTCTGATAAATCTGAAGTCAAGGTTGAATATTATTTCATTGTATTGGGAACAAAGGAAAAGATTATGCTGCTATTTGTCAGGATGTCTAGTAAATACTTTATTGGAACTGCGTATCTGATTAATAAAATGAATACCCATTTATGGTAAATAATAAGCGCATGCTAGAACCACATCAGCTGTTAGACACGAGTGCCGTATATAGAGATACACAGTCACCTGATGTCGATCACGACACACCTCGATACACATGAGGACCACCTCACGTGGAGGAAATCGTAAAACCCGTACATTTTTTTAACTCATGGTATAAACATATTAATGTACACGCGTGAATAACAAATTGTGTCAAGGTAAAAAATCAACATGTATTTTAGTAGACATCAATCATCATTATAGAAAAACATTCTAAAAGCAAAATTAAATAAAATTGCTTGTCCTGAAACGGACAGTTAAAAGCAGACTTTGAAAGGTACGATAGAAATAGGAGATGTACATTTTTCCACATAAGCGGGGCTACACTTGCAGGATAGTTATTATCTTTTTAATAAATCAATTTGTATATAATATATAACTAATAAATGTAAAAATAAGAACACCAGCCAAGAGCATGTCGGGTCATGCATATTGTAAGATTGCGTATTTGCTTCGCTTTGTTAAGATTTATAAAAACAAAACCACAGCGCGATGTAATTTGTGAACAGCGCTATCTAGTATAAAATATCGGAACTAAAATTATATATGAAATTCAAATGAACTATGAAAATCTATGAAATTGCCTATCGCGGGGTGTGGGGGTGGGGGGAATTTCATTACAAAAGACATTTTATAAGTTCATCGACTATTACTTGTTAACCTGTAAAGTCTGTTTAGCCGTAATAGTTTTCCTTTTAAAATCACAATATGGACTATTGCTTTAATGTGCCCTACCTCTCATAAAACAACACAGAACAAGACAAACAGACATGTTCATTCACACAAATGATTGTCTTCTGTGGGAATCGAACCCACGAGCGTCGGTGTAAAAGACGCGTCATTCACGACTGAGCCAGCGAGCTCGTGATATTTACACTTTTAATATAAATATTTCACAAACAGATCACTATATTGAAAAATGATCTTCCCACACCCTCCAAAAACCTATATAACGACTTCCGACACCATGGGATGGACGCGAATAAAAAAAAATCATCCGCAATTTATGTGTAGGGGAGGGGAGGGAGGGAAAAAAAAATTTAAGATTTGTTACTACCACTTTACTACTACCACTTTGTCAGCATAGTTAATATGCATATTTATGCCAAACTACTGCTTTCTAGCATCGGAACAGACAGACGTACATGGCGAAACTATAATGGTTCCTTGTTTACGATCCTAAAAATCGTATAATTTGACCTGAAAGAAGTAACTCATACCAACCAAACTGGGGCCCTCGACTTCATACGCGCGTGTCCCGATATCACACCCCCTTCGTCTTACTTTCTTTCCTTTTCATCCTCTTCCAAGTGTCGTGTCATGATGTTGAATAGCCTATAACCTTCATGAACCATTGGGCTATCAAATATAATATTTCAAATCCGAGTAGTTTCAGAGATTAGTGATTTTAAAGAAACAAACAAATACTTTCCCTTTTATTAGTATAGATAAAATCAATCGAACGTTACTCTTTTTAAAAATTCACAACAAAATCAGACAGAAGATCAAAAAAGTCATAAAACTTACTACAGTGAAGTCGTGACTTCATCAAATTCATCATGGCCTAACAGCTTGTTAATTAAAAAATCGGTTCATAATTGGCGAACGTAATAACAGTTTTGGAGTTTTGGTGAATGTAATAACAGCTTGCCATGTCGGCTGTGTGTCAGTGTAATTGAACACTCAATTTGAGCACCGGCGACCGCAACCTGTCTATGAATAGATTTAGTGCATGAAGGAAATATTAGTTTGTGGTTTAGTGCTTGAAGGGCACGTAAAGCCGTCAGTCCTGGCTGTTACATGACAGTCGTAAAGCTAACTTAAGAGAGGTAGGGTGCATCATAGCAGCCCGATTGGGGATGTACCTACTTGGAGGGTTGTTGCATTCCTGTGAGTCAGTGAGGTTATCAGTAAGCTCCGTAAGGAAGGGAAGGCAACGCGCGAGGTATCCCTACTTCTGTATTGCAAGCATAATTTTTGAAGTGAAAACTTCTTTAGCGGCGTTGTGCACTTTTTGGGATGAGTAAAAAATGCTAAACTCGCGTCAGGACACGTGACCCTGACCGTAAGATTTTGGTGAGAATTAGAACTTAAGTTCGCTATAGCGCTAAAACATTAGTTACCTCTAATTAAACAATTAAAACATGAAGCGCTAGATCGTTCATAGGGAATTATTTTCTCCTGACCAAAAAGTTGTAAGCGCCATGAAATTGTTGGCGTTTACGCGTTTCGTTCAACGTAGTTTATCAACATCGCTGTTTGGTTTACGCGGCGCAGGGCGCTTGAGCGAGTGTGCATGTGTGTTTGAGTTTTAGAGATTGTCGATGATGATGCTGGTAATGATGATGGTGAAAGAGTCGTTGAAATTATGGATAAAAGTAGATTTTTCTGAGAGATAAACTTTTTAATGTAAAATGATTGTAATAGTTCAGAAGTGTTAAATTTTTAATGTACGAGTAATATAAATTGTCATGTTTGTATACGATAGCGCAATAAATGACTATTGTATTTTACCACATATATGATAAAGCAATTCGTGCGAAATTATTCCCTAACCATTCCAAAATATTCAAAAATGCACAACGTTAATGCTCAAGTTTTCACTTCTGCCGGCACTCCCGGAGTGCAACCCATTTTTAGGGTTCCGTACCCAAAGGGTAAAACGGAACTCTATTACTGAGACTCCGCTGTCCGTCCGTCCGTCCGTCTGTCACCAAGCTGTATCTCATGAACCGTGATAGTTAGACAGTTGAAATTTTCACAGATGATGTATTTCTACCGCTATAACAAAAAATCTTAAAAAATAGAATAAAGTAAATATTTAAGGGGGCTCCCATACAACAAACGTGATTTTTTTTTCGCTGTTTTTACAGATAATGGTACGGAACCCTTCGTGCGCGAGTCCGACTCACACTTGGCCGATTTTTATTTTTTTTAAAGGCATACAAGCATACGACCCACCTTATATAAAGCGGTTACCGCAGCCTATGAACACTTGTAATACATTAAGTATCACTCGCGCGATGCCTTCTCTGCTGCTAACACAGCAACTCCTTAGGAGCTTGCTGGTGACCTCACTCACACTCGGGAACACAACAACACTCTAGGTAGTTGTTATTTGGCTGCGGTTTTCTGTAAGGTGGAGTCTTCCCCAGACTGCCAGGCTGCTTTGATGCGCCCTACATCTCTTAAATACGTAAGCTATGGTAACAATTTGTAATTTATATATTTATTTATGGTAACTTGTATATTTTCTGACTTTGAATAAAAGAATAATGAGAGAGACTCAGTCTACAACTCCTATTTGTAATCAAATTGACTTTAATGTATAAATTGGAATTTTCTTCCTAGCGTTATTCCGCTTTCAAATTAGGATTGACGGGGTCCTCTACCTAAGCCTAAGGATTTGGCGAAGATACTGACTTTGGCGGGGAGTGATCAGACTTTGACAACCTAGAGGGGAGACCAGACCATTCTTAGGTTAGGTCCCACGTCTTTCGAAATATAATTTCTTGGACGTACGGGTTTCCTCACGATGTTTTCTTTCACCGCCGAGCAAGTGATAATTACAAATGTGTGTACAAATCCTAAAACGCGAATTTAGTGGTGCATATCTAAAACTAGGATTCGAACCGGGAGCAGTTGATTCATAAGTTGGTTCTTTATTACTACACTATTATTACTTATACACATAAACATGTAGTATAAAGTATATTCGATTATGGAGCGCTGTTCTTAATATCCATGCTAAAATTATTAATGTTTTTTTATTTTATACCACTAGGGTGGCAATCAAGCATACGGCCTGAAGTTAAACAGTCACCGTAGCCTATGGACATTTGCAAAACCAGGGGTGTCACTCATGCGTTGCCGACCCTAAAAGTTGACCCTAAATGTGAAAGTATGTTTGTTTGTTGGTGTATTCTTCTTTCACATTAAAACGGAGCAACGGAGTGATGTGATTCTTTGTATGAAGATAGTAGGAGGATCCGAGAGTGACATAGGCTACTTTTAATCGCGGGCAATAGCCCACTGCCATCGCAAAAAACATGTTTTGTTTACCTTTGACCGCGCGGTCGAAGCCGCGGGTAACAGCTAGTACTAGTACTTAATATTGCTGTATGCACATGATGCGATGCGTCAACATGCCGAGCGGTCATTTTTATTAGTACTTCCTATTCACACAGATTCTATAGTTTGTTGTTGTGAGTTTGATACACGCCTGAGCAAAATCTTGTTAGCGCTAGCTGCTATCTTTGTATATAATAATATCTTTATGCATATAATTCTACTTTCCGTTTGTATGCTACTGAACTCTGTGGCTCAGTCGTGAATGACGCTACTTTGACACCAACGCTCGTGGGTTCGATTCCCACACGAAACAAACATTTGTGTGCATGAACATGTCTGTTTGTATTGGCCTGGATGTTTTGCGAAAGGTAGGGCGCATCTAAGCAACCTGTCTGGGGAAGTACCTCCATCTCACAGAAATCCGCAGCCGAATAACAACTCCCTGGAGGGTTGTTGTGTTCCTGCGTGTGAGTGAGGTCACCAGTAAGCTCCCAAGGAGTTGCTGTGTAAGCAGCAGAGGAGGCATCGCGTGAGTGATACTTAATACATCGCAAGCGTTAATAGGCTACGGTACCCGCTTTACATCAGGTGGACCGTATGCTTGTATGCCTCCCGACGTAGTATAAAAAAAAATGCTACTGAACTGCTCCTAAAGGGTTAGACTGATTTTGTAGACATGTTTTGTGTGTATTTAAGTGGATTCGAGGATGGTTTAAATTCACAATTGGAGTCGGTAGGTGACGCTTCGATCGGGTTACGGGACTTATTGTTTTTATTTTAGTACAGTAGGCCGATTCTACTAAAAAACTGCAACTGCACTGCAGCGCGGCGTGTGTCAAAATGCGTACATTTTGACGTTTCGCTAAATGTAGCTGCTGTCAGATCGCTTAACGAAACGTCAAAATATACGTATTTTGACACACGCCGCGCTGCAGTGCAGTTTTTTTTGTAGAATCGGCCTACAGGGCAACGTATTTCTGCTAGTGTTCATTTTAAATATTTATTTATTCCCTTCTATTTGCCCACCTTGCAAGACATTTACACTTCGCTCCAAGTACGAAATCTCTTTAAAATATGTTGAGCTACTACTATAAACTAAGACTGTTTATACATGTATGTGGGAAAAACGTAGAGACGGCCATATAGAGGGCTATCATCTTTTTGTATTTTATTTTAGAAGAAGATAGAAAGAACGTCGGGAGGCATACAAACATACGACCCACCAGATGTAACTACGAGTAGTAACTGTAACCTACGAACACTTACAGCTCAGGTACAGGAAGTACTGCTCGTGCGTTGTCATCCCCTGATGCTAACACACCAGTTTACTGGTAACCTCACTTACTCGCAGGAACACAACTTCTCTCCACAATTAACTATCCACAGGGTGTTGTTATTCGGCTGCGGTTTTCTGTGAGGTAACTCCCTAGTTTAACACGCCTGTCTCCCATTGGGGTAGGCAGAGTCTATGGAACGCCAGGTGCACCGATCCAAACATACCTCTCTCGCCTCTTCCACACTCATCAACCGCTTTTGGCATGCTCTTCGGTTTTGGTTGCTTTTGATTTGGTTCTTTTCAGCACATCAGCTATTTGATCTAAATGTGTGCGTCTAGGGCGGCCCCTGCCGATATCTCCACTTACTCTTGCTCGATATACTTCTTACTTAACTCTTTGTCATCCATTCTTTCCAAATTATTTCCAATCTATCTCAGCTTACCCTTTTCAATTTTTGTCACGATATCATCTTTCATTCCACATTGTTCTCGTGTCATGCTATTTCTTACTCTACCAATCATTCTAACTCCACACATACTTCTTAGTACTTGCATTTCAACAGCGTTGACCCTACTTTCATGCTTTTTCTGCCATACCCATGATTCAGTACCATATTTTTTTATACCACTAAGGTGGCAATCAAGCATACGGCCTGCCTGATGTTAAACAGTCACCGTAGCCTATGGACATTTGCAACACCAGGGGCGTCACTCATGCGTTGCCGACCCAAATTTATGTACTTTGCTTTGGTACTCTCTCTTAAAAACACTGAGACCAAGACAAACATGCATGTTCATGTGTATGTTCGGGGCGATATAATATATTTTTGTATGTTGTACGTTAATAGAGTGAATGGTCAGTAATGTGTATGTAGAAACGTGACTCATGTTCATGGCCTAATGCTAAACACCTCCCACTTCACAGCCCGTCGTCGCGTTCTTAACTCGACCGAGCCGACTGTTGCACCATCTCCGAAATATTCACTAAATAAACACAACTACTTCATCGTACGTTGCGGCGCCTACTGCTAACGCGTCAACTCCTTTAGAGCGTTACTTTAATCATTCGCAAGAACACAGGGAGTTGTTATTTGGATGAGTGTAAAAAGAAAGAGCAGTCAAGTATATCTACTAGATGCCCGCCGTTAGCTCCGCCAGCGTGGAGTTTGGTTGTATCCAGGACGTTTTTACTCGGCTATAAAGTAGTTTAAATGTTGATTTCAAATGAATGCTATCACCATGTAAAATTTAATAGAATCTATTCAGTTATTGCATATGGCCTGAACTATGGACAGACAGACAGACAAAAATGTAAAAAAACAATCCAAACAAAAGCGAAGCGGACTCGCACATAGAGAGTTCCATACCACCGCGTTAAAAAAATGCTGAAACCAACACTTTACTTCATGAATTTGTTAACTTCATTTTATATTTATTGTTACACATTGTATGAAAAATTTTAATGTTTACCTCTAGTAATATTAAATAAACGGATAGATATTGGAGTCTTAGTAATATGGTCTTATTTATGGTTACCGTCCTACACCCTTTGAGTCTAAAGTTAAAAATATCAGTTTGTTGTTATTTATCTGAATTATCGAAAAATTAATCACTTATATAATTACATATATGTCCTTAAATATCATGAATATTATTTTGAACATTAACAACAAAGTAAAACAGTATTGCTAATGTAAATGACAGTTACATAGTTGGTCACGCTACGTCTGCATGCGGTAGTCTGACCTATTTCATAATTGATAAATGAGGTAATATTAGAATATAGTTTAATCATAGATGATTTACAGGTACCAAGTATCCATTATATTAAATAGACGAACTGTTACTATAATTTGGATGAATTTACTTATTGTTACGTGTTTTTAAATTCAATATATATATTTATTATTAATAATATATTTATTTATATTAGACGTGAATGTTATCACATGTAATAGAAAGAAATATGTATATATTGAAGTAGGTGTAACTTAATACGAAAAGGAAGTTTTAAATTTGACTTGTCCTGTCAATGTGTGAAATGATATTAATGTTTACAAAAGATATAAATTTTTAAATAACTGTAGGTCTCCTTATTTGTAACTAAATGCTATGCATAGTATACCACAATGAAAATGTCATTCCCCTTGTATCTAGCAAGGTGAATGACATTCATTAAGCTCCCAATGTGAAAGACTATGAAACTGACAGTAAATATAATCCTATATATAATAACCAGAATATTAACATTATTGTAGTATACATTCTTCTTCCTTGCATTATAGTCTGCTAATCCATTAAGATAGGTCCGCTACATCAGCCTAAGATATTATTTATATTTATATAACAAAGATACTGATTTTTCCATGGAGCGATTGCCGTCACACCTTTACAACTCAGATCTACAATCAGACTTCTTAGGTTAGGTCACAGGTCTTTCGATAGTGATTGTTTCGTTATCCAATAGTGTATCACTGCTAATTATAGTATATATCATTATATTTACTACTATTATATTATATATTACATTACAGTATATCACACGTGTGTCTGAAGCACTGCTGCAATGAATTTTGTATTGTCCATGCACGGACGTTAGCTTTCTTCGTGCGGTCAAACGGATTCATCAATCTTCGTCAATTGTTGTAACAAGAGCACTCTCTGAGCTACGATGTCTGGCGATATTGACAGTCTCGAAATTACAAATATTTTGAATAACTCGCTTCGAAGAACCCGATTTTAAACGTTCAGTGGCCCTCCTGGATTAAGATTACCGCCCTAGAGACTGTGATTATATCGTTATGCAAATTAAGAAGCGTTATAAACTATTTACATCGCTAGTCGAAGGAATACTGTCTTTTTTTAAGGAGCTCACTGGTGACCTCATTCACTCGCAGGAATACAACAATCCTCTAAAGAGTTGTTGGAGGTATTTGTCTACTGGTACGTGTACCAGACGGGCTGTTTTGAAGTGCCCTGCCTGTCTTAGATAGTTAAAGTTTAAACATAACCTAAGCACAAATTTGAAGTGCCCATAAATTAAGCTTTTTAAAAAACACCCATTAAATCTATATATTACTAAAAAGTAGCTAATACTTTAACGAACTCATAAGGGAACATTCCGCGGTTATAATAAGTAAAAATTATATGCATTATTTGTATATAATTATTTGTGTGATCAGTAAATTTCCCTTAAGTAAAAGAGTTGATAGTGCATGCTAAGGAAGAGATCGAAACAGGTAGACTGAACGGACCTGTGTAAGCTTTTGCAGCCATGTAATGATCATTATATCGTTTAGAAAGTACAAGCAATGGCAAACTAATGTCTAGTTCCAGCAACTACACATAGCTCCTGATATATATAAGCAAATACATAAAACAGTTATTCGAGAGCTCAACAGGTAGATGTGTATGTATTTCACAGTACTGTTGGTACTGTGGAGTGGTCTTGACGAAATCGTCAAAGTCAATCACAGAAAGGCCACTAAAGTGTGAAAACCGGTTTTTCACATATTTCTCATGCGTTATATGGAATGAGTCCAAAGTCTCACGATGAATTGGTTAATGGCGGTCGGTTCCTGTTTCGTACAGGTCTGTTATCGATGTGCCGCCGTCACTGCCGACATTACTCAATGAGACATCTACCTAATCGCAATTACTCGGAACGCCATGTTAAATGTTAAATTAACAGGAAACAGCGTAACAGGGAGCCTGTTGCGCTTTACTTGTTAACGCTGGGCGTTACAAATGGTACTGTGCACTGGAGTAAGTACAAGAATAAAAAATAAGCAAAGGCGTAAAAAACTACCATTCTTACCAATCTACCATAGAACAATGGTAGTTTTTTTCTTATTTTGAGGTACAAGTCCGGATATTTGTTGGACTCACTTAATCACTGACTTATTTTTAAAACATTAAAGTAAGCATTGCTGTAAATTTGGGGAAAATGAGATATTAGTTAATACGTTCTTTCGGGAGAATATGATATATAACTAAATTTGCAAGACTTTTTGAGTTCGGTGGTCCAGACAAATTTTTGTCCTGTATTTAAATCGAATCCATGGGTACACATGGGTTCGATTAGGGATTTGTATAGGTCTGAGTTTTTTTAATCGAAGTAGGGCGTATCGAAGCAGCTCGACAGGGAAAGAACCACTACCTCACATAAAACTGTGGCCTAATCACATCTCGCTGGAGGAATGTTGTGTTTCCGCGAGTGATTGAGTTTACCAGTAAGTCCCTAAGGAGTTGCATGTTATCAGCTGCGGTACTTCCCGTATTGCAAGCGGTCATAGGCTATGGTCATCACTTATCATCAGGTAGGCCATATGCTTGCATGTCTCTTGATGTTGTATAAAAAAAATTGTATTGCGAAAAGTACGTGAAAAAATTGCACTGTTATACTGTTTGCTTATGATGTATGTCATTAAGGTTTCGTCCATGTTGAGCATCAATATCAAGCTTCACACAGGGTCAATTTCAATATACCTAAATGATAAATAAGCGAGTGAGGTGTATAAGGACCGAGTCATGTGGAACTCGATTTTATCTACCTGCTTCGCAAGGGACTGTCGTGAAGATATAAATACATAAAAAGATACCCAGGATTCCTAAATATTTTACGGATAAAGCACAGCCTGAATACTAATCTACTGTAATAAGCTACTGTCGTGATAGCTTACATTTCTGAAAAACAGGGTGTGGCTGTAGACACGGTTAAACGTAAGTAACTTAACTTAATTATTTATGTAGAAAATTATATGATGCAAAGAAATTCTTTGAAAATGATACCTTAGTGTAAGTGGTGTAATTAAATTTTGGATGTAAACGATAGATATGTAGCTACAATCACAAACTATGTCCCCCGATTTTGTTATTATCAATTTTCTGAATTGCCTCCGATGTATGGAAGCAAATTTAAAGACGTATTCATGTCAAAACATTATTCAGGGATCAAGGTTTGTGCATGGACTCAATTTTTATTTTATTATTTATATACATTTATGGTATTTATGGTACTTCATTGAGTAACCCACAAAGAAAGATAAACCTGTATTTCTGCTCTCGGTTGTAAATAACCATGTCTGTTTACTATTGATGTTGTTGATAAATAAATAAGTAATGTCGAAAATAAAATAGCATTATGTAACCGTATTTACCTATCTATCTATATTTTCTAACCCTGTTACTTCGCGCTGAGCGAATCACCTTATATTTACCTCTTTATTAGTTTTATACAACTTCCAAAGCATGAAGAAAGTAACGTTTAGGTGTGTGTGTGGGGGGGGGGGGGGAGTTCGTCGTTCGTTATTTTATAGTATAAACTATGTAAATTAGTAAGTAACCCTTACGCGATGCCTCCTTTGCTGCAGCTGTTAGCAGCAGGGGTACCATCGCGCAAGTGATACCTGTTGTATGCAGCATTCATAGGCTACAGTGACTACTTTTCATCAGATGGGCAGTATGTTTACATGTCTTCCGAAGTCGTATTAAAAATAGGAGTGTGTCATGCACAGTCTGCCATGTACGATCAGCTCAAAGGCCTACAATTTGGGTTAACGACTGGCGAAGTGGTGACAACAGCTGGCATCCGTGCGCTCTGATGCATGGAGGAACTAGAGATAATAAAATCGCCCAAAGATATGCTATGATCGCTATTGAATTAAGATAGTAGAATCGGAGTAAGGAGTTAAAAAGTTAAAAGTTTAATTTTTTTTTATACACATAGTCGGGAGGCTTTCAAGCATACGGCCCACCTGATGTAAGGCAGTTACCGTTACCTATTAACACTTGTAATTATAATATTATGTATCACTTGCGGGATGCCTCCTCTGATGCTTACACAGAAACTACTTAGGAGATTACTGGTGACTCACTCACACGCAGGAACACAACAACCCTCTAGCTGTTAAAGTCAATTTACACATGTTTAAAAAGAGAGGGGACTTTGTTAATTTCAATACTAGATATCCTGATAAGTTGGTTCGTCCAGTGGGACGCACAACGCTATTTAAACGAAATTGCTACGCCATGGCGGTAGAAATTTTCAATAAAATCCCCAAAAATATTAGAAATCTCCCAATTAAACAATTTAGTCAAGAGTTACGCGAATGGTTAACGGCACAATGTTTTTATTCAGTCAAAGAATTTTTGAACTCGAAATGGGCTTGAATTAATATAAGTGATACGGTCTATTTTTACTATTGTGCGTGAGTATTGAAACGTGAATATAAATATATATATTTACATGATATAGATGGATGGACGGATTATGTAGCATGTAACTGTATTTTAAATGAATAATGTTTTTATATAAACGGTTGTTGTTGTCTGTGAAGTGTAAATATTTGCATGCCAAAATTGTCAGGTGAAATATGCTGTGCTTATATAGTTTTAAGATCTCGTATACCAAGTTTGAAGCAAATAAATTCTGAAATACAAATGAATGTGCATTTATGTTTTTATGAAGTAATGTTAATAAAACTTATATGTACATATTTATGGAAGTCTCCACAAAAATAAAAAATAAAAATGATTCTATTCGAAATTCGTAAAGAATTTCTATTCACTGAAAGAGTTTCTTTAATTATAAATGTAAATGATGTAAATTAATTAGTATGACTTAATGTTATGATAAAATTAGGATTGTTAAAAATTAGTTATCTACATGAGTGTACCTGTTATTTAGTATATTTGTGCCTCATGACATTTGCGTGCCTAAGTTGGTAAAGTACGAGAAACTTAATGTTATAATTATAATATCTATTTATGTAACCGTATTTTATGCAAATAAATTCAAATTCAAATTCAAAATTCAATTCATTCAATTCATAGGGAGTTGGTATTTGGCAACGGTTTTCTGTGAGGTGGCGGTACTTCCCCAGATGGGCTGCTTTGATGTGCCCTATCTCTCTTAAAACATCCAGACCAAGACAAACAGACATGTTCAGGCACACAAATGTTTGTCTTGCATGGGAATCGAACCCACGAGCGTTGGTGTCAAAGTCACGTCATTCACGACTGAGCCACCGAGCTCGCTAAGTCCAGGAAACATGTAAGCTAAAATGTAACTAATGTTCGTATTGAAAAAAAAAAAAAGTTTTATTCACCTTTACTTGTTAGATCCTACTTTCTTTTTGATATTTAATATTAGCTATTTTGAATATCTATATATATATTTGTTATTATTTTTAGAGTTCCAAGTTCAAATAACTTTTAGAGTATTGCTTCTTTTAAATATCATTATCGGATGAGTATCAAATATCATTTGTTTTCCTGCCGTTAATTTTTTCTTTGGTTGCACCTTATTTTCGAACAGACGTTTCGTGAGATTGCATGCAATATCAACGACGTATATGAACAATAATACCACAAGTGCCACACGGTGTGATTCTCGTTTGATCGCTTCCACTCTTGAAATCGTCTCTCGTGGCCGGTAGAAAGCGAAAGTCGATAACGATGAATTGAAGCCATAGTGAAACCAAATTCATGAAGCGAGTTTAAGTCAGCAGCCTTTATTTAACGTAAGTAATTTATTTGCGTCAAAAGGAAAATATTGATTTTGATTGCGTTAGAACTCAGTGAAATACGACTACAAAATCACGTCAAAAGCTTGTTAGTTTTTTGTGTGCTTTTTTTTTAATTGCAAATCATGATAGATAACCTCATTGTAGGAAGAAACTGTTGGTATCATATAGAACAATTCATTAGAATACAACCCGTTAAACTTACTCACTCACGGGCTATCGCAAGCGTTAACAGGCTACGGTACCCGCTTTACATCAAGTGGGCCGTATGCTTGTATGCTTCCCGACATAGTATAAAAAATAATCTAAAGTGACTTTGCGTCTATGATCATAAGCAATAATTATCATAGCTCAACCCTATATGCGACTAATCCCGGAGCGTAGAAAAGACGCGTTATACCTAGTCCGGCCATAAGTTCCGTTACAAATTAATATGCATTTTTTTTTAATGAAATATATAAATAATGTAATCTTAATAAAACTTATATGTAAGTGATGAACTTTGGTTTTGATACAGGCCTTTAAACTGTCTGGCCACGAATCTATAATTAAAACGCACTGTAATTAAAACTGATTTCCTTCGAAACCCGGGTGGTCGTATACGACCGCGAAATGTATGGAAACCGTATATAACGGTTCGACTGCTCAAGAGACACAATGTCGGCGTGTCATTTCGAACAGGCCATGTCCTCTAAAAGCTTCTCTTCTCTTCAGCTCTTATAAAGTGGGTTTCGAGCCAGGCTTGGATAGTTCGTGCCTTGTGACCAGGTGCAGAGTCCTGCTGGAAAGTCCACGGTACATTTTTAAAAAAGTGTGTTGCTGGGAGGTTTCGCAATACGATCCAAGACAGTCTCTTAATACACTTTGGCTGAAGTCTTCACTCCTTTTTCACAAAAAAGAAGCTTTGTGACTCGTTGATAAGACACCCACCACCTAACCATTGCAGTCGCAGGATGGTGACCAAGTTACCTTTCCGATCACTTGGGCGGCTTCTTTAGGACTGTGTTACGCACACAGTCCTAAAGAACACTTTGTCATTTTGCTTATGGCAGTGCTCTTTAATCGTGAATTTTGATCAGTAAAGAGGATATATGTGTGCCTTTCGCCTGCGTATCAGGACAGAAAGCGTTTTGATAGATCTACTCTCTTCAACTGTAGGGATTGATTTAGGGCATGTCCTATTATTATCCTTATCGACGATAAGCGCCGAGCTTCAGGTCTTGCTTTATTATACTCGACAGAGTCCTAGCGGGAATCTTCGTTTCTGGCGATAATATTTGTTGTTTTCTAGCGGGGTTTCCGCAAATTCTGGCTTTAACAGCATTAATAGCCTGTGTAGTTCTAACAGGACGCGATGGCTCCAATCGTTTATGGTATTCAACAGAGGAAGTGTTTGGTATAAATGTCGATAGTACGACACACGAACATGCGGCTGATTAAATATTAAATAATTTTTTGCCTGAGATCTGCTGTTACACTATAGTTAGTATAGATTTCTCATTTTCGTATGTTTGACTCAAACTTTACATATGTCTACATTGTTAAATGTAAATATGGATAAATAAAACAATGTCACAAATATTAGCTACAACTGTACACTTGGTATGACAAACGTAATAACGTCCGACTTTCTCTTAATGCATGTACTAACTAACCCTGTAATCTATCCATCTAAACTTCACACCAAATCCCTTGCGTGGTAGGTAGAAAGGACTGAGCGCCACATGACTCGATCCTTATAAACTTCATTCGCTTCTCTAACATTCATTCTCTCTTCTCTTCTTATGCTCGCTCACCGGTTTCTAAGGCTCCTGACATCACCTTCCCTGTAACTAGTCAGTAAATGATAAACTATACAGATTTAAAAGTCTCTGAGTGCTAGGAGCTTTATAATGAAAAAAAAAAATCAAATTTAGTTCAATACAACAACACACCTCCTTTTTTAAATAGATTAAATAAAATAAGTTTTTTTGATTGATTTTAAACTTACATCATATCAATCATAAATGTGTGTAAATCGAAGTTATTATCTATAAGTCACATGAACATTTCATATTCGACTGGGTCTTTATATAAGGTACACTACAAAAATTTTGACGTCAGTTAAAAAAAAAACAATTGGTTTTTCGCACTCTATCATCTATATTGTGTGGTTTTTCACAAGGACTTAGTAAATTAAACGGCCCTTATAAAGTAATGTTTGTCACTATATTCTCGGTATTATGAAACAACTAATGTAGCATTTGTTTTACTTTTGTATTATTATTAATTTGTTTACAAGTGTTAGAAGTGCGAAGTAATGCGCAGTTGAAGGTTTGGTTGCAAAGCGAATCATCATTCAATTAAGTTTTCTTCATCGGTCGGTAAACATGCTGGCAAAATATTTCATGCCATTGTATTGAAAACGTATAACGTATTTCCCCAATGACTTACAGAGACCATAATGTGGGCAAAGAATAAACAAAACCAGGTGCGGTGGTATTTTAGCTGTTGGCAAAATATTACTTCCATTTGAGTGCGTTTTTAAAGAGCGTAAAATTTCGCGTACTTCTTAGAGTACTTAGAATCCTAAGTTCTTTTAACCTGAAAATCTAAAGGGCTAAGGTAAAGACACACTTTGTTAAAAAATCTGTTCAATTGCGCCGTATAAGAAAACCGAAAAATTTAGAAAAAGTATTGATTTGGTACTAAAAAAGTAAGCAAGGTTTTATGCTATAATTAATATAAGTTTGTTAATAGTCTAGAATAAGCGGATATAAAAGTAGGGGAGAAAGAAGAAGATGTCACCCATTCTGAAAGAAGGCAATAACAGAAATAGTGTTCTAACGTACGCGTTGTTTAAGATGGAAGTGTAGCCTACAATATGTCCTCAAAATCTTGTAGAATAAATGCATATTTTAGTCAGAAGCGTAAAAGAACAACGAGAAAATACGAGAAAAACATAGAAGTAAGAACATTAATTTTTTGGAAAAATATAGCTATATAAATATATATGTATGTATATCTTTACGCCTGTTCCCGTCCTGGGTAGGCAGAGAGAACCGAGCGCTATAAGACGCAGTCCTTATACACCTCGCTTTCTTCTTTAACTTTCATAGCTCTTTTTATGCACTCTCGCCAGATCCTAGGTCTCCTGACATCACCTTCTAATAAAACACGACCAATTTGGTCATGGTACAAGGAGAGTTTTGGTCTTCCTCAGCTCCTACATTCTTCCACTTCCATATTGCATATCTGTTTCGTCTCTTCATGAATCATGAGAGTAGAGAAATTCGCTTTCATTCCATATGTGTTGGTAATTTATTCCACAATTAGCAGCAGGTTACGTAAAGTAGTTATAAAAAAAATATATATTTGTGCAGTTAGGAGCAGTAGCATCTGGGTTTTGAGTTTGACGCCAACGCTCGTGGGTTCGGTTCCCACACAGACTAAACATTTGTGTGTATGAACATGTCTGTTTGTTTCGGTCTGCCTGTCTGGAAAAGTACCTCACCGGAAATCGCAACCAAATAACAACTCCCTGGGTTGTTGTACTCCTGCGAGTGAGTGAGGTCACTAGTAAGCACCTAAAGAGTAGCTGTAAATTAGCAACAGAGGTGGCATTGTGCGAGTGTTAAATAATGTGTTCAAGCATTCATAAGGTATTGTAACCGCTTTGCATCAGGTGGGTCGTGTGCTTGTATGCCTCCTGACGTTGTATAAAAAAATCTACATAAACATTAAATCGTTTATAATACATCTGAATCATTATACTAGTTGTACTAGTCAACGGATGATTATCTCGTTTATTTATTCGTTATACGTGTCATACCTACTTTTGTGACTGTTCATACATATTAAGTAGACACAAATATTTTGAAATTTGCAAACGAAGTAAATACAAAATACCTTTTAGTCGAATTGTAAGCTTGTATGTGTAACGTTATGCTTATGATGGCGACGCATGTAGCTTGTTCACTTGCGTCAAATAAATAGCCGAAGCGATTCGTTTACAATTTGTTTGTAAGTATCATTAATAATTAATACATATTTCTTAAATTTATTGGTAAGGGTACGAAATTACTATGACCAAATTACACACGTATTAAAAAAAATATATTATTGGCGAAAAAGAAATGCCGAAAGTAACTTGCCAAGGTCCTTTTTATACCGTCAATATTATATACGTATTTTTATAAGGAGTATTTTGATGTATGTTTTAAGAAATAAGTAAGAAAGAAGACTTTTCAAAAAGAAGAAGAACTTTCTAGAAATAAATAATTGTTTCATAAAATTTATCACAGAATCGATTCGATCTTATAAGCTAAAAAAAATCATCCTTCTTCTATTCTAGCTTCTAAGATTTTCACAGAATTTTGAAAACGACTTTATATTTTTACAAGCAATTTGTTATCATAAACATATTGCGAGGACATTTATTTCTCGTGTTATTTACTACTAGTTATTTACTAGAAAACAGCTAACTATCAAATATTTTAAAAACTTTGAATCGATTACCTGTTTTTTTTTATATATTTGGCTACAGTAATGTTCATCCTCTCTGTAGGAGTAGGCAATCCAGCATGGACCACCGGCATCTCTGTTTCCTAATTGTGACATAGGTAGGAGGAATCACATATATATTTTTTGTGGTTTGTTATCAAATGTACAGTAAATCTAGGTTGGTTATAGATGAACATCTCTATGAGACATATGCTCAGATATGTACAACAGTTTTAAGTTAATATTCACTGTTATTAATGATGTTTTATGAAATAAAGACATTGTAACAGAAATATTAACAGGCACCGAGTTTATGAAAAAATGTTCCTTTTGTTTACTGTCAAAATGAAGCAATTTTTAAATATTTTCTTAAAATGAATGTAGGAATCTCTAAAACATATCTGTACAAGAACTAACATCAGTATACGTACCAGTACGCGGTGTGAAAAATGAGGAAGGCAGGTGTAATAATTAACATAAAGTATTTTAGCTTTATTATTTACATAATTCATTCATTGGATCTGATTATGTATAAATGAAACGGTTAATTACGAGTGGTACTTAATATTGTAGGTGATTTGTGCATTATTTCAAATAGTTTCGAACGCAAGATCATTTCTTCTTTATTACAAATGTTATAAGGATGTAGTTCAATTCATGCTACATTTATATTTATTCAAAACTCAAAGTTTCTAAATAAAGTAACAAATTATGTAATAAAATTTTCCTTCAATGTTCAGTATCATGGCAGATTCACTAGGATACTTTCCGATTTTCTGTTTACTATTTAGAAAATTCAGGGGTGTGACTCTTCCGAAAAAGCTGCTATAAAACAGGATGCTTTTAATTTGCATATCTATATCATGTTGATATCCGAAGTTTGATATATCGTGGATATTGAAATATCACTACTGAAGAGATTGAGCATGCAACAATATGCAACAGAAAATATTTTCTTAGCCTTAGGGAGGCGCACCTTTGTCAAAGCTCGAGCGGAAGGATATCCGCGTTGTTGCTTCGAAACCAGACATTCTTTGAAATATACGTCAAAAGCGCTATGATTATAAAATAAAAACAAGTGAGGTGTGTAAGGACCGAGTCATGTAACCATCTGTGTTCTCTGCCTATCCTAGAAGGGATTTGGCGTGAAGAAATAGGGGAAGAGCCTATATTTTTTTTTATGATAGAGTTTCAATTGGCTGTTTTATGTTTATTGGGATTGTAATCTCTTCTGTCGGGGTGTCCAGCTGTCATAGGGCTGTATCTTTTTTCCGTAATAGGCAGACAATGAAAATTATCCCGAAGTGAAAATTACTATAGCCACTATTTATCTAGCAAATGAAAAATGACCACACTTCTGGTCCACAACTTGTGTAGTCGCCGTGAACGATGGAAATAATAGACGTTGCAATTAACCCAGAACCGAAGTCCCATCAGTATACAACATCTATGTTATAATTCTGTCTTCATGGGAGGCTGTTCTATTTTACAGCTGTTTAATAAAGTTCAAGTCGAGGGATTGTACTTGTATATTTTTGGTTTTTTATCGCAATAATGAGGCTCAGCGATTATTTACGATCAGCTAGTCACTACTATCTGTATTGGTGCCTGTGTGGTACTAAGTTTACCGTAAAATCTCTCTACACTGATGAAAATCGCTGGCTTTAAAAGGAACAACGTGAATATATTTCCGCTTGAGTTTAAGAGTATTGATAGTGCGATAGTCGCATCGTATCAGCCTTCGAAGTTACTTATAAAAAGTGGCATTTTCAGTTGTAGCTTTTTCGGAAGCTGTAAACTCTCGCATAAATATTTATAACTATTTGAAATATATTATTATAAAATATAACTCTTTGAAAACAAACACACCAAAAGTTCGTTTATAAATATAAATTAGGTATTCGTACCTAATAATAATGGGTATATAAATAGTTATTTTTTTTAAACTACCCAACCACTAACAGAACAAGTTAAAGGAGTACAAAAAATATACCAGGAAGTTAATAAAACTACATTGTAAATGCGCTTTTTATTCTAGTCACATTCAATTATTACTTTTAAATTTAATTCCATTGAGTCGTTCCATTAGGCCACGTTAGTCGTGTGGCCTTAGCTTTAGTAATTTCCTAAATATATTTTGTTGGACGGTTGCAGTAGTCCCGCTAGGTCAAGGATTGTTTTGATGCAGCTTGTAACTTTTTACTGTTACTTTTAAACTTCCCGACCACATTACTGGTCTTGACGAATGACTATTTCATTTGTAAATACCAATGTAGCTTTCGTTTCTGACTGTTGTATACCGAAAATGCTTCTCTTAACTTTGGTTTAATTGCAAATACTTAGCTAAATATATCCAAGACCGATGTTATGCAGAAAAGGATCTTCAATTTTACGGAAACTTTTCCGCCACGGGAGCTTATATTTGTATGGAAATACAAAAATATTATGGAAATATTTCGAATAAATTTCCATAGTGTTCATCCCTATCTGAGAATACCCGAGTCGCGGGAATATGATTAGTTTCACGCAGCCTGGTTCCCGCGTTCGCCTGCCCTCGGATTGATGTCGGTTTTTTCGCCTATTTCAAGGGTTTCACGGATAAGAAAAAAGAACACTATTCCTTCAGAATAATAAGATATTGACACGTGGCTTTATTTGAATACCTTAGAACACATATTTTGTTTTATACTTTTAAGCGAGTTAGGCGAGTAATAATATATATTGTCTATTCGTTTTCAATGAAGTATAAAAAGCCGGTCAAATGCATTCTTTCATTCTTTATTTTCTTTAATTAACCCTTTCACTCATAAGCAAAGTTAAGAAACCACATTTTATCAGATGTTTATCGAAATCTATTATTATTATTATTATCTACTTATAAAATAATTTACACTTGTAGCATTTCCGCAAAATAGGGAAAAGAGAACGGGAACGCGACGAGCATGTAACTTTGCCACGATCACGTTGGTAAGTTTAACACTTTCTGAGGTAAATAGCTGTGACAGACGTATAGAATGATCTCGAAAACGAAAACATTTCAATTTATGTCAAATGAAGCGTAGAATTCTAAAAATTATATACTTATATCTGTTGTTTGTCTATGAGGTTCTGTATATGTGTATCTGTGTTTTTGTCTGTCCTTTGTCAACCGAGTCAGTTATCTTAAACAAACAATCGATATTGAATGAAACTTCATAATACATCACACTTTCTGTCTATGATAATAGGTGACAACATACAAATTTTTTTAATTGCCTATGATTTAACGTAACATACGTAAATCATGGAAATAACTTTGATAAAGTCTGCACAATTGGGTTCTAACTATGTGTATTTAACAAAGATAATAAATATTACAATTAAATGGTATTGAACTACTAATACAGTAGCGAAACATTTTAATAATCTGCATAAAAGGGAATGCCTCTCAGAGAATGGGTACTGCACCAGTCTGCACCATTCCAACTCTAAAAGTTGGAACATTTCGTTCTTGGGGACTTTCAGAATTTTTCAGCGTTACGACAAGGAAACGCATAGAGTATCTATCTGCCGCACTAGATACTACTACTATACAAAATATATAATTAAATGTATATGTATATAACGTGGTATACGTTGTAAATAAATATTAACTTGTCAAAGTTTTTTCCATGATTTACGAAATATAGATTTTATACATTTACATAAATTAAGAATTTGTACCATACCAAGCTGAAAAAATACTGTTCAAAGTTATGTAATTATGGGCTATGGAAACAAAAGATACTATTGCAATTACAATAGCTAATTTCAATGACAGCAAGTCATAACATTAACAAACAGGAATGGCCTCCGAATAACTTTGACTAATTACACGCATAAATGTCAATATTGCATACAAGACTATTGTTTATATTGAAATATCCAGTCTTGATAAATAAGTTAGTGCAGTAATCGTTGTAATTCTGAAGATCGTTTTAGACGGAAGCTGTGAAGAGGTCTACTTATTACATTGCAAATAAATTACTTGTCCCAAAAACAAAAAAAGCTCTCATACTTGTGGATATAGCGTATGACTATATCCAAAAGTAAAACTAATATGTATGACATATATATATATATTTATACTACGTCGGGAGGCATACGGCCCACCTGATGTAAAGCGGGTACCGTAGCCTATTAACGCCTGTGACATATTAAGTATCACTCTCGCGATGTCTCCTCTGCTGCTTAGACAGCCACTCCTTGGGAGCTTACTGGTGATCTCACTCACACGCAGGAACACAACAACCCTCTAGGGAGTTATTATTTGGCTGCGGTTTTCTGTGAGGTGGAGGTACTTCCCCAGACGGGCTGCTTTGATGCGCCCTACCTCTCTTACAACATCCAGACCAACGCAAACAGACATGTTCATGCACACACATGTTTGCCTTGTATGGTAATCGAACCTACGAGCATTGCTGTCAAAGTCGCGTCATTCACGACCGAGCCACCGAGCTCGTCACTGAGCCACGGATTTAGCATCTTATTCCGATCAACTTTACCGATGTCTACCGGTGGGTTTAGACTTTCCCTAATGCTGATTACTTTACACTTACTTGATCACGTTCCAGTTGCTAATTTAAGGTCGTTGTCCATCTGGACTTCTTACGCGCAATTGTGCTTCCACTTCTCAATCGCACCCTTTGCATTAGAACTTCCTTGTAACATTTGTTACATTATTCAGCAGATGTGGCTGATCCTAAGCAATGCACAGACACACGCGCTTTGGTCAAATTTTCGCTTTTTGAATTCTATATATATATAAAACGTTACGCCAAAACCCTTGCGGGTTAGGCAGAGAGATTTATATCCTCATCATAGAAATCCCGAGCATACCAGTCATGGGTCGCTTTATGACCCTTAACCTGTGGAATAATTAGATGGTAAGGTTCAAATTTCTGGACGGTTGGTCCTAGTAAAGAGTACGTACTGGGTTTGATGTAAACTATAGGTAGATGTTTGACCGGCACTTCAAAGCATGAAACTAAAGTTCACATGCACAGTTTTCAAGCCGTTAGGTATTTCGAGGGGATATTTCGATCATCGAGTTTATCAGCACCTCGATATGTTGGTAGTCTGTTTGACACCTACAAGCATGTAAAGATTGCTAAAAGACTAATAAAAGGAAAAAAATCGTCCACCAAGTTATACAGAATATTATCTAAGTTTATGCCGATGTATATGATTACATATTATGGTATGGATATGGATTACGTAGTATGGTAATAATTATAATGGCGAAAATACTAATTACTACAGCAAAAATAATGGCTGCGTAGTTTGTTCCGAGCTTTTATTTAATTTCAATCTCTATAATATATTAAGGTATCTTGAGGTCAAGTCGTGCAAATCAATTTAGATGTGCTTGTAGCTACAATGTAACGTATTCATGCAACATTGATGGCAAAGATGGCACATATTCATGCAACATTGATAATGGGACAGGCCCACCACTGTGTCTCCTGTGTAGCCAGAATTAACAGCGGCGACCACCAAAAAGGCAATGAACAGTGAACTCCATTGCTGTCCCGGGGGTTAAACTACAGCTGCCTTGGAACTCACAATGAATTTAATCAGAAGAAATTTGTAAGAGTAGGAAGTATTGAATTGACTTCCCCTCTTTGCACAGTGAGAGACAGCAATATGACAAATAAGGCATTAAAAAACCTCAAAGAGATGGCTAGTCAAGTGAAGCTCAACTGCCGTGCACCACGGTTTACCAAATATCTAACACTATTGGGACTTAAATTGTGAGTTGTTACCTAACACATCGATTCGAATAATACAGATTGCAGAACCGCCTAAGCGCTCGGTAATTCTCCCTTGTTGCCACCAAATCAGAATAGTATACTACCCCGGATGTGACATGCAAGGAATTTAGCATATCCAGTTAAAAATTGCGCAACGGGATGATCGACTTCTAACCACTCTTTACTTAATCTGTCTGCAACATTGATAGTGAAATACAGTAAACCCTAGTTGGGCTTATAGTATGAAGAAAAATCATTGAAAACCACCCTTTTAACTGTTAATATGTAACTGACACATTAATAGCTAAAAGGTTTATTTAATGATTGTTAAATATATTTGTTTACAGTAAAATCAAATAAATAATAATAAACTATAAAATAAAAAAGAGCAGCGATGGCTCAGTGGATAAAGAACCAGCTATTAACCAATTGATGCTGGTTTGAATACTGGTAGGGGTTTATCTGTGTGGGACAATTGTCATATATTTGAAATTATCACTTGTTCGCCGGCGAAGAAAAATATCGTGAGGAAACCCGCACGTCCGCTAACCTAATGGTCTGGTTTCCCTCTGGGTTGTGGAGATCTGATGACAGTCGCACAATGTAAAAATCCTCGCCAAATCCTTAAGCTTATATAGCGGACCCCACCAATCATAATGGATTAGGAAACGGGATAACGCTAAGAAGAATAAGAATAATAAACTATAAATTATGTGTATGTATGTATGTTTTCACGCCAGGTCCCTTGCTGGGTAGGCAAACAGAACCGAACGCCATAAGCGTGACCATTATACACTTCACTCGCTTCTTTAACATTCATAGCTCTTTTCATTCGCTGTGCCAGCGTCCTGGACCTAATGATACATTTCTTTAAAATATTCACTCCACCGTTCTAACACTTCCCGAGTGTTAGTTTTACATTTTATCTTGTCCATTCTAGATGCTGACAAACCACTCCAATGCTGCTTGACCTCTCTCCAGGTTCTGGACATAATCGTAGATTTCTCTAAAATATTCACTTCACCGTTCTAACCCTTCCTGAGTATTACCTTTACATTTTATCTTGTCCATTCTAGATGCTGACAAACCACTCCGAGACCACTTTATCTCTCTCCAGGTCCTGGACGTAATCGACTTGACTTGACTGGACTTCTTTACCTCTCAGTCTCTCTTCCTTATTCATAAGTAGTCATTCACGCTTCTCTTTCAACAAAGCTTTGGATTCATTCTTGCATCGACAGTATACTTCTTCCTTTTTCTCTTTCATACTATCACTCTTATGCAAAGAGATACATAATCCAGCCAAGCTTTCTCCTTTTTCACGGAGGAGCCAACCTCCACATCCTCCTCTTACCTCCTCTTAGTGTTCTTTCTCTTTTTTTTATGTGTCTTTGTTCATTCACATACTTCTTTCGCACTGTCCACTATACTTTTTTTCAGAATTTTCCAACATTTGTCTACACCTGAGTTGAAAAGACTCGCTTACGCAAGTCTTTTACTGACTAGACGTACGTACGTACTGCTTATACTTTCATCTTCCAATTTTCACTTTTTTCATGATCTCCGAAAGGAATACACTCTCTCTTGTGCCGCCACTTCTTGAAAAGGCCCATAAACCGGGTAATCACCAGATAGTGGTCCATTTCCAGAGTGGGACCCCTGAAGGCTCTTGTGTCCATTAATTACTTAACGACTATAAAATATACAAATAAAAAACAATTAACTGAAACCATAATAAGAAAATATGCCTTCTATCCTTCCTCGAGCTAGCATTGATATTATACGGGTGCAATTATAAAAATAGGGTCACAGATTAAGCATAATCTTAGAATACGTTTAACATCATTCTTACATTTCTCACTTATGTCCTACTTTCAGAGAATGTGGGTGTTGTTTTAAAAACTCGGAAATATAATGTTGGAATTATTATACCATTACCGTTCATTACAAATATGTGTAGTGTTTAGCTTTGGAAGGATTTTTCCATGTCATAACACAGTTTATAATTTATACAATTCACCGTTTAAGTATAAGTATAGACCTAGTTTGCATTTTGCGAATAGCGCAATAAGTCGAGTGCCCTTTCACTCTATAATGAAATATGCTAAATTACGAGTTACGGGGATATTCTCGTCTAGTATTTTTCAGCCTCAAAAAAAGCTGATTACAATCTCAACAGTTTATTGGTAATAGAGTATTCTTTATTAAGGTAACGTCACAAAATTTTTATTTCATATACAAAATAAACAAAATTTAATGCATAAAATTTTAATGATTTTTTTAATCTTATTGATTCCAAAACGTACAGGGGGAATGAAAAAGGTTTTGACTTCAGTGTAATACTCTAAAAGTACATTCTGAAACGTGGATTAACCATTTCAAGCAGATAGTAAATTAAGAATGGAAAAAGGGAGTGTATTTCCAATGAATTTTAAAATAAAATTTGAAACTAAGAAAAAATACATGTTTCGAACAAAATCCTCTGTGACATCTCGTGACATATATATAAGGAAATAATATATATAAACATTACAAAACACTATTAAGCTCGTGGGCGTTATGAGGACCGTATGGCAAACTTTGCGCGTACGTTATGAAACTGTTACGAATAATCGCTCAGAATCAATTTTTAAAATTGTAATTACTTTTGTTTTTGCCATAGAACATATAATGACATACCTACACGGTTAAATTGTATCTCTTAATGAACGGAAAGCCTTAGTTAAAGAACTAGACACTTCGCGGAAGTTAACATACATTTCAAATTCAAACTACTGATTACATTGTGTTCAATGACAGATACTTGTTGCGTATGGCGTGAATAAATTTATAGCACGTGGTAATACAAAGTACAGAGGAAATAAATTATATATATATAATAAGAGATTTAATATAATAAGAGACGTAGGCTGCAAAGCTATCAAAGCTGACCGAGCGGGGAAGTACGAATACCTCCACCACACACTTTGTGTTCCTCTGAGTAAGTAAAGTTACCAGTAAGCTTCTGAAGCTTTTGTTGCTTCTCGCTTTCATAGGCTGCTGACTACACTATATCACCTAGGTCGTACGCTTCTATGCTCCAGATACGAAATAAATAAAAAATATGCTTTTTTATGCAAGTATAAGTATGAAAGATTTTTGATTGAAAGAAATTGCTAATTAGAAACAATCGTTATCTTTGCTAAAGTGATGGAAAGCTGACCTATATCCAACTTAATGATGACCTAAAGTTTACTTCAACGTGACCCAAATCAGATTCAAACCTGATCAAAACCGACAAAATACGAGCGATATTTCTGATATTGCAAATGTTCATAGGCTACGACACTTGCTTACCATAATGGAAGCCGTACGCTTGTTTGTCATTTTATTTCGATAATAGGTTTAAAGGTGGTTAAGATATAGTTATATACTTTATAATTTTATTAATAGTAACTAGTTTTTCCAATAGCACTGCATAATAAATAGGATAATTTATATTGAATATAAAAAATAAACAAGGAAAACTTCAATCTATGTGTTATAAAAGATCAAGAAGTTATTCCATTCAAAGTTATTTACCTGCAGAATAATCACACAATTCTTATAACAGCTATATAAATTTATTCTTATATAAGACAATTGAATATTAATATAATGCAACAAACTCGTATAGGTATTGTGTGGCTTTCCCGAGAATAGTTACTTTATAAATAATTAATGTAGAGTAAATGACGCTGATAGCCAATGGGTAGACATGTTTTAGATGAAGTCATCCTAGGCTTGGCAGGACACAGCGTTAGTATAATGTGAAAAATACTGGATGAGACTACTTCGGAGGCGTGTTTATGGGAGTCTTTATTAGTGTTACACAAACTCGATCATAGCAAACTGCTAAAGTTTTATACAAGGAAAGCTGTCACGTGTGTGATGATCGCGTATAATCGCAAGTATCTAAAAGTAACAGATATTTAGCCTACACTGGAAGTTAAGGCTGGGATCACACTGCGGTCTCAGTATGAATGCCTGATGTGTAGGCTAATGTTGACTTCGCTTATGTTCGCGTATGTACTTTATTTCTTAAATGCCCGTTATTCTTTCTCTGTAATTATGCATTTTTAGTTATATAGGAATAAATTTATTTCTAAAATAAAATGCCTATCGAGGTAACATTTGGTGTATACTTGTTAAACATAATTAATAGCCAGTGTGCAGATAAGCGGTTATGGTACATTAAAGGACATCTCAGAAAATAAGTCCCAAGACAGTCGTAATGTCAGCCCTAATATTCGTGCTAATCGCGGTGCCATTTTGCCTATGAAGCCTGTCACAAACGTAACTATAGTACATGGGGCACACTAAAAGTTTTGCACTTCTAGCTAATCGGAACTATTTGAATTTCGAATATTGTATTTTTTGAAACGTTGCAACCTACTTAGTAATAAAAAAAACATTTGGCGGGAAATCATTTGTCAATTGTTTTTTATCACACATCAAAGTTCTACGTACGCAACGAAAATGGAATTGAGTCGAAAAGATTTTAGAGCGATGATTTTTTATAATTTTAAAAGTTCTCTCTCTCCGCAAGACTGTGCTGCTCGTCTTCAAAATACTTTTGGGAGAGAAGCACCTTCTTTGAGCACCGTGAGGCGATGGTTTGCTGAATTTGAGAGAGGTCGAGTTTCTTTACATGACGAATTTAGTGAAGGGCGGCCTTCAACTGCCGTCAACGTAAATAATGTGGCTACTATTAAGCGGCTAATTGAAGAAAATCCGCGGATTACCTATGAGACAATTCGAGAACTATTGGGGATTGGTATGAGCCAAATTCAGAAAATTATACACGAAGAATTGAAAGTTCGGAAACTTTGCTGTCGTTGGATCCCTCATGAACTGACAGCGAAGCAGAAGCTCACAGATGCTACTGAAGTACGACCACGGACATTCCAATGCTGTTTATAACATTGTCACAGGAGACGAAACGTGGATTTATTATTTTGAACCCGAAAAAAACAGCAATCTTGTGAATGGGTGTTTTAAAATGAGAACAGGCCAACAAAAGTGAGGCAGGCGAGAAACGTTGGTAAAAAAATGATCACGTTTTTTTTTCTCAGCTACGGGTCCCATCTGCACAATTCCACTTGAAGATCAAAAGAGTGTTAATGCCGAGTGGTATTCTACCATTTGTTTACCCAGGGTGTTGGAAAAAGTTCGCGAAAGACTACCAAAAAGCCGCGTTCTCCTACAACATCACGACAACGCTTCTTCACACACGGCCAACAAAACAAAGTCATTTTTAACTTTCAAAAAAGTACAACTCGTTACCCATCCTGCACATTGCCCCGACCTAGCACCCTGTGATTTCTGTATTTTCCCCAAAATCAAAGATTTGATGAGAGGTTTCACTTTTACCAACTCCGAAGAGGCAGTGATTGCGTTCAATCAGCACGTAGAAAACATGCCTTCAGATCTGTGGTCCTCCTGTTTTAAAAAATGGGTCGATCGCATGAAAAAAAAGTTTAAAATGTAAAGGAGAGTATTTTGAAAAGCAATAAACATAATATTTTGGTTATAACATGTTCACTTTTTTAAGTTACGCAAAACTTATAGTGTGACCTACGTATATCGAAAGGTAACATGCCGTTTCGCCCTAAATATATGAAACAAGATGAATCTGTTTTTTTCCTGTTTCAGCATGCTCCATACATCTAGAGTAAGAAAGCATGTTATCATATGACATTATAGCTACTACATATTACAGGCTTGAGCAAGTTGCGATACACTTTATTGTACTACATTCGTGTATTGAAAATAAAATAAGCCTATATTTTCTGATTTATTATTACATTTACTTATCATTCATAAGGGTTCTCGATTGGACTTGTACGATGAAAAATATCGTCAATAATTTTTACCAATAGCTAAGCCTAGCCTAAAAATAAATCTTCGCATTATTATGCACCATTGAATAAGACCAATATGAATGATTCACATGTGGTTTTTAAATCCACCGAGGTGTTAAATAAGCATGCGGCCTTGCAACATCTCAGGTATCAATCTGAAAAGTCGAAAAAAATTTCACGCCATTTTTGAAGGTAGTAGTCTATATGGAAAACCTCGGCAGGAATTTATTTCATGACTTCAGACCTCTCAGCAGAAAACTTCTTTAGTACCATATAGTATGCTACCAATACAGTTCCAGTGTGTGTAATAACTGGAAATGTTCGATGCCCGGTATACTCTAATCGCCAAAGAAGGACTGTCAAGTACCTATTAGGTATTAAGGGTATGTTGACTAACCGTAAAATCTTATTGGAAATATTTTTATAGATAAAATAAATGTTAAACAATTCAAAAAATAAATTATATCTTAAGAAGAGAGAAATGTGAAATTTTAGTAGATGGCCAATAAAAGAGTTGAGATTTAAACGGACGGACGGAGCTTTACAGCATTTCTTTAAATTATAGATAAATAGAATACGCTTTATTTGCATGATACAGATTGTATGAATTGTACAATATTCAAACAAATAAAAAATATGTATGTTACCCAATTATTGCTTACAGCCATAAGCAATCTTTTCAAGGCACCCTACTAATGATAGCTCTGAAGCATATATGATAGCATTTTTATACAACGTCAAAAGAACATATAAGCATACGGCCTGCCTGATGTAAAGCGGTTACCGTAGCCGATGAACGTTTGACAACACAATTATTTGATTACACACATAAAATTATATTGTCTATGCTGTAAATGGTAGAAAGATATGCATTGTTTGTCAGTCAGGTAAGTCCGTCATCTCCACGATAGTTTATAAAACATATGTATAACTAAAGAAAATGTAAAACAATGTAAAATCATATATCATAACGTCTGTCTCCCATTGGGGTAGGCTGAGACTATGGACCGAGGACACTGCTCAGCACACCTTGGAGCAGTGTCCCAGGTGGTCTCGGCAGCGCCATGATCTGGTGTCCGCGCTGGGAAGCGCGGACCTCTCGCTCCCGAGCGTGGTCCGCTGCATGCTCGGGAGCGACAGTGCCTGGCAGGCGATGGCCTCCTTCTGCGAGACGGTCATGTCCCAGAAGGAGGCCGCGGAGCGGGACAGGGAGGATGATCCGTTGGCTGTCCCGCTCCGGAGACGGCGGACGGGAGTGCGGCGTAGGCGCTACGCGCACCTACTGCCGCCTCCCTAACCTGTGGGACTAGGGGTCAGGCTGGGAACCTGGCCCCATAATGGTCCCGCCGCCGGAGGGGCTGTCCCAATTTGCCGGGATGGCCCCTAGAGAGAAGAAGTCCGGCCCCTTCTGAGGGGCTGGCCAGTCGCAGTGGTGCCCTGTTGCTGACAGATCCGGGGCACCACACCAACGCGGCCGATGGCATTTCGCGGGGTTGTTTAGTGGGTATACCGTCGGACAGCCGACGGGGAGTCCCACACTACCACCGGAGGCCACCCAGGCACCGGTGGTGTGCGTAACGCACTTTTCCCCGCGTCACAAAAAAAAAAAAAAAAAAAAAAGGCTGAGACTATGGAACGCGAGGTGCACCGATCCAAACATACCTCTCTCGCTTCTTCCACACTCATCAACCTTTTTGCTCTTCGGTTTAAGGTGGATTTGATTTTATTTGTCTAATAAAGGAGATAGAATGTTCTTAAATTCATTTTAAAGAATTTGTTTCATGAAGCCGTCTGTTTATGACACGGAATCAATTTATTATGCGAGTTATTACATTGTGACATGGATATGGTATTGTAGAATCAGTGACATGTATCCAGATTTTATGTTTTCATATTTTAACAGGTGGCAGTAGTACTAATTGCTTTGCCCCTCTGCTACAAAGTTAAATGATAAATATGCAGATTATTAAAGAGGTTTGGAAATATTAATCGAGGTCACTTAAATAAGGTGAGTTACATTAAACTACTCGTTTTGATCGAGTTTAAATTTCATTTAAAATTTTATACTGACATATCGAAAACATCCAACTCTATTGACTATTTTGTACACACAACGGTGCCTGTTTTAGATTTTAGCTTATAAAAAATTTGTTGTTGCGGGAAGAAGAAATATTGATGAAAGGATCTATTATGCAATTTTCGCCACCTACTTGTTTAGTTAAATTTTTACAGTTTTCTTTCAGCTTAAGATTATCTGGATTCTAAGTGATCTCTTAGCGATAAGAATATTGTCTTTTGTTCTTAGTATTATATTATTAGTATTATGTTGATATAATGAAAAATACTTGTATTGTATTGTAATCACATGTACACAATGCGCTCGCATTAGATTTCAACAACAAAAAGTAGTGTTAATGTAGTCTTAAGAAGAAAAGAGAGTTCTTTTTTACACAACGTCTAGAGGCTTACAGCATACAGTCCATCTGATGTAAAACCGTTACCGTAGCCTATGTACGTTTGCACATCAAGTATCAGTAGTGCAATGCCACCTCTGTTGCACACACAGCTACTCCTTAGTAGTTTACTGGTGAGCTCACTTACTCACAGGAACAGAAAGACGCTCCAGGGAGATATTATTCATCTAGTTTTTCGTGAGGTAGAGATATGTCCCCAGATGGATTATTTTAATGCGCTCTATCTCTCTTAAAAAATCTCCGACGAAGTCAAACAGACATCTTCATGCACAAAAATGTTTGTCGTGTGTGGGAATCGAAACACAAGTGTCGGTGTAAAATTTATTAACCACTGTGCCACCGAGCTCGTCGTTGATTGTTTTACTTCAGGGAATATTATCACTAAACGAGCGTGCCTTAGATTTTGACTATAGAAAGTAATTTTGATATAGTTTTATGAAGAGAAGATACTTATTCTATCTAAGGGAAGAAAATAGTTTTGATATAGTTTTATGTTAAGAGGTCTTGTTGTATTTTTGGAGTTCACTCCGTAAGAAACGATTTTGAGTTATAAGGAATTTTATAAGGAGTGAAATCAAGTGTTAACTAAAAGCGATAGCGTTAAACTCATCCGCTTAAAAAGAGACATACATATACATTTGCAGGATTTAATGTGCAAGAGAAAGAGATAGAAGTATTAAAAAGAGACAACCTCATACATCAAAATATAATTATATTAAACGATTATCTGTACTAATTTTTCTTACTCTTTAACACGTCTCGTGATTTGAATATGCGACTAAGTGAGGATAATCTTATGTAGGAGGTTTCTTACATAATATAATTTAATATGAGCTGCTCGAGGTGCACCCCTTCGACGACATGTAGGTACATGGTACTTGCGGGGTGTGCACTTTGATTTGATCAATGATTTATTTCTTTATCCCCTTAATTTACTTTCTAGCTCAATAATGTATACAACTTAGAGCAGTATTATTCATCGGTTGGTCGGTGTTTGGTGGCTTCGATGCTAGCGGCAATCTACTCAACACACAAGTTAAGAGGCGTCTATCGTAGCGATTCTAAAGATTTCTGCAGGGGAATAGGTTACATGTAAGCTTCCGAGGAGTTTTTGTATTAGCGGCAACGATGTTAACGCACAAGCCATATTTTCCGTAATGCGAGCGTTCACACTAATCACTTTAGATTAAAGGGGATATTAAAAAAAACCGGTAATTACCAATCGGTTGTGATCTTTTGGTCGCTGTACACGAAGAAGCATCGCGGTCGCCTCTTTTGTGTGTTTTACAAAATAGGTTTTTTTTTTAATTTACTTCCAAGTAGAGTTCGACGAAGCTACCCCAATCACCAGTTTCTTTATACAAAGTCGGGAGGCAAACAAACATATGGCCTACCTGTTGTAAAGTATAGCCTATTAATGCTAATAGATGCTTACACTGTACCTCCAGGCGCTTACTGGTAACCCAGCTCACTTGCATGAACACAAGTTGCGATACAATATGAATTGTTATTTACCTACAGTGATCTGTGAGCTGGAAGTCTGGATTTCTCCAGACAGGCCACTTACATAATATAATTACTTTAAACGATACATAAGTCTTACAGGCTTTTCATTAGGTTTTAAATTAGGTGAGGTTGGCTTAAATCCTAAAGATAAATAGTGAGTCTATTATATCCAATGAACAAAAAAAGCTATCCATGCCACCACGGTGGTTCTCGTTTCACAATTTTCGTTCACGCAAAAGCTATGGACATAAGAAAAGAGGTTTGTTTCTCTTAAACAGGCTGGCAACAGATCGCTAACTCTCTGGATTTACTACTTTGAGCGGCGCGGCAGTCATTACGTACCATCAGATGATGCACAGCTCTATTTATCAATAACTTCACTCCAAATCCCTTGCGGGGTAGGCAGTGAGAACTGAGCGCCACATGACTCGATCCTTACAAACTTCACTCGCTTCTTTAATATTCATTGCTAACTTATGCAACAAATTTTGCGCAACGCTCGCATTTTCTTCATCCACATAGTCGTTTAATATAAATAATTTAATATAAAAAACAGCATTGTTTTTCTACCTCTTGTTAGTGCGCCGTATGGCAAATAAGTACACCGCCCGTCTAATGTCAGCCCGTTGCAAAGAGTACTTGTGCGTTGTTCAGGGGCTTGCGCAGGTGACTTTGGCTGTACAGAAATGCTACAAGATCACTTTGTTACACTACTATACTGTACTAAGTGTTGCTACCCACAGCTTCGCTCGCTACGTAGCATAATGCAAAAATATTTTTCCAAATCCAAATGGTAGTAGGTATCAGAGATTAGCGTGTTCAAATAAACAAACTCTTTCAGTTTAGAAATATATTGGCGTTTCTGAATCTATGCAGAAGAAATGTAATTTTCCCCATCTCAATCACAGGTGTGTGCAATTGCAAGCAATGTTATTATATAACCTGTGCCATGATATGTTTGTCCTTAACTAATAGCTTATGTTATAGAATTCCAACCGGAACCCATCGTCGTAATCCATGTCAATTGTTCGCACGGCGCCGTAGTTGAACAAATTGTGAACTACGTTCTCCGCTACGTTATTGTATTTCTGCGAGTGGGTGAGATCACCAGTAAGCTCCTAAGGAGTTGCTGTGCTAGCAGTAAAAGTGGCATCGCGCGAGTAATACTTCATATATTTCAATCGTTCATAGGCGACGGTAACCGCTTTACGTCAGTGGACTATATGCTTGTATGCCTAGCCAATTTGTATAAAAAAAACCATGTAACAACAGGAACTTAATTACTGCTGTTGCTAAATAACTTACCTGCTTACTTTTAGTAATAGTTCTACTTATACAACATACGTGGTAAACGGTGCTGATAGCAAGTTAGTTATATGTATACATACTACTTAATTTAATGTCTTTTATCTGCCTGTATTATAGAAATGTTTGTTTTTCAGATGTAATAAAAAAGTTTCTCTTCATTTCAAAGTTGATATTTCAATAATACTAATTAAAAACAAAAACATTGTTGAGAATAAGTTTAATTTGAAATATTTGTACTATATGAAAATGGGTATGATAACATAGACTTGAAGAAAGAAGGTGAAGCGTAGAGATGGGAGACGGCAGCCACGGCATCAAAGTTGAAGTTTGATTACTATGTTTCGTTTAGTTAAGAGTTAAAATATGAAAGGATTATTACAAATTCAATTCTGAAGTGGAATCCAAACTCAGAATGGAAAGCAATTTTTCCTTTGATGGAAGAAACAGAACTTGTAATGAAATTGAATACTCTACAAATAAACAACCATACTTTTTTCAAGACTTTTATATATTCAATCTCTCAAAATTTTCAATTAAAGAGTGTAATGAAATATGGGTATAACATTTCACAAAATAAGTAACACGAAGTTTGTAATTTCAAGCGAGTAAAGCCGCGGGAAATAAAGGGTGTTTTAAAGGTGTTGTAAACATACATACAATTAAAAATGAACATTAAAGGCTACTTTTAAATTATAAAACAACGTAACCAATTAATTTGATAATTAATACTAGATTATTTTTTTCCTGTATAGTTATTAGGTTGGATATTTTTTATTTGCAATAATAACAACCATATTCTTTTATTTTTAACTTTTACTTTTGACTTCTATGCTAACGGTTCGTAGGGTCATTTTCCAAACAAATGTTTGTGTGACCTAATTCAAAAGTTTTATATTCCGTAGTGATTGTGTTACAGCTGCAAAAACTATCAATATATTTATTATTTTTACATTAGCCTTGTCTAGTTGCTTAAGGTCAAAATCTCAAAATTAATTAAATGCTGTATATTGTCACTAATATCCGTATAGTGTTTAAAGTAATCTTGAAATATTGCACACCATACTTATGTAATTAAATGCATTTATATTGTATAAGTTTGTTACTTACTTTTCGAGACGATCTCCTAATTTTTCTGATAGGTGTCCATCTCTAGGCTTGGTCAAGTCAGAGTCGAATAGATCTCTCTTGAATCCTCGCCAAAAGGTTGGCATCATCCAAAAGAACCATGTTCGTGACAGAATATTCGCCCGCAAATAATTATTACTCTTCTTTTCGCGGTTCTTTGGCGGTACTTTTTTTGGATCGGTAGGGCTTTTATTTCCACTGACCATTTTTATATATTTTTTCCAACAAATAAAGAAAAAAAAAGCAATACAGTTTCCCTGATTGGAATAATTCGAGTTTACAATTTTATACACGAGAAACTGAAATCAGCATTTTTTATTTCCCGCGGTATCGGCGGAACTGACAGCCGGTGCGCACGCGCAACGCAAGGCGCCGAGAGAGCAACTACACGTACAGAGTGTTAACCTCTCTACCGTGAACTGAACAGCACGTAGCGCGTGAATTTTTATAAGAAGCTCTAAAACAGGTGCGTAGCCGGGTGGTTTTGTATCTTGTGCGGGTGTTAGTATGCAAACAGGACTTTTATATTTTCCTTGTTACATTGTACTATAAATTTATAACGTTGATTGATATATACAGTTCTCGATGATCATGACAATTAGATATTGTAATATAACCTACATTCTGACAGATCTGTACTAATATACAAAGCGGACCAATTCGCGGGCTACCGCTGGTATTCTATAAATTCAACGATCTAAAACGACATACCTAACACGTTGAGGGATTCGGTGCTGGATCAAGGCCTCGCCGGTTTTTAGGGCTCTTTACATCATTTTTTAATAAGACACGATTATCTTATAATATTGCATTTTATATTTATTTCGTAATTCTTTCATCCTGCATTCTTCCTACATGTCCGAATCAACTGAACATGCATCGCCTTATGTTTGTTTAACACTGATACTCTGTTTGAGATCAACTCTGTTTCTAAAATGATCCCACTCACGGCAGCATTAATACTACTTGCTAGTTCTCTCTGCGATACCCAGCTCTCGCTTCCATAAAATAGAGTTAGCACTACGTTGTGTATAACGAGCTGTGTCTTTTGACTCAAGTTTTACTGCCAAGAATTTTTCCCAACGCTTCATTCATTATTCTCAGCACTCACTCGTCTTTTCACGTCAGCCATATACCTTCTATACCTGCTGAAAACGAATCAAAGATATACAATCTCATCCACTTGTTCCAATACTTCATCAACAACCGGAATCCTTTCATTGTTTCTTCTCTTTCAAATACCTTTGTCTTTTTCACGTTATAAACCCTTATCCATAAAATCGTCTTTTGTTATTGTGACTAGACTAGTTGCAGTTCTGCTGGTGTTTCTACCAATAGCATAAATTACTAATAACATAATTGTGTACATAAAGTAGACAGTTCACCGCTCATGCGCAATGCTACATTTGTTGATCTTATTCTTTGCAGACAACTCAACTCGACGATATCGGTGGCGCAGTGGTGAAACGCGTTGTTACGCTACTTTGGCACCAACGCTCGTGGGTTCGATTCTCACATGGTACAAACATTTGTGTGCATGAACATGTCTGTTTGTCTTGGTCTGGGTATTTTCTATGTGCAATTCGATCCAACCTGCTTTGTGTGCTTCCGCCACCAATTAGTTCATGCGGCCTAGCGCCGGCCGGCACCCACCCACTACTGTTAGTGCGTGCATCATGCCGACGCTGCCATGGCTGCTCCGGTAGTCTCTGCCCCGGCTGCTGCGGTCGTCCGCCATCTGGAACAGAATCCGCATGCCCCCTCCACCACCGTCGCTGCCACGACTGGCCTGGTCGTCGCTGCGACACGTGTTTCGCCTCTCCACGAGGCATCATCAGGCGTTGTAGACGATAATCGTAAGAATAACATGCTACAAGTGACAAATCCATCGCAGTGCCGTCCCTTATATTGAATTGAGGGTGGGGGTGGATGGTGTGAGCGAAAAGATATTTAATAGTGGGGAATGGTTTACGTCAGTCTGTTTGTTCATGAGAGTAATTTTAGAATTTTTATGTTTATTAATTTCTAATTGTTCCCTAATATTTAGTTTTAAACCTTTATCTATGGTGTGTAAAATTTGATATGTATTAGTGGGGGATTATCAAACCTCAATCTAAAATTAATTAATTTCAATATAAGGGACGGCACTGCGATGGATTTGTCACTTGTATAATCTATAACCGCACTACTTGCGATCAGTAGGACAATCGTCCAAATGCTCAGAAATCACAATAATATATAATAATAATATAGTTTATTTATCTCTACAAATTCCATTTTCTTACAAACTATACAAGTGTGAATGTAATATTTGTATCACTAGTATGCAATTTGTGGGAGATCTGGAGCCTAAACTAAGCCAAGGCTTGTATTTTAGAACACCAGGCCCCTCCCTTTTCCCACAATATTCATGCATACACATAATATATATATATATATATACATACACACAGCACCAAATTACAATGCAATAGACACATAATACATAAACAATACAATTACATTTTATAGTTACTTTATCTATGCTTCATGTTCCTGAAATACTTCTTATTTTTGTATAACAATAAATTTTTCAATTTCGTCATTAGTCATTTCTTTTAACCATTTAGTTATTTTATTATTAAATGTATACCTGGTACAGTTCACAATATTTAGTATCTTATTTATTTTATTGTATAGCATTCCTGAACGAATAAGGTATATAGTACAATAGTTGCGATTATGTGGTTTCAAAGTAGTATTCTTCTAAGAATCGGTAGGTTGTGGAATGAACTCTTTGCTGTGGTTTTCTTGAAAAACAAAACGCAAAAAGGTTTTTTCAGTTTCGACAACCATCCCTGTTCATAGGTTCAGGTAATTGCTTAGCATCAGGTAGGCCGTATGCTTGCATGTTGTCTTAGTGGTATAAAAGTCACGGTAACCGTTTTTGTATAACATGTTTTGATTCATTACTATATGTAGTTTGTTATTAAGTTCTCGTTAATGATGTTATAGTGGCTTTATAACATATTAGGTTAGAAGTATGTTTAATGATTACGAATGAATCAACTTATCCGAAAAGTATGTCATTTTTGATAGAAACTAATTTGTGAATTTTTGAAAATTTGTTAATTCATGACATAGTTAACAGAACCGACAACCGCTGGAGAAGAAAGGTCCTCGAATGACGTCTCCGTACTGGAGTATGTAGTGTCGGACGACGACTAGATGGCGCAACGACCTCAAGAGGTTTGTCGGGAGTCGAAGGATGTTGGTGGCACAGGATCGAGACGAGCGACACTCTAGGTCTATGTTCAGCAGTGGACGAATACAAGCTGAAATGATGATGATGAAATGTCTGACAGATAAAATATATTTACATGTAAATGTGCGTGTCTTTAAATTATATATGGTGTAAAAATTTCTTTACTTCATTTTCATTTGCATATGCAAATGCTTGTAGTCTGTAACAAATTCTCTTCCTTATGCTTATTTATGTCTTAAGTAGGAAGTTGCAAAAAAAAAACACATTTTGTATGTTAAATTACGTTTTTTTTTAACATGATTGTAACCTAGCTTCAGGTGTTCTGAATACAGTCGATATAGCCCACTTTGGGAAGCACGAATTTAGAATCATATAGCGTTGCCCTTTTAAGTGAATGCGACAAATTCCTCAGTTAACTCGAATTTATATCCTTATGCACATATTTATCTACTGTGCTCCAGAGTGTGAACAGTCATCCTTGCAAGTTTGTATGTCCAGTGCGGTGCTATTGACAACGTAATAAACGGGTATAGACTTGTTCCGGTGGCATGTGATCTTTGTATTGACTTGTTATTGTAGTGTGCAGTGGGGTCATCAGTCTACCGCGCACAATGCGTTCGCACAATACCAATATGATCCTATTGACAGGCTGTGTGATGGACGATCATTTTGTCACGTTGATTATCTTCCCTTGACGTCTCTAGCTCGTATTGTACTGATTGTCATATAGCTGCGTATAAAATATTATGATAGTAAATAGACTGAACTGGTTAAAGTTCTTTCTAGTGCTTATCGGCTATGGCATCTAGATACATTAACATTCTACTATTGTCAATAATCGCTGTCGCTATGGCAATAATGCCGCGAATATCTATTCTACCTAGTCCGGCCATAAGTTCTGTTACAAATTAATATGCATTTATCAGGAACACCGTTCCTATATGAATTCTATATGTTTGCTTGTGCGTTTGTCTGTGCGTTTATCCGTGCGTTTGTCTGTCGCAATATGTCGTTTGTTTTTCGAATATTCGAATTTTGACTTTAGATTCGGATTCAGCATAAAAAAGTTGAATAGGAATGTTCAGGAACACCGTTCCTATCTCTTAACGAAACATGGTCAAATTAGCCGACAGAATAAAAAAATAAAGTTATATAATTGACGAGCCAGGTGTTCCTCTGGCAATGCAAGCTTGCGCATTCTCAACTGGTTTTTTATGCCTTTAATCTGTCCGTCCATGAATATATGGAATTACGCACTGTTTCCATGGAAAATTTAGTCGCTGCTTACTCCCGAGATTTTTTAAGATACACATTGTGGGCGTGTCGTTTTGAGTTGGCCATGTCCTCAAAAGCTGACCACAATTTGTTAATCCCCGACGGAAAAGAGGGGTGTTATAAGTTTGACGTGTGTATTTGTGTATCTGTCTGTGGCATCGTAGCTTCGAAATGGATGAACCGATTTTGATTTTGTTTTTATTTTTTTGTTTAAAAGGGGACTTAATCGAGAGTGATTTTGTGTATATCATTATTAATAATTAATGATAATAAATTTTATTACTTTTTATAGGTTGTTTTTGCGTCGGGGGTTTTTAAATTTAATTCTAGTCCAAGGGCTTCAGATTTGGGCTAAACGAGAGCAAGTCTTTATACTTCTTACCGGACGTTTTCGAAACGTTGGTCTCTTTAAAACTATGATATGATGAAAAAAATTTCACGGTAAAGAGCACTACAACAAGCAAAATGACGAAGTGTGCGTACACTTTCTCATTTTGCTTATTGTAGTGTTCTTCAATCATGAAAATGTTTTCACTAGTAAAGAAGATATGATATGCTGTACCTTTCGCCTGCGTATCGGTACAGAGGGCGTTTTGATCGATCCACTCTCTTCATTTGTAGTGATTGATTTAGGACATGTCCTGTATATCGACAATAAGCGCCGAGCTTCAGGTCTTGTTTTCAAAGTCGCATCATTCTCGACTGAGCCACCGAGCTCGTCGAAATGTTTTTATAAGCGCCTGGTTCTGATTCGCTGTCATGCGCAGGCAGGTGATTGGTATTGGTTTATGCCTCCAGACGCTGTATAAAAAATACTCCTAAATAAAGAATCCCTTACCTTTGCTGTAAATACAATAAGCTGTATACATGTGTCGATAGCATTAATTTGAATATATTATAGCGATAGAGAGAAGTTATGGAATGAGCTCCCTGCCATGGATTTTCCTATGGCTAGGAACAGCATGGAGTTCTTCAAAAGAGGCGTGAAGATGTTTTTACAGGGTCGGCAACGCAAGAGTGACGCCTCTGGTTTTGCAAATGTCAACAGGCTATCAACGCTTGTTTATTACCTTAGTGGTATTAAAAAAAATACGTCGTATACATGTGTCGATATAGCACTAATTCGAATAATTACAAAGATTCAAAAAGGAGTATAGACTCTGTCTCTGCCGATGGCTCTGCCCCGATAATAGTAATTAGCAACCTGATCAATGCACCTGATAATTACACCGCACTTACGTATATAATTATACGACTACATATAATGTTTGACAGAAATAGAATTTTTGACTACATACAAGGTCAGTCTGGTTACCCTTAACGCTAATTTAATGTCGAAGTTTTGAGTATATTTTATAATCTTGACTATAAATTTATTCAGAGATCCACACGTTCTGTACTTTCATTTCAAAAGCATACGACTGCAGCATTTACCGGTAGCTTCAGACATGCAGCAACGGAGAACTGGAATAATATCCATCCACCTATTAGAAATAAATAAAATTTAAAAATTCGATCCAAATCTTTTTGTCTGAGAAACAAAGTATTCCCATACACTTCGCTTGTCACGTAACTTTATAATTATCTATTTAAAACGAATGTTTTATTTTTAAATATTTATATGTACATTAATAAATACATACACACATATCATCACGCCTGTCTCCCATTGGGGTAGGCAGAGACTATGGAACGCCAGGTGCACCGATTCAATCATACCACCTCATCATCTCTTCGACACTCATCAATCTTCAACTTCAACCTTCATGCATGCATGTTTTAGTACTTTTGATTTGGCCCGTTTTCAATACATCACTAATTTGATGTATATGTGTGCGTCTAGGGCGGCTTCTCTCGAAATCACCACTGACATTTGCCTGATACACTTCTTTCGTAACTCTTTTGTCATTTGTTCTTTCTAAATGACCAAACCATCTCAGCATACCCTTTTCAATTTTTGTCACTACATCAACTTTCATCCCACAAAGTTCTCGTATCGTGCTATTTTTTATTCTATCAACCATTCCCGCTTCACAAATACTCCTCAGCGCTCTCATTTCTACGGCGTTCAGCCTGCTTTCATGCTTCTTCTGCTATACTCATGTTTCACTGCCGTAATCAATGTTGGCGTTAATACACCCTGAATTATAGTGAGGCGAGCGTAAGAATTAATATGTCATATTATTATTTTATACTCGTACATTCATGTCTACCAATAAATAGGTGGTATATAGTAGATAATTGTAGATAGTATACGTTACTCATTAGAATAACATGCTACAAGTCACAAATCCATCGCTTATATTGAAGCCATCCCTTATATGTTATATTGAATTGAGGGTGGGGGTGGATGGTGTGAGTGAAAAGATATTTATTAGAGGGAAGTTGCTTAGGTCAGTCTGTTTGTTCATGAGACTTCTCATAAACAAACAGACAGACCTAAGTATCTATAAACACGTCTACAGCGCCTGAGGATGCCTCGTGGCGGCCGGCGCTAGGCCGCATGAACTAATTGGTGGCGGAAGCACACAAAGCAGGTTAGATCAAATTGCATGTACATTTGACTTTCGCAAAATAACGCCTGAATCTATTAACTATTTAATAATTATAATTTTTTAGTAGATATTGATGGACTTCAGTGTAGTTAATAAAAAGAAAGTGGGAAATATGCAAATTCGTAAATGTTTTCCTCCAATTTTCAATAGAGCAAGAGATTATGCCCATTATTGAGGCGAGCACTAGTGAAAGTAATACTACGCGATTGCTTTAATAGATCAAGTCGCTGTTTTGTGTTGTTGTGAACTTGTTACTTGTTATGAGCAATAGGTACGTATTAATATGCAAACTGGAAAAAACCAAGACCCAATAGTGGCACTGGACCATTCTCGAATAACGGATCTTCAAGTTGATTGATTTTTCTGTCACTGCAATTTCGATCACTGAGTCAGGTTATAGTTTTATTTTAATTGCTTTTACTTGCGTATCATCGGTATGTGATTTATTTGAAAGTAAAAAAAGGCAGTGATTATGAATTGAAATGTTTATAACGCGATTTAGAAAACAGTCAAAGCCAAATTTACTTATTTCTACTGAGTTCACACCAAGTATCAGCGGCAGATTATTGGGCACAGTGATGATACACACATTCATCGGCTGACTACATTTTTGTATAGTCTGATACTTATATCAGATTCTAAAGGTTTGATATCGAATCTCATCAAGCGACTCGGAAAAATGGTTGTAATGAAATAAAGTGCAAGATTATTGATTAATGTTACGTAATATACTATTACCATTCTATATTGTATGTTTAAAAATAATTGTTATTTCAACTAGAATACAATTTATGGATAAGAGAATAGCGAATTAATTTATCTCTTAGCAATCATAGAGTTTCCACTCTTCAATATTTGAACATGCTCTCAGACGAGGATTTTTTTTCGAATTCATGAATACAAGTTTTCGTACTACCATAATCACTATCAGATTCCATGAAATAGCGTTTTATACAAATGAGAATTTTCCGTGTCAATGTGAATATATATGGACATCCGATTATTCGATATTATTTGATAACGAGAGCTCGATGGCGTCATTGCGCGTGTCATTTTAACCAAACACGCACGAACGTTAAGCAACATCGATCGCAAGCCGTCTCTGGATGAGTTTATCTATCTCGAGTTTCTTCGTGCTTCGGAGGGCACGTTAAGCTGTCGGTTCTGGCTGTTGTCGATAGAAGTCAGTGGCCCGCAGGCGGCTTGATAGCACTGGCTTCCACCAATCCGTAATTGAGCAGCGTGGTGGAGTATGCTCTAAACCCCTTCGGTTGAAGGGAGACCCATATCCCTGCAGTGGGATAAGTAAGGGTTGATGTGATAACGATGATCCAATTATTTGTATATTGAATGTTTTTCCATAGACCTACGATTTTTACCCCGCCAGTACTTATCCTTGCTAATAAATCTCTAAAAACAAAAATGTTCATAAAAGTAACATTCTTCCATAATTATATGTATCATACATACTTCATATTGCCATAGTGGGAAACTTAGATACTTTTTAGTGTTATTTTTAGATACTTTTTACATTATTTTTAGTATTATTGTGTCAAAATTATGAAAAAGAAAAGTGTTGCAAAATTCCCCGTAAATTTTAATACTATTATTGAAATTTAGGTTGATGAATAATAAATTTGTTGTGCAAAGATTTCAAAAACTTTTAATGAAGAAAGTAAAACCTTATAAAACAACTTTTTAGGCTGATGTACGCCAGGAAAGTTCTTTTAAACAATGGATGAGGTATGTTTCATTATTAAGAATAGAAATAGTAAACCATTTCGAGCTTAAATGAAATTTCGACGACATCTTTTCCGATGGAACATGGCACTGGTTCATCAGATCTGATTTTTAAAAATCCGTAGATAGCCTCAAAATAAATCTGTAGACCCAAAAACTTTTTAAAAGCTAAATCTGACCGATGGAGAGGCTATACTAGCCTTGAATCTAGTTCATAAACGGAAGTACATTTAACGTGATGTGAAAGCGTCGACCAAAGGGCGCTGAAACAATTTCGCTCTATCTTGATCAGGGGTTAGAGCCGGTGCTATTTATAGAGTACGATTATTTGTGCTTACCAGCATGCTGCGCGTTTGCCCTTGGCAGAAATACAGAACTGCGTAGTGCCCGCTCCAGAATACATCGGGCGGCCTGAGAGATGGCAATGGACTCCGGATCTCTCACTCACCGTACGAAACGCAATAGCATGCTGTATCAGCAATATCAGCATGCCACTACTTCACGCCGGTTTTCTGTGAGAGAGTGACTCTACCCCGGTCGAGCCGGCCCAATTAAGAACCATTGTCATTCAAAGGCCTTGGCCTACCCGCAGCTAACCAGTGGCTACTAATTGACAATAGCTTGGCTCTACCACTTCAAAAACCTAACTCTGAACTGTATTTACATAACGGAAGCCTTTAACAAATATTTTGTTTACAGGACAACGAACAAAATTTTAAGGAAAGCGGAATTACTTACGATTCTGTATTGGCGAGTACACGAGAGCCTTCTATGACTTCGTTATTAGCCTGGAATATCTCCAAGGCCCGAGAAAATAATCCTTCACTTGACCTTAAGGTATTAATATTAATCTTTCGGGATCATATACAGACAAATCGAATGTAGCAAGAAAAAGTTTTTTTTTTTCTGCTAGGAAATTATCATTGAATATTAAAAAAATATCGCTTTAATATTCGAAAGTAATCATGTTGTTCAAAGAATTTGTACATTTTCGTTGATATTACATTAAGAACTATGTATATACACATAGTCCTAATTATTACTTGCTCGGCGGTGAAGGAAATATCGTGAGGAAAGCTGCACGTGCCAGAAAGTGTATTTCGAAAGATGTATGACCTGACTTATGAAAGATCTAAATATTTAGACTTAGGTAACGGACTCCGTTAATTCTAATATATTAGGAATCTGAATACCGCAGGGAAGAATAAGAAGACATAATATAGTCCTAAACTATTCAAAGCCTGTACTATAGACCTATAATGTATGAACGTTTGGTACGTGTTCTGACATTGATCAAATTTGGAGTATATAAAAAAATATGTAAAAAATTAAATTTAAAATAATGATGCGAAATCCTTAGAGCGCGAGTCTCGCACTTTGTCTTATTTCAAGATTTCGATAATAGTCCCATGGTTAAACTGTTATAACTGTTACAATTCACGAGTCATCATCCCATATGCAGGCATGCGGCCTCGTGATAAATCGGCCACCGCAGCCTATGAACGCTTGCGATACATTTAGTATAACCGCGTGTGATCTCTATTACACAACAACCAACCAGGAAGTTGTTATTTGGCTACGGTTTTTTGTGAGGTGAAGGTACTTCCCCAGACAGGCAGTTTTGATGCGCTCTACCTCTCTTAAAACCAACTAAAGCAAGACAAAAAACTTGTTCACGCACAGAAATATTTGTTTTTTATATGAAATATATTTTCTTTCATGTTCGGTGTATCTCTTATTTCATAGGCTGCATTAAATGATGTACAAGAACGGCTAAACGGGGATTCCTGCAATTATAACAACATGGCATCACTGCACCCTAAAGATCGACATTTAGTTTGTGCTCTTCTCGCTTGGTATGAGCTTGGCCACGAGAGTGCAGATAGCCTTTTCGAGTAAGAAAAAATGTAACTTTTTTCTATCCCTTTTTTACTTTTTTTATATTACTAAGGTGGCAAGCAAGCATAACACATCAACCGTTTCTCGAAGAACTCCAGGGTATAGTCTCTGCCTTGGTTTTCCCTACGACCCTTACTATGGAGTAGTCATTGCTGCACTAGCAGGGAAAGCCTAAGCTGGGAGTACATTTCGTTTTAGTTTCAAGTGATCGAAGTTTTAATTTGTGATTTTCAACATGTTCAGAAGCAATAATAGGGACCAAAAAACCTGATAAAAAAATTGAATTAAACAATTTTTAACGGAAGTATCGCGTATTTTATTTATTTTGTTGAACCTGATGTTTCGAACGCTTTGCAGCGTCCGTGGTCGCAGGAAGACTAAGGTGGTATTTGTCTTACATTAGTTATTCAATTATTACATCTACCGACATGGATGGATTAATTATATGTTCCGATTCACACAAAAATCCGTTAAAAATTGTTTAATTCAATGTGTAACAATCGCGAAAACCTAAGACAATACTTGATTATAAAATGTCTGCATGTTCATTATCACCGAATTTTTTATACAACATCGGGGAGCCGTGTGCTTGTAGCACCTTACCTATTTTATAAGAAGTATCATTCGCGCGTGTCACTCCCATTGCAAATACAGTGACTCTTCAGAAGCTTACTAGTAACCTCGACCACTCTCAAGAAGACAAGCCCTTCTTAGAGTTATTTGACTGCGCTTTTCTATGAGAACATTGTGTTAGTCCAGTTGGGTTACTTTGAAGCTACCTACCGCTCTTCACTTAAGCTTAACAACTGTCATCTATCTAAAACAGCCGGAATCGACGGATTGACATGACACTGACTGACACGCTCAACGATGCAATGTGGTTGTAGCTAACTCAGTCAATCTCATACCTATTCAGTGTGCCAGGCTTCAAAGAATTTAGTACAGAGCAGAATTATTTAAATATCGAGAATGAGGTTGAAGAGGATTACCAAACAAGTAAAAATGAAAAATATTTTATTATCAAAAACAGCAAGCGTATAAATTCATCTAATTACACGAATTATTTAATCATAATTTCAGCCGAAGGATGTAGAGTTCTGAATGCTCTTCCTGTTATACTTCCAAGTTGTTCCTGTGAATGAGTGAGATTACCAGTAAGTTCGTGAGAAGTTGTAGCGTTGGCAGCGGGTGTTGATACGCGTGATGGATGTTTCATGTGTTGCTAGTATTCACAGGCTACGGTAACCAACTTATTTTAAGATTTCTGAAAAGTAGCATCTAGTAGAAGTTTTTTTTTGTAACTTATATGGTTTTAAATATAAATAAAGAAAAAAGCCGTTAAGTGCCGAGATTTCCTTAAAAAAATATTTACGCAAATTATTTTTCCAAAAAAAAAAAAAAAAATTTGTGATATAACTACAAATTTTCGGTTTTTGAATTATTTCCTTTACTTGTGCTACATAACATTTCTTCTTACCAAATTTCAACGAGAAGTATACTACCTATAGGTTTTGTTGATTCTCTTGCTGAGGAAGATCAAAAACAAATAAGTACGATATCTTCATGAATACGCACCGAACACCGTTTGTATGTGTGCGCGCCCGTACGTATGCGCCGTCGCACGCACACACCGACAAAATTTATACCTGCTAAAGGTGCGCCCGTCGTACCTACCTAACTACAAATTCGTAAAGAGGGCTAAAAAGTAAAAATATTATTTTTTCTATATAAAATGTGTAATTTTGTTAAAAATTAAACTACCTCACTCACTCGCAAGAATACAACAACCCTCAGGCGATTGTTATATGGCTGCAGTTTTCCATGAGGTAATATCGTCACTCACTCGCATGAACAGAATAACCCTCCAGGGAATTGTTATTTGGCTGCTGTTGCCTGTTAGGTGGTAACGTCACTCACTCGCAGGAACACAACATCCCTCCAGGGATTTGTTTTTAATGATGTCAGAGAAGTATAACTTCTCACGCGCTACACTACATAAGTACACGCACCCATTTTTTTTTACACTAAACTATTTATTACTGTTTCATTTACTACACTTATCAAAATTATAATCTTTATATTCAGAAATTTTATATTTTTACAGTTGCCTGTCAGGTGGTAACGTCACTCACTCGCATGAATACAACAACCCTCCAGGGATTTGTTATTTGGCTGCAGTTTTCTATGAGGTAGTAACGTCACTCACCCGCATGAACACAACAACCCTCCAGGGACTTGTTATTTGGCTACAGTTATGAGTATATTTTTCGTGATCTAATGAGCGATTTAGCGGGCAGCTACAACCTGTTACTTTTGTGTTATTTGTGTTCAATACAATTTCATAATCATTTAATTTTATTTGAATAAATACATGATTCAGTAAAACCACGTTTGAATTAATCCTATTTCAACCGTACATTTTCAAATCACTAAACAGGTAACATGACGTAGGTAATGAAAAAATTGTAGTCAGCTCCTGGTCTATGTACAAAAAATAATAAAAAAAAACTTTGTATTATAGATCCCTGATGATTCCCCTACAGGGGAAAATTGTTTTGTATATAGATAGACTATGCATTTTTGACGATTGTATAAACTTTAATCGACATCCCTACGTGTTTAGGCTATTATCGTTCGCTCGGGACTCGAGTTGGCCTACTTATTTGTTTGTACTATGCCAAAATTAACCTACCATGACCAAATTGGTCATGTTTTTTCAGAAGGCATTGTCAGTAGCCTCAGGAATCGGCGAATGTGCATGAAAATAGCTATGAATGTTAGAGAAGCGAGTGAAGTGTATAAGGACCGCGTCTTATGGCGCTGGGCTGTCTCTGCCTACCCCGCAAGGGTCCAAGCGTGAATATATACATACAAGTTTAGGGACATTTCATCTGTATAACACTACAAAATATGAGAAATTGAATTTGGCTTCACAGGTAAAAATTAATGAGTAGAAAGTAACAATGAATAAACTACTTTAGATTAGACACAGCCCTGCATATATAATTGTTATTATGCTCTACCTATTTCTATAATTTGTTTAATTATTAACAACTAAATATTTTATGAAGGAGTGAATACGAATTACAATACAATACAAATATTCTTTATTGCACCAAATTAAAATTGTAAACAAAAGATACTTAGAAACTATAGTACAATAAGCGGTCTTATCGCTAAGCAATCTCTTCCAGACAACCTCAAGATAAGAGAAAACTACGAATTAAAGTAATAGTGGTATTCTACAGGTTTAATAATGAATTGTCGTATGATGCATACTATAGATTTTTATAATTTCTCATAACTTGAATCTTCATGAAGCTGTTTTGCAACAAACATTTGGTGAATTTTTGTAGGATATATATACATAGTACAGAGAATTATTTCAGATATTTTTCCAATCAAACAGTCTTAGACTTGAGCTTGAAGTTGGATCGATAACGTGTAATTATTTGCCTAGTCCAGATATTTAAATATAATTCTATTTTCTGCCTAACACTGTCCATAAGGCGTCGACAAGTTCAATATTTCTGGTATTTCGCGTAAAAATATTGTGTTTTAAAAGACAAAAATAATGTCAATTTTTACCGAAAATTTTTGTATATGGTCAATAGTATCAAGGTAGGTTTGTTCTCGTTTTTGGTAATTTATTGTTTGTCCCATGATTTGTATAACAGCATAACAATTAAGGGCATAAAATTAATGTGATATGTGATTTATCTTTTTCGGATCTTATTGAGTAGCTTGAACATCGAAAATAATCTTAGAGATTATAAACGAATAAAAAAGTGATTATGAGTTCTGGACAGCGATAGTCAGTCATGGAGTTTTCACAGGATGAGAAATATGATATCAAGGCAAATGAAAATGAAGACTATTTATTCGTTCAGAAATATATTGCTTTCACAGTGTGTATTTTATCAAGAGAACAGTATTTTGTTGTTTTATTACATATCCTTAAAACTTGGCTAGACAAACTACTTACTGTACAACTTCAATGTATGTACTACGAGTATATTCTAAAGCTGTAGATTTTTTTCTGTATCCTTGTCCGCCTATTATTTTATCTATTGTAAAACTAACTAACTACTTTGTAAAATGTACATAACCAGGACGAGTACCGATGTCATTGCAATTTCATATAATTCTTCAAGCTAATAAGAACCTTTTTTAATATAAACAAACTTTTAAATCGGATCACTTTCACTGAGATTCACTGTGAACTTGAGTTCCTAAGATGTATAAGCTATTTTTTTTTGGAATTTCAGTTCTCCGGTTGTTCTAGTAGTGAGATACTTAAAAAAATATTGCAAGCCTTTGATGACTGCGAATGAAATTTGTTGAAGACTGATTATTGGAATATTATATGTTTTGGATTAATTTATAAGTAATAAAATACAAATTTCAGATTTTTACTATTTTTTCCGTTACATTATCACCTTATATAACAAATATCAGCCAGCCAGATCATTATTTGCCTTCTTAGACGCATTAGCAAAATATCACTCAGGCCACTGGCTGAAAACCGTTTTGTAAAACGGCTGTTAATTGACAGCTAGTTGGTTGCGATATATTTATACACTAATATGATACCATTGATCTAGTCAAATGTAGCTTGGAGGTAGTCATAGGAACTTCTCGATCTTTATCAAATAGTTCACCTGTTAATATTTTAACATATATTTCAGAGCGCATTGGGTTTTCTGTTTTCCCTTTGACGAGATTTTTAATTTACTTTAACTATTTATACTATGTCGGGCAACAAACATGATAATCCTCCTTATGCCACAAGGGCCTCCACATGATATAAGGAGGTTATCTTACTCTAAGAACGCTTGCACCACAGAGAGTATGGTTGGCGGGTTGTCAACGCCATTGTTATTGCTATAATCTCTTGTAAATAGTTTCTTGGTGACCTTGTTCACTCGCTAAAAGATCACAATTACAAGTCCGATTGATATCGTGGGAAACATGTGTGTGCGTGTACAATCGACAGAATTGAGTAGTGACCCACCTTAAGCTAATTTTCTTACAGTCAACTGAATACAAGTAGATCGATATTTCCATAAACATACATTGCCTTAAAAACGAACTTGTTATCATCACTGACTTCTTTCAATTACTATCTTTGTTTTACATTGCAATATTTGCATTATATTGCCCAGTCACCACACGACAAAGGGGTAACTTTAGTGTCAACTTATTCTTATCGATTTTATCTTGACATCTGACACATATTTAGGCTTTCAGGGCGATTTCAAATGAATTATCGGCAAAGTGGGTAATGATAACGATTTCAATTGGTTGATTGTATATATCTATTTATTTTGGTCTGGGTGAACAATACTACTTACATAACAAGTATTTTTAGGTTATGGTAACTGCTAGACATAGTCGGGCGTAAAATAATACCCCATTTATTTTGTTGGTAAATAACATTGCCACTATATTTTAGATCACAGTATATAGTCTGTATTCATCACAAACTAAAATTAGACCAACTAAATGCTTTTTTAATTTTAGATTTGCAGAAGCAAGGGGCAAGACACTTCAAAGCAACAAGCAATCTTGCAATTTAAGAAAATGTTTATTTGACAATACTAAAATGGAATCACAATGTCTCACCGACAAGAAATATACGCAAATTGTCGATAACTCGGTCAACAAATGTCTGTCATATATCAGTAGTAAAAAGGCGATATACTGCTGCAATAAAACGGCAAGCATACAAGTATTTGCCGATATTAAAAATTCCATGTCATCGAATTTTAAATTTAACGGAAATTCAAAATATACTAATGATAATGCTAATAATGTCAAAAACGAATGTCAACACGACGAAGTAGTTTTCAATGTTAAAGATTCCACTAATTATAAAACCGAGGGAAATTCACAATTTACAAATGACAAAGGTGAAAATATTAAAGATACAAATAAAATAATTCATGCTAATGTTGTGAAGCCCATATGTCGATACGTCTATATGAATTCTAGGAATCAAATGATATCTGATATTAAGGATACCCCGTCTTCTCAGTATGAAACCGAAGGAAAATCACTATATACAGTGGATAAAAATATAGATATAAAAAATACTAGTGATGAAGTATTTCATACTAATGTTAAAAAACCCACATGCCGATACGATTATATCATGACTCCGATTAACCAAACATTTTTTGATATCAAGGATACCACATCGTCTCAGTATGAAACCGAGGGGAAATTACAATATACAATGGACAAAGTTATAAATATAAAAAATAGTTCTGAGCATGTATTTCATATTAATGTTAAAAAACCCGCATGTCGACATGACTATATTATGAATCCAAGGATTCAAACAATCTCTAGCATCAAGGACGCCACATTTTTTCAGTATAAAGCCGACAGCAATTTACAATACGAATATGACGAAGGTAATAATAAAACAACTCGTAATAATGTCAAAAAGGCCGATTGTGCATATGACTACATTATGACTCCAAGGAACGAAGTAGGTACCGATATAAAAGATACCACATCTTTTTGTTATAAAACAGAAGGAAATTTACAGTGTACATATGAAAAAGCTAAAAATTCAAAAGATAAATTTGATAAAATAACTCGTAATAATGTCAAAATACCCATATGTCGATATGACTGTGTTGTGAATACAAGGAACAAAAAAGTCGGCGATATTAAGAACACATATTCTGATAATTTTAGCACAAACTCATTACGTGGTCCCGTAGTTAAGTTACCTACCGAAACTAACATTATTATGCGGTCAGAAAATATTCAAAATGTGTGCCATCATAAGAAAACATGTAAATTAGAAGATCTCAATACGAAGAGTTTAAATAAGAAGATTATGAGTAAAATTGATGCTGTTAGTACAATAAATGTTTATTAATTAGTAAGTACTTAGTTGGTGTGTCAGATCAATCAAGTAATTACGTGTGTGCAAATATTTATAACACACTATGAGCTACATGTAACTTCATCTTGCTCTCACACATAAGCAGTGTCATTGTTACTTTACACTACACTCAGCTACCTGTAAAAAATCGCATAAAACCGTCATTTTTGACTATATACAGTGTTATTATTGTTGCTATGCTATACGTATCAGGCGATGCGCACACAGTTCGCACAGACCTGCCTAAATACTTAACGCGACAACGGTTCGAGGCATTGCGAACTTCATTGTAATTTATTATTTTATATATCTTCAATCACGGACGTCAACAATGGTCTAAATTTAACCATAATCATTATCATAATTTGGGGAAAACGTATAATAATTAGTATTTTACCAATTTTTTTTTTAATTTATTAACTACCGAAGTTCGTCAATGGCTACTACAAAAAACGAAAAAGAAAATCTGCTGACGAACAGAGAAGAAAATAGACTACTACTACTGGACTGTTTTGTTTTTGACTATTCGCCATATGGAAATATTGTTAACGAACGATTTGTTTTGTTCTAAGTTGCAAAAAGCACAATTTCGACCAATTGATTACTTAATAAATTTGTATTACGATACTAGGAAGATTTCGAATTAAGTGGTTAATACGACAGTGGCCGAAACTTTGTTGCTTAGGGTCGTGGCACATATTGTGCAGTTGACAGTTAGCGGTGTCGCTGACGTCCTTCTTATGATGTCATATTGTCATTTATCTTTTATCTAACTATCTTATCAATATATTAATGCGTGAAAAAAACTTTGTACACCTTTTACGAAAATTACACGGACGAGTATGAAATTTAGCATAGTTAAAATTTATATGTAGAAGAAGTGCAGAAAGCTAAACTTTTTTTATATGCTACGTCGGGAGGCATACAAGCATATGGTCCACCTGATATAAAGCGGGTATCGTAACCTATTAACGCTTGCGATATATTAATTATTACTCGCGCGATGCCTCCTCTGCAGCTTACACGGCAACTCCTTGGGAGCTTACTGGTGACCTCACTCACACGCAGGAACACAATAACTCTCTAGGGAGTTGTTATTTTCTGTGAGGTGGAGGTACTTCCCCAGACGGGCTGCTTTGATGCGCCCTACATCTCTTGGTACATTACATACATTAAATTGATAAAAAAAAAAACATTACACACACTACCATAGGTTTGACACTCATACACATATGTATCCAAATATATATCTAAGAGTAGATAGATTGTTTATGGTTGAAGTCTGTGGTTAAACTAAGAAGAGAGTAATATTATTGTTCTTCAATATTATTTGTCTATAGTCTTACTGAATGTCAAAAATAATCATAATTATGACAATGTTATAGTTTGGGCTTCTTCCCGCGCTTTTGACGGGTGACATTGTTCTTAAACTTGAAATTTTTACAATTCAGTGTAAAATTAGTTTTATGTGACAATTTCGATAGTATTTTGTAACATAAGTGCTAGTGCAATTATACAATAATGAAAAAACTCAAATATAACACGTTTATGCACTTTTTGGAAGACAAGAGTTCATCAAGAAAACCTTGTAAAATTCCTATCGTTTTACGGGTGATATTTAAACTGGGTTGATTGGGTCGAAGTACCCGTCCCAAGTATTTTTTCAGCACAGTTCCTGAAGCTGGAACATAGAATTAAGATTTTCAAATGGTTCTAAACTGATGACTTGGCTGTATGGGCTAGATCCCTTTGCCTTTCCCCTCGGGGATAAAAAGAACCAAAAAAAAAAGTTATAGTTTGTCTAATAGATAGTTGTGGTTTATATATTAGTTGGACTTCTTCCCGCGCTTTTGACGAGTGACATTGTTGTTTTACTTGAAATTTTTACAATTCAGTATAAAATTAGTTTTGTGCGACAATTTCGATAGTATTTTGTAACATAAGTGCTAGTGCAATTATACAGTAATGAAAAAACTCAAATATAACACGTTTATGCACTTTTTGGAAGACGTGAATAAGTTCATCAAGAAGACCTTGTAAAAATCACTATCGTTTTACGGGTGGTATTTAAATTGGGTTGATTGGGTCTGGGTACCCTTCCCAAGTATTTTTTCAGCACAGTTCCTGAAGCTGGAACATTGAATTAAGCCTTTCAAATGGTTCTAAACTGATGACTTGGCTGTATGGGCTAGATCCCTTTGCCTTTCCCCTCGGGGATAAAAAGAACCAAAAAAAAAAAAATTATATATTAGTTATTCAAACTTAAAAATTCGAATTCGAATTTTGATAACAGGGAGGTAACTAGTATATAAAATACACTTGCCATTCGTTAGTCTCGCTAAAACTCAAAAACGGCTTGACCTATTTGAATAATTATTTTTTTAGTTTTGTTCGCTATAATACAGGAGTGGTTTCAGTTCAACTTAAAATTCTAGAAATAAAAAAATTGTAATTTCGTATGGGAATCGCTGCTTCGGATTATTATTAATAGATGGTGTTCGTGGTGGATCTATCAAACAGTATTAAACTGTATTTTTTTTTCTTGAAATGTTTGGGACTCTTCTTTTTGGTCGTGTGAGTGGCTTACGTGGTGTCATATCTTTTATAAGTTTTTAAAGTAAAACACACCTGTTGATGTACCGTATTTGTATTTTTGTGTTGGTGGTGGTAATTTTTTAACTAGTGAGTGTTTTTCAGGTATACTAGTGGTAAGAATGGACGAGGAGGCGATCCGGGCAAAATTGTATTCGTAAGCGTCCTAGAATCTTACAACTCCGTTTACTGTAGCATGGTGCGGGTGACAGGTCAATAGAACGTAATCGTGTTAGTTTCACTTTAGTTGAGAAAACAAACGATTGTTAGGAAATCGTGCATTTTAATGATTTTTTTTAACTAATCTTATGTTTTATGAGGTTTTATATCATAAGATGAACTTTCACTCTAAAATTGTCTCTTGACAACTTATTTGACAGTAAATAAACACAAAATGAAAATTTATTTCACATGCATGCGCAATTTCGTACTATATCTAAGAATAGCTCTGTTCTGCTAGGGATGCGACTCAATAATCGAACACAAAAACTATGCAGCAATTTCGATGAAAGCCTACGATTGACATATCGATTGTGGTTGAAAGAATAAAACAAAATTAAATAAAAACATTACTGTATATTTAATGGTTCGCAACCTAAGCTAATATCAGAGTTTGACATGATGTTTGTATCGTCACTACTACATTCGTCCTCAGATTCAGAAAGTGATATAATCATTCAGCAAATATAGTTCTATTTACAACTTTTTCCCAATCATCCAGTGTAACATTTTTTTATATAATCTTTTAAAAGTTGCATCATTTTGTTGGCTGTGAATGGCGGTGTATTCCTTGCAGTTTGACCTAAAAATAAAGTTGCATTGTTAGACTGCACGGAGGTAACCGCTTTTTCCCCTTTACCAGGATTCATAGAATTTCGTCAATATTGCTTCAGCAGTGTTTAATTACATCATATTGTTATGTATTTACAATTGAAATTATATCAAATTAAAATATACCTTTAATTTGAGTCCAAATGTTCTATTGCATTATACTGGCAATGATATGGTGGGAGCCGTAGTACTTGGAGACCATTTTATCTAATGCGTAAGTTATCGTCTGTGGTTTATGAAGTCGCACTAAATGAAGAAGCTCCGTTTTCAACATATTCATTTCGGCTGTAATCCCCTTTTCATTTAACCACTTCACAAAGTCGCTTTTACGTTGGAACTGAGTCGGTGGTTTATTTAATTGCATTAAATGATATGGCACATTGTCCATTAGAATTGTCATGAGCTCCTTCAAGTTATCCAATAAAGTACAGAACCAGTCTTTAAATTTTGCATAGTTCATTTCTTCGTGATATTCTGTTATTTTTTTTGGATTTAAAAGCCAGCAGGCAGTTTAGGACGAATCCACTGGCTGTACCAGCGTGACACATTATTAGGCGTTCGCCTTTGCCTTCTGGAACTTTGGTTGAGGGGTGTCATGTATCGTTAGTCCAACTTTTACTGACTGTATGATTTGCATTTAACCACATCTCGTCTAAAAAGACAACTTTATCTAATCCGCTATGGTTTTGGCCTTACTTAAAAATGTGCACCTTGCAAGAGCAATGTCTTTTCTCTCCATTATGATTTTATTTTTATTAACTTTCTTGTAAATAAATCCTATAGTATTAATAATTTTTCGCAAAGAACCAATCCCGCCTTTATACAGCTCGACCTCCTTTAACGATTTTAATGTTTTTTGCAGTGTTGGAAGTTCCTGTCTTCTGTAATAATCATAAATATGATTTCTAATCGCATCGGTAGTAAAATCATCCACATCTGTAACTGGTTTTATCCTCTTTCGCTTTTTATTGGGAGTGGATAATTTGTGCTCAGACATTCATCTCATCCAAACTTCTCACGTGTTATACGCGAAACAGTATTACGGCCAATATCGAGAGCTTCAGCTACTCGTTGTACAACTTGAGGCACTGGTAACAACGGTCCGCCATTTTGTTGTTCTCGCTCAAAGTAGTCACGGAGGTTCATGACTAACTCTCTTGCTTGCGATCCCAGAACGGTTTTTTTTTCATACGTTTTGGCATGTTGCAAGCAACTTAACAAATAACAATAAACATAACAAATAATGAGAATAACACAACAAACAACAAAAACAACTAACGAAGATAATAATAACAATTTCAACTCAATGGTAAGACGATCGGTACGTGTTGCATACAAGGCGTTAGCACGCGTACTGAGAAATGAGCATAAAATACAAACGTCAAATAAACAAAACGGCTGCCTTTTTTTAAATTAGCTTAACAGCTCTGAAAAACAAGTTCTTTTGAGCCGGATGGTTGCCGGCGCCGAGAATGTTGCCACAAAATAATAACAAATATTAGATGATTTGCGCGATTAAAATTCATTCAAATCATGTTCGACAATGTTAAGTTTATTTTAAAAGAAAGTTAAATACCTTATTTTAAAAATTATTTTTATATAATTATATATATATGTAACTTCACGCCAAATCCCTTGCGGGGTAGGCAGAGAGAACCGAGCGCCACGTGACTCGATCCTTACATATCTCACTCGCTTCTTTAATATTCATTGCTCTTCTCATGCACGCTCGGCGGTTTCTAGGGCTCCTGACATCACCTTATGATAGAACACGACCAATTTGGTCATGATAGGTAAGTCTTGGCCTTCCCCGGCTCCTACATCCTTCCACTTTTGCATTGTATATCTGCTTCGTCATTCTTTCATCTTGCATTCTTTCTACATGTCCGAACCATCGGAGCATGCCTCTTCTTATTTTAGTTAATAGATTCAGGCGTTACTTTGCGAAAGTCAAATCTATATGCAATTTGATCTAACCTGCTTTGCGTGCTTCCGCCACCAATCATATATTGGTGGCGGAAGCACGCAAAGCAGGTTAGATCAAATTGCATATCTTCTTATTTTAACACCGACGCTCTCTTTCAGACCAACTCTGTTTCTAACATCATCATTGCGAATACGGTCTACAAGCCTTACGCCACAAATTTTGCGCAGCGCTCGCATTTCAACCGCGTTTATTCTACTTTCATGCTCTTTCTGCTATACCCAGCTCTCGCTTCCATAAGTTAGCGTTGGGACCAACACTGCATTGTGTATAGCGAGTTGTGCCTTCTGCCTCAGGTTTTTACTGCCAAGAAGTTTTCCCAATGCTCCATTCACACTATTCCCAGCACTCACTCGTCTTTCCACATCTGCGGTGTACCTTCCATACCTGCTGAAAGCGCATCCAAGATATACAAACTCATCCACTTGTTCCAACACTTCATCATCAATCGTAATCCTTACATTAGTTCTGGATTCTTCTCTTTCAAATACCATTATCTTTGTTTTCTTCGCATTCAGTAGTAAGCCTTTCTCCATACATTCGTCTTTCATCGTTGTGACCAGTGTTTGCAGTTTAGATGGTGTATCTGCTAATAGCACGGCATCGTCTGCATACAGCCGACAGTTCACCACTAGGTCACTCATGCGCAATCCCACATTCGTTGACCTTATTCTCTGCAGACAAATATCGAGATACAGGATAAACAGCCTAGCAGATAGCATGCAACCCTATTTGACATCAATTTTGACATCAAACCAGGGTGATATGCCACCGTCTATCCGCACACATGCTGAGCAATCCTTGTAAGTGGACTGCACAGCACGGAGCAGTGAACCGTCAATCCCATATCTCAGCAATATGTCCCACAATTCCTTTCGCACAACCCTATCAAAGGCTTTCTCAAGATCCACAAAACCGCAGAAAACCGGTCTATGGCCAGATGCTTCTCTACGATATTGCGGAGCGAGAAAACTTGATCCGTACATCCCCTTCCATTTCGGAAACCTCCTTGTGCGTCCCACAGCATTTCATCGGATTTCACCCTCATTCTCCTTTCAATCACCTTTCCATGTACTTTTGCTGCTAAGCTGATCAAACTGATGGCCCTATAGTTGGCGCAGTCCATGCGTGACCCCTTGCCTTTATACAAGGGTACGATGACTGCGTGTCTCCAGTCCATTGGGACCCTTCCAGTTCTCCAGCATAGGTTGCATAGGTACCAGAAGGCGTCCCGGACGTAAGTGCCACTTAATTTGATCATCTCAGCTGTGATCAGATCAATTCCCGCTGATTTTCCAATTTTCAAGCTTCGTATCGACCATTCTATCTCATCCTTAGTTATGCCTTCGTCGGACGCTGTCAATGTGGAGTAAGCATCCGACTCACTCTCATTGTCAGCGTCCGAGGCATACTCATATATTTCCTCAAAATATTCACTCCAGCGTTCTTCCTGAATGTTCGCCAGAATGACACTAGCTTTAGACTTTATCTTATCCATTCTGGATGCCAACGAACCACTCCGAGACTTCTTTACCTCTCTCCAAAAGAGTTTGGTATTTGCCTCGAATTTTTTCGTCAGCCTCTCTTCCTCATTCATAATTTGTCTTTCACGTTTCTCTTTCACTAAAGCCTTGGTTTCATTCTTGCATTGACGGTACATTTCTTTCTTCTTTTCTCTCATATTTTCATTTAAAGGCAAAGATGATACGTAATCCAGCCACGCTTTCTTCTTTCTTGCTACGGAGGATTCAACCTCCGCATCCCACCAGGCATCTCCTTTCGCTGTTTTACGTCTCTTTGCGCATCCACAAGCTTCTTTTGCACTATCCACCATACTTTCTTTCAAAACTTTCCAACAATCATCCACATCTGAGTCGGAGAGGCTTGCATTTGCAAGTCTCTCACTTACCAGATGCACATACATTCTCCTTACACTTTCATCTTGCAATTTTTCGCTCATTATCCTTTCATGATCTCCGAAAGGGACACGCACTCGCCAGTGCCTCCACTTCCTAAAAAGGCCCACAAACCGGCTTACCACTAGGTAGTGGTCCGTCTCAAGAGTGGGGCCTCTAAAGGCTCTTGTATCCATTAGAACATTTCGGAGACGTCTATCTATTAAAATCAAATCAATCACACTTTTTTGATCATTCCTTCTCCATGTATACGTGTGAATATCCTTATGATGAAATAAAGTATTCGACACGAGGAGGCTTCGTTCCATACATAAATCTAGTATTGACTTACCTGCTTCGTTCACTCTCTTCTCTCCATACGGACCAAGAACAGCTTCATAGCTGTATCGCTTGGTCCCAACCCATCCATTCAAGTCTCCACACATAATCACTCTTTCATTCCCTTCAGCTAAATTCAGAACATCCCTCACAGACTCCCAAAACTTCTCCAGTCCTTGAGCACACGCTGAGCTTACGGGAGCGTATGCTGCAACCAAAAATACTCGCGTGATGCCCAGTTTAATACGAACCCAGAGAAGTCTAGGCCCTACCAAACAGTGATCTCTTACACCAGTGGCTAAGCGAGAGGAGAGTACGACACCTACACCAGCACTGGCATGATCGTCCCGGTCTACCCCAGACCATAGGGCCATCATACCACCGGGCAGATCATCGGTGTCGCTCCCCTTGCGCTTAGTCTCTGTCACACATAAAGCATCCAAACGTCTATCATTCATGACGTCTATCAGTTCATTCGTCTTATCATTCAATCCACCTCTCACATTCCACGTGCCTATGCGGCACTCGGCTCCCCTCGTCCCGCCGGAATTGGCGCTGCGTGGTGGGTGGCAGCCCCCACCGCCGCATGCAGCAATATTCGCACCGAGGGGGGCGGATCGGTGCGCGTTGCCAACGGGGGACGCCCAAATCTGCACGTCGGTGCGCTCTTGGTCCAGAATTGCAATCGACTGACTGGCAGGGGTCGCGAACGAGCACGCTTCTGGCACATGACCCCCTGATTATATATATTAAGTACAATTGCGAATAATTATTTAGTTTTTAATCGATAACGAATACTTTGGTATGAGTATCGATAATCGGTATTTATTTACACGATTAAACGTTATCCATTCCCTAGTCGTGTCACAATAGCGTCAGCTATCAGCTGTTACACGCACCATGTTACAATAAACGGATTGTGGCTCCATTCAGAAGCATATACCTTGGTTTTCTAAGTATCGAGATGCCAACAAGCGGGCTACATCTGTCATCTGCCGTCTTCGATTAGGACATCTTCGTCTTCTTTATCAATGTGTTTCTGACGAAAATCAGGGTGAGGGACAGTTCCCTGTGCGAGTGTGGCCTGGAAGACGATACTCCAGATCATATTTTATTTTCCTGCCCCAAAAATTCTTCCTCTCTTTATGACTTACTCCCTTCCTCTATTCCCCGGCCTATCAACTTTAAATCCCTGCTTACATTTGTTAACTTCCCCTCCATTGTATATACTTTGTGTGCGTTTATTAACACTAATAACATTAAATTGTAATGTGTATGTCTTATAATCATACTAACCCTTGTTTGTGATGTCAGTGTATGTCTCTTGTTTCAGGCATGTAGACGGAGCGTCACAGTGTCTACGCCACTTGCTAAACTATTTAATATACTGTACACTCACAAAGCCACTTCTTAGCAGAGTGACATACTAAGAGCAGTCACATACTCAGTTTGAACTGAAATATGAAAGCACTGACATTGGCGAGAACACCAGGATCGCCATAAAGACGAATTATAAGTACAATCCGTTGAAAAACCTGGTGCCCACTTCAGGGTTTTGGGCTATTCATATCTCCGAGATGACAGAAATGATTGGTATGCTGGTGCCTGCATCCTTATTTCCAAATCCTGCATATTCTCCCAAATGACTCTTCCCCCATACTCGGGTAGCATCAATACTGTGGCTATCCATTCCTCCAACATTTCATTCCTATCTGTTTATATTCCTAATCCTATTCTGAACGACCTGGTACTCATTATTTCTTCCCTCCCCCTACCAGTTTTGATCCTTGGTGATCTAAACATTCACCACACCTCATGGGGTTCTCATTTTAGTAACTCCTTATCCCCCGTTTTGCTTGACTTAGTTAATGATCTAAATCTCATCATCCTCAATAATGGATCACCTACTCGCTGCTGATAGTATCTCCAATACCTCTTTTAACCCCCGGTTAAAATGTGGCTAGAGCTGATTGGCCAAAGTTTGCTACTTCCTCTGATGAGTTCATTTCATAGCTCCCACCTATGCATCAAAATAATGTTCAATCCCTGTATTTAAGTTTCAAGGACTCTCTCTCTCTTATTAGCTGCTAATAAACCTATCCCTTTAAAGTTGCAACCCAAAAAGAAATTGTCTCCACGCCCTTGGTGGGATCAAGAATGCTATGCAGCTGTTAGAGAAGAAAAGTAGCAGAACGACAGTATTCCCTTGATATGTTTAGGGATAAATAACTCAACTACCAGAAGGTGGCTACTGAGACAATCAAGTTACTAGCAGAGAAGAAGAGGATGGATTGGCTCAATTTTTGTGAAGCTTTGTCACCTAGCATCTCTCTGTGGTTTGGAGAAATGTTAAAAAATTTCTCAGTGGGACTAACAATGAATTTAACATTTCTTCAATCGATTGCTCGGTGTGGATGGGCGATTTTGCTCAAAGATTGCCCCCTCCTACAGCCCCGTCTTTTGACAATACAGTAACTGATCCTTTTGATGCTTCATTTTCCCGGGAAGAATTTGATACTGTTATTGGCACATTAAAGGACTCTTCGCCTGGTGTAGACTGAATCTCCTACTCATTTATAACTTGCAGTGGTCCTACTACAAAAGAATATTTTTTTCTGAAATTCTCAATCAGTTTTTCATTCCAGCAACTCCACATAAAGAATGGAAATCCCAAATTGTTATTCCTGTACTAAAACCAGGAAATTGCATGCCGTAAGGTAAAATATAGTAGCACAAATATGTTTATCAATCCATCTGTTCTGTAACATTACCTGTATTCGCAAATAAATATATGATTATGATTATGAAAGCTGAGTACTGACCCCTTTGGGATTTTGTCCTATTGCCCTTTCATCTACTATGGCTAATATTCTTGAACATATTGTTAGAATAACAATCGACTAGAGTGGTTTATTGAAAACAATCTAATTTTACCTAATAGCCGATTTGGGTTCAGAAAGCGTTTTAGCACGATGAACAGCCTTGGCACACTTGTGATTGATATAAGGTTGGCCTTTTCCAAACGCAGCTACTTGGTGGTTGCTTTTCGGATGCGTTGTCCGCGTACGACAATGTACTACTGCAAGGCCAAAATGTCATTGCATCTCCTGTTGCAATGACATTTTGGCCTTGACCTTGGCTTTTCCTTGGCTCCCAAATTTAGAATCTTGCACTTATTTCTTTTAGAGACAGCTTTACGTTGGGCACATCCTTGAAATTAAGAAAATTCTTTTTGCATTATTTTATTTGATTCCTCGAAAAAAGTGTGTTTATCGTTCCGTGCTTCATTCCTACCCTGTATAAACCATCACCTGTTTTATCTAGTATTATACCTAAAACATTTCGAGCATCTCCTTTAGCGCTGTCGAAGCTAGGAATACATATAGTTACAGTTTTTCCAATCGCGATTGGCGGAAATTTTTGTTCAGATAATTCTTTCATAGCATTAGCCTGTGCTTTAAGACCTTCAATTGCCTTTTCTTTATTTATTTTTCTACTTTCTCTCTGTGCACAACGCATGCATGTTACTTTACTTCTGAAGCCTTCATAGTCTGCACCAAGTGTGCTATCAGCGCACACAACATGCACGACCTGATTACAAATTATGCACGTATGTGCGCCTGAGCTCTCTTGTAGGTAGACAAATACAACAAACCACATCTGAAGTTAATTTTGACCATGTCGGTCCAGGTATTGAAATCACATCTGAAGTCAGTTTTGACGACGACGGTGCAGGAATTAAAATCACATCTGAAGTCACTTTTGACGATGACGGTCCAGGAATTGAAATCATATCTGAAGTCAAATTCTGCCAGTCGATTCTAGGATCGACTAGGCAAAGCCCGAAACAGATTATTTTACTTTCGACGTTTGACTGAAAAGTTAGGAACTTCTAGGTTTGACTAAAAATACTTTAATCAAAGGCCGCAATTGGAATATATTTCGGGGTTAGACCGAAGGCTTTGGACAAACCTAGGATAAACCAGTCATTCAGCGAAGAGACAGCATATCGACCTTTGACTATGACATATTAATAAAAATATGCATGGTAGAGCAAGTTTAGTTTAATAACTTTGACTTGAATTGGCGTTTGAAGGTTGAAGATTAGGATTGATAATCGCTGATCAAAAGTTGTAATAAATTGGTGATACAAAGTTAACCGGGTCATCTAGTTAGTTATGAAGTTCTTCGCTAGCCAACTTAATGTTGCGAGAAATATAGGCTGGCAACATTTAGTCTGACATCTTAATATTATATTTTTCTGTCTTGATTGGACTTGAATACGCTATTATTTGATATTTAGTTTTTTTTTTTCTCTGTCTAGCCCGCAACGGATTTAGCGTGAAGTTAATATGTAGACAGATTAATATTTATTAATCAAAAATTAAATAATTAACCGTTTATTTAATTTCTCAGAATTTAGCTGTTCTATTGTTGAGTTTTAACATCTTTTTATTATATATTTACAAGAGATTTATGTTTATTGTTTTGGTATTTCTTCTTTAATAAAGGTAATATCCAAATAACTTGGGGACTCTAAAGATGACAATAACTTCACCTAACCTTACATATACGTGGTGCAATCTGCTAATTAACAAACGAGGCATTGGCGAAAGAGAGGCAGTGCCCATCGAAACAGCCCTACTGCAGTCTTGGAGCAAGGTGGAGACACCTCGCTAACGGACGCGGCTAAATGACAACCCCTTTGAGGTTATAGTGTTTTTCGAATGTGTTTACCAGAAAGCTTTTATAAGTAAATTTTTTTAAACAATGTTGGAAGGAAAACAATCAATAAACGGTTATACATTTCGCTAGCGTGTTAACATTTATGAAAACTGGTTGCCTAGGACTTCAGTTTTATAAAAAAACGGCCAAGTGCAAGTCAGACTCGCGCACGAACGGTTCCGTAACATTATCTATAAGAGCCCCCTTAAATATTTGTTTTATTTTAATTTAATTATTTATTTTTAAAGTGAATATATAACTAAATATTCTGTAAATATTTCAAGCGTCTACCTGTTGCCGTTATCAATATCGAGAAGAAACGAGCAAAAAAATCACGTTTATTGTATGGGCCCCCTTAAATATTTATTTTATTCTATTTTTTAGTATTTGTTGTTATAGCGACAATAGAAATACATCATCTGAGACTGTCTAACTAGCACGGTTCATGAGATACAGCCTGGTGACAGATGGACGGACGGACGGACAGCGGAGCCTCTGTAATAGGGTACGTTTTATCCTTTGGGTATGGAACCCTAAAAAACACCGTGATTGTTTTCTATTATTATAACTCTTGTATAGTCAATTACGTATTAAGATAGGTAGGGCAAGTAGCCATCTGGGGAAGTACCTCCACCTCACAAAAACCACAGCCAAATATTTCCCAGAGGGTTGTAGTGTTCCTGCGAGTGAGTGAGGTCACCAGTAAACTCCTAAGAAGTTGCTGTGTTGGCAACAGAGGCGACATCGCGTGAGGATACTTAATGTGTTGCTAGCGTTCATAGGCTACAGGATCACATCAGGTGGGCCGTATGCTAGTATGCCTCCTGAAGTTTTTTTAAACCAACTTCGCTTGTAATCGAAATGAATTGAAAATACTTTACGATCCATGATGTTTTAAAAAGTTTCAGACTTTCATGGTGGTAAGTATACTCGTAGAAAATATCATTCCTTTGACTTTAACTCACGAGAACTTAAGCACATTTTACATTTATCTGCGGTGGTTTGAATGTTTCTATTATTGAGCATTAAAGTTTATAGTTTTTAGTAAGGGTTAAATAAACATTACTATTTATTATAAACATATTGTCACTATTCTTCAGGCATGTTGCATTGAATCTGCGTGCACAGAGAAATTAGTAGAGTTGGACAAAACTATCACAGAATTGAGGAGTCGAGCCGGCCAGCTGGCTCGCCGCGAGGCAGAACGAGTTGAGTTACTAGAACGCACTGAAGCTGCATGGAAAGATCTCGAGTTGGGCTACCGAAGACGTCTTAGCCTTGGTCACGAAAAGGAAGATGATATGGCTAAACAAGTAAGTTAATAATTCCATGCAACTCTGAAGGTTAGGTTACTGCAGCTAGGTTCGGAATACCTGAAAAAAAAACAAGCAATAATCAAATCGATTAAAGTATCAATTTGGAAAAACAACCACTATAATATGTATTTGGTAGTAGATAACATTGGTAGTAGGTTTTTTCTTATTTAATTGTGATATATGCATTATGAACCCTTGAATAAATTTAATAAAAATAATCGAGAATTAAATTATCATAGATTTTTATTTAAAAAATCCGATAAATGTAAAGACATTTATTGTAGGCGAACAAGCTAATAGAAGAGAGAAACAACTACAAGGGAATCTGTATGAACTTGACGTCATTATTAAAGGAGAAGACAGAAACCGCAGAAAAAGACCGTGATAAGCTTATAGCACTCGAGAAAGAGATTTGCGACTTTGCAAGTATACGATTACGGCTAAGCCAGGACTTTGCAAGTGGCGACGCAGCTCTTGTGGAGCACCATATTAAGGCTGTTCAACTCGACCGGGATTTTCAAGTAAGTAATTATAATAAATTTACTTTTACATATCATCATATCTATTCGACGATCGCTTTAGTGACCCTTGTTTACATGATATATAATATTTGTTTTACATGACATCCTACCTAGCGGACCTGACAGATGTTGTCCTGTCCGAAAAAATTCATTTTTCTAAAACCCGATTTCAGCGCCACCTATCGGGTAAATCTGGATGGTTACCAGGGACCCACTTAAATACACGTAAAAGATTTCAACAAAATAGTTTCTGCAGTTTAGGAGGAGTCAATTACATAAACGCGTACAAAAGAATGTATATATAAATAAAAATCAATGTAAGTATGTTTGTCCTCTGTGGACTCGAAAATGGCTGGATCAATTTTGATGAAACTTTGGGCATCTTCATGTTAATCCAGTGGGTGATCATGCGAAGTGTATTACCGATCGGACTACCAGTGCGAAACCGGAGGTAGCTAGTTATATATATAATTATAAAAGTTTTAAAAAAACTACTTAATTCTGATAGATGGTTCAAACTGGAAGTTTCGTGTTTCTAACTAAACATACTGTTTGAATATTCGATATTTAGTTAAAAAAAATATGCTCATTTACTTTTAAAAAACTGGCAAAAAATCGTTTATCAATTTTTTTATCATACATTGAAGTTCGTCATCTATAGTGAAAATGGAATTAACGAGAAATAACGGCTCGGTTTGTCAAGTCTTCAAAATACCCTTGGGAATGAACCACCTCATGTGCGTACTGTGATACGGTGGTAGACAGAATTTGCGCTTAGACGTGTTTCTCCAAATTATGACATTCGTGAAGGTCGGCCTTTACCCGCGACAACAAAGGAAAACATGCGAATAAGTGGTTAATCAAAGAAAACCAATTTAGGAATCGGTATGAGGAAAAAGGTATGTTGATTTCTCGTAAACTAACGCAAGAATAGCAACAGACTTGTGTTGATTGATGCACAAACATGTTGCTAAAGTATAACCACGTGTAGTCCAATGTTTTGACATTTTCACAAGCAAATGAAATAAATTTGTTGATTAGAATCAGAGATAAAACAACAGTCTTATAGATATTATTATGAGTGTTCGAAAACGAGAATGACAAACAAAATTGAGACAGGCGAGAAACGTGGGTAAAAAAATATAGGGGTTTTTCTCGCACGGCTCCCGTTTGCACAACCCTTCTTGCAGATGAAAGAAGCCGTCAATGTTAACAGGTACTGTACTGGTCATAATTATCTAGTGAGCTTAAAAAAGTATGAGATAGACGACCAAGAAGCTGCAACATTTTGCACCATAAGCTTGTAGTGCACGGCATATAAGAGAGGTAGGGCGCTTCAAAGCAGCTCGTCTGGGGAAGTACCTCCACCTCACAGAAAAACGCAGCCAAATAACAACTCCCTAGAGGGTTGTTGTGTTCCTGTGTGTGAGTGAGGTCACCGGTAAGCTCGCAAGGAGTTGCTGTGTAAGCAGCAGGGGACGCATCGCGCGAGTGATATTTAATATATTGCAAGCGTTAATAGGCTACGGTACCCACTTTACATCAGGTGGGCCGTGACCACGCATTCTGTGATTTTCTCGTAAATCAGTTGTCCTCGTGTTTTTAAAAGTGATTCTACCGAAAGAAAAATGTGTTTCAAATGTAAAGAAGAGTAATGTAAAAACAATGAACAATTATATTTTTTTCTCTTAATTTGCTTTATTTACGAATTAAGTAAACCATTAGTGCGTTCTACGTTACATGTTAATAGGGCGAGTCGCAGACGAGAAATGTATATTAGCAAAAACTAAATAATACGAGTACAAGAATCGAATTCCCTAGATCCAAGAATCCAAAAAGACGTGAAAAGGGAAGAGGAAAATGTAATACAAAATATTACCTTTTGTGTAATGTTTTATTGTTAGATAAACGATACTGCATGCACTGAAACTAAACCTAGAAACCGGCGAGCGTGCATGAAAAGAGCAATGAATGTTAAAGAAGCGTGTCAGGTATGTAAGGATCGAGTCACGTGGCGCTCGGTTCTCTCTGCCTACCCCGTAAGGGATTTGGCGTGAAGTTAAAAAAAATGCACTGAATGGCAAATTTTGTTTACATCTAATTTTGTTCTTGTTAATGTTATTTAAATAATTTATAGATTCAGAAGTTATTTTGCGAAAGTCAGCAGCTATCGTTAGCAGATGCACGGTGTCGCTACCGTGGCTGCTCTGGTCGTTTGATTGTCTACTAACTGGAACGGGAACAGCATGCATTTGCCATTGTTGCTACCCTGGCTGGTGTGATCGTCTTTGCGACACGTGGTTCGCCTCTCCACGAGGCATCCTCAGACGCTGTAGATGTTAGTGGTTAAAATAAGTTCTAGAGATGACTGCAGCAGCCGACGTAGATACGGCTAATGATAGTACGTGGGTGCCGGCCGGCACTATTTCGCATGATATTATCGGTGGCTAAAGCATAAAAATTAGTTAAAATCAAATTGCCGGTACTATTATTTAGTTATATCACAAATAATTACCTTAATCGCTTTAGTTAGACTTTAGATTAGGCGAGCTCGGTGGCGCTGTGGTGAAACGCGTTCGATTCCCACACAGAACAAACATTTGTGTCAGTGGCGTGCACTCCATATAGGCAAAAAGACATTGCCTACCCTATCAATTTGATAAATACCATCCGATGTTTCTTAATTCTTAAACATAGCTTTTAACTAATATTTCCTATCAAAAAAAAAATTAAAAACAGTAGCTCCATCTATCGGTATCGGTGCAAGTTATTAAAATAGATTCATTACATCACCCGACCCGCTACATCGATGTGCTACACTAGCGCCGCTTTGGGAGCTTAACGGCAGATACACAAACTATTTCTGTCTAAATTTACATACGTGTGCCGCGTTGGTAATACGAATACTGTAGTGTGCATTCCTGTAAATACATTGCCCACAATAACACAAATAATGCACACAATCGCATAGTTTAGAGTGTTTAGAGAAAGTGTCTTTTCAACCGAAGGATGACGTAAATTACGCGTGTCGCGAACATTGCTACGTAAATATTTTAAAGAGTATGTTTGCTCCATATAATTAGAGTGAAAAAACTGCCTTTTCATTTTTTCGTATAAAGTTGAAGTTAAATTTTATTTTGTTTTTAAACTGGGCCGGAGTGGGCCGCCATTGTTTGTTTATTCAAGTTGTTCAGGTGGTGTGTGTAGGGAAAATAAAAAATGATGCGTTTTCAAAACTATCTTTCGGTACACCGGATTTGAAATTAATACAAACTAAAGGCAAAGTTAATCGTAAGTTTAATGCAAAACCGAAAGGCCGCTTCGAATATCTGCAAATTGATATGTATATAAAATCAATCAATCTATAGATATTTGAGGTGGCTAACCAATCACATACATCATTATTTCCATAAGACTGGGTAACCAAAATCAACATGCTGTATTTTTTGGTAAGTTAATAGCTTTAAAAAAATTCTGCCTGCCCTGTCAAAAATCTCTGTGCACGCCACTGTGTGCATGAACATGCCTGTTTGTCTTGCTCTGGGTATTTTCTATGTATAATAAGCATGTATTTAAAAAAATGTTTTTGAGTATGTTTATAAGTTGTCTAGTACCCATAAAACAAACTTTGCTTACGTTGGGGCTAGATGGCTCCTGTGTAATTTGTCCGGCTATATTTATTTATTATTATTTATTTAGTTACTGACAGAAACACGACAATCAAGAGAATTGCTACTAATCTGCGTAATCTGTAACGGACACGGTTTGTGCCATTCGAGCTGGAAATATTGTTGTACCATTGGAGTAAAAACAAATCCTCCGTGACTTCTAGTCGCACTGTAATTCGTTGCACCCTACCTCTCTAACCCCAGAGTTTCGTTTGCGCGTTAAGCGTGACTGTAATGTAATATAACTTATAGCGATAACTTAGCCAAGCATATTTTGTACTACTAAGCTACGACCTGCCAGATGGTAAGCAGTTACTGAAGTCTATGGACAACTGCAAAACTTGGGTACTCGTGCATATTCCACCCTGTAAAAACCTATCCACGTCTTCCTTTAAGGGTTCTTACTGCAGTTCCATAGGAAAAGCTCGATAAGGAGATTGTTGAAAGGCCAACTTGTTGAGGTTTTTCAGTACTTAAAAAATTCTCTCTCTCTCTCGGAAGAAAACATCTCTGGAACAGCACAGTACGCAAGCTTTGCGGCTCCATTGTGGGATGATAAATTTATCGCTAGTAGTAGTAGTAGCTAAGTTATTGAATCAATCAAATCATATACTCGTATAATATTCTTAATATATTAATCATTATGTAATATAAATTGAAAGGTGTTAAATATGCGTATTCTTGCGCAAAATATTAGTATAAATTCATTCTCGAACAGCTCTATTTACGACGTTATGTGTGTATTTTTAACAAATACACAAGTTAAGGAACATTCATCGCAACCTGCCCATAAGTATGATTATTTATCTTAAACTTCTCCGTGGCTTTGATGAGTATGCTAAGGAATTGGTTCGGACTGTTGGTAGATGGTATTCTATGATAAACTATGCTAAAGTCAAACGCTCGCTGCCGCAACACGCGGGGCAATAAAATATGGAAACAGGACGCCGCCTGTTGCTCTCTCTGTCGCACTTACAGGCCTCACGGCAGGCATAATGATGCACCACTGTCATGTTGATGTTTATATTGACTATGGAAGCATATTAAAACAGGTATTTAACCCTCTAAATGTAATTAATAATTATTAAATTACCCTTGCAGAGTAATTATTTAATTACTCGCATTTAGTAATAAACTACCGCGTGCCAGCTCATACTATTCTTCATCCTTCTAGGAATCAACAAGCGGTTATCGATAAGTAACGCACCGCACGCGTCTGTCCTTAGCGCATCGATGATTTATGTCACCGCGGGCAGCGTGTTTGATTTGAGTATAGTCGTCAGTGACCTTCAGGCGTCTTGAAAACAATGCCGCCCGCGATTTAAAGCAGAGTGACTGAGAATGTTCTAATTCTAAATCCTATGTCCTCCGTCTCGTAACAGTATATCTATAACCGGAGATCTGCGATCAGAAGCGGGACGAGTATGCATTTGTTTGGTTGGTTGTTAGAATGTTAAGTTAGAACTAACTTTGTGACACGTCACGTGTGTGCTTTGAGAACAGTCCCCTACAAAATTAAGTATGTTTTGTCAATGTAGTAATGTATAAGCTGCAGAAAAAATAAACAAATCTACTATAGGTATACCGATATTTTTACTTCACATAATTATCTTACAATTAATTTTATTGACAGTTCAAAGAGGATCAAGCACGAAGAAATTCGTCGTCGATTGAGAGCGAAGTCGATGCAGCGTGCGCGCTGGCGCTCGAGACCGAACGGGCTTTGCGCAGTGAGCTCTGCTCACTCAAAGCACAGATTAAGCAACAATCCGAGCAGCTGCTAAGTGTAGACTCAGAAAACTGTAAAATAAAGATGGAGGTATTCACCATTTCTTTTTTTCGTACACTTAACAATAATAATGGGCCATAAGGCCATGGTATTTTTTCAAATTCATCAAAATATATGTGCATTGATGAAAACTGTTTGAAAAATCAATGTATAAACTATGGCATTATAATCTACCATCAGATTTACATAGCAAAGCCCAGCTGTGCAATGTAAATCTGATGACAAAATTCCTCGCAACATAGTGTTAAGTGTTCAAAAAATCAGTATCTTAAACAATGGTAGTGAGTATAATGCTTGCTCTATTTCCATTGTTTAATTTTCTTCAATCTTCTTATTACTAATTAAAATTACGAGACATTTAACCAAAATACATTAAAGACACATTTTCTATGCAAATTAAATTATTGTACTTTATCGCTTAGTTCAAACCAAGTCAGAACTAGCCTTCAAAATATATAACAAAATGGTTTTTTTATACTACGTCGGGAGTCATACAAGCATACGGCCCACCTGGTGTAAAGCAGGTACCGTAGCCTATGAACGCTTGCGATATATTAATAATCACTCTCGCGATGCCTCCTCTGCTGCTTATACAGCAACTCCTTTGGAGCTTATTGGTGGCCTCACTCACACGCAGGAACACAATAACCCTCTAGGGAGTTGTTATTTGGCTGCGGTTTTTTGTGAGGTGGAGGTACTTCCCCAGACGGGCTGCTTAGACGCGCCCTACCTCTCTTAAATATATTTAGTAATTTGCGTCAAAATTCACTCGCAGAGGCTTGCCTTGAATAGTTGAATAAGTACACGAATAAATTCAGATTAATACTTGTAATAAAACGTGAATCCTATCCTATTAAGCCACAGAGAAAGTAGCGAAACCATATCTGAAATGTACATTGAATCAAAAGAAGGTACTTGTGCATCTACGGTGGACTTGTGACAGCAATATTCATTACAGAGTCTTGAGATCATTAATGATTATAGTAGAGTTGAACTTTGAAAAATTGCAAACAATTGTGGACAGGTTTGCTGTCAAATAAGCGAGATTTGTCAATTGTTATAGTAAGGAGTGGACTCATTACAATGCTCGTCCAGACACCGAACAAGGGGTCGTCTTAAAACCACAGGAGTTACGACTGTAAACTTTCTATCATATACTATATTTACCAGATCCTGCTCCAACAAATTTCCAGTTTTTGATTTCGGATTGGCATATTTCTGTAAAAAGACTAAAACCAAGTAGCATAACCTTTTTAGAGTAAACCTTACCTGGCGGAGTAGTAAAAACACCATCGTTTAATGATTATTGAAAAGCCAACAATGAACTTCCAATAAAATGGCAAAAATGTATTGAAGATCATCATCATCCGACCTTTAAATCCTTTTAATACCTCGGAGCCCGGGATCCGCTTTCCATCGGTTTCGTCTTCACTTTGCGCTGTCTTCGACGTCATTTATTATGAAAACATTGTCACGCATGTCATCCCTTACGTAGTCAAGCCAGTCGATGTATGACACTATGTCTATGAACAGAAACGGTTTAAGAACGGTTCCTGGTGCAGCCCACCACAAACACTGTCGTTGTCGACTGTTAAAGTCGCGATGTGTTTTGGCAATAATGACCAATATATACTTTTCATAATGAAATATGATTAACAAGTCGATTGAACTAAATTGAACATTAATTTGAATGTAATTAGATCAAGTCATGTGACGCTCGGTTCTCTCTGTCTACTCTATATGGGATTTTGCGTCAAGGTATAGATAGACAGACAATGGAACTGAGGTAACCAAATCCTATCTGACATATGCGATCGCGTTCAATGTGCCTGCTGAGTCTCTAGCGAATATAATTTGTCTCCGGGATTGTGACAAATGGACAGTTAGACAGACGGTCGGACATTGAGGCGAGTCTCAATATGTATATCAAATTTTCTAATATGGAATTAAAAATACTAAAGTAGTTCAGCCATGGCAGTACATCATCAAAATAGGTACGTGATAAGTTATGGTTGCAGTCAATGTGACCGTAACATTTAGTTTCATGACAAGTATAAACAAATAATTTCCAAAAAAATGTTATATTAAATGTCAAATGCTTGTCATAATTATGAAGAAGATTTACTAAAATGTTAAGTAGGGAGAATATTAATTTAAATATTGACTGTATTTCGGACAGTGCATATCCAAAAATACATATTTGAGGTGTTAGGAATCTTGCTACCATTGTTATAAAAAGAAAACTCTTTATCGTCTGGACGTGGACCACCTGAATACTAAAATATCCTTTACATACAAAGAAAAAAAAAATGATCAAACATTAAGTATTACAGAAAGGCAAATTTTGTAGTGTAATAGCCGGGAATACAAGAAGACAATTAATAATTAATATTCAGTCAGTGAAAAATAATTGTAGACGAAATTAATGTGATGTGATGAATTAGTCGTCAACAAATTGACATTTTTATTATGATCTGACGGGCTAGGGAAATAGGTAATTTTCGTCTGTATAAAATATACTTTATTTGAACCCGCGTGGGCACTTATGCTTCTACATGCTTCTCGCATTACATTTTTAAAATATGATCTTGTAAATTATTAAATTTTCTTACTTATTAGTTTTCTTCTACTAGCATTTCGGATTTTCAGGGAGGATTTCGAAATGGAAGGGGTATCAAGTTTTCTCACTCCGCAACATCACGGAGAAGCTCCAGGCCATAGAGAACAAGGTTCTCAATGGTTTTGTGAATCTTGAGAAAACATTTGACAGGGCTGTGCGAAATGATCTATGGGTGATATTACCGAAATATGGGATTAACTGTGCAATGCTCCGTACTGTCCAGTCCAAGTACAAGAATTGCTCAGCGTGTGTGCGTATAGACTTTCATAAAAACCAAATTTCTTGAAAGAGAAGATACCAGGACTAATGTAAGGATTACGGTTGAAGATGAAGTGTCGGAAAAAGCATCTTCTTCTTCTTAGCGTTATCCCGTTTCCTAACCAATTAGGGTTGGCGGGGTTCGCTATCTAAGCCTAAGGATTTGACGAATATACAGATTTTTACATAGAGCGACCGCCGTCAGACCTCCAAAACCTAGAGGGAAAATTAGATCATTCTCAGGTAAGTTCACACGTCTTATGAAATATAATTTGGACGTGCGGGTTTCCTCACGATATTTCAGACTTACCTACACTGACAAAATTGATTATTTTCTTTCAAAGGTCATGTCAAGAGCCTTAGAAACCGGCGAGCGTGTATAAGTAGATCTATGAATTTAAGAAGCGAGAGTGGACCGAATCATGAGTCGCTTAGTTCTCTCAGCCTGTCTCGAAAGGAATTTAGCGTGAAGTTGTAGACAGATAGCATTTCGGAAATGACCACTGGTCAAGAAGAAATGCTGAAAAAATCTTGCCTAAGTATTAGTATTGTACAATATAAAAAAGATTTTATAGTGTGCCTGATGAAAAAGCCAAGCAAATTCATCGTATCGACACATTGAAATATTAGATATAAGTTATGTGTACAGTACACCCTAATGGTATGAAACAGACGTACAGTCTGTTTGCAAGTAATTACGTGTAGTACACGTTCCTGCGAGTGGGCGAGGTCACCAGCAAGCAACTGGAGTCCTGGGGTAAATATATCTAAGAAATTGATATCTATCTATCTATCTTCACGCCAGGTCCCTTGCGGGGTAGGCAGGGAGAACCGAGCGCCATAAGACGCAGTCCTTGCACACTTCACTCGCTTCTTTAACATTTATAGCTCTTTCATGCACGCTCGCCGGTTCCTAGGGCTCCTGACATCACCTTCTAATAAAACACGACCTATTTGGTCATGGTAGATTAGTCTTGGTCTTCCTCAACTCCTACATCCTTCCCACTTTCTCATTGTATACACACAGTATACAGGGATATATCAATATCAGTATATTGTGTGATTACAGTATTTTTAGATGTTTATTTTTATGTCATTCTACTACAGTAATCTATCTTAGACTTTGTATGATAAGTTGCTGTGACAGAATTACATATAGACAGAACACATGATTTAAGAGATTTGTTTTTCCTCTCTCAGACGGAGAACCTTAAAAATTATCCTTCACATACAAATCTCAATTAGCTGATAGATCATTACGTATTACAGAAAGACAAATTTTATAGTCTAACAGCCGTGGATACAGGAAAATGACATTTAATATTCAGTCAGTGAAAAACAATTATAGTCGAAATTAATGTGATATGATGTGATGAACTAATGTCAAAAACAGATGATTAACATGTCGTTTCTTCAACGTAACGCCATTTAAATACGACAATGACTTATACAAGAGCAGTGTGACTAAAGTTAAAAAGCATGTGTGCATAACGGGCCACGCACAGAGTACGGTTCCGTATTTGCTTCGCTTTGCTAAAATTGATGAAAACGAAACCAGAGCGCGATATAATTTGTGAACTACTACAAGATGGAAATATTTCAGTCATTGAAGATTTGGAGGAGGATGACTTCGGATGTGACGGGAATGTCCTATTTAGGCAGACTAACCGTCCCCGGTGTTGATGCACCTCTTTCGTCTCTCGTACTTGACCGGTTGTGTCCGGAGGCTTGGAGAGAGGCCCATGTGCAGCTGGTCCCCAAAAAGGGAGACCGTTCGGACCCAACAAATTACCGCCCCATTGCCGTAACTTCAGTGTTGTGCAAAGTCATGGAACGGATCCTTAACAATCAATTGATCCGTTACGTAGAAGATCACTCCTTAATTAATGATCGTCAATATAACTTTAGAACGAAACGATCGACGGTTGATCTTCTAGCGTATGTGATGCACCTCTGGAGTAGTCGGCCTAGATATCCCCAATGCATTTGATCGGGTTTGCCATAAAGCACTTCTTTCCAAACTTCCGGCATACGGTCTGCCCCTCCAGCTTTGTAAGTAGATTGGTGGCTTGTTGCATGAGCGTAGAATCTGCGTCCTTGCAGATGGATGCGCTTCACGTTCCATGCCAGTGAATGCCGGTGGGACACCGGCATTCACTGACATGGTACTCACATCAATTAATTGCTGCCACTTGGTTATATTTATTGCTATGCAGATGACAGTACGGTCCATGGGCGATATTTCGGGCGCCCTAGTACTGATCGTGCAGAAATCGGTGAGAAGCGCGGGTGTCTAGTTGTTTTGCTTAATCGGGTTTTGGACCTTATTAGTAAATGGGGTTCCAATACCCTGAATGAGTTTAATGCCACGAAAACTCAGGTGTGCGCATTTACAATATGTGAGATAGCCTAAATATGCTAGGCAGGCATATTCGTTGCGACCTAAACCAACGAAATTACATCGAGAGCCTCATCTTAACAACTTCAAAAAAACTCGGAGTCCTGAACAGGGTGTGCCGGTTCTTCACGCCGGTCCAGCTTTGTCTTCTTTATAAGACTCAAGTTCGGGCCTGCGTGGAGTATTGCTCACATCTCTGGGACGGCTTCGCACAGTATCTTCTTGAGGCTCTCGATAGGTTCCAGCGATGGGCTATCCGCATAATCGACGACCAAGAGGTCACAAAAAACCTAGAACCTCGGCAACTTCGTAGGGACATAGGCTTGCTACGTATATTTTACCGCCTGTACCATGGTGAGTGCTATTTTCCCTTATCCCACCATCTTCCTTCCGTCAAAGAACCAGACGTGCAGGCTTGCGATGTCACTATTCCACTGTTGAGGACATTTCTACTCGTAAGTCCTATCTCTGTCGTACTATTAAAAAGTGAAACGCCTTACCTGCACATGTGTTTCCTCCTTCCTACAACATGGGATCCTTCAAATGAAGCGTTAAGAAGCACTTTGGTAGCGTCTGCAATTTCCTCTTTTCGCTTACCAACAGGCGAAGCGGAGCCACTATGCTGAGCCAATATAAAGAAAAAGACAGCAGAAGAAAATATCTGTGAAGAAGAGCATGATGATGTTATAGTGGGAAGATCGTTTCCGCAATCGCCTTCAGCTTTTGTGGGGATACAGTCACCTCCCCCTCCAATGATGCAGCCATCTCTTCCCATGAAGCCACCACCTATGCCGCTTCCAAGAGCCGCTGTCCGAAAATCAAGGACTCCAGTCGAGGGAGGTCAGTTTCTGTATCAAACGGGAGGTCGCGATCCACCGTAAGTATTCGGGGAGGGATTTCAGAATCAATAGCACGGGCTCGTGCTATATGGAAGTGAATATGGAAGCTAGCAACGTTTACGGGTAAAACACATGACTATCCACCATTGCCGATAAAACCGGTAAGGCGTCTAATAGACTTCTTTAATGATTATTTTGATACTGAATTTTTAGAAAAGATCTCTCAATGACTAATTTATATTACCTACGCGCTACTGGTCGCGAATTAAAATGTATAAGTTCTAAAATAAGTGAAAAAATCTAATCATGGGCTATATTCCTTATCCTCGAGTACCAATGTACTGGATAGCTAAATTGAGCTTAATCAGTGAGCAAATGACAAGAGTTTCTTACTCTTCGCAATGCGCTCCATATTGTGGACTTCGATAGTCCTGTTGATAGCGAAAAGAATAACCTGCTGTGGAAGTACAATCCATGATTAACAAAGTAAAGGAAACTTGTAACAAACTGGAAAGAGTTCCGGGATTCTACTCCATTGACGAGCAAATGGTGCCATTTACAGACCGCTGTAAGCTACGTCAATTGGTTAAAAATAAACCGTGGCCGTTTCACATGTAGTCAACACAAAGTTTTTTAGACCTATAGCCTAAAACCTTTGAGTTGACTACATGTGAAAGTTTAAGGGTATATTTTGAAATTTATAAAGGCGCAAAAACAAATTTCGGCAATTCCAACCTCGGTCTTGGACCCTCTGTTGTCTTATATTTGATAAAATGTGTTCCATCTAGCAGCTGTGTTTGCCATGATCGCTATTTCATACACCGAGGAAATGGAAAAATTCAATCTGCATTCAACAAGTACTATCATGCAAAATCGAATACCTGAGTTTGCGAGCATCAATTTTATTTTTAAAAAGATTTGAAAATTCGACGTGGTGAAACTCAGCAATTTGTTTCTCTCGTAATTCTACTGCAATTGTAAAATGGAAGGATAATAAGCCCGTATTACTAGCGTCGAACTGTGCCGCTGCCGAGGTACAACAAACGTAAAAAGATGGGTATAAAAACCGTAAAATTTATGTCGATGTTTCAGCCCCAAAAATAGTTAGTAATTATAATCAATACATGGAGGAAGTCGACGTTCTGAATCCACTAATGCACTAATGGAACTTTTATTTAAACCAAAAAGAACTGTTGTAGTCTATATAGTAACTACTGTATTACTAATAGATTGCTCAGAAAAGACCTAATGACTTTGCTTGATTTTCGCACGAATGAAGCCGATTCCTTATTATGTTTACCAGAACGTGCTCGTAAAGAGGGGTATAATATTGAAAATGATATACCCCCAATTCCTCGTTGAGATTATACAATATATTGACCGGCAAATGCACCATCTGAATCGAAAAGATATGACGGATATGAACACTACCCTATCAGTGATGGCATAAAGCCTAAAACTTGTCGCATGGAAGAATGTGGTAGTCGTTTGAAAATAAGAGGTGAAAAGTGTAACGTCGACTTGTGCCTCTCGTGATAAAACATGTTTTAAGTCTTATCATAAAATGTAATTTAAGAATACAAAACTTATTTGAAGGCTGATTATTTCAAATATTTAATTACTGATTTTGTAATACTTGCCAAAATAAACATTAATTAGCTTGATCTCTTAATGTTTGAAGTAAAACTCATTGTGATGTTTCAAAGGCTGTTTAGTAATAATAAATAAATATTGTTATCGATATGTGACTGTGTTTGTCTTTAAAATATAGTGGAGTATTCCAATTAAGTACTGTCACGACCGTGTGATTTACAAATTATTCTTGAAGCTTATGATCACGAGGGTCTGATTGCTCGAGATCAGTTATACCAATTTTTTTTAAAGTATTTTTCTTATGTTCTTTGGACACTAAGATATGCACACAATAAGATTTTACGAACCTAAGAGGGATTTATTATTCTCGGGTGTAAAGGGCTAGACGACTGTAGTCGGCGAAAAACTAGACGAAATTGAGCTAGAAAGAGTCCAGCAAGCTACAAGTGTTCTCGCCCCTCTGTCTAGGTGGTAGGGACTGGACCGGTTGTGTGAAAAAGACAGCTGTATACGGGTAGAAAAAGTTTATTATGCGAAAACCCTGACGAGCCTCTCTCAAACTTATTAAACTTCAAATAACGGTCTCTGATTTAATTATCGTTTATTGGACGAGAATTCCGCGCTGTATTCGATAGATGGCATTAGGTACCACTTCGAAGACAATATATTTGCAAATAATGAGTAGGTTACCTATTTATTGTCTACAAATTAAAAACTGTCATAATGCAGGCGTTTTTAAGCTACAGTGACTGTTTGCTACCAAAGTTTGCACAAAAAAAAAATCTTATAACACTTAGGTTGTGAAATTAAGTCTCTGTCGATTTTTGCCCTACTGACTACAGCAGAAGCACAAGTTCTTTAAAGAGACTGTGACGAGATTTTACAGGTCAGCGATGCACGAGTGATGCTCTTGCCCGAGATAAGAGTAACTGCTAACCATCAGGCAGGCCGTACGGTTGTTTTCTTTAGTAATATTACATTGACAACTTATCATATTCATTCTCGAGCAATGTCCATGTATTTCGAGACCAGTTGGAAGTATTTTGCATGGTGCACTAACTTTATTTTCTACACTATCATAATGTGTTGTCGATAATTCGGCATAGATAATATGGTTATAATGTGATAATATACCGTAAAAGTTACTAATCGTCATGCCCGAAAACATAGGTAATTACGTGTACAAAGAGCAATAGGGGATCGAACAACATTTCATAAAGTGATTAAAATTAATCATAGTGAATTTTTATATTTATAACCATTAAAATATCTATTAAAATGACTGCGAAACTATGTCTAAAGATTATTTAATTATTTACTTAAAAATGCCGCGCAATAAATACGTGACATATAACTAGTCTGGCCATAAATACTGTTACATGGAAACTTATCTTTTTTTTTATCTTTAATTATTTTAAATTTGGAATGCGTTTATTATGTTAAAAAACTTCTTTCGATTTCCCGCAGTTTTACATATTTTTTTCGTGTACATTATCAAATTATAATATGGAATGGGGTGGTAAAGAAAATACGATTGCAGTGATTGTCTTGCACAAAGTGGGTATGAAGCCGTCGGTCATATTCAAGACACTTCAAAAGCTTGGGTCAGCCGTATGTTCTTTTATCGTACTATCGATAGATATACCAACACTTCCTCTGTTGAAGACTATAAAAGATCGGGGCCACCGCGTGCTGTTAGAACTACAATGTCTTATCAAGGAGTGACAAAGTTTCATTTTTGTGAAAAAGGAGAGTTCAGAAAAAGTGTATCAAGAGACTGTCTTGGATAGTGTAGCGAAACTTCTCAGCAATACACTTTTTAAAAACTGTACCGTGGACTTTCCTGCAGGACTTTGCACCTGGTCATAATGCACGAACTACCCAATCCTAGCTCCAAGCCAACGTTCAGGATTTTATAAGAGTTGAAGACTGGCCCTCGTTTAGCCCAAATCTGAACCCCTTAGACTACAAATTATCACTTTTTGTGGACATGGCCTGCTCGAAACGCTACGCCGATTGTTTTGTCGTTGTGTCTCTTAACCCGGCGTAAATGAACCTTTTTTCAATCACATCTTCAATGAACCATGGTGAATTTTACCCACTTATTGGTTTCAGGCTTCAATGCTATCATCATGGTGCATAGTGGACATTAGCAATACAACCTTACTCGTTTTAGGCAAATAGGAGACCAATGTAGTATCTTATTGGAAAATAAATTGTGAACTATTTATATCGCGACCTCTGGCATTAGACATAGTCACTGGAATCTATTATATATTATATAAAGTCCTATTTAGTACGTAAAATCTAAAAAAACATAAATATCCCGTTAAAAATATTTATCACGCGAACAATCAACCGGGGTAAAATACGCCCAAGCACACTTTGAGCGATTATGACAAGCGACGTCGCTCACAACTGATTCGTATTGTAAACAATCGCCGCATTATTTCCAAAATGGCACCTATTGAGGAAGAGGGGGTACAATCGCGTTAATTGAGACGTGTTTTTATACACTAGTGGGTGTTAAAAACCCTGGTTCATTCACGCCGGGGAAATCTCTGGAGCAAGCAGTGGCTAAATTTACTATGAAAACAGTGCGAAAATTCATAGATTTCTGGCTAGACAGTTTCAAGGCCTTAATCAAAGCCAAAGGTGGCCATTTCGGATAGAATATTTTTTTTGCAGAGACTTCCATAAATACGTACGTATAAGTTTTATTAAGATTACATTACTTCATAAAAAAATGAATGCATATTCATTTGTAAATGAACTTATGGCCGGACTAGGTGTATGTAATTAAACTACATGCATGGTATGTAGGGACGAACAGTGCTCTCCAGTACCAAATTATTTAATGTGGTCCTGATCGGAATTGACGTTTTGATTGATTATATAAATCAATCAAAACGTCAATTCCGATCAGGTCAACGTAGACTTAGGCATTAAACTTCCGTTTCTCTCTTAGTTCTTACATTATATTAACACGCAAATAAATGGCGTTTGTTTTGTCACAGACCATAGCTTACAAATGGCAACATAAATTTCGTTTTCAGCATTTGCAGCATTGTATAGTACAGTGCAGATAAGTATATCTACGTTACGTCTGTTTGTGAACTATATGTGCATGTATTGTGATAAATTTATATTGTAGTCGTAGTCAATCTTTATTAAGAATTTGAATGATTTTATATATATATTCTTTATTGCACACAAATAAAACAAAATAATAAGTGTCACATATAGTGTACAAAGGCGGGCTTATCTCTCCAAGAGATTTCTTCCAGCCAACCGTAATCAACGTGGAATTATATTATATATTATAGCGCGGTGGATAAAGAACCTGTTGACCAACGGTCCCCTGTTCGAATTCTGACACCACCACTAAATTTGTGTTTTCGGGTTTATGTATTATATTTGTAATTATCATTAGTTCCGCGACGAAGGAAAACATCGTGAGGAAACCCTCACTCCTAAGAAATTACATTTCGAAAGACGTGTGAGCTAACCCCACAAGGGCCAAGTCTTTAGCATCGTTGTGATTAAAAACTCTATGAAATGAAAAAGCGAAAGTAAAAAGATGAGCGAAAGAACGGGAAATGGAGTCTTCAACGCAGGCATTCCCTCCTGCTGAGCTCGTTGTTTGTCCTTTCCACGTAGCCAATGGTCTCACTATATACTGCGATATACTCTCCGGTCATTTTCCCTGCGCCCCGTTCCTTGCTTCCAAGCAAGAGGATCTGCATATCCATTCTTCCAAGCAAATGGATCTGCATATATATTGTATTGGGACCGCGAGGCTGAACGTGTCCTGCGGGATTTGGTTCGGCACTGTACTGCGTTATCTGCGTGGATTTTGTGCAGACTTTGGCGAGGATATTTAGATGTCCATTCGATATTCTAGTCTAATGCGGGCTGCCGCGAAGCGGGCCGTACTAAGATTATGTGCCATGTTGAGTCGCTGATGTTGGGGTCGCACTCACAAGTGGGACTGCCTTTCAGCTCAAACCAATGTAAGTTCTCCGCTATGGCTCCGTGTCCTGTCTAGGCTTGCTCTTGCGTGGGTGTCAATCTGGTCTTCCTCACGATGCGGTACGCTTTGTCTACATCTGGAAAGAAGACCTTCGTGCCTGACCCTGTGCTGGAAGAACTATATTTATCCTTCTCGAATTTGGTTTTTGATATAGGACACTGGTACATCACCGTAGTCGGAGCACGACGGCTGTTAAGCTTCCTGTTTTGAGAGCGGACGAATTGCGTCCGCTCTCTGTTATCCGGTTATTTCTACATGTACATGTTGCTAAGAGCTAGAACAGGTGCATCTGCCTCCTTTGTGCTCTGATATGTTTATACTCTCTGTGGTACCCCACAAGTTACATTTGCTTCATCACTTACGAAATTGCCAATTTTTACTCGCTGTTTTCGGTCATATAGGTAACTTTTGAATGCCTATATTTTCAAGTCTTTTCACAAGGATTGGTACAGAGACAGTATCAAACGCCTTCTTTAGATCAAGAAAAACAGTTATACATTTATTATCAACGTCTATCTTTTCAGATATAATTGAGGTCAGTGCTAAAACAGCGTCCTCAGTTGAAATTCCATTTCTAAACCCGTATTGTGATTTTGAAAGAATCACAACAGACTGTTGTCTTTTTTACGTTTAAAAACTCTTATTATAATGTCTTTGTTGAAAATGCATGTCACCGTTAGAAGGTAAGTACTTAAATAGTTATCTAAGTCAGCATACGATAATTCGATGATGCATTCAATAGAAAACCTAACATCCAATCATTAACCCGCACTTTATTGGGGATTCTTTTTTTTAAATATAAAATATCAATATTGCGTTTTTCTAAAACCAGTTGTACTATTTGTTCACAACCAAGAAATTCTTGATTTTTTTGGTGTACAAAAAATGGGATATAAATAAAAATAGACTGATATTTCTAATTAGTACAGTTCTAACTAATTAACTTGAATTTTAAAGAGCGAGCGAAGTGTGTATCGTATGCGTCTTATGCGCCCGGTTCTCTATGCCTACCCCGCAAGGGCCTGGAGTAAATATATGCAAACAATTTCTCGTAAATCATCAACTATCCTACACGAACAAATTTATTTCTCTTACATGAGATAATGAGAATGAGATACAAAGTTGTTCAAAGTCGTATTTTATTCTAATATATAATTTATAAAATGTAATAAATAAAGGTATAAAAACAATCGGAAATTAGATTCATTTATGCACATAAAATAAGTACCGGGCATGGTAACTTCTCTTTAAAGTATATTTTTTATAGGGTCGCACTTGACGGGCCTTGTTTTCTGTCAAATATATACGAGTACTTGCGTTGTATCTATGAAAACGAGGGAGGGAGGGAGGAGAATAGTTCATCTATCTATATTAATAAAAATGGAGTTCCTGACTAATTCACTGACTCATTAACGCCCAGGCCAAACCCTTGAATCTAGAAAGCCGAAATTTTGCATAGAGGTTATTTTTGTAATGCTTACGAAAGACAAGAAAGGATTTTTCAAAATTCCACCCTTAGGGTGCTGAAAAGAGGGCTAACACTTTGTATGAAGTAGAAATGTTTATTGAAGTTAGTGATTTGAAATTTTGTACAGATATTCTCTATTGGAATCCAAAAAAGTGATCTCAGTATTTTCAAACATTCCACCCCTTAAAGGGTGTAACAGGGGTTAAAATATTTATTGAATTAAAAGTTGAAGTGTTAAGAAATTGTTGTTTTCTAAAGTGAGCTACTTTAGACTTTGTAATTATACTCTCAATTAAGATGTCAAAAAAGTTATTTCAGTGTTTTTCAAAATTCCAGCCTTAGGGGACTGAAAACCCCTGGGGTTGAAACTTTGTATGGAGTGGAAATATTTTTTGAAGTTAATAACTTGGAACTTTGTACAAATACTCTCTATTAGAATAGAAAATAAATGGTCTCAGTGTTTTCAAAAATTCCACCCTTATGGAGGTCAAAAGGGGGTTGAAAATGTGTTTAAATGAGACGCTAATTTAAATTAATAAAACTATATTAACCCTTCGAAACCCGGGTGGTCGTATACGACTGCGAAATGTATGGGAAAACGTATATAACGGGTTCTGACTGCTCAATGGAAATGGAGTTCCTGGCTAATTCGATGACTCATCAAGAGGTTGCTTATGTAATGCATATGAGACATAAGAACGGATGTTTTAAAATTCAACCCCTAAGGGGGTTGACAAAATGTTTTTCAAGTTAGTATCTTGACTGTTATGTTTTTAAAATAGGCAGTGTTTTGTATAAAGAGGTGCTTCCGAGTGTATAAAGTCAGTATCAAATAGTTAATGAAAAGCGAACAGATCGTGACATATACTTCATTACAACACAAAAAAGGACTACTTAAGGTACTTTTACTGACTATTTAATGCTGACTGTACTTAAAAATAAGAAGTAAAACTTGCCGAATTTCCAAAATCTACGCGTGCGAAGCCGCGGGCGTAAGCTAGTATACAATATTATTTATATAGACGTGCGTCACATTTTATCGACAATATGTTGTTTACAAGAGTTTTGAACTGAAATGTGTGAACCTCATCTAATAGATCAAGAATGTTACAGTTATTGTTAAAATGTAATTGTATGTAACAGGGGAAAAACTTGCATCGTGTAAATTACTCTTTACAAAAACACTTAACTCAACCAGCAACTCTTAGATTTCTTAGAGGATCGCCAGCTGATAAGTGATCGCCAATACGGCTTCCGCCGTGGCCGCTCGGCTGGCGATGTTCTGGTTTACTTGACCCCACAGTTAGGCAGTAGAAATCAAAGAGAGCAAGGCTAAGTTAGCGTCCAAGAATATTGGTGTGATCAATAGAGCTAAATAAATAAATACTGTTCACATCTTTGGGCCAGCGCGTCACAACATTTGCTTATTCCATTTAATCGCATACAACGTAGAGCGGTTCGAATCGTCGGCGACCCAGTGATCTCCTGGACTCGCTTTGTACTCGAAGAGGACGTTGCTTCTCTTTGTGTACTGTACAAATTGTACCACTACCCACCCCCCAACATATAAAAAAAACTTTTATCAACTCTTTTTTTATTTGTCATGTATTGGAAAATCAGGTACTTACTCGTATTATTATTGAAAGTTTAAATGTTATTTGTGCCAGCAGCTTATTGTTTTAGTGTTCCGTACCGAAAAGGTTACCATCGGAATCTTATTACTAAGGCCACGCTATCTGCCCGTTTGCCTAAAGTCTAAATGTCCGTCTGTCTGTATAGGGCTGCATCTTTTCAATCGTAATAGGTAGATATTTTTTGAGTATGTATTACTAATAAAGCTGTAAAAAAATATGAAGGTGTCCATACAAAGAACGTGCCTATTTTGACGTTTTTCATCATGGCTGTACCATTGACGTAAGAGGTCGACTCGCACTTGGCCGGTATTTTATCAATTAAAAACGTGAAGAAGTGTTTGTATCTCAAAAACTAATACATTTGATACTACATTAAGTGTAGTTCATTCACAATCACCTTGTATTTTAGCTTCAAGATTTGCTACAAGAAAAATCGGATATGATTGAAGATATGGAGAGTTGCCAGGGGGCGTGCGATGGCCACATTCAAGACAAGCTTGACGAGCTTAAAAAGAAGAGGGTGCAGCTTAGCCAATTGAAAAGCATAGTGACTGAATGTAAATGTAAACTACCCATGGACGAGGCGGTAGAGGTGAAGCGAACACCGTCGCTTGCAACCCTGTGTAAATGTATGCCCGACGAAAATATACTGGTGCGTATTACGAAGAATTTTTATGACTATAATCTATAATTAATTATTACCCTTTTTAGGGTTCCGTACATCAAAAGGAAAAACGGAACCTTCTAGGATCACTTTGTTGTCCGTATGTCTGTCTCTACAGCTGTCAACACCTTTTTTCTCAGCGATGAGTGGAGCTAGCAGTGAAAAAATCAAACTTTTATGTCGACGCATTCAAAAGATACGGCTGTTTTTGTATCGATTATGCGCATATTTTGACACTCGCAAGGGAATCAAAACGTATAGGGTTATAGCATACTTCCCGTTAACCTAGAATCATGAAATTTGGTAAAAAGCAATGTTATGTAGCACAAGTAATGGAAAAATCCGAAAACCGTAAATTTGTAGTTACATTACAAAAAAAAATATTTATATGCGAAATTATTTGCGAATTTTTTTTTCGGAACCTGTTGTCCGTCTGTTCGTTAATCAGTATTTTTCTTATACATTAGACTCGGAATATACAGAAGGTACTACATAATAAAAATATTAGACGTGAATTTACTTTTCGAGAAAAAATCTTATAAACATTGGCGCTCAGCATTATCTGTCGTCAAGTGAAAGATAAGAGAAAAGTTGCGGTTTATTATTTTTTTTCATACACGCAATCTATACCAAAAGTATACCCAGGCCAGGGCACTTTATTTAAGATTCAAGTTAACATCATAATAACCCGTATAATCTGCTCTATGCTGCGTGGAAGCTACTGCGATTTTGTCATTTACTCTGTTTTCTCAAAGACTTCTCTGTTTTAACTCTACACTCTTAATGGTAAGTTATAATACCTATGTGTATAGCGGCTGCCCCTTCCACAATCAATGTGAATTGTTGCAACGTCAGGGGACTTCACCTAATTATCTTCACGATCAACCATCGCCTGGAGACCGCAATTATCCTCCCCGGTTCACATGTCTTACCCGCAATACAGCAGGAACATGTTCGAGAACTTCTATTTACGTCCTATTGGAGTATGCATGTTTGCTCGGGAGGATATTTGTTGTCGCTGTTTTCATAGTCTAGAACAGGGCTATCCACATACGATCGCGGGCTAATACAGGTCACTGTATATATAGGAGGGCCGCAAAAACAAATACCTTGCGTTAATTTATTTATTTGAAGCAAATAAAAAAACGGCAATATTGTTAAATTTAGTTTTATTAATTCTTCATTAATTAATCTTTAACAAATTCTATCAATATCGACATTAATATTTGTAATTGCCAAGCGCAGTGTTTTTGTAAGTGAATTATCAGTCAGTGAAGATCTATATTTAAATTCTATAAAATTGTCGCGGGCCGCATCAATGTTAGGCGCGGGCCACATGCGGCCCGCGGGTGTGCTTGTGCTTTGGACAGCCCTGGTCTAGAAGATAGAAATCTGTTAGAAATATGGGTGCGTGTGGGTCACCCTAATTGTCAGTGACATACAAATTGCTAAATTTTATTCGCAAGATTGACAATTATCCTTAATTCGTGTGAACTATTTTTACTTCATACTTTTTGTCGCCATCATCAATTATACCAGACAATAATTGCACTCTAGAAGTTTATGACAATGAGGTGTATTATACATAGGTACAATCTAATTGATACACGTCTGTAAACATATTCATTACCTTTTAAGATTACATAATAGTTTTGATATTCCCAGTAATTAAGTCTTAGTAATCGATGCAAAGAAGCAGGTGCAAGCCAAACACGGGACAAACACTCGAGTTTATAATAATGTTGGACTACAAGAGGAGATTTCTTGTAGTATTTTTAGAAATATTAGGGTCGTGTCATTTATACAGTTTCATATTTGTCTGACCCAATTCAGTAGTTAAGCAATTTTATTTTAATATCAATAGATAAAATGTTATCTTGGTAGTGCCAATATCAAAGTAGATCGGCCTAGTCCAGCCGTCTGCAAATATATTATTTAATCTAAAGTACTAGGTCGAGTCAGATATTTTTGTATACCACTAACGTGACAAACAGGCTTAATATGGCCTTTCTGATGGTAGGCAGGTACAGTAGCCCATGGAAACTTGCAATACTTGTCATGGTACATTGCCGTAAAAGCTCTGCGCGACTTTTTTGAAGTACCTGTTGCTGTAGTTCCTAGATAAAATTTTGCCAGGGAGTTCGTTCCACTACTTAAGAGTTGTCTCGGGAGGGATACAAGCATACGGCCCACCTGAAGTTAAGCGATTACTGTAGCTTATGAAAGCATTAAGACACAAGCCACAAATAGTTAACGCTCTTATTTGAATTTACATGCAAACTTTGTTCGGTGAGTGATAAAGTCCCATATAAATGAATCTTCAGCAAATGCTATAGCGCGAGCCTGAGCTGAGTTGGAGGTGGTGCTGAGGGTGCGAGAGGTGATGCCACAGAAAAGTTACTGCAAATAACTCTTCTATAATTCTGATCAACTTTTTTATTTCATTATCTATACAGATAAATAAAATTGGAGTGTCTGTTTGTAATATTAAAGTAACCGCTTATATACAATATATTTATATACACGGTACATATACCAAAATGAATATTTTTACAATTTTTGTCTGTCTGTCTGTTTGTTCCGGCTAATCTCTGAAACGGCTGGACCGATTTTGACAGGACTTTCACTGGTAGGTAGACGACTGTTCAGAGCACCATATAGGGTACTTTTTATCCCGTAAATATTTAGGGTTCCTGCGTAAAAAATGAAAAACTATTAAAATTAGGGGGAAATCTTCTTCTTCGGGGGACTTTGCAATTTTATTTTTATTATTTTCATAGAATACCTATTTTTTAAATAACTACGCATTTTATATGTAATAAAAATAAAATAAATATATGTTGCCTCCTGCAAAGGTGAATAGATGGCGCTGTATGAAAAAGGTCTATAGAGAAATAAAGGCTACTAAAAGCCCAAATCTCATGCGTGCGAAGCCGCGGACTTCAGCTAGTGTTACCTAATATATGTCTACAGTATAATTTGTTTTAACGCCATTCATTTTATTATACGCCTGTTTTTCATACTATATTATTTCAGGACAAATGCTCATGTACATCATTGAGAGGCCAGCTACTTACAAACCTATTCGAGGATCTCTTCAGTGGTTTGCAGGATGAGTTGAGTGGGTCGGGGTCTATGATGCCTTGCCAGCTATTAAAATGCTTGGAAGACAAACATAATTGGGACCGATCGAGTGTAGTCAAGAATAATCTGCGGAGTTTCTTCTCTCAGCTGTTACTGGGCGAACTCGACATAGCCATTGCTACAGCCATCGAGAAATATCATGCCACGGTTAGATTTTTCTATATTTGCATAATCTTTTTATATCCACTACACAAAAGATGGATGACTCATTCGTAGCATGTTATTCTAACGACTAACATCTACAGCGCCTGAGGATGCCTCGTGGAGAGGCGAAACACGTGTCGCGGAGACTACCGGAGCAGCCAGGGCAACAACGGTGGCGGGTGCATGCGGTTCACATTTCAGATGGCGAACACTCGCAGAGACGACCGGAGCAGCCATGGCAGCGGCGGCATGCATCTACTAACGGTAGTGGGTGGGTGCCGGCCGGCAGTAGTTCGCATGAACTAATCGGGAGCGGAAGCACACAAAGTAGCTTGGATCAAATTGCCTGAACCAAATCGGTCATCGTGCTCTAACAGTATCTTCTCTGAGTTACTGACTGACAAATACCACACAGCCAATCCGCTGCATCAAATAGGCATAGTTTCTTTTTATACCACGTCGGGAGGCGTACACGCGTACGCCACCTGATTCAAAGCGGTTACAGTGACATGTGAACATTTGCAATACATTACGTATCATTAGCGCAATGCCACATCTGCTGCTGATATAGTGACTTCTTAGGAGCTTACTGGATGCCCCACTCACACGCATGAACACAATAACCAAATGAATACACAACGACGTAGAGTTATTTCCCTAGACGGGCTGCTTTTTGCACCCTACTCTTTTAAAAACACCCATATCAAGACAAACAGAAAAACAACAAATGTTAGTCCTGTGAGGGAATCGAACCCACGAACATTGATGTCAAAGTAGCGTTATTAACTATTACGTCACCGAGCTCACCAATGACCTTCCAATTTGGCGTTATATACATTTTCGTTATTATTTCCTCTCCCCTTCTTTCCGTATGTTCAAATCTAGGCATACCTATTCTTATCTTGATACCGATACTACAAAAAAACGTTCAAACTAACTTTTTTTTCTATTTATTCTGCTTTTATACTCATATACATATAGTGATGGTATCAGCACTGCGTCGTGTAGCGAGCTGTGCTTCTGGGTTCGAGTTTTTCCTGCCAAGATGTTTCCCTGTGCTCCATTCATTTCTATATTCCATTTCTTTCCTTATATATTTAAAAACATTCGTTTTATAGAGTCTAAAATATTAAAATGACTATATTATCAACATATCTATTCGTTAGGTCTAAAATATTAATTTATTACCATGGTAGTTTACGTTAATTTTTCTACATTTTAATGCCACGGTAATTTTGCATTGGTCATTTTCAATAAATATACCATTTGTTAATATGGACATTTTAATATTTTAAACCTTATGAACGGAAAGGTTTAAAAAAATATCTTCGTCCCGTGACTTGGCTCGCATAGAATATGCAATCTAGCGATATTAGATACCCTACCTCATTTTACCACTTCCACGCTGACTCTTTACATCATGATAGCAGTCTTGAAAATATTACAAAAAATAAACAGGTAGATTTTTTTTCCCGTTTATAATAGTGTGTATTTTTTTAGTGGCTTATTTCCCCGTCCTTTTTCTTATAGGCACTAAGTAGGTGTGTAAATGGCGCATCATCATTGCAATGGCTTTAAGTCAATAAAAAAGCGGTATTTTATTGACCTGATATAATTCCGATAAACTAACATTTATCATCGTGACACCAACCTATATGTATATTATTATTTATCTGATTATTGGTAAGTAAATGTTCTTGTCATTATGTTGAGTCATTATCAGGTCTATTTTCATCATTACTAGCCAATTATACTTCCAGTTCATCTGGAGCCGACTCATGATTTTCGCTTATGGGTAATAACGGAGAGCCGTAAATAACTCCATCTACTCCTAATTAATTAATATGTATCATATGTGCATACTTATCTTTTATTACGGTCCCTGTATTTATACCCCCACACCGAAACGCATACTCAACATATTGTTATGCCTTTTATCCCATATTCTACACTATAATTATAAAAATAGGCTTTTCAGTAAACTCTTTCGGACCCTATGGTATCACGTCGCTTGGAAAATTGAACCCAGGGAATTTTTGAGGTATAAGAAACTGATTAATATTTTTAAAGCTAAAGTCAAGTTATACTCTGGTGTATTATACCACCTATCCAACAAAGTACTGACAAAATAGTGCATAGTAATAGACGCAGCCCGAGAGGAAAAGTACCCTAGATATGAGCCGTAGTCAAGTAACAACTCTTAGGCGGTTGCAGAGTTCTTGCAAATTAATAACTTTACCAATAAGCTACGGAGACATTGCTCCAAATCCAACATGCTCAAGTAAACAGTGAGGGTGTCAACATGCAAGCGATGCTCCTTGTAAACTAGGGCTCATAAGATGAGGTAACTGCATCAATTTATGTAGTTCTAATATTTTTTGCTGCTGCCGTTTAATACATACAATAGAAAAGTATAGGAAGTGTATACATCATCCATTGAGATAGGTAGAGACTATGGAACGCCAGGTGTATCGATCCAAACATACCTCTCTCCGTTCTTTCCCAATCATCAACCTTTTCATGAATGTTCTACGGTTATGGGTGCTTTTGATTTGGCCCTTTTTTGATACATCACAAATTTGATCTATGTGTGTATATCTAGGGCGGCCCCTGTTGATATATCCATTCTCGCTTGCCTTGCTTTCGAACCTCATAAAGGATATTTCTGTATGTTATATATCAAAAATTAAATATTTATTAAAAAAGTGGTGAATTGGGAGTTGGGCTCACGCAGCGATTGTTCCACACACATGAACACACTTCAGAAATCAAAGTTGAAAAAAAATTAAAGATAATAATAATATGTCTTAGACCGTAGATCGCCTGCTAGTTCCATATCTGAATTTAGCTGAGATCATAATTGTAATTTTCAATGTAACCAAGGGTTAGTATATCGAAACTGGGAGAAACCCACCGATTGTATGGCTATGTGCTACGTGCCGGAGCCATGTTAGAATTTTAGCGACGTATTTGATCGGTGCCTGTCAACCATAACGAGAGATGGTTAATGGATGTAGGTGGGAAAACATGGAAGTCAATAGAAACCATGAGGGCTTTGGGTATTAGAACTCAGGACCAGGCTGTGCAATCCTCCTGGTACATAATTGGACAACTTCAGAGTCGGATAGATTTTATAACTTTTTGGATTAAACAGTTCCGTCACTCACATGCTTTTTAGCGACTCAATTCCTAGATATTTTTAGTTCTCATCAATTGTTTCTAAGTTAATGTATGGAACAATGGACCACCAACCATCCTTTGTCAACCAGATGGTGGAGTTTCTTCTGGTTTAATGAACTCCATTACGATACATAGCGACATCTGTGAGGGCGACAGTCTCGGATCGTTGTGGTCTCGCCTGTCTTTAAATCAACTCAATACCGATTTCCGATTTCTAAGAGGGGATGAAATAATTTCTACTCTGCTGTACATGGGTGATGTCAAATTGTTCGCACCAAACAAAACAGACTTAGTGAATTTGCTGGAAATAAAATTACAGATTTTCAGACACAATGACCCTCAGGCTCCTCTATAAGTCTATATATCTATTTATAACTTGACGCCAAATCCCTCGTAGGGTAGGCAGAGGAAACGGAGCGCCACGTGACTTAGACCTTACACATCTCACTCGCTTTTTTAACATTCATAGCTCTTTTTATGCACGCTTGCCGGTTTCTAGGGGTCCTACCATCACCTTCTGATAAAAATGCTAAAAACCTACACAACGCAATCTACACAACCGTGAGGTATGCAGTCTCAGAGAACTCTACCCTGAAAGTGACATACATCACGATATCGTAGTTTTCTATACAACACCGAGAGACATACAAGCAAACGGTTCATCTGATATGAAGCTTGTAAATGCTAGCAATACATTAAGTATTGTTCGTGCGATGCCACCTCTACTGCTGATACAGCAACTCCTTAGGAGCTTACTGGTAACCTCATTGCAAGAACATTACAAATCTTCAGGTAGTTGTTGCAGCGGTTTTCTGTGAAGTGCAGATACTTCCTGTCTTTTTTTTTAATACTCTTGCACCCCTGCCATGGGCAAGGCTCTTTTTATTACATATTTATCTAGTATATATATGTTTAATTACAATTATAAATAAACACGTTCATACATCACACTCTCTTTCATTCCACAATTCGTTCTTCCATTCATCATCTTTCAGTTTTATTTTCCGAAATCCTATTATTATTATTATTTGTCCATTTTTGAACGCTGGTGAAGCTGTTTCCAAACTTCCCTCCCCATACTGCGTCAGTCCAGCCACGGGCGACAGCGAGCTTCCTCAGTCGGGCTGTTTTGATGTACCCTACCTCTCTTAAAAACTCTTAGAGCAAGACATAAGGATGCACACAAATGTCATGTGTGGGAATCAAACCCACGATCCTTAATGTCAAAGTAGTATTACTATCCACTGCGCCACCGACCTCGTCAAAAGTGTCCGCCATGTGTTGAGAGGACTGGCAAATCACTTATCTTATGCAAAGCCCTACGCGTGATAATCACCGAGTATATTAACGAACATCAATGTAACACGCGTCGCAAGAACGACTTTTAGAGAGTGAGTCAGAAAATATTACGTTATCTGAAATTGATTAATATTAATCAATTTCAGATAAAATGACTTTGGAATTGATAACTTAAATGACAAGACAAAATTCACTTTAATATGGTTGTGCGGTCGCATTCAAAATGAATTTGACAATGTCAATGTTCGATTAATTAAAATTGATCACTGATCAATCCGATTGAAGGAGTGTAAAGAATCAAAGAATCTGCACAAATCGTGTGTAGATTCTTTGTTTCTATGAAAACTACTACTATGACTATAAATATAGTAGTTAGTAGACAAACTTTACTTTAATATGGTTGTGCGATCGCATTCAAAACGAATTTAATGATGTCAATGTTCGATTAATTAATATTGGTCACTGATGAATCCGATTGAAGAGTGTAAAGAAACAAATAAAACTCTTATGTAGATTCTTTGTTTCTATGAATACTACGAACTACTACTATGACTACAAATGCAAAAGTAACTCTGTGCTTTTTATACAATTTCGGGAGGCATCATACAGACCATCTGATGAATCCTGATGTGAAGTGTAAACACCTGCTATCAGAGTAGCTCCACAGAAGTTTACTGATTAATTCACTCACTCGCAGGAACATAAAATTCAGTTTAATTTGCTGCGATTTTCTATGTTTGTGGACGTACTTTCCTCAGGGATATAGGTTAGGTACTCACTACCGTCGACTTTTTTTTTATTTCATTTGTTTATATAGCAATACTGCAACGGGAAAAGGGATAAAGTTAGGAAATAGAAGATTCAATGTTCAATCACTGAATTGAACAATGAATCGTCTTCTTCCTAACGTTATCTCGTTTCCTAATCCATTTTTAAGGCGTGGGGGTTACCCCCACGCTATGTTTTTATTCACCGCCGAGCAAATGATAATTACAAATATGTATATGAATCTGAAAGTACAAATCTAGAACCGGGTGAATATTTTTTCTTTAAGAGCCAAGATTAAATAAGTACTGTCGTTCAATGATCAATATTTTGCTTCCATAATATCAGATTATGATAAGCAAAAGAAAGATATCGCTGTCGAATTAATCTATTATCGTGTAGATAAATCACCTCACGTCACCCACTGATAAAATCCGACCAATTTGGTCGTTGTGACTGAGTGTGTTGAGTTCAACATGCACGTATCAACATGATTATGACTGAATATAAAATTTATCACGAATTGTTAATATTTAATGCAGTTGATTTCATGTTCTTTCCAGGTAATCAACTATACAGATTATAGCTCAGTATGGATGATGCATGTAACTCTTAAACTTTGTCAAAAATTTCCAGTTGATGAAACTTACCTTTTACTTTTTTTTATTTAGGGGTGTTTAGTGGAGCTACTTATTGTGCTAATTGAAAAACATATTTTCAGGAACACCGTTCCTATATGAATTCTATATGTTAGTCTGTGCGTTTATCTGTCGCTTTTTTCGAATATTCGAATTTTGACTTCAGATTCGAATTCAGCATAAAAAAGTAGAATAGGAATGTTCAGGAACACCGTTCCTATCTCTTAAGGAACATGGTCAAAATGGCCGACAAATGAAAAAAAAAAAAAATGATTTGTTATATAATTGACGAGCCAGGTGTTCCTCTGGCAATGCAAGCAATATAAATAATCTTGAGTACTTATAATAAACTTGAATATACGTTTTTCAATTATGAATAACCTCGAACCTTATTGTATGTCTTTCTCTATGTCAAGAAAGCGGGAATTGAAGGCATTGGAGAAGGCCTATATCCAACAGTGGGCAGATACAGGATGACGATGATGATGATGAGTAAGAATTGAGCGAGAACTAGACTTACAAATCTCAGTCGATTTTCAAAATTCTTAGCTCTTTTTATGTACGGTCGAATATGGCATGAACTCCTGATATCACCTTCTTTCTTCAACCAACGGATGCCTTATCTTCGCATCAATACTTTTTTCAAACCTAGACTCTGTCCTACATTATCATCGCGAACGAGGTACACAAGCGTTATGCCACAGATTTTGCGCGATGCTCATATCCCGACCGCGTTTATATTTGCATACTCTATCTGTCACACCCAACTCTCGTTTCCATTAATTAGCGTTGAGATCTCTACTATATTCGGTGTAGAGAGCTGTGTCTTATTGTCAAGTTTTTATGATTAGAAGTTTTTCTAATGTTCCATTCATATATACATTTCTATCCACTTGTTCTAATACTTTTTCCTCTCTATCAAATACCATTATCTTTGTTTTATTCATATTCAGTTGTAAGATTTTCTCGTATCACATAGATGATTTGATCTTATTCATGGTTTTGTCTTCACCGAACGCTGATACCGTGGGGTCGGCTATAGATTCTCGCACACTGTCTACATTCCGAGCATAATTATACATTTTCCCAAAATATTCACTCGTTTACATACACAAGAATTCTAATCTAACACATCTATATATTAGTAAGAATGCTATGAGCTTAGTCTTTATCTTATCTATTCCATCTAGAGGTTAACATTTTTATATCATATTAGATATATATAATTTTGTTTGTTTTATTGCTAAAGTGATCGCTCCATGCCAATTAAATTTTGATCTTGTTGAGTATAAGAATATATAATAAATCCAAATCGAGATGGAGGGAATACGTTTGGCAGCGATAAGTCTGGATCTTTGATTTGGACTATGTGTAGATAGGGATACAGGTCTACGCGTTCGAGAAGGAGTAGGGGAAATGTATAAGGATATATATATATATATAATGGCATCGACATCTCCAGGATCTACTAAATGTCTGTTATAAGGGATTTCAATCCCATGTTTGGGTCAGAGGAGCGGGGTGAAACAGAAAATTGAACTATTCCAATTGAATAGAGCAGCGTAATCCAAGGCGCCATATATTAGTTAACTATTTTTTAGACAACGTCGGGAGTTACAGAAGTATACGGCCCACCTGATGTAAAGCGGTTACCGTAGCCTATGAACGCTTGTAACTGGATAGAGAGAGAGGAACTCTTTATGACTAATTTATAGTTGGGAGTTCCGTTCTCGAAGTTGCTGACGAGTGTGTCTACCTGGGACAAACAAACCAGCTACATAGGTCCAACATCGAGAAAGAATCTCCCGACGAATCCAACCCGTCTCGAATAAACAGCACTTGGGAAATTATGAAAAATGTTGTTGTCTAAAATGGTTACCTATCATAAAGGCGAAGAGGTTTTGTCCGAATTTTAATATACCGAAAACGTTTAGTATTTTATTTTCTATATTTTCATTAGGCCGAAATTCAATTGACATATTGACTTGACTGAAATTCCGATTGTCGATTGTTAATTTTTTCGAATGCAATATCTTTTGAATTCTAATTCAACATTTATATGCAGCTATTATTAAGGTTTTATGTTCAAAAAAAATATTTGCCATATTATAAAAAGACAACATTTTAAATAACAAATAATTAAAATCTATGATAATTAAATATACAAGAAAACCGCAAACATAACCTAACCTCCGCGTCAATGTTGTTTTTGTGTCTTTGTAACTTTCGCCCTAAGCTTGAGTTCGCTCGCTTGCTCCTATTTTGGTCACAAGAAAACCTAACGAATCTAACCTACCCACTGTGGTAAAGTTGATTTTGTTATGGCAGGGTATTCGCCCTGGGCCACCTTTTACTATTTTTTTCTTGACACTCTCCTTGAAAATCTGTGTAAATAATAATATGGAAAAAGTTACTTCTATATTTAATACTTCTAGAAATTAAAATGATTGTTAGTAAAACATCTGTCAAAGAAAAATTTAATGTTTTGATAATCGGACGAAGGTTTTTCTAGAAAACGAAAAATATGTAAATTAAGTGGCTACTCGTAGAAACACAAAATATGTAAAAGAAGCTATCTGGTATTTTAAACTTCGTCATACCGATTTCGAAAAAATTGCAATTTGAACAGAAAATTTTCGTGAGTACAATAGGTTTACCGTCTAAAATACACTGATTTCTTCGGCCTAGTTACCAGTAATAACTTCCGGTACAGCGTCGTGATCTCTAACAATGGGCCTCACACGAAAGTTCAAGGCTTTTCAGCGTGCTATAGAGGGAGCCATACTCGAAGTTTTACTAGGTTTTAGTATCAGGAATGACATCTTGTTAATGTAAACATTTACGAAATATCAGGAATGAATACATCTGTAGTAGAATTGGACTTATCAAAGTGGTGCGCCAGGATCAATGAACTAAGGGATGAAGAAGCACTGAGTCGATTATATAGCTTCAAGAATCGATGGTCGCTGTAGCCGGAAAGTTCTCGAATCGCAAATACAAAACTGACAACGTAGCATCGGATATAAGATCGAAAGTGGAAATGATGATTATGATGATGATATGGGTAATGTTTTAGCACATTAACTGCGTATGCAAAAATGACACTGCAACATAGGGATATGGTTCAGGTAGTGACACACAAAATCCTAATATTGTAATTGCATATTAAGCGAGCAAAACAAAAACGTCGATTTTAGGTAATGGAGTAGAATGACTGATTTTTTGTATACATGTAATAATGTAAATTATAATTTCTACTAAAGGTCCGTCCAGTGATCTATATACTACCTCATTAATATTTTTTAGTTTGATACTTGAATATCATGATACACATATAATATTTTTCTTCCACACTCCTTCTCCGAATGAACTTTGATGTGTTTTTTGATGTGAACTGTGATGAATCACATGGATATCTGTGTACGTAATGTGCTTAAAAAGTGCACAAATAATTTGTTCACGTATTGTGTTTTCACGTAGGCTGCTTGTTCTAGGAAGATGTCCTGAAAGCACGTCCTAGGTAAATTTGAATGGCATGACATCGCAAAGACAGCAAACATAATTTCAACCTGAAGCGAGAAAGGCGGGAATTACCGTTTCGGTATTAGATATGTATTTCTCGCTGATTAGTTAACGCAGTAGTATAGCGAAGGATCCTCTTCAGGGCCTATATAGTTGACAGGTGTAGAAATATTGCCTACAGGCATTATTTCTACACCTCTCAACTATAGTACAAGCACAAAAGGTCGTTTATCACCACTAGGCTGTAGTATATAAACATATAGGTACCGCATTATTCGAGCAAGAAACACTATTGCACCGTACCAATCATGTCTGCGAGAATGCGTCATTTTATTTTCTATTAGCAGAGGTCATATATCTCTATCCTGAGAGGGATTGCGTAACTCTGGTTGGAATAGTATGCTTAAACTCGCAAGCAATAATTTAACTTGTTCGATGATGCAATACTGGGTCAAAGCTAATCAACAACTTGATAAAAATGACGTCTCCTAGATACGTAGGTACCTTTAAGCATTTAAAGGTTATACGGCAACTCATGAGTGACACCCCTGGTGTTGCAAATGTCCATTGGCTACGGTGACTATTTACCATCAGGCATTCCGTATGCTTGTTTGCTACCTTAGTGGTATAAAAAAATGACGCTATATAGTATTTTTGTACAATTATATTAATTTAGTTTTTACTTCGAATAAAAATATTTTCATTATTATATGTACGAAAAAGTATTTATTTGAAAAAAAATCAGTTTTTATAGAACCTGGTTTATATATTTACAAAATCACAAGTTCAAAAATAGAAAATCATTACTATATATTGTACGTATATATTTTTTTTGTATTGACTGACAGACACAGCTCAAAAAAAGAATATGGTCTGTCATGCCGATTACCACTGGGCCTGAACGGCTTATTTTTTATTATCCTACAGTGCAGGGTACTGCAGATGACAGATATGCCTATTCTTTTTGATATTAGTATATTTTAATAATGTTTATAAAATGTAAAAATGTACGTAGTATATTATTGTTACATAATACTGTTTTTACTAAATCCAGTGGATTGGTGGTCAATGCGTCGGCGCAAAGAAAACAGTTGATGGATATGAAAACTATGATGAAGAACAGTGTGACATTGAGTGTAGAGCTCAAAAGCTTGCCTTTAAGCTAGCCGAACAATTGTACAACGAGAGAGCTGATGAACTAATTCAGCGCGCAAAGGACATTGTCAATTCTAGTCCTCCACTTTGCGACTGCAAACAACAAACAAGTAAGTTTCTAGGTCTCCTGACATCAACTTCTGATAGAACACGACCAATTTGATCATGGTAAATAAGTCTTGGCCTTCCTCGGCTACATCTTTCCACTTTTGCATTGTATATCTGCTTCGTCATTCTTTCATCCTGCATTATTTCTCCGTCCGAACCAACGGAGCATGCCTTTTCTTATTTTAACACCGACGCTCTCTTTCAGACCAACTCCGCTTCTAACGTCATCATTCCGAATTATTTTAAGTATCGGCGTGCGTGTTACTTTACACAAAGTATCTACGCGAATTCATAGATTTGCTAATCCTCTTTTAGCCGTTCATAGCAGTTAATATAATTTCATGTACTCAATTATGGAGACACGAGTTTCTTATCATTTTTTTTCTATAACTAATGGATGAAAGTAAAAAGCGAAAGGTTTTTGTTTTCCTGACATTTTACTCAACTGATATACCCTTACCTACCCCGTAAGGGATTTGGCGTGAAGTTATAGAAAGATAGATAGAAATACCCTTGTTCATTGTTTTTCACGCATAACTTGTATGTATGTAATGTGGACGTTGATACTTGAGGTATCATTAGATTTGGCTTAGTAACCCAAGTGTATTAGAATAAAAAAATAATATGACGAATACTGGGCACCATTTTATGTCGTTTAAAAAGAGAAATCTTACAAACCTTTCGCGGGATGTTAAATTGCCGTGTCTTATAATGCGACTACAAACCTATATAATAACGTATATGTATAAAATGACTTTGGAATGATAATTTTGTAATCAATGCATTCAACTTAGGCAATCAGTGGTTTTTTTTAATTATTTCTATTGGAATTAAATGTGATTCTGATTTTAACCTTTTTAATTTCTGATTTTAATTTTCTTATTTTATGAGAAATCGCTATTTCTATATGCTATAAAAGTTATAATGAAATTTTACATATATTCTACAGTAGGTGTATCTCCATATAACTTACTCTGGTACGATTTTCAGTCTCATCAAACGAGTAGTGTGTGTTCAAATGAATGAGAATATGTGTGTATTCATATGTAATATTTTGCACTGAATAACCTCTCGAAGTGCTGACCTAAAATTTATTACAGTGTGTGTGTGTTCGCATGCATGTATTTTAGCTCTAAGATTTACAGTTAAATGTTTAGAAATGAAAAAGAACAAGTTTTACTTTTTCTGAAATGGATAGGTTCGATAGTAAATTTATTGGTGACGTTGTACAAATGTACTCGTAGTTACAACAGTAACGTTTGAACAATAAGGTAGCAGTTAGAGAATTTATTCCTGGCGGCCCGAACTGATATCAGTTGATGCGCCAATTCTCGTACTTGGCCGATTTTGCATGTAGACTATCAAAAGTTATTTTTTTTAGCTGCGGTATATCCATGTTTGGTGCAGCAACCAGCAATTTACAGGCGAAATCCAACCAGCATGAGTACGCCTCATTCCCATTGGCGAAAGACTTCCTATGAAGTGACACAGAATAGAGCTCGAAATAATGATCTTAAAAAGGTAAGAATATTTGTGTAACCCTTTCCATAATCGATTAATAATTTAGCTTTCCTCTAATGACTTGGTTCGTAAGATACGATGATAGATTTGTCATGTATTCTTCTGTCGTAGAGATGAAGAAATAAGAGATTTTAATATTTAAAGTGAGGTAAGCGTTCCTTAATCCATTAACTACACATCTGTACCTCTTGGAGGCATAAATGTTATAATTTGATAATATCCTCTTTAAATTCGCTAACATCATGCCCAATTACCACTAGCCGAGGCGCGCGAATCCGTCCGCTAGGAGGTCTTTCAGAGCAGAACGAGTTCTCTGAATGTTTCCGAATAAAAAGTAGCCTACATACTAACACCCCCAATTTAAGTTATCGTGTGAAATTACCTAAAATCTACCAAGTACCATTTTTATGAGGCATGTACTCGTACAACATACAGATAGATAGACAAGCCAAAATTTAACTATTTTCTTATAGATTTTGACTGTTTTGGCTTCTAAGTCGATAGCAGTGTCTTGCGGCATTACTTCAAAAAAATATTTAACATACCTCGAATCCTCATGTGTATTGATTTTAAGTCGACGGAATGTAAACCGTACCGCGCGACCGTTACCATTTGCGATGGCCATTTTGTTATACCTCTGACTAGTTACTTTGCGGCGCAATAGGCAATAGGCGTCGAAGTGTTCAATGACGTCTAAGAGTCGAATTGGTTTTCGTAAGCTATGAACGCTCGCAATATGTTAAGTATCATTTGCGCGATGTCACCTCTGCTGCCAACACAGCGACTACCTACTTAGGAACTTATTGGTGACCTCACTCACACGCAGGAACACAACAACCTGCCTGGTAGTTTTAATTTGTCTGCAGTTTTCTGTGAGGTGGAGGAACTTCCCGATACGAGCTGCTTTGATGCGTCCTTCCTCTCTTAAAATAATTATTAATTTATTAACTTTATGTCGTTAGTTAATAATATAAATTAAAAATTAAATATAAATGTAAATAATATATTAAGGCAGGGCAGCTTGTGGCGAGTTGGTGCGTAACGACACTACGGGTACCCGATTGCTCCAGCTAGTCGATCACGGTCTTCGTCTCCGGCGTGTCTTCGTCGGTCGGAGTGGAAAGTCAAGAGGGCAGGATTCTTAGATCTGACTTGCCTTAATTGGCCATCCAGAGAGGAGTCGATAAAGCATATTGCTTTATCAGGTCATATGCTCCAGGGTTGGAAGTGTTAAAAGGCATAACGCCGCCAGTAACTTCGGAGAAAGCGCAGGACACTTCCCGACATCCCTGTAGTTATGGCAAGTGTCATGCCTCTTCTGTAATAGCCCAGTTCTTCTTCTAATCCTAACCCCTAATCCCTCTAGATATCTTTACAATAGCCCTATTTTTGCGACATATTCGCGATAGTCCGAATGTCTGCCGTGACCTGTTCATGGGTATATTGTCCCTTTGATATCCCCTGCAGCAACTTACAGCGGGTATAATACATTAATCTGTTCGAAGGGGCCTCTTCGCATTGGATTCATATCCCCGCTCACACCTATCAAATGACTGAGGTAAACGTGGCTTACGAGAAATTAATTATTAATATTATTAACTAACGACAATACAATCAGGACCGGATTAATCTTTCGAGGCACGGAGAAGCTCACGCTAAATCCATCCTATCCGCAGACAGATTATGGTTGATTTTGCATGGCTTTTATATCCGGCAATTATAATACTACGACTACTACTACTACGGATACTATTATATACTACGTCGGGAGGCATACAAGCATACGGCTCACCTGATGGAAAGCGGGTACCGTAGCCTATTAACGCTTGCGATATATTAATTATCAGTCGCGCGATGCCTCCTCAGCTGATTTCACAGCTACTCCTTGGGAGCTTACTGACCTCACTCACACGCAGGAACACAACAACCCTCTAAGGAGTTGTTATTTGGCTACGGTTTTCTGTGAGATAGAGGTACTTCCCCAGACGGGCTGCATTGATGCGCCCTACCTGTCTTCAAACATCCAGACCAAGACAAACAGACATGTTCATGCACACAAATGTTTCCCTTGTGTGGGAATCGAACCCACGAAGCATTGGTGTCAAAGTCGCGTCTTTCATGACTGAGCCACCGAGCTTGTCATTCACAAGATAGTCAAAAAATATTTCAGATGTGTATATTAGACTGACAAGTTATACTGATGGGTAAAATGTTAATAATAAGTAGATGAATAGTGTATTTTTAGTTACAGCCCCGTATCAATCTAAACCTGTATTTATCCCTGCTAGATATCCCTTCCTTAAGGTACTCTGCGGCACTAGGTAGGCGGCGGAAGTAGGTACCTCCACCTCACAGAAAACCGCAGCCAAATAGCAACTTCCTAGAGGGTTGTTGTGTTCCTGCGTGTGACTGAAGTCACCAGTAAGCTCCTAAGGAGTTGCTGTGTAAGCAGCAGAGGAGGCATCGCGCGAGTGATATATGTTACAAGCGTTAATAGGCTACGGTAACTGCTTTACATCCGGTGGACCGTATGCTGCTTGATTGCCTCCTGATGTTGTATAAAAAAAATCGTAAAATATCTCTATTTGAAACGTTGTTATCTAATAAAATGTCTTCAGAATTATTAGCACGGGACGTCCCTTTCAATACGGATTCGTAATATTATTTGGTTTGGGTTTATATAACAATAATATTTAAATTGTTCAAGGTTCCTGAAAATACAACGATTGCCATTCCCAATATTGAAAAGCGTCGTTACGCCGTAGAAGATAGTAATGAGAAACAAAATAGAACTCATAAATATTTAAATACAAAACCGACTCAACTACCTCATAGTCAAAAACTAAGTTCAGTTAAAAAAAAACTAGATGTCAGTTCTAAGAAAAGGGTTAAAAATCTATTAAATGTTAGTAACCATATGGATAAGTCAAGTAAACTTTATAAGAATTTAGGTCAAACATATGCTGTAAATGTGTGTCTCTGTGAAAAACAAAAAGAGCCTCCAATGCTAGATAATCAAGAAAAATCTTATTCTTCACTAAATTACGAATACAAAACTATCTGTAAACAAAAACAGTCAAAATACGACTCACCCGATATGTCTGGAAATGTGAAACAAACAAAACCAATCAGTGTCCAGATACCATCGATATCGGGGATAAATGTAATTCAAAACAAAACGCCAATTGATACATCTTGCATTAATAATTATCCCTGTTTTCACAAAAATCCCTCGAATAGTTCGATAAACAGATTATTGGATTTTTTGGCAAAATGGCAAAAAGATTTAAAAACGAAGGATTGTGATCAATTTTTAATAAAAAAGTCATTACATTCATTAAATGAGTTAAAACTAAATATGAGTCCTGAAAACAAGTCTGAATGCGTTATTATCAGCTGTAGTGCCTTAAACCCATTAAAAAAATCAGAGATAGAAAATGCACTACCTACCATCGAATCAGATTATATGGGAGCAATAAACTTACATAAAAGTAGTTATTGTTTATGTAACCCTACAAAAGAAATAGTTGGTAACATCGATAGTGTAAATGATAAAATAATGCAGGATTCCATTGAGCGATATCAATATTCCGACGCTAAATGTATTCAATCAATGGAAATTAAAGAAGGAACATTAAATTGCAATAGCATTACCCAACATCATTCTAGTTTAAGTAAGAATGATCAGTTTATTAACCAATCGCTAAAATCGGAAAAAATGTTTCAAAATTCACTAATAAAAAATGCTAAGTCTAATCCAGTGCATAATAAAATAGAGACCAATATAGCCAAGACTAAACAAAAAGTGAATGTCAGTAAAGAAAATACAATGGAGTCCGGTATTCATCACGCTATCAATAGTTCTAAAACATTTCCTTGTGATCATGACTGCTACATAAAATTTCTTGGCGTAACTTTAACAAACAATAGTTTCCCTAAGGGTTTAAAGAAAATTAAAACCAACTGTCATGTGGCTAAAAATTTAGAGAATATAAAAGAACCCATTATAACACAAAAAATAAATTGTGAACATACAAACAATATGGCACATATGCCAGTTACATCAAATCTAGATAATGCAGTATGTCAATGTGAGATAAATTTAGACAACCTGAAAAAAAACATAAATAAGACTTTTCGGAGACCCGAAGAATTTTACAACGGCCAAAGTAGCAAGGCCTACGATATTGAGAGTTTTAAAGATAATTTAGTAGACATACAAGAAAATTGTGTATGCTGCAATACTGTACTTAGATTAGATGAATCAATTGATTTAGAAGTCAACACATTCAATTTACTGAAAGATCATTTGAAAGGAAGATTGGAAAAATTGAAAAAATATTGGTGTAACTTTTGTATTTCATCTGTTGAAGAAGAAAAAATGTATTCTTCTTTGTTACAAAAAGTGAAAGAAGTTATTTCAGACTGCGCAAACAAAATAAAATATACAGGCACAGAAGAAGATCAAAAAGAATATAGTTGGAATCGTGCTCATAGTCTATTACAGGAATATGTAACATTGAAAATTAGACGTGCCCAATGTATATGTGTAGCAAATGAAGAAAGAAAACAAGAGTTATCTATATTGCCTAATGTTTTAGACCAAGTATACAACCTAATAGAAGATGATTTTCAACGTTTAAAAACCATATGTAAATGCCGTTGCAATGACACACAGCTACATAAACGTGACGAAAAATATAAGAGGGACAGAGATAATAATGGCATAGATAATAATTCCCAAGTTTTAAACGAAAACATATTTCTCAATGGTGAGACAATTCAAATAGAGACAGGTAATATTGAAGCAGTATGCAAAGCAAGCTCAAATAAATCTATAATTCCCACTCAAAATTTATCGGTACAAGTATCAAATAACCTAAGCATGGAAACACGGTCATGTGATGCTATGGAAAAGGGTAATAAGAATATTCAGACAACAGAGGCGATTAAGCCAATATCCAATAAATATTGTAATTTTATTAAGCCTGCTTATGATTGTGACTGTAATTTGAATGTAAAAACAGATTCATTTTTATTTCATCCCTGTGCTAATGATGTAAAGTTATTCGATGACGCAAAATATCTACCTGACTCACAAAAACTTTGTTATTCAATGATAAATGGAGTTAAGTGCGATAATTTACCTGAAATGCAGCAAAATTTTTATGTAGATAGGAACGAAAGAATTCAAATATTAGACGGAACTCCAGTAAAGGAAAATAATAATGCTAATGTAATCTGTAGTCATGTGACGGCACCATACATAGGATATACAATGGATTGTTCATGTAATGGAAATCTATGTACCGAAACATGCATAAAGTCTACCATTATTCAAAACAATGACCAAATCAACATTATTTTAAAAAACACGAAAGAAAAATCACAAGTGCAAAATATATCGTACATAATGGACAGCGTACCTAAGGTGAGTAGAACTAAATGTAATGTAATGGATAAATGGTCTATCAACGATACTGATAATATCAACAATATTTCATCTTTTAAAAACACACGCGACTCCAAACTCAGTGTTCGAAATGAAGAAGAAATATTTTTAAAAGAGTCTAATACAAATTTAAATATTTCATGTAATGCTGCCAGCACCTCTGACCCAAAGATGAACTTAGATACTAATTCAGTACAGGTCCATGTACTTAAAAATACAATAATTGAACATAATAAGCAACATAAATTAAAACAAATACATAAACAGGACACTAATAAACAACATTACAGTATTTTTCGAGAAAACACTGTGAGGAGCGAACCTTTTTTAAAGAATACTACAAAAAATTCCGAGATACATACATCAGAATGTGACTGTACCATGGTTCCTATTTGTCACGTCAAAATGTTGGTACAAAACATAGAAAATAAATTAATACATTCAAAGTGCACTTGTGACTCGCTAAACCCCAAAGTTTGCCCCGTACATTCAAATTAACGTCTTTAGTAAAAAGCAAATGTGCTCATATTTTTTTTTGTATACAGTTTAATTGCAATAGTTATTTCAAGAAAGTAGAGAAATATGAAAATGTAAATATTTTAATAAATTTTTAGTTAAATAGAAACGAGTATTTTTATTGTATAATATATTTCATATTAAAATATATTCCTAGAAACCGGCGAGCGTGCATGAAAAGAGTTAAAGAATGTTAAAGAAGTGAGTGAAGTGTGTAAGGATATTATGGCTTATGGCGCTCGGTTCACTCTGCCTACCCCGCAAGGGATTTGGTGTGAAGCTATAGATAGATAGACGGATATTTCATATCTTGCGGCTTTGCACGTGCATGGTTTAGTTTTTTAACATTTAGGAATTCTAACTACTTTCGGGATAGAAAGTAGTATGGTTTAGTCGGGTTGTAAGGTAATTTACCTTATTTATTTTTATTATTAAATGACGAATTCTATACCCCTAGCAACGAAATTAATATCTGCAAATTATATCTTTTGTTATGTATTTTTCCTTTGTTCTGTCCTGTTTTGGTATGATAAATTCAACTATGTCATGATTAGTAACTGTACGAAGTGCTGATTCTCAATACAGGCTACTCGGACAGTTTGATAATGTTCAGGCACTGTGACTGTGACTAATAGATGATATGTAATGATTACTATGTGCAATAATTTTGACTCATTTATTTCTTCTTGAAGGATGTTCATTCTAGTGCCTTTTATACATTCATAGTAGGGTCTACAGTTTTTAGTTTATACATGGATACATTATGTTTAGCCATCGTCATTTGTATTTTTCTGTCGATAGATTTTAGTAAGTATATTAATTTTATATAATTACTGCATTTTTCGTCGTAACATTTTATGAAATAAAAAGTGACTTCAAATGATTATTAGTTTAAAATCATGAACATAATTTGTAACAAACAAACCCAAAAGATATAATATCTTTAGGGTATATAAGTGTTATGTTTTTTCACTAAAGCGGTTAGTATTTAAATTTCCAGTTTATCCACTGCATAAGCTCAACGTTCATATATGTAAATGTGCGTGATGCAAAATAAAAATAACTAAATAGCAAATAATGATAGAATAACGGCTAGTATTATTTGCTATTGAGTTATTTTTATTTTGTACTCACATTAAAATAGTTAAGTTATAGAAGTCCAACCTGGTTACATTTATGTGGGTTAAATCATGAACTCATTACAACAGTTAGTATTTTATGTTTATGCTTAACACAGTGTATGAATATCACACTTATATCCATACCAACAACAAGTGATAAAAAAATATTTATATGAAGTGGGTCTGACTCTTTAATGACTATTCAAACACGTAAACAATCAGAGTAAATCCTATGAACTGTGCATGACTACATATAACAGACATATTTATTCTTTTTATTCAATACACAGCTCTAGGCTATTTTCTTGTGCGAGGAAGTTGCATTTATGTATCCAGGTGGGTTTGGTGGGCCGGACTGGAGCAGGCAAGTCTTCACTGATTTCGGCACTTTTCCGACTGAACGATCTCGATGGCAGTATCAAAATTGACGGAATCAACACTTCTGGCATTGCCAAAAATGTAATTAATCTATATACATATATATATTATATATATATATATATATATAAATGGAGTTCCTGACTAATTCACTGACTCATCATCGCCGAGGCCAGACCCTTGAACTTAGAAAGCTAAAATTTTGCATAGCGGTTACTTTTGTAATGCTCACGAGGGATAAGAAAGGATTTTTGAAATTCAACCCCTAAGGGGTTGTAATTTATTCAAGTTAGTCACTTGAAAATTTATACAGATACTCTCTATTAGAATCCAAAAAAAATAATTTCAGCGTTTTCAAAAATTCCACCCCTTGGGGTGTAATGGTGGTCAAAAGTATTTCTTGAACTAAAAGTTGAACTGTTAAGAAATAGATTTTTTTAAAGTGGGCTGTTTTAGACTTTGCAAACATACTCTGAATCAAGATATCAAAAAAGTTATTTCAGCGTTTTTCAAAATTCCACTTTTAGTGGGCTAAAAAGGGGATTGATAGTTTGTATGTATGTATGTATGTATATCTTCACGCCAAGTCCCTTGCGGGGTAGGCAGAGAGAACCGAGCGCCATAAGACGCGGTCCTTGCATACTTCACTCGCTTCTGTGACATTCATAGCTCTTTTCATGCACGCTCGCCGGTTCCTGGGGCTTCTGACATAGTTTGTATGGAGCAGAAAAATATTTTGAAGTTAGTAACTTGAAACTTTGTACAGATACACTCTGCTAGAGTCCAAAAAAAGTAATTTCAGCGTTTTCAAAAATTCCACCTCTTAAAGGGTGTAACGGGGTCATAAATATTTCTTGAATTAAAAGATGAACTGTTAAGAAATAGATTTTTTTAAAGTCAGCTACTTGAAAGTTGAACTACTTTAAAGTTTAGACTTTGTAAATATACTCTCAATCAAGATGTCAAAATAGTCATTCACGCGTTTTTCAAAATTCCACCCTTAGGGGGGCTGAAAAGGAGGTTGACCCTTGTATGGAGTTGAAATATTTTTAGTAGAAGTGACTTGAAACTTTATACACATACTCTCTATTAGAATCCAAAAAAGTGGTTTCAGCGTTTTCAAAAATTCCACCCTTAGGGAGGTGAAAAGGGGTTTGAAATTGTGTTTGTACGAGACGCTAATCTATATTAATAGAAACGGAGTTCCTTGACTAATTGAACGACTAATCAAGAGGTTCCTTTTTAAAGCTTATGAGAGATAAGAAAGGAATTTTAGAATTTCAACCCAGACAGATATTTTTTTAAGTTAGTGACTTGAAACTTTTATGTTTTTAAAATAGGCAATGTTCTGTATAAAGAGATGTTTTTGTATACAGAGTATACAGTCAGTTCAAATAGATAATGAAAACCGAACGGATCGTGACATATCTTCATTACTACACAAATAAGGATATTTGGTACTTTTACTATTTAATGCTGACTGTACTTAAAAGTAAGAAGTAAAAGAAAAATAAGTAAAACTGCCGAAATTCCAAAATCTACGCGTGCGAAGCCGCGGGCGAAGGCTAGTATTAATATAAAACACACGGATTAAACACGTAATCTCTACATAGTATGAAACAAAGTTGCTTCCCGCCGTTCTGTACGCGTAGATATTTTAAACTAAGCAACGGATTTGAATGCGGTATTCATCAATTGACAGAGTGATTCAAGAGGAAGATTTATTAGGTATAATACATGTATATTATAGTAGTATAGTAGAGAAAAGCCGTGAATTTAAAAGATTTGTAATGTGATGTCGTAAAAAACATATTTTTGTGCGCTTATATTGCAAATACTGGCTAAATCTTACGAGATATGTCATAATAATGTACTACGGAATTGTATATCTTAAAAATATGTACAAAAATGGTATGGTACATGTCTATCTCCTAAGATTACAAGGTAGCAAGTTCTCTGTGGGTCAACGTCAGATGATATATTTGGCATGAGCTGTTCTTCGCTCGAATAAAATTCTTATCATGGATGAATATTTAAACAGTAATATTATACTAATACATAAACCTAGCCAACAAAGTAAAAAAGCTGCTATTTAGTTAATAATAATATTCGTTTTCAATTAGACGCGCCAGAAACTACACCTAGAGATATGCTGGAAGTCCTTAGAAGAACTGTAATTGCTTATAGTACAGACAGCGTGTCCAATAAACTGCACAGAATAATAACAGACTTTTTTTAATAAATTGAGTTTATTCCAACGATTTCTATGACTGAATATGTATATTACGTAATTATAAACAATGATATCTTTCATGAAATAATATATAATAATAATATAATAATAATATTTATTTGCTTGAAATGAAATGTTTGTAGACGAAATAAAGTAATTACTCGTGTTTAAATCAATTTAATTATAAAGTCTAATAACTAGGTGAAAGAGTGTCAAAAGGCTAGCAGTGGCATTAGTGGCATAATGAAAATGATTTCGCATGACATGACACAATTTATTGGAAATACGACTAGTTAAATTATTGATTTCTACTTATTATTTTCAATACCGTATATTTGCAATAATTAGAATAACTTGGTTCATTTTAAACAACATGATTGCATATTAAACCCAGTAAATTTTTTTAACCTCCCCGATGATGTTATGACTTATATATTTCTTTTTCTGCCCAGCGTCTCCTTCCTTCTCCATTAGAATTGGCGGAGTCCGTCAGCTAAACCTATTAAGGATATGGCGAAGATACTGCTTTTGACATGGAGCAACTGCCATCAGAACTCCACAATCCAGAAAAAAAACAGATCTTTCTTAGGTTAGGCCACACGCCTTTTGAAATACGAGTATAATTTCTTCGACGTACGGGTTCCCTCGTGATGTATTGCTTCACTGCCGAGCAAGTGATAATTACAAATATGTTCACAAATCCGAAAACACGGGACCAGGGACCATCGGTTAATATGCTGGTTATTTATCCACTGGGCTGTCACTGCTGAGTATTTCTGCTCAATAATATATAACTTATATAATAAACTTATCTAGAACCGCATAGCACGCGACCAAGCAGAAAAGAGCTACGTAAGCTAATATTTATTTATAGTTAAATAAAACGAGAAAAGGATCCTCCTGATTCGGATCATTCGTGACCCATGACTACCAATTTTTTTTTACTGTCACATTAACTAGTCTTGCCATAAATACTGAAATAAAGAAAAAAAAATCTATTGCAAATATTTTACCGTGTGTTAGTTTAATACATAAATATAAAACAATTTAATATATAAAAAGCTTATTCGAAGTAGTCTCCATTGGCTGCCATACAGTCCTTTAAACGTTGAGGCCAGTTATCAATAGAAGCACGCTCTCTTTCCATGGGAAAATTCTTCACTGCCAATCTCGTACGGATTGTTTTAGGGACTCCAAATTATCATGGCGTTTAGAGCAAGTCGTACTCTCTAAAACTGACCATAACTCATAATCCAGCGGATTAAGATCGGGGCTAGACGACGGCCAGTCTTCAGCTCTGATGAAGTCCGAAACGTTCGTTTCCAACCAAGACTGCATAGACTGAGGTTTATGACCCGGCGCCGAGTCTTGCTGGAAGGACCATTGTTGATTATTGAACATGGTGTTGTTTAGGGGCTTTACTACCTTCTCAAGAATGGTATCTTGATACACTTGTGCCGATGATTTGATACCTTTTTACAAAAGTATGGCTCAGTCACTCCTTCAAAGCTAATACCCCACCAAACTATCACTGAAGTCAGATAGTGACCACGTTGCACTCTGTCGACTAATTGGAAAGCTTCCTTAGAGCTTTGAGCATAAATACGATCATTTTGTTTCTTAAAATATTGCTCAATTGTAAAAAAATTCTCATCCGTAAACAATTTTTTTCTGTGACCTCCCTTTGCGTACCTCTTCAGTAGTTGTTTCGATTTTACCACCCTATTCTTTTTAAAATTATCAGTTATGAAATGACCAGTACGTCTCTTATAGGCTGCAAGTCCTAAGTCATCTTTTAAAATACGCGACATGGGTCTGGGTGCTGTCATCATCTCCCGAGATAAAATCTTTTGCTTTCGGACAGAATTTCTTCGAATTCTTTCCCTTACTGCTTTGACCACCTTTTTCGTACGAACACTACGTGGACGGCCAGGTCTTTTTCTGTCACAAACAGAGAAAGTCTCATTGTACCTATTAATAGCCCGGCACAGAAACATTTTACTAATACCAAGCGTATGGAGAGTTTTAAAAGTTGCATTTGGCTCCATACCTACTTCGTGTAATGCAATCACAGCGATTCGGTTCTCTTTATCACCCCACTCCATTTTAATATCGCAAAATATTGTACAATGTATTGGCGCCAACATGAGAAAACTCAATGAACAATCATATAAAAATGACAAATTCCAAATTCAAATGTAATATATATATATATTATTATAACACCAGTGGTCTAATCATGTCTTATAATTTGAATAAATCTATATATATAAAAATGAATGCTTGTCTGTATGTCCTCTATGGACTCAAAAACGGCTGGGCAGATTTTGATAAAATTTTCAGGGAATCTTCAGATCAGTCCAGCGGGTGATCCTGTGAAGTTTGGTAGCGATCAGATCACTCCTGCGAAGCCAGGGCGAGTAGCTAGTATATAATACAAGTCGTAAATTTTACTTGTTGTCACTCTGACATTGGTGATTACTTCACTTCCCATTAACAATTTTTTTATAGCCTCAACATCATCTAAGATGTTAACAATGTGTTTTGTTCAAAGAACGGATACATTAATCCAGGAAATGATCCGGCGGGAGTTTGCTTTGTGTACTGTGCTAACAATAGCGCATCGGCTCAACACGATCATGGACTCTGACCGTGTGTTAGTGTAATGGGCAAGAGACAGACCGTGGAGTATGACTACTGATACATACTGCTCTCCAACCCGGAGAACCTTTTCAGCCTCATGGTTTGCGAAGGCGGCGACAGCATGAGCAAAGTGTTATTCGAAATCGCTAAACTTAAATACTTCAAAGATAATCCATTAGAAAAATAATATTAGGTTAATCACCATCGAGATCTAAGAAGTAAACATGGTCGGTGCCCTTGCTTCTCCGCCGCAATAACGGTAATAAATTTAACACGTATTTACTTTCATATTTCAAACTATTTTAGTTAGGCTGGCCCATAGGAAATATGTGATTTACGATAACTTCACCTAGTTCATCGTCGCCTTATTCTAGTGAACAATTTGGTAACTATATCGTGTTTGTAGTTTTTAAAACTATAATAATAATTATTAAAACATAGATTGTAATTGATGTTGTTCAGAAATAAATAATACCGTGTTTTTTAAAGTACTTTAATTATTAAAGCCCAGGATTATAATATGCAAATATTATTATAAAGAAATAAATAAATTAAACAATAAGTCATATGTTTGTCTTTTAACATAAGTTTGTTGTCCATTTGTATAATTACATAGATATTATGATTAAAACAAAATTTGATCATGAGATCACTTTTGTATGGGAAAGCGCAATGGTGTTATATGTACTAATTCAATGTATGCCTAAGCCGCAGATTTATAGCCCAGAAACTTACTGCAATTGCTTAAGGAATGTTATCTAAACACTTCGTCGTAAATGGTAAGAAAAAAGGACAGATTTGTACCAAAATCCAACGCAGGCGACGACAACAGGAGGAAATCGCAGAGATCTTTCAAAAAGAATTTCACAGGTCATATTACTGAGGAGCACAGGGTGTAGAAAGAGAAGAAAAGGCAACTTGAGAACAAGAACACTTCACAAAGCTAATCCAAGTTATGCCAGGTACCAAAACCTATGCCCAAGATCTTCTTCTATGGCTGTGGCATACCAGGTATAGTCCGCACTAGCAGCCCAGACAGTTCAAAGAAGCGTACAGCTACCACACTACGGAAATTCGCTTCTGTTCCATGAATGGCCATGCTATTAGCAAGAACAGACCAGTTGTTTGCATTGATGTCGATGATATACTACGGACTTCGGTACCCATGAAACTAGAAGATTCAAAAAATATCGCACGCTACCGGGATTAGTTTAATTCAGAATGCAAGGTTGGTTTTAAATCTTCCGCAGTTCACTTGGGCATTTCCGAATAGTGAAACAACCAATGAAATCTCCCGATAATAGGTATTAGTGGGGATTTGGAAAGTCGTCGCTATAATAGAAAAGATTTTTTTCGACGTTTTTTTTTCGTTCTTTTCGGATATTTTCGGATATTCTCCTCAATTTGCAGACTTCGTAATGAGAGACGCGGAGACAAATCTCCGACAAGCAGAACGCTATCTCCCAATTTTTTTCATACTACTAAGGTTGCCATAAGCAGTCACCGTAGCCTATGGACATTTGTAACACCAGGGCTGTCACTCGTGCGTTGCCAATGCCTAGTGGTGTATAAGATACACTAGAAGATCACTATCGAAAGGCCGTTACGGAAGCCGTATTGGAAGTCGCTCATCAAATCGTGATACTCTAGGTATACCAGGAGTCGTGTATTTATCACACGCTCTATCGCCTTCAAGAGAAGGGAGGCACAATTATTCTGTCTACAAGTCTACTTATCTGAATTCCAAAGTGATAACGCTAACAATGCCGCAAATGACAAATACGAATGTAGATACTACAGCGAGATACTATTATTATTAATAAAATAAAATTGAATAAAAATTTATTTATTTCTTCTCACAACAACAATAAACAGTGACAATGAACAGGAAACTTATAGTTTGTAGATACATCGTGTCGTGTGAGAAGCTGGTGCCTGAGGTAGGCTTTGGAAAGCCTGTAGTACAGGTTACCAGGTTCCCACCTCTCGGCTTTGTTACACTGTATATAACGCAATAAGTAGTTTCTAGAATATTTTTCTTTAATATACAGTTTTACGAGAATTGTTTGGTTATACAATTTTGGAAGCCATTTATGTCTATAATTTAGTAAACAAAAATTTAAATTCAGCTTTATAGTCAGTATGCATTATGCTGGTATAGTAGTTCAGTTGAGTAGCGATAGTGGAAAAATACGCTCATTTTTAAGATTGCTTTTTGTGCGACCTCAATTTGCTTCATCGTAGATTTAGAGCGCCTCCCCACGAGGTTATGCAATAAGAAAGAAGACTCTGTGCTAAGGCAAAATATTTTTTTTTCAGGGACTGAGCATCCATAACATGACGTAATTTTTTGAAAATGTATATTAATTTACGCAATCTTGTTGATAATAGTTCAATATGCTTTTTAAATGAAAGATTGTTGTCAATAATGACACCTAGGTACTTTATTGAGGATACTGTCTCAATAAAGTTGCATGAGCATGGAGTTCTATTTGTATTAATAGAGCAACGATGCGCTATTACAGGATCAAAAGCTATTTTTTTATGAATAGAATTACGCATAGAGAAGGTAATGGTAAAACACTTAGTCTTTTCAAAATTTAGTGTCAATAGATTAGTTTGTTGCCACGTGTTAACCATATCAAAGCCTAGTTGGGCAGTATTCTTTGCAGCTTCCCAGGTCCTGTGAGTAAATAGAAGACAGGTATATAATAGATAATACGTCCATTGGGGAGTCTCAAAGAAGAGAGATCATTCATATACAGGAGAAACAACGAGGGACCTAAAACGCTGCCTTGCGGAACTCCATAGCAGTTTTGTTCACTATCACTGAGATGCTCTCGAATTTTAGTACTTTGGGTTCAGCCTGTTAGGTAGTCTTCAAATAGGGAAAGCTGTTTTCCCCTAATTCCATACGCTTCCATTTTTCTGAGCAACCTGGGTGAAGAGACCGTGTCAAACGCCTTTGCAAGGTCAAGAAATATGCCAATTACTTTATTTGACTTATCTAAATTTTTTACTAAAAGTCTGTTAATTCATGAACTGCTCCGTCAGTAGATCTCTTATACCTGAATCCAAATTGGTTTGCAGAAAGCAAATTTTTACTTTCGAGGTAGTTCATAAGTCTTTTATTAATATTTTTTTCAAGGATTTTCGAAAAAGCTGTAAGAATAGATCTATATCTATATAGATCTATTCTTACAGCTTTTTCGAATAGGCGATAATTATTGACAAGGCCTCTATCACCTGATTTAGATATTGGATGTACGATGAAATGTTTGATGACCCGTGGAAAAATACCATCTTGAAGACATAGATTGTATATGTATGTAAGTGGTGGTATAATAAATTGTTTAAATTCCTTAATAAATTGATTAGATATGTCATTCCATCCCTTTGCGCATTTGTTTTTTAAACACATTATAATTCCTTCAACTTCGTCTTTATCAGTACTTAACATATCAAATGACGAATCACAAACCGGTAAAGATTTAACTGCTTCTGATATTGAGGTTTGGTTGAGATTGGCAATGTCTTCGGCTATTTTTTTACCAACGCTTGAAAAGTAACTGTTTACCAAATTTACAGCATTTTTTGGGGAGAAAGTACAATTAAGCAGTTCCGTTGAAGGACTATTTGTTTTTTTTTGTATTTGTTATGTCCTTTACTATGTCCCAAATTTTCTTATTGTCATTGGCTGATTTTTGGATTAAGTTCTTATAGAACTGAGTTTTTACCTTTTTTTATTAATGCGTTACAAAAATTGCGGTACCTAGTAACTCAATTTTAAGACTTGGTTATCCGGTGCTGATTTGTATTTTTTAAATAAATTGTCTCGATTATTTATACATTTTAATATACCTGGCGTAATCCAGGGTTTCAAAGTTCGTTTCCGATTTGGTACGACATATTCTATTGTTGTAGATATACAACCAACAAGAAAAAGACAGTAACATCAAAATTAATCATGTATGTATGTATATCTTCACGTTTGTTCCCTTGCTAGATAGGCAGAGAGAACCGAGCGCTATAAGACGCGGTCCTTATACACCTTACTCGCATCTTTAACATTCATAACTTTTATATGCACGCACGCCGGTTCCTAGGGCCTCTGATAACACACGACCGATTTGATCATGGTAGATTAGTCTTGGTGTTCCTTGGCTTCTACATCCTTCCCCTTTCGTATTGTATATCTGCTTCGAAATACTTAAATGATACTTAATGTATTACAAGCGTTCATAGGATACGGTAACTGCTTTACATCAGGTAGGCCGTATGCTTGTATGACTCCTATTTCAAATGCAATTGTCTTGTTTTTCTTCGCATTCAATTGTAAGCCTTCACTAAACGTAACTAGTGTTTGCAGTTCGGATGGTGATTTTAGCAGAGCCGACAGCACGCATCCCTGTCTGACACCAATATTGGCGTCAAACCAGGGTAACAAGCTGCCATCCACCCGAACACATACTGAACAATCCTCATAAGTGGATTCCACAGCACGAGACAGTTCACTGTCAACCCCATATCTGGGCAAAATGTTCCAGAGATCCTTGCGCACGACCCTATCAAACACTTTCTCAAGATCCACAAAACCGTGAAAAACCTTCTAGTCCATAGCCAGATGCTTCTCCACGATGTTGCGGAGTGTAAAAATATTCATTAAATGAAAAAGTGAAGGAGCAAGCCATTTGTCACCTTTCCTATACAACGTCGGGAGGCATGAAAGCATATGGCCTACCTAATGTAAAACAGTTACCGCTTTAAATTCTTGCTGTATAAGAAGTATAGTTCAAGCGTTGTCATTTCTACTGTGAATTATAACTAACTTGCAGTAATAAAAGTAGCATGGCTAATCATTTGGCCATCGGGCTCGTCACCTGTGATGTAACCGACAAAATTATCAAATTTAATATTATAATATTCATTTTAGATTGTAAAAAAGATCGTCAAATGTAATGTCATATGTGTTTTCTTTGATAAAAAATGTGTTATCATAATGGCGCTTCAATTGATGACTAATGAATACATGACATTTGTAATTAACAATATTAGTCTTATCAGCCTAAAGAGTAGGAGCGCAAAGGCTCCGATATGTTCATATTTTTATAATTCACGTAATATTTTTTTCTGTTAATGCGACACGAAGGCTCATTTATATTAAAATAAAATACTAAGTAGGAAAGTGTTTTAAGATAGTATTTTAGCCCTATATCTGTTTGTTATTCATTTAGTAACAAAAATCTTATCTGTAACGTTCCTAATTTATTTGTCACAGGTCTTTCTAGCCTCAGAACTCGTGTTAAATTTACAATTTCACATGTTTGCATCTTAAGCACATTTTATAGTTTTTACTTTGTGAATCATACACGTAACAAAAATACGTTTTCAATTTATATCACCAGAAAGTGTTTTTTTTTTTACTTTAATTCAATTAAATAACCTGGACCTTCACGTGGTAAGCTCTAGCGACTAAATAAGTGTCAAGGCAAAATGAGATAAAGCATAAGGGTATTTAGTTAAGAGTAGCCCAACGGTGGAAAGAACTTCAAGAGCAATCTGATCTATGATAGAGAACTTTAGTGACTTAGTGAGGTAGTGAAATGTTGTATTATAGGCGCCCGATGTTATATAATGTTACTTTTCATAGAAAGCATGTGGAAAGTGAGCGTGTTTCCCAAAACTCCTATTTTCCAAATTTCACCAGCTGTTGTTCCGAACTTTCAGTGAAGAGTTGGCATTTGCATTGTATTTATTATTATAATTACTCTCGGATATTATCCCGGTCATTTGATAGGCGTGCACGGGAATGTAGATCTAACGCGTAGAGGCCCCTTAGAGTAGATAAAATATGTAATGTAGTACACCCGCGTGACCAGTCCTGGGAATATCGAAAACACCATATAGCCATGAGCAGGTCATAGCAAGTATTGGGACTATTGCGAATATGAAAGAAATTATTGGGCTATTATAATGAGATCAGGAGGGATTTTGGTTCAGGGCTATTACAGAACAGGGACGGACGTCTACCATAACATTCTTACCATCGGTAGGTAGCTCGCCACTCACTGGATGGACCCCCGAAATACGAGACAAAGTCGGCCGTGAGCAACACCGGTTGTGAGTGACTCAGGGGTGTCGAGAGACGTGCTGTGCTTTCTCCGAAGTTAATCGCGACGTTGTGTTTTGACACTTGCACCCCTAGATCATATATTTATTTTGTATACAACTAGATTGGCTAACAATCATGGGGCCCGCATTAGATGGTAAACGGTCACCGCAGCCTATTGAACCTCGCAACACCACGGGGATGTTAATCGCGCGCTGCCAATCTTGTGACGTAAGGCTGTTTCGTCACAGTACCCAGTAATTACTCTGCCATATCTCACTCAACCGGAACATAACTATATAAATATAGCTACTTGGCGGTAGAAATAGGAGAGACAGAGGTACCCACGCAGACGACTTTTGTACAAAGTCTCCCTCTGATATATTGCTGTATCGACTCCTCTCTGGTCGGCCAATGAAGACAAGCCAGAGCTGAAAGTTCTGCGTGCCTTCTTGAGTTTCCGAGGATAATACGTGAGAGACGAAGGCCCTGATCGATTCTCTGGAGCACTCGGGTACCCGTGGCGTCGTTACACACCAATAGCTCGCCGCAAGCTACCCTACATAGTATATTATTACGACTTTTATATTATTACTTTTCTTTAGTCACGGGTATTTATCCCGATCATTTGATAGTCGTGTGCGGAACATGGATCCAACGCGTAGAGGCTCCTTCGAAAAGATTGATGTGATTTAGTACATCTACCGTGATCCGCTCCAAGGAATATCAATGGAAAAATATAGCTATAAGTAGGTCCCCGCAGGTATTGGGACTATTGCGAATATGCGGGAAAATAATATGCTATTTCATGTCATGTGGATGGATGGAGGAGTGTACTGGGCTATAACAGAGGACGGAATAAATTTTTTTTTTTTTTATTACTTTTTTATAATGTTGTATTATTTCTTCACAATTAACATATTATTGAGATTGTTATTATCTAATAATAAACTCAATATACGAGTAGCAAGGAAAATACGTTACAGATAATTTTCTTTTAGAGTCGATCCAGCTCACTTGGTTAAAAAAAATATTTCGTGCATAAAGGCGGTAATGTAGAATATACGCAGATGTTGAAAAGATGAAGAAATATTTGTATTTATTTACATTCCTTGCGATATAGTTATCATTTAGCTGAAAATTTTGTAGCATATCGTAATGTTATCCTCATTTTCTTCTGTATATAGAATATCAAAAAAATCATAGCACCCATGTTTATTTGTTTGCCAGAGCAAACGAAACATGACATTCTACAGATAGAATATTTACACCATGTTTCGTTTCAATACGACCACGAAATATTTTCAATACGAAAAATAATTTGACAGTTTCTAAGTTTATCAATTTAAGATGTACCTACATTCATCAGTCAGTCAATTAGGAAATAGACGTTTGTATAAATAGAAGGTGTACCGTAAGCGTATTATTATTATTCTTCTTTATGGCTATCCTGGTGTTCTCGCCAATGTCAGTGCTTTCATATTTTAGTTCATAATTTAACTAAGTATGTGACTATTCTTAGTATGTGAACCGTACCTAAGCGTATTCCTCTTTAGACAGACCCTCATATACTACGTGGTGGGTATACCCTGTGCAGGTGTACTTGGTTGTATTAATTATTGCAAGTCATATCAGAATTCACATTAATCCTGCAAATAGGTGATATTGATTGGCGATATTCGAGCGCTGAATATGGTTATCAATGACTACCCAGTTTATCTATTATTTTATTGACGTTATACAGATAAGGATTATATTTTTCAGTATTTATAAAAGTAATTACTATCAGTGGTCAGTCGACTTGATTACTCGTCACAAGTGAATACTCATAATGAACGAACGGTGATATCAAATGATATAACAATATATTTGTTGTTGTGATAAGAATATTCTAACACCTTTAAGTGTTTATTATTAAACATGGACAATCAACGTAAATTAAGTAGTAAATATAAAACGTATCTAGATGGAACTGAAAAAAAGAGAAACAAGCCAAACTTTTTTTCGAGTGCTTTTCTTTGGTGGATTTGCCCTGTGTTTATAAAAGGAAACCGAAGAGATGTGGAGGAATCAGATCTTATTGTTCCAGGTAAAACATATGATTCGGAGAAGCTCGGAGACAAGTTAGAAAGGTACTTTGAGTATACTTATGTTCATTTTTTAGTATCCTTACGCTGTGTACAAAGTAACCACGATTATTTATAGTACTTGCGATTCTGATTGTGCAAGTATGTGTCGCACCCTGCCAAGCCCCGAACGTGTAGTCTCACTTTTGTGATATAGTTATTATATTGGGCCGATTTGTTTTACCTGAGTGACTGTTTTTAAACCATGTCGGATGCCTCCAAGCATATGGCTGATCTGATGCCGTAAACCTATTTGTCACCTAAGTAGTATAAAAAGTTGTTATAAGGCCTTTGCCATTTCCTGGCATCTCGGCTTCCAAAGGCAAAAGACTTTTCAATGCGGTTTTTACTTGAAGACTAACAATCGAGTCGATTTATATAATATAATAATAACCATGTCATTTGCTTAACTAATACAAATAGTGTTACTCCTTTTTATTAAGTTCATCAACATTTTCTTTTATTACATACTACATTTTGCATTAAATTTATTATCGCTATAACTTGGTAGGTAATGCCATGCAATGAAAACAATGCAGAAAATTGGAGTCTGGCGGATAGGGCCGCCAATTTTCTGCATTGTTTTCTGTCTCTTACTTTCCCTATTTAATTCCTCCCAGCAATTTTGTGTACATTGTCTGCCCATCGTTCTCTCGGATGCCCGGATCTCTGGATGGCCTTCTGGTATATGTAGATTTTTATCCGTTGCTTAGTTTGCTTTTCAATAAGCTCCATTCCATTGAACGTTGGCATGTTTGTATTTTGATTTTAATTCATGTTTGACGTGTGAGCATCTATAATTTTTGTAGTGCAGTGGCTGCGGCGATGTTGGATGACATGGACTGCTACATCCGAATCGTTTAGTAGCTGCTGCGGGAGATAAAGAGCGGCCGTGGTTTAATCGCCATTGAAATGAAGCCACTTTCTTAAGCAAGCTGCCGTCTCTCTGGGAGCCGTGCTTTCTGGTCGCTCGCTAAAGCTGCTGAGGGAAACTTCTGTCAACCGTCAATGCCACTATTAAAATCTATTTGCCCCTAACTCGAATATGAATGACCTGGGAGTTGTGCCACCTATCATTAGCGTGATGGGGTGTCTCAATGCTGGAGATCTCTTTTACACAGCAAGATATTCGGCGGCCATTACTCTCTCTCGACATTCATAAGTTGAGTAGGCCAGATGGCATACCGGTAGTGGTGCTAAAGCTGTGTACTCCTGAGGTGTGTTCTGTTCTAACGCGTCTTTTTGTGCTTTCGCACTTCGAACAAGTCCTGTCTTCAACCGCCGAAAAAGGTGGAAGACCGCCGATGTGCATCCAGTCCCCAAAATGGATGATGGGATCGGATCCATCGAATTACAGGCCTATTGCCATACGACTCCTGGCATACCTAGAGGATTATGATTTGATCAGCGACCGTCAATATGGCTTTCATCATGGTCGTTCGACTGGTGATCTTCTAGTGTATCTTACACACCACTGGGCTTCGGCGATTGAGAGTCAAGGTTCTAGTAGTAGTAGTCAGCCTAGATATGACGAAGGCGTTCGATAGGGTCTAGCATCGGGGTCTTCTATTGAAGTTACTATCTTACGGGCTGCCCGGCGGTTTATGCAAATGGGATGCCAGCTTCTATCCATCCAGCAGATGCATAGTAGCCGTGGTAGATGACAGATATCAATGCTCGAGGAGGAAAGCCGCGATAAACTTGTGTCTGAAATAGATGGTACTTTAGCTAAAGTATTCTGACTGGGGGCGGCTTAATTTGGTCGAATTCAATCCTATATAGATACAAGTTTGCGCGTTCACCGCTAAGAAAACCCCATTTGCTGTGGTTCCTGAATATCAAAACACACCTCTTACCATCGCCAACAGCATTAGAATGCTTGGTGTCTCCAGAGACATTTAATATCGAAGTCACCTGGAGGAAAATGTCAAGTTGTCGTCCAAAAAACTTGATGTACTTAACAGAGCAAAACAGTACTTCAGCGCGGGGCAAAGTCTCAAGTCACACCGCACATGGAGTACTGCAGTCGACTTTGGGTGGAAGCATCTGGATACCAGTTTGGACCGTGTGACTCTGTTCAGTGAAGAGTTGTAAGAATTGTCAAAAATTGTAAGCTTACACACGGTATTGAACCCTTAAGTTTAAGGAGAAATTTTGCCTCCCTATGTGTGTTCTACCGAATGTAGAACGGGTTGTGTTCTCAAGAATTGTTCGATATGATGCCGACAGCATTTTTTTATAACCGCACCGCTCGCCGACGGCGCGGAGTTCACCCTCACACGCTGGAATAGAATTGGTCGCGTACTATGCGGTTCCAGAGAAGGTTTCTTCCGAGAACTCCCAAGTTGTGGAATGAACTCCCAGCCCAGGTTTTCCCAAGGGACTACAGTATAGTGTTCTTCAAAAAAGGCGTAAAGAGGTTTTTAAAGAGTCGGCAACTCATGAGTGACACCCCTGGTGGTGAAAATGTCCGTAGACTACCGTGACTGTTTACCATCAGGCAGGCCGTATGCTTGTTTGCCACCTGGACTGGACTAAAAAAATTTCAAGTATGAGACTATAAGATATCTTAAGTCAGGTAGTTAGAGTCCATTATTTTTTCGTCAGTTAAGGTGCCATTCTGGACTTCAAGTAAAAGTTATTTTTTCCCCCACATACATGTAGCTACCCCCATATTCCAGTGGTGTGGTTGATTAAGATGTTAGGTTATATGGTAGCTATTTGAACAACCGGCAGGAAGATAATAGCTGGTTAGATTTTAGTTGCTAGATTTAGTCATCAACTAAATCCAGCAACTAGAAAACTAATCAGCTATTAGCTAGAAAAAGGTATAAGTACGGAGAGGTAAAAACAACTAAAACGTATAAACAACTGTGAGAACTCAGCAGTGTCTCTTTCCCCCCTCCAACCCCATTAGGAAATAAAAAGTCTTATTGCGAGAAATAATTATTCCCGCTAGGACTCTGTCGTATATAAAAAAACAAGCCCTGAGGCCCGGCTTATCGTCGGTATACAGGACATGCCCTAAATCAATCCCTACAGAATTACCAGGCGTTTAGGTGGTTCTGCAATCTATATTATTGGAATCGATGCGTTAGGTAACAACTCACAGTTTAGGTCCCAATAGTGTTAGATATGTGATAAATGGTGCACGGCACCATTCCAAGCTTTCCAAGAGTTCCAAGGCAGCTGTAGTTTACCCCAGAGACAGCAATGAACTTCACTGTTCATTGCCTTTTTGTGGTCGCCGCTGTTAAGTCTGGCTACACAGGAGACACAGTGGTGGGCCTGTCTCGTTAGAAAAAAAAAACTCTTTTGTCATCCATTCTTTCCAAATTTCCTAACCTTGCCAGCATACCTTTTTCAAATTTTGTCACTACATGAATTGATAGATATCAATTCATATTGCTCTCGTATCATGCTATTTCTTACTTTATCAATCATTGCAACTATATTTTATATATATAGTGTATAAGTATGTACAAGTATATTATTTTCAGGTACTGGGTAGAAGAAGTTAAAAGATCTAAGGTTGAAAAAAGAGAGCCGTCGTTATGGAAGGCCTTAGTGAGAGCTTTTTGGGTGCCATTCATGCCCGCTGGAGTCTATGCTTTTCTCGGTGCAGCTGCCAGGTAATTAAATATGAACTATTAACATTTAATTCCTCAATGATAATTCAATAACTCAGAAACTATCATACATAACATATCTATCAAGATAAAAAAAAAATCTATAGCTTCCTAAAAATACCTCAGTAATATTGAGTTAAACATTTTTTCTTCGTTTCAGTATTTATGGCAAAACTAGGTAGATTGGTCTTATACCTAATATTTACGTAGTAAAAAGTTGCTTATAATTCCCTTTTAAAATTTCCGGCACGTAAATTATTAAAAAAATCCATTACGTAACTACCGAAACACTACGTCGATCGTAACTTTCTAAATATGACGCAAGTCATCATATTTACTTAATATTTATATGACATAATTATAAAGCAAACAACGCCATGTGTTCTTCTTAAAAAATGAATAGTGTCACAAGTTTCCATACATTTACGCTAGCCTGATTATTACGAATTTTATTAACATTGGTGTACTATAATTTAAACGAAACAAATTGACCTTGCCTCATAAAGCGAAATACTTTGAAACAAATTTTTATTGTAAATAATATTTACAACAGATAGTGATACTAATGCCCACATATCTAATTAAATGTTGAGATTCCCTTACCTGATAATTTTTAATAAATATTCAACTGCTGTCACCGTGTCGTGTGACAACTGCTCCAATGTATAATTAATTTAACTTTTCATTGACAGAAACCTTTTCCATTTTCCTTTCTTTTTTATCTTACAAGTGTAGTTTCTAGTAGTATACGTCACATGCGGATAAGCACACATTACGTTACATAATGTATGCTTCGTTTGCTGGTTGGATAGTTTTTGACACCTCTTCATACCTATAGTGCACGTTGATATTATAATCTATATCTATACTTTACACATTGGTAAATAAACTACATATATACGAGTAGATCATCAAATAAAATATGTAATTATTTCTTTTCTGTTTAGAACAGGTCAGCCTCTGTTATTTGCGCAGCTGCTGTCATACTGGCAGGTGGACTCCCCGATGGCTCGACTTGACGCTGGTCTCTACGCCCTTGCGATGCTGGGTATCAACTTCGTAGTTATGATGTGCCAGCACCACAACAGCCTATTCCTTTTTCGTTTCAGTTTAAAGATCAAAGTGGCATGTTCTGCGCTCCTTTACAGAAAGGCACGTTGTTCTTTTATTCTGGACTGCATTAATTGAATTAATTATACTCGTAGAATGACATTTACAATAAACATTGTATAACCCTCAGAAAAAAGCATTTATACAAACTTATCGACGAATATACTTAAGCTATTATACTTACTTGTGCTTCTCACCAATTTAGAACTTCTCACTTCAGGAAAGTTATTATATTGTCGCGAACGTAGAAATTAAATTTTTGTTGATATATTCTGTAGAAATTCAAATTTATGTTTAAAGATCTCCTGCTACATTCTACGAGATTTTTAGGAGGATGGTAACATATACGTAACCACCGTCTTAAATATAGTATTTGAGCAAGTTCTTTACCGTGGGTGTGCAAACAAAATTTTACTCTTAATTTTCCTATAAACTGCTGTGACAATTTAACCGCTTTTTAGGTCTGGTCCTATATATGTTAGCTCGGATTAAATTTTGAACTTAATTAGAGTCACAATTTCAAATATTCTAAATTTTTGTTCTCCTTTTATTCGATTAAATAAATTAAATATTACACTTGTAAAGAATTACAAGTGTAATATTTAAATTAAAGTATAATAGTTGTTATTACACCGACTAGAGTACAGCTCTAAAAGAGAGAGACTATTCTTAATTGCGTTGTCTTTTTACAATTTTATCAGTTGTCTAGCACACCCAACCTAAAGCTTGTTTAAAACGGAAAAGCGCTGTGCTAATTGTCGGAATATTTATTTATCTAAACTAGAAGATTTCGTAATAATTGAGTGACAGTTGCATATATGTACGAGGTTTACTTTTAAAAACGATTTGACTTGATTGCTTTCTTCGAAATAAACTACATTTACGATTACAGGTGCTGCGTATGAATCAAGTGGCGTTAGGTGAAGTCGCAGGCGGCAAACTAGTGAACTTGTTATCCAACGATGTGGCCAGATTCGATTACGCATTTATGTTTTTGCATCATTTATGGGTTATACCAATACAAAGCGCCGTGGTACTATATCTTCTGTACAATGCTGCAGGATATGCACCAATTGCTGGGCTAGTGGCCGTTATAATATTGATTTTCCCTGTGCAAGGTAAGTCTGACTTTGTATATTAAAACACTACCTGCTTTAGGCAAAAATTGACATGCCTGAACAAAATTATTTTTAAATTTGCATGTGCTAAGTTTCATGGTGATGATAAAGTTGAAAACCGTATAATTAGACGGTTTTCAACTATATCGGTCACTAACATATAGTTATTCTACCATAATTATTATTAAAAAATTGAGAAAAACATATATAAATTTGCATTAAATAGCTAAAACCAAACAAAAAATAATAATAAGAAATTCGCTTGACAAATAGAGTAGCTAATGGTACTGAACAGTTTCATTTTTGCCTATTACTGACATGGACTTAGATTGTTGGGAGAAAGTTAGATAGTCATAATAAGTCGATCAATGCAATCTCCACCACATCAACCCTTATTCATCCAACTGCAAGGATACGCGTACCCTTCAAACGAAGGGGTTTAGAGCATACTCCACCACGCTGCTCAAATGCGGATTGGCGGAGGCCAAGCCGCCCGAGGGCCACTAACTTAGCTTAACGATTGCCATCAAAGTCAAAGTCAAAGTCAAAATCTTTTTATTCCGTAAAAATGGCTACATTTGTTTGGAATCGTCACAATTTTTTCCCCTACCGTGCAGTTCATGACTAGGTGAGCACTGATAAAAATACTGCCAAAAAACTCAGGCATCCCTCTTTTGGTATCCAAACAAATTTACATAATTTATTAATTACATTATAATTGGATCGACTCAATCCCAGGCATTTTTATCATTAATATAGTCAGATACTTTATAATATGCCCTGCTACACAATTTGGCTTTAATAGTAGTTTTAAACTTGTTTATTGACAATTCTCTTATATTGCTGGGAAGTTTGTTATAGAACCGTATACATTGCCCCATAAAAGAATTACTTATTTTGTGGAGACGGCTTGCATGTAACACAAGATTATGCTTATATCTAGTATTTATGTTATGAGTATCGCTCTTTTTACAAAATGAGTCTATGTTTTTATGGACATACAAAAGATTTTCATAGATATATTGCGATGCGACTGTTAGAATATTTATTTCTTTGAATTTTTCTCTAAGGCTCTCACGGGGACCAAGTTTGTAGATAGCTCTTATGGCTCTCTTTTGCAATAAAAAGATGGTGTTAATGTCCGCGGAGTTACCCCAAAGAAGAATTCCGTATGACATAATACTATGAAAGTAGCTGAAATAAACTATTCTAGCCGTATCAACATCAGTGAGCCGTCTAATAGTTTTCACTGCATAGGCTGCAGAACTTAGTTTTCCTGATAATTTTTCAATTTGTGGGCCCCATTGTAGTTTGGAGTCAATTGTTATACCCAAGAACACAGTTGTCTCCACAGGGGCTAAATTAGTTCCATTAACATGTACATTGGTAGTCACCTGTCTTACATTAGGTGTTGAGAACTTAATTACTTTAGTCTTTTTATCATTTAGAAGCAGATTATTAATATTAAACCAATGCATAACTTTAGAGAGAGCATCGTTAACTTCGTCATAATTACCTAACTGTCTATTAATTTTGAATGTCAAAGAGGTATCATCCGCAAACAATACAATCTCATGTTTATCCTTTACATAATAAGGTAAGTCATTTATATATACTAAAAATAAGAATGGACCTAGAATTGACCCCTGTGGGACTCCCATGACTACAGGGGACCCCGAAGATATTTTACCATTAACATCGACCTTCTGTATCCTATTGCCCAGATAAGAAGACAGAAGTTCGAGAGCCTTGTTCCTGATACCGTAGTGGTGTAATTTTCTGACAAGAGTGTCATGGTGCACGCAGTCAAACGCTTTAGACAGATCACAGAAAATTCCCAAGGCATCTTGCGAACCTTCCCATGCCGCGAATATACTTTTAAGCAAATGAATCCCTGCGTCTATAGTTGAACAACCTCTCGTAAATCCGAACTGTCTCCTATGAAGCAAATTATGTGTATTAAAATGTCTGAGCAACTGGCTAAGCATTAGTTTTTCAAAAATTTTACTGAGAATGGGCAGTATGGAAACAGGTCGAAAATTCGAAGGGTCCGAACTATCACCAGATTTAAATAATGGAATGATTTTACTATGTTTCATCAAGTCAGGAAATACACCAGATGCCACACAACAATTGAAAATTGTAGCTAAATGTGGAGCGATTGAAATAATAATAGAAGAAATGGTTTTGACAGATAGACCCCACAGATCTTTAGTGTTTTTCATATTTATTGATTTAAAAGCGTTCAAAACATCTTTTGGGCTTACAGCTGAAAATTCAAATATTGTGTCGCATTCTACCACGCTCTGTTTGAGAACGAGTTCAGCAGCTATAGAAGAAGACCTAAGATTTCTCGTAGTAATAAGAGGAATGTTAGAAAAATATTTTTCAAACTCAGTCGCAATTTCTACATCATTTTTATTGATATCGATATCATTTATCTTTAACTGAAAGTCTCGACTACGTACTTTCGCTCTACCCGTTTCATTATTTATCATATTCCAAACAGATTTAATAATATTTGTTGAACCATTAATTTTATTTCTTAAATATATAGACTTAGCATTGGAACAGGCTCGTTTAAATATTTTAGCATAATTTTTTACAAGTTCTTGAAAAGTCGGATTGTGATTACAGGTCCTTTCTTCATAAAGTTCATACAATTTATTCCGACTTTTGTAAATACCAGGAGTTGCCCAATCACTGAATGTCATACGGTCACTTACAGACAGTTGTTTTGGAGTAAAGATTGCATTAAATTCATTAGTAATTAAGCTAAATAATGAACTGTACAAGTGGTCCGGAGTACCGTGATAGGGCAACAATACAATTTTTTCTGCTATATTAGACTTAAATCTTTCTAAGCGGCTTTTACTAAATGGTATATAATTTATTTGCTTTCTTTGTATTTTTGAAGAATTTGGAAATGAAACCAATTGACCTGAATGGTCTGACTGAACTTTATTAATTATAGATTGATATGAAGGTTTTACATTGCTAAATATATTGTCAATACATGTAGCACTTGTAGCAGTTACTCTTGTTGGCTCTGTAAAAATATGATGCAAATTGTTTGATTTAAATAAATTTAAAAAGTTGTAGGTACTGTACAGTACATCTATCAACAATAGCTGGGACCGACGGCTTAACGTGCTCTCCGTAGCAAACGTGTTTCGTCCCTGTTTTGCGACTCCTGCTAATACAATGGATTAAAATTCTAGCCGTAAGTTGACGCGCAGATTGGGGTGTCCTTCCCAGACTCCGCCCCCGCCGTGAATTAAAAAATAAAATTAATGAGCTGATGGACGTAATGGAAGGGGAACGCTTAGATATTTTATATATGACAAAGACTAGGAGCAGCGATATGAGACCTTACGGTCTGAGAAGAACCAAAACGTTTAAATAAAAGCTGTAAACAAACGGTTTTATCAACTAACAATGTTTGTTCGTGCAACAACATGCAATGAAATTGTGTCAATTCGACTAGTCGTTTACATTGATCGCTCCTTTTTAGTGTCAATTTGTCACACTGAAAATTGTTTACCTGGGCATTTGACTGGGTTGTGCAAAAATATCTCTGGGACATATTGCAAGAATATTCGATAGACGGTGGCATACTCCATGCTGTACAGTTGATGTATGACAAATGATACCCGCACGACACGCATTCTACACCCTCAGACGAATTACAACTTAACACATGAACCTATTGCATTGACCATTTTGTACTACTTACATATACTACTCTGTGTAAAAAGTATCGGGAATATGTCAATAAAAAGACCCGCGTAAAAGAGGTCGTTCTAATTTTTTTACTGCATGTTGGTAGCACTGTACTGATTTAGTGCGCAAAATTTGAGCGGGACCTGTCATTTAATTTGTTTTAAACTACACTTTTTGTTGGTCATAGTTTTGAGTCCTCGGCGATTTTTACAATGGAAAATATTGTTGAACAAAGAGTGTGCCTTAAATTTTGTGTTTCAAATGATATTTCATGTGGTGAATCACTAAAAATGTTGCGAAATACCTACGGCGAATCGTGTATATCGAAAACAAGGGCTTATGAATGGTATAAGGCTTTTAAAGAAGGCCGAGAAGTAGTAGTAGACTTGCCTCGTTCTGGTAGACCTTCAACCGCTACGACCAGAGAAAACATCGACAGAATCAAGAAGCTAGTGCTCGAAAATCGACGTATGAGTCTGAGAGAGTTGGCTAGTGAGGTGAACATATCTTTTAAGTCCGTCCACAACATTCTCATTGACATTTTAGGCATGAAACGCGTCGCCGCTCGACTAGTTCCAAAAGAGCTCAATTTTGTTCAAAAAGCGCAGCGAAAGCATGTCGCTGAAGACATGGTTTCCCGAGCTTCTACGGATCCGACCTTTATGAAACGTATAATAACTGGCGACGAGACATGGGTTTATGAGTACGACATGCAAACAAGCCAACAGTCTTCAGAATGGCGTCTCGAAAACGAGCCGAAACCCAAAAAACCGCGGCAAAGTCGCTCCAAAATCAAGGTGATGCTGGCAGTTTTTTTTGACTACCGTGGTGTGGTTCACTCCGAATTCCTTCCAGAGGGAGAAACAGTGAATAAAGAATATTATTTAGGCGTCATGAAGCGTTTGCGTGAGAGTATCCGCCGAAAACGTCCAGATTTGTGGCAACACAACTCATGGATGCTGCACCATGATAATGCACCATCACACACAGCCATTATAGTGAAAGAGTTTTTAGCGAAAAATTCAACAAAAGTTCTCGACCAAGCACCGTATTCACCTGATATGGCTCCGTCTGACTTTTTTTTATTTCCCAAGTTAAAATTACCACTTCGAGGAAAACGTTTTGAGTCGATAGAAGCCATAAAAGAAAATTCGCTGAATGAGCTAAAGGCCATACCGCAAATAGCCTATGAAAAATGTATGGAAGACTGGGTGAAGCGGTGGAGATGTTGTATTGCAAGCGATGGGGCCTACTTTGAAGGCGATAAAATAAATTTAGATGAATAATTTGTATTTTTTGTTTTATTGACAAATTCCCGATACTTAGTACACAGAATGTATTTACGAAATGTTTTGTGCTCTTTGATTTACAACAAATCACCAAATGACATTAAAAAGTAGACTTCAAAAATTTTACATGCATATGTGTAATAAAATAATTATTTTGTACGATGCATTAATACATACAATAAAGCTTAGGAGACTAACATCCCGTGACAGATACACTTTTTGTCAGGAAATTGACATTAGATTTAATAACATTAGATATTTGTTATTATGTTTCTCTGTCTACTACTACTATGTATGTATGTATTATTGTTTGACTTTAAATGTAATAAATAGTACACTGTTGTAATCTACTGATAATTATTGAGAGATTAAATATGTGTGCACTTGCGCGCAGAATACTGATTCCATTAATGGAATTTTATAATGTGTGATAATTACGTTTAGCACAAATATAAACTTAAGTTCTTGCAAATAACATTTTTGATTTGCTTTAATTTGATATTGGACGGTGAGTGCTGGTAATAGTGTGAATAGAGCATTGAGTCAACTTCTAGGCAGCCGTAACCTAAGCAAGAAGCAGATCGCTATTTAAAATGCAGAGCTATTCTCAAATGTAACCTATGAGAGTGAATATTGGGTATATCGGAAAGAGAAAGACAGTACAATAAACACGGGCGAGATGCAAACATTGCACAAAATTTGTGGCGAAAAAGTTGGTCTGAAAGCAAGTGTCGATGTTAACATAAGAAGAGGCATGTTGCTTTGGTTAGGGGCGTGTAAAAAGAATACAGAAAAAAGAATGACGAAATAGACATACAAGGCGAAAGTTTTTTTTTTTTTTTTTTTTATCGAGTACAAGCTTATATTTAGAATTGACAATTATTTTATTTTTCGCCAAACTGCAATGCAGTTTGTCGGCGACAATTAGCACTCCAATCTTATAAACTAGTCTTATCATTATCATAAGTACAGACAAATATAGGGTTATATATGCATACACACATGCGTACACTCGGTATACACATGAATACACACACATATGAAACACAGTAAAGGCAAGAAAATGTTTAACTAGTTTGATTTTACGTTATTATATTTTATATATACGTAGTTACTACCTTATTTATTTATCCATTATAATTTATCCACATAATATTTTTTTAATTTTGTTTTTAACGTAACTTTACTGACTTTCTTTTCCTCTTTCAAAATATCCACATTATTACACAGTCTGGGAATTATATATTTTAATGTTCTTTCCCCATAATAATTACTAGATCGCGGCTCCACCAACATTCTTGTAGGTCTAGTTCTATACTTATGGCCGTTGGGCACCTTGTACTTATTTACAAAATATGCATCTAAACTCATTAAGTATTTTGCTTTAACATGTACTGGCAAGATTTTACAATGAGAAAATAATTTTTCATAATTAGTTTTAAATCTCTTCTTTACTTTCTTACTCACTAAATATTTCAAAAATCGTATCTGTAATTGTTTAATATAATTCAAATAGGTTTTAAATGTAAAGCCATATGTTTTTAGTCCATAGCTTATAAGTGAATCGACCAGCGCATAATATACAACATACATTAGCTTTTTACTTAATATGTTATTTAAATGATAAAATTTTCCTAGTACACATCTAAGTTTTTTACATACAGAATTTACCTGTGATTTCCAATTGAAGTTAGTGTCTATTAATATTCCTAAATATTTGAACTCCTTTACCACATCTAATTTTTTACAATTACAGCCCATCTTATCATTATGCAAACAACTATATGAATGTCCTATTACTTTAACCTCATTATCATCAATTTCTCGGGCTTTTCGATTATACGGAGAATATATTCTCATACATTTTGTCTTTTCAGTATTTAATATGATGCCGTTGTCATGTGCCCATTTTGTGATACGTTCAAAATCTGCTTGTATATTATCACATATGTTCGTAAAGTTTCTATCTGCGTATAACAGGCACATGTCATCGGCATACATAACTACCTTGCAAAAAAAAAAGTGGAAAAGTGTAGGAGCCGAAATAGGCCAAGACTCACTTGCCACGACCAAATTGGTTGTATTACATCAGAAGGTGATGCATGGAGCGGTAGGAATGGAAATGCATGAAAAGAGTTATGAATGATAGAGAAGCGAGCGATGTGAGTAAGGACCGCGTCTGAAGGCGCTCAGATCTTTCTGCCGACCCCGCAAGGTACCTAGCGTGAAGATATATGTACATGTAAGAAAGAGACTTGGTCTAAAAGAGAGTATCTGTGTAATAACCTATTCTATGCGTTATGTAACGGAGCAATTATCTTCTTAATAAGACATTCTTTATTGGTTCTGAAATGTCTAGAATGAATACAAGAGGAAAAACTAACGAAACAAATGCATACACGATAGTGGAATTACGTAGTAGCTTCAAAGGTCAAAACTTACCTACCATGATGATATATCATAGGTCGGGTTTTATCAGAAGTCTATGCAAAAGCGCTAATTCCCAAGTCCTTTTTTTATACAACGTCAGAAGGTATACAAGTAAGCATACGCCCCACCCAAAGTAAAGCGGCTACCGTAGCCTATGACCGAATTCATAGCGCGATGCCTCCTCTGCTGTTAACACAGCTACTCCTTAGTAGCTCACTATCAGGAACACAACAATTCTCAATGGAGTTGTTATTTGGCTGCGGTTTTCTATGAGTTGATGGTGCTTCCCTAAACTTTGCTTTGATGCGCCCTACATCTCTTAAACTTCTAATAAAGTATGACCTATTTGGTCATTGTTAACCATGGCATTGCAATAGATTCTTGTGATTATGTTTGGGGTGTAAGTGGCTCACCAAGACCTCTGGAGTAAGTGAGGTCACCAGCAAGAAGGAGTTGCTGCATTGGTAGCGGGGGTGGCAACGCGCGAGCGACAGTTGTGTAGCTAGCGTTCATGAGCTATGGAAACCGCTTCACATTAAGTGGGCCGTATTCCACCCGACATAGCATGAAAAAAAAAATGTAGATAGATCTTGTCGGGGGAATTTTCACATCCGAACATAGGCCTCACAATAGTCAATTACAGTAATCTATAAAAGGTTACAACACGAGGAGTATCACTCTGAGGTCAGGTCAGAACTACCAAATAGATCCTGAGTAGCTTCCAGTCTTCTGTAAGGTGGATCGCAGTCAAATCAGAGTCGATCATTCCCCAGTCGGTATAATAGCGCAAATTGAAGACGGTGGAAATGGAGGAGAGTTTATTTAATAAAAAAAACGTACATATATTAAACGAATGTTTTCCTTTAAAAAACGGTGAGTGATGTATTTGAACGGTTTTAAAAATCCACGGTGAATGATGTCAATTGTCTTTTACTCAGGCAGGCCTGTGGGCTTCCATACAAATGTGGAGACTGTCTGTATACACCCTGTATTCACCACGATCGCAGCTATTCGTGCAATTGCTATACCATTTTCTTTTAAATACAATTTTCTTCCTAGCATTATACAGTCACACGTCTTTCGAAATACAATTTCCATCCCGTTTCCTAATCTATGAGGATATGCAGGGTCTGTTGCTGCATGGAGTAACTGTCAACAGGCCTCCACAACCCAGAGGGAAAATCAAACCTTTCTTAGGCTGTATTTGAAATGTAATTGTTGATGAGATAATTCCCTTCGCCGCCGAATAAGTGATACACGTAATCTATACATACATATACATACATACATACAGATAAATAAAATTGGAGACACTCCAATTTTATTTTTTGTAATATTAAAATAACCGCTTTTAACTAAATGCATATGGATATATACACGAATGAATATACCAAAATGAATATTTTTACAATTTTTGTCTGTCTGTCTGTTTGTTCGGCTAATCTCTGAAACGGCTGGACCGATTTTGACGGGACTTTCACTGGTAGGTAGACGACTGTTCAGAGCACAATATAGGGTACTTTTTATCCCGTAAATATTTAGGGTTCCTGCGTGAAATATGAAAAACTGTTAAAATTAGGGTTAAATTCCACGCGGACGAAGTCGCGGGCACAGCTAGTTACAAATATGTACACAAATCCGAAAACACGAAATTACGGTTCCCACCTAAATACAATACCCATACCATGATTCAAACCACTAACTAGATTATTACTGATGCATATGAAAATATCCTTTTTGAAGATAATATAATAAGAAATTATTTTAAATGTTTTAGCGGGTCTTACAAAATTAACGGCTACGGTTAGGCGCAGAACAGCACAGAGAACTGATAGTAGAATAAAATTGATGAATGAAATTATCAACGGAATACAGGTAAGTGAACCAGTTCAATAATCGCATAGTAGGCGAACGCGCATCTTAAAAACTGGTTGGAAATGACATTTGTACGTCTTGCGTATCAGGAAAAAAAATCTCAACTTTCTTAATTTCATCTTACAAAAGTTTCATCGACAAAGTTAGACAGATTGTATACCTAGTCTTGCCATAAATACTGAAACAAAGAAAAAGAAATTAAAGTCCGAAACGTTCGTTTCCAAATAAGACTGCGTAGACCGAGGTTTATGGCCCGGCGCCGAGTCTTGCTGGAAGGACCATTCTTGGTCATTGAACATGGTGTTATTAAGGGGCTTCACTACCTTCTCAAGAATGGTATCACTTGATATTGTATCACTTGATACACTTGTGCCGATGTTTTGAAACCTTTTTCACAAAAGTATGGCTCAGTCACTCCTTCATAGCTATTACCCTACCAAACCATCACTGAAGTCGGATAGTGCCCACGTTGCACTCTGTCGACTAATTGGGAAGCTTCCCTAGGCTTTGAGCATAAATACGGTCATTTTATTTGTTAAAATGTTGCTCAATTGTAAAAATTTTCTCATCCGTAAACAATTTTTTTCTGTGACCTCCCTTTGCGTACCGCTTCAGTAATTGTTTCGATTTTACCACCCTATTCTTTTTAAAATTATCAGTTAAGAAATGACCAGTACGTCTCTTATAGGCTGCAAGTCCTAAGTCATCTTTTAAAATACGCGACATGGTTCTAGGTGCTATCTTCATCTCCCGAGATAATATCGTTTGCTTTCGGACAGGATTTCTTCGAATTCGTTCCCTTACTGCTTTGACCACCTTTTTCGTACGAACACTACGTGGACGGCCAGATCTTTTTCCGTCACAAAAAGAGGAGGTCTCATTGTACCTATTAATAGCCCGGTACACAAATATTTTACTAATACCAAGCGTATGGAGAGTTTTAAAAATTGCATTTGGCTCCATACCTACTTTGTGTAATGCAATCACAGCGATTTGGTTCTCTTTATCACCCCACTCCATTTTAATATCGCAAAATATTGTACGATGTATTGGCGCCAAAATGAAAAAACCCGATGAACAATCATATAAAAATTACTCCAAATTCAAATGTAATATTTTGTTTATTTTTAATTGTAACAGTATTTATGGCCAGACTAAGTATAATCTATTGATTATATCTGACCGTAGCCGACAAAGTTAGACAGATTGTGTATGAGATTTTTTTTGTTGATAAGACGTACAAATGTCATTGAATAAGTTGAAAATAGTATTAGATAGATTAGACATTCGACTTCCACGAAAGTGTAATACTTACTACATCTATCTAATGCTATTTTCGATTTTTATTAAAAAGTGGGGTTATGAAAATCCTATGGTAAAACAGTGTAGTTTTTTAGGGAAAAAACATCATAAAGCTATATATTTTTAATGATTTTTAACATACAAAAGCATATTAATGTACCTAATTAAATATTAGTGACTTTATGTTAGGTAGGTACTGGAAGTTTTGGTGTGCCTAGTTACCAATTTAGGTACCTAGGTAAGTATAATAGAAAACTATTCCACGCATAATACCTACTCACCTTTTAGAGTACCTACCTAATAGGTACTTAAATATGATTTTAATAAAACTGAAATCCGTATTAAATCGCAAAGGTAGAAGAAAAATTCAAAACATCAAGAGCACATTCAAAACGTAACGAATTAGACGAAGCAAACGAGTCGAGTGACGTAACATGCAACTGACATTTACATTTTTTTTAGTGTCAATGTCAGTTTTTTTCCACAGCGCTGGCATCTGAGTATTTAAGACAACTTATGTGAATAATCGATTAAAGATAGTTGGCCATTTTATAAAACACTGTCTTGTTGATTGCATGACATAAATATCATTATTTGCTGTGTAATGTGCGTATGAGTTTGGTAAAGATATTATTTTTAGGTCGCCTGCAGTAAAACTATTATCAAGGCCACATCAAGGCAAACAATGTAATCGATTATAGCATACTATTCGATTCATTCGTTAACTTTAACTTTAAACCTTATTTTCTCTTTTCTCAGATAGCGGTTAAGGCTCAGTTTTCTAACATATCACTACTATGTATATATTTAAGAGTTTTTATAACGTATAATTCATCTTGTTACATTTTGGCCCACAATGAACCGTCTCCTTTGTGCTAGAGAAACAAATCTGTTGGCTTCTACATACGTGTACTTAAATGCTATCGCTCGCAATTCAAAAACCGATTTCGATATTTATTTATTTAATCGATTAAAGAACTATCGTTGTAGAACCTTATTGTTTTTCCTAACGTGTCACCACAATATATATAGGCATTAAATAGGAATTGGAACATCATCGGCGCCGTGTTCGCAATTAGACCACTTGGAGCTAGTAAACGGGTCTAAAATGTCCTTTAACAGAGGGATCTTAATTATGGATCATGTGACCACAATGTGATGGCATTTTGGAAGCCGCCTGGGGAAGTTTCTATGTTCGCTTATATTTATCATTATTATGTTGTAGGTTATAAAAATGTACGCATGGGAGAAACCATTCCAACTGGTAGTGAAAGCAGCGAGAGCGTATGAGATGAGATCTCTCAGGACTTCTTTGTTCATTCGAAGCGTGTTCATGGGTTTCATGCTCTTTACTGAAAAGACTATAATGCTATTCACTATTTTGATCCTCGTTTTCACCGGGAACATGATATCTGCTACTACGGTAAGAGATTGTTCTACTTTTAACAAATTGACTTCCTACATTATTAAATAAATTATCATCATCATCTACAATTACGTTAAGTATTGGACTAGTTAGATGTTAGGTACTTACTTTAGTTACTGGATGGCTAAGTAGAGTTAACTTTATCTCTGCTTGCAACACTTTTGTTATGATGCGGATACGGAATGCGGAGTATTTATTTCAGGAACAGCGTTCCTATATGAAATCTATATGTTTGTCTGTGCGTTTGTCTGTGTGTTTGTCTCTCGCTTTTTTTCGAATATTCGAATTTTGACTTTAGATTCGGATTCAGCACCCTCTTAAGGTACACGGTCAAAATGGCCGACAAATTAAAAAAAAAATGAATTGTTATATAATTGACGAGCCAGGTGTTCCTCTGGCAATGCAAGCTTGCGCATTCTCGACTGGTATGTGAATAACATTAAAGGAAAAAATAACAGTGGATAAATACACTTGGGGGGGGTTGAGTATAATGACGATTATTCAATATTAGTTTAATTATAATTCTATCTAATCTATCTAAAACTTCACACCAAATCCCTTGCGGGGTAGGCAGAGAGAACCGAGTGCCACGTGACTCGATCCTTACATATCTCACTCGCTTCTTTAACATTCATTGCTCTTCTCATGCACGCTCGCCGGTTTCTAGGGCTCCTGACATCACCTTCTGATAGAATTTGGTCATGGTAGGTAAGTCTTGGCCTTCCCCGGCTCCTACATCCTTCCACTTTTGCATTGTATATCTGCTTCGACATTCTTTCATCTTGCATTCTTTCTACATGTCCGAACCAACGGAGCATGCCTCTTCTTATTTTAACACCGACTCTCTCTTTCAGACCAACTCTGTTTCTAACATCATCATTGCGAATACGGTCTACAAGCCTACGCCACAAATTTTGCGCAACGATCGCATTTCGACCGCGTTTATTCTACTTTCATGCTCTTTCTGCCATAACCAGCTCTCGCTTCCATAAGTTAGCGTTGGGACTAACACTGCATTGTGTATAGCTAAGTTAAGTTAATTATAATTCATATGTCATATTAGAAACTTACGAGTATATAATACTGTCTCATGGCGCTATATATCGACAGCTCTCCTGCTTTACAGATTTATCCTATCCAGCAATATTTTGGCGTTATCCAGTTTAATCTGACTATGATTTTACCCATGGCTATAGCCAGTTTGTCAGAAATGATGGTATCGTTGGAAAGAATCCAAGGTTTCCTTTTAATGGGTAAATATTACATACACATTTCAATCCTTACTAAATTAACCAAGTAAACTGTATGATTATTTATTTTAACCGATTTCGGAAAAGGAAAAGGAGGAAGTTGTATTTTAACCAATATGTATTTTTCTTTTATATACGTCGGCGATATCATGTATTTTTTAAAAAGATTTGAAGCATATGCGATGAAAATTAATGATAAACAAAAAAAATATGAAATAACCCTTTAAATAAAAAAATGAAACTGACGTCATTGCAGTCGATGCCTATCATAGTTGTTTTATCTACTTTTTTATTTTACGGATTGTAAATTGTTCATTTTCAGATGAAAGACAAGATCTTGTATTGAGTAATACGAATTGTACAAACAGAAAATTGAAGACGAATGATAACAATGTGCCCTCTTACATTGTCCCTGACAAAATATCTCCTCTTGACATTTCCAAAAATAAAAATCTTGGTAAGTTACATCATAATAACAGATTTTCTTTGCTCTCATTTTAATTAACAGATCATGTAAGTGTGCACTGAATCATACTATATTTAAAATTAAATACATAGGATATCTAATTATACATTGAAAGAAGCCGCTGACAATTTGTAGTACTTATATATGTGTACTTATTTAACAGTACTAAAATGAAGTATTTCCAATACTTTTTCATGAACCAGAAGTTACAGCGACTCCGCGTACAAGACCGCAGGGTAGTGAATTTGTTATAGAAATAAATGGGGTTACAGCCTCATGGACTGATGATAGTGATGAAAGAAGTTCGACGCTTAAAAATTTATCACTACGTGTACGAAAAGGAAAACTTACTGCCATCATTGGCCCGGTTGGCTCAGGAAAGGTAACTTCTTTTCTTATAAACTTTTAACTATTTGTGACATACATTTAAACTATACTATGTATGACACTTTCCGTTATAAAGTGAAAAATATTACATATTTTCGTAAACTAAATTAATCTTATCACGGCTAATTAGCAGGTACGCAGACATACCAAGATTATTGAGTTTTGATTTAAATTTCAGAGTTCGGTACTTCAACTGCTGCTGAAAGAACTATCACCGATTAGCGGCGCAGTCTCTGTAAATGGAAGTATATCGTACGCAAGTCAAGAAGCCTGGTTATTCCCTGGCACTGTCCGAGAGAATATTTTATTTGGTCTACCTTACGATGCCGAAAAATACAAAGAGGTAATTAGCGTTTCCAAGTTTTCTTAATTTGCGCTTTTTTGTTTCAAGTTTATTGTTGCAACTGCGTTTCAATTTTAAATTGTTTACATAAGATTTGTAAAAAATGTGCTATATAACGCGTTATGTTATACACACATATACATAGCTTTGCGACGTATCACCTGCTTTTTTATACAACATTGAAAGGCATCCAAGTATGGGAAATTGGGAAGCGGTTCACCTAATATGAAACGGTTACTGTAGTCTATGAACTCTTGCAATACACGAAATATCACTCACATGTTATTACCCCTGCTTACATAGCAACTTCTCGGGAGCTTACTACCCTCACACACAGAAACACAACAATCCTCCAAGGAGCTGATATTTAGCTGAGGGTTTCTATGATGTGGAGGTGCTTCCCCTGTCGGGTTACCTTCCTTGCCGCGCCCTACCTATCCTGAAAACAAAACAAAACATCCAGACTAAGACAAACAGCTCATAGGCACAAATCTTCGTCCTGCATGGGAATCGAACCCACGAGCCGTGATGTGTGCGTTGGAGTAGTATTGCTAATCACTCCACCACCGAACTCATCCTATGCTATGGAATTTGATTAATTTGTATTTTTGTATCTCACAGGTATGCCGAGTAAGTTCATTAAAACCAGATTTCAAGCAATTTCCCTATGGAGATCTATCTTTAGTTGGTGACCGTGGCGTTTCACTGTCAGGAGGTCAAAGAGCTAGAATAAATTTAGCTAGAGCTATCTATAGAAATGTAAGTATGAATTTTTTATGTTTATTATTTAAACTTCCTAGTTTGGTTCAATTTCCACAGATGTTCATAATTATACGCTTCCAATTTTATATATTTACGTTTCAGGCTGACATTTATTTGCTGGATGATCCGTTGTCCGCTGTAGATGCAAAAGTTGGACGGCAGTTGTTTGAAACCTGTATCCAAGGATACCTAGCGAAAAAAACGTGTATTCTAGTCACACATCAAGTACATTTTCTAAGAGCAGCTGATCATCTAATAATCCTTAACGAGGTAGTATGAATCTATCGTCATTAATTATCAGTAAGTGTATGCGATACACATTGCTACAATAGATTTGAAAATCCAAAACTATGAGAATAGTTCAAAAATAATTTTAATTTGAAATAGATGCTGTCCACTAAACGCAGACACTCTTAATAAAAAATATGTAACGTGCATTCAAGTATAATGTCTATTAGTGAAAGGACTTTTTTCAAGATGATTTGTTCTAAACTATTTTGTGTGCAGCAACCAAGTTAGACACGACCAAAGTAGCCACTGCACCGACGGCATCTTCTACCGGTGGTGGGTGGATGCCGACCGATGCTAGTTCACATGAACTAATTCATAGAGGAAGCACACAAATTAGTTTAGATTGAAATTTTACTTCTGCAAAATAACAGAATTTAAACTGCAGCCAGAATAGCAGAATTTAAATTGCAGAATTTTCAGAATATGATCAGTAGTTACAGAACATTTTGTCTGTCAGCTTTATATCTTGATTAATAATATTATTACGAGTAGTATAGATTTTGATATAAGAATATTAACTAATTATATTATTAACTAAGACATTATGCCAAGTGATAGCATCTTGTTTAAACAACAAAGACATTGAAAATAATAGTTTTGATCTTTTGACATTATGGTTTGGTAGTCGTAGTAGTAGGTATCGTAGACTACCTTGACCGCCTCTGCAGTAGCCGGGAGAACACCAAAGGTCGCTTATTCGATTCTGTTTTCTGTATGTTGTGCGTATATGATTACTAAACTCTTATTTAGGCACGTTTATCGGTTATGTGGAATATCAGACACAATTAGGATAAGCGTTGCTTTGCACGTTTCATGATTAAGAATTATATAGCGGATTATGCTTATATATTTTTATAGAACTTAGATCAGAAATGAATGCGTCACCTGCTTGATGGTAAACGGTCATCGATCAGTCTATGAAACTTAAGACAGTAAGAACAAGTACTCAAGTTGCAATACTCTGACGTGCCTGTATTTCTTCCCCTTCTTTGTTACTAATCTTGTGAAACGCTTTTCACGGCTTTTTTGAAGATATTGCCTTTTGTGAAAGAAATATGGTAAATGGGCTCCATTTTGCCACCCCGTTTATTGTCACCCCGTTTCTTACGCGATGAATTGAAACCATCGTTTCAATTCATCGCGTACGAACTCTCTCTCTCTCTCACACATGATTTCTTAGAATAGTCTGTTACTGTACTATGTCGTATTATATTTCAGCAACATTGCTATCATCTGCATACTCAATGATACTGAGTATGAAAATATATTTTTTTACAGATTTGCCTTGTTAAAAATCGCGCTTTAGATATATATGGACTCTGATGTCCCTAAATGGTGTTACGAGACATCTACCATATGCGTATAAAATGATCTTGAAGAAGAATGGTAATGGGAAGGTAATTGCATAGTTAACACGATTTCCCTTTTCAAAGCGATTAAAAGCAGTCAAACATCCCAGATTTCAAAACTATTCCAATTTAGTAATTATTATAATGTCACAATTAGAAATTGTTATTGAAAACAAAATTATTGCTTCTAAGTAATTCAGTATAGTGTAAGATAATTTAGACTATACTGAAGTTTGTCAAAACAACACCCTATGATACTTTTGTGTAGTAAGGAACAATAAGTAAACGTCAATAAGTATTTTGTTAAGAATAATAATTAGCATGAACGTCACAATATTAGGAGTATTATTTGTACGATGTCACCAGCGCTGCTAACGTAGCACAGTGCTCGGCGGTAAATATTGCACTTCGGCAATCATCGCATTTCCGAGTATAAACGAATGCTAATTTCCATGACCATCAATTATTAGATTTATTGTTTATCAGAATTTGAATTCTAAGTTCTTTATTGTTGTTTTATTTTGATTCCCGCAGAACTATATAGAGCTGTAAAACTACTTCATTTTTAAATATCATTTACTCCTTTTCAACATGTAAAGTATACCAACGAAATTAATAAAAATATAAATAAAATAAAATACTTCTTCAACCGACTTCCAAACAAATAGGAGGATCATAAATTTGACTATTAGACAACTAATATGAATATTTATCCGACGACTGACGAAACACAAAGTTTGCCGAGAGACATTAAGAAAATAGAAGCACTGTAATATTATTTCTAAATATAACTATTTCTCTGTTTTAAGATTGGGAAAAAATAAAATATGCAAAAAGAATAAAAAATATGTTTTTATTATGTTTTAATAAGAAAAAATCTCAATTCATTTTATTTTCCTATCTGTGCTCATTGAGGTCAATATCACTGTCACTATCAGTCGTATTTATCACTAGTATATCAATGTAATCGTCTACACCGTGTGAAATTCTTCGATATTCATTCTTACATTTGATTGCATGATCGCAAACCTTTTTCCACTCTTCAGCTCCGATCATGACTAATTTTTAAGTCAATAATTTTGTTATTGAACTTAAATTCATATCCACATTTCGAGCGGCTATATAGCCTTTCAATTGAGACCATATATTTTCATTTGGATTAAAATCCGGATGGTAAGGTAGCAATCGCAACACAGTGTGACCATGTTCGGCAGGTATTTTCTCCACGGAAAACTCTGTAAACCTCTCTTTGTGCTGATATACAATATTGTATATCTAGGATTTCGTCAATTTTGGAACAACTGGAATTTCGTGTCTTTCTAACCAGTGATCATTTCCTGTTTAATGGTATTTGAATTGGGGAGTTTTTCAATATATTTATTGTGATAGGGTGCATTGTCGATAACCAGAACAGAATCACTGGGTATATTTGGGATTAATTGATTAACCAGCAATTTATCGTAGTTATCGTTATTCATTTCCTTGCGATAATCGCCTGTAGTATCCGTAGATTTATACGTTAAAAAGCTTCCGGTTACAACGCCTTTTTCGTTTCCTACATGAACAATTATCAAACGTTGACTTTTTGAAATCCGCTTTTTTGCTCCTTTTTGCTTATCATCACTCCCAGATTTCTTTAGTGTGGGATGTATGTATGCAATTCGTTTGAGACTTACACCTTTACTTAGAGCTTTGCCATAAAAACTTTTCGATTATCTTCCGTTTCGATAGTGAACTTAAATCCCATCTCATCAAGTATTTTTCTCAACATCTTTTCAGACCAGTTATAATTAATAGCCTCAGATAATTTAGCTTTCGTAAATGAAAATCGTACACTATTCTTAGAAAAACATCATAATTAAAATCGTCCATATCTAAACGAAATTGTTTTTTTGTCTCCCTTTTTTCTGAGAGCTGAATTTGCACTGGAATGTGTTTTAGTACCGACTCGTTTAATATATCGTCCAAAGTTCTTAAAATTCTAGTGGCATATGCAACTCTCTCTTGAACCTTCTTAAAATAAGTTTATTACTTACATTGTCATCCTCATTTTATTGAAATTTGGCTTTGGTTACAAAATTTATTTATAAACATTGTAGATAATTTCGCGTGCCTCGTAATGGTGTCCCGTTTTTTCCTATAGATGCCATCGTACAATTTTAAGTGATTTAAAGTTTGGCGTTTTAACAACTCTATATATATATATATATATATATATATATATAGAACTGGACGCTGAACCACGACTAGCAAACGTCATATAGGTAGTGTGCGTATTTATCGCCGGGCACTGTACCTATTTTCCTTTGTCATTTTGACACGATCAAGGTGTCACTATTATTAATTTTGTTGCGTGAAACTACATATGAACTATAAAATGAATATTTTTATTGTCAAAGAAGATGTTATGATTCGAGTAATAACCGAAAATAGATTATGTTTTTAATTAAAAAGTAATATACTTATTTGATTGAATGCTCTAACAATCTTTTCCCGGGTAACGCTAGTTTTGGTGTCATAATCACGTTAATGATGACCGGTACCATAACAGAAATCTTGTCATGTACTTCCGAATGCAAATCCATAGGAGGTTAATCGTAAGGTATCCTTACGACTACAGCATGCACCTACGGCCCCGCCTAACAACCCTTGCTTTATTGTAATTATATTTGTAGAATATTTTCAGGGAAGTATCGAAAATATGGGCTCTTATGATGACCTTGTAAAATCTGGAAAAGATTTTTCGTTACTTTTGACCAGTCTCCAAGAAGGCAATGACCCAGAAGAAACCACAGCAAAGGTAACATGTTCTTATTTGATTGGTAAATGCGATAAAATCAAAAGTACTACAAAAACTAATTATGGCCATGAGCGTATCAGTCTAATCGAAAATAATTACGTGGGCAATTATAAATGAGGCTATGATTAAGGGGTTCCGTCGCAATGGAATGAATATCGGCATTTAGCACTCCTGTACCAAAACAAGATAGTTCTACAGAACTCAAAGAGTCCCATCAGTGTTATGCCATTCTTGTTTAAAAAATGGTATACTGCCTGAACTTCAATCTGGGTTTCGCAAGGGCAGAGGTACGGTTTTAGTTTTCTTAGATGTTATTAACAACATACTTGTCAGCCAGGATAGAGGGATTGCTATAGTTTTGACACTTTTAGATTACTCGCGTGCATTTGACAGCCTGAATATTCTGCTGCTACTTTCGAAGTTATCATATTACGGTTTGGATCATCAATTTGTTGCTTGGTTTCATAATTATTTTAATGATAGACACAGGACCGTGAAATTAGTAAACGAAATTGATTCAAATGTTGTTGCGAAAAGACGAATGTTTTGCTGCTGCTTTCGAAGTTGTCATATTACGGTTTGGATCATCAATTTGTTGCTGGGTTTCATAATTATTTTAATGATAGATAATAGACCGTGAAATTAGTAGACGAAATTGATTCAAATGTTATATGTTATATGATGGTCACAGATTTTGAAAGTGCACTTAAAGACCTAAAAGAAAAGAACTTAACGGATTTATTGCAATGTAATGATCCTGAGATAGTAACGCAAATCCTAATTAGTAAAATTATGCACTCTTTAAAAGAAAATACAAAGGAAGTGCATATTATTAAGAATAAACGTACTATAAAACCCTGGATTAATCCAGGGATCTTACGATGTATCAGGCACAGAAACAATTTACAACATAAATTGCGCTGTAATCCTCATGACGAAGTTCTTGCTGTTAGTTATAAGAGATATCGCAATTTCTGCAATAATTTATTAAAAAAGTTGAAACGTAACCACGACAGACAACTTCTGCATAACTCAGCAGGAAATTCCAAGGACTTATGGAATAATATAGCAACAATTACATGCACGAAACGCCCTAAGACGGACAACACAAACTTGCTAAATATTAAAACAACGCATAGTGAATCAGTTAACTACGTGAATGACTACTTTAGCAATGTTGGGAGACATCTGGCTGAAAACATAGCTACAACTAATAGTACCTCACTCTCGCTTGATTCTTCCACCCCATCACAGCTCTCGTCCTTTACATTGTTTGACACTGATATAGACGAAGTGCACGCAATTCTCATGGGCTTAAAGACTAATAGCGCTCCTGGCTGGGATAATATCCCTATCAGTTTTCTTAAAAGTGCCAAAAATGAGATCATTCCCATTATAACACATCTCGCTAATCTATGCTTTAATTGTGGTGTATTTCCAGCATTGCTCAAAGAATCTATTATTGTTCCGGTGCACAAGGGTGGCGATAGAGACGACGTCAATAACTACCGGCCGATCTCAGTTTTGAATGCATTATCAAAAATTTTAGAAAAGTTAATAAATAAAAGATTACTTGGTTATCTAGACAAATTTAACATCATATCAGACTCACAATATGGTTTTCGTACCGGTAGAAGTACTGAGGATGCCATCGAGGCATTGACAACTAATGTTACGTATCAACTTGACAATAAGAGTAGATGCCTCTCAGTGTTTTTAGATCTTAAAAAGGCCTTTGATACGGTCTCTATCTATGTCCTCGTGCAGAAATTAGAGGCCATTGGTGTCAGAGGAGCTCCACTTGAACTTTTTAAAAGCTATCTTGATGGACGTATTCAAAGGACAATGGTCGGAAGTATGGTCAGTGGACATGCCAATGTAACCTTTGGAGTTCCTCAGGGAAGTGTCCTGGGCCCGACCCTCTTCCTAATATACATTAATGACCTTTGTAATATGAGGATAAGTAATGCTGAAATTATCTCATATGCAGATGACATTGCTATAGTTTTTTTATACATATATATTATAGAACATGGAATGAGGTTAGGATTATTGACGAGTCTGGGCTGTTTGAGCTTGCTAAATGGTTAATGAAAAATCTACTCACTTTAAATATATCTAAAACTAACTATATGTGTTTCTCTATCTATAACAGAACTCAACCCGACAATGATTTTGACATGAAAATTCATTCCAAACATGCATGTAATATCAGCTGTAGTTGTCCGTCAATAACTAGGGTAGGCTGCGTTAAATATCTTGTAGTAATGGTAGACCAGAGACTGTCGTGGCAGTCTCACATAGACCAGGTTGCATGTAGAATTCGTAAATTAATGTGGATATTTAAAACACTTAGATATGCTGCACCACAAAAACTATTGAACCGTATTTATGTTTCGTTAGCTCAATCCATTATAACTTACTGTATTCCATTATGGGGCGGTGCATTAAAAACTAAACTTTTAGAACTTGAACGGGCTCAACGGGCATTAATAAAGGTTATGTATTTTAAAAAACGTAGATTCTCAACCCAGGCTTTATATGAAATATCAAAATTACTAACAGTCAGAAAATTATATATATTACATTTAGTTCTAAAAAAAGATAAAACCATGGTGTACAATCCTGATATTGAAAAGAGAAGAAGAAAAGATAGGGTAGCAATAACACTTAGCACACATAGTAGTTTTATTCAAAATCACTACCTGCATATGTCATCGCATGTATATAATTATATAAACAGAATTCTGGAAATTTACCCCAATACCTGTTGGGAATGCAAAAAGAGACTTACAGTTTAGTTAAAACCTCTGCAGTATGAGGAAGCTGAATACATTCTTAAATATACCGTGTAAAATACATACATTTACAATAGTTCTTTGTGTAATTTTATTTAGAAGCAATTTTATTTACTGGTTGTTTTGATAATACACAACAAACAATTTAACCTAACTTGTATAAATACTTAATACATATTTATTATAGATAATACTTTATGCATATACACACATCACTCTCACACATTATACACGAGCGCGCATTCATTCATTTACGCACAGGTACACATATTTTATTCATGGTTCAGTAGAAGATTGACGTATTACTCGCAATCTCACTTAATTGTTTTATGAACTAGAATTGTATAAATTGCTAAATGTTTTTATTTTACTAACCTAATGACATGTTGTTATGGAAGAGCGGCTCTTTCTGGCACAGGTGTTTTGTACACTTAAAAGAAAGAGTCAGCCATTGCTATTGTAAAACTTTGATGGTTAAGAACTAAACATTTTTTCATTTTTTTTTTTAATTTTTTTCATGTTATATATTTTAACGCAATGCTGTATTAATACTTACACGGTGTAATAGCCCATATTAGAGACAACATAAAAACAAAAATTAAAGAAATTATGTTAGATGAAGCTTCATGTCACCAAACTCAGGTCAACAATAAAACCATATTAGGAATTTCCCGATCACCATCAAAAACAAATGCCGATGGATTTATCAACTCGCTCAATACACACCTTGAATCTTTGTAACCCAATAAATGTATTATAATCACAGGGGATATTAACATTAACATTATTTCTAGAGATTCAGAGCAAGTTTCGAAGTGGCAAAATAGAACTAACTGTTTCGTCAAGATGATACGCGAAGTTATTTAGGGTGGTGCTTGCAATTTCTCGGGGATGCCACTAGAGTTAATAAGCTGGTCCTATAACTTTATTTAATATGTCGTTGATGAGTGCTAAGTTCGCTAACTCATGTACCAGCGCTGTATTAAAATGCGTATTACTAATCGGTCGCACAGGTTGATAAACCGTGTCAGTATATATGAGTTTCCATCAAACTCGGGCAATAATCTAAGTGATTTATAAATAGCATTTCACTGTCAGACATTATACCACTAATATCTCTACGCTCGTGTAACTTATTTGCACTTTTCCTATCACTACTACTACTTCTAGATCCGCGGGTATTTAAAATTGTACAACTGGGGATTTGACTTACACACTAAAAATATAATTATAGCGACACTGTAATTTTTATAATTTTATATCTACACATATATAAAATTGTATAGAAAGGTAATATGTAAAGGATAATCCTAATAAAAATAGGAGTTAGCAACTACTTGAAAGATTCAAGGTACTTACAGCATAATTTTGGTATCGAAATGGTGACAATCGAAGTCTGGACCACGTCGGCTTCCTCCCGTTAAATTCACGTAAGTTCGATAACGTCATACAACAGCTATGCGGAGCCGACAGGATTCGATGCCTGAGTACTTTCGCGCAGTGCATTGCTATGACTATCCTTGACTGCGCCAATAACGCGGGTGGTTGCCCGAGGTCTCAAAAAAAACAAAATTGGTTTAACTTATTTAATAAAAAAATACAAATGATATTAAAAGTCTAAAATTATGTGAGACCGAACCAAAGTTGGGAAACGGAATAAAATAATTTGTATCGTGGCGTGTCGTGTCGTCGATCGCAATGAAAATGCTGCATCGGCGTTTCATCATTCAATGCAGCTGCAAGGTATCGTAACTCGGCGAGGTGGCCGGAACGGGCGTGGCCTTGTCAGCAACCTCCATGTATTTGGGGTATGTAACACATACGTCAATACAGAAAATACTCAGACCAAGACAAACAGACATGTTCATGCACACAAATGTTTGTACTGTGTGGGAATCGAACCCACGAGCGTTGGTGTCAAAGTAGCGTAACTGCGCATTTCACCACTGCGCCACCGCGCTCGTCAAATTATATTTATTTATATGATGTTACTTATTTACTCAACAGGGTACTAAAAGACCATCAATGCATCGAGGAATATCAGTAAAAAGTAACACATCTCACGATGAGGAGAGGCAGCAAATTTTGGAAGCAGAAGAAAGGGCTAAAGGAACTTTGGAATGGAGCGTCGTAATGAGTTACATAAAATCAGTCAAATCTTGGTTCTTTGTAGCATTAGCACTTCTTATTTTGGTCATAGCACAAGGCTGTGCTACTACAGCTGATTACTGGCTCAGCTATTGGTAAGATCTATAAGATTATGCTTACATTTTATATATTAATTTATTATGTCATGTAGGTACATATTTGTAAACTTTATTTCAGGACAAATGCAGTGGATCAGTATATCAATACATTACCCGATGACGTAGACCCTGGTTAGTAGGCCTTACTCTTATAACAGTTCAACTATTATATACAGAGGGTAATGGAAAATGGTGTCCTGAAACATAAGGATTTGATTTCAGAATTAAGGCATTGTGAAAGTTACGGTTAAACTGAGAACTAACCAAATTTCAACTGCATCGACATATATGTGCAACGAAATATTCAAAATAACTTACAATGTCACCTTTTATGAGTGGGCGTCGTATCATACAGAGTAATCATTACGCGAAACCCTGCCGTATTTGACCGCTTTATTTGCTATGAAGAATTTCTAGTCATGTAGTAGCAGAAAAAAATGACAATAGCGACAATTTTAATTCACTGGACGTTACGAGTATCTAAGCAAGAATTGTGAATGATTCGCTTGTATAATTGTTTCTGTCAACAATTTAACATCATTTTAATGTGTACATTTTTTTCAGATACGAATGTAAATGCCGAAGTCGGCAATTTTACTACTTTGACTTATCTTGTTGTTTACGGTAGTCTCGTTATATCACTTATAATTTTGGCACAATTACGAATTATTTCTTTCGTTAATATGACTATGCGCGCTTCACAAAATCTGCATAACGCTGTATTTACAAAGTTGATAACTGCTGTAATGAGGTTCTTTGACACCAATCCAGCTGGTAAGTAACATTATATTAAAAACAGAGCTCTGGTATTATAATTATAAAATCGAAGTTTATAAACTAATAAATTAATAAAAAGGGATATTGGCTTTCAATAATATCATTTATAGTTGTGTTATAAGAGTTCCTTTTGAGTTGCGGAACCTTATAAAAAGGCGTGATAGGTTTTCTCGGTCGAGAGGGTCGGCAACACACGTGTCAAACTTCTGATGTTGCATGCAGGCCGTATGCTTGTTTGCAAACTTAGTGGTAAACAAAAACTCTGTAAACTGCCTAGCAAAGCCTACAATACAAGACCTCAATTTTAATAGCTGATCTCTGATCCTTTCTTTACTTGCGCCCCGTCCGGAATATTTAAATAAAGCTATTCGGTATTAAAAAGCCAAAGTTCAAGTAGATTACACTGTGAAAGAGGAGATCCTGCAAAAAATTGAAGATTTTATATCCCAGTTCGTTAGAAACAGTCACAAAAGTGTACCTCGAACAATAATACATTCTAGCGTGAAATGTGAAAGATCTATTTACAAAGTTGAAAATTATATTGAAAATAATGTCCGTTGTTTGTGCACATACTAAAATATGGAAATTGAATTTCTTTTATTTGTTAGGTCGTGTACTAAATCGATTTTCTAAAGATTTGGGAGCTGTTGATGAACTACTGCCTAGAAGTTTGTTAGAAGCGATACAAATGTATCTATCTATGATCAGTATACTGATCCTTAATGCATTAGCATTAACATGGACTTTAATTCCTACGGCTGTACTGATTCTGATATTCTTTTTCCTACTGAAATGGTATTTGAATACTGCACAAGCAGTGAAGCGGTTGGAAGGAACAAGTAAGTCTCATTTTCTAAATGATTATTGGTCATTATAAAATAGCTACCTTTAGTAGATATCGGTTGATTAAGCTTTACGTGACAAATATTATTTGCTCGTGTTCTATTAAAAATTCACGAGTTGTAAAACGTAAGTGTACTTGACTTTATTTGCACCACTAAGATCACTTGCATTCTATATAAACGTACTAACGTTGCGTTAAAATACTACAATTTGCGATAAAGAAGTTGGGATACAGATATAATTATATTACAACAGTAACGACGTTTACATCGCTCACCATCTTCAGAGCCAAGGCTAACGTCACTTACACGTGACATATTTTGCCAGTTAGCAATTACCCAGCGGTAGCAGTCGTTACATTCCTCCTATCTAGACTATATATTAGTATCTACTCTAGATGAAAAGTCGTCGTTCAACAATTGTGAGTTCCAGCTCCCAGTATCATATTGGGAAAGCATAAGTGCCTACATCCGGCAGCAACTGATAATAACTGCAATACTAAAGCAATAAATAACTAATGATAGACCCTAAATAACATATCTGCATATAATACGAAATAAATCTTTTTTCTGTTTTTAGCAAAGAGTCCTGTCTTTGGAATGATAAATTCAACTATGTCAGGATTAGCAACTATCCGAAGTTGTGACTCACAAAACCGGCTACTCAGACAGTTTGATAATGCTCAGGTACTGTGATACGACTAAAATGTGATACGTAGCAATTACCTCAACTAATTTCATAATTTTTAATATATCTTTTCCTTCTTGCAGGATATTCATTCTAGTGCCTTTTATACATTCATAGGAGGATCTACTGCCTTTGGCTTGTACTTGGACACATTATGTTTAGTTTACCTCGCTATTGTCTTTTGTATATTCCTGTTGATTGATTTTGGTAAGCACATTAATTTTATACATTGCATGTATTATTTCAAAAATATATAGAAAATTAGTATTGTCTTAGGTTTTCGCGATTGTTACACATTGAAATTAAACTATTTTTAACTTTCAATAGAGAAGATGGTTGGCAAGTACCACCTGCTTGGGATCCAGTCCTAAAAATAATCAAGTCACAAATCCAAAGATCTACTAAAAAATGTTCGGACACTGTGAGCGATTTTTGTGTGAATCGGAACATATATAATTAATCCATCCATGTCGGTAGATGTAATAATTGAATAACTAATGTAAGACAAATACCACCTTAGTCTTTCCTGCGACCACGGACGCTGCAAAGCGTTCGAAACGTCAGGTTTCAACAAAATAAATAAAACACGCGATACTTCCGTTAAAAATAGTTTAATTTCAATATAGAAAATTACATGAAAGAATTATTAGTTATAAATCTTTTGATCGTGAATGTAATGTGTAGCGAACGAATGGAGTCATTTGCCTTTATACCGAAAGAAATATAACATAATTGGACGAGCTCGGTTGCGCAGTGGTGAAACGCACTGTTACGTTACTTTGACACCAACGCTCGTGGGTTCGATTCCCACACAGTACAAACATTTGTGTGCATGAACATGTCTGTTTGTATTGGTCTGGATATTTTCAATGTATAATACTCGTAAGTATGTATTTACAAAAATACATACTTACGAGTATTATACATTGTAATGTAAAAATGTATTTACGTATGTTTATCAGTTGTCTAGTACCCATAACACAAGCTTCGCTTACTTTGGGACTAGGCGGCGCTGTGTAATTTGTCCGACAATATATATAATATATATATATAATATCCTACGGAAAACTTACACCGTTTTACTAAAGCGGACAGTATTTAAATTAGAATATCTTTATTTTTGGAGTCTGGACAGTCATAATCTAAATATGTATGAATATTTTGTAACTCACTAACAAAAGTCAACTAAATGTATTCAACTATTTTATCATATTCTTCCAGTACAAAAAATTGGGCTCAATGAATACTTCAATTTTGCGAATACTCTCTATCTACTTATTACATTTTTATAAGTAATAGTTTTAGATATTTTCCTTATATATATATTCACAATTCTTTAAAACCCATTTATAATATTAACAAACTGTAACTGGCACAACAAAAATGAAAATTTGTTGAACAACTTTTATCTTCAAACTATAGCTGTTTGCCAGGTATATGAAATTCATACAATCGACGTATTTTATTGAAAACGTTTAATATTTTCTGATTATACAATATGCATTTTAAGAATATTACTCACAGTAACTTGATAAAACATAAAGATAAGGTTAAAATTCTTTATTCACCATATTTCGCGGACACTTAGATTATTGTATGTAATACAATTCTCTTAGTTAGCACTTTTCTTTTCTTATCTACTAGAATTTCGGAAATGACGGATGAATAGAAGATAGTGAAAAGAAACTTGCCAATATAGGTCTCTTTTCAAATCGTCAATTTGATATTACAACAAAATATTACAATAGATGAATTGCACTGTGAGTGTCACAATGAGCAAAACGAAATATATTTGCTAAAAAAATGGATTTAATTGACTTTCACCGTTACTTCAGGTTAGATAAAAGGACACTGATATTTTTATGTCAAGAATAATGATAGTCTAGTTTTAAATATTACTATCCTAAAAATATATAAGATATACTCAAATTTAAAACAGGTTTCTTTAAAACAGAAGAAAAGTATTTGATGTGCGCTTCTATTGACAAATATGGGATTCATTTATTTTTGTCGGTGTCTCGAATTTCCTGGCTCGAGTTTCCTTTCCTCTTAGTTAAAAATCAATTAAAGCTTTAATTTTCTCGTTCTTGGCAGACGATTTAATCCCAGTTGGAAGCGTGGGATTAGCTGTGAGTCAATCCATGACGTTGACTATGATGTTACAAATGGCCGCCAGGCTTACATCTGACTTCCTCGCTCATTTAACGTCAGTCGAGAGGGTACTCGAGTTCCAGAGTCTACCACAAGAGACCAATATGGAAGACGGATGTAAGAGAGAATCTATTATTAATCAAATACCATATTGCTAAATCTAAGTTTTTAGTTTCAGATTACATAAAATATACAGCAAGCAACTATAACAATTACTACTTACCTAAAGTGGACATTCATTTTCAGTATCTAAATCATCATCTCAGCCTGTATTTGTCTACTGCTGAACATAGGCCTCCCCTCTAGAGAGGGGGATTTTGCCATAGATGCCACGTATTTTTTTTATTTATTTAAAAACAAAAATTGCAATAGCTTAATTATAAATCATATATGTAACTGTAAATGTTTTTGTGTAGCTACTCAACCACCTAAAGAATGGCCACAGAAAGGGCAAGTCGCTTTCGAAAATGTTTTTATGAAGTATGGTCTCGACGATCCTCCGGTATTGAAAAATCTTAACTTTGAAATCAAGAGTGGCTGGAAGGTAAATTCTATTCACTTTATTAAATATACTAGTTTATCGTACGCTTAAAAAACTGACATAAACATTATTTGCGCAACGCACAGTTCCAGTAAATAAATTACGGACTTTCTCTGTTGAATCAGCGACCCAAAGCATAGTAAAAACAAATAAGTAGGCCGACTCGAGCCCCGAGCAAACGATAATAGCCTAAACACGTAGGGATGTCGCTTATGGTTTATTCAATCGTCAAAACTGCATAATCTATATATACAAAACAATTTTCCCCTGTAGGGGAATCATCAGGGATCTATAATACAAAGTTTTTTTTTAATTATTTTTGTACATAGACCAGGAGCTGACTACAATTTTTTCATTGCCTACGTCATGCTACCTGTTTAGTGATTTGAAAAATTACGGTCGAAATAGGATTAATTCAAACGTGGCTTTATTGAATCATGTATTTATTCAAATAAAAATAAATGATTATGAAATTGTATTGAAGTTATACTTCTTTAGGCGCGTTATGAAAAATGATGAGCAAAATAATTTTAAGATACTGTAACACAAAACAAACAGGTTGAAGCTGCCCGCTAAACCGCTCATTAAGTCACGAAAATATGCTCAAATATGCAGCCAAATAACAATTCCCTGGAGAGTTGTTGTTCATGCGAGTGAGTGACGTTACTACCTTACAGAAAACTGCAGTCAAATAACAAATCCCTGGAGGGTTGTTGTGTTCCTGTGAGTGAGTGGCGTTACCACCTCAAAGCAACTGCAGCCAAATAACAATTCCCTGGAGGGTTATTGTGTTCATGCGAGTGAGTGACGTTATTACCTCACGGAAAACTGCAGCCATATAACAATTCCCTGGTCGTGTTCATGCGAGTGAGTGAGGTAGTAACGTCACTCACTCGCATGAATACAACATCTGCCCAGCGAAAGATTTGTTATTTAATGATGCCAGAGAAGTATAACTTTTCACGCGCGTACATAAGTACACTCACCCATTTTTTTACACAACTATTTTTCACTTTTTCATTTACTACACATCAAAATTATAATCTTTATATTCGGAAATTTAATATTTTTACAGTAGCCTAAAATGATAGGCATTAAAAGTACTTTTTTCTGTAGGAAATTTGTGATTTTGTAACAAAATTACACATTTGATACAGAAAAAAAATGTTCTTTTTACTTTTTAGCCATCTTTACGAATTTGTAGTTAAAGTAGGTAGGTAGGTACACGTACAAATTATTACTAGCGGGAGCACAGCGGCGGTGCGTGCGTGGGAGCGAGCGGTATTACGCATGGCGTAGCCACAACTGGCGTACCTTTAGCAGCGATAAACATTGTCAGTGTGTACGTGCGACGACGCATACGTACGGGCGCGAACACATACAAACCGCGTTCGGTGCGTATATGTAAAGATATCCTACTTATTTGTTTTTACTATGCCAAAAGTGAATTTGAAACCACGTACAAAGTTAAAGAGCAAAGCGTTCAATTCTGTTAACCAGTGTCGCCAGTTAACAGATCCCAGTACTCGTAGATCAGCATCCTCTGTATACGTCCAACAATATCCAAGACGACGACGTGATCCTACTTACTTATTCCTAGGTAGCCTGCTGGCTTGGCTACCTAGGAATAATAAAGAAGGCAGAGTGATGTAGCAACTCCAGTTATGTTGAGCTCCCTAACCATCCAAACTGGTTAAGGAGCCCAACATAATTGGTTCTCTCGGTGACTCGGTGAAACTCTATCGGTGTTTTACAGGCCGCCGTCCATCCGCCGTCGGTGTTCCTACCCATTTCGAAGATCTTACGAACGATCTTATGCTTCGCCACTAAGAATTCATTCTCCTCTTGTTGAGATAATGTACAGGCCTCGCGGGTATGTCAGTTGGATCTAATTTGCCGTTTTAAATATACAAAGCTTAGAGCTTCTACTAAGAAGGCAATACATTGTATAAAGCAGCACTACACCTCATATCGTTTCAGATGCATACGTTTATCTTTACCTCTATAGTATTAGTGACTGTGACTGTCCATCCACGATACTTAAAGTTAGCCATACATTTATAGACAGTACCACCCACATGTACCGCATGTTCCACGTGATTTGTGTGTACATTTTTAAATAATTTCACGTGAAAATACTCCTTCTTTTCATAGTTAATCCTTACATCGACTCTTTTTGAATTAAATTACTATGAAAAGACGTAGAAAAAAACATCATCGTCGCCTCCAAGTGAGCGTGTCGTACTGACATGGAATGTAAAGGATCTTTTTAAAAGAGTAGTCTATTGAAGAAAATACTTATTGAATCCTCATAAATACACATTTTCCTACCATTACTTGCTCTTTCATTATTTTTATTTTGTACACAAAAGTTAATTTTCCAATAAAAATACTTAAATAAAATATTGGTTACTATTTTAACTGTAACATGTAAAGTCACCGTTTGTATTTTACATTCATGGTGAACACATATTATGGTAAACACAATTATCTTCAGCCTAAATCTTTTAATAGCATTAACAACAATCCATAATAATATGTTTATACAAAGTATGTCTAATGCCACCGCTTAAACACGTAGACGATCGAAGAAAATCATATAAACTGGGCATATAACAGATAAAATAACGAATACAGAGGTCCAGGTTATTTCATAGTGTTGAGCTATGTTTATCTATACAGGTGGGTGTGGTCGGCCGTACTGGAGCAGGCAAGTCTTCACTGATTTCAGCGCTTTTCCGATTGAACGACGTCGATGGCAGCATCAAAATTGACGGAATCAACACTTCTGGCATTGCCAAAAATGTAAACAATGTTCCTATAAAATACACTACTTACACACGTAATTAAACATATTTTTACATCATTCATAGCACAACCACTTACTAAATTTATATAAATTAATTTCTGTGACAGGAGTTAAGATCGAAGATATCCATAATACCCCAAGAACCGGTTCTTTTCTCCGCAACTCTTCGATATAACTTGGACCCGTTCAATACCTACAGCGACGATGATATTTGGAGAGCTTTAGAACAGGTAAAACATTGAAGTATCAAAAGGATCTATCTTCCATTCTAATATCTAAATTACCGTTCATGCTCAAATAATCGGATATTTGTACATTTGAATTATGAAAATAAAATACGAATAGAATTTTGACCCGTGTTTTTCCTAGCCCCAGGATAGTGTCTCATTAACGGGACCATGAAGGAGTTTGTTATACACACCTGGACTTATAAATTGTTAGAGGTGTAATTTTGATCCAGTTAACAATTTCACCTTTTTTATTATCTTAAATTTATCTTTAATTTATATCTGAAATTTTAGGTGGAACTGAAGGATGCAGTGCCTGCTCTCGATTTCAAAGTATCTGAGAGTGGTAGTAACTTCTCTGTGGGCCAGCGTCAGTTGATATGTTTGGCACGAGCTGTCCTTCGCTCTAATAAAATTCTTATCATGGACGAAGCTACTGCCAACGTCGACCCTCAGTGAGTATCTAACCTATTCGCAATAAATATAGAAAACAACATAAACCAATCCTCAAAGTAGAAATCCCGCTACTTAATTACTGATTATATTAATTTTGAATTACTCGTATATGCACCAGATAATATAACTAGAGATGTATTCTGAAGTCCTCAGAAGACCCACAGTTACTTTCAGGACAGACAGCGTGTACAATAAAAACTGATTATTGTTTTTTAAATAAATTTAGATAATTTCAAAAAAAATATATAACTGTAGGTATAAGTATATTACAATATTGCCAGTGAGGATATCTTTATAACTATAGCTTTATAACTTATTTATTTATTTGTAGTTAAAGGATAACACTCCAGTAATATCCTTCGGATTCGGCATCTCTCAGTTTAATAACTACAGCATCCTAAAATATCACATATTTATAATATTATGTATGTTACATATTTATGAGTTATGACTGATAAAAAATACTATACGGTCTATTATATAACCGCAAAAAATACTTATTTTTGTTAAAATATGTTAACTTACAAATAATATTTTGAAGAATGTAATATAATAATATAATGTCGGACAATATTACACAGTGCCACCTAGCCCCAAAGTAAGCGAAGCTTGTGTTATGGGTACTAGACAACTGATAAACATACGTAAATACATTTTTTTTTGTAAATACATACTTATTATTCAGAAAATACCCAGACCAATACAAACAGACATGTTCATGCACACAAATGTTTGTGCTGTGTGGGAATCGAACCCACGAGCGTTGGTGTCAAAGTAGCGTAACAGCGCCTTTCACCACTGCGCCACCGAGCTCGTCGTGAATATAAAAAATATAATCTGTAGTTAAAAACATACTGACCAATTTTTGGTGTACGTATTGAATGAATATGCTAATTTTAACAGTAAATTTGTGGCAACCAGTATGAATTTTAAGTTTTCACATCTGTCGGCGGTCCCCCATGACTACTTTTTTTTTTCACTCTTACATATTAGACACTGTTGTAACTACAGTGTTGTCCAGTGGCGTGAATAAAAAAAAACATGTCAAAAATTTTTAACTTTTCTTGTTGTCACTCTACCATTGATGTTGAATTCACTTGTGCAACATTTATAGCATAATGTCATATGATATACTGTTGTGCGGCGGTTATTGTAACTATTTCTACACTACTAAAGGGAGTCACTCGCCCTGTTTATAATATGAGCTCCAGGTATCACTTAGAGAATTATGCAAAGAAATAAATACCTCTCAGTATGTTTATGAGAATATAATGTATACTCGTAAAAATATAGAGCGGTTTTCAAAATTTTGTGAAAATCTTAGAAGCAGGAATTGATTGCATAAGCCGATACATAAGCTTGCTAAGACTAGTAGATCGTTTGTTGTAAATTGTATTCGATTTCATAATAAATTACCAGAAACAGTTGTGTTCTTGCCTGACAATATGTTCAAAAGGCACATCAAAAATACTCTATGTAAGAAAGATATTTACAGAATGGATGAATATCTGGCTCAGCACATGTATTAAAACATCTTTCATTGTACCACTTGGCATTATTATACACATATATATTATACACTGACATAAGTTTATTGTCATAGAAATTGACGATTTGAAAAAAGACCTATATCGGCAAGTTTCTTCTGGTATTTCTTCTTCGACAATGATCAAAATGCTGGTAGATTAAAAATTGAAGCTATGAGCAATAATAAGATACTATATGAACTGATTTAAAGAATGTAAAATATGTCCCGTGAGGGCCTAATGGCAAATAAATATTTTTTTATCTTTTTTTATCTTATCTTGACATTAGTGCTTCAACAACATCTAAAGCTGTGTCGATATTTGTAAACACAATGTTTTGATTGTTACAGAACGGATGCATTAATCCAGCAAACGATCCGGCAGGAGTTTGCTTTGTGTACTGTGCTAACAATCGCGCATCGGCTCAACACGATCATGGACTCTGACCGTGTGTTAGTGATGGACAAGGGACAGGCGATAGAGTATGACTACCCGTACATATTGCTCTCCAACCCTGACAGCGCATTCAGCCTCATGGTTCGCGAGGTCGGGGATAGCATGAGCAAAGTATTGTTCGAAATTGCTAAAGTTAAATACGTCAAAGATAATCCATCAGAAAAATAATGTTAGTCCATCGCCATCGAGATGGGTATATGTAGTCGGTGGCCTTGCTTCTCCGCCGTAATATTGGTGACATATGTAATATGTATTTATTTTTCCAAACGATATTAAATAGCTCATAGATACTCTCCTATGGTTAACAATTTGTTCGTCTAATAATTCACTAATTCATCGTCATCTTGTCCACCGAATACTTTTGGGAAAATATTGTTTTATAAAGATTATGAAAGTACTGGAATAATTATGAAACTAAAGGTTGTAATTGATGTAAATATTATTATTCAGGCAGACATAAAATATATATTGTTTTTGTAGAGTTTTTCAAACTACTAGTTTCATTGTAAAAATATAGGTATTTTGATGTAAATATTATGATTAAGAAATAAATAAATGCTTACGATCATATTTTTGTCTTATAACCTGGTATTCCCCTGTAGTATTATTATACAACTGTACACAACGCGGTACTAATCCCAACGATAACATATGGAAGTGATAGCTGGGTATGGCAGAGAGAGCATGAAAGTAGAATAAATGCGGTCGAGATGACAGCATTGCGCAAAATTTGTGGCACAACGCTTGCTGACCACGTTCGTAATGAAGACGTGAGAGAAAGAGTTGATCTGAAAGGGAGTGTCGGTGTTAAGATAAGAAAAGGCGTGCTCCGTTGGTTCGGACATGTAGAAAGAATGCGGGACGAAGGAATGACGAAACAGATAAACAATGCAAAAGTGGAAGGATGTAGGAGCCGAGGAAGACCGAGACTAACCTACTATGACCAAATTGGTCGTGTTTTATCAGAAGGTGATGTCAGGAGCCCCAGGAACCGGCGAGCGTGCATGAAAAGAGCTATAATTATCACAGAAACGTCTTATGGCGCTCGGTTCTCTCTGCCTATCTTCTATATATCTTCACGCCAGATCCCTTGCCCCCGCAAGGGACCTGGCGTGAAGATATACATAGATACATATTATTATACAGATATAATGGTCAAAACAAAATTTGATCACCAAGTCACTTTTGTTTGAGAAAGCGGTGAATGAGCAAACTTGTGTGTTCATAATGTTAAATTGAACTAATTTTAGCCGTCCCCAACCAGATACTTTACTTAAAGTTAATTTCAGACACAATTCTATCGCGGCTTTCCTTCATAAGGACACGGAGAGGGATGTTAGGATGACCTGAATAATAAGTGTTCTCGGTGCTGTCATTCACATTTTTTTTGATACAACGTCATGAGGCATACTAGCATACGGCCCACCTGATGTAAAGCGGTAACCATAGCCTGTAAATGCTTGCAATACATTAAGCATCACTCGCGCGAAGCCACCTCTGCCGCTAACACAGCAACTCCTTAGGAGCTTACTGGTGACCTCACTCACACTCAGGAACACAACAACCCTCCAGGGAGTTGTTATTTGGTTTCAGCTTTGATGCGCGCTACCTGTCTTTAAAACACCCAGACCAAGAAAAAAGACATGTTCATGCACACAAATGTTTGTCCTGTGTGGGAATCGAACCCACGAGCGTTGGTGTCGAAGTAACGTAACGTTTCACCGCTACGCCACCGAGCTCGTTGCATAACAATGAATGTCAACAATAGACAACATATTATTGATATGCAGCAGAAACAACGTCAGGGTTTAATGCAGAGGCTTGTGGGACACCAGCATTGATATCCTATATGCAGCATGCTACAGAGGCAAGTATCATCTACCACGGCTTTTATCCATCTGCTATATAAAAAGCTGGCAACCCATTTGCACGGCCTTTCAGACCGGATCTACGGTGTTACGATGTTATTCTAACGACTAACATCTATATCGCCTGAGGATGCCTCGTGGAGAGGCGAAACATGTGTCCGTCCCAGAGACGACCATAGCGCCATCAGGGCAGCAACGGTGGCGGGTGCATGCTGTTCATGTTTCAGATGGCGGACCTTCAAAGAGACGACTGCAGCAGCCAAAGTAGAGACAACAGATTTTTAAGAGAGGTAGGGCGCATCAAAGCCGTGCTACTTTTCTGGGGAAGTACCTTCCTCTAAAAAAAACAGCATCCAAATACAACCCTCTGGAGGTTTGTTGTGTTCCTCGGTGTGAGTGAGTGCGCGGGCGATATTTAATGTATTACAAGCATTGATAGGCTACTGTAACCGGTTTACATCAGATGGACAGTGTGCCCCCCGACCATGATCGACCGATAATAAAAAGCCAGAACAGCCTTGGCGGTGACACGCTTCAACTGACGAAAGTGTGTGGGTGCCGGCCAGCACTAGTTCGCATGAACTAATCGGTAGCGGAAAGTACACAAAGTAGTATAGATGGTCTTGAGTCAAGCTGAAATACATGGGGCACACTAAAAGTTTTGCGCTTCTAGCTAATCGGAACTATTTGAATTTCGAATGTTATATTTTTTGAAACGTTGCAACCTACTTAGTAATAAAAAAAAAGCAATTGGCGGGAAATCATTTGTCAATTGTTTTTTATCACACATCAAAGTTCTACGTACTCAACGAAAATGGAATTGAGTCGAAAAGATTTTAGAGCGTTGATTTTTTATGATTTTAAAAGTTCTGTCTCTCCGCAAGACTGTGCTGCTCGTCTTCAAAATGCTTTTGGGAGAGAAACACCTTCTTTGAGCACCGTGAGGCGATGGTTTGCTGAATTTGAGAGAGGTCGAGTTTCTTTACATGACGAATTTCGTGAAGGGCGGCCTTCAACTGCCGTCAACGTAAATAATGTGGCTACTATTAAGCGGCTAATTGAAAAAAAACCCGCTGATTACCTATGAGACAATTCGAGAACTATTGGGGATTGGTATGAGCCAAATTCAGAAAATTTTACACGAAGAATTGAAAGTTCGGAAACTTTGTTGTCGTTGGATCCCTCATGAACTGACAGCGGAGCAGAAGCGGGCTCGCGTGGAATGGTGCTCACAGATGCTACTGAAGTACGACCACGGACATTCTAATGCTGTTTATGACATTGTCACAGGAGACGAAACGTGGATTTATTGTTTTGATCCCGAAGAAAAACAGCAATCTTGTGAATGGGTGTTTGAAAATGAGAACAGGCCAACAAAAGTGAGGCAGGCGAGAAACGTTGGTAAACTAATTATCGCGTTTTTTTTCACAGCTACGAGTCCCATCTGCACAATTCCACTTGAAGATCAAAAGAGTGTTAATGCCGAGTGGTATTCTACCATTTGTTTACCCAGGGTGTTAGAAAAAGTTCGCGAAAGACGACCAAACAGCCGCGTTGTCCTACATCATGACAACGCTTCTTCACACACGGCCAACAAAAGAAAGTCATTATTAATTTCCGAAAAAGTACAACGCGTTACCCATCCTGCGCATAGCCCCGATCTAGCACCCTGTGATTCTGTATTTTTCGCAAAATCAAAGATTTGATGGCAGGTTTCACTTTTACCAACTCCGAAGAGGCAGTGATAGCGTTCAATCAGCACGTAGAAAACATGCCTTCAGATCTGTGGTCCTCCTGTTTTAAAAAATGGTTCGATCGCATGAAAAAATGTTTAAAATGTAAAGGAGAGTATTTTGAAAAGCAATAAATATAACATTTTGGTTATAACATGTTGTTTGGTACGCAAAACTTATAGTGTGACCTACGTACTAGGCATATTACTCATCCGTTTTATTGGATGTTCGTGAATCAAACTGAGATGGTGGGTACATTGCTCATCAGCCTCATTGGATAGATACTTTTCCATATACGAGCACGTCATCTGTAGAGGAAGTAGTCTCAGAATATCATGCAGATCTCGGGATTTTGTGCATCATCCGGTAAAATACAGCGGATACATTTGCAAAACCAAATGGTATACGATTGAATTTGTATTGCCGTCCAATGTTACAAATGCGGAGATCTGTTCTGGTGTTTCAGACATTGGGACCAGGTAGTATCCCGATGCTAGGTCGGGCGTTCTGAACTGAGCTTAGTTCAGAGCTTAGTTGAGAGTAGTTCCAGACAAACGAGCAATTTCATCCTCGATCACTGGTATCGGGTACCACTCCTTAACAGTCATTGAATTTAATGGTCTATATAATACATCATATTTGCCTTCTTTTTAGATACTAGTATTATTGGACTTGCATGCATCTAGCTTTTCACTAACCATAGTATGTGATTCTTCACGTTCCTTGTGTGACAAATATTAGGGGCGGAAGATTACAGGATTTGTGTCGATTATCATTTTGGCTACATTTGTAGACCCTAGCTAACAAAATAGTGGTTATATTTACTTATAATATCAATAATTTTAGCTTTTTAGATTATTACCATCACATATATAAACCATTCCGTCATCAATCTTTCGAACCTCTATCAGATATTTTATTAGGGGCTTTGCATACTTCATAAATTGATGCCCATGTTCTTTACAATTACAGTGAAATAAATCAAAATTAAACGTAAATTTATTAGGTTGTTTACTGTTGTTATTACTATACTTAGAAGTCTTCGAATCTTGTGCTATCTTATTCCTTATGTTTGACCGATCAAAGGGGTGGTGCTGTGTCTTTATTACTCATAAGGAACTTGAGAAGCCGGTCAGGGTCCGAACATTGCAACACTATATTTAGCGTTTTATAACTTAGAATGTATAAAATAATCAACAGCATGCTTACCATCGATTTCATGTCGATTCAGTAAGGTTATCTTTTCGTAAAATACACTTTCATAGGTTCGTTGATTCTACTTTATATTTCAACATGTCGTTGTCATTCATTCCATAGACAGAGACACAGTTGTTCACTTTCCGTAATTATATGTCAATACGTTGCTTTTTGGATAAGAAGTCGAACTCATGCAATGTATTTTTATGGTTTATATTATCTGAACTTTGTGCCATCGTCGATAGACGAAACGGTTTTACTGACTTTAAAATATAAGCTACCGTAGCTTATATTTTAAAGTCAGTAAAACCTTAGCAGAAAATGACGGATTCGGTGATTTTCTCATAATACGACGAGATGGTTCCTGTTCATATTGGTCACGATGTAGGTGTCGTTTGTCCAAGTCGTATATCCGGGAAGATCGCTTTCTCGCATGACGCGGCGACGCAACCGGGACTTGGCTAACTTTACATCGAGAATGCTCGCGTGATCTTGAACAGGAGATCGCGAGTGACCATGAACGAGATCACAATGCGGCGTTTATCAATTTCCGGTTCAAAGCGTTTGACTCCTGTGGCACCACGTCGTACAGGAGGCTCCAGCTAAGTCTGCCTCTATCATCATCAGGAACAGACGTAATCCGCTCCAATCGTATGCACACGGCGATTTTCTTGGATCTCGTGTAGCTCAATTTGTTTGATAAATCCATCCGTCATGGCTTCCCGGCAAAATCAAGAAAAATGATAAGTCTCGAAAACACCGTGGCCTAGAGCAGAAATTTTGTACCCAGATACTAAATACCTTGTACGAAGGCAAGTGATCCCAGAAGGACCGCGCGCCTATGGATCATCAGGTAGATTTTCTGCTTTATGCAAACGGTACTGTGTTATTTGCAGAAACACTCTAGATTGAAGACACTAGTCACAATGATGAAAGACGATTACGATACGGAGAAAAGTACTGCTTTACAGGATCATGATGTAACATTTCCTTTATACTGTTTAATATTTATCTTTTTTATCTCCGTGATTATAATAAGTATTAATATGCAAGTCATCACCGCACACACCACAAAGAACGTGTTGTCTACATATCCCACTACGTTTTTTTATACTTACTTTGTTATAACATTTATATAAATATTCTGTTAAATAGTATTTAGGTTAGTGACAGCAAACAATCAGTATGACAATCACTGCTCTATATCAGATAATCGCAACAATGGTCTTACAGTTGAATGGAAAAAAACAAAGATAATAATATTTGAAAGCGAGGAAACTGGAACAAGTGAAAGGATTACGATTGATATGTAGTATTCGTTAATAAGCGTACGAAATTTACTTCATAAATAGGCTAACAGAGACAGAAAGTTATCAGTGGTAACTTATGGAAGCAAAAGCTGTGTATATCAAAGAGAGAGTATGAAAGTAGATATATTCTTATGAACCGTGTTGCCAAAAATTATATTAGAAAGTGACTTGGTTCTGATAGAGGGGATCCGTGTCAGGATTTATCCTATGCGTGTATAACGGAGTATGACTGTTCTCACAGAGACTCAAACAGTACTTCAGCTCAGGGCAAAGACTCATGTCAGTAAGTCTCAAGTCAGACCGCATATAGAGTACTGTAGTCACCCTTGGGGCACCTGGATACCAGATATGATCTTGTGACTCTGTGCAAAGACGAGCTCTGAGGATCGTTGATGATCCTAAACTCATATACGGTATTGAGCCCTTGAGTTTAAGGAGAGATTTTGCTTCCCTTTGCGTGTTCTACCGATTGTACAATGGCTTGTGTTCCGAGGAGTTGTTCTACATGATGCCAACAGCCTTATTTTACAATCGCACCTCTCGCCGACGGCTGGGGGTTCATCCTCATACACTGGAGTCGCAATGGTCACGTACTGTGAGGTTCCAGAGAAATTTTCTAGCGAGAACTCTAAAGATGTAGAATGAACTCCCTGCTTACCATCTGGCAGGCCGCATGCTTGTTTCTCTCTAATCTTGGTGGTATATAAAAGAAACAAAAAAAATCCACGGTCGTATGACTCGATCCCTACGAATAAATATTAAGTCTATTTATTCGTAGCTCAATCCTTACATATCTCCCTCGCTTCTTCAACCTTCATTGCTCTTCTCATGTACGCTCGCTGGTTTCTAAGCCTCCTGATATCACCTTCTGATAGAACACGATAAATTTGATCATTGTAGGTAAGTCTTGGCCTCCCTTGGCTATCTCTCTCTTCCAAATTTGCGTTGTATATCTGTTTCATAATTCTTTCTTCCTGCATTGCATCCACATGTCCACACCAACGGAGCATGCCTCTTTTTATTTTAACACTGACGCTCTCTTTCAGTCCGACTCTGTTTCAGACATCATCATATTTTTATATTACATGCACATTACCATCCATGCTGAATTCACAAAGTACGGCAGGTCATCACATACATAATACAAACGACTTAAAAAAATGTATTCTTCTTTTGTGTATATTCGCCGATATCTCGCAAATAGCTCATCGGATTGTAATTACTCAAACAAAGTTCTATTAAGATGATATCTTTGAGATGAATATCTCAAAATTAGTTAAAAAAAAACACTTTTAAAAACCAATTTCTCGAAGTGCTTGTTTTATTTATCATGCTATTTGGTGTAGATATAAATATGATTGAATGATAAATTAGAAAGTTACAAAATGAAACCTGTTTAATAGAACAGTGGAACTTACTTCATTGAAGTAGATACCTATTTATATATACGCATTATGTTTATTAAGGCTGATTTTAGTGCAGTCAGTTCCACTTTTTTTATTTATTGGTTTCAAATTATCTATTTTTAGATGAACGATAAGATCTGACAATAATTAATATGAATGGTACATAAAATCTTTTCAATCATATAGGGTAAACAATTTACTGCATCACTATACAATAACGTCATCAGTCGGAGCACGGGACCCTATATAGTCCCCGTGCTTCACCCAGGTGGAGAATCTGTGAAGCACGGGTCCGGACTCGGTAGTTCCAATATTTTTTTTCATTAATCAGAACTTCCAGCAACTCCTTCTGTAAGATCGTAGGTAGTGAATTTGTTGTGGCAAAAAGGGGTGTCAGCTACATGGACAACATTAATCAAAGAAATGCTACGCTTAAAATTTTGTCTCTACGTATACGAAAGGGGAAAACTTACTGCCATCATAGGCCCGGTTGTCCCTAGAAAGATAAGTTTGTGCTAAATTCATTCACTCTTTTGCATTTGTGTTGTACATTTAAAATAGATGAGTATTATTAACCAATAAATTCGATATTTTGCCTTTAATTTTTTTTTTCGTACGAGCCCGGTGGTGGAATTTTTGCGATGTCCACTTTAGCACCAAGGCTAGTGGGTTCGATCCTCAAACAATAAAGTATGCATTTGTGTGCATTAACATGTCTGTTTGTTTCCATGTATTTATAAGTACGTATTTACATATAAAAGGTATTTACATGTGTTTCAGTTGTCTAGTAACAATAGTATAAGCTTTGCTTAGATGGTACTGTCTTATTTGTTCGAAAATACTTATATACTTATTATTATTTATTAATTACTGATAAACTATTTATCTCAAGAGACAAAAATTTCTTATCGGGGCTAATTTAATAGGTGTGTACGTACTTACTAAATTAGCCCTGATAAGATTTTCAGTTCATATCAAGATTATTGAGTCATGATTTAAATTTCAGAGTTCGATACTTCAACTACTACTGAAAGAACTATCACCGATTAGCGGCGCAGTCTCTGTAAATGGAAGTATATCGCAAGTCAAGAAGCCTCGTTATTCCCTGGCACGGTCACAGAAAATATTTTATTTGGCCAACCTTGCAATATTGAAGCTCGGTGGCGTAATGGTGAATGACTCAACTTTGACACCAACGCTCGTGGGTTCGATTCCCACATACGACAAATATTAGTGTGCATGAACATGTTTGTTTGTCTTGGGCTAGGTATTTTAAAGAGAGGTAGGATGCATCAAAGCATCTCGTCTGGGGAAGTACCTCCATCTCACAGAAAACCGCAGCCAAATAATAACTCCCTGGAGGGTTATCGTGATCTTGCATATGAGTGAAGTCACCAATAAGCTCCTAAGGAGTTGCTGTATTAGCAGCAAAGGTGGTATCGCGCGAGTGTTACTTAACGTTTATAGGCTACGGTAAAGGTTGTACCAATGTTTTTCATCCAAATAATCCAAGTAACATTTTCGCTTCTTTGGCTCAAATTTATTACTTAAACTGCATTCCATTCCTGTAAAACCTTAAAATTGCCTATGTAAGATATATAAAAAAGTACAATGTAAAAAGATAAAAATTATTTATTTGCCTTAAGACCGTTACGGGCACTTAGACACGTCTTACATTTTCAATATTATATCTCATCATTTTTTTTTAAGTTTTTCTCTTTTTCAATCTACCAGCATTTCAAATGACCATTGGCGAAGAAGAAATGCCAAAAGAAACTTGCTAATATAGGTCTTTTTTTTTCAAATCATCTTATACATATTACAATAAATATAATGATATGAGTGTACATATAGTGATATCAAGTGGTACAATTAAAGTTATATTAATTCATGTGCCGAAACATTTCCATACATCTCTGTCAGTTAGATATTCATCGATTCTATAATAACCCTTCTTACACAGAGTATTTTTGATATGTCTTTTGAACATGTTGTCAGGCAAGGACAGAACTGTTTCAGGCAATTTATTATAGAATCGAATACAATTTACCACAAAAGATCTATTAGTCTTAGCAAGCCGTTGTACTGGCATACGCAATCTATTCCTGCTCCTAAGTTTTTCAGTACATTTTGAAAACGAATTTATATTTTTACGAGCATACATTATGTTCTCATAAATATATTGAGAGGTAACCGTGAGGATATTTATTTCTTTAAATAGTTCTCTAAGTGATTCCCTGGAGCCCATGTTATAAATAAAGCGGATGGCTCTCTTTTGTAATATGAAAATAGTTTCAATATCAGCCGCTCTTCCCCACAACAGTATACCATATGACATAATGCTGTGAGAGTAGCTGAAATAGACTAAGCGAGCGGTAGCCACATCCGTCAATTGTCTAATTCTCCTAACGGCATATGCGGCAGAGCTGAGCTTACTGGTTAGTTTATTTATGTGGGGGCCCCACTGCAATTTTGAGTCTATCGTAATTCCAAGAAATACAGCATCATTAATAAATTCTAGTATATTATTGTCAATAAAAACTTGTGTATGACGCCACATGGAAGACTAAACTTTATACATTTGGTTTTAGTTGAATTTAAGAAAAGATTATTGCATGTGAACCAGTTTAGAATAACAGATAGAACACTATTTATCTTGTCAATGTTTTCGCACCGGCGAGCAACATTAAAAATTAAAGAAGAAGTGTCATTGGCAAACAGTAGTATATCTGCCGTTTTCTGCACCATGTGTATTTAGCTATAACTTGTATTCTATGCTGTAAATATGAACTTTTTATTATTTGTATGCTCACAGGTTTGGTATGTGCATTAAAACTTGATTTCTAGCAATTCCCCTTTAGAGATCTATCTTTAGCTGGCGATCGCGGCGTTTTACTGTCAGGAGGTCAAGGAGCTAGAATAAATTTAGCTAGAGCTGTCTATAAAAATGTAAGTTTACCTTTTATATGTTTATTTTAAGTACTTCGTGCCAAAATTAAACAATATACAGGGAAGGGCACCTTAAGCCGTATTGCGAAAAATATGTTGAGGCGTGGGCCACGGTTGTTGTCGATAAATGTAAGACGAATTGAAAATATTCATCAATACATATAAAACAGTCGAGTGATGATTTGTTTATAATGAAATGTAAAATTGTGTATTTTACAATAATATTTTAACTGAGTTATATATATCATGAAGAAAAAGTGAAAAACAAATAGACCAAAAATTACAAAATTCATTTATATTTCCAACAATCCGCCGTTGAGCAGCGTATATTCTTAACTCCCATGGACAAATGGACCAACAAGTCACTAGTGTATTGTCGATACTGTAATCCAGGGGATACAAATGGGACAATGTACCCATGGACAGGTCACGGCAGGTATTAGGACTATTGTGAATGCGTCGGAAAAAATTGGGCGATTGAAATGAGATCTTGAGGTATTATTAGAAATGGGCTATTACAGAAGAGGGGCGGACGCCTGCCATAACTATCATAATGTTATATTACTTTCGACGGGCGGTGGCTCGCCACTCACTTGATGGACCCCGAAATGCCAAGTCGGCCGGGGGCAACACCGGTATGAGTAACACAGGGGTGTCGAAAGGCTGTGCTGCGTTTTTTCCGAAATTACTCGCGGCGTTATGCCCTTTACATCTCTGGAGCATATCACCTGATAAAGCAATATATCGACTCCTCTCTGGACGGCCAATGAAAGCAAGCCAGAACTGACAGCCCTGCGGGCTTTCTTGACTATCCTCTCCGACCGCCGAAAACACGCCGAAGACGAAGGCCTTGATCGACTCTTTGGAGCACTCGAGTACCCGTGTCATTACGCACCAACAGCTCGACACAACCTTCCCTGCGGGGTTTATTATTATATTTATTGTTAAAACAAGATACTACCTAAATATTTTAAGTAGGTATTGGTATAGGCCTGTCTGTCTGTGACTGTGGGCTTTTAAAAAAGTCAAGTAATAATCGAAAATAGATTTTGTTCTTAATTAAACTTCAATACTCTATTTGTAAGTATAGTTATAAAAAACGATACCTTTCGCTAAAACTACTCATATTTTTTAAGTTTAAACTGGATTAATTTTAGTATATAGGACATTAATCGTAAGGGTTACCCCTAATATTAGAGCATGCGCCTACGGCCTCCTCGGTATGAATCCTTGCTTTACACTAATTACATTTTTGCAATGTTTTTAGGGAAGTTTCGAAAATATGGGCTCGTATTATGAACTTGTAAAGTAAAAAGAATTCTTTTCCAGATACAAGATGGAGCTAACCCTGAAGAAGGCACAAAAATGATTGAAGGCACAGAAACTGATTTTCTTAAAGTTACATCACTAATAATAAAAGCCGACCTGTGCTATAGGCGATAATCTCATAAGAACTACTAATTAAATTTTTCAATAAATGAGCGTCTATTAAATAAAAAATAGATGTTTGACATTATTAAGTACATTTTATATCATCATATTTGTTATGGTTTATCTCAGGAAAGTGTCTTAAGAAGAAAGGTGGATCAGATCCATCGAATTACATGCATATTTCTGTATCCTCCCTTCTCTCTAAGGTGATGGAGTGTATGATAAAGACATGACTCCTGGTATACCTAGAGGATCACAATTTGATCAGTCGTTCGACTGGTGATTTTCTAGTGTATCTTACACACTGTTGGACTTCGGCGATTAAGAGTCAAGGTAAGATTTTGGCAGTTAGCCTACATATGGTGAAAGCGTTTGTTCGGGTTTGGCATTGGGCTCTTCTGTCGAATACGAAACGACAGCTAGGCGATACTTTTAAATTGGTGTGGTACAATGATGGAAAGATAAAAATATATTTCATAATGTCATTTAAATATATTTATTTATTCATTTAAGATACACACAAAAGATTACAGTCATAATTTTACAAAGTATGATGAAACCAATACAGTTTTGATCTAAACTATAGCCCTAAATATGCGTCTACAACGTGATTGAAAAAGTAATTAATTCTACATAGAATAATACCACTTGAAACTAAATTTTATGATTATTAATGTATTAGCTGTGTCTGCGACTTTGTCCGCGCGGAATAGTTTTTTTTATTATTTGTTTTATTATTTATTTATATTAATAAAAATAAATAAAATATTTAAAATAAAAATAGCCTAAGTTACTCCTTATTATATTAGGTATCTGCTAGTGAAAGTCCCGTCAAAATCGGCCCAGCCGTTTCAGAGATTAGCCGGAACAAACATACAGACAGACAGACAAAAATTGTAAAAGTATTAATTTTGGTATATGTACCCGTGTATACATCCATATTCATTTACTAAAAAGCGGTCATTTTAATATTACAAACAGACACTCCAATTTTATTTATCTGTATAGACTAGTACGATTATTACTATTTATATCTTTGCTTATCATTTCTCATTATTTTTGTTATATTCACAATATACCTATATATTCATAATAATACAATAGTATAAATATTAGATTGTATAAAAAGAATCGCCACCGATGCGAGACGTAATGTCTAAGTCATCGGTGGTCAGGCGACAGACTAAGGAACCTCCGCTCAATACGTGCAGTTCCCAAAATTGCCACCTTCTGTATTCGACCTTTGATCCAGTGACCCAGTGAGTCTCCTAAAGTGGTCGAGACTTTTCCTACAAGACCATTTACCAACACGACTATCGGGACAGTTATTGTTGAATCAACGTCCCACATGACGGTAACCTAGTGGGCTAAGTCCAAGTATTTTGAGAACTTGTCGTTCTCAGCCTTCACGAGGTTCTCATCACAACGGACGGTGACGTCAACAAGAAATGCCTTTCGTTGCAACCGGTCCACCAGCATGATATTAGTCTCATTTGCTATAATAGTCCTGTCCGTGATGATAGACCGGTCCCAGTAGAGCTTGGCATGACTGTTTTCAGTAACTGGCTCAGGTACATATTTGTAATAAGGCACTTCAGAAATCACAAGATCATATCGAATAGCAAGTTGCTGCTGAATAATCCTGGTTAGCTGGTTGTGTCTGTACAAATACTCACCGTTGGTAAGGTAAGAACAACCAGAAATAACATGCCTGATAGATTCTCCAGGACGGTGGCATGCCCGACAAATATCTGCCATACCGTCCTTTATGATGTATTTCCGGTAATTGTTAGTCTTGACAACCTCGTCAGCAATTGCACAAACAGAACCTTCGGTTTCCCCGAAAAGGATCACCGGACCGTAGCCAGGCAACAAATGCCAAAAAGTCAACATCGGACCGATGAAGTGCTCGATGGAAACGTCTATGTAGCTCCTTGCTCTTCCATACGCGCGATCCTCAGTGCCTAGTACAATAGGTCTGCGCCAGTCCTCTTTCGCCAAGGAGAGCGGTCCTTTATCAACTGCAACAATTTCTCGATGCATTCTACCCTCAACATGTAGGAAATGTTCCCTCACATTGCACACCTCACGGTTGTGTAGGTTCTAAGATAGGTAAGATTAAATTTTCGTGTTCATATGATTTTTAGATTATGGTTTAGTAAAATCATCGATGTATATGGATAGGTTCTGTCAATAAAAAAAACGCACCCACAAAAGCAATCTGATTTTACAAATCAGATTGGTTTTGCTCACAGTCGTTTGCGACTACTCGTCTGATTCGTTCGCGTCTTCGGCGTCGCTTTACTGGTTAAAAATGCCTTCATGCGTTGTAAAATCGTGTAAAAATTGTTCTAAAAAATATAAAAAAGAATGCTGAATTATTTCATATTATTAATTATTAAATAATTATTTGTGTATCATTTAGCAATTATTTTATTGCAATTACATACAATAAAATCTGTACTAGACAATTCCCTCCATAACATAGAATTTGGAACAAAAAATGAATGGAGTCGTACTTTAGATATTAAAAAATAATGAATTATGTATATTTAAAATATTGTATTGTACGTTTATGAATGTGTGTATATATTATATTTTTGATTCATTAATTATGCATTCTTTAGAACAGCTATTAACCTATAACTATCGTGTCCACATTATTCGAGCAATAATTGATAAATATATTAATAAATTTGAGACTGAATTACATAGCCTTAACATTATCTTTAAAAATACTCGTAACTAAAAGGCAAAAATTTAATAAATTTATGCTTTTTGAAGGACTTTAGAATGCATTGTAGATGGCTGCAGGAAGGTAGCACTTTGATGACGTGCACACATAGTACCTTACACGCACAAGCTGTGGACTTCGAACAAAAGTTTTTAAATTTAAAACGAATTAATACATAATATGTATATGTTTCTTCAACAAAAGGGGTGTGTGGAGAGCCTTATCCCTTTACATGTATGTATGTATGCATTGACCTATCTCACATTATTGCTAAATTATGGTGACCACTGGCATCGAACTCAAAACTGCAATGTCAGGAGTTTTGTAATAGGTACGAGCGATGACGGATCTCCTCGTAAAATAATGCCAACTGCATTGTTTTACGACACATGTGGGCAACACCTGGCCCGCGGGCCGGATCCGGCCCGCTGTAAGGTTTGATCCGGCCCGCGAGACGTTTTGAAAAAACCCAATTAAAAATTAATTAAGTACACTACTTATATATACTCACAGAATCTACTTATATATATGCACTACTTTTGAACGCGGCCCGCGAACGTATTTGCATGCTAAAGTTTGGCCCACAACATGTCAAAGATTGCACATACCTGTTCTACGAGGTGGTTAGTATAATTCAAGACATATGAAAGTACCTACATATGGTCAAATATTTCTAACCGAACAGCCCATGTAGCTTACAAAATTGATGATAAATATGTAATGTAAATACGAGTAATTACCTGTAAGTACAGGCATCCAATAGTAGTACAAATTATTTCAAGCCTCGGAGGATCTAAGGTCATATTGTCACTTAGATTACTTAATTCTGTATATGTGATTGAAATCGTTATGTTAATGTACAAATTGTATAATAAATTCAAGACCAGCTAATATTGTATATAAATAATACACTACAAAATAACAAATATAGATTTTGATATTTTTTTTAAAAAATTGTTAAATTTAGTAAAATAAAATTAAAAGTAAGTGAAAATCAACGCTGAGCCATACTATGTGTTGTAAAAGCTATTATGTTTGTTACGTTTTGCTGCTATCATATGAAAAGAGCAAATTATTTATGTTTGTTACTTTTTGCCGCCATCATATTAAAAGGGTCATTTTCTGTACCTACATGTCTATACGTAATCACAGTATATTATAGAGATATTACTGCATTTTTTTGAAAGTCGAGAAATATACCCGAAATAGAAAAGCAGAAGAGTTTAAGATATTAGTTGCCTAAAATGTTTCAAAAGTGGGCAATGAACAGTACCATTTCTTGGTAGTATGTATATATAGCTTGTTGCATTTCCAATGTCTCCGTAAGTCGTGTCCGGTTAAATGAGAATTAGATAGTTAAAAAAATTATTGCGTTCATTGCTCACTGCGGAGTTTAAAGCCTTGAGTTTACTTACGTTTGGTCGAAATAACTAAATTAATTATTTACTCGACGATATAATGTTTAAAATTTGAAGAAACAAATTTTAAGTGAATAACATTATAAATAAAGAGTTATTATTGGTACATCAAATTTTTTAACAACAAATAAAGAAATAACAAGAAATCTGGTATTAAATGAAATAAAGGAATCATACAATACTAAAAAGATAGCTATAGTAGTAATATTTATATAAGTCGTATCCATTAATTACATGAAAAATTATGTATGTAAGTAAGTTCGCGTAACTTCAAATGTAACTTGTTTTTACCTTTTCTAAAGTAGGTAACCCTACAAAATCAATATTGTCTAAAATATTACTTCGTTAGGAACAATAAGATTCAACACTATGTCTTCCTTTAAATGAAAAATAATAATAATACATTTTACCACATCATCAATAATCATCATCATCAATATTATCATTATTATCAATATTGAAGTTAAATTTTTGGTGTAAAAATTATAACTCAGTTACTTAAATAAAATATAATAATCCCAATGATGTTGAAAATAACACCAAATTTTTAATTTGCATTACAAATATCCTAAATTTTATGCTTCCTGTCGATTTTACATGAGAAACAATCAATCACTTTAAATTTGCTACACGTACAATAACATAACACAGTCTTTTCGAGACTTAAGGATTTATTGTTTAATAACCTGCTCACCATTTTTATAAGTTCTTAAACATTCATTTTCATTAACATAAAAGTTTTCATGTAATCATCACTATATATATATATACGCCAAGATTTCAAATATACAGTTACATAAAACAAAAACATTTAAATTTTACTTCGTAAAGTTATGACTAATTTATGCTACCATTTAAGTAGGTATTGTAGATATGTTCATATGTATTTCTTGATGTAAAGTAACCTACAAAATATTTGAAAGAGCTCTGAACCTGACAACGTAACGATTACCTATTTCTTTCTTTAATCTGCACCCACTTTTCTTTAGGTATATTAAGGTACTTAAATATTGAAAAGAAACAGCGAATGTCTCTTGCCATCTTCTATCCACTTACTTACCTCACCTATATTCTATCCACTTACTAACCTCACCTATATATCTTCCCATTCCCTTCCTACTCACGTCTAAATCTTGTACGTTTCAGTAGTTATGATTTTAAGAATATTTTTTACATTTACTTCATTTTCATTGCTTCAAGTATAATAAGTATTTCAAAAATACTTGGCACAGATGTTTGTTTTTCTGTGAAAGATTTAAGTCAATAAAATAATTTCTTTCGATATAAAAGCTTATTTGACTTTTCTAGGCTCAGCTGTCTAATTCATGCGTTGATGTGTTATGTCAGTTGAGACAGAGGCTTAACAATGAAATAACAATGAGACTCTTCTTCAAGTCAATGAAGCTAAATATAGAGTACAGCTGTGCACTGTTTTTCATTGCTAGAGCCTCACTACCGGTCAGCCTCACTGCTCGGGGTGGTAGATCCCAAGCAGGGAGGCTCCGATAGTAAATTACTCGTAGTTGTAAGTCACAAAATTGGAAAAAAGAATATATTATTCCTCCAATTAAACAACATTGATTTGCGATATTTTGGTCATGTTTTTCTGTATCGACAACTATTCAGCATATCTAATACTTATTGACGTTGTACAGATAAGCATTATACTTTTCAGTGCCTATAAAACGTAATTAATATCAGTTGTCAGTTGGCTTGGTTACTAGTCACAAGTGAACACTCATCATACACCCATGTGATATTAAATGATAAATCATATAATAATCGGTGTGATAAGAATATTCAAACTCATTTAATTCTATAGTTTATCGCTAAACATGGATAATCAAAGTAAATCAAATAAAAAATATAAAACGTATCTAGATGGAACTGAAAAAAAGCGAAATAAGCCAAATTTTTTCTCATATGCTTTTCTTTGGTGGATTTGTCCTGTGCTTATAACTGGGAACCAACGTGATGTGGAAGAAGAAGATCTTATTGTTCCAAGTAAAAGATATGATTCGGAGAGGCTTGGGGAAGAGTTTGAAAGGTACTTTTTATATACTTATGTTTATATTTTAACCGTACGCTGTAAACAAACACGCGATTATTTTCAGTACTCGCGATTCCGATTCTGTACGTGAACATGGTGCATCTCGCCCAGTATTTGCACAGTATTAACAGGTCGTATACCTGCCAGAAAATCAGATCAGGTGCGCCGTGTAATTAAACCAGACATATGGGCCTTATCATGCCTTATCTATAAAAAAAGATGGTATTTCATCAGGATCATAAACCTCTCAAAGCATGAACAGTTTTCAATGTAGGACATTTTTAATTGAAAGCTGGGAAATCATGCCGATTCTGGCTACGTTTGATAGAAATCGGTGTAGTGTTTCCTCGGCATAGAAGTTTAAAATTAGGGAGCTGCCATGTTATTTTTATTTGAAAAAAAAATAGAAAACACGACCCTCTACCATTGTTTTCTATTTTTATACTGATAGTTACATCGTGTATTAAGGGAGGTAGAGTAAGAACTACAAACGTGGGTCTATTTAAAAGCCCGACGCTGAACGTATTAGACTCAAGTCTGTAATACATGTACAGCCCGATTATTTGGAAAAGAGGGAGTTTAGTGTTTGATATGACTTAATTTCTTGAACTCATGACGAACATTATATATTTCCACTTTTATAATCTTTCAAGATAATTGTAAGTGAACTTACCAAAACTACGTCAAAATTTAATGGAGTCAAACCAATGACAGCGTAAAAAAAAAATAAGTTTAAAAACAAAATAAATGTGTGTTTCAGTGTTTTATAAGTACGGTGTAATACATAATACTGGCATAAGTTCTGATACAAATGAATATGTATTTTTTTATGGAGTAAAATAATCTTAATAAAACTTATGTTGATATTTATCGAAAAATCAGCAAAAATAATAAAATGATTCTATTCAAAATGGCCACCTTTGACTTTGATACAGGCCTTTAGTCTAGCCACGAATCTATGGACTTACGCACTGTTTCCATGGGAAATTTATCGACTGCTTGCTCCAGAGATTTCTTAAGAGATACAACGTCGGCGTGACGTTTCGGGTAGGCCATGTGCTCTAAAAGTGACCATAATTTGTAGTCTAAAGGGTTCAGATCTCGGTTTTATTATACGCGACAGAGTCCTAGCGGGGTTTCAGAGAATTCTGGCTTTAACATCATTAACAGCATTTGTAAATATTTTTTTGCACGAGATCTACTGTTACACTAACTATACCATTTCCCATTTCCGTATGTTTGACTCGAACTTTTCATTGTTAAATGTAACTGTGGATAAATAAACAATGTCACAAATATTACCATCAACTGTACACTTGGTATGACAAACTTAATAACTTCCGGCTTCCTCTTAAGGCATGTACTAACTAACTCTGTAATCTATCTATTTATAACTTCACGCCAAATCCCTTGCAGTGTAGGCAGAAAGAACCGAGCGCTACATTACGCGATCCTTACAAACTTCATTCGCTTCTCTAACATTAACTGCTCTTCTTATGCACGCTCGCCGGTTTCTAAGGCTCCTGACATCACCTTCCCTGTAAGTAGTTAGTAAATGATAAACTATAAAGAAAAATCTCAGCACGCGGTCGCTCCGATCTTTTTTATGGTATTCGATACAGGAATTGTTGGCATATCTGTCGATATTACGATATACGAACATACGGTTGATACCAAGCATTTAAAGTACAGTACAGTACAGCACAGTTTTTTTTTAATATAAGTACAGTACAGCATTTGTAGTTGTTACAGCACGCGGACGCTCCGATCTTTTAGGGTCGGCGGCGGATAGATTACAGGGTTAGATGGCGGAAGTGTTGGTATATCTATCGATATTACGATAAACGAACATACGGCTGATACCAAGCTTTTGAAGTGTCTTGAATATGATCGACGGCTTCATACCCACTTTGTGCAAGGCAATCACTGCAATCTTATTTTTTTTAACACCCCATTCCATATTGTAATTTGATAATAAACACGAAAAAAATATGTAAAACGGCGGGAAATCGAAAGAAGTTTTTAACATAGTAAACGCGTGGCAAATTGTAAATAATCAAAAAGTTGAAAAAATAAAGACTAGTTATATTAAAAAAATATATTCTATCGAAAACAGGAATTTCATAGAAAAGGGACTACCCTAGAGACAGCGATGATATAAATATGATAAAAAATGTGTAAAACTATTTCATGCAGATAACAATTTTAGTAAAATAAACAAACAATAAACACAGTTTGTAAGGAATTACACGTAGGAAGAAAATGTGAATTACAAAAGCTTTTGTAATTCGCGGTGTCCTCCAACGTCCCGTGAGCGTTATGTATGTCATATGGCACACTTTGAATGAATGTTATGAGGCTGATTACGTACAATCGTGACGTAAAATATATTATTCTATAGAACAGATAATAAATGAAAAATGTAGCATGATATAGCAATATTTAAACTATCTTATAGATAAAGCATTTATTAACAAAAATAATGTGATTACAATTCTTGCTTTACTTGTAATTGTGAGCAATCTAGTTTATATGACTAATGCATATTATCAGTAATATTTGTACATAAAAATTTTACGCTCCTGGCCGCTTTTAACAGTTTACATTATATATTTATCATACGAAAAATCTTGTTTATTCTTTTTTTAAATAGACGGGAAACCACTTGTCCCTTTTTTAAACGTAAATTATTGAAATTCGAATTCCATACTATAAGTCGAATTAATTAATAAAAGATTTCAGTGCTATGATTTTTTTAGTCTCTGCTCTTTTCAAAAACGCTTTTGGGAGAGAACAACCTTATCTGAGTATCGTGAGATGTTGGTATGTGGAATTTGAGCATGTATATGTTTCTCCTAATCAGTACATTCGTGAAGCTCGGCTTTTAACTATATCCATCAAGGTAAACGTGGCTACTCTTGAACGATTAATTAAAGAAGAACGGTTTCTTATCCATTCCTCGCCCCTTTCATTTATTTATTTTGCATCAATTATGAATCAGAAGAGGCTATGATGATTTTCAATCAACACGTTGAAATTATAACGTGCGGTCAGTAGTAGCATTCTAAAAATTCTCTAAACCGACCAAATAATAATTAAAACGTAAGAGTGTTTTGAAAACAATAAATATATTATTTTGCTTTAATATTCATATAAATGCCTTCCTGAGCAAATAATAAATACGAGTAGGCCATCAACGCAAGGGGACGTAACTTTTAAATATATCGTGGAGCTTAATCTACTAATGTAAATTCGTAGGTCTAATAATAACCTAACCTTATATTAAGTAGAAAGACTTAATAACATTAAAAATAGCGAAGATTTTTTGATATACTTAATCACTATACTTATGTAAACTGTATTAAGAAATACTAAATTAATAATTCAGCTACATTAAATTGATTCATAGCATTGCAAATGTTACACTACATATATTTTATTTGTTGTTAATAAAATTTTGATTTGTGTCTGTAGATTGATAAATGCTTTAATTATAAAAAATTATACGTTTTCTAATTATTACAAGTATATATTCTTAACTCTGTTAGCTTTTGCTTTCATTTATTTTACAGGTAATGAACAGACAATGTTATTCATTATAGCAATAAATACTATAACTATAACATAATTTATAGTTATAGTATTTATTGCTAACTATTTAATAACATTTGAAAAATATCGCCTTGATGGCAATATTCTTCTCATTTATAGTATTAAATTTTACAAAAGTTGCATGTCATGGCTTAAGTCATGAATTAAGAATTATCTACCTACGATCAGTAAATATCATTCAATTGTAAAGAAATTGAGCGCCACACTGATTTAATGTGTCACACGAGATACAGTAATGATTTCGATTCTATGATCCTAACATATTATTTCATAAAATTAACGTATTATCAATCTAATGGGCGTAAAGAGAAGTTTTAGCAGCAACATTATGTTTCTTTACAATAAATAAAAAAACAAGAATAATTACTATTTTGTATAAACACTAATAAATAAGTCAGAAAATATCACGCCTGTAAATAAATACATCGTATTATAGCTACCATGATTGTTAATTATCTTCGACAGATTCTGTATTGTTATCTATTAAAGCACATTTCATTGTTACATGTCAGAAGTTATAACACAAAAAATCTACGACGTTGTGTCTAACGAATAGCCTTTTGTCATTTGTTCCATATGCACACTAACATATCAACGCAATTTTATTTTATTCTATATCTGTATCTGTTTCTTCCATGAATGAACTGCTGAATGATTAATAAAATTTAGTACCAAGGCGGACTAGACTGTGGAGATGGACATAGGGTGCTTTTTACTACGAAAACTGTCTAGTCATACGACGGAAGCCGCGAACAGAAGCTAGTAATCAAATGTTCCAATATAAATCACACAGAGCTATCAGCAAAGTATTTGTTACTATATATATAGTATACAATACCTAAATTTGTATGCTATATTCTCTACGCAAACAAAGATTTTCTTTGGGTACTGGATGGATGTTTTACTTTTAAATTTGTAATTGTAAATAAATACATCGATATCATCTGGATTAAGATAAACTGTTTATGCATGCAATTTTTTATCTCGTATAAGACTCGAACCTAGGACCCTTGGTACTAAAATAACGAACTGCACTACTCGATCAACAAGTTAGAGTAAGATTCTGCGTAAAAGTACAAGGAAGTGTATACCTAGTAGTAGATATATCAATTTATGAATTAAAACGCTTATAGTACTCAAAAGCTAGTTTGCATTTTGATTAGTGATAAATGTAAATATTATGTATAAGTGACTGATAAGTCACTATACAGGTATCGCGCTTGGGCATTCAATAATTAGAACGAGTGTTTAGTATTTGATGTACGGTGTTAGAGATTAACGTTTACAAGACCGTTTTTGTTTTTGCGAGTGTCCGTGACCGTGCACCCTTTTTATTTACGTCACACTCGCCGCGCTTTCCCTATAAAAATACTATGTGAACAGGAAATCTTGACTGCGAATTAGCTCAGTGATACATAGTCGAACGACACGACAATGTGATAATTTTTATATAAAATAACTACATAAATATATACTAAGTAAGATATTGTAACAGTCAGAGACCTAACTTATACATTTTTAGCAGAAAAAAATAATATGGATGTCAATACAGCTTACATAATTATAATAATAAATGCATGAGATCTGACTTGTTGTTATTAATGAGCCAAAAATTAGGTATTCCTGGACGTGATATCAATCAGCCTATGAAGGGTATACCTCGGGAACTTATAAATTTTACTAAACAGGGCTACTAAATGGGCATAAACTACATACTTGATACAAAATACTAAATGCATGGAGCATTTTGTATGATGTATCGAGTATTTAATCGGTCGGGCCTACCACTAATCTAAACGCGGACATAACAAATGGGCATGTACGTAATCAGGATTGCACCACTATCTGCAATTTAATCATGAACATAGTTTAAGAATCATATTGAGTATATATATATATATATATATATATATATATATCGTACGTCGTGACAAATATAATAATTGTTGTTATGTGATATCTATGCATGAGTGTAAAATATTGTCGATAGCCTTATCGCATCTGTAATAAAAGGCGCATGCTTATTATTATGTTAATTTCATGTATTATTATATTTCTTTTAATGACTTAAATGTTATAGATGTTTAAATGTTATATTTAAGACTAGACGTGCCCGTGACTTTGTGTTGCGACCCGTATAAAAACAATGTATATGTTGGTTTAAATTTCGTATACATTAATTTGGTTCTTTTTATCCCCGAGGGGAAAGGCAAAGGGATCTAGCCCATACAGCCAAGTCATCAGTTTAGAACCATTTGAAAATCTTAATTCTATGTTCCAGCTTCAGGAACTGTGCTCAAAAAAATACTTGGGAAGGGTACTTCGACCCAATTAACCCAGTTTAAATACCACCCGTAAAACGATAGAAATTTTACAAGGTTTTCTTGATGAACTTATTCACTATTCCAAAAAGTGCATAAACGTGTTATATTTGAGCTTTTTCATTATTGTATAATTGCACTAGCACTTATGTTACAAAACACTATCGAAATTGCCACATAAAACTAATTTTACACTGAATTGTAAAAATTTCAAGTATAAGAACAATGTCACTCGTCAAAAGCATGGGAAGAAGTCCCGTATACATTAATTTTACCTAGTCTTGCCATAAATACTGAAACAAAGAAAAAAAATTCTATTGCAAATAACATTTACTACTTTTACAGTGTGTTAGTTTAATACATAAATATAAAACAATTTAAAATATAAAAAGCTTATTCGAAGTGGTCTCCATTGGCTGCCATACAGTCCTTTAAACGTTGAGGCCAGTTATCAATAGAAGCACGCTCTCTTTCCATGGTAAAATTCTTCACTGCCAGTCATACGGATTGTTTTAGGGACTCCAAATTATCATGGCGTTTAGAGCAAGCCGTACTCTCTAAAACTGACCATAAATCATAATCCAGCGGATTAAGATCGGGACTAGACGACGGCCAGTCTTCAGCTCTGATGAAGTCCGAAACGTTCGTTTCCAATCACGACTGCGTAAACCGAGCTTTATGACCCGGCACCGAGTCTTGCAGGAAGGACCATTCTTGGTTATTGAACATGGTGTTGTTAAGGGGCTTCATTACCTTCTCAAGAATGGTATCTTGATACACTTGTGCCGATTGTTTTGATACCTTTTTCACAATAGTATAGCTCAGTCACTCCTTTATAGCTAATACCCCACCAAACCATCACTGAAGTCGGATAGTGCCCACGTTGCACTCTGTCGACTAATTGGGAAGCTTCCTTAGAGCTTTAAGCATAAATACGATCATTTTGTTTGTTAAAATGTTGCTCAATTGTAAAAATTTTCTCATCCGTAAACAAATTTTTTCTGTGACCTCCCTTTGCGTACCGCTTCAGTAGTTGTTTCGATTATACCACCCTAGTCTTTTTTAAATTATCAGTTAAGAAATGACCAGTACGTCTCTTATAGGCTGCAAGTCCTAAGTCATCTTTTAAAATACGCGACATGGTTCTAGGTGCTATCTTCATCTCTCGAGATAAAATCTTTTGCTTTCGGACAGGATTTCTTCGAATTCTTTCCCTTACTGTTTGACCACCTTTTTCGTATGGTCACTACGTGGACGGCCAAATCTTTTTCTGTCACAAACAGAGGAGGTCTCATTGTACCTATTAATAGCCCGGTACACAAACATTTTACTAATACCAAGCGTATGGAGAGTTTTAAAAATTGCATTTGGCTCCATACCTACTTTGTGTAATGCAATCACAGCGATGCGGTTCTCTTTATCACCCCACTCCATTTTAATATCGCAAAATATTGTACGATGTATTGGCGCCAAAATGAGAAATTCAATGAACAATCATATAAAAATGACAGATTCCAATTTTTTTTTTTTGTTCTTTTTATCCCCGAGGGAAAAGGCAAAGGGATCTAGCCCATACAGCCAAGTCATCAGTTTAGAACCATTTGAAAATCTTAATTCTATGTTCTAGCTTCAGGAACTGTGCTGAAAAAATACTTGGGAAGGGTACTTCGACCCAATCAACCCAGTTTAAATACCACCCGTAAAACGATAGGAATTTTACAAGGTTTTCTTGATGAACTTATTCACGTCTTCCAAAAAGTACATAAACGTGTTATATTTGAGTTTTTTCATTATTGTATAATTGCACTAGCACTTATGTTACAAAACACTATCGAAATTGTCACATAAAACTAATTTTACACTGAATTGTAAAATTTTCAAATATAAGAACAATGTCACTCGTCAAAAGCGCGGGAAGAAGTCCGACAGATTCCAATTATTATTTTTTTGGTTCTTTTTATCCCCGAGGGGAAAGGCAAAGGGATCTAGAACCATTTGTATTTATACTGAATTGTAAAAAAATCAAGTAAAACAACAATGTCACTCGTCAAAAGCGCGGGAAGAAATCTCGACAGATTCCAAATTCAAATGTAATATTTTGTTTATTTTTAATTGTAACAGTATTTATGGCCAGACTAAGTACATAAGCCGCAAGTTGCTGTGGAAATCTAAACTTAAAATATTTTGATCATAATCGCAAATGCGTAAAATGCTTTAAGTACCTAAATCAGACCTTACCATGACTTAAACCAAACACCACCATACCTATTTTTAAGATAGTGTTGTAAAACAAAACCCAATTATTGTAGTTCAGAAGACTATAATGTTTCTTCTGAACTACAATTGGGTTTTGCAGAACGTTGGCCTAATGCTTTTCAACGTTTCATATAAGCTGCTCTTTTTAGGTCGCCAGTTTATCGAGACTGGGTTGATTCAGAAGACCTATTATAGTCTTTGTCCGAGCCTAAATTTGACCTATATTTAACATAAATTTATTTTAATTAATAGATTCAGGCGTTATTTTACGAAAGTCAAATTTACATGCAATATGATCTAACCTGCTTTGTGTGCTTCCGCCACCAATTAGTTCATGCGGCCTGGCGCCGGCCGGCACCCACCCACTACTGTTAGTAAATACAACATGCCGACGCTGCCATGGCTGCTCCGGTAGTCTCTGCCTCGGCTGCTGCGGTCGTCCGCCATCTGGAACAGAATCCCTCGCCACCACCCTCGCTGCCACGACTGTCCTGGTCGTCGTTGCGACACGTGTTTCGCCTCTCTACGAGGCATCATCAGGCGTTGTAGACGTTAATCGTAAGAATTGGGTTCCTTGTAGCATGTTATTCTTATGACGGATGGCGGACGACCGCAGCAGCCGAGGAAGAGACTACCGGAGCAGCCATGGCAGCGTCGGCATGTTGCATTTACTAACAATAGTGGGTGGGTGCCGGCCGGCGCTAGGCCGCATGAACTAATTGGTGGCGGAAGCACACAAAACAGGTTAGATCAAATTGCATATAAACTTGTTTTGTAATCGAATATTTACGGAAATCCAATTATTATGTCTAAAAACTGTCTTTGTTTTTTAATGAAATTAATAAACCGGCCTTCCCTATGATACATGTTTCACGAATTTGTAACACTTTAATTACTTCGTTGTATATTTATGACGTGTAAGTAAACATGACACAGGTGAGTTTATTAAAGTCTATCTATTTTATATCAAAAAATCAATATCAATAAAATAATCCCTTGTTACAGATTTACGTCGACAAAAATTGTAACAGTTTTATTTCTATAATCGATATTTCACACGATTATAATCTAGATAAAGTAATTTTGAGGTTATCTTTGTCTAAACTAGGTTAAAATATTTCATTTTTTAAGATAATAATAATTAGGTAAATACAAAATAAATTTAAGAATATAGAATGACAAGCATTAAGGATCTCTTACAGCCATGGAAAGAACAATTAAACATAAATCGGGGTCCAAATGTAGTTTCTTGATATCAGAAATAAGACTTTGGTTTATCTTAGGAGTAGCAATCGTTATCAGTTCAAACAGTAGTGTTCGAGGATACCTGACAATACTGAATTTTTTTTATTTTTAATAAAGAAAATTAAAGTAATCAAATAAATTTTCCTATATTCTTGAAGTATTTGTTTACCACTTCTAATATTCATACTACTTATACCTATTGATTATGTAAGGACGTGAATTGATCACAATAGAACTGCTGACTAAATTTGTTGATGATTAGAACTGGACGAAAGTACTTGCCTTCAATGAACCCATAAAAGTACCATTTCTAATACCGATTCCAAAATTTGCAAAGCTATGCTATATATATTTATAAAGCTATGCAATGAATAACAAAAAACGAGTTACGCAACTACATTAACATTTTGCTACACAGTAGGTATTGCAAATCTGAGCCGATAAAGTGTGCATCAAAATAAATAAAATAATATCTGATCAAAATTACTATTGAAATATAGTCAATGCGATGTGAGGTGAACTAACAAATTGTCAATATTGGTATCGGTGTAATATTTTTTTGTTATAAAAATATTTCCCAATGACAATGTCACAATGCACGTAAGTGAGTATGCGGGGCGGCGGTGTGGCTATGTTACTATTAACCGATTTACAATGTCATTGCTTTTTTAGACTTTTAGTTTAAAGTAAATATAAAATAGTATAATGGTTAACAACAGTCCGTGTCGTCACGTTAAACGCTCTTCTTGCTCACGCAAAACTATTAAACTACGATCAGATAATGATTCAAATGAAAATATACGTCATACTATGGCCTTAACACATAGGTAGTAGCCGTATAGTGAAATAACGGTAGTGATGAAAACTAAGTCATTATAATAAAATATTTACATAAACATTTATATTGTTTGCGGGCATTTGTTATATTACAACTAAATTATCCTATTTCATAAATGTCATAAATGTCCCTTCGTTTGTTACAATACACATTTTATTTGAAAATCTATGTACCTTATTGAATTGTTATAAAAAACCCCAACAAAGTAATAGTTTAGAAGTCGTATAGGTAATAACTATTAATATAACTACTATAATATTTGAAAGACAAGAAACCAGAACCAATGGAAGGATTACGGTTGATGATAAAATCTTGGAACAAGTGGATGAGATTGTATAGATGCGCTTTCAGCAGGGATGAAAAGAACACCGCTGATGTGGAAAGACGAGTGAGTGCTGGGAATAGTGTGAATGGAGCGCTGGGAAAACTTCTTAGCAGTAAAAACTTGAGCCAGAAGGCACAGGTCGCATACAGTGTTGGCCCCAACGCTTACTTTTGGAAGCGAGAGCTGAGTATGGCAGAGGGAGCATGAAAATAGAATAAATCAAAATGCGAGCGTTGCTCAAAATTTGTGGCGTAGGGCTTGTAGGTCGTATTCGCAATGATGATGTTGGAAACAGAGTTAGTTTGAAAGAGAGCGTCGGTGTTAAAATAAGAAGAGGCATGCTCCGTTGGTTCGGACATGTAGAAAGAATACAGGATGAAAAAATGACTAAGCAGATATACAACGCAAAAGTGGAAGATATAGGATCCTAGAAATTCCAAGACTTTATTTTTTTTAATACTACATGGGGAGGCATACAAGCCCACCTGATGTAAAGCGGTAACTGTAGCCTATTAACGCTTGCGATATATTAAGTATCACTTGCGCGATGCCTCCTCTGCTGCTTACACAGCAACTCCTTGGGAGCTTAACTAGACTTAGCTACCATGACCAAATTGATCGTGTTCTAACAGAAGGTGATATCAGGAGACTTAGAAACCAGCGAGCGTGCATAAGAACAGCGGTAAATGTTAAAAAAGTGAGTGAGGTGTTTAAGGATCGAGTCACTTGGCGCTCGGTTGCCTACCCCGCAACGGATTTGGCGTGAAGTTATAGATAGATATAGCTTTCAGTACAATTTAGAAACCAGGTCTCCAAATAATGAAGTACTTTTCCAGGTTTTATATAATGTAGAAACTTATCTAGCATAGGTAAGTCAGCCAAGTTATAGATAACTATGATTCAAACATCAAGAATTTTTTTATACTACATAGGTGGAAAACGAGCATATTGCCTGTCTGATGGTAAGCAGTTGCAGGTAAGCAGTTTCAAATTTCTATACGCTACAATAGCCTATGGAAATTTGGAACACCATGGGGTATCAGTCGCGCGTTGCGATCCTATTAAAACCTCTTTGCGTTTTTTATGAACCTCTTATTGTAGTCCCTAAGTAAAACGTCAGCAGGGAGTTTATTCCATAATTTAAGAGTTCTCGTTAGGAACCTTCTCGGAATCCGCACAGCGCGCAATCATTGCAGTTCCAGTGTGTAAGGATAAATTCCCAGCCATCGGTAATCAGTGCGATTATAAAACAACTGTCAGCATCGAATAACTCCTTGGTATCAAAATCCATTATATAAACGGTTATAACACACACATGGAAGCAAAATCTCTCCTTAAACTCACGGGCTCAATACCATGTAAGCTTAGTATTTAGACTATTTTCACTGCTCATTTTTGTAACGCATCATAAAGCTCTAGCTAGTATCCAGATGCTTCCGGCCATAGATGACTACGATACTCCAAGTGCGATCTGACCTGAGACTAGCATAACACAAGTTTTTGTCTGGCTAAAGTACTGTTTTGCTCTATTCAACACACCAAGTTTCTTTGACGATAGCTTGACCTTGAGCTGAGTTGGTAGCTTAATCAGCTCAACGTCAAGCTGGCGCTTCACTTACGTGCTTCGGAGCTGGATTACAGGTTTTCTTAGCGGTGAACACGCAGACTTGTGTTTTATAGGATTGACCAAATATAACTGTCCCCAATTAGACGTTTTAATCATGTTATACTCAATAATAGACATACGTTGATCGCTGTTTTCCTCCACGAGGGAACGAACGATGTTAACACGGCCTATGTAATAAGTATCCCTAGTGCGATATATTGATCTATAGTTGTCTGTGCCTGCATAGCAATGAATGCTATCAATTGACAATATATCACTAATATACGCTGCGTACTGTACGCGGCGTATGTTATTGATACATACTCTATCACCTTATAGAGAAGTTAGATTATAGCGATTGGTCTATAATTCCATGGGACTGATCTATTTGCCATTTTCGGCACGAGGTATACATTAGCGGTCTTCCATAAAGACGGGGCTTGTCTACACGTGTATGAGAACGCGAAATTAATCTTGTGAGAGAGTAAGGCCCGCCCTACATCTCGCTGAGTTATTGAGATTTCCGGCCATTTCGTCATACATATTGCAGTTAAAGTCAATGAGATTACCCAGTAAATCTGCTTTCTCCTTAGTACTGTAGGTGGCATGGTCGGCTGGCAGAAGATTTTCTCGGCAGCTTTAGCGATTGAATAAAAAGCACGGCTCTTAGGGGAGCCTCAAACAGCTCGCCAACTCTAGCGAATTTTGTTCTCTTACTGAATCTTGAAACTCCGTGCAGTCTGCGTTTCAAATCAGTGACACTACGCTTGGATCCCTACTACGTCTCGTCTCGTAAACAGCCTGTTTTTGAAGATTAGCTTCTTTACATTGCCGATTAAACTACAGTCGCATTTTTGCCTTCGCAGTGGCCAGTGGGCGATTGTGAATGGAACATTACTGTCGGCCGATTCATATCTATAGGCAAAGTAATCCTGGCCGAGATTAATCTCATCGATAACAGGGCATTTGGGTGAGGATGAGACAATGGTCCGATAACTAAGTGGCGCATCCATTGATATATCATACTCATACAAACGTGTAGTCATCAGTAGAATGCATAAGAATTTTAAAAGGAATGATGAATATGGCGGTACTTGTTTGTATTAAAACGATTACTTGATTGTTTTGTTATAGTGTCAACCACACTAAAGCAGTCTATTGACGAAAATACTAAATTGTATGATCATAAAATTTCATTGCATTACTGATATATTTAATAGTAGCATTCTTTTTTAGCATTCAAGAATACAACATATACCAACGACCAGCCTGATTGCAAGCAGTCACCGTAGCCTACGGACATTCCCAACATCAGGGGTAACACTCATGTGTTGGCAACTCTGTAAAAACCTCGCCTTTCTAGAAGAATTCCATGCTGTAGTCCCTTGAGAAAACCTCGGCTGGGGTCTTCATTCAACAACATGAGAGTTCTGAGAAGAAAACTTTTCTGAAACCGTACAGTACGCTACTATTACGGTCCCAGCATGTGAGGGTGACTTCCCCGCGATCGGCGCGTAGTGCAGTTTTAAAAAACTTTCGGTATCGTATCTAACAATTCTTCAGAACACAATCCATTGTACAATCGGTAGAGCACACAAAGAGAGGAAAATCTCTCCCAAACTTAAGGGCTCAATACCGTGTCTAAGCTTAGGATCATCGACAGCACTCACAGCTCGTCTCTGAACCGAGTCACAAGGTCCTAGTTGGTATCAAGGTGCTCTCGCCCAAAGGGGACTAATTGGAATATTGACTCCATGTGCGGTCTGACTTGAGACTTACAGAACATACGTTTTTGCGCATTGCTGAATTACAGCTTTGTTCTCTTGAGTACAACAAGTTTCTTGGATTATTCATGGTTATTAATTTTTCTTTTTTAATCACAACAATTAACATTTGATCGCAATTTAATTATTACTTTTGGCGAAGAAGAGCTACTAACTCGTGCGTAGTTGTACCTCAGTGGTGTACTTAAATAATATTTTCGAGCGATCGGCATTGTTTCAAGTAGTAAATTTTTTTATGGTTAGAAATGAATTTAGTTTCGTTCTCAGGGATTTTTGATTTAATTCTTTAATATATAACATGAGCTAGTAAAAAGTTTTAGTATTTAATACTAACTATTTAATCATGGCTGTGTAGGCAAGTTGCTAGTGTATAATCTTAGCTACTTAGTTATTATGTCCTTATAGTTAATTAATAAGACGAGTACAGCCGAAAACTAGAATGTGGTCCGAAACTATAGCATACTCGACAAATGTCGACTTTAGGTATTTTTTGTACAATCTTTACATAACTTGTGATAGTTTTTGGTCGAAATTATTTCTTCGCCCCTATTTGAACTGACTAAACCTTCACATTCTTGAAAATTGACACTACAAAATACATATTTGAGGGGTAACATTATTTATTTCATGTTGTCAGGGTTATTCTTATTATTTTTAACTATTAGAGTATTTATAAAAATTTATAAAATAATAAAAATATACTGTTAGGCCACTGACACCTGACGATCGTCATCAGGATTATTAAGAATCCGGTAGAACCGCCTAAGTAGCTCCTTGCTGTACTTGCGATCCTAGTAGTAAGCACTGGTGATCTGCGGCAGTTACCAGCGTAATGGTGCTTTTTCACCAGCGAGAAGAGGCGATTCAAGACGAGAATTAAAAATTGTATTGCTAAATTTCAGTTCACTCCTCGCGGATCTGCGATAAAGTGATTTACAAAATGTGAAAAAAATGTTGGTGTAAGATTAAACATGTCTACATTTAAAGAGCACATAAAGTAGAAGAAGAATTAATGGAGATGTTTCTGCAATGGTATGCACAGACATACGAATATGATTTATTTACGTCTCGCTATTAACGGCAATTTTGGTAGAATAGGCAAACACGATTACAATTCTCTACTCGTCTTATTTTGTCTCACCTTACCGGTGAAAAAGCATCATAAGGTTCTTATTCTTGGTGACTGCTACGACATAGCGGAGTATAACTTTTACTTAGATCTTTAGTTTTTCGTCAGTTTCGTCAAACGATTTCGACGCGAGTTTTATGAATAAAATAATTGTGTTATAATTTTTAGGTATTGGATAGAAGAACTTCAGAGAGCAAGCGAAGAAAACAGAGATCCGTCATTATGGAAGGCATTGGTGAGAGCTTATTGGCTGTCTTTCATGCCTGCTGGGATTTTCACCGTTATAGGTGCAATTGCCAGGTAACAAAAAAAATGTACTACTTTTAACACCAAATTGTTCAATGATATATTGATAACAGAAGAATTATCTTATCTATAAAGCATATCGTATAAGCGATAGGTGCCTAAAATTCCTCATTAATATTGATTTTCTGCCTAAATATGCCGGATTGGGATATTGTACAGAACTCACTTGAATGTTTGTAATACAACCTGAGAGAATAAAAGGAAATCAAAAGCAACAGATTATGCAGTTTGTAAGTTGGTATACGTAAACTTATACATATAATTATGAAAATATTTCATTTTACTTGATGACGAATATCTTATTAAAAAAATAGTTTTTTATAATCTAAATATTATTAAGATGTTCATCAAATAAATAATAAAAATAATTTCATTTTCTGCCAATGATAAATAGATAGTCTTTTGTAATTGGGCAAGAAATGTGGGAAGTGTTCCTTCGTGTGGTTCCGTTAAACAAACGAACAAAATTATTAGGACTCTATACCCTGTGGATAAATATGAATACTACAAAGCTGTGCATCATTTCGGCAAAATTGTATAAAATTTGTATAAATGTAAAATAATAATAAAATTCATTGGAATCAATTACTGTATCAGCATTTACAGGCTGAGAGCAAGCGATCCAGTTTGCTAAAATTTAATTTTAATTAACGCGATGCTCCATCAAGTATACACTAAATTAGTCATCTATTCAACATAAAAATAAAAACGAATTATTATAAAAATAGTGTCACAATTTTCCATACACTAACACTGAAAGTTAAGTGTAAGTTTAGTAATTTCGAGATAGTGACGTAATTCTGTGCCTTACTGCAATTGGTGAAAAACTACTTATGTCTTCAAATAAAATATTTTTATCTTTATTTTTTGTCTAGAACGGTTCAGCCTCTACTATTTGCAGAGCTGCTATCGTACTGGCAGGTGGACTCGCCAATGGCTCGACTTGACGCTGGACTCTACGCCTTTGCGATGCTGGGTGTCAACTTCGTAGCTATGATGTGTCAACACCACAACTCCCTGTTCCTTTTGCGTTTCAGTTTAAAGATTAAAATCGCATGTTCTGCGCTCCTTTATAGAAAGGTATGTTGTTATTATTTTTTGGTCCTAATTATTTATGTTCAATATAGAGCATGCGAGAAGAGGTTGATGAGTGTGGAACAGTGAGGTATGTTTGGATCGGTGCACCTGGCGTTCCATAGTCTCTGCCTACCCCAATGGGAGAAAGGCGTGATGATATTCATTTATGTGTAGGATAACATCTACTTTAATAATGGCTTTTACGTAATAAAACTAGCGTTACTGTTGGCAAATCCTTCATAACTATGAACTTTATGAGTTACACTTACGCTATCATACTTACTTATTACCATGAGAAATTTGTTAAGTTCCCATTTGTACTAAATTTATTGTGATAGCCTAAAAAGTGTAAATTCTAATTTTGTTGATAAATTACGTTTCAAAATCATACGAGGCATTCTATGCCATTTTTAAGATGATGGTTATTTGTGTATGCGTATGTATTATCGTAGGTTTGTAACAAAATTTTGCGATTAATTTTCTTGGCAACCTTTTTAGTCCAATAATTTTCATTTAATCTAATAGGATCTCATTGATCAGTTGAGAAGGTATCATCTAGAAAGTTATAAACTTTCTGATCGTCTCCTGTTTTGTGGACCTTGAGAGAGTTTGACAGGATAATGAAAAAGGTAAAAATAGGAGTGCAAAAGGAACTACAAAATATAGTACCTAGATGCAGGATTGATGGTGCCCTGCTCCGTGCTGTCCATTTCACATATGGGTATTGTACAGCCTGCGTGCGAATAGACAGCTCTTTGTCCTATCCTCTATACCCTGGTTTGATGTCAAAATTGGTGTCAGGCAGAGTTACTCGCTGTCCAGTCTACTGCTCAATCTTTTTCTTAATTATTGCCTACTGATCTATGAATACACATAATTGTGCATAGATAAACTAGTGGTAAATTGTCTACTTTATGCAGATTATGCCGTGTAGAAAAACTGCAAATACTAGTCACAATCATAAAGTACGATTGTATGGAGGTTTTTCAACTACAAGCAAAAAATTTATATTATTTTCAACTACATGAAGATAAGTGTTTGCAAAAATAATCACGATCGATTATATAGGTAGTGTTGGAACTAGTGGATGAGATTGTATGTCTTACATGTGCTTTCAGCAGAGATAGATGGAAAGTGCACACCTGATGTAGAAAGACGAGTGTGTCTTCTTGTTGCCAGAAGGCAAGGAATTCGCTATATACAACGTTGTGCTGATCCTAACGCCAACCCATGAAAGGGCGAGATGAGTATGAAAGACAGAACATGTAAGTAGAATAAAAACGGTCGAAATATGAGTGTTGCGCCAAATCTGTAGCGTATCGCTTATAGACCACATGCGCGATGATCATGTAAGCAAGAAAGTTTGTCTGAAAGATATTATCGTTATTCTTATAAGAAGAGGCATGATCCGTTATTTCGTAACAGAATGAATATCAGGTGAATATCAAGTCTTTTATCGGTGACAATAGTAATCCCAAAGCTAGTTTCTACCAAACTTGCCTTTTTTTGCTTGCTTACTATTGTATGCTTGTTTGGCAATTTGGCGTTATTTAGTATAAAAACCATAGCACTGTGTAATTTACCACGAATATTTATTTATATAAGCATATATTGAGTATCAGCTGCTCACGAGCTGCGAGGTGTGCGCCGATGACATTTTATGAGGTGTGCGCCGATGATATTTTATGAGGTGTGCGTCGATGATATTTTATGAGGTGTGCGCCGATGATATTTTATGAGGTGTGCGCCGATGATATTTTATGAGGTGTGCGCCGATGACATTTTATGAGGTGTGCGCCGATGATATTTTATGAGGTGTGCGCCGATGACATTTTATGAAGTGTGCGCCGATGATATTTTATGAGGTGTGCGCCGATGATATTTTACGAGGTGTGCGCCGATGATATTTTATGAGGTGTGCGCCGATGATATTGTGCGAAGTGTGCGCTTTTGGTTTTACAAAAGATTTGTTAGTGCCTTGCTTTTTTTTAAACAATACAGGAATACCATTCGCCTGATGTATGATCTATGAACGCTTGCAATACATTAAGTATCACTCGCGTAAACCACCTCTGCTGCTTACACAGGAACTCCTTAGGAGGTCACCGGTGACCTCACTCACACGCAGGAACACAACAACTCAGCAGGGACTTGTTATTTTGCGATCTTCTGTGAGGTTGAGATAGTCCTACCTCTCTTAATAACGCCCAGACCAAAACAAACAGACATGTTCATGCACACAAACGTTTGCCCTGTGTGGGAATCGAACCCAAGAGCGTCGGTGTCAAAGTCGCGTCATTCACCACTGCACTGAGCTCGTCAAAAACATTTGCTTTAAAATAAACTTTTCTTACGTTTACAGGTGCTCCGCATGAGTCAAGTTGCATTAGGTGACGTCGCTGGCGGCAAACTAGTGAACTTGCTATCCAATGATGTAGCTAGATTCGATTACGCATTCATGTTTTTGCATCATATGTGGGTTATACCAATACAAAGTGCTGCGGTCCTATATTTTCTTTATGATGCTGCCGGATATGCTCCAATTGTTGGTCTATTTGCAGTTGTAATATTAATTTTCCCTGTGCAAGGTAAGTTGAGCTATGTATAATAGAAAACAATAGTTGCTGTCAGGAAACATTATCTGCTTAAAGAAAAAAATACTTAAAAATCTTTTTTTCAAAATAACAGCCCTCTAGGGAGTTGTTATTTGGCTACGGGTTTCTGTGAGGTGGAGCTACTTACCCAGACGGGCTGCTTTGACCGCCCTGCCTCTCTTAAAACATCCAGACCAAGGCACACAAAGTTTGTCTTGTGTGGGAATCGAACCCACGAGCGTTGGTGTCAATGTCACGACTGAGCCACTGAGCTCGTCATAAAAACCTTCCCGTTGAGAAAGCACACAGGTACATTTACTTGGTGATCGGACAAATAGTTCAAGCTGATCCCATTTGTTCAGAATATGACGAAATGGGGACAAAATGAGTCGTATTCTTCTCATTTTTTCCATAGAAGATTAAACAGTGACATGTACAATATGAGTTTATATTTTTCCCCAAATTGTTCATTGTTCAAGCTGTAATACTATGACCACTTGTATATAGGTGGGTATTACTTACATACCTACTAACAATAAGTAACTTCTACAAGTGACACTATAAATAATTATTTTCTAGTGGCCGGTCGATAGTTACGAAAGGAGTCCTTATTTCACATACCTACAGTAATTTTAGAAATAAATAAATATAAATAAATAAATAAATATTGCCAGACAAATTACACAGCGCCACCTAGCCCCAAAGTAAGCAAAGCTTGTGTTATTGGTACTAGACAACTGATAAACATACGTAAATACATTTTCTTTTTGTAAATACATACTTATTATACATAGAAAATACCCAGACCAATACAAACAGACATGTTCATGCACACAAATATTTGTACTGTGTGGGAATCGAACCCACAAGCGTTGGTGTCAAAGTAACGTAACAGCGCGTTTCGCCACTGCGCCACCGAGCTCGTCAATAAAAGTTGAGTATGTTCTTTAAAAAGAAAATTAGAATCAAATGGGATCGATCAAATAGAATCTAAGTTGATCGATTCCGAACTCGATCCCGATAAACCTCAATTGGATCTGCCATTTACATAATTACGTTTAGATTATCAGGTGTAAGTTGAATTGATGGGCGAATATATGTATACCAGACGCTTTAGTAACCATTTTAACTTAAAAATCAATAAGCGTTTGATTTTTTTGTAGTTCGAAGAGTTTGGTATTGGTCGTGTTTAATATTTTTTGGAAGTTTGTTAAAATTGTTGGTGGTTTTAGGGAATTTTAAAAGCGTTTTAGTAATTGTGAGTTGGTTTGTTAAAACTAATAAGGCGGTCCATTTTGCGCTGTAAGTGGATGATAATTCTTAGTTTCTGTATTTCAATGAACGCAGATATTTCCGAATTTGGTTAAAAAAATTATCTCGCCTATACGTGTGTAGACTGATATATTGTACTCTCATATAATTAGTCCACTAGTTCTTAGGAAATAATTCATATAATTAGTCCACTAGTTCTTAGGAAATAATTCGCTTGTAATATGAGTGGAGGTTTGGCGTTGCCATACCTGCTGTATACAGTACTCACTTCTGATAACAGGAACGGTACTGGTATTTGTCAAGGCGGGAGCCTTTTGCTCTTCTTAATGTATATCAATGTTCTTCCTAAGGCGACAAAACACGAAGTATAATACACATTAACCTCATTCCCTCGCAGGAACACTACAATCCTTCAGGACTACTTTGCTACGAAGACCTGATAGAGCGTTTATGTTAAACTACCATTGTTAACCACTCCACCACCAAGTTCAACAAAATCTTTGTATTATTTCCTCTATCCTTTTGAAAATAGTGTCAAGGAATGTTACTTAACTTTTTAGCGGGCCTAACAAAATTAACGGCGACTGTCAGGCGCAGAACTGCTCAGAGAACTGATAGTAGAATAAAACTGATGAACGAAATTATTAACGGAATACAGGTAAGTGAAACAACTTGAGAATCTTTGGTAATTAACTAGCGACACGAGAATAAGATAACAAATATTCAAAGCTGAAAATTAACAAGACGTCGTATATGCCTCTATCATTAGTGTTTCCATTGTACGGACCTTGCCTGACAGTCTAGTGGCTATCAGGCAAGTCAAGATTCATTCAAAATTTATTTTTTGTACCACTAAAGTAGTGGTATAGGCTGATATTTAAAGTCGTTGTCATAAAATATATTAAAAGTAAAGATTACTTAGCTATAACAGTAGCGTAATCTTGATTATCGGAGATCGCTTAGTAATAGAAATCAAAGATTTGTCTCGGTTTTGTGTGGTTCATGTATTGACATGAACCACACACAATATACTGAGACAGTCTTGACATCATTTTATCGCTCCTTTATAACAACTAAAGATAGACATATTCTCAGCTGAACAAATTTTCAACAGCTGGATGGAAAAGAAGCTGGGGCAGGACTTGTATACTCGTAGACATTTCTCTTAATTTTTCATAGTAACTTTTTATCAACATTAAACGATGAATCAATATAATTTATTTCCCAGCTTTGAGAAATATACAATTACCTAATATCCAATTCATTTCTTTATTACAATAAGGTGTATGCGTAAATCTCATTATCTAAATTTTTTGTGTAAAATGTCGACCCAGGAATTCATCATGTGCATACAAAATTAGGCTTTTCTTACTCATAAGTACAGGTTTTTTATACCACTAGTGTGGCAAACAGGCATACGATCTGCCAGACGGTAAACAGTTACTGTAGCATATGAGCACTTGCAGTACATTTCACAACTTAAGAGTATTGGGAAGGAATTTTCTCTGGAGCTATATAGCAGGTACGCAACCCTTGTGGTGCCAGTGTGTAAAATTTCCTGCCAATGCTGTGAGGCATCATATCTAACTATTTCTCAGAATCTAAGCATTGTATAATCGATTAAAGGCACAAAACAACGAAAAGTCTCTCCTTAAACTTAAGAGCTTAGAACATGTAAGCATAGCATCATTTGATAGTTCCCACAGGTAGTCTGTGAGCCGAACTGGTATCCATAATGCGCCCGTCTAAAGTTGACTACAGTACACTATGTAAGATCAGAATTCTAACTTGTATAGCATAAGTCTTTGGCAGCAGCTTGAATACCATCAGGTTTCTTCGACACGAGCTTGGCATTCTTCTCTAGATGACTTGGGAAATTAACTTCCCCGGAGTATAAAATATGTTAAAAACAAATAAATGAGATATTATCAAAGTTGGCAACTATAGCTAACCTAACATAAACTAACCCCTTAAAGGAGTTGCCGCGGAAAACTTTTAAATCTCGTTCGTACAATTTACTTTGAGAACACTGTGTATATTCTATATACATTGCGAATTAAAATATAAAATATTATGTTACGTAAATAGTCTCTTCTGTTGCTACATTATATTATGATTAAAAAGCTTTGTATAAACCCTAACATATTAACAATCGGATTTCTTACATTCTTGACATGAAAGGATTATCGGTTATTATTTATGTCAAACTAAGTGCAAATTGGATTCAAATTTAATGTTTTGCATGCTAATTACTGGTTAGTATCGTTGTCGAATCACTAGAAACCAAAGAAGTCATAAATTTGTCAAACGGAACTACGTACTAACAAAATACATAAAAAAAATATTTAGTTTCAAGACTGTAATCGAAACATGAACACTAAGTCGCTTGTCATCTTAATGGATGTCGTTTTAAAAATCTCTCTAAGCAGTTTTGATCGTTGTTAATATGTTTTATTGTTATTTTGTAGGTTATAAAAATGTACGCATGGGAGAAACCATTCCAACTGGTAGTGAAAGCAGCAAGAGCGTATGAGATGAGATCTCTCAGGACTTCTTTGTTCATTCGAAGCGTGTTCATGGGCTTCATGCTCTTTACTGATAAGACTATAATGTTATTCACTATTTTGATCCTTGTTTTTACGGGAGACATGGTGTCTGCTACTACGGTAAGTGATTGATACTTTCTACGAATTTATTACTTAGATTATTAAAAAGCTAGTGAGACATTTTATCAATGTCACTAGCGAACAACGAGCTAGTAGCTTTCTCGCTGAATGTATTTGCAATGCGATTCAATACAAAAATGCTGCAAGTATCATTGGTATAATGCCGCGGGGGGCACAGACTTTTTCGATTTTTTTTATGTATAGACTTATTTAACTATCGATGTGATTTAGTTTTAATTTAATTGTTTATTTATTTATTTCAGTTTATTTTTATTACTTTTAACGTTATATATATAGGAAATGAAATTTAAAGGATTGTTACATCAATTGTTTTCATTATCGTCAGTTACTTTAAGTACATATCTAGTTGAATTTACTGGACGGGGCATTAAAATCAAGTTTATCACTTTCGGTATGCTCCGCTGGAATATTTTATTTATTTTTACTTGACAATGCCCTTTTACAGTGACAGTGAGAGTTATTTTATTTTTTAAATAATTCACTGGACAGATTATTAAATAAATTATCTTCACCTTTGGGAGTTCATTAGCATAGTTATAGTTGAACAAGTCGTTCGAATTTACCTCTGTTAGAATGATTTTGTCATGTTTCGCTGGATTATTTTACTCGTAATTATTCCTACTTAACAATGCTCATTTTCAATCCATGGATCTAGTGATGTCTTTCACTTTATCGAACCTGAATCTTAGGCTGGTTCGAAGGATGAAAATCATATAGCTAACGACGGAGTTCAAGTATTTTAAAACAAAGGAGTAGAATTTGTCTCGTGAAAAATTATCAAAAAATTCTGAGTTATCGACATTATTCAAAGCAAGTTAGGACACATTCCAGAAAGTCTTTTTTTATACTACGTCGAGGGGTATACAAGCATACGGCACACCTGATGTAAAGCGGGTACCGTAGCCTATTAACACTTGCGATATATTAAGTATCAATATATCGCAAGTGTTAATGCCTCCTCTGCTGCTTACACAGCAACTCCTTGGGAGCTTACTGGTGACCTCACTCACACGTAGGAACACAACAACCCTCTCTGGAGTTGTTCTTTGGCTACGGTTTTCTGTGAGGTGGAGGTACTTTCCCAGACGGGCTGCTTTGATGCGCCCTACCTCTCTTAAAATCCTATAGTTACAAGAACTCGGGTAACAGGAAAGTCATAGTTTGGAGTCTTATGTGGACTAATCGTAGAGAGTTTCCTTAGAGAATCAGCTAGTGAATTCTCTAGATGTGAGAACAGTGTGCAAAAAGCGGAGTTTTACTTAACATGGAAATATTAAAATTTATTTATATATATTACACAAATATTTTATTATATAATTATTGTCATGTGGTGCTATAAATCGATAACTCTCCTGCTTTACAGATATATCCAATACAGCAATTTTTTGGCGTAATCCAATTTAATTTGACTATGATTTTGCCCATGGCCATAGCTAGTTTGTCAGAAATGATGGTATCATTGGAAAGAATTCAAGGTTTCCTTGGATTGGGTAAATATTACACATTTCAATCTTCAGTCCTTATATTCTCCTTACCATGTGTATTACTTATTTTATTGTTCATTTTTAGATGAAAGAAAAGATATCGCATTGACTAAGATGAATGGTACACCTAGTACATTGAAGTTTAAGACGAAAGACAATGACGTACCTCGTTTTATTTCCGCTGGCAAAATTTCTCCTCTTGACATTGTAGAAAATACTGTTGGTAAGCTGTTGTGTGAATTTTAATAACCAGTTGTGTTTACGTGCTAAATTGTAGCTACTTAATTCTAATTAAGTAGGTAGAAGCCTTTATATTAAAGTATGTAAGTGTTTACATTCAATTAATATTTTAAAGTGTTTGACTGTACTAACGAAAATATTTGCAATTTTTTTTTCATGTATCAAATGTTACAGAAACGCCTTCCACGAAATCGCAAGGCAGCGAATTTATTGTCGAAATAAAAGGGGTTACAGCTACATGGAATAAAGAAAATGATCAAAGAAGTTCTACGCTTAAAAATTTATCACTACGTGTGCGAAAAGGAAAACTTACCGCCATCATTGGCCCGGTTGGCTCTGGAAAGGTAAAAACTTTGTGCTAATTCAATAATTCATTTGAAAATTTGTGTTACACATATCAAGGTTATTGATTATTTAAATTTCTTTAGAGCTCGATACTTCAACTACTACTGAAAGAACTGCCAATGCTTAGCGGCACACTTTCGGTAAATGGAAGTATATCGTACGCAAGTCAAGAAGCCTGGTTATTCCCTGGAACGGTTCGAGACAATATTTTATTTGGTCTACCTTACGATGTTGAAAAATATAAAGAGGTATGTACGCAAACATCTTTTAGGGTTTTCTTCTTTTCTATTCCAAGTAACATTTGCTTCAATGTAGTTCTCTAGTAATATTTTACCTTTTTTGGATCAAATTTATTATACTAACTACATTCCATACTAGTGAAAACTTGAAATTGTCTCTCCAAGATTTGTAAATTTATGTTTAATACGTATAATTGTGTATCAAATGTGAACTATGTTATGAATATGAATACTTTTGAGCTATTTCTTTATTCACAGGTGTGCCAAGTATGCTCATTAAAACCAGATTTCAAGCAATTTCCCTATGGAGACCATTCTTTAGTTGGTGACCGTGGCGTTTCACTGTCAGGAGGCCAAAGAGCTAGAATAAACTTAGCTAGAGCTATTTATAGAAATGTAAGTTATCCTTATATATATTTGTTGTTTAAGGCTTTGGACAAAAATGGAATTTTTAACACATTTAGAAGTGCTTCGCAGGGCAAGACTCGGCTATTATCTAACTCAGTGGTCGGTTAACGACTTTAAAATATTGTCCTTCGCCAATTCATATAAAATATATGATATATGTTATGTTAAAATAACTATTATTAAAAGTACTTTAAAGTAGTGTTAAAAAGGTTAGTAATAATTACTAAATATTTTAAATGATAGTTTTATTGAATTGAGATACTTATCTAAAATAGCGATGAAAATGACAACATTCATGTTGTTAAAAAAAGAAATATAATTTGTATTTCCAACAATACGCCATTAATCATCATGGCCGTATGCTACCGCCATTTGGTTGAACTTAAATCCCTATTCCAGCAGTGAAATAAACATTATGCAGACGATGCCGTGTAAATACGAGTAGGAGACACATCATCTGAACAGCAAACTAGTCGCAATGACTAGAGAGAATTGTATGGAGAAAGGCTTACAACCGAACGCGAAGAAAACAAAGATAATGGTATTCGAAATAACGGTTAATTATTTCGAATGTATCGGATTTCGGATGTAAACAAATAGAGTACCGGTATTGAGATAAGAAAAGGCATACTCCGTTGGTTCGGACATGTAGAAAGAATGCAGGAGGAAAGAATTACGAAACAGATATACAACGCGAAAGTAGAATGATGTAGGTGTCAAGGAAAGCCTAGACTCACCTACCACCACCAAATGGATTGGGTATTATCAGAAGATGATGTCAGGAACCCTAGGAACCGGCGAACATGCATGGAATGAGCAATTAATGTTAAAGAAGCGAGTGAGGTGTATAAGGACCGAGTCATGTCGTGCTCAGTTGCCTCTGCTGATTGATAAGTACCTATGCACTATAGTCCTGATGATAGGGTAACATTATAGAATTAACTCGACATAGTTTTTTAGGGTTCCGTACCCAAAAAGTTAAACGATTACTGAGACTTCGCTGTCCGCTCGTCCGTCTGTCTGTATCAGGCTGTATCTCATGAACCGTGATAGTTAGACAGTTGAAATTTTCACAGATGATGTATTTCTATTGCCGCTATAACAATAAATACTAAAAAATAGAATAAAATAAATATTTAAGGGGGCTCCCATACAATAAACGTGAATTTTTTGCTCGATATTGATATCGGCAACAGGTAGACGCTTGAAATATTCACAGAATATTTAGTTATATATTCAGTTCAAAAATAAATAATTAAATTAAAATAAAACAAATATTTAAGGGGGGCTCCCATACAACAAACGTGATTTTTTGCAGTTTTTATAGATAATGGTACGGAACCCTTAGTGCGCGAGTCCGACTCGCACTTGGCCGGTTTTTTATACAATGAAAGGCATACAAGTATATGGCCCACCTGATGTGAGGCTGTTACTGAAGCCTGTGAACGCTCGTAATACGTTAAGTATCACTCTCACAATGCCTTCTCTGCTGCTAATACATCAATTCCTTAGAAGCTTACTGGTGACCTCACTCACACGCAGGAACACAACAACACTCTAGGGAGATGTTATTTAGCTGCGGTTTTCTGTGAGGTGGAGGTACTTAGACGGACTGCTTTTATTACTTCGTGGTATCCTGTTCTCAAGGTGAATCGTTTTGGTTGGTGAAGTTAGCTTTACATACGGTAATCGCAATTGGCAGGGGAGGATATTTTCCGGACTAGACTGCCGATCTGGCTACCATGAACACGTACTTCAAAACGATGCCCAAATATTTAATTACCTTAAGTTTCGGGAATCTAATGTAATCGGTTAATCTACAATCACAAAAACAAACAAACAAAGTAGTCAACTACGATATATCTGGCGAATGTCTCTCTGCCCAAATCACAGCTGCATAAGGAGAGACGCTCTTAGCACCGCATGTGTCAAATCAAATAGTGACTGCGCGATGAAACCAAGATTCAGCAGTTGGTGACAAGTATTAGCAGCTTTGTGGTAGGATTCGCATGGACAGTGCTTAGTGGCAACTAGGGGTGGACGTAGTATGTAACAAAGGGGCTTAGTGGTGGATCGGAACAGTACACAGTTAGATTAAGGTAAAAAAAGTCCTTTTTATAATGTGGCATGTGTCCAGATCTCATTAAGATCACAACGTAAGAAGTCTAGAGCTAAAATGTACCAAATGTTGCTGTGTTAGAAACACACGTGTAGAACATGGTATGCGAAGGCGATATGTGAATATTATGTGAAGGAGAGATAGAGCTTGTATTGCCCTAAGCTGCCGAACTAGCACCATAAAGAGGCGCAGTCTCCAGACCTCTCACCAGTCAGGACATCAGTCATCATCAATCAGGGACAAGTGCCACTTATTACACAAAAGACCAATGGTATATCTATCACATCAGGAATCGGAAAGCTGTCCAAAACAATGGAGTTAGTGTTGAAACCTAGAAGGTGATGGGGTTTCTTCGCATTAGCATCTTAAAAGAACTGTGTAATCGCATACTCGTCACAAGGAAAACCTCGGAATAATAGGAATTTAGTGTCAAACCAGTTTTCAAAGGCAAGGGAAAGGGATCTTTGTCTCGAAATATCAATATGACTTCAATCCTAGTCCATGACGATATCATGCACCTTGTGTCTGTTCTAAGGATCATCATCTTTTTAAAAGCGGATCTTGGGCTCCGAAGTGAAAAGTAAAGTCACAACCGAGATTAGCACTCAGATGATGATCTAAAGAACCTTATTCTCTACATAGTATAGACTTAAAAAGAATGGTCTGAACCTGTACCGCAGTTTCACAAATAGTTACTATAATTACCTGTACCTAACACCACTATACGAGCTTTGTCTTGCACATGATCGCTTTGTTTTATCGTTTAAATCAATTAACATAAATATAATGTATTATTTTATGATGATTTATATTTTTATATTTCAGGCTGACATATATTTACTGGACGATCCGTTGTCGGCTGTGGATGCAAAAGTTGGGCGCCAATTGTTTGAAACCTGCATTAAAGGATACCTTGCCGATAAAACGTGCATTTTGGTCACACACCAAGTGCATTTTCTTAGGGCAGCTAACCATCTAATTATTCTTAATGAGGTAGTATGATATACAGTATGACTCTTTATAAAAAAATTATCAGTTAGTATGTCCGTCACATTTAGCTTCATAGATTTGACTATTCAGTACTATAGTGACAAAGTATATTTTTTATTATATACTAAATGCTGTCCTCAACTTCGCTTGTATGAATTTTAACTTTTACACAGGAACTCTAAATAAAGAATTAGCTATAGCACTTCGATAAATGTATAATTCGTAATAAAAATATTGGTGTAGTACTTAATTTAATACTGCTTTTCTTGACCAAGATATTTTCTATAATATGTATAGAAAATATCTTGTGAAAAAACTATTCACGTATGTTTATAAATTTTCTACTTCATCAGTTAATATAGTGCAAGTCTTGTTTTTTTCACCGTTGGTCCGTTTTAAACGCAAACCCAAGCCTGATGGTAAACAGTTACGATAGGCTATGGAACTATCATGACCAGATGTAGAACTCTGACTTACTGACCCTGTAAAACCACTGCACATTTTTCTCGAAGAAGTCCTCTTCTATGTTACCAAACACTGTAAAAATCTATTCATGCTTTTTTCCGAACATCCCAACCTAAAACCTCCTAAGAACTTTTCGGCAGAAAATTACTTTAACAAACTGAAAGTTCGCGGAAATAAACCACTCTGGAACCACTTTGTACCGGATATTTCGATTCCAAAATATAAAGATGAATTGCACCTATGGATGGCGAGCAATTCGATTGTAGAAGAACGATGTAGGTATCATATTGAAAGACTTCTCTAAGCGATCGGTAAAATAAACAAAGGAATGCAAAACATCTCCTTTGTGCAAGATTGTTTGTTATTGTTAGACAATTTTCACTGACCGCCTGAAATTAGTTATACGGCCCAATATATGCCAGTGCTTTTTCACAAGGCGCAGGATTATTGTGTTCCTGCGAATATGTGAGGTCACCAGTAAGGTCCTAAGGAGTAGCTGTGTTAGCAGCAGTGGTGGGATCGTGTGAGTGATATTAATGGGTTACAAGCATTCATAGACTACGATGACCGCTTTACCCCCGGTGTCACCGCAGAAATAAAATATTCATACTAAGCATTATTATATGTATCAACATTTTATATAACAATTTATATAACAGTACTTCGCTATAAATTATTCGCTTATCTCTTTTTCATGATGACACTGGTTTAGGTGTAACAACCACTATAATTAAAACCGTTGCCATAATGCATTTTTTTGACAAAATAATATATGGTAAAACATGTATGTTTGCAATGTTTTCAGGGAAGTGTTGAAAATATGGGCTCGTATGATGAACTTGTAAAATCTGGAAAAGAATTCTCTTTACTATTGGCGAGTCTTCAAGAAGGCGCAGACCCTGAAGAAAGCACAGATGAAAAGGTAACTTATTTTTTCAAACATTAACATACACACACAAGCAGTAACACATCCACATACTGCAAACACGCACACAAACAAGCAAAAAAGCACTGAAAAAAGCGCCGAAGCACACTCGCATCTACGAATACGCGTTCACGAAGAGAGAGAGAGAGAGAGAGAGACGCTCACGCACACCTATTATGTTTAAAGTGATATAATATTAAAAAGTAAAGATATTAACAATATGTGCATGTATATTTTTCGGGAAAATTATTTTAATTACAATAATTTACCCTGGAATGAGGAATAAAAAATATGTGTAATTACTTGTATATTTATTAATAGAATGTTAATTATTTTCACAACAGGGTAAAAAGAGACCATCGATGCAACGAGGAATATCAGTCAAAAGTGACACATCTCCAGAAGAAGAGAGGAAGCAAACTCAGGATGCAGAAGAAAGGGCCAAAGGAAATTTGAAATGGAGCGTTGTAGTCAGTTATATCAAATCCGTCCAATCTTGGTTCTTTGTAACATTAGCATTTCTTATTTTGATCATAGCACAAGCGAGTGCTACAACAGCTGATTACTGGCTCAGCTTCTGGTGAGAACTATAAAATACATATTATTGTAACGTTTACTTACCTATCTATCTACCTATATACTCATGTCAGGTCCCTCGTGGGGTAAGCAAAGAGAACCAAATGCGCGTTTCCTACACACCTCGCTTGTTTCTTTAATATTCATTCTCCTCTTTTATGCATTATTTATTATTATATTCCTAGGGCTCCTCACATGACTCTCACACATTCTAAAAAAAAATCGGCCAAGTGCGAGTCGGACTCGCGCACGAAGGGTTCCGTACCATTATCTATAAAAAACGGCAAAAAATCACGTTTGTTGTATGAGAGCCCCCTTAAATATTTATTTTATTCTATTTTTTAGTATTTGTTGTTATAGCGGCAACAGAAATACATCATCTGTGAAAATTTCAACTGTCTAACTATCACAGTTCATGAGATACAGCCTGGTGACAGACAGACGGACGGACGGACGGACAGCGGAGCCTCAGTAATAGGGTTCCGTTTTACCCTTTGGGTACGGAACTCTAAAAAACACGACCAATTTGGTCGTAGTGATTGAGACTTGCTTCCTTTCTTAGCTCCTACAGCTTTCCATTTACGCAATGAAAATAAGTTTCACTATTATTTCATCTTGCAGTCTTTCTTCATACCCGAAACAATGGATGCTCCGTTGGTTCGGGTATAAAGAAAGACATGCATTTTCTTATCTTAACCCGGTACTATCTTTCAGACCAAGTCTCTTTTCCACATCATTCCACATACGATAGACGTTTGCGCAATACTAGCATGTCAACGGGGTTCAGTCTAGTTTCATACGCTTTCTGTTTCACCCAGCTTTCACTTCCATACATTAGTGTATTAACTGAATGTTTTTTTTAGAAAATTATGTTAATATATTTATTGACATATTTCTTAATTCATTTCAGGACAAATGCAGTGGATCAATATATCAATACATTACCTGAAGGTGAAGAACCTGGTAAGTATGTCTTACTATTACAATAACTCTGATACACACAGCAGCAATGGAAAATGTATTATGATTCTACTCATCAATATTTATAAGCAACTTTTACTATATGACCGATTTTAAAACACAATAGTACATTTTGACACAATGCAGAAAGCTACAGTTAGGGGTATTTAAATATCTTTGATCTACGACTAATAAAATAGATACTACTCGTAACTAACATAAGTATGCTACCAGTTCCGATAAAAGTGGAAAAAAGAGTGTTTCATGTAACCGAGACAAAATTGAAAAAAGTGATTGAGTTTGTTAACTATATATAAAAATGTCATCAACATTGTCCAAAGAAATTTAATCAAGATGCTTATGTTGAATACAATCATATTTCACAAGCTTTCTAGCTACGATAAGTAACAATTTATGGTCAACATGTATTTTAATAAAACATTGTGTTATATAGTGGTGATTATGCAGTCTTGAAATTACAATTGAGAGATTATTTAGAACCTTGAGACATTCAAGGAAATAAACATAGAAGAATTTGTAGTTGAAAAAAACGTGTTCCCTTTTTTGGTTGTCATGAGCATCTAAACAAGAGTATTGGAATTTTGTATATAAATAAAATAAATATAATGCTTGTTGTTTTAATATAATTCATGCTTTTCAGATACGAACGTGAATACTGAAGTCGGCAATTTTACTACTCTGATTTATCTTGTTGTTTATGGCAGTCTCGTTTTATCACTTATAATTTTGGCGCAATTGCGAATTATTGCATTCGTTAATATGACCATGCGGGCTTCACAAAATCTGCATAAAGCTGTATTTGCAAAGTTGATAACTGCTCTAATGAGGTTCTTCGATACCAACCCAGCTGGTAAGTAACATTATATGTATATTGCAAAGTAAAAAACCTGTTCAAATACTGTAAAAGTAAACATATATGAAGTCTGCAATAACACTAGGATACATTTATATCCCGATTTATTAAAAAAACCAATCACAGAAGTATCGTGCACAAAGTTGTCCACTATTGAAGACGTGAAACATAATATCATTACAATTATTATGAACCTATATTTACACCAACGGAAAAGGAAACCTGCAACAGTTAGTAGTTCCAATAAGATTTAATAAGATAATAATTCATTTTTGTATATAACCCAGATTAAGCATCCTAATTTCGTTCATTGCCTGATACCTGGTTCTTATTATTTTTTTATTATATATTACATGACTCTATAATTTGTGAGATCTAAGATTTATTAATAGCTTTTCCATACCTGTTTCGAGTGTGGATATGATGACTGAAAGTGCAAAATTATTTTAAATCTTTTACAAACTTACATTATCATAACTACTAGTGTAAGTATTCAAATTACCTTTGTGTGTTTTAATTTTTAGGTCGCGTGCTAAATCGATTTTCGAAAGATTTGGGAGCAGTTGATGAACTGTTGCCTAGAAGTTTATTGGAAACTTTACAAATGTATCTAGCTATGACAAGCATTCTGGTCCTAAATGCATTAGCGTTGCCATGGACTTTAATTCCTACGGCTGTACTGGTTGTTATATTTTTTTTCCTACTAAAATGGTATTTGAACGCTGCACAAGCCGTGAAACGATTGGAAGGAACAAGTAAGTACACTTTCCTAAATTCTTTTCGGTGATTAAAAAATATCTCTGTACTGATTTCGAGTATAAAGTTACTAAGATAACTTGTATATGAGTGTTACTGAAACTTTAGTGCTACTCATTTTTTTTTTTTTTATACCACTAAGGTTGCAATCAAGCATACGGCCTGCCTGATGTTAAACAGTCACCGTAGCCTATGGACATGTGCAACATTAGGGGCGTCACTCATGCGTTGCCGACCCTCTAAAACCTCTTCACGCATTTCTTGAAGAACTCCATGCTGTAGTCCCTTGGAAAGATCTCGGCTGGGAGCTCATTCCACAGCTTGAGAGTTCTCGGAAGAAAACTTCTCTGTAACCGCACAGTACGCGACCATTGCGGTTCAAGCGTGTGAGGGTGAACTCCTATATATCCGTATAACACCTGGTGCTTCACCTACGAGATGTTAAATAAACATACGAAGACATTAAATAAATCGCATAAACATTTAAAAGAACATTTTTAAGCGTTGGATTTCTCATGAACAAAAACTAGTCCGTGTCGATTGGTACACAAAAGTGTTGTTGAAGTCGGTCACTCCAATGCTGGTTACGACACACAGATGAAACGTGGGTTTATTCAAATCAGAGATTTGATGAGAGGTTTGACTTTTTGAAATAGGTCATGATGGTTTTCACTTAGCACGTGAAAAACGTGCCTTCCGATCAGTGATCCTCGTGTATTGAAAAGTAGTTCGAATTTAATATGTTCGACATATGAAGGAGAGTATTATCAAACCTTACGTTACGTTATTCAGCTCTAGGTTCTAGCTTGTTTTATTTAAAAGTTATCCAAAACTTTCAGAGCGCCCTATATAGGTACGAGTATATTAAAATATTCGTATAAACGTATACAAGAGTTAAGATATTGGCAAAAACAACACTAAAAGGGTTAAAGAGGCTAACTTTTTAACCAACATCTTCAGAGCTTAAGCCATGTTCGCTTGCACGTGGTGTGTCCTGCGAATTAGTAATCCCTCTCTGGGAACAGCTGGCACTTCACCTGCCTAGCGGGAATTTTTAATATATGTATACTCCAGATGAAATGTTACCTGTAACCTGGCTCAGTATCAATGTATAGTGAAGGTCCACACCCAGTAGCAACCGATAATGATTGCATTGCTGAAGCAATAAATTCCTTACTTTTTGTTTACAGCAAAGAGTCCTGTCTTTGGTATGATAAATTCAACTATGTCGGGATTAGCAACTATCCGAAGCTCGGAGTCTCAAACCAGGCTACTCAGACAGTTTGATGATGCTCAGGTATTATATGACTAAAAATAATGTATAGTATTTGTCTGAATATGTCAACAAATTTTGATTTATCTATTCTTCTTACAGGATATTCATTCTAGTGCCTTTTATACATTCTTAGGAGGATCTACTGCTTTTGGATTATACTTGGACACGTTATGTTTAGTTTATTTGGCTATAGTTTTTTGTATTTTTCTGCTGATCGATTTTGGTAAGCATATTGATTTTGTAGATTGCGTATTGTTGTTTATTTTATTAAATAGAAAGTATATAAAACTGTTTTTTATAAGGAATATCAATAATTATAAATTTTATTGCCAAACACATAAAGCGAGGTATGAATTTTAAAATTAAGCGTTTTATATGCTATAATATGTAACGAACATACTAAGTTATTTTGGCTTACACCGGAAGAGTGTGTAATATCCTACTCATAACTTATACCTTTTATTATATTATATAAAATTGTCAGTATTTAAATTAGATTGTAATTGTTTATGATATACAAATTAGCCAAAATATGTCAGTATTATGTTGAATGGTTATACTTCCCTCCAGTGGCCTGCTGTTGGGATCTTTGATTTATTTTAACTCCTCAACCATCAACAAATTTTACTCAAAATGTTTAATCTCCACGCACTCAAAGTGTCACACTTTGTGAAGTGGAATCTGTACAAGTGCAAGTGTTGCCATGTCTTCAAAATTCCACCAAGATATATACAATCAACAGTATCAACATACAAAATATTTAAAGTTTTACAAATTGCTAAAATCCAAGTTATCCAACTATAAAGACCACTATGTTGCCCACAATAATATGATAACTTGATCTACTGTAATGACATAGCAAACTAAAACTTATTAGCGGTAAAATTTCAATTAAATTGTTTTGTACCGGTCACTTCCAGTTTCATAAAAGCTTAAAGAGAAACAACATGTTTTTATATCGAAAACAATGATAGAGTAATTTTAAATACTGACATTAATGTTATAAATAGACCGCGCGAAAGATATTAGAAAAGGTCTAAATACAAAGGAAGTTTGTCCGTGATGGAAAGTACATTGTTGTGAGTCAGTTATTTCAACATATCGTATTTACTAGCGTGATAAAAAATGCTTGGTACTCTTAAATATTAAAAATATATTAAATATTAAATCCCGTTCCTTCGTTTTTGACAGATAATTTAATCCCTGTTGGAAGCGTGGGACTTGCTGTCAGTCAATCTATGATGTTGACAATGATGTTACAAATGGCCGCCAGATTCACAGCCGACTTTCTCGCTCAAATGACCTCAGCCGAGAGAGTTCTCGAATACACGAATCTACCGCAAGAGACCAATATGGAAGACGGACGTAAGGATGACTGTTGATTAACAAATCGGAGACTATACTTTCGAAACTAATTTTATTTTTATTCCTAAATCGGATTTGGTTTTATATTACCGGTTTAATTTTCGACCTTACGGTTAATTATACTGTAAGCTACTACTAACCTAAATCGAAGACCGATTTTCTAAATCAAAAAGTCTTTATTAGAAATCGAGCAGCTCTCCGGCTATTCTACACTATTTATAATATTTGAATCTTAGTTAATATTATACAAATTAGGTATGTAGGTAATACAAACTTCATATATACCTTAAAAATAACTATAACTATATTAAAAATGGAAAGTAAATTAAAACTAAACATTAAGGTTTCGCCATCACACCGAAGATGTTGACGACCGCAGCATTACCATGCTGTGGAGCAATGCACAATTGTACAAGAAAGCGGACAGACTAATTCTATATTTATTACTTCAAAGTAACTCGACATTAGTTATTTGCGACAAAAAATTTTTGCAAATAATCTATGCAATTACTCGACATATATCTTGCATGTTCCATTAGGGAATTGCATTTGCAGCGTTAGATTATTTTAATCATAATCACTTATATGTAAATGTTTTTGTATAGCTTCTGAACCACCAAAAGACTGGCCACCAAAGGGACAAGTAGTTTTCGAAAATGTTTTTATGAAGTATGGACCCGACGATCCCCCGGTATTGAAAAACCTTAACTTTGAAATCAAAAGTGGCTGGAAGGTAAACTCTATTTTAATTTATTAAGCATGTCATTTTTTTTCTATGTCAGTCACACACACACACACAATATGCACAAGGGTTTACGATCGTATACTGAACGTGTCTCACTGCCGTGAAAGGCAAAATATTTATCTTTTTTTTTGTAGGAGAATATTTTTATTAGAATAAAAATACTCTTATGAAAATATTTTAAGAGAATATTTTATTTTGTACATTTTATGTTGTAGATACACAGTTGGTACCTATCTAAATATTTCTAGGCAAATATGGTCTTACTATCGTTTCATCACTTGTTGCCATTTCTACTAAAATAAACAGGCTAAAAATAACAACAATTGATGAGCCGATAGTAAGACCATATTTGTATAAAATATCAAGTTGTAAAAATATACAAGTGCATAGTACCCGCATCAGTAGGGTCACGACTGGCACGCTTCTGAAACATGACCCAAGACGAATAAATATGCCTATGGAAAAGTACATTTTTTTAGTTTTACAGTTAATTTTACTTTGGAGGCAAAGGGTTCCAGCAAAAGTTGATTAATCAAAACTTTCACCTGCTTACAATTTTCAGGTGGTTAATAAAAAAAATACTTACCACGTTTATCATCATCCGAGCGTCGCTTTCGCTTCGGAGCCCAGGCTCCGCTAAAAATTTACAACATTATTATATTATATTTATGGTCAACTTAGAATGAGTAACTAACCAATGATAAAACTATATTTGTATGAAATGGCAAATTTGCACCGAAGCATACGCTTCTAGAAGCATTCCAATTAATATTTTGCACTTTGCGTACACTTATTGTAATTTCATATTAACAAATGAAATCGTATGAACAGATGCTTGAGCACATAGCAGATACATTGTTTAATACAATATTTATTTTCCAGGTGGGTGTGGTCGGCCGGACCGGAGCAGGCAAATCTTCGCTGATTTCAGCGTTGTTCCGATTGAACGATCTTGACGGCAGCATCAAAATCGACGGAATCAACACTTCCAACATTGCTAAAAATGTAAACAATGTTACAATTAGAACAAACGCCTTTATTCTAATTAATTACCTATATAAGCTGCTTTCAACGGCTTAAACACGTATAAACAAACATATTTTGACATCATTCGAAAGTATAGAAATTTATTAAATTAATATTATGAAACGTAATAATCATAGAAATTTATTTCCGACAGGTATTACGATCGAAGATATCCATAATACCACAAGAGCCAGTTTTGTTCTCTGCAACTCTTCGCTATAACTTGGATCCGTTCAATACCTACAACGATGACGACATTTGGAGAGCTCTAGAACAGGTAAAATATTAGATATCGAATATATTATTCCATTATGACGATATCAATGTGACGGGCTCGGTGGCGCAGTGGTGAAACGCGCTGTTACGCTACTTTGACACCAACGCTCGTGGGTTCGATTCCCACACAATACAAATATTTGTGTGCATGAACATGTCTGTTTGTCTTGGTCTGGGTATTTTCTATGTATAATAAGTATGTATTTACAAAAAAAAAATGTATTTACGTATGTATATTAGTTGTCTAGTACCCATATCACAAGCTTCGCTTACTTTGGGGCTCGATGGCGCTATGCAATTTGTCCGACAATATTTATTATTGTAAGGATATACTCGTATATACATATGTAGACACAATGATTAAAAAAGTATGATTGTATAAAGGCAAGATCACGCATGAATTGCGCCAACTTTAGAGCCACCAGTCTGATCAGCTTAACAACAAAAGCGTATAAAAAACGTTAAGAGGACAATAGTTGACAATAAAAGTGAAATAAGAGTAAAAAAAAAAAGGTTGAGAGGGCAATAGTTGACAGTAAGAGTGAAATCCTATGCGAATAATTTAAATGACCTCCATTTACATTCTCAACATACTGGATTTTGAAATAAACGACAATACACGGATCATGTTTTCTTACTCCGCAATTTCGAGGAGCATTACGGCTATGTGTCAGGTATTCTGTAGTTTTGTGGATCATGTAAGAAAGCATTTGCCAGGGTCGTGTGAAAGGATCTCCAGGATAATGTATACTGATATGGGTTTACCGGTGCTGTGCTCCATGCTGTGACGTCCATTTATGAGGAACGGCAGTGTTTGGCCTACACTGATATTTCGTATCAATGTCGGTGTCAGATAGGGATGCGTGTTGTCATTTAAAGACAGGAAAGATAATGATTACAAATATAAAAAATATTAGTACTGACGATGATTGTAGAAACAAATAAAAGATAAAAATTATTTATTCGCCATTAGACCCTCACGGGCAAGACACGTCTTACATTCTCAATATTGTATCTTTTTAATTTTTCAAAGTTTTGATTTCTCTTTTTTAATATACCACCATTTCAAAAATGACCTTTGCGAAGAAGAAATGCCAAAGAAACTTGCGAATATAGGTCTCTTTTCAAATCGTCAATTACTATTACAATAAATTTATGACATGTATAATAATGACAAGTAGTTAGTTAAAGAGATATTTAATACATGTGTCGAATCGTATCCAGACATCTCCGTCTTAGCAAGCCAATGTAAGCAACATATTCCTGCTTCTAAGTTTTACACTACATTTTGAAAACGACTTAAAATTTTTACGAACATGTATTATGTTCCCACAAATGTACTGAGCTACCCGTAAGGATACTTATTTCATTGAATAGTTCTCTTAGTGATACCTTGGAACCCATGTTATAAATAGAGCTCTCTTTTGTAATATAAAAATAGTTTCACAGAACCAATTTAGAATACCAGATAGAACAATATTTTCGTGATCAATATTTTCGTGTCGATGTGCAATGTTAAAAATTAAAGAAGTATCATCGGCCAACAGAAGTATATCCCTCATTTTCTGCATCACGTAGGGCAGATCTTGACTACCATATGAATAGGACTATATATTTTAGATGTGCTTTTAGCAGATATGGAATGTCCACCGCAGCAAACAGAATAAATCGAGCGATGAAAAAGCTTCTAGGCAGGCGAAACTGCTGCTAGAAGTGGAAGAAAGGGAGACTCTGTGTCTACTCGCAAGGAACCAGACTTGTAGATATTCATAAATAAAATATTAAGAATGTCGTCTTTCAAATTCGATTGTTTAGGTATCGACGAATAATTTGTGGTCGTTTGTACGTGGTTCTATAAATAATAAATTATAATAAATATTGTCGGACAAATTACACAGCGCCATCTAGCCCCAAAGTAAGCGAAGCTTGTGTTATGGGTACTAGACAACTGATAAACATACGTAATAACATTTTTTTTTTGTAAATACATACTTATTATACATAGAAAATACCCAGACCAAGACAAACAGACATGTTCATGCACACAAATATTTGTATCGTGTGGGAATCGAACCCACGAGCGTTGGTGTCAAAGCCACTGCGCCACCGAGCTCGATCTATGGTTTTGTCCCCCACCAATTAGACCACGAATGAGACCTAGTCATTTCTCTACTTTACACTATACTCATTATAAAGGAAAGATTTATTTTTAATACAGGTAAATGAAGCTGTCATTTTTATTTTTTATTTATCTAGCTTTGAATTTACATTCTAGGTGGAACTCAAGGATGCAGTGCCAGCTCTCGATTTTAAAGTGTCTGAGGGTGGTAGCAACTTCTCTGTCGGTCAGCGTCAGTTGATATGTTTGGCGCGAGCTGTTCTACGCTCGAATAAAATTCTTGTAATGGACGAAGCTACTGCCAACGTTGACCCTCAGTGAGTATTTAAAATATCTACATTAAATGTTCACCAGATGGAGACTTTGTACAAAAGTCGTCTCCATGGGTATCTCTGTCTCACCTATTTCTACCACCAAGCAGCTATATTTATATAACTGTATTCCGGTTTAAAGGGTGAGATATGGCAGAGAAATTACTGGGTTCTGTGACAAAACATCCTTAGGTTACAAGATTGGCAGCGCGCGAGTAACATCCCCGTGGTGTCGCGAGCGTCAATAGGCTGTGGTGACCACTTACCATGTGTACGAGTAAAATGTAGTTTTTATTTCATAAAGCTAACTTTTAGCTAACGTATTTTAAAAGACATTGAAATTTTTGATAAAGACCCGTTTTTTACGGCCCAGGTAGGTTAGTACAAAATAACGTCAAAATGTACAATTATTATACAGGCTCCCTTAATTTTTTAAATTTATGAAATTTTTACTATTTATAATTATAACAGCCATAGTTATATACACTATGTAAAAGTTTCAAGCTTTATGTTTCAAAAGACACAGCCCTGTGATTGACGGACGTATAGCCACGTATAGGAACGATACCAAAGACTTAAAAGGCCGCGAATTAATTAAGTAATATTTTTTGGTAATTGTACATGTGACATATATATGTTTAATAGATTATAGATAGCCTTGTAATTCTAGTGCTGTCTAATGACCCACTAAAAATATAGTATGTTCTCACTTTACCTAGATTGTCTCAACAGCATCAACTCTATACGATATTTGTTAATAATGTTTTGTATATTATAGAACGGATGCATTAATCCAGCAAACGATCCGGCGGGAGTTCGCTGCGTGCACTGTGATTACAATTGCGCATCGGCTCAACACGATCATGGACTCTGACCGCGTGTTAGTAATGGACAAGGGACTGGCGGTGGAGTATGACTACCCATACATACTGCTTTCCAACCCGGAGAGCGCATTCACTCACATGGTTCGCGAGGTCGGCGATAGCATGAGCAAAGTATTATTCGAAATTGCTAAACTAAAATACTTCAAAGACAGTCCATCAGTAAAGTAATAGCCCAATCACCATCTACATTCAATAAAGATACATAATTACCACTCAGTATCCTTACCACTTCTACTACTACACTCGGCCTAATACAAAGGTGTTGAATATTTAATACAGTTATAAGGAGTAAATGTGTATAACCGTGCAATAGAATTCGAGAAACAGATTCAAAATATTGTTTGTATCATCACGAAACTGGAATTGAGTGTAGTTTGAAAGCATTATAATACAATAATATGGTACCACCGAGGAGTCTGATGAGAGAGAGTCATGGAAACTATCAAGTGATTAACTGTAAGTTCAATTTCATCTAGTTTGAAATTCACTTGTAGTAGGGAACTATAGCAATAACATCATATTTTTGTAGACTGTAAAAAACTCTTAGTTAATTTATGAAACTGTAGCCCTAATTGATGTAAATATTAAGATAAGAAATAAATTAATGACATAAGATGTTTTATTTATTTTAGTTTTGTAAAAAGCTTTTCCCGTTACTAGCATTTTACATGTGTGGTTTAAAATTCAATACAAGACACCAAAACAAAAGAATTATTTTTATTTATTTCGCCATTTTGGGAGACAGTTATAAGTAGTAAAATTAAATTTAACATTTAATACAATATGTATGATTAATGATTATCTAATGGCTTTTGTATGGCGAACCGCAACGTTATTTTTCTATTTTGATTGGTACCCCAAGGTAAATGTTGAGTGCGGATCAGAAGATGATACCGCTGGTAAGCTGGTTATATGTTGTCCTATTTTATTGACGATCTCATCCCGTAAACTAAATATTAAACAGCAAATCGTACGTTAATTACGCCTGCCTAAAGAATGAGGTTATGATAGCTGCATATTGATATGGTTGATTACTATAAATTATATATAGGTATAGTACGTATGGGTTGGAAGAAAACACGCGCGTCCAAGAAATTATATATTACAATGCACTTTATTGAACCAAAAGAAAAATGCATAAGAAAACAACAATAAGAAAGGTTAGTACAACGGCGGTCTTAGCGCGATGCTGATCTCTGTCAGGTAACCTCAGTGTAGAGGAGAAGTAAAGAAACAAGCATAACTTAAAGGAAATAAAGTAATTATATAAATAGGGATAAATAAATATACAAACATACACAACTACATATGTTATATATAACCAAGTATACATATACATACAATTTATCAAATTGATGCATACATTGAATAAAATATATACACAATAAATGAGACCGAGGGGGATAACAATAAAATGATGGTGATTATGTAACGTTAAGGGAAAGATAATGAAGTTTGAAAAGATGTTAGAAGGATTCCGGATATCGAAAGGCAAAGAAAGCATTCTACAGGCGCACTGCTTCAACCGAGAATGAATTAGTGTAGAAATCAGTGGAGTGGTATGGTGTTATAAGGCGGAGTAAAAGCGCGTTACGCAGGGTACGATCTTGCGAAACGCTATGAAAGCTAAAACGTTCCTTTAAATAGGCCGGGGTGGCAGGATCAAAGAGGATAGAGTAAAGAAGGCAAGTCTTATAGGGAGCCACTTGAACTGAAAACAAAACTCAAAAACATGGTCATATTTATGAAGTCCAAATATAAACTGTATGCGAAAGTTTTAGACGCTCAAGCTTATTAAATTGCTCTTCGGTGATATCTAAAATTATAAAATAAAATTATAGTCTCCGCCAATCTGCAGCTTGTTGTTCAAGTTTTTTGCAGGAACAAATATTTCTGATACAAAACCGCCGAAATGTTGTCTCAGAATATCTATAAGTTATCAACGTATAGTCTTTTTTTCAAAATCCGTTTGATAGATTTTGAGAGATCAGTGCACAATGAACACATAGGAGCCTGCTGCTGCTCCTAAGGAGTTGCTGTGTTAGTAGCAAAGGTGGCATCGCGTGAGTGATACTTAGTTTATAGGCTACGGTAACCACTTTGTATACATAGGGAGGTAGGCCGTATGCATGTATGCTTCCCGACGTTGAATAAAAAAAAAACAATAAAAAAAGTTAAATAAAATTAAAGACTCAAAGTTGTTTTGATTTGTTTTTATTTTACGTGCTTATTTTTCATAACTCCTGTAGAAATTCTCCATCGTCAAGAGTGTAACTTTGAATTATAACATAATACAAAAAAGGAGTGAATAGCAGATTCAAAACTGTGCTTTGGATGCCATGTCAAGTCAAATTACATGGTTATTTCTCGGGCTGGCCATGCAAAGAAACTTCATCCTGCAGGGGGAAAATATTGCAAGTGTTGCAGAGCATCAACAGTCGCAAGTACGATTGAGAACGATTTTCTTATTGAAATAGGACAAAGTAGTTATAGATACTATAAAAAAATATATTTAAGTATATATATAATGATTATGCTGACTAAGCTCATAGCATCCAAAGTGTCAAAGACACACAATCGTCATGGTGTGCCTAATTATCAATAACAAATATTCAGAAAATGTTTCATCACATTTAGCAAGTTAGATTTAATAATGATATAACAATAGGTAATAAAACAATACTTATGAACTATAAGTCAATTACACATGCGCACGTAAGAATAATACTGTCTTAATTTGTAAATTTCGTAAATATCACAAGAAAGTAACCAGCAATAAATTACAATCACAGTGTCATGGTATCATTAAATAGAATAGTATAATAATATCCGAAGTAAATATTAAGTACCTGTATTATCTTTCAGGGAACTTATTAGTTTATCATTATGCTCACAGTCTTTTAGGAATGATTCGTGAAAACACTATAGTGGATACTTTATTTTTATTGGTGAATATTACAGTGCAAAATAAAGTATTTTATTGTAAACTAGTACTGTTGGCATAATTGCTAACTGTAATTACATCTATCATCTGGCATATCATCATTCTCTTTCATGTTGCTGTTGAAATAACTTTCTTTGGCGACTTCGAAGAGTGTCTCGCTGTTCTTGGCACCAGTTTCCCTTACCATGGATGAGAACATACTGTTTTGATCTGATAGCAGTATATACGGATGCTCGAATTCCGCCACTTGACCACTACTCATCACCAACACGCGGTCCGAATCCATAATAGTGTTAAGACGGTGGGCGATAGTCAGAACTGTACACGAAGCGAATTGTTGACGAATCGTCTGCTGAATGAAGCTATCGGTCCTGCGAACATGTATTTATATATTTATTTCCAAATATTCCAGTGGCTTTGCAGGTTATCTACGAGCTATTAAGTATTTAGAATTATATATTATGCTAGACGACCCGACAGACGTTCTGCCGGGACCCAATTGCAACGCTACCCTACGGGTTTAATAGTGAATCTAAACCATCCAGGGACCTACCCAAACACGCAAAAATCATTAAAATATCCAGCCGTTTAGGAGGAGTTTAATTATTATAATTTTTTTTCATCTTAGTTGGCAGTTACTCTGGTACTATATAGTACACCTATAAACCTGTATATTATTAGTAATACTACTGGTAGTATAGATTCTTTCTCTCTTTTGCTAGTCTCAGATTCCTCTTATCTTAACGGCCAGCTCCGGAGTTTATACGTGAAAATGTAACAAACCGGCAGAGTTATTTTTGTATTTACATTTTTTTTTTTTTGCGACGTCGGTAGGCATACCATCTTAAGGCCCACCTGATGTAAAGCGGTTATCGTAGCCTATGAACGCTTAAATAATAAATAATATGATAAAAGCCTTTTATTTCTTGCAAAACAAAATAATACTTAAAAAATACTAATCTTAATCCTATTGCATTGCAAGAACCCCTCCACAGGTGAAGGCCTCCTCCAAGGAACCCCAGCTTTCTCTTTCCTGGGCTATCTGAATCCAGTTAGGATCAGCCGTTTTTGTAATGTCGTCCGCCCATCTTGTTAGCGGTCTACCTTTATGTCTTTTACCACTTGGGCCTCTCCACCTTGTCACCCTTTTAGTCCAACGCTCGTCTGACAGTCTTGCCACGTGCCCTGCCCATTTCCATTTCAACGTTTTAGCATAGTTCAGGGCGTCGGTGGCTTTTGTTACACTTCTGATCTTTGTGTGTCTTATTTTATAAATTTTTCTAATGTTCAGCATGCTCCGTTCTAGTCCCCGTTGGCAAGTTCTGATTTTTCTTTTCATTTTTTCTGTGTATTTCCAAGTCTGGCAAGCATAAGTTAGACATGGTAAAAGACAGCTCGACATGACTTTTGTTTTAAGATTTACTGGCATATCGCTTTTAAAAAATTCCTTCAGGCTCCAATATTTATTCCACGTAAGTTGAATTCTCCTTTCGATTTCCGAGTTGTTACTGTCTTTGTCGAAGCTGATTTGTTTTCCTAGGTACACTTATTTGTTCGTATATTTCAATATTTCGTTGTCTATCGATATTGTTTTCTCCGTGCTATTTGACATTAACATTGTTTTTGTAAGGTTCATCTCCAGCCCTACCTTTTTACTAGCCACGTTTAGTGATTGTATCATAATTTGTAGTTGCGAACTTGATTCAGATAAGAGTACTAAGTCGTCAGCAAATCTGAGGTGACTGAGATAATTGCCGTCTATATACAGACCCTTCCTTTCCCAGTCCAGTCTCCTCATTATTGACTCTAGAATAGCTATGAACAGCTTTGGGGAGGTTGGGTCGCCCTGCCTCACTCCTCTTTTTATGGGAAAGCTTGGGCCGACTCTTTCTAGCTTTACTCTACCCGTGCTGTTGCTATAGATATTTTTTAATGTCTGTGTGTACTCTTTCTCTACCCCTTGCTCTAGTAGCGCTCTCCAAATGCTTGAGTGCGAGACGGTGTCGAAGGCTTTTTTATAATCTACGAACGCTATATATAGAGCTCTTTGTCGCTGTTTGATATTTCTCTATCAGCAGTTCCAACGTGTGGATATGGTCTATAGTTGAGAAACTCTTCCTGAAACCCGCTTGCTCAATGGGTTGTTCTGCTTCCAGTGCGGTACTTAGTCTTTGGTTTATGAGCGAGGAGAATAATTTATATAAACATGGTAGTAAGCTTATTGGCCTATAATTTGCGACATCGCCTGGGTCACCTTTTTTATATATGAGTATAATGTCTGATTCAGACCATTGCGTAGGTGTTTCAGAATTTTAATAGAATAAACAGAAATAATAACTTATAACAACTAAGAGCCCCCTCTTAGTTGTTATAAGTTATTATTTCTGTTTAGTGTCTTGCTTTGATGTTGTGTTCATATCTTTTGTGTTAACTAAAAAGTTCAGCATGCTTGGCTTCGGGACTCCTTCCGAGATACTGTTAGACCTTCGCGCTATAGAGTGGGATTTCAGTATTTTATTCTTTTTATTGATGTGTGTGCTAGCCTCGCTTTGTAGTTGAAAGTCATTTGTCGGTGAAGTGTGGAGTTGTCTTTTCTGATTGGATTTTATTACGACCAGTTTATCATATTTTATTTTCACTATATTCCCCTTATCTTTCTCTAGTTTCACTTGTTCTTGTAGTTCTCTCCTTTTTTCAAGTACTTGTTTTGGATAATCTTCCTTGAAATAGTAGTGTGTATCTTGAAGTGCATTCTTTTGTTTCAATATTTTGATTTTTGTTCCTAGTGTTGAAAATATCACCGCTACTGGCCGTGGCCTATCAGACTTCTTTCCTATTCTTTTAACTTCTTGTATGTCGCTGTATGTTAGTCGGATAGAGAAGTATCGTTCTACCCATTTAACAATGTTTTTTTCTAGGCTTTCGTAAGATGTCTCAGTTTCCTCAATTCCGAAAAATACTAGATTCCTTTTCCTTTCCTGTTTTTCGAGAAAATAGATCCTTTTCTCCTGATTTTCCACTATTTCTTTAAGTTTTTCATGTTTCTGTTCCCACACTAAGAATTTTTCTTCAAAAATACTGTTGATATTTTGTGTGACTTGTTCTGTAATTGTTTTCCCAGTTTCCCGAATTTCCAGTCTTTGTTCGTCCAGGTCCTTCCGTATTGCTTTAAGCGCGTTCATAACTTCATCCATGATTTTATTTGTTATAATTGTTTGTTTTGGTACAGGTGGCGCCCTCTAGCGATGTGTGGTTGTATTAGTTGCCTCTTGACGTTGTTGTATGGATCACTGATCGCTAGTTGAGATTGGTGGCGCTGGTAGTGTGTCACCTTTTCAACAGATTGCGCTAATCAGTGTTTGTGACTTGCCGTTGGTTTAAAAACAAAAAAATAGCAGTTAGCAAGTCATCAGTATTTTAGGTTATAATTTTTTTACACTTGTTCTTTTTTCTTTTTTTTAGCACTGTTTTGAGTTTGATCTCACTTTGAATACACATTAATAGTATCCAGTTCGAGGAATATGTCTTTAGAGCATGTACGAATCCAGAATTTTCACAAAATTTATATTGTTTACACTTTAAACTTTGGTTCTAAATCACTGAATTTTGTGTTGTTTTTGCGTGACGTAATGTCACTCACTCACATTTCACTTTGTCTCTTTGAATATATCGTTAATATTATTCGGAAGACCCTTTTCAAGTACATATAAATTATTTTCTACGGAGCCGATGTTTACCGTGGCACTGTGGCGCCCTCTCCCCCCTCTCCCCCTATGAACGCTTGTAAGACATTAAGTATTACTCGCGCCATGCCACCTCTGCTGCTGACACAGCAACTCCTTAGGAACTTAGCGGTGACTTCACTCAAACGCAGGAGCACAACAACCCTCCAGGGAGTTGTTATTTGTCTGTGGTTTTTTTGTGAGGTGGATGCACTTTACCGGTGCTGCTTTGATGCACTCTATCTCTCTTAAAAACAGTAGTTTATATTGTCAACAAATACTGTACAATTAAATAATTATAACCCAGCGAACCTTGTGTTTTTGAAGGAGGGTGCCCTGATTCTGTCACTGATCTGTCCACCGATCTTAATAATATCTACCTTTGCGGGAGCTGCATCACTCGGTCGGATAAGTCTAGTATTTCTAAAATTATAGTCTCCGCCAATCTGCAGTTTGTTGTTTAAGTTTTTTGCAGGAATAAATATTTCTGAGATAAAACCGCCGAAATGTTGTCTCAGGATATCTATAAGTTATCAACGTATAGTCTTTTTTTCAAAATCCGTTTGATAGTTTTTGAGAGATCAGTGCACAATGAACACATAGGAGCCTGCTGCTGCTCCTAAGGAGTTGCTGTGTTAGTAGCAAAGGTGGCTTCGCGTGAGTGAATTTTAGTTTATAGGCTACGGTAACCACTTTGTATACATAGGGAGGTACGCCGTATGCATGTATGCTTCCCGACGTTGAATAAAAAAAATCAATAAAAAAAGGTTAAATAAAATGAAAGACTCAAAGTTGTTTTGATTTGTTTTTATTTTACGTGTTTATTTTTCATAACTCCTGTAGAAATTCTCCATCGGCAAGAGTGTAACTTTGAATTATAACATAATACAAAAAAGGAGTGAATAGCAGATTTTATATTTCATAACTGTGCTTTGGATGCCATGTCAAGTCAAATTATATGGTTATTTCTCTGGCTGGCCATGCAAAGAAACTTCATCCTGCAGGGGGAAAATATTGTAAGTGTTGCAGAGCATCAACAGTCGCAAGTACGATTGAGAAACGATTTTCTTATTGAAATAGGACAAAGTAATAGGTACTATAAAAATTTATATTTAAGTATATATATAATGATTACGCTGACTAAGCTCATAGCATCCAAAGTGTCGAAGACACACAATCGTCATGGTGTGCCTAATTATTAATAACAAATATTCAGAAAATGTTTCATCACATTTAGCAAGTTAGATTTAATAATGATATTACAATAGGTAATAAAACAATACTTATGAACTATAAGTCAATTACACATGCGCACGTAAGAATAATACTGTCTTAATTTGTAAATTTCGTAAATATCACAAGATACTTTCTTGTGATATTTACGAAATTTAATTTAATTTAATTTACGTAAATATCACAAGAAAGTAACCAGCAATAAATTACAATCACAGTGTCATGGTATCATTAAATAGAATAGTATAATAATATCCGAAGTAAATATTAAGTACCTGTATTATCTTTCAGGGAACTTATTAGTTTATCATTATGCTCACAGTCTTTTAGGAATGATTCGTGAAAACACTATAGTGGATACTTTATTTTTATTGGTGAATATTACAGTGCAAAATGAAGTATTTTATTGAATTAAACAATTTTTAACGGAAGTATCGCGTATTTTATTTATTTTGTTGAACCTGACGTTTCGAACGCTTTGCAGCTTCCGTGGTCGCAGGAAGACTCCTGCAAAGCGTTACCGTTAAAAATTGTTTAATTCAATGTGTAACAATCGCGAAAACCTAAGACAATACAAAGTATTTTATTGTAAACTAGTACTGTTGGCATAATTGCTAACTCTAATTACGTCTATCATCTGGCATTCTCTTTCATGTTGCTGTTGAAATAACTTTCTTTGGCGACTTCGAAGAGTGTCTCGCTGTTCTTGGCACCAGTTTCCCTTACCATGGATGAGAACATACTGTTTTGATCTGATAGCAGTATATACGGATGCTCGAATTCCGCCACTTGGCCACTACTCATCACTAACACGCGGTCCGAATCCATAATAGTGTTAAGACGGTGGGCGATAGTCAGAACTGTACACGAAGCGAATTGTTGACGAATCGTCTGCTGAATGAAGCTATCGGTCCTGCGAACATGTATTTATATATTTATTTCCAAATATTCCAGTGGCTTTGCAGGTTACCTACGAGCTATTAAGTATTTAGAATTATATATTATGCTAGACGACCCGACAGACGTTCTGCCGGGACCCAATTGCAACGCTACCCTACGGTTTAATTGTGAATCTAAACCATCCAGGGACCTACCCAAACACGCAAATATCATTAAAATATCCAGCCGTTTAGGAGGAGTTTTATGATTATATTTTTTTTTTATATAAAACTTTATTGACCAACGTTACATTTTGGTACAATAGGCGGACTTAATGCTAGTTGCATTCTCTACCAGTCAAACCTTTGGGAGTGCAGAGAATCACACGATTGCGGCTAAACATATATATATATATATATATATTCATAGTTTCGCTGCATGAAAGAATCAGAAGTTTTTTGTGAAATATGCATAAAGAAGGTATATGCTAAAAAGGCCCTGTATGTTCTTTGGATATCGGAACAGTAGAAGGTAACAATACTTTTCTAACAACTCAAGAAAACAAAACGGAGTTAAGCGAAAAGAAATACCTACTGAAAAAACAACGTACTGATTCAATTTTATTCAGAGTGTACGTGGCTCATTATCATCTTTAAAGCCAGTAACAACTCTACTCAGAGGATAAAGCCGACTATGACACGGTGATATTGAATGAGCGGTCAGACTGCGTTATAAAAGACCGCAGTCATAACAACATATTTCCACAGACGACAAATATTTTTGTGCATGTTCCTGGTCTTGATCTGGATATTTATAAGAGAGGCCCTAAATGCCCTAGCGCCCAATCAAAGTAACCCGTCTGGAGTTTCCCAGACGGGGTACTTTGATGCGCTACCTCCACCTCACAGAAAAACGTAGCCAAATAACAACTCCCTGAAGGGATGTTATATTCCTAGTATTGAGTGACGTCACTAGTAAACTCCTTAGGAGTGTTGCAAGCGTTCATAGGCTACGGTAACCGCTGTAGTTTACATGCTGGGCCATATGCTTATGTCCCTTCCAAAGTTGTATAAAAAAATGTTATCTTGGAATGAATTAATTTGAAAAGACGATTGTATTTTGGCATCAAAGGCCTCTACTCTAAGGCCTCTCTCTATTCCTTGGAGCATCGCGTGTGGATTACCACCCGGCATAGCATATGACATTCTTAATTTCACTTGAAATAAGTAGGGGCCCCCCTACTTGCTCTCGTTGCATATGCTTGTTCATCACCCGACGCAATAGAAAAGAAATATAATGTGTTCTCACTGAGGGTCCACGTTTGCAGTAGCTTCATCCATAATCAATATCCTGTTTGACCTCAACACTGCTCGCGCTAAACACATTAACTGCCTCTGGCCCACCGAAAAGTTGGAGCCTCCCTCGGACACCTTAAAGTCAAGCGAAGGAATGGCCCATTTCAAGTCCACCTGCAATTAATGTTATAAAAATAAACATGGTATACTCAAAAATCATTAAATTATTTCAGATATAGCTCACTGTTCCACAGTTTATTATTACTATGGTAAATATTCCACAGATTAGATCGAATAACTAACATAAATGTTGTGAGCGTGGAAGTGCTGCTCTTGCAGCGTTAGTGTAAATTTGGATAGAGTTTTATTTTGTATTTGTGGCATAAAAGTCATTACTTATGTTCCATGATTAGGAATAAAAATGTCGCCTTATATAATTAAAATGAATGCATGTCAGCTCCAAAATATTACTAAGTTAACGTGATTCGCCTAGACGTACGTAGAACAGTTTATCAGGGTAATCATTAGACAGAAGGAGGCAGCTGATCGATTGTACCTGTATCAAAAATGCTTCATACATTCGATCCATCATATTTAATACAATTGCTTGAGATTTCACTATGTTAATTTTGAGTACAGAGTTCTCGGCCTATACAGCAATGGTGTTGAGATTACAATTAATTACACTGCTAACATGTACCGCCAAGTATTGTATAGAAAAAGTGATATATATATATGCAGGTCGATGGCATACAACTGAAGAAAGGATATAATAGATGACGTAATACAGTCTACGAATATAGAAAAAAACAGGTGAGAGCACATCACCTGCACAAACACTAGCGCTAAGCCCACACTGAAATCTCTTGACTTGTTACTAAAATGAATTTTTGAACCATGATAGAGAAGCAAGTAAAAGGTTCATTCAATGAAGGATGATCAGGTATGTTAAAAAAGGTGAAGAATCAAGTAGGATGAGCAGCATAAGCAATTTGTCAATAATATCTCTCCATATATCATCGGCTATATTGACGAGAACTAAAACAGTTTTAACTATAGCATAACCATACCATAACTTTTTAAATGCCAGGATCTGCTTGCGTGCAAGCATAATTTTTGTTAGGATCGTTATCCGACAGTGTCTTCTTTTCAATTCAGCAATTATTTCAACAATTCAATATTTTAATAAGTATTTAACTGCTCAGATTTTTGATAGGCTCTCTAAAAAATCTGATCATCCCTTTTTGTTAACCCTTATGTGCCCTTTTGGCTTACTAGAATCTATCAGTTTAACGTACATGGATATCATCCCGCCTGTCTCCCATTGGGGTAGGCAGAGACTAGGGAAGTCCAGGTACGCCGATCCAATCATACCTCTCTCGCTTTTTCCACACTCATTAACCTCTTCATGCATGCTCTTCGGTGCTTTTGATTTGGTCCTTTTTCAATACATCATCGATTTAATCTATACGTGTGCGTCTAGTCTATATCTTCATTCATTCTTGCCTGATACACTTCTTTTGTCATTCATACTTTCTAAATAACCAAGATGGTTTGATTTCAACACCTAATTTTAAATTTTTCTCACTACCTACATCATCTTTCATTCCACATGGTTCTCATATCGTGCTATTTCTTACTCTGTCAACATTGTAACTCCACACATACTCCTCAGCACTCTGATTTCTACGATGTCCACCTTACTTTCATACTTCTTCTGCCGTACCCATGTTTCACTGCCGTATATCAATGTCGGCGTTAATACACCCTGAATATTATCGCTTGCTATCACGGAGTACAACGCATCATTGATATGATTTTCTGCTTTCATTCTTCTTTCAATATCGACCTCACATTTTCCATCTCTCGTAAATATAGAACCTAGATAAACCAAATTCATTCACTTGTTCCACAGTTTAACACAACCTACACAAATGTACCTCCCAAAACTATAATTAATTTGTATTTTGGCAGACAATTTCTGTATGGCATGTAAATGGGACAAGGTAAGGACCTGCCTGCGTGTCTGTACTGTTATAGAGGAGAAGACAAGCGGAAAGTGAGCAATTCAATATTTTGACAAGTAATGAAGTGCTCAGTTTTATGATAGATTCTTTCAAATATCTAATCATTCCATTTGTCAACTGTTATGTGCCCTCTTGGCTTAATAGAACCTATCAGTTTAAAACAGTTCATATGAATCTACCTCCCAAAAGTATAGCGATATAGCAGATAATTTGGGTGCGGCATATAAATGATAAAAGGTAAATAAAACGTCGCGCGTATCTTGTGGTGACAAATTGGATGTACTGAACGTCAATAATTATTTTTTTAAATTCTTGTTACTTCTGGAATTATTGATACCGAGCGTTTAAATGTGACTCCAGTCGAAGAAGCACCCAGCAAGCACTTGGCCCATCAATACAGTCCAAACAAAGATAGAAACTAATGGTATCATTAAATTGTAACATTGATGTTTTCAAATGTACAATATAAATTAAATGTAATAGTACCTTCTACTAACGTACCTGTTCCAGCGCTCTCCAAAGGTCATCATCACTGTAAATATTGAACGGATCCAAATTGTACCTGATCGTAGCCGAGAATAGAACTGGCTCTTGCGGTATAATTGATATTTTAGATCGGAGCTCCTGTAAATCAAAATAACGAAGTTATATTCATGATGAAGGAATCTACGTACTGGCATCGATGACAATTAATAATTGTGTACCTTTATTTATTAATGCGCAATAACATATTGCAAAACTTGTAACTAGTATTGAATAATTAATATATTTTTTTTATTATACTAGCTGCTGGCGACAGCCTCGCCCGCGTGAGGTTTTCTCAAAGTTTTACAAAGAAACTCTAAATATACATTTTCGGAATAAATATACATTATTTATGTACACAACTTTATCTAAATCGGGAATTGTTTTAGCTTCTATAACTCTTATAAAAACCAGGTAATACATGTTATTCTTAAAAATGTTTCAATGTACTGACAAAGGTATTTTTTTATTATATGTATAGATCATGTATAATTATATTATATGCATAGATAATTCGGTTTCTAGGTCACGTATCAAGATGAAACATAAACTAAATTTTATGTTAGAGCTCCAGCAATCCAAATTGTGAAAATAGAAAATTTTGTCACATCTTAGGTATTACCGAAATAATTGGCCGACGCATGGAACATTTGAACCCGTTATATGTATCACATATGCCAAATATCTTGGAATAGCACCAAGCAAGTATCGCCGTTGAGGGAATGCTGATAGAATAATATGTACGTGTGTTGAATGTCTGTACGTGATTATGTTACATATTCTGTTCTGTTGGTGGGGTGCCTCAGTACTTTTAAGATAATTTAAAAGTCAGATCTTGTGTATTTATAATTCAATTACACGTCTATTGTCTTGCGCAAATTCAAATTTAATAAACTCTTCTAAAATCTGTTTATGTGTTTTCTCTCTGTGTGTACGTATGTAGATCACTAGATTTCGACAGCGTCACTGAAACACACAAACATAGGCCTTTGTATAGGCCTACGATTGTGTTTCAGTGCGTAGAGTAATTCGTAAGTCAGAGTAATTCGATATTCGTATTTACGAGGACTTCGCAAGGCTCTGTTCCGTCCACCGTACTGCTGCCACCGCCGGAAGCTGTAGTAGGGGTTCATTAACATTCAAATGATTGTCATGATTAAATACAGGCATAAATATTTTAATAGACATATTTATCTGCAAGATACTTTTGTCACATTAATTCTTTTGAAAATTTCATCAGTTATCGAAATATTCAAGGTATAGTGTATACTCCTAACTACAAATTTTAAAGGCGATATTGCAATCTGCAGCTCGCCGTCACGCTGTTTCGAAGGGCATATGATTTTATCCAGTTTGGTCCCCTCTGTTTAGGCATGTACAAAATGTTAGTAAAATTATAAAAGTAATGAAATACAACCCTCACACATGTAATGAAAATTACGATTGACCAATATATTTTTATAAAATCCCAACTGAGCCAGCAAACGTTGTTCTGCCATATAAATTATTTCTCATAATTTTTTTATATATACTTTACGACCTATTCTCATACATACCAAATACTCATAAAAAAAATCATAAAAATCGGTCGAGCCGTTTTAGAGGTGTGCGACCACAAACATTGTGACATGAGATTTGTATATATATAGCCAAAACACGTGTAATCTTGGAATTAATAAAATATTCGAATATTATTAGTACTGGTTGTCACTAAATGAGCGGTATGATAAGTGTGTAACGAGTCAGATGGGGTCAGGCTAACTCGAACCTTACTTAAATGTTGAAACTATAGACTATTTTTGGAAAGAAACATGTTTTAGCGTATTCAACAAAATACATACTTGTCTTCCAACTAGAGAAGTGTCGATACCATCAATGGATATATTTCCGTCAACATATGCAAATCTGAAGAGTGCTGATATCAGGGAAGATTTACCAGCACCGGTTCTTCCCACGATTCCCACCTGTACATAACAGTTATTAGCCCAGTGGATAAAGGATCGACCTTGGTTCGAATCTTGCTATAATCATGTACCACATTTTTTTTATACTACGTCGGGAGGCATACAAGCATACGGCCCACCTGATGGAGAGTACCGTAGCCTATTAAAGCTTACGATATATTAAGTATCACTCACGCGATGCCTCCTCTGCTGCTTACACAGCAACTCCATGGGAGCTTACTGGTGACCTCTCTCATACGCAGGAGCACAACAACCCTCTAGGGAGTTGTTATTTGGCTGCGGTTTTCTGTGAGGTGGGGGTACTTCAAAAACTAAATTCAAGTTTTCGGATTTATGTACACAGAGCGACAAGTCATATTAGACACATGCAGCACCATTTTTACTCTTATTGCGTACGCCCATAAGAATGGTACACAGGTCAAATAGTCTACCTATATAAAAAGGCTCTCTCTCTAAGTATCTGGATTGTATATATCGAACGGCAGTCGCTACATATCAAAATCGATATATTCGCCAAATCGTTAGGCTTAGATAGCAGACCCCGCCAATGCTTAAAGGATTAGAAAACGGGATAACGGATATATATATAAACGACGTACGTATATATATATGAATGTATATATATATATATATATATATATATATATATATACATATCAGTCTCTATCTCATGAGCAGGTAGAGAATCTTATTCAGTGCATTGTATAAACTGCACACGTCCTAGTAACTTCTATTAATTGGAATCGATGGCTACTTGAAAGATAAGATGATAAGAAAAGATTAGTGAACAACTTAAAAATAATGTTTATAGCGAAAAAATAAATGACCAATTACTCTACCTTCCATCCGTCTTCCACTATTATGTTCATGTCTTTCAATACTGGGCTCTCTGCGGGATCATAGCGCAAAAATACTTTATCGAACTCTATGTGACCCGTCATAGGCCACTGCGGAGGAGGTGTAGTCTCTGAAACAATACAATAATATATATTTATAATACACAGACGATCTGATAATTAATAGTATTTTTAAATATTTTTATAATATATTTTATTAATACATCATTTTTTTTAATATTTAAGTAAAAAAAACGCTTTATTAAAGTCATCGTTATATCGTGTTTATCTTTACTTAAAAGTTAATATTTCACAAGTTTTTAGTTTATGATCAAATCTTTACCAAATCTTCACCGAAGTTACGGTGAAGACTTGACGAAAATTATTATCAACAAAAGCATCAAACGACTATATTAGTAATTAAACTATTTTTAACGGAAGTATCGCGTGTTTTATTTATTTTGTTGAAACCTGACGTTTCGAACGCTTTGCAGCGTCCGTGGTCGCAGGAAAGAAGTCGCGTCCGTGTCTTTCCTGCGACCACAGTTAATTTCAATGTGTAACAATCGCGAAAACCTAAGACAATACGACTATATTAGTATTTTTGACGAGCTCGGTGGCTCAGTAGTGATTGACGCGACTTTGACTCCAAAGCTCGTGGGTTTGATTCCCACACAAGGCAAACATTTGTGTGCATGAACATGTCTGTTTGTCTTGGCCTGGTTGTTTTAGAGAGGTAGGGCGCATCCATGCAGCCCGTCTGGGGAAGTACCTCCACCTCACAGAAAACCGCAGCCAAATAACAACTCCTTAGAAGGTTGTTGTGTTCCTGCGTGTGAGTGAGATCATCAGTAAGCTCCCAAGGAATTGCTGTGTAAGCAGCAGAGGAGGCGTCGTGCGAGTGATAATTAATATATCGCAAACGTTAATAGGCTACGGTATCCGCTTTACATCAGGTGAGCCGTATGCTTGTATGCCTCCCGATGTAGTACAAAAAAAAGAGAAAAAGAATAATAAAAAGAGAAAAACATACAATACAGTAGGCTATTAAAAGTTAGTTTTGAAAGATTTTTAATTGAATAACTTTAACTAATCATCTTTATACACCTTTTTTATACAACATCGGAAGGCATCCATAGATACGGCCGATTTGATGTTAAGTGGTTACCGTAGCCTATGAACGTTCGCAATAGTAAGCTGGTAACCTCACTAACACGGAGCAATCCAACAACTCTCCAAGGAGATGTTGTTTGGCTGCAGTTTTCTGTGAATTGAAGACTCGAAGTGGAGTTCCCCAGTCGCGAAGAGGTAGGGCATTCAAAATACGCTCTATCTATCTTGAAAACATCCAGATCAATACAAATAAACATGTTCATGCACACAAATATTTGTACTGTGTGTGAAACGAACCCAGTGCAGTGCAGTCGGTGTAGTACTCGTAGTATAGTAAAGTAGCTTTGCTAAACACTCTACCTCCGAGTTCACCTAATTTACTTGTGTTCAAATCCGGGTGTACTTTAACAAAGTATCAAATCAAATAAAATATTTTTTATTATTTCTCTCTCTATATCTTAAGCTTAGGTACTATGAGAACAGCAACATGAACATAGAAGATAGTAGTTAGTACGTGTACATTGACGTAATGTGACAATGTAAGATTGTGAGAGACTGGTGCCTGAACTAAGATGAGGACTGTATTTGACGAGCTCGGTGGCCCAGTGGTGAAACGCGCTGTTACGCTACTTTGACACCAATGCTCGTGGGTTCGATTCCCACACAGTACAAACATTTGTGCGCATGAACATGTCTGTTTGTATTGGTCTGGGTGTTTTCTATGTATAATAAGTATGTATTTACAAAAAAAAATGTATTTGCGTATGTTTATCAGTTGTCTAGTACCCATAACACAAGCTTCGCTTACTTTGGCGCTAGGTGGCGCTGTGTAATTTGTCCGACAAAAAAAATATAAAAATAATATATGTATCTCAGGGCACCAGCACCCTCCCCGAATAACGTGGATGGATTACATCGATAGAACACAATACAAGGAAACAGTGGGGCACCGAGCAACATGTTTATATATTATACATACATATAATGTTCCATTATGAAAACAAAGTATAAATCATCCAAATTCGTTCAGTGATTCTCTAGATATCAGTGATGTAAATGTACCACTGAATTCGTGTTTTCGGATTTATGTACATATTTGTAATTATCACTTGTTTGGCGGTGAATTAAAACATCGTGAAGTAACCCGCACGTCCAAGAAATTATATTTAGAATGATGTGTGACCTTGCCTTAGAATGGTCTGGTTTACGCTCGAGGTTGTAGAGGTCTGACGGCAATCGCTCCATGTAAAAATCCGTATCTTCGCCAAATCCTTACGCTTAGATATCGGACCCCGCCAATCCTAATGGGTTAGGAAACGGGATAACGCTGAAAAGAAGAAGAAGATTCTCCAGATATCAGGAAACGTGCATAAAAATGATACAGACGCGACGATACAGAATATTTTCTTTTTGAAATCGGTCAATAAGGATTTTTGAAATATAAATGATTATTACAACAACAGCCTTCTTTTGGCCCTTAGTTTTCTAGTCTCCGAACTACAGCGGACATTTAGATACGGGAGTTTCTGTTATTGATGCTGTAGTGCGCATATTTTATGTGTACCGCATTAGTAACTGATAGTACATAGATCCACAGAACTGTATACAAATAAAGCTTACGAGATAAGATTAAAAAAATCACTTAAATAAGACGTAACGATAACATTTGTGAAGTGCCTGATAATTGTTACCATGCTCAGTTATACATATACAGAGTTAATACTACTATGTATATCTTCAAGCTGGGTTCCTTGCAGGGTATGCAGCGAGAACCAAGTGCCATAAGACGTGGTACTTGTACACCTCACTCGCTTCTTTAACATTCATAGCTCATTTCATGCATGCTCTCCGGTTCCTAAAGCCCCTAACATCACCTTCTCTTCTTCTTCTTAGCGTTATCCCGTTTCCTAACCCATTAGGATTGACGGAGTCTGCTACCTAATCCTAAGGATTTGACGAAAATACTGATTTTCACATGGAGAGACTGCCATCAGACCTCCAAAACGCAGGGGGAAAACCAGACCTTTTTTAGGTTCGGTCACACGTCTTTCGAAATATAATTTCTTGGCTGTGCGGGTTTCCTCACGATGTTTTCCTTCACCGCCGAGCAAGTGAAAATTACAAATATGTACATAAATCTAGATGCTAAGATTCGAACCAGGGACCTGTTGCTCAGTAGGCCGGTTCCTTATCCACTGAGCTATAAATGCTCATATTGACATCACCTTCTAACACGATAAATTTGGGTATGGTGAGTCTTGGTCATCTTCGGCTCCCACATCGTACCACATTCGTATTTTGCATTGTATATCTGTTTCCTCATCATCCTTTCCTTTCATCCTGCATTCTCTCTACATGTTCGAATCAACGGGGCATGCTTTTTCTTATCTTAAGTTGGTCTGAAAGAAAGAGAGCTGGTCTAAAAGATTCGCCAAAGCGATTATCAAGCGTTATGCCACGATGTTCTCTGTCATACCCAAATTTAATTTCCATAAGTTAGCATGCAGATACCGCGTTGTGTACAGCGAGCTGTGCCTTGTGGCTTAGGTCTCGGCTGCCTAGATATTTATCCTAACTCCATTCACGCAGTTCCCTGCACTCACTCGTCTCTCTACACAACGGTGAACCTTCCATCCTAATCCCCGTGTTTGTTCTAGTTGCCTCTGTTTCAAACTACGCTTTCAAATACCATTATTCGGTCTTCTTCTCATTTAAATATAAGCCTTTCGTTCGGATGATGATTCTGCTATTAATGCCGCATCATCTGCATAAAGCTGACATTTCAATGTAGAGTCACCCATTCGCATTCATACAGCTATATTTCTTATTCTCTAAAGACAACTATTAAAATAAATAATGTTTTGATTAAGTAGAAAGTGGGTATATGTTTCCCTAAATGCCTTAAATTCAAAATAATAACAAAAATATATTATTTAATTTTAAACGTTTTTGTACAAAAAGAGAAACAGTCACATTATATTATGAACGTCATAACTTTTAAATGTGTAAGTATAAGACCAGCAATTAAAAGGTTTTTCTCAATCATTCTTCTCCAAAATTTCTTCTACCACCAATATTCCAATGGTCCGCTACTTACGGGACACACTGCGTATATTTTTATTCCCCCTTGGTAGCGAGGAGCCTTTACCGCACATGGCTAAATGTTTATGCACGATGTGAAGGAGTCACCATATTCTATGAACATCAGCAATGCAAAGAGTACCCGCCCTGATAATGTAGCAACTCCTCAACAGTTTACTGGTGTCTGCACGTACACACAGGAACTCAAGAACACTCCACGGGGCTGTTATTTGTTCTGTAAGATTTTCAAGTCGGGCTACTGTTTTCGCCGAGCTTGTCTGTTTTGAGTATCAAGATGAAGTTGACCCACTTCCACCATACTGGATATTATTCGAAAATCACTTACTGCCTTCCATGAGGTTGGGTTCGGTCTCTATGCGTGTGTACTCAAGTACTCTCTCTACACTGGTGAACTGTGCTATGAACTCCACCAGCATACGCGCACCATGTTGAAACTGTGCGGTGAGCGCGTTGCTCTGTGTTACCGCCAGACCCACGCTACCCACAGCAATGGCATCACCTAAAACACACGAACACAATATAATAGTACCCTACTAACCAAATAGTAGTAACAGTCACCGTAGCCTACGGACATTTGCAACACCAGGGGTGTCACTCATGCGTTGCCGGCCCTCTAAAAACCCCTTCACGCCTTTCTTAAAGAAGTCCATACTGTGTATGTATGTCCCTATGTAGTCCCTTAAGAAAACCTCGGCTGGGAGTTCATTCCACAAATTAAGAGTTCTCGAAAGAAAATTTCTCTGCAACCGCATAGGAATTCATATTCGAGTTAGAGGCAACGAGATTACCGAGTAAATCAGCTTTTTGCCTTAGCGATGTAGGCCAAACTGCCATCCAGTTTTCGTAGTGGTGGATGGTTGACAGAAGTTTTCCTCAGCAGCTTTAGCGAGCGACCGGAAAGCACGGCTCCCAGTGGGAACACTTGCTAGCCGCTCATCAACTCTGCCGAAATTGAATTTTGCTCTAGCAAACGCCCCCGCCAATCCGCATTTGAGCAACGTGGTGGAGTATGCTCTAAACCCCTTCGGTTGAATTGAAGGGAGACCCGTATCCCTACAGTGGGATGAATAAGGGTTGATGTGGTAATCGCCCTCTTACTAGATCTTGAGGCAGCATTCAGTTTGCATTTCTAATAGCAACATCAGGATCTCCCTTAGCATGTACAGTGGTCCAAGCCTCGTAAACCTGCTTAAGAAAGTTAGCTTCCTTACTATGCCGGTTAAACCACGGTCACTTTTTAGCTCCCGCAGCAGTCACTAGACGATTGGGAATGTAGCATTCCATGCCATTCAGTATCGCCGCAGCCACTGTGGTTACACATAGTTCGATATCCTCTAATTTAAACACAGCTGCCTCCACGGGTACGATGCGTAGAATTCTCACAATCCATCCCAGTCTGCTGACCTACAGTGACATACACGACGCCATCTGGCAGGCCGAGATGGGTTGTGTCTGGTGCAGGGCACTTGGGTCCGGATGAGACAGTGGTCCGACGAGCCAAGCGCCGCATCCACTGAAATGTTATATTCATCCGCACGTGTAGTCAGCAGAAAAACCAGCAGAGATTGCATGGTCCTCTATATCTGGCACTGGAGAATAAACCAGCTGAGAAAAACCATGGACCAAAGCAAATTCATGAGCAGATCTCCTCGCGTTGTCAGTACACCGAGAGCCAAGTACTAACTCCGCGGAGGGATACTGTTCGGTTAATCTGTCAGTTATCATTTGCATGTGCTCGAATAAACGAATTGTGTCTGTATCACTGCTATGGCACCTGCAAAGCCACGCGTAGATCCGGGTGTGGCCGCCATGATCCACACGTACCCATAAAACGTACATAACGAACGTACATGTATACCCCGGCACGACGCATAAATAAGTGCACTAGTATGTACTCAGGATAATGTAAGTAAGATGTATCGAGGTGTGAGGATATCTGTGTCTCCGTGAGTAAAACAATGGTCAGCTGAGCGGTCTCTAGATGGTGATGGACCACGTTGATGTTCGCGTGTAACCCCTTGAAGTTGCAAAAGTCCACATATGTTGTGGAGGGTGTGGCCGCTGTAAAACCACGTTTCTTTTTCCTTTTCGCCATGTGGAAGTATAATAGAAAAAAATGAGAAGTCGCTGAAACAACAGAATGAAGGACTGGTTGTGCTGGAAAGGTTGTGCGGTTTGATGGCGTGGCAGGCGAAGGGCCCCCGGTCCCGCCCCTCTGCTGCAGCAGCCGGGTCCACCCCGGTCTCCTTCTCCTGCACGACTACTGCAACAGGGACTTTACACAGTCTGGCGATTCAGCCTCCCGGAGCGGAGACTAAGTAATCGTCGGGATCGGGAACCCTACTAACCTGCGGGTGGTCAACCGTTTCACTAGGTCTCCCTGACCGCAACACCAGTCTGCCGCACCCACGCTGCTAGTAGCGGTTCGATCCGCCGGTCCTTCCGCTGTCCAACAACAACCTCTCAGTAAGCAGGCGACCTTACTCATGCGCAGGAACACAACAATCCTCCCGGAGTTGTTATTTAGCTGCGGTCTTCTGTAAGGTGTGATGGTGGTTCTATGCCCCACCAATACAGAAAAGAAATACTGGACTGGGTTATAGTATTACTACATTACTGTCATGCAAACTAGACACGAATACTAGTCTATTAAAACGGTCTAGATAAAAGAATCAGCTGTCTCGTACAGCTCAGTAACTACTTCTGCATGAATTCGACCAACATTCTTTGTTATCTTAACTTTCGTTGTATTTAACGGTACTTGACAGATACCTTTAATACTCGTTGAAATTAAAAGAAAAAACATATTATTTATGAAACTAACGTTCAATACAAACTATGTAACGTAGGCTATAGTAATGAATTCATATCAGACGGCACGACACGTCTGATAAGAAGTGGTTACCGTAGCCTATGATCACTTCATGCAAGGAGTATCATCCTGACTTAGCCAACCCTTTACCTTTCGCAACAGTATCACAGGAGTTCTCTGACAACGTCACTGACTCATATTTTACTGTCTACAAGAATTACTATTTAGTAATCATATTCGATAAATACTTATATAGTTACATGCTAGATTTGGTACCCCAGAGCATCATTTACTCTCAGGCAGAGTGCATCACATGTTAATTTAGTTTGAGAATTCATTTACCAGAATTATAATTATTTAATTAATAAATTATTTTTAAATAAAAAAACCGCATGCAAAAACGAGCAGTATACTGATATTATAAATTAATGATATGCGGCTGGCACCGACTCCAAAAATCGGAAGTAATTGTAACCAATTATTTTTCGCTTTTTAGTTCATGAGTGTTTTTGAAGGCGATTTTTTTTTGATAATTTACTATATATTATATTTATAAAATTTGCTTTTTAGTGGTGTAAATAAAAAACAGAGATTGAAAGTCCTCATCAAAAACTTTAGCCGAAGAGAACCACAATCTAAAACATTATCTGTGTATATATTTTTGTTATTGTTGATTTTCGCAAAAAGCGCTGAATCGGTTTCGATAAAACTTAGACTACCTCTCTGAAGTATGACCGACCAAACAAAAAAGAATCATCAAAAACAATTCGTAATTGGTGGAATGATCGCATAACTAACATACAAAAAAAATACAGTTGAATTGAGAACCTCCACCTTTTTGAAGTCGGCTTAAAATAATTCCAACTTAACTCACCGAAATCGAGATATAAAAAGACAACGATCACGATGGTGAGGTACACTAGACATATTGTGTCCAAATAAAATCCGAACGCTGAACCTCCGCCTAAGTAGCAGTTCCACGCGGCACTGTGCAGATCCTGGAGAAACACAATAACATAAGTAGTTAAATTTGTAGTAAATGCGACTACAAGATTACACATATAACAAAATTTTAGTAGGATAGAGTTTGTACTGGAATATATGTTTGAAGTATTGTTTTAAATGAACTTTAGTATAAATATAGAATCTATAACAGTATTATCTAAAATTTAAAATAAAACTTTTGTGCCTAAAATAAAATTTCTTTTAAGCTTCTAAATTTGTAGAATTAGAAACTTAAAAGACGAAGCGGATTTTGTATGAAATTAAGAAAATTGTAAAGTTCCATGAAAGAATTTTGTGAATAAAAGTATTTGTATATTTGTTATACGGATCAACAAAGCCAACACTGTTAAGTACTATAGACATAGCAAAAGATATAAACGAACAAAGCCTTAAGAGTTAAATTATTCATTTAAAAAAAATAGAACCCTAATAAATAGGCTGGACAGTGGACATGTAAAATAACAGCCAAAGCTGTTTTCAATAGCAAAAATCAACAACTTTACGTGCTTATAATCTTACAAAGTTATATGAACAGATTTCAATAGAACTTTTTATTCTGGGTAATTCTTAACAAAGTTTTATTTAAATCTACTCCGTAGATAGATTTACATAAATCATGTTATCTCGGCATTACGATTTAACCACACAGGTGGTTACGCCAGAACACCTTAACATGATTTAACTAAGTCACGGAAATTTAATCTAATCTTCATGATTCCGTTGGTGACAACTCTGAATGATGATAAATTCAAAAGGTATATAGGTAGTGGAACCGATAGTGTACAAATTTACCTAAGCTATTACAAAAAAAAAATGCAAACAAAGTGTGAGACTCGATTTCCCACTGATGCTAAGATGAAGCGATGCAGAGCGACAATCTAAAATTTTATAATAGCATATAAGTACTCGTATGATCACTTCTACCTCTTCAACATAAAGAATTACTTCTATAGCCACAACAGAAAAAGGGACCACTGTTTACCTCAGTAAAAAAATATGCATCGTGTTATATGTAAATATACAAATGAAAAGAGATCAATTAAGTAAATATAAAAATATATATTTTCACACAACATGATAATTATGATCTCATGAGACGATATGAGCATAATTTTTCTTTATTCACGTTTCCCATCACTTCGTTCAACTTTGCGTCAATGGGGAACGAGCCTTCATTTGTACTACATTTTACATAGTTGTTCAACTTTTTCTTTTTAAATTTATATAAACATTTGTATACATTCTGGTACAGATTCTGGCAATGATAATAAAATATAAGAGATAATGAGTGTATAGATACTCAGCCTAAAACTAACAGATGATGTTCATGTATACAAACGTTTGCCTTGTGTGGGAACCGAATCGACAACCCTTGGTAGCCCCTCGAGCACAGGGCAAGTTAATTTCTCTCAATTTAGTAAACAATTCGTGATACATTCATTTTTAGCTATTTACACTGGGGTTACATTTAGAGTTGAAATAAGTAGATAAATTGTACCTGATGTGTGTCAAACTGGTCTATAAGCCTGTGTTGAGCGCCACACGATCTGATAGTAGCTATACCGCTAAGTGACGATGACACCATGCCGAATACTGGACTTTTGCCTGAAATGTATCAGAATTCCTTTACTGATAGTAATTTCCCAACGTAAATAGAAAAAGGTTCGCATAATATAACAGTCAAACAACCTCAGAATCACAAAAACGTTAATTTCAAATGGTTCCACTCGCCATTGGCAGACAAATCATTCTAATAAATTGAAATCATAATTGTCAGTTGTACTAAGTAGTTCTAGAGAGGTTTCTAAATTGTCTAAACAGCTCTCTGCCGAGGTATTCACAATAGACTACAGCATGATGTTCTTTCAAAAGGGTTTAAAGAACTGTTTACAGATAACACGCGAGTGGTGCTACTGGTATTGCAAACGTATCTAGGCTACAACTGCTTATCATTAGGCAAAATAGACGCTTATTTAACACCGTATTAAAATAAAAAATCTTAAGAAGTTTCTGATAGGAAGTATAAACATCAAAACGATTTCGGTTTACGGTTACGAGTATTTGGTTTTTTTAAGGAGAGACGAAAATTGGCAATTTTTCGTTATTTTTCGTTACACGATAACATAAATTGACGGTTTTTTTTAATAATAACTACTAAACAGTTCTGTGCCTTTTTGTTCTCTGTTTCTGTTAACCGATTTTTTTTTTGTTAGAGAATGTCTCTTGAGCGGGAATCGAGCTCTTTGGTATTAAAATAGTCATTGCTAGTCACTCGTCCACTTGGCTCATTATATGTTTGTACATATTTGATAATTTTACGTGCATGTCAAGAAAAAACACTTACTTGTGCCCTCCAGGCGTTTAACAGCCTGAGCTGTCTTCATGTAGATTTTCACGAAGATGTAAAACATCAGAAGCAAAACAACAGACGGTATTAACGTCCAATACAAGGCTATGGCATTCAGCACCAAAATAGAGAAAAGGGAGCTGTAAATTTGAAGCACGTCTAGTAATGTTCTGGGTAATATTTCATCTATAGCTCCCATATCCTTAGTAAAGCGGTTGAGGATGCGACCTGAAATAGTATATTTGATCGTAATATAAAGTGTAATTAATCCCTATAATTCTTAATAGCTAAAACGGCACACATTAGGTTACATTTAGTCTTTGTATCCTGCCAATTATCAGGATGGGGGATGCGAAAGCTTGTATAAAGTTTTCTATTCTGTCGTTTAAACACGTAACTATGTCATTTAACTTTATGTGTAATACAATAATAACTTAACATCTACAATAGGTACTAAAAACCGGTCAAGTGTATGTTGAATTTTTACTCTATTCAGATTTTGTTTTCATATTCTAACAATACGTAAAAGAAAAACATACCTATTTATTTGTTTTGGTCACAGATTATAAACTTATTTTAAATTGGGTCACATTTATTATACTCGCTAATATACTGTTTAAAGCACCTAAATAATAAATAGAAAATACATTAATGCCATACGTGATAAAGGTCATAGATTTATTAGGTTTCAATAAATTTTGAGATAAACGCTGAAATGACAGAAAACTGACGAATAGACAGCATTGTGTTTATTAATAAAATTCTCAAGACAAATTCCTGACCGACCGATATTTGCTGATCTATCATCAGTCAGCGAAGATTTTTTCTTAACCTAAACTACTGATCTCAGAAATCAGAAATGGAAAAACATCCTTTAGACAATGGTAAAATGTTAAATGCTTAGGCAGGCGTAGTAGGTAAAATATCTAAAAGTAGGCCTTTCATGCACAGTCTACACTCGTAACCATTTTTGATATTTTAATAAAGATACTAGTGGCCCGCCTGCTTCGCATCTGTGTGTGTCTGTTACTTTCAAAGTGACATGAAAACTACCGGACCTATTACACAAAAGTGGTATGCATGTTTTTCGTTACGTATGTATAATAATATAATAATGCAGACAAAGTCGCATAAAAAGCTGCTTTTTATATAAAATTAAAACTATGCTTAATGTAGAATATGTACCTCGAACTCTATTAATATTTTACTGTGGACATAATATTACGATATTCTGACGGGTCAATAGTTGACTTCTCAGAGGAAGTTGACCCACATATTGATGACTAGTACCTCCTAACCTTAAATTTTTGATGCACATTAATTAACATATCTACGATATTTTCACATGAATTTTTCATCGAGTCATCTTTAATTATGTCATGTACTTAATGAAAGCCTTCATTTGTGTTTGGTATGCGGTACTTGTAATTACATTACATTGTGTAAAATCGGTGCAAAATTTGAGTTTGCAATGTGAATGTGAGAAAGAGAGTATCAGTGGTAAGATAAGAAGGGACACGCATGCGATGGTTCAGACACTAAAGAATGCAAAACGAAACAATGATGAAATAAATATACCAAACCCAAAAATAGAAAGATCTAGGTGCCGACCCAATAGATTATGATGAGGGTGTTATCAGAAGGTGGTGTCAGGAGCCCTAGGAGAGCGTGGTTGAAAAGAGCTATGAATCTTAAAGAACCGAGTGAGTTGAGTGAGAGTCATATGTCGCTCAGTTCTCTCTGCCTACCCTGCAAGGAACTAGGAAAGAAGTTGTAGACAGATAGATTACTTTGGACTAATAATAGTAGATTACAACTGAACAATAAATCTAATACTAAGTAGAAATCGGTATATTACAGCAACAGTTGTAGACGCCTGGGCGGCAATTATACTCGTATGTCCAACGTGAAGGAATAGGCAGAGGAGAGAGGTGATGAATACGTGAGTATCAAAACCACCTAGGAACATCTTTAGCTGGAAAGGTTTTCTTGCCGTCACTGGTGTTGGTATATATCAGCAATGGTGCCTTGATGCGATATCGATGTCTACTTTACGACTCTGTTACATATCTTGTGACGACATCGGTTGTCATGAAGATAAGTAAGTGCCTCTCGAATTTATACCAATTTGCTGCAACTTCCTGCTACGAATGATTTGAATCACTTGAGGTTGGATAAAGAACAACATCGATATGACCGACGATAAGGTGAACGATCGACTATGCGTGACGTAGTCATGCAACTTATTGCTTACCTTAGATACATACTGTAACTGTTTATATGTTTGTGATATCTACGATGAAATAGGCATTTGGCAATTGACAAGGGTTTATTCACGCAAATGTAGATTTGTGGATATCGTGATTTTTGGATATCATGCATGATAGTTCATGTACTTCAAAATACTAAGACCAAAACGACAAACCACTCTTTTTCGTTTACGTGTTCACGCCGTGAAAGTGAAAATCATTCAAGCAACGTAACTTTCCAAGAAGTACTTAGGAACTACGAATAAAGACAATTGTTAAAACGGCCGCACTATAAAATAGAATTATTTTTAATATAACTAGTCTGGTCATAAATACGATTACATAGAAACTTTTCTTTTTTTCAACTCTTTTCAATTTGGAATGCGTTTATTACATATGTTAAAAAATTCTATCTATTTCCTGTCGTTTTACATATTTTTTTTTTCGTGTTTATTATCAAAAAGTCGATATGGAATGGGGTGTTAAAGAAAATAGGATTGCAGTGGTTGCATTGCATAAAGTGGCTATGGAGCCGTCGGTCACTTGAAAAGCTTGGTATCAGCCGTATGTTTGTATATCGTACTATCGACACATATACCAACACTTCCTCTGTTGAAGACCATAAAAGATCGGGGCGACCGCGTGCTGTCTGACTCTCGCGTATAAGACCTGAAACCTCGGCGCTTATCATCGATATACAGAACATGCCTTAAATTAATCCCTACAGTTGAAGAGACTAGATCGATCAAAATGCCATCTGTCCCGATACGCAGGTGAAAGGCACAGAAATTCTCCTCTCCCTCTTTACTGATGAAAAAATTTCATGATTGAAGAACTAGAACAAGTAAAATGACAAAGTGTACGCGCACAATTCTAAAGGAACTGTCCAAGTAGTCGGAAAGGTACAACGTGGTCATCATCCTGTGTCTGTAATAGTTTGGTGGGGAGGGTCTAATCAAGGAGTCACAAAGCTTCATTTATGTGAAAAAAGAGAGGACATTTCAGCCAAAGTGTATCAAGAGACTGTCTTGGATCGTGTTGTGAAACCTCTCTCACACAAACACATACGCTTTTAAAAATGTACCGTGGACTTTCCAGCAGGACTCTGCACCTGGCCAAAAGACACGAACTACCCAAGCCTGGCTCGAAATCAACATTCCGGATTTTATAAGAGCTGAAGACTGGCCCTCGTCTAGCCCAGATCTCACCCCTTAGACTACAAATTATGGTCAGTTGTAGAGGACATGATCTGCTCGAAATGACACGCCGACATTGTGTCAAACAAAGTAAGCAAGGTGCGTAAATCTATAGAGTCATGGCAAGACAAATTAAAGGCCTGTATCAAAGCCAAAGGTGGTCATTTGGAATAGAATCATTGTTTTTATTTTTTGCTGAGACTTTCATAAATATGTAAGACATACAAGTTTTATTAAAATTATATTACATAAAAAATAAATGCATATTCATTTGTAACAGAACTTATGGCGGGACTAGGTATATAAACTTTATATATTTTTTTAACAATTTTTATTTTTTTATTTTATTTTTATTTTATTTAGGATAACAAACAATTGTACAGAAGATTACTTAATAACATTACACTAATATTTGAGTGGTTGCACAATCAGCACCATTATCCTCATTTTACTTTAATAAGCAGTTGTGTGAGTCAGTTTACCCACTACAGAAATTATTATAAAAATATGTAAGTAGGAACTTTAGTGTCGGAATCACACAAAGCAGACTAAATCAAATTGCAGATACCATTGAGCTCACATTACTCAGTCAGAAAGTCTAAAATACTCTTCTTAAACAATGCTGGCGACAGTGCAAATAAATCAACATGTTTAAAGCAGTCGTTGTATGATTTCATGATACGCCTTAAAGGAGCACGCTCACCCGCATTCGTTCTGCACTCTTTGGGTGCAAAACAATGGAGTGATATACAATTATGCCGGAAATATACGGTTTAGCATTTATGCAGCGGCGGACCCGTAAACGAGAAACGTACGAAATTATATCAATGCCTGGCCAAGTAGTTGAGAAAATTATATGTAGTATTTTTCTCAAATAATACGCATAAATTTTAACAAAATATTACCTATGTATAGAATTTTATCGCAACCACGTGTTTATTTTCAGGTTATGTCCAATTATTGTCATGTATATGAATGTGCTAAATATGTCAGCGGTATAGTGAGAGATATTTACCTGAAGAGCTCGTGTCAAAGAACCTCATGATACCCTTTACCATGGTTGAAAACATTTGATCATGGAGTTTTTTAGAAGCGGACACGCATACTGCCACGTAGGGAATAATTCGTAGCTGGGTTATACAGATGCATGCGGCTACGATGCAGCCATGAATAAGCAGATACTGGCCGGTGGTGAATTGACCCACTTGCACACCTAAACCGGGATCTGCGCAACACAGTAAATCATTGTTTAATATTTGCATATACAACTAATAGTAAACTATAAATATACAAAATAGGTAACTAAAATCAACCAAGGGAGTCCTTTAACCCCCTAAAATTCATTACATATAAGGATAATATGGCCATATTATCAAATGAAATGTTCGTATCCCAGACTTTAATTCTCAGCTTAATCATAAAATTCTATGGAATTCCAAAGCAGGTTCTTGATTGACCTTACATACACATTTGTACCTAATTAATAATTATATGAACTACAAAATATTTAATGATTCCACATTTATTTATTTCTTTACTTATCCTGTTTGGTAAATAATATTTTTAACGATATTAGTAATTTTATATAAAGTACACATAAAAATATTAATTTTACATACTACAATAATAGAGAAATGGCAAAATTTCTCAATAGCTATATTTGAAAAGATAAAATAATAATATGTATACGAGTGAGATATGTAAGGATCGAGTCACGTGGCGCTCGGTTCTCTCTGCCTACCCCGCAAGGGATTTGGCGTGAAGTTATAGATAGATAGATAGAAAATAATAATTTTATAACCTTCCGTTTTAAACCGTTGCCATAACGTGTAAGTTATGCTCAGGTATGGTTATCAACTAATCATACTTGTAATAATATTTACAAGTATGACTAGCTGACCAAAATGGTCGGTAACGCCCGTCGCGTGCAAAGGATATAAACAAAATCAATAAAGCAAAGTTCTGTCTGATTAAACATATTATGTATTGAAAAACAGTTTTTCATTATAGACATTGAAATTTTGATTTTGAATTTAAAAAATATATAGAATTTAAAACTATTTGACTTTTTTGCATTGTGCTTAATATCTTATGTCCTTAACTTTACAGTAATCAACATGCATTTAATTTTTCTTAGCCCTACGATTGCGTATGACTTTATCGAGACATTCCACCAAACATATTTTTTTATTTAAAAGAGGCAGGGCGCATCATAGCAGCCCGTCTAGGTAAGTATCTCCACCTCACAGAAAACCGCAGCCAAATAACAACTCCCTAGAGGGTTGTTGTGTTCCTGCGTGTGAGTGAGGTCACCAGTAAGCTCCTAAGGAGTTGCTGTGTAAGCAACATAGGAGGCATCGCGCGGGTGATACTTAATATAGTTATTACAAGTTAATAGGCTACGGCAATTGTGGGCCATATGCTTACATACCTCCCGACGTTGTATATAAAAAAATATACCTGGGCCTTACAATGTATGAAAAACTACCATTCTGCTTTATAGATAAATTTAGAAACCTACCCATATCAGCTCCTTGGAGTTCTTCTTCATAAACCGACATTGCATTAGCCCTAGAAACAAAATATTCCCGTTACAAATACAAAATATAGATGGTAAAATCGAAATGTAATCATAAAGTTACAATTTGTACTTATACTAGCTACTGCACAAGGCTTTGACTGTATTATTAATGTGTGTTATTAAAATAGTCGGTTATGAACCTGTCACATTGTGGTTATCAGTGTGCGTTTAAAATTCGGGATATTATCCGAAATTTTTAATGTCACTGAACCGTCACAGGATTTTTATATTATTAGTTAGTAATGTTTACTATCTTACAGTTTCTATATATACTCATGTAAAAGTAATAAATATATATATAAAGTTTCACGAGTAGTGATTCCATCCAATTATGTTTTACTTAGCAGATATACATAGATCAACTACTTGAATTCTAGACATTGTCAGTCACTCACCCAATAAAAGCTGACATGAAATATGTAATAAAATTTTTGGCGCGCCAGGAAATGTAAACCTTCAAATGCGCATTGCGGGGCTTGCCGCCATATATTCGCGTCGCCGCAGACAACAAAGAAATCCGAACTTACAAAATGACGAACAATATATAAGTACAGGTCTGTGCTTTAATGACTTTCGCTTCGCCTGGGATGTCGTCTCCGATGAAGACTTAAAAGCCTTCCCGGCTAAAAACCCCCTAAAGAGCCCCTAGGTAGTGTTTAGTAATAAGAGACTGATATAATCCGTACGGCTGGTCGTAAGGATGTTCATAAGAATTCACCACCTACCACCCTCGAATTTTCCGAAGGATGCCCCCTTCAGAAAAATTACTAAGGCACGCTTTCAATGACTTTTCAAAACAAAAAAAAACTGTAATATCTATAAAATTACAAATCAGTAGATTTCCGATATACACGGATGAAACATGTCATATATTATCTATTTTTAAATTTATAATTTTGTTAATTACGATGTAGGTGGCGATGAAAGTAATGCTTTGATCGGATTGGTCTTGAGGAGGAGAGTATATTAAGCTGACCCCAACTGATACCAGTACAACAATTGTAAATCCAAATAGTGGCTTTCGACTAGCTTGAAAACACTGGCCTCCGCCGATCCGTATTACAGCAGCGCTGCATAGTATTCCTTAGGTACCTCTTCTATTAGGGCAAAGTCTGTATTCCAGCAGTTGGAAAAGTGTGGGTTGATATGTATTATATTAACATTAATTAAATTTTATCTAATTTCATTTATATGATATTTCCTGTTAATGAATCCGAACGCCTCGCTATATCCCAAATTATGGATTCTGGCATTATAACTTGACCATGAAACATATAAGCAGATTTATAAATATTCCGAACCAATAACTAATCCAGTAGTCACCAGCGGCGCCAGCCGCTATAGCCAGGAACACCATAAACATAGCGAAAAATATGAGGAGAAGGCTGCCACTGGATCGGAAGTATTCCGCAACAACTTCCCACCGCAGGTTCCCCGACTGCCGCTCTTCCTCCTTCATCTTTTGGGCGGCGAACTCGGGCACCGGCTTTCCTTCATCAGCAGATGACTGGCTCCTCGAAAGGGGTGGCCGTTCTTTATCTTCTGCGCTCTACGTAAAATAATTCTGATTCATTTTTTATACCACCACCATACCACTCCTCGAGGTGAACAAACATACACCTCACCAGGCGGTAAAAGACTAGAGATATTACCACGTTTGCTGCTATTGCAACACTCTTAGGAAGTATATAACTTAGATTGCTTACTCGCAGAAATACAACAAACTTGTTATATATCTGCAATATTTCATCAGACGGGCTACTACAATTTAAGCTAGAAGTAAAGTTTTCCCTTACATCTAATTCTTGCCAAATCCTTATCTTCTCATCTACATCGGGGTATACCATTTGTAGGTTACATTATTGACTATATGCTATTGATAAGTTTCTTACAATGCTTTTATTACAGGGAACAAATAGAGTTCGTTCCCGAATAGATAAGATCTTTACTCACAACTCCAGAACCAACGCTTTCACTGTCCTTGTCTTTGCCTTCTTGGTTTGCATTCAGCAACGTAGCAAAGTCTTTTCCCGACGATGCAATCTCGTTGAATGTACCCATGTTCTCGATGCGACCCTGCAGCAAATATGAGCATTTTTTTCAGTTAGTGAGTTAATATAATATCGTCTAATGTTGTCCTGTTAGTGATTGAAAAATACACCTAAGTTTATTAATCGTAGATAGCAAATTGCCCATTGACAATATGCAAAGACTTATTTTTTCATAGTTTAAAATATGATTTTTAGTGTAAATTTGATCAGATAGAGCTGAAATTCTAATCAAGTCTCAGGACTAAGTTACGCCAAGATACACAAATAACCTGCTAACCTGTAAAATATAACCGGCCAAGTACGAGTACGAATCGGAGTAGCAAACAAAAACACTACATATTTTTTAACATTAGTATAGTAAAAATAGAAGATTGGTGATAAGCTATTTATGATAAAGTGAAGTAAACAACGCCGAATACACAAGTTTGTTATACGGCGACTTCCTTTATTTGTTTTATTCTCTATGAAAATTTCAAGCACTTACCTATTACGGTTTAAAATAGATATTGCCTTTAGACATCCGGACTTACAGACAACAGAGCCTTATAATAATAGGGTCCCGTTGCTGAAACTTTTGAACTGATTCTTTTCGATGTTCGATGAGGGAAAATTTAACTTAAAATTTTATTTATTTACCTACAGATGTGCCTACATACACTCATTCATTCCCAAAAATCAAATACATCCTTTAAAACTAATACATAAATACAATGTTATGTGGCCTCAAAACGTAAACGGCAAACAATATATAAATTTTGATATTAGGTGTATTTATAATACCTTCTCCTTAAATGGGAATAAAAAAGAAATAGAAGGTATAGAAAATAAAAAGAAACCTTTTTAATTACATTTACTGAAGATTGTTAGAGGTCTTCTGTGGTGAATTACAATGAAATATCATGTTAATATAGAGTTTTAGTGACCTAAATCCAGTATATGTAGTGAAGTGTTTACTTCAGAAGGAGAATATTTACATTACCTTAAACTTTTCAAGGCATAGTTAAGGCCTATGCAACTATGACAAGGATAACTAACTCCGAAAACGTCCTTAATAAAATAAATAATGTCAATGTCATAAACTTGCCAATACGTATCATAATTGGATGATGGGTCTCGGGAGTCTAGATCGACGGAATGCAATTTGTAAATTCCCAATGCGTTTCTCCTACTCAAGACGTCTGCAGCTCGCTGTATCACGCGTCGCGTGCCTTGTCAACCGTATGATAGCTACGATACGTCAAACAGTTATGATTAAATGTTAAGGTGACAGCTCCCGATAGCCTTGTGTTTTTGCGTAACTATCATTCTAAACACGTGTAAAAGAGAAACACGTCTCCGAAATCATTAAAAGCCCCAAACTTTATCTATGCATAACTTCTCGCCAATTCCCTTGCAGGGTAGGCAGAGAGACCCGAGCTCCACATGATTCGGTCTTTACACCCCTCACTCGGGTCTTTAACATTCATAGCTCTTCTCATGCACGCTCGCCAGTTTCTAGGGCATTTGCTTGTGACATACAAGTACCGACGTTATATAATATATAAACAATATAACCATGCTTCGTTTGTTAAGGCTGTAAAAATAAGATTTCATGGTTTTCTACAGGTCAATCGTTGTATTTATCTTTTTAGGGTTCCGTACCCAAAGGGTAAAACGGAACCCCGTCCGTCCGTCCGTCCGTCCGTCTGTCACCAGGCTTTATCTAACGAACCGTGATAGTTAGACAGTTGAAATTTTCACAGATGATGTATTTCTGTTGCCGCTATAACAACAAATACTAAAAAATATAATAACATAAATATTTAAGGGGGCTCCCATACAACAAACGTGATTTTTTTTTTGCGGTTTTTATAGATAGTGGTACGGAACCCTTCGTGCGCGAGTCCGACTCGCACTTGGCCGATTTTTTTAGCTTTTGTAGCTTCTTTGCAGTAATAACTTTATTACTACTTAGTAAAATATTCTATATACGAGTATATTTATAGTCTTTGCATCAGATAGGCCATACGCTTAGTATGCCTCGCGACTTTGCATAATATATATAATATAACATATTAGAATGTATGAAAAATAACCTCGTTTAAAACAACAATAAAATCGGCCGCTTTTAGGAAGTGTATTTGATGCGTGACGAGGATACGGGTGTGGCCTCTCAAGTACCCGTTGATGCAGCCTTCGAATAGAGCTCGGCCGACGTTTGCATCCACCGCTGACAGAGGATCGTCCAGAAGGTAAATATCCGCCTAATAAAACAAGCATAGATTTATATGATATAAATATAACATTAGTACAATATAGTAACATGAAGACACAGAGCCATTTAAACTACGACAAACCTATCCTGTTTCTCCAGGAGGCCTAAGCCTGTCCCTCATACAGCACTCACAATTGCACTTTGATCCTTTATGAATAGGAATTATGTAGTAGTATTTATTTTCTTTTCAATTCTCAAGTCGACGCTAAATTCAATTATTTCACTTATGCCTTCTTAGAAAGGACGAAATAATATTTTTTCAGTGTAAAAGGACATCAGTCAATCTATCAATATATTTATTTGTGAAACATACGCTACATAACATAACTGTAAACATAAAAAGATAGAATGACGATGTTTCTGAATTTTATTAAAATGTCTTGCTTATAATTGGACGTACATTTTTATTATTACTGGGTATGTCAATCATACAATTCAATAATTTTCTCATAAAATAAACACATACTTAGATCACAATAAACTTCAATTAAAAGGAAATAAAAAACATTATTTTCCAGTTAATATAAATAAGTAATTAATTATCAAAGCCCATTAAGTTTTGCTAGACAAGACTGTAAAGAAAACGCCTTTGTTAGTACTTGTTGACGACTCGGCAAAGGATCAAACTGAAATAGTGAGTATTGTATTATTCCCCTGGAATAGGTGTTTACGGGTTGACTACACTAAAATTCTTTAAATCCTAGTAGAATCAACCCGTAAAGTAAATGGTATTAGTAAAAGTAAACATAATTATGAAATGAAAGTAGTCTATGTATAATATACATATACGTCTGTATGTGTGTATAATCAAATGGGTTTTGATGAATCTTCATAGGTATAACAGCTAATATTCCGAGTCAATACTTAGGTTAATTTTAGCACAGAAATTCAGAAAATAATTATTGCGTGAAATCTGCTCTGTAACCACTGGTAGCAGTTAGTAGTAAATAAATAATTACTGGTACTGGTACTGGTAGTATAGTATGGGTATTAATTAATAATATATAAAACACAAATAGTTAATAAAATTGTCATAGAACTCGTAGACCGTTATGGACCCGTCTTTAAACATAGCTGGTAACAAGTATAAATTTAATTCTTGAGCCCATCTATTACTAATAGAACTCATCTCAAGAAGAATGAAGATATTTTTGTATATTCTATAAAACGTGTGATTAATTAATTTATTAATCAAAACTCAATTAAAAGAACATCGGCAAAATAATAAGATTTTAGAGTCGAGTTCATAAATAAACCTATGATCTTTTCATATCAATATGTTAATAGTTGATTAGGAGATATGTTTATTATTGTTTTGACGGCTGAAATCTAATTGAGGTTAATTAGTTTGTGAATTGCACAAATTATGTAACCACTAACTATTTGTGTAATAAGCACGTAATATAATCAAAAGCGAAAGCCAAGGAAAGCATACTTTATCTTAATCATTACGAGTATCAATTTTTAATAACAAACGATTGCGAAATACTGTAAAAAATGTTAATATTATGTAATACTCTAATATCAAGTAGATAATAAATTTTATATACTATAGGATATATGTATGCATTTTCTTAATAAGCAAAGCTAGAAACGAAAATAGTTTTTCCTTTTAAAGACGTGTAGATAAAAAGTCATTACTCCCGTCGGATTTTAAAAGCATATGGCGTTATGCGTGTATGTAATGAAGCTATGTATGAGCAAGTGTGAGGAAAATGTATAATAAACTGCTGATAATAAAACAAGGGAACCTGTTAAAACAAGTTTCACTCTTTTATCATTAACAGATGATACTCGTAACTATTATATAGATAACAGATGAACATCAATCGATTACGTTAAATTTCATGTTACCACTAATGGGTAATAAACAGTAATAACTGCTAAAAATTTCATTAGAGCCATGTTATTGAGTTATGTGTCCGCTGCTTGTACAACAAATAAGAAACCAATTACCTACCTCTCTATATACGGCTCGAGCCAAATTGATTCTGGCCCGCTGCCCCCCTGAGAGGGAAACACCCCTCTCCCCCACTAACGTTTGGTCCCCGTACGGGAATTGCAAGAAGTCCTTCTCGAGTGCACAAGCTCTGCACACCTGTACGAAATGAAACCAATATGAATATCGATCCCTTTGTTTTGCACTGTACGCTAAAGTTAATGCTGTGGCCACACTGCGACGAGTCCATATAAATGCCGCATTGTTATAGACTGTTACCACTATTTAAATAGATGGCGTTTGTATACGGCGCGAATGTATGTGTGCACACCATGGCGTGTCGAATTAATGAGACCGAACACTGAGAGAGGCCGAAGTTAGCTCGAGAATAACAAAAAGCACCAACTCATAGCGCATATACTAGTATTATGCTTATTACATATTATACTGCACCTGCATGGTACAATTGCCAACGATACGCATCCGCACAATATGTACGTGTACATATAAAATCTACTCATTTAAGACTATGTATTAAAAATAAAGAAATCACTACAATCAACTAAGCTATATCTCATAAATAAATCATATTGTAAGAGAACAGCATACTATAATGCTGATATGTTTTAAAAAATAAGTAATTTTTATTAATTAAGTACTTAGTTTTTCAAGGTCCAAGCCAGTACTTAAGTTTCCTACTTGCTCAAAGACTTATATGTATAATCCTCCATCACGTGATATGTATTTGCCTACTTCTAGCGTCGAATTTCATTGCTATTAATTAGACTACTAATGCATATTTATTACACTATGACCATTGTATACACAGAGTGGAAATTATTGATCTAATCACTCGAACGGAAGCTATAAAAACAATTTTAGACGAAACTGAAATCTGCTGGGATAAAGGTTTCCCTTCAATCTTAAGTGTTTAAAGTACCTACATCTATATTGTTTAAGGGGGACGCATCATAGCATCCTGTCTGGGGGATGTATCTCTACCTCATAGAAAACCACAGCCGAATAACAACTCTTTCGAGGGTTGCTGTGTTCCGGCGAGTACGTGAGGTCACCAGTAAGGTCCTAAGGAGTAGCTGTGTTAGCAGAGGTGGGATCACGGGAGTGATACTTTATGTGTTCCAAACGTGCATAGACTACGGTAACCGTTTTACATCCAGTGTACCTTATGCTTGTTTGTTTGCCTCCCGATGTCGTACATAAAAAAAACATCTACCCACGCAGTTCAACTACAGAGTCACTACAGAGTCAAGCCACTTAAAGATCACTATTTTACGGACTGGCATTTGTAGCAGACAGCCGGTACGAAAGGCTTAACGCGCCAGCCAAAGAACAAAGCAGCTCGAGATAAACAAACCCATCCACAGTCAGGTAACCTTATGCAGTTAAAGTAGTTTCGCTACGTATTTGGTTGGACTGATACGCTCAACGTCTTTCATTCTATTTTATTTATATTTATATCTGTTTCTTCCACATATATTAAATATACAACAAACAAACCTTTCTATATTTTTCGCGGTCGTAAGGCAAACCGAAGAGAATGTTCTCTCGGACGGTGCTGGCGAAAAGCCACGCCTCTTGGCTAGCGTACGAGATGGTTCCTTGCGTCATAACGCTGCCCATAGCCGCGGGCAATTCCTTTAGTAGTAATTGTAGCATCGACGACTGTATAAAAATAAAACTCAATACAAAAAGCAGTCAGTTTGAAGGAAATGATACAAACGTAAAAATGGAATATTTACGTAGTTATGTATCACGCAAAAGCGTAAACAATTCTGTGCATAACAACGGCAATAACAATATTATCTTGTTATTAATGCACAATTATCTTCAGAAATGTGTACTCTTGATAAGATTTAGACAAACAACTTTGATGTGTGTACTATGGTATCAACTTTACCATTAGAATCTGAAGGTAAATAAAATTGTATTGTGCAATTTAATTAGAAGATTGAATACAATTTTCTCAAACATACGGGGAAATATTTAAAAACACAATTCCCAAAATAAAATATTTACCTGCTTGTAATTATAAACAAAACCTAAAACGATGATAAAATTGATTATGTTTTAATGAATCCTTTTTTTTTATTTATTGCCCTGACATGGGCAACATAACTTTCAATATTAATTGAGTATTTTTGTTGTACACAATTTTATATTCATGTTCTTTAATTATTTTTTTGGGTAAATTGTTGATACACTACTTCGATAATTCGTATCAGAATTTGAACTCTCCGGCTTACTTTTCCAGTGTCAACAATTTACTATTTAATATTACAATGATGCGCTAACAAGTACTTCCTATACTTGTCGTAAAAAACTAAAGAATGCTTATGATGTTTAATAGCTACACCATTGAATAAACAGCTTTCATGACATGAACGGATATAAGACAATAGAGATAAGTTCCGTTGGTTCGAACATGTAGAAAGAATGCAAGATAAAAGAATAACGAAGCAGATATACTATGCTACCATGATCAAATCGGTCGTGTTCTATCGGAAGGTGATGTCAGGAGCCCTAGAAACCGGCGAGCGTGCATGAAAAGAGCAATTAATGTTAAAGAAGCAAGTGAGGTATGTAAGGATCGAGTCACGTGGCGCTCGGTTCTCTCTGCCTACTAGTTATAGATAGATAGATAGATCTGCTCCATATGTCCATGCGTCCGCCAAGATGGAAATATTTATTTGTTACATCAAACAGCAATAAAGCAATGGTAACTGCACTCAGTAGCGTAATGATACATTTAATTTCTGCAGCATGTGCTCTCTTAATCATTACATGATTGAGTAAAAAGGTTACTACTATAAATATGAGCCTATTACTTAACATATTGGATGATAAATATTTCATATAACTGTTGTATTATAAACTAAACAAACCTTTCCAGAGCCTACAGCGCCAATGATGGCGCACAGTTTTCCTCGGCGTATCCGCATAGATATATTTTTAAGTGCCAAGAAATTGAGGTCACCGGTCCAGGTCGCGGATACATCTCGCAATTCCACTGCTATGTCGTTCGGGAAAGACATCGACCTTCGGAGCGTACGAAAACTAGCTACAAAATTGGAAAATACTAATTAATAGCACGCAAGATATTAGGTTCAAATCTTACGATATTTTTTTTTATTTTAAATGAATAGGAAATAAATGTTATTATTATTTTGATATTTACCCTTTTTACTACGAACTTTAACTTTTATTAACACATAGAAATTATAATAACACGTTTAATTAGATATTACATAGACCATCGAGTTTAGTGTTAAGTATTACTATAAGAAAAAGGAATTAAAATCAATTATTACTGAAATCAATAGAACTCCATTAAATAAGTAAACTTGCCATGTCTGTCAATCCACGCGTCAGTCAGTTAATTTTTCGCACCGTCCTGTTATTTATACATATACACTCCCGTCTTTCTATCACTTTAACGGAAATCTTTTAAGAAGAATAACTCTAATTAGATTTTTTTTGTTATGAATTGGTGGTGGTAAAAATATTCCAATCTGCATTCATATCTATAGTGTATCAGCGATTCATTACTCTACTGATTCCTTACTTATCAGATATTATTTCTTTTAAGATACGAATATAAGTACTTGACATTAGCAAATTTAATGCGTCGGATTTGGAATGATAAGAGATTGGTGTAATTGTAGCCCTCTTGCACTTACATAAACTGCATGCGTGCACAGGTGCCACACAAAATGATGAACAACACTTCAAGGGAGCATTCAGAAAATTCATAAGTAGAAATTCAGCAGAGGAGGCTTCGCGCGACTGATACTTAATACTCGCATAACGCAAGCGTTAATAGGCTACGGTACCCGCTTTAAATCAGGGGGGGGCGTATGCTATAACAAATAAGAAATAAATGTTATTATAGGTAATTGTTGAATTGGTGGCGGCAAATCATTCCAATTTCTATTCAAATTCATATTATATCAGTGGTATGAATATAAGCACTTACCCTTAGCAAATAATGCGTCAGATTTGGGATAATAAGAGATTGGCGTGATTGTCTTATTGAGGTTTCTGTAACTGTGTTTCTTGAAAAGCGAGACATTAGGCGACGCCGGCGTGCAAGCTGCCAAGTCTGGCCTGTCCTCTGTAAATTAACAGTCACATTTTTGGCAACCCATACCACCATTACAATGCCTCCATTTCGGGAGAATATATGCGTGCTGTCTATATAGGCCGATAAAAATACTATTCAATGTTTATTCTTTATCACTTCCTTTTGTATTTGAGTACGTAGTTGTATGTATTTTAAATACCATGTTAATAATTTAGGTATATTACTATTAATAACATTTACAAAAAATATGTTGCCTATATTTTCAGTGATCGACTATTATCAGTAAGGGGTTAGCTTATTGAACTATATATTACCACGAAAATGGTATTACTGCCAAAAACAATTACTGCTGAGAAGCTTGCAAGTAATGATTGATGGTTCTCCATTATCGTAGTCTCTTTTTGACTCATAGCGCTAATCGCAAATAATAGTGTGATAGAGCAATTGCGGACAGATCAATTTAAAATGGACTATAAATTTTTTATTATAATTAATTTTCATTATTACTTATCAAAAGCGTATTACGAAGTGTTAGATAGAAATAAATATATTTCTGTGTTGTATATATAAAGTATTCGTATATATAGAGTATATGATTTTATTACAAACATCAAAATGAATATGGACCATGCACTAGAAACAGTTAACCACTTTTATTGTTCCAAACGTTCAATCCAGTCTTAATATGGAGATCGTTGTATCAACTCACGTAAATATAGAAGCATTTTCCTTAATAATACATTTCACATGTTGTATTGTTTTAACTAAGGAGAACACTTTAAAAACATTTTACAAGACCCATGCCGCCATGTTATTTAAATTAAATTAAATATTTAGGACATATTACATAGCGCCATCCAGCCCCAAGTAAGCGAAGCTTATGTTATGGGTACTGTGGGAATCGAACCCACGAGCGTTGGTGTCAAAGTAGCGTAATAGCACGTTTCACCACTGCGCCACCAAGCTCGTCAAATTATCAATCGTCATTACCCGAATTCTTTAAACCTACGCTTTATTTATCGAGCTAAACCCTTTAAAAGTAGCAGTGGTTAACAAGAAGTAATCCAATCTCAAAATACATAACATAAGCGTATTGTTCAATGTTCTTTTAGGTTCGCTTACCCAATAAAAGAAAGTCTTGAACACGCTTCAATGAAACCATTAGCTCAGCTGTAAACGTGAGAATCAGAGGCAGGAATAACGTAACCGTAACTTTGGTGGTAGTCATGAATTGTTGCAATGGATAAATCTGAAATACAAACATTACTATTAACTTCAGATAAAATGTCACCAATTGGTTGTCTTTCAGCACAAAGCGATTACAGAATCACTAAAAGCCTGCAAGGATACAAAAAATGAGCTATGAATATTAAAGAAGCGAGTCAAATTGACGGTTCTCTCTAGCTAACCTAGCTAGCTCTGTAAGGAAACTAGCGTGAAAATATAGATAGATTTTCAATTGTTTCTTCGCGGCAACTGTTATGCAAGAAGTATAGGTACAAATGTAGACATAACAATGAATAATCATTTTCTGGCAGCATTCCAAATATGTCAAAATTGTACTCAGTTTGCGGCAAAAAATAATTATTACATATTTTTAGTCGTATCGATTCAATTGGCAAATTTACAATACCAGTTTTAACTGTTCTAACTATAAGAGAGGTCTAATATAAAGTCAGATTATAATTAAAAAACAAGTAAAAACACCAATTCATACTATAGTGTTGATGTAAATGGGGTCAAATTTAAAGGCAGCTATGTTAATATTGAGGTGGCTCAGGACTCCACATTGGGCCCATTTTATTTTTAGTATATGTGAATGATCTGTCCTGAATGGTGCAGAAAATGGCGAATATACTACTGTTGCTGATAAACTTCTTTAACTTTTAATGTTTCTCGTTGGTGTGAAAATATTCATAAATAATGGAATTTAATTTTAATAAAAAGGTAAATAGTGTTCTATCTACCATTGTAAATTGGTTCTTATGTAATAATCTTTTATTAAACTCAACTAAAACAAATGTATAAAATTTAGTCTACCAAATGTGGCTTCTGCCAATAGAGAAGTTCTCATTTACAATAATGTACTAGAATTTATTAATGATACTCTATTTCTTGGAATTACAATAGTCTCCAAATTGCAGTGGGGCCCGCACATAAAAATCTGATCAGTAAGGAGTTAGGAGAATTAGACAAGTGACGGATGTGGTTACTGCGCGCTTAATCTATTTCAGCTACTTTCATAGCATTATGTCGTATAGTATACTATTGTGGGGAAATGCGGCTGATCTTGAAACTATTTTTATATGACAAAAGAGAGCCATCCGCTCTAGTTATAACATGGGCTCCAGAGAATCACTTAGAGAACTATTTAAAGAAATAAATATCCTCACGTTTACCTCTCAGTATATTTATGAGAACACAATGTATTCTGGTAAAAAAAAGAATCGTTTTCAAAGTTTTGTGAAAATCTTGTAAGCAGGAATAGATTGCGTATGCCGGTACAAACCGGCTTGCTAAGACTAATAGATGTTTTGTTGTAAATTGTATTCGATTCTATAATATATTACCTGAAACAGTTCTGTACTCGCCTGACAATATGTTCAAAAGGCACGTCAAAATTACTTTATGTAAGAAAGGTATAGGTAGTATAGAATCCATGAATATCCGACTGACAAAGATGATTGGAAATGATTCAGCACATTTATATATCTTTAATTGTACCACTGTTATCACAATATGTGCACTCACATGTAATTGATAATTTGAAAAATAACCTATATTGGAAAGTTTCAAGTGGCATTTCTTCTTCGCCAATGGTCATTTTCGAAATGCTGAGAATTAAAATAATTATAAATATTAATGAGATTAAAACTATGAAAAATTAATAAGATATAATATGATTTGATTTAAAGAATGTAAGATGTGTCTAAGTGCCCTTGAGGGCCTAATGGCAAATTGATTGAATTTTGATGATTTTTATCTTATCTTTAAGTTGCGACAAACTTATATACATTTGAAACTTCAACTCATTGCTATCGATCGATTTCTTTTTTATCATCAATGCTCCCAATGCTTTTTTTACGTGTTGATGCAGTGTAAGAACTACACGAGAAACAGAACCCTGCGAGCCCAGGTGCTTAGCCAGTCTTATTGTTTATTTATAATGAAATTTTTTTTTGGAATTGGATTTATAATTATCTAATATTTTCTTAGGATCTCGATAACCTAAATAGGATCATTTAATTGTAGCCTATATCGCGGTTGTTTGTTGTTCTAATCGTACGTTATCTTATCAAGCAATGACAATCAAAATTATATCTACATAAAAAATATTTATTTATCTACTTACAATAGTAGCAGTCATCGGATTTCCCAACAACACAATAGCCAATACAGTGATGAAAATGCCAGCTCTCTCAGCGAATATCATAAAGCCCAAAAATACAGCCCTGAGAATGGTAGCCAAACGAATTTGCATCATCTCCCTGTCCCGTTTGTTGCGCACCATTATCTGAAATGGTATCTCCCAGGCGTACATTTTGATTACCTGTGAAATGTAAATATTAAGAGGGCTCAAAAAACATAAATATGGTTCTTCAGTGCCCGTATAGAGCGATTTTTTTTTTGAATTGGTCTTAAATACAGCGTTATTAATAAAAACAAAATGAGGGCGCCACTTAGCTTTATGCACCCTCTTAAAGGTATGATTGCATGGTACGATTTGACGTTTGCACATACTTAAGTTTATGTTAGAGTTTCATATTGCGGGATTAATAAAGTTCGTGGGCATACACCTTATCATTTTGTTTGTTGTAACTTTCTTCGACGGTAAAAATTTGCTCATCCGTAAACAAAATTTTTCTGCGACCTCCCTTTGCGTACCGCTTCAGTAGTTGTTTCGATTTTACCACCCTATTCTTTTTTAATTATCAGTTAAGAAATGATCAGTACGTCTCTTATAGGCTGCAAGTCCTAAGTCATCTTTTAAAATACGCGACATGGTTCTAGGTGCTACGAGTATCTTCATCTCTTGAGATAAAATCTTTTGCTTTCAGACAGGATTTCTTCGACTTCTTTTCCTTACTGCTTTGACTACCTTTTTCGTACGAACACTACGTGGACGGCCAGATCTTTTTCTGTCACAAACAGAAGAGGTCTCATTGTACCTATTAATAGCCTGGTACACGAACATTTTATTAATACCAAGCGTATGGAGAGTTTTAAAAATTGCATTTGCCTCCATACCTACTTTGTGTGATGCAATCACAGCGATTCGGTTCTCTTTATCACCCCACTCCATTTTAATATCGCAAAATATTGTACAATGTATTGGCGCCAAAATGAGAAAACTCAATGAACAATCATATAAAAATGACAGATTCCAAATTCAAATGTAATATTTTGTTTATTTTAATTGTAACAGACTTGGCCAGACTAAGTATAGGAAGTACCGCTCGCGCGTGGCCACACCTGCTGCTAATATAGCAACTCCTTTAAGAGCTTACAGGTAACCCCACTCACTCTCAGAATCACAGCTAATCTCCAAGGAGTTGTTACTTAGCTGTTGTCTGTGACGTAGTTTTCTATACCAGTTGCTTTGAGACACTCTAACTCTCTTAAAAAATGCCCAGACCGGAACAAACGGACATGTTCATGCATATAAATGTTTCTCTTGTATAGGAATAGGACCCACGAGTCTCGATGTTAAATGAGCATCGTTAACCACTCCACTACCAGGCTCGTCAAAACTTGTTATTAACAGGTTAAGGACTTTCATGGATTTTTTCGAAAATACACTGACTGTGTATTGATTAATGGATAGTTTTAATAAGCTTTTGCTGCGGTCAGTCATTAGATTGATAAATAAAATTATTAAAAATAATGTTTTTTTTACAAGCGGTCCATTGGTTAATGTTTGTCTTTTATGTCGCCACGATGGTAGCGGTCCTAATTTGCCGGTCCTCGGAATGAACGGGAAATGAATGCATGCAGTTCCTGATCCAAATACGCACTAAATGCAGCGTTTCGGTTGATTTCACTTATTTAAAAACATTACAGGATGTCAATAAAAACAACAGAATTTAGAGAAGATTTAATTGAGTACTTGCTTAAAATAGAAAATGTAACGGACCCAACAACAAACTACGTAGACACTACATCTAGGAGGATAAAACATAGATTGGATGAAAAACACATAAAGTAAGAAAATATTGTAAGGGTTGTTACCAAAAGAAACAGCATAAATTGATTCCTAAAAAGAAAGTGAAAAAGGTGGTGACTTATTGCGTTACAAGTGAAGGACAACCTCACTTTTGCTTGGAGTGTTACAATATTCACGTTTTAATTTAAATTCATTCCTTTTCCCTTTTAATTTGATTATTATAAGAAGGAACACATAATTTTCTTGTCTTATTATAGAACATTTATACTAACAAACTAATTAAAAGACAATACTTGACAAAAATTTTCATTTCACTGGATTTTTTTATGAAACGTATATGATCGTGTAAAATCGAAGTAATTCTCTAAGTGTCTTAATAATTTAGTGTTGGTGTTTGCTTATGTGAATGAGAGCGGTCCGCGTTTCTTACATATTCCATAAGGAACCGGCAGATCGGATCATTTTAGACAGGTAAGTCGTGGCTGTCCCATGGGACCGCTGGTTTTGGTTTGGCAAAATTCCAATGGCCACCCACAGGAGAGACCGCTCTGGTCCTTAACCTGTTAAGTTACGTAATAAAAAATCATGGGACACATCTATACCGTTGGCGTTCGGGGTAATAAAGAAAAAACATCGTAATCGGTCTACAATTGACTATGATATCGCGTAATAAACATAAAAAAACCTCTATTGAGAACCTTTTGTTTTTTTGAAGTCAGTTAAAACAATAAATAAATAAACAGTGGAATCTTGATAACTAGTTATATAAATACATAAGTACAAAGACTATATATATATATATATATACATACATATAAATATAATATACAATGTATATATATTAATATAAACAACCTGTAAAAACTAAATATGTATGTACAGGTACTTACTTGAATACCGTTAATTACTTCGCTCATCAGTTTAATCCTTTCGTCAGTTCTTTCTGCTGTCTTCAATCTAATTTTTCCAATTAATCGACTAAGGCCAACTAAAACAGCCAACGACATGAATGATTAGACACATTAAAAAGTATTCACTTACTACAGATCCGAACAACCTGCCACATCTGAAACTGTGTCTAAACTTATCAGAATCTGGGTTAAAGTAGAGATAACAGACTTAGCTTATTTCTTTCCTTCTTCTTCCTAGCGTGATCCCGTTTCCTAATCTATTAGAAGTGATGGGATTCGCTACCTAAGCCTAAGAGTATGGAGAAAATACTGATTTTCACATGGAGCAACTGCTGTCAGACTTCTCAACCCACAGGGAAAGCCAGACCTTTTTTAGGTTAGGTCATACGTTTTTAAAATATAATTTCATGTATACTTATAGACATTTCCAACAGCTGACCATATTTGATATTAAGACTATTGTGAATGCCCATTAATTTCCGACCAAATTAATGGGCTATTGATATGATGTTGTTACACATGAGGTATGAATTGTATTACTAGTATTGATGCAAAGTCAATTTGCGTCACTATTTTAAAACATTTTTATGGTTAAAGTTGATCCTATTGACTTTATTATAAGTATACATATAGATTACATATACTTGCCTTGTGGAGGAACAGTTAATAACATCAAAGCAACTAAACCAATTATAGCTGCGTATCCGGCCTGCAGATAGCCCAGATAGCAGATAGCAGCTAACTGTATCGGGATTATCCATATAAAGTGCAGAAAGTTGAAGGCCAAATCGAAACGCTGCAAGTCATTCGACAACAAGTTGACCACTTTACCAGCGGTCGTCTCTCCCAAGGAACCATTGTTCATACGCATTATCTGAAATAGAAGGCTTCGTTTTGGTTTGGGCGCATAGTAAGAATTCAGGAAAAAAGAATGACGAAACATATACAACGCGAATGAAGAAGAATGTAGGAGCCAAGGAAATCCAAGACTAAGTCTATCACGACGGAATAGGACGTATTTTATCAGAAGATGATACTGGTGGTGATTAATGTAGTGAGAAAGATATGAGCCGAATCATGTGGCGCCTTGTTTTCTTTGGATAGGCAAGCGAGTTTTTATACTACGTCGGGATATACAAGCATAGGGTCCACCTGATGGAATTCATTCAGCGTAACCTATTAACGCTCGCAGCACATTAAGTATCACTCGCGCGATGTCACTTCTGCTGATAACACAGCAGAATTGGGTTATTACAGAAGAGGAGCGAATGTCTACCACAACTATCACTTCTGGCAACAGCCTCTCCAGTTCTACTTTCGCCTTTCTAAATTGTTATCATTATTACTATATTATTTTTACCTTTCTAAACATTAACGAACTGGTGGCAATTCTAAGCTTCATTCCAAACTGTTGACACGACAGCATCCCGTGATGGTTGAAGTACGCCGCCGCCCAGTTAGTAACAATCATGCCAATAGCGTAGTACAACGCTTCCTCCTGACTGATCTCAGGATCCGGTGTCCAGTACAGCAACAGCTGGGCGAACAGTAATGGACTAAGGACTCTGAAAAAAGAATATGTACTTATACAATTTTATTGAATGATAGTAAAACGGGCAAATAATCAAGAAGAAAATTAAAAAAGCTTCAGCTAAATAATTTCGAGAAAACAATTATTACCTTATCTGTTCTTTCAGAAAAAAAAAACTAATTTTTAGGTACATTTGGCAATTAAAGAGTTCACCCAGATAGTCATGGAAACAACTGCCAGTTGAGATATATACACACAGTCGTTTTTTGTTACAAAGCTAGCTTACTCCTCACTTTCCAAGACCACTATGTGAGCGGCTAGCTAGACAGAAAGTAAAATATTATTAGCTTCGTAATTACGAAGGACCTACTCAGTGAATCGAATGCATACTTCGCTTAGAATCATGTAGCGACTTGCACCTCTACGAGTTCTTGAGTTACTTAAATAGTAAAAAATGTAAAACGTTACATATGTATGTACGATTCTAGAAAGGAAAGGATACGAAAGGATATTATTATATTATTATCTGTAAATTTAATATGTCCATAATAGTATTTAAATACTAGATTTATTTGTGTGTGAGTTGTGACTAAAAAATATCTGACATTGTCATAGGTATATACATATACATAAGAGTGATCAGTGTCCCTAATATCTGAAAGGTGGTTTTGGCTACAGTCTATAGATATCGCAAACCCAAGTCAGTTGCAATCCGCCAACTTAACAACTCTGGCTTGCACCAATCCAGAGTACGCTCTAAACTCCATTGTTTAAAATGACACTTGTATCCCGTGGGATAAAAATGTGGTAGTAGTGGATGTTTTTAAATTGATTATGGAAACATACCTGAGTGCCACTGACAGAAATTGCATGAGCCCACCGGGTACATAAGACCATAAGAAAGTCTTCACTATAACTTTGTTGAAAGATGGCTGTCGACCAGCTGCTTTCGCAGTCGCCTGTTCTTCTAGCCAACATCTGTAAGTTGAAATAATTGTGCGTAATATTGAAGTAGTACACACCTAAAACTTATAGAAGATCCTAGTCGAGTAGAATATCCCTACGCTTGCTGAATAATTGACATTTTAACACAATTTTCAGATACTACATCGGGTGTATGGGTGGCTCATGACCTTGACATGATTTTAAAGGAGGATATGAATATCATTTACATGCTGCAACCCCTGCTGCTAACATATTAACTCATCAAAAGTCTTCGGAGAATAGGGAATATGCATGAAAATTATTTTTCGTTTTAAATAACACAATTATCATATAAAACGTTAAAAAAACATTTTTTTGTAGTTTGTTTTTAGTTTAGTTTAGGTGTTAAAAATAAAATAAATATATATATATAAATAAAAAAATCAAACAGTTACTATAATAAAAAAAAACTTAATTAAACATTGAATTAAAAGATTTTTAACGGAAATATCGCGTGTTTTATTTATTTTGTTTAACCTGACGTTTCGAATGCTTTGCAGCATCCATGGTCGCAGGAAGACTTTCTTCGACCACGGATGCAGCAAAGCATTCGAACGTCAGGTTAAACAAAATAAATAAAATACGAGATATTTCCGTTAAAAATTGTTTAATTCAATGTGTAACAATCGCGAAAACCTAAGACAATATTAATTAAACATAATTTGAATCATTGTCATATTTTGAACATGTTTTATGACAGCATTCAATGTGAGTATGTGAGTGCTTGAATTGCGAAAATACAGCTAATATTTAAACGAAATCCATACATTTCTTCATAGCCACACGGCTTGTGACGTCATCTGCCGCGGCCTCTTAGTATGAAGCGTTTTCAGGTCACGTGATGAAATGTCACTTTCAAACAGCATTATCTCACAAACTTATTATCATAGCAAAATTTTACTTTGGGATATCTTCCCGTATATGTTTATTCTTTTAAAATCTGTCCTAAAAATTTTTCATGCATACTCCGTATATTATTAAATAAGGTCTAGGTACTACATATGTTCATATAACATAAAGATACCAATACCAAAATAAATCTACGAACTAACAACTACAATCCTGTTTTTTTTCTTTTTTTACTACGCCGGAAGGCATACAAGCATACGACCCACCTGATGTAAAGCGGGTACCGTAGCCTAACGCTTGAGATATATTATTTCACTACTTATAACTACTAACTTCATTTTAAAAGCAATAAGATCATGCAGAGTTCGTACAATACAAGAAAACAATAACTTTAACTCAAAAAATTGATAGTAATCCTCTTAACTGTACTAAACTCCACCTACAAGCAAACAGCAACAATATTTTTTTTTTATTTATACAACGTTGGGAGGTATACAAGTATACGGTCCACCAGATGTAAAGCAGCTACCGTACCCTACGTACGCTTGTAATACATTAAATATCACTCGCATGATGTCCACTCTGATGCTAACACAGCAAATCCTTAGGAGCTTACTGATGACCTCACTCTCACGCCTCAACCCTCCAGGGATTTGGTATTTGGCTTCGGTTTTCTGTGAGATGGAGGTACTTCTCCAGACGGGCTGCTTTGTTGCACCGTACCTCTCTTAAAAAGATCCAAAGTAACAGACATGTACATGCACACAAATGTTTATCCTGTGTAGGAATCGAGCCCACGAGCGTTTGTGTCAAAGCAGCTTTACGACGAGCTCTTTTTAAATCATTTTTTTTTTTACTATTAAACTGTCCACTTCATCTGATAAGAAATATGGTCATAAGTTTATTTATAATGTAGATAGATTATTGATAATATATGTAGTATGTGTAAGTAGGAAGATAAATATTATAACTAGATAAAAAAAAATATTTTTAACATAATATTTTTTCCTAATTATTAGAACACGATAATGATCGTATTAGTTAGAAACTGTGTCGTTGTCATTAATTTCGTATGTAATCAGTACCTATATACTAAGAACAATGTAGTATGTTATTACTAATAGTTTATTAATACGTTAGTTACGTATACATGAATATGTCACCGACAAAGTGTCATTATATAAAATACCGGCTTTGTTTAGGTGTTATGCAATATGTAAAATAATGTTCCTTCCAGGGGGTCTCCCCTCTGGAAGGAACATTATTTTACATATTGCAATCAACGTATCACCTATACTATATTTTAGAAATTTACAATTTGTGTAAAAAAAAAATACGGAAGTGTAATGAGCGAAGTACTTACTACAAGTGAATTAGTATTACCAATGTACCTATTACAAACATTGTACAGAAAATCTATGAAATAACTATATAGGTGTTTAGCGAGTAAGCAAAAGCTACGGTAACCGCTTTACATCAGGCGGTTCGTATGTTTGTTTGCTATCTGTCATAGTATAAAAAGAAAGTACTTTTTTTTTTAAATAAAGATGCAATTGAACTCGGCAATTGTGATATAGCTAAAGGAGTCATTTTTTTAAATTCTCTATATGTCTGTCTGTTTTGCACACATTGTGCACACACACATAAATCAGGGACAAATTTTAATGCATTCAGTGACAGTCAACATTTAGATTATTTTCTCCCAGAAATGTGTAAGATTCCTGTGACAATTGGTTTTTCAAGTTTTTTACAGGAGTCTTACTCGCTTTTATCTCACTTTACACGGGTGGAGATTGCGACTTCAGCAACATTATATACTACGTATCATTGATAACATATTATCGTTGCCATAATAACAACACAGTATAGAGCTTTGTATGACATTATTATTAATTCTTTCTGAAATCGAAAACATGATTTCCCATATATTTCACTACTACTCCAAATTCAGTAAACATATACGAGATATAATTACTTGTTTTGAAAACTTCTCGCTGTTTTACCGACATAGTGAGTATGGTAAATTGTACGAATCATCAATTGCATCTATCCATAAATTGAGTCAATTGTAGAATAAAACTAGGCCTAATTCTTTCCATAACTTATCTTCCAGTCGTAATCCATCCATTTCCTGTAAATATTTTCTTTTTCGTCGCTGCTTCTAGAGATGAGATAACCAACGCTTGGTTAATATTATTGTCTATGAATTTACACCTCACCTATGCAAAAAATTAACGAAATGCAATGATGTACTGTCAAATATATTAAATACTAGCTTTTACCCGCGGCTTCGCTCGCATTGATAAAAAATATATATTTTTTTAAATAAAAAATATCCGATTTTACTTCTGATACCTCCAAGAATATGTGTACAAAGTTTCATGATGATCGGTTCAGTAGTTTTCGCGTGAAAGCGTAACAAACAAACGGACATTCACATGTATAATATTAGTAGGATTTATGGTTTATCTCATATAATATCTTATCAAATCAGCTGTGGCAACTAGCATATGTAGTGTTGCTACGAAATATTGACCTTGATTCGCTTACATCTGCGTCCAAAAAATTAATAAGTTATATCAACAATTTATTGATATAAATAATCAAGTGTAAATAGTAAAAGACGCTAAAAATAGATGACTTATTTCACATACAATAAACCTTAAGTCAATGTGGAAAACAATAGAATTCTGTGACTGTTATCGAATATAAAAAAATCATTGATAATTGATAATGGTTCGCGACCGGTAACATGCAATCAGTGATCATACATGCAAACTTTATACATGCAAACCAACTGACCGAGGCGCATTTTGTTTTACAATAAGAAATTCAATAAGATTAGTTAATAAGTGATAGAAACACATCTTTTATATCCATAAAAACACATTTAAAGTCGGCTGCTAAAGAAATTGCATACAATATGATAAATTTTGTCGATTCTACTTAGCGTTATCCCGTTTCCTAATACATTGAGATTGGTGGGGTCCGCTACCTAAGCCTAAGAATTTGGCGAAGATACTGATTTTCATTTTTTTTTTATAAAATCTGGTATTATCGAGTTAAGAGCTAGTAAAAACACATATCTCTACGTATGTGATATGCTATAATTTACTTTAAAAATAATAAATATTACGTTTCAGTGCCTAAAATAAACTGTTATTTAATTTGTGTAGCTGTTCTCATTTTGGTCAACCTGGCCCTTATTTATCAACTTAAGGAGCTACTTCTAAATAAGTGACAAAGTAGAATACCCATTGTTGTATGGAGTTTGGTTTCAATATTATTTTTGTTGTGCAGAAATGAAACCGGCTGCAATCTGTAGGGCTTCAACTATGTTTAAAATAGCTCCGGATTTACAAGAAAAATGATAATAAAGTTCTTCATTTTAGGTTATTTTTTGACAGGTAATAAAGGCTTCATTATTATATGTATAATTTTATTGTATAATTTTATCTACGAAAGTGGAAAAATAATTCTTCCCACACAACCAGTTACTAAACAGCGAAAGAAAAATCTTCTCTTGTAACTGGTACGTAAGTTTAGTTACCTTTGTGGACGAAACGATACCACCTATATGTTCCAGTTGTATTACAGGTAGCTGCAAGATATAATGTATTTGATGTATACATAAGTATATCATTTTTATTCGGCTTCGAACGGGCAGCAGCCCATATACGTAGCTCTTAGTCGGCATGATTTTTTTCGACATTTTTATCAATCATGATTGATTTAGCAATATCATATATATAATTAAAAATATTATTATTTGATATTATTGTTATATTTCGAGAAGCACAACTCGATGTATTTCGATAAGAAAATGCAATAATTAATACTGAAACATCAGCGAAACGAACTATAGGATAGTATCGTATAGAACACAACAAAAGTGGAAAATCAAACATATTTTACGTTTGTCAATTCAAGACTATCATTAGTGCCGTATATTATACGAGTTTGAAATTCTTTAATTAATTTTCAAATCTCTTCTTCTTTTAAATTATGGCATAACTTTTTAGGAGACGTAGTGAAAAATAATTATTGAATTTTAATGTTAATCTTAACTGTGCACAAGTTGAAACCATGAATGAGTATTCTCCTTTCATTGTAGCTAGCTGGAACTTATGCGTTTTGGGAATTAATCACCTACACACGGCGAATTAAGAACATTAATCTCCATTTATACGTAATTATATCGCCGAGGATTACTAACATTCCTAAATATTTATCAATATAGCGTGATATAAATTAATAACTTCGATTAACTTTCAGAAATATAATTCGTTTTGTTATATATTTGAATTGTTGTTAGATTATTTTAATATATTTTTTACGGGTAGATAATCATTTTGGATTCAATTTGTCGCAATTTTAATTAAAAGCAGGTAACACAGAATGGAGTTGTAGGTTGTACGTATAATGACGGGTGAATGTCAGAACGTTATTCTGTTGACAGTTATCGCACATTGTCTTGTTGTGAATGTATTGACTCACTAATTGATAGTCACATACTTATTTAAATTATTAAAATTTGAAAGCACTTGACATTGGCGGGAACAACAGGTTCGCCATAAAGTAAAATAATAATAAGCCTCTCTGATCGGCGATGGGGACCGCCATTTCGCGACATTTCCGGCGGGTTGAGGAGAGTCGAGTATTACATAGGTACGTAGAATGTAAGAGGTGGAATGAATGATAAGATGAACGAACTGATATACATAATGAATGAGAGACGTTTAGATGCTTTGTGTGTGACCGAGCTAGACCTGGACTTAGGGCCTAGACTTCTCTGAGATTGTATAAAACTTGGCATCACGCTAGTATTTTTGGTTGCAGAATATGCTCCCGTGAGATCAGTGTCTGCTCAAGAACTAAAGAAGTTTTGGGAGTCTGTGAGGGATGTTCTGGATTTAGCTGAAGGGAATGAAAGAGTGATTATGTATGGAGATTTGAATGAATTTGTTGGGACCAAGCGAGACAGCTATGAAGCTGTTCTTGATCCGTAGAGAGTGAAAGAAACAGATGCGAAGAAAACAAAGATACTGGTATTTGAAAGAGAAGAAACCAGAACCAATGTAAGAATTACGGTTGATGATGAAATGTTGGAACAAGTGGATGGATTGTATATCTTGGATGTGCTTTCAGTGGGCATGGAAGATACACCGGTAATGTGGAAAGACGAGTGAGTGCTGGGAATAGTGTGAATGGAGCATTGGGAAAACTTCTTGGCAGTAAAACCTTGAGCCAGAATGCACAGCTCGCTATACACAATGCAGTGCTGGTCCAAACACTTACTTATGGAAGATAGAGCGGGGTATAGCAGAGAGAGAGCATGAAGGTTGACCGCGTTTATTCTAAACGCGGTCGAAATGCGAGCGTTGCGCAAAATTTGTGGCGTAACGCTTGTAGATCGTATTCGCAATGATGACGTTAGAAACAGAGTTGTTCTGAAAGAAAGCGTGTGTTAAAATAAGAAGAGGCATGCTCCGTTGGTTCGGACATGTAGAAAAAATGCAGGATGAAAAAATAGCGAAACAGATATACAATACCAATGTGGAAGGATTTAAGAGCCGAGGAACGCCAAGACTTACCTACCATGACCAAATTGGTCGTGTTCTAACAGAAGGTAATGTCAGGAGCCTTAGAAACCGGCGAGCGTGCATGAGAAGATCAATGATTGTTATAAAAGCGAGTGAGGTGTGTAGGGATCGAGCCACGTGGCGCTCGGTTCTCTCTACCTATCCCGCAACGGATTTGGCGTGAAGTTATAGATAGATAGAATCTCTAATTGAAGATAAGTTAACGTCATCAGTTAATTTATGGGGATAGAATTTATTGTATTATTCTGTAAATTAATACGTTACTATTTCTATCGTTAATCATTTCGTATTCGTACATTTTGTATTTGGATTCAATTCACCAATGTTTCGTGTTTGTGTCATACGTGTGTCATAGCGGCTAACGTTTGAACGTTACTCTTAAAGAAATATATTCTGCAACGTTAGGTTAGGTAGGTTAGTAGGTACGTAGGTGCAAAACTGTTGATACAGCTGTCGCGCATGTTCAATTGCAAGATCACTGGTTAGCATCGATGTATGTATGTATGTATTTAACACATTTGTAAATTTGCAGATCAATTTAATGGATTAATTATTTCGTTTGGTTCTACTATATGCGACATATAAAACAGTTCTAAGTGAATTGGTTCAAGCAACGATACTAATATAAAATAAACGAAGGAAAATAAATTTTACATCATATCTAAAAGTCAAACTAATGATATTATACCTGCCATGAATATCGTAAAATGAATATGCTGTATTTATTGACGAGCTCGGTGGCGGTGGCATATTGGTGAATGACGCGACTTTGACACCAACGCTCGTGGGTTCGATTCCTACACATGACAAACATTTGTGTGTATGAACATGTCTGTTTGTCTTGGTCTGGGAGTTTTACGAGAGGTAGGGCGCATCAGCAGCAGCCCGCGTGTGAGTGAGGTCACCTAAGGGGCTATGAGCTATCACCTCAGCTTCTAAAGAGTTGCTGTGTTAGCAGCTGAGATGGCATCGTACGAGTGATACTTAATGTATTACAAGTGTTCATAAGCTATGGCAACCGCTTCACATCAGGTGGACCTTGTACTTGTATGCCTCCCGACGTTGTACAAAAAAATAAATTTACAAAATCACAATTTTTCTTTCACTATCATAAAGAAAACGATTTTTATCCCTAAGATACACTATGTATGTATCAAATATCTCTCAGGTATGTTGTTCTTTAAATTTAATGAAGCTCTGATAATTTACAATTATTTTTTTTATATTGTCATAGTATCAATAATATTATAGTATATTTAACGTATAATTTCCAACGCCACTCATAAACTGTATCAGGATTGCAATGTTCTGACAGTAAGACAACTCTATATCATGTATTGTGTTCTTAAAACGCATAAGTTTATCATCACCCTGAAATCTTAAGAAAACGTAATCCATATAATGTCGCTCTCCAACCAATTCTTAGGACTAAATTTGCCCGCTCACATTTTAACTCGCAATCCATTTATCCATTCATATCCATTTAACAAACTTAACAGAATACTTAAATATTATTCTAAGTCCCATTATGAGTGCAAAATGTTGGTCACTACATGGTTGAAACAACTAGATTAAGTGCACGGAATCACTGCTAGAGAGTGTGTCATAAGTAGTCATAACTGTTAAACTGCATTGAATGTGCTCATTCATGCGCGTGTTTTTATGTTCTACCCGAATATATGGATACACCCTCCTATATTAATTATACTTGATAACTTTATTATTATTTAGCGAATGTATTTATGTGCGATATGATATTATTTCTATGTGCGTAGTGTATTTATGTATACCCGTGAATATGTACTAAGTGAATGTGTTTATACTATCAGTGGATTTTAAAATCTTATACTAACTTATAACATTAAGTATACACTACACACAATTAATTGTTTATTTATTATTATTATGCATTAATTTTTTTGCCTATTTTGAATTAATGTCCTCCACATTGTGAAATTCAGTTAAATCGTACATTCAGTCTTTCTTTGTGCAAACCTTACATACCTACCTACATTTATATTAAATATATATATATATATATATATATATATATATATATATATATATATATGTATATTTTTCATAATAATCTTTAACATGTATATCTATTTAGATAATACGAAATAAATATTTTGTATTTTTGTTGTATTTTGTATGTTTCAAAGACTTCCGAAACAATCATGCTAGATAAGTTTCTACATTGTATGTAACCTAGAAAAGTACTCCATTATTTGGAGACCTGGTTTCTAAATTGTACTGAAAGCTATATTTTTAAATTTAAATAAATTTGAACGAAACAATGTTATTTCTGAATAATATAGACAAGATCCTATTTAAAAGGAACCTAACCAACTTTCCCCTACTAAATTGTTTTGAATAATATGCCACACCAGATGAAACATGCAAGGGACTCGTCACGCTCCCAACGGCGATGCCCACTCCTAGACATGTCTGGGGTGAATCAAACATTCGATGATTCGTTGTGTTAACAAAAAACTTTAAACAATTTTTAGGGCTCCGTAGCCAAAGGGTAAAACGGAACCCTATTACTGAGGCTCCGCTGTCCGTCCGTCCGTCCGTCCATCCGTCACCAAGCTATATCTCATGAACCGTGATAGTTAGACAGTTGAAATTTTCACAGATGATGTATTTCTGTTGCCGCTATAACAACAAATACTAAAAACTAGAATAAAATAAATATTTAAGGGGACTCCCATACAACAAACGTGATTTTTTTGCTTATTTTTGCTCGATATTGATAACGGCAACAGGTAGATGCTTAAAATATTCACAGAATATTTAGTTATATATTCACTTTAAGAACAAATAATTAAATTTAAATAAAACAAATATTTAAGGGGGTCTCCCATACAACAAACGTGATTTTTTTTGGCGTTTTATAGATACGGTACGGAACCCTTCATGTACGAGTCCGACTCGCACTTAGCCGATTTTTTATTTTTACGCATAGGCCGTTGTTTAGAAATCGATATTACAAATACAAATGCTTTATTGGTATTTACACGTCCTTTAACAAATAAATGTGGGCTTTATTCAATTAAGTTTATAAAAACCTGTACTAGGATAAAGCCACTCCTCTCAAGTCTTAACTGTGACAATACTAATTTGGTACAAAAAATATATGAACAAAGGAGAAAAAAAAACATAAAGAAATGAAAAACAATAAATATCCAATGTGGTATTTATGATAAATATATTAAATCACACTCATTTATTAACTTAACTCTATAACAAGTTTTCCGTTGAAAAATAGTCCAATTGTCTTAATCAAGCAGTTAATGCTCTCTTACACTCTATAAAAGACATATCATTGTTCGTCGTTCATTAGTATGTTCAATATTCTATTTATTTTATTGTATAGTGTTATTGATTTTGTATTAAACTGGTTGCTTGCAAAACTTGTTTTTACTGGTTTATTGCGTATGACATTATAGCGATTTCGCTTTAGATTATTAATATTTGCATCTGGAATTGTAATTTTGGGAATTTTTAAGATACATAAGAAAATATAGAGTTGCCTGATGGTCATAACATTGCTTTCCTCTTATATCTTAACAGTGCTGCAGTCATTTTTTTCCTTAATATTACTTTTAGAAGTGATCTTTGATCGCGATATTGGTTCTACTTTTATATGCATACCAATATGACAGTCCCACGATCGATAATACATCGCTCGGGGTTGGCACTTAATAATAAAAAAAGTTCAACCTATTTTTTTTTTGTATATATCATATTTTTGGAAGACTGTGAGACTCACCGTTCTAATTTATCACCAACAGTTTTAGAATCATAAACTCTTTTTGCAGACACCAAGTCATTCTCATCAAGATCCCGTTGATTTCCATTGTAGAACATGCGGCACGTCCAGCAAAACAAAAGTCTGGAGAACAGGCTCGGGGATTCTCTTGGTTTTGGTGGATGACAGCTGTCTTTTGAATCATCCTCTTTTGCCTTATTTACACCCATCTTGATAAACTTTTTATAAAACAATATTTTATTTGTCCTTGTTCATAACGTTATATATTATTACAAATGTTTAATACCGCAGTAAATGGAGCATTTGTTTTATGACAATATTTTTATTATACTGCCGTCATGTAAATGATTTTACGTACCGCGCTTGTCACGAGTCGGTAACTTACTGGAAACGAAGTCTGGTACTGATAATATTTTTATCAAATACGAATCAAGAGCGCGACGTAATTGTTAGAATCGTCACATTCAATATTCGTAATCGAAATAATGTTAAAATGTATTAGTGATACAGTAAGCGGTCATTTTATATTAGCAGATCTTATCACACATTTTATGTGCCTACTTATAAGTTTTTTTTATATGTGTAAACGTAACACACACACACACACAGTAAGAAAGACATATATAAATAGTTTTTTTAATGCCACTAAGGTGGCTATTAAGCATATGGCCTGCCTAATGGTAAGTACTTACACTATGCCTATGAACATTTGCAACACCAATACATTGATTTATGCCTTGCCGACCCGACTTGGGTAACCCCATGCTGTAGCCCAGTGTGTGAGAGTGAACGCCTTCGGAGAGCATTGCGGTTGTAAAATGAATCTGTCGGCATCATATCAACCTCCGCTCCGGCAGAAATTCTTGAGAACACAACTCGTTGTAGAATTGGTAGAATACACAAAGGGAGGCAAAATCTCGCCCTAAACTGCTAAGTACTGCTTTGCTCTGTTGAGCACACCAAGTTTCTTGGACGCCAGTTTGACCTTCTCCTCCAGTTGATTTCGATATTGAACATCGCTAGATATCTCGGCACCGAATATTCCAATGCTTTTGGCGACCACAGCAAATTGAGGTTTCTTAGCGGTGAACGCGCAAATTTGTATCTCTATGGTATTGAATTAGACCAAGTTTAGTCGCATGCAATTTGACTTTCGTAAAATAACGCCTGAATCTATTAAGTTTAGTCGCCCCCAGTCAGATACTTTTGTCAAAGTACCGTCAATGTCAGACACAAGTTTATCGCGGCGTTCCTCCACTAGGGAACGAGGAATGTTAGCTCAGTATGTATAATTAGTGTCCCTGGTGCCGTCAATTCATACTATTGGAGCAGCCACCATCAACCACAGCTTTCATGCATCTGTTGGATAAGAAATTGACAACACAAAGAAATTTACACAAATCCTCGGGCAACCTGTACCATGGGCAACCTGATCGAATACCTTTGCCATATCTAGGCTGACTGCCAATGACTAACCTTGACTCTCTATCGCCGAAGCCCAGCGGTGTGTAACATGCTAGAAGATCACCAGTCGAGCGACCGTGACGCAAACGGTATTGGCAGTCGATGATGAAGTAGTGATCCTCTAGTATGCCAGGAGTCGTGTATTTATCGCATGCTCCATCAACTTCGGGAGAAGGCAGATTATAGCGTTGTACTTTGATGGGTCTGATCTATTACCCTTTTAGGACACCACACACATTGCTCATTTGCGGTCTTCCGTGAAGACGGGACTTGCCCAGCGGAATACGAAAGCACGAAAAGGCGCGTTAGTATAGAGCACTACTCAAGGGCACACATCTTAAGCACCACTGCCGATACACCGTCTAGCCCATTCGAGTTATGGATGTGGAGAGAGAATAATGCCGCCGGACATCTCGCTAGGTAATGGAGATTTCCGGCATTGAGCTACCACACTACGGGATGATAGAAGGCACAGCTCCTCCGTCATTCATATTTGAGTTAGAGGTAAGTGATTACCGCCATTGGACCAAGTTTTCGCAGTGGTGGCATGGACGGTTGACAGAAATTTCCTCGGCAGCTTTAGCGAGCGAGCAGAATGCACGGCTCCCAGAGGGAAGACACGCAAGTTGGTCGCCACTCTGCCGGCGAATTCAAATTTTGCTAAAGCTATCACCCTTTTGTTGGATCTCGAAACAGCATTAAATTTGCGCTTGAAGCGCAACAGTGACATTAGGATCCCCATAAGCACACGCCGTGGTCCAAGCCTCGTAAGCAGCCTGCTTAAGAAGATTTGCTTCACAGTCTATCATGTCATGGTAGGTTTGTCTCGGTCTTCTTCGGGTCCTACATCCTTCCACTTTTGCATTGTATATCTGTTTCGTTATTCTTTCATCATGCATTATTTCTACATGTCTGAACGAAAGGAGCATGCCTTTTCTTATCTTAAGACAAACGCTCTCTTTCGGACTGAAACTCTCTTTCTTACGTCATAATTACGAACGCGTTCAGCAAGCGTTACGCTACAAATTTTGCGCAATGATGCATTCGCAATGATGCAATGCTCTCATTTCGACCGCATTTATTCTACTTTCATGCTCTCTCTCTGCTATACTCAGCTTTCACTTCCATAAATTAGCGTTGAGATTAGCACCGCGTTATGTACAGCGAGCTGTGCCTTCTGGCTTAGATTTCGGCTGCCTAGAAGTTTACCCAACACTCAATTCACGCTGTTCCCTGCGCTCACTCGTCTCTCCGTTTATACCGTATCCTTTCGGATCAGAATCGCAGGCCTATTCGTAGTCCACATATGCCAAACATAAGGGCAGATTATATTCCCCAGTCTTCTGTATAATCTGACGGAGGGTATGTGAGGGATCCACAATGCTAGAGCCTTTTCGGAATCCGGCTTGTTCGAGAGGTTGGAATTCGTCAAGTCTGCGTGCGAGACGGTTTGTGGTGACTCTCGAAAACAATACATAAACGGGGCTCAGAAGCGATATCGGCCAGTTTTTCAAAAGTTCTTATCACCCTTTTTAGCTAAAAACAAACGCCGGAAGTGTGGAGAAGAAGCCTGGTCCTGCTCCACGCTTCCGGTGTTTCACCGGAGTGTATGACGGAATTGAAAACCTTCTGAAGGACTACAAGTATCGCCTTCCGTCCGCTTTCAGAAGCTCCGCCGTAATTCCGTCCTCACCCGGTGCTTTCCCATTTTTAACCTGTTTGAGAACCATACGAATCTCGTACAGACTGATATCTGGGATATCTTCGGTATAGTGTCGGTTCAATTTAGCTCTTGGGTCGTTACTATCACTGTTGCCAAGTTGTAACGACGATGTGTGTGATGACAGCTGTCCATAGAACTTCTCCATCTCACTCAGAATCTCAGCCTTCGTAGAAATAATGGCGCCTGTATTGGTCTTCAGCTTCGTAAGTTGACTTTGCCCAACAGGCAGATCTTTGGCGAAGATTTTGGAGCCTTGGTTCCGCTCTAACGCCTCGTTAATACGAATTGTATTAAATTGGCGCATGTCTCGCCGTATGCATTTAGAGATCTGCCTGTTCAGTTGCCTGCACTTTTACGTGTGAGCTGAAGACTGCAACCATATTTCATGTCTGACCTTCATAAGATTCTGCGTGCGAGTCGAGAGCTTTTGAGTTCTTTGGCGATACTTTATAAATGTTATGCAATCTAGGCACTGAAAACAATTGTGAAGTTCGAATTGAAAGCTTTCGGGCTTTTGGATCATGGCACGAGATGGACGGAGCGTATACTTCACCACCACCTTTCCTGCTTTATGTTAAGGTTCAAGATGCCTCTTACCATCTGGTGATCGCTTCCGGTTTAACCCTGTTGACCACAGAGACATCATTGAAAGAATGCCGATTGGTCGTCAAGATGAAGTCTATCTCGTTTTTCGTCGAACCATCCGAGCTTACTCCAAGTCCATTTGCGGCTGCTTCCTGAAGAAGGAGTTCATCATAAAGAGTTTCTCCTTCTCCATGAAGTCGACCAGTAGTTGCCCCTTTAGTTTCGTTGCCCGATTCCAAATTGCCCCACTCTCAACTCATCGTTCTGTTTCGTCACTAGCTTTGCATTGAAGTCCCTCAACAGCACTGTGTAGCGAGTTTTATAGGTATGTATGGCTTTGGAGATATCCTCATACGTAGCCTCCACCTCAACATGGGGGTGTGACGAAGTTGGTGTGTAGACCCGTATGACCTTCTGCGAATACCGAGTGGTAATTCTGAGTATAAGGTACACAACCCTCGCCGACACAGCCTCTATCTTTAGTATATTGCTGACGAGGGGCTTACGGACGATAAATCCGACACCATCTTGGGACAGATAGTCGCCCTCCCAGTAGTAAAGCAAGTTGCCGGATTTAAGAATCACCGTATTCTCCCCCTGTCTTTGGACTTCGGACAATCCTATTATATCCCAGCGCAACTTGCTTAGTTCCTCTTTCAGCTCCACTATCTTCTCGTCGAACCTCATTGTACGCATGTTGTATGTTGCCAGGGCCAGTCCGTTGTGGTGGTAGCCGCGGCGTCAGAGCCGGGGATTCTTAGCAACCCCTACCCCGCCGATAATCTTACCGCTATCGGAGCCATGATCAGCGAGGCTATCGGTGATTGGGGGCCGCCTAATTGTCGCACTCATTCAGAGGGGGCTTTTGCCATAGTTGCCACGCTTGCCCGGCGGGTTGGCAACCGCAAAACGTTATTGAAATATATTAAAATCAGGGGACGCTGCTGCCCATCTCCTGGATAATTATCTTAGTCGCCTTTTACGACACACGCGTGTTGAAATGGGGTGACCTATTCTTACGCCGAGGCCACAGGGCAATATTATTATTACATGATGATAAAATTAAAGGTTTATAAGATAACCACGTTCTCCTTTTTACCTTTACAACGCACAGAGAGACAAATAAATGTTTATATTTTGACTATTTCGTTTTATAACTTGTAAAAGGCATAGAATCGACCCCTTGTTTGCTAAGTATCGATAATAAGAACCCAGCTGCATAACAATTTAAAAAAATTATATTTGTACATATTCGACCGTGCTAAGATTTTTTAGTATGCATAGATTGTGAAAGAGTTACAATGAATAGACTGATTGACTCCGGCACACACATCATGTTATGAACCCTCCTTTTTATAGGAGTATAAAAGAGCATAAATTTGGAGAAACTAATAATTACATCTCTGATCAAGACAATGACGTCTGCTCTTACATATCTAGCCTCTTTCCGATTGCTCGATATTTACAACTATCGTTGGCAACTAATTGATGTTCAGGCATGCAACTAATTGATGTTGTTATTAAAGTTTTGACCTCTTCACAAAAAACAATGTGTCTCTTACCAATACTACCTTGTAATTTTTTTTTTTCCTTATTTACATATACAAATCTACTTTCACCTAAAGTAGTACGTATCACGCCATCTAGTAATCGAACAGTGAATGCAATGCTAACTGCAAAGGCAAAAAATTATAGTTAAAAATGAGTACATACATATGATGCATACACAGAAAACACTGCAAGAATATCAATTTTAGCTTTATTGGCATGCAACAAAGTTCGTTTAAAAATTAAATTTATTTGTGAAAGATCTTTCACGTAGGTATTATAAAAACACTACGACAGATGTAAATATCGATAAGTATATAAGACATTTTATTTCGTGCTAGACGGCAAATTCAGGTTATAAGTGGATTATAAAGATAATTTGTGATAATTTCCATATCTGTAAAACGAGTTCGATAACTTCAATAATATGAATGTGCGCCATGTAAACAATATACAAAATAATAAATAAAGAGATAATTGGATCTTTCATAATTGGAACTTTTATAAAAATATCTAGGTCGATTCTATGCCTTTTACAAGAATAGCTGTGTATGTGTATGCAGCACCTATATTAGTTGGTACGTAGACAAAAATATTACCCTTCAATTTCTCCTGAACTTATGAAGCAATCAAGTTTTTTTTTTAATATTGACTCTTAAACTTAGGCCATGATAGCTTTATATCTTATCGGGTCAGTAGCTTTTTAGTAACTTAATAAATATAAAGTTTTTACATCCTTTAAAATGAGAAAGGTGACTTTGCTACCAGTATACAAAATGCTACCATGCCTAATTTAGAAATGTCTTTATAAAAGAATGGATGCTCAATACAACCTAAACATTTTTGTAAGGCCATGCATAATGGTCGTTAATGAAGTCCAAAAAACTCGATTTAAACAATTTCTGTGTGTATATTATATATGAACTGAAATGATTAGTTCAGTAACGAACTACGTTAACAACAATTTCGGTTAAACCAATACCTATTGGAAGCGTCATGAAACTTAATAAATATTATTTTGTACATATCTGAGATGTCCAATGACCGCTTCTATGAATATCTATAACGTAACGTTGGCTGCAAAAGATCTATTGTCATACTACTGCTGAACTAAGTATTACTCAATGGAGATAGTAGCTAGAAATTATTTTGTATCTTGCAAATGAAAAATTTTAAGTTTCTTTATAATGTACTTCACAAGATATTTTAAAACGAGTATGTATGTGTATGTTAAATTTGCTGTCGCACAGTACAATTCGTTATTTTGGAACAGTATTGTTGCCTTAATAATATTTATGCACTTTTGCAGTACTGCTTACTTTTGTCTTTCTGGATTATTTTTGTAGGCACCCTATAAAAATATTACGATGGTAATTAGAATTTCAATTTCGCTATATGTCGTCGGGTATCGTAGATCGTAATTTTGGAACAATTTTTAGCAAGTCGGTCGGCAATTCATAGAAATTTTCATGAGGGGCCAACTAGCCCGATACCGCATGAGGACATATTTTAATCAAAAACTGTTGAGGTACAAAAAATATATTATTTATTTTCTTTAGTTACAAAATAATATCTTTCTGATAAGCTATCGTCCGTGGAAAAATTTCCTTATGATCTGTCAAATAGACACATACAGGCTCTAATCTCTTGGGAAAAACCATGCCAGACAATTCATTCCGCAACTTTTTATTTCAACAGAGATCATTTTGGTTACAATTTGTGCTGGTATTTCGTGTTTTTTACTCCTATCTATATCTATAACTTCATGCCAAGTCCCTTGCGGGGTTCCAAACCTCACTCGCTGATTTAGCATTCATTGTTCTTCTTTTGCACGCTCGCCGGTTTCTAAGGCCCCTGACATCACCTTCTGATAAAACATCATCAATTTGGTTACTCCTTAATATTATCCGAAAACCAATTGTATCACCAAAAACTTGACATTAAATGGATTTGAGATAGTTTTTGGTTATAGCCAAGCCTGTAACCCAAAACTATCTCAAATCCATTTAGTTTTTATGTCAGGGTTGAATCATGTTTAGGACGGGTTAAAACATGGTTATAGGTCATGTTTAGGCCTAGCTTAATGTCGGCTTTGGTGAAGTTTATGTCGGGCTTAAGTAGATCTTTACCAGAAGGTACAAAAGTTGTCTGCATGTGTACCTCTGTCTCACCTATTTCTACTTTTATATAGCTGTATTTATACAGCTGTGTTCCTGTCTGAAGGTTGAGATATGGCAGAGAAATTACTGTACTATTACGGTACTATGCATCGAAACATCCTTAGGTCACAAGATTGGCAGCGCGCGAGTAACATCCCCATAGTGTTGCGAGCGTCAATAGGCTGCGGTGACTGCTTACCATCTAATACGGGCCGCATACTTGTTTGCCAATCTATTTGTATAAAAAAGCTTAAGCTTAAGGTTTAAGTGAGATTCAAGTGAGACTTGATAACGGCATTTCACTGACACATGTTTAGATTGAAATGAAAATCCTTTGACGTCCTATCCAAAATCCTATCGCTGCATCATAAGAATCACTAAATCAAATATAAGTACCAAAATTGCGATTAAATTACCTTTCAAATTAAGAACCTCATTATAAGATAGTATTAAGGTGTGGAATACTAAAAACAAACTCGCTCTCTAAAGCCACAAGTTTCATGCTTTTCATTACTTATTTTTGTTTCTTTGCAGTAGGTACTTTTGTAGCACTTGGTGCTCGCAAATTTTCTTCGCGCTATCTTTGAATGTAGCATGCTTTAATAGCATGATTACTTCTAGGAAATTCGCGGCAAGAAGCTCAAGCAACAGGCTGACCGTTCACAAGCCAATGCACATTTAGATTGGAAAATCGTTTTTTAATCCTATATGTGCATTCTTCTTAAAAAACAGTTTATAATATTCCCATATATCACACGACATCGTTGTTGGCACAGCTAATTAATATTTTAGAACCTGCCAACATACTTATCTCATGAACAACTCATTCAAGCATTTATTATAATCCATCCTTTGTTTCTGTCTGTACGTATTTTGTATGTATATACATTTCTATTTTATTTGTGTATGTATACAGATACAAAATAGGTACATGCATGTTTATATGCCATATTTTGTATTATTTTTTATATTATATATAATTTAGAATTTATGTACCTACATAAGTGAACATACTCGTATTTATCATTTATTCCACTTATTTATAGTTCATACTTTGACCGCATTTGTGTATGTATGTTTTTAAAAGATTAACTGATAGAGAATGATTTTGGTACTGAGCTGCTAACTGCTGTGCTGAACTTTAAATATATAAGTAATATTCCAGCAAATGAAGGAAGGAAGGAAGTGGATCCCACCAATAGTAAAGGATTAGAAAATGGAATAACGCTAGTAAGAATAAAATCTCAGCAAGTGAAAATTTACAAAATTCATACATTTTAGTTGCCATATTTTAAATTTTAAAATAAAAATAAAAATACCAGCATTTTCTTAAATTTTATATGCAACACTCTCTAAAGAATTAAGATTGTATACTCAAGGTGACATTTCACCTTACAATATAAATTTCAATCTTTTTTAAATTCTTCAAATCGCATTATATAACATATATAGGACACTGGTTTTAGAACTTTATGCAGGTAAATTAATCTATACTACTTTGCGTGTTTCTCGCCACCAGTCATGTGAAATAGCGCCGTCCGATACCCACCCACTGACCGTTAGTTGATGCATGCTAATACCGCTGTTACCATAGCGGCTATGAAGTATTTCTCTAAAATTGCTTTATTACAGAAATTCTTCGAAAGATTTTGAGTAGTGCCAACTGTAAGAGAAGTAAACAACTCATAATAATCTTAAGCCAAACAACTGTAAGGAGTTAACTCTTTACATTTGTTTACATTTGTAAAAGAGGCCTAGAGTATAGTAACGCAACTGATCGTGCTGTAACCACTATAAAACTGTTAAGTGAAAAAACTATCAATACATCAAACTTGCCTCTTTCGCAGAACTATAACTTAATAAAATACGGAATTGTAAAATCGTAGTATACGAGTATATTACAAAATTACGCTTAGGTAATAATTCTAACTTCGCCTATCTGTTTTCTCCCTTTGTGTTACGTATACCCTAACTAAAATTTCTTTTTTTGGAAATGTCGCCCACATAAATAGCGAAACAAATCAAAACTTTTCTTTTTTTGGAAATTACGAGGAAATTTGATATTCTATTTTAATTTAGACTAAAATTTACTTAAATACGAAATGAGTATAAATTTAGTATAATATTAATATATTTTCCTTTCCTGCGCTCTATAATTAAGCATTTCCTGTCATCAGAGCTCATTTACACGTGGTTATGTGTTATTGTTATTTCTATAGAAAACATTGCCCATACGCACGATATTGCCTAGTCATTGACCTACTAAAACTAACCGTGCAAAGAAGAAACGGATTTCATTATATAGTACAAGGTCATCTGTCAATAATAAATGATGGTGCGTGGAGCGGCGATGGTGTTGGGAGCCCGGAGTAGCGTGGTGGTTGGAGGCAGGTGACGGTGGCGGTAAAGTGCGGGTATGCGACGGGCCCGCGGCCAGGCGCGCGGTGCGGCGCCCTTGCCGCGGCTGCCGCACCCGCAGTATGACGCGGTTCTCGACTCGCCCGCCCGCCCCAGCCGAACTGTGCACAACTGCACCTAAATAAAAAAAACCGAACACGATGCTCATGTTCAAATCTATTGGCGATAACACATCATGTGTATTAACATTACAGTATCTGTGCCTTTGATACATAAAACTTTTCATACAAATTATCAATCATAGTGAAAGTGTTCGAATATACATCAGTGTAACTTAGATAACAACTAATAAACAATAATTTGATTAAATTAAATTATATATGAAGAAATTTGTCTAACTTCAATAAAGGTTGTTATTGAACATTGGAGTAGGCGAACAAAGAAATGTGTTTACAAAGAAAAGTAACGTAGCAACACGCATCTAATATTATTATTATCATTATGTAACATTGTTGTAATATCTTCTGGCACATAACAAAGAAACATTTTCTATAGTACCTAATAAAATAATATTGGTATACAACCATTGATCGCAATGTAAATAAACCTTTTTATGTAAGAATAATATTTTCTCAATTAAAAATGAGAATAAGTCTTCGATTTGAAGAAACATTAATATGTAATTGGTAATCCAATAACCTTTTGGCAATACTCGGTCACATCCCAATGCCATGCTTTCAAACCCTCCCGCGTATAATAGTTTTTATTTTTTTGTTAATTTTTTATTAAGCACATCTTTTCCATATATTAAATTCCAGACAAAGGTTTCAAATCTAAAAAATATTATTTTGTTACAGAATTTGCTTGTTGAAAAATTAAATGTATTTAAATATCTGTAAAAATCTTATATTCCATTAAATTTATTATGCATTTGAAATAGTTTTGACTGCTTTTACATTATTTTGCAATAATGTTATATTTAAAACAAATAATCATGCCTACACGATATATAGGCATTATTATTATATCATCTATTCACCTTTGTCTTCACTTTTATTTTATGAATTGAAACATTTACATCTGTGCAATAAGTTTAAGTATATTTCTTTCCAATCTGTTAAGAACATTATATATGAACATTTAAGCTCGATTTAATCTTAAAATTTTAGTTTGATGTCGTCATTAACTTAATTGATTTCTGGTAACTTTCAACTTTTGGAGTAACATACAAAAATATTGACCTTCTTCGTAAACAATGAGACTCGCATCATTGAATCCTAAATTGTCTCTCATTTGTAATCTCTACGTTACTCCCCTTAATATGAATAGCACTATTTATTGTACTACATCTGCTTGAAACGTCTGCATATTAAATTTATATGAAAATTCAACATAATGTTTAGAACTCTCCATTTCTATAAGTTTGCTGTATATTCGATCATATGACGAATATAAATCTTAAACGTAATTACTTATCTACATGAAATTTGGATATTGTGAGTGGAATGTTGACCCAAATTACTTAGAAATGCGGCAACAAAATTTTTCAGTAGGTACGTAGAATATAAATATGTTATTAAACGACATTAAACAGGACAACATTCTCAGTTAAACTATATTTTTCAGATCAGATTTTGAAGAATCTTTTTCTATTGTGAAGATTCTGTCTTCACTTCATTGAAGTCGGTTTTTACGGCTTTTAAATCTCTGCTATATTATTTTTACATCAAACAATTCAGTTTACGTTATTGGCACAGTAATATGCGGAATCTACCTGAAAAAAAGAAACTATTCAAAAAATTAAAATTTTTGTACCTATAAAACTATACATATAAAACGTATATATTGTAAAATATATGGTTTAGTAATAAATACTGAGAAAGCCTATAAACTATTGAGTTTTTAAAATGTGAATAAAACAAACAAGCATTTTTTTCGTGGATAATTGCTATTTAACACCAATGAGTTTCTTGACTCGCCTAGTTTATTTTTCTTTGAGTAACATTTGAACAACTTTAGTGAAAATCTTAGGTACAGAAATAAGTTGCGTATGCCTTTACCTTGCTAGGACTGGCAGGGCTTTTCTTGTAAATGGCATTCAATTCTATAATAAATTACCTGTAACAATACTGTCCTTTCCTGATAATATGTTCAAAAAGCACATCAAAAATGCTCTCTGTAAAAAGGTTTATTATAGAAGTAATGAATATGTAACCGAAAATAATTCTGCATAGACAACTTTTTCTTAATAATCTTTAACTCTATCACTTGATATTATTATTATTGTACCAATACACTGACAGTTTGAAAAATAACCTACAAAACCTGTTGATTTTCATCAAACCATTTAAAGGAATATGTATTTTGATCATTAATCCACCTATACTCTCGCTACTGTACTGTTGACGGGCACTATTTATGAGCATTATTCTAATATATAAATATTCGATATATAGCTCTTAGACTGTATTCACTCTCATTCCCTTTAAGAGTGAGCGAGTCAATATCGCACACTTTTATTAGTAGTACCTACTACAGAGCGAGCATTATATCGTCTGCCGGATGTTGGAACTGACCTATGTCTCTGTTTCTTCAAATGTATTATAACGTATAATAATAATCTAAATAACATATATAGATTTTAGGTTTGATTAAATAATGCACATTTTGATCAAATTTTTGTACTTTTCATATTAAATAAAACACGCTTGGATCCGCAATAAGCGTCTGCCATTGATTTTTTTAATAACATTTAAGATATTAAAACGGCAGACAACTTGTGATCACGTTTTAAAAGTAAATTTTGACGTTCTTGTACTTCTGGCGATACCCAAAGGAATCATCGCCAGGGATAGTGAATCCCGATTTCACCTGCGGTAGGTCTAATAGTATAACTAGCATCAATATGCAGTTTGCTAAAATACCGTAAGTCTGCCGATCACTAGTTCTTAGGTCTTAGCCTATGTCTAAGAGCCTGCGACACCCCAATGGCAAGTAAAGATTTTTATGATGTTTTTATCATTAATAATATCGAAAATAATACTAACACTTGTGTGATACTATTAAAGATTGTGGGTCTTCCATTTTTTTAAAGCCAACCTCACCAAATAAAGCTTTTCTCCTCACTTCTTTGTAATCTTGCTCTCTATCTTTCTAACTCTATCGATCTATATCTTCACGTCAGATCCCTTACCCGGTAGACAGGTAGGGTCCAGCGCTACAATACGCGGTCATTATACACCTCACTAACTTGTACAATATTTTTAGCTCTTTTTATGCACGCTCGGTTACCTTCACCTTCACTTTCTAAAAAAACATGATCAATTTGGTCGTGATAGGTGAGTCCCTCCACTTGCGTATTGTATATCTGTTTTGTCATTCTTTCGCACTGCATTAATTTTACATGCCTGCACCAACGCAGCATGTTTTTTTCTTATCTTAACACCTACACTCTTTTTCAGACACACTGTCTTAAATCCAAACGCTTGTTCCAAACGCGGTCAGCGAGCGTTAGTCCCTCGTCTCTTATTCCTTGTATTCTCTAATCTACCGCCCATGACATATATATGTGTAGGATATATTTTTTATTTGTTCGCGAAAGAATTAATTACAAAAAAGCATATCGAGTGTATCGCGCAAGAGTGATTGGAGATATTGTCAGGGGCGGACATAGACGCACACATATAGATCAAATTGATGATGTGCTGAAAAAGGACCAAATCAAAAGCACCCGAACCCGAAGAGTAAGATAAGTGTGGAAGAAGGGAGAGAGGTTAATTTGGAGCGTTGCACCTGGAATTCCATAGTCTCTGCTTACACCAACAGACATATGTGATGATACGTATGTACGTAGGTCACACTATAAGTTTTGCGTAACTTAAAAAAAACAACATGTTATAACCAAAATATTATGTTTATTGCTTTTCAAAATAATCTCCTTTACATTTTAAACATTTTTTCATGCGATCGAACCATTTTTTAAAACAGGAGGACCACAGATCTGAAGGCATGTTTTCTACGTGCTGATTGAACGTTATCACTGCCTCTTCGGAGTTGGTAAAAGTGAAACCTCTCATCAAATCTTTGATTTTGGGGAAAATACAGAAATCACAGGGTGCTAGGTCGAGGCTATGCGCAGGATGGGTAACGAGTTGTACTTTTTCGGAAGTTAAAAATGACTTTGTTTTGTTGGCCGTGTGTGAAGAAGCGTTATCATGATGTAGGAGAACGCGGCTTTTTGGTCGTCTTTCGCGAACTTTTTCTAACACCCTGGGTAAACAAATGGTAGAATACCACTCGGCATTAACACTATTTTGATCTTCAAGTGGAATAGTGCAGATGGGACCCGTAGCTGAGAAAAAAAACGCGATCATTTTTTTACCAACGTTTCTCGCCTGCCTCAATTTTTTTGGCCTGTTCTCATTTTCAAACACCCATTCACAAGATTGTTGTTTTTTTTCGGGTCCAAAACAATAAATCCACGTTTCGTTTCCTGTGACAATGTCATAAACAGCATTAGAATGTCCGTGGTCGTAAGTCAGTAGCATCTGTGAGCACCATTCCACGCGAGTCTGCTTCTGCTCCGCTGTCAGTTCATGAGGGATCCAACGACAACAAAGTTTCCGAACTTTCAATTCTTCGTGTAATAGTTTCTGAGTTTGGCTCATACCAATCCCCAATAGTTCTCGAATTGTCTCATAGGTAATCCGCGGGTTTTCTTCAATTAGCCGCTTAACAGTAACCACATTATTTACGTTGACGGCAGTTGAAGGCCGCCCTTCACGAAATTCGTCATGTAAAGAAACTCGACCTCTCTCAAATTCAGCAAACCATCGCCTCACGGTGCTCAAAGAAGGTGCTTCTCTCCCAAAAGCATTTTGAAGACGAGCAGCACAGTCTTGCGGAGAGAGAGAACTTTTAAAATCATAAAAAATCATCGCTCTAAAATCTTTTTGACTCATTCCATTTTCGTTGCGTACGTAGAACTTTGATGTGTGATAAAAAACAATTGACAAATGATTTCCCGCCAATTGTTTTTTTTTTATTACTAAGTAGGTTGCAACGTTTCAAAAAATATAACATTCGAAATTCAAATAGTTCCGATTAGCTAGAAGTGCAAAACTTTTAGTGTGCCCCATCGCAAAGGCATAAATAAACTTCCGATTAGAGCTTGGCTGCAATGTATAGATAATGAGGGTGAATATTTTGATTAAATATATTTTTTTATGCTACATCGGGAGGCACAGAAGCATACGGCCCACCTGATGTAAAGCGGATACCGTAGCCTATTAACGCTTGCGATATATTAAGTATCACTCGCGCGATGCCTCCTCTGCTACTTATACAGCAACTCCTTGGGAGCTTACTGGTGACCTCACTCACATGCAGGAACACAACAACCCTCTAGAGAGTTGTTATTTGGCTGCGATTTTCTGTGAGATGGAGGAACTTCCGCGGACGCGCTGCTTTGATGCGCCCTACCTGTCTTAAAATATGTTACATCTAAGCAAAAAACGGGTTTTAATTTTTCAGTACAAATCGGCAATTTCAAACTTTAACCCCTAATATTTGGTGCAATCAAAATCGTAGTCTTTGTTAATTTAATGTGTAGTAAAGATTGATTCGATATGAGCTAATGATAATTTGATTTGTTACAAACATTCAATTGATTTCAGGTCGTAGTTTATTTATTTATAAAGTATGCCGTCAGTGTAGCGGCGAAATGACGAAATTAAATTTCGATTGAAAAAAATCCTTTTCGATGAACTGACTGACTCATAAAAAATCACAGCCTGAAAAAACTGGAGATAGAGAAATGTTATGAAATATAAAAAAAATCGGCCAAGTGCGAGTCGGACTCGCGCACGAAGGGTTCCGTACCACTATCTGTAAAAACGGCAAAAAAATCACGTTTGTTGTATGGGAGCCCCCCTTAAATATTTGTTTTATTTTCATTTAATTATTTATTCTTAAAGTGAATATATAACTAAATATTCTGTGAATATTTCAAGCGTCTACCTGTTGCCGTTATCAATATCGAGCAAAAAAAATCGCCCAAGTGCGAGTCGGACTCGCACACGAAGGGTTCCGTACCATTATCTATAAAAACGGCAAAAGAACATGTTTGTTGTATGGGAGCCCCCTTAAATATTTGTTTTATTTTAGTTTAATTATTTATTCTTAAAGTGAATATATAACTAAATATTCTGTGAATATTTCAAGCGTCTACCTGTTGCCGTTATCAATATCGAGCAAAAATGAGCAAAAAAATCACGTTTGTTTTATGGGAGCCCCCTTAAATATTTATTCGATTCTATTTTTTAGTATTTGTTGTTATAGCGGTAACAGAAATACATCATCTGTGAAAATGTCAACTGTCTAACTATCACGGTTCATGAGATACAGCCTGGTGACAGACGGACGGACGGACGGACAGCGGAGTCTCAGTAATAGGGTTATGTTTTACCCTTTGGGTACGGAACCCTAAAAATCACGTTTGTTGTATGGGAGCCCCCTTAAATATTTTTGTTATTCTATTGTTTAGTATTTGTTGTTATAGCGGCAACAGAAATACGTCATCTGTGAAAATTTCAACTGTCTTACTAACACGGTTCGTGAGATACAGCCTGGTGACGGACAGACGGACGGACGGACGGACAGCGAAGTCTCAGTAATAGGGTTCCGTTTTACCCTTTGGGTACGGAACCCTATAAATATTGCGAAGCGCACTTTTCGTGTTCTTTATTAATAGACTAGCGGCCCGCCCCGGCTTCGCACGGGTGGACATTTATTTTTTAAACATTTTGGGATAAACGAAGAGTAAATGTATCTTTAGAAAGTTTTTTAAATAGTTTTTCTTAAGTAGCTTTTTTTTTAGACAAATTACTTTAAGTGGTACGTACTTAGTGGTACTCGTATTTAATTTTTTATTAGTTTTTATCCATAACCCTAATTACAATCGGTAAGTTTATTTTTTATTTATTTATATTGTTTTTAGTTTTATTTTTACATTTCTTTTTTACATTTATTGTAATATATATAACATATATTTCGAGATTTTATATTAATTTAATTTAATAGGTTTTACTTTTTTAGTTTCCAATATGTCTACCTTAAAGCTGTATACTATATTGGCTGTGGTATTCGTAGATGGCAACAAAATATATTGATTTTTAGGAATCCTATTCGAGAAAGTGCAACATATAATTGGCTATGAGAAAAGCATTCTTCTCTTAGGTCGATGCCAAACATCGAGAAAGTTTGTCCCTGGGATTTATTTATTATCAGGGCAAACGATACCTTTACAGGAAACTGTAACCTTTTAAAAGACATGGGCAAATCTGTTGGTATCATCGGGATCCGCGGAATGTGAGCTAGCTGTCCGGCCATGGGACCGGTGATGATTGTTGCTATAATCAGATTGTCTCGTAATTCCTTTATCAAAAGCCTTGTGCCATTACACATATTGGGAGGGCTTAAATTTCTCAACAGCATAATGGGAGTACCTACTTTTAATTTCAGTTCGTGTGATGGCAAGCCGGCGGGATAGAGAGAATTTAAAAATTCTTGTAGATAGTGCACTGTATCTTCGATGTTGCACACATTATCAATAGATTTGTAACATTTAAAATCACCTGGTACTTTTTCAATGATCATTTTGTTTATCTCATTTACTGAGCTGTTTTTCGGTGAGACGATCGCCCTCGAATAGAGCCAATCGAAATTTCTTTCTGTAAGATGTTCGATGTCGGGATAGATTGTCTCTATAAGGATTTCTAGACTGTGAACAGTTTGAGCCAATTCATTATCTAATAATACTTGGAGGCTATGTGCAATTGGAGATGGTAATTTTCCGCTTCCAAGTTTAAGTAATTTTTGTGAGAAATTGTCGTTGCCGTCATTACTTAAACGTCCTCTCATATTCGTGCGCAAATTGAGAGTTTCAATTGATTGCCACAAAGGTGATGATTTGAGGCACGCTTTTCTAAAAAGAACTTTTTATCTGGAACAGAAAAAATCTGGTATGAAAAAGTCAAAACATTCAATGTCGGTAGCGCGCAAATGAGCCGCGCGGGTACCTATCTCATAGATGTGCGCCGCGCCGCCCGCTGCCACGCGCCGTGGCTGCCGGTGTCGCAAGCAAGGGATTGAAACACAGAACAAAATCCGTAATATCTTTGGAATGGAATGTCCGATTTCGTTAATTCAAAGAGTAACCTATAGACATTGAAACAGTCTTGAATACGAAATGATTTATTTGGATAAGATTAATACCAAGATACAAATAATGTGGCCTAGTTTGTACCGGCGTTACTATAGCATATTTTAACAAGAAAAAGTAGTTATTGTGACGTAACTGTAATAGTTAGACATATGGTATCGGAGATTTTTTTGTAGATATTGATGTCCTCTACAAAACTGTAGTACATTACTTTGCTCTATTGTCAATAGTTTCAGCAGCGTACGCGGTATAAGGATTTTTTGGTATCTTTTTCACACATTATCGAAGTTTTCATACGGATCCCTAACTATTTTCAAAATATTTTATAGCCTATGTTAAGCATTTATATTGTAGCATTGTAACGGTGAAAGAATTTCTGAAATCGGCCCAGTAGTTTTTGAGTTTATTCATAACATACATACAAATCTTTCCTCTTTATAATAATAGTATAGATAGTATAGATAACAGTTCTAAATTGCACTTGTGCCAAGCCGTAACGGGTAGGTAGTAAAGCACATAAATCTATATCATATAATTTACTTTAATTTAATAGAAATTGGCTCAGCACATCTTGATGATTCATTGTCCAATGCTTATGATATTTGTCTTTCACAACTTCATCATCTTTTTATTGCCACATTTAAAAACCCTCACCCTGGGTACCTCAGGGGAGCGTGCTTGGCCCAACCCTTTTCCTCATATACATAAATAACCTCACCAATCTAAAGATAGACGGTGGTAGCATTGTCTCATATGCTGATGACACTGCCGTGGTTTTTGTAGGAACTACATGGGACAAGGTGTTTGACAATGCTAACGCAGGGCTAAAAACGGTTTCTCTCTGGTTGAGGGTGAATCTGCTCTCAATGAATACTGCAAAAACCAAATACATATGTCACTACATAAGTAAAACAACACAACCTGATCCTAGCTATCAACTTAAAGCTCACCAGTGTGACGGAACAAACTCCACCCAGTGTAATTGCACAGTGTTAGAAAAAGTGGAAGCCATTAAATATCTAGGAATTATACTTGACCAAAGGCTATCTTGGCATCCGCACATTGAATATGTAAATAAAAGAATTAGAAAGCTCATATGGATATTTAAGACTCTCAGGCACGTTGCTTCACAAAAACTGTTAAAACAAGTCTATACTGCGCTGGCTCAATCCGTAATCTCGTATTCTATTTCTGTATGGGGAGGAGCAACTAAAACTAAATTTCTAGAAGTTGAAAGGGGTCAGAGGTGCTTATTAAAGGTTATGTTCTTCAAAAAACTCAAATATCCTACTAAAGACCTATATGAAAACAGCAAACTTCTATCTGTTAGAAAACTCTTCATTATGTCAGCTACCTTGAAATTACACAAAACACTACCTTTAAGCTCCAATGAACAGACAGGAAGAAGGAAACAAAAGGTTGCCCCTATTACCAATACCAGAACAAACTTTGCTAGACGTCAGTTTCATACATTATCGGCTCATGTTTATAATAAATTAAACAAAAAACTAAATATTAATAAACTAAAACTATTTACATGTAAATCAACAATAACTGAATACTTAACTACATTGCAGTATGATGAAACGGAGAAGCTTATAAATAACTAAAAACCGACTTTTATAATATGAATCATAACGAACCACCCTAGGCACAAACAAAAACTCATTGATCCCAAGATATATCGTTGGGCTGAGGACACACGGACATCACATTTTCTATCTCATACGCTTGCATAATTTAATACCATCGCAATCTTGCTTTCTCACCCCCCCTCCCCGCACACACACACACACACACACACAAACACACTACTCACGTACACGTACACACACATACACACACCAACTAACAGTACCAGGTTAATGAGATATATTTAAAATCCATAGTTTAGCCTTAATATGTACTTACTAAGAATTTAGGAGGAAGAAGAGCGGGATCCCCTGCTACAGGCTTTAATAAGTCTACTAGGTGGGTCTCAGCAATATGTATATTTAGCACAGTAAGGCTGTCAAATAAAGAATTTTGATTTTTTTTTTTTTTTAAAACCATCATAAATATAATCCAGTGCGATGAGCCAACGAATACGGTCGCGTCTCACTGCTGTCGCTATGGGTTTCGAACAACTCGTAGGCAATACAACATGCTATGACTATAGGCGAAGTCAGCGTCATACGCGTATGCAAGTTTACCTTCAGTGAAGATGAAATTTGCAGTGGCAAGATGCTGTTGTTCGAGATAAGAGACCGCGGCGATACCTTCACGTCGGAGGGATGGAGAAGACAAAAGTATTCAAGACGTCGTCAATCTTTTGAAGGTGACCGATCCAGACGACGTGCCTTCTTTCGTAGCGAAAGACTTACACAAGCTGCCATCTGTCACCCTGGAACACGTCGACGTTAGTACGCTACAGAAGGACATCAGAAGCCTGAAAAGCCAGTCTCGCTGATGTTCAGTTCAGATTAGCAACATCAGAAACAACAATGTATGGGCTACCTACAAAAATATTATCCCTAAAAAGTAATATTCCTTAAGCAAGTCTTCTGAGGTCGAGAACATTACTCTTATTCCGAATTCATTTCAAAGAGAGATTAAAAGTAAAAAAAAAACTGCAAAATTATTAAGTTACAATATGATTTAATTTAAAGAATGTAAGACGTGTCTAAGTGCCGGTAAGGGTATAATGGCAAATAAATGATTTTTATCTTTTTATTAACACGCGTCGTGGTGCAAGGAATGCATCCGTATGTAGTGTGATGAGGTCACCGACTGCTGTCGCTATGAGTAAGGTACCGTGCCATGCCTCCCGCTCCCCAGTAGAGCCGAACAAATGTTAACAGGTCAACCCCGGGATGTGATTAAGCAAAAGGTGCCGCATTACCAATCGCCTCACCTACCATCTCACCAGGAGAAGTCAAGTCGTGGCCAAGCCCGCTCGCAAGGCTTTGCAACCGGGTTCTCGCCAGGACCAGTGCGATGAACAGGGTTCGATAAAAGTGAAAGAAGAAAAGGAAAAAGCCCTCCAATCGCAACTACTGCAGCACCGCACAGATCACACCGTCACAACTGCGCGTGGCAGTACCATCGACGCTATTGTACGTTTCCAGACCACATTAGTCTACAAAGGTCGAGGAGGTTTCAGGTTATGTAAAGAAGAAGACCAACTTCATCTTGAGAGTCAAGCGGCTGAAATCTCGCTATAAAGTTAATTGTACTTCTTTTGTGATGAGGGTTCCGTCTCATTATCAGTCAACCTTCATGAAGGAAGAGTTCTGGCCGGGGGCGAATCGTTTTTCGGAAGTTCCGAGGACGGTTATCTAACGGCACGCATTACACGTCGCCAATTCTACGTGGAATTAGTGAAAGTTAAGTTTATTATATCATATAATTATACTTTAAGTTAAGGTATGTATCTATGGACCTGTGTTTGTAAAACCTGTTGTCTGAAATAAATTATTTGAATTGAATAAATAAAAACATACAATACTTTATTACCTCGGTGTAGAATCTATTATGCGAAATTTTATTAGTAACATCATTATGACATGTATATACATCGTATAGGCATATTTTGGTTATTATATTATAGTTTACTCTGATTATTATATTATAAATAATGGTTGAGTTAAGTGAAATATACATATTGACATGTGACATACAATATCTATATAAACACATATGTATGCTAAAACATAAGTACATACTTAACTATATAATTAATCGGTCGTTGGTTCTTGATTTAATTACCGTTGAACAATATCACGACGTTGTTACAAGTAGAACAAACTATACATATTAAATTTACAAACAAAAATTTAGTCGTTAATCCTAGTACGTAATCTATATGAATCATATCAGTGCAACGAAACAGAGACATCTACAAGTGGCGTATATACTGTATCAATAGGTCACGGAGTCATAGCGTTTCAATAATTCTTATTTCAAATGTATGTATTTGTATGAATGTATATCTTCACGCCAGATCCATTGCGGGGTAGGCAGAGAGAACTGAGCACCATAAGATTCATCATTACATCGGTCATTACATTCTCTTCATACACGCTCACTAGTTTTGAGGGCTCCTGACATCACCTACTTTTCTCATTTTAACACCGACACTCTCTGAAAGACCAACGCTCTTTCTAACAGCATCATTGCGAATGCGATCAGCATCCGTTACGCTACAAATTTTGTGAAATGCTCACATCTCGAGCGCATTTATTCTAGAGAGCATGAACTCTATGCCATACTCGGGTTTCACTTTCATAAGTTAGCGTTGGGATTAACATCGCGTTGTGTAGAGAGCTGTGTTTTCTGCCTGACGTAAAACGTTCAGGCTGTATAAAAGTTGCTCAAAAGTCCATTCACGCTATTCACTGCACTCACTCGATGCTCCACATCAGCGGTGTACCTTCCATCCCTGCTAAATGCGCGTCCAAGGTTTACATTCTTATTTACTTGTTCCAACAATACGTCATCAATCATAATCCCCGTATTCGTTCTGGTTTCCGCTCATATTATCCATCATTTTGATTTTCTTCGTATCAATTATAAGCCTTTCTTCATAAAACATGTTTCCTTGCTATGACTAGTGATTGCAGTTTGAATGGTGGTTCTGCTACAGCATCATCTGCATAAAGCAGACATTTCACCACTAAGTCACCCATTCGCTGCTGATCAAACTGACGGCCCTATAGTTGACGCAGTCATGCGTGAGCCCTTGTGTTTATACAAGTGCACGACGACTGCGCGTCTCCAATCTGTTAGGACTCTTCTAGTTTTTCAGCATAAATTGCTCAAACCCTAAAGTGACCCGAACATATATACCACCTAGTCAGTCACTAACTCATTCGCAGTGCCAATATCCTGTACATAATACATTTCTAAAAATATTTACTTCATGTCACCAGCTTTAGATTTTATGTTGTCTATTCTGGATGCTGACCAAACACCAGATGCGTGAAGAGGTTTTTAGAGGGTCGGCAACGCATGAGTGACAACCTTGGTGTTGCAAATGTCCATCGGCTACGGTGACTGTTTACCATCAGTCAAGCCGTATGCTTGATTGCCACCTTAGTGGTATAATATATATATATATATATGTCTTAAGTTAACTCATCGTTCACTATCTATCTCACTGCTCTGTAAATGTTTCGCTTAATGCCAACCAGATAAATTGCATCATAAAATATTATTAGACAAAATAATCATATCGGGTTTCAAGAAGATCTTAACAGATTTAGCGCATGGTGTAAAGACAATGCCTTACAACTACACTTTAACAAATGTAAAAGATTCACTTAAACAAACTCTATTATTAACCTAGGAATAATTAGCTACTTTTATTTTGTCTGTAGGCTGTAAGCTAAAAACTAGCATACACTTGCGTACTTTCTTACTCCTCGCCATGTGCACTAATCTAGACGTCACTTTAGTAAACTAAGGTTAGGGCTGTAACCACACTCCTTTGGTACTAAATATTTTTGTTAAGATTATATAAATAAACTTACTCGTTACTTCAAACCTAATTAACATTTTGGTAGAGAGATAAATATATAAATATATAGTCGTTTCTGGCTTAAACGTAACTTAGTTATTCTCTTGTAAGCAAATCTAATTAACTGTAACTAAATAATTCCTATTTCTTCTGATATTTTATTTATTTCTGAAACTAAATCTGAAAATAAACTAAAATCGACGAGCTCGGTGGCGCAGTGGTGAAACGCGTTGGTACGCTACTTTGACGCCAACGCTCGTGGGTTCGATTCCCACACAGTACAAACATTTGTGTGCATGAACATGTCTGTTTGTCTGGGTCTGGGTGTTTCCTATGTATAATAAGTATGTATTTACAAAAAAAAATGTATTTACGTATGTTTATCAGTTATCTAGTACCCATAACACAAGCTTCGCTTACTTTGGGGCTAGGTGGCGCTGTGTATTTTGTAAAATATTTATTTATTTATTTTTGAAAATACTCAACATTGATATTTTATGTTTGACAGAGCATTGGTTAAAAAAGAGTGAAATATTATTAACATTAATAATTATAAAATAGTATGTTGCTCTAATAGGGAGTTGCTTCAATAAGAGATGGGTCAATGATAGTGTTAAAAAAAAACCAAAATTCCAAGGAACGTTTATATATTGTTAGGCTCTCTATTGAGTGCACTATCGAGGTGTCATGTGCTGAATTAGAGAATTGTGTAATTATTTGTGTATATAGACCTCCTAGTGGCGATTATTTGCAATTTGAGCAAGTAATGGTGGATATTTTAAGAAGAGTTTTCAAAAGCAAAAAAGACATCGACGAGCTCGGTGGCTCAGTCGTGAATGACGCGACTTTGACACCTACGCTCGTGGGTTCGATTCCAAGGCAAACATTTGTGAACATGAACATGTCTGTTTGCCTTGGTCTGGATGTTTTAAGAGAGGTAGGGCGCATCAAAGCAGCCCGTCTGGGGAAGTACCTACACCTCACAGAAAACCGCAGCCAAATAACCACTCGCCTCCTCAACCTCAACCCTCTAGATTGTTGTGTTCCTGCGTATGAGGGAGGTCACCAGTAAACTCCGAAGGAGTTGCTGTGTAAACAGCAGAGGAGGCATCGCGCGAGTGATATTTAATATATCGCAAGCGTTAATAAACTACGGTACCCACTTTACATCAGGTGGGCCGTATGCTTGTATGCCTCCCGACGTAGTATAAAAAATCGGCCAAGTGCGAGTCGGACTCGCGCACTAAGGGTTCCGTACCATTATCTATAAAAACTGCAAAAAGAATCACGTTTGTTGTATGGGAGCTCCCTTAAATATTTATTTTATTCTATTTTTAGTATTTGCTGTTATAGCGGCAATAGAAATACATCATCTGTGAAAATTTCAACTGTCTAACTATCACGGTTCAAGAGAGAAGAGAGAGCCTGGTGACAGACAGACGGACGGACGGACGGACAGCGGAGCCTCAGAAATAACTCATTAATAACGGTTTCCGTTTTACCCTTTGGGTACGGAACCCTAAAAAAGAAATATTGTCTATGATGATTTTAATATTGATATATTAGTAGAAACACAAACAAGTATTCGATTTTTAAATTTATTTAAATCCTTTAATCTAGAATATCTATTTCTGGAGCCTACGCGTATAACTGCCATATTTGCAATTTGTCTCGATATTTTTTTTTTTTGTAATGTGAAATTAGCATATTGTCCTCAGATCATTGTGCTCAGTTAGTAGTTTATCACGGTTCATATAACACAGATTTAAGAAGTCATCTCTTGTACAGACCAATGACCAGAAACAAACTTATTAGATAAAACAATGTATAGGAGAGCAGGTTGCAATTGTTGGATTACACTGTAAATGATGCTGGTTTTTTTATGTTAATCTGTTTCATGCTATATCTAGTGAATAACAAAAAATATTTAAATGCACGACGCACTGTACGAGATTAGGATGGCTCTTAAACAGCTCAAGAATAGTAAAGCTTAAAAAACCAATACTTAGGGCCCGTCAGAAGCTTTTCAAAACCGTCATCCTCGAGGGCAAAGCACTGTTGTTTTTCAAGAAAGGTGATAAAGCCTTTTTGAAAACCATAGACCCATCTCTCTTCTGAGCCATGTCTACAAGGTGTTTTCAAGGGTCATCACGCATCGTCTTGCACGCAGGTTTGATGACTTCCAGCCTCCCAAATAAGCCCGTTTCCGGAAAGGCTTCTCAACCATAGACCACATACATACGCTGCTGCAGGTTATACAGAAAACCGAAGAGTATAACCAGCCACTATGAGACTTGGACTGTGCTCTAGTCTCTCCAGCAATGCCAGCAAAGCATACGACCCACCTGATGTAAAGCGGGTACCGTAACCTAGTAACGCTGTAAAGTATCACCCGCGCGATGCCTCCTCTGATGCTTACACAGCAACTCCTTGGGAGCTTACTGGCACGCAGTCCTGACCTCACTCACACGCAGAAACACAGCCACCCTCCAGGGAGTTGTTATTTGGCTGCGGTTTGAGATGAGGTGAGGTGGAGGTACTTGCCCAGATGGGCTGCGTTGATGCGCCGTACCTCTCTTAAAACATTCAGACCAAGACAAACAGACATGTTCATGCACACAAATGTTTACCTTGTGTGGGAATCGAACCCACGACCGTTAGTGTGAAAGTCGCGTCATTCACGACTGAGCCACCGAGCTCGACAAAAATGTTAATATATGAAAACGCGACCATGTCGATCCGATCCGATGCAGAACTAGAGTACGAAACCTATCCATTTGCAGAGAAGAGTGACAGGGAGACGTTATTTCTCCGAAAGTGTTCACGGCTGCATTGGAAGATGTTTTCAAACTACTAGACTGGAAAGAATACGACATCAACGGCGAGTATATCACTCACCTTCGATTTGCCGATGATATAGTAATCATAGTAAAATCGCTGGGGGACTTGAATGCAATGCTTAGAGATCTCGACAGAGCAGCCCAACGAGTGGGTCTAAAATCTAAAATGAACATGGACAAAACGAAAATCATGTCGAATGTACATGTTGTTACCACTCCAGACTCAGTTGGGAGCTCGATTCTTGAAGTTGTTGATAAGTATGTCTAGCTAGGAGAGACAGTCCAGGTAGGTAGATCCATCATCGAGAAAGAGGTCTCTCGACAAATCTAACTCAGATGAGCGTCGTTCGGGAAATTGCTACAGATTTTTTCGTTCAAAATACCTCAATGTCTCAAGACGAAACTCTTTGACCAGTATGTGTTGCCACATTACGGCACAGAAACGTGATCGCTTACTATGGAAGCTCAAGGTTGCACAGCGTGCGATGGAGAGAGCCATGTTCGGAGTTTCTCTACGAGATAAATTCAGAAATGAGCACATCCGTAGCAGAACTACAGTTACCGACGTGGCTCTAAGGATCAGCAAGCTGAAGTGGCTGTGGCCAGGCCATATAGCTCGGGGAACTTATGGCCGTTAGGGCAGAAAACCTCTCGAATGGCAACCATGACCATGCGACCGGTAAACGCAGCGTAGGCCGGCCCCGCCCCCACACGATGGACTGACGATCTTGTGAAGATCGCAGGGAGCCGATGGATGCAAGCGGCACAGGACCGATCGCTGTGGAATTCAAAGGGGAATGCCTATGTTCAGCAATGGACGTCCTTCGGCTGATATGATGATGATGATTTAAACGCAAAAAATATTCGACATTACAAATAAATTTGAGTTTAATAATTGGGCAACTACAGGTATTCTGCTAAGTAGAAACAAAATGTTTGATTTGTATGCAGAAAAGTGTTACAATATTGACCCTATTTTGTCAATTAAGACAAGAACTATTCTAAATTATATAAAAATGTTTGCAAAGAAGCAAAATCTATATATATTAATAACAAAATTAAGCAATCATCAAATAAAATTAAGGCTGTATGGAAAATTGTTAGTAAAGAAACAGGTAAATATAAGCCACGGGATAATGAGTGTTCTATAAAATATGACAATCAAAATATCATAGACGTTAAACAAGTAGAAGATCTATTTCTTACCTTACCACAATCTTATTTAATTCATCACCAGATGGTACTGCTGTGTTGTTAAAAGAAAATGTACGACCTAGTGTGAAACTTTTTCAGTTGCATTTTTGAAACACATTGAATCAACTAAAATAATTAAAACTTTTAAACATTTGAATATTAAAAACTCAGAAAATTATAACAGAGTGCAGACAGTTGACATAAATGGGGTTAAATCTAAAGGCAGTAATGTTAATATCGGGGTAACCCAGGGTTCTATTTTGGGTCCCTTTTTATTTTTAATATACGCGAAATGTCCCGCCGGTGAGAAAACATTGACAAGATAAATGTCTGCTATACCAGTTTAAAACTGGTTCACATGTAATAATCTTTTGCTAAAGTCGGCTAAAACCAAATGCATCAAATTTAGTCTTATATACATATGCAGTTAGGAGAATCATACAATTGACAGATGTGGCTACTGCGCACTTAGTCTATTTCAGCTACTTTCACAGTATGTCGTACGGTAACACGATTGTGGGGAATGGCGACTGACATTGAGACAATTTTTATCTCACAAAAAAGAGTCATTGGCTCTATTTATAACTTGGGCTATATATATATATATATATATATATATATATATAAAAGAAACACTCAGGGAACTGTTCAAATAAATAAAGAACCTTACTGTTACTTATGAAAAAATAATCGTTTTCAAACTTCAGAGAAAAACTTAGAAGTAGAAATAAGTTGTGTATGTCGATACACCGACTTGTTAGGACTGGTAGATCTTTCCTTGTAAATTGTATTCGACTTTTCTGTTCTTTCCTGACAATGTATTCAAAAACCACATAAAAGCACTCTCTTTAAGAGGGCTTATTATAGAATTGATGAATATGTTACTGACAAAGATGTCAGAACTGAAGCCCTTTGCTTAATAATCTTTAATTCTACCATTTGATATCATTATTGTACCAGTATGCTGATGTGAATTTATCATAATTAGATATTATTTCATTAACAATTTTAAAAGAGACCTATATTGGCAAGATTTTTTAGGCATTTCTTTACGCCAAAGGTCATTTCCGAAATGCTTGCAGATTAAAAATAAAAATAGTAATATAAGAGAATTGAATAAAATTATATTTCAAAAAATGTAAGACGTGACTAAGTGCCCGAGAGGGCCCAATGGGAAATAAAATAAAATATTTTAAATAATACTGCTAATATACAACAACTGATTACGTTTTAATGTCTTTTTAGGGTTCCGTACCCAAAGGGTAAAACGGAACCCTATTACTGAGACTCCGCTGGCCGTCCGTCCGTCCGTCTGTCACCAGGCTGTATCTCATGAACCGTGACAGTTAATCAGTTGAATTTTTCACAGATGATGTATTTCTGTTGCCGCTATAACGTCAAATATTAAAAAACAGAATAACATAAATATTTAAGGGGGCTCCCATACAACAAACGTGATTTTTTTGCTCGATATTGATAACGGCAACAGGTAGACGCTTGAAATATTCACAGAATATTTAGTTATATATCCACTTTAAAAATAAATAATTAAATTAAAACAAAACAAATATTTAAGGGGGGCTCCCATACAACAGACGTGATTTTTCTGCCGTTTTTATAGATAATGGTACGGAACCCTTCGTGCGCGAGTCTGACTCGCACTTGGCCGGTTTTTTACTATTTCACATTCATAATTTAATAACTGTATTACCAATAGTAAAGACAAAACTGTTATCGCTTTCATGAACAAGTCTTTTGACAACAATGAACAAAACACCAATACGAAATTGTAGACAATCAATATAATGTATATTATGTATATACATTACAAGTGTTCAACGAATTCAGTATGAAAGAGTTACGAAACGATCTACAAAGCGAAATGAAGATATACGAGTCGAGGAAAGCTAAGACTTACCACAAATTTGTCGTATTCTATCAGAAGGTGATATCAGGACTCCCGACATCATCTTCTTAGAAGACTAACTTGGTTCAGGACTCCTGATGCGTCATAAAAATCAACAATCGAAAAAAAAATGTTACAGAAGCGAATGAGGTGTGTACCTAGGTACCAAGTCATGAGCCGCTCGATCGCTACTGTCTGCAAAGATCTTGGTAGGATCTTGCTTTTCCTTCATATTTATTTTGTTTTCTCGGTTAACTCATGAGTCAACGCCAACGAAGATGCGGCCTAGACGGGAAAACTGATAGACTCCTGGAAGGATACACTCGATTTTTAGTGTACCAACAGCAGTCAATATCTGCTTAGTAGGGTTATATTGTTCTCACTAGAACTTTTCTAAATTTTCTTACCATAACTGCTATTTCGAATATATACAATTTTTATTGTGAATACATGGTATTTTTTATGCATGATAATTGCACTTACAACAAATGCTAATTAACCTCCTCTACCCTAAGGTTTCTCCCCTACCCTAAGGTTGTCTGGAAGAGATTGCATCGCGATAAGACCGCCGTTGTACAGATACTTTGTTATTGTTCTTTTCTTATGTACGAGTATTTTTCTTTTGGTGCAATAAAGAGTATTGTGTGTGTATTAACACTTTATACAGCATTTTACATTAATTAATAAATTTCACATTATTGTAATCCATGTAAAGTGAAATATAATGAAATTACTTATATATGTACTATAATTTAATGTGTAGAAATATCTAAAATGCATTTTGCTGCATATCATATTTGAGCGATTAAATCAATGCTAAAGAAATATAACATCATAGTGCTGATATAAAATGTGTTGCCAAGTAATACTTTGATAGAACTTGTTTATTATGTACGATGTGATAATGATAATGATAATTTAAATGCCAGTCATTACGTATATAAAAAATATATACATGAAGTGTATTGGAAAACACATAATCAAAATCTACCCGACGATCAGTTGTGGTCATGGAAAACGGTGCCTTAAAATATGGGAGCAACAACAACAACAATGACATTATCGAAGAAAAAGTGGTGAGTATTTTTATTATTACGTCCCTCATGACCGGTGTAAAGGTAAAAATGGTAATTCACATTTAAATAATTTAATCCCTAAGAAAATTAAATATTTTTATTGCCATATTCGGTGTCGGAGCTTCCATGCATAGTTGTGGTTAAATGTATTAAAAAAAAATTAATCACGTGGGACATATTCATATTAATAAATCTAACCCGAAGACTACGACCCGAATACAAATCGAATGGTACTTTACGCAGGCGCCATTTTTGTCATGTTGTATGCACCTGGATGGCAAATACGAAACTTCTAGATGTATTTATTATTGCAAGTTAAAACAATTAATTTTCGTTGTATACCAGTGGATCCGATAAACGTTGTCTTGCCAATCCAGAGACCCTCTCAAATACACACAACATATTTCATAAATATATGTATATCTATCTATCTACAACTTCACGCCAAAGCCCTTGCGGATTAGGCCAAGAGAATCGAGCAGCATAAGATGCGGTCCTTACACACTTCACTCGATTCTTTAACATTCATAACGTTGTGCCACAAATTTTGCGCAAGGCTCGCATTTTGACCGCGATTATCCTACTTTCATGCTCCCCAGCTGTCATACTTAAGTAAGCGTTGGGACTATCACTTCATTGTGTGTAGCTGTGCCTTCTGACTCAAGTTTCTACTGCCAAGAAGTTTTCCCAACGCTCCATTCACATTATTCCTAGCATTCACTCGTCTTTCTACATCTGCGGTGTACCTTTCATCCCTACTGAAAGCATATCCAAGATATACAATCTCATCTACTTGTTCCAACACTACATCGTCAACCGTAATCCTTACAATGGTTCTGAATTCTTGTCTTTCAAATAATATTATCTTTGTTGTCTTCGCATTCAATAGTAAGCCTATTTCCATACAATCGTCTTTTATTATTGTGACCAGTGTTTGCAGGTCAGATGATTTTCTGCTATTATCACGGCATCGTCTGCATACAGCAGACAGTTCACCAACAAGTTACCCTTGCGCAATCCTACATTCGTTGACTTTATTCTCTGCAGACAACTATCGAGATACAGAATAAACAGCCTAGCAGATAGCATGGAACCCTGTTTCACACCAATTTTAACATGTGACATGCTACCATCCATCCGCACACATGTTGAGCAATCCTTGTAAGTAGACTGCACAGCACGGAGCAGTGAACCGTCAATCACGTATCTCGTCAATATGCCCTACATTTTTTTTCGCACACGTCTTATACATGGGCACAATGACTGCGCGTCTCCAGTCCATTGAGACCCTTCCAGTTCTCCAGCATAAATTGCCTAAGTACCGTACGGTGTCTCGGACGTACGTGCCACCTAGTTTGATCATCTCAGCTGTGATCATATCAATCCCGCTGACTTTCCATTTTTCAAACTTTGTATGTACCATTCGATCTTATCCATAGTTCGACCTTCGTCGGACGCCGTCACCGTCTTCATTAGACTCACTCTCAGGACCAGCGTCCGAGGCATATTATTCATACATTTCTTCAAAATATTCACTCCACCGTGCTAACACTTCCTGAGTGTTAGCAAGAATGATACCAGCTTCAGACTTTATCTTTATTCTGGATGCTGACGAACCACTCCGAGACTTTACCTCTCTACAAAAGAGTTTGGTATTCGCCTCGAATTTTTTCGTCAGCCTCTCCTTCATAGTTTGTCTTTCACGCTTCTCTTTCACTAACCTTGGTTTCATTCTTGCATGGACGGTACGTTTCTTTCTTCTTATCTCTCAAATTTTCATTTAGCGGCAAAGATGATACATAATGCAGCCATGCATTCCTCTTTCTTGCTATGAAGGATTCAACCTCCGCATCCCACCAGGCATCTCCTTTCAATGTTGTATGCCTCTTTGCGCGTCCACATGTTTCTTTTGCTTCTTTTATACTATCCATGACTATTTTGACGAGCTCGGTGGCTCAGTCGTGAATGACACGACTTTGACACCAACGCTTGTGGGTTCGATTCCCACACAAGACGAACATTTGTATGTGTATGAACATGCCTGTTTGTCTTGGTCTGGATGTTTTAAGAGAGGTAGGGCGCATCAAAACAGTCCATCTGGGGAAGTACCTCCATTTACCTCACAGAAAACCGCAGCCAAATAACAACTCCCTAGAGGGTTGTTATATTCCTGCGAGTGATTGAGGTCACCAGTAAGCTCCTAAGGACTTGCTGTGTAAGCAGCAGAGGAGGCATCGCGCGAATGATACTTAATCATCCACGTCACGTGCATTCGCAAGTCTTTCGCTAACTAGATGTACAACTTTCGTTCTCCTTACACTTTAATATTGAAATTTGTCGCTCCTTATCCTTTCATGATCTCCGAAAGGGACTCGCCACTGCCTCCACTTCTTGAAAAAACCCACAATCTGCCTTACCACCAGGTAGTGGTCCGTTTCAAGAGTGGTACATCTAAAGGCTCTATCCATTACTTTATTTCGAAGACTATCTATTAAAATCACATCAATCACACTATTTTGTCATTCCGTCTCCATGGTATACATGTGAATATCCTTATGATTCAATAAAGTATTCAACATAAGGAAGTTACGTTCCATACATAAATCTAGAATTGACTTACATGCTTCGTTCACTCTCTTATCTCCGTAGGGACCAAGAACAGCTTCATAACTAGTTAATAGATTCAGGCGTTATTTTACGACTATCAAATTTACATTGTCATGTTTGTGTACGATAGCGCAATAAATGAATATTGTATTTTATCACATAGATGATAGTACTTTAATACTGATAAATAAAGCAATTCGTGCGAAATTATTCCCTAACCATTCGAAAATATTCAAAAATGCACAACGTTAATGTTCAAGTTTTCACTTCTGCCGGCACTCCCGGAGTGCAACCCGTTTTTTTTATATCTTGTAACGCTTTAGCGCTTTTATTTAACTTAAAACGCATTATAAGGCACAATGACGTTTATTTAGTAAGTAATTAAATAAATATTGTTATATTTGTTTCATTTATTTGCATATGACATGGTTACATAAGGTGTTATTGTATTTGAATTGGGCATTTCTACTTTGTCGGATCCCTAGACGATTATTGTATTATTTTCTTAAACATCTCTGCATGCTTCGTAACAAATAGTCAAGTATCTAATATATACAAGGATAGCAACGGCAATAAATTCAACTTTTTGAGTAGGTACATTGAACGGGCATGCATTGCAATGTATTTTTGTGACCCGTACAAATCAAACTTTTTTATACGTTTAGCGCGATTTAACAGCCCTATTCATGATTACATAGGCAATCGTTATAAGAATGACATAGTACATATACAAATACAAATTCTTTATTTGTATAATACAGTACAGATTGATGTTAGATGCATTTATAAGTGCACTGTATTCAGCTTGCATGCAAGCGTGCAAAATATTTATAATAGTTATTTGAAACTAGTCTACTCGTATTTATAACATAAAATTCAATTTGGATATTCTATTTCACATAATCATTAAATAATATAATATTGTCAAGAAGATAATTACAAATGTCGGAAGATACGAAAATTATTATAAAAAGAAATGATAATAATAGGATTCTTAGTATACAATTTATTCTATTAAAATGTTGATTCTTTATATTCCTTAATACTATAGAAACAATGCTTCAATGTCCAATCGGTCATACGAGATTTAAAATCCCCATCTTTCAGAACTTTCAAATCGTCAGGTAAGTGATTGTAAATCGACACGCACATAATAAAAACATTTTTTTCATAAATATATTTATGGCATGGGGGCTTATACAATCTATTCATAAGTTTTACTCTTGTTTGTCTTTGATTGATTTCAACGTGCGTTTTCCAATAATCACGGTGAGAATTGACAAATGTACAAACATCTCTTATATACATACTTGGCAGTGGTAAAATATTAAATTTTCGAAATAAAGGCCGACAACTATCGTCGGACCATGTATTACATAATACGCGGATACACTTTTTTGTACTTTAAAAGCTCTCTTAACATCAGTCGAGTTTGCCCAAAGTATAAGTCCGTAACTAAGGACGGAAGATACATAGCCGTGATAAGCAGTGAGTGCAGCCTCCATACGGTTTGATACGGTTTGTCGCAGACGTTTTAGAGCGAAAACAAATCGGTTTTTACAGATTTCCTCCTTCCAGTTGAGATGCTTATCGATTATAAAGCCAAGAAACTTAAATGAATCTACCCTGTCCACCAGTTTATCATCATACTTCAAGCAAATAGAGGGGGCATTAGAATTATAAGAAGAAAACTGCATATACTAAGTTTTTCCAATGTTAACGTGTAGGTTATTTGTTTGCATCCATGCTATTGTATCCTTAAGCGCCCTACTTACATCAAGCTGGAGTGATTCCTTACTATAACTTTTAACAATAAGTGTAGTTTCATCTGCGAATAATATACACTTATGAGGAGTGGCATTGGGTTGGTCGTTTATATAAATAAGAAGCAGTAGTGGTCCCAGAATACTACCCTGGGGAACACCGCTACTATTCGCCTTGAAGTCAGATCTATATGCAAGTCGACAAACGGAATTTCGTGTCTCAATTATTTTTGTTACCTCATTACACTGGATCCTATTTTTTAGAAAACTTTTTATCCATTCAAGCGCTCTACCCCTTATACCGTAGAATTCTAATTTATGCAGAAGTTTTTCTTGATTAACGAAATCAAACGCCTTGCTCATATCGAGGAATATAGTGGCTACTGGAATATTCTTATTTAAGTTTTCTGATACTATTTTAAGCAACTCGAAGCATGCAAGGTTAGTTGATCCGCCTTTCCGGAAGCCGTGTTGGTCAGGATGAAGGATATTTGACTTATCAAAAAACTCTGCCAGTCGTCTATAGATAGCTATTTAAAAAAAATTTGATAATATTGGGACCAACGCAATAGGCCTGTAATTATCAGGGTCAAGCTTATTACCCTTTTTAAATATAAGTTTAACCACAGTGGTCTTTAGTTTCTCTGGAAACAAACTATCGGAAAAAAACAGGTTTATGATATGCGTAAGTGGATAACATAGATGTATGGCACATACTTTGAAAAACTTTGTGGGTATTCCATCAAAGCCGCAAGATTTAGTGTTCTTTAGAGACATTATTATGTTATACACTTCCGCCTCATCAATTGGTCTTAAAAATATTGAACATGAAAAATATTGAAAATGTCAGAATTTATATGTGGAGAGGAACATGTGTTCCTGGAGGAACATAAATTCTGACATATTTAATTTGTGGTATGTTTTGTTCGTCAAGTCAATGAATTAATTATTAAATGTGTTACAGATGTCAAGAGGTTTTGTACAGAGAACATTCTTTGATTGGATTTGTTTTATGTTATTATTTTTCGGGTTAAACGACAGAGTTGAGCTAATTGTGTTCCAGGTAGCTTTGCACTTGTTTTTATTATTTTTGATGTAGTTAATGTTGTTAAACTTTTGGGCATCCAATATACACTTCCTAAGGATTTTGATATACTTTTTAAAATTGTTTTTACTAATATCTTTAACAGCTTTACTCATTTTGTATTTAAAAAATAAGGAACGCTTCGTTTTTGTCGATTTTACTATACCTTTAGTAAGGCATTTTAGCTTAGAAGGTCCGATTGTTCACTTTTATTTTAATTGTTGGAATACATAAATCATGGAAGAGGCATAGTAGCTCGTAGAAATAATTAAAAGAATCTGCAAGGTTGTCGGAGCCGAAAACTTCAGATAAAGAGAGAGACTCTCTTGAAATACACTCTAATTGTGTGTAACGTGTGACATTTTACCGTTTTAGAAAAGTTAAAATGGTACATACTGATGTATCAAAATTCAAACTGTGTACAAAGCGATATTTAAAATATATTTGTATTTTTTTTACACCGCTGTGCCTATTTGCCTATTGTTTCTATAATATAATGATTCACTGAAGTTATTCAATGTCACTACAGGAAATAAAAGATAGAAAACGAATTATTATCGACGCTTCTACTGTACTCATTGCATGTGCTCCAGTGGAAAAAGAAATGCTCATACTTCTAATACCATATTCATACTTTCAGAGCAATCGTTTGATTTCTTACCATTACATCTTCTCTGAGTGTCTGCTTTGCAATAACCATAAATGAGTATCATGGACAGTAATTGAAAGGAGCTAGATAAATACCTTAGACTATTTCCCCTACCGATTATATGACCTGTTGAGAAGTGCATTCCGCGAGGGGTCGGTTTGGTAATGCTTCCACCGAGAGGCATTACCTACTTCATTCATTCATTATTTACGAAGAGGTTCTTTACTAACCGACGTTAATAAAGCCTCAAAAGAAATAGCGAAAAGCTGTGTAGTATTAAAAGTACATAAGTATACACTCTGAAAACAACGCCGCTGTTTTATGTTCACCTTTGTCTTCTCGTAGTGAATACGGTGTTTAATTAAGACAATACCTATATATACTTAACTAACTAAATACGCAACATATACTGTTATACTAGTGAGTATATGTATGTTTCTGGTCTATATTTAAAAAAAAACTTTTATGTTACCTGAAAATTGCGTAGCATGAACGATTTGGCAGGCGAACTATTTGACTATAAAGCTTCTACACTACAATTTTATCATAATTCTGTCGATATCCTTTTTTATATAAAAAGTAGAAAGGCACGCAAGCATACGGTCCATCTGATTGAAAACTGTTAACGTTGCCTGTGAACGTTTCCACTACACAACAGCGACGTATCAAAAGGTAGACACGTTATACACCAACATTATTGTATTTTAAAATTATGCAAGTAGTACTATATCTTCGTACAGTTATAATTATTATGACACTTTGCTCTAACAAAGAGACTGTCGTTAGAAAGAGATGAATTATATCTTTAGACATTAAATATATTGTGGCGACGTACATATAGGCGCGACGCGAGAGCGTGGCAAACTGAATGCGATTTGGGCAATTACATTACTTTCGCATTGCCATTCTAGAGCGTGTACGACGTATCTATAACTATAAAAACATCTTACTCGTAGCTACACAACGTATCGCACGCGCCTTACCACCGCTGGCAAGACTCGAGTCAAACGTTTTCTAAATGTAACTTTTGACAGTACATGAGCTTTCATGGTTCTTCTTCGAATCAGTGGCGGCTGGTGGGTTATCGAACTGGTGGTGCACTTTACTTGCTCACCAAGTATTAATATTAGATTACTTAATTAATTACTTAATATAAACAAACAATAATTAACGCGTCACAGATACAGCGAAACTATACGGAGAGGTCCATCATGGCCGCCGTCGAACTCAAATTTCAAATTTCGTCAAACATCGGGTGGGTCTTTTATTTGGTAATCTTCGATTCACACGTGCGGCGCACGAGCGACCAACATAAAGCTCCGAGGTACATGCGATATAGACAAGGCGTGAAAAAGTTCTTACAGGGTCGGCAACGCAAGAGTGACACCCCTAGTGTTGCAAATGTCCAAGGCTACGGCAACGGCTTACCATCAGGCAGGCCATACGCTTGTTCGCCACCTTAGTACTATAAAAAAGACAATTGACGGACGTGACTACTACGCGCTTAGTCTACTTCAGCTACTTTCATAGCATTATATCATATGGATATACCATATTGTTGTTGTTAGAAAAGCGGCTGATATTAAAAAATCGTTTACCTTGCAAAGAGAACCATCGATATTTATAACACTCCATGCTCCATCGAATTACTTAGAGAACTGTTATTAATATCCTTAGGTACTGTTGTTACCTCTCTGTAAGCATATCTATGATAACATAATGTAGGCGTGTAAAAATATAAAGTCGTTTGCTAAATACAGCGAAAATTTTACAGGCGGAAATAAGTTCCGTATGCCGGTACGTCGGCTAGCTAAGACTAATAGATCTAATGTTATAAATTGTAAAACAGTTTTCCTCTATACAATATCTTTAAAAGGCACATCATACAGATAATTACAATTACGAAATTGTTTTTTCAGAACATGTATTACTATCTCAAGTAGTAAACCAACTTGAGATCATTATTGTTACCGTTATACTGATAAAAATTTAATGCAATATCTATTCACGCCTTTGAAAAAAGACCTCTACTGACAAGTTTTGTTTTGGCAATTCATTTTCAAAATGCTGGTAAATTAAAAAAGAAAAATTACAATATGAAAAAGGAACGATATATAATAAGAAATTATTTTTAAAAATGTAAGGCGCGCCTAAGTGCTCGTGTGAATCCACGGATAAATTAATATTTTATCTTTTATAACACAGCAGCTCCTTAAGAGCTTACTGGTAAATCTCACTTACCTACTCACCGAAATACAACAACCCTTTAGGAGTTCTTATTTGGCTGTGGTTTTCTGTGACGACTACTAGGGTTGCCAATTTATTTACAAATTACATTCGGAGAATTAAAAAATTATCAGTATTTTATTTCTTAATGTTTTAAGTACATATTTCTTAGTGTTTCAATTTTGTATCATCAATGAAAGTTACTTTATGTGTACCAGTGATGCTCAAAACAGTTTTTGTATACTTTATTTTTGCTCAAAAATAAAAAGTATAATGTAGTGAAAAATAGTATTACGCTGTCGTTAACAGCAAAGTTGAGGACTACCCCAGTTCCCCAGTCTGGCATCCGCCTGACGACAGTGACGACACTCCGGCGTACCGCGCGTCACTATAAAACACGTTGAAACAGGTTCGTTCGCGTCACTCAACCTAGCACGTAGTCAAAACGGTACAAAGCTGCTTTTCCACCGGCGAAGCTAGACTGGATTAGGCAAGATGAAAATTGAAGAATTGATTGTTTGACAGTTTGGTGTGTAAGGATCGAGCAACGTCACGCTCGGTTCTCTCTACCTATCCCGCAAGGGATTTTGCGTGAAGTTATAGATAGATAAGTTATTTGACAGCCGTAATAATAAGATATGTAATATGTTTGCATCGATAGTTGGGTGTAGCAGCTTATAGCTAAACACATTTTATTTCCTCTGAGACAAATTGCCAACATTTTATTATTTCAAAATAAATTTAATAATTTATCTGTTAAATTATAAGAACGGAACGCGGACGGATGATTGAACATCGCGGCACCTCACATTTTATAAACAAATACCTACAGGTCAATCTGTTTTATCATATTCTACGAAAATAATTTGAATATTCAACTGAGCATGTTATCCAAAATATTTCAATCCATGCTTGGGAGAGGTATTACAAAATGAAACCAGGATATATAAAACTTTATAGTACAAATCTGCCCAAGATCTGTTCATTAATGGTCGCCAATTTCTTTGCGATTTCGGAATGCAAGAACTATATTGCCTTTGTATTGTTCGTTATTATCTTGTTCCTGCGAGTGAATGAAGCGAGCAGAATAAAGGTGCTGCTCCTGCAGAGGCAATGTGCGAACAATACAAATCTTGAGGCGCAGATTAGGGTGGGGTATATGGGTAGCAAACGCGTGCGATACTTATTTCTTAAATTGCATGCGCTATATGGTATGGTAGCCACACAATATACGTCAGATGGGATGTATGCTTGTTAGCATCCTAACGATGTATAAAAAGAACTAAAACTGAAAAAATATAAAACTTTATACTTTTCCAAAGAATGACATGTAATCACTACAAAATATTGTTGGAGATCACGCCTACGTATTAGCATCAAAATTACCATTAACAGCCATTGCAGCTCACGCGAGCTCGTGCGAATTTTACCATACAATTTTCAATTCTTGTCGTGCTCTGGCGCGTTTCGCTTCGCTGGTAGAGAAGTACCTTAATCCTGATTATCGATATTTATGGAAATAATCGAAGCGATAAAAAAGTGTTGACATGCTGTATGTTACGTAGGTATCGTTTTCTATCGTCGTCAACACTATCATATTCATTATAATGATTGTATATGTACGTGACATTATGTCATTTCCCGTTTTCCTGTCTGCCAATCGAACTGCAAAATAAAATATCACTTGTCACATGTATATTTCGTCAGAGATTAATTTATCAGTCAGGTGGTAGTCATATGCATGAATTGACGAGCTCGGTGGCTCAGTCGTGAATAACGCGACTTTCACACCAACGCTCGTGGGTTCGATTCCCACACAAGATAAACATTTGTGTGCATGAACATGTCTGTTTGTCTGTGTCTGGATCTAAGAGAGATAGGGCGCATCAAAGCAGCCCGTCTGGGGAAGTACCTCCATCTCACAAAAAACCGTAGCCAAATAACAACTCCCTAGAGGGTTGTTGTGTTCCTGCGTATGAGTGAGGTTACCAGTAAAAGCTCCTCCTCGGGAGCTGTCGGTTGCTGTGTATGCAGCAGAGGAGGCATCGCGCGACTGATACTTAATATATCGTAAGCGTTAATAGGCTACGGTACCCGCTTTACATCAGGTAGGCCGTATGCTTGCATGCCTCCCGACATAGTATAAAAAAGGTGATGCTAGGAGCCCTAGAAACCGGTGAGCGTAACATTCACTGCTCTTCTTATACACGAGAAGAGCAATGAATGTTTAAAGAAGTGATGTAAGAAGGTATGTAAGGATCATCTCACGTGGCGTTCGGTTCTCTCTGTCTACCCCGCAAGGATTTGACATGAAGTTATAGATAGATATACATATTTGTAATTATCACTTGCTCGGTGAAGGAAAACGTAGTGAGGAAACCAGCACGTCCATGAAATTATATTTCGAAAGACGTGTACCTTTACCTAAGAAAAGTCTGTTTTTCCCTCTGGATTATGGAGATCTTATGACAATTGTTCCATGTAACAATCCGTATTATTAGTATTCGTCATGTTTAGGTCAATTCTAATGAATTAGAAAACGGGATAACATTATGAAGAAGACTTTGTAATAAGTTATGTAAATATGTCTTTTTATTTCTCGTACTGTAAATGATGTTATCTGGACTGTAAATATGTACCAACCTCTCGGTAAATGGATTGGTGCCATCTAACGGCTAACTCCACCACCGCGCGCGCTCATTGGTCAACTTCTACTACTACTTCGGTCCCTTTTCACAAAATTACCCCCACAGATTACAGGAAAGTGAGAGGAAAGATATTACGCATCAAAAAATGGTATTATGTTAGATGTATGAGAAGTATAGAATATACTTTGTCGAGGATTTGTTTAAAAAATTATCTTTCAAGGGTTCAGTCAGGTTTATAAATTATTTGGTTGGGTTGGGTTCTACGTTTTTTTTTTTTGATTTTCGCCCAAGAAAGTTGAAGACCCACAAAGGAAGGACCAACCCATACCCGGGTGTGCATTGGTCATTCCTCCGTGAGGGGCACCCTCCGGAAAACGGGAGGGAGGAGGAGAAATCTTTTAAAGATACCATTTCGTGCGAACGAACTGATTATGTCGGATTTCCACCGACTAAAACACCCCCTGGGACTGCCTTTAGCAGGATTAAGGAGAAATCTTTTAAAGATACCATTTCGTGCGAACGAACTGATTATGTCGGATTTCCACCGACTAAAACACCCCCTGGGACTGCCTTTAGCCGGGAAGGCTACAAAGGCTTCATCTGAAGCGATCACCCCAGGGGAACGGGGTGACGCAAAGGGTTTTACGTTGCGATCGCTGTCGTTTTGTACTTTGTTCCTAGTGTTCTCCTCAACTTACCGTATTTGTGACCATGCTAAGCTAATTTCTGTGGAATATGTTGCTAACATTCACGATAAAATCGAAGGATATATCCGAATAGACCGGCACCCAGTCGTTGAACATTTGAAGATATACATTTATGGTTGGCCGAATGCGTTAATTGAACGTAACCGCGTAACGGCCACATAGGATTAGGACGCAGAACTCTTTATAGATAGATAGATAGATTATGCCCCGAAACAAAGTGTAAACAAAGAAAACATAGGTTTTCAAACTTACGAATTGGTACACTGAGGCCAAGTTTCTTCTACATGCTTTAATACGGGTAAGCACAGTCTCCTAGTTCGAAGAACGCATAGGAGTATGCTATGTAAGTAATGTGCGAGTATTGCTCGGCCCAGGTTCACTCATTTTCACCCAGAATGACATTTTGATAATAGAAACAATAACAGTACAGTATATACGGACTTAGCCAATGTATGATGTTATTATAAGTATATTAGATATTTCTACATTACGCCCTCTTTTTTGCAGAACCGTGTTTACTAATTGGCATGGTGCGCTCCGAGCTGGTAAGGTTTTTGGTTCTAAAGACTGCCAGCCACTTACATCCTTTATTATATCTCGCCATGGGTTCCCACGTTCCGTAAACCCACGCTACATTCTGATATGCCTCGGTACGTCATTGTTGCTAATAACCATTAAATAATGAGTTACAGCGAAAAATAATATGCAAGATGTTCCGAATGTCTAACCGTCCACAATCCTAGCAACTAAATGCAATTCAGAGAACATTTTTAAAAAGAGCTTCGTGCAAAGAAAAGGCAACGAAGTCTACAGTAACGGCTCTACCCCCGTTCGAGCTATTCACTTCCAGACATGACATCCCCCTTTCCTATTATACCTAGACTGTCACGACTATTGTACAAAACAAACTCTAGTTGAATATGCTATGACTTTCAACGAAATGTAAAATAAAGTATTTAAAACACAGACGATCAATCTCGAAACAAATGCAAGTACTATCCTTATTGTCACGTCATGCAACAAAAGTATGTAGGTATGCAACTTTAGACTATACGAAGTTGTTATAAGAAACATTATAATACATATAATTCTATTGCTAAAGATACCTAAATAGGATGAAATAATGAGGTAACAGATATACAATGCGAAAGTGAAAGGACGTAGGAGCCGAGGAAGATTAAGGCTAACCTGCCTTGAAGAAATTGAAGGAGATTTTTTAAGGTGATGTTAGGAGCCCTAGCAACTGGTGAGCGTGCATGTAAAGAGCTATGAATGTTAAAGAAACGAGTGAATTGTGTAAGGACCGCGTTATATCTCGGCTCTCGGATCTTTCTGCCTACCCCGCAAGGGACCTGGCGTGAAGATATACATACAATAGACTCCAAATTGCAGTGGGGCTATCACACAAATAAACTTGTTACAATTAGGAATATTAGACAATTGACGGACATTGTGGTTAGTCTATTTCAGTTACTTCCACAGAATTATGGAGTATGGTACATTGTTGTGGGGAATTAATACAGAAGGACAAAAAAAACCACGTAAATGATTGATTCATACTACTTACTTTGTTTATTTAAACATTAAGGATTTTAATTATTTTCCATTTGAAATGTTGTCTTTTCATAATATGGGAAACATTATTTTAGAAAATAATACATCTAGCATAATAGCTGCGGTTAAATATTGAGTTAGAATTCAAAACATACAGCATTGGAAAAAAAAAATTCAACAATATTTCAATTGAATTTTCAGCCCAATGAAAATATAGAAAATAAAAAAATACTAGTGTATTAAAATTCTTACAAAACGTCTTCGCCTTTATGAGAGGTAACCCTTCAAAAGGCACGCCAAAAATACTCTTTGTAAAATTGTTTATAAAATCTATGAATAACTGACTGACAAAGATGTCTGGCAATGACTCAGCACAAACATTAATACAAGCATATTTATTTATTTTATCCCTTGACATCGTCATAGATATTGTATTGCTGTTCTGGCATAAATTTATTGCAATATTAATTGACAATGGCCGTTTTTGAAATGCTGGTCAATCAAAAACGAAAACTATGAAAATTAACAAAATACAATAAAATTATATTTCATAATTTTAGAGGTATCTGAATGCCTACGTATATAAGATATTTATTTGTAATAGAGGTCCTATTGCAAATAAAGAATTTTTATACGTGGGCATTTAGATACGTCTAGATTTTTTACATTTTTATAAGAAATTCGGCTATTGAACTACTTTAGAATCCCACTATAAATGACGATTGTAAATCAGTAAATCTGCAAATCATAGTTGAACATTCACTTATGTGAAAATGTTTGTGTCTGTTCAATCTACGTCACGAAGCGTAGTAGCTGCCCGCTTGATATCAGTGCTCGACGGGGCACGATTAACACGCGATAGTTCAAGGACTCCGCACGCCTCGACCCGAAGATACCTACCAGATACATTCATTTATGTATACCATCCATTACACTGTTGCATAACTCCTCCTCAAGGTCACATAGCTATCTTTATTTTCTTAACTTACTGTTGTCCGATGTCAATCTTCTTGTAAGTGCTCTTAATTAATTTTGATATCGCAAATAGTTTATTTCCCAACATTAGCATTACTTTTAAACGATATATTTGTTTAACAATATCTATTGTGTAGCTAACATTATACGTAAGTACAACGGCGCCACATATGTTACTCTACAAATAAAGGTGTTTCAAAAGTTCAGAAAAACACATGTTGCCATTTTACTAGAGAAAATAATAAGTATTCACATCTCTCTTTATTTTCATTTGTACAAAACCATTACTATTTTCAACTCCGAAGTCCGTTATTTTTCTAAAATGGTCACTGTTGTTGTTCTCGGGACTTGTTGCCTCCCTGTGAGAGTCATTTCATTCTTGTACTTAAACACACTATTTTGTCCCTATGCCGAGAGGGAAGTGGAAGAAGGAGAAGAAATATGGCTCTAGAGGACTAAGTAGCCGTTAATTTAAAAAATAAGATCGTCTGCCAACGAAATCTGAAAATTAACCACCATTTTATACGTAACGCTTTTAATTTAAGGTTATATTTCTGCGCAGGTGCATAGAACTATAATTTAATAATACTATGGGATCAGGCTAGTAAAAAAAAACTAATGGAATCCTATTACGTCATTTTATTGTGTCTATTGTGATGTTAGAAACTGAGTTGGTCTGAAAGAGAGTGTCCGTTTTAAAATAAGAATGGGCATGCCACGTTGGTTTGGACTTGAAGAAAAAATACAGGAAGAAAGAATTACGAAACAGATATACAACGCGAAAGTACATGGATGTAGGAGCCGACGAAAACTAAGATTACCTACCATGACCAAATTGATCGCATTTTTCATGAAACCGGCGAGCATTCATGAAAGAGTTACGAATGTTATAGAAGCAACTGAAGTGTATAAAGACCGAGTCATGTGGTGCACTGTTCTCTCTGCCTACCCCAAAAGGGATTTGGTGTGAAATTATGGATAGATAGATATAAAAGGATTTGCATGACATCAAGACTGAATTTTTACGTGGATATTTTTTTATAAACAGTGTAGTTGTAAATTATTGTGTCTCGCAGTGTTTACTGTGTACCGTCATGCGAAAACTACCCAACGAATATCAAAGAAATTCTGAACAATGATTGCTTTCTTGGTAACATTCAGGTTAGGTTTTATTCTAGAAATACAACTAATAATAAACAACCATATGAAAAAGGGCCAAATTAAATGCACCCTAAACCGAAGAGCATGCGAGAGGAGAGGGAAGAGGCGAAAGAGGTATGTTTGGATCGGTGTACCTGCCATTCCATAATCTCTGCCTACCTCAATGGGAGACAGGCGTGATGATATGTATGCAATAATAAACATGACAAAGAGACGGATACAAAAATGGACGGCAAATGGATAGTGTGGTTTCTTTTTCCTTCGGCTACTCTAAACTCCAAATGATAAATAAGCGTAGATGCATTCAACATTTAGCAAAAAAAAATTGTTTATTCTTTTATTGCCCTGCTCCTACCAAATAATAGTATTCACTCGTAAACATGAAGTTATGTGAGGTTTTCGTAGGTTTTTTGAGAATTCCCTTGTTAGACAAGACTCAGATAAAAATAGAGCATTGTGTAACTGTACATTTTATGTGACCTCACTTAATTAGCAAGAAACGTAATTTTATATAACAGTTGGCAATGAGCCCATGGTAAACAGCTAAACTGCAGTACGTTCTAAGCAGTAACTGCTTTGCATCAGGTGGGCCGTATGCTTGCATGCCTTCCGACGTTGTATAACATATATATATATACCCTATATATATAACTGTATATATATATATTTAAGTCGCAGACGCAAGGTCACGTCTGCAATTTAAATATATACTTAGTCTGGCTATAAATACTGTTACAATTAAATAAACAAAGTATTACATTTGAATTTGGAATCTGTCATTTTTACGAGTATATGATTGTTCATTGAGTTTTCTCATTTTGGCGCCAATACATTGTACAATATTTTGCGATATTAAAATGGAGTGGGGTGATAAAGAGAACCAAATCGCTGTGATTGCATTACACAAAGTAGGTATGGAGCCAAATGCAATTTTTAAAACTCTCCATACGCTTGATATTAGTAAAATCTTTATGTACCGGGCTATTAATAGGTATAATGAGACCTCCTCTGTTTGTGACAGAAAAAGATCTGGCCGTCCACGTAGTGTTCGTACGAAAAAAAAAGTCAAAGCACTAAGAGAAAGAATTCGAAGAAATCCTATCCGAAAGCAAAAGATTTTATCTCGGGAGGGAGAAGATAGCAACTAGAACCATGTCGCGTATTTTAAAAGATGACTTAGGACTTGCAGCCTATAAGAGACGTACTGGTCATTTCTTAACTGATAATTTAAAAAAGAATAGGGTGGTAAAATCGAAACAACTACTGAAGCGGTACGCAAAGGGAGGTCACAGAAAAATATTGTTTACGGATGAGAAAATTTTTACAATTGAACAACATTTTAACAAACAAAATAACCGTATTTATGCTCAAAGCTCTAAGGAAGCTTCCCAATTAGTCGACAGAGTGCAACATGGGCACTATCCGACTTCAGTGATGGTTTGGTGGGGTATTAGCTATGAAGGAGTGACTGAGCCATACTTTTGTGAAAAAGGTATCAAAACATCGGCACAAGTATATCAAGATACCATTCTTGAGAAGGTAGTGAAGCCCCTTAACAACACCATGTTCAATAACCAAGAATGGTCCTTCCAGCAAGACTCGGCGCCGGGTCATAAAGCTCGGTCTATGCAGTCTTAGTTGGAAATGAACGTTTCGGACTTCACCATAGCTGAAGACTGGCCGTCGTCTAATCCCGATCTTAATCCGCTGGATTATAATTTATGATCAGTTTAAGAGAGTACGGCTTGCTCTAAATGCCATGATAATTTGGAGTCCCTAAAACAATCCGTACGATTGGCAGTGAATAATTTTCCCATGGAAAGAGTGCGTGCTTCTATTGATAACTGGCCTCAACGTTTAAAGGACTGTATGGCAGCCAATGGAGACCACTTCGAATAAGCTTTTTATATTTTAAATTGTTTTATATTTATGTATTAAACTAACACACTGTAAAAATAATAAATGTTATTTGCAATAGAAAGTTTTTTTTTTCTTTGTTTCAGTATTTATGGCAAGACTAGGTATGTATGTATATGTTTATAGTTCCAGAATATTTATTTACTATTTATCGTATTATATTATGTCGGGCATATAAAGGACAAGATTTAATGATTTATTCGTATTCGATTATTTAGAATATATAATATTAGAATGTTAGCAGCAGGTGACATTGTGCGAGTGATACTTAATGCGTCGCAAGCGTTTATAAGCTACAGTAATTAGTTTACATCGGGTCGGTCGTATGCTTGTATGCTCCCGACGTTGTACATAAAAGGTAAAAATACAAACACGTTGTGCTACGCCGTAGCACACTTCGTAGCCGCTACGTACGAGACGCAGACACCCAAATAGTTTGAGATCCAGATTTGGCATATCAATTCGATATATCAATCTTCTTATTCTTATATACATGAAAATGTCTTTTTAGTTGTATATATATGTACGAGCAAGTACATAAGAGTTACAGAAGACATTCATTATTGCTACGGTGTTTGTTATGTACAAGTGAATGTTTGATTGGCACTAATCTAATGTGAAAGAAATGTTATTCAAATCTGTAAATATAAAAACTGACTGGCAAACATATCAGTCAACGTCACCTGCACCTAGTGCACCCTACCTGGCAAACTAAACTCAGCCTAAAGATAGTATGGGATGTGAATATTCAATGTACCGCCCGCCCTGATATAAGGAAGTACCATCAATTTGCTATGGTTGACAAACAGGTAACCTACATAATATATCTAACTACTTCACATCAGGCGGGTCGAAAAGTTGTTCCTTTTTTGACGTAATGTATATACAAAATCCTAGTACATCTTTAACCCCCTTAAGGGTGTTAAAGTGTGTATCTGCTGAGGAGTATTTTTAATACTACGGCACGTACTCGAATGCATTTCGGAAGATACAGCACCCCTTTATGTACCTATATACAGCACCAAAAAAGTAATCTCTCTAGAAACGATTTATTCAAAATGTTAGGTTCGATGACTTAGTGATTAGAGCGGTGCGTTGATATATTATTCAAAAGTAATTCGATATGACGCACAGGGCCTCACTGCAAAATCATTAGAGCTAAATCACTCTCGTAGAGATACAACGCGCGAGTGATGCTAATACCTAGTATTACAAGAGGCGATGAGATAATTGCTTACCACCAAGCAGACCGTACAGCTGTTTACTGTCTAGTTGGGTACATCTGTAGACGATGGAAAGTATATACGCGTATCGTACAACATACATGTAAAATGGATTGAAACAAATGAAATTATTTGACTGTGTTCTCGGAGCATAATATTGAGCAATCACGTGACCAGAGTGGTATTATACAGCGCGGCATGGCGACATCGTGCGTTTTAACTGAAATGTTCGAAGGGTGGAAGGGGAGGTTGTGCGAGGTCACACCGGAGTTCGGCAGCCCTCGGCACCGCTCGGGTCTGGTCCGCACAGAGCCGACGCGCGCACAGCGACCTCTTGCGTGCGCCGCTACAGTGGCCCCATCGAGTCCGGCGATCACGCTGCAGTCTCTCCCGCCTCTCACACTGCCATCAAATTGTTATCTAAATATCGTTCCGAGGCATTTTGCCATCGATGAATGTCGACGCGTTTTATATTAAATACATTTATAACCGATAACGACCGGCGAATTCGTTAAAATGCACAAACGTACTGTAAATGAGTTCTAATCGATCGACTGCATTAAAAAGTAAAAACTATTATTATCGCTTTGCAGTCGACGTTTGCGGGGTTTTTTGCTCTGCTATAGAGCTTTTAAGCTTCTTTTTTATGCCTTTACCAAAAAGTGGTCGGATATCACTCGTATATAATCACATATTTTGATAAGTGTGGTGCCGTCCTGTGCTTAGTTCATCCAGTGAATAGTGCGTAAATTCGGAAGAGGTGTTTTCCTTAGCAAATTTTCGTTGCGAGCTTTAGCAATTTCTTGGTTTAATTGTTTGTTGCTTTCATATATTTCGGTGAAAACGCGATCCATGCTTGGAGTTATGACTACCATGGTATGGTATCCTTTGTCTTCATTATGTTAGTATTCTCTTCTTAGTAGGAAGATAGCTTACTTTCACATTTTAACGTTTACATTGCTACACGAGCCTATAAAAACCATAACTTCATTCATAATGCTATCATTTTAAAAAACATTGCTGATTAGGTACTCAGTCATTAAAGGTTTGACAGTCTAGTTGTCACAACAATCATCGAAGTAGAGCTTACTTATTATGTAGTATATATTTACATCAAGAAATATTATACAGTTTTAATATTACATTTGTCTTAATTCTTTCAACTTCTATGTTATTTCTGTAGAAGCGTAGTAGGTCGCCAGCAATAGGTAGGTATATTTGTATAATGGCGGATCATAAGAACTATGGAGAGCATGTTGCCCCTCCCTTTCGTGCTACGGAAGAAGGCCTCAGACATATGAACTAGCGCTATAAATACATATCTTTACCAGAGGCTACATTCTTGGCACACAGCTTCATTTTATCTTTTGTTTGTAGATGAAATGATTTATACTATTCTTTGTACTCATACATGTTTTACATCAATATCTTGTATATATAAGTACGTATCATTGTAGAGCTTATTCTAACATCACAGCTATTATTTTATTGAAACATTTTTTATTAATCAGCAAGTCAGGTTACAGCTAGAACAGTTTTTAACGTTCTTTAACATTTAAATCTACTGTGACATATTACTAGGGATTGTTATTTTAATTCATGACAAACTTAAATTAAACACATCTAATATTCATAAAACTACGTGAACGTTCCTTTCCGACTAGTGTGGGCTAGTGCTGAATATAAAAAGTAGGTCGCTGGTTCGATAACACGAATATTTAGAAATGCTCTGCAAATATTATGTTGCATCACATTACCATATTCCAATGAATTCTAATTTGTAACCATTTCCATATATGTCTTTTTGAGCATTATAACTTAGCATGAAGGAAACGGTTTTTTTTCTATTCATAGACATATTTTACTTTTTAAATCTAAAGTAATGGTAGTAAGGGAATGTTTTCTTTTCAATTACTATAAATACGCTTCGTATCCACATTGTTCCAGTAATATTTAATTTAACTCAAAGTATTACTTACATTACCAAAAAAACAAATATATATATATATATATATATAAATATCATTATGGGAATACTTCGCAAAACAGCAATTACTACATGATAGTTATAGGCTCTAAAGTGGATCCTGATTAGTCATCGAAAACCAGTATACTTATATTGCTAAATTAGCAAATGATAACGAAGTTCTTATAAATCGATGTTCGAGTTATATGAATTCAGATCCGCTGCGTTGTCGCACTTGATAGATATAGCTCAATAATTTTCAAGTAACTGTCTTCGTACTGTGTCTAATTATTTGCAATTTATCTGTCGTCCTATTTTCCATCTTTGTTATGTTAACGTATATACTTTTAAGACACTCATGCTTACTGTTTGTGCAGAAATACATTCTTCGTCGTAATAGTCACTCAAGTGGTATTATCATCTCTCATTTGCGTTGGCGTGTAAGAAAATGTGTAGTTCTCTTGTAAGAAAATGAAAAGATCCAACCGCCTATTGAGATACTGTTTAGAGGTTTGTTCTCATTCTCCCCATTCAAGCGCTCGCGGCTCTATACCCGAGCGCTATACATACAATCCCTTGTCTTTGCCGACATTTTGTGAAACTTTTTCGCTTCTAAACGCATACAGTTTATGTGGTTTTCTCTATGTTAGGTCGGCAGCGCGTCGGTTGTATGTAGGGTCGGCAATGCGCTAATGTTATCCCTGGTGTTGCAAGTGTACATAGGCCATGAGTTCTGTTGACCTTTTTCTCAGGCTGTACGCTTGCTTCCCGCCTAATATATATAAAAATAGCGCGATGTGAGATTGTTACAATGCTAGAAAGCGTATTCTTTATATTGCCATATATATTCATATCACTTAACAAATATAGAGTTATTGTTTTCGCGTTATAATGTTATATTTGAGTTGCTATGACTAAGTAAAAATAATTTTCTAAAATTATATTAATTACAAAAGAAAACTATTTCAACCATTGTAACAATTATCATAAAAAACTATACCATTGTTTTAGTTTCGTATAAAATCTATATTTTAATTCCACTAAAATTTAAAATTTATCTCAAAATTGAAGAATCTGAAGAATAGCAAGAATCTAGAAAGGTAAATCGATCACCTATGCAAAATACGGCTATCGCTCTTCTGGAGTCGGCGTCGGCCTATGAGAAAGCCGTGCTGGAATGTGATAATTCAGAGGCGTCGGAACACGGCGGGTTCCGGTGAGACCGTTGGCGCGGCTGCGGCATGGAGGACCGCGGACCCCCTGACGTGCCGTTGATCGTGACGCCGCCATCCACCGCTGGAGGCGGTGGCGGAGCGCTCACCACCTCGCGGCGCACCGCCTCCGCACGCGGCTCTCGCGAAGATGCGCTGCCTTCTACCTGGCGCTCTTCAGTGCGTGTTCGTGACACCGGTTTCCGTGGCTCCCGGAAGAGCGTCGTTCGCCTTGAACCACCCTGTAATGGCATCAACGGGTTACCAGCCATCGGCAAGGAGGTAAATCAACAATCTCTTTGCCAAATTTAAGTATTTCGGTTTGAAGGTGTTTACATAAATATAGAAGTTTATATATGTTTAATTGTATGTTAAACGCGGAAATTGTCGTCTACCAAAATATAATTTAACGAGAAGGAAATGCCTTTTACACAATCGAAAATCTCCGTAAAACTTTGAACATTTTACAAAGCGCAATCGATACTCACTGCGGGCGTTCAACAAAATGTATTCGATGTGACTTTAAAACGTGAACGATGTTGGTGTAGGCGCTCAATAAATATTATAGCACACGCAGTGTGAATATGTGAATGATTTATTTAGCCCACCTCTCTCTGACCTTTACACACGTCTTTCTACCTTGTAAGTCCGGGGCGAGCGTAGCCGCCAGGTCATCCCTAAATTAATTAGTATTTATCCCCGATTTCGTATTCACTTTTATCATAACATTAGGTTAGAAGGAAATTTACCATAGCTAATTCTCATTTAAATTATTTACGTTTATCCCTGTATCGTATAAATACATACTGTTTAATTATAGAAAACATAATCTTTCATTTAGGAATAACTATAAAAAAATACACTAATCAGCACACTTTTCGATGTTCATAGTTATCTATGAGAAGAACTTTTTACCCTGGATTACGATAGGCCTTGCGGGATAATGTAAAGTTTCATAAATTTATAATTTAAATACAAGACATCGTCGAAAGTCACATTCAATGTAAAACTATAAAATATTGCAACGTCGAAATTGATTTACCGTTATGATAAAATATTTTTAAAATAGCAGTAGGTCTATTATAATTTTCAGTATATTCAGCGTTAAACCTATAAGACATTGCAAGGTTGTTTACATTGCATAGTAATTATAACTGATAAAATAATTATAAATCTGTATATTTAGATGGGCCTAGCAAACGGTCGCCACGTCTATAAAACGAAAACCCTTTAATAAATAGAAATTACAATTAACTTTCCATTATCGCGAGTTTCACATCTATATAAGTATATTTCTTTCTTCCTTCTCCTTATTTATACTTGTTTTATACCATTAGGGTGGGAAACAAGCGCACGGTACTACCTAATGGTTAATAGTCTATGAAACCTATGAATGATTATAATACCATACCAGAAACATCACTCTCTCGTTACCGACCTTTAAAAATTTAATTAGCATTTTTTTTAAACTCCATGCGCCTTTTAGGGAAAAAGCTTTAAAACCTTATGCCATGTTGTCCAAATTATTAAATATTTACTTTTTTTTCTTTTCTCTCAATCTAGTTTGACACAAATTGAAAGGATACTCTGTATTTCTGTATAAAATATTTCTCTATAAGACTAATATTTCACAAACAAAGAAACTACATGCAAAGTAAGTGTGATAACTAATATTGTAATATTTGCATACTGTACATTTAATGGCTTCCTTATTTAGCATGAGTTCAAGACTATACTAATTTTTAAGTAGTTTATTATGTGATGCATATACTTAAGTACGATATCTGTTAAAAGAAAAAATGCTCTTTTACATAATAATATATTCTTATATTTAGTTGTATGGTAGAGCATGAAAATTCATTCGCCTACATTCATCTGCCACTATATACATATTTTCAGGCTCTCATATCCCTAAAATCACTGATACTCCAATACAACTCTCTTTGTAAGAGAGGTAGGGCTTATCAAAGCAGTTCGTCTGAGGAAGTAACCACTCCTTATAGAAAACCGCAGCTCCTAAGGAGTTGCTGTCTAAGCAGCAGAGGAGGCATCGCGCAAGTCATACTTAATATTATTACAAGCGTTAATAGGCTACGGAAACTGCTTTACATCAGGTGGGCCGTATGTTTGTATGCCTCACCTCGTTGTATAAAAAAACTCTCAAAAGTGCACTAGATCCTGGAAATTATAGCCACTTTATAAATTTTGATGACGAATGTATTTTTAGGGCTAAGTTATGATGACATATTTTCTCCATCTTATAGACACTCTGGTAACAATACTCTGGTAAATATCATAGACAATAGTTGTCAAAATAAGTCCTTCGAGCAAGGGACCACAAGCAAACGAAGCTACGGCAAATCAGATCTAATGCATAGCTACATTTATTAAGTAGACCACCTGGAGAATGCCTGCACTTTAGAGTGAACCGCAGCTAAATTTTAAGTCATTTGATCTTAATTCATGGACGACAAACCGAGTGTTGCCAATGTTACCATAGGCCCTTTAGGTCGAAGGTCGTCCAACAGCCAACTATGCCAACCGACAGTGAAGCAGCGAAAAGAGCACGCTCTAAAATCCATTCGATTGACATGAAATTCGTATTCCATGAGTGGGATGTATATTAATTACAATGTGACGGTGGTTGATATTTTAATACACAACAGATATTTTAGATTATTCTAAAAATATTTTCATTTTAATACAAACTTGAATTATTTTATTGGTACACAATTTTCTAATTAAAACAGGTAAATATAATTTTCATTTGCTTGAAGATACTTTTAATTTCTTTAATCTCATATCGACACATTTTTGGAAAATGCATCTGTCTGTAACTCTTGGGACCTTTCATATCAGAGAAAAAATACCAGGCTCTGGCGAAAGTAAGACAGGACGCGTCGAAGTAACTCGACTGGGAAAGACCAAAGCCTAATAACAACACTCTGGAGGATTATTGTATTTGTGCTAACGTATGGAAATATTTACCGCAGCCAAATAACAAGCATACGGCCCACCTGATGTAAAGCAGTTACCGTAGCCTATTAACACTTGTAATATATTAAGTATCACTACTAAATATCACGCGCGATGCCTCCTCTGCTGCTTACACAGCAACTCCTTATGAGCTTACTGGTGACCTCACTCACACACAGGAACACAACAACCCTCTAGAGAGTTGTTATTTGGCTACGGTTTTGCCCTCTACGTTTCTTTAAACATCCAGACCAAGATAAACATTTCATGCACACAAATGTTTGTCTTGTGTGGTAATCGAACCTACGAGCGTTGGTGTCATAGTCACGTCATTCACCACTGAGCCACCGAGCTCGTCATAGGTGACATCGCGCAAGTGATAATGTATTGCAAGCGTTTATAGGCTACGATAACCGCCTTACGTCAGGTAAGCAGTATGCTTGTATGCCTTCTGACGTTGTAAAAAAAGAAAATTGCAAGTTTTTCTGTTAGCAGCGGGGGTAGCAATACGCGAGCGAGACTCCTAGTGCTGTAAAAGATACAGTAACCACATCATATATGATAGGTCGTATACTTGTATGCCTCTCGTCGTATTGTACATATTCAATCAAGAAAATCTATATGACATGATTCAATATTTTATTAAAAACCATCAAAAAGTTTTAAGAAACAATTTCCTACTCGCACTCGAACAGTTTTGTTTTCTATGTATTTGAAGAACAATAAATTCAAACAATTCAAACAAAAACGTTAACAGAAAAATCAGTAAATATATGGACACATAACGAGTAGTTAAGTGAAATATAAACCTCGCCTAAAAGGAACCCAAAAGCTCTCGACTCACACGCAGAATCTCATGCAGGTCACACGTGAAATGTGGTTGCAGTCTTCAGCGCACAGGCTAGAGTACAGACAACTGAATAAGCAGATCTCTAAATGCGGCGAGACATACGCCAATTTAATACAATTCGAATTAAACAGGCGAGAGAGCGGAACCAAGGCTCCAAAGTCCTCACCAAAGATCTGTCTGTTGGGCAAAGTCAACTGACAAAGCTGAAGTGAGTTACGAAGGTGAAGAGTGAAATGGAGATGTTCTATGGACAGCTGCACACAACGTCGTTACAACTCGGCAATAGTGCTAGTAACGACCCAAGAGCTAAACTGACCGGACACTATACTAGTATTGTATTGTATTGTATACTGAAGATATCCCGAACATCAGTCTGCACGAGATTCGTATGGCTCTGAAACAGCTTAAAAATGGGAAAGCACCGGGTGAGGATGTAAGTACGGCGGATCTTATGAAAGCGGAAAGCTTATTATACTTGTAATCCTTCAGAGGCGATTCAATTCCGTCATATACTCCGGTGAAACATCGGAAGCTTATAGGCCGATATCGCATCTGATCTGCGTTTATGTACTGTTTTTGAGAGCCAACACAAACCGATTCCCACGCAGACTTGATGAATTCCAACCACCCGAACAAGCCGGATTCCGAAAAGGCTTTTGCACCGTGGATCACATACATACTCTCCGTCAGATTATACAGAAGACCGAGGAGTATAATCTGCCCTTATGTTTGGCGTATGTGGACTACGAAAAGGCCTTTAATTCCGTTGAGACATAGGTGGTGCTACAGTCTCTCCAGCGATGCCGAATTGACTATCGGTACATCGAAGCGTTGAAGTACTTGTACAGTAAGGCTACGTTATGTGCAGGACCAGAGTACGAAACCGATCCAAGTGCAAAAAGGTGTAAGACAGGGCGATGTCATATCACCGAAACTCTTCTCCGCAGCATTGGAAGATGTTTTCAAGCTCTTGGGCTGGAATGGATTCGGTATAAACATCAATGGCAAATATATCACTCACCTTCGATTTGCCGACAATATAGTTCTAATGGCGAAATTACTGGAGGAACTTAGTGCTATGCTCAATGACCTCAATAGTGTATCCAACTAGATAGGTTTCAAGATGAATATGTTTAAGACTAAGATAATGTCGAATGTTCATGTTATACCTATGCCGGTCATGGTTGGAAGCACTAAGCTCGAAGTTGTTGACGAATATGTATACCTAGGGCGGGTAAGTCCAACTTCGACCAAGAGGTCAACAGATGAATCCAACTCGGCTGGGCAGCGTTTGGGAAACTTCGACACATCTTCTCGTCCAAAATACCTCGCCTGAAGAGCAAGGACTTCCAAAAGTGTGTGTTGCCAGTGATGACATACGGATCTGAGACGTGGCCCTCCACTCATTGAAAAATGTATCCGTACGCGGAAGCTCAAGGTCGCTCAGCATGCTATGGAAAGACCTATATGTTCGGGGTTTCTCTGCGTGATATAATCAGGAGGCATACAAGCATGAGGCCCACCTGATGGAAAGCGATTACAGTAGCCTATGAATGAACGCTCGCAATACATTATGTAACACTCGCGCGATGCCACCTCTTCTGTGAACACAGCCACTCCTTAGGAGCTTACTGGTGACCTCACTCACACGTAGGAACACAACAACAAAGTTGTTATTTGGCTGCAGTTTTCTGTGAGGTGGAGGTACTTCCCAAACGGGCTGCTTTGATGCGCCCTACCTCTCTTCAACCAGACTAAGACAAACAGACATGTTCATGCACACAAATGTTTGCCCTGTGTGGGAATCGACCCACGAGCGATGATGTCAAAGTAACGTAACAGCACGTTTCGTCACTGCGCCACCGAGCTAAATATTGTAAAAATTAACTCTTTACTTTTCAGGGACAAGTGTTCAAAATAATTACATGTTTGCCCTAGCTTATGGAACGTCATTATTTGTAACTCATATATAATAATTATGGCACAAAATAATTTCTATTTTTATTTAACTTTAATAGCAAGTAGATGAAAGCTCGTTGAAATTGTCCGTTTTCGATCTCGATATGGAGTTTATGTTTATGTTATTAACGAAATTTTAAAAGTCAAGGTTGTGTGCTCACATTTGCTAATAATGATCGTCTATGTTCCCATAACACAGGTGATCATTCAACTAGGAAAGGAGATGAATGTACTTTTCAATGTAGTAATAATGCTATGTATGTGAAGAACAATGAAATCATGGCAACCAACATCTTTTTGCGTGCGAAAATGAATTGTATTATTTTATACCGTGGATTTTATACTACTTTTTCTAATAACTTAATCAAATATACACCCCAATAAATAATAATAGCATGACAAGCAAAACTGATATCCCTATATGTAGCTCTTTCCATCACGTGAGCAATGCATATTTCTATTAACATCGTCTGCAAGTTGTAAAATAATTTCGTGTAAAATTAGACGCAGTTATGTGAAGTTTATTGGAATGATACGAACTCGCTCGTATACTGTATTGCTAAATGCTTGTTGTGGTTCTTTTATGTAAATGGTATAAAAGTGATAAATATAATTGTCCTCAGGTACTGTCACTGGGCGCGGCGGGCGGCCCCAAAGGGACCACGCAGCCATCTCACCCCTGCACTATCCTCCACCATTCTCCTTACAAGGTAAAAAACCGTTAGCTTATTTTAATGTTTTATATTTTCCTTACTATCTTATAAGTTGAAAAATATGGTATGTTTTTAATAAATCTAATATTTAACAAAATATTCATATACATAAGTAGAACTATAGTTTTACTAGCAAGGTACTAATTTCAACTTAATCGAAAATCAAAATTTGATTGTATAATTGGCCCACACATTTAATATATGCGGAGTCCTTGGTGTTAGAGCATTCATTCATGTATAAGAAAAATATTTGTCTTCACTTGGGTCTTTTAGATTATTAATATATATATATTTGGAAAGAAAAGTATTTACATTATTATGTTTATCAGTTAAATAGTACCCATAACACAATCTTTACTTAATTTTGGCCTAAATGGCGCTGTGGAATTTCGGAAATATGTATTTAGTTACAAAAGCACGATCGTAGATAGGTACGGTACGTGCCAACTTTTATCGCCCGACCTGTACCTAAGCGATTTCCACGAAAATTTATTAACAAATGTGTTTTATATGTACTCAAAAAATCAAATAATATTTCAGGCCGCTTGGGATTGGTTGATCCTCATATTGGTGATCTACACAGCGATATTTACACCTTACGTAGCAGCATTCCAACTTAATGAACCAGACTTTGACAAGCGCTCGCGCAGCTTCGGAGAGGATCCTATTGTAGTCATTGACATGATCGGTAATATACACATTATCATACACGTATATTAAACATACATACAAGCATATATATATATATATCAGGCCACTCAGAAAGTATTGGGAAAAAAGTTTTTATGTATGAGAGACTGGCCAGTTATAATCTATTTTAAAAATATTATTTATAAGTAAAATAGGCACGTTCCAATTTAAAAATTTTCCTCCACATTTTTTCAAGCTAATTTAAATTATCGTATCTCATTGAAAAATGTATCAGCGCCGGGAACATTTTCGCGGTATGGTTTTTTTACGATTTTAAGTGTCGCCTGAAACCGGACGAATAGTACGATAGAATTCAAATAGCATTCATCGATGAAGCCCCTTCTAAGGCAACCGTATATTATTGCTATAACGAATTCAAGCGCGGACGTCTAACTTTGGGGGATGAAGAAAGATGTGGTCGCCCTTTGACGGCTGTTACAGAAGAAAACGTGCTAGCAGTAAAAAAATTAATCCAAGACAATACACAAATTACGTATCAAGAGATTCAACACATACTTCAGATTGGAACGGGAAGTCTTCACGAGATTCCACACTTACATCTTCACGTGAGGAGGATAGTTTCACGCTAGGTGCCGCACAACCTCACCGTTGCTCAGAAGCAGGTCCGGGTGGAATGGTGTCGTGATATGATAAAAATTTGAAGCTCGCCTCTCGCCGTGTTTACGACATCATTACAGTTGATGCGTCCTGGATTTATCGATACGATCCAGAAACGAAGCGCCAGTCGACGATTTGGGTGTCTCAAAACGAATCAAGACCTACCTAAGTGAAGCGATCTAGAAGCGGGGGGAAGATTTTGATTGCGAGCTTTTTCAATTTGAGTGACTACCTGGTGTAAATTCCTTTACAGAACTAAAGAAGCATCAATGCCGAATAGTATACTACCAAATGCTTGGCAAAAGTTTTCTGTATTGCGAGCAACAAGCGACCAAACACAGGGCTCCGCGGGCTACTGCTCCAACACGACAACGCGCCCGCTCACACCGCGCTTAAAACGAGGGATAAAATCACCGCTGTCACCATGTAACGTATTGAAACATCCGAGTCTAGCGAACAACTGTTTATTCAGAAACACCGACATACATATTTATTAAACTACCTACAACACCTGGACAGCACGTCTAGCACCGTGTGACTTCTTTTTATTCGTCGCCGGAAGATGCGCTGTCAGCGTTCGAGCAGGCTGTAAATAATGTGTCTGCGGCGGACTACAAAAAGTGTTTCGAAAACTGGTTTCGATGCATGAAACTTTGTATAGAGGCTTGTTTGAAAAGATTTAATAAAAAAATATTTTCCTATAGAACACTTTTTTATTTTCGCAAAACTTTCTGAGTGTCCCACGTATATAAATAAATAATTAATAATATAAATATAATATTAATAAAAATAAAATATAAATTAAATATGTATATATATACGTTTTTTTTTATTCTGACTTATTGGTAGAATCAACAAGGACACTTTTGTCTAATTATACTTAAAAGTAAAGAGACTTCCATCATATAGAAAATACTTCTAGTGTGCGGTAGGGATATAGGTACCTAGGAAAGATTTTTGTTATACCTACTGCGTAAATCGTTTATTGACTTTCTTGTTTTATATCTGTCATTTTGTGGTGGCCCATGTTATTAAGGTGAAATGAATTTTTGAAAGAAATAACTAAGTTCCATTTCTATTTTGAATTTTATGTTAAAAAATCTTATTTGCCTGCATAAACAAATAAAAATCAACCGATTTGCGAGTTGTTTTCAATTAATATATAAACTGGAATGGACATCGCCATTTTGCGCTGAAAATGGTTTATGCTCTATACCCTCGTATATTGGTCACGTTTTGCGATATTTTTTTGAACGTTATATTTACTACCTATATGCTCGAATGAAAATTATTTAATCTAAACAATTATATACTTTATTACCGAATTTTGTTTTCAGTGGATGTAACTTTCATAATCGACATACTGATCAACTTCCGTACGACATTCGTGAATGCCGCCGATGAGGTTGAATCCGACCCTGGAAAAATAGCAATGCACTACTTGCGTGGCTGGTTCGTCATCGACCTTGTTGCAGCCATCCCATTCGATCTCCTGCTCTTCGGCACCGATACCGACGAAGTGAGCTGCCTTTCCTCCAACTACTCACCACATTTAATCTCATCTCACACACAACACATTAAAATTTTAGCATTAGAAAACAAAATCAATGCCTAAAATTCAAAAGCTGCCACCAGAAAATCAATTGTCCGAATTTTTATACAAAGACGATCCCACTAAATCCCGAATAGTTATTTTTACTATTTTTCATCTATACCTTGCACTTTTAAAATCTGAATTTGAAATCTTGCCCTGAGTAGAGGGCATACAGTAAGAATAAGGTGGTGAAGCACGACATATTCTGCATATAGAACGGATAAAATAGGTCATAAGTATAAAAGCAAAGTAGGCCAAGTTAGGACTTAACGACGACTGTGTTAAGAAATAATATTTGTACATGAATATATATCGAATTGAATACCTTTTCAATATATTTTCACGTTCGGGATTAAGCATGATCGTTATTTTCGGACAAATGAAAATCTGTATATCTTTTAGTCGATCACGTATAGTAGTGGAATGCAGTTATTGCAACTGTCACTATGAATTAGGTTAATCACAATTAATTAAAACTATTTTACGCCATTCACATAAAAGTCTATACTATTTTGTTTACTCAGAGTAGTTAGCAATCCAATTAACATCATATCACCCATTTTATTTCGTTTATGATCTGTATTTTTATTATTGTTTTTCTTTTACCTTGTAACATTTTTAGCTATTATTAATCATTCGATTACTTGTTATTTTTCAACTAGGATGAATCTGTTTTATTTTTATTTTCTTGAATAATCACGGTATGGAGAAAACCCGAAGGTGGGTGCGTATTGAATTTGTTATACCATTTCTTGTTACAGCAGGGGCTGGAAAGTGATGAGGTATACCATCTTTGTGAACTATTTTTATGTTGCTGCCACTCGATTTTATTACATTTTAGTTACGTAACATATTTTATGATTAATTTCCACTAGCCATTTTGATCCACTAAGCGAATGCGTAAATGGAAGAGAAGGACGCTTCCCATGTGCAAAAATGTTATGATCATTTTCAAATATCACACAGTGCCCGACATTAATAAAGCTCACTCGCTATATCACGAGCTTGCCCGCCAAGAAAATCTCAATTCAATATATAGTTTTTATGTCAACTAGCGACCAGTAGAGACAGCATAGTCTCACCACCGTACACGTATGTACTACCAATCTACTACAATATTATTCACGTGCATCATAGAGTCTGCATAATAATATTAAGACGTAATATAATATAATACAGTAGCAATATGCTAGCTTTAATGGCGGAGCTACTTTGGTGGTAACGATCGTCGCAAATTTAAGGTGACCTCCAGAGGGCCTTCACCTCCTTCTTCATTTATATAATAAATTCAAATCAGTATATTTAAAGCTTTAGTTACTTAAGCTATAGTTTTAACTCGCAGTTTTCACTAAAATAAAAATTAATGCTCCATAATGAAGTAGCGCAAAAAGTGGTGTACTTGCGCATTCAAATATATGTGACGGATATCTGTAAGGGCTAACCTGAGGCTAACCACCGAAACTGAAGATGGTTCAGACCGGATTTTTTAATTCCGAAAATCTTCGGACTTCGGCTTAGATAAGTGCTAATTGGTTTCGGCTCGACCCACAGAGCTCTGAAATGCATATGAACAAAGCTAAGGGCATTTAACACCAACCTCGGCCGAAGGACAATTTTCAGAATCAAAAAATCTTATTGAATCATCTACTGCATATACGGAAGAGCTCTCAATAATATGTTACAAAATAGTGGCGGTATGTTCTCATTGGCTTTTCATTATAAAAGTGCAAAATTCACAAAGTGCACAGTGCTTGTTAGCAGATACGCTCACACTTCCCAGACGACTATAATATGTATAAATATATAGGTAAATCGCCTTTATCACAACATAATAAGCACAAAGTTGCCTATAATATCAGTTTTGAACATGTTACATACTATGGCACCCACCTTACATCTAGCAATTCTATCGGTCACGTACGTAACAGTGATGCGTCCCGTTTCGTCTCAGTTACATCATTGTCAACATTTATAATTTATGTTAAATGCAAATTTCTAATTTATTTGAATTATGTGTCAGTATTAGTACTTTTATCAATTTACACCGTGCGATTATGGCAGTACTGCATTACTTTGGGTGATCTACTGAAAACCACTATTATCATTGTAATTCTATATAATAATAATTGGAAATCAGGGAAAATATTTTTGTGTTCTAAGAAATGCTTTATTAATAATAAATATATAATATTTAAAAACCAGCACACTTTGTCAATGGTTTGTACTGGCATAATTTGGTAACAAAATTTTATTGTATTCCTATGTTGTTTAATTTTTGATTGAAATAAATTATTTTTAACGATTTCTTTATTTTCTTTTCTGTGTAATGATCCGTTACAGTTCCATAACCTTGATATTCCTGTGATGATTTCAATTAAACAATTTGAAGTAAACATCGTCTCATACTGAACTGTATCAAACTCTCAAAATATTCATTTTAAATATCGACTCATTATTCTCAATCGCACAATAGTTACACTATTCGTGATTTTGTATTAAATGTATAAACATATTAACAGTATTGTTAATATGTTTATGTTTAAATTTATTTGCACAAATAATAATATAATTCATTACTTTTCAGTTTCTATCTCTCTTTAAATCTGCATTATTATATAGCATTTTAAAGTTCCTGGTATGTGGGCGTACAAAACCTATATTCAAAACATAAAATTAAAATGTTATGTATGTATTTTCCAAAGCGATAACAGTCAATGTAATATCTTTTACGTAATGTTGCTGGTATTCACGGGCAGCGGTAATCATTTACTTCAAGTACCTTGCTTATAAAAACATATACAATGAAACAATAAAATGAGTAATGACGTAATTAAATACAAGTAATAGAGAGAACGGATTGGGCTTGTAGACTCCAAACCAGAAAAAAACAAACTTAAACGTATCTCATCCGGTAACTGTTTCACCCAATTAAATTAACGAATTCCACACTTTAGCGATACTTATAGATCGATACAAAAATTATAATATTTACCTATTAATATTATAAAAAGCAAGAGTTTGAATTAACATAAAATAGTTTAAAATTAAATCACCATCCCACGTCGAGCAAGAAATAGTTGAAAATGGAAATTCAAACAGTAATAAGCTACTTACAGTGTCATCCTGAACGCCTAAAATTATAAATCCTAAAATTATAAATCTATGTGCTACCATAAGGGATTGTGATCCGGAAAACCGGATCAGATCCGGTAATCCGGTGGATTACCGCTATAAGGTCTTCTGTCTCCATGTTTTGACTTGTTATCTAGCTGCCAGGTTCACTTTGGACAGGGCTCAGAATTTTGCGATGAATTCATCTTTACGCAACCAGATACTTAGTATCCTCCATAAGTGGCCAGTGTCCAGACTTCTTTACCATATGTTAGTATTAGTCGTATTACTGTTTTGTATACACATATTTTAATTTTTCTACTTCACGTCTTGAACACGGTGAGGCACTACAAAGTATTCTGGAAGCTTATGTCTCCCTCCTTCATGCCGATTACCTTGTATCCTTCGTAAAATCTCTAATCTAAAGATGTGCTGCGCGCATACGAGTATTTTTGTAACGTTTCATATGGAGATAAAGAATTTTGCTGTGATTTGCTAATTTTGAATCACCTTTTTAGCTTCAATTTCCAAAACTTCGCGTAGCGTATAACTTCGTTTCGCTTGTATGCTGACCATTTAATTGTAGCTGTAGTGCTAATCCAGTTCTAGAACTGTTTGAAGAGAGTATTCCAGCACTAAATTGAACAGCACCGGCATATTTCTCGCCGGCGATTACTGCAAAATGATTTGTGAGCTCATTGCCAAACCTACCATTCTTTTCTTCTTTTTAGTTTACTTTACTTTTCTGTTTACTAGTTTGTGCGCGATGTAATTTCTCAGGTAGGTATATAAAGCGATTGTATCAATGATATCAATGGTGTAGTAGTAGTAATCTTTCCATCTCTTTTCCATGGGCTGTTCTAAAAGTAATATCCAGTCTATTGTGATATGGTTGCATCGAAATCCATATTAGCAAACGCTTAAGACGAATTCATTATTTATGAAAACATCTGACGATGGACACTTCAGACCCTCCTTCAAAAAGGCGTACCACATAATCTGTGTACCCTTACTATCCATCACAAGATTACCACTATGATCTTCAGCATTTATCTCTCGGTTTGATACCCTTTCTTAAAAGTTCTTATTTCGTGGTAAACCTTTCGGGACTCGTTGGTCTTAATAAGGTTGCCCATGTCTCTAACAAAGTTGTTCAATTGTTGCCGCTTTTACATTCTCTCTTTTACTAGTCATGTTTATCTTCCCATCATTGTTTGAATTTAGTAAATCTTTATCAAAATCATTTCTTCCCCAAAATGTACGTATGCCTCTGAGTTTTAAATGAGAAAATCGTTTTAAAAAAAGTGTGTTTAATTTATCTTATTATTATTTAAATAATAAGATAAATTAAACACACTTTTTTTTTAAATTATATATCTTATTATTGAAATCAATATCAATATATGGTAAAGAATAAGGGGTTATTTGGTTAAGTTAGTCTAAATTCTATTTCTGACTCGAATGTAAATATTGATTAAAACTTACTCATATATTTAATAAACATCTCAAATAAAATTGATTATCACTCCTGCCAGATTCAGTCGGATCCGACCGGATTGAAATTGGTTCTGGATTGCAATCCCTAGTTACTAATTCTTGCATCAATCAGACATTTCCAAATATCACAACATAATTGTTGAATAATTAGGAAGTTACTGTCTAATACATTTATAATGCTAATACAAAATATGCCTGGTGTTTCACTTTACTAATATAGATAACAATAAATATATATAATATAATAATAATAATATAATAAATACACTAACAAAACAGGGTATCCAAAAATATTAATAATTTCATGCAACATGACAAAATAATACTAACGGCGTAATGAATCACCATAGTTATTATTAAATTTATATAATCAAACTAAACAAAGGCACATACTTATTACCTACTATAACGCACCAATATACGGCCAAAACATTACCAATTTTACTGGAGTTTCATAATCAGGTAATACTAGTAACTATTTTGAAAAAGGTTTTAATAGCTTAAGACTATGCACCTTGTGATTGTAATTTGAAATTTCACTATTAAAACGTATGCCTATTTACAATTATGGCTCAAGATATCTATATACATGTAATAACATTTACTAAGAACCATATTCTACAAAAAGTGTACTAGAAACAAGTTACATGTAATATTAGAATTTATATACTGTTATACTTATGCACCGCATTCTGTACGATGCCAGCTAATTTTATAGTTTGAGATAAACGCTTGTAATCCTGCAAAGAAACCTAAGTTTGGTTCAGCTCGAAAGCATATTCATATGCAACTTTTGCTTGGTTAGCGTGGTTTTCGCTGCGAGGCCTCGTTGATGCTATTTAGTATAAAAGCGAACGTTTCATAAAATGCTTGACTTGCGGCTAAGTTACGTTGCTGTAGCAATGGCGGTGCGGGGCTCTGAGCTGTCATTGTGGTGGTTGCAGACGACGACGCTCATCGGTCTACTGAAGACTGCACGCCTGCTGCGACTCGTGCGCGTCGCGCGCAAAATAGACAGATACTCCGAATACGGCACTGCCGTGCTTCTCCTTCTTATGTCAACCTTTGTGCTAATTGCCCACTGGCTGGCCTGTATATGGTAAGAATTGCATTTACATTTTGATATACGTTCCAATATTTCGAAACAAAATCATCACTGAATTTATATGCAGGTATGCGATTGGCAGTTGGGAACGTCCCCAGCTTCATGCTCCCATAGGCTGGCTGGACGCACTTGCTAACGATGTTCAAGCGTCTTATGACAACTCGACCGGGCCTTCTATGAGGTATATGTTATTATAGTATTGTCTTAGGTTTTCGCGATTGTTACACATTGAATTAAACAATTTTTAACGGAAGTATCGCGTGTTTTATTTATTTTGTTGAACCTGACGTTTCGAACGCTTTGCAGCGTCCGTGGTCACAGGAAGACTTCCTGCGACCACGGACGCTAAAACACGCGATACTTCCGTTAAAAATTGTTTATATGTTATTATATTTAATATATATTTTAAGACACTTCTATCTATCTATAACTTCACGCCAAATCTTTTGCTGTGTAGGCAGAGAGAACCGAGCGCCACGTGACTCGATCCTTACATATCTCACTAGCTTCTTTAACATTCATTGCTCTTCTCATGCACGCTCGCCGGTTTCTAGGACTCCTGACATCACCTTCTGATAGAACACGACCAATTTGGTCATAGTAGGTAAGTCTTGTCCTTCCCCGGCTTCTACATCCTTCCACTTTTGCATTGTATATCTGCTTCGTCATTTTCATCTTGAATTCTTTCTACATGTCCGAACCATCGGAGCATGCCTCTTCTTATTTTAACACCGACGCTCTTTTTCAGACCAACTCTGTTTCTAACATCATCATTGCAAATACGGTCTACAAGCCTTACGCTACAAACTTTGCGCAACGCTCGCATTTCGACCGCGTTTATTCTACTTTCATGCTCTTTCTGCCATACCCAGCTCTCGCTTCCATAAGTTAGCGTTGGGACCAACACTGCATTGTGTATAGCAAGATGTGCCTTCTGGCTCAAGATTTTACTGCCAAGAAGTTTTCCCAACGCTCCATTCACACTATTCCCAGCACTCACTCGTCTTTCCACATCTGCGGTGTACCTTCCATCCCCGCTGAAAGCGCATCCAAGATATACAAATTCATCCACTTGTTCCAACACTTCATCATCAATCGTAATCCTTACATTAATTCTGGATTCTTCTCTTTCAAATACCATTATCTTTGTTTTCTTCGCATTCAGTAGTAAGCCTATCTCCATACATTCGTCTTTCATCGTTGTGACCAGTGTTTGCAATTCAGATGGTGTATCTGCTAATAGCACGGCATCGTCTGCATACAGCAGACAGTTCACCACTAGGTCACCCATGCGTAATCCCACATTCGGTGACCTTATTCTCTGCAGACAACTTTCGAGATACAAGATAAACAGCCTAGCAGATAGCATGCAACCCTGTTTGACACCAATTTTGACATCAAACCAGGGTGACATGCCACCATCTATCCGCACACATGCTGAGTAATCCTTGTAAGTGGACTGCACAGCACGGAGCAGTGAACCGTCAATCCCATATCTCGGCAATATGTCCCACAGTTCCTTTCGCACAACCCTATCAAAGGCTTTCTCAAGATTCACAAAACCGCAGAAAACCTTCTGGTCTATGGCCAGATTCTTCTCTACGATATTGCGGAGCGAGAAAACTTGATCCGTACATCCCCTTCCATTTCGGAAACCTCCTTGTGCGTCCCACAGCATTTCATCGGATTTCACCCTCATTCTTTCAATCACCTTTCCATATACTTTTGCTGCTAAGCTGATCAAACTGATGGCCCTATAGCTGGCGCAGTCCATGCGTGACCCCTTGCCTTTATACAAGGGCACGATGACTGCGCGTCTCCAGTCTATTGGGACCCTTCCAGTACTCCAGCATAGGTTTCATAAGTACCAGAAGGCGTCCCGGACGTAAGTGCCACCTAATTTGATCATCTCAGCTGTGATCAGATCAATTCCCGCTGATTTTCCATTTTTCAAGCTTCGTATCGACCATTCGATCTCATCCATAGTTATGCCTTCGTCGGACGCCGTCAACGTGGAGTAAGCATCCGACTCACTCTCATTGTCAGCGTCCAAGGCATACTCATACATTTCTTCAAAATATTCACTCCACCGTTCTAACACTTCCTGAGTGTTCGCAAGAATGACACCAGCTTTAGACTTTATCTTATCCATTCTGGATACCGACGAACCACTCCGAGACTTCGTTACCTCTCTCCAAAAGGGTTTGGTATTTGCCTCGAAGTTTTTCGTCAGCCTCTCTTCCTCATTCATAATTTGTCTTTCACGCTTCTCTTTCACTAAAGCCTTGGTTTCATTCTTGCATAGACGGTACATTTCTTTCTTCTTTTCTCTCATATTTTCATTTAAGGGCAAAGATGATACGTATTCCAGCCACGCTTTCCTCTTTCTTGCTACGGAGGATTCAACCTCCGCATCCCACCAGGCATCTCCTTTCGCTGTTTTACGTCTCTTTGAGCATCCACAAGCTTCTTTTGCACTATCCACCATACTTTCTTTCAAAACTTTCCAACAATCATCCACATCTGAGTCGGAGAGACTTGCATTTGCAAGTCTCTCACTTACTAGATGCACATACATTCTCCTTACACTTTCACCTTGCAATTTTTCGCTCATTATCCTTTCATGATCTTCGAAAGGGATACGCACTCGCCAGTGCCTCCACTTCCTAAAAAGGCCCACAAACCGGCTTACCACCAAGTAGTGGCCCGTTTCAAGAGTGGGGCCTCTAAAGGTTCTTGTATCCATTATAACATTTCGGACACTTATTAACAAATAGTAGTACACAATAAACGAAACATTTATTTTCAGATCCCGATACATTACAGCTCTTTACTTCACGTGTACATCGTTGACTAGCGTGGGTTTCGGAAATGTAGCTCCTAATACTGATTTGGAAAAGGGATTCACTATTTTTGTTATGCTTGTGGGATGTAAGTCAACCAAAAATACTATATAAACAGCATGTCCTCTTGTTTACTCGAAAATATGATACTCTACAGTTTAATTTTCCTTCTTCACAGCCCTGATGTACGCTAGCATCTTTGGTAACGTATCCGCAATCATTCAAAGGCTTTATTCAGGGACAGCTCGGTATCATACTCAAATTCTCAGAGTGCGAGAGTTTATTAGATTTCATCAGGTATTACCTTTTGATGTGGTACATATTTTTAATATAATCTATTTTATAAGGAAAGATAAATGAGTATAATTTCCTTTTCAGATCGCTAACCCGCTTAGACAAAGATTGGAGGAATATTTTCAACACGCATGGAGCTACACAAATGGTATCGATACATCGAGTTTACTCAAAGGGTTTCCTGAATGTCTTCAAGCTGATATCTGTCTTCATTTGAACCGCAATTTATTAGCAAACTGTTCTGCGTTTGATGGTGCCAGTCCAGGTTGTTTACGGTACGATCAAATTGCACAAAAGAATATGCCAATTTACAAATATTGCATCCAATCGTTAGGATATTTTTAATCGAACAGTTAAACAAAGTCTATGATGTAAAATTGAGAAATGCAGTTTGAGTTAAAATTTGGTATCTCAAAGCAAAATGTTATTCAATTACCATTTTTTTCTCAACTAAAAATAAATACACCGCATGTAAAGAAAGCTTCCATTCGGTCGAGGAGCTCGGCAGTATCGTTGGACGTGTCAATCTAAGCGGAAACTCAAGTTACACAATATCGACCACAGCCATAAAGGAAATAACCTATTAGTATATTAGTTGTCTAGGGATAGATTTAGTCGTCTTGAGTTCAAGAAATACCACCAACTCACAGAAAACCAAATAACAACTACCTGTAGGGCTGTTGTGTTCCTGCCTGAAATAGTGAGATTACCAGTAAAATTCTAAGGAGTTGCTGCGTCAGCAGCGGGAATGGCAATACACAAGCGATACTTTCTGTGTTGCAAGCACTCACAGGCTCAGCAACCGCTTAATTTCAAGTGGGTCTTAGGCTTGTGTCCCTCCCGACATTCTATAAAAAGTAAAAGCATCTATTTCAAATGTAAATTATACGAGTGTTTCTTATAAAAAGTTATGTGCATAAATTTGCCTTCCTGTTTTACTGATTTTGTTAGTACGTTTTTTTATACAACTAGATTGGCAAACAAGCATGCGGCCCGCATCCGATGGTAAGCGATCACATCAGCCTCTTGATGCTCGCTACACCACGGGGATAATACTCGCGCGCTGCCAATCTTGTGACCTAAGGATGTTTCGTCACTAATCCATAATTATATTAATTATCCCAGTAATTTCTCTGCCATATCTCACCCTTCAAACCGGAACATAGCTATATAAATATAGCTTTTTGGCGGTAGAAATAGGTGAGATAGAGGTACCTACGCAGACGACTATTGTACAAAGTCACCCTCTGGTACGTGTCTTTTATGAATCTGTAATACCAATTGTTAATATAATATTTAATTGCAGAGCGCTTTCCTTGAGGTTCAAAACAACACACGCACCTCCCGGTGAAACTTTGGTACATCGGGGAGACGTTCTCACGTCCTTATATTTCATCTCACGAGGCTCCATAGAGATACTGAAAGATGATATTGTAATGGCTATTTTAGGTACGTTCATTTTTATTTTACGATTATAACTATTCATAATCACTCTTTTGTTGGTTGACCTCAAAGCAATTTAAGGTCAATTTTAAATTTAAGGTCAATTTTAAATTAGAGGAAGTAAATTAATATTTTTGACGAGCTCGGTGGCGCAGCGGTTAATAAATAACGCGACTTGAGCAGTCAGAATCCGTATACGTTTTCCCACGCATTTCGCGGTCGTATACGACCACCCGGGTTTCGAAGGGTTAAACACCAACGTTCGTGGGTTCGATTCCCACACAGGACAAACATTTGTGTGCGTGAACATGTCTGTGTGTCTTGATCTGGATTGACATGGAGATTATTGTACTATAGATAAATAAGAAATATATATTTTTTTACCGCCAAGTAGGAGTAAGAATAGGACCGAACTGTTTCAGGCAATTTAGTAAGAATCGAATAGAATTTGCAACAAGAGTCATATCAGTCTAAGCAAGCCAATGTATGGGCATGCGCAACTTATTTCTGCTATTAAGTTTCCCACTGAATTTTGAAAACAACTTTATATTTTGACGGACATACATTATGTCACCATATACTGAAACGTAACAGTGAAAATATTTATTTCCTTAAACAGTTCCCTAAGCGTTTCCCTGGAGCCTACGTTATAAGTAGTGTGGACGGCTGTCATTTTTAGGATAAAAATAAACTTTCAATATTGACCGCTTTTCGTCACAAAAGCTCACGACATAATGCTGTGGAAGTATTGAAATAGTCGCGCTTAGCGCAGTGGACAAGTCTGTGAACTGTCGAATTCCCCCAACTGCATACGTGGGTGAACTGAGCTTACTGGCAAGTTTATTTATGTAGGGCCCCACGGCAATTTGGAAACTACTGTAATTCTTAGAAATACTGTATCATTAACTAATTCAGATTTATTATTGTTAACCTAATCTAATCAATGAGACTTTCTGTATTAGCACAAAACATCTTTGGAAGACTAAATTTAATATATTTGGTTTTAGTTAAGTTTAATAAAAGGTTGTGTTAGGCGCAGAGGTGACAACGCGCGAGTGATACTTAATATTTTACAAGCGTTCATAGGCTACGATAACCGCTTACATCAGGTGGGTCGTATACTTGTATGCCTTCTGACGTTGTATAAAATAAAAAGCGCAAGGGGATCGACACCCATGATCTGCCCGATGGAGTGATGGCCCTATGGCCTAGGGTAGGCCGGGACGATCATGCCAGTGATGGTGTAGGTGTCGTAGTCTCCACTTGCATAGCCTGGTACTGATGTAAGAGGTCACTGTTTGGTAGGGCCTAGACTTTTCTGGGTTCGTATTAAACTGGGCATCACGTGAGTATTTCTGGTTGCAGCATACGCTCCCGTAAGCTCAGCGTGTGCTCAAGAACTAGACAAGTTTTGGGAGTCTGTGATGGATGTTCTGGACTTAGCTGAAGGGAATGAAAGAGTGATTATGTGTAGAGATTTGAATGGCTGGATTAAGACCAAGCGATACGGCTATGAAGTTGTTCTGGTCCGTATGGAGATAAGAGAGTGAACGAAGCAGGTAAGTCAATTATAGATTTATGTATGGAACGAAACCTCCTCGTGTCGAATACTTTATTTCATCATAAGGATAGACACACGTATATATGGAGACGGAGAGACCAAAAACGCATGATTGATTTCATTCTAACAGATAGACGTCGCCGAAAGGCTATAATGGATACAAGAACCTTTAGAGGCCCCACTCTTGAGACAGACCACTATCTGATGGTAAGCCGGTTTGTGGGCCTTTTCAGGAAGTGGAGGCACTGGCGAGTGTGTATCCCTTTCGGAGATCATGAAAGGATAAGGAGCGAAAAATTGCACAATGAAAGTGTAAGGAAAACGTATGTACATCTGGTAAACGCTTTCGTTTGCAAATGCAAGCGTTTCCGACTCAGATGATGACTGCAGGAAAGTTTTGGAAGAAAGTATGGTGGATAATGCAAAAGAAGCATGTGGATGCGCAAAGAGGTATAAAACATTGAAAGGAGATACCTAGTGGGATGCGGAGGTTGAATCCTACGCAGCAAGAAAGATGAAAGCGTGGCTGGATGTCATCTTGCCCTTAAATGGGAATATGAGAGAGAAGAAGAATGAAATGTTCCGTTTATGCAAGAATTAAACCAATGCTTTAGTGAAAGAGAAGCGTGAAAGACAAATTATGAATGAGGAAAAGAGGCTGACGAAAAACAACGAAGCAAATACCAAACTCTTTTGGAAAGAGGTAAAGAAGTCTCGAGTGGTTCGTCGGCATCCACAATGTGTCTAACACTACACTAAAGCTAGTGTCATTCTTGCGAACACTCAGGAAATGTTAGAACGGTGGAGTGAACATTTTGAAGAAATGTATGACTATGCCTCGGACGCTGGCAATAAGAGTAAGTCTGCTGCTTACTCCACGTTGACGGCGTCCGATGAAGGTTATACCTTCCTATGGATGAGATCAAATGATCGATACGAAGCTTGAAAAATGGAAAGTTAGCGGGAATGGATCTGATCCCAACTGAAATGATTAAAGTAGGTGGCACTTACGTCCGGGACGCCTTCTGGTACTTATACAATCTATGCTGGTGAAATGGAATGGTCCGGATGGACTGGAGATGCGTAGTCATCGTGCCCTTGCATAAAGGCAATGGGTCACGCATGGACTGCGCCAGCTACACAGCCATTAGTTTGATCAACTTAGCAGCAAAAGTATATGCAAAGATGATTGAAAGGAGAATGTGGGTGGAATCCGATGGAATGCTGTGACGCAGAGGGAGGATCCCGAAATGGAAGCGGTGGTACGGATCAAGTTTCCTCGCTCCGCTTTATCGTAGTGGGCTTAGACCAGAAGGTTTTCTGCGGGACATATTGCCGAGATATGAGACTGACGGTTCACTGCTCCGTGCTGTACAGTCCACTTACAATGATTGCTCGGCATGTGTGCGGATAGATGATAGCATGTCACCCTAGTTTGATGTCTAAATTGGTATCAAACAGGGTTGCATGCTATCTGCTAGGGTGTTTATTCTGTATTTCGATAGTTGTCTGCAGAGTATAAGGTCAACGTATGTAGGATTGCACATAGGTGATCTAGTGGTGAACTATTTGCTGTATGCAGACGATGTCGTGATATTCGCTGAAACACCATCTGAACTGCAAACACTATCACAATAATTAAAGACTATTGTATGGAGAAAGGCTTACTATTGAATGCGAAGAAAACAAAGATAATGATTAAGTATTTGAAAGAGAATAAACCAGAACCAATGTAAGGATTACGGTTGATGATGAAGTGTTGAAACAAGTGGATGAGACTGTATATCTTGGATGATATTGTATATCTTGGATGAAATTGTATATCTTAGATGCGCTTTCAGCAGGGATGGAAGGTACACCGCTGATTTGAAAAGACGAGTGAGCGCTAGGAATAGTATGAATGGAGCGCTGGGAAAACTTCTTGGCAGTAAAAACTTGAGCCAGAAGGCACAGGCGCTATAACACAATGCAGTGCTGGTCCCAACATTTACTTATGGAAGCGAGAGCTAGGTATGGATGAGAAAGAGAACGAAAGTGTGATAAACGCGAAATCGAAGTCTATCTAGTAAATCTATATGTGAGGGTGGCGCTCAATTTGTGGCGTAACGCTTGTAGACCGTATTCGCAATGATGATGTTAAACAGAGTTGGCCTGAAAGAGAGCTTAGGTGTTAAAATAAGAAGTGACATATTCCGTTAGTTCGGACACGTAGAAAGAATACAGGATGGAAGAATGACGAAGCAGATATACAATGCAAAATTGGAAGGAGCCGAGGAAGGCCAAGACTTACCTACCATGATCGAATTGGTCGTATTCTATCAGAAGGTGATGTCAGAGCGTCAGAATCCGGCGAGCTTGCATGATAAGAGCAATGCTCAAGCTGTGCCATCATAGAGTTAGAGGTAAAGCCCATAATTTGATTGCAACTTACTTAAGTAACAATACAGACTGTTGATATAAGTGGGGTCAAATCTAAAGCCAGCAATATTAATATTGGGGTGCCCCAGGTCTCTATATGGGGCCCCTTTTTATTAGTATATGTGAATGATTAATTGTTACTGATGATACTTCTTTAATTTTTAATGTTACTCGCCGGTACAAAAACATTGACAAGGTAAATAGTGTTCTATCTGCCATTCTAAATTGGTTCACATATAATAATCTTTTATTAAACTCAACTAAAACCAAATGTATAAAATTTAATATACCAAATGTGGCTTCTGCCAATACAATAGTTCTCATTAACAATCATGTACAAGAATGTATTAATAATACTGTATTTTTTGGAATTACATAAGACTTCAAATTACAATGGGCCCCCACATAAAAAATGTAGCCAGTAAGCTCAGCTCCGCCGCATATGCAGTTAGAAGAATTAGCCAATTTATAGATGTGGCTACTACGCGTTTAGTCTATTTCAGCTACTGTCACAGTATTATGTCGTATGGTATACTGTTGTAGGGAAAAGCGGCTGATATTTAAACTATTTTTATATTACAAAAAAGAGCCATCCGCTCTATTTATAACATGGGCTCCAGGGACTCACTTCGAGAAGTATTCAAAGAAATAAATATCCTGTATATAAATAAATAAAGCTCTGTCCTTGCCTGCCAATATCTTCAAATGTACATCAAAAATACTCTGTGTAAGAAGGGTTATTACAGAATCGGTGAATATCTAACTGACAAAGATGTTTGAAAATGATTCAGCACATCTATTAATATATCTTTAATTGTGCACTTGATATCACTATATGTACACTCACATATATTTATTGTAATATATATTGATGATGAAAAACAAAAGGACCCATATTGGCAAATTTCTTTTGAAATCCTTTCTTCGCCAATGGTTATTTTCCAGATGCTGGTAGATTAAAAAAGAGAGTTTAAAACTGTGGAAAATAAATAAGATACAATATGATCTAATTTAATGAATGAAAGACGTGTCTAATTGCCTGTAAGGGCCTAACGGCAAATAAATGTCTTATATCTTTATCTTTAAATGAATGTTAAAGAAGCGAGTGAGGTGTGTAAGGATCAAGTCACGTGGCGCTCGGTCCTCTCTGCCTACCCCGCAAGTGAGTTACAGATAGATAGCAAAATACCATTTACCTTGTCAATATTTTCATACCAGCAAGTAACATTTAAAATTAAAGAGGTATCAACTGCCAACTGTACAATAACCGCCATTTTCTGCACCATATAGGGCAGATTATTCATAAATTCTGTTGTTGTTGTTGATTCCTAGTGTTCCCCGATATTAACATTACTGCAGATTTAACTACATTTGTCAATGTTTATTATGGTACAAATGTAATGTAATTGCATAATGATGAAGCAAACCGTAGTTCGATTTCTTTACTTAATTGCGTCAAAATATATGTAATTGGCAGTTTAGGTTTACCGGTAACCAAATCAGCAGAATCACCCAAAAATTACACTTTCTATGTTCAGGAAAAGATGAAATATTCGGTGAAAACCCGTGCGTGTATACAACGGTGGGAAGGAGCAACTGCCGAGTGCGCGCCCTCACCTACTGTGACCTGCATCGCGTACACAGAGACGATCTACTCGACGTGCTGGACTTCTATCCCGAGTTCCGAGCTTCCTTCGTCAACAACCTAGAGATTACATACAACATGCGTGATGTGAGTCAATGCACATATTATTATTATCTTACGGGCTGCTACTGAAGCGGAAAAAAACAAATCACGCGGATAAACAAGCAGATTTTGCCCATGAGAGTTCGGTTTCTGAAACTGCGCCTGCCCTGTACATTTCGTAGATAAGAAGTAGGTAGACAATAATTATGTTTAATTATTAGAAAGGAATAAATTGATTTTAACTATTTCAATAATTAAATAAAATTATATTTAATAATAATTTACTAAAAATGATGGTTTGACTCCTGTTCTACAATACAGATGCATTATAACTCTAAAAATATTCCTCGTACAACTCGATCCTACAATGATATTATATTACACTAGCGGCCCGCCCCGGCTTCGCACGGGTGGACATTTATTTTTTAAACATTTTGGGATAAACGAAGAGTAAATGTATCTTTAGAGAGTTTTTTAAATAGTTTTTCTTAAGTAGCTTTTTTTTCAGACAAATTACTTTAAGTGGTACGTACTTAGTGGTATTTAATTTTTTATTAGTTTTTATCCATAATCCTAATTACAATCGGAAAGTTTATTTTTTATTTATTTACATTTATTTTAATGTATATAACATATATTTCGAGACTTTATATTAATTTAATTTAATAGGTTTGACTTTTTTAATTTCCAATATGTCTATATTGGCTGTGGTATTCGTAGATGGCAACAAAATATATTGATTTTTAGGAATCCTACTCGAGAAAGTGCAACATATAATTGGCTATGAGAAAAGCATTCTTCTCTTAGGTCGATGCCAAACATCGAGAAAGTTTGTCCCTGGGATTTATTTATTATAAGGGCAAACGATACCTTTAACATTTTAAAAGACATGGGCAAATCTGTTGGTATCATCGGGATCCGCGGAATGTGAGCTAGCTGTCCGGCCGTGGGACCGGTGATGATTGTTGCTATAATCAGATTGTCTCGTAATTCCTTTATCAAAAGCCTTGTGCCATTACACATATTGGGAGGGCTTAAATTTCTCAACAGCATAATGGGAGTACCTACTTTTAATTTCAGTTCGTGTGGTGGCAAGCCGGCGGGATAGAGAATTTAAACATTATTGTAGATAGTGCACTGTATCTTCGATGTTGCACACGTTATCAATAGATTTGTAACATTTAAAATCACCTGGTACTTTTTCAATGATCATTTTGTTTATCTCATTTACTGAGCTATTTTTCGGTGAGACGATCGCCCTCGAATAGAGCCAATCGAAATTTCTTTCTGTAAGATGTTCGATGTCGGGATAGATAGTCTCTATAAGGATTTCTAGACTGTGAACAATTTGAGCCAATTCATTATCCAATAATACTTGGAGGCTATGTGCAATTGGAGATTGCTTCTAGCAATTGGAGATGGTAATTTTCCGCTTCCAAGTTTAAGTAATTTTTATAATTGATTGCCACAAAGGTGATGATTTGAGGCACGCTTTTCTGAAAAGAACTTTTTAACTGGAACAGAAAAAATGTGGTATGAAAAAGTCAAAACATTCAATGCCGGTAGCGCGCGAATGAGCCGCGCGGGTACCTATCTCATAGATGTGCGCCGCGCCGCCCGCTGCCACCGTGGCCGCCGGTGTCGCAAGCAAGGGATTGAAACACAGAACAAAATCCGTAATATCTTTGGAACGGAATGTCCGATTTGGTTAATTCAAAGAGTAACCTACAGGCATTGAAACAGTCTTGAATACAAAATGATTTATTTGGATAAGGATTAATACCAAGGTACGAATAATGTGGCCTAGTTTGTACCGGCGTTACTATAGCATATTTTAATATGAAAAAGTAGTTATTGTGACGTAACTGTAATAGTGTCTACATATGTCTACATATAGTATCGCGGACTTTTTTGTAGATATTGATGTCCTCTATAAAACTGTAGTACATTACTTTGCTCTATTGTCAATAGTTTCAGCAGCGTATGCAGTATAAGGATTTTTTGGTATCTTTTTCACACATTATCGAAGTTTTCATACGGATCCCTAACTATTTTCAAAATATTTTATAGCCTATGTTAATCATTTATATTGTAGCATTCTAATGGTGAAAGAATTTTTGAAATCGGCCCAGTAGTTTTTGAGTTTATTCATACCATACATACAAATCTTTCCTCTTTATAATAATAGTATAGATTAATGGACCTGACAGACGTTGTCCTGCCACAAATTAAAAATTCCTAGAACCCAATTACAGCGCCATCTACCGGGTCCAAAAGTCTAAATCATCCAAATACACACAAAAAAAAATCAAAATCTATCCAGCTGTTTGTAGGAAATCAGTGATATACACACGTACAGAAAATTTATATATATAAAGATAGCGTATCTTAACTATATATAATTGTACAGTTATTATTTCTAAAATATTCAATGATTGACTAAACAACGCTCATTGTTTTATTGTCCTATATAAAACAAGTATTCATTCGTAGATAAAATATTTATCAGCTGGTAAATACGTGAGCAACTAATATACACAATATATTTTGATTAGTAAGTACCTACATATTACTTTTCTCTCCTATAATACCTAATGCTGACTTAAGATAGTAGAATATGAACATGAAAATAGAATTACAGTTACAGATTATTCGCAACGCTTACATCTCGACAGTTAGCCTGATGAGAGTTTTAGTATTGAGTAAAGATCAGGCATACATGGGGCACACTAAAAGTTTTGCACTTCTAGCTAATCGGAACTATTTGAATTTTGGATGTTATATTTTTTGAAACGTTGCAACCTAGTTAGTAATAAAAAAAAACAATTGGCGGGAAATCATTTGTCAATTGTTTTTTATCACACATCAAAGTTCTACGTACGCAACGCAAATAGAATTGAGTCGAAAAGATTTTAGAGCGATGATTTTTTATGATTTTAAAAGCTCTCTCTCTCCGCAAGACTGTGCTGCTCGTCTTCAAAATGCTTTTGGGAGAGAAACACCTTCTTTGAACACTGTGAGGCGATGGTTTGCTGAATTTGAGAGAGGTCGAGTTTCTTTACATGACGAATTTTGTGAAGGGCGGCCTTCAACTGCCGTCAACGTAAATAATGTGGCTACTGTTAAGCGGCTAATTGAAGAAAACCCGCGGATTACCTATGAAACAATTCGAGAACTATTGGGGATTGGTATGAGCCAAATTCAGAAAATTTTACACGAAGAATTGAAAGTTCGGAAACTTTGTTGTCGTTGGATCCCTCATGAACTGACAGCGAAGAAGAACCGGGCTCGCGTGGAATGGTGCTCACAGATGCTACTGAAGTACGACCACGGACATTGTAATGCTGTTTATGACATTGTCACAGGAGACGAAACGTGGATTTATTATTTTGAACCCGAAAAAATAACACCAATCTTGTGAATAGATGTTTGAAAATGAGAACAGGCCAACAAAAGTGAGGCAGGCGAGAAACGTTGGTAAAAAAATGATCGCGTTTTTATTCTCAGCTACGGGTCCCATCTGCACAATTCCACTTGAAGATCAAAAGAGTGTTAATGCCGAGTGGTATTCTACCATTTGTTTACCCAGGGTGTTAGAAAAAGTTCGCGAAAGACGACCAAAAAGCCGCGTTCTCCTACATCATGACAACGCTTCTTCACACACGGCCAACAAAACAAAGTCATTTTTAACTTCCGAAAAAGTACAACTCGTTACCCATCCTGCGCATAGCCCCGACCTAGAACCCTGTGATTTCTGTATTTTCCCCAAAACCAAAGATTTCAGTAGAGGTTTCACTTTTACCAACTCCGAAGAGGCAGTGATTGCGTTCAATCAGCACGTAGAAAACATGCCTTCAGATCTGTGGTCCTCCTGTTTTAAAAAATGGTTCGATCGCATGAATAAATGTTTAAAATGTAAAGGAGAGTATTTTGAAAAGCAATAAACATAATATTTTGGTTATAACATTTTGTTTGTTGTTTTGTTGTTTTTTTTTGTTGTTTTTTTAAGTTACGCAAAACTTATAGTGTGACCTACGTATGCCATTGGTTCAAGTATGTAGAAATAATGCGGAATAAAGTACAACAAACAAATGTACAACATCAAAGTGCAAAAGATTTAGGAGCCAAGGAAGCCCAAGAGTTTCCTACCAAGATCAAATAAGTTGTGCACTATAATCTGTTATAAACCGGTGATTGTATGTACATGTAAAATACTATAAACAAGTGAGAAGTCAAATAAGCAACTGAGATATACAAGGACCGCATCTTGTGGCATTCATTTCTTCTTGCCTACCTCGCTAGGGATTGACGTAAAGCGCAGTAAAATAACTCCTGCCTGGAGGTTTATTGTATACTATCAGAGAGCAAGGTTACCGATAAGCTCCTGGGCAGTTCCTGTGTTAGCAACACGAGAGCCATACTCTTTATTGCAAGCGTTCATTGGCTACAGTAATCACTTTACATCAGGTGGACCGTTGTTTGTTTGCATCCCTAAGTTTTATAATAAAATATGTTGATTAATGTCGATTCAACAATATTTATTTCGATTTTGTCACAGCCGGAACAGATAAGAACACTACTTTAGACGCTTTTAGAATCAAATTTCATCAATGGGCGCAATTGAGTGATAAATTTTTATTTACTTAGATAAGATATCAATGGTATTTTTACTGCTTATGCTACTTAAGTATATGTACGCAATTTACGCAATAATATTAATTATTACGTCAATGTGCATTCATATGTTCTAGAAATTTAGAGCAAAAAGGCTAGCTAAATATAATATACTCGTATATAATATATTCACTATTGTTTATTCCGTTCTATTTGATTTATGAATTATGTGTGATCAGGTCAGTATATGACCTAGTCTTCTGAACTAAATTATTTTTTATCATTAATTACATTACGGTTTCTAATAGTGGATAGAGAGTTCAAAAATACGAGTAGCAGTGAATACAGACTCGAAAGACTATTATAAAAATGAAATAACATGATATAATTGACAATATCGACATAACTGCGAAGAACACAGACAAACCTGGTATATTCTTGGCGCCGCCTCGGAGGCGAGATTATCATGACCAGAAATGATAATGCACTAATTCGACAAAACAAACAAACCTTTAACGACTAAACTACCGTATCAATTGACGATATCATTACTGTATCAAACGAACATAATACCTACAACAAACACCCAGAGTATGTTAGACTGTGCGTTAATTACAAAGAACACGCAAACAGGACAACCATGAGACTTACGTAATAGTTAAATATTATACACGAAATTAGAAACAAACAAGGATGAAATTTAACCGTAAAAAACATGTGCTGAAAAATTAAATATATTTTTCTGCATTTTAACTAATGTAAGGTTCATATTCCCAATTCATAATTCCCATTCAATTGAACATCAAATTAAATTAACAAGAGAAAATAGAGCATTATATCAACATGAGTGATATAAATATCGATAGACTAGAAACAGAAAACAACAAACCATAAAAGAAATACAAAAATTACAGATAAATATAAATTCAGAAATAACCAAAATGAAAATTTTAAACATTTTTGTACATCATGACCTCACAGGTTGACAGGATTGCCGAGCTCGGTAGCTCAGTCGTGAATGACGCGACTTTGACACCAACGCTCGTGGGTTCGATTCCCACACAAGGCAAGCATTCGTGTGCATGAACATGTCTGTTTGTCTTGGTATGGACGTTTTAAGAGAGGTAGGGTGCATCAAAGCTGTCTGTGGAAGTACCTCCACCTCACAGAAAAGCGCAGCCAAATAACAACTCCCTAGAGGGTTGTTGTGTTCCTTCGTGTGAGTGAGGTCACCAGTAAGCTCCCAAGGAGTTGCTGTGTAAGCAGCAGAGGAGGCATCGCGCGAGTGATACTTAATATATCACTAGCGTTAATAGGTTACGGTACCCGCTTTACATCAGGTGGGCTGTATGCTTGTATGCCTCCATAAGTAGTATAAAAAATAATATATATATATTTCGTTTCATGATCTATGAAAATGTGAATTATATATTCACATTTTCATCGAAATCAAAAAGCTCGATCGATCGAACACCTGCAATAGAAAGTATAAAAAAATTGTTTCTAAATTGGTCTATAACTCTACTTAATTAATAAAAATTTACCCAAAGGTTGTAATGAAATGTACAAGTAACCAAAATATTACTGGTTGCTAATGCCGCTTGAATCAAAATTATATGAACATGCAAACAAATTACAACACGACATAGGACGCCCCAAAATAAATTTCTACAGTGCGCTATACGTAGGTCACACTATAAGTTTTGCGTAACTTAAAAAAACAACATGTTATAACCAAAATATTATGTTTATTGCTTTTCAAAATACTCTCCTTTACATTTTAAACATTTATTCATGCGATCGAACCATTTTTTAAAACAGGAGGACAACAGATCTGAAAGCATGTTTTCTACGTGCTGATTGAACGCAATCACTGCCTCTTCGGAGTTGGTAAAAGTGAAACCTCTACTCAAATATTTGATTTTGGGGAAAATACAGAAATCACAGGGTGCTAGGTCGGGGCTATGCGCAGGATGGGTAACGAGTTGTACTTTTTCGGAAGTTAAAAATGACTTTGTTTTGTTGGCCGTGTGTGAAGAAGCGTTGTCATGATGTAGGAGAACGCGGCTTTTTGGTCGTCTTTCGCGAACTTTTTCTAACACCCTGGGTAAACAAATGGTAGAATACCACTCGGCATTAACACTCTTTTGATCTTCAAGTGGAATTGTGGAGATGGGACCCGTAGCTGAGAAAAAAAACGCGATCATTTTTTTACCAACGGTTCTCGCCTGCCTCACTTTTGTTGGCCTGTTCTCATTTTCAAACATCCATTCACAAGATTGCTGTTTTTTTTCGGGTTTAAAACAATAAATCCACGTTTCGTCTCCTGTGACAATGTCATAAACAGCATTAGAATGTCCGTGGTCGTACTTCAGTAGCATCTGTGAGCACCAGTCCACGCGAGCCCGCTTCAGCTCCGCTGTCAGTTCATGAGGGATCCAACGACAACAAAGTTTCTGAACTTTCAATTCTTCGTGTAAAATTTTCTGAATTTGGCTCATACCAATCCCTAATAGTTCTCGAATTGTCTCATAGGTTATCCGCGGGTTTTCTTTGATTAGCCGCTTAACAGTAGCCACATTATTTACGTTGACGGCAGTTGAAGGCCGCCCTTCACGAAATTCGTCATGTAAAGAAACTCGAGCTCTGTCAAATTCAGCAAACCATCGCCTCACGGTGCTCAAAGAAGGTGCTTTTCTCCCAAAAGCGTTTTGAAGACGAGCAGCACAGTCTTGCGGAGAGAGAGAACTTTTAAAATCATAAAAAATCATCGCTCTAAAATCTTTTCGACTCAATTCCATTTTCGTTGCGTACGTAGAACTTTGATGTGTGATAAAAAACAATTGACAAATGATTTCCCGCCAATTGTTTTTTTTTTATTACTAAGTAGTAAGGTTGCAACGTTTCAAGAAATATAACATTCGAAATTCAAATAGTTCCGATTAGCTACAAGTGCAAAACTTTTAGTGTGCCCCTAGTAGAACATTTTTTATTCAATATTATGGTATGTGACGATTAATAAAAAGATTTTTTTTTAATAGGAGGATCTTAGTGGCATTGAGCCTCGTCGTCGCATGCGTTACGAAAATCCGTCGGAGGCACGTCTCTTGAGGGAAGCGTACGCGCGGACCACTCGTCGTCCTCACACTGAGACTTTCGCCGATAAAGTGGTGGGTACCATTTGATATATGCACTACATGTCTGAAAACAGGTTTACTGATTCACATCTCTGAGTCATAATTTATATAAATCAGACTACTTTAAATATATTGCGAAATACTGTTAGATTTATCAGAAAAGTGTATTAAGGCTATAACATATTATATACTCGTACCTAGTCGGATCATAAGTTCTGTCAAAACGCACATCAGATGTGAAACACCTTAGTGAATATTAAAATTTTTAAAATCCAAAACCATGGGATATATATCGTAAATAGCTCATGCAGAAAGGCAATGGAGTGTCTAGTATGCACACGCACACATGCAAGAGAGTAGAGTATGGCGGCGTAGAAGGGGCGTGATGGAACGTCCTGATGACGTGATGAGAGAACGTCATGCCATTTACCGTCACGGCATGCGGTTTGATTTTACTGCCAACGCGCACCAATAAACGTTTCACATCAAAACTTTCACTATTACTTAATTATATACTATTACAAGTCTACGATTACAGAAAATTGTCTCTGAATATCAAACCAACGAATGCATGTGGTATCAGGTCTCCGTTTGCATCTATCTTATTATCTTTTTAGCATTAACATTATTATTATATTTATAGGATTCACAATGCAGTGACGATGAAACTGAATCTCCTGCCAGCCGAGGTATCCTTGAGTTTTCCACAGACAAAGCCGGACAGGACGTCACACCTCTCAATTTTAACTTCAGTAAACAACGATCCACAACACTCAACTCAATTACGGGTAAATAACGCAGACCGTAAAGCACGGAATGTAATTTTGTATTTTTACAGTAATGAATATGTTTCTATCATGCATCAGGCACCCATGTAAAATAGCGAAGTTTCTCTTATTGGTTAAAATATTAATATAACAAACACTGCAGATGAACATACGTTATCAAAATTCGGTCTCGATAGTTATTCTTATAAATTCCATATCAAGTATAAAATTAATTTAATGCTCTTGTTAATATGTGCACCAACCATAGATAAAAGGATAGTTAGATGTACTTGCTAATAAAATTTAGTTGAAGTACAATATATTACACTGAATTACCTGCGTGAATAAAAGGTTACTATATGAGTAAACTATGCGAGAAAATAATATTCAAATCAGTATGTTATATTTTACAGTTTATACATACTTTATGATAACAATAACACATGGGTGCCGGGTTCTATTGATTCCATTTTATATAGAGTAGATTATGTACACATAGAAAATGAATGGAGCTATGGAGCAATACCCTTTTTAAATAATAGTTCCTTTATCATGACTGTCACTCTTCTTCGTTTAATTAGTTATGGTATTATTCTTCCATAAATAAATACTGGCTCTACAATTCTCTGTAACATTTATTTTTTATTTTAAGTAAATCAATATAAGTAATATTTTAGTTTCAATATATATATTGTTATTGTCAACATATTAACATTATTTTTACCCGATTTAAGTACTACTTTCAAATATATTTACTGAAATATATAATATTCATAAACACATCGACTTTTCGGTCCAATGTCATTCAAAAATAATGTCTAATTTTGTTGTAATATTTCCTTCATGTAAGAAATTATATCTTACTATGTGCCTCAGTAAATAATTCAGTTTACTTACCATAAAATATGTTTTTAAAATATAACTACTTTAATATTTATCTCAATTTAATTTCCGTTTTTTGTTTCATTAAAGGCAGCATGTATATCGCTTGTTGTTTCCGTATTTTATTTACTCCTGTATATTGGTGAAGTGGGCGATGGAAGGATGTAAAGTGCAGATTCACCATGGCTAATATAGCCGTCATGTTTACTGATATGATATAATACTGGCTGACTATGGTGCAATCATGTCGTCCCTCCGTCCTCGGCCCCCGCCACTCGCTCTGAGCGCGCCCTTGTGTGCAGGCATGCTAGCGCAACTAAAACGGAGCTTCCCAGACCTCTACCATCATAAAACACACCAGCCGCTGCACAACAAATACTGTAAGTATACATACAAATTATAGTGCATGTTTCATTGATTAAATGTTTTTAAATTATGATGAACCGATAATACAGTAACAAAACATTGTAAACATCATACCCAAATGTAAATTATGTACAAAATACGATAACCAATTCAGCATCATTAGAACAAACACAAAATATTGATAAATAAAATTTTGAATTATATGTGTATATATTACAATAGAAATGTTAAGTGAACATGACGATAATATTGGACATTAGGTATATAATTAAATAAGTTATCGGCTACATGATTGTGTATAAATTTCAGCGCAATCAACGCCGCAGACGTACCGAGGACGAGCAGCTGTGAGGCGGCAGTCATCGGTGGGGCCGCTGAATGACACCTCTCCGCTGACTGGCGGACCGGCGGCGGGCGAACCTGCGGTCAGCACGCCGGCTCACAGCGCTACCCTGCCCGTTTCAAGTCTCAGCACTAACCCCAGCTCGTACTACACTAACGCGTCACCTAGTCCGCCGGCCGTGCCGCCCGCCCCAGTGCACGTGTCCTGCGATGACATTCTCGCTCCGACCGCACCACCGTCTGCAGCGAGAACGCCCTCCTCCCGCTCTGCACCACATTCTGCTATCAACCTACATCAAACAGGGCGACCAGCGGCATTAACGTTCAATTCAGATCGAGCACAGAATGCAGCACAAGTGTGTATAGCATTATTAGCATTATAGCCGCGTAATGTACCAGTAGATATTTAATATAGTATATACTTTGTCCGGAAATATTTATTTAATAACTTTATTTTTGTTCCATATATTAGGTCCAAGTCATATGACCAAAATATGAGTTTTTAGAGTTAGGCTTGGTAGAGATGGGGACTTGTATATAAATGATATTAACTTTATGTTGTGTAAAATTCCCTTCTTTTTATTTTTCTGGTATGTATTTCTACGTAAGCATGCGTCTGCCTACATCTGCTAATTCAAACAATTTTTTAATTCATCATTTTGGACTTTCGTCTCCATTTGACCATGGAACTCATTGAAGAGATCAGAATTTTCTATACGGAAAGGATCAAACCGGAAACGCTCCCAATGTTCCTTTACAGCATGCATCGTCGACATAGCGTGTGTGTTCTGGATTGATACCCGGTCATTTATCCGAAAATAACACGTAACTATCATCAATTTCATATAGTTAAAGAAACATAAAATAAATAAATGTGGACGACGGGAAAACATTGAAACAGTGATTAACAGATTTAAAAGAGCAGTGATGTTAAAAATAGTATTAATTGAAAGGCTAAATGAAAAAGTTATTACTTTTCAGAATTCATAAAAGACATAATTGTATTAAAAATCAGCAGCCTCATAGGTAATAACTTAATACCCATAAGAAATTGAATATACGTTCCTATCATTAATAGGAGAGGTTATATATTAAATTAATATACTCAAAGCGCATTCTAGCCGGTATATCAAATTTCGAATATCTAGGATTTCAGTAATCTGTAGAACCTGTATGTATAACAATTTCTATGTACATACCTGCATCCCTCCTCCTCCCATCTCCTTGAAGTTCTCCTTCTCTCGTGTGGGGTTAGAAGTTACAGATTAGTTATCTCAAAAGAATAACTAATTTGTATACAAATTCTAGTCTACTTACAAAATTTAGTTAAGACTAAACACTTCATAGAAGCGTAGCCTATCATGCCCCAACATTATATTTTATTCACAAATTTAATGTAACTACGACACAAATTTCTTATTTTGTAAAAACAAACTTTCTAGAGTGCTTTGCTCTAAAATAATTCTTATTCTGCTTCCTAGTGTTATCACGTTTCCTAATCCATTAGGATTGTCGGACGCAGCTACCTAAGCCTGAGGACTTGGCTAAGATATTGACATGGAGCGTCCTAACATTTCTTAGGTTTGGTCACACGTCGTTTTGAAATATATATTCTTGGACCTACAGATTTCCTCACTATGTTTTCCTTCACAACTGTACAAGTGATAATTGCAAATTGTACAGAAATCCGAAAATACCAATTTAGTAGTACATGCCCCCGTCAGGATTCCCCTAACATTATTATCCATAAAATATCACACCTTAACTGGCTTTAGAGAGAAAACGTGTTCAAATGGGATATACGTAGTTTCGTATAGTATGCCAATGTCTGCTGTGACCCGATTATATTTAAAATACTTACAATATATTATTGCTTGGGATTGCAGGATACTATTTCGCCTCAATATCAAAACGTGGGAGCGGCTGCAACAGCAGCCTCTGTAGCAACTGTGTTGACCAGATTGGAAGAACTGAGTAGGCGAGTGGCAGTACTAGAAAGCGGGCTAACTGCAGATGTGCGCCGCATATTGCAGCTTCTGCAGACGCGCGATCCGACAGCACATCACAACGCACAGCCGGCACATACCCCTTCGCAGCCTCTACCTAAAGCATCGCTTTCTGTACCTCACACTAATGACGTAATAAACATTTTTAAATTTACTTATATAGAATCTGTTTCTTACAGAATCTTTAGGATAAGCCTGCTAATCTTTTTTTTATACGACGTCCATAGTCTCTACCTGCCCCAATGGCACACAGACATGATGATATGAATGTAATAAAATATGAGAATATGTCGTCTACAATTTTCTCTAACTTGAATATTAAGGAGGTGTTTTTATTCTAACAAATGTTTGTATTTTGATAAAGATCTACTTTCTAAGTTCATAATAATAGGTTTCTTTTCGGGAAAACGCAACTTTATACATAAATATACTAAAAACGCTGACCAATGCTCGATCGCCCAGGTGCCAAATATAACATAAACAATATCCGATGTTAAGACAATTTTACTATACATCTAAAATATAATATTTTAATAGAAGAAGATCTAGAAGATATAGAAGTGTTGTATAGAGATTTAATCCATACTAATTACTCGGCCAAAATAAAATACATATTGCAATTTTATGATTATGGTTTGAGCACTCTCCCGGTGACGTAGTAACGTCCCATAGGGGCCAACTACATAGTCACTTAGTCAGTGTCAAAAAAAAATGGTTTGAGCTAAAACCAACGTTACCTACTCGTACATATAACAACTACGAACTACAAAATGAACAAACGAGGCCCAGAAGATAGAGAGGTAGATCTGCTATATATGATAAGAAGACCGACTGGGGAAGTATGTACAACACCTTACTAAAGTCTACAGCTAAATGTCAACTACTGAATAGTTTTTATATAGCTGCGAGTGCATGAGGTTACCAAGAAGCCTATGTGGAGTTGCTACATTGGCAGCGATCATGTTCCAGGTCTTACTATAATATAGTCTTGATAGACAGTGCAATGGAATTAACGTATGGTAAACGTTTCTTAGTCATACTCATAAGACCAGGAAATCAGTGGTCGAAGACTGGGCATGTTATAATATATAGGTTTTCTCTCGCAATATTCGTAAATAATATAAGTGAAATAATTACGTCGACGACAATGTAAAAATAGCAACATAAACAGAACTATATCTCCGTACTCGTTCATATACTATGTTCCCTATAGAGTACTATTTACAATCGCGAACTTTTATGGAGAAAGCATTTAGAGGAATATATTTAATCTTAATTCGACACATGTTACAGAATCAATGGGAATGGAGTTGGAATGGAGATCGTGAACGCAACGGAGGCCGGCACGGCCGAGGCGAACGGCAGGAGCGCACACCGGGAGTACAGCGTTCGGCATCAGAGCCGCACGCGCCCGTGCCCCCGGCATTGCCGCCACCCCCGCACTCACATTCTTTTTATAGGTAAAATCTCTAAAATGATAAATGGCACCTATTATCACCTTTTGATATAATTGAGTGGTTAACAATGGGCTATTATTCGAATTTTAAATACCTGATTTGGGCTAGACGTATAATATCTTTGTTTTAAAATGAAACTAATTTATTTACTTTCAATTACACCTAAGGGAGATGTTATTTTTTCACGATTAATGCTATCTTCTTCCATATTATGATAGAATAAGGGTAAATGAGTCATTGTAATTATAATAATAATTAATTTAATTGTTGTTACTAGCATGATTAACGAATTTGTTTAATTCTTTTCTCAATATCCTCATTAAGATATATCATTGTGCACTTCGTTAAAAAGTAACAATATGTACATATATTGAGAGATAGTTCTTTTCAATTACATTTACATAACGATCATTGCTTTATTGTATTTGGGAAAAGGTAATACTAAATGTATAGCGATATCATTGCAAATTGTAGTCAACTAAATAATAGTTTAGGTAAATGTAGAATGAAAGACTTGCGAACACGAGTCTTTCCGACTCAGATGTATGCGAATGTTGTAATGTTCTGAAATACAATATAGGGGATAGTAGGAGAGAAGCATGTGGATGCGCAAACAGACGTTGATCACCCAGAAGTGACACCTGATGGGATGGCTAGATGTATCATATTTGCACCAGAGTGGTAGTATGGAAGAGACGAGGAAATAAATATACCGTCAACGCAAAAATGAAACCAAAGCTTCAGTCAAAGTGAAGCATCAAAGAATTACTTTAAATGACAGGAGTGATAGTTTAAGAAGTCTCGGGGCAGTTCGTCAGCATCCAAAATGGACAAGATAAAGTCTAATGCTGGTGATATAGATTATGATGAGAACGCTGACACTGTGAATGAGTTACTGATTTAGCAATGCCAGCATACCATGAAGGCATGAATGAGATTCATTCTTCTTCTTAGCGTTACCTCGTTTCCTCATTCATTAGGATTGACGGGTTTCGCTACCTAAGTCTAAGGACTTGGCGAAGGCACTGATTTTTAAGTGAAATGTCAGCGGGAATTAACATGGTTATAGCTAAGATAATCAAACGTTGTTCAATTTATGCTGAAAAATCCAACGGCTTGGAGCGTGCCTCCCATGAGATCCTGTGAATGTTTCTTTCTCACTCCCAGAAACACAACAACCATCCAGGGAGTTGTTATTCGACTGCGGTTTTCTGTAAGGTGGAGGTACTTCCCCAGACGGGCCGCATTGTTGTTTTTTTACACAACGTCGGGAGGCATACAAGCATAAGACCCACCTGATGTAAAGCGGTTACCGTAGCCTATAAACGCTTGCAATACATTAAGTATCACTCGCGCGATGTCTCTTATGCTGCTAACACAGAATCTCCATAGAAGCTTACTGGGGATCTCACTAACACGCTTGAACACAACAACCCTCTACGGAGTTGTTATTTGACTGTGATTTTCTGTGAGGAGGAGGTACTTCCCCAGACAGTCAGCTTTAATGCGCCCTACCTCTTTTAAAATCAGAATCATTTATTTGCATAAGATATGGTATACAGTTTGTGGTGTTAGATATACATAACGTCGTGAATGACGCGACTTTGACACCAACGCTCGTGGGTTCGATTCCCACACAAGGCAAACATTCGTGTGTGTGCATGAACATGTATGTTTGTCTTGGTCTGGATGTTTTAAGATAACAACTCCCTTGAGGGTTGTTGTGTTCCTGCGAGTGAGTGAGGTCACCAGTAAGCTCCCAAGGAGTTGCTGTGTAAACAGCAGAGGAGGCATCGCGCGAGTAATACTTAATATATCGCAACCGTTAATAGGCCAGGGTATCTGCTTTACATCAGGTGGGCCGTATGTTTGTATGCCGCCCGAAGTAGTACAAAAAAAAAATTAGGTACACATATCTTGCTAAACTCGTCGGCGTACAAAAATAATCAGTCACATGTTTTTAGACGTTATCTACAATAGAATTAACAGTATTATATACAATTATTAATTTACATATGCAAATTTTAATTAATTATATTATTTTCAGTAAAATAATACAATGTCAGAAATTACTATGTCATATATGTCAAAGACTCTTAAACTGAGTAAAATCTTTCGCCAAGATAAATGGTGCTACACCGCATAATGCTCTTACATATTTCTTTTATGCAATATAAACGATTGATACAATCGATGATTGATACCTATGCCATTACCCTAAATTATTAATCGATATCTAAGTATCTTGTATGGCACCCGATGTTGTATAAATGAAAAAAAAAACTGACTCAACATAGACATAGTATACTAATAGCATAGACAAACGTTTTTATTTTAGAACAAATTTTATTAAAAGCACCCAGACCAAGAGAAACAGAAATGTTTATGCACACAAATGTCCTTTATGGGACCAGCTCTGGTGACTAACCATTGCACCACCAAGTCTTGGGATAAAAAAGGCATGCTTCGCCATGTTCATTGAATTTCATTTTTGAATGTAAAAACGACGAATAACAAGACAAAGATATGCAATGGGAAGATGTAGGAGCCGAGGAATACAAGACTCTCCTACAGTGATCAAATTGGTCGAGTTTTTACCAGAAGGGGATGACGGGATCCTACGTCCTAGGAACCGGAGAGCGTGCATGAGAAGAGCTATGAATGTTAAAAAATCGGTCAAGTGCGAGTCGGACTCGCGCACGAAGGGTTCCGTACCACTATCTATAAAAACGGCAAAAAAATCACGTTTGTTGTATGGGAGCCCCCCTTTAATATTTGTTTTATTTTAATTTATGTATTTATTCTTAAAGTGAATATATAACCAAATATTCTGTGAATATTTCAAGCGTCTGCCTGTTGCCGTTATCAATATCGAGAAAAAACGAGCAAAAACATCGGCCAAGTGCGAGTCGGACTCGCGCACAAGGGTTCCATACCATTATCTATAAAAACGGCAAAAAATCACGTTTGTTGTATGGGAGCCCTTAAATATTTGTTTTATTTTGATTTAATTATTTATTCTTAAAGTGAACATATAACTAAATATTCTGTGAATATTTCAAGCGTCTACTTGTTGCCGTTATCAATATCGAGCAAAAATGAGCAAAAAAAATCACGTTTGCTGTATGGGAGCCCCCTTAAATATTTATTTTATTCTATTTTTTAGTATTTGTTGCTATAGCGGCAATAGAAATACTCGTACATCATCTGTGAAAATTTCAACTGTATAACTATCACCGTTCATGATCATACAGCCTGGTGACAGACGGACGGACGGACAACGGAGCCTCAGTAAGTCAGGGTTCCGTTTTACCCTTTGAGTACGGAACCCTAAAAAGGGGAGAGGTGCGTAAGGACCGCATCATATGGCGCTCGGTACTCTCGAGCTACCCCGCAAGGGACATGGAGCAAATATACACATTTATTATAAATTAGTTTGTAGTCAAAACGGTATTGTATATTTTATTGTTTTAATAGTCTATCATAAATTAGGCAGTGGGATGTGAGACGTCGGTAGTGAGCGCATAACCAAGTTGCGTATCTTAACTGTTTATTATTATTTCTTATTAAATATGTTAATTGTTTCTTTTTTATGGGGATGATGCTGTAGATGGTAGTATATAAAATATTCATGTATTCTTCATGCACATTAATAAAGGTTAGTTTCATAGTCACAACAGGGTCATCATTCCGCCAGGAAGATCATGAGTGTCTTCGGAAGGAGAGCCCCTTCCGCTTACTGTCTATCATACACAACGCATCTAAGTGTCTCTCATTCATTACGTCTACACGCACGTTCATTAGTGGGGGTATTCCCATTGCCTCGAAGCCATATTCGAATCGGAATCGAAAAATTATCTGTCAAAATGTATGCAGATTCCATCCATCTTTCAATCCAGCTCTAGAGTGCCGCATACGCACATAGAATGCGTCCATGTGCCTCGCGACGAGCACGCTTCTCCCATATAACCGTTATAAAATGTCTTTTTAACCCCCGATGCAAAAGAGGGGTGTTTTATAAGTTTGACTTGTGTATCTGTGTATCTGTCTGTGTCATCGTAGCTTCGAAATGGATGAACCGATTTTGATTTTGTTTTTTTTTGTTTAAAAGGGGACTTAATCGAAAGTTCTTTTTGTGTATAATCATATAGGTTATTTTTGCGTCGGGGGTTTTTTAATTTAATTTTATTAATATTAAATAACAGGAATATATAGATATGTATAAAACATCATCTACATAAACGCCAAATATTGACATTCGAGTGAGTGTTTAAGATGCCAATGTTGCTTAACTTATTTCATTGAAGGAATATAATATATGTTTTTACAAAATTTGAAATCCCTATTAAGATCTAAGAGGAACTTATTAAATATGCAAAATAACAACTAGGTTTTTAGATTTTTAGTAGCTTAATTATGGGAGTAGGGTTACCAAAAAACTAAGGAATATAGAAGGTTTAAGACAAAAAAATAGTGGTAAAACAATATGCTCTTTCATTTATATGTGTATTTATTTGACACAATGGCTGTTATTGTAGCTAAATTTTGTATCTATCTCTTTATGTATATGTTCACGCAAAGTTCCTTGCACAGACGCCAGTAAGAGCGAAGACCCACAGACGTAATTTATAATTAAGATTTCAAGATAATTGAGACTATGTCGATAGCTTTCTGCAAATTCAAAAAAGCACTGACACATTTATCTAACTACGAAGTCGTTTTAGTAGTAAAGCATGATCTACTTAGGTATTTAGCGCCTCGAAAACCATATTGAATGTCTGCTTAGTTGAGACCTATATTTTCCAGACATTGATGGTTATCAGTCACATATTTGTTTATTTAGATTATCTTTAAAGTATATTTAGCAATGTTTTCTTGTCTAATGTCTTTACATGCGATCGAAATATCATGTTCTCAAACCTATGATTGCCGAAGTAAGCAATTTGTTCTACGAAAAGGTTTTAAGAAAAGTAGGTGTAATTTGATCTCATCTTAAGTCACTAATTGATTTTAAACTATCCATGAATAAAACTCTTAAAGAGACTTGTACAGACCATTTCTAAAATTTCTAACAAAGATTTGTCTGCTAGGATCAGTGACTGTAGTTTTCATATATTTCAAGGGATTTGCAACGAAAACAATCTACTTTTGTAAGGAATTTACTACCAACATTTAGAGTGTCAATTTGATCTGCTTTAACACTTAAAAACTCCGAGTTCACTTCCTTAGTTTTTATCAAATTGCAGACAACCCTAATAAATTATCATGACTGTTATTTAGGATTTCATTAAATTGTAGTTGTATTTGAACGTTTTTGTTTTTAATTATAGTGTTACATGTGTATTTAAACTGTATACTTTTGGTTTAGTTTGAAATATTAGTAATTTATATGCTGCTTTAATAGAGGTCATCGATTTTCCTTAATAATCTAAGTATACCAACAGGTAGTGTGAGGCAGGCGAGGCGAGCGCTCCCCGCTCCCGGCCGTCAACTCGCTCGCTCGCCGAGTCCGCCTCGTGCGGCTCGCTAGCGGGCGCCGCCCCTGAGACGGCCGCGCCCGCGCCCGCGCATCTTGGAACGCGCACGCCCCCGCCGCGCGCGCGCTTTCACTTCTGCCGGCGCATCACACGCTTCCGGCGCGACGATGCGCGGACCTTCCTCTGATGCGGCCCTGACCCCATTCATGGACCAATTTTATACTTCTGTTTACGCCTAAATTAACACGTCCTCGCGATCTCGCGAACGGGTGGATCTTTCCGCTCGTGCCGAGTCCATTTGTAATAAATATAAAAATATTTATCGAACAAGCGCTTAGTAAAACTAGAAGAATGGCCAGCGAGCCGGATTGGTTTAGAATGTAAAAGAGACTTGGACGTATGATAGTACCTGTTGTGAAATAACACGAGTGGTTTGAAACGCAATAAGTGATGGATATATTGGGTGCTTTAATTTTATGTAATTTAAAGGCTTTTAAGATAAGCCTTTTTTAATTATTACGTATGGTATAATATGTAATATACAACAGCACTATCTGACAGTATTATTCTTCGATATTCGTGTATATTTTTTCATGGTTCCAGAAATATATAAACCCAAAAATACTTTCTATTCGTTTTGAGTTATATTTGCACATGGCATATACGAGTATTGACTCGATATCTCTCAGAAGTTTCAAAATGACGTTTTATAAGACTGAAAGACTACGTAACTACCGTGAACTGTATTTCCAGAAGAGAGTAAACGATAAACGCTTTCTACCCGTCCTTGCTCCTTGCCTTCACATAGTAGTTAGGGAAATTCTAACACTACAATTGTCATAAATTAATTTAAATTCTACTTGTGAAAGTGCGTTTATGACGATCACTTTACTCAAGAATTAAGCTGCCGCAATATCTTTAAATTTATGAATAACTCTGTATATTTTATCAAAGTATTTTTTCTTCACTAATTCGTTTCGGTCACAATTTTAAAATCCACTGAAAGAATGGTTTTTATGGTTTCACTGTGAAACGCAAATGATAAATTCTACCATCATCTAAAATTTATTTGTTTAAGATTTACTAAGATCGTGGCTCAAACTACTAATGTTACGTTGTAATGTGTATCTTAGTTACGGAGTAAGAAATTTCGCCAATACGAGTATATCATTATAAGCAATAATAAAACCCACAATATTTTAAGAAAGTATGTCGTGTTTGTAATTAAATAAGTAACTAGAACATTTTTTATTATAACAGTGAATTTATTTACAGATAGTGCTACCTACATACCATTTTATGTTTTATCTTTCCACAACAAATACTACATACTGTTATAAATGATAGTTTATCGACTGGCTAGTAGAATGTCTTGCGTGATTTTACGTATTTACTTACATATATTACAATGACACATGTTGTAATACGATTCTGTTCATAATTATTGTGAAAAACAATGATTAAATACTAACATGTGATGTACTTTTCTTGTTAATCTATAATCTGTAATCTGTAGTGACAAACTTTTAAAAATATCCTAAAAATATTATGTCAATATATATCAAACAACGTAATATCTTGTTCATGTTTGTCTGTTATATAGCACATATTATTCAGGATGTAACAGAAAGAGGGTATCAAGACGAATGAGTGTGAGCTTGAAATTGTGAATAAATTTTAATGCATTCCTTATGCCCATTGTTGCCTGATAATAGACAAATCTGTAAATGTATTTTATTCTCTCTTACTTTGACTGTTGTCTAATTACGTCATTATTCAGACCGTAAATTTTGCGCGCATTAATCTAGAGACATTACCAGAAACTAAACGAGCCATGAAGAAGTCGATAAATAATATTTACTCCTTCATATCCTTGCCATCTTGGACAACTAGGTACTTATTTAATTACTTCTATTCACGTAAAGTACGTTAGGGCATAATCCATAACTACCTGGGGACTGGTATAATTGTTGCACAGACTTAATCACTTTTAAACGGGTATATCGAAAATTTTTGGAACGTTGGTAATACAGAATAGGTTGATTTTATTCATTCTGACGTCTATATGCTTCCTTTTGGTTACACTCTGTCTAATAAGTGCTTAATGTTCAAATAAATACTGCGACTCCACAGTAGGTATGTCCAATGTAACAAGTTATTGTTTCATTCAGATTATTTTGTATATTCTTAGAATACCTACATTAGTAGCTAGATTTAAGCTTCCACTCATGAGATATGCTGCCTATCCATATTTACAAACTATAAGAAATATAAAAAAATGGTTTTATAACATACGAACCAAAACATAAAACTCTATAGGTACATTCGATATCTTCAATTATTATAATATTTTGTAAACACAGTTTGAAATGGTTTTTCCATGAAGTTACTATACCACCGTGAAGTTTACATAATTATAAGCTCCTTACGTCGTTAATTAGTCCGCGATAACAATAAAATTAATGGTTTTTATTTAGTAACTTTATTCTTGTAGTTATTTAGAAGTCATAATTGTGCAAGAAACCATAGTTATGCAATACTATGAATAACACTAATAATTTTAAAACAGGAAACGCTTCAAAATTTATACGTACGATTTTGTTGGTCTAAAAATATTACCAAAATATACATGCGATATTAGATTTTTGATTAAGAGTAGGTTCCAATACCACTATCTCATTCCAGTCGTCAGTATTTCAATAAATCGAATTTAATTTAATGAGCGTTGACACCATAGCTTAACAACTTTAATAAAATCGGTACATTTTTTTTTAATAATGTTATGAAGGCATAGTATATACAGTTTTGGTGTGCGAATTTGTAAATATTATCGGAACTTAGATTTAGGTCTGTAAATTGGTCAATTCTCTCATAAACATTATCTCAATCTATCATAATAACCTAGATATTAAAATTGTTGCTTTGCTTTAAATTTACTATGCCAGGCACTAGATCTTTAAATATTAAATATTTGCTTTCATAGTTAGAGAATTTCATATTATAGAAACTACCTTAATATTAGAAACTAAAGAACAATTCGACCTATGTCAGTGTACAAGAGTGAAAGAGCTAATTATAGCACCAGCTGACGTGAAAATGGCAATCTTTTTGAATAAATATCGTATAGAAAACAAACATTAAATAGTGCCAAGGTCACAGATTACTTAATAGTTACTTCGTCCAAGGTGTTCTAATTCCATGTTCCACCTGTTGAATATCTTAACTAAATTATACGAAAGTAATGACAAATATGATGTCGATAAATTTATATAAATCACAAGTAGTAACATGCTGGTGGGCGGCTAAGTTAAATTTATTTTTGATCCCATCGATCTAAAACTCAACCGAATTAATGGCGGCACAATTAAAAATTTCGAAACAAAAACTGGCTTCAAAGGAACATCTTTCATCGTTTTTTATGAATGATAGCAGTATGTTCGATCTTTTCTTATCTATGATGTAAATAATAGAGCCTTCAGAACCCGTTATATACCTTTTCCCATACATTTCGCGGTCATATATGACCACACGGGTTTCGAAGGGTTAAAAAGAGATATGATTATATTGTTGTTTTACAGGCCGCAAATTTACTGCACTTGCCTATAACGAAAATATTTCACTTTATAACGTGAAAAGCGAAAACCAAGGAGTGATGATACAGCCATAAGTTATCTATGTTATCTAATAAATTGATTTAATGAAAAAGAATTTAATGCATATTATTCATCATTTAGCTCAATCAATCAATTACCTACGTTTGGACCGAGATATTAAACATTTGTTTTCTTTAAATAAAAATATTTCCTTGAAATTTATAGTAAGCGTGGCTTACGACAATACGACTATATATACGTATACGACTCATTTTGCCTACACGTTCCATACAAGTGTGCTAAGACCTAAACTCACTTAATGTCGTAATTTCGTCGTAACTTGACATTATTTAATGTTTAACTGCTAAATAAAGATATATACTATTTTATTCAATGGGGTGTCACTTACGCAATAAAAAACCCGTATAAAATCTTCGCATCCATATGATACAGTTTTAAACACAGGTATTGGATTAACTGAAATATTACTCTAGAATTTAGTCGGCAATAGACGGACAAATAGTATTGTATTAGGTTTTCGCGATTGTTACACATTGAATTAAACATTTTTTAACGGAAGTATCGCGTGTTTTATTTATTTTATTAGACCACGGACGCTGCAAAGCGTTCGAAACGTCAGGTTCAACAAAATAAATAAAACACGCGATACTTCCGTTAAAAATTGTTTAATTCAATGTGTAACAATCGCGAAAACCTAAGACAATAATATGTGACGGTGTACAGGCCAGAAATTGCGAACAAAAAGACGTACAAATCTTACTAATGACTGTAGAGGATCCAAACGTGTAAGAAAAAATACGATATGAAAATATGTATTTTCCGCAGAGGCAATATTTTTAATTAAAAGGTGTCTTTAACAACGAATGCGGTGTATAAATTAACAGAAACAATACAATATAAAATAAAATTCATGCGAGTCTTAGGTGATATGGGGCAAATATTAATAGAGGAACAGATATATACATACAGAAAGAGAAAAGCAATATAATCACAATTTAAAGTAGTATAGTCTAGGAAAAAACTAATACTGAACTGCATTTTAATGAAGTTTTATATTAATTTCTTTAGACGTATAATGGCACTGAATAACCTAGCCACAAATCTCGAATGATCGTCAGTGAAATCTGTCTGTAACTTGACGCCAAATCCCTTGCGGGGTAGACAGAGTGATCTGAGCGCCACATGACCCGACCCTTACACACCTTGGTCGCTTCTTTAAGATTAATTGCTATTCTCATGCTTCTCATATTATTTGTAAGCTCTCATTAACTAACTTAATGATTTTTGTAAGGATTAAAAGTGAATTCTCATTCGTTAGACATGGGCCACCCCTAATTCTTATTTTCACTTAGCTAATACCCAAATAAATATTGCACTATGAACAAGCAAGTTAATCTAACAAATGTAGATCTTAAATGGCGCTACGTTTCAACTTCATGCTATCTCTTTCTTTGATTGTTCTTTTTAATTACTTGCCTTAATTGAGAAATTATGCACCAAATTTTGAATCTGCAACATTTCTGCAAAAAAGTACTACACAATACATAATCAGCAAAACACTAGTCAAACCTACACAGTCGCAATTAACAACTGTCCTTTATGCACTCAACGCACAAACACTACTGAATCTTCTTCATACCAAAAATATTGAGTGTTCCTCCGTAAAATTAAACTGATTGTACTGATTGCCATATAGTTCACATCAACCTACTTTTTCCTTTCTACTGGAATACGTGTATTCCTTGACGACATCGTACTTGTATTCCTCAAGATGTTCATAGCGTACACGACCACAATGCTCAATGCGGCTTAGCGGTAGCTAGTATTTTCAAGCACTCCGAAGGCCACTGATTTAGCTTAACGTATCATATACCTATCGATAAAATTTGTGACCGATGGCTCAATGGGCACTTCACACTTAGTTACACGTTAGGTAAACAGATCAATTTACATAACTATAGTGAAGACTAAAGAATAGAAGAAAAGTAAAATCCATAAATACATTACTTATTGAAGTATGTTGTTAAAGCCTCTTTGACGAACGAAAGATGTACTTGAAATATGACATGTTACTTGTCTTTTTCATGTTTTGAGCAGTATTTGAAATAAATGTCTTCTAATGCCATAAATTATTTTGCAAAATAGGTACCTACCTATATTAAATATTTGTGATTAACCTTGTCAAGGCAATCCAGTACTAACAAAACGTGTCAATAGTTGTGATAAACACATCAATTATCTGAAACCCTGCAACAAGAGTAAAGAATTTTGCCGGTCATAGAAATAACTAGCTGCCTTTGAAATGATACCAAAGCTAAATTACCACAATGGCGACAATTATAGTTTATGACAATATGCTATAACCCTAACAAAATTACTAGCTATGACTTACATTGACTTACACATTCACTTGCCATGGCTAAATATACACTCGTTACCTAGTGCGTAACAATAAATTTGACTAACGGTATATTTTATTTTCGGTAGATAAACTTGAATATTGGTTTACAATGATACTTATAGAAATAAATTTGTTTGAATAACATTGTACTACAAATACAAAATAATATACTAATGTATTACTGGAAAACGTAACACCTTTACACTATACAGTTACACACAAAATAGCAAGCACCCACACTCAAATACAAGTGGCTAATACTGAAAGCTTTTATAAAATCAAAAAAAAAGAATGTAGGAACCTGTCAATATTTTTATTACTTTGCGAAGTATTCTCCATTTCTCTCTTGGTACCGACGCATGCGATAGAGTTATTGACTGAACCAGTGAACCCACTACTCTTCTTTAGAAATATATAAAAATCTCAATGTACTAACTCACTAATTCAACTGCCGTTCACCTTCCACAAACCTCCCATAAACGAGTATTCGATTGTTCGATGGTCTGGGGAAGTGAACTGGAGCATTGTCGTAATATGGAAGCCAGTGCCTAATTTTGCCCGAATCTATATGTCACTCTTTTATCAGCTTCTATCATTAGCAGCGCGATAGTCACGTTATCTTTAATGGTCGCCGTAGAAGGATGTCATTCACGCAAATCATCAATGACCATGCTCCGGTCACGTTTAAACTCATTAAAATAGTGACATGGGATAGGCTTTCGTCATGGAATAGCAGTGAATGTGTATGCACATTCTTGTTGATTAAGACCGCAACCAAAGTCGTAATAAATCATGAAGCAAAAACATATTATACTGCGTCCATTTTATTGAGCTACTTTTAACACTTCACAGTTACATGTTTCTTTCTGACTTGTTAAAATAATTACCTGTCAAAAGTTTAATTATAAGATGGACAGTATAAAATCAAATACTTTTTGACGCATGACAGGCAGTTTTTATATTACCGTCAATTTGTAAAGACAAATGACATACTCGTATTAATCCAATCAAAGAGTTCTTTAAATACACGTGGAAGTACATCTATAGCATCTCCAAAAGTTCAAAACATAAATATTTTTTTATCAGCAACTATTCTTGCTGGCCAATTGAAGAAACATTCAGTATGACCCCCGCACACATACTCGTACAGACACGCACATTCATTCGCGCGTGCACTCATATGCTTTAGCTGAATTATTAATCAATTAGTTGTATTAATTATAACTAAGTTTAAATATATATACGTAAATATTTTAAAGTTAAAATCACATCATACAGCTAATGCTAGTTTGGGATACGGGGCTTACATAAAGATTGTAATAAATAACCAACAATAAACGTCTACTTTACTTAGAATAAATAACTACAGTCAATCGTTTTCAATAAAATGGTCATTGAATTTGACTAAATTGCTGATTACAGCTTGTTTGATTTTTATTTATAATAATATTACGAGTCATTTGTTACGGAATCTAGATAATATATTTAAGACAAAGTAATTTCCTAATTTTTGTTCAACTTAAAATGCTTTAGATTTTCATAAAATAACACAATATTGTGTACTGTAATTTAACTATCGTTAATACGTATTTCAATTTGTTTGATATACTTAATATTCTTTAGTTATTTTATAACCGTTTTTTTACACGTACGGCCGTAGATTAATGAAACGTTGCTGTTTTAATGTAGACTAATCATTAATTTAAAGGTGTAGGTAGATACCAATTTGCATATGTACTTCATTATATCTAGCTGTTTTCTAATGTACCTATATTTGCATAATCTTACACCAACAATCGTTTTTATTCTTGTCTCAAACAACCTCGCCAATATAAACTATTTCCACTGCAAATGTGCGATGATGGAATTGAAATTTTGCCATACAAATTTCAATTCGTTGGAAAGTATCTAGCGAAAAATAAGTGGGTACAAAGTCGCTCTTAATGTTAAGTACTCTCTTCCAGATGATATTAGTGAGGTTGGTTTATGTACCATTGCCTTCTTGAATACATAAAGGTAAAATATTGACAAAACTATGTTTTGCAATTTTTATTTCGAATTATTTGTGTCTTAGCTAAACTGTATTAAAAATAATTCGTCGTGCAAGTGCCAGCAAAGCAGCCGCGGATTTTTTTTTATTGTACATTAAGATGAGCTCAAATTGAAAAGCCACGCTATTCAACCCAAACCTCATATAGGTTTGGGTTGAATAGCGTGGCTTTTCAATTTGAGCTCAACTTAATGTACAATAAAAAAAATTTAAAATCTCGATTTTATAAAAACATTAAGTTTGTAAACGTGAGCAAAACTCATCAGAAGTAACGTAAGTGGCGCAGTCCAAACTTCTACTATTATAGATTTATACTGTACTAGCTGAAGCCCGCAGCTTCGCACGCATGAGATTTGGGCTTTTAGTAGCCTTTACTTCTCTGTAGACCTGAAATTATTTCTGTTTAAAAAAAAACAAAGTTCAGGGTCGTAAACGCAACCATAGAGCGATTCAATTTTCATACAGAGCCATCTATTGACCTTTACGGGAGGCAACGTATATTTTTTTTTATTACATAAAAAATGCGTAGTTATTTTATGTCATAAAAATACGTATTCTATGAAAATAATAAAATTGTCAAAGCAAAGTCCCCCGAAGGGGAAGATAATTCCCCCTAATTTTAACAGTTTTCATTTTTTACGCAGGAATATATTTACGGGATAAAAAGTACCCTATATTCTGCTCTGAACAATCCTCTGCCTACCAGTGAAAGTCCCGTCAAAATCGCTTCAGCCATTTCGAAGATTAGCCCGGACAAACGAACAGCAGACAGACAGACAAAAAGTTAAAAATGCGTATTTAGGCTTTGGTAACGTGAAAATAACAATATGAGCTTGAGATAAAGGCTTAATTTTGAAATCACAGACAGACACTTCAATTTTATTTATATGTATAGATGTATAGATTAATACTAATGCATACTGAGTTAAAAATATTGGTATTAAAACCAGATTATCATGTTACACTTATCATTCAATGGTTAAGTACAATGAGCGTACAATAGGGTATAATATTTATACAGTCTTTACGAATGAATGTTATATAAAATGATCGATCGTATATAAAATGAGACAAAAAAGCCTTTAGTTTTATTAATAGATATTTAGTGTTTGATCAATATACTTGACATAATTTCGTAATAAAATTTGCGGAGTAATATTTTATAATTTGTAGTATTTTGCTAATTTCACAGAAACACTATGATAATCGTCGAATATATATTTAAAATAACATTACATAATTACAACAATAGCTTATGAAATATAAATCTAGTGATCAAGTATAAATATGTTGATAAATATTAAAAACTAGTTAGTAAAATTAAAGTGATGGTCCCTGTTAAACTTGGTTATTGAAGGAAATTGTACAATACTCTTTCCTCGGTATATAAATAATACTACAAATGTATTTTTTTTTTTAGACAAGACTCGATTTTTAGTTTAAAGAATGTATATTGAACAAACGAATGAAATTATACAGTACATCTGCAAATATTTTAAGGATGGTCACATTTCAAAAAGATTTTCTAAATACAGAACTGCGACTGTTCACATATTTCCAATATTTCCAAATAAACATTCACGTCTACCTGTAAGATATATGCATCCATAAACTCAGGCGAGGTAGGTATATTTAAAATGGTGAATAAAATTATTGGTATCGTTCGATTCGTTATGCGGCTGGACTGCTACTATACTATTGCATGTTGAAACAGCGGTAAAAGTAGGTATACCCTCAAACTCAGGAACGAATATATATGGATTAATAATTCAAAATGTATTAACGAGCTCCACGGTCTACCAACAGATTAAATAAAAAACCAATACAGCAAGAGGAGCATAAATGGGTGATGCTGTTCATTGTTAATGCATACTTATTCATAATAGATATTACAATTTAAGAGACTAAAAAAGCTGTGGTGTGTGACTTGTAAATTATTAGTATGTTAGACAACGCAGTGTTAAATTAAAACACTCTTCTGTAGGACATAAGTGTAGGGTTAAGTCGCCATCTTGCGAAAATACGATCGCTTAATCATTTGAAAATTGTTGCCTTGAAATATTTTAGTCACAGAAAACTGGTTGTTTCAGCTTTGAATTGACTCACGTTGAAAATATATTATAGTATCGTAACGATAAGTTAAGTATTTTATATTTCAACAACATTAAGCGTAAAGATAACGCGCGCATTGTATTATGTAATTTTATCTGTGATCAAAATTTTATATTATTAAGCTGAAAATTAAAAACCTTTAATTATTCAACTATTCAATTATATGCCCAAAACACTGGCTATGTATTTATACATTCTGTGAGCGCTACAAATATATAATACAAACTTACCTCTCAAATCACTTGGTATCAAAGACTTTTAAACTCACTATTTTTTGTTTCTGAACTAAAATAATGTTCTCACATACTAGAACTTACATTATTTTAATAAATGTTCTTCTACTTTAATCAAATAGCTTACGAACCAAAATAAAATAAATATTACCTATAGATATAAAGGCATGTTATCTGCATTGAGTGATTACAAAATACGACATAGAATCTAACAATGGGAAAATATCCAGATTAACCAACTATATCTATGTTACCGCTAAATAGTGTGCTGGGATCAATCAAAATATTTCACTCATCTGGAGTGTAGGTTTGTAACTACATTGAATTCGATGTTTGAAATTATAACATCTGAATATAATTCAATATAATTCAATACGTATATAAATAAACTTGCGAGTAATCTTAGGTACCGCTTTTGGTAAGTAAAATTCCGAATGAATGTTACTCTAATTACTTTACTCATTATTTTATTTATTACTGTAATCACTTTACTCCTTATAATAATTAAATTGCTTAGCTAGAATCAATTTTGTTTTGACGCGCATTTCGAATTCCTCTTTCCTAATATCTATTTTTATAATCTGTCAACATTAACCCTATACTATCTCTTATGTGATACATGAGAAAGCGTTATTTTCATTCGTTCTTTCGTTTCACGTGATTGTGTCTTTTTCACGACTAAACATCTGTATGCATCGTAATAAAATTTAGTACCTAAAGATATAATTTGGGCTCTGGAGAAGGATATAGATTACGGAAACGAACCTTGAATTGTTATTGTAAACCATTTATTTGTAGCAGGGCTCTGGAGAAGGATATAGATTACGGAAACGAACCTTGAATTGTTATTGTAAACCATTTATTTGTAGCACTAACAGGATTTATTTATACATAAGTAAAAACTGCTGTCTAAGCACACTTTCGATTAAAAAAGAAATCACACTTTCTAAGTTCTGTTATCAACAAAACATTGAGCTAAAGCATGTTGCGTGTGTATAATGTCGTGTTAGGTGTTTCATATAAGTATAAAATCTTAGAAGAAAAGAACTAAAGTTATCGTATTGTTACAAGTCTACAACAGACCGATTATTAGTTAGTGTGTAAGAACTGGATTCGAACAATATTAATTTGTTTCTATAATATCCAATGACTTGTTGTGTAGTAAGTGCATAGTACATTGTGCAGCACTATAAGGTTCAACATGTTGCTTCAAATATAGCCAGTGAAATAAAAAAAATATGTGTACTAGTCCATAATGCATTATAAATATTTAGCTGTTGCAACCGATTTATATATAAAAATGTCAGTTTCTATAGCTGTTATTTTGACATTTATGGTGCGGTGTTACATGTAATTATGCAACTCGATGTACTGCCTAATTCTGTATCTAGCGTCTGCAATCGCTTTATTGTTACCATAATCATCTTCCGAATTAATATTAATACTCATTTTAAATTATTTGTAGTTCGGAAATAATTGCAACGATTACGTACTTTTAGTGTCACCTATGTTACTTTAAGCACTGACTGGAAAGATACGAGTATTATGACAGTTAATTTACAAAGTACACATATTTATGCTTTATACTTTTTATACAAAAGTATTATTGAACGTTTGTTCATTATTGTTACCTATATGAGAAAACAAACGTATATGGTAAATACATGTACTTAGAACATTAAAACAGAGCACATTAGTCACATAGTTAATCGAAACTTTAAATTCATTGAACAGCGCAAATTTTTCTTGTGAAGCGAGTTCAGTGAAATAAAATATCACGCACATGCGATTTGTTGTTTTATTTCATGTACCTATTAGTAAACTTTGTATGTCGTTAGTACAAGAATTCAAGTTTCGTAAAACCGATCGTTGTGGAAGTAAGCCTCTGATCCCAGCAGTTCCATTCGTTATTTTCATAATAGGATCAGTATGATTTTTCTCTCTCATTCTTCAATGAAACCCAAATACGGCCCAGGGTAACTTATGAGCAAAGAATGCATGGGAGTATTTTTAGACCTCGCTAAGGCTTAATGAATAAATTGCTTAATTGGTATTAGGGAAATCATCTTGGATTGCTAAAGAAGCAGTTTATGGGAATAGACTAAAAATACACACTATAATAAATAGGAGTGTCGATCATATTTTGTTTGTTATTGTAATCTTTTAATATTTAAAATTTGGCGGTTGATGCTATTCAATGTTGTGAAACTTTAAAGATCATGCCAACATTTACGACTATTGGCAACAATTAACCAATTTAAATATGACATTTGAACAAAAAGTCAAGGATTGAGCAGTCAGAACCCGTTATATACGTTTTCCCATACATTTCGCGGTCGTACACGACCACCCGGGTTTCGAAGGGTCAAAAGTAATACTGTTTGCGACAGTCGATTAACCAGAATATTAAACATACTTTTCCTTCCAATAGCAATATTATATTTTATGCTAGTAAATTTGAAACACATTGTGAAATAAAAATAATACAGAAAAAAAATGACAAATTATCGGTGTCTTTGATGACACTGGAGCTTCTATTCAATGAAACTCTTGAAGTTCAACTTAAAACTTCTTTAATAAAATATTTAAAATACATTATTTGTGCGCTGTCGTACAAACGGTTGCAAGGCGAGATGGCGAGAGGTAAATAAAAATGTATGATGGTAGATTCCAGGGGCGTAGCTACCGCCGTATTTGCCGTATCAATTATACGGGGCCCCAGGGCCACGGGGGCCCCCAAAGTGTGTAAGGAAAAAGAATAAAAACTTTCTAATTTATTTTATTTTACAAATGACAAAATTCTATAAAGCAATTCCTTTTTTTCCCGCCTTAAGCGTGCGTTCAAAAGTTGGCAACACTACATCGTTATGGCGGGCTGCGGGACTTCCCCGTTTTACTTACTTCATCTTCAACTCAGCGGGGAATCCCCGGGAATCCTTCATCGATATCGCGATGTACGTGTACGTTGTTGTACTTTGCATTGGATGTTAAACCACGGAGTGCAGTGCACTGGTTATTTACGCGCTTTATATAAATGTGCATTACATTGTAATTCAGTACAAACAATATTGTTCTTCTGGTTTAGCAGTATTAGTAGCGATTTGTAAAAGAAATGAGTGAAAGGAAAAGAGATTATCCCAGCGGCGCTGAGAAAAGAAAAATTAAACAGAAAAGGGACGAGGTTATAAAAAAAGTGCCCAAAATTTCTTCATTTTTTCAGAGACAAGATACTGTGAGTGATTTAGATTGGAAAGGTAAGTACTACACTACTACCCAACCCATTTATTAGGGGCCCGTAGTGATAAACAAGGAAATCTTTTAAGTTGTCTCCCCCCTCGATTTTCACAATTATACTGTTTTTAGGGTTCCGTGCCTTGATTAAAAAAAAAACAAAATTCTAACTTATCTATAGGATCGATTTGTTTTGTTGTTTGTCTATCAGTCCGTATCGTATCGTTTATTGCGTGTTGAAAACTTCAGATGTGCAGACTCGCTTTCGGGTTCTCGTTTTGTATGGCCACTACACTACGCGCTGCGTTTAAATAGCACGCAGGTGTATAGTAATGCACGGACGGGCTGCAGGTGATTTTGTATCTACTAATAGGTACGAGCACAATCCGCGTAGAGTCTGTGTGCGTCTGAACTGAACACTCTCTAACTGTGACCCTTAGTAACGTTATTTATTTATATATAACTCTTTTTAGTTTAGTATCAAAGCATTCGTATTTATTTTTTAACAATTACTCGTTTATTTTTAGATTCTTCTGAAGCATGTTCTTCGTCACATATCCATCCGGAAATAGAAGAAAGCCAAGCACATACTTTATCGGATGTCCATCCAGAAATCGAGGAACCCCAAGTCAACGATTCTGATATATCTGCAGATAATGCAGATTGTAATATAATTTCATCAGATAGAGGAAATTTTGGTGACAATTTAACTGAATGCGAACGAAAAATAATTTTTAAATTGGGTCCATTTAAACCACAAGGACCATTTCCAAAAGTTTCAGAAAATAACCGACCTTTTTCGGCTTATTATTATTCATATTTCAATCAGGCAGGCATAAAAATTATAAGACCATGGTTATGTTATTCTAACGTTTTAAACAAACCGTACTGTCACTTCTGTTGGTTATTAGCAGATCGTCAAAACAAATCGTACTCCTCTGCTTGGGTTAACGGTGTTTCGGTTAGAAGCAATTTCACACAAACTATTCTTGACCATGAAAAGTCACAGCAGCATATTAGTGCCTCACTCTCTTATAATAATTGGTTGCAAGGAAATACCATCGATACTCTATTGAAAAGTGAAATCGATAGTAAAATTACATTCTGGAGAGATGTACTGCATCGTATAATTAATGTTATAATTACTTTAGTATCTTGTAATCTACCTTTGAGGGGGCATGATTCTGATTCTGGCAATTTTATGGCAATTTCACGTCTGCTATCTAACTATGATGCAACTTTAAAAGAACTTCTTCTAAAACCGAAAGGTGAAATAAATTATTTAAGCCCTACGATTCAAAACAAAATTATTAGTTTGCTTGGTACTAACGTTAGGAACAGTATTATCTCAGAAATTAAAAAAGCTCCATTTCTGACAATAATTCTGGATACAACACAAGACTTATCAAAAATTGACCAACTATCTGTAGTTTTTCGATATATCTCGGTTACAGAAAATGATGATAATGTGCCTAAAGAAATAAAAATCTGTGAGTCCTTTTTAGGATTCATAGCAGTAACCGATTGCAGTGCTGCAGGTCTGAAAACTGTCATTTTAAATTTGACTAAAGAATATGGAATTGATTTGACTAAATGTAGAGGACAGGGATACGATGGAGCAAATGTTATGTCGGGTGTGTATGGAGGATTACAAACCCTAATAAAAGAGCATGCTCCAAATGCCGATTATGTTCATTGTGCTGCGCACGCTTTAAACTTGGTTTTGAACGATGCTGCGAGACATGTTCGTGAAGTATCGACTTTTTTCGATAATTTAGAAAAAATATATACTTTTTTTGGCAATAGTATAAAACGCTGGGCTATGCTAAGTGACGATTCATCTGAAAAATATTTGATTACCCTTAAAAAGGTATGTCCTACCAGATGGTCTTCTAGGAACGACGCTTTATTAGCAGTAAAGAAAAATTTTTTACTAATCATGAAAACTTTGTACCAACTAAATTTAATTTCAAATAAAAAAGATGAACGTGAAGAATGTAAAAGTATAATTAACATTTTAGAGAGTTTTGATTTCTTAGTGCTCGTTACATTTTTTTCTTCACTATTTGAAATTATTAATCCTGTTTCTAAAGCTCTACAGCATGAAAATAATGACTTACAGAAATCTAGTATTTTATTAAGTAATCTTTTAAATAGACTGTGCCAATTAAGAAATCAGAATTCGTTTAATAGTTTGCTAAATGAATCCAAAGATTTAGCAAAAGAGTGGGGGGTAACAACTGTTTTTAAAAACAGTAGGCGAAAGATAACGAAGCGTTTTTTGATGAGTTATCACAAGATGAGAGAATTTCCGACCCGGAATCCTATTTCAAAGTCAATGTATACTATTGCTGTTTAGATATATTAATTTCTCAAACTAAAGAAAGATTTCAGAGCCTTTGCAACCTGAGTAGTATATTCGAAATATTACAACCGGAGAAACTCCTATCTTCTTCAAGCGAAGAGATATTAAACTCTTCCGGAAAACTGTCTGCTAAATACAGTAAAGACATCTCACTTAATCTTTGTGACCAATTACAGGCTCTAAAAACATGCTTAAATTCTGAAATTAAAAAAAATTATTCCATTAAAGAACTCATTGAATTATTGCTAGTAAAATTCAATAGTCTTGCATCCAGTTTTCCCGAGGTAATCACAGCATGCTTTTTATTCTTGACCCTTCCAGTTACAACCGCAACGGCAGAAAGAAGTTTTTCAAAATTAAAACTAATAAAAAATTACTTAAGAACTTCGATGGGACAAGAACGGCTGTCAGACATCTCACTATTGTCCATAGAGGCAGAAACTTTAGAAAAACTAAAATCATCATCAGCCATAAATGATTTAATAAATCAGTTTGCCGAAAAAAAGGCAAGGAGAGTGAATATTTAAAATTCGATTTTTATTTGTAAAATGGGTAAATTATGTGATAAATAAATATTTCTTCTCACAATATTTTTTTTCTTTTGTGAAAAATCTTTACCTCCATATAAGGGCCTCCAAAAAAATTTTTATACGGGGCCCCGACAAGGCACGCTACGCCACTGGTAGATTCACAATAATATGCGCCTCAGCTATTGAATAGCAATACTTTCATGTTTGCATCTTCGTGCCTACATTATTGTCAGGCTTTAACATCTTCACCCCCGTTGAAAGGCTCCAAGTCTTTCAACCTTCCAGTTCCCTATCTGTGGGAAGAGGGCACAAGCGCACCAAAGCTCGTCGTACGCAGCCTCGAGTTGTGTTTATATCTGCTACACGAGATACTCCGTCGGGTCCCGGAAATAGGTGTACCACTCGTCCCAGGCGCCAACATAATGGAGGGAGATGCTCTTCCTGCAGCAAAACTAGGTCGCCGATGTTCAATTTAGTTAAATTCGATTTCCATTTGGTACGTTGTTGCAACTCGACTACGTATTCCCTTTGCCACCTTTGCCAAAAATGTTGCCGGATCTGTTCTAGGCGTTCGTATCCTTGGAGTCGACTAGGGTTCTTCTCTTCCAATGCAGGTGTTGGCAATGCAGAAAGAGGTCTTCCAATGATGAAGTGCCCTGGGGAAAGGTATAGGTAGTCGTCGGGGGAAGAGGATAATGGAAACAAGGGACGACTATTAAGAATCGCTTCCACCTGCGCAAATAATGTAGTAATTTCTTCGAATGTGAGATGACTATTACCCATAACGCGCCTTATATGATGCTTGGCAGATTTGACACCAGCCTCCCAGATACCACCAAAGTGAGGAACGTATGCTGGGATGAAATTGAATTTGAAGCATTCTTGAGTTGCAAATTGAGATAGAGGTTGTTGATTGGATTTTAGAAAAGCACTTAATTCTTTAGCAGTGGCTACAAAATTTCGTCCATTATCGGAAAAAAACTCTATGGGCTTACCGCGGCGCGATATGAACCTGCGGAGTGTCATTAGAAAGTCATCTTTAGAGAGTCCACTTCATAGAGTCCATATCGTAAACAAACGAACACACATAAGTAGCATTTAGTCAATTTTGAACCGCGTCCTTTACGATTTAAAATGTGAAATGGTCCAGCAAAATCCATTCCAACCGACTGGAACGGGAAATCTGGATTTACACGCTGCGAGGGAAGACTACCCATTTTAGGGCATAAAGTTTTACCCTGTAAACGCCTGCAAATAACGCAATTATGATAGGTGCGACGTGCAAGATGTCTTCCATTGATAGGCCAAATAGTTTGTCTAATAGTTGCAAGTAACAACTGAGGACCGGCATGTAAATTCCTTTTATGTTCGTGTTGAAATATTAGTTTCGTGAATCGGTGAGAAGAATCTAAAAGAATAGGGTGCCGTTGCTCATAGGGACAACTTGAAGCGTCAATTCGACCACCAACTCGAATTAAATTGAACTCTTTGTCAATAAAGGGTGAAAGAGATAAAATTTTATATTTAGGATTGAGAGGTTTATTTTTAATTAACAACTCGTACTCCTGTGGAAATGATTCCCTTTGTGAAATAGAACATAAATTGTGGAACGAATTGTTCAATTCTTCTAAAGTTAAACATCCTGAAATTTTATTACTTGGATTTCTTAAATTAAAAATAAATCTCCTGACGTATGCAACTGACCTATGCAACCTAGAAAATATTGAGAATCTATCAAATTGTATAATAGGTTCAATAGTTGTCACTGAATGTACTGTCATTTCAGGTAACTCCTTGGTATTATTTGGCTTCAGCACTGGCCATATGGTCTCGTCTTGGGATAAATATTCAGGACCTGACCACCATAGCTTCAAATCTGGCAGTTGACTAGCATTTATGCCTCTAGAAATTAGGTCAGCTGGATTATGGGCTGTAGGTACGTATCGCCAAGAAGAAGGATTTGTTATCTCTAGTATTTCGCCTATTCGATTAGCGACAAATGTTTTTAATTGCCTAGGACTGGAGTTTAGCCAACCCAATACGACGCTAGAATCGCACCAATGCACTAGACGTGTTGGTTGGTATCTGATAGATTCCATGACGCTTTTAGTTAGCCTGGCAGCAAGTAGAGCAACACAAAGTTCCAGGCGTGGAATTGTAATTGGTTTTAATGGTGCCACCTTAGATTTTGCGCACAATAGCCTAACTGTGACATCCTTGTTGCTATTTATGGATCTAATGTAGATGCAAGCCCCATAAGCGCACTGTGCAGCATCGCTAAACGAATGTAGTTCGATGGTTACAGGTGAATCACATACAACATGTCTAGGAATTTCTAGATTATCTAGGGTTTGCAAACCTACACAAATTTCGCCCCAAGATCTTTTCATTTCTTGAGAAACAGGTTCATCCCAGTTAATATTTTGAAGCCAGATCTTCTGAAGTAACATTTTCGGTTGAATTATTGCCGGACCTAGTAAACCCAAGGGATCGAAAATTTTAAATGAATTTGACATGATTGAACGTTTAGTGGTTTCAGATTTTTGTAAATTTTGTGAAATATTGATAGGAAAATATAAATTATCCGTAGATGGGTTCCAGCCTAATCCGAGAGTATGGGACGATTCGCTGAGTGTTAAATTTTCTTGATTAAGATCATAATTTCCAAGAATAGTTGGTGAGTTAGATTTGAATTTTCGCAAATTAAAGCATGATTTAATTAGAGCATTCGAAACTGAATTTTTAATGTGGAGTAAAGTATTTTCATCATCTGCACCGGTAAGCATATCATCTACATAAAAATCTTTTTGTATTATAGTTTTAATTAAATCTTCCTCACACTCTTCACCTACCTGCCAAAGACATCTGGTGCTCAAATAACTAGCACTTGCTGTTCCGTAAGTGACTGTATTTAATCGCAATGTTTTGATTGGCTGAGACTCGTCTTCCCTCCATAAAATCAGCTGCAGATCACAGTCGTCTTCATGGACCCGTACTTGACGAAACATCTTTTCGATGTCGCCAGTTAAAATGTATTTATGGTGTCTACCTCTGACCAATATGGAGAAAAGAGAGTCTTGGAAGTTTGGGCCTACCATTTGGATGTCGTTGACAGAGTAACCAGAAGAAGTGGGAGCAGAGCCGTCGAAAACTATTCGCAGTTTAGTGGACTCACTACTATCTTTAAAGACAGGATGATGTCCCAAAAAATAAGATGGATTAGGATTGACTATGGCGGATTCAGACAAATGACCCAATTGAGCGTACTCATCCATAAACTTTACATATTCGTATTTTAAAGTAGGATCTCTTTTAAAACGTTTCTCTAAACTCAATAATCGTTTTTTTGCTTGATAGTAAGAATTACCCAGACAGGTGGGTGAATCTAGTAACGGCAGTTTAACGCAAAACCTGCCTGAATCTAATCGTTTTGTATTTAACAAAAAGTGTTTCTCACAAGATTCTTCGCCTTTGCGATTAAAGTGGTCCTTTGTGGAACATCTTCAATCTCCCAGAATTTCGAGAGTGCTTTATTTATTTCCATATCATGTATTGTATATTTTGTTGTAGCATGGTTGCAATGAATATGGTTTTGAGTGTATTTGTGATTTGTGTTTATAGGCCCAGCAATTAACCAACCGAACTTAGAATATTGTAACTTAGGATTGTTAGGACCTAGGGTTCGTTGTTGACAACCTAGGACATCCCAAAAAATATCGGCTCCAATCGAAATATCAATCGGAGATGGCTGGTTGAAGGTGGGGTCTGCTAAGAGTATACCTTCAGGTATCTTTAATTGTTGAGTGTTTATTGGAGCTTTTGGAAGCTCACCAGTTAACTCTTCTAAAACTAGACAAGAAAGAGTGACATGGTATGATTGATCTATAGAACTTAGTTTGGTAATACAGCTTTCTTCAACTTTAGATGTTGAATAGTTGCCGATTCCAATAATGTTTAGCGTATTTATAGGATATGATTTTAGAGATAATTTTTGCATTAGTGATTTAGTAATAAATGAACTTTGGCTGCCACAATCTAGTAGGGCACGTACCTTGGCACTTTTGTTAGTGTTAGGATTGAGTACTTGAATCAATGCTGTTGATAGAAGCACCTGTTTAGTATTTTGTTTTGTAAAATTTGTGACTGTTGTTGATTGATCTATTGCATCATTAGATTTCAATGTAGATGGTTTGTGTAATAAAGTATTGTGTTTTTTCTTGCATTCGCGACAGGGTCCTAAACGACAATCAGACACTCGATGGCCCTGACGCAAACAATTACCACATAATTTATATTTAGTGACATCTGATAGTCTCTCGTTGATGCCCTTTGCCTTAAAGGTAGGACAGTCATAAATTCTGTGATTTTCGCTACAAATAAGACAGTTATAAAAATTCTCCCTTAGTTTCTCTTGGCTCGAGCTAGCAAACGACTTATAAAAGGGAGCTCGATCTTGTTTATTATAATTGTTGTGACTAGAGGCAGAAAAATAACGTGACGATGGTTGGGGATTTTTTAGAACGTTACTATCGTTTTTGTTTCGATTCAAGGCTTCCAAAACATCCGCCCGATCAATTAAAAATTTTTGAAATTGGTCCAAAGTAGGAAAGTCACTGAAGGTGTGGCGTAGTTCTTCCCACTTCACAAGAGTATGAGCGTCTAGCTTAGATGACAACATAAAAACTATCAACACATCCCATTTATCAGTGGGTTGGCCTAAAGTGGCCAGTGCGCGTAAGTTTTTAGTAACGTGGTCAACAAGAAACCTCAACGATTTTTCTGACGCGCGAGTGAGCTGATGTACGTCAAATAAAGAATTGAGGTGGTGATCAATCAACAATCTTTTGTTATCATACCGATCCCTAAGCAACTTCCATGCCTCATTGTAATTAGCAGATGAAACTTCAAGATTTGAAATAATGCGCGCAGCGTCGCCTTCCAGGTAAGAAATTAAATAATTAAATTTGTGGATAGGCGGGATACGCTCATTATTGTGAATAAGATTTACAAACGTGTCACGAAAATCAAGCCACTTAAATATTGAGCCATTAAAATTTGCAATTTGTAGCTCATGGAGCTTAAAGCTCGCATTTTGATGATGGAGATCACACTGAGTTTCGTGAAAGACAGATTCACGTCTTTGTTCAGTTTGGATAATCGTATGTTGTTCAATTAATGTCTTTGCAGTGGCAATACAAATAATCAAATCATGCTCAATAGTATCTCGCTCATCTATTTCAAATTGTATATTTTGAGAATTTAAGACCTCGATCTCACTCTGCAATTCATCGAATTTGGCGGACAAACACTCAAACTTTCCGATTTTAAGAGTTAGTTCAGCCATTTCAATATTTGATAGCTTCGACTGATTAGTAAATTTATCTAGGTACTTTTTGAATTTAGTTATTTGTCCCTTAATTGAAATACGTTTTATAGTAAGTTCCTTTAAGGAGATCTCAGATTTTTTCGTGGTCGTCATTATAACAACGAAGTGATAGTAAAAATATTAAATTAAATTGTAAGAAAAAAAAAATATTCGTATCGATGAACTATGTAATATTACTAGTATTAATATAGTAAGGATTTAAGTTCGCGTTATGAAATCAAAGAAAGAATGAAGTCATCAAACAAAAATAGTTATATGGTTTTAAATGCTCACGTTCCTCACTCAAGTAGCAACCTGCTAAGCGCGCTGTACTTGCTGCGCGTGGAAACTGGCATAGGCAGCACCATCAACAAGCTACGCCGTGTGGGAGCAGTAATGCAAACCTGGAATGTTCGGCGTTATGGGTTGAAAACAGCGAAATATAACAAGAGGGTCATTATAGCTCGAAGTTCCTTAAAAGGCGGTGCAAACAGGCCTTTACAGATATGGCAACGCACAAATGATACGTTTGGTATCGCAAATGTTCATGGGCAACTGCTTACCATCAGGCGGGGTGCACACTTATTATTGTTTGCCACCCAAGAGGTATATGAACAAATAACAACAGATAGATATTATACCCTTACTAAGCTTTAATAAAAAAAATGTTATTTATTAAAATCGATAAATTTATCGATAAAGCAAAACAACGGAGCTGCAACGCTATTATGAAAACTCATATGTCACCAAAACTATATATCTATAACTCCGCGCCGAATCCCTTGCGGGGTAGGTAGAGAGAAACCTAAATGGAAAGAAAAATAATTGTTTGAAATCTATTCGTCATTTATGTGGTAGCATCTACTATTTTAGTTGCTCTGAGGTACGAACATTCGACTAGTAAAACAAAAATGTAGGTAAGCGCGAAAGATGATGCAATTTCACATTTGAGCATGAATTACTTATGAATTTATGCCTATAATTAATTATGAATACGTATTAATAAATTACCTATGTGTTTGGTTTGTATTTTGATTGAAATACAAAAGAAATATTTCGTTCGAAAATTGTGGAATTTTTGATCGTACTTACATTACCATATACATGTAGAAGCGATTCTCTATAGATAGGTATTATGGTACTTTAGAATATGAAATGAATTAAAAGTAGTATACTAAGTAGATTAGGAATATTGTATGTGTGTAGGGAGAACAAAGGAATGGTACTTAGCTCATATTTTCGGCATACTGCGGCGCGGTGCGAGGCTTTAGCTGCATCACTGACCAATTCCAGCAGATGGTTATTGATGTTGGATCCAATCCCTCTTCTCCAAATGTTGCGATGTAAGTATATCTTGGGTTTCGACGAGTGTGACGTAGTGACTACGACGAAACGTTACACGGCGGATTTTTGATTCCTCTTTTTTAGTGTCCTGTCACGGTCGCCAATTATGTCTTTGATGACACTGGAGCTTCTATTCAATGAAACTCTTGAAGTTCAACTTAAAACTTCTTTAATAAAATATTTAAAATACATTATTTGTGCGCTGTCGTACAAACGGTTGCAAGGCGAGATGGCGAGAGGTAAATAAAAATGTATGATGGTAGATTCACAATAATATGCGCCTCAGCTATTGAATAGCAATACTTTCATGTTTGCATCTCCGTGCCTACATTATTGTCAGGCTTTAACAATCGGTCTAAATTGTAAGCATTGATTAATTTCTAAGAAGCTACATTAACAAGAAAATATATTTTACCTCTTGTAGCTACTCACCTTTTTCCGAATTGCCGACCTTCCTTAATTGACGTAATAGTCACCTCTAAGCCCGAGTTAATTAATGCTCATGGACAGCTTCCCGCTCCTTTTTCATACCATGATCTTATTTTTCTATAAAAGAAAGACCATTCTTCGGCGTGACTTTGGGGTCATAGATACTGAGCGTCTGAGGGAGGATGTTGGTCGTGTGGACTGGTCAGGGATATGGTCATCCAATGACATAGACGTGAAAGTTGAAAGTTTAACTCAAATACTCATAAACTTATATGATGCTCATGCACCCATCCGACCTGTGCGACTAAAACATCTTCCTGCGCCCTTACGCCTTCCATCAAGTGTGCAATGAAAAAGAGGGATAGAGTTAAGGCTAGGTACAGAAGAGATCCTACAGACGAGAACTTTGCGGCCTATAAAAAACTTCGTAACGTTTGCAACAGGATGTGTAGGGATGAGAAGCGCCGCTATATACATACATCACTTCAAAACAGATCGTCCTCTCAAACATGGAATTTTCTTAGGTCTCTTGGCGTGGGCAAATCCTCTGTGTCCGGTCCTTTTGATACGGATGCTATGAATCGTCACTTTTCAGAACCACCTATCATACTTGATAATACTTCCAAAAAATCTTCTCTTTTGAGACTATCCAATACGCAACGACCAAAATGTATCCCCTTTTCGTTCGGTGCGGTTTCGGAGGGCGACGTTAAGAAAAGTATTTTATCTATCTCAACCAAAGCTGTGGGCAGCGATAACATGAGCCTTAATATGATAACCCCAATCTTGGAAGACATATTGCCTATTATTACGCACATCATTAACTTTTCTTTGACAGCAAATGTCTTTCCGACAATGTGGAAAAAGGCTCATGTTATTCCTTTACCCAAAGTCCCTAATCCATCTTTACTTTCGCAGTATCGCCCTATATCTATTCTACCTGTCCTCTCTAAAGTACTAGAAGATGCTGTCCACAAGCAACTATACACCTATTTATCTACAAATAATCTTCTCAGTCCTTATCAATCTGGATTTCGTCCCTCACATAGTACCATCAGTGCACTACTTAATGTCACTGAAGACATTCGATACGCAATGGATAACCAAGAACTCACTGTAGTTGTACTACTGGACTTTAGTAGTGCCTTCAACTCTGTAGACTTTGATGTCTTACTTGGTACTCTAGGTACACTTAACGTCTCGCCTTCCGCAATCTCGTGGTTTAATTCATATCTTCGAGGTAGGCAACAGTGTGTTAAGATTGATGACAACTTTTCGGAGTGGATCGACTTAACCGCTGGTGTCCCTCAAGGAGTCGTGTTATCCCCACTTTTATTTTCGGTATTCATTAACCAAATTACTAAAGTAATTTCCTCTTCCTACCATCTATATGCAGACGATTTACAAATATATCGACATTTTGCACCATCTGCATCTGCATTTTCGGCTATCCAATCAATTAATTTAGATCTGGAGGCAATCGCGAACTGGTCTAACTCCTATGGGTTGCGAGTTAATCCAACTAAATCGCAATCTTTGATTATTGGTAATAGCAGATTCACTAGATCTATTACTTATCCAAATATTATATACAATGGTACCAGTATACCATACTCATAGAAATCAAAAAACTTGGGTCTGATTTTAGATAACAATTTAACCTGGTCTCCTCATATCAATGAGGTAAGTAAACGCGTGCACTATACATTTCACTCTCTCAGACGTCTTCAGAATTTTCTTCCTATTGCCACTAAAGTTATGCTTAGTCATACTCTGCTACTCCCTCTTCTCGACTACGCTGACATATGTTATGTCGATGCTAATGAGGAGATGTTGAATAAATTGGAACGTCTACAAAACCTTGCGATTAGGTTTATTTGCGGTTTAAAAAAATCTGACCACATCAGTAAATACCGGAAACAACTGAAATGGCTCCCAATTCGCTTTCGCCGTAATCACCATGTTCTTTTTTTTCTCTATAAGATCCTCAAAGATCCCTTTGCCCCCGCTTATCTGAGTTCCCGTTTCAAATTGCTTCCACCTAGATCCCGCCCTCTACGTCCTTGCGTTACCAAGACGCTAATCCTTCCAACTGCGCACTCCAGTTTCTTCTATAACTCGTACACTTACCGTGCTGCACAGTTGTGGAATCAACTACCCTCGTATATTCGTGAGAGTTCATCTGTCACCACTTTCAAAAAAAGACTGAAAGACCACTACCTATCTATTATCGCTTAGATATTTATATATGTAATTGTATATATGTATTTATTTTAGTAGTATTTATTTCGTAATTATAAAGTTATGTAAGTAATATTAATAAGTATTTATTTGTATCTTGTTAGTGTACCGTAGAGATATATCTGGTATATTGTACTTTAACTATCCGGTATTCTTTACAAAATATCCCACAGCACAGGTTGGCTGGAAGAGATCTCTTTATTATAGAGATAAGCTCGCCTTTGCATTACTATTTTCTTACTATGTTATTTTCTTACACTGTTATATGCAATAAATAATATATAAAAGATTACCTAGGACCAAGCTGTTATTATGAAATCGGTTTATATGTAGTGCCCAGGGTCTGATGGTGAAGTCGAAAGTTGATCGTAGGAACTCCTACACATGGCAATTCAAAAACGGCGTGAAGAAATTTTTACAGGGTTAACAATAGGCGAGTAATACCCCTGGTATTGCAAACATCCATAGGCTACCGTGAATGCTTACCATCAGGTATAATAGTTAATAAAAAGGATACTTAATTAATATTGTATATTATTTTCGCAAATAGTCTTCAGTAGCTTATTTCAAGAAATGTTTCAGAATGCATCACAACAAACTAACATACGCACTATTATATTTCCACTTTCAATCAAATTTTAACACAGGATTACGTTAAGGTTTCATGTGAAGAGGGACTCTAATTTTAAGTTCTCGTAAATTCTCGTCTCGAAGAACATTCTCGAGAACTTAATCGCAAAGTTCTTGCTACGAGAATATTCTCAGGAATTTCACATATCCTTGCAACTGAATTAGTGAGTATCTATTACTTTGTTTACGTTATATTATATGTTTATCGCATGCTCTTGCGGTGCCATGCCGCCTCTGTTGTTTCGAAAAGTTGTGCATAAGCGTTTCTTATTGCCACTGCCCGTCGATAGGAGTGATTACTATGTGTTGCTGGTAATCTTTCCAAGGCTATTACTTCAAAATCGACGCATCGTTGGGTAATATGGGGTAATCAGATGTTTTTCGAAGCCAATTGTGCAAAGAACAAGCAGCCAATGTAATTGTGTCAACTTTATCAGGTGTCATATTTATTGTGTTCAAAAAAACTCGAAATCTTATCACTAAAATTCCAAACGCATTTTCAACTACTCGTATTCGTCTGGCTCTAGATAAACTGTAATTAAATATTTTTTCCTGATAAGTTGGCGTTGTTCCATAAGGTTTCATAATATAGGTTTTTGGAGGAGAAGCAATGTCTCCCACAATAACTGATTGCTCCGGTATATTAATAGTATTTTTTCCAAGGGTCGTCCCAAGTTCAACCGTACAAAAACTCCTCCATCAGAAGCTCTACCATTAGTTCCAATATCTACGTACGAAAAACAATAATCATCATCAACTAATGCCAAGAGTATAATGCTGTGAGAACCCTTGTAAATGTAGTACTCAGAAGAGTCATCAAGAGCAAAAATATTTATATGTTTGCCGTCCATCGCTCCAACACATCCTGGAAAACCCCATTTAGTTCGAAATCCATGTTCAATTCGCTTTCATTCTTCACAGCAAGATATCTGTAATAAAATAAGAACATAATTTAAAACACTTCACATAACTTTGTATAAGTATGTAAAATATAAATCATTATTTCCAACATTATTAAACAATATTATTTCAATACAAAACTTCACAAGTAACTTTTTTTACAGGAGTCAGATACATCATCAGAGCATTCTCAATCAGCTAACTCAAATATAACGTCGCTACCGCCGGCGCTGACGTCAACGTCGAACACTCAAACTGAGAAAGATCAATCACGCTCATATAGCGAATACTCAGTACGGTGAAAAAAAGCGAGAAAACCAAATGAATCAGTTGAAATTGCTGAAGTTCTAAATATATTAGAAAATATATCTTCCACGATAAATATCAGGAAAGAAGAAGACGAATTCCATTTTTTTGGGCTAAACGTAATATCTCAACTGCGACAACTTCCATTATACAAAGCATGCCTAATGCTTTGTACAGAATCGAATACAAGAATTTTTGACTTCGACTAGACGTCAAAACATATACACAAATTTATCTGGGTATTCCACACTTCCCGCTTCAAACACACAAACTAACACCCTTCCAGCTCCATACATTCAACTTATCACTTCTACCACAATTCCTGTTTCAAACACACAAACTAACACCCTTCCAGCTTCATATATTCAACGTATCACTTCTTCCACAATTCCTGTTTCAAACACACAAAACAACGCACATACGTATAATGTCCAAACACAACAAAATCATGTTCAAATTGACTTGTTTGTTACTGTGCACATGTATTTGCATATTGATGCGAATTTCGGTACTACCGGCATCATCTCTTAACCCGTGGATACATTATTCGATCGCTTTCAGCCTTGCGAAGTGCCGCCCTCTAGTTGAGTATAGCTGAGATCATTTTCATAATTTTTTCTTGTTGTTGCAGCGGTTCTGGAGTTCTGCGTTCTCAATGTTTGTTTGCTTTCTTTGTTTTCCACAAATATCTTTTATTATGGAGGATTGTGGGACGGAATTTTGAGAGGGGTCTTGTCCGGCACACGGGCGCCATCTACCATTGATTCATCATGGTGACAAGCATGTAGCTGTCAACAAATAACATTTTGTTTGACAGATGGAGTTCCGGCTGGAGGAGAGGCTACGTTTTTTCTGTCCTTTTGGCGGAAAGATTGGATATGGGAAACATGTGAAGTTCTCTTTGAAATTGGCTGGATTTCTTTTAGACTCAGCCATTCAATATGGCTTCTAAACTAATAAGTTAACACAAGTGTTCGCGTCAACTATGAAATTGTACATAGAAACCATCGCGTGTAGTATAATGCGTAGTTATAGGATTTTATGTACTTGATAAATAGGTGATAGTTATTAAAAATTTGTAGTGAATAGTAACTTTGTATAGTACATAAGCCTTTTGGCATTAGTTGTAGGTACAAGCTGTTTGCGGCCAAATATGTACATATTGGTGGCCGCAACAGCTATAGTTTGTAAGAAATAGTAATTCAGTACCTACCTTTATTAAGAATAAAATAAAACGTTTTTCACGTGTGTTCTTTATTGGCCCTTAGATTGTAAGTATATACATTTTTAGAAATTTTTATGATTTGTATGGAAAAAGGTCAATTATATGAAAATATATTACAACTTTTTGATGATTTTGATCAAAAATAAAGCGGTCACTAAAAGGTAATGCTTCAAGGGCTGGCCAAATTTACTAGCTCTTTCTCGCTCACACCGTACATAGAGCGCCTCGTACCAAAATAAACTGGAAAACATACGCTGAAAAACTCAAAAACTTTTCTCTCGGGGGCAAACTAACAACCGCTGAAGAAGTCGAAGCCGCTGTTGTACATCTCACAACGGCTATACAGACAGCCAAAGAGGCGGCGCCATCTCCAGCTCCCCCCTCTCAAACAAACTTTAGGCGCGAACTCCCGAGAGACATCCAAAAAATTGTTAAAAATAAACGTGAACTGAGAAAACTGTGGTCACGAACAAGGTGCCCTCGTATTAAGCAAGAATTAAACCGCGTTACTGAACAGCTGTCGATACGAGTGAAAACATGGCGCGGCGCGACCTGGGAGACTTTGATAGACACCGTCTCCGAGGACAGAGCGAACCTTTATCAGCTAAATCGACAGCTGACCAAAGCCCGACCCGCCATAAGCCCGCTATACGACGCAAATGGCGATAGAAAATATACAGCCAGTGACAGGGCCGAGGTGTTGGCCGAACATCTGACCAGCACATTTCAACCGAACCCGGAGCCACCCAGCTTACCTGACAACGTCCGTGAACACCACAGGCACGTGGTGCACCGTGTCAAAGAATTTCTCGAGACTCCGGCGCCACCACTGGAAGGAAACATGTTTGTCTCACCGGCCGACGTCAGACGAGTACTGCGCAGATTCCCGAGACGGAAGGCGCCGGGTCCCGATGGAATAACTATACCAATGTTGCAGCGACTTCCCCGTAAAGGAATAGTAGCACTCGCAAGAATCACCAACGGTATACTGCGAACTGCACACTTCCCCCGCTGTTGGACTCCCGGACGCGTTATTGTTCTTCCTAAGCCCGGGAAGGATCGCCGCTACGCATCAAGCTATAGACCCATAACATTACTCGCACATAGTTCTAAAGTGTTCGAGCGTCTTGTGCTATACCGCCTACGACAATTCATCGTACCAAGGGAGGAACAATTTGGTTTTAGAGCGGGGCACTCGACGACGCTCCAATTAGCGCGCGTGCTCCATTATCTTGTCGACCAGAGAAACCACGGCCGTACCTCGGTCGGAGTATTCCTCGATATAGAGAAAGCCTTCGACCGGGTATGGCACGAAGGGCTAATCTTCAAACTGCTACAACACACAAGCACGCCGCATCAACTTGTGCGAGTGATAGCCTCATTCTTGAACGGACGGTCCTTCACGGTCAGCGTGGAGGGACAAGAATCACAAGCACGACCCATCTTGGCAGGAGTACCACAGGGAAGTTGTCTGTCTCCGGTTTTGTACGCGGTGTACACAAACGATATTCCTCTGCTGCCCGAGGCGCAAAGGCGCGAGGGGGAAAGAGGAGTAATGCTTGCACTGTTCGCGGACGATAGCGCTTACTTTACGGCATCCAGAAAACCACTGATCGCGGCAAATAGATTGCAAAGGCTGTTGGACGTACTTCCGGAATGGTTTGACCTGTGGCGCATGGCTGTCAACGTGGGAAAGACAGTCGCGCTACAGGTCGGCACGAAGCGCGTCCCGCCTCCGTTAACACTGCGGGACCAACCTATAAACTGGGAAAGCAAAGTGCGATACTTAGGTGTCTATATCGATTGTTCTCTGAGTATGGTGGCGCAGGTCAACCACGCCACCACCCAGGCAAAGGCCGCATACGGGGCACAGAGACCGGTCCTCAGCTCTCGACTGCCACTACGGACGAAACTATCCATATATAAAACATACGTACGTAGTAGGCTTACATACGCCGCTCCCGCGTGGTACGCACTTTGTTCATGAAACCAGAGGGCAAGGTTGCAAACAAAACAGAACGTCGCGCTGAGAATCTGCACCAACGCTGGTAGATACGTTAAAAATGAAGTAATCGCCCGGGACGTAAAAATTTGGACTGTCCATCAATTCATAGTGGATATGACGCGAGCAATGTTCGATCGCGCCGACCACTCTAAATTCGACCATATAAAAGGCATAGCCCCACTACACTCTAGGCCACCTGATAACGAGCGTCGCGACGGACCTAGAGACCTATTCATAGACTAAATTGTTATGTAACTATCTATAAACTAAAAAGTAAACCAAACAAAATTTAATTTTAAAATTTAATTAATAAATTTGAAAAAATTACTTAAGTCTAACTTATAAACAAAAACAACTTACAAAAAAATTAATTAAATTTATTTTTACAAATCCATGATTATGCTTCTTACGTTACAAATCCATGATTTATACTACCTTGTGTTATCACTACTTATGCATTCGCAAATGCAGTTATACCATGTACTAATAAATAAAAATTCTTTTACAGTTAAAGTAAATAGATGAATATACCTTATAGGTATACCTATCTACCAAACCAACTTCGGCTTGTTGTTTACACTGGCGTCGGCGAGTAATACATGGGTGGAGCTCCTGTATGTATCTGGGGGTTTCTAGTCATGTATATCTCTAGCGGCGTCAGGGTTATTGTTAAGAGGGGCCAGGAATGAGGCCGTGATGAAAATAACATCACGACCACATTCCTGACTTCCTATTGTTCTGCGTTGTACGGCGTGGTTTACTCCATCCCAGTCAACCCTACCCATCCCTTCCCCTGTTGTACAATTGGCAACATATGTTGCATACATTGTCAAATATTGTTGTCGGCCCTTAGAAGGCAATATCGCTGCATAGTCAGTCAGTCCAAATAAAATAAAATATTCTATACTTTCCCACAGCCGCGTAAGCGGACTAAAACTACTCAAGGGTGGTTCACCCTTGAAGACCGGCTCGAGCAAAGAGCTAGTAGCTCGAGGCTCGCACGCGCCTTTCAAGGTGCATGATACCTACTGACTGACTGCTTTCTCGCTCCCACGCTATTACCGCTCGCGCCCGGCAGGTATAAATGGGGACCTTGGCGAGTCGATCGGAACTTGCGTCAACCCGTTCCCGGGGTGATCGCTTCAGGTAAAGCCTTTGACGCCTTCCCGGCTAAAGGCAATTCCCGGGGGTGTTTTGACTAAAACCTTAAAAACGAACTGGTGATGTCAGATTCCTACTGACCAGTAGGAATCTGACATCACCAGTTCGTTCGCACGAAAGGGTATCTTATGCAAGATCTCACCTCCTCCCTCCCATTTCCCGGAGGGTGCCCCTCACGGAAGAATGACTAATGCACACCCGCGTGTTTGGGTTAGTCCTTCTTTTGCGGGTCTATATATTTATTGGGCTAAAAAAAAGTCGATCGGAACAGTTGCAGTTTGCCGCCTTTCGAGGAACATCTGATCCAGCTAAGCATTACCTTCGGCCTCATACTAGAAGCAACGTCGTTTCATTTCTCCAGCCAACGCCTACGTCCTATAAGAGGGGTGGGAAGAACTAACCCGCCAATACCCACCTACGTATATTATTTTTATATTCTCGTCTACGGGTCCTTCAGAAGCCGGATACTGTGGTTAGTTCTTGAGAAGATTCGGATCGATGGAGTAATTGTAAAATGCCTGTCATTAGAAGTATGGAGTCGAAGAGGAGAATGATGTCCGCTCAAGTCGACGGATCCGACGCAACTAACACGCCCGCCGCCGCCGCACCATCCGTGCTACGGCACGGCCCGGGAAGTCCACAGCCGAAACATCGACGACGAATACTACGGCCACTACTACAACCGGCAAGACGACAACAACCGGCGAGACTGCAGCCACGCAACACAATCGAGCCAGCCTACACTACTTTTGTGTGTACACACCTCTCGTCGCCCGTCCAGGCGCTGGCCAAGGCACGAGAGTTACTTCTGCAGAAAGAGGTCGAGCTGGCAGCTGCACGTATCGCCGTGTTGGAAGCGGATTTCGAAGATGACATCGAGCCAGAGGAAAATGTCACTCTAAGAAAGGAGCGCACAACCGACTGGGTCAACAGAAGCACGCTAGCACTCACGATAGAGCCCTACGTACCGAAGCGCGACGTCCCAGGCCCGGGCCCCCGCAGGACCGATGAAAAGAATGAAATAACAGCGCCGCTGACGCAGCCGTGCAGCGATGTTAGGTCCTTGAAGAAAGCCTTGTAAAATTCACTATCGTTTTACGAGTGGTATTTAAACTGCAGGATTGGGTCTGGGTACTCTTCCCAAGTAATTCAGAGTTCCTGAAGTTGGAACATCTAGAATTAAGATTTTGAAGTGATTCTAAACCAGAGACATGTTACTAAAGGACCAGCCTCGTAGGATCATTCCCGTCTGTCATGGTACAAGATATTGTGATCCATTGCGCGCATAAATACTTCGTGCGTAATCGATTCTCTAACAGTCTTGTAATCGTTATCGCTCAGGTAACTTCATAAAGTGTTACACTAAAAATGCCAAACTGTGCAGTTATGTCGTGCAAAAAAAAAGCCGAACACTTCTAGTTTGCAAAAATATTGAGTCACCTTTCACATGCAAGTATTAATTTATTTGCTTTCATATAAAAGAAATTAAAATGGTGCGATAACGATTAATACATGAGAAATCGATTCAGTAATCGAGTACTGATGCAATCGAATCATATTCCGCGACTTTGGTCGCATATCTTCTGCCCAAATTAGCATAAATTATACAAACTGCAAAACAAAACGGTCATCCTTGCTGTAAAATAGAGTTCATTTTGCTAAAGACAAAAAAGTATATAAGACGTTTCGTAATTTTGAATCTACCAGCTTCAATTTACGAAGAAGTTCAGCTATTCCACAACAGATGGCAGGCAGCGGTAAGAAAATAACTTTGAACTGTAGACACCTCGAAATAAGGTTGACATTTCCTTAAAACATTATTTTCGTTTCTATGTAGTAGTTACCTCGTCCCCCGTCAAAAATGGCAGAATTATTTACTAACAGAATCACGCGTATGGCGAGTCCTTTTGTTGAATTGTCTATGGCGACTTTGGTCGCATATCTCCTATCCCAAATTGGCGTAAATTATACAAACTGCAAAACAAACAGTCCTTCATGCTGTATAATAGCGTTCATTTAGCTAGACAAAAAAAAGTATATAAGACGTTTCGTAATTTTGAATCTACCAGCTTCGATTTACGAAGAAGTTCAGCTATTCCACAACAGATGGCAGGCAGCGGTAAGAAAATAACTTAAGACTGTAGATGCCTCGAAATAAGGTTGACATTTCCTTAAAACATTATTTTCGTTTCTATGTAGTAGTTAACCTCTTCTCCCGTCAAAAATGGCAGAATTATTTACTAACAGAATCACGCGTATGGCGAGTCCTTTTGTTGAATTGTCTAAGTTCTAAACTAAAGACCTGGCTGTATGGGTTACATCCCCTTGCCGTTCCTCTCGAGGATAAAAATAACCAAAAAAAACATTGTCACTACTGTCAGTGTCATCAGTATAAATGGTTCTTTTTATCCCCGAGGGGAAAGGCAAAGGGATCTAGCCCATACAGCCAAGTCATCAGTTTAGAACCATTTGAAAATCTTAATTCTATGTTCCACCTTCAGGAACTGTGCTCAAAAAATACTTGGGAAGGGTACCCAGACCCAATTAAGTTTAAATACTACCCGTAAAACGATAGTGATGTTTACAATGTTTTCTTAATGAACTTATTCACGTCTTCCAAAAAGTGCATAAACGTGTTATATTTAAGTTTTTTCATTGTTGTATAATTGCACTAGCACTTATGTTACAAAACACTATCGAAATAGTCACATAAAACTAATTTTACACTGAATTGTAAAAATTTCAAATATAAGAACAATGTCACTCGTCAAAAGCGCGGGAAGAAGTCCTCATCGGTATAAAATTAGTTTAGTGTGACAATTTCGATAGTATTTTGTAACATAAATACTAGTGAACTTATACAGTAATGAGAAAACTCAAATATAATACGTTTATGCACTTTTTGGAAGACGTGAATAAGTTCATCATGAAAACCTTGTACCAATCACTATCGTCTTACGGGTGGTATTTAAATTGGGTTGATTGGGTCTAGGTACCCTTCCTGAAGCTAGAACATAGAATTAAGATTTTCAAATGGTTCTACACTAGTCATGGGATACTCATCCCAACTTACCTGTCCGGTAGTTGTGGAACAGTATACGGGTGTGCGACCCCGGCTTCCCTAGCTATTACTGTCCTATCCCTTGCCCTCCTGGGCGGTAATAGCCTACATTTCCTATTTCCCACTCTAACTTACCAATCTTCCTTTTCACACCACCTATCCTTCCCATTCCCTATTCCTACCCTCTCCGCCAATCCAACGTCTGCCGCGCGGATGGATGCATGGCTAGGGGCAAGCCTAGTCGTTAGCGTGCCACACTGCCCTGGGACCGGGCGACCCAGAATTAGGCCAGCCTTACCCTGGCATGCGGGGCTTTGCTGGGGTGGACACACCTTTCCCTTGCTATTCGTAGGAACGCAATTGATAATCGTAAAAGTATTTTAATTAACCAAAATGGCGGCGATGTGATTCGCCACCCATCACGTCTCGTTTCTCGCGGGGGCGAAAAGCGGCCCATAGAGAGCCGCTTCGCTACGTTGAATGTAAGAGGAGGAATGGATGGTAAGGTAGATGAAGTATGTCAGATGATGGATGAACGATGCATATTATTATATATTATTATTATATGCATATTATTACATATTCTATGCGTGAACGAAACTAAGAGGAAAGGATGTGACACCACGGTTCATGGTCCCTACACGGCATACTGGTCGGGAGTCCCCCAAACCAGCCGAGGCTCTCAGGGAGTTGGTGTGATTCTTTCCTCTCGAATAGTTGAATGTGTGATGGAGCATGAATGTGTAAGCCCAAGACTCCTCTGGATTAGGTTAAAAGTCGGACTCACTCGCTTGTTTATCCTTGGAGTCTATGCACCGATGGATCTGCGCGGAGGTGGGTCATTAAAAGCCCAACAAGAGAGAGAGGAATTTTGGGATAGCGTGACCTTTCGTCAAGATATCTGCTATATTTGAATGTGTCGGACAATAAAAAATCTCAATCAATTTTTATTCTATTTTTTCTTTAATAAAATGATATTTCACGTCTATATGCTTGCTTCGTCTATTCAGAATACCGTTCTTAATTAGAACTATTGCAGATTGATTGTCAACAAACAGTTCAGTTTTCGGTATATTTCCTGTCATCTCTTTAATCAAGCTTTGAACAAACAGTAAGTCCTTGATGCATTCGGCAGCTGAAATATACTCTGCCTCCGTACTCGACAGCGCAGTGACCGATTGCTTACGTGAGCACCAGTGTATCGGTCCACCACCATAAATGATAACAAAGCCAGTTGTACTTTTTCTCGTATCAGTATCTCCTGCGAAGTCTGCATCACAGTATGCTCGCAGTGTTCGGTCGTTTCCAGAGACGTATCTAATACCACTAGAAATTGAACCTTTGATATATCTGAAAATATTCTTAATATTCGCAAAATCATTTAAGTTCGGACACTCTTGGTGTCTGCTACAGTAGCCCACATGAAAAGAAATATCTAGCCTAGTTTTGTTTACTAAATATAACAAGGAGCCAATAAATTGTCTATATTTATGCACATCATCAATATTTCCCTTCCTCTCTTGATGTGCATCCAGCAAGATATCTGGAGAACAAATTTCTTTTAAGTTGTTATAATTATATTTGTCTAATAAATTTTCTATGTAAGATTTTTGAAATATTTTTAAACTACTATTTTAAATGGATATATCAAGCCCAATAAATTTTTCAACTTTGTCAAATGTCCTCATTTCAAACACTTTTTCTAATAATTTTATAATTTTATCTAATTCCGAACAATCTTTTCCAATTAAAATTCCGTCATCAACATAAATCGCCAAAAATATTTCTTTTTCGCTACACAAAAATAGACATGGATCTAAGTTTAGTTGTATAAATCCTAATTTCTTTAAATAAATCGTTAACCGTTTATTCCACATCAGTGGAGCTTGCTTTAATCCATATAAACTTTTCTTTAATTTACATATTTTATTTTCTTTATCTTCAATCGTATATCCAAGTGGTATTTCCATAAATATTTCTTCTGCTAATTCACCATACAAAAATGCAGTTTTCACATCAAATTGCTTGATTTTAAAATTTCTTTGAGCCGCAATAGCTAATAATAGTCTCACGCTTGTTGCGTTCACCACAGGACTGTACGTTTCCTTGTAATCTATGTTGTATTTTTGTAAAAAGCCTCTGGCCACTAATCTAGCCTTGTATCTTCCACCTGGTTTTAATGTAAAAATCCATTTACTAGTAATAATTTTTCTGTTTCCCGCTTCTTTTTTATCTACAATTTCCCAGGATTTATTTTTCTCTAAAGAGTCTTTCTCCTCTTTAATAGCTTTTCCCATAATTCTTTTTCATTACTGTTCAATACCTCACTATAAGTTAAAAATGTACTTTCTAAGTCATAATCTTTAAATTTTTCTGGCAGTCTTTTATCTCTTTTCGGCAAAGTACGTTTACAAATTCCTTCATTAGCCATATCAACAGCATCTTCAAATTCCTCGTCTCTTATTGCTACTCTATCGTTTAAATCTTCAACCACTCTGTTCCTCAAGTCGTTTCTTTCTAAACTATAGTCGATTACTCTTGAAACCTCTCTTTCATTATTATTCTAAAATATTATTGTCTTCTATACTGTCTTCAAAAATCTCTTCATCAAAATTGTCAAGTGATTCTCCTCTATTCTTATCTTCTAAAATCTCATTTTCAATCATACCATCTCTTTCTTCTTCTTCAAAATTAGAAACTCGCTTCCTATTTGTTTCAACACACGTCTTTTCCAAATTTTCTCCATTTGAGCTTCCCCTCTCAAAGTTGCAATTATCTTCAGGTAAAATCACACATCTTCTTTCTATGTTGTTTTCATTTGTTTCTCCTAAATCTTCATCTCTAAATAATTTATATATATCGGTATTCTTGTTACTATCCGATAAAAATTGTGAAACTTTCTTAACATTGTTATCGAACTTCACATCTCTTGAATAATGAACTCTTAATTCCACCGGATCCCATATTTTATACCCATTGTTCGTATAGCCTATTAGTAACCCTTTATTACATCTAGAATCTAGTTTTCCAGTTTTAAAATTATTTTTATAATATGCTATTGAGTCAAATATATTTAAATGTTTCACATTTGGAATTCTCCCGAACCATAGTTCAGCTGGTGTTTTATCATGAATTCTGTTTGAGCACCTATTAGTCAAATAAGCTGCAGTTAGCACAGCTTCACCCCATAGAGTGTTAGGTAACTTCATATCGAAGAGCAGGGCTCTAGTTCTCTCCATGATCGTTCTATTTAGTCGTTCGGCTTTTCCATTATGTTGCGGTGTATAGTAGGAGGAATAGTATAATCAATATTGATACCTTTATTCGCACAAAATGTTTTAAATTTATTGCTTATATATTCACCTCCATTGTCGCAACGAAAGGTTTTAAGTTTACAATTAAAATGATTTTCGGATAAATTAATATAGTTTGTTATTTTATCAAATGCTTCATGTTTATTTTTTAAAAGATATTTTTTTATAAAATGTGTGTAATCATCTAAAAACGTTATAAAATATTTGTACCCGTTCCATGTATCTACATCAATAGGTCCACAAATATCGCTGTGAACAATTTCTAGTGGTTTCGAAGCTCTGTACCTTTCTTCCTTGAAAGGTTTTCTGCACAGTTTCGCTTGTGTGCAGACTTCGCAGGTAACTGGATCTTTACTTAAATAGTTTTCGATTCCGCGGACCAAATTTTTCGTTTTTGAAACAGGTGTATGAGCAAGAGCGCGATGCCAAAAATTGTTTGTAATAAGATTGACTGACCTTGTTATATGCGTGCTTTTACTTATTTCCAAACTCACGTTAAACAATCCGTCGCCGCGCCGTTCTTCTGAGAAAAGTATGCATCCGTTTACATCAACGACATTACATTTGTTTCTGAAAAATATAGTTTTAAAATTATTTTCTACAATTTTTGGAACTGACAATAAGTTTTTCTTTAGTTTGGGAACAAGAAGTACGTTATTGAAAGTGATTTCTTTAGTTATTATTTTGCCACAATTCTCAATAGTGTGCATATTACCATCAGCTGTCATTATTTTATAGTCACACTTATTCATTTCTTGTAAATATTCAACACAGTTGATGGTGTGACAAGTTGCTCCGGAATCAAGAACAAATTCGACTGTTTCTTTTATAATGTTTATATTACTTACATTTTCCGGTTTATTTAAACAAAACTTCGTGAAGTGTGTATTTACTTTACAGTTCGTGCAGTTTGTACCATTAAATTGACATTGCTCGTGTCTGTGTCCAAATTTCAAACATTTAAAGCATTGTGTCGGTTTGTCTAATATTGATCTTTTTGAGGTGCCCGGCTCTTTGTTTTGGCAAAATCTTGCTATATGGCCTTTGGTTCCACATATAGAACAGGTTTTCATGAAAAATGTATTAAAATTATTATTTTCAACTTTAATTGTGTTCTCATTTTTCAATCCTGTATTATTAGTTTTGTTTTCTCTTATAATTCTCAAAATTAGGTTAGTAAGCGTTCTTTCATCTCTGCTCGTAGATTCCCATGCAGTCTTAAAGTTGTTAAATTTATCTGGTAAGCTTACTAAAACCTTTGAAATAATTTGTATGTCTTCCATTTTAAATCCTAATGCCCTTATTCTGGTTACAAGATTTTCCAATTCATTTATATCTGTTAGTATGTCATTTTTTTTTAATTTAAAATTATAGAATTCCTCAAGTAATTGACATTTCTGAGTTTCTTCAGCTCCTAGGAAAATTGCATCAAATTTTTCCAGCATTTCTCTTACTGTCTCACAATTAATTATATAATTTTCATATTTCTTATTAACTGAACAAAGAATCATGTATTTGCCCTTTTCGTTTTTCCTATTGAAATCTTTATCAAGTTTTTCTGTATTTATAGTGCATTGTAAATCTTTTGCAAGTAGCAACATTATTATTTTCTTTTTCCAATTGGGTTATTCTTGCTGATTCTTGTTCACAATTTAGTTTTGGTGATTCGTCAGACATTTAAAAAAAAAATTTCTTCTACTAGATTCTCAGTACGGGTATAATATACGGTTATTTAGGTATTACCTTTTCATGACTTGATGATGACCCCTTTTCTCTTCAATAACACTTATTGCATGTGTACGGTAAAACATAAAATCACTTTCGTATTTCAACCATCAAACAGATACGTGTAGGTAGCCCATAACCTTTTGTATTTATTTTTAATTTTACGTAAAAACACATAAAAACCATTAATAATTATTTATTATAAAATCTTCCAAAAAACACTCAATCATATTCATTTCATATATAAACAAAACAGCATCGTTTTTCCTGTCACTCACATATCGAACTTATTTTAAAACGACATGACCAAAGACAACTTAAATAAAATTTCCACCTTCAACAGGGGTAGACCTAGGCGGACGTTTCGAGATCAAATCAGGGACGTTCTGAAAAAAGGCCAGGTCAAGAGTACCCTAAACCGAAGAGCATGTATGAAGAGAATAATGAGAGTGGACGAAACGAAACAAGTATGTAAGGATCGTAGCAAGTGAAAAGAAGTGGTCTCTGTCTACCCCTACGGGATAGAGGCGTGATTATATGTATGTATGTATGTAAACTGAAGACTTGGCTGTATGGGCTAGATCCCTTTGCCTTTCCCCTCGGGGATAAAAAGAACCAAAAAAAAAACAAAAAATATTGTCAGTCAGTGTCAGTTTTCACATACACGTGTTGCAAATAGAATAATTTAGAAGACAAATAGAGAAAAATACCTAATGAAATTGTGAAAAGGCGATTGTAATTTATTTGTGTACGGGTTTCTCTTTTTCACGCTACTTCAATATGGGCAAAGTAAAGCGATTAAAACCATCCCAAGTTGGAAAAAACATAGCACTTGGCGATGAATTAGAAGGTGAAAAATCTGTTAAAAATAAAAACAGAATGAAACAGCGAAATCGACATAACGACGACGATGAGGTATTTTTCCCTTAAAAACAATAATGTTCCATGAAGGAACAATATTGATTTTTATATTCTATATACAAATAACCTAACAATATTTTTATATTTACTTTTTATACCATATTTACCAACTTTGCAGTTCATAAATGCTGATCTCTCGAAGAAAATTTTAAAAGTTGCTCGCAGACAACAAGCTGAGCTAGGTGATGATGAAGTAGGGCCATCGCCTGCTAAACATTTACAACTTACATCGACACTAAACGGTAATTATTTGCAACACTGAATCTTTTAAGAACAAGCCATAGACTAGACTGATTTTTGAATCAGTTAATTATTATTTTGGGGTGTGCCCAAATAATAAGTTGTTTGACTGACTAACCCTGCCCGCAATCCCGTATATGCCACTACTAGATTTTGTCGCCTATTCAGTGCAAAGTTTACAATGTTCTCAAAGCCTGCCTAAACCTATTCCCATGATATATGAATCTATGGTCTATCCCTATGGTGCATCAAAAAGCATGTATTAATCTTTCTTTCTTTTTTATACTATGTCGGGAGGCATACAAGCATACAGCCCACCTGATGTAAAACAGGTACTGTAGCCTATTAACACTTGTAATATGTTAAGTATCAATCGTGCGATGCCTTCTGTGCTGCTTACACAGCAACTCTTTGGAAGCTTACTGGTGACCTCACTCACATGCAGGAACACAACAACCCTCTAGTCTAGAGAGTTATTAATTGCCTGTGGTTTTCTGTGATGTGAAGGTACTTCCCCAGATGGGCTGCTTTGAGGCGCCTTACCTGTCTTAAAACATCCAGACCAAGACAAACAGACATGTTCATGCGCACAAATGTTTGCCTTGGTGTCAAAGTCGCATTATTTACGACTGAGCCACCAAGCTCGTCAAAATCTTCTCATAGGGACCATCTCTGTGTCGGAGCCATACCTGTCAAATGCCTGAAATACCCATGTGTTAAGATAGATAATCAATATATCCAAATATTAATATATTAAACTACCTATGTACATCAAACTGCATCCAACATAGCATAATCATGTGTTTGCTCAAATGCCACTCTTCACATGTTTAAAAATAGTTGATAATATGACAAATATATGAAATTTAATTTGTAGATAATTGTCATTGTGCAATAAAACTTGAATTACATATTTCTCCCAGAAAATGAGATAATTTCAAAAAATATATTTCCTTTACCTTCTTCTTGTCTTGGAAGGCACATAAATTTATAAGAGCCTGTTTACTATATATATATTATTCATTCTGGGTCCCTTACAGGTTAGGCAGAGAGAATCAAACACTATAAGATGCACTCCTTACACACCTCACTTGTTTCTTTAACATTCACAGCTCTTTACATGCATGCTCCCCGGTTCCTAGGGCTCCTGACATCACTTTCTGATAAAATGCAACCAATTTGATCATGCACATGGCGGAAGCACACAAAGCAGGTTGGATCAAGTTGCGTGTAAATTTGACTTTCGCAAAATAACGCCTGAATCTATTAACAATTTGATCATGGTAATTATCTTGGTTCACGGCTCCTACACTCTTCCACTTTGCATTGTATATCTGTTTTGTCATTCATTCATCCTGGTTTCTCTCTACATATCCAAACTAACGGAGAATACCTTTTCTTATCACAACATCGACACTCTCTTTCAAACCAATTCTCTTATGTGATCATTATGAATACAGCAATACGCAGAAAGTATTATGCCACAATTATTGCGCAATGCTTGCATCTCAACCACATTTATTCTACTTCCATGCTCTCTGCCATACCCAGCTTTCACTTCCATCATCATTCATTGTTGACCTGTTTACTACCAGTCTTTGTAATGCCAATAATAAGGATATGACAAATTTACCCATCAATTCCATAGTTGTACGCTTATGTTACTGGAGTATAATCATTTTGACAGGGTAAAAAATATAAGTGATATCATGTAATTATGTACATAAAAAAAATCCAACATGTTTAGACAAGGATATCTCTATTGTGACATAAAGGGACATTATACTGCCAAATATTGTGATTTCATAAATCCAAAAGGTATAGAGAGTTGTGTCAAAAGCTGTCTTAGATTTAATGGACATTATAATGTTGTACTATTATGCTATTCCTTTCTACGCATTGTACCAGATTCACACTTGAACAGTTATGTGAATGACCATAAATATAAATAAATAAATGACCTAACACTAAATCTTACGTATTGTACCCAATATGCAAATAACCTCTATTTTTCATTTGACACATTTTTAACCGACTTCGAAAAAGGAGGAAGTTCTCAATTCAGCTGTTTTTTTTGTTATTCCTAACCCCTAATAGAGTTATACATTTAATTATTTAAACATAAAACCTACCAATTACAAAGAAAAAAAATTATCGTTTTATTTTACCATTAAACATTTCAAAAGTAATAATTTTTGTAAATAGTATTATTTAAACATAAAACCTACCAATTACAAAGAAAAAAATTATCGTTTTATTTTACCATTAAACATTTCAAAAGTAATAATTTTTGTAAATAGTATAGAACTTATTTTTTTTACTTTTCAACATTTTTCTGTGCCAATATTGAATCCTATGTCAACATTGGTTGGTTAGTTTTCTTTGTTGCCTTCACAAAAAATAAAATTATAGTGGTGTCACACTTTCTTGCTTCTGTTTTAATTTTATGTATCAATTCACAAAATCTGGGATTTCTAGGAATGCGCTTGTTGATCCTGTAACTCCATCCCTCAACTGGATTATTTTTGCGGTGCCGATTTTTAGCAACGTTTATTAGTTTTAAGTGTCTTCTTTCCACCACTGCCTTTCAAATATTTACGAAATTTCATGGAGCATGCGAAATATCAGATATATTTTGCCAACATGATTTTATTAGATGAGTTGGTAATAAGGGAAGGTTTGCAGCTAGTCTGACCAACCTTCTTTCTTATCTTATTGCAGTACATTGCAGTTTTTTTACCTTCTTCCACACTGCTTTACTCAGATGATAAAAACAGCCAGAAAATATGGAGTCCAGGAATACAGTTTGCACTGCTTTGCTAGGCGCCTCCTCGTAGTCTGTTTTAAATGTTATCATAGAAAGACCCAACTTAGATTTTAAGAGTTCAAACATTCATACAATAGGTCTGGCATAAACATTCATACAATAGGTCTGGCAGTAATACAAAAATGACAGGAACTGTTACTGTGCTGGTGGAATTTATATCAATGTGTACACAGCTGTGCAAATTGTTTAGGTGCAGATTTAAGCATGCAATCACTAAGATAAATGTTTGAACAAAAAAATCTTATAAACTTTCTTAAAAGGTCAGAACAAAATATTATTATTATTTCGGTTTCCCCATCCGAACATAGCAAGAAATAATTTGTTAAAACGTCTGGAACCATAATATCTTCCAAACGGGAATAATTTAATTGGTTAAACTTAGCAAAACGTTTTCTAGCTCTATACATGTTTTTGCTTAACATTGGGAAGTCTTGAACGCCATGAAGATTGCCCAGTTGTTTTTCTATGATTTTTGGCACAGAAGAAAAATCATTAGACTTCTTGTTTACATAGATTCATTGCAATAGTAAGCTTACATTAATCTATATTCCTCTTACATAAATGTTGACTGATTCGTATCATAGTGCTCTTTGTGCGTATCTAATGTGATTGTCGCGTTGCCATGCTCTGTTCACACACCTACAATTGTTGGAATTTTTAATCAAAATATTGAAATTATAACGGTAACTGTCATGTATCAATAGTAGAATGTATCATTATCACATTGATTTTTTTGTAAAAATTAAATCATTACTCATATTACCATTTTTAGGGTTCCGTACCCAAAGGGTAAAACGGACTGAAAGACACATTGGGCGAACGTAATAATTCACCAGTCGCGAGTCGCTCAACATCTGAACGCACGTAGCTCTTTAAGTGTACTTATTGTGAAGAACTAATAAAATGGTAATCGAACTTCTATCTGGTGATTTCTATTCGCATAGACTTTACCCAACCAGTTCACACCGAACACAACCATCTGATTATATATAAACCTTACATAGGTGATAGCTGACGAGCTCGGTGGCGCAATGGTGGAACGCGCTGTTACGCTACTTTGACACCAATGCTCGTGGGTTCGATTCCCACACAGTACAAACATTTGTGTGCATGAACATGGCTATTCATCTTGGTCTGGGTATTTTCTATGTATAATAAGTATGTATTTACAAAAAAAAATGTATTTACGTATATTTATCAGTTGTTTAGTACCCATAACACAAGCTTCGCTTACTTTGGGGCTAGATGGCGCTGTGTAATTTGTCTGACAATATTTATATATATAACCTTTACAGTACTATAACCATTGGGTTATCACTGCTCTATTACTGGCAACTGTAAATAACTCTCCACACTAATTTAAGAGTGCTATGCTCTCTTTAGAAAACCTCTGCAAGAAATTGATTCTGCAAACAAAGGGTGTGTAGAAGGAAATCCCTAGGGAATCACACAATATGCATTCGTTTTGCTTCTGATATAAGAATAAATTCTTCTTTTGAGCGAAAAATCTGTGGTCTATTGTAAATTATAATATCTCATCCTAATATCAAACATCAAGTTTATGTATTATTTAGATGCAGATTCAGACAACGAGTCTAGCTCTGAACGTGATGATTTGGAGCCCGATACATATTATGATAATATAGAGATAAACAATGAAGATGAAGAAGCTCTTAAAATGTTTATGTCAACGAGACCTGAAAAAACCAGAACATTGGCTGATATAATCAAAGACAAAATTACAGATAAACAGACAGAATTACACACACAATTCTCTGATGTAGAAACTCTAAAGTTGCAGAATATAGATCCCAGGTACAGTTACTATAGTCTAGTTTAGATATTACATTAAGTCATTTTTCACCATATATCCCATGACTATGTATATGTTGTTTTCTACCACGCCGCCTCGTAACGCTCCACGCCTGCCTTATTAACGTAGAATTTTCTGGAACCTAAAAACCACTTTGCAAATCTATGATATAATTGATCTAATAGTTAATTTTGTTAAGTAAGTTGATGAAAAATAAGTATGCTTAATTCTTACATATCAACCAATATGTAAGAATTAAGCATACTTATTTTTCATCAAACATAATATATACCTAGACCGGCCATAAGTTCTGTTATAAATGAATATGCACTTATTTTTTATGTAGTAATGTAATCTTAATAAAACTTATATATTTAAGAAGTCTCAGCAAAAAACAAAAAAAAATAATATTTTATCCGAAATAGCCACCTTTGCCCTTAATACAGGTCTTTAATCTGTCTGACCTCGAATCTATGGATTTACGCACTATTTCCATCCAAATTTAGCTACTACTTGCTCCTGAGATTTCTTAAAAGACACATTGTCGACGTATCGTTGCGTGCAGGCCGTGTGTCCTCTAAAACTAACCATAATTTGTAGTTTGGGGTTCAGATCTGGGCTAGACGAGGGCCACTCTTCAGCTCTTATAAAGCCCGGAACGTTGGTTTCGAGCCAGGCTTGTGTAGTTTGTGCCTTGTGACCAGGAAAGTCCTGTGTTAAGCTTTCAAAAAGTATATTGCTGAGAAGTTTCACAACAATACAGTCTCTTGATACACTTTGGCTGAAGTTTTCACTCCTTTTTCACAAAAATTAAGCTCTGTTACTCCTTGATAAGAGACCCACCACCAAACCATTACAGACGCAGGATGATGACCACGTTATACCTTTCCGACCACTTGGGCGGCTTCTTTAGAACTGTGCGTACACTTTGTCATTTTGCTTGTTGTAGTACTCTTCAATCGTGAAAACTTTTTCATCAGTAAAGAGGATATTTCTGTGCCTTTCACCTGCGTATCGGGACAGATGTTTTGATTGATCCACTCTATTCAACTGTAGGGATTGGTTTAGGGCATGTCCTGTATAGAGATAATCCGCGCTTCAGGTCTTCTTTTATTATGAGCGACAGAGTCCTAGCTGGAATGATCATTTCTCGCAATATGATTTTTTGTTTCCTAAGGAGGTTTCGACGAATTCTGACTTTAACAGCATTAACAGCCTTTGTAGTTCTAACAGCACGCAGTCGCTCCGATCTTTTATGTTCTCCAACAGAGGAAATATTGGTATATCTGTCGATAGTACGATATGAGAACATATAGCTGATACCAAGCTTTAGGGTCGGTCATATTCAAGGTGTCCGACGACAATATGGCCGACGGCTCCATATCCACTGTGCAGTGCAATCACTGCAATCCCTATTCTTTAAGACCCCATTCCGTATTGTAACTTGATAATAAACACGAAAAAAATATGTGAAACAGTGGGAAATCGAAAGATGTTTTTTACATAATAAACGCATTCCAAATAATTAAAGAGTTGAAAAAAAGAAAAGTTTCTATATAACAGTATTTATGGCCAGATTAGTTATATGATAGTTCCTTACTACATAAATTTTGTTATAACAAATCATATTACAGGATAAAAGCAATGTATGAAGGTGTTAGAGATGTCTTACAGAAGTATCGTTCAGGGAAATTGCCTAAAGCATTTAAAATGATACCTCATCTCCAGAATTGGGAACAAATTTTATACATAACAGAACCAACCACATGGTCAGCAGCAGCTATGTATCAGGTATAGAACAATTAACATATAACAAAAGTCCTAAACATATGACAGACTGCTCGAATCTAAACTTTTTTCAAAAAATTATAACATTGTCTAAATCAACTAAAAGTTTACATTTAATCTTTTTAAGGCCACCAGAATCTTTGCTTCTAATCTGAAAGAAAAAATGGCGCAACGGTTCTACAATTTGGTACTATTGCCTCGAGTTCGTGACGACCTTGCTGAGTATAAACGACTGAATTTCCATTTATATCAGGCATTGAGAAAGTCCCTGTTCAAACCTGGAGCTTTCATGAAAGGAATATTGTTACCTCTCTTAGAAGTAAGTTTACATATTTAATCAGGCAAATTTTTGCACAGAACATGTTACCAATATTAATACCTAGGCAATAAATATGACTTCATGATTTCAATGTGGATTTATAGTTCCTTAAAACAACTAAAACCACAGTGGCACTCCCAGTCCAGCAAAGCACTGGATTGCAATTTTGGACCAAAACCGATGAGCGGATTAGGGCGTCCCTCACAGGCGACACGCATCGATCCACCACCCCGTTGACGCTAACGTAGGTGCAAACAACGGTGAGGGCCGGCAGTAGTGGCACCATGCAGTACCCAGCCAGACAGATAAGAGATCTAAGTAGCATATATACAAAATGTCAGAGGTGAATTGAAAAATAAGATGAATGAACTGATATATAAACCTAATCGGGTCATAAGTTCTGTCAAAAACTTTTGATGTAATGAATGATACAATTTTTGATAATTATGTAAAAGTTATATATCGTCGTTGAAGTGCCAATACCTCCTAAGTCACATTTTTGATTAAATTGAGTTTTTTAATACAATAGGCTTAAAGTTGGAATTTGCATCGGTGGCAATTACACCTAATCATCAATCATTACCAGAAAGGCTCTATACAGTTTGTGGAATGGTTATTAAATGACTAAAAACAGTAATAAACCACTTTAAGTCTCTCAATTCTCAAAAACTAAATTTAAGCAAAAATGTCAGATAGGAGGTATTGGCACTTCATCGACGATATGAAATGAAAGGTAATTAAATGTACAATAAAGTTTTATTTACATTATTCGAAATCCCCTCCTCCATTTTGAATACGTGCCCTTAATCGACGCGGCCAGTCATCCATTGCAGCACGCACCACATTTATATATATTTCTGCTGCTGCTTTAACCAGAGATGCTTGGAGAGACTCCAAATTCTAATGAGGTTTTCTCCTCCAAATGTTGCCATAAATTGTAGTCCATCCAGCGGCTTTAAATCTGGACTAGAAGAGGACCAGTCTTCATGCCCGATGAAGTCAATTCCACGGGCGGTCAACCAGTTTTGAGTGCTTCGTGCCTTATGAGCTGGTGCAGAGTCCTGTTGGAATATCCAGTGTCTGTTTTTGAACATTGTTTGAGAAAGAGTTTGACTATGTTGTTACGACGGTATTTTGGTAAACCACGGCACTGATTTTCACACCTTTTTCACAGAAAAATACCTCAGTTAAGCCTGGATATGAGACTCCAAGCCAAACCATGATTGATGAAGGATAATGCCCTCGCTGGACCCTCGGAATACGCGTGCTCGCTTCTTCACAAGTGTGGGCATACCACCTTATCATTTTGTTTGTTGCGACTTTCTTCGATGGTAAAAACTTTTCATCCGAAAACAAAATTTCGCGGTATTTTTTTCTCTCGTACCGCCGTAACAAAGCGCGGGATCTTTCCATCCTAATTTTTTTCAAGCGCTCGTTCAAAAAATGACCGGTTTTTTTTTACGATAAGCTCGTAGTCCCAGGTATTCATTTAACACTCTTTTGACAGTGGTTCTGCTTAATCCCATCTGGATGTCTTTGTATTCGTGCCTACACTGCTTTGTTGACCGCTGGTGTCCTAACTGTGCGAGGTCGGCCGCTCCTCTTTCGATCTTCAAAGCTTGAATCTTTAGTATATCGTTGATAGTGCGATAAATAAACCGTAGTGTTATTTTCAACTTATGTAAAATGTTAAAAATCTCTTTTGGCGCGCAACCACAGCGGTGCAACGCGATAGCCGCGACTCTATCTTCGTTCTTCGACCACTCCATATTTGAAAATGAATTTATTTTTTATTTTCGGCAAGCGGGAACGTTCTATTTTTTAAATTAGTCAAAGTATTTCTGGCCAGTATTCCAAAATTAAAATACATAATAAGGTTTTGATAGAACTTATGACCAGACTAGGTATATATACATATAATGAACTAGAGATACTTTGTTTGTGATGGATCTTGCTTGACCGACTCTGCCAATCACACAAGGCCAGGCCCCTTGTGTGATTGGCAGAGTCCGTCAAGCAAGAAGTGAAGGTATACATACATAGACGTGAATAACAATAAATTGCTATATACATGTTTTCACACATGCTAATTAATTCTTTTGATCTTTTTTATAGCAAATGTGTATGGGTTGTTGATGAAAAATATGTTTTATTTCTTATATTAGGTGTATTGTTACTTATAGCTTTTTATATAATATCAATATGGTTTCCAATTGCAATTTTATAATAGGTAATTTAATATATTGTGTCTTTATTTTCTAGGCTGGAGATTGTACTCTGAGGGAAGCAATAATAGTGGGTTCAGTTCTAGCTCGTAATTCTGTGCCAGTATTACACTCGGGTGCAGCATTACTAAAGATAGCTGAAATGGATTATACTGGTGCTAATTCAATATTTTTAAGAATATTATTTGATAAAAAGTACGCTCTCCCGTACAGAGTAGTTGATGCCGCTGTTTTTCACTTCTTAAGGTTTGTAATTTAGATATTTTTCATTAAATGTGGATAACACTGAAAGTTTTTAGAAAATCAACAGAATAATGAAGTAGTCTCCATCCATCCCCCTTTAGCACCGTCACATTAGACCATTGACAGAACACTGCTTCAACCTACTCTTCTTTAGTTATCTCTTCAAGTGAATACTTCAGAGTTGATATTTTATTTTGCGAAAGAAATAAAAGCGACAAGACGCCAGGACTGCAAGGGAGATGATACAGCATTCGAGTCACCTCCGTTATATTTTTCAATAATTTCGCTGGACCAATCCAACAACGTTTTTACTATCAAATTGTGCTCATCTAGTATACAACTTTCTGTATCGCCAAGCAGCTATATTTATACACCTATGTTCCGGTTTGAAGGACGAGATATGGTATAGAAATTACTGGGTACTGTGACGAAACATCCTTAGGTCACAAGATTGGCAGCGCGCGAGTAAAATCCCCGTGGTGTTACGAGCGTCAATAGGCTGCGGTGACCGCTAACCATCTGATGCCCGCATGATTGTTTGTCAATCTAGTTGCATAAAAAAACAACTTGACATATAGGTACCAACGCATAAACTTGCGCGAATCTGTTAATGTCTCTCTTTTATCAGCTTTTATCATTAGCTATGCATCACTCACATTATCTTCAGTGGCCGCAGTAAAAGGGAGTGTTTCGCGCAAATAGTCAGTGCGCTTTCTCCGACCAATTTGAACTCTAGACTATTATAAACATTAGCACAGGATGTAAGCATCGTCATAAAATGCCAATCAAAATCTAACATAACATTGTTGTTTAGTAAGACCGTAACAAATGTAATGCAAGAAGACAAGGAGCAAAATTTCTCTAGTTACATTTATTTCGATGCACGACAGACACTTTTTAAATGGCTGCCAATTTATACAAACAAATAACAAGTGATTGATATGAGAAAATATACATATCTACTACGAAATGAATGTAGGGAACATATTTTCATTGTATTAGAATTTACAACAATTGGTACAGTTCTTCTAATAAAACGTTTTCGTGTAATGAAATGTTGTTTGTAAAGTATAAATAGTAAAGTAAATATGCTTTTTGTTTAAGGTTCCAAATGGATTTACGTACTTTACCAGTCTTATGGCATCAAGCACTTCTGACATTTGTACAGCGTTACAAGGCAGATATTTCTACAGAGCAACGAGATGCTCTTTTAGAACTGTTAAGGAAGCAATCACATCCTACTATTACGCCAGAAGTAAACATGATTTTAATAATATATCTTTCTTCTTAACAAAGGTCATAAAACATATATTGTATACTGTCTTCTGAAAGGAAATACTTTCAAAGATCAAAAGCAAATGACAATCCCTGGATTGTTGTTGCAGCTAACCTGGCTGCCACTCACTAACTCCTTATGTTGCAAGCGTTTACAGTCTATGGTGATCACATCACATAGGTTTAACATATGATAGGACCTAAGTGATATAGAAAATAGTGGGCCTAACTCAAACCTTTTTTTTTTCATATGCTAACATATATTGTCATACAATAACATGACTTGGGTATTGGACAATACATGGAATATTTCTAGGTATGCATGTGTAGGGCAATAGGCCATTCATTTCAAATCCAGCAGAAAACTTGAAAAGGTATATCATAGAGAATCATTATTCTGTATTGATGTCCTGTTTATTATTGACGAGCTCGGTGGCGCAGTGGTGGAACGCTGTTACGCTACTTTGACACCGACGGTCGTGGGTTCGATTCCCACACAGGACAAACATTTGTGTGCATGAACATGTCTGTTTGTCTTGGTCTGGGTATTTTCTATGTATAATAAGTATATATTTACAAAAAAAAAAAAATATTTACGTATGTTTATCAGTTGTCTAGTACCCATAACACAAGCTTCGCTTACTTTGGGGCTAGATGGCGCTGTGTAATTTGTCCGACAATATTTATTTATTTATATTTAATGCTTTTTGTTCATTTTAATTGATATTATTTTACCTTTTACTTTAGAAGTACTCCCATTACCACCATTTATTATATTATATGCTATTTTGGCTGCCATCTTCTACAAAATGGAAAAACTCTGGCCGGTGACAATGTTGACTGTTGGCCGCTAATAGGAAATTCTTTAATTGGGAGATGTAAACAAATTAATCATTTTATCAGTTTGACAGTAAAAGATGTAGAAGAAATACCTTTACTTGACACTTATTGAACAATTCAAAATTTGTACATTAATATATTACACTCACACATCATCCCTAAAGAACTTGAACTATTTGAAACAAATCCAAAATTATATAATATTTAGTCTTATAAAGGAAACATAAATATATATAAAAGAAAAATGGGAGCTCAACTAAGAACTTATAATAAAACCAGTATCTCTCGCACGTTGACACAAATCTACTATAACAATGGTCTTACTTCTAAGTATCTGTGCCCTGATAATAACTGTCAACTAACTAGTACACGAGCTTCTGACGAAGAGATCTCTCTATGTCAGAAGTTCATGTGCTAGACAGAATTAGCCAAAATTAAAAATTGAAGGTAATTCAATCATGAATTGTAACAAAGTAGTGCTGGCAGAAGCATGCAATTTTAGATAAGATGGTCAGTTACCTTGAATAATCTAGGATAACATATATTATGTGACCCATAGATTTTGCAAACTTTGAAATCTATTCAGTATTAACTACCAAAATATGTTGAGCGTTAAAATCATTAATAACTAAAATATTTACATACTGGATTATATATCACAATATCACAGAATGGCTTTGTAGTGTAGGTATAATAGACTGCATTTTATACATCTACCCTTACTAATTAGGTACATATTTACGTACGTACCTACGTTAGTAACCTTTTTTATGTTTTTACAGATTCGAAAAGAGTTGCAAGGAGCACAATGTCGTGATATTGAGATTAATGAAACACAAATGGCTGTAGAATAAACTACTTAGGTTTATTTTATATACACATAATCATATACAAACTTAATGTATGTTACATATTTGTAAATAAAGATTATAAACTTAAATTGCCGTTTTATTAATATCATGAATAGTTAATAGGTCTATCAACTTGGCTTGATATGAAATGTACTGGTGGCAAAATTGATTTTTTACATTCACATTTCCTGCCCGATATGAAATCAAAAGAACCCACTTTCGACCCACATTTTTCACAATGCAGTTTACCCTTAGTCCATTGGTCTTCCTCAACTTTTAGCCTTATCCAGGGTGGCAAGTAGTCTTCTTGAATACGGATAAACTTTTTCAAATCATAGCTACTGCATGTCTGTGCATTACACATATCATTTTTTTGTAGACAATCTTCCAAGAGTACATGACGACACTTATGACATTTTATTATAGTTTTATTTGGTTGAAAAGTCATAATTTTTCCAACTGCAGATAAATTACACTAGTGCTTTAGTGATATGAGAAAACACGGCTAAGTGGATTGGTTTTTACTAATCAAGATTTGTGCATCAACTCTTATTTTGGAATTTGATTTTCAGCTACATTTGGCCCCATAATTTTTAACGATTAAGGATAAGGATTTTCTCAGTGTTTTTTTATACTACGCCGGGAGGGAGGCATACAAGCATATGGCCCACCTGATGTAAAATGGGTGTAGCCTATTAACGCTTGCGATGTATTAAGTATCACTTGCGCGATGCCTCCTCTGCTGCTTACACAGGAACTCCTTGGGAGCTTACTGGATTATATATCACAATATCACAGAATGGCTTTGTAGTGTAGGTATAATAGACTGCATTTTTTTTATTTGGTATCTTCAAAACACAACCTTTTACCAGTGTAATGTTTACACTCCTTTTAATGTAGCTAAATGCTGAGCTATTTAAGGTAAGATTTTTACCATTATAGGATAAGAAAGATTTAATGATCAATAGAAGTCATGGCAGTAAAGAGCTGATGTAAAGAATTTGCAAGGAATGAAATTGGGAAAAATTGAGATGAAATGGACAGAAATATAGTTGACATTAATAGAGAATATAAAATAATAGTAGGCAATTATACACCAGAGTGGGAACTTTATGCAAAGAATAGTCAAATAACACACTGATAAGATACAGGAAACTTGAATATTCAAGTGAAATAGGACTGTCTGATTGAGCAAAATATTGTTTACTAGATTAAGTATGACAGCAAAAATAATATATGTAGTTACATAAAATTCACATTACAGAACTGACAATATCAAAATTATTTTTACCCACTATTATAAGGTAAAAATATTTTGTTCTTCCTGTACTCTAAGAATAGTGCTATCTGATACAGCAAACCCATTAGCCAGCACAGACTTTGGATCCCTGTGATTAAATTATGTGATTCATAGTCACAATACTTCTGAGGGAGGTCATTAGGCTGGGAGCGTAAAATATTGTTTTCTCATAGGATTGGCAATGTGAAAGAGAGGTACAGGATAATAAGAATCCAAGTTTTGGAACAAAGGGAGAGGAAATAGGTGTTGAGAGTGGGTCATGTAGCTAGAAGCTACATCATCAGAATGTGATTGACATTTATGAATTGGAAATATTTTGATGGTTCAGCATAGCTGATGAATCCTCATAATCCAAGAAATGTTATCCTCATATTAATGGACTTTTGCAAATTTATAATAACAAAGTTTGGATCTACGACCACACAGCCAACTCCATCACCATACGATAGCAGAAAAAATTTTGAGATAACATTTGTAATTAAAAAGTTTAGACTACTGTAGCAGAAGCAACCCATGTAACACTAGATTCTAATTGTTTTTAGATACTTGGTTGTCTAGTTCTCATAATAGATACACACCCATGGAGCATAGAGATGCCCACCACCAAATTCCAGTCCTTTGGGATAGATAGCACGCACAATTTTTATAGGCGCTTTATGTGTTTGTGACGCAGACTTCAGAAAGGAAACTTATTAATCTCTTGATATTACTGTGAAAGGTGTTTTGTGTAAACAATTTACCAAAAAGTTAAAACACTACCCTAATTGAATATTAAAACCGACATTAACACAAAATCTAGAAAGGGCCTATAATTCTGTCAATAACCTCTGATATTTTTGTTTGGCATGTGTGCATCAGTGTTTAATATGTAGATAGATCGTACATCATCTCTTCACTAAACCCCAATTGATAGCTTACTTTCTAATTATTTTCGTGTGGTATATATTGAAGAAAATTAATGTCTTTTTATTTGATGTTTTATCGCACTTAGCCGTGTTCATATCAGTTGGCCAATTTTACTAAAAAACTGCACTGCTGCACGGCGTGTCTCAAAATGTGAATATTTTGATGATTTGTTCATGTGACAGCTGCAACGCTGCAGTAATAGACACATTATTCTGTTAACAAACCTAAACTGCACCTGAAGTATAATCATATTCTGATAGATTGTTTTGGCATTTGTATAGCGGTAACAGAAGTTTTGAAGGAGTTTATCTGCAGTTTTGCTAACGTAAGTCTCAAGCAAGTTTTGCGAAATGATATTAATATTCCGAAGCCGTGATTTATATTACAAAAAAATATTTGTTTTGTTTTGGGAAATATTTGTGGGAATGTATGATTAAGTATAGCGCGCAGACAACCAAGGGCAATCGGGTGTGAAACTATATATAGGAGTCAACATTAAGTAAAAATCCAATTTATTAGATTGTATATTAGGTAACATGTACATGACAGGAGGAAACATGGTAACATGACAGGAGTTAAGTAGTTCATATGCAGGATACGCACAGTTCCAGCGTAGTTGCAGTGCAGGAAACTTTAATAGAATACACGTATTGGCACTGCACTATTCCTACACGACTCAAATGACAAGGGTAAACGTGCAGCTGCAAGTTTTTAGTAGAATTGGCCTGAAGAGCAGAGTGGTATATACTTTTCTCGTTGCAGATTATCTTCTTCTTCGTATTCTTTAACTCGTGTGGATTGACCACAAGCGCTTTAAACTCAGAGCAGGTATATACTTCCTCTGAGGCTTTAAAGTTCCAATTTACTATAATAATTTTTTTTTTTTTTGGTTCTTTTTATCCCCGAGGGGAAAAGCAAAGGGATCTAGCCCATACAGCCAAGTCATCAGTTTAGAACCATTTGAAAATCATAATTCTATGTTCCAGCTTCAGGAACTGTTCTGAAAAAATACTTGGGAAGGGAAGACCCAATCAACCCAGTTTAAATAACACCCGTAAAACGATAGTGGCTTTTATAAAGTTTTCTTGATGAACTTATTCACGTCTTCCAAAAAGTGCATACACGTTACACGTGTTGTATTTGATTTTTTTCATTACTGCATAATTTCACTAGCACTTATGTTACAAAATACTATCAAAAATGTCACATAAAACTAATTTTATACTGAATCGTAAAATTTTCAAGTATAAGAACAATGTCACTCGTCAAAAGCGTGGGAAGAAGTCGCAAAAGTATTACTATAATCATTTACTCTAAACTTGAAACAGAGGACATGTAAGCGACACCTACAAAGTAACTTAACCAAACCAAAAATGATTAAAATATAAAAAACGAGTGTATTCATAATTCATACACTTTATTCGAATAGAAAAATTGACAGTTCCTTTTTTTGTTCTCTTTATAACCGGGGGGAAAGACAAAGGGATATAAACCATACAGCCAAGTATTCAGTTCAGAACCATTTCAAACTTAGGCAATTCAATAAAAGGACTCGCCATACGCGTGATTCTGTTAGTAATAATTCTGCTTGTTTTAAGGAAATGTCAACCTTATTTCGAGGCAACTACAGTCTAAAGTTATTTTCTTACCGCTGCCTGCCATCTGTTGTGGAATAGCTGAACTTCTTTCGTCTTCAAAATTACAAAACGTTAAACTTATATACTTTTTTCGTCTTTAGCTAAATGAACTCTATTATACAGCATGAAGGACTGTTCTCTTTTGCAGTTTGTATAATTTACGCTAATTTGGGATAGGAGATATGCGACCAAAGTCGCGGAATATGATTCGATTGCATCAGTACTCGATTACTGAATCGATTTCTCATGTATTAATCGTTATCATACCATTTTAATTTCTTTTATATGAACATAGACGTAATAAAAAAACCAGACACCGTCTCCCGAACTAAACACTGAAGCACCGCCATAGTAAGTCAGTCGCTATGAGCCGACACGCACAGATTCACACCATAGTAAGTCTACCGCCCGCCATTACGACGCACCGATACCTCACCTCGCGTGACAACTTTGTCGAAAAAAAATAATAATGCCGTCGTGCGTAGTGAAGAGCAGTAGGAACCATAGTGGTACAATAAAAAAAAGCCAAGGGATTACTTTTCATAGGTAAGCAAGTAATTTTTCTGATTAACTACATAATCGTTTTAATTAATTAATATTTTAATTAATATTTCCGGTGTTGCCATAACTCACATTTCCAAATTAGCGTAAATGTGGGAGGTCATTTTTCTTTTGTTCTCTTGTAATTCTTACTTAATTCAGATACCTAATTTTGTTTAAATGGACATAAACTTACATCCTATGATTCTTTTACACTACAACTATTATTCATACCTTTAATATTTTTTAGATTTCTATCGTCAAACGATGCATGGAAGAATGGTTGGTACAAATCATAAGAGAGTCCAAAAAAGAAAGCGGCTGGATTCCATCTAGATCCAGTGTAATATGCAGTATACATTTTGAGGAGTGTGAAGAGTGGTTGCCGTCTTCTGTCAGAGACTTGAGTTTAAGGAGAGATTTTGCCTCCCTTTGCGTGTTCTACCGGTTGTATAATGGGTTGTGTTCTGAGGAGTTGTTCGACATCATGCCAACAGCCTCGTTTTACAATCGCACAGCTCGCCGACGGCTGGGAGTTCATTCTCATACACTGGAACCGCAATGGTCGCGCACTGTGCGGTTCACAAAAAGTTTTATACCGAGAACTATTAAGTTGTGGAATGAGCTCCCTGCGGAGGTTTTCCCAAGGGACTACAGTATGGGGTTCTTCAAGAAAGGCGTGAAGAGGTTCTTACAGGGTCGGCAACGCAAGAGTGACACCCCTGGTGTTGCAAATGCCCATAGGCTACGGTAACTGCTTACCATCAGGCAGACCGTACGCTTGTTTGCCTTAGTGGTATAAAAAAAAAAGGTGGAGGTACTTCGCCAGTCAGGCTAACGTGCCCTACGTCTCTTTCGCCAAAGCCTCGTCTGTGTTAGAGAGTGGTAAACTTTATCTATAATGTTATAGCATTGTATGGTGAATATTAATTATTTGTCTAAGGCAATATTTCGGTCGTACACTTGTGTCTTTGGTCTTGTCTCTACTCCTGGCCTGACCAAACCACTGTCAATTCAATAATGTAATTGTTTAAATATAAAACCTTTTACATCCATTAATTAACTATGTAAATTGTTTAGTGTTTCTTTCAAATCTCCTCATTAAACAGCCTCCTCGATCCACTGACCTCTATTAGTCTGGTCATTAAAATTGATGTATTTGTGTGGGTATTTTTTATTTCAAATAAGTATGCATCTGTATGTCCTACATAAAAAAAGGTATATGTAATATTATATTTCATGTGTTTAATTTATTTTCATCAATACCTATTTTAAACAACACAAGTTACAAATCAACGGTCCATAAAATTCGATATCCGAAGACAGTAACGAATCATATAATTTTTTATTTCTTTTTAGTTAAAGAAATGGGAAATTTTCTTCCATCTGGCAACTCACTTGACACTGACACATAGTTACATGCCGCCATTGTGGTGCTTCAGTTGTTTCTCAGCGAGATTCCGTCTGACTTTTTTATTACGTCTATGTATATGAAAGCAAATAAAATAATACTTGCATGTGAAAGGTAACTCAACATTTTTGCAAACTAGAAGTGTTCGACCTTTTTTTGCATGACATAACTGCACAGTTTAGCATTTTTAGTGTACCACTTTATAATGTTACCTGAGCGAATACAATTACAAGACTGTTAGAGAATGGATTTTTTTTTCACCTGACTATGTAGTTGGCCCCGAGTGGGCTGTTACTACGTCACCGGACTAAAGAGGCGGGCGTGAGGCGCCACAGCCTAGCAAACTAAGTATAATGACAGCCTAAGGGCCCCCGAGAGGGGTCGAACCTCGGCTCAGGACGTCGTTGGAGAATCTAATCGAACACGCGGGTTCGTGCCTGAAGGGCCTTACGGAGAGAGGCGCCGAGGTACCTGGGCTACTCGGTACCTGGTGTATCGCGCAGAATTCCTAACTCTTCGCGCCCGGATCCGCCGAGCGCGGTGTGTGTGCGGAGTGTTGGGGTTGGAGTTAGAGGGGGAGGGATAGGGGGGGTTCGCAACAGTAATGCGATCATCGGGATCAAAGAGTGAATTTCGCGGTCTGCGCCGGAACCCCCGGGCGTCTATCCGCGGGGTGTAATTGACAGCGCGGGCTATCAATGGTTTGGGGTGTTGGGAGGCAGTTTCGAAGTAGCGCCTAGACGCTTCCTTCATGAAACTAATGATAGAAGGGAGTTCAAGGTATCTTTCAACTGAAATACGCGTTCAGCTCTGTGATACGCTGGTGCTATCAAGGTTAAATTATGGTCTGACAGTGTACGGCTCATGTTTGCTGGGTAGGTCACATCGTCTCGCGCAGCGTGTTCAGAACGCTTGCGCTCGCTTCTGTTTTAGCATTCCGCCACGTAGTCATGTTTCACCCTATCTTAATCAAGCTAATCTTTTAAAAATGACAGGACGTCACAGATTATATTTTGCGTCAATGCTCTTTGAAGTGGTCAATACGCGGTCACCTGAATATTTGTACAAAAAACTGCACTGGTTCTCGGATAAACATAGTTATAAGACGCGAGCTTCTTCCTATCTTTTAATAACTCCCCATCCAATTCGCAATCAAAAGTCGAAATTCAGTTTCAAAAAATGTTATAAAGCCTTTCTATTGGAGGAACAAAGAACGGCATAACTTGGTGGCTGTACTTTACCGTCTCATATCTGGATGAGCGGTGTGGTGATGGGGATTGTGTGGAACAGAGGGAACCACTGTTTTCTCGTGCGTGGTCACTGCTATAGGTTTCTTTTCTTTTTTCTTTTATTTTTATTGTGGTATGTGCATGTTTGGGACAAAATTTACAAATAAGAGATGAAAGCGTGAGAGCGTAGCTATGCAACATATGTAGTTATGCGGTTGCGATAAAGGTGCTGATATAATATCAGCGCTGTGGTTACTCCGCAGCTTTTTGCTGAGTCAGGGCCTTTTTGTTGTCACGACACACACAGGACGCACAAGTTGCTACCGTTTGGGCCTACTGTACAATTTATTTTATATTTAAATGTTTGCTGTCATTACTGTTGTCATTGTTACCTATATGTGATTTTACTTTTTTCTTGTGTTTCTGTATTTGTGTGTTTCTATGTGATAACAAATAAAACTAATTATCTGTCTATCTATCTATCAAGGTCGAGATGGAGATCTGCGACCCTGAAGTAATGAGGGGCGCCGGTTGCATTGCGAGCAAACCGGTTTTGGATAATCTGGAGCTTAGCGAGATGGCAGCGCGCAGCGAGTGCGTACACTACGCTACGAGGACGGGGCGGATGCAGGCTTTGTAGAATGTACACTTATTTCTAAGTGACATTTTACGATTCTTGAATATCGGAGCGAACCGGCCTAGGTAGAACGCGGCTTTGTTCCTAACAGCGGTGATGTGAGGTCCAAACGTCATTCTGGAGTTTAGGATGACACCTAGGTATTTGGCCTTCTCGACCCATGGGATGGATCAGCCGAACAATGAGATGGGGCGCACGGTCCTATGTTGGGAATCGGGTCTCGTAAGACCTTATGGATCCCGAGAGAAGAACACTGCGGCACTTTTCTCCGGATTCACCTCGATTCGCCAACGTCGGAACCATTCGCCTAGAGCGTTAGCCGCTCTCTGGAGACTATCCGATATGTTGGATTTGGCTCGTTCGGAAGTGTAAAGTGCCGTATCGTCGGCGAAGAGGGCTAACTCCACGAAGGGAGTCTTGGGAACATCGTTGGTATACAACGTGTATAGGATAGGACCGAGCACCGAGCCCTGGGCCCTGGCCCACCGTTCATCCCTGAACTCTTTGATGTGCTTCTTTACTTGGCGTTGTAAATAGCGCATCCGAGAACGATTCTGTTCGGTGGGACAAGAGTCGTGGGCACGTGTCGCTGCGTTCTTTTCCGCCACTAGTTCTCGCAAATAAGCAGGGAGTTCCCAACGCCGAGCTAAGTCGGTTGTTGAAACCTCTCTGGAGCAGTTGTTAGCTGCCGTTTGCAAGTGACTAGTGAGGGCGTCGATCGCAATGTCGGTCTCGTCGTTTGTAAGAATCTGTTCGGGTATTTGCTCCAGTTCGGGTGTGGAAGTCTGTGCGAGCACTCTTTTGAGTTTTCGCCAGTCCGTTACCCTTCTGGTGTCTTCGTCTGTCGGTAAGTCAGTGCGTTGCCCGAACTCGATCAGAACTGGCTGGTGGTCAGAGCTAAGTTCCGTGTGCACTTGGATTAAACGCATCCGTAAGGCTACGTTCTTTAAAAGTGCAAAATCCAGAACGGTAGGGCGGTGTCCCACTGTTGCGGAATAGTGGGTGGGAGACATGGGGGCTATGACGTCGAATCCTAGTGAGTCCTGTAGGCTCTCTAGGATTTCGCCATTTGATGAAGATCAGTGGTTATTCCACTGGGTGTGCTTACTATTGAAATCTCCAGCCAGAATGGTGGAGTTTCCTAGGGCAAAGAGGGCTTGCTAGTCGCTCTGAAGGATACGCTTGCTCGGGGGGAGGTACGCGGACGCGATGTTGATCGGCTGGTGGCCGGTCATCCCTAGCCTGCAGATAAAGACCTCGAGGTTTTCGAGAGATGGGGGTTCTAGTGGGATACAGTGCAGGGACCTTTTGTAATAGATGAGGGTTCCGCCCCCGCAGCCCTCTCTATCATTATGGATGACATTGTAATTTGCAATGCGCGGGTCGCGATTGCATGGTCGGTTAGGTACTGATGTACTTCATCCCGTTGCCACGCAAGGCCGTTTGCGTTATAGAACGCAAGGGATAGGGTGCGGGGTTTCACTCTTTGATTCCGTGAACCCATTATTGTTGGGAGAGGTCACAATCTGGAACTGGTTCCCCACTCCAGTATCTTGAAAGTCGTGGAGTTCCGACATGTCGATTTTACTCGCCATGTCGAACACTATGTCCGTGAAGTGGGGTTTGCGTCCTCTCTGAAGGGGAGTCTGCTGGGGTGGTTTCCGCGGATTCGACGGTGTGGGTAGTGGCGCAAGAGGCTGCCTGGGTGAAGCCCATGCAGACACTGCGGGGATGGGTGCCGGAATAAACGGCTGGAGGACCCGAGTGGGCCGAAGCTGTGGGTAACCCATCTGGCTCTGGGAGGGCGGAGGGAGGCGTGACTGCGAGCGCCCGTTGGCTTGCGCCAGCTTCGTACGCCTCTTCAGCGCTTTAGGGCAACCGCCATAGTTGGCGGTATGCCCCACAGCGCCGCAGAGAACGCACGCTGGCGGCTCCACCGCTGGGTCACGCGGACACTGTCCCCGTTCGTGATCGCCTAGGCATTTCACGCAACGGAACCACGGGAAGCAATTACGGGCAGAGTGCCCGTAATTTTGACAGTTGTGACACTGCCCTGGGAGCCCACGTTTGTGGGGGAGTTCGACTTCAATGTCGAAAAGACCACAAATATTTGTGATCAGAAAGATCTTCTTACTCTCGGGGGTAAATGGAAGATGGCAGATCACCATGTTGTATGGGTCGCCATCTTTGCGGTGGTTACGCGTCATCCGGTGTACCGACCGTACGGGGACTCTTTGTCCTTGATGCCGTCTAAAAAATATTTTTGCATTACCTCGTGGTCATTCCTAGGTCATTCGTGACTAGCAAGCGAAGTAACTAGCCCCCCCCCCCCCCCCCAACACCCCCAAAACTCAAAATTAACCCTCTTTCACCTCCCATTTAAAACAAAATTGCAAAATATAGTAAAAGTGAAAATTAAGGACTGAAAATGTCCCCTAAAAGGTTTTCGGGGTCGCTTTCCGAAAAATTCACACAGGGAGCGGAAAATCGGAAAATTTGGTTAATTTTCCTATTTTTACTGCTTTCTTCGGTATTGTCAAATTGGGCTCGCACCTGAAGATGAATAATGATGTTTCTGATGTCAAGACGTAAATTTCGAAAATCTGTGGAAAATATTCGGAAAACTGTGGAAAGTCTGGTATGATATGAGCGTGTAGCAGGTCATTATATGGGTTTTCTGGGTCGCTGATCACGAATATGCTATCAGTTTCCTGGAAAATCTCCCATGAAAAGTGGAAAATTGGAAAATCTTGATTTTTTTTTTTTTTTTCGTTGTTACTGATAATTAAGTGTCCAAATTAATGTTCAGTGTTACGAACCAGTTAAACGAAATAAGATTATTAAAAAGTCGGAAAACTGTGGAAACTCTGGTATAGGAATATTAAAAAAAAAAAAACATAGTCTTTTTCAAAATTCGGTGAATATCTTAGAAGTAGGAATAGATTGCGTATGCCAGCACATCGGCTTGCTAAGACTATTAGATCTTTTATTGTAAATTGTATTCGATTCTATAATAAATTACCTGAAACAATTCTGCCCTTGCCTGACAATATGTTCATAAAGTACATCAAAAATATATATATATCTAACTGACAGAGATGTTTGGAAATGATCCAGCACATGTATTAATATAGCTTTTACTGTACCACTTGATATCACTATATGTACACTCACATATATTGACAATGGAAAAAATGGGTCTTTTTTTTGCAAGTTTCTTTTGGCATTTCTTCTTCGCCAATGGTCATTTTCGAAATGCTGATAGACATTATATCTACAACCCAGTCAAATATGAAGTAACAGGGAGAAGCCAGTTAGAGGTATATAAATTAAAATGAAATAATGTGTGAGATCATATCATAACATTTAATATGTACAACAGAACGATAATAGTGCAGGAGGAAACACTATAATATACATTATACATTATTACTATAATTACACTATACATTTGTTGAGTTTTTCAACAATTTTAATACAATACATGACATTTTATTGCAGCAAGATTAATCTATACTTAATTAATCTATATTAATCTCAGTGCGATGGTCGTGTCCGGTAGAAGCTTTCCGGTACGACCACGTGAGATTTTGGGATATTGAGATCAATGTAGGTATTTTTAAAGTCACAAAATGTTGAAAATAAATGTACTCAATTTTCCATGCCACTTTCCACGTAGGTATCATACACTCTCACTTCTTATAAACATTTAATTAGCTTCTACAGTCATCCACGTCTAAAAGACGTCCTGGGTAAGGTGGTAGAAATAAAACAGAAACAATCGCAAACATTTTTGTATAGGTTTATTTCAATAAACATTTTGTTTATGTTCAAAAAATAAAGAAAAATTATATGTTTAAATTCATAAGTTTTAAGGAACGTGGAAGTTATTTTCCATGGTTTAACAAAAATCAAAAAGTTTAGAGCGTTTAATTTGCACACGAGCGCCACCAATCAAAATCAGTCAGTCAAAAAAAATCATAACCCGTAAACGGAGACAAAATGGTATATCATGTTCTGTATCTGCACTCAAAAATATAATCGAGTATTTTTAAGTAACTTAGTCTCAACATTTAAAACGATGTTGTTGCGTTACATCGCACTATTGCTAAAATCGGCCGTTTTTAGCAATAAATCTTGATATAAATGTATCTTACCCTACGTACCATATGCTATGCAGCCATGTGGAAGAAAGGCACTGTCAATACATATCTTTGAACAAACTAATCTTGTCGTACGATGGAATTTCAGCATTACAGGAAAAAGGGCAATAGATAAGACACACCGAAAAACAGGCACGAAAATTATAGTGCCTAAATATAGTGAAAGCGTTCGATGTGGGTCTGGCATCTGGGCCTTTTGTCGTATCTGAAATCGTACGGGCTGCCGGAGAGTTTGTGCAAACGGATTGCCAGTTTCTTATTTAGCCGATGCATAAAAGCCCTTCCGTCCGTGATAGTTGCTGCTCCGATAGTATGGATATTAACGCTGGCGCATCACTACGCTCTATGGATGATAGTACCTCGAACATTTATTATACAGACTGTGCTACCATCATCCATTTCCTTTTTGGAGGCCCGCGACCAAGTTGTATCGTAAATTGACGGTACTAAGATTGATTTTAAAAAAACGCGCGGAAAGGTTTATACACACGTGTGACGTTCACACAAGTCACCTTAAGTGGTCTATAAACAATGTACGATCCTTTAGGCAAGTTTCAAAATTATCTACATGGCACTACAAATAAAATATATTATATGTCGATACGGAGTTATAATGCTATACACTGTTAACTTTTTACTGATGATTAAAAGGAATGTCCTGCTGTCAAGATAAACTACTTCGGTTGGCAAACAAGCATACTTGCCTGCTGAATGTGAGGTGGTAGCCAAAACCACTTGCAATACAGAATATATCACACGTAGGGTAAACCATATAGCTATTGCCCACTTAAGGATTTCAAACACATTGACATCAAAAATTAAAAAAAGTATTTTAATTATCAACCGTTTATTACTTTTTTCTTATAACCCAATGAACTCTTCCATAGAATATTAACAGTTTTTAGTTAAAACTTACATAACTTAGAAAATAATGAAATAAATTTAAAATCATCTAAAAATTACAGTCATTGCCCATTACTTATACTAATTGCCCACATCACAACACAGTAATTGCCCAGTATATTAAAATGACAAAATATACTTTAAACGTAAATAAATAATCAAAACAAAACATTAACCTTAAATCTAATACTATAGTCTTCAAAATTTCAAAATAAATTGCGTTTGGCTTTATTAACTATATCAAATATTTCTTTAGCTGATGTTGATGAGTCAGAATCGCCAGAGAGAGAATCATCTACTTCAAAACAAAGATGGCACAAAAATAAATGTCAATCAGAGCTGCCGGTATGTGTTATGTTTTGGTGGAATGCAACGCACATGAACGATTTTTCAGCAAGCATTGCAAGTAAGCCTTGGTACAAAGTTACCAGGTTGTAATAAAATATTACTTAAAACAGTTATCTTTTTAGATGCTCGTATTTCTTGCTCTTCCTTATTTTTTATGTCTATTTCTATTTTTATCTTCTTTGGTATCGTTTCAAGTGTTTGCTCAGAATGTTCATCAATTAGTTGTTGGCTATTATTCCCTAAAGTTGTATCTATTTCCTTAGAATTAACAGTCTCACTATTAGAATTCAACGTAGGATTTTTTGTAGTTGCGTTTGAATTTTTATCAATTTTTTTAGTCTTTTTGTTTGCATTTTCAGACTTTTTTTTTTCTTTGATCAACTTCTTGTCTTCTTTTACTTTCAACAGATTTTCTTTTTCTTTTTGGTTTGAATATAATGCTGCTTTAAAATTTATTTTGGGAGCTAATGGCATAAGGCTGTCGTACAGTTTGCCTTTTTCTGGACCTCGGAACACCGTATTTTTCAGCAATTTGTCTTGTAGATAAATTGTTGGATACATCTTGTACAGCTTCGATCGGTTTTTGCAAATTTTCTTTGCTATATTGAACTTTTGGTGTCTTTGGCATACTGAAAATGAAACAATAATAACCATTTCAATATTTATGCCTATAGATTGCGAAACAAGTCTAGCAATGAGCAATTTAAACACTACTACACATGATGGCAACACTCTTTGTTCAAAAACTTGGCCATGACAATAATTGCCCTGGGCAATAACTATAGACATTAACATATGGCAATCACTAAAATGTTGGTGGGTAATAACTAAAAATATGCAGATTTACGTGCAGCGATTGCCCACCGTTAAAATGACCGTTATAAATAAAATTTTACCAGATATTTTCATTAAAAACGGAGAAAACACTTATGATTTCATCATGACTATACACCAATAGTTGAATATTAAATAAAATGCAAAAATAAGCAAGTAGCAAGCAAGTAATTCCTTAAGAAAATTGTTAAATTGCTTACCTGTTTGAGTAACACATTCACCCGTCCTGACAAAATCCGCCATTACTGTTTTTTTTTTTTGTTTAGTGTTGCCTATTGTCAATTTTAAATCTACTATACATTGATCACAGAGCCATCTAGTAAATTCAAATCCAACTAGAGTGATTCAAAGTCAGCACCTGACAGTATTATTCTTAAAGCGGGCAATCACTATCAGTGGGCAATTACTCTCTGGTTTACCCTATATCAAATTTAGTCTTTTGCAGTAACTCAAACACTTCATTCAATTTGTCATTTTACGTATTCAAACATGTAATTCACAAGTCGGGCAGCTTATTGAAGATTATCTCCTCTCCTTCATGAAAACCTTATTTGACAGTTGGTTTATTGCACCACGTACAGATCATATTGTACTTTTCTCTAATAATCATGTTGAAGGTGGGAATTTTATTTAAGTTGTCTTTGGTCATGTCGTTTTAAAATTCGTTCAATATGTGAGTGATAGGAAAAATGATGCTTTTTTGTTAATATGTGAAATGGTTGTGTTTTTGAAAGATTTTATAATAAATAATTATTAATGGTTTTTTATGTGTATTATCTAAGCCTTACAGACTTAGATAAATAGCTTTGATTCATATGATAATAGTAGCATAAATAATCTAACATATTCCCAACGAGACATTGCTGCTGTGATCGCTCGCGTGGAGTTTGCTTATTCAAGTATCAATAGCGAAATTATCTCAAAACAAAACGAATTAAGTATGGTTAGGGTGCACTCATTTTTGTCATGAGGGTAACTAACCCAAGTTTAACTGAGAACAAGAAATGCTGATTGTACAGTCCGTTCACAGTTATTTTACCTCTGGTTGTTATGTTGGCTAAATTGAGAGCTGTGTTACCATATTCAACTTCTAAGATTCCCACTTAAACATTAAAATTATGTTTTTTTTTATATTTAATCAAAATAATATAAAGTAAAGCCCTTAAATCATTATTAAAAAAATATTTGTAGTTAGTCGGATTGTTACCTTTCGCGACAAAATGGTTAAATCGATTTTATAGAAATTTACATAGGCTTAGCTGATAATATCGTGAGGACAAGGGTTTACTTTCATGATTTTATTAACATTAGCAGCACATTAATAGTGCAAATGTGAAACTGCGGGACGAATCTAATAAATTAATATTCACCATAAATGTATTCTGATCATATTATTGACTGTGGTAACGGCAGATCATTATAATGTTTGTTATGGCATACGGAGGCCATAACATATACATACAGCAATACTGGCGATTTATCTTAAATATTATTACATTGAAATGCCTAGTACATTACCCGAAATTCAGTCTTACCTTCAGTCCGAAATTGACTTTTAACACGCCCATACTTCAACTGTCAAACCAGCGCGCTGTAGGGATTGCAGTTATTAGTTTCTTACATTGTTTTGACAGAACCTGTGAGATAAAATAAAAATCTGAGATGTAATGCTATTATTTATTTTGAATATGAATGTTCCAAGGAGATTGCCGACGACGCACAATCACTATCCGCTGAACTTGAATCTTCGGAAACGCTGTCAGATTCTGTATCAGATTCATTATTTAATTCTATTATGAACTTGTCTAGTTCAGCATCCATACATCCATCTCTTTCAGACAACCTGTCTTCAATGTGGCGCACATGTTCACATTGTTTTTGCCACTCTTCAGTAGTGACCGACTGGAAAGCTTCTTGGGTCAATTTAACAAAGTTGGTTGAGTCTTGTCCCACATTCTGGCTCGCTACTCGTCTTTTCACAAGGCTCCACATAAATTCAATGGCGTTCAAGTCGCAGTGATAGCTACTTTGTGACCATGAGCTTCGAGTAATTGATCAGCTTCATATATTGTTACTTCTTTGTTCTCTTATTATTTCATAAAATTGGGCTTTAACCTTGTTAGGCAGATAAGATAACCCCTTATTTATAATCCAGCTTTGCATATCTGATTTGGTGGAATTCAATGTCGGTGCTTTATTTACCTTTACAGTGTGATATGGGGCCTTATCCATAACTATAAAACAATTGGGCGGTAAATATGACGAGCTCGGTGGCGCAGTGGTGGAACGCGCTGTTACGCTACTTTGACACCAACGCTCGTGGGTTCGATTCCCACACAATACAAACATTTGTGTGCATGAACATGTCTGTTTGTCTTGGTCTGGGTATTTTCTATGTATAATAAGTATGTGTTTACAAAAAAAAAATGTATTTACGTATGTTTATCAGTTGTCTAGTACCCATAACACAAGCTTCGCTTACTTTGGGGCTAGATGGCGCTGTGTAATTTGTCCGACAATATTTATATTTATTATTTATATGGTATAAATTTATCATGAACCCATATGAAATTTGTTTTGTTCATGTCATCGTGATAATCACCTAATTTAGATTGGGACTTAAATATTAACAGCGCATCTGGTATAAAGGCCATCTCACCACCTGCATGAACAATTATCCATCGTGCACCAATGGAAATTGCTAGGCATGACACCTTCATTTTCAGATTGCCAGCACTTCTTGCCACCATATGAAGCGAGAATATAAGTTTTATCAAGAAAAACGACAGGTCTTCCTTCATTACGATTTTGTCGTAAAATATTGAGATATCTATATCTCCAGACTATAATGTCTTTCCATTAATAGTTTCCTTTTAGACCCACATTTTTTAAATCTAAACCCGATTTTACGTATAATTTTCCACAATGTGGTACGACCGCCCTGGAAACTATGTTACCCAAAGTCGGGACCACCTTTCTGACAGTGTACATTTCATGTATTTTGGTTCTGATTGCACACGAATCAAAATCATCTAACACAATTTTCTTCTTTTGATCACGTTTTTTTCTGGGGGTAGTAACCTTTTGAGACGTGGAAGCAGTAGCTTTGCCTTCTTTAGTAATAATGCCGACAGTTTTTTCAGATATGCCTGAAACAATAAAAACAAATGTTAAACTTTGGTTTTGATGTTTATTATGTTCATAATTAAAAATATCTATATATTTATCTAAATAAGAACATTTTATCCGTTATCTAGCAACCAATAGTACAAGCTTCGAGCTTAGTTTGGTGCTAGATAATTGGTGTGTTATAAATAAAAAATAAATGGCTTTCAAAATAAAATGTTTTCGATAATACTATCAATATAATCATCCCTTAAAATACTAAGCATACTCGGCAAAACTCAAAAATATTCAATAGTATCGCCTGCCTTCATACTTATTATATTATTTTATTTTTCATTACGTTCGGGTAAAATGTTGGACACTGGTAACCCTATTTACATACCTGTTATGGCAGCAACTCCTTGTCGAACATTTTCAAATGGAATTAAAGGACATTTATTGTCTTTTTCCTTCTCACAAAATTCACGCACTGATAACACAATCTTTATACCACTACTTTGAATTCTTTTTGGCATGATGCAAGAAGAATTACCACTGCTAAAACAGAAAAATACGAGGAGTTCTAATAGACGTAATTTTCAGTATCGACAACCGAACGGAATTACATACTTACATCTGTCAGAGGTAAAATAACTGTGAACAGACAGTAGTTTCCATTATTACGCATTCCTCCATTAGAAAATACCCCGCTAGATCTAACAATAAATTTGACATTCAGCTTTCGCTTAAAACTATTTCTGTAATTTTTGAGTGTATAAGCCTTTTTCATGTGTATTCGAGTACACAAAATGCTCCTACCAGAGTCAAAACGCTCTGCGTAGGTAGGAATTATTGTCGAAGCTGAACCAAAGCCAATATCACATACATATGATACTGTGAGAGTGCCAACCATGGGCTTTGAATTGAATGTATTTTCGCACCATAACGCAACCACTACACTAGCATATAGAATAGAAACGTCGGTGAATTAAACGACCGTAATAACACAACAAGTGATTAATGGTTGCACATTATATAATCATAAACACTTGACAATGATCTTGAAGTGAAGACCGAGCGCCATAAAACTAACCGTATTAGAAGAAGACATCGTCGTTTATTATATTATCATCTCGTAAACTCGTTTTGGTTGGTACCTACTCTTCATTTCTGTGTAGTATTCGTCTGTTTGATTTATTATTTATTAACTTGCATTAAACTTCACAGACATTTATAAATAAATAAAATACAAGTAGTGCAAGTTCCGTGTATTCGACGATTTACAAAACACATTTGGGTGGGCCTAACGCGTATCTAGTAAACCTTCCGGAAAGTTTATCATAACGACGCGTCTTTTGTTGACGGTATAACCTCACTATTTCAGTCATCTTTTTTGGTTCTTCGCTTCTGAATTTTACAAGGTACCAATGTATTTATTTCATATTCAAACAATATTACTTACCTACGTTCTATTTTGATTTTGACTAAAATTCTAATTCAAACTTACCATTTCAGAAAACATGAATTCAGAGACGGTTATTATTCCTCCATCGGTATCATGGGCACAAAGAAGTTCCCTTATTTTGTTAACAATTAATGTGGAATGTGAAAAACCCTACATTAGAATTGAAAAGAAAATGTTTTCTTTCAAAGGTGTATGTGGTCCAAACCAAAAATTACATGAAGTCGTTATTCCTTTATATTGTGAAATAGATCCTGAGAACAGCACATACATTAATAAAGGCAGACTTATAGATGTAGCTCTAGCAAAACAGAAGACAGATCAGCCATTTTGGCCTTCATTAACTAGTGATAAGAAGAAACATCATTGGCTCAAAATTGATTTTAATCGTTGGCAAGATGAAGACGATAGTGCTGATGAAATCGATGGCATGAATGACATGTTTTCAAGTAAATTAGGTGATTTTGGTGATGAAAATGAAGCTGAGGACACTAGTTCTGCAGAAGAAGAAGATCTGCCTGATGTAAAGTAATGAAAGATGTTGCTAAGGAAATATATGAATAGCCAAAAATTAACTAGTGCTTCGAATTTTGTAATTATTTGGAAGGCATCATTGGCTAAAAATGCCCGTTGGGTGGAGGGAAGAGGGTCCCTCCTTTACAAGTTTATGTGAGCTAGACTTTTAAATGTCATATTTAAAATGTTTTAACCTAAAGAGCTTTTTTGCATGAGTTGCATAAAATACCTCTCTCTTCCTGTACCTTCAACCTTTACATTTTAATTATTTATGTCTTAAAAGTTTAGTTAATATATACATAAGTTACAAAGGACGGCAACTTTTAATTGCTTTATATTCCGATAAAATAAACACAATTTATGTTTACTTGTTGTTTACCCTTCAAGTACTCTCCAATGTTCAAACAATTTTAAAGAGCACGAAAATTATTTGTTTACCAAAAGAAAGCTCTTAATTTTTAAGAAGATTGTAACTCTATAACGTCCTGAAGAGTTACTGAGTTCCTGTTAGTAAGTGAAGCTAGTAAGTAAATTCACGAGAAGTTGCTAGGTATGTTAGCAGTGGGTGTCTGAGTTTTACTCCTTTTTATTCATTTCTATTTATAGGCGATCCAAACTATGAATTCTTTCTTTTTTGGTGGATCATTCCAAAATAAAATTGGTAACAAAAAAGATTCTGGTATCTCTAAAATAAGAAAATAGTTTTGTAAAAAACTATTTATTAGAAATGAATAAAAAGTAACTAAATTATTTGTTGAGCTCAGTGCTCTTAGTCGATGTGATGAAATAAATGTAAGAATTACGCATCATGGGAAAACAAATTCGGGTAGGTCTTATATAGACAGTAAGATTCATGGGGTAGAGTAATAAAAAAATATGTCATATTACTATTATTTTTATTTCTAACATTTAAAACACAAATAACATACATTTAGATGCCCCGACTTTATTATACAACTTAAATGAACTAGATTTTAACCAATTTGAGTAAACAGAGTTGACATTCACGTAATGAATGGGTTCTACAATTGGAATACCCTCCCAACAAGTACAATTTATGAAGTTCATAACAGTTAAATTTTTATAAAAAAAAGGTATATTTAGGTTTTCTAAAATTTTATAAAATATTAGAAAACCTAAATATTCAATTTTCTTTTCACGGCTATTCATACTAAGAGACAAAATGCGCATAAATAGCTAAAGATAAAAATTATTTTGTTTGATTTGGCATTGGGTCATTTAGAGACGCCTTAAATTTATAAAATCTTATTGTATTCTATTAACAACTTGCCTGCCCCCATACAACTCATTTTGATAATGCCACATCAACGGATTTTTAAAAAATGTTAAGCTTAATAACTTTATTAAATACCATAAAACATAATTTTCGTATATTATTTTTAATAAATTAATTTCATTTCGGTTGTTTTTGTTCGCATGGGACTTATGAACGTAGGTAGGGTGATAAATTTTCTATTTTCAATGAGTCATATATGAGACATAAATGACTCATATGTGAAAAAAATAACAATTCATCAACTGTCATAACTCCAATTAGATTAGAAAGTTGAACTAGAAAATTGTTTATTTGAGGTTACAACTGTTTATTTATCGCAGAAAAAGTGTATTTGAAAAAATATCCCGTATCACGCCTAAAATTGTATACAAAAATGAGTCACCTGTGACTCGTGAACTTATTCCAATACGTTCTTGTGAGTCATATACAACTTTTTAAAATTTTCGTTTCTTTCGATTTACCAAAATTTCGGTCTCTTGTAGGGTAGGCAGAGAGAACCGAACGCCATAAGACGCGGTCCTTACACACCTTTCGTCATTCAGCATCCTTTCTACATGTCCGAAGCAACGGAGCATGCCTTTTTTAACTCTTATTTACATCATCATTATGAAAGCGTTCAGCAAATGTTATATCACAAATTTTGTACCACACTCTCATCTCGACCGCATTTATTCTACATATTTTTAGACTTGCTCGTTCGGACACGTAGAAAGGATGACGAAACGGGAAGCCGAGGAAGATCAAATCAAAACTACCATGACCGTAAATTGGTCGTATAATCGTATTTTATTAGAAGGCGATGTCAAAGCCCTAAGAACCGACGAGCGTGTATGAAAAGAGTTATGAATATTGAAGAAGCGAGTAAGGTAATGACCGCGTCGTATGACTCTCGGTTCTCTCTACATACTCGCAAGCGACCTGCCCTAAAGATACGTACATACAATACAAGCTAGATTATTTGGTAGTTTTCTTAAAGCATTTAACCGTATAAAGCTAGCAAAATAAAAAATTGTGTGCAAAATAGTAATAGGCAGTGTGGTAAACTGCGAACTGGATTAGCAGCAAAGTAGGCATCGCGCGAGTGATACTTAATGTATTACAAGCGTTTATAGGCTACGGTAACCCCTTTACATCAGGTGGACCGTATGCTTGAATACCTTCCGAAGTTATATAAAAAAAAAGAATATTTGAAGAGCCTTTGGTAGATAGAAGTGTCTTTCTAGTAACTTGTCAACTCGTCGATTCGATGCTTAGCAAGTAGGCTTACTTAGTATCTATAAAAAAAATATGTGATGCTATTAATGTAGGCATATATTTTTTTTAATATAAGTTCAGCATAGTGGCTACGCTTTGCCTGATGGTAAGCGGAAGAGGAGCCCAAACTGCAACTGACAAAAGACTACACAGTGTCCTGCCAGTTGACGCTGCCATACTGACCCACAAGATGATTCTTCACGCTTCGTTTGAAGGATCCCATATTCTAGAACGGAGGGAAAACATGTGTAGGCAAGACGTTCCACTTTTTAATGGTACGACAAAGATGGAGTTGCCGAAATTTTTGGTACGCGAAGAAATGTTCTCAACAGTGGAACAATGACATCGCAAGCCTGTACGTGTGCTTCTATGACGGAAGAGAGAGGGTGGGATAAGGGAAAACAGTTCTTAAGAGCACTCGCCATGCTAAAGGCGGTAAAACACGCTTAGCGAGCCAATGTCCCTACGGAGTTAGAGGTTCCAGGTTTTTGGTGACTTCTTCGTTGTCAATTATGCGGATAGCCCGTCGTTGCAACGTATCGAGAGCCTCAAGAAGATACTGCGGAGCTGTCCCAGAGATGCGGGCAACTCCGCGTAGGCCCGAACTTGAGTCTAATAAATCAGACAAAGCTGGTCCGGCGTGAAGTATCGGCGCACCCTGTTCAGGACTCCGAGAGATGAGATGAGGCTCTCGATGTAATTACGCTGGTTAAGGTCGCATCGAATATCCATACCTAACATATTCAGGATACCTCATAAACTGAGGGAAGCGCCCTGAAGACTGAGAGCGGGAAGGAATGGGGGCATTTTTGTTGTAAACGCGCACACCTGAGTTTTTTTCAGCATTAAACACAACCAGGTTATTGGAACCCTAATTACTAATGAGATTCAAAACCCGATTCAGCTCAACGACAAGACTCACACTTCTCATCGATTTCTGTCCGCCCAGCACCAGGCCTACCGAAATATCGCCCATGGACCATACTGTCATCTGCATAGCAATGAATATTACCAAGTGGCAGCAAAAACATTGATATGACCGGAGACAACTCCGCTGCACATTTTTTTAGAACAAACAATGGGATACCATCAGGACCAGTGGCTTTTCGGACATCGAATGACTGTAGTTCAAAACGCACATCGCGCTGGCTGATGTGTGGATTTCAGGCATAACGGATCCACTGGAGGGTAGATAGATAGATATCGCATGGCTTTAGCCAATCGCCAGTAGTTACGCGACCCAGTAGGGTGGGCCGCTAATTCCGTGGCGACTCGTGTAATGCGGTAGGCGTTATGTATGCTCTCTTGCAGATCTTAGTGGCAGTATTGTAGGCTGATTTCAGCGAGTTAATATTCGGATCTTAAGGGCGCGACTCCTGATCCAAGCGCGATACGCCGCCTGTTTGTTACTCACAGCTTCAGCGCATTCGCGATTAAACCAAGGGCGTCTCCGGCTTTTGATGGCAACATCGGAGTAAATAATGTAGTATTCCATGCCAACGCCGATCTCGTCAACAATGGCCGCAGCACTCGCCGTTAGATTTTTCCAACTGAAACAGCGCTGACCCCCTGGGACGGAAGCAAAGTAGTCGCGCATACCAGTCTGCTGACGAGTAGTGCTAGACACGACGCTTAAAGGGTTAACAAAAGTTTAAAAAAAAATCGACAATCAAATGTTGCACATTTTTAAAAATGATACCTCCTAGGTATGATGTTAACAAATTTATTTAATCAAAATATTTACCCTCATTATCTATACGGAAGTTTATTTATGCTTTTGCGATAGAACTCTGGGGGTCTAGATTCAACACTGTGTGAAAGCATTTTGTACTGCCCCTTGGGAAGAAACTTTTTACCGCGTCCAAATCACGAAAAAAAAATGCTAGTCAGTTGAAACAAGGTCTGGCGAGTACGGAGGATGACGTGTGGTTTCTAACTACAACTCCTGTAGATCAACGGTTTCTCGTGCAGTGTGAGGTCTTGCGTTATCATGGAGCAATAATTCACAAGAATTGTCTCGAAAAACTATATTCCGAAAGAAACTGTGAAAACTTTTCAAATCAGTTTCGAATACGGTTTTCAGAGGCAATGTGAATACCCCCCAGTGGCGAAGAGTCCATATAACCCGATTCCCATCGGCTTCCCTTACGAAAAATCTAATCTATGGGCCAACGACATTTTTAGTTTGTTATATTATTCACTCACTTTGAATAGTTTGAATTAAATAAACGCCTTAAAAAATTTCAATAGCAATTGTCAAATTGCAAGCCGAAAAATACCGGGTTACTTCTTCATACTACAATATCTCATACAGAGCATCTATCCCTTTCGTTTCTATGAACTGACTCCTATTACTGCTACTCATTCCGTCTCGTTTTAGCACGCGAAAACAATACACGAAATAACTCGACGAATACCGGCTTGTGACAGAGTAAGGTAATTAGCAACGTGCAAGTATAAGCGAGAAAGATCATTTATGAAGTAATAGTACCTATAAAGATTCTAAATTATGAATGAATGTAGTTACTGGCGAGTAATATACTCGTATTTTATTTGGCAGGATTTATTGTAATGATTCTAAATTAAGAATGATTTTAGCGGCATAAAATCGTGACAGGCGCGTAATACATTTTATTTGCCCGGATTTTATACATGGCGGATAGTGCGTACTGCGTAAAGTTTCTTTGGATTTGTTACTAAAAACAAATAAAATTCGACAAGAAACTGTCAAAAACAGTTTCTTGTCGAATTTTATTTGTTTTTAGTGCTGAAGTGTGGTGAGTGAGTTGTTTTAATTTGTGATGTGCCGACCGTCGTATAGTAGTTCGTAGGTTCGTTATGGCATTCAATAATGAAACTGTTGTCTAACAGATTATTTACTGTCGAAGGAAACTTCGTTTTCAAAACTATTTTTACAACAGTGTTTTATCTTATTTTGTTAAAAAGAACAGACGAATTGCTTTAGAATATAAATAAGTCCTAGGTCGTCGTAGTGGTCGTTTTTTTTAATCGTTACTTTTGTTAACTTATCAATTTAATTTTTTACTAGCAGGGTTCGAAATATTTTTCAAAGTCACCAAGCATTTATCAAGACTAAAGAACGCATGCCACACATACTGCTTTAACTAAAAAGGCTTTTTTTCAAAACCACCATTATCATACTTGAAAGACACTGTTACTCGTATATAAACAGCTTCCATGTATGATGAAGGTGGTGCGTATATTTTTGCATCATGGAGCGGGCAGCATTTGGTGAGTGGACTTTTTATACTCCGGCTTCCCTTCTGAAAATATCCACCCTTCGCCACACCCCCACTGGTTTCTTCTCTTTCATATACTACTCTGTGTAAAAAGTATCGGGAATATGTCAATAAAAAGACCCGCGTAAAAGAGGTCGTTCTAATTTTTTTACTGCATGTTGGTAGCACTGTACTGATTTAGCGCGCAAAATTTGAGCGGGATCTGTCATTTAATTTGTTTTAAACTACACTTTTTGTTGGTCATAGTTTTGAGTCCTCGGCGATTTTTACAATGGAAAATATTGTTGAACAAAGAGTGTGCCTTAAATTTTGTGTTTCAAATGATATTTCATGTGGTGAATCACTAAAAATGTTGCGAAATACCTACGGCGAATCGTGTATATCGAAAACAAGGGCTTATGAATGGTATAAGGCTTTTAAAGAAGGCCGAGAAGTAGTAGTAGACTTGCCTCGTTCTGGTAGACCTTCAACCGCTACGACCAGAGAAAACATCGACAGAATCAAGAAGCTAGTGCTCGAAAATCGACGTATGAGTCTGAGAGAGTTGGCTAGTGAGGTGAACATATCTTTTAAGTCCGTCCACAACATTCTCATTGACATTTTAGGCATGAAACGCGTCGCCGCTCGACTAGTTCCAAAAGAGCTCAATTTTGTTCAAAAAGCGCAGCGAAAGCATGTCGCTGAAGACATGGTTTCCCGAGCTTCTACGGATCCGACCTTTATGAAACGTATAATAACTGGCGACGAGACATGGGTTTATGAGTACGACATGCAAACAAGCCAACAGTCTTCAGAATGGCGTCTCGAAAACGAGCCGAAACCCAAAAAACCGCGGCAAAGTCGCTCCAAAATCAAGGTGATGCTGACAGTTTTTTTTGACTACCGTGGTGTGGTTCACTCCGAATTCCTTCCAGAGGGAGAAACAGTGAATAAAGAATATTATTTAGGCGTCATGAAGCGTTTGCGTGAGAGTATCCGCCGAAAACGTCCAGATTTGTGGCAACACAACTCATGGATGCTGCACCATGATAATGCACCATCACACACAGCCATTATAGTGAAAGAGTTTTTAGCGAAAAATTCAACAAAAGTTCTCGACCAAGCACCGTATTCACCTGATATGGCTCCGTCTGACTTTTTTTTATTTCCCAAGTTAAAATTACCACTTCGAGGAAAACGTTTTGAGTCGATAGAAGCCATAAAAGAAAATTCGCTGAATGAGCTAAAGGCCATACCGCAAATAGCCTATGAAAAATGTATGGAAGACTGGGTGAAGCGGTGGAGATGTTGTATTGCAAGCGATGGGGCCTACTTTGAAGGCGATAAAATAAATTTAGATGAATAATTTGTATTTTTTGTTTTATTGACAAATTCCCGATACTTAGTACACAGAATGTACTTACAGTTATCTTTGTTTTCTTCGCATTCAGTAGTAAGCCCTTCATACAATCTTTCATTATTGTGACTAGTGTTAACAGTTATGCTTGTGTTTTTGTTAATAACACGACATCGTCTGCATAAAGCAGACAGTTTACCACTAGGTCACTTATGGAGGAGAATTTCCTCGTGAAAGCCGGGGTCTGTTTGTTTGTCCGCTCGGATGTACGTTGTCGCCGTCTGCGCTGCCTAGAGGATTCCGCCTTTCCCGTCCTCTGGGTGCACGTAAACCTGGGCCTTCAGAGCCGTATTTACATGTGCCTATAGGCTATACCAACCCCATACTAGGGACACGGAGACGACTCGGCTCTTTGAGTACATGAGTCTGGCGGTAGATGACGCGCAGCAGTGGCACCTGACTGCAGAGATGGTGTGTTAGGGACTTTAACTCTCAACACGACTCCTGGTTGGGATCTTCCACAACTAACCACGCGTTCTCTTTCGCACAGCCTGACGCTATTGGTAGACCAACCTACCAGATATCGCTGGTTAGGAGCACTCCTACTGCTGACCACCCACCCTGCTGGCTACCGGGTTGAGGTGAGAACGCCCCTAAGCACATCTGACCACTGCCTAGTGTCCAGCGCATTGCCATGCGCGGTTCCTCCACAACGCACAGAGGTTAAGCGACGTGTCTGGCACTATCGTCATACTTCCGTCCCATGGAGCCATCGCTGTATCAGTGTGAAGGATCTCACGGCGAATGCTGCAGCCAACTTCTGCCAACCCTTGCTGCCACCGCTGCGATGCCCCGATGGCGAGTGCCCTCACTTCAGCCGCAGGTGAAAGCAGTCTTATGGCCAGCCTCTTTGCAGCTATCTCCCAGATCGATGACTGTAGCACGTACAAACCACCTATGATACCCTCCAGTGTATCCGTTATGCCCGATATCCACATCAGGCAGCGCGATGTGCGTTTTGAACTGCAGTCACTCGATGTGTCGACAGTGGTCCTGATGGTATGTGCAGCCGGTCCCCAAAAAGGGAGACCGTTCTGAACCATCAAATTACCGCCCCCGTTGCTGTTAACTTCAGTGTTGTGCAAAATCCCTAACAATCTTAGAAGATCACTCCTCAACTGATCTGATGGACAGTATGGTTTTGGACCGAAACGGTCAACGGGTCATCTTCTAGCGTATGTGGCGCGCCTTTGGGGGAGGCAATCGATAAATATGGCGAATCTATGGCGGTCAGCCTAGATATCGCCAAGGCATTTGATTGGGTTTGGCATAAAGCACTTCTCTCTAAACTTCAAGCATACGGTCTGCCCCTCCAGCTTTGTAATTGGATTGTTCGCTTCCTGCATGACCGTAGAATCCGCGTCCTTGCAGACGGACGCGCTTCGCGGTTCACGTCAGTGTATACCGGTGCCCCTCAGGTCTATGTTCTATCGCCCACCCTCTTTCTTCTTTATATCAATAATATGTTGCCACTTGGTTATATTCATTGTATGTAGATGACAGGTACGATCCATGGGCGATATTTCGGTCGGCCTATTGCTGGTCGGACAGAAATCAATGAGAAGTGTGGGTGTCGTTGAGCTGAATCGGGTTTTCTCATTAGTAAGTGGGATTCCAATAACCTAGTTGATAAACTCAAACCATGTTATTATATATACCAAGAAAACTTAGTGTGCGCGTTTACAACAAAAATGTACCCATTTCTTCCCACTCCCAGTGTTCAGGGCGCCTTCCTCAGTATGCGAGATGGCCTGCATATGTTAGGTATGGATATTCGCTACAACCTTAACTTACGAAGTAACTATTAAGTAATCTGTGCCTTAACCAACGGAACTACATCGAGAGCCTCATGTCAATAGCTTTAAAAAAAAACTCGGGAGGCCTGAACAAGTTGCGCGCTTCTTCAGCTTTGTCTACTTTATAAGACTCAAATTCGGGCTTGCATGTAGTATTATTGTTCGCATCTCTGGGACGGCTCCGCACAATATCTTCTCGAGGCTGCAGCGGCGGGCTATCCGCATAATCGACGACGATGAGGTCACCAAAAACCTAGAACCCTCTTTTATTGAGCTAATCGAAATTTAATCTATTTTAGGGGAATCTACAATACTTAAGGTACATTCACGACACGTCGAACAATCAGCTCTCTAGCTTCAAAACTGCAAAATGACAATTTTCTAGGTTATATAGCTTCGCTGGCTAACGCAGCTCTGCAAAAATCACAAATTTCCTACAGAAAAAAATTCTTTTAATGCCTATCATTTTAGGCTACTGTAAAAATATTAAATTTCCGAGTATAAAGATCATAATTTTGATGTGTAGTAAATGAAAAAGTAAAAAATTGTTGTGTAAAAAAAATTGCGTGCGTGTACTTATGTATGCGTGTGAGAAGTTATACTTCTTCGACTTCATTAAATAACAAATCCCTGGAGGGATGTTGTGTTCATGCGAGTGAGTGACGTTACCACCTCACAGGCAACTGCAGCCAAATAACAATTCCCTGGAAGGTTGTGTTCATGCAAGTGAGTGACGTTACTACCTCACGGAAAACTGCAGTCATATAACAATTCCCTGGAGGGATGTTGTGTTCATCTGAGTGACATCACGAGTAAGCTCCGAAGGAGTTGCCGTGTTAGCAGCAGAGGTGGCAATACGCGAGGCATACTTAATGTATTGCAAGCGTAAACAGCTACAGTGACCGCTTTAAATTGGGTGGATCGTATGCTTCTTTGTTCATGCGAGTGAGTGACGTTACTATCTCACAACAAATATGCTCAAAACTGCAGCCGAATAACAATTCCCTGGAGGATTGTTGTGTTCATGCGAGTGAGTGACGTTAACACCTCACAGAAATCTGCAGCCAAATAACAATTCCCAAACAAGTTTTCCGTGAGCTAATAACGTCACTCACTCGCATGAACACAATAACCCTCCAGGGAATTGTTATTTGGCTGCAGTTGCCTGTGAGGTGGAAACGTCACTCACTCGCATGAACACAAACCCCTCCAGGGATTTGTTATTTGGCTGCAGTTTTGAGCATATGTTTCGTGACTTAATGAGCATTTTAGCGGGCAGTTTCAACCTGTTTTTTACAGGGCAGCTTCAAACTTTTGTGTTACAGTATCTTAAAATTTCACTCATCATTTTTTCATAACGCGCCTACAAAGTATAACTTCAATACAATTTCATAATCATTTAATTTTATTTGAATAAATACATGATTTAGTAAAGCCACGTTTGAATTAATCCTATTTCGACTGTAATTTTTCAAATCACTAAACAGGTAACATGACGTAGGTAATGAAAAATTTGTAGTCAGCTCCTGGTCTATGTACAATATATATATATATATATATCTTCACGCCAGGTCCCTTGCGGGGTAGGCAGAGAACCGAGCGCCATAAGACGCGGTCCTTACACACTTCATTCGCTTCTTTCACATTCATAGCTCTTTTCATGCACGCTCGCCGGTTCTTAAGACTCCTGACATCACCTTCTGATAAAACACGCAATTTGGTCATGGTAGGTTAGTCTTGGTCTTCCTCGGCTCCTACATCCCTCCACTTTCGCATTGTATATCTGTTTCGGCATTCTTTCTACATGTCCGAACCAACGGAGCATACCCTTTCTTATCTTAATCGTGTTTCTTATCTTAACACCGACACTCTCTTTCAGTCCAACTCTCTTTAGTACGTCATCATTTCGAACGCGGTCAGCAAGCGTTATGCCACAAATTTTTCGCAGTGCTCGCATCTCGACCCCATTTATTCTACTTTCATGCTTTCTCTCTCTGCCATACCCAGCTCTTTCACTTCCATAAGTTAGCGTTGGGATTAGCACCGCACTGTGTACAGCGAGCTGTGCCTTCTCGCTTAGATTTCGGCTGCCAAACAGTTTACTCAGCGCTCCATTTACGCTATTCCCTGCACTCATTCGTCTCTCCACATCAGCGGTGTACCTTCCATCGCTGCTAAAAGCACTTCCAAGATATACAAACTCATCCACTTGCTCCAACACTACATGGGTGGATCAACTATTCTTTGCAAAAAAACAATGTCCCTCCATCAATTAAAAATATTTAACTATGTAAAAACAATAGTTCGCTGTAATTTTATATCAAAACAGTAATTTAGAATAGGTACTTAGAATTGATATTAACCCTTTAACCGCCGTGCCCGTAATATTACGGGATATGAAAAATGTGCTCCACGCGCCACAGACGTAATTTCACGTTAAGTTTTATAAATTGTTTATTGGTGCATTTATATTAAAGATTAAGTTGCAATAAACGTTGTACATTACAATCCAGGGTGTATTCTTAATAATTAACAAATTTTGCTGCCTTTCATTATGATATTTATAGAAAAAATCGTTGTAAGGTGTTACTTAGTATTAACACGAATCGCCAATAACGTGATATTACGTGTACTAGGGATGGCCAAATCAATGTAATCTAAATGAAATTTTATTGAATAATCATGGTGCGAAAGCAATAATATTGTATTGAAATCCAAATTATTTTGTAAAATTCGAAGCACGAATAGTCGTAGGTACTAATTAAAAGCATGTTAAAACAATAAAAATGTTTATTTTATGTGTTAAATATTAGATATAATTTATTGTTTCGATAAAGAAGCGACAACTGAGAACTTCACTAGTTCGGACTATCCCCGATCGCCGTCACCGTGATTTTACGTGCGGCTCAAGGTCAAACGACGCCATATTTGCCGTTCCTCAGCCGCCGTCACCGTAATATCACGTTCCTTGTACAAATTAGTGTTGTTCCCTTGCCATGTTAGAAGACTACGAATTATTAAATATTTTAGAAGAAAATAATGACTGTTCGACCTGTGAGGTACGATAAGAATTATATATGAAAATTATTAATATGATAAATCAAGCTCGAAGAGATGCATCAGAAAACGAAGATGTTATACTAGATTCATTGCTAGAATATTGATTGAAACGTGGTAAGTAATGTTATTTTTTTATACCACTAAGGTAGCAAACAAGCTTACGGCCTGCCTGAAGGTAAGCAGTTACCGTAGCCTATGGACATTTGCAACACCAGGGGTGTCACTCTTGCGTTGCCGACCCTGTAAGAACCTCTTCACGCCTTTCTTGAATAACCCTCGTACTGTAGTCCCTTGATACTTGATTAATAAAGACTGATTTAATATTAATTAAATTTTGAACTTTTATTCATTTAAACTAATCGATAACACTATTTCTCAACCCTATTTGAGATTACGCCGACAGGCCGCTGGCGTTAGGGTGTACGACGATGTAACAAAATATGGCGGTCAAAGGGTTAAAGAGCGTTCAATTATATAATTTTAATATTTTTTATTGCTTTTATGGTAACTTAGGCGACAAGATTCACTCCCCATACAAATTATTCCTATCCCCACGTCTACTTCAATAGTTCCCTGACGCAATAATTTTAAATTTTTATATAAAAGTGTAGGTATTCATTTCTACTCATGTTAATTTCTACAACGGTTTCTAAACGCCCTTAAATGCTTCCCAGATTTTTAAGTATGATTTTGCTACTTAGAAAAGAATAAACAAATTGTGTCCCAACACAAATACCCAAACAGATGTCCGCGAAGTTACTGTTCTTAAAAGTTATAGATAAAAACATAGATAGCTCTAACAGTCTCAATTGTGGCAATTAATGTCTGAGGATAATGCAATGACATTCCGCCATTTTGTGCGTGTGGTAGTGGAACTATTGTCCTTACATAGTTAAATATTTTTGATTGATGGAAGGACATGTTTTTTGCAAAGAATAATTGATCCACCCACATCATCAACCGTAACTCTAGTGTTCGTTCTGGTTGCCTCTCTTTCAAATACCATTATCTTGGTTTACAAAAAATAATTAAGAAAAACTTTGTATTATAGATCCCTGATGATTCCCCTACAGAGGAAAATTGTTTTGTATATAGATAGACTATGCATTTTTGACGATTGTATAAACTATAAACGACATCCCTACGTGTTTAGGCTATTATCGTTTCACTCGGAGCTCGAGTCGGCCTATTTATTTGTATACTATGCTGGAGTCCCTGGAGTGGGTTACATATTGATGTGACGAGAGTACATCTTATATTGGAGCGACTACCGTCTGGCCCTTCTGTTATCTATGGTCTGACCTCTGTAGCTGACGTCCGACGTCTTTCTAGCCTAACTGCAGCTATCCAGTTATTTTGACGAATTAAATCGCTAGAAAAATTAAAAGTAAACAAAATAAGCAAAGTGTATTAGTTACAAAAGGAAAAAAGATCCTACTAAAGTCTAAAATTGACCGACTTCATTTGGCATAATATTGGCCATCTCGATTTCATAGCCTATTTGAACATTTTTGATTATAATTATATTTGAGCAACTATTACTAGTGAAAAGTGATCCCAGCTATCAACAAATAGAAAATCAATCAATATGTACATAATTCCTCAGTGATTACATTCTCTTTGCATATTATTTTTTGTTGAAAACTATTCAGACTCACCAAAATACAATCATTTTCTGTCACATGTTACTTTCAGAGACACGCATAAGAATGTCAATTGGATAGTCCGTCACTAACGTCATCAATTTTAGCCAAACACCAATACAAAAATGAATTAAATTAATTAATTAAAGACAGTATTATTGAAAACCATGAACAAAACAGTTTAAACCAGATTCAAAAACTACAAGATATGGGACAAATGAAAGGAACTGATGAATCTGTGATGATGGCCAAAAGCTCGTCGGGAATGAAAAAGGTATCTGGAAAAGGCTTAGAGAAAACTGTCGCTAATAACTCTCCTACGTTCTCCGACCCAAAAAATCAAGGCATACTGCTTGTGGCTCTGTTGGCTGTGTTAGCTCTCGCCCTATGGTTTGGATTCACCCACGGCTGCCTACGACGTAGACGCAGAGGCCGCTCTTCATGCTGTTGATATAGACCGCAGTATTAAACTCTATACCTTATTAAAAAAATACAAGGAATGCTTCTAGAAATCATCGTAGCTGATCATTTTCACGCATTTATTTTCAAGAATACATAAGACGTTATTACAATAACTTGTTTATTTTTTATGGGTTGAAGAACTCGCGCTTTGCTCGTAGACACGATATCTTCGATATTTGCGTAAGTCTGAAAAAAATAAAATAAACTACTTGAAACAATTGTATAATACTAATATGTACCAACACCACCACAAAGAGTACAAGGGTTTAGAGTCAGTGTAACGATATTAAAAACAAAAAATAAATATTCCCTAATAAATTACACACTTAGTCGCAAACTACGCAAAGCCTACATACCTATACATATCAATAAAAATCCTTTCGTTTTACATACCGATATATAGATAGAATACACGAAAACATCCAGTGCTCTGAACGTTTTCTTGTTAGACAACAGACATGTTCATGCACACAAATGTTTGTCTTGTACCTTCAGTGCAGGCTAGATTAGTGCATGTCGTCAGTGGCATCGTGTCATAAAGATAAGTGTCGGTAGGCAGGTATACCAACTTGCCACATTTTAGTTGTATTCAAACACGGTTGTCATTAAAAACATGAAACTCGCTGATATGTGGCAATGAACGTAAGCTTCTGTTCTACGATGTAAAAACATTACTAAAAGCAGATGATTACTGTGCCGAACTTCGAACAATGATGGCGAAACTGGCAGTGAAACAGCCACGACTCGTGAATCGATCTTCACCATTATGCTCCATCATAACGCAAGACCACACACTGCATGTAAAACCGTTGTAACTCTACAGTAGTTGCAGTTAGAAACCATACGTCATTCTCTGTATTCGCCAGATCTTGCTCCAAGTGACTGCCATTTTTTTCGTGATTTGGACAATTTTCTATGTGGCAAAAAATTTGCTACCCAGGAGGCAATACAAAATGCTTTCACAGAGTTTGTCGAATCTAGATCCCCAGAGTTCTATCGCAAAGGCATAAATAAACTTCCGATTAGATGGCAGCAATGTATAGATAATGAGGGTAAATATTTTGATTAAATAAATATGTTACATCTTAGAAAAAAACGAGTTTAATTTTTCAGTACAAATCGGCAATTTCATACTTTAACTCCTAATACATTAAAGCCTAGATTCACTTGATTCATCCAGGAGATCAACTGGTGTATTTTAATTTAATTTTAATAGTTTTTATTAAATGAGTACTTACATTACATATAAACGTGAATAATTGAATATATTCTTATTTTCTTATGTCGGACTAATCCCAGACGCCACTGCCGTTGCCCCAATCGTCATCTTTTTTGTCCCCAGCAACGGCCTGTACCTCCTCCGTATCTGTACAAATATTTTAAGGTATGTATAAAAAACACAGCAATACCTTCCAATTTGTGTCTTATCAAGGAGTCACGAAACTTCATTTTTGTGAAAAAGCGTATCAATCTTGTTGTGAAACCTCACTAATTAAAAATGTACCGTGGACTTTCCAGCAGGACTGCACCTGGTCACAAGGCACGAACTACCCAAGCCTGGCTCGAAACCAACATTCCGGACTTTATAAGAGCTGAAGACTGGCCCTCGTCTAGCCCAGATGTGAACCTCTTACACTACAAATTATGGTCAGTTTTAGAGGATATGGCTTGCTCGAAACGACACGCCGACATTATGTCTTAAGAAATCTCTGGAGCAAGCAGTGGCTAAATTTCCCATGGAAACAGTGTATAAATGCATAGATTCGTAGCCAGACAGATTAAAGACCTGTATACAGATAAAACCCGTAGACAGATAAAAGCCAAAGATGGCCATTTCGAATAGAATATTTTTTTAAATTTTTTGCTGAGACTTCCATATACATATAAGTTTTATTAAGATTACATAACTTCATAAAAAAATATATGCATATTCATTTGTAATAGAACTTATGGCCGGACTAGGTAGACTTGTACCTTGCGGTGGAGCGGCATTTGATTCGTCTGCTATCACTTCAACTTCGTGTTCTTCCTCTTCCTCGTCTTCTATTTCTTCTACGTCCTCTTTTTCATCTAAAACATAAAGAAAATATATATTACCAGTTATGGGAGACACATGGCCGGCCGACTTCAAAGTTTTACAGATGACGAGTTTATAATTATTTCTATGCAACGTTAACGGCCCACCTTATGTAAAGCGGTCACCCTAGCTTCTAACCGCTTGCAAGTATGAAGCACTCATGACTTGCCGCCCCTGATAATGACAAAGCCATTCCTTAGGAGCTTACTAACCACACTCACTCGCAGGTACATATCAACCCTCCAGGGTGTTGTCGTCAGAGAGGAGTCGAGACACCGAAAATATTAATATTTACGGAAATAATAAAATTATTGGTAAAAAAAACCACGCCGTATTGTCAAAAGACTTTCGTACAATAAAAAAACACGTTTTGTCACCAAAAGGCTCGCTAAGTCAATTTATATATATAATAGTTTTTGAGTTTATTCATAACATACATACAAATCTTTCCTCTTTATAATAATAGTATAGATCACTAAAGTTGTGTTAGTCATTGAGTATTTACTGTGACCACATCCGACCCGCATCAAATTACGACTAATGTAAAAAACAAGTCAAATACGCCTGCCTGATGGTAAGAATGTTTAGTCTTTTGACACTTGCAACACCAATTGCATCACTCGGACTCTGAAATTGCACACTGGTTCGTTTGTGTGAGGTCAAACATCCTGTTGGTGCAGCTATAGGTGGGCAGTAGCAATCGTATCAAACAACTCTTCTGAACAAACATGTCGAAGCAAGCCATGCTTACCGTCATCATTATCACCGGATTTGTCGCCTGTCATCATCTTGAGAATGTGGTTTTTCTCTTTGGTAAGATGACGCTTGCCATTCAAATGCATTGTCATTTGTTCACTGCATGTAACAGCAGTCTGAAAAAATCATTCAATTAGATACTAAGCGATTGGTATAGTTTTATATACAATAAGAATAGTAATTAATAATAAAAAGAATATACGTATCAAAAGGATATATAAGTAAGCTAGCTGATGACCGCGACTCTCTTTATGTGGAGTTTATGTTTTCAAGTTTTTCGCAAGAAAATTAAACATATTTCCAGGATAAAAATAGTCGATATGTTGACTCTTTTTATTATATATGATCATCATACACTATTTCATAAAAATCGTTCCAGTAGTTTCGTAGGAGTTTGCAGAACGGACAAAAAACAAACAAGTTGAAAAAAAGAGTGCTTTGGCCGCGGTATTTTTATTAGGGCCCAGCTCCATCACTATTCCAAATAAATATTGATATACAGACTTCGTGGATTTATTATATGTAGATATACATAGATCTAGAAGATGAGATACATTTTAAAAATAGAGAAGTCATTAATTATTTGCATTTCAATTCAGTCCAACAACGTTTTTTCGTATACACTGCGATAGATCGCAATGTTTACGAAAACTGTTTCAAGTAAATCGGGTTAATAAAAAAATTGCAATGCAAATATTGATACCCTATTATTATTACACCTGCAGGGTATGAAACTTGACAAATATTAAAATAGGTAAATAATTTATTGAAGGGTTTTTGGCTAAATTTCATGGCAAGAAATAATTATTTTTACCCCCATACAAATCCTTTTTTAGTCTCCTTATGGTTGAAATGCGAAAAAAACTTCTAGCCTACGCCGCAATAGAAAAATACTTTCTCTTGTCACCAAATCAGTATCGAGTCAGCGGTGAACCTAACAAAATATGAACGCTCGTATCACACGATAAGTGTCAATTTCGCGTGCAAGCTGATAAGCTAATAAAGAGTTGGCAAATTTTTATACCTACATTTGACTTTTGTTCGAGAGCTACTATTAGTTATTTTGTGCTAATGGTCGCCTAGTGGCCGAAATTCGACCATAATTCAATTAACCCTTCGAAACCCGGGTGGTCATATATGACCGCGAAATGTATGGGAAAACGTATATAACGGGTTCTGACTGGTCACTATTTAAGTTTGAATAGGTAGCTAATGTATTTATAAAGTACAAATATCTATTAGACGAGTCTATGACTATGGCATTATAATAATTATTTTTGACATTCAGTAAGACTACAGACAAATAACAATAGGGGCTAAAATTATGAAATTGCTGTTGTATCATGGTGTGAAATTTTCGTGTAAAACTTTTTTCACATGATACCTATTAGGATTTTCTTTTAAAAAATGTGCAACATTTGATTTTCGTTTTTTTTTATTCAGCTTAGACGGGAAAGATGGATAATTCGAAAATCCGAGTAATTTTTTAATACGACGCGGAACTAACGCGGTAGGAACGACTCGCAATATCAATGCTGCGATTGGAGAGGAGATTGCTAATGAACACAACGTGCGTTTTTAGTTTAAACGCTTTCGTAATGGAATCCACGTGAAAGACCGCCTACACAGGTGAGTAACGCTGAACTGAAGGAGATAGTGGAAGCCGATCCGAGTCAAACTATACAGGAATTAGCGCCATGGTTAAACGTTACCTTACCCAATGATGTTATAAAAAAAGGAAGATAAGTTACTAGAGCGCCGAGATTGAAGCGTACGAAAGGAGACAATTGTTGCTCTTGCAATTGTCTCGACCGTGCGGACTGTCAACTGCTTGCCAATTCACGATAGTAGTTTATATTTCCGTGTAATTGTCAAAATGTCGTCGTGTATCATGCGCAAATATACTACTCGTAATTACGGCAGTAAAATAAACAAACTCCACGGAATCACATACCACAAGTAATTAATCCAAAATTTACAATAATATATAATAAATATTATTGTTTCTTAATCTCTCGTAAAACAAATATAACGCCATGTTATGGTAACTTCAAAGAAAAGGACAACCATATTCCATCCACAACTGTAGCGACAAGGACACACATAGCACACTAACATAGATCACCATAACGAACTAACAGAAGCGACATTGTGATTGAAGTTAATAACGGGGTCCTGAAGTTGTTTGAAAGTAGTTGGTTTTTGGCGAGTACGATATGAATTTAATATACTCGTAATAATTATATATTTTACGATAATAAATACATTAATAATTTTAAGATAATAATTAATATAATACTTTTAAGAAATAAATGTTACATCTATTTCTTAAAAGTATTATTATATAAATTTGATTTAACAATTTTCTATATACCTAAATTTATCCATAGGATTCCGTAGATAAATAGCAAAAACGGATTTTTTTTAAATTGTCATGTATGTCACAAATACTTAAACAAGGTAAGTTGGATACTGCATCGTTGAATCGATGACCAGACTTTTTCTTCCAACATAAAACTGCGCAATTCGGAATTTCGTCACTGCAATCATCGCACATAGTCAGTTTTAATCTACTGAGAAATCAATTCGAACTAATTTATATAATACATACGACCATGTGGACAACAACCAAAGCAGAGGGGAACACCAGTGTAAAGCCACTCCAGTCCGTATTGCTCTGTGAGCATCCGATGGTTTTAGGAGTCTCTAGGAGGCAACCAGCGTTTAGGAACCGAGAACTTTGTACCTTCTGTCTCATTATTTTTGTTAGTCTATGTCAAAGTGCAGTGATTGGTGATCCGAGTGGCGTTTGCATCAATTTAAGTGCAAATGACAAACGCTATCTGTCTATTTTGTTTTCTTGTTTTTATTACGCCATCTCTTTTACTCTGTTTTTACTTCATTTGGTAATATGTGTAAAATAAGAAATACGTATGTGTGCGAGCCGCAGCTATGTTGCATCGTTTATTTAGGTTATTTTGTAAGCATATAACGTATTAGTACTTACTATAATATCATTGAACTTACCTACAATATAGACGTATGTGCATCAATGTCTAGCAAGTCTCGGATAAAAATGGTTCGTTTTGTGCACTTGTTGTAAAATCTACTACTGACTAACTGCACGTCACTATTGACAATAAAGAACAGCAATTTGCTCCTTCAAATGTAATTATTAATTAATATGAAACTTCATGAGTGGACAAACGTCAAAACGGCCATCATAGCGTGCCGCTTGTATAGTCGGTTATAACAACATAAGTTCTGTCAAAACCTTATTATTTTAATTTTGGAATACTAGCCAGAACTACTTGGACTAATTTTAAAAATAGAATGTAGGGAACATTCTATTTTTAAAATTAGTCAAAGTATTTTGGAATATTGGCCAGAAATACTTTGACTAAATTTAAAAATAGAACGTTCCCGCTTGCCAAAAATAAACAATAAATTCATTTTAGACGCGCAGTCATCGTGCCCTTGTATAAAGGCAAGGGCTCACGTATGGACTGCGCCAACTATAGGGCCATCAGTTTGATCAGCTTAGCAGCTAAAGTGTATGGAAAAATCATTGAAAGGAGAATGAGGGTGAAATCCGATGGAATGCTTTTAGCACAGGGTGGATTTCGAAGCGGCAGAGGATGTACGGATCAAGTTTTTTCACTCCGCAACATCGTAGAGAAGCATCTGGCTTTGGACCAGAAGGGTTTCTGCGGTTTTGTGGACTTTCAGAGAGCATTTAGTCGTGCGAAAGAATCTTTGGAACATTTTGCCCAGATATGGGGTTGAGGGTGACCTACTCCGTGCTGAGCAATCCACTTATGAGGATTGTACAGCATGTGTGCGGGTGGACGGCAGCTTGTCGCCCTGGTTTGATGTCAACATTGGTGTCAGACAGGGATGCGTGCTGTCGGCTCGGCTGTTCATCCTGTATCTGGACAGTTGTCTTCAGAGAATAAGAAATATGAATGTGGGAATGCGATTGGGTGACTCAGTGGTCAACTGTCTGCTTTATGCAGACGAGGCAGAATCACCATTCGAACTACAGACACTAGTTACAACAATGAAAGATGATTGTATGAAGAAAGGCTTACAATTGAATGCGAAGAAAACCAAGATAATGGTATTTGAAAGAGAGACAACCAGAACGAACACTAGGATTATGGTTGATGATGTAGTGTTGGAGCAAATGAATGAGATTGTATATCTTGGAAGTGCTTTTAGCAGCAATGGAAGGTACACCGCTGATGTGGAGAGACGAGTGAGTGCCGGGAATAGGGTGAATGGAGCGTTGGTTAAACTTCTAGGCAGCCGAAATCTCGCTATACACAACGCGGTGCTAATTCCAACGCTAACTTATGGAAGTGAGAGCTGGGTATGGCAGAGAGAGCATGAAAGTAGAATAAATTCGTAATGAAGACGTGAGAGAAAGAGTTGGTCTAAAAGAGAGTGTCGGTGTTAAGAAAGGGCATGCTCCGTTGGTTCGGACATGTAGAAAGAATGTGGGACGAAAGAATGACGAAACAGATATACAATGCAAAAGTGGAAGGATGTAGGAGCGGAGGAAGGCCGAGACTAACCTACCATGACCAAATTGGTCGTGTTTTATCAGAAGGTGGTGTCAGGAGCCCCAGGAACCGGCGAGCGTGCATGAAAAGAGCTATGAATGTCACAAAAGCGAGTGAAGTATGCAAGGACCGCGTCTTATGGTGCTCGGTTCTCTCTGCCTACCCCGCAAGGGACTTGGCGTGAAGATTTACATACATTCATACATACATATACATACATACATACATTTACATCATTCTTTTTAAATATGGAGTGGTCGCAGAAGGAAGATAGAGTCGCGGTTATCGCGTTCACCGCTGTGGTTACGTGCCAAAAGAGATTTTCAACATTCTACAAAAATGGAAAATAACACTACGGTTTATTTATCACACTATCAAACGATATACTAAAGATTCAAGCTTCGAAGATCGTAAGAGGAGCAGCCGACCACCTCGCACAGTTAGGACACCAGCGGTCATCAAAGCAGCGAAGGCGCGAATCCAAAGAAATCCAGTGCGTAAACAAAAAATTTAAACCACTGTCAAAAGAATTTTAAATGACGACCTGGGACTACGAGCTTATAGTAAAAAACCGAACATTTGAACGAGCGTTTGGATAAAATTAGGTTGGAAAGATCCCGCGCTTTGTTACGGGGGTCCGCCGGAAAAAAATATCGTGAAATTTTGTTTTCGGATGAAAAAGTTTTTTACCATCGAAGAAAGTTACAACAAACAAAATTATAAGGTGTATGTACACAGTTGTGAAGAAGCGAGCACGCGTATTTCGAGGGTCCAGCGAGGGCATTATCCTTCATCAATCATGGTTTGGCTTGGAGTCTCATATTCAGGCTTAACTGAGGTGTTTTTCTGTGAAAAAGGTGTGAAAACCCGTGCCGTAGTTTACCAAAAACCGTCCTAACAAACATGGTAGAACCTGTTACTCAAACAATACTCAAAAAACAACAAACAATGTTCAAATCAGACACTGGATATTCCAAGAGGACTCTGCACCAGCTCATAATGCACGAAGCACTCAGAACTGGTTTACCGCCCGTGGAATTGACTTCATCTGTCATGACGACTGGCCCTCTTCTAGTCCAGATTTAAACCCACTGGAATACAAGATATGGCAACATTTGGAGGAGAATGTCTGCGCTAAACCTCATCCGAATTTGGAGTCTCTCCAAGCATCTCTGGTTAAAGCAGCGGCAGTTTACCTTTCATTTCATATATAACTTTTACATAATTACCAAAAAGTGATCATTAATTACATCAAAAGTTTTTGACAGAACTTATGACCTGACTAGGTATAGATAAAAACCTTTTCAAGCTGTATACTGAACAATCAACTTTGCTTATTTTGAAACAGGATTTTCACTGATGTTACATCCTAACATTCACACCTAAAATTCACTTCTGTATTATGCGGGGTGTATTAGTTGTGAGCGTGTTTGCTCCAACAATTACATTAAAGAAAACGTAAAAAGAACTCATTATTACCTTGCATATGTCACAATAAAGTTCCGGTGCCACAGCCTTAGCAGCATCTTTATTTTCTTCAGGTGTTTCAGTTTCTTCAGTTTTAATAAACTTCTTCTCACGGCGGATGAGCGTCTCCCTAACGATATCATAAATATTAATGCCACAGTTAACAAAAATGTAAGTATAATATATCAAAGTATAATATGCAGTGTTGTGGAAATTACTTACAATCTGCCTTGATTGGCTTTTTGAAGGAGAAATGGATTTTTCGGCATTTTACGGCCTTCCACGACGCTGCAAGGAAAACAAAATATTTCTTAAAGAACGAGAGATGCACAGTATAATTAACATAAGAGATTTATTGTCTCTTTGATTGATATATTCAAAAAAATCGGCCAAGTGCGAGTCGGACTCGCACACGAAGGGTTCCGTACCATTATCTATAAAAACGGCAAAAAAAATCACGTTTGTATGGGAGCCCCCCTTAATTATTTGTTTTATTTAAATTTAATTATTTATTCTTAAAGTGAATATATAACTAAATATTCTGTGAATATTTCAAGCGTCTACCTGTTGCCGTTATCAAATTCGAGCAAAAATGAGCAAAAAAATCACGTTTGTTGTATGGGAGCCCGCTAAATATTTATTTTATTCTATTTTTTAGTATTTGTTGTTATAGCGGCAACAGAAATACATCATCTGTGAAAATTTCAACTGTCTAACTATCACGGTTCATGAGATACAGCCTGGTGACAGACGGACGGACGGACAGCGGAGCCTCAGTAATAGGGTTCCGTTTACCCTAAAATACGTACCCTAAAAATGAACAAATTTTTATATATAACAAATTATTTGTTAATGCAAAAGTATTTAAACTGGTCTGAAACATTTTAATGCTATGCCTATGCTATGTGACATAAAAATATTTTAATATTCCTTTCCGCAGCTTCTGTCACGAACTACATTTCAATGAAATCAAACTATATTTCTATGAATGGCGTCATCTTCAGAAACGGAGGCCTAATTTTGCTGATGCGATATAAGTCCGTAATACAAACCAGTACTATTGTGCGACCTGAACGCTAACTAACAAGGCGACTACTCTTGTAATAGCGGAAAGATGATTATCAGAAAAATAATTGAGTCAAAAAATGGGAGCATGGAAGCAAGACACAGGCAAACAAGAGTTCGAACAAATTGGCTTCCTGTACTTAGATGAAAAGATGTTTAATGGTGGGAAGTTCACGTCCATATGTTTGGTTATAAAAAGAATTTTTGAATATCAATGTTTCATAATTTCGAATTCATTCTTCTTAGCTCTATCTATTTCCCTTATCCATTAGTATCTGTGAGGTCCACTACCTAAGCCTAAGGGTTTGACGAAGATACTGATTTTACATGGAGTTACTGCCGTCAGACCTTCACAATACAGAAGAAAAAGCCAGTCCTGTATTAGGTAAGGTCACATGTCTTTCGAAATATAATTTCTTGGACGAGCGGGTTTCCTTACAATGTTTCCTTCACCACCGAGCTAATGATAATTACAAATATGTAAATTAATCCGAAAATACGAATTCGAACCAGGTATCAGTAAGTTATTAGGGCGATTCTTTATCCACTAGGCTATCACAGCACCAAGTTATACGATTTATAATTGTTACCCAATATTTGACAGTTACATGTATGATCCGTTACATGGCGGGCAAGCACAGGGATCACCGCAGCAGGTGGTGCAGAGGCCACCGGTGGATAATTACGTAACATTCCAAATCTATCGGATTAGTTTTACCTTGTCTTATATATTTGGTATTTGTGAACAACTTTCTATTCCATTTTATAGATAAATAAACTATAGATGAAAACAAATAACTATTTGAAAATAGATATTTAGCCAAATTTCTATTTTACAAATAACAAAGACTAGTTAAAACGATGCGGTTTGATTTAAAACTACAAAGTACCGCACAAAGTAGCCATAACAGCGACGGGTTCAGTGTGCATATACTAACGGCAGTGGATGTGTGCCGGCCGGTGCTAGTGAACGCATGAACCAACCGGTGGCAGAAGCACACAAAGTAGTGTGTGGTGTGGACCACTTAACCAGAGGTTTCATCGGTGCGCACAATAATTACCACATCAGTTTTACTTCTACAACGTTTCTACAAGCTCTGTACATGATGAATACTTACGCGCGATGCGCTTTTCCTGCATAATGCGAGTCGGCGTGACTTTTAGACGTGATATGGACATCACACAACTCACAATAGAGATCGCGAGCTTTCAATGGAATCTGTAAAAATACAGTACAAGATATAGTTTCAATGTAATAGCTTGCATAACGCGAATAAATAGTTATTGCGCAAAACTAAACTTTAGACTATCAAGACAACAGGACAAGCTTTCGGATATATCCTTTCACTTCCATTGCTTACATGGTGGAGAACAGAACTAAGGATTGACAAAACTAGTAGTTAATTTATATTTTTAAGGAAGGTCTTTATTTGTTTCTTAAACTTGTAAATTCGACAAAGTGTAGATCATATCTTTAATCTGTAAATGCTGTACCATAATAATTTTATCAGAATACAAGCCTCCGTTTCATTATTTCTAAGAATAAATACACTAGGTATATGCAAAGTATAATAGTCATATCATATTTCAATTGCTACTTACTTGGCACGATATGAAACAGTATGAGTACAACCTTTTCGGACAATTTATACAGGGATGTTATTTCATCACAGACTATTTAAGTTTAATCTGTAATAATAGTTGTTGACATTTCTTGTCTGTTACTGTGCATTGTTTAAAATAACATTTAATACCATCGGTAGAACATGGGCACAATTTTAGTTGGGGCAAGTGGGCATGGGCAAATTATAGGGATATATTTTCATATATTTATTTTGTTAAGGAACCGCTTAACAAAAAATATATAAAAATAACTAAAGGTTTTCATTCATTTAAATGAACATGTGTCAAATAATAATTAAAGTGTATAGATCATTTCATACAAAACTAAATAATTTTAGAGCAATGTCAACAAAACAAGACATTGAAAGCAAAAATAAAATATGGATCTCTTGTAAAATTGCAAAATTTTTAATTGTGCTCATGTTCTACAATAGGTGCGATTTTATTTTTATGTCACCCAGTCTGAAGTACTGCTTGTATTATGGGAATTAGTCATCTGTTACATATAATTATCTTTATAGATATTTTTTATATTTATAAATAAAAACCCAGACCAGGACAATGTTCATGAAGGCAATCGTTTCTCAGGTACGGGAATCGAACCCGCGACCCTTGGTATTAAAGTGTCCGTTGCTAAGCCACTTCGCCACTGGGTTTGTTACATAGCCACTTACGAAACTAAATATAGTTTCGCGTGTTCCAAAGTGATGGCATAATCTAGAATAAATATATAAGTGTTCATACTTAAACATATTATTTATATTAAGGTAGCTATTTGAACTCCACGTTCATTGAAACGTGGAGTCAGACAATTTGTTACAATGCAAGTTTCTATTTTGACGACTGATGTTCACATAATTATCACTTGAGCAACTGTCAACAGTCAATTAGTAAAGTTCGCACTTTACTACGATGCTGATAGCGCACAAGTGAAATTTGCTGCGAAATTCACTAAAGTAGGCAGTAGGATCATCACCAGGACATCATCAACATATCAGCTTGTATACATCCACTGCTGCATATAAGAATACCCCCATACAGCGCCCCATTCTATGAAACGGAATGTCATACTAAGTTGTATTATGTGAACTAAAATAGTCGGCAAAATACTTGCACCTACGAAACAATGCATTGTCAAATAGTCTATTTACCTCTTTACGACCATATCCAATTTCCGCATGATTCGTCAACCACTTTTTTTGATTTTTGGTATGGTTTTTCGACAAATAATGCATTCGTGCTGAAAGAAGAAACGTTAATTGTAGTAAAAATGTAATTTTTGTTTTATAATTTACTAACAATTACATATTATGCTGAAGAGGCTAGAATAAACTCTCCATAAAATAGTATGCCTATAAAATCAGATTCACGTTATCATTATTATGTATATACCAAGGCAAATCGTAATTTGGAGTTTGTATACTTTTTGTCTATAGCATAGAAAGTGCCAACTCGTTGGACTAAAATAATTATGATAATATAGGGACTCAATAATTGTACTCAGTCCAATTTTAGATTTGGCTAAGTATAGACATTATTATTAACGTGTTTTACTATTGAGAAAAAGGGGACATATGACCGTACATTATCCTCATTATTTCACAATATCTGGGCAAAGTAAAAAGAAAGGTCATTTTTGGGTATTATAAGTGACCAGGTATCATCTATAGTCAAAGCCAACCTCACCTACATGTGGTGCAACGCAATAATTAACAAAACAAGAGGTAGAGTGCATGGAAGTAATTCGACTAGGGGCGGGGGATCTTACATAAGACCGCAACTAAATAACAATTCCCTGCGAGTTGTATTCCTGCGAGTGTATAAGGTTACTAGAGAGCTCCTGAGATTATTGGAGGGTGCAGCATCAGCCATGGAAATCCACGAGTATTACACCTTTTATTGCGAATGATCACAGGTTAAAGTAACCATTTAACATGAGGCGGCCGTGTACATACTACCTATCGACGTTTCATACAAGTTTTCATAAAGTTTGTGTATTACAATAATAAAATATAGACAGGAGGCAATGATATTTAAAAAGCCACCAGACTCATAGCAGTATTTCTTCTAGAACAAACTAGGCTAAAAGTTAATTTATGTGTACAACCTCCAATGTCCCGATTTAACAATAGTCTGAGGTCTAACATTTCTAAGTCAGGAGTCAAAAGTTAATTAGATAATTGCATTTGCGTGATTAAGACGATTTACTCTTTTATGATGCCTGAAATAGTATTTCATAGTGACAATTAATTTATTTTACGTTTTTCTTTTGCTGATTGTATTGCCGAGGGTAAGTGCATTTTTGCTTTTCAATGTTTATTCTCAACATATAAAACATACATAAACATGCATAATTATACATATACAGGCAAAATTTTCATAGGTATATTTTGCACATTGCTATATCTAGCTACACTATTCACAATTGTATCAATATGTAATTTAGACTATACATTTGAGTAGATAATTTTCTGATTTATTAATTACTAACTACTATACTATCTTGATTTTTTTTTTATTCGTTTTTTGAGATTGGCTTAGACATAATGTATGATGATAGATAACATCTTCTTGTCTTAATGCCATCAACTTTTCTCATTTGTGGTCTCCCTGTTGACTCAGATGGTGAAGAAATTATTAGTATTCTTTTATCAGAAGGACAATCTAGCTAAGTGCTTTTGTGGGCTGAACGACATAAAAGTAAAATGTCTGACGGACTACTAGTAAAATGTCTGAAATTAAAAGTTATCACATTATCTAGAATGAGTGTTACACTGAGACATAAATTAAGTGTTGAAAATAAAATGGTTGTAGTTTGAACATGGTTATCTGTTAAGGTGTTTAACCACTTAATGGGTGGATCAACTGTTCTTTGCAAAAAAACATGTCCCTCCATCAATTAAAAATATTTTACTATGTAAAAACAATATTTTGCTGTAATTTTATATCGAAACAGTAATTTAGAATACTTAGAATTGATATTAAAGAGCGTTCAACTATATAATTTTAATTATTTTTTTATTGCTTTTATGGTAACTTAGGTGACAAGATTCACTCCCCATACAAATTATTCCTGTCCCCACGTCTACTTCAATAGTTCCCTGTCGCAATCATTTTAAAATTTTATATAAAAGTGTATTCATTTCTACCCATGTTATTTTCTACAACGGTTTCTAAACGCCCTTAAATGCTTCCCAGATTTTTAAGTATGATTTTGCTATTTAGAAAAAAATAAACAAATTGTGTCCCAAAACTAATACCCAAACAGATGTCCGCTAAGTTACTGTTCTTACAAGTTATAGATAAAAACATAGATGGCTCTAACAATCTCAATTGTGGCAATTAATGCCTGAGGATGATGCAATGACATTCCGCCATTTTGTGTGTCGTAGTGGAACTATTGTTTTTACATAGTTAAATATTTTTAATTGATGGAGGGACATGTTTTTTGCAAAGATTAGTTGATCCACCCTAATATGTTAACAAGTTAAAAATATAAAAAAAAATCATTAAACAAATTTAGGGTAAGAAAAATTATAGGATATCATGTCGACGGCCATCTCATTACTATCTGAAATGATTATAACACAAAAGCATTTGATAGATTGTCTTTCTAGGAGGGGAATACAGTCATCCAATAAAATAAATAAGAACATTATCAGATATCACAGTTCAATTTGAACAAAATGTTAATAATAATAGCATACAAGTCGAGTAAGGTCTACTCTCGTCGCTCATTTTATTCCTTTTTTTATGTTAGTGTTCACCAATATCTCGGCAACATTGCTCTTCGTTAATAGTATTGATATGCCACAGTCCTGGAATGCATTGTAAAAATCCACATTTCAATCAATGAAATTGTTCCCTGAATGCAAACTTTAAGGCATTTGCTTTTACACATCTCCCGCACCACTAAATACTTGGCTGTTTGCTAGTGAAAATGCACGATTATCGCCAAAATCTAAAATTATACAACATATAACATGGTCCAATGACACTTACCAACTGCATATGATTCCAAAGCTGTAGAACACAAGCCACAATAACTTGGTTGCATCAAACGAAGCATTTGCTTGGGCAGGCTCTTCAATGTATCTTTTGGCATCCCACAACCTGTACAATATAAATAGTAAAGGATAACAAATGACAACTATTAAAAATCTGTTGAACATAAAAAATGCGTCTGATAATCATTATATATACATGTACCAGTAATAGCACCATTCACTAAATTGAAAGGAAAATTGTGCCTTCCAGAAAAAGAGTTTGCAGTATGAACACTTTCTTTTTTAAACATATACTATATACATACATACTTAATATTTATAAAACACTGAAACCAAGACAAACATACATTTTCTACTTATCTATCTAGATATTCAAAAGAAATCCCCTGCGGCGTTGGTGGAGAGAAATAGCCAGAGGGAGACTTTGTACGAAACTGGTCTGTGTGGGTAAGTCTGTCTCACCTATTTCTACTGTCAAGCAGCTATATCTATATAGCTTTTACTATTACTGGGTACTGCGACGAAACATTACAAGATTGACAGCGCGCGAGTAACATCCACGTGGTGTTGCGAGAGTCAATAGGTTGCGGTGACCGCTTACCATCTAATGCTGGTCGCATGTTTATTTGCCAATCTAGTTGTATAAAAAAAACAAGCGCCGCTCGAGGCGGCCCGCGCTCTCCTTTAACTAATGGATCTTCGTATTCTAGGAAATTTAAATTACCGCAGTCAAATACCAGTACACTAGATGATTATTGTGTTCCTATCAGTGAGGTTAAAGGCAACATATTGCTATCAACGGAATGAACATGAAGTTGGCATGATGACTTATTCTAATATATTAAATGTAAGAAATAGACTATACTTATGAGATATTTCATCGTCTTTTCGTTAGGATCTGGTCTTCTCCGTGGAGGCCCAGGTGGTCCATTAGGTCCAAATCCTCGGCCCCACATGAAAGGCCCTGGTGGCTGCATCAATGGAGGGGGACCAAACGGCATAGGCGGTGGGCAAGGAGGGCCGAAACCCCCACCAGGACCGTAACCGCCGCGATAATTTCCATAGGCATTTCTATAACGCCTATTCCTATAAAGTTAATTATTAAGTTTGTTTAAATGGATGTATCATTGTATGTTTTCAATATATGCACACACGGGTAGCACACTTGTGTTTTTCTATTTTATATTATTACATATAAATTAAAAAATATATACTGCAAGATATTAATTAAAAAAAAAAATAAATTACATATAAAGAAAGCGATTAGGCCATCGCTCTACTACTACTAAATGTCACTACTATTATAACACAATATAGCATGCAATTTGTTATCTGTGGATAAGTTTGCCCATTGGATTGTTTAAAGATTTGTGTTCTGTTGACAATTCCACCTGTTATTTATTAATAATATGCTTACTTTCCATACAAGAGGAAAAAAATCTTCAGAATTGATCTCATAGTAAAACTTGATTCACTATTAATACTTGTTTGATTGTAAAAAGTATTTTAAAAGGACCATTTATATGACAACACAGAAGGGAGTGAAGTAGGTGTAGGTAGGTAGGATAGGGATAAAGGTAAATAAAGGTTACTTCTATCCCTATCCCTGCTGAGGTTTTCCCCAAAAGATTACAGTAATGAGGTTTTTACAACGCAAGAGTGATGCACCTAGTGTTGCAAATGTCCTTAAGCTACAGTAACTGTTTACCATCAGGCAAGTCGTATACTTGTTTGCCACCTTAGTGGTATAAATAAAATAGAAGAAATTAAGTAAAATTTTTAAGATGATTATGGAAAAAAGCATCATTGTGCTGAACAGATCCCAGTTTTCATATTTCTAAAGGAAGTCTCTTATTATGTAGTAATAACATACTTAAAATCTCCAGGACCAGGAGGGCCATTTGGACCTGGAGGACCAAAGCCAAAGGGACCCGGCATCATGCCATTATTATCCATCATGTCATCTTCATCGCCCCATCCATATTCGTCATCGAATGGGTCATTCATATTGTTTGCTGATGCCTAAAAAATTGAGAAATATATTGATTAATAAGCATAAAATTTAATAATGTTGTTGTCATTCAATATTTAATGTTAGATACACATCAGACATTTGTATTGCCAAATGAAACCTTGAAAAAAGATATCAACTTAATAATAAATAAACTGGTCACTGAAAAGCAAATAATGTACAAAGAAATAAGTATGAGGTGTGTTCTGGACGATGGAGGAAGAACTGGCTTGTCCATAGGTAGACAAAAGTTCAGTAAACAACATTGCAAACAGGTGAGACATGTTGTTGTAAAAGGTGGACTAATTATCTAGTGTAGTGAATTTATCTAACTTTTGTTAGGGGGTCAGTAAGACAGGCATTTTAGTATCCTATTACTAAATGTATGTTAGTGATATTACATGAGAATGCAAATTGAACTACTCTAGCATGGTCTACTACCACCAGTTTAAGATTATTGACTCTCACTCTTACTGATCTGGGAGGCCTATCATGACACAAAATCATTAAAATAAAATACTTAAATTATTTAGAACAAACTTCAGACTTTCTAGACTCATTTATCAGTATTTGACTAACCAATATTTATATTTCTTCGAAATTGATCTACTACTATTAATAAGATTGATATTGTTATACTCAAAGTAAGAAATAGAAATCTTAATTCATGAATACAATTTTTTTTATTGAGTTTTGCACTTTATCTTGGAATAGACAAAAATTAGACATAAATAGTTAAAAACACACTGTAAAGAAAATTGTTTTCCATTAACATTACTAAAATGGGGACATAAAAATGTGTTATTATTGTAATTGTTATAAACCTTGTATTAAAATATATTATACAAAAAAGATTAAGTACATGTCATAATTTTGTTATAAACTAACCAGTGTTTAGAACTTTTGTAAAGGTTATTTTTTCTATCATACTATCTGTAATTTTAACAAATAAATGTTTCAACGTCTATTGTCAGTGGTTTTATTGATAATGCACTTTAAAAATATACCGCTACTCAAAATGTTACGTTACTACTAGGCTACGCAAAAAAAAGTGTATGCATCAACGTGTACACGCGCAAGAAGTGAAACTTCTGTAGATTATAGATACTTTTTTCGGGTAAATGAGGGGGGGATTATATCCTCTTTGGTATTTTAGTGTTAATAATGAGTACTATCAGTGATAAAATTTTTTTAAATATTTAAGCCCAAGGTTTTAAATATTTAGGGAAAGATACTAAAAACGGAATATACCTACCTACGTATAGGTTTAGCTGTGTTTGTATACGTTCCCGCAGCATTAGTTCAGTACTAAACTACATTTTGACCAATTTAGCTATAGTCATGAACCAAATATTATATTATTGGCGTCGGACTAGACGAATATTTCGAATAAATTTTAAACCTCCGTCCTACAGCACGAATTGTAGTGGAGTAATAGCTTTGCCGCACACCTAGCGGGTAGCGGGCATCCATTATCGTCACTATAATACTTTGCAATTTTATACTTACTTCAAATACACCTACCCTGTTGACCAGGAAGAGAACTAGAAATAAAATGATACTAAAAAGATTGGAAAAAAAACACGTATAATTTCAAGGAAACTAGAAGTAAACGAATTAATGAATGTTCATTTTAATTCATAATTACTTACCTACGCTTGAGGTTGACGCGACTTTTTTTTTTGTTCTTTTTATTTTATATCCGAGGGGACAGGCAAAGGAATCTAGCCGATACAGCCAAGTCTTCAGTTTAGATCCATTTGAAAATCTTAAATCTATGTTCCAGCTTCAGGAACTGTGCTGAAAAAATACTTGGGAAGGATACCTAGATTCAATCAACCCAGTTTAAATACATATATAAACGATAATGATTTTTACAAGGTTTTCTTAATAAACTTATTCACGTTTTCCAAAAAGTGCATAAGCGTGATATATTAGAGTTTTTTCATTACTGCATGCACAGACGTAATAATTAAAACAGACACCGTCTCCCGAACTAAACACTGAAGCACCGCCATAGTAAGTTAGTTGCTATACGTACGAGCCGACACGCACACATTCACACCATAGTAAGTCTACCGCCCGCCATAACGCACCGACACCTTGCCACGTGATAACCTTGCCGAAAAAAAAATAATACTACCGTTGTGCTTGGGGAAAAGCTGTCGAAACCATAGTGGTACAATAAAAAAAAGCCAAGGGATTACTTTTCATAGGTAAGCAAGTAATTTTTCTTTTTCGTTTTCACTTAAATTAATTTTTCAAAACAATAAATCGACCGGTGTTACCATAACTGACATTTCCAAATTAGCGTAAATGTGGGAGATAATTTTTCTTTTGTTCTCTTGTAATTCTTACTTAATTCAGATACCTAATTTTGTTTAAATAGACATATAAACTTACATCCTATAATTCTTTTACTGAACAAATATTATTCATACCTTTAATATTTTTTAGATTTCCATCGTCAAATGAATGCATCATTTGAAAGAATGATTAGGTACAAATCATAAGAGAGTCCAGAAAAGAAAGCGGCTGGATTTCATCTAAATCCAGTGTAATATGCAATATACATTTCGAGGAGTGGCTGCCGTCTTCTGTGAGGTGTAGATACTTCCCCAGTCAGGCTAACGTCGTGCCCTACCTCTCTTTCGCCAGAGCCTCGTCTGGTCATTATAATAATAATAATCCCCGCAGGGCAGCTTGTGGCGAGCTGTTGGTGCGTAACGACACCACGGGTACCCGAGTGCTCTAGAGAGTCGATCAGGGCCTTCGCCTCCGGCGTGTCTTCGTCGGTCGGAGTAATAAGTCAAGAAGGCCCGCAGTACTCTCAGCTCCGGCTTGCCTTCATTGGCCGTCCAGAGAGGAGTCGATAGAGTATATTGCTCTAGCAGGTGATATGCTTCAGGGGTGGAAGTGTTAAAGGGTATAACACAGCGAGTAACTTCGGAGAAAGCACAGCACACCTCTCGACACCCCTGAGTCACTCACATCGAACTCTGCCGAAGTATCATCAGATAGGATAGTTATGGCAGATGTCCGTCTCTCTTCTGTAATAGCCCAGTACTAATAATCCCTCCAGATCTCATTTCAATTGCTCAATTATTATTAACACATTTGCAATAGTCCCAATACCTGCTGTGACCTGTTCCTTGGTATATCCTCCCATTCATATCCCTCAGAGCAGGTCACAGCTGGTATAATATACATTACATCATTCTTTTAGAAGGGGCCTCTACGCGTTGGATTTATATCCCCGCGCACGCCTATCAAATGACCGGGATTAAAGGCTTACAACCCGTGAAATAAGACAGATATAATAATAAATTTATTTATTTTTCCCACAATCCCATACAAAAATAGTATCTTAACATTTACAGTGCTTGTGCAGTGGAAGACTGGTGCCTAAACTAGGTAGAAGCCTGTATTTCAGGTCACCAGGTCTTCACCCCACGGTATATTACAAATAAACACGTCAACTGGTTTGAGAGTAACATCTGTCTTGTCAGTACAAAAAGCCAGAATAGAAGACATGAACTTAAACATTAAATATACCATTCAAATTTTATGTATAGACTAAAAGCTACATGTATAATTAAATACTAAATATATATTTACGGTAACGGTCGTATACTGTAGACGGGGGTGTCAGTGGAGTGTGCTTGTAGGTAAACTATGGCAGTAAATATGTGTTTGTGTGTTGTCAGATTTGATTGTTAGTAAAAGGTAAGGAGAGTAATAATGCGTATGTGTACCTTAAAGTTGAAAATGTTGGGGGTGTGAGTTGGTGTGTCAGCTGTACGAATTTATTTACTGACTTTACTTTCACATGACTAGTATGTGAATGTATTTTGTGTGCAGATAAATGAATGCATGCAACTGTCGTGTATTAGGAAATGTCATTAAGATAGTAAGCAAAAACAGTTTTAAAAAAATCATGAGTCTTTCAGTTTCGTCGTAACTAAGTTTAAGTAACCATTCTCTGACTGCAGCTTTGCAGGCTTTCCTATTAAAAGAGTGAATAGAAATGTGTCGGTTAACTCTATTGTACAGCGCACAACCAAGGAAACAGAAAAAGTGATTAGACAACGAGGATGAATATGTTTTACGATTAAAGCAAACAATATCTTTACGCCTCCTCTGCGCCACAAGGTTGGGTGCATATGGATAAAGGGCATGCTGTTTGAGGACAATACTGTGAATGAAAAGTTGCCGCACTGTCAAAACCTTAGCCTTGCTGCTATACAAGTCGATGGTAGGATGTCTATATGGTAGGCAGAACATGACCTTCAATATTGACCGCTGGGCCCTTTCTAATCTCAACAACGCGCTTTAGCTGCTCCTCCCCATGAGGCTATACAATAAAGTAATAACGACTGGCAAAGAGCGAAGTGTACAGTTTTTAAAATATTGACTTCGGCAACATGACGTAAATTTTTAAAGACGTAAATTAGTTTTCTGATCCTTACCGATAACTGATTTTTATATGAGCCTGAAAGTTTAACCTGAAATCAATAATTATACCTAGGTATCTTATTGAGTCCACTTTTTCCAATTCTACGCAGCTACAATTTGACATTTCACTTATGGAACAACAATGTACTTTAATTTCGTAGGGCGCTGATAAGCTTTGTGTGTTATGCCTCAGTGAAAACGCAATATATTTAGTTTTCGCTTTGTTTAGTGTAAGTAAATTTTTATGTAGCCATTTATTCACAGCACTGAACCCCATATTAGCCGTCGTATATGTTTCGTACCATGTATCACCGCTAAATAAAATAGAAGTATTGTCAGCAAAAGACGAGGAATAGGGTGGGGCCGAGAATGCTACCTTGTGGTACCCCATGGAAGACTGGAACATCGTCACTTACATAGTTTCCTATTTTGACACTTTGCTTTCGATCGGTTAAGTAGTTCTCAAAAAGTTTCAGTTGGGTGCCTCGTATTCCTGTGAGCTCTAGTTTGTTAATAAGTAATGGGACAGAGACCGTGTCAAAGGCCTTTGCTAAATCCAGGAAGATACCAATTACCCTTTTTCCACTATCCAAGTTCTCCACAACATAATTTGTCAAACTATGAACCGCATCAGAAGTTGATTTATTTTGGCATGATATAATATACTCTATTAATATTATACTCTCAGCATGGCCAAACTGGCATGATGAGAGTATATTATTATCCTCTAGATATTTAACTAATCGGTTGTTAATTAGACGTTCAATTACTTTAGATAACGCTGTGAGTATAGAAATCGGGCGATATTTATTTACACAATCTCTCTCCCCAGACTTATAAACCGGGGTTATAATAGACCTTTTAAATGCTTTAGGAAATATACCAGTAGTTATTGCCAAATTACAAATGAAAGTTATGGGTGGGACAAGCAGTTGTTTCCATTTTTTGAAAAAGATATTTGGTATTCCATCCCATCCCACAGCACAGTTGTATTTAAGAGATGTGACAAGTGAATAAATTTCGTTTTCATCAGTCGGCAATAAGACAAATGAATTCAACTGATTATTAGCACTACGAACCACTTCTGCATGGCAATTTCCAGCACAAGTGTTTTTTCCAGCTAAAGTCCTACCAACACCACTAAAATATTCATTGATGGAGTTCACTGTCTGCTCTCCAGTTAACAAATGACAGGGAGAATCTTTACTTTTAATCCTATTTGTGATGGTATTAATAGCCTTCCAAAGTTGTTTGTTGTTCGTACCGGCATCCCTCAGCTCTTTCTTTTCAAATTCTTGTTTAACCTTCCTGAGTAGTTCCTTACAATAATTCCGATATCTTATGTAGGTTGATTTTAAAATTTGGTTTTCGGGTGACTCTTTTACTTTTTGTGAAGTCTATCTCTGTGACGCATACACTTTAGTAAACCAGGTGTCATCCACGGTTTTAATATTTTTTTTTCTATTTGCCGTTTTGTATTTACATGAATGCTGTTTAAGCAAGTTCATCAATAATTCGACAAAAAATTCAGCCGCGATATTAGGGTCCTCTGAACTATATATTTCATCAAAAGAGGTTTGTTTTAGGGCATTCTCAATTTTTTCATTATCTATTTTCGTAAAATAATTCGTAATATTAGTTTTTGGAAGTTTCATACTAAGGAAAAAAAATACTGTGTCATGATCTGTTAGGGAAGAGTGGGCGACAAATGTTGTAGCTGGAAGCTTCGATTTCAAAAGCAAGTGGTCAAGGCAATTTGTTTGCCTAGTAGGTAGCGTATGTGCCGGAAAAAGACCATGTGATGCAGTTAAATTTAAATAGTTATCCTTGGCCAAATCAATAATATCGTTGGCAATATTAATATTCAAATATCCGGTAAGTATAACATTTTGGAATTCTTAATTTGAGTTAATAGGGAGTCTAACGAATTCAGGAAATTTGTTAAATCACGTTTTGCTGGTGGACGATAAATGGAAATTAACGCGGTGGACTTATTTATTTTCAAAAGAAGACAGTTTGCATCACAAAAGGGGTATACTTCAGCAGTATACGAAAGATTTTTATTGATATAGAGAACTACTCCTTCGTTTTGTGTATGGTTGTTTATAGTGTGTATAACATTATATCCATCAATATTCGGAACATTGCGACCTCCCATTAGCCAACACTCTGTCAATACCATGACGTCCCAGTTAGTATTAGAACGAGCTAGTATTGTAAGAAAACCTGAAAAGTTTTTCAAAATACTTCTGATATTTTCTGAAATCAGTTTAAAAGATGATACATTTGTAAGTTTCAATCGTCAATATCACATACGCCAGATTGTGAAACGGATATATCGTCGATTCTATTTCTCGATATCATCTACATTATTTTGAAGATTAAATTTTAATGAATATTTTTGTGACCCATGTTATTGATACGTAGTTGTTAACGTGCATAAGCGTCGATGTCAAAGGAATTAGATTTTGATGACAGAGCAGAGGATGACTCTGAATTTCATCTAATAAAAACTAAAAAAAAAATCCAAATTTAACGTTGTGTGCGATAACGAACAGATGCTTTAATGTGACCATGTGCAAGTTTCCTGTACTTTTATGGTAAAAATGTGTGATTATTTTTATTTCATGTATATTGAGTGTGTCTGTATCATTAAAATTGGTGTATTTGTTTGGGCATTATTTATTTCAAATAAGTATGCGTCTATTTGTCCTACATAATAAAAGGAATATGTAATGTTATATTTCATGTGTTTAATTTATTTTCATCAATACCTATTTTAAACAATACAAGTTACAAATCAACGATCAATAAAATTCGAGTTCCAAAGACATTAACGAATCATATATTTTTTTATTTCTTTTTAGTTAGTTTCTCTCAAGCTGTGAAATGAGCATCCAGCCGAGGTTTTTCCAAGGGACTACAGCATGGAGTTCTTCAAGAAATGCGTGAAGAGGTTTTCAGAGGGTCGGCAACGCATGAGTGACACACCTGGGGTTGCAAATGTCCACAGGCTACGGTAAATGTTTACCATCAGGCAGGCCGTATGCTTGATAAAAAAAAATAGTTAAAGAAATGGGAAATTTTATTTCATCTGGCAGCCCACTTGACACTCACACTTATTTACATGTCGCCATTGTGGTGCTTCAGTTGTTTCTCAGCGAGATTCCGTCTGACTATTTTATTACGTCTATGACTGCATGATTTCAATAGCACTTATGGTACAAAATACTATCGAAATCGTCACATAAAACTATATTTATACTGAATTATAAAAAATTCAAGTAGTTATTTCTACAACAACAATGTCAAAAGCGCGAGAAGAAGTCTCGCGACGCAAAAATTAAAAAAAATTTTTTTGTTGATGTTGGCTACAAATTGTAGGCATAAGTTATTTGAGCTAACAGCTTTTATTTAGGTTTAATATTTCTCATAATGATCCCGAACCGTCGGCATTGGGCACACAGCACAACACCGCAATATAGTACGCCATAACTACAATATTATTTTGTATTACAGTAGCGATTATTTATTTTCTCTTTCTTTATTAAACTTCGTTCCACGATTCTCCATTCGTCTCCAAGGATTATTTTAATGTTCACCAATATATTATATTCTATGTACATCGATATCTGGGAGCAAGGATTGATTAGAAAAAATAGTTTTCTAAAAATATACGAATTTGTTTCTATACACATTGGATGTCGATTTGATCATTTAGATTTAAAATTATAAAAAAGTTATTTTTGTCGCGTACAATTAGATTTTAATTATTTCTTCAAGCAGTATTTCAGTACCGATACCATGTAAGTTTAATAAAGTTTTAATGATCATACAAAAAGTTATGAAGTTAAAACATATGAATGAAAATATGAGTAGGAAATAGTCGATGTTGACATCAATTATTACTTTTTTTATGTAAAATCAGTAAATTAGAAAGCAACGATATAAATAGGCATTCACTTCAATTAATTTGGTTTCAAAGTGCATGGAGTAGTCGTGGAATATGATTCGATTGCATCAGTACTCGGTTACTGAATCGATTTATCACAAATAAAATAATAACTTACATGTGAAAGGTAACTTCCATCTTTTTGCAAACTGGAGTGATCGACCTCTTTTTGCATGACATTGGGCCGTGAATACGTCATTCGTCGTTACGTCTACGTCTCTACGTCGTTAGAGAATCTATTACGCAAGTAGTTTTTATACGCTACTATCACATTATCTTGTACCATGACAAAGGGGAATGATCCTACAAGGTTAGTCCTTTTGTTGAAAGGCCTAAGGGAAAATCTCAGATTAATCATACATAACCAGACTTGACAAGCACATAATAATACTAAGATAAAATGTGATAGACGTATATATATATAGTTATTGTATATATATAGTTCCTAATAGCAAAGGAAGATACAAATAATAAATTTTTGTCCATGTCACAGTATCAGTATGTTGAGTAGTGAGAGCACAAACTGGAGTTTATGCCCTACACAAAATACACAAACAGTTAGTTCCCTGTTGTATAATATTTATTTTGTAGAATTTAACGAATTTAATATTCCTTGCCTCGTTTGCGGATTCACTTTTTACTTTAATAATGGTACGTTGCTGTTAATAGGCTGCAAAAACAGGGAGCGAAAATATGAAAACGTAACCGTTCATACGTAAGTATAAAGTTTTAACTGTTGTTAATCAAATATTCTACGAAAATTAGATACACAAGTAGTTTTTAAATAAATTGTTTGTATAATAACGTGAAAGCAATGTAAATATCGAAATAATTAACCAAAAGTGTTTCTAGTAATAACCGCCTAAATCTTGTAGGCTGTATTTGGTTAACCCGTCAGACATTTTCTGTTGTATTTTCTATTTATCTGTATTAATAGCGTTTTAGACTCTGAGGAAGTATGCCTAGAAGTGACAAGCGCGTACACCCGTAGGACGGCAACAAAGTACATTTAATAACAAGGTTACCAGACTGTGTGAAATTTACCCCACTAATGCGTATCAGCAATTTTAATTTTACAATGTACCGAGTTAACTGTTTACCATAAGAAACTTGCATAAGATGTGTCTTGTGTGCTATAATAATATACTCATATTTTTTTATTAGCATTGTAAAAAAATCGAATAAGTCGTAACAGCCATTTTTACACACAAAGTAAAAAAAAGTTTATCTATACATACGCATAAAAACTTCAGTCTCTGAATAGACCAACAAACACATTTGCACTTTAACATTATTAAAATAGTATTTTTTACGCAAATCAGGTTACTGTATAGATCTATTAATTAATAGTAACCCTGCGTTAATTTCAGAAGATCTGTGAAATCATTGGAATAAGGATTTAATCTCAGAAACCTAGCACAGTTATATACATGTAAACAATATTTTTTTATTATCTTAAACGTATACTTAAAATTAAAATACAAGCGGTGACATGATACTAAATATAGGTACTTATACATATTTAAATAATATGAGATAAAAGATAAAAACAAGGTATAGACCATTTATAAATAAAACTATTCGTGCTTGATAGGAAAATACATAAACACGACATACTAAATTTTTTTTACATACATATTAATGTTTATTTCATAGATTTTTTTTCTTGAAATCAATATTTATGGATCGATTTTTCTTTACATAACCGTTTAACCGTAAATCTGCTTTACCGAATAAATGCGAATTATTCCTTCTTAAAATTAAACATATTGCGTAATTTTTTTTAATACTCTCGCGTAAAGTTATAAAGCTATGTACTTGAAATGTATAAATGTAGGTATAAGTTGTAGTTACGTAGGTACAACCTGTCTGCGGGCTAATATGTCCACTTGGTGTACATAGCGGTAAATAAATATAGTAGTTAGGTACCTACGTATAATAGTGAAATAGATAAGTTTTAGCAGTAAGTTGTAAAAATAGGTAAATCTTCAAGGGCTGGTCAAAATACATAGTGCTTTCTCACTCGTATAGATGAACCTCGAGATTTAATCTCAGAACTTACTAAAGCACGCAAGTTGTGGCATGTCCGGTTCACCAAGTAAATCGCTTGTATAGAAATCTTTAGGTGAGCCGGATATGCCGCATTAAACCCAAGCGCCTGTGAGATCACTCGGGAAACGTCCCACAGGAATAAACAAATACCCTCAGGCGGAAATCGCGACGCCGAGATTAACAGGGATATCAAAATTGATCAAAATTAACCAAAAATAGTACTCGTTCTCAGAAGCCTTCCCAGAAAAATTATATGGGGATCATGCGCCAGAAGCGTGCTCGTTCGCGACCCCTGCCAATCGGTCGATTGCAATTCTGGACCAAGAGCGCGCCAACGTGCGGATTAGGGCGTCCCCCGTAGGCGACGCAGACCACCCCCGTAGGGAATGAAAGAGTGATTATGTGTGGAGATTTGAATGGATGGGTTGGGACCAAGAGATACAGCTATGAAGCTGTTCTTGGACCGGAGATAAGAGAGTGAACGAAGCAGGCAAGTCAATACTAGATGCAAATGCAAGCCACTCCGACTCCAATGTGGATGATTGTTGGAAAGTTTTGAAAGAAAGTGTGGTGGATAGTGCAAAAGAAGCTTGTAGATGCGCAAAGAGACGTAAAACTGCGAAAGGAGATGCCTGGTGGGATGCGGAGGTTGGATCCTCCGTAACAAGAAAGAGGAAAGCGTGGCTGGATTACGTAACATCTTTGCCCTTAAATGAAAATATGAGAGAAAAGAAGAAAGAAATGTACCGTCTATGCAAGAATGAAACCAAGGCTTTAGTGAAAGAGAAGCGTGAAAGACAAATTATGAATGAGAAAGAGAGGCTGACGAAAAACTTCGAGGCAAATACCAAACTCTTTTGGAGAGAGGTAAAGAAGTCTCGGAGTAGTTCGTCGGCATCCAGAATGGATAAGATAAAGTCTAAAGCTGGTGTCATTCTTGCGAACACTCAGGAAGTGTTAGAACGGTGGAGTGAATATTTTGAGGAAATGTATGAGTATGCCTCAGACGCTGACAATGAGAGTGAGTCGGATGCTTGCTCCACGTTGACGGCGTCCGATGAAGGCATAACTATGGATGAGATCGAATGTTCGATACGAAGCTTGAAAAATGGAAAATCAGCGAGAATTGATTTGATCACACCTGAAATGATCAAACTAGGTGGCACTTACGTCCGGGACGCCCTCTGGTACTTATGCAACCTATTCTGGAGAACTGGAAGGATCCCAATGGACTGGAGACGCGCAGTCATCGTGCCCTTGTATAAAGGCAAGGGGTCACGCATGGACTGCGCCAGCTATAGCGCCATCAGTTTGATCAGCTTAGCAGCAAAAGTATATAGAAAGGTGATTGAAAGGAGAATGAGGGTGAAATGCTGTGGGACGCACAAGGTGTCCGAAATGGAAGGGGATGTACGGATTAAGTTTTCTCGCTCCGTGATATCGTGGAGAAGCATCTGGCCATAGACCAGAAGGTTTTCTGCGGTTTTGTGGATCTTGAGAAAGCATTTGATAGGGTTGTGCGAAAGAAACTGTGGGACATATTGCCGAGATATGGGATTGACGGTTCACTACTCCGTGCTGTGCAATCCACTTACAAGGATTGCTTAGCATGTGTGGGATAGATGGTGGTATGTCACCCTGGTTTGATGTCAAAATTGTTGTCAAACAGGGTTGCATGCTATCTGCTAGGCTGTTTATCCTGTATCTCGATAGTTGTCTGCAGAGAATAAGGTCAACGAATGTGAGATTGCGCATGGGTGACCTAGTGGTGAACTATCTGCTGTATGCAGACGATGCCGTGCTATTAGCAGATACACCATCTGAACTGCAATCACTGGTCACAACGATAAAAGACGAATGTATGGAGAAAGGCTTACTACTGAATGCGAAGAAAACAAAGATAATGATATTTGAAAGAGAAGAATCCAGAACTAATATAAGGATTACGGTTGATGATGAAGTGTTGAAAGTGGATGAGTTTGTATATCTTAGATGCGCTTTCAGCAGGGATGGAAGGTACACCGCAGATGTGGAAAGACGAGTGAGTGCTGGGAATAGTGTGAATGGAGCGTTGGGAAAACTTCTTGACAGTAAAAACCTGAGCCAGAAGGCACAACTCGCTATACGCAATGCAGTGTTGGTCCCAACTCTAACTTATGGAAGCGAGAGCTGGGTATGGCAGAAAGAGCATGAAAGTAGAATAAACGCGGTCGAAATGCGAGCGTTGCGCAAAATTTGTGGCGTAAGGCTTGTAGACCGTATTCGCAATGATGATGTTAGAAACAGAGTTGGTCTAAAAGAGAGAGTCGGTGTTAAAATAAGAAGAGGCATGCTCCGTTGGTTCGGACATGTAGAAAGAATGCAAGATGAAAGAATGACGAAGCAGATATACAATACAAAAGTGGAAGGATGTAGGAGCCGGGGAAGACCAAGATTTACCTACCATGACCAAATTGGTCGTGTTCTATCAGATGGTGATGTTAGGAGCCCTAGAAACCGGAGAGCGTGCATAAGAAGAGCAATGAATGTTAAAGAAGCGAGTGAGATATGTAAGGATTGAGTCACGTGTGCTCGGTTCTCTCTGCCTACCCCGCAAGGGATTTGGCGTGAAGTTATAGATAGATAGATTCTCAGAACCCTGAAATGTCCCATCAAAATGAATGCTACTGGGAGCCCCGGAAGGTAGCGTTCCAGTAGCATCATAAATTATACACCCCTGGGTTCGTCACTACACAGGGTTTCTTCTTCTTTTTGTGTTCAACATATGTTGGCTGTGGGGGTGTCAAGGGGAGTCAGGGCACTGTATATAGCTGTTTGGAAGGCACCTGGCATTCCCCGGCAGCAGCAGGTCTTTTCTTCCGTGATGCATTTCGGCGTGATTAATTCTTGGATTCATCCGCCTCAATGCACCCCAAATTGGCTCGGTCGGTCGTCTGCCCTGTGTGTGCCTGGAACATCACGTGAAAACGTAGGTGCTGTACGTATTCGACGGTGCGTGTACACGGACGTCCCTGTGGCCAACAGGGCCCTTTGTGTACGAGGCTGCATCCAGACGTAATTAATTCTTGGATTCGTCCGTCTGTATGCAGCTTAAAACCGATCTACTGTCGTATTTGTCCAGCGTTGAGTTCGTCCAATGTGTGCTAACACATATTCACCTTCGTGGGAAGCGTCTGTACGGCACCATCATCCAGCTCAGTCAGTCAGACTAAATCCCATTTTCCATTCCCGCGTTACCGCGGTTCATATTACCCGGGATCGATTCGCTCCTGGAGACTGCCCGGATAATGAGCTCTCGCTCGAGGCCCGTACACCCGTGGGTGCAAGAATCACAGACTGACTTTTTCACTCGCTATACAGCATGTAATTTAGACTATATATTTGAGTAGATAATTTGAGGCGTATAAATATGGGCCAAGGCGAGTCGATCGACACAGTTGCAGTTAGCCGCTATTCGTGAAACATATCAGCAAGCCAGTTATCTCCTCCGGTAGCCAGAAGTCGCCCTCTGGAAGCATTAGCATGCGGCCTCATACAAGATCAACAATATCGTTTCATTTCTCCAGTCAACACCCTGCAACCGCAACCGGGGCGGGAAGAACTAACCCGCCAGTACCTACGTACGTGTATTCTTTTTAAATGCTCGTGTACGGGTAGTATACGAAGGGATTACTTTTCATAGGTAAGCAAGTAATTTTTCTGATTAACTAATCGCTTTCACTTAAATTAATTTTTCAAAACAATAAATCGACCGGTGTTGCCATAACTCATATTTCCAAATTAGCGTAAATGTGGGAGATCATTTTTCTTTTGTAATTCTTACTTCTTAATTTTGTTTAAATAGACATATATTCATACCTTTAATATTTTTTTAGATTTCCATCATCAAACGATGCATGGAAGAATGATTGGGTAAAAATCATAAGAGAGTCCAGAAAAGAAAGCGGCTGGATTCCATCTAGATCCAGTGTAATATGCAGTATACATTATGAGGAGTGGCTGCCGTCTTCTGTGAGGTGGAAGTACTTCCCCAGTCAGGCTAACATGCCCTACCTCTCTTTCGCCAGAACCTAGTCTGGTCATTAAAATTGGTGTATTTGTTTGGGCATTTTTTATTTCAAATAAGTATGCATCTGTCTGTCCTACATAATAAAAAGAATACGTAATATTATATTTCATGTGTTTAATTTATTTTCATCAATACCTATTTTAAACAAAACAAGTTACAAGTCAACGGTCCATAAAATTCGAGTTCCGAATACAGTAACGAATCATATATATTTTTATTTCTTTTTAGTTAAATAAATGGGAAATTTTCTTCCATCTGGCAATCCACTTGACACTCACACATAGTTGTGTCTATTGAAAGGAGAGACGGTTAGCACTCCCCTTGACAAGGACACATAACACTGGTTAAGGCTCACACATAGTTACATGTCGCCATTGTGGTGCTTGACTTGTTTCTCAGCGAGATTCCGTCTGACTTTTTTATTATGTCTATGCGTGACTCAGCCAGTAATGTTTTCAGTCTCAATTAAGTAAGCTCTAATTTTCATGGTGTTAATGTAGTGTCTATCGCTATTGCAAGCCCTGGATAATCGGTCTGGAAAATAGGACAATTTTAATTTTGTAATGCATTATTACCATGTAATATCGACAACCTAGTACTAACATTATATTAAAACTACTATCAATACTATGATTTATTTGAGCTTTACACATTTAAAAGTTTACAAATTCAGAAAATATAAAATGCTTGATTAAGATTTTGTGGCATAAATAATTGGTGTAGAATAATCTACACGACTTCCCTCCGTATCTTACACAATTATCTGTATAATATAATCAACCCATCAACATCAACTCATACTCACTCCTATGGAGTAGAGTGCGGGTTTTCATTTCAACCGAAAGAGTTAAGATGATATGTACCGCAACTACTTACTAGAAGTCTGTACGTGAAACTTTCTAAGACATCAATAGACGGATAGGCAGGCATATTTTGTACAACAACGCTTGTCAAGTATGATTCGTCTGAGGGGTAAATTGACATTCTCCTATGTATGTACACTATATAGGAGTTACACAGTTATTTTAATAAATTAAATGGACACATCTGGACACATCCATTTTAGATAACATGTTTTTTTCAAAAGACGGGTAATATGTACTCTCAACATGGCAATAGCAATTAACAATGCAATGGCAACCCTTCGTCCTTCTCATTGAAAAAAGTTAGTGATGTGCCAACTCGGAAAAAACAGAACTCGATTTAACCCGAGTTAAAATTCACGTAACTCGGGTTGAACTCGAGTTAACTGGATGAAACAGCTGATTTAAAAAAAATACTAATTTATTCATTAATAGTTTATATTCTCTTATTTCACGGCTTTAATCCCGGTCATTTGATAGGCGTGTGCAGGGATATGAATCCAACGCGTATAGGCCCCTTCTAAAAGAATGATGTAATGTATTATACCAGCTGTGACCTGCTCTGAGGGATATCAATGGGAGAATATACCAACGAACAGGTCACAGCAGGTATTGGAACTATAGCAAATGTGTCGGAAATAATTGGGCTATTGAAATGAGATCTGGAGGGATAGTTTATATTATTATTATGTATAGCATTAATAGTTAAAAAAAATTGGAACAGACAAATGATATTTTTATCTGTTTCAGTTGTTTATTTTTTTCTATTATTTATTTATAATGTATTGGGAGAGTTATACTAACTAAAGTAATGAAGAGAACATAAAACACGAAAATCTACAACAATAACTGGCACTTTAAAGTTAACCTCAAATCTACATAAATGTGACACTTGTTTGTTATGAATGAGACTCAAATGATCGGCAAACTTCGCTCCATGTCGGTTTCATTCGGTTTTCGAACTCGAGTCGGAAAGAATTTTACTCGAGTTGGTTCGAGTTAAGCCCAACTCGAGTTGACTCGAGTTAGTTACTCGAGTCGACCATCACTAAAAAAAGTCTCTTTCTTTCGTTGTGTGCTTTATACAAGTATGTACCAATATTTTAATTTTCTCTAAATTTTATTATAGTAATTTAGAAATAAATTTGTATTGTACCTAATATATTTACATTACCAATTTCCAGCTTCTAACTGTACGTGTGACAGCAGTTAAAGAACAAAAATGGTTGCGGCAAAGAAACAGGTCAGCCTAATATGAACACGTGTTACTTTGTATTTTCTCCTGGGACTTTCGACTGGTTATTTTATTTATATGTTCCATAACCTGTCATTACAGCCCTATATTGTGTGTTACTTGATAGGCTCGCTCGTGCTCGTGTAGCGTGCGAGTTTGAGGAAGCTTACAAACATTTTAGGTTAGGGACGTACTTACGTACTACATGCAAAAGTACTTCATATCCCAAACTTTTAATTTTATACTACGTACAATGGAAAAAGTACCGCTCGGGCACTGTCGGCTGCGTCTTCGCTTACTACTAGTGGAGCAAAGTTATCCTCAGGAACTTCATAATGAAGTTTATCTCTTATAATACAGCAACCTCGATGGGTGTAGTCTACTGTAACATTGGAGTGCCACTTGCCCTTATGTTATTTGTATATTGCTTGCTTCACGCCCTCTTTTATCTCTCTTTTTGAGTACCAATATAAGACTAATGTTACTTGCACCGTGATTTTGGCTTGAAAATCCTACTGTCATATTATATCTAGGTATATATAACTTTAAATTTCGAGTTAGCTTTGAATAAAGCATGTTTCATTCGCACAGTAGTAATATGTACAAGGAACACCTATGCAGAGCGAATTATATTTAAAATTTTTGATGCAATCTGTAGTAGGATTCATATATATATATACTTGTACAAGTCATTTAATAAAGTAGGTAATAATATATATATGGTGTACTTCAGTAATCACATCATATAATTTGAAAAAAAAAAACCTTATACCTATATAAATTAAAGAATAGTAAATCCATGCATGTGTGGGAATTGCTGTAACACCTCACCAAATATAGTAAAAATTCAATATACACATTGTATGTTGTGACTAGTATGACTTCTATAATTAAAGTACCTTGAGATAAAGTCGAACACAACATGCCCATGATAGGATTATAAACTTTTATTATTTTTTGACTAATATGAAACAAAGTATGTGTGTTATCTATTTTAAAAATTATTATATGGGTGTAGGAGAAAAATGTTTAGTGCACTCAACAATGCTTTTATTTTATTACATGTTAAATTTATTTAATATAAATGCAAAACTTGGTTTCATTACATAGGTATGACTTACCTTTCTTCTTTTTTTTCAGAAAAAGACTATTGAGTCTATCAACTCCCGTTTAGCTTTGGTTATGAAATCTGGCAAGTATTGTCTGGGTTACAAGCAGACATTGAAGACTCTCCGTCAGGGCAAGGCTAAACTAGTTATAATTGCCAAGAATGCGCCGCCTCTAAGGTGAGACTACTGAGAAGTAGAGTTTCCCATTTTTATTGAATGTAGGGAAGCATATGGAGTCTTAGCACAAAGAAGTATGGATTCTCTCAATGAATTTGTTATAACAGGTAGTATAAATTACTACTTTTCGATATATCATTATATGCTAATGCAATAAGCTTGGTGTACTCTGATATCAGTCACTGTAGCAGCTTAGTGGATGGATTACCTTTTTACTTATTGTGCAATTGTTATTGATTTTGAATGTACCTGTTATTACTTGTTCATGATTCTTGGGAAACCTATGGAGTAGTCCTAAAAAATCCAAATGCTGATTAATTATGCAGGTAAGTGACTACTATTATCTGATTAGATGCAGTACATTATTGAATCAATATATCGAGAGAATGAAGTTTAAATATGAACATCAGTTTTTCAACTTTTCCTCTATTGATCTCGTAACGTTATGTCAAACATCATTTTTATTTTATTTATTTAGGTACACCAACAGGTTACATGTTTACATTCTCAATAACATTCTTAAAGGTTACTTATTCTAGCATGAAATTAAAGATGAACACAACATTTTCGATTACATGGGCAAGCATTCAATACTAACAATAATTACATTAACAATAAAAGAAAATTGGGTAGGCAGGTCTTAAATTTCATAATTAAAATTTGCTATTTGGATGTTTTGTAAAGTATTTGATCATATTTGACAGTGTTAATAATACATGGCAAACATCAATAGCCATATCCACTTTGAGGTAGCAACCCCGCAAAGCGAAATCTCTGACGTTCAGGATGCGCTTTGCCCCATGTAAATTGACCCACCAGTATTCGGGTTGATGGGGAAACTACCCTTCTTGATATTAGTATTTTGTCGAAGATGCAGCCTTATGAGTACAATTATATCTGGCAGTGCCAGATGCCTGTGTTGACCTTGCAAGCATTGTTGCTCAGTGAATATATGGACATTGAAGCAAGCTCTAACGAGCCAACCTGTGTTTTGCAAGGGTTTCTGAGAGTGTATTGTTTTGAAGTAACAGATGAATTTATTTCTATGTAAGATTCCTACATACCTACCATAACTGTACTATTTATTAGAAGGATAATTTTAAATAAATTTTATTTAATCTAACATGCTTCGTGTGCTTCCGCCATCGAATTAATGTAAATTTGACTTTCGGAACCTGAATCTAGTAACAAAATTTTGAATAATCAGAGCTTCAACATTGACATTAGTAATAGGTAGCAACTAGGTAGAAAATATTTAAAATGCTTGTCTTTCGCTTTGGTTATGCAAATACATTGTTAAAGCTAAATAAGTTAGTCACTGGATTTTGATATCCATATTTTATTAAATGAATAATGTAGTAATAAATATCGAGAAATTAAAAAACTGTTTGAAATCTTCAAATTACAAGTTGGCTCTCACTCTACCACATTTTAATTAACGCCTCTATACTCTTGTTTTACAAGCTTTTAAAGGTTACCTTAACTACTGAATTATGTAAGACTAGTTGAAGCCCGCGGCTTCGCACGCATGAGATTTGGGCTTTTAGTAGCCTTCATTTGTCTGTTGACATGAAATTCTTTCTGTTTAAAAAAAGTCAAAGTTCATGGTCGTAGATGCAATCATAGAGCGATTCAATTTTCATACAGCGCCATCTATTGACCTTTACAGGAGGCAACGTAAATTTCTTTTATTTTTATTACATAAAAAATGCGTAGTTATTTTATGTCACAAAAATACGTATTCTATGAAAATAAAAACAAAATTGCAAAGTCCCTGAAGGGGAAGAAGATATTTCCCCCTAATTTTAACAGTTTTTCATTTTTACGCAGGAACCCTAAATATTTACGGGATAAAAAGTACCCTATATTCTGCTCTGAACAGTCTTTCTACCTACCAGTGAGTCTCGTCAAAATCGGTTCAGCCATTTTAAAAGGATTAGCCCGTACAACAGACAGACAAAAATGTTAAAAATGCGTATTTAGGCTTTGGTAACGTGAAAATAATTATATGAGCTTAAGATAAAGGCTTTATTTTGAAATCACAGACAGACACTTCAATTTTATTTATATGTATAGATTGTTGACTGAGGAAGTTACCCACAGTTGGGCTATACAACTAAAAGTGTTTAAGTAGGATGTCAGTTGTTACGGGGTGTAAACCGTACCAGGAAGCCACACAATGGTAACATGAGGTTTGAACATGATGCCGCACTTGCTGGATTTTGTCAATTTATTATCTCTGACAGTATTCCACATGTTGAAATAAAAACTTGTTAACATTCATTCATTACAAAACATATCTCCAAAATAAAACTCTCTTCATATATATATTATTGAACCATTTTAATTCATTTTCATTATTAAGTGTTTAAGTTCCTTTTTTGTTTTCAGAAAATCCGAAATTGAGTATTATGCTCTTTTGGCTAAAACTGGAGTTCATCATTACAGCGGCAACAACATTGAACTGGGTACAGCCTGCGGAAAATACTACAGAGTATGTACACTCGCAATCACTGACCCTGGTGATTCTGACATAATTACGTCATTGCCTGAGGCGTCTGCGTAGATATAATAAATAAACATAAAATTTAAGATGTTTTTATTTTATCAACCTGTATATTTGCCTACATTATGAACTTCACCTAATATATAAATTCAGATAATTCGACTAGTTGCCTATGCTAAAATTAAAAAGGTACATTTTCGCTATATAGCAGTCTCCAAAGAGAACAGAGCTTTTACTATGGCTTACTTTTTTATATGTACAACTGTTTATATGTGATGATTTTTAAATACCTACTTGTATAGAAAACCCCTCCTAAGCATTCAACCATTTGATACATGAACGTCAAAAACGTTAACCCGCCAAGGTCTGATTTATCCAACAAATATTTCCGTGTCATTTCGCCAACGTATATTTACAACGAAATGCCACTGCTCGTTTCATCTGCTTTTTTTGTTTAATGACTCTATTACATATAATAAAATCATATTTGGTAAATAGTTGATAAAGTATGTAATCATTTATAAATTATTGATTACGCTTTAGTCTTAATTGAAAATAATGTCTGAAGTTGGATAAATACTTATTTTAAGAAAATTGTATTCATGTCCAAGACCCGTGTTGGAAAAATCCGACAACAGGGACGACAAAAGATTTATACAAAAATCCACTTTACACTTAAATATTTCTGTTTTTACTGGCTAATTTATCGTTATTATAAAACGAATACCGCAATTGTTATTGTAGACGTAAATTTCTTTGAAAAATAGTAAATCGCAGTGACTGAATTGATGATTCTCATCCCTACACAGCATGTTTAGAAACTAATGTTCTTACTACTACAGCAGGGAGTATTATATTCTTTGTACCACAGGTATAATACGGAGTGGTTAGTACACCCCGAGCTACGGTTCTAGAAAGACTACCGCTTCTGATTTTCACTTTAAAATAATGAAATGTAAATAAAACCGTTTTTCTGAGAATATTAAATCCATCCAATCCTTTGTATGTTATAAATAGTATTTTATATTTACAAAATGTTTTGAAATATGTAACAGATTTAAGATTTGGTCCAATCTTGCTGAGGCTCCTTTTCACTTTATCTACCAGTAACAGTTGCAAGTGGTGAAAGAAGCTTTTCTAAATTAAAAATATCTGCTATCCACCATGACACAGAATATCTGAATTGGCTATGATTTCAATAGTACACAAGCTTTGGTATACTTCCTCTTGAGTTTGCGACAGTATAAATCTATCAGATACATTTAAAAAATTTACAGAGGAAAAGTGCAAACGAAATTACTTTAATTACGAAGTAGGGTTTAATATTCGCAGAAAAACTGTTTTATTTACATAATTTCATTATTTTAAAAGTGAAAATGATTCGTTTGTTGTTACATAAATGTTTTTTATCTACATTACATTTTAAAACAAATCTACAAAAGATTGTTTTATTCTTATCTTCATCATGCATCTTATTTAAATAACAGATTGCTGACAGTTGACATAAATGGGGTTAAATCTAAAGGCAGTAATGTTAATATCGGTGTGCCCCAGGGTTCTATTTTGGGTCCATTTTTATTTTTAGTATATGCAAATGATCTGCCCTACATGGTGCAGAAAATGGCGGATATAGTACTATTTGCTGATGATATCTTTCTAATTTTTATTGTGGCCCGCCGATGTGAAAATATTGACATGGTGTTGTGTCGGCTATTTTAAACAGATTCACATGTAATAATCTGTTGCTAAACTTAGTTAAAACCAAATGCATTAAATTTAGTCTTCCAAATGTGAGTTCTGCCAATAAGTTCTCATTGGGAATAATAAATTAGAATTTGTTAATAACACTGTTTCTTGGAATTACAGTAGACTCGAAATTACAATGGGGCTACATAAATGAACTTGCCGGTAAGCTCGGCTCTGCTGCATATGCAGTTAGGAGAATCAGGCAATTGACGGACGTGGCTACTGTGAACTTATACTATTTCAGCTACTTTCACAGCATTATGTCGCATGGTAATTTTTATCTTACAAAAAAGAGCCATTCACTCTATTTATAACATGGGCTCTAGAGAATTCCTCAGGGAACTGTTCAAAGAAATAAATATCCTCACTGTTATTTCTTAATATATTTATGACAACATAATGAATGCCCGTAAAAATTTAGTCATTTTCATACTTCAGTGAAAAACTTAGAAGTAGAAATAAGTTATGTATGCCGGTACATCGGCTTGCTAGGACTGGTCGATCTTTTATTGTAAATTATATTCGATTTTATAATAAGTTGCCTGTAACAGTTCTGTCCTTTCCTGACAATGTATTAAAAAATCACGTTTAAAATACTCTATGTAGAAGGGCTTATTATAGAATTGATGAATATGAAAATGAACTGACAAACATGTCTGGAACTAATTCAGCACAGACTACATACCTGTCCTTAATAATCTTTAATTTTACCATTTGATATCATTATTGTACCAATATGCTTATGTAAAAAAAAATTGTAATATCTAATTGACAACTTTAAAAGAGACCTATATTGGCAAGTTTCTTTCGGCATTTCTTCTTCGCCAATGGTCATTTCCGAAATGCTAGTTGATTAAAGAAAAGGGAAAAAGTAAAATAAGAGAATTAAATAAGATTATATTTCAAAAAATGTAAGACGTGTCTAAGTGCCCGCTAAGGCCTAATGGCAAATAAATAATTTTTATCTTTACGCGCAACAGTGAGTCGAAATAGATTGTTGATGATGAAGTTGAAAGACACATAAATAGGTTTGTCGATAAAAAAAAATTCAATTCATTCAGTAGTTTCTGTGAAATTCTTTAAATATTTTCACTGTCGGATAGAACATGTTGCTGTTTTGCTTTTTTGTTGACCTCGAGCTCTAAAAACATATAATAATAAGGATTTCTTTTTCATAATGACCACCTTTTATATTGATTAATGACTGGTAGATTATATTTTTTCGGTATCTGATCTGATGCTTCAAATTCTTGAGTACGAAGATTTTTATGGGATATAAGAAGTTCAAAATTTGCACATATACCCAGCTATGCAGGCACGGACTGAGTACAGCTTGGCAAAAAAGAGTTTGTAGTGTTGCCATAAAAAAAAAATATTAGTTCCAGCTGTCACCACGGCAAACTCTTTTTTCGCAAGCTGTACTTGAGCTCTTCAAGTAAAAGTTTTGTTAAACATTCGTTTCTATTATCTTCTTCAAAGGTTTCAAAGGGCTCCCTTTATGACTTAACGTTCGATGTATCTGCTCTGCTACTTGTAAACCCTGGAAACTAACTCTGCACGGCATTGCCTTTCCAAATAATCTTGAATGTCTTCATCATTTTGATATAGCCCTCTGTGACGTTTAAGATCTGCAAATTTAAATCACACAAAAGTTCATTCACAAAAAGCTTTTTTGCTCTTTTGACATACTTAACAAAAATGACCACTGGCTTACCTTTTTTGTCCATAGTTCGTAATTTGTTTTGATTACTCAACAGTCTGTCCCTATAATTTAAAACGTAAATAGTAAACCTTAATTAATAAGTCTCTTAAAACTGTGTGATCTCGGACATGACTAGACAGGGCCGTCTTTACCCAGGTTCAAGGGGTGCAGCCGCACCCGGGCGTCCTAGGGGTCCTAGGGGGCGCCAAGTGCTAGAAATTGGAAACTTTATTAACCTCTAAACTCATTCAATGTCAACGTCATTGCACCGTTTTGTACACTTTGTTACGTCAAATGAATGTACATAATAAAAATATAGGTACCAGTAAAAAATATTTTATTACACCTCATGATGCATGCTTTTGGCACGTGTCATACCGCTCACAATGTGGAAGTTAAAATAGCTAATAGGAACTACAGCATGGAGTTCTTCAAGAAATGCGTGAAGAGGTTTTTAGAGGGTCGGCAACGCATGAGTGACGCCCCTGGTGTTGCAAATGTCCATAGGCTACGGTGACTGTTTAACATCAGGCAGGCCGTATGCTTGATTGCCACCTTAGTAGTATAAAAAAAAAATAGCTGTTATTATTACTCATCTTACGATTCAAATTTATTCAACACGCGCCCGGGTCAAATCCAAAGAGGGGTGCTTCCTTTGACATAGCCGTAGCCGCCCGCCGTACTTGAAGCGAAATGGCTCCTAAAACTCTACGGTTTCAGGCGTAAATTCGTTTGAATTTATCACGGGGCGCGGCGCCTTTTTTGGTGGGTGTCGGTCACTGATTGATGGTAATTAAAGATCTAATCTATAGAAATCAAATCTTATTGTTTAGGTCTTAAAAGTTAGATTTTGTTTTATGTTGTTAAATTAGAAATATGGAATCAAATTTGTATTTACAAATAATTAAATTCTTTAGTTCACCTAGTTCATCATTACCACTACGACAGCCGCCAAGTTAGCACTGAAAATTTTGTAACGTACGGACGAACCGCCTATCGATTAAAACGATTGATAGATTGTTTGTATTGTGCAAAATTGCAAGTGCATGAAGTTTCTTAGTTTCACGTACTTCAATCCTAAATACATTTTACAGAATTTAAATTGCTAAGGTAAAATACGGGATCGTCAGCCGAAGGACCCAAAAAAAATTATTTTATTAATTTAATTTATTATAAAATAAAATTACAATTTAAGTATACTAAACTAAAGAGGTATTGCTTAAGTTCGATGGTAGAACAAAATGGCCGATGAATGTGTATTTTACGTATAATGCAACCATAGACGTAATAAAAAATTCATCGGAATCTCGCTAAGAAACAACTGAAGTACCACAATGGCGGCATGTAACTATTTGTGAGTGTCAAGTGGGTTGCCAGATGGAAGAAAAATTCCCATTTCTTTAACTAAAAAGAAATAATAGAAAATTATATGATTCGTTACTGTCCTCGAAACTCGAATTTTATGGACCGTTGATTTGTAACTTGTGTTGTTTAATATAGGTATTGATGAAATGAATTAAACACATTAAATATAACATTACATATTTCTTTTATTGTGTAGGACAAACAGATGCATACTTATTTGAAATAAAAACGGCAGCCACTCCTCAAAATGTATACTGCATATTACACTGGATCTAGATGGAATCAAGCCGCTTTCTTTTCTGGACTCTCTTATGATTTTTACCCAATCATTCTTCCATGCATAGTCTGACGATTGAAATTTAAAAAATATTAAAGGTATGAATAATAGTTGTTCAGTAAAAGAATAATAGGATGTAAGTTTATATGTCTGTTTAAACAAAATTAGGTATCTCAATTAAGTAAGAATTACAAGAGAACAAAAGAAAAATTATCTCCCACAAATTTACGCTAATTTGCAAATGTGAGTTATGGCAACACAGGTCGATTTATTGTTTTCAAAAATTAATTTAAAAGAAAACGATTAGTTAATCAGAAAAATTACTTTCTTACCTATGAAAAGTAATCCCTTGGCTTTTTTAATTGTACCACTATGGTCCCGACTACTCTTCACTACGCATGACGGCATTATTATTATTTTTCGACAAGGTTATCACGCGTCGAGGTGTCGGTGCGTAATGGCGGGCGGTAGACTTACTATGGTGTGAATGTGTGCGTGTCGGCTCGTACGTATAGCGACTGACTTACTATTAAGGTGCTTCAGTGTTTAGTTCGGGAGACGGTGTCTGCTTTTTTTTATTACGTCTATGGAAATGAAGTTATTTATATTAAAATCTTAGATCCATCAGTTTAGTCATTGGCCTATATTATTCGATGAAAGTTGGTCTAATTTTTCGATGTGTCGCCTTAAAATGCACTTTAACAGTATGTCCTGTCCTGCTGAGTTTGAGAAGACAATTTGATAGCATTTCTGCAATTATTTAGGAATGCATTTAATTTTTCACGATTGCCATCGAATTTATTAATAGATAGACTTAATTAAAATGTTTAAATTAATTTCGAACATTGTAATAACAACTTCTTCCTTAGGTGTGTGGTCTTTAGGCATTGTGTAGGACGCGAGATAGTCTAAACAAAAATAAGGCGCTTGGCGTGAATATCGAGCGATAAAATGCTGCACCGAACTGTGAACGAAACAATCTAACTTTCAATTCACAGGACCACAGAAGATTTTCAGACGACACAGAGTACCTAATTATATATACTTCTCGGTATAATATTTAATTTATATACTTTTGGAACTGGAACTGGTTCACACTAGCGGAACTGAGACGTACCGGGGATCTTTCAAGGGATCCCTTATCGCTGCCACCAATGTTATACGGGTTCTGTTAGAAGCCTTTTTAAGAAACAAAAGTAGATTTAGAATTATTTTATTAGCCTTGGAATAATGAATACTTTGAGTAAAGAAGGCGAGTGCTCTATATGATGGTTACCGGACGACTGACTTCCCGCTACTCCGGGTATCGAGACCTATGATGATTGTGCTGTCTATGAATGGAGATGCAGAGCGTGGTATTATCGCCTTATAGCTTAGGTTATAATAGTTCGCATTTCGACCACGTTTATCCTACTTACATGCTTTCTCTGCCATACACATGCCATACTCTCGCTTACATAAACGTTGGGACTAGCAATGCATTGTGTATAGCGAGCTGTGCCTTCTGACTCAAGTTTTTAGTGACAAGAAGTTTTCCCAACGCTCCATTCACACTATTCCCAGCATTCGCTCGTCTTTTCATATCTGCGGTGTACCTTCCATTCCTGCTGAAAGAGTATCTAAGATATACAATCTCAGCCTCTTCTTCCAACACTTCATCATCAACCGTAATTCTTACATTGGTTCTGGTTTCTTCTCTTTCAAATACCCTTATCTTTGTTTTCTTCGCATTCAATAGTAAGCCTTTCTCCATACATTCGTCTTTTATCATTGTGACCAATGTTTGCAGTTCAGATGGTGTTTCTGCTAATAACCCGGCATCGTCTGCATACAGCAAACAGTTCACCACTAGGTCACCCATGCGCAATCCCACATTCGTTGACCTTATTCTCTGCAGACAACTATCGAGATACAGGATAAACAGCCTAGCAGATAGCATGCAACGACACCAATTTTGACATTAAATACCAGGGTGACATGCCACCATCCGCACACATGCAGAGCAATCCTTGTAAGTGGACTGCACAACACGGAGCAGTGAACCGTCAATCGCATATCTAGGCAATATATCTCACAGTTCCTTTCGAACAACCCTATTAAATGCTTTTTCAAAATCCACAAAATCGCTGAAAATTTTCTGGTATATGGCGAGATGCTTCTCTACAATATTGCGGAGCGAGCAAACTTGATGCGTACATTCCCCTTCTATTTCGGAATCCTCCCTGTGCCTCCCACAGTACTTCATCGGATTTCACCCTCATTCTTTCAATCAACTTTCCATATACTTTTACTGCTAAGCTGATCAAACTGATGACCTATAGCTGGCGCATTCCATGCGTGACCCTTTGCCTTTTTACAAGGGCACGATGACTGCGCGTCTCAGCATAGATCATAGATAGTCCGGGATACCTTCTGTTACTTAAGCAAGTAACAGAAGGCACCCGGACGTAGGTGCCATCTAGTTTGAACATCTCAGCTGGGATCAGATCAATTCCCGCTGATTTTCCATTTTTAGGGTTCCGTACCCAAAGGGTAAAACGGAACCCTATTACTGAGGCTCCGCTGTCCGTCCGTCCGTCTGTCACCAGGCTGTATCTCTTGAACCGTGATAGTTAGACAGTTGAAATTTTCACAGATGATGTATTTCTGTTGCCGCTATAACAACAAATACTAAAAAATAGAATAAAATAAATATTTAAGGGGGTTCCCATACAACAAACGTGATTTTTTTGGCTCATTTTTGCTCGATATTGATAACGGCAACAGGTAGACGCTTGAAATATTCACAGAATATTTAGTTATATATTCACTTTAAGAATAAATTAAAATAAAAGTAATTAAATTAAAATAAAACAAATATTTAAGGGGGGCTCCCATACAACGTGATTTTTTTTGCCGGTTTTATAGATAATGGTACGGAACCCTTCGTGTGCGAGTCCGACTCGCACTTGGCCGATTTTTTTCAAGCTTCGTATCGACCATTCGATCTCATCTATACTTATGCCTTCGGCGGACGCCGTCAAAGTGGAATAAGCGTCAGACTCAATCTCATTGTCACCGTCTGAAGAATACATTCATACATTTCCTCAAAATATTCACTCCACCGTTCTAACACTTCCTGAGTGTTCGCAAGAATGATACCAGCTTTAGATTTTATCTAATCTATTCTGGATAACCAAGGCTGACGAAAAACTTCGAGGCAAATACCAAACTCTTTTGGTATTTGCCCCGAAGTTTTTCGTCAGCCTTGGTTTTATTCTTGCATAGACGGTATGTTTCTTCTTCATATTTTCATTACATAATCCAGCCACATAAATAGAGGTTCTATTTCTATTTTGTTGGTAGCTTTTTTCGAGACTTAATGAACGGTTTAGCTTCAACCTGTTACTTTTGTTAGTGATGCGCGCGCATCTTAAAATTTCACTTTCATCATTTTTTCATAACGCGCCTAAAGACGTATAACTTCAAATGTTTATCAATTGTCTAGTACACATAACACAAGCTTCGCTTACTTTGGGGCTAGGTGGCGCTGTGTAATTTTTCCGACAATATTTAATTATTTTTAATCTGAGGAAGGTAAACATTAGGTAACATTAGGGTAACAATGTTCCGTCAATGTGCTCGAACGTTAAGTAATTAAGGTCGCTCAGCGTGCTGTGGAAAGAGCTATGCTTGGGGTTTCACTGCGTGATAGAATCAGAATTGAGGATATGTGCAGTAGAATTATGCTAACCAACATAGCCCAAAGGATAAGCTAGCTGATGTGGTGGGCCGGCCATATAGTTAGTATAACGAGACAAGCGCTGGAGAAAGGTTATCAAATGACGTCCCTACACTGATACACGTAGTGTAGGACTGACCCCCACTCGAACAACGACTTCAAGAGGTTTATAGGGTGTCTGTGGATGCAGGTGGCACAACATCGAGATAAATGGCACTCTAGAGGGCAGGCCTATGTTCAGCAGTAGCCGCTAAATCAACACGATTTATGTCAAAACCAGCTGTTGATCGCATGCGTAAAGTTCGGTTTAACATGTTTTGCACAAGAACCGCAAAAGTGATTCCGAATGTGTACCCCCAAACATCTTAACAATTGCACGAACGAAACGAGTTCAGAGTTGACTAGAAATTTGGCGCTATCTATACCGCAGTGCAAGCACAATTAAAATAATATGGTGGTGGTAGGCACAATTAAAATAAATAGTTTAAAGTAAGAAATTGCCGATTTATAGTAATAGATACTTTGAATTGACATTAAACCTTCATGGCGGGAGATTTTCGAGTGAAACTTTTTTCACATAATACCTATGAGGTTTTCTTTTAAAAAATGTGCAACATTCTTCATTTTCGAATTTGAATGGTTTTTTTTTTATTCAGCTTAGATGGGAAATATGGATAGGTACATATTATTAAATTTATAATTTATAAAATATATAATCAATTTGGACAATTTTCTACATGGTAAAAAATTTTCTTCCCACTAGGCAATACAAACAGCTTCCATACAGTTTATCGAATCTAGATCCCGAGAGTTCTATCGCAAAGGCATAAATAAACTGCCGATTAGATGCCAACAATGTATTGATAATGAGGGTAAATATTTTGTCAAAAAATAAATATGTTACATCTTAGAAAAAAAACGAGTTTTAATTTTTCAGTACTAATCGGCAGTTTCATCGGCACTTTAAGCCCTAATATAACTCTCGTAGGTGTCGTGTTGTCCTGCGTCATACTGTTTTTTCATGTGTTAATTGTCCTTTGCGTTCATGCGTAAAAGTGGCCTACACTATATGATGTCAGTCGGATCAACATCTTCCACACCCGCGTTCATTGCGGATACTTCATAATTTTTTGGGACCCAAAAGGACACTAATTCACTATCATATAATACATATAAGAAACGGATTGTACTTTCAGAGTAATTCTAAAATTCCTAAATAGTTGCCTTTATGTTGAGTTTTATACGCCAAGAATTTCATTATCATCAATTCAAATAAAATTTACATATTTTCATTTTTTTTTCAATCCCCGAGCCCCTTAACAGTTGCCTACACTGCATTCCTGAATAATCCGTCCCTGTGTACTACCCAGTTAGGGTAGAAATTTCATTTTATAGACAAATAATTTCTTAGTCATTGTGTTCTTGACAATGTGTGAGGTTACCAAAACATACTGAAAGTGTTCCTTCGTTAGCAGCGTACAAATTATATTCCTAGTATTAAACGCGTGTGCCGTTACAGCTTGCGTGTTGCTGTAACGCTTCACATTACAGGTTGTCCATATTTACACGGTGAACTGCGTAAGTAAGAAATGGAATGGGTAAGGTAGTGCCGCCCGGAACTTCGCCCTGGCGGCGACATTCACACACTATTTACGATACGCACACGGTGCCTCGCGGGTGCCCTTAGAATTGTTAATCTACCGAAACAAATCAAACTAGATAGATATCTGACATCGGGCTTGAGCCCTAATGGAGTTAAGTTACAGGAACAAAATAATATTCGGAGATATATCCTGAAGTATTTATTAATATTGATAAGTACCTTTTCACAAATATAGATAAAACAAAGATGCTGATGTTCATGCGATATACCTGTTGTAATGTACCTGTAAACAATGAATCACAAATTTTAAAGATGTAAGTAACACTGACATGTTTATATTTCAATGGTCAGTTGCCATGGCCATTGGGAGCCATCAAACGATAATCTCGGCCAGCGTATGAATTTTAGCAAAACTAATTTGAGTCAACACTCAATAACGTGAAATGGAAATTTTATTTAAAACCAGTAATAAATAGATGGTTTCCGTTTTGGTATAATAACTAAATATGTTACATAATAGATAATAATATATAAGTATATTTACGAGAAATAAAAATATAATATTATAAGTATATTTACGAGAAAAACGTCGTCAATATGTGTATCACACTGTATAATCATTTGCCTGAGGACATTAAACGCTTAAAACGAAATTGTTTTAAAACACTATTGACTAACTGGATTCTGGGCCATTGCTTTTACAGTGTCTCAGAATTCATGAAATTGAAATTTTAAAATTGTATTAATATGACATATGTATTTTAATAATTTAATTTTAAATGACTTGTATATATTAGAACTTGTATATTTTATTAATTGAATTATAATTAGTTAACTGTGATATTTTGCACGCCTGCTTGCGGGCTGAATGCACTGTGCCTGATTTTTGTATATTTAAGACCTTTATGTACTGTATTCTGCAAATAAAGATGATTATGACTATGATTATGATATAAGATTGAGAAACTCGTCTCTTTCCTCTTCTTTTGCCAATATTGATCAACATGAATGGTTAATTTTTTTTTTAATAATTATAAATATCGTACTATTCTCACAAAGGGCTGTACTACTGTGAGTTTCTTAGAAAAAATAAGCGCACATATCTCGCTCTACTCGGTTTCTGTGATTTGTTATGACACCAATGTAAGTATCTTACGTCATAGTAGTAAAGTTGCGATGCATCATGTGAAACAGTTCCTTCGAGGCCTGTATCGACGAATTTAAAAGACAAAGTTAGATTCTCTGTTATTCATTATTATTATTCGATTTTTCATATTTATATTTTATCAGTCATATTTATATTTTGGTTTTCCCGTAATTTTTTAATGAAAACGAATCAGACTATCGTATATTCAATAGTAAACGAATGAAGAGTGCTATGGCTCACAACAAATGGTATTCTTTCAGCCTCCGGAAGCAGCGCATCAGTCGAAATTCAAAAGCGAGGATAGCTGCACTGTCTCATATATGCCAAAGATTTTCGCCGTGTTAGTTTTTACGACAAACTTTATGCAGCATAGACAGACACGCCGCCTAACTACTATAAATAATACCAAGCGCAGTTATAAATTACCATTTGTCAAGTCTGGCATAATCGAGACGTCGTAATGATTGAATATTATTATATTGTATGATAAGTGTCAATCAAGCATTGATTTAAAATAGGACATTGAAGTGGTCCTGTGGCTAGCAATGAATACATTAAACTTTAAATTGCAGATTTGAGCCCAGTCCACCCCGGTGGAAATAATTTCTATATACTTTACGGTATATTAAAAAAGTGTTTCAGTATGTTTAAAATAGTACCTATAGTATGATTGCTACTTAGATTGGGATTATAGTGTTGTATAATGAAAAATATCCAATTATATGCCTACCACATTGTTTCATATCTATACTGTATTAGGACCTATTTACAACACCTATAGAAAATTTCCATGTAAACAATCAAGTAGCAAACACTTTTGAATTGTTTGCACAGAATGGAATTTTTTGGTGTAGCTAGATCACTTCCTACTAAAAACAAGTGAGATGGTAACATACCTGTACAAAAGCCATTTGGTTCTTCTGACATCATCAATACCAAATGAGATTTGCCCTTGGATTCAACAAGACATTTTGATTATTCACATTTCATCATCCCAAGTTCATGATTTAATCATATTATTTCTTCATAACTCAGTTCATCCATGGCCTGTAAAGCAAAAATGTTGCATGAAATAAAGTATATAACAATGAAGATTGAAATGTGCACAAATTTCAATAATGTAAATGTTCTATAGTTGTCTAGTTTGCATTGTTTTAGTAAATTTATCAAAGTATAAATTACTATTATGTAATATACTATAATTATAAAGTTTATGAATATTATCATTGGCCGTATACAATAGAAACTTCGCACATGAAAATAGCGCCTAACTCTTATTCTCATTGAATTGAAGCAGTCAGTTACGTATTTATGAATACAAGTACCTGCCTAATTAATGATTTGCTTGGGTTTCATATTCTTTTGTATTATTTCTTATACACTTGTTGTTCTAGCACATTCACGTGCCATTTACGAATATAATCGGTATGTACAAATAACTTGTGGATATAACAGATTAAGTACCTACTTAAAATCTAGGGCATTTTATACGCCATTTCACTTCACTGTTTGGATATAGTACCCCGAGATATAAGTCAGTGTAAACTGCATTCAAACTCATTTGAAATAATTAGTAATAAAATCTTCAGAAACTTTATGTGAACTCCTGACAAAATTAACAATTGCATACATGCAATAATTTGCCTATCTACCTTACATATGTATATATATTACGCTTTAAAAGCGTTGTAGTGTATATTTAATTTATTATTAGAAAATATGAAATTTTTGTTACCTGTTACATCTTACAATAATAATCTTCAAACCGGGTACACATAATAAGAGGACACATCTAATTCGCTCTGGCGCTGCACATGACGATTACCTTGATAAATAATCTTTACCTAATTATATATAAATCTTAATAATTAGTTTTAACCATTCAATTAGCAGTTTCAATCTGACACTATTTCCAAATAGCGACTGCTGTTCCTAATAATAATCATTAGTTGGTACCGTGAGAAGGAATCTTTTATGATTCGTAATGTAGGTGAGTTTTAATTTTTATAAGACAATCAGTCAAATTTTTTATAAGACTATTTTTATTTCATGTCCTTTGGTATATTTTCTGTAGCTGTGTGTACATCAATGCAGAGGCATACACGTTGAGCTCGAAATATTGGAGCTTGGCATACATCTACAGATCTGAACGAAATACCTAATATAACATAGACGAAATCAACCTCAGAAAGGATACTTGAGTTGCCAAGTTAACTTACGAAAACTATTGAAATCGAAGAATGAAACAGGCAGGTATTTAAAACATATCATTTATAATACTGAATGGAATTCTATAATTTGTTGGCCCGTGCGAGCTTTTACGCACACTTTACGTTGTTTATAACATTATTATTATGTAATAGTTTTATAAATTCAGATGTCGACATTCAGAATATGGCTGTCGCAGAAAATCAGTGCCGTTTTTTTGTTACAGTATTAGGCTGAGCTATGGCAGTTATGACATCTTAATAAATTTAAGTTATACAACCATGTTATTGTTTCTTTCAATTTATTTCAATATTCGAAAATGGAGTGGAATAATTCTTTCAATTGAATGCAATAGGTATATCGATACCTTGTCGATGATGATGGTCATGGTTGTCGAGTAATAATATTAAACATGTTCTTGTTCTATTACTTCCAGACATCTTTGTCAATGAAATATTCATCAATTCTTAAAAGCCTTTGTTCATTTTCACAGGCGAACAGAACCAAGTACAACGAAAGACCTAACAACCCTCGCAAACACCATTATCAGCAAACACAACTTCTTATATTTATAGGGCGTATTTATTATCTGTAATATTCTAATGCTTTTATGCTATGTTTACTTTCAGCTTAATGAAATCAATAGGCACTAATAAATATTCTTTCAAGTTATATATAACTGATAGAGACCCAAGCTCTTGGTTACCCAAGAATCGTACTTAGACATAAGTTTTACTAAGCTAATAATAAAATAATTGATTACCTGCAAATCCATGACCGCTTTAACAGGTCGTAAGTACGTACAAAATATAAGAGTTTAATTTTCTTCAAATACCAATATGCAATATTGTTGCACTTTACATCTTTTTTATTACAAATGCAATATTGATTGAATGTATATATATATATTATAATACTGCTAATGTTGGTTGTATCATTCTCAATAACTTCAAGGCTTGCAAGCAAGCTTTTCACATACCAATTGTTTTGTAATATATAGGTTTGCTAATATATAATTCAAATGATTGTTCAGCTCAATTCACAAAATTTATATTAAATTCATACATATGTGCAGATGTGTCCATCAAATAAATTATACACAATATATTTCATAATTTTATTACGAAATGGGTCCTTAATATCTAGAAACATGGTAAAGTCCATACGAAGTACCAGTGCTACAACTGTTGTATTCAGTAATAAGCGATTTTTACAAAAAGGTAAAATTTCAGATGTCACTATTATATAAATATTTATTTAGAAAACAATATGGACTTTTATACAACTACAATACTTCATCATGTTGTCTACTACAACTTCTATATTTTGTCATTTTCGTCAAAATAATACATCACAGTAACTGAAATATTAATAATAATTAAAATCCTAACTTAATCAATATGATACTATACTGGATAGTATTAGGTACATCCGAAAGCTTCGATAAACTGATCCAGCTATTTATATTTTGAGTGTGTGGATTATAGATGAAAATATTCTGTTATATTCAAACAGATCACCAACTGCCTGTAATGCAAACAATTATACAGATGTTTACATGTGAACATGTTCGGGCAAAATTATCATTTGTTACAAATCGCGAATTCGCAGTGCGAATTAGTCTGCACATTATTCTGCCAGATTTATTTTCCTCAATATTCAGAAAATCTAAGATAAATTATGAAACATTCTGGCTATCTATTAAGCACAAAAATGATAATCTTTACCAGCGACTAAAGGATATTTACGCTAATAACTTTAGTTACATGTCCAATGCAATTATTATTAGTAATAAATAGTTAGCCTAATACCACCTAAGTGATTAGCATGAGAGCATTATTAATGAATAATTGGAATAAACCCTGCCTAAGGGGTACTTTCAGTGATAAAATTAACCTAAAAGCCTGCCTAAAATATCTCTTTTAGTGAAGTTTGAAACTAAAGTATGAGTACTTCTCGGTACTATGGGTCTCCTATCTTAGAGCAGTCTAATAACAATACTAATAAGAATAGTAACGAATAAACAATTGAAAGCATTTTGACAGAGTAATTAATTTATGCTTCTTGAAGCAGGAACACCATTCCCGAGTTACTAACCTTGTGGCATAAGGTTAATCAGGAGTAGACTATCAAAGTTCTCAATATAGATAATGTTAACCCATAAACTAAAGGATATCTACGTTGATAACTTCAGTTTCACGTCCAATGTAATCATAATACTAATAAATAATTAGCCTAACCCTGCCTAAGAAGGTACTTTAAGTTACCCAAAAGCCTGCCTAAAAGGAAACTTTTAGCCATTAATATATAAGCCTAAACTAAGACCATCAGCCTAGGAGGTTACTTTTAGCAAATATGCGTCTCCTTACTTCCTTCCTTTGAGCACAGTCAAAGAACGATACCAATAAGAAAAATAACAAGTAATCAAAAGAATTTAGCCGAAGTTATGTGGTTGCAAAATGCAGGAACAACGAACATAGTGTGATATGAATCCTAAGAAGCAAACTATGAAGGTTGCTGCATGTTAAATTATACTACATTATTCTATTTATTTTTTAAAAGGTATATCTACTGTGTGTAAGGACAGAGTCATGTGACGCGGATTTCTCAGCCATAGAGATATTAACCCACAAGAGACTTCGAGTGAAGATGCATATTTAATGTGAACCAAACCAATACATGGCAGCCGCATTTCAATATAATGCAACTTTGACGTATATTATAAAGGTGTAGTGCTGTGATTCACAAAGTGGTCTGTATTAATGTGGATTTCATTAAAGTTACACTGCAGGCACCACCTTCCTGTAGGAAAGCAACTTAATGCTGTGGTGTACACCTGTGGTCCTACCTTCTAACTTCCTAACGCACATTCTGTATCGACGCCGTGGAATCGATTGCTACAAGTAAAGGTCCATCAGAGTCAAAGATTAGATAGGCAGGGGGGCGGGGGATCTACGGAGAGACGAAAAAATATGCGCCAAAAATTATTAGAAATCTCCTTTTTACACAGGTTTTTGTGTAAAGATCAGATATTATAACAGTATTTGAAACTTATAATTGAAAATTAAGGCTTTGGGCCACTAGGTGCATACAACACACAGAACAGGTATAATAGATTGCTAATTTCACGCCAGTAATGAGAGATTTATTTTTAACTAAGTTAATATTAGTTACTTGGTCTATCCGCCATAGATGGCTTATCATTATCAAATAACTATACTATTTTTAAATTACTTAGAAGAAGAGGAAGTACCCACATAGATTATATTTTGTTACACTGATTAGATGATACTATTATTCTATTATTTTATACTCATTAGAGCAAATTTTAATGAAGATAAAATTGGCTAATTTGTGAAATTTTACACTAAAGGAAGAGAATGCATTGAAGACAAAAACGTCTCAATAAGTTAAACCATTAATTGCTACTTATTTTTTTATATTTTATTCATATGTCAGACCAACCAGTTATATGGCAACCTCGACTGCGTGCTATTTAATATTATTATCAATTAACTGAAAACATGTGGAGTGTTGGTAGTATGACGTTGAACTTTCGTTCAACACGTTTTTTTATATACCATTAAGGTGGAATCAAGCATACGGCCTGCCTGATGGTAAACAGTCACCGTAGCCTATGAACATTTGCAACACCAGGGGTGTCACTCATGCGATGCCCACCCTAAAATGATGAAGTGGGGCGTTGATGTTATTGGCAGTCCACGATTACGTAAGGACTTACGAGTTTAATTTATTACTTAGCTTCCCATATCCAATAATGTATATAATAGTATGGATTTAGTTTAAACCGAGCAGAAGTGCAGCACCAAAAATTATTTACTTTTCATAGCTCTGGTTTTTCATACCCAGACAAAATCACTTTGTAAACATAATATTTAACTTACTACTTCTAGATTACATAAAATGGCATTTGTAAAGGAAGGATATAGTAACCTATGTACCCATTTTGTAAAATTAGGTATGTGGAAGTGGGTAACTTTGGCAATTGTGCTTTATCACAACAAAGACAAGTCAAAAAAATTGATATTGGTTAAATAAAGTATGAGATATCATGCACAAAGAGGAAGTTGTATTGAAGTGTATAGTTCTTAGGCTGTGCTTTTGAATATGATATTATGGATTATTTATTGCTTAGTGTAATAAAATTTTCACCATTCATTTAATACTCTACACTCAAAAAACCTAATATGGTAATCCTTAATTTCAAAATATTTATAATATACTTCTGTTATACTTTATTTCATGTTGTTACTCTCACCCGACTATATTACCCAATTCATTCGAAAATTTCCTACATAAAATTCAATTTCTAGCTATATTGAACCTACAATTTATATCATTATATTGCTATTTTATTTTAATTATATTCTTTCTTCATGTGGTGCTGTTTGCGTCAATAAAAAACTCCACTCGACGAAATCATATCTTCATACTACAATACTGCACATTCAATATAATGATATCACATAATTATGGTATATATTGATATTGAACAGTGTCAAAATTTACCAGAAAAACAAAATATAGATTTAAGAAAATTCAGAACAGATTTCTATAATCCTGTTTTCTAACATTAAATAATAATGAATGCTAAAATTTCAACTTTACTTTTTTTTAATTTAATAAAATAAAATTAGTTTTAACTATAATAAATTATATTTAGTTTCTCTATCTTTGGTTTTTATCTTACTTGTACTATTTAGTCAACAATGCAAGCATGGTGTTATTTGGGGTATATCAAACCAAGAAGGCAGATTCCACTTATTACTATAAACAACTCTTATGGAATTAAACACGAAATGATAAAAAAATCAAGGTATCTACTTATTTCTTGAGCTGATCACTTCTGTAGGGGTAAATTAAATTTTATGCTGGTAAGATAACATAAGTTGTTCATATTTATAACTAGAATCACCTTTCTGTTTAATATACTCAAAATGTTAGAATAAGAACCCTTCTGTCATGAATGACTGTTCATTAATGTACTCTTTTTGTATTTATTCAATTTTAAAATTATTATTGCCTTCAAAGTCATGACAAGATTATTTTACGTAATATAACGAAAAGACTACACCTAGTAACTGTTCATGGAAAGTATGTCTGTACATTTGACATATTATATAGATTCACCTATGCTATGAATTGATCCTAATGAAATGTTCAAATGATTAGTACTCGTCCTAATATCTTTAATATTGTCTATACTTACCATAATTATTGTTGTATTGTGGCTGTGGTTGTTGGTAAGAGTTGTAGGAAGTCTGTGAGTAAGTGTCATATGTGGCCGGGGCTCCACTGTAAGCAGGATCAGCGGCTCCGTAGCCGGCATCGCCTGCGCCACCCGCTCCACCTCTGTAAATAATATATTAATATTAACACCTACACACATAAATAACTATACATATATTAAGAGATAGGGCCAGCCCCATTTTATTAACTAACTTTACCCTTCACTATTCAATCAGCCACTAAATCTAAATATTTTTAAATTCGCTTATAAAGGAAACTCAAATTTCGTTAAAAGGTTTAAGTTCAAGGATGTCCAAAGTCTTTCTGAACTTTTTTTGAAGAGTAGGCTATGTTTTTTTGCAATGAGCAACAAAACAAAATGGAGTGATTAATGGTGTAGTATAAATATTCTCACCCATAGCCATCATTCTCGTAGCCCCCACCAGTAGAATATCCATAATTAGCGCCATATCCACTGGAATTATAGCCAACATTTCCTTGAGGTGCAGCGGGTGATGAGTAGACGTTGCCTTGGTATGCACTAACACAACAATAAAAAAACATTTAGCCAGTGAACTGAAAATATTTCACATAAACTAACTTTTTATTTAATTTCAGAATATTTAAAACATCTGCATTTTTGTATCAGACGGCAATTCCTATCTGAGGTGATCATCATAATAGCATTATAACTAGCTGGAAAGAAGTACAGGACAAAATAGGTCGAAAGTATCATGTCTTAAAGAAGAATTGTCATAATTACATTGCGTAAGTTCATTGGCGTAATAAATTTATAGCGTAAATATTTTGTCTCTTGTCAGACCCTTCAAAATGGTACATAAATCCAGCACACTATTAATAATTACAACCGATTAAAAACTATGATAACCAACTTCAATGTTTTGAAAAAAATAAATTTGTAAATTCATTATTTACAATTGGAAATATTTTATTGCCGCTACTTATAGCTATTAAAGACATCGTTTGAAATCTTCTTTTAAGCGTAATATACATTTGGATTAGGAGAACACACTCTTTAATAAAATAATAATTTACAGAAGGTACTTTAATTATGTATTATTATAGAGAGATAATGTGTGGGAGTGTGTAGTTTATAAATAACATAAAACAATAAAATTGGGAAACTATTGTATGAATGGAATTGAGAATACCTCATTTTTTAAGTACACTGGAAAGTGTCACATTATTTTTAAAAAAATCCACAAAATATTGACATATTTTCAACTGAAGCTGCGAAAACATGTTCTTGAATGAATCGGCAAATGTTCATTTACAGTTCTCAAAAAAATTTTATAGGGATAAAGTAGAAAATTGTATTTTACTATGTATTGCACAAATTTTTACCTCGGTGTGCTATATGCTGGTTGGGCATATGGCTCCGCTGGCGGCTGTTCGTACGGCTGGTAGCCAGTGTGTCTATAAAACAAAATAATGTTTCAGAATAGGCAATGTACAAACCTAATTAAACTGTCATGTTTCTATATTATCAGAAAGGCTGTTATCGTCATCTATGTATCTGACGGCACATTCCTATCGTGATTATGGATCATCATGGTTATTAAAAATTTGTAGTTTGTGACCTTAGTAATGTTGTTTTTTATTTTATTTAATAGATGTACATACGAAGGTGGTCCATATCCATTAGGTTGAGGGGCATTGTGTGGTACAGGCGCCTGCTGGTAGCCTCCAGGGGGTGGTGGACGACCGCCTCCCCGTGGTCCATCGAATCTGAAAATAATATTTAAGAAAGAACCATTCTAAAAGGATTTTAAGCATGGTTCTAGTTTGACACAATAGTAACTAGATTTGTCTTTTGTACTACTAGGATTTAACTGTATGTACCCACATAGCATAGGCCTGCAGTAGCACCTTACTATAATGTGTGAAGGTAGCCATGATTTACTACTCATGTCCATGGTTGCGGTTGTGGCGCCATGCAAACTATTATAAGCTGTATCTATCTTAGAGTTGATGAGGAAGAGGTTGCGGATGAGGATTTGTCAAACATAAAGGTGGAGGGTGCGGAAGAGGAAGAGAAAGTAAATGAGAGAGAGGGAGCGAGAACAATATCATCTTAGTTCGAAATTCAAATAAAGAACAAATGCAGTATTCATTGAATAAAAAAACCCTATTGAACGAAAGTTATAGCCAAAGGGTGCACCATTTTCTTTTTGCATTAGTGCTATTAAAACCGCGAGGCACGGTTTTAATAGTCCTAAGCAATTACTTACTATTTGTTTAATGAAAAATGTACTTTTGTTTATAAATATTGTGACTAATTACTCACAAGAATGAAGAGTTAAAAAAATATTTAGGATTATTGCATAATATGCATCGTTTTATTTTGCATTTAGTTAAAAAATACATATTTTTATTTTAAATATATATAAATATTTCTTGATTATTTGAGAAAGAAGCCTTAGTTGAGAAATCAGAATTCATAGCGTATTTGTTGTCAAGGATATTCATATATCTGGGTCCTAAGAAAAAGGATGTAAAAAAATATATAACAAAAGTATTATCAAAAAAACAAAATTCGAATCACCTTCCGCGCTTGGGTGGTCCTCCTGGACCACCGTGGATCGGGCCTCCACCACGTTTGAATGGTGGGCCCCCAGCAGGTTGGTGCGGTGGTTGTGCATGCGGTCCGCTGGGTGCAGGCGCGGGTGGTGCAGGTCGCGGCGCCGGGCCGCCTACAGGTGGGCCGGTCGGAGGACCCGTCGAGCCTGGCCCACCAGGAGGACCGTGCCCACCGCGTCCTCCACGACCTAACAGAATTATTATATAATTATAGTATAAAACGGCATATTTACATAATTTTGGACATTGTTAGTTTTCAATTTTTTTTTTTTTTTGTTCTTGGATTAAAGTGAAGACCACACAACAACTGACTTTATAAAATGCACTTGTAGGATGAAATTGTTTTAAATAAAGACAGTATGTGTGTAATAATTTCAATAGAGTTTATGATTATTAACTAATATGCTATGTTATATATACATATATGAGCAAACATAAACTTTTTTTTTTTTTCTGATATTTATCTGCGATCAGCGGTAAATTGCGCTTTTAGCAGATGTAGTGAAGGTTGCAGTCACATTTAGAGTGTGTTCTCCAGTGAGAACCTCTACTCATTCTTCAGGAATTATGATATCCTTCCTTTTAAGTCGCTTTTGATAACTACGTGTTAGCAGCTTGGCAGCCAGTTCATTAGGATGGGTCTCTAGTTTTCCCCGATATCTTTAGGCAGCAATAAGGATCTCTTCCTTGACTGTGTTTATGTGTACTTCCTTATGTATTTCCGCATTAGTGATAAACCATGGAACTCTACATATTGATCTGAGGATTATATTTTGCAATCTTTGTAGGACTGAGATATTTGAGTTACTACAACTTCCCCACAGCTGTATGCCGTATGTCCATATGGGCTTGAGAATTGTGTTATAGATTAGTAACTTATTTTCAAGAGACAATGTACTGTTCCGTCCAATCAGCCAGTGAAGATTCTTAGACTGAATGTTAAGTTCCTCTCTTTTACTTTTTACGTGATTTTTCCAAGTAAGACGTCGGTCAAGATGGAGACCCAAGTATTTTACGCTTTCTTTGTGTGGTAAGGTTGTGTTCTCAAGTTGCACCGGCGGGCAGTTACCCTTGCGCAGCGCGAAGGTGATATGCACAGACTTGGTTACGCTGGTCTTTATTCTCCATTTTTTCAGCCACTCTGATACACCATCAAGTCCGCGCTGCAACATGTGTGAAGCGACAGCAGGATCCGCATCGCTGGCCAAGATTGCGGTGTCATCTGCGTACGTAGCAGTAGTCACGCCATTTTCCAAGGGCATGTCGGTTGTGTAGACGGTATACAAGATTGGACCCAACACTGATCCCTGCGGGACTCCAGCGTCAATCTCATGAAGCTTGGATGTTGAGTCAGCTACTTTAACTTGGAACAGTCGTTCTGAAAGGTATGACTTTAACAACTCCAGAAAGCTGTGAGGAATGTACTTTTTTATTTTATATATTAGGCCCTTATGCCAGACGCGATCAAATGCTTGTTGTATGTCCAAAAATGCTGAGGAGCAATACTTTTTTTCCTCTAAGCTTTGTCTAATCCTATCGCAAACTCTGTGAACTTGTTCGACAGTGGAGTGTAGTGGTCGAAACCCAAACTGGTGCGACGGTATGATGTTACCTTTGCCGAGGATTGGTTTAAGTCTGTGAAGCAGGAGTTTTTCAAAAACCTTTGACAATATTGGAAGGAGACTTATGGGTCTATAGGAAGAGACATCATTCAGTGGTAGCAAACCTAAACTAACACTTTAACATTGTTCTGTACAAATGTACATTTGTAAAGTAACTCAAAGATATATAATATTGTATTTTCAAGATAATATCAAAATTTTAACCTCTCATGGGCATTCCACCACGGCCTCCTCTATCACCACGAGGAGCGAAATCTCCACGGCCTCTTCCTCCTCGCCCTCTCATACCTCCTGGTCCACCTCTATTGTTAAAACCGCCTCCTGGAAGATAACATAATATTATAATACTTCATGTCAATACTTTAATGGCATTATGACAGTTATTGTGTATTTCTTAATGTACATTTAAGATATTAGAAACAAACAAACAGTTTGTAAAAACCAGGTTTTCACATATTTAGTGATTTTGGCTTAACATAAATATCAATTTTATCAAATAGACATCCAAGGGCTTTAAAAAGTACAAAAATTACGATATCTTACAATTTAATATTCCCATTAGATAAAGTTTTTCCTTCGAAATGCACTCTTATGGGGTCAACAGAACTGCCATTTTTGGGAAACATGGGTTCAGGTTTAGCAATGCAAGTGACACCCCTGGAGTTTTAAAAAAGCTGATGTTAATTGCTTATCATCAGATAGGCTGCACACTAAACCTGAAGCTATGTATGAAGCTTCATGCTAAAATAAAATAATGAACTTACTTTGTGGAGGTCCTCCTCTTGATTCAATAGTGGGGACAGGATGTGGGCCAGGGCCTTGTGGTCCAGGTGGAAAGCCCCGACCTCCCCGGTCACCACCACCACCTCTCATTGGACCTCCTCGGAAGCCACGTGGGCCTCCCCTTGGAGGACCACCTCTCATTGGGCCGCCACGCCCTCTCATACCAGGACCACCACCACTAAAGAAAGCATAAATAGCTTAAATTTGTCTGTCCATTTGACCTATTAATTAACTAACTATCTGACATATTATAATGTATGACATATAGAAGACTGTGCTATTAAATTAGAACATAAAGATGACTCTCATTACCAAGTGTACACAGTTACAATAGTAAAGTACTGCTTTGCAGGTTTTTGCCTTAAGCCGTATTATCTAGGAATAAATAATAAGTCAGGAAATGTAACTGCACTCAAAAATCACTTTTCACTAGTAATAGTTGCTCAAATATAATTATAATCTAAAATGTTCAAATACGCTATCAAATCGACATCGTCAATATTATGCCAAATGAAGTCAGTCAATTTTAGACTTTAGTAAGATCTTTTTTTCCTCTTGATAAAATATTTAGAAGGACAAAATTATCAAATATATTTTTATAACTAATACATTTTGCTTATTTTGTTTACTTTTAATTTTCCTACCGATTTAATTTGTCAAAATAACTGGATAGCTGCAGTTAGGCCAGAATGACGTCAGACGTCAGTTACAGAGGTTAGACCATAGATAACAGAAGGGTCAGACGGTAGTCGCTCCAATATAAGCTGGACTCTCGTCACATCAAGATGTAACCCACTCCAGGGACTCCAGGCTCCGTAGTGGATGCAACCGCTATTTACCGCTTGAAGAAGAAGGATATTTTAAACTCATCGTTCAAATAATACTCAGCCGGGAATCAAACCCTGGACTTATGCGCAGAAGATAGCTACACTGCTAACTAGGCTATACGGGTTGTCAAAATAATATTGTCATAAATAATTATTCGTAGTGGAATTCCTACCAGCTATATTACGTTATGGCTGGCATGTAGGGAGATAAGTCGGCCATTAAATTGAAATTATATTGTTTAATTAGTTCTGTTTATTTTGTGCAATAAATTGATTACATACATACATATTATGGCCTCATCATTTCACTTTTCTATTTAAATACCAATTTAGAATCCATTCGTATGTATAACAACTTAACAAATATTGTAATTAAAATATAACAAAAAAATTATATTTATAGCTTGAAAAATATTATTTTATTATATATTTGTTCCTTTTCACTTATAGCATAACATCGTCCACGCCGCTATGACTCAACTGCTACCATTGGCCATGCAGTCTGCGCTCGAACCAATCTGTGCTCTTGTTTTGAATTTAAACCAATCACTAGGCACATGTATTAGTGTAACCTAATTGATTCGTAATTTGAACATACGTCGTTTTGGTTTCACGTAGCGCCACTTTATGCGTGGAATTTGTTCTGAGTTACAGTTCCTGACTTATTATTTATTCGTAGCATATTATCCTACTTAACCCGTTGAGGCCCAGACAGTTGAATTCCACCATGCACGTTATGGCAACAAGTATATAATGGGCCTCAATGAATTAAACTCAAAGCATTTTAATAAATTTAGGAATTGTAGAAACCACTTGAAGTGAATCCATTCTTTTCTTACATATAACATGCAATAGACATAAAGAGATCAATTGTGCCAATTACATTTGGTTGGATTATCACGAATGGTTGAAAAATTTAGAACAACAAATCTATAGTTAATAGATTCAGGTGTTATTTTACGAAAGTGAAATTTACATGCAATTTGATCTAACCTGCTTTGTGTGACTAATTGGTGGTGGAATCACACAAAACCGGTTAGATCAAATTGCATACAAAGAAATCTATAGTCACTTTAATTTTTTTTGTGACTGTTTATGGCTCAGCTTTAGATTAAGTAACACCTGATATCAGCACCATATTTTTTTTATGAATAGCTTTACTAAAGAAGATTAAATCACTAAAATTTTAAGGCACGGAGATGCATAGTTTTTACGCTAGAATTTATTGAAATTTACAATGATTTTTCAAAGAATCGTAATACAATCGCCATGTTTGATATAAATTATTAAAACATTTCATTATAAGCATTAGAAACATCAAACTCAACGTAACAATGTAGATGTCAAGTGCATTTGTAACTGAAAATACAAGAATAAACAGTGAAATGGAAATAAACATCGTATTTGTCAAGTCAATATCGCTCATCCGCCATTTTGTTTCATTTGGTAGAATTATTGTTAAGATGATTATTATAATGATAACTTTCAAACAAATAAAAATTTTGTAATAAGTATAGCAACAGAAATCTCAGTTGGTTAGGTTCGGTTAGAGTATGACAAACAACGCACGAGCCGAGCGAGCGAAGCGAGCGTGCCGCGGCAGCGGCCGGCGAAGTGCCAGAAGCGAATCTTTGCTATTTTGAAAAATGTCATTATTAAAAGTAGACCAAACATACAGTTGGCAACTGTGAGGTTGGGAAATAAAATAAAATTATACGAAAAGTTTGCAAATGATTATTCAAAGTGATTGTTCGAATTTGAATGATTGTAGGTGACATAACCTCAAAAAATTAGAATGTTAATAACTTTAAAACTATGTGTTTCCGTGTTATAGTTCCCTCCTCTGGGGGTTCCTCCTGAACAAAGGTCTAACCTAACCCAAATTAAACAGAATTTAAAAACTACGGCTACAATTACAATCAAAATATACGTTTTCGAAATTTTTATTCGGAAATGTAGTTTTTGAGAAACTAAAATATAATTAATTAAAATTATGTACTTAAAAAATAGCCGTAACGTATGTATAGCCACTTTGGGAAGCACGGGCCTACACCAACCTATGTTTTGGATTTAGATTACCATAATCGCAACCTATTTCCTACATACCTATTGATCAATAGAACAGACTACCTCAAACACGACATTTGGCATCGCATGCTGTTTTACTTTAGATGTAGGTTAGCTTAATATAAAGAAAGGTTATGTGATGGTGAAATGTGCTCTAGATGTAGGTTCAAAACATGTAAATGAATTATAATATAATACACTTACCGCCCACGCATATCAAATCCACCTCTGCCTCGATTTGGGCCAGGTGGGCCACCGCGTCCTCCACCGCGGAAACCACGATTTGGCCCGTCCATAATAGGATTTTATTTGCCTGTTTTATACCTTATGATATACAATAATTTGATCGTGACTGAAATTAAACACAAACCTAGACTATTTATCTAAATTAATTATGTATGAAGGAAATTCAAAATCTGCAAAATCAGGGAAACGCGTTACGAGCCACAAGAAAGAGTGGCTAACGAAATGAAAATGGCCGCTTGCTTGGCTTGGTTGCTAATCTATTTTTTTTTTTTGGTTCTTTTTATCCCCGAGGGAAGAGGCAAAGGGAACTAGCCCATACAGCCACGTCATCAGTTTAGAACTATTTGAAAATCTTAATTCTATGTTCCAGCTTCAGGAACTGTGCTGAAAAAATACTTAGGAAGGGTACTTCGACCCAATCAACCCAGTTTAAATACCACCCGTAAAACGATAGGAATTTTACAAGGTTTTCTTGATGAACTTATTCACGTATTCCAAAAAGTGCATAAACGTGTTATATTTGAGTTTATCATTGTTGTATAATTGCACTAGCCCTTATGTTACAAAACACTATCGAAATTGTTACATACAACTAATTTTACACTGAATTGTAAAAATTTCAAATATAAGAACAATGCCACTCGTCAAAAGCGCGGGAAGAAGTCCTTGCTAATCTACGATTGCAAGTGTTGCAACAATATATCGGAATATCAAATCAAAATTGTCCAATCATACACATCGATAATGAACATCGATGTAGTAGTCATTGACCATAATATTATATACTTATGGTATGGTTAGCAATTATACTTAGAATAGATTTACAGACAGATTCCAAAGTTTTATATTTTGTAGTGTGAAATAGTGTGAATGAAAAACATTATAGCGACCGTGTTAGGCCTGTAATAATAGGAAAGAAATTTAAAAAAAAATCGTAGGTTGCGTAGTTTGAGGTAGAGTCTGCGAAACGAAACAAGTCCCGCGACAAAACAGGGAACTAAAAATGACAGCCCCGCCATGATGTCGTTGCTTGACATTTGTTCGTCTCGTTTGGGTCAGTGTGTATAGAGTATTTTTTTGGCCAGTTCCAGTACAGTTATTACGATGCCAAAAGTGAAGGCAGAGAAATGATTCTCAAGGTGATTGAGTTTTGTGAAGAAGAAAGGAAGAATAATGACGTTCTAATTATATATACAACGTTCGAGCTCGCGTCGCTGCCATGTAGTGGTGGGCCATACAAACCGTATGTAGATACAATATCTATGTATTGGTCCAATACCCGATATCTATATATCGGGCGGCACGAAAACTATATATTGGATATCGCTGTCGTGTTAACAAGTAATAACTCGTATCACCTCGCACTAAGGTACAGTACGGTACGGTACGTAACTGAATCTGAATATCTGATACTGATTCGGTCAAACAATAGGCGCGTGAAAGAATACGAGCTAGATATTTGAGTGAAACGGCTACAAGACTGATATAGACAGGTACTTTTCGTGTGAATATTCATTTTAATTTAAACATTATTTGTAGCCACACAAGGCTTATAATTGCATTGCAAAGTTATTTTCTGAACACATTTTAGTCAACGAAAATAAAACGTACACGTGTTCAATAAAGCAACTCAAACGATTATAAACTTTCCTTATACACAATAAAATTAATTTTAAATTAATTTCTTTGTTGTTGACCTTTGTCCTTGACCGAGACGACGGTCTAACTAAATTAATAGTTTGCTCTAAATATTTATTCTATTTTTAGTTTCGTGCTTTGCTTTGCGCCGCGTAAATTGCATGTGACAGTAACTTCTCCGCTTTTTTATCGCGACTAATGTCACAAAAAGTGACACAATTAACTTTTCTAAACGTTAATTTAGACCAAAATAGATATTATTAAAAAAAATACAAAATATCCTTTTTAAAGTTTTAAATAATAAATATTATTTTTATTATTTATCACCTTACATATTATCCTTATTAAACATCATCTTCTATCTTCATAGAAAATCATTGGATGTTAACCAATATATACTGATTTTGAAAATATAGATAGACATAACCGAATCATAAAGAATCACAGTACCGTATAATATCACTTAGTTTTCAGCGTGTGGCGTATCGTAGGCTTCTGACAGATACATAGATATTGCAATATATACACACATCAAAAGTGTCTAGGGATCAACATATATTTTTGCAATAACTTTTCTCCTGATTGATATTAATTAAAATTTTCTTTAAGGATTCATCAAATAAAGTGTTTTCGTTTGTCTACAGTAACGATAAACCAAGTCACCTTTGCATTAATAAAGAAATTTGCCATTTTCATAATAAAGGGATTTTTGACATTTGAACCACTAACATTAAAGTTCGAAAAAAAGACTGAAATAACAGTTTTCTTTAAAATTTTATTGGGTAACTTAAACAATTAATAATCCGTGTTTCTACCGCGAACACTAACAACACAAGAACATCGGTTTGGCATACTCAAAATGAGTTCATCCAAATCACGCTGTGGAATGGCCGCCCATGTTCGTTGCAACAACAAAAAAAGGTCTTTGGACACGTTACCGAAGCACTGGTACCGTGGCTGAGCGCCATGGAGGACGGTATCGCTGCACCACACGGAGACAAGACCGATACATTCAAATCACAACTCGAAGAGCTCCAACAATAACCGCCATGATGTTAGCCGTGACGCTTCATCACTCTTCAGGGAACTTAATTAGCGACCAAACAGTCAGAAACCGCTTGCATGAAGTGAACCTTCATTCCCGAAGACCGCTAAGGGTACCTCCTATAGCAATGCACAATCGTAGGATTCGATATCAATGGGCTCTTGAACACAGAAATTTTGATTGGAGTATACCTAGCCTAACTAGTTGAATACTATATACTTAGAACGATATGACTCCTATTAGTCAGTATATACATTTTATAACTTTTGGTTACAGATGTTTCAGAAAACACTGTTACTAGAATTACTAGTAAAGGTAAAATTGCGACAACGAGCAATCAAAAACCAAAAATTGTGACACCGAGAAAAAGTAGGCCACATCCTAAAAGAATTGATTGAGACGATTTTGATATTTCAGTCATACGTCAAAAAATACATTTCTTCTATTTAGTGACAAAGGAATTGCCCACTGTCAATAAATTGAGACTCAACTTAAAACAAGATATAAATTTTAAAGGAAGTAACACAACACTACGAAGAATATTGAAAACAATTGGATTTCAGTTTAAACGATGTCAATCAAAACGGAAAGTTTTACTGGAACGCTATGATATAACAGCTTGGCGTGCCAGGTACATAGAGAGGATGAGAAAAAACAAATTAGTTGATAAGCGGCCTGTTGTGTTTTTAGATGAAACATATGTTCACCCCACATATCATGTGAAAAATGTTAGCAAAGTGACGAAGAACAAGGAGTTTTAATTTCTGATTTTGGCTTTTATTTTTTTATTTACTCATACCCCCCACATAAACTTTTTTTAAATATTTCCAATGTACAGACATCGCCCAGTTACAATTTTATTATAGTATAGATTACTAGCGAGGAGGAATTTACTACAGAAATACAAAGAATTAATAAAAATACAGTGCTAGCAACATTTTGACTTGCGACTGCAGCGCTGCGTCTACGGGACTTCTTTTGTGGCGCGTACTCTAGGATTTTCGTTGAAAATTTTTTTTTCGAAAAAATGGAATTTTCAAAAACCTTATAATCTATATATATAAGGTGTATTTTTTTATATGCCCGAACTTCAATGGGAGAAAGAATATCGTTTATTTGTTACGATAGACAAGAAACTTCGTGTCCCGGCATCGTTAAAAAAGTTTGAGAAGTCATATAAATAAAGTGCCTACTTGGTTCATGGTGCATAATGATTGCCCCGTCATCATCATCAGTTGTTAATAATTCAGTTTGACGGGATCGATGCACGGGTCGCGGGTCTAATCGAACACGCCATTTACGCAGCGACCACCACAGCCTGTCCCGAGTTCCTGACAGTTGCCAGTCGGAAGGCTCAGTTAAGAGAGGTAGGACGCGTCAAAGCAGTCCGTCTGGAGAAGTACCTTCACCTCACAGAAAACTGCAGCCAAAGAACAACTATTCCTGCGAGTGAGTAAGGTTACGAGTGAGCTCCTGAAGAGTTTCTGTATCAGTAGCGGGGTTGGCAACGCGCAAGCGATACTTCCTGTGTTGCAAGCGTTTATAACCTACGGTAACCACTTTACATCAGGTCGACCGTACGCCTCCCAACGTTGTATACAAAAAAGAAATACCTATGACGGCTGTGACTATGCCAGCTGATACATCACCTAACAATGTTTTTTACATAGGTAGGTAGGGCGCATCAAAGCAGTCCGACAGGGGAAGTCCGCAGCAAAATAACCTACTGGAGGGTTGTTGATTTTATGTGAGTGAGTGATGTTACCAGAAGGCAGTGAGAGGGGTTGTTGTGAGAGCAACGGGGTGGCAACCCGCGTGTGATAAACCTTAGTGCGAGCGTTCATAGGCTACGGTAGCCACTTTACATAAAGTGGGCCGTATGTTTATTTGTCTCCCGACATAGTAAAAAACAAAGATGCGCCTGATCCAAAGTATGAAACAGATGAAACAGCTGATTTGCTTCATATGACAAACATCCATCACTAAGTCTGATTAGTTTACACTTAGATACATTTTCAACGAATTAGGTAGGTATTATATGAGTGGAATGGAGTTACTTAGAATATTATTCTAAGTTTGTTTATGGGAACGATAAAAAAATGATATGTCTATTGTTGGTAACTGTGTACGAGGTTCGATATAGGAAAAGGTACACTTACACCACTAAGGTGGCAAACAAGCTTAGGTGCTCTCTTCCTGATTGTAAGCAGTTATCGTAGCATTTAGACATTTTTAACACCAGAGACGTCGCTTATGTGCGTTCACATTCGCTACCTATCTAGTTAAATAAAATGGAAATTTAGAACACTTACCGGATATAACAGCTGATCCACTTAACATTATTAGCAGAATAAATTGTTATGAATTATACAAGAAACGCCAACGGAAAACTTGGCTTTATTATGTAGGCTAAACACAAGATACATTTTGTTAACATTCAAACCATAGACGTAATAAAAAAAAGCAGACACCGTCTCCCGAACTAAACACTGAAGCACCTCCATAGTAAGTCAGTCGCTATACGTACGAGCCGACACGCACACATTCACACCATAGCAAATAATATAATACTCCCTGACGGGAGTGAGTAAGTGAACCAGACCGCTACGGCCGCCGCACTGAGCACACGTCCCGACGTTCGCTCCGTGTAGTACCTGTGCGATCCGCGACTGACCAGTGTCGCTAGTTGTATCTCTGTTGTGTTTCGTAACGAAACATCAACTGAGATACGCCTGCGCCGCCGGAAAGTTTTTCTGTGCTTTTAAAGTACAATAAACCTGAAGGCATTGCAGAGGTGACTCCACAGCCCTGACGACTCTTGGCAAGCCTTAACACTCTCTCCCCTCGGGCTTTAGGGCCTGGGGGCGTGAAGTTTCAGGCCGCCAGACTGCGGATACAGGAGCTCAGCCGTCCCTCCGATGTCGAGCCCTTCTCAGGGCTCCGATAAAAAGGCCCCTCTCGGGGCCAAACGCCCGACGCCCGTCGCCGCCAGCCGAGGCGAACCCCCCGTGCCGTCGCCGCGATCCCCCCCCGCGCAGCCGCCGCGTGCGCCCGCCGTTGTACCTGCTCCGCAGACGTCATCTGCGTCGATGCAGCCGCGGAAGGGTGTTAAAGGTACCGACGCCGTCGCGGGCGTCGCTACCTCCCAGCCGGAGCGCAGCGCCGGAGGTACGCGCCCTTTTCAGGGCGAAACTTCCAGGCAGCCGCCGCTGATGTCTCAGAGAAGCGCCGACGCCGTCGCCGTCGCGGGCGTCGCTGCTTCCCGTTCGTCGTTGGCCGAGCGCAGCGCCGGAGGCATGCGCCCTTCTCAGGGCGAAGCCACCAGGCCGCCGTCGCACACTCCACGCGAGAGGGACAGACAAGGCATCGACGCCGCCGGCGGCGTCGGTGCCTCCCGCGCCGGAGCGTCGCGCCCTTCTCAGGGCGAGCGCTCCAGGACGCTTTCATCGTCGCGTAAGCGCGATAGTGCTAGGTCCGCGTTGCTCCATCCGACGCCGGTGACATCACGCGACCAGGCCGTCTTGGCGGTCCCGCGAGTGCGCCTGCTGGGTTCCGGCATTTCACCTAAGTCCATCCTTGAGGATGACATGGTGAAATTTGCTGAGATCTGCCGGCTTGGCATATTTTCGGACCCCTTGACGGAGCGGATCGCGATGACGATCCGTGACTACCAGGATGAGGTGGCGGCAGGGTCTTCAACCCCCCCCCTCACTGGAAGTGGTCGAGGCGCAAGAAGCCGTGCAAGCATTATGCGAGCGCGGTATACGGCGCCAGAGGTCCCCAGAGAGTGACACCGAGGCAGAGATGCAAAAGCGAATTCGCATTGCACTCACAAGCCCTCCGGCCTCTCTTAGTGTACCGATGGAGGTACCTCCCCCTTCGACGCTTACCCCGAGGGAGCAACGCGACCCGCGCATTAGTCGTCGCCGCGATATAGTGCTTCCTCCTCCTCCCCCCGCGCCGTCAAGTGACGTAGTGCCCCCCCCCCCCGGACAAGGAGCGACGTAGTGCCGACAGTGTCGTTTGCTGACACGGTGCGAGCGCAGGCGTCAACATCAACGTCCGGTGCGTCGCAAGTACCACCGGCGTCGGTGAGTGGCAAGCCTGTTGCGCCGCCGAAAGCGAATCCGCGCTACCCACCGCTCATAGTCGAGACCCTACCGGATTGGACGACGCACTTCAAAGCTTTGAAGTCTAAGCTGGGCCATAGCCCGAACGCGAGACCTTTTGGCAGAGGAGTGCGGTTCACACCGAAATCTGAAGAGGAGTACCGTGCTGTACAGAGGTACCTCTACGATCTCGAGAGGACCCAGAAGCTCAGCTGGTTCTCGTATTCGTTGCCTGCTGAAACCAGCGCGAAGGTAGCGATATGAGGGCTACCGTCTGACACGGATCCGAACGAGATTTCAGAAGCCCTAGCGGAACTGAACTTCGTACCCGAGTACGTGCGACCCATCCGTGCGAGACAAGGGAGACCCGGATGCATTTTCTTCGCCCAACTGAAGAAGACCGCCGACACAATCCCCCGAATATACGACGTCACCGAGCTGTTGTGCATGCCCGGAGTGAAGATAGAGGCGTGGCGAGGCAGGCAGGGGCCAGCCCAGTGCCACCGCTGTCAGCGCTTCAGGCATTCATCGCATATGTGCCACCGCAAACAAGCGTGTGTGCGCTGCGGAGAAGAGCACGCAGCGAGTGACTGTCCGCGTCCCAGAGAGGAGCCGCCGACGTGTGCCAACTGTGGAGAGGCGCACACGGCCAACAATCCCAGATGCGCTGTGTTTCGTCGCGAATTGCGAAACAAGAAAGCAGGGACAGTTGCAATCACCGCCGGTGCCTCAAAACAGACAAAGAAGGTCGTTACAGTCGATCTACAGACAGAAACGACTTCTTTAATGGCACAGGCAAACGCTCCCACCGAGAGAGGCGCCTCTCTTAAGAAGAAGAGGCGTAGGAAGAAGTCCCGGAAGGCTGCGCAAGCCGTACAGGCGCAAAAACCGGCCGAAAGGACCCAGACCGCAACCACTTCAGCACCCCGAAAAGGTGATTTGAAGAAAGCGGGCGTCCCTACACAACAAGTAGGTCGTCAGGCGAGGTAAACGGCGGTTGTTACATCGCACATACCGGCACCCAGCGCTGGAGCGATCGACAACAACGCTACTGCTGTTTTAGACGTCGCTCTTATTATCATGGAGGACGTATTGAAGGCCGTACGGACAGGACAGAACACCCTGTCAGTGTTACTAGGAGGAATGGCTCAGCTCATCCAATTGAGACTGCAACATGGGGGCTCTTAGAGTTTTGCACTGGAATGCAGACGGCCTATACAAAAAGGTTGCTCTGCTGAAAGCGCTACTCAAGGAGCAGGATATTGACGTCTGTTTGGTGTCTGGGACGCACCTGAAGGAGTCCATTACGCTGAGAATCCCGAACTACCACATCTATCGGAAAGACGAACGTTCTCCCCATGGAATAGCTTACCGTGGGTTGGCAGTGCTAGTCAGACGCCGCTTAGTCCATCAACCGATCAAGATAGTCGAGATCGAGTCTGTCCACAAGAGGGCCAAGCTTTATGCTTTAGGAGTTGACATCCACGCGGGTAGGCAATCCATGCACCATCGGAAACTCACAGGCCTCCTCCGAGAGAAGCGCGTGGAATACTTCACGTACGCCCTCGAGGAGGAGCGTGAACTCCGCGTGGTCATCAAACGCGTCCCCACGTCGCTGTCGTTAGACGGCATTACCGCCTCCATCCGAGGACAAGGAGTCCCCATCCGGTCGGTACACCGGATGACGCGAAACCATCGCAAAGACGGCGACCCATATAATATGGTGATCTGCCATCTTCCCCTTACCCCCGAGGGTAAGAAGATCTTCCAGATCACGAACATCTGTGGTCTCTTCGACATCGAAGTCGAACTCCCCCACAAACGTGGGCTCCCTAGGCAGTGTCACAACTGTCAAAATTACGGGCACTCTGCCCGTAACTGCTTCTCGCGGTTCCGTTGCGTGAAATGCCTAGGCGATCACGAACGGGGACAGTGTCCGCGTGACCCAGCGGTGGAGCCGCCAGCGTGCGTTCTCTGCGGTGCGGTGGGGCATACCGCCAACTATGGCGGTTGCCCTAAAGCGCCGAAGAGGCGTACGAGGCCGGCGCAAGCCAACGGGCGCTCGCACACACGCCTCCCTCCGCCCTCTCAGAGCCAGACGGCCTACCCACAACTTCGGCCCAGCCGGGTCCCCCAGCCGTTCGTTCCGGCACCCATCCCCGCAGTGTCTGCATGGACTTCACCCAGGCAGCCTCTTGTGCCCCGACCCACACCGGTGGAACCCGTGGAAACTGCCCCAGCAGCTGCACCCCAGCAGACTCACCCTCAGGGAGGACGCAAACCCCACTTTACGGACATAGTGTTTGACATGGCGAGTAAAATCGACATGTCAGAGCTATTCATCCTAGCCCGCGAGCTACACGACTTCCAAGATACTGGAATGGGAAACCAATTCCAGATAGTCTGCAAACACATCGCAGTGTTTGAATCCATCATGGACTATCGCGCGCCTGCCCACCTTCGGCGCACAAACCTCTCCCAACAATAATGGGTTCACGGAATCAAAGAGTGAAACCCCGCACCCTATCCCTTGCGTTCTATAACGCAAACGGCCTTGCGTGGCAACGGGATGAAGTACACCAGTACCTAACCGACCACCAAGTTGACATCCTCCTAGTGCAGGAAACCCTTTTGAAACCATGCAATCGCGACCCACGCATTGCAAATTACAACGTCATCCGTAATGATAGAGAGGGCCGCGGGGGCGGAACCCTCATCTATTACAAAAGGTAACCCATCTCTCGAAAACCTCGAGGTCTCCATCTGCAGGCTAGGGATGACCGGCCATCAGCCGATCAATATCGCGTCCGCGTACCTCCCCCCGAGCAAGCGTATCCTTCAGAGCGACTTGCAAGCCCTCTTCGCCCTAGGAAACTCCAACATTCTGGCTGGAGATTTCAATAGTAAGCACACCCAGTGGAATAGCCACTTATCTTCACCAAACGGCGTAATCCTAGAGAGCCTACAGGACTCCCTAGGATTCGACGTCATAGCTCCCATGTCTCCCACCCACTATTCCGCAACAGTGGGACACCGACCTACCGTTCTGGATTTTGCACTTTTAAAGAACGTAGCCTTACGGATGCGTTCAATCCAAGTGCACACAGAACTTAGCTCTGACCACCGGCCAGTTCTGATCGAGTTCGGGCAACCCACTGACTTACCGGCAGACGAAGACACCAGACGGGTAACGGACTGGCGAAAACTCAAAAGAGTGCTCGCACAGACTTCCACAACCGAACTGGAGCAAGTACCCGAACAGATTCTCACAAACGACGAGACCGACCTTGCGATCGACGCCCTCACTAGTCACTTGCAAACGGCAGCTAACAACTGCTCCAGAGAGGTTTCAACAGCCGACTTAGTTCGGCGTTGGGAACTCTCTGCTTACTTGCGAGAACTAGTGTCGGAAAAGAACGCAGCGACACGCGCCCATGACTCTTGTCCCACCGAACAGAAACGTTCTCAGATGCGCTATTTACAACGCCAAGTAAAGAAGCACATCAAAGGGTTCAGGGATGAACGGTGGGCCAACTTTGTTGGAGAAATTAAGCTCTCGCACACAGCGTACTGGCGAGTTGCTAAATCTCTCCGTTCCGACCAAATCATCCAATGCCCTCCCCTGACCCGACCAGACGGAACGATAGCGTTCGATGATGACGAAAAGGCTGAATGCTTTGCAGACAGCCTGGAGAGCCAATACTCTCCTAGTCTAGAACCAACCGACGACGAACACGTGCAGATGGTCGACTCCGAGGTGGAACGAATCCTCGTGACACCTCCCACGATCCCCCTCGAGCCTACAACGGTTGAGGAGGTCCAAACGATCATCAGGGACCTTCGGAGTCGGAAAGCTCCCGGAGCTGACGGCATCACGAACTCGGTCCTCAAACTCCTCCCAGGCCCCCTGATAGTCCTTCTCGTGGCGATATTCAACGCCGCTCTCGCGAACTGCAGATTTCCAGACTCCTGGAAAGATGCAGACGTAGTTGGCATCCCCAAACCAGGCAAATGTCTGAAGAACCCCGCCTCTTACAGGCCCATTAGTCTCCTCAAATGCCTGGGGAAAGTCTATGAACGCATCATAGCCATTCGCCTCAAAAAGTTCATCGAACTTAGAGGCATTCTCATAGACGAGCAGTTTGGGTTCCGTCCCAAACACTCGGCTGTCCACCAAGTGCACCGCATCACGGAGCACGTCCTCTCCAACTTTCAAACAGGGCGCCATACCGGTGCCCTGTTTTTCGACGTCGCGAAAGCGTTTGACAAAGTCTGGCACAATGGCATAATATATAAGCTACACCAAATGGAAGTGCCAGACAGTCTCGTGCACATCAAGCGCAGATCTGCGGAGGAACAGGCAGAGAAGGCTGGGGAGGATGTAGGACTGTAATCGAATACAGTACACTTACGGACGGCGACGAAGGCGTAAGTGTGCTTGTTGCTGCCCCAGAAAGGGGAGAAAGAAAAATATAGAGACAGGACAGAGATGTAAATAATTTGTAGGGAGTCAAGCAAATGCCCACGGCACGAAGAGAGCCTTAGAGCAGCATGTGCCGTGCGCATCTCCCGCGATTCGGCTCATATGACCGTGAGGTCGGTGGAGCCATGGGCGGTGGTGGGTCAAGTCTCGTGCACATCTTACGAGACTACTTGTCAAACCGCTCCCTCCGCGTCAGAGTCCACGGCACTCTTTCGAGGCCACATCCGATCCGAGCCGGGGTCCCCCAGGGCCCGGTGCTCGGTCCTATCCTATACACGTTGTACACCAACGATGTTCCCAAGACTCCCTTCGTAGAGTTAGCCCTCTTCGCCGATGATACGGCGCTTTACACTTCCGAACGAGCCAAATCCAACATATCGGATAGGTTCCAGAGAGCGGCTAACGCTCTAGGCGAATGGTTCCGACGTTGGCGAATCGAGGTGAATCCGGAGAAAAGTGCCGCAGTGTTCTTTTCTCGGGATCCACAAGGTCTTACGAGACCCGATTCCCAACATAGAACCGTGCGCCCCATCTCATTGTTCGGCCGATCCATCCCATGGGTCGAGAAGGCCAAATACCTAGGTGTCATCCTAGACTCCAGAATGACGTTTGGACCTCACATCACCGCTGTTAGGAACAGAGCCACGTTCTACCTAGGCCGGCTCGCTCCGATATTCAGGAATCGTAGAATGTCACTTAGAAATAAGTGTACACTCTACAAAGCCTGCATCCGCCCCGTTCTCACCTACGCCAGCGTAGTGTTCGCACACGCTGCGCGCTGCCATCTGGCTAAGCTCCAGATTATCCAAAACCGGTTTGCTCGCAATGCAACCGGCGCCCGTCACTACCTCAGGGTCGCAGATCACCATCTCGACCTTGAACTCCCTTCCATCATTAGTTTCATGATGAAAGCGTCTAGGCGCTACTTCGAAATTGCCTCCCAACACCCCAACCCATTGATAGCCCGCGCTGTCAATTACACCCCGCGGATCGACGCCCGGGGGTTCCGGCGCAGATCGCGAAATTCACTCTTTGATCCCGATGATCGCAATACTGTTGCGAACGCCCCCTACCTCTCCCCCTCCAACCCCAACACTCCAGACACACACCGCGCTCGGCGGCTCTGGGCGCGAAGAGTAAGGACTTCTGCGCGATACACCAGGTACCGAGTAGCCCAGGTACCTGGGCGCCTCTCTCCGTAAGGTCCTTCAGGCACGAACCCGCGTGTTCGATTAGATTCTCCAACGACGTCCTGAGCCGAGGTTCGACGCCCGCCTCTTTAGTCCGGTGACGTAGTAACAGCCCACTCGGGGCTAACTACATAGGTAAAAAAAAAAACAAAAAAAAAGGGTAAGTAATTAAGTAAGCACCATGGTATAATAATATACTTTGATCATGGTAAGCACCATAGTAAGTCTACCACCCGCCATTACGCACCGACACCTCGCCGCGTGATAACCTGGTCGAAAAATAATAATAATGCCGTCGTGCGTGGTGAAAAGCTGTCGGAACCATAGTGGTACAAAAAAAAAGCCAAGGCATTACTTTTCATAAGTAAGCAAGTAATTTTTTTGATTAACTAATCGTTTTCACTTAAATTAATTTTTGAAAACAATAAATCGACCGGTGTTGCCATAACTTCATATCCAAATTAGAGTAAATTGTGGGAGATTATTTTTTCTTTGCTCTCTTGTAATTATTACTTACTTCAGATACCTAATTTTATTTAAACAGACATATAAACTTACATGCTATGACTCTTTTACTGAACCACTATTATTCATACCTTTAATATTTTTTAGATTTCTATCGTCAAACGATGCATGGAAGAATGATTGGGTACAAATCATAAGAGAGTCCAGAAAAGAAAGCGGTTTGATTCCATCTAGATCCAGTGTAATATGCAGTATACATTTTGAGGAGTGTGAAAAGTGGCTGCAGTCTTCCGTGAGGTGGAGGTACTTCCCCACTCATGCTAACGCGCCGTCTGGTCATTAAAATTGGTGTATTTGTTTGAGCATTTTTTATTTCAAATAAGTATGCATCTGTTTGTCCTACATAATAAAAGGAATATGTAATGTTATATTTCATGTGTTTAATTTATTTTCATCAATACCTATTTTAAACAACACAAGTTACAAATCATCGGTCCATAAAATTCGAATTTCGAAGACAGTTACGAATCATAATTTTTTTTATTTCTTTTTAGTTAAAGAAATGGGAAATTTTCTTCTATCTGGCAATCCATTTGACATACTTTCTCTGAGTTCAGTTGTTTCTCAGCGAGATTCCGTCCGACTTTTTTATTACGTCTATGATTCAAACAGACGTAATAACGTAGACAGAGTATATAGATAGACGCGCAATCAGCGTATAGGGCTCAGAGAAAGTATATACCTAGAGTTGACAAACGCGTACACCCGTAAGGGACGGCAACAAAAGTACATACAATGACAAGGTTACCAGACTGTGGAAAATTTACCCCACTACATAATGCGTTTCGGCAATTTGAAATTTACAATGTACCCAGATAACTGTTTACCATAAGAAACTTGCATAGAATGTGTATTGTGTGCTATAATAATATACTCATAATATGATATTAGCAATGTAAAAAAATCGAATAAGTCGATACAGCCATTTCTACACACAAAGTAATAAAAGTTAATATTTACATACGTATGAAAACTACAGTATCTGAATAGATCAACAAACATATTTGCACTTTAATATTATTAAAATAGTATTTTTTTACGCAAATCGAGTTACTGTATAGATCTATTAATTAATAGTAAGCCTGAGTTAGTTTCAGTAAGATCTGTGAAATCATTGGAATAAGGATAGGAGATTGGTCAAACCTAGCAGAGTTATATAAATTAAACAATATATTTTTATATTTTAGACATATATTTTAAAGTACAAGCGATGACATGATACTAAATATAGGCATAGATATGAGATAAGAGATAAAAAACACTTTATAGACAATTTGTAAATAATAATATAAATGCTAGTTTGTAAGGCACGAAGCTTTACAAACTAGCATTTATGTTTATTTTTTCATAGATTTTTATTCTTGCAATCAATGTTATTAGATCGATTTTTCTACATCGTGTATTTATATAAATATCGTGAGAATGAAACAGTCGTCGAATATTCATGGTCACATTTACATATACGGTTTTTAGTTAAATCTTCTTTACACAATAAATGCGGATTATTCCTTCTTAAAATTAAACATATTGCATTAAAATTTTCAATAATTGTCATGAAAAAAAGAATTAGTGCTTGGATGATTTAAGTGTAAATATTAAACAAAGGTAAACAATCTTTGTTTTTAAACATTTTATATTGCGCATCATGGTTTTCATTAGACTTAAACTAAAGCACCAATTGATCAAGGATTATCCTTTCACATATTGTACTCAAAAGGTGGTAAACTGCTACGGTCCCTTAATTCCCTAGTTCACTCTTTTCCTCTAACTTGTATAATGATATCATCATCTATACATCGATTACATTAAAATTCTATATATATTTCATAGATAGTTCAGCATTTTTATTTCAAGTCGTTTAGTTTTTGACCTTAATATAGCTAATTTCTTCTTGCGTGACTCAGCCAGTAATGTTTTCAGTCTCAATTCAAAAGTAAGCTTTAATTTTCATGGTGTTAATGTAGTGTCCGTCGCTATTGGAAGCTCTGGATAATCGGTCTGGAGGACAATTTTAATTTTGTAACGCATTATTAGCATGTAATATCGACAGCCTAGTACTAACATTATATTAAAACTACTGTCAATACTATACCTTAATTGAGCTTTACATATTTAAAAGTTTACAAATTCAGACAATATAAAATGCTTGATTAACGTTTATGTGTTGACACAAAAGCATGTGTGTGTGCGTGATTAACTTGATTAACGTGGTATAAATAATTGGTATAGAATAATCTACACGACTACCCTCCGTATCTTTCACAATTACCTGTATAAATATAATCAACCCATCAACATCATATCAACCCATACTCATTTCATTACTGGAGTATGGGTTCTTATTTCAACCAAAAGACCTTAGAAGATATGTCCCGAAACTACTCAATTACGGATTATCGGAGTCGTTGGAATATTTTCATATGTTTTTGTACTTCAATTACACGCTTCTACTACTAAAATGTAACTATGTAAAATTTCAAGTCTGTACGTGAAACTTTCTAAGACAGACTAGCAGACGAACAGGCAGGCATGTAAATCCTCTAATTTAGTTCCTTATTTTTTTTAATACCTTTCATCATATATACTCGCCAACAAACTGTTATAACAGTTTGGCGAACATAATAATTTGTACTATGTAAATGTATCGTGTAAATAAATAAATAAAAGCAATATAAATCAGTTGAGAATGCGCAAGCTTGCATTGCCAGAGGAACACTTGGTTCGTCAACAAATCAAATGTTGACGAACCAGGTCAACAAATGTTAACTTACGTGTATGGTGAATGTTGGAACTGACGACTTATCCAAATAAACTTCTTCCGAAAGCAGTGGTCTTTAAAATGTTTGGAACATATGCGACTGTACTCGGCTCCCAATTCTGTCGTTCAGTAGCAAAAATCCATGCATTACGCACACTGACGACTTTAGGAAATCTAAAAAATAAACATACATCTAAGATTAAACATGTTAACATTTTTAATTTTAAAATAAATAAATACATTTTGACGAAAAATTATAAACAAAGAAGTATACAACAAGTAAGAAGTTAAAAAAAAGGTGTCTGTACCCATATAATTTACCCATAATCTCGGGGTGTTTTCTCATACTACATACTGGTAACCCTAAAACGCTCATTATACCGATAAATTGAAAATACAACAGAAAATGGCTGACGCATTACCTACAGACAACCTTCAAGATTTGGGCGGTTTTTACTAGACATACTTTTCGTAAATTAAACCGATATTTTCATTGTTTTTACGTTATTATACAAACAATTTATTTAAAAACAACATGTGTATCTAATTTTCGCAAAATATTTGATAACAACTATTAAGAGTTTATACTTACGTATGAAAGGTTATGTTTTCGTATTTTTGCTAACTGAAGCTTTTGCAGCCTTTTACACAGCAACGTACCATTGTTAAAGTAACAAGACAATCCCAAACAAGCAAACGAACACAAATATGCACTAATATTTCGCTTATATTTAGTAATTTATGCAAACAATTTGTTGTACTACAAGGAACGAAATGATTGTTTGCCACGAATTTGTTTTTGTGGCAAACAGAAAATAGTGAAACTATTACAGGGACAAAAATATTTTATCTGTCTCTTTCATTCTTATGAGGAACTGTATACATCTATCACGTTCTATCTTGGTATTACTATTTGCTTGTCACCTCTAGGTATATACTTTCTCTGAGACTTAACCGTTGTGGTCTCAGAGGAAAGATACCCAGAGGTGACAAGCAAATAATAATACCAAGATAGAACGTGATAGATGTATACAGTTCCTCATAAGAAGGAAAGAGACAGATAAACTATTTCTTGTCCCTGTCATAGTTACACTATTTTTATTTTGTGTTTGCCACAAAAACAAATTCGTGGCAAACAATCATTTCGTTCCTTGTAGTACAACAATTTTTTTGCATAAATTACTAAATATAAGGGAAATATTAGTGCATATTTGTGTTCTTTTGCTTGTTTGGGATTGTCTTTTTACTTTAACAATGGTACGTTGCTGTGTAAAAGGCTGCAAAAGCCTTAGTTAGTAAAAATACGAAAACAACCTTTCATACGTAAGTATAAAGTTTTAATAGTTGTTATCAAATATTTTGCGAAAATTAGATACACATGTAGTTTTTAAATAAATTGTTTGTATAATAACGTAAAAACAAAAATTGTTTACCTTTGTTTAATATTTACACTTAAATCATCCAGGCACTAATTCTTTTTTTCATGACAATTATTGAAATTTTTTATGCAATATGTTTAATTTGTGTAAGAAGATTTAACTAAAAACCGTGTATGTAAATGTGATCATGAATATTCGACGGCTGTTTCATACACGATGTAGAAAAATCGATCTAATAACATTGATTTCAAGAATAAAAATCTATGAAAAAATAAACGTTCATATGTATGTAAAGCAAAAATATTTTTATTTACAAATTGTCTATAAAGTGTTTTTTATCTTTTATCTCATATCTATGCCTATATTTAGTATCATGTCATCGCTTGTAGTTTAAAATATATGTCTAAAATAGAAAAATATATTGTTTAATTTATGTAACTCTGCTAGGTTTGACCAATCTCCTATCCTTATTCCAATGATTTCACAGATCTTACTGAAACGAACTCAGGCTTACTATTAATTAATAGATCCATACAGTAACTCGATTTGCGTAAAAAAAATACTATTCTAATAATATTAAAGTGCAAATATGTTTGTTGATCTATTCAGATACTGTAGTTTTCATACGTATGTAAATATTAACTTTTATTACTTTGTGTGTAGAAATGGCTGTATCGACTTATTTGATTTTTTTTACATTGCTAATATCATATTATGAGTATATTATTAAAGCACACTACACATTCTATGCAAGTTTCTGGTAAACGGTTATCTGGGTACATTGTAAATTTCAAATTGCCGAAACGCATTATGTAGTGGGGTAAATTTTCCACAGTCTGGTAACCTTGTCACTGTATGTACTTTTGTTGCCGTCCCTTACGGGTGTACGCGTTTGTCAACTCTAGGTATATACTTTACTTTCTCTGAGGGTTAAGTAGTATTTTCTTCGGAGTGTAAACTATTCGATAGAAGATATGAAAAGTGCTATAAGCGAAAAGAATATAATTTTAATTAAGATTTCACAAAGGTGCCTCCAACCCATGTAAGTGGGTAAAAAAAAAATCGAAATATTTTCGTTTTTATCCAATACTTAATAAAATGAATGATCAAGATAGAGCTTTGAAGTATTTAATATCTGTAGAGAAGTTGGCTAGTGAAATATTATCCGATAGACGTGAAATTATTATGCTGGATAAGAGAAGAAATCAGAATCGCGAAGCGTTGAGGAGTTTTATGAAATCAAAGCAGGTAAAATATTGGGCTACAGTTGGGTCAATACTTGTTAAACATGACAAAGAATCGATTAAAACTCTTCTAGAAATGGATATGAAGCAACTAGATATAGACATAAATAAACTTCGCTGTGATCTCAAAGTGAAAGTGAACAACTTAAGAGATTTAGAGATGCAACCACCAGTACCCGGCTTAATGTTAGTTCCTCTTACACAAAAGGAAACAGAAGGAATGTCACATGCAAATCTTTTTTCATGATCTGATACATGTGAGTGACAGGACTGCCGCTGCTGCAGGACATGCAAACATTTTTTTTTGGTATGAATTAAAAGTATAGTTTTTTTTTGAGTAGCTACAAATTAAAACATGATATGAACGGTTTTTTTAATAAAGATTGATTGGTCAAGAATTAATTATACATTTTTCAATCAAGAAAGAAATGTGTTATCCTATCTGACCCTAAAATTTTATTCTAAAAAAAGGGAGCAGCACAACACAATTGCACAAGGCACATTTTCACCCTCTTTCTCCTGTTGACATCTGCATTCTGAAATATGCATCATACCATTAATGAGCCATCCAGATGGTTGAGACATTTCGTCTAGTTCAGAGACAGTAGTTAAAATTGTAAACCAAATTGTTCTCAAAATGTAACAATCTGGATTGTGTACTTTTATTGTATTCTTATTGGTTACATTATTAATTTGTGTTGAATTGTACTAAAAAAAATTTGTTAACCTTTTCTGTAAGTTAGTTCTTTAATTCATTGATTCATTCATTCAATATACTTGTTGCCATAACGCGCATGGCGGAATTCAACCGTCTGGGCCTCAATGGGTTAATGTAGACATCATTCCTGTAGATTTCTATTTTGTAGGTTTTAGTATTCAAAAGTAACCACAACATAATAAATAACTATTGTCAGACAAATTACACAGCACCATCTAGCTCCAAAGTAAGCTAAACTTGTGTTATGGCTACTAGACAACTAATAAATATATATCCTTAAATATATATTTTTTTTGTAAATGCCTACTTATTATACATTGAAAATACCCAGACCAAGATAAACATACATGTTCATGCCCAAAAATGTTTGTTTTGTGTGGGAATCAAACCCACAAGCATTCGTGTCAAATTAACATAACAGCGCATTTCACCACTGCCCCACCAAGCTCATCATCATCTCATCAAAAGCTTGAAGAGAACTGTAAAGGTTTAAAAACTTAATTATGTGTATCTCTTCTACAGAATATTATCTATATTTTCAATAGTTTTATTTAAGACACTTCAGTGTCACAATCTTTAATTTACCACCTATACTCAAACTTAATATTAAGTCAATAAAAATTTGTTAAAGAATTTGCAGTTCAAGTTGATAATTTTCCTGGATAAATTGAATTTTATTGATAGCTCTTCATTCTTGTAATACTATAAAAGGATATTATTATTATTATTATATTATTATTATTTTGTTGACAGGAAAATAAGCAGTGCAGTCTGAGCAGGCACCGCTCATTTTTGTCAACAAAATCCCCTTATTTTATCATATTACAAGAGAATGAAGAGCTATCAATAAAATATTAGCCTATTCTATATACTTGAAATTATGCAAGTAAAATTATTGTTTCAACCTCCAACCATTTCACACACATTGCACATATTGTAAAATGTTAATTATCATTGGTACAATGCCGCTGGGGCCACACTTTTTAGATTTATTTTAGGTTGTTATTATTATTAGATTTATCATGTACCTTTTATGAAATTTTAGACGTAATTTAGTTTTATTGTATATATTTAATTTTAGTTAAGTAATTAGAACTTTAAATAAACAATTTTCTAGTTCAACATTCTAATCTAATTATGACAGTTGATTGACATTAGACAGATGATGAATTGTTGTTTTTTTGACAGTATTACTCATTTAACTGAAAATTTAATTCTCTCAACGTTCATGAGTCACATCACATCAATTTATAATATTTATAAAAAATATAATTTATAAAAAATATTTACGAAAATTATTTTTTATGGTATTTAATAAAGTTATTTAGCTTGACATTAAAAAAAAAATCAGTGGACGTGGGACATTATCTAAATGAGTTGTATTACAGGAAAGTTGGTAAAGAAAATAGGATTGCAGTGATTGCCTTGCAAAAAGTGGGTATGGAGCCGTCGGTCATAGTACATACTTACTTCAAAAGCTAGGTACCGGCCTTATGTACTTATATTGTACTATCGACAGATATACCTACACTTTCTCTGCTGAAAACCATAAAAGATCGGGACTACTGCATGCTGTTAAAGCCAGAATTCGCCGAAACCCCATTAGGAAACAAAAATCTTATTGCGAGAAATGAAGATTTTGGTTAGCACTCTGTCGCGTATAATAAAACAAGACCTGAAGCTCGGCGCTTATCGTCGATATACAGGACATGACCTAAATCAATCCCTACAGTTGAAGAGAGTGGATCTAAAAAAAGCATTCTGTTCCGATAGGCAGGTGAAAGAACAGACATATGCTCTTTACTTAATGAAAAAAAAAATTCGCGATTGAAGAGCACTACAGCAAGCAAAATAACAAAGTGTAGGTATGCATACAGTTCTAAAGAAGCCATCCAAGTAGTCGAAAAGGTACAACGTGGTTATCATCATGTGTATGTAATGGTTTGATGGGGTGAGTCTTTATCAAGGAGTCACAAAACTTTATTTTTGTGAAAAAGGAGAGAAGACTTCAGCCAAAGTGTATCAAGAGACTGTCTTGGATCTTGTGAAACCTCTCAGCAATACGCTTTTTAAAAATGTACCGTGACCTTTCCAGCAAGACTGCACCTGGTCACAAGGTACGAACTACCCAAATTTACTAACAGAATCACGCGTATGGCGAGTCCTTTAGTAACATGTCTCTGATTGAGGCCCATTACATACTTGTTGCCATAACGCGCATGGCGGAATTCAACCGTCTGGTCCTCAACGGGTTAAGAAATCTCTGCAACAAGCAGTGGTTAAATTTCCCATGCAAACAGTGCGTCAATCCATAGATTCGTGGCCAGACAGATTAAAGGCCTGTATCAAAGCCAAAGGCGGCCATTTCAAACAGAATATATTTTTTAATTTTTTTGCTGATACTTCCATAAAAATGTACACATAAGTTTTATTAAGATTACATTACTTTATAAATACATGCATATTCATTTGTAACAGAACTTGTGGCCGGACTAGGACAACTACATAGACTAAGTCTGAATATTGCTTAGTATTAATTTAAGAATTACTTTCTTGCCCAGAAATTATAGACACACAAAGCATTCAAACGTCTATCAGTTCGTTCGTCTTATCATTCAATCCACCTCTCACATTCCACGTGGCTATGCGGCACTCGGCTCCCCTCGTCCCGCCGGAATTGGCGCTGCGTGGTGGGTGGCGGCCCTCACCGCCACATGCAGCTATATTCGCACCGACGGGGGCGGATCGGTGCGCGTCACCTACGTGGGACGCCCTAATCCGCACGTCGGTGCGCGCTTGGTCCAGAATTGCACTCGACTGATTGGCAGGGGTCGCGAACGAGCACGCTTCTGGCACATGACCCCCTATTGTACTCGTATTTTCTATGTATAATAAGTATGTATTTACCAAAAAAATGTATTTACGTATGTTTATCAGTTGTCTAGTACCCATAACACAAGCTTCGCTTACTTTGGGGCTAGATGGCGCTGTGTAATTTGTCCGACAATATTTATTAACTAGCTGCTGGCCGCGGCTCCGCCCGCGTGGAGTCAAATAGCGTAGCCTATGTGTTAATCCAGATCATAATCTAAGTGCCAAATTTCATTCCAATCCGTTAAGCCGTTTAAGCGTGAAAGAGAACAAACATCCATCCATACATACAAACTTTCGCATTTATAATATTAGTAGGATATTATTATTTACGATAACCATAAGCGAAAAATGCAATGGATAACCCCAGGTCAAGTGCCGCAGCAGTGCCCTAAAGCAAAGCGTACCAATAAAAAGGTAATGGTAACTGTTTGGTGGTCTCTTCATGGTATAGTTCACTAGATATAGCTTTTACAGGTCTCATGCAATAACAGCAGATGTTTACTGTGCCGAACTTCGAACAATGATGGCGAAATTGGCCCTACTCGTGAATCGATCTTCACCATTATTGCTCCATGATAACGCAAGACCTCACAGTGCATGAGAAACCGTTGTAATATTATCTTTGTCTAGGTTTTCGCGATTGTTACACATTGAATTAAACAATTTTTAACAAAAATATCGCGTGTTTTATTTATTTTGTTGCACCTGACGTTTTGAACGCTTTGCAGCGTCCGTGGTCGCAGGACACGCGATACTTCCGTTAAAAATTGTTTAATTCAGCAAACCGTTGTAACTCTACAGGAGGAGAAACAATACGTCATCCTCCGTACCTTGCTCCAACTGACTACCATATTTTCGTGATTTGGACAATTTTCTACGTGGTAAAAAATTTTCCTCCCAGAAGGCAGTACAAAATGCTTTCACACAGTTTGTCGAATCTAAATCCCAAGAGTTCTATCGCAAAGTTATAAATAAACTTCCGATTAGATGGTAGCAATGTATATATAATGAGGGTAAATATTTTGATTAAATAAATATGGTACATCTTAGAAAAACATGAGTTTTAATTTTCACTACAAATCTGCAATTTCATACTTTAACTCCTAATATCTTACAAGCAATGCAATTACAGACATGTAAACAATATGTAAGGCTTATTTACAATATTCTTTTTAATATTATAACACGGTGGTCTGAAATATTTTGTACTTATAAAATGATGGAGGCAGTGTGGTAGGTAGTTCAACACAAAATCTTTCTAACCAACTGTTTACTCATTCAGTCAGTCAGATATTTTCGTAATGTCAGAAAGCCAGTGATGGCCCTGGTGGTGAAATATCCTTAGCCTATGGTAATTGGTTAACAACAATGTCAGGTTTCAGTTCAAAGCCGACAATTTTTTTACTATGTCGCATGGTAAACAAAATGTGTAGCGGTTACCAGAGTTTATAGCTTACGAGTGTACGCAATACAAGGAGTATCGCGCATGTTGCCGTCGACGCAACAATTTCTCTGGTGCTTACTGTCATGTGAATAAATCTGCAAATCATCAGCATAAAGATGGCAGGAGCGAATATTTGACGTTATAGAATTAATGAACGAGAAAATAAAACAGTATCTACACTTTTATACCACTAAGTTGGCCAACAAGCGTACGACCTGCCTGATAGTAGGGGAGGACATGGTGATTCTTACATCCGGCAACTTGCTTTATTACCATCTATCTCAAGATAGATGAGGTAGAGATTTGTAAAGTTTGCCCTCTCTGTTCATGCTCCTCATAGGATTTTTTTAAAGTCGGGGGGCATACAAGCATACGGCGCAACCTGATGTAAAGTGTTTACCATAGCCTATGAACGCTTGCGACACATTAAGTATTGCTTGCGCAATGACACCTCTACTTCTTCTCGAACATGCACCCGGGAACGGATGCGTACGGGCCTCGAGCTATAAGCTCATTACCCGGGTTGTCTTCGGTAGCTACCGCTACCGAGTGTTTTAATCCCGCATAACGAGGGAGTGAAGAGGAAGGAGAATTAGTAGGCGCCGTACTGTGCCGTGCAGTGACAGACGCTTCGCAAGGTAATATAAGTGAAGAGGTAATATATATAGGTGAAGGTAAGAACAAAAACGTGGAGGAAAAACAACGGAGACCCGCAGAACAACGCGCTGGCAGTATCGACTTTTGGCTGCATTCAGGCGGATGAATCACGTCTGAATGCAGCCACCTAGGCGAAAGGTGCGCTGTATGCATGGGGGAATGCTAGGAGCTCCCGTACACTAGATACATACAGTGCCGGCCTACCCCATGGGCACTCCCTTGCACACATTGCACTGCGTGTCGGCAATATGCTAAAATAAACGAAGGTAAACTACGGCCTCTTGCAGGCGGATGGTGGCGCATGAATGAATATACCCGTAGGTATATGCATTCATTTACCTTCCCACCTCTACTACAAACACTTTTACTTTTAACCTCATTCACTCGCAGGAACACTTCAACCCTCCAGGGAATTATTTTCTGTGAGATGGAGATGAAAGACTGGGGACTGCTTAGAACGCCCAGGCTAACACAAACATACATGCTCATGCACACAAATGTTTGTACTGTGGAATTCGAACTAACGAAAGTTAGAAAGGAGTAAAAGTAGCATTGCTAACGTTTACACCACCGTGGTGGCCACACCTCCGTTTGTCTCTTTGAATAACAATTTAAAGAAAATATAATTAGTTAATAGATTAAGGCGTTATTTTGCGAAAGTCAAATTTACATGCAATTTGATCTAACCTGCTTTGTGTGCTTCCGTCACCAATTAGTTCATGCGGCCTGGCCGGCACCCACTCACTACTGTTAGTAAATGCAACATGCCGACGCTGCCATGGCTGCTCCGGTAGTCTGCCTCGGCTGAGAAATAATAACATGCTACAAGACTTGTAGCATGTTATTCTTACGATTAACGTCTACAATGCCTAATGATGCCTCGTGGAGAGACAAATTACGTGTCGCAACGACGACCAGGCCAGTCGTGGCAGCGACGGTGGTGGTGGCGGCATGCGGATTCTGTTCCAGATGGTGGACGACCGCAGCAGCCGAGGCAGAGACTACCGGAGCAGCTATGGCAGCGTCGGCATTCGAGTTTTCTGTGACATATTATTTTAGGTATTAGCAATTATAATCTAAAATAATACACTGTCACAAATGATACCTATTTTCGTGTTTACATTTGGCAGCCGCTTTATCCCGCTCGACGCGTCAAATGTATGAAAACACATCCTACTTTTCGCATATCTGCGCTTTGGTGGATACCGGTCCTTAGGCGATGTGGAATGTGTCGATGACGTCACAAACTAAAGCGACAGCGAAAAATCCATCTTTCATCGTTCAGCACCCACCGACTATATGTAACTTTGATCAATGATGAACACTGTTATATTTATCATGGCTTCATTCCGGCGAGGAGTGAAAACGGATGATGAATTTAAATCAATTTCTATCTAAAAAAAAATTTTTCACACTTGACATATATTATGTAACATTAATTAAAAAATGTAGGTAACATTAGCAAGATTCTTTCGGCATTTCTTCTTCGCTAATGGATATTTTCAAAATATTAGTAATTACAAAAAAACCAAGAGTATGAGACATAAATAAAATTCAATAAGATTAAATTTTATAAATGTAGGACGTGTCTAAGTTCCCGCGTGGGCCCCATGACAAATAAAGAAGTTTTATTTTTATCACAATTCAGTCCACGGACAGAGACCTAAATTTATACTACGTTACGATCTCATGAAGTAACACTGCTCTAAAATCAAAAGGTAGATGCAAGCAAAAGACAAAGTATGATTTTTATATTTTAATTTACTAAGGTATTCAAATAAAAAGTCATCAAATATATAATTTTCAATATGCATAGTTACACCTTTATACATGTAAATGTAAATAATATAGTACATAACAAATAAATAATAAATAGTACCAAATTTTAGGATTTATCCATTAAAAATGTAGTTTGGTTGATTTACATACAAAATGACTTTGTTTGACTAAACGCCAATTTGTAAGTGATATAGCCATACAGGAAGAACAATAAAATTACTTTACCTAATATTTTCGTCAATATGGTCATCAAAAATGATAATTTGTAGTTTATTCGTCATGGCGTTTCATTTATAAAAAGTAATAATGTACCAATTACTTCCACTCAACTTTCTTAATAATATGAACATTATAATATGGCATATGTGAATTAATAGTTTCAAATTACATTTTCTTTTAGAAATAAACATTAGCAACGTAATATAAAACCTAAGCAGCATTTAACTTACTTACGAATAATTATCAATATCAAAACGTTTAGTCTAGAGGGTATTGCTTAACATTATAATAATCCCTAGCAGCTTGTATTGAAATTATAATGTCAGTACAAAATGCGAGTTTCAATAATTTGTAGTGTCCTCAAATGTTTGAATAAGTATAATAATATTTGTGGATTGTCTTTTGAGCACATTACTAACTGCCACTATCACAAGTCTTTGAATTCAAATTCAGGCCAAACTGCGTGATCCAATTTTAGTAATTTGACTAATCTACTGGCATGTTCTTGTACAATACGGACATATACGTACATAGAGGGGGACTCGTGCTTCATACCGTTCATCACAGATCGTGAGTGCGCTCTACGGCGAGCCGCTCTGCCACTACCAGTTCGCCATGCCGGGTTTGTTGAGCGTCATAAAATATATTTGACAAGAAGATCCACCTTTAGCGGAAGAGAAGAATACTTTGTCATTGCGTTCACATAAGAATTTAAGTCGTTGTGCTTTCTTATGCATAAACACGCCGTCGAGATGACCGCTCTCCACAGATCGGATTTCAATGGCTTTGTTACCCCAGCCCATGATTTGCCCTGTTCCAATGTAGGCTACCGAAGTCGGCATCTCACCCCACTGAAAAAAAAAGGTTATAAGGATCAAACCTAATTGAGATATTGGCACGGCCCGTGGCTTTTAGAATTGGTGGCTTTATTGTATTAATCTAACAGAGATAGGCAGAGAGAGCCAAGTGCCTTTATAATTGTATTGTTATAAAAAAAGTTATTATGGGGTGTATTTTGTTCAATGGCATTATATCTCTATAAGATGACATTCAAAGCCTATAGCGTCATCTTATACAACGTGCATCCTACACTCTACTATTAATAAACGAAGCTCTGGCGAAAGAAATGTAGGGGCGCATCAAAGCAGCCCAAAAGCTCCATCTCATTAAGGACTGCAGCGAAATGACAAATCCTTGAATGGTTGTTGTGTTCCTGCGAGTGAGTGACTACTAGTAATCTCCTCAAAAGTTGTCAGCGAGGGCGCCCATATGCGAGTGATGCTCCTTGTATTGCAAGCGTTAAGCAACGGTAACCATTTAACATAAAGAATGCCATAGGCTTGTTTGCCTCCAAAAAAAAAAAAAACAGTTCGTCCAAATCCGATAACATACTTTTATATCACGAATGTAGTTGTTTAATTATCAGAGATAGTTGCCAAGCGCTTCGCAAATTGAGATTTTTGTTGATTGCGGCAGTTTCAGTTTTATAAGCGCATTCCAATGCTCACAAAGGACTGACTACGACTAGACTTGAACCGCGGTCACATCAGTAAATGCGAGTAGGTATGCACGCTACAATACCGTATCGGCCTCTCATGAACACTTGGTCACAGTCGGTGGGACTGTACATTTTGGTGAGAACGCGCACTTAAAATATAGTATTAGTGATGTTTTGTACCACCACACATCGAGCTCCTATAAATACATAGCTTAAGCAGTAATATCAAAGATCTGTCCCATGAAATTAAATTTGTTAACTAAATTTAGCAGTTTAATTATAGTAATCTAGAGCTTGCTACTACTAAAATGCCCAGTTTTAAGAGAACAAAAAATATATTTATATACATCAATAGATGTGTACGGCTACACATTAGTGCACCGATCTGTAGTTTGGCATCTACTCTTTCGATCATCAGCACTTTGTCTATTCATATTCAGTAAACTCATACAAAATTTCTAAAATCCTGTAACCTCCCTGCAAAATTTCTAAACCTCTCTAGGATGGTCTGTGTAAATATGTAAATCAGTATCTTCTTTTAAATAAACATCAAAATTTTTTGGGTGCGGGCAGCGGGCGTCCTTCGTTTGAAATGATGATATGTCTCCTTCTTAGCGTCATCCCGTTTCCAATGATATAATATTACATTAATTGTTTAAAATTGCCATTGTTAATCGCCTACAACTAATACTGCGAATTCTTTTGGGACTTGCCGCAATTTGTGATTGTATGTTCATGACGGTGCAGATGCTATGGTCACGGAGTGACTGGAGACGGCGAGTAGATGTCAGTCAGTCAAAAGCAGACATATCTGTCTTCCCTCTTTTGTGTTGTAGGTCTGTACTTACAATAATGGTATAAAGTGTGAAAGTTTACAATTATAAAATGTACAAACCTGTAAAACTATGTTTTTACTGACACGTCCATTAGTGTTAACGTACACGCCTTCGTTATCGTAACATAACAATAATTGAACGCCATTAGAATTCGGAAGGGGTACGATGCAGTGTGGAATAATAGCTCCTTGAGTCTGCAAACAAATAAATGGCAATTAGTAAGGGTAATTGGTAACTGACCCTATTTTTCTTGTACAGAAGAATAAAAAGTAATATATGTCACGTACATGTTTTGGAATATAAATATCATAGACCGCAGTGGTGTCCAGGTCAATAGCATGGAAGCCGTCTGCAGAGCCGTATATAACTTTCAGTCTTGTACCTTCCTCGATAGTAAGATCTACTAATAAAGGCCTGGAAAGATTAAAAAATAATAATTCTTAATAAACAATACGATGTTTTGTGTTTTGATATAAGTGATATAATTTTGATATAATTAAATAAACAATTATACAGCGCCACCTAGTACCAAAGTAAGCGAAACTTGTTATGGGTACCTACTACACAATTGATAAACATATATAAATCTTAATATATAAAAATTTATGTTTGTCTGTATGTCCTCTATGGACTCAAAAACGACTGGGCAGATTTTGATGTCATTTTCAGTGAATCTTCAGGTTAGCCCAGCAGGTGATCCTGTGAAGTTTGGTAGCGATCATATCACCCGTGCGAAGCCGGGGCGGATAGCTAGTACTTTACAAAATACGTAAACCAGACAAAACAAACAGACATATTCATGCACACGAATGTTCGTCTTGTGGGGGAACAAACCTATGATTCGGCTGTAGTCATTGTTAACCACTCAACTACCAGATTTATGATGAATGATGTTAATTTACAGTGATCAAGGCCAATTTCCATGAAATATTGCGAACGGTGTTTCTCTATATAGGTGGCTAAAAATCAACATATTTTCTTAGAGATTGATAATTAACTAATCTGTATAACCCCTTCAAAGCCACAACTTCCACATCAGCTCGAGTTTAATATACCCTGTGTTGAGTTGTGGGAGTCAGAAAATGACTAATGAGATGAGCACAATTGTCATTACACCACATACACTTTGGCTAATAACGGAGACAACATGCACATCCTGTATAATAAGCATCTCTGGTGGTATCGTCTGTATAGCGATAAAAGCCAACATTTGAGAACTTATAATTGAGATGCAGTTAAAAGCTTATGATGCCGCCAGCGTGGACCAGTACTACGGAGCCCCTTATAGGCACTAGGTACAAGTATAAAAATCTTACCTGTGTTGCAATACTCCAAAGTTCTTGAAGGCCATGAATTTGTGATATGGTTTAGGCGCCCACGCATATATTTCAATAGAATCTTTGAGAGCAATCACTAGGAACTTGATCCTTTCATACTTTACGATTCTAAAGTGTACTGCACCTTGTAATTCACCAACATTTATCCAGCCATTCCTTCTTTCCGCTTGCTGGAAAATAAATAGGTTAGTGAGTATATTTATTTTATATGCACACAGGCAAACAAAATGTTCCAAGAGGAAAAGAAATTTGGAGGCAACTGATGAAATGTGTCAATTGATGGAAGAAGAGACCGCATACAAAATATAATAGAACTTAAAATGATATTTACTTGCGAAGTCAAAATTATAGATACATTTTCATTTTAATTATAGACCAAAAAAATAATTTAAATACTTTTTGAAATGAAAATTATTATAAAATATAACATTCAAATTCTAAAAGCATATTTGAATTGCAGTGTTCCGCGCTTATACATTTTACAAACTCTATGTTTCTTTAAGCTTACAGTAAGATTAACTTTCAATTGAATTAACATGTGCCGAGGCATAGTTTAGAGTATTTTCTATAGTTTCTTTAAAACGCAAAATTACAATAATTCCTTCCATTTCCATGTCACGCATGATACGTCGACTAGATTTCGTATATCTTGGAAACGGCTACAACGATTTGGAAAAGTTTTGTATTTGGATAGGTTTTGTTTTTTAAGTTTATCTGTATAACCGCATTTCCCGAAGAAAAACTTTGAGTTTAGACAAAAAAAAAAACGCCGCACTAAGCACGGTCGCCCAGTAGGCCGATTCTACTAAAAAACTGCAACTGCTCTGCAGCACGGCGTGTGTCAAACTTACTGTACTGTACTTATGAATAGGTAATACTTACGTCACTAAGTCCGTCGGTACGTAAAATCTTTGATTTGAGCCAGCTGAGATAGTATACACGAACTCGGTTTTTCTTTCCGGAAACCGTCACAAGAATATTTTGTCCTTCTAACACTTCCATTTGTTGGAAGCGGCGTCGTGAGATTAATTGATAAACTTTGCCTTGACCAGAGCGGTCCAACAACATTAACCCATTTTCTGTACCAATGAGTAAATTTACACCTGCAACAAAATTAACTCAGTTAAAATTCAATATTTATTATATTCCTGAAGGTTGAAGTTACAAATATGCGATTTTAGGCAAGTTCGCAGTCAAATCAGATGCGGTGGGTACTTTGCCACCAAGTTCAAGTATGACCAATTACTTTTTGTATCACTAAGGTGGGGGAACATGCGTACGACCTCCATGACCTAATTGAATGACATTTGCAACACCATGGGTGTCATTCGTGCGTTGTCGACGTTGTAAAAATATCTTATTGCCTTTTTTGAAGAAATCAATGCTTCGTTTGAGACCAACTTCGGCAGGGAGTTCATTACACAAATGCTTGAAAAAAACTTCCCTGAGTCTCTGGGGTTTTTAGTACGCAATCATTGTGGTGACAGTGTATTATGATGAATGTCCTCTCCGACGATTACCGGTGTGCTGTAGAAGGAAGCTGTTGGCATAATATTGCTCTTCGGAACACAACCTTTTGGAAAATTGGTAGAACACACAAAGGGAAGCCAAGTTTCTCCTTTAAGTTAGGGTTCGATTCCGCGTGCAAGCTTAGGAACGTAGACAATTCTCAAAGCTAGTATCTGAACCGAGTTACAAGGTCCCACCTGGAATCTAGGATCTTGTAACTAATGTAGTCGCCCATACTGACGTGCTTACCATAAACGCGTTAATGAGTTTCTGACGTTTATCGAGAAAAACGTGTTTTATGTTTTCATTTTGCTTGCCTCTGGAACTACACTAGATACTAACATAAAACTTGTAACAAAACGAAGATATCTATCTAGCCATAATTTCACACCAAATACATTGCGTGGTAGGTAGAGAAAAAGATGTCTCAAATACAAAAATTAAAAAATTGTAATCAGTTAAATTGTAATCGAAGTTTTACTTAATGCATTTATGAAAAATGGGGTCTAATGAAGGAATCATGAAAGTGTATCATTTCATGACTTTTAAGAAACATGTATATCTATTAGTTGATGCGTTTATCGTAAGCGTGGCAGCATAGGTGACTAGAGTACTCCATATACGGTCTGACATGAGACTTGTATAATACAAGTCTTTGTCCTGAGTTGAATACTGAATCGCTCTGTTGAGCACACAAAGTTTTTTGGCCCTTCTCCTCCAGATGACTTAGCCACTGAACGTCGGTGGAAATCTCGATGAGAATCCCAATGCTCTTGACGATGGTTAGATGTATGTTCTGGACATTAGGAACTACAAAAAGTGGAGTTTACTTAGTGGTGAACGCACAGTCATGTCTTGATGGTGTTGAATTCTCAAGATTTTGGGGTTTAGTTCTTCAAGATCTTCATAAATGACAATTCTACCACTCCAATGTGAGTGTTAGCAATTGTGTCAGAAAAGATCGAAGTGCGCTATTCAACATACTGTTATATCTCAATCTAAAGCAACGCCATACACATGTTGTTCACCTGGTCGGTTAGTGAACTAGAGATTGGATATTTGGAGCGATCTGAATGGGAAAGTCTTGCTTACAAAAATCACAGCAAATTAAAAATTCCCTTTGTCTTTCAAATAGTAAGGTCAGCAACAGCATTTAAAGTTCTCTGTTCTAGAGTCTACGGTAGCCGCCACATACCAGACAGGTAGTATGCCTTTGGAGCCTGTGAAAAAAAGGATACTTTGATATCTGGTAAAAATATTTCACTAAATGTCTGTCTTTCATTTTAATAATATTGGCCTTATTAGGGATGAGTTTAATATTTTTCTTTACGCTAATTTATTTTTGCTTCCTTACGGTAGTATGTTTATTCTTTGATCAGAGAGAAATTAAACTTAAATGCGTTTATACCCCAATACTATTTTATGGCAATTTGGCACTAAGATAGACTATGATCTAAAATCAGCGTCAGCATAGCCGGCTTCACCAGCTGGTATTGATAATATCTAATACAAAATGTTAGAGACTAACCCCATAATGCTGCACACAAGATTTCTGAATTGAACCGTTTCTTGTATTTGCGTATCTCCGGTGTGTCCGAGGACATGTCGTGTCCGGTGGGCGTGACGTTCACGTTGACGTGGCTCTCGCGGCGCGATGCGTTGCCGGATCCCGTGGTGCCGCCAGACCCAGTGGTGCCCGCGCCAAACCCGAACGCGAGGAATGACCGCTGCTTCTGTTGCAAGGGGAGGAACTGTTGGGAGCCGACTGACGAGTTGGAAGGCGAGTGCTGGAGTCCGAGGGGCGAGCCCGCACTCGCTACGAAAGACTTTGACGGGGTGGATTGTACCGAGGACGGGAGCGGGTGGTGGTGGTGATGAGCGATCGCTTGCCTATACTGGAATAGAAAACAAACGCGTGTTTAATGCAAATAACACGTTCAATAAAAATTGATATTGGTTTTTTTCACATTAGTCGATACGATCGCCACAAATGTATTGTCGTCAGTTCATTTAATTAAGAGCGATTTTCTGGCCTCCGTACAACTAGTATTTTATTATTCTTATTTGCATAAGCTGCGGCGACATCTCTATGGCTGTGTCTGTATCGGCTAAGGTGAAAACACTTTACGATCGGTGGAAAGGCAAAACATATCAAGAGATACAATCGACTATACAAGAGCGAATACTTATTATTATTCTTTTATTCTTAAAAAAAGTCTCTCCTGTAAAGTAGGTTGCACTTATGTAGCGAATTAATTTTTGGCTTTCCATTGTTCCAAATTTTGCACATTTTACTAAGATTAAAGATTATTACTTTTTGGTATTCCAATAGCTAAGATTTAATTTGTCTTTGGAATTTAATGCTGACAGAAAAACTAGACTTTACTTTTCAAAGTATATTTTTTTCCTTAGTAGGTGGTTAGTCAAATAAGTCCATCTCCCAAGGTTAGTCATCATATCAAATACATCAGAAAGTTATTTGCTTGATGGATCTACAAACTTGTGAATATAATATGATTTGTGACACAATGATTATGTAAATCTAGAGCAGGCGATGATTTGATTACAGTAGGCATTCGCTTGGAAAGCGTTGACATAATTAATGATTTGTGAAATTGTTTACAGCATATTTATTATACGCAACAAGTAACTTTCAAGACTTTCCCTCAAACCGAAAATCTGTAGGGTAGAATTCAATGTTGTATATAATAATATTAGAGGTTATTTATTTTCACCAAATAGTAAGCCCCGTTAACTCTCCGCTTGCCCCGGGCGGTATCGGCGGTCTACATAATATTAGTTTCTTAAAAGCAAGACGAGGTTACTATAGCTGCTACAATTGTTTCAGCCACAAACTTGTAGAACCGATCGACCACATCGCGTTTGAAAAGCTAACTTTAATTACTCTCGTCTACCTAAAGCCTGATTGATGATCTAATACAATAGTCTGATAAAAATGAAAGCATCCAAGTAAATGCATAAATAAGAAGAAATGATACATGTTTAACTTTCAACAAACAACAGCCTATGCAACCTTTACAGAAGCATATCCTCTTGCAACTCGTTTAATACTTACGCAATTTTCACAGCTGCCTGCGAGCTGGTCGCCGTTTGCGGCTCCGGGGTGGTTGCATGAGCGACAACGATCATCACATTAATACGATAAACCAAAAGCTCGACACCACACGTGACCCTATACGCAGGGGTTTCCAAAACAGTGCTACGAGGTCGTCCAGAAACCATTTAACATTCTTAACCTTTTTAAGTTACTTAATAATATGATACTCTGCTAGTACTTACTCATTTCGTAACTTACTTTTACTAATTTTAGTCACAAATAAATTCTTAATAATTAACAAAAAAAATATGTAACAATAAGGATCAAGACACATTGATCGATAGCCCTTCGCACATTGCCAATTGAAAAGTATCACACTATTACTCTTACGACGGCGTACACAGGCGTTCGTATCAGTACGGCTTACGCAGCCGTACAGCTCTGTGTACAGTCTAATCGTCACAAATACATCTCATACTGTTGTTGCCTCTTGACCGCCGCCGTCGTCCATCGATGCCTTTCGACGACCGATCGCGTTCTACCGCCGTCTGCTGCCAAAGCGCGTTTGTCGAGTCGATGTGGAAGGATGCGTAATTCGTTTCATACTTTGCGCTCTTTTTGTTTGGATAGACCAACAAACGCCATCGATCAATATTTCTTGACCATAATAGCTACAGCCATTCAAGGAATGGAATGTAATCATTAGTGGTCATCCTTTCCGAATCCGTAAAAAATTAAAATCATTTGTGGAGGACCCCTAAACATGGCACAAACTAAGTCTCACTACTTTATGTTACAGTTTTGCTACAGTTTCCAAAGTCTCAAATTGTTGAAATATATTATTATGAATCGATGTTAAGAACTTTAGACATTGTGTTGGAAGCCCCTGTACCTATTTAAAAGAAATAATTAGGCAGATGTATATTCACTCAATGTTAAAAGCTCAACCTTATTGAATTTCCACATTGATTATTATAAAGCACGCTATTGGTACAAATAATGCAATGTAGTATACATATAAATTATAATACAAATGTAATCCCGATGAATACTGTGTGATCTATGCTTAATATGTATGCTCTTTTAGGTTGATTTCACTGTTATGTTACTCGTAACAAGGATATCAACGAACGTAAATTATAAGTAGCATTAACTCAAACGAATGATATGCATACGCAAGAACGCATATGCCTGAAAAATACGAACGGATAATTCACATAATACCGAAATCAACCCAATTATTATGCGTACCTTTTATTAGACAACATGCTTCATGTGCATGTCGCCTAAAATATTAAGTATGAAAAGTATAATGCACCTCGATACCTGCGGTAGACGTTAAATGTGACCTTTTCAATGTTTGGTCCTATCACTTTAATTTCTCACGTATCGCTCCGTCTCACTTTCGCAGGTGTCAAGCTATATTGTACGGAATTTAGGTACGGTTTACTATTATGGGATGGTGTAACCCTGGTCCAATTTATTGTAGGATGAAAGCTGACTAAAGTCTATACAGTCAAGACAGTTGGAAATGAATTTTATTCTAAAACTTTTGTCACGGGCAACTAGGATATGTTGCCATTTTGGGCTGAAATTGTACTTCCATATATAGTGGCATAAAATAAGGATTCGTTACCGTGTTGAACTGTATTTATGCACAGTAATAAGCACTGTTTATAATATTCTGACAGATACAGTTTCTCTATATTATAAGTTTGCAATGTGTTAATAAAACACTCAAAATACCGAGTATTATAACACTCATAATAATAAAGTAAGGTGTAACAAAAGTGTTTTCAGACTTTATTGGAAAACACTACAGTAATTACACTGCAAAGCACTGAGAGGGTTATCCTCTCAGATTTATTAAATTCTTAGGGGGCAGGCCGCAGATCGTAGCTGTTCAGAAGTTCGCGTCAAAATATTTTTATCAAAATCGATTTATTTTGAAACACATCATAATCCTTTTTAAGTATTGTATTTAGAAAAATGTAGAGACATTCTTCTTCACATGCTTAAGGAGTGTGAAACTACCTATCATAAGTGTCTTGATGGAAATTAACATATTGAGTATTTTCAATCTCTGTTATGATCTTATCTGAACCGTGTAACATTCTGATCGGATTGTGTTTGTATTTTACCTCTTCGCTGGTGGACTTGTCGTGTCTAGGCGGTGTGGTCGGCTGGCCGGCCTGGCTGAGTAGATCTGGTAGTACAGAGCTGGTTCGCGCGCCACTACCCTCGTTAGTGCCGCTGGATCGACCCTATATATAACATTATTTTTTTATAGCAGACTGACCGGCTTTTGATTGAATTGCCCTTTATGTTATATGCCAATGATTGCTTAAAATGTTAATTGCGAGTGGCTCAAGTTGAGAGGTAAATTGAATTAAACAATTTTTAACGTCAGGTTCAGCAAAATAAATAAAACACGCGATATTTTATTTATTTTGCTGAACCTGACGTTTCGAATGCTTTGCAGCGTCCGTGGTCGCAGCAAGACTAAGGTGACATTTGTCTTACATTGGTTATTCAATTATTACATCTACCGACATGGATGGAATAATAAAAAATTGTTTAATTCAATGTGTAACAATCGCGAAAACCTAAGACAATACTTTAAGAGGTAAAGTTAATGTCACGTGCCAATTAATAGACGAGGTGTATGGCGAAAGAAGCACATGAGGTTAATTTCGGTTCTGAAGTCAGTTTCTACATGCATTTCAGGTTGTGTTTCACTGGCATCTTGCATTTAAGGCAACTCGATCGAAAAGGGAATCAAACAAATAAGACATCCGGAAAAAACTCCGTGGAGTGGCAATATACGGCAAAATAACTGCGCCAGTGTTCAGTGATTTTTTTTTATTACTTAGGCTTATGGTAACTGCATCCGGGACATATGCTTGTTAACAAGTTGTAACCTTGTAACCGGATGCAGTTACCATAGGTACGGCAATACAATTAAGTATCAACAATGTGTTGCCATCCATTGCTTTTAAACTCATATCTAGCGTCCTAGTGAGCTTTCACACTTATATCAGCAAAAATCATGTAGGGGATTGATATTAGATGCAAACTCCTGAAATAGGATGGTACTTCCTCAATTGGGCTGTTTCTAAATATAGAGTAGAGTTCTTCTTAAAATAGTATATAGTTATTAACTAAAGGATTTCTTACAAGTCCGTGCTCTACTTTCCATTCTTATTTTTAAAAATAGTTTCTTGACACTGCTTTTAAATAAACAGCCATTTTATCTCATAAAAGATGTCATAAAATGCTCAATACATATCTTTGTGAGTGTTAAAATAGTACAGGATTTGTGCGTATGGTTCAGTTAATGCTCTTATTAATTGAAACATACTGTTCAGCTAAATGGTATCAAACAGTCGCACGTTGGCGGAATTATTTTGTCAACCTAATTAACATTACCACTCCACTCTGTACATTCATGTGCAAAATTAGGAATCGCAATTAAAGTCGAATTTTGTTTAAACATTTTTTTTTTTCATCGAATATTGTGCTACGGTTCGACGTGTCAAAATTAAAAATACTTAAGATATTTTCGATTTAATAATTAAAAAATACAAATTAAAAAAGTATTTTTGTCAGGAAATAGTTTCCCGACTAAAAACACGCGAGGGGCCTTTAATTTGTGTTATATTAACTAAGTTTTCTCACATGACTTATAGATTATTATTATTATACTTTCACTATGTTGAAACTAGTTGAAGCTTGAACATCTCAACTTAAAAATATGGGTACCTACTAGAAATGGTAAGTACACTTTTCACATTAATCTCAAATAGTTTGCCATGTCATAAAATGCCCCATGGCTTCCGTAAGAACACTTGAAACTAATTTAAATTGTTAGTTTATACAAGTTCAATAATACTCTTAAGACTATTATTTTAAGAGAATTACGAAAGTTAATAAACAAATAGTCAAAAAATAAACATATGCCTTATATGTACAAACCTTAACGCCTAGACATAGTTTCCATTTTTACGTTCACCTAATTCTGTCCATGAGTGTACCGTTCAAATTATCATGGTCCCTGAATACATATTAATAGTTTATTTAAGTATTTGTTTTATAGTATAAAATGTAAATTGCAATAAGCTTAAAACAAGATCACACACAATAAAAATTACTGGATGATTATAAATAACAGTTATAAACAGTTAAATTAGGTATTTCAGCAAATGTAGTATTTTTCTAGCAATAATGTTAAATAAACGTCAATAGAGCGTGACAAACACAAACACTGCAGCCAAACATGCAATAGTAAAACACATTCACAAAATTTGGACGATTTTCTTAACTTCTATAATATTTCGTTAGGCGCTCATTCCCAAATGTTAAAGTATTCATGGCACAATTCTCTATATTCACTATCTGAATGTGTCGCATCTCTTGGCAGGAAGACGGTATTCGCGCTCGCTTTATATGCTGACAGGGAGAAAAATATTAGAGGTAGCTGTCAGTATTGTTGTTAGTAAAAATGAAGCTGTTACGTGCTGTCGGGTTTATAACTAAATTTGGTATATTATATAACTACAGTAGGATCTGGGGGTAGTTAAACTTTAAAATCTATGTATGCTGCTATTATCTGTTTATGAATCATCTAAATACATATAGATCACGCCAAAATATAAGACGTGTGAGCATTGTTCGTATTTCATACACTAATCTGGTCGGAGACAACATTAGCAGAAGCTACATAAACAGTAATCATTAGTATATAATTCAAAAAATAATTGTATACTTTATTAATAGTAATAATACATAGAAGAACCATTTACCATTGCCACACAAATGTTAAGATCCAAAACCATATTAGATAAACTAAATGCAGTCTTCAAATGTAAGCACAAATTTTACTCAAATGTTAGTCATGACAAATGTTAGATTAGTACAACCCTCATACCAAAGGTAAGTATAAAAATATTAATATAGACCATCCTGTCTGGGAGCCAATTTACCTGTTCCAGTGCGAGTACCGCTTCCTGCCCGCTCGACAAAAACTCAGTGTGCCGATTATAAAGAGAATTTCTTCTAAATACTATATCCGATTCAGTCTTTTCTCTGCGAGGTTTTACTACATTGTTAGCGTCGGTGAGTGACCCAGGTTGCGCTTTGTTCTCTAGTGTGTTGGCAGTAAGGTCTGGCGTGCCAGCTTTCTCAAAGGAAGCGGTGCTCGAGAAGCAAATGCTCGTTGCAGGAGAGTCGCTGTTAACACTGCTTTGTCGGCTCGGGCCATTACTTTCGCTCTCCTGTCTTATCAAAGCAGCCACATTCTTTAACGCGTCGATAGGATTATTAACAGCTGTAGTTTTCTTATCACTACCTTTTTTTTCATTCCTTTTTACTTCTCCTTGAGCAGACATCTTCAAACTATCATTCATTTTTATGAAGTCAGTCAATATGGGCTCGCCCGTGGCGGATGCCTTAATGCCTTGCTTGCGAGTGTTGTTAAAAAACCCACTAGATCTCAGTTGCTTGCTAGCTCCTATTGGGTTGTCGTGTTTTGGAAAGTAAATGGCAGAATGTCGAGTACTGGGCAATGGAAAAAAATCGGAGTTTTCTCTTCTGAACCCTCTAAAAAATCGATTTGGTGAGTTCAGCTCCGCATCTTGTTCCTTCTTATACTTCAATATATCAGCGAGTTTATCTTGCGTGGATTTTTCACTGGATTTTTGAAACAACTGTTTGTGACGTGAAGGTGGGGTGGCGATCGCTTTATATTTCGCCCAGGCATCCTCCATTTCCAATCTAGACTGGGATTGTATTTGAGCCCGCTTCTGTTCACTCTCTTTTTGCATTTCTCGCTTATCTTCCTTGGCAGCGCTATTTTTCGATGGGAAAAACCTCGCAAAGTCCCAATCCTTAAGAAGCACCGCCTCGTCGACTTCAGACTGCCGTTTATCGCTCTCAGAGCTTTCCTTCTGGTGTTTTTCAAACATGCCCATACAAAAAGTACATATAAATAATAGGAATAGTTTAAACAAAAAAAAAAAACACGCTCACTAATCTTATTTTGGCGTGAATAATTTTCCTAAAAACCCCGACCACTTAAGAATGTCACGCGGATTTCGGGATGTTTATCGTGTACGTAGCTTATACGGCATCTACGTAATCGGGAGCCGCCGTCGTCATGTACTGAGTACAACAGGATTAGATACAATTTAAGATAACCTACGCAGCGAACTCTTCGATTACGAAGATAACGCATACGACAGTTATATTAATAGGCATATAATCAGAAAGATTTCATAGTTATGAAAAACAAATAAACCATAGCCGTCGTATTCACAGTATGTGATGTAAAAAATATGAAGAATATGGAAAGTGGACTTCAGAAACTAACATGTATAAAATGATGAATATAATACACTAAAATTTAACCTACCCTTCCCCGTCTATCTCTTGCGCTTGGATGGTTTTTTAACTGACATTAGCGGAAACGGCTCCATTTGTTTTCTAGTTATATGCCCATTTTAATATATAAGTAAATGGTTAACACAATACAGCAATTTGGCATGTTCTGGCGGTGGGAGAAGCGTAGGTAGTTGTCTGATTCCTGTTACACTTACCCGCTTCATGACGAGCGTGCGGTCGGCGTGTGCGTCGTCATCGTCTGGCGTCGGAGGCAGCGGCCGCGTCGGCGCCGCGCCGTCCTCGGCGACCGCGCTCAGACCCGGCCTGTAGCAGAACTCGGGACTGACAAGCGGAACACAACAAGGAGGGGAAGGGACAAACCAAAACGATGTGGTATGCGCAAATTAAAGTAATAATGAGAAGACACAAGTTAGGCGATGACATGTTTCAAATTACATTTAGGCGGTCTAATTTAGTGATGGTCGCATAATCATGCGATATGATGTGATCATGTGACTAAATCAAGCATTCTAATTTCTAATGAATGTCGCAAATTCAATTCATTTTGGCTGAAATATTTTACTTCTAAATGACATCGTATGATCGCGCGACCAACTGCCAAGACGATGTGTGTCATATATGAGTAGAGATACATTCATAGTAGACTTCTCGTTTGATGTAGCATTTTATTTAGTATAGTAGTGGAAATGAAAGCATACTCAGGGCTCCCTATACTAAGCGATGTAACCAAAAGCGTCGACAAAGACTAAATAAGATCTCGCTTATAGCAATGGCAAGGGTTTAATTAGGATATCTAGTGTGTAATAGGCCATACCATCTTATAAGAGTAAAGATGCGCATTTGATTGTGTCATTTAAATTCGTACAAATGTTACTTTGATTGGGATAATTTTATTACTCTCTAGAGGGAAATAAATACTTTAGACTTAGATTAGGACTTTGTAAATAAGCACGAGGGTTCGTTGTACATTCGTGCGAGCCATTGTTAATATGGGCTATTCATTATTGTTGACTCCGTTGTCTGAGGTGGTCTATCTAATCTAACCGCTCTTGATATGCGATTTAGATTGTTAAGTGAATTTGAACGGTAGCCTATCTGCTTACGGCAGTTTATACGACTCATTTTTTTATAAAAGATACAAACACTGCGTTGCCACTGTACGAATGACAGTCGGCCATAAATAGAACTCGCGTGCTATTCCTGACGCACTCACATCTTCAGGAGCAAATTTGTTGTTGTAACGGGTCTTATTGTTAATACTCGTATCCCGTGAAAGAAAAACTATAATTGTTTGTCATTGCATAGAAACTATATTATAATTAGTATTTTCACTATATTTTATTGATAATAATGATAACATAAAATGTAATAAATAGCTACTAAATGAAAAAAGGAAATCAATTGACAAACAGAGAAGAAAATACTTCTGAATTGTTGTGTATTTACCTATTTATCGATATATAACTAATTAAAACATCACATTCCATAATTGAAAATAAGCTTAAATACAGGTTGCATCGGCTCTGGCAACATTTAATGAGTCAGTTTTAATGGTCACAGCTATTTCTTTTAATCGATCAATTTAACTTCTATATTTTTTCTAAACAACATACTCGGGAATTATCAAGCTATTTTACTCGTATTCTTTCGAGTATTTTTGGTCTACTGTAGATTATTCCAAATAGCTAAGGCGGATTGAACATAAGTAGTAAGAATGACTTACAGTGGTTTAGGCGGGTCGCTGGCAAGTAGAGTGCCGTCGTTGCGGACCCTACCGCCGCTCTCTTCAGCTTCGGAGTCACTGTCCGAGTCGTCGAACGTCGGTTCTGGAGGATTCCTTTCGACTGGTGGTCCTGCGTATTTCATCTTTAATGAGTATCGTACTAAACTACAACAGTTTTATGTTTTGTCAGGGAAATAACATACATTAATACTCAATTTAATATTAAATTAAGGTTAGTATTCATGTTCAATACGAAAACTAATTTTGTTTAAAATGGTAAACTCTCAAAATAGAATATCATTTCCAATATTCATAAACATTTGATAAAAAAACTTGTGAATAGAGAGATGTGAGAGAGAATACATATATCTTATATAGATATACGTGCCTCTGTACCATATGCAATATTGTTGTATGAAACTTTTTTACTAGTAGCAATTTCTACTTCAATGGTGATTCAAACATATAATTGCGTCAATTCCTTTACACGAACTCCTTCTTCATTGAAATCTATTAAAAACGTCTCGTTAGGGCAAACTTTAAGTGCAAAAAAACAAGTTATATCTATGATTTGAAAGCTATATAAGATATACATATAAAATAGGTATGGCTATACGATGCTGATGTGCCACAAATAAAAAAAACCGGTCAGATGCGAGACGGGGCTTGCGCACTGAGGTCTCCAAACTAATATAATGTTGTACTCGTATTCAATGAAAGAAAAAATAAACTTTGCTATTGCAAAATATGTTCATTCATACATCGATCTAGGTCATAGTAGATGCTCCAACGGCAAATATAAATGTAATATTGTTTTCATAAAATAAAATTAGAAACAACTGATTTCCAGAACCAATGTCCTTACATTACGGTTGATGATGAAGTGTTGGGACAAGTGGATGAAGATACACCGCTGATGTGGAAAGACGAGTGAGTGCTGGGAATAGTGTGAATGGAGTGTTGGGAAAACTTCTGGGCAGTAAAGCTTGAGCCAGAAGGCACAGCTCGCTATACACAATGCAGTGCTGCTCCCGACGCTTATTTATGGAACCGACAGCTGGGTGTGGCCGAGAGCATGAAAGTAGGATAAACACGGTCGAAATGCAAGCGTTGCGCAAAATTAGTGGTGTAACGCTTGTAGACCGTATTCGCAATGACGATGTTAGAAACAGAGTCGGTCTGAAAGAGTGTTGGTGTTAAAATAAGAAGAGGCATGCTCCGTTGGTTTGGCTACGTAGAAAGAAAGCATTACAAAACAGATACACAACGCGAGAGTAAAAGGGTGTAGGAGCCGAGGAAAGCCAAGGCTTACCTACCATGACCAATCTAATCGTGTTTTATCAGAAGGTGATGTCAGGAACATTAGAAACCGGCGAGCGTGCATGAGAAGAGCAGTGAATTTAAAGAAGCGAGTGAGGTGTATAAGGATTGAGTCATGTGGCGCTCGATTGCCGCTGCCTACCCCGCAAGGGATTTGGTATGAAGTTATAGATAGATAAATTATTAAATACCTAAACTAAATGCGCTTATTTATTTCTATTGTCTCCGCAATGAAATAAGAATATGTATGTATGTAGATATATCTTCACGCCAGTTTTCTCGCGGGGTAGGCAGAGAAAACTGAACGCCATAAGACCTTAAGTAGTCCTTACACGCCTCACTTGCTTAATTAACAATCAGAAGGAAGAGTTTAACAATAAATTACATTAACCGAGTACTCGGCGCATCTCTAGTAATTATATTTCAATAAAGCACTTGGGTACATGATGATCGATTCTAAAATTGGTGCGGCCATTTTGAACACGCCAGTTGAGGATAACGTTATCGAATATTTTTTTTATATTAATAGAGATAATATAAATAGAAGTGACTACCTATATCATTAAGTTGTTAACAATCTCAATCAAAGGTCGCCTTCGACTGGATCAAAGCCAACTGCCTAAATTAGAATTTTCTTTTTTCAATTGATTGATAAATATTAAGAAGTTGCTAGCATTGGGTTTGTACACACGGAAGTGAGCGATATCTTACTGTGCAGAAAATGTACAAAATCTATTGTATACTATAGAAGATAAAGTAAATTCTTTTTCTGACTTTTAAAAATGGAAGAGGTTCTATGGTCGTCGTTTATACCACGTACATGCATACATATTATGTGAAGATTATATGATTAGTTTAAAGGTTATTTTAAAAAGATTTCTTTTTATTTATATATATGTGGATAATCAATGGATTATAGAAATTCATGTGAAAAATCTATCTATACTTTCATGTTAAGACTGCCGTATTACTTGATTCTTATAAAGTTACTTCTTTGACATCCATAACTCTTTTCATGTACTCGCCAATTTCTAGGGCTCCTGATATCACCTTGTGATAAAACACGTCAAATTTGGTTGTTGCAAGGAATCTTGGCATTTCTCGGCACCGATATTCTTCTACTTTCGTGTTGTATATCTATTTAATCATTATTTCCGAACCAAAGGAGCATGCCTTTTTATCATAACATACTCGTAGATACTCTTTATAGAATAACTGATGAAGCTTAACGTTTTTATATTTATATACAACACGAATATATATATACCGTTCGCGCGCTTTCGTTTCGTTATAAACATCCACACTCATGACCGGATGCGATATATAGCATAACTTATAAAAAACCGTTTCCCGAGCCTCACGTTAATATACACTGAAGAAAAGTGGCTGCTGTAGTAGCTATACCCATAGATCACTATCATCGAATTGTCCTACGGTAGTTCGGTAAGCGGATGTGGCGCATCCCGTTTCGTGCCGCATTGCTTGATTAACACTTTGCTTTCACCAAGTCGAACCAGATTTGCCTAATGGCACATTGTAGATATGTAAAATATGTTTACTTATTTATCATGTGCGATTAGGCAAATCTGGTGACTGTGGTCCTTTAATGCATTTGCAATGACTATATAAGAAAGACAGTCTGATCGAGGTTGCTGCAGCTGCTGCAACTTTCGGGCATGTAGAAACACGGATGAATTACGAAATAATGTGAAAGCGAAGGGATGTAGGGAGCAAAGGAAGGCTAGGACTGCCACAACTGAATTGGACATGTCACATGATACATTGGGTGATGCCAGGAACCATAGAAACTGGCGAGCGTGCATGAAAAGAGGTATGAATGTGAAAAGAAGCGAACGAGATGTGTAAGAACCTTGTCTTGTGGCTCTCGGTACTCTCTGCCTACCCTGCAAGGGACCTGGCGTGAAGATAAAGATAGGTCAATTCATCAATAGACTTAAGTCAGTTCATTAAGTGTAGCTTGTGTAACTAAATAATATCTGTTACTGTTTGTTTCACTAACCTTGTCCATTAGTTGGTGCACGTGGGGGCCGATTGGGTGGTTCATTTCCGGAGCGAATTTCACCCATTTCATTAAGTTGCGCAGCTAATTTATCTAAGTCCTGAAAGCAGACAATTTCAAGTTTTAAATTATACAAATTTAGGAAGTAATTAATCTACTGATGTATTTGGCGACAACATTGTCTGTCACATTACTAACAAAACATAAAAAAAATATCGAGTAAGCATATGTATGTCTTTAAGTATCTATAAGTAATAGTAAAATAAAAATGAAGTTACTTGTCAGAATACTAAATATAAGTATATTTAATAATTATATTTTTCTCGTAAAATAATCAACTAAATAAAATCATACAATTACAAACCTCAGGCCTTCGGGGTGGAAGCTGCAGTTGTAGATATAATGTTGTGCAAAGTAAGTTAACAGCGTGACATGAAAATAAAATAAAAAGCAAATAAAACAAAATGTATATTTAAATTACAGAAAACAAGTTGTTTCAGAATAGTAATTGAAAACTACTTAATGGGGCTGGGAAAACACAGACAAAATATTCCTACATAAGCTAGCGTGGTGACGATATTATTCGGACCTATGCACCTCGCGGGCAGGATGTTGGCCTCACAGTTGGGTCCTTTCTTATATTCTCTATTCTGAACGGGGAACAGCAAGTAAGCGCACCGCTAGCTCCGTTCATGAGACAGTCACTATGCGAAATTTACGGTAGCAAAGTATTCGTGGTGCGTGCACGAGTTTTACAATACTACATTTAACGTGCGGCGAAATTTTCTAATATCTATTGGTGTCACATTGAAGAAGCACCGTGTTCTCAACTCATCAAAACTTGGATTCTATTACATTCAATTCTAACCAAGCACAAATCTAGAATCGGGAACCCTAAAATCGGTTTTTATTCATTTGGTGATGGCAGTTACTTCCGAGAATCGAAATAGCGACCTTGGCCAAAAGTAGATAAAGCAGCGCGGTTAATTTAAGTAGAGTAATTTATAGCTACTAAGACTTAGGAATGTAAATACATAAAATCATTTTTGAATATCTTATAATTCGCCGTTACTTGACCAAATTCGAAAAACAAACCGGCCTGTGACGTTTTTGCCACTGCACATGTAGTGCACACAACACTATCTTGCTAATATAATTTTTAATACAAGTATGTGACCCGCTTGTTGTAAAGCAGTTACTAAAACTTATGTAAATGCTTTACGACAGCTCGAGAGTCATCGCTTACGAGCTCTGTTCAGAAATCCTGCCTGCCACCTTTTCGTGCACTCGCAAGGGTATAAATACCCTTGCGAGTGCACCAAAAGGTGGCAGGTAGTATTCTGGCATAATCTTCTAAAAGGCGTAGGCATATTTCTAGTATAACTGCCTCTTACCAAAAACAACTGCTGTAGGGATGCTATGCCTCTATTGACAGACCCAGAACACATTGCGGATGGGTTTTGCTTTAAAGACGACAGTGAGTCAGTTAGACAACACAAAACATTATATTTTAAACAAAATGTTAAATATCAGAGTTTCATTGCTAAGCCTATTATTTATAATGTAAGGACAAGAAAACCGTTTAATCTTTTTCTCCTCCGTTTATCAATCGATTTTCTTTTTGTTTAATAGCAATTTCGAGCTTGTTATCAACAAATTTGTTTTGGAATCATATTAGAAAGAAAAAGGAAATATACAAATTCGTATATATTTTCCTAAAAACTTTCAATAAGGATCGAATGATATGGTCGAATTTTGACCAATGGGCTAACACCAGCTATGGTAACATGGTATTACTATGTTAGGTTGTGCCGGCACTAACTGATATGAGTGAGCAAACTGTGTAAGGCAAATAACAGAAAAAAGTGCCAACGTGCGAACTACACATGTAAGATGGAAGTTCTTATGTATTCCACCTTGATCATTTGAACCATTCAAATAACTTCGTTAGAATGTTATAAAAAAAGACCGTGCTAAAGGACGGTAATATAAGATAGAAGTATGTGCATACCATAGGCTTGAACATGTGATGCGAGCCACGCTGCGGGGGCTGCGGTCCGCTAGCTGGCGGTGTGCCATTGTTGGAGCCTGAACTGTTGGATGAGCCGGAGGACTTTGGTGTCGGAGGCAGAGGCCTAATGCAATAAACAATAAAATTTCTTGAATAAACAATAAATAATTAGAGAAAATTGATATGAAACACAGACTGCAGAGAACAGAGATATCATTAAATAGTTTTACAAAATAGTATAAGGACCCACATTACAAGGCACTTACTGTGTTATATGTTATGTACAAATAATTACCCAACGTCCAAAACATGTACATGACTATTCTTCTGTGCCACAATACATTGTGGTTGAATGTCATGAATAATAAGTACCAGAAATTTAATTTCTTTATATGCCATTACATACTTAGGAAATATGTCTTACATATTTTATATTGTTAAAATTTTCTAAATTTTTTTTTATATTCCTTTACTTTTTTTATTTACTAGCATTTCGGAATTAACTATTCTCGATGATGAGACGCCGAAACATGAAACTTGCCACACTAGGTCTTTTTTAGTTAAAACACATGATGATACAATCATTTATAATACCAAGTAGTTACATTTGTACATACGAGTACTACAGCTTAATAATAAGACTTTTTTGCAAGACAATTTTTAATTCTAAAGGTAAAAAGGTAAAGAAATACTGTTTTAGGCAATTCATTACACAACAAAGAAGTATTATAGATATTATATCAATATGAATGACAGTGCTGAATTATTTCGCGATATTTTTAATAGTAAGATTATTATATAACAAAGAATTTCAGTCATGTTACATATGCTAGACATAGCTAGTCTAGCGATATGCGTTTTCCTCCATCGTAGATTTACAGATTTCGCGATGTGGGTGTCATATAGAGAACAAAGCGTATTTTGTCGCCCAAAAAATGTATACAGAATGTAAATACCTGAAGTTACACCTGCACAGCTAGTATAAATAGCTTACAATATGAAGAAATTGTAATAATTTACCTGTATCTATTAGGCTGTTGCACCTGGGGATCTGGCACAACGATCAGTCTTTGGGGGATGGAAGGTCTCGCTGGAGGGCCGGGTTCTACATTAAACACAGAAATAGTTATACCATCTACATAATTGATGTAATATGAATAATAATATACTAAAAGCGCAACGTCCAGTAAATAAAACACCTAAACCCACAGAACCATAAGGCGTATTCTTAAAACGTAACTTAGTGGTTAGTATAAACACTGAGTTGCTACAATTGTCATTAGATGTTTATTATTTGTGTCTTATACAAGATAATTATGAGACAATGATTACCAGGGATCTCCTCGCGCTCCTCTCGTTTACTATTGCGTTTAGGCGGCGGCTGAGGTTGCGGTGCGTCGGCTGGAACTCTGAATTACAAGATTATTAAGTTTTGTTAAATGTAACAGACTTAAAATTCATAGGCAGGGGAATTTAGCTAATCTATTAATTTCAGTTTCACTACTAGAGTAAATATATATCAATTTAAAAAATTAAAATATATCAATTTCATCAAAATCTCTATTTGTGATAGAACAACAGACTTGAGGATGTGTATTTCATGACGTGAACTCGGTCAGATATGGACTGAAATCTAAAATATTAATTAATTTAACCTAAACAAATCTCTTATTGTTTAGTGAAAGTACATGAATTTTACAGATCCAAGTTTCTGCAATTTGCGAACTATAGTGCTAATAAAAGATAAAAATTCTTTATTTGCCCTTAGACCCTAACGGACACTTAGACACAAGTCTTAGAGAGAGTCTTACATTCTCAATAGTATAACATTTTTCATGGTTTTGATTTCTCTTTTTTAATCGACCAGCATTTTAATTGACCATTGGCGAAGAAGAAATGCCAAAAGAAACTTGCCAATATGGGTCTCTTTTCAAAAAGTCAATTTGTATTACCATAAATTTATGACAGTGTACAATGGTGACTAGTGGTACAGTCAAAGATATATTAATACATGTGCTGAATCATATTCAGACATCTCTATCAGCCAGATATTCATCGATCCTGTAATAACCCTTCTTACACAGAGTATTTTTGTTGTGTCTTGAACATAATGTCAGGCAAGGACAGAACTGTTTCAGGTAATTTATTATAGAATCGAATACAATTTACAACAAAACATTTATGAGTGTCAGCAAGCCGATGTACTGGCATACGCAATCTATTCCTGCTTCTAAGATTTTCACTACATTTTGGAAATGACTATATTTTTACGAGCATACATTATGTCCTCATAATTGTACTGGAAGGTAACCTGGAAGTGAGGATATTTATTTTAGAAAAAGCCATTACATTCTGACTTGTAAGTTGTAAAAAAAGGATTCATGATATCAAAATAATATTGAACAGTTTTATTTTACAAAGTGATAAGTTTTATATGAGGAACAAAAAGAGGCTAACCGGCATTCCTGTATTTGTTGGAAGTTGCGACGCAGTGTGTCACCACCTTGATGAGCCGCGGCGTTGTGTACAATGGAAGAGGGCTCGCCGGCAACCGCGTTTTCCTCCTCTTCTCCTTCCGAGCCAGAGTACTTATAGTCTTCCCGCACTGAATTATCTTGCTTGCGCTTCTTACATCTGTCGATGTGATCTTTCAGCTGAATTCTGACTTGCCTCTCTGTGGGTTGATCTCTGAAATTGGAAATTGAAGAAGTCTGCTAGTGTTGGAGGTTGGCTGGAAGAGATCTCTTTTTTTAGAGATAAGCTCGCCTTTGTGAACTAAATAATTTAAATATTGTATCTCTTTAATTTATTATGTGCAATAAAGGATAACAAATTCAAAGTAAAAACCAACCAATTGGTTCCTGATTCGAATCCTGGTATGGGTAAAATACAAATAAATATGTGGTTTCATATTTATATACATTTTGCAATTCTCACTTGCTTGGCAATGAAGGAAAACATTGTGAGAAAACATGTCCGTCCAAAAATGACGTGCAAACATTTTTGACCTTATCTAACAAAGCTCTCGTTGTCTGGTTTCGAGGTTATAAAGGTCAATAAATGACAGTCCACCATAATTGTTTAAGTTCCTTCTTTTACTTTCATATTTCGGAATAATATTTTTAAATCATCAACATTATATTTATGAAACTTTATAGGATATAAAAAAAAGAGAAAAATAAATTTAACGTATTATTGTTATATAGATTATTAGTTAAGTATGATTTTAAAGGAAGACTGCCTAAAAGTGTCTTTTGGGCACTTCTTGTCAAAGAAAACTTCCACCACCACCACTGTCTTTGAAGTTTTTCTTTGCCCATAAATCCGATTGCCGACTGGTGACAGTTGTTGGCAGGTCAATTCAAATGTGGTCTGGGTAATAGCACCCTTGACATTTGTAACACATGATGTATCATTCGCGTGCCGTCAAGTTTTTTTTAATACCACCAAGGTGGCAAACAAGCGTAGTTTACATAACAAGTTTACCTATGGATGCTTGCAACAGATGCTCAACACTCCCACATTCCTAATGCAATTACTGCTCTGTACTTACGTGGTAACTTTGACACAGGTTAATAAATCTAATGAATATAACTGTGCCCAATTCCTTTTTTGTCATTAAGGAGACATACTTACAGCCCAAACTTACCTTATGAAAGAATGTTTCAGAAGGTTTTCAGTGTACGGGCGCTGATGGTAGTCCTTCACAAGAACAGTCTCGATGAAACCATGAAATTTTTTCGTCCACTTCTTTGCCTTTAAACGAGGAGGTGGATTTCTGCAAAAGATTATTGTCACATATATGTAAATGGATCTTATTTATGCAAAATAAACATTGGCTAGTAACTTAATATTAGATTTATTATCCTTAATTAAAAATCATGTTACATATTGTCAGTCTTTAAATATAATTTTATATACAAAACAAAATGTGTTATACTTTAATATGGTATTCATGTTTTTGTGGATCTAACCACCTATTGATATGTAAGGGTTGTAAAGAATCAAATACATTTCGGCACAAAAATTAAAATGTCCGACATATAACTGGCTAAGTTGTAACTTGTGTGGGGATGATATATGTGTACATATAAAAATTGACCTTTTACAATGATATTTATGGCAAAATGCACTAAAGACTGAAATGAAGGAATATATACATGATGCAATTATTTTACGATTGGTATTTATATTACCTTGGAATAAGAAATAGAGCTCTCATCGGGTGAAGATCACAAAGGGGTGGTTGACTCTCAGCCATCTCAAGTGCAGTGATGCCAAGGGACCATAGGTCCGAGCGATTGTCGTAAGTTGCATCAGGATTCTCGTCACACGCAATAACTTCTGGTGCCATCCAATAAGGGGTACCTATGAAGGTGTTTCTTCTTCCTATGGTCCTATCCAGTTGAGCCGATACACCAAAATCCACTGAAAACAATAAGTATTACAAAACTGTAAAAGGAGCGGCAGGGTCGTTGTGGTTACATTGATGCATGTATGCATTATCAGCTCTGTGGTCGTGTGCACATTGAACGCCAGGCAGAATCGAATAATGTTCCACATGTATGTCTATTTTTGCATCAAAATGTCAGAAATAAATGTAAAATTTGTTTACAGGGTGTAAACAACAGTAATCTTACTTAATTTTCTGTCACATATAAGAATGTATAATTATAATACCTTTTATGTAAGACTGCATCTTATATATTATACAAAGATCAGTGACTTACCAAAGTAGTAGTAAAAACAGACATAATCTCTTTATCATCTAAGAATAAGAATATTTTATTACCTGACTTACTTTGAGAACAAAGGACAAACAGAATCTACAAAATAAACAATTTCATTTATCAGGCATTCAAATATTTACTTCCAAAATAGAGAAGGTAGATACACTAAAGTACTTTGAAATCTCCTAAACTGCACAGAAATCTCTCTCTCTCTAAATAAAGTAATCGAAAATTACAATATGTATGATTATATTTCAGATATGAAACAACGGCGACACATCCCTTATAACAACCTGATTTGTTACAGTTATGACCATTAACAGCTATTCCATGTATGTGTATTATATTACTGTTTTTTTATATGAGAGGGAGGCAAACGAGCATGTGAGTAACCAGATGGTAAGTGGTCACCACTGCCCATAGACATCAGCAACACCAAAGGGTCACTGATCTGTTGCCACTATTTGTTCGGGAACACTGCTGAGGGTAATTTATTCCACAATTTCGCTGTATGTGGTAGAAAATGCCCCATAAAGTATATATGTCATTATAATTGTATAAAACTTCAAAGTTTACATTAATTATAATGACGACAATGATTCTTTCAACAATTCTCATACATACCTACTGGTCCACACACATTCAAATAAAAAAAAAATCCAATTGTTGCTAAAATAACATATATGTATTATTTTAAAATTGACAAAATATGATAATTACCAAGTTTAACTTCAGCATTATCTGTGAGTAACACATTTTGTCCTTTTATATCTCTGTGGATAACTTTGTTGGAGTGTAAATAACTGAGACCTCGAAGTATTTCTCTGCATATATATGAGATCCACTCTTCTTTCAGTGATTGACCCTTTGTTGATTTTACCAAATCAGTAACTGATCCTAAAATAACAACATTTCAATTATTTTTGTTTCAATGTAGCATAAATTAAAACAAGAGATTGGTTGATGAAACGCTAGTCAATAGATTATAAGCTTGCTATCCCCAAACAAATGCAACACCTCTTCAGTAGTTTCCTGGTGAACTTACTTGTAGGAGCTCATACAAGCACATCAAGATATTTAATATGGTGTTCTTTTGAAATATAGTAGTAGTTTCTCAGTAAAGCTTCTCTTAATTTATATCATCTATTTTATACCAGAGCCTCATGTTAATTGAATTCGTACATTCATCACAAATTTGACTTCAATTTTAAATCTGGCAGAAATTCACACCCCGAAACTCCTGTACTGCATAATAATACTTATTACTTTAAATTTTGTCCTTGTTCATGTTGCTTGCTGCAGTTAATTTCATTGATTTTAATTAAATTAAGATAAAAATGATTTCAGTTTAAAATGATGAATATACTATTCATGTACGCAGGTAAAAGAATATTTCTTCAGCTCTAATTTTAAGTTAACATTATGAACATACCAGCTCCACAGTACTCCATAACCAACCATAGTTGATCATCTTTCCCCGGTGGACTCTTCTTGATGAAAGCACCATAATAAGTGGCAATATTACGGTGATTTGAATACTTCTTTAGTACGTTTATTTCAAGCTTTATCTCTTCCTCCTCGTCTTGTGTGACATCCATAACTTTAATGGCAGCAAGTTGGCCTGTTTTTGTATGCCGCCCCTATAATTTTTATAAATACTCATATATTTTTTTTTAACAAATTACACAGCACCATGCAGTGCTATACTAAGCAATGTGTGTACTATATATAGCTAATAAACATATGAAATACTTTTTTAAGACATGTAGAATTATTTACATGTATGTGTACATGAGAGCTGAGATTCTCAAGGATAAAATTAGTTATGTTTTGGACAATTATTTTTTGGGTAATTTGGAATTAGCAGTTTAATATTCATAGCATGTGTATGTACACATGCTATGAATCTTTAAACTGCCAATTCTCCTTGAAAAACATTGTATAGAATACAAGTTCTTTGAATGCAATCATAAATAAAACGGCATATGTAAATAATATGTGTAACTGATAGTGGAACAAAGTACATAATTGTCTGTAATTAATATTGGACAAAGATAGTAGACTTTTGGTTAGATAATGCTAGCACTCTCTTGAATATATGCGATAATGATATGATTCATAATGTTTTTGAATGTGTGAGAAAAATCTGAGTCATTGTGCAAAAGTGAATAATATATAAATTAGTTTCGCTTTCCACAAAACATTAATTTATATGCAAATTAACATGAATAGTTTATAATGCACTGACAATTTCATATTGTAGTTAGTTTACTGTTGTATTATGCAACTAATAAATATTGTAGTGAAAATAAAGGTAAATTTTACTATTCTGGATCAAAGTTTACAAAATATGTGGCCACACTTTGAAGTCCATTCATGGGTCACAAAAGCTCCAGACTTAAATGATAGATACTAAACATGAAATTTGGTAAAAATATATAACATGCTTAACAGGTTAATGTTACCTACATTATTATTTTAAAGTGATTTAATAGCACTCCTACTTATATTGAAAAATTGTGACACACATAAAATATTAAACAAATTCTTACATCGAAAATCAACCTGTGAGACCTGACTTGCACATGACAGTTTTTTTTTACTCATGTATTATAAATATATAAACAATTGTGGTGCGATGGTAACCAAAGACAAAAGACAAAGGCTTATAAACTTATAAACTATCATTAAAAATAGAACAAGTAAAATGAACTTTAGTTGCTATAAGTCATATGGAACAATAAAAGCAGTACCTAAATACATTGTCATTCCAAACAATTATCTAGAATACAGATATGACAAAACATTACTTACAGGATTGTTTATACTTGATAAACAATAAATATATATATATATATATATATATATATATATATATATATATATATATATATGAGTTGATTACATCTAGTTATCACTAGAGATACATCATAGGAGAAAGATAAAATAATATTAATTTGATTTAAATGATATTTGAAAGATTAAATAATATTAAAGCCAATTTTTGGCAATTTGATGTAGTTTTTAGATATGCAGCATGTTTTGCCAGGTACTCACCAGCCATATAGCAAGCATGCTGCAATTTCATAAATGGAGATATGTATAAAATAGTTTATTAAGTCAAATATATTAAATCAAAATGGGAAAAGTTTCGTAAATTTTGTGTTTTAAATACCTAATCATATATATATCTGAATATTCCAAATAATAAATACAAATTGTTTTTGTAATACATGACATAATAAAACATTTTGTTAATTATAAAATTTAGTTATTATTTGACATTTTCTTTCTACAAATTGTGTCAAAATTATCCCGACCGACAGGGATACTACATGACTCGCTTTTAAAACTACTCTTTTGTATCTTATGAGAATCAATACTACCTTTTTGTTTTATTCATATATATATAGCTGAATATTGTAAATAGTAAATGCAAACTGTTTTTGTAATAGATGACATAATTAAATATGTTGTTAATTATAAAATTTCGTTATTATTTGTCATTTTCTTTCTAGAAATTTTGACAAAATTATCATTTATATTAAAAACTAATTGCCTATGTTTAAAGCGATACTACTACGATTGAATTTATGGCCTACCCTAAATAAAAACAGAATACTTAAAAGATCACACACATACCTGTCTGTCAGTCTGTCACAGGTACTTATCTCAGAAAGTATTAGATATACAAACAATTTGACATAGTACATAATGTGATGACTATCACATATAGTAATACTAACATCTCAAAATTAATTTGTGGCAATTAAAAGGGTAAAATTAAGAATTTTATATATTATTCTTAATAATGGTTATTATTTTAATGTTATCTAAGTTCTTCTTTTCTGTCTTCTCAAAACCAGTTACTCAACATAACTAAGTGTTTGGTACATGACATAAACATGTTATCTGGCTAGATTAGAAAATAGTGTTGGATATGTCAGATGCCATATTCAAACCAGTATACATGCTGCGCATTTAATATTTTTGACATTTATATTTGCATCAACTTCTCATTTCTCGGTAATATGAATTTTTTTTTTCTACTCTCTGTATAACCTGCAAGGGATTTATTCCTTATCCTTATCCAATATTGTAATTCGACATACCTCTTCTGAAATTGCTTTCTAATAAGTATTGTAATAATATTTAAAGTCAAAAAATGCACACCTTACTACCCACACTGAACATACTTTCCTTCTCACATTTGTGATACAATACAGACAAGATTATATACATTAATTGACACAAATTGTACGAAGCATTTAGTGTTAATGCATTCATTGAAGCTAGTTAATTTTAACTAATTCAATAGTAGGTAATAGGTATGTTATGTATAGTTTTATATGATTGTTAATGCAAGATGTATATCCTACTGGAAGGTGTTGAGCCATATTAATAATAAATATTGTAACTCCATGTGCAAAATTTGTGGTAATGTGTCAAGATAATGCAAGTCGAATCTCACAGCTCATTATTATGAGTATCAATAACTTACTTTGTACACTTGTCCATATGTGCCATTTCCAACTACTTCTATAAGTTCAAATATACCAGCAGGATCCTGAAAAGTTATTAGAAACCTTATATAGATAAAGGATAATATACTACTCAATAAAATGAACCTTCACTTATGATTCACGCCCTGTGAGATCATTGCCCTTTCAACCATTATACTAGGTGATAAGGGTAGCGATAGAAACTGAATATATAGAATTAGTTAATTATAAAAATATTAAGTCTAGAAAGTTTACCTTTAGTGCGCTGAGGTCAATGTCGTCTAATGAACAATTTACAGACGGTGCTAGTTGATGCGCCATTTTGAGTATATTGTCACACACGAAGACAAAGCAAAAGAACCTCACATTTATGTAAAAAATGTATAAAACTCTTACACTATTACATTGGCAAAGTATTTAATAAATTGTCAATGTGGTATGATTGATTTATTAAAATACATTGTTTACACATAAAATAAGTAAATTACAAATACACAAATAGTAATGTCGCACACACACCCCGACCGACAGGGATGCCAGATAAGTCGCTTCTAAACTACTCTTTGTAGTAGAAAACTACCATCTTATGAGAATCAATACTACCATATTAATAAAGCTATGTGCATACAGTGGCTCTTTTCAGTCAATCAAAGGGACTGCTCAATGGCTTATACAAATTATATTATATTATAATGACGTCACGTTGTCGGCGTAAACAATCATCTTTACATCTTTAGGGAGAGACAGCCGCAGTAAATTATTCAGACTAACTTTCACAGTGAGGGACCTAGCGCCGAAGAGCAGAACCACGCAGGTGACCCCATGGTGAACTCTTTCCACATCACTCGATGACTGATGAATAGGACTAGTCGGTGTTCAGGGAAGTAGTCAGCCAGCATCTGATAGACATAGATTGGGAAACCTCCTCTTTACCGTGAATATCTATACATAATTTGGTCTCCATCAGCGCCGACCATCATCCAGCCTATTGATTTGGAGCCGTAGTGGCTCTTTATATCTGTAGGTGTTTAAACCCATCCCAACGCAAACCTATTATCACACAGTCGTTGATAAGATGGTGATGGGGTCGTCCCTTCAGTCATAAATGCCGATGACATCTAATGGCAGCTGGATAGTAGATGTTGCTCACTTCTTTAGAGCAGTAAAACACGTGTGAATGGTCCTATATGGTATTAATTTTCGAGCACATATGTACTATTAATAAGCACCTTTAATTGCTCCGTTTATGTTCTGCCTCGTATCCACGGCCCACGAGACGACCGTGCCGCTCGCGATGCCAAAGGTGAGTTAGTGTTGGTTTCGACCATGATAAAAACAGCTTTCCTTCTAAGCGCTATCAGCAGTCTCGTCAGTTGCTGCAGGAGACAATTCATATTCTCACTTTACCGGTAGTACGAATTTCGTTCATAGCATTAAGCAGTCGTACCCACCACCCACTGCCTAATGTGAATACCAGCCATACCAAGATAGGCTATTCAGACTGATATGGTTTTGGGTACAGAATTTCTTTTAGTTATGAGGGCATCCCCGGGAGCCTAAATGGACTCTAGTATAGCAGTTATTATCTCCCTTGGAGGGGGCACTATTGAACTCACTCGGGTTTCTAAAGGGAATATAATTTCCTAGGGTTTCTTACTGCATACAAGTCAGGGATCAGGGCGGGCTAAGCCTTTCTGAAGTTCTAGTTATACAGACCTGCTAGCAGAGAATTCATGTCTCATTAGACGTTATTGAGGGCAGATATCTGCGCTACTACGGTGTTCCTTTCGGGAGAGTCGAGGGGATGGTTTTTTTGAGGCGTACCCTAACTTCCTACGTAAATCAGCGAGGGAAAGATACTGTGTTCAGGTTCTTCTGGACTTCAAAGAAGCGACGTCTGCTTAGTGTTACGCGACACACGAGTAAACACGACATCACTCCCGCTCAACAGACTCGCGCTCGATAAACTCATCATCGGTTAGGTTCATAGTGTGTACATAGGAAGTTAGAGACCAGTACAATTAGTACCAACGTGGACTTATGTAAAAATATTTAAGCCGGAGTTAGAATATTTTTGCATGTGGTCATGGTTCATGAAACAACACTTAATTGACGAGCTCGGTGACACATTCGGCTTTGACACCAACGCTCGTGGGTTCGATACCCACAAAGGACAAACATTTGTAGAACATGTCTGTTTGTCTTAGTCTGGATGTTTTTAAGAGAGGTAGGGAGCATCAAAGCTGCCCCTCTGATAGAGGGTATTCTTGCAAATTCCTGCAACATGTTACTGCTACCACAGCATCATATGCTACAAGGGCCGTAAGATACACTGAGAAGTAGTGGTACCTATAGCAAAAAGCTCCATCGTGTCTATGGCATTTCGAAAGAGCAAGGTGCAGTCAACAACTAGCAGACATAATCTGTCTGCACAGCACCATTCTCTGGTGGGCACTCAGGCAATGCAATAGAGAGTATAAAACAACGTAGCTGCCGCGTTTGAAAATCTTCAGTTGAACAGTACGAAAAAGATCACGTCACGTTATCATTTGTGGCACAATATTGTATTTTTTTCAGGGTTTCGCCAATTTTTGCCGATTTAGTTGTCTCGTGCCCTCCAAATTTCAATAATGCCTAAGGAAACAAAATGATGGGATACGTGTGGTCGGGGGCGGTAGGGTTGCAACATTTTGCGTAGTATCATTGTGCATGAAGTTGTACCGCAATCTACTCCAGAATTGCAGTCACTTGAGCACATTTTCCTTAAAACATCTCTTCATTACACTAAGGTACTCTTGGGTGTATGTTATACATATAGTCCCTTCCTTTGCATCAATTGCTTTGGTTCTCTTGAGACAGTTTTAATAGATTTGTATCCCCATATTTGATCACATAATTATAATAGGCGATTTCATCATATGCCTGTTGAAAAACGACGAGTTCGGTGGCGCCGCGGTTAATAACGCGACACCAACGCTCGTGGTTTCGATTTTCACACAATGCAAACATTTATGTGCATGAGCACGTTGTTTGTCTTATTCTGAGTGTTTTAAAGAGAAGTAAGGCGCATAAAAGCAACCCGTCTGGGTCCACGTAATAGAAAAACGCGGCCAAATAACAATTCCTTGAAAGTTTAATGTGTTACTGCGTGTGAGTGAGGTCACCAGTACCTAAGCTCCTAAGGAGTAGCTGTGTTAGAAGCAGAGGTGGCATCGTGTGAGTGATACTTAATGTATTACCGACATTCATAGGCTACGGCAACCACTTTACATTAGGTGGAACATATGCTTGCATGCCTCTCGACGTTGTATAAAAAAATATGATCAGAGAGCAAGACTCCTTCTTCACTTCATTAGTTCACTTAACCTTTATCATGTTCCACCCATTACAAAGATAATTACGCTCCATCTCTCCCAGATTTAATCAAAACCTCTTCACTGGATCCGCTTCATAAAAGTGGTCAATTGAAAGCTGCGGCTTTCTCCGCCCGTTTTTTTACATGGCATACAAGTTTACTACTAATAATAGTAATATTGAAATTTTCTATCAATTATTATATGGGTGACTGGAAGAAATCCCCGATGGGATTAGTCTGCCATTGTACAAAAAAAAAATATATCTTCTTTTTGTATTTTTCTTATAGTACTATAAAGATTTCACAAACAAACCATATTTTATGAACATCATAAGAGAATATAGATGCTAGTAGTAATGGTAAATTTATTTAGTTTGAACTTTAAAGGTAATTTTTTTTCGAATTACCAAAATTTAATCTGTGTATCAAAATGGATTGAGCTGAGTTCAATGAAGGTATCCACAATGTTATTAGAATTACTCAATGTTATTATAATTAATCATATGGCCGACTGTCTATCTTAATTGAAGAGCGTCATGAATTGTGCTTCTGTATTATGGAAAAATGGCAAACTGTGATTTCAAGAAAAAAATACGCCTGATGTGACAGGCCAGGACAGGACAACAAAATCTTGATGTTTTTTTTCTTAATACATAGCTCTGTCAAAAATGATAATTAGTACGGATGTACTTAATACACTATGCTCCACTTTAGACTACGCACGAAGGCAAAACGAGCTGAGAGAGATATATTAAATGCCACTTGTCCCTTACTAAAAGTTGCCATACGAATGAAACTTAGTTATTGATTGAAATTACTTGGTTGTACTGCAGGAGACTTAGTTAAATATTCCAGTAATAAAAAATATATTACTGAAGAAGAATTTCAATTACATAAACATAAATATTTAGTTATATGTATATATATATTAGTTGTTTGTGTATATGTATGTATGTTAAGTATCTGTATACATAACATTTATCAGGCACTGATAGTTATTCCGTACCTAACAATATGTCCCACTGTTGGAGGTTCGCTGCTAGTATACTAATCCTATTAATATAACATCCATGCTTTTTTGTAACATTTTCTTCTTTCCATTAGTTTTTGGAAATAAATCTGTGCTGCTTTAGTGTCCATTTATTTAATTTCAATTTAGTTTTATTACTTTTATGGTTATACTTTTGAATTTGTAATAATTTAGGTAATCTATGTTTGCTATAAATATTAACTATTTTCATGTATAGAGTATGTAATCAACGCTACGAAAAGTCAAAACGCTCCGTAAAAAGAGGGGTACTAGAAAATTACTGTAAGGGTCTATGATTACCACAAACAGAAATTCAAATTACTGTATGGTTTTAACGATTTTTACTATATAATAGGGGTTAAAGTGTGAAATTTCCGCTTTATAGTAATAGATACTTTGAATTGACATTAAACCTTCATGGTGTGAGATTTTCGAGTGAGACTTTTTTCACATGATACTTATGAGGTTTATCTTAAGGTGTAAAATTTAATTAATTAAATGGGGCAACACGGGAGGTGTGCTGCGCTTTCTCCGAAGTTACTCGCGGCGTTATGCCCTTTAACACTTCCACTCCTGGAGCATATCACCTAAGCTGAGAGTCCTGCAGGCTTTTTGACTTTCCACTCCGACCGACGAAGACACGCCGGAGACGAAGGCCCTGTTCGACTCTCTGGAGCACTCGGGTACCCGTGGTGTCGTTACGCATCAACAGCTCGCCACAAGCTGCCCTGCGGGGAAAATTATTATTATAAATTGATTAATATTTTAGATGTCAAAAAAATGTGCAACATTTGATTTTAAAACTTCAATTTTTTTTATTCAGCTTAGACGAGAAAGATGGATACTTCGAGTATTCGTATAAATTTTTGAAACGGTTCGTAATATTAATGTTGTTTTTGGAGAGGAGACTGCTAATGAACGCACGGTGCGTTTTTGGTTTAAACGTTTTCATAATGGAAACTTCGACTTGAAGAACGAACTACGTGGAAGACCGCCCACACAGGTGAATAACGCTGAATTGAAGGAGATGGTGGAAGCCGATCCGAGTCAAACTACCCAGGAATCATCGGCAGGTTGCAACGTTACCTGACCTTACAATATTGACTCATTTGCATCAAATAAATAAGATAAAAAAATATGAAAAATCGGTGCCTCATGATTTGACTGATCTGCAGAAAGAAACACGTGTTGAAACTTGTGTTCCCTTTTTGAATCGGTACAGAAATTTAAGGAATATTGGATCGAATTGTGACATGTGACGAAATGTGGATTCTTTACGATAACCATAAGCGAAAAATGCAATGGCAGACCCCAGGTCAAACGCCGCAACACTGTGCTAAAGCAAAGCTTACCAATAAAAAGGTAATGGTAACTGTTTGGTAGTGTCTTCACGGCATTATTCACTATAGCTTTCTCAGATCTGTTCAAGCAATAACAGCAGATGTTTACTGTGCCGAACTTGTAACTCAATAGGAGCTGCAGTTAGAAACCATACCTCATCCTCCGTACTCGCCAGACCTTGCTCCAACTGACTACCACTTTTTTCGTGATTTGGTCAATTTTCTACGTGATAAAAACTTTTCTTCTCGGGAGGCAGTATAAAATGCTCTCACACAGTTTGTCGAATCTAGATCCCCAGAGTTCTATCGAAAAGGCATAAATAAAATTCCGATTAGATGGTAGCAATGTATATACATATAAATAACGAGTTTTAATTTTTAAGTACAAATCGGGAATTTCATCCTTTAACCTCTAATACTATCTATACTATGAATCAAACCGGGATGTATACAGAAATAGTAAAAGTATTCGACAATGCTAACTGAACAAGCCGAAAAGAATCCAATTCTTTTTTGTAGAACATCGTGGCTGTATTTGAACTATATCGATAGGGATGTCGCCACAACAAGGACTATCAACTATCACTCCCATATCTACACTAATTTTATAAATAGGAAGGATTTGATATTTTATATATTTGTATAAATAAATTCAATAAATACTTAAACAATTTTAAAAATTCATTCACAAATAGAAATCTACATAATCAGCGGGTAGCATAGGCTTATTAATAATAATTTCAGAAAATTAACGATGTCTACGAAAATTACAATAATATAACCCAATGTTTTTTTTATATTGGCTCAGCATAGTGGCTCCGCTTCGCCTGTTGGTAAGCGAAAAGAGGAGCCCAAATAGTAGCGGCAACTGACAAAGGACTACAGTTTCCTGTCAGTTGACGCTACCATGCTGGCACGCAAGGTGCTTCTTCACGCTTCGTTTGAAGGATCCCATGTTGTAGGAAAGAGGAAACACATGTGCAGGCAAGGCGTTCCACTTTTTAATAGTTCGACAGAGTTAGAGTCGGAGTTGCCGAACTTTTTAGTATGAGAAAAAATGTTCTCAACAGTGGAATGATGACATCGCAAGCCTGCACGTGTGGATCTATGACGGAAGGGAGAGGGTGGGATAAGGGAAAACAGTTCTTCAGAGCACTCACCATGGTACAGGCGGTAAAATATACTTAGTGAGCCTATGTCCCTACGAAGTTCCAGAGGTTCTAGGTTTTTTGTGACCTCTTCGTCGTCGATTATGCGGATAGCCCGTCGCTGCAACCTATCGAGAGCCTCAAGGAGATACTGTGCGGAGCCGTCCCAGAGATGCGAGTAATATTCCACGCAGGCCCGAACTTGAGTATTATAAAGAAGACAAAGTTACTCCGGCGTAATGAACTAGCGCACCCTGCTCAGGACTCCGAGTTTTTTTGAAGCTGTTAAGATGAGGCTCTCGATGTAATTTCGTTAGTTTAGGTCGCAAAGAATATCCATGCCTAGCATATTCAGGCTATCTCGCATATTGAGGGTAGCGCCCTGAAACTGGGAGTGGGGTGAAATGGGGGCATTTTTGTTGTGAGTTTTTTTGGCATTAAACTCAACCAGGTTATTGGAATCCCATGTACTAATGAGGTCCAAAACCCGATTAAGCTCAACGACAAGACTCTCATGCCCCTCACCGATTTCTGCCCGACTAGCACTAGGCCGCCCGAAATATCGCCCATGGACCGTACTGTCATTTGCATAGCATTGATATGAAGAAGAAAGAGGGTGGGCGACAGGACGTAGCCCTGAGGGACATCGGCATTCACTGACATGAACCGCGAAGCACATCCATCTGCAAGGACGCGTATTCTACGCTCATGCAGAAAGTCAGCAATCCAAAAAAAAATTACAAAGCTGGAAGGGCAGACCGTATGCAGTAAGTTTGGAGAGAAGTGCCTTATGCTAAACGCGATCAAATGCCTTGGCGATATCTAGGCTGACTGCCATAGATTCACCATGTTTATCAATTGCCTCCTCTCAGAGGTGCGTCACATACGCTAGAACGCTCGTCGATCATTTCGGTCTAAAGCCACATTGACGATCATTAATTAAGGAGTTTATTTAAGAGAGGTAGGGCGCATCAAAACAGACCGTCTGGGGAAGTACCTCCTCCTCACAGAAAACCGCACCGGTAGGCCGTATGCTTGTATGCCTCCCGACGTAAAAAAAAGAGTGATCTAGGTAACGGATCAATTGGTCAATCTCCTCCTCCACCTTCTCTATATAAAGGACGGCACTACCATGGATTAGTAATTCGTAGCATGTTATTCAACCGACTAACATCTACAGCGCCTGAGGATGCCTCGTGGAGATGTGGAACACGTGTTGCAGGCGACCGGAGCAGCCATGGCAAAGGCGGCATGCTTCTACTAACGGTTGGGGGTGGGTACCGGCCGGCAGTAGTTCGCACGAACTAATCGAGAGCGGAAGTACACAAAGTAGTTTAGATCAAATTGCCTGTAAATTTGACTTTCGCAAAGTAACGCTTGAATCTATTAACTATTATAGTTCAGTAACAAAAACTGTTTTTGTTTTAATTCGTTAATTAAAACAGGGGCAGAATCAAAAAATGATGTCATTAACATCTTGATATTAATTTTAAATAAATCTATAACTTCACGCCAAATCCCTTGCAGGGTAGGCAGAGAGAGCCGAGCGCCATGTAACTCGATCCTCAAATACCTCACTCGCTTCGCTTCGCTCGACGGTTTCTAGCGCTTCTGACATCACCTTCTGATAGAACACGACCAATTTGATCATGAAATAAATAAATAGTTCCCATAAATAAGAATTATTACATACATGTAAATTTCTCTTTAAACTATTTAGAAGTTATGACGAGTATAAATTACTTAAAGTAAAAAAAAACCGCAGTGCGAGCGTACAACCCTACTCTTAGTCTATAAGAGATCGCAGGGACCCGGCGGATCCAAGTGGCATAGGACCGATTGCTGTAGAAGTCTAAGAGGGAGGCCTATATTCGGCAGTGAACGTCCTTAGGCTGAAATGATGAATGATGATGTAATATTAATTGTACATTCTATAATTTAAAACTTTAAGTGCTAAACAGGCTAAACAATACAACGATACCTGTCACATTCTATTTGTCCACTTAAAGTTCTAATAACTTTCTATCTGCAACAAACCAAAACGTTGTGTATTTTATTTTATTCATGAAAAACCTTGCTGAAACTTTAGCTGACCGGTGGCACCGACATTATAGCGTTGTGACCGGTTGGTTACGAACTCGTATCTGCATTTCCACCATAAGAGCTACCATGTGTATCCGTGGTACTCGCCACAAATGGAACACCACATCCAAACTCCTCGGATTTGAAGATGGATCCGGGATTCAATAATTCTTTTTAGGTACTCTTTAAATTGTAAATTTTCTTGATATTTTACTTCTACTTGGACTCAATATTATCATTTATTGCTCTTACAAAACATAGAAAATAAAGTTGTTGGACAAACGTTGTGTATTATCTTAGCACCTTAATATCAAATACAAATCAATAAGCCGATAAGTGGTGCCAGGTTAATGCGTAAACTAGCCAATAACAGATGCGCGTTCTACTTTACCCAAGACGCGTAGCGGTGAGTTTAGTTCCTTTACGCTATTTATCTACCCGTGCGAAGTCGGGGCAGGCCAATTGATGGCATTCAATTTTATGCGGACAGCAGCACTGGGTACAATTATTATACAAGCCGTGCTAACATTCCTCGTTCCCTTGTGAAGGAAAGCCGCGATAAACTTGTGTCTGAAATTAAGGGTACTTTGACAAAGTCTTTGACTGGGTGCGACTTAATTTAATCCAATTCAACCCCATAAAGACAAAAGTCTGCGCGTTCACTGCTAAGACAACCCGATTTGCTGTGGTTCCTCAATTTCAGAACACACCACTTACCATCGTCAAAAGACTGGGATTTTCAGTGTCGAGATCTCAAGTGATGTTTAATACCGAAGTCACTAGGAGGAGAAGGTCAAACGTCCAAGAAACTTGATGTACTCAATAGAGTAAATCAGTACTTCAGTTAAAGATTTAAGAGTATATATGTTACTGTAAAAGCCCGAACTATGGTAAATCTTAGGTTTTACCAATAAATATTAAGATTTATCGACATGAGTTGGTAAATGTAAGTATTAATAAAAAGGGGTATTAAATTAAGTATTAAATTATTAATAAGTATTAATAACAATTTTTCAGACTTGGACAAGGGCTAGCCTTGCCGATTCGATAATCTTTCTCCGTAATGCATATTCTTGAGACTGAGTTGCGTTTTCTGTCCCTGAATCGGTATATCTCCGAATAGTTACATTATATCGTTTATTTACTTACCTTCAACTTTTCGGTTTCAATCGTTTCGTTTTATTGTGGTTTAGCCTTCACACATTCACTATTAATGTCCTCTTCTGACTCATTTTCCACAACATTGTCTTCCTTGTCGTGTTCAATTGCATTGTCGACGTTAATATATTGGTCTGTATTTTTTGCGAATGTAACAAGTTTTCTAAATCTTCTTTAATAATCCAATCATATCTTTAGGAATTGTTGACGTTGCAATGCCCTACTTCATGGGACTACCAAACATTGCATTTTACGGGGAACATTTAATTCCCTAGTGATATGCTCTAATTTTCATGGCCCGGATGTATTTCGAGCCCTCTGACCATTTTGATTACTGATTGGTTTCCATCCACGTGCAAAGCATATTATCTATGTCTTGATTAGCACGCTCCACAATCCTTCACTCTAGTTGTGTCTTGGCTTTCCATGTACGATTTTAACATCCGGCCGGATAGACCATAAACTGTCAATTACCTGGTTACAAAATTCCCGACCATTATCGGAATGAAGGATGTTAGGTGCTTCAAAAGTGGAGAAAATATCCAGGAGATGATATGCAACTTCTGCTGCAAGTTTAGTTTGAAGTGCACGAAGTATCACAAATTTAGTAAGATGGTATGGGTAAACGTATATGAATATTAAATTTCCATCAGGGTTAGTTTGTAGGTCTATGAGATATACTTGACAGCGTAAGTTCATTTCACTATGAAATATATATAGGCTTGAAGACAATGCCCTTTTGCAAGTCTTCTGTTTCTTTTGATAAGGTTGGCATAGCTTTAAATATGTCATGATAGCCTCAACTGTAATATTTTTATACTTGCGGTTACATTCCTTAAGCATTCTCGTCCTTCCACCGTGCCCAACAGCAACTGCACTTCTTCGAGAATGTTGAACATGTTGAATTCTTCATAATAAACGTTAATACTTGATTTCTCCATTCTCTTCTTTCATCTTTTATCAACAATAAGATTTCTTCGCCGCCTATAGTTAAAATATCATAGCGCTTTATACGCCTGTAATAAACAGCTTCCTTCTTTGTCACATTCTTTGCAGTTTTTACGTCCTCTAAACATTTTGAGTATTTATCTTATAGAGGTAAAAAAGTTATTATCTTTCTTGCTTACTACGAGCTCGTAAATTAGTTATAAATTCTAGTTCTGTCCTTGACTGACAGTATGTTCAAAAGATACGTCAAACATACTCTGTGCCAGAAGGATTATTACAGAATCGATGAATATCTAACTGACAGAGATGTTTGGAAATGATTCAGCACACGTATTAATATATCTTTAATTGTACCACTTGATATCACTATATGTACACTCACATATATTTATTGTAATATATATTGACGATGAAAAAAAAGACCCACATTGGCAAGTTCCTTTTGGCATTTCTTCTTCGCTAATGGTCATTTTCGATATGCTGGTAGATCAAAAAAGGTAGATTAAAACTAAAAAACTATGAAAAATTATTAAGATACAATATGAACTAATTTAAAGAATGTCTAAGATGTACATGTATTGTAAGGGCCTAATGGCAAATAAATGATTTTTATCTTTTTTTTTATCCTTATCGAAGGCAATTTTTTTTTGTGCTCAATGGCTAACTAAAAAAAATTGACAAGCTCGGTGGCTCAATCGTGAATGACGCGACTTTGACACCAAAGCTCGTGGGTTCAGTTCTCATACAAGGCAAACATTTGTGTGCATGAACATGTCTGGTTGTCTGGTTTGAATATTTTAAGAGAGATAGGGCGCATCAAAGCGGCCCGTCTGGGGAAGTACCTCCACCTCACAGAAAACCGCATCCAACAACTCCCTAGAGGGTTGTGTTCCTGCGTGTGAATGAGGTTACCAGTAAGCTCCTAAGAAGTTGCTGTGTAAGCAGCAGAGGAGGCATCGCGCGAGTGTTACTTAATATATCGCAAGCGTTAATAGGCTACGGTATCCGCTTTTCATCAGGTGGATCGTATGCTTGTATATCTCCCGAAGCAGTACAAAAAAAATCGAAACACTGAGTTATATTTTAATGTAAGGTACGACACAAACCGTTATACTCGTATATTATTAATACTAGCTGACCCGGCAAACGTTGTTTTGCCATTTAAATTATTCCTTATTTGATTATTTTAGTATTATAAAAATAGGGGTTGATGGTAGAAGGGTGAAAATTTTGGGTTGTATGTATTTTTTAATGCCACATCATAAAAAATATTTTTTTTTTTGCCAGAAATAAAAGAAATAGATTTGGGGTGGACCGCCCTTATCACTTAGGGGTTTAAAAAAGAAATAGTAGCCGATGCTCAGACCTACTGAATATGCATATAAAATTACTTCCAAATCGGTCAAGCCGTTTCGGAGGAGTATGGTAACTAACACTGTGACACGAGAATTTTATATATAAGATGTATTATACAGGATACGTCGTAATATTAATTGTCCTTATCTATATAAAGTTTAGATTTACAAGGAATAAAACCTTACAAGATCAATATGAATTGCTATTTGCTACCTTGTCTCAAAGTTGAGTGGGCACCAAAAAAACAACCAGTATTTTACTGCGTTGTTACCATAGACAACAAATGTTGTAGACAGACAACATACTACCAATTTTATTCTTTAAAAATCTTATTATTTAAATCTGTTAAAAGTGACAGTGTCTTAGCTTTTCAATCTATGAAAAGAGCTGTTAATGTAAAATAAGCGTGTTAGGTAAGGACTTCGTCATTTGGCGCTCGGTTCTCTCTGTCTACCCCGCAACGGATCTGGCATAAATATGTAGAATAGTTAAGAGAGGTAGGGCGCATCAAAGTCGACTGTCTGAGGAAGTACCTCCACCTCACAGAAAAACCGCAGCCAAATAACAACTTCCTAGAGGGTCCTTTTGGGTTGCGGAGGTCTGACAACAGTCGCTCCATGTAAAAATAAGTATCTTCGCCCAATTCTTAGACTTAGAAAGTAGCGGACAAACTACTTACATATTTGCTGGTTATATTTTTTTTTATGCAACGTCGGGAGGCTTGCAATACATTATGTATCACTCGCGCGATGCTGCCTCTGCTGCGAACACAGCAACGCTTTAGGAGTTTTCTGGAGACGTCACAACGACCACAACGTGGAACACAACGACCCTTTTTTTTTTATTCTTGCACCCCTGCCATGGGCAAGACTATCATCATCATAATATTCTTCCAGCCGAAACACATTCATACATCATATTCTCGTTCATTACGTAATTCTAACTTTCATCCATCATCTTTCGTTTTTGCCCATTTTAGAATGCCAGTGAAATAACTGCAGTTATTTTCGAACTTCCCTTCTCATACTGCGTCAGTCTATCCACGGGCGACAGGGAGCTTCACAGCTCCACCTAGCCACCGCGAGACGAAACCGAAGACAAATAACAACGACCCTTTAGGGAGTTGTTATTTGTCTTCGGTTTTCTGTGAGGTGGAGGTACTTCCCCAGACGGGCTGCTTTGATGCGCCTTACCTCTCTTAAGATTCACAGACTACTTACTTATTTCCATATTACATTCTGTTATTAGATTTGTAAATGATCGAAATACATATTGTACAATTAAATGTAATGTCATAATTGTGTTTGTATTAGATCTCAATTGTCGTTTCTTTGAGTATACCTTCGAAATGTAAAGTCGAATCCATATAAGAATACTTTACATTTAAAAAAATGGATTTTAAAGAGCGATAAAACTACTCGGATAAAACGATCTCAATTCGGTTGTAAATTCAAGTAAGTGAAGTATGTAAGGACCGCGTCTTATGGCGCTCGGTTCTCTCTGCCTACCCCGTAACAGACCTGGCGTGAAGATATACATACATACAATTCCCAGACAGTGTTTTTTTTGTGAAAAACAAAATACAAATATCAATCACGTTATATGTATTTTTTTATAAACGACATCGGGAAGGACATATAACTCATCGAAGCAGCCGTACTGTGGCAAACTACTCGTACTTCCGCTTCACAGGAAATTGTACCCAATCCCGGAGGAAATTGTTATTTTGCTGTGGTTTTCTATATATTGGGGGTATTTCCCCGCTCGGTATGCTTTTTTGCATTCTACCTCTTTCCTAAGGTAGCTTAACGAGTGTCATCTATTGTAAATAACAGAGGTTGACAGCTTGACGTGTTCTCAGAACAGAGAGGAACTTGACATGACTCTATAACATAGATAGGCTGCGGTTGACGCAACTTAACTTACGTATTCGATTAGCTGGGTTTTGGTGGTACAGAAATGTCGTTACGCTATTCCGATCACACTTGGATAGTTTATAACTATTTCTCCTTTATTTGTACGACAAATCAGAATAATACTTTAAATAATATTACGTAATTAACGTGCACGGAAAGTACTATAAATATTAAGCGAATGAAGTGTGTAAGGGCGGTGTTTTTTCGTTACCCAGGAATGGAACTGGCGTGAAATATTCATATAATAAATATGGCTATTCTCTTGTTAATTGAATCACCAGACAGAGAAGACCGAGCGCCATAAGTCACAGTCCTTATACACTTCACTCGCTTCCTTAACTTTCGTAGCTCCTTGCATGCACGCTCTCCGGTTTCTAGGACTCCTGACATCACCTTCTGATAAAACACAACCAATTTGATCATGGTAGGTTAGTCTTGGTCTTCCTTGGCTCCTAGATCTTTCCAATTTTACATTCTTTTTCTGTTTCGTCATTCTCTCATCCTTCACTTTCTACGTATCTGAACCAACGGAGCATGCCTTTTCTTATCTTAACATCGACACTCTTTTTCAGATCGTTATGCCACAAATTTGCGCAATGCTCACATCTCGACTGCATTTATTCTACTTTCATGCTCTCTCTCTGCTATACCCAGCTTTCACTGCCATAAGATAGCGAGCTGTGCCTTCTGGCTTAGATTTCGGCCGCCGACGCCCCATTCACGCTGTTCCCAGCACTCACTCGTCTTTCCAGAATATAATGATCCATTCCATTCCATTCCAGAATAGAATGATGTTGAAATTTTAGAAGTTAGTAGACGATAGTCTACTAACTTCTAAAATTTCAACATCATTCTATGTTCGTGCATGGTTCTGTCGAATGAGTATTTTATACAGATATATAAAATAATAGCTAAAATAAACGTTATTTACATGGTGTGACTTTGAAACTTGTCGGTCATCAATCGATATCAGTAGTACGTGAGACATCCCAAAAAAATTATTATTGTATTTCTTAAAACTTTTATTTTATTATTAATTTTAATGCAACTTGAGCAACTATTTTTAGCTATTGATTACTACGGAATATTGGCAGTGTATATGTGATCACAGAATGCACGATAACAGTGGGAAATTTTATCAAATTTTTAAAACGTTGTTTCCTATAATGGTTTACAATTTCATCCAAAATATGATAACATCGGTCGTTACGCTCGCTCGCGCACCTCAATATCTTATAATATAACAATCTACTGCCAATTAGAAGTTGCTGGTATAAAAATGTAAGGAATGATTTTCAATAGCGATATTGAGAGTTTTCACACTGATATTTTTTTTATGCTACGTCGGGACCTTATACAAGCATACTGAGAAATTTTTACAGATCACAAATGAAGTACAAGCAGCTATGTACATACAAAGACAATAAAAAAGGTTGAATTAAAGTATTTCATTGTGGTGAATCGCTAAGTACAAGGTCATAAACACTAAATAATATTATAAATTGCGACATCTCTTGCTAGGGCTCGACTAAGATAACCTGAATTTTGAATGACTGTACAACATGTGTACGGATGAGCGGCAGCTTGTCACCCTGGTTTGATATCAACATTGGTGTCCGATAGAGATGCGTGCTGTCGGCTCGGCTATTTATCGGTACCTATCTGGACATTTGTCTTCAGAGAATAAGAAATATGAATATGGGAATACGAACGGGACTCAGTGGTCAACTGCCTGCTTTATGCAGATGACGTGGTATTAATAGCAGAATCACCATCCGAACTGCAAACACTAGTTACAACAATGAAAGATGATTGTATGAAGAAAGGCTTACAATTGAATGCGAAGAAAACCAAGATAATGATATTCAAAAGAGAGACAACCAGAACGAACTCTAGGATTATGGTTGATGATGTAGTGTTGGAGTAAGTGGATGAGATTGTATATCTTGGAAGCGCTTTTACCAGCAATGGAAGGTACACCGCTGATGTGGAGAGATGAGTGAGTGCAGGGAATAGCGTGAATTGAGCTTTGGGGAAACTTCTAGGTAGCCAAAATCTAAGCCAGAAGGAGGGCTCACTGTACACGCGGTGCTAATCCCAACACTAACTTATGCAAGTGAGAGCTGGGTATGGCAGAGAGAGCATGAAAGTAGAATAAATGCGGTCGAGATGAGAGCATTGCGCAAAATTTGTGGCATAACGCTTGCTGACCGCGTTCGTAATGAAGACGTGAGAAAAAGATTTGATCTAAAAGAGAGTGTCGGTGTTAAGATAAGAAAGCGCATACTCCGTTGGTTTGGACATGCAGAAAGAATGACGAAACAGAGAATACAGTGCAGAATTGGAAGGATGTAGCTTTGTTGAACGAAGAGCGAGAACACATTACTATTCGCTACTATCTGGCCGCTAGTTTATTATAGTTAGTTGACTAAAAATTGTTTTTTTTTTTTCTATGGTGTACCTACATATAAAATTTCTTGATTTGACAGGTGTACGTTGAACACAAAAGTTTGCGGAACAATGCGCTATAGTTGAGTCTACGATATTCTTATTCTATCTGACAGTTAAAATCTCGTCAAATTCGATCCAGCCGTTTCGGAGATTAGCCGGAAAAAAACTGATAGACAAAAATGTAAAACAATGTTTTTTTGGGATAAGTATAGTGTATAAATTTATAATTTATATGTATCAATACTAATTTATAAAGCAGAAGAGTTTGCTTGTTTGTCCTAATCTGCTATTTTTAGTATTAGGTTCATAATCAATATGTTTAGTATATATTTAACAGATGTAGGTAATACACCATTTACCATAATAGAATATTTATCTATTCGACATGTTACTAAATTCATGTGTTCAGATTTATTGACATATTTGTAATTATTGTACATTGTGAGGTAGCCGTATATCTGCTATTGACATGACAAACATACACTTTAATCTTATTTATTTGTATATATATACATTAATATATAATTACAAGAATTTTAAAACAGTGAAAATAGACTTTAATGATCGTAGTGGTATCGTAGTCGGTTATCAAATTTACACACGAGTAGTACCAATAATTAGTACGATGTAAATTCGGCAACCAACTACAATAAGTAACTAATCGGACTGTCGGCCCTTCCCAATATTTTTTTTTTGTACAATGATGGGAAACATACAAGCATACGGTTCACATGATGTAAAGTGGTTACCGTAGCCTATGAATGCACTAAATATCACTCGCGTGATGCTACCTTGGGAGCTTATTGGTGACCTTACTCACACGTAAGAACACAACAACCCTCCAAGGAGTTGTTATTTGGCTGCGGTTTTCTGTGAGGTGGAGATACTTACACAGTCGGGCGGCTTTGATACGCCCTACCTCTCTTAAAATCACCCCGACCAAGACAAACAGACATGCTCCTGCACACAAATGTTTGTATGTATGTATACCTTCACGCCAAGTCCCTTGCGGGGTAGGCAGAGAGAACCAAGCCGATAAATGTTTGTCTTGTGTGGGAATCGAACCCACGGGCGTAGGTGTCAGTCGTGTCAAAACAGTTTTCCAATATAAATTCCTAAATCGTTTCAAATTATCATCATCTGAGCGTTTTCTTGATTCGCATTCACCGCTTTTACTTCACGGCCCAAGGGTCCACTTCCATCTTTTACTTCTAAATACTTGACGGATATGGCATCCAAAATCGTTTTACAATTGGCAATATATAATGTATAGAAACATTTACACAAAAATGTACAGTTGAATTGAGCGCCTCCTAAGAATCACCTGAGCGCTCATCCCGCCTGATATAAAGCGGTTAGCGTAGCGTATGACGAGCTGGGTGGTGCAGTGGTGAGTAACACTACTTTGACACCAACACCCGTGGGCTCGTTTCTCACACAAGATAAACAAACATTTGTGTGCATGAACATGTAGGGAAGTGGAATGTGAATGTCCACCTCACAGAAAACCGCAGCCACAGAGGGCTATTGTGTTCCTGTGTTTGCAGCAGGAGTGGTACGCGCGAGTGATACCTAATGTATCGCAAGCGTTCATAGGCTACGGTACCTGCTTTACATCAGGTGGGCCATATGCTATTGTGTCCCCCAACTTTGTGTTAAAAAGAAGACTATCAGCGCTTGCAATGCAAGGAATATCATGCGTGCACTACCAATCTTGCTGCTAACAACTCCTCAGGATCTTATTTTAACCATGCATGCACAATGCACAGCGGTTATTTGGCTGCGATTATCTGCGAGATGGAGGTACTCCCCTACATCACTTTCGCCAGATCCTCGTTTTTTGAGTGACACGGTGCACCACGTGTAGATCAGCTAGAGTTTGACTTAAAACATGATGATGAGTGAGCCCCATATACTCATTATGAAGTCGGTTTAAAAATTTGTAACATCAAATACCTAAATATATTGCATACTATTTGGGTTCAGTTCAATAAATTTTTAGTTGATATGTTTTCAGAAACCATTTATTTTATTCCATTATACTAATATATACCCATTAGCATGTAATGGGTATATAACTTCATGTTTTATTTATATACCTACTGTAGACCTCATGACGCGAGAAGAAACTCTGCGATAGCAAAGTAGAATAAATTAAAATACTACTAGAATATTGATGTATTATTATAGTTTCTGTTCTGTTGATTGTTTCAGCCTGTTACATTGGATTCTCGTCCAGTATGTAGGAACCTCTAGTGGGCATTGCGGAACAGCACCCTATACCTCACCATTGCAGTGCTGCCTTCGAGATATGTTTTTCCTGTGTGATATATTATCATATTATCAATCACAAATGATTTTTCTTGAAGTTTGGCCCTGGATAATGTTGTGTAAGGCGACACATTAAAACACAACACATTACAAAAAAATATTATGATTATATAATAAAATGATTGACTGTTGTTTATTGTGGTATTATTACGGCGCTTTAATTTAAATACTTTTTGATAATATCCGAGTACCACTTTGAAAGTATTATTCTGAAAGCAGAAATTTTCTGGATTTTACGAAATTAGGATTCGTCGTTCGTGTATTCTTTACAGAAAGGTAGTTGCCAAAAAAGTGAGAAGACACTTTCCGCGCTACCTAGTACCGGTTCCTGGCCCAGTTGTATTTCGCTCGGCGCGACGTGTGCTATTGCACAAACACCAAACTAAAATTATTGACTAGATATTACAGAAGTAAAATATAGCCGCAGTGCTACGTGCGGCCGTGCGGCCGTGCATACCGAATCGTAAGATCAAAGCACGCATAGGTACTTTACCTACTCTGCCACCCACACGAGTGCGCCATGCCTTTGCCAGCTCTGCCAGAGTGTGCTTGTGTGGGAACTCACACAGGTGCAGAGGAGGCAACACTAATAAAAGCATAATAAATGTTACCAAGACACAAGCACAGCGTACGGTACTATTTGTTTGGAGGGAGGTTGGAGGCACTCATACAAGCGAGGAGAGGCTGTGTTGCCGCGGGCCGCCAGTTTACCGTTGCGAGGCGCGTAGTGCGGCCGGACGCTGGACCGCCACCCGCGCGCCGCCGGCACCCTGCAGCTCACCCCCGTGTCTGCTTACCACCCTGGACTCTCCTTCGGGACTCTAAGGACTCTACACTCTCTGTTCTCCCGAGGGGTGTTCATGAACTAATCCACTTGATTTGTTCTCTGACGTAGAGACGAAGTGCTTCAACTCGTGCTTATTTCACTGGAGTGTTAATCCGATTTCTGGTTGTTTATTGGATCGCTTTTTTATCATCGGAAGGTAAGTTTTATACATTCTGTTTATATTATTTTTACAAAACAAAGCTATAATATGAGTTGACACATCAATTAAAACATAGTCTTTTTAGAAGTCGGCACTTTAAAACTTCATAATAATACATATTGTCACGATAAATTTGGAATAAAGAACATATTGTAATATATTGTATTATCGCTTTAGAAGTAGAAATCATGCACTTTAAATTGTTAACTTCAAATCATAAATATCATCAAACAACTACATGTAAAGCTCAATCACATAAGTAGGTACCAAGACATCTTACAGACATATTTAGATAGGCAATTATTTCTTGTTTCTTCATCAAGCGATTAAAGTCAGTTCTTCAATATTTTTTTGTCGTTATTGTTATAATCTTTTTACAAGAAATATGAGGTGTATATTTTCTTAAATAATTTAATTAGAAACGAAAAAGTAAGTAGTAAATTTGTGACTATTTATTTAATGTATTACGTGTGTTGAAAACTAGTCTAGACGGACGGATAGCCAGGATATGATCATTAATTAAAACCGAAAAAATGCTGTTGTGTAGCTTGATTCCTGTCAAAACAACATAATTCATTCAATTCGACAAACATTATTTAGGTACTAAGATCTGATTTAGAGATTTTAAAGTAGATAGCTTTATAAATAAATACAAAAATGGGGTAAACGATAAGGTTTGATTACAAATGAAGAGTATTTCTGGTCCCAAAAATTAAAAGCAACAAGGTGACTAGCGCGCACAAAGCTAACAACGGACACGTGGGCACTTCATACTTTTCCACGAGCATTGCTCATTCCTTCTTTATTAATTGTAAAAACGTACAATTTTTAAAACGACTAAAGCTAATATATTTACTTTAGTTGTTTTAAAATGTATCCACTCTTATAAGGTTTTTAAATATTACAATAAGTGTTTTTTTTTTAAAAAAACTTTAAAATTAATTTCTTGATTCCCAGAGTATCATAAGCATACTATTATTTAGCCTACCATTAAAAGTAGGGGTATTGAAAAGACTAAGGCATATCCTTATGTATAGGTACTCGTATATCTGACCGAACTAATTTCTACACGGTTAATTATTTTATTTTAGTTAATTATATAGTAAACTTTATTCTGGTGTTCTCGATATATATAGGTGTATCGAATTAGTTCTTCTGCGTGGGTAGGTAGGTATAGCTGTAATAATTTTATTAAATGCACCATGTTTGATTTGATGCCGATAATATCATCACATGTTGTAGAACTTACTTTCCGCATTGTTTCACCACTGAGGTGAACTCCACAAATCGCGTTGATCAGCTGTGTAACCACTTCAATTTCTTATGGTTCTATAGATTAAGGAATATTCACGATATTTATTCAAGTTACTTCTAGTCACGTCTCTCTTTTTTTTGCTTATTGATTATGCTGATGTATGTTATCCTAGTTTAAAGGAATTGTTTCTCAGCAAGATGGTTCAACTTTGCTATGCTTTTTTAACTTCTTGCATCTGCTAATTTCATCATGTTTCTTCATATCGTTTGTGCTAACAAAAAATCTGTTCTGCACTCATTTTCCTTATTGTTTTTAAGAGTTGCTTTTTAAATAATTAAATCAGCATCTCCGTCTTTAGTTCGTGTTTTTATTGAGCATTAGAGTTTATAAAATTTAGAGGAATACATGTATTATGAGATTTTTTAAAAACCTATATAAATACTTTATTATTATTTATACATTAATAATAATCTAAGCAACTGAATATGAACCACTTCTAATTGTTGTAATATCAATAACATAACAATTCAGAGGGCCTCTAAGGACAATACAATGATTATGATACTAACGAGATGGTTGGTTGGATAGGTTGTATAGGTCTGATGATTTAGGTCTAAGCTTCTACTTTGGTTATCTTTTGTACTTTCCTTTGTCATAATATGGACCAGACAACAGTTAGTCAATGCTCCACTGTTTAAGAAACCCCTGGGCATCTAACCTGGCTTCTTATTCTTATATACATTATAGCTCCGATTCGTAGTCCATTACATTTCTCTGTTGCGTTGTCATATGTATAAGAATCTTCACTGCTATTTATTATACCCGTACCGTTATATTATTGGAGCATAAGCGCTAAAATTGTAAACCTAAATAGATAATCAAGAAGCTGAGCAACATATGATAGGAATAATAACATGATGACCATACACTTTCTTTCTTTCTTTATTTGTAATCTATAATATTGATTTCTTTATTGTTTCATTTTTAGATATGAAAGTACTTATAGAAATAAATACGTACTAAATTTATACTACTATTCGCATGCATAATTTTTAGTTACAATTAAGAACAAATGATACAGATTACATTTCTGGAAACAATTATTTTTATGTATTTTCGGAAACAAGGCCTTTAGGGACAAATGATGAAAACGCCGTAGGCGAATTGGTAATTACGGTGATCTTGTAGAGAATAGTATTTCTATTTATTCCACCTTCTCATCAAAATCATTGTATTGTGGTAAAATAAGTTGTCGTATGCCAAACAGCATTCAGAGATTTACCTAAAGTCTGAGACATACCTACCTACTCGCAAAGCAGCTATTGTAGTACATAGATGCTTGTAATTCACGTGTTACTATCCCCACTGTAAATTTAATTCTTCTCATACTTTAGTAAAGTATTTTGATGATTTATGTTTGATGACTTCTTTTTAGATAAATACATTTTATTTACATTTACAGCAGTAAATCACTGCAAAATTTCACATGTAGAAGTTGTGCAGTGGTTTGCTGTGTGCATATTACCTTGTAGTATATTCAAATATACTACAAGGTAATATGATACTAAGGATCAGTCAGGTTATTCAAAAGGTTTACGCTTTTAACGGCAAACGAGACTCTGGTTATAGAGACGTAGGGTAGGTAAGGTACCAGCAAGCATCGCTTGTCTGTTTGAAACGTAGTGTAAGTTTCAAGTTATTTCTTAGTTGTACTTAGCAAAACATATAGGTACGCTTAATAAGTTTTCTTCCAAGAATTGTTATATTTCGGAACAAACTAGAGTTGAACAAACAAGGGCAATAGGCAAGAGCCTAGGTTATTTCAAGGACACATTACAACATATGGTTCTTAAAAAAAGAGAAAGACGCCCCTGGACATTCATAGGTACGGTGTTTACAGGCAGGTCGTACGCTTATTTGCCATTGACATGTCAAAGAAAACCAGACGTGCCGTATGCTTTTTTGTCGGCATAGTTAGATGAAATAATAATCTAAATTATCTTAGTTTAACTACTAAAAGATTAATTGTTTCTTTACAAGCTTGACACGCAATAACACTCTTCGCTGTTTCAGAAACAAGAGACCGTTGACAATTTCTTTTAAAACTTATCTGAGTTGTCATCTTAATACATTATAGTGCTAAGTGTTGTTATATGGTTTACCATCATCTTTAGAACCAACGCCAACTTCATCTGCACGCGAGTTCTGTCGCCGCCGTCAAATAAGACTCTGCGCGAAAGAGCGCTTGAGCTCAGCCAAATTTAATAAGACGCTGTTCGACTGTGGAAATACATTCATCCATCTCACTAAAGAACGCAGCCAAGTAATAAGTTTCTGTAAACTTCTTGTGTTCCTGAGGGTGACATCACTAGGATGCGCATCAGCATTACAACAGTACGCAAGCGATACTTCTTGTGTTGCGTGTTACAAGCACCCATAGGCGTCTATACTATAGACGTCACTCATAGTTATGAAAAGAAAAGTTCTCATTTTACTCTTTGAAAAATCTCGGCTAGGTTGCGCGATTTTTGGTAAAGAAATCTTATGGGTTCACTTCATCAATACACTAGTGAGAGAATTCGTCACTAACATGCTCATGCCAATAGCATATGCTATAAGTAGGATTTTTAAGATTTCTCTTCCATTGATAGTCTCCATCATGGCCTTATTTTTTATTATATCAGTCAGTCAGTTCAGTTGGCAAACAAACATAGAACATTTGTGATGTGGAGCACAAGCAAAATGGGTATTTTTGAATATCCTTTTTTAACGTTTGCCTACGCCATATAAAGAAGTCTAAAATTTCTTGGATGAATGGTATTTTTGTTCATATATATACATAGTTGTATATATTCCACATGCTACTAGATAGAGTAGCGTTGACTAACTCTCTGTATATTCAATATTAGCGGCGGCCAGTGGCTTCTCTTCACCGGTTCGAGTTTTGTTTATATTATGATCTAAATCTATCATTAAAATCAGCTCTAATGTTATTGCGTGACACATGCACGATAGACAGTCAGGCAGATAAGAATTATAAACAATACTGTTTTGACGTGTGTGCTGTAAAGTCTAGCTGCATCACAAAGTCGATCCTCCTGAGATTTTACAAAAAACCGATAAAAACTTCATTTCACTAATATGAAATATTTTTATAATATATTATTGCAGCTGAATTTCTAACAAAACAGAAGCTAAAACAGTTATGTAAATTTAAAATCTCTCTTCCTGTTTGTCTGTCTGTTGTGCACGAATGACGTGAAAACTACTAAATGAATTTATATGAATTTTACACAGTGATAGACTATACAGTGATATAATATTTAGGCTGCATACGTGAATGCATATTGGCAAAATCTGCGTACCTAGTCAAGTATATTGATTAAGTATAACAATTATGCTGTTCCTCAGTTTCTGCTTGATCCAATGAGAGACAGGCAGACAATGACTAAAGCAATAAAAGTTAATACACGTTGTTTGCTCCGAAAGCATTGAAAATGTTAAAATTAGTAGTTTTCAATAAAAATAATTTTGCATATATTCGAATGTCAAGGAACTTCCTGACTGAAATGGTATTTTTGTCCAAGCATCCGGCTGTGTCTTCTCTACTACCCAAGTATTATTGCATTGAGCGAAGAATTGAATTGGACAAAGGATTAGGCATGCTGTGGTAAGAATTCACTGATGCTGATAGACAATAAAGATGGTATTAAGGTAGAGGGGGGCGCGGTGGAGGCGTAGCTTGCATTGTTTGCAGCGCTCGCAATAATACCTCGGGCACAGTACGATGACGAGATGAAACCTCTTGTCTATTATTCATCAAAGCAAGCCCGAAACACCTCACATCTAAGTTCATTAGGTCAATCTATAGACATTAAATTGAGTTCGAGGCTGACACATTACATTTAAAAAATATTTTTATGTTTTCCGAACTTAGTACAAACTGCGGGATTCTTGTTTTCTTCACGTTTAATGCTTTATCGTAAATTGTTTACCCTGCTAGAGCCTACATTAAGTAAATAAAACAAGATACGGTATGTAATATGACGTCCAAAATTCAAAATGATTTCTGTTCGGTATCAATAAAATCTTGGATGTTTACTTTTGCTTACTTTTATAATTGTACTTATTTTTATTATATTTGTTTAAGGTGTTGACCTATTATTTAAGAAATAAAATAATATATTAACAAGTAAATAGTACTATATTTAAAGTATTATAATCTTTGAGAATTTTGAGAAATACATTTGTGAGACATGTAGTTTCTTATAACGAGCATAATAACAACATAAAAAGTAACGTGATTATTATAATAACATTCGGCGCAACGATTAATAACTATCACGAAATTTTCTCATCATTCATTAAGTATGTACATACTAATGGATTCATTAAAGAACCTTGCGTTCGTTGCTACAAGAATAGAGACATGCTGCATTATTGGCCGTTCGATAAACAATAGCCTTAGTAGGGTTCCGTGTCTAAATGATATAATGGAAGGTTATAGTTTATAAACATATATCAGGAAACCCACAAACTGCTATTTAAAAAAAGTCTAGAATAAGGATGAAGCATAAAATGATCGTAACTTATTATTTTTTAATCTATCTATCCGTTATAATTGGTACATACGATGAACATGCTTCATCTACGAGCTATTATTTAATTAAAATTGTATGAATTTACAGTATAACCTACAAGTATATACCTTTTCAGTATTTAATAAAGCTGTTAAAATCAATGCGGATTGAGGGTTTCCGTGCTGTAGTTACGATAGAAGACTTAAGACTAGGAGCGTGTTCAAGATTTTAAATTCTAGTATTTTGTCAATTTTGTTTCATATTCGAACAAAGTTTGTGGTAAATTACAACTAATAGCAAATCAACTTCCTAGGTCGTACTAAAACATGTTTCCATAAACAGCAGATACATTTCAAGTTTCATGCCTCTATGACTTTACATCATTAATTGTTTTTCAGCTACCTAGATAAAACTTTTGCTATGTTAGATTTAAACTGGCCTAGTTATAAACAATATCAATGAAAGTAATAAATTTTCTTTGAAATCATTTTAATAACGTTGTGTCTTTTTATATCTATCATTTAACAAAGTACTTGGCTACCGTTCAAATCTCAATTCTTTGACCTGAAGTCTCCTGACGTTGTTTGTTGTTTGTATCTATGAAAAGGTAATCTGAAATAAGGCTCAGACTACCTTTTTATACATACAAACAATCCAAAAGTACTTGCATTTTCAGGACCAAATTAAATTGTTTATGCAGTTTGTTTCTGTACGGGTAATATAGGTACGAGTATTTTAAATATTTCCGTGATATTCATAGTATATATTACTCACTACAAACTCTTTTTAGCTGTGGCCAAGATTGGCCAAGATAAACACACAGACAAAAGGTAAAATAAAAAAAACCACGCGACTTAAGTAGTAGATTTTGGTAATGTCCAAATAATTATAATCGTGAGCTTCAGGCCTAGGAAAATCTTCTTTCCAAATTACTGAATTTTTAGTAGGTGATCTTAAAAAATCTGTAATGAACCAAAGAAAGTTAAAATGAGATGTATTTACAATTTGATTGAATAAATTAGTTCAGAATAGGTAGAGCGGCATGCCGCTGCACCGCGCCTTGACCCCGCGGTCCGCGGTTGTGGCAGGCTGGGCGAGGCGGCGAGGTGAGGTACTACAACTACGCGGAAGGTTCGTGTGCGCCCGACCGAGACGAACTCCTGCGCAGAAAGTGTGTGTCCTTGCCACAAAACAACCTCAAACCTTTGCCCTGGAGTAAAAACGGCGATAGAAGAATGCTTATTGCAGGTTTTTTGCTCATTGATAGTGGATAGTGACTTGATTGATCTAATGACGACAACGCAAGATAAGAATTTGCTCGTGGACTATGACTATATTGGATATAAAAGGAACTTCGAATCAATCAGATTTTAATCTACTATTTGAGCGTTTTGTTTTATATTATAAAAGTTATTAGATAAGGTGGCATTTGGAAAAAAATATCCAAATTAAAAATTTATAAGAAAAAGTAATAAATTTCAGGATGTATGTTTAGAAAAATCCATTGTTTATCCCTGAGGTGATAACCGTCCTGTCTCACGCTCATGGTAAGTTGTTACGGTAACTTGGATGCTTACAACACTAGCTGCATCACTCACTAATTATCAAAAGCCTGTTGTCGCATGGGGTTAAGCCCATGAACCACAAATAAATAATAAGGAGAATATGAAAAAGGATTTGAGAATTAAGAGGAGAGATATTTATTGATCAGAAAAAAGGGAATAGTTAAACGGAGAAAAACTTAATTATATGTAGTTAACAGTGGGGTGCGAACTTGATCTTAATTCTGTTAACAAATTACATGGGAGCTAACTTTTAGACAGAGATACCAAGCAGTTATATTTGTAGTAAAATATTTTCGCGCAGTTATCAGTTTATTTCAGAAAGGCTTACATATAATGGCCAGATTGAACCAAAACGAGAATTATGACGTATTTCTCGTTTCGGTTTCCGCTGACCTGTGCGTAAATTACGCACTTCCTGTCTCAATTTGCTTCAGAAACAACTCCGTGAAGAAGGAAATAACTTTAAAAAGTAGAAAGTAAATATTAATAAATTTTATGTTCAATTTATATTTTAAAAGAAAATTAAATCCAGAGAAAAATGAACTAAGAACATAATGGCTTGCTCTTAAGGAACGAGATTTTGCTTTGCTAGTATGTAGGCGTTACTCGTTACATCCTAAGTACTATCCTCACCTATGTTAACTTACATAAATATAAATTGTAATGTGTAAATGTAATAATGGTAATGGAAAATTATCATTACTGGCCATAGCTTGGCCTGATTTTCAGGTACCAAATTTAATTAACATTTACAATTAGGAACCCCACATTTTATCTGCTAACTCTGAAATCTCATTTGTATAAAAGTCTAGATTGTATTTAGATTTAGCTCAGTATGTACCATCAGGAGGAAAACATCGTGAGGAAACCCGCACGTCCAAGAAACTAAATTTCTGTGTGTTTCTGTGTGATCTACGTATGACCAGGATTTCCCTCTGGGTTGCGGAGGTCTGACGGCAGTCGCTCCATGTAAAAATCAGCATCTACGCCAAATCCTTAGGCCTAGGTAGCGAACCCCGCCAATCCTAATGGATTAGGAAACGGGATAACGCTAAGAAGAAGACTTAGCTCAAGATACAACCGTATGAGCGTAAAAAATACTTTTTTTTTAACAACGTCGTGAAGCATACCAGCATACGGCCCACCTGATGTAAAGCAGTTACCGTAACGTATTAACGCTTGTAATAATATTAAGTATTACTCGCGCGATGCCTCCTCTGCTGCTTACACAGCAACTATTTAGGATTGAATTAAACAATTTTTAACGGAAGCATCGCGTGTTTTATTTATTTTGTTGAACCTGACGTTTCGAACGCTTTGCAGCGTCCGTGGTCGCAGGAAGAGTAAGGTGATATTTGTCTTACATTAGTTATTCAATTATTACATCTACCGACATGGATGGATTAATTATATATGTTGCGATTCACACAAAAATCGCTCACAGTGTCCGAACGGTTTTTAGCAGAACTCCTTAGGAGCTTACGTGTGACCTCACTCACACACAGGAACACAACTACCCTCTAGGGTGTTGTTATTTGGCTGCGGTTTTCTGTCAGGTGTAGGTACTTCTCCAGACGCTTTGATGCGCCCTACCTCTCTTATAGAATTGTAATATTATTCTATAGTAGGTCAACAAAATTATTTTACTTCACTGTAAAATAATTTTGTTGCGCGGTAAGTATAGGATTTACCAACGAAAAGCTATTTACTTTAGCATTATTACATATTGAAAACATTATATGAAACATTTAGTAAATACTGGTCTTTACACATCGCTAGTCTTTTAAATACTGGATATTTTGTAAAACTCACCAAAACTCAATCGACTTAATAGTGGCGAAATGAAAACAAAATGTAATTCCAAATGAAAAACGAGTTGTTATACAAACAATGTAAATCTTCAAAAGATCGAATATCGCCATGATCTATAATCTATATATAAAAAATGAATGTTTGTCTGTATGTCGTCTATGGACTCAAAAACGGCTGGGCAGATTTTGATGAAATTTTCAGTAAATCTTCAGGTTAGCCCAGCAGGTGATCCTGTGCAGTTTGGTAGCGATCATATCACCCGTGCGAAGCCGGGGCGGATAGCTAGTTTATTCATAAAAAACAAATGATTGTGAAAAAACCGTAATAATGATACGAACTATTTCAAGCAAGTAATGAATTTAGTAAAATATAAAATACATTTGATAGAGAGTCTAAAGATTAATAAATACATTTTGTGTGTCACTAGTGGGAACACTTTTCAGGTTCAGCAAGAGACGTTAAATAATTTTCTATTTCTGGATTTTTTGCGGTTTGATTCATAGTATGACGGTGTAATATGACGTGAAGATCAATTAAAATTGTTAGGCGATCAGATCCGCCTAATAAATTTACCTTATCCAAAAACTATTTGTTTTTCACTATCGTCTTTCTAAAATAATTTTCACTCACTTGTATTCCCATAATATAATATTTAAATAATTGATAGTGGCAAAAATGGTTAGTTTGAGTAAGGATGCAACATCAGTAGTCCAATGTGTAACAATCGCGAAAACCTAAGACAATACTATCAATAGTTCAGTACTAAGAAGAGGAAAACAGTTGTAAATTTAAGGTTTTAAACGATGTAATTAAATCAAAGCGCCCCGTCTGGGGAAGAACCTTCCCCTCACAGAAAACTGCAGTCAAATATCAACTACCTGGAAGTTTGTTGTGTTCCTGTGTGTGAGTGAATTCACCAGTAAGCTCCTAAACAGTTGCTATGTTAGCAGCAGAGGTGGCATCCCGCGATGATATTTAATGTACTGCAAGCGTTCATATACTGTTTTCTTAACTGCTTTTCATCAGGTGCGCTATATGAAAATATGTCGTTTCAAAGTATCAGTTTAAAAGTTTTATGTTATTATATTAAAATAATTTAAACCTAGCCAGCCAGTTTCATTGTATAACCGCCAGTTGCTCACAATATGATCTGTATATCAATCCCCATCGATCGTGAATGGAATTAATTTGTTGCCCACGACAGTACCCGCAGATTGGTTTAATCTTTTGTATTGTGAAAGTAAACACTATTGAAAACTTGTAATTGAGGCTAGAAAATTGACTAGCAAAAATTTAATAAAATCGGATATGGTGAATTGTATATAATAGGAAAACTACATATTCCATTATCTTCAGAAAAAATAAGGCAATTAAATTTACTATCAGGGCAGGGTTTTAACAACAAATTGATAATTTTGTGAGGATACTCAACAAGATGTTTAAACTGAAAAGAAGATTCACTGTAGGGATTAACATTAATTATTGAGAATTATATTGAAATTATAAAATTAGGCAACTCATTATAAGGATGTTTCATTTCTGTTAGTAAGATAAAAAAAATACAAAGTGAGATACGTTTCGTAATGCGTTTTTCTTCTTAGTATTACATTGTAAAAACCCGTGAAAAAAAAAAGTTACATATTCATTTTGTATTTTATCCGTATGTATTAAGAACGTTTTACTATTGGCTAACTCCAAGTAAGTGAGGCGAGATTAACAATAAGTTCCCAAGGAGCTGATGATGAAGACAAGTATTCATAGGCTACCGTATCTGCTTTAATTTGTTATACTACGTCGCGTGACATTTTTTTAATACTACTACGGTGGGAAACAAGCGTACTGTCTGCCTGATGGTAAGCAATTGCCGTAGTCTATAGACATTTGCAACGCCAGGGGTGACCCTGCTAAAACCTCTTCACACTCTTCTTGAAGAACCCCATGCCGTAGTCTCTTGCTGGGAGTTCATTCCACAACTTGAGAGCTCTCGGAAGAAATTTCGCTGGAACCGCACAGTACGCAACCATTGCAAAAATGACGTTAAGATAAAATAAGTGAAATCGAATCCATTTTAATCGGCGCTTATTTACATAGTTGTTGTTGATTTACTATGGTATCTAATAATATTTATGCAATAGTGCACTATCATCCTTTAAGCTAAAACCAACCTCACGAGTCCGCGATACACCTAGGGTTGTCAACTTTGTTGGTAAGAAATCTCGGGAGGTTTAAGTAACTAATCCGTGAAAGTGATTTTTTTTCATCATTTTAACAAACAACTGTGTATGGACCTGTTCTAATATTTCCCTCCATTATTATACCGTCCTCCATTTTCCACATCTCTGGTGGTTGGGTTGACGTCGTTGGCATATCAGATCGATAGGCAAGACGCCTGACTACTGATTCGTCGTTTCTACCTGTTGTTCTTATTCCTCTTCTCCAGGTCTTTTCTCTTCAGTTGGCCAATGATTTGTCAGTTATATCCAATCCTATGTCACTATAGTTTGTTGACTTGAAAGTTATTTCAATTAATTTGGTTCCTTATATAATTTCGTTGCTATGGACTCTGCTGCGAACCTAGAGTACCTATAGAGATAAATAATTACTACCTGTGGGTTATTTACTGCTTGTTACTGAAGTCACCAGGAAGTGTCTGAGTATGTGCTAATTTCGGCTAGCGACTTTTTTATTTCTAATGTAGAATTGAGATATAAAAATAACAAGAAATATACAAAAAAAACACGTTACCGCTGGAATGGTAATTCAATATATATATATATGTTTCAGGTTTGTCACACTAACGCGGTAAATTGTACGTCATTTTGCACTATTCCACATTATCTTATGTCTTTTTTCAACTCTCTTTATATCTTTTATATTATAATTTTTTATGACGCTTTTTGAAAGTAACATTGAAACAAAGCTACAATAAATTCAATTTACAATTGACATTGGAAAAGGAAGACTACATGCAAAAATTAGAACTATTTGAGCATATAAGTATACAATTTAACGAGTATTTTGTTATTACTTACCAATAACGTATTCCACAACTGTGAAATAGCTTTTTTATATAGAGCATTTTAATTACAAGTAGGTATGGATTTAAAATGTGCTCCTGCGATAGATGTTTACATTACAAGCGGCGAAGTGAATATGAGTCAATTTGGAGCATGAACTACAGTTAAGTGGAAGTGTTTTGCTCCCAATATCTAATGTAGTTATAACTATGATATCGTTGTGTCTAAATGCATACTTTACTTAAAGCGAATAAAGAGACGTCAACGTAATTCTATTCGTTAGGAATGAAACCTATAGTTTTATACGATTCTTAATATTCGTATGCATTATTTGCTAGTTTCTTTTAAAGGCCGAGGCGTGACTAATTTAGACATTAAGCTTAATATGTCGAAATATTCAGAAACCGAACGTACATGCAAAATATTTTGTGTCCATACACACATGGTCACACATACACACGGCGGTTGTTTTTGTCGAATATTAAGAGTCGAAGAAACCGCCGAATACCGCTAGCGACGCCGTCGGTTATTGCTCTCGGATTCCGCAACAAATTAACATGTATTCGGTACGGCTACATTTTATACTCAGTAATTTTACGTTAAATGAATTTCTATTATGATTAGTAGTATTTGGAAAATATTTTAAAAGTACTGCTTAATGTATTTTCATTGTAAAAATAAATCGTAATATGAATCGTACTATTAATTTATATGTAGGTCGACAATTAAGCTGACGCCCTGACATGCGCCAGACGAGACAACGAGGTCGGCCCGTTTTGCATTTGGGACCAACTTACTTTTGTTTGTTTTTTGCGTATATTTATAATTGCTAAATACATTATATACATTAATATCTATAGTGAACCTATGAAACTTAGCGGTGGTGCGAATTAAATATTTTCCTAGTTGCTAGTCTACCAACTGACTGGTACGAAAAACATACTCAATGAGTTACAGTGCAGTGGACCGTAACTCCTCTGGTCGATGGTGAGCGAGCGAGATATGTATTGTTGTAAATTTGCGCGTATGTTTATTTGGTTTAAAAAAACGTTATCAGTATTTACAACAACAGAACACAAGATATTGTTTTTATAATGTACATGTACATTTATTTTTAATTTTATGTAAACATTTAATTGGTGTATTACTTACACAAATGCAGACATATTAAATATTTTTTTTACAACAGAAATCTGATCAGTTTTCTTAGCAGCGCCCATCCAATAATGCATGTCTCTCAAATTTCCCCGTCCGTTTAAGTAAAAAATATGATTAACTTTTATAGGAAATCCTGCTGTAATATTCAAGTTAGATATTTTTTTATTGGCGAAGTAACATAAACACAACCTGTATTGTATTATGTCAGTAGGACATTGTTCGGACAGATTTTTAGAAAATAATTCAAACGTTTCTTTTTATCGTCTGTTGTAACTGAAATATAAGGAAATCCTTTAGTTAATAATACATAATTATGAAAATAAAAAAAAATAAAAAAATACACATATTGTAATATGTGTATTTTTTTCATTTTTTTTATTTTACTTCTAATTTTCACGATCATGATACCACGTTAAAATAATCTAAGTTGATAGTAGACTATATGCAGCTCCACAGTAGCACTTTGTTCATAGTTAGCAAATCGAATGACATTTACATAAACGCTATTTTTATTGTCATATGTACTCGCTGGCAGAGACTATTGACAATAATTTCATAAATTCATGGAATGTAAGATATATAATTTAATTTAAGACTAACAAGACAAATATAATAATATATTTAACCATCATTATTTGTTATTCTATATTCTACAAAACTTATAATGAAATTAACTTTGTGCATGTCATCACGACCGATATAGCTAAGTGACAATCAATGGAAAAACTAAGGGAGAAATGGCATCCTAATAGTAGAAGGCTCGCCTCGCAATTCGACGGTTTTTTGTATTTAATTCGTTATTGAAAATCATTCATTCCCTGACACAGCAGAATTCCCTGTATTTGGAAATTCAACCTGGTGATGTGGGCCTGCCTTAATTTGTAAAACGTCGCAATGCCAATGTCTTTTACATGAGTAATCAGCCGCTCTGTTTATATCACTAAATAAACAGACAGACAGAAGAACGAAAGACAGAAACCGATTAATACGAAAACAATATCCTAACTAACATTTGCATTTGCGTTGGAGCATCGATTGTAAGCTAGACCAATGGGTAGGATACCATTAAGAACGTTGGATAAGAATTCCATTATTTATACTGAAAAGTAAAATTTGTTCTTCCATTAGAGAAGAATACAAGTCGCATAAAACTAATATTAGTACGGAACCCCCCGTGTACGAGCCGCGATTCGTGTCTGACTGGTTTTATAAACTTTAATTTTCGTAGTCACTACATAGGTATTCAATACTACTACTAGACATGGCACAGTAATTCAAATCGTTAAAATAAAATGACTTTACGGAAATGTGTGTAACATTTACTCTCTTTGGTTTTTATTAATATTCCACAACACTCTATACCTTAAATATTTTATGTAAGTAGGTATATATTATATCAATTAATCATCTTACTTGTTTTTAGGCAACCCTCTTTCCAGACGCAAAATCGATTTAATATGTTGTTGGGTATAATTAATTACTTGCCAAGCCACCAGACCTGCCAGTTGTTGTAATTAAATGAGAATAAAGCACTAATAACATATCGTGTTACGATGTCCAAATCAAAATTATGGTAGCAATGTGAAAAAAAAAATGGTGAACGCTGTAACTAAAATCCTAACTAGTCTCAAAAACGAGAACTGGTTTGTTGTTGGAATATTCGATGATAGAGTGCAAGTGAAAGTCATGATCGACGTATATAAACAGTTCCGGTTTATCTCAGTTTTTATCATTAATTAACAAGTCTTTCTTTTTGACCAGAACTTGGAACGCAAACAAAAAATGCGTTTATCAAATGGCGCAGGGGGAAAGGTTTAAGTAAATAAGCAAATCAATACTTTTTAATTCTAGTCTAATTGGAGCTTTCCCTTGTGTGTGCTCTGTCTGTTATGAATTATAACGTTTATATCTAATATTACATCGAAAATAATCTATTGCTCTGTAAATCTGTTGATGCGTATAATAATATGTGTATAAAAGATGAACTACATACGCGGGCAAAATAGGTAAAAATAATATATAAACAAAAATGGTTATAAAATATGTGCTTCGTGTATGACTTGAATTGTACAGCGAAGTGCACGGCATGCTTAACATTTGATCTTTGTACCGTTCTTATTTCATACGTACTAAGAGTTACAACTACACTTTGAGGGTCTAGCGTGATCAGCACTTAGCTGCACCTTATGTAAATAATATATCTAAATGGTTTTAATATGAAAATAAAATCTATCACCGCTTAAAAACAACGAATCGTGTTAAAAACACAACTCCTTTCTAAAGCTATATCTTTTAACTTATCTGATGTGAACTAGCTCTTACATAAAAAAAAAACCTTAATTATATATGTAAAGTTATTTGCTACTAAATACCAAATGTACGGTTAAATAAGTATATGCAAATTACCAGAAAGAGACTTTGTACAAAAGTCGTCTGCCTGGTAGGTACCTATGTCTCACCTATTTCTATCGCCAAGCAGCTATATTTATATAGCTGTGTTTCAGTTTGAAGGGTGAGATATGCCAGAGAAATTAATGGGTACTGTGACGAAATATTCTTAAGTCACAAGATTGGCAGCGCGCGAATAACATCCCCGTGGTGTTAAGAGCGTCAATAGGCTGCGGTGCCCGCTTACCATCTAACGCGGGCCGCATGCTTGTTTGCCAATCTAGTTTCATAAAAAAATAGTTCGCTTAAAAATAAACTAATTATATCATTATATCTACAGAACAGGCCGACCAAGATAATGACATTTTAAACGACCTTCATTGACACTCTGATGCGGAAATTAAATTAGTTATTTACTAAATTACTACCTATACCTACTTTGGTAGACAACATTGAAATATATAAATCCAGCCTTTAACAATTAGACTAAAAACAGACTTTTACATAAAACTTTCGTTGTGTAACGTTTTGAATGTTGGGCAAGAGATATAAAAATACTTAATTTTTTATTCAGTTTTACGTTGAGTTTTTTTTAATGTAAATTGTCACAAACGTTCAATTTCACGAGCTCAGTGGCGCAGTCGTCAATGACGCGACTTTGACACCAACGCTCGTGGTTTTGATTCCCACACAAGACAAATATTTATGAGCATGAACATGTCTGTATGTCTTGGTCTGGATGTTTTAAGAGAGGTAGGGCGCATCAAAGCAGCTCGTCTGGGCAAGTACGGCCACCTCACAGAAAAGCATAGCCAAATAACAACTCCCTAAGAGGGTCGTTGTGTTCCTGTGTGTGAGTGAAGTCACCAGTAAGAGTTGTTGTGTTAGCAGCAGAGGTGGCATCGCGCGAGTGATACTTAATGTATTACAAGCGTTCATAGGCTACGGTAACCGTTTTACATCAGGTGGGCCGTATGCTTGAATACCTTCCGACGTTGTATATAAAAGAAGCATTTATCGCTGTCAAGTTATCTGTTTGATACGTACTGCTCTTCTGTCTCTATCTTTTATGAGGGTCAACTACGTGCAATTTTAAAAATATATGAGGAGTCAGCTCCTTATACCATAATGTGCCAATTTTTTTATAGAAAGTCTGAAGGCATAGAAGTATTTGGTCCACCAGGTGTAAAATGGTTACTACTATAACCAGGAGCTTGCGCATTGTCCACTGCTAACACAGCAACTTCTCAATAACTAACTGGTTACCTCACTTACTCGCAGGAAGTTTCTCCAGGGAGTTGTTATTTAACTACAGTTTTCTGTTAGGTGGAGGTTTTCTGTTATCTTGTCGTGGAAGGTACTTTCTCCAATCGGGCCAATTGTATATCGAAAACAGCCCGGACCGAGAGCTTAACGTGCCTTAAGGGTACGGAGGAACTCGAGATGGCTAAATCCATTCATGGACACGCTGCAGTCGACGTTGCTTGACTTGCGTATTTAATTAGACATGTGTAATGATGCCATTAAGCTCCTCAAATTAGCGATATAAAAGTATCCAGACTATGTGATAAACAGAAGTGTAGGAGGTATATATTCTAGAGTACTTACGTGATATGACTGCTTAAGTTTGAAGCATTAAAATGTAAATATTCATGTGGAATTTCAGAATATGTCAGACGTCCTTGTCACTTGTGTGCAAAAATATAAGGAAGTGGTTTATAATTTATTTCAAAATCTGAATTTAGAGTTTGAGTCACGTAGTCTAATCTTTAGAGTTGTCAGATAGTCTCAGGCACATTGAATCTATCCGTTTCGTGCCGCTGTAGCATGTACTAGTCCAGTGCATAGTAGCAATGCTTCTGACTCGAGTTGTGCGGAATAGTTACTAAAATGTATCGTGGTTTCGCCACGGAACAAAAACGCTATTAATGTCATTTAATCGGCCTCTCGAGCGTGGGATTACGAACGTAGTTTTAGGTATAAATTATGTTTTAATTTGTCTTGTACTTTTCCAGCAGTTGGACTGGCCTTCAGGTTTTAACGATAAAGTCTATTTATCTTGTCGTGGAAGCTTACTTAAGCAAATACATTTTAGTATCTACCTGTATTTTAATACTCCATGGTTTTTCAATTGATTTTATTCGATTTGATAATGATTGTTTCGTTGTAATGCACCTGATTGTATCTCATTATTATGTAATATATTATATAGGTATATTATAATGAGCCCTCCTAACTCAATTAGCTGTTTACTTAAAAGAGCCCCTCTAAAATTATATTTTAGCAACTGTACTTAAAACATATTTTGTTACACATTTACACACACACAGCAATATGTACCCAAACCTACTCGTTATCAGTATTATATGCATGTCTATTGGTCGGATACATGTCTTCTTTTAGTTGAATTTAAGGAGCTTACTCCACGACGTTGCTCCACTACGGGTTGGCGTAGGCGAGTTTCATTAGACTAGTTATATTAAATATTTACTGTATGGTTTAATATTGATCGGTGAAGTTATATTTTTACACGTAGCAAATTTTATCACGTAGTCAGCGGTGATATTGTGTTTTATACAAAAAATACTGCTAAGCAGATCCTTAAGTTTAAAAATATAACTCCGCAAATATTAGGAATATATATATGTGTGGAGAGTACGGTGGGTGTCGGAGACATTCCAATAGCAGCTCCTATAATTTGGCGGCCGTCTCTCGTGAAGTGTGAGGTGTCCTGAATCAGCAGTGGGCTAGAGCAATTGATCAGTCTCAGTTGTTGAATAGCGAGCTTTTCCATCGTCATTTGCAATTGTTGATAATACAGATCTGCTGTAATCGTCTGTCCAAATTTTAAGAAGCTATAGTGTATAACACCAGCACTAGTCCGACAAACACTCACCAATACCTTTTCCTGAGTCAACTTTCGCTTGGGACAGTATTTCGCCGGTTCTTCTGGGTTCAACCACTGTGATGAGCATTTCCGATCACAAGTAACAATACGACTAAAATTCCCTCGTTGTTGTTATAGTTGAGTAATGTAACGCAGCACTCAATGCGTGTTTGTTGGTGTGCTTCGCTTAATTTACGTGGTACCCATTTCTCGAGCTTTTTCACTTTTCCAATTTGTTTCTAGTGAATTAAAACTGTTTTGTCACTTACACCGAAGCCTGCCGCTAACTCTGACGTAGTTTACAATGGATCTGCTTCCACGATTACCTTTAATTCTTCGTTGTCAACTAGGGGCTCCAGCTGTCCACGTGGTTTGTTGTGTAGATCAAAATTTCCAGAACGAAAACGTTGCAATCAAAAACGTACTGTGTTTTCTTTTACAGTCGCTTCCCCATACACACCATTAATTCTATAGCTGTTTCTATAGTGTTGGTGCCACGCTCGGACTCGTATTCGTAAATAATGCGATATTTTAAGTTTTCCATATTGTGAGTAGACCGATGTCAAAGAAAAATCACACAATGACGTAAAAACAAATGAATCCCTACATTCGTAACTCAAATTCACAATCCTAAATAAATTTGAATTTAGAATTCCTATCCAAACGCCAGATATTTGAGATCAAAGTAACCAGTTTGACAAAACGCTAATTTCATATGTAAGGACCTAATAATAAAGCTGCCAAGTGCTCGTCTAGTTTATACCGCGGTTGATCATAATGCTTATTAATTCTTGTTTATTTAAAATTGTAAGAAGGTCCAGCGTGATTTTATATAAAGTGCACACATCGATGTACGTGGAATTAGTCAGTATATTAACGGATATATTTTATATAATTTTTTTTTTAATAAAAAAATTTCGGTGCCGACCTAAAAATTTATTCATATCTATTTTAAAAAACAAGTATCGTTTTATCGATTTACAAATAAAGTAATTTTTAGGATAGATACAGTTATTTTAGATTTAGTTTAGGAATATGACTACATATTATTATTACCTAGTGAGGGAAACTTTTGCTGGCGTCCCTACCACCACTGAGAAAATCGGATGGTAGTTTGGCCTATAGTGCTAAAGAGAAAACCAATTTACTGTAATCTTTTTTCTTCTAACTCTAGTATGACTGACGAAGGACTTGTGCTAACTACCATAACGTGGTGCGGTAACACAATGTTGAAAATCTTATTTAGTCCGGCGGGCACTGTTTTCTCTAAACATATATAGATGGAGCGGGCTAGACGGCATACCGGCAGTGGCGGTGAAGGTGTGTACTCTTGATCTTGAGTTGTATGCTGTTCTGGCGTGGCTTTTCGCGCTTTCGTACTTCTTTGGGCAAGTATTGTGTACTAGGCTCTCAAAAAGGGTAATAAACACATGCTCCATCATCTTGGTATTCCTTCTTCTGTTATGCCTGGAAGATCTCGACTTGTAGATTAGAAGATCACTAGTCGAACGACACGATAATTGTGTCGTTCGGTCGGTTTGTCTAAATGAGGTTGCCAGCTTTTTGTCCAGCACATATATAGAAGCTGATATTCATGGTAGCTGCTTCGGAGACGTGGAGATCAATGCTGGCGCAATCTCACAAGGCTCTGTGGTATACCTGACACTGTTTCTGCTGCAATCAATTCAATAACATATGTTTAATTGGTGGCACTCATTGCTATGCTATGGACGTCAGCGTCGGGGACACTTATTATAACTTCGTATCTATGTCAATATCTATAACTTGGTCAAATTCTGCCTTATCACACACAAATCAGCGTGTTTTCCATTAAGAGACCTAGTCATTATATGCTAGTTCTTTACCTGTCACCATCGCTGAGAACATTGAAATTCTTGATGACGAGACCACCCTCGAAATTTAGTTCTGAAGTCATTTGGAGGAGTATTTGATGTGTGTAGTTTCTCAGCTCGGGTAAATACTTATTTTATATAAATCTTAAGTCAAACCGCACATGGAGTTTGCACCTTTGGGTTGGAGCACCTGCATACCAAACAGGACATTGTAGTTCAGTTCAGAGACAAGCCGTAAAAAATCTCGATCATCTTAACCAATGTTTATCACCTTAGTGTTATAATTAATAGATATAAATATGGTTTTGAGTTCTTTGTGTTACTAACAATGAAATTTAATGGGTTGCCCAAGTATTTTTAGCTGGTAAGGCGGATTATTGGTGATCTTATACGAATATCATCCACAATCATACAAGATATAATTATCTATATCTATACCAATATGTAAAGCAGAAGAGTTTATTTGTTTGTTTGAACGTGCTTACCTCTTTTTATTTTGAAAAAATTAAAAATTTGATAAAATCGTTTTGAATTGGATAGCCCAATTCTTGAGATCGGCTGTGGGAAGTCATTGAACATCACAATACGACCTTAGAAGTCGAGAAACAATAAACAATATAAGTAAAATCAGTTCCATGGGATGCCGGAATATGCGCAAAAGAGGTCGCGGGGTGCAACTAGTATAGGCATAAATGCAAGTTTTCGTTTTGACAATAACGCTAATGCTTAGATAACGTATCCCTGACACAGTACCGTGCATAACGTTCACCCTCCCTTTTGCATACCTTATTCTTTTCATCACTACTGAAGAGCATAGTTATACATTGGTCAGTAAAGAAAGTCTTACTTCATTACTAGTTTAACTATTTATGCTCGCATACATTTAATAGCGACCCGTGCATGAAAAGAGCTATGAATATTAAAGAAGCGAATGCGGTGTGTAAGGACCGAGTTATGTGACGCTCTGTTCTTTCTGGTTACCCCGCAAGTTACTTATCGTAAAGATGCATGTATGTATATACGCTTATATATATAATTATTGTGTATACCACTGAAACAGCTGGATTATTTTTGATCAAAATTTGCGTGTATGTTGTTGTAGGTACTTTATAGTTGTAGTATTTTTATTATATCTATATTTTGTACAAAAATTTAAGACGCGCTCTTTGAAGCGCTTCTGTTAATTTTATTGACTAGTGTTGTACTTGTCTATGTTCCTTCGTATATGTACTCATCAGATGAAAAGCGTTTAGGTGTCGATTTCGCAAATAATATGTTGCAATAAACCGGTCGTCTCGTTCAAAAGTGGCCCTATTCCAGTAGATCCTGGCCTACAGGTAAATAAACTAATATCGTTGGTACAATGTATCAACAGATTAAAAGTCTTGTTTTTGTGGGCAGTCCTACGCTTCTTTGAAAAAAGACCAAATAATCGCGGTTTATTTTCTATATGTCTTAGATAAAGAAATATAACACAAATCTAACGAACAAGTTATGAACAGAAAGTTTTAAAATAAAACATTGTGTTGCGTTACAAAGTTTATTTCAATTCAAAACATATTTTGTGAATGTAATGTTTCAGTACATTTAAATATAGTGAAATTCTAAAATTCTTCTGAATTATCTTAATCAATTTGTAATGTACGTATGAGTGTAATAGACAAAAAAAATATTATAATTGAAAATTGAAAATTTCATGTTGTTCCGTTAATATACGACACAATATTTGGTAGATAAATTTTATTTTAATGATTATTCGCCCACGCGGAATTCATTTTTCACAGATAAAGGAACCCTAAAATCTTGTACTCAGAGATAATGTATATGTCTATTAATGAACGAATATTTGTTTCTAAAAAGAATCAGGAGTTCCAGAGAATTCTTTCTACAAAATACCAAATAAACAAAGAAATTTTATTTCTTTATATTAATAATATAAACTCCATTTAGGTACATTTTACATACCTGTCAAAATATATGCACAGTACGTACGCTTTTAGAATAGTATTGGATTCGAGTATTCATCAACTATCGCCTTTGTGTGGTCTTCATATGCTTGGTAGCTGACTGTCAGGTTTTTTCCGTTCCGTAACGTTCCGTTCTAAAAGTGTGTTTGAGATGAATCTGCGAAATGAATAAAACCACAACAGTGGTATCCAATTAAGTGGATTGCTAATAAAAGTGAAATCGAAGCGGGTGCAGTGGCCGCGCGGCGCAGGCGCAGCGCACGAGGAGCGACGCGTTCCGCCGCCGCACCGTGTCGCGGAACACGGGCTACGCTCTATCGTAATTATTTCGATTATGATATCACCTTCCTGTAACAACTGTCACTCTTCTACTAATTTACCTTATGTTTATTCTTCATATTGAAATCTTCCTTCGTTTTATATGGGGAAATTAGACGATGTGGCATTTAACTTAGGTGCTGGCAAATTTGCAAAGGCCTCCCATTTGTAACATTATGTACCTAGTCTTGCCATAACTACTGAAACAAAGAAAAAAAATTTTCTATTGCAAATAACATTTATTACTTTTACAGTGTGTTAGTTTAATACATAAATATAAAACAATTTAAAATATAAAAAGCTTATTCGAAGTGGTCTCCATTGGCTGCCATACAGTCATTTAAACGTTGAGGCCAGTTATCAATAGAAGCACGCACTCTTTCCATGGAAAAGTTCTTCACTGCCAATCGTACGGATTGTTTTAGGGACTACAAATTATCATGGCGTTTAGAGCAAGCCGTACTCTCTAAAACTGACAATAAATCATAATCCAGCGGATTAAGATCGGAACTAGACGACGGCCAGTCTTCAGCTCTGATGAAGTCCGAAACGTTCGTTTCCAACCAAGACTGCGTAGACCGAGCTTTATGACCCGGCGCCGAGTCTTGCTGGAAGGACCATTCTTCGTTATTGAACATGGTGTTGTTAAGGGGCTTCACTACCTTCTCAAGAATGGTATTTTGATACACTTGTGCCGATGTTTTGATACGTAAGTATGGCTCAGTCACTCCTTCACAGCTAATATCCCACCAAACCATCACTGAAATCGGATAGTGCCCATGTTGCACTCTGTCGACTAATTGGGAAGTTTCTTTAGAGCTTTGAGCATAAATACGGTCATTTTGTTTGTTAAAATGTTGCTTAATTCTAAAATTATTCTCATCCGTAAACAAAATTTTTCTGTGACCTCCCTTTGCGTACCGCTTCAGTAGTTGTTTCGATTTAACCACCCTATTCTTTCTTAAAATATCAATTAAGAAATGACCAGTACGTCTCTTATAGGCTGCAAGTCCTAAGTCATCTTTTAAAATACGCGACATGGTTCTAGGTGCTATCTTCATCTCCCGAGATAAAATCTTTTGCTTTCGGACAGGATTTCTTCGAATTCTATCTCTTACTGCTTTAACCACCTTTTTCGTACGAACACTACGTGGACGGCCAGATCTTTTTCTGTCACAAATAGAGGTCTCATTGTACCTATTAATAGCCCGGTACACAAATGTTTTATTAACACCAAGCGTATGGAGTGTATTAAAATTGCATTTGGCTCCATGTCTACTTTGTGTAATGCTATCACAGCGATTCGGTCCTCTTTATCACCCCACTCCATTTTAATATCGCAAAATATTGTACAATGTATTGGCGTCAAAATGAGAAAACCCAATAAACAATCATATAAAAATGACAGATTCCAAATTCAAATGTAATATTTTGTTTATTTTTAATTGTATCTAACAGTATTTATGGCCAGACTAAGTATAAGTGGTTAACTATGATCTTTTAATAAGTGGAAAGTAACCGCTATCTACTAACTGATAAGATTATTTTTGAGAGAGGTAGGGCGCATCACTGCAGCCTGTCTGGGGAAGTATCTCCACCTCACAGAAAACTGTAGCAAAATAACAACTCCCTGGAGGGTTGTCGTGTTCCTCCGAGTGAGTGAGATCACCAGTAAGCTCTTAAGGAGTAGTTGTGTTATCAGCAGAGGTGGCATCGCGCTAGATATACTTAATGTGTTCATAGCTTTCATAGGCTACGGTAACCGCTTTACATCAGGTGGGCCGTATGCTTGCATGCCACCCGTTGCATAAAAAAAAAACTATAGACATTAACGTAGGCCATGTAAGGTCAAGGGTTGCATTTTGTTAATTAGTAAGCCAGACCCCAAAATTGGGCTCAGGTTATTTTAATAAGAAGCACCGAAATTACAAATCCCTGCAAGCTTGTTGTATGATTGAGTACGGTAAAATATATAAGGGCGAGGAATTGCTGCATTAACGGCTGTAGCTAGAACGCAAGCGATACTCGTTGTGTTGTAAGCGTCTATAGGCTAAGGTGATCATATCAGACGGACCTTGTTCCTATTCACTTACCTGCATAGTACACAAACAGGTAAATTTTCGGTTTAATATATAGGTATATTAAACCCAAAATTAATACTATGCTGTGTCACAGTGAATCGGTATTGCTATATTTAGAACGCAATATTATTATCCTATTCATGAACTACTATAGACGTCATGTAATGTATCTTAAATTCGTCTCTATGAATAACAGGATGTTGTCATTTTGTACCGATACATTTCGGTGTGTCCTTAGAGATTACTACAAACGTCTGTTGAAGCTGTAGTAGTGCCGAGGTGCGCACTCGGTCTCGGCATGACTTATCGCCGGCCTAGATCCGGTTCGCTCCACGCCGACTACACCCACGCTTTGCTCTATTATCCGCCAAAATGTTCGCTCGACACTCAATACAATTATTGGCCTGCCTTTGTCTATATCGAAAGTTATTGTTTTTCACTACCTGTCATAAAATTATGCAGAGATTTCACTGACAGATTACAAATATTAGTAACTGTTGGACAGAAATTAATATGATATTAATCAATGATATATTTTTTTTTATAAATTTTACAGTAAATTTATTACAAGATACGTATCGAAGATATATATTCTATTTATATACATTAATGGGTGACTCGCCAGAGCTTTGCCTGAGTAAACTTGGCTTGTGCATGAGAATTATCTAATACTCTATTCATCTTCTCCACACCCATCCTTGACTTTGTTACACCTATCTACAAATCAAGACACTCTTTTTTTACTCTTTCGAGCCTTTACGTCATCAAACAACCTCTGACCTTTTATCCGTGCGGTGACGGAGAAAGAATATTAAAAATCACCGCCCCCTCTCTTCCCCTGGGTGTCGTAAGAGGCGACTATGGGATTTCCTAACGTTCCAGCATTTCAGCCGGTGGTAGGGTAAATACCCGCCTGGTTGGCTACCACCGTACACACGGCGAAACACCCGTGAAGTGGCGTACCTATGAGTACGTCGCGTTTCGGGATCAGCTGGTGTATAACCAGTGCTCGGGGGATTGTTGACGCGATATTGCGGGAACAGTGGTGGATTCTGTCTATCCATTGTCAGAAGGACTGAGCTGACCCGTCGGCCAGGGAGACCCGTTGAAACGGTTGTTCCGCTGGCCGCCCGCGGTATAGTACAGGGGCCCAATCAAGACTAACCACCTTGAGAGGCTGCCCTTTCATACCGCGCATAATCTCGGGGTAGATCGTCGTGCCGATTGGTGACCGGATGGTGGGGACCCGGCGACTACTTCCGGGGGGGTTCGGGGGCCCTTCCGTCCGACGGATCAGCACAGCTCCTTTGTCGACAAACTAATGGAGAAACAGTCCACCGCGTTTCTTCCCCAATGTCGTGGCAATTCTCTCCCGCTTCACGCTTCCGTTCTTTACATTACTCATGACAGCGCAAATAGGAAAAGATGGTCTAACAGCGGTGCACTCCCCCACCACCCTGTTCAAGGTTGAGTTCGCTAACATCCGCGGACTCCACTCTAACCTTAATGCCGTCCACCAACACCTAGAGACGGCACGGCCCGCCATGCTCTTCCTGACGGAGACACAGATTCAGCGTCCAGCGGACACGTCCTACCTCCAGTATCCCGGTTATGTGCTTGAGGAGAATTTCCTCGCGAAAGCCGGGGTCTGTTTTTTTGTCCGCTCGGATGTATGTTGTCGCCGTCTGCGCTGCCTAGAGGATTCCTCCTTTCCTGTCCTCTGGGTGCATGTAAACCTGGGCCTTCAGAGCCGTATTTACATGTGCCTATACCGACCCCATACTAGGGACACGGAGACAACTCGGCTCTTTGAGTACATGAGTCGGGCGGCAGATGTAGCGCAGGAGCGGTATCCTACTGCAGAGATGGTATGTTTGGGGGACTTTAACTCTCACCACGACTCCTGGTTGGGATCCTCCACAACTAACCATGCAGGAAGGACCGCCCACGCGTTCGCTCTTTCGCACAACCTGACGCAACTGGTGCACCAACCCACCAGAATACCTGATGTTGCTGGTCAGGAGCCCTCTCTGCTAGATCTACTGCTGACCACCCACCCTGCTGGCTACCGGGTTGAGGTCGGGGCGCCCCTGGGCACATCTGACCACTGCCTAGTATCCAGCACAGTGCCGAGCGCGATTCCGCCACAACCCACAGAGGTTGGGCGGCGTGTCTGGCACTACTCGTCAGCAGATTGGGACGGTATGCGCGACTACTTTGCTTCCGTCCCATGGGGGCAGCGCTGTTTCAGTGAGAAGAATCTAACGGCGAGTGCTGCGGCCATTGTTGATGAGATCGGCGTTGGCATGGAATACTACATTCCCCACTCCGATGTCGTCATCAAAAGCCGGAGACGCCCTTGGTTTAATCGCGAATGCGCTGAAGCTGTTAGTAACAAACAGGCGGCGTATCGCGCTTGGATCAGGGGTCGCGCCCTTAAAGATCCGAATACTAACTCACTGAAATCAGCCTACAACACTGCCACCAAGATCTGCAAGAGAGCATACATAAGAGCGGACGCCCAGCGCGTTACACGAGTCGGCACGGAACTAGTGGCGCACCCTACTGGATCGCGTAGCTACTGGCGACTGTCCAAAGCCGTGCAGGCCAACTTCTGCCAGCCCTCGCTGCCACCGCTGCGATGCCCTGATGGCTCACTGGCTCATCAGCCGCAGGAGAAAGCCGATCTTATGGCCAGCCTCTTTGCGGCTAACTCCCGGATCGATGACTGTAGCACGCAACCACCAACAATACCCTCCAGTGGATCCGCTATGCCTAATATCCACATCAGGCAGCGCGATGTGCGTTTTGAACTACAGTCACTCGATGTCCGATAAGCCAGTGGTCCTGACGGTATCCCAGCGATTGTTCTTAAAAAATGTGCAGCGGAGTTGTCTCCGGTGCTGACGCGCCTCTTCCGCCTCTCGTACTCGACCGGTTCCGTTCCGGATGCTTGGAGAGAGGCAAATGTGCAGCCGGTTCCCAAAAAGGGAGACCGTTCTGACCCATCGAATTACCGCCCCATTGCCGTAACTTCAGTGTTGTGCAAAGTCATGGAACGGATCCTTAACAAACAATTGATCCGTTACCTAGAAGATCACTTCATAATCAATGATCGTCAGTATGGTTTTAGACCGAAACGATCAACGGGTGATCTTCTAGCGTATGTGACGCACCTCTGGGGGGAGGCAATCGATAAATATGGCGAATCCATGGCAGTCAGCCTAGATATCGCCAAGGCGTTTGATCGGGTCTGGCACAAAGCACTTCTCTCCAAACTTCCGGCATACGGTCTGCCCCTCCAGCTTTGTAATTGGATTGCTGGCTTCCTGCATGAGCGTAGAATCCGCGTCCTTGCAGATGGATGCGCTTCGCGGTTCATGTCAGTGAATGCCGGTGTCCCACAGGGCTCCGTTCTATCGCCCACCCTCTTTCTTCTGCATATCAATGACATGCTGCCACTTGGTAATATTCATTGCTATGCAGATGACAGTACGGTCCATGGGCGATATTTCGGTCGACCTGGTGCTGGTCGGACAGAAATCGGTGAGAGGCGTGAGAGTCTTGTCGTTGAACTGAATCGGGTTTTGGATCTCATTAGTAAATGGGGTTCCAATAACCTGGTTGAGTTTAATGCCGAGAAAACTCAGGTTTGCGCGTTTACAACAAAAATGTCCCCCTTCCTTCCCACTCCCAGTCTTCAGAGTGCTTCCCTCAGTATGCGTGATAGCCTGAACATGCTGGGTATGGGTATTCATTACGACCTTAACCAGCGTTATTACATCGAGAGCCTCATCTCAACAGCCTCAAGAAAGCTCGGAGTCCTGAACAGGGTGCGCCGGTTCTTCACGCCGGACCAACTTTGTCTGCTTTATAAGACACAAGTTCGGGCCTGCGTGGAGTATTGCTCGCATCTCTGGGACGGCTCCGCATAGTATCTTCTTGAGGCTCTCGATAGGTTACAGCGACGGGCTATCCGCATAATTGACGACGAAGAGGTCACCAAAAGCCTAGAACCTCTTCAACTCCGTAGGGACATAGGCTCTCTAAGCGTATTTTACCGCCTTTACCATGGCGAGTGCTCTGAAGAACTGTTTTCCCTTATCCCACCCTCACCCTTCCGTCATAGAACCACACGTGCGGGCTTGCGATGTCATAGTTCCACGGTTGAGAATATCTCTTCGCGTACCAAAAAGTTCGGCAACTCCTATCTTTGTCGTACCATCAAAAAGTGGAACGCCTTGCCTGCACATGTGTTCCCTCCTTCCTACAATATGGGATCCTTCAAACGAAGCGTGAAGAAGCATTTTGCGGGTCAGCATGGCAGCGTCAACTGACAGGATGCGGGATGTAGTATGCTGTCAGTTGCAGTTGCGATTTGGGCTCCTCTTTCGCTTACCATCAGGCAAAGAGGGGCCACTATGCTGAACTAATATAAAAAAAAAAAAAAAGACCTACTACCCAAAATTAGATATTAGATATATTCCAAAGAAACTCCTATTCTTCCCTTTATATATGCAATGTATGTATTAATATACTATATCCATTTCTTCCTTTTTTAACTAGCAACACACAAGGTTTGGCTTTTTTTCTTCCTCTCCATATTCCCTTTTACTACTAGTTTCCCTCCTTGTCCAAAGCGATAATGGTCATCAATGAGAGATCCAAGTCGAATTTGTGATTCTTATAGCATTTCAGTTACTCATTTTCACTTTTCAATCGTTTAAACTTACTTATCTCCTCTAAATTTTCTGCTCTCCTATTTCTTTTTGCTCTATTCTCTCCCATCTAAAATAATATACTTCGTGGCATTAGTAGTTATGATTTTATGCAAATTTAAAATTTAAACCCTAATTAATTTCCATAGGTTTAGAATATCAGAAACTTCTAAGACAATTTGTTTTGTACAATAATTTTGCTAAGAATAGGATTTAATTGAAATGAATGTTTAATCTTGAGATCAAAATTTGTCCGCCTTCAAACCAGTCAAATTTTGATTTCAGTGATGGATTTATATTCAATATTCCTTTCTTATTTCACTCAATCTCAGAGTAGATTGTTAATCTCTCAGTCAGTCAGGACTTAACCTTTTATTTGTATAGATATAGAAGAAGAAGAAAGAAAGAAAAATATTTATTTAGTACTTAACAAATACACAAACTCACATAAATTCGCTTCAAAAATAAGTATCAGAAAGAGGTTTCAGTAACATGCCATGATGCCATGGTTATACTGATGGTATGAGCAAATGCCTCGAGAAATTATATTCTACCCTTATCGTCCAACAGTTTTAGAAGAAACGAGGTGCGTTCCTGAGCCGCAGGTAGTAATTTCGTACTATATAAATATAAGATATATAAATCATAGGCGCCGCAGTGTCCTCTTAGATATACCTAACAAACTCTCGAGAGCTTTGGAGCGCTTTGCAGCGGCCGAAGTCTCCTTAGGGACCTACCACGAAGCGCTCACATGGAAGACTTTTGCCCTAAGTCTTCCATGTGAGCGCTCCGTTGTAGGTCCCTAGTCCCAGATAGGCAGCAATGGTGGTGTGTCTCGTAAAGGCCCCGTCATTCTCTAAGCGTCTGCGCTTATCAGAGTGATGCTCGCGTCGTCCAAAGGCCAAAGGCAGTCCCTAGATAGTGTTTTAGACAGTAACTAGGATCTCACCGCCTCCCTGCCATCATATCCGGAGGGTGCCAGAAGAATTACTAACGCACCCCGTGGTGGGCAATCCTTTTTCTGTGGGCTGTTTGTACACTTTGGGCGAAAAAAAATGGCACTCATATGCTGCTGGTGCATGCTGCAGCGTCATAGAGATATATAGTATTCTGTCAAGTGTGAGCGTGCGTGATCGCAGTTCGCGCGAGCTGGCCGCGGCGACATACCGTCACGCCATGCTCTGCTGCTGCGCACTAGTGTTGTAATCGCGCACGCTATATTGCTGCTATACAGTTTGCACTCAGTTGTTGCTACGTTTGCGTAATTAACAGATTTATGATATTACAGAGCGTTAAATGTTTTTGTATGAACATGCGAGTAATGTCAATTTTTATGTTTCAATTGCCTTGTTACGGTAGCCAATAGCCCTCGCTTCTCAACTTCATTCAAAAGCAGAAATCCAAAACCCTCTATAGACAGTCAATTAGCTGAAGTATTCTGTATTTCCCCAGCTACGCTGAATCATAATAACGCAGTACTCTACCTCTCTTTAGCCAGAGCCTTGTTGGCTGATATGGCAAGGTCAATCACATTTACGCGAAATGCCTTTAGCTCTTAGATCGTGATGACTGTAACCAACTGAATGTTTTAAAAAACAATAGCGATACTATCAGATATTGATTTCATATCTACATATGTTAACGAAGTAGTTTTTTTTTGTTAGTCACAAGTCTCTGAATCCTAATATACACATACAATAGCACAAACTAATAAACCATTTGACGGAGGGAATATGCATGACTTTTATTTTTCGTTTTATATCACACAATTATTGCAATGTATAAAAAGTAAAACAAAAACCATTTTTTTGTAGTTAATTTTTCTGTAGTTTGTTTTCAGTTTAGTTCAGGTGTTAAAATCGTAAAAATATCAAATAGATTCTATAATAAAATAAAAACTTCATAGTTGGAATAATTGTCATATTTTGTACATGTTTTACTATGACAGCATCACTGTGAATGCTTGAATTGTGGAAATATAGCTAATATTTACATGAAATCCATACATATCTTCATAGCCACGCGGCTTGTGACGTCATCTGCTGCGGCCTCTTAGTATGAAGCGTTTTCAGGCCACATGATGGCAAGCAACTTTCAAACAGCATTATCTAGCAAACTAATTATCGTTGAAAAATTTTTCTATAAGATATCTTCCGTCTCCTCTTTAATCTGTCATAAAAAAATGTACCTAATGCATATAACCTATAGCATCCTATACTCACCTAAACTTAGTGGCTCGGCGTGTAAATATCTCACTAATTCGAGCCTACGTTCTATCGCGAGGATGTTTTATCCAATAAGATGAAGTAAGACGTGTCGATACACTAGTTACGTAGAGCTGTGCCTTCTACTTCATCCGTAGCGATGAGTAGTTTCAAAGTAAAGTCGTTATCACTTTTTCATTTGGTTTTTTACGTAATGGTAATAAGGAAAGTAGCTAGAGACTTTAAGTTAAGCTTGGCCTAATTTTATTGCACCAAATTTCATGGATACATTAAAAAATAAAAAAAAAAATAAATAATGTCGAACAAATTACACAGCGCCATCTAGCCCAAAGTAAGCGAAGCTTGTGTTATGGTTACTAGACAACTGATAAACATACGTAAATATCTTTTTTTTTTTTGTAAATACATACTTATTATACATAGAAAATACCCAGACCAAGACAAACAGACATGCACACAAATGTTTGCCTTGTGTGGGAATCGAACCCACGAGCGTTGGTGTCAAAGTCGCGTCATTCACAACTGAGCCACCGAGCTCGTCATTGTGGTTAAGAGTTTGTTATTCCCATGTATGGATTTACCTGTATCAAGTGTTATATCCTATTGGTAAATCTAGCATTAAAAATAGATAGATAAATAATTTCCTACTGTCTCTAAGTACGAGAAAAAGTATTTCCTACTTCTTCGAAATAGCGAAAATAAAACTGAGGAATTTAAAAACACTTTCATTCAATAAATAGTCAACAAATTAGTAGTTTAGAAAATTGTTCTTGATAGCAATGAGTCAGTGCGCGAGCGCAGTGGGCGGGCGGCCGGCGGGCGGGGGAAATACACCGCGATGCATCGCGATGATGCCGCTGCACTATTACGGTTCATGTTACTTTGCATCACACGCACCGACCGGGCGATGACGCTGAAAGAGACAACAACAACGACGAAAGTCATCACGAAACCTCGCACTACATACAAATTACAAAGCACACACACGTTTTCGCAATTACACCAAATCTGTTCGGTTTCTTCCAATATCTTTTATTACGGTTATTTTTTTCTATTTTAAACTTTATTGGTGTATATTTTTCTCAAGACATCAATCAGCGTCTCGCCGATGTCCATTGATGTGCGCTTTCTTCGATGCCCGTCGCGTCCGTCAGTCAATGCATCATCATTATTGATGACCAATTGACCTGGCCGTTCTCATATTTACGTTTTGTGTTATGACGATAGTAATACATTAAATGTTACACCTATTCATGAAATTCATTTACGGTATTATTTGTAATTAATTACATTCATTAATGGTATAGTATATAGGTATTTAGTATAATATTTAAATCATGCATTGCAATTGATATAAATTGCTAATAAGTAACTGGATCAACTGCTAATGTACCTAGGGAACCTAGGGACTGCTAACCTACCTTTGAATTAAACAATTTTTAACGGAAGTATCGCGTATTTTATTTATTTTGTTGAACCTGACGTTTCGAACGCTTTGCAGGTTCAACAAAATAAATAAAATACGTGATACTTCCGTTAAAAATTGTTTAATTCAATGTGTAACAATCGCGAAAACCTAAGACAATACTAACTCCATAGGAGCTTACTGGTGACCTCACGCACACACAAGAACACAACAACCCTCCAGGAAATTGATATTTGCCTTAGGTAATTAGAATATGCTTTATGGGTACAATTCGAACACATAATAAACACAATAGACACCTATGTCAGTGTGCAAATATGTATGTGTAAAAAGTGCAATCTGTTTGCTGAAAGCAACTGACATATAAGTGGCTCACCATCATTTTAAGAGCAAAAGCTAACCTCGCCTGCATGATGACATCAATTTACTAAAAAATCGCTCACAGTGTCCGAACATCAATCTACTAAAAAATGTTCGGACACTGTGAGCGATTTTTGTGTGAATCGGAACATATATAATTAATCCATCCATGTCGGTAGATGTAATAATTGAATAACTAATGTAAGACAAATACCACCTTAGTCTTTCCTGCGACCACGGACGCTGCAAAGCGTTCGAAACGTCAGGTTTCAACAAAATAAATAAAACACGCGATACTTCCGTTAAAAATAGTTTAATTCCTATGGAGTTGTTGTGTTAGCAGCAGAGGTGGCATCGCGCGATATGATGATATGATACTTAATGTATTGCAAGCGTTAATAGACCACAGTAACCGTTTTGAATCAGGTGGGCCGTATGATTGTATGTCTCCCGACGTTTTATAAAAAAAGAAAAGAAGCCCCATCTAATTCTTTAATTATCTCTATAAATATTAAGGTACTTCATTCAATCCAACCCACAAGTGTTCTTGAAAAGTTCATTTTGTTTTTGAAATTTGATTTCAAGAATACTTCAACCACTCGTATGATTCGTGAGTGCTCAGCATAGCTATAAGACATAACTACCTGAAACATTTTATTCAGAATTTTCATTGTAACAGTTAAATCAGGATAAGTGGGCTAGTGGCTTTCATATCATTTTATTCAGGGAATATTTGTATCTATAGAAAAGGGCAATTAAAACGTAGTAAACTGTTTTTAAATCTTATAATAGACATGTTTGACGAGCTCGGTGGCTCAGTCGTGAAAGACGCGACTTTGACACCAATGCTTGTGAGTTCGATTCCCACACAAGACAAAAAATTATGTACATGAACATGTCTGTTTGTCTTGGTATGGATGTTTTAAGAGAGGTAGGGCGCATCAAAGCAGCCCGTCTGGGGAGGTACCTCCACCTCACAGAATACCACAGCCAAATAACAACTCCCTAGAGGGTTGTTGTGTTCCTGTGTGTGAGTGAGGTCAGCAGTAAGCTCCTAAGGAGTTGCTGTGTAAGCAGAAGAGGAGGCATCGCGCAAATGATACTCAATATATAACACGCGTTAATAGGCTACGGTAACTGCTTTACATCAGGTGGACCATATGCTTGCATGACTCCCGACATTGTATAAAAAAAATGATACTTTACATTTTTCGTTAGTGTATTTGTTAGATAATCAATGGAGAAACATCTATCTAAATTAATTGTTATGTTAATGGGTTTGTTTACTGTACAAACTCCTCAAGGGGCTTGGCGTGAAGTTATAGATAGATAGAATTGTTATGGTCTGTCTAACTTGTATGTCATATCGACACGAAATTGGCCACGCGACAGCGTTTGATATGTAGAAGACGTTCACTGTCAGCGACAGTTTCGCGTGCCGCCGCGTTTCCTCTCCGGACAGGAAGCCTTAGTAGACCAGCCACCGGGGTGGTCACTGCGCACCATCCGCTAGTTTCAGTTCCAATTAACACAGTAAGCCGTCACGACTACGGCAGGTGTTCGTTTATAAAGCTGTATCTGTGTTGTCCTTATTTATTCGACATCTTATTTTACTATTAAGCAATTTGTTATCTTCGAAGATAGCTCATCAGGGTTGGTCTTCTACAATATAAGTTCTATTAAGGTATGAATTTTTCTATAGACAATATTAAATTATACTACTAGATCCTGTCAGAAAAAAAACGAACTTTCAGCGGAACCAACGACCTTTGAGTATCCAAACGGAGTCTAGAAATGTGTTTATGTCTCGTGACCTGAATATGTATATTACGTATATACTATTCTCGAGTAACCAATGACCTCTATGTACCATTTGTTTGAGGCTACTGTATACGGCTGCATGATTGTTTGCTGCCAGATATAGTATAAGAGAGAAGTACGAATTTTTTACAACATGCTGGAAACATAGAGGGCAGAAAAAGGGGAGGTCAAAGGGAGATATTAAAATATACTGTTCAGAGGACAATGTCGCAGGAACAGGTAGCTGGTACATTGTATGAATAAGGAACTTTTATTTTTTTTGGTTTTTAAATACATTTGTATCAATCAATCCGTAACGTACGCATTCCGTAGTGTGATTTCTATGAGGTGATTTTCATTAAACTCATAACGATTTTGCGCTACAATGAATACGGAAAACCTTTGACGACGTTTCACGTTAATTTATATCCAATATAGACATTTATGCTGTGTCTTTAGTGTTCGGGAAATCAATAAAATGTAAGTAATGAAACATTTTGCAACACATGCTCATAGAGTTTACGTGGATATTGCAACTTTCTATATGACCTGGGAAATATTCGATTTAACGATCGATAATTATTGTTAGATCGTCATACTGTTAACAATTACGTCCAAAATTCTCATTAGCCATACCTGCAATAACATTACACCTAATGGCAACGTCTGATGATGACGGGTGACGGCTAATTATCGCCATCAGAAGTGGCGGTGCGCATTGCCAGTGACGCGGTGGAAGGAGGTCGAGGCAGCGAATATTGGTACCACTAACGTACACTTAAATTACCTCGCCGAAAAGAAAAAGTGTACCAATTGAGCTGTGTAAGAGCTAGACGTAAATCAAATTGAAGATGCCCGATAAAGTGGATAATAATTAGTGGAAGACGTGAAAGCGTTGGGAGAAAAATTCGTGAGAGTTTGTGTTAGTGTGATTGTGCATTTGGCGAGGGACATCCGGTTGCGGACGGCGGCCGCCGACGAGCTCAGAACATGCTAGTACGTAGAGTATGTCTCAATTATATCACAAGGTGTGTCCACGGGTTTGTATGTGCGTAGTCGATGACATTGAGAGTAATGTTCTTTTCCAGGATTTCTGCATCTTCTTATGTGTCTGCAAACCAATACAGCTATGCAGCCATTACAAAATTCTTCGTAATCAGCCTACAAAATGTTTTGGGTACAGAGTTACTTTAGCATCGATACCCACACGAAGATTTTTAAGTATTATTCAAAATTTAACTCATATTATCAACAATTTTTATACACTTTTTTATTTATTTTTCTTAGTCGATTTCGGAGTTGTTCTAAGAGCACCACACCACATCAACCCTTACTCATCCCACTGCAGGGATACGGGTCTCCCTTCAACCGATGGGGTTTAGAGCACACTCCATCACGCTGCTTAAATCTGGATTGACGGAGACCAGCGTTTTCAAGCCGCCCGCGGGCCACTGACTTAGCTTAACGACTGTCATCTATGGATAACAGGCGGGACCGATGAATTAACGTGCCCCGAGCATGGAGAAACTCGAGAATGATAAACCCATCCAAAGACAGGCTGCGGTCGACGTTGCTTAACCTTCGTGTTCGGTTAGAATGACACGCGCAACGGCGCCATCGAGCTCTCATCATGAGCACACAGGAGATTAAACCGCATAGGGTATAATTTACAGTATAGTACCTATATTTTTTGTTGAATGAGATACAACTTAGAAATCAATATAAACTCCCCGTGTGTGTGGAACTCTTTGAAAGGTAAAATAGGTAGTTCTTTATTCATTTCGATTATTTTAAGAGAATACACGATGTTAGAAGTACATAAAAATAAATTTCGTCCCTAACCACTTTTAAGTTTTGTAAAGTGGCATTCAATCTAGAAATCAATAAAAACCGACCAAGACAAGTAGAACTACATATAAGTTATAGTTTTGTAAAAATAAACTACATAATAAATTGGCGTTTTCTATATTTGGCATTTAAAATTCAATTTCGAAAATGCATTGTTTTTTCCTATGTTACTTCTTCGTAGTATGTCTGGTCTAAATTTTTCCCAGTGATAAAAGTGCGTTAATCATGAAGTTTTACTTAAGACACATAAGTACGAAACTCTCGGTATGCTAGTCCGACTCGTACTTGGCTGGCTTTTCTAAATGTACGTAATATACATTTTTTATACCACTAAGGTGGCAATGAAGCATACGACCTGGCTGATGATAAATATTCACCGTAGCCTATAGACATTTGCAACACCAGGGTTGTCACTCATGCGTTGCCGACCCTCTAAAAACCTTTTTACGCATTTCTGGAAGAATTCCAATAATTACTAGTTGCTATTTAATAAAATACTTCGTTGAGTTATATCTGTTTCTCTCCTTCTTAATAACTATTGGAACGTGACAAACAAATGAATATAACCAAGAGTGAGATGCCGCAGATCCTATTACTTTAAGTGAGCATTGATTGTATATATATTTAAACGGTTATTTTTTGGATTTTGATCAAACTTTGTATTAATAAAAAGTTATGCTTTTCAAGTTTATCTATGTAGGCGACCTTCCCAAAAAACGCGATGTTAGGCAAAAAAGAAACATAAAATATCGAGCTGGGCTTGGTTGCTCAAATACTAAATTTTAATGTGCGTATATTTTCGCCATTTCAAATGGAACCTAATAAACATTTCAAATGATGAGATGTATTTATTACAAAGACAATTCAACATTTTTAAACAGTATTGTGTCTTTCCTTAGTTCTTTTTATTTCATATCTAACAGTTTCGTAAATTGTAATACATCTAAGTATCTCTCGCACAAAGATACCTAAGTATTAAAATGATTTTAATGCATGTGACAGGCGATTGCTCAACCCAATGATGGCACGATTGATATAAAATACTTATCTGGTGAAGTTTCGTTTATTTGTAGCTATATATAGATCGCTCACTCTCACTTACGATGGAATTTACCATTACGCTTTTGAATGACTTGCTTTGAAATTGTAAAACAAGTAGGCTATATGCGCAGGCGGCTATACGTACCTATTACACGGGTAGCTTTGGAGAAACTATAATCCTGTTAGGTATAACATATAACGAAGCCAAAGGCTCATCGATTAGTAAATTATGTACGGTTTGAATTTTTGCTAAATGCTATAAATTATACATCTTCAACGATATGAAATTTTAGACTGTCACTTGAAAGATTCCGGAATACACTGTCTCAGTTTGAAGAAAGCTGTTTAGTAATTGTTAGTATTTCTTTTTATTGCGAAATAATATAATGGTTGTCGAGTATATCACAGCTTTTCATCAAAATGAGTCATTTTATTCAGTTTTCATGTACTCGTATGTAAATGCAGGTAAATACACAAGAACAACTTAAAAGTTTGAATGTAAATATATGTTTATATATGCGAATGGTTAATAGACATAGTTATAGATTAGTAATTTAATTTACTCATACAAAACAGTTTGATTTCCGAATAAAATAAAATATTGCATGTGTATATGTTTATATATCAAGTCACATGCTTCATATGTGAAAGTTATGACGAGTTCGTTGGCGCAGTGGTGAAATACGCTGTCACGTTACTTTGACACCAACGCTTGTGGGTTCGATTACCACACAGGACAATCATTTGTGTGCATGAACATGTCCCTTCATTTTGATCTGGGTGTCTTTATGAGAGTTAGGGCACATCAGAGCAGCTCTTCTGGGCAAGTATAGCTCTACCTCACAAAACCGCAGCCAAATATCAACTTTCTGGAGAGTTGTATTGTTTTTGCGTATGAGTGAGGTCACCAGCAAGCTCCTAAGAAGTTGCTGTGTTAGCAGCAGTGGTGGCATATACGATATACTGCAATCATTCATAGGCTACGGTACCCGCTTTACATCAGGTGGGCCGTATGTTATATGCCGTTGTATTCCTCCCGACGTTGTATAAAAAATGTATATCTTGGGCTTAAAGAGATAAAATTATTATTCTTTATAACAATAAAATGTATATCGTCTTTAATTTCTGAATAGTGGTAACTTTTATTCTTGCACAGCTATATCACCTCATAAATTGATTTAAGTAAAGAAATAAATAAAAGAAATGCTGCAAGTGCTTGGTTGCAGGAGGCGGCAGCGGGTTGCATATAACGAAAAGTATTAAGCTAGGACAATATCCACGAGCAGGTAGATACAGGCCGATGATGATTACTATTAACTAATTCTTATTCATGGCGGTTGAGATTCAAATGTCTTCTAAAAATTACGCACTTTAAGGTACAAATTGTACCATATCACGGTGTTTTATTTTATATAAGTTTCTGACGACACACTGTTAGGATACTGCATAAGTTTATGCTTGTGTTATAGATTCTATGATATAGAAAATTGTGGATTTGCTATTTACATGGCAACCTAATAGAACTATTGGTCAACTACTAATAATAAATTTGCAAAATGCAAAATATTCTAAACACATTGCGACAATCATGGTATTAGAAACGCTATTTAAGACTCTATTTAAATTTTGAATAGTCTATTCAAAAACTACTTAGATCAGATATATCCAACAGTATAATAGTTCCATATTGGTCTTTTTAATCATTTTTTTGATAAAGTAATTGGTTAATATATGAAAATTTGGTTAATAAAGGTACTGCCTGCCTTATCCTGCCCATTCAGAAATTGTTTAGACAATTCAAAGGACAGCCGCCGCGAAAAGGCCCACCATGCTAGTTGAATGATAAGATATAGTTGTGTCAATGTATTACAGTGCCGTAACAATAAACAAACCGAAATTACTATCACAATGTCCATTTGTTTGACTTTGTTTATCTGAGTTTTGTGTCACGCCGGTTTGAACCATTCGTGGATGACGAACTCGGTGACGCAGTGGTGAGCTTCGCAACTTTGACACCAACGCTCGTGGGTTTGATTACCACATAGGACAAATATTTGTGTGCATGTCTGTTCGTCTTGGTCTGGGTGTTTTCTATATGTTATGTGTATGCATTTTTTAAATTATTATAAAAATATATATATATACCAGTACTCATAACGCAACCTTCGCTTAATTGGGATTAGATGCGTCCTATAATTTGCCCATAATATTTATTTAAACAAATACGGAACTACGTAGTAAACTTTATCACGAACAAGTAATTGCTGTTCTCAAATGTATACCGTATTAAATAGTTCAACGTGTGCGTATTGCCAGCAGTAGATATTGAGACAAAAACTTGTGGTAGAACAAGGCTGCCACGCGAAAAGCCTGTAATGAACATTGCAAAATTTTTCAATTATGAATTCTGACCAAAGTCTTTTAAGTTATATTAACTATTATTATCGACGTAATTAACGCGGAACATGGATTACAATTAAATCAGCGACAGTAGCAACTAGACGAGATGACAGATCGACACTTAGTTCGTGGCAGACTTACGGTATGTATTATGCAACAAGCCGGACGCAGAACAATGTTAAGTGCACTATGATAGGTATTTATATCTCACCACAAGCCGCTATTCCGTGACCGGACCCGATTCCGATCATACTTACCTACATCATAGCAGCAATGCGTGCGCTACTTCATTACGGATGTTTCTGTTGCCCTATTGTACGTGAACTATGTGACGATCCGTATGCAAAGTTACATTACAGCGTCAGTTAGACGTTAAATTAAAAAAACGTAATACACAGAGAGACATACAGAGGCGATAATTCCATGCAAACCATTCCAGACGCTTACGACGTATAATTTTCAAAGTACAGTAGACTTAACTATTATCTACGCTAAAATTGTACACATAATATTCAAATACATAAATAAAAAATCATTATTCGTCACATATATTTTGTTTTAAATACATACACATTTATAGATAGATATACTGATAAAAGTTTTGAGTTGAGCAGCTATTTAACATAACACTTGATTATTTATTGAATGTACGTGATGAACTCTCACAAAACACAACCACTTTCAGATAACACTTCTTTCAGCTATGCACATGAGTAAATAGTTTTTAACGAAGCAACAAAAAATGTTTGTACAGTATGATTCATTTTCCATGCACTTATATGTAAGTAGGCATAGTGAGAAGATTGACGAGAGTAAGTACAGTGATGTGTGATTACCCGGTCGAGTAACAGCGTGGTATGCAAACAGAATTGCTATACAGACAACGATAAATAAATCTACACACCCTTAAGTCGTCGCAGTAAAGGAGAGTTTTGCATGTCTTTACATACATTGAGCTGTCCTCGTGAGTTATGAGTACATAAACACCTTCCTAACATTACTGCGGCACAAAACCACGTTTATACATAAAATCCCAGCAAAGGCGAGTTTGTCTATTGAATATATTTTTTGAAATGATAATGCAGGTGGACTTATTACTAACACGGACGTCCAACCTACCCGCCCTTCATGCATGTATCATTGCAAAACCCTTTAAATTTGAATGTACATGCAAGTGAGAAATTTAGAGTAGTTAATATAAAGAACACATGATACATATAATAGTACAGTGTGTGGTGATCGGAGGTAATAACAAATCAAAGGCTGTTTAGAAGCCTGAGACCGAAAGCTTTAACGAGTCGAGTTTGCAATTTCTATACAACTGTTATTTTGAACTATGTCATTATGTCTTTCAACACAATTGCAGGTATATAATAATAATCCTTTATATGTATGTCGCATCAAGGTAAAAAAACGTAGACAGTGAGTTAGGTACCTGAGTTTAGGTTTCAATGATAATATGTGTAAATTTATTTCATGAGCACATTCAGCCAGCTCACAGTTACAAATAATCGTCTTAGCGACGACGAAAACATGTAATCTTTTAGTAAGATTACATGTAATTTCAGCACAATTCAATTGGAATTAATGGGGGCAACATATTAATATTAACAAAATAAGTTAAAAACGAGTTTAAAATTAACAATAAACGTATGATTCATCTCTTATATAAACTTGGTGTTAGTAATATTAGAAAGATTTATGTTATATAGTATATCGATATAGGTAATTCAAGCAGGTACTAGTTTTAGTCAAACATGGCAAATACATTAAAATCTCAATAGGCATAGCCTGAAAAAAAAAATATTTTCTTTGAAAAGAATTGAAAAATAGAATTTGAGAAAAACAATAACGGATCTCTGAAAAATTGAAGCAATGAATAGAATCTCCATTCTAATACGTTTTTTTCTGGAGATCCATTTATTAAGGAATGCAAGCAATAAATGAATGTAAGGAATCATCGACGCGGGACTTGCACATAACCAGATTTTAAATATTATTCGTCGCGAAGTTGGTCTGTACGAACTGTACAAATCTAATTTCATATTTCAACAAGCAGACATCATGTGAGTGTTAGTTTTAATCGAAGTGATGAAAATCACAGAACTTTACCTTCGCCACAAATTAGTATTCATTATACTAATAAACTTTCCAGACGCATGCGTCTGTGCTGTCAATATAATTTAGATTGATGTCTATTTTGCAGCAGCGCCGTGCGGCCACTGCGATTCTGTTTTATTTGGTTGTTCACACGCAGGTGTGGATGGCGGCGTCAAGTTGATGTTACGATGATCTGCAAATATTTAGAGATTTAACATTTGTTTTAAAAGAGTAGTAGCACAGAACATAACAAGTAATAGAACTGAGACGAATGAAACTGTGACTTTTATTGAGGAAGCAAAATCGATAACTCCTGACGAATTACATGGTCCTAGCTACAAAATACAGTCATCTACGAGTTGTTTATTTATCTATATTGGAGATATACATATCTATATCTATTTATCTATCTATAACTTTACGGGAACGGGAAAATACTAGGAAGAAGAGGACGACTTATAGGTAAATACATTCTTATAATACAAAGATCGTTTATGTGACGAAGATGTACGTGTTTAGATGATTGATAAGTAAACGATTTCAAAATGAAGTGAGTGCCCTTTCTTCTTCGATTGACGTGACAATCAAAGAGAAGCGTAGGTACTCGTGTGAAAGAACACATTGCTGACATGAAGAATAGGCGCGATAAAAACTCTGCAGTTTGTGAACATACACTGGACCAGCCAAACCATTACATCCGGTTTGATAAACCACAAATCCTCGCCAAGGAGAATCGCTACATGCCGAGAATGTTGCGCGAGGCTATTGAAATAAGAAAACACCCCAATTTCAATAGAGAAGATGGTTGGCAAGTACCACCTGCTTGGGATCCAGTCCTAAAAATAATCAAATCCCAAAGATCTAAAAAATGTTCGGACACTGTGAGCGATTTTTGTGTGAATCGGAACATATATAATTAATCCATCCATGTCGGTAGATGTAATAATTGAATAACTAATGTAAGACAAATACCACCTTAGTCTTCCTGCGACCACGGACGCTGCAAAGCGTTCGAAACGTCAGGTTCAACAAAATAAATAAAATACGCGATACTTCCGTTAAAAATTGTTTAATTCAATAGATGTAAGTACTTAATGAAATATAAAATACTGTTTTCAAATACAACAAATTTTTATTTAACGTATTTGTTGATGCGATTCAGATAATTGATAATTTTTAATATCGTTTTTACGGCGTTTATTTTTTACACTTTTAATTTTTACTTAAGTAGTCGTTTATGAAATACGAAAACAATTTTGCAAAAAACAATATCTAAAACAAAATTGGAATATGTATGTAGTTATATATATTTCTGTTTTCCGAATTATGTTACACACGACTAGATGTTCTTATTTTTTATACTATTTCGCAGCTTTTCTTGTTAGTGGTTAGATATATATTATTTCCTAATATATTAATCGAGAATGGTAGATAACATTAATTTTGCATTAAGATAGTATAACAGGTTGCAGGTTATTCAAAAATCTCTTTTTAATAAAGCGTACAAAAAATCTTTTCAAATTTCAAGTCTAGGTCAACAGTCCAAACTGAGCAATATATATCAGCTAGTAAGTAACTCATGTCACTGTACTTGGATATAGATACTTTAAATTAAACGATCCTGCGATCAGTCTCCAACTTTATGACAGTCAATCAAATTATATATACTTATTTCTTAAGTGGGATGTGGGTCATCGAAACATATTAATTAGTTTTATTTAATTACTTACAGTAAAAATTGGTATAAAAAGTTTCCACAAACCATAATTGACATAAATGTACCTCGAAATATTTTTTATTGGTCATTACATTGTAAAATACTTGTGAGCTTATAAATCATAAAGTAAGCACAGATACAAAACACTTGAAAGGACTCTGAAGTGAAAGGTATGTGTATTTTTTTTATTTTGGTACTATTGCTGTGCTTTGGGCAATATTTAATAATAATTGACACGCACTGATCTGAAAACATCAGTCATGCATGGTGGCGCTGACATTATAGCGTGAAGTGAGGTGTTTCAGTGGTAAAGGCTGACAACGGTCGTGCCCCGCCAAGGAATTCCAAACCAGAGCACTTGCCCACGCATAATTATCGCAACGTTTTTTTTGCAATCGATATAAATGTATTTCGGATAAATTAAAGCCGCGACTCTCTCGTCGGTCATGTAAATAGTAGAGATTTAAATTTTAGCTGGCAGAGCAGGGTGGCGGACGACAGAATGTCGTGTATAGTGTTATTTACATAGTAAATACGCATGCTAACGTGACTCGTGACAATTGTTATACAGCTGCATTATATCGTGAGCTTGCAACACTAAACAACTCGTGTTCAGACAATAATTTCGTTCACGTAGAGATAACTGTCGATAACGATATTAACAATCATTCAACCATATTTATACATTAATTAAAGCGGTTGCATTAAACGCCATGACAATAAGACCAAATAATCCGAATATACGTTATATAGAGCACGCGGTTGCAGTCGCGCGTGTATGTCCGAGGTTATTGCGGTCGGTTTCTCTTGCACTTGTATCGCGAGATCTCGTCGCAGAGGCGTTCCGAGCGCCTTTTTTGGAATAACTCGAGCAAATTTCGTCGGAAACTTTTATTTCACTTCGCGCGAGTTGCACTCGAAAATCGGATTTTTATTTTAATGAGCCAGTTTCGCGGCACTGTCTCGCTCGCACCCGCCGCTGCACTGAATAAATAAATGAGTTGCTCCACTTTCTATGAGATGGTTTCTTTGGGCGGTTCGATGAGACTCACGGCCGGCCAGTGACGTAGCATTGCTTTGTGCTTGCGCACTCTCGTGTTGGCGCGCCTCGCCACGCCGCGCCTCGTGTCTATCGACAACATTGTTCTTTTACTCTCTACATAATAACAATACTCTACAATCTGCACAGATACATTTTGGTCACGATCTTATGCTTCAGTACTATTTCTTTGTCTGGAAATACCAGGTAATATCGCTTTATGTTTTCAGTAGGTGCAAAAGTACCCTAGTACCCTTTTAGCGAATATGATAATATCTATAACTATAAAACTGTGCTGTAACTGTAACTGACTTACTGATTAACAGACAAAGTACCTAAACACTATTGGGCCTTAAAATTTGCACACGTTTTTATTTGTGTGCCGTATTTCCATTGAGAAGGAATTATTGGAAATGTGAGGTAATAAATAAAAAAATAAATACGAGTACGTTCAATCAATGTCGTTCGGCGCTGACAACTTCTACAGCGAAGATACTTACAGACAGTTTGTTACTCGAACAGTATTCGTCCGCTTACATACAGTACGTTTACAGTTACTTGTTTTAGGAGATTTTAACTTGACTACAAGGGAAATCTGCTCATAAATATGCTCTGGTTTTTAACTTCTTTCAGTTGGTCTATACTCCATCAAGATTTCGAGAAAATTATAAGCTGTAACTATAAACTATCTTCTACTGTCCACCATGTTCGTAATAAATATGACATCTCAGTGGATGCTCTGCGGTAAACCCCGTCCAAATAGAGTAACGTTAATATCGGCCTGCTGGTTGGCCTCGCGTGTGACACTGTTTATTGTTGATTGGGATGAGGTAACTTTGCTTCAGATTAAGAGAGATTGACTTCTATGTAAGGCGATCGTATAAGGCTTATAACGTTACATTTGAAATGGGCTAGTAGCTGTTGCGGGAGTTAATAATCGATTGTAGTTTAATCAGCCTTTAAGAAGACAGTTTTCAAGAAAGCTACGAATATTTATAAGGTTCGTGTTGAAGAGAACTCTGATGTCTCTGGTGTGAAACACAAACTTAATCCTGCTTCAGATTCAGTAAGGGGGTGATAGCTTGAGTAATATTTGACTGCGTTCATAATGTTGGTGAGGTACTTGTGAACTATCCTCCAGGGAGTCAGGTTTTTTTCCTCGATTTTATTAGTCTGGTTTATTAAAAGATACAATGAAAAAGCCGATGTATTGTATAGTCTTCTTTGCCATAGAGGTTGTGCCGTGCCGGGTTGTGGTCCTGTAGTTTCATGCTGAAAATGCTAAAAATACAGCTTAATTCGAATGGACCAGACGGCATGCCGCCAGTGGCACGGAAACTGTGTAACTGTGAGTGAGTGTAATTTTCATGTACTGACTCGTTTTCATATTCATATCGGATTCATCAAAGGCCTATCCTTGTGATCTCCCTTTTCTCTAAGGTGACATCGCTGTTATGTGGTTCTTTGAATACTTGGAAGTTCACGAGTTAAGCAGAGATCATTAATAAAACTTTCGGCATGGTCAGTCGACTGGCGATCTTCTAGTGTAACTTAAATATTGTTTTGGCGATTGAGAGTCATTTCAAATCGATTGTTAGGCTATTTGAAGCCTAATAGTAATGGTATTGAGACTAACACCATGATCTTTCATCGGAGTTGCCATCTTACGGGCTGCTCGAGGTTTTGTGTGGATGAACTTCTTGTACTGTCGATTTATAAAAGCCGTTGAAGTATCTTACATAGCATGCTGGCATCACGTAGGGCATCTTTATTCTCCGCAATGCTATTTCTTCTGCATATTATTGCTATGTCGACCAAGTTACGGAATAGACTGTTATGTTGACGACAGCACCGGGGATACTTATCATACTATCGTCCCTCGTTTCTATATAACCATCGCCTAGTACGTTGAGATTCTTACTTTAGAGGCCTCCAGCGATGTTCAGTTTTAAGTTATGGAGTATTTTTCTTACCTTTGAGTCAAAAATACCGTCTTGAGCCTTGTTACTCAGTTCAGAGACGAGCTATAAGAATTGTAGGGATACTGAGCTTACGCATTATATTGTGGCCTTATATTTAAAGCGAGACTTTTCATCATTTGCCGGGAATTTATGCTCACACAATGGAACCAACATAGTGCACCATTTTGTATCTAGTATGTGAGGATAAATTAGGGCAGTGCGGTTCCAGAAAGCTTTTCTTCCGTAAATACTTAAGTAGTAGAAATAATTAAGCAACTTAGCTTAGAATCTATTTAACCTTGGACTTAAAAATATTCTAAGCTAATAGCGAAGACATAGGTGGAAGTTATAATTTATGTATACGTAACTATGTATAAGTTTATGCATTTAAATAGAAAAAATATAGGATATGCATTGAGATATAAAAGTAGACTATCGTTAACAAATTCTCATCTACAACTGCATTTATAGCCCTGTACACCTGCCCTGCCCTGTACCCGGGCAATGTCTGTATAAATACATAACTAATTGCCAGAATTCCACTGGTTAAAATGCCTCTACTACCTCTGATTTCCTAACTAAACTAAAATAAATCTATAAAATAATAAACACAACACACTAACAATATCGTTGGACGTAGACGTGGTCAAATAAATTACAAAATGAAGTTTGCTGTTGTTGAAATACTTTAAAATTAATCAGATATTATTCACCAAAAAATGAATGATCGAAAAAAGTTGAGAGAATACATACTCGTAATGTATGGCAAATAAGTATTGAAGAATAATTTTATTATTTCTAAAAGAACTGAGAGCATTCTCTTTTATAAAATCGATTACAGAATGCGACGTTAATTTACGGTGATGTAATTGAAATCTCATGTTAATGCAAATGAAGAAAAGTGAAATAATTTCACAGCAAAAGTGACTTTACTCATACAAATGAATTTTAAAAGATTGCTACTACGTTACGGCGATCGAGTGCGTTATTACGTGTTACCTACCGGACATGGAAAGGACTTGCTATTAGTGCAATGCACTTGTATGCGTCACTTACTTGAAGGACGCGCTTTGTCTGGATCAGGTGGTCGGCGGCAGGTGAGGGGGCGGCGGGCGGCGAGCGGGGCTCGAGGCCGCTTCCTGTCGCAGGACTGGTTCTGCGGTTTGCACCACTTCGCTTGCACTAGTTTTCAACCATGTAACAAGAACGACCTCTTAAAACTAAGATATACATATATGTATGTATTTCTTTTCTTTTATATTTATGTACATTCGCGTATTACGTCTTTCCTTTAGGCCGTTTACGCGTGATATCACATGGTATTATAATTAAATTTCATTTTTCCGAGAAACTCCATAAACGAAGAAAATCTTCAAGTGTCTGAGTATATAGACAAGTATGGCTTAGCTACAGTAATGATATTAATCACCACCATATAAACCCATTTTATTGCAGTGATACGCGTCTGCCAATCGTCTCGATATGCGTCAAAGGCCTATATAGTGAATTCAGCAATTCTGCTTCACGGCAATCCGCACTGGAGCCACATGGCTCGTCACTACGTCATTATTTTCAAAATGCTCAAAGCACTTCTCTTATTCACTGTTAGCTAACGGTAACACCCGGGAACGATAGATTAACGTTCTTTCCGAAATAATAAAACCATCTATAGATAGACTATGATCGACGTTGTTAAACTTTCATCCTCGAACAATACTTACGCTGAATGAATTAATCGAATTCTTTTTTATTTGTTTGAGTGAGGAGGCTAACTGCAAATGAGTTATTATTGTATTTTATTTAAAACAGTCGTTAAAAAGCATTAAATCCTATCATTGCATCACTTTGTCTATAAAACCGATTTAGTGTTTATTTTATCGAGTAACATAATCTACAGTTCTATTGAACTAAATAAAACTTGAATTACATTTTGGAGCACATTTCGGAATTCCTTGAATCACTTGTTGACATGGCCACATTACGTTAGTGAAACACCGGTCATCTTCATTTTATCGGGTAATATACGAACACCTACAGATTTCTCTTGAAGGATATTCATTCGCACAGTTCATTCCACTGCATACTCGTACATGATATATCCATTTACAACATATCTGTATAATAACAATATGTGCATAAGTGCATTAATGAAAATCTTAACTAATGCTATAAATGAAGATAGAAATTACGAGAGATATTGGTGCGTCACCAAAGCAGCTCAAAATACGTCCACCTTACAGAAGATAGAGCCAAATAACAAATTCTTGGAGGGTTGTTGTGTTCCTGTGCGTGGGTGAGATTACCAGTAATCTCATAAGGAGTTGAGTTGCTGTGTTAGTAGCTTGGGGGTAACGCGTGAGCTATATTTTAAACTTTCATAGGTTGCGGTAGACACTTTACATCACAAGGGTTGTGAAACAAGAACTGTATTCCTATACTCCTTACGTTGTAAAAAATTAAAAATGGTTTTTGTATTATCTCATGTTATTAAATCGATTTTGACGGGGTATTTATAGAAAGATTGATTTCTAGGATAGCTTAAAGTTAATTTTTGGAATTTTAAGCGAACTTAACTACGACTGGCAGTAAACTTTGTATAAATACCATAACACAAGTACATGTATTGATAAAATAGAGTGTATATTATGTATTTTTAAACACGTTACATAACTATTAAGCTTTTGACATTTACATCTAAATCCATCATCGTTAATACGAGTACAATGCCTGGATAGATAGATCGATAATTACATTCAATTGTTCAAGGAGCTATTAGTACTCAAAGTTTAATATTTATTGTCATGCATTTTACAGTACAAACATAAAATTTTGCAATTTATAGAGATATAAAGCACAATGTACCGTCCTGATATCTGGGATCTGCAAGTTTTAAATTGCAAGATACGCTCTAGTCACTCTTGATTAAGTTCTGTTATCAATTCAAAGCTAAAGAAGCACGATTATGACTAACATAAGGCTAAATAGAAAGTTGTTAAGCGTATTGGTCCGCTCATATTTGTATTGAATTTTTGGTAATATAATCAGGTTTTATTACGATTTCAATATGATATAACAGTAATTTAATTTCTTATTTCATTGACCAATTTTAAATTGGTTATTGTAAAAGAAGCTTAAGTAGGAATACATAAGTACGAATACAAAGATTCTGTATAGGAAATTAAAATCTAACGTCATTATTAATCTTATATATAAAAATCTCGTGTCACGCTGTTTGTGGTCGCACTCCTCCGAAACGTCTCGACCGATTTTTTCCAATTTTTTTAAGTATATTTAGTAGGTATGAGAATATGTCGTAAAGTATAATTCATAAAAATAAATATATTAATAATAATAATAAATTTATATGGCAGAACAATGTTTGCCAGGTCAGCTAATCGATTGACATGAGTAAAAAGAAGGCAGGTTGTCAGGTTTCGTTAGTACATCTATCTGTCACAGGCTATGAATGATATTCTTTTGATGCTTATCTTATATTTGTAGATTTTTGTAGATAGATTATAAGAGAGAGTATAGTAGTATAGAAAACATTTAGTTTTTAATTGTGATCATTTTAAATTATAACATAGATATGAATATTATACACATAGTTAAATAAAATCTGTTCTATTCAAGGTTTTCTGTTTTGTTCGAAATATTACAACAGTAATTGAGAAATTTGTTTTACATATTATTTCATTCTAGAATATTATCTCTTTATTATTTCACTTTTTTCACATCCTTCGCAAAGTATTATTGTCGTGAATTAATGAAATGAAACTGAATTGATTTTTAATTATTTTTACCTGTATTACCTATCAAATATTCTAGTTAAATTCTAAAGTAAAGTTATTATGATTTGCAGATAAATTCACCGACTGTCATCATTGCTGTGACTTCAACTTACAAGGTAAGAAACAAGATTTATATTTTTATGCGCTGAGATTTCGATTATGATAATTCGATGAGGGAGATGTCGTTGATGGACAGTTGTCGTGATGTTCGCTTGACATTCTGCACTGCGGATATTATTCGAAGAGTGTAATTACGGGTCCATCGTGATAGGTGGCTAGCCTCGCGACGGGCTTCTGACACGATACAGACATCACGGTGTAGTTTGTAGTGGTTATTGTAATTTGGGTATTAACAAGTGTACCACTCTCGTACATTGTAAAGCTGCATTAAAATTAACCTACCTGACGCGATATCGGTTGCCTTTTATATTGGATGCGCTTTTACTTTTGGTTATTGTGTTTGCTATGTCGATGGTGATTACATATCTTTTACTAGAGTTTCCCGCGTGTATATCACGCGTATTTTCGAAAATCTGACCACATCCCCTAAGGAATCTTAGTGGAAAACTTCAACTTTCCAGAAAATGTATGTGATATGCCATGCAGATAGATAAATATTCTTTTCATACTATTGTTTTATTTAAAACAATGGTTACCAACATTCTTATTTTTCATCCTTTCTGGATGAAAAATAAATAAGGCCAGTGGTCATTGGGCGGATTGACAGTATGGCTCAACCCGCAGTGGGGTTGGTGAGAGTAGCATTCATATACCAGCAGTGAAATAAATATGGGTTAACCGTGGTGATAATGATGATAATTGACTTTAAGTCGGTCTTTAATTAGCTGCTGTAGACTAAAATTATAAATGTCATTTCTTAACCATAAGTTTTATACACATATTTTACTCTACGAATAATATTTGTACTGTCAATTTACTGCAACTAGTTAAAAGTTCGACTTTAATACATTACCATGTGCGTATACTTACTTTCGTGAATTTCAACTTACCGAAAGTTGAAAGGCATAGAACGCAATTAACATGTTGTATCAAAACATTGTGGTCGACGTAGGTTAAATAAATACATACTTATGCATACCTGTAGTGCTTCATACTTCTTTAACGTCGAATAGTTGAGAGCATAGATAGCGGTAAAAGTATTTCCAAACTACATATTACCTTGTTTATTGAATTTTGCAGACACATGAGCGTATGGTCGAGTTGACAGTGAGTCACTTGAAAAGTGAGAGTGACAAAGAGACGCTTCATCTGAATGCACACTACATATTAACACTGGTTTTGTGTTTATTTGCGTCAAGGTATATAGGACGAAGTAGGGCTTCGCGGTTGGCAGCTTACTCACTTTTGCTAAACCACGATAATTATAAGGGGTTTATTAAACATAATGTGGGTGTAAGTAGGTAGTGTTCAAAACTAAGAATAACATGAAGTTCAACATGTCACTAATCACCAATATTAAATAATAACATTATAAATAATAAATTGTATCATGCTCCTACAAAATAAAGATATTGAAAACTCATTTTCCGCATAATGGTCCTCCTTCTCTCCTTGATTTGATAATCACATTATGAGTTAGTGTCGATACACGGTCAGTTCAATGCTCCAGCGTTCTCTGCTCATGACTTGATATATGCTTCTTTCAAAGTTCGTCTACCTAAACGCGTACACAAAACTATCCTCCTTCGCAATTTTTCCACTAATAACTGAGATGAACTACTGGGTGACGTGCGTGTTGCAAACTCGGAATCTGTGCTATCAGTTTCAGATATTTTCAGATATTCGAAGTTGAAAGCGTTCAATATCATAATCTTGGATATTTATGATAAGCATGGTCCGCTTCGCTCCGTTCGTGTTAAACATCTACCTATGCCATGGCTAACAACTGAAATAAAAAATCTCATATCGCGTAGGGACAGAGCTAAAATTAAATTCGTCATGACTCCTCGCAGGAAAAACGTGAAAAATTCATTGCACTCAGAAATGCATGTAACAAGGCTTGTAGGGAGGCCAGGTGTGCGTATATGCATTCCTCTATTGAGAGCTATGGAATAAGCTATGGAAATTCCTTAGTTCAAATGGTATTGGCAGGGATCACTCGAACACTCCCTGCATTTAGATCTTAAATGATCATTTTTGTTCTTCTCCCGTCAGTATTGACCATCTAGGTAAACAATCTTCATTAGCACAATTAAAATCACATAAGTAGATATTGCTTCTATTCTTGCCAATATTCTCAATTGCTCAACTTCTGGGATCTCAAGATGCTCATGTAATCAATCCCTTTGCTGAAAAAAACTAACCCCTCTTCTTTCTCGGATTACCGACCAATCTCTATTTTACCTGTTCTTTACAAGGTATTGAAGTACTATGTGCACCAACGCTTATCCAATCATTTACGTGAGCATAACCTCTTGAGCCAGTACCAGTCTGGATTTCGTGCTGGGCATAGCACTGTTTCAGCACTTGTTAAGGTCACCGATGACATTAGGGAGAATATTGATGACAAAAAAATTAACTATATTAGTTTTATTCGACTTTACAAGCGCATTTAACACGGTCGACTTTGACATTATGCTTGGCATGCTGCATGCAGTAAACTCATCTCCTTTGTCCTTATCGTGGTTTAGATCTTATCTTCTTAATCGTCGCCAATTCCTCACCAATTGAAACTAGATCTGACTGGTGCCAGCTTCAATCTGATTTTCCTCAAGGGGGAGTCCTGTCTCCTATTCTTTTCTCAATTTTCAATTACAATATAACTTTCAAGCTCTCCTCCTCACATCATCTCTATGCTGACGATATTCAGATTTATACACTGCTTCACTTGATAATATGAATGATGTCAACGACATAATCAAAAACGATCTCTCTTATATTGCAAAATAGCTAAAGATTTTGGTTTAAGGGTTGATCCATCCAAAACACAGTCAAATCATAACCCTTACGATGGATACCCTTAGATATTATCTTTGACCAAACTTTGTCCTGGACATCTCAGATTGGTGAAGTTAGTCGCAAGATCTTTGCTTCTCTGCACTTCTTGAAAAGGTTTCAACATTTTCTTCATGCCAATACCAAAACATTACTGATGCGTACTCGTCTGCTCCCCTATTGGATCACGGAGATATAGCTTATTTGGACCTATTAGGAATTACTTAGTAAGTTGGAGCGGCTGCAAAACATGTGCATCAAATATGTTTTGGGTTTGCGAAAGTTCAACCAAATTACTGAATATCGCAACCGTCTTAATTTGTTACCGGTGCGTCTTCGCAGAACTCACCACATGCTTACTTCGCTTTATCATGTCCTTTTTCAGCCCATAACTCTTTACTTACGGGAAAGATTCACGGTTCGCTATCTAGATGATCGCCCGCGGTCTTGCAATATCCAAATCCTCTCCTCTATGTTCCTGTCCCGAACACCTACAACTATACCAAATCGTTTAGTATGTATACAGTACGACTGTGGAACTCGCTTCCAATTGATGTAAAAATGATAAACAACAAACGATGACGACAAAGAATGACAAATCAAAAATTTCGTTTAAATCGAGCGTGATGAAACACGTGGTCAGTAATTCCGATATTTTGGACTAGTAATGTTTAGTATTGTATTCACAATTAATTGTGTATATTTACTATATGTGTATCTTAAAATATTCTTGTGAGTACGAATCTTCGTACGTATTTTGTCAGTCTTTGTGTCTACTCACATTGTTCCTAAAACTCTCGCCAAACTTATATCTCCTTTCAGTTTCTCTATGGTTAACTGGAAGAGGATATGGGATAAGTCCGCCAATGTACAATACTAATTTCTACCAAACCATGTACTCATTGTAATGTTTATTATTGTACAATAAAGCTTTATACAACAACAATAACAAATAATGGAACTAACGCAAGAATTACGGTTGATGACGTAGTATTAGAAATTAGTAAGTCAATGTGATTGTATATGTATATAGGAATGGAAGGTGTGCAGGAAAGAATGGGTACGAATGGAGCGCTGGGGCAATATTATTGGCTTCAAGTAAATACTTGAGTCAGAAAGTACAGCTTGGTATACACGTCGCGGTGTTGATTCATGAGCAATCATAGCGTATGAAAGCGAGCTGGGTTAGCAAGAGAGTTAGTGTGAAATACAGTATCGGCGTTCAGATAAGAAGAGTCATGCTCCGCTAGTACGGGCATGTAGAAAAAATGCAAGCGGAATGTATGATGAAACAACATCGCGAAAGTTGAAGGATTTAGACTTAGGGGCTAAGATCACGAACAAATTGGTCGTCTATTACCAGAAGGTGTGAGGAGCCCTAGAAACCGGCGAGCGTGCGTATAAGAAGATATGAATACTATTCATATCTCCTTATACGCACGCTCGCCGGTTAGCAGCAGCAGGATATTGTATGTAAATATGGACTTATTATGCCAATTTATGTCGGACACGGAAAAATTATAACAAAGATATTAAGCCATGACCTTACAAATTAAATGAAAATTAATCTAACATTCTTGGTAGAATTAGATGTTATTATATGGAAAACACATTTACAGGTAATTTCTCTGAATACAAAGTAGTATGTTTTCGCCACCAATTAGTTTATGCGAACTAGCACAAGCTAACACCACCCACTGCCGTTAGTACGCCGTCGCGGTCATAGCTACTCTTGTTGTATCTGTTCCGACTGCTATGGTTCGATGCTGTGCAGTGCGGCCGTCGCTAGTTTGTATGAACTAATGGACTAATTGATAGCAAGCCTGTTGCCTGTAAAATACTATTTCCATCCTGGTGTATATTGGTTCACATTTGACATCGTAAACATCCCAAAAAATAATACAGTATTTTTACGTATGATGTTACGAGTAGGAAAAAATAAGCTTTTGATATTAATATTTTTTATACAAATTATATCTAATAGCCTCACAATATGCTACGTTATAATTATAACTGTATGTAGTTGCATGTATATCTATATAAATTATAGCTGAAATTGAGTGGCTGACCGATCATCACATAACCGAAATTGCTCGAATGTGATCCTTGTTGGTTTTTTAAAAGAATTAATTTTTGAAAGAAGAAGTTATTGAAAACTAGTTCACTAAATATTGAAAATAGAAGTTGAAAAAATGTTTGAAAGTTCGTGACTTATGGAGTTAAAATTTTTTCATAAGTTCCCTTTCTCAGTCATATCATTCTAGAAATTAAACTCTTAAAGGATGAAATGGCGGACAAAAGGCGTATATGGCGTTTGTGATTTTTAACCGACTTCATAAAGGTTCTGAAGTCATCACGGACTTATATTTTCCTTTATTGGAGAGACTTGCTAGCATCAGATTGGTATTGATTATATTTTTCAATTTATTAAGGTTTTTAGTCTGTAGGTTTAGTACTCTGTCATATGAGATGTGAATCCGAAAGGGTTGAAAAATGGGAGGAAGGTATATTCATATATTATAACTTTTCGTAGGAGTTAGATAGTATTCGTAACTATGCCGCATTATGTCAAGTTTGAGAATTTCTGAATTTTTTTTTATAAAACAATACCTTACTTACTGACTGATAGACAATACATACATAATATAGAAAGAATGAAGGAATAGAGGCAACATTTCTTGAGATCGTTCGAGTATCCTGAACAACAGGGAATATTGCCTCTAAATTCCTTCATTATTACTAAGAAAGAATTTCGAATCGAAACTCAGAGAATCCTCTAGTGGTAAATAATTTAATTCAGCTATTTATCTCAAAAAGGTGATAGGCAGGTTAATCAAGTTACATTATACACTACGCTTGTACAAATATACTCTTACATTCGTAATATATTGAGAACGTAATAGGTCATACATTATGTATCTATCATTCAAAGGAGAATTAAATTATTCTTGATGATGACCAATAGCCAAGTCGTTACATGTTAATGTCTTACTTTCTCGGGTATGATAGCTCAACAGATACACATGCATCTCAAGATTGAGCAGATAACTCTCCGGCCATGATTTGTTGCTGCAAACGTCGGCTAAAAGTCAAGGGCATCGCGATCTCGTTACTCAGCTTGTACATATAATCTTCGGATTTATTGGGATGAGGCGAGTGGAACTTCGCTAGAATATGAAGTCATTAATATTATTTATTCATAAATAGTGTCGGCAACAAAACAGTAGCGATTCAAGTAAATGTGAATAGCAAAGTATTAACTTACTAAAATTATACTTAGCTAAAATTATGCATGTATAAATTGATATGAATACATTTTAAATATTAATTTCATGATAATAATTGTTATTTTGATTACAATGAATTAGCTTTATAGATAAATTGTTAGTGATAACGAACAATGGGTTTATTACTATCTACTTTCCGTATATTTAGTAAATTACGCATTGTATTTTTATGTATTTAGGCACTTCCTAACGTTTGGAATTTATACATTTCCTATTTTTAGTATAGAGTGTTATATTACAATATTTTATTTATAAATATTATTATTTACTCCTATGTATATTACGTAGTCACATAATTAACGTTGTTGTTTCTGAAAGTGAGTAAAGTTACCAAGAAGTTTGCGAAGAAAGTACTTCGAATACCCCAGCAGCTATTCGCAGCGTTAGTAGCGAAAGTGGTACACAATCACATGCGATCACTAATTTGCAAAGAAACAACTTATTTCAATTGAACGGAAACCCATATCCCAGTATTGTTATTATAGTAGGGTCATGAGCGTGTTCGTGTATAATATTAACAAATAATTGTTGTTGAAGATTATTTTCACACTTTTTTGTATGTATATGTATGTATGTATATCTTCACGCCAGGTCCCTTGCGGGGTAGGGAGTAGTCTGTAGTCCCTTACACTTTTTTATAACCTAATATACCAACGAGCATATGGGTAAGTAATATTAATCATTCACAGACATTGGCAACACAAATCTTTACCGATTCGTTGCGAACCTTATAAAGTAAATGTAGAATCTGTTTTCAAAGTATCACATGATGTGTTTATACACCATTACATATACCATTGGGGGGAAAAAATAAGTAATATCCCAGTGGTTAAACCCAACCGGCTTATTGGTCAACTGGTCCCCGGTTCAAATCCTGGCATGTACCAATAAAATGCTTTCGGATATGTACATATTTTTATAATTATTACTTGTTCGGCGGTGATGGGAATTATATTTCAAAAGACGTGTGATCTAATCTAAGCAATGTGTGGGTTTCCCTTTGGCTTGGTGGATTCCGCCTATCCTAATTAGGAAATGAGATAATGCTAAGAAGAAGAAGACAATTGAAAAAATAAATATTCAGCTACTTCCAAATTAAATTTTACTGTTATACTACAATAATAATAATCATATGTAGCTGCAAGTTTAAACGATCGATACAATTTGATTTATATCCGGTTATTTCGTAACTTCTGTTAAATCATGATTATTTTTGTCGCCAGCAAAGTATATGACTATCGAGTAGAGCCAACGAGGGATATCCGACGCTCCTCGCTCATGTTTATATATGTTACAAAGAAAAACTTTTAATACCTACCAGTAGTAGATACTCACGTTTCGAGATTCCTGTAGGTTTTTGAAACTAAACATTTTTTAAATTATACTACTAATACTTGTTTTACTCGCAAGTCATGATTAAGAACTCAATTTGATTTTTCTCTAGATCTACTCAAAAACTGCAAATTCTTAGCAAGTATAAAATAAATTGTTAATTATAAAAAAGTAAAGTATTTATAACACGACACTTTTTTTATATTTTACGGATTACTACGGAGCAAACATATTACATATAAATTAGCAAATATATACCTATTAAAATATAACATGTTCAAGAATGTACACATTAAGCTCTGTAGAAAAATCCTACAAGGTATTTAATTTTACTATTTGCTTCTCTTTTATTTCAAAACTTAATATTGATTGACGTGGAAATTTGCATGATTTAAGTAAGCTAGCTAAATTTACAGTTAATATTCGCGATCGTATAAGGGTTTCGTATAATACTCCATAAAACCGATTTCATATTACGTGCTACTGCCATTATAATCTCCAATAAAATAAATAATTACTGGCCAGTATTATCTCCATCAACTTATTAAACTAAATTTACAAAAAAATCCCTTACTCAATTACTTAAGGTAAATAACCACAAAATTTTGTTAGTGTACTTAAATTTAGAAAAATTTGGATATAACTAATATTACGATTCATCACATTCTTAACTAGGAAGGTTGATAATGACATGTATTATGTGTCGTTAAAGTGTATTGCCTTAACGACATATAATAAAATGCTTACGTTTACTTGTGCATGATCCTAAGTATGTCACTATACATAACTTAAACATCTTATTTTTACCATTTATAAGTAATTTCGGAAAAATAATAATAATATAATCTAGAAGCGGCTAAAATGAATACTCTACATATGGGCGACATACATTGAGCACTCAATTTATGCATACAATTATTTCCTACGTAAACGTAGGAATGTTCCTTTGCTTGTAAATAAAGTTTCATCGTACAGTATACATATTCACGTAGCGAATAGTCTACTAAAATTTTGAGATATCATAAAGGCTGCAATATACGTGAGAGAAATATCTATTTAGGTACATGAATTGTCCATTTACTGATAGAGACCTAAATTATTTAATAAAGGGATACTTATCTTAAATTTGAAATTGAAGTTGAATATATTTACTGAAAATTGTCCCATATAGTTTTCTATACACTGTTACTATATATTAAAAAAAAGTTTGTCAACTATAATGAAATCGTTTTCGTAAATATGTCACCTTTCTAATTAAATTTTTTCTTTACTCGAAGATATTTCCGGCGCTTTATTAATGTGACTTATGGAACATAATATCACATTATGAAATTTATTTAAGTTTTATATATAGAACGTTGATACGAAAAAAGAGATGGTTTTTTTTTCAATTCCACGGTAACAATAAGTCATTTCGTCAAAATTTGTGGGTTAAGATGCTATTGCTTATTAGCGTAGACATGTTTCACATACAAAGGATATAGTGTTGTATTACTTCCCTCGCATGGCCTGTGTCACTTTATGTCATACCCTATCCTGAAATTATATTTGGTCCGGTTTTCGCTGTGCATTATAATTAATCTTTTCCCATACGAAAATGATTAGGTGACCAAACATTTTGTAATATATCGCTCAATTTATGAAATTATTCCATTATAGAGCAAGAGCCGGTCGACCTGCGTTAATTTATAAATGCTGAAAGTTTCTCGGTGGAATTATACTATGAAGTTAGGCTTTGGAAGGTAACAGGTTGTAAAGGTATATAAAATAGCTCCTCTAAATCGTCAAAATGTAAAGCGTATATGTTTATATTTCTTTCGAAATAATATTAGAAATCACGTCATCTACAGCCAGACACTTATTATCGTGGCAACCCCTTACCAGACACCCTTAAACTTTAATTAATTGTAACTACTTCAGATATAGTTTAAAAGCTGAATTTTACTTGGGTAACTTGTAGGGTGGGTAGAAAAAACATTTTTCGAACTTTGATAACTTACTAGTGAAAAGTCTGTGCATTTTAGGTTAAAAACCAACCATGTAAAATATTATTTAATTTGTTTAGGCAGTAATTGCCTCCGTAACGTCACCGAATTTAAAAAAACATGTTTTTAGAGTCTATTTTGATGTTACATTAACATATGAAAATTAATTATAAGGACCTATTGTATTCACCGAATAATAGCTATTATAATCTATTTTAGAAACAAAATAATGATAATGCCCGATCTTGTGTTTATAAAGGAGGAGATGAGGCATGGGAGTCGCATGTAGCCACACTTTGTTACGTCGTCAGTGCGCTATTGTTTATCACTCGCTTCGGCCGCGCGCACGTTTAGGTACTTAACAAATTACCGTTATTTCTTTTCGTAAAAAGCATGCACAGAACTAGGAGTGTATTTAAATGTCCTCCTCTTGGCAATATTTGTGATATAAAAGGGAATGTTCCACTTAGTTATGAAGATGTAATGAAGTACTATGAATGGACGAGACATGAACTGAATTTGCAATTGGAAACTGCAAAAGAACCAGTTTTTATGCAAATAGCAGATCTGGTGGTTACCATAATTGAAAATATATGGTGATCTGCATCTATTTAATAGTGTGACGAACAAGAGTCATACAGATGTTAAGAACATATCATTCAAAATACAAAAAAATATTCAAGTCGGTTAAAAGATTCATACAGGAAAAGTTAGAAGGTTTCCAACAAAGCAGTATGTTACTTTTTGATATTTCAGAATGCAACTGCAAAGAATTCGCTTAATGCATCTGTCCCAAGAAAAAAAGGGTTCCCAAACTAAAGCATTTTTTATTTATTGTTCAAAGAACCTCTCCAAGTATTATGATAAGTGGAATCGACGTAATTACAACAAAGAAGTTACAAAAAAGACCTCTAGAGGTCTAGAAATACTTCAGCGCTAGCCTTTTTGGGATGAAAGTACTTCTTCGGCATCAATAACGTCTGATAACGCTACTACCGAACGTGTTTCTAAAACGAGAAAGAAAAGGTCCCTACAAGTCACTTTTCCTACGCTGTCGAAGATATGCGATAGGTATGGAGTATCAGATAGAACAGCAGCAGCTTTTGCGTCATCAGTTTTGTTCGATATTGGCTCTGATGTAGAGATAATTGGCAGGAATAAGTTACGAAGGGTAAAAACTAAAATTAGAACAAGTTTAAGGAATGAAGTAACAGTTTCGGAGCTTTATACTTTGATGGAAGGAAAGACAAAACCTTAAACATTTTTAGAAAAAGTCATTAATGCTACATGACTACGATTGTTGACGAACACATTTCACTGATTCAAGAGGCGGGATCTACTTACATGGGATAAGTTGTCCCTAAGACGTCTACTGCCAAAGAAGTGGAATCCGTTATAACAGAGTTTCTGTTCAGTGAAGATATTGTCACACGCCATCTCATGGGAATCGGTTATAACGGTACAAATGTTAATACTGGAAAGTATGGCAGTATTATAAGATTGCTTGAAAAAAAGCAAAAAAACCACTTCAGTGGCTTATTTGTTTGCTACACATGAACGAACTGCCTTTGAGACACTTGTTTCTACATCTTGACAGGTGTACTTCGGAATCTAAGTCATATACTGGACCATTAGGTAAAACACTATAAACCTGTGAACCTGTGAAAAACTTTCAACGCATCAAAGGCCATATGCTTCCTGAAATGGCAAAAGATTTAAGTACTGATCAACAGTACTTGCACAAGATAGTTTCTGCAGTAATTTCAGGTTCCTGGGTTCATTTCCCAGATGATTTACCAAATAAATCTTCAGGCAAACTCTCGCATGCGCGTTGGGTCACACGTGCCAACCGAATACTACGTTAGAATGTTACATCTGAAACACCATCAGAAAATTGAAAATTCTGGCTGCAAGATGTAAAAGACTCAGGTGGATCGTATGCTTGTATGCCTCCCAACGTTGTATAAAAAAAACTATTCGAAGATGTTTTCTCAGTATTCAGACAGTTTCGTTAGGGTAGCTGTAGGCGCGAGCGCAATGCAATATACTGTCGTGTAGTATTAACAATCAAGCGAATATAGTGATCGGAAGTATCGATACTACATGTATGAATTTACTTACCTATATGGATGCTGACAGCTACTGGAAACAATTTGAGATATGTAAAACTCACAATGAGATACACAAAAAGAATCTGTTTTGAAAAGCTTGCCTGGATTTTATTAAATCAGTAAGTTTCACGGGCTCTTAGAATACTATAAAAGTTATTATACATATACATGTGGATACATATAGACTCAGATATGTTAATAGAAAAAGCTGATCACGGTTATTTTTCCAACATAAATAACTATTATACAAGTGTATGCGAAAAGTTATGGATATAATAACATAAATAGTTTTAAATATGTTACCGGGTAGCATGTAATTAAAAAGTGTCTAGAAAACCAGATGGAGGTCAAAGTATCAGGTTTAGTTAAGTTATTCACTAGCTAATTGGTAGCAGCAGTTGACGATATGCAGTCTGCTTATCGTCACCAATTTTTATAATAAATTATAAAATGAAAACAAAAGAGTTTTTTTGTCATACCACCATTGTTTGAAATACGAGTATGTAATTCAATCGTAAAACATAAAACATGTATGTACATTAGGACAATTATTTCACATCATTATTTCCCTTTTTTTTACAACGTCAGGAGGCATATAAGCATACGGCCCACCTGATGTAAGGGGTTCCCATAGCCTATAAACGCTTCCAACACATTAAGTATCACTCGCGCGATGTCAGCTATGCTGCTAACGTAGCAACTCCATAGGATCTTACTGGTGACCTCAGTCACTCTCAGGAACACAACGACCCTCCAGCGAGTTGTTATTTGGCTGCGATCTATGAGGCGGAGGTAGTTCCTAAGAGGTGCTGTTATAATGCGCGCTACTTCTCTAGAATAAGTACCTATTGTTTTACAGTACTGACATTTACAGATGAAAATTCTACATTTGTTGTTGATTTTCATTAATGTTATATAATTTGTACATGGTTTTAAAAGTGGTGAAGAGATGATGAAGTAAATAAAATTAATCGAAATAAACATGTTCAGTTATTTAATTTTGTGTATATAAATCGAATAATCGGATACCTCTTGAAATAATCTCTCTATCTGTAACTTAATGTGTAACCCCTTGCGGGGTAGGCAGAGAGAAAGGAGCGCTACATGTCTCAGTCCTTACACATAGCATTGGTTACTATAACATTTATAGATCACCTCATGCATACTCACCAGTTTCTAGGGTACCTGATATCACCTTCTGATAAATGACGATTAATTTTGTCATGGTACTTATCGTCTCAGCCCTACTCGACTCCTACATCCTTCTACTTTTGCATTGTATATCTGTTACATTATTATTTCTTCTTGCATTCTTTCTACATGACCAGACAAACCGAGGATGCCTCTTCTAATTTTAACACCGTCACTCTGTTTCAGACCAACCTTTATCATCATCTATGTTAAATACATCATCATTGCAAATTTACAAGCATTACGCCACAAAATTTGGGCAACGCTCTCATTTCGACCGCGTTTAACCTGCTTTCATGCTCTCTCTGCCATATCTAGCTCTAGCTTCCATAAGTTAGCATTGAGACCAGCACTACGTTATGTCTAGCAAGCTGTGCCTGCTGGCTCAAGCTTTTACTATCAAGAAGTTTTCCCAACGCTCGATTCATACTACTCCCAGCACTCACTCGTTTTTCCACATTAGCGGTGTCCCTTGTAAATTTTATGGCAGCCTCCACCACCACGTGCATCTATATTCGCATTGATGGGAGTGGATTGGTGTGAATCATCTCCGGTAGATGCCCTTAGCCGCAGATCCATGCGCTTTTGGGCCAGAATTGCAATCTGATTGATGGGTAGGGATCGCAGCAAGCACACTTCTGGCACATGACCTCCTCTAAATATGAATTTATCTTTAATCAGTTATCACAATTTGCTTAACGTAGATTTATTATTTGTCTTTTAGCAATATGTATGAAAGCAAAACAAGTTTTAGTTATAATTAAAATTGTTACTTGACAAAAAAATATAAAACAAATCTCGTTTCTCAAAAACCTCTATTAGGTAAGGTTTTTTTCCGAGTTGGCATGTTGCGGAACCAGTTTGATCAATTTTATGTGCTCGTATTGCATGTGGTCTGACTATTCGTGTATTTTATTACTCTGGTCTGTTGTACAGTATAAATTGTGAATGAACATAACTACATTTGTCCTAAATTTAGCAAATCTTTCTACAGACGGCACATGCCACTATATATATAACAACCTCATTTTAGTTGCTGAATTTTCATAGTAAAATGATGTTTTTTGCTATAGGAGAAGTCTCGTTTAGAAGCTCAAAAGGTTAAGGAGACATAGAGAGAATATATTTATATGACAGCAAAATCGCGTTCACGCGTTGATGTCTTTTGTACGAGTTCAATTTACTTTATCTTAGGCAAATCTTCGCTTTGACATTTATCTTTAATTACATCATTTATACCTTGGTGTCTAGTTTACTGCCATTTATTTAACAACAGCATATTCACATATAGGCATATTACAAATGTACAGAATATTTTATATACCTTATAATCACTCAACTGTCATTACTATAATATGTAATAGTGGGGTAGTGTTATACGCTATGTTTCCGATTAATTTGTTATAAAATGGACATATAAGTTTCTGTTTTTAACTACTAATTTTGATACATAATTTAATTACTTACATTTCTAAAAAACATAATATGATTACATACATATGCTTCAACGTTTAACCGACACAACTTAACAGTAAACATGGAATGTGTAATATTTATTTATTGGTTCAGATACTGTTAGTAGGGATTATTAATTAACTCAGTACTAATAACAGTAAATATTACGATTTTTTTTGTTAACAGAATTATACATACAAACACAAGTAACATATAACACCTGACAACTGTTTTACATGTATACTAAGAGCGTTTCGTACAATATTAAGGTTATATTCAAAATACTCAATTCAAACTACATTATACATAATTGTTTCGGAAACTAATGCTACTTTCGGGAATTTATTTTGTTACTTACAGTAAAACACGATCCAAAATCGCATTTGTGTATATAAAAGACACTAACTAACAATAAATCAACGCAAAGGCCAAACACTTGAACCTAGCAACTGTTGCACTTTTGCGATGTTCCTTATGGAACTTAAGAAAGTATAAAAAAAACAAATTATAAAACAATGGCGTATGTGTAGTGAGGTTATGGGCAACCTTCAGTCGATTTATATGTGACTGCTTTCCTGATTGAAAATATAAAAACGAGGAATGTAAATAAAAATTTTAACTATTTATATTTTAAAAGAGCGTTGCTTAAGTCGGAAACTTCATTGGAACGATAATAATATAGTGTCAGTGGTAAAGTGGAACAAGGAACTCGCGTAGTTGGCGATTGGTACGTTGAACCTCCCGCGGGTTGCATGTGTGTGTGCACGCACACCGTTCTCCGTGGACACACACAACCGCAGTAGCGACTCATCCGAATAACGTGTGCGCACACGCCGCTAGAAGTTTGTGTCCATTTCCAGTGTAGTAGTAATATTAATCTGATTCATGGCACTATGATATGTATGTACGGAATCATATCTTGCCTGTTGCCTTACAGACCTACAATTTTGGATTATTTTTTGTCACTATTAAGTTATTCATATGAAACTTGATAGTGACAAGAAATAATATCAGGAGTTTAAACAAACATAAATATTTTAAATTAAATGTACGTAAATATGTTAAGCATAGAAATAAATTTATAAGAGTACACTCTCAGATATTTTAGAATATTAGTTTATACAGAAATTCGTATTTTGTTATGAATAAATCGTAAAGTTCGGCGAAATAACTGAACGCAAGGCAGCGGAAAGATATATACATATGTAGGTATAATTATGTAAATATATATATTCACTGTTTCTGTTCGCAATACTGCCGCAGTAGATTTCCACTTTGAAACTTTGATATTAATAGAAAACATGCATAGTTAATGCATTTTATTTTTAGAAATTTACGAAATTTTACGTAAGAGAAATTAAAAGTTGATTGGAGGCAGATAGTGAATCTGATGGGCGGGTTTCTTGTTGGAATAAAATGCTCCAATAACAAGCTAAAGCTATTCGCAAGTGATTGCAGCAATAACGCGTGGTAGTTACCGATAGGCGGCGCGGAGTGTTTGTCCTTGCTCGCTTGCTCAACACTCTATAAGTGCACTGTAATATTAGCATCATCACATTAAAAGCTTTTTGAGTACAAAATAAAAATGGAAATAAGAACAACAAGTAATTAAAGACGACTGAAATTGTTTAAAGTAGTATTTGGACTCTATGCGCGTATCTTAGGTATGATTACCGACATTTAGCAGTTGCCATGTCGAAATATTCCGTATTGTCGATAATAAGTTACTTAGAAAAAAAAATCTCTTGCAAAATACCAATTGCCTTTTATTTTTTATTTACTATACTAGTTATATACTACATTAGGAGGTGTGTTTGTTTAAAATGTGCTTTACACGAATAATGCAAATGTTATTACCTATTATACAATTTCTTTACCAAAAATTTTGCTACTATGGATAAAATACTTACTATTTTACCTTAAATTATTACGAAATGTCAAAAACTACACCAGTCTTATGAAAGTTACTACTAAAATCTGCTAAAAACTTTCAGAAATAATTTGAAACCTACTTACTAACAACTACTTTTGCTCCTTTTATTATTTCCTTGCATATTTAGCACACAACACTAGATATTTCGGACATAATTGTGGTTGATATGCCAGTCTAATTATTGCCACCGTCTTGGCCTCTGTATTAATGTACTAATAAATATAAGTAAACTTTTTTTGACCATACGAGCAATAGTGTATGGCTATACAGACAAAGTTGTGCAAAGTAACTTACGTAATTATGTTACGAAGTAGCATAATCCTCATTACGCTAAAACTATTATTTGTTTTGTTTTAATTTATACACAGTCTTTATTCTTTGTTACTATTGTGGATTTGTGGCGTATTTTTCTTATAATCACTTGTATGTCGACTAAATTGAAAGTACAACTGGATCTTCTTTTAATTGAACTTGTCTAGTATATTTTTATCTATAGATAAAATGTCATGTCAGTAGCACTTACATAACAAGTCTGCAGTACTGCAAGCCGGGATAGACAAAGAAAGCAAAACTGCAGGTTTTCTTACATTATGTTGTCCAGGGTCATACCGTGGCATTTCTCAACGTACGAAATCTCATTTCTCAATATATAATACTCTACAGCTAATCACACAAATATGTTATATATATGACAGTTTGCGTGTGTATGTTCAGTATTCAGATCGAATATTTAAATTACGATGAAATGTTTTATTTTGTTCTAGAGGCTTCGATATTTATAAAATAAAAATACAATAAGTTGTCCGAAATCATCTATTAATTTAAGTTTAAAATTTAAGGTGATAAAATCTTTAAAAAAAGTAGATGTATCTCATCTATAACGAAGTACTGCTCTTAGACTTATAATTGTTAAGCAAATACTGCGACTTTATACTAGAAACTAAAATGGAAATTGATATGTTCGTCGTTTTTACAGACAAACTTGATAGTTCTGTTGCATAAATACTTGACTGATAACTGCCCCTGTTACACTTAGGTGTAACATAAACTAATAAAGCGGCGAAAAACGGTTAGGCGATTTTTACTTAAATATTCTGCATAAAAACTATTAAATAAAAAAGTGAAAAAAGGAATCGTAGAGGTTGAAGTTTATTCATCATCATCATCTCAGCCTATACGTCGTCGTCCACTGCTGAACATGAGCCCCTCTAGAGTGAGTAAGTTTATTCACATCGTTGTTTTATCTTTACTGATGTCGACTCCATTGACGCGATTCTATTAGTATTAAAAATCCTTTCCATAACTTTTCAGCTGAATATAAATTTTCATGAACTCTCCATTAAAATTACATGGAATCATCAAAGAACTGTGTAGTTTCTCAGATGAAAATAGCAATCAGACATAATAAAATATGGTTATCAAAAGTTTTATTTAAACAACATATTAACAAATCATTACATTTTCACTAAATTTATAAAAGAAAACATTTTCGGTTACCCAAATTTGTTAATTACCCTTACGACGTATCGGTTAACATACATTAAAAAATTTACACGACGAACATCCTTTTTGACGTTTTTGGAGTAGATTAAAAAGATATTAATTTTATAAAACGCTAAGAATGAAAATGGTCGTCATAAGCTAATAGTACTCTTATTTTTGTCGTGTCCGTAGGTTAACAGATGTAGATCCAGCGGGCTGTATTATTTCTTTTTCACCCAACGTAATGGACTTTGATATATATATTGCGGTGTAGGTAAAAAATATCTGATATTTATATCGCGATTGTTATATCATTATATTTTAAAACATTGTGTGATAATATTCCTTTAACTGAAGAAAAGTATAAGAAAAAACGGGTTGCACTCCGAGAGTGCCGGCAGAAGTGAAAACTTGAACATTAACGTTGTGCATTTTTGAATATTATGAAATGTTTAGGGAATAATTTCGCACGAATTGCTTTATTTATCAGTATAAAAGTACTATCATGTATATAGTGAAATACAATTTTCAATTGCGATCATACATAAACATGACAGTTTATATTACATTAATAATTTAACACTTCAGAACTATTACAATTATTTTACATTAAAAGGTTATCTCTCAGAAAAATCAACTTTCATCCATAATTTCAACGACTCTTTCACCAGCATCATCATCGCCAATCTCTAAAACAGTGTTTTAGAGATTGGCGATCACACTCGTGCAAGCGCCCTGCGCCGCTTAAACTAACCAACAATGCTGATAAACTACGTTGAACGAAACGCGTAAGTGCCAACAATTTCATGGCGCTTACAACGTTTTGATCGCGAGAAAATAATGCACTATGAACGATCTAGCGCTTCATGTTTGAATTGTTTAATTAGTATTAGAGATAACTAATGTTTTAGCGCCGCAGCGAACTTAAGTTCTAATTCTCACCAAAATCTTACGGTCAGGGTCACGTGTCCTGACGCCAGTTTAACATTTATTTACTCATCCCAAAAAGTGCACAACGCCGCTGAAGAAGTTTTTACTTCAAAAAAAAACAACGAATGTAATGTTTTATATTTGAAAGTTTCAAGTTCCATTTTAAATATATAAATACATTTTAACGACGACATTTTATAATATTTAAGTTAAGTGTAAATATATTTTTTTAATTACAAACACGATACTGAAAGTTTTACTAACACCACACAGTTACTACATATTCTCAAGAATCTGTCTTAGGTATTATTTCGGTGAGTGTACTATTGAACACGTAGCCTACATTATTGTTAACTAACATTGCGTAAGGTCACGGTGCAATTTATAGATAAATGTCATTACTGACGTGATAAAAACTGATAGTAATCTAATTCTATTGATTGGTACAAAGGACGGTCGTGCCATTCAAACAGTAATTATTTCCTGGATGGATATACTAAACCATGTACTCGAAATCAATTACAAAATATCCCTGGGAGACATTTAAAAAGCTCTAAGCAATTAATATCTAATTAAGGGAATCCTATAGCTTTGCCAGCGACAGTGGAGTACAATCTTTCCTGAAATATTATATTCAGATAATTGCGAATCTCACTCACGTAGCGAGAGTTGCGCACGTTCCTTAATGCGTAGGACTTCTAAAAAAAAGAAGAAAGATGTAATTACAAATTCTCGCATTTTACCTCAAAACATAATAAATAAACTCTCAAAATTGCAGGCTGTAGTAATTCATATTTTTTGCAAGCTAGAAACTCGTAATATAAGGATTAATACAAAATAACAGTACTCTCGTTTTAACTTCTTTTACGGAAGTTTAAAAATAACATTATTATGAATTTCGACTGTAAACACATCACACATAACATTTTAAATTAAATAATTAACAAAAAAACATTTTTTATAACAGTCGGAAGCTGTGCTGAGTTTTGTTAGGCCCACTTTAAAAAATATCTTCTACGACCTTGATAGAATGCGAAGTTATGGGAAGCTATAGAAAAATTTTAATAAGTATAAAATATATGTTTTTTTTTAATTCCCAAAAAGGCCAAATTTTGGGCTTCTCCAGTAGCTCCGAAGTATCTGAAAGAAAAAATAAAATTTTGCATACTGATTATAATTCTAATTTGGTAAACTGAATTCTGATTCACAATATGTACAACTATTGTGTTCCTATATTATATATTGAAGATTTTTATCATAATTTAATGGAATCAATTTAATGAAAATTTATAGGCATGTGTCTCTCTGGAATGTGAATGCTTTTATTATCAGTTTAATTTTTTTTATGATAATCCTCAAGACATTATATCGAATTTCCCGGAATTAAAATGACTTTTATAATTTCAGTGTACGTATGATAAACGAATAAAACCATAATCTATTTAAAATAGATCATTAGTTACGTTAAGTACTGATATTGGCAATTTTTAACTAAGAGTCGTGCGGCTACTAGAACTGTGAGATCACTGGGACCACGGCCCCGTTCACCTTATTGCTATTTTGAAGTAGTCTATTGGGACAACAAACCGAATGATGTTTTGTACAGTCACTAGAAAAATGTGTAGATAAATACTAACTAAAATATCAAAATACGTAACTGAAGACCAAAATGTGTGAAAAACAATGTGAATGTAGTTATGACAATAATAATACGTGTAGTCATTGCCACCAGTACAATACGTAAGTAAACCTTTTTACTAATCTTAAAATAAAAAATAAAATTTAAATAATTAAGTACTATATAATTGTTTTAAGTATAAGTAACACTACTACTACTAATTATTTGTTTTAGAATATACTTGCTCTATTATAATAATATTATATTGAATATATATATAGATTGGATATAATACTCGTATATATAGACATATATAATATAATATATGATATGAACCGTTTACAATATAGGGGTAATTACACGATTCGGTCCCAGTACTCCAGTAGCCGCACGACTCCTAATTTGAGTGAATTTCCTTGCGTTATTCTGTTTCCTAATCCATTGGGCTTGGCGGAGTCCGCTACCTAAGCCTAAGGATTTGACGAAGATACTAATTTTGGCCGTCAGACCTCCACAACCCAGAAAACCAGATCTTTCTTAGCGCAGGCCACATGTCTTTGAAACTTAGACCTACGGGTTTCCTCATGATGTTTTCCTTCACTGCCGAGCCAACGATAATTACAAATTGGTACTTACTTTACTTATAGTGATACAACGCTCCTTTTGAGGTTAGCTAGGTAGGGAGGTAGCTGAGATTGCTCCATGCCAAAATCAGTACCTTCGCCTAAGGATTTGGGCTAAGGTAGTGGACCCCCATCTTGTAATGGAATATCTGATGAAACATATAGGACATAGTATTGTAGTACATAAATCCAAAAACACGAATTTAGTGGTACATGCTCACGCCAGGATTCGAAGCGAGGACCAGTTGATCAATAGGCTGGTTCTTTATCCACTGGGTGTACTTTATCCAGTGGTAACTGCACCGAAATTTGTTACTGATTTGTAATGTAATGAAAGCGTCATAATACTTTTACTAGTCTGCAGACTTTTAAGATTTTTTTTTCAACAAAAAGTGCGGTAATCGCAATTACAAAAAAATGCACGATACATGATATGAAAACTATTGAATTGAAAAAAAGAAACAAATTGCAATATTTGTACACAAACCATGCTTGTTCGGAAATTATGCGACTATAATAAATACGGCATTTGATATAGAAATAGTAACATTCAATAACATTAATCTTTATATCAATACAAAACCTTTATGCCTTAAACTTGTAATGGAATATCTGATGAAACATATAGGACATAGTATTATTTATATTCAACACGACTAAAAGCGCGAGCGTATCTCGTTATATGGCAAGCGTTCAGTTTATGCGTTATGCTATGGTAATAACGTTGCCTAGTATTACGCGTGCTATATACTTATATGCCGTCAGAAGTATTATCCATAGGAGTATGTAAAACTAAAAAACTTAAAAGAAATCTAGACGAGGAGGTAATTACAACAATAAAACCTATTAGCAAGTTACAAAGACTTTCCATATTAAAGTGTACCAAAAAATTCATAGTCTTTTGAATAAAAAATTGATCATAAGCTGAAAATCCAACAAAGGCTATGTTACAAGTTCCGATAAGGGCTAACCTATGTCGTGCCCTGTTGCTGACAGATCCGGGGCACCACACCAACGCGGCTGATGGCATTTCGCGGGGTCGTTTAGTGGGTATACCTTCGGACAGCCGACGGGGAGTCCCACACTACCACCGGAGGCCACCCAGGCACCGGTGGTGTGCGTAACGCATTTTTCCCCGCGTCAATAAAAAAAAAAAAAAAAAAAGGGCTAACCTATGTCAATAAATGAGGGCTTCAAACGTCAAGATACATATACTATAAAAAGTCAGCTCTATTGATTCACTTAAAATGAAAACACATAAAAAGAATTTGAATCGCTAATTTCGAGACAACTACAATAAGATTTTCCTACAATGAGAATTACGTCAATTTAAAAATAGTAGGCATTTGTTAAACAAAGAAACTCTCAGTAAGTCTACAAAAATTATAATGTTATGCTACGCCTGAGTACAAAAACATATTCTTATTGTATATACCTATACAATATTACATAGTTTCTAACAAGGCGCACAAATTGTGTAGACTTAACAATAACACTATTTTATTTGCATTTATATTTGGTCGTATTATACCAGTTTACTAATATCAGCTATTTTAAATGTCAATGAATACACTATATTTAGTAAGCACGTATAAATCTTCAAAATGAAGTTACCCTCCTCGTTAAATTAAAATTATATAAATATTTAAACAATTAATTGATTGACGATATTAAAATATATTTTATAATGTGTACGAGAAACAAGATAACTTTACATGATACATATATAACGTCAAACCTCAGTGGTTTATAAAATGCATTAATATTGTTTTTATAAAATGTTTATGTAAACTGGTGTAATAAATAAATAAATAATGAAGCGGTTATTATCGCCAATACATGTTTGAAACAAAAGAAATTTTTACTCGCGATACAAGTCCTATTACGAACTCTATGCCTCCTCAGGAGCTCAATGATGACTTTACTTATAGTGATACAACGCTCCTTTTGAGGTTAGCTAGGTAGGGAGGTAGCTGAGATTGCTCCATGCCAAAATCAGTACCTTCGCCTAAGGATTTGGGCTAAGGTAGTGGACCCCCATCTTAATGAATTAGGAAACGGGATAACATTAGGCAGAAGAAAAGATCCTAAATGACTAGAAATAAATATGTATTTACCACCTTGTCTTTTAAAGGGTTCCGTACCCAAAGGGTAAAACTATTACTGAGACTCCGCTGTCCGTCCGTCCATCCGTCTGTGACCAGGCTGTATCTCATGAGCCGTGATAGTTAGACAGTTGAAATTTTCACAAATAATGTATTCCTGTTTGCGCTATAACAACAAATACTAAAAAATAGAATAAAATTTTAAAATTTACGCGGGGCTCCCATATAACAAACGTGATTTTTTTACTCATTTTTGCTCGATATTCATTACGGCAAAATGTAGACGCTTGAAATATTCACAAATCTTTTAGTTATATATTCGCTTTAAAAATAGATAATTAAATTAAAATAAAACAAATATTTAATGGGGGCTCCCATAAAACAAACGTGATTTTTTGCCGTTTTTATAGATAATTGTACGGAACCCTTCGTGCACAAGTCCGACTCGCACTTGGCCGGTTTTTATGTTACTTACATACTACCATAATAACTGCCATGGCGAGCTTAACATGCCCTCCGATTACATGGTAGATCCATTCAATCAAAGAATGCTTAATCATTATTGCTTAATTTGCGTGTTTGTTTACTAATGTACACATTGACGTCATCGAATGCTTCGCCCTTAACTTTTTCTTGTTTCAAAACAATATGAACAAAAGTTCAAAAGTTAATAAATAATAAGTTACACAGTAACATAAATATTGCATGAATTAGTCAATACAATGTTGTATGTTTGAAATTAAAAGCAAGCGCGGCAACATTATTACTTCTATGTTAATGTGTATAAACGAAATAGCAATAAAAAAATATCATAGTAAATTCCATAAGGTATTCGTGTGTTGTACATTACTTGTAAGCTTAGAGACATTTATCTACCGAATTCCGTAATATCCGTTAGCGTAATTTAATGCACCCACACACGAGCGACCATAGCTCTGGATGGTGCACACATTGATGACTAACACGGTGAAACACACGTGCATAGTGGTACCAACAGCGCGGAACGAGTTCAGAACGACCTGCTGCGCGCGCAAGAAAGAACTCAGCCAAGGACGCCGGCGTAACGGTCCGCGGGCCACCGCCCGCGACCCGGGTCTGATTCAAAGCGGGCAGAGCGAGGGGCGGGCAAGTGCAGGTTGAGTGTCCCTCGATGGCTACGAACACGGGAACCGTACTACATTGTATAACCTGCAGGATAGTGCAGGAAGTGTCTTTGACCTCGTGATGATTCAAATATAACGCGCATACAGAGGAACTGTAATTAGAAAAGTTTAAAAGCATCACGATCGATTTCTCGATTTCATTGAAGTTTAAGTTTAAATACTGAATTCAGTGGCGATGACACTTAGCAAATTCAGACGATATTCCAATCATGCATTGAGCACATAATTAATATATATATATATATATATATATATATATATATGGATATATATAATTTACCCAATAAAAATTAAATTATAAAATTGATTCACTGTTGGCTAAGATATCGCGTAATACATGAATCAAACTGGCAAAGTGCAAGTCTAACTCATACACCGAGGGTTCCATACTAGCACAAAATATAACTCTATTTGCCCAATATAGTCGAAATAGCCTGTAGTGAAAAATATAAGTACATAACAAAAGAGCTGACTGCTTAATTATGTTCAATTGTGAAGGATTTTTAAAATTCTATTTCAATTAGTAACATCGTTCTACATTTCTACAATATTTACATAGGCTTTCATGATCCATAATTGTTTCAAATTTTTTACAATATTCAGAGATAATGGAGGGAGAAGGGTGAGAGGGTAGTTTTTGCTTCTTTCATCATCTGTCGGAAACTACGGGGCACAAAAAAACTATTTTGAAATTGGAAACCAATTCTCATGATACCTGTTGAACTAAAACCTTACTTTAAAATTTCGACCCACTATTAAAAAAAAAAATTTGCAATAGGATTGGCATTATTTAAAACTTTCCTACATGCCAATCGATAGCTTTAGTAGGACTTGAAATATGTCACTGTAATAGCAGACAGATTTTTACAATAAAAATTTAAAATATTTGATGAAAATGAAGCAAGAGTTACATTCAATAAATGTAAATCTGACAATAGTTAGTAGTTATGAAGTTGTAAAATTTCATTGTTATTTAACAATGTAATCTCTTTTAGTAGTATATTTTAATAAATGAAAGTAGGGCAGAGTAAGTTCTAGTAGAAGATTGTATTCACTAACATTTCAGTACTGCAGCTTCTGGTATTGTAAGTGTCCGTAGGTTACAGTAATTGATAACCATTAGGCAAATTGTACGCTATTCATCACCTGAGTTGTATTAATGTCTAGATATATATATATATATATAAATATACTTTTCAAACCCTTTAAAAAAACTGAGGCACTTCGGCTCAACTTATTTATAGCTGCACTTCGTGACGTAATCATTCCATGACCTAGAACGAATAATCATTATAAACTTGTTGCGGTATTCTGAATTTTGTTCATGTCTATAAAAAATAATGTTTTGTTCATGTCTATAGAAAAGAAGATTTTAAAACCTCGTATTGCTTCAACAATATACAACGCGAAAAATAATATTTATTATTCCTGTAACGGCTTTTTTCTGTCCGAATGTATTCAAATCGATTTCGAGGTATAGAAAATAACTTGAAATAATTTAACAAAGGTTATGGGTAATGGAATCTCGTTAAAAATCGAAAATAAGCGACATTTTAGTATGTGTCAATAAATAGCTAGTATCTCGACTTGACCTATGAGATCATGATCGACGTGTCCTAAATGAAGCATAATTCTTCAGAAAATCCAATTTTAAGTTCCTTAGCCCGGCCAACGACCCTAAAACCTTATTCTCTATCTCACTCAGATACCTTATTCTTGGTAGTATCGTCTCGCAGTCACGAATACCGCTGTTCTGTCTTTATTTTGTTCCATTACGGCCAAGAACAATGACTATTTGTCGATAGGAGCGCGTTCCTATATCTATTCGTTTCTCTCCAACGCGCAGTTGTAGTGCAACGAGCGGGACGGCCAGTTTTTCATAGCGCGTGTCGGCGTTAAATGTTTCGGATTCTTATTGGGCCGCCGAGAGCTTAAAGATGGCCACGCGAGAACCGTTTTCTCGTTACGATAACCTAATTTTATTCCATTAGGTCGACAGTGGTTATGCTTAAATTTCAATAAGGCAACTCCATTAAGTTCGAATGTCAGGAGGTAAAACAAGTAAAAAGACACCGAACTCGCACTGTATTTTCGCACACTGTGGCGCGGCGCGCCCCGCGCCCCGCCTGAGCCCCCACCGAGATGTTATCGTAGTCTGCCCGCAGCCGGCGCAGCCACAGCGCTCTGTGGGCAGCGTGGCGCTGCTGATTCAACTGTGTTCGGAAACATTGAAGGTTTGCCGGACGTAGCTAACACGGAACTACCTTCAGTTTATGCGTATTTCCAGGTATTTTAATAATACAATTAACAAGTGCGATAGATATACCGCGCTAGCATTGTATCGGTCATAATCATAATATCGTCCGCCGTAATGTTCCATGAGCAATACTTATCGATAAATGTATTATGTTTACTGGTAATTAAAATATATAAAAGTAACATTCGCTTAACATAAGTAATATTATTGTTATGCCTACAGAGAAACGCGCGTACTTATCAAGGTCTGGCGTAGTGTAGCGGAGCGACCCGACCAAAAGACTTCAACGGGCTCTGCGTGTGTTTTCTATTGGAATCGTACGATTGAATTCGCGACACGTGAACTTGACCCGAAGATTGTAATAATTAACCTGATGACAGTAATTTGTAATAATTATATTTGTAATGAAATGGGTTACTGTATAGCCTATGGAGACTTTCATATGAAGAGTAATGATTGCGCTTTGCCACACTTGCTGGTAATGTATCAACTTCTCAGGAGCATAATATGGTCACCTCACACGTTGGAATACTTCAAAATCGGCGAGTTGTTATTTGGCTGTTGTCTTCTGTGAAGTGGAAGTACTTAACAAGTCAGTCTGCTTATTGGATGATTCAATGCCTTTATTCTCTAGTTTGAGAGGCTGAGGTGAGATACCTTACAAATCGTACTCGCCCACAAAACAATAATCTTCACGGCCGTGTACGATTAGGCAACTACCTACCAACAACTAAAAACAATTTTCGATACCAGGATTCAATTAGTTACGTTATCATGAGTATCAAAAGCTCTGGCTCTATCTGGCGAGTTCGGTGGCTCAGTCGTGAATGACGCGACTTTGACACCAACGCTCGTGGGTTCGATTCCCACACAAGGCAAACATTTGTGTGCATGAACATGTCTGTTTGTCTTGGTCTGGGTATTTTCTATGTGTAATAAGTATGTATTTACAAAAACAAATGAATTTACGTATGTTTATCAGTTGTCTAGTACCCATAACACAAGCTTCGCTTACTTTAAGCTAGATGGCGCTGTGTAATTTGTCCATCGATGATGATGATGAATCACTATTGGCTCCACGAGACAGGCTCGACCTAGTGTGGAGCCCACCAGTCAATAAATATTTTCTATATTATATTTCTATATTAAAAGAGATAGCGCGCATCAAAGCAGCCCGTCTGGGGATGTGCCTCCACCTAACAGAAAATCGTAGCCAAATAACAACTCCCGAGAGGGTTGTTGTGTTCCTACGTGTGAGTGAGGTCATCAGTAAGCTCCTATGGATTTGCTGCGTTAGCAGCAGAGGTGGCATTTCGTGAGTAATACTTAATGTATTGCAAGCATTAATAGGCTACGGTAACCGCTTTACAACGGGTGGGTCGTATGCCTCCCGACGTGGTATAAAAAAAAACTAATAATGTAATTGTATTGAAATTTTGCATAGTTATTTCCTAACGTCTAAAGCGGAATACTGAATTACTTGTTATGTAGATTATACTTATTTTATACTAAATATACATGAACAAACCACGGAAATAAACTGGTAAAAAATAACTGCACGCGAATAGCGATAAACAACATTGCACGTGTATGACTGACCTTGATACCGCGTACCCCTTTGTCATTGACATTTTTCCGGCATAATTAAGTACGATGCGGATTTTACTACAAATCCTGTTTGAGTTTTTGCTCGCTAGTAGCAATACTGACTTGTCTATGTCATAATCAGATCAATTTTAATGTCTTTTGGTCAATCAGTGTAAAATCGACCACTGAGCGATAGTTTGTGATGTCTATTGTGTTTCTGCAAAGTAATAATTGACATTAGCAATCAAATTAATACTAAAGTACTAACTTTATAAAGATTTATGAGAATTATAGTTATTTAGTACTTCTTAAAAAAACTTTCACTAATTATAATAAGAATTACATATATTGTCTCATTTAGCACACGGGTAATGGCTTAAGCGCTTGCGATACCTACCCGGTCGCAGAAAAGATGTCATTAACAACTAAACTAAATCTAAACGATTTCATAAACACAATATTTTGTAAATTTTTGACATTGAAATTAATTCCAACTTTTAAGTTGGAAATTTTAATATGGACTATGTTTTGTCTTCAGAGCTTTCGTTTTTTAAATTAACTGACTAGCTAATATACACAACTTTGTCTGCTTTTTTCCTTTCTAAACCTACTCAGCAATGTGTTTTATATGCAAACAAAAAATATTTGTAAAATCGGTAGCATTATTTTCGAATTTTTGCGATACGAAGGTAATTGAGTATCTCAGAAACGGCTCAATAAATTTGTACTATTCAAATTGCAATTTATTGAGGTGCGTTTCACATAAATTTTATTAATTAAACCGATTTTGTTTCGATATTTCTTGGATTATAGTGTCGCTGTTTGTGATCTGCTTTTGAAAGAATTGATGAAAAAAAAAATTGTAAAAAGCCTTTTATCAAAAATGTAAAATTAACATTAGATTAGTCAAACAACAAAAGGTTATTTATTCTAAACAACTTTCACGCTATCTTGAAACTACTTAAAAGATAAACCAACATTTTCATATGTTTATTATACAGCCAGTATACGTATTTACTTCCTCTTTTAAATAACATCCATGCCTTATGGAAAATTACAATGAAACGTGTGTAGTCGCCACGTGTGTATAGACAAATTTAGATATAGTAGGAATGCAATCAGGAAAAGCCTCCGCGCCGCCAAGAAAGCAGTCGATGAATACTGGAAAAGACCTTTACACATCAATTCCTGTATTGCCATTTACCTTCACAAATTACGTTTGAAATCGCCACGAATATTTTGGCATTACATAAACAAGTTCTGGTACACCGAATGCCATTCCAAGAAAAACACGCTATTTATATTACACTATAATGGAAATAAAATATGTTCCCTCTAAAGCCTTTGATGATTTAGGTATAATGATAATCTTTGAGGATGTAAGTGGCTCACTTATGAAATCAAACCTTACTTCCATGTAGTGAACCATGTTGTGTAGCAAACAAAATTTTGACAAAAAATGTACAGCACAGCATGGTGATTGATTAATCATTTAGACTGACTGGCGAGTATATTTTCAGTATTACCTTATTACTGATTACCGCAATCAGATAACGATACAACGTCGGGAGGCATACAAGCATACGGCCTACCTGATTTAAGCGGTTATCTTAGCCTATGAAAGCATGTAACACATTAAGTATCACTCGCTCGATGCCACCTCTGCTGCTAACACAGCGACTCCTTAGGAGCTTACTGGTGACGTCACTCATACGACGGAACACAACAGCCCTCTAGAGAGTTTTATTTGGCTGCGGTGCTTTGAGGTGGATGTACTTCCCCAAACGGGTTGCTTTGATACGTCCTACTTCTCTTAAAACACCGAGACTAAGGCAAACAGACAGCTTCATGCACACAAATGTTTGTACTGCGTGAAAATCGAACGCACGAGCGTCAGTGATTAAATCGCGTTATTAGCCGCTGCATCACCGAGCTTACCGAGCGAGCTAAAATTCCCAGAAGGGAATTTTAGACGAGCTCGGTCGGAGCTGGGGATTGCTATATTTCTGCAAATTGAGATCAGTGGAAATGTCCTGCGGAGGTGCTGCAGTAGTATTGAGAGTGAAAACAGATGATGGTGAACAATACTTCATGTGTTGGAAGGGTCTATCAGCTAGTTTTGTAAGGATTTATAAATCAAGCTTTTAATCAAGATAGTAATTATACTATCTTGATTAAAAGCTTGATTTATAAATCCTTACAAAACGGTATTTTAATTTAGTAGCATGGTAATCGAATATACCAGTAGATTTTTTTATATCACAAATATAAAGTGGCAAACAAACTTTTGACCTATCTGATAGTAAGTAATCACTCATGGATTCCTGCAATATGAGGGGCAAAACGTTCATGTTGCCGACCCTGTAAAATTTCATTACACTTTATTTGAAATACCCCATGTTGTAGACTTTCGGAAAAACCTCGACGTATATACAAAAAAAAACTTCTAGGACTACCGCGAAATCAGACTTGAAATTCCCAACTACAAATAATTCGTGCTATAAGAAATCCGGAACTTGTATTTGTGTCCACGTCGGCATTGTCAACTGTTGTTTTTGGGTAAAACCAAGCAATAATCGAGTTTAAATAAAGTAAAACTGGATTTTTCTACATCTGGTAGTAATTTAAAAATACCTCTTGTTATTTTATGTTTTATTTTTCATTGAACAAGGAAGTAACGAAATTGTCGCTCTACGTTATTTAGTAATTGTACTGTAACTTGTAATAATATTATAGAGAGAAATAACTTATTGACCTTTAAATCAAGTGGCAACTTTATCTACAAATCGACACATAAGTTTAAAAATAAATGTAGCTATCAGCCAGACACACGCTAGTTCTAAATACCACGTGTGTCAGATAATACGCGTGAATAAATCGTTACAACTTCTGCGATGACCTTACTATTTTTTGCGAGCAACAAATTCGTGTAACTTGCTTTTTGAACGTCAGTTCATAGCCAGTGAGATTGATTTTCCAGTCAAGTGGTCAGCTTACAAATTCCTCATTCGGGCCGTAGCATGCACAGTTGCTTCAATCGATACAGATACTATTCAACCTCAAATCGATTACGTGTCTTGAACCCAATAATATGTTGATTTATATTTTTTAACCACGACGAAGTATTTTTACCGACTTCACAAAGGAGGAAGTTCTTAATTCAGCTTGTACGTTTACAGGATTTTAAAATTTTATAATTGTATATTCTGTTATTCTATAGCGTCCGATTAGTTCTATGTATATAGCCAACTTCAATGAAGTGAAACTTCCTAGAAGTCGATTTCAAAATCTTTGTAATTATTTTATACTACATCGATTGGCGCACAAAGAATCTGTTCGCTTACTTTGAAGCGAACCTTACGAATGCTTCTTAAATAAAAATATTCCTAAGTTACTACGACATATATAAAGTTCACTTATAAATAAAGTAAACTATATTTATGTACGATTACTTAACACATGTTAGATAATTTATTTTATCAAAATTGTATGAAATATTATACAAAAAAGAATATAAAATGATGCAGTAGTTGACACAGACTTACGCCTTGAAAATATACAAATAATCAAAATACATTAAAAAATAATTAACTACCGTGACACTAATTATTGTATTTAAATACTTTTGTAAACATAAACCAATAGAAACAATTATTGGTATATTATTTTAAAAGGAATTTGCACTTTATAAATCCATATATAAACGTCTAAATAATGTATCGAAAGTACTTAAAAATGATAGAATTTTACGAAAAGAGTAGTGGTATTCTTGATTTTTTTTATTTACTAGACCATATCATGTTAAATTAATGTAATTAGTATTTTATTATTTTGACAAAGCGGACGTTTTAACTATCCATTTATATGTTTAAGTTAAGCCCTTTGACCATTTATATGTTTAAGTTGAGCCTTTTAGACAGAGAGAGAACCACATAAGTTAATCCTTCCACAGGTCACTCCGTGCACTTCCTTAATTTTTCATGCTCGTTCGTTGGTTTTCAGAGCGAAGTTAGGAAATGCGAGATACTAGAAATGTGAGCTAATATTTCATGTTATACATAATAATGGTATAATGAACCACTGCTTTCACTTAATAAATCATCCACCGAGCTCATGTAACGTTTTCGATTACGAATGAAAAATTTAAGTTAGTTCACAGGAGTATCGAAACTACAAAGTAAAAGTAACTCACTAAATGTGCACTCTCAGTTTCAGTTTCACAACAGATTCCATAGAAGCGTTAATCAAAACTCCATACATTTCGTCATCGATATGAAAACACTATAGTAACGTACAACTTAAGAAAAAAAACACATTTGAAGTACACATTATGCCCAGTTTGGGCTATTGATACTTGTGAACAACGTGTAATAAAAGTTACGAGATCAATGTCTGTACTTATTTACTAAGATGACCAGTTGAAAATGATGCTAATTAGCATGTTGACTCCAAAAGAAAAAGCATTCTAATTTACGCCTTTGAAATTTTTGTCAAGAAGATACATCTTCAGCAATAGGTAACAGGAATCCTGTTATTGAAAGAAATAATTATCTTTGTATTTGAAAGCACATATGTATATTGTTATACAACCCAATAACTCCTAGTTTCCTGTTCATGTAACGTATGTTTCACATAAGGATAACACATACCCAACTTTCTTCTTGTCGAAGGTAAAATCGACAATGCGCGAATGATGCTGATTGCGTTACAAGCGTTCATGGGTTGCCTAAATCTGTCTTGTTAACCATCTCTGTCAATGAAAACCGGCCGAGTCAGACCAGCAGAGGAGGATCCGTATCAACGTGTAGAAATAACGCCAAACAACATGTATCTCGCATGGAGACCCCATTTTATTTTTAACTTTTACAATATAATACAAATATTTTATACACTTGAAGAATAGCTTTCAATATATTGTCTTGTCAAAATCTACTGTCACAAAAAATAATAATGAGTGAAATTTAAAATTTTAAATATAGATACATACATATCATCACGCCTGTCTCCCATTAGGGTAGGTAGTCTCGTTTCTTCCACACTCTTCAACCTTTTAATGTGTGCTCTTCAGTTTTGGATGCTTTGATTTGACCCTTTTTCAGTCCTTTTTCGTCTAGGGTGGCCCCTTTAGAAATCTCCATTCCCTCTTGCCTGATACACTTCTTTCGTAACTCTTTTGTCATTAATTCTCTCTAAATAGCCAAACCATCTCGGCATATCCCTTTCAATTCTTGTCACTACATCATCATTCATTCCACAAAGTTCTCGTATCGTGCATTTTTTTATTCTATCAATCATTCTCACTCCACACATACTCTTTAGCGCTCTCATTTCTACGGGGTTCACATTACTTTCATGCTCCCTCAATCATACCCATGTTTTACTGCCGTACATCAATGTTGGCGTTAATACACTCTGAATGATTGCAAAGCGAGCTTTGCTCGATATGTTATCGCTTGTTATCACGGACGAAGTGGTAAAATAATTCTTCTCTCACAAATAGTTATCAAACAGCGAAAGAAAAATCTTCTCTTGTAACTGGTTACGTAAGTTTAGTTACCAAAGTGGACGAAGCCGATACAGCTCTGTAACAGACGACGGACAGGCTACGGCTAGACATCGGAACCTTAGTTACTCTTTACATGGAAACCTAAAAAAGGGTAATTCGTTCCTTGAGATATAGAAACACTGCTATTTCGATTTTAAAAAGCAGTTTCGAACTAAAGTTTTAGGTAGTAAAAGATAGTATTATACTATAATTTTACCAGAGGGAAACTTTGTACACAAGTCGTCTGCATGGGTACCTCTGTTTCACCTATTTCTACCGTCAAGCAGCTATTTTTATATAGCTGTGTTCCAGTTTGAAGGGTGAGATATGGCAGAAGAATTACTGGGTACTGTGGCGTCATTCTTCAAACATCCTTAGGTCACAAGATTGGCAGCGCGCGAGTAACATACCCGTGGTGTTGCGAACGTCAATAGGCTGCGATGACCGCTTACCATCTGATGCGGGCAGCATGCTTGTTTGACAAGCTAGTTGTATATAAAAATTAGTCAAGACAGATGTATCAATTTCTTTTTTGCTGTATTTTGAGCATGGCGTACATTTAATCCAAAACCTAAACAAACAAAAAAATTGGCCAAGTGGGAGTCGGACTCGCGCACGAAGGGTTCCGTACCATTATCTATAAAAACGGCAAAAGAAAACACGTTTGTTGTATGGGAGCCCCCTTAAATATTTGTTTTACTTTAATTTAATTATTTATTCTTAAAGTGAATATATAACTAAATATTCTGTGAATATTTCAATATCGAGCAAAAATGAGCAAAAAAATCACGTTTGTTGTATGGGAGCCCCCTTAAATATTTATTATATTCAATTTTTTAGTATTTGTTGTTATAGCGGCAACAGAAATACATCATCTATGAAAATTTCAACTGTCTAACTATCACGGTTCATGAGATACAACCTGGTGACAGACGGACGGACGGACGGACAGCGGAGCCTCAGTAATAGGGTTCCGTTTTACCCCTTTTGTACGGAACCCTAAAAATGATGTTTTACCAAATGAGCAAGTACGAGTATATCAAGGGCTAAGATTCTTTAAGCTTAATAGCTCTTAATATTGAGATCTGTCCTAACTTTATGCACACAGTAGAAATAAAAGCATCTCGAAGTGATTAAGCTGTTTACCCTTAGTAATTCTATGGTTCACGAATAACGTATCAAAGTCAATCATATGAATATTTAAAAAACCATTACATTTTCCATAATCACAGTTTTTTTTAGAGTAATTATTTTCCATCGGGTTGGAAATCAAAAATCGTTGCTTTTCGTTAATGTAATATTTAGTTTTAAATATTGAGTACGTACTTGCAGTTGTTTTTTTTATAAAACTTAATTAATTTTAATATATTCAGCCTCCGAAATCGTAGGAGACAAATGTACGCGGAGGATCGTACGGGTACGAGTTACCTCGTCTGCACAGGCCTTTACGCTTAGGTACCTTTTTGTTTGTACCAAGTTAGACACTTAGATCGCCTTTGCTTAGCGGGAGTGCATGTAGCACTAAACCGTACCTTATTTATCTAGCTATAAATTTAGATACGAAAGTACATTGATCAATATGTACTGCACGCACATGCAGGTAAGTACTTCGACGAGCGATATCTCGTTACCACTCATACATTATGACACACAATCTGTTAAAAACTGCTCTGAAACGTACGCTGAGGGCTGGGACATACGTAAATGTCACTATCTGGAGCACTCAATGGAAAGTTATTGTATATTTATAAATGTTTTCACTTAAAACTTGCGGCAATTACCTTGATAAGTCCCGGCGAATAAACCCTTCAATTAAAACTTACGAGTCCGGTTCTGCAATAATCGTACTTACTTTTTCGAATTGTAATTTGGCTATATTAATTACGAAAGTCGCTGAGTTAAGTGTCACAGGCAAATAACAATTGTCATTCCATTCTTTATGGGAACCATTGTGACGAGCGATGCTAAAAACGTTGGTGGCATTTGTTGTAAAATGACTTTTTAATAATAAAGCCATTTTATTATGTACGTGAATAATTGACTTGCATACATAATTACTTTAATTTAGCTTTATCTGAGTCACGAAAATATATCAAATTTGACAAAAATATCTGCTCCACAGAAAGGCACGGAACGCTCTACAGTCATCTTGGTCACAAAAATGTAAACTCTTAACGTACGGTGACATAATATCCTAATATTCCTTTACTCTAGCTCTAGATAGTCTGTGGTCAGGGCTAAAAAGAATTGTACTCACATTGTGTGACTATATACTCGTATATAATGTGTATCTGGAAAACGGATCTAACGATTTGGATAATTTTCGTATTTAGATAATGTATGTTTTAAGTTTAAGGTATCTCTTCTGAAATAACGCGATTTTATGGTATACGTTTTGGCGATATTCATCTTTTTGTTACGAAAGGTAGGCAAAATAAGAGATAATGTTAGATTTTTTTTTTAATTAGGTATGGTGAATAAACTCAAGTGCTTTAGAGTAGAAATTATAATTCATCTTGAAAAATGCATGTTTTGACAATGAGTCACAAAGTAGTAACTTAAAATTTCTGCAGGTATTGCATATTATGCAGTGAGCAAGGTATTCGAAATTGTAAACTTATACACCATCCTAACTAGTTTGAACAATGTACTTACTAAAATCCATTTATTTTATATAGCTTGATAAGTATGATTTGACAGGCCATAATAAAACTGTAACGTAACCGTGTTTGTTCATATAATTTTTTTTGAAAACAAACTAACTATTGTGACTACTATAACGATATGTTATAACAGTAACGGCCGAAAAGAGTGACACACCAAAACTACATCTACTTCTGGTTACACGTGTTAAAGAAGGATGTACATGATACATCAAAATGATTAGTGAGGTTAGCGTAGCGTTTTTAACTAGTTATAATATTTGTGATTTGTGAAAAAAAATCAATTTTGTTTTATAGATAAATGAATCAAAAGCAAATAGCTCTATGAAACCACTTCACTCGCAAATAACGATATGGGCTAGTTAAACAAATCCGATCGATCAAAACCATATATAATAACCCCTAGTCAGTTAAAATAGCATTAGCGATGAAAAAATATCCATCAAATGTATTGCTTTAAATTGCAAATGAGTGCATTACACCGCAGAGCTGGTGACTGGATATGCGAACATCTCTACTCAATACGCGCGACTTTAATTGGCAGTTGTCTACGTGTTGGACATTAGACATCATCTCTCAGGGCATTTACTCTGAATTACTAGCCAATCATAACATTTAGAGCTCTATTCGCAATCGTGCAATGGTAATTACAATAAAACTTACAGTTTTATACCTTTGTCTTAAAATCAAGGATGAAGTAACGGTGAAATAACCCGGTTAATTTTAACAACCATTATATCGCGTTATAAATCAATAAAAACTATCTGCAAGGCATTTTATTTTCATTATACAATCGGACATAAAATTATAGATATTTCGCTTATATTCAATGTTAAATTAGAACGGATTATGGCCAACTAAGCGAAACACAATAGGCTTAAGTCGCAGGTATAAATGCACTTCTAACGTTGGTGGTCCAAATCGCAAGGCACTAAATCTTTTAGTGGCGATCTATGTTAATCGATAGGACATTAACAACGGTGTGTCGGTAATGGCCGGTCCTGGGACGTGGTGTACTCAAGGTTGCTAGTGAAAGGATTTGTGAATCTGGATCATCCCAGCATCCGCGGCAAATGCCGAGCTCTACACGGACCTACAAAAGAAGTAGGTATACATATGTATCACTTGAGATGAATTACGTCGATTAAGAATATAAATAAACTCGATGAGGTTCTGTTTTCAGTATCACTTATAAATTGGAGCTTTGATTACATCTACAAAAGCGTGTACGTCAATTTTTACGGTAAAACGTAGAGTTGGCTGCAATTTTCGAAATATTCAGATAATATTAAGATAATGATCACATTCTATATCATAACAACATGGGATGTATGCGGCTCGACATCATATTCAGAACCGAAGCCAACTAACAACCAGTCTCTGTCAAAAGAGAGACAGCGGCGTTTAGTTAAAAACAGCGGAGGAAGATTTTTCACTATTGAGTGTTTTACCTTAGATTGTTGTGGTTATATGAGAGATTCTAGCAACGTGGATGACAGGACGCGATATATGCATTTTCAGTACTTGCTGTTTAGATACTGTGTAATATACGTACCGTAGTTTAGTTTTTAAGATAGACCTAATAACAACAAAGTGTCAACTTAGGCCGCTCCCATTTCATAATATTTGAAGGTAAAACATAATAAAAAATATATTTGCAGTGTATTCCATAAGTTCGAAGTAATGGCATTTCACATATATGATAAAAAAATGGTTTGCTCCTTTTGATGTATTTAAAAAAATTACAATTACATATTCTTCTTAGTTACATATTTAGTTGCATATTCTTCCAGTCTTCGATCAGTATTTTACATGTAATGTTAAAGTTGCGATGTCGTGACTCTTCATTATACGAAGTAAAGACCCGTAACTGGCGGACATATGGCAGAATTTATAAAATACTCCGTTTTGCTTTTCGGACATCAAACTCTAGTTAAAATTATCCATCTGCCTCTTATCATTACGAATGGTATGAAAAGCATTTGGAGGGATAGCAATAGGTATGACATCTAACTCTTGTACCAGTATAGTCTACGCGTGCAATGGACTGTTTATTTAACGCACTTTATTATTATGGGTGAATATGTTCCACGTTCCATAAATGGACTGCGAAGTAAATACTATGTTACGTTATGCGACCACTTTGTGTAGGCTGTGGAAGCTGCGATATAGGCTTATATCTACGGCACCCGCGAAGCTGCTTCGGCACCACCACGGAGTATGCAAATGATGTTAACTGCATCGTTTCGAAATACACCGACCGATAGACGAGATAAATAAGGACAAACTATTAATGGCGAAATAAATTGATGCAAGTGAGATCACGACTTGGGAGTTATTACTGAAGCCATCTACACCGTGAAAATCGGTTAAGCTGTGTATTTATGTGTCAGTAATACTTTGCGTAATAAGTATAGGCACACATTTAATAGCGATGAAAGTAATACAATGTCTATACATATTCAGTTTTAAAAGTCAATGGACCCTCTTATTTTCTTTTATTAAGTTTTTATTTTCATATTTATTACGTCGATAAGTATATTTATAAGTAATGTATTCGAGGAATCAATTTTCAACGACGAGTTATTTATAGTTAGAGTTGTTTACCTTATTATGATAACCTGTAATTAATTGATAGGGGTCGGTGTCGGTCAAAGAATCGTGCTATGTGGTTATACTCGCGGAAATTAAGAGTCCGACTTCGGCATGTTTATCCTCCTTACTGTACACTGGAGGATGGGTAAAAGTACCAAGTAATCTTGATAGTACAGCGCATCAAAGCAGCCCACCTGAGGAAATACCTCCACCTCACAGAAAATGGCAGCGAAATAACTATTCCCAAGAGGGTTGTTGTATTCCTGCGTGTGAGTGAGGTCACCAGTAAGCTCCTAAGAAGTGCTGTGTTAGCAGCAGAGGTAGCGTCGTGCGAGGGTGAGGTACTTAATATATTACAAGATTTTATAAGCTATGTAAGTAACCGCTTTACATCAGGGGGCCGTATGCTAGTGTGAAAATACTAGTCCTCCCGTCGTTGTATAAAAAAATGCAGAACTTTCTGTCGCATAAATTTCGCAGGTATACGAACTTACTAAGTATGGTTATTTAATGCCGACCTATGACCGCTACTAAAGCAAATACTTTAGTTTTAGCCTATCTATATAAATATGATATTTTTACTTATTAATGTGGTGAATATTTTGGCTTAGATAGTATTGTATAATTTATATATCAACGGTTTCTCACGTACGTTATTACGTAAGGAGCCTGTAACGTCACCAGCTAAATATGACCTTTCCTAATGCTTTCCTGCATAGGCGATCCTCCACTTCCCGCTTTCATCTCTTACTGGCTGCTCATTTCTCATTCAATATTTTCAAATTCAAGGGGTTTCTCAAAGAGAACGACTTCTCTATCTCTTCGATAGAATCCAATGACTGATCATTAGATTCCATCTTAGAGAAAGCCCAAGTATCATTTTCACTATCGCTCGCTGTGTGACTTTCAACCTGTGCCTCAGGAGAGGGCCCATGTCTCCGTACCGTACCGTAAAATGGCGAGAACATACTGGTTAGGTATATGTTGTCTTCAAAATACACAACATAGTGACAGATATACGGACCGATAGGCGGACACACAGCGGAGCCTCAGAAATACGTATCCAAAATTAAATACTCGTAGGAATGAATAAATCGTAGTTTATTTAAAATGTCGGTTATTAAATTCTTGGATGAACGATTATAATCGTCATCTAAATTGGATACTATTTGAAATAGTTTTCAAATTACTTCGATAGATGCAGAAAAGATACATTCATAGGACTTTAGACTTAGAGAGAAATCTGCTCGCAAGATTAGATCTACTCAATTAAAACCACTGGCTAGACACTTATAAGGGAAATCGGACGTCGCAAATTATTTCTTACATATTTTGTGGAAATTCTGAAGTGCAAAAATATATGAAACATTAATATTGTCCTACGTTTTCAGTAATTATAAAAAAGCAAATGAGCTGTTCTGTTAATGCTTGATCGTCCTAAAATACCGTGAACCTTCTTTAATATCTTATAAAACAAGAACAATTAAATTAACATCAGTTATACTTATTATAACGAAATGATTTTGGAACAACGTAATATAAACGTAAAATCTTTTCGTTATAATAAGTATATTCAGTATAGCCTAATTTGGCAAAGATATAACACTGGAATACACACCGGATATCATTTTTACTCACTATCTAAACTTTACGGACCGATAGTACATAAATTACGTAGATCATAATTACAATATATACGAGTATGTAGCCATTGAAAAATATTACATCTTTTACTATGGGTGTTAACTACAAAGTCGATGTAAAATAATGTAAAACTGCTACAGCGATAAAGAGGGAGAAAATTAGGGATGTATAAAAAATTTGATTGTTTAAATAAATCTAACCAATTTCAGGTTACGGTTACATTAAGATACTGTTTCAGTTAAAAACGATATCCATCCATTATACTATACATATGCCAAGGGAAAGTTTAATATAGTTTACTGTTTAAATTAAGACAATGGTTTATAATGTATTTATTTATGATCACTGCGAAAACTAAGACGAATAGGCTTTCATTTTGATCTGACTCCAGATAGAGGTCTTAATGTTTTGATTAGCCTAGGTAGTAATTAAGTGAGATACACGCCATATTCTAAGACATTAAATTTATAGCTGCATTGGTATCTCATGTTTTACGGAGATGGAAGTACGGTTGGATTGGAAGGAATGAAAATAAATATTTTAATATGGATATCCACATCAAATGATATTTATTCACTCACTCAACCCCATTCAACAATTCATTATATCATCTGCTTTAGACATTCATAGACTAATTCGTCACAAACTACATCGTATGTCAAAATTTCTTATCAATTAAATGAGTAAATGCAGCTTATAATCCCTCATCACTGTAACCTCAATATTTTTTCTTGTACCATCACCAGACCCTGATTACTATCAATAATTAATACATTGAGACCATTCCAATGAGTTCGAACATGATGTTTTTCAGTATGCTGGAGAATCAGGTCAAGGTTACTATTACCTTAATTATTAAACTTTAGACTTCGCTGATCACTGTATATGATTTTTGCTGATATTTTTGTACAAAAGTTATTAATATTCCCATCAAAACTCAATTGAACTAATAACGGCACCAAAATAAAGTCCAAATGGAAAACGAGTTTATTAGCAACAACAAAATCAGAAATCTTAATGTGCATATAATGTTCATGTTTTATAAGGCGAAGCGAAACTAATGAAATATCCATAGACTATTTATATAATTTTAATGAACAAGTTATTGTGATCTTATTTGAGCACATTAGATGAATTTCATAAAATCCTTTCTTGGTGAGTGCTGACGTTATATAATTACGTTATATAATATCCATTGTATAAATTTCATGTAATTAGTTTCAACCCATTCGAATGGCTAATGACGAATCACTCAGGATATATTCTTTTACATTTATAATATACACAAAATAAAAATGTCAAGTGTGTGCAACCAATTATTTTGTTAATTCATAATATATTTAAAACTTTCAGACTGATATAGATATAGTCTGAACCTATATATTTCATAAAAACATTATTAAATTAATGCTATATGATGTGACCTTTTGAGGTATTCATAAGTAATCATAGGTATAATATGATTATATTTACACTTAACTGTAAACTATTAATGTTGAATACATGCAATTAATACGTGGGATGTATGTAGTTAAATTCTAAATATTGTTTGAAAGCCACATAAATTCTAATTATGAATACATACATGTTTTTATATTTTTGAAGAATGACGAATCTCCGTCGCTTTAGAGTAGATGATGATGATACTGATAAGTACCAGTAAAAAATGTTGCAATAGATTGTAGTATTATAGACACAACACAAAAATAATGGGTTAACATACTTAACATTCCACTACTGCTAGCAGTTTTGCCCGCGTGAATTACCGTTATTGGGATAAAAAGTACTTTATATCTATATACAGGTTCCAAATAAAATATATAGCACATTTCATTACAATCCATTCAGATGTCATGAAAACCTACAAACACACACGCAGACGGTATTATTTATGCATTTCTATTATTTGTGTCGATTACTAGATGAATGAACTATGTACTTATCTTTTTACGCAGCCGCGTGTTTTATTTAGTCTATGAATTATATACCTACTTGTTTTATTATGTATTTAATGTTCTTAGTATTTGCTTCCACAATACGGAAATTATTTTTAATTTACCAAATTATACAAAATGTAAAAATTCCTTGTCTATTAATTATATTCTGTTTTTGTTGTTAGGTATAATATAGTAAATATTTATGAACAGAACATTTACTGCTTAAACACGCGTCAATGTCTTAAATGTGTATAATAATTACTGTGGACATATTCATATAGATATCATTGCATGATGCTACAAGACATCCTGTAGTATGAGACATCATAAACTTTCACTTATATATCTTGTATGCTCTTGCATTTAAGACTTGTAATAATAAATTTGAGTATCAATTCCTTGTTTATTAATGTGATTCGTCCGACCGTACCACATTTGTGCGATATATCACACACATCGTATTTCTAATTACAACTCACATATAGGGTTGCCACTTAAATTCAAAGAAATAAAAGTCTGTTATAAGCTAATTATAAATGTATCTATTAGTTAGAGCTTATTATGTATTTCTCAATCATTACTTACTGAGTCATATGGCCCTTTGTTCTCCCTGCTTACCCCGTAAGGGACTTGGCGTGAAGATATATAATAGATAGGTTTTACTTATAGCTTTCATGTTCATATTCAAATAAACGTACCTATCTCATTATTTTGTATGAAATTGTGGACAAAAACATTATGTGTAGCAAGATGGAGGTAAATTGAGACAATCCTAAGATTACTGACTGCTATTGGTGACAAATCAATTGCGCTTCGTGCATCCGCCATCTGATTCTTGGTCATAGTACGATCCATACCCAAAACCTATATCAACTATATTCATGACATGACATTAGCTGCCTGTCACATCACTTGCAATTCTTAGGTACCACCAACAATATTGTATATTTTTATTCTTCACACTTTAGTTAAAGTATGAAATATTATCTAATTTATACGGAAGAGTATTTTTTATAGATTTCATAACCCTATCGGCAAGAAGTACCCCACACTTATTGCATAGAATACTGTTACGACATTTTCTAATATACTAGTAATTGTACTGTATAACGAGTAGGCATCAGTCCTATTATTCATTAAAATTAATAATAACGAGAACAAGGATGTGTAAACTATGTATGTAACATGTGAGATACCAATTTCTTAAGAACGCTTAAGACCCATAACTTCTAGGAAGACACACTCCTTGCTCGCTCGCAGTATTTATTAGACAACCATGAGCCCAAGGTATACGCACGCACTATTGACATCATTTTGGTATAAGTACATAATAAATATGTGTTACAAGCACATGCAATTGATTATACTAATATTTTAACTTAAGTGTAATAATGTCATACAACGAATGATATCTTGGGTTCACTTAGATTGAAATTTTGGTGTTCCCGACTGGCATCTTCTATTACCTGCAGTAATAACAGTTCAGCGATCGGTTCAACGACGAAACAACAGACAAAATATCAAATTTCCAATTTTAGTTGCTCCGTCACCCAGGTATTGTCAATTATGTTTACTTCTTAATCTTGAACAAAATATCATCCGAATGGATCTAAACAGAAATACGGGAAAAATATAAGGTTGCCAGATATAGTAATAGCCTTATCACGTTTCCTAATCCATTAGGAGTGGCGCGGTCCGGTACCCAAGCCTAAGGATTTGGCGAAGATACTGGTTTTTACATCCGACCGACTACCGTCAGACATCCACAACCCACAGGAAGAATCCAATCTTTTCTTATTTCTTAATTAATTTCTTTCACCGCCGAGCAAGTGATAATTACAAATATGTACATGAATTCGAAAACATGAATTTAGTGGTCCATGTCAGAATTCTGACCGGGGACCAGTTGATCAATAGGCTGGTTCTCGGTTCTATCTAACTCTTAATATTTCTCTGCAAGTATCTTCATACTTGCACTTGCTCGAATCTTTCATATTCAAAGCTCTGAATAGTCTTTGATGTCATTGGTTAATACATTCCAGTATAAATTGTTCAGAAATAATGTGTGACAGATTAGTGGAGGGTCTAAAGTAAAGTTTGTAAAACATGTCTTTAGTCATCAATGTTAGTTAAATGGTCATATGGTACATGAAAGTTTTTAATGAGTACATTTTTGTATTAACTTTGAATCTTAGGGGATTTTTGTAATTGCTACAAAGGTTAAGGATAAAATAATATTAATACATACGTTTACGTTTCAAGTCTTCACCTTGAGTAGTACTATACTATTTTAGAGGATGTGTGTTAGTAGATATACTTTTCTCTTTGGGTAAGTAAATAAAAAGCTGCGTTCAATTTTCTTCTAAGCCGCAAAGCAATTGGGCTGATTTTTTAACAGTGTATCTTGATGTAACTTAGTCCTAATTAGATTTTCTGCTTAATTTAATAACACATTAAAAGCATTTTTTTATGAATTGATATTAATGAATTTAATGTCTTAAAATGTATAGTCTTTGCAACCTATCTGCTGAGTCAAAATGCCACCTCGCCAAAGTTTAAACGTATATAGGCTTTTTGATATCAATGGATAAATTAAGCAATTTAAAGTTCGTTGAGTATCGACAATCTCTAGCGGGGTTATTTCTGGTAAGTTTGATTTATTCCGTAAAATATTTTTAACTACAAAACAAGCCGTTCGTAGCCTCTTAAATGAGAATTTAAATGAATCTTAAATGAAATCTATAAAAAAATGAGGTCAGACGCATCTGTGCGATACGCCATGCAACTAGTACATGAAATTTTTATATTTTAATTTTACCATATTATGTGGTAACAAGAACCTAACCCTCAAAATATGCCTTTAAGCTGTAGTGACAATAGGTTCGGTACATACGAAAGTAACTTGCAACTGTTTCTATCTTCAGACTATATTATCATATATGGAACATATAAAAGTATAGTGCCACTAACATCTTACTAACTCTATAAATTTATATACGTCGGTATGGGAACTATTCGAAATTTAACAAGAAAAAATCAATACGTGACTTGAAGTAATATTGAAAATAAAATCAATAAATCACGATAGCTATAAAATTAATCACAACACCGACTCAAACAAATTACGAAATTGAATAATAATAACAGGTGAGAACCTATTACACTTTTTAGGCTAATTGGGTTAAAAGTAAGCATGAGCGATGTTTACTTTCGTTTTCGTGTAACGACGCCTACAAAGTAGTTTCCAAAGACTTCGATCGGCCACCTCATACCTGTCAAACCACTTGATGCCAATTTGCCTCTGAATTGAATGTTGCTTTATTATATGATAATAGAAATCATATGTTAACTATCAATTAGCAGCTTCATTTAGGTACCGTATGCAACTCTGAACATCTGTCAAGACATTATTTTAATTATTTCTATATCCGACACAGATGTAAAAAGTACTATTATAAAATGCTTACACTATTGCAAGTTTTATAAACTATTCAATGTGTCCATTGATTGCTTCTTATTTTATAATTGGGCACTTTCCTTTTCGACATCGTGTGCGAAGGAAGCTCCAATCAAAAGTTTTCTATTTATATAATAGCGAAATATAACTCATTCATAATGCATCGAAGCTCAGAATCATAAAGACGACAAACTTGAAACTACAGACACCCCTAAAACGAGTTTCACGTAATCCTAAATATGTAAGGACATTAACTGATAGAAAAACAATCACTGTTTTGAAGTGAGAAATATTGATAATTGGTATATAGGTTTGACGCCGGTAATCCTAATTGATATTAAACGGGATAACGCTAAGAAAAACATTTTAGGAGTTTTAAATAATAAAACGTCTGCATAAATGCAAATACGTAGGTCTTGGTGATAAAAGTTTATATGAAAAACAAGTAAATTGATTTCGGCTTACTTATAAAGTTATTGTGACGTAACTAAAATATTCACACCATCGCGATATTTTGTTATATTGTTACTACTTATAAGTTCATCCTGTTTCTTAATATTGACAGAGGTTATACTAATTAAAATCTTAATATGAATTTCTCAATGATTATTACAACTCCCTGCCATATTAGGAATTCTATCCGGAAATGGCGGAAATTGTATTTGATGAATCATTTCCTGTTAACAATCAATTTGTACAAACTTTTTTATTACATTTACACGGTATAAAATAATTTGATGAAATTCATCAAACTGTTAGTGATATCAGACATGCCTTAGCTCCACGACTAAGATGTAAACACTCATTGTAAAAAAAGTGTAGGTAGGTACGACTCAGCCTACTTACGAAAAACATTCTCCGCGATTAACTAGCAATGTATGCTTTCAAGACTCCAAGTTAATTTCAGTCATGAATTATATGCCTGAAGAACTATTTTTGCATTGTGATGATAATTTTGGATAGTAAAGATAATTTATATATATAGGTAAAATGTAGGTACACAATTTGTGCATTATCACAAAGATAAATTTAAATAAATTGATAAATACGAGTATTACACAACGCTACCCTGTTTCAAATTATGTTAGGTTTGTTCTACTGCTAAACAAATTAAAATATGAAACAAAGTTAAGCTAGTTAGTCTAGAAGTTAAAAAAACTTAAAACTTCTGCATTTGGCTTATTGAATAAATAATAAATTATTTGAATTCTATTTAAGATCAATAATAGATACAACAAAAGTTTATTCAATATGGTATTTCTGTTGGTTTTTATGTAATGTTATAATAGTCCTTAAGAGATCTTGCAGAACAGAACACCGCAAGACTCGGTCCTTACAGACCTCACTCCCTAAAGTAAATTGAAGTTTAATTACTTATGTAATACTTGGGAATAAATAAAAACTGTGGAATTTGATTGACCATTATACATATTTATTAAAAAATATATATAAGATTTTATTTTTACTTGTGCTATAAGATTATCCTTCTCACAAAATATTAAGATTTAAGAATTTGATGATATGGCAATTATTATGGATGAGCATTAAACGATCCGCAGTAACTTTTTCACCACCATATTATGAATGGAAAATTATTCAGAAATTGAAAATATATTTTCTATATCTGTTTGATTCGTTGTTTTGGTAGTGGAATGTGAACCAAACATAGGTTAAAATGCAGTATTAGGTTATAATAAAATACAATTGGTAGTCAGAACTGATTAACAATAATAATAACATACCTTTTTGTGTTACCTCCAGAATCCACTTATATCTTATATCCACTTATATCATATGATCATGTGCATATGAATGTGAATACCGTCTTGAATGCATTTGTTATTGGCAAATTGGTCTTAATTAAACACCCAAATGAAAATAAAACCAGGCTTGGTGCCATTTTGGTTGATACTAATCGGTACTGAGTCACGTCAAAATAAACTCACTGTAACAATCTGCTCAATTCAAAATTCATTATCCTACAATTGTAGTCTATATCAGTAAATATCATTACTGAATAATCAGTGAGTATAATCAATCAGTGAATATCTCCATATCTGAGATGATTTTACATTGATATTTGGGCGCAAGTTAAACGAAAGATACGATTCGATAATGTCTGTTAAACAAAACAATTTTATATAAGCGTGGTTTATAATACCATAAGAGAGTGAAGGTAGGTGGCTTGCACGAAACCAAAGCGAACCGGATCCAAATCGGAGGGAGCGTTTTCTGTAACTGGAGCACACTGCCGTCTCGAATATCGCCCCTTATGTCGATAATAAGATTTTCTTTTGAACACCGCAATACCGCAGTTTCTCTTTTTTGTGAGCGCACCTGCAATGTAGGGCAATCTTGTCTTATTTCGAAACAAAATCATGATTGACGGTGGCCAGACAAATCATATGAGATTGACTTTATCTTATATACTCGGAATGCATAGCATCTTGATTAGGTACACAAAATCAAATGTCAATCGTGTATTTGTTTGTTTGCTTGTATTTTGCTATTAATAATATTTAATATAGTATATGTATAGAACTAAAGCTGCTGAAATTCGGTAGAGAGGTAGTCTGGGACCTGTAGAAGGACAATCGCTAAATATCGCGATTACGGGATCTCTTCAAGAAAGAGTATATTCACAATGGGAATATATAATTTAATAATATTGAAATATATATTCAAAGATTTTTAATACAAATATATATACATTAATACAAAATTAAAACATATGGAATAATGAATATTGAGTGACTTTGTAAAGTTAGATACAAATTTGCACACGATACAACCTTATCGAACTATTTTTTCTATATATATATGCAATAGTCGATAAAATCTAGATATAAAACATTAGTATACTAGGATATGTGGAATTGATATATATAATATCAAAGTACCACCACAAAACAACATCAATCTATTTCCACTGTTAAGACTTAGTGTTATACGAGTATCTCTTTAGTTCTGTGCATACTCCAGCAGGCTGTTTCATTGCGGGCGACTTCAGAACACTGATTGTAATTTGAAATCGCCTAAAAGTCACTGATTTGGCTTAATCTTACGACAGCAGCCGGATGACGAGCACGCTTATAGAAAATTGGCTGTCAATGCGATGAATAGATTTATCCCTAGACAAATTATGGTCGACGCTCACTTGTACATTTGACACTAATTGAATTATGCATCGAAGTGAGCTGCTCTAACTTATATGGTAAGAAAATTAAAACAGTGTTCACATTCTCCTATTCAACAAAATAAAAAAATATGGTAACTACTGTTTAAATCCATTGGTTGTGTGTGGCGTCAGTCAAACAGAAACAACATTCAAACAAGGTTTAACTGAGGCTACAACTCATTTTGTTTTTCATTACAGAAAATTAGGATACATAATATTTCGTGTGTACATCATTCTGGGTAGATTTTGTGTTGTTAAGTCTTATTAGTTATTACAAACCATTTAAAAAATGACCTTCTATCTCTGTTTACTTATGTCGACGCCTTTTAAAATCAATTATAACTTTCTTTTATAAATTGGAATATAAATTAATATAGTTTCTTGTTTTGATATATTCGTTAACATCACACGTAATTGTTTGGCACTATACGCAATTGAGTAGCCCTATGGCATCGTTGGACGTGTAAGACTATTCGAACATGCAAGGCAGTCAACATTAGTCGTAGCCAGTCTATGGATGAGTTTATTTATCTCGACCTACTCAGAACTACGGGGGTGCGATAAGTCGATGGGTCCGGTTGTTGTTGTTATATGACAGTCATTGAGCCATTTCCGAAGCCTTCGGGTGACTTGAACATATAGCGTCTCTCAATGCTAAGTGGACCAGAGTGGTAGAATATGATTTAAACCTATTGAAGGCAGAGTATACCGGTAGTGAGGCGAGTATGGGTTGATATGGTTACGCAATATACTCATCTAGTGAATAATCGTGGTACGAATAATAATTAGTTATACGATACAGCGGTCCTTTTAGCATTTCTAAATAGAACGAAGTGGTCCTCTCCGCATAATTTCTGGTTAATGTGCTAAATAGTGATAAACTTGATTGACCGGTATGGCCACACCTTTATCTTGTTACTAATTGATATCTACAGATAGACAACGAAACGTGATTTAAGTTATTATTAGTAATTGCTACTCAAACTACAGTCTACTGCTACTTATACTACTTGGAATTTAATATTAAGTTTGTCACACGTGGCTATGATATATATTATTAAACGATAATATACAGCATAGCATGTTAATGTTTTATAGTAATCTTTATGTGGCCACATTCAGCTTTACTGAAAATGAGCAAATAGTCCGGTTACAGCGCAAGCCATGTATAATTATTTTATAGGTAGATATCTAGTATATTTTTTAAACTTTCAATAACTTCAATATTCATGGGCATACTGAAATTTATTGACAAGTTTATTACAATATTAGTGTTTATGAAGGAAATACATGTGTTATAATTGTGTACAATAAGTAATGCACATGACTCATACTCTGGAGAAATCGAACTAAGATTCCATCATATTTTCAGCTTCCATTTATAGGAAACTTCTGAAAAATAACAAGATTCTTTTATGTGAGTGAGATCACCAGAACATTGTGAATATCGCTCGAGTTCCTAACGGTAACCGCTTTATATCATTTATCCAGTATGAATGCTTATTTCCCACACGTTTGGTAAGATACGTACGTTTTTCTTGTGGACAACTGTAGACAGACAATATTTCTGTAAAAGAAAATCTATAAAATTTCTTAGGCAAAAAGGTGATATTCGCAAGTGTAAATGGAACCAGTCGTAATTCAAACTACACCGAAAGCATAGAATAGCATAGTAGAACTAGCCGCGTGGGAAACTCGAGCACCCAAACACAGTTCGAAGTACTGAACCATATTTTATGTCAGAATCAAACGCACGCAGTCACCGTGCTGGCGAGTAAGTAAGAAATCTACACCATTAATGTCACGACACGACTAGATTGTGCATCCTTGCCGAGGCAACGGTCGGGTCCTGCTATAAATCAGATTGTAAAATGCAATCGGCCAGTATTAGTATGGATAATAGCCTCATGTTCCACTATCCACTGCGTTTAATATGTATACGCTTAATTATGTCGAATAGCTCTAAAATAATTACTGGGTTAATTGAATTGTTAATGTATTGCTTCAGATTATCTTAATATTAAGCTACCGTGTCCGATGAACCGTTATAGCTTTTTATAAGCAATAAGTTTTAATTTAAGATGTAGTTATTATACAATATATTATAATGTATTTCTATAGAGATAAATCTTTTTAATATTAATTAGCGATGCGGCGGCGTATCGCTTAAAGTGCCATCGTCACGTCTACACTGCATAGCCGCAGGCAAATCGCGAGGTGGTCCAAGCGAAGTGCGCAATGAAATTTCACTTGAATACACGATGAATATATAATAATATAACATAACATAGACAGCTGAGTATACAGAGAGATCAAAGACTGTGGTAACCAAGCGGTCATCTCCGACGAAATGTCGGAGGTCAAGACAACACGTCCGAAGAGCGTCCGCTGCTATTACGATTGCAAACGGACGGTCTGGTATGCGTCGGAGCTGAGCGGCTCACCGCTCCCATTTACGGTTAGCGGCTTCTATTATTGATCTCACAACTAGATCTTAAAGTAATTGCCGGTGAATACAAATAAATAGCTGTCATTTTTAATTCGTATTCTATTTTTGCTTTATTGAATTGAACACTCTTCTTTATTATGCATTCGATATATATATATATATTTATATATAGGAATACGAATATATTACATCAAACACTGTGTAGCATAAGAACACGCAAGCTTAAAATTATATAATGTTTTCTGATCCGAAATGATATACGCTTTTGCTGTTGTTTTGGTGCTGAGTTGCAGCGTGGTGAATTTCCTTTTACATAGTATCTTATTATCATTTATTCATTGATACCAATTTACAACAAACATAACGTATTTCTAGTTATACATGTGCGCTCCAATTTTAGAAAACTGGTCAAATTTATTTATATTTGATTGACACTACGACTGCAGCGAGACAGATTCTACGTTTAGTTTCCAACATAAATCTATCAGAAATTTTAGAGAAACCTACATATTTGCCTTCTAGTATTCACTCGTTGCGCACCTGCACTTTGGCAACTGTGATGTAGTGTTGTAAATGGTAAATTCAATGTAAGTCAAGCTTATGTACTGAGACCGCCAATTAAAACAGTTGCATTGTCACTATTCGTATCTTGAGCCAGATCGCAGTCCGCCACAGCGCTCGCCGAGTTGAGCCTACGTGCAGACTGCAGGCACACTGCCACCCCGCGCACTACGACTTTACATGTACACAATTACCACTATACTACTCTAACATTGTTTCTTTATTTTTACAACAAATATACAATTTGTAGATATCATCCTGTTAGTATCAGAGGCATTCTGATTCAGACATTTTAATTGTGAAAATGGGGAAGTATGTCCCTTGTTTTTTGATTTTACATGTCAGTTACAGTTATTTCGTGAAAACTCAGATTGTTACTCGAGCTCGTTGTCGTGGTTTTATATGAACATCAGGTGATTATGGCATAATATATTGGAAAATGCGAAAGAGTATTTTCACAGTACTGAAGTGGGTATTGAAATCTTTTTTAACTGTTTGCCCTAAGGTGCATGCTTAATTAATATATTGTGCTATAAAGGAAAATAATGTAATTAGTACTTAATCTGAACTTAAACCAAAACTAAACCAGATATTAACTGTAGGTATCTATTGTCAGCCGTACGCAGTTGTAATAAAATAAAGGTAGTACATTAGTATATGACATGTCGTAAGTACCTTGCGACCTGTCGTGCTTTAATTTTTCACCGATGTACTCGTAGATATCAAAAAGATGCATTGCTAATGTGACTAAAATGATATTGCTAAATAAGGTTGTAAAGTAAGGGCATAAATAGATTTTATTATTTAGATAAGTTATTACCGCTCTTAGAAAGTAAATATGCTGCGTCTGCCCTAGAAATCGCGGGGTCACCAATTTTATAAATTACGAGTATATTATGTTGATACTGTTGATTGTTGGCGCTTGGTGGAATTTTGAATATACAATTAGACATTAACACATCACCACTATTAAATTATTTTACCTTTAGACATTTAATTTTAATTTAATTATTTTAATGTAATTTTTCCTATTTTACGGGTTTTAATTCCGGTCATTTGATAGGCGTGCGCGGGGATATGATTCCAACGCGTAGAGGCCCCTTTGAAAAGAATGATGTAATGTATTATACCAGCTGTGACCTGCTTTAAGGTATATCAATGGGAGGATATACCCACGAACAGGTCACGGCAAGTATTGGGACTATTGCAAATGTGTCGGAAATAATTGAGCTATTGAAATGAGATCTGGAGGGATTATCAGTACTAGGCTATTACAGAAGAGAGACGGACACCTACCATAACTATCATATCTGATGTTACTTCGGCAGGCGGTGGCTCGCCACTCACTAGATGGACCCCCGAAATGCCAGAGAAAGTCGGCCGGGGGCAACACCGATGTGAGTGACTCAGGGGTGTCGAGAGGTGTGCTGCGCTTTATTATTAGTATTTACAAGAAATGCTAGTTTTATTGTTTATTTTTAATCACATAAATATAGTTCGTGACATAATTCCAATTGATTACCTTACTTGCTGACACTAGACACTCCGTTTATTATTTCAATCTATTCTTATTTTATTTCTGTTACTAAACATATTTTAATTTGAATTTCTGATTATTATATTTCAAATACTCTGAATCTAATGACTAACCCAACTGTGATAAATTATCCCACAACTCAATATAAAATTATAAATTGGCAACACTGCCTAATGGTAACCCCTGTGGATTACCCGCTATCACTTTTTGCACGGTATCGCCTAATGTTATGATTTTAAATATAACTTGAAAATGCCGTAAAGGCGAAACCGGTCGGCAAAAATAATTAAAAATAAAATTGTGAAGTGGAATCTGTACAAGTGTAAGTGTTAACATTAACGAGATTATAAATTATACTTCAAAGTATATAGGAAATAAACATTTACAAGGGTCTAACTCTAACTACATTCCCTGTGATCGTCGAAGATGTCCACTCTATGAACATTACGGTGTCAAATATACATTCTCTCTCATATTACCGCGAAACTTAACTACGTTGAGATGTCAAGTGTTCATCACGACTCACCTTTAGAGATTACTTTAATGTATCTACTAGAATATAGGGATACGTCAATGTGCGTCCGTAGCGATTTCCATCGTTTCGAATACCGAGAGAATATATCCACGAAAACGATGAAATGAAGCACGAAATCATACGGTCTGCCCGGTAAGGAGCTTTTATAATACCCTATGAATACTTGCGATATAGGGAGTGCCACTAGCGCATTGTTAACACTGCAAGATGAGGTACAGGGCAGATGTAAACTTCTAAGGAGTTGTTATCCGGCTACGGAAGTTATGTGACAGTGAAATGATTATATGTAACAAAAAGTTAATGTTTTATTATAACGCATATTTGCCACGTAAAAAAAGGAATTTTAATATACGAAAAGAAAATAATAGTGCCTCAAAGTTAAGAAATTACATTTTACATTGAGTACTTTACATCAGCAAAAAAAAAACGAGTGTGGTTTAGACCACACGACTGAAGTAAAACTTCTTTAGCTCCAAAGTGTGATACAGGCAATAGGCCTGCACTGTGTCTTAGATATACGAAACTTAACTCGCTATGTGAGAAAGAAAATGTGTGTTCGCACCTCTCTCTCTTGCCCCTACAGTAAATACGAAACGTAACTCTCTCTCTTTCGATCTTCACTAACTTATATCTCCCTCTTAACTTCCGTTCGCCTAGTCTGATCACACTTTTCGTAACGCTCTCATCACGCATTCACCAGCTTACACCCCAAGTCGAGCGTGCGTAAAGGAGTTTTACTTCAAAAAACAAAAGTAAAGCATGTATTTTATGTATTTATTCAATTTTCATGTATTCCATAGTCGATGGTAAATTACAATTATGTTTGATTATCTATCTGTGTGTGCGTTCATGTGTATGTTTGTCTAGTAGTCCTGGAATGAATAGGTCAATTTCCACGAATTTCTACACAAATTACCAAAAACGGGATGTAATGTTTTCACGGTTAATGTGTGATGTCATGTGATGTTCTTTAATCTACCAATATTCTTCATATTCTATTCATTCATTCAAATTCTTTAATAAACTAATTTGGGTGAATGAATAGAAAATCGGTTTAGTGATTCTCGAAATATAGTCAACAACAGCACAAAAGTGTGAGACTTTTATATAATTTCAATTTACATTTCTATGTGATCGAATTATGCGACAACTTTCCTTCTATTTAATAATTAAATAGTTAATATTAAATATGCTTATTTATGATATCATTATTATTGTTCATTTTAAATTTAATAATTTTTATCTTTATGTCGGTTGGTTTCTTCAATCCGTTGCCTTTTAGGATTCCGTAGTAAACAAACATGTATATATATATTAATTATGCCGACAAAGTGGTAGAATAAAATCTTTGAAAATATTTTTTTTCCCCTACACGTAAAGTGGGGATAAATTTTTTTTATTCGCGCCACCTCGTGGTGTGGGGAGTCGTTAGATGGTTTTTTTAAAAAACATTGAGGGGGAAGATGATTTTTCGATATAGTGATACGTTTGCGAAATATTTATGTTAAAATTGAAAATTTTGGTTAGACTCAAATGTGACTATGCGTTTAATGCGTTCTGGATCTGGACAGTTAGTTGCATGAGTTTGAGAGTTGTCATGTGACAATTAGGCTACCCGGGACTCTATTGAATCCAGGAAACACGGCTGGATTTTTGAATGACAACGTATATGACATGACATATTCGACAATGCTCAGTAACTTGGGTTTAAATGTTAAAAAAATATCCAATGGGTTCGATATCCTATTATTTTAGGCAACTATTTAATTTTTTCGCAAATAAGGAAAGCGAAGGAGCCATTCGGAACCCTACACTGTGCGTGACCCGACATGCATTTGGCCGGTTTTTCATATTATAAAAGCATGTCATTTATCTTTGTATTAATCGACTTGTTGTCCTTTGTTCAGAAGGATCTTTTTATTTTATCTTATCGTTCATTTTTCATGACTTTATTTTATCGTTTAATTTTAGGTATCTTCGCCAATATCATAGAGATGAATTTAGGCAAATCTTCCACGCATCCTTTTTGCAAATGTTTAAACTGTATATTATATCTTGCCATTTAACAACTGAAGCTACTAGAAAAATATACATATTATAATGTATACGTACACAAACGATTATTATTTTGAAATATGATAAAATTTATCATAATCCTAAATCATAATTTCAAATGTTTTTAACTGACACTTATCTTAAACAGTAAATCTTATGCAAACACATAGGTTATAGAAAATTAATAAAAACTTACAAAAATGAGTAAATGTAATGAAAATTCTAAATGCTTTTCATTATAATACGTATATTTTTCTAGTAGCTTCAGTTTTAACAGTTAAAGGGCAAGAAAATATATTATGGAGGCGTCTAGACTGTCCAATGATAAATAGGTACGTTAAGTATTTTACTAAATTGAGTAAAAACATATATATAGATCTTTTTATGTCGGTTGAAACTAAGTTAACCATATAATAGTTATCTATATATATACATACATATAAATAAAATTGAAGTGTCTGTCTGTGATTTCAAAATAAAGCCTTTATCTTAAGCTCATATTAATATTTTCATGTTACTAAAGCCTAAATACGCATTTTTAACTTTTTTGTCTGTCTGTTTGTTTGTCCGGGCTAATCTTCGAAATGGCTTAACCGATTTTAACGGGACTTTCACTGGTAGGGGACTGTTCAGAGCAGAATATAGGGTACGTTTTATCCCGTAAATATTTAGAGTTCCTGCGTAAAAAATTAAAAACTGTTAAAATTAGGTGGAAATATCTTCCCCTTCAGGGGTCTTTGCAATTTTATTTTTATTATTTTCATAGAATACGTATTTTTTGTAACATAAAATAACTACGCATTTTTTATGTAATATAAATAAAATACATATACGTTGCCTCCTGTAAAGGTCAATAGGTAGCGCTATACGAAAATTGAATCGCTCTATGGCAACCATCTATCTACGAACTTTGTTTTTTTTTTAAAACAGAAACAATTTCATGTCTACAGAGAAATAAAGGCTACTAAAAGCCCAAATCTCGTGCGTGCGTAGCCGCGGGCTTCTGCTAGTGTTAAATAAATTACGTACATGCATTCTTCATTCAATTAACAGAAATTAATAAGAGTGTCATGTGCATAATGGCATGCGAAACAAGCGCGATGTGTCGTGAACCAGTTGTCGTCATAGTTTATATGTTGTGCTTGCATGTGACCATGCTCTGCCCCCGAGTGTTGCACCGGCGAACAACAATATGGCGCAACCGCTCGTTAACCCACATGCGCCGGCTTCACTCGCACTCACAATCACAACATACTTATCAAATTCCCATCCTATACAGTGCATCTTTACGTATCCATATACTAACTACTATATGAAGAACAACGAACTAAAAGGTATAGGATATATTTTGACTTGCTACACGTCTTTTTAACATACAACAAACAAGTAAGGCAAATAAACACGCGGTTCACCTTGTCTAAAGTGATAACCGAAGCCTAAGAAAAGAAGTAAGAATTCAAAACAAAAAGTATGTCTTGCGCATTGCCTCCCTCGCTGCTAACGCAGCAGCTCTTCAGTAACTATATGATAATCTGATCCACATGCAGGAATACAACAACCCCTCAGATGAAGATGCTATTTAGTCGTATACCTGGGTCATCTGTCTGGGGGAGGTTTTCGCGGTCTACATCTCTTAAATCTTAAAATGTAAGACATTGTAAAGTTGTGTTGATGCGAAACTTGTGTGGGCCTATAATAATAATATAATAGTTGTTATTCACTTGGGCACTATTGTTTTCCATTTTTTTATTATAGTTTCTTAATATCAATATAACCAGTTTTATAGCAAATATCCTATAACGTTAATTAGGGTAATAAAATATAAGGAAAAATCAGGTTAAAATGTATTAGGTAGCTTCACCAACATAGTAGACGTCTATTGGCTTGAAGTGGCTAGGTTATGGATATGTATAGCGAAATTAATTCAAGGTTATTTTATAGTTATAAAGAACTTCCTTGCTGTTAATTTTTGTTATAGGTATGTTAAACTTTTAATTAGGTATATTTCGATAATTGCTAAATAATGTTATTAATTTATGTTATTATAAAAGAACAAGGAATAAAAACGTTCGCAAAACCAAAAGTTGACTCTGAAAATCTCGTATTCGTGGAAAATTTATAGGTATTTATTACATTATACATAATTATTTTGTCGAAATTCCTGACGCTGAGAATTGTCCTACCAAAATACTCGTACATAACAAATAAATGAACCGACGAATCGTTTTCTATATGACACTTCATAGTGGTAGTTTTCCATTAGTTTAAAAAGGTTCATAAAAATCGGTTATGAATTTTGATGGTCTGTACGCACGGACCAACGATCGGAGGTGCAATTTTGTCAAATCAAATTTACATGCAATGTGATTTAACCTGCTTTGTGTGCTTCCGTCACTCAAAATCAAATTTAGGTCTCACTACATATTTTTAATTATTAGTATTAGTCCACAAAATAAGATTTCTTCCATTACATTGCATTCCTTAATATTGCAACTTCTAGCATTGAATTTAAAGATATGCACAATATACCGCGGTATCTGTATTACATTACTGTAAATTCAAATGTTTTATTTTATTTTACCCATTTTTGAAAGCATACACGAATACGATATCAGATGACAATTCATAACAAGGGTGATGTTATAACAGTGTTCCATTGTATATTCATACTAATGTATGATCTAGTCTAAATCCAGAGCATACCCGTGTAGTTACTAAATACTCACTAACTACATATGTATAAGGGTGGTGCCTAAATAACTAGAGTGTTAACGGACAATTTTTAAGTACGTACTAGAGGGATTAAAAAGCTTGTAGTACATCTTGATTAATATGAAGTTGGCATAACTAGTGATTATGCTTATATATATACTTAAGAGTTTTTGACGTAACAATCAATGCTTGCGTTGGCACGTACTATCTTGGAAAGTATGAACGCTAGCTGTTTTTTCCAAAATAGTGAGTTAGTGAGTGGAACACTAGAGAGTACGTAATACGTGAACAGTAGCGACCAGCCGCTAATTTAACTGCGGACTTCATTTAGAATCATCTATGTAATGTTTCTGCACGATTTTAAATGAAATTCCAAGTGCAATGATGTTGAACTACCTTTATCTCACTACAATGTTCAATGTTAAATATATTTTTCTTCACCCAATAGTTGACATTGGTTCATAAATATTATTAAAAAAATGAGGAAAACGTATATAAATTTGCATATTTCCATTTTTTTTCTACTATAATACCACTAGACTAGACATATTACCAGATACGTATTACAGATATATGTATACTTACAATATACCGTATACAACGCATAAATAATGTAAGCAGCGTGAAGACGAATAGTGACTTCTAGATGAAAGACTTCGTCTACGTAGAAGGTAGGGGAAAAAAACTGTTTAAAAAATATGATTTTTTAAACAGTAACAAGTAAAGTAAATCAATGGCCACTGAACAAGAAAAAAAGAAAATCTGTTGAGAAACAGAGGATAAAAAGGTATTGAGCTGTTGTGTCTTTACATATTTACATATAGGGTATTGGGCAGTCCGATTACAGTCTAGGTTCCCAGTAGTTCAATAAACGAACAAAATTTATCCCTACTACGACCAAGGCTACGTAGTTACAAATTGTTATTGGTAAACCGACAATTATTTAAAGTCGAATGATTATTATCAAGCTTTACAGCCTACATATTTGAATAGACCAATATTTTTCCACTTATCTCGTTAATTACAATGAGTACGTATTAGAAACCAGAAATATGGATAGGTATTATATTTCTAATGATATCATATCGCCCTAAATTAGTTGTCCATGTTTCATGAAGCAGGAACAATATAATCATAAAAGTATACGTACTTGCAAGATTGTCTGTCATAACCATTGAACTGTTCTGCACCTAGAATATGTCGCAATTAAAAATATATTTGTGATGTAACAACATAAAGTACTGATTGAATTTTGAATTTTACGAGCGTCGAGTCGCTTGTACGAGTAAATATATTAATTTATGATCATCACTCTGTTTTGCCTCATTCTCATACTATGTAGTAAGTCTGTTTTACAAAATATATTGCAATTGAGTAGGTCTACAGCCAACGTTGCATCACTCTTTAACTTTCAGTTATTTCAGTGCCTGTTATATGCCATTTTTATATGCTTATACAATAGATCACGTCAATACTTCCTTTGTTTGACTTTATTAAAATTACTCAGCTACATAGAAGCTAAGCTAATAGAGAGCTAAGGAACTAAATCAGTTTACGTTTTAAAGAAAATTGGTCTATTACATGCTTATCATATTATCATAATTGTTGACACATTATGCATTATTATATGGCGTTTTGCTTCAGCTAGCTACCATGCAAAAGGAGAAGCAAAATGTCTCATTCATATACATACACATGATAAAAAATCTACAAATATATCCATCATTCATTAGCATTTAGTTTAGAATCAACGAATCTCAAGCAAGAAGAATGTTTACATACCGCAACGACTATCTGCTAATTAAAGATTCGTTCCGAAACATTTTATTGCTCCATCCGTATTTAATTTGACAGCAGTAGCCAATTTTCTTATTAAACTCATAGCAGCGTAACGTACGTATTCAACTATAAACTACATTATCAATTAATTTATGGACAGTTTGAATTGGCACACATTGACCGGGAAAGCTTATATAATTTATGATTTTGCGAATCAAATATTAGCATAGTAATATTTAATTGTGGATAGTATATAATATATTTTGGTATATTTGAAATAGGGAAATATAGAAGTTTCGGGAATATTCCGAGAAATTCTAGCTGCTGACATTATCGTATTACCACCTAAATAAGTGTGCATTGAATCATTTATTCCATACTGATTATGATTTAGTTCTTTTAATCTAATAATCGACGTAAGTACCCTGTACCCTGTTCCTGTCAATAGTAAATTATGTGAAGAATGTGATAGTTCCTGTTCTTTATTATAATTTATATATATAATTATGTATATATATATAACACTGCCAGGATTTTATACAGCTTACATAGCTAAATAGCGACCCACAAAGTAGGTTCGTTCGTTGAAATGTTCATGATATCTGAAACTATCTGATCTTTCGGTGCATATGCTAACCGTCGATGTTAATATTGTGAATTAAAGCTAAATATGAGCGTAGGACCAATCGGACACTAGGTGCTTAAAAATAATAGTTTAGGTAAGTTACTTTTAAGTAACATATTAAGTTTTTACTACAATTAGAAGTAGTTATTTTTAGTATATATTAATTTTATCTATATATCCTTAATGTAAATTTCTTGTTATTTTGTAATGTACACCTAGTACATTACAAAATAACAAGAAATTTACATTAAGGAAATCTTGTCTTGGTTTCGTCTGTAAGCCTGGTCTGTGTTTTTAAGAGAGGTAGGGCACATCATAGCATCGGAGCAAGTACCTTTACCTCACAGAAAACCGAATCAAATAAAAACTCCCTAGACGGTTATTGTGTTCCTGCGAGTGAGTAAAGTTACGTAAGGAATTACTCCTTAAGGTGACTAGTTTATATTATTCAGGGTTTGTATGCCTTATGTGGCTCTCAATGTTGTATCAAAAAAGACATGCGATGGTACTCGTACCTAAAAATACAGTCAAATTGGAACTTGCTTTTTTAATGCTTGTTAAAAGTGAAATAGCAACGAATGTACACTTTGTATTCTATTATTTTAAGGATGCAATACTTGTATATTATAAATATATTTTATCTGGGAATCGGCTCTAACGATTTTTATCAAGTTTTGTATTTAGATAAGGTTTATCTTTAAGTTACATAATCCGAAGAAACGCGATGATACAAAAAAAAACATAAACATGCTATGTACTAAACTTATACAAAAAAAAATGTACTAGGTACCATAATGGAAATATCATCTCGTCTAAAATAAATCTCCTTTTATATTTAGTCGTGTGTAAATAATATTTCGTGAAATATCAATAAGTATTGTATCAGCTGACAGGTGAAACATAATACTGCATGTTTCGGTCCGCGAGCTGCTCCAATTCCTCGTGTCATTTGACAAACATTTCTCATTTTACATTACACGCTGTAACATGATGGACTGCATTCTCATTTAAATAGTTTGATCTCTGCATCTCTTATAATGAATCACAATAATATTATAAAATGTAAGAAAGGGTGACGTATGCGGGCAATTGTCAATCAAGTGAATGGTTGAATGGAGTTGAATAAAATTTCTCCTTTCAGTATCTCTACATTTTATACACATTTTATATCTCACATGCAACACTATTATCTGTATTATACGTAGTTACAACCCCTACTTCTGATGCTGTGATTCCCCAGGTTATGTGATTCCCCTTACTGACTCACTCGCATATAAAAATACAAATATAATAATAATAAGGATTTTTATTGTCGTCTTCTGTACAGTGCAGCCGATTATCTATCCCTTGTAGAGCTGCTTAATATTGCTAACCTATCACTATTAATATTTATCAGTATTAACATGTAGTCTACTATTGTCTCCGTAATATTTAGAGCTCATATGCAAAACTTGAAAATCCAAATTTCGGGCCGGTGCGGTGGAACCGTAGACAGACGCTAATGAAAGAATTTTTCTTTAAATAAATTTCGATTTATGTACAAAAGATTTCTTTATTAGTACAAATTATTTTAGCAGTTATAATGAATTGGTATTATACTTTATTACTTACTGTAGTTTGTAAAAAACTTAACTCTTCTAAAGTGAGATAGAGGGGTAAAGTCCGGTGAGATATTCATATATCCTATTTATTACCAATTTAATAACCCACCAGTTTACTCACAGAAACATTAGAATATATTATCTATTGTACTTGTATTGTATCATAGGTACTCAAAGTTATACACGCAGTGTAAAGTACGTAAAGCTTCAAGTAAATTAGAAAGTATTACAATCACATTCATCTTATATCGACTTTCATAAAAAATATATTATTTTTATATTATGCGCAATTTGAATAAGACGGCTAAGTAAAACCGTGTGCGCGCGGCACAGGCGCAACTCCGGTGCGGCGGCGCAACGTTATGCCTGATAGGCACGCCGCGTGACTTGTTCGGCCTGATTCCGTACAGGATCTGTAGACACGAACGACGTGAGCTTATTAATTAAACATTCAGATTAAACTGTAGTCTAATTTTAAGACGCGACTTATCTTACAAGAAACACTAGTAATTCTAGCCAACTAATTGTTTGTGTACATGGTCAAATAGCAAATGTTGGACTAGATGTGTTTGAATTGTTACTGAAGGTCATTTTTCTTCTCGTTTCAGATTCCCTAACACATCGACGCTGACCAGAAAATCATGGCTATCATCATTGAGTATACTACCTTTGGAGCTGTTAGCCCGACGTACTGAATTATTACTTAGGAGTGAACTGGGTTGGGGTGAATAATGGGAAAAAGGAACGTACGGATCAAGTTCGCACACTCCATTGGTCCGCCGATTGACTCGAGTACGTTGGGCACGTTCGAGTAGCCCCAGCCCACGCCCCGCACCTGCACTATCAGTTACCGACGCTCTAGCGACTGCCAATAAAGTACAAGTCATACCGGGTTATAATTCACTTATTTAAACTTAGATGTATTTATTGTAGTACAAAGACAAATCGAGCACAGATACGACAAGAGTTTGCTTAATGTAGCAAAGTGGACAAGAGAAGGAACCGAGTAGTTTTCTCGGTTGTATAATTAAAACGGTAGTCATGACGGCCACTGCCCCAGAATTGTCAAAATCTGATTTCTTTGATTTCGTGACATCCAACGAAGTTACAGATGCTCAGTATAAGCAACAAATGCGTTCTGTGAATGTGTTCATGGAATCACCAGATTCAAGATCTAACCCTTTGCTCTCTGAAGAGCCCAAGGAACAGAATAATAATAGTTTATTGAGTGTTAGTAGTACACAGGCTATCGCTAATAGTAGTATGGCCACCGCTACTACGTCTACCACATTACAGAGCTTTGACTCTATCTGGAATGTGGACCGAGACCGTGATCGTTTAGATACTGCCATGTTAGAGGATCTCAACAAGTATTATTGGAATCAAGATAGCGAAATAAATGGTACTCACCCTTGCACAGACACTGCTATTTCAAATAAACTAATTAGTAATACGGATGGGCAAATATATACTCTCACGGTCCTCAATCAAGACATCAACGAAACGAGTACGAATAGGTATTGGACCAAAGAAGAAGATGTTTCAATGTCAAGTCCCACGGATATAGAACAACCACCTTCTTTGGACCTTGATACAATATTGAACATGAATGGGTTTTCTAACGATTTCAACCAAGATCTTCCGAAAGTTGATGACTTTTCTTATGAAGAAGGTGATTCAGAAAGTCAATCTACAGAAATGATATCAAGTAATATGATAAAAGTAGAGCCATATACCTATGAAGACAATGAATTCCCGGCAAATGACAAGAAAGATGAAAGTCTAAGTCCAATTATGGGTAATGCTACTATTTTAGAAACACAAGTTGAATTCAATAACAATAATAACGACTGGAAACTAACAAATCAAAACACAGAGTCAAATGAATCTCTACTAAGAAGTGCATTACAGGGAAAGGCTTTCATTAGATACAGTACCCTTCAGAAAAATACAATAAAACTTGAAGGTAATACGGATATAAAAAGGGTTATTATAAACAACAATAATAAAGCTGATATACCATCAATGTATCAAGACAACAAAGAAGATCCAGAACTGCTAATGACTATTCCACCAAATGGAAATTTAAACATTTCCATATTATTAGAAGATCCAAATACGACTGTTATTACTAATGGGGAAAATCCATCATCCACGCAAAGTGTAGATGATATTTTACTATCAACATTGGACAACAATTACCCGGAGGATTATGAGAAGTTAAAACGGATAGCAACTGAATTAGGTGAATCAATGCAGCCGTTTTATACTGTAGAACCCATTGACCCTACCCGAAATGTTTATAATATACACCACGTAAACGGAGAACTAGTGACAATACCCGCCAGCGATGTACAACTGCCGCAACACTTGCAGATAGTGACCGCGTCTCCAACTATCACAAGCACAAAAAGCGGTAGCAAAAAACATAAAAGAATACAGAATAAGAATTCTCCACCGGCTGCACAAGCGCAGTCCGGTACAGCTATTCAGGCGGCCACATCTACATCAAATGGTGTAAGAAAAGAAAGATCTCTCCATTACTGCTCAATTTGTTCGAAAGGATTTAAGGATAAGTACTCTGTGAATGTACATGTGAGGACCCATACGGGGGAAAAGCCGTTCGCGTGTTCGCTGTGTGGTAAAAGCTTTAGGCAGAAGGCGCATCTAGCGAAACATTATCAAACGCATATCGCGCAGAAGAGCGCAGCTGCCAACGGAGCTGCCGTCAAGCCCAACAAAAGGTAACCGCGCCGACCGTTTCGCTCCAGTCTCGGTCATTCACATTGATAGTCAATTGAACTTTGTCACGGTGATAAACAAATGTAATTTTATAATCGAATACCTAAAGGCTGAAATATCACAGATGAATTTGGTAAGGTGCTAATTAATGTAGTAGTTCTAGAGAATTAAGGCAGATGTAAAGGAGAGATCTGATGGTCTTTGGCCGTTATCATAATTGTTAATTTGTGTGTAAATCCGCCCGTTACCGAATACTTTTTAGCTTTAGCTAAGTATAGGTAGTTATAATTTCGAGATTATTATATTGTCTACATTCCATAATTTATTAGTCATTTAATTTACGGTAAAGTCATACGTATTTTCATGCATTTTGTGTAGATATACCTACTTTGTTCCTGATTATTCGCAGAGTCTACCTATTTACCTGGCTAGATTTTTACAATTCAGATAATATCATCATGCTATGTATTCTTTATTTGAAAACGTTAAAAAGCCATATTTTTGTGAATAATGAATAAACCGGCCATCAGATAAATTTAGCCGACAATGATGAGCAGCGTTAGGATTACAGCTCGCCGCCGCCGTCGTAATTTCTCCCGCAGCGCGACCGTACTTTCTAAAAAATAAAAAAAAAACAGACTAAAAGAACGAGCATTCTGTACCTACCATCTTTCACCGCCCGACTATCGCATCTCTATATCGGCTTGCTCTCTGTTATGTCCGCCATGTTATTTTTTTCGATTTCATATCTAACATGAATGGCGTACTTACTATCGCTTTCGACAGTGGTACCTACTGGTACGGTAGTAGAATGTGATATATCAATTATCCCTACATTTTTTCGTACGTAGATATACTATCTAATTACTTATATTAAATCGTTGTGAAGAAATTGCATGTTTGAAATTGCGAGCCATTTGTATGACTATCCATATTGGACAATATAACGCAGTGAACGGTTTCTCATTCCCGATATTATATCTTTCGCCCTGTACTGGAAGAGGCTTGATTACTCCCAGATTGCTATAAATTAGAAATACAAGTGGTGCTCCAATCACGGTCTTTAAAATTGTGCTCCCTTTCTCGTCTTACAAATTGGCCTTTCTTTGTTCCAATCTATATTTATGGCTACAACATGGAGTTGAGCCTCACATTGTTTACTGACAACAACGGAGGCAATCATTTTCTTATAAATAAAATAAGTGCTTCGAACGTCAATATCCGAGTCAAGAAAGTGGTACCATTAAAGCAAAAATATGTTCATAATAATTATGTACTAGCTGCACGAACAAAATCCGACATCTGTTTGTCTGTAGTTTCGAGTCTGCGATAATCTAGATAACAATATTTTAAACAATAAACTTTCACTATTAAAATAGCCATTGAAAGATTACTATTATTTGGGCGACTCATTACCCTGTATTGCATTTTGTTTTTATTAATAAATTACTCATTAGATTATTTTTCATAAAAAGTGTAAAATGAATTTGATTTAGTTCGACCTCCGTAACAGGAAACTGAAGTATTTTTAATGAGTCGTGACACAGCAAGTTGTGCGCGGGCGTCAACTGCGTCAAGCAAACCGACGCCGCCGGCGTGGCGCGGCGCCTCCGCGCCACCACGTCGCGGTCTGCATAGCTGAGAGATGCCTAAACTCTTGGCACAGCGGTACGCCAACGTACATGAAATACATTGCTATTTAACAACGTAGTTTTAACAACATGGCACTAAAAACCAAACACTGTACTTTGAAAATGCACAGTTGGTGTCGCCGCGTTCCGCCGATTACTTGTGTGCCGAAAACATTATAGGGTGACATAGCGCTAACCAGTGCTAACCATTGCGGCCACCATTTACAAGCAACGGCTACTTTTCTCTTTACCACATATACATGTGCAGACATTTATTATTTGAATTCTATAATCAAATCTACATTTATATTCATACGAACCAGTATATTGGATAAATTACTCGACATTTGATAAATAAAAATTAGGTACGGGAACGACGACTGTAATCAAACTAAATGCTGAATAATTATCATGAATGTTAATTATCAATATAAGCATTAGATCAATCAATTGAATCATCTATTCACAATTGATATTTAAGCGACAGTATTGAGGTCATGTTGTTTGATAAGTTCGGCCTCCGCACGCACCCCTGACAATGTCATTTCGGCATGACCAGATCTAACATTATCTTATGAACCTATTTTATAAGGCCAACGTGGTATAACATAATTGAAAACATGAACTCCATTACGGTGGCCTAAAGAAATAAGCTAATTGTATTACGATGGGTATTAATCGTGTACATTAGATAATTACTTCATAACGATTTTATTGTTAATTAAAATTGGGGTTGCGACTGATTTATTGCATTAGGTGGTCTTTTGAAAATTTTTGAAGAAAGAACAACTTGGCAAGTATTTGACTTGTTATTTAATGATCTGGTGAGTACTATTTAACTATTGGTACATATGTGTACATATCGATATTGTAATTGATATTACTATAAGCTTAAATGAGACAAGCAAATCACTTTTGTAGATATTATTGTAGATGGATGGACATAATGCTCGTAATGTGGTCTCCTTTTCTTTTATCAGATAAATCAATAACAAAACAGTTTGATAGCCGTGAACTAGAAAGATGCATAGATCTCAAATTCAGCGTGAAAATCACAAATTGACTGAAATTGGTATTTAATGAGTGCTAATGTTAGAAATACGTCTGCTTTTTGCAATAGTTGTTCACAAAATTGTGACAGTAAATTAAACCCTATAGGAATCATTAAACTTTATACACATACAATCTGGCAGATTAATCGTAATAATAGTGTTAGTACACACCTCTTGCCAATATGAGCATTGAATAAAAGTTAAATTAGTATTAATAACTAAGCACTGCCTATAAATGCTCTTATCATTATAATATAATAAAATATACCTACGTATAAGTATACATCAAAATATTTTTTGCTCAGTACGCATAGGCAAGAGTAACTTAGTTATGCAACAAGATGTCTCGAACTCAATAACACTCTTATTCATTGAAATTTACAAATTGTATAGTAAATAATTTAATATTTGTTTAAACCAATATTATACAAAACGTATTTTAAATAAGCAACTTTTTTGTAAGTCTTACTAGACTTACTTACATTTTTGTCTTCAAATTGATAAATAGCATAATTATTATTGATAAAGATTACATGCTTCATTTATCTGTCCTCTTTGTTAACTTATTTAAATTATTTAAAGTATATTTATCAAAATTGGAGATTTTATAATAAATACTTATATTTAACTGAATAGAGCATCCGAACACTGACTGATCAGAGATATGTAAATTTCTTGAGTGCCTGCATGTATGGCAGTCTAGTTTAAGGGACTGTGAGAAGGGCACGGATCATTACGATAATTATGCACAATTTGTGAATGAATTTAGACCATTGTGGATAATAGAAGTTATTTTTTAATTAACGCGTCACGAATTTATGTAATTGTATGTTTTCCTTATATATGGCAGATAAGTAATTATCTACCTACAGTCTATAGACAACAGTGCAACTAGCTTATTTGTGACTGAATTTGGTATACAATCGTATAAAAAACAAATATTTATTGAAATAAATATTACAAAGCTCTTCACGTATTACTAATAAATAAAACATAAAACTAATTACAAAGAAATAAAATCCGTAAAGGCCGACATCACGGCCTCAAAAAACAAAGCTGTAACTTCACCATGTTGATGTAGAATATCTACAGTACAGATTACCTGAACGATATGTGTAATGTAATAAACAAATACTATATAAAATTGCAGATGACACATGACTGTCGTTAAACACAAGACATTAGAAAAACACAAACGATGACATAAAGAATAATTTGATATTTTTATGGGAACATGATATAGATCTACAACATTGACAAACTCCCAGATAACATAACTCTTCGACTAACAAAGCATCGACGTCATCAATTTATCATTACTAACATTCATGAATGCTTACACAGGAATGCTAAAACCTGTAAATATCCTAAACTTGGATCTGTTTAACATCTCAATAATTTGTCAAATTTAATTGGTAATGTATGCAAGAAACTCTATATAACTCTAACTTTATATACTTAAACGAAAATTACAATATAAACCCCTGAGGCTATTGCACACGGTGCAGCCTAAGTTTATCATCAATAGCGTATTTAGATATTGTTGGTGGAAGAAGTTATCATCGAAATATATAAATTTCAAAGAACAATATTGAAATTCATTGTACTTTAACATACAAAAGAGATATATAAAAATATGCAAATGGATTAATACATTGTCACAATAATTAATGATAAAATGAATTAAAGGAAATACATAGTATAACATAATCATAATAGTTCAGGAAATAAGACAGTAAATTAACATTCATTGTTTATTCACATAAAATATGTATAGTAGTAGATTATTAAATAATTTATTATTTAGCTATGTGAACGAATTCTCAGGTAGCTTGCAAATATTATAGAAAGAGAAACATAAATATTAAAGTAAAAATTATTACTATATTACTTAGAATATGTATGTATGAAAAATACGCGAAAAAGAAATATATCAGCATACATTAACACAACGAATTCTTACCACAATAAACCTAACACGGTTAAGTGGTGTTTTTTGTAAAAAAAATAAAGTATATGTAATATAAAAATGAATTATTGGACTCTAGAAACTTCGGAATAAAATAAAAAGACTTCTGAAAAATTGTCATAAGTTGTCAAAGACATCGCGTACATACAATATGCAACGGACAATAAACTATACGGCTGGACCGTATGATATTTTGCGACAGGAAACGCCTGTATTGAATAAGGTTAAAATATACTTCACCCAATTATTTCAACTGTTTGTATTTAAACGTTTATTGATGTTATGGCAAATGAAAAATTAAAGTAAATTATACAATCTCACATAATTATTTAACTTTCGAATGCTCTTTTTAGTTATATATATTGTTTGATTGTTTAATCAACACACAGTGCTTTACACTGGCGTTACACATAAGTAATCGAATGTGTGTCTGCACAGCAGAGTGAACTCCTTGAACAATACTCATTACGTGTACATAATATAACGAATGTTTTAAGTGACAAACTAATTTTGTGAAGTTTTGTTCTCTACCACTTGTATCTCATTAGATCGTATTTTGAAAAGATAGCGAATTTATAGTGTTAATAAGTTTTTACTATGAAACTTCTGAGAGATTTACCAATTTGTTGTAAGCCAATATAATATCTTAGTAAGTTATGTATGAACATACGTGGTTGTAATATATTCATGAAATATATTAAAATATGTTGGATTTTAAATATTTCGAAAATGTTTTAATAATATTGATCGATTTTTATTGCATTTGTTCCTGAGTTGATAAATTAGATTTTATAGATTAATTATGTTTCGTTTATAAGATTCATATGAGTAATTCATGCATGAGTAATTTAATTTAATTTAGTATATCAGTTAGTTTTAAGGACAATGTGGACCTCGCGACACTAAACTAGCATTTGGACCGTGCGATCGACATACTGTAAATATATAAATATTATTTATTTGGGATTATTTGAGCAGCGTCCGCAGCTACCACGTACCACCACACGGGAGGAAGCGTCCACATGATCCTTAAATGAGACTCCTCCTGTACAATACTTTCATTATTTATTTATAGATTATTGTTAAGATGAAAATGAGAAACAAAAACATTATTGTATTTTGATTAACCGGAGCTGTGATTTTTGCTTATCTGTATATCTGTGCTAAGCGGTGTCTCTACATTGTTAGAGCGCTGATCCAATTGTTAAGGTCTTCCAAACGTAGTTCAACCTTGTAGTTGTTAAACCTTAAGATATTACTTTATAGGTACCGCAAACATTCCGAAGTGGACATTTGATTGACAATATATGACGTGATTTAAAGCGTCATATTTCACAATAATTCTATTGAAATAAATGTAGCTACCATATTTTTTACAAGATTTACAGTTTTGTATTGAATTTCTTATATTTTTACTTTCCTACATTAGTTTGCTAATAAAATGTTTTTATAATACATTATCCTTCTTTTTATTTTATTATTTGTTTATTAATTTGCCGTTTTTTTCAACGAGAAAAGTCAAGTAAAATTTTTGCTGGTGTGTGTGTCTGTCTGTACGTTATTCATGCATCACGAAATACACTGAATATATTGAAAACCTAAATATTTCTGAGAACTTTAGATAATTTATGAAATGAAAATATACGCTATTTTTACACACCCGTGAAGTTTTACGCAGGAAACCCAAATATTTCTGTGATCTTTACATAATTTATGAAATGAAAATAGTGTATATTTTGAAATTTTACGCAGGAAACCTAAATATTTCTGAGATCTTTAGATAGTTTATGAAATGAAAATATACGCTATTTCCTGCGTAAAATTTCATGGGTGTAGCCGCGTGATTTTTTGCACCTCTAACGCCACGAACAAGCATACCGCCTGCCTGGTGGTAAGCGGTTACTGTAGCCTATGGCCATATGCAACACGAGGGATGACACCGCAACGGTCGAAAATTTATCTGGAAAAAAATTTACGCAAAGGATTAATATACACCTAAATAATAAATCTAAAAAAATTGCACACTTGAAACTGACCAAGATTTTCATTTTTAGTAAAATTACTTTGAATTAATTTTATTATTATTCTTCTAAAGTCACAGGTGTTATCTCGCTCATTTGATAGGCGTAAAAAATATGTACCAGTGGGTTTTTTATACAGTTTTTTATACATGTAAGGTGGCAAACAAGCGTACGACCTACCTGATGGTAAGTCTATGAACATTTGCAATATCAGAGATGTTACTCTTGCGAGCCGATCCCGCATAAACCACTTTTTTCAAGGAACCATGTACTTTTTACGATTGCACCGCTTTCCAAGGCGGGGAGTTAACCCTCACATGCTGAAACAGCAATAGTTGCGTACGGCGGTTGTGGTTCAGAAGAATTTTTCATCCGAGAAGTCTCAAACTGTCGAATGGACTTCGAATTTCAGTGGGAGGAGGAGGGGGGGGGGGAGGGATAATAATAATATATGATAAATATTGTCGGACAAATTACACAGCGCCATCTAGTCCCAAAGTAAACGAAGCTTGTGTTATGGGTATTAGACAACTGATAAACATATGTAAATGCATTTTTTTTTGTAAATACACACTTATGTATATGTATATCTTCACGCCAGGTCCCTTGCAGGGTAGGCAGAAAGAAACCGAGCGCCATAAGACGCGGTCCTAACACACTTCACTCGCTTCTTTCACATTCATAGCTCTTTTCATGCACGCTCGCCGGTTCCTAAGGCTCCTGACATCACCTTCTGATAAAACACGAACAATTTGGTCATCAACATACTTATTATACATAGAAAACACCCAGACCAAGACAAACAGACATGTTCATGCACACAAATGTCTGCCTTGTGTGGGAATCGAACCCACGAGCGTCGGTGTCAAAGTTGCGACATTCACGACTGAGCCACCGAGCTCGGCGGTAATAAACGAATTAGCATTTTTTTATTTTGGGAGCTTAGTAAAACTTGACTCTTCGCTGGTGAAGGCGATTGAAACGCTCAAATTGTAGTTCTATCGCTCCCTATTGTGATGAGATGCGCTAATGAAAACTAAATGAAGTTAAAAATGTATAGTCACCAGCGAAAGTAAAATATTCTGAATCGTGTGCTCAATTTTATATCTTACTGTATAGTTTTAAGAACTAAATTTGTTATCTATTTTGGATGCCGACTATACGTATACACATATACCCAGAGTGGAGTGAGTATAGTGGCAGGGTCGTAGAGGCATTGTTTCTGGAAGTAGTTCCGGCGGCAAACGTACTGATAATTAGTTCTATTGTGTTGGCTCGCCGATTCTATCGATGACGGGTACAGCTACTTCCGATGGATTTACGTACCTGCTTTCCACACATTGTTGTTTGTACATAATACTACTAAACACGTTTAGCCATCGCATTAAATGTCACTGTAAAAGCTTTGCACTGTAATGCGCAGCTTGATTAGCCCCAAACTAAGCATAGTTTGTACTAAACTAGACAATTGATAAACATGTTTGAATAACTTTTTTTTGTTAATAAACATTACTATAATATATAGTATTTACCCTGACCAAGCCAGAATGAACGAACGCTTGCAATATGGGAAGCACTAGCGCGTTGATACTCCTCATCAACCCTTACTCATCCCACTGCAGGGATAATGCTCTCCTTTCAATTGAAGGGGTTTAGAGCATACTCCACCACGCTGCTCAAATGCGGATTGGCGGAGGCCAGTGTTTTCCGCCCGAGGGCCACTGACTTAGCTTAACGACTGTCATCTATCGACAATAACTGAGACCGACGGCTCCGGCTAACGTACCCTCCGAAGTACGGAGAAACTCGAGATATATAAACCCATCCATACACATGCTGCGGCTAACGTTGCTTAACCTACGTGTTCGGTTAGAATGAGACGCATAACGACGCCATTGAGCTCTCACGCCATACATCTCAGTTTACTGGCACTACTAGTGCTCTAATTTAAAAATGGCAGCTTCTATAAAAACAATATTGTTTTTTTTTCTGAAAGACTAAATCAAAATATTTTTTAGCCCAAATGCGTACCACCAGTTGGCCTCATTTGCCTAGTAAGTATTTAATTGAGTCTATGAAGGCAATATCACCATTCACCATAGTCATATAATAGAAGCAGAAGCGACCGACCGAGTATTGATGATGCCGATATCTCCGACATATATCATTAATCTGAAGGGTCCAGAACCATCCTTTTGATCCTTGACTATTTCCGAGTTATTTAGTGTAGATACGGTAGTGACCTTGAAAACTACTATTTCCTTAACCCAACTTGGCGACAAAACGAAGATCTCTAATTATGATTGCTTATTACTTGAAAGTATTGATTTGAAGACCGTAATGCTCAAATCATTCAGCAACAGCTATCACGTGTAAAATTGTAAACACTATTAAATATAACTCAAATACTACGCAGATCGACGAGCTCGGTGGCTCAGTCGTGAATGACGCGACTTTGACACCAACGCTCGCGGGTTCGATTCCCACACACAAAACATTTATGTGCATGAACGTGTCTGTTTGTCTTGGTCTGGATGTTTTAAGAGAGGTAGGGCGCATCAAAGCTGCCCGTCTGGGGAGGTTCCTCCACCTCACCGAAAACCACAGCCAAATAACAACTCCCTAGAGAGTTGTTGGGTTCCTGCGTGTGAGTGAGGTCACCAGTAAGCTCCTGGTGAGTTGCTGTGTTAACAACAAAGGAGGCATCGCGCGATATTACTTAATGTATTACAGGCGTTCATAGGCTACGGTAATCGCTTTGCATCAGGTGGGTCGTATGCTTGTATGTCTCCCGACGTTGTATAAAAAAAGAAAGACAAGAGAAAAGTTCGCTGTGCGGAAGAGTAACGTATGAACGCCGGCAGTACACTAAGTATCCCTCGGGTGTTGCTACCTCTGCCGCTAACACAGCAACTCGTGGTAGCCTGGAGCTTGCTGGTAACTTCGCTCATTCGTAAAAATAACTCTCGAGGAAGTTGTAATTGCCCAGACCGGCTGCTTCATGCGCCTTACTAGTTTTAAAAACCCCCAGACAAATGTTTGCCCTGTGTGTGAATCAAACCCACGAGCGTTGGTGTCAAAGTAGCGTTTACTAACCACTGAATTTGTCAAATAATAGTGTTTTCTGTTAACGTAGGTAAAATGATCATTTCAAGTCTAATATTTGTGAAAACTGCATAAAAATCAATAAGTAGTTTACATGTAAGTATGTATCTATAGAATACAATATAAACATCCACGATCAGGCGATATCGTTAATGATCTTTAGAACCGTTATTCGAAAACGGTCTCATCTCAATGTTCGCATACTAGAGAGATGTAGCAGCATGCTGACGAGCGCAATTAGGTATTTTTGACACAATCACCAACACTTGTTTTAGAGCAAGTACATTCCTCGAACTAGACACATGTGACCAGTTGGCTTCATGTTCCAGAAGTGACTGATTTGACTGCAAATTTCGCGTATAAATGTGTAGTGTGCTTGTGTGTGAGTGCGACCGACAAGGTTTCTTTTAAGTTATTCTACTATGTACGTATATACATACATACTGTGTATATATGGCTACTATGTACCCGTCAATATATATGTCCCGAGCTTCCATTGCCAAACAGAATAAGCTAAAGACTTAGGAACCCCTAAAATGGCTTTTATTTTTTGTAATAAAAATACAAGACAGATTATATAATAGTTTTCAATTGTGATATGTCTTTAACTTTATGACACGTGCAAAGTAGAGAGAATTCGCTTTTCATTTCGTCCTCCGTAAAGAACTAAATTTAACACAAATATTTTATTCTAATATCATTTAAAACACAAAAAGTGCTAGGTGGAATTACGCGTTCTTATAGCCACTTCCCCGGTCCGTCACTACTTCATCATCAGGCTATTTTCACAGTCGTTATCTATAAGCCAATCACTCATCTTGATGAATCCAATGTACACCAAACTATACACACCTGCTGTATGTGGGTGAGAAGCTGAGTCTGGCATCATGCAGCATGACTGCAGCTTCAAGTCAAGTTTAACGTGTTATTGCAATACCGTATATTGCAGTGTACTGAATTTAAAGTATATCAGGTGTGAGAAAAATTCTATTTATCTAGAAAAAAAAACCCCACGTCTTAATCGATAAATAGGTCTCAACACTGTAAAATCACATTTCTAATACCCTATCCAGACGCGTAGGAAGTAGCGTCAAAATAGGATATTAAGGCTTTTAGGTTTAAAAATGAAACAACAGAACTTAAAAAAATCACTCCTATATTTCTTTAAGTCAAAAGACTATAGCAAATATACGAGTACTACGAATGTTCATAAATAACTATGTTTCCAATACCCTTGGAAAACGAATGAAAGTGACTAATAAAACCAAATTTCATGTCCGAGAAATAAATCATAATGCGATCTTCAAAAGAAAACTTTATGGACGCTTGTAACGTGGTTAATGTAAATAGACATGTGAATATTGTGAAGCACTCGAACTTTCTCCGAGTGATGTGCCGTCAATCATCATAAATTAGAGGAGATTTTCCAGTTATCACTTTAATATGAGTTCATACCTACATCATCCATCGTGAAATATTTTATTCAACAGACGTTAAACGTAAAGCTTTAGAAAGTTTTAGGCGGTCTTAACACGTCACAAAACTGTTGATTGATTATAATTACGTTAAAGTCATTACGGCTTGAACATTACGCAGTACTGTTTAAAAGTTAAATTGAAACTTTTTAGGGTACTGTACTAAATCAGTAAAAAATATACACATATTTAATTTGGTGGCGAGTAGTGATATGACTATTATCTCATTTTGAGACGGTCAAGACAGACAAGAAACCAGAAACATATGATTTTGGCTTTATTCCCAATCATTCTCTCGAGATATCGTAAATGGGATGACACATCTGCAGAAACTATGCCACCGTAAATTCAGCTTTTACGTCATTTTCCCCTTGTTAATCATTTAATTAACATTCATAGTTCTTTTCTCATTTATTTTCTTTTCAAAGCTTGAGCCAGAAGGCATAGCTCGCTATACACAATGCACTGCAGGTCCCAACGCTTACTAATGAAAGCGAAAGCTGGGTATGACAGAGAGTGCATGAAAGTATAATAAATGCAGCCGAAATGCGAGCGTTGTGCAAAATTTGTGGCGTAACATTTGTAGTCCGTTTTCACAATGATAAAACAGAGTTACTCTTTTTTTATACTACGTCGGGGCATACAAGCATACGGCCCACCTGATGTAAAGCGGGTACCGTAGTCTATTAACGCTTGCGATATATTAATTATCACTCGCGTGATGCCTCCTTTGCTGCTTACACAGCAACTCCTTGGGAGTTTACTAGTTATCTCACTCCCACGCAGTAACACAACAACCCTCTACGGAGTTGTTATTGGGCTACGGTTTTCTATGAGGTGGAGGTACTTCCCCAGACGGGCTGCATTGATGCACCCTACCTCTCTTAAAATATACAGACCAATACAAAAAGACATGTTCATGCACACCCACAATGTTTGCCTTGTGTGGGAATCGAACCCACGAGCGTTGGTGTCAAAGTCGCGTCATTCACGACTGAGCCACCGAGCTCGTCAAAACTCTGAAAGAGAGTGTCGGTGTTAGAACAGGCATGCTCCGTTGGTCTGGTCATGTAGAAAGAATGCAGGAACAAAAGTATTAGGAAACAGATATGCAACGCGAAAGTAGAAGGTTGTAGGAACTGAGGAAGACCACGACTTATCTACCATGACCAAATTGATCGTATTTTGTCAGAAGCCTTAGAAACAGAGCGTGTATGAGAAGCGCAATGAATGCTATAAAAAGCGAGTGAGGTGTGTAGGGATCGAATTATGTGCCTTTCCGTACTCTCTGCCTACCCCGCAAGGGATTTGGCGTGAAGTTATAGATAGATTGATAGCTCTTTATATGTACGCTCGTCAGTTCTTCTAATAAAATACAACCATCGAATCATGTGCCTTTCCGTACTCTCTGCCTACCCCGCAAGGGATTTGGCGTGAAGTTATAGATAGATTGATAGCTCTTTATATGTACGCTCGTCAGTTCTTCTAATAAAATACAACCAATTTGATCACGGTAAGCGAGCCTTCCTCGGCTTCTACGATCTTCCACTTTTGCATTGTATATCTGTTTCGTCATTCTTTCATCCTGCATTCTTTCTACATGTCCGAACAAACGGAGCATGCCATTTTTATTTTAACACCGACCCTCTCTTTTAGACCTACTATCTTTCTTATATTATGTTTACATTTCTGTTTAATAATGTATTTTAATGGATTTAAATCAGGGTTCATAGAAGGCCGGTTCAATATACGGATATCATGATGTCGTAAGTACTCGTAATCTAACGTCGTAGCTATAGTCAGTGGTTTGACATTATCTCGCATAAAGACAAATTCTGTGCTAATAACATAAGCTGTACGCAATCATCTGCAAGCGTGCTTGCGATGTAAGGTTGAACACTTGAGCATGCGATTAAGATTGAACAGCCATGAAACAACTATGGGATATGTGCGCTCCTATGCACTAACCCCGTTCCAAACCAGCATCACATCCAAATTTGTCACATTCCTGGATTGCTGTTACACTGCACATCAATACATCAGTAGTCATTCTCAATTATTTTACAGGTTCCTTGCAGTAGTAGCGCAGCTATTTAAAGCAGAGTTGATGATGTAGCGAAAGAGTAATTTTTCGTTTTCGACTCTAGACAGCTTTCTGTATGAGTATTTTCTCATCTCTAGGTATCGCTTCCAAATTCTGTAGATAACAGGAGGGACTCTTAATTTATATTCTACGAACCTTGTAGTTCTATCGGTAGACTCGGGAGAGTTACGTTTTAAATTAACACTCAATAACAATAATTAAAAGATTTAAAGAGTCTCTGAAAATGTTTTTTTGTGATTAAGAGTTGAAAATATTTCAAGCTGCAATGTTGTTGTCACTTTGGCTCTTGACTATTATAATTAAGAACCGCTAAAAAAGCGCAGATGCTCAATAAAACTGAACATATTTTAATGAAATTTTACACGGAGATAGCTTACATCTGACGAGCTCGGTGGTGCAGTGGTGAAACGCACTGTTACGCTAATTTGACACCAACGCTCGTGGGTTCGATTCCCGCACAGTACAAACATTTGTGTGCGTGAACATGTCTGTTTGTTTTGGTCTGGGTATTTTCTATGTATAATAAATATGTATTAACAAAAAAAATTAATTTACGTATGTTTATCAATTTTCTAGTACCTATAACACAAGCTTCCCTTACTTTGGGGCTAGATGGCGCTGTGTAATATGTCCGGCAATATTTATTTATTATTTACATGCCTGGGTCAACATTTAGCTTACATTTAACGTTGGAATATTGAAGGCTAGCATGGAATATAAACTCCTATAGACTTCTATCTCGCCTCGGTCAGTGGTTAGTCTCACATGTCAGATTCATAACCACGCATCATCAGAGGTTTAGACGCAGTAGAATAACTCCAAAGTTTAACTACAAAGAATTCAATATTAACACATTCACACAGGAGTCGGTGCACTCCTGTGTGAATGTGTTGTTATGCGATATTAAGCAGTGTTCGCAGTCAATCAAATCAATCGCGACTAGTCTTTCGAAACGTTTTGTCGCAGCGGACCGCTTTCTGATCACGATCACGGAAAGTGACGCTTCTACTCTACCAAGAGCTTTTTATTAAAACTTTACCATTTATTAACGTTAAAATACTTTAAGTTATTAAGGATTATATTTATATAGGCATTATAGAGGTACACAGACAGGACAGTTGTTTTTCGCAATACCTCTTTGAAACAATACGCACTATGGGAAGAAACTTAAGGATCAAAAGTAAAAATCACGGATATGCTGTGACAGCTGATATTAACTGAAAAAATAATACAATATCTTTCATTTACAGTGAATTGGAGAACTAATACAATACTAACACATAAATTATTCGTAGAAACCAAAATTAAGAAACATCCATACTATACCTAAGTATTTTTTTTAAACCAAATTTGTTTGCGTACTTACCAATAATATTTCACATATTTAGTATCTTCATTAACGACTCGGAAAATGCTTAACCGATTTGTACAGATTAAAATGTGTTCAACTAAGCCTATTCATAAATTTAAGCTGCTATTCATATGTAGTGAAGATTCGACAATTATCTTAAAGATATATTTTTATTAATTTTCCTCATTAAAACTTCTTTACTTTCGTTCGTGAGTATACTTGTTTTCAATATAATTTTGATTAAATATCAGATCTGTAAAATATTATGCGTTTAGTAATGGAATGATTAGTATATGAGTTTTTTAGGAAAAAAATACCCCTAATCTCTACCCATCGTCGGTTTAATCTTTACTGGTGTCGACTGTAGTTGGTTTAATTTTTTAAACTTTTTCAAACATTTATATACAACGTCGGGAGGCATACAAGCATGTGGCTCAGGTATAGCGGTTAGCGTAACCGATGAATGCTTGCAGAACATCAATGGCGCGATGACATCTCTGATGTATACACAGCTACTCCTTATGCGCTTGTTAGTGACCTCACTTACTCGCAGGAATCCAACCCTCCGGGAAGTTGTTATTTATCTGTGGTTTTCTGTGAGGTGGAGGTACTTCTCCAGAGGGGCAGCTTTGATGCGCCCTACCTCTCTTAAAAACACCCAGACCAAGACAAACAGACATGTTTATGCACAAAAATGGTTATATGGTCCTGCTATGTGGGAACCAAACCCGGCGAGGGTTGGCGTTAAAGTAGCGCTACTGACCGCTGCGCCACCGAGGTCGTCTAAACGTTAATTACTTACTAATGTTTCAGACTCGGTGAAATTGCAAATCCTCCTCGCACTTGCCCGTTTCTATAAAAATCGATTTCTATACATAGTTAAAACGAAGTTGTATGAAAAACTTTAATACCATCAGATAACCTGCATTAATGTTTATCGCCGTCTTCTAAACATAAAAAGGCTATAGTAATTGCATGACTGAGTCTATCTCGTGAACATGGCGTCGGCAACGTCGCCAAAATGTCGGGAAAATATAAAACACATCTACCTACAATAGTGATTATGTGCAGCCGTGAAAGTTTAAAATTATATGTACATAAAAAAGGCTGCTAATAAATAACGATCCAAAATATACCTATATTTCATGGTTACCGTAGCCTATACGCTTGTAATACATTAAGTATTACTTGCGCGATGCCTCCTCTGATGCTAACACAGCATCTCCTTAGGAGCTTACTGGTGACCTCATTCGCACACAGGAACAGTCTTAATACACCCACTCTTACACTATCAGCCCAATAGGTTCCGAAGTTTAGGAGAACATTAAGCGTATTTTTATCACAGCTGCTCGTAAACAATCCTATAATCGCTGAACATCTAATCAATGATAAGTTTCATCATGATATGCCTACTATATAAATCTGCCTAATTGCTCCAGCAATTATTGAGAAAACTGTTTGTGTACGTACCGACAGGATTTGTTTATTTACACATAGCCATACAAAAAAAAATCTCATTTCGAACTCTGTGAAATTACATACCTTCTAAAATGGGACGACTGAAGTTTAAACTCTTTGTCATTAGCAATGAACGTTGATTAAAAACCGAACATCTGATTGGACCTTAATCTAAAGTTAGGGTTTTCATCAACCTTCATTACTATAACAAACAATGTTAGCTCGCCAGTTTTACAGCTTGCAGGTAACTAGGTAAGTACTCTTATAATTACAGTATTCTCCAATGAAACGCTATATAATAGCCTATGAGAGCACGCAGTGAATAAATAGTGGTCATCAGAAACTTCGCATTTCCTCACACTTTCCCTGGTCGAATGATGATATTGAAAGCCATCAGGTAATGAAGTTTCTTCGATAGATATTAATTGCGGAAGCTTCAAATATCTTATCTAAACATATAAAATTGTAGCAAGGATGGGTTTGAAATGATATTTCTTTGGCATGGTGATAGAGCATCATGCTACAGTACTGATATAGAAGTAAAGACAATTATTTTCAATATTTTTTATCTGGATGCTCTGTACGCAATAACTATTAAATGGATTTTCATGAAATTTTAAATAGGTGTGTGTAGTCAATATTTTGGCTACCTTTAATATCGGCAATATTAATTAAGGATTGTTATGTAAAAGTTGAAAATCCGACCTATAGGTTATATGTAAATTATCGTAATGTTTTTGACAATATATGCAGTAGAAAGGCGGTCCCCACCTGATACCAGGATACGTGCGGACGAAGACGCAGGCTGTAATGTTATGTGACCTACGCTACTATTACGCCACGAAGCACTGTCAAGCGAAACCGTAAAAGGCATTCTGTACTTTAAAAGGAAATGTAATCTTGTTGATTATTATTAATGTCATCATCACGGGTCATACAGTTGAATTGTTTTTAAAAAGAAGCGGAATGTGGAGGTTAAATGAGGAGATATTGAGCACCTCCTGCACGACCACTAAATTCTTGCTTAAAAAGCAGCCAGAGCTTATAATACACGTGCTTCGCCCTGCAGCACCGAAAACCAAAGCGAATTTGCACTTTTCTAACAATTTGGTCAAAATACCATGAATACTACCTAACCTAAAACCTAAGCCAAGTGTAGAACATTTAACATTGCATTTTGTTTAATCGAATCCTAGCAGGGGCATGTACCACTAAATTCGCCTTTTCGGATTTATCACATTGAATAGCCTATCTAGGGAAGTATTTCTACGTCACAGAAACCGCAGCCAAAAACAGGTGACTGGAGGGTTTTGTGTTCCTGTGCGTGAGTGAGGTTACCAGTAATTTCCTGAAGAATTATAAGAAGAGGGCAACGCGCTAGTGATACCTTTTGTATTACAAGCTTTTATAGGCTACGATAACCATTTGAAATCAGTATGCTTTAGTAGGGCTAAATGTGTGATTGCCTCGCGATTTTTTTCTATAAGCTCAGCATAGTGGCTTCGCTTCGCCTGATGGTAAGCGAAAGAGGAGCCTAAATCGCAACGGCAACTGAGAAAAGACTACACAGTGTCCTGTCTACACTACTACACAGTTGACGCTGCCATGCTGGCCCGCAAGATGCTTCTTCACGCTTCGTTTGAAGGATCCCATATTGTACCAAGGAGTAAACACATGTGCAGGCGAGGCGTTCCACTTTTTAATGGTACGACAGAGATAGGATATGCCGAACTTTTTGGTATGCGAAGAAATTTCTCAACAGTGGAACAATGACATCGTAAGCCTGCACGTGTGGTTCTATGACGGAAGGCAGAGAGTGGGATAAGGGAAAACAGTTCGTGCACATTGTCTTCTCTCCAAGCCTCCGGAACACAACCGGTCGAGTACGAGAGACGAAAGAGGCGTGTCAACCCCGGAGACAATTCCGCTGCACATTTTTTAAGAACAATCGCTGGGATCATCAGTTCACTGGCTTTTCGGACATCGAGCGATTGTGGATCAAAACTTTGTCTCAGCCTTTTGATGACGACATCGGAGTGAGGAATATAGTATTCCATGCCAACGCCGACCTCCTCAACAATGGTCACAGCCCTCACCGTGAGATCGTACTTACTGAAACAGCCCTGCCCCCATGGGACGGAAGCAGTCTGACGACGAGTGGTGTGGTGCCAGACACGACGCTTAAGCTCCGTGGGCTGTGGTGGAACCGCGTTTGGTACTGTGATGGACACTAGGCAGTGGTCAGATATGCCCTTGGGCTTGGGCTTGGCTTGACCTCAACCCGGTAGCCAGCAGGGTGGGTGGTAAGCAGTAGATCTAGCAGAGAGTGTGATATCTGGTATTCTGGTAGGTAGTCCTACCAATTGCGTCAGGCTGTGCGAGAACAAACGAACGGTCCTTCCTCCGTTAGTTATCGAGGACCCCAACCAGGAGTCGTGGTGAGAGTTAAAATCCCCCAGACACACCATCTCTGCAGTCTCCGCTCATGCGCTTCATCTACCGCCCGATTTATGTACTCAAAGAGCTGAGTTGTCTCCGAGTACCTAGTATGGGGTGGGTATAGGCACATGTAAATACGGCTCTGAAGGCCCAGGTTTACATGCACCCAGAAGACGGGGAAGAGGAATCCTCTAGGCAGCGCAGACGGCGACAACGTACATCCGAGTGGATAAGCAAACAGGCCCCGGATTTCGCGAGGAAATTCTCCTCAAGCACGTAACCGGAGTACTGAAGGTAGGATGTGCCGCTGGATGCTGGATAACTTTTGATACATATTATGTATTTATGTTTTCCCAGTAGACTACTGCATAGAACTCTGTATTTTTTTTTGCAACATTTGCACAGGAGGCATACGAGCATACGACCCACCTGCTGTAAAATACTTACCGTAGCCTATTAACGCTTGTAATATATTACGTATCACTCGCGCGATGTCTCCTCTGCTGCTGACACAGCAACTCCTTAGGAGCTTACTGGTGACCTCACTCACACGCAGGAATACAACCCTCTAAGGAGTTGTAATTTGGCTGCGGTTTTCTGGGAGGTGGATGTACTTCCCCAGACGGAAAGCTTTGATGCGTTCTGCCTCTTTTAAAAAATCCAGACCAAGACAAACAGACATGTTCATGCACACAAATGTTTGCCTTGTGTGGGAATCGAACCCACGAGCGTTGGTGTCAAATTCGCGTTATTCACAACTGAGCCACCGAGCTCGTGGCGATAAAAAGCTTTTTATAGAGTCGGCAGAGCACGAGTGATACCAGTGCCGCTACAAATATGGATAGGCCAAGGAAAATGTTTATAATTAGGCAAGCTGTACGCCTGTTTACCTGTTAAACTCCCGAATGACATCTCGAGCATTCCTTTTTACGGAACGTAATGATTTTATAGCTTCATTATCATATTTTTTTTTCTATGATAAATTTCTAAGTTAATAGATTAACTGGATTGGTATCTGTGGTAGCAGATAAAAAAAACCTCACATAAGAAAATTGAATTAGACACAAAAAGATTGTATAATTTAAAAATGTCCGCAAGGGCTCAATGACATATCATCATCATAAAAATTTTGTTACCTTTATAAACCACGCAAACTTTTTTGAATTTTCCTATTTAGTAACTTGGTAACCTCTGTAGTCAAGTGATTAGCTGGCTCAAAGGTGGTGTATGTTTTGGGTTCGTTTTCCAGTCAGGTCTGGGAAAGAAAAAAATACTTTTTCTATATTATTTGTGTTTTGTCGTTGTGGTATCATGCATATTTATACCACTTCATTTACCATATCACGTACACAGCGTACCTAGGCTAAAAAGATTATCCGAGGAGTACAAATTAGTAATTTGTAATCGTATTATACAAAAATAATTTTAGTAATTAATTTATAAATAATAACTTAATAACTTGGCATTGTATAATATATACATTTAAACAGTTATTTTGCTTGTAGTAGTTTTATTCCAAGCTAGCCAATACAACCATCTTAAATACATTATCATGAAGGTTCAACGTGCAACGTAAAACGTGGAGAGGCACACCACTACAATTTTATCTTAAAATGGATCCCCTGTACGATAGATGACGGTAAAGTGAGTGGTACTAATTGCAGCGATGCCTAGGCACATACGTGACGTGGTGGTCACTTATCAGGCATTCCTTTCAAGCAAACCTGTGAATCCCACTCGTGACCTACATGTAGATATCTCGGATACCTGTATATAGAGTTCATTCAGACTGCGGGGTAACCTATTTGGGATACTCACACCACACGATCATTTTTAATTCCAATGTGTAAAGATTATTTTTGTCGATAGTGAGCAGTATGATTGTAGAAGTAGGCCGTAGGCATCAATAAAGGTACATGGTCAGCATGTTATTAATATAGATCAAATACAGTTTGATATATATATACACTACTGAAGCAGTGATAGCCCAGTGAATAAAGAACCGACCTTTTATCCGACAGTCCTGTCTTCGTGTGAACATGTACTACTAAAATTCGTGTTTTCGGATTTATGTACGAGTTTGTAATTCATATCTAATCTATCTATCTAATTCGCAAAGTTACTGCGATACTGTACCTACTGATATTGAAATATCAGACAATAATCATCAGGTATGGCCTGCTTAACTAAAGTCTATGGGCTCGTTTTATGCTTACATAAATAGCTACTAGATGTTTATTTATTTACTGAAATAAGTACTGGATCCTAGCTCATGGCGCTACTATAGGTACAATACCCGGCTTAATATGTATAAGGAATACGAACTGGAGACTAGTGTAAATGATAGCAGTCAGAACCCGTTATATACGTTTTCCCATACATTTCGCGGTCGTATACGACCACCCGGGTTTCGAAGGTAAAAATTCTACCTACTTCATATTCAGGTACTCGTTATCAGAATTTCGAATTGCAAGTAATAAATGGCGAGGTACCCGATTTCGATGTTTTCCTTCATCTTCAGCCGATCAAGCGACAATTACTAAACGTATTTTTTAGAATTCCTTATGTTTGAAGCCGGGTATATACCTATAGTAATGCCATGCGCTACTGTACCGTATTTGTCTAAGCAAATAAATAATTATGTAGATATATATTTATACTATACCAACTCTTACTCACCCCACATTAGGGATTAGAATTTACAGCATACACCACTACGCCGATAAATGAGGATTAGCGGAGGCCAGTGTTTTCAAGCAGCTCGAAGGCTACTGACTATCGATAACAGCAGAGACCGACGACTTAACGTACCCTCCGAAGCGCGAACAAGCTCGACATAGATAAACCCATCTATAAACAGTCTGCGTTGGACATTGCTTAACCTGTGTGTGTGGTTAGAATGACATGCGCAACGACGCCATCGAGCTCGCAAGTATATATTTATGTAATCATAAAATGAGTCAAAAGACTTTAGTCAAATAGGCAACATACTGATATTTCAATATCTGTCAATAATTTATTATCAATATTATATTATATACCAAATATATTATTCAATATTACATTACATAAATAAATATATTGGATTGGGAAACGGATTAATGCCAAGAAGAAGAAAAATGTATTTGTGGTGTTAGTAAATTAATTATTAAAATTATACACATTTTTAGTATTTCATACGCTAAAACGGCGTAAGATAAATTTAATATTTACCAAATATTTTCAGTCATTAAAATTACTTAAGTATATGTTTATACGAGTAGTATGAATTTCATTTTCCAATTGCAATAACTCTGGTCACTGAAACGATTATAGGTGAACATAAGAAAATACAAATTTAACATAGATATAAATCACAATATTGGAGCAGAAATGAAATATACAAAAAATATGAATGACATATTAATGTAAAAAACTAAAAGTTAAGTAATGTATAAGAATTCTTAATTAAGAAAAATAAATAGTTTTGTATTACACTAAAATTTTATAAATAAGATTTTATTAATGCCTTATTCATAACAAGTGGTCAAAGCTAAACTCGCTCAATTAAGGTTCCGTACTAAACTATCAACAAGAGACACCCACCCGAAATTCGGTGTGTAACAACAGAAATCATAATCGTTTTAGAAGGCAAAAACTTAAAATAGAATTGAAGTACAATGCCACTAATAAACTATGAATAATGCAAAAATAGCACAATATGACCTAAATATCTACCTTATGTTAATATATCTAGTAAAATGATTTAAAGGGAAGTATCCTTTTAAATCTTTTTTGTTAAAATCAGTAATTACTCTGAAAAGTTCCTAGTTTCCTTTCCAATACAAATAATAACATAGTTTACCGATCTTAGTGTAAGATGGTTCTAAAATGTTCAATTCTAATTAAAAAACCTTTGAATCAAAATACGAACTAAAATCTAAGTAGCCTTGGTTCTAGTATGAACAACTTTTAATATTTAACTCGTCATTTTCTTGCCGATTTACTTTTACCCCAGTGAGAACGCATTAAATCAATATTTTGTTTAAATGACAGTATATACGAGCAGTGTATATCTTCAAGCCAGGTCCTTTGGGGGGTAGGCAGAGAGGTCCGAGCGCCAAATTGAATTTCCAGGTTACAAAAATTTCAATATTTTTGATCAATTTGTAAATAAGGTGCAATATGCATATATGAAACGATGACGCAATACGTGTGCAAAGTAACGGCAAGGTTGGAAATCTGCTGGGGTTCAGAACGGCTTAACAAGGACACTATTTCTACTTAAAATAAAATTGTAACCTTCTACTTCTTGGGGTCTCTGTAGACGCCCATAAAGAGAACAGAGTTTGTAGGTCTCTCGTAGATCAAATACACGAATGGGAAATTAGCCACAAAACGGCTAGGCTCCAAAGGTCGCGATGAACGGAATCCAAATATAGCCGTTGCGGCTGCTGCTACCGTACCTGGAATTGTTATGACAACGTTACATTTTAGATCATAAAATAAATGTCGAATCTATTTATTTATAGACTCGAAAGTTTGTAAAAATCCACTTATAACCTATATACGAGTACATAATAGCAAATGCGATAACCCAATGTATATCTTCTTCAACTGTTGAACTGAACTGTTATGAATCAATGTCTATTGGGCTTTTATTATTGCTATTTTGCAGCAATGATTCACATTTTCTTTAAGAAACTGTTGGTGCTGAAAGTTAAGTAACGGCATGAAAGAAAATGCAACATTCCCAAGTAACGTGTGCGCTACTTGTACTTGACTAACGTTTTTTTTAATACGACTAAGGTGGCATACAAGCATACCGTCTGCCTGGTAAATAGTCCACTGTAGCCTATAGACATTTGCAACACCAGTGGTGACGTTCATGCGTTGCCGAGCCTCTAAAAATCTCTTCATGCCCTTCTTGAAGAACCCCATGCTGTAATCCCTTAGAATAACCTCGGGAACGCATTTCACAACTTGAGAATTCTCGGAAGAAAACTTCCTGGACCGCACAGTATGCGACCATTACGATTCCAGGGTGTGAGTATGAACTCCCAACCATCGGCGAACGGTGCGGTTATAAAAAGTAGCTGTTGGCATCATATCGAAACATTCTTCCGAACACAACCCGTTGTACAATCGGTAGAATCTCTCCTTAAACTTAAGGGTTCACTATCGTGTGTAATTTTAGAATCGTCGACAATTCTCACAGCTCATCTCGGAATCGAATTTTCAATGCTCTAAAAAACGAGCAATTCTATCAGCATATTTTTATATATTTTTTTATACAACTAGATTGGCAAACAAGCATGCGGCCCTCATTAGATGGTAAGCGGTCTTAGCAGCCTATTGACGCTCGCCACACCACGGGAATGTTACCCACGCGCTGCCAATCTTGTTACCTAAGGCTGTTTCGTACAGTATCCAATAATTTCTCTGCCATATCTCACCCTTCAAAGCACCCTGAAAGCTCAATTATACTAAACGCTAAAGTTGCTGTATGCCCCTTGAGTAAAGTGCACCAACGAAACGAGAATTAAAAGTAAAACAGCCTGCTCATGTAAATGCAAATAAATAGTTCAATTGAGATGGGTTTCCTGTAATATGAATAAAACTACACTATTTTGAATTATTATTAATGTTCAGAGATGAACGGTCAAATTGAAATTGATTATTAGTAATGTTCAGAGATGAACGGTCAAATTGAACTCAAAATCAAGTCAACATAAATCAATATAAAAAAGGTTAAGAATGTAGCTTATGGTATGGTAGCTACGAGTGTTCAACCACAAGATCTAATTCTAAAAATATTTTTTTATGCGCTAATATTATATGAATCCTCTTTAATATGTTATACATTATCGAAGGAAAATGGAATATGTGGATGTCAAAATCTTATATAACCATGCCAAATTTTGCTTTTATATGTCTAACACTTAAATAGATATATATGCATATGACAGATATGAGCGTGATATTATGGCAGTTCCGTTTTTCCCTTTTGGATGCTACCTATGATGGATGAATAGAATGGAACTATACAGCAACCGCTTAAATTTGACTATAAACACCTGGAGACGATTTACCTTCTTCATCAAGTTGTATCTTGGCTTGATGTACTGCGTCGTCGAACAGTATTCCAGGTTGCTCCGAGAGAGTGCTAAAGTCTGCAGTTCCATTAAATAAATCACCGACACCAAGGTTTTCTAGTACCTGAAATTATATTATATATATATATATATATATATTACAGTTATATAAACTAAAATCATACTATAAAATATATATCAATTACAGTTAGATGTAAAGAATGACATATTTATAGTTTTTCCATTAGGGAAATTTTAATGACGGTTATGAGCTTAAACTAAAACAAGGCGTAGCGCACGAGTCGGATTCAAAGTCTAGAGATAAGTACTATTAAAACATACGACCAGAGAGGTTTAATTTTCGTTTTTAGAATGAAGATTCAATGGAAATAGCGCCAATTGACGTATTATTTCACCGTTCGTTAATGGAATTTCATGAGTTACGAGTGTTCGTCTATTTTCAAAGGTTTCAAAGTTAAATATTTCATTAGTACGTTACTTAAAAATTACCTTTCATCAAAAATTAATTCTAGGGTGTATTCTCTTGTATATGTAGATAAAGAAACGTATTTAATTTGCAACGATAAGGACCGTTAGTTCCTAACTCGTCTGTGAATTTTGAAATTTTTACAATAATTTGACCATAGTCGATTAAGCCTTTTGAATAGTAATAGCTAAGTAAATAAACAACCACTCTATTAACTGGCAGTCTCTGGTTCAGATTTATGTTCATATTTGTAATTATTGCTTACTCGGCAGTGAAGGAAAATTTCGTGTATAAATCCGCACGCCCAAGAGATTATATTTAAAAAGGCGTGTGACCTAACCTAAGAATAATCTGGTTTTCCCTCTAGGTTCTTCGTGTCAAAATCAGTATCTTCGCCAAACCCTTAGACTTAGCGGACCCCGCCAATCCTAATGAATTGGGGAAAGGGATAACACTAGGAAGAAAAAGAACTTGATTTAGGCTATCATGTGGACCTCTGCCGTTTGATAAAAAAACTGATACACAAATACGCATTAGACAAATATCTATAATAAATAATATATATAATAACAAGCGAATATTTCGCATAATTAATACTTTTCTGAATATTAATTTGTAAAAATGAATATTTAGAAAAGTATTAATTGTGCAAAATGTTCGCTTGATATATTTACATTTTAGAAGTTCACGTTTAGTATACTTATAACATCGTTTTGAGAAAACTTTTATAAAAGGACGTTGTTAACTTATTACGTACGATGTGGACGTAATTTACATTTTTTTTAGTAATATTGTAGGAAAACGTATAAGTAACCTATATGTATGTATTCAGAATGTAGTCATTATGACATTATACACCAAAGATAATCCAAAAGCGGCTTATGGCATCCGTAACATACTAAAAATTAAATTAAAGATTGAAAAATATATCGTATATTATGGTCAATAAAAGCGTCTTGAAATTCCGCGCTTTCAACGCTACATTTGTTAATTTGCGACGAACAGTTTAGGAGGACAGATAAATGCACATGCATAATTAACCTGCTAATATAGTAAGCGTCTTTTTGGCTTCACTGTAATCAGATCATAAGACCTTTAATGACTAAATTTATAACTATTTCAAGAGGGGTTCCTGCCACTGCCACTGCCACTGCCAGGTGCCAGACCTACTAGAAGGATCAATCATAGTTTACATAATAGCATAAACATATAACTCACGTCTCTAAGTGGCAGTTTCCTCTCGATAGTGAACTTTGGAATTTCCACAATCACCTCGCGACCCATGTAGCTTTCCTCCACCACTGCAGCCAGCCTCTCAGGAGTCAGATTGGCAATGATGTTTGTTACTCCTAGAAATTATTAACAAGCATGAATGACTTTATATAATATTTAACGTAATATAATAATAACCCCCCAGGGGACCACCTTGTCGTGGGGGCGGGTCAGGGGGGCTTACGGGAAGCATGGTACTGGAAAATAAGTCAACAATAACTAGACTAATATTTCAAATAACAATCACTACAATGTCGCTAATACCTTCGAACCATCGGCGATGGGGGATCGAGCAGGCGGGTCGCCATCGAAGAAAATGCTACAGCCGACACAAAAAGAAAAACCTACAACCTACGTTCACGGACCATACGTAAAAACTCTGAGGACGATAAGGAAAAAACAAGAGTAGCGCCCTCAACCACGGAAATTTTATCGAGCCGTGAAATCATCGTCTTTATTTTCATTATTACCATCATCGCCACCATCTTATCTGGATGAAGTTAGGTCACGTTCATCAACAGACCTCGACATGATGGAACTATGAACTCAGTACAAACAACACGCAATACCGTCGGCATGTACCGTGAGAGATCTCAGTAGGTTTCTTATTCAATGGTTTCTGTTCTAGAAGTTTTGATCTCGATAATGAGCACCGTGTCCAACCCGAGACGAAAGTCGAAAACAATTAATTAAAAGTCATAGTGTAGGTGTTAAAACGGTTCTCGGAATGTGGGCGCCGAATGAACACACTGGACAACAACAATAAAATGGCGTTGAAGCTTGCCTTAGCCTGATGTTTACAAACATGTCTGTGCGTGCTTGTGTCTAAGCGTGTATATTTCTAAACAACGTTGGAAGTCATCCAAATATATGGCCCACCCGTTTTAATGCAGTTACTGTAGCCTAAGAATGCTTGTAACACACGAAGCGTAACCCGCGCGTTGCCAGCCTTTCTGTTATCATATCAACTCCTTAGGAGCTTATTGGTAACCTCAATCACTCACAGAAACAAAACAACCTTCTAGAGACTTGTCATGCCTACGGTTTTTTCTGTGAGGTGCTTCCCCAATCGACCACTAGGCTCCTCAACGACGTGTGCATGTACGATACATATACAAAAACAAAACAGCTTCAGAGATGAACGATTCTATATCTTATACATATAAAAGCAATTAGCTCAATAGCTACATAACATAGTCCTGATTATATGTTCACCTTAATCATTATTTTATTTTATTCGAGATATAAAACAATTGTACAATCAGGGTTTTTTTTACATAATATGAAATTAATAGTTTTGATAATTGTACAACCAACCACATTATCCACAAATTATTAGGTAATTTCAAACGCATTACGCATTTACGTATAGAAAAAGAAAAGAAAAAATAGTACACATTATAGCATCAATCTAAGGTAATATCTGATAGCCTCTCAATGACATGTTTTTTAAATACTGATAATGATAAAGCGAATATATCTATTTCAGTAAATATTATAAGAAGACATAATGCGATGCAAGGGAGCACGTTCACCTGCGTTCGTTCGGCAGAATTTAGGAGCAAAAAGACGCCGAATTATGTTCTCACGCACATGTATATTATTAGTAGGTGTGGGAAGATAAATTTGATTAATTAACTGGCTGCAGTCAAGGTTGTTATGGTAAATCTTATACAAAAGTGCCTGGTCCATAAGCAACCTTCTTTGAGAAAGAGACAATAAAGAAAATTTATTAAGAAGTGGTTGATAAGATGATTTCGAATGATGGCATCGGTAGTTGACCGCTCGCAAGAACTTTTTCTGTACTGATTCAAGTTGAACGCTGTACTTCGAATAATATGGGTTCCAGATAACTGTGGCATATTCGACTTGCGATCTAACCAATGATCTAAAAAGGTGTAGGTAAATAGCACGCCGTTTGAACTGAGTACACGTCCTCATAATAAATCCATACATTTGAAACGCCTTATTTGTCACTTTGTTAATAGAATATCAAAGTGAAGTTTAGAGTCGAAATAAACTCCTAGATCTTTTATAAGTGAGACCTTTGCCCTGCCATGCCATGTTAAGATGAAAGGTTTCACCATATATGCGAAACCTTTGCAATTTGCTAATAAATAGGTGAAATGGTTTCCGTTTTTAATGTTAATGATATAAGTCACTAACCTTCCTTCATAGAATAAGGCGGCAGAAGAATGTACATGCTGATGTCATTGCCCTTGTAAGGAAGTTCCAATATTTGTGCGCCGAGATCTTCATTTACCACTGGAAATAAAGTACAAATAAATAAGTTGCAGAACATAGCTGAAGTGATTGTGCTTATGAAAATATAAATGTAGGTATAAAACTAAAAAAAATACTGCGTTACCAAAGTACTCATTGAGACAAGACAAGAGCATAGACGAGATGGAATTCTTATTATTAGATAAGGTGTTAATATGGCAACCTTCGAGCTCCATCATCATGCCAACCCAATGGTAGAATTCATTATTATTATATTGTTGGCAGAACTACAAGTCAAGTTTCGTGATAATTTATGGGATAAAATTCGGAGCCTTAGATTTTACTATATAAGAGTTTTACATAAGAGAAGATTTTATTACATTAAGATGAAGAGAGTTTATCGCCCTGAAAGATACGATTACCATGACAATATAAATAAAAAAAACTTCATGCAAACATACGCAATAGTCGCCCGTTCCACATGAGTGACAGTTACACGCAATCATTGCACATTTCCGCTTAATTTTGATATAGATAAATGGATAGAAGATAAAATCAACACTTACTGTAATGGAATGTACCCTTTTGCTTCATGAAGGGTACGAGGGTTTGACGGGTTTCAGAAACGAAGAAAGCTTCTTTCCTTGTTCTCTCTGCAGGGAACTTGGACGCCCAAACACCCTTAAAGTATGCAGCGTTGGCAAGAACTAACTTAGTGGCCTGTGTGACGCCATCTTCAGGTAACAAATCTTGGATGTTGTTCTTGGTGACACGAGCTACCCAATCGTTGATGAATGCACGAGATTCGTCAGGACTATCGTGGAAGTTCTAAAAAAACATGGGTTATGTTACCAATTATTTGATAGGCCTGTGGAAAACGGTCTAGACAACAGTAAAATTAGTTATTGTCATTAAATACCAAATAACCATAGCATTACACAGCTCTATAACGTCGTACTTGCCTTTATTAAATAACAGGCAAGTGAAGCAATATCAATAATTGCCTGATTTTAACCTCCTGTTCCTCCGCAATTCGGACGACACGGTGGTTAACCTCGTCGTCGATTGATGAATGACGATCAAAGCTAAGTTAAGTCAGTGATCTATGACTTTTAAATATTTTTCTCAGCCTATCCCGAATAGAGAACCTTAAAGCGGCGCGGAACCGTACCTCTCATATTGAAATTATATTCCAAGAAGTAAACATCAGTGAGAGGTCCCTTTTGTTTTAAATTCAATGACAATTCCATAAGAACCATTGATATATTGATATAGTAATAGTGTACTTATCGATGAGCTCGGTGGCGCAGTGGTGAAACGCGTATTTACACTACTTTGACACCAATGCTTGTGGGTTCGATTCCCACACAGTACAAACATTTGTGTGCATGAACATGTCTGTTTGTTTTGGTCTGGGTATTTTCTATGTATGATAAGTATGTATTTACAAAAAAATGTATTTACTTATGTTTATCAGTTGTCTAGTAACATAAGCTTCGCTTACTTTGGGGCTAGATGGCGCTGTGTAATTTGTCCGACAATATTTATTTATTATTTACTTATACGAAATTTCATCCAAATACTACGTTGTACGAAATCTCTAAATTTTACAACGGGTTAATTTAATTTATTTTGTGGTGACGAAAAACTACGCTGTATTTTATTATGATCATCTTTCCATTCTTTACTTGCTTGTTATACTTAAAAATTAAGGATATTCTGGTAATAATAATTAGCATGAGATAAGTGCGACATTATGCGGCAGGATATATTTGTTTAAATGTTAAAATAAGTACGTATTTGTGAATGTGATTTTTATGGTAGTAGTCGATAGGGTTATTAGTACAAATCAAGTCTCACTATATTTAGTTGTAATTTAAATTCAATTCAAAAAGGATTTTGCATAGGCGAAAGAAAATGTTCAAACTTTGAAAGTTTACTTTTTCCGTCCTGATGACTGATTTATGTAGTTCTGTAACCGAAGGTGTTTAGAGCATTATTCAACATGCTGCTCAAATGCGGACTGGCGAGGGATCTTTTTCCCCATTTTATAAAGTAATGTTACCCATTTCATAAAGTACTACCTACCTGTCCCGGCTTCGCACAGCCATGCAATTCTCTAAGCGACTCGTAATGGCTGTGTGCGTCGCTGTGATCACAGATGTCACAGCTTTGACATCGTCTACTGCGATCACGGCTTTTTATTTGGTATTCTATAAGGCTGTAAGCGTACGCGAGGCTGTTTGCCTTGTAGAATTCCAATTCCAAACGTAGTCTTGCGGCGCTAGTGTCGCACAACCATGAAAAGGGACACTAAGGAATTGCAATTTTGTGTTCAAGGCTATAACAGCTGACGTTTCCGAGGATGTAAGGATGTTTGCTCTTACAGAATTGCATGGCTGGTGATGTTCCTAATTTAATATAAAAGTCAGTAACGCTTTCCATTAGTAACATAGAATAGAATAAATAAAAGATAGGTTCAAATATATCGGTCGTCTTGTTTCCGGAAAAAAACCAAACCGATGAAGCCGTCCCCTCATACCAGGGATCCTACTTTATATGGTCGGTTAAATTGTAACTAATTAGTCATATTATTCACTATTTGGCACTTTCTAAAATAAATAGCCAGACTTAGGTGGTTCAACTGGTTTCGTACATATGTCCCAGAATAACAATCCAGTTACTCACTACTTACGTACTATAGACATAATTATGTCTAAGCTGTTTACTGCCTTTTCATTTACTTGTTATCGACTGCGTTTTCAACAATTATGTATATCCTATGTATTCAAACGAGCAATTATTGTATCTATATAATTCGTATATTTCGTTTCGTGTATCTCGAAAACGTTTGTAACAATTAGGATCAAATTTTGTATTTAAATAAGAATTTGCTTTTTGAGTTTATCTATATAGGAGTATTTCCTGAAAAAAAAAACGCAATTCGACTCAAATAACATAAAAACTGCGGATCGTGTTAAACATTAATATCAGCTATTCGACATTATGGTGTACATAAATAACGCTCGGGTACCATATATTATATACAACAAATTTCATAAACAACATTACAATATGCGTAATGCCACGAGGGAATATGCACGAAAAATGTTTAGTACAGATTTTAAATGAGGAGATAGAGACAGGAAAATATCTCAAAGTAAAATTTTTCTACGATAATTAGTTTGTCAGATAATGCGGTTTGAAGAGATAATGCATTTCATCACATGACGTGAAAATACTTCATAGTAAGGGGCCGCGATAGATGACGTCACAAACTATGAAATAAAGAAATGTATGGATTTCATCTAAGTATTAGCGTTAGGAACCGACGAGCGTGCATGAAAAGAGCTATGAATGTGAAAGAAGCGAGTAAAGTGTGTAAGGACCGCGTCTTATGGCGGTCCGTCCTCTCTGCCTACCCCTAAGGGACCTTGCGTGAAGATATATTAGCTGTATTTCCGCAATTCAAGCATTCACATTAATGCTGTTGTAGTAAAACATGTTCAAAATATGACAATGACTCAAATTATGAAGTGTTTATTTGTTATAGAAACTGTTTGATTTTTTACGATTTTGAACACCTAAATAAACTAAACCAAAAAAAACTGCAAAAAACAAAACTACTAAAAATTGTGTGATTTAAAACGAAAAATAAATTTCATGCATATTCCCTATTATATTGTCTATTTATTCGTAAGTTGCAAAAAGTTCCCATTTGAAATGTTCACGCATTGTGAAGTAATCAGCTCAACTCATTTAGTTGTTTGGGAGGAAACTGAGCGTGAAATCATGTTAACTTATACGCACACACATTCACATATAACACACATGCACCCCTCACACACGACCAGCATCCTCTTGAAAAACGTATTGATCAACCCCTACATATTAAAGAATCAAGAAAAAATCTTCTAGTTAGGCTGTTTTGAATTGAGCAATATCGTTCTATCTTACACACTTTTACCAGACTCTCCTTTACTAGATCACAAGAAGGATTGACTTTAATTACAGAGATAGAGAAGAACCACATATATCGAAATTTAACTGTTTATGATTGGAATGTACACGACGCTCTGGCAAAAAGGACACAAAAAGCTTGACATACAGCTTAGACTTAGAGCTTTTAAAGCTGTTTGCTATATATGCGAAGCAATGGAAGGTTTTGTTCCTGCGAATGAGGGAGGTTACCAGTAAACGTCTGAGGCGTGGCTATGTATGTATGTTAGTAGTGAGCATGGTAGCGCGCGGACGATACATTTTGAGTAGCCAGCATAGGCAGCGGCATGAAGGAAATTAGCTATAGAAAGTCGATGAACTCAATTCCCCGTTAAGTGTAGTCGAGGGGTAAAGTAGAATGCGCAACTCTTATTGGTTAGTTCGCGGCACTTAACGCCTTTTTGGTTAAAACGTTTTCCTATTAGTCAGTAGGCTTTAATCGCTGAGATATTTAGGCCCTAAAACACAACGTTTGTGTGAACGCGAGGTGCCTTCACGCGCGGTTATGTGGTTTATTAGTTTGCGGACAGCGTTAACCATGTCATGTCATACTATCACATATTAAAAAATAAATTATTACCAAGGCTTGAAGTTCCTCTCCGAGGAGATCGAGCAGACACTGACGCACTTGGAGACCGTTGTCGACAAATAGTTTGTTGGCACTGTTGAACTCGTAACTGTCGCTGTTGTTGTTTACCAGCCGGGACCTTTTGTCTACTTTATACGCTGTCATCAAATTGACTTTGTCCTGAAATATTACAAAAGTATATACGTTATATTTTTTCCTAGATTCCAAATAATGCTACCCTACCCTAATCACAACACCTGTAATTATTTCTTAGTGAATAAGTATATTACAATATACCAGAATATGGTTTACTAATTTCAAGTTCCTAGGTCTAGCAGTGTGTGCCTTTCCTGTTCGGCTGTATTGTCGATCTTTTTCTATGTGTGGTCAAATCGCAATCGCGTGCGTGTGCATGCGTGAGCGTTTCTCGTATCCGATTCAATTAATAGATTATGTTTTTAACGTTACTAAGGAAGAAATTAAATAAATAACGTACATGTATTACTCCTACAAGCTGCACAATATCACACATCAGTGTTACAACTAATTAAATTACAATAAATCAAAACTAAATCTTCAGCGGTTTGACAGCATCGAATACAGCATTTTAAAGTGGTTCGTCCTAAGATGAAACACAATAAAGGTACAGTTACAGTTTTGACGAGCTCGGTGATGCAGTGGTTAGTTCAGTAGTAGGCTACTTTGACACTAACGCTCGTGGGTTCGATTCCCACACAGGACAAACATTTGCGTGTATGAACATGTCTGTTTGTCTTGGTCTAGGTACTTTTGAGAGAGGTAGGATGCATCAAAGCAGCCCCTCTGTGGAGATACCTCCACCTCACAGAAAACCACAGCCAAATAACAACTAACTAGTGAGCTCCTAAGGAGTTGCAGTGTTAGCAGCAGAGGTGGTATCGCGAGAGTGAATGCATGAATGATGTATTGCAACATAAATGCTAAATGTATTGCAACCGTTCATACGCTACGATAATAGCTTTACGTCAGGTGGGCCGTATGCTTGTATGTCTTCTAACGTTGCATAAAAAAAGTAATAAGCTCTAGTTACAATTGATTAGCTAATGACGTAAAGATTGGGCGTAAGTAGAGAAGAAAACATTAACGTATGGCTACTAACCAATTTATCACTGATCTGAAGAGATTCCTTTAGATACTGTTCAGTGTGGCCACCAGCAGAAAAATATGCTAGTAGCAACGAGTGGTATACGGAGAATGGCGAAAAGAAGATATTATCATTAGGAACAGCCTTGTTAATTGCATTGAAAAGGTTCAGAGTGAAGTCTAGCTGTCCACGGTAAAGAGATGTCCTCGCCTCAGGATCAAGTTTCTTCGAAGCATCATCTTTGTAGAAACATTGGCTGTTCACCGTCGATGCTATCAATAGCACTATTGCAGTTAACTTCAACATTTTGTACCTGGAATGCATAAATATTTATGATCATAACCTTGTTTATGTTGCAATAGCTCAATTGTTCTATTTTTGTTGCGAACTGGTTGTTATTCAAGGACGTTATAAATGAACATTGGGTTTTTACGGAAGGCGTAATCTCTTATCCAGGAACACCTAACGGATTATTTGATCTGCAAAGCATAACATCAAACAATAACATGTAAACCACAAGTTTTTTTACCCTTCTACTGTTAAGTTGCTAATATATTATGTAGGTACATACATATTATATTCTTTATATAATACAGAGCAAAGAATGAGAAATACAAATGTATGCAACTGCTACGTAATAAAGATTATTAAACCAGTGTGGGTTTTAGAGACGGTTAGTAAGGCTACTTTGACACCAACGCTCGTGGGTTTGATTCCCACACAGGACAAATATGTGCGTGCATGAACATGTCTGTTTGACTTGGTGTATTTTTAATAGAGGTAGGATACATCGAAGTAGCCCCTCTGTGGAGGTACCTCCCTCGTAGAAGAGTTTAAATAATATAGAAAAATAAATCAGTATAGAAATATATAATATATATAATAATCAGTATAGAAATAGTATACCTATATAAATAACATATTAGGTCTTTATTGCAATATATTAAAAGAGGTACGGAAATATTCGTATTATTGAGTTGACTATTCGATGGAATAAAATTTTGCATTGAATATGTGTCTAAATATTATTAGTCTACTACTATAGTTGTAACTCTTGAAAGTATACTAATTCATTAATACATCACAGTTTTCAGAACAGCTTGTACTATTCTTTGACATAGTTATTCATCATAAAATCTTAGGTAGCTATTAGTTTTATTGATTTTACTTGTAGCGATGTCCGATGTTAATCTGTTTTGCCAGTGCTACCTATACAATACTGCTGCAACTGTGAGTTGTTATAGGGGAAATAAAAAATACCCAACGGGGTGATTTCAGCATAATATTTTGTCATCCGTGTTATCTCATTAATGATTAAGTATTACTAACTTTATCTACACTAATATTATAACTAGTATTAGAAGAAATAAGAACCAATGTAAGGATTACGGTTGATGACGAAGTTCTAGAACAAGTAAATGAGATTGTATATCTCGGATGCGCTTTCAGTAGGGATGGAAGCTGATGTGAAAAGTCGAGTGAGTGCTGGGAATAGTGTGAATGGAGCGTTGGGAAAACTTCTTGGCAGTAAAAGCTTGAGTCGGAAGGCAAAGCTCGCTATACACAGTGCAGTGCGGATCCCAACGCTTACTTATGGAAGCGAGAGCTGAGTATGACAGACAAAGCATGACAGTAAAATAAACGCGGTAAATGTGAGCTTTGCGCAAAATTTGTGGCGTAACGCTTATATACCGCATGCACAATGATGATGTTAGAATTAGAGCTGGTCGGAAAGAGAGTTTCGGTGTTAAAGTAAGAAGAGGCATGCTCCGTTGGTTCGGACTTGTAGAAAGAATGCAGGAAGAAAGAATTACGAAACAGATTTCAACGTGAAGGTAGAAGGATGTAGGAGCCAAGGGAGGCCAAGAATGTAGGTAAGTCTGGATTCGTGACCAAATTTATCATGTTTTATCAGAACTTGATGTCAGGAGCCTTAGAAACCGGCGAGGTTTGTAAGGATCGAGTCATTGTCTCGCAAGGGAATTGGCGTGAAGGTATAGACTAATATTATATTTCAAAAACTACTGACTCTTTCTTATATCACCATTGCGAGCGTGGTCTACACACGTTCAAATTTTGAACAAGTTATTCTCTTGAGTACTCTCTCTGCTATACATAGCTCTCTCTTACGTACCATTAGAGTCAGCACAACATGGTGTTGTTGATAGCTATCTGTGTCCTCTGGCTCAAAGCTTTTACTGCCTAGAAGTTTTCCTAACTCTTAGTTAACATTTATCACTGCAGTCACTCGTCTCTCTATATCAGCGGTGTACCTTTTATTCTTACTAAAAACGCGTCCAACGTAGACAATTTTTTCCACTTACTCCACCATCACAGCACGTCATCCGACATAATCCTTGAATTTGTTCTGGTTTCCTCGCTGTTATAAAATACGTATTTATGTTCTCTTCGCATTTAATTGTAAACCTATCTCCATAAACCATTCTCCGTTGTGTTTGTAGAACACGTACCTATATCATCTACATATATAATGCAAAGAATTCGCCAATAGGATACCAATGCGCAATATTAAATTTGTGGATTACCCTACATTCTACGTAGACAATTATCCCGGCAATATCCGTCCCGGGTCCAAAGGTCTTTTCGCACCACCTCGTAACTAGCTCGATCATCTCAGCTCATAATATTTCAAGTTTCGTAATGACCAGGGTATTTCGTGTTTCGTTTGATCTTCCTCAGGCTGACACCGTGAATTTTGCCCACCGGGAATTTTAAGAGAAGTAGGACCCAGCAAGGTGTCTCTGAGCCGTCAGACATTCTGTAAAGGCAAGGCATGGCAAGATCTCTTACTCTAAGTATCCTTCTGGGGAAGCACCTCCACCTTACAGAAGACCGCAGCTAAATTACAATTCCGGGAGGATTGTTGTGCTCCTGTATGTAAGTAAAGATGCCAGTTATTTGAGAGGTCGTTGTGTGGGCAGCTGATGGACCAGCGGACATCGAAGCGCCACGAACAGTGTGGCCGCGGAAGGCTGGCGCCACGGTCAGTGAGACCCAGCGAAACGGCTGACCGTTGGCCGCCCGCGGGTCAGTAGGGTTCCCGAACCCGGGGATTACATAATTTCCGCCCCGGCAGGCTGAATCCGCGCAAAATCTCTGTTGTACTCGTAATAGTCGTACCGGAGAAGGAGACCGGAATGGCTCCGGCTCCTACACCAAGGGTCCTTCCGCCCGCCGTCATGCCAATAAATTGCGTAACCAGCACTGTCCATTGGCTCAGCAACTTCTCTTTTTAGAGAACCTCAATGGACTTCAGAAATGGCACCGAAAAGAAATGGTAAACGAAAAATTACAGCGGCTACCCCTTCCACAATAAATGTGGATTTTTTTAATTTGTTAGATTTTCACGCTTCTGTTTTATTAAACACTGGGCTTGATTTCTGCATTGTTAAAATCATACATATTTCAGCCACGCTTTCGTCATTTTTGTTACTGAGAATTGAAATCTACACGCCCCTACGCGTCTTCCAACAGCGATGTATATCTGTTTGCGCATCCACATGCTTTTTATGCTCTATCCAGCATATTTCATATAAAAACTAAAAGTCTAGTCGAAAATACTTGAATTCGCAAATCTTTCACTGACTAGAAGTAAATTACATCCTCCTTACAGTTTGATCTGGCAATTTTTCACTCCTTATCTTTTCATGGTTTCCAAAAGGGTCACGCAAGAGTGGGACCTCAATTGGCCATTATAACAATTACGGTATTTCGGAATTGATTATCACAATCAAATATCACATTTTGCTAGAATGACAGGTTCGATACAAGGTTTCGTCCCGTAGATACGTTAAGATTTCGTTTATCAATACATCCAATACAGACCAAGAACCTAAAGAAGATGAAAGTTTGCTCTCAAACCGTCCATTTAATTTTTCACACGATCAAATGTTGCGTACACGCTAACCTCACAAGAACTTATACTACGACTACAAACACTCGCGTAATACACAGTTTTATACGATTCCAGATAAATCATGGACCTGTGAAACTGTAATATCTCTTACACCGGTGGCCAAATGAGACGAAAGTAAGCCACCTACGATAAGAATTTTCTACCTCTTTCATTACACATTGCCTAAGCAGCACTCTGTTCTCTTCGAGCTATCGGGATTGGGGTTATATGAAGTGTGACGGCCTCCTTCCACTCAAACACTATGTATATTTCGTACCTACGGATGCCGATCTGTGCGCAGTACCAATAGATATAGCTCTAGGTGCAGTTTTTGGCCACAATTGTAACCCACTGGACTACCAGAAATTGCCATATGACATCGTGACCCTGAGATAAGATAATGTATTGTATAAAAATATGCAAAATTATATATAGAGAAATAGATTATGATATCAACAATATGTACCTATGTTTTGAAATGCCATTTAGGGAGTACTTACATTATTTTATTGCGTCTACGGATAATACGAAAGCCACTGTATTTTGCATAGGCATTATTATTTAACCATCTTTTTGGCCGCATGTTAGAGGAATGCAGAGGGGTTGATAAAAATATAGGTACTGATAAAACTAATTGTGACTGCAAGTAGACATATCGATGTCTACTTGTATTTGCTGTATAAATACATATAAATATCTTTTCTCTATCTCTCATATACAAAAATATCTTCTCATCAAATCCCTTACGAGTACATCAGTCCTTTCTGCCACGTACTTTACTCTCAACTTTTTGTAGATGATTCTAATTTTAGTAGATGTTACTTAGTAAGTGGCAAATAGAAATGATTTGCCCCGCCGTCGCTTGGGATATACATGACAGTGAAACCTAAATACGTATAGGAGTTTCAACCAATATCCGCCGTTGACAGGGTACACAACAAACTGAATATAGCCAATTATGTAGATAGGTGTGCCCATAGGTCCAACGATGCTTCGGAGAGACGCAGGGCTTATCAAAGGAAAGTACCTTCTAAACGACAACTGGAAAACTTTTGTGTTTCTGTAAATGAATTAGTCTACCAGTAGTCTACCATACTATCTACTAAAGTATTCGTTGTCTCATCAATCAATAGGATGAAGTCTTCTCAATATAAGAATCATCATTTTAACATGACGTGCAATGACGAGTTAGAACAGAAATGGTCAATACATTTCTCTGTCACTTTCACCGCGTCTGAAGTCGGGGGCGCCGACCGCAAACAGACAGATTATCAGAGTGTGTTTGTGAAGCGATGATGGTTAAATTATAATAACATGTTTAATTTAGACAGAATAAACTGTACCGCAAATAATTGACTATCAAATAACTGATAATTTAAAGTGCTGGAGATAAATTGTTGCCAAGAGATGTGCCTGTAAAGGTTTTTATTACTCGTCAGGTTGCACTTAGAGTTATTTTCTGGCTACGGTCTTCTCAAAACTAAAAGTACTTCCTCAAGTTGGACTACCTATTAGATACTGCCGTGTCCCCCTTTCGCTTGAGCCTCGCTGGCAGGATGACCCAGGAGCATGTGATGATGACTCTAAACATAATGCTCACCCTCTGACACAAAACAGACATTACATTACACTATAGACAAGACAAAATTAATAGCTACTGAGATATTTGTTAAGTTTACAATAATAAGTGAATACATTACTATGTTATATTTTGCCTAGCTAATTAATATTATCAGAGTTTTTCATTTGATGAGCACGGTGGCGCAATGGTCAGTAAAGTTAGTTAGACACCAACGCTCGTAGGTCGGTACCTGCACAGACAAACATTTGCCTGGATGTTTTCAAGAGAGGTAGGGCGCATCAAAGCAGCCCGCCTAGGGAAGTACCTTTACCTCACAGAAAACCGCAGCCAAATAACAACTCCCTGGAGAGTGGTTGTATTCCTGCATGTGAGTGAGGTCATCAGTAAGTTCCTAAAGAATTACTGTGTTAGCAACAGAGGTGGCATCGCGCGAGTGATACTTAATGTATTGCAAACGTTTATAGGCAACGGTAACCGTTTTACTTTAAGGGCGTATGATTGTATGCCTCCCGACGTTGTATAAAAAAAATAGATACTATAATATTTTCTTTATAAATGCTTGTACTGTTCTGTTTGACGGTCATTCAATGACAACATAATATGACCAACTTTATATTATGCCTATGCAAGTGGCGAGTGCCGAAGTAGCGTGACTGGTTAACTGGACTTGTGTTGACCTCGCCGGACCTCAAAACGTTAAAAGCATATTGAGGTTCGTCACGAATTAAGCCGCCTGGCCATCGCGTGCCCCTGATTCAACAAGAACTGTCATCCTTACTTCAGTTTGGAAACCATTAAATTGAAAGTTCGTTGCCTACTTTCGTTGTTATACTAATGACTTCAAAACGATTTGCTATAATTGTGAGTAAAGCAAATTATACAAAAAGGAATTTTGTTAATAACTTTAAGGTTACACTTGTAATTAGTTAATTAAATTTGAAGACAGGGTTTCTTAAATTTATGGCTTTTTAGAATATAGAGGATGGGTTACAGTCTTTTTATATTCACAAGTTAATGACTGCGACAATGTACTTACATGCCATTTTGATACCAAATAAGTATACGGACTATCCGATGTATGCTTACAATTCAAGAACTACCTAGCTCGCGCGTTACCGCTCCCGCTGCTATAACGGCTACTTCTCGGAAGCTTACTCATATAAATTAATATATTAAATTTAATAATGCTGCTAGATTGTCAGTGTATAGATAATTACTATAGCCCATGTAGTTTTAAAATTCATACCTAACGAGGCTATAAGATAGTTATAAGAAAAGAAAAACTATGAAGGAAAACGAGACAGTCGTGCATAGAAGCAATATCATCAATAATCATCATTCAGACCGTGTATTCTAATGGTGTAGGACAACCTACACAACTTTCGCGCGCTATAACGAATTTAAGGCGCTAAAGAAATTTAATCGACTACGTATATGATATACGTAGCCGATTAAATTTTGTTTTACCTATGCTTTACTATAAAACTTGATCGACTGTCTGACGATCTGTAAGGTTATTGGTACAGGTCCGACTTCACGCATTTTAGATGTATGTAAATTTAATTAAATCTTGAATATTAATCATTGTAATTTAGGAAATTGAACGTAATTATGACACACCTTTTTTCATAAGTCATAATTTTTCTTTTACTTTAATATTATCCAATTTAAAAAAAAATATTTTTCATCTTCTTTTTGGGCAATATAACCAGATATGTTTTTAACCAACTTGTTATACGTATGTCTTTGTGTATGTATTACAGGATATTTTCAACAGCTATGAACAGATTTTGAAAATTACTTATTAGGTATGTACGAGGAAGTATTTTATTTGGCAGCAGACCGACGCGAACGCTAATAACGCTGTATTATCTTGATTTTGGGGTGAAAGTGCAACTCGGCGACATCTTTGGGAATCAATCGTTCCTAGGCTACAGTAACAATTTCACATTACGCGTGTTGTATTCTTATATATCACCCATCGTTGTACAAAAAAAATGCTTCGAAGCACATCCATCAAAATCTCGAAGTCGAAGAAAATAAGGATATTACAATACTTCGGGCACTCGCTGCACTCGATCAAAGTGATACATTGCAAACAACCCGTATCACAATCTCTACGTCAAGGGGAATACCGACGACGGCGGTGCGTCACAATCACGCCCATTCATATGTCAGTGTTAGATAGATAAATGTACCAGTACCGTGGAACTAAGCAGACGCATAATGCGCTGATTTCCGTTCGCTACAAACGAAGACTTAAGCACGGCGAAAGTCAACAACACGTCATCGCAGTTTCATTATTACACAACAACCGGACCACAAAACCGTGTCAATATGTCTGTTACTTAGAAGTATGATTTTTATCAACAAAATATGTTTCGCATGTATACGTAAAAATCAAAATAATAGAACATTGAGTTTTTACTAAATATTTAAGTACATATCGGACACCACCTTTTTTCATGAAACATATTATATTTTCAGTCATAATTCTATACGAATACATATATAAATAAATTCAATATGAATCTTTATTTAAGCACTCGGAAAATTTGCTTAAATTTATATTTTTCGCTCGCTTTAGTGCTGTTCAATAGCAAATATTTAATTACTTCAGCAAATTCCCATTATATTATAATTGAACTGAAATATTAAGATAATGTATCGTGTAAAATTTCACATTGATCAATATTGACATTGTTCCAACAAAGGTAAAATCGGTGTACAGACATAATGACCCTCGTCATTGTACTCGGTATTTATGTTAGCGGGTTGACGTCTCATTGTGTGGCGAGTTTGCAATACACGGGATTTCCAGTGGCATTCGACAAATTGGCTCGAATCTCTCCGGACCAGCCGGATGTTATGATGCCCGCTGTGGACTGTGTGAATTGAACGTTATAAATGTATATGAATAATTATTGTGCTGAATTGTCACAGTACACAGTTATAACTAGATATTTTTTATACTACAAGAAAACTATCACTAACATTTATAATGATGAAACATAGCGTTCGTGATTTCATTCGTTGGAACGGAATGCGAGCTTGAAGGTAAAATTCGTCAGAGCATTGCTACTGTCAATGTAGGTTTTGAAGAAATGTAACTCGCGTGACTTTATTTGTCAATAGATTCAGGCGTTGTTTTGCGAAAGTCAAATTTACATGCAATTTGATGTAACCTTTGGTGGCGGAAGCACACAAAGCAGGTTAGATCAAATTGCTAGTTTATTTGTCTTTATCGTTTACAAATTGCTAACCGAATCTTCATTGGCGTGGCGTTATATCTTTATTTTTTATGCAAAATATTGCGCCGCTATCCGAAATATACCCGAACTAAAATTTCGAGACATAATCTCACAGTGACCTATGTAACATGGCATCAAAGTATCAACACCCGTTCAGTAGTTTTAAACTAGCAACCAATCTAATTACCTACCTGGCTGAATTTTAAACAATATTTTTTGACGTCTGTATGGACATTAGAATTCAGCTATGTATGTATGTATTTATATTTTCACGCCCGGTCCCTGGCGGGGTAGGCAGAGAGGACCAAGGGCCATGAGACGCGCTTACACACACTTCACCCGCTCTCTAATATTGATATCTCTCTTCATGCACGCCCACCGGTTCCTAGGGCTCCTGACATCACCTTCTGATAAAACACGACCAATTTGTCATAGTAGGTAAGTCTTGGTCTTGCTAGGCTCCTACAACCTTTCCTTTCGCATTATATATCTGTTATCTGTCAGCTATGTATGATAATTTAAAACAAAATGTATAAAATCAGCACGGCTACAATTATACTAATATATGCATAAGTTTATAATTTTGCGCTTGAAATTAAGATAGACATAGATAGGGATAAATATATAAAAGTAAATGGTATAACATAGAGACGTGAAGGACAGTGAATAGAACTAAAAAATAAACCCGGCCATGTGAGTTCGACGTAGGTACCCTACATCGGACCCACATGGCCGGGTTTATGCTTGCAATATTTAAGACTACATATTTTTGCACATATTTTAGTAAAAAATAAACTACTAAAAAATTATTTAATTGATTTTTTAACAAATATTCGGGTTTTGATCGACATTCTGCACAGTACCTATATCCAAATTTCAGGACTTTAAATTTGTTACATACCTATTAACAGATGGACGACCTAACAGCATTATAGTAGTGTTACGTTTGCAATTTAGAAAAGGAACTGGAAAACTTATCTTCTTCTTAGTCTTACACTCTATAGAGGCTAGTCGTGGTTATCGTTTATCTCTCGTCCACGGCTGATGCTCTGGCAATGTTCCTCCATTTAAACTCTCGATTGGGGGCGATTGTGAACGGATACTGACAAGGAACCTGCTCTACCTGGGGTATCGGAGTTGGCGATAGACAATGCGATTCACATAGTTAGGACCAGCTTTTACGTAGTACAAGAATAACCTAAGGAAGGGTACCGTTCACGTAACTCTATGGTTATATTACGACTTATATAAGAATTTAAATTTTAAATTCTTATAAAGTCGTAATATAACATAGGCAATCGCCTACATAGATAATGCTGCCTCTTAGGTGGTCTTTGTAGTAGTTTTTAAGAGAGGCAGGGCGCATCAAAGCAACCCGTCTGAGGAAGTACCTCCACCTCACAGAAAACCGCAACCAAATAACAGCTCGTTAGAAAGTTGTTGTGTTCCTGCGTGTGAGTGAGGTCACCAGTAAGCTCCTAAGTGCTGTGTTAGCAGCAGAGATGGCATCGCGCGAGTAACACTTAATGTTCAATTACAAGCATTCATAGGCTACAGTAACCGCTTTACATCAGGTGGGTCATAAATTTGTATACCTCCCGACGTTGTATAAAAAAATAATTTTAGTCACACCTTTACCAATCCAGGTGTACTGCAAGATCTTTCCTACCAAATTAACTTCCTGTAGACAATTTTCTAGAGCAATGACACAAATGCTGTGCACGATTGTTATTACTCAAAGTTTTACCATCTTTCAATCAAACATCACACAAACAACAATTAAATATCACTCATGATGAAATACAAAACTTAAATTTAGAAAATAATGACCTCAAACAGATAATTAGCGATAAGGACCACACCATTAGTATTTTAAAAAAAATTAGCACAGAGAACGCTTGCTTTACACCAAATAAAGCTAAATGTACGCCTCTAAAAAAAAGTATTACAAATATAAATAGAAGAGTCAGAACTTCCCCTCTACAGATTCCCTTGTCTATTAATCGTAGTAACCACTGTGATAACTCAGAACAGATGACATGCACACCGAATGAACCTATTTTAAAGCACGACACATACGGTCTGCCAACCACTGAGTTCGGATCAGCTTCAACACAATATAATATTGCTCATAGTAGTAATCAAACCAAGCCAAGACTGATAATATTAGGGGATCAGCAAGTACGTGGCTTGTCAATCAACTTAACGAAATCACGGAGGAATAAGTGGAATGATATATACGATGTTACAGCTATCATCAAGCCTTTCGCAACTACCTCCCAAGTATTTAATAACTGTGACAGTTTGTTTAAATCACTAAATGAAAATGACATTTTTATATTAAGTATTGGAGCTAACGATTTAAATCCGTATATAGTGTATAAGGAGTTATGTAATGTGTTAGAAAAATTAAAAAATAATACTGTTTTTGTACTAGGCATTAAAACTAACCCACATTTAAATTATAATCTGTTAAATCAGAACATAAACTCTCTGATTAAATGTTATGACAACTGTAAATATATTGAGATGCCTGCAATTTTGAATGTAAATACTCGTAATAGTTATAGTTACTCACCCCAGCACATGCGAATACTTTCCAACAAACTAAATATTGAAATTGATTATGTAATGTATGAAAAGTGTATACTTAAAAATTTTCAACAAATGAGACAATATTGTAAAGAAAACATTAAAAGTACAGATGACACTAGCTGCGTAACAAATGAAAATGACAAAAAAAACTATAGTAAGGGAACAATTCCATATTATTTTGTAAAACTTGATAAAAAATCAGTACCCAAATTACGAGTACATATATCTGACAGTGAAAATATGCTTTTTCGACATTAAGGCAACAAAAAAAATTACATTGCTGCATCAGAATATTGCTGGTGTACTAAATAAACAAGATATTTTAAAAATAGCACTGGATGACTTAACTACGAGTAATAGCACAGATGGCATTGATATACTTTGTCTTACTGAAACATTTATAAAAAAATACACAGAATCTAACCTCACATTGCACAATTATCGTCTTGCAGCGCATTATTCTAGGCCAAAAGAGCGTCGCGGAGGCGTATGCATATTGTTAAAAAAAGACATCGAATATTTAGATATATCAAGTTCATTTCAATCTTTAATTTATAATTTTGAATGCTGTGCAATAGAAATTAGAAAATATAAGTTAATAATTGTGTGTATATATAGAACTCCTAATTCAAATGCTGATATAATCCTTGAACAAATGGAATTATTGTTATGCCAGCTTGCAAAAAAGAAAGATAAAAATATCGTACTATGTGGAGACTGGAATATTGACTGGCTAAAAGACAATAAACACTCCAAAGCACTCAAATCAATACTAAGTAACTATAATCTCTCTAACCACATTAAAAGACCGACGCGGAAAATGTCATGTATCGATTTAATCGCAAGTAACATATCTAATATTAAATCTGATATACACTACTTAGCGCTATCCGATCATGAAACAGCCCAAACAATTTCTTTTTCAGTCGAAATAAATGAGAAAGCTAATAAAACTCATTCGGAATGGTTCGAAGAGAGAAGAGATATGTCAGAAGATAATGTGCGTAAGTTTTGTAATTGTATTGCGGCGTTGTCGTTTCAAGAGGTATTAGCTGAAAACGATGTTGATAAAGCCTTTAACTATCTTCATGACACATTAATACTGTTCTATAATTTATGTTTCCCTATAGTTAAAGTTAAAATGAATAATAAGCCAATTAAAAATAAATGGATAACCAAAGGTATAAAAAAAAGTTGTGTTATGAAAAGAACCTTATACTTAAAATATCGTTTACTTTCGGGTGACAAGCTTAATACAAAAAATAGATATAATACATACTCTAAGGTATTAAAAAAATGTATATATGAGGCACAACGATTAAATCACATGAAACATATACAAAATTCACAAAATAAAAGCAAAGCAGCTTGGGATATAATAAAAAAAACGAAATGTAGCCACTCAACCAATAATATTAAGAAAATAAAAAAAGAAAATTATTTATTCGGTGACATAAATAGTTACAGATTGAAAAAAGAAGGAAACAGACTAGGTCTTAACACTATGACACCGAATTGGCATCCACTCAGCATATGTCGCCACGTCCTCGTGAGACGGTACGACGCTGGTCTTCCGTAGATACCTGATGGGAATAAGGACACTACCGCTCATCACGGTGCACACTCCTGTACAACATGACTCAATGTGAAATACAGTTAGGAAGTACAATAGGGCATAGACTAATTTAACATACCACTTACTTATGTACTAATGTTAAAATTCATATACATACAAACACATAAATATACATACATACACACACTGACACATTCATAGATACATATACACACACTCACAATTCGAATGATAAATAATTTCTTACACATACAATGCATTGATTATATGGCGATGATACATGCAATGCACAACAGTACACCGGATATCGTAGATGACAATGCAATAATCAAATATGTTTCTGCAAATTTAGGAGATGTAGTTTATAATTATATCGAAAAGTTGCAATATTACGGCAATATCGTATGGGTGGTGGTATATTGTTCCAGCATTTTGTTGCACAGTAACGAAAACTGCCACGAAACAATGCAGTTTTATGCGAAGGCCAGGTCAGACGAGCAGCAGATCGTACATGACGATTTGAAAACAAAAGTTTGTTATATAGATATGATGGTGATTGTGTTTGAACAATAGTAAACAATAAACACCCATAGTGATACAAACGTCTCGTTGTCATATTCATCAGATTTCCATGATTAAGAAAAGGGGTAACATGGCCTCTGTGAGGTATGCAGAAACAGAAACGAGCACAGGCATTTTGAACTCGTTGTATTAGTTTCTTTGAATAACCAAAAAGACATTCACCAAAAACAGTTTCAGCATAGTTTAGTTTAGAAAGTATTAGAGATTCACATAGTTTAATCCTCACATCGACATCCACGTAGTCACGAACGTTATACAATACCTTGAGCCTGTAGAAACAGCCTTTAACAACCTCAAGAACATGATTATGGAATCTCAGGCTACCATCCATGAGGACTCCCAAATTTCTAGCTTCTGATACCCGTTCAATAACTGTCATACCAATTTTAACCTGGGGGTTACAAGAGCAAATTCTCTGGACCTGAGCTGTTGAACCTAACACAATAAATTTGGACTTAAGCGGATTTAAAACTAAGCAATTTTTATTTGCCCACTCATCGATACGTTTCAGGTCTTCATTTATCCTGCAAACGGCCGCAGTCGTTTCTTCAGGTCTAAAAGGTAAATAGATTTGCAAATCGTCTGCATACACATGATAATGACAATTGCGGATCTGATTAGTTAAATCTGCGCTGTACAAGATAAACAGGATCGGACCCAATATGGATCCCTGCGGCACGCCTGTCACCACCTCAGCAGATGCCGAATATGAGCTTTCACCAGATTCACTACGGACTTCAACCCGTTGCGAACGACCAGAAAAGTAACTGGAGAACCATTTCAGTGCCCCACCGTCAAACCCATAATAGGATAACTTGGCTAGAAGAAGATTATGGTTCAGTGTATCGAACGCACGGGAAAAATCAAGGAGAGTAAGTATAGATCCCTCGCCAGAGTCAGCCCCAGATAGAATATCATCAACTACATCCAGCAATGCTGCAGTAGTACTGCGACCGGCGCGAAAACCAGACTGTCTTTGATCCAAAATATAATTAGTATTTAAGAATGCAGTAAGTTGTTGGCATACCACTTTTTCTATAATTTTTGACAAGAAAGGAAGAATACTAATAGGTCTGAGGTCTTTAAGATCAATAGGATTATTAGTTTTGGGAGAAGGTTTAACAAGTGCTTCCTTCCATATGTCTGGGAAGACGCCACTCAAAATAGATCCATTAACAATTGCAGTAATGACTTTGAGAGTACGAGGGAGGGTGAGCAGGATCATATCACGTGTGATTCCGTCCATACCTTCAGCATTAGAAGAAATACTCATGATAGTTTTCAGAATGGTATTTTCTTCAACCGTTTTAAGGTTAAAAGTCGCAGCACTGAACCTATGATTTTCATAATATGCAAGTTCCGAGATAGGAACATTTTTATTCCCAGGAACATTAAGAAAATGATTATTATTACTTCAATAAATTACGATAATAAAGTATATTCTGAACCTGAGGAGATTTGTGAACTATTTAATGAGCATTTTTTGAATTCAGATCAAAATCACATAACGAAAACGACGAACTCTCGTTGCCCTGCTAACACCAATTACAACAATAAAAGCATATATTTAACACCAGTAAATCCTTATGATGTTTATAGAGTAATCCTTAGGCTTAAAAATACAAATTCAACAGGGTATGACGATATTAATGTAAAAATATTAAAACGATGCGCTAAACAGCTGAGTGTCCCGTTGGCACATATTATCAATTTAACATTTACAGTAGGCAAATATCCTTCCAGGTTGAAATATATAATAGTTAAGCCTTTGTTTAAAAAAGGAGACAGAAAGTCTGTAAATAATTACAGACCAATCTCATTGACCCCAGTATTATCAAAAATAATTGAACGAATAATGTATGATAAAACTTACGCATTTCTATCAACTTTCAATATTTTTAAGGAAGAACAATTTGGCTTTAGAAAAAATATGTCCACAATCTTAGCATGTTTCGAACTGATTAAGACTGTAACAAAAAAATTGGATGACAAAGTGCCCATAGCTGCTATATTCCTTGATATGTCAAAAGCTTTTGACTTTGTATCTCATGATATTCTATTAAATAAATTATGGCGTTATGGAATTCGCGGAACAGCACACTCGTGGTTCGAAAGCTACTTGAGCAATCGACAACAATGTGTCGAAATTACAAGGTTGATAGGACGATATAAAAAAGTGTTTAGATCAAAATATTGTCACAATATTTTTGGGGTACCTCAAGGCAGTATTTTAGGACCGTTGCTATTTTTAATATATATAAATGATTTACCTGAGGCTATAACTAATAAATGTATATTATTTGCCGATGACACTACAATTCTAATTGATAAAAAAGATAATATGGATTATAAAGCGGATATTGAAACTACTTTGTGCAATACAATAAATTGGGTAAAGCAAAACAATTTAAATATAAATATGACTAAAACAAAACTAATTAACTTTAAAACTAATAATAATGCTAATAATATTCCTATCAATATTACATACAATAACACAAGTATTGACGAAATAGAATCTACTACGTTTCTTGGCATAACAGTTGATAACCTATGCAATTGGAAAGGTCATATAAAATTACTTTGCCGCAAACTGGATAGATTTGTTTACGTGCTGGGAAGAGTTAGGTGTCTGGCATCAATTAAAATTGCTATAATGGCTTACCATGGATATGTGTCATCGTTGCTTAGATATGGGGTTATTTTATGGGGTAACTCCGTCGAGGTGTCAAAAATATTTATTTGTCAAAAAAAGTGTATTCGTGCCATATATAATGTAGATCCAATGAACAGTTGTAAGCCTTTGTTCATAAAATCGAATATTTTACCTCTTTCGTGTCTTTATATCTATGAAATGTGTATTTTTGTTCAAAAATATCAATATTTGTTCATTAGACATGGTGATTGTATATCTTCCAGAAGTAGACATAAGGATAAATTACTTGTACCTAAGCAGAGGCTTGCATTATATTCTACCAATGTACATTGCATGGCTATCAAAATTTTTAACCATTTACCGGACAATTTCAAAAGCTTGAGAACTACGTTATTTAAAAAAAAATTACATAAATGGCTTCTAAATAAATGTTATTATACTGTGAGTGAATATCTGAATGAGAAATTTATCAATGATTAATTAATTACACTACCTTAATTTTAGAATCATGTAACTATTTAAATTGATTACTAAAACATTTGCACGCCCTCACGAGGGTAGAATAAGTTGGATTTGTAATTTTGTAACGTCTTTTGTACCTTATTTTTGCAAATAAATTATCTTATCTTATCTTATCTTATCTTAACAAATAAATTAAAAATTAGGGTATTAGAAGTGACTCTTCTCCAGACACTGGAGCCGTATCGATTTTTCTTCCACACGCTCCTATAAAGGAGAAATACGTAATACAAATTTACCAGTATGTGATAAGTATTGTAGTGTTATATTATCTTTGACGATAAGTAATGACTTCGCTCCAACATGATTGTCTGATCTGTCCTGAATTCCACGCGTCATTTTCAATACCTCCGTACTGCATTATGTACATATATCGCTTTGATTAATAGATGATCTAATAGCCTGTTGTAATCTATCTAGGCTAGTATTGTTGTCCCTGCACACAAAATATTGTCCACAAAAAATATTTACTTATAGCTAATCTCTTTCAACGACATAACTAGCACAATGCAAAAGAGGTTGAGGTTATGTTGCTTTAGAAAATATTTTTATTTTATTTCTTTATAATACTAAGGTGGTAAATAAGCATACAGCCTGCCTGATGGTGAACAGTCACCGTAGCCTATTGACATTTGCAACATAATCAGCGTGTCACTCATGCGTTGCCGACCCTAAATGATTTCGGATTGAAACTATATTCGTATAACCTAGCGACCAGCTTCGGATTATGTTGTGGTAATATAGAAATGGCCTTTCTGGAAGGCTAGAATTCAAAAAGAATTCTCTCCTGTTTGAGAAATTCAATAAATCCTTGAAAAATTCAATAAATGCTAAAAAATGCAATAAATGCTTAAAAATCAATAAATGCTTGAAAAATTATATCGAAATCTATTGCAGACTTTTATATTGCTACAAACCCACAGCAAATTTCTATCATTGTATCTCCTGTGCATCTAGGTTTATCAGTGGCAACCACCAAAGATAACAGCGAATGCCGAGTTATTTGAAGCTCCAGGGTAGAACTGGAACAGGGGTAAAAATAGACGATATGGCATTCCTAGTGTCCGTTGATTGCCAGGGGTTGCACATCATACAGAATTATATATATTTCAACGAAAATTGATACCGATTACTTTAAGTGTGGAACACGAGCAATACTTAGTGTTATAACCGATTACGAGAAATCTCAACGGCACCCTTACGTTTGGGAGTAGTATTCGTATCACTCTATTCAAGTCTATTTAAAAACACGGGTTAATCAAGGTCAACCACATTCATGAAGGTAATAACTTAGAACCGATGAAACCCATATTATATAGTAATTCAATTCAGCGCTAGGGATTGGCGGGCAAAGTAGAACGCGCATCGGTTATTGGTTAGTTCGCGGGTTAACATTGCGGCACTTGTCAGTTTATTGGTTAAAATATACACCCATTAGTCAGTAGGCTCGAATCGCTAAGATATTTACGCACTAAATCATAACGTTTTTATGAGCGAGGGGTGCAGTTTGTGGCCCCGTCCTAACTATTTATTGCTTCTTTTCTATCTCGAGCTCCTCGTATTTTGGAGGCACGTTAATCCGCCGGTTTTCGTTGTTTTCGATAGATGATAGTTGAACGTAAATTACGGAAAAATATAAACCATTACTTCAACTGACAGCTGTCTGGAACGCGTTCCTCTACGGCAGCTGTTGGCATGTATTGAACATAACTATTTAATAATATGTATACAATGCTATATATGTTCCTTGAATCTCAAGGTGACAGGCGGTTAATTCCATTTGTTAGGAGAACCGAGGCCACACATATTTTGAAGAAAACTAATGCTGAGGTTGAACTTATGTAAATGTGACCTCTATTTCATTCCTAGTAAAGCACACATTGTACAAAAGTGCGCGACGTTTGCATAAGACCCTCACACTCATTTCACGTTACCAGAATACCAATTTACTTAAAGATACTATAATGTACACATTTTTACGTAAATTTGTTTAAATAACTTCAACTTCATACTCTACGTTCTGTACACGTTACAATAGTATGGAGTTTTTAATCCGTCTTTCCCTTTGCTTAATTTATAAATTGCCTAAAATCACTTCTCTAAATTGGTCACTAGAGCTGAGACTATAAATGAATAAATAGAAATCATGTAGGTACTGCAGACTGGTGGCATCCAATATTACATCTATATACGCTATTAATAAAAACATGTAACTTGTCGGTAGATGTAATAATTGAATAACCAATGTAAGACAGAAGTCGCCTTAGTCTTCCTGCGACCACGGACTTTGCAAAGCATTCGAAACGTCAGGTTCCACAAAATAAATAAAACACGCGATACTTCCGTTAAAAATTAATTAATTCAATGTGTTATACATTGAATTAAACAATTTTTAACGGAAGTTTAACGGATCGCGAAACCCTAAGACAATACTATGTAATATTTATTTACATGTGGGGGTAATGTATAAATAACGATTCGATTCTAAATTTCTTTAAATTATCCTCGACTGCTATAGGAAATATTTATTTAGGGTTCCTATGTAAAACATAAAAAGTTGGACTCCATGCATTTTTTTATGCAACGTCGGGAGGCATACAAGTATAAGGCCCACCTGATGTATATCGGTTACCGTAGCCTATAAACGCTTGTAATATATTAAGTATCATTCGCGCGATGCCATCTCTGCTGCTAACAAAACAACTCCTAAGGAGCTTACTGGTGACCTCACTCACACGCAGGAATACAACAACCTTGAGTTGAGTTGTTATTTGACCGCGGTTTTCTGTGAGGTGGAGGTACTTCCCCAGACGGATTGCTTTGACGCGCCCTTCCTCTATTAATTTTATATAGCTTAAAAGCTATGACACAGACATAGTGTAGTATGTGTCGGTAAGCAGCCGTTCTCGGAATTTACACGATGCCCTGATCCCAAAATATCTTCTTTTCGAATATCCGCAATTGGTGAGTTTTCACTCTTATTACAGAAGACCTGCAATAAACTCTATATTGAAGAACGCTCATCCGTCAGTGTGAAGGTGGTATTAAATTGTGACACATAAAGCTGTGTCAATGGTTTTTCCGATGCAGCAATTGCAAATGCCGGTACTGTGGTAGTGTAATTTGCGGTTGAAGGCTTTCTTGCTCTTCTTCCTCACAACTATGGTGAAGTGAAGGCCTCGCTGTCACATTGCTTAACGTCCTGTTATGATAACATAGCCTTGGGAGCAAGCGCATATCGGGATCAATCGATGTAGTAACGCATCCTTAATGCGGCGATCAAATGTACCTTGTATTTGTATAAAAAATATTTATATTGTATTTGCCTAAAACCAACTTCCATGAAGTCACTTCGCTAAATATGCATGCCAATAGCTGCATTGAAAATAACGTGACGATGAGTTCAAAGTACAGAAAAAACTTAATTAAGTATGTTCTGTGTTATAATGGCTTGGAAAGGAGTTGACGAGGAGGTATAGGTGTTTTATGTACTTTATCAATAAATTTGCTTCAATCTATATTTATGTATGTATAATTAAATTAATGACATATTCCCTACAAAAACCTATTATAATATCTCTTTTAATATACCTCATCTATACGACAGATGAGTTTATGAGAACGATCGAGATGAGTCGAATGAAAACGCATACTGTAAAAACATCGCAAGTAAGTATATGCAATTAAAAGTTACTTAAAGGCGATACGAGTGTTCCATAATTAGGATTAAATGTATAATTGTCACACTGGTTGGCTCTGACCAGCTAATTTTAGGACAGGTCTTGATATTTGCTTCTTAGATTCATTGAAATGTGCTTTTCTCAAGTACACGTTTTCAGTCTATTTCGTTAGCTTGATACTATTTCCATGGTATCTACATACGACAACAAACATAAGTTGTCACTCATATTTCAAAACAAAGAGTTTTAATCCAAGAAATCACTCTAATCAAGCAATAATGTCATCTCCCTCTTACTGCACATGAATGACCTATTCCTATTATTTCTCTCGCTGGTACTACAAGTATATCTGTGCTCTACTTTTCAATTCTATTTTCATATGCCAGATGGTGCTTACCGTCAGGCAGGCTGTTTTTGGCAATTAGCACAGCCTATCAGCAAATGCGACACTAGAAGCATTGCCTACTCGTGCTTTTGCGGTTATCGTATTCTTCACGTCCTTTTATAAGAATCCCCATGCTGTAGGCTCCAGAAAAATCTCGACGAAGAATTCAATAATTATAGCCCCTACTTATTCTCATAAAAAAAAATCTCTCAAATCTCATACGCGGCAATGTGAATGTGTGAAGAAAAATAGGCATTGACAGGGAATTCATTTTCACTAATTCACATGCGATCGCGATGCGCGGTAGGAGGAAGGCATCATATCGAATAATTCCTATGAATAAAATCCGTGGACCTTTGTCTGTTCTACCGATTATACAAATGATAGAACAAAGAGAGGCAAAGTCACTCCTTAGATACTCAACACCTATATACGGTTGGGATTGTCACCAATTCTCACAGCTCGTCTCTAAACGAAATCATAATGTACAAAGTGATCCAAAAACAACTATAGTAGGTACCTGATGTCGTATGACTTGAGACTTGTATAGAATAAATCTTGCACCAGCTGGAAGTTTGATTTTAAAAATGTGTAATTTGCGTTGCAGTGTTGCATACAGACCTCGAACCAGTTAATATATCTTCTCCACTTTAAAACGATATATCCAAATTAAACGTTAAAAATGCACGCAGTTTTTGTATTTACGTATTGTGCTAATGTAGCACAGACTTTCTAGACTATAGTCTTGTGCAAACAATACGTCACCATGTATTTCACACCAAAGAGAGCTTAGTAAAATTTCACCATTGTTTAATAAAGTTTTATCCTTTCTTTACTTTATTTAAACCTTTAACTATTAATCTTATGCAATACTGCAATTCATGTTAAAATATATATTGTAATTTTCAAATTACGAATTGAAAAGTACATAATTAAATAACATTCATTCATTATCAAGATTCCCAATGGTTTAAATCTAGCTATCTGCTAGGCTGTTTATCTTGTATCTCGATCGTTGTCTGCAGATAATAAGATCTACGAATGCGGGATCGCACATGGGTGACCTAGTGGTGAACTGTCTGCTGTATGCAGACATTGGTGTGATATTAGCAGGAACACCACCTGAACAGCAAACACTGGTCGTAATACTGACAGACGATTGTAAGGAGGAAGACTTACTATTGAATGCGAAGAAGACAAAGACAAAAATGATATTTGAAAGAAAAGAAACCATTGGGAACAAACTAAGAAAAGACACCGACGCGATATGCATACTAGGTTGTTCACCGTAGAAGACCCGCAACGGTCCGTGCCCGCCGGTGCGAAAGATTGTCTATGAAACGAAGGGCGCCGCCAACATTTGCCGTCACTTTGTCCTACAAACCAATAAATCAATTGGCATCGTATGAAGGCCCCGCTCGCTCACCAAAACGTAGTGATTTAGCACCTAAATATCTCAGATTCGAGCCTGACCAATGGGAGAATATTCTATCCAATAAGCCAACAACTGACGCAATGTCGATTAGTGACTTAACCAATAAGAGCTGCGCGTTCTACTTTACCCTCGACCCGTAGCAGTGAGTGTTTATATTACGCAAAATCGTGTCATTTGATCTCCATAGGTTATTTCCCGCATGCTTCGATCCTTCGAGATTAATTTAAAGATTGAGTGAGGAATTGGGAGTCGCCTAGATGATTTGCCTGTGACATAGAGTAAGCAGAAAAAGAGTGACACTGATAATCCTCTGTTGGCTGGATCATTTTATGATCTGTGGCGGATCAGAACCTCGACCACATTTAATACTTCTATAGACTGGCACTATTTGAGAGATGTTCTGGAGCTAACTGAAGGAAATACATAGGCGTGAATGTATGATTATGTGTTAACAACAATGGAGATAGTTAAATACTGTTTTTGTTTGATATGGAGATAAGAGGGATTGAAGCAAGTACTTACGAATTTATGGAACGAATTCTACTTATTATACCATCATAAGGATATTCAGCCGTATGCATAAAAACGGAATGGTTATAAAAATGATCTATTTGATTCGAAATACTATATGCCTGCCACATACAGGCATTTAACTTTTCAAATAGAGTCTAGTGAATAATAGTAAACTTGTTGTGAAATCAGGTTATTAAATATCCTTGTTAATGTAATCATAATACTGAATTAAAGCGATATGGATGTTAATACGCAGGCTACAATTGCGAAAATTCGTCACAGTAAATTAGAAAGCGTGTATGATGATAGCCGATGACCGGCCGGCTGCCGGCCACCGACGAGCACTCGGCTTGTGTTAGCTTAGCCAATGCACAACAATGCCTTGTGTTGCGCATACACTACGCACCTCCCCTACATATCAGTTACATGTGAAGCAATCCGATGACATAATAGACGATCTAACTTTTTATAACAGTATTATGTATACGTAGTTTTGATAACTAAAATATTACTTTAATTCGTACAGATACGTTCAAAGATGTTTATTGTATGAGCTGATGTGATGACACATTTTTTAGACTTCAGCGATTGCACTCGTCATATAAAACAAATATAAACTATACAAAATCACTAGTTTAAAATCGCATAAATTATAAAACTTTGTATATGTAAATACTATTGGGAAAAATAAAATATAAAAACTTACCACAATAGCGGCCTTGTAACGCACGACGATTCTTATAGAATATTAAAGAACCTCCAAATAATTTAGAAAAAGAATCTATAACTTCACTTCAAATGGAAATAATATTTCGGATTACAGAAAACACAAATATGTACGTGTGTTTTATGCATAAAAGATGCAGGCAAGTTGCGTCGTGCTGTGCCGAAGTACAAACACAGACTGACAGAACGTGAACCTCTCGCTATTCTCTTTTATGTCAGTATCGTAAACTGGTATGCGTTTGCGCACGATGTCAACTCAACGGGCAGCAGGTAAATTGAAAAAAAAGAATGTTTAACTTATTCACCCACACAATAAGCACCCGAATCAAAAGCGTGTTAACTGAGATTACAATCTTAAAATAATTAATAATAGAAGCGCTTACAGTTATTTATAAAGTCACATAACTGTCAGTGTGGTTTCTAATACCTAAACCAGAGATAATAATTTATGAGAAACTAATTGTGCTTCGTGATGTTATTAGGCTTAGACCAACAGCAATTAGTAACTTTATAGAATAAAGGTTACGTTGTATTCCCGTGACTCTTGCGAGTGAGTATGGTCTACCTAAGCTTCTGAGGAGTATTAGTAGCGGTCGTGACATCGTGCGAGCAATACTCCTTGTACGGTACTCACATCAAGTTGGTCGTATGCCTGTTTGTCTTCCGACATTGTATATAAATCAGTAGATAGTCAGACAGTAATTAGTAGTGGTATGTGCAGCTAAATGAACATTAAGCTTTACACTTCGATCTTTGTACAGTTCTTATGCGTACGTAATAAGAGTTACAATCGAACTTAGAGTGTTAAGCCCGAGACCTGTTCGTAGCTCTGTAAAACTACATCAAAAGTGCCATCTACAAGTCGCAATACGAATAAGCCATAGTTTAGGTACCAACAGAGATATGTCCATTTGATGAATACGTCAATCACGCTCATATATTTACCCCAGCGAAGCATTTTTACATGGAATTATTTATAACATCATTGATTTCAATGTACTAATATTACTTACTTACTCATATTTAACAATAGCTGAAAGGATTGTTTGTGTACAACTCAGGTGGAAATCAAGCAATAGTCTGTCTGAAGGTAAGCGGTTATCGTAACCTATGGACGCTTGCACCATCAGGGGTGTCACTCGCGCGTTGCCGATAGATACTATAAATATATCGTCACGGGTTTTTTTAAACTGTGCTTTTAATATAATTCAATAGATTAATGAAAAGTATTTATATTTCTATAGGTTTGCCAACGCTCGGATGCAGACCCTGATCTTGTAAGCTTGACTAAACTATGACAACTGCTTACAGATTTGACTGAGACTTTGCTTAAAAGCTATTCCAAATTATTTAAAATATTTACAAAGTTTCAAAATTATATATATATATACATTAGCAATAATATAAATAATAAGAAACAAAGTAAGAAGCCAACAAATGGCTATATGGGATCTTGTCGAATGAAGAAATAGGTAAAGATAAACGACGGGATATTGAGTACTGTATAAGAGACAACAATCAAACTATAACAACTTTCAAATAAGTAGCAAACATTTACAGCTACACCAATATGCCTTACATTATCACTATCTATTATTAACTCCCTTAATTCATCTCTACATGTTGGGTTTGAGCTATTGCAAGAAAATGTACAGCCAAGTGTGGAGATTTTTGATTTTACATATGTCCATATTTGTATCTGTAGAAAGAATGCAGGATGAAAGAATGGCAAAACAGGTATACAATGCGAAAGAAGACGTATGTAGGTGCCGAGGAAAACTAAAACTAACCAACCATGACCGGGACCTGGTGTGGAGATATATACACATATACAGCCAAGAGGGGAGATTTTTCATTTTATATATATATCCATATTTGTACATGTAGAAAGAATTCACGATGAAATAATGACAAAACAGATATACAATGCGAAAGATAAAGATAAAAAAAAACTAAAAATCATTTATTTGCCATTAGACCCTTACGGGCACTTAGACACGTCTTACATTCTTTAAATTAAATCATATTGTATCTTAATAATTTACCTGTTTTTTTTTTTATTTTTAATCTCTCTTTTTTACCAGCATTTCGGAAATGACCATTGGCAAAGAAAAAATGCCAAAAGAAACTTGCCAATATGGGTCTTTTTTTCCATCGTTAAAATATATTACAATAAATATATGTACATATAGTGAAATCAAGTGGAACAATTAAAGATATATTAATACATGTGCTGAATCATTTCCAAACATCTTTATCAGTTAGATATTCATCGATTCTATAACAACCCTTCTTGCACAGAGTATTTTTGATGTACCTTTTGAACATATTCTCAGGCAAGGACAGAACTGTTTCAGGTAATTTATTATAGAATCGAATACAATTTACAATAAAAGATCTACTAGTCTTGGGAAGTCGATGTACAGGCATACGCAATCTATTCTTACTTCTAAGATTTTCATTAAATTTAGAAAATGACTCTATATTTTTACGAGCATACATTATATTCTCATAAATATACTGAGAGGTAGCTGTGAGGATATTTATTTCTTTAAATAGTCCTCTAAGAGATTCCCTGGCGCCCATGTTATAAATAGAGCGGATGGCTCTCTTTTGTAATATAAAAACAGTTTTAATGTCAGCCGCTTTTCCCCACAACAGTGTACCATACGACATAATGCTATGAAAGTAGCTGAAACAGACTAAGCGCGCAGTAGCCACACCCGTCAATTGTCTAATTCTCCTAATCGCATATGCGGCGGAGCTGAGCTTACTGGTCAGTTTTATTATGTGGGGGCCCCACTGCAATTTGGAGTCTATTGTAATTCCAAGAAATACAGTATCATTAATAAATTCTAGTATATTATTGTTAATGAAAACTTCTGTATTGGCAGAAGGCAAATTTGGTAGACTAAATTTTATACATTTGGTTTTGGTTGAGTTTAATAAAAGATTATTACATGTGAACCAATTTAGAATGGCAGATAGAACACTATTTACATTGTCAATATTTTCGCACCGGCGAGTAACATTAAAAATTAAAGAAGTATCATCAGCAAACAGTAGTATATCCGCCATTTTCTGCACCATGTAGGGCAGATCATTCACATATACTAAAAATAAAAAAGGGCCCAATATAGAGCCCTGGGGCACCCCAATATTAACATTGCTGCCTTTAGATTTGACCCCATTTATATCAATAGCCTGTATGAAAGTAGACGTAGATATAGGTGACGAGGAAGACTAAGACTAACCTACCATGACCGAGACCTGGTGTAAAGATATACACACATATACAGCCAAGAGTGAAAATTTGTCATTTTACATTCTATTCTGTTCTGTAACTTCACGCCAAATCCCTTACGGGGTAGCCAGAGACAACCAAGCGCCACGCGACTCGATCCTTACATACCTCACTCGCTTCTTTAACATTCATTGCTCTTTTCATGCACGCTCGCCGGTTTCTAGGGCTCCTGACATCACCTTCTGATAGAACACGACCAATTTGATCATGGTAGGTAAGTCTTGGCCTTCCTCGGCTCCTACATTTTACATATAACCATATTTGTACATGTAGAAAGAATGAAGGATGAAATAATGACAAGACAGATATACAATGCGAAAGTAGACGTATGTAGGTGCCGATGAAAACTAAGACTAACCTACCATGACCGGGACCTGGTTTGAAGATATACACACATATACAGCCAAGTTTAGAGATTTTTATATTATGTATATCCATATTTGTACATGTAGAAAGAATGAAAGAATGTCGAAACAGATGTACAATGCGAAAATAGACGTATCTAGGTGTCGAGGAAGACTAAGATTAACCTACCATGACCGGGACCTGGTGTGAAGATATACATACATATACAGCCAATTTTGGATTTTTTATTTTACAGTTATCCATATTTGTACATGTAGAAAGAATGCAGGACGACAGAATGACAAAACAGATATACAATGCGAAAGTAGATGTATGTAGGCCCCGAGGAAGACTAACTACCCTACCATGACCCAGACCTGGTGTGAAAATATACATACGTACATACATATGTCCAGTGACGTGAAACAGCTAAAACTTTTTAACAGTTAAGCATTAAAACTCAAAATCGTTGGGGAATAACAATAAAAGTATTTTATTGTGTAATTGAGGCAAGAGCTTCACATTTAGCACTTATCCTTAATCATCGCGTAGATGTGGATAGATAGATAGATAGATAAATGATTTATTTTGCTTCTAAAACACACACGTACACACAATAATTTACACATAAGAGGTTACAAACAAGAATATACATACTGTGTTGAGGATGTCTTATTTAGAGTACGCGTGTGCTGCAGTAGCGCAACTGGGCTATGGATGTTTCCCAGACTAATGAAATTTAGTAAATTAATTTCATTATTCAAGTCTGGTGAAAAAAGTGAAGTAGGAAATTACCGATCCATACCTATTCTGCCAGTTTCTACTAAAATATTCGAAAGGATAATCCTTAATCAATTGCGGCTCTACTTTAAGACCAATGAATTTTTTCAGAAGGCATATTATGGTTTTACAGCAGGAAAATCAACTATACCATCGGATATTATTACTCAAGCTCTGCCACTATGGGGCTAGAATCTCAACATTTGTATTTATCTTATATAAATAACAGAATACAGACCGTAGACATAAATGGGGTCAAATCTTAAAGCAGTTATGTTAAAACAGGCGACGAGCCCCATTGTTCTATTTTGAATTCATTTTTATTTTTAGTGTATGTAAACTGTGTGCATGCATCTAGGGATGGTGCAGAAAATGGCGCATATACTTTAGTACTATTTACTGATGATACATCTTTCATTTTTAATGATGCTTGCCAGTGTGAAAATATTGACACGGTAAATAGTGTTCTATCTGCCATTTTAAACCATATAGCGTAAAAACATAAAGTCGTTTTCAAAATTCAGTGAAAATCTTAGAAGCAGAATAAAGCTGTTTTCTAAATTGTATTCGATTCTATAATAAATTGCCTGAAACAGTTTTGTTCTATCCTAACAATGTCTTCAAAAGGCACCTCAAAAACATTCCTTGTTAAAAGGCTTATTACCACGCACAGAGATCAGTAACACATACACATAGTGCGTAACTCCTTATAATTAGACAGGCCATATGCTCGTTTGCTATTTTAGTGGTATAAAAAAGAACAACAACACATCAGTTACAGTGCAAGTTAATAAGACACAGAAGGCGCAATATTGCATGCCACCTTAAAAAGATCCTTGCAATCTGTAGCAGGGGGCTACGTAAAGCAAGACTTTAAATGGTCTCAAACGAATTCCACTGACAAAAAAGCAGCTACGAGCCACGGGGATCTGACTGAATTGTGCGACCATACCATCTGGCCATACCGGTGGTGGTGGTGGTGGTGGATAGCTAACCCAAGTTATGTAAGAATATCTATTTATTGGTCATACTAATAACCACAGTATATTAATCTTTACTATTACTAACTGCAAGAAATATAGTCATCGTAGTCACCCCGTTGTGACTACTTGGATTGTCTATGAATCAGTTGGCAACCTAAACTCACGTTCAATACGTTCATTTTACGTCATAAAAAAATTGACGCAAACTCTACCCGTATGAAATGTTATCATTACGTTAAGTTTGTTAAATGCCCTCAGATTACAGCGGCAAAAACGCTCATTTCTATTTCTACACAATAACTGTGAATGTTATATTAACATTGCAACACCACATTGCATTGAACCCTTAGTACTAGTACACGTTTCAATATATATGAATAAAATAAACTTCTTATGAACAATATGGTACCTAATTTTCGAATTATAAAAACAAGCCCGCCAAGATAAAGTCGGGATCAAGAAATTGCCTAAAAACATATCATTCTTTTCTGAAGCTCTAAAAAAATAACTTTGGCAGCTATATTTTACTTGTATATTATGGAAATCCTACTATTATTATTTTTCAGATTTCTGGACTACTCGTCATGCTGAAAAGTTTTTCACGTTCTGTAGTATGTACAACTCAAAAACTATCAAGATTCATTAAGTTCTTTTTCATGTTTTTATTTAAATTCTCAAATTCAGATCTAAACCGATATTTACACATTAACTAAAAACTTATTCTATTCTATTTATACTCATTTCACTGCTGTAATACGAGTCTTCGCTCGAGGGGGTTTCCACAGTAATAGTTGTTTGACTGTTTTCAAGAAAGTGTAGTAGGTAAGTCCTATTTTTAAAAACATCGATATGTTTGCTTCGAAATTAATGATGAAAAATGAAACTGTCTTTATGTAGGTACTTTGCTCGTTTTAAGGTTAAGTACTTACCGTTTCACGTTCACTACCATAGAAAAATATTAAAGAAGAGACTGAAGTATGTAAGGACCGCATGATGTAGCGCTCGTTTCTCCTACCTACCTTATTATAGTACTTGGCGTAAAGATATATGTCCTCCTCATACCATAAGTGGGTTTATAATAAGATGTGGATTCTCCTCTATTTATTTCTACGCTAGTGATTTCCAAATTTATACGTCTGCCTCTCTTCAAGACTACAAATGCTATAATTAATAGCATTTGTAGTCTTGCCAGAAGCAGAAAAATTCAGCCTAAAAATGAAGGCGGCAAAGTCTCAATGTATCGTAATAAGAATTCTGACTTCATTTCCAGGTTCCAATCAGGAAGCTATCCAAATGTTGTTTACAACAGCATAATAATTCCGTATTACTCTACTATGAAAAACCTGAAAATTGTTAAGTACACTATCTTGGGGGCCCCAAATGTATAATAATAATAAATATGTCATAAGCCGCAAATTGTTCACTTCTCTTCACTCTCTGAAGTGCCTTAAAATGATCATCATATGGAGATCAAAGGGATGCTGGCTCGTCTCTTCTCTTCCCACTCCTTGATTAGTCCGATGTACGTTTCTGGATTCTTCATTTTAATGATGAAATTGGACAGGTATCAAAATATCAAGCAATATCTGATTTGTATTTCAATAGAGAAGATGGTTGGCAAGTACCACCTGCTTGGGATCCAGTCCTAAAAATAATCTAGTCACAAACCCAGAGATCTGCTAAAAAACGTTCGGACACTATGAGCGATTTTTGTGTGAATCGGAACATATATAATTAATCCATCCATGTCGGTAGATGTAATAATTGAATAACTAATGTAAGACAAATATGACCTTAGTCTTCCTGCGACCACGGACGCTGCAAAGCGTTCGAAACGTCAGGTTCAACAAAATAAATAAAACACGCGATACTTCCGTTAAAAAAGGTTTAATTCAATGTGTAACAATCGCGAAACCAAGACAATACTATTTACATGTATATTTGTGTCCGTATATTTCTGTGTATATATGCATATATAATGTAACTAGTCTGGCCATAAATACTGTTACATAGAAACTATTCTTTTTTCTTTGGAACTATTTTTAATTTGGAACGCGATTATTATGTTAAAAACTTCTTTCGATTTTCCGTCGTTTTACATTTTTTTTGTGTTTATTATCAATTTACAATATGGAATGGAATGGAAGAAAATAGGATTGCAGTGATTGCCTTGCAGAAAATCGGTATGGAGCCGTCGATCATGACACTTCAAAAGCTTGGTATCAGCGGTATGTTCATATATCGTACTATCGACAGATATACCAACACTTCCTATGTTGAAGACCGTAAAAATCGGGCGAACGCGTGCTGTTAGAACTAAAAAGACTGTTATTGGTGTTAAAGCCAGAATTCACCGAAACCCCATTAGGAAACAAACAATCTTATCGCGAGAAATGAATATTCCCGCTAGGACTGTGTCGCGTATAATAAAACAAGACCTGAAGCTCTGCGCTTTCGTCGATATACATGCATGCCCTGAATCAATCTCTACAGTTGAAGAGAGTGAATTGATGAAAACGTTTTCTGTCCCGCTCGCAGGTGAAGGGCACAGAAATATCCTCTTTACTGATGAAAAAAATTCTCGATTGAAGAGCACTATAACAAGCAAAATGACAAAGTGTACGCACACAATTCTAAAGATGCCGCCCAAGTGGTCGGAAAGGTACAACGTGGTCATCATCCTGCGTTTGTAATGGTTTGGTGGGGAGTGTCAATTATTATAGTTATCAGGGAGGACAAAGCTTCATTTTTGTGGAAAAGAGTGAAGACTTCAGCCAAAGTTTATAAAGAGACTGTCTTGGATCGTGTTGTGAAACCTCTTAGCAGCACACTTTTTAAAAACGTAGCAGGACCTCTGCACCTATTCACAAGGCACGAAATACCCAAGGCTGGCTCAAAACCAACGTTCCGGACTTTATAAGAGCTGAAGACTGGCCCTCGTCTACTCCAGATCTGAATCCCTTAGACTACAAATTATGGTCAGTTTTAAAGGACATGGCCTGCTCGAAACGACACGCGGACATTGTGTCTCTTCAGAAATCTCTGGGGCAAGCAGTGGCTAAATTTCCCATGGAAACAGTGCGTAACTCCATAGATTCGTGGCCAGACAGATTAAAGGCCAGTGTCAAAGGCCAAAGGTGGCCATTTTAAATAGAATCATAGTTTTTATTTTTTGCTGAGACTTCCATAAACATGTACGTACATACTTATACGTTTTGTTAAGATTATATTACTTCATAAAAAAATAGGTGATGCAGTAATATATATGGTCTGCCTACTCCAATGGGAAACAGGCGCGATGATATGTATGCATGTAAAAATAAGTGTATATTAATTTGTAACAGAACTTATGGCCGTACTAGATATATGAATTTATTTGACCTTCTTTCTTAATTTTTAAATATAATAGTTTGGACATCGTTGATATGTTGTATTTATGTACCCCTTTTTATTAACCACCGCCATACATTATTCCACTCTAAAACTCAAAAGCTGAGACTGGAAAGATTCCTGGAAGGAATAAGCCCGCCTTTGCAAACCAAACTTTGTTTGTTTCTCTTGGTCTGGATGTTTTAAGAGAGGTAGAGCGCATCAAAGCAGTCCGTCTGGGGAAGTACCTCCATCTCACAGAAAACTGCAGCCAAATAACAACTCCCTAGAGGGTTGTTGTGTTCCTGCGTGTGAGTGAAGTCACCAGTATGCTCCCAAGGAGTTGCTGTGTAAGCAGCAGAGGAGGCATCGCACGAGTGATACTTAATATATCACTAGCGTTAATAGGCTACGGTACCCGCTTTACATCAGGTGGGCCGTATGCTTGTATGCCTCCCGACGTAGTATAAAAAAAAATAATGCCTTGAGCAAACATGAACTGATAGTATTTGGTTGCTGTATATCTGTTTTTTATGAATAGTATTTAAAGTAAAACGATTTTCTCCTATTTCTATTTTGTCTATATAAGTGTATGCAAGATACACTACTGAAACTACATTTTATCTATATAGGTAATTAGATCTATTTTAAACTTTCCCGGTTTATATCAGTATCGTAATACGGGACTTACCGCGAAGTGTTTTGGTATTTTCCCGACATTTCGTCAGCCATCCCGTGGCCATGACGTCTGCAACTTTACCAAAATATCGGGAAAATACAAATACAAATCATGGTAATCCCCATTCTTATAATAATAATAATCAGATCTGTAGAAAACTAGATAGAGGTTTTTCCGGCTGAAGTAAAAGAATTGGTATAAGTACTCTAGATTTGCAGGATAAAGACATGATCACTCGTGCATATTCACATAGCTGTTTGGATTTCAGTTTCCCCTGGGAGTTGCATCTACGTGGAAACCCATTACGTGTTGATTAGAATCAAGCGGCCTGTATGGACGGAACCACGAGGGTCAAATGTATGATATACAGCTAAGAGCAGATCACGGTTAACACTCAAAATGCGATTGTAATACTTATCACGAACGGCATAAGTCCGGTACAAAGGTCAAAGTGTAAAGCTTGAGCTGCACTTAACTGTACAAACACGAGTGCATAAAGAATAAGCGAACAGTGTATCAATTGACAACCATTGATATCAATATCTGAATTTAGGCATACTATACTTTCTATGAGCAAATCTTATCAAAATGGAATTTAGGTAAGTAAGTTACTGGGGGTCGCAGTCCGCCGCAGACAGCTGTCTGATAGTATGGTCTGATTGGACAACAATGGGATAGCCAAATGAACACAATAACAGAGTAACATCATGGACTTTCTCTGGAAATGCCGGCGTTCCACTTTGTATTTAAATTAATAATTTTGCAATAACATTCACCGCAGAGGAAAGTGTTCGTGAACTTATATATATTTCAATTTATTTTTTATATCATTGATTGCATCCTGCCTAACGTTAAGTAGGGAACCGTGTTTTATACGCCGCTCCGTAGAGTACCATGAAAGATTATTTGAAACTAATTTTTCGAAGTGCCAAACATAAAAAAAATTTGGTGCAATGAAGACGAGATCTTCGATTTCTGCAAGCCGTTTTGGTATAAGAAACTTAGAAAACTTAGAAAGCTATAATGTTAAGACTATGAAAATAGAGAACGTTTATTTCGAGCACTAACGTAGAAAACAAACATAAGGCCTGCCCGATGGTAAACTGTTACCGTAGCTTATAAACACATAGGTACAGCATAATATATATTTTTTTTAATTAATTAAAAAATTGAATAAATATGCGGCTAATTGGAAGAGGTAGAAAATAACATGTAACATAACAAGTAAATGTACCTACTACGGGTACTATACAACTTACAACGCACGTAAATGCCGAATTTAATATCTATATAATACACAGAAAAAACCAAATTAGGACACAAAAACACACGAATACTTGTACTATCTAAAAAAACCTCATCGGAAATCAAACCTACGACCTTTAGTGTTAAAATAACCATTACTAGTCACTCGACCAGCGAGCACATCAAAATCAAAATGTCAAGTAAAAAAAATGTCAACCGTTTATCGTTTTATATAGTTTTAATCAGCAACGTTGGAAGGCAATCAATACAATACAATACAAAACTCTTTATTGTACCAATAAAATATACAAATCAAGTGGTTACCTTTTAGAATAGTACATGAACGCTTGCTATACAAGGAGTATCTCCACGTGTTGGGTCAGAAACTTACTGCTAACATGTCTTGATAGACTATTTGGTGTTTACTAACTAACCAGCTGCACCACGCACACGAGAGTTTGCCGCTAAATAAAGCAAGGAATCATTCATACATCGAACTAATTATGTTTATGATATATCAACAATAAGTCAAACAGAAAAAACCGCCTAATTATCTCGGAAACGGCTCTAATGAGTTGGATCTAATTTTGTATTTTGATAAGATTTTGCTCTTTAGGTTTATCTATATAGGTGTATTTTTTTGGAAAAACGCGTTTCTACACAAAAAAGCATAAAACAAAAATTTCGTGACATTGAAAGACGTCTGCGTTATTCAGTGGATACCTTACTGGATATTCCTTTGCACACTAGTAGTACATACACCAAATCTTTCTCGGTCTATGCTACAAAATTGTGGAATGCACTCTCTTTACACATTACGTTGCCTCCCACCATTGAATCGTTTAAACTGGCTCTGAAAAATCTTGGTGATTTATAATATTTTTTTGGCTATTGCGAATGAGAGCAAAATTATTGAGCTATTGTAATAAGTTCAGGAGTTCAAGTTAGTACTGGGCTATTACCTACAGAAGAGAGACGGGCGCCTGCCATAACTATCATATTTGATTGTTACTTTAGACTGGCGGTGGCTAGTCACTCACTAGATGGGCTCCTAAAATTCCAGAGGAAGAAGGCAAGTCAGAGCTGAGAGTCATTACAACGAGCTCGGTGGCTCAGTCGTAAATGACGCGACTTTGACACCAACGCTCGTGGGTTCGATTCCCACACAAGGCAAACATTTGTGTGCATGAACATGTCTGTTTGTCTTGGTCTCGATGTTTTAAGAGGTAGGGCGTATCAAAGCAGCCAGTCTGGGGATGTACCTCCACCTCACAGAAAACCGCAGCCAAATAACATCTCCCTAGAGGGTTGTTGTGTTCCTGCGTGTGTGTAAACAGCAGAAGAGGCATCGCGCGAGTGATAGTTAATATATCGCAAGCGTTAATATGCTACGGTATCCGTTTTACATCAGGTTGGCCGTATGCTTGTATGCCTCCCGACGTAGTATAAAAAAACGCGGGCCTTTTAGAGTTCCCACTCCGACCGACGAGGACACACCGAAGACATTGACTCTCTAGTATCCGTGGTGTCGTTACGCACCAACAACTAGCTATAAGCTGCCCTGCGGGGTATCCGTATGTATTATAGTTTCTATATTAATAATTTCGTCAAGGGGTACGGTAGACTCGATCGAAACCATACCTGAATAATAAAAAAATAAAGATTTCGAGTCGACAACATATATCTGCAAAATTCGGATTGTCGAGTATTTTGTTAAATTCTAATGGTGCTAACCTCAGAGGGTGCTGACAGACAAATCGCAGTCGCCATATTAGCCCTCTAGCGAAACGTCACTGATATCGGATGACATCTTGAGTACCTAATTACTAAACGTTCCGTTTCATACTAGCGCACATACGCGTGAGATTGGCCGATTGCCATAACATAACCATAGAAAAAAGTATACTGACCATAACCTTAAAAGTTGAAGTTCTTTTCGTAATAAAATTATAATGTACATTTTTCAGTATTCATGTGATACCTACATCATTTATTAACAACATAATTCAATTGTAGACCATATTTTTAGTGTGTCCCTTGACACAAATGATTATAAAAGTTATTCAATGAAAGTTACTTACCTTACTTACCCCTAAAAACGTAGATTGTTTTTAATGAACGACCAAGTTGTTGAGAAAATCCCCGGCATGTTTAAAATTTACTAGAGTTCTGACGCTGTGGTTGAGGACGATCATAATAATGTTTTAAACTATCCTGTAGAATTCCTAAGTTCTATAACGCCTGTAGGACTACCACCACACATTCCAAAATTAAAAGTTGGTTGTATAGTAATGCTTTCAAGAAATTTAAACCCGACTGTTGGGTTGTGCAACGGAACCCGTCTCATTATTAGAGCGTTAGCTTCACGTGTCATTGATGCCGAAATTATTTATGATAGCCATGTGGGTACCAGAGTTTTATTCCTCGAATTCGTCTCCAGCCATGTAACAGTCAACGGCCTTTTAAATTTAGTCGGCTTCAGTTTCTCATCCGCATAGCATTCGCTATGACAATAAATAAAAGTCAGGGACAAACTTTCGACAAAATCGGTCTATTTTTACCTACCTAATCCTGTGTTCACCCATGGCCAGCTCTATGTTGCCTTCTCCCGAGTTCGAAGTTTTGATGTAAAAATCCAAATTATCAATACCACTGAACAAGGCTTAAAAGGTGATAAATATTTAACGAGAAATGTTGTATATAGAGAAATTTTATGATAATCAACCTGTGATGTATAATGGAGAATATTTATGATTATTTCTTAATAAGTACCTTTGCCAACTTCTCGGGTGAGTACTCATAGCCAAATTGAAATTGTTTTATTTGGCTTCTCAATATTATTTTTGATTTAGCCAATTTGTATAAAGAACAACATTTTCATTTTTTATTTTCAAAAGTAGTAAGTACTTACCTACCTACTAAAGTAAAGAAAAAGACAATGCTTAAAACGTAGAGGTTTACAGAGAATAAATCTTAAAAGCTATTTGTTTTGTTAATTTATATTAAATTATTTTGAAAGTTGATTTAAAATTAAAATTATTTATGTAAAAACTTTCACAGTTTTAATTTATCTACTATATTTATTAAACACATTGAACGATGCTATAAGAATCTATGCCTTGCTTTGTCTTTAATATTCCTTGAGAACCGATAATTACAGAAATATCTACCTCCATTTTATACGTATAGATGTGTATTATGTCTCATTTCACCCGAGCGAAGCCGGGTTTTCATCTAGTATTATTATAACTAGTAAATAACAGCAAGCTGTGTAGGCAGAGCTGATATTTTTTAAATTTAAAAATAATTAAATATTTTATTTTAAATTTTTAAATTTTTTTAAAATATATGGAACCCTGTACGACATCTAACGACGAGTGCTGTTACTTTTTCTGTTGATGGGAGTGCAGTGCAGACTCTGCACTCCCATCAACCCGGCCATACGTTTTCCCATATGTTTTTTTTTTCTAATTGGAACGATTTTGGACCGTTCTTCCTCACCAACGAACATTTAAATTTCAAATTAAAGGATACAAAACTACAATATGTTAGCTATTAGTGTGTAGATTTTGGAGTTTCTCACTATTACCGTCTAAACGCTAGCTGGATGACATCAGTCTACCCCAAACGACAATTTTGAGGGTAATGTGGCTCCGCTGGCTATCGCAGCTCTGCCAACAATCCACTTCGTTTGTGTTGTACTACCTTGTCACTCGCCTACCAAGTTCCAATTAGACGCTCAAAGGTAAACTAGGAGGAATATGTCCGCTTTCGTACATTTATTAATGAGTTGCATTTTAATTTGATATTTTATTTTAAACAAACAATTATTACGTATTTATACGTAGTGTCTGTACGATCGATCTAAAGTAGTTACAAAGGTTCAAGGTGCGAAGCCCAGTAACAATACTGTATTTTTGCACATTGTTTTTCCTATAACTTTAAACGATCATGTATCTCCATTGAGTTGCTATTTAACTGAAAGCTTCGTAAACTGCGAGGTATTTCCCAACTCGAGCATCTAATTTGATACCGCCTCTACCCTATCTCTCTATTGCCAGAACCTGTTTTACTAAACGATATGCTGCATCAACGATGTTGACTCTATCCCTAAAGCATTTTTATACTACACTGGGTGGCAAACAAGCATGAGTCCCTCCTGCAATACAAGCAATACAAGGAGTATCGCTTGCTCGGTAATACCCCAGGCATGGCAGCTGGTTTAAATCCGCAGGAGTTTACTTGTAAATTCATTCATGTTTTCCAGACGCAACAAACTTCCTACTGAAGGAGTTTACTCCACCATGCTGCCGTATAATAGGGGTTAAAGTATGAAATTGCCATTTTATAATAACAGATACTTTGAACTGACATTAAACCTTCATGGTATGAGATTTTCGAGTGAAACTTTTTTCACCTATGAGGATTTTCTTTTAAAATAAAAATAAAATAAATAAATATTTTATTTCAGACCTTAGTCCATATTCAGTTAGTAAACAACAAATATTAAAGAAACCTTACAGCTATGTTAGTACTTATTTATCGTAATTAAATTTTAATTTAGATACCTACTGCGCCTGTCAGAGACACTGGGTACAATTACATGTAAATGCACCCAGTGCCCCATGACAGCGCACTCAGCTTTCTCACCAATAACCCGCAGGATGCCGCTGGCACTCCCCCGGATCCTCTGCATCAGCGATGCAGTACGTTTCCGAATGACAGTTGTAAAGCCATCGGTGTGCATCTCGGTAAACATACCCGACGCACTGCAGAAGCGAGGGAGCCCCATCAACATCCTGAAGGCATTATTGTACTGAACTCGGAGAGCGTTGTATGCCCTCTGCGTATACCGAACCCACAGGGAGCACGTGTACAGGCATTGACAAAAAGCTTTAAAGAGTGTCAATTTTACTGCTGGAGTACATCGTGCAAACCTGCGGGCCAACATATTACATCGGACAGCCAACGCTCTCCGTTCTCTCTCGATGTCTGCATCGTCCTTCAAGTCCTCAGTCACAATATGCCCGAGATACTTAAATTCAGACACTCGACTCAGAGGCTCGCCTCCCAACGCCACCGGTGGAATGTGGTTAGGTTTTTTGGTTGAAACACGAAAGACTAGGAACTTACTCTTCTGAACATTGTACCGACGTCCATGTCTTTCGGCATAGCTATCACATATAGTCAGAAACTTTCTAAGAGCCCTGACGGATGGACAAAGAAGCATCATATCGTTGGCATAGCTCAGGCTATTTACACACAGACCCTCCACACGACACCCCACCTGGGCGCTACTAAGCTCGACAATCAGCTGATTAACATATAGGTTAAAAAGTAGGGGTGAACTCAACCCCCCCTGTCTCACCCCACATTCCAACCCATACTCACCCGAGAGCGCGTCCGCCCATCTGACCTGATTCGATTGATGCTCGTACCAGTATCTAAGGATATTTGTAATAGCACCAGGCACACCATTTTCTGCTAGTTTATTCCAAAGTAAATCATATCGAACCAGATCAAATGCCCTCGATAAATCTAAGAAGGCAGCATATACCGGAGTGTATCTGTCTGTGTAGTACCTCACAGTGTGCTTGAGTGACAAGATAGCACTCTCAGTAGACAGACGTGGCCTGAAGCCGAACTGTGCATCATGTATTGCAAGGTGGTTAGCAAGTTGTCTCTCAATCACACCGTCAAGAACCTTAGCAGCTACAGTCGCAAGAGAAATTGGTCTGTAGTTACTCTTATCAGCTACGTCTCCTGTTTTATTTTTGAGAACTGGCACAACAATAGTTTTCATTAATTTTTTGGGCATGTATGAATGTCTAATACATAAAGTAAACAAAAGTGCCAACAGCCGTGACAGATGCGGTCCAGCATGCTGAAAATGCTCAATGCTGAGACTGTCGTGGCCAGGTGACTTACCTCTTTTCAGTCTGTTAATTGTATTCGTTATTTGTTTAGCTGTTACACGGGGTAACACCTCGACCACTCCAGTCCCACCAATGTAACTTGATGTTGATTGCATAGGCGATTGGACCTTAAAATAGTCCTTAAATAGATCCGCAATCTGTCCCGGCTGATCAATACCCTCGACGCTCACTGGAAGTCCCGGCCTAGAGCTCAGATTTTTGGTAGCTTTCCAAAATCCACGGAAGTCTTTATTTTGGTGATGGGATGCTAATATGTCCATTTTAATCTGTTCTTGGTTATTTTGACAAAACCTTAATTTACGTTTAAAAATCTTTCTGAATTCAACCATGTCATCATATACACGACCGCTTCCTGGCTTGCCATATGATACCCAGGTCATGAACTTATGCCTGGAATTCCAGTGAGCGTCTCGTACATGCTTATTCCAACCCACTATCACTCGGCCACCTCTCCTAACCACTCCTTCAAGGCTACCATAACTACGCTCGGCTGCTTCCCTCAGTGATGAGATAACTGAGTCATATAAATTATCTATTACTATTCCATGCTCTAATTTATCACACATCTTGTCACTACAATGATGTAGTGGGGGAGTCATGGGGAAAATTTATTAATTTAAGTCTATTACATGGGGCACACTAAAAGTTTTGCACTTCTAGCTAATCGGAACTATTTGAATTTCAAATGTTATATTTTTTGAAACGTTGCAACCTACTTAGTAATAAAAAAAAACAGTTGGCGGGAAATCATTTGCCAATTGTTTTTTATCGCACATCAAAGTTCTACGTACGCAACGAAAATGGAATTGAGTCGAAAAGATTTTAGAGCGATGATTTTTTATGATTCTAAAAGTTCTCTCTCTCCGCAAGACTGTGCTGCTCATCTTCAAAATGCTTTTGGGAGAGAAGCACCTTCTTTGAGCACCGTGAGGCGATGGTTTTACTGAATTTGAGAGAGGTCGAGTTTCTTTACATGACGAATTTCGTGAAGGGCGGCCTTCAACTGCCGTCAACGTAAATAATGTGGCTACTGTTAAGCGGCTAATTGAAGAAAACCCGCGGATTATCTATGAGACAATTCGAGAACTATTGGGGATTGGTATGAGCCAAATTCAGAAAATTTTACACGAAGAATTGAAAGTTCGGAAACTTTGTTATCGTTGGATCCCTCATGAACTGACAGCGGAGCAGAAGCGGGCTCGCGTGGAATGGTGTTCGCAGATGCCACTGAAGTACGACCACGGACATTCTAATGCTGTTTATGACATTGTCACAGGAGACGAAACGTGGATTTATTGTTTTGAACCAGGAAAAAAACATCAAAAAAAAAAAAAGAAATCAAATAACTATAAAATAACTATAAAATTTCTGTATTAAATAATCTTGACATAAATTATTTGGGACATAAAATTTTAGAAACAGAGACAACGAAATTTTTAGGTATACTAATTGATCGACATCTACACTGGAAAGACCAGGCTCAAAGTATATGTAATAAATTAAACCAGTTTTCATACGCGCTGTATATGTTATCAAAGGTAGTTAATACATCAACGTTGTTAACCGCCTACCATGCCAACGTGGCATCTACATTGCGGTATGGAATAATTTTCTGGGGAAATTCAGTAGATCGAGAATCAATATTTAGGGCTCAGAAAAAATGCGTGAGGGCTATTTGTAAAATATCTCCAATGGAAAGCTGTAAGCCATATTTTGAATCTCAACAGATACTGACACTGCCGTGTCTGTATATCTATGAGACGGCAGTATTTGTAAAAAAAAATCTTGAGTTGTTTAAGAATATAAAAAGTTGTCGTAATGGACATAAACTCTGTAACATGGCAGGCAAGACGACACTTTTACGCAAAAGCATCATTGGTATGGCGCCTTTAATATATAATAAATTGCCTAAATGTATTAGAGATAGTGCTAATCAAAATATCTTTAAGCAAAGACTATACAAGCTGCTAATAAAAAAGGCATACTATAGCATAAAAGATTACTTAGAAGATAATTGTGACTTGTAAATTATATGACATAATGCGTATTATGGACCATGACATTGACATATTTCTTAATACTGACATTTAATTCTGTTTTTTTATTATAACACATTTTAATATGTACTATTATTTGTAAAAATTTGCATGCCGTAAGGTAGAATATAGTAGCACAAATATGTTTTATCAATCCATCTGTTCTGTAACATTACCTGTATTCGCAAATAAATATATGATTATGATTATGATCAATCTTGTGAAGGCCAACAAAAGTGAGGCAGGCGAGAAACGTTGGTAAAAAAATGATTGCGTTTTTTTTCTCAGCTACGGGTCCCATCTGCACAATTCCACATGAAGTTCAAAAGAGTGTTAATGCCGAGTGGTTTTCTACCATTTGTTTACCCAGGGTGTTAGAAAAAGTTCGCAAAACACGCCCAAAAAGCCGCGTTCTCCTCCATCATGACAACGCTTCTTCACACACGGCAAACAAAACGAAGTCATTTTTACCTTCCGAAAAAGTACAACTCGTTACCCATCCTGCGCAGCCCCGACCTAGCATCCTGTGATTTCTGTATTTTCCCCAAAATCAAAGATTTGATGAGAGGTTTCACTTTTACCAACTCCGAAGAGGCAGTGATAGCGTTCAATCAGCACGTAGAAAACATGCCTTCAGATCTGTGATCCTCCTGTTTTAAAAAATGGTTCGATCGCGTGAAAAAATATTTAAAATGTAAAGGAGAGTATTTTGAAAAGCAATAAACATAATATTTTGGTTATAACATGTTGTTTTTTTAAGTTACGCAAAACTTATAGTGTGACCTACGTATTACATTCAGTGTTATATACAAGTGTTTGGTCTGAATTACGTTCACCCCAAACCACCCTGTCTCTAATGCGCACACCCGGTACCCGGCTCTTCGGCCTGACCATCGAGAGATCACAATGCACCTCCAGAGGAAAGTGATCGGACCAGTAAACATCATAGTGGATCTGAACGGAGGTAATAGTGTTTCCAGCCGCCTCTGTCACTAAACAATGATCAAGCCGCCGACAGCTACCGCTCGCATCACAGACAAAAGTGTAAGAATCCGACCCCAGCTTATTGAAATCAGCACATAACCAGTTTTGCTCTGAACAATGTGCATCATTTGATTTTCGAATTTTTTTTTTTTATTAGACGGGGAAGATGGATACTTCGAAAATCCTGGTAATTTTTGAATACGAGGTCCGACGTGGAACTAACGCGGCAGAAATGGCTCACACTATCAATGCTGCGTTTGGAGAGGAGATTAATTGCTACTGTTAATGAACGCAAGCTGCATATTTGGTTTAAACGCTTTCGTAATGAAAACTTCGACTTGAAGAACAAACCACGAGGAAGGTTAATAACCCACACAGGTTAATAACGTTGAATTGAAGGAGATGGTTGAAGCCGATCCGAGTCAAACTACCCAGGAATTAGCGGCATGGTTTAACGTTACCTTACCTACAATATTGACTGATTTGCATCAAAGCAATAAGATAAAAAAATATGAAAGATGGGTGCCTCATGATTTGACTGATCTGCAGAAAGAAACGCGTGATAAAACTTGTGTTTCCTTGTTGAATCGATACAGAATTTAAGAAATATTGGATGGAATTGTGATATGTGACGAAAAGTGGATTCTTTACGATAACCGTAAGCGAAAAATGCATTGGCTGACTCCAAATCAAACGCTGCGTCAGTGCCCTAAAGCTTTCCAATAATAAGCTAATGGTAACTGTTTGGTGGTTTCTTCATGGCGTTACTCACTATAATGTTTGTCAGGTCTGGTCGAGCAATAACAGCAGATGTTTAATGTGCCGACCTTCGAACAATGATGACGAAACTGGCAGTGAAACAGCCCCGACTCGTGAATCGATCTACACCATTATTGCTCCATGATAATGCAAGACCTCACACTGCACGAGGAATCGTTGTAACTCTACAGAAGCTGCGGTTAGAAACCGTATGTCATCCTCCGTATTTGCCAGACCTTGCTCCAAATGACTATCATATTTTTGTGTTACAACGGTTTCTCGTGCACTGACGAGAAACCGTTGTAACTTTACAGGAGCTGCAGTTAGAAACCATATGTCATCCTCCAACCTTGCTCCAACTGACTACCATTTTTTTCGTGATTTAGACAATTTTCTACGTGGTAAAATATTTTCTTCCCACACTGAAAAAAAAGATTAGTTGAATTTACCAAAGAAGCAAAGGTTGGCTATTTTACTAGTAAACTTTAATAATTAATACAAAAATTTGTAGTTAAATTTACAAATATAAAACGGTTGGTCTTCATACAAAAGTATTTTGTAGCTATCACTATTTTAAATGTATAATTTACCGCTAATAAATGGCATTTCAATCGCTACTAAATTTATAGTTGTAGTAACCAATATATTTTGCAATGTTTACCAAAATGTAACTGACTAATTTATTTAGTTATTTTTATCATATCCCCATTGTATGTTTTACCTTACAATTTTATACATTATGCAAAATAATTTGTTGTATCTATGAAACAAATTTGAAAGAAAAGTTTAGTGTTAAGCCACTGAGTGGCGCTGATGTCGCTACTAAAATTATAGTTGAAATAATCGATAAATTTTGCAAATTTTATTAAACTGTTTGTGACCTATTTATTTTGTTCATTTTATCGCATCCCTTTGATAGGTTTTACAGTTACATTACATTACGTCATACAAAATGATTTGTAGTTTCTATCAAACTGTTTTGAAACAAAAGTTTAGTTTTAAGCCGCTGAGTGGCGCTGTTGTCGCTACTAAAATTATAGTTGAAGTAACCAATATTTTTGCAATTTTTACCAAAATGTAACTGACTAAGTTATTTAGTTATTTTTATGATATACCCATTGTATGTTTTACCTTACAATTTTATACATTATGCAAAATAATTTGTTGTATCTATGAAACAAATTTGAAAGAAAAGTTTAGTGTTAAGCCACTGAGTGGCGCTGATGTCGCTACTAAAATTATAGTTGAAGTAATCGATAAATTTTGCTAATTTTATTAAACTGTTTGTGACCTATTTATTTTGTTCATTTTATCGCATCCCTTTGATAGGTTTTACAGTTACATTACATTACGTCATACAAAATGATTTGTAGTTTCTATCAAACTGTTTTGAAACAAAAGTTTAGTTTAAAGCCGCTGAGTGGCGCTGTTGTCGCTACTAAAATTATAGTTGAAGTAACCAATATTTTTGCAATTTTTACCAAAATGTAACTGACTAATTTATTTAGTTATTTTTACCATATCCCCGCTATATGTTTTACCTTACAATTTTATTCATTACGCAAAATAATTTGTTGCATCTATCAAATAAATTTGAAAGAAAAGTTTAATGTTAAGCCACTGAGTGGCGCTGATGTCGCTACTAAAATTATAGTTGAAATAATCGATAAATTTTGCAAATTTTATTAAACTGTTTGTGACCTATTTATTTTGTTCATTTTATCGCATCCCTTTGATAGGTTTTACAGTTACATTACATTACGTTATACAAAATGATTTGTAGTTTCTATCAAACTGTTTTGAAACAAAAGTTTAGTTTTAAGCCGCTGACTGGCGCTGTTGTCGCTACTAAAATTATAGTTGAAGTAACCAATATTTTTGCAATTTTTACCAAAATGTAACTGACTAACTTATTTAGTTATTTTTACCATATCCCCGCTGTATGTTTTACCTTACAATTTTATTCATTTTGCAAAATAATTTGTTGCATCTATCAAATAAATTTGAAAGAAAAGTTTAGTGTTAAGCCACTGAGTGGCGCTGATATCGCTACTAAAATTATAGTTGAAATAATCGATAAATTTTGCAAATTTTATTAAACTGTTTGTGACCTATTTATTTTGTTCATTTTATCGCATCCCTTTGATAGGTTTTACTGTTACATTACATTACGTTATACAAAATGTTTTGTAGTTTCTATCGAACTGTTTTGAAACAAAAGTTTAGTTTTAAGCCGCTGAGTGGCGCTGTTGTCGCTACTAAAATTATAGTTGAAGTAACCAATATTTTTGCAATTTTTACCAAAATGTAACTGACTAATTTATTTAGTTATTTTTACCATATCCCCGCTATATGTTTTACCTTACAATTTTATTCATTACGCAAAATAATTTGTTGCATCTATCAAATAAATTTGAAAGAAAAGTTTAATGTTAAGCCACTGAGTGGCGCTGATGTCGCTACTAAAATTATAGTTGAAATAATCGATAAATTTTGCAAATTTTATTAAACTGTTTGTGACCTATTTATTTTGTTCATTTTATCGCATCCCTTTGATAGGTTTTACAGTTACATTACATTACGTTATACAAAATGATTTGTAGTTTCTATCAAACTGTTTTGAAACAAAAGTTTAGTTTTAAGCCGCTGACTGGCGCTGTTGTCGCTACTAAAATTATAGTTGAAGTAACCAATATTTTTGCAATTTTTACCAAAATGTAACTGACTAACTTATTTAGTTATTTTTACCATATCCCCGCTGTATGTTTTACCTTACAATTTTATTCATTTTGCAAAATAATTTGTTGCATCTATCAAATAAATTTGAAAGAAAAGTTTAGTGTTAAGCCACTGAGTGGCGCTGATATCGCTACTAAAATTATAGTTGAAATAATCGATAAATTTTGCAAATTTTATTAAACTGTTTGTGACCTATTTATTTTGTTCATTTTATCGCATCCCTTTGATAGGTTTTACTGTTACATTACATTACGTTATACAAAATGTTTTGTAGTTTCTATCGAACTGTTTTGAAACAAAAGTTTAGTTTTAAGCCGCTGAGTGGCGCTGTTGTCGCTACTAAAATTATAGTTGAAGTAACCAATATTTTTGCAATTTTTACCAAAATGTAACTGACTAATTTATTTAGTTATTTTTACCATATCCCCGCTGTATGTTTTACCTTACACTTTTATTCATTACGCAAAATAATTTGTTGCATCTATCAAATAAATTTGAAAGAAAAGTTTAGTGTTAAGCCAATGAGTGGCGCTGATGTCGCTACTAAAATTATAGTTGAAGTAATCGATAAATTTTGCAAATTTTATTAAACTGTTTGTGACCTATTTATTTTGTTCATTTTATCGCATCCCTTTGATAGGTTTTACAGTTACATTACATTACGTTATACAAAATGATTTGTAGTTTCTATCAAACTGTTTTGAAATAAACGTTTAGTTTTAAGCCGCTGAGTGGCGCTGTTGTCGTTACTAAAATTATAGTTGAAGTAACCAATATATATTGCAAATTTTACTAATCTGTTACTTAAAAAATTCTTAGTTAATTTTATCATATCTCCGTTGTATGTTTTACCGTACAATTTTACATGTTACGCAAAATAATTTGTTACATCTATCAAACAAATTTGAAATAAAAGTTTAGTGTTAAGCCACTGAGTGGCGCTGATGTCGCTACTAAAATTATAGTTGAAGTAATCGATAAATTTTGCAAATTTTATTAAACTGTTTGTGACCTATTTATTTTGTTCATTTTATCGCATCCCTTTGATAGGTTTTACAGTTACATTACATTACATTACACAAAATGATTTGTAGTTTCTATCAAACTGTTTTGAAAGAAAAGTTAAGTTTTAAACCGCTGAGTGGCGCTGTTGTCGCTACTAAAATTATAGTTGAAGTAACCAATATATATTGCAAATTTTACTAATCTTGTACTTAAAAAATTCTTAGTTAATTTTATCATATTCTATTTGTATGTTTTACGGCTTAGTATTATACATTACACACAATGGTTTGTTGCATCTATCAAACAGTTTTGAAAAAAAAAGTTTAGTTTTAAACCATTGAGTGACGTTGCTGTCGCTACTAAAATTATAGTTGAAGTAACCAATATATATTGCAAATTTTACTAATCTGTTACTTAAAAAATTCTTAGTTAATTTTATCATATCTCCGTTGTATGTTTTACCGTACAATTTTACACGTTAAGCAAAATAATTTGTTACATCTATCAAACAAATTTGAAATAAAAGTTTAGTGTTAAGCCACTGAGTGGCGCTGATGTCGCTACTAAAATTATAGTTGAAGTAATCGATAAATTTTGCAAATTTTATTAAACTGTTTGTGAACTATTTATTTTGTTCATTTTATCGTATCCCTAACTTCTCCTTCTGGCGGCCTCACTCGCACGCACGCAGGAACGCAACAACCCTCAGAGAGGTTGTTATTTGGCTTTGGAGTTCTGTGAGGTACTTCCCCAGTCCGGCCAGCTTACGTTGCGCTTTACCTCTCTTTGGCCAAAACCTCGTCAGTCAAGCAGCACGGTGCACCACGAGTAGGTGATGTCGGCTTGGCTCTATAGATCTACGTAAGCCCTTCAACCCACAGCTAAAAGAAGGAAGTGTCACGATATTTTATGAGCGTCAAACTACTTTTTACGAATGTCAAAACTTCGCATCACCTACTAATAGGACATAAAATCAGCTGTGTGACGTCATCCCAAATGCGCGCGAAGGAACGCAAATTTAAAAAAATTGGTGAAACTTTACAGCACTTATATTTATAAATTTGATAAATTTATATTGATAAATAAATAAATAACTTTATACTTAGTGATATTTTAATGTGAAGGTGTTACTCATTATTGTTGTATAGTAAATATCCATATCTACACTATGTTCGTGTGTAACGTTTCCTTTTAGGTGAAATACAATCCGTTTGCTTACATTTTTGATCTTGGTTTCTTTTCATATGTATAGGTACATGAGAAAAAAAATATGACTACATAGTATAAATAAAAGTCGCTTCCCGCCATCGATACTTCCCGCTGTCTGTCCCTATGTATGCTTAGATATTTAAAACTATGCAACGGATTTTGATGCGGTTTTTTTTTAATAGATAGAGTGATTCAAGAGGAAGGTTTATATGTATAACTAGCTGCTGCCCGTGACTTCGCCCGCGGGGAGTCCTAAAAAGTATATTTTAGGACTACACGGTACAACACAGCATCGCGCCGCTCGACTCAGCCAGTCACAGCGTCACAATCAGCGCGCAGACCGCTATACATAGCTCTGCTAAGCGAAATACAACTAGCTCACATCTATAACCAGTACGCACGCAGCTAGTCACAGCACGTAGTCAGCTAGCCATAGCGTCAACAAGCACAACGTTGATAATACGAAGAGCGAAGACTACTTTTTCAAAGAAAGAAATGAAGATAATAGCTAAAAGTAAGAAGAAAGAAGCGTACGAGTCCCGGATGGTGTCTAGGGTATAGCTCGGCCCAAATTCCAGTTCCCAGACCACCAAAATGACCACCACGCATCGGCGAGATGACCACTACACACGGATACACGAGACGACGAGATCTATTAGAGATCTATAAAAACGGCTAAAATAACATGTTTGTTGTATGGGAGCCCCCCTTAAATATTTGTTTTATTTTAATTTAATTATTTATACTTAAAGTGATTATATAACTAAATATTCTGTGAATATTTCAAGCGTCTACCTGTTGCTGTTATCAAAATCAAGCAAAAATGAGCAAAAAAATCACGTTTGTTGTATGGGAGCCCCCTTAAATATTTATTTGATTCTATTTTTTAGTATTTGTTGTTATAGCGGCAATAGAAATACATCATCTGTGAAAATTTCAACTGTCTAACTATCACGGTTCATGAGTTACAGCCTGGTGACAGACGGACGGACGGACAGCGGAGTCTCAGTAATAGGGTTCCGTTTTACCCTTTGGGTACGGAACCCTAAAAAGTAATCTCGCTAATCAGTTCTAGTGTAAGTTTTTTAATCATGTAATCTGTCCGATATGTTTTTCTTATATTCCATAATTCATATTTAAGTACTTTTCTAAAGGGTTGTCGCTAAATAACTATATACATTTTTCTTATATTACATTCACAATTGCCTAGTGTCACGTAAAATAAACAATCAATTTAATTAAATATAGCATAACAATGACAATTATTCCGGTGCGCGTTGAATCATAATTAAGTCACGCATGCCAACATTTCGCAACTTACACCAGCGCGCATAAGGTGATGCGACCATTGAGGTATTATTATTATCATCGATGTATAGGATGCGCCCTTCCAATACAAAGTACTCTTTGGAAACGTACCCAGAGGCCCACCTTGGTTTAGTTTGCCACGTTTCTATTCCAGAAACCGCGGTTAATGAGGCCCGCAATGCACCAATCAGGAGTGACACGTGTAATTTGTTGATTTGGAACAATGAAGGAACGGAGTCGGTTTCAAAGGAATAAATAAATAATAAAAATTTAACAATTTTTTAAAAAAATATATCAAAATGTATATTTGTTATTTTGTAGTGTATTATTTATATACAATATTAGCTGGTCTTGAATTTATTATACAATTTATACATTAATGTAACGATTTCAATTACATATACAGAATTAAGTAATCTAAGTGACAATATGACCTTAGGTCCTGCGAGGCTTAAAATAATTTGTACTACTATGGATGCCTGTACTTATAGGTAATTATTTACATTACATATTTATCATCAATTTTGTAAGCTACATGGGCTGTTCGGTTAGAAATATTTGACCATATGTAGGTACTTTCATATGTCTTGAATTATACTAACCACCTCGTAGAACAATGCCGTTGGCATTATTTTATGAGGAGATCCGTCGTCTCAAGTTCTCAAGTTGTGTGTGTGGGTATCTTGGTTGGTCAAGGTTGGAAGTGGACTGTATTTAGGCGCTGTCGGAGACTACATAAACACCTTTTTACACCTTAGTAACTATTTTATTACTTATAATGCGTACGTACGATACAAAGCTGTTAGTCGTGGCGGAACGGGGACAAGAAGAGAGAAAAGCAAAATGTTGCCACTTGTACAAAAAACTAACATTTTTTGTCTATGTTGGCTGTGTTGCCAACAGTGTGTTCGATGCCAGTGGTCACCATATTGTAGCAACTGAGACAGGCCAATGCATACATACATCGCTCATCCGGAGCGACAGTGACACAACTGCAACAAAATGCGAAATTGACTTAATTATACCAAATTATTTCCATAATCATTTTGCGTAGACAGTGAAAACGCCACATTTGTAAATGCATAAATCGCACCCTGGAGGGCAGAAAGACGTTGTTGAAGTATTCAATTTTGGCGCGCGGAGACCGAGTGACAACGGCGGAGAAGTCAGTTGTGACTTGTGCGGGGAGCGCCATGAAGAGTGCAAATGTTACGGACCTACATCGCTTCTAAGGTAAATATGACAAATTATGTACCTAAATATCGGTGTTTTAACGAAGTAATTGTATTTTACGTCATTATTAACTTGAAATAAAACAGTTTTTGGGGATACAATGTCATATCATACAATTGCGTCGTTGTTGTACCAAATATTTTTGGAGTTTCCGTTATTTTTTTTGATATAAGTGTAATTACGTCAATGTTGTTCTGGAATGCTGTTACACTTATGACAATAATGGCTAATGGCATCAAGTTGAATATTAAATGAAACACACGATACCCGACTGAGAGGAACTATATATATGTATATATATATATATATATATATATATATATATATATATATATATATATATATAGCTTTGTTTGGTTATTTTTGCTTGTTTTAAGTTTTAAGCCGTTAAGATGGGAAGCCGAGCAGGATTGATAGTCAAACTTTGTGTACAAGAATGTTCAAATCCTGACAGTATTGCTTCAGAAACAGTCATTGCTACTAGGACAAAAGATAAATAAAACAATTACTACATTTATAAGTTTTATTGTTGTTTATGTTATGTTTTCTTTTCCAAGTTCTCACGTTTCTTTACTTAATTTCAGAGATATTATCTGCAGAATCTAAATAAGTTAGCAATACTATCACAAATATTGACCATAAATCAGTTTCTTTAGATTAATTACGTTTGCTGTTTTAAACTCCTGTTTAACAATATTGAAAGTTGCTTATCGTAGAGTAAAAGAAGGAATTGCCAAAACTAGAAACCAAAATTGTGTTTTCCATTTCACTGTGAACGGCGAAAGGAAGCGGACGTACAATTTTTTTTTATAATTATATATTATTATTTATAGTACCTTGGCTATATCCGAGAGAACATTATGAACTGTTACTCAAGGAAAAATAGTTGTAGTGTAGGTGAGACTTCGGAGCGTTATCCTAACAGCAATATAATATTTTATTCTAATAATTGCTGCGGTCAGCAAAAGAACAGACACCTAATCAAAATTGCCATTATTGTTCCAAAAATTGTATGGAAATAATATAAATTACTTTAATGAAGTTTTTTTTTCTTTCAGATTCCTGCTCGGCATGTACTACTATGCTGTTGAAACTCTTCCAGTAAAATCAATAACACATAAATATTGAATTCGGGGCCATTCTCAAAACGAAGGCAATAACGCTCATTCGCTCATCGAAAAGTCTATTAAAAGAGCAAAGAAGTCTGTTCCCATCTATATACCTTACCAGTTCGTTCAACTTATACGAAACACCAAGAAAACTGGAAATGCTTTTGTATTTAACGATCTAAACTATTACTATTTTTATGATTTAAAAAGGCTACTTGAGGATATTTCACTTAATACTAATAAAGATTTGCAAGGTAACTCAATTAAATTATTTGAATTAAAAGTTGTACGATTTGTTAAAAATAGTAAGACTTACGATGTAAAATATTCTGAAGAAGATGAATGGGTTACTGTAAAATCAAAGATAATCCCTAAGCTTAAAACTCGCACAGATAATAATAATTTCAATTAATAATTTAATTAAAAACAAAATATTGTTCCCCGGTGCTATTCTGGGTTTTACGAAAGTTGAGTGCACATTTCTTGGAGGTTTTTTTTATTATGTTAGATATACTTTCTGACTTTTCATTTTCTAATTGTAAGTCAGTTATACTTACGTAATTATTAAAAACGTACAACTATAAGACTGAAATACTTTTTTTTATACTACGTCGGGAGCCGTACAAGCATACGGCCCACCTGATGTAAAGCGGGTACCGTAGCCTATTAATGCTTGCGATATATTAATTATCACTCGCGTGATGCCTCCTCTGCTGCTTACACAGCAACTCCTCGGGAGCTTACTGGTGACCTCACTCACACGCAGGAACACAACAACCCTCTAGGTAGTTGTTATTTGGCTGCGGTTTTCTGTGAGGTGGAGGTACTTCCCCAGACGGGCTGCTTTGACGCGCCCTACCTCTCTTAAACTACTTAAAAGTTGTTCTAACATTCCTTAGGTTTGGTATAATAAACCCTATGACTGAGATTATTTTTAATTACTTAGTTGTTATAATTGTTTTTAATAAGTCCATCTATAAGTCTGACTTTAAGGAATCTTGTGGTATTTAGAAAGAAAAATAAAGACTATGTTGTATCCTATTTTAATTAATTTAGTATTGAATAGTTTCTATAAAAGTGTATTCATGGTAAAAGTAGGCTTTAATGCAAATCTTGACTGCCCTCGGAGAATTACACTGAAACTGTAGTTTATGAAACCGTAATAATATACACACTCATGTCAGCTATAACTATGTCACCAATGTAATTTTTATTTTATCGAAAAAAAAAAAAGCATTTGTTTGATCAAAATTGGTTTCATTCATCTAACACAACAAAGGTCATAACTACATGAATTTTCATTTTCTAGCGCAACAACGCCGCAACTGGTAGGTCTTAAAATGAAAATTTTTTTTTTTTTTTTTACAAAGATGTGAATTGGGTATTAAAAAAAATGTGTTTTTTATTAAGGCAAAAGTTCAAATTACAATAATTAAATACCGAAATAGTTATAAGTTGTATGAAATGTTAAAAATCATCAGTAGTGTTAAGAAAAAATCTTTAAACTGGCGTAGTGTAAAAATTACAAATTTGCAGTTGTGTCGCTGTCGCTCCGGATGAGCGACATGTAAAAGGGATAAGGCTCTCCACACACCCCTATTGTTGGAACATGTACATATTATGTATTAATTTGTTTTAAATTTAAAAAGTTTTGTTCGAAGAGACTACAGCTTGTGCATGTAAGGTAATATGTGTGCACGTCATCAAAGTCCTATCTTTCTGCAGAAATCTACAATGCATTCTAAAGTCCTTCAAAAAGCACTAATTTATTAAATTTTTGCCTTTTAGTGATTTTTAAAGATAATGTTTTGGCTATGTAATTCAGTCCAAATTTATATACTTATCAATTATTGCTCGAATAATATGGACTCGATGGTTATAGGTTAATAGCTGTTCTAACGAATGCGTAATTAATGAATCAAAAATATATGTATACACATATTCATAAACGTACAATACAATATTTTAAATATACATAATTATTTTTAAATATCTAAAGTACGACTCCGGGTATTATGTACTACGTTAGTACATAGTAGTTCAATGGATGTTCTCAGCAATTTCATAATAGTTGGTCACAATAAACGGTATTATTTTCTTCCATATTTTTTTTTTCTTCATTATTGTGATGAGTTAACTACGACTAGTTACTAGACTGATCATGATCACCTGCTAACTTAGTACGAGTTCAATTTATTACTTTAAAATTACTTTTCTGTATAAATAATGATGGTATTTAGGTACGGTATAATGATGGTACGGAAGATAGGTAAGTAATCTAGGAGCACTGAGTCCTTCATTTCGATCATGGTGAGAATTTATTATTCCTCTGTGAGAATATGTTGAAGACATTTGTCTTAAATGTATCTCTTGACTAAGATAGGTATACACTATGATGTGTAACCAAGGCAAGGAGGCCATATACTAGATATAAGCATAATCTTGTGTTATTAACAGATTTCTTCCAGCCAACCGTAATCGTTGTGGAAAAAAATTAAATACCGAAATAACAATTATATGTGCCAACTACTAAATTAAAAACTGATACTTACAGTTAAAAAACAAAATTTTAAATGTAAGAAAAACACAAGAAAAAAAAAAGAAAATACTAATAATAATAATAAAAAACAATTGAATAGAACTATAAAACACACAAAGCCAGTGGTCACCATATTGTAGCAACTAAGACAGATCAATGCATACATACATGTAAAAGGGATAAGGCTCTCCACACACCCCTATTGTTGGAACATGTACATATTATGTATTAATTCGTTTTAAATTTAAAAACTTTTGTTCGAAGAGATCACAGCTTGTGCGTGTAAGGTATTATATGTGCACGTCATCAAAGTCCTATCTTTCGGCAGAAATATAGAATGCATTCTAGTCCTTCGAAAAGCACTAATTTATACATTTTTTGCCTTTTAGTGATTGTTAAAGATAATGTTTTGGCTAAGTAATTCTGTCGCAAATTTATATACTTATCAATTATTGCTTGAATAATGTAGACACGATGGCTATAGGTTAATAGCTGTTCTAAAGAATGCGTAATTAATAAATCAAAAATATAATATATACACACATTCATAAACGTACGATACAATATTTTAAATATACATAGTTAATTATTTTTTAATATCTAAAGTACAACTCCATTCATTTTTTGTTCCAAATTCTATGTTAAGGAGGGAATTATCGAGTACAGATTTTATAGTATGTAATTGCAATAAATATAATAATTGCTAAATGATACACAAATAATTATATAATAATATGAAATAATTCTGCATTCTTTCTTTTTTATATTTTTTAGAACAATTTTTACACGATTTTACAACGCATGAAGGCATTTTTAGCCAGTAATGCGACGTTGAAGATCTGGGTTCAAATAGTGCATGTACCTACCTATTTTTCAGAGCTACACGCGAGCGAAGTCGCGAGCAGCAGCTAGTAGTTAATAAGAGATGCCTACAAAATATATGTGATATTGGTAACCAATGAGTTTGGTAAATTCAACTAAGTACAATATTTTTTAGTCACGTGTACGTGTCACACACAGGATTTCAAGGCCGGGCGAGCCGCGTTCGCTTTGAAGGTACCTCGGCCGGTCGCTATTGGCTAAAGCCCGCTATTCACGACATGATATCGGTTTCTTTTATATAACTGTTAATATATTAATTGATTTTACATTGGTCTTGATTGAGAATGGACCTTATTGCTTATAGTGTTGATAAGATCCGTGTAGCATATTTATTTGTTTTTTTCTCTCTTAATCTAGACAATTATTATATAATATAGTTAATGTTCACATGTACAGAATAAGATCGAGAGAGACTGGTGACAATGATAGGCAGAAGCCGGTCGCTCAGTACACCAGTCCCCTTCCCGCGACATCTTAACATTGCGATACACTGATTGCCTATTATCACGATTCGATTTTAAAAATATGTAAGTATACAAAAAAAAATACATATTATTACAAGCTAATTAAGGTGCAGGATTATTTTAAAGTTTTGGCCAGATTAGGTAATTTATTTAAGAATGTAGAACTAACGAGTTTACAAGTAGGTAGGTGTTGTGCATGAATGAGTGAGTGTGGTGTGTGTTGTAAGTGTAGAGTGTGAATGGGATGTGTGTTACAGTGGGTAGTGGTGGTGTGGGGTAAAGTGAGCATGATGAAGGTAAGAGGAGACTCAGTAGACACATGTATTCTCAGATTAAGTAGGTTGTGGATAAGTAATCCAAATAAATATTCATTATTAACTGTAACAGTATTAGGTTACGATGAATGAGGTATTCGGTATCGTCATAATTGAGGCATATAAAATCAAAGCCGGCAATCTCCATTTTGTCTAATTTATAAAGAAATAGAAAAAAGTTATAGGAATCGCTAATGGACAGTTATTACTACGATTTCTTATTACATAGATAAATTAGCATTCGAATATAAAAAATAAATCGTTTTGTAGTCAATAACTACAATAAATGTAGTAAAAAGCAAAAAAACAGATTGGAGATTGCCATTTTTGATATGACTACCAGGATATTGCCGGTTTTGATACGAAAAGCACTGGAGAAAGCCACTTTTGTTATGGCGAATCATTACCGAATTAACACTCAAAGATGTTGATACTTTAGGGTGGAAATGAAAACAAACTGTAAATTTTATATTCCTTTTATTAAAAATTTTTAATAAAAGGAATATAAAATTTACAGTTTGTTTTCATTTCCACCCTAAAGTATATATATATATTTATATTATAACATCTAGACAAACAGACATGTTCAGATACTATAACCTACTTCTAACAAAACAAAAATATACGAGTACTTTCAAACTCTTAGGCTGTAGTCGTCTTCTTGTTGTTCACAAACAATGTCATTTGGTAAAAGTTCTGTACCTTCAGAGTTTTGATCGAATATAGTATTATAAAAACGTAGTTCTTCCACTGTTTGCCACTGGTCACCATAATGTGTGTTTAACAATTTCTTGACATCAGTGATTTTATTAGTATTTATGTTAATTTGACACTTATTAATAACATTTGGATTTATATCTTTGACTAATTTATTTTTCCGAGTAACTTTTTTGTATACTCCTTCACTGATTCGATAATTTATGTCTCCTTTAATTAAAACATTTCCAGACTGCTTTGATCGACATATGTAAAATCTTTTGCTTTTTTTAAATTGAAAATGCCAGGTTCCAACATCTTTAATAATCGAAGTCATTACACTCTTGAAATTGTACACTTTACAATCTGCACCCAATCTAACTAAGCTACTCCACTGACTTATAATTTCTAAGTACCCTTCAGGACGCACTATTGTTTCTCGTCTTCGAACGCGTTTCTCAATTTGAGCGAAAACTCTGTCTGGGGGTATAAAAGAATGTCCCACTATAGGGAAAACAAATTCCACACTTTCTACGTTGCTAGGTGCAGACTCTGCTAACCATTTGGAGCACATAGCTAACATAATTGAATTTTTGTTTTGGCCTCCACAACCATCTGCTATTAATCTTACTGTTTGAATGCCAGTGAAGTCAGTATTCATAAGTCGATGATATATGGCAGAAAATATCTCGTTGGAACCTTTCTGAAACTCATTTTCTGTCCAACAGTACGCAAAAACGTTTGTTGGCGTTAGTTTGGACTTTGAGCTCCCTTCAACCACAGTACAATTGTATAGATAAATCTGACGCGAATAATAGGTACTTTGGTCGGGTATTTTTGGTAACGGCATGTTTTTCTGGCAGTCAAACGACAGAGTTTTCAAGTTTGGCCGTTCCTCCTTCACTAGATCAAAAAATGCTTTTGCTTTTAAACTGTGTACCCTTTTTTCAACTCGAAGTGACTGTAATTTCGTTGGGTCTTTCTCCACCTTCATTTTTTCAAGAAGTTGCAGGCACGTTGAGCAGACATCTGTTCTAGGACTACCAAATCCAAGTGAATAGTTTCTATTGAAAACTCGTCTGAAAAAACCGCGTTTTACTTTTAAACATTCTTCTGTTTGTTGAGAATTGTACAGTTCGAACATTTTATTTATGCTTAGTTCAGCTGAAAGATAATTTTTCTGAGATTTACCACGGCAGTAGTGTGCTTCATCTACATGAAATAAATTTATGAAAGTCATGACTGCTTCCTTTTTACGACTAAACAAATGCGATTTGTGATCTCCTCCTCTATTTTCCTTTACTGGTTCTCCCGTTTCAAAATATTTCGTCATAATATAATGAATTCTATGTTTTGTTATGTGTAAAATTTTAAGAAAAGCTTTTTGACACACTGGTATACGAATTTTATTTGTTTTACTGTATATAGCAAATTTTGTTTGACATTTCTTTTCTTTGTGCTTTTGGTTTTTTGGTCTCTTCCGTTTTGTAGATACAGGTGTGCAATATTTGAGCAAAAATGCATCTTGGGTCTCTTTATCTTTATATTTATAAAAAGCACGATGAAAAGCTGATAAATCATCCATTGTCAATTTGCAACACTGAAAAGATTTTGTGTCATGTCCACATTCGGGTCTTGTAGGTAATCCCTTAGAAGAATAACTGAAATAATAAATAATAGATCGTTATTACTAATACTTATATAATTTTTAAAATAATTATGAATAACACACTTGATTCTGATCAGTAGTTTAATTAACGAACGAAAGAACCAAAATTAAGAAAGAGAACATTTAACCATTAGTCAAGAAACTTTAGACCGACAACTTAAGTTTTGTTTTTTAAAAATACATTGAAACTAAATAACGGTATGAAGAAGTGCAATAATGTAATCAAATATTTGAATAAAAAAAACCAATAAAAATACAAGTATCAAGATGTTGCAATCAATGCGTACTTACCGACTTCTCTTAGCCACATTTTTTTTCCACTTATCTGGCTCCGATTTACGCTTTCTTGTGTATTTTGTGGTACACGGAGAAGCCGTATGCTCCATACTAGGATTTTCTGATGAAAACTTTACTGATTTTATTAAAACACAATAAAAATAGTGCAAAACCGGGAACTCAATCTACAACAGAAATACCGATATGCCATACTAAAATTAAAAATATGGCAGCCACATACCGTGCTGTGATTGGCTGATGCGGATATTGCCGACTTTGAAATGCATGCTATTGGAGATTGCCGTGTTTGGTTTGACATCTATTTTTAAAACTTAAATTAAATGGGATATTGCCAACTTTGAAACATATAGGTTTTTCTTTACAATATGTAAGCTACAGATAAAAAATACTGCATTCATAGTTCAATTTTGACAATCTATGGAGATTGCCGGGTTTGATTTTATATGCCTCAATTTAATCTTTGAGGATGGTTGATGACTTGTTTCTTGCACACGTATTTTGTAATAAATCTAGTACTGTATGCAGCTTTTTATAAAGAAACGGGCCTAGAAAACGAAAGAAACGTTGGGAAAAAGCTGTCCTAGATGAACACGTATTTGGTAAATGAGTGCGACGAGAAGAAGAAGAAGCGCAATTGAAACCAGCGACAGCGTGCTGCTTCAGAACCGTTGCGAGAATAAAGAGCTGTCGTACTGAGAGGACTTGACAGTACCGATATAATTCGAAAGTTGAGAATAAAATTGGTTTGAAAGTGCACACCTTTAATAGAGCTCTTTGGGCATGTTCTAACTTTAATAAAGCGGTCTTTGCGGCACCGCCCCAAGATGTAATACAGTAGGTAAGCGACGGTTGACAGAGTGAGGTATAAACCACAAGACAATATCGGTGGCGATCTAGGGTGGAGGCAATTGGGAATTAGTATTAATATTATGGAAATATATTTCTTAAACTTACAATTAAGCCGAGAATTGGCGAATTTTGTCATTATTTATTGTTTGAGTAATGTTTGTTCCGAGCGGATCGAACCCGCTATCCTCGGTGTTAAGGTTGACACTGAGGATGTAAACAAAGACGCTAGTACTACCTACCTAAGATTGCACCGCCCAGGCTTGTTTATTACAAGTAAAAATAAACAATGCCTAATAAATAACAATAATGCCTACTGGGGGTACCACGTAAAAAAAACACGCCTCCAGATTCTATCTCGGAGGTTGTGGGGGTAAGTCAAGGCAAAGAAATGCAAAATAATGATCAAAAATTATCATGTCGTCTGTGACCCGCTTTATAGTACGAAGCTACTCTGTGCTGTGCCCCCCCCCCCCCCCCCCCAACCCCCGCCCGCCAGACGCACAGTGGATGATTTATTACTACTAAGGAGGACGAATAACGATACGGTTGTGACTTGTGCGATCTGCGAACCAAATAGGTACTTACTTTCTACATACTTTCAGCAGTCTTTTTTGTTAATTGTATGAACTGAAGCGGTCACTCATTATAGTTTTGTTCACAGATTAGTAAATAATGTTTTGTTATAGTTTTAATTTGTTTGTCAACAGATCCACTGGTATTTAAAGGAAATATACCTACCTGCAATGGAAGACCACATATTATGTGATAATATTACGAATAATAATCTTGTAATAGAGTTTCTATGCAATTGGGGCGTGTCAGAGGATATTCAAAAAGTTTTTAAAGGTATGTGTCTTGTATTTTATATATTTTTTATATTAGACATCAACAACATCAAAGGTTTATTGATCCGTTGCTAGCCTTTTTAAAGAGATATATTATGTACTTGTATTTTGGCGTCACAAATTCTCGCCATTGAATTTTTGTAGGGGATAAAATTTGTGATGACCTTCGCCTGTCCCTAGTAGTACTACCACTTGCTCACATAATCTGAATTTTTGTGTAAATACGTCACGCACGTCACACATTCTTAATTTTGTCGTGACGACTTTATCGGGAGCCGGTGGTGTACCGACATGTCGGCGCCCATAATCTGTCGTCACCGGCATATCGTTGTCGTGTCGGTCAGTGAAAGAGCGCTATAAGCAGCTTTTTATATTTGCGTGCCCCGATATAGATCGAATTAAATTTTTTTGGTCAACACGAAAAGATTTTGGGCTCAGCTTTAGATTAAGTAACACCTGATATCAGCACCATATTTTTTTTTATGAATAGCTTTACTAAAGAAGATTAAATCACTAAAATTTTAAGGCACGGAGATGCATAGTTTTTACGCTAGAATTTATTGAAATTTACAATGTTATTTCAAAGAATCGTAATAAAATCGCTATGTTTGATATAAATTATCAAAACGTTTCATTATAAGCATTAGAAACGTCAAACTCAACGTAACAATGTAGATGTCAAGTGCATTTGTAACTGAAAATACAAGAATAAACAGTGAAATGGAAATAAACATCGTATTTGTCAAGTCAATATCGCTCGTCCGCCATTTTGTTTCATTTGGTAGAATTATTGTTAAGATGATTATTATAATGACACAAAACGTTTGGGCATTTATCATTTGTCAAATCTTTCAAACAAATAAAAATTTTGTAATAAGTATAGCAACAGTAATCTCAATTGGTTAGGTTAGAGTATGACAAACAATGCACGAGCCGAGCGAGCGAAGCCAGCGTGCCGCGGCAGCGGCCGGCGAAGTGCCAGAAGCGAATCTTTGCCATTTTGAAAAGTGTCATTATAAAAAGTAGACCAAACATACAGTTGGCAACTGTGAGGTTGGGAAATAAAACAAAATTATACGAAAGTTGGCAAATGATTATTCAAAGTGATTGTTCGAATTTGAAAGATTGTAGGTGACATAACCTCAAAAAATTAGAATGTTAATAACTTTAAAACTATGCGTTTCCATGTTATAGTTCCCTCCTCTGGGGGTTCCTCTCCCCTCCCCCTCGCCCCCTCACCCTCACCCCCTCCCCACTCCCCTCCCCTTTTACGGTGTTACTTAATCTAAAGTGCTTCCAGATTTTGGGGTGTAAGGACTCGCTAACAGGTAGAGAGCCCCAGCCAACCTGACCTGCACGTGGTGCATCCTTCTGACTAACGAACGAGACCCTGGCGAAAGAGAGGTAGGGCACAGCGTATTTAAGCTGGGCCGACTGGGGAAGTATCACCTCAAAGAACACCGCACCCAAATAACAATCTCCGAGGGTTGTTGTGTTCCCGCGTGTGAATGAGGTCACCGGTGTGCAGTGGAGGTGCCGGCGCACGGACGATGTTTTGTGTCGCTAGCGTTTATATTATCGCTCCAAGGCGGTAACCGCTTCACATCAGGCGGCCGTATGCTTGTTCGCCACCCGACGTAGTATAAAAAAAACTAGGCAGTGGTGACGATGAGACCGCATTTTGTACCTGCCAAAATATTTCTGTATGTACACACAGCGACAGATCCAGCTATGCAAAACAAACACATTTCGCCTTTGCTACTACGACATAAGATGCATGAGTGTATACTGTATAGTTTGACGTTTCGCTGTGTATACAGTTATATATTTTTTCTGTGTGCAATAAAGTGTATTTTTTACCAGACAGAAAAAGAGGTTTTTCATAGATTTTTTTTTGTATTGTGATATTTTTTATCTTGTGGGCGGGTGGATATTGGTTTCTAGTAGAGCTATCTTCGTGCTCTTCCTATCTTTCTCTACACCGATTTTTGAATCACTCGCCTGAAACTCTACGCGATGGTGAACGGTTCGAAACTAGAACTCCTGGGCCACGTTAGCTATTGGCAGGATGCACCACGTACTTACACCATGGTCTGTGTTTTTACTCTAATAATGCTTTTCATTGCTACCTTTTCAGACAATGATATTGATCTATTTTGCTTAGAAAACATGTCAGAATCTGACATTCATGAATTAATACCATCATCGAGGATTAAAGACCGAATCAAGTTTCGAGCTGGGCTTATCGCCTTTAGAAAAGAAAATAAGTCCATAGTAAGAACCTTATTTTTTGGTTTATGCTCATGTATGTCTATTTGTCTTTTGCTTAAATATGTGGTCACAGCATAATATTACTTTTACAGAGTACGTGTTCATTGGATACAGAATCTATTGCTTCTGATTTGTCAGCAGTGGCGGCTGTAGGTACCTTAAGTGCGCTCGTGCGCTGAACCACCAATTCAAAACATTTAAAAATTACAAAATATTACTTCATCTTTAAATTACCATATTAATATTTATTTTTGAAACATACAAAAACATAATATAACAAATAAAATTTAAAATTATAACAAATAAAAGACAAAACAATTTAAGCGCTTTGCTAAACTATTAAGACTTATTTTCCCTGTAAAGAAAAATTCTCGTGCGCTTCGGCGAGCGCACGAGGACTGCTAATAGAACTTGTATGAGTTACTAGCGAATGTGCCTGACGCGTGAAACAAAAGATAGTTCATAGAAATGTATCGAGAAATGAAGCGATTCTCGTGCGCCGCACGAGCGAATCGAAGGTTACCGAGAGCACCCGATGTTTGACGAAATTTGAAATTTGAGTCCGACGGCGGCCATGATGGACCTCTACTTATCAGTATAGTTTCGCTGTATCTGTGACGCGTTAATTATTGTTTCTTTATATTAAGTAATTGTTTTTTTTTTATTTACATCTTTTATGTAAATTGTTGATTTGTTGCAATTTCTAATATTAATACTTGGTGAGCAAGTAAAGTGCACCACCAGTTCGATAACCCACCAGCCGCCACTGTTTGTCAGTACCAAATTCGGATAGTGGAGAAAGCTCAAATTTTAGTAAACGAAAGGTTAGTTAATTATTTGTTTCCAAATTAATTGTAATTTTTCTTTGACGTATACATCATATGTTGCTGCAAATATTTACATCATTTCAATTTTGCTGAAATGGAAATTTCTTTTTATTGCTGACTTATTTTATAATGATTAATGATTCATGAAATGCTTGGGCCGTTCGTGAAATATGAATTTACAAATTTTATTAAGACAAGTTAGGGTGTACCGAAGGAGGTCGTGACTTAGGCCGTGTCTGCACCGCGATATTTCACCACGCGGTTTATACTCTAAATTAAACATAGAGGTGATAAACAAAAGCGAAATTGCCATACACAAACTACCTAGGTACTTTGTTTACCGAAAGTGAACTGTTTTGTGTGTGAACTGCTACCTAAACGTCCAGCCTGGTGGAACTTTTTGTAAATTGTTATAACGCTGTATTTTATAGATTTAGCTGTGCCCGCGACTTCGTCCGCGCGGAATAGTTTTTAGGGTTCCGTACCCAAGGGGTAAAACGGAACCCTATTACTGAGGCTCCGCTGTCCGTCCGTCCGTCTGTCACCAGGCTGTATCTCTTGAACCGTGATAGTAAGATAGTTGAAATTTTCACAGATTATGTATTTCTATTGCCGCTATAACAACAAATACTAAAAAATAGAATAAAATAAATATTTAAGGGGGCTTCCATACAACAAACGTGATTTTTTTGCTGTTTTTATAGATAATGGTACGGAACCCTTCGTGCGCGAGTCCGACTCGCACTTGGCCGGTTTTTTATTTATTATTTCTTTATATTAATAAAAATAAATACAATTTGTAAAATAAAAGTAGCCTAAGTTACTCCTTATTACATCAGCTATCGGGCAGTGAAAGTCCCGTCAAAATCGGTCCAGCCGTTTCAGAGATTAGCCGGAACAAACAGACAGACAGACAAAAATTGTAAAAATATTCATTTTGGTATATGTACTGTGTATACATCCATATGCATTTAGTAAAAAGCGGTTATTTTAATATTACAGACACTCCAATTTTATTTATCTGTATAGAAGATTATTATTTTATTTTTTTGCTGAGTCAGGGCCTTTTTGTTGTCACGACACACACGGGACGCGCAAGTTGCTACCGTTCGGGCCTACTGTACAATTTATTTTATATTTAAATGTTTGCGGTCATTACTGTTGTCATTGTTGTATGTGATTTTTCTTTTTTCTTGTGTTTCTGTATTTGTGTGTGTTTCTATGTGATAACAAATAAAACTAATTATCTATCTATCTATCTATTATTACATATTGTATTATGTTATTATTATTATATATATAAAAAAAATGCGTAGTTATTTTATGTCACGAAAAATACGTATTCTGTGAAAATAATAAAAATAAAAGTGCAAAGTCCCACGAAAGGGAAGATATTTCCCCCTAATTTTAACAGTTTTTCATATTTTACGCAGGAACCCTAAATATTTACGGGATAAAAAGTACCCTATATTGTGCTCTGAACAGTCGTCTACTTACCAGTGAAAGTCCCGTCTAAATCGATCCAGCCGTTTTAGAGATTTGCCGGAACAAACAGACAGACAGACCGACAAAAATTGTAAAAATATTCATTTTGGTGTATGTACCGTGTATATATCCATATGCATTTAGTAAAAAGCGGTTATTTTAATATTACAAACAGACACTCCAATTTTATCTATCTGTATAGACCATAACCATACATAACCAAATAAATAGTGCATTGTGTAAATTCATATTTTTTTTTAAATAAGTAGGTACCTACACGCTCCAATCTTATCGAGGGCTTTAATTTCTCGAACCTGCAGCGACAGGTTATATTTTTTATGACCACCCAGAAACTGCAATAATTAACAAATGGGATTTTGTTCATAATATGCCCAAGCATTTCATGAAATGATCAAATTCTACGATTTGGCCACGACATATTATACGTAACAGGATATTTTTGTTTAGGTTGTTGATTTAGAGACAATATTAAGGAGTAATTGTCCTGGAGAATTATGTCTAGCTAATATTAAAAAGAATAATAAATTAGATTCTCCCAGCCGAAAGACCTTGGTGAAATCAGTTGTACAATATTATATGAAAGAATTGGGCTTTATGAGAAAAGAAGATTTTCAAGATATTGCACAGCAAATTGTAGCACTAATTCCAATTGAAGTCATCGTTAGTTATTCTATAATTAACTATTATCTGATTAATGTAGTTACTGTAGTTAGAAGTAGTCCTTTCAATCCAGATTGCCTAGTCCAATTCCCAAATTGTATTTCTTTTAGGATTCCATAATTTCTGTACCACAAAAGGAAAAAAAAAAAGATTAATTATAGGACTACTTTGTTGTCCGTGTGTATGACGTGTCTGTCAACTTTTAAAGAATGTGTGGTAATTTCACCATTGTTATATTATAATACACACATATAAACTTAACACTCTTAATATTTTATATAATTAAAGGACTGACATTTTGTGAATTGGACTAGCGTCTAAACGGTTACTGCTAGAACGATGAAATTTTGCATGGATATATATTTTTACCACGCCGACAGTGTTACGATAAAAAAAAAATTTTGGGGCACTTCCCTTACACGTAAAGCGATAGTGATATTTTTTGTTCTCGTTTACCCCATCATGCGGTGTGTCATTACATAGGTCTATATCCGTTCATGAGGTATTAAACTTTAAAGTGCAGTTTTTGTAATAAGATGGCGCCCCCCCCCCCCCCCCCATAAGCTAAAGCTATGTATCTATTCTATATACTTATGTAATGTACCTAATTAGAAAATTTTGTTCTAAACAAAATTTCTAGAAAAAAATAACTAAAAAAAATCAACCATTTGTCCACATTTTTTTTAATCAAAGCTTTTTATGAGCCCTGAAATGGATTGAATTGAACGGTTTTGGCGCCATTCGATTAAGTATTTGTTTATTATTTTTAGAATATTTTTCTAATCGAGTGGCGCTAGAAACTCGCAATCGGACTTTAATTATAGTGAATGAATAATAATTTTGATGTGATATTTTGTAGTTTCTGATGAAGACTACGAAGACATTAAACTGTGGCTCAAATTTAATAAGGAACCAGTAACCGAAATAATTAACAAATGGCAAAACACATTTAAACGCCGACTCCATGAATTTAAATCCAACAAATATTTAAGGGTTGCTGACATTCTCCAAGAATGGCCATCATACAAATTAAGCATTGGTTATAAGTTGGTAAGTTATGTACTTGTTTAAAATTCCTTATCATCAAATCATCCCATACAGGCCCTTCGAAACCCGGGTGGTCGTATACGACCGCGAAATGTATGGGAAAACGTATATAACGGGTTCTGACTGCTTGCTGCTGTCATTACATAAAAAAAAAAAAAACAGGATTGAAACTTCGTGTCATGAGACTTGAGGACAAAATATATAAGACTATTAAAATAAACGCTGTCTATAGGCATCATTGTATCTCTATTGCTGTCTTTGGATTATTATTGTTTGTGTATTTGACGAGCTCCGTGGCGCAGTGGTGGAACGCGCTGTTACGCTACTTTGACACCAACGCTCGTGGGTTCGATTCCCACACAGGACAAAAATTTGTGTGCATGAACATGTCTGTTTGTCTTGGTCTGGGTATTTTCTATGTATAATAAGTATGTATTTACAAAAAAAAAAATATTTACGTATGTTTATCAGTTGTCTAGTACCCATAACACAAGCTTATATAAGTATGTATTTACAAAAAAAAAAAAATATTTACGTATGTTTATCAGTTCTCTAGTACCCATAACACAAGCTTCGCTTACTTTGGGGCTAGGTGGCGCTGTGTAATTTGTCCGGCAATATTTATTTATTTATTATTTTTTTACTTCTTTTTCACTATCACGAAGTTTTTCTGTTTTGTTTTAGTTACCTAGTCGCGCTAGGTGGCCCATTAAATATAAAATCGCATATAACAATGAAAATAAAACAGGAAGAGCTCGATGGTGTCGTTGTGTCGTATTCTAAACGAACACACAAGTTAAGCGACTTTGACCCTAGCGAATCACTGGGTTCTTCTTCATGCTTCGGAGGGCACGTTAAGCCGTCGTTCCCGATTTCCTGAATATTGTTGAAAGATTACAGTCGCTAAGCTAGACAATACACCACAAGTTGGGAGTTTGGGGATGACGTCAGGCGTCAACCGGTCATCGTAATCCCCCGCCCAACAGCCACATCAGGTGTATGGTCTTTATAAGCGGGCTCTGAGTTCCGTAACGCAAGAACGCTATGATGATTAATTATAACAATGAAAACGAAACATTTGAACGATGATTGAATACTTTATCCTCGTTTGTAATATACTCGTAATAGGTTTTATGGTTGACTTCTATGTTGTGATACGATTTTTTATTTAATGGGGGCAGCACCTAGCAGTTCTTTGTAAATAAAGATTTGCTGTTCAAAAAAATATTTTGTATAACTTAGGTATCTAATCAATAGTTTTACGTAGTATATTAATTACTCTGAGCCAATAAGTTAATTTGTTGATTGACAGAAAGGTATCTAGAATACTCGACGTGGCTCACATAAGATCTCACAACTTTTGACGGTGACTAAGTGCCAGACTTGGCTGCATTAGTATGTCATAGTATGTTGTTGACGGAATTTTTTATTCCTGTTATGAATATTTAATTATTTGGTTTTTCTTTTTTTAGATTGAATTGGATTTTATCAAGAAATTTAGTGACGAGACTGATATATCTTTATTTCGGAAATGGCCTGAATTTCTCGAAAAGGCTATCCCTATTTTCAAACTTATCAAGGCTGCTGAAAATTTTACAAATATAATAGAAAATAATCCCAGTGAAGGTTGGTTACAAGAGCTTATAGGAATATGTGGAAATACGGTTACAATATTTAACTGAAGACAAATCATTTTTTCTTTAAAAATGCTGTTGAATTTAACATTCTTTATCTAAATGACTCGACTTCATTTAAGTATTGCAGGTGTTGTTTTGTTTTCTCCTTTTCCGTAACGATTACACACTGATTGAACAATCTGAAACAATGCCCTATTATAGAAGACAGTTAATATCTAGTGTAATGGACAGTGTGTAATAAGTTTGAAATAGGCTGTATAATCGGTGTTGTTCTGAGGAGTTGTTACGATATGATACCCACAACACATTTCTTTAATCGCCGTCGGCAGGGTATTCATCCACACAGAACCGAGTTGGTCTCGTACTGTATGGTTTCAAAGGTGTTCAATTCCGCGAACACTCATATTGGGGAATGACTGAACTCCCTGCCGGGTTCTTTAAAAAAAAGCGTAAACAGATTTTTACAGAGTCGGCAATGCGTAGGTGATACCCCTGGTATTACATACGTTGATATGCTGCGGTGATACTTACATGCGGGCCGTATTCTTGTTGTTCACCTCAGTGTATAAAAAAATACCATTTGTACAGGTGCATAGGTACAAGATTTTATCTACGATTGAGAAAATAATACATATACAAAGAAAAATATTTTTGCACATTGTTATTGTTAGATTCTCGCCACAGACAGAAATCTGCATAGAATTTGTCGATGTCGTCGAAACAGGGAAGCAAATTATCCGTAACAATAATTATTGCTCTTTCTGTTATATTTGGCAGTGTACAGTCCATTTGACTATCTGAAGATATGTTCAATGAAAATAATGAATTAAACTCGTACAAGAAATAATTGCCGCATTTTACCGCGCACACAGAAGGAAGTGCAAGGAAGGCAAAGAGATCTAACCCCATTCAGCCACACCTTAGACAGAATGTTTCCTCATTTTATTTGTTTCGGAACTCATAGCATGTATATATTTTGGCTGTATGATAAAATCTGCGTCATATGTATTATAACGAAGGTTGTCATTTTGATAGTCTATCAAAAGGATAGTCAGTTTGATTCAAGTACCATTTTCATAAATTGGAACATTTTGAAGCAGTCGCTGATAAAATATATAATTAATATTTATTCAAATACAACCTTCAGTTCCGGTATTTAAGTTTAATTCATCTCGGTTAATTATTATTCTTAAGTATTGCCTTTAAATCAACTTGTAATTTTTCAGACGTAAGGGATTTCTGCAGTTGCCAATTGATTGGGTACAAAATAAAACCAACCATTAACGTACAAACAAAAGATCATTATGGTAAAAAAAAAATATACAAGCCTAGTATAGCAGAGGCCAACAAAAATTTTATTCTTCATGTAAAGGTATGAACACATAATATTATATGAAAGTAAGTTTCTTTATAAAAAAATATACTACGTCGGGTGGAGAGCATGCAAGCGGCCGCCTGATGTGAAGCGATTACCGTAGCCATATGAATGCTCGTGACATAAACATTTCGCTCGTGTGTCGCCACCCCCGCTGTCAACGCAGCACTCCTTCCTACTAGTGATCTCACTTACGCGGACACGACAACCCTCTAGGAGGCTGTTATTTGGCTACGGTGCTCTATGAGGTGGTACTTCCCCAATCGGGCCAGCTTACAAATACGCTGCGCCCTACCTACCTCTCTTTCGCCAGAGCCTCGTTTATCATTCAGCAGGCTCTTGCTTCAAAGATGATGATAAGCTACTTACGTACACCCCAAACCGTAATCATGTTATAAAGATCAATATTGGTCACTTATTTCGTAAAAAAAAATACTGTCTGCCGTAATCATTGCTTAGAAAACACTTCTATAAAGGAAGTAGGTAGTCGTCCAAGTTTGATTGTTTTTAGTAATGCTAAAAAGTTGAGGTTAATATTCCTTGTATATGTCACCGTAAAATTGTGACAATCGACAATCGTCAGATTATAATCTCAACGCGGGAGATTGTAAACTAACGTTAGGTTTAGGTTAGGTTAGTTTGTAAACCAACTACATTTATTATAATCTGACGGTTTTTACAATTTTATGGTGACATATATACTGTTCCGACCTGGTTACACTTTTCAAGTTTCCAGTAGAGCAATAAATTAGTTTCAATATTTTTTACCTTTATCTCATTTCTTTACAGAACCAAAGTGAAGTTCCCACGCAATTAAATTTGCACAGAGAAGCCCAATCTTTGAAAGGAGGAAGATGCCAGCCAATGGTAATTGTGGTGGGTGCTTCGATTAATGAATTAACCGATTTTTATGTGTCTTTTGACAACATATTGTATAAATTGGATTCTTTTTTAAAAGCTTTGGATGTTTGTTTCAAAACATTCCATACCCTTGACGCTGAATATCCCTTAGAATCAATTCACGTTTGGACGTTTATCCAGAAATATTTTTATAATATCCACTTAAAAACCGATAGAAAACTTTCAGGAGTCTCAGCTTTCATATCGGATTTAAAATAAGTTGGAAACGCAAGGAAAATTGCCAGTGTGTGACCGTGAAAACAGAGATGTGTACACGGTCACACACTGGCAAGTGTATACTGTAAAATTTTGGTAGCTTTTAAAATTGATTTTGTAACTACGAGGATGTCAATAGTGGCCGTAATTTTGTTCCTCAAAAATAATTTAATAATTATTCAGTGTAAATTATTCAGTTTTATACATTATTCAGTGATTTTATTCACTAGATGTATCATTAACACAGTGGTTGGATTGCTGCCGATCATTTTTTTCTAATGTGGGCGTCACATTGTCGCCTTAATAAATCCATCATACACCTGCCACTGAAAATACTTTAAAGCCAAACCACTTCGTTTTTTTTTGGTAATTGCTTATTGTATGTCGTTTGAATATGACATTTATATGACATCATTTTTTTTTACAATCAGTTAATTAGTGACGTCTCATTTTACTAATTATGTGTCTATTTTTTGTAACGAATTAAATTTTAAGAGTATACTGCGCGTCCACTAGCGCCGTAATTTGAAATAAAATAATAGCTGACGAATGAAGATAAAAATGTAATTAGGCGTGGATTTCCCTCACGAAGACAATAGAGGAATTTTAGGTCAATACGCCGATGTGTAAATAGTAACTGTTTATTTTTATTTACCATTAAAAGTGACCACTTTTGGTGGTTAATCGAATAACTATTACATGTTGATTATTTACATGTTCGCATATTTCTCTAAAATCCTTTATTGTCTTTGTGAGGCCAAGCCGTTGGCATTACTTACTTCATTCTTTTCTGTTTTTTCTATCTATGATTTTTTCTAAAAATAGCGGCGCTAGTGGATGCGCAATTCCACCTTCGGAGTATATACTTATAATTTTTTGGAGGGTAATTCGTTAGTAGTATGCGGTTTAAATTCTCTAAAAATACAGAGAGGTATTTGATTTGAATGACATCTTTAAAAAATGTTAAATTTATTTCTAACAATTAATTACAGTTCGTTTTCTCAAGTAGTTTGTCCGCTTTGGTAAGCCAAATGGTTGATTCTCTGCGAGGTATATTATTAAGTTCACGAGTAATAATACTTTTTCGTTATTAAAGTACTTGGTATAAAAATAAGAAAGAAGGATCTAAATGTTCTATATGTTCTATTTATTTTCACATAGTTTTCAAAATATAGTGCAAACTATTCGAATAGGCGAACTGTATGTCACTTTAAACTTCATTAATTGTGTCTATTTGGTACGTGTAAGTGTATAAAATACTTAATAAAATTTACTTTATGGTAAAAAAACTTCTTTTATTTAATACGTTTACCTTTTATATATTATCTGATTATGCAGCTTTTGTATTGTCTGTGTAGATTTAATGTTAAGTTTAAATTTGGTTATTTTACTTATTTTAGTTTACTAGTGATAAATAATGCGTGTATGTACATCTGAAATAGCTTATACACATGTTGTCAATGTTGTTTTTGATGTTATGTGTAAGTATTAATTACCGTTGTTTTGTTGATGGGTTTATTATGTTGAACTTTTGCATTTTATTCTAGTGTTTGGGTAAACTCGAATCCCTTTTATTTACGAATAATCCATTAAATTCATTATTATTCACTATATTTTACTGTTGTAAGTTACGTATTATTTTCCCGCTATTATCTTCTATTGACCAAGTTTAATGTTGTTTATTTTGTAAATATACAATATTAAATAATAATGTTTATTTTGTAATCGACTACCAATTAATTTATTTTTTTTCCAGTTTCTATTTGTTTGATTTGTATTTTATTTGGCAGATAATACCACATCGCTCCTGATATAAACGTTGCAATTCTCTTATTAAATAAGTACATAAAAAGTTAACATTAACACTTAAATTATGTTTACTTTTTTGTAAATTTACCAGAAATTATGATGTTTCCACCAGTTGCGATATGATATTATCTGTCAATTAAACACGCTACAAGTTATATAAATAGGAACTTGTAAAAAAAACTAAACTTATTTGATAGTTGTTTATAAAACTAGCACTGATAAAGTTTACATAAGTTGTTTGTTAAAAACACCAAACTTAGCCTGATAATATTTGTAAATGTCATCTGGGAGATAATACCTAACCTGCATTAGTAGAATATACAATGCATAATTGACAAATATAACCAAATCTACTTTAGTATAACATACAAAAGCTGTTTGGTGTATAATGCTAAAATACACTAGTAGAATATACAAAAGCTGAATAGTCGATACTACGAATCCTTGAATAGTAAAATTTACAAAATCCCTCTAGGAAATAAAACCAAATTTTCTCTAGTAGCATATACAATGGCTAACTGATAAATATAACCAAATCAACTTTAAGAAAACATACAAAAGCAATTTGATGAATAATACTAAGTAAACGCTTAGTAGAAAATACAAAAGTCGCATTGTCAATGATACGTAACCTCGAATAGTAAAATTTACAAAAGTCGTGTGGTAGATAATATTAAATCTACCTTAATAGAATATGCAATAGCTAACTGATAAATATAACCAAATTAACTCTAGTAAATCATACAATAGCAATTTGGTGAATAATACCAACTAAACACTAGCAGAAAATATAAAAGCTGAATTGTGAAAAATATGAAACCTTGAATAGTAAAATTTATAAAAGCAGTCTGGTAAATAGTAGCAGATGTACTATAATAGAATTTACAATAGCTAATTGCCGAATATAACCAAACAACTCTAGTAAAACATACGAAAGCATTTTGGTGAAAAATAATAGGTAAAATCTAGGAGAATAAACGACAGGTAATTGATAAATATAACCATATTGACTCTAGTAAAATATGTTAAAGTGAATGATCTACATTATTAAACCTACACTAGTGGAATATACAATACTACTGATAAATGTAACCAACTCAACTCTAGTATAACATACAAAACTATCTTATAGATAATATAAAAGTAACGAAATGTAATTCAGTATGAATTACAAAAATATTTGATCGATAATACGAAAGTAACGAAATGGACGTTCTGTATGAAATACAATAGTAACTATGTCATTATTATAAAATTTAGTAATTATTTTACTAAAGTAACGCAATATTTTTTTGTAAGAATCTCGACGTAACATAGTTTAAGCAAGACCACTTCGGTAAAAACAACAAAATATTTTGATAAATTTTACCTATAGATTGTAGATATAATATAGTACAGTTTATCATACTAAATAATAAATTTTATTATTTTTACTGGTACTTCATTTAACCTTTTTTGATTGGTAAAATCAACTTAAGTCAAAGGTAGGACCCAGTTCAACCTTCGACTTGTGTTGATTCTATTAGGAATCTGGTAAATCCAACTAATCTTTTTTTTCAGTGCAGGAGGCAGTACAAAGGGCTTTCACAGAGTTTGTCGAATCTAGATCCCCAATATCACTAAGGCATAAATAAAGATTAGATGGCAGTAATATATAGATAATAGGGTAAATATTTTGATTAAATAAATATATTACATCTTAGAAAAAAACGACTTAGTTTTTGAATACACAATATCTTACTTTAACCCCTAATATAAACCCTGTCATAGTAAAATTAAATAAGTAGGATATCTTCATAGATACGCACCGAACGCCCTTTGTATGTGTGCGCGCCCGTACGTATGCGTCGTCGCACTGACAAAATTTATCGCTGCTAAAGGTACGCCAGTCGCGCCTACGCCGCCGTGCGCAATACCGCCGTTGCCCACGCACGCATCGCCCCGCTGCGCTCCCGCTCGTAATAATTTGTACGTAAAGATGGCTAAAAAGTAAAAAGATTTTTTTTCTGTATCAAATGCATAATTTTGTTCAAAACTCACAAATGTTCTACAGAAAAAAGTACTTTTAATGCCTAGCATTTTAGGCTACTGTAAAAATATTAAATTTCCGAATATAAAGATTATAATTTTGATAAGTAGTAAATGAAAAAGTAAAAAATAGTTTAGTGTAAAAACAACAATCGGTGCGTGTACTTATGTACGCGCGTGAGAAGTTATACTTCTCTGGCATCATTAAATAACAAATCCCTGGAGCTATGTTGTGTTCATGCGAGTGAGTGACGTTACCACGCAACTGCAGCCAAATAACCATTCCCTGGAGGGTTGTTGTGTTCATGCAAGTGAGTAACGTTACTACCTCCCGGAAAACTGCAGTCATATAACTGGAAGGATGTTGTGTTCATCTGAGTGACGTCACGAGTAAGCTCCTAAGGAGTTGCCGTGTTAGCAGCAGAGGTGGCAATACACGAGGCATACGTAATGTATTGCAAGTGTAAACAATAACAGTGACCGCTTTAAATTGGGTGGATCGTATGCTTGTTTCTTCATGCGCATGAACTCAATAACCCTCTAGGGAATTGTTATTTCTTATATTTTTATATATTTTTCGTGACTTAATTAATAGCGGTTTAGCGGGCAGCTTCAACCTGTTACTTTTGTGTTACAGTATCTTAAAATTTCACTCATCATTTTTTCATAACGCGCCTAAAGAAGTATAACTTCAATACAATTGCATAATCATTGAATTTTATTTGAATAAATACATGATTCAGTAAAGTCACGTTTGAATTAATCCTATTTCGACCGTAATCAAATCACTAAACAGGTAACATGACGTAGGTAATGAAAAAATTCTAGTCAGCTCCCATTGAGGTATTATGTACTAGGTACGTACGTTAGTACATAGTAGTTCAATGTCAGCGCCTGGTCTATGTACAAAAACCAATTATTGAATCAATCATAATCACAGTTCTCATTTTGTGAATGAATATAAAACCGTGATGTCACAGGCACCAGCCTGTTTAAAAAATACAATATGCTCAGTGATTAAGTTTCACGATGATAGTATCTGCAACTCTTATAAAACATGTAATGATCTAACTTCTGAGAAACATAAAGATATGTAATTCAAAACGAGTACGTTGTGCCCGTTTTTTTTTTGTAAGTTAGTTATGGAAGCTAGTGTATGTAAATTACACAATATCATATAGTTAGAAACTAACCAAAGCATGTACTGTGGGCACTATAAGACTGATAATAGTACTCGAATACCTTCTATCTATACATATATATATATATATATACTTAGTCTGGCCATAAATACTGTTACAATTAAAAATAAACAAAATATTACATTTAAATTTGGAATTTTTATATGAATGTTCATTGAATTTTCTCATTTTGGCGCCAATACATTGTACAATATTTTGCGATATTAAAATGGAGTGGGGTGATAAAGAGAACCGAATCGCTGTGATTGCATTACACAAAGTAGGTGTGGAGCCAAATGCAATTTTTAAAACTCTCCATACGCTTGGTATTAGTAAAATGTTTGTGTATCGGGCAATTAATAGGTACAATGAGACCTCCTCTGTTTGAGACAGAAAAAGATCTGGCCGTCCACGTAGTGTTCGTACGAAAAAGGTGGTCAAAGCAGTAAGGGTTTTTAAAGAATTCAAAGAAATCCTGTCCGAAAGCAAAATATTTTATCTCGGGAGATGAAGATAGCACCTAGAACCATGTCACGTACTTTAAAAGATGACTTAGGACTTGCAGCCTATAAGAGACGTACTGGTTATTTCTTAACTGAAAATTTTAAAAAGAATAGGGTGGTAAAATCGAAACAACTACTGAAGTGGTACGCAAAGGGAGGTCACAGAAAAATTTTGTTTACGGATGAGAAAATTTTTACAATTGTCCAATATTTTAACAAACAAAATGACCGTATTTATGCTCAAAACTCTAAGGAAGCTTCCCAATTAGTCGACGGAGCGCAACGTGGGCACTATCCGACTTCAGTGATGGTTTGGTGGGGTATTAGCTATGAAGGAGTGACTGAGCCATACTTTTGTGAAAAAGGTATCAAAACATCGGCCCAAGTGTATCAAGATACCATTCTTGAGAAGGTAGTGAAGCCCCTTAACAACACCATGTTCAATAACCAAGAATGGTCCTTCCAGCAAGACTCGGCGCCGGGTCATAAAGCTCGGTCTACGCAGTCTTGGTTGAAACGAACGTTTCGGAATTCATCAGAGCTGAAGACTGGCCGTCGTCTAGTCCCGATCTTAATCCGCTGGATTATGATTTATGGTCAGTTTTAGAGAGTACGGCTTGCTCTAAACGCCATGATAATTTGGAGTCCCGAAAACAATCCGTACGATTGGCAGTGAAGAATTTTCCCATGGAAAGAGTGCGTGCTTCTATTGATAACTGGCCTCAACGTTGCTAAAATAAAAAGTACTTATATTATATTAATGCATGTGCTGAATCAGTTCCAGACAACGTTATCAGTCAGATATTCGTCAGTTATGTAATAAGCTCTAAAAGAGTTATTTTTCATGTGTTTTTTTAAAGATATTGTCAGGACAGGACAGAACTATTTCAACCAATTTATGATAGAATCAAATGCAATATTTTTTTTAATTACCTACAACAAAATATCTACCAATCTTGCAAGCCTTAGGTACTCTAAATGTTGAAAACAACTTTTTGTTTCTACATATTATAATTAAAGCTACTAACAAATTTTACCTTACAAAAGAGATGCGGATGGCTCTCTTTTGTAAGATTAAATTTGTTTCTATATGACCCGTTTTGCTACAACAGTATATCTAACGACATAATGCTGTAGCTGAAATAGACTAAGCAAGTTGTTATGAGAATTGGCGGACCAATTCTCTCAACTGCATTGCGGCGGAGCTGAATTTACTGGAAAAGTTATTTTATTTTGGCCCCCCACTACAACTGCAGTTTACTATAATTCTAAGATGTACTATACCATTATCTAAATTCTAAACGATCGTCTGTATTACTAACTTCTGTATTGGCGTAAGTTACATTTGGTAGAATAAATTTGGTTTTGCCCAATCAGGTCACTCTCCCAAAAATGTGTCAAATCTCCATTTCTTTAACATTAAAGTAGGGTAATATTTATCAGTAGAATACATCTAACTTACAGAACACCGCAGTCAAATAACAATGCCCTTGGTCGTTGTATTCGTGCGAGTGCGCAAGGCTACTAGAGAGTTCCTGAGTAGCTAAATGCTGCATTAACAGCGAAGATGACGATGTGGGTGCGATATTTTTAATTTTAAGATTTATGATTATTTAGATTTTGATAAATTGCACTGTCTTGCCGCCCTGCTTCCTGCGCCCCGTGGCACATGACGCGTCCGTTGATATAATATTTACCAGACAATATTTTAACCACCTTATCCGAGCATTGATTTATATGACAGTCCCCTTAAAATATTATGTGCCAATTTTCAGATTGTGAAGTAATTGTGTTCTTAAGTTTCAGCGTCATACCTTTTTATATATACCTTCATATTGGATCTACATGCCCTATTAAACCAACAATAATTCGTATCTATGCCTAAATTGTTCTCGGTGCAGTATCTTTTAAGTTGTGTTGTAATAGGCAGGTTGGAAAAAATAGTAAGGTGTAGTAATTTATACATTAGTAGTATTATTTAGTTATTAAATAATACTATTGTATAAGCTTATCATTTGGTACAATGAAAGTATTTACATGCATATATACGTATTTAACGGGTATCTTGTAATCAATTACGAGTATGATGAAAGTTTTCTTAAATGAAATAAATAGAAGAAGTGCTTTACGATACTGTATTGCCATCGGCAACATTTGGGATGTTTTTTTTTATACTACTTCGGGAGGCATACAAGCATACGGCCCACCTGTTGTAAAGCGGGTACCGTAGCCTATTAACGCTTCCGATATATTAAGTATCACTCGCGCGATGCCTCCTCTGCTGCTTACACAGCAACTCCTTGGAAGCTTACTGGTGACCTCACTCACACGCAGGAACATAACATGCCTCTAGGGAGTTATTATTTAGCTGCGGTTTTTGTAAGGTGGAGGTACTTCCTCAGTCGGACTGTGCCCTACATATTTTTCTTTATGCGATTAATTAAATTTTACTTTACATTAAAGATATTAAATACTTTTTTTTTAAGGTATACATACGTAGGCATTATAATTGCCTAATACAAGCTTTACTTAATTCAGGACTAGATGTCGTAATAATAAATTTATGTTTTTGTTCTAAGAGACTAAATACCAATATTTAGTCTCTTAGAACAAACCTACCTATTACCTACTCATTATAAGTAGAAACGTGGAAAAATTAAACGATTTAGATATGTTCCATCATTACAGACGACTAAAGCTTGAAGCAAGTGCTAAATGCCCACTTACCATAGATAACGAAAAGTATCTGCTAAATAACTATGTGCTATTAGTAGATACCTAATAGGTGGTAAAAAAATAGATTTGAATTTTTAAAATACTGCGTCAGTCTAGCCATGGCTGTCATAGATCGTAATAGCAACTCCACCTAAGACCAATGCAGTATACCTCGGTTATACTCTGTATAGCCGATGGGATCGCGGTGGCTAGGTGGAGCTGTGAAGCTCGCTGTCACCCGTGGCTGGACTGACACAGTATTGGGAGGGAAGTTTAGAACAGCTGAAATCGTTTCGCCGTCGTTCAAAAATGGGCAAAAAACTAAAGATGAATGAAAGAAGGAAAGGGAGTATTGTGTATGAATGTTGTAATATTTATTGGCTAGTAACCAAATGACATTAAAATAGCCTTGCCCATGGCAGGGGTGCAACTATATTAATTAAAAAAAAACAAAAGTGGCAACCAGATCTAATTTAACTTTGTTAATAAGTACTAATATTCAGAACTATTAATACATTTTATCTATCCGCCTACCTACCTTTCTATCTCTTACTTTCACTCGGTGGACCGCTTCGATTGCTAGCTGGCCTCTTAGACGCTTAGCTTTTACTCTCCGCGGCTAGCATCGAAGACTAGTTGGCAATCGAGAGGCAAGGCGATACCCGTTTTAACACACTGGACGTTTGCGTTCCACGATTCACCCGTATGCGTATTCTACGTCTGCCCAGTGCTGCTGGACCGGTTCACACCTGACGCTTGTCGGAGCTGCCTGCTCCGCCGAACTACGCCCGTCGCACTTAGCCTTCCGCTGTACCTCGCCTACCCTCATCTACAGCACGCATTCTGCAACTCCTAGAAAAGCGTCTACTAGGCAACCGTAGCGAAGACCACGACCTTACCCATGACCCCTAACTCTGTACTCTACAAACAAGTTTTTGTCAGTATTTCTTTTTTTTTTTATTTTACTCAGGGGCACCAACCTCGACATTAAAATTTATGTTAAAAATGGCGCTTCCGTCGGTGTATTCTAATTCTTAAGTGATTTTACTTACAATACCAATACTTATATAAGCAGTACTAACATAATTGGTTTCCTCGTTCTGGAATTGAGAGTATTCGACTGAACTTGAGTCTCTGCCATCCCATCAAGACACAAATCTGTACGTTCACAATCAAAGAAACCTCATTTGCATTGCCTACACCATTTTAGAACGCGCCACGCCACACCAAAGATCTCCATTAACATTGAATTGCGAAGTCATCTGTACAATTGTGATATTCGTCAGTGGGTTGTGTTTAGAGGAATTGCTCCATATAATGCCTACAGCTTTCTTCTACAATTGCATCGCTCGCCATCGACAGAGATTACTGTATATACTTATGTTATAGTTATATAGTATTTTGTTATTTTATAGTATTTTATATATGTCTGATGATGATTCTTTTCACTCTGCTTATGGCTTTAGTCTTACTTCTATCTTACTTGCTATACTGAAACGTCTGCAATTCTCAACCTCGGCGTTGGATTGGTTCTCGTCATATCTTCGGGGACGATAGCAAGCGGTACGTGTAGGTCGCGATTTGTCGGATTGAAATGATCTCTCAGCTGGCGTTCCCCAGGGCGGTATTCTGTCCCCACTGATGTTCTCTATATTTATTAATATGTTATCCTTTTCGCTTAATTGCTCTTACCAGTTTTACACTGACGATTTGCAAATTTATGCTCAGGCCTCTGTGGATACAATAAACACTACTATAAGTCATATAAATGCAGATTTCAGCAAAATTAACACCTGGTTCAGCAGCTAAGGAATTCCTGTGAATTCAAAGTGCCGGTCAATTATAGTAGGTAGCTCACGTCAAACTGCAAGACTGGACGTCAATTCGATGTCTGCTGTCACTCAATTATCCCCTTCAGAACCGACGTCAAAAATCTTGGCCTTCATATCGACTGTACGTTTAACTGGACTAGTCAACTAGTTGAAATTAGTCGTAAAGTAATACGTCTTTTAAACCAATACAGAAACTTTCTTCCCATTGCTACGAAAGTTACTCTTGTGCAATTCCTCATACTACCCCTAATCGATTATGGTGATGTGTGTTATCCTGATCTCAATGCAGATCTGCTCGATAAGCTGGACCGGTTAATTACGAGTGAAACGCCATGCGATTTATCTTTTGTTTTCAGAAATTTGACCATATTTCTTTTTACCGGTCTAAGCTTGGATGGCCAATTCGTCAGCGTCGACATCTAAGGGTACTTTGTACTCTCTACTCTATTCTTACCAATCCTCATTCTCCAAAATACTTGAAATGCAAGTATCACTGTGACTCCCATAACCTCCCATTGCGTTCTAACAATTGCTTATTACTTACCTACTCTCTATACCACTTTTCCACTCGGGCTTCATGTCCAACTCCTTCACATGTCAGTCTATAAAACTATGGAATGCGCTTCCGGAGTACCTATATCAAGAAATCCTGCACCAATTAGTTTTTAAAATAAAGTACGTCGATATCTTTTTGAAAGCTTGACAAAGTAATAAGTGTGTCATCATTATGTATACGTGTCTATTAGTTGAAATATATTTAGGTTTATTTACCTCCACCTCACAGAAAACCGCAGTCAAATAACAACTCCCTAGACCTAGAGGGTTGTTGTGTTCCTGCATGTGAGTGAGGTCACCAGTAAGCTCCCAAGGAGTTGCTGCGTAAGCAGCAGCAGAGGCATCGCGCGCGTGATACTTAATATATCTCAAGCCTTAATAGGCTACGGTACCCGCTTCACACCAGGTGGACCGTATGCTTGTATGCCTCCCGACGTAGTATAAAAAAATAAATATTATTCCCTATTTTTCCTTGTACTTATTTGCAATTTTTAGGTACATATTTTTGTTTTGTTTTTTGTGTCACCTCACTGGTTCACACGAAAAATTACTGTTTATACAAAACACGGATAAAGTATTTGAATACAGAGAGGTAAGCATTTCGAAATTTAGAAGACGTCATGTACAAACTAGACTGGGCGAAAATTATCTTGTTGCTAACGATGGTAATATAGAAAAATATTGGTTTATTTCCAAAATGTCAAAAATAATTATTCGTAGCACAAAGAAGGGGTTCTTTATTGGAGATGGCAGGTTTAGATATGTGTCACGCCCTTTTTACCAACTATATACAATCCACTTGGATCTAAATCCGACTGAATAGATAACAAATATTGTCCCCGTAATTTACGTGTTTTTACCGAATAAAATCCAGAACACTTATGTACGACTGTTTATTATACTCAAAGATAAACTAGGTCTGAAAATAAGGAATTTTAAATGTGATTACGAAGTGGCGGGAATGAATTCAGTCAGCGAAGTTTACCCCAAAATTCCACTACCAGTGCGCAATATGGATAAAGGCAAAAGAAATGGCGCTGACCTCATCTAGAGAAAATAGAATAGTAATTCGAATGGCCGCTGTGTTGCCTCTTCCACCACCACCATTTAGAGAGAGAGATTGCTAATCTCTCTCTCTCCAGCAATTAAACGATTCCAAGATTATTTAGCAGTGCTAATTAACGTCATTTAAATAAGAAATATTTTATCCTTCTAAAATACTCTGAATTTCTGGTTTTATGAAACGAATTTTTGGTTTTATGAAACAAAATACATTCAAGACGATTATCTCTTGCTCAGCGTTAAAAGAAGATAACGTGATGAAACCCGCACGTTCAAGAAATTATATTTCTAAACATGTGTGACATAGAAAAGGTCTGCTTTTTGCTCTGGGTTGTGGAGATCTGGCGGCAGTCGCTCCCTGTTAAAATCAGCATCCTCGCCAAGTCCTTTTAAGGCTTACGTAGCGGACCCCGCTAATCCTAATGGATTAGGAAACGGGATAACGCTAGGATAAAGGTATTAATGACAGTTCCTTTTCTTGCAATTTGATCCAACCTGCTTTGTGTGCTTCCGCCACCAATATATAATTAATATAATTGGTGGCGGAAGCACACAAAGCAGGTTGGATCAAATTGCATGTAAATTTGACTTTCGCAAAATAACGCCTGAATCTATTAACTAGTTCCTTTTCTTTAAGTTTTCATTCTATATAAATTAGTACCAAATAATGAAACTTTTGCAATAAAAAAAGACTAAATACAAACTAATAGGTATATTTGTTATAGTGGTATAGGTATGTAGTATGTAATTTATGTTCCACTTGCAATTAGCAGTTGTTAATGTATAAATTAGGATATAATAGTAAAAGAAAGCACGTAGCACTATAACAATTCCGTACGACAATGTATAAAGTGCAGTACCCCATCTTTTATGCTACGTTAAGAGGCAAATTAGTGAACCGGTTATTGTAGTCTGTACTAGTAATGCGCAAACTCTTCTAGCTACAATAACCGCTTCACATTTGGCGATATTTATGCTTGTTTGCCTGTTGACTTCGCATAAAAAAATGCGTTGCCACCCTCGCTGCTAAATCAGCAAATTATGAGCTCACTGGCAACCTCACTAACTTGCTACAAGAATACAACTCTTTAAAAAGTTGTCATTCAGCTGCGGTCACCTGTAAGGTGAATATACTACTACTCGTAGTAAAAGTTGGTTTAAACTGTAAATGTGGTAGTTAGCCAGCTACACCCCAAATTTTAGTTAAAAATAATATAATTGTAAAGCGAAAAGGATCAGCTTATATATTAAAATCGTATATTAATTATATAATAAAAAATACAGTACAATTTAAGGAAAACTGGTTATGAATAATCTCTAGTTTTAAAACAGCTTAAGCATAGATAGAAAAAGAAATAACACAAACATTTGCTTTTACTGAAATATTTATTTTACGAAATTTTAATTTTTACTTGTACCCCAATACTCAAGTCCGAAATTCCTAAAAATCATGCCGATTGGAATATAGACAATCTTTACATCATTTCTCAAAAATCTTTTTAATTAACATTACTTTCCCATTTAGGGACATTGGATTGGGCTACCATGTATCAAACATAAAATAATAAACACTCTAGAAATAACCATTTATTGTCCAAAGAATTCGTATATAAAACATAGTTTAATATAGAAAATTAATTTAAACATGACGATAAGAGTTGCGTAATTCGTATTTTAATATTATGCAAGTATAAAATGATTTTATTGTTAAGGCACTATCCGTTTAAGTTTTAAAACAATGATACACAAAATAAAGAAAATACAAATTGTACTTAATAATAGGAATGTTTGTGCCTTTCATGTAGTTCTATAATATAAATATTATGAAAATTATGCATTGTTGTAGTACAATTAATAAATACCATTTAGTATACAGTCTTTATTTTGGCAGCTTGCCGACTTCATACAAATAAGCAGCGAATAGTTTTATCTGTAACGGTAAAGAAACAGAGATTAAAGCTCAGTAGCATATACAACAGTCACCATTACTGCCAGTGGAACAATCAACTAGTAACTATTGAGTTAGCCAACTAGTTAATAAATACGGGTGATATTTTCGCCAAAATCGCGTAATGCTAAAATCCTAATAAAGACTATACTTTCCGTGAGTGAAGTTTTAACAGTGCGCAAGTCAAAAGTGCCTCTCTTAAAACACCTTACCAAGACGATCAGAAATCATGCACACAAACATTTGCCCAGCCCAACCTAGGTGTTACAGTAGCCATTGGTAACCACTCGACCACCTGGGTCATCAAAAACTTATATTGATGACTAGCTCTGCACCCCGCGACTGTCTGCGCATATCTCGGTTTCCCGTAGGAACCGCTTTTACTACTTTCTTTCTTTTGTCTCTTCTATGATCTATAGTTATGTAGTCTTCTTCAAGAATTAGGTTATCATAAAATGAAAAAAAAAAATTAAATCAGATTGGTAGTACCAGAGATTGACGCATTTTTACAACAAACAAACTTTTCAGCTTTATAATAGGGGTTAAAGTATGAAATTGCCGTTTTATAGTAATAGATAATTTGAATTGACATTAAACCTTCATGGTATGAGATTTTCGAGTGAAACTTTTCACATGATTGATACCTATGAAGTTTTTTCTTTTAAAAAATGTGCAACATTTGATTTTCGATTTTCAATTATATTTTTAAATAGGTTAGACAGGAAAGAGAGATACTTCGCGGCAGAAACGGCTCGCAATATCAATGTTGCGTTTGGAGAGGAGACTGCTAATGAACGCACCGTGCGCTTTTGGTTAAACCAAAAGCTTTCGTAATGGAAACTTTGACTTGAAGAATGAACCACGTGGAAGAACCACACAGGTGAATAACGCTGAATTGAAGGAGACGGTGGAAGACGGTCCGAGTCAAACTACCCAGGAATTAGCGGCATGGTTTAACGTTACTTACCTACAATATGGACGCATTTGCATCAAAACAATAAGATAAAAAAATATGAAAAATGGGTGCCTCATGATTTCACTGATCTGCAGAACGAAACGCGTGTTGAAACTTGTTGCCTTGTTGAATCGGTACAGAAATGAAGGAATATTGAAACGAATTATGACTTGTGACGAAAAGTGGATTCTTTACGATAATTGTAAGCGAAAAATGCAATGGCTGACCCCAGGTCAAACGTCGCATCAGTGCCCTAAAGCAAAGCTTACCAATAAAAAGGTAATGATAAATGATAACTGTTTGGCGGTCTCTTGATGGCATTATTCACTATATCTTTCTCAGGTCTGGTCAAGCAGTAACAGCAGCTGTTTACTGTGCCGAACTTCGAACAATGATGGCGAAACTGGCAGTGAAACAGCCCCGACTCGTGAATCGATCTTCACCATTATTGCTCCATGATAATGCAAGACCTCACACTGCACGAGGAATCGTAACTCTATATGAGCTGCGGTTAGAAACCGTATGTCATCCTCCGTATTTGCCAGACCTTGCTCCAAACGACTATCATATTTTTCGTGATTTGGACAATTTTCTACGTGGTAAAAAATTTTCTTCCCAGGAGGCAGTACACAATGCTTTCACAAAGTTTGTTGAATCTAGATTCCCAAAGTTCTATCGCAAAGGCATAAATGAATTTCTGATTAGATGACAGCAATGTATACACAATGAGGATAAATATTTTGATTAAATAAATATGTTACATATTAGAAAAAAACGAGTTCTAATTTTTCAGTACAAATCGGCAATTTCATACTTTAACACCTAATATATATATAGTATAGATAATGTCTCACCCCTTCGATGTAGTTGCGTACGTTGAGTTTCTCATTCTGCGAGTGTGCCATGTCATCGCCGGCGCCCATCGGCAGCAGAAGCACGTTCCGCCCGCTCGCCTCCTGCAGCGTGATTGTGACGGGGATGGACCCGCCCTCGCGGCACATGTCCGGATCAGTCTGTCCACGGCAAATAGATAATACATATTTTGAATAAAAAAAAATAGCAGCAGATCTGTGGAAATACATCCACCTCACAGAAAATCGCAGCCAAATAACAACTTTGTTGTTGTGTTCCTGCGAGTGTGTGAGTGATGTGAGTAAGGAGTTGCTGTGCTAGCAGCAGAGGTAGTATCGCGCGAGTGATTTAATGTGTTGTGAGCGTTCACAGGCTATGGTAACCGCTTTCCATCAGGCGGGCAGTATGCTTGTATGCTTTCCGACGTTGCAAAAAATTACCGCGTCTAGTCAAAGCATTTTTTATCACACTTGCTCGTAAACAGCGTCATAATATACAGTCTTGTTTTTCCTAGCGTTATACCGTTTCCTAAACCATTTAGGATTGGCGGGGTCCGCTACCTAAGGTTCAAGATTTTGCGAAGATTGGGAAAACTAGACCCTTCATAGGTTAGAATACACGTCTTTCGCAATATACTCGTAATTTCTTGGACGTGCTGGTTTCCACACGATGTTTCCTTCACAGCCGAGCAAGTCATAATTACAAATATGTACATAAATCCGAAAACACGAATTTTGTGGTACATGGCCACAATAGTTAGTAAATAGTTTTTCATCCACTGGACTATCACTGCTCTATGCGTAAACAGTGTCGTTATATGCAGTGATAACGTGCAATCCCTTCATTACATCCACGGGCGTAATAACTTTTTTTTTAATAAATTGTGAATTAAGTAGTAGCGTAGTTAGTTAAGTAGATTTTACCTGGAATATGAGTTTGACCGCCCGAGCAGCAGCTTGGTAGTGCGGATGGTCAGGGTTCTCAGTCCAGGCACGTCCACTCTGCGCAGTGATGCGCATTTTGTTTGGCGAATCACGCTCTGCCCACTGAATATAAATACAATAATACATTAACATCATGATGACGTACAAAAGAGAGTTGGACTGAAAGAGAGTGTCGGTGTTAAGATAAGAAAGGGCATGCTCCGTTGGTTCGGACATGTAGAAAGAATGCAAGATGAAAGAATGACGAAACAGATATACAATGCGAAAGTGGAACGATGTAGGAGCCGAGGAAGACCAAGACTCTAACCTACCACGACCAAATTGGTCGTGTTTTGTCAGAAGGTGATGTCAGGAGCTTTAGGAACCGGCGAGCGTGCATGAAAAGAATTTGAAAGAAGCGAGTGAAGTGTGTAAGGACCTCGTCTTATGGCGCTCGGTTCCCCTGCAAGGGACCTGGCGAGAAGATATACATACATACAATATCATCATGTCAGCCGAAATACGATCACAGGTACACACAAAGGCAGATCAAGCCGTATCACCCACGCATATTATGTCGTAACAGTAAAAGTGAAATTTGCGTCGCTGTATAGCTTGACCTGTCGTCGTTTGTACATACGAGATACAATACGAGGGTCATTTGAAAAGTTCTTAGCCTAACATACTTAATGAAACCACACGATTTTTAGTTTATTTTTATTTTTCAACATACTCTCCTCCGAGATCAAAACACTTTTTCCATCGACCCGGTAAGGCTTCGATACCCGTTTTAAAAAAATCTTCGTCTAACTCCTCAAAATAAGCGTCCACGGCGGCTATGACCTCTTCATTTGTAAAAAAATGTTTACCACCTAAAATTTTTTCAGCTTTGGGAACAGATAAAAGTCGGACGGTGCTAAATCCGGTAAATATGGGGGATGAGGTAACAATTCGAAGACACATTGATGGATTTCTGCCATGGATTGCACAGAGGTGTGAACGCGCGCATTGTCCTGATTAAACAAGACTTTTCTTCTCAATAAACCTGGACGTTTTTCTTTGATTTCTTCTCTCAAACGACGCAAAAGGTTGCAATAGTAATCGGAGTTTATTGTTTCACCCTTTTTTAAATAATTCTCGAGAATTATACACTTTGCATCCCAAAAAACGGATGCCATGACTTTGCCCGCCGATAAAACCACCTTTGCCTTCTTTGGGGTGGGCGATCCTGCTCTTTTCCATTGTTTCGACTGTTCTTTTGTCTCGGGTGCATTGTGGTGAACCCAGGTTTCATCCATAGTTATAAATCTTTCAACAAATTCTATTGGGTCCAGCGACGTATCAAAGGTAGACACGTTATACACGAACATTTTTGTATTTTAAAATGGCGCAAGTACTACTATATCTACGTACAGTTATTTATTATCACACTTTGCTCTAAAAAGAGACAAATGATAGGGAATACCTGTCGTTAGAAAGAGATGAATATACATCTTTAGTTACGTATTGATTGCTGCTGAGCGCTCATTGGCGCGAGCACTGATTTACCGACATAGAGGAGACTGGGGAAAAAGCTCTGGATTTAATTAGTGTTTAAAATAATAAAACCAATTATGTACAAAACATCTATTTTCGTAATATGAATTGTGAACAATGAAATTATAAAATAATATCGAGTCAGTTTGTGAGTGAATAAAAAAAATACGTATTTGATAAAATATTATTCCATCAAATAAACTTAACTTATTCCTTTTTTGTCTTTTTTAATCAGTTTTCTAATCTAGACTATTTTAATGCGCGAAATATATTTTAACTTCACTATAATAGCGCGTATTAGGTGAAGCCTGTGATTATAAGTCGGATATTGCTCTAGGAAATAACAATTTAAAGAGGAAATTACATCATTGCGATATAGGAAACATTTTAAATGACGACTCGAAATTTGACGAGCTCGGTGGCTCAGTCGTGAATGACGCGACTTTGATACCAACGCTCGTGGGTTCGATTCCCACACAAGGCAAACATTTGTGTGCATGAACATGTCTGTTTGTCTTGGTCTGGATGTTTTAAGAAAGGTAGGGCGTATCAAAGCAGCCCATCTGGGGAAGTACCTCCACCTCACAGAAAACCGCAGCCAAATAACAACTCCCTAGAGGGTTGTTGTGTTCCTACGTGTGAGTTTGGCCACCAGTAAGCTCCCAAGGAGTTGTTGTGTAAGCAGCAGAGGAGTCATCGCGCGAGTGATAATTAATATATCGCAAGCGTTAATAGGCTACGGTACCCGCTCCACAGCAGGTGGGCCGTATGCTTATATGCCTCCCGACGTAGAATAAAAAAAAATTAACCATTTTTTTTTCATCAAACCATCTAGATAATCTAAAATGGAAAGAAATAAATGATAAGTAATATTCTATTCGCTTCATTCTTTTCTAGAACGTCGAGTATTACTAGTATCTAATAATTGAAAATAAGGTAGGTAGGCGTATTACTTAATATAAAACAAAGTTAGGAATAAATTTAATTCACAATTCTGTGTTCATAACGTGATAGTTAAATTTTCCTCAACTTCCCCTAGCAACGGCTGCCACTAGGCCCGCTTTAATATTGCTAAAAACTAAATACATTTACTACGTTTTTAATAAAAAAAACTGTACTTACAAATGAAATGACACGTTTTCCTTGTCTTTAACAGTTGCCGTGTAATTTGTGGACCATCTAAAAACACAGGAAGGCATTTTTGCCAGAAATAACTTATTTACGCTTTGTGGCGAAGTACGTATAGACGTGACGCGAGAGCGTGCCCAACTGAATGCGAGGTGGGCAATTACCTTACTTTCGTATTGCCATTCTAGAGCGCGTACAACGTATCTATGACTATAAAAACATCTTAGATTGGGTCAGCTTCATATAACTCTAAACAGTCGCGAGAAGTTGTGAGTCGGTTGCGCTTTTGTTCCACTGAAAGCAGTCGCGGTACCCACCGCGCATACACCTTACAGAATCCAATTTCAGTAGTAATTATATGATGTGTTCGCTCAGATGAGATGCCTACAGTCTTAGCTATCTCCTCGACAGTTAATCTTCGATCAGATAAAATTAAATCACCGATTTTTTCTTTGTTTTGATCAGTGGAAGCAGTCGAAGACCGGCCACTACGGGGCTCATCTTGAATGGTCTCACGACCACGTTTAAACTCTGCCACCCAGTTTTTAACAGTCGCATACGAAGGAGCGGACTCACCCAAAGTAGCAGACATGTCTTCATGTATAGCTTTTGGAGTTAAACCTTTCCAATTCAGGTATTTTATGACTGCACGATGTTCAATTTTATCCATTTTCAAAAATAGCTCTGACTTGACTTACTGTATCACGTGTAAACGAACAATGAGTTACTGTGAATAAACTAAACTGTGCATACTTGTTGCTAAATAATGTAACTACAAAATGAGGGTAGTTATAAAAAAAACCAATGACTAACCATGTTAGGCTAAGAACTTTTCAAATGACCCTCGTATATTTTTTAACCTCACTGCAGTGAGATAAAGTTCAACAGTGCATACCAATCTTATATCTTATTACGTGTCCATGGGGTCCTGCAAAAACACAGACATATATCCAATTCAACCCTACCAAGACACAAGCCTGCGCGTTCACCGCTAAGAAAGCCCCATTTGCTGTGGTTGCCCCAATTCCAGAACACGGCGCTCGCAATTGCTAAAAGCAATGGGAAATGGTCCAGGTGACTTCGATACTGAACATCGCTGGAGATCTCGGTAGCGATGATCAGTATCGAGGTCACCTGGAGGAGAAGGTCAAGCTGGGATCCAAGAAACTCGGTGTGCTCAGTCAGTACTTCAGCTCGGGGCAAAGAGTTATGTTATATAAATCCCAAGTAAGACCGCATATGGAGTACTGTAGGTGGGAGCACCTGGATACCATCTAGGACCTTGCGACTCGGTGCAGAGACGGGCTGTCTGGATCATCGATGATACTGAACTCGAAAGAAGGCCAAGGTGGGTTTGTCAGCCAATAAAGTCATGGCGACCGTTTTTTGGGATGCACGCGGTATAATCCACTTATTGGGTCGATTTAATGAGGATTTGAAAAAAATCGAGCTTTTGGCCAAGAAAAAAATTCTTTTCCAGGATAATACAAGGGTGCACAAATGTGCAGTTTCCATGGCAAAAATCCATCCCTCATCCGCCCTATTCTCCGGATTTAGCCCCAAGTGACTATTTCTTGTTTCCAAACCTGAAGAAATGGCTTGGCGGAAAGAGATTTGACTCCAACGATGAAATCATCTCACAAACAAATACCTATTGTGATGACCTGGACAAATCTTGGACGGGATAAAAAAATTGGAAAATCGTTGGACAAAGTATATAGAGCTCAACGGAGACAACGTTGAAAAATAAAATATTTTTTTATCCTAAAACCTGTGTTTCATTCAAAAAGTCACCGACTTGTTGACCCGTCCTAGTAGATAAACAATACAAATAATATTTTAAACAATGTAAATCATTACATGCGCATAAACATTTATACCTCTTTCATTTATTCTTATTAAAACACAGCAAGTTACGACTAATTTCGTCGAATTTCAAACTACGAACTTCACTATAGAGTCCTTACAATCAATTTATTGCAAACAACATCTTGCAAGGGGCAAGTTTTGTTTCATCTTGAACCAAATTATTATAATTAATGACTCTAGATGTAACAGTACTATAAAAATGATGCTACCCTCAAACAGTTGACGTATTTATTTGTAATATAACGTGGGATAAAGACCTGGTAAAGGCCAAGTTTAGGCACCAATTTTCCACAAAAACAGCACTGTTATTGTTAAGACAATATTTTTATAGTGGATTGTGGAAGAAATAAATAAATTTTATTATTAATAGCTTGTGCAGTAGTTGACACAAAACAGAATAACAAAAAACAATAAGAGTACATAATTAATATTTATTGTTCATCATTTGGTATGAATGATTAATAATGAATGATAAATTGCTCGATAACTCGGTCGTTGTACAGCATGCAGGGACTTCCCGCAGGCGAGATAACAACTAGTGAAATTACGTAGTCGATAGCTCGGTCAGTATACACTATACGGATACATAAAAGTATAAGGCATGCGGGGTGCGGGGACTGACACAACTCATTTCACATTCACAAGTGTTGTCAAGCGTGGATTAACACGGCGGGGGAGCATAACGGATGATTGTTTTACAAATTTACAAATGTCATCCATGTATAAGAACTGATTTATATGAAAACCGAGATACTAATGAAAGCGGTCCCCGAATGCAGTCCCTACGGCATGCGTCACAGAAAGAAAGAAGAAGTTTCTTTGTCAGCTTTCTAAGCTGACAAAGAAACTCATTATGCAATCCCTGGAAGACGAATTTCGCCGATACTATTAAGACATTAATTCAGAGTCTCCTATATGGCACATGAACAGAAACACATTTTTTGTAAAGGTCTCCCAATTACCAGAAGAAATTCAAGAAGAATTTTATGTGATTAAAAATTAAAAAGGTGGCGTGAAAATATTATTTATAGTCCAGAGAGGCTCAACAAAAGAAAGGTTGGGAAATCCTGGTATATATATAGTAGGAGAAGATAGTTTATTTAAACTATCTTCTCCTACTATCTATCTCTACTAGCTATCTTCCCCTGACTAACAAGCGATCGCTTGTCGTCGGGTGTACAGACTCCCAAAGCCTGCCATAAAAACTAGTTTTGCACAACGCTTAGGAGATTTTGTTGTTGAGAACATTTATGGCAAAGTAATAAACATATGTAGAATTAAAAACAGGACAGTAACTGAAGCGAGACATGTTATACAGAAATGGTTGAAAACGTTAACGTAAGAAAATACAGAGGACATTTTAAAGACTGTACAGTGTGTTTGTGTTAGGGTGAGAGGGTGGGAGAGTGAGCCAACAATAAATATAGGTATGTATTTGGATTCTGTTTTGAGCCTTTCCATTTGGGTGCAAACTCGTTGTATAGCCTATATCAATAGTGTATATATATGTTTATATAATACGTTCAGTCACCTTATGCATAAAATTACTTAATCGATTTGTAAAACAGTTTTCTATCTAAAGCAAACGGTTACATGTTAACTTGGGATAAAAGTTGCCTCGGTACAGGCTTGCCTAGTGAGGACACCAATAGATATTCCATATTTGTAAAATTAAGTCTACCTACAATCACTGAAATAACTGTCTTAATTTATTCCACAGCTTGTAATCTATATTGTGTGTGTTGTAGAAATAAAGATTTTTCATCTAGCATACAAATCATTTTTTTTTACATAATTCTACATGGACTGGTACATAGCTGCGCCTTCTTTACTAATAGTCTGATTCGTTAAATAATAACAAAATCGACTTCAAAGTTTCACGATGCTATTGCCAACAAACATCGATCATTGAATCGTCATAAATTACTATTACAGTGATAAGAGCGCATTAGATATCGCCGTATATGAACGTTAATATCTAGGCATACCACATCAGTAAATTTATGATAACTAAAATCATTCGTTATGTATAAAAAAGTAGGTTGTTCCTTAATGAACGGTGTTCAGTCAATGAAGAACGCATATAATTTTGCCATGGTCAGTCTGTCTGTTCGTCTATAAGTCAGTTAAGTATTTATATACTATTTATATACTACTGCAATGAAAATTAATAAATACATATATAGATATAGATATGTATCCACCACAAAGTCATAAAACAACACTTCAGGCTTCATCACCTGTACACAAAATATTTTTAATACATGTCGTTAAAAAGAAAGAAAAAGAAATCATAAAGCTTCCATGGCCCTTTTTTAAAATAATGTTCTGTGCCATGAATATTCCATTCGTCTCCAATCAGTATTCACTTCACAGTTCACATTCACAGAAAAATCGAAATTCAACCCCTGAGAAAAGGCGGGCAAAGTTTGTACCGTTTTTCATACGAGACCATATTTTCTTCATACTAAGATATTTTGATTGTACAAATTGTACTGAATTTTTAAATCATAAATGAATAAACCTAACGTTGCTGTGTAAATTAAAAATGTTTTGTATTACAAAAAATGCAACATTACATTGCCGCAGTGATTAGTACGTTACTTTGACACCAACGCTCGTGGGTTCCATTTCCACACAGAACAAACAATTGTGTATATGAACATGTCTGTTAGTCTTGGTCTGGGTGTTTTTAGAAGAGATTGGGCGGCTCAAAGCAGCCCGTCTGGGGAAGAACATCCACCTCACAAAAAACCGCAGCCAAGTAACAACTCCCTGGAGGGTTGTTGTGTTCCTGCGTGTGAGTGACGTCACCCGTAAGCTCCTAAGGAGTGCTGTGTTAGTAGTAGAGGTGACATTGCGGTAGAGGTGGCGAGCGAGTGATACTTAATGTATTGCAGGCGTCCATAGGCAACGATAACCGCTTTGCAACAGGTAGACCGAATGATTGTATACCTCCCGATTTTGTACAAAAAAAAACTGCGTGTACCAACGTGTACACGAGCAAGAAATGAAACTTCTGTGGAGTTTTCAATACTTTTTATGACACTCGATTTATCTTTATTTGGGGTAAGATTCCCTGTTGTATAAGGTAATATCCAATGATGGAGGAAACTTTAGATTGGGACAAATATACGCGGCAACAATCAAAATATCATAAGTATTAAACTACGTTGACCAATTTATACCCATGAAACACTTACGCACATACATATAACTGGTAGATAAATACGTCAATAAATCGTTCTCGACTGAACTGTCATAGTATAAAAAGCAATAGTAGGTAGGTACTACGCAATAGTGACAGGATAAAAATAAAATCATGACATCATAAGACTGCCATTAATGCGCTTAGATATCTAAACGACCGCAATACGTAGCGTTTGCGAGTGTGTTGTAAATCATACGCAACGTAAACTAAACGTGAAGTTAGTGATTCTGTCCATATCGGTGAAAAAAAAGATAAGAACTTCTTCATACCTACTGAGAAGCTCAAACACACAGGCAACGCAACTATAACATTCCATACTGCGGCCTCAAACAGCCAAGGCTGCTGAACCAGTTGTCCCTATTTACCTTTTAAATCAAGGAAAGTTGACCATATGCTGACTTTAGATCGAGTTTAAGTACCTCGAAGTCCAGCGTACTTTAAAGTGCATATTGTGCTTAAAGTTGTTAGGTGAAATCGCCTTCGGACAGTTTTAAACTACTATTTTGTCTTAAAGTGCTATCGTGGATTGGCAGAGCTATCAATCCACGATACAAGGTAAAGCTCGTTTTAAACCCCTACGATTGAAGGGATATCCGTATCGCAAGTGAGATGAGTATACATATAATGGTTACAATGTACTCACCTTTTTATTGATGTAATCAAATACCAGCTTCTCGACCTCCGCAGGCTCTTGATTTGGTACTATACGAATAGAAAATTTACCAATGACTTTCCCTGGGATCACAGTCTTTGCGCCTGGTTGAAATGCAGCCCCTGAAATAATATTTATTTATATAAATTTCAATTCAATTTCAATTTTATATAAATTTCAATATGCATGTTTGTATGTTTTCAGTTTCTGTTTGAATTTGTAGTTTACCTTAGAGTAAACTACGTCACTAGACGTCGATAAGGCATTTTAAATATCCTCATCCAAATACAGCTAGGTATTACTTATCGATAATAATGTTGATCGACTTCAAAGTCTTGTCGCTGCCGCGATTGGAGCGTCACAAGCCCAAGGTTTTCTCACCTTACTCTCACTCTCAAATTGCTATTGCTATTGTTACAATCGATGGTGCCGTGGTATGATTATGATGTTCGAAGGTTATAACAAGCAGATAAATAGGAGTATTATAAAAGAAAGTATCATCTATATAATAATAAAAAAGGCATACTCCGTTGATTCGGACATGTAGATAGAATATACGAGTAGGATGAAAGAATAAAGAAACAAAAAAAACATTGCGAAAGTGGATGGTTGCGGACCCGAGGAAGACCAAAACTACCATGACTAAATTAGTCGTGTTTTATCAGAAGGTGATGTCAGGAGACCCAGAAACAGGTGAGCGTGCCTGAAAAGGGCTAAGAATGTTAAAGAAGCGAGTGAGGTATATAAGGACCGTGACTTATGGCGCTCGATTCCCTCTGCCTACCCCGGAAGGGACCTGGCATGAATATATACATACATCTATATAATATCAACAAATATTTGTATTGTATGGTCAGTACAACTACATTGTAGATACATGAACACTATTGATTTTTTGTTGTTGATATATCATCAACAATGTTGATTAGGAAAAGAAGGAAAATATTGAATAAGAAAAAAGAAATAAACGAAAGGTAATTGCTTAATATATGGTAGTGCGGATAATACTCTTATTGAATAATTGACGCTTGGCATTGGCTCTGTCGATTAGAATTGGATCCCGATCTATTAACCTTCGGGAAACTTATAAAATAACAAATTAGGTAAATTATACGTAAAACATGCAATAAAAAAATTGTTGGTTTTAATTAAACCAACATATCAAATAAAGAGACCGAGAGCATATTTACAAGTAGTAAACATGACTCCACGTTGCTAAATACTTACGTAGGCGTAGGTATCTCGGCGTAATACCTTAAAGTTATATAAAATGTGGCCGAATGAATACTATCAAAAATAAGTACCTACACCGCAATTGTATTCCTTTTTATTGACATTCCATCTTGTATCAAAGAAGGAGACTCAACAATAAGATAATACGAGTACCTAAACGTGAGTTATGTTTGGTACTTATAAAGATGCCCGCTGACATTTTTAGCTAATACATTGGTTTAATTAGCTCGATCGTATATGATTTTCTGATATTTTAAATATAATTTGAATAGATACCAGAGGGAGACTTTGTACCTACAAAAGTCATCTGCGTGGGTACCTCTATCTCACCTATTTCTACCGCCAAGCAGCTATATTTATATAGCTGTGTTCCGATTTGAAAGGTGAGATATGGCAGCGAAATTACTGGGTACTGTGACGAAACATCCTTAGGTCACAAGATTGGCAGCGCGTGAGTAACATCCCCGTGGTGCTGCGAGCGTCAATAGGCTGCGGTGACCTTACTATCTAATGCGGGCCGCATGCTTGTTTGGCAATCTAGTATCAAAAAAAAAGTTCCCGCTGACTGGTATTTATTGCGACATGTTTTAGAGTTGAATACAATGTATTTTTTGTTGTTTTATGTGTAATTTGACTAGTTCTGATTTTTACATGGAGCGACTGCCGTCAGACCTCTACGACCCAGGGGGGAAACCAGATCTTTCATAGGTTAGGTCACACGTCTTTCGAAACATATTTTCTTGGGCATACGACGACTTGATCGTCTTTTCTTTCGGCGGTGAAGGAAAACAACGTGAGGAAACCCACCTCACGACGTTTTCCTTCGCCGAATTAAATAAAAAAAAAAAATTACCGAATCGCTAGAAGAAGCTGAAGAAATATTATAATTTACTTACCTTCAATCCCGTGAAGCGAGAGACTTGGGTATCTCCACCTGTGCATTAGGATAAGCTCTTTGTCCCCATTGTGCCTTAATTGAGGGGCATCAATAGACTTCCTGCAAAAATATTCGAACTTGATTTGTCTTGTATCGTATCAAGAACTGCCTAGCACATATACCTATGATCTATATTATGTAATTCCTGTTACACTATGTCGGGTAGCATTTAAGCTTATGGCCCGCTTGATATAAAATAGTTGCAAGCGTCCATACAGTGAGGCACTCAATGAATACTTCAACTCAGGAAGAATCTGAACCTGATCCTGTATGTTCAACTGACCTGTACGCCTCAGTATCAAAGTCGATACTTGTGTAAAGCTTCTTCTCATTCTCCATTAAGGGCGCCACAGATTTGTAGATATCTGTTATCAAGATTTTGCCATTTTTGTCAACTAACTGTGACATTAGGTAGATTAAATCGGACATAGCTGGAATGAAATAAAAATGCAATAAGACACAAAAGGGATATGCATAACGTGATTACTGCACGGGAATAATATGCTCTTATTTGCAAAAATACGGGAACTATTGATTATCCTCTATACATTTTTATAGCATATACAATCTCATTCGCTTGTTCATTTGTGGTTTCCTCTCTTCTAAATACCAGTTGTAAATTTTCTCCATAAAATCGTCTTTCATCATTGTGACTAGTTTGCAGTCCAGAAGTTGTATCTGCTATTACACGGCATCATCGTCTGCACGAAGCAGACAATGCACCACTGGGTCCCCCATGCGCGGATTGCACATGAGTCACCTAGAGTCACGTAGATCTTATTCTCTGTATACAATTATCAAGATACAGAATAAACAACCGAACCGCTGTCTGTACAACCCTGCTGAATACCAATGTTTAATCAAGCAAATCAGGGCGATAGACTGCCGCCTACCCGCGCACATGCTGCAGAATCCTTATAGAGGACTATAGGGCACGCAGTCTGGATCTCTCTAATTGCCCCGCAGGTGACTGGAGTGACACATCAAATATACAAATAAACAATTTTCTTCTATAGAGCGCTCGATGGCGTTGTTGCACGTATCATTCTAACCCAACATCTATTTCGGGTTTCTCCGAGAAATGTAGGGCGCGTTAAATCGTCGGTCTTGTGGTCGATAGATGACAGTCATTACGTTAAGTCAAGTAGCCTTTGGGCAGCCTAAAAGCACTGACCTCCACCAATGCGCAATTGAGCAGCGTGATGAAGTATGCTCTAAAGTAAACCCTTTCGGTTGAAAAGAGACAGGTATCGTAATTTTTAGAGGTAGGTGTAATGAAGCACGATATAATGTCATAATCATAATTGTTTGCCTCAAACTGTTTGTTTTTTTTACTTAAACTGATCTTATTAATAAGGCACATTCTTGTTTGCATATTGTGTCAACTGACCTGTTTCATTTAATGAGCAGCCAGGGAGACTATTTTATGTACTATTAGTCAAACTATTTTTTGCACCCTAAAATTATTCTAGGAATTAACTATTTTTGCACTTTTACATATCTATGAATGTTAGAGAAGCGAGTGAAGTGTGTAAGGACCGCGTCTTATGGCGCTCGGTTCTCTCTGCCCGCAAGGGACCTGGCGTGAAGATATACATACATACATATCAGTATCATTATGCAGAAAATGGCTCCACAAAATGTATATGTAAGCTAAGGATTTAAAATAGAATGCTGACGAATATGTGCGCCGCGTATAAATATGACACTGTTGAACTGCATATGCGTTCATGGCACATACATGTATACTTCTCCAGTTAGCTATAATCAGAATAAAGTGTCCAGTGAGATCATGTCAATAGGAATAGACAGATAGGAATTTTCTGTTATTTTCTGTGACTGTGACACAGAAACAAAGCTGTTTCACACGCAATGAGAAATTGAAGTGGTCAACTGTATGACAGCGGAGTTCATACATATCCTTCATACACCATGAAGGCATAAAGATATTGTGTGTACTGTTTAATTTATTATAATAATTGGTACACTATACGTATAATAGTGCTTATATAATTATAATAAATAGTGCGTAGATTAAACTTATACCTCTTCTTTGCGTTATCCCGTTTCCTAATCCATTAGGATTGGCGGGATCTTCTGCCTAAGCCTAAGGATTTGGCGGCGACACAAATTTTTACATAGAGCGACTGCCGTCAGAGCTGCACACCCCAGAGGGAAAACCAGATATTTGACGCCTTGAGGCCCGTTATATACTTGGCGCCGTAACGAGCATGGCGGAATTCAGCCACGCAGGCCTCAAAGGGTTAATAGGTTAGGTTGTCTTTAGAATAAATTTTATTGGACGAGTGGATTTCCTCTCGATGTTTTCCTTCACCGCCTACATACGTAAATCCGAAAACACGAATTTGTGTTACATGTGGTACACGCCACCACCAGTATTCGAACCGGGGACCAGGTGGTCAATAGGCCGATTCCTTATCCACTGAGCTATCACTGCTTAACATTATACTTATAGATATACTGATATATAAAGAAAAGAGTTTATTTGTTTGAATGCACTAATCTCTGCAACTATCAGTTGGATTTGAAAAATTCTTTTTGCTTTCAATATTACGATATGACTCTTTGTACGATATGAATCTCTGGAGTACACATGGACAAAATCCTGTAAAATTGATAATAATTTACTAAGTTCCAGTGCAACATATTTAGTATCAGACAGTGTAATCAATAGAATTATTTGCACACTTCTGTCGACACAGTGCCAACACTATCAACACTTGGCAACAAAATATTTTGAATTACATTGTGTGATCAAGATAAGTCTTCAAAATACATTATTATCACACTTTATCAAGTTATTTCTGATTGTTCTTGTCACGAATGATGATAACTGTTAATATGAGTGCTATGTGGATATTGACAATTATCACATTTTTAAGCTTCATATTACAATCAAATGGCCCATATGGTTGCTGTTATTTAAAAATATGTCACATAAAATAATTAGCATGTGAAATGCTTGATACTGACAAATGACCCAATCTGTGTATTCATGTACTTACCTTCATGTACTGTTCCTCCAAAAACGCCACTATGCAGGTCCATTTTGGCACACTCTACCTCGAGGAAGTAGTAACTAATTCCACGAAGACCATATGTGATACAAGGCTTGGTTGTTCCGAGCCAGTAATTATCAGATATACACACATAGTCGACATCGTTAAAGAAGCCGGCTGGTTTCAGTTGCTCTAATAAAAGTTCATCCAGTCCCTCGGAGCCAGATTCCTCCATACATTCAAATACAAACTTCAAGTTTACTGGTAACTGTGGAGATGTAGAAACTACAAATAAGTACATCTAGCCATATCACATCACATTGATAACAAACATATCTCAACAACATCCATTATAGTAAATAAAGTGCGTGCCCTTTGAGAGGCCACATGGGATTTCGTAGGTTCCGAATACATAAAGAATATAGTGCTTTGTAGCTTAACAATGGGTTTCGACCTCTGGCTCTGTGGTACCAACACTAAAAAACAAGACAGTATTAAGTACTATCATGGGGACGCACATGAAGTTTTAAAAGTAAGCAATTTGTTATTTGATATCTATGGATTCATTAATAGTTACTTACTATAAGTGGTGTTTGCAAAAATTCTGTGTAATAATTAATCTACTATTTTAGCATATGTACTAGTATGTGGTCAACAGGGAAACAAACAATATTGGCAACAAATGCGTGATGCATTTGTTGACAACATTGTTTGTTTTGTTTCAGTATTATGATAATTTTAACTGCCATCACAAGTTAAAGTTTCAAATTCACTTTTCAATTTAACTTTCGCAAACAAGTGACAAACTAGATGAAAATAAATATATCTAGTCACCGCCTTATTTGAGGGTAGATTACATTATTACAACACTTTGGCTGCATTCTGTTTTAACATTTGTTTCTTGTGTCTATTAGTGTGCTTGTTTACTAATCAAATGAAAAACTGGTCAAGTGCAAGTTGAACTTGTGTACATCACAGATGACGAACTTGTGTACAAAAACATATTTTTATTTATATTATAGTTTATTTTATTTTTATTAATATGCATTTAGTATTTTAGTAAGTATTTACTTCATTAGCTAAGGTTTCATCTTTCCATAAATTCTCAGATTTTAGTGGTTACCCTGTAAGAATATTTTATTAAGAAATATAATTCTTTCGAATATTATATAAAAATTATTCAGGGACCTAAATGACTATAATTATCCTTATTTATGCGTTTGCTAATTAATCACCGATCTTGTATACAAATATGATTACAATTTGATAAAGCATGTGGATTGAGACTAATTTAAAGCGGCTATTATTTTTATGTAGATGTATAAATGTAGAAAAATACATCCCACACTTACGGGGTAGCATTGTGACAACTTGTGCTAAAATTGGAAGCTAGCCTGAGAAACCTAACTTTAACTAATCACTTATAGCATGAAAGTAAATTCTGATACTGTGAGAGCTGAGGGCTCATGCACTAATTGCATTTACTTTTTTTGCATTAAATAAGAAGAGCCCTTATTTTTTAATGTATCGCTACAAATTACCTTCTAAATAATACCAGTTACCATATTCATTTAAATTTGCCCTATTGACAAATATAATAAATCACATATTCCGTGTAAGAGACCACATTCAGCGATTTGTAGCGTTTGACTTATAACACCTAGAAATTATTTTCATGTCTACAATTGCTTTAAAGTTCCTGCTAAATCTTCATGTATTCGGAACCTACGAAATCCCATGTGGCCTTTCAAAGGGCACATTAGTAAACACATTCATGTACATAAAAATCTACTACTGAATCTGTAAAAATATAAAACAAATAAACTGCCTATTTAGTATAGTAAGCCCCCCAAGGAGCTGCTATGTTAGCAGCAGAGGTGTCAACTATTCAGTGATACATAATGTGTAGCAAGCATTTACAGGTTACGGTGACCACTTTACATCAGGTGAGCCATATGCTTGTATGCCTCCTGACATTAAACAGAAAAAAATGTGAAATATCAAACCTTGAGTTAATACAGCTTTTCAATTACATAATCATTCTTTTGAACAATATGAACATGACTTGTACTTTTTATGTAAAAAAAAGGTGACACCTCAAGTTACCGTTTGTCTTATGACGCATGGAATAATTAAAAACTATAAAACAGCAAACATATACTAACCTCCTCACCAATACCTTTATAGGCATTGATGGCATGGAGCCAGCCTAGAACTGGGCCCTTGTCATCTGTTGAACCACGACCAAACAATTTCTCATCACGTTCCACCAACTCAAATGGCTCTGATAACCATCCATCTGACTTCAATGCTGGTTGAACATCCAAATGACCATAAATACATATTGTGTTCTTTTTAGGATCCTAAAATAATAAAAGGAGTTTAATATTTTTTTCTTTTTCTTCTTTGTGTTATCCCGTTCTTAATCCATTAGGATTGGCGGGGTCCACTATCTAAGCCTAAGAATTTGTTGAAGACACTGATTTTTATACAGAGCGACTGCCGCCAGACCTCCAAAAGATAGAGGGAAAACCAGATCTTTCTTAGGTTATGACCTAACGTCTTTCGAAATATAATTTCTTGGACATATAGGTTACCACTCAATGTTTTCCTTCACCGCCAAGCAAGTGATAAATATGTACATAAATCCAAAAACACGGGACCGGGGACCAGGTGGTCGATAGGCTGGTTCCTTATCTACTGGTCAAGTTTGATAATTTAACAAAGTACAAATAAATTATGTTCACAATCAATTAAAAAATTAGGAGAAAATAATACTAACATTTCCCAAGTTGCCTATTAATACAGGAGGTAATTTTATTTCTTTTCCATCAAAAGTTTGATAACCAACATCTCTTAATTCAGTAGTCGCTCCAACTTCCTTCAACTTATCCTGCGTCCAATGCACCATTCGTACACATTCATCCCGGTATTTAGGATCACATGATACCGATGGTATCGCCACAGCTTCCTTCAGAAGATTCTTGTATGACTGGACATTTTGATCAACGAAATTGAAAAGTTTCGGCAAAGTCTTCTCTGCTGCCATAGTTTCCGGTAGATTCGTTGAATGCGCTCGAAAGCCTTGATGGAAATAATTTGTGACAAATAAATTTTGGCGTGATCTATGAAAACAACTAACCAAGCGAAATCGCTTGATGACGAACGACAATGAAATAATTTTTTGTTTCATTTTATTTAAATACTTGACAGTTACATATGTTTATTATGCCATTTGTGACAGTGACAGATTAAAATTACAGATGACAAACAAGGACACATCCATCGATATTTTATTTGTACAACACAATGCGGTATGTACTCGCAAAATCGGTATAGTGATAGTTAGTCATACATAATGGAGTAGAAACTGCCTTTCCTTTTTGAACAAAAATGATTTAATTCTAGAGTTTTATCTACAACTCCCTTAAAAATATACTTATATCTGGTAACGCAGTAGTATACACCGGTTGGATTTGGATAGGTTTTTCCATAGAAATGACAGCAAATTTTGTGGTTCAATTTGAAGCATCGTATGCAATTGCTTGCGACCGTCTTGACATTATGAACACGAAATGGTCAGTCGTAGAGTATTAATTTAATCTAAGTTTATAACACTAAGGGGACCAAGCGTGTGGTCTACTTGTCGATACGTTACCCGAGGACTCGTGCATTGCCGATCCTGAAAGAAAACCTCTTCATGGGCTCTGAAAAAGTTCAAATTCAGTAGTCTCCTGGAAAAACCTTTCCTCCACAATCTAACAGTTCTCGGAAGCAAGCTCCTCCGAACCCTCTGGAAATGGAGTGAGGATGAACCTATCGATGGCGTATAATGTTACGACACTATACGCCATGTTGCTACAGCAAGCTTTAGGTAGGCAGTATAGCAGTGTTACACTCATACAGTGAATAATATAGTGCAAGAGGCTTCCTGCAGCGTATCGAACATGTACTCGGATCACAAGCCATTGTATTATCGATAGAACACACATAAGGAGGGGAACATTTTGATTTTTAAACTTACCCTTAAGTTTAAAGAAAGATAATATCAATACCACATGTAGATAAGCTTGGATTTGTCGACTTATTTCTGAACAGAACCGATCTATCAGAGAGAAGCGCCACATAACTCGGTCCTTACACACCCCACTCGCTTCTTTACCATGTAGAGCTCTTGTAATGCACCTTCCCCGATTTCTAGGGCTGCTGACATCACCTTCTAATAGAATACGATCAATTTAGTCATGGTAGGTCAGTCTGAGCAGAATCAATTACAATAAAAAAAAATCGGCCAAGTGCGAGTCGGACTCGCACATGAAGGGTTCCGTACCATTATCGATAAAAACGGCAAAAAAATCACGTTTGTTGTATGGGAGCCCCCTTAAATATTTATTTTATTCTATTTTTTAGTATTTGTTGTTATAGCGGCAATAGAAATACATCATCTGTGAAAATTTCAACTGCCTAACTATCACGGTTCATGAGATACAGCCTGGTGACAGACGGACGGACGGACGGACGGACGGACGGACAGCGGAGCCTCAGTAATAGGGTTCCGTTTTACCCTTTGGGTACGGAACCCTAAAAACGAGCGCTAGCTGATATCCATGGGCTCCCATCTCAAAATGACTACAGTACCTACTTCGCGTGCGGTCACATTTGAAATTTGTGTAGCATAAGTCATGATTTATCAAAGTGTGGTATGCGAAACCTTCACCATTCCCCGGTAGGGGGTCGGCAACAAGATTTACGTAATGGTGGCTGGATAACTGTGCAGTCACATGAGGAAGTGAGGAACGTATGTTGGCGCGCTCGCTACTGAACTGGCTCGCACCTCGCGGGTGGGTTTTCACACCTGGTCATAATAAAAACGATATACAGAAATCGACTTGATGCTGAGACAGAATTAAGGTTATAACTGCCCAAAATTACTCCTACAGTTGATTAAATTTGCGATAAATAAACAAGCCCACCCATCACGAATGAAATTGAAACGCGATTTCTTTTTGCTAGTATGTTTGTTACATATATTTAAATAATAAACCTTATTTACTTCAAAAGTAAGTTATATTATTTTAAACTTTATAAGTGATAAAGACGAAATCATTAATTATAGACCCATTTCAGTACTTCCGATAATACCTAAAATATTGTAACAATTAATCATCATACGGCTAACTAACTACATATTTAACCAAGTACAGCATCCAGACAAGGCCACTCTGCTGAAGATCCCTTCACGTCTCCAATTGTTAATAATATCGATAACAATAAAATATGTCTAGCTGTCTTTATTGATACTAAAAGAAAAAATATAATAAATTGAGCAACAAAAAGTTCATATATAAAAATACTATATTACAACTATTCATTGGATCCAGTGGAGTTATTTTATACCAATGTGCTTAGCGTCAAATTCTTTTGGATTATATTTAATTGGTCAACATACTAACCCTAACCTAACCTACGAAAATACTATGTTCACATATAAAAATACTGACATGCACATCAAGTCATTATTTGATGTGCATTTCAGTATTTTTAGATGAATCCCATGAATAGTTGGTACAATTGAATCAATCAGTGAATCAAAAGCAGGAGATAACTTATATAAAAATTTACACCGTGAGAAAACTCGCACGTCTAAGAAATTATATTTCGAAAGACGCGTGACCTAACCTGAGAAAGGTGTGGTTTTTCCTGTGGGTTGTGGGGCTGAGGGCAGTCGTTGCGTGCCAAAATTAGCATCTTTCCCAAATCCTTATGCTTAAACAGCAAACCCCATCTATCATATTCGATTAAGTAACAGTATAACATTAAGAAGATGAAGATGTTTTTAAATACTCGAAGGTACTCCATTAAAATTAAGTGTAAGTTGTGTGACCTCCTCACTGCTAGAAAATTATAAGTATATCTCACTTCTTATTCTTATTAACTTCATAAAAATTCATGTAACTAAAAATATTGTTAATTTCTCTGGTCATGGTTAACGGGTTAGAATTCTCTTTGTGATAATAAGTGATGCGTCCTCAATTCCTTAATCTGGGAAAGGTACATTTTTTGTAGGATATACATACTGTTTGGTATAATTGGGTAAAAAGAATATAGAAGGAAGAATATCCTTTAGGTTTTATCAATTGGATCATTCTGCATGTTTTAAATTATCGTATTTAATCACGTATAATAAAAATATTAGCACCATGTAAATATCTTCTTAAATGATTGTTTTATACATCGGTGAAGTGTTGTAGCTCTATGAACGTAAGTTACCTACCGCACTTTCCTAATTGTCTACAACATGGGTTTCTTCAAAGAGGACATAAACAGATTTTTACAGAGGGAGTAACGTACGAGTTATTCTCCTTATTTTAATGCTCTTAGGTTGTGGTATCTGCTTAATCGGACAGGCCGTAGATATGTTTGTGCGCCACAAACATATCTACGGCCTGCCCGAAAAACTTGCTGCTGACTTGCCGTAGTCCACATACGCCAGACGAAATTTAGCAAAGGCAGGTTATACTCCTCGTTCATCGGGTGGTGAGAATGCATATGATGTACGGCCCCAAAACCTTTTTGGAATTCGGCTTGTTCGGAAGCTGGAATTCGTCAAATCTGCGAGGCGGTTTTGAATATCTTCTGAAGGACGGCAAGTGCCGGCTTTCTGCCTGCTTTCAGAATTCCGAATGAACTGGAGTTCGACATTTGTGCTCGAATCTATAGCGTGCTCGGGGTCTGCTAACGTAACGAGTCGCGTTCGAATCTGGAAATCCTACTTAGCGGTGTTGTGGTTGTCAATGTGGTGTATAAAACTTTTGGTAAATTATTTGGTGTGGCGTCTTAGGATTTCATAAATATCTCTAATTCTATAGAAAAAGGTGTTTATACTTATCCTGCACCCAATTCAATCCTAACCTAACTAATTATATAAATGTAAAAAGAGATATTGTTTGTGCGTTCGCCTTTCATGGGTACACCACTGAACCGATTTTGATAAAATTTTGCAGATAAGTAGTTGGAAGCCTGGAGAAGGACATAGGCTACTTTCCCGAACTATACGCGGGCGGAAGCTAACATCTACCTTATAAATGGAACAAAAAACATAGCAGGTGAATTCTACAGATTATTGAACTGATTTACTGTTTTCAGTCACTATTAGTATTTTTTCATACTAAGTTGGTAAACGGATTTTTTACCCAACTACGGAGGGTATGTGTTTGACCGGTATATATGTATGTTCATCTGTTCCTCATAAATTCTAAATCACTTATCAAAATTTGACGTATTGTTGGAAACGTCTTGATCGTCCGCTGGTGATAGACGTCACGTTCACGTCACATTAAATTGAATAAGTCTTAGTCTAACTAAAAAAAAGTTAATGATGTCGTGTGGCGTATAATGAAAGGGCTTAAAATTTGCACATTTCAAATGTATTTTATACATATATGTATATAACCATATGTATATACCTCCACCTCGCAGAAAACCGCTGCCGAATAACAACTCCCTGGAGGGTTGTGTTCCTGCGTGATGTATATATATATATATAACTAGCAACCCACCCCGGCTTCGCACGGGTTCTTTACAAAAAATATAACTCCGACTAATAATTCTGACTACCTAAAGACAACAAATACAAAACAAAAATGTGACCGTCAGTAATTATTTGCGATTACCTACTCCTAAGATATTCATTTAAATTATATGGTGTAAAAAGAGCAAAATAATGTGCATGAAATGCTTAAAGCCTCTAACTTATCTAAAATGATAAAGATTATTAATACCGTATTTGTGTAAATAGCTTTTACATTACCGCTTTATAATTGTCAATATTTTAAAGTATTAAAACGGAATACAGGCTGTATTCTACCATACATTGATAGACTACACTATATAAACTTTCGGACCCCACCACACCGGCTCGGACGCGGGGCGCGGGGTCACGGGGCGCCCGCGCGGCCCGGTCGAATCACGGCAGCACGAAATTAATTTCGTTGCGCATTATTTTGATTTTGCTATATCTCCGAAGGTATTCATTTAATTTGCATGGTGAAAAGGGAAAAAATAATCTTCATGAAATGCTCAAGCCAACTAACATATTTGAAACAATAAGGATTAATTCCGTATTGGTGTAAATAGCTTTCCAATTACCGCTTTATAATTGCCCATTTTTTTAAAGTATTGAAATGGATATAGTATGTTATACCTACTCGTACATAAGAGATAGACATATGCCATCGCGGACTTTTCTGTAGACCAATATAAGATACACAAATCCACCATACATTATTTTGTTATATCTCTAAGGGTTTAGGCAGCGTTTTCGGTGAAAGCTCCCCGACGGCTTATTTTTTTCCGACACCTCCAACAATTATTGTTAATGTATACAAAAACTTAACAAATTATATACTAAAACCTTCCTCGAGAACCACTCTATCCATTGTTGAAAACACCATGAAAATCGGTGCAGTAGTTTTTGAGTTTATCGCGATCAGACAGACAGACAGACGCGGCGGAGGACTTTGTTTTATAACATGTAGTGATATATTATTGACCATAAGTAATTTAATTAAAATGTAAGACTTCTGAAAAATCACCCTCTAAAAAGTATGAAACAAGAAAATATTGTCATCTGAAATTGTTTTCAATATTTATTGCTAATGTAAAGTATTAAAAATGAATGTAAATAACACATATTTTTAGTTTGTATAATTTGTGTTAAAATAAATGTTATACTTATCTTTAGATGATCTTCAGATGATCTGTATTACATTTTGTATATATTTTATGCACCCAAACTCTAGTAGTAACTAAGGGTTAAAATATTGCATAGGAAACTTGAATTATGCTCAGACGAATGCGTAGGAAATAATAGATGATGATTAGTAGAATGTCGTACTTGAGATTTTGTTGAGTAGAAGTTGCTTCAAGTCTGATTTTCGAATTCGAGTATTGTTCACAACTCTAGTCAGGTTTACGACTCTGGACTCATGAACATTTTAGTCAACCAAGAACGCAAAATTAAGTCGAATTGACTAATTTAAACTCCCAGACTCGAGTTTTTTACAACACTACTTTGAGTTATACGAATGTCGTACAAACTGATGTTTCTATCTTCGGCATAATATCGAGTCATTTAACTCTTGGGTCTTTATTAGTTCTTCGACCCGCTCTAACGAAGATGTGTACATGTAGACACTGGCTTACCCAGAATCCGTAATAGGAAGAATCTCCATCTCACCCAGAAGTCTTCATAGAAAGAATGGCTTCAGCTTCGTCAGATGACTTTATTTAACAGACAGATCTTTCGTGAACACTTTGGAGCCTTGGTTCCCTTACATCGACTATTTAATACGAATTGTATGAAATTGATTTATGCCACGCCGTATACAATTGAAGATCTACCTATTCACCTGTCTGTATACTATGGCGTGTGATCTAAAGATTGCAACCACATTTCACATCTGGTCTGCATGAGATTCTGTGTGACTCGCTTCTGGGTTTGATCCCACTGCATGGACAGCTATCACAAGCTTGCTGCTAATACCATCCGGTGTCATACAATTGGGGTTTGGAGCGTACACTTTACCAGCCACTACACCACTTTAAAAAGATAAAGCTAAAGTTTAAGATATTTTTTACATCCGGCGATCGCTTCCGGTTTTCACCCTGTTGGTCACATGGAAATCATTGAACAAATGCCGGCTGATTGTCACAATGAAGTCTATTTCGTTTTTCGTGGAGCAATCCGGTTCGATCCTGCTCGATGTCGATTTGTGCTGCAGCTGCTCTTGAAAGAATTAACCATAAAGGTTCCGTTGTCCAATTCCAAATTGCCCCACTTGTCACTCATCGATTCAATCCCTTTAATATGTTAGAATGAAAAACATAATGCTCATTTTAAGACCGCCGTATTAGATTCTATATAACATAATACAGTTTACTATTGTATTGTACTCGTCATACCCTTTCATTTGGTTGGTAACAAGTGTTATAAAAAAAAAAGACAATCGTCATTTTGTGCAGACGTAACATAGGTTATCGTATTCTACACTTCACGCCCTTTTAGGTATGTTTGATGTCTACGTCGATTAGGTAGTAAAGGAAAAGGGTAATTCAACCTTTTATGGTGGCGGCCAGATCTACCAGAATATTGAATAGAGGTACTGTATTGTATTGTCTTCGGAACCAAAGGTGTTTGCAAAATTTTAGTCTGATTAGATGTCGGGAAGTGATCGAACATTCGATTGCAAGATTATTTCCGAACAAAGAATCAAACATACATTTGTGTATTCATCAATCTTAATTTAATCGACAGTTTGGCCACAGCTAAAGAAATAGACCTAAACCGGTTTAAAATGTATATACACATCTCAGTCACTTCTTCAATATACACACATCAAAAGTGTCTAGGGATCAACATATATTTTTGCAATAACTTTTCTCCTGATTGATATTAATTAAAATTTTCTTTAAGGATTCATCAAATAAAGTGTTTTCGTTTGTCTACAGTAACGATAAACCAAGTCACCTTTGCATTAATAAAGAAATTTGCCATTTTCATAATAAAGGGATTTTTGACATTTCAACCACTAACATTAAAGTTCGAAAAAAATACTGAAATAACAGTTTTCTTTAAAATTTTATTGGGTAACTTAAACAATTAATAATCCGTGTTTCTACCGTGAACACTAACAACACAAGAACATCGGTTTGGCATACTCAAAATGAGTTCATCCAAATCACGCTGTGGAATGGCCGCCCATGTTCGTTGCAACAACAAAAAAAGGTCTTCTTGCGACTCCATATTCGGCAGAGCTCTTCTCTGTAGCATATCCCATGCATGCTCAATCGGGTTCAAGTCTGGCGACTGAGCAGGCCAGGGCATGACATTGATGTTAGCTGCGGCGAGAGTCTGTCTTACAACTCTTGCGGTGTGCGGTCGTGCATTATCATGCATTAACTGAAATAAGGGACCGATTTGCACTTGTAGAGGAACGATGACGTCTGATACAATCGTCTCAGCATAAATTTGAGCGTTGAGGTTGCCTCTGATCCAAATCAACTCGGTTCTTCCGCCGATCCAAATACCCGCCCATACCATGATGGTTCCACCACTATAAGGATGGACTTCCTGGCAGGATTTTAATCGCTGTTGGCGTCCAGGGGTTCTCCAGTGTCGTATACGTCTTGTATCCGGTCTCATACCAAAACGAGACTCATCAGAAAAGCACACGAAACGCCATTGTTCTTCTGCCCAATTTCTGTGTTCAAGAGCCCATTGATATCGAATCCTACGATTGTGCATTGCTATAGGTGGTACCCTTAGCCGTCTTCGGGAATGAAGGTTCACTTCATGCAAGCGGTTTCTGACTGTTTGGTCGCTAATTAAGTTCCCTGAAGAGTGATGAAGCGTCACGGCTAACATCATGGCGGTTATTGTTGGAGCTCTTCGAGTTGTGATTTGAATGTATCGGTCTTGTCTCCGTGTCCATGCATGGGATATGCTACAGAGAAGAGCTCTGCCGAATATGGAGGGTATCCAGTCGCAAGAAGACCTTTTTTTGTTGTTGCAACGAACATGGGCGGCCATTCCACAGCGTGATTTGGATGAACTCATTTTGAGTATGCCAAACCGATGTTCTTGTGTTGTTAGTGTTCGCGGTAGAAACACGGATTATTAATTGTTTAAGTTACCCAATAAAATTTTAAAGAAAACTGTTATTTCAGTCTTTTTTTCGAACTTTAATGTTTGTGGTTCAAATGTCAAAAATCCCTTTATTATGAAAATGGCAAATTTCTTTATTAATGCAAAGGTGACTTGGTTTATCGTTACTGTAGACAAACGAAAACACTTTATTTGATGAATCCTTAAAGAAAATTTTAATTAATATCAATCAGGAGAAAAGTTATTACAAAAATATATGTTGATCCCTAGACACTTTTGATGTGTGTATATAAGTCCTTAGTTCCAAAAATGATGTTAGAGGATTATTTAACAATTTCATTATATTTACAGATGTTCTTGCAGCCCTTCTTGAGCAAAAACACTTCACCTATGTGTTGAAGTCTTTTAAATATATGCAACAATTATAAGTATATGAAGAAAATATGGGGTATTCACATTGGTACAATATAGAAACCGAACGAGATGATAATAAATATGATAAATATACAGATCATCTGAAGATTCCTCCATGTCGTGGTTTTGTGAAAACAAATATAAGAAACTATAATATCATTCTCGATGATGACCTACAATATGATACGAAAGGCGAATACACGTGTAATAATTATCTCGTACAAACTGACGAATCATGCACACATTTACATGTACAAAATAACGTAACAATTTTCCTATACGATAAGAAACTACAAGAAACTTTGTACAACTATACGGAATCAATTATTGAATTCAATCGTTTACGCTCTATAAATAACGATATTATAAAACACAACGGGGTATCTATTACTACAAGATTATTGCTTTTTATACAATTCATATGCCTTATTATTGATAGATTATTGAAAATTAAATTGACAAGAGAAATAATACCAGAAGGCAAATCGTTTATCCTAGCGTTCGATTTAGTGCAATTGAAGACATATTTTAATTCAGAAAACTATAACAGTAAGACATACCAATGCCACCAACTATTAACACTTTTATCGGGTTACAAAGGTAATCAATTGATGATAGCTGATGCACCTAACAAAATATCTATGATTTCTGAATATGCTCGAAGTAAATTTGATATTTCCAATGAATATAAGTATGAAGGAACTAATATGACGGTGTGCAAATATCTCACATGCTTATCATCGGTGTACTCTTTTATTTTAAAAAAATATAATGATCAGAAACCACCTTCATTTTGTGTTCCCTTTTGGCCCTTCAGAAATATATCTCAAGGCTATTTGTTAGGGATACTGTTGAGAAACGCCAATGTGAATACATTAAATATAATGCGAAACTTTTACTACATTATAATAACAAGCGACACACGAAATCTGAATATAAAAATAAATTTTAATATCAAGTACGAAACTTTTATGGTTCACAATAACCAGTTAGGTGGATTTTCGCTAGAAACTTTAATATGGAATCAAATCTATAGGGAAATATTGAAGACTCCCTATTCCGCGAAAGTTACATGGAATGTTATTCACAGAATATGCTTCCTCTATAAAGAAAACCAACACAAATCGATTGGTCGCAATGAGTGGCCTCCTAGCGATTCGAACATTATAATTGCATGTTCAATGCAAAATCTTCCCAAAAAAATTCTCCACAGCATTTTTCTTTTGAATCAATATTGTATATTAGATAGGACCACCAGTACAGCAGAAAATATAAATATCCCATTCTCAATGCCGATGATAGGCCTTTTCCATCGATACATCGATGCGATTGATATACAACGGAGAAGGGAAGCCACACTAACGAGTAAAATATTTGAAGAATATCGAAATACGTACAGCGTTAATTTTCAACACAGTAAGAAATGGCTTTCAAAATTATTCAATGAATCAAATGATAAAATTAATTCATGTCGAAATATGAATTCACATAACATATTCAACAAAACTATATTCGAAACCGCATCAATAACAAAGCAGATGCAGAAACTGACAAATGTTCTATATAAACACTTGACTTCGCAAACATTTTACAAAGTATGTCTCGAATCTTTAGGCCCAACATTAATCAATACAATGTATAGTGTTGTGTTAGACACATTTCTTCAATAGCTCAATATTTTATGACAATACTAGACTTCAACTTAATCTGCATAGATTGTAATAAAATTATATATAGAATATAATTATGAAATGTATGTGTATAATTATATAATAATATGCTTTACGTTTAATTGTTGTGTTAAATGTTTATCTGCTATTAGCTTTTAAGTTTACACATACCTACCAATTGTTAAACACAATATACACATTTAGTTACATCAGAATTTATTCTTCGAAAAAACCAACGGATAAGAAGTACGAAAATTAGTGACACCTAAGCAATATATCGTAACATTTTAACACGGTTTTGTTAAGACTAGCTGTATACAATCATGTAATGAAGTCAGAAACTGAATTAGACCTCTTAATAATTGTATCATAGTAAACTTGTAATTGAGAGTAGATGGCATGACAATACAATTATTCTACCTTCGAACTGATTTGATGGAGCCCTGAGGTCTACGTAATAAAGTATGGGGGCTAATGTCAGGCAGTTCCAAATGTTTCAGATGATAATGATATAATAATACCGAGGATAAGGGCCGGAAGTTTTTGTTTTAAACTATTAAACTAACTAGTCCGGCCATAAGTACTGTTACAAATGAATATGCAGTTATTTTATCATGAAGTAATGTATGTATATGTACATCTTCACGCGAGGTGCCTTGCGGGGTAGGCAGAGAGAACCGAGCGCCATAAGACGCAGTAATGTAATATTAATAAAACTTATATGTATGGACGTCTCAGAAAAAATATTTAAAAAAATGTTTCTATTCGAAATGGGCATCTTTGGCTTTGATACAGGCCATTAATCTGTCTGGCTACGAATCTATGGATTTACGCACTGTTTCTATGGAAAATTTTGCCACTGCTTGCTCCAGAGATTTCTAAGCCAATGTCGGCGTGTCATTTCGAGCAGGCCATGACCTCTAAAACTGACCATAATTTGTAGCCTAAAGAGTTCAGATCTGGGTTTGACGAGGGCCAGTTTTCAGCTCTTATAAAGTCCGGAACGTTGGTTTCGAGCCAGGCTTGGGTAGTTCGTGCCTTGTGACCAGGTGCAGTCCTGCTGGAAAGTCCACGGTACATTTTTCTTAAAGTATTCCTGAGAGGCTTCACAACACGATCTAAGACAGTCTCTTGATATACTTTGGCTGAAGTCTTCACTCGTTTCACAAAAATGAAGCCTTGTGACTGATAATAAACTCGTTCCAAATTCAAAATAATTAAACAAACAAAAAGAATAGTTTCTGTGTAACAGTATTTATGGCCAGACTAGTTATAATCATATTTATTCGTACGAATCTACAATGTATAGACACACTTCAGTTAATTTTAAAAATAGCAGGCGAATTTTAGTACATGGTGAAGCAGAAAAGATAAACGATGAAGTTATTGTTGGTTGTTGTGCTCCTGCGAGTGCGTGAGGTTACCAGTAAGCTCCTATGGAGGTATGTTGTAGCAGAGCTGGCATCGGGCGAGCGATACTTAATGTATTGCTTTCTTAGGTTATGATTACCATTTTACATTAGGTGGGCCGTATGCTTCCCAACGTTGTAGAAAAAAAGGGTTTCAAAACTGATAAAGTGCTAAAATAAATTGAAAGAGAGTCTCTAATACTTTAATTGCAAACCACAACTTTGTTCACATTGTTTCAATTGAATTATTACATTGGCAGGTACATCAGGTCAATCCAGAAATTTAAGTTTCAATTTTGTAGTCAAATGTCCAGCGATGCATCTTATTAACGATACAATAATACTGGAATGTATATGTCATTTATCTTCTTAGCACACCACAGCCTTCTCTTAATAAATAAACGTCCAATCTCTAAATCAGCAGTTCACGGACGTCCTCAGAATACTTCTGAAACAAAGGGCGACGAGTTAAAATTTTGACAAAACCTTATAACTATCTATCCATATTTATCTTCACGCCAAGTTCCTTGCGAGGAAGGCAGAGAGAACGAGCGTCACGGGAAAAATTAAAAAATCCAAATGCAACTCTTATAGCTATAAACAAAACATAAAAAATATCACATCAGTTCATTTTGAAGTGAAGATATAAACAATCAATAAAGCCGCCACGCTTTCTGCTATGACGTCAGGATCTACTTAAGTGGATGTAATGTTTAAATATTACAGTCAAATAACAATCACATGGACGATTGTTGAGTTTCAGCAAATGATTACAGTCGCCAAGAGCTTAATAATCTTATCAAGAGATGAGGCAACAGGTGACTCCACATTAGACGGGTCGTATGGTTGTTTTTTGCATTGGATGTGGTATATAACAAAACACCGTTTTAGCACATGTATATTACCCGTTCTTACCACATATGGTATGGTTATGTTATTGAATATTCTCTGCATTCGTAGGCTATATTAATCATTATTTGGTAGGTAGACTTACGCATATCTCATACATACCCAGAGGCAACTTCGTTATTGACTAAGACAGGTGGATCAATGAAGATTATGGGAGCGTTCTTGTACAGCCAGTAGGTGATGAAGGCTGTGAGAATGGTGGAGAAGGCGCCGGAGATGAGCGCCGCCCGGGCGCCGTGCCCGCTCGCCGCGACGAACACGCGCGCCCACATCGCCTGCCATACAGACTCCGTCCACGTCGAGTATACACCCGACGTCAAATCGTAGTCTGTCAACATAACGCCGTAAGTTTTACGTGAATACGTCTTCGTAAAGGGTAAACGGAAGTAAGTTACACTTTTTATAAGCGCACCGCTCGCCGACGGCGGGGAGTTCACCCTCACACGCTTGAACCGCAATGGTCGCGTACGGTGCGGTTCCAGAGAAGTTTTCTTCCGAGAACACTCAAGCTGGAATGAGCTCCCAGCCGAGGTTTTTCCAAAGGACTACAGCATGGAGTTCTTCAAGAAATGCGTGAAGAGGTTTTTAGAGGGTCGGCAACGCATGAGTAACGCCTCTGGTGTTGCAAATGTCCATAGGCTACGGTGACTGTTTAACATCAGGCAGGCCGTATGCTTGATTGCCACCTTAGTGGTATAAAAAAAAAAAAACAAAGGAAATTATATGATGCAGCGAAATGATCTCAAAATGACCCCCGGCCCGATGTCACAGTCCTCACTCAACGTAACGAATTCATTGATTCTTTAGCTATGAAGTGGTACAATTAAATTTTGGATATAGACGATTGGATGATAGATATGGAGCTAAAACACCAAACTGTATCAAACGATTTATCATCACTTTTATGACGTCCCTTACGTAGAAGAAATTTTAAATACGTATTGATGTCAATAATATTTTTCGTCTTTGAAAATTTAAAACCTCCGTATGCAATAAACATTTAATGTGGACTTTCCAACCGAAATGTGATAAGCTGTGTAACGACGGATGTATATGATACACCAATAGTTACTTTAACATCAAGACTTGTGGTTTCGATTCCCGCACAGGACATTTATTTGCATAAACGTGTCTGTTCGTCGTGGTTTGGGTGGTTTTAAGAGAGATAGGGCGCGTTAAAGCAGCGCGTCTGAGGACGTATCTCCACCTCATAGAAAACCGCATGCAAAAAAGAACTCCCTGGAGGGTTATTGTGTTCCTACGAGTGAGTGAAGTTACCAGTAAGGATTTACTGCGTTCATTCATACGTTGCAAGTGTTCATAGACTACGGTAACCACTTTATATCAGGTAGGAGAACGAATTATACGATACTCGATTCGTCACTGATATGCGTTACTAGTTGTACAGTGCCCGGCGGTAAATATTCACTTCGATCTTTGGAAAGAGACAATCGGCTAATTTCGGCTTCGTAGAGCGTTATCTCTGTCGCACACTATCTACGTTTGCTAGTCGTGGTTCAAATAAGTTCAAATGGGATAGAGATAGATGCGGTCGCGTCCAGTTCAATATACATATAGTTGGTAAAACCCCAAACTTTAAATCATTTAAAGTTGTACGATGGCATCTATAGGAAAAAATGGAAACCATTACGAGGTCAGTCACGCGAAATTATCCACAATGTTTAAAATATTTTGTAACTGAAGCCGACAGATTTAAAAATAATGACAATGTAAGTAATTATTTTAAGAAGGTTCAAAGAGTTGCAAATGCCTCTGGAATTTCAAGAAGAACTTTGAACAACATATTAAACGAAGTCAGTACTAAAACACATTCTAGTGCAATTTAGTTCAGCTCTCCGAAAAAGGGAGACCAAAAAAAAAAATTCGTTTAGATATGGACGATTTTGATTATGATGTTGTTCGAAGAATGGGCTACGATTTTCACTTGCGTTTTAATGAGCTGCCGACAATAAAATCATTAAAAGCTAAATTATCTGAGGCTATTAATTTAATTATAATGGGTCTGAAAAGACGTTGAAAAATACTTCCTGAGATGGAATTTAAGTTAAGTTCACTCAAATGGAAGATAATCGAAAAGATCGAAAAGGACTTATGGAAAAGCACGATGTAAGTCTCAAACGAACTGAATACCTAGATAAAATACGCAAATTTAGCGAAGGAAAAAATATTATCTTTATGGATGAGTCCCGCATACATACATCCCGCACTAAAGGAAAAACTTAGAGTGATGATAAGCAAAAAGCAGTAAAAAAACAAATTTCAAAACGTCAACATTTGATAATTGTTCATGCAGGAAACGAAAAAGGCTTTGTACCCGGAGCATTTTTAACGTATAAATCCTCAGGCGATTATCACAAGGAAATAAATAACGATAACTACGAGAAATGACTGGTTAATCAATTAATCCTAAATATACCCAGTGATTCTGTTCTGGTTATCGGACAACGCACCCTATCACAATAAATATGTGGAAAGATCGTCCACCAATTCAAACACCATTAAACAGGAAAAGATCAATTGGTTAGAAAGACACGAAATTCCAATTGATCGAAAATTGACGAAACGAAAGAAGAAAGAAAAGTGAACATGATAAACATGATCGAAGCTGAAGAGCGGAAAAAAGTTTGCGATCATGCAATCAAATGTAAGAATGAATATCTCTATATGAAGAAGTATTTTGTTTATATTTTTATTAATTTCGTTGGTATACATGTTGAAAAGGAGTAAATGATATTTAAAAAGGAAGTAGTTTTACAGCTCTATATAGTTCACGCGGGAATCAAAACAACAATGAAGTACTTAGTTCTGAATTCAAATTCTGTTAAACGATAAATCTAATAATTGATGGACATGGAAATATGATCGCATTTCCGAATACAAACGAATGAAAGGCAAGAAGTTACCACCGACCACGAGTTTACAGCATTAACGTTTATATTTTGAGTTGACGATTTACAACAAAAACGTATATCGATAATTTATGATTTAGTTTTGAAAACTGATTTCTCACGAAAGACTCACGAAATAGAAATTCTTAAATGTCACCATGTCATGTCACCACCATGCACATGCTATTTGAAAAATATATATATTAGATTGCATAAATTTTGTTCTTACATTAAAACGATTATTTGTCTATTCGAAATATCCTTACAATTTTTATTTTAAATTGCTCTGTCAATTGTTTGATTCACTTTTATTGACGGAAGCGCCACGTGTTACAATGAGACAAGGCGTTAATATTTTATGTCATACAGGCGCTTTTCCATTGGACGATTGTGTTCAGTGGAACAGCACGTGTTGCATAGAATTGCAACATAATAAATTCAACGTGTAAATATGTAATTTAAGAAAATACAAACCTGGTATAATAAATGCAGGACTAACAGCTTGACTAAAATTCATTGTCGTCTGTACACACACGCCAGTGTGGTTCCAACCTCTTAGCCAGTAGAACGAAAAATCCTGAAATAAACAGACGAGTACTGTTTATATATTTGTTAAGAAAAACGATCAGCTGAGGTCAGAATTTCATTATTATTAACCATTATCGTGATAATAGATTCTTAATAGTCTTACAGCATTCCTGGTCCCATTACAATTTCCTAAGAGATCGTTTACCGTGCTCTAGAAAAAAACCTATTAGGTGCTAATTGGGCTGTCCACAGAGAGTCGCGTACGACTACACTTAACGTAATAAAATTGTATTATTATCAAAGTCAGCCCACACGTTTTGTTTTTTTTCTGGAGCGCGTTACAAATAGATTGATTAAATAATACCCTTATTTACGTCGTGCGTGGGTAAAAGAAATATTGACAACAATTCTACAAAAAGGTATGTTTGATCTTTTCAATAAAAAAAAAATAGAAATATGTATGCTTATTGTATAATTTTAATGAAAGGAATTTTGCATAATTAGAAAAATAGTTTACTTAAATCCTACTAATATTATAAATGCGAAAGTTTGTATGTATGGATGTTTGTTGCTCTTTCACGCTTAAACGGCTGAACGGATTTGAATGAAATTTGGCACGTAGATAGATTATGATCTGGATTAACACATAGGCTACGTTATTTGACTCCACGCGGGCAGCAGCTAGTAATATATTAAAATCAATGGATTGATTATTATTTAACTAATCCATTGATTTTTACATATTATTTAAGAGTACAATTTATGGCCATGTCGAGAGAATGAACGAAGAACGATTGACGAAAAAAGTGTATAAGGCGAGTGTGAATGAAATTGTCGGAAGGGGTAGACCTAGGCGGACGTTTCGAGATCAAATCAGGGACGTCCTGAAAAAAGGCCAGGTCAAGAGTACCCTAAACCGAAGAGCATGTATGAAGAGAATAATGAGAGTGGACGAAGCGAAACAAGTATGTAAGGATCGTAGCAAGTGGAAAGAAGTGGTCTCTGCCTACCCCTACGGGATAGAGGCGTGATTATATGTATGTATGTATGTACAATTTATCCATCCATCCAAATTATTCTTTATGGTGTCACTTGTAGATGTGACTTATTGTTGAATCAACTGAATGCGTAATAAGTGCCAAACCTATTTACAGTGGCCACTCAATCAGAGACTTGAGCATTTTTTTTTAATAAAATCTGCTTATAGATATACTGAAACGTAACAGTGTACATGAACTATACGCGTATGTAAAAATAAGAGATTGCATACCGTGTATCAAATCACATGTAATCACATGGAACAATTTGAGAAACTGAGAAGTAAACTGGTTGAAACGCTAGTTTGTTCTATGGAAAAAAATAGACTCGTTTTGCACGATGACGTCATGTGTTATAGAACAAATAGGATCCATCCAAAATATGTCGTTAAAGCAAAATTGTAATCTTTCGAACATGTTTCCAGAACCGACATTAATAACACGAATTGATATCAGAATTCAGATTCATGATAAAATGGCCACCTAAGAAAACCAGAATATGCGAGGTCCATACTGTAGTCATACTTGTCGCTTAGAAAAGTACTCTGCAATATTATTATAGCGTAAACATTTTACGTGAGCTGGTCTTGGTTACCTAAAGAAACGCAGAACTTACGGGGTCCTTTCTCGCGTCACACTCAGTGCGGTTATCGCTCAGATGTGTTCCGGTGAGCAAGGCTATCAAGTGTCCAGCAAACACGGGCGGCGTACTGCTCCATGCCATCACACCCACGTATAGAGGCGCAGGCTTTTCTGGCAGGTTATCTTCCCTGCTGCCGCTCTGGGCATAGTCCGCCGCCAGAAGTAAACGACAAGCTTGGCTCGTCAAGAAGCAATACAGCATTTCATCTACCTGAAAAGATAAATTGATATAAAAAATAACGCAGACAAACGTGCGAATCAATTTAGTTTGTTTCGTTCGGACGTTACGCACACAAATACACATCTCCTACACTACGTAGTACCTCCTACAGTACGTACTGACTGTGACTAAAGGTTTATAAAAAGTAGACACACGGTCCAGTTTTTCCCAGATGATGTATGTCGGCATTTTGCCAAAGACAGATGAGAAATGTGGAAGATGAATCCCGTTTGATGCCAAACGTACCATATCCACACACAATGCCTGATTAAACTAATGAGACGTACGCCGTCGCCAAGTTCAGTCATGTTTGGCATTGCGTGTACACCTGAGCAAGCCAGATGTAGCGTTTCAACAAGCTCCTCTCCTAGAGACCATCAACTAAAGTGATAACTCTTGATCTCCTACGGATGATATCCTACGAATCTCGAATGCCGAGTTTCGTAGGATTCATAAGCAGTTTTTCACTAACAATGAAACAAACCTACCAGCTTTTTTGCAACGACCTCAATATTAGAAATCACTGGCGTTTCTCTAGATACTCTCGAAGGACTAATAAGGTTGCAAATATCATGAGCTACTGAGCTCAACAAGATATTCAGATTTAAGGCCAATATTACCTGGAGTGGTCTTCCCGCGGATTAGAAACTGGCGAAAAAGATATAAGGCTCGGGGTAACATATTTGGAGCAGCCCAACTCCAGAATTATATAGAAGATTGTAAAAAAACAATAATCTTGTTTTATTATGTTCCTGCGCGTAAGGTCACCTTAAAAAGCTCTTGAGATGTTGTGTCGGCAGCGTAGGCCGCGCAAGTGATTCTCTTTGTGTTACAAATTACTATGAAATCAGTAGACTATTTTCATCGGGCTGACCCTATGATAAGAGGCCGGGGCGCTACTAACTATATAGGTAAGAGTTACAACATTGTATTGAAGCGAAAAAATGTCAATGTGTTTATTTGTTTTCGTCGCATTGCCATCGTTTGATGGATTCTGATAAACTTTGGAGTGCAATTGAGTCATTGTAATTGTTTTAGACAAAGTCTAACACGTTTGAACATTTTTTTAACGAACCTGGTTGCCGTACACGTGGGTTCAATCCCCACCCAGGACAAATATTTGTCTATGTGAACATGTCTGTTTGTCATGGTCTAGGTGTTTTAAGAGAGGTATGGCGTATCAAAGTATCCCTACTGGCGAAGTACCTTCCCCTCACAGAAAACTGCAGCCAAATTACAACTCGCAGGAGGGTTATTGTGTTCCTGCCAGGGAATGGGGTTACCAATAAACTAAGGATTGACTGAGATAGCAGCAGGGATACTTCCTGTATTGTACACATTACACCAGGTGGACAGTATGCCTCCCGACGTTGATTAAAAAGTGCGACAAGGCTGGCGAATTAAGCCAGATGTATGTATATATTTACAAAACTATAAATTATATTTATAAAACTATAATGTAATAAATAATAAAGTTTATAATTCTAAACTCTCTTTTCGGACCGTGGTCACCGAACGCATTAATTTGAAGAAGCAGCCTAACTGGGAAAGAGCCTACTCCTTACAGCAGACCGCAGCTAAATAACAATTCCCTGGTAGGTTGCGGTGTTCCCAAGGCAGAGCCAGGATGAGAGAAAATCCTGAGATCCTGATCTTTCTAATTTTGCAAGGTTACGATAACTGCTTCACTTGCAGCGGTCCTCATGCATATTTGCCAACCGACCTGATGTCGTATACAACAATGTTGGGATTTTCATAAACTTGTACAATAAACTAGCTGTTCCGGTAAACGTTGTTCTGCCATATAAATTATTTCTTATTAATTTTTCCCATACCTACCAAATATACATAAAAAAATTCATAAAAATCTGTCGAGCCGCTTCGGTGGACTACGACCACAAACACCGTGACACGAGATTTTTATATATAAGAAGATTACGAATACACCATTGTTTTAAGTTTTCGGGTAATGCCTATTTAATTTATTTTTCAATGTACCTAGTTGTACTACAGTTTACATACCAGATGAGCAGAAGCCGACATATCTCCCAAATAAGCCTTGCCTGTAACTTCTTTGTAGAGAGTGCGCGCCACAGCGGTCGCTAGACGTGCAATCTTCACTTGCATATCAGTTTTTGACATATTTCCATTTGCTATCATTTCGTCAGTAGATATAACTGAAAACACACATATGTATTAAATGCAATATCCATGAGTATTTTTGTCGTGTGTGCTTGTATAGATACCCTGTACTGTAATATTAAACTTGAGACACAACTTCTAAGCTCTTTGTTCTGGGAGTTCATCCTCATATACTGGAACCGCAATGGTCGCGCACTGTGCGGTTCACAAGAAGTTTTCTACCGAGATTTATTAAGTTGTGGAATGAGCTCCCTGCGGAGGTTTACAGTATGGGGTTCTTCAAGAAAGGCGTGAAAAGCTTCTTACAGGGTCGGCAACGCAAGAGTGACACCCCTGGTGTTGCAAATGCCCATAGGCTACTGCTTACCATCAGGCAGGCCGTACGCTTGTTTGCCACCTTAATGGTATAAAAAAATAGTAAAAGAGAACAGAATGTTCTACAAATGTTCAATGCAAGTATTGCTCTACTTAAATAGTAATTCATCTTGATTGCTTAGTTAGAAGTGGGAATATACATTAAATATTTTGATGAATTAAATATATAAATGAACTTCAAATAACAAATTAATTTAAAAATATTAACTACATAAATTTGCTTGCGACTAAAACTACTACTAAAATATCATCGATTTCCTATGATAGCACTTTTATTTTAATAGTTAATACTACTCGTACTAGGAATAAAAAACAAATCGAGTCTAGACCTGCTAGGTCTAGATTGCGCTGTTCTCAAATACATAATGCATTTACACTACGATGATTCAATTACTAAAATAGCTAAAGTTGTGAACCCTGAAAGCAGACTGTAATAAAGCAACGCCACGAAATTTATACAAGATCGATAAGGGGCTAGGTTTTTATCCCAATATAAAAAGTTTTATTAGTTTTTGAATTTAAAATGATACTCACATTTGCCATTGTTTCCTATACTGATGTTTCGGTATTTAAAGCCGATCTTATCATAATCATCGACGGCGGAATTGTAGAACATGTTCGTGAACGATTCATTGTGATCCACCAACAAAACTTCGGCGTGCTCGCCATTATCTGTCACGTTATTGAGGATCCGGCGAAACGAATGTAACGAGGAGGGCGGTAAATTCTCAGAAAAGTGCGACATCAACGACATGTTGTAGACCGCCAGGTTCTGAGACAGTTCATTAAGTCTTATTATGATCTGAAAGATTAATAATATATATATTGTTTAATAAATAATTAAACAAATTAAGCCAATTTCTGAATCCTGACTTCTTAAAAAGAGAAAATCATATTGTGCAGGTACCAATACACGAGAATAACTTTTACTCGAAGATCTAAATTATGTAGATTTATGTAGGAAATCTATATGGTTAATGTTAAGATAAAAAAAAACTACATTTATAGCTTTAACCATTTAAAAACATAATTTTTATACGGTGTCCCGTAAACAGTACGATAAATTTAAGGTAAAAATACATTGGAAAACGACCTACTAGATGAAGAAAATAATCTTAGAAAAATGTTCACCGTTTTCAAGTTATTAAGTATTTCAATTCTTTCGGGAAATTGCCGTTTTTGGATCTGTCTTTGGTTACTAGACGAACTTTCAGCTCACAGACGAGTGCAGTGTTCCTGCGAGTTAGTAGGTAGGTTACCGGTAAAGTACTAATGAGTTGCAGTGTTAACAACAGAGGGTGCATCGCGCGAGCGGCACTTTATGTATTGCAAGCGTTCATAGACTACTGTAACCATTTTACATCAGGTGGGCTAGATCCCATTTGCCTCCCGACGCTCTAGATAACAACAGAAAAGGGTTGTATTTCGCTGTGCTAACCGAAAATAAAATTATTATAAGCACCTACTTTGTCAGTCTTGGTACCTACTCACTTGTTCCTATAAATTCTCGCCAAGATTATATCCCTTTTCAGATTATATCTCTATGGTTGACTGAAAGAGATCCCTAATAGGAGAAGTCCAAATAACTGTACAGCACTATTTTTCACCAATCCATGTACTTACTTATTGTTATGTTAGTTATTGTACAATAAACTTTTCTCGACAACAATGTGTATACTTACGTTGTCTATATTCTCTTTATTAGGCACATAAGCATACAAAGGCCACGACTGGCTATCATTATGTGCTAACAGTGCACCACCGATCTGTCCTACTTCGAAGTGTAAAGAAATATCTGAGGGCGACAGTGGAGAGTTCCCAGGCCACGCTTTTTGTCGTATGTCATAGGCAACACGTTGCGAACCGATGTAATCGAAGGCTTCACCGTTAAACAACGTCCACAGCACATTACGTTCTGAAAAATAAACATTTATTTAACAGAATCTACATTCAATGTCATTTAGTTATGCACTTTGAAGTTAAACTATAGTGTCTACTACTACTACGGCACGATAGAATTCTACATAACAATATGTTGCATCCGGTCATGACTATGGATGTTTAAAACGAATCGAAAGCGCGCGAACAGTGACGCGCTTTGACAGAATCAAGAGGTCGACACTGGCAGAAATGGAGAGTTAGTGCAAACGGCGGCAAGTGACGACGTCTTGGGACTGTTCTCTCGTTTCGTATTTTCCTGAACATTACAAGTGTTGATTTAAAATTATAGTGTGATACGAATTCCATTGGATTTCTCATTGCACAACTACCTACCATACGCCCGCATAATATCGGATAGACTGAAAAATCATACGAATACGACAAATATATGACCTGTTACAGTCAACTAATAAATGAAACTATGGTTCAAATTAATGGTCGATATTCAACCATAATCAACACTTGTAAGAGAGGTAGGGCGCATTGAAGCAGTCTTGAGAAGTAACTTCATCTCACAAAAACCGCAGCCAAATAATTACGTTCCTGCGTGTCAGTAAGATCGCCAGTAAGCTCCTAAAGAGTTGCTATATTAGCAGCAGAGGTGGAATTGCGCGAATGAGACTCAATGTATTGCAAGCGTTCATAGGCTACGGTAACAGCTTAACACCAGAAGGGCCGTATTCTTGTATGCCTCCCGACGTTGTATAAAAAATATATATAAAAAACTTGAGAATTAAGAAAATTTTGCATGTTTCCAACTATTTTCCAAAACTTTTTACTGTTCATAGGTACTAAACAAAAAGAAAAAGAAGTAAATCGATTCACAAACGCAGGAGAAATAGTACTTAATTGTCTTATATTTATATACAGATAGGGCTTTACATTGTACAATTATTTAACATTGTTAGCATATTCCTGAATATTTTTACAATCGAATAATTCACCTTTCACGCCTAGGTGGGGTTTGAATTTACAATCTCTCGATTGCCGGTTGAGCGCTGTTCCAACTGAGCTACCAGGTAAAATTTGTAGGGGTCGTGAATTTTTTCATTGTATGCATCGCTGTTAAATCTCTGAATATAGCATTTTACTTACTTAGTTATGCATCACTGAATGGGCATAGCAGCCCATTGCTAGAGGTGGGATTCGTATGTCAGACTGATTATATGTTAGATATAGAGATTATGTCTAGGAATTTCCTGGAAAGCTATGCACAAAATAACTATAAACTATACATATCCATAGCGTATGCCCAACATTCACTTGGGCAGTTCTTATTAGGGTTTGCACTATATAGCTACCTATACCTTTGTGAAAAGTGATAAATGTTTATTTATTATATTCACACTGAGTTTGAACAATACTTCCTATATTTCAAGCGTTAATAGAGTAAGGTAACCAATTTACATCAGGTGGACCGCATGCTGGCCTGCATACTTTGTATGAAAAGTGAGTAGCAAAACCTCTATGAACTAAAAATGAAACCCTTAAATCGCACGCGCCGGATCGCGCCCGCCTGTGTGAATCTTTTTAAGTGACAAGCTTGCATACAAACACGAATGATACAAAAAATCTAAACCGGATCGCTGACGCTTTCTCGCTTTTCCCGCCCCTGTGGGTTTTGGCTTAGTAGGAAAGACTCAGATTAAGCCTATGCTATACCCGACGGGTAGCGTAGCTTTAGTACTAGCATATCGTTGGCACAATATTGGGTACGGAACCCTGAAAACAATGCCGCCTATTCGTATACTTACCATATAGATCAGCGTCTGTCACGGGAATCATTTGAGCCAGAGCGGAGGCCGCTGTAATCAGAGTGACCATACCGACTACTGAACTGGCCGCTCCTGGTGATACTCCTACGAAATAATTTAACATTTAACTATTACTTTAGTATACCATTTAACAAAACTGACATTATAAATAATATAATCAAATCTTATATATCTTTGAGTAAGCTCCTAAGGAGTTGCTGTGTTAGCAGCAGAGGAGGCATCGCGCGAGTGATACTAATGATATATATAACATATTACAAGCGTTCATAGGCTACGGTAACCGCTTTACATCAGGTGGACCGTATGCTTGTATGACTCCCGTTGTATAAAAAAAACCCTCAGCGTTTATTCTTTCATTCTCAGCTTTCGCTTCCATAAGTTAGCGTTGAAATAAGCACTTCGTTGTATATACACACATCAAAAGTGTCTAGGGATCAAGCATTTTTATGCGGATTTCTTGAGATTGAGATGTGGCTTTGTAATAAATTTATGATTTTATAAATTTATATGGATCCTTTTTGGTGCATTTCATAATTTGAAACAGGAACTGTCAATCAAATTCGAGTAAAAGATGAAAATCAGCTGTCAATATTTTCCCTATAAAAACATACAACGCATTGAAGACATTATTAGTGCTACTGTTTCCCTACTACTGATTAAAACCAACGTTATTATGGAGCGGCGACGTCATTTAAGCAGGGAAGAAATGCTCAGAGCCGTGGGAATGATAGAAGCTGGTTCCCGGCAACGTACTGTGGCTTTAGCTCTGAATACACGTCAGAGTGTTATCAGTCGACTTTGGACACGTTACCGAAGCACTGGTACCGTGGCTGAGCGCCATGGAGGACGGTATCGCTGCACCACACGGAGACAAGACCGATACATTCAAATCACAACTCGAAGAGCTCCAACAATAACCGCCATGATGTTAGCCGTGACGCTTCATCACTCTTCAGGGAACTTAATTAGCGACCAAACAGTCAGAAACCGCTTGCATGAAGTGAACCTTCATTCCCGAAGACCGCTAAGGGTACCACCTATAGCAATGCACAATCGTAGGATTCGATATCAATGGGCTCTTGAACACAGAAATTGGGCAGAAGAACAATGGCGTTTCGTGTGCTTTTCTGATGAGTCTCGTTTTGGTATGAGACCGGATACAAGACGTATACGACACTGGAGAACCCCTGGACGCCAACAGCGATTAAAATCCTGCCAGGAAGTCCATCCTTATAGTGGTGGAACCATCATGGTATGGGCGGGTATTTGGATCGGCGGAAGAACTGAGTTGATTTGGATCAGAGGCAACCTCAACGCTCAAATTTATGCTGAGACGATTGTATCAGACGTCATCGTTCCTCTACAAGTGCAAATCGGTCCCTTATTTCAGTTAATGCATGATAATGCACGACCGCACACCGCAAGAGTTGTAAGACAGACTCTCGCCGCAGCTAACATCAATGTCATGCCCTGGCCTGCTCAGTCGCCAGACTTGAACCCGATTGAGCATGCATGGGATATGCTACAGAGAAGAGCTCTGCCGAATATGGAGGGTATCCAGTCGCAAGAAGACCTTTTTTTGTTGTTGCAACGAACATGGGCGGCCATTCCACAGCGTGATTTGGATGAACTCATTTTGAGTATGCCTGTGTTGTTAGTGTTCGCGGTAGAAACACGGATTATTAATTGTTTAAGTTACCCAATAAAATTTTAAAGAAAACTGTTATTTCAGTCTTTTTTTCGAACTTTAATGTTAGTGGTTCAAATGTCAAAAATCCCTTTATTATGAAAATGGCAAATTTCTTTATTAATGCAAAGGTGACTTGGTTTATCGTTACTGTAGACAAACGAAAACACTTTATTTGATGAATCCTTAAAGAAAATTTTAATTAATATCAATCAGGAGAAAAGTTATTGCAAAAATATATGTTGATCCCTAGACACTTTTGATGTGTGTATATACGCTATATGGCTTTTACTGCCAAGAAGCACTCACCCGTCTTTCCACATCAGCGATGTAATATTATAATTGCGAAAGTAATTGTGTATGCCTGATTGTTACATTATTACAAGCAAACTGTTCTTTTACTGAAGGCATACGGTACAAAAGAAGTGTGAAACTTAGAGAAGGGCATAAGGTATTCATTGTCGTGATAGCCACGTGACCATAATTTTGTACGCTGATACTTGAAAATGATATACACACACAATTACTTTCGAATGTATATGAAGTACTTACCATCAAAAAGCGATGCTGTGTCTATTCGCGCCGTGGTCAAAATTACTGTCTTCTTCTTGGTTTTCGTTTCCTAAAATACATGAAGAAAATGGAATTTTAACCTCTTTATAAACAACGTCAGAAGGCAAACAGCCATACGGTCCACCAGATGTATCAAGTGTAAATATACAAGAATTATTGTACGCACTGTACCCTAACTGCTAATACAGCAACTTCTCAGTAAATGCGTACATTTTGACGTTTCGTTAAACGTCGCTGCTATCAGATCGCTTAACGAATCGTCAAAATATACGCATTTAGACCCACGCCGTGCTGCAGTGCAGTTGCAGTTTTTTAGTAGAATCAGCCTACATGACGTTACTGGTAACCTCACTTACCCGCAGGAATACAACCCCCAGTGAGTTGTTATTTGGCTATGGTTTTCAGTGAGCTAGAGGTATATCCCCAGGTGAAAGAGACTTGAGCGTCTTGCCTCTCTTTCGCCAGAGGCTCGTTTGTTAATTTGCAGTATGTGACTCTAAAGATCCTAAATATTAAATATATAAATAAATATTGCCGTCAAATAACACAGCGCCATTCAGCCCTAAAGTAAGTTTGTGTTATGGGTACTAGACAAATGAAAAACATACGTAAATATATTTTATACTTATTATACATTGAAAATACCCAGATGGGAATCGAACCCACGAGCGTTGGTGTCAAAGTAGCGTAACAGAGTGTTTCACCACTGCGCCACCGAGCTCGTCGAGCTAAGCGCGCTAGTCACACTATAATTTACTTTTCAATCCTTCTTTTTTATGGGTATATCCCACGGATATCAAAGAATAATACACCCCTTTTGATAGAAACTTTTGTCGTTGCCAATAAACGCGCATAACACCAGTCAACTTTGACCATGGTTGGTGCAATCTGAAGGGCTACTCATAAAACTAAAACAAAAAAAAAATGTAAATTTGATAACTATTAAACCACAGTAACGCCAAACCGCAGTGGCTGGTTGTAGAATTGAACAATATTGATGAGATTCAATGTCAAGTTAGCAAAATGATAAGTCGATATTACGATAGGTAACTTACCCAATACTTCGATATTTGAGTTAGACTGTTATTGGATTTAATTACTTAAGTGGTAACCCTACTATGGTTACTTTGTCAACGATTTCGTGTTACAATCTCACCGCTTGCCCACGGCTGGGAATTCATATACACTAGGTCCGCAATGATCGCGTGCTGTGCGGTTCTAGTGATTTTTTCTACCAATAATTTAAACTCCTTGCCGAGGTTTTCCATAGCGATTACAGAATAAAGTTCTTCAAAAAAGGCGTAAAGTGGTTTTTAAAGTGTCGGCGACGCACGAGTGACACCCCTGATGTTACAAATGACCATAAGCTAGGTAACTGCTTACCATCAGTTAGATACATTACCTACAAAACCTGAAGACGTGCCAATTACGAGTATATTTGCGGCGCACATTTTTGCACTATATACCTAAGCTCTCTGCCCCTGCACAATATTTCTCTCTTCGATCATTTGTTTAGAATCCTGTTGGAACAACGTTACTCTAGCAGGAGTTGTTTTTTCTCAAAACGACAACACGCACAATTTTTTTATGCGGCGCACATTCACAGCAGATTACGCACTGATAATATGTTCTACTCATATCAGATAGGAGACACTTTCCAGCTGGAGTAACCGTTATTTGAACTGTGATTTAAGATACTAGATAGCACATAAAATATTTTTTTGTAAATGTAAAATTAGTATGGAAACATTCAGATTAAGACAGCAGATAAACATTTGTGTGACCATCAAGTGCACAAATATTTGTCTGGAATCGAATCCGCGACCCTTGGTCATAACGCAGCTATTACCATTGCTAGCCTCTTAATCACCAGCACGGTAGGGAGATAATAAACAGTAGCAGTACAAGATAACGGAGATAATAAACAGTAGTCACGCTCTCACAGATGGGTGCCGCTACAGGATTCGTAGCATAGTTCACGATCAAATCGGTCGCGGATGGTTTTACGACATGAATGGTCACGTTTTACATACTGTGTAGTGGACCACTCGCTATTTGAGATGTTAAAGAGCGAAGACCCTAGGCGCTCATTACAGTAACCTACTCCCTAACGTGCCACTGACCTTTGACTCGTAAAGACGATAGTGGCAATAAGTTACTATCACAACACACAATTTCTAATTGTTGCCTTATTTGGAATCTTACATTAGTTAGGGTAAACTATTATTTCACCAATTTAAAAAAGAACAATTTTATGTTATGCAAGTATTTTTTATGTACTTTCACCGCTAATGTGTTATTTCTCACTCTATTTAAGTTTATGTTTATTTACAACATTATAATTTTTACTGCCTTCTGTTTTACTTTTTCCATGCAAGTTTTTAAGTAGATACTCACCTTACCGCGTGGGAAAAGTGAATAATAGACATTGTGATCGCCCAGTGGATCACATACTTTCGTAGGTGTCAACACTGCTGTTGAGGCGGACCTGAAAATATAAAATACAGCTGTATTAAAAGCGTCCTTGACGTTCGTGCATACAACGTCGTTACATATATATGTTCAATATATATTACATATATACATTAAATATATAGAACTTGAAATTTAAGACAAATAATTCTATTAAAATATGCGTGTACTTTACTCGGCTAGTCAGGATGTAAATTGTTCACAATCATTATCAGAAGTTATCCCTTTTTTTTATACTACGTCGGGAGGCCCAGCTGATGTAAAGCGAGAACCGTAGCCTATTAACGCTTGCGATATATTAAGCATCACTCGCGCGATGCCTCCTCTGCTGCATACACAGCAACTCCTTGGGAGCTTACTGGTGACCTCACTCACACGCAGGAACACAACAACCCTCTAGGCACTTGTTATTTGGCTGCAGTTTTCTGTGAGGTGGAGGTACTTCCCCAGACGGGCTGCTTTGATGCGGCCTACCTCTCTTAATGAATCCCTAAAGTTATTCCATCCAATGGGCACAAAAAAATTATTAAAATATAGGTTAATGAAATTAATTCTAATCTTAATACAACAATAATTTAAATAGACTACAGTGGCAATTAATATTGTATAATAATATAACAAATTTTATAGGCGACAATAATAATAAATTTATGTCAATTTAATTTAAATAATTAAAGATAAATAGTAATAGTGATGATTATTTGCAAGCTGCAAGCCTCAATAGATTATGATAATGTAAATAAACATTACAACCTACCTTCTTAAACAAACAACACTATTGACAGCAGCAAACATGAAGGAATTCAACTGAATTGAACACAGAGGCATGCCATTTTGATTATTTTTGTCCAAATTGTATCTGCAAACAATGAAAATTAGAGATACTTTAGATATCAGAAATTCAGACATTTATAAGGTACTGTGGAAAATGTATGGAGCTTAATGAATTATTCAATAGCTCCTTATATTTCCACAGCACTTTCCAGTTATAATTTCGTTGCCCAAGATATTTCACTCACATATAAATGCACTTTTCTGTTAATAGAAATATAGAAATATTTCTACAGGAACAGGACCAATACAGACATATTCAAGCAGACATAAATTTGGCTTCTGTAGGCGTTAAATTCGCGACATTTGATGAAATTGTTAGCCATTTGACTACCAAGCGTGGCTACAAGGATAAGGAGGAAAAGCGTATGGCCTGCTAGATACTAAGCAATTGCTGCAACACCAGGGATACCATTCAAAGATTAACCCAGAGTCAAAACAAAAGGGTTTGATTCTACTTATTAATAACTTATACTGTGAGATTGACATCAATGGGTGACTGTTTTATTTATACAACATAAGGGTATTACAAGCATATGGCCCACCTAATGTAAAGCAGTTACCATAGCCTATGAACGCTTGCAATACATTAATCTCTCATTACCCGCGGGCCGCTTTTCCGCCAAGAAATGTATGGGAAAACGTATATAACGGGGTCTCACAGGTTAAGTATCGATTCCACGATGGCGCCTCTGCTATTAACACAGCAACTCCTTAGGAGCTTACTGGTAACCTCACGCACTTGCAGGAACACAACAACCGTTGTTGTTATTTTACTGTAAGAAAATATCAAATTATACACATAAAGTATACCTGTTATAGCAATCTTCAATTTTGCTTATCTCTTCAGCTCTTGATTCTGGCAAGAAGAAAATTGGAAAAGGAATATCCCTCCTTAACAAATTTGTTCCGAACTTATTCCACACAACACTACTAGATGAACATTGAGAGCCTGGCCCGGAGAAGAACTCATTTGGACACTTTGAGTCCTGAGTAAATGCATTGGCACTGAAAATAAGAATACATAATATATATTTTTTATATTACTATATTTATATATTACCAAACATATTTATGCTTGGTCTGCAAATCCTTAGTGTTGCAAATGTTTCTAGAGTACGTTAACTGCTTACTGTAAGGTTATACGCCTGTTTGCATATTGGTGGTATAAAAAAAATATTCCAATCTATACATATAATCAATTTGTAGCAGTAATATTCAGTTCATGCAAGGAATATTTTTATAGTAAACATGCAGTGTGCCTCAGCTAATTTGATAAATATTTTAATTATTGTCTGGCTGTGTGTTTAACTATCTATCTATAAATTCACGCCAAATCTCTTGCGGGGTAGGCAGAGAAAACCGAGTGCCATGTGACTCGATCCTTACATACCTCACTTGCTTCTTTAACATTCATTGCTCTTCTCAAACACGCTCGCCGTTTTTTAAAGCTCCTGGCATCTCCTTCTGATAGAAACTGACCAATTTGGTCATGGTAGGTAAGTCTTAGCCTTCCTTGGCTACTACATCCTTCCACTTTTGTATTATATATCTACTTCATCATTCTTTCATCCTGCATTTTTTCTACATGTCCAAACCAATGGAGCATGCGTCTTCTTATTTTAACACCGACACTCTCTTTCAGACCAACTCTGTTTCTAACATCATCATAGTGAATACAGTCTACGGTCTGTGTTTATCATGAACACAAAAAACTACTGATTGTATTTTTTATTCAAATTTATTTAAAGTATAATTCTATATTATTTACTATTCTTATTGTATTGCCTATGTATACTCAAAAGTACAAGTATTGGCATTGTCAGTCAGCTTCAAGTACTCGCTTCACTGCATACAAAAAATCATAGGTTGATCTTTTTCGATATATGCATCTGTCTGACTACCAGAGACATGTTACTAAGGACTCGCCATACGCGTGATTCTGTTAGTAAATAATTCTACCATTTTTAACAGGGGACGAGGTAACTACTACATAGAACCGAAAATAATGTTTTAAGGAAATGTCTACCTTATTTCGAGGCAACTACAGTTCAAAGTTATTTTCTTACCGCTGCCTGCCATCTGTTGTGGAATAGCTGAACTTCTTCGTAAATCGAAGCTGGTAGATTCAAAATTGCGAAACGTCTTATATACTTTTTTTTTTTGTCTTTAGCTAAATGAACTCTATTATACAGCATGAAGGACTGTTTTGTTTTGCAGATTGTATAATTTATGCTAATTTGGGATAGGAGATATGCGACCAAAGTCTCGGAATATGATGCGATTGCATCAGTACTCGATCACTGAATCGATTTCTCATGTACTAATCGTTATCACACCATTTTAATTTCTTTTATATGAAAGCAAATAAAATAATACTTGCATGTGAAAGGTAACTCAATATTTTTGCAAAAGTGTTCGACCTTTTTTTGCATGACATAACTGCACAGTTTGGCATTTTTAGTGTAACACTTTATGATGTTACCTGAGCTATAACGATTACAAGACTGTTAGAGAATCGATTACGCACTAAGTATTTATACGCGCAATGGATCACAATATCTTATACCATGACAGAGGGGAATGATCCTACGAGGCTGGTCCTTTAGTAACATGTCTCTGCTGACTACCTGCAGTTTTTTGTCAAAGTGTCTAGTTAGTATAGTAGATAAAAAGTAATGGCTTCTTTGTGAAGTTTATGAAATAGTAGTATTTTTAATATGAGGCAAATTGTGTGCATAATTATAATATTGAAGAAGCAAAGTATCAAGCAAAAGAAATTTTTGTCACACTGTCTTTACACATCTCACTATACTTCTTCAACTTATGGTTTAATCCCATATTGTCTATAGAACTCTAAGATGCAATACCATATTTACACATTTATCATAATGATTCAACTCACATTGCCCAATTGTCAAACATAGACCAATAAGTTTTTTTCATCTATAATATAACACAATATAAGTAAATAAAATTGTCTCACTCATATCCTACCTAAATTATAAATTAGTACATTAGAAAAAAAATGTATCATGAATCAGTCTGCAGGCAACAGTGTGTATTCTACAGCTGTTGAACTTGTGTCACTTAGTGAACTTTCAAGATTTGAGGTGTTATACACATACAATTTAAAGCTCTTCTTACCTCTTAGTCCCATTGTCAAATAACAATATACCAGCTACATTATCTGAGTTGTCTATGAGCAACTCGATAACACTATATAACATTGCAGTACTAACAACAGCCATATAGGGTCCAGCTGTTGCATTGAATGCTATCCATTGAGCGTCACTCACATCATGAATCATGTGCACTACACCCACAGCACCTTTATCTGAAGCTGAAAATTATGTATACTACGTTTATTTACAGAAAAATTTCATGTTCATTTGTTTTAAAGTACTAAGTGATGAGGTTGAGGCCTTTGAATGCAACTGGAGCAGTAGGTCCCTGCAGAATATCCAAGCAAAATTACAACTACTTGTAGGATTGTTACGCTGCTACCAGTGAGTCAGGTTAGGGCTTACATCTGAGGGCTTGCTGCATTTAACCACAGGCACTCCTTGTGTTGCAAGCATTTAGGACGATAGCCTATAAACCATAAAATAGATATAATATAGGTGATAATATAAAAAACTAATACATACATGAACATCCTGCTTGATGCGTGCCATTCAATCTTCTGAAACATGCTGCCCCTCCTTCAATAGATGAGTATATCTGCTTATGTAGTCTCTCACAATGTGAAACTGAAAGTTTTTATGTATTACGCAGTTAATATTTGTTATGTAAGAAAAAAATCACTTACGTCTAAACATTTGCTTAAATATAAGAAACAATATTAAATACAGAAGATCACATCAGAGCCTAAGATAATAACGAAAGTAAAATTTAAAGCCTAACATGACTCAGTACAGAGTTTTTTACACTTACGTTTTACACTGGAGGAAACAAAAAGTAGCAACATGTAGTTTATTATAGTAAGACCCATGTTTGTTTACATGTCTGTCTTGGTTCTTGGTTTCACAAATTATTGCTGAGAACAGCTTATAATTATTGCACCTAAAAATATTTATCAACAACAAAAGTACTCATTTACAAAGAACTTTGGCTAAAAATTCAGTGTAGCCATCCTACGAAATTAAAAGTCCTTCCTTAAACGCCCTGAAAAATAATTGAAGATTTAACTAGTTAGATCATGTAGGTACATATTATATAGGTATTACATATTATATTATTGTATTGTACATAGGTATATAAAAATGGCATACAAAGTCGAGATAGTGCAATATTTTAGCTGTTTTGAAAAACTTCTAAGCGCGATGCTACATACCAACGTTTCTATTCAAAAGTCAGTTATCCGAAGGTTGATTTCATACTAACTGCTGCCCGCGGCTCCGCCCGCGTAGAGACAAATAACGTAGCCTATGTGTTAATCCAGATCATAATCTATCTACGTGCCAAATTTCATTCAAATCCGTTCAGCCGTTTAAGCGTGAAAGAGCAAGAAACATCCATCCATACATACAAACTTTCGCATTTATAATATTAGTAGGATGTCTAGTGAGCCACGTTTTTTAATACTTAGAACACCCTCCGTACGAACCTATATGTCCAAAATACGCTAGAAGTCGCTAAATATTTATTTGTCGCTAAATTAAATTTTTTAACCACCAAAATATCAATAAAATTCCCTAAAAGTTGTTAAAATGGCAGTGCATAGGCAACGCCAAAAATATCGATATCAAAACAGAAATCTGGAATGTGAACCGCGTGCACCCACCACCGTTGCTGCCCTGGCTGCTCCGGTCGTCTCTGCGACACGTATTTCGCCTGTCCACGAGGCATCCTCATGCGCTGATGAAGTAAAACGGAAATCAACAGTTTCGTTTCGATAGTATCGAGCCAAGTACACAAAACAATCAAATCGACACCGATACACCTGTATCATATTGTAATAATTACTACTCCCTTTATTAGTAATTAGAACTTCTTTACCGTGGCGCTAAGTGCCAACAACCCGACAATCGGCTACTAGACACTAAAATAAGTCATGGTTGTCACATAAAGATGGAAGTCAATCCTGTAGATTGGTACCTACTTAAATGACTAGAATTATTAGTCAGTAATGGATATCATTTCAGGTAAAATATTATTGTGATATATTACCTTCTTGTCAAGTCATAAAGTAAATTATAATCTCATCAAGTTGTCAATAATGGTATTCAATCTCTACTTGTCAATTATATATTACTTATAATTTTAGCAAATTAGAACCTGATATTCAAAGGTTCTTTCATTCGACAATTTAATTTGCTAATTTTTTTATAAAATGTCTTTAAGTAATTCTTCACCTACAAGTTCTAATGCAGTCACGAATTCTACCATGTCACGTTATTTACGACCAGATCGATTCGATGTAGAGTCCAACCAATGTTCTGCCGATATGAAATGGAGTCATTGGAAGTATACATTTTCTAACTTTCTGAACGAAGATTTCTCGGCGATGGATGACTCAATGAAACTTAAAATATTGGTAAACCATCTAAGCCTTACAATATATTCCTTCATTTTGGAAGCAAAGAGTTATACGGAAGCCGTAAATATACTGGACTCTATATATATATATCAAACCAAAAAACGAGATTCACGCACGGTATGTATTAGCAACTCAAAAGCAACAACCAGGTGAGTCTATTTCAGAATAACATAATCAAACCTGACTCTGAACGCATGCAAGCCTTGCTCGATTTGCCAGTTCCTAAAGACGGGCCATCCCTGAAACGGAGCTTAGGATTGTTTGCACATTACGCGAGGTGGATACAAAACTTTTCAAGTAAGATACGCCCGTTAATCAATACGACTTTTCCTTGACGAACATACGATCGAATGTTTCAACAATCTCAAATCAGAGATATCCCGATCCGCACTTAGCGCTATTGATAACGATGCTACATTTGTAGTCGAAACAGATGCTTCGCAACACTCGATTGCTGCCACTTTATCACAAAATGATCGTCAAATAGCATTTTTTCCTCGATCACTAACTGACCCTGAACGCCGACACTCGTCAATTGAAAAAGAAGCCAGTGCGATCGTAGAAGCTCTAAGAAAATGGAGACATTTTCTGATCGGTCGCCATTTTTAGGGTTCCGTATCCAAAGGGTAAAACGGAACCCTATTACTGAGGCTCCGCTGTCCGTCCGTCCGTCCGTCCCTCCGTCCGTCCGTCCCTCCGTCCGTCCGTCCCTCCGTCCGTCCGTCCCTCCGTCCGTCCGTCCGTCTGTCACCAGGCTGTATCTCATGAACCGTGATAGTTAGACAGTTGAAATTTTCACAGATGATGTATTTCTATTGCCGCTATAACAACAAATACTAAAAAATATAATAAAATAAATATTTAAGGGGGCTCCCATACAACAAACGTGATTTTTTTTGCATTTTTTATAGATAATGGTACGGAACCCTTCGTGCGCGAGTCCCACTCGCACTTGGCCGATTTTTTACTGATCACAGATCAACAATCAGTATCATTTATGTTCCACCAAAATCATTCAAACAAGATAAAAAACGAGAAAATTGAGAGGTGGCGTTTAGAATTATCATGCTTCAAATACGACATTGTCTATCGCCCAGGAAAACAAAATACCGTAGCTGACGCATTATCTAGGGTCTTTTGCATTGCATTTATGAATAATAACAATAAATTTCACGAGCTACGCAATACTCTATGTCACCCGGGAATAATACGCATGGTCCATTGGGTCCGATTGAAGAACCTGCCATATACTATAGCAGGCATAAAAGCAATGACAGCTTCTTGCAGAATATGCGCTCATGTAAAACCTCGTTTTATGAAATTTAAATCACGGTTAATAAAAGCAATTGCGCCATTTGAAAGATTAAATATGAATTTTAAGGGACCGTTGCCGTCAAACTCGCCGAACAGATACCTCTTAACTATTATCGATGAATATAGCAGATTTCCATTTGCATATCCTTGCAAAGACATGACTGCAACTACAGTAATACAATGCTTAAAAGATTTATTTTTCACATTCGGCACACCGGCATATATACACTCTGACAGAGGAACTTCATTTATGTCTGAAGAATTGAGTCAATTCTTACTTTCTAATAATGTAGCTTGCAGTCGCACCACGCCATGTAATCCAGAAGGCAATCGCCAAATTGAAAGGTTAAATGATACGCTATGGAGAACTATACAACTCAATTTATATTCCATAAATATGCGTATAGAAAACTGGGAACAAGTTTTACTATCATCCTTACATGCTCTCCTCTCCTTACATTCATTCACTCCTATGTACCTCTACAAACGCTACGCCTCATGAAAGACTATTTGTACATCCTCGCCGATCTCCGAACGGAATGTCTACACCATCATGGTTATTAAATTCAGGTCTAGTATTGACGAAGAAGAATATACGAAATTCCAAATATGAACCAATTGTAGAAGAAATGGAACTTTTACAGGCAAATCCGGAGTATTCTTTTGTAAAATTACCAGATGGGATCAAGAACACGAAGAGCCCACTCCTGAATCGTAGTCCGAACAGACTACTCGGAATCGGAATACACGGAGGAATACCAAGTCATTTGAATGATTATATTCTTTAAAGAGAGAGTCATAGAGTAAATATAATCTCATCAAGTTGTCAATAATGGTATTCAATCTGTACTTGTCAATTATATATTACTTATAATTTTAGCAAATTAGAACCTGATATTCAAAGATTCTTTCATTCGACAATTATCTTCGCGATATAGCGGTAAAGGATACATAGCAGTGACGTCCAGTGAATAAAGAAACTGTTGTTGTTACTATTAACCGACGGTCCCTAGTTCCAATTCTGATATAACTATAGTCACCACTGAATTCGTGTTTTCGGATTTATGTACATTTTTGTAAGCATCACGTGCTCGGCAGTGAAAGAAAACATCGCGAGGAAACCCGCACGCCCAACTAAGTAAATTTTGAAACACGTGTAACTTAACGTCTGAAAGGTCTAATTTCCCTCTTATTGAGATCTGACGGCAGTCGATCCATGTCAAAGGCTTTGCCAAATTCTTAGGCTTAAGGTAGGATTTCGCGGGACGTAGCAGACGGTAGACGGCAGCGTAAAACGGCAGTGGCAGACGGCCGACGGCAAATGATGTCGGGCTACAGTTGCCGTCATATAGATTACGAAGCAGGCAGGAGGTACTGTAGTTACTGTACGTCGCAGCATTATTTTATATACAGTTATGAATAATCATTTGCGGTCGGTACCAGAAGCGTGCACGTCGCGACCTTTTTTTTTTTTTTTGAAATGCCATCGGCCGCGTTGGTGTGGTGCCCCGGATCTGTCAGCAACAGGACACCACTGCGACTGGCCAGCCCCTTCTCAGCGAGGGGCCGGACTTCTTCAATCTAGGGGCCGTCCCGGCAAATTGGGACAGCCCCTCCGGCGGCGGGACCATTATGGGGCCAGGTTCCCATCCTGACCCCTAGTCCCACAAGTTAGAGAGGCGGCAATAGGTGCGCGTAGCGCCTACGCCGCACTCCCGTCCGCCGTCTCCGGAGCGGGACAGCCTCGGGATCATCCTCCCTGTCCCGCTCCGAGGCCTCCTTCTGGGACATGACCGTCTCACAGAAGGAGGCCATCGCCTGCCAGGCAGTGTCACTCCCGAGCATGGAGCGGACCACGCTCGGGAGCGAGAGGTCCGCGCTTCCAAGCGCGGACACCAGATCATGGCGCTGCCGAGACCATCTGGGACACTGCTCCAGCGTGTGTTGGGCAGTGTCCTCGGCCGCGCCACAATCGTGGCAGCCCGGCTGTTCCTCCCGCCTCGCGACCCGGTGCAGGTACTCACCGAAGCACCCATGCCCGGTGAGCACCTGCACCATACGGAAGGTGAGGGGTTTGCGCCTACGGCGCATCCACGCCTCCAGGACCGGGCGCAGCGCATCCGCAACGCGGACTCCATACTGCGGCTGCGCCAGGTCCTCCCCCCACCTCCGCATCATCTCTGAATGCCCTCGCTGGCGACACCGCCCCACTTCCTCCAACGTGGGGCGCTCGCCGACTGCCCTCCTCCTAGCGACGAAGCTATGCACTTCGGCGAGCACCTCCGCCACCAACTCCTAGGGCGGGTCGCCAACAAGGGCGGTCGCGGCCGTCCACGCTACCGTCCGGTACCCCCTTATCGCCCTCTGCGCTATGACCCGCTGCGCTCTGCGCAGCTGAGCCCTGTTCCGAGCGCAGAGAGCGTCCGCCCATATAGGGGCACCGTACGTGGCCATACTCCGGCAGATGCCGGAGTACAGCCGCCTGCACGCGGCGCTGGGTCCGCCCATATTGGGCAGGAGGCGACCCAGCGCCGCCGCAGCTCTGATGACCTTCGGTCCCAACCGCTCGAAGTGGGGACCGAAGATCCATCTTCCGTCAAGGGTGAGGCCCAGGTACCTCATCTGGGCACTCACCCTTATACTCTCTCCTCCTATTTGGAGGTGCGCTCCCGAGGGGGGGCCCCGCCTACCGGTCCCGCGGAAGAGGAGGGCCTCGGTTTTCTCCAATCGGACCCGAAGCCCAAGTCTCTCTATGCGGCTGACCACCAGTCCTACTCCGACTTCGGCACGTCGCGACCCTGCCATTCCAACACTGGATTGCAATTCTGGACCTAAATACAAACCGCACAGACGCGCGGATTAGGGCGTCCGCCGTAGGCGACGCGCACCGATCCGCCCTCGTCGGTGCGGGTTTAAGTGCATGCGGCGGTGGAAGCCGCCACCCACCACGCAACGCCCAACCTGGCGGGTCGAGGAGAGCTGAGTGTCGTATAGGCACATGGAATGTGAGAGGTGGATTACAAGATAAGATGAATGAGTTGATAGATATAATGAATGAGAGATGCCTAGATGTTTTGTGTGTGTCAGAGGCCAAGCGAAAGGGAAGCGACGCCGAAGATCTGCCCGGTGGCATGATGGCCTTGTGTTCCGGGGTGAACCAGGACGATCATGCCAGCGCTGGCGTAGGCGTTGTGCTTTCATCTCGCTTAGCCGCTGGTGTGAAAGATTACGATTTAGTAGAGCCAAGACTTCTCTGGTTTAAAATAAAACAGGGGATTACGCGAGTATTTTTGGTTGCAGCATATGCTCCTGTAAGCTCTACTAATCCCCAGGAGCTCGAGAAGTTTTGGGAGACCGCAAGGGATGTTCTGGATTTGGCTGATGCGAATGAACGGATAATTATATGTGGAGATCTGAATGGATGGGTTGGGACCAAGCCAAGCAGTTATGAGGCTGTGCTTGGTCCATACGGAGATAAGAGAGTGAACGATGCTGGTAAGTTACTTTTAGACGTATGTATGGAACGAAACCTCCTTGTGTCCAACACGCTCTTCCATCACAAGGATATTCACACGTACACATAGAGTCGTTAATGGATACAAGAGCCTTCAGAGGCCCCAACCTTGAAACGGACCACTATCTGGTGATAAGCCGATTTGTGGGCCTTTTCAAGAAGTGGAGGCATTGGCGAGTGCGTATTCCTTTCGGAGACCATGAAAGAATAAGAAGTGAAAAATTGGAAGATGAAAGTGTTAGGAGTACGTATGTACGTCTAGTCAGTGAGAGACTTGCGAACGCGAGTCTTTCCGACTCAGATGTAGACGAATGTTGGAAAGTTCTGTAAGAAAGTATGGTGGACAGTGCGAAAGAAGCATGTGGATGCGTAAAGAGACGTAGAACACTGAAAGGAGATGCCTGGTGGGATGCGGAGGTTCAATCCTCCGTGGATAAAAAGAGGAGAGCGTGGCTGGATTACGTATCATCTTTGCACCAGAGTGATGGTATGAAAGAGAAGTAGAAAGAAATATACCGTCGATGCAAGAATAAAACCAAAGTTTTAGTGAAAGAGAAACGTGAAAGACTACTTATGAATGAGGAAGAGAGGCTGACGAAGAACTTCGAGGCTAATACCAAACTCTTCTGGAGAGAGGTAAAGAAGTCTCGGAGTAGTTCTTCGGCATCCGGAATGGACAAGATAAAAGGTAAAGCTGGTGGCATTCTTGCTAACACTCAGGAAGTGTTAGAACGGTGGAGCGAATATTTTAGAGAAATGTATGATTATGTCCAGGACGTACAGGGAATACGTTTTATTTTATTTTTATGAATAAAACGACTATTTTGGTGTTTGAATAAACATTAAGGGTTAAATAAACTACGGTACGGTGTAGTGTTATTTTATACAAAAGCGACAGGGAAAGAAAAATCTAAAGTGTATCTTTTCATGGGTTTGTAACATCATTTTATAACTTGTAGTCTATATATTACACCTTTTGTCGTATTCCCTAATATTATTTGCACTTAGACTTGATAAAACCACATTGTAACTCCATTGTTATTAGAAAATTTGGAAATTTTGGATTCGTAAACTAAATTTTGTGGTTATAAATGTATTGCCAGTTTTGGTCTGCAATTACCCTATTAGTGCTAATCAACAAACAAACTACTACTATCATGGTATTATGGTAACTATACTATTATGGTACTCGAAAGAGTAAAAAAAAATTCAATTGTAATTAATACTTAAGGAACTTTCTCCCCGCCTGCCACTATATGTATCTCAGAGGAAAGATACCCAGAGGTGACAAGCAAATAATAATACCGAGATAGAACGTGATAGATGTATACAGTTCCTCATAAGAAGGAAAGAGACAGATAAAATATTTTTTGTCCCTGTCATAGTTTCACTATTTTGTGTTTGCCACAAAAACAAATTCGTGGCAAACAATCATTTTGTTCCTTGTAGTACAACAAATTTTTTGCATAAATTACTAAATATAAGGGAAATATTAGTGCATATTTGTGTTCTTTTGCTTGTTTGGGATTGTCTTTTTACTTTAACAATGGTACGTTGCTGTGTAAAAGGCTGCAAAAGCCTCAGTTAGTAAAAATACGAAAACATAACCTTTCATACGTAAGTATAAAGTTTTAATAGTTGTTATCAAATATTTTGCGAAAATTAGATACACATGTAGTTTTTAAACAAATTGTTTGTATGATAACGTAAAAACAATGAAAATACCGGTTTAATTTACAAAAAGTATTTCTAGTAAAAACCGCCTAAATCTTGAAGGTTGTCTGTGGGTAATGCGTCAGCCATTTTCTGTTGTATTTTCAATTTATCGGTATAATGAGCGTTTTAGGGTTACCAGTATGTAGTATGGGAAAACACCCCGAAATTATGGGTAAATTATATGGGTACAGCACCTTTTTTTTTAACTTCTTACTTTTTGTATACTTCTTTGTTTATAATTTTTCGTCAAAATGTATTTATTTATTTTTAAATTAAAAATGTTAACTTGTTTCATCTTAGATGTATGTTTATTTTTTAGATTTCCTAAAGTCGTCAGTGTGCGTAATGCATGGATTTTTGCTACTGGACGACAGAATTGGGAGCCGAGTACAGTCGCATATTTTCCAAACATTTTAAAGACCACTGCTTTCGGAAGAAATTTATTTGGATAAGTCGTCAGTTTCAACATCCACCATACACGTAAGTTAACATTTGTTGACCTGGTTCGTCAACATTTGATTTGTTGACGAACCAGGTGTTCCTCTGCCAATTTATATTGTTTTTATTTATTTATTTACACGATACAGTTACATAGTACAAATTATTATGTTCGCCAAACTGTTATAACAGTTTGTTGGCGAGTGTATATGATGATAGGTATTAAAAAAATAAGGAACTAAATTAGATGATTTACATGCCTGCCTGTTCGTCTGCTAGTCTGTCTTAGAAAGTTTCACGTACAGACTTGAAATTTTACATAGTTACATTTTAGTCGTAGAAGCGTATAATTGAAGTACAAAAACATATGAAAATATTCCAACGACTCCGACAATCCGTAATTGAGTAGTTTCGGGACATATCTTCTAAGGTCTTTTGGTTGAAATAAGAACCCGTACTCCAGTAATGAAGTGAGTATGGGTTGATATGATGTTTTTGGGTTGATTATATTTATACAGGTAATTGTGAAAGATATGGAGGGTAGTCGTGTAGATTATTCTATACCAATTATTTATACCACGTTAATCAAGTTAATCACGCACACACACATGCTTTTGTGTCAACACATAAATGTTAATCAAGCATTTTATATTGTCTGAATTTGTAAACTTTTAAATATGTAAAGCTCAACTAAATTATAGTATTGACAGTAGTTTTAATATAATGTTGGTACTAGGCTGTCGATATTAGATGCTAATAATGCGTTACAAAATTAAAATTGACCTATTTTCCAGACCGATTATCCAGGGTTTCCAATAGCGACGGACACTGCATTAACACCATGAAAATTAAAGCTTACTTTTGAATTGAGACTGAAAACATTACTGGCTGAGTCACGCAAGAAGAAGTTAGCTATATTAAGGTCAAAAACTAAACGACTTGAAATAAAAAAGCTGAACTATCTGTCATTATACCGAATTTTAATGTAATCGATGTATAGATGATAGATATCATTATACAAGTTAGAGGAAAAGAGTGAACTAGGGAATTATATTGTTATGGCAAGCATTAAAACAAACCAAGTAAAATTAAATTCACGAAGTTGCACAATCAATAGACTAGATTATGGCAAAATAGTTTCTGAAATAGAGGAGATTGATTGGTCAGAAGTAGTAAATAAAACCACAGTAAAAGAAGCGGTTGATATATTTACAGTTACAATTGATAAAATTATTGACAAAAACACAAAAAAGGTTTCTATTAAGCGCTCTCAAATAATTTTAAAACCGTGGATGTCTCCAGGGCTGCTTAGATGTTCCAAACATCGTGATAAGCTACACGCTATTTCAAGAAGGAACCCAGGTGATGCTACTGCACTTAAAGTTTATAACCGGTATAGAAATTTTTATTATAATTTGGTGAAAAGACTAAAGAAGCAATATGAGGAGAAAAAACTTATAGATAATCAAAACAATCCAAAAAAACTGTGGAGTACGATTAAAGATATAACTTTTATGCAGAAATCTTCTTGCCAATACTCTGATATAATGTCCATCAAAAATACAACAAAAGAATCTCTTGATTATGTTAACACACATTTTTTGACTACTGGCCAGAAACTAGCGAATACGATTCTTGATGAGATTAACGAAAGTCAATCATCTTTAGCTGCTAAGGTGCAAGTAACAAAATCACCGGTGAACACCTTATTTCTGAAACCAACAGATAAGTTAGAAATCGAACGGATTATTGCAGGACTCAAACTTGATGGTGCCCCAGGAATTGATGGAATTAATAATCGACTTTTAAAGGCAGTAGCAAAAACCATCTCTAAACCGCTGGTGCATATCTGTAATTTGAGTATGGCGGAAGGTACTTTTCCAGAAAATTGGAAAGTGGCCGCAGTGATTCCCTTGCACAAAACAGGAGATAAAAAAAATCCCAATAATTATCGGCCTATATCACTATTAGCAACGTTTTCTAAAATTCTAGAAAAAGTCATAAATATCAGAATGATTGGGTTTCTTGAGACAAATAAAATCTTAACCGAAAACCAATTCGGTTTCCGACAAGGTAGATCTACCGAAGATGCAATCAGTCGTCTTACCAATCTTGTATCAAGTTATCTTGATAATGGACGATCATGTATCGGAGTGTTTCTGGATTTGGCAAAGGCTTTCGACACTGTGTCAATTCCGATTCTACTTGCTAAATTAGAGAAATCCGGTATAAGAGGAATTTCACTAGAGTGGTTTCGCAGCTACCTGACGGGTCGTAGGCAATGTGTCAGAGTAAATGGAAATGCTAGTGATCAAAATTTTGTGACCTTTGGTGTGCCTCAGGGGAGCGTATTGGGTCCAACGCTTTTTATTCTTTACGTCAATGACATGGCTTCTCAGGGTATTACAAATGCCGATTTCATTTGCTACGCAGATGATACTGCGATAATATTTCATGGCCCTAACTGGGAATCAACCTTTGATTTTGCTGAAAGAGGAATCTCCACAGTAGCAAAATGGCTTCAACATAACCTGCTGTCACTCAATTCATCAAAATCCAAATATGTATGTTTCCAAAAAACTGCAGCTTCAGAGCCCTGTGCTAACTTTGACATTAAAGCACACACCTGTGAGTACCCTCTGCATTCAGTACAACCTTGTAGCTGTAATCCAATACTGAGAATAAAAAGCATTACATATCTTGGAATAGTTCTAGATGAAAAGCTTTCCTTCGAAGAACATATCAAATTAACTGCAGCAAGGCTTCGTAAAATGATCTGTCCAATGAAACAACTTCGAAACGCGGCCTCCGTACCTATCCTTAAACTCGTTTATACCGCAATATTTCAATCGATACTCACGTATTGTTTAACTATTTGGGGCGGCTCGGCCATTACCAAAATGATAATATTGGAAAGAGCACAACGATCTCTCCTGAAAGTAATGTTGCGGAAACCATATCGTTTTTCAACAGAGTCCCTCTACGAAGAATGCAACCTTTTAAGTGTTCGCAAATTATATATCCTGATAGCCACAATCACTACTCATAAAATAATACTTAAGTCTCACGAATATGAGAGAATGCTAAATGTTAGGATTTTTAAAATTCCTTTACCCCATATAAACACACTGTTTTTAAGAAGATTTGCTGTTTTCTTGCATCCGCTTATTTATAACCGTGTAGTTAAAAAATGTAACATAAAACAATGTACTAGTCACAATGCCAAACTTATAGTCACAAAGTGGCTCCAAACATTAACATATTCGGAAACAGAGGATTTACTAAAAGTTACAACATAAAGACGCATGCTTACATACGCACACGCTATACACACACACACGCACACACACACACACACATACACACACTCAATCACGCACAATAATTACATTCGTCCTGGACCACATTTGTACAATTTGTTTATTTAAGCTATGCTAAAGTTCATTGTAAAGTGCCATGTAATGTTGCCCAGGCTTTTTATGGAAACATGGTGAACGGAACTTCATGACTTCCACCAGACAGGCTATAAGTCTAGTTTGGAAGTTATGGCGAAAATATTTTTAGTCTTAAGCCGCGCAATGTATGTACTTACAATCAGTCACTACATTAAATATTGTAAATTGCTAGATATGTGAACTTGTACGTATGTTGCTAAATAAAGTTATTATTATTAAAGATCCTATATCACGGGTATATCCCGGTCATTTTATAGGCGTGCGCGGGGATTGGAACCAACGCGTAGAGGCCCTTTTGAGAAGTTTGATGTAATGTTGTATAGCTGCCGTGACCTTCTCCAGGGGATATCAATGTGATAATATACCCATGAACCAGGTCACGGCAGATATTGGGACTATTGCAAATGTGTTGGAAAATATTGGGCTATTAAAATGATATCTGGAGGGATTATTAGTACTGGGCTATTACAGAAGAGAGACGGACACCTGCCATAACTATCCTATCTGATGTTACTTTGGCAGGCGGTGGCTCGCCACTCACTAGATGTACCCCCGAAATGCCAGAGAAAGTCGGACGGGGGCAACACCGGTGTGAGTGACTCAGGGGTGTTGAGAGGTGTGCTGCGCTTTCTCCGAAGTTACTCGCGGCGTTATGCCCTTTAACACTTCCACCCCTGGAGTATATCACCTGCTAGAGCAATATACTCTATCGACTCCTCTCTGGACGGCCAATGAAGGCAAGCCAGAGCTGAGAGTCCTGCGGGCCTTCTTGACTTTCCACTCCGACCGACGAAGACACGCCGGAGACGAAGGCCCTGATCGACTCTCTGGAGCACTCGGGTACCCGTGGTGTCGTTACGCACCAACAGCTCGCCACAAGCTGCCCTGCGGGCTTATTATTATTATTATTATTATTATTATTATTATTATTAAGGGACCGTAGCAGTTTACCACCTTTTGAGTACAATATATGAAAGGATAATCCTTGATCAATTGGTGCTTTAGTTTAAGTCTAATGAAAACCATGATGCGCAATATAAAATGTTTAAAAACAAAGATTGTTTACCTTTGTTTAATATTTACACTTAAATCATCCCTGGCACTAATTCTTTTTTAAATGACAATTATTGAAAATTTTTGTGCAATATGTTTAATTTTAAGAAGGAATAATCCGCATTTATTGTGTAAAGAAGATTTAACTAAAAACCGTGTATGTAAATGTGACCATGAATATTCGACGACTGTTTCATTCTCACAATATTTATATAAATACACGATGTAGAAAAATCGATCTAATAACATTGATTGCAAGAATAAAAATCTATGAAAAAATAAACATAAATGCTAGTTTGTAAGGCACGAATATTTTTATTTACAAATTGTCTATAAAGTGTTTTTTATCTTTTATCTATACCTATATTTAGTATCATGTCATCGCTTGTACTTTAAAATATATGTCTAAAATAGAAAAATATATTTTTTAATTTATATAACTCTGCTAAGTTTGACCAGTCTCCTATCCTTATTCCAATGATTTCACAGATCTTACTGAAACTAACTCAGGCTTACTATTAATTAATAGATCTATACAGTAACTCGATTTGCGTTAAAAAAAATACTATTCTAATAATATTAAAGTGCAAATATGTTTGTTGATCTATTCAGATACTGTAGTTTTCATACGTATGTAAATATTAACTTTTATTACTTTGTGTGTAGAAATGGCTGTATCGACTTATTCGATTTTTTTACATTGCTAATATCATATAATGAGTATATGATTATAGCACACAATACACATTCTATGCAAGTTTCTTATGGTAAACAGTTATTTGGGTACATTGTAAATTTCAAATTGCCGAAACGCATTATGTAGTGGAGTAAATTTTCCACAGTCTGGTAACCTTGTTATTGTATGTACTTTTGTTGCCGTCCCTTACGGGTGTACGCGTTTGTCAACTCTAGGTATATACTTTCTCTGAGATATGTATGTATATACAGATGCAATATTTTTTTGCAGGCGTACTTTATTTTCATAAAAAGAAACTATAAATATTACTATTGATATCAGATAATTTAAACGTTTTTTCATGTCAACTCCTAGAGAGTACCTACCTGCTAGCCAACCTGTGACTTGGCTGCTATAGCAGATATTTCTCAGGAATTTAGCTGTAACCGTACTCATTCGCAGGATCTCAATACCCTTTTCAGACAGCCGGGCTGCTAATTTTCAATACTTGACTAGCTAGCTTGAAGAAATTGGCTTAGATGAGCCTCTTACGAACTAAATTTAGTTTAAGCGTGCTGAATAAGTATGGATTAATAAAGTAGTACCTGTTATAGACTTTAATAAACATACGTAATTAACAGCTGATCTAATATTTACATACAAGAAATTGAAAACAGACAGACAAAGACACATGGTCAATCTGGAAATACATATCTTCTACTAGAACCGTACCCATAAATCAGTTACATGTCACTAGGCATCTTTAACCACTAGTACAACACCTGTCAAAAGACCTTATTTAATAGGGAACGATTCAACAATGGCAACATTACACGCACCTATAGGTATGATGTCCAATCATGGTTACAGGGTACCTTTATCTAATATTTTCTCCATTTACGTACGGTGTAAGGTCATAATTGTAGTGACTCAGTCCAATAGAAAACTCTTACTTCTGATTCGCTCGAATAAAAATGACGAAACATGTTAATTATTCATCAGGCTGTATGCTCACCAAATCTTAGCCGACCATTTTATTGGTTATTACGCAAAAAATAAGCGCTAGCAGAGGGGTGAGAGGGAGGGACGTAACGACTGACGCCATTTGTTGAATCCACAGCTGTAACTTGTCTTCATAGTTTTCATGAAATATCTTATATGTTATTTTTCTTGCCATATACGTTTAGTATATGAAATATTATTGTATTTGGCCATTGTTGGAACAACGGCTTCATCATGGCAGGAAATGCAGAAATCAAGGTACGTGCAAATAATAAAAAAACCCAGGACCCATTGTCTCCTCGGTTCGGTTGATTTATTTTTTATACGCTGCTCCAGTTTTTCTTTCGGTTCCTTGTTTACTGACTAACCAATTTTTGAAATTATATACAAATATTTGATGATCAAAACAAGATGGTGACAATATTTTTAATTCTTGATTGATACAACACTGTCCTTACATTAGAATAAAAGTTGATTGGTTTCGTTATTTTTTGTTGTGCATATGTTTAGCTTAAATTCATGTTATTTTTCTTTTATGTAAAAAGTACCTACGAATTGTTCGATAAAAAATAGACGCAATATTTTTGTTAATATGTAGTCGTTATAAAAATTAAATGGGTTGCCATGCGTGATAGTGTTCGCATATCATTCGTTGGTTTGACTGACTTCACCATGGCGTTGCATTATTATAATTTTAGTTTTTTGAACAAGTTATTGATAAATACTTATTTCCCAAAATTTTAGCCAAGCAAAGATGTAATGCTTTGTCTACTTGTAAAACTGTTCATTTGTCATGATACTACCTACCTACCAAAATAGTAAATTTTTATGTAATTTCCTAAGTATTTATAACTACCCTCATATTGCTACGTCCATCTCGATTACTATGCCAAATAGAAAGTCTTATTTAAATTATATTTTACTACAATAAAGTAAAAGAAATTTCTCAATTAAATTCTCAGCTCTTATTATACACTAGTAGGTATATGAGCATATGGCCCACTTGATATAGTTACTGTAGCTTATGTACACTTGCATTACAGGAATTATTGCTCCCATGTTACCACCTCCAAATGGAATCAGGATCGGTGGGTAATAACCTAATCTAATTATAATTACCCTTAGAAGTCTTTGTAGGTACCCCAAAACCAAAATACAAATATGATTGTTATATTTGTTTCAAGGTCTCCTGTCATTTTATACCATTTTAAAACAACTGTATTTGAGCCTGTGGGTATGTAAACAAAAGTATACTCAATTTTTTCCCAAACCACCAGAACTATTGAGCAGAATTTTTCATGGTATATATATATATCTATTCTAATTTGACTTAGCCCTCATTAGATTTTTCAGCTTAATCGGATTTTTTCATTCGTTTTTATATATCAATATAGAAAAATTGACTAACAAAATTTATACAATAATTTTTGTCCGAAATTCATGTACACATTTGTACAAAAGGCATGCATAACACTAAATGAGATATTTGCTAACTGATAAAAGTATTTCTCTGAACTTACTGTTATCTGAATACAAATACAGTATCAGTAACTTATTTAACACTAACAAAAATTTTGGTAGGGACCCGGTTCTAGGTTTACAAAGATTGTTAAACTTGTGGACTTTTAACCATAGCAGTAACATTGCAAACAAAAATCAGTTTCAGTAATTACCCCATACAGCCTTAAATTCTACCTCATTGAAATATGAATATAGACTTATCATTTGTTGACATCAACATGCTTATTTTAGCAAAATTACCTTTCTTTCTTTAATAACATGTTATCAATATATTTCCTTGATCTTGTGGATTTTCTTCTATATATTTTTTTGTATCTCAATAACTGTTAAACTATATACTATGCCTAATTAACCTGAGAGCTTTGTTTACTTGGTCTATTAACACGTCGAGACCCACGTGGCTTGAGCAAGCCATGGTTACGGCAAATAGTATATAATGGGCCGCGATGTTTTAATTCATTCAATTAATCCATCAATTTTTATGGTAAATTCAGGCAACAGTTGGAGATTATGTAGTATAATGCCAAATATTTTTCACATTTTATTTCTTATCAAAATATGTGTAGTTGCCCAATTTTTTAATATGAACTGGTTTTAGAATTTAACAAATTTGAAACATACATTTCCTACTTATTTACATCATTTGATCTAAATTAGTGACGCAGTTGAAGAATTATAATATAACAAATTACATTTATCATATACAGATGTACACACAGCGACAAATCATGTTAGGCACTTGCAGCAACCTTTGTGCAATGGTCAGACAGTACAACTAGTACAAAGGACAAACAGTATAGCTTGAGGGTATCGCTGTGTGTACATTATTCCAGCTAACTTGTTCTGTAATGTATTGTTTGTTATTTTTGAGTATAATAATTTATTTCTACTATTAATTAAAATAAAAAAAGTAATATCTGGATATAAATAAAATCCCTATCTTAAATACAAGGTGTTTTTAATACCTTATGAAATTAATTAAAATATTATGTATGTAACACCCATAGAACAAAACAAATTACAACCACTCATACAAACTGATCAGCTCAACGGATTAAATTGTATGGTTAAATTATTTTTTTAGCATTTTAACCCATGTTTTCATCAAGGAACCTCTGTACACATGGTATGTGTACAGAGGTTCCTTACATACATCGACACTTGCATCTATGTATCGCATCGCAGCTAAGATTTAGTAAGACTGGCATGGGTTATGGACCTCTTCGTAAGCCGAAGAATTATAATAAGAGGATACTGATTTTGACATGGAGAGGCTTCCGTTAGACCTGACCGAGGATTGTGGTTCAGATAAAATTCTCGACCTTTAGGTTTGGTCTTTCGAAATATAATTTATTATATGTGCAAGTTTCCACACAATGTTATCCTTCACCTCTAATCAATTAACAAATACAAATTGTATATAAATCTGAAAACATGAATATAGTGGTATATAAATCTTGTAATGATAGAAAAAAAAAAAGACGAAATGAAATGGACATCCAGAACTTACTATCTGGTGGATGTTGGATAGTAGCACAATATTCAATGGATACCAGATGTTCAATAAATTATGAATGTCATAAAATCTCCTTTATGTAAAGCTAAGCACAAGTCTTCAAAATAAATCTGTTGTGTATAATTACAATTACTTTATATTAGAGTTATCAAAAAGTAATCATACTGAACTATGGTGAACGAACATTAAGTTCTCTGCATTTTTCAGAGCCCAGGGTTAGCTTCAAAGGCAAATATTTTTCGCTGTTTGCTAAAATAAACGTAAAATTAATGCCAAGGTCCATCAGTTTGATCAGCTTAGCAGCTAAAGTGTATAGAATAATCATTGAAAGGAGAATGAGAGTGAAATCCGATGGAATGCTTTGGGAAGCACAGGGTGGATTTCGATGCGGCAGAGGATGTGCGGATCAAGTTTTTCATTACGCAACATCGTAGAGAAGCATCAGGCTATGGACTAGAAGGTTTTGTGCGGTTTTGTTGACCTTGAGAAAACATTTTGCCCAGATATGGAGTTGACGGTGACCTGCTCCGTTCTGTGCAATCCACTTATGAGGATTGTACAGCAAGTGTGCTGGTGGATGGCAGCTTGTCGTCTTGGTTTGACACTAACATTGGTGTCAGACAGGAATGCGTGCTGTCGGATCGACTATTAATCCTGTATCTGGACAGTTGTCTTTAGAGAATAATAAATATGAATGTAGGAATGCGAATGGGTGACTCAGTGGTCAACTGGCTGCTTTATGCAGTCGGCGCGGTATGAAATAGAAGTTCTTACTAATATGTAATGACGACGTAAGAGAGAGAGAGTTGGTTTGAAAGAGAGTGTCGGTGTTAAGGTAAGAAAAGGAATGCTCCGTTGGTTCGGACATGTAGTAAGAATGCAGGATAAAAGAACGATGAAACATATATACAGTGCAAAAGTAGAAGGATATAGGAGCCGAGGAAGACCGAGACTAACCTACCATGACCAAATTGGTCGTGTTTTATCAGAATGTGATGTCAGAAGCCCCAAGAACCGGCGAACGTGCATGAAAAGAGCTATAAAAGCGAGTGAAGTATGTAATGACCGCGTGTTATGGCGCTCGGTTCTCTCTGCCTACCCCGCAAGGGACCTGGCGTGAAGATATACATAAATATTATCTTATTTATACTACTTCTTCTTTATCCCATTTCCTAAGCAAATAGAGGTCCGTTACCATAACATGCCCTTTCTTATCTTAACACCGACACTCTCTTTCGTACGTCATCATTACGAACGCGGTCAGCAAGCGTTATGCCACAAATTTTTCGCAGGGTTCGCATCTCAATCCCATTTATCCTACTTTCATGCTCTCTCTGCCATACCCAGCTCTCACTTCCATAAGTTAGCGTTGGGGTTAGCACCGCGTTGTGTACAGCGAGCTGTGCCTTCTGGCTTAGATTTCAGCTGCCAAACAGTTTACCCAATGCTCCATTCACGCTATTCCCTGCACTCACTTGTCTCTCCACATCAGCGGTGTACCTTCCATCACTGCTAAAAGCGCTTCCAAGATATACAAACTCATCCACTTGCTCCAACACTACATCATCAACGGTAATCCTAGTGTTCCTTATAAATAAGATAATAAGAACATAAATATATTTCTTTTATGATTACTGTGATTTTAACATCATTATCTTTTGGCATTTTTGACAAAACGATCAACCTTTTTAATATGGAGTTTAATCTCAAACTAAACAAAGCCTGTCCTATAGGCACTCTCACTAGGCATCTGATAAACAGATGTTAATGTTTTTTGTAAATACATGCTTATTATACATATAGAAAACATCCAAGCCAGCACAAATAGGCATATTCTTGCACACAAATATTAATCTTTTACGGGATTCGAATCCACAACTCCAGATGTTAGATTTTTCATACCACTAAGGTGGCAAACAAGCATACGACCTGCCTGATGGTAAACAGTCGCCGTAGCCCATGGAGATTTGCAACACCATGCCACCAGGTGTCACTCATGCTTTGCCGACCCTCTAAAAACTCCTTCACGCCTTTCTCGAAGGGCCCCATACTGTAGTCCCTTGGGAAAACCTCGGCTGAAAGTTTGTTCCACAACTTGAGAGTTCTTGGAAGAAACTTCTCTGGAACCGAACAGTAGGCGACCATTGCGGTTCCAGCATGCGGGGGTGAAATTCCCGCCGTCGGCGAGCGGTGCAATTATAAAAAGTAGCTGTCGGTATCATATCAAACTACTCTTCAGAACACAACTCGTTGTACAATCTGTAGAACACACACCGGGAGACAAAATCTCTCCTTAAACTTAAGATCTCAATACCGTGTGTAAGCTTGGGATCGTCTACAATTCTCACAGCTAGTCTGTGAACGGAGTCACACGGTCCAAGCTGGTATCGAGTTGCTCCCGCCCATAGGCCACTGCAGTACTCAATGTGCGGTCTTGAGACTTATGTAACATAAGTCTTCGCCCCACACTGAAGTACTGTTTTGCTTTGTTGAGCACACTAAGTTTTTGGTGTTAGAATATTCCATCATCTAGTCAGGATGGCCGGATATCTTGTATGTATAATATCTATGTAGACTGTCATGTAATAATACTTCTGTTTCGTTTTTACAGCCAGAGGCACTACCAGACCTAGATGACTTACTGCAATGCCCCGTGTGCTATGAAATCCCCTCGGGTCAGATTTTTCAGTGCAATGAGGGGCATCATGTCTGTGGACGGTGCAAAGTGCGCCTTGATATGTGTCCTGTTTGCCGTGCCCTATTCTTTGGCACGCGTAATTATGCTATGGAAGAACTTATAGCGAATGTTAGGAAACTGCGTGCTTTCGTAAGTACAAAATGAGGCGATCGAATGTCAGCTATATTAAGAGTTTTTCAATGATTGTGTCTCAGTATTCTACACGACATCAACTATTGATAATTCAATTATCTGTATATTTTGTGTTGCAATTACCTTCTGCTTTACTACTGTATGAATTATATAGATTTTATTTATTATACCTGTTCTATGTCGGCAATAACGCCGATGATCGATCGTTATAGACAACTTTGTGCAAATCGCTTCTGAATGTTTTTAGGGTTGTGAACAAAATCGCCTCTGTAATTTCTAGTTCTATAATAATTATCATCAAATTATGTGACAATAATAATAAATATTGTATGTAAGAAATATTTTATTTTTAAGTTATTGTTTACATTGATAAAACTTTACAGAAATTAGGAGGAAAAGTGACGACAGGCACTGATTTGACAGAAACAGTTGCTCCTGCAAGCAATTCCTCCCCTGAAGCAGTCAATGAGACTGTAGAAGAAGAGGACAACAATATTGAGGATCCTGATGTAAGTTGATATTTGTATGTTAAAAAAATATAAACAGCAAATTTAAAATCACATTGTACTCGTATGTCGAAAACTTATTGTACTGATTTTCTCTTAGTGATAATTACCAGATTTTTGGCTAATCAAGTTATCAAGATTAAATCCCTTCGGCATATATATACGTATATATATATATACATATATGATCCAATCAGTTTCCGTTAATTAACAAAAATTTACACAAATGGTCATACACACTTCAAATTATAATATACACATCTGTTTGTTGTAAATTGGTGGTTTTAAAAAGATTAATTAAATCGTCTAACGATAGCTAATTAATGTTCTAGAAATAATTGTAAATTATTAATGTGTGTATATTTAATATTTCAAATGAACCAATACCTTTGTTTTAGCTGAGTTCAATAAAACATTATTGTATGTGAATTAGTTAATAATGACAGACAGTTACATTGTCAATATTGTTACGGCGAACAACACTAATAATTAAAAAGTTATCATCAACAAATTGTATTATATTCAGCATTTTGTGTAACATGTAGGACAGCATTCATACACACTAAAATTAAAATATCCAAAATATTCGTATAACCGATTCTACATTTCTGCCTTTAAATTTAACCCATTTTATGCCAGCTCCCTGCATTCTGTTGTTAATAAAATTTTGGCTTTACCAATAACGCTATAATATTACAGCTTAAGCAATAATATCTGATGGTCTACACAAGTCAACAAGTTAGATAGCAGAAGCATACTAAAATCTCTCCCATTAAGAAAATGCCTCAAACAATGCTACTTCTGTAATTTAAGATAAATACTAATTCACATTATGTATAAAGATGCAATTATATTTAGATGAAGTAAATTATATATTTTTATTTATTACATGTACAAGCATACGGCCCACCTGATGTAAAGCAGTTAGCGTAGCCTATTAACGTTTGTAATATATTAAGTATCACTCGCGTGATACTTAATATATTACAAGCGCGCCTCCTCTGCTGCTTACACAGCAACTCCTTAGGAGCTTACTGGTGACCTCACTCACACGCAGGAAGTCAACTTTCTAGGAATTTGTTATTTCGCTGCGGTTTTCTGTGAGGTGGAGGTATTTCCCCAGACGGGCTGCTTTGATGCGCCCTACCTCTCTTTGAAAATATAATGTTGAAGTAAATAAAAATTCATTCTTATATGTACTGTCGAAAACAAATTCCAAAATGATTGTTTGATCTCGTGTACCTCGGACGAGATTTATAAAAAATGGCACTCCACTATATTTAGATTTATTTGAAATGCGCATGCGCATTTTTTATCAAATTTGTTGAGTGTTTGCAAATGTAGCGAATTTATTAGATAGAGAAATAAATTGTAAATATTTGTCGCAAATATTGTGCATAGCTTAATAGCAGTGGCGGCGCTTGGCGAAACCCTTGTCTCATATCGTACAAGTTGCAAAATACCTACATCTCAAAAGGTTCAAATTGCAGAATATTCAAGTCTCAATACATCCATGTCTCATAATTTTTGTATGAGTAGATGACGAGTAAGTGTAATGTTATATTAAAAGTCGCAAATTTTAATTTGATAAGTAAGTATATGTATTTTTTCCTCATCTTATAGAAAACAGTCTATACATATACCTTTTTCAATTTTTTTTTCAAAATTTAGTAAACAGTGTTATTTTGCAACTTTAATGATTCAAGACTAAAGCGGCGAAACGTGGACGTCGGTGACATCAGTCTTTCGAGGCTCCTCTCATTGTCCATTCAGAACAAAATGAATTAAATAAGCTAAATTGTGTACTAATAACAATTATAAACTTATTTTATTTTACAACTTCCTATTTCCTAAATTGCTATGACAAAAAAACAAAACTTTTTTACGAGGCCGCCACAGGCGTGAGGCAGTCGACGCCTAGCGCCGCCATTCCTGATATACATATATTTATGTCTGGTCCAGCCATCCTGATGGTCACATTCGCTTATACTCACTTTTAGGAGGCCACAATTTGCTATTAACAACGAAACTACTGCAAATCGTAACATACTAATAACGGTTGCGGTTGGTGGCCTACATGGCGCGAATTATTTACATGTCTCGTCTTAAGATTTTCAAATCAAATAGGTAATTACGTTATTTTATTTTAGGAACAATCGGCGCTTAGGCCTCCTCAAGCATGCAAAGGTCTGTTTCGCTGTCTCTGCTGTAAAAATGGCAACGGAGAACGTTTACCAGCTGCTCGTTTGCTCAATCATTTACGTTATTATCATTCTCCCGATCTTATCGAGGTAATAAAGCAATTTTATTTGGATAAACAATTGCGACAAAGCTTGCCAGGCATTTATTGTAAGTTATCTACTCAATGTCCTAAAAAGGGCCGGCCGAGGCCGTTGCTCATGCCTGAGCAGCGCTATTATTATTTTATATATTTTTTTGAAGCTAACTACCGATTTGAGTGGCAATTGTCGATGATCCTAAACTTACACACTCCCAGCCTAGGTTTTGCCAAGAGAGCCTATGTTTTCTCAAAAGGAGCTTGAAGAGGTTTTTACACGGTCGGCAACGCACTAGTGATGTCCCTGTTGTTGCAAGTGTCTATAGGTTATGGTAACTCACTACAATCAGGTAAGCCGGTAAGCTTGGTTGCCATTTTAATGGTATAAAAATAGTTGAATACTTATGGAATATATGGTTGAATGACTAGAAAGGGTCATCATTGTGCCAGAGCTTTCAACTTGATTCGAACTGTCTGTACAAATATCAGAGAAAGTTCTGTCTCATTTCTTTGAGCAAAGTAATCTAATGAAACACAGTCATACGGGAATAGCACATACTCTTTATGAAACATTGCACAAATTGCTTCTATTATCTCGCCAGCCCAATATCTAAAGGTTTTTAAAGGCTCCTCTTACATTGCACTCCAATAACGCACTTCAAGAGAATACTATTGTCTATTTCATGCATTTGTCGAGATCGCCTCGCAAGCACTGAAAAATCGAAAGCGGTATACGGTACCACAACATAAATAATAGTACTAAGTAACAAAATTCTTCCATTCTCAAAAACTATAAGTAAATAATTTGGACAAAAGGGAATTTATATTTGAATAGTATAAAAATTAGTCAAGAACTTTTAGCTTCGATTAGCAAAATGAAAATTTAAATAAGTATTTAAATTGGGCCTAATATCATAGTTTTATTTGTGTGCTTTATTGTTTTTATATTTTTATCATGTATAAAAATCCTTATAACATATTCGAAACTGAATAAAATGTACACATTTTATTCAGTTTCGTCTCACTGTACGTAGAATATAAATACATTGAAATAAGAAAAAACATGCTTTTTAATAAAACACTGCAATAGTCTGCTATATGAAAAGTATGGAATAGAACTGTCTGTCTCACCTATTATAGCATTGACTCTAAATATTTCAGGGTAAGTCGGAAAACGGAGATTATCTACAGCTTTGGCAATTGTCGACTGTACCTGGCAGGCTCGTGACTGCAGTGAGAGTGTCAGATATGGGTGTATTTTTTCTGATTATTGAAATTACAAGTAAGTTTAATTTATTTAAGTAACAACGAATTAATTAGTAGTAATTATACCTAATTATTATTAATTGGCCTAATGCCACAAAACTATTATCTCCTTTTAATAAGAAAATGTTCTTCTACTTGTGTGCTTTATTTAAAAGTTAGAATGTAGTTATAATGTAGTGTATGAATTTGTTTTTTTGCTAAATTTGTGACTTGTTGGTTGTAACTTCTTAATTGAAGACACCAAACCCTGAAATGTTACCTGTATTAAAACATTGGGCAGAAAAATCTAGAAATTTATAAAAACGTATTGGAAGGAACATATGCAAATACATTTTAATTTTCTTGTTGTTTGCGTGCAAGCTAACATGATAGCACAATAATATGGGTTCGTCTAATATTCGGTCTATATTTATTATTTTATCTGAATTACTGATTGCTAATGTCAGCATAAAGGTCGATATATTTCTTTATTTACAGTTGAAAAAAAAAATAGAAATTTACACCAAAAAGTTAATTTTTTCAATCGTTCAATTTTTTGATCAGCAGGGATATTAACATTGCCACGGAAACTTCTCATTTGGATCAAAAAGTCGTTACACCAAGTGAAGCGAAATGTGTATTTATTTTCCTATTATTTTCGTATATAGTCCAGAGGGGTACTGCCATGTCAAATTGTTTATGCCCATACGTTTGAGATTTACATCGTGCTTTTCCATAAGAACTTTTCGATTATCTTCCATTTTACTAAACTTAAATCCCATCTCATGAAGTGTTTTTCTCAACGTCTTTTCAGACCCATTACAATGAATAGCCTCAGATAATTTAACTTTTAATAATTTTATTGTCGGCAGTTCATTAAAACGCAAGTGAAAATCGTACACCATTCTTCAAACAACGTCATAATCCAAATCGTCCATATCTAAACGAAATTGTTTTTTTGGTCTCCCTTTTTTCAGAGAGCTGAACTAAATTGCACTGGAATGTGTTTCAGTAATGACTTCGTTTAATATATTGTTGAAAGTTCTTCTTGAAATTCCAGAGGCATTTGCAACTCTCTCTTGAACCTTCTTAAAATAAACTTCATTATTTTTAAATCTGTCTGCTTCGGTTACAAAATATTTATGAACGTAGATAATTTTGCATGACTGGCCTCGTAATGGTTTCCCTTTTTCCCCATATAAATGCCATCGTACAATTTTAAGTCATTTATTGGGGGTTTTAACAACTCATATATATATATATATATATTATGAACTGGACGCGACCACACATTTGAACCACGACTAGCAAACGTCATATAGGTAGTGTTGTGTGACAGAGATAACGCTCTACGAAGCCGAAATTAGCCGATTGTCTCTTTCCGAAGGTCGAAGTGCAATATTTTCCGCCGGGCACTGTAACAATTTCGATTCGAATGAGAATTTTCCGTGTCAATGTGACGAATAGGTACCCCTACCCAGGTATCGCAAGAGAATGATCATTCATAATCTTTCAATTCTGGAAATTTTGATTGTGTTATTACTATATTAGCTAAGCAAAGAATATCTGTATAGTGTTAGAATGAAAGCAAAATAAAAGAAATTACACGAACGATAGACATTGGTATGGAATCTATTGATAACGCAGCAACGCAAAAATATTCTATTGTTTTTCTGTGTGTCATAAAAAATTCTGTCAATTTTTTTTTGAGGAAACGGAGCTACTTTTCATCTGAGCGGTCTTTATCTTATTGATTTTCATTTTATGCCTTAGGGTTTATATTGATTTTGTAGTTAAGTTTATTCTCCAGTGAACGTGTTGCATGGAGATTTATGTTCTTTAAAGGACATTTAAAAATGTCTAGGACATGTGAAGTCATGGGCAATACAATTGACAAGTTCAAGGTATTGTCACTCACCTGGGATTCGTGTTCTAAGTAGCATATCTGAAAGTTTACAGGAGTACATAGATAGATGTACAAGGATGTTGCATTGACAATGCCAGACGGTTGGCAACTACACGTTTTCAAATAGTATTGCTCGTTCTTTGATGACATTTGATCACAACATTTTGTCAAGATAGAATTGTACTTGATTGTATCTCCATATCATCGTTGTCATTTGATATACTGCTGGGCAAAACATCATGTCAACCTCTTTTAGCGTAGAAAGGCAAAACACTTTGCTATAAAAGCTATATTGCCCACTGTGCAATGTGTGAGAATTATTATTTATGTTTGCCAATACAATGTTTTGTTCCAGATGACTCCATTTGTACTTGGTTGTCCATGGCGGCGTCGCCCTGGGTGGCCCACGTTTTTTCTTACACTGTGACTATATCAGGAAATGATCGGGAAGCAATATTTTCTGATTGCGTGAGTAACTACTTTTTCATTGTAATCAAAAAAATATTTAGGACCCACTACAGTACTTTTATTTCACTATTTTTTTATTAATTATACATTGGTATGTTTACAAAACTTCGTGTAAAAGACCTGGAACCATATGAGAACGACAATATGTTGTTGTAGTCGAGTCACCCCTTGCTCCAACTCAACTGCGACACTGCGATGGATTTGTATTCGTAGCATGTTATTCTAACAACTAACATCTACAGCGCTTGAGGATGTCTCGTGAAGAGACGAAACGACCAGAGCAGCAAAGGTGACGGCTGCATGAGGTTCATGTTACAGATTGCGGCCAATCGTGAAGACGATCGGAGCAGCGTTAGCATGCATCGTCTGACGGTAGTGGATGGTTACCGACCGGCGCTAGTTCGCATGAAGTAATCCGTGGGGTAAACCCACAAAGTAGTTTAGATCAAATCACCTGTAAATTTGACTTTTGAAAAATAACGCCCTACCTATTTTGTTAACTATACACGATGTCGCAGTACTGGCCGTCAGTTTTATTCTGTTGTGTTATAATATGCGTCTACATTATCGTGAATGTATTGCCATGCACGATCTATGTTGCTTTCTGTATATACAACGCCGGGAGGCATACGGCCCACCTCATGTAAGGCGCTTATTGTAGCATATGAATACATTAAGTATAAGTAGCGCGATGCCACCTCTGTTGCTAACACAGCAACAATAATTTATCCATTTCACCCCCTTCTCCAACTCCAATGTAAGGGACGCGATGTGAAGGATCCGTCATTCGTAGCATGTTATTCTAACGACTAACATCTACAGCCACTGAGCATACCTTGTAAAGAGACTAAGTACTACTGAAGAGACGACCCTCTGGTACGTGTCGGTCGGTGCTAGTTCGCACGAACTTACTGCTAACTAAAGCACATAAAGTCATTTAAATCAAATTGACTGATGTGAAGCGGTCTTTGTAACCTATGAATGCTTTTAATACAAATACCCTTTTCTGATTACCTTACTCGCAGGAACAACAACCCTATTTGTTGTGCTCGTCGGTAATGTCGACTCTATAAAGTGAACCTGTAAGGATTTCCGGCAAAGGATGCTTGTCCGATCGGGTTGCCCCTTAAATATCATTGTGCCTTACTTCTTCTTTCCCAGGATCTCGTTTACTGCTTGGCAACACCTTTGCCTGATGCCACATCATGTGTACACTGAACCGTGAATGTGTTATCTAGTGTAGATTAACTCACAATACGAAGAGGTTTCAACAACGTTTATATTGTTTCAGGTTTGGTCTGTTCGATCATGCGAAGGAACTCTGAAAAAACGGGGACACTGCCTGATGTTGAATGGATCGGATGCACAAGCATTGACTGCGCCAGTTTCGATTAGCGGAAAACTGTCTATACGTCGGACTCCTACTGATCAGCAACTGCATCAGACGCAACCACGCGTCGTGTTGCGTGTCGCAAACCGTGGCAACTCACGGGACAACGGGCGTGCAGCTGTCTCCCATGACCTAGAACCTTTTTTGCAAGATTTACAGAACGATGTAGCGAGACTGTCCCGAGCATTCGCTTCTTTCGGTCGTGGTAACGAACGTTCAGCAGTAAATGCAACCGTAGAACCACGTACCAGAAACGAAAATTCTTTCAGAGGCAATGTTCCTGCCTCTAATAATGTAAGCGAACGCGCACCAGTACCTCCTCCAGTTGAAACTGCTCCTAACATACCTGAAGAGCGCGCCCCTTTGTCCCGCAACGCGCGTAGACGTATGCGACAAAGATTGAGGGCGGCTCTTAACGCGCCCCAGCCCCCAGCCGAAGTGGGGACCGCCAACACTCAACGCTTAAATGGGCCAATTGCACCGGCACAAAGGCAGAATGGTGTTGCCACTAATAACCCAGTAATAATGACGGGTTTAGCTATTGTCCAACAACCGCCAGTCCCGCCTCCGCCGGTGCCGCCGCCGACCTCCAATGGAAATCATGTCCGCACAAACAGGAGGCGCCGCCAACGTAGATAAAAAAATGTTACATTGTTTAGTGCGTAAATAGTAATGAAAAAAGGAAACTTAGTGTTATTGTTGTTATTGACTGCTCTTTTTAGAGTTACACTTCTCTGGGGTTTCCTACTGGAATTCATGTTGTAAATATTTTCGTCTATTGACAACTGCAATTTTTACAAGTGCTGTGATATATGTAATGCATGGCAGAATCATGCTAGTAGAAATGAATTAATACTTTAATTGACTTGACTACTTAAACATCCCCAGAGTAATCTTTGTGATTGACATAAATTCATAGATTAATGAATAATTGTTATAAATATTCGTAACATTAATTCGGTTTATAAAATGCATTTTGTGTAATATCTTTGAGTTTAATATTGACCTTTTAGGATACAATCAGTTTGACTAGTGTATAGAATTTAATGAATGTGCTTGTTTTATTGCCCTAATAATCATAAAATTTGTTGTAGTTCTACCTACAATATTAAATAATGATAACAACTGTTGATGTACTTGACAGAAAATTATTATATTCTAAGGAATCTCTGAACTTGCTTGTTTCCTTTACGAAAACCTTTAGGGATGAAACTACAAAATAGTTGAGTTACGGCTAGCGGAACCTTCTTTGTTTGCGTAAATAAGAGTGAGAATGATACATGCTGTCAACCATGCTTTGGTCCCCTATCATATCTATCTGAAATGATCTTCCTTGTTTTTAATATTTAAATTTAAACGTTATATTTTTTATCGCTTCCAGTAGTCCTTTTCTGTTCCATAGTTTATGTCGATAAAATTAGTTTTGGTGTCTATTATATGCTACTACTGGGTATCTAATTATATGATAAATTGCAACCGCATCGGAGCTCCATAGGCTACTGTCCCAGCATCCGTCGTGCGCTTCACAGCCGGCAGACAGGCCTCGACGAGCCGTTGTTGCTCCTAAGCAGGCTACAGGCATTCACTAGACGCTTGATGGTGAACATTCACTTGCCAAATTCAAAGTTAATATGCTTTATTGTCGGTGCTTGTAATATACGCTAAAAGTTCACATTTCTTTGTAGTTAACATTAAATATTCTATTATATTTTTTTTTATACTACGTCAGGAGGCATACCAGCATACGGCCCACCTGATGTAAAGCGGATACCGTAGCCTATTAACGCTTGCGATATATTAAGTATCATTCGTGCGATGCCTCTGCTGCTTACACAGGAACTGCTTGGGAGCTTACTGGTGATCTCACACGCAGGAACACAACTCTTTAGGGAGCTGTTATTTGGCTGCAGTTTTCTGTGAGGTGTAGGTACATCCCCAGACAGGCTGCTTTGATGCGCCCTACCTCTCTTAAAATCTCACCCACTCTCGTGCTCTTATAGTAACAATTTAATATGTAGAGTATTAATCTTTGTACAAGGTTTACAAGATTTTCTTTTATATAATTTTTTTTTTTGTTTCTTTTTATCCCCGAGGGGAAAGGCAAAGGGATCTAGCCCATACAGCCAAGTCATCAGTGTAGAACCATTTGAAAATTTTAATTCTATGTTCCAGCTTCAGGAACTGTGCTCAAAAAATACTTGGGAAGGGTACTTCGACCCAATCAACCCAGTTTAAATACCACCCGTAAAACGATAGGAATTTTACAAGGTTTTCTTGATGAACTTATTCACGTCTTCCAAAAAGTGCATAAACGTGTTATATTTGAGTTTTTCATTATTGTATAATTGCACTAGCACTTATGTTACAAAACACTATCGAAATTGTCACATAAAACTAATTTTACACTGAATTGTAAAAATTTAAAGTATAAAAACAATGTCACTCGTCAAAAGCGCTGGAAGAAGCCCCTCTTTTATTTATGTTTGTCACTATCGTAGAACGAAGTGTTATATTTTTCTTTTGGCTGTGGCAATCGGTCCTTACCTGGCTTGTAAATTTTGGTGGTAAAAGGAGTTTGATATAATTAGTTTTTGGTTTCTTGCAATGTTATATATATGCCAAAGAAAGGATGGAAGTGCATTTTTATAATGGTTGCTTATATTATTTTTCTTGTATTTATGTATATCGTATTTATTATTATTTTTGGTTTAAATATTCGGTCTATCAATAACTTCACGCCAACTCCCTTACGTAGTAGGTAAGTTAATTGTTTGAATTTAGATTTTAATGTGTTGTATATATTTATGTCATTGCAAGTTAATGTACATGACGACTATTTTTTATCATGTTTTGATAAGTATGAGAGTGGTCTCAGTGACATATCATCCTCTTCTGATACTGATACTCTTGAGAGAAAATTGCAGTCTACACTTAACGATAATTCCACAACCTTAACCTCGTACACATTAATGCACAGAGCATAGTTGCTCATTGTCCCTATTTTTTCACATCTTTTAGCAGTGTTGCAGTCGATGGTATATAATAAGGCTGGGCGTACACGGACTGCTTGAAGCAGTTTAGACCGACCGCTTCAAGCTGCTACTGCACAGTGAACTGTGATCTTCTATTCACTGCCATACATACGACTGCACGAGCAGTCGCGACCGCTTCAATCCGTCAACCGCACGACGAAATTCCATAGTGCTGTCGACCGCTCGCGAGCGATTGCGAGGCATACACCGACTGCTCTAGCGCCGCCTTCGACGTCCCTCCTCTTCTTGGCCCCGCGGCGTCTGTTTCTGTCTCATTCCTCGACTAATCTTTGAAAATGGAGGCCGTGTGTGACAATGATGCGCTTATTAGTGCAATTAAATAGCAAGAACTTATTTGGAACTATAAACTTAAGGACCACAGCGACAAAATAAAGAAAAACAATGCGTGGGCAATTATTTGCGGCCAAGTAATTGAGAACATTGATGAAAAAACAGTTCAAGAAAAAAATAAAATCGGTAAGTATTACTTTATAATAACACATAAACTTAATAAAAGCACACACATTTATTAAGTTTGTCTTATTATAAAGTTTACACACATACTTATTATTTTAAATCATATTCAATTGCCAATCTAGTTTCCCCACTTCACTCACAAAGTAATTAGCAAACTCTTCGCGGTTTGTTGTTAACATAGGCCCACCTGGACGAACTTGCTGGGTTGAATGTATTATAGAGTGAGGAAAGCCTTCATTTAACGTATCCTATAAAAAGATATAGTAAAACAACGAGATGGAAATAGATTTAAATCTATTTCCATCTCGTTGTTTTACTATATCCACTGCGCAATCAACACTGACGTTAAGTGGTCTATGAAAGATCCGCCATTTATTAGCTAATATACCAAACGTGCATTCAATATATCGCCTAGCACGTGATAACCGATAGTTGAAAACTCGTTTTTTCTCTGACAAGTTCTTGCCACCATATGGACGCATTAAATTTTGCTGTAAGCTAAACGCTGCATCCCCAACGAACACATTGGGTAATAAAGGTCCATTTAGCGACATTGCAGAAGGTGGAGGTAGGTATATTTAACTTTTTTTCTTGTAACATTTTATAAAGACAACTCTCTTCGAAAATAGTCGAGTCAGCGTGCCTTCCATAAGAGCCTATATCCACGAAAGTGAACATATAATTACTATCACATACTGCTAGATGTATTATGGAAAAATATTTTTTGCAGTTATAATACGAGGATCCACTTTGCGCGGGTTTGTTCTAATATGTTTGCCATCAACGTCACCGAGGCAGTTCGGAAAATTTGCAGTTTTATTGAAACCATCTATTATGTCTTTCCATTTATCTTCAGTTAGTGGTTCCATGCACATATCCTTCATATGTATCCATATATTTCTGCAAACATCTATCACTATCTTACCAATTGTTGCTATTCTAAAATTGTATTGCAAATCCACAAATGTACATCCAGTTGCCAAATACCTGAAAAATAAAAACGAATATTTTTTAATTAATTGTACTGATAAAACATTTTTTGTTGTTACTGTTAGAGTTTGCATATTAACATAGCATACTCTTTGGGTGAAGCTATGGTACCTACCAAGATGAAAAACGGATGTCACACATATATTAAAAAGACAATATTTTTAGTATTATTATGAATTAGTAAAACAACTATTTGTCTTGGAATTGTTTTTAATCTTTATTTTCATTATCTTCCGCTACACGGACCTAATTTACTTAAAGTGGTAGCAGAGCTCCGTGAAGGTGAATCGTACTTAACAGTCGATCACATATCGTGAAGAGTTGACACCAGATCTTCGTAAATAACTATAATAAGTTTTTTGATTATAGTATAACGGATAGTGTTTGTCGTCATGGATGAAATTACAAAACTTAAAATTGTACAGCTCGACGAACATAACTGGGTCACATGGAAATTTCAAATAAGATTAGCTCTCAAAGGCCATGGTCTCCTATACGTTGTTGAGAAAGACTTCGTAAAGACGGATAAGACTAAGGATGATGAGGTAGAAAAACATTCTAAAGACGATAGTAAAGCATTTCTCATAATAACCACGAATTTATCACAAGATAATATTATGAAAGTTATGCGTTTCGAAACAGCAAGAGAAGCTTGGTTAGAGCTGCACCGCATCTACGAGGGAGATATAGATGATCGAGCATTTGATTTAATCATGACATTTTTTAAGTTTAATAAGGATCCTGCAGACGATATTGGTACGCATATTTCCAAACTTAGAAATGTTTGGCGAGATCTCTCCTTAGAGATGAAGAAGGAAGGAGTTGAGAAACTACCAGAAATTTTTCTTATGGGCAAAGCTCTAGAAAGCTGTCCTAATGAATATTTTCAATTCATTGCTAGTTGGAAGTTGTTAGCAAAAAAAAGATAGGAGTATCGAGAAACTGACTGCTGATCTATGTTCTTATGAACGAGCACTACATTCTCGAGAATATCATTTCCAAAGTCACGAGGAAGAAGCACTTGCATTAACTGGAGGTAAAAGCAAGTCAAAATTTCGCAATAAGCGAGACGTCAAAGGTAAATTTAAGAAATGTAATTACTGCGGCCTGACCAATCATTATGTTCAAGATTGTCGCAAATGGATAGCAGATGGACGTCCAATAGCGCCAGAGAAAACATCAACATCTAAACAAGGTACTGATTCTTCAGAAATACGTACTAATATGACGCTTATGAATATAATAGACATTAATAGCACAGAGATTGATAAAAATCAATGGTATGTCGATAATGGGGCAACTAGCCATGTCACAAATCGAGCCGATCTGTTTGAGGACTTTCAGTCTTTTGAAAACAATACTCATACGGTGACAACCGCTAGCGGACAAGTTATATCCGCTGCTGGAAAGGGATTTGTTATAGTTGAAGCAGATATATATGGTAAAAAGAAACTTATTCTTTTAAACGATGTATGGCTTGTTCCAGGAATTTCGAAAAATCTTTTCTCAGTTCTAGCTGCTCAAGACAGGTTAAGTAACAGTACATTTATATCAAAAAGTAATTGCTGCCAACTTATTGTGGATGGACAACCTGCTTTACTTGGAGACAGAGTAAAATATGGGGGTCTCTATAAACTAAGACTGGAGAACAGACCTTCTAATCCTATTGATGTTAATGTTAATGCATTGAATGCGACAGATATTCTACAGCTCTACCATGAGCGACTTGTCCATCAAAACAAAACGCACGTTAGAAAAATCATTGAACGAGAATTGGGTATTAAAATCGCAAACCAAAAAGACAAAACAATTTGCGAAGGATGTATGTACGGCAAAGCTCATCGATTAAAATTTGGAACGCGAGAAGGAGCGTCAAAACCTGGAGAACGTATTTATGCTGACGTATGTGGTCCATTTGTATATTCTATTTCCAAATACCGCTACTTTTTGTTGCTAAAGGATGATTTCTCAAGGTACCGCTATCTATTTTTAATGAGAGAAAAAAGCGAAGTCAAGGATAAAATAATACAATTCATAGCTCAAGCAAAAGCCATAGGACATTCAATCATTGAGTTATTTACCGATAACGGAGGCGAATTCGTAAATGATGTTGTTAAAAATGTTCTTAAAAAGGAGGGGATAGTACACAGATGTACAATGCCGCATACGCCACAGCAAAATGCAACTGAACGCGACAACAGAACTGTAGTTGAAGCTGTTAGAGCGATTATGCATACTCCTGGGAGAGAATTGCCTCAAGGCTTATGGGCTGAAATAACAAATACTGTTGTTTACGTTCTTAACCGTACTGGTCCTACTAACACGGACAAGACACCGTATGAACTATGGTTTGATAAAAAGCCAAGAATTGGACATCTAAGAATAATTGGAAGTACTTGCTATGCTCAAATAATGAAAGTATCACGAAAAAAATTACACAAGAAAGCTAAAAAAGGTATTTTTATCGGCTACAATGATGATGAAGGGTATCGTATTTGGTTACAAAATACTTTGTCAGTAATCAATTCCAGAGATGTCGTTTTCGAAGAAAAAACCCTCAATCCTGTTGATGAGAATAGTCAGCTTTCGATAAAATCTTCAACTTTTGGTAGTAAAACTGAAGACAATAATTCTAATACAGTTATACTACCACTTCGTGACTGCGAAAATTCAGTTGATATGGATCGAGTACCAGATCAACCTAATACGCCATTCGACCTGGTTAATGACTCTGACTCCGTGAATCATGATAATGCCGATACACCATCAAACGTCGAAACCACTACACAACATGAATCTGAAGATGGCTTATTAAGAGAAGATACTCATTTCGAACAATTTCAAAATGCAATTCCAGAACACAATGAACAATTGCAAGCAGAGGTCCCAAACAGAATAACTTTGCGAGATCGCAATACCATTAAACCTCCTGATAGGTTTGATGAGTTTGTTCTAAATTGCGTAGGAATGGTCTACGGCCATAGCGAAGAACCGAAGACATACAAAGATGCAATGATCTCTATCGATAAAGAGAAATGGCTGAATGCTATGGATGATGAAATAAAATCATTAAAGGAAAATCAAACGTGGGAGATGGTGCCCATGCCTAATGGATGAAGACTCTGAATTAAGAGAAGACGACAGAAGCGACAATCCATTTCCTTACAGAGAGGCAGTTGGAGCCCTTGCATATCTAATGGTGGGAACGAGACCAGACATAGCCTACGCCGTAGGTGTTGCATCCAGACACCTAGAGGCTCCAACAAAAATTGATATCACAAAAGTGAAACGAATATTTCGCTATTTGAATGGAACGAGAGATTATAGCATAATTTACAAAAAAGGGATGTCAAAAGACTTACTCTGCTATTGTGATTCTGACCATGGTGGCGATCATGACTCCGGAAGGTCGACGTCAGGTTTTATGAGTATCTATGGAGGTCCTATTTCATGGAGAAGCCAACTACAGACTTCAGTAGCAATTTCCAGCACAGAAGCTGAAATTGTAGCGGCTAGTGAAGCTGCGAGAGAAATTATATGGCTTAAGCGACTGATAGAAAACATAGAGCAGTTAATGAAAACTCCTGTTCTTCACGTAGATAATGAATCTGCGATAAAATTGGCGAAGAATCCGTCATATGAATTTCACAACAGAACTAAGCATATCAAGATTCGTCATTTCTTTATTCGAGAAGCTGTAGCTGAAGGGAACGTGAATATTGTGAAGATTGGCACTGAACAGCAAATTGCTGATATATTTACGAAGGCCCTGTACAAGCCAAGATTGGCAATGCTATGTCATCAAATTGGACTTGGTGGTTAAGCAAAGATTCTTCTGCTGCTGAACTTTGGGCACCATAAGCTTCAAGAGAAGATGTTAGAGTTTGCATATTAACATAGCATACTCTTTGGGTGAAGCTATGGTACCTACCAAGATGAAAAACAGACAGAACAGACTTACAGAGAGGCAGTTGGAGCCCTTGCATATCTAATGGTGGGAACGAGACCAGACATAGCCTACGCCGTAGGTGTTGCATCCAGACACCTAGAGGCTCCAACAAAAATTGATATCACAAAAGTGAAACGAATATTTCGCTATTTGAATGGAACGAGAGATTATAGCATAATTTACAAAAAAGGGATGTCAAAAGACTTACTCTGCTATTGTGATTCTGACCATGGTGGCGATCATGACTCCGGAAGGTCGACGTCAGGTTTTATGAGTATCTATGGAGGTCCTCTTTCATGGAGAAGCCAACTACAGACTTCAGTAGCAATTTCCAGCACAGAAGCTGAAATTGTAGCGGCTAGTGAAGCTGCGAGAGAAATTATATGGCTTAAGCGACTGATAGAAAACATAGAGCAGTTAATGAAAACTCCTGTTCTTCACGTAGATAATGAATCTGCGATAAAATTGGCGAAGAATCCGTCATATGAATTTCACAACAGAACTAAGCATATCAAGATTCGTCATTTCTTTATTCGAGAAGCTGTAGCTGAAGGGAACGTGAATATTGTGAAGATTGGCACTGAACAGCAAATTGCTGATATATTTACGAAGGCCCTGTACAAGCCAAGATTGGCAATGCTATGTCATCAAATTGGACTTGGTGGTTAAGCAAAGATTCTTCTGCTGCTGAACTTTGGGCACCATAAGCTTCAAGAGAAGATGTTAGAGTTTGCATATTAACATAGCATACTCTTTGGGTGAAGCTATGGTACCTACCAAGATGAAAAACGGATGTCACTCACATATATTAAAAAGACAATATTTTTAGTATTATTATGAATTAGTAAAACAACTATTTGTCTTGGAATTGTTTTTAATCTTTATTTTCATTATCTTCCGCTACACGGACCTAATTTACTTAAAGGTTACAGCCATGTTAGTACAGACAAAATGGAAAACATTAAGAGGTGGGTTCACCAGATATGTTAAAAAAATTAAACCAAAGAGTGGTCAGCAGCCTCCATTATTCGGCCATAGACGTAATAAAAAAAAACAGACGGAATCTCGCTGAGAAACAAGTGAAGCACCACGGACACGGACTTCTTCCCGCGCTTTTGACGAGTGACATTGTTGTTTTACTTGAATTTTTTACAATTCAGTATAAAATTAGTTTTGTATGACAATTTCGATAGTATTTTGTAACATAAGTGGTAGTGAAATTATACAGTAATGAAAAAACTCAAATATAACACGTTTATGCACTTTTTGGAAGACGTGAATAAGTTCTTCGAGAAAACCTTGTAAAAATCACTATCATTTTACGGGTGATATGTAAATTGGGTTGATGGGGTCTATGTACCCTTCCCAAGTATTTTTTCAGCACAGTTCCTGAAGTTGGAACATAGAATTAAGATTTTCAAATGGTTCTAAAACTGAAAACTTTGACACTGGCATAAAGTAGCAACACTATTGCCATATATATACAAAAAAAAAGTGAAGCACCACAATGGCGGCATGTAACTATGTGTGAGTGTGAAGTGGGTTGCCAGATGGAAGAAAATTTCCCATTTCTTTAACTAAAAAGAAATAAAAAATTATATGATTCGTGACTGTCTTCGAAACTCGAATTTTATGTACCGTTGATTTGTAACTTGTGTTGTTTAAAATAGGTATTGATGAAAATAAATTAAACACGTGAAATATAACATTACATATTCCTTGTATTATGTAGGACAAACAGATGCATACTTATTTGAAATAAAAAATGCCCAAACAAATAAACCAATTTTAATGACCAGACGAGGCTCTGGCGAAAGAGAGGTAGGGCACGTTAGCCTGACTGGGGAAGTACCTCCACCTCACAGAAGACGGCAGTCACTCCTTACACTCCTCAAAATGTATACTGCATATTACACTGGATCTAGATGGAATCAAGCCGCTTTCTTTTCTAGACTCTCTTATGATTTGTACCCAATCATTCTTCCATGCATCGTTTGACGATGGAAATCTAAAAAAATATTAAATGTGTGAATAATAGTTGTTCAGTAAAAGAATCATAGGATGTAAATTTATATGTCTGTTTAAACAAAATTAGGTAGCTGAATTAAGTAAGAATTACAAGAGAACAAAAGATGAAACATAAATTTAAAGTTTAAAAAGCCCACGACGAAAAAAACTTCAAATAAAACATTTTAAAAACCCACGACATTAAAGCGTAATATGATTCATAAAACAGTTAGATATAATTCTCATTAATAAAGTCAATAAATTAAAAATAATAATAATTACAATATCACAATAACATTATATAGAATATTATTAACAGCCGTCGTGGATAACAGTTTACAACATAGGTTAAAATGCGATTTATACAAACTAAAACTAATATAATATAACTATAATATATAAATAAAATCCGTTATATATATGATGCACGTACAAATTAAAAAATAAAACCCCCGACCTATAAAACGGCTGAACAGATTTGCTTAAATCGTAGCTAAGAACACTCCCGATCATGTCACCTTTTAAACAAAAGAAAAATCGGTTCAGTAGTTTTCGAGAAAAATGGTAACAGAGACACAAACAAATAAACACCTCTTACCCCAAACGCATATACCGCCTCCGTGACCGTCGCGGGTAAAAAATTATCTCCCACACATTTACGCTAATTTGGAAAAGTGAGTTATGGCAACACCGGTCGATTTATTGTTTTCAAAAATTAATTTAAGTGAAAACGATTAGTTAATCAGAATAATTACTTGCTTACCTATGAAAAGTAATCCCTTGGCTTTTTTTAATTGTACCACTATGGTTCCGACTGCTCTTCACTACGCACGACGGCATTATTATTATTTTTCGACAAGGTTATCACGCGGCGAGGTGTCGGTGCGTAATGGCGGTAGACTTACTATGGTGTGAATGTGTGCGTGTCGGCTCGTACGTATAGCGACTGACTTACTATGGAGGTGCTTCAGTGTTTAGTTCGGGAGACGGTGTCTGCTTTTTTTATTACGTCAATGTATTCGGCCCTATGCATATTATCAACAGATGTCTTTTTTAAATGCAATAATCGAAGACAGACCGGACGCAACAAACAGTTTACAAGCATGCCGACATTACGTCCGATGAAGGCGAGAATCGTCAAAATAAAATAAATAAAACATCGTATAAAAGGAAATTGACTACTACAAACGCAGATGACGTCTTAATTGAAAAATTATGTAAACGCTTCGATGAAAAATCGCAGAATTTGAGCATTGATAATCAAGATGAAGATAAATTGTTTTTATTATCATTAGTTGGCGAATTTAAGAAAATTAATGAGCAGTATAAATTAGATGCTAAGACAGAAATACTTAACGTTATGAAATACTTTAAAGGGATGTCAAATCACACATATCCTTCAAGTTGTGGTGGCAGGGGATATTCATCACAATATAACAGCGCTTCAAGGGGTTATAGTACTGGCCCCTCTACATCAGCGTCTTTCCCTTCTACGTCAGCGGCTGATGACCAGTATTCACAATTTGCAGATCTTTCATCACCTTCAGCACTGTCCGATGATGTAATTTTCAATATTTTTAATGAATAAAAATTTAAATAAGTTTCATGTATTTTTCTTACCTCAATGTTACAGCAAGTCTTTCTTCTGATTCAATACTTCTCCTCATGATTGTGTCTTCACGTTTAATTTTAGATTTTAGTATATTATTCAATTCATCAAACGAAGATATTGACATCCTAAAATAGTTGAAAAATTTTTATTCATCACTTCTAAGTTCCATAAACAAATTATGGAATTGTCCATGTTGTTCTCTTAATTCCAAAATTGGATCAACCCAATATATTCTCTTTTGACGTCGTCGCCGCCGTTTTCTCAGCTTGAGCAGAAGCAGTAAAAGCAGTGCTTCCTCGTCAGAATCCATGACTCAACTGGGGCAGAAAGTCAACTGCTTCAGCAGTTGGCAGCGACTGCTCGAGCAGTCAACAATCGACCGTTCGAGCAGTCGAAGACGACCGCTCGAGCGGTACGTGTATGTCGCGCGGTTGCAAACTGCACGAGCAGTCCGTGTACGCCCAGCCTTAGTCTCTGAGTCCTGGCTTAAACCTACACTTCCTTCTACACTCTGTTCTCTCCTCGGCTTCCGACTTATTCGTAATGATAGGATCGGAACTGGTTCGGGTGGTGTATGTATCTATCTCCGTGAGCATATTCCTGGTCATGTTATTGCACGATCTGCTAATGAATATTCTGTATTTCTAGAATATCTATTTCTAGAAATTACTCTCCATCTTGCTAAAGTCTTACTAAGAGTAACTTTTGCCCCAGTGACAAAACAGACTATTTCCAGACTTTTGAGTCGGTGTTAGAACAACTTCGTCCATCATATAGTCACATTGTTATAATGGGCGATCTTAACACCTGCCATTTAAAAGAGGACAATAGGTCAAATAAATTCAAAAGTATTGTAACCCGTTGCACCCCAGTGTACTTTCTCTTTCTGCAACGCATCACGTCCCAAATTTTAGACCTTCTCTGATCGACCTAATGTTTATCTCTGATGCTGACTCAGTGGTTTGTCATGGGCAACTTACAGCACGTTTCTCCTACCATGACCTGCTATGTCTTTCATATAGGGTGCGTCCTCCCAAACGTATTAACAAAACAATTTTTCAGCGTAACTTTAGAAACATGGATGTGAGTCGTTTGAGGGATGACTTCTGTAATATTGATTGAACTCACTTTTATGCATCTATTCCATTGACGAGAAAGTTGACATTTTCAACTCTACTGTGACTTTGATTTACGATATTTACGCCCCAATTAGAGCCGTAAAAGTAAATGATCCACCTGCACCTTGGCTTACTACGTCCGGTACTACAGTATAAAGCCAAGTCCAAACTCAAAAAAATTTCGATTGAAAACCATCTTGAATATAAAAGACTACGGACCATCTTCAATAGGATGTGTAGTGATATAAAATGCCAACATATTCATTCTTCTCTGGAAAATATATCTGGGCATCTGGAAATTTTTACGTTCAATGGGTATGGGTAAACCTTCTGAGAATGTCAGTGGGTCTTTAGATCTAAACTCATTAAATAAACATTTCTGTACTCCCCCCATTTCTGTTAATCAGATAGCTACATTGTGTTCGATTTGGCAACCCGTCCAACCCGCACGTGACGAATTCTCATTTCTCTGCATTACAGAGGGGGGAGTTAAAAAGAGCATCTTATTCATTACCACGAAAGCTGTTGGCAGTGATGGCTTGAGTCGCGACAATTGTTGATCCCAGTTTTAGATTATATTATCTCAGCAATCACACATTTAATATTTTTTTCTCTCTCCACTAACGTTTTTCCAAAAGCTTGGAAAATGGCTCAGGTCGCCCCAATCCCTAAAACTTCTATACCTGCAGCCTTCTCCGAATATCGGCCAATTTCCATTCTTCCACTGCTGTCTAAAGTTCTTGAAAGCGTTGTTTACAAACAACATAATTCATATCTCCATCAGCATAATCTTCTTAGCCCCTTTCAGTCGGGTTTTCATCCTCACAAAGCGAGTGCATTATTGAACGAGTAGCTAGTGTGAGAGAACTTGGTTGTATTTTTTAAAGTGATATCTGATTTCTTAAATATTTCAGGTCTGAAAAAATATGTACTTTACGTTTATATTTCTATTACGATGATGACAAAGATTTTTTTTTATATTTTTCTGATAACTATAATGACTTGGCCCATCGCCCGTTTTCGGCTTGACGTTGATTTCTGGGACAGCCTGTATATATGATTATGAAAAAATGATGAGAGTGAAATTTTAAGATGCGCGTGCATCACTGTAACACAAAAGTAACAGGTTGAGGCTGCCCGCTAAACCGCTCATTAAGTCACCAAAAATATGCTCAAAACTGCAGCCCAATAACAATTCCCTGGAGGGTTGTGTTCATGCGAGTGAGTGACGTTACTACCTCACAGAAAACTGCAGCCAAATAACAAATCCCTGGAGGGTTGTTGTGTTCATGCGAGTGAGTGACGTTACCACTTTACTGGCAACTGTAGCCAAATAACAATTCCCTGGACGGTTGTTGTGTTCAGGCGAGTGAGTGACGTTACTACCTCATACGAGATATAGAAAATGTGAGGAAGATACTGAAAGAAGAGTGAAAGCAGGAAACCGTATCAATGGTGCGTTATTCTCGGTTTAGACAAGCAACATATCGAGCAAAGTTCGTCTTGCTATTTCAGGGTATATTAACGCTAACGTACTTACAGTAATGAATGTGGCAGAAGAAACATGAAAGTAGGGTTAACACCGTTGATATTATCGGGCAGGACAACATCTGCTAGCATATAAATCATACAGGCAGGCATGTGATTCAGCCAACCAAAATAACAATGGTAAAGTTAAAGTAGTTTTATAAATTATTATGTTCGCCAAACTGTTATAACAGTTTGTTGGCGAGTATATATGATGATAAGGTATTAAAAAAAAATAAGGAACTAAATTACATGATCTACATACCTGCCTGTTCGTCTGCTAGTCTGTCTTAGAAAGTTTCACGTACATACTTGAAATTTTACATAGTTACATACTGAAAGAAGAGTGAAAGCAGAAAACCGTATCAATGGTGCGTTATTCTCGGTTTAGACAAGCAACATATCGAGCAAAGTTCGTCTTGCTATTTCAGGGTATATTAACGCTAACGTAGGTACTTACAGTAATGAATGTGGCAGAAGAAGCATGAAAGTAGGGTTAACACCGTTAATATTATCGGGCAGGACAACATCTGCTAGCATATAAATCATACAGGCAGGCATGTGATTCATCCAACCAAAATAACAATGGTAAATTTAAAGTATTTTTATAAATTATTATGTTCGCCAAACTGTTATAACAGTTTGTTGGCGAGTATATATGATGATAAGGTATTAAAAAAAAATAAGGAACTAAACTACATGATCTACATACCTGCCTGTTCGTCTGCTAGTCTGTCTTAGAAAGTTTCACGTACAGACTTGAAATTTTACATAGTTACATTTTAGTCATAGAAGCGCATAATTGAAGTACTAAAACATTTGAAAATATTCCATCGAAACCAATTCTCAAATCTTGAGCAAACTTTGTGAAAATAATATAAAGAAATGCCCTCCGACAATCCATAATTGAGTAGTTCGGTACATATCTTCTAAGCCCTTTTGGTTGAAATGAGAACCCGTACTCCAGTAATGAAGTGAGTATGGGTTGATTTGATTTGATGGGTTAATTATATTTATACAGGTAATTGTGAAAGATACGGAAGGTAGTCGTGTAGATTATTCTACACCAATTTATGCTACTAAATGTTAATCAAGCATTTTATATTGTCTGAATTTGTAAACTTTTAAATGTGTAAAGCTCAATTAAATTATAGTATTGATAGTAGTTTTAATATAATGTTAGTACTCGTACTAGGCTGTCAATATTACATGGTAATAATGTGTTACAACATTTAAATTGTCCTATTTTCCAGACCGATTACCCAGGGGTTCCAATAGCGATGGACACTACATTAACACCATGAAAATTAAAGCTTACTTTTGAATTGAGACTGAAAACAGTACTAGCTGAATCACGCAAGAAGAAATTAGCTATATTAAGGTCAAAAACTAAACGACTTGAAATAATAATGCTGAACTATCTGTCATTATACAGAATTTTAATGTAATCGATGTATGGATGATAAATATCATTATACAAGTTAGTGGAAAAGAGTGAACCAGAGAATTAAGGGACCGTAGCAGTTTACCACCTTTTGAGTACAATATGTGAAAGGATAATCCTTGATCAATTGTAGCTTTAGTTTAAGTCTAATGAAAACCATGATGCCCAATACAGTTAAATGTTTAAAAACAAAGAATGTTTACCTTCGTTTAATATTTACACTTAAATAATTCTTGGCACTAATTCTTTTTTACTTTACATGACAATTATTGAAAAATTTTATGCAATATGTTTAATTTTAAGATGGAATAATCCGCATTTATTGTGTAAAGCAGATTTAACTAAAAACCGTGTATGTAAATGCGACCATGAATATTCGACGGCTGTTTCATTCTCACGATATTTATATACGATGTAGAAAAATCGATTTAAGAACATTGACATACATAAGGCACGAACATTTTTATTTACAAATAGAGTTTTTAACTATCTATACCTATATTTAGTGCCATGTCACCGCTTGTATTTTAATTACATGTTTGAGATAGAAAAATTTATTGTTTACTCTGCTAGGTTTGACCAATCATCCTATCCTTATTCCAATGATTTCACAGATCTTACTGAAACTAACTCGGACTTACTATTAATTAATAGATCTATACAGTAACCCGATTTGCGTAAAAAATACTATTCTAATAATATTAAAGTGCAAATGTGTTTGTTGATCTATTCAGAAACTGTAGTTTTCATACGTATGTATAGATTAAGTTTTATTACTTTGTGTGTAAAAATGGCTGTTTCGACTTATTCGTTTTTTTTACAATGCACACAATACACCTCCTATGCAAGTTTCTTATGGTAAACATTAACTCGGTGTATTGTAAATTTAAAATTGCCGATACGCATTAGTGGGGTAAATTTTCCACAGTCTGGTAACCTTGTTATTGAATGTACCTCAGAGGAAGGATACCTAGAGGTGACAAGCAAATAATAATACCGAGATAGAACGTGATAGATGTATACAGTTCCTCATAAGAAGGAAAGAGACAGATAAAATATTTTTGTCCCTGTCATAGTATCACTATTTTGTGTTTGCCACAAAAACAAATTCGTGGCAAACAATCATTTCGTTCCTTGTAGTACAACAAATTGTTTGCATAAATTACTAAATATAAGCGAAATATTAGTGCATATTTGTGTTCCTTTGCTTGTTTGGGATTGTCTTTTTACTTTTACAATGGTACGTTGCTGTGTAAAAGGCTGCAAAAGCCTCAGTTAGCAAAAATACGAAAATGCAATTTGATCTAACCTGCTTTGCGTGCTTCCGCCACCAATTAGTTCATGCGGCCTAGCGCCGGCCGGCACCCACCCACTACTGTTAGTACTTGGTACATGCCGACGCTGCCATGGCTGCTCCGGTAGTCGTCGTCGTCGACCTTTCTGGGCGATTGTTTTTATACGCCGATACGTGTTCGTGAAGAAAGGTCACACTTCGCCGAGCATCTTATAGACAAAGGACATAACTTATCCCCCACTAATACATATCAAATTTTACACACCATAGACAAAGGTTTAAAACTAAATATTAGGGAACAATTAGAAATTAATAAACATAAAAATTCTAAAATTACTCTCATGAACAAACAGACTGACGTAAACCATTCCCCACTATTAAATATCTTTTCGCTCACACCATCCACCCCCACCCTCAATTCAATATAAGGGACGGCACTGCGATGGATTTGTCACTTGTAGCATGTTATTCTTACGATTAACGTCTACAACGCCTGATGATGCCTCGTGGAGAGGCGAAACACGTGTCGCAGCGACGACCAGGCCAGTCGTGGCAGCGACGGTGGTGGTGGGGGCATGCGGATTCTGTTCCAGATGACGGACGACCGCAGCAGCCGAGGCAGAGACTACCGGAGCAGCCATGGCAGCGTCGGCATGTATCAAGTACTAACAGTAGTGGGTGGGTGCCGGCCGGCGCTAGGCCGCATGAACTAATTGGTGGCGGAAGCACGCAAAGCAGGTTAGATCAAATTGCATGTGGATTTGACTTTCGCAAAGTAACGCCTGAATCTATTAACTATTTAAAATACGAAAACATAACCTTTCATACGTAAGTATAAAGTTTTAATAGTTGTTATCAAATATTTTACGAAAATTAGATACACATTAGTTTTTAAATAAATTGTTTGTATAATAACGTCAAAACAATGAAAATATCGGTTTAATTTACAAAAAGTATTTCTAGTAAAAACCGCCTAAATCTTGAAGGTTGTCAGTGGGTAATGCGTCAGCCATTTTCTGTTGTATTTTCGATTTATCGGTATAATGAGCGTTTTAGGGTTACCAGTATGTAGTATGGGAAAACACCCCGAAATTATAGGTAAATTATATGGGTACAGACACCTTTTTTTTAACTTCTTACTTTTTGTATACTTCTTTGTTTATAATTTATCGTCAAAATGTATTTATTTATTTTTAAATTAAAAATGTTAACATGTTTAATCTTAGATGTATGTTTATTTTATAGATTTCCTAAAGTCGTCAGTGTGCGTAATGCATGGATTTTTGCTACTGGACGACAGAATTGGGAGCCCTATACTCGGCTCCCAATTCTGTCGTCCAGTAGCAAAGATCCATGTCGTCAGTGTGCGTAATGCATGGATTTTTGCTACTGCTACATGGACGTCAAAATTGGGAGCCGAGTAAATACAGTCGCATATATTCCAAACATTTTAAAGACCACTGCTTTCGGAAGAAGTTTATTTGGATAAGTCGTCAGTTTCAACATCCACCATACACGTAAGTTAACATTTGTAATATTTTGTTAAATTAAAATTGAGTCTCAATACTTAGAAAATCAACCAAACTAACTTTAGGCATAATATTTACTTCACTACTAATTATTAATATATCAGTTTAAAGATTCTTTATTTCTCATAAAACACAAAATGTCACTTACATGAGAAATTATACTATAAATAAAGTACTAACATAAAATACTTGAATCGCTCGAAACAGTGGGCATACATTATTTCTATAGTTTGAATATTATCTACAGCTAACTACTTACTTTCCGTTGACAAGACATGATGCAAAAATCAAAAACGAAAAACAGTTACATTGCCATAAACACATTACAAATATGCAATCATTACCACTCATAAGTAACAAACCACTATTTAGAAACAAAACACAAACAAATATTTCCCTACGTATTCAGGTATACAATGAATAAACTGTTAACGCATTAACACAAGGTAGAAAAATATAACACAACGCACTAGAACAGGAGGGAGACCAAAACTGTATCATTGCAAGTATTTTGTAGTACCCACAACGAGTAACTGAAATCTATTTTGTTGAAACCTGACGTTTCGAACGCTTTGCAGCGTCCGTGGTCGCAGGAAAGACAGTCTTTCCTGCGACCAGCGATACTTCCGTTAAAAATAGTTTAATTTCAATGTGTAACAATCGCGAAAACCTAAGACAATACTGAGTAACTGAAACTAGTGACGGTAAGTTGTTTGGGATACCAGGCCAAGTCTTTTGATACTCAGTATCAGTAGTTTGATTCAGTAATATGTATTATTATTAATATTATATATTTCAATATTATATTATATACATACACACACACACACACACATATGTATATCGTTATGCTATATTTTAACGCATTAATGCAAGAAATACAACAAAAACAAAACACACTGCATACCCGTATATATATATATATATATATATATATATATATATATATATATATATATATATATATATATATATATATATATATATATATATATATATATATATATATATATATATATATGTCGGAACGTGGATGTAATGGTCGTCAGGGTGGCTCGTTGTTCATGGCGAATAAAGCGAAATACCAGCGTAGTTAATCTTCTCAATATTTAATCAGCCAATTACCACAATACTTTTAACAAAAGTTATGCTTAGATCGTAGATTACAACGGATTCAAAATGCGGTGGACGCGACACGTGCGATGGCTCCATTGCTCGATTCGTAATGCCGCTTCCAATGACGGTATCTCATCTTGACGTTTTTGACAACTGACCACAACCGACATTTCACAATCGGTGTTGCCAATCCAACGATGTCGATTCCACCCAAGCGCCGACTTGACATTTTGATCCGTTATTATTAAAACTAGCATCACGGGGATAGATTTCTTCCGGGCTTCTCAATATGGTGTTGCTACCTCTGCGATATACATATATATATATATGTCGGAACGTGGATGTAATGGTCGTCAGGTGGCTCGTTGTTCATGTCGAATAAAGCGAAATACCAGCGTAGGTAGTTAATCTTCTCAATATTTAATCACCCAATTACGAAAATAATTGTAACAAAAGTTATGCTCAGATCGCAGATTACAACAGATTCAAAATGCGGTGGACGCGACACGTGCGATTGGCTCCATTGCTCGATTCGCAATGCCGTTTCCAATGACGGTATCTCATCTTCACCAAACCAAAACAAATACAACCGGTGTTGCCATCCCAACGATGTCGATTCCACCCAAGCGCCGACTTGACATTTTGATCCGTTATTATTAACTAGCGACACGGGGATTGATTTCTTCCGGGCTTCTCAATATGGTGTTGCTACCTCTGCGACACGGCCATTCTGACGCATCACACGTCCTCGTGTGCGCAATCTGCAACCAAAAAATCTGAGCAGAAACAGATCTTACTCCAGCCCGGCCAACCCTGACTAAGACTGGCTATAGTCAACGTTTATTTCAAGTAAAACTAATTTTAATTAACCAGTAACATAGTACAATTTGCACTTAACTTTAAGTTATAATTCACAATCGAGACCATTGTGCAATTATCTGCCAACATTTAGTTTAAAGTTAATTCAACATTTTTACTTGGTTCTGCTATCATGAAATCATCGCCTCCATCCGGCGGATACTCTCAAAATCATCGCCTCCATCCGGCGTATACTCTCAAAATCATCGCCTCCATCCGGCGAATACTCTCAAAATCATCGCCTCCATCCGGCGGATACTTTCAAAAAACCATCGCCTCCATCCGGCGGATACTCTCAAAAAAGCCATCGCCTCCATCCGGCGGATACTTTCAAAAAACCATCGCCTCCACCCGGCGGATATTCTCAAAAAAGCCATCGCCTCCATCCAGCGGATACTCTCAAGAAAGCCATCGCCTCCATCCGGCGGATACTCTCATAATTTGCATGAAAATAGAACTCTTAAAATTCTAAACAACATTATTGCTCAATTATGTTGATACTGTTGATTGTAGGCACTTGGTGGAATTTTGAAGACATCGCGTTAATGTTAATACTTGCACTTGTACAGATTCCACTTCACAATTTTATTTAACAATTGTTTTTACCGACCGGTTTCGCCTTTACGGCATTATCAAGGTATTTTATACAACATATGGCGGTACCGTGCAATCAGTGATAGTGGGTATTCTGGGTAATCCACAGAGGTTACTACTGGGCAGTGTTGTCACTTTATAATTTTATATTGAGTTGTGGGATAATTTATGACAGTTGGGTCTAGTCATTGGTATTTGAAATGTCATAATAGAAATTCAAGTGATATTAATTTAAGTAATTGAAATAAAATAAGAATAAAATAAAAAATAATAATAAAAATAATAATCAAAGTGTCTAATGTCAGCAAGTAAGGTAATCATTACAATGTCACGAACTATTATGATTTAAATAAATAATAAAATATTTTAAATGCCAATAGTAAATTACATCCGGAATAATTAAATAAATGTCAAAAGGTAAAATAATTTAATAGGGGAGAGGTGTTAATATCCAATTGTATATTTAAGGCCCTGGATGCGTCAAGTTTAAAGCCCTCCATATATGTGATAAAGGAAAGAAATTAAATGCCCTGGAGGCTTTAGAAATTAATAGGTTGTTGCATCAAGACGCATCCAGGGCCTTAAATATACAATTGGATATTAACACCTCTCCCCTATTAAATTATTTTACCTTTTGACATTTATTTAATTATACAAAATGTAATTGCAGTGATATGCATTGTCAGCGGTTTACATATTTTTGCGTAATAATGTTCTAGTGACTACTTTGAACATACTGCCACTAAGAGAAAAAAAGAAAAATAAAGTTTACAACTCATATGCAAATAATTACGAAAGTGTATGAAAACGCAAGAATGAATATAAAAATTATGGTTTAGGTAAATTCTCAAAAGTAATTGTTCTAGTCATAGTAGGGGACGTAGATTTGTCCACACTCAATACTGATTCACTGTGTGCACGGCGAATTGGAGACTCTGATTCTTGATGGTATTTGTCAATTCCTGTTTTGGTTGATAAGTCTGCTAATTCAATGGGTGATTCTCGTCTCGAGGGCCTTCTTCTTGGAAGCAGGTTGCAGGTAGGCCGCCTTTTGACAATGATATAGAAGATACAGATGACTGCCATGATAGATAAGATTGAGTATATGACAGTCCAATGAGTCGTATTGGTGTCATGTATCTGTTGGAGATTCTGTGTCTTCAACTGATCTAATCGCTGGTGGATTTCTTGAAATGCTGACTTATGATCCTCTATGTTGTCAAGATTGTCATCTGGTACATATGTTTTGATGAGGTCATTAAGTGAGGATGGATATTGAAGACCATTTGTGGGGTCTCGATGTCAGGCTGTAGTACAACGCGATTCTTAAAATCGTATGGTACGTGGATAGTAAATGTGTCACCTTAAAGTGTGCAACCTTGACCTATACTAATTAGTCCATTTCCATATAATTGCTTTGTCATTAATCCAGATGGGCATAAAATGCTAACTGAACATTGTTTGCAACACGAGTACAACCATACTCCTCTCGTCTGTAATTTAATCCATTTGTCGGCGCACTCTCCGAATACAGTCCGACAATATGTTTTATTATCAGTGTTTGTAAACAATCTGACCGCACATAAGGATTGCTTGATTTGAACATTATAAATTGGATAATTCTCATTGCATAATAATCTACTCTTGTCATATTTAATGCATGTTTGTATATCTTTGTCCGTCATCGGCATGACCATGTCTTTCTTGATGTTAAACGCCATGTAATTTGTTGCAGGAATAGTGTACACAGTTTTTCCTTTGCTTTTCAGTGGAAGGGAAATAACGTTTTGCAATTCGAATTTGTCATGACTCAGTAGAGGAATTTTTATTTCAATTATTAAGTATTTAGGTGTCATTCTTGCTTGAGCTTGGAGTAATTTGTACATATCTCGCACATTGTCTGTAGGTAACATTAGCTCGCCTTGCATTTGACCAGAAATGATATTTATTTGAGACTGTAATTGATTTGGAGATATTAAATGCATGTCAACTTTTCCGTGATATATATTAGTTACGGTGTCAAGTAGCGTCTCTTGTACCTTTCTGATGTTGGATATAATTACATCAGCTGATAATGCTGTCGCCATTACGTAAATATATTTGAGGGCGTTTTGTGATACCTGTTCAGTGTGTGCTACTTCTTGAGATATATTTTTGAGATGATCGTTGATGTATTGAAAATGTTTATGCATAATTTCTTCGTTCCTCTTCAGAATGTTATTTTCAGCCTCTAAGATTGAAGTTTGGTTTTTAAACATTGTCAATAAGTGATTTTCATTGTGTTTGACAGTTTCTATGTCCTTTTCATACTGTGTTGCGAATCTTTCGTCTAACACACCAAACAGCGAGTTTGCAATGTATCCAATCCCGTCTATTAGGCCTCTCTTTACTCGATTCCAGGGTTTGTTCATCATGATGTTATTGTAGTGATCCATTTCATTGAGTTCATGCTGGAACTGTGTCAAAATTGGTTTGAAGGTCATCTCGTCGTAGGTAATGCTTTGAATGTGGTTGACATATTGTTGTATACTGCCATACTTTGCCAATATGTTGTCATATTGTAATAGACGACCACATTCCACTGGTCCTGAACTACTCTCATGTCAGTAATTTTATCAAAATATAGAGTGTTATTATTTTTGAAAGGTGTGACTGTGCACATTTGTTGAAGGGATGGAGTGATTACTGAAAACAGTAATAGAAGTGTGGAGACCAAGTAACTTTTGGCTTTATGCATACGACGAGTTCGTACAGGACTAGGGGGTTGGCAAGGACCGTTGTCAGGGGTATCATCATCCTTGATGTCATTGTCATTTTTTATCGAAGCTTCTGATTCATGATTCACAGGTAGCCGGGAAATTTTAACGATAGGTCGTTTTATCAATCCTGTCTTCGTCCTTAGTGTCATGACCCGAACATGCCCGTCTGTACACGCTCCTAGTCCGTCGCCGTGAGTACGTGCCTGTACACGGCGGGGGAGCGGGGCGCGGGGGGACGCAACGACGTGGAGCCTCGCGCGGCCAGTGTCTTCGCTCTTCTAGGGATGTTCCGATACCACCTAAGTATCGATACCTACTCATTTCGATAATACTCAAATCTTTTTTCGATACTACTTAAATAAGTACTCCTAAAGTATCGATACTTACTGATATCGATACTTTTTGGAACTTTTATTTTGTTTTATTATTTTGAGGGTGCTATCAATGAACGTTGAAGGACAATAATTTAAACAAAATTGAGAAGAAAAAAACTATTTATTTATTATAAATGTTTATTAGGCTTATTATTAATTTAAACAAAAAACTCTTCAGCATTAAGATTGCCCAAAAACAGTAACTGTTCAAGGTATTTTGAAGACAATCTGTTCCTTGTTTGTGTCATTGTTGCACCGGCTTTGGAAAAAAGGCACTCGCTAGGAACTGATGTTGCAACAACAATTAAATATTGCTGTGCATACTTGTACAGACAAGGAAACACCAACTTCATGTCATCCCATTCTGCAAATGGGTTGCTTTTAAGAGAAACTACTGGATTTGATAAATAAAGAGAAACTTCATCTCCCTGATGAGATTTTTTTTTCTTCTTGTGCCCATGTGCTAACTCTTTATGATGTTTCCAAAAATCGTATTCAGGTGGTGCAGTAGATGAGACATCATCTTCTGACTCACTTGGGCTACTTAGTTGTCCGACAACCATGGTTCTAAGTTTTTGAATAGCTCTTCCGCATGCAGAGGGGTCTTGGAAATGCAGATTTTTAAACCTTGGGTCTAGAATTGTTGCAATGGCTGCATGATCGTTTAATTCAATCATCCCATACCTCCTTTTCAGCTCTCTCAATAAAACATCCTTACATTCTTTAACGATAGCGGAGTTTGGAGTGATACTATTCAGTTCTGTAGTTAAGCAATTAAGCATTGGTATAATTTTGGAGATTGTTACATACTTTTGGCCCGATGATTCTTTTGTTACATATTCAAAAGGCTTTAATACAGTTGTAAGCTCATTCAAGGTTTCCATTTCCACTGCACTTGGCAAATTTGGAGCCACTACACTCTCAATTACAATTTCTGATATTACTATTCTTAACTTTAGAAATCGCTCTAACATAAAAAAAGTTGAGTTCCACCTAGTTCTTACATCTGCAATAAGTTTTAAAACTGATCCTTCCGAAACATTATTACGCATTTGGATTTTTCGTAGCTTATCCGACTGCACAACACTATTTTTTATCCAATTAACAATTTCTCGTACTTTTATAACAGCTGATTTAACACTGGGCAACTTTAGTGCCTCCTCAACTACAAGGTTAATAGTATGGGCAAAACACGGTATATGTTTTTTTTCGCCTAATGACATTCGTATGGCAGCCAACATTGAGCTGGCATTATCTGATACAGCAGCACGAATTTTGGTAAGTGGAATATTCCATTTTTTCAAAATATCCAGCAGGTTTTCCGATATGTATTCAGCTGTATGTCGCTCACTTAATGCACGAGTTGCAAGATAATACATACACATTTGACCATTTTTTACAAAATGTATGGTGACGCCCATGAATCCTACTTCATTCATTGTCTCTGTCCATATATCTAGCGTTAAACAGTAATTGTCTATCTTGGATAATTTGGACTTACAAATAGTTACACAAGCTTCGTACTTTTCGTTAGTCATTTTCTTTAAATACTTTGCGCCAGGAACTTTAAAAGTAGGCTCCAGTTCTTTTACAAGTCGTAAAAAGCCTTCACCTTCAACTATATTAAATGGACGCATATCTTGACAGATAAAAAATATCAATGCTTGAACAATTCTGTTATACTTCGTACCACCAGCTAAAAATAAAACTCAATTTTAATACATGTAATATTAAATTAAATATTTATATTTTTTTCATTAACACTAATACTATATGTATTAATATTATTTTGCTAATATTTAATTAAATATCTATTTATTTACCTTTATTAGATGAAATTCGTTCAAACGCATTCTTTATTGAATTGCTCAGACATAGCTCCCTTGCAGTCTCCGACTTCTCCGAGTCCATACTTGTTAATGTTAATGTGGTTACACTAGAACAATCATCACGATCTTCTGAAATTTTCGATGTTGATGCTTGGGGTTGATCATCTTCCATTAAATGCTTTGAGCTGGCCAACACTATTGTATTTTTTGAACTGAAACATAATAACAAAAATTAACACTTGATAGATCGATAATCTTCAAAGTATCGATAATACCAACCCCAACACTACAGCCACTTAACAACACTATTACAAAAACAAACACATAACCTTAAATTGTTTAAATCGTATTTATACAAAGGAAATATCTCATCATCGGTCATCAATTATTATTCATATATTATTAATATATAGACAAGACAGTCACAGTACCACTGCTGCAAAACTATTTTTTATACAAATAAAATAGGTAGGAGTAGGTAGGATTTTTTATTAAACATTTTAGGAAAGCAATCGCAAACAAAAAAGAAAAGTTTAGGATCCTACCTTTCGTTGGACTTTTTATTTTCTTTTTTCTGTAATTTGCCTTTGTCCACAGAAATTCCATGAGTTTTAGAATGCTTCAATAAATTCGACGTATTCCCACAATACTTCACAGACTTAAAACACTGTTTACATTTTGCAATTGTTTCGTTTGTTTTGGTAAAATGTGTCCATATTATAGATTTTGGTGGTGCCATGATAACATTGGAATAAACCGATGAATTTGATGATTACAATTAATAAAATTACTTGTAAACAATCACTTATCACTTTCACAATGGCGGAATGGCGAGATGATTTGCGGGCGGGTGCGGGACGCGGGTGTCTACTTCTCTCGCTTTCGGCTCGGGCTCGGCTGAAGTCGGACGAATTCGGCTGGCCTAGCGCGAGACAACGCGTCACTCACGCCGCCACGCGACGAATACCGGTAACTCGGTAACCGATTAAAGCTGATTAGCTGACTGTTTTTGCTCTCTCAGTTCTGTATGATGCGTTCTCGGTTTTTTTTATTGTTTTCGGTTGTTTTGCTGATTCGATTCGATACCAAGTATTTTTGTTTCGATACCGATTATGTATCGCAAAATTGATTCGATACAATAAATACTTGGTATCGAATCAAAAGTATCGAGTACCTACTCGTATTTATTAGTATCGGAATATCCCTACGCTCTTCATGTGTCACCATTACTGATTCGTCTGTCGACCTACATACTTGTACATGCGTCTTATTGTCATTGTAATTTTCGTTATTCATATAGTTATAATAATCTTTTCAAAATATAAACGTTTAAAATTGTTCCGAATAAACAATTCATTGAAGAGACCTACCCCGTCTATACACACACACATCGAAGCAGACAGTTGCTAACATTTGGACCATCTTCGCCGGAGCCAAGAAGAATCAGTAAGAAGTCGGTCAGGAATTCCTCCCCAACTCCTCTCCTTGCCATTTTATTTGTGCTAATACCGTGTACATTTCATTTCAGTTGCATACGGTAACGAAATCTCGCATTTTGCTGCCGCCATTTTGCGACTGGCACGTGGTCGCGAATCAAAGATACGAACTGTAAGTACTTTTGATTTTCATAATCTTTCGAAATGAGTGATGAAAGTGAATGCGGTGATGCACTTAATGAACAGAAGTGTATAGTTAGGTTAGGAGAACTTAAAAAACAAAGAGGTTCCCTCAAAGGACGGTTAACACTTTTCGAAAAATTCATCAAACGGTTTCAAAATTTGAGTTTAGATAAATCTCAAAGGGCTGAATTATCTTTGAGAATTGAGATTGCTTCGTCCTTGCTTGAATCTTATACTAAAGTTCAAGATGAAATAGATTTGCTGGCTGACGAGAGTGAGCTTCCCACTAATTTGGAGTACAGGGAACTTTTTGAGTCACAGTATTTTTGCTATATTGCGGATGCAAAATGTTTATTAGGCGATGATGTAGATAGTAGTTTGAAAGGTGCACTTGCACAACATACGTTACAAGCAAATATTTCTAGTAAACTACCCGACTTAAAGTTAGCAGTGTTCGACGGTTCAGTCGATTCGTGGTTAGAATTCAGAAATTCATATATTACCATGATACATAAACGTTCTGACCTTGATGCAATCCAGAAGTTTCACTATTTAAAATCATCTCTGTCTGGATGTGCTTTGCAGGTTATAAGTGCGCTCGAGTTCACCGCTAGTAACTATAATCACGCTTGGGATTTAATACAAAATAGATTTCATAATAATCGTTTGTTAAGACACAACCATGTTAAGTCTTTGTTTACTGCTCAACCTGTGAATAAGGAATCGTCTATGCTTATTAGGAAGTTAATAGATACAGTGCGTAGAAATTTACGAGCTTTAAAATCGTTGGGTGAATCCACAGAAAGTTGGGACACACTAGTAACCTACATAATTGTGTCAAAGTTAGACTCGGCAACAGAACGGGACTGGGAAACCTATAATGGTTCCCTTACGTCGTCGGTAAATAAGGATAAACCATGCTTAGAGGATTTGTTCACGTTTTTAAAGAATAAAGCGGATATGTTAGATATGGTGAATAGTAGTCAACATAATAGGAGTGCACAGGTTAGCAAACAGACAAACGATTCTAGAAGATATACTTCACATACACAGAATGTTCAAAGTTTTGTTTCTACGCGCAACTCGAATAACACGCCGCGCGAGAAACCTACACGTATTTGCGTTCTGTGTGGTGCGAATCATGCGATTTACACATGCTTTAAATTTTTAAATTTGTCCATTCATGATAGATTAAAAATAGTCAGTAATAAAACCCTTTGTTCAAATTGTTTACGCACTGGGCATAAAATTGACGAATGTACCTTTGGACCTTGTAAACAATGTGGCAAAAAACATAATAGTTTATTACATGTCGAAAGTGTTAAGTCCGATTCATTTCCTTCGGCCGCCGCCCGAGCGCATTATTCTCTGCCGGCGAGGGTAGGAGCTAGCGACGAACGTGTGATCGCCACGACCGCTAACTCGCCCACTTTGCATTCTTCAAGTCATGTAGTACATAATCCGATTAGTTCAAATCAGTGCTTGTTTACAAATGAGGTTCATGAGGGAGTCGGAAATTGTGCATTGCAAAAGGTTTTGTTATGTACTGCCTTGATAGAAGTAGCGGACGTAAATAATAGATTTCATAGCGCCCGCGCTTTATTAGATAGTGGCAGTCAAAATTGTTTTGTTACGGAGAAAATGCGTCATAAATTAAACATTCCTATGATACAGTCCACGACACGAATAACGGGCGTAGGTCAAACGGTCTCTCAATCTACACATTTATGTGATATATACATGCGTTCAAAAATAAATACATATAATACGAAAATACAATGTTTGGTAATACCATGCATAACTTCTAACGTGCCGTCGAGTGGTATAGATGTTAGTTGTTTATGTATTCCAAACGACATAAATTTAGCGGACCCTGAATTTCATGTTCCATCAGGTATCGATATACTGATTGGTGCTGATAAATTTTGGGATTTGTTATGTGACAGGCGAATTAAATTATCTAGCGGGCCTTACTTGCAAGAATCAAAGTTAGGCTGGTTGCTCAGTGGTCTCCTAAGTACCTGTAATTTACGCATTAGTAATCAAATTCAGTGCAATTTTACTCAGACATTAGATACGCAGCTGAGAAAATTTTGGGAATTAGAGGAGATCGAATCTAGGGATAATATTCTTACGAAAGATGATCGTACATGCGAGATGTTGTTTACGAATACAACCAAACGATTATCTGACGGTAGATTTTCGGTTAGAATACCTATGCGTGAATCCCCTGAAGTTCTCGGTCAATCATACGATATCGCAAAGAAACGTCTTTTATTGTTGGAGCGTAAGTTAGAGCGGTGTCCAGAACATAAACAAATGTATCACGATTTTATGCGTCAATATAATGATCTGGGGCATATGTCGCGTTTAGATACTGTTGATATGAATTTGCCACACTATTTCATACCTCATCATGGTGTTATTAAAGAGGATAGTACTACCACAAAATTGCGTGTAGTTTTTGATGCCAGTTCTCCCACCACGTCCGGCAAGTCGCTCAATGATATACAGCTGACTGGGCCGCCCCTACAAAACGACATTTTTTCAATCTTATTACGATTTAGACAATATAGGTATGTCGCCTGCGCTGACGTCGAAAAAATGTATCGACAGATTGCTGTGCAAGAGGATCAACGACCTCTTCAACTTATCCTATGGAGGGACAACACATCAGAACCTATAGGTATTTTCATTCTCCACACGGTTTCCTATGGGACTTCGGCTGCCCCATACCTTAGTATTCGTTGTTTACATCAAATTGCAAAAGAATGCCGCGATTCCGGTGATAACATTACAGCGACTGTCATTAAACATGATTTTTTTGTTGACGATTTAATAACTGGTGGCGATAACGCGGAAACTTTAGTACACTTATGTGAAAGGGTCTTTCAAACACTACAACAATATTGTTTTCCCTTACGTAAATGGACGTTTAACTTCGACGTCACTAGTGAAGTTTCAAAGGAATTGTCAAACGTAGAACTGTGTCAGTGTAAAACATTAGGCCTAGGGTGGTATAATAAGTCAGATGAACTTTATTTTACCACGTCAGTAAATAATACATCACCTCTAACAAAGCGTAAAATGTTATCTATTATATCGCAAATATATGACCCTTTAGGACTTTTGGCGCCAACAATAATAAGTGCAAAAATAATATTACAGCGGTTATGGCTTCAAAAGCTTGATTGGGATGGTATTGTGCCCAATGAGATAAAGTTGTTATGGGATCGATTTCTTAATGGTCTGTCATGTTTGCACCAATTGCGCATACCTCGACATGTATTTGGTAAAAATTCACAAGTTAAGGAATTGCACATATTCACTGACAGTTCGCAGGTGGCGTACGGGGCGTGTGCCTATGTTAAATCGTACAGCGATGACTCCCCAGTGACAATCAAATTGTTATGCGCTAAAAGTAAAGTCGCCCCCATAAAAACTGTGACAATACCAAGACTCGAATTATGCGGTGCTTTGACTGGAGCAAAACTTTATAAAAGGGTGGTAGATTCATTGAGACTAAAATTCGATAAAGTGTATTTTTGGACAGATTCCACTATTGTGTTGGGTTGGATTCGAACCTCACCTCATTTATTAAAATGTTTTGTGCAAAATCGAGTTATACAAATTAACGACCTAACTGGTGATTCAGTCTGGTTACACGTAAATAGTAAAGATAATCCAGCTGACCTACTGTCACGTGGCCTTAATTTAAATGAATTAATTAATAATTCTTTGTGGTGGACTGGTCCATCTTTTCTGCTTGAACATAATTATCAATGTGATGCAATTTATGAGACTGACTGTACTTCACTACCAGAGTTAAAATCGAGTACTAGTTGTGCACTATCACACCTTGCCGACCGTACATTTGATTTCGATAGATTCTCCTCGTATCGTCGTATGATACGATCGGGTGCATACATACGTAGATTTATAGATAATTGCAGAGCGGAATGCAAGACCGAGCGTCAAACCGGCTCCTTATCAGTTGACGAGTTGAATGCGTCCGCTATGATGCTCGCACGTCTCGCGCAGTTAGAATCCTTCCGGGTTGAGCGTGATTGTTTATTTAATAACAAGCCCGTGAAATCGAATAAAGTATCGGGATTAAACATATTCATGGACGAAAATAAAGTGATTAGAGTGGGCGGTCGGCTTAGTAATTCGCCTGACTTTGCTTACAACAAAAAACATCCGATATTATTGTGCAGTAAACACAGGTTTACAGTGTTATTATTTAAACACGAACATAGTCAGTTATTTCATGCCGGTCCGCAACAGTTACTAAGTTCAGTGCGTGAATCGTGGTGGCCGCTCGGAGCACGTAACTTAGCACGAAGGACTGTTCATGATTGTGTGACGTGTGTACGGATGAAAGGCAAACCATTCGAGGCAATCATGGGCAATATTCCAGTTGAAAGATTGCAACCAGGTGTGTTTATGTACTGTGGCCAAGATTTTGCCGGCCCGATTATGTTTTTGAATCGGAAGGGTAGAGGAGCGTATCTAATTAAGGGTTATATTTGCTTGTTTATATGTTTGTGTAGTCGTGCCATACATCTGGAATTAGTGTCTAGTCTTTCAACGCACGATTACATACTCGCATTAAAGCGTTTTATTTCTCGTCGCGGCAAGCCTGCTGTTATATTCTCCGACAACGGCAAGACGTTTGTCGGTGCCGAACGAGAACTTTCGTCTTTCCTTAACACTAATAATGAAGCTATTAACGACTATGCAGCCAACAATTCAATTAAATTTCGATTTATTCCACCGTATTCACCTCATTTTGGAGGATTATGGGAAGCAGGAGTCAAATCTTGTAAATTTCATTTGCGTCGTGTCGTAGGTAACGCGAATCTTACTTATGAGGAGTTAAGCACGGTTTTAGCACAGGTAGAAGCCGTCCTAAACTCCCGACCCATGTATCCTATGTCCACAGACCCAGATGATCTTCTTCCACTTTGCCCAGCCCACTTCTTGATCGGCCGACCACTGACTGCACCGGCCACCAGCGTAGACCTCACTGCAACGCCTACACCTCGCCTTGTCCGCTATGAGCGCGTTGAACAGATGCGTCAACACTTTTGGAAGCGCTGGTCAAAGGAATATATTTCCGAATTGCAAATGCGAACAAAATGGCAATCGAGGAAGGACAATTTACTTCCGGATACACTAGTTCTTATAAAAGAAGATAACCTGCCGCCTCTGAAATGGCGCCTTGGCCGTATAATACGGACCTACACCGGACAAGACGGAGTGTCACGTGTGGCCGACATAAAGACTGCCGCAGGAACGATACGGCGGTCTTATCCTAAGCTGTGTCCGCTCCTGCCAGACGATACAACCCAGCTGGGAGCTGCGACTACGACGGGTGACTTATCAAGATTGGAGGCTGTCACTCCAAGGCGGGGGGCATGTACACGCTCCTAGTCCGTCGCCGTGAGTACGTGCCTGTACACGGCGGGGGAGCGGGGCGCGGGGGGACGCAACGACGTGGAGCCTCGCGCGGCCAGTGTCTTCGCTCTTCATGTGTCACCATTACTGATTCGTCTGTCGACCTACATACTTGTACATGCGTCTTATTGTCATTGTAATTTTCGTTATTCATATAGTTATAATAATCTTTTCAAAATATAAACGTTTAAAATTGTTCCGAATAAACAATTCATTGAAGAGACCTACCCCGTCTATACACACACACATCGAAGCAGACAGTTGCTAACATGTAACTTCCCCGGGTGTAACGCTTCGACCTTTCCTAGTGCCCATTTTGATGGAGGCATGTTATCTTCATGTATGAGCACAATGTCATTAATCTTCATATCATCTTGTATATTCTTCCACTTGTATCTCTTCTGCAAATGATGTAGGTATTCGGTCGACCATTTCTTCCAAAATGATTTTATCAGATGTTCTACTAACTGCCATCGTGTACGTAAGTCGCTCGGTCCAATGTTGTCAGATAAGGGAGAGGATATTAAGGAACCTCCCACGAGAAAATGGCCGGGTGACAGATATCCATCTTCTACGTTTCCGGATAATGCATATGAAGGTCGAGAATTCAAGCACGCCTCTACTTGTGTCAATAGCGTATAAAGCTCTTCAAATGTCAATTTTTGCTCACCGATGACCCGCTTTAGATGATATTTGGTACTTTTTACGGCAGCTTCCCATAGACCCCCCCGCTGGGCCAGACTGGAGCATTGAAATGCCAGGTTATGCCCATGCTGCTTATTTTATCGAGAAACTCTGTGTCAATTCGCTGCAGAGCTTCTTTGTAGTCCTTGCATAAAATTCTGTTTGCTCCAACGAAATTCGTCGCGTTGTCAGTGTAAACATGTTTAGGCAGTCCTCTTCGTGCGCACATTCTTTTGAACGCCGCGAGAAAGGAATCCGATGTCAAATCTGATACCAATTCCAGATGGACGGCCTTGGTAGCGAGACATACAAAAACGGCAATGTATGCTTTGGTCGTTTTTATCCCTCTACCCTTATTGGCCTTTATGTCAAAGTAACCCGTGAAATCACAGGCCGTGTGAGTGAAGGGTCGCGATGGTGTTACCCTGGGCTCGGGAAGATCCGCCATCTGCTGTGTTCTAGAAGGTGTTGAGAACCGGCTACATTTAATGCACTGTCGTATCTGTTTTTTAACCGTTCTCATTCCTACAATCACCCAGTAGCGCTCACGAAGGAGGGCTAATGTAAGTGTCGCGCCTCCGTGCAATGTTGTTATATGAGCTTCTTTAATAAGTAACGTTGTCAGTTGTGAATCTCGGGGTAGCAACATGGGGTGTTTTTGGTTGTATGTCAGATGTGAATGTTGTAATCTCCCACCAACGCGGAGAATTCCGTCTTCATCAAGTATCGGGTTCAATGTCAATGTCTCACTCTTTGAACTAAGATTTTTGCCCTTTTTCAATGCAGCGATGTCATTTTGAAAGTGCTGAGATTGCACTGTCTTCATAATTACACGTCGCGCCGAATGCATTTCGTTCGCCGTAAGGTGAGTTTGTTTACATACGGTGCCTTTCTGACGTGTATTTGCAATAAAACGCTGTACCCAACATATGACACGAACTAGTCGTGACATTGAACTATGTGATTTAAGTAGGTCATATATGATTGGTGACGTAAATGTCTGTACTGCACACACTCTGGAAGTTTTTACTTCTAAGTTGGGCATGTCAACAGTAGTAGGAGAATCTTCTGGAGTGTAAGTTTTTTGCCATTCAGGGCCCTGCCACCATAAGTGATGGTGCTTTAGTTGTGTAGTTGTCAGTCCTCGAGTGGCGCAATTTGCTGCATTGTCTTCCGACTTCGTATGACGCCAACGAGATGCTGGTAGAATGTCAAGAATTTCTTTAACACGATTGGCCACAAAGGTTTTCCACCGTGAGATGTCTCCATGTAGCCATCCAAGGACCACCATTGAGTCGGTCCAAGCTTGAATATCAATATTCACCTTTGTAGGTAAAGAGGCTAAAATTTTCTTCAATAATTTGGTTAGTAACAGAGCGGCGCATAATTCTTACCGCGGCAAGGTTTCGGGTTTCTTCAACGGTGCTAACTTCGTTTTTGCTGCAATTAACCGACTGATGATTTTATTATTTTCATCTGTTGTTACGATGTATACGGAGCATGCCATGGCTTTCTCACTTGCATCCGAAAACCCATGAATTTGGATGGTAGAACTTGTATTGCCAAGCCATCGTGGTATGTCAATTGTGTTAATATTTTGTAGATCTTCTCGTAATTTATGCCATTCTTGTAAAATGTCGTCAGGGATTACGTCATCCCATCCGATATTTGATACAGACCATACATGGAATAACATTTTTGCCTTTATTGTAACGGGTGATAACCATCCTAAAGGGTCAAATATTTTGGACATGTCAGATAGCATTTTACGTTTCGTGCATACGTATTTGTCAGTGTCAGATTTGGTACCAGAGTGTATTTTATCCTGGAACTTGAACTGGAACATCGAAGTCCCAATGTTTTTGTTGAGTCTGTGTCCTTGAAGTCAACTGGTGTATTATTCAATTGATCCTCAGTAAGATGATGCAGCAGTTCGGGTGTATTGCTGGACCACTTTCTCATGTTCATTCCCGCTCTGTGCAACATATCAATTAATTGAGTTTGGATTTCTTTTGCTGTTTGTATGTCATTACTCCCCGCCAGTAGATCGTCGACATAAACATTGTGTAGCAATGTATGAGAAGCTAAGGGATATTTGTATGAGTCATCAATAGCTAATTGTTGCATAGTTCTCATAGCTAAGAACGGGGCTGCTTTCATCCCAAATGTTACAGTACATAATTGATACTCCTGAAGGTTGTCATTTTTATTTTCCCGCCAAATTATTTTCTGTAAATGTTGGTCCTGTTCGTGAACCAAAATCATCCTGTACATTTTTTCACAATCTACAATGTAGACGTATTTAAATGCTCGCCAGCGAATCAATAAACTTTTGATGTCAGTATGAAGTTTAGGTCCACATTCCATTAAGTTGTTAAGACTGTACCCCGACTTTGTCTTGGACGAACCGTTGACGACGACGCGCAGATGGGTCGTCGTTGAATCTGCTTTATGCACGTCATGATGTGGAAGATAACAACTCGGTTCTTTATGAGTTATGCACTTCTTCATGTGGCCTCTTGTTAGGTAATCATTCATAAACTGATGGTATTTTTCGCTTACGTCGCTGTTTTTATTTAATCTGCTCTCTAATTGTATAAATTGTGCTACCGCCTTAGCTTTGGACGAACCTAGGCGTTCCTCAAAATTTTCAACCATTGGATAACGAACTTCATATTTTCCGTCCTCCAATCTTCGGGTTGTTGAAGCATAGTAGTCTTCACAGTACTGCTCTCTCGGTGTCAAAGTGTTACATTTTTCTGTCACCTCTTCCATCTCCCAAAAGCGAGACATGTCATCCTTGTTATTGGTAAGAACATGGCAATTGAATGTAGTCGTATGGCTTCCCGACAGTACCCAGCCCAACGTTGTTTGTTGTGCGATGGGTTCATGAGACTTGCCCTTCAACAATCCCCCCATAATTATGTCAGAATAGACTTTCACGTCGAGTAATATGTCAATCGGTTTGGAAATATGATAGTTTGGGTCTGCTAACAGTATGTTATTTAAATGAGCATACTGTTTTTTAGTGAATGTGTTGTTGGGAAGATTATTGATGACTTGTGGCATAACAAGAGCATCAGTTGTAAAAGTGAAATTGTCATGAATGGATTGACATGTCAATACGACCTTGCCCCTTCACTTTTTCGGTGCCATCCCTACACCGCATACAGATGCATTAATGTGTTGACGAGGCAAGTTCAGTCGCTGCGCTGCGTTTTCCGTTATAAGAGAGACTTGAGACCCTTGGTCTAAAAGTGCTCGTAATGTCAAATATGTTCCATCTACTGCTTGCACGTTTATCTGTACTGTAGTTAATAGTAATTCATCATTTTGATTGTCAACGTGGTTCACATGTCGGTTCTGCTGATTTTGTAGTTTTGGAGATGTATTTGAAGTGCTGGGTTTCGCAATCTGGTTGCTACCCAAAATGTCATGTAGAAGTGTGTTATGTGCAGAACCGCACATTTTGCATTTTTTGGTGGAATTACAAATATTTTTCTCGTGCATGTATAAGCAATTCTTGCAAATTGAATATTTCGTAAGAGTTGCAAGCTTAGCGTCCAGTGTCATCGCTTCAAATTTCTTACACTGATATAATGCATGTTCCGTATTGCACAATGGGCATGTGTTGGTTTTGTATGATAAGTGAAATGCTCTATTATAATTCTGCGGTTTTTCTTGTTTATAATAATAGTTAGAATAAGGGTTTCGGGGAAATTTTGCAGTGTTTGCAGGATAGCTTTTCGGCTTTTGAACTGACGTATCCTCTCTCTTCCTTATCGGCTCTAATGCCATAAATTTAGCTTCTAAAAATGACAAAAATTCTGAAAGTGTAGCTAGTTCCCGTGGCGACTTTCTTGACTCCTTGTAGTCACGGTATGTGTCAGTATCTAATTTCTTTGAGATGAGATGAACTATAATTGGATCCCATGTCTTCGTGTCAATGCCAAGATTTTGTATCGCGTGCAGACATTCGATGCTGGTGTCATGTATTCTTTTTAGCTCGAATGATGTTTGATGTTGGACAGCTGGCTGTTTGAGAAAAACCTCTATTTGCTTGGTGAACAGCAGTTGTTGATTGTTGTAGCGCTGATATAAGATGTCCCAGGCAGTGTCATAATTGCTTGCAGAACTGTACAGATGTTGAATAAGACGTTCGGGTTCACCCTTAACCTTTCCCTTTAAATGCTGCATCTTTTGCGTTTTTGTCAAAGTAGGATTATTATGGACAGTTTCACTAAAAAGGTCCAGGAATGTTGGCCATTGTGTGTAATTCCCGATAAATGTCCAACTTAGGGGTTGCTTCCTTTAGATGTGCAGTCGAAGACAGCTTTCGGCTCAGCTGCTTCTTAATATCGATGTATTGACTTTCGTGTTCTACGTAGTCTGCCTCATAAAGTACGTCCATGTCCTCCATGAGATTGTCAATCTGCCAATGCATTTTGTCAATTTGTTCCCATCTTGATTTTAGGCATCGTAGTTCATCTTCTAACTCCCACTTCTCGTCAATATCTTCAACAGAAATAGCCTGAATCTGCCTACGTAAAGCTTTAAAATTCGTTTGTTGTTGGTTAATGAGATCGCGAACTTTACCGCTTGGTTCTAAATGTGTACTCGGACCCTGAATCTTAACACTAGGTTCAGGAGTAGGTTTATCCTGTACCCTCTGTGTCAGTCCTGATGTTGATGGCTGTAAATAAGTAGGGATTTTTTTTCGAGTCGCTTGATAATACTTTATCTTAATTTTCCTGTCAGGCGAATCTTTTTTAAAATTGGTGTTAACTTGTTCAAGACTTTGAATAAGTTTCTGCTGACGTTGAATCGTCGCTTCTATGATTGAAAGTTGTATAGAAATGCAATAAGTAAGAAAATAATGGAAAGATCTTACTTGTTAGCTTTATTTACGCTGTTGATGAGGTGGTGAACTACCCTGGATAGTATAGTTCAGCCGCAACGCAAGATGTCAAAAATATCCTTTTTATGCACTGAATGTCTAAATCACATTTCTCTCTGCCTACCTCGCAAGGGATTTGGCGTGAAGTTATAGCATAGCATAGAATGTCAAATTAAAATGTCAAAAGAAAAAAAAATATGCACTGTACTATTTTATAATAAAAAAAATAGATTGTCAATGTTCACTTATTTGTCACAATTATTGTCAATATATTTTATTAATGTCACAAAAATGTTCCACGTGTTATAATGGCACCAAAAATGTTCCACGTGTAACCCCGTTGTTCCACGCGTACTGTGTCACCGCCGTATAAAATTGTCAATTTGCACTTTTCACCAATGTCACTGATTCACTTGAGTACCGAGTGATCCTGTTTTTGACCACACCGCACGCAAGGTCAAAATCTCGAAGGACCAAAATGTTCGGGCCCCTGCAAGGTTCCGAACTACAAAATGTCAAAAACTTATGTAAAATGTCAGGCGGAACAAAACAAGATGTGTGTTTGACCACGTTTATTATACGACTGAAGTTATATGCTAATACAACAAAATGTAATTGCAGTGATATGCATTGTCAGCGGTTTACATATTTTTGCGTAATAATGTTCTAAGTGACTACTTTGAACACAAAGTCTCCAACTTTAAAGTTAACAAATTTAGCTTTTGTACTGTCAAAACGTGTTTTGTCATAGTCAGCATTTTTGTCAATATTCGAGCATTTGAAACATCACATGCGCAAACAACAATTGTCCTAGTAAACTGTAACTTATCAGGAGTCACATGAACTGCTAGACCTTGTTTTAATAGTTAGCGGCCTACTAGAATGTCATATCGTAAGTAAGAGTCAGGCAGTACGTGAAAAAGGATTTCTAACTGAGTGTCATCTATTTCAACAGTAAACAAAATTTGAATAGTGCTATTAACTGACGTCTGTCCAATAACAGTCAAAGTTATGGTGTCATTACATCTCCTTTATAAGCGAGCAATCAGCTCCAGAATCATAATAGAATAGGTACTGCTCACCAGAGTGTCGCATTATCCCAGCAGGGGCGCTAATGCTGCACATATCCACTCGTTTCCCCGCCGTAGCTCGGGTGCCGTTGGTACCGCTAGCTCCACCCTGATCACGTCGATTGGGGCCGCCGGATGCACAGTGACCCGTTCCCCGGCAGCGGAAGCAGGCAACTGCTGGGCTCACAGGAGCGCCTCCACGTTGAGCGGTCCCGCGCTGAGGTTCGTTTGTTCATTACTCTACTGTTCTTGGTATGAAAAGGTCCTTGAAGTCACTCCAACACATGCCATGGAAATATACTTGAGATAGCTAAGCAGCAGCTTGTCCCTTCAGCGCACGGCTTAAAGCCAACATCAGCGGAACACCACTCAGTTGCTGATCCGGTACACACATATCCGCGGTATTGTTCCATGCACGCGCGTCCACTTTCCTTTGTCAAGATCGAATTCGGGCAACTGAATTTCAATGCTAGTCGATGGTCCTTTCATCACTTGAATCAATGCTAAAAGATTCTTGTTTTGCTGCTCCAGTAAAAGACGCCATTTTTCTTAATCACTATTTTCATTTTTAGGGTTCCGTACCCAAAGGGTAAAACGGAACTCTATTACTGAGGCTCCGCTGTCCGTCCGTCCGTTCGTCCGTCCGTCCGGCCGTCCGTCCGTCTGTCACCAGGCTGTATCTCATGAACCGTGATAGTTAGACAGTTGAAATTTTCACAGATGATGTATTTCTGTTGCCGCTATAACAACAAATACTAAAAAATAGAATAAAATAAATATTTAAGGGGGCTCCCATACAACAAACGTGATTTTTTGCCGTTTTTATAGATAATGGTACGGAACCCTTCGTGTGCGAGTACGACTCGCACTTGGCCGATTTTTCATTATTGGGGCGGTTGGGTTACATCCTACGTCTGATGTCGGAACGTGGATGTAATGGTCGTCAGGTGGCTCGTTGTTCATGGCGAATAAAGCGAAATACCAGCGTAGTTAATTTTCTCAATATTTAATCACCCAATTACGAAAATAATTGTAACAAAAGTTATGCTCAGATCGCAGATTACAACGGATTCAAAATGCGGTTGACGCGACACGTGCGATTGGCTCCATTGCTCGATTCGTAATGCCGTTTCCAATGACGGTATCTCATCTTCACCAAACCAAAACAAATACAACCGGTGTTGCCATCCCAACGATGTCGATTCCACCCAAGCGCCGACTTGATATTTTGATCCGTTATTATTAACTAGCGACACGGGGATTGATTTCTTCCGGGCTTCTCAATATGGTGTTGCTACCTCTGCGACATATATATATATATATATATTTATATATATTAACCCTACATAGATATTCTCTTAACGACTTTGAGAACTATTTAATCTTTCAATATCACACTGATATTATAGATATTTTGAGGTATTGAGGATGTATATTGTATTATAATACATTGATATTGACTAACACCGGCAAGTGACATGAAGTTAGTTGGGACACGGCCTAGTCAGTCGATAATTTGTATTAAATTTGATTGTATTTTTTTTTATATTTTATTATTGCTGAATTGTTATTGGTACATTATTATTGCTTTATATGATTATAGACATGATTTTTAATGCTTGATATTGTTAGTGTGGTTTACGTTTTTTGTTCCGAATATAATTCTTTTGTTTTGTTGTATTTTAATTTATATATGACTTTTTTTCAATAATGAATTTAGTTAATCTCGACTTGAAGACCCCAAATGTTTGGATATTTTTAATATCCTGCGGCAGCTTATTGTAAAGTTGTACCCCCTCGAAGGTTATCATTTTTTGTCCATAGTTAGTTCTTACTCTTGGTAACATAATATTGTTGGCTCTTCTACTTGAATATCTCTTTTTTTTTATTGTGAAAGAAATATTTGTATGAATTTTTTGATTTAACATTAAAATTTTACGAATGAGTATCCAAGTTTTAAACACATATAACTGTTTCAGATTCATAAGCTTTGTTTCTTCGTAGATTTTAGCAGTTGGTGTGCGGTACTGATAGTGAAACAACATTCATATTATCGGGCAGAACAACATCTGTTAGTATATAAATCACACAGGCAGGCATGTGATTCATCCAACCAAAATAACAATGGTAAAGTTAAAGTATTTTCAGGAACACCGTTCCTATATGAAATCTATATGTTTGTCTCTCTCTGTGTGTGTTGCTTTTTTCGAGTATTCGAATTTTGACTTCAGATTCGGATTCAGCATAAAAAAGTAGAATAGGAATGTTTGAAAAACTAACCTCCTATCTCTTAAGGAACATGGTCAAAATGGCCGACAAATTAGAAAAAAAAAAAAAAAATATTTCAGATTCGAACAGTAAATTAAAAAGTAGAATAGCAATGTCTTAAAAACCAATATCATATTTCTTAAGGAACATGGTCAAAATGGCCGACAAAGAAGAAGAAAAAAAAAAAAATTAAATTGTTATGTAATTGATGAACCAGGTGTTCCTCTGGCAATGCAAGCTTGCGCATTCTCGACTGATTTATATTGTTTTTATTTATTTATTCACACGATACAGTTACATAGTACAAATTATTATGTTCGCCAAACTGTTATAACAGATTGTTGGCGAGTATATATGATGATAGGTATTAAAAAAATAAGGAACTAAATTAGATGTACATGCCTGCCTGTTCGTCTGCTAGCTGTCTTAGAAAGTTTCACGTACAGACTTGAAATTTTACATAGTTACATTTTAGTCGTAGAAGCGTATAATTGAAGTACAAAAACATATGAAAATATTCCAACGACTCCGACAATCCGTAATTGAGTAGTTTCGGGACATATCTTCTAAGGTCTTTTGGTTGAAATAAGAACCCGTACTCCAGTAATGAAGTGAGTATGGGTTGATATGATGTTGATGGGTTGATTATATTTATACAGGTAATTGTGAAAGATACGGAGGGTAGTCGTGTAGATTATTCTATACCAATTATTTATACCACGTTAATCAAGTTAATCAAGCACACACACATGCTTTTGTGTCAACACATAAATGTTAATCAAGCATTTTATATTGTCTGAACTAAACGTTTAAACATGTAAAGCTCAATTAAATTATAGTATTGACAGTAGTTTTAATATAATGTTAGTACTAGGCTGTCGATATTACATGCTAATAATGCGTTACAAAATTAAAATTGTCCTATTTTCCAGACCGATTATCCAGGGCTTCCAATAGCGACGGACACTACATTAACACCATGAAAATGAAAGCTTACTTTTGAATTGAGACTGAAAACATTACTGGCTGAGTCACGCAAGAAGAAATTAGCTATATTAAGGTCAAAAACTAAACGACTTGAAATAAAAATGCTGAACTATCTGTCATTATACAGAATTTTAATGTAATCGATGTATAGATGATAGATATCATTATACAACTTAGAGGAAAAGAGTGAACTAGGGAATTAAGGGACCGTAGCAGTTTACCACCTTTTGAGTACAATATGTGAAAGGATAATCCTTGATCAATTGTAGCTTTAGTTTAAGTCTAATGAAAACCATGATGCGCAATACAAAATGTTTAAAAACAAAGATTGTTTACCTTTGTTTAATATTTACACTTAAATCATCCCTGGCACTAATTCTTTTTTACATGACAATTATTGAATTTTTTTATGGAATATGTTTAATTTTAAGAAGGAATAATCTGCATTTATTGTGTAAAGAAGATTTAACTAAAAACCGTGTACTTATGTAAATGTGACCATGAATATTCGACGGCTGTTTCATTCTCACGATATTTATATAAATACACGATGTAGAAAAATCGATCTAATAACATTGATTTCAAGAATAAAAATCTATGATAAAATAAACATTAATATGTTTGTAAGGCATGAATATTTTTATTCACAAATTGTCTATAAAGTGTTTTTTATCTTTTATCTCATATCTATGCCTATGTTTAGTATCATATCACCGCTTGTATTTTAAAATATATGTCTAAAATCAGCGACGTATCAAAGGTAGACACGTTATACACGAACATTTTTGTATTTTAAAATGGCGCAAGTACTACTATATCTACGTACAGTTATTTATTATCACACTTTGCTCTAAAAAGAGACAAATGATAGGGAATACCTGTCGTTAGAAAGAGATGAATATACATCTTTAGTTACGTACGTAGACAGAGTATATAGATAGACGGGTCATCAGCGTATAGGGGTATGAGATAGAGATAATAAACATAACTTTGTAATCTACATGCCATACACAATAAGTATTGCCACTACGCAACTTTTAACCTCATTGATGGGGTAAACTTGGAACAAAATCGGTTACAATCAGAACAGGGGACCGTACATTTCGAAAAGTAATTCAATCATAAAAGATTAATTTGAATTACTTTTAGAAATGTCCGGTCCCTTGTTGTGATTGTAACCGATTATGTTCCAAGTTTACCTTATATATTTGCGATTGGACCCTCGTAGATACTTAGACACGTCTTACATTTTTTTAAATATAATCTTATTGGATCTTATTCAATTCTCAATATTACCTACTATTGTTCTTTTTTAATCTGCGAATATTTCGGAAATGATCATTAGAGAAGAAGAAATGTCGAAACAGACTTGCCAATATAGGTCTCTTTTAAAATTGCCAATTTGATATTACAATAAATTCACATCAGCATATTGGTACAATAATGATATCAAATGGTAGAATTAAAGTTTATGTTTGTTAAGGAATGATAGTCTGTGCTGAATTATTTCCAGAAATCTTTGTCAATCACATATTCACCAGTTCTATAATAAGCCCTTTTTACAAAGAACATTTTTAATGTAATTTTTAAAAAATTTCTTTATAAAATTATTATACATTTTACATATGCAGCGGAATTGAGCTTACCGGCAAATTTATTTATGTGGGGCCCCATTGTAATTTGGAGTCTACTGTAATTCTAAGAAACGCAGTATTATTAACGAATTCTAATTTATTATTCCCAATGAGCACTTCTGTATTGGGAGAAGTCACATTCGGAAGACTAAATTTGATGCATTTGCTTTTAGTCGAGTTTAGCAAACGATTACTACATGTGAACCAGTTTAAAATAGAAGACATAACACCATTTACCTTGTCAATGTTTTCACACCGGTGAGTGACATTAAAAATTAGACAGGTATCATCAGTACATAATTTTATATATCAGTATCAGTAAATATACGCCTTTTCTGCACCACGTAGGGCAGATCATTCGCATATACTAAAAATAAAAAGGGCCCCAAAATAGAAACCGGTGGCACCACGATATTAGGATTATTGCCTTTAGATTTAACCCTGTTTATATCAACTGTCTGACCTGTTATTTAAATAAAATGCAATTAAGTTCTGGGCTTTAACCCCATCTACATAATAGTTCAGCTTGAGTAACAATGTCTGATGATCGACACAATGAAAAGCTTTAGAGAGATTACAAAAAACTAAAAAAGCATCCTGTGATCTCTCCCAGGAGTTAAGGATATGCTTAACCAATGTCAACTCAGCATCCGTAGTAGATTTACCACCTGTAAAACTGTATTGCGCATCATGACAAATTCATTGGTCTTAAAAAAGAGTTGCAATTGATCAAGCATTATCGTTTTGTATGGGCCCCTTCGATACGACCCGTACACTAGAATATAAAATAATATAGGTAGGTACTGCCGGATTAGTTCTTCCCACGAGTTGGCTGGAGAAATGAAAGGCTTGTATTGTTGTATGAGGCCAGAGGTAATGCTTCCAGAGAGCGATGGCCATCAAAGGAGATGACTTATTTGCAGAGTAGCAGGAGATGATTATACAATGACTGCAGGTTACAACTGTGTCGATCGTCGCGCCCCGGCCCATATTTATACACGCCGGGTGCGAGCGAGGCAGTCTGATTATGCAACCGAGAAAGCATGATAAAAATTTGCCAGCCCTGGAAACATTAGCATATTGAGACCACTTTATTGGATCAAAATCGCAACAAGATGTACTAATTTTTCTTACATTCGACCCTTTATCATACAAAAACTTAAAATCTATATACTGTAAGGGACAATAATCAACACACATGAAAAACTATTTAATTCAACCACTTACTGTTAACTTACGGCTATTTAACTGTTATATAGGCACCTACTTAATCTATATGCACGTATATCTCCAAACTAAGACTGCCGCGGCCACCAAATCTAATAATTACTTAATGCAAATTTTCTTAATTCTGGGGTACACTTGCGCGTAGTTATATTTTTACATAAAAAAGTCTAGATTTGTTGACTCTATCGAACATAGTGAGTTTGCAGTTTCTTGATTGATTTTCATTTTCGTGGAGTGATCTCAACTTGCGTGGCTGACAGTACAGATTCTTTTTCTATTTTCTGAAATAGATATATACTTAAATATAAAAATAAACATTCCTATGACAAGTATTTTTAGCTGGATTGATGTAACAGGTACATTGTAAACTGCTGAGCTCTCACGGTTTACTTTTTAGAAAATATTGACCACTTAGATGCACCCATTCTAGGTACAGTACAACCCTAGAGGGTTGTTGTGTTTCTACGTGTGAGTGAGGTCACCAGAGTTGCTGTGTAAGCAGCAGAGGAGGAAACGCGCGCGTGATAATTAATATATCGCAAGCGTTAATAGGCTACGGTGTCCGCTGTACATCAGGTGGGCCGTATGCTTGTATGCCTCCCGACATAGTATAAAAAAAACAATATAGTTTAACGCAGACTGCGCATTAAACAATAGATTCTCTGTTGAGCGTAGAATTCAAGCATCTGATATAACTACGTCTTTCTATTCTATTCTATAACTTCACGCCAAATCCCTTACGGGGTAGGCAGAGAGAACCGAGCGCCACGCGACTCGATCCTTACATACCTCACTCGCTTCTTTCACATTCATTGCTCTTTTCATGCACGCTCGCCGGTTTCTAGGGCTCCTGACATCACCTTCTGATAGAACACGACTAATTTGATCATGATAGGTAAGTCTTGGCCTTCCTCGGCTCCTACATCCTTCCACTTTTGCATTGTATATCTGCTTCGTCATTCTTTCATCCTGCATTCTTTCTACATGTCCGAACCAACGGAGCATACCTCTTCTTATTTTAATACCGACGCTCTATTTCAGACCAACTCTGCTTCTAACCTCATCATATATCGCCACGAGTATATAAGAGATTAAACTTACCGAAGTACTTTCTATTTCTATTTCCATAGCTACTTCTTCTGACGACGGTTGGTCATATTTCACGTCCGAGTCGTCAATCTGAAAGTTACACTTAATTAGTAACATTCATCATACAAGCATTTAAGAGAGGTAGGACGCATCAAAGGAGCCCGTCTGGTGAAGTGCCTCCACCTCACAGAAAATCCGCAGCCAAATAACAACTCCCTAGAGGGTTGTTGTGTTCCTGTGTGTGAGCGAGGTCACCAGTAAGCTCCTAAGGAGTTGCTGGGTTAGCAGCAGAGGAGGCATCGTGTGAGTGATACTTAATGTATTGCAAGCGTTCATAGGCTACGCTAACCGCTTTACATCAGGTGGGGCGTATGCTTGAATACCTTCCGACGGTGTATAAAAAAAAAACTAAATTATTAAAATATTAGGATACCATAGCATCATTTGTTGCTGCAACTGTGCCTATTTGGAAGAACATGGTCGATCACGGGTCTGTGAGCTCTAAAACAAATAAATAAATATATTCCCTTTTAAACGCATGTATATTATGTCCCCCCCCCCCCCCCCCCCCCGCCCCCATCGCACACATATCCTTTTTCTTCTCTCCATATCTGTCTCTGCAAATTCTTTTCTTCAAATCTTATATCTAAATTACATGTTTACGACTTCAGTAGAATTAATTTTCATCGAAAGGACCTCCACAGAAATCCGCAGCCAAATAAAAATATCATTCGATCCTCGAGAGTTATTGGGTTCCTGCACGTCACCGAGGTTACCAGGAAGAAGTCATTACGTTGGCAGCAGGGGTGACGGCATGTGAACTATATTTTATATCGCAAGTGAGTTTAGGCCCCGGTAATGGCTTCACATTACGCAGGCCTTATGTTTGTTTTCTAACTGACGTAGCATAAACATTGAGTAATAATTATATTTCAAATATTTTAGCTTATAATTAATTTGTAACAGGAAAAATCTTTTATTATATTTAATTTCGAAAAGTCATTGAAATATTTTAGTTACATATTCAATTACCTATGCCATTAATTTTAATTCAACTTACGTGAATAAAACGCGTAGGAACTGCATCTTTATTTAAGCATATTTTGCTTTTCTTTGATTGAAGGCCAGTTGATTCAAAATGGTTGGAGCAGATCCGGGAGTTGTCATTTGGATGCCAATTTAAACGACCCGTGCACTCAATCCATTTATACTTCAAAAATAAATCCTTAGGAAAACTGAAACAATAGATACGCAATATGTTAAATGTGGTAAATTAAGTCAAGTGTTGGTAACCCCAAATAGTGTAATCCTGCTGATTACAGACGACATATAGTGATATCGCTAAAAATGTAATGTTTATAACCTTTTTATTTGATCGGTTAATATCAACAAAAAAATGTTTATTTGTACTTTAATTTAATAAAAATTGCTTACTATTGAGTATGAATCCACATTAAATTAATAATCCTTGAACATGCATCATTATATTATGACAAATAAGCGACTTACCGATGAAAGGTTATGTTGGGTTCTTGTCGTTCACTTCGGCTTTTACAGCCAATTATAGAGCAATTCACCATTACTGCACGATCAATGCATCTTTTAAAATAATCACTACATCACAAGGGAATAAAATACATAGGGTTTACACTTAAATCAACGAAATTGCGTCAGTACGAACAATTTGTTTGACACCAGAACAATCCCGGTGGCAGACATAAAAATCGCATACGCAGATAGAGACAAAACACTCATGGTCTATCTTGCTCACGCACATGTATTTTAGAATTTTCTATCTCTCTTCATGTAGGTATTATTCTTTTAGTAGCCCGTCTATATCTATATACTCTGTCTACGGTTACGTATTGATTGCTGCTGAGCGCTCATTGGCGCGAGCACTGATTTACCGATATGGCTCCTCCATATCGGTAAATGCTGGGAAAAAAGCTCTGGATTTAATTAGTGTTTAAAATAATAAAACCAATTATGTACAAAACATCTATTTTCGTAATATGAATTGTGAACAATGAAATTATAAAATAATATAGAGTCAGTTTGTGAGTGAATAAAAAAAATACGTATTTGATAAAATATTATTCCCTCAAATAAACTTAACTTAATTCCTTTTTTGTCTTTTTTAATCAGTTTTCTAATCTAGACTATTTTAATGCGCGAAATATATTTTAACTTTACTATAATAGCGCGTATTAGGTGAAGCTTGTGATTATAAATTGGATATTGCTCTAGGAAATGACAATTTAAAGAGGAAAATACATCAGTGCGATATAGGAAACACTTTAAATGACGACTCGAAATTTGACGAACTCGGTGGCTCAGTCGTGGATGACGCGACTTTGATACCAACGCTCGTGGGTTCGATTCCCACACAAGGCAAACATTTGTGTGCATGAACATGTCAGTTTATCTTGGTCTGGATGTTTTAAGAAAGGTAGGGCGCATCAAAGTAGCCCATCTGGGGAAGTACCTCCACCTCACAGAAAACCGCAGCCAAATTACAACTCCCGAGAGGGTTGTTGTGTTCCTACGTGTGAGTTTGGTCACCACTAAGCTCCCAAGGAGTTGTTGTGTAAGCAGCAGAGGAGGCATCGCGCGAGTGATAATTAATATATCGCAAGCGTTAATAGGCTACGGTACCCGCTTCACATCAGGTGGGCCGTATGCTTATATGCCTCCCGAAGTAGAATAAAAAAAATATTTAACCATTTTTTTTTCATCAAACCATCTAGATAATCTAAAATGGAAAGAAATATTCTATTCGCTTCATTCTTTTCTAGAACGTCTAGTATTACTAGTATTTAAAATTGAAAATAAGGTAGGTAGGCGTATTACTTAATATAAAACAAAGTTAGGAATAAATTTAATTCACAATTCTGTGTTCGTAACGTGATAGTTAAATTTTCCTCAACTTCCCCTAGCAACGGCTGCCACTAGACCCGCTTTAATATTGCTAAAAACTAAATACATTTACTATGTTTTTAATAAAAAAAAACTGTACTTACAAATGAAATGACACGTTTTCCTTGTCTTTAATAGTTGCCGTGTAATTTGTGGACCATCTAAAAACACAGGAAGGCATTTTTGCCAGAAATAACTTATTTACGCTTTGTAGCGAAGTACGTATAGACGTGACGCGAGAGCGTGCCCAACTGAATGCGAGGTGGGCAATTACCTTACTTTCGTATTGCCATTCTAGAGCGTGTACAACGTATCTATGACTATAAAAACATCTTAGTCTAAAATAGAAAAAATTGTTGTTTAATTTATATAACTCTGCTAGGTTTGACCAATCTCCTATCCTTATTCTAATGATTTCACAGATCTTACTGAAACTAACTCAGGTTTACTATTAATTAATAGATCTATACAGTAACTCAATTTGCGTAAAAAAATACTATTCTAATAATATTAAAGTGCAAATATGTTTGTTGATCTATTCACAGTATGTAGTTTTCATACGTATGTAAATATTAACTTTTATTACTTTGTGTGTAGAAATGGCTGTATCGACTTATTCGATTTTTTTACATTGCTAATATCATATTATGAGTATATTATTATAGCACACAATACACAATCTATGCAAGTTTCTTATGGTAAACAGTTATCTGGGTACATTGTAAATTTCAAATTGCCGAAACCAGAGACATGTTACTAAAGGACTCGCCATACGCGTGATTCTGTTAGTAAATAATTCTGCCATTTTTGACGGGGGACGAGGTAACTACTACATAGAAACGATTACAACACGCGCAAAAACTTTTTGTGTTGTCATGAAAACGCACACATCAAAAAATGTTTAACACTATGTCATTTTACGCACGCTACTAAAATATTCACGACAACATGCTAGCAAAATATACTTTTTTTTTTTTTGGTTCTTTTTATCCACGAGGGGAAAGGCAAAGGGATCTAGCCCATACAGCCAAGTCATCAGTTTAGAACCATTTGAAAATCTTAATTCTATGTTCCAGCTTCAGGAACTCTGCTGAAAAAATACTTGGGAAGGGTTTCTAGACCCAATCAACCCAGTTTAAATACCACTCATAAAACGATAGTGATTTTACAAGGTTTTCTTGATGAACTTATTCACGTCATCCAAAAAGTGCATAAACGTGTTATATTTGAGTTTTTTCATTACTGTATAAATTCACTAGCACTAATGGTACATAATACTATCAAAATTGTCACACAAAACTAATTTTATACGGAATTGTAAAAATTTCAAGTAAAACAACAATGTCACTCGTCAAAAGCGCGGGAAGAAGTGAGCAAAATATACTATAATATTAGAAAAGTAACAGGGATTGACAAATATCGATATATAGGCGCAGGAGGGCCTTTATCGGGATCGCCCATGGTCGGCGAGGGCAGATTAAATAAATACTCGAATTATTTGCACAATTAAACTATAATTTACTTGAACTTTTGCGAATCAACGAAATACAAGGTACACTCTACACACTTAGGTCCAAGATTCAATTAAAAGTAATCAATAGTTCATTAAATCACAGGATTACGTAAAACAATAGCGATTCGCCGAAGACGTGGTGCGCGGGTGACGGCTCGTTCAAAAGTGTACGTGCCAATATGGCCACCGCACTACCATCGACACGACGCTCCGCCAGAATGACAGCTGTCACTCTTGCCCTGACGTATCCGTGTAGATAAAGCGCGCCATGCGCCGTCACGGCCATACTGACTAGCGACCGTCCTCGGGCGCATCTCTAAACATTCCTGTAACAAGTTAACATACTTCGTAACTATGCTCGTCCAACCTGACAAGCTATAAAATTCGTCACTACATTACATCGGCAACAAACAGATTTCCCTTCGTAACTTAATCGACATGGACCGGACGGGCGCGCCCTTACAGCTACCTTTCAGGTATATCCCGGGCGACACCGTCCTCCCAGTCTCACAACGACACATATCTGGACCGGACGGGTGTGTCCCTTCGACCATCCGCGAGAGCATGGACCGGACGGCACTGTCCTTTCGACCAGTTAAAACATCAAATTACCGTTCTGGACCGGACTGGTGTGTCCCTTCGACCATCCGCAAGGGCATGGACCGGACTGCACTGTCCTTTCGACCAGTTAACACATCAAATTCTATTCTGGACCGGACTGGTGTGTCCCTTCGACCATCCGCAAGGGCATGGACCGGACTGCACTGTCCTTTCGACCAGTTAACACATCAAATTCTATTCTGGACCGGACTGGTGTGTCCCTTCGACCATCCGCAAGGGCATGGACCGGACTGCACTGTCCTTTCGACCAGTCAACTCCAAATTACTATCCTGGACCGGACTGGTGTGTCCCTTCGACCATCCGTAAAGGCGTGGACCGGACTGCACTGTCCTTTCGACCAGTTAACACATCAAATTCTATTCTGGACCGGACTGGTGTGTCCCTTCGACCATCCGCAAGGGCATGGACCGGACTGCACTGTCCTTTTGACCTGCTGCATACATCTATTACTACTAATGAAGAACATAATTATCTTCTACCACATACCTATTAGTTACGGACTGCCTTGCTCCGCTTGAATTTCAATTTGCAATGTCTCATCATCTGTGTGCACACTGAGGGTATCTGAAGTCGCACTTAGGGTATCAGAACCAACTGTTATAGTATCGGAATAATCAGTCAAAGTGTGATCGCCCACAGTTAAAGAGACATTGTCTTTACTACCAGTATTTGCTTGTACATATTCCGACTCCGCCGTCTCGCCATCCGTCTCATTCAGTAAATTAGATGCTATTTCTGACAAACCCGAATGTCCCGGAGGTACTGAGCGCAAGTTCTCGTGTGCGTACTTATATGTACGTTTAGTATTGGGGCCATTCATGCACTTTAACTCGTAACGATCATTGTCTAAGACTGCGACAATAACGAAGGGACCTTTATATTTCCTATCTAATTTCGTTTGATTCCGCTCGCTACTTTTAAGAAATACGAAATCTCCTTCTGAAAATTGTTTTATGGTTGCTCGACCTTTATTAAATCTTTGAGAATCAGAGGCCGCTGCTTTCTGAATATTTTCTGAAGCATTTTCACGCACAGCGTTCAAATCTCGCCGATCTTGTTGCTCGGAGTCGCCTGCACTTATTTTAGATAACCCTAGTGACCGTGCTCGGATTCCGAACATCAATTCAGTTGGTGAATATTTAGTAACCGAAGACTTAGTACTATTCAGCGCTAATTGGACGTTACCGAGCTCCTCGCGCCACGTTTTATTTGAATCATTTTCAATAATCGTGAGAAGGCTTTTAAGGGTGCGCATAACGCGCTCGACTTGGCCATTCGCTCTAGCAGAACCTGTTGCTATAAAATGCAGGTCAATTTTATATTCCAAACAGAATTTTTTTAATTCTGTACTGATGTAGCACCGACCTTGATCAGCAATTATACGTTTTGGTGCGCCAAAAAGACATACTGAGTTTCTAAGGGCACGTATGGCACTGTTTGCATCTAATGAAAACGTATGTTCTAACAAAACATATTTTGTGAAAGCATCGATGATTACTGAACAATATTCCTTTCGGTCGCTCTTACCACTCAGTTTGCCCGTAAAGTCTATGTGAATAGTATGCCATGGCAGAGATACTTTCGGTATGGAATGGAGCTGAACAGCTTGAGCTCCAGAAGGCCCCTTTGATGCTTTACAAATGATACAAGAATCAATAAATTTTCGAACACTTTTAGCCATTTGAGGAAACCAGTATTGCTCATATAGCTTATCTAAAGTTTTATCGTATCCTAAATGTTGCAATTCAGTATGAACATGATTTATTAAGGTCCAAATTAGCGAGCGTGGGACAACGGGAAGCCAGGAAGTAATTTTGTTCCGAGCAATTTTTCTGAAAAGGACACCTTCCCTAACATCATAAGTCTGGGCAATAGTATCAGGAAAGTCGTTGTTGTGATGTTTTGTGATTAAATCTTGGATCTCACTATCGCGTTTTTGCTCTACGGAAAGCCAGCCTTTATGCAATTCTACAAGGTGAACAGTTTTTGATTTGCTCGCATTAACAACTGTGGATGTGGAGGGCATATCACATTCAAGGATGGGGTTCCTTGAAAGATAATCGGCGTGTTCCATCCGACGACCCTCACGATGTATAATATCGAAATCATAAGCCTGTAAAAATGCCCACCAACGGTGAACACGCGGTGTTAGATCCGTTTTAGATTTTGATGCTTTTAGAGAATTACAGTCTGTAAAGACCGTGAAACGTCGCCCATACAAATAATGCCGGAAATGTTCTACGGCTCGAACGACTGCTAACGTTTCCAGCTCATATGAATGATAGCGAGATTCTACCTCCGAAGTACGTCGGCTGAAATATTCAATTACATGTGGCAGATTATCTTTTTTTTGAATGAGAACCGCTCCATAACCCTCAGAGCTGGCGTCAGTATGCAGTTCTACGGGTTGTTCGGGGTCAAAGATGGCAAGAACCGGTTCAGACGTTAGTATAGTTATAATTTTATTACGAATATCTTCATATTTTTTATTCCATTTAATTGAACCCTTAAGTTTTGTTATAGGATACAAGGGACCAACTATTTGAGTGAAACCAGGAATAAACTTGCGGAAATATGAAGCTAAACCGAGAAATTGTCGGACTTGCGTAGCAGTTTTAGGGGGTGGAGCATCAACCAAAGCCTGTATCTTTCGAGTGTTAGGCCTAACTTCGCCACATTGAATGGAGTACCCTAAGTATTCTATTTTTCTTTTCAGGAATTTGCACTTTTTAAGATTGAACGAGAATCCAGCTGTGGAGAGAGCATTTAATACCTCATTTAAACGATTTAACCCTTCTTCGATATTAGAGGAGTAACAAAGGACATCATCCATATAAATTAAGGGCTTGACTTTAAGGTTGCATAAAGCTTTGGTAATGCATCTCTGATATACGGAGGGCGCATTGCGCAAACCAAAGGGCATTGCTAGATATTCATACTGCCCTTCGGGCGTCACGAATGCTGTCTTCTCCACTGAGTCAGAATGTACAGGTATCTGATGAAAACCGGACGCCATATCTAAAGAAGAAAAGAAGTGAGCACCACTAAGCTGATCTATTTGGTCCTCTATACGGGGTAAAGGATAATGTTCCGGTCGAGTATTACAGTTTAGTTCTCGATAGTCTACGCACATTCTATCAGAGTGGTCTTTCTTCTTTACTAAAAGTATTGGGCTAGCAAAGGGAGATGTGCTTTCTCTGATAATTTTAGCATCTAAAAGCTCTTCAACTTTCTCTCTGACAATTTGTTTTTCTACTGGTGACAACCTATATGGACATCTTTGAACTATTTTAAGTGGGTCAACTAAATTAATTTCTAATGTCCCTGTCTGAACACGTCTACGAGGAACTCCTTCGATAAAACAATCAGCATATTTATTTAGGACATCTACTAGGGATTTTCTGTCACTACCTAACAGATCAGAGTCTATTTGGGAAAAGTATGTGTCAGAACTTAATTCACAGGAATTTAACTCTTCTTTGGTGAAAAATGTAAGACTATCGTTATCTATTCGAACGCCAACACCTTTATCTAAAATATCTCTACCTATTATAACAGAGTCCGATATACATTTATCTGGTACTATGTGAAACAGTAGCGATTGACATAGTTGCCCAATTTGTACTGTACTCAAAACTTGAGTGTTACAGCTAATATCATCGCCACCAATACCTGTAAGATAGACGAGACAATTGCCCACAGTACCCGGGAATTTACTAAAAAAACTCTCTTTAAGAAGCGAGCAAGACGATCCGCTATCAAATAAAAAGGAGACGGGCTCACCGGATGATGTACGTAAGATGCCTCTGGATGTACGTTGCTCACACAGATTGACCTCTTTGACTGATGTTCCTTCACCGCTCTTTCTGTCGGGGCATACATTCGCCAGGTGACCTAGCTTATGACAGGAGTAGCAAACAGCGGCCTGTGTTCTTTCAGTAAATCGTGGAGTGCCAGGCGTGTTTTGTTGCGTTAACATTCCGAAGTCTTCACGTCTTTTTCTGCAGTCAGCTTGTCGATGTCCAGATAATCCGCAGCGATGACATTTACCAGGGAACCGAATATCCGTCATACGCGATCTCTTCGGTTCTGGTTCATGACTCTCTGTTTCAAAGCGTCGTTTCAATGATATACCTCCTAAACACCGGAACAATTGAACTCTTGTTGTTATTACATGAGCATTTAATTCGCGGCGTATTACATTGTCTCTCTGACATAGCACCGACATGACAAAACCCGTAATAATCTCCTCGTGCATGTCGGTCTTAGGTATACGTTCAATCATATTCCATAAACGCATCGCTGATTCCGATGCAGTTTCTTTTGTCCCAATTTGGAACCTCAATATGTCGTCAAAATAATCTTGTGCTAATCTTGGTTTCAAAAACTTGGCCAACAGTGATTGTTTAACCACGTCCCAGGTTAACTCGGTTAGGTTTAATCTAGTCAAGCAATTAGCTGAACGCCCCTTTAGAGCACTTGTAAGGGCAATCAGTAAGTTAACACCTAGTTTCTTACTTTGTACTATCATTTCCGTAATTTTACACCAACCTTCTATATCGGCGTCTACATCATCTGGGTCAAACTGTATAAGCTGGGCTGCACAGTCCGTCGCCGGAGGCATCTGCGACATTGACACTACTCGCGAGAGTAATGCTTCCATGTTGCTTAATAATTTTGTAGCGGTGTGCTCGTCCGATGAAGATTGCAATTCTTCTGGTTGCCGTTTATTCATACCCACTTCTGATATAGGCGCAGGAGGGCCTTTATCGGGATCGCCCATGGTCGGCGAGGGCAGATTAAATAAATACTCGAATTATTTGCACAATTAAACTATAATTTACTTGAACTTTTGCGAATCAACGAAATACAAGGTACACTCTACACACTTAGGTCCAAGATTCAATTAAAAGTAATCAATAGTTCATTAAATCACAGGATTACGTAAAACAATAGCGATTCGCCGAAGACGTGGTGCGCGAGTGACGGCTCGTTCAAAAGTGTACGTGCCAATATGGCCACCGCACTACCATCGACACGACGCTCCGCCAGAATGACAGCTGTCACTCTTGCCCTGACGTATCCGTGTAGATAAAGCGCGCCATGCGCCGTCAGATATTATAATTTCAAAATATCGATATTTACGACGATATCAACCTGGTGCACCAAAACATTCAGGGAATGATAGGAAAGGAGTTAGAATTGGAGTTGTTTATGAATTGTAGCAATATTGATATTTTATGTCTAACTGAGCACTGGCTAAAACCCCATCAATTCATTTTCAGCTTCAATAACCACCAGGTTGCAAGCTCATTCATCAGAGATAACTGTATACATGGTGGCTCCTTAATATTATTAAATAAGTTGCTTAAATTTAAAGAAAGGTGTGACATTGTGAGCCTCTCTGTTGAGCGAGTTGTAGAGATTTCATGCATTGAATTGGAACGATTCATTGTTTTGAACCTGTATAAACCTCCTAGCACGCCCTTTGAAACATTTTCAAATATCATGGAGGATGCCTTAAATAAATTATCTAATAGCCATAAAACTGTTATAATTTGTGGAGACTTTAATATAAATATCTTGGAGAAAAATACTGTTACCTACAACTTTTTAAATTTATTTAAATCATACAATTTGCATCATATTTTTACAGAGCCAACAAGAGTAACTGCTACAAGTACTACATGTATTGATAACATATTTAGCACTGTAAAACCTTTGTATCAATCTATAATTAATAAAGTTCAGTCAGACCATTCAGGTCAGTTGGTTTCATTTCCAAATTCTTCAAAAATACAAAGAAAGCAAATAAATTATATACCATTTAGTAAAAGCCGCTTAGAAAGATTAAGTCTAATATAGCAGAAAAAATTGTATTGTTGCCCTGTCACGGTACTCCGGACCACTTGTACAGTTCGTTATTTAGGTTAATCACTAGTGAATTTAATACAATCTTTACTCCAAAACAACTGTCTGTAAGTGACCGTATGACATTCAGTGATTGGGCAACTCCTGGTATTTACAAAAGTCGGAATAAATTGTATGAACTTTATGAAGAAAGGACCTGTAATCACAATCCGACTTTTCAAGAACTTGTAAAAAATTATGCCAAAATATTTAAACGAGCCTGTTCCAATGCTAAGTCTATATATTTAAAAAATAAAATTAATGGTTCAACAAATATTATTAAATCTGTTTGGGATATGATAAATAATGAGACGGGTAGAGCGAAAGTACGTAGTCGAGACTTTCGGTTAAAGATAAATGATATAGATATCAAAAATGATGTAGAAATTGCGACTGAGTTTGAAAAATATTTTTCTAACATTCCTCTTATTACTACGAGAAATCTTATGTCTTCTTCTATATCTGCTGAACTGGTTCTCAAACAGAGCGTGGTAGAATGCGACACAATATTTGAATTTTCAGCTGTAAGCCCAAAATATGTTTTGAACGCTTTTAAATCAATAAATATGAGAAACACTAAAGATCTGTGGGGTCTATCTGTCAAAACCATTTCTTCTATTATTATTTCAATCGCTCCACATTTAGCTACAATTTTCAATTGTTGCGTGGCATCTGGTGTATTTCCTGACTTGATGAAACATAGTAAAATCATTCCATTATTTAAATCTGGTGATAGTTCGGATCCTTCGAATTTTCGACCTGTTTCCATACTGCCCATTCTCAGTAAATTTTTTGAAAAACTAATGCTTAGCCAGTTGCTCAGACATTTCAATACAATAATTTGCTTCATAGGAAACAGTTCGGATTTACGAGAGGTTGTTCAACTATAGACGCAGGGATTCATTTGCTTAAAAGTATATTCGCGGCATAGGAGAGTTCGCAAGATGCCTTGGGAATTTTCTGTGATCTGTCTAAAGCGTTTGACTGCGTGCACCATGACACTCTTGTCGGAAAATTACACCACTACGGTATCAGGAACAAGGCTCTCGAACTTCTGTCTTCTTATCTGGGCAATAGGATACAGAAGGTCGATGTTAATGGTAAAAGATCTTTGGGGTCCCCTGTAGTTATGGGAGTCCCACAGGGGTCAATTCTAGGTCCATTCTTATTTTTAGTATATATAAATGACTTACCTTATTATGTAAGGGATAAACATGAGATTGTATTGTTTGCGGATGATACTTCTTTGACATTCAAAATTAATAGACGGTTAGGTAATTATGACGAAGTTAACGATGCTCTCTCTAAAGTTATTCATTGGTTTAGTGTTAATAATCTGCTTTTAAATGATAAAAAGACTAAAGTAATTAAGTTCTCAACACCTAATGTAAAACAGATGGCTACCAATGTACATGTTAATGGAACTAATTTAGCCCCTGTGGAGACAACTGTGTTCTTGGGTATAACAATTGACTCCAGACTACAATGGGGCCCACAAATTGAAAAATTATCAGGAAAACTAAGTTCTGCAGCCTATGCAGTGAAAACTATTAGACGGCTCACTGATATTGATACGGCTAGAATAGTTTATTTCAGCTACTTTCATAGTATTATGTCATAGGGAATTCTTCTTTGGGGTAACTCCGCGGACATTAACACCATCTTTTTATTGCAAAAGAGAGCCATAAGAGCTATCTACAAACTTGGTCCCCGGGAGAGCCTTAGAGAAAAATTCAAAGAAATAAATATTTTAACAGTCGCATCGCAATATATCTATGAAAATCTTTTGTATGTCCATAAAAACATACTCATTTTGTAAAAAGAGTGATACTCATAGCATAAATACTAGATATAAGCATAATCTTGTGTTACATGCAAGCCGTCTCCACAAAATAAGTAATACTTTTATGGGGCAATGTATACGGTTCTATAACAAACTTCCCAGCAATATAAGAGAATTGTCAATAAACAAATTTAAAACTACTATTAAAGCCAAATTGTGTAGCAGGGCATATTATAAAGTATGTGACTATTTTAATGATAAAAATGCCTGGGAGTGAGTCGATCCAATTGTAATGTAATTAATAGGCGTAATGTATTAAGACGAGCTCGGTGGCGCAGTGGTGAAACGCGTTGTTACGCTACTTTGACACCAACGCTCGTGGGTTCGATTCCCACACAGTACAAACATTTGTGTGCATGAACATGTCTGTTTGTCTTGGTCTGGGTATTTTCTATGTATAATAAGTATGTATTTACAAAAAAAAAATGTATTTACGTAAGTTTATCAGTTGTCTAGTACCCATAACACAAGCTTCGCTTACTTTGGAGCTAGATGGCGCTGTGTAATTAGTCCGACAATATATAATAAAATATGTAAATTTGTTTGGATACCAAAAGAGGGATGCCTGAGTTTTTTGGCAGTATTTTTATCAGTGCTCACCTAATCATAAACTGCACGGTAGGGAAAAAGAATGTGGCGATTCCAAACAAATGTAGCCATTTTTACGGAATAAAAAGATTTTGACTTTGACTTTGACAAAGATGAACATATAAATATGCTAACTATAATACGGCCACTTAAAATAGGATATTTTAATTATTAATTATATTTCTATTAATAAGAAAAATATAGTATATGAACACAGATTAATAACAGATATTAAACTATGTCGGATATTAAAAAAAAATAGTACACTCGCCAGATGCGAAGTAGGCATGAACGCTTGCAATACAAGTAGTATCAGGTTGCCATACTTACTAATAACGTAGAAAATCCTTAGGAGTTTACTGTTAACTTCAGTGATACAGGAAGTGCGGTCGTCTGTAGAGTCAGACTGCTTATTAAAAGAAATCTGCGTTCTACCAGAACCAGTACTAGCCCAATGGATAATAAATCAGCATATTGACCTACTGGTCCCCGGTTCGAATCCCGGCACGTATCACTAAATTTGTGTTTTCGGATTAATTTGTCATTGTCATTAGTCCCAAGGGTTAATTTGTCATTAAGTACCTATTTGCAATTATCACAAAACGTCCAAGAATATTATTTTTATATATTAATTATTTTTATTTATATTTCGAAAGACATGTGCCTTAACCTAAAATAATCTGGTTTTCCCTGGCGTTCGTGGAGATCTGACGATAGTCGCTCCATATAAAAAATCCTCGCCGATCCTAATGAAGAATTAAGAAATGAGCTGTCTGTATTATACTTCATATGGTAAAACATAAACAAGAATTATACACAAAAAAGTGGTACTATAAGCACTAAATCGAAATTATTTTTATCGATATCGATATTTACCATTAAGCGATCGCTACAGCATCCCTTTTCAAAATCATTTAGTGGTTATCTTGGGAATTCCCTCAAAATCTAAAATGTTTGTTTATGTAGTTGTAAAAGGAGTATTCTTTTGCCAGGCAATATTAGATTTTAAATTCTCATAAAATTAAACGTATAATTGCAAAGCTAGTCTAGCTGTAGCTTCGTTGTGTGCGTGGGCACGTGACCACTAGTCTCGTACGTACGGAAACGATTTATTTTGCTGTGGATTAGGCAATTGTCAGCCATTATTATACTATGCAATATGGTTAAAAATTGCATAGAGTAGTCGCGGAATATGATTCGATTGCATCAGTACTCCATTACTGAATCGATTTCTCATGTATTAATCGTTATCACACCATTTTAATTTCTTTTATATGAAAGCAAATAAAATAATAGTTGCATGTGAAAGGTAACTCAATATTTTTGCAAACTAGAAGTTTTCGACTTTTTTTTGCATGACATAACTGCACAGTTTGGCATTTTTAGTGTAACACTTTATGATGTTACCTGAGCGATAACGATTACAAGACTGTTAGAGAATCGATTACGCACGAAGTATTTATGCGCTGGTAACCTTGTTATTGAATGTACTTTTGTTGCCGTCCCTTACGGTGTCCGCGTTTGTCAACTCTAGGTACATACTTCCTCTGAGGAATGTACTTTTGTTGCCGTCCCTTACGAGTGTACGTAGAGATGGGTTAAGGACTGAGTATTTATCCAAGGATGAGTAAATGCTCATAAATACCCGTTTCTACTGAGTTTTTATCCAAAATCGGCAGTAAATATTTTTTCTTTAGTTAAGTCTTATAAATCGATTCGGAATTATGGATTTACTAAAATATCAAGGGATTAGAGGTTATTTGTGTGTTTTATTAATAGTAAGTACCTAATAAAAAAGTACCGTGCCAATATTCAATATAAGGTATTTATTATTAACCCACAAACACTGGTATTATTAAAGGCCTCCGAGTTAGCTATACGCCTGAGGCACACCTGAGGTGGGGTAGGCGGGGGCAAGGGTCCTTTATTTCGCTGTCACTGTCGTCAGCGTGCTCGTAGCATTTTTTTTACATACGACAGTAAAGTCTCACCCGTCGGAGGAAGTGCACGCGCTCGTCGTATTTGGACTTAAAATTAATGTTGTAGCATTTTTACTTGTCCTATTTGTGTATTTAAATGTGAAATCACCTGCACGTAGCGCATACCGATCAGCAAACGAGGTTCTGGCGAAAGAGAGGTAGGTCAATAAGGAGCTATTGCGTTGGCAACGGGGATGGTAATGCGCGAGCGACACTCCTTGTGTTGCAGGCGACGGTAACTGCTTACAATCACGTCGGCCGTATACTTATTTATCACCCGATGTGGTATATAAAAAATATACTTTAGTTATCTAAAGAGAGGTAGGACTATAGTTGTAAAGCAACGGTTAACAACGGATATTTATCCAAAGTAGACGTTAATAACGTATAAAAAACGGTTGAAAACCGGTTGTTTATCCGACTGCGAGCTAAAAAAGAGATTACGTTATTAAAGTCAAAGTCAAAATCTTTTTATTCCGTAAAAATGGCTACATTTGTTTGCAAGCGTCACAATTTTTTTCCCTACCGTGCAGTTCATGACCAGGTGAGCACTGATAAAAATACTGCCAAAAAACTCAGGCATTCCTCTTTTGGTAGGTATCCAAACAAATTTACATAATTTATTAATTACATTATAATTGGATCAACTCAATCCCAGGCATTTTTATCATTAATATAGTCAGATACTTTATAATATGCCCTGCTACACAATTTGGTTTTAATAGTAGTTTTAAATTTGTTTATTGTATTACAGTTTTGTTCCATAATTTATATCATAATTCAATTCCGTTGTACTGTATTTTGATATATCTCGTAAGTTTAGCCAGCGTTTGCAATGTACGCGTACAAAAAAATATTTTTTACAACATCACATTAAAATCTTTGAAATTCTCGTCTTATCTCTACTATAATATGAATGTACCTGTTATACATATAAATCTCCCTATTGAATTACTCTGCCTATTGATAAAAACCCCTTTATAATCCGTTGCGTAGTTTAAAAAATCTAAAAGCGTACAGGCGGCGGTGAGCAACTTTGTTTTATACTATGTAGAGATAATTGTAATTACTAAATACATTCGTTAAAATACGAAACTTGGTAATAATTATTATTGCGCACGGGTCGTCGTGTGTGCAATACGTTGCCACTTCGTGCATTATGTCATGCATGCTCATGCATGCCGTGCGCGGGTGAGATGGGTATACGTATACTTAGTTTTTACTTCAATAATAAATTGAAGTGATTATTTCAAAATAAAGGGACTTTTACCTACACTGAAGTATCTCATGAAAGTTACATTACATATAAATTATCTTTAATTTATTTATTTAAAAAGAAAACGATTAAGTACCTACATAATATTGGCCTATTCTATCAATTAGCTAGGAGGAAAAACTGATACCATTTTAAAAAAACATGTTCTTACCCGTTTCAAGCCATTTACAACCGTTGACAACGGTTAAAAACAATCGTTTTCACCCGCTCGGTTGAAATCGTTAACAACCAGCTTTGCATGTATAGGTAGGACCCAGCAAGGGGTCGTGCCGTACTCCGTCCAGTCAGACATTCTGTAGCGGCGGGGCATGGCAAGACCTCGTACTCTAAGTATCCGTCTGGGGAAGCACCTCCACCTTACAGAAGACCGCAGCTAAATAGCAATTCCGGGAGGATTGGTGTGTTCCTGTGTGTGAGTAAGGTCGCCAGTTAGTTGAGAAGTCGTTGTGTGGGTAGCGGGAGGACCGGCGGATATCAAACCGCCAATGACGGTGTGGGCGCGTAAGGCTGGCTCGGCGGTCAGGGAGATCCGGTGAAACGGCTGACCGCTGGCCGCCCGTGGGTCAGTAGGGTTCCTGAACCCGGGGATTTCTTAAACTCCGGCCCGGGTGACTGAACCGCGAACCCCCGAAAAATCCCTGTTGTAGTTGGCGTGCCGGAGAAGGAGACCGGTGTGGACCCGGCTGCTGCAGCAGGGGGGACGGGGGCCCTTCCGCCCGCCGTGCCAGTGCCAAATCGCATAACCTGCATTGTCCAGTGATAGAAGATACCGGGCTTTTGTCCATTACTCTGTCGGCTCAGCGACTTCTCTTTTGAACCTCAACACAACATAAATGGCACCGAAAAGGAATAGGAAAAGAAATATTACAGCGGCTGCTCCTTCCACAATAAATGTGGATTTTTGAAACATCAGGGGACTACACTCCAATATTAATGCGGTTCACTATCATTTCGAGACCGCTTGGCGGACCCTTCTTTTCCTCACGGAGACACAAATATCCTCACCGGCCGACACATCTTACTTACGTTACCCCGGGTACAAACTTGAACACCTATTAGTACGTCGTGCCGGGGTATGTATGTACGTTCGGGAGGATATTTGTTGTCGCCGTCTTCATAGCCTGGAAGACAGGGACCTGTTATTATTATGAGTGCGCGTGGATCATGGCGGCCACACCCGAATCTACACGTGCCTTTACAGGTCCTATAGCGGTGATACAGACACAGCCCGTTTATTTGAGCACCTCCAAATGGCAACTGACAAAGTTATCAAGCAGTATCCCTCCGCGGAGTTAGTGATTTTGAGAGATTTTAATGCCCACCACACCGAATGGCTTGGCTCTCGGTGCACTGATTCCGCGGGGAGATCTGCTCATGACTTTGCTTTAGTCTATGGTTTCTCCCAACTGGTACATTCTGCGACGAGTGTACCAGACAGATAGAGGACCATACAAGCTTCTTACTGGACCTTCTGCTGGACCACACGTCCGGATGAGTATAACATCTCGGTGGATGCGCCGTTTGGCTCATCGGAGCACTGTCTCATCCGGACCCAAGTGCCCTGTGCCAGGCGTGATCCACCTCGGCCTACCGGATGGCACTATAAGTCGGCAGACTAGGACGGATTGCGTGAATTCTACGCGTCGTACCCGTGGAGGCAGCTTTGTTTCAAAACAGATGATGTCGAATCCTGTGCGACTACGGTAGCTGCGGCGATATTAGATGGCATGGAATGCTACATTCCCAATCGCTTTGTGGCTACAGCGGTAGCTAAAAATCGACCGTGGTTTAATCGGCCTTGCAAAGAAGCTAAACTTCTCAAATAGGCTGCTTTCGAGGCTTGGACCACGGCGCGTGCTAATGAAAATCCAGATGTCTCAGTATTGAAACGTAAACTGAACGCTGCCTCGAGGTCCAGTAAGAGGGTAATCGCCAGAGCTAAGTTTGATTTCGTCGGTAGAGTTGGTGAGCGGCTTGCAAGCCTTCCGTTTGGGATCCGTGCTTTCTGGTCGCTGCTAAAGCTGCCGAGGGAAACTTTTGTCAGTTGTCTAGTCCACCATTGCAAAAACCGGATAGCAGTCTGGCATACAGTGCTAAAGAGAAAGCCGATTTACTGGGTAATCTCTTTGCCTCTAACTCGACTTTGAATGACGGGGGAGCTGTGCCACCTACCATCCCGAGGTGCAGTAGCTCAATGCCGGAAATCTCAATTACCCAACGAGATATCCGGCGGGCGTTGCTCTCCCTCGACATTCATAAGTCGAGTGGGCCAGATGGCATTCCAGCAGTGGTGCTAAAGCAGTGTGCTCCTGAGCTGTGTTCTGTGCTAACGCGCCTTTTCGTGCTTTCCTACTCCTTTGGGCAAGCTCCGTCTTCGTCGAAGACCGCCAATGTGCACCCGTTGCCCAAAAAGGGCGGTAGATCAGACCCTTCGAATTACAGGCCTATTGCCATAACCTCCCTTCTCTCCAAGGTGATGGAGCGTATGATAAACACACGACTCCTAGCATACCTAGAGGATCACGATTTAATCAGCGACCGTCAATACGGCTTTCGCCACGGTCGTTCGACTGGTGATCTTCTAGTGTATCTTACACACCGCTGGGCTTCGGCGATCGAGAGTCAAGGTGAGGTATTGGCTGTCAGCCTAGATATGGCAAAGGCGTTCGATCGGGTCTGGCTGTGGTTGACGATGGTTGCTCCAATAGCATGGATATCAATGTTGGTGTCCCACAGGGCTCTGTATTGTCCCCAACGCTGTTTCTGCTGCATATCAATGACATGTTGTCAATTGACGGCATTCATTGTTATGCGGATGATAGTACTGGGGTCACTTATTACACAGGCCGTGCTAGTACCCCTCGTTCACTTGTGGAGGAAAGCCGCGTTAGACTTGTGTCTGAAATAGAGTGTGCTTTGGGTAGGGTCTCCGACTGGGGACGGTTGAACTTGGTTCAATTCAACCCTACCAAGACACAAGTCAGCGCGTTCACCGCTAAAAAAACCTATTTGATGTAGTCCCCCAATTCCAGAACACGCCACTAACCATTGCCAAGAGTATTGAGATTCTCGGCGTCGAGATCTCCAGCGAAGTTCAGTGCCGAAGCCACTTGGAAGAAAAGGTCAAGCTGGCGTCAAAGAAACTTAGTGTGCTCAACAGAGCCAAACAGTACTTCAGCGCGGGGCAAAGACTTATATTTTAGATAAGTCCCAAGTCAGACCGCATATGAAGTACTGTAGTCATCTCTGGGCGGGGGCACCTGGTTACCAGCTAGGACCTTGTGACTCGGTGCAAAGGCGAGCTTTGAGAATCGTGGATGATCCTAAACTCACACACGGTTTTGAGCCCTTGAGTCTAAGGAGAGATTTCGCCTCCCTTTGCGTGTTCTACCGATTGTACAATGGGTTGTGTTCTGAGAAATTGTTCGTTATCATGCCTCGTTTTACCATCGCACTGCTCGCCGACGGCTGAGAGTTTACCCTCATACACTGGAAACGCAATGGTCGCGTACTGTGCGGTTCCTGAGAAGCTTTCTACCGAGAACTATTAAGTTGTGGAATGAGCTCCCTGCTGAGGTTTTCCAAGGGACTACAGTATGGGGTTCTTCAAGAAAGGCGTGTAGAGGTTCTTAAAGGGTCGGCAACGCAAGAGTGACACCCCTGGTGGTTGCAAATGTCCATAGGCCACGGTAACTGCTTATCATCAGGCAGGCCGTAAGCTTGTTTGCCACCTTAGTGGTATAAAAATCTTTAAAAAAAAAGAATTAGATGGGGTCGTTGCGCATGTCATTCTAACCGAACACGTAGGTCTACCGCAGTCTGTCTATGGATGGGTTTAACTATCTTGAGTTTTCCGTGCTCCGAGGGCACTTTAAGCCGTCGGTACCGGCTATTGTCGATAGATGACAGTCGTTAAGCTAAGTCAGTGGCCCTCGGGCGGCTGAAAACACTGGCCTCCGCCAATCCGCATTCGAGCAGCGTGGCAGAGTAAGCTCTAAACCCCTTCCGTTGAAGGGAGACTAAAATTTCAAGACTTTTTGTGTTTATTTTTTTTTACTCATGCATTTGGATAAATACTCAGTATAAATGAGTAAAAATGGATAAATACTAATATTTATCTTTCCATCTCAGTAAATACTATTTAGTATTTACTGACCGCCCATCTCTAAGTGTACGCGCTTATCAACTCTAGGTATACTTCCTCTGAGGGTTGATTAGTGTGAGAAAGAGAGAGAGGTATTTTTGGATTGGTCCACCCGTAGATGGAGAAAATCTCTGTCTACGGGTTCACCTGACGTTCCATAGTCTCTACTTACGCCAATGGGAGACAGGCATGATGATATGTATATTTGAATATGTAAAAGAATGTATGAATAAATGAATTGTATAAATATTTATAAATAAAAATTTGGACATGATGAAAGTTGTTCTGAATGATACAGTGTGGATACATTTCTATTTTACAGCATGCTATCTATAAATAAAAGTACGTTCATGCGTTAAATTGACACATTTCGTTCAAGGTGCGTGTTTAATTAAAATCATTAACGCTAAGCAACATGAAATATAATCCAGGTAGTCACTAGAGGTCGCTTTGTTAATATTTTATTTAATTTTGCTATTCGACGCCAGGTGGCAGAATATTTATTTGGCGAAAACATGTTACTAATATATCACGAAGGAATTATTCTGCTTGTTGTGTGTATAAAGCCACTAGAATGTCGAATATGAGCGGATTCCGAGTATTTTTCTGTCTTTCTGGACCGAGTGGGTATTTTGTTTTTTGCGTTGCACAATTCCACGAATGATAGTAAAACGTTTAAAGGTTGTGGTTATAAAACACTATTATTTAGATTGTTTTGTATTTGTACCAATCAATTCAGTTTACATTACAAATTGTTATGACGTGATGAAGAGTTATGCCAAGATCAATACATGTATTTCCTCTAATGTATGTTAATGTGTTTAAATAAGCGATACTTTGGAAATACTTGAATATTTTCCTCTGGAATTATTGTATTATTTTTTAGACAAAGTCGAGGGACATACAAGCATACGACTCATCTGATGGTTACCGTAGCCTATAACCTGTGACTTTGTTCGAAGAACTATTAGTAGCTGGGGCAGAAACGTTCTCAAATTGTGGCTACAAACTGGAAAACGTAACGGAGGATGGCCGGTCACCCGGACGATGATCTCGTGAAAATCGCACTTAAGCCGATGGATGCACACGACACAGGACCGATCATTGTGAAGATATAAATAGATTTTATATACTACGTCATACTAGCATACGGCCTACCTGATGTAAATTGGTTACCGTAGCCTATGAACGCTTGCAACGGGATGTATCTCTCGTGTTCTCGCTCCTGCTGCTAAGACATCAATTCCTCAGGAGCTTACTGGTAACCTTACTCACTCGTAGGAAGTCAACATCGCTCTATGGAGTTGTTATTTTGGTGTTGTTTTCTTTATATACTGAGGTATTAGGTACATACTTAGGTTACTAGTAAGCTGCCAAGGAGTTGCAGTGTTAGCAGCAGAGGTGGCATCGCACAAGTGATACTTAATGTATTGCAAGCCTTCATAGGCTACGGTAACGGCTTTACATCAGATGGACCGTATGCTTTTATGCCTCCTGACGTTGTGTAGAGATGTACTTCCCCAGTCTTTGATGCACCCAACCGCTATTAAAATATCATTTAGAGTACATTCCTAGCTTTCCATGTTTTTGCAAAATCAGCTAGTCACCGGAAACAATAGTTAATACCTTCCTAGACATGTTCACTCACATCATAAAAGGTTCGACGGATTTAGATAACGAGACTTTTTTTAAGGTAGAAATATAGTCGAAAATAGAAACGTAAATTGAATGCTGCCTAGAAAACCATTAAAAGAGCGATTGCTAGGGCGAAATTGGATTTCGTCAATAGAGTTGGCGAGTGGCTTGTAAGCCTTCCTTCTGGAAGCTGTGATTTCTGGTCACTCGCAAAAGCTGCTGAGGGATATTTCTGTTAGTCGTTCATACCACCATTGCAAAAACCGGATGACATGGCACAAGAGAAAGCCCATCTACTGGGTAATCTCTTTGCCTCAAGCTCGATATTGAATGATGGGGAAGCTTTGTCATCTATCATCCCGTGGTGCAGTAGGTCAATGCCGAAAATCTCAATTACTCAGCGAGATGTCCGGCGGGCATTACTCTCTCTCGACATTCGTAAGTTGAGTGGGCCAGATGGCATACCGGCAGTGGTGCTAATGTGCTCCTGCTGTGTGCTCCTGAGTTGTGTTCTGTACCCACTTACGCGCCTCTTCGTGCTTTCGTACTCCGCTAGGCAAGTCCGAACTTCATGGAAGACCGCCAATATGCATTCGGTGCTCAAAAAGGGCGATAAATCAAATCCGTCGAATTATAGACCTATTACCATAACCTCCCTTCTCACCAAGGTGATGAAGCGCGTGATAAACACTCTACTCCTGACATGCCTAGAGGATTACTGGTGATCTTCTAGTGTATCTTACATACCGCAGGACTTTGGCGATTGAGAGTCAAGGTGACGCATTGGCAGTCAGCCTAGATATGGCAAATGCGTTCCTTTCCCGACAATATATTCAAAAAGCACATTAAAATACTCTCTGTAGAAGGGCTTATTATAGAATTAATGAATATGTAACTGACAAAAATGTCTGGAAATAATTCAGCACAGACTATGATATATGATATAATTTATACCTGCCCTTAATAATCTTTATTTAACCATTTCATATCATTATTGTAACAATATGCTTATGTGATTTTGTTTGTAATATCTAATTGACAATTATAAAAGAGACCTCTTGACGAGCTCGGTGGCTCGTGGGTTCAATTCCCACACAAGGCAAACATTTGTGTGCATGAACATGTCTGTATGTCTTGGTCTGGACGTTTTAAGAGAGGTAGGGCGCATCAAAGCAGCCTGTCTGGGGAAGTACCTCACAGAAAACCGCAGCCAAATAACAACTCCCTAGAGGGTTGTTGTGTTCCTGCGTGTGAATGAGGTCATCAGTAAGCTCCCAAGGAGTTGCTGTATAAGCAGCAGAGGAGACATCGCACGAGTGATACTTAATATATCTCAAGCGTTAATAGGCTACGGAACCCGCTTTACATCAGTTGGGCCGTATGCTTGTATGCCTGCCGGCGTAGTAAAAAAAAGGCATTTCTGCTTCGCCAATGGTAATTTCCGAAATGCTAGTAAATTAAAAAGAAGGAAAAAGTAAATTAACAGAATTGAACAAGATTGTAACTAACCAACTGAAGGATATATGTAAAACAACACCAAAGAAGAAGAGGAAAAGCCTGAACAAAAAAGATTAAACTTCACACATGAAGAAAGTATGTTAGATAATTCAGAAGATATCGAAGACAAGAATAGAAACGTCACTCGCGAAAATGAAACTACTTGTGATTTCTCTATACACGAAGCTACGACAAAATCATCGGAACAACACAAGAGTACCATCAGCAGTCACGACCAGCGGAAAATGCAACGGAGAAAGGTCTAACATTTATATCATCGGAGACCAACAAGTAGCGGCCTGTCGATAAGACTTATAAAAAGTAGAATCGGAAAATGGAATGATGTGTATAATGTTTCTGACGGGAATGGTGAAACCTTACGCAACTGCAACAGAAGTACTATGTAGCCTTCATAACCCACCGGGTAAAGTAAATAAGGATGACATAATAGTAATATCTGTGGGTTGTAATGATAAAGACCCATTCTCCATAATTAGTAATTTATGTAATATTTTCTACAAATTTAATCACTATAAAATACTCCTCTTGAATATCTATGAAAACTGTTTTTTGGATGTTGATATCTTAAATTTACAATTAAAATTGTTAACGAGGAACTCCTTTAAGTGTTGTGGAATTGAAATCATGGGACTTAATTTAATCGTTTGTAATATCTACAAAGTTCCCGACAAATGAAAATCTTGTATGGGAATCTTGGAAAAATTGCTAATTTACTTAAGCGATAAATTTAAATGTAAAAAACTTGTAATAACTGGAGACTGGAACATAGATATATTAAAACCTAGTAAATATACAGAAGATCTATTGAGTATTCTGAAGAGTCACAATTTTAAATTCATATACAGTAACCTACAAGAAAAAATACTTTTTTAGACCAGATAGTGAGCAACATTAAACAAGTTGTATCCGCAATTAACAATCTTGGTCTTTCAGATCACGAGACGGCGCAAACTATATCTTTTAAAAGTGATAAAAAAATGTTTCACAACATGGTTTGAGTTTAAAAGAGATAATATTAGGAAATCCTGTAATTATATTTCAGCCATCTCTTTTACAGAAGTGATGGACTCAAATGAAATGATAAATGCTTTTGATTCGTTTTATGAAATATTTTATATGTTGTATTGTCAGGGTTTTTCGATTATCAAAGTTAAAAGAAATAATTAAACGGGTAAATTAAAATGGCTAACAAAAGGCTTGAGAAAATGTAGTAAAAGAAAAAGCGAAGTGTAATTTAGCATATAAATCTACGAAAACAAATAAAACGTTGCTAAAAGCAAATTTTAAGCTCTATAGTAAAATTTACAAACAGTACGTTTTGAGATCTCAACAAATAAGTAATTCACAATTGACAATAAAGGTAAAGCGACGTGGAATACTATTTCAACCTCCGTATCCAATAATAATTTGTTTAAGTATATTGATAAAATTAAATTAAACAACATAGAACATACGAACCGCGTTGACATCGCTAATATATTTAATACATTTTTTATTAATCTTGTAGACAAACAAAATTATAACTATGACATTAAAACTAATAATAACCTATTGAGAAATCTAAACTCTACATATCTAAATCCTATCGACGAAAATGAGACACATAACATAATTATGTCTCTGAATAATTAGTAACAGTAAACCAAGCGGTTGGGATGAAATATCTACCAAAATACTTAAAGAGAGTGCAAAGTACATCACATAATTAATTTATCATTTATAGAAGGCAATTTCCCAGAGAAGCTCACTCCTTCCATAGTTAAACCTATGTATAAGAACGAGAATAAACTTGACCCCGGCAATTATAGACCGATTACTATTATACCAGTATTGTCAAAGTTACTGGAGAAAGCTATGCTCAAATGATTAAATAGTTTCCTTTCAAAATTTAACATACTCATTCCACAACAATTTGGTTTTCAGGAGGGAAGTTCAACGATGCTTGCTTGTTTTGATTTGGTGAAAGCTATCTCGGAAACTATAAATAGCCGGTGGTAGGGTAAATACATGTGCCTATACCGACCCCATACTAGGGACACGGAGACAACTCGGCTCTTGAGTACATGAGTCGGGCGGCAGATGAAGCGCAGGAGCGGTATCCTACTGCAGAGATGGTATGTTTGGGGGACTTTAACTCTCACCACGACTCCTGGTTGGGATCCTCCACAACTAACCATGCAGGAAGGACCGCCCACGCGTTCGCTCTTTCGCACAACCTGACGCAACTGGTGCACCAACCCACCAGAATACCTGATGTTGCTGGTCAGGAGCGATCTCTGCTAGATTTACTGCTGACCACCCACCCTGCTGGCTACCGGGTTGAGGTCGGGGCGCCCCTGGGCACATCTGACCACTGCCTAGTATCCAGCACAGTGCCAAGCGCGATTCCGCCACAACCCACAGAGGTTAGGCGGCGTGTCTGGCACTACTCGTCAGCAGATTGGGACGGTATGCGCGACTACTTTGCTTCCGTCCCATGGGGGCAGCGCTGGTTCAGTGAGAAGAATCTAACGGCGAGTGCTGCGGCCATTGTTGATGAGATCGGCGTTGGCATGGAATACTACATTCCCCACTCCGATGTCGTCATCAAAAGCCGGAGACGCCCTTGGTTTAATGGCGAATGCGCTGAAGCTGTTAGTAACAAACAGGCGGCGCATCGCGCTTGGATCAGGGGTCGCGCCCTTAAAGATCCGAATACTAACTCACTGAAATCAGCCTACAACACTGCCACCAAGATCTGCAAGAGAGCATACATAAGAGCGGACGCCCAGCGCGTTACACGAGTCGGCACGGAACTAGTGGCGCACCCTACTGGATCGCGTAGCTACTGGCGACTGGCCAAAGCCGTGCAGGCCAACTTCTGCCAGCCCTCGCTGCCACCGCTGCGATGCCCTGATGGCTCACTGGCTCATCAGCCGCAGGAGAAAGCCGATCTTATGGCCAGCCTCTTTGCGGCTAACTCCCGGATCGATGACTGTAACACGCAACCACCAACAATACCCTCCAGTGGATCCGCTATGCCTGATATCCACATCAGGCAGCGCGATGTGCGTTTTGAACTACAGTCACTCGATGTCCGAAAAGCCAGTGGTCCTGACGGTATCCCAGCGATTGTTCTTAAAAAATGTGCAGCGGAGTTGTCTCCGGTGCTGACGCGCCTCTTCCGCCTCTCGTACTCGACCGGTTCCGTTCCGGATGCTTGGAGAGAGGCTAATGTGCAGCCGGTCCCCAAAAAGGGAGACCGTTCTGACCCATCGAATTACCGCCCCATTGCCGTAACTTCAGTGTTGTGCAAAGTCATGGAACGGATCCTTAACAAACAATTGATCCGTTACCTAGAAGATCACTCCATAATCAATGATCGTCAGTATGGTTTTAGACCGAAACGATCAACGGGTGATCTTCTAGCGTATGTGACGCACCTCTGGGGGGAGGCAATCGATAAATATGGCGAATCCATGGCAGTCAGCCTAGATATCGCCAAGGCGTTTGATCTGGTCTGGCACAAAGCACTTCTCTCCAAACTTCCGGCATACGGTCTGCCTTTGTAATTGGATTGCTGGCTTCCTACACGAGCGTAGAATTCGCGTCCTTGCAGATGGATGCGCTTCGCGGTTCATGTCAGTGAATGCCGGTGTCCCACAGGGCTCCGTTCTAGCGCCCACCCTCTTTCTTCTGCATATCAATGACATGCTGCCACTTGGTAATATTCATTGCTATGCAGATGACAGTACGGTTCATGGGCGATATTTCGGTCGGGCTGGTGCTGGTCGGACAGAAATCGGTGAAAGGCGTGAGAGTCTTGTCGTTGAACTGAATCGGGTTTTGGATCTCATTAGTAAATGGGATTCCAATAACCTGGTTGAGTTTAATGCCGAGAAAACTCAGGTTTGCGCGTTTACAACAAAAATGTCCCCCTTCCTTCCCACTCCCAGTCTTCAGGGTGCTTCCCTCAGTATGCGTGATAGCCTGAACATGCTGGGTATGGGTATTCATTGCGACCTTAACCAGCGTTATTACATCGAGAGCCTCATCTCAACAGCCTCAAGAAAGCTTGGAGTCCTGAACAGGGTGCGCCGGTTCTTCACGCCGGACCAACTTTGTCTGCTTTATAAGACACAAGTTCGGGCCTGCGTGGAGTATTGCTCGCATCTCTGGGACGGCTCCGCACAGTATCTTCTTGAGGCTCTCGATAGGTTACAGCGACGGGCTATCCGCATAATTGACGACGAAGAGGTCACCAAAAGCCTAGCACCTCTTCAACTCCGTAGGGACATAGGCTCTCTAAGCGTATTTTACCGCCTTTACCATGGCGAGTGCTCTGAAGAACTATTTTCCCTTATCCCACCCTCACCCTTCCGTCATAGAACCACACGTGCGGGCTTGCGATGTCATAGTTCCACGGTTGAGAATATCTCTTTGCGTACCAAAAAGTTCGGCAACTCCTATCTTTGTCGTACCATCAAAAAGTGGAACGCCTTGCCTGCACATGTGTTCCCTCCTTCCTACAATATGGGATCCTTCAGGCGAGGCGTGGGGAGGCATTTTGCGGGTCAGCATGGCAGCGTCAACTGACAGGATGCGGGATGTAGTATGCTGTCAGTTGCAGTTGCGATTTGGGCTCCTCTTTCGCTTACCATCAGGCAAAGAGGGGCCACTATGCTGAACTAATATATAAAAAAAAAAATAACAACTCACCGGCAATGTCAATATTTTTGGACATGAGCAGCGCATTCGATTATGTAGATAATTCGAAGCTTTTGCGGAAATTAGAGATATATGGCATAAGACGAAAAGCTTATAATTGGATAGCGAATTACTTAAAGGAGAGAAGGCAGTGTACTGAGATAACGAAAATTACAAAAAAAGGGTAAAAGTTTAATAAAAGAAAAATACCGATCCCAGTATTTAATGAAAACAACAGGTGTTCCTCAGGGAAGTATCCTCGGTCCTGTACTTTTCCTAATTTATATTAATGACCTTCCAACGAGTACCGAACATAAATGTGTTCTTTTTGCCGGTGACACAACTCTAATTATAAAAGGTCAAGATAAAAAGTTAATTGCACCAGCAGCGAATAAAGCGTTAAAGGATGTTGTAGGCTGGCTTCACCAGAACAACTTAAAGCAAAATTTATCAAAAACTAAATGTATGCAATTTAATTCCTACAACGCAAATAAATTTATTCTCAAAATTAGTTATGTCGGTACGAGAATTAAAGAGGTTTAAAATTTTAAACTTTTAGGGATAAACATTGACACACATCTGAATTGGAAAGATCACGTCAATATGGTATGCAAGAAACTCGAGCGGTTTTCTTTTGCACTGAGAAAACTGCGCCATACAGTGTCAATAGAGGCACCCTAACCGCGTATCATGGGTATGTGTCATCAGTGCTTCAGTATGGTGTAATCCTATGGGGTGGTTCGGTTGATACAGATAAAGCTTTTAAAACACAAAAAATATGTCTCCCGGCCTTAAGCAATACATGGATTACTGAAAGCTGTAAACCTTTATTTCAAAAATATAACATCCTACATAAAGAGGTTTGCACTTTTGTTCAAAACAACCCAGGATACTATAAAAAGAGATATGAAGGTACCTCTAAGCAAGTTAGATCACAATACTTGAACTTAATAAGTCAGCCTATGTGCCGTAAATATTTATATCAGAAAAATGTCTATAATATGAGCATAGTGATATATAATAAACTGCCTGATGAGGTAAAGAGTCTATAGGTATACCCAATCTGTCACATAATTCTCTTAAACCAACTTCAACAAATATAATTCTACAATTTTGTATCAACCAACTTTTAATGGTGACGACTTGATATGTTTTACTAAAAAAACAAAACTAACTCGTAACTCAGGGTAGTAATCGAGGTTCCTGCTCTGTTATAAAAAAATTAACAGCCCTTTAAGCCGCACAACATTCCCCTCAATTACACCGCTTACAAGTACACTAAAATTACATATTTAACAATTAAATCTTAATGGCAATTTAATCACACGACCTTTCCTCGTAACTTTTTGATTTAATAAATCGTTATTATTGTCCTTTTGACTTTCTACTAAAACATTATTATCTGACCTATTACCGATTGATCTATTACTGGGTAACCTATTACTGACATTGGCATCGCAATTTCCAAAGACATCCTCTGACTGATCATTTACTACAAATGCAGGTTTCAATCTGTCAATTGATATATTAACTGTTCTATTTGGCAACTGGACTGTAAACACTTTACCTTTTCTACTTATGACACGGTATGGACCATCATACGGTTGTACCAATGGTTTCCGTACTGCGTCATTCCTTATAAAAACATATTTGCAAGTATTTAATTCGCTATGAACAAATAATGTGCGTGAGTTCCGTACCTGTCTTGATACTGGTTTTAAATTCTTAATATTTTCCCGTAATTTTTGCAAAAAATCATTATCATCGCACACTCGCTTATCTGAGATATCATAAAAATCTCCAGGTATGCGAATAGCGTGACCATACACATACTCTGCGGGACTCACACCATTATCGCTCCTACTTACTGAGCGTAACCCTAAAAGTACTGTAGGTAACTCACTACACCATGACTTGTTTTCATTAAGTCGTGCCATTAACGATTGCTTCATACTCCTATGCTAACGTTCTATCATCCCATTACATTGAGGTTGGTAGGGACTACTACGCGATTTTCTAATGCCCATTAACTTTAATAATTCACAAAATAAATTACTTTCAAATTGCCTTCCTTGGTCTGTCGTCAGCTGGTAAAATGTACCAAACCGACAAATCCATGTCTCATAAAAAACTTTAGCAACTATTTCCGCAGTTATTTCTTTTACTGGTACTGCTTCAGGCCATTTTGTGAAACGATCTATCATTGTAACGACATACCTATGGCCATGTTCACAGGGACTTAAACTTACTACAATATCAATATGTACATGAGACAGGCGTTCAGCACTAGGAAATTGCTGAAACTCAGACTTAGTGTGTCTATTTATTTTCGACTTTTGACTCTCAATACATGTTTTGGTCCAACTGGCTATGTCTTTATTTAAACCTCGCCAAAAATATCTCTGCGATACTAATTTTCTAGTCGACCTAATACCTGGATGACTAATACTATGAACTGTATTAAAAGCTAATCTTCTAAAATGACTTGGCAAATACGGCCTACAGTTGCCCGTTGAAGTCTCACAATAAATTAATTTATCACAATTAGGAATGAGAATTTTCTTTAAAGAAATATTGTCATTCTTTTCATTCAATAACTCAGTTAGTTCTAAGTCATCTTCCTGGGCAAATACTAATTCAGCATAATCGATATACGTTGGACTGTATATTGTTTCAACACGCGATAAGATAATCCGTCGTGAATTCGCTGATGAATAGTAACTGCCTTGTTCGCCTAGGTGTTTCGCAACTAGATTCTATTTTGTTAAACGCAAAAGTTAATGGTTTATGATCTGTAAATACCACTAATTCCCTGCCTTCAAATTGATACCTAAAATGTTTTATAGCCATAAAAATTGCAGTGAGTTCCCTATCATATGCAGAATACTTTTGTTGAGCTGTAGAAAATTTCTTAGAAAAGTATCCTAATGGTAACCATTTGCCATCTACCCATTGTTGTAAGACCGCGCCTGCAATTTTATCCGATGCGTCGGACATAAGTGACAAAGGAACATTCGGTACTGGATGAGATAGCATGACAGCATCTCTTAGGCATTTTTCAAAGGCTTTAATTGACTCATCCGCCCAATTTATTTTCCTTTTATCTTTTTTCTTAGAATTCTTTAAATATTCATTCAGTACCGACTGATACTGTGTGGCATTTGGTATACTAGCTCTGTAAAAATTTACCATTCCTAAAAATCGCCTTAATTGCTCAACAGTTTCCGGCTTAGGATATTCCATTATGGCCTTAACCTTATGTTCTAGAGGCTTAATACCCTCAGTGGAAACTTCATAACCTAAAAAATCTATTACTGGCTTGCCAAATTCACATTTAGCTAAATTAATTGTTATACCAAAATCTGTAAAACGCTGAAATAATTGACGTAAATGATTCTCATGTTCTTCCTTCGTATCGCTGGCTACTATGACGTCATCAATAAATGAAAATAAAAAATCTAGACCTTTTAGTACATTATTACATATAAATCTCTGAAATGTTTGGCTACCATTACGTAGACCAAACGGCAAACGCAAAAACTCAAATAAACCTATTGGCGTAATGATTGCAGTCTTATCTACATCCTCAGGTGCTACTCTAATAAAAAAATACGCTTTATTTATGTCAATTTTGGAGAAAATTTTCTTACCTAACAATATGTAGGTGAAATCATGAAGACGAGGCACTGGGTAACGGTCTGGCTTCGTGATCGCATTAAGACGCCTATAGTCTCCCACTGGACGAATCTTTCTTCGCTACTATGTGTAGTGGTTTAGCCAATGATGGTTAATTGGGGTATATCACTCGCCGTATATAAAGGTTGTATTTATAAATGTTTATGGTACTTAGCTGCGGTAGGAAGGCGGCGAAATGATAAGTCCAGCACGTAACAGACACAGTGTTTACTAGGTACACATACACAGAAGACAGAAGGAGTACAGAGTACAGCAGAGAGTTCAAAAAGCAGAGCGATAGTTCACTAGCACAGGAAGATATAGCACAAGCATATAACATTAATAGCAAGCGAGAAATTAGCGCGTATCAGTTACAGAGCGGGGAGCAAACAAGCGTGCGTCCGCGTCGAGTGTAGATTCCGACTGCCCGCGCGTGCGCAGGGTTTCGACAAGTTACCCGAGAACAATACCTAGGCTGCGTTCGGTGTGGGCGCAACTCCATTCCATACGGACGGCAATCAGCTGATACGCGATTAATGCCGGATGAGTTTTATGTATGGTATAAATGTAATGGTGGATAATTGTGTACTTGTAATAAATGAAATTAAATGTTATAAATATAACATTGTAAATAGTATATGATACATTATGTAAATATATTTAGGGTTCATATTAAATAATACAAATGTAAATACAAGTTATATAATATTTTATGTTTTACACAATACTTATATAAAATGTATGGATATAATGTGGGAGCAGCCCACAGTGGACTCGCCCATTCACTCTTCGATGATCTGCATATTCCCAATTCCTGCATAGACCTAAACTCTTCCTTCACCTTGTGATACCTGTCCGGCGGCAAAGGCCTCGCTCGGGCGTCACGTCCGCCGGGGTCACCAATTATAGGTATACCCAATCTGTATAGGTAAAGTTTATACTCTCGCAATTAGTGCGTATTCTATATAATAGATTGAGTACCTATTTAATTAACTAACTATCCATGTGCTAGTGTAAGGGTCCTGACTACTGGGTCCTGAGTACTGCCACTGGTCGTCAATTATAAAACATTAATTATAAAAATGAAACTTGATTTTATTTAGCAATTTCTTAATACGACTAACTAAGTCAACCAGTGCGCAGTAACTGGCGACCACGCGTCACACATTCAATTCTTACATATAAAACGCTGACGCGCAACCTTATGAAGTACATGTGTCCCCACAAGTCTTCAAGGGCAATTATTTAAAACTAAATTGACAAGATGGCTTTTGGACAAATGTTTTTATAGTATTAAGGAGTACATATTTAGAACATAAATTAACAGGACGTGCATGCATTTATTGATAATTAATTGTGTATGCAAATGAATAATTAATATACGATGTACATATTTAATGTAATTCGAAGTTTGGCACGTCTGCATGCAGACTGAATACACGAACGGTAAATTTGATTGTCACCTTGTATTAACTGATCAAACTGATGTATTCTGGCAAATTTGACTTTGACTTTGTATTTCAAAAAATGTAAGACGTATCTAAGTGCCCGCGAGGGCCCAATGGCAAATAAACATTTTTTATCTTTAATCGGATCCGGCATCGGGGTCTTCTATCGAAGTTACTATCGTACGGGCTGCCCGAAGGTATGTGCAAATGGGTTGCCAGTTTCTTTTCCAGCAGATGCATAAAAACCGTGGTAGATAGTAGTTGCTCCGATAGCATGGATATTAATGCTGGCGTCCCACAGGTCTCTGTATTGTCCTCTATGCTGTTTCTACTGCACATCAATGATATGTTTTCAATTGATTGCATTCATTGTTATACGGACGATACCATGGGGACAGTTATTATGCAGGCCGTGCTAACATTCCTCGTGCCCTTGTGGAGGAAAGCCGCGTTAAACTCGTATCTGAAGTTGAAGGTACTTCAGTAAAGTCTCTGACTGGGTACGGTTGAACTTGGTACAATTCAACCCTAACCAGTTGAGAATGCGCAAGCTTGCATTGCCAGAGGAACACCTGGCTCGTCAATTATATAACAATTCAACTTTTTTTTTTAATTTGTCGGCCATTTTGACCATGTTCCGAGATAGGAACGGAGTTCCTGAACATTCCTATTCTACTTTTTTATGCTGAATCCGAATCTGAAGTCAAAATTCGAATATTCGAAAAAAACGCCCAGACAAATATATAGATTTCATATAGGAACGGTGTTCCTGAAAAGACATAAATTGGCGCGTTCACCGCTAAAACCCCATTTCTTGTAGTTCCTTAATTCCAGAACACGCCACTTACCATTGCCCAAAGCTTTGGGATTATCGGTATCGAGATCTCCAGCGATGTTCAGTACCGCAGTCATCTGGAAGAGAATGTCAACCTGACGTCCAAGAAACTTGGTGTGCTCTACAAAGCCAACAGTACTTCAGCTTGAGGCAAAGAATCATGTTATATAAGTCTCAAGTCAGACCGCATATGGAATACTGTAGTCACCTATGGGCGGGGGCGCCTGGATACCAGCTAAGACCTTGTGACTTGGTACAAAGGCGAGTTGTTAGAATCGTTAATGATCTTAAACTCACACACCGTATTGAGCCCTTGAGTTTGAGTAAGACTGAATGTTCTACTTTGTTTTCTATGTTTAGCGCCATCACTGTGTTGTTTTTCCGTTTGGTATTTTTATTGCCTCTCCTCCTCTCACAATATCACATTGATATGCTAAGCACACCGGTTCATACAACTCATACTCGTAAATTACAACTTATGAATTGTATGAGCCGGCGTGCTTAGTATATCAATGTGATATTGTGAGAGGAGGAGAGGCAATAAAAATACCAAGCATGTTGATCAACGTCGTCATATCTTTAGAGTGCGTAAGACATTATTTAAAAACATCGATGCATAGGCTACTTTTTATACTTGTGATCACTATTGCTAAGGGTCCCAAATGCTTGGCTCTCACTGGTAATATTCCAGGAATTTTGTCTTCATTTGACCAGTGACTTATTTTTCACACAAGACGCCCAACACTCTGTCCGTTCACAGTAATTTTACCTCTTGACAGATGTTAGTGTATCATTCCGTTCGGTTGCCGTTACTGGAAATTACATGTATTAAAGCTTCTCGTATTTTTCTGTCTTATCAGTGGTAATTACTCTATGCCAAGAAGAATTCAAAGTAGTGGTAGAAAGATTGTGTTATCAGTGCGTGAATTTTGTGAAAAGGAAAAAGACAATAAAGGTCCTTTAATTCCATTTGAAATTAAAGGACCTTTATTGTCTAATTTAGCCAACATAACAACTAGAGGTAAAATAACTGTGAACGGTCTGTACGTCTGCTCGCCATCAGTGCACAAACGAGTCTGAGTGCGCACAAACATGTGAACGCGTCGCAAGCGCTTGCGGCAAATTCCCTTTGATTTGGGACAAAAAACCGATAGTCGGTTCGGGGGATCGGATCGGCTACAAGCGTTTACAACCCTACGCATACCAAGCCAAACACTATCTACACGTTTGAATTTGTAACGGCTACATTGGTTCTAGTTTCTTCTCTTTCATCGATCACTACTGTAAACTAGATACTCAATAGTTAAGAAAATGTAAGCAAATTATTGTCCGCAATAGGCTAATCGACATACGCGTTTATATTTTCTTGTATATTTCTTGTTATTACGTGTCATTTAACATATATCGTAACATTCAAAAAAGGCAATCGATCAATTAAAGCAATTGAAAGAAGGTATCTCTCATTGCATGCATTATAAATTGAACCTTACGCATTTGTAACAGTGTGGGGAGCGGATAAGAGGTGCAACGCTGGTTCTTGTCATCATACCCGAAGCCCCGCTTACAATCAGGTGATCGTTTTAATGTTTCGAATTTTTCTATAAAGGGTCAATTATTCTAAAAGATGAATGTATTGATACAATAATGCACTCAAAAGGTAACTAGATCTGTACACCTGTTTTATAAAGCGTGCGACTTCATGCATTTATATAGGCCTAATGCAGTAGGTAAATTTAAGTGTATGTGTAATCTAGCTTAAAGCATGATAATCTAAACTAGATGAACATATAAATATATGTTAATCATATGAAAGGAAATTTATTTACTCTTTAATTTACATTTAAATATGCCATGTAGAATATAAACATATGATAGTCAATTTATGTTTTCCATTAATTGATTCTGAAAGCGATTGTAAAGAATAAATACATAGATACATTCTCTTTATACAAGTTTGTGCATTACTTTGTCTTACCTTCCTGATAGGTTTAGGCTAAATCAGGTGGCGCTCTTTCTTTATTTTATCTATTGTCTTAAACAGACTAATTATTGACTTCCTGGTTTTTGGCCTGCACAACTACTCGAACCCACGCCTTGCACGCAGACTAGCCGCTGATCACCTTCCCTAGAGCCTCCCACGCCCTCTGCTCTGCTCTGCCGTCCCACACACATAATTGTTACAAGCCTGCTAAATTCACATTTAGAGGACCTACGATATCCAAGTACAGTTTTTCAAAAGAAATGGATGCTGTTGTTGTTGTCACTATTTCTTTAATATTTTTTTTGGCAAATTTTACATTTTGTCACATACTATTTTTATACATGCCATCCCGAAATAAGTCCCTTTAATATTACTTGTGATCTCAGAGATAACCGCATGACCACTAGAGAAAAGCAAATGATAATAATTTTAAATATTTTTTTTCATTTGTTCATCATTGGTTACTTTTACCCCTTGAACCACGCAAATTAGTGGTATATAATCATGTTGAGGTGCCTTACCTATGGTGTTCTTCAATTAAACGTCGTGTTGTTCAATACGATAAAGTTTATTGTTTTCCAGGTAAGTACACACACAATTTATTAATTTAAAGTTCAGCACTAGCAGAAGGCAGAAAGCGATAAGCGAATAATAAGAAGAGAAGAGAAAGAAAAGCACTAAAAAGGTATAGCAAAATAAAGATTCGCGATTTACGTGCGTAGCAGTGGAGAGCAATTAGAGAGTGCATTCGCCGTCGGAACGATTTCGCGACTGGTGCGGGGCTCGAGTCGCCCGCGCATGCAACTGGCCGGCTAGCAAAACTGCATTCCTGCGCGTACACCCTTCGAAACAGGTTTGACTTTTTTGGTTTACCAATTATTTATTATAATAATGAAATTAATTTTATGATTAATTTCTGTGCTGATGTGTGTGTCTGTATGTGCCCCCTACAATGTTTTTGTTATTATTTCAGCAATTTTTCAAAATAATGCGTATGGCTTTTATTCTTAACAATAAGGACCTCGAAAATACAGCCATGTCTTTATAATACATTCCAAGACTACTTAGCTATTCGCGTTAGCTATACGCGTGCCTTCGTTAATAACGATTCTTGAGAAAAATAAAAACTCAAATATCAAAAAAAAAAAGTTATTTAGCAATTTACACTTACCAATTTACCACAATTTACCCGTTCATAGATTTAATATTATAATTAAAGTCTTCTCTATTACATAATATGAGCTCATAACAGCCAACCGGATTTTTTGTTGTGTCTACTATGCTAGGTTGGGTTGAATATTGCTGCGCTCCGCTATTTGAATGCGGCGTATTTTGTTTATATAGCAATTCTTTGGATTCTACTCGTAATACAGTCATTGAATTTTCAATCAATTTTATTCATGAACAATTTTATAATTGTGTTTGAATATGCGATAGTACCAGTAAAAGTCATATAAAATAAAAAAAAAACAAGAAAATCCATTGAAATATAAATTAAAATGTCATTGAATTGTCGCATCATTATTAAAATATTCCTCTAAACTCTGAAAAGTTATCTCCAATAACCATAATTTAAGTTTATATTTATAGAATGCGAATGCTTCTAATTTGTCTCAACTCATTAGGCAACTTGTATGCTTTTATAATCTGAAAACGTGTAGAACAAAATTGATACCGAGTCTAATATTTATTGGCAGATGTTTTCTCCTAGTCATTTCCCGTGATAACCTGTCTCAGTTTTCATCAGTTGTTTTTTTAGATCCGTACGTAACACAGGTAAGTATAGACTATTGACTTAGGACAGTAACAATCCTGAGCTTAAGATAGTATGGTCTACATGATTCCCAAGGCGGTATTCATTGCGCGAATAGCTCTTTTTTTTGGATTGTGAATTATCTATTTGTGTTGTATTTAAAGCTATTTCCCCAGTATTTTACGCTATGTACGTATCTTAGATTCCACGACATATAGTGTGATATAGAGTATTTTGAGTCGATCTATATTTATGTCATCACGAAAACAACGTATTGCAAAATATGGGAATGATAAACTATTTTCATTATTCGAATTTAGATATTCATCAATATATACGTATGTACCTATAAATTTAACATATTTAACTTTTACTGTATCTATTTCTTCGTCATTTAATTTTATATCTAATGTAGCCTTATTATTAGTTGCCAATTTAAATAATTATAAATTGTTTTATTGCAAATCAATTCTTAATTATTTGTGTTAAACGACATATAGAAAGCATACTGTACAGCGTTTGTCTTAATATTTAATTCATTCATATTAGTATCATATATAATTTCATTTGTGTCAGTAAAGTTTATTTACTCAATGTCTTATTTCTTACTTTTTAATATAATGAACAAAAACATTAGTGAAAATGATTAAAAAATATTGGTCCTAAGATAGATCCCTGAGGAACACCCGGTTATGTATTCCATTTTAGATATAATTTTCTTTTCGCGTCCATTTTCAATGTTTGTTATTTCGACAAACTGTCGTCTATTTGTCAAATATGACTTAAAAAGATTTAATACTCTCTCTATCTATAACTTCACGCCAAATCCCTTACGGGGTAGGCAGAGAGAACCGAGCGCCACGCGACTCGATCCTTACATACCTCACTCGCTTCTTTCACATTCATTGCTCTTTTCATGCACGCTCGCCGGTTTCTAGGGCTCCTGACATCACCTTCTGATAAAACACGACCAATCTGATCATGATAGGTAAGTCTTGGCCTTCCTCGGCTCCTACATCCTTCCACTTTTGCATTGTATATCTGCTTCGTCATTCTTTCATCCTGCATTCTTTCTACATGTCCGAACCAACGGAGCATGCCTCTTCTTATTTTAACACCGACGCTCTCTTTCAGACCAACTCTGCTTCTAACCTCATCATTGCGGATACGGTCTGCAAGCGTTACACCACAGATTTTGCGCAACGCTCGCATTTCAACCGCGTTTATCCTACTTTCATGCTCTCTCTGCCATACCCAGCTCTCGCTTCCATAAGTAAGCGTTGGGACCAGCACTGCATTGTGTATAGCCAGCTGCGCCTTCTGGCTCAGGTTTTTACTGCCAAGAAGTTTTCCCAACGCTCCATTCACACTATTCCCAGCACTCACTCGCCTTTCCACATCTGCGGTGTACCTTCCATCCCTGCTGAAAGCGCATCCAAGATATACAAACTCATTCACTTGTTCCAACACTTCATCATCTACCGTAATTCTTACATTGGTTCTGGTTTCTTCTCTTTCAAATACCATAATCTTTGTTTTCTTCGCATTCAATAGTAAGCCTTCCTTCATACATTCGTCTTTCATCATTGTGACTAGTGTTTGCAGCTCAGATGGTGTTTCTGCTAACAGGACAGCATCATCTGCATACAGCAGACAGTTCACCACTAGGTCACCCATGCGTAATCCTACATTCGTCGATCTTAATCTCTGTAGACAACTATCGAGATACAGAATAAACAGCCTAGCAGACAACATGCAACCCTGTTTGACACCAATTTTGACATAAAACCAGGGTGACATGTTGCCATCTATTCGCACACATGCTGAGCAATCCTTGTAGGTGGACTGCACAGCACGCAGCAGTGAGCCGTCAATCCCATATCTCGGCAATATGCACCACAGTTCCTTTCGCACAACCCTATCAAATGCCTTCTCAAGATCCACAAAACCGCAGAAAACCTTCTGGTCTGTGGCCAGATGCTTCTCTACGATATTGCGGAGCGAGAAAACTTGATCCGTACATCCCCTTCCATTTCGGAATCCTCCTTGTGCCTCCCACAGCATTTCGTCAGATTTCACCCTCATTCTCCTTTCAATTATCTTTCCATATACTTTTGCTGCTAAGCTGATCAAACTGATGGCCCTATAGTTGGCGCAGTCCATGCGTGATCCCTTGCCTTTATACAAGGGTACGATGACTGCGTGTCCCCAGTCCATTGGGACCCTTCCAGTTCTCCAGCAAAGGTTGCATAAGTACCAGAAGGCGTCCCGGACGTAAGTGCCACCTAGTTTGATCATCTCAGCTGTAATCATATCAATTCCCGCAGACTTTCCATTTTTCAAACTTCGTATCGACCATTCTATCTCATCCATAGTTATACCTTCATCGGACGCCGTCAACGCGGAGTGAGCATCAAACTCACTCTCATTGTCAGCGTCCGAGGCATATTCGTACATTTCTTCAAAATATTCACTCCACCGTTCTAACACTTCCTGAGTGTTTGCAAGAATGATACCAGCTTTAGACTTAATCTTGTTCATACTGGATGCCGACGAACCACCCCGAGACTTCTTTACCTCTCTCCAAAAGAGTTTGGTATTTGCCTCGAAGTTTCTCGTCAGCCTCTCTTCCTCATTCATAATTTGTCTTTCACGCTTCTCTTTCACTAAAGCCTTGGTTTCATTCTTGCATTGACGGTACATTTCTTTCTTCTTCTCTCTCATACTTTCATTTAAGGGCAAAGATGATACATAATCCAGCCACGCTTTCCTCTTTCTTGCTACGGAGGATTCAACCTCCGCATCCCACCAGGCATCCCCTTTTAATGTTTTATGCCTCTTTGCGCATCCACATGCTTCTTTTGCACTATCCACCATACTTTCTTTCAGAACTTTCCAGCAATCATCCACATCTGTGCCGGAAAGACTTGCATTTGCAAGTCTTTCGCTTACCAGATGTACATACATTCTCCTTACACTTTCATCTTGCAATTTTTCACTCCTTATCCTTTCATGATCTCCGAAAGGGATACGCACTCGCCAATGCCTCCACTTCTTGAAAAGTCCCACAAACCGGCTTATCACCAGGTAGTGGTCCGTTTCAAGAGTGGGACCTCTAAAGGCTCTTGTATCCATTATAGTATTTCGGAGACGTCTATCAATTATAATCAAATCAATCACACTTTTTTGGTCATTCCGTTTCCATGTATACGTGTGAATATCCTTGTGACGAAATAAAGTATTCGACACGAGGAGGTTTCGTTCCATACATAAATCTAGAATGGACTTACCTGCTTCGTTCACTCTCTTATCTCCATAGGGACCAAGAGCAGCTTCATAGCCGTCTCGTTTGGTCCCAACCCATCCATTCAAATCTCCACACATAATCACTCTTTCATTCCCTTCAGCTAAATCCAGAACATCCCTCACAGACTCCCAAAACTTCTCTAGTTCTTGGGTACACGCTGAGCTTACGGGAGCGTATAGATTTAATACGTTTTCACTAATTCCGTAGTGTTCCAGTTTTCGGACAAGAATATCATGATATACAGCAACGAATATAGAACTTTAATCTAAGAATAATGCAGAAACTTTTTTTTCATCATTTACCTCATCTATTAATGTATCTATAGCATCTCTGGTTCATACTCCTTTCTGATATCCAAATTGTCTATCGGTAAATATTTCATTAATTTTAAGGTGGCTTAATAATTGCTTCTTTATAAGCAATTCAAAAAAAAAAAGGAAATATGCCTATAATTCTAAAGATCACTTTTTGTTTTACTTTTAAAAACTAACAATGCTTAGCGATTTTTAGTTGGTGAGGAAAAATGCCCTTGTCAACACAATCGTTTAAAAATATAATATGTATAACGTAATAACACTCCAATTCATATTATCATTTACTCTTTTTGTATTTTCAGTCAACGTTTTGATTGCATTGTCATTACTGATAGCTCGAAAGTCATTCTCAGCGCTAAAACAATCCGAGAATGCGAATTACTTCGTCTACTTATGCGTCGTCTATTATTAAATTCTTACCTGTATGGTCGTCAGCAGCGGGTGCGTATTGAGGATACGTACTCTTCTTGGTGCGCGACTACTGCTGGCGTACCTCAGGGTGGCGTGTTGTCTCCTCTTTTATTCGCTCTATTCATCAATTTCATAACATCCGAAGTTCGCTCCTCCTGCCATCTTTATGCAGATGATTTACAGATGTACACCTGTGTGTACGTGCCTGTGCACCCTTGCTTGAACTTCCCAATGCTATTTCCGCTATTAACGAAGATCTTGCGCGTATATCTGTCTGGAGTAAGTGTCACAGCCTCTATGTCAATCCCTTAAAATCGCAGGCTATTATTATAGGTAGCTCTCGTCGCATATCGAAAATTGTCTGGAATAATATCCCTTGTATTATATTTGACGATACACCAATCAATTTCAGCGACAAAGTGAATCTGGGAATAATTTTTGATAACTCTTTGTCTTGGTCAGCACAGATAGCGGATGTAAGTAGGAAACTATTTGTTGCGTCTGGTTCGCTAAAAAGGTTGCGAAATTTTCTACCAGTAGACACTAAAATTGCGCTAGCACAATCCTTGCTCCTTCCTATCCTAGACTACGCTGATTCCTGCTATCTAGATATCACCGAAGAGCAATTAAATAAGCTTGAGCGCCTTCAAAACTTTTGCATACGATTTATATTTGGACTTCGCAAATATGATCATGTTTCTGACTTTCGTCTTCAGCTCAAGTGGCTCCCTATAAGACTTCGTCGTAACTGGCACAGCCTTTCCCTTCTTTATTCTATCCTCTTTGACCCTGCTACTCCAACCTATTTAAAGGAACGTTTTGTGTTTCACAGCGATTCACAGGATCGTACCTTGCGTAGTGCACTTTTACTCCGTCTTAAAACACCATACCACTCCACTGATTTCTATACTAACTCATTCTCGGTCGAGGCAGTGCGCCTATGGAATTCTTTGCTTCGATCCTTCAAACATCTTGTAAAACTTCACTATCTTTCCCTTAACATTAGGTAATCACCTTAATTCTTGCTGGCTTTCCCCTCAGTCTCATTAGTTCCATTTACTATGTGTAACTGTGTGTATATTTATACAATGTATATATTTGACGAGCTCGGTGGCTCAGTCGTGAATGACGCGACTTTGACACCAACGCTCGTGGGTTCGATTCCCACACAATGTAATGATACAACGTAGATTATATCTTGAAGAGTTATATTGTGGAATTGATGGCGAATTTAGTTATGTATATATGAAATCTAGGGGTCGTATGTCCACACACGACCGCGTGTGTGTATATTTCATATACGCGTAATTTCGGGCAGTTCTAACCGCATGTCATACGATAAATGAATGGTTATTGGGAAAATACACTATGCATGGTAACAGGAATTCGTAAATTGCATTTTGAGCGTTGAAAATAAACAATTAGCTATGCCGCTGGGCGGATGTCATAAAATTGGGAAACGCACCAAGTGTCTCCAATTAAGTACAAAGCGATTTTAAAAGCTATCGATAACAAAAGGCAAACGAGAACAAAGAAAGGGGCATATCTAATTTGTATTATTCTGAGAACGGGCGGCTTTTCGTTTGACAACACAAGTGCATGCTTGGGAAGTACAGTTAGTTGGCTGCGAGCTTGTTGCTTGTTACTACGCTAATAGTTAGTGTATCATAGCCAATCAGAGTGAGCGTCACCCAGCGCATGAGGCAGGGGGCGGGGAAGTGGGGTATGGAAGCGAACGACTGGGCGATGTTATTCGGTTCCCGGAGTTCTCGCGGCTCGGTCGTTCGACATATCGCGGCTCGTATCATAATAATTATTTCGTTTTGGAATATAAATTTAGTCGAAGAATAGTTTAAAAGGGTCGAGTATTCGCAACTCCCCACGAAACGCGAAGGCGCCGAGGTCAGCGTAGCAACACCGCCGGGGACAGCCTACGGCCGCCCGACTCCACGCTGCACAGCACGGGACCACGAGTTCTACGCGGGACCGCAGCTCTAAGCCTAACGTGCTGACCTGCAGGCAGATAAGTGTAGATTTAAGTCCTGTTCTTTTATTCGTGTGTTAAAATTCCGTTGTGTTGTGTTTTTTTCCCCGCAGGAAATTCGCGTTCGCGAGTAAAGTAAATAACATACGCCTATGCCTAAATTTGTGGCATAGTGGCAAAGTTAAATTTTGTCTTGCTGGGTACCTCTGTGTAGGCGAGGTTGGATGACCGCATTCATACAGTCTCGCTGAGGCGAAGGGCATTTTTTGGTTGGTGTTTATGAGTGGCGAACTTGTGTAAGCCAGGAGAACCATTTATACGCGCTTTTCTTTAGCGGCGGCAGAGTACCTATAGTTTATAGTATTGTTCTAGTGTATCACACGGGTTTGATAAGTGCATGCTATAGTTCCATCCGGAGACCGCTCTCCTGGCGAGCCAATAAGTGGCAAAATTACGCTACAGCCCGATTTCTGTATACTCAACTGGAATCGCTAACGGCTCTGAACTGTTTACTCAGACCATTTAAAATACACATGTGAGATTGCCCAGCCTATAAACATGCCACGATAATCCTGTAAGGATAATTCACGATAGTACACGATACTTAAAATAAGTATAATAATTCACGCAGCGGTCACAAAATTCAAAACCCCACGAGATTGGTATAATGACAGAAGTCACTATATTAATCGCGTAAGCTGATTATAGCAAAGTCAGAAGAAATTTTCCTGACCACCAATTAAAAGACTGCGCAGACGCTGAGGCTAGCTAAAGGTTTAAGACCTAATAGCAATATCCTGGTCAGCAAAGGACTCAGACGCTTCTATCAAGTCTTCCACAAAGAACTGTTATACATGCCATAATAGCGTACCTACAACCGCACTAACTAACAATTCTCTACTAAGTACAAAGTTTCCATTACCAAATATAACCGAAATACGGTTATACCGATTTGGTAATGGAAACTTTTCGTCCACGATATTTTTATTCAGTAATCAATAGTCGATAACTACCCGCCATCTTTTTCTATTACTTATAATAGCGTACCTACAACCGCACTAACTAACAATTCTCTACTAAGTACAAAGTTTCCATTACCAAATATAATCGAAATACGGTTATACCGATTTGGTAATGGAAACTTTTCGTCCACGATATTTTTATTCAGTAATCAATAGTCGATAACTACCCGCCATCTTTTTCTATTACATTCATCTTTGATAAATCTTGTTTGGTTTAAAGCGATTTACCTTTTTGTGCTTGCGGTATTGAGTATACCGTAGTGGCCTAATTTTTCAGTGTACTCGTATGTTCGAACAGATCCATAACCGACAGACCTAGTAGTGAAAAATATCTGCATATTTAGCACATGTTTTTTCTATTGATCGTTTTCTTCCTAATTAAGGCACGAACTTAAAGTGAAAACTAAAAAAAATCACCATTATCTTCAACTCTATTAACGGTTTTCTCATAACTATCAATTTTACAAGCATAGTTATCCAAATACCAACTTGCGTTATGCATAAACCTACGTATCTTAACATCCGTATCAAATATCGTAATAAACACTTGTTTAAAAGTCTTATAAGATTTTTTTCCACTGTTCCTGATCGAATAACTGACTCTGACACTAATATATATTCTTTATTGCATATTATTACATATACCATTGTTACAATAAAGGTATAAACGTGAGCTTATCCCTAAAAGAGATCTTTACCATTCAACCCCACAGGTAGTAAAGGAAATCGTTGGCCGGGTAACAAAAAATATTGGTAAGTATGAATAAAAAACAATAAACTATATTATACCTAATATTTAGAAATTTCATTGATAGCCTACTAATACACTAGATATATATTTCAATATATATTTTTATATATGCTCATATACAAATAAATAAATACATGCAATACTATATATTTAATTACAGAGTTTGAGAAAGATAGTGTGGTCTTTTAACTTTTTTTTAAAAGTCGTGGCTGATGGACAGTCCATTATTTGTGGTGGCAGTTTGTTCCAGAGCAGCGCGGCACGAGAAGTGACAAGTTGTGACAAGTTGAAGAAGTAATTAGTTTGTGACATGGGATAATTCAAGGTTTGGATATAACAGGCTTCGGTGAGTACCTGCACCGGGTCGCGAGGCGGGAGGAACAGCCAGGCTGCCAAGATTGTGGCGCGGCCGAGGACACTGCTCAACACACGTTGGAGCAGTGTCCCAGATGGTCTCGGCAGCGCCATGATCTGGTGTCCGCGCTAGGAAGCGCGGACCTCTCGCTCCCGAGCATGGTCCGCTCCATGCTCGGGAGTGACAGTGCCTGGCAGGCGATGGCCTGCTTCTGTGAGACGGTCATGTCCCAGAAGGAGGCCGCGGAGCGGGACAGGAAGGATGATCCCTTGGCTGTCCCGTTCCGGAGACGGCGGACGGGAGTGCGGCGTAGGCGCTACGCGCACCTACTGCCGCCTCCCTAACCTGTGGGACTAGGGGTCAGGATGGGAACCTGGCCCCATAATGGTCCCGCCGCCGGAGGGGCTGTCCCAATTTGCCGGGACGGCCCCTAGAGTGACGAAGTCCGGCCCCTTTTGAGGGGCTGGCCAGTCGCAGTGGTGCCCTGTTGCTGACAGATCCGGGGCACCACACCAACGCGGCCGATGGCATTTCGCGGGGTCGTTTAGTGGGTATACCGTCGGACAGCCGACGGGGAGTCCAACACTACCACCGTAGGCCACCCAGGCACCGGTGGTGTGCGTAACGCATTTTTCCCCGCGTCACAAAAAAAAAAGAAAAAAAGGTTTGGATATGACAGGGACGTTGAGATCGCGTGGCGGGTGGTAATAGTGGGAAGTCAAAACTGATACCCCTTCCGATATCTCCTCAGGCAAAACGATACTTTCTTCTGTCATATTGGACTCTAATAATTTAATTAACACACGTCTTCCGGGAATAGTAATATATATATAATTGTTTCGCAAGGTATGCTTATTTTATTTTCGGGCACGTGGAGCTTTAACTCTAGATAACCTAATTCGTAATCTATTTTACACTTACATATAGCAATATAGACTTGTAATTTATTATATTCATGATTCTCATATTAATTATTTATGATATTTTTAATTTGGCACCGCTAGATAATCGAGATTTTAGTATAAATTTAATTAACAAGGAGTGTTCTACCTGTCGCAATATACTTCTTTAAAATTCTGTTCCATCGGTCTATTATTTTATTAGGCGTTCCCTGTTATTAATCAGTGATAAAGCAGCTTTTAAATCGAATAACGCATTTTGAGCCCTTTCTCCTGCAAGTTATAAGATTCTGTAGGAGAAACTAAACCCTTAATATCTACAATAACTCTATTAAATGCCGATGATATTACTAAGAGCTTTGATGAAACGTCTGTATCTACTTCCTTTGTACTTAATATATTTTCACATAAACTACTATATGCTACATTAAATTTACTCCGTAATTCTTCAGCTAATATTAGCTTTTTTTGTCGTTGACTTGAATATCGTTTTTCTTATGCTAATTAACTACCGAGTCTCTAATATCATTCAGTTCTTGTAATAATTCGTTTAACACTTCCTTAAGAACCCCACTTATTGGGAATAAAAAAGGCTCTTCTGTTAATCCTGTTATCTATGATTGACACTCCCACGTCTTGCAAGTATATCCAGAGCCTAGAGGCAACCTTAAACAACAGTACTGCCACTGTCTGGTATCATTCTTGCAAACACTCAGGAAGTTGTTACCCCCCCCCCCCCCCCCTTCATATTTTATTTATTTTTATTTACTTACTTACACGCGACAGAGAGGGGAGACTCTAATTACTAATTATATATAGTATAAATAGCTTAAATATCTGACCATGTGCCTATGTATACCTAACCCCGCCTTCTGGTTTTATCTACTTAACTCATTTTCCCCACTATTACCCCGTCTACCTTATTTCTCAACTTATGTTATGTACAGAACTACTCTATATAATATTATATTCTACCTTCATGTATCTCGCCCTTTTGTTTCCTTTTACCTGTTTATTAACCTATCTATGATGGTCCTACCTATGTGAATGATATGTGAATGTTATTTATCTACCTCCTTGCTACGCAAATAACTATTCTTATGTCTAACCTTTCACCTAACCTACAATTCGTGTATTGACAATATATTTAATAGAATCCCTGATTTTATTTGTACCTACTTCTTGACCTGAGAATCACCCTATTTAACTAAGCTTACTAATTAAGTGTCCCAGATGTGTCATGTCGACCCTCTTAGTTTAATTTTGGCTGTGATCGTTTAGTGGCACCTACATTGTGGGTAGAAACCCAGAATCCTTTTCGTGTTTATGATGGCTAAGCAATTCGAGAAACCTAACAGTTAAGCTTCCTAAGTAACGTAGCACCGCAGTATATTAAAGAGTAACGATTCCCGAGAGCTACCTTCCTATCTATACTCAATATGTTTATATATGTGGAGATCAATTCGTCAACTTCACGTTGTGGTTAATTGATTTGTGGAAATTATAGAATATCAAAGATTTAATGTGTACTTTTATTAACTACTCTCTCTCAATCGGAATGTTAGAAATTTATCGTACTCTATCAAATTCGGATTGTTTTTTATAGCTTAGGAACTGCTTTTTGTTAGAAAGACGCAATTACAGGAGAAGGTTCTGCGGAATCAGATGATCCTCGTATTTTAGATGTTGATTAGATTATACCTAATGTCTATTCATATTCATATAACACTGTATTTGATTTAATGAGATCCGATTACTAGTCATGGACTCTACGAAATTATATCTCTAGCATCTTAAGTGAACCCTATGGATTAGAATGTAAATCTTCTAGATCTTAGTTATAGTTTCGCTATTGATGTAGTAGGACATTCATACTCCTAACCGAGATTCGATTCAGAACTTAAGTATAAGATTAGAGTGTTTAAATCACAGCTCCTATCAAATTCACAAGGCAGTGGCCGAAATAACCTATGGAGTCACTTTGTAATGTGAATGAATATTGTTACTATCTCGATATTCAGTTCAAAGTTAACGGTGTCGAAAGGCGATGACAAGATAATCTATAGTTATTTTCTGTAGTAAGAGAATATTAGTACCCACCACCAAGATTCTATTCAGAACTCAAATATAAAACAGAGAAAATTCTAGCCCGTGTAGAGTCTCTGAAGCGATGGCGATATAAACTATATTAATTTTATGTACTCGGAGAATGCTAGTATTCACACTATATTTAATTTGAAACTCAAATATATGATAGAGAACGTTCCAGCCCGCGCAAGCCCCTTGGGGCGGTGGCAATATCACCTGTGTATAGTTTATATGATAGGAGAAAGTTAGTATTCATCCTATATTTAATTTAGAACTCAAATATAAGAAGAGAACGCTCTAGCTCGCGCAAGCCCCTCGGGGCAGTGGCAATATCACCTGTGTATAGTTATAGTTTATATGATAGGAGAAAGTTAGTATTCGTCCTATATTTAATTTAGAACTCAAATATAAGATAGAGAACGCTCTAGCTCGCGCAAGCCCCTCGGGGCAGTGGCCGTCGCCCCATCCATCGCGACGGCAATGACAAACATCCACATCACATTGTCTCTTCCTCGCGAGACGTGCTACGAGCCAAAGACGTCTCCTTGCTAGGCTGAGTGGCCAATGGAAGATTAACCACCCTCCTTTTTTTCCAGATACTAATGATTGGCGTGCTATCGTCTCTCTTGACCGCTTACACACGCTTTATATATTTCAATAAGTTTACTATACTTTACTCATATTTCTAAGTTTATACAAAGCTCATAGTATGAAATTTTAATGCTCCCCAATATAGGTTTACTATCAATTAATCGACAATTATATTGGCAAATTTACTATTTACTTTAAATAATAATCACTATGTCAAGTTTGGAAATTTCAACCATCTCTAATTTGATTTCTCAATTTTAAAGTAAGTATCAATTTACAAAGGCACAAGTATTATACTTCTCGTCCGCTAACTGAACACAATGATTGTATTAGTTTCTCTGAGCACGATCTAGCTGAATTGCAATCGGTCAAATCGCCACTATGCCACCGCTATCAATTATTACAGATAGGGCAAATCCCTCAGTTGTGTCTGCAGATAACGTATTGGTTTATAATAAAATATACTGTGAGCGTCATCTATACATTCGTCAGTCTTGTAAAGGTAACAGCCAGGGTGCTTTTCTCAGACACCACTGTCACACAGGGTCTAGTGCCCAGACTTCTAAACGATATAGACAACAATTAATCAAGTAAGGTTTTCTGCTCGTACGGCAGTAGAGAAGTCTCCATCACTTGAGAGACGTTGTTAAGTTTTATAACGGTATTTGCAGTGTGTTACTTCTGGATATTGCCCCAAACATTTAGGCTAAATCCAACCGAACGCAAAACCCGCCAGACTAGTGTAATCAATAATGAGTATTAAGGTTAAGTCTCAAAAGCAGCTCAATTGTTCTGTCCAACATTTGGTTGTCTTAATCTACCGCAAGGTTGTCTCTACAAGGCTTATAACGCTTCAGGTGAGAAACCCTTGTCGTACTGAGGAACCCGGCACTACAGCATTACCTGTTTCGCTCAGCATCACCAGACGCTCGGACGCCCCCTTGGACGCGGGTATTGTAATGTTCCCCAGAAACTACAAGTCCTCACCGTACAGTAGACGCCCGACACGACAGCCCTTCCTGTTTCGCTCGGCTAGTCCTGGAGACTCGGGATGTGTTAACTCATTGCCGCTCGTCAACGACACATGAGTGAGGGTATTAAATTCTGGCAAATATACTACTTTAATTTAGCAGTCGCGTATAAATTATCGGCTGACCAGAATAAAGCACCCTTTGAGCTCTGAACATGTAACCCACAAAAAGATTCGACTATTTATCATTAAGCCAAATGTCTTTCGACTCGTAACCACAGTCAGGAGGTAAATTAATAATTTTAAGTATGTAATGCGCATAGAATCTTACTACCTGCATATCTATGTTATTATGAAGTTGCAGGCCCGAAGGCCCGATGCTCTACCTAGACACATGCAGCCTATTACTTATTGCCCAACACCGTGACTCTACAACCAATAAAATACTAGCCTATTCACGCGACGCGCCTAATCTCGTACTAATTTTATTCTCACCGCACGGTACTAACATCACGCCGTAGGGTAATATGATCACCCGAACGTTTTACCGAACGAAACCCTCGATTCGACCGCTTAACGTAACCGCCGGCTACCTATCATGTACGTCGCGATTAGATTAGGAAACTACACACATCAAAAGTGTCTAGGGATCAACATATATTTTTGCAATAACTTTTCTCCTGATTGATATTAATTAAAATTTTCTTTAAGGATTCATCAAATAAAGTGTTTTCGTTTGTCTACAGTAACGATAAACCAAGTCACCTTTGCATTAATAAAGAAATTTGCCATTTTCATAATAAAGGGATTTTTGACATTTGAACCACTAACATTAAAGTTCGAAAAAAAGACTGAAATAACAGTTTTCTTTAAAATTTTATTGGGTAACTTAAACAATTAATAATCCGTGTTTCTACCGCGAACACTAGCGATGATAGAAGCTGGTTCCCGGCAACGTACTGTGGCTTTAGCTCTGAATACAAGTCAGAGTGTTATCAGTCGACTTTGGACACGTTACCGAAGCACTGGTACCGTGGCTGAGCGCCATGGAGGACGGTGTCGCTGCACCACACGGAGACAAGACCGATACATTCAAATCACAACTCGAAGAGCTCCAACAATAACCGCCATGATGTTAGCCGTGACGCTTCATCACTCTTCAGGGAACTTCATTAGCGACCAAACAGTCAGAAACCGCTTGCATGAAGTGAACCTTCATTCCCGAAGACCGCTAAGGGTACCACCTATAGCAATGCACAATCGTAGGATTCGATATCAATGGGCTCTTGAACACAGAAATTGGGCAGAAGAACAATGGCGTTTCGTGTGCTTTTCTGATGAGTCTCGTTTTGGTATGAGACCGGATACAAGACGTATACGACACTGGAGAACCCCTGGACGCCAACAGCGATTAAAATCCTGCCAGGAAGTCCATCCTTATAGTGGTGGAACCATCATGGTATGGGCGGGTATTTGGATCGGCGGAAGAACTGAGTTGATTTGGATCAGAGGCAACCTCAACGCTCAAATTTATGCTGAGACGATTGTATCAGACGTCATCGTTCCTCTACAAGTGCAAATCGGTCCCTTATTTCAGTTAATGCATGATAATGCACGACCGCACACCGCAAGAGTTGTAAGACAGACTCTCGCCGCAGCTAACATCAATGTCATGCCCTGGCCTGCTCAGTCGCCAGACTTGAACCCGATTGAGCATGCATGGGATATGCTACAGAGAAGAGCTCTGCCGAATATGGAGGGTATCCAGTCGCAAGAAGACCTTTTTTTGTTGTTGCAACGAACATGGGCGGCCATTCCACAGCGTGATTTGGATGAACTCATTTTGAGTATGCCAAACCGATGTTCTTGTGTTGTTAGTGTTCGCGGTAGAAACACGGATTATTAATTGTTTAAGTTACCCAATAAAATTTTAAAGAAAACTGTTATTTCAGTCTTTTTTTCGAACTTTAATGTTAGTGGTTCAAATGTCAAAAATCCCTTTATTATGAAAATGGCAAATTTCTTTATTAATGCAAAGGTGACTTGGTTTATCGTTACTGTAGACAAACGAAAACACTTTATTTGATGAATCCTTAAAGAAAATTTTAATTAATATCAATCAGGAGAAAAGTTATTGCAAAAATATATGTTGATTCCTAGACACTTTTGATGTGTGTAGTTAGCAATAGTATCTACTATCCCTATAAATTTCGTTTGACGCGCCTACAACGCTGTATGTTAGATAACCCGCATATTCGTAGCAACTACCTACCTAACTCCTAACTAGATCTTAATAAAATGTGTACCTACCATAACCTAATCTAAGATACTTGTGTAAAATAAATTCTTGAGTTTGTATTAAGTTAAACGTGTGATGTTTAAGGTGGCTAAGCCCAAATCAACGATGTGCACTGTTGATTTGCTAACTGAAATTAGGGTATGCGAGGTAGTTAGCCTCGACTTTGTCTATCCTATAACTGTGTATGCGCCATGGTTCTAACCTAATTGGGACACGAACCATGACTCCTAACAGAGGAAATAAGTGTGTGTGTATATATACATATATAAATAAATGAGACCAGTATGGTTGGGTTGCGATCAATCTCCGTGGCCCGCATACGCTGAACGGAATTCACTTCGACGAGCTCCTACCACTTTGAAAGCTCACGAACCCAAGCACCTGGGAGACGTAACTGATCCCTTAAGGGCAAAATCAGTTGCCGGTCCGTCCCAAATCATTCCCGGCTCCCTACGCCTAAGCTATACGAGACTTCGTAGGCTCCGTGAGGTATCAATCTCGTATTTATACGAAGTTACGTCCTAAACTAGCTAAATTTCTTCAGTGTGAAATAACCACAATCCCCATCCAACCAATTTGTCGATAATAAAACTCGCCCACCAATGTTGGGTAGATAACCACGTACCGCGGCCATACTCAAGCGTCCGAGACACCTGGAATTCTGGCCACTCCGTACATAATTAAATAACCAACACAAAATCCGATGAAATATTAAAACCCCGATTTATTAACTAACTCGACGAGCACGGTGGCGCAGTGGTGAAACGCGCTGTTACGCTACTTTGACACCAACGCTCGTGGGTTCGATTCCCACACAGGACAAACATTTGTGTGCATGAACATGTCTGTTTGTCTTGGTCTGGGTATTTTCTATGTATAATAAGTATGTATTTACAAAAAAAAAATGTATTTACGTATGTTTATCAGTTGTCTAGCACCCATGACACAAGCTTCGCTTACTTTGGGGCTAGATGGCGCTGTGTAATTTGTCCAACAATATTAAAAAAAAAAAATATTTTTTAAAACTGCTTAACCGCGACCATTGCGACCACACTGATTCCACATCCAAGCGCAATGTTACAAAGATCGGCAGATGTACCGCCAATTCTATGCACACTGCTCAAAGATAAAGAATCAACGCTATACTTAAAACAAAATTAACACGAGAAATTAAACTTAACAAAAGAAACCCCACCGCGAACAAATAACGCTACGTTTTAATTCCTCGAAATTCGCACATAACAAAAACGCGCCATTTTGATTACCCTACTATGCGCCACGCTACCGATCATCGTGCGCCTACGGCATCCGAGGTTCTGGCCACGCTGCACACAATTGAACAATCAACATGAATTTTAACGAAATATTAAACACCGGTTTATTAAATATTAAGTTAAACACAATTACATTTACTCCATACCCAAGCGTAACGTTACAATCAATTAGACAATTTCATTGTCCTATATCTCGCCACGCCGCTCAAAGGTAAGGAATCAACGCTGTTCTCAACACAATATTAACACAAAAAAATTAATATTACTAATAAAAAGAAACGTTTCGCGATCTATCAGAGATACGTCCTATCACCCCAGAATTCCACACCGACAAAAACCCCTTCGCGAACAATTAGAGATACGTCCTATTACCTTAAGATTTCACACCGAAAAAAGCCATGAACTAACGTAGCACCCGTTTTTATAACATACATCTATCAACAAGAAACCCCTTCACCCCCAGCGTATCTCTGTCTCCGTTGTCCAAAACATTCTAGAATGTTCTATAGTGACTCGTCATTTAATATTCGAATCTAATTCGTTCCATTTAAGTAGCATCTACTGTTTACGAATCACGACACACTTTTTATCTCCGACTAGTATCCGAGCGCTGATTGGTAGTTCAAGAATATCACGCCACTTCGTCTGGTATGCGCCTACCCTCTTACAAGTTAACATTTTCCTGAGCATACGGCTGTGATACCTTCAATAACATATTATCACGCCCGCTCGACCGCGAGGCAGGCAGCGAGAATCGAACACTATGTGATGCATCCTTCAAACCAAGTATGAACGAAAATGACCTATTAAATAGAGTAGTGAACGATGCACCTACATTCCTAGTCGTTAATTTATACATAATTCGACTACATATGTCCATATGAATGCAAGGTTATTTTTATTTGTGACGGCAGCAATGTTATTTCATTGTGGCCCGTTACAAAGTGTTAGAAAGGTCGAGTGAATATTTTGAAGAAATGTATGAATATGCCTCGGACGCTGACAAGGAGAGTGAGTCTGATGCTCACTCCACGTCGACGGCGTTCGATGAAAGTATAACTATGAATGAGATTGAATGGTCGATGCGAAGTTTGAAAAATGGAAAGTCTGCGGGAATTGATATGATCACAGCTGAGATGATACACTTACTTCCGCGACGCCGTCTGGTACTTATGCTACCTATGCTGAAGAACTCGAAGGGTCCCAATGGACTGGGGACGCGCAGTCATCGTACCCTTGTATAAAGGCAAGGGATTACGTATGGACTGCGCCAGCTATTGGGCCATCAGTTTGATCAGCTTAGCAGCAAAAGTATATGGAAAGGCAATTGAAAGGAGAATGAGGGTGAAATCTGACGAATTGCTGTGAGAGGCGCAGGGAGGTTTCCGAAATGGAAGGGGATGTACGGATCAACTTTTCACGCTCCGCAATATCGTAGAGTTTTATGGATCTTGCGAAGGCATTTAATAGGGTTGTGCGAATGGAATTGTGGTGCATATTGCCGAGATATGGGATTGACGGTTCACTGCTCCGTGCTGTGCAGTCCACCTACAAGGATTGCTCAGCATGTGTGCGAATAGATGGCAACATGTCACCCTGGTTTGATGTTAAAATTGGTGTCAAACAGGGTTACATGTTGTCTGCTAGGCTGTTTATTTTATATCTCGATAGTTCTCTACAGAGAATAAGATCGACGAATGTAAGGAAGTTATAATAATAATTTAAATTATGCTGAAACTGTGGTTGGTGGATGCTTGCTAGCTCGAACTGAAGAATGCTCCAATCCAGAATGCTTGCATCATTGTTTCCCTGTCCCCTCCCAGAACTCACATATCGCCTTACATAAACAACAATAATTTGATAAAAACTGAGACGTAACGTAGGTTGCACGTTGTGGTTGCTTTTTGGTGTTATAAAAAATCTGTGTCTGTCATACCTATTTTCAAAAATACAATTACTAAACGGAAATCCCGAGTACATGGCTGCAAAACCTTTCCAACCAATAACACAGTGGCATTTCGTCGTGCTTTCGCTATTCAGCGTCCAAATGTTGGTCCAGCTCCACCGATCAGAAAGTATTTTTCAGTTTTTACATTCAAGAAAAAGTACAGAAAATACCTACTGAATTTTCAAAAAGCTGAATAATTAATGTGATAGACACTTTATAATTATATTTGTACATACAACGTTACAGTAACATCTACTCAGTAGTTATTTATATTAATTTATTGCTTACACGTTTAAGTTTAATTACGTATATACGAGTATGTATTAAGATACATATTACTAACGCTAGTGTTAATGTTTTAAAGTACTCGTAAAATTTATCACGTCCGACAGGAGTTATTTTTTGCTCGGAGCCGAGCACCTCTGTCTTATGTAAATGATATCCACAAATGCCAGGGTTATCTGTCTGGATTCGAGATAGATGGAGAGTAATATATACCTGGCTTTCACACACACATAAACAGTGTTATGTATCTCCTTGTGAGGTACGTGAGTAGATCGGTGTACGTGTGAGTGGTGGCTAAATAAAAGAGTCAATATTTGGACACACTTTAATTCCGTCAGACAACCGTACGAAATCGCGGCGAGCCAACCACTAATCTCTCAGGCAATACAAATCGCTGACCTACGCGTAACATAAACCCTACACAACTCCCCCCTTTGTTAAAAAAAATATATTTATTTTTCCCAAATTTAGTAGGTACATTAAAAAAAATATAGTAAATACATATAACAAATTTTAAACTGCAATTTACATTTTATCTAAAGTACACAACGAAACATATTATCACAAACACACTAGGTACTTTTGTATCGAACAATACCACGACGCTCATCACTTTACACATAACTGGTTGCTGTAGGTTGCTGCACTTGCGGTTGTTGCGTGTGGGCCACTACCACAGGGCCTGATTTGCGTACCTCCTTGCGCAGCCAAGATTTAGTCCTGCGACGACACAGATACAAGAGTATAGCGATGATTGTTATAGCCAACCCTACAGCTAAACACATCATAATATGCCCGTAATGGTTTAACTGTTCGACATTTTGAACATGGTGCTGCTGCGACACTGCCGTAGCTACCACTACGTTATCTTGCGATTTGCTTTGATTGTCGCCCATGTTTATTAGACAAGTACTTCACAAAGTGACAATACTAGAGAAAAAAAATCTGAACAATCGACTGTACGGTGAGGAAACTGTTGTGTGATTGTTCGACACAATTGTAACCTTATTTAACGAATATTATTTTACATTACATTTCATAGCAAGTTGGCAACATATTCGCCTGACATACATTCACAATACGCTTAATGAGCAGTATAGTGACATAGTTACTTAGGTTTACTTATAACATCTATATCCAAAGTCCATATTTTTCGCAACAAAACAATTAAACGAAATTTGAACATATTTAACAAAAACGAACTCAAAGAAATGTATAGATATTTATATAAAAATGTATATTCGTGTATAGCCGCGTAGAAAAACGTAGTATATCTATATAAACAAAAAAACATAATATAATTCTCTTTGTAAATAACATAAAAATCTTTGTAAACAATATGTTTAAAATATAATCTGCATAAAGCATAAAGTATCCTAGGTTACAATTAGGTACCTATGTCTTATCATAACAATACTCGTCATCGAAACGGACTGGACGCTTCGATATGCGACCCGAACGCGTAGTACGAATAACAGGCGGCAGCGATTTCTCCGCGTTCATGCTTGTTTCGCATACAGGCAGCGTCTCTCGAAGCAAGTACGCCGGTTTTAACCTATCAATTGAAATATTTACTTTACGATTGGGAAACTGTACTTCATAAACCTTATTCCCTTTTTTTAATACACGGTATGGACCGTCGTAATTAGGTTTTAAAGGTTTATGTACCTCGTTTCGCACAAATACAAATTTACATGATTTTAAATCGGGATGTACAAAAATGGATTTACTCGTCTGAGACGCAAGACTTGGCTTAAAACTGTTTAAAGTTTCCCGTAATTTCTCGACATAAGAATAATCATCACTAGGACATATGGGTTTTTCGATGTAAAAATCTGCGGGTAAACGTAAAGTTTGAGCATACGTCATTTCGGCTGCACTGATTCCGTTGTCACTACGTACTGCTGCTCTAAGACCGAATAAAGCTGTGGAAAGCTTGTCATGCCACGAAGAAGATGCTTCAATAAGCCGTGCTGTTAACGCTACCTTTAGTGATCTGTGCCACCGCTCGATGGCTCCATTACTTTGTGGGTGATATGGAGTCGTTCGAATTCTGCGTACACCTAGCAACTTCATAAGTTTTGAAAATAGATCACTTTCGAATTGGCGACCTTGATCACTTGTTAATTTGAGAGGACATCCGAAACGTGTGATCCAACCATCGTACACTAATTTGGCTACCGTTTCCGCTGTAATATCTTTTGTGGGAAACGCTTCGGGCCAACGTGTGCGCCTATCTATGATGGTCAGACAGTATCTGTAGCCATCTGCTGTCATAGCCAACGGACCGATCAGATCAATGTGAATTTGGTCAAACCTTTCACACGCCGGAAATGACTCTAGCTCCGCGTTCGTATGCCTAATTACTTTACAACGTTGACAACTAATACATGTTTTACACCAAGTACTTATATCTTTGTTCATCCCGGGCCAAAAGAATTTCTCAGCTACTAACTTACGAGAGGCGCGATTACCCGGATGACTTAAATTGTGTATCGCATCAAACGCTACCCTACGGAATGCTACGGGTAGGTATGGTCTATCGGTAGAAACTTCGCAGAAATTAGGTTTGTCACAGCTGGGCATAACTACTTTCTTTAATTGAATTCCCTTATCTACTATAGGCTGCCGTTGCACTAGGTACTCATCCGTACACTGAGCGACTGCTAATTCCTCGAAATTGATAACCGTGGGACAGAATACGGCTTCAATGCGCGATAATGCATCCGCCACCACGTTTTCGCTACCACTGACGTAACGTATATCCGTAGTGTATTCGCTAATAAACGTCAATTGTCTTACGCGTCTGGGAGTCTCCTTTTCGCATTTGGTTTTTTTAAATGCGTAAATCAATGGTTTATGGTCAGTGTAAATAATTAATTGACGACCTTCAACTGAATCTTTAAAATGACGTATTGCCAAATAAATTGCTAAAAGCTCTCGATCATACGTGCTGTACATCTTTTGAGCATCGCTAATCTTTTGAGAGAAAAATCCTAAAGGTTTCCACGAGTTATTAATATATTGCTGCAATGAGGCGCCAACATGGGAATTTGATGTATCAGCCATTAAAGCGATAGCAACGTCGGTCCGTGGGTGCGACAACGTGACCGCGTTTTGCAGGCTCAGCTTACATTGAATAAATGCGTCATCTGCTGCAGGTGTCCAAACGATACTAGTTTTGTCCCGTTTCTTTGCGTTGTGTAAATAATTATTTAAAACTGATTGATTCACAACTGCGTTTGGTAAATGACCACGATAAAAATTGACCATACCCAAAAACCGTCGCAATTCCTCTACTGTTTTTGGTTTCGGAAAATTTTTAATTACTTCTACTTTAGATTCCAATGGTTTAATACCTTCTTGAGAGACTTCATAACCCAAAAACTCTAATTTAGATTGTCCAAAACAACATTTTGCAAGATTAATAGAAATACCAAATTCGTCAAACCGTTGAAAAACTTGAGCTAAATGTTCCTTATGTTCCTCTATCGATGAACTTGCAACGATGACATCATCGATATAAGAATATAAAAAATCCAAACCCTGAAGTACAGTGTGGTTCATGAAACGTTGGTACGTTTGAGCTGCGTTACGCAATCCGAAAGTCATTCTCGGAAATTCAAAAAGGCCAAATGGGGTCGTTATAGCGGTCTTCTCAATATCATCGGGATGGACTGGTATGCAATGGTAAGCGCGTACCACATCGATTCGTGACATTATCGTTTTGCCATCTAAAAGATAAGTAAAATCCTGTAACCTAGGCACAGGATACCGATCAGGTGTAGTCACAGCGTTCAGGCGTCGATAGTCTCCGCAAGGACGTATTTCCCCATTCTTTTTGGGTACTACGTGCAAAGGACTAGACCACGGACTCTTTGACGGTCTACAAATGCCTATCTCCTGCATAAGCCTGAACTCCTCTTTGACCTTTTTGTATTTATCCGGGGGCAATCGCCTGGTGCGAGCATGCAAAGGAGGGCCAGTCGTTTCGATACGGTGGTAGATAGAGTGCTTAGGGGTTTCTTTAAAATTCGCCGGTTTTGTGATGTCAGGGTATTTGGCAATGACATCCCAAAACGGGTGATTTTTGTCTACAGTGTTCAAGGTTACATTTGAATACACAAGTGATGCCACAACATTTAAATTAGTCAAACGGTCGATTAACTTGCGAGCCTTTAAATCTACTAAAAGACCATAATAACTAAGAAAATCGGCTCCTAATATTGGCTGTCTAACATCTGCTATAATAAAAGTCCAACGATACGGTCGCCGTAACCTTAAATCTAACACTAAAGTTTTTTCACCATACGTTTTAATTTCTGTACCGTTCGCCGCGTATAGTTTATAATCGGTACACTTGCTTACACTTAGACACTTTTTAGATACTGGAATAACCGAGACATTTGCACCGGTATCCACTAAAAATTTAAAATTACCACTCACATCAGTTACACAAAGGCGGTGCGTCGGGGATACTGTACAGGTGTCCGCCGTAGCCACCTGCACAGCGTCTAGTTTTCCGTCTTCTTCCACGAGCATGGCTGAACACATTTATTCGCACGCCCTTTAAAGCGGAAGTGGTAGAAGCCAGTCTGGGCTGTCCGGGGTACGTCTCGTGAGGCTACGGGAACTGCCCCACCGTCGCCGACTATTGCTGCGCCCGCGCCCGTTGTAATCTGGTTCACGGGATATGGATCTAGACCGCTCCATTTGGTCTAACCGGGAACTGAGCTTCGCTATCTCCGCTAAAATAAGATCAGAACTCGTACCTTGTCCTGGACGCGTAGTTACCTCCGCGAGCTCTGAGGAGGGTGTGGTCTCCAAAACCTTATCCGCGATGACTGCCAGGTTTTCCAGGTTTTCCGTCTCCGCCACAGCTAGGACTGCACGTGCTGCAGCGGGTAGATGAGTTTGCCACAGAATCCGAAGTGTGCTGTCGGGTATCTTCTCCCTTGCCAAATCGCGCATGCGCCGGAGGAGCTGAGACGGCTTCTGGTCTCCGAGCTCCATCTCCCCGATCAGTTTCTGTATCTGTCGATTTTCTGACTCTTCGTAAACTGTCAATAACCTCTGTTTTAACGTGTTGTACTTGTTCGTCTCCGGCGGGTTAAGCAGTAAATCGATTACCTGCTGAACGGATTCCTTGCCTAGTTTTGAAATGATTATGCCGAATTTGGCGTCATCACTCATCTTTTGCGGGTTGATCACCGATTCGGCCCGAACAAACCAAACTCGTGGCTGGTCGGTCCAGAACTCGGGGATCCTTGAGGCTAACGAGATCGAGGCCACTTCGTTTTCTTCGCGCTTGAACACGCCGCTAGCTTCCGTAGGTCGCGATTGACCAGGCGCCGGCACTTGTGGGTTCATTTTTGATAAATTATATGTCCGAAAGAATAATGAAATAAAATAAGCCACGTACACGATGACGCAACGCAATAGTCACTTCAACGTTTTTGTAAAAAACTCGTTTGTTATACACCACTTTTGTCTATAAAACTTTAGTCAGGGGTCACCAGTGTTATGTATCTCCTTGTGAGGTACGTGAGTAGATCGGTGTACGTGTGAGTGGTGGCTAAATAAAAGAGTCAATATTTGGACACACTTTAATTCCGTCAGACAACCGTACGAAATCGCGGCGAGCCAACCACAAATCTCTCAGGCAATACAAATCGCTGACCTACGCGTAACATAAACCCTACAACAGCTTTAGGATTTTCTGCCAGAGCACAGGAAGAAGTACATCGTCGTACGCGGACGACACACCCAAAAAAGCAGCCACCAAGTAGCTGTGTTTGGAAATGGCCAACCTTGTATCCGTGATAAGTGTGCCAAGGTTGTTCATCGCGCTAAAACTGTTTCTGAACCCAAATTGGCTTTTAAGTAAAATTAGCCTGTTTTCAATAAATCACTCTGGTCGAGTCTTAATAAGGTGTTCAAAAATCTTAGCCATGGTACCTGAAAGTGCAATAGGACGATATCCCAAGGGGGTCATAACTCAGTTTTCCTGGTTTTAGTACAGGAATGACAATTTAGGATATCCATTCTTCATGTGGAATGGCCGAAATGAAGAACTGATTGAGAATTTTTACAAATTACTCTTTTATAGCAGGACCACTGCAAGTTACTTTGAGGTGCCTCCGTACTTGGGGGGACTGTTGAAGACATACCTAGTGGACAGGGAGGTGTGCTACGAGGATGCAGGGGGCCATATGGCCAGGAGGCACGTCGGGTGCGGTGTCCCACATCCGGTCCGTTCTGGGCCTCATCCTGTGGGACCTCGCATACGACTGGGTCCTGCGGAGCCGTCTCCTCCCCGGGATGAGTGTCATCTGTTACGCAGATGACACCCTTGTCACGTCCTGGGGTAAGACCATCGTGGAGGCGGCGCGGCTGGCCGAAGTCGGGGTAGGACTGGTGATCAGCCGTATAGAGAGGCTTGGGCTTCGGGTCCGGTTAGATGAAACCGAGGCCCTCCTCTTGCGAGCGGAACAAGACTCAGCTGCGCAGAGCGCAGCGTGTCATATCGCAGAGGGCGATTAGGGGGTACCGGACGATGGCCTGGACGGCCGCGACCGCCCTCGCTGGCGACCCGCCCTGGGAGCTGGTGGCGGAGGTGCTCGCCGAGGTGTATGGATTTGTTGCTGAAAGGAGGAGTCTCGGCGAGCACCCGACGTTGGAGAAGATAGGACGGTATCGCCAGCAAGGGCATACAGAGATGATGCGGAGATAGGCGGAGGACCTTTTGCCGGGACGGCCCCTAGATTGAAGAAGTACGGCCCCTTCTGAGGGGCTGGCCAGTCGCAGTGGTGCCCTGTTGCCAGACCAGAACAGACCCGGGGCACCCCACCAACGCGGCCGATGGCAATTCGCGCACACTACCACCGGAAGCCACCCGGGCACCGGTGGTGTGCGTAACGCATTTTTCCCCGCTTCACAAAAAAAGGACCACTGCAAGTTAACGATGAATATGGTGTAATATTGTTTTTTTTTTAAATTATTATAATGGTGGAGGTCCTTTTCTAGGCGATCTCAACAAATGAAAAGGCATGACACTTATGGGATACAGCATATTAATGTATTCGTACCTTTAGAATAAGTATGTATCCTCCTTTATAGGAATACGTGAGTAAAATAACAGATGTAGCAAATTAAAATATAGCAAGTATACGGAAATTATAAGCACCAAACATCACGTTGAGATGTCCAGATCAATATCTCTTTGTTATAGTAATATTTCTTTGTTGTGTTAAAATATATACATAGACTGTTTATTATTATGTAAGTTAGTCAGTCCATAGAAGCCAGAATATACATATATTCCTGAAAACACTGGTCTTATTCCAAACCCGCAACAATTGGTGACCCCGACGTGATCGACCGACGTGATCCAGCAAGACCAACAGGGATACCACACAAGCGTGGAAATCCTCACAGAAGACCCTAGCATTGTTTAACGTTTTTTTCTGCAGTCCACATTCTTACCGGCCTCCCACAAGCGGGTCTCACCGGTTCTGAATTCAAAAGGCACTCGACCGCTCAAGAAAATCAGCGAAGATGGCTCCACCAACACCCAACAAGGGACAAGCAGGCTCACAAGATACATCTTTTGACTCGTGTACAGATGTGGTCGCATTAATCACGATAGCGGAAGGCCTGCCCAACTTCTGGACTGACTCACCACGCCTGTGGTTTGCCCAATTTGAGGCGATCATCGCACCTCAGAAACAAGGTGACGACTACAAGTTCAACGCAGTCGTATCTAAATTACCGAAGGATACATCAAGTTAGCGACATGATGACATCCCCACCGGAAGCAAACAAATACGCCAGCATCAAGGAACGATTTATAAACTGTTACGAAGAGAGCGAACATCGCAGATTTCACAAGTTATTCTCCGAGATGAATTTGGGAGATCAGAAACCTTCCCAATTGCTAAGAAGAATGCGAGACGCTGGTTGTGGAAAGATAAATGACGACACCATTCGTCTACTATGGCTGCGACAACTTCCGCCTACTGTCACTACGGTGTTGGCAGTGACAGAGCAATTATCGATAGACAAAATGGGCGAAATGGCAGATCGCATATACGAAAATATGCTGTAGTGTGAATACCCCTTTTGTCTATCCTATTATATATTAAACATATTTTACTCATAATAAACACTCATTACTTGAGACACCCAACTTCACGTCCCAACCTTACTTGGCGACCCTGCCCGGTCGGCCACACGCGCATCGCGTTACACATTCCATATTCCATATGTAGCGAACAGTACAATAGAAATGACGAACTTAATTAAATTACTCAGTGACTTTGATTAAAAAGACAGTGTTTTTAATCGTGTGTGCAAAGTTCAAATTCCAAAATGGGCAGTACTTCTTCAAAGCAGGAGAAAGTAATTATTGCGCAAAGTGCGGCAGGAGGTGGCACTAACGAGGCTACCACGTTGCAGCAGGAGCTGAGCTACCACCTTAGCTCAACAAATGTCATATTGCTGGTAATATTGCTCCTCGGGGCCCTGGCAATGCTGTATGGCGTATACCGCGCCTACAAGCGGTGTTTCACAAAGACAATAAGGAGAGATAGCACACCAGGCGATCCACCGTCGGTCTTGGCGCAGGTGAAGCGATAATGGAAAGAAAGGCTACAGGGTGGCAGGCGAAATGGTGTAATGTAGTGCGGCTGAAAAAGTACGTATTATGTGCGTAGAAGTGTTGCGGCAGTGTATAAAAGTGCGGTACAGTACGTAAGTTGGACATCTACAAGGTCAATCATTATTCATTACACACATGCTTAATAATAATATCGTATGAACATTATGCATAATTAGTATGAACATTTTATTTACACTAACATGTTTTTTGTTTACATTTTTTTTTCATTAGCGTAATTTACTCATCATTAAATATACATATAAAAAAAAAGTTAAATCATTGTGTAAAACATGATAATATAAATAACTTTTACTTAAACAAGATTATGGAATGGCTTCAGAACTTGAAAATATTGCATGATAAACTTAAACATATAAAGGAATATTTAACAAAGTTAGGCCCTAGTCGCCGTACTCTTAAAGTTATAACTGATAAGGATTTGGAAGCCACAACATATTATAATGAATTTCAGTGTATTTTTAAAACGGTAGAGCAAAAGGTAGAAAATAAGGAAATTAAAGTTGAGGACATTGAGTATATCAGTGAGTTATGTGTAGCGGTTCAGGATTTATATGATCGAATAAGTATATTCTGTTCAGTATCGGACGCAGATAATACTAATAGCACTATTAGTGAACCCACGGGCATAGATCAAACTAGAAGTATGGAGAAGTTCGAGTTAAAAACAGCAATTTCATTATTGCCGGTTATGACGGGTGACGAAGAGGTCACTAAACAGCTTATTGCAAACATTGAAATGTATTATGGTATGTTGGAGTATAGTGGCAAAGCATCCTTGATTAATTTCGTATTAAAATCGCGGCTCTCGGAAGGTGCTAAACTGCGAATGTCACAAAATTACGCCTCTGTTTCAGATTTAATAAAAGATATGCGAACGGTTTTGCTCACTACGAAGTCTGACACTGCTATTCAGCAGCAATTGCAGCGCGCTGGGCAGAATCAACAAACTATAGAAGAATTCGGTAAGAGTATTGAAACAATGTTTGTAGAATTAACTATTTCCAAATCCAACGGAGATTCTGAAAAATATAATATTTTGAAACCTATAAACGAGAAAAATGCAATAAAAAGATTCTCCGATGGGCTACGAAATACGCGACTAAGCACAATTATTACGGCACGCGACTACAGCTCTCTGAAGGACGCTATCCGCGGAGCTATGGACGAGGAGATATCATCGAATCCTGAAGGAGTGATGCTTCATTACACGCGAGGTATGTCTAACAACCGTCGAAACTGTCGTGATAGTTATCGTGGAACATTTCGATATCACGGTGATGAAAGACAAAATCGAGGTCGTATGTCTTACCCGAACAATACTAATCGGGGTTACTTTAATAGTAACAACCAGAACAACCAATTTCATAACAACCAAAATAACCGTCCGTCAGGACGTGGTAATTACTATAATTCCCTAGTGTTTCGTGGCCACACCCAAGGTACAAGGTTCAATCAGGGTGATAATCGTATAAACTTGGCCCAGCAAACAAACGATCAATTCGTCGCTTACCGAAACGGAGAACATGTTTTTTCGTCAATAATCGTAATCACGCAATTTGTGCATGTAATAGTCTTAATTCCGCGTTATTTGACGTACTTGGTGAAGAATTCACCTTGCTAATCGACACCGGCGCCACACTCTCAGCGGTGAAATATGAACACATAGTTGCTAGGAATATTCCATTCCTTATAGAGAGGATTCGTATAAATGGAATAGGCGGCGAGATGTATTCTGAAGGTTTCATTTACTTAACTTTACAGTACAATAACTTTGAATTTTTACACAAAATTTACTTAATTAAAAATTTGCCTTGTCAAACCTACGGTATACTAGGATAAGATTTTCTAAGTAAATTTATGTGCACTTTAAATTTTGAGTTGAATAAATTAACTTTAAAAAATGATCGTGGTGAATGTACTTTACCATTACAAATGGGAAAATTGGGGAGAAATAATTATATATCCCTATTACCCCGATGTGAATCCATACATTATATCCACACTGATTTAAATGAAGAAATCGTAGTTAGACCTAAATAATTATGTGTTTACATAGCCAGTGTTATTGTTACACCCCAAAATAACAAAATTCCAATTAAAATCCTAAATACTAGAAATGAAAGTGTGCAATTAAGTTATTTTACACCGGACGTAGACTTTTTACATGATTTCTCAATATGTTACTTTGAACAGCAACCCGCTAATGCTGATCGTGTTAAGAAAATATTTTCTTCACTAGAATTGAAACATTTAAATTCGGAAGAAAGATGACAAAAGAACAGGAGAGGACAAAACAATACAATGAACCGGTGGATAACATCGCTACTAACGATTGGAATGGCCAGCCAAAAGTTGTAGAAATGCTAAAGAAACCGAATCATTGCACGGAATTAATACTTAAAAATATACATATAGTAAGACTGACGAGGGATGTCCTACGGTAATAGGTACATTTACTTATTTACCTACAAATATGAAAATATACGCAGACCCTAAATCTCTATCATGTTCTGCGCGAGACGCGTTCGTGAGAGAATTAGCTTTGCTCTGCAATAAAATTAACGTCGACGAAATATATATATTAAAAAATAAAGAAAGCGCTAATGTTATTAAACGGTTAAATAAAGAGATAACTAACGATAAAACGTGGTCCGGGCCGCGTATTTGTATAATAAAAGATGTAATATAAGTAGACAAAGATGACGACAAAAGAGTTATAATTAATGACTATCACTTGTTGCCCACTAGTGGTCATGCTGGTGTGAGGCGCATGTTGAATAATATTAAGAGACGTTACTTTTGGACAAACATTGAAAATGATGTTAAACAGTTTGTAAAGAGGTGTCAAAAATGTCAATAACAAAAACATTCTTTACCCATTAGACAACCTATGCAAGTTACAACGACAGCAAATTCCTCTTTTGATAAGGAATACTTAGACATTGTATGTCCATTAGAAAAAGATTCTTATAATTATTCTTACATTCTCACTTTACAGTGTGAACTCACAAAATACGTAGAAGCTTATCCTTTAGAGACGAAAGATAGTGTCACGGTGGCAAAAACATTTGTTAATAATTTTATACTTAGGTATGGTATACCGCGTGAAATAGCAACAGACAGGGGAACAGAATTCATATCTAGTACCATGACGGAGGTCTGTAAGTTGTTGGGTATTAGCAAAATTTCATCAACAGCTTACCATCACGAAAGTATAGGTTCCTTAGAAAACTCCCATAAATCTCTAAACTCATATCTTAGAATACAAACCGACAATAATTCGAGACTGTGGAGTACTTGGGTACCCTTTTGGTGTTTTTCATTTAATACCACAGTTCACACCGAAACAAAATATACGCCTTTCGAACTGGTATTCGGAAAATCATGTAACGTACCGAGCAATGTATTAAGTGATGATGTTAGACCTTTATACAATATAGAAAATTATCCTTTAGAACTTAAGTTCCGTTTACACAAAGCTCATTCTGATGCTCGTAATAACTTAGTCATAAGTAAAACTAAGAGAAAAAATGTTTTTGATAAATATCTAAATCCTGTTACATATAGAAGAGGAGATATATTACTTGTAAAAAGTGAATCTGGTAACAAATTTTGTAATGTTTATTCAGGTCCTTTTGAAGTCCTGGAGGATTTAAATCCTAATGTATCAATTTTAAAAGACGGTAAAATTGAAATTGTACATAAAAATCGCACGAAAATGTACTTTAGCTAAATAACACTTCTATGTAAATTTTATTAATAAAATAATGTTTCATTTTACTATTATGCTATCAAAATATATATATATATATATATATATTTAAGAACTTGTTATTGTAAGAACTATATATTAATGTATTTAAAAATAATAATAATATTGATTATATTCGATACAGATCACCGCGAAATGAGGAAGAAGGCCCGCGAGGTAAACGAGCGGGTCGATGATGATCATGACCCGCCGTATATCATGAGGGAGCTCACAGCTGCTGTATCGTCGTTCAACCCGAAGAAGGCTCCCGGTGCCGACGGCCTCACGCCTGACATTTGCGCTCGGGCCATCAACGGTGACCCTGAGTTCTTTCTGGCCCTTCTCAATAAATGTCGAGCCCTCCGCTACTTTCCTCGGCTGTGGAAGGGGGCCCTCGTAATTGTCCTTCGGAAACCAGGCAAAGACTCGTATACCTTGCCCAAATCGTACAGGCCGATTGGGCTTTTGCCTGTCTTGGGCAAGGTATACGAGAAAATGCTGATCGCTCGCCTCAAGCACCACATTCTGCCGAGGATTAGTACTCGCCAGTACGGGTTTATGCCACAAAGGGGCACCGAAGACTCCCTCTATAACCTGGTGCAGCACATCCGCGGCAAGCTTGACGAGAGGAGAATGCTCACTCTCGTCTCGCTGGATATAGAGGGAGCCTTCGACAACGCCTGGTGGCCGGCAATCAAACTACGACGGGCTGAGGAAAATTGCCCTCTGGGCTTGAGGAGAGTGATCGACAGCTATCTCAGCGATAGGACGGTCAGAGTTAGGTACGCCGGGGGGGAAAACCTTGCGGTCCACCACCAAAGGGTGCGTCCAAGGGTCCATAGGAGGACCGATTTTGTGGAACCTCCTATTGGATCCTCTTCTGCAGCAACTCGACCTTGCGGGGGTGCACTGTCAGGCCTTCGCCGATGACTTCGTGCTGATGTTCGACGGCAACACTGCGCTGGATATAGAGAGACAGGCCAATGCCGCTCTCGAGCATGTGAGGGCGTGGGGTGTCAAAAACCGTATGAAGTTTGCGCCGCAAAAGACCAGCGCTATGCTGATCACGCGCAAACTTCGGTATGATACCCCGCGCCTTACCATGGGCGAGATAGACATTGGCATGTCTCGGCAGATCAAACTGCTGGGGTTGACGATTGACGCGGGTCTGACGTTCAACGCGCACGTGGCTACTGTCTGTAAAAGGACAGTGGCCATATACGCCTTGCGCGTACGGCCCGCGTCAGTTGGGGACTCAACCCTGAAGTAGTGAAGATCATATATTCAGCCGTAGTGGAGCCTACGATATTGTACGCTGCCGCCGCATGGGCTCCAGCGGTCAATAAGCTGGGTATCCAGAAACAGCTCAACAGCGTACAGCGGGGCTTCGCTCCGAAGATCTGTAGAGCCTACCGCACGGTCTCCCTGAACTCCGCACTGCTGCTGGCTGGGGTGCTGCCTCTTGACCTCAGTGTGCGCGAAGTCGCCTCTTTATACGAGGCCAAGAGGGGGCTACCCCATCCGCTGCTCCGGGACAGGGAGATCGAGCGGATGGCCTCGAGGATCGAGGTCCCGCATCCCACGGAGCTGGATAGCTTGGAGTTCGGCAGCCTGGTGGACGAGGAACAATGCAGGGCACACTCCAACTTTGCCCTGCGAATGTTTACGGACGGCAGCAAGATTGAGGGCCGGGTTGGCGCCGCTGTATCCATATGGAACGGCGACGCCGAAACCAAGGCCTTCAAGCTTGCTTTGTCGTCCTATTGTACCGTCTACCGGGCGGAACTCCTGGCTATCTGCACGGCGGCCGAGTACGCTTTGAGCTGCGATGGACCCAGTATTGGCATCTTCAGCGACTCCATGGCGGCGCTCCAGGCGGTGGCGAACGTCGAGTCCCCCCATCCCCTGGCGGTGCAAACACGGGGCGCTCTTAAACTGTGCAAAAGCCAGAGTAAGAGCGTCTCGTTGTTTTGGATTAAGGCACACGCGGGGTTGGAGGGGAACGAACGTGCCGATGAACTCGCCAGGAGCGCCGCACTGGGGTTGCGGAGGCGGCCAGATTATGACCGCTGCCCTGTCTCATTCGTCAAAGGTATGATCCGCAAGGGGACCATTGACGAATGGGACAGGAGATACAAATCGGGAACAACAACTTCGACAACGAAGATGTTCTTCCCGAGTGCGGCGGCGGCGTACGGCATCGTGGGTGAAATGGTGCCGTCGAGCATCACTACGCAGGTCCTCTCGGGGCATGGTGGGTTCTCCGCGTACTTGCACAGATTCAAGTGCGCGGATGACCCATCGTGCTTCTGCGAGCCCGGCGTGGACCAGACAGTGCAGCACATATTGTTTCGGTGTCCCGCATTCTCCAAACAGAGGTACGATTTGGAGCAGGATTTGGGAATGCAGGTCACCGAAAAATCGGTCTCCGAAATAGTGACGGGGCATAGACCAAAATTTTTAAAATACTGCGTCAGTCTAGCGACGGCTGTCATAGATCGGAACAAGCAGAGCAGCCCCACCTAGAACTAATGTTGCATACCTCGGCTATACTCTGTATAGCCGATGGGATTGCGGTGGCTAGGCGGAGCTGTGAAGCTCGCTGACGTCCGTGGCTGGACTGATGCAGTATGGGGAGGGAAGTTGGAAACATATGAAGATATTACACCAGCGTTCTAAAACGGGCAAATCAAAAATTTTTGGAAATTTAACTGAAAGATGATGAATGCAAGAATGATTTGTGGAAAATGAAAGAGAGTGTGATGTATGAATGTGTTTATTTATATTGAACAGTGATTTTTAAAAACAAAAAAAATGTCAATAAAATTATTTTATTGTGCAAAAAGTATTATTTATATTGTGCCTTGCCCACGGCAGGGGTGTAAGAAAGGAAAAAAAAAATAAAAAAAATAAAAAAATAAAAAAAAAAAAACATACAAGGTCGGATGACAATCTATGTTGGTATCACAATAAATTCAAACAGACAGCCCGAAAATGTACTCGAAATGCAGAATGAGGCGGAACTCTGTGCTCTCAAACCATCCGACCGCCTATCTATAACCGACTTTAACAGTGGTTATAGATTTCTAGTTGACATAGGAGCAAACATATCGGTATTAACAGCTTCAAAACAAGACAAAAAACCAACAAGCGATTTCAAATTATTTGCCGCTAACGGAACCATCATCAACACATATGGAGAACAAACTTTGACATTGAATTTAGGATTGCGACGGAATTTCACGTGGACGTTTGTCAGTGCTGATGTCAAGATGCCAATCCTAGGCGCTGATTTCCTAGAACACTACCAGTTAATGGTAGACTTGCACGGAAAAAGATTAGTGGATAAACTAACAGATCTCACAACGCCTGCCAGATTATTCACAGCAAATAATTCAACTGTCAACTCTGTCGACTACAGTTTACCAGGACATATAAGGAATATACTTAGCGGTCAAGCATTTTAGACAACTGATTGAAGGACGCATATTCACAATATATACCGACCATAAACCTTTGATATATGCATTATCAAAAAAACCAAGTATAGACGATACTCCTAGAAGGATCAGATATTTGGATTACATATCTCAGTTCAGCACCGATATTCAACACATAAACGGTTGCGACAACGTAGTCGCCGACGCATTGTCACGAGTAGTTGAAACGATATCCTCACCATCCGTTATTGATTTCTCAACATTAAGGAAATGCCAGGAGCAGGATACTGAGTTAGAACTACTAAAGAAGAGCAAATCTCTGCATATGATACTCATATGCCTACCTAATAGCAACAATGAGGTATGGTGTGACGCATTTACAAGAGTCGCACGTCCCTACCTGCCACAGCAATACAGGAAAGCAGTATACGACAGTTATCACAATCTGAGTCATCCTGGGAAAAGTACCACAAGAAAATTGATCAGAAGCAATTACATATGGCCCAACATGAACACACACATAAATACATGGTGTGATTCGTGTCTGCAGTGCCAACGTTCCAAGATTCAAAGGCATACTGTTTCACCGAAGGCCCATTTCTGGTTGTCAGACGTGATGATAAAATATTCACAATCAAACGTGATGACAAAACGGTCAACATATCGATAGATCGCTTAAAGCCAGCCATTTTAATCGACACGAAAGAAGAGATACGTGCAGATAGATCATATAGCCAACCGACATTGGCAGATGCGCAACAACTAGAAAACACACATCCGAGGCGTACACGAATTCCCACTGTACGATTTCAAGCTATATAAAATAACAGTACAACAAATAAATACTTACTCGTCTCGTCAACCATAATCACATAACATGGGTTCCACATCATCGCATCAAAACGAGCAGATCAGCATGGTGCAAAACAATCAGGCGGAGAAGGAAGATTCCGCACGGCAGCAGGCAGGAATATTGGAAGAGTTTCCCCAGCTCAAGTACTGGGCTGCTACAATAACGACAATACTAATCATAATAACATTAATTTTTATCATTCGATGGATGTGGAGGAACTTTGAGAGAAGGTTGGAAGACACGCTAAGACGAGCGACAAGCAACGTGTAACAAGTAGCGTCAATTAAAATTAAGTCACTGATCAATATTTTTAACTTATAACTTAACTTGTTAGCTTAATTTTTTTTTCAAGGGGGGAGTATTATTGGATTACAGCATATTAATGTATTCGTACCTTTAGAATAAGTATGTATCCTCCTTTATAGGAATACGTGAGTAAAATAACAGATGTAGCAAATTAAAATATAGCAAGTATACGGAAATTATAAGCACCTAACATCACGTTGAGATGTCCAGATCAATATCTCTTTGTTATAGTAATATTTCTTTGTTGTGTTAAACATATATATAGACTGTTTATTATTATGTAAGTTAGTCAGTCCATAGACGCCAGAATATACATACGTTCCTGAAAACACTGGTCTTATTCCAAACCCGCAACAACACTAATTAAAGGTAGGGTCCAAAAAGCATAGTTTATGCTGGGCGCCAGCCATGCTCTTTCTATAATATTGCTCCGAATAATCCAGCGACGCCTGGACATTTAATCTCAAGATGAGTAGTAAGAAAACCATTTGAAATCCGATTAATGTTTTAATACCTTTAGGATGTCCTTCCGTACCGCCCACCGTGCAAAGATCCGGATGTGAAACCATGCGGCAAAATCAAAAACTTAACATGTCGTGCCATTGGTAAGGCATTCATAACTTAATATAATAACAATAATCATCTCTCTTATTTTCTAAATACATATATATTAACTAATTAGTCGTTTACTGGTAAAACACATATTTTACTAGTCGGGCGTTTAAATTGCCCGTCTTTTGTCTTAACCGTGACTACGCGCGTGACTTCATCAGGACCCGGATGGTTTTGTGCGACCTTGCCCAATAACTTTCCAGGGGGCAAATTGTCCTCTTTAACTAAAACTACATCACCCTCGACAGGTTCCGGATTTTAACAGACCACTTGTGACGTTGTAAGAATTGGTGTAAATAGTCTTGTGACCAACGTCGCCAAAAATCCTGCAACATCCTCTGGGTGAGTTGCCATCGTCTTAACGTCTGAATGTTAGTTTTCTCATAATTTGAATTCGGTACTAAGACGAGTGCTTTGCTAACCAGAAAATGTCCAGGCGTTAGGACAATCAGTTCATTTGGTTTCTACGTATGACAAAGGCCTTGAGTTAAGACATGCCTCAACTTGAGCCAACACTGTTGACATCTCTTTAAAAGTCAACGTAGAGTTTCCAATGACTCTTTTAAAATGATATTTAGTGGACTGTACTGCCGCCTCCCAAAGTCCTCCGAAATGTGGAGCATGAGGCGGAATAAAGTGCCACTGAGTTCCATTGTCCGCGAGATATTCGGCCACGTCTGGTATCATATTCGACTTTTCCTCGTCAAATAATTCCAGTAATTCGCGAGCAGCGCCGACAAAATTTGAACCATTGTCACGGCTTTAGATAGTTAGTGAAATGCTTGACTGCTACTTTTTTTCGGAGATTCAAAAACCTTCTGCAATATGCAACAACTCGGAGAAGTTTAGAAAGCGAAGAAATCGATTCCAAATGGTAACATCCAGGGAAGTCAAATGTACCTTAACTTCTTTTAAATTGGTTAGAAGCTTCTTCGGTTTTAATTCCACTACAGGTTGTCTAAGAAACTCAGGACCATCAAACCATATGGCAGTTTTCCCCAGTTCTGAAGGGGATACACCTCGAGAGGCGCAGTCTGCCGGATTATGCTTTGATGGAACGTGAGACCAGTGATGACTATCCAAGGTAAGTAAAATATCAACCACTCGATTAGCCACAAACGTTTTCCAACGACTTGGATGGCTGCTCAACCAAGCCAAAACCACTTCCGAATCTGTCCATGCATGCAAATCGGTCTTTTGTATTCCCGTGACATCTGCTACCTCTGTGATCAATTTGGCTAGCAGAACCGCACCACAAAGTTCCAGCCTAGAGATCGACACTTGTTTTATAGGTGCAACTTTTGTTTTTGAAGACACCAGAGAAATGTGAATATTACCATTACTATCCTTTACTCTGATGTACACCACTGCCGCGTATGCCATCTTAGAGGCATCTGAAAAGCCGTGTAATTCAACCTTCATATTGTCAGAATCTGTACTCAACCATCGAGGAACTCTTACGTCTACCACTGATGCCAATTCTTTACGGTATGTAATCCACTCATCTAATAAATTGCTTGGAACTTCTTGATCCCAACCGATTCCTGCCAACCACAATTTTTGTACTTAACTTAAGGTACTTAACCTTGGCCAATAATATACTTGGCGCTAACCATCCCAGTGGATCATATAGACGCGAAATATCAGATATAATTTTTCTTTTAGTTCCAGGTTCCAAGTCAAGCGGTGGTCCTTTTGCCGCCTCCCTAACATGCGGGACTAGGGGTGAGGATGGGAACCTGGCCCCATAGTTGTCCCGCCGCCGGACTACCACCGGAGGCCACCCAGGTACCGGTGGTGTGCGTAACGAATTCTTCAATTTCAACCGCGTTTATTCTACTTTCATGCTCTTTCTGCCATACCCAACTCTCGCTTCCATAAGTTAGCGTTGGGACCAACACTGCATTGTGTATAGCGAGTTGTGCCTTCTGGCTCAGGATTTTACTGCCAAGAAGTTTTCCCAACGCTCCATTCACACTATTCCCAGCACTCACTCGTCTTTCCACAAAACCTCCCTTTTTTAATACAGCATTTATTTCTGTATATATTGTATAACTATCGTCTATGTTTTCAGCTCCTGTCATTAGGTCGTCCATATAAAAGTCGTTCAAGATTATGTTTGCAGCTGTTGGATGATTTTGACTTTCGTCGTGGGCTAATTGTTGTAGCGCACGAACGGCTAAGTATGGTGCGGATGAGGTACCGAATGTCACTGTCACTAACTCATATTCTTCTATTTCCATTTCAGGGCTATCTCTCCAGAGAATACGTTGCAGGACAGTATCTTTCCTGTCCACCCACACCTGCCGATACATCTTGATTACATCGGCTACCACACATATCGTGTGTTTTCTCCAACGCATAATTGTATGTCGGAGTTCCGCTTGCAAGTTCGGACCTACCATCAAACGACACATCATTTTTACCTTTACAGGAGGCATCAAAGACAATTCGGACCTTTGTGGTATCTCTTTCCTCTCTGACGACTGCGTGGTGCGGTAAGTAAACCACTTCTTTGTTATTTTCATCGTGCTTTGGTACCTTTTCCTTATGTTTAAGTTCCGAATATTCGTGAATTACTTTAGTATATTCCGCCTTTAATTTAGTATCTTTTCTTAGCTTTACTTCCAAATTATTAAACCTTCTTAAGGCTATATACATCTCGATTCACCTCTTTTACAGTCAGGATCAGCATCACGTAAAGGAAGACGCACAATATATCGCCCATCCACGTCTCTTCTAGTTATTTTTGTAAAGAACTCTTCACATGCTGCTTCTTCTGCTGTTAGTATTTTATTTCTTCCAGGCGGATCCGCTTCCATTTCCCAAAATATTTTTAGCATGTCATCTGCTTCAATCGAAGCATGCATCACAATGGTATGAGAGCAGGTACTAGTAGAATGTCGAGAGGATCCATTCGAAAGCTGTCGCCTGCTCAATAAGAGCTCCTCCGATGTTCTTTTTGAAGCCTTCTTGGATAACTTCGCCTCAAATATCAGCACCTAGTAAAATATCAATTTTTCTAGGCCTTTTTTTTTTTTTTTTGTGACGCAGGTAAAAATGCGTTACGCACACCACAGGTGCCTGGGCGGCCTACGGTGGTAGTGTGGGACTCCCCGTCGGCTGCTCGACGGTATACCCACTAAACAACCCCGCGAATTGCCATCGGCCGCGTAGGTGTGGTGCCCCGGATCTGTCAGCAACAGGGCACCACTGCGACTGGCCAGCTCCTCAGAAGGGGCCGGACTTCTTCTATCTAGGGGCCATCCCGACAAATTGGGACAGCCCCTCCGGCGGCGGGACTACTATGGGGCCCGGTTCCCATCCTGACCCCTAGTCCCACATATTAGGGAGGCGGCAATAGGTGCGCGTAGCGCCTACGCCGCACTCCCGTCCGCCGTCTCCGGAGCGGGACAGCCTCAGGATCATCCTCCCTGTACCGCTCCGAGGCCTCCTTCTGGGACATGACCGTCTCACAGAAGGAGGCCACCGCCTGCCAGGCACTGTCACTCCCGAGCATGGAGCGGACCACGCTCGGGAGTGAGAGGTCCGCGCTTCCAAGCGCGGACACCAGGTCGTGGCGCTGCCGAGACCACCTGGGACACTGCTCCAGCGTGTGTTGAGCAGTGTCCTCGGCCGCGCCACAATCGTGGCAGCCCGGCTCCTCCTCCCGCCTCGCAACCCGGTGCAGATACTCACCGAAGCACCCATGCCCGGTGAGCACCTGCACCATGCGGAAGGCGAGGGGTTTGCGTTTTCTACGCATCCACGTCTCTAGGACCGGGCGCAGCGCCTCAGCAACGCGGGTTCCGTACCGCGGCTGCGCCAGGTCCTCCCCCCACCTCCGCATCATCTCTGTATGCCCTCGCCGGCGATACCGCCCTACTTCCTCCAACGTGGGGCGCTCGCCGAGTGCCCTCCTACTAGCAACGAAGCTGTACACTTCGGCGGGCACCTCCGCCACCAACTCCCAGGGCGGGTCGCCAGCGAGGGCGGTCGCGGCCGTCCAAGCTACCGTCCAGTATCCCCTTATCGCCCTCTGCGCTATGACCCGCTGCGCTCTGCGCAGCTGAGCCTTGTTCCGAGCGCAGAGGGCGTCCGCCCATATGGGGGCACCGTACGTAGCCATACTCCGGCAGATGCCGGAGTACAGCCGCCTGCACGCGGCGCTGGGCCCGCCCAAATTGGGCAGGAGGCGACCCAGCGCCGCCTCAGCTCTTATGACCCTCGGTCCCAACCGCTCGAAGTGGGGGCCGAAGGTCCATCTCCCATCAAGGGTGTGGCCCAGGTACATCATCTGGGCACTCACCCTGATCCGTCCTCCTCCTATTTGGAGGTGTGCTCCCGAGGGGGCGCCCCGTCTGCCGGTCCCGCGGAAGAGGAGGGCCTCGGTCTTCTCCAATCGGACCCGAAGCCCAAGCCTCTCTATACGGCTGACCACCAGTCCTACTCCAACTTCGGCCAGCCACGCCGCCTCCACGAAGGTCTTACCCCGGGACGTGACAAGGGTGTCATCGGCGTAGCAGATGACACTCATCCCGGGGAGGAGACGGCCCCGCAGGACCCAGTCGTATGCGAGGTCCCACAGGATGGGGCCCAGAACGGACCCCTGTGGGACACCGCACCCGACAGACTTCCTGACCATATGGCCCCTCGCGTCCTCGTAGCACACCTCCCTGTCCTTCAGGTATGCCTTCAAAAGTCTCCCCAAGTACGGAGGCACCTCAAAGTACTGAGGGCCTCCAGGATGGTACTGTGGGGGAGGCTGTTGAAGGCATTGGCGATGTCCAGCGACACCGCCATCACCACCTCTCCCTCGCGCTCCGCATCCTCCGTCACCGACCTTAGGCGCCTTATGGCGTCGACGGTCGACCGTCTGGCCCGGAACCCGAACTGGGCATCCGAGAGGCCCGGTCCCGGGCCATCCTCCAAGTGCTGAGCGAGGCGGGAAGCGACAACCCTTTCTAGGGCTTTGCCCGCCTCGTTCAGCAAAACGACCGGTCGAACCGCCGACCCCGAGTCCGGGGGCCGGTCTCCCTTCAACAGAAGGCAGAGCCGGCCCACCCTGAAGGGTCCCGGGCAGCACCCCGACCGCAAGCAGCAGTCAAGGAGCTCCCGGAACCTATCTCCGAGGTGCACGAGGACTAGTGCTAGCACCCTTCCGTGCACCCCGTCCGGACCCGGCGCCCTCATCTTGTTTCGGAGGCGGTCAATGACCGCCTCCATCTCCTCGTCGGTGACGGGCGGCGGAGCGCCCTCCACCTCTCCCTCTCCTCTGGAGTCCGACGATCGGGTCGTCCTCGGGGGAGCGAAACCCCGTGGGGTATCGGGGAATAGTTTCCCGACAATCCTCTCCAGCAGGACCGGCTGGAGGGTCTCCGTCAGTGGGGCCGACTGAGCGCGGATTTTGTTCCGCGCTCCCCTGTACGGTCGGCCCCACGGGTCCCTGTCTAGACCCTCCAGCAGCTCCTGCCACGCTCCCTCCTTGGCCCTACTTATAGCCATCTGCAAGGCTCTCTTCTTCTCCACGTAGACGCCGTGCAGATGGCTATCCCTTCCTTCGTCCCGGGGGCGGCGATGCCTGCTCCGGGTGTATGCTCTACGCGCCCCGTTGCAGGCGTCCCGGAGGTCGGCTATCTCCGCCGACCACCAGTAGACCGCCCGCCTTGGGGCCGGACGCCCAACGCTGGGCATGGCCGCCCTGCACACCGCCATGAAGGCATCGCAGAGACGACCAGCCCCCTGCTCCGCCCCCAAATCCTCCATTGGCGGGAGGCCCCAGCGGCCGACAAAGGCCGCCTCCTCTGCCAGTTCCCGGTCGAGCCAGGTGAGGGCCCAACGCGGGAACCGGCTCCGCCACCGGGACGAAATCGCCGGACTCCCGGGGACTCGGGACACCTCGAACCTGATGTACCGGTGGCCCGAGAGTGTCTCTACCCCCGTTTCAACCCTCCAGTCCTCCACTCGGCGTGCGGTGGACGCGGTGGCGACGGACAGATCCACCACCAACCCTCCATTCCACCGCACGCACGTATGGACCGTCCCCCTATTTAAGAGGGACAGTCCCGCGGCCAGCGCCCACTCCTCCACCTTCCGCCGTTGGCCTTCAACGTGGCGTTGAAGTCCCCGGCCACGATAACCTGGGCGGGCGCTAGCCGCCTCACTGCCGACCCAAGAGCGTCGAGCAGCCGCTCCAAGGCCGGCAGGTCGCGGTTCGGGGAGAAGTACACACCGATTATTGCGTACTCTCCCCGAACCGCCGCCACGTAACCTGCTCCCCTCCCCCTCACCACGAGTGGGGGCTTGCGCCAGGCCTCGCGACGATGGCCACGGATCCGTCCTTGTCCCCGGCCCAATTAGGCCGGGTGGGCACGTAATATGGTTCCGAATTTTTCTAGGCCTGTGGTATTCAAGGTCAGCCAACTCATCTTTGTCCAAATTTATCCATTCAACTTCAGTTATCGTCATAGCTGGGAGAAGAGACGTAATGGACTTATTATCCGAAATGTTTCGTCTTTCGACTCAGCCTTTACCAGAGCTGTAGGTAATAAAACTGTTCCCTTACAGTTTCCTGTCGAAAAGCACGAAACAAGTGACTGAGGAGATCCCTCAGATTTATATATCTATCTAGTTCTATATTTTTTAATTAAATTTAGGTTGATGAAACACGTGTATTAAAATAACGTACATGTCCGTTAGCATTTTAACTAACGAGTCTGGTCGTACCAATAAAGTTAAATCACTTAATCGTATTTCAAGTAAAAATGTATTCTATTCTTATACTCGTAAAATACAAGTTTGAGTAATTCCTAATCAAAACGAATGGAGAGCAATATAATTTGAATTAATTTTACTACTTACCAATAGATGGCAGTAATAAATCTATTGGTGGTATCGTAACTAGACCATAGATGGCAGGATAAATATATGACTTAGTTTAAGCATTTGATAATGGGTGGCGCAGGAGAAACCAGCGTTGTATTAAGTAAGTAGAGAAAAAAATCTTAGTTTGATTTCTTTCTCATTTTGTGAGCGTATCACTGTTAATCGTTAATTATAATATGTGTGCAGAAACTATATCAACGTAAAGCTTTTCTCTAAAGATTTACTATTTTGGTGAGTATTTAGAAATCATATTAATTTAAGGCTATGATACTGTGAAAGTTTACAATTATTTGAAATGTCCGATCGTTCTTGGTCGTCGTCCATTTTGAAGCTTCGTTTTGGTCCTTGGTGCTAGCCTGAACTAACCTAAATTTTTGTAGGTTTGGTCTAGATCCGAAATGGCGGCAGATTTTAAGTATAAATAGTAATGTCCAAATCAGCTGAAACTTTTTACACTATTCTAGTGATTATGTTTGTAGTGTAAAGTTTATTTGTAAATGAATTGTAGAAATAATGTAAAGATTTTACAAGAAGTAGTTTTATGGGTAGGCAGAGAGAATATAAACAGAAATAGATTGCTATTTATTTCAATTTGAAACTGAAGTTTTTATTTTATCACGAAATTATTATTTTGTAGAACCAATGATATTATAACTAGAACGCGAATATTTGATGATAAAAAGGCTCGTAAAGTTGTATAGTAACACTTGTAAGTTAAGCTAAATTATTTAAGTATTTATGGCAAAATCATTCAGTATGTCTGTTTGTTTATAAGAATATTGGCGCCTAAACGTAATGAATGATGAAATTTGGTAAAGTAAAGAGGAAAAGGATATGCCTGGGAGAAGGACATCCCAGGCATACTGTTAGATTCGACGACAATCTGCGTACAGAAACTGCATTTTTTAAGAAGTGTACCTAGGCTGTACCTGCGTAATTATTCATATCCAAATGCACAAATTCCAGTTTCAGACTTTAACTGGTACCTATATTTTATTCATTTCATTATTTAATGTGTACAAATACTTGAACATTTTCAGATTACCTTAATAGATTAAATATCTACTAACAGTTCCAGTAAAATGAAGAAAATTGAGGTTGACCCCAAATTATTTATAACTTGTAGACTATGTTTAGAAGATTTGGGAGTCTATCAAATAATCCCAATAATGCAACAACAGATTAAATATTGCTTTGATATTGATGTAAGTATGTACACCTAAAGTAAGTACAAATTGTTATTGCTATGTAAGGTATAACATGTGTCACTATGTGTCATTTTTGTAGTACTTATATACTAGTTTGGATGCTTCCATGATTTAGTTTATGCAAACTTGTACCTGGCTGTCAGATGGGCATTCTACGTTTAGTAGCTATATGCTACTGTTGCCTCTATCATGACTGATGTTTTTGTCTTTCCCTTGACTGCTGTGTTTGTCACTGCACTTGTCCACTATTTGTAATTGAAGATGCATGCCCTAGAGGGTTGTGTGTTGTGTTCCTGAGTGTGAGTGACGTCATCAGTAAAATTCCTAAGGAGTTGCTGTGTTATCAACAGAGGAGGTATCGCGCGAGTGATACTTAATGTATTACAAGCGTTCATAGGCTACGGTAACCGCTTTACATCAGCTGGGGCGTATGCTTGTATGACTCCTGATGTTGTATAAAAAAACCATCTATCTTTGCTGTGATCCTGACTACCTTGTTAATTTCAGTGCATTCAGGTAGTATTTTGTAGAAGAGAAATTTACTTACAATTTGCTTATACCCCCTGTTAGCTCTTAATTAGCACTCGCTGGCACCTAAACATTACTATTAACAGATGCATACAAATACTGTCACTGTTCTGGTCGTCTCCACCTGCTATTCTCTGGTGTGGTCTGTTATTTGCTGTGGTCATCTGTGTTTGTTCATCTTTTGAAACAAAATATGCATCGAAGACAGTATCAGGAGCAGTTGTAGCTCTTGTAGTCACATACATAACAGTATCTATTAACAGTAGTAGGTGAGTGCGTGCAGTGTTAGGTTGCATCAAACTTTTCTTTTTTTTGTACAAAGTTGGGAGGCATACAAGCATATGGTCCATCCGGTAAAGAGTGGTTATTATAGCCTATGAGCTCTTGCAATACATAGATATGGCTTGCAATATCGCTCACAGAATGCCACCTCTACTGCTAACACAGCAACTCCCTGGCATCGTACTGGTAACCTCACTAACTCGCAAAAACACACCAACTCTATGACTGTTGTATGAACGGTGAAAGAGTACGAAGAGTTAATATTATATGGGATTTGGGTGTGACCCTCGCCAATAACATGTTGTTTGATCATCATATCGACGATATAACAACTAAAACGTATCGAAACTTGGCATTCATTTAGCTTGTCTTAAACTAATATATTTTTTGTACATTAGGAGTTTGCTTGAGTATGCGTCGTGTATCTGGTCGCCTCAATACATAACCCATAAAGAACGAATCGAAAAAATTCAGCACTCGTTTGTATGCCATCTTAACTTTCGTGTAAAAAAAACGCGACGTAGACTATGAATCCGCTTATGCACGACACAAAAATATAAGTCTTGATAACCGGCGACAGCTTCTAGATGTTTGCTTGGTGCACGACATCAGTTCTGGTTGCATGGACAGTCCTACACTTCTGTCACAAGTTACCTTTAACACGCCTTCTATTGCACACGTCACACAAAATAGACACTTTTTGCCATTCCTTTCGTACATACAAATTATGTACAAAACTCCCCACTTGTGCGCATTCTTTGCGATTATAATAAAAATTTGCTGATATAGATATTTTCAACTGCAGTAAAAACGTATTAAAAATCACGTGCTTAAATTATTTTTAAAATAATAATTAATTTTAATGTTATTTATTCTTTATTCTCTTCAGTATAATATCTATTCAGTTCATAGGCTACGGTAACCGCTTTACATCAGCTGGATCGTATGCTTGTATGACTCCTGATGTTGTCTATATCTATATATTTATAAATAAGTATGAATGTCGATAGTACTTTACACATAAACATTTACATATATACATACACTCGCACAAAATCTTCTTGCTGGAATTATGGTATGGTATATTTTTGTGGTCATCTTTCATTGGCTTTGTTATTGATGTTTATGCACTGTATTTAATTTATATGTTATGCTGTTGATGTCACTAATAAAGAAAATAAAATTTGCTGTCTCTGTCTGTTCTGCTGGGGAGTTGTTCTTTGGCTACGGTTTTCGTTGAGATGGAGGTACTTTGCCAGTAGGTAGGTGCTCATATTTTGATGAACTTCTGATATATTGAAATTATTTTCACATGAACTTATGAGAATGAACTGATACAAATTTAATTTATTTTTTATTACCCCTGGAAGGGCTCCTACAAATTTTCAGTTGAAAAACTGTTTTTTTTTATTTCTCATCATTCAAAATATTGTTAATATAAAAGTAATTTACCATAGTTAACTCAACTGAATATATGGGTGTATTTTTTTCATTAGTATGGGAACTGTGAACATGTTAATGTCCATTTAGCTGTATTATCAAGTAGGATTTTTTGTAGTACCTTTTACATTTTGTATAAACTACATTACTTACATTCATACAAGGCGCGCTCGGTGGTTAGAAATGCTACTTTGACACCAACGCTTGTGGGTTCAATTCGCGTTAGCGTTCGTTTTTAGGGTTCCGTGACCAAAGGGTAAAACGGAACCCTATTACTGAGACTTCGCTGTCCGTCCGTCTGTTACCAGGCTGTATCTCATGAACCGTGATAGTTAGAGAGCTGAAATTTTCACAGATGATGTATTTCTATTGCCGCTATAACAACAAATTTTAATACTAAAACATAGAATAAAAAAAATATTTAAGGGGGCTCCCACACAATAAACGTGATTTTTTTGCTCGTTTTTGCTCGATATTGATAACGGCACCAGATAGACACTTGAAATATTCACAGAATATTTAGGTATATTTTCACTTTAAAAATAAATAATTAAATTAAAATAAAACAAATATTTAAGGTGGGCTCCCATACAACAAACGTGATTTTGTTGCCATTTTTATAGATAATGGGACGGAACCCTTCGTGCGCGAGTCCGACTCGCACTTGGCCGATTTTTAGGGTTCCGTACCCAAATGGTTAAAACGGAACCCTATTACTGAGGCTCTGCTGTCCGTCCGTCCGTCTGTCACCATGCTGTATCTCTTTAACCGTGATAGTTAGACAGTTGAAATTTTCACAGATGATGTATTTCTGTTGCCGCTATAACAACAAATACTAAAAAATAGAATAAAATAAATATTTTAAGGGGGCTCCCATACAACAAACGTGATTTTTTTGCTCATTTTTGCTTGATATTGATAACGGCAACAGGTAGACGCTTGAAATATTCACAGAATATTTAGTTATATATTACTTTAAGAATAAATAATTAAATTAAAATAAAACAAATATTTAAGTGATTTTTTTGCTGTTTTTATAGATAATGGTACGGAACCCTTCGTGCGCGAGTCCGACTCGCACTTGGCCCTCCTATGGCTCTTGATATCCTACACGGCTTCTCCTGATAATGCGTCGTCCTCGACTGCATCTGACAGGTCTGGCATGCTTCGGAGGTGAACTTCGACGTTAGCCTGGACTAGGCGAGAGGGCCCAGCGACATCCGCCTCAGGCGTAGCTAAGCTCGTTTCTGTATCCGCGGCAGGAGCGGTGGTGTCTTCCATCGAATCGGCTTCTGAAATCAGAGACCACATCACTGATAGTTGCCGAGTTGTCCTAGTTTGCCTAAATCCCGCATTCATCGATCTTTCAAGGCCTCCTTGTTGCGTCGTCTGACATACTCGCATACTGTCTAATGTTATGATCCGTGAAACTTTAGATGTGGTCTTAAGATTTCACGAACTTTTAAGGAACCTTATTTTCATCCTTCATCACACATAGTTCGTCTAACAGTCATTTCATATGGATCCATATAGCAGTCATTCCAAGTCGGGTTCATGTAGGGTAAACATTCCACAGTCTGTTTACCGATAGGAACGTCCCGCAGTCCGTCCTCTACATGAAACTGGCATCCCGCAGTCTGCCAATCTGCCCTCGGGTGTGGACCCTTGTTGAGGACAGATAAACACTCTGCAGTGTTTCCAACCTTGAACATCCCGCAGTCTGTTCCATCCTCGTCGACCTCCCTTTTCTCTCTGGGTGATTTCGCCATGATACTCACGCTCGAAGAATGCAGCGCAAGTATCGGGACACCACTCTCCTTTCCATGGCACCATATACTGAGCCGCAGCCTGGGAGGTTTTCCCATAGAAGCCGCTCAGCAATCGCAGCTCATAACGACCGCTCGGCAGCGAGCGCACGACCTTGTAGGGGACGCATGCCACGCATGCCAGAGTCCAGCTTGCCAGTTGACTGTGAAAACTTGATTACAAACACAAGATCATTCATATTAAATACCCGAGGTGGGCGTCTGCATCTATTAGCATACTCATCTTGCTTAGACTGATTTCTTCTAAGCAGCTCGGTGGCTCGACTCTTGCATAGTTCTCTTCGTGTTTCGCAGCTTGATTGGGAAACTTCTAATGCGTCCAATGGTCGTAGCCTCGGTGCCAATCATTAGATATAGAGCAGATGCCTGCGTCGTTTTATGCTTCGTTATGTTCAAGTAATTGTGACTTCCACAGTGATTCGAACCATTTGGCACCTTTGTGGTTGACTGCGATACGGATCATGTTAAGCACAGTGTGGGCATACCTTTCGACCTGCCCGTTCGCGTGGTGCATCTTGGGGGTTATGTAATGGATGTCCGAGCCCATGTCTTTTACAAAATCAATAAACTTAGCGGACTCAAACATGCTTTCCTCGTCTGTCACAATTAACTTTGGAACACCGAAAAGAGAAATAGAATCGGTGATAACACGCAACAGTTCCGTCACGTCTTGTCTATATAGGGCATAGAGCAGCGTGTATTTCCTGAAGGCGTCGACTAAAATAAGTACGAATTTATAGCCATTGGACTCGGAAAGTGGGCCAAGGGAATCTAAATGTATAACGGTACGTCTGGTTTTCCCACGAAGTAATATTTTGGCGAGGAGCTCTCGGTACCCGTTTTTTTGAAACGCATACCAAACGTAAGCTGAGACGGTGACCTTTTGGTATGTAACAGAGAAGCCTAGGCTCTTCGCCTATGGGGGTATATTTATGATACAGGAGGTCGTTTCGTTGGACGTAGCGATTTGAGTCTAGACCGCCTTCGCTGAGTTGTTGCAGGAGATTTCGGGTTTCCTCATCTGCCGCTTGAGTTATCTAAGCCCAATTGCGAGGTCTTGTAATGTTGTGCACTTCGCGAGGAGGATTTCTGCTTAAAAAGTCAGCATGGGACATCATAGTTCCCCGCCGATACACTATCTCGAAAGAGAAATCTTGCAAATGCAACTACCCTCCCTCGGGAGCAGGTCCTTCTTCTTCTCCGTGAATTTGAGAGCATTACAATCGGTCACAATCTTGACTTCGATTCCAATCAAGTAGTGACGGAAGTTTTGCAATGCTTTCACCACGGCCAAGGTGTACAGTTCGTTTGAATAGTACCTGCTCTCTGCGCCTTGAATAACTTTACTAAAGTAAGCTGATGACTTTCTTATTACCATCTTCATGGATTTGTAAGAGGACTGCCCCGTATCCGATGCTGCTTGCAGTATGTACTTCGGTCGGTAGTGAAGGGTTAAAAATGGCCAATATGGGTTTCGTTTGTCAGCAACGAGACGATTTCCTGGCAAACTTTTTCTTGTGCAGGACCCCACTTGAATGGGACACCTTTTATTGTCAACTGAGAGATGCAGAGCGTTTTTGTCGCATATCTCTCTATGTACTTCCTAAAATATCCAGCTAGCCCCAGAATTGAATGCCTTCTCCTCTACATTGGTGCTTAACAACAGCACGTCATCAATATAAACTAAAACCTGCGTGCTTCGATAAATCTACGTAAAGTCTTATTGATAATCCATTGGTATCCGATAGGCGAGTTGGTCAAACCATAGGGCATCTTTAGATACTCGTAATGGCCCTCCGGGGTAACGAATGCCGTACGGTGCACTGAGGACGGATTGATTCTTATCTGGTGAAAGCCAGTGGCCATATCTAAGGACGAGTAACGTGTAACAGTCTTATCGCCTGATCGGTCACTGTGATCATCAGTTAATGGAAGTGGGTAGCGGTCCTTCACGGTTATATTATTAAGGGCACGGTACACGGCACGAATGTGTGTCGACACACATTCGGTCCTGTCCTTTTTAACCAAAATCATCGGGTTGGAGTATTCGGACTCAGATTCCTGAATTATCCCTTTGCTTAGGAGGCCATTGACGATTTTACGGACTTTAAGTTTCTCGGCAAGAGATAGCTTATAAGGCCTATAAGTGACAGCTGTGTCGCTAATGAGATTAATGTGCATCTCACCTGCAGTTACCGTAGTAGTTGCCGTGCCTGTTATGAAAAAATCTGCAAAATCGTCGATGCCTTTAAGTAAATTGATCCGTTCTGCACCTTGAAGGGGTGTCTTGATTTCAATCGCCCCAGACGCGTGAACCGTGCAAACACTGCACTTTCTATCGACCGACGAGTGAGATACTGTTTGTCTTTAGTCCTAACATATGTTATTCCATCTCTATTTAGGATATCCGTACCAATAATAAACGGGGTGGATATACATGCAGCTGGAACTACGACAAAGTCGGCTTCTAAAGAGACCTCACTGAACTCGATCGTAAGCGTCACGTATGATTTGGCTATTATTTCGTGGTTGCTTATTCCTCTCAGAGCACAATAGGTGGGTTTTAACGAACATGCTAAGTACTTCAAAACACCCGATGATATCAACGACACATTAAGGGCACCACTATCTATAAGAGCGTCCACGGGGACTACTACGGCAGTTACAACATCATTATTTCGTTCGCTTCCTGTATGATCGCGACAAAGATTAACTTTATGCGTGTTTCGCGAGCCTGACCTCTCCTTGGCGAAGCATTTATCCTCCGTATGGCCTACTTTTTTACAAAATGGGCATGTAATTATGTAAGACGTTGATGTTTTTGCTTTTTTTGGACATGTGAAGCTCTTGTGACCTGTCTGATTACAAATAAAACACTTAGGTTTGGGCAGAGCTGGCCGCTCTTACTTACATTGAGAGGATGTTGGGGTTTTGCTTTGATTTGGTTTTGTAAAAATGGATAGGAAGGAAACCAAGTTCTCCGGGGAAAGTTCCCCATTAGTCGCTGCTGCCCGCACCTGAGCGTCGTTAATACCGCGGATCACGATTTGAGTCATTAACTCTTCACTGAGCCCTTTAACTATGTGTAAACGTAGAAGATTACGTCGTGCGTACTCCGCGTATGAGGGATATTTGTCAGACGTTTTATTCATAGCTTCATATAATATGTTCGCGTAATCTAATTTTCTCGGGCAAAGTGGTCTAAACTCGCGCTTAATGGAGTTCGCGCTCGAGACCGTGATCATCGGTGGTGACTAATTCGCGATCGTGACCGTGTACGCCTTCGTAATCTATGACGCTCATAATGATGTCGATGCGATCTGCTTCGTGATCTACTTCGTGAATTGCGCGTGCTAGGCATTTTCACTCGTGAAAAACACAGATATAACGAAACAACACAAACTTAGCAAAACAATGAAATAAATGTATCAGCGGTGTAGGGTAGTTTTAATTTGGTTCCCTTTGATTTTCAAATTGATTTAACGAGCAAAACGGTTAAGGCAAGAGTCTACGTCCCGCTTCTGATATAAGACAGAAATAGGAATAAAAATTACAAAAAATAACAATGGCACTTACTTACATAGTTTGTAATTATAATTTTTAACAAAAATTTCTACTCTAAGGAACAAAATTAGCACATACTCAAAGTACATAAAATTTCGAACAGATCGCCTCGAACGTCACGAGCAAGGTCCGTACGCGCCGATGGGTGGCAGACGAATGCAAAACGCGTGCCTGTTAGCGTTCGTTTTTATAGCTACCCGCCCTCCTATGGCTCTTGATATCCTACAATACATTATCAAAGATGTTTTCATACAAATTTCTACTAATAATACTTAATTCATGTGCACTGTTCACTACAAATATTATATTTAAATATTTATTTAGCAAATAAGCATATTGTTTATTTGATTGTAAGCAGTTACCATAGAATATAGACCAATGCATCACATAGGGCTCTCTTGGGAAAACCATGGAAAGTGTTCATTTCCTATAAACTAATTATTATAACAATATATTTTTATTGATTTCTTATTTTGTAACATCAAGTGCCATTTGTTTGTTTGTTTGTTTATAAAACTTTATTGTATAATTTAACATTCAAAATACATAACAATAATAATACAAAAAAAAAACTTAATCTAAATTATACAATGGTGGACTTATCCCAATAGGGATCTCTTCCAGTCAACCATGAATGCTTGAAAAGGAATTCAATCAATAGGTGTGGCGCCATTTATTATTATTATGGAAATATATTTTATCAGTTTTTGTGTTATATAAACACTGGAAGGCAAACAAGGGTATGGTCCCTGGGATGGAAAAAAATTACCATAGTCTTATGATATACGATTTGTTCCGAAAGAGCTCTTTTGCCATCCCACTTATAATGCAACTCCTTGGGATCTTCTGGTGACTTTATGTACCTGCAGGAATGCATACAATTCTTTTGCTGTGTACTCTTAGTGACTTCCCTATTCGTGCTACTGTAATGTATGTTAGATTTTATCTAATCTGTGATTGTTAAGCAATATATACTAAGCAGATCTCTTGCATGTTATGTCATTTAGAGTTCGATTTGGAATGAGGGTTTCATTTCATTCATTGGTATGCCTTGATTTGGATGACTTAATATCCTGATTAGGTAATTTGCAGAGAAATTGTGGATTTTATCATCACAGTGCACATTTCCAAATAGTTTTCATGCAGATCATGCATATATTATTGACTTGAGAATTGAGGTTTTCAGTCTTTGTCATGTTGGAGTTGCTCACCATCCCCTGCACCTGTAAACCGTATGTTGTATAGATATTGGATTTTGTTGCCTTAGATTAGTTTTCAGTATGTTCCTAAAGGAAATGGTTGTAATTGATGTTGAATTTAACTTTCTGTTTTATATGAGTATGTAGTATGCATCAATTCAAGAGAGAGTATTTACTCTCAAGCTTTACATGGGCAATTTTCTTTCCTTATTGTGAACATAACCTGTACACTTGCGCACTTACTTTTATGCTCCAATATTGTAGTCATTTTGTTAATTCATTTCATGCTTCATTATTGCTTACTAAAAGAGCTGTGTAGTGCAGTGGCCACAGTGACATTGTCCATTGTAGTTAACCCGTTGAGGCCCGCGTGGCTGAATTCCGCCATGCACGTTACGGCGCCAAGTATATAACGGGCTTCTACTGTATAAAGAGTAGGTATAGAGTGTGGTCCCTAGAACTAACCCTTGAGGTACTCCAGCTTTTATATAGAAAAATTTAAGTTACGTAGTGTGTAGAAACTAGTGAGTTATACTGACAGGGTCTTTAAAAGCCTTCTTTTAGGTCTGGCAAACATCTGTCGTAGATATCCATACAGAAAAAGACAGAATAAGCATTTTTTTATCTAACGACGTATGTATTTTATCAAATCCTCTGTATGAATCTGCTCAACTGTGTGTGAATGTTGCTGGTGGAAACCTTATATGAAAGATTATTTTTAGTAAACATTTGTCAGCCTTTGGATAGTATAGGCCAATATTATCAAGGCAAGTCCCTTGCGTGGTAGGCAGATAAAACCGAACGCCACATGACCACCACCACCTCCCTCGCTTCGTTAACATTCTTAGCTCTGCTCATGCACGTTAGGTTTCTAGGGCTTTTGATTCTTGACCTTCTGATAAATCTTGACGAGGTAAGCGAGTTTTGGCCTTCCTCGGCTACTGCATCCCTTTACTTTCACGTAATATATTTGTTCCGAGATTCTTTCCTTCTGCATTCAATTATTACATAGTTACAACTATTAACTATACGTACGTACAACCAAATATGGGAAACTATTGTACTTTAGTTAATTATAGGCGCCCTCTCACACATAGTGTCATGTTGAGTTGAAGATCTATATACGTGTATTTACAGAGATAATATATTAAAATTATTGGAATAGGGGGTGTACGGGTGTACAGCCTGCATCCGACGTGAATTGGCCTGATGAATTCTTGTTTTAAATACAGAGTGGCCGGAACATTGACGTACAAAAAAAATTTTGGTCTCTCGTATCGTGGGGTATCCGAATCACACCCATGTACAGCATGTTCCGCGACTTTTCGATTGTTTTTAACTTTTAAGAATTTTCGACCTCATCAACTTAAAAATTAAAAAAAAAGTAACTTATTCGAGTTTTCTTTTGCACCTGAAAAAGACAGTGAGGTGGCAAATTCTTAGAATTAGCCACCTTATTACAAACATTTTTTGCCCATTTTATCATTCCTAAGTTTAATTAGTTTGTTAACTGATCAAAAATGACTAAAGGAAAACTTAAATTTAAACATTTGTTATTTTTTTAGTTTAATTTCAGTTTACTTAGTTTTTCACGATCCGTTCTTGAGATCATGGGTTGTAAACGTGGGTGTAACTCTTTTATCTGCATTAAAATTGGGCTGAGAGGATATGAGACCGAATTATTGCTATCTCTTTAATTTTTTCTCGGTGGTGAGAGGGGTACCGCGCAACAAAAGCCAACGCAAAACAAATCACCTCAGTCATACTTTGTGTGTGTCACTTTGGGTTTACCGCTACGCGTGTCGCCATTTTGTCTTTACCACACTCGCTTTGCCCACGGACCCCGCTGCGTGCTACTTGTTTGACTACATTGCTCATTTATTGGACTGTTTTTTGCATTCTGATTTGGACTTTGTTTACTTGGAAGTGTAGGAGATAAGTTACACGTTAAGTGAATATGCAGAAATGCATTATTTTTATGGAGTTGCACGTGGAAACGGCCGTGAAGCAGCGTGATTGTATCGCAAACAACTTCAACATCGTGGTGGGCCGCAACCTGAGCGATATTCCGACTATCGTGTTTTTATTAACATATACAACACCTTAATGGCAGGCTGCCTTCGTGGTCGACGCGACAGCCGTGAAGGAATACCTAAAGCTGACCCGGATGGCAGAGAAACGGTGGTGGAAAAAGTTCAGCGAAATCCGTCCACGAGTTCGAGAAGTATGCCTCGTGCGCTGAACATTTCCAAGAACTTCTATCGAAGCCATACTTAAAGATGAAGGATACTACGCGTTCCACATCCGACGAGTCCAAGCTTTACTACCTATAGACCACCAATTGCGCGTTGATTTTTGCCAAACTATGTTACGTAACGAGCAGGAGGATCCTGGATTTTTCAATAAAGTTTTATGGTCAGATGGGTCACGATTTCAGCGATTTGGAATATTCAATATTCATGATTACCACATGTGGGCAATTGAAAATCCACACTTCAACAATTCAAAATCGTTTCTTGTGGTCTGGTATCCTCAATGCCGAACTAATCGGCCCTTTTGAATTGCCGTCGAGACTTAATAGCGAAACCTACAGAATCTTCTTGGAATTTGACGAATCATGGTAAATCAAAATGACGGCACCCAATGTCACTACGCAACGCAAGTCTGAAATCACTTAAATGAAATATACCTCAACAGATGGATCGCACGCAGCGAACCTATTAGGTGGCCTCCATGCTCACCTGACCTCAAACCCCATCGATTTCTTTATTTGGGGCTATTACAAGAAAATAACATGCGCCCGAGACTGTTCGAGTGAACAAGAGTTGAGGCAGAAGATTACAGAAGCCGAACATGTTGTGAGAGATAACAGAGAAGCTTTTAGACGATTGAAAAATAATTTCTTACGTAGGTGCAGAATGTGTATTGCTGCTGGAGGTGGCCACTTTGAAAACCTTTAGTATTTTTTTGTCACATTATGGTCTGCGTTTTATTAACAAAACGACTTTTTACCTTTTTTACCCAATCTCTGAAGCTATTTTTGGTTAGTTGCCAGCAATTTTTTTTTTTAATCTTGCACCCTTGCCATGGGCAAGGCTATCATCATCATAGTATTCTTCCAGCCAAAACACATTCATACATCATATTCTCATTCATTCCGTAATTCTAACTTTCATTCATCATCTTTCGTTTTTGCCCATTTTAGAACGCCAGTGAAATAACTGCATTTATTTTCGAACTTCCCTTCCCATACTGCGTCAGTCCATCCACGGGCGACAGTGGGCTTCACAGCTCCACCTAGCCACCGCGATCCCATCGGCTATACGGAGTATAGCCGAGGTATACAGCATTAGTCCTAGGTGGAGCTGCTCTGCTTGTTGCGATCAATGACAACCGTAGCTAGACTGACGCAGTATTTTATAAATTTAGATCTATTTCCCCCCAAAACTATTTCGGAGACTGTAGTTTCGGTGACCCGCATTCCCAACTCCTGCTCTAAATCGTACCTCTGTTTGGAGAATGCGGGACACCGAAACAATATGTGCTGCACTGTCTGGTCCACGCCGGGCTCGCAGAAGCACGATGGGTCATCCGCGCACTTGAACCTGTGCAAGTACGCGGAGAACCCACCATGTCCCGAGAGGACCTGCGTGGTGATGCTCGACGGCACCATTTTGCCCACGATGCCGTACGCCTCCGCCGCACTCGGGAAGAACAGCTTCGTCGTCGAAGCTGTTGTTTTGTATCTCCTGTCCCATTCGTCAATGGTCCCCTTACGCATCATACCTTTGACGAATGAGACAGGGCAGCGGTCGTAATCTGGCCGCCTCCGCAACCCCAGTGCGGCGCTCCTGGCGAGTTCATCGGCACGTTCGTTCCCCTCCAACCCCGCGTGTGCCTTGATCCAGAACAACGAGACGCTCTTACCCTGGCTTTTACACAGTTTAAGAGCGTTCCGTGTCTGCACCGCCAGGGGATGGGGGGACTCGACGTTCGCCACCGCCTGGAGCGCCGCCATGGAGTCGTTGAAGATGCCAATACTGGGTCCATCGCAGCTCAAAGTGTACTCGGCCGCCGTGCAGATAGCCAGGAGTTCCGCCTGGTTGACGGTACAGTAGGACGACAAAGCAAGCTTGACGACCTTGGTTTCCGCGCCGCCGTTCCATATGGATACAGCGGCGCCAACCCGGCCCTCAATCTTGCTGCCGTCCGTAAACATTCGCAGGGCAAAGTTGGAGTGTGCCCTGCATTGTTCCTCGTCCACCAGGCTGCCGAACTCCAAGCTATCTAGCTCCGCGGGATGCGGGGCCTCGATCTTCGAGGCCATCCGCTCGATCTCGCTGTCCCCGAGCAGCGGATGGGGTAGCCCCCTCTTGGCCTCGTATAAAGAGGCGACTTCGCGCACTCTGAGGTCAAGAGGCAGCACCCCAGCCAGCAGCAGTACGGAGTTCAGGGAGACCGTGCGGTAGGCTCTGCAGATCTTCTGAGCGAAGCCCCGTTGTACACTGTTGAGCTGTTTCTGGATACCCAGCTTATTGACCGCTGGAGCCCATGCGGCGGCAGCGTACAATATCGTAGGTTCCACTACGGCTGAATATAGGATCTTCACTACTTCCGGGTTGAGTCCCCAACTGACGCGGGCCGTACGCGCAAGGCGCCCGTATATGGCTATTGCCCTTTTACAGACAGTAGCCACGTGCGCGTTGAACGTCAGACCCGCGTCAATCGTCAACCCCAGCAGTTTGATCTGCCGAGACATGCCAATGTCTATCCCGCCCATGGTAAGCCGCGGGGTGTTATACCGAAGTTTGTGCGTGATCAGCATAGCGCTGGTTTTATGCGGCGCAAACTTCAACCGGTTTTTGACACCCCACGCCCTCACATGCTCGAGAGCGGCATTGGCCTGTCTCTCTATATCCAGCGCAGTGTTGCCGTCGAGCATCAGCACGACGTCATCGGCGAAGGCCTGACAGTGCACCCCCGCAAGGTCGAGTTGCTGCAGAAGAGGGTCCAATAGGAGGTTCCACAAAATCGGTCCTCCTATGGACCCTTGGACGCACCCTTTGGTGGTGGATCGCAAGGTTTCCTCCCCGGCGTACCTCACTCTGACTGTCCTATCGCTGAGATAGCTGTCGATCACTCTCCTCAAGCCCAGAGGACAATTTTCCTCAGCCAGTCGCAGTTTGATGGCGGGCCACCAGGCGTTGTCGAAGGTGTGTGGCGATTGTGGCGCGGCCGAGGACACTGCCCAACACACGCTGGAGCAGTGTCCCAGATGGTCTCGGCAGCGCCATGATCTGGTGTCCGCGCTTGGAAGCGCGGACCTCTCGCTCCCGAGCGTGGTCCACTCCATGCTCGGGAGTGACACTGCCTGGCAGGCGATGGCCTCCTTCTGTGAGACGGTCATGTCCCAGAAGGAGGCCTCGGAGCGGGACAGGGAGGATGTTCCCGAGGCTGTCCCGCTCCGGAGACGGCGGACGGGAGTGCGGCGTAGGCGCTACGCGCACCTATTGCCGCCTCCCTAACTTGTGGGACTAGGGGTCAGGATGGGAACCTGGCCCCATAATGGTCCCGCCGCCGGAGGGGCTGTCCCAATTTGCCGGGACGGCCCCTAGATTGAAGAAGTCCGGCCCCTTCTGAGGGGCTGGCCAGTCGCAGTGGTGTCCTGTTGCTGACAGATCCGGGGCACCACACCAACGCGGCCGATGGCATTTCGCGGGGTCGTTTAGTGGGTATACCGTCGAACAGCCGACGGGGAGTCCCACACTACCACCGTAGGCCACCCAGGTACCGGTGGTGTGCGTAATGCATTTTTCCCTGCGTCACAAAAAAAGGCGTTGTCGAAGGCTCCCTCTATATCCAGCGAGACGAGAGTGAGCATTCTCCTCTCGTCAAGCTTGGCGCGGATGTGCTGCACTAGGTTATAGAGGGAGTCTTCGGTTTCCCTTTGTGGCATAAACCCGTACTGGCGAGTACTAATCCTCGGTAGAATGTGGTGCTTGAGGCGAGCGATCAGCATTTTCACGTATACCTTGCCCAAGACAGGCAAAAGCCCAATCGGCCTGTACGATTTGGGCAAGGTATACGAGTCTTTGCCTGGTTTCCGAAGGACAATTACGAGGGCCCCCTTCCACAGCCGAGGAAAGTAGCGGAGGGCTCGACATTTATCAAGAAGGGCCAGGAAGAACTCAGGGTAACTGTTGATGGCCCGAGCGCAAATGTCAGGCGTGAGGCCGTCGGCACCGGGAGCCTTCTTTGGGTTGAACGACGATACAGCCGCTAAGAGCTCCCTCATGGTAAACGGCGGGTCATGGTCATCATCGACCCGCTCGTTTACCTCGCGGGCCTTTTTCCTTATTTCGCGGTGATCTGTATCGTCGTCCAACTCGCTGTCGGCAGGATAGAACGTATCCGCCAACAGCTCGAGGGACTCCCTGTGATCCAACGTCCTCCCGCCCTCCTGGAGGAGTACATCCTCCTTGCGCTCGGTTGCCCTCCCAATGACCCTATATATACCTTCCCAGACGCCTTCTTTGTCTTGCCTCCCGCAAAATTTCCTCCAGCTGTCAGTCTGGGCATCCCGCACTGCGGCCTCGTATTTGCCCTTCTGTTCGAGGTACGAACTGACCACTATTTGTCTCCGGTCTGGCGCTGCGTTTCGGATTCTGCGTCGCTTGGTGTTGGTTTGCCTCTTCAGCTCCTCGAGTTCCTCCGACCACCACGGCAATCTAAATGAATCCCCGCCTTTGAGTTTGGGCATCGCTGCCTGGCAGGCCTCGGCTATGGCTCGGGTATACCCGTCCACGATTACCTTCAGGTCCTCCCACACCTGGACCGCCTCAACGCTCTCCACGTTCAGGCGGTCCCTCCGCATGATTCCTGCCAGTTTCTCACGAAACTGACACTAATCCGCTTTCCTGGTGTTGAAGATCCTGGTGGTCCTCGCCACGGATACCCCTTTCGCCCGTGCCAAGTTGATTTCAAATAGAATGCCGTTGTGGTCAGAGGACGTTAGGGCCTCGGAGACGCGCCAGCCATCCACCAGGCTCAGCATATCCTCAGAGCAGGCCGTCACGTTGACATGGCTGCTGTACCTCTTCCCGCCTCGAACGGTATCGAATGTCGGGACGTCCCCCGAATTAAGTATCTGGAGGCCCAGCTCCCCTAAGGCTCCAGTCATCATCTCCCCCCTGGAAAGAAAGAAGTGGGACGGGTTGGCGCGGGCCTCTGTCGCCTATTGCTGAGATTGCCTCGGGGACCACCCGCCAGTATCGAATGGCTCAGGCCAATCTACAGAGAAGCCAGCTAGCAACGCACGAATTGCTGCTGGCGGCAAAGGAGCGCAAAATATCTGTCGCACTGCTACAGGAGCCCTATGTGGGTCGGGTTGGAAGCGTAAGAGACTATCGTGGAGTGAGAGTCTTCCAGGCACAGGGGAACGGAGAGGGTACTGTGAAGGCGGCAATAGCCGTCTTCGATCACGAACTTGATGTCGTACAGTACCCACAACTCACCACAAACAACATCGTTGTGGTGGGGATCCGGACTAGTGCCTGGAAGATTACACTGGTCTCCTACTACTTCGAACCTGACAAACACATTGAGCCATACCTGGAGCAGCTTAGACAGGTTGAGCGGGAAACCGGACCTGGAAGGTTGGTCATAGGCGGGGACGCCAACGCGAAGAGTTTCTGGTGGGGCAGCTCCCAAGAGGACTCCAGGGGGGAGATGATGACTGGAGCCTTAGGGGAGCTGGGCCTCCAGATACTTAATTCGGGGGACGTCCCGACATTCGATACCGTTCGAGGCGGGAAGAGGTACAGCAGCCATGTCGACGTGACGGCCTGCTCTGAGGATATGCTGAGCCTGGTGGATGGCTGGCGCGTCTCCGAGGCCCTAACGTCCTCTGACCACATATATTATGGATTATGTTATTATATTATGGCTATTCCTGGCCCTTTTTGATAAATGTCGAGCCCTCCGCTACTTTCCTCGGCTGTGGAAGGGGGCCCTCGTAATTGTCCTTCGGAAACCAGGCAAAGACTCGTATACCTTGCCCAAATCGTACAGGCCGATTGGGCTTTTGCCTGTCTTGGGCAAGGTATACGTGAAAATGCTGATCGCTCGCCTCAAGCACCACATTCTACCGAGGATTAGTACTCGCCAGTACGGGTTTATGCCACAAAGGGGAACCGAAGACTCCCTCTATAACCTGGTGCAGCACATCCGCGCCAAGCTTGACGAGAGGAGAATGCTCACTCTCGTCTCGCTGGATATAGAGGGAGCCTTCGACAACGCCTGGTGGCCCGCCATCAAGCTGCGACTGGCTGAGGAAAATTGTCCTCTGGGCTTGAGGAGAGTGATCGACAGCTATCTCAGCGATAGGACGGTCAGAGTGAGGTACGCCGGGGAGGAAACCTTGCGGTCCACCACCAAAGGGTGCGTCCAAGGGTCCATAGGAGGACCGATTTTGTGGAACCTCCTATTGGACCCTCTTCTGCAGCAACTCGACCTTGCGGGGGTGCACTGTCAGGCCTTCGCCGATGACGTCGTGCTGATGTTCGACGGCAACACTGCGCTGGATATAGAGAGACAGGCCAATGCCGCTCTCGAGCATGTGAGGGCGTGGGGTGTCAAAAACCGGTTGAAGTTTGCGCCGCATAAAACCAGCGCTATGCTGATCACGCGCAAACTTCGGTATGACACCCCGCGGCTTACCATGGGCGGGATAGACATTGGCATGTCTCGGCAGATCAAACTGCTGGGGTTGACGATTGACGCGGGTCTGACGTTCAACGCGCACGTGGCTACTGTCTGTAAAAGGGCAGTGGCCATATACGGGCGCCTTGCGCGTACGGCCCGCGTCAGTTGGGGACTCAACCCTGAAGTAGTGAAGATCATATATTCAGCCGTAGTGGAACCTACGATATTGTACGCTGCCGCCGCATGGGCTCCAGCGGTCAATAAGCTGGGTATCCAGAAACAGCTCAACAGCGTACAGCGGGGCTTCGCGCAGAAGATCTGCAGAGCCTACCGCACGGTCTCCCTGAACTCCGCACTGCTGCTGGCCGGGGTGCTGCCTCTTGACCTCAGAGTGCGCGAGGTCGCCTCTTTGTACGAGGCCAAGAGGGGGCTACCCCATCCGCTGCTCGGGGACAGCGAGATCGAGCGGATGGCCTCGAAGATCGAGACCCCGCATCCCGCGGAGCTAGATAGCTTGGAGTTCGGCAGCCTGGTGGACGAGGAACAATGCAGGGCACACTCCAACTTTGCCCTGCGAATTTACACGGACGGCAGCAAGATTGGGGGCTGGGTTGGCGCCGCTGTATCCATATTGAACGGCGGCGCGGAAACCAAGGCCGTCAAGCTTGCTTTGTCGTCCTATTGTACCGTCTACCAGGCGGAACTCCTGGCTATCTGCACGGCGGCCGAGTACGCTTTGAGCTGCGATGGACCCAGTATTGGCATCTTCAGCGACTCCATGGCGGCGCTCCAGGCGGTGGCGAACGTCGAGTCCCCCCATCCCCTGGCGGTGCAAACACGGGACGCTCTTAAGCTGTGCAAAAGCCAGGGTAAGAGCGTCTCGCTGTTCTGGATTAAGGCACACGCGGGGTTGGAGGGGAACGAACGCGCCGATGAACTCGCCAGGAGCGCCGCACTGGGGTTGCGGAGGCGGCCAGACTACGACCGCTGCCCTGTCTCATTCGTCAAAGGTATGATCCGCAAGGGGACCATTGACGAATGGGACAGGAGATACAAATCGGGAACAACAGCTTCGACGACGAAGCTGTTCTTCCCGAGTGCGGCGGAGGCGTACGGTATCGTGGGCAAAATGGTGCCGTCGAGCATCACCACGCAGGTCCTCTCGGGGCATGGTGGGTTCTCCGCGTACTTGCACAGGTTCAAGTGCGCGGATGACCCGTCCTGCTTCTGCGAGCCCGGCGTGGACCAGACAGTGCAGCACATATTGTTTCGGTGTCCCGCATTCTCCAAACAGAGGTACGATTTGGAGCAGGAGTTGGGAATGCGGGCCACCGAAGAAACGGTCTCCGAAATAGTGGTAGGGAAAACTCGGGCAAAATTTTTGAAATACTGCGTCAGTCTAGCCACGGCTGTCATAGATCGTAATAAGCTGAGCAGCTCCACCTAGGACTAATGCTGTATACCTCGGCTATATTTTGTATAGCCGATGGGATCGCGGTGGCTAGGTGGAGCTGTGAAGCTCGCTGTCGCCCGTGTCTGGACTGATGCAGTATAGGGAGGGCAACTGGAAATGTGTAGTCATGATAGCTTCACCGGCGTTCTAAAATGGGCCAATAAGTATGCATGAAAATAAAACTGTAAGATGATGAATGGAAGATGAATTGCGGAATGAAAGAAAGAGTGATGTATGAATGTGTTTCTTTATACGTGGAAAAATTTTGTGTCGTAATAAAAAAGGATAATGTTTCAAAAGAGCCTTGCCCATGGCAGGGGTGCAAGTATTAAAAAAAAAAAAAAAAAAAAAAATCTACCCCCTGGAGTCCTCTTGGGAGCTGCCCCACCAGAAACTCTTCGCGTTGGCGTCCCTGCCTATGACCTACCTTCCAGGTCCGGTTTCCCGCTCAACCTGTCTAAGCTGCTCCAGGTATGGCTCCATGTGTTTGTCAGGTTCGAAGTAGTAGGAGACCAGTGTAATCTTCCAGTGTAAGTTTCCAGCATTGTCTATTATTACTTAACCCTAGGAATGATAAAATAGGCATTTTTTTTGTAATCAGATGAAAGACAGCGACGTGGAAAGTTCTTAAAATTCTTTAAGTATTTTCCACTTCGCTGTCTTTGAAGGCCGATTTTAGTCAAAGTAGTACTTTTTTCAATGTTTACGAAAGCTGAGAGTCGGGTGCATTTTTGATGAACTATGAACCATGAAGTCATCTGCTTAGATTTTTAATTTAAAGTTGAAAACTTAAGTCGTAATTTACTGAACGTATTTTTTTTTACTTTCGATCAACATTTTTAGAACTTTCATCAAAGTTACGAAGCTGATTATTTTTTGTATAAAAGTACGACTCATGAAGATCAGTTGCAAAGAAAATCTTGAAAAGGGGGAAAATACGAGGGACCGAATTTTTTTTTATCAATGTTCCTACCACCCATAAATGTGCTTTTTATTTTGAGGCCTATGTTCACAATATCACCTATAAGCATCCACACGACAATTTATCACACAATCATCCAAGCGAGTCCTCGCGGCCGGTAGTGAGCCGGGGTGGCTTCTGCAGTCCCTATGCAAATGGCTTCTTGTCAGTCCCTACTTATGTTATTATTTTTTCAGATTGCCGCATTCGATGGTCTACCGCAATTAATATGTAAAGTATGCGAATCAAAACTGACTGAATATCATACAATGAAGACAGTTTATATAGAAAAGCAAACGTCGTTGATTAGTAAGGTGCTCAAACAGAATTTAGATAAAACAGTAAGTATTTCCGTTACACACTTTTAGTTGCAGGTTTGCAGGTAAACCCCTGAGATTCCTAGTGATTTGAATGACATAAAACCAATACATGATAGTTTCATTTCATATAAAATAATGATGCTTTATCAACCTGCATCTATTCACTTACTTAATTTCCCTAATGCTTTTCGCCTTAGATATGTCCACCACCGATGATGATCCGCCGAGTTTTCTCGCTCCGCAATATCGTAGAGAAGCATCTGACCAGAAAGTTTTCTTCGGTTTTGTGGATATTGAGAAGGCATTTAATAGGGTTGTGCGAAAGGAACTGTGGTGTATATTGCCGAGATATGGGATTGACGGCTCACTGCTCCGTGCTGTGCAGTCCACCTACAAGGATTGCTCAGCATGTGTGCGAATAGATGGCAACATGTCACCCTGGTTTGATGTTAAAATTGATGTCAAACAGGGTTACATCTTGTCTGCTAGGCTGTTTATTCTGTATCTCGATAGTTGTCTAAAGAGAATAAGATCGACGAATGTAGGATTATGCATGAGTGCCCTAGTGGTGAATTGTCTGCTGTATGCAGATGATGCCGTCCTATTAGCAGAAACACCATCTGAGCTGCCAACACTAGTCACAATGATGAAAGACGAATGTATAAAGGAAGGCTTACAATTGAATGCGAAGAAAACAAACATAATGGTATTTGAAAGAGAAGAAACCAGAATCAATGTAAGGATAACGGTAGATGATAAAGTATTGGAATAAGTGGATGGGTTTGTATATCTTGGATGCGCTTTCAACAGAGATGGAAGGTACACCGCAGATGTGGAAAGGCGAGTGAGTGCTGGGAATAGTGTGAATGGAGCGTTGGGAAAACTTCTTGGCAGTAATAACCTGAGCCAGAAGGCGCAGCTGCTGCTATACACAATGCAGTGCTAGTCCCAACGCTTACTTATGGAAGTGAGAGCTGGGTATAGCAGAGAGAGCATGAAAGTAGTATAAACGCGGTTGAAATGCGAGCGTTGCGCAAAATTTGTAGCGTAACGCTTGTAGACCGTATTCGCAATGATGAGGTTAGAAGCAGAGTTGATGTGAAAGACAGCGTCGGTGTTAAAATAAGAAGAGGCATGCTCCGTTGGTTCGGACATGTAGAAAGAATGCAGGATGAAAGAATGACGAAGCAGATATACAATGCAAAAGTGGAAGGATGTAGGAGCCGAGGAAGGCCAAGACTTACCTACCATGATCAAATTGATCGTGTTCTATCAGAAGGTTTTAGATGCTTAGCTTTTACTCTCCGCGGCTAGTATCGATAGCGGGAAAGCAATCGGGAGGCAAGGCTGTATCAGTAGCTAACACAGTCTGCGACTCCTCGGAAAGCTAAATGTCTACTAGTAATAGATTTAACTTGGCGTATAGCGACCTCTGTGGTATTTAGCACCGACTCATAATACAAAACGTATATTTTACCGACTAGAAAAAAATAATTTAGGAATTTCTATGAAGGTTGTAACGGATAAACCGTTACAATTTCTCTACTATCCGTTGTTACCAGAAAAAAACCGTCATTGATATTTAATGTATTACATTTTTTTTAAGGTGTGACCTTTTTATTGGAATATATGAAAAAGTAATTAAAAGCTGCGGCTATCTCTTCTTTGCTAATAGTTTGACCATTATGTACAATTTGCTTATTATATTTATTTTTTATATTACTTATTTATATTTTGGTACACAAAAATGATTTAAATAATTATCTCTCAATTACACTCAAACCACTTCTGTTGAAAACCGTTCAGAAGTGTATATACCTATTCCGGCAATAAGTTCTGTTACAAATGTTTTATTTTTTTATTAATAAAACTTATATGAACATATTTATGGAAGTGTCAGCAAAAAATACAAAATAAAAGATTCTATTCGAAATGGCCACCTTTGACTTTGATACAGGCCTATCTGTCTGACAACGAATCTAAGGATTTACGCACTGTTTCCATAGGAAATTTAGCCACTGCTTGCTCCAGAGATTTCTTAAGAGACACAATGTCGGCGTGTTGTTTCGAGCAGGTCATCTTCTCTAAAACTGACCATAATTTGTAGTTTAAGAACCCCTTATCTGATCTGATCTAGACGAAGGCCAGTCCTCAGGTCTTATAATGTCCGGAACGTTGATTTCAATCCAGGCTCGGGTAGTTCGTGCCTTGTGACCAGGTGCGAGTCCTGCTAGAAAGTCCACCGTTCATTTTTAAAAAGTGTATTGCTGAAAGGTTTTACAACACGATCCAAGGCAAGACATGCTCTGGATACACTTTGGCTGAAGTCTTCATTCCTTTTTCACACAAAAGAAGCTTTGTGACTCCTTTATAGGACACTCCCCACCAAACCATTACAGACGCTGTATGTGTGAGTATACTAACCTATGACCTGTGGTATTGCTGAAACACGCACGTACATGCACGTGTGCAGCAATGATAAAGTAATTACTAGCTACACAACTGCCTACTTTTGTAACTCATCAATTTCTTGTATCATACGTGTATGTGTGTGACAGTGGAAATAAATAAATAATACTAGATTTCTGACTCATTTAGTACAAGCACATCATGTACGTACTGTATACATAAATATTCGGACAACTGTTCAGTTAGTGCTTATTGGGTATATCACCAACTTAGCTTCTGCTAGGGACTCCATTATTACGATAATATAATAAAAATAATAAGCAGGCAAACTATTTGTTGCAATCCGTTCCGAAGTTTACTTGTGTAAGAAACGAATATACAAGCAATGTTACTTTCGCATTTGCAATATTAGCGTAGGATAGATAGGTACGATAGGAGCTAAGCATGTTGGTTATGTTAGTGGAAACTCTAAATAACTTAATCCAGAAAGCAAGATCATACTCATACTTTTTGAATTTTGGTAAGTTATTTATGGTCAATTGGTTGTTATACGCTTAAATATAATCATTTTTATTTTTCAGGACGAACCCATCACTGAACCCATGACATCACTATCTGAGATTTTAACCGCTAACGAACAGGCCGATAATGAAGATTCCATCACTGAAGCAGCGGATCCGAAGGAAATTAATTTTGCCTCGCCAATAGAAAATAAGGCAAAAGAAAAAAAACACACGAAGAGGAAATTTAAATTTCCCACCTCAGATTCTGACAGTGATATTGGTACAACTCTTCCTAAAAAGGTTCCTCGGCGAAATTCGAACTCCTGGCGAAAAAAATATACAGCACACTTTATTTGCAGATTATGTTCAGCTTCATGCCCTAAGAGAAGTACAATATCTAAACATTATTTAAAATGTCACTCCAATATGCAAAAGTATGATAATCTAATAACTTCCTTTTGTACGGTTAGCATGAATAAGGTAGATAACCGACCGAATCTAACGGGTAAACCAGACGCAGTGGTTTTGAGCAAAGATAACATTATACGTAATGATATGAGTAATAAATATTATATTATTTATGAGTTAAAGAAAAAGTATGAAGCAAATACTATACACAAAAAGGATTTTGAGATGTCATGTTCTGAGTCTTCAGATAACATAGTTATTAGAAAGAACAAGAGTGGTCGGAAAAAAGTAAACCGATTACTTTCTACCGATACTGTAGTTATTGATAAACAAGACGATATCCCTTTGACATCTGAAAATGAGGATGTATCTAGAAGGAATACTGACTATTATAAGTTAGATTCAAATGAATGCATTAACATAGACTCTGAATCTGATACGACAGAGTTAGAAACTATTAAGCATGCGTCTAAAACTTACACGAGTATTAAAAAAGAACCTACAGAAATCACAGATTTGAAAACTATGCGAAATATAATAGAAGCATGTCATAGCAGACATAAAAAATTAAATGGACTTTCTGAAAATTCTTGCCCGACTAAAAGTTATGCCGAAATGGAAACTCAGCTAAAACATAAAATTTTAAGTCTCGGACGTAAGGTAGTAACTAAACAAGGTATTAACTGTGCTGGTTTACTGCGGTTTATGGAATATCGAAATTTAGGTATTCATTGGATTCCTAGAACAAGCTATAAGAATTCGTTTCATATTAGAATGAATATCACTACATTAAGGAAGGACAATGTAATCTTCGATGACAGTGACATAGGCTGGACGAATATAACAGCCCATCCTCGTACGCAGATCGACGGTTTATCCAATGGCCCATTAAGAGAATCTAACCAAATTAATACAATTGTTAGTAAGTCTGCTATGGAAGGTAATTGTGTGGAAAGTCGAAATTTATTAGAAAAGTCTCACGCAAAAGTGAATTCGATAATTAAAGACTCAAATCAAGCTGTTTTATACAAAAATAGCGATTCTGATGTAAATACAAATGGTAAACTCCTTAATGAGAATCCCGTTGCTAACCCGAGACAGCTTCCTAAACCGATGCACCATTATGAGGGGAAAAACAATAAAAGCAAGATAGACAAAAACGCCATAGAGTTTGAAAATACTGAGCAAACAATACTAATAGAGTTGGATGATGAAGATAATGTCAACACAAATTTATGTATGCCAAAAATTACTTCCACAATGTCGTTAGCTGCTTCAGCAGAACTATCAACTACAGAAACAGAACAATTAAAAGAGAAAGTGAATGATAATACTTTGGCATCTACAAATAATCAAATCAAAGAAGGTTCTCTTTTGCCTAGAATTAAAGTTAAACCAGTTTCTGAATTAATGCCTGATAAGGAATCAATATCAAACAATCATTTGTCCAACTCAGGCAGCCAAAATGTCTGGCAATCGAATCTAAGTTTCCACAAAGTAAATTTTTCAACACAAAGTGTTAATGTTAACAGCCTCTTGAAATTAGTGTCGACTCCCACAAATATTACGCAACCTAGCCCTATATTTCAACCTCAAATATCAAATCTTACACTAGAACAAGGATTTACAAATAACTGGTCGGATAAAACCAGCAAAGCAGAGTATATTGTGCTAAATACAGTTGAATTTCCCAATGCAAAAACTCAATCACCGTTTGCATATTTACAACAGTTAATGCACGTGCATAGTATGTCAGTGTCTGATGCCTTGCCATTGGATCGAGAAGTCATTTGCCTTATTAAGTTCAAAGTGGTTTTTAAACAGGATAATCTTAACCCTGTAATACTTTGCTTGTCATTATATTATACTCATACCAATATATTTAACTTGGTTATAAAAGACGACCATGGTAACTCATTAAATATGCAAAAAATGGGTGTTAATTGGGAATGGGAAATATTGAAAATATATCAGGGTGATATTACTAGAAAGATTTTAGAAAACGCTATTAAAGCTGGATTACAAGTGCACGATAATGCGAAAAGGTTTTTATGTCTCCTTAAATCTATTAGTCGGGTATCCTAAGATGAATTGAATGAATCGAGTACTGTGTCCGAGTAATGAGTCTGATAAAGGCCAAGCCAACATTTGTTTTGTTGTCTGTCCTCTTTTAGGTATTACCAGAAAACGTTGAGCCTGATTTCAATAGTGGTCTGACTTAGATTCTTGGAAAATTGCTTGATAGAAAAATATTATTTCTCTCCCGCGTACCTAACTGTAAAACGCCTAAGCTCAGTGCAGATTAGTAGGTGATTGTGTGGATGTAGATGGCGATTCCTTTCCTGCGACTGGTGTTTTGAAAGGTGTAGTAATGATAAAATTATTATTTTTTAGTTGTTATTTTTTAACTCTATACACATATATAGATTTATGTTTCAAAAATACAAATATACCTAATTATAAAGGAATTCAAGTTCAATAAGTTGAACTACGCTTCGATGAATCTTTTGTTATCCATAGCGTATGTGACAAGTGATATAGTTATTATTAGACAACCACCAATTTGTTTTTATAACATATATACTTTGTTTGTATGTCCTTTAATTGTTTTTCATTTACCTTCAAGATTAAATTTCATTTTTATGAGTCAGTGTCGAACTGTGCGACACGTTAAAATGTTGCCGCTTAAGTTGCGGTCCGTTTGATAGTCATATTTTAAAACATTTTTGTCGGCGGGGAGTTCACCCACACACGCTGGAACCGCAATGGTCGCGTACTGTGCGGTTCCAGAGAAGTTTTCTTCCGAGAACTCTCAAGTTTTGGAATGAGCGCCCAGCTGATGTTTTTCCAAGGGACTACATCATGGAATTCTTCAAGAAATGCGTGAAGAGGTTTTTAGAGGGTCGGCAACGCATGAGTGACACCCCTGGTGTTGCAAATGTCCATAGGCTACGGTGACTGTTTACCATCAGGTAGGCCGTATGCTTGATTGCCACCTTAGTGGTATTAAAAAAATACAAAAGTAAGATTACGTCTACGTACAGGAGCTTAAATTATTCAGGCTATTTTGTCTTTATACAACTTAACGTCAACTTAACTTAAAGTGTCGTTTTATAACCAGTTAGTTCATGCGAGCTAACGAATGCCGGCGTCCGCTCACTACGGTTAGATGCATGTTACTGACATGGTCGTTTCTGCTTTGGCTGCTGCAATCGCCTGCACATGAAATTGAAAATATAATACATGAAATTGAAAATATAATACATGAAATTGTTATCGCTGTTATAGTGTCGCTTACCCATCATTTGTAACAGAAGGTAAAGTCATCGAAAATTTTAGTCTTATATGTTTTGTTTGTAAGATTTATTTATCTCCCGACGAAATTATTAACTTTCACTCGCCATAGATAAAGCGTTAAAACTAAAGTACGAAACAATTGCAAATTATTAAATATAAAAATTGTCCACAGAACAATACAACTCCCCCAATCCATGCATCTCCTGAGCGGCATTGCGATGAATAATGTGTCAGTCGATTCAACCCTAATTCTTTAAAATAGATTTAAAAAAAATTACAGCTGTCAATACATTATTATATATTTAAATGAACAATTTTTAATATATAAATATATTTTGTGTTTAGATAAGGTTTGGCATTTTAAGCTTATCTATGTAGGTATCTTCGGTTTTACAAGAAAAACTGCGAATCATTTAAACACTAATACTAGATTCGATGTTATGATTTTGACGTATTTGGTCGCACCGTATATATCCCGTCTATCTCGTATAGTTGTACGCTGAAAACTATTGTGCAGAGGGGCGTATGAGATCGGAATTGACAGAAGGAATGAAATAAAATCTTTTATCTTATTCATGCTCACTTTTTCAAACTAACTAACCTAAGACACATTTATCCTCTACCTACGTATTCCTTGCAATAATTTCACGAACTTCTTGCAGTATACTTTTATATCTTTGAATTCAACCTAGTCAAATTCTTTACATATAGTTAAACTGTCAAAAAGCTGATTTATGGCTATGGTATAAATATGGTTATTTATGCCTAGAGTGTGTAAAAATCGCATTATGTGGCGTTCTGCCCTCAAGGGATTTGACGTGAAGATTTACAAAACATGTCTGATTTATTGTACATAACGATATCATAATCATACCATTTATCTAAATAACTCGAACAATGCTCTGTATATTTTTATTCTCTTCATTCATCTTTAAAAGATTTGATCAGCAACTGCTAACTTTCATATGCATTGCGTTGCTGATTATTCGTAAAATTTTATCATTTTTTCTTCTGGTTTCGTAATTTTGTTATCCAAGTATCAAAAATTGCATTATATGCTATATATAAAATTCGATTTGTGTATGTGATATGTTTCTTATGTTCGTTCGTTATGGACTCAAAACGACTGCACCGATTATGATGACATTTTTAGGCAAACTTCATATTAGTCCAGCAGGTGATTCTGTGAAGTTTGGTAGGGATCGTATCTTCCATGCGAAGCAGAGGCGGGTCGCTAGCTGGGATTAATATAACAAAATGAAGACTACGTTCATATGTAAAAATAAGCTCAAAATGCTTTACGATTGATACGGAATTCCTTTTTACACTTTTTCGAACATAAATTTTCATCTTCTTGAAGAAAATAATTGCTTGCTGGCCAATGTTAATACCGGCGGAAGCAAAGAAATCTGTCTCGGGTATACAGCGCAGAATTGATTTGTGCTTTATACGAGTGAATTCGAAATGCTGCAGCTTCAGTTTGCTTGGCCTATGAGGAAAATTCACTATAAACTTTCAACACCAATGATTCTACATTATATTACTCGTACAATTATATAAAATATGCCACTTGAAATTCGCCACTTCAACTTTTTGGATTTTCGATGTCAGTTTTTAGTAACTTTAGTTATGAATCCCATTCTTAAGTCATTTTCTTGCAGAATATTAGGTACATAACTTTGCTTTACTAGTTCTAGTCTTCATAAGTTCAAGTTGATAACAATCAAGTAAAAATTGTTCCAAACTATCTTTTTCGATTGAAAACCATTGCACTGCAACTGTAAATATTTTTTAATATTCCGTTTATATGTGCAATATTTGATTGAGTAGTTGTGATGTTATTTTACTCTATCATATGCAGAAATTGCTTCTGTGGCGGTTATTAGATAGGTACTGAACAGGAACTTGTTACTAATTGTCTAAGGTACTGAATACTTTTTCACAATTTCTTTGTGAAAAGTATTCACTTGAAATAGATAGAAGACTCGTTTTTGAGAAATAATTCGTGTCCCTTACCTTACAAATTATCTAATTACCTTCGTTTTTGATATTAGTATTGCATAATTGAGTTAACTTTGTAAACATTGAGTTGTAAAATTTCAATTTCATCAATCAAGTTTGCTCAAAGAATTGTCTCATTTTTTAAGCTAACTTGAAAAAAGATTTCTGTCCCGAAGGTGACCTGTGCGGTCTGACTTGAGACTTGCATAACATAAGTTTTTGCATAGCTGTTGGCGGTGGCAAGAAGTGTGTTGCGGAACTGAGGAACAGCAAATGGGATTTTCTTGGGTTTACCGCTTAGTCTGTTGTCTGAAGTTGAATTGGACCAAGTTCAACCAAATTAGTATATCTGTACATTAGTATTAAGTTAATTAAGTTTATTACATTATATTGTTATGTAACAGTAACGTTTTTATTTTAACAATAACGGGGAAATAACAGTTGTCGCGAGGCAGCGAGCATGTACTTCGACATGTCACTCCACCCCAACCCTGTCAGACTTTCCTCCGCGTGTTTTATACTCATTTAGTGTACGTTACTCCAGCAGGAAAGTGTCTCCTAGAGTGATATGAGTGGACGTATAATTAGTGTGCAATCTGCTGTGAATATGCGCAGCATAAAAAAATTGTGGCGTGTTGTCGTTTTGGAAAAAAACTATTCCTGCTAGAGTAATCCGTCGCTTTTTTCTAGTCATTCTAATTTGGTCGGATAACCAGCCGTTGTTTACATGTTTTAGTTTTTGTTTATATCTGCTTATATGCAAAACATTCCAAGCTGAAATTTTTTTTATTTTTTATTTACACCTACACATCTTGCAAATTGTGAAAGTGAAGCATAATTGTAATATTGTGACACATAAAAACAGGATGTTCCACAGGATTCCGACTAATACTCCGGGATTCGATTATTATAATTATTTACATCAGTAGGGTAGGTAAGTATAAGAAATGGTGTATGTAAGCATATACTATAAGCGCACCAGCGACGTTGTAAATTTTACATCGGCAACACGTTGCCAAAGTTTTTGTCAAACGCGCGACGTTGCCGCTTTGTTCACACTCGTCGTGATATCGCTGCATTATGCGCTCTTGCTCACACGTACAGGCAGTGTCACGGGTGTGGCTAGAGTGACGCACCTGTTTTTGTATCTTTCTGCACCACTGGAATACAATTGTTTACCGAAAGTAACTTGTTGTTAAATGTTGTCTCACTCGATTACTTCGGTTCTTAGAATGCGCTTGTTTGCTTCCTGTTGCGTTTTGTTGTGTGGTGAATTTCTTTTGACTCTGGCTTGTTTACTGGATTCTGGAATCTCCTTGCTACTACGACTTTGGCTAGCATTTGCGGACTCTGATTTGACCTTATTGGATTGGATATTTGGAGTTATTTTATTGGATACTCATTTGGTAAGTTTTATTTTTTTTGTAAAAAGTAAATTTTGACTACAACTAATGTATCAAGCTTATTCTACCTTGAAATAATAGAAAATTGAATAATAGAATATGCTCCACGCGCCACAGACGTAATTTCACGTCAAGTTTTATAAATTGTTTATTGGTGCATTTATATTAAAGATCAAGTTGCAATAAGCTTTGTACATTATAATCCAGGATGTATTCTTAATAATTAACAAATTTTGCTGCTTTTCATTATGATATTTATAGAAAAAATCGTTGTAAGGTGTTACTTAGTACCAACACGAATCGCCAATAACGTGATATTACGTGGGCAAATCAATGTAATCTAAATGAAATTTTATTGAATAATCATGGTGCGAAAGCAAAAATATTGTATTGAAATCCAAATTATTTCGTAAAATTCGAAGCACGAATAGTCGTACTAATTAGAAGCATGTTAAAACAATAAAAATGTTTATTTTATGTGTTAAATATTAGATATAATTTATTGATTCGATAAAGAAGCGACAACTGAGAACTTCACTAGTTCAGATTATCTGTGATCGCCGTCACCGTGATTTTACGTGCGGCTCAAGGTCAAACGACGCCATATTTGCTGTTCCTCAGGCGCCGTCACCGTAATAACACGTTCCATGTACAAATTAGTGTTGTACCCTTGCCATGTTAGAAGACTACGAATTATTAAATATTTTAGAAGGAAATAATGACTGTTCGACCTGAGGTACGATCAGAATTATATATGAAAATTGTAAGAACTTCTTCACGCCTTTCTTGAATAACCCTCGTACTGTAGTCCCCTGATACTTGATTAATAGACTGATTTTAATAGTAATTAAATTTTGAACTTTTATTCATTTAAACTAATCGATAACACTATTTCTCAACCCTATTTGAGATTAGACCGACAGGCCGCTGGCGTTAGGGTGTACGATGATGTAACAAAATATGGCGGTCAAAGGGTTAATTACAGCTTGATATATATTATTATTATTATCTGTCTTATTTCACGGGTTTTAATCCCGGTCATTTGATAGGCGTGCCGGGGATATAAATCCAACGCGTAGAGGCCCCTTCTAAAAGAATGATGTAATGTATTATACCAGCTGTGACCTTTTTTTTTTTTTTTTTTTTTTTTGTGACGCGGGGAAAAATGCGTTACGCACACCACCGGTGCCTGGGTGGCCTCCGGTGGTAGTGTGGGACTCCCCGTCGGCTGTCCGACGGTATACCCACTAAACGACCCCGCGAAATGCCATCGGCCGCGTTGGTGTGGTGCCCCGGATCTGTCAGCAACAGGGCACCACTGCGACTGGCCAGCCCCTCCAAAGGGGCCGGACTTCTCCTCTCTAGGGGCCATCCCGGCAAATTGGGACAGCCCCTCCGGCGGCGGGACCATTATGGGGCCAGGTTCCCATCCTGACCCCTAGTCCCACAGGTTAGAGAGGCGGCAATAGGTGCGCGTAGCGCCTACGCCGCACTCCCGTCCGCCGTCTCCGGAGCGGGACAGCCAAGGGATCATCCTCCCTGTCCCGCTCCGCGGCCTCCTTCTGGGACATGACAGTCTCACAGAAGGAGGCCATCGCCTGCCAGGCACTGTCACTCCCGAGCATGGATACCAGCTGTGACCTGGTTATTATTATACGAACTATTTTTGAACTGTAGTACTGTGTACTACTTGCGTGCAATTAATCGTATCCTCTGTTAGCGTAAATTAAAAACTTTTAACTGCCTTTGCATTTTGAAACTCGCACTAAAAATACATACTTGTTCTGTTTTTCGAACAGATCAGTATATTTTGACCACTTCGTGTTGATGTGACCCTATTAAGCGTTTCTAATTTAACATTTTGATTCAGGTGAAGTACTTCGACATGGTGTCTTCAAGTTCTGTCAAGCCTGAAACAGTCCAAAAATGGATACGAGACTATCCTGAGCTGATTTTTGACGCTGCTAGCTGTACTATTTACTGTACCAAGTGTGAAAGCCATTTATCAGTAAAGAAATCTAATATCAATCGACATATTGAAGGTGCCCAACATCGAGGAACTTACAAACGGCCTCAAGAAGAATTTTATTTTGACCTTATTCAGTTTTTCATACTACAGTGACATTCCTTGGTCGCAAATGAAAAATAATGCCTTCAGCATTTTTTTTCAAAAATACATGTGTGGTGTTTGCTGTTGTCAATGACAAAAAAGTGCCTGACGAGTAGTGATCTGATTTTACTCAGTAAATTCCCGGTAAAATATCCGATTGAATAAAAACAGGATAAATATCCAAAACATGAGTAAAAACGATTTTATTATCTAGTTTGTTATTTTTACTCCCATTTAATGTAGAATAAAATCTGAATGAAGATTTGGAAGCATTGCAATTCATAAGTGAAATGGACGATTCTCTACAGCTAGAAGTTTTGCCAAAAGTCTTCTTTAGCCTTTTTTTCTTTAAAGTAGGCTTTTGGGGACGAAAAAACTCTTTATCTGGCAAAACGTTTCATTCATGAATCCTGTAGTATGGTGGAAGGGGATTAGCGGATCAAAGCCATTAAGCAATGTTACTATCCGATTGATTACTGCTCCATGCACTTCAGCGGCTACAGAGCGCTCATTCAGTGTTCTAGGACACATACATACATAGCGCAAATCGGCTGACGACAGAAAGAGCGGCTAAATTATCCTTTATTTCTTACATTTGGAACTTGTTAAATAAATATCGAACTAATATAGAAGATACTGATGATGATCTAACAATTACATCAATTCGCAGTTCTATATCCAGCCCGAACACTAAGGAGCCCTCCACTCCTCATGATTTTATAGAATACTTTGAGTTTTGCAATGCTACTTATCCTGGTTGATAACACTGAATCAGATACAGGGAGCGATTATAGGAGATTAAGTAATAAGTAGGCTTTAGTATGTACAAGTGTTTTATTGTGCTAACAACGGTTGTCCAGGCCAGTTTCTTTAGATACTTTTATATTTTGGGATATTATGTATCGATTAAAGGACAAATTTCCTAAAATAATGCTATAAAGTACTAAATAAAACCTAAAATGAAAATACTCACTAAATGGAAATTTATCCGGTTAAATATCCGATATTTATCAATTTTGGTTATTATCAGGATAAATATCAATCGGATATTTATCCCCGTCCCATCTCTACTGACGAGTCACAATTGCGTAAAGTATCTATAGGACAAATTTTATAATAATAAAATTGCCTCCATCTATGAAAACGTTAAAGACAAGAAACTTTGGCTATCAATAGATGAGACAACTGACTTTTTAGGTCGTTATATTGTGCATTTCTTAGTAAAGCCATTAAATGAAAAATTTTCTGGTCGACCTTATTTAATCGCCTGTAAAATGCTTGAGGTGGTCAATGGCCAAACCATTTCAAAATTTGTTATAGAATGTTTGAAAAATATTTGGCATGACAAATTTGAAAGAAAAGTTGATAATATTTTAATATTATGTAGGTACTGATAGTATGGCACACATGTTGTCTGCGGGGCGAAATTTCTAATTTTTTTTACCTCAAAATATGTTACCTGTTTGGCACATGCACTTCATCGCGTATCAGAACAAATACGGTTAGAGTACCATGATGTAGATATGTTAATATCAAATGTAAAAAAAATATTTTTAAAAGCGCCCCGCAGAATAAAAATATTGAAACATATGCATCCAAACTTACCTCTTCCTCCGCAACCAGTGAAAACTAGATGGGGCACTTGGCTTGAAGCTGGTTCGTATTATGCAAAATATTATGAAGAAATAATAAATGTTGTTTCTCGATTATACACCTCTGAATCAATGGCAATACGAAATGCGAAAAATATTCTAGAAAAAGAAAATCTACGTAATGAATTAATATATGTGGTTTTTTTTATATGCCCGAACTTCAATGGGAGAAAGAATAGCGTTTATTTGTTACGATAGACAAGAAACTTCGTGTCCCGGCATCGTTAAAAAAGTTTGAGAAATCAAATAAATAAAGTGCCTACTTGGTTCATGGTGCATAATGATTGCCCCGTCATCATCAGTTGTTAATAATTCAGTTTGACGGGGTCGATGCACGGGTCGCGGGTCTAATCGATCACGCCATTTACGCAGCGACGACCACAGCCTGTCCAGAGTTCCTGACAGTCGGAAGGCTCATTTAAGAGAGGTAGGAGTCCGTCCTACCGTAGGACGCGTCAAAGCAGTCCGTCTGGAGAAGTACCTCACAGAAAACTGCAGCCAAAGAACAACTATTGTGAGTGAGTAAGGTTACGAGTGAGCTCCTGAAGAGTTTCTGTATCAGTAGCGGGGTTGGCAACGCGCAAGCGATACTTCCTGTGTTGCAAGCGTTTATAGGCTACGGTAACCACTTTACATCAGGTCGACCGTGCGCCTCCCAACGTTGTATACAAAAAAGAAATACCTATGCTATACTGTGACTATGCCAGCTGATAACTAACAATGTTTTTTACTTAGGTAGGTAGGGCGCATCAAAGCAGTCCGATAGGGGAAGTACCTCCATTTCACAGAAAACCGCAGCAAAATAACTTATTGCAGGGTTGTTGATTTTATGTGAGTGAGTGATGTTACCAGAAGGCAGTGAGAGTTGTTGTGTGAACAACGGGGGTGGCAACCCGCGTGCGAGCGTTCATAGGCTACGGTAACCACTTTACATCAAGTGGACCGTATGTTTATTTGTCTCCCGACGTAGTAAAAAACAAAGATGCGCCTGATCCAAAGTATGAAACAGCTGATTTGCTTCATATGACAAACATCCATCACTGAGTCTGATTAGTTTACACTTAGATACGAGTACATTTTCAACGAATTAGGTAGTTATTTCACGAGTGGTTTGTTAGTTACTACTAGTAGTTACTAGTACTTAGAATATTATTCTAAGTTTGTTTATGGGAACGATAAAAAAATTGATATGTCTATTGTTGGTAATTGTGTACGAGGTTTGATATAGGAAAAGGTACACTTACACCACTAAGGTGGCAAACAAGCTTAGGTGCACATTTTTAACACCAGAGACGTCACTTATGTGCGTTCACATTCGCTACCTATCTAGTTAAATAAAATGGAAATTTAGAACACTTACCGGATATAACAGCTTAAAATCCACTTTTCAAAAAGATCACAAACTTTCCATCACACTTTCACACAACCCCATAAAAAATCCATCGGTGTTATATCAGGGGAACGGGGAGCCCATTGGACTGGCCCTCCCCTTCCTATCCACCTCATGGCGTACGTAACGTCCAGATACTCGCGAACACGCAAGGCGTAATGGGCTGGTGCTCCATCGTGTTGGAAGTATAAACCCCTTAGATGTTCAAGTATCAAGTGAAACATTTTCCAGCATACTGTCCACTTGTGTTTGCAGTAGGTGAAGATAGGTATCCGCCATAGATAACAGAAACAACGGGAGATGTGACGAGGGGGCGTGGTTGGTGTCGCCGCAATATGCTCAAAACGAGAACATTGCCAAGAACAGTTAGTTAGTTGCAATCAAGTTCGATTGAGATACGTTGCTCCTTGTTTTAGCAAAATGCCAAGTTGTGCTGTTGCAATTTGCAAAAATTGAAGTGCAGTGGTTAACTTTAAATCAAATGGAATCACTTATCACCTGTAAGTACAAATAATATTACGTTTTATAAGCATAAATACAAAATTAATTTCAAAAATTCTCCGACGCCATTTCTACCCGAACCTTACCACGATGCAAATTTTAAATAATCAACATCTCATTCTTAAATCATACATTGCTTTTCTACCATTACGCAGTCGCCACCGCTCGTTTCCCAACACGCAATGTAAAGCGAGTGATATTATTCGTTCACTGTGTGTGCAGTTTCGAGATACGGCCGCTTGTTTCTGCCGTCGGTTAGGTTTGCGCTTTGACTTCACTTATCGATACGAAGTGTCAATAGACTGCTAGTATTAGATAAAAATTATAAGTCTTTACTGTAGTTATTATTTGTGGTCGTCACCCCCGCTGCCAATCCACCAACTCAACTTCTTGTGACCTCACTAACTCACATGAACTCAATCATCCTCCAGGGAATTGTTAATTATAGTATAGTGGGGTTGGCTTTGGCTCTACATTTTGACATTGTTTTTTGACGTTGACATTGATCCACTAATATTTTAACACCCCACAAATATTTTATTACAAACATTACACTTCTTGATAGATCATAGATCGATATAACGTTGTCAATATCGACAAAGTCATATTGACCCGCGTGTCCCAGCAAAGACGCTTTATCAGTGTTTGTAGTAGTGCGTGTTTACTTGGGTTTTGTTTAAGTAAACGTCCAATGACAGCGTCTTAACAAAAGTGTGTCGTTGACGTCGTTGTACTTGTGTGCGTAGAATGACATCTTTTATTTATTTAAGTGTGTGAGTGTTTTATGGTAGGGTGAAACTAGGCGACAACCGTCCCGGTGTAAATTCACATAGTATGTCACATCTCCCGTTGTTTCTGTTATCTATGGTATCCGCATTCAGTCTCTCTAAAAAAACTGGTCCTAACACTGTCACCGAGTATTGTATTGTAAATTTGCGTTGGAAATGATCGGGCCGCACTGCGTGTGAAGGTTAACTCGTCTGTCCAGCAAATGTTGTGGCGCTCCGCATGAAGCCAACGACAGAAGTCAACACGAGGCGCATGATCTTGTGGCACGAGTTCTTGTACCCTAGTGAAGTGATATGGATTCATCGTTGAGTAACTGCCATGTTCACGAAACCTGTACACTGTGCCGAGGATGGTGTGATGGCTCACTCGTATTCCGAACCTTTGCAGTGATGTTATTGCACTCGCGATAACAAAGTACCATTTGGAGATACCTACTCCTGATTAGAGTAACAACGTCCAGGCATGATTACGGTCACGCGTAGTAGTGTAGTGTGCGACACTCGAAAAGACTGACCACGCGTGCGCCATCTTCGCAGCGCGGTGGCTACGTAGATGGCGCATGCGCGGTTGGCGTTTTTACGAAGGCCGCTAAGCGCGCCTGCGTACCGTATCGCATGGCATACTTGTAAGTATTTTCCTAGCTGGTTGGTTTCATATAACAGAAAGCAATTTTTTATGATGGATTTTTTTTTTGTATGAAAGAATTTGTAACACGTGGGGCATAAAATATATTTATTATTATAATCAGCATACATAATACTATTTCCCATTTCAATTTGGGCATATTATTTAAGAACACCATATATATAGAAAATCATTTTACGATTATTTTATTTTCATTAAACGAGTTGCAGAAACAAAAATTAGCATAAAGCCACTCATTTTTGGCTTTTGATCAAGTCAGAGCTGCTTTTAATGAATGTAATTCTGATAGGATAAAAATAAAAATTGAAAATATTTTGTGTAGGAATCCTGACATTGCTATCCTCACAGAATATGAGCAAAAACTATTGAAAAATGAAGTCAGTGACGAAATTATATTATCTTATAAATTTGCCCCACTAACATCCACAGATGTCGAACGCTCCTTTTCAACATATAAATGGGTGTTAGATGTAAAACGAATTAGATTAAAATTAGAAAATTTAGAAAAAAATATGGTGATTTATTTTAACTCAGCTTAATTTTTTTGCTTCAATAGGTTGTTTCAATAGGGTGTTATTGTTTAAACGTGTTGGTAATTTTAAATTATTAAGATTTTATTGTAGTTAAATACAATTAGTTTGTTCTTTTCAATCTGTTTCGATTTTGAGGAACAAATAATTTGTATGGTATGTTCTTGTACAACTTCAGAATGAAAATGTTAAATGATTGTTGATTCTTGTATAAATACCTATAAGAAATTGTTACATAAAAATATATATGTGGTTTAATGAATCAAGTTTCTATCTATTTATTATATTATCATTAAACCCGTCCTTATACTTAAGGAAGTGTATGCTTTCTTTACTCCCTAAGGCGTAGATAAATAGCTTTTTATTATTTTTCTACTTAAAAAACAAATCCCGGTATTCGGGGGATATTCATAATATTCTATCATATGGCAAGTACAGAAAATAGCTCTACCTACTCCGATCACTGGTAATAAGCGACCACAGCCTCTTTGAGGCAGACAATAAAATAATGAAGTTGTATTTTGTAAATTATTTGTTCTACCAATAGGCTCAAACTGCAGCCAATTATGATAGGAAATTTATTACGTAGTCATTATCTCATCATCTTGATTTGTATTAATTAACATACGGCGACAGCAAGAGAATTGAAGCGTTTTATGATTTTAGCTCTTATCGATTTTAACTCTGAGCAAACTGAACCAACAAACTAGTTTTCCATTCGTCTAAAGATTTAATATGTTAATAATCGCGTGTTTTTTTATACAACGTGGGAAGGCATACAAGCATACGGCCCACGCATGTTACAGCATGACGTAAAGCGGTTATCGTAGCCTATGAACGCTTGTAATATTAAGTATCATTCGCGCGATGTCTTCTCTGCTGATAACACAGTAACTCCTCAAGGAGCTTACTGGTGACCTCACTCACACGCAGGAACACAATGATTATCTAGGGAGGTGGTATTTGGCTGCGGCTTTCTGCGAGGTGGAGGTGCCTCCCCAGAGGGACTGCATTGATGTGCTCTACCTTTCTTAAAACAATTAGACAAGAGAGAGAAAGCTTGTCGCCCTGGTTTGACGTCAATTGGTGCACAGGACCACACATGCTGTACAATCCTCATAAGTGGATTGTACAGTACGTAGTAGGGCGCTGTCAATTCCAGATTCCGCCAATAAGTCCAAGAGATCCTTTCGCACAACTCTGTTAAATTCTTTCTCCAGATTCGTATATATATGTTTGACACAATTTAATAATATATCATTTGCTTTTGTAATTACGTAATTTTATTTATTCCTACTTTTTATACAGTAAAATGGCTATCCGAGGGTCCATATTGTTTCTACATCAGATAATACAGCTTCTGGCGGTGAATGCTTATGGAACATGAAATAACCTTGTATTTGTGCTGGGCTGACATCTTTCTTCTTCTCGAGGACCCTATGAGAAAAGAGGAATAATAAAGCATTAATTTACACAGTTATATATAAATCTTAGTAGTAGGAGTACATTCAAATAATCCTCATCTCCGAAATATATATGCGATTTTTATTAGATAATCCAGCCAGAATAAAGAAATGAAAAATCATGCGTGTTTTATACCTACGCGGTACATAGCCTTTTTTGTAAGTTAGCAAACAAAGTAAATAAACATTTATAGTCAAGTATATACCTTTCAGCGAATGTTTTGGCATGTGCTGGCGCTTGTTCTCCTTTATAAAATCTTAAGAACATAAGCTCAACTTGTTCCTTATCACAATATCCAACATATTCTTTCATATCGACTCGTCCTGGTCGAATAAGAGCTGGATCTAACCTGAAAACAGATTGTAAATTGCAACAGGCGCCTAGGCGGCCTAGGCGGTCCGTTCTCCTGTCATATCACCACGCAAATTAAAATAATCACAATGATGGAGAAGTCGCAAGTAAACTTAAAATACCTACCTACTAGTAATAGAAACCAATGATTAGGTATATCTCAAGATGTCTGAATATATATATGTACAGTATATATGCTTCTTTTTAGCGTTATCCCGGATTGACGAAGTCCGCCACCTAGGTTTAAGGATTTGGTACACTGATTTTGACAAGGACGAATGCAGTCATACCTCAAAAATCTAGAGGGAAACCAGACATTTCTTAGGTTAGGTCACGCGTCTTTTGAAATATAATTTCTTGGACATGCGGGTTTCCTCACGATGTTTTCTATCGCCACCGAGCACGTCATAATTACAAATATGTATATAAATTTAGTGGTACAAGTCCATGACAGGATCGAACTAAGGACCGTTGACTAATAGGCTGGTTCTTTATCTATTTGGCTATTACTAATAATATCTATGCAAATATATAAGCATGTTTAAATATACTGTCCTAGGTACAGCCCGCGACTTCGTCCGCGCTTATCCAAAATGCGGATTTTCGGTCGGTTTCTTTCTTGTTACTCGGCTTCTATAGATCGTAATGTGATGCTGAATGGCCTTCTCAATATAACATTCCTTAAGAATTGGACTATCAAACGTAAAAAGAGTATTTTAGAGATTAGCGCGTTCTAATAAACTCTTCCGCTTTAAAATGTCCTCTATCAATTTACAAAATTAGTGACATCTATCGTCTTAAATCTCTTGTTTTCAATATATTTTTTCTTTCTATTTACCTTTCCAAGTAGTTCGTCGTCATGAAAACGATTCGTGCCTCTGTAGATGCGACGCCGTCTAGACAATTAAGAAGTCCACTGAAGGTGACACGATTTAGTCCCTCGAACGCCGCCTTCTGCTTAGCTGTATCTTCCCGCGATACAAACGCTGCATCTATGTCTTCGAGGAGTATGATTGACTGTTGAGGCGCAACGCTGTAATATAGATTTTGTTAATTAGTTTAATATATTCTTTATGAATGGACGAGGTTGGTGGCGCAATGGTTAGTATCACTGCTTTGACACCAGAGGCCATTTGTGTGCATGAACATGCCTGTTTATGTTGGTCTGGGTGTTTTTAAGTGAGGTAGGGCGCATCAAAGCAGCCCATCTTGGGAAGCACCTCCAACCTCACAGAAAACCGCAGTCAAATAACAACAGTTGTGAGTGAGGTTACCAGTAAGTTCCTAAGGAGTTGCTGTGCTAGCAATAGAGGTCGCACCGCGCCAGCGATACTTAATGTATTGGAAGCGTTCTTAGGCTACGATAACCACTTAACATCAGGTATACCGTATGTTTTTATGCCTACTAACGTACATAATAAGTACGTATAATACGTAACGACATAAGCTACAAAACCCTTTCCTGCGCGAGTGCAACTCGTACTTGGCCGGTTTTACATTAACTTTGCATTGCTCATTTTATACTACACGTAAGATACGTATTTTATCGACAGTTTCAGCATTTTTATAACAATAATAAAGATGTTTATTTCCCTAGTTCGTATGTGACATTCTATTCAACAGGGCTGTGGTATGTTTGGCCTGTGGGTGTGTCAGCTACTTACCTACTATCTACTTATGTTTGTCTGGAAGATCTGTATAAGTGTCAAGTAGTGTATGCTGTATTTTCCTTAGTGTATTTGTACAGAGTAAATTTATATAAACTTAAAGTGTTGTTTGATGTTACGTTATCCTACTGTAACTAATTACAATCTATGGGGACGTGGAGCAGTCGTTCGCTTACTGAGGAACCGGCTCCTGTCTCTTTTTGGTACAGAGCTAATTTCGCCTAATCTAGTGTTGGTTAAGAGAGGATTGTACTGTCCGTGACCGTGTTTTATACTACACATAAGATACGTATTTTATCGACAGTTTCAGTATTTTTATAAGGAGGGCATTGATTACTTTAGCCACAGATTTTCAAATGCCTCTATTTGAAAAATAAATTAAATGTTTGTTTGTATAATAATGTACTGCACATAAAATTACAACTAAATAAAGAAGAAGCCAATAAACAAGTGATTGCCTGAGGAGATGGTTCAGCCTGTCGTCTGTGAGACCTCTTTCGGATAGGTTGAGAACGCAAATGTTGTACTCTAATTCACCTGCTAACGCCATTATGTACGATGACTTGCCACAGCCAGGAGGGCCATACAGCAAATAACCTGAAAAAGCATATACTTATTTACTATTTCATACATCGAAGAATAAAAAAAAGAAAAAGAAAACCTACTATTAATAGATTTCATGGATCCGTATTTACACGATAAGCAATGTATCAGACATTGCGCAAAATTACAGGATGGCTATTATTGAAATGTGATGATAGGCCACTAAAGTTTTCAAATTCAGTACAGAAGCGACAAGATAAAAGACGTATTTTTATACCACGTCTAAGTTGACAGATAAGTGTACGACCGGCATGATGGAAAACAGTTTCCGTAGCCTGTGGACATATAGGACAACACCAGAAGCGTCACTTGACTTGCGTAAAACCCGTAAAAATTTCACGTCTTTTTGAAGTTCATTCAACCCGTGCATCCAACAACTTGAGAGTTATCAGAAGAAAACTTTGAAAATGCACAGTTTATACGTGACAATTGAAGTTCCAGTGTGTGAAGATGAATTCCCCATCATTAGCATGTTTCAATAGTCTTAGTTTTAGTTTCAAAGTCAATCCCCCATTATAGAGCGGTGCGGTTGCAGAAGGATGATGTTGGCATCATATCGTACAGCTCTCTGCACCACAACCCATTGTGCAATCCATAAGTCACACAAAGAGATGCATGCAAGTGTAATGCTCGGTGAGCTCTTAAATCTACACGATTGATACATCTAATGTACATTCTGAATTTGAAATAATCCAACATCAAATTATGTTTAAAAAGTATAGTTTCCAAAGATGATGATAAGATGAATGTGGTTTGTTATGAAAAGTAAATGTTATATGAAAATCATTAGCATGGACTTAAGTTACGTTCTGGTAGTATGCTTCAAATTACAATGCAAGGTAGTTTACCTACCACCTATTGAATGAATAAAAAAAGCTATTATAATCTTTCACGCATCTCTTTCACTAAAGCCTTTTTATTTCATTCTTTCATAGACGGTACATGTCTTTCTTCTCTCTCTTCTCTCTTATACATTAATTTAAGGGCAAAGAGGATACAGAACAACAAATGTATTCTGATTCTGATAATCCCACCACGTTTTCCTCTCTCTTGCGACGGTGAATTGAAATTTTGCATCCCACCAGGCATCTCCTTTTAATGTTTTATGCCTCTTTGCGCATTCACATGTTTCTTTTGCACTATCCACCATACTTTCTTTCAGAAAAATCCAGCAGTTATCCAGAATCCTGAGTCAGAAAGGCTTGCAGTCGCAAGTCCTTCGCTTTCTAGAAGTACATACGTTTTCTTTACACTTTTATTATGTAATTTTTCGCGCCTTATCGTTTCATGATCTCCGAAAGGGATAGGCACTCGCCAGTGCCTTCACTTCTTGAAAAGTCCCACAAACCGGCCTACCACCAGGTAGTGGTCCGTTTCAATAGTGGGACCTCTAAAGGCTCTTGTATCCATTATAGTATTTCGGAGACGTCTATCTATTAAAATTAAATCAATCACACTTTTTTGGTCATTCCGTCTACGCGTATACGTGTGAATATCCTTATGATGAAATAAAGTGTTCGAAACGAGGAGGTTTCGTCCATACATAAATTTAGAATTGACTTCTCTGCTGATCTGCTTCGTTCACTCTCTTATCTCTATAGGGACCAAGAACAGCTTTATAGCGGTCTCGTTTGGTCCATCCATTCAAACATACACACATAATCACACTTTTATTCCATTTAGCTAAATTCAGAACATCTCGTGTGTGTGTCTACAGCTTCCTCATGTTGATGAGATATTCTAAGCATGCTATATTTTAAAGCCTATTAGGAGTAATCGAACGTTTCAGTCTTAGCAGCAACGGCAACTTCGTTACTATGAGTTGTTACGTATGTTAGCTGGAGAAACGTGTCTCCAGCTGGCACATGCCGTTAAGGTAAACCAGTGAGGTTAGTGTTTTAAACTATAGCCAGAAATTTAACTCGTAATTGCAGCCACGGGTGCCAAAAAACTAACTATTGTACTCAAATACTGTTGACAATACGATCATAAAACTACGTGCGTGAAATTGCTAAATAGACTTTGCTTTTCTAAATTAACCAGTTATAACAGAGGGCTCCTAGACTAAAATTCGCAGAACAGAAATTAAAACAATCAAGAGCGTAAATTAAAATGACTCAAAATAATGTTAGTATTAGGTTCAAAAACGATTGTAGTCTAAGATGTTTTCATAGTTATAGATACGTCGTAATGGCAATACGAAAGTAAGCTAATTGACCAACTCGCATTCAGTTGGCCACGCTCTTGCGTCGCTGCTATACCTACCTACTTCGTCACAAAGCATAAATGTCTTAGGATATATATTCATCTCTTTCTAACGACAGGTATGCCCTATCTTATTATATCTTATGTCTCTGTTAGAGCAAAATGTCCTATTAAATAACTGTACGTAGATATAGTACTACTTGCGCCATTTTAAAATACAATCCGTCACATTTCAGCTACTTTGACAGCATTATGTCTGGTATACTATTGTGGGGAACGGCGGCTGACATTGAGACAATTTTTATCTTACAAAAAAGAGCCATTCGCTCTATCTATAACATGGGCTCCAGAGAATCCCTCAGGGAACTGTTCAAAGAAATAAATATCCTCACTGTTACTTCTATTTATGAAAACATAATGTATATGTATGTAACGGTAAAAATTTAAAGTCGTTTTCATACTTCAGTGAAAAACTAAGAAGTAGAAATAAGTTGTGTATGCCGCTACATCCGCTTGCTAAGACTTGCTAGGACTGGCAGATCTTTTCTTGTAAATTGTATTCGATTTTATAATAAGTTGCCTGGAACAGTTCTGTCCTTTCCTGACAATGTATTCAGAAAGTACATTAAAAATACTATCTGTAGAAGGGCTTATAATCTAAGATGTTTTTATACGTCGCTGCTTATAATCTTTAATTTTACCATTTGATATCATTATTGTATCAAAATGGTTACGTAAAAATTTTTTGTAATATCTAATTGACAATTTTAAAAGTACAATACAGGTATTGGCAAGTTTCTTTCAGCATTTCTCCTTCGCCAAAGGTCATTTCCGAAATGCTGGTAGTTTAAAAAAAAGGAAAAAAAATAAAATAAGATACAATATGATTATATTTCAAAAAATGTAAGACGTATCTAAGTGCCCGCGGGTGCCCAATGGCAAATAAAGAATTTTTATCTTTTATCTTATCTTTATCTCATTCATTGCGTCTAACGGCTCGTTCATCTTATCATTCAATTCACCTCTCATATTCCACGTGCCTATGCAGCACTCGGCTGTTCTCAACCCGCTGGAATTGGTGCTGTGCTGCGTGGTGGGTGGCGCCCTCCACCGTCACATGTAGCTATATTTGCAAGTCACCTTGGGGGGACGTCCTAATCCGCACATCGGTGCGCTTTCGGGCTAGAATTACAATTTAATTGATTACTGATTGGTCGGTGTGGCGAACGACACGCTTCTGATACAGCTAAGAGCAGATCACGCTTAACACTCGAAATACGATTGTAACTCTTATCACGAACGACATAAGAACGGTACAAAGGTCAAAGTGTAAACCTTAAGCTGCACTTACTTGTACATGACCTACTTACTACTAAAATAAATATCACGGCATTGGCATCATAATCGACCCTTTACTAAATAGGGGTGTAGAGGGTGGCATGCAGGATTAATTATTAGTGGCTTTGGCCATTCCAATGGCAAATGAAACGATGTCATGGCTTTCGCCACCCAGATCTCAGGCTCATAACTGATTTCTACTGTATATATATATATATATATACAAATTGACCTGATGAGTCCGTCGACAATAAGATCAATAATTAGATTAATTAATTATATACTTTTATTAATAAAAATGTTTGTTATTTTATTCATGAAACGACTTTATAATACATAAGGTCTCATTAGAATATCCCTTGCACAATATAAACTGTAGGAATTTCCCAAATTATAAAAATACAATTTAAATAATTCTCCGAAAAAGATAGATAAGCAAAAATACGTTTGCGTCATAGCGATATAAAACATACTGATATTAATTTCCATATAAGCGCCATCTAGCGTATTACAGCTAAATTAATTGTCAAAATATTTTGAAGTTTGACAGATTTATAGTAGTGACATCTAGGGAATTGGAGGTAAATGAAGTATTAACATATAATGATGCAGTTCCTATGTTAGTGACATCTAGTGTAATGAAGTGTAACTACGTAGCAACATCATAACATAACATTGATAGATATTGATGACACATGCTCCTCATAGACATTTATATAATACAAAAACAGTTGCTATTGTAATTAGAATGTGAAATACATCGATGGTGAAAACCCAATGTTCTTAGTATTAAATTAAGGTCACATGTACATGACTAACTACATGGTTAGAAATTGGATTTTAGAGCATTTAAAATCAAATTTGTACAAGTGACACAGAAACTGTCAACTGTGAAAAAAAGAGGGTCTTCGCACATTTTTACTTTTTCGTGTCACATGCATTTTTGTTCAGGTTTTTCGAACATTGACCTCCGAATAAATGATAATCACAGAAGGAGGATAGGAAAATCACCTTATGTTTGGACCATTAAGCTTGATATAAGAGCGACTGACTGTAATAAAAATGTTTTGTGTACCTCTTCTGTAGGGAATGCCTCGGTCTGTGTACCATTGTGGGTTATTAATGAAATCTATACAATCCGCTACAATGCGTTCTGCTAAGCCAGAACGGAGCACAACACTGTGCAAAGGCCGTCGGCGCCGGGGATGACCAAATGGCCTCCACTCTGAACCCATTGCTGTAAACATCACTGTCATTCCTTCATGTTTTTTCAAAGCCATTGTTCTAGCTAAAAGAAAAGTAATTATTGTATTTATTCTTTGAAAATTTCTTCTAAATCATCAGTATACTCAGCTCACATAAATATATCAAATAATGATTGTCTGATAATTACACTTTATTTTTTAAATATATGGTATCTAGTCCATTAATGTTATTTCCTCATATACATATACATCTACTATTATCAAACAATACCAATGAACACTGCCACTCCGCTGACCTTTTAGCAAGAATTCAATGAAAGATTTATGTAATATGATAAGTTGTATAAGTAAAAAAAGAAAGTTGAATTGTTATTAAGTATCCTTGCAGAAAATTTTCTGTCTCTGTTGTTGATAATAGTGAGATAGTAAACAATTTGACATGGGTGATCATTTGCTATATATATATATTTGAAACTGGACATATTGCTACTACAAACCAGACTGATGTAATAGTTAGAAAAATAAACAATACCTTTGTGTATATACTATGTTCACAAAACAAATTTACAGCCAATCATGTCAAATTATAGTATTGTCATACATTTTCGCGATTGTTATACATTGAATTAAACAATTTTTAACGGAAATATCGCATATTTTATTTATTTTGTTGAATCTGACGTTTCGAATGCTTTACAGTGTCCGTGGTCACAGGAAATCTTCCTGCGACCACTTTAATTCAATGTCAAATTATATTATGACATCTCACCTTCTTCTAATATACTGTAGTAAAGTTGCTTATTGCGCCCAAAAGATGTCAAAGTTACTGTTTCCCATGGAATACCCATGTGTAAATCCAGAGTCTGCTGCTCGCGAGTGCGGTCTACTTTAATCCAAGAGCCTGCATACCTATAAATTTTAATATGTATTGTTTATACAAATATGTTATTGTTTATTTAACATTATACATTGAGTGCCACACTGGACTATGCATTTCACTGCTGCACAACAAGAATTGTAATTTGTCTAAATGACATTGGCATTAGTCTGCATGCAACACCTGAAATATACTCACGTGGTGGTGTTGGTTAGAAAGGGAGCATCAATTTTAAAATATGAAAGGGCATTTTCTGTTGGTTTGGATAAGCAGAAAGATTGCAAAACGAAAAAATGATGGAACAGATGAAGAATGCAGAAGCGGGTGAACCATTATCGAATGAGTCATGTTTTACCAGAAGGTGAATAGTAACATCTAGGAACTTGTATGAAATGAGTTATGATTGTTAAGGAAGCAAGCAAGTGTGTAAGGACCGCGTCTTGCGGCGCTCGGTGTCCTTTGCGTACCTTGCAAGGGACCCGACATGAAGATAATGATGGATAGACTAACCTAAAAAAATGTTGTCCGACGCTGGGTATAAAGTCATATTTTGTCTTAATTTGTCCACTATCTTTTTGTAAGAAAGAGGTCTCAACACTTAAGTGCTGAGTGTGTCTGGCACCTTTTTGGGTTATCCATTGCAATAGCCATTGGTATGATTTATCCCGGCATGGAACTTCTAATGTTATCATACAATGTCTCCGAAATAAAAGCATAGACGTTTGAAAACCTTTCCGTAAAATAGCTGCACCGGCCCCGACACCGAACAATCCAAATCCAGCACCAAAATAGGGATTTTCGGACAGCGTCGAAATGTATTCAGCAATAGTCATAGCTGTATCTAAATCAGTCAGTTGTCCCAATAATGTTTATTAGTTACCCAAAATATAAAGAAAGTTTGAAATTTATAATCCATTTCACATCACAATCAAGATTCATACATAATCATTGCGTCATTATTTGACAATCAGCTGATGTGTCAGTGTCACTGTAGACAAGATATGATCTTGCACCTACTTTTAATTGTGGCAACTGGTTGTCATTCACTTCACTACTGTTAGTACGTGCAACATGCCGACGCTGCTGGTAGTCTCTGCCTCGGCTGCTGCGGTCGTCCGCCATCTGGAACAGAATCTGCATGCCCCCACCACCACCATCGCTGCCACGACTGGCCTGGTCGTCGCTGCGACACGTGTTTAGTCTCTCCACGAGGCATCATCAGGCGTTGTAGACGTTAATCGTAAGAATAACATGCTACAAGTGATGCATAATAGTATTGTCTTAGGTTTTCGTGATTGTTATACATTGAATTAAACAATTTTTAAAGGAAGTATCGCGTGTTTTATTTATTTTGTTGAACCTGACGTTCCGAATGCTTTGCAGCATCCGTGGTCGCAGGAAGACTAAGGTGACATTTGTCTTACGTTGGTTATTCAATTATTACATCTACTAACATGGATGGATTAATTATATATGTTCCGATTCACACAAAAATCGCTCACGGTGTCCGAACGTTTTTGAGTAGATCCCTTGGTGATCCCTAGGGTTTGTGACTTGATTATTTTTAGAACTGGATCCCAAGCAGGTGGTACTTGTCAACCATCTTCTCTATTGAAATTTGGGTGTTTTCTTATTTCAATAGCCACGCGCAGCATTCTAGGCATGTAGCGATTCTCCTTGGCCAGGATTTGTGGTTTATCGAACTGCATCCGCATGTAATGGTTTGGCTGGTCCAGTGTATGTTCACATACTGCAGAGTTAAATAAAACACGCGATACTTCCGTTAAAAATTATTTAATTCAAGATACATGATAGTTTTCAGGGTGAGAAGTCAGCAGAAAATATAAAAGGGCGGACGCACGTTCCTCTATGTCTGGTACCCACGTGTGCGAAGAAACTAGTTGCGTCAGACCATACGGTAAGGCAAATCCATCGAAAGATCTTCCCACTTGGTCAGTAGAAGGTGACCCGAGCCATTTCACGTGGTGGACATTAAAATCGCTTAGAACCACAATTTCAGCGTTGGGATTTTTTAACGGTCCGGATTTTTCTCTCACCGTGCGAAATGCAATAGCATGCTGTATCAGCATGCCACTACTTCACGCCGGTTTTCTGTGAGAGAGTACTATTACTAGGTACTACCCTGGTCGAGCCGGCCCAATTACGAACTATTGTCATTCAAAAGCCACGACCTACCCGCAGCCATGCAGGGGCCACTGATTAATAATAGCTTGGCTCTACCACTTTCAAACATCCGTAGGTCACAAGATTAGCAGCGCGCAAGTACCATCCCCGAGGTGTTGCGAGCTGATGGGCTTTTTTGCCAATCTATTTTCATAAAAAAAACTTCTTGCCAATTTTGTAACTAGGTCAAAAATAAAATAAGAATGCTATAATTTTGATTTGTGATTTCTTGATAAGCTCACAAATACACCTGGTACTTAGCTCTAGCAAAAGTGTACCTATTAAAATAGCTGACTTAGTTCTGATATTTTTTTATATAATGTCAGGAGACATACATACATACCATTACTTATACATATAAAGTAGTTAGCGTAGCTTATGAATACTTGAAATACAAAGACCGTCGCCTGCACGTTGTTCCTCTCGCTACAGACTAATATAGTAAGTTCTCGGAAGCGTATTGTTACCTTACCTAGTCGCAGAAACACAACAACAATCCAGGGAGTTGTTATTTGGATGCAGTATGTATTATTGTAATTGTTTATAACAATTTAATTGAATGGCGTATCATGATGTCAATATCATGAGTAGCACACAAACGAAGCAGCGGTAATTCTCTAGTTTAATATAAGGCGGCTCTGGATTATTTGGTGCCCGGCGCTGCACTCGTCTCCCTCACTCGGTAATAAAAAGCTTTGATGTGATGCCGTGCGGGTCACGCGACCCCTATCGTTTGCTCGGAGTGTGTGCGTCACGCCACTTTGTCTTCAGTTTGTTTTATGAATACCGCGTACCTACTTATCATAACACACATCGTACCTCGGTAGAACAAAGCACAAATGCAACTTTTGCAATTTAAAAGGAGATCCATTTTTTGCATTTAATATGGTTTTGTTCTATTAATATTGCACTAATTATGATCTATAATTCTGATTATTATTATTATCCTTTGTATGAAATAAACTATACACTTTAATCTTTCGAGACATATTCATTAAATACATTCAAAACATTTAGGTAGGTACTATTTTAGTAGGAAGGGAGAGCTACAATTGTGCAATAGTCTTGAAAAAGAGCTTATTGATTTGAATATTTTTTTGATAGGTTCAACACATTACAGGTTTATAAAAAAAAGCGGTATATGATATAATATAAATCATAAATTCGTATCTACAATTAAATGTACCCACGAATATATTATACATGGGGCACACTAAAAGTTTTGCACTTCTAGCTAATCGGAACTATTTGAATTTCGAATGTTATATTTTTTGAAACGTTGCAACCTACTTAGTAATAAAAAAAAACAATTGGCGGGAAATTATTTGTCAATTGTTTTTATCACACATCAAAGTTCTACGTATGTACGCAACGAAAATGGAATTGAGTCGAAAAGATTTTAGAGCGATGATTTTTTATGATTTTAAAAGTTCTCTCTCTTCGCAAGACTGTGCTGCTCGTCTTCAAAATGTTTTTGGGAGAGAAGCACCTTCTTTGAGCACCGTGAGGCGATGGTTTGCTGAATTTGAGAGAGGTCGAGTTTTTTTACATGACGAATTTCGTAAAGGGCGGCCTTCAACTGCCGTGAACGTAAATAATGTGGCTACTGTTAAGCGGCTAATTGAAGAAAACCCGCGGATTACCTATGAGACAATTCGAGTACTATTGGGGATTGGTATGAGCCAAATTCAGAAAATTTTACACGAAGAATTGAAAGTTCGGAAACTTTCTTGTCGTTGGATCCCTCATGAACTGACAGCGAGCAGAAGCGGGCTCGCATGGAATGGTGCTCACAGATGCTACTGAAGTACGACCACGGACATTCTAATGCTGTTTATGACATTGTCACAGGAGACGAAACGTGGATTTATTGTTTTGAACCCGAAAAAAACAGCAATCTTGTGAATGGGTATTTGAAAATAAGAACAGGCCAACAAAAGTGGGGCAGGCGAGAAACGTTGAAAAACTTAATATTTTGGTTATAACGTGTTGTTTCTTTAAGTTACGCAAAACTTATAGTGTGACCTACGTACTTACGAATATTTACGTATGAACTAGAATATAAATCAGTTCATATATGTTGACACATCGTCAATGAGTGATACTCGTATCTTCAATCTTGATTTAAAGGAACCAATTAATTTAATAAATTTAAAGGAAAAAATAAAATGACGAGCTCGGTGGCGCAGTGGTGGAGCACGCTGTTACGCTACTTTGACACCAATGCTCGTGGGTTCGATTCCCACACAGTACAAACATTTGTGTGCATGAACATGTCTGTTTGTCTTGGTCTGGGTATCTTCTATGTATAATAAGTATATATTTACAAAAAAAAATGTATTTACGTATGTTTATCAGTTGTCTAGTACCCATAACACAAGCTTCGCTTACATTGGGGCTGGATGGCGCAGTGTAATTTGTCCAACAATATTTAAAAAAAAATTATTATATTATTAAAATATGTTATTGGTTCCAGTAGGTACCTTTAAAGTTTATTGCGAAAACTAGTGAGAATATCTGGTATCGAATAAATCTCAAATCATTTTATATGTATAGTTTATCTTTCGCTCATCTGATCTTGGGGATTATTTTTATATACTGCACTTGGAATTTTCCTATACAACATCGGGAGGCATTCTAGCATACGGCTCACTTGATGTAAAGCGGTTACCGTAGCCTATGAATGCTTGCTTGTTTGAAGTACCACTCGCGCGTTGCCACCCCTACTGATAACACAGCAACTCTTAAGGAGCTTACTGGTGACCTCACTCACTCGCAGGAACACAACAACCTGACAAATAACAAACCCATATTATTTTTGGCGGTCCGTCACAGCACCAAAATCAAGACCAAGTTCATGCACACAAATGTTTGTCCTGTGAGGGAATCGAACCTGATTCCCTCACAGGACACTAGCGTTGGTGTCATAGCCGAGTTACTAACCACAGCGTCTCCGAGTTCGTCACGCAAATACAAAATGTTGCAAAAAAATTGATTTCCGTAAGTATTTAAACAGCAAACCTTCAGAAAGTAAAGATTAAAGGAAAGCTTCGGTGAGCACTTAGAATTCTTACTCGAATCAGGGAATAATTATTTATTTTTATACTCTTGTTACACCAGAGACGTCATTACCGCGTTACTGAATCTAACTATGCCCGCTGTTTCCCCAAAGCTTTCACGACTGTTTTACAAATACTAGGTATAGTCAACAAAGTCCTTAGCTACGGTCCTTTGCAATATAATTATCACTGCTGCTACCACTCGCATGTTCCAATACTCTATAACATCGTGACGATTATTTTCAAAAGGCACTATGCACTATGGACGTCAGTTTGAAGTACCTACTTGTATTTAATCCTACGCTCATAATGAACTTTTCATATAACAATTGTCTTAATGCTCAGGCTAAAACACTAGAATCGCTTGAGATGGTATTTCAATGTAAAATAAAAGTCTAGATAATAAATTTTATATCAAAGTAAGGATATATATTCAAGAATGCACATTATACATTGGACAAGTTTTATGATGTGATGAACCGATGATGATGAAAAACCCGATGCCCGAAAAGAGCGATGAATGTTAAAGAAGCGAGTGAGGTGTCCCTAAAGACCTTGTCATGTGGCTCTCGGTTTTTTCTTCCTGCCAGGCAATGGTATTGACTGAAGATATAGAAGAGTTTGGATTATTTGTTTCCTGTAGAGCCCTTACCTATTTCATTGACGAGGTCGGTGGCGCAGTGGTGAAACGCGCTGTTACGCTACTTTGACACCAACGCTCGTGGGTTTGATTCCCACACAGAACACACATTTGTGTGCATGAACATGTCTGTTTGTCTTGGTCTGGTTATTTTCTATGTATGATATAAGTATGTATTTACAAAAAAAAAATGTATTTACGTATGTTTATCAGTTGTCTAGTACCCATAACACAAGCTTTGCTTACTTTGGGACTAGGTGGCGATGTGTAATTTGTCCAACAATATTTATTTATTATTATTTACGGACCCCTTGCATGTCGACATCAACCCCTTTGGGAATCTATGATACATATGATGTGTTTTTAAGTTGTTAACAGAATGATCTACCAAATTTAAATATTATTAGATTAGATTTTTACCACCTCGTAATTTGTTTATGTACTTTTTTTTCAGGATTTCGTCGTAAACTAAATACTCTTATAATTTTGCCTATCCTTATGTGTCATTTTTCCTTCCCAAACAAACTTAAATAATTCGGTTCAAGGAACATACAGATAGAGTTCGATTCATACTTGATCTCGAGTTATTTACAATTGACTTAAGTCAGGTTCGGCATAGGTTTATGTTAATTTTAGCTCATATTTGAGTTTTTAAAAACAAAGTTATTTTATCAAACAAGCTTAATTATGGCACTCAGGACCGTACACAATTCTCATAGTGTGAGTCCGTCTCGTGCTTAACGGGTTTTATTTCATATTTGGTTAAAGTACACGAATCGGAAAAAGTACATGAAAATCGGTTCGACCATTCGAAAGCTACGACGTTACAGACATGACATAACGCAAGAGTGACACCCCTGATGTTGCAAATATCCATAGTCTGCGGTAACTGCTTACCATCGGGCGGACCGTACAATTGTTTGCTACCTTTGTAGTATAAAAAATGTATAAATATTTACAGACAGAGATTTCACACTGCCTCATACATAACGCTTCTATTTTTGGGGTATGGTATCATTCATTAGATTCATTATACAAGTACTTACTCGAACTTATTTCTACAACAAGAATAGTTCAACTATAAATGTTTTATTAGTAATATATTTTAGACAAAGTTTCTAGAAACCGCTTGCTTACAAATTACCTTTGTTGTATTAAAGCTACGCGAGGGCATTGAGAGTCGATACCTACAATTACACGGAATACATGAACATACTATGTATATTAATTGTGTTCTGTGTCTTTAATTTTTTATAGATCCCGATGAGCAAAGATATGCTCTAATTTAGGTTCTGGGAGCGCATGGCTAACATGCTTATAATAGTTGTACCCTGTCCTGGCTATCATTGCCCTTCGTCAAAGACGTGAAATACCTTCATTCGTCTACACTGTCAATAGTATGTATCAGTGCCTACTTGAAATTGCTGACATTTTTATTACTATAAGTCGATAAGCTGTGTTCTGACTATCCGAAGCGCTGTGTCTAACTCCGTCAAACTTTGCCTGCTATGTACATCCCATCGATGCGAGAAAGGGTGCGAGAAAGCCTTATGCGACTTATAATTACCTTTTTAAATGCTTCAAATGTAATAGGCTAGTAGAAAACTAGATGGCTATGCTTTAAAACTAGAAAATGCGTTATTTCGTGAAGATTCTTTTTTGGTTGTTAATATTTTCGAGGCTAGAGTTAGAGACAGGAATAGAGGTGACAAAGTTTGTGTACCCACAAGACTTATCGGAGCATTGCCGGAGACGAGTTATACCTTCTGTGTTTCTTGGACAACACGTCGCCGACGCCTACTCCAAAGTGCTCCATTTTGAAAAGATCGATCTTCCGTACTCTTGTTTTATAAGTGTCAGGTTAGTATAACTTTTTGTGATTGCTGGTGAGACGAAGTGAACCTCGACCGATCTTCGTATATTTTCATTTCAGAATATCTATGAAAGTCATTCGAAAGTAACCTCAAGTTTTTTTTCTCACTCATGAGCTGGATAAAAATAATGAAGGCACTGAATAAAATTTTTTTTATTCGTGTAAATTTGATGTTGGATACTTAAATTTAAACAAAAAGAAAGTTTTTTTGTTACCTTTTACACATTTTTTTTATCGCTACGGACAAAGAGGACCAATTATTATAATAATAATTTGTCAATGTCAAATTATTATTATAATAATAAACGGACTGGCTCATGTTAGTGTGCGAACGCCTGCTAAACTGCGTTGCGGATCTATAAAATATGCGCTTACCATTAGGAGACGAAGATGAAGTTAACCGACTCGCTATGTAGGTGTTGCTAACTACTTCCGATCATACAGCTCCTAAGGTATTGTCTTAGGTTTTCGCGATTGTTACACATTGAAATTAAACTATTTTTAACGGAAGTATCGCGTGTTTTATTTATTTTGTTGAAACCTGACGTTTCGAACGCTTTGCAGCGTCCGTGGTCGCAGGAAAGACTAAGGTGGTATTTGTCTTACATTAGTTATTCAATTATTACATCTACCGACATGGATGGATTAATTATATATGTTCCGATTCATTTTTGAGAGCGATTTTTGTGTGAATCGGAACATATATAATTAATCCATCCATGTCGGTAGATGTAATAATTGAATAACTAATGTAAGACAAATACCACCTTAGTCTTTCCTGCGACCACGGACGCTGCAAAGCGTTCGAAACGTCAGGTTTCAACAAAATAAATAAAACACGCGATACTTCCGTTAAAAATAGTTTAATTTCAAAGCTCCTGAGGTGTTTTGCCCTTTTTGCCCTTGGGTAACAATTTGTCTGCTATTCGCAGCGTTGAGATTTTGGGAACTAGTATCCACCTTTCTATCAGGGCTAACGCTGTTGCTGTGCGTCTTCGTTCAATTTTGCTTCACAAGTAGTTGTATTGTAGTGTTTTGTTGTAATTGTATATTTTCTTCTTCTTGGTTTACAACGCATAACAGGGCTACGCAGCCCGGGGTTACCACGTCTGCTCTACCTGTGCGCCCCTTGTCACGAAACCCAATACTATATTAACCTAGCAAGACTGGGCTCTGTGTGTGAAGCAAGCGAGGGCAGCCGTGCAACTTATCTGGCGACGCACTCGAACTAAATATCAATTCGACTGGGAGCGCCCTTGGTGGCCAAACGGCAACCCTCAATCGCAGGCGTCCGCCCTCGAGGTTCCAACACTTAATAACCTAGCAATAATGAACCCTGTGAGCGGAGCCCACCAGAGGGAGGTGCCGGTCCATCCATTGACGCACCCACTACCGAGGCTAATTTATGCGGGTCATTTACAGACGGATGACTATAATCCTAGAGATTAAATTCTAAAGATTATGGTCATCCATACGCATCTCTTTATCCCTACCTTCTCCATGAAAACTGATGCTACTATCAAACCAAAAGTAAAAAATATTGCCGAATTCAACTGGACATTTTTATGTTACGAGTAATTTAGGATTGTGTATTTGGGCTGAGCTCTACCATTTTCATTTTTTGTTTTGATTAGTGCATCAGGATTCAGATACTTCTTCCCGCGCTTTTGACGAGTGACATTGTTGTTGTACTTGAAATGTTTACAATTCAGTGTAAAATTAGTTTTATGTGAAAATTTCGATAGTATTTTATAACATAAGTGCTAGTGCAGTTATACAGTAATGAAAAAACTCAAATATAACACGTTTATGCACTTTTGGAAGACGTGAATAAGTTCATTAAGAAAACCTTGTAAAATTCCTATCGTTTTACGGGTAGTATGTAAACTGGGTTGATTGGGTCGAGGTACCCATCCCAAGTATTTTTTCAGCACAGTTCCTGAAGCTGGAATATAGGATTAAGATTTTCAAATGATTCTAAACTGATGACTTGGCTGTATGGGCTAGATCCCTTTGCCTTTCCCCTCGGGGATAAAAAGAACCAAAAAAAAAATATCAGGGTTCATTTATTATCGTGGTAGTTTCTGATCGAAGCACACGTTCAGCATATATTCAGCATAGATGTGAGTTCAGCATATCTCTAAGAATTAAAAAAAACTTAAGTACCTGCGAACCATACTCTGGATTTATCTGAAAGGAATGAAACTGATGTGCGGAGATCCGAATGGTTAAGTCGAAACCAAAAGAGACAGCTACGACAATGTTCTTGGTTCCTACGGAGATATACATGGACACAGAAAATATAGATATTAATAGAGGTAGATCGCATCAAAGCAGCCCGTTTAGAGGAATATCCTCACCTCAAAGCAGTCAAATAATAACTCCCTGGATGGTTGTCGTGTCTCTCCAAGCGAGTGAAGTTACCAGTAAGCTCCTAAGGAGTTGCTGTTTTAGAAGCAGAGGAGCCATTACCCGAGCGAGTTTTCAGGTATTGCAAGCATTCAAAGGATATGGTAACCACTTTACATTAGGTGATTCGGATGTTTGTGTGCTACGCGACATTATCTAAATACAGGATACTTAGGTACTTAAAATAAGTGTATCTCCAGGGCAGAAGCAGGAAACAACATTATACTAGTACTGCAGCTGGTAAGGGACACGTCGCATTTGAAACCCTGCCAGGAAAGCTCAAACCAGATGCTGGTGTATGAGATGGCGGAGACATTCGGCGGTTACTGGGGGCCCTTGCCAGAAATTTACATGAGATCACGACCACGTATCAACAGAATGTATACATTGAATACCTCTACCCCATTTCAAGTAAGGTAGAGAAAATACTCTTAAATATATAGAAAAAAGTCCACTTCTCTGATTAGTTAGTAATAGTCAAATAATAAAGAGCTTAACTGAGACGGTCCGTGAGGTAGCTAGGCAGAGTGCGACGAAGCGACCTTCCGGAAGTATTCTTCCGAGTACTTTCAATTTTGGAATAAACTCTCAGACGAGGCATAGTATAAACAAATAAGTAGGCCGACTCGAGCGCCGAGCGAACGATAACAACCTAAACACGTAGGGATGTCACTTATTGTTTATACAATCGTCAAAAATGCATAGTCTATCTATATACAAAACAATTTTCCCCTGTAGGGGAATCATCAGGGATCTATAATAGAAAGTTTTTCTTAATTATTTTTTTGTACATAGACCACGAGCTGACTACAATATTTTCATTACCTACGTCATGTTAACTGTTTAGTGATTTGAAAAGTTACGGTCGAAATAGGAATTCGAACGTGGCTTTACTGAATCATATATTTATTCAAATAAAATTAAATGAATATGAAATTGTATTGAAGTTATATACTTCTTTAGGCGCGTTATGATGAGTGAAATTTTAAGATACTGTAAATAAAAGTAACAGGTTGAAGTTGCCCACTAAACCGCTCATTAAGTCACGAAAAATATGCTCAAAACTGCAGCCAAATAACAATTCCCTGGAGGGTTGTTGTGTTCATGCGAGTGAGTGACGTTACTACCTCACAGAAAACTGCAGCCAAATAACAAATCCCTTGTTCGACTGAAAAGTCAAGACTCACCTACTATAACCAAATTGGCAATGTTTTAATAAAATAACTATTTGACGGTTGAATATGAAAGAAGCGAGTGAGGTGGTCAGGACTTTTGTTCCTCGGTCCTGTCAGCCTACCCCGCAAGGGACCTAACGATATTACTATATATATTACTAATAGATAGATTTTTTGATAATTGACAAATAATCTAGTAAAAGAAATCTTGAAGATTATTTCGACCGATATTTAATGTTATTAGTAATCAATCTGAAAAGTAGAGTATGTAATCCAAACACCCTGGTTAAATAAAAGTAAACGGTTTTATGCCCTTGGGCTATGGGGTATGTAAATACATAAACCTATATGATTGACCGAGCGCCATTGTTTTATCGTTGATTTTTTTTATACTACTGTAGACTTAAACAAATAACTAGATTTTTGAAATAAAACGGTTTAACGATTTGTTATTTGTCGTAAAAATGGATTAGTTAAAACAATGCCGGCCTTCAATATATCGATTGAAAATTTTAAGCTAGTCTGTAGTGCAGATAACGTAGTCTATAATAAATATTTCAGAGCAACTCCGAAGGAGATTACTCCAGTTGAAGAGGAGACAACAACTCCGCAGCCGAGCGAAAGTGATGAAATTGTAGAACAACATGATCTGATAGAGTTGAACATACCGTTGGCCAATGTTTCGGAAATGGTCGAACCTAAAGAGAATCAACAGGAGAAAATTGGAGTATTTAACATTAATGATAATTTCGACTTCCTTTATGACGTTATGCCAAGGTTAGGCTTTTTAATTCTATACGCGACGTCAAATAAACGTACGATCTGGTGTGAAGCGGCTACCGTAATTCTATGATACACTCACGACATAAGAAGCAGCTCCCGTTCGTTGCCACCCCTGCTGTTAACGTAGTAACCCTCACCAGCTTACACTCACTTGTACGAAGCAATTTCCGAGGAACTGCGATTTTCTGCAAGGATAATTCTCAACTCGGTCACGTCATAATAAATATAGCTTTACAGATCATAGCTAGATAGAAAGTATGTTCTACCTTTCACCTAAGTTGACAGGCCACGTCCAAGCAAAGTTTAATTACAGTCTACTTCTCACTTGTACAGATTTTCATCCGTGCGGTAACTGAGAAAGAATACTAAAAATCACCGCTCGCTCTCCTCTCGTGCGTATCGTAAGAGGCGACTTTCCTGAACTGAAATTCCAGCTTCTCAGCCAGTGGTAGGGTACCCGCCTGGTTGGCTGCCACCGTACACACGGCGAAACACCCGTGAAGCGACGTACCTGTGAATAAGTCGCGTTTCGGGATCAGCTGGTGTATAACCAATGCTCAGGAGATTGTTGATGCGATATTGCGGGAACAGTGGTGGACTCTGTCTATCCATTGTCGGAAGGACTGAGCTAACCACTCGGCCAACGAGACCCGTTGAAACGGTTGTTCCGCTGGCCGCCGGCGGTATAGTACAGGGGCCCAGTCAAGACTAACCACCTTGAGAGCCAACCCTCGCTGTCATCGCTACGATGCCCCGATGGCTCACTGGTGCATCAGCCGCTGGATAATGCCGATATGGCTAGCCCCTTTGCGGCTAACTCTCGGATCGATGACTGTGGCACGCAACCACCTTTAATATCCTCCAGTGGATCCTTTATACCTAATATCTACGTCAGGTAGCGCGATGTGCGTTTTGAACTACAGTCACACGATGTTCGAAAAGCCAGTGGTCCTGATAGTAACCCAACGATTGCTCTAAAAAAAATGTGCAGCGGAGTGGTCTCCAGTGTTGACGCCCCTCTTTAGTCTCTCGTACTTGACCGGTTGTATTCCGAAGGCTTGAAGAGAGGCCAATGTGCAACTGGTCCCCAAAAAGTGAGACCGTTCTGACCCATCAAATTACCGCCCCATTGCCGTAACTTCAGTGTTGTGCAGAGTCATGGAACGGATCCGTAACAATCAATTGATCCGTTACCTAGAAGATCACTCCCTAATTAATGATCGTCAGTATGGTTTTAGACCGAAAGGAGCAACGAGTGATTTTCTAATAATTTTTATAACGCACCTCTGGGGGAGGCAATCGGTAAACATGGCGAATCCATGGCAGTCAGCAGCCGCCACAACATTTGATCGGGTTTGGCACAAACTTCCAGAATACAGTCTGCCCCTCCAGCTTTGTAATTAGATTCTGCATGAGCATAGAATTCGTGTCCTTGCAGATTCGCGGTTCATTTCCGTTCTATTGCCCACCCTTTTTCTTCTTCATACTCGTATCAATGACATGCTGCCACTTGGTAGTATTCATTGCTATGCAGATGACAGTACGATCCATGGGCGATATTTCGGGCGGCCTGGTGCTGGTCGGACAGAAATCGATGAGAAGCATGATAGTCTTGTCGTTACGCTGAATCGGGTTTTGAATCTCATTAATTGGGGTTCCAATAACTTGGTTGAGTTTAATGCCCAGAAAGGTCAGGTGTGCGCGTTTACAACAAAATTGTCCCCATTCCTTGCCATTCCCAGTCTTCAGGGCGCTTCCCTCAGGATGCGAAATAGCCTGAATATGCTAGGCGTGGATATTCGCTGCAACTTTAACCAACGAACCTACATCCAGAACTTCATATCAACAGCTTCCAAAAAACTCGGAGTCCTGAACAAGGTGCGCTGGTTCTTCACCCCGCAAATTCACTCAAGTTCGGACCCGCGTGGAGTTTTGCTCGCATCTCTGGGACGGCTTCGCACAATATCTTCTCGAGGCCCTTGATAGGTTGCAGCGATGGGCTATTCGCATAATCGTTGACGAAGAGGTCACCAAAAACCTAAAACCTCTTCAACTCCGTAGGGACATTGGCTCACTAAGCGTGTTTTAACGCCTTAACCACTCATCATGAGTGCTCTGAAGAACTGTTTTCCCTTATCCCCACCCTCTCCCTTTCGTTATAGAAACATACGTGCAGGCTTGCGATGTCATTGTTCCACTGTTGAGAACATTACTTCTCGTACCAAAAAGTAAACGGTAAAATAAATAAAATACTAATTTCTGTAATTAAACATTTCTATAATTCAACTATAAATAACTAATACTTAAAAATAACTTAAATCTAAGTACTTATAAAACTAAAAAATATCTACACATTTACATTACATAATTATTATACAAAATATAGAAGCATATAAAACATGCTAAAATAAATTACTTTCAATATTCGCGCGGACGAACCCACCGAGTATTTTATATTGGTAATGCGTAGGGCGAGATAACCGAGAGGTAAGTGCGGGACGCGGTAACTGATTGCATCGAAAATTTAGTCGCAATGGCTATCAAAAATATAACCGCCTTTTTAAATTTTTGGTGTTCATAGGGTACTTACGGGGTAAGTTGTGCACACATTATTTATGTACCGCAAAGGAGTAGTATCTTTTTGCCTATACTATTTGTGCTATTTTTTATTGTAATCCTGCCACTAGCAAAACATTTAGGAATCAATCGTTCATAGGCTTATCTATCGCAATGCCACAACCACTAGGAAAATTGTAATTAGTCTCGCATATGCAAAACTCTCTTGCGTCTCGGTTGCTAGTGGTAGTTTACTTCTCAGTTGGATCGTAATACTCTGGTATGATTCACAGGAACACCGTTAGGGTTCAAATATTGGGTCATCCAGCTCGCTACTGAATGCGAGCCTCTGCACGCTAAACCTGTGCCGCAGCAGTTGCCTCCGTTCCGGTGGATCTCAAGTGGCCAGACAAAGGAGAGTGCGGTAGTTCTCAATAATAGTGTACGGACTCGATCACTAAAATAAAAAGAACCCGCGACCTGTCTGACCTGATTGTTTAATTTACCTTCTATGCTAGGGCACCTTGTAGCAACGTGACAACTCCTATTTCTGACGTAGGTACGATTGAAAAGTGGAAAGTCTTGCCTCACATGTGTTTCCTCCTTCCTACAATATGGGATCGTTCAAACGAAGCGTGAAGAAGCATCTTGCGGGCCAGCATGGCAGCGTCAACTGAGAGAATACTGTGTAGTCTATTGTCAGTTGCCGTTGTAATTTGGGCTCCTCTTTCGTTTACTATCTGGCGAAGCGCAGCTACTATGCTGAACTTATATAAAAAAAATAAGAGCAGATAACGCTTACCTCTCAAAGAACATTTGTAACTATTATTTCGTACGGCATAAGAATGACACAAAGGTCGAAGTGTAAAACTTGATGTGCATACCATCATACCATCTCCGAACCGTTGTGGATAAACATATTTTTTTGTTAATAAATACAGGAAGAACATATCGTACCAGACGAGCATTTTGCCTTTAGCGCAGATTTCGTTGATAAATCGGAAGAGTGAACATCAACATAGTACACGTAACAAGACCTCACGATACCAATTTGAGTACAATTTTGCATTCACACCAGATATGAGGTAAGTATACGCTTTTTTGTCTAATCAATACTATGTCTTGTATACCTACTATAGGTGATGTCAGGAGCCTTAGAAACCGGCGAGCGTGCATGAGATAAAAAAAATCTTTTTTTTTGCCTTTAGACCCTCATGGGCACTTAGACACGCCTTACATTCTTAATATTGTATCTTATTTTTTTTTTTATAGTTTTGATTTCTCTTTTTTAATCTACCAGCATCAAATGACCATTGGCGAAGATAAAATGCCAAAAGAAACTTACCAATATAGGCCTCTCGCGCTAGATTCTCAATCCCTTCCAATCAGGTTTCCACTCGGGTCATAGCACGACTACCGCTCTCTTGAAAATTACCGAGGATATCTGATCTAATATGGATAACGCTCAACTTACGGTTATGGCGTTACTAGACTTCAATAATGCGTTTAATACCGTCGATTATGACATTTTTTTTTAATACGTTTACGTTCGATCAATATATGTATCTCCTTCGGCAATAGAGTGGTCTCGTTCTTACCTGTATGGACGTCAGCAGCGAGTACGTACCGAAGCCACGTTCTCTTCTTGGTGCTCTTTAATTGCTGGTGTGCCTCAGGGTGGCGTGTTGTCTCCTTTTATTCTATCACATACGAACTTCGGTCCTCCTGCCATCTTTATGCAAACGATATACAGATTTATACAAAGGTTCCATTGTATGAACTTCCAAATGCCATTTCCTCTGAAGATCGCTCACGTACCTATCTGTCGCTGTCTGGAGTAAGTCTCATGGTCTTTTTGTCCCTTCAAAATCGCAAAAAAATATTATAGGTAGTTCTCGTCGCATATCAAAAATTGACTGGAGTAAAATCCCTTACGTTATGTTTGACGGCATACCGATAAAGTTCGGCGATAAAGTGAACAATTTGGGAATCATATTTGATAATCTTGGTCAGCGCAGATTGCCGAAGTTAGTAGGAAATTGTATGATGCGTCTGGTTCCCTTAAACGGCTACGAAATCTTCTACCAGTAGACACTAAAATTGCGCTAGCACAATCCTTGCTCCTTCCTATCCTCGACTATGCTGATTCTTGTTTTGCATACGGTTTACATCAGGACTTTGTTAATATGACCACGATTCTGTTTTTCGTTCTCAGCTCAAAGGGCTCCCTAGAAGACTTCGTCGCAACTGACAGAGCGTTTCTCTTCTTTACTCTATCCTTGTTTACATAAGTTAATTGAAATAAGTTAAGGTCTAAACGAAGTTTTGACATAAGTTAAGCTCTGAATGAAGTTTTACATTAATCATGGACGTTTTCTTACGTTTAGATATGATGCGATATTTACTTTTTAACAATTTCTCTAATTTTGTCACAGATTTCTTAACTTTTAAATATTTCTTCTTATTGTGAGAGCTAGTCCGATATCTTGTGTCATGCAAATTGCCTGTTGAAGCAGACGTAGAAGCCTTGTGAATTAGTTCGTCATATAAATTCATTACGAAGAGTTCGCACCGCGTAGAGGATACTATATAAGTATCCTCTACCAGTCAACCTTCGACTGAGGCTGAGAATAGTACCTATATACAATAGTATAAAGTAGGTACCGACGATGTGACTCGAAATAAATACGACTACCCATCGTGCCTTCTATTTTAGTTCACTGAAAAAGCACGCGACTTGGAATGAAATGTATTTCTAGTGGATCCGCACGCTTTATACCAAGGTGGTATATTTTAAAGTAATACAATAAGAAATATATGCAATATATATTTTATGAGTATACAATTAGCAATTTTGCAATCCTGTCTATGGTCAGCGACTTTTTGATACTGACTGTAGCAGCAACACACCTGCCGAAACTATGCTTTCTAAGTTCTATGTGGGTACCAATACTTTTTGTGAATAAGATATGGGTACTATTATTTTTTTATAAATTATCGGTCACCGGAGCGTAAGTAATCATCGCGGTCTATACCCGCAACCTAAGCGGAATATACCAGCAACATCTACATGTCACCGATTTGTGTGCCTGTGCCTGGTTGTTAAAGGAAATATGTAGGTACTCAATTCTTGATGGCCCCTATCTCGAATTTGTTCAGGAATACCATTGAATGATATTGGTCAACAACTTGATCTTACTTACTTCATATAGCATTTTGTGTACAACGCTAATCATCAAAGTTGTAGGAATGGAATTTTACTTTATTATTTTAAGTAAGTTATGGCGAGGGGTACAATAGTGTAAGCAATCAAACAAGCTCTCCTGAATACTTGCCATGATATAGTTCATAAAGCATATAAAGGGAGGCATCTTCTCTTCGTGTAAACAGAACGGAAATCAAAAATTACACATTTTTGATTCAAGCTATACTACGTTCTATGTCGTCAAATGTATGCTCCAGCCCATAAATATGAATAGTATTCCTTCTGAGGATGGATCTGACCTTAGTTGGAGACAATGCTACAACACTTCTTGCTCTATCTGTAAATGATTGGAAGCAAATACGACGTTTCATTACTTTGTACTGTAGATATACCTACTTATCACATTAGTAATCAGACTATTTGTACTGTTAGATTACCATACCCTCGAGTAAGAGGCGTGACACCAACAAGAATATTGTTTCGAAAGCACACGTATGCAAATAAACAGAGAAAACAGTTCAATTGGAAGCAAAGATTCTTGCCAATACCGGATAAGACTTCCAAGATTAAGAGGTAAGTAGACCTCTATGCCTGCCTATTTGTACGAAGTCAAAATATGAATGAGTAGTATCTACTAGATAATTTTTTTTCAATAATGGTAATAAAATTTAAAATTTTATTTTATGTAACGTTGGAAGACATACAAGCATACGGCCTACCTAATGTAAAGATATTACCGTAGCCTGTTATTTCTTGCAAGTACATAAAGTATCAATCGCGCGTTGCCGCCCCTGCAGATAATACATCACAACTCCTTAGGAGCTTATTAGTAACCTAACTTAACTTAAGTTATTTATTTATGTATTCATATATTTATGTTAGGTTTCAATATAAAGAACAAATTTTTTATGGGGTCGATTAATATTTTATTTTAATTTTAATAAAAACCGCAATCGCGTTTTTTCTCCACTCCCGATGGTTGACTGGTAGAGAATGCAATTAGCATTAAGTCCGCCTTTTGAACCAACTGTATTGTGGTCAATAAAGTAAAAAAAAAAAAAAACTTACATACAGGAAGACAATAACCCTCCAAGGAGCCTCACAGAAAACCGCAGCCAAATAACAACTTTCTGGAGGGTTGTCGTGTTCGTGTGTGTGAGCGAATCCAGTAAGCTCCTAAGGAGTCGCTATATTTGCAGCAGGTGGCATCGCGCGCTTGTTACTTAATGTATTACAGGTGTTCATAGGCTACAGTAACCGGTTTACTTCAGGTGGGCCGTATGCTTGTATGCCTTCCGACGTAGTAAACAAAATAATAGCAAATACTGTCTTCGTCTTAGGAATATTCGTGACATTAAATTTTCTTTTTTTTTATGTGAGGTATAGGTATGTCGCCGGTCGGGCTACTTATTGATTATAGCTATCCTCTAACTCTTTACCAGAACCCTATTTCCTAGTTGAAAAGATGCGCTACCTGTAAGTAATGAGGTAGAGCGCACCAAAGCAGCCGTCTGGGGAAGTACCTCCACCTCACAGAAAACCGCAGCCAAAGAACAACTCCCTAGAGCGTTGTTGTGTTCTTGCGTGTGAATGAGGTCACCAGTAAGCCCCTAAGGAGTTGCTGTGTAAGCAGCAGAGGAGGCATCGCGCGAGTGATATATGTTACAAGCGTTAATAGGCTACGGTAACTGCTTTACATCAGGTGGGCCTTATGCATGTATGCCTCCCGACGTTGTATAAAAAAAAAATTCAGGTTGGCTTTGACTTAGTAGATAATGATGAGACTTTTTCAACAAATTTCCTGTGGAAGGGTCCACAGGAAATTTGTTTCGAATTTCTTGTGTATGCGTTACTAACGTCGCTTTTGGTAACCATCACTCAGAAGAAAATATTTAAGAGTATGAATATGTTTGTGCACGCTCGCCGGTTTCTAAGGCTCCTGACATCACCTTCTGATAGAAAACTATCGATTTGGTCATGGTAGGTTAGTCTTGGCTTTCCTCGGCTCCTACAAACTTCCGCTTTTGCGTTGTATATCTGGTTCGTAATTCTTTCTTGCTGCATTCTTTCCACATGTCCGAACCAACGGAGCATGTCTCATTTTATTTTAACACCAACGCTCTCTTTCAGACCAACTCTGTTTCTAATATTCTCATTCCGAATACGGTATACAAGCGTTACGCCACAAATTTTCAACGTTCGCATTTCGACCGCGTTTATCCTATTTTCATCGCGCTCTCTCTGCCATACCCAGCTCATGCTTCCATAAGTGAGCCTTAGAAATTGGCGATCGTGCGTGAGAATAGCAATGAATGTTAAAGAAGCGAGCGAGGTGCGTAAGGATCGAGTCACGTGGCGCTCGGTTCTCTCTGCCTACCCCGCAAAGGATTTGGGGTGCAGTTATAGATAGATAGATAGTATATGTTCATTTTGCACTTTTACAGGCTGAAATCCTCATTACGGCGACACAGTTTGACAGGTATTAATATTCTTGTTCTCTATGTAATTTAAAAAAACAAACATCATTAAATGATCGAATGTTTTAAAAATCGCAGGGCGGACCACTGCTGCTGTGCCCAATAAATGGAAAGGCGAGTACAGTTCATATTTAGTGTTTTAAATCAGTACGGGTGGTTATAACCTCAAGTGAATAGGGGCATTTACTTTACAGGTGATTAATTCGTATTAAATCTCAGACTCAGAATATTAGAGTGGAAGATGGTAGTATTTATAGTTCGCACTAATTACTACCGTTTTGTTTGGTCTCTACTTTCCCATTATATCCTCCTACATTCTACATCGGACAATCAACGGAGGATACCTCTTTTTATTTTTTCAGACCTACTGTCTTTCGTATACCATTGTTGCGAACGCAGTTAGCAACGTTATACCACAGATTTTATGCAATGCTCGCATTTCGACGGCGATTATTCTACTATCAGGCCAACTCTATTTGTTACATTAATTTTGGCATCGCTTACATTGTAACCGTGTTGATTTCACTTTTAATCATACTTTCTCTACCATATCCAGATTTTGGTTCTTGCTCTGCGTTTGAATCACCGTATTGTATAATAGCCTTTCTAGCTCAAACTTTTATTAATACAAGCTTTCCCAAAGCTTTGATTCATCTATATTAATACAAAGCGGCAGTTTTGTTTTTTAACGCGCTAATAAGGACCCAGTCCAGTTGGATTTGAAAAAATATTTTTGCATTTGATAGCCCAATTTCGGAGAAATTGCTATTGGCTATTGAATATCACGATACGACCCTTAAAAGCCGAGGAAAAAGAAAGACAGTAGAAAAAGCGGGTTCTACGGGATACCGGAATACGCGCGAACGAAATCGCGAGGTGAAGCTGCAATATAATATACAGAACAGTGTACGAAAAAGCTTTTTATTCCGTTGAGAGATGGGCGGTGCCAGTCTCTCCAGCGATGCCAAATTGACTGTAGCACATCGAAGCGTTGAAGTACTTATACAGTAAGGCTACGATGTGTATCCGAGTACAGAACCAGAGTATGACGGCGATCCAAGTGTAAAAAGGTGTAAGACAGGGCGATGTCATATCTCCGAAACTCTTCACCGCAACATTGGAAGATGTCTTCAAGCTCTTGGACTGAAGAGGATTCGGTATAAATAGCAATGGAGAATACATTACTCACCTTCGCCGACGATATACTCGTAGTTCTCATGGCGAAATCACTGGAGGAACTTACGCTATGCTCAATGACCTCAATAGTGTTTCCAACTAGGTAGATCTCAAGATGAACATGGACAAGACTAAGATCATGTCGAATGTCGATGTTACACCTATGCTATGCAGTCACGGTTTGATTCACTAAGCTCGAAGTTGTTGACAAACATGTTTAGGGCAGGATATTCAGTTAGGTAAGTCCAACTTCGACCGAGAGGTCAACAAACGGGTCCAAATCGGCTGGGCAGCGTTCGGGAAACTTTGACACATCTTCTCGTCCAAAATACCTCAACGCCTGAAGAGTAAGGTCTTCGAACGATGTGTTTTTTTTTATACTACGTCGGGATATATACAAGCATACGGCTCACCTGATGTAAAGCGGGTACCGTAGCCTATTAATGCTTACGATATATTAAGTATCACTCGCGCGATGCCTCCTCTGCTGCTTACACAACAACTCCTTGGGAGCTTACTGGTGACCTCACTCACACGCAGGAACACCACAACCCTGAGGGAGTTGTTATTTGGCTGCGGTTTTCTGTGAGGTGCAGTTACTTCCTCAGAGGGGTGCTTTGATGTGCCCTACCTCTCTTAAAACATCCAGACCAAGAGAAACAAACATGTTAATGCACACAAATATTTGCCTTGTAATGGAATCGAACCCACGAGCGTTGGTGTCAAAATCGCGTCATTCACGACTGAGCCATCGAGCTCGTCGTGTGTTGCCAGTGATGACATACGGAACTGAGACGTGGCCTTTTAATGCCGGCCGTATGGGGAAGCTCAAGTTTGCTCAGCGTACTATGGAAAGAGCTATGCTCGGGATTTCTGATAGAATCAGAAATGAGGATATCGGCAGTAGAACTAAGGTAACCGACATAGCCCACAGGATAAGCAAGCTGAAGTGGCAGTGGATTCACACCACCACACACCACATAGTTCGTAGCACCGACAACCGCTGGGGAAGAAAGGTTCTCGAATGGCGTCCCTATACTGGTGCACGCAGTGTGAACAACCGCCCACTAGATGAAGCGACAACCTCAAGAGGTTTGTAGGGAGTCGATGGGTGTAGGTGGCACAGGATCGAGATGCGTGGCACTCTAGAGGGGAGGCCTATGTTTAGCAGTGGACGAATACAGGCTGAAATGATGATGATGACAGAACAGTGTCGATGACTGAAGTACTGACTGACGTATTGATTTAGCTGGAAACTAATTATATTCAACTTCTTGTGCAGATTCAAATAAATTGGAACTTATAACTACTGAAGCTGAAAGTGGAGATCACACAGCCACTGAAGGAAAATCTATAAATGAACTCTTGAAAGAATTAAAAGAGAGTATCAATTATTCCGACACTAGTTACAACAAAAATACCCAAACAAATGTTACAGCGCTATTGGAAGAGTTGTCTAATATAGGACACAATGCGAGCGGTTAGACTAATTTATATCTAGGGACAATTAAAATTACATTTTTTGGGCAAGCAAAAGTTTCGTCTGATGTCAAGTGATCAGCGTAGCCTATAAATGCTGGCGATACAAGAAATATCACTTGCTTTGCTTGTTTCCACTTTATTCGTCCTAGCGTCATCCCGTTTCTTAATACATTAATTTTGGTGGGATTCGCTACTAGATGAGGATTTGGCGAAGATATTGTTTTTTACATAGAGTGGCTACCATCAGATGATCACAATCTAGAGGTTTCCACAGGTTTTTCGAAATATAAATGCGGGGGTTTTCACAATACTTTCCTTCACTGCCGACATAAAACCAAATATACGAATTTAGCGGGTCAGATTATAGATCGGTTCTTAATCCACTGGGCGGGCACAAGGTGGCAACATGCGAGCGGGCAAAGAGAAGTGGTACTCTTTGCCCACTCGCTTGTTGCTACCTTCGCTACTAATACAGCAATTCCTCAGGAGATTACTGGTAATTTCACTCACTCTCTGAAGTAGTTATTAAACTATTCATGTAAGTTTCTTATACGTATACACAATACAAGAATTTAATAATAAGTAATTCATTTGTAATTTCAGCTTATTTATACCCTGACTTCCAAATGAACAATTTATCTCGAAATAATATAAATACATTTGAACTAATTACGAGGTATGTAATTAAAAATGCGCATGTATTTAATTTAAAGCAATGAAATGTTAAAAGAATAATATAAACAAATGAAAAATAACAAGTTGTATCTTGTCTTTACAAATCTAATTAACAATTATATAGGTTATTCCTAAATCCTACAAAACTTAACTTACCGACCGACATCGAAATCCTGAGTAAAATTCAACGTCATCATCAAAAATTAGACCAAATTAATATTCAGGTTTTAAGTTTACATTTGTATGGACAAGTATTTTTTAAGTTCCTGTTTTAACTGTCCATTTAAGATCAATTATTGTAATTGCCCTAAAAGTCGATATGGAATTTTTGTTACTATTTACTTAACATTTTCTTCAACTACAGTAAATACCGACATTTCACATTATTGAGACGTCTCATCTCATGTGTTAAATTTCAAATTCTGTATTTTTAGACATATATGATATTGGAGCCACAGGAAGGCCGGTACCTGAAACGTTTGAACAACCTTTAGAGCATAAAGTTTCAAATACATTTTCGGTCCTCAAATATGCGGTAGAAACCTGTTATACTCGTATACCTAAAGTCAAAGCAACGTGTACCGTACTATATTGAGCAGTATACCTGAATTCGTTGCTACGAAACATGAGTATCGTGTCAAGTGCAATGAATTATTTATTTATATATAAAATATTAATTTTATTTCATCAATAAATAATAATTTCAGTGGCAATAATCATTCATTTGTTATGTCATCGATACCATTCACGTCAAAAAGTGAAGCAAATGTAAATACAACGTTTGAAACACCCAACACGAAACAAGTGACATCGAAATCAGATATGAAGGAAGTTATGTTGAATAATTTACACAGTAGTGTACCACAGGCATACGAATTAAAAATAAATAAAAGCGGTATAGTTGCTTATGACCAAAATACAGTAACAGGCAAGTATTATTATAACATAAAGAATAGCACAATAGTGTCACTTATATTTCTCTACTTAATAATAGTAGATAGAATAATGAAATAGGTAAGAGTTTGATGAAGGAACAGACACGTATCTTTTTAAGGTTATTCATATAAGTTGATATGGAATAACCTACAGAAATGGTTGGCGATGGTCAAGTAGTAAGTATTGGTATGATTGATTGGTTAAAGAGCTGTTGTATTAAAGTTTATATTACTATTGGTACATTCTCTTAAATAGGAATAGTGTGACTCATATAGATATATGAGTTTTGCAAATGAATGTCCGCTTAAGTGATAATGAGATGCATTAAGATTCATCTGTTACAGAAAAAACTAACTTACAAACTGCGGACGATAATGAAAAACAAATCATAATGACACTAGCAACATCGGCTAAAGTAAGGTAAATGTATACAACGATTTAATGAAGATCATTACCTAATTTAGAGACATAGTTTTATATATGACGATTGTTCGTAGTTGGACTTCTCATAGCGGTTCTCTGGTCGATCGTGAATCTTTTGAAAATGTGGTGCAGGTGGCGCCAGTTATTGCCGGTTTATTAAACCAATCCGCTCAAGATTCTAATGCTACTTTTGCTCAACAAAATGTCTTAAAGTAAGTATATAAATGTTAAAAAATAAACATATTTAAAAATTACAGTTATGTTAATTTTTGCAATACAGTAAGTAATTGCTCGCACGTGGCACCCCTGCCGATAAGACAGCAACTCCGTAGGATCGAACTGGTAACCCCACTCACTTACAGAAACATAACAAATGTCCAGTTTTCTGTGAGGTGGAGATACTTCTCCCGTAGGCGAAATTTGATTCACCTTTCTCTGTTTAAAAAATTGTCTAAACAAGAACTCGCGTAATCTTGATAACAAATCGGATGAAGGCGGCGGTAGATATCTAGTCACTGGGGTTCACTTGTCGAAAGTACTATTGATTTCATTCCATTCACCTTCGGTGGTACAAAAATGCCTTTTTTTAAATATGATTATTTTTGTTAATACATAGTACTAAAAAACAATAGGAATATGAGGTTTCTGAAATTTAACCCTGACGAACTATGTAATCGAATGATCCATATGTTTTGATACTAATACCATTAATTTTGATTTGACATAATTATATAGATATCTATCTAAAAATACTCACTAAGAATATACCTAAAAATCTCCACAGTATGTTAATGACATCTGATATTAACGTACTGTGAATGTACGACAGCACTGAAATAACTTGTTAACTCGGCGTAATAACACATAAGTACCAACATATTATTATGTTACTTTATTTAAAAAATGTAGCTAAAATTAATTATAGCGTTATTTGCTAATTATTACTGTCATAAATAAACGATTTCTATAAGGCTAAAAATAGTCTCCATTAAAATAGCATTTATAGAATAAAATGTTACTTTACCAAAAGGGACAGTCTTAACACTACCCGAACATTGAGTGACGAATAATTCCGCTTTACCTTCATATACTGATACTGATAGGTGCATTAGGAATCTATTACTCGTACCGGTCGATATTATGGTGCAGGTTCGTTATTAGGGTTTATCAATAGTAAAATAGAAATTCCTATCCCCAAAGATAGAAAAAAAAAATAGAATTTTGCTTACAGTTAGGTACCAAATTTACTGGTTGCTGGTGCTATTACTTATTCACAGAAATTCTGGTGTATTCCTGCAAGGGACTCCCTTTTATTATAGATAATTGGTAGAATTTTTTTGCGGATGTGTCATATTTGTCCAAAAGTCCTGTGTCCAAAAGAAGTTTAATATTCGAAATGTCTTCCATAATCAACTTTTGAGTAGACCTCCCAAAATGAACCTTTATAGTTTTAGCCTCCACAGGAATTTTCACTTCACTTTCCCACTTCCAAAATCTTCAATAACCGGACGATTATATCACAAATTTAAAATAAAATTCTCTTAGATCATTTGGTTGAATGATCTAAGAAAATACTTAATCATTTCGGATTTTCTTAGGATATTAGTTAAAATTGTGGTACAGGTATCTTACTCACTAAACCCTATTGAATTTAAGTACCTATATGCCCAATCAAAAACAAAACTTGAATTTATTTAACTGTGACCCACAACTTCGTCCTAGTGTGTTCTGTTTTATGGTGAGTGTTAGAGTTCGTACATCGTAGGACAAGTTGAGTAGTTTACATACAAGAATAGAATTTTTCAAACCCTCCTGTAGTCTAGTCTAGTCAGTTTTTTAAATCTAGTCAGTTTTCTACTAACCTATCAAATTTTGAAATTTATCATATTGTACTAATTGCATTGTTATGAATGTCGAAGGTTGTACTTTTTGATATTTGTAACTCATTAACGTAACATAAAATGGTTGAACGGATTTACACGAAATCGAACACATAGATAGTTTATAACTTGGATTAACACATATTTATACATTTTCCCGAAAACATGGATAACGCGATAAGAGACGCGGTGAACAGCTAGTTTATTTACAGAATAAGAACTCCAACCACCACTGCAGCTCCTGGTTCGGAATTCTGCTAACGCGAGTGTAAACGTCGAGATTTCTCATGTTTTAAAAGTTAATTGGCCTATATCTTCGTTGATGATCGTCCCTCAAAGTATGGATACTCGCAAAAAAACTTAATTGTCCTTAAAATTCGAGCGTGTCTCACTGTTTTTCTTTCGGTACTTGTCATAAATTATGTGTGTGAATATAAATTCTGCGAAATCAAATTGCAGTTCAACAGAAAGTGTACGGGAAAAACGTCACTTACGTGCGATACCGATATACAACGCTAAGCCACAAACCATGACGGCCGAAGAAACGACCCGCACTACACTCTCTACCACCTTTCACATACGGGATGTACAGGATTTCTTTGGCTTGGTCGAACTGCGTGACGACGAGGTAAAGTATCCATTCACTTGCACAATTATCTCAATAGGTGGGGGAGAATCCGAGAGAATCGTATGTAATCTTACAAGCCTAATCTTAGCTGCTTTTAAATGCTACATCATGAAATTCAGATGAGAATAATTGTTATAATTTGACCACTGAGCTGATCTGTTCTTGAAGATCGAATCGAACGAATATTAAGATAAGATAACACTTTATTCATTTCACAAAAACACACACAATGTAAAAATACAGTACAACAGGATTACAATAAGGAACATTACAATATGAAGTGAAGAGTTGGTCGGCACTACGCTCCTCTCATTATTACTGCATAAAATTAATAAGTTTTGGAACTAAAGGAATACTTAATTGACATATAGACAGATAAACATACACAGGAAACATACACGTACCGACACAAATACACAATTAACACAGACATGATGTATATACGAGTATAAGGTAATTGGTGTAATATCGTGCGTGTCGTAAAGAAACGAAAGGGCTACAGCTCAGTGAATTACTTGCGTTAACGCAAGTCACTGGTTTTCAGCTATCACCCAGGAAGAATCGCGAGAGGCAAGCAAGAAGCTTCAAATAGAAATGTATTGCAATTTAAACAGATAAGATTAATGACGTTCAAGTAAACTTCATAGGCATATTAGAATCTAAGTGTCCGAAATCCCAGTAGGTACTTTTAGCCAACGCTCGAAAATCTGGTTAATATAACGAATCTTTATATTCGGTGGACGGGAGCGGATCGGTTCGTGTCGCCTATATGACACCCTAACCCGCTCATCATCGGTGCGATTTTGTTCAGAATTGCAACCCGCGCGCTGGTTCACTGGATTGACAAGGCCGCGACTGACACACTTTTGGAACCAACTCCTTTGGAATATATATATAATTGTATGTAAAATAATTGTTCCTAGTCCTATTCATTTTCTTACGTTTATTTTTTTTCGTTATTTTGAAACGTTATGTATTTTTTCCCTAGAAATATTTATTTATTGCGTGTTCGCCATTCGAGTAAAATCTTGTTCTACTTTTATAGCATAGACGAGTACATTCTTCATTGACATAGATAATGTTCTGAGGAGCTTTTCGACCTCGTCCCTCCTTCTCCCTTCCTCCTCCGGAACACTCGTGCTGGACTGAGATCGCATCCACATAGAGTTGGGTCGCTGACCTTCCCTACTAAGATATTCTGTGTGACTCACTTCTCTGTCAGACTGTCAAAATGTGGAATTCGCTTCCGGCGCATGTGTTCCACACCTCCTATAATCCTGGGTCGTTCAGATGAGGTGTGAAGAGGCACCTTAGCGGGCCGTTAAGGGGGGGGGGGGGTAATCACTGTGATGGCTGTTCTCTCATCTGATTTTCATTAACGCTTTCCATCAGGCGTACTGAAGACATTTTGGCAGGCCACATTAAATATATATATATATATATATATATATATATATATATATATATATATATATATATATATAATAGTACACATTTTGCCGAGCTCGGTGGCGCAGTGGCAAAACGCGTTGTTACGTTACTTTGACACCAGCGTGGGTTTGATTCCCACTCAGGAAATTATTTATGTGCATGAACATGTCTGTTTGTCTTGGTTTGGGTATTTATAAGAAATCGCATCGAAGCAGCCCGTCTGGGGAAGTACCTCCACCTCACAGAAAACCGCAGCCAAATAATAACTCCCTAGAGGGTTGTTGTGTTCCTGCGTGTGAGTGAAGTCACCAGTAAGCTCCTATGGAGTTGCTGTGTTAGCAGCAGATTTGGCATCGTGCGAGTAATACTTTATGTATTGCAAGCGTTTATAGGCTACGGTAACCGCTTTACATCAAGTGGGCCGTATGCATGTATGCCTCCCGACGTTGTATAAAAAATCCATTTTGATACTTTAAAGTTGAGTGATTATGTAATTTTTGTATACTTTATTTTAATACTTAGCATTTCATACTTACATTAAACTGAATATCACTTATGCTATGAGTAATCAAGTCTCTGACAAAAGAATTATTAGCTAAAGACGCTACTTCTTTATACAACGTGGGGGGCATACAAGCATACAACACACCTGATATGAAATCATTCCCGTATCATGTGAACGCTTTAAATACAAGCATTATCGCTCGCGCGCTCGCTAACACAGCAACTCCGTAGAATCTAATTGGTAGAGCCATTCACTCGCAGGCACAACACAACCATTTTCTAGTTTAGAGAGTTGTTATTAGGCTGCGATTTTCTGTAAGCTGGAGGTACTGCTTGAATGCGCCACACCTGCCCTAAAAACTGGAACAAAGACAAACAAACATGTACCTCTTGTGTGGGAATCGAACCCACGGACCTTGGTATTAAAGAGCAATATCTTTTTATTCTGACAGGGCTCGCCAAAATAAAATAAAAATATAGAAAATTGTGGTCATATAATTCTTTGAAGGAATTGGAAAGGTTTTTCAACAAACGTGATTTTTTGCCGTTTATATATATATATATATATATATATTTTATAGATAATGGTACGGAACCCTTCGTGCGCGAATCCGACTCGCACTTAGCCGATTTTTTTGCTCGTTTTTGCTCGATATTGATAACGGCAACAGGTAGACGCTTGAAATATTCACAGAATATTTAGTTATATATCCACTTTAAAAATAAATAATTAAATTAAAATAAAACAAATATTTTAAGGGGGGCTCCCATAAAACAAACGTGATTTTTTGCCGTTTTTATAGATAATGGTACGGAACCCTTGGTGTGCGAGTCCGACTCGCACTTGGCCGGTTTTTATCCTATGAAAAAGGAGACTATCGTGATCCTTCGGATCTGTGCGACGTGCGGTTGTGATTTGTTCATTTTCTGGAAAATCAAGGATTTGTCGAAAGGTTCCACGATTACTAATACAGAAGAGGCCGTGCTTTTCAATCAGCAATAAAAATGCCATCCAATCTATTTATTATCTTCGTGTTTCGTAAAATATTAGAACCGAATTTAAAAACATTTAAAATGTAAAGGAGAGTCTTTTGATTGAATTACATGATGTCAAGATACTCAATCCATGAAGACAATTTTCGAAAAATTAGCACTGCTGGACGGGGCTGGTTGTAGTGGCATGGCTTCAGCTGCGCCTGCAGCCACCGATACTGCCACGAGCAGGACGTTGTGAGACATGATACGAGCTGCTGACGTAGTTGGTTCTGCTGCCACTTTACTTGTATTCAACTCGTTGCGCATTATTCAACTCTTTGCGAGGACACCAATCCATCGGGAATATAACTTCCAGCCTGGGAAAGAGACATCAGTCAATAGTACTCTCCAATCATGTTAATAATCTGCAGATTTGTTATTCTACTCACAGTTTCTGGACAACAATGTTTCTAGTACCGGACGATGTAGACTGATAGCACTTCTTTGTGTCGAAAATGTGATTCATGATGACGAGGTCACCGCCGCCAGTTGGTAAGCGTGACCACGTCCATCTGCAATGACAGTGATAGATATCATTAATATTAAAAAAATGAGATAATTGTCGGGACTGGCTGTTTACACTTTGAATAATAACGGCAATGTTAATAATAAGTTTTGTATATTTATTACAAAACATTTTCACCCGGTATCACAACGATATCGATGTCCCTGATATCTTCCCTCAGCGACACGAGCACTATGCTATGGTATGCCTGTTTCGGAGGAGATGGGAGGTGTGATATTATATCACACACCATATTTACACGCGATACGTACTCGTATAATACAGTAGTGACAGCCCAGTGGATAAAGAATCGGCCCATTGACCAACTGGTTCCCAGTTTGAATCCTGGCACGTACCACTACATTCGTGTTTCCGGATTTATGCATATTAGTAATTAACTAAAGAAACTATATTTCGAAAGACGTGTAACTGGTTTGAAAGAAAGGTCTGGTTTTCCTTCTGAAACGGCAGTCGCTTCATTTAAAAATAAGTATCTCAGCCAAATCCTCACGCTTATGAAGCGGGAATCGCCAATCCTGATGGATTAGGAAACGGGATAACGCTAACTACACATTCATAAGCTAAGATACATATTCACATAACATGCAAATGTGCTATATATTCATTCAAACCGTTCACCTACAAATAACTGTGGCACGATTTGCCAATATTTTTTACAAACGCAGAAAATGAAAATTGAAAGGAATATGCATGTATCGAATTATGATGATGAATATTATGATATAAAGTTATCTTATGGATAATATAGCTTCTATATAGAATTTTCAGCATTGTGATCTATAATTCTAGCAATAAGCAGAATGAGATCTAGAAATCATAAATTCCAACAAACAAGTTTAAGCTTTTCATAATGTTAAAAGTTAAGTTTAAAGCTATGAATTTACTACTATAAGTAAAAGAATATCAAAAAGTTGCATTTTTAAATTTTCAAATATCTTTACAACGAACTATATAGGGTACAAGAATGTCAGTAGGCCGAAACTACTAAAAAACTGCAACTGCACTGCAGCGCGGCGTGTGTCAAAAAGCGTACATTTTGACGTTTCGTTAAACGTCACGACGGTCAGATAGCTTTAACTAAATGTTAAAATGTACGCATTTTGACACACGCCGCGCTCAGTGCAGTTGCAGTTTTTTAGTAGAATCGGACTACTGACATTCTTGTACCCTATATAGTTCGTTGTAAGATATTTGAAAATTTAAAAATACAACTTTTTGATATTCTTTTACTTAGAGTATTTATTAAATTCATAGGTTTAAACTTAACTTTTAACATTATGAAAAGCTTAAATTGTTGTTGGAATTTATGATTTCTAGATCTCATTCTGCTTATTGCTAGAGTTATAGATCACAATGCTGAAGAAAATTCTATATACAAGCTATATTATCCATAAGATAACTTTATATCATAATATTCATCATCATAATTCGATACATGCATATTCCTTTAAATTTACATTTTCTGCGTTTGTAAAAAATATTGGCAAATCGTGCAACAGTTATTTGTAGGTGAACGGTTTGAATGAATATATATATAGCACATTTGCATGTTATGTGAATATGTATCTTAGCTTATGAATATGTAGTTAGCGTTATCCCGTTTCCTAATCCATCAGGATTGGCGATTCCCGCTTCATAAGCGTGAGGATTTGGCTGAGATACTTATTTTTAAATGAAGCGACTGCCGTTTCAGAAGGAAAACCAGACCTTTCTTTCAGACCAGTCACGCGTCTTTCGAAATATAATTTCTTGGACGTGCGGGTTTCCTCACGATGTTTTCCTTCACCGCTGAGCATGTAATAATTACTAATATGCATAAATCCGGAAACACGAATTTAGTGGTACGTGCCAGGATTCAAACCGGGAACCAGTTGGTCAATGGGCCGATTCTTTATCCACTGGGCTGTCACTACTGTATTATACGAGTAATACATCTCTCTAAGTTACCATTCATAAGTCGAGTGGGCTAGACAGCATACAGGGGGCATAGGGAAATAATGTTGTGTGCTCCCAAGTTGGGCTCTGTACCTACTAACGAGCTCTTTCGCGTTTTAGTATCCCGTTACGTCCAATTACTAAGGCCGATTATACATGTAACCATATTTCATTACAAGTACGGAAAGCCTGTCATTGCAAATAGTTCCGACAAATGTCTACCCGAGCCGAGGCGCAGCCGAAGGTGAGGGTTGACAGTCGGAACTCTTTGCAATGACGGTTTCGCACGTGTACTGAATAACTATTTTTAATAGAGTTGCGAAAAAATTAAGCAATTTAATAAAATATTAAAAACAATGAACTCAACTGACTAGGAAAATGGCGCCAACCGTAAAAGAATAGAAGCAGAGATTTTCTTTTGTTTTCTTCACCCATTCTGGGTAGGCAAAGGGAACTATGCCCATACAGCCAAGTCTTCAGTAGATTTTTTTTATTGATATGAAATGAAAATGAAATTTAATGAGATGAAATGAAATGAAACCTAACCTAACTCATTGAATCAAATCATTAAATCTGATATTGAAACAAATTAGTAGCTTCTTTTTAGAAATATTTGCATGAATCATAAAAACTTCTATGATTTTTTTTTAGTAAAAACTTCGTGGTTGGTTTTAACTTTTTAATAGACATTATTTTGACAGTTGGGAAAGAGAACGCACGAGTTCGGAAAAGGTAAAGAAAAAGCTCGAGTATGAAATAGCCCACATCCCGAACGCTATACGTCCCTGCAATACGCCACTTTTTGAGCAACTGTATTAAAAAAAAGTTTTATGTATGAGAGACTGGCCAGATATAATCTATTTTGAAAATATGATTATTACAAGTAAAAATAGGTACGTTCTAATTTCAAAATTTCGCTCCACTTTTTTGCGCGCTAATTTAAATTACAGTATCTCATTGAAAAATGGATCTGCGCCGGGAACATTCTCGCGCATAAAATCATATTTTTACGATTTCTAGTGTCGCCTGAGACCGGACGTATCGTACGATAGACTTCAAATGGCATTCATGGATAAAGACCCTTCTAAGGTAACCGTGTATCGTTGGTATAAAGAATTCAAGCGCGGTCGACTAAATTTGGGGGATTAAGAATGAAGTGGTCACCCTTTGACAGCTGCTTCGGAAGAAAACGTGCTAGCATTAAAAAAATTAATTCAAGACAATAGGCGAGTTAGTATCAGGAGATTCAGCACATACCGCAGATTATATTGGGAAGCCTTCACGAGATTCTACACTTGCATCTTCGTGTGAGAAGAATAGTTTCACGCTGGGTGCCGCACAACCTCACCGTTGCACAGAAGCAGGCCCGGGTGGAATGGTGCCGTGTTATGATAAACAAATTTAAAGCAGGCTCGTCTCGGCATGTTTACGACATGATTACAGGTGATGAGTCCCGGATTTATCGATACGATCCAGAAACGAAGCGCCAGCCAACGTTTTGATTGTTTCAAAACGAATCGCGCTGATCGTGATTTAGAAGCGGGGGGAAGATTTTGATCGCGAGCTTTTTCAATTTGACTAGCTACCTGGCGTCAATTCCTTTACAGAACCAAAGACGCACCAATGACGAATGATATACTTGGTATTGGAATGGTAACAAGCAGCCAAACACAGGGCTCCATGCACGCACTACTGCTCCACCACGACAACGCGCCCCCGCACATCGTGCTCAAAACGAGGGACTTCCTGGACAGCACGCCGGTCAAATTCCTGGGTTACAGCCCTGACCTACTTCGAAAACTGGTTCAGACGCATGAAACTTTGTATAGAGGCTGGTGGAGAGTACTTTGAAAAGACTTGATAAAAAAATATTTACCAATAGAATACTTTTTTATTTTCGCAAAACTTTCTCAGTGTCCCTCGTTTTTATTTTATATTTTTCTTGTTTTCTTGATCTAATGTGATCTAACGCGGTTACGCGTAGTTTTATTATAGTTTCTTTTGATGATAAAGAGTTATTATTTTTATAACATCATGGGTATATGCATACGGCAATTTAATTATGATTTAATTTAAATTAAAATATAAACAATTTCCAAAAACATTGTCATTGTTTCAGTAAGCTAATTTAATCGAATTTACTGCATAAAACTAGAATATAATTTAATAATTCTACATTATGCAACCAGATTCATACGACATAATGAAAAGGCCACTACTATTGTATTGTATACTATGTACATAGTGCACTCTTCAATTGAAACTATTTTAGCATCCCAAAACTAACACATTTCAAAAATGTCTCTAATAGTATATCGATCTGCGCATAATACATTTCATAACTGTCCCTAACACACCCCAAAACCTACCGCTACTGACATATCTGTCTCAAAACGATCTCTGACACATCTTAACGTCCTTACTATTTGAACTATCCATAAGACATCGCTAAAAGTCTAAATCCATGCATGCATGCATTGCATATTGCATACTTTTTTAAATCCCAATTATCAATTTTTGATCCCTTCTGGAATAATAGTATCGGTTTGACGTCAAAATTCCATTAGTCATTATGAGTGCTAATTACACAAAAGTAAAAAATTGATGGCAAAATAACAGATTTAACACACTAAAATGTTTTTTTACATAATGTATGATTTACAAGCGAACAAGCTACGGACACATTAACAGAGCTACGAAGTAGGATTTGCAGAGCAATAGATATCTATTGATACTCCACTATACAATTTAGCCCATGGTTATTAAGAATATGTAGGTATGCTCTTCCGAGGACAGTTAGGTGCTGTTATTCCTAGGTCTGTGGTGTTACGACTAGGTCACCGGTGATGGTGATGTACATATTGTTTTTATTATACAACGTCGGGAGGCATACAAGCATACATATATACATACTGATGTAAAGTGGCTACCATAGCCTATGAACGCTTGCAACACAAGTATCACTCGTGCGATACCACCTCTGCTACAAACACAGTTACGCCTTAGGACCTGGTGACCTCAAAAACAACATAAAAATATAACGTAAATTTTCTGACATGTCGCGCGCCACCGCATTGGTAAGTATTGCGCAAACGGTGGTCGTCACTAATCATCGGTATAATTTGCATCAATCCGAAGCACAATTTTTGATCAGGTTCTTACAATAGTATAATACGTATTACGACGTCTATATTGGGTATACCCAATTTTAACATGGAGTCGCGAGTGGCGAACACTAAGCTGCCACTCGTTATACGTCTGCACAGAGTTCAGAAAGAAGAAGAAATAAAAACAAATAAAGTTAACTATATATCGCTAGCCACTAGCGATCGGTGGCTCATTTGCGCGGAGCCTTAATTATATTGATTTTATTAGCTTATTATATTTACTTTTAGAACAAAAGGTTTGTTCAGAGCTTTATTCAGGCTAGTTTCACTGCATAAACAAATACTTATCCAATGTGTCTAAGCAACTCATTGCACTTTTCCTTTCAAGGTATTATTTTTTAGTTTTCTATATTTTTGCTTTCAAGTCAACGAAGTAAAATGAGAATGTATAGAGATAGTGTCTTTTGTTTGCTGACCGCGTTCGTAATGATGATGTAACAAAGAGAGTGTCGGGGTTAAGATAAGAAAAGGCATGCGCCTTTGGTTCAGAAATGTAGAAAGAATACAGTATGAAAGAATGATGAAACAGATATACAATGCGAAAGTGGAAGTATGTAGGAGTTGAGGAAGACCAAAACTAACCTACCATGACCAAATTGGTCGTGTTTTACTAGAAGGTGACGAAGCGAGTGAAGTGTGTAAGTACCGCGTCTTATGGCGCTCACATGCGAACTTTTAGAATGTATAAAGTCAGGAGGCAAGGGGTTCTGATGAGATAACTCGCGGTACGATTAAGGAACCCTTATATATTTTGATCACATCGCAATACAAAATAATACCTGTTGTTACCGTGATAATTAATGGATCAGCCTGTAGTATAAGTTCAATTATCGAATAATTTTATTTTCAGACAACAGAATTTACAACACGTGCCCATAGATATATAACTTAACTTAAAATATATACGACATAATAAACTTAACTTAAACTTACTTTAACTTAAACTAATAACCTAAAACCTTATCTGTTGTTTAAAGCTCCATGAACGAATAGCGCTGAAATATTTGCGCCAGTACGTGGGTGCGTCAGTATTCAATATCTGTGAATTCACCGAACCTAAGGAGCGACGTGTGATACTCTTCAACTCATCAAGAATTGTCATAGCATTGACTAATTTCACGGTTAGTTTATTTTACATACCGTTTAAGTGCGAAACATGCAGCCGATACGAGTACATAGTGGTTAATGCTCTTTATGAATACTCAAAGGAGCACAACATCTCTCGTTGTGACAGAATGTGTAAGGCGGAGATACTTTCCTAGTTGCGCTGCTGTTATAGTATAAAATAAAAAATCCTCATCATCACGAGAATCGTGAGTATCGAGTGAGGTGTGTAAGGACCGAGCAACGTGGCGTTCGAATCCCTCTGCTTACCCCGCGAGGGACTTGGAACCGCGTTAAGATATAGATAAAATCATGGTTTCGTCCTTTAACACTTCTACCCCTAGAGCATATAACTCTAACGACTCCTCTTGGGATATCCAATGAAGGCAAGACATAGATGGAAAAATGTAGACGGAGTATGGAAAGGTAAAAGTGGAATTGAGAGTGAAATGGATTAACAGGAGGGTGAAGACATAATAGAAATTAAAGTAGAAACATGAATTTTCAAAAGAATTGTTAAGCAGGATCCTTGTGCAGGTGCAACCGGTATTTGCTAGTAGGAGGGCACTCGGCGAGCGCCCCACGTTGGAGGAAGTAGGGCAGTATCGCCGGCGAGGGCATACAGAGATGATGCGGAGGTGGGGGGAGGACCTGGCACAGCCGCGGTACGGAACCCGCGTTGCTGTGGCGCTGCGCCCGGTCCTAGAAACGTGGATGCGTAGAAAACGCAAACCCCTCACCTTCAGCATGGTGCAGGTGCTCACCGGGCATGGGTGCTTCGGTGAGTATCTGCACCGGGTTGCGAGGCGGGAGGAGGAGCCGGGCTGCTACGATTGTGGCGCGGCCGAGGACACTGCCCAACACACGCTGGAGCAGTATCCCAGGTGGTCTCGGCAGCCACGGCCTGGTGTCCGAGCTTGGAAGCGCGGACCTCTCACTCCCGAGCGTGGTCGGCTCCATGCTCGGGAGTGACAGTGCCTGGCAGGCCGTGGCCTCATTCTGTGAGACGGTCATGTCCCAGAAGGAGGCCTCGGAGCGGAACAGGGAGGATGATCCTGAGGCTGTCCCGCTCCGGAGACGGCGGACGGGAGTGCGGCGTAGGCGCTACGCGCACCTATTGCCGCCTCCCTAATATGTGGGACTAGGGGTCAGGATGGGAACCTGGCCCCATAGTGGTCCCGCCGCCGGAGGGGCTGTCCCAATTTGCCGGGATGGCCCCTAGAGTGAAGAAGTCCGGCCCCTTCTGAGGGGCTGGCCAGTCGCAGTGGTGCCCTGTTGCTGACAGATCCGGGGCACCACACCAACGCGGCCGATGGCAATTCGCGGGGTTGTTTAGTGGGTATACCGTCGGGCAGCCGACTGGGAGTCCCACACTACCACCGGAGGCCACCCAGGCACCGGTGGTGTGCGTAACGCATTTTTCCCCGCGTCACAATAAAAAAAAAATTAGAAAATAATAAGGAAAATTTAAGCACGAGGACATGTATACGTGGCAAAAGCGCAATTAACAAAATGAAAATTGTTTACAGATAGAGAAACTGACAATAGTATTGACGCCTGGACGTACGCTGCTTACCAGCGAGCATCGGTGTCGGTCATCTAACATTGAGTGTCAGGTATCAGGCACCCGCGTATGTATAAATGCCATGACTGCCTGTGACGGGGTTCCAAACTGCGGGGCGTATGGTACGTACAAGGGCCCGTGCCCACCAATTATACGACAGGACAAAAGACTATTATTAAGCTCACATGATTGTCAATCATGTTTTAATAACTATCTATAACTTCACGCCAAATTCCTTGCGTGGTAGGCAGAGAGAACCGAGCGCCACTTGACTCGGTCCTTACTCACCTTCCGTCGCTTCTTTAACATTCATTGCTCTTCTCATGCACGCTCGCCGGTTTCTAAGGCTCTTGACATCACTTGATAAAATACGATCAATTTGATCATGGTAGGTAAGTCTTGGCCTTCATCGGCTCCTGCATCCTTATACTTTTGCTTATACTAATGTTTTAATAAGCAATCATCTTACAAAAATCTTTTTGCGTACCATCAGACCTCATGTGGTCTTGTAGCATGCCACGTGATTCTTCTAAATATCCAAGTGCTCTTAGCATTCCAATGAATACTTTGTCATGCCGCCATGCTGCTTTTTAGTGCTGGCCGGTCGTAAGACTAGTAAGCAAAGAGTAAGGAATTTGTATATATGGATACTAGAGGACCTGGCAGACGTTGCCCTGTCCGAAAATAAAAACAATAAATTCTGTGACCCGGTCGCAGAGCCACCTACCAGCTCCAATTGTGAATTGTGCAAATTGTGTGCAATTGTGAAACCACTCTAGAATCCATTTAAACACCCATAAAATTTTATCAACATCGATCCTGCCGTTTAGGACGAGTTTAGTGAATATTCACGAACAGAATAATTACATGTATAAAGATATACCTATGCTTATTTTTACATACTTATAATGTATTTTTTTGTGCAATTTTTCACCTTGGTCTATATACATAATATAGATATATATAATATACCTACTCATAACTATTGACTTAATGATATTATAGGATCATTTGAACCGTACACAACAAGGCGCGATGGCATTTTTCTAATGGCAAGTTACACGCATATGATCACCCTTTTGCTTTTGACTACCGCTTTTGAATCACTTTATAATATTATACCCACATATGTTTTACATATACACATATGTTTTACGACAAGTAAAAATGGAATCGTTTAGTAAACTACGCAAAGTATGTACCTACTTAATTAACTATTGAACAGCCCTAGTTTTAAAGAAATTGTAATTTTACATCTCTAAAAATGAAAAGAATTTGTAACTTACAAACAGGCAAAATGACACTGCGCTTATTATTAGGAGTTAAAGTATGAAATTGCCGATTTGTACTGAAAAATTAAAACTCGTTTTTTTTTTAAGATGTAACATATTTATTTATTCAAAATATTTACCCTCATTATCTATACATTGCTGCCACCTAGTCGAAAGTTTATTTATGCCTTTGCGATAGAACTCTGGGGATCTAGATTCGACAAACTGCGTGAAAGCATTTTGTACAGCCTCCTGGGAATAAAATTTTTTACTACGTAGAAAATTGTCCAAATCACGAAAAAAATGGTAGTTGGAGCAAGGTCTGGCGAGTATGGAGGATGTATAGTTTCTAACTGCAACTCCTGTAGAGCTACAACGGTTTCTCGTGTACTGTGAGGTCTTGCGTTATCATGGAGCAATAATGGTGAAGATCGGTGCTGTTTCACTGCCAGTTTCGCCATCTTTGTTCGAAGTTCGGCACAGTAAACATCTGCTGTTATTGCTTGACCATATCTGAGAAAGCTATAGTGAATAACGTCATGAAGAGACCACCAAACAGTTACCATTACCTTTTTATTGGTAAGCTTTGCATTAGGGCACTGTTGCGGCGTTTGACCTGGGGTCAGCCATCGCATTTTTCGCTTACGGTTATCGTAAAGAATCCACTTTTCGTTACATGTCACAATTCGATCCAACTACTGATTACAACAAACTGATTCAACAAGGCAACACAAGTTTCAACACGTGTCTGCAAAAAAATCAAATCAGGAGGCACCCATTTTTCAACTTTTTTATCTTATTGATTTCATGCAAATGAGTCAATATTGTAGGTAAGGTAACGTTAAACCATGCCGCTAATTCCTGGGTAGTTTGACTCGGATCAGTTTCCACCATCTCCTTTAATTCAACGTTATTCACCTGTGTGGGCGGTCTTTCACGTGGTTCGTTCTTCAAGTCGAAGTTTCCATTACGAAAGCTTTTAAATCAAAAACGCATTCATTAGCAAACGGTGCGTTCATTAGCAGTCTCCTCACCAATCGCAGTATTGATATTGCGAGCTGTTTCTGCCGCGTTAGTAGTCAGCGTCGGAACTCGTATTCAAAAATTACTCGGATTTTCGAAGTATCCATCTTTTTTTTTTTTTTTTTTCCTCTTATGGCAATATGTTACTTGTATCCATCTTTCCCGTCTAAGCTGAATAAAAATACAATTGAAATTTGAAAATCAAATGGTGCAAATTTTTTAAAAGAAAAGCTCAGGTAGGTATCATGTGAAAGAAGTTTTACTTGAAAATCATACACCATGAAGGGTTAATGTCAATTCAAAGTATATATTACCAAAGATACTACAACAGTACCTACTATTACTATAAAACGACAATTTCATACTTTAACCCCTGTTATTTACTTATACTGATTTAGAGGTGGAGTGAGAGCTTGATGGCGTCTTTGCGCTTGTCATTATATCCGAACACACAGGTTAAGCAACGTCGCCCGCAACCTATCTATGGAAGGGCTTATCTATCTCGAGCTTCTTCAAGCCTCGGAGGACACGTTAAGCCTCGGTCTCGGCTGTTGTCGATAGATAACAGTCGTTAAGCTAAGTCATTGACTTTCGGGCGGCTTGAAAACGCTAGCTTCCGATAATATGCAGTGGAGCAGCGTGTTGAAGTATCCCCAAAAACCCTTCGGTTGAAGGGAGACCCGTATCCCTACAGTGGGATATGTTAAAGTAGTAGAGATGATTGTTAAACATGATTTGGTTGTAGACATATTCGACGAGGATAGACTAATGTGTGGCGCGGCTGTGGGCCTCCAACACAATGTGTGGCTGGCCGCGGTGACATTCCTGGCTGTCATGCTGACGGTGCTTTACACTGTACACTACTGGCTGACCCGATGCGTGCCAAAGGTCTCCGAGGCATTCTTCATATACTCAGATGGCGATGAGAATACGTATGTACTCGTATTTATACAATGGACACAAATTGCCCAGGAGTTTATAGTGAAGTTCTATTTAATGCATTTTAATTCAATAGCAGTTATACAATTGTGTCTGGATGCACAGTAATATCATTAGCAATTACGATAATATTAATAATACTTAAAATTTTTGATTCCGTTATCACTTTTCCTAGAATTCAATTAATGTCACACAAATGTACAATTTATTGATAATTCAATATTGGGATTATTATTGAATTATGAATAAAAAAATAAAAAAAAAATGATTAAAAATAAAAATCACCAAATCATAAAAAAAATCTAGTGATAGATTTTTTTAATTGATTATTGAATATTAGCATGCTTCGAAAAATTTACCTAAATTCTATTGGTAGCTTGCTTTTAGCCTTGGAAGTTAGAAGCTTTAACACTGATACAGAATACAGAAAAATAGCAATGTATAATATAACTGATCCATCTATCATCATCTCATCTATTATAAGAATTTTATATGAATTTATTTTATATTCAAAGAACGTTAAAAGCATCTGGAATCGTGAAACGTTTTGTCCTTACAAGTGTATTATTTATTTTTGACCTAAAATTAATTAAAGGGTCCTTAATTCACAGTATTCGACAAACATTTTTAGAGCTAGTACCTGAAGGATAGAACTGGAACCCTACGAGTATTAATTACCGTCTGCTTCATCATCGTTTCACTTCCGCTTCGTGTCAGCAGAGGGGAGCGCTAGTAAACGTTTTTGTTATTTTTTATACAGCTTCGGGAGGCATACAAGCATTCGGCCCACCTGATGTAAAGCAGTTACCGTAGCCTATAAATGCTTGTAATATATTATATACATAGCAACACAACAAATTCAAAGAATTGTTATTTCGCTCTTGATGTAAGACTATTTAGTTTAGTAAATATAACTATTTCTTACATCTCATTCGCCAATCCTCGTTTACTAATCGGCACCACGGCATGATATAAACATTAGTTTGGTTTCATCATGGTAAGGTATACAGATCCCTCAAAGGTACGATATGTCTCAAAAATGCACTGAAGTTTTTCTTCAGTGTGATAAAGATTGTGTTTTCTAAATTATATCGTAATATTAACGATGCCTTGCCCTCTAAATGTATTTTGTCCATTTCAAATATAATAAATCATTTACAGTGCTACTCGTATTAAAACAAAAATGATAGTATCCTACTAGTAACCTACTAGATATTTTTTTTGCGATTTCATGTCGGGTGTTTTGTGAAATACACTACATTAATACATATTCAAGATCGGGAAAAGATACATTATATTTTCCTTGTATACAGTCAATTAATTATATTGTCAATTTTAATTTTGTTCCTATTTCAGATTATATTTAAATTCAATTATGAGGTCACCTAACGACGTGTTTGGTGGTCCGATGGATGTAACATTTCTAGAAGATGACATTATGTACACAGAGGAGAAGATTACAACTTTCACCTGTTGTAGTTGGATAGCGACATTTTGTAATAAATTTAAGAAAAATAAAACAAAGGAATATTACAAAAGCGCACAACGAGTTCAACCAGTCAAAAGGATGTTTTCATTTACACAGACAGAAATTCGTAAAATAGCAAACAAAAACTTTACTGACGTTAGCGTGCAAACGGCGGAAAGTTTAGAAATGAGCGATTTAAGAATAAAAAACTTACAAAAAAATAATTTGAAAACTAAAAACGTAACAGATACACGCAAACAATCTAGTAACAACCGTACAATGAGAAAATATGACATTGCATCGTTAGAGAGTGAAAACGGTTCCTACGAATTATCCCTTATTAAGTTATTTAAGGAGTCGAAAGAATTAGATAGTACAGAATCAAAAGAAGCCGTTATAAGTTTAACGTTAGGCTCAAATAGTGACCATAGGCTACAAAGTATTGACGAGAGAGAATTAGAAAGTCACGTATATGATCGCACCCGAAATCTAAGCGCCATTCCTACCACATCGTCGGTACACAGTGTAACAACTATGTCCGAGATACATTCCAACTTTACGCCACAGACACAAACGAAGCGGTTAAGATTCATTGAAGAACCCGTCGCTATTCACACAACAATTAACGAAGAGGCTAATGAACATGCTATTGGTCAAATTGTTGACATTGATTTTAGACATCGAACTAATCAGGAGGCACGTAGTGATAGACGAGACGTTGGACGAGTGCCGTCAAGGAGTAGAGACTTTAAACGTTTCTTTAGTGGTGGAAAAGGAAAGAAGTCTAAGAACAAAAAGTCACAGATGCTATTACGCTAACATACGTAATACACTTGGCTGGATGATTATTATAATATTAATTTAACTATTTTTAGAGCAAATACGCATATGGACGAACGAAGACGGCTGTCCGCTCGCGTCCCGCGCCGCTATTTCCTAATTAAGCTCAATTGTGCACCACCGGATAGGACACGTGCCAAAATATGTCATGACTTGTTAATGAAATTCCGTCACTGTACGCAATTATCAATCTGGGCATCAAGTTGGGTTTTATGTTTCGTACTTGTATATATCAATAATACGTCTGAAGTAAAACTTATGCGATAGGGAAAATTAACTTGAATCTCAATAACAAAATGGCCGTCCCTGATTACAACTGGCAGTTACGAAAGAGGAGTAGGAGAAATTATTTGTACTTTTTCAGTCAAATGTTTCTATTGTTTCGCTATTAAGCGCGAGACTCTCATATTTTCTTTTTGTTTATAAGATATGTAATTAATTAAGGAACTGGATATGATTAGGATACATTTTTTTTTGATAAAATATTATCATTGTGTCTTTGATGAGCAGTAGTGAAACGCACTGTTACGTTCACACCGACGCTCGTGGGTTCGATTCTCACACAGGACAAACATTTGTGTGCACGAACATGTCTGTTTGTCTTGGTCTGGGTGTTTTTAAGAGGTAGGGCGCATCAAAGCCGCCCGTCTGCGGAAGTACCTCTACCTCACAGAAAACCGCAGTCAAATAACAACACCCTAGAGGATTGTTGTGTTCCTGCGTGTGAATGAGGTCACCAGTAAGCTCCTAAGGACTTGCTGAGTTAGCAGCAGGCATCGCGCGCGCAAGTGATACTTAATGTATTGCTAGCGTTAATAGGCTACGGCAACCGCTTTACATCAGGTGGGCCGTATGCTTTTATGAATCCCGAAGTAGTATAAAAAAAAGAATTGTGTTTTATGTTCCCGACGCACACTGGTCCGGAAAATTAGTGGACTTAGCAACCAAATTCGTTATTTTGATATCAAAAAGTTACATATGAATCGTATGATAGATTCCGATTTGGAAGAATATTTTTTATGTTCGATTTTCCGTTATACTGGGTCTAATTTAAGTTGAATTATTTTTTACTCGTTATGTTCGAAAGTGTTAGCAATGAATTATTTTGTATATTAACGTTTTTAATTTGTTTTCGTCCCAATAAAGAAATATCGCGCAGTTGAAGTTTGAATATTTTTATTATCTAAGACTGTAACCATTTTTAACATATTATTCTTCAGAAATAATGTGATCGACGAGCGCGGTGGCACAGTCGTGAATGACGCGACTTTGACGCCAACGCTCGTGGGATCGATTCCCACATCTAAGGGTTTGCCATATTAGCAGCAGAGTTGACATCACGCGAGCGATACTTCAGGTATTGCAAGATCTATTTTTTTATCTTTATCTTTTGTCTTATGTTATCCCGTTTCCAAACGCATTAGGGTTGGCAGGGTCCTAATCTAAGTCTAAGGAACGTGCGTTACTGATTTTTACATGGAGCGAATGCCATCAGATCTTCACAACCCAGATGGACTTCTTCAGACTCATCATCATCAGACTTTTCTTAAATTACATGTCTATCGAAACATAATTTCTTGCACGTGTGGGTTTTCTCATGATGTTACCCTTCGCCGTCGAGCAAGTGATAATTACAAATATGTACAATAATTCGAAAACACAAATTTAGTGGCACATTCGAACCGGGGATCAGTTGGTCCAATAAGCCGGTTTGTTTGGAACATTTGTAACATTTGTTTGGAATCGTCACAATTTTTTTCCCTACCGTGCAGTTCATGACTAGGTGAGCACTGATAAAAATACTGCCAAAAAACTCAGGCATCCCTCTTTTTGTGTTCAAACAAATTTACATAATTTATTAATTACATTATAATTGGATCGACTCAATCCCAGGCATTTTTATCATTAATATAATCAGATACTTTATAATATGCCCTGCTACACAATTTGGCTTCAATAGTAGTTTTAAATTTGTTTATTGACAATTCTCTTATATTTCTGGGAAGTTTGTTATAGAACCGTATACATTGCCCCATAAAAGAATTACTTATTTTGTGGAGACGGCTTGCATGTAACACAAGATTATGCTTATATCTAGTATTTATGTTATGAGTATCACTCTTTTTACAAAATGAGTCTATGTTTTTATGGACATACAAAAGATTTTCATAGATATATTGCGATGCGACTGTTAGAATATTTATTTCTTTCAATTTTTCTCTAAGGCTCTCCCGATATAAAAAATATATACGTGGAATACGTCAGTAGTAAACTCTTTTTCACGATTACTGTGATTTTTTTATGATGGTGGTGCTAGTTTCACGTAACTAATCATTTTAATTGTTTAATTTTGAAATTGAAGTTTACATGTTTATACGTTATGTCCATAGTAATAAATAAGTACTCAAGACTGCTGTCCGTGATCACTAGGTTGATCACACGTTTTTAGTTTACATGTGATAGTAAATTATGTATAGCATATATGTATCTACATGTTCACGCCAGATCCCTTGCGGGGTAGGCAGAGAGAACTGAAAAATATTATATAGTAATGTATAAAGCGGAAGAGTTTGTTTGTTTGTACGCGCTAATCTCTGGAACTATCAGTTAGATTTAAAAAAATATTTTTACATTTGATAGCCCAATTCTTGAGGAAGGTTATAGACTATCACAACATCACGATACTACCTTTAAACATCGAGAAAAAAAGTAGAAAAAGCGGCCACTACTGGACACGAGGATACGAAGTCGCGGAGTGAGTTGGGGCTAAAAAGTAGTGAGAGCTCTGTGGATAATGTTGATGTTAAGCTGCGGTAACCATTTCACATCAGGTGGTATATTTCTCAATGGTAGTGGTAAAATCCTTTAATGTACGAAACCTTAGGTATGTTTATGGCTAAAAAGGTTTATTAAACTATTTTAATATGGTTTTGTTTTTTAATACATGGTAAAAATACAGGTCAAAATCAGAATGCCCTGTGAAATACTGGACAACTGGCAAGCCTAATAATCACGCACGTGTACCGTTTCGTAGTACCTACCGTGTCATGCATATAATGGCAGTTTTATTGGGGGCAATGAAATTTATCTTAGTGCTTTTGTGTCACCTCCAAAAAAGATAGATGTAAAAGTGTCAGACTAGAAGCGGGAGCCGGTGCGCGAGGTCATTTCAATTGAAATCAATTAAAGCAATTGAGTCCAATTGAGCGAGCGGCAGATTCTGCGTCGCGCTGCCGTCGCCAGAGAGATTTTATGTGAAGCGCCTACGCTCAGCGTCACATGACTCACTGGGTACATACCATTTATACAAAAAACATGCACTAATATTTGGAATTTTCCATTCGGCAACTAAAGAGGCATTTGTGTGCAGACCTCTGTACACAAAGTCTCTTGGTTTAAATCTTAAGTTAGAGAAGTCAATTATGAGTGAGAATCATAAAATTATAAATGAAGGGATATCTGAATTCACTTAGTATTCAGATTGCTGTGTTGAATCTGCTGCAACTGAGGTGGCATCGCGCGAGCAATGCTTTAGGCTTCATATCAGGGGAGTCATATATGTTTGCTTTGCGACATTGTATAAAAAAGCCAAGGTTTTGACAATAGAATGTATCACGAGGACATACGAATGGAGTAAAGGGTAGAAAGCACTGAAATGTTGCTTGTCTTCATACGGTGAACTGGCTGCTTACTGCCCACCTGATGTGAAACGGTTACCGTAGCTCGTCTTAAGTTTAATACAAGAACTATCGCTCGCGTTTTGCCTATTCGCTCTGCAGGAATGTACTGGTAATTTAACTTACGCGCGGAAACATATCAACCCTCCAGAAAGTTGTCATTTGACTGCGGTTTTATGTAAAGTGGACGCCTTTCTTCAGTTTACCTCAACAATCATTAAATACAGTTGAGCTCTATCTCTCATTTGCCTATCGCTCATATTGCGGTTTCTATCATTCGTGTAACAAACAAGTATACCTGATATAAAGCTATCGTAGCCTACATAAGGAGTTTCTTATATACCAGGACTTCAACGAGTGAAGTATTTTGGTTATTTCTATCCACAAAGACAAAGAAAACAAATGGTTTAATTAAATGCAGTATCAGCTGCTATCAAGTATTTTTTTATAGTGCATCTCAAGGAGCACCAGCACAATGTGCGAGTCATTGTCATGCTACTGGCAAAATTAGAATGAAAAAGAAAAACACGCTGAATATGTTTTACATTGCTGATGCTAAGTAGTTACCGTAGCCTACGTGCGCTTGGAATCAAAGAGAATCGCCTCCGCTACAATCACAGCAACTCCTGTGGAGCTTACCGGTGACCTCATCGTAAGAATACAACAGCTCTCCAGGAAGCTATTGTTTAGCTGTGGTCTTCTGTGAGGCAGAGTTGTTCTCTTGTCGGGCTTTTTCGATACGCTCTACTTCACTTTCATCAGCGTCAGTCTTTAATTAATAGTGTGCACCACAGTACAGGCAGAGGTCGAGTATGTTCCAAAGTTCAGCTGCTTACACTGAATGTGTGCTGTCTGTTTTTCTTTATGGATAAAATGTCACCTCTGGCGTAGGTAACCACCACTCAAAGACGCAACGAAAATGGTGTTAAATAGATGCATTCACATCCACATGTTCTCGATATCGCTTCAAGTGCACGGATTTAGTAAATACTGTTGCTCATTAGCAGATGGCGTAGTTTTTTTCTGGCCACACGACGACTATTGGCTTAGTTTAACGGTTGTCAACTATCGCCAACATTAGAAAACGATGGGTGAAGATACATTCCAAGAGAATGAAGCTCTTAATAAGTAAACCCACAAACTTATAAACAAACAAACTTTCCCGCCTTATATATTAGGATAAATACACAAGCATACACTGTAACACAAGCATACACTGTAACTAGTCTGGCCATAAATATGTTATAAAGAAACTTTTTTTTTTTCAACTATTTAATTATTATGAATTTTAACGCATTTATTATGTGCATGAGAAGAGCAATGAATGTTAAAGAAGCGAGTGAGATATGTAAGGATCGAGTCACGTGGCGCTCGGTTCTCTCTGCCTACCCAAGCCTGGCTGGAAACCAACGTTCCGGACTTTATAAGAGCTGAAGATTGGCTCTCGTCTAGCCTAGATCTGAATAAACCCCTTCAACTACAAATTATGGTCAGTTTTAAAGGACATGGCCTGCTCTAAACGACACTCCGACATTTTGTCTCTTAAGAAATCTCTGGAGCAAACAGTGGCTCAATTTCCCATGGAAACAGTGCGTCAATCCATAGATTCGTGGCCAGACGGATTAAAGGCCTGTATCAAAGCCAAAGGTGGCCATTTCGAATAGATTTTTAATTTTATTTTTGCTGAGACTTTCATAAATATGTATATTTAAGTTTTATTACGATTACATTACATCCTAAAAATATAAATGCATATTCATCTGTAACAGAACTTATGGCAGGACTAGGTATATAAAGCAGAAGAGTTTGTTTGTTCGAACGCGCTTAATACTGGAACTACCAGACGGATTTAAAGAAATCTTTTTGTATTTGGTAGCCTAATTTTGACGAAAAATAGAACGATCCTTAGAAACCAAGGAAAAAGAAAGAAAGTCTCAACTAAAATTAACAAATCAAGCGGCAGGCGGTGCCAGAAGTTTGTACTGAAGAACTGGAAAGATACCAACGAATTGGACACCAATACGATCTTTCAGATACCAATAGACTCTTTCTAACATCTTTATTGCGAACTCGATTTACATGCGTTACGCTGCAGATTTTGCGCAAAGCTCGCATCTCGACTGCATTCTATATTATAATACATTGACGTTGGGATCAACCGTGTTGTGTTATATCGAGCTGTTCACATGATTCATTCACACTATTTGCCTGCACTTATTCGCTTCTCCACATAAGTAGTGTACCTTCAATCCCTGCTAAAAGTGCATCCAAGATATTGGTACAATTGGATGAGTTTGTACTCATCCAATTGTTCCAACACATCAACATCAACCATAGTTCTTACAATAGTTCTGGTTTCTTCTCTTTCCAATACTATTATCTAAGTTTTCTTCGCACTCAGTTGTAATAATTTCTCCATACAGCCGTCTTTCGTCTGCTATTATCAAAGCATCGTCTGCATAAAACAGACAAGTCACCCATGTACAATCCCACATTCGTAGATCTTATTCTCTATCGGCAATTATCAAGATACAGACTATACAGCCGAGCTGACAGCTCGCGACCCTGGCTGACATCGATGTTGACGGCAAACCATGGCGACAAGCTGCCGTCGACCCGCACACATGCTGTACAATCCTTATATGTAAACCTATCAATTTCATATCCTGGTAATTTGTACGTTAGATCCTTACGAACAACTCTGTCAAATGCTTTCTCAAGATTCACAAAAACAACGAGGGTGGTTCGGTGAGCGTCGTTCGCGTTTTGGGTCAGAATTGGAAACTGATTGATTGACATCGGCATCATAAAAAAAATGTCCAAAAATCCCTATACAATAATCATTGTGGGTGTTTTAGTCAGGGAATAAATAATATTATAATCCGCTCGCGTGTCAGTCCGGTTCGCATTATTAGGTTACTATGCGCGTTAAAAAAATCGATCAATGTGCTAAATCTCAAGCTATTTAGGTGATTCTATATTTTACAAAACATTCTGTATCAAACCGATGGATAACTATGAAAGCGATCCTTTAAGGATTCTGGTTTATGCTGTCAAATGTTGCATTTCCCAAATCCCTATACAATAATCATTGTGGGTGTTTTAGTCTTGGGATAAATAATATTATAATCCGCTCGGGTGTCAGTCAGGTTCGCATTATTAGGTTACAATGCGCGTTAAAAAATCGATCAATGTGCTAATCTCAATCTATATTTAGGTGATTCTATATTTTACAAAACATTCTGTAACAAGCCGATGGATAACTCTGAACACGATCCATTAAGGATTCTGTTTTTTACTGTCAAATGTAGCATTTTTTATAGCACTAGGTGTCACATAAGCAATTTTCATTATTCTGAAAATATCTTCATGCTATTATTATATATACCACGCTGTAATCCTACTATTAATATTACAAATGTGAAAGTATGGATTTTTAGATGTCTGTTCCGTTTTCACGCCTCAACGGTGGAACGGATTTGGATGAAATTTGGTATGTAGATAAATGAGGTAGGTACTGGATTAACACATAGGCTACTTTTTTATCCTGCTGATAATTTCCTGTGGCATAATTTGGATACTTAGATGTTTAAATGTTAGGTACTAAATATGGACGTTTTATTTCGCTTTCACGTCTCAGTGGTTTTTCTTCTACTACTATCCCACAGGACCACATCACCGGGATAAAAAGCCTACTTGTTACCCCGGTGATTTGAAGTTGGTAATAGCAAATTGTCAATAGATGGCGATATTATGTTTGTGCATCACGCTATGGTTGCGTTATACTGTAAGAAATAAGTTATAATTTTCATTAAAGTTCCCTCCTTGCGTCACCCCGTTCCCCTGGGGTGACCGCTTCAGATGAAGCCTTTGTAGCCTTTCCGGCTAGAGGCAGTCCCAGGGGGTGTTTTAGTCGGTGGAAATCCGACATAATCAGTTCGTTCGCACGAAATGGTATCTTTAAAAGATTTCACCTCCTCCCTCCCGTTTTCCGGAGGGTGCCCCTCACGGAGGAATGACCAATGCACACCCGGGTGTGGGTTGGTCCTTCCTTTGTGGGTCTTCAATTTCTTGGGCGAAAATAAAAAAAAAAAAAAGTTCACTTATGCTTTTGGTGACGTAGTAACATCCCACAGGGACCAACTACATAGTCAGTGTCGAAAAAACCGTTCCGTTATATACTACAAGCCTTATAAGTGGCAGGGATGCTTTTAAGCACCTCATCCTTCTCGCATAGTCAATTTTATGTGGGTTGCTACCGAGTTTCGAGTGATCAAAACATGTGCTCGCCGAAAGCAATAACTCCTGTAGGATAACTATTTATGTATAGAGATTGTTTATGTGTCGCATAAATTGATTGATAAGTTAAAACATGTGCCACTCTTATTTCGGGCAAATGCACGGCTCCTGTTCAATAGATCTAGAGCGTAGAGAATCATAGAACTCATAGTCATAAAGTCCAAATGTCGTACTGGTGTACGTACTATAATGAATGTAAAATTGCATTTATTTGTCGGTTTGCCCTTTTTCAAATCAAAAGTGAGCGACGGATTGATGTGTTTTTTTGTATGGAGGGCTCGATCTTACATCTTATCACAGGAAAACACGCTTTCTTTCCCTTTGACCACGCGGGCGTAGCCGCGGGTAATAGCTAGTCTGGATGTATCTAGCAATCAAGTGTCATCCTGAACATCCATGAAAGAATTCCCAAAAACAGCGTAAACTTTTCCGTCATAAATGTTCATCAATATTTTGACAAGCTCTGTGGCCGAGTGCGACTGTATCTAACATCAAAGATTACAGGTTCCTGAATTTCTTCAAAAGACAAACATTTGTGTGCATGAACATGTCTATTTGTTTTAGTCTGGTTATTTTCATTTATACTAATTAAATTAATTTAATAAAAAAATACTTACGCATGTCTGTCAGTTGCCTAGTACACATGCTACAAACTTAGCTTACTTTCGGACTAGATTGTGCTGTGTAATTCGTCTAAAAATATTTATTTCGATACCGGTGACCAATTTAAATTGAGTTCTATTGTGGTAGACTTCGACAACAAATTAATATCCGTTCGTGTTCAGTCATAACGCCATATTCAATTCATTATTCGATTTTTACCTTATGAGCATATGCTTCTGATGTTCTCATTTTTGGAGCAACTTATAAAAAGTTTGAATATATTTTTTTAAGAAAACCGGAAACGTGCACTTCAAAACGAAGTCGTAATCCATTATAATTATAGGTCTTTAACTGATATGATAAGTGGAACATTTTCCAAATACGTTTCATTTTCCTTCTTTTTTTTACTTGTGCTAGTTATGATGTTTCTTCATAGTCAATTGGACAAGTCAGCAGGCCGTGGAGACCGACATTTTGTTTACCTGCCCGGGATCAGCAAGACACTTTCCACAGTTTGTAATTCCTAAAAACCTGCCAAGTGCGAGTCGGACTCGCGCACGAAGGGTTCCGTACCATTATCTATAAAAACGGCAAAAATCACGTTTGTTGTATGTGTGCTTCCCTTAAATATTTGTTTTATTTTAATTATTTGTTTTATAGCGTCTACCTGTTTCCGTTATCAATAACGAGCAATAAAAATCGACCAAGTGCGAGTCGGACTCGCACACGAAGGGTTCCGTACCATTATCTATAAAAACGGCACAAAAAACACGTTTGTTGTATGGAAGCCCCCCTTAAATATTTGTTTTATTTTAATTTAATTATTTATTCTTAAAGTGAAATATATAACTAAATGTTCTGTGAATATTTCAAGCGTCTACCTGTTGCCGTTATCAATATCGAGCAAAAATGAGCAAAAAAATCACGTTTGTTGTATGGGAGCCCCCTTAAATATTTATTATATTCCACTTTTTAGTATTTTTTGTTATAGCGGCAACAGAAATACATCATCTGTGAAAATTTCAACTATTTAACTATCACGGTTCATGAGATACAGCCTGGTGACAGACGGACGGACAGCGGAGCCTCAGTAATAGGGTTCCGTTTTCCCCTTTGGGTACGGAACCCTAAAAACGGCAAAAAAATCACGTTTGTTGTATGGGAGCCCCCCTTAAATATTTGTTTTATTTTAATTTAATTATTTGTTCTTAAAGTGAATATATAACTAAATATTCTGAATATTTCAAGCGTCTACCTGTTGCCGTTATCAATATCGAGCAAAAATGAGCAAAAAAATCACCTTAAATATTTATTTTATTCTATTTTTTAGATTTCAACTGTCTAACTATCACGGTTCATGAGATACAGCCTGGTGACAGACGGACGGACAGCGGAGCCTCAGTAATAGGGTTCCGTTTTACCCTTTGGGTACGGAACCCTAAAAATCACGTTTGTTGTACGGGAGCCTCCTTAAATATTTATTTTATTCTGTTTTTTAGTATTTGTTGTTATAGCGGCAGCAGAAATACATCATCTGTGAATATTTCAACTAAAAATTCTAACTATCACGGTTCATGAGATACAGCTTGGTGACAGATGGACGGACGGACGGACAACGGAGTCTCAGTATTAGGGTCCGTTTTACCCTTTGGGTACGGAACCCCAAAAAGCACTAAAAATTAACCAATTAACGAAGATTGTTAAACGATTCAGAGGCACGAAGGAGACCATCAAATTAAAATTCAAAACTTAGTATTTCAGTGTTTAAGAATTGCACTTCAGCAGTTGATTTAACTTAATCAGTTTGAGTCTGCTTCAATCTCTATTCAATTTATAAAAAAAGATGCATCATTTTAAAAGTTTTAAAATACACCATCTTGAAAATTATTTCGGTAATAATTTAGTTAGTTAAAAGAAATATTTCTGTGTGGTCGACTCAGTCGAGTATCTATATTTTTGAAAAATGAGTGCGACTCTTTCTGAAAATTGAGTTTTTTTTACAACGTCGGGGGTCATACAAGCATACGGCCCACATGATGTAAATCAGTTACCGTAACCTATTATCGCTTGTAATATATTAAGTATCACTCGCGTGATGCCTCCTCCGATGCTTACACAGCAACTCCTTAGGAGTTTACTGGTGACCTCACTCACGCACAGGAACACAACAACCCTCTAGGGAGTTGTTATTTGGCTGCGGTTTTCTGTGAGGTGGAGGTACTTCCCCAGAAGGGCTGCTTTGATATGCCCTACCTCACTTAAAACATCCAGACCAAGACAAACAAACATAGTATTGTCTTAGGTTTTCGCGATTGTTACACATTGAATTACACAATTTTTAACGGAAGTATCGCGTGTTTTATTTATTTTGTTGAACCTGACGCTGATCGCAGGAAGACTAAGGTGATATTTGTCTTACATTAGTTATTCGATTATTACATCTACCGACATGGATGGATTAATTATATATGTTCCGATTCACATACAGACAAATATCTCAATGGTAACTCACACCACCATCCACGAGCGTTGGTGTCAAAGCCACCTCATTCACGACTGAGCCACCGAGCTCGTCATGTGTCGAAAATAAACTCCTTAAGAGCTTACTGGTGGTCATTCATACATACACGCAGGAACACAATAACCCTCTAGGAAGTTGTTATTTTGCCTGCGGTTTTCTGTTAGGTGAAGGTACGAGGGTAATTTGAAAAGTTCTTAGCCTAACATAGTTAAAGTCATTGGTTTTTTTTATAACTACCCTCATTTTGTAGTTACATTATTTAGCAACAAGTATGCACAGTTTAGTTTATTCACAGTAACTCATTGTTCGTTTACACGTGATACCGTAAGTCAAGTCAGAGCTATTTTTGAAAATGGATAAAATTGAACATCGTGCAGTGATAAAATACCTGAATTTGAAAGGTTTAACTCCAAAAGCTATACATGAAGACATGTCTGCTACTTTGGGTGAGTCCGCTCCTTCGTATGCGACTGTTAAAAACTGGGTGGCAGAGTTTAAACGTGGTCGTGAGACCATTCAAGATGAGCCCCGTAGTGGCCGGCCTTCGACTGTTTCCACTGATCAAAACAAAATAAAAATCTGTGATTTAATTTTATCTGATCGAAGATTGACTGTCGAGGAGATAGCTAAGATTGTAGGCATCTCATCTGAGCGAACACATCATATAATTACTACTGAACTTGGATTCTCTAAGGTGTCTGCGCGGTGCGTACCGCGACTGCTTTCAGTGGAACAAAAACGCAACCGACTCACAACTTCTCGCGACTGTTTAGAGTTATATGAAGCTGACCCAATAGAATTTGTTAAAAGATTTATAACCATGGATGAAGCCTGGGGTCACCACAATACACCCGAGACAAAAGAACAGTCGAAACAATGGAAAAGAGCAGGATCGCCCACCCCAAAAAAGGCAAAGGTGATTTTATCGGCGGGCAAACTCATGGCATCCGTTTTTTGGGATGCAAAGGGTTTAATTCTCGTGGATTATTTAAAAAAGGGTGAAACAATAAACTCCGATTACTATTGCAACCTGTTGCGTCGTTTGAGAGAAGAAAGCAAAGAAAATCGTCCAGGTTTATTGAGAAGGAAAGTCTTGTTTCATCAGGACAATGCGCGCGTTCACACCTCTGTGCAATCCATGGCAGAAATCCATCAATGTGGCTTCGAATTGTTACCTCATCCCCCATATTCACCGGATTTAGCACCGTCCGACTTTTATCTGTTCCCAAAGCTGAAAAAAATTCTAGGTGGTAAACATTTTTTTACAAATGAAGAGATCATAGCCGCCGTGGACGCTTATTTTGAGGAGTTAGACGAAGATTTTTTTTTAAATGGGTATCGAAGCCTTACCGGGTCGATGGAAAAAGTGTTTTGAGCTCGGAAGAGAGTATGTTGAAAAATAAAAATAAACTCAAAATCGTGTGGTTTCATTAAGTATGTTAGGCTAAGAACTTTTCAAATGACCCTCGTACATAACCAGGCGAGCTGCTTTGACGCATCCTACCTCCCTAAAAATTCCGTCGCCAAATTCTGGATTTTTCTTACAGCTATGTAAGTATATGAAAACTGTATGTAAAAAAGATGCATAAAAATTATATAGCAATATCTCCTTGACTTATTATTATATAGAAATGCTGCGATAAATTTTACTATCGATACTTTTGTTAGTTTTGTATTCCTGTACGCGTCGTTATTTATTGTAACTGGTGTACCTACCCAGTTAGTTATGGGACGATAAAGAAAAAAAAAACTATTATCCACACTTGTTGTGACACGTTGGTGTGGACGTCTCTTCAAAATGTAATGTATATAATACTGCTATCGAATGAATAATCAAAAACACATCAAAAACAATAAAAAAAATATATAGCAACTCAGAAAGATTTCCAAATAACTTATTAACTAATAATCAAATTTTCACCATATTTATAATAGATCTATAACTAATATTCTTTAAAATTTCTCTGTAATTGTTCGATTCCAATGAGTCCTTATTAATTACATTATTAGATGAACATTTATGTATAAAAAAAATCACATCATACATACAACATCCTTCTTTATAGAAGTCTGTTGAAAAGAGATGATGATATAAAATATCACTGGATTAAAAACTGGTTTTATTATATAATGCTAGAAGGGTGTGTTCTATTTTAAAAACATACTATTTTCCTACATTACGAGTGTAAAAATAATATAGTGAAATAAATAATACATGTTCTTCTTATTAACAGTTAATATATCTATCGTCATGTGTTTTCTGTCAAGAAAATAATTAAAATTCCGAAAAAGACAGCAAAGTTCGTGCTTTAGTTATTTATTAATATTTTCACACCAGGTCCCTTGCGGGGTAGGCAGAGAGAGCCGAGCGCTACAAGACGTAGTCCTTACACAGTATGCGCTTTAATTGCTCATATGTTATAAGATGGGTAGAACGTAGCCATGATTGGAATATAATACAGTATGTGCTTCAAATCAGGCGAGCGGTGTACATATTGGCCACCCGTAGTATTCCACAAGGAAAAGGTAATTAATCCACAAGTTGAGTTACTACAATTTTAGACAAGAAATACTATTACACTTTTTTGTATTCAACCATATGAAAAATAAATATTGAACACCTCTCATACAAATTATATACAAATAAAATATGTAACTAAGTGAAAGTTGCATACTCATACTATAGTAAGACTTTACTAAGGAAAAGACGTGATAGTCAATAGAAGATAATAAAATGAAAAGTTTTGATCATAAACCTACCCTGTCGGTGGCAATGAAATAATTTTTAGCTGACAATTCTTAAAATACTTCATTTCAATTACATTTAGCTCCCGTCGTATATTATATTTAACTCGTGTCGTGTCGTAGCTCCATAGAACACCTGTTCTATGGGGCTACGACACTACAATATTCTGTGAATAAAATGAGGTATAACAGATTAATAATAATAGTTTATTCACAGATATGAGTAGATTATACACGTAGGCATTATGTACTTATTTGCAGTTACATCAACACATGGCAAACGATATACTCGATAGTCGTAACTGACATCTATTGCAGGATAAAAAACCGCTGTGTTTACTTCACTCATTAATAAAATCATCGCAAGTTCAAAAATATTTGGAAATATAAGTTACATTTCATTCCATAACTGGAATGAAATGTAACTTATATTTCCAAATATTTCTGAACAACAGAATGTGAATTTGTTATTTTTCTGCAAATACATACATGCCACTAAGGATACAATTTTGTTCTACGTCAAGCATGACTCGTGAGTAGGTAGTTTAGGTACCTACTTCGTGGTGCGCGTCGGATAAGTATGCGCGAGCTGCGAGCGGTCTCCAAATATTGTTCGCACGCACTATGCCGCACACGATGCATCACGTCACTGCTCTTTACGAGCTTCGTAGAACCTGCACTTTGACACTGACGGCCTGTTAACAGCGTATATTATCGCAATTTCCACTCCACTTCGGCACTCTATTACACTGTAACTATCTCCCGACGGAATGTTCGTGACCCACTTTTCACACGTCTCACAAACTGCAAATGCGACGAGAAGTGCATCAGCGAGTGCAATTCGTGTTGTCTGAAAGTCACCAATAAGCCCAATGAAGCAGAGATCCCGCTGGCGAGCGCCAGCACCAACCTAAATAGACTCTGATCATCTAAATTGACTTCAATTAAATAACAACCGAAATTGTTGAAATGCGCCATTACTCCCTCGACGCTAATCTAACTGCCAATAGTCAGGGCGAATGTTTTATTAATAATCCCCAGCAATAACTGTTAATTAATAATTAAGCGATGGTAGCGAGTCGATTGTGGGCATCAGTGCGCGTGCGCAGGCGCGATGCAGAGCGCGCTCCTTCTTGGCCTGCATTTGTAATCGTATCGCTGGTGCATCCTTCTACAGGTCTATGTGTTTGTTACCGATTTGGTGACGATTTGTTACTATGTGTATACGTTGCTTACTAGTGGTTTATATTGGAAGTGAAGTATTCTCTTAAACTTAAAAAATTGAGGACAATGATTTCAGGAGATACTTAAATGTATTGATATTTTAATTGCAATGCAGAAAATAATAAAATATTTTACAAAAGTAACACCACATACCTTCCCACGGCTATAAATCATTGAACAGACATATGAGTAGTGTTGATTCTGATTTACAATAGAAAGCTATGGACTTTCAAAATAATGATGTGGGCGTTCGCGCCCCATAATACTATCGTAACAAACAAAATATCGTGTGTGTTTGTGGGAATCCCGCATGGTGCGCGGACGACATGTCGTCGGCGGAGCGCCCGCAGCTCGTACCACGAGAGCGAGGGTCGCCTGCACCGCCGCCACTAGGGGAGTGGCTGCCTACTGCGCGCTCGCTATTGGCTCGCCCTCGATCCAGCTCTACAGTCCTAAGCGCCAGTCTCAATTGAACCAATGTATCTCTTGCGTCCGTTCAGTACAGACGAAAATAACATTTCTAACTCCACACTCGATAGTCTCTGACATCCTACTCATTGGCTCGTATACTCCATCGAGAGACGTATTATGGTAATATAAATTGACCAACCGTAGAGCAAATTCGGTTAGTTCGTTAAAGTTGATTAAAGCCATTTAACCGGGACGAACACGAGGATTCGAACGGCGCGAGCGTTCGTCGATCCCGAGGGCTGGTCTAAATGAAGTTAAATTGTTTAATATCACAGTCGATCAATCGTTTGTGAATCGGAGTCGTTGAGCGAACGGTGTGCTGCGCAGCGACAGCGGCAACGAGCCGGCGAGACGGAGCCGAGCGAGGTGGCTGCGGAGGTAGCGGGCCCGCACCCGCCACCGCCCGACGGCTACATGTTCGTGTGCGGGGACAGCGCCGCCTGCGCTGGCGCACGCTACGAGTGCGCATTTGACGCGCCCGGCACCATGGACCAGCCCAACTTCGAAGAACACATGTTCAGCGAGTTCGGGAAGGAGCGACATGTACAAGTTGTAGTTGGGGCGGTCGGCGACCTACAATACCGAGATGACTTGCCAGTATTCTCGGGTGGCGGAGAACAAAAGCGTAAAGAGGAACCAATGTTGTTGCAGCCCGTAGACACGTCGACGTCCCATCCGCCGCCTCCACCACCACCTGCCACTAAGAAGAGTGAAAAGAAAAAAAACGACAACAATGGCATAAAGAAAAAGAAAACCAGGTACGATTACTGCTTTAATAATAAGTGGATATTTTTACTGCTGTGTATATACAATACAACCAATATTTTATTGTACCAAAATTAAGTTTACGTTTACATTGAATAGTAACATATAAGTGGATCTTATAGCTACGCGATCTTTGTATATCTGATATTCATAGTAAGAGAGAATTTAATACAAAAGTGAATATGAATCAACTCAACTCTACTAAATAAGACAAACGATTAGTTATAGGGTCTATTATTACAATTATAACAGATTTTTCATTTATATGCGTGACTGTAAAGAACAAAATATAATTGAATAGTTACGTAGTCTTCAGGGAATTCTGCTTGTTGCTTTGAGGGGTGAAAGACATTGAGATAAAATTATATTTAACCTAAATTTTACGTATGAACTAATTCAAGTATGTCATAATAAATCACATGATAATAACTTAAATCTAAGTCGCTTTCGTAGCTCGTAGACCATCGCAGCACAATATAAGAAAGTTACTTTGCTACACGCGCTACACCTACAGCACGGCCACGTAGCGCGGCTTTCTACGTAGACATTTTTCTTCGCCTACAGCGTGTCGTAGCAAAATGAGCTACGAAGACGGAACACAACTTCTACGCCTACACAAAAACAAGTAAGTTGGAGGCGAGAAAAGCATATAAACAATGTTCGTGTTTTAAATAAATTCTAAAAGTAAGAGGTCAATTTCGTCTACAGCAGTAAAGCTTAAATATATGCATACCGATCTCTCGCAGATTTTGGTTGGTTTTCCAGGTTGTTTCTAATCGGTAGATACGCTATCGAACTGATCGCTCAAAAACTCCTATGGGATGACACGATACTATTCTCGGTTGCTATAGTTTTACTTGCTAATTTAGCTAGTTTATTTGTAGCAGAACCAAAATTGTTAAATCAATAGTTGCATAAAATCCCGGCTTATTAATTTAAGCTGCCATATCTTTCAAACTGACAGACTATTTAGATGGCAACCTATTTTAAAGTTTTCTCAGATTGCACATACGAATTATTCATCGAACACGCAAATTAAGCGAGGTCGAATATAGCCCTGTCTTCGTATTGATTTATTATCTCGGGATCCTCTGTATTTAAGGGCATTCTACTTCCTAAATAAGAGAGTCATGAGATTGTTTGCAAATTGACCTCTATATGTCTTCATGTTATGGCCCTAATACCCCCTATCAAATTTCCTATACCCTTGTCATGCAGCCGCCCAAAACGACAGTGGCACATACTGTATGGAGATTTCCACTATGTATTGACTATTGACATTCCCATACCAGTAAGAAATGTCAGCTGACTGGGTGCAAGCTGACGACATCGTTTTGTCTTATGTTGTGTCACTACCACGCTAACCTCGTCATACCACCACCCAAAAAATAGTATTAATAAACTGCTTGCAAGAAGGACATCTACGAGTATATTGTTATCTTGTGTCGCTGATACGACCATCGCATAGCCTCGCTGCCCAAGTACGAAAGACAATAGCCTGCGTGCGTGCAATTTACCACCACTACTTTGAGGCATTTAATAAGCCACCTTTTCCCAACTCATGTCACTCACTTTGTCACCTTAATCCGTTGTCTAACTAGACAACGCAATAAATAATGAACTCATAGATAGATAAATGAACTCATCTATATGGACTTGGACAGGTTCAGTCCGTGCTGATACTATTTAATTGGATACTGATAGAGGGCACAGGTATCTTAAATTAAAAAACATTCACTCACATTCGTTTTCACCCTTCGAATTTTCGCCAAAAAGCCATTGGCTTTCAAAGTTCCGAAATCAGTAAATGCATGGATTTTTTTCATCCCAATCTATACCCCTCCAACACGTGGGCTATTACTATAGTGTCTCTCACTGCAAATAGTTCATGCAAGTTCTATTTGCAACTTCCATTAGCTTTATGGTCTTTGATAAAAATTGAATATATATGCCTGTATACTTATAGATTTCCACATTGTACCATTAGGTATACACAAATTCCGTATAGTCAACCAAGGCCTTCACCACGCTATGATTCATTTAAGTTCTACAGCTTAGATCGATTTATTCAATTATTTATTTATTCCACATCAAGTCTAAAGTTTGCGCTGTCTACATGATAATATTGTTATTCACTATCATAACGTGACTATTTCAATGACAAACTATTATATGATATGATAAATTTCAGGTTTAAAATATATATACTATACTTGACAGGCCGTGCACAATCTACGTGTTTTGGTAATGGATTGCGTTTCTCTTCATTTTTTTCCCAGCTGCTGAAGTCGGTACTTGGTATCCGACATCTAGCTTTGCAAAGAAAATTCTAAAGCGCACACTGTACCATAAAATAGGTATCTAATAAATTACTATAGAAGCAAAATTGATACTTCTTGTATAGCAGCTTACTGTAGCTTGATACAGACACCCCAAGATACAAGGTATTTGCGTGTTGGTAATTCTGTTGCTAGGGTGAGCTGAGCAATCCTCAAAATTGACATTGATCTTACTCACAGGAACTATAGAGCAATAAGGCCAGTCTAACCCAAGATAAGTTGCGTTGCTCTAAGGCAGGAACACAACATCCTTCTGGAAAATAACTGCATTTTTCTGTAAGGGAGAAGTATCCAAAGATTATTATCATAAGACCTTGCACTCAAATAGAAGTTACTTTGATCGGAACCCGACCGGGGGTAAATCAAAGTTGAATTTGGTACAATTGAATGCTACAAAGAGCTTGCGCGCTGAGACACTAATAAAAACCTAAGTTGCTGCAAATTTCACACTTTTCAAGAATACTGAAATCTTTGTTGTCGATTTCTCCAGTGACGTTTATTTCCGCAGATTCTTGAATAGAAGACCAAGCTGGCGTGATGAAACTCGGTGTACTCAAGAGAGTTAAGCAGCATTTTTACGTGACACAAATTGGACCATGTAGAGCAATGTTGTTACTTTTGGCCAAGAGTGCCTGCCTAGGGTTGGGACTGGTGTCAGAGATAAAAAGAGACTTTGCCGTTCTTGATGTTATTCCTTGTATAATGACACATGTTCAGCGGAGTTGGTCTCCTCATACTTAATTATAAAGTTGTGGTCAGCGTTAGGTTCTTTGCAAGGGGCGTGATAAAGTTCTCTAGGGTAAGTAAGGCACAATGCTGCTTACAATCAGATGTCTCGTACGGCTGTTTTCAATATTGGTGACGTAAAACAGTAAGAGTTATACATATTGAAAGTATGAATTGCCCTTTCTCAATAGGGCCCGATATACACCGACGCGAAGGTGTGTTACATACATTTGACAACTCGTTTAATCCTGTTCGAAACGTTAAATGACATGTACAGTGTCATATGTTAGCATTGCAAACTAGTAAACTACAGGTTAGAAATTTTTGTCTATTATGTAAATAAAAAAAACATTAATGGTACTAATGATAATAGGGTGCCCACACTATCATCATAAAGGCTATAACATATATATTAATTATAATGATGACCAATAAAATGCGCTGATATTAATGAAAATAGTTTAAGGTCCGCCAATAATTTAATCACTATAAAACATTACCTTTTCTGTAGATACCTTTAGATGAACTAATAATCTTAATGGAATTATTTGGAAGTCATATGTTACATGGAATAAGATTCATAATCAATGTTAATAATCCGTAAAATTATGTACTTGGTTACATCAAAATGACGTATGCGACACGTTCTCAATGACAGGGTGCTATTCACAGGTGCGGGATGGGAGAGCACCCTACATCGGAATGCATGATCCGTGACCCGTGCCACCCCTCTATTTAATATTTGCATAACTAATTCGATGATTTTTAATACTAGAGACTGAACAGATGGTGGGATGTGGTATAAATTTATGAACTTGTGTAATAGGTCTGTGTTGCGGAAGTTTTTTGTCGTAGTTGAACACTATTGTTTTTAAACTGCAAACACAAAGTCAACGATAATAGCAAAGAAAACTTTACAAGATATTTTTTTTTCTAGTTGTACAGACACATTAATACATATTAATCATGGATATGGATTGTAACTTTGCTTATTTTATTTAAATGTTCAACCAACTTCAAAAAGGATATTGATATTAAAATCCATATGTGTGATACTTTTTAAATTCGCTAGTTGTAATCCAGTTTGAAAACTCATTTTTATTGGTATAGTCCAGTGCTGATAACGACTCAGCAATTCAATTTCAATGAAAGTATTCATTTAAATTCAATTCGATTCTAAGCATTGATGGCTATGGTAACTACTTTACATCAGATGGATTCCATATCTCCCGACATTGTATATAAAAAAGATGAAATATATGAACAACTTTAGTTCACCTACACATTAAGTTTGACAAAAATAGTTTGCTAGAAATTACAGGAGGGCTTGAATTGAGACTCATACCTCGGATTTTTTGTGTGCATGTCATTACAATAGCTTTGCCAATTGTGTATATAAGTACTAATTTTGAAAATATTTTCATATATAAATATATATAGGAAAATTTTATTACATATATTAGACGTCTGACTGTCCCTATCTACATTTGGTGAGATGAAGAAATCACGAGACGTACTGAGGTCTTAATTATTTTATGATACGAAAGTTATGTTTTTGTTCCGAGGCAATTATCTAGTTTTATTAGTCACTCATAAGTACATCGACACCGCTTCATTGTGTTGGGTTCTACGGTCTTTAACCTTCATAATAATTATAACCTTTATATTAATTATTGTAATTATTGGCGATGTGTTGAAAAAGGGCCAAATCAAAAGTAACCAAAACCGAAGAGCGTGCATGAAGAGGTTGATGAATGTGGAAGAAGCGAGAGCGGTATGTTTGGATCAGTGCACCTGGCGTTCTATAGTCTCTGCCCACCCCAATGGGGACAGGCGTGATGATATATATGTGTGTAATCATTATAGATACTTTTATCCAAATTTTATAGGGGATCAAACACTTTATTACTACAGGGATCACAGCATAGACTTCGGAAGAAAAACCTATATATTATGTGATTTATAAGATTGATGTTATCAAATATTTTGATAACGAAGCATTTGATGCAGGCGCCGCCACTTCCCAGTACGTAATGTAAAGCCGGCGCCACACTTGGTTCGAGTTTAATTACCCGTATGACCGCGGGGAGTCAATTGCTTTATCGTAGCATCTCGCGCAACAGCGGAGGGAGCAAGTTATGAATCTATATGTGACTACTTGCACGTATGAGTATCTACGTAAAAAATAAAATCCATATTTTGGTCTATCGAGTTTCACATTCGTTATTAAATCAATGACTACTTACCCAACTACAGCAAAGTCAAAAGGAAGGCTTGTGATTTTAGTAGTCTATATAGTAGTTATGTGTATTCTACCGCAGTTCTAGTCTTGCAGTAGTCTTACTGTTACAATGACAAAAGGAACAAATATAAAATAATATAATGCTAGTATTTTATATAGTATTTTAAAGTGCTTTTAAAATTAAGACGAGGGTGCTATGTACATTTTTAAAATAAATTGATAGTTTGGTTGTAATTATTAAAAAATGTACATACCCTTTTTAGCAACGGCCCATCTGAAGTATGTGTCGCTTGCTTGCCTTCCAGGGAACTCTGTCAGTTCGTTGTCAGCCGCTGACAGGAAGCAACTCTTGAGGGCCTTGCTAGTGATCTCACTCACTGCACGGCACAAATCAAGCCGCTAGGAAATTTATTTCTATACGGTCTCCTGTAAGACGAATGATGATGTTGCTTACCCCTGATTTTGACTGATTAAATAGGCACTGATAGGCGCTAACGCCTCGCATCACGCTTACCTCATTTGTTTTCATCAGATGTAGTTTAGGCAATTTGTAGGTAGGTACTGTACAAAAATTGGTAGGATGGGGTCTCAAGAAACAAGATTTAATATGGGAAAAATCCACGGGCAATCATAAGTAGTTACATAACACTTTAACTGTAATGATAATGATGAATGACAATGTGGTAAACAATTATTAATAAAATAGCGCCACTATAAACTCGACAGTCAATTGGCAGGCAATTAGATGTGCCCGTGCGCAACAGGGGTGAATTTAGTTTCACGCTCAATCAATTTCTGCGCGTGCGCCCGCAGCCATATTGCACGCGTCAGATGGTCGATGCGCGCTGGACGATAAGAATAATTTATTTGTGAATGTGTAGTTGAGAATGTTGCAGCAACAGAGGAGCGATACCATAAGTAACTGTTTAGGCGCGTTTATAATTTGGTCTGTTGGCAAGTGCAGGCTTATTATATTAAACGATGTATTAACGATTCTGAAAGTACTATTCCGAATACGTCAAAACAATAATCAGAGCTAAGTCAAAAACTGTAGAAAAACCGCTCAACTGTGTTAGTATTGTATTGTCGTATTGTTCCATATGCCAGAAATGTCGCTGTGCCATTCCTTTTATAACGATGCCAACTTACTTATATCAATCACCTCTTAAATACTTTACACTCACAGACTGCTGGAAATTCATGCTAATACACTCGAATGTCAATGTTCATGCACTGTGCAGTTCTAAAGAAGTATTCTACCGAGAATTCTTAAGTTATGGAATGAACAACCTGTCGAGGTTTTAGCGACCGCATCATGAGATGCTCCAGAAAAGCACGTCGGCACTAGAATTGCCCCGGTATAGCAAGTATCCATAGGCTGCGGTAACTGCTTACCATCACGCCATGCCCTTGTTTTCCACCTCAGCGCATAATAAAACATACGCATATGAGTTTTAAGTACAATATTAACGTTTTGTTCCCAGGACGACGTTCACTGCATATCAGCTGGAAGAGTTGGAGAGGGCATTTGAACGTGCTCCTTACCCAGATGTCTTCGCGAGGGAAGAGTTGGCTCTTAAACTTAATTTATCTGAATCGCGTGTCCAAGTAAGTGATAACTTTAGATATAAGTATGCGTGATACTTATGTCTGTAGGAATGAATTTATAGTTTAAAAATACAGTAGCTGATGTGGCATCACCCGCCCCGTAGCGGGTTGTTAGCCTTAACTTTCCTCCAGAATTGGACTATCAAATATAAAAAGAATTTTTCAAATCATACCCACGGTAGCTTCAGGGCTTAGCGCATTCAAAAAAATAAACTCTTCAGCTTCATTATTAGTATAGATGCATATAATGGTTGGTGGTTATCTAAAACTGGCACATACAACTATTTCCAAGATGTTTGCTGTGCCCCTTCAAGTAAAATCATCGAAAAGGCAAAGAGAAATGCTGTGCCAACAGCGAGGATTGCTTGAACTTATCTTACCTTAACCCTTCGAAACCCGGGTGGTCGTATACGACCGCGAAATATATATATATGTATATAGGGAAAACGTATATAACTGGTTCTGACTACTCAATTACCCATGAAATTACCGCCTTTAAATTTGTGAACATGACCATAGATTGATATTTTTCATTCTAGTTATCATGCCTAAATCAAATACGCCTTTGTAACATAAAATTTATTTCATTGTATTATGTATATATTTTTTTAATTTATTGTACAATAAAGATATTACAACAACAACAACAAATTAAATGTGATGTTTATGTGACTATGCCGAAATAGAAATTGCACGTAATGTTCGAATACGAGTTGCAAACATGGTACTGTTGTCGCACCAACGCGGCGCAGATGGTACGCAATATCAAAAAAGTGTATAGATCAAGTATACCGCTTCTATTCTGGAAATTTTGATCTAAATAATGAGCCTAATGACTGACAAGAGATATTAGTCGTAAGCGAGATACGAGTCGAAAGCCCTAGCGGACGCGGGTTCGATCACATCAGCCACTGTACTCTTCTGATCTTGTTCAACTACTTATTAATAAAATACGATTCTATGAACTCGACAATCAATAGGTAGGTAATTCGGCGTAGGTTAGGCGTTCGCGTGCTTTTCATTATTTTCGAAATTAGGATATAACTCTTTACACGCGTAAATGTTTAAATTCGATGAGAGCGAAAATCAGCTATTATTAGTTCATCGATTTGCGTCCCCAGGATTTCTACCGGCGAAGCATCAAGAAATTTCTTTCAAAATAGAAGTACATCGACGATATCCAGCCCTTCGTTAAATATATACTAAAAAAAATATCACATGACACGGCAATTTCATTGATATGGTTTTTTCATTAGTATTACTTTTTACTGTATTTGTTTTCGTAGCTACATATGCTCCTGTAATTTGCAGGTGTGGTTTCAAAACAGAAGAGCGAAATGGCGAAAGCGTGAACCACCTCGGAAGACTGGCTACATTGGATCTAGTTCCCCTAGTTCCACTACTTTAGGTGGCGGATTCTCCAGCATCGGCGGTAACCTGCCTGCCTTTCCTCAGAATGGACTAACAGCACCGGCTGACTCATGGTCTTACCAACATTCATATGAAATGCCATCCCATCATTTGCTGTCATCGGGTAGCAGCGGTTACCCCGGATTTAATACTCAGCCTGCAGCGTTTTCTTACACAACAGTATTGAACGGCCATGATGGCCAAATGTTTGCACCTAGACATTCGTATGAGTATGGCGAAAGCAGTCCACCACCGCTAGGCGTGCGAGACTATCCTATGATGGCTGCCCATTCCCCGCAAATGGAAGGCCACGGTCAAGAAGATAAGTTGGAGTACCGGCCACATGAGCACCAGGAAAAGTATGCGTGTGCTCTACAGGAAGAGCCACCTCGGTACGCTCCATCATCCGACGAATATGATAAATGTCCTATGACGGCTCACGTCACTCACGAAAAGCATTACGAGATGGATCGGCACACAGAATTGGCGCAACCGGTAGTTGTCAAGATGGAACCCAGTCCTGGCCCCGCGTATAACACTACCCTGCCTCCTTTTTTGAACTGAAATACTCCTTTTCGAAATTATCAGAGAGCTGTGTAATTTCGAAAAGGAGTATGTAACAAGATGATAAGTAAATATGTACGCAAGTGCCGCAGATTTAACTCTTTTTGTACTTGTTTCAGTATAGTTGGGCGTGGTGTCTACATTGCGTACCTATTTTTTGATAGATTTGATTATGTTCGCAAAATATTGTTTTAAGACATTAATTTAATAAATAGTAAATATAAGTTGACCTATAACCGATTCCAATATCTACTTATAGATATATATACACATATATATATATAAGAGAACATTGGAATTGTTAAATTTCAATAATTTCATCCATCACCAAAGATATATTTTTATATAAATAAACAGGTGTAGCCTTATATTATAACTTTGCAATAAATGTAAATATGTAGATCTTATTTAGGACTTGTAGTAAATATCCAAATACTCAATTTTATAGTACACATGTATATTATAGGCGATTAGGTATATTAACTTAATATTTCAACAAGTATAGATATTGCTTCCCGTGCATTCCTTGTGCCTTATTAAGTACCTACATTATATTGTCAATCGTGTAGATTTTAAGACTTAGATATTACTTAGGTGATACATGTTAAATAATATAAAATTCAAAACGTTCATTAGTTATGGGTAATATATAGATATAATTTATTTCAATTATATTAGTATTGCATTTTGCTTTTATTTGACAGTACTATTTTATGACGGAGTGAATATCATGCATATATGTATGTTTGGTGTATATGCTTTAGTTTTAATTGCGTCATGAATGTCTATAAATGGTTATAGGTACTTATACATAGGTACCTAATGTAAATATTAATAATGTACGTGAACCATTCGTGCCAAATATTTGATAGAAGTATTGCCTTCATTATACTTACTTATTTATTAACCGAATAAGTAATAATAATGTACTGACAATAACTAAGTTATTAATTTCAGAATGTTTGCGTTATCATAGCTTATATTTTCCAGTATGACTAGAGATCCAAGTTACGCATTTTATTTCTAATAAGTATTTTCGTTTATTAAACATCACTATACGAAAGTGTGGCAGGGTATGAAGTGGGCGGGTGAGTCAAGAGGGGTTAATATCCTGTTATTTATACGATATATTTTGATCTCCGTTACTTATGTTTAATGCCACGAATTTAATAACAAAATCTCTTAGCCACATACAAACAACATGAACTGTTTGCGTTACATGTTATGACAACATACTTGAATTGAATTGATCGAACTCCCTGTTCGTGAAAAGTGTTCGTGGCAATTCATTTGAAACGTTTTGTACGACCGGGGTTTTAAAGAAATTTGATAAAAGTGCGACATGGTCAGATTACTGAAACGTTCGTTCGTGCGTTTTCGGCTCAAGGTAGACACATATTATTATTTCGAAACAACGAAAGTTATAAGACCCGACTTTTGGAGCTATTAATTTTAAGACATTACAGCCAGAGTAGCATCACAAACATACATCTCTTAATGTAATACATAACTTGTAATGTGACAATGTATTTCTCTTAAAGTTAAGATGCTTAGCGGTCAGTTCTATGAAACATAATATTGATAACAAAATGTTTTCTATTTTAAATAGCTACTTGATCGATAATTGTAAAACGGTCGCGCCATTTCAAATTACAATGTCGTATTTTTTGTGATAGTTTTAATACAGACTTTCTTCCTGATGTCAAGGAGGAACAAAGTCTGTATCAAGAAGGCTTCACGTTAAAATTTGTGGTATGGCTAAATATTTAAAAAGATGAGCTACTTTTATGTTGATTGTAAATTGTACATGCTTCAAAATATTCCTAACCACGCATGTACATCTATGTAGTTAATTGTAGTAATATAATGTTAAGTTTGTGGAAGCAATAAACTATATTTTAATAAATTTATTTTAAGAAATTTGATATGAAACAGATAAAAAATAATATTACCTTTGTGCTTATCCAAAATACTTTTATTTGTATTCCCTTCTGGTTCCATTTCTTAAAAAGTAAAGTAACAATCAAAGGATTGCCTTGAATCAAATCTAAATCGCTTCACAAATATTATTATAAACTTTTACACTTATATCGTACAGCTACAAAATAACGTATACATCTGATTGGCAACACGCGAAAGGCTCCTTGTATTGGAAGTGTATCATAGGCTAACTAAGGTAACCAATTCATATCAGGTGAAACATATACTTTTTGCCTCATTAGTAGCAAAAGAAAAATTCTACTAATGTGGCAAATCGGCCATTGGTAACCTAGGCCTAGCCCAATGTAGCACAAAAATAAATACAAAAAAGAAGCATGAAGACAAAAATATTGTGTACTACTAGAATCACTTGGTTGATAACGATGAACCATAGTGCCTCCTACTATGACGTACGTTACCGCATTGATTTAATTTAGTAATAAAAAAGTACCAAAAAGTAAGCAAGCAAGCAACAATGAATATCTTATGTGTGTCTCTCTTCACAGCGGCAAAAATATAATTTTCTTCTAGACTAAATTTCAATTTCTAATAATTTCAAAATAAAATTAAATTGGTGTTTTTTTATTTTATATTGTTCACTAGCTTTCAATCTATCATTCAGTCAGCTGCGTGAGTTACTGATATGGGCAATTTGATCTATTTTAATTTTGTTTAAGGGCATGTCTGTGCATACACGTAAACATATTAGAAATATATTATAAGATAGAGATACATACATATAATACAAGTATGTTTCACTAAGTACATAATTATCAATACAATTTACAATGACTAAACATTACACTAGTAACAATAACAGAAATTATTAAAAAAATTTTTTGAAACGTTTTATTCGTAATGAATAAAATTTATGTATAGAATCAACGTGAATATATTTGGACAAATACTAAATATATAAAATTGATTGATTATTCTCGTACTGGGAACTGTAATAATTATGAGTTTCATAATTTTTCGACATTGAATAAGACCTCTTTATCAATTTAAATTGGAACATAACATCGCGCTGTATTCGACGATTATGCAAAGATGTTATTTAAAAAATGCTAAGCGTTGATCGGCATACTATGACAGATAATTGGAGATATGAATGCAACGTGCCTGGTGAATGCTCTCTGCATGCTTTCCATGCGTTGTTAAAGAACAGTATAAAAAAGGCTCCAAACAGTACTGGCATATTTTAATTACTATGCACCGGAGCGTTGAACTGTCACCTAAATAAAAATAAATATCTATATTCTCAAATACATACTATCTATTCTTAAATCAGTTTATCCACCACTGGAATCTAGCTGAGCACTTTATGTACCTTAGGTGCTATATTTGAGGCCGGCCTCAAAAAACTCAATAACTGTGAAGATTTTTTAACAGTAGCATCTATGTGAGAATTGAAATTAAGTTTGTTATCAATGATTACTCCCATTCGTTAAATCTCATCGAACATTGATATGTTGTTTTTATTCAATTTATACAATGAAGGATGAGACCTCATTTCACAAGCAACTGTTATAAAATTACATTTATTAACCTTGAGTTCCGTACAATTATTACCACATGCACAATTATTGCATGCCTGACTCCTATCTAAGGCGTCCTGTATTAGCAAAATATCGTACGTAAAATTAATGGTGATGGTGGTCACGTATATTTTAAGGTCAGGCCAGCATTAAGTATTTATAAATTGCTTGGTTATATCATCAAAGAACAGAGAGAATAATATAGGAACAAGTTGGAACCCTGGGGCACACCTGAAACTGAAGAATAACTATTTCACACATTTGTATAAGGTAAGAAGAAAACCACATTAACAATGAGCTATCAATACCACATGTTTCGAGTTTACTTAATAGAATGTGACATTCGACTCTATCGAAAGCACTACTAAAACAAGTATATATTGCCTCCATTTCGTTCCCAGAATCAAGGTGAGCACTTTATGAAATTTGTGTGCTTCCGCCACTAGTTCACACGAAGTAAGTTTGTAAAATTGACTTCCGTAAAATAACACCTGAATCTATTGACTAGATCCTGTAATCGCAGCATTGCAGCAAAAGTATTATTTGTCCTTCGGTAGATAATATTAAGTAATAGGTACTAGCTATTTACTAATCTCTGTAAATTTACTTGTCTGAAAAGGTATATTCATACAGAAAGACAGAATTAATTTCGTATTAGTATTCGTATTTCGTATATTAGGTGGATGTTTGTATGAATTCTAACATAAACAGAAGCAATTAGGCGAATAAGTTCACATTATGGTTACATTTTCTATGATAAGACTTCTCGCCACCACACAGCAAGTAAATTGTACAACATTCAGTTCGCCAACTTGCTTTGTTAAGCCTATATTTATGTTTTCAAGTAAAGAGGGTCACAATGAATTTGATTTATACATGATTTAAAGGTATACTTAGTTATAAATATGTTTTAACATTAGACAGGACACGGAAGAAGGACTATAGAAAGTCAACAATATAAAAAATAAGAACTTTCTTAATTTTTTAAACTAAACATAAAACCTATGTGTTTGAAGCAGATGAACTAGTGAAGTAGCACAGAGTTACCATCAGGTTATCATGGCTATAAATTATGGTTGTAATTTAAACTCCATAGAGTCGATGTGAACATAAGTGGCAGAAATGAATATGGGACAAACCAATATGAAAATATATAACTTGACGCTATATTATTCTAGTATCAGCGGCTATATGGAAAACATATTAAGAACACGTCAAAAGGTTTGAGGTAGAATACCGTCAAGACAACGTCCATGATTTTAACGTTTGGTGATAGTAATACAACATATACATACGATTATGATACTTATTAGATAGGATATCATATGTATAGACAATATTTTACATGATAAATAAAAGATAAAAATTGTTTTTACTTTTATTTCATCACCAAACACCTGCGTGGCATAGGTAGCAACTAGATAGGTAAATTTTAGTTAAAAAATACACAGATAAAGGAAAAAATAAATAAGTTGCAACCACATGATTTTCTAACAGATAGTGGATCAATCACAATAAAGTAATAATATTATCATTGAATAAAAATGTACATTTTCTCCCCTTTATTGGTAGACTCATATCATGAAGCAGTCCTTGTCTGGCGACTCTTCCCCCTTACATGTCTATGTCATCGCCATCTCACTAACATCCTGGCCTCTGTAGTAATGTACTAATACTTTCATTGGAATAAAAGTATATAACGTGACCTTGAAAGTCCAAAACAATTGTGTTATAAGAAAGAATACTTTACAACTACAACACAACTTTTATGAGGTTCTCATACTTATTTATTCGGTACAATATAACATAAATACCATGTATGTATATAGTTTCAAGTTTTGCTTAGCTTAGAACTGGATGGCGGTTTGTAATTTGTCCAATAATATATAACACTAGCTGTGGAATATTATTTATTAATAAAAATAAATAAAATTTCTAAAATAAAAGTAGCCTAAGTTACTCCTTATACATCAGCTATCTACCAGTGAAAGTCCCGTCGAAATCGGTCCAGCCGTTTCAGAGATTAGCCGGAACAAACAGACAGACAGAGAGACAAAAATTGCAAAAATATTCATTTTGGTATATGTACCGTGTATACATCCATATGCAATTATTAAAAAGCGGTTATTTCAATATTACAAACAAACACTCCAATTATATTTATCTGTATAGATTTATGAGAATCAAAAAATATACTTAAATCTGGTAGGAAAGCATTGATTTCTTAATATGTAGCAAGAATGCGAAGGTACTTATTTATCTAATTTGTAACTTTTTCATCCAACTTGACGCCATCTTGCCTAACCCATATGCCATCACCACTGAAGTAGTATTTCTTCTCGATTTCATATAACACTAAGCTTAGTATGTGATCGTCGGTGAGAGTGGAACAGTTCACACAATTATAGCTTGCGTCTAGATTTATCCCATTATCCCGATTACCACTATATCCTTGCTCCCGCAACTTCAGTAACGTTTCTAAACGTTGTTCAATTTCCGAGCTGAAAAGATAACGAAACGTTAGACTGCAATAACAAAACGCAAAAAAAAAAAGAAGTTTGGGAGTGTAAGTGGCTCACTATAATCTTTACAGTCAAAGTATATACAGGTAGGTTATATACAAGGTATATAATAAAAGTGTTATGTAGAACCCTGGAGGGTTGTTGCGTTCCTGCGAGTGAGGTTCCCAGTAGGCTCCTAAGGAGTTGCAGTTTTAGTAGCAGAGGTGGCATCGTGCGAGCGATACTTAATGTATTGCAAGCGTTTACATCATTACAACGGCTTTACATCAGGTGGACCGCATGCTCGTATGCCTCCCGACGGTGTATAAAAAAAGTTACCGAACGCCACGACAACTAACAATTCGGTGGACGGTGGCTGCATTCTTGCGAAGAAATCCAGAAAGCAACTTAGGAATTGCTACGCCTGAGGTAGTGCCAGCGCGCGAGCGATATTCTTTGAAATGCAGTAGAATCGTTCGTTTCAAAACAGGCTTGCATAGTGCCATTGTCCCACCACCTTCCCATGGCTCCACCGACCTCTCAGTCATATGAGCCGAATTGCGGGAGTTGCGTACGGCACTTGATGCTCTTCGGCTCTTTTCGTGCCGTGGGCAACGCTTGGCACCCTACAAGTTAATTCTTTTCCACTATATCACTGTATAGTCATTCTCCCCCTTCTGGGGCGACAACGCACACAAACACGCCTTCGCTGCTGTCCGAAGGCGCTCGTGGGTACTCTATCATTGTTCTTAATAGTGACGCTTTCCCCCCTCTCGCTCTAGTTGCTCTTGCATGGTGCCAGTTTAAAAATCTTAACATACGGAATAAAATATTCTATTATTCTGTCGTGTACTTATATTGCAGTAAAACACTTCACTTTCGCCAGAGACTCTTTTGCTATATGGTAGGGTACAACAAATGTAGGTGAGGTTGGACTAGGCATTTTTTTTATATAGCGTCGAGAGGCAAACAAGCATATGTCTCACTTGATGTAAAGTGTTTACTGTATGAACTTGCAATAGGACTACCGCTTATTGTTACCATCCCTGCTGCGAACACAGCAAACTTCTTAGAAGTTTATCGGTAACATTACTCAGAGAAAAACAACGACCCTACAGGAAGTTATTTAGCTTTAATCTGCTGTCATGTAGAGGTACTTTAGTATGTGCTTCGATGCGTCCAACCTCTATTTCACCAGATCTTCGTTTGTTGGCAACGTGAACCACAAGCACTTATGCCCTACTTACGTAAAAAGGTTCTAATGATGATGAGTTTCACCAACTGACAATATGAATTACATAAGTTATAATTAATTATTTAGCCCTTGTGATCGCTTCAAACCAGCAGAGTTATTCTGGAAACCAATTCCGATTGAATCGCGACAGTAACGTTGGTTTTGTTTTTTTAATATTTCTTTTACACACGTCGGGTTAAATGACAATCGCGCAATGCCACCTCTGCTGCTAACACAATAACTTCTCAGGAGCTTACTGGTAACCTCGCTCACTCGCAGCAGCACAACAATCCTCCAGGGAGTTGTTATTTGGCTGCGGTTTTCTCTCAAGTGGAGTTACTTCGCCAGACGGGCTGCTTTGACGCGCACTACCTGTCTTCATCAACTGCCCGCCAAAATTGTATTGGACTGATTTGTAGTCTACTACATATGACAGTTTGAGTATCGAAATCGGTTAAGTCGTACTCGAAATATCGAAGAACATGCAAGAATAAGAAGCATATGTGACGCACATTAAATCTTCTCCTTTTTTATGTGCCTAAATATACGTATGATGTACCTATAACATATGATACAATGGCTATTTTAAAATCAAGGGCTGCGGATTGATACCAAGAGACAAGACAAACATTTATATCATGGATATGTCCGGTTGCCTTGGTATGGTTGCTTCTTATGTATTTTAAGTAGAATTTACAAAATAAAGTATCTACGTATGTTTATCAACCATAGCACAAATTAAATTTGAGACTAGATAGCGTTGTGTGAGTTATCTGGTAATTTTTGTATTATGTATTCGGAATATATGAAACTCCCCTGTACCTAGAAGTAGCATAAATAAAGATACTTTACTTACATAGGATACAAAAGCAGTTGACAGTTGTTATGTAACGTTTTGTCATCAAAATTCTTCTTTAAAAATTGTATAGTGTCGTAAATTTTTCGGAGTGATGAATGAAGGTAGAACTTGTGCCTTTTAAGGCTGAGAAGCGTAGTCTTTACATCATCTGATCTTGAATTTTGCGACTCATTTTCATTTAGAGAGGAGTGTATCAGCGTCGCAATGTCCCTCCCGCAAACTCTATCGCCAAAATTACTTATATAACTAGAAACAAGAGAGAGAAAACGGATGAAATAGTATTTATTTTCATTGTGCGCTTACCAATTAAGATTATGAAAGTTATACACTTTGTTTGGATAAGTGCGAGAAACCGCGCCGTCGCCCACCGGCATGTCGTACTCAGTATCGCGGTAATGTATCGAACGTAAACTATATCTCGTTATTTTTTTTTATATTGGGGGGGGGGGGGGGGGGAAGCATGTGCGACACCTGATGGTAAGTAGTCACCTCCGCCCATAGACATCAGGAACATCAAAGGGTCACTGATTTGTTGCCAGCCTTTTTTCACAATATCACCGTACGTGATAGAAAATGCCTCAAAAAGCTTACTGTGGTGGATTGCCTCACATCAAGATGGTGAGGATGAATTTTAAGTTTGTGGCGAGTGGTACGACAGTGGAACTCAGCGGCTGGTATTAAGTTGAACAGCTCCTCCGAACACTCCCCATTATACTATTTGTACAATACACAAAGAGAAGCAACGTCTTTTCGTGTGCAAAGCAAGTCCAGCCGAGCGGAGATCACTGGGTCTACGTTGTATGCGATCAATTGGAGTACGCAAATATTGTGGTGCGACGGCCCAACTATGTGAACAGTATTCCAGCTAGCGGGAATCTTCTTTGTTTCTCCGTCAGGCCCCAAGGGCCTCAAAGGAGGCTCGAAATGTATGGAAAATAGTATATAGCTTTAACAACATTAACAGCCTTTGTAGTTCTAACAGCACGCGGTCGCCCCGATCTTTTATGGTCTTCAACAGAAGAAGTGTCGGTAATCTGTCGATAGTACGATATACGAACATACGGCTGATACCAAGCTTATGAAGTGTCTTGAATATGACCGACAACTCCATGCCCACTTTATGGAAGGTAATCACTGCAATCCTAATTTCTAACACCCATTCCATATTATAATATGACTAATGAAAAACGGCGCGAAATCGAAAGAAGTTTTTCACATAATAAAAGCATTCCAAATTAAAAATAATTAAAGAGTGGAAAAAATTAAAAGTTTTTATGTAACAGTATTTATGTCCAGACTAGTTAATCCAGTCCAAGCTTGTAATGGGTATAAATATTCCTGTTTTCCAATTCATTATGCTGATCTTACAATTTAAAGTTATATTAAGTAAAATGACGCGTCCAAATAGAAAACAAATGTTACTTACTTACATAAAAGTTAAACAATTTTATATAAAAGATAATATTTAGTATATATTTACTCGATTAACTAGTAAGATACGATTGTCATTTAAACGTTTACTTGATCTCTCTATACTACTCAAAGTCTGACAAAATAAAAAGCTAAATATTAAGATTGTATATGTAGAGTACAGAACATGTACGTTTAATTATATTACCCCGTTTATATATTATTATTATAATTATTTTACCTCTTGTGTATCTTTACTAAGTGAGCTATATAGGTACATATTATCATTTTGCTGGTTGAGTATAGCTTGAATCCTAGGGAAGTATACTTTCTACGAAATTGTCTGCTAAATCACTTGTAAATTTTTACTTCGGAATAAATATAAAGTAATACTTACTCGTTAAATATTTTCGTAGAGGTAACGAGTCTATTAAGACTGTAGCATTGTTTCTTCCTTGTCTCTATCTTGGCAAGACGCGAGAACATTTTCTTTTTATGAACTACCATCCACAATACCTGAAATTATTGGTTTCTTTTTATTAAATAAACAAGCAAATGGGTACATTTACTAGCTGATGCCCACTACTTCCTCCGCGTTTTCTGTTCTTTCTAAATCTTGCCGGCAATGCATTGATGCACATACAAAGAGAAATATTCAAATTGGTCCAGCTACCTTCGAGTATTTGCGAGATTAACGTACGGTAATTGATTTTCATATATTGAACTAAACAGCTTACTGAAAAACTCGTTACTGCACACTTTCACACAAAACACTCACTCACCATGCATCGTCACAAACACAACCACACCCTTTCTCGCACACATATACAATTTTACCCCTTTACTCATTAAAATAAAAATGGGAAATATATGTTTTTGTATAGGTGGTTGATAAACTTTGCAATGGAAAAAGTTTTTAGGAACATACTGAATTAGGTAATACAAGTTTATGGCGGGCATAAATGCAGAAACTAAGAATATATATCGATGCTATATTTCTGTTGTTTGAAACGAATAAACATCATGACCTAATATTACATGTATGTTTAGATAAATATCGGCAAAGTGGGTCATGATTCAATTCGACCGAATATACAACCTCACTACAACTTTCAGTTGCTGTACCGTAGCAACCCTATGTGCAACACAATTGTTGCTATGTCTCTGTCTGGTTCACATAAAACACTCTATGTTTAGGGAACATTGCGTAACTTACAATAAAAATGTCAAGAACTTTCGGCGACATTTAGAATGCATACATATCGCCAAGTCCCTTGCGGTGTAGGCAGAGAGAACACATTTAGAATGTTAAGATATATGAAACTTACTCTTGGATTTGTCGCTAGTATTTGATATTCCTTCGTATTACTAAGTTCTTCTAGTCGCATTTGCACAGTTTCAGGTCGCATACAGTAAATCCTCAAGTATCGTCTTTGCGCTTCGTCGGGTATCCGATATTCCTACAGTTAATAATTTAAAATAATTATAATTTAAAATTTTTACCACCTGAAATGGAGGTTTCTGATCGGATATTTTAATTTTAGAATTATCAACTTTAGATTTTTGTATATGCAACTTTGGGAGATATACAAGACGGCTTATCTGATGTAAAGCAGTTACCGTAGCTTATGAACGCCTGCTATACATTAAGTATCATACATGCGATGTCACCTCTGCAGCTAACGCAACAAATCCATAGGAGTTTACTGGTAACCTCACTCACTCGCAGGAACACAACAACCCGCAGTTGTTGTTTTACTGTGATTTTCTGTGAGGTGAAACTACTTCTGCAGACAGAGCCCTACTTCTTTTAAAAACACCAATACAAACAGACATGTTCATGCACACAAATGTTTGTACTGCGTAGGAATCGAACCCACGAGCATTGGTTTTAAAGTAGCCTTACTAACCATGCCATCGAGCGCATCAAAAAACGATTAGACAATTTGGATTAATTTAAGTACATTTTTTACTATCACAATTATTTTTTATTCTAATCTAAGAATTAAAACGAATTTAATTTATATTACTTACATCAATGCCGGGTTCGCCGCGAATAACGTTATTTTAAACAATAGCAGAACAATTATATCAACCCACAATCTCATATCCACTACTCTGATATGAACCTAATCGGTTTAAGACGTTTAAAGCGTGCTCCTTGCTTGCCTGGTATGAACATTATTTGGTTTAAAAATACTTTTAAAGACGGTCACACTGCTCCTTTGCAGTTCAGATAAAAGTTACCCTACTACTGAATCAACCTAATATGTTTCATCTAAAATTTTTAATCATCTATGGACAACATCAAAAGTACCTATATAGAGCACAGTGTATCAAGTCGCACATTCTACTACTTAATTAAACCTTTTTAAATATAAAATTCGAACATTTGGTATTTTTTTATTTTTCCAAATGCAAAATACGCATGAATGTTCTAGAGAAAGTAGACTCGTATCAATTCGCACCAGTGGTTAGCGATACTAATTTAACACTAAAGTTCGGTTCGATTCCTACACAGGATAAACATTTGGGTGCAGAAGCACTGTTTGTCTTGGTGTGGGTGTTTTTAAGAGAGATAGGGCTCATAAAAGTAGCCCGCCTGGGGAAGTAGCTCCACTTCCCAGAAACCGCAGCCAAATAACAAGTCGCTGAAAAGTTGTGTTCTGGCGAATGAGTGAGATTAGCAGTAAGCTTTTAAGGTGTGACTGTGCTAGCAGCAGGGTGGCAACATGAGCGATACTCCTTCTATCACAAGTGTTCGTAGAGTAACCACTGTACATCAGATGAGCTATATGCTCTCCTGTATTGTAAGCATTCATAAACTACGGTAACCACTGTACATAAGGCGGGCCGTACGGTTATATACTCGTCCACATTGTTAAAAGAAACATATAGCTTAATGGCTCCAAATGTAAAAGTTGTTTAAAATAATGAAACTTATAAATTATATTAGAATGAAATTTCTGATAATATTTATTAGTATTACCAACCTCTAACAATTCCCTTATTTTAAGAAGAGCAATATAATTATTTTTTAAAATACCAGGTTCCAATCTTATTGTTTCTCTAATATCCAAACCCGCCAATATAGGAACGTTCTCTAAAATTTGTTTCGTTTTTATTGGATCTAAAGACATCATGAATCCATTTCTTCTAATTTCGTTTATATTGAATTTGATGTCATTTTCTGCTACAACCAAAGTCTCTTGTATGTCACCCATCGGCTTGTGCTTCAAAGGTGAATAGTTTCGACAATACCTCTGAAAATCCTCGGATGTTAAAGATAACTTCCAAGTAAGGTATTTCTCTAGAACATTCATGCGCACAGTCACTGAAAACCAAAAAAAGTAAAACATTAACTTTGTAGATAATATCTTAATTTTGTTACGAGTTAAGTTATCAGCCATGATTGTCTCTGCTTATTTTATTTCACGTCGAAACAACAATAACAAACAATGGGTTGATGTGAATGTATGAAAATAATATTTAACAACTACGAGATTTAGCTAATCATTGGGTTTCAACAAAACTAGTATGACCGTGGGTTGGGTACAGTAAAAGAACAACTGAATAAAAGATTTCAGTCTCATAATCTAAAGAATAATTTAATTAAATTCAAATAAGTATGCAAACCTAAACCTGAGTATAAATACAGGCATAAATACTTAATAACCTGCCAATTTTATACATAAATATCAGATAAATCAAACAATACTGAAGCTCACTAAAAATATTTCATATATAAAATTTACATATTGCAAGTAATCTACAATATAATTGTTTTTCGTGTGGGTTACATGTATAGTAATATTATTATATTAGGAATACGTGTATATTGAATAAAATATTTTGTCTATACCTCCTATTCATGTAATACACGCACATAGACGCGTGCGGTAAATAAGCCACATTGACTGATGGCTTATCCTCATATATTATTATTATTTTTATACAACGTCGGGAGTCATTCAAGCATACGGTCCACCTGATGTAAAGCAGTTACCGTAGCCTATTAACGCTTGTAATATATTGAGTATCACTCGAGCGATGCCTCCTCTGCTGCTTACACAGCAACTCATTAGGAGCTTACTGGTGACCTCACTCACGCACAGGAACACAACAACACTCTAGGGAGTTGTTATTTGGCTGCGGTTTTCTGTGAGGTGGAGGGACTTCCCCAGACGGGCTGCTTTGATACCCCCTACGTCTCTTAAAACATCCAGACCAAGACAAACAGACATGTTCATGCACACAAATGTTTGTCTTGTGTGGGAATCAAACCCACGAGCGTTGGTGTCAAAGTCGCGTCTTTCACGACTGAACCACCGAGCTCGTCAAAACTATATGGTGAATAAATGTTAAAACAAAATCTTCACGTCATTTATAGGCTAACTTCGAAAATACCTACCAATAGAATGCTGCTTTAAGTATCAAAAATGGTTAAACCATTTAAAGGTCATCCGTTATTCCGTTTCCTAATCCATTAGGATTGGCAGGGTCCGCAAGCCTATGGAGTGAACTGCCATCAGACCTCTTCAACCCAAAGAGACATTTTGTTTTGAAATCTATAATTTCTTAGATGTGCAGATTTCTTCACAATATTTTCATTTACCACCGAGATAGAGATAATTACAACCGTATAAAGGATACCAGTGAGAATTCAATGAAAATAAATCAAAAATATACTCGACAAAAAACTAAACTAAACAAAACGGACGTTTTGCGAATATGGATATAAAAATATACTTACATATTGATGTGTTAGAATCTGAGAAATTTTGTAAAACTCTTTTACATTCTGGCCATTCAGAAAAACACTTTTGGAGGACTTGTTCCAAATTGAGATCGTCGCGTATTAAGCCTTCTTTCTTTAGCTTTGCTATGGTATGTGATTTCACAAGTGTGTGATATCTGAAAACAAGGAAAATACAATTATCAATATAACGATTTCTGACACTATGTATACTATATAATAGTCATTGGGTCAAGTTTGTATGTACGTAGATTTTTAGTGATACACTATCGTTATCGAAGCCAAAATAGTCATTACAAAAATTCTCGTTCATCCATTGAGCACGCTTCTCGTAAAACGACTAAATGGATGTTGATGAAAGCTTACACTATGACAACTTATAGTGCTTATTTATATTTAGGAGACTGCTTATTCCGGAAATATTGAGACTTCTTGAATATTACGTCATCCTCGAGGTCAAAGCGCCACGCGCATGGAGCCGAAGCGTGGTGGTGTTGTTTTTAGAAGGGAAAACCTTATTGAAAAACTATAGACCAATTTCCCTTCTGAGATATATCTATAAGCTCTTTTCAAGGGTCATCACGAATCGCATTGCATATGATGACTTCCAACCTCCCCAGTAAGCTAGTTTTCGAAAAGGCTTCTCAATCATACATATACACTCGCGGCAGCAGGTTGTACAAAAGACCGAAGAGTATAACTAGTCACTATGCTTAGCCTTTGTGGAACTATGAGAAGGTCTTCGCTTCGATGATGAGATCACAGCAGGAATCGTTATGGTTGTATTGGAGCAGAGATGATGAAACTAGGTGGCACTTGCTTTGGAGTTGGAGAGTCGCAGTCATAGTACCCCTCTAAAAAGGCAAGGGGCCACGGATGGATTGTCGGCATTTTAATTAGCTTATCTGCAAAACTGTATGGAATAATAATTAAGAGGGAATGAAACTGAAATCTAAAATTTATTTGGCGTGAAGTTATAGATAGATAGAAACTGAAATCTGATGGAATGTTGTGAGGAGCACATGGGAAGAGCCCGAGCCATGGAAGAGGATCTACGATTCAAGTGTTTGATTTTGCCATATTGTGGGGAAACATCTGACGCTTGACAGGATTGTACAAAAGGATATCTAGTATACATCTATTGCTGAGATAAAGGATTGATGGTGCTTTACTGCCTACTGTGTAGTCCGCTTATGAAGATTACACAGCATGTGTGCAATTTGTGGATAGCAGTTTGGCGCCCTGGTTTAACGGCAGCATTGGTGTTAAGCGGGTTTGCGTGCTGTCGGCTCGGCTAGACTGGAAACACTAGTCACAATTATGAAAGACGATTGTCTTTAGGTTTAACTTTAAGGCTTTAGGTACAACTGAATAAGAAGAAAACAAAGGTTCCAGGATGATGTAGTTTAGGAACAAGTGGATGAGATTGTACATTTTAGATGCCAATTGTGACGAATATTTTTCTCGCCACATGGAATTTCTGAGAATGGCTCCGAACTGAAGACTAGGCTGTATGAGCCCTGTGCCCTCAGCGATAAAAGAATTTGATTTAAAAAAAAAGAAAAATTTGTCATGAAATGGCGGCTATAAATAATTTCGCTTGAGTTAAGGTTTTAAAGGTCTGAAACGACCTAATTTATTTTGAAAACGGCTACGTAGCGCACATTTTTCGACGTGTAATTGTCCAGAATTCTAATGCACTGTTGTTCTTTTTAGCTGATTCCCGCACAAAAATGGATGAAAGCATTTTCTTAGGACTTGAAATTTTACCTTGGAATTCGAAATCGCATGTCGCACTAGACTTATATTCAAAGACGGGGGCCGTCTTTGAATAAAAGTCATGTCCGGCGTGTGGTCTGGGGACGCATGGCAATTCGTGGATGTTTCCCTGACATGGAGCATCGCGCAGCGACCTTCACAGTATCGTACATTCACTTATTCTTATCACTCTTGTTAAAATGGTCCAACTTGACACTTTAGTAATTTGACCCGTAGTAACTTGACCTTATAGTAACTTGAAACATTAGTATCTTGACTGAACTTTAGATTTTCTCTTAGAAATGATTATTATCTAAATTCCTCACCTTACCTAAGAAATAATTTGCTTATAGAAGAATACAGGGGTGCAGTAATTTTTAGTATAAGCCAATGTACTCAACTAACCTCTCTAACTTAGTTTTATAATCTTGTTTTAGTTGAATTTCAGTTAACTGTAATTAGCTACACCTGACCCCTAAAAATATTAACATTAATTTGATTTCAAATGGTTGCTACCCCTCTTGAGATAAAATGTTCAGGCATCGCTGGACTGTTCGGGGCAATATTATGGAAGGAACATGACTGGCGCCCGAGTTAAACTTTGCTTTTTGAACCCAATCTTTATTTGGTGCCATGTCTTTCCATTTGCTGAGGTCGCCTAGAAAAGGACCTCACCCATTATTATAATTAACAAAAAAAAAACATTACACTATTTAGCAGAGATGGAACATACTCCACTGCTGTGGAGCGATGACTCAATGTAGGGAAGTGTGAATGGAGCGTTGGGGAAACTGCTTGACAGTAAAAATTAGAGCCGAAAGGTACAGCTCGCGTTGTGTATAACAACGCGATACTGATTCCAGTGCTAACATGTGGATGAGACTGTACATTTTGCATGTCTATTTAGCAGGGATGGAACGTACACCACTGATGTGGAGCGACGACTCAATGTAGGGAAGTGTCAATAGGACCTCACCCATTATAATAATTAACAAGCAACAATACAACTGTCGCTTAGCGAACAGGGACCTGAATTTGAATCCAATTATATACTTAAACATACTGAAGGGCGAATTGGACTTAACTTTGTATAATGTTGTTTACATTTTGTGTTGACTTTATTTCACACTTTTGATTAGATATACTACTCATATACTTTTATTGGCATATTGTTAAAGAGTGCTAGTTTTGTAAACAACATAATTTGTATTAATGATTTGCATCTTTGACAGGTAAAAAATATCTAGGTTTTAATCACTCTGTTGATACTAATTAGTGTATTTTTGCCAAAATGTTGCGTTTCTGCCAACCTTAATGTTTTATGTGAAGTATTACAGTGAAGTCTTAAGAAAGGTTAATATTATATGAAAAAACATAATTAAGTCATGTGTATAACCTAAATTAGTGCTTCATTGACGAGCTCGGTGGCGGAGTGGTGAAACGCGCTGTTACTTTACTTTGACACCAACGCTCGTGGGTTCGATTCCCACACAGTACAAACATTTATGTGCATGAACATGTCTGTTTGTATTGGTCTGGGTATTTTCTATGTATAATAAGTATGTAATTACAAAAAAAGAAATGTGTTTACGTATGTTTATCAGTTGTCTAGTACCCATAACACAAGCTTCACTTACTTTGGGGCTAGGTGGCGCTGTGTAATTTGTCCGACAATATTGTTTTAAGAGAGGTAGGGCGCATGAAAGGAGTCCGTCTGAGGAAGTACCTCCACCTCACAGAAAACCGCAGCCAAATAACAACTCCCTAGAGGGTTGTTGTGTTCCTGCGAGTGAGTGAGGTCACCAGTAAGCTCCCACGGAGTTGCTTTGTAAGCAGCAGAGGAGGCATCGCGAGAGTGATACTTAATATATGGCAAGCGTTAATAGGGTTTACGAACGATATTAGACTTTAGAGATATTAGGTTTTCTGGATTGTTGGACAGTGGTTCGAGTAGTTGCGTTCTGGGGTCGTAGACATAAACAATTTTTGAAAATTGTAGGTACTATAGAGTTGCTTGTTACGTATGACAATATTACTAAAACCGTGACATTCTTAGTTATATCTTCTTTTGAACCACCAATCATTCTAGGGTTTGACCTATGTCAGTGCTGACAAATTTTAAGTTTGTGCTGTCACTTCTGTTGATGAACTTTCTTCTTCTGAGAAACGTAAGATAAGTGAAGTTATCACACTTTTTGAAGACATTTCATATGAAACGGAAGGTTTAGGCCGTACTCACCTCGTTGAACACAAAATTAATGTCCACCAGTGAAAAAGTTATTGGCCATTGAGTCCCGCTAAACAAAGGGAGCTTTTTGATGAAGTTGACGTAATACTAAAAGAGGGAATTATACAACCATCGAAATCCCCATGGTGTTCTCCTGTGTTAGCGGTTGAAAAGAAAGACGGTGGAGTTAGATTGTGTCTGAATTCAAGACGGTAGAAAGGTACAATAAGGTGATTGAAGCTTGCGTTGCGTGTTTTGTCAAAGACTATCATATGTTTTGGTACTTCTAAAATTTTTGCCTCATGTGCAATTTGCTTTGAATAGTAGGCTGAACTTAGCTAATGAATTTGCTCCTAACTTTCTCATGTTTGGTAGAGAAGTTATTATTGATGCTTCTTTGCACCGTTTTAGTAACTCCTTTGAGGATTTTTCTCGGTTGGAGGTTGGTTGCAGGAATGCTTTTGCTACCTCACTAAACTTTCTTAGTGATTTTTTTGTTAAGGTTGAAGCCTCTTTGTTTAGAGCTTACAAACGTAATGCTTTTTATTATAATAAAGGACGGAAAGTCATCTCTTTGGATGTGGGTGACATTGTTTGGAGAAGGAGCTTTGCGCAATCTAATGCTCCTACTTACTTTCAGTTAAACTTGCACCTAAGTTTATAAAATGTAAAATTATTGAAAAAGTTTTCATTAATGTTTATGTCTTGAAAGATCTACAAAAAGGTTCTGTAGGTCGTTATCATGTCAAGGACATAATAAAAATTTAATTACTTTCGACACTCGAGTAAGACTGGAATTTGGTGATTTTGTATTAAAACTTACTCCTTTGTTGAGATTGACGTTTGAATGTTGTATAAAAGTAACTGTAACTGGAGTAATCATTGATAGGCGATGTATAACAAGTCACATCCGGTAGCTGAGTTCAAGTTCTGGTCTTACTAAATGAGTTCAAGTTCTGGTCTTTCTAAATGAATTCAAGTTCTGGTCTTAATTAATTACAACTGAGGTACATTTTTGGGTAATTAGCACCGCTTTTTCTTCACGCTTCCCCCCACATCAATCCGGGATTTTGAAAAGAATAGGCCATCTGGTTTTCCCAAGCATGTCGTAAAAGGCGACTTATTGGAGACTTACACCCGCGTTGTGCCCGGGATTTTGAAAAGAATATGCCATCTGCTTTTCCCAAGCATGTCGTAAAAGGCGACTAATTGGAGTTGGTAGTCCGTAATTAGATTGTTTGGATCCTTACGGACATTTATTGCTATTGTGCTCGGGAGTTCGGTGGTGTTGTGCCGATCACAATATGCTTTTGTTTTTGTAATTGTGATCGGTAGTTCGGTGGTGTTGTGCCGATCACAATATACTTTTGTTATGCCTTTGTGCTCGAAAGTTCGGTGATATTATGCCGATCTCAATGTGCGTCTTTGTGGGGTTTAGAACATAATTGAAGTCAGCGGCGAAGGTGCCGAACAGCACTTTTTCTTTTTCAGAACACGGGTTCTTTTGTAATGTTAATAAAAGAAACTTCCTTTCTTTTATTAAAATTTTGGGAGGGGTTTCTCGCCACATGAAATTTCCTCCTCCCATAATAGTAGATATCACTCCACACTGATTTTGATGTTCGATGTAATACTACAGAAATTTATCTTGATAATTATGATAAAATAAAGCATAGTACTACCAACATTCAGGTCCAGGGCGACACAATCTCTGTAGCTTCAACACATTCCATTTTTGCCTATGCTCAGCAAAGTCTTTGAAAATGTATTTAAATAAATGATTTAATCCCGAGCATGATCCTTTACTATGTAGCTCTGTAACTGTTGTGGTATACATTTTTTTAGCAAAGCATAAATGTGAATAGTCACATTACCATTATAACAACTGTTCACCTATATTTTTAAATTCCCACAGACAATCTTATAGTTTTTTGTTTATACTAGTGACAAATATGTATATGGTCTGCATTTATTTGCACACTTGCAATTATTTGAGGACTTAGTTGTATTGTAAAAACCTGTTTACTGTTGAATAAATGCTGTTGCCTTTTGTGAACCATATGTATATACTCGTATCTATACCTTCTTGGGTTTGCCAGATAAGTAAAAGTAATATAGGAGATATTCTTTATTTGTATCTTCAGCATACACATAACAATTTGTTACAATTATAAATGTAAGCAATACAAACAAACATGTTCACTGTAGAGGGGGAAAAATCATATGTATGCCGCAGTAACACAAAATGGCTGTAACTCAGCTAGGTACTTGTATTATTCTGCTACAGCCACAGACCAACCGCCAAAAATGGGGTGTAAATGAATACGTGAATTAAATAAATCATCAAAGTCGTAATGTGCCCACTGTAGTAGATAATACATAATTACGGTAATATATTGAACAGGTACATCGTCGAATGTGGAGTGTTACAATCGAGACAAATTCTAATGTAAATGTAATTGTAAATGAAATAATAATAATAAACCATATACCCAGTGTCAATAAAAACTCGAGGATATTGTGTGGTCATGACGAAATCATGTATAATTAATTTAATCATCTATGTCATTGATGGCTTAAATATAAGCCATCTGATCTGACATAGAAAGCAAGCGGTGGTGGAATATTATTCCATATACTTAGTGGCTTTACAAAATATTTTTAATATATATAACTGATTACGTAACTATCTATACCTAACCTCCTTTTCCTACCTACTTATCTCTTTCTCATTTAATTATTATTATTGTTGTTTTTATTCTATTCACTATTATGCCGGTCATTTGATAGGCGTGCGCGGGGATATGGATCCAACGCATAGAGGTCCTTTTGAGAAGATTCATGTTATAGAGGTGTGATGCGCTTTCTCCGAAGTTACTCGCGGCGTTATGCCCTCACTTCTCTCTCTCTCTGGAGCACTCGGGTACCCGTGGTAACGTTACGCACCAGCAACTCGCCACAAGCTGCCCTGCGGGGTAATTATTATCATTCTCCCCACTAATACCCAGTCTTCCATATTTCCCAACTTATGTACCTATTTTATTTCTGATTGTTATGTTCAGAACTACTCTATATAATATTATATTCTACCTTTATATAAAATTTTCTTTTTACTTTTCAACCATCTTTCCGAATTTGTAGTTAAAATAGGTAGGTAGGTACACATACAACTTATTACGAGCGGCAGCGCAGCGGCTGTGCGTGCGTGGGCGCAGGCTGTATTACGTACGGCGTAGCCACGACTGGCGCACCTTTAACAGCCATAAATTTTGTCAGTGTGTGCGTGTGACGACGCATACGTACGGGCGCGCACACATACAAACAGCGTTCGGTGCGTATGTATGAAGATATCGTACTTATTTATTTTTACTATGATTAAGGGCAGATGATGAAGAGTTAAGTACTACATCCTATCGAAAATTGCAACACCAGGATAAGGCGTTTTATGGTTCAGAGTAAGCACCCTGTAAAAACACTTTCTGCACTTTTTGAAGAACCCTTTATTAAAGTAATATAGAAAAACTTCAACAAGTAGTTCATTCACAATTTGACAATTACTCTCCGAAATCCACGCCTCTGAAATCACGAAGACCATTTTAATTATTGTAGTCAGGCAGTATTGCTGTTACATTTAACTTGCAATGATTGTATTTTCCACAAACAAACGTGTTTCAAATTTGTTAATCTAAGCAAAATATACACTTACAAATTATTATAAAAATATATGGCACATTTCAACAGCACTTCCCTTAAGTTTTAAAGAGAAGTAAAGGTTCTAACTACAAAATATGTTTAAATGTTAATTCTTACTTTACAATATGCTGAACGCCAATTTTCACAAAGCCACATTCTTTTAATATTTCCCCGTAGTTGTCCACCCGTATAGGATCCATACAGAAAATATGACAGTTCTGACATGCCTCCAGTGCACTGATACTAAACTTCTCCAAAACTTTTAGTGTCCATTCCAAGTCTTGATGGCCTAAATTACAAATTTTTGGGTGTTTCTTCTTTAGAACACAAAGATAATCATCAGAAATCATTCTACCTAAACAAAAAAAAAAAATTAATTTACTTACCTGAATTTGTCTGTAAGTTACTATAAGTCTATTTTGGTTACAAATGTGCTAAAAAATTGCATAGAAAAATTTTATTAATTTCAGGATCTGCATCAGCTATGCAGTATGCATAACTAACTTTTGATCGGGTAAATCATGAAATACTTTGCAATAAACTTGCAGCATACGGTGTGCACGGAAATCTTTTGCGGTGGATTGAATCGTACTTGTCTAAGAGAAGCCAACTGGTTGCCATTCGAGGACATCTTATCAGGACCTATTATGGTTGTTTCGGGAGTTTTCAAATCGAAAATTACAGATAGTCCATATTGCAAAATGTATCAATCTCAAATAGCCCAGATTGCTAAATGTTCCAATAATTGCAAAATGTTTATATAGTCAAATATCCAAATTGAAAAATATTTTTTTTTTTTCATCTTTTATCATCAGGTCCACCTGATGTAATGGATGGATGGTTACCATAGATTATGAATGCTTGCAATACATTATGTATCGCTCCTACAATGCCATTACAAACACAGCAACTTCTAGGAGTTTTCTGGTAACCTCACTCACTCGCAGGAACACAACAAGCCTTCCGGGAGTTGATATTTGGCTAGGTTTTTGTGAGATATAGGTATTTCCCCATTTTATAATATTGCTAAATGTGGAATTCAGACAAAACAGAAAAGGGAAATCAGGAGGGAAGGACTCTTATACCTCGACGGTGAAGGGGGGGCAACGGATATTGAATTTTTTTTTTTAATTTTTGAATAACCTATATTCTTACATGTTACTACGATTTTTTTAAGGGGAAGGGGGAGGGGGTGGGGAAGGTAGGGGGTCCCCTTGAGGGGGGGACAGAAACATAGTTTTAAAGTTATTAACATTTTAATTTTAAAAAGAGAGGGGAGAAAGGGGAGGCTAACCCCTACATAAAGCAACCCTGACCAACCCCGAAATCGTGCGTAGGTTAGTAAAGCCCACCCCATGTCATAATTTCACTAATATTTTCGTAAATTTCAACAATTTTTTACTCGAAAACTATTAATCTCCGTCGGATAAGATTTTGGTATTTTAGTGTTAATAATGAATACTATCAGTGATAAAAAATTCAACTCTCTAACTAGCTAACCGTCAAGGTATAAGAGACTAGTCCAATAGCTTAGTTAAGATTCTTCAGAATCCACACCTAGAAAATAGAATGACGCTTGTCCGAAGTAAAATGGTATTTTTTTTAAGTTCAGAACTACATATTTTTTTAATATGATTCAACAAATTGTCTTTATATACCATACTGAACGCAGCTTTTGTAAAAAGAGTGCCTCTTTTTTATTTTATGATATTGTCAGCCACATTAATCTGAGAGTAGACATAATACAAGGTTTATGGTGAAATTTACCTGTCGTTTTCTTGTAGAAATCAAGAAATGATATACCATGAGAACACCTGTAAACTCGGTTATTATAAACACAAGGTCGTAAACATTTGATCACATTTATGTAAAATCCCATTGCAATATTACTACAGTAGATCATAGACTTTAAAAGCCGGCTTGTGTGCAACTATTTTTTTAGAGAATAAAACCTGTGGTAAACTTAACGTAACAACGGGATTTGGTAGCGACTGTGACAGAAGTTCACTGATGTTTATATATTTTGATTTTTTTTTTGTAAAAACATAATTTTTTTTTGGTTCTTTTTATCCCCGAGGGGAAAGGCAAAGGGATCTAGCCCATACAGCTACGTCATCAGTTTAGAACCATTTGAAAATCTTAATTCTATGTTCTAGCTTCAGGAACTGTGCTCAAAAAATACTTGGGAAGGGTACTTCGACCCAATCAACCCAGTTTAAATACCACCCGTAAAACGATAGGATTTTTACAAGGTCTTCTTGATGAACTTATTCACGTCTTCCAAAAAGTGCATAAACGTGTTATATTTGAGTTTTCTCATTACTGTATAATTTCACTAGCATTTATGTTACAAAATACTATCGAAATTGTCGCACAAAACTAATTTTATACTGAATTGTAAAAATTTCAAGTAAAACAACAATGTCACTCGTCAAAAGCGCGGGAAGAAGCCGTAAAAACATAATATGAAATAATTTTTTTTGGTTCTTTTTATCCCCGATGGGAACGGCAAAGGGATCTAGCCCATACAGCCAAGTCATCAGTTTAGAACCATCTGAAAATCTTAATTCTATGTTTCAGCTTCAGGAATTGTGCTGAAAAAATACTTGGGAAGGGTATCTCGACCGAATTAACACAGTTTAAATACCACCCGTAAAACGATAGTGATGTTTACAAGGTTTTCTTGATGAACTTATTCTCGTCTTCTAAAAAGTGCATAAACGTGTTATATTTGAGTTTTTTCATTACTGTATAATTTCACTAGCACTTATGTTACAAAATACTATCGAAATTGTGACATAAAACTAATTTTATACTGAATTGTAAAAATTTCAAGTAGAAGAACAATATCACTCGACAAAAGCGCGGGAAGAAGTCACATATGAAATAAGAAAATAAGAGACATGTTATTAATGGAGCAGCCTCGTAGGATCATTCCCCTGGTACAAGATATTGTGATCCATTGCGCGCATAAATACTTCGTGCGTAATCGATTCCTAACAGTCTTGTAATCGTTATCGCTCAGGTAACATCATAAAGTGTTACACTAAAAATGCCAAACTGTGCAGTTAGACATACAAAAAAAAAGTCGAACACTTCTAGTTTGTAAAAATATTGAGTTACCTTTCACATGCAAGTAATATTTTATTTGCTTTCATATAAAAGAAATTAAAATGGTGTGATAACAATTAATACATGAGAAATCGATTCAGTAACCGAGTACTGATGCAATCGAATCATATTCTGCCACTTTGGTCGCATATCGCCTGTCCTAAATTAGCGTAAATTATACAAACTGCAAAACAAAACAGTCCTTCATGCTGTATAATAGAGTTCATTTAGCTAAAGACAAAAAAACGTATATAAGACGTTTCGTAATTTAGCTTCGATTTACGAAGAAGTTCAGCTATTCCACAACAGATGGCAGGCAGCGGTAAGAAAATAACTTTGAACGGTAGGTGCCTCGAAATAAGATTGACATTTCCTTAAAACATTATTTTCGTTTCTATGTAGTAGTTACCTCGTCCCCCGTCAAAAATGGCAGAATTATTTGCTAACAGAATCACGCGTATGGCGAGTCCTTTAGTAACATGTCTCTGGTATGTCTTGTTGTATAATCATACTGACCTTTGTTTGTGATGTTAGTGTATGTCTATTGTTTCAGGTATATTAACGGAGCGTCACAGTGTCTGCACCACTTGCTAAACTATTTAATATACTGTACACTCACAAAGCCACTTCTTAGCAGAGTCACATACTAAGAATAGTCACATACTCAGTTAAGTTATGAACTGAAATATGAAAGCACTGACATTGGCGGGAACACCAGGATCGCCATAAAGAAAAAAAAAACAACTCGGTATAAAATTAGTTTTATGTGACAATTTCGATACATAAGTGCTAGTGAAATTATACAGTAAGGAAAAAACTCAAATATAACACGTTTATTCACTTTTTGAAAGACGTGAATAAGTTCATTAAGAAAACCTCGTAAAAAATCCCTACCATTTTACGGGTGGCATTTAAAGTGGGTTGATAAGGTCGAGGTATAATTAAGATTTTAAAATGGTCCGGAATTGAAGACTTGGCTGTATGGGCTTGATGCCTTTGCCTTTTCCCTCGGGGATAAAAAGAACCAAAAAAAGGAACCAAAAAAAAAAAAATTATCTCGTGAGACTTCTTCCCGCGCTTTTGACGAGTGACATTGTTCTTATAGGTACTTGAAATTTTTACAATTCAGTGTAAAATTACTTTTATGTGACAATTTCGATAGTGTTTTGTAACATAAGCGCTAGTGCAATTATGCAATAATGAAAAAACTCAAATATAACACGTTTATGCACTTTTTGGAAGACGTGAATAAGTTCATCAAGAAAACCTTGTAAAATTCCTATCGTTTTACGGGTGGTATTTAAACTAGGTTGATTGGGTCGAAGTACCCTTCCCAAGTATTTTTTGAGCACGGTTCCTGAAGCTGGAACATAGAATTAAGATTTTCAAATGGTTCTAAACTGATGACTTGGCTGTATGGGCTAGATCCCTTTGCCTTTCCCCTCGGGGATAAAAAGAACCAAAAAAAAAAAAAATAATCTCGTGAATCTCGTCTAGAATGTAATGTTGACAAACTCTTATAATAGTGTATGTGTAAATATTACATAGGTAGCATAAAACAAGTTTTGCAATATAAAGTATATTACTGTGATTAATACTGTAGGAACAACTTTCAAGGTATTGATGTAGTGTAAGGTAAAATTAGTTTAAATGCTTATCATATATTTAAATAGGTTATCCGGGTTAGAAATCTTATACATGTATAACTTTTCAGGGCATTTTATTGTGTTTATTTGTCAGTTTGAACAATTGTGTTCCATATTATATATATATATAGGGTCCGCTTTCTGGCTTTTACTGCTACATTTCGCTCGGGTCTCGGCATCTCTGATAGTGAGACCTCACTACCTCAAAACATCATTTCTTGGCTCTACCCTTTCTACCAAGACATGGCGCAGGTGTCATGGCTAGACTTTCTAACTAAAGTTATATCTTGTATACATCAGAAATATTCGTAGTAGACAAAAGCTAATTTCGTGGCGACAGTCCTATAAAATCCATCTTTACCTTTTGATGTCCACCAGCTGCAAATAATATGTAATATGCTTGTAAATCATATGATAAAACTAATAAATTGTGTACTCATTTGTCATCTCTCTGATGAAATGTAATGAAATATAACGGTTTTTGAAAAGATTGATCACTGGTGATGAAAAGTGGTTTACCTACAACAAGAATGTGTAGAAACCTAGATTAACTCGCAATAAGGTGAGCCTGTGTGTATGCTGTGATTGAAAGGACAAGGCTGATTGAAAAAGTTGAGATTTTACCACTGTGCAAAACCATTGATTCGGTGGTCTGCTGGGCAACAGCTGATGAAACTCAAGCAAGAAATAGAGAAAACGTGGTCGAAATTGATCAACAGAAAAGGAGTGGTTTTTTGTCATGATAACATCAAACCGCACACATCTTTAACTACTCAGCAAATATTGAGGGAGCTTGTTTGTGGAAGCGTTAATGTATTCACCTATAGCCCTGACCTTGCGCTCTCAGATTTTCACCTCTTTCATTCACTTCAGATTTTTTATTTTTTTTTAGTCTTTAGGTTAACATCAAGGGAGATTGACAAAACTCAAAAGTACTTGTAGTTTTTGATGAGTCTGAGAAGTCCCAATATTTCTGTATTAATGAGATTTTTTCACTACTTACAAAATAGCAACAAGTTATTAAAACAAAATGGCACATATATATTATAATCAAATATAAATAAACCTTTTTTTTCTCTGATGTGTATCTGCGTAGCTGATGTGGTGAAGTCTGCAGTCACATTTGTGTCCTTCAGTGAGAACCTCTACTTATTCTTCTGGAATTATGATATCCTTCCTTTTAAGTCGCTTTTGATAAATTTGTGTTAGCAGCTTGGCAGCCAGTTCATTATCTCTCTCAGGGTCTCTAGTTTTCCCCGATATCTTTTAACAGCAATAAGGATCTCTTCCTTGACTGTGTTCATTTGTACTTCCTTATTTAATTCCGCATTAGTGATATACCATGGAACACTACATATTGACCTGAGGATTATATTTTGCAATCTTTGTAGGATTGAGATATTTGAGTTACTACAACTTCCCCACAGCTGTATGCAGTATGTCCATATCGGCTAGAGAATTGTTTTATAGATTAGTAACTTATTTTCAAGAGACAATGTACAGTTCCATCCAATCAGCCAGTGAAGGTTCTTAGATTGAATGTTAAGTTCCTCTCTTTTACTTTTTATGTGATTTTTCCAAGTAAGATGCCGGTCAAGATGGAGACCCAAGTATTTTACGCTTTCTTTGTGTGGTAAGGTTGTGTTCTCAAGCTGCACTGGCGGGCAGTTACCCTTGCACAGTGCGAAGATGATATGCACAGACTTGGTAACGCTGGCCTTTATTCTCCATTTTTTCAGCCACTCTGATACACCATCAAGTCTGCGCTGCAACATGTGTGAAGCGAAAGCAGAATCCGCATAGCTGGCCAAGATTGCCGTGTCATCTGCATATATAGCAGTGGTCACGCCATTTTCCAAGGGCATGTTGGCTGTGTAAACGGTATACACGATTATACCCAACAATGATCTCTGCGGGACTCCAGAGTCAATCTCATGGGGCTTGGATGTTGAGTCAGCTGCTTTAACTTGGAACAGTCTCTCTGAAAGGTATGATTTGAAGAACTCCAGAAAGCTGTGAGGAATGTACTTTTTTATTTTATATATTAGGCCCTTATGCCAGACACAATCAAACGCTTGTTGTATGTCCAAAAATGCTGAGGAGCAATACTCTTTTTCCTCTCAGCTTTGTCTTATCCTAACGCAAACTCTGTGAACTTGTTTGACAGTGGAGTGTAGTGGTCGAAAACCAAACTGGTGCGACGGTATGATGTTACCTTTGTCGAGGATTGGTTTAAGTCTGTGAAGTAGGAGTTTTTCAAAGACCTTTGACAATATTGGAAGGACTCGACGTTCGCTACCGCCAGGAGCGCCGCCATGGAGTCGTTGAAGATGCCAATGCTGGGCCCATCGCAGCTCAAAGCGCACTTGGCTGCCATGCAGATAGCCAGGACGGTACAGTAGGACGACGAAGCAAGCTTGACGGCCTTGGTTTCTGCGTCGCTGTTCCATATGGATACAGCGGCGCCAACTCGGACCTCAATCTTGTTGCCGTCCGTGAACATTCGCAGGGCAAAGTTGGAATGTGCCCAGCATTGTTCCCCGTCCACCAGGCTGCCGAACTCCAAGCTATCTAGCTCCGCGGGATGCGGGGCCTTGATCTTCGAGGCCGTCCGCTCGTTCTCCCTGTCCCCGAGCAGTGGATGGTGTAGCCCCCTCTTGACCTTGTATTGTAAGAGGCAACCTCGCGCACTCTGTGGTAAAGAAGCAGCACCCTAGCCAGCAGCAGTGCGGAGTTCAGGGAGACCGTGCGGTATGCTCTGCAGATTTTCTGCGTGAAGCCCCGCTGTACGCTGTTGAGCTGCTCCTGGATACCCAGCTTATTTACCGCTGGAACCCATGCGACGGCAGCGTACAATATCGTATGCCACTACGGCTGAATATATGATCTTCACTACTTTAGGGTTGAGTCCCCAACTGACGCTGGCCGTACGCCCAAGGCGCCTGTATATAGCTTTTGCCCTTTTACAGACAATAGCCACATGCGTGTTGAACGTCAGATCCGCGTCAATCGTCAACCCCAGTAGTTTGATCTGCCGAGATATGCCAATGTCTATCCCGCCCATGCTCAGCCGCGGCGTGTCGTACCGAAGTTTGCGCGTGATCAGCATAGCGCTAGTCTTGTGCGGCGCAAACTTCAATCAGTTTTTGACACCCCACGTCCTCACATGCTCGAGAGCGGATGTCTTTCTATATCCAGCGCAGTGTTACCGTCGAACATCAGCATGACGTCATTGGCGAAGGCCTGACTGTGCACCCCCGCAAGGTCGAGTTGCTTTAGGAGAGGGTCCAACAGGAGGTTCCACAAAATCGGTCCTCCTATGGACCCTTGGACCAAAGGGTGTCCTTTGGTGATCGACCGCAAAGTGCCCCCCGGCGTACCTCATTCTGACCGTCCTATCGCTGAGATAGTTGTCCAACACTCTCCACAAACCCAGAGGACAATTTTCCTCAGCCAGTCGTAGTTTGATGGCCGGCCACCAGGTGTTATCGCGGGCTCCCTCTACATCCAGCGAGACGAGAGTAAGCATTTTCTTCTCGTTAAACTTGGTGCGGATGTACCGCACCATGTTATGGAGGGAGTCTTCGGTGCCCCTTTGTGGCATAAACCCGTATTGGCGAGTACTAATCCTCGGCAGAATATGGTGCTTGAGGCCAGCGATCAGCATTTTCTCGTATACCTTGGCGTGAGGTCGTCGGCACCGAGAGCCTTCGTCGGGTTGAACGACGATACAGCCGCTATGAGCTCCCTCGTGGTAAACGGCGGTTCATGGCCATCATCGACCCGCTCGTTTACCTCGCGGGCCTTTTTCCTTATTTCGCGGTGATCTGTATCGTCGTCCAACTCGCTGTCGGCGGGATAGAATGTATCCGCCAACAGCTCAAGAGACTCCCTGTGGTCCAACGTCCTCCCGTCCTCCTGGAGGAGTACATCCTCCTTGCGCTCGGTTGCCCTCCCAATGACCCTATAGATACCTTCCCAGATGCCTTCTTTGTCTTGCCTCCCGCAAAAATTCCTCCAGCTATCGGTCTGGGCATCCCGCACTTCGGCCTCGTATTTGCCGTTCTGTTCGAGGTACGAACTGACCACCATTTGTCTCCGGTCCGGCGCTGCGTTTCGGATGCTGCGTACTTTTAGTGTTGATAGTCATTGTGTCAGTAGTCTCTATTAAGCCTGGGCTTACTGTAAGTAGCAGGTAAGTGATCAGATGAGCTATCATAACAAGTTTCAGCTTTTAAATATTCCTTAGTTAGTCCTCTAACGACGAAATAATCTAGCAGATCAGGCAGTCTGTCCACTTGACAGTATGTATGTTTCGCGTTCCAGTCTCCTCCCGCAATGAACCGAATACCCAGAGTACTGAAGAAGTTTGAAAACATTGTCTCATTTATTTTATGTTTCGGGGAACAGTAAACAGCTGAGATGTTATAACAGCCTGTTTTATCTTCTATTGCTATAGTTGTTGCTTGTATGTGCTCTGTTCTGTATTCAGGCATTTCATGGTGTTTGATCGACTTTTTTTACAATGATTGCAGTTCCGGCGTGTGCTGTTCCATCTGGGTGAGAATGAACGGTGCAATGAACTTCTGAGACAAGTAGTACGTATGTCTAGTTTATGTGTATTCAGTAGTAGTTCAGGTTCTTGTTTATTTGGCTGCAAACCATTTATTTTCAGAGTCGCTAGACGTAAAGAAATGTTCCGATGAGCCTCATCGTAACATTCGTCATTATCATGAGGCTCATCAGAATATTTCTTCATCACAGTGCTCATTTGTTGAATGATGTAGTCGAACTTTTCAGTTTGTTTTAGGAGTATTTGTTCTAATGATATATTGGTTGTAGGTTCTTCTAAATTGTTAATGTTGTTTTGTATTACTGTTTGTGGAATTTCTTGTTTTGTTGTTTCAGCATACGTCTTATGGTCATTAGGTTTGTCTTCTTTCATCGCAGGGTTGTATGGTCTTATATAGTCGTTTGTGGTTTCCTGTAATCCATGCGAGTCATTTGTTCCATTATGTATTTCTTTTCATTTTGCAGGCTAGTATTTCTAGATACACTTCATACCCTTTGTAGTTTGCTGGATGTGTTCCTTTACAGAGTGCACATAAGGCCGGAGTGTTATGGTCGCGTTTTTCACATTCTGAAGTATTATGAGATTCTCCACATTTGACACAACGGTAAGGCCGCATACAATAGTTTTTTGAGTGTCTATATTGTTCACACTGTTGACATTGGGCAATAGATGTTCTTTTTTTGGGGTCTTCTATAACAACAGATTGGTTGTATATGTATTTAAGAAGTTTGGCAGCTTTGTTGTTTAGTCCAGGTACCAAGTTGACAAAGAATGTGGAAGTTGCTTTCTTTTCAGGCCCAAATTTAACATTAATAATCTCACCACTTACTATATTACCCGTGGCTTCTATTTCTTCCTTTATTTTACTTAATGGAGTAGATGGATGCAGATTCCGAATAACTATTCTGAAATTTCTTGTGTCCTTTCTCAAAAGTATGGCCTACTTTTTACTTTTTTTTTACTTTTATCTGACGATGGTTATCAATTTTATGTATACCTCTATATTGTAATGTTTTTTCTTCAAATTATTAAAATGGTTGAGGTCCTTTTTTAGGCGACCTCAAGAAATGAAAAGGCATGACACTAAATAAAGATAGGGTTTAAAAAGTGTTAAAACATAGTGGTGGAGAATCCAGACCTTTTTTAAGTTAGGTCGTAAATAAAATTTCTTGAATGTGTGGGTTTCCTCACAATGTTTTCCTTATCGAGCAAGTGATGATTAAATAAATATGTAAATCCGAAAACACAAATGTAGTAGTACATGCCCACACCAGCTGAGTACTATCCATTACCCAACAGCAACTGTCCGTTGTTTCGTCTGTGTGAAGTTTGGTTTTTAGGGTTCCGTACCCAAAGGGTAAAACGGAACCCTATTACTGAGGCTCCGCTGTCCGTCCGTCCGTCCGTCCGTCCGTCTGTCACCAGGCTGTATCTCATAAACCGTGATAGTTAGACAGTTGAAATTTTCACAGATTATGTATTTCTGTTGCCGCTATAACAACAAATACTAAAAAATAGAATAAAATAAATATTTAAGGGGCTCCCATACAACAAACGTGATTTTTTTGCTCATTTTTGCTGGATATTGATAACGGCAACAGGTAGACGCTTGAAATATTCACAGAATATTTAGTTATATATTTACTTTAAGAATAAATAATTAAATTAAAATAAAACAAATATTTAAGGGGGGCTCCCATACAACAAACGTGTTTTTTTGCCGTTTTTATAGATAATGGTACGGAACCCTTCGTGCGCGAGTCCGACTCGCACTTGGCCGATTTTTTCTAATTACCTCCAGCAGTTGAGCACTTCATCCATTTACAGCATAAATAAAAATTGCCTTAATGGTGTTTTGGGATACAAACTTTCATCATGTAAAATATAATGAGATTTGTAGTATTTGTGTGATCCATGCACATTGGGCAGAAAGACAAAAATTATAAAAACGGTGTCTGTATCAATATTGTGTGCAGGAGGTTATCTGTGATAACTTCTATTATATGCATAAATCTGAAAACACAAATGTTGCGGTACATGTCAGTATTTAAATTGGGGACCAGATGCTCAATAGTCCCCACTAGGCTATCACTGTTTGAATTTAAAAAATAATCCATATCCGTGTAATATTTGATTTGTATATATTAATCTTTATATTTCTTGTTTAATGCAGATGGACTGGGCCGCTGTAAGAAGTCATTTTAAACAGACATGGTTAACAACAAGTTTAAGTCTTGTTCTATTTTCCGGTGTTACCTATTTTTTGGTATGGGCTGAGGTATGCTAATTTTTCTATCTGAAATTACCTGACCCTGACCTTAGATTTTAAGGTTTCATAAGGCCTTTTATCACGGATTTTTTTTAAACAATGTCTGGAGCCATACAAGCATACAGCCTACAGCCTACTTGATTAACCTTACTCACGAGCAGGAACACAACATCCCTCCAGAGAGTTGTTATTTAGCTGCGGTTGTCTGTGAGGTGAAGATACTTCTCCAGTCCCTCTGTTCGCATAATATCCCACTAGAAACATTCCATGTTTTGGGAAAGCGCAGAAATAATTGTTATATATTCCCAAAATCTCCCACCTTATTCCCCCAATCGAGATATTATGCGATTAGAACATTTTATTTAATTCTCTATTCCCAAAATAAAACATGCTTGATTTTGGTGTTTTTGTAAAATCATGTTTGTACCGTCATAGCCATTTAAGACAAGAAAACAATAATTATTTTTGGAATCAAGACTGAGTGATTAAGAAGACTAGATAAACAAAATATTATTTTTTGTTAGTTTTCTTTCGTTCGCCCATGCGCTTGTTGCACTTGACTACAGTTTGATTAAATGTACCTGCTTCAAAATTTATCGTGAGATGTTTTGGGAATCGTAAATAAAATATTCATTTGTTATTGCATAATATCTCGAATGGGGGATTAAGGTGGGAGATTTTAGGAACATACAACAATTTATTTTAGTGCTTTCCCAAAACAGCCCCCCATGGTATGTTTTTAGTGAGATATTACGGGAACAAAGGTCCAGGCGGCCTGTTTTGATGCGTCCTACCTCTCTTAAATCTATGTTTAAAAACTGATCAATGTTTGGAAGAACTACAGTAAATGACTAGCCAATGATGCACTGGTCAGGCAATTTTAATTATGTTTCGTCTTGTTTTGTCTCAAAAAACATCTAGCCTGGCTTTTCTAAAACTCTCCTCCTTCTCTCGATTTTACTTTATACAACATGGGATAGGATATAAGCATACAACGTGATTTAAAAAAACAGGAAGTATCGCTCGCGCGTTACCACTCCTACTGCTAACACAGCAACTCTTCAGGAGGAGAGTGTACCGTAAAACGGGGTGTATAGAATTTGCAGAGTAAATAGAAAAAAAATTGGGAATGTTTAGGGTAAAATTTTGGCTCCATATTTGGAGCAGCTTCAGTAAGTTTTTGAATTTTGAAAAGAGCAACATTTTTCCTATATGTTGGCAACACTCGGCAACAGTCAAAGACGTCTGTTAATCTTTTACATTGACTTGGAAGTCGGTGACAAAGGTTGGTGGTCTGTGAACATCCAAAATAAAGCTGTAGGTAGTAACTTTTAATTTAAGTACTGTGTATAATGGTATTATACATTAATTTAATGTTATAAGCGAGGGACAATTCTTTTACATAAACTATATAATAAAAAACACATATTTTATGTGAAAAAAAAACGAGTCAAATCGAGGGGTAACAAGAACGCTAGATTGGGGAAACAAATAAAAGGGGGAATAGAAAGAAATAAGGGGTTTATAGAAAAAAGTAATAGGGCGGGCACAAATGAATAATTTATAGTTTACACAGTAAGATTAATAAAAAGTAAATTGTTTTACTTTCAAAATGATATCTACCTGCCCATAATTTTATTGTTTATCTCATGTGAGTTATAAGTAGTTGTTTTGATAGAAAGCAGAATTTATAAGAATTGTTGTGTTTATTTTTACACGAAAATGTACATTCTAAAAAGTGTTATGTTGTTTCAATGATTAAAATATGTAATATTATGTAAGTAACGTTATAGAACAGGCAGAGATACAAATAAAAAAAAAATGTTGAAATGATACACTACAAGGACAAATTCATATTTATAGAAAACTCCCTGTTAGCAATTTTCTTGCTGTCTTCTCCTTTCTGGGACAAGCATGTGTGTATGTATGTTATAAATATTGTAGCGTGTAACATTTCGAACGTAAGTAACCTTTATTTGAAGTTGGTCAATAAAACTATACTTTAATTTTGGCAACCCTGACAGTTTTTCTATTCGCCCCTTTAGACATTTCTATTGAACCCAATCGCTGGGTGAATCGGAATAATGTATGTTTTATTAATTTTATGAAAAACTTAAGCCTCAAATTTATTTAAAATGTAACAGGGCCTTTCTATGAGGTACCGGACCCAATTTATAAAAGGAAACAATCACAAGATCTAGTTAATAGCTGAATTTGAAATGATTGCTATCCACCACGTTTTACGGCATTGTTCTGTCTCTGCAAATGGGTAATACCACCTACAAGCTTTTGAACAGCTTTTAAAGGTGCTGCTTTGACATATAATTGGTTGAGAAAATGCTTTACATTATACAATAGGCTGTCCATATTCTTTCCTAATTGACGAGTATAAAATAATTATATTTGTCAAGTATTGTTAAAATGGTAAGTAATGTAAAGAGTATTGTAAAAATAAGTTAGTGAGAGCACTGATTTAGTGTTGCTTTTAAAAATATAACCTACATAAATAAATATATCTGTATATTTAATTATGTGGAGATTCTTGATTGTAATAATTTATTTGCAGAGTCAAACAATTCGAAGCAACTTAATGTTGGAGGAGTTAGTTTCGGTGGCAGAAAGTATAGATGTCCATGTTGGAGATGAGGCGGCTCGTTACGAGGGTCGTGTGGTGCATATTGTGGGACCACTGCGAGTACTTGAACCTATATCAGAACCCGACTACAACATACAAGTGCAAGCTGTGAAGTTAAGGAAGAGAGTGCAAATGTACCAATGGATTGAAGAAAGCACGTAAGTACGACAGTTGAACTTTGCATTTTATACAATAGAATGGATTGGATTGGATTGATAGAAATCCTTGATATTATTGACAACCTTGATTCTAATAGTAGTGTTGGTCTAGACGGTATCAGTACTAAAGTAATTAAATGTGTAAAGGATCTAATAATAAATCGACTAACAATGAGCCTTAACAAACTTTTACAAGACGGATTTTTTCCAGACTCACTCAAATTAACCAAAGTAACACCCATTTATAAATCGGGACCAAAAACAGAACCTGGTAATTGTCGACCAATCTCGGTGTTATCTGTACTATCAAAAATTCTCGAAAAAGTCTTGTACATACGGTTACAGAAATACTTAGACTCTATTAATTTCTTTTATGAGCGAATACGGGTTAGGCAACAATTGATCTCGTTACTAAAATTAAATATAACATTGATAAAAAAAACATTGCACTAGGGGTATTCATTGACTTAAAAAAGGCTTTTGATACCGTCAGCCACAAATTGCTTTTAAAGAAACTAGAAGTGATTGGCGTTACTGACAAAGCCCTAAACATATTTAAATCTTACCTTACAAACAGACTGCAGATCGTTAAAATAGACAGTAACTACCAAAGTCCCCCACTACCGATTTCTTACGGAGTTCTACAAGGGTCAATACTTGGTCCACTGCTTTTCTTAATTTATATTAATAATATGCACGAACTATGCTTAAATGGTAATATTACTTTATACGCTGACGACACATGCCTTTTTTACTTCGGTTCGTCAATCCATGACCTAATCTCTCAAGCCCAGCATGTCCTTGGTATCTTTATGATTGGTTTCAATACAATTTACTAACCATAAACGTCTCCAAACTCCAGCTACATAATTTTTAAGGCTAAGAATAAACTGATACCAACTTTCACACCTCTCACTATAAACAATACACCTTTACAAGGAAAAACCCATGAAAAATATCTTGGGCTTCTCATGGATACCAATTTAACATGTAATAGTCACATTAAAAAGTTAATAACCAGATTTGTGTCACTCCTTGCCTCCCACCGGATAAATGTTCGATACATACCACGTAAATTATGTTTCACAATTTATAATGCTCTAATAAAATCACATCTGTCATACCTTATTGAAATCTGGGGAAGTGCCGCCAAAACAAAAGTAGACAAATTACAAATACTACACAATAAGATAATAAAAATACTATTCGATTATAACTATCGAGCAGCAACTATAAAAATTTATCGCGAAACTAATTTAATGACTATTAAACAATTATACATTTATAACATTTGCACTTTCATCCGGAAAACTATGCAATAAAGTCCGCACCGACCTACATTTTACTAAACGGAAACAAGTTGTGCCAAACACCTGCACTCGACGCGCGAGCTTCATTGTTATGCCTAAGTCACGAACAAAGTACGGCCAAACCACGATAACATACGAAGGTGCGCGCCTTTTTAACAAGATACCCTCGGACATCAAAATATTGACTCGTTCATATTATTCAAAAATCGGCCAAGTGCGAGTCGGACTCGCGCACGAAGGGTTCCGTCTATAAAAACTATTTATAAAAACGGCAAAAAAAATCACGTTTGTTGTATGGGAGCCCCCTTAAATATTTATTTTATTCTATTTTTTAGTATTTGTTGTTATAGCGGCAACAGAAATACATCATCTGTGAAAATTTCAACTGTCTAACTATCACGGTTCATGAGATACAGCCTGGTGACAGACGGACGGACGGACAGCGGAGCCTCAGTAATAGAGTTCCGTTTTACCCTTTGGGTACGGAACCCTAAAAAGCGACTAGCCAATCACGTAATTTTGAATTGTTAAACTTGTTTCTTCTGAATAATTAGTATGACAACGAATGTATGTAATTTCTTTTTATATTCATGTTCTCATGTAAGTGATGGAAAATATGTCTTTATGAGATTAAAAACTTATAAAACTTATTGAATGGCGTAGAACAGAATGGAATACCGGGCATGCAACAATTACACGAAATGAAAATAAATAATATATCTATACATATAAATAAAATTGAAGTGTCTGTCTGTGATTTCAAAATAAAGCCTTCATCTTAAGCTCATATTGTTATTTTCACGTTACCAAAGCCTAAATACGCATTTTTAACTTTTTTGTCTCTCTGTCTGTTTGATTGTCCGGGCTAATCTTCGAAATGGCTGAACCGATTTTAACAGGACTTTCACTGGTAGGTAGAGGACTATTCAGAGCAGAATATAGGGTACTTTTATACCGTAAATATTTAGGGTTCCTGCGTAAAAAATGAAAAACTGTTAAAATTAGGGAGAAATATCTTCCCCTTCGGGGGACTTTGCAATTTTGTTTTTATTATTTTCATAGAATACGTATTTTTTGTAACATAAAATAACTACGCATTTTTTATATAATATAAATAAAATACATATACGTTGCCTCCTGTAACGGTCAATAGATGGCGTTGTACGAAAATTGAATCGCTCTGTGGTTGCATCTACGACCCTGAACTTAGTTTTTTTTTTTAAACAGAAACAATTTCATGTCTACAGAGAAGTGACCAGTCAGAACCCGTTATATACGTTTTCCCATACATTTCGCGGTCATATACGACCACCCGGGTTTCGAAGGATTAAAGGCTACTAAAAGCCCAAATTTCTGTTAGTATTAGTATACATATAAAATAACAAGTCAATTGATTGAAAAATTATGAGGATATGTATATATATTTTTTATACTACGTCGGGAGGCATACAAGCTTACAAGCATACGCACCTGATGTAAAGCGGGTAAAGCTTATTAACGTTTGCGATATATTAAATATCACTAGCGCGATGCCACCTCTAGTGCTTACACAGCAACTCTTTGGGAGCTTACTGGTGACCTCACTCACACGCAGGAACACACCAACGCTCAAGGGCTTGTTATTTGGCTGCGGTTTTCTGTGAGGTGGAGGTCCTTCCCCAGACGGGCTACTTTGATGCGCCCTACCTCTCTTAAAACATCCAGCCCAAGATAAACAGACATGTTCATACACACAAATGTGTGCCTTGTGTGGGAATCGAACCCACGAGCGTTGGTGTCAAAGTCGCGTTACTCACGACTGAGCCACGGAGCTCGTCATTATATCTGCCCTGTATTTTCTTCATACGAAAATGTCTTTATCTTCCTCCTTGGAGACTAGCACTAGACCCAATGTTTATCCACATTAGTGTATATGTATCATGCATCTACAACCTCCCTCTCTCTCCCTACGAGGGGCTTTTTCTAGGTATATAGGATAAGTATTAGTATATGGGCGCAGTCAAAGTGTTAACAAAAAAGGTAAAAAGAGACTTGCACTGTAAGAAATAAAATTGTGAAACCTGTCTGCCACAAATAAGAGATGATAAATATCCATTATTAACTGGAATCAGCTTTTGAAATTTTGTCGATCCCCTATTTGTTAAACTTAATATGTATTTTCTTTTCAGGGATACCGTTCCTATATGAAATCTATATGTTTGTGCGTTTGTCTGTGTGTTTGTCTGCCGCTTTTTTTCGAATATTTGAATTTTGACTTCAGATTCGAATTCAGCATAAAAACGTAGAATGAAGAAATGTTCAGGAACACCGTTCCTATCTCTTAAGGAACATGGTCAAATGGCCGACAAATAAAAAAAAAAATATTGAAGTGTTATATAATTGACGAGCCAGGTGTTCCTCTGGCAATGCAAGTTTGCGCATTCTCAACTGGTTTATATTGTAGTCAACTCATCTAGAGTTGATTGCAAATATAAATATTAAGCGTCGGATGGGATTTTATGCTTCTAATATTTTATTATAGAGATCAAGAAAATTTCCTGAGTGAACCTGCAGATGAGTCTCGTAAAACATATTGGTATCACAAGGATTGGAGAGACTATATCGTGGACTCGTCGCTGTTTTACATTAGGCCTGGTCACCACAATCCTACCTCGATGCCTATCTTCAGCGAGACCCATATTGCAGAAAATGTGAAGATTGGATGGCTTTATTTAGGTTTGTATACCTATAAATTTCTACTTGAGTGCTCTAAGATAAACAATATTATTTTCAATTCAGCTTTAAATCTTGTAAGTCCGCTCGCTATTTATATATCATTAATTATAATTTAACAATTTTTAGTGTTCCATACCTTAAAGGAAAAACGGAAGCCTTATAAGATCACTTTGTTGACCGTCTGTTCGTGTCTGTCTGTATGTATGTCAAGACCTTTTTCTCAGGAACGGGTGAAGCTATCAAGCTGAAATTAATTTCAAATACTCAACGCAATCAAAAGATACGGCTATTTATGCCTCGTTTATGCGCATATTTTGACATTCGCAAGGGAATCAAAACTTATAGGGTACTTCAAGTTGACCTAGAATCATGAAATTTGATGAGAAGCAATGTCATGTAACACAAGTAAAGAAAAAAATCCGAAAACCATAAATTTGTAGTTCCATCTAAAATACTTTTTCTGCGAGAATAATTTGCGAAAATATTTTTTTACGGAACGCTCAGAGTGTGAGTCGGACTTTACGGCTTGTCTATTGATACACATTATTTAATTTTTTATAGATATAAATTGTGTATGTACAATTGGGCTTTCGCGGACGGTTGCCTATCCATAATTTTAATACATATATATTATGTATTAAAATTTTATGCATACATGGCATATTTTTGTTTATCCTAGTAATATTTTTTATAATAATATTTATTACGTATATTTTTTTAGCATAATTTGTCTAAGCATAACATTTTATGTATGTATGTACTTAGTCTGGCCATAAATACTGTTACAATTAAAAATAAACAAAATATTACATTTGAATTTGGAATCTGTCATTTTTATATGATTGTTCATTGTGTTTTCTCATTTTGGCGCCAATACATTGTACAGTGTTTTGCGATATTAAAATGGAGTGGGGTGATAAAGAGAACCGAATCGCTGTGATTGCATTACACAAAGTAGATATGGAGCCAAATGCAATTTTTAAAACTCTCCATACGCTTGGTATTAGTAAAATGTTTGTGTACCGGGCTATTAATAGGTACAATGAGACCTCCTCTGTTCATGACAGAAAAAGATCTGGCCGTTCACGTAGTGTTCGTACGAAAAAGGTGGTCAAAGCAGTAAGGGAAAGAATTCGAAGAAATCCTGTCCGAAAGCAAAAGATTTTATCTCGGGAGATGAAGATAGCACCTAGACCCATGTCGCGTATTTTAAAAGATGACTTAGGACTTGCAGCCTATAAGAGACGTACTGGTCTTTTCTTAACTGATAATTTAAAAAGAATAGGGTGGTAAGATCAAAACAACTACTGAAGTGTACGCAAATCCAGGTCACAGAAAAATTTTGTTTACGGATGAGAAAATTTTTACCATCGAAGAAAGTTACAACAAACAACATGATAAAGTGTATGCCCACAGTTGTGAAGAAGCGAGCGCGCGTATTCCGAGGGTCCAGCGAGAGCATTATCCTTCATCAATCGTGATTTGGCTTGGAGTCTCATATTCAGGCTTAACTGAGATGTTTTTCTGTGAAAAAGGTGTGAAAACCAGTACCGTGGTTTACCAAAATACCGACCTAACAAACATAGTAGAACCATTTTCTCAAACAATGTTCAAAAACAGATACTGGATATTCCAACAGGACTCTGCACCAGCTCATAAGGCACAAAGCACTCAAAACTGGTTGACCGCCTGTGGAATTGAATTCATCGGGCATGAAAACTTGCCCTCTTCTAGTCCAGATTTAAACCCACTGGACTACAAGATATGGCAACATTTGGAAGAGAAAGTCTGTGCTAAACCTCATTAGAATTTGGAGTCTCTCCGAACATCTCTGGTTACAGCAGCGGCGGAAATAGATATAAATGTGGTGCGTGCTGCGATCCATGACTGGCCGCGTCGATTAAGGGCATGTATATAATGGAGGAGGTTATTTCGAATAATGTAAATAAAATTTTATTGTACATTTAATTACCTTTCATTTCATATATAACTTTTACATAATTATCAAAAAGTGTATTATTAATTACATCAAGAGTTTTTCACAGAACTTATGACCTGACTGGGTATATCTTCACGCCAGGTTCCTTGCGGGGTAGGCAGAGAGAACCGAGCGCTATAAGACGCGATCCTTACACACTTCACTCGCTTCTTTACCGTTCATTATAGTTTAAATATATTTTTCTTCTTTATCTCTTCATGCACGCTCGCCGGTTTCTAAGGCTCCTGACATCACTTTCTGATAAAACACGACCAATTTGGTCACGGTAGGTTAGTCTTGGTCTTCCTCGGCTCCTATATCCTTCCACTTTCGCGTTGTATAATCTGTTTCGTCATTCTTTCATCCTGCATTGTCCGAACCAACGGAGCATGCCTTTTCTTATCTTAACACCGACACTCTCTTTCAGATCAACTCTCTTTCGTAGGTCATCATTACGAACGCGGTCAACAAGCGTTATGCCACAAATTTTGCGCAGTGCTCGCATCTCGACCGCATTTATTCTACTTTCATGCTCTTTCTGCTATACCTAGCTCTCACTTCCATAAGTTAGCGTTGGGATTAGCACCGCGTTGTGTACAGCGAGCTGTGCCTTCTCGCTTAGGTTTCTGCTCCTTAAAGGTTAACCCAACGCTCTATTCACGCTATCACTATCGCATTCCTTTTCAAAATAATTTTCACGAATAACAACCAGACAATGAATATTTATATATATATATATATATATATATATATATTAGTTTATTGGTGTCACCGACTACTGTCGCTATGAGCTACGTACCTGGCCGAGCCGACCAAAAATGTAAACACGTCAACCCCGGGACGTGATTACGCAAATGTTACTGCATTACCACCGTCTTACCTACCATGTCACCGGGAGAAGTTAAGTCGTTGCGAGCCCGCTCGCAAGGCTTTGCAACCGGCTTCTCGCAAGGACCAGTGCGATGAGCAGGGCTTCATAAAAGTGGACAGGAAGAAGAAGAAGCCTTCCAACCGCAACTACTGCGGCACCGCACAGACCGGATCGTCACAACTGCGCGTGGAAATACCAGCGACGCCGTTGTACGTTTCCAGACTACACTGGTGTACAAAGGTCGAGGCGGTTGTAGACTATGTGAAGACCAATTTCACCTTGAGAGTCGAGCGACTGGAATCTCGCATAAAATAAATTTTAGTTCCTTTGGGTGAGGGTTCCAACTCATCATCTGCCGACCTTCATGAAGGAAGAATTCTGGCCGGAGGGAATCGTGTTTCGGAAGTTCCGAGGACGGTTGCCTAACGACACGCGCTACACGTCGCCGACTCTACGTCTAATTAATAATTAGTTTATGTTGTCATATATATTTTAATTTAAGCTATGTATCTATGGACCCGTGTTGTAAAACCTGTTGTCTGAAAGAAATGATTATTAATATTAAAGTATATATCCTATAAAATGAAAAATATAGTTGCATATCATTCCAATTAGCCTCTTTGGAATTCCCTCAAAATCTAAAATGGCTGTTTATGCAATTGTAAATGGAATATTGTTTTGCCAGGCAATATTAGTTTTTAAAATCTCACAAAATTAAACGTACAATTGCGAAATTAGTCTAGTTGTAGCCTCGTTGTGAGCGTGGTCACGTGGACATTGCTAACCACTCCGCCACCGCTCAAATTTATTTAAAGTAAATAAATAAAAAATAACATTCTTTATACTAATAATGTATTGATATTGCTCGGCGGTGATGGAAAATATCGTTAGGAAACCCGCACGTCCAAGAAATTATATTTTGATGGATGTGTGACCTAAGCTAAGAAAGGTCTAGTTTTCCCTCTGGGTTGTGGAGGTCTGACGGCAGTTGCTTCATGTGAAAATCATCATCTACGCCAAATCTTTAGGCTTAGGTAGCAGACCCCGCCAATCATAATGAAGAAGAAGGTGATACTAATGTAATGTTGTAGATTATTATTGGCTATTCCAAATTTCGTCAATATTGGCTGGAATTAGCGACAAATTGCAGATATGCTATATGATATATATAATTGAGACACTCATACACATTTCATTAATTCGAGTTTATTGTATTGTTATTATTGTAAAAAAACATTTCCACCGGTTCTCTCTGCCTACCCCGCAAGGAACTTAGCGTGAACATATTATTAATATATAGATAGACATTTCCATCAAAATCCCTGAAGTCGAAAAAAATACTGTGATTTTGTTATTGATAATGTTATCTGTTCTTTTTAGCAAATTTTATTATTGAAATTAACAATTACGAGTAAGTAACCAACAGATTTACACAGTTAATATTTTTTATACAATATCGGAATCCATACAAGTATACGGTCCACTTGATATGATGTGGTTACCGTAGCCTATAAACGCGTCCAGTACATTAAGTATCGCGTTGCCTCCCCAATAATATAACTAGTGTTGTAATGCTTGAGATTAGACCATAACTACTATTGAAAATTTGAGAAAAACAGACACGAATTTGCACGTTTTGCAAATATATTTTTCTATTGTATCAAATTTTTTTTTTTTTTGCTGATATCTCTGAAGCTTGTCAATAGCTACTAAACAAAAACATGTAATCGATTGACAAATCGAGTTGAAAAAGTAACGAATTGTTTTGTGATTGCTTTAAATTTTGAAAAAAAAAACCCAGTTATCGATAAATGTGAATATATAGGTATGAGTTCAATATTTTTTTCAGGCATAGACGTTAAGCGCAAGGTGAATGATTATTATGAAATTTGGTCCGACTCGAGGCCAGAGCGCAGCGACATTAAACTGCATTCCGGTTTCTATTTCCATGGAGAGAGTGCTCTGCAGCATGAGGTTGGAGATCTACGCGTTCATTTTTCGTACGCTGGGCGCGAGGATGATATTGTAAGTTTCACTTCTTCACTGAAATAACTGAAGGGAAAATAAACTAATTTGCATAGCAAGTGATCAAGCTTTTTATACCTAAGAGTATACTACTACTTGCCAGTAATTTTTATATTGCTATGTATAATTTTCAAGGGTGGATTTAGATTGCCGTTAAACTAATAGTTATAGGATTATTATTACACTACCAGTGCCACTGTGTAGAAATAGGCCAAAAAAACTAGTTTCTTCTACGGGGATTTCCTTTGATTTTTAACTTTCATTACTTGTTGATATAGCGGTAACAGAAATACATGCTTTATGAAAATTTTAATCGTCTATCTTTTTTCTTACGAGGTTACGATACTTCTTTTATTACGAGGTTCCTATTTGTGTTGTATATTTTGGTTCCTTTTTGTGGGTGTTTGTGATACAGTGAACTTTCATGTTTAACTAGGGAATTTAGCAAACATCGTTTTTGTGTAACTCATAATTTAATTTTCAATGATATACCTCCAAAATATTATAGCGCAGAGGGTTACACCGAATAAAAGGTTATTATGTTTTTTAATAAACAATTTACGTATGTCAAAAAACGAGATTTTCTTGTGCACAAACGTAGTTGTATACCTCTAATATTCATTATGCGAGTAACGGAAGAATGATAGAGACTCAACAATTCGTATGCCGCTTTTGCGCTTTAATTTTTTTGATTACACATATTACGATTCTTTACGTTGTCACTTAAGGTAAACATTCCATTACGGAGACATGTGGAAATATTACATAGGTTCGAATCCTGGCGCGGGCATGTACCACTAAATACTTGTTGTACATATTTATCACTTGCTTCGCGGCGAAGGAAAACATCGTGAGGAACCCTATACGTCCAAGAAATTATATTCGAAAGACGTGTGACCTAACCTAAGAAAGACCTGGTTTTCCCTCTGGGTTGTGGAGGTTTTATAGCAGTCGTTTCATGTAAAAATAAGTGTCTGCGTCAAATCCTTATGCTTAGGTAGCGTGAAGCCAATCCTAATGGATTAGCAAACGGGATAACGCGAAGAAGAAGAGTACACAATATTATATTGTGAGGTCCTTACCATAAGACAACTTCACATACTTACCATCATTTTAAAACAACATGGTGAATTAATCTTTGATCCCACACTGTTAAGAAAACGTAAAACTAACGTTTGTAAACAAACACTCCAGTTCAGAACAGCATCTTTTTCAAACTGATTCTTCGCTTTCTTGGGTCGCTATCTATATAATAAAGCAAATAAACAACTCTCGATATATGCCACTACAAAAACGGAATGTAAAAATAAAATAACGAACTGGTTACTCACCTTGACATTATGACGACACTGAAAATTTACTATTAGTACTAAAATTAAATATAATAAATAATTTATATATACATATATGTATGATAATATTTAAAGCAAATCAAATACAGACACCAACACATACACACGCACACAATTGTACAGTATATTATTGGAATATTATTGCATAGTAATTGTAAATTAATTAGCTATCTAAAGCATGTTAACATGGAGAGAGCCTTGCGACCCGTAATACAGGTAGGTTTAAATCTACCTAGCATGGGAACCAGTTCTCTTCACACGTAGGTCAGTTATATTTGAACTATTTTGTAACAAGCTCTTGTACCTACTAGTTGAATGACGAGTGGAGAAAAGACAAAAATATTTTTTTTTTTATTATTATTATTATATATCTTTCCACTAACGGGTATTAATCCCGGTCATTTTATAGGCGTGCGCGGGGATAAGGATCCAACGCGTAGAGGCCCCTTCGAAAAGACTATGTAATGTTGTACATCCGCCGTGACCCGCTCCAGGGGATATTAATGGGACAATATACCAATGAACCGGTCTCGGCAGGTATTGGGACTATCGGAAATATGTCGGAAAAAAGTGGGCTAATAAAATGAGATTTGGAGGTATTATTAGAACCGGGCTATTGCAGAAGAGGGACGGACGCCTGCCATAACTATCATATCTGATGTTACTTTCGGCAAACTGTGGCTCGCCACTCACTAGATGGACTCCTGAAATGCTAGAGAAAGTCGGCCGGGGCCAACACCGATGTGAGTGACTCAGGGGTGTCGAGAGGTGTGTTACGTTTTCTCCGATGTTACTCGCGGCATTATGCCCTTTAACATTATTATTATTATATTAATAAACTAAATCGCAATGTAACAAGGTCATTTCTAAATCCGGTGTGACTGTATACGCTGGAAAAAGATGTTCAGTGTTATGAGTGCAACACTTAACCTTTCTTGTGTAAAGTCTATACATGGACAATCAATTTCGAGTAAGACTTCAAGACTATCTATCTCTCCTCTTAAAAACAGAGCGAGGAGTATGTCACGAATGTATCTTATCACCGCTGTTGTTTAATCTCATCCGTGAACATATAATAAGAAGGGTCTTGGATACATGGGAAGGAGGCATGCGCGTTGGGGGACATCGAATAAACTATTTACAATTTACCGGCAACACCACAATCATTGGCGCAACGGAAACTGAGCTGAAAGCTTCAGCAAGGAGTATGGGCTACTTATCAACAGAGCTAAGACAACACTAATGTTTGTGGATAGAGGGGGTACCATGCAGCGAACCAACGAGCTTAGTGACCTTGCCGTGGCGCAGAAGTTTGTTTACCTGGGATCGCAATTCAGCGCCGATGGAGATCGTGAGCAGGAGGTGGTTAGGAGAACTTAGATGGCAAAATTAGCGATGAGGAGGTTCGAGAAAATATGGAGGAATAGAAGCATCAACCGCGATACTAAGATAAGACTCATGTGGACTCTTGTTTTCTCTATCTTCTTGTGTGCGGCTGAAACCTGGACACTAAAAGCCCGCATTCGGTCAAGATTTGACGCGCTCGAAATGTGGTGCTGGCGCAAAATGCTCGGTGTATCATGGACGGAGCGCCGGACAAACACGTCGTTTCTTGCCGAACTTCAAATAACAACTCTGCTCTCCACGATCTACAGGCAAAGGGTGCTGAAATTTTTCGGCCTCACAATCAGACGAGACCCAGATAGCTTGTAATAGTTGATGACCACTGGCTGTTCGGAGGAAAACGCAGCAGAGGATGCTCGCCGACAAGATGTACAGATATCACTAAAGAGGCAACAGGGAAGACACTTCAGGCCGCCATACAAATGGCACAAGATCGGGGAGCCTGGAGAGCGGTGGTGGCGTAAGTTGCGCAACACAATCACGTCCCTCAGTCATGAGGATACGACTGCGAAGAAGAAGAAATCCTTTCTTTCTTTTCAACATTAAAAAAGGGTCTGTTTCACTATTTACTTTAACTGTTATGCCTGCTGTGCACATTTCTGTTTTGTAATTGTGAGTCTCAATTACGCTACACCGGATTTAAATTGGTGCACATGGATTGTATTGGTAATTTTTATATAAATATATTTTCTCACCATTTCTCCTGATGCATTCAAAAATTAAAGATTGCTCTTTCTCAGTCATGTTAGGAAAAAATATACACAGATCAAAAAATATATACAAAAATATACATAATATACTTGAAAGTAATTTATCCAACAATTCACAAAATTATTTTTATATGTAAAAGTAAAGAAAGTATTGTCATTAAAATTGTTTTCCAAGGAACGGTATGCGGATTGAAATTACCTACTATCGGTCTCATAGTATTTCAATTGAGTCCCGAATCGAACCTGTGAGATTAGTAGTAACGTGGCTGATTATGAATACAGCCCAAGCCTAGTGATGTAATTGGCGATGGGCATCGTATCACTAACGACTTCTTCGAACACAAACCGATGTATAATCGATAGAATTTGAAAACGGATACAACGTCTCTCCCTATACATATAAGCCCAAGACCGCGTGCGTAACGCTGTCAACAATTCTCAGATCTCGATATTGAATTATAGAGTGAGAGCTTTCAATCGCCAGACCCTAATTGTTACTAAAGAAATTATATTTTATTAGAAAAGCTGAAAGTTTGTCTGTGCATGTACCTAACAGAGGCAGGAACGATGAGTGACTGTGAAATTTGGATCATAGTGGCTTTGGCAGGCAACATGTATCAAAGGTGTATAATCACTGCAGTGCGATGTGCGAACGAATACGGTCGCTGCCCGCCACACAGGACAGTCACGAATATTTATTCGCGAATTAAGCGGCTGCGGCCTAACCGCTGTTACCGTCACTATGGGTTCCGAACAACTCATAGCCAACGAGTTCTTGGCGTTCATACAACACGCCAGCGATACTGTGGACGGAGACAGCATCATGCGCATCTGTAAATCTACCTTCAGTGAAGATGATATTTGCAGTGGCAACTGTTCAAGACGCTGGACAAGATCGCGGAGATGCCGTCACGCAGAAGGGATGAAGGAGACAAAAGTATTTAAGACGTCATAAGTCCTTTGAAGGTGACCTATCCAGACGATGTACCTGCCTTCGTAGCGAAAGACCTTCACAAGCTGCAATCTGTCTGTCTGTATGTGAAGAAGAAGACCAACTTGACCTTAAGGTCAAGCGACTGGAATCTTGCCATAAAGTAAATTTTTGTACCTTTGTGGTAAGGGTTCCCACTCATCATCTGCTGACCTTCATGAAGGAAGACTTCTGGCCGGTGGGAATGGTGTTTCGGAAGTTTCGAGGACGGTTGCCTTACGACATGCGCTACACGTCGCCGGCTCTACGTGGAATTAGTTAAAGTTAAGTTTATCAATAACTTCACATCAAATACCTTGCGGGGTAAGCAGAGAGAACCGAACGCCACATGACTCGAATCTTACACACCTCACTCGCTTCTTTAACATTCATTGCTCTTCTCATGCGCGCCCAGTTTCTAAGGTTCCTGACATCACCTTCACACACTACCAATTTGGTCATGGTAGTTAAGTCTTGGCCTTCCTCGGCTCCTACCTCCCTCCGCTTTTGCGTTGTATATCTGCTTCGTCATTAAGTATATAATTAAACGTTTATAATATCATATATATTTTAGTGAAGGTAATTGAAAATATAATTATTTGAATAAAATAAATATAAAATTGCTACCCAAATTGCTACAAAATCGTCAAAGTATAAAGCATATTTTTTGTATATTCCTCGGGATAATATTAGAAATCATGTAATCTTGGGTTATTTATGTCATAAGAATTTATATATAATATTAAGTACATTTTTTTATCATATTTTTTAAATTTTTACTAACAACAGTATAAATTAACATTATAAATTAATTATATTTTTTTTAGTATACGGCGGTTGGTGTAGTAGAAAGTGGCATTCTGCAGTCATACAGTCCTTCAAATTTCCCAACCGTGGATCCAATATCGCTACTACGCAAGGGGTCGTACAGTCTCAAACAATTGCACGACTTGGAACGACGCGACGCTTCTATTCACACTTGGAAATATAGGTTGTTAGGCTTTGTTCAAGTGTTTGCATCTGCGATGACGCTACACCCGGATTGGATCACATTATGTAAGTATGAAGCCCCCCCCCCCCCCTCTTCACTGGCTAGATGAAAGCCGATTACCAAGATTCTAAATCGAAGTTCATATTCGAAAACATAAATCCGATACATAGATGTTGTTGGTATGTCTAGAGTGCATGGATTTAAGAGTATATGCGAGAATAAACGAATTGTGAAAGTCCTAATATCCCCTAATTGCACATTTGATGTTTGATTATGAATATTTTTTTACATGGATTGAAATTGAATGTTTTTAAGATTAATTAAAAATGATATCAATCAAATCATTGTCGGATTTTGTATATACATCATATTATTTGACTATCTCTGATGAGCTCGGTTGCGCGGTGGTGAAACGCACTGATACGCTACTTTGACACTAACGCTCGTGTGGTCGATTCCCACACAGTACAAACATTTGTGTGCATGAACATGTCTGTTTGTCTTGGTCTGGGTATTTTCTATGTATAATAAGTATATGTATAATATGTATTTACAAAACAAAATAAACAGTTGAGAATGCGCAAGCCTGCATTGCCAGAGGAACACCTGGCTCGTCAATTATATATATAACTTATTCAATTTTTTTTTAATTTGTCGGCCATTTTGACCATGTTCCTTAAGAGATAGGAACGGTGTTCCTGAACATTCCTTCATTCTACGTTTTTATGCTGAATCCGAATGTGAAGTCAAAATTCGAATATTCAAAAAAAGTGACAGACACACACACAGACAAACATATAGATTTCATATAGGAACGGTGTTCCTGAAAATGTATTTACGTGTGTGTATCAGTTGTCTAGTACCCATAACACAAGCTTCGCTTACTTTGGGGCTGAATGGCGCTGTGTAATTTGTCCGACAATATTTATTTATTTATACAGTGGTGTATTAAACAGCAAGACTTGGAGAACGCAAAGCCTTATTTATGTAAATGGTGATTTAATTTCGAACATTTCTTTGAAGACCTACTTAGTTTCTTTTTAACTCTACTATAGTATCATTGAAACTGTGCTAATTGCGTTTTTGAATGATATTTGTTTTTTTTTTCAGTTCTTCAATGCCAATGGATATCAAGCAACTTAAGACGGTGTACGAGGGTGTGGGTCAATTTCGTCCTCTCATTTTCATACACACTTTTTATTATAGCTATGCCTTGGTGAGTAGCAAACATTGATACGGGAGTAATGGGGTTTGAAATTTGAAACTGATCTTGTTTTCTGCCGTTGAACTGATTGGTTGAATGATGTTAATTTATAAAATCGCCATAAACATGAGGTTTATTTTTACATTTGGACTACCGATTTCAACGCTATTGCCCAATTGTGTTAGAATCAAATAATTAGAAAACTAATTACGAAATTTTGAAATGAAGCTCTTTCTTTGGTAACATCTTGATTTTTAACTTCCGAGATTGTCATTTGTTTTTCATTGTGGGGTCGTTTCGAAAATTGTGTGCCAGTATCACAATGTATTCTCGGTAAAAAAGGTTCCATACCACTGTGTAGATGAAACGCTTTTGACGAGCTCGGTAGCGCAGTGGGGAAATGCACTGTTACGTTACTTTGACACCAACGCTCGTGGGTTTGATTCCCACACGGAGTAAACATTGGCGTGCATGAACATGTCTGTTTGCCTTGGTCTGGGAGTTTTTAAGAGAGGTGGGGCTCATCGAAGCCTGTCTGGGGAAGTACCTCCGCCTCACAGAAACCGCAACCCAATAGTAACTCCCTGGAGGGTTGTTGTATTCCTGCGTAAAATGAGGTCACCAGTAAGCTCCTAAGGAGTTGCTGTGCTAGCAGCAGATGTGGCATTGCGCGAGTGATACATAAAGTATTGCGAGTGATCATAGGTTACGGTAACCGCTTTCCATCAGGTGGGCTGTATGCTTGTATGCCTCCCGACACTGTATAAAAAATGCAGAGAAAAACACGTTTATGCCTCAGCACCTCAATTTTTAGCTTTTTATTTTCATTTATTGATGTTTAACTGCTTGTGATAATTTCAACTTCGGGTCCCTACCTATTACGAATTGAAAGATACTACCGTGGCAGATGGACAGCGGAGTCTTAGTAATAGGGTTCCGTTGGCACAGTATACTTTTGTATTGACAAAAAAGAAAAAAAATTGCAACAGGCGATGAAAAAAACTCCATTGGCTGAGTGGGTCTGTCTTGTAAAGATTTGCCAATGAAAAAATATAAAGACGTTTTAAAATTTCCGTGAAAACTTAAAAGCAGAAATGAACTGCGTATGCCGGAACATTGAGTTACTAAGACTGGAATATCTTTTATTATAAATTGTTTAGACTCTATAATAAATTACTTGCATCAGTTCTGTTCTATCCTAATAATACCTTCAAAAGTCACATCTATAATACTCTTTGTAAAATGGCTTATTATGGTATTGATAAATATTTGTCTGACAAAGATGTCTAGAAATGATTCAACACATGTATATATTAAATGTCATTATAATTGTACCACTATCCTGGCATAAATTTAATGTATATTACATTGAAATAACACCCATATTGTCAATTGTCTTTTGGCATTTTTTTTTCGGCAATGTAATAATTTACGAAATGCTGATAAATTACAACAAAAGAAAAATGTTAATTGTGTCAAATTAATAAAATGCAATAAGATTTTGTTTTTTAATGTAAGAAGTGTCTAAGTACCTGGTAGAGTCCAAATAAATTTTACATTTTACTTTATGTTCGCCATAAACCGACTCTTCAATTTTTATGACGTCATATAGCGTATAGCTAGCGGAATAGCATGACGCTTTTAATGATACCTCATTTGTTAATATATGACGAATAATTTAGAAGATAGGCCGTGATAGATGTACATACATATATTAGTGGCCTAAAAATTGAACTTAATATTGGTAGTGTAGTTGAGAAATGTATTAGAAAGGATTTATGGTACTATCTTAATGGACTAGTGGGGAATATGGCCGGTATCCTCTAGTATAATTTAAAAAATATATAAATGAATAGTTCAACATGTTTGTATTATACGCAGGCTGGTCCACAAACCATCTTTCGGCGTGCTAGTTCTCGGTGGGGCAGTACTTCCTATCCTGCACTATTCGAACTTACTCACTCGTCGCGAAATGACGCCCGAACCACCGCCATACACTCGATGGAACGAAAATCCTCGCTGATGGATGTCTCAAGAGATGGATGAAACCACCAACCCTATCCGAAACCCTTTCACCCTGCCCTTCTAACGGAAACCTGTAGACTAATGAGTAAGTCTCAATGGGTAGAAGTGCTACCGATGGAGTTAAAGTTATACATATACGGGGTCATCAAAGATTAACCATCATTACTACAATATTTCAACCATTGAAGCGAACATCCAAGTCATAACAAAATACAATGTTCAATGCGGAGGAAAAGCCGGGTCTTCAGCGACAAAAAATTATAAAACAACGAATAAAACTTGTTATTCGTCCAATAAAATCTAACTATATTTTGCTTCTTAGCACGGTCCACGTCCTAATTTAATTAGATAAAAATATTTCGGGCTTATTTCGGAAATATGGTCGCAATTAGACCCGGTTTGAGTCTAGGTTAATAAAGATTAATATCTACAAAAATCATGGATTTAATGATGTGTACCAGTGTGTATTTTTAATAAGTTATTTTGTATTTAATATTAATTTCTTGATTTGAAAATTTAATAAACTTAATATGCAAAACATCACCATACATTTACTTTGGCAAAAAATTGTACGTTTGTATACTATTGCGTAGTTAAAATATAGGCATAGTTCTTTCTTACAGTTACTAATTAAAAGAACTTACACCTAAATGTTCGCTCCAATAAAAACTCGACCATATCATGAAAGAAAATTTAAGGAAAACATGTACGAACTTGTATGTTTTCAACTGTGTTTCCTATTTTTTTTATTGATAATACTAACATAGTTACTAATCAAATAAACATATATGTAAGATCGGTTGACAAACAGAGGAGAAAAAGGCATAAAACTTTTTAGGCCTATTTATGTATATATATATTTAAGAACAAGCCCTTGTTTATTTCGGAGTGCCAAAGAGAGTACAAGGATAAGCAATAAATATAATCATATAAATGAATATTTATGACCAATTTTATAGTGCATTCTAGTCAACCAATTAGTTACTATAAATAGTTTGTAATCGTATTATCGTATAATTCATATCTTAGAGACTGTATTCATAAAAAAGATTTAATTATAAGCATGCACGTTCATACCATTAGCGTAAGGCTTTGTGATATTATTATTATTATTACCTACATAAGATAATTAAGAATAATTTGCACAAATTCATAAAATTATAACACCCTTGTTTCAACTGGATGCTTTACATTTGCATGCAATTTGATCTAACCTGCTTTGTGTGCTTCCGCCACTAATTAGTTCATGCGGCCTATCGCCGGCCGGCACCCACCCACTACTGTTAGTAAGTGCAACATGCCGATGCTGCCATGGCTGCTCCGGTAGTCTCTGCCTCTACCGGAGCAGTATATTAACCAGAGCGAGGCAGAGACTAACAGTAGTGGGTGGGTGCCGGCCGGCGCTAGGCCGCATGAACTAATTGGTGGCGGAAGCACACAAAGCAGGTTAGATCAAATTGCATGTAAATTTGACTGTCGCAAAATAACGCCTCAATCTATTAACTAGCTTTACATTTGGTTGTGATACTAACATAGCCGTAGAGATTTTTTTTTATTTCAATAAACATTCTTAATTGATCTTTGTACTTTTATTCATATATTATATAATAGTATTTATAGATAATACTATTATATAATATAATATATGAATATATTATATATATATTATTATTATATATATTATTGCCTTTGCATATAGAAAAACTGAAACTCTTTTCCCATTACAATTAAAGTTGGTTAATGCATTAGCTATAGAAATCCTGGGGATTCCCCTACGTAGGTTGTTCTGACTCAATTTATGTTTGGGCAACACATTGGCTGTCTTCTCTGCGTCGAACCAGTGCGACGGCGGTTGCGATTGTCGTACAGGATCACTTCATCGCAAATGACAATTTCTTTCAAAATCCTCTCATGTGTGTACCAGATCAAGAAGAGCCAAAAAGGTAAGCTAAACTTCGTTTAAATTTTGTTGTCGTCGTTCAGTAAGTACATACGGTACATTCAAATATTTTGTCTTTCCGTTTTTTAAAAATTCTTGAACGAAAGCGATCTAACTGTGCACCCGTATGTTCACTTAAATACCTAGTCTATACGTCGTTGTTATTGCGTGCCGTCCACAATTTCAATTGGATACCATTTTAGCCTTTGTTCTAGCTACTTTTGTCGTCAAATTTTCAATTCGGTTCTTTCAGTTACCCTTCAAAATAAAAAATAAAATCTAACAATAAACACGTAAGTAAATATTTCATTGCCTTTGGAAGTTATCGTTATGATAAATTTCAATCACTATGACACAAAGTATCATAAATATTTGAAGGCAATAATGACGTAATTCAATACGAACCTTCATGAATGTTAAATGTCATTATTACTAAGGGGACGTGTCGAAAGAAGGCTTTAAACGACGAAAGTCGAAAGGTTTCAAACGCGCTAGCCCGTTCCTAACGTCGCAACGGCAGACTGCGATATAACAGAACGCGATGATACGTTGGCAGGCATCGACGGACGACGGCGCGGCGGCGATCGGCGGCCGATGACTGCAATCAAGGGTCACAGCAGTGCGGCTGCATACGGATGCGAACGCCTGCGTACAGCAGCGTAAACGGCGGATCGGCATAATGTGTGCTAGCGTGACACTTTTCAATCGGCAATTTGCGAAACACCATAGATTAATGTGTCTTGATTCTTATATATATTTTTTCCTTATCGAAATCACCTGTATAGTTAAAGGGAAGTATTGCGTAAATACTCTACACGCTGAATTGCGGAACGCATTTTGAAGACGTGATTGAGCTGTGCTCAAATATTGCCATAGACGAACAGACATATGAACAAAGTCACACCATAAGGGTTCCTTTCATTGCTATTTGGTATGAAACCCCAATAACCAAACGTCATCTATGGAAAAGCAGAAAACAAGGTAGATACTCCTAGTTATTAATTCAGATGTTTTTGTAATGGAATTGTAATGTCAGCGTAGGAGGTGTTCACTTACAAAATACCAGGTATAATCAGTTACTGCGGTGGTATCGAGTGTTCCATGCGGCAGATTTACTGCACATTTGCATCCACCTTTGCACTATATTCAACAGTGTTATAATAATGGAACTGATTTTTTGCTCCTATTTGACATAAATCGTTGTGACCGTTAACATGAAAAGATGTAGACAAAATCTCCTATGGTAGATATAGTCGATGCTTAAGTCTTCCAAACTTGGGCAATTTTCACGTTGATCGAAAATGTTTTTCTAATACGAGGGTCATTTGAAAAGTTCTTAGCCTAACATGGTTAAAGTCATTGGTTTTTTTTAGAACTACCCTCATTTTGTAGTTACATCATTTAGCAACAAGTATGCACAGTTTAGTTTATTCACAGTAACTCATTGTTCGTTTACACGTGATACCGTAAGTCAAGTCAGAGCTATTTTTGAAAATGGATAAAATTGAACATCGTGCAGTGATAAAATACCTGAATTTGAAAGGTTTAACTCCAAAAGCTATACATGAAGACATGTCTGCTACTTTGGGTGAGTTCGCTCCTTCGTATGCGACTGTTAAAAACTGGGTGGCAGAGTTTAAACGTGGTCATGAGACCATTCAAGATGAGCCCCGTAGTGGCCGGCCTTCGACTGCTTCCACTGATCAAAACAAAGAAAAAATCTGTGATTTAATTTTATCTGATCGAAGATTGACTGTCGACGAGATAGCTAAGACTGTAGGCATCTCATCTGAGCGAACACATCATATAATTACTACTGAACTTGGATTCTCTAAGGTGTCTGCCGCGGCCCGGTGGGTACCGCTACTGCTTTCAGTGGAACAAAAACGCGACCGACTCACAACTTCTCGCGACTGTTTAGAGTTATATGAAGCTGACCCAATAGAATTTGTTGAAAGATTTATAACCATGGATGAAACCCGGGTTCACCACAATACACCCGAGACAAAAGAACAGTCGAAACAATGGAAAAGAGCAGGATCGCCCACCCCAAAGAAGGCAAAGGTGGTTTTATCGGCGGACAAAGTCATGGCATCCGTTTTTTGGGATATACCCTTTGGATTCTCGTGGATTATTTAAAAAAAGGTGAAACAATAAACTCCGATTACTATTGCAACCTGTTGCGTCGTTTGAGAGAAGAAATAGAAGAAATCAAAGAAAAACGTCCAGGTTTATTGAGAAGAAAAGTCTTGTTTCATCAGGACAATGCGCGCGTTCACACCTCTGTGCAATCCATGGCAGAAATCCATCAATGTGGCTTCGAATTGTTACCTCATCCCCCATATCCACCGGATTTAGCACCGTCCGACTTTTATCTGTTCCCAAAGCTGAAAAAATTTTTAGGTGGTAAACATTTTTTTACAAATGAATATGAATGAATAGGTCATAGCCGCCGTGGACGCTTATTTTGAGGAGTTAGACAAAGATTTTTTTAAAACGTGTATCGAAGCCTTACCGGGTCGATGGAAAAAGTGTTTTGAACTCGGAGGAGAGTATGTTGAAAAATAAAAATAAACTGAAAATCGTATGGTTTCATTAAGTAGGTATGTTAGGCTAAGAACTTTTCAAATGACCCTCGTAGCTTAAAGATATTATCCATTCTTGTGGTGTGCAAGTATGTTTTACAACTGAACATACCACCTTACAATTCAGTGACAGAAAGATATTATATAATCACTATCTTATTTACTACTTTTCCGTAGTAATTTTACTGTTTTTGTTGGGCAACTGTTGTTTATGGGGAGGCAATTGACAGAAAAAGGCATTGAGATCAATATGAGATGATAACAATTTCTTTATTTATTTGATAGTTGACATCACAATCGTAAATAATTATAAATTTAAATATTATATATAAAAAATACTAATCTGTATAAAATTGCGCTTTACTCTTGATACATTTAGAGAATGAATTACTGCCTCAAACAAAGTGCACCCTTATAATATTTTTATTACGGACACGACCCTTAACGACGTCTGCCCTCATGTGTCTGTCCGTTCTTAGCTATCTCTGGAAAAACAATTTTAATATAATTAAATATATTTTGCACAGTTTTTGAACCGTATTAAATTTTAGGAGGCATTAATATATAAATTAGTATATAGGACTGCTGATATATAGCGTAAATTCGATTGTGCGCCGCGAATTAAGATTTAAAATATTTTATCATCGTATAACAAATTTGATAAATTTACACCTCAATCATCAAAATCGGATGAATAGTTTCAATACTATAACGCAACACACGTAAATACAACCAAATTTAAACTGCTATAATCATAAACTTTTTTTTTGGCGTTGCCGTAATTGGGGAAAACAGTATTTATTTTTGCGTTCTTTTAATCTCGCGGTGAGGCGCCTGAGGATGCCTCGTGAAGAGGCGAAACACGTATCGCAGAGACTAGCGGAGCGGCCGGGGCAGCAACGGTGGCGAGTGTATGCGGTTCACATTTCAGATGAACACTCGCAGAGACAACCGCAGCAGCAGAGTCAGAGACGACCGTAGCAGTCATGGCAGAGGCGGCATGCATCTACTAACGGTAGTGGGTGGGTGCCGGCCGGCAGTAGTTCTCGCGATTCTCATTTTGACGATATTTTAAGTCATTTGGAGAACTCGTTAAATTGTTATAAACAATTATCTGAATAAACTCACCTATTTTTTGTAGATTATTAATACCTACTCGCTATTAATAATCATAAATCATAGTGAACAAATATATAGACGATTCCTTTCAGTGGAAATACAACACGAGAGCGAATCTCGCTTTATTATAAGCGTTTATCGGCTATTGTAACATCTTCATGCTAGGTGAGTATAAAAAATTGACAAAGGTGAAGGACAATTTTGCGAAAAAAAATGAAATTTTCTTCCTATTTCTACCAGATGTAGGTACAGCAGTTTCGTAAAAGCAAAGTGAAAAGAGAAATGGTAACATTTAATCTTTATTTTATCAAAACATACTGTTGCATATACTCATAAGTAAGCGTAATTATACCACGATACATATCTAGTAAATTATGCTTATGGTATATTCAGTATACTAGTATATCAAACTGTGACAATACAGAACTCAAAATGAATAAATCACTGGCGCGGCACCTACAAGATTTTTTTTCTCGGCACACTGCGGTGTTTGCAGCTTTAAATAGCGCAGGCGCTCTGAGGGTTGTCTTTTATCAGCTGATCAGTATCCGCCCTTTGCTTCGGAATATGCTTTGCGTTGCTTAGTCATGGTTGTGATTTTTGTAATTATATTATAGCACTGAAGTTCCTGATATAGTCCGTAATAAATACGTAGAATCAGTTTCTTGTGAATTAGTTGTTTATAGAGCGGTGTAGTTCTCGATTTAGGCATAAAGTACAACATCGAATTTATTTAGAGCTTGAAAAATGAAAGCTGCTGCTATGTCTGTTTGGGTTTTTATAAATCTCCTTTGTTTTGGTATGTGTGGTTACCTATACCTGATCTGGTCTCAATATTGGATGTACATAGAGAAGCAAAGATTATTTAACAAGTCCCCAGTAACTCCACAGAGAACAAGCTCAGCTTTAAACTATCCTGACACATACATGGAGAAATATAATTCGAAAAACCCACCTAATTTGACGAGTTCGAAACTAGATACCCGGGGCAAGAATAGGAGATCCGCGATTGGCGCATTCTGGAACATAGGCACATTAGTTCAATCTGCCAGCAAGTCATCCGGGTCTATAGTCCGTCCATCGAACAACATAGTTAGGAAGAGCCAAGGTAGCCCGAGATTTCCTAACATACATAAGCCAATTTTAGAATTCGATAGCGATAAATACGTGTGTGACGATTACACGACACCGGAGTGTGAAGCGCAAACTGCTGAATTTAAAGAGTTGTTACTTAAAGAATTTCACAGGGTCCTGATGAGCGATAGTAAAGTGTTCAAATCGGGTCTAGATTCACAGAATTCATATAATGTAAAGTATACAAATGACCACCGCAAGGAGTTGTCAAAAGAAGAACTGTTATGTGCATTTAAGGGGGTACATGTGCAGACAGTGACATCGAAAGATGAACCCTTTGCACGTCTTGGATTCCATATACCAGATAATCCCTTGCAGCAGAATCGTGATTTTAACAGATGTGCCGTCGTTACAAGTGCTGGTGCATTACTGGGTTCAAGATTGGGAGAATTCATAGGTAATTTATTTTTGTTTACTTACCCAATTACGTAATAGCTAACTAACTACCTATTAAACAATGCCTATATTTATATCAGCTTTTATCCTGGTAGTATTACCTACTGTTGTCATCATAGCCAACGAGTAGGATATTTTAGTGTTAGGTACAGCCAGTAACCTTCCAACTAATCCGTAGTAATTTTCAATATATAGCCAACATTTGACCAACCTACTGATTATTTTAAGAAATTATCAAAATTCAGCTACACCTACCACGTTATTGTTTCAACGGTTAGTGGAGGTGAGGTGACAAAGGTCAAGTTTAGTCAATAGTAAGATCAAACAATGAGGGTCTCGTGAACGGTTAACTTCAAATGCTACTAGGGTCGTAAATTTGTCAGGTAAACCTTTGTCTTGCACGTAAATGGAATGGTAGTCGATGAATCACAAGTGCAAATGAGTTGGCACTTGGTATGAGTGTGCACGTGAATTATACTTGGGTACATACATGCTTGCGTGTTGTTATACTAGCGACCACTACATATATCATATACAGTTATCGTCCTCAATGTGCTTTACTAAGCTTTAGTATTTATTTTGACTATTATGTGTCATAGGTCAACAACCCGTAACGAGCGCATTACTATTTCATTTAATTTGACGTAACTATTATGCTTGATTTCTTTAACAGCTGCTAGGAATGAGTACAGTTGCATCTCAAAATAGCTGACCGAATGTAATATTCACAATTAAATAATTATCTTTTTCGTCTTTGCTATTTTTAATATGTCAAAGACTCAGCATTCAAGGTACGATAAGTAAGTGGAGCTCAAGGTACCTACACATTAAGTAGTAAGTACTTAAATAACTTTGTGGTAACTATTGCTCATTGATACACTCTAAAGTATTGATACTCGTATCTAATCTTCTTTTTTATTTTTGAGTCTGATAGTGGATAGGGATACTTACCATTTTTGGAAGTCAAATTTAAATTTAGAAAAATTACGTCTCATATACCATAGGAATAGATACTGTATTAATTACAAATCAATACTTTAATAATATAAAATAACATTAATACAATACAAAAATATCAATGAGTTTTGTTATGTCGAGCTTATCAATAATATTGATTGCTATAAATATTTATTCTTCTAATTTTTTTCTGGTAGAAAATGCTCAGCATTAATTTCGCCATTAATATTCGCGTATCCATAAAGTATATTAAATAGAAAATTTTAACACAATCTGTTAATTGAGTCATTGTTACTAAGGATGTATACATTTTTTGTAAATTCAAGAAGGTTACTTTATAGGGATACCATAGGTTCTGTTTTCTGCTCTAGTTCGTTTTCTTACTCGCGTGCTATAGGTATAATTAATAGGTTAGGAACTTTCAATTAGGCGGTAACGAGAAAGAGGTGTGTAAACGACGCTGCAAATGCATGCATGCATTCATCAACACGATGACACATGGTGACAGATAAGTTACATCACTCGTTTGCTAAGATACTTTGAGAAACTGTAAATCTAATTTGGTCTCTCGAATTCGGTTCCATACAAGTATATTTGATGAAAGAATGATTCCACACTTGAATCCTCAGTAACGTGTTACCCAGTACAATTTGCACGCATCCGGTTTTATTTACGTATTTTCGTAACAATATTGTTTGGTTGTGTTGTGACAATGTGATTATTAATTTATTCTACAGAAACACCGCTGTTTTTATACCAGTAGCACAGATGGTATTATCTGTATAATACGATAATTATCTAGTTATATACATAATACTATAATCAAAATAGAAATGGTATACTGAATAGACACAAAAACGTTGTGTGGCGCCTAATCGCCTTTTGACCAACAAGAGAATATTTTAACCAATAAGCCGCATCCGCGAGCTAATCAATAAGAGCGTTCCACTTTACCTCCAATCCATAGCAGTGATATCAGACTCAGTGGTTCTCCATAGATTATTTCCTTCATTCGATGAGCTCGGTGGCGCAGTGGTGAAACGCGCTGTTACGCTACTTTGACACCAACGCTCGTGGGTTCGATTCCCACACAATACAAACATTTGTGTGATGAACATGTCTGTGTCTTGGTCTGGGTATTTTCTATGTATAATAAGTATGTATTTACAAAAAAAATGTATATACCTACGTATGTTTATCAGTTGTCTAATACCCATAACACAATCTTCGCTAACTTTGGGGCTAGATGGCGCTGTGTAATTTGTCGAACAATATTTATTTATTTTATGCATAATAGTAATTTACGTGCGTACAGCCAAAACCAGCTTAAAATTTTGCACTTGCAGGTTGATTTTAACAACTATCGCGTAATCGCCGGAGTGATACTCCGCGAATGGTCTGAATAATAAATTTAACCACTATAAATCGACGTCTTCTGCACTATACCTATTTCAATATTATAAAATCAAGAATCTTTAAACAATGTATATAAAATATTTTCCATCCCACTTGGTTGTAAACAGCCTCATAACATTTAGGTACATATACAACGTCGGAGGCATACGAACATAGTTGCCCACTTGATGACTAAGTGGTGACGGTAATCTATGAAGCCTTGCAATACATATATAGCTCGCGCTACGCCACGTCTGCTGCTGACACAGCACCTACTCCTTAAGTTTACTGGTAACATCAGTCACTCTCATGATCCCAACAATCCTCGAGGAGTTGTTATTTGGCTGCGATTTTCTGTGAGGTGGGAGGTACCCTAGACTAAGGTACACAGACACCATGTTAATATTCATGTTGAGTTCATGCACACAAATGTTTATATATCCTGTGTGGAAGTCGAACCCACGAGCTACTGATGTTGCTGCTGCTACCGAGCTCGTCGAGCATTTATTGTTCCATTCAACAGCTTCATATACGGGCTTCATAATCCCACGTAAATAGAAATAATTGAAGTTTAAAAGCAGGCACTTAATACATATGTGTTACATAAAAAATGCTTTATTTATTTACCTTCAAACGTGACCATAGTATTGTGTGTAACACGGTCGGCATATGAATTCTTGCGTTAGGTACTGCCCTTAATATATGACGTGGTATCATGTTTATTTAAAAGACAATGTAGGCAATTATTAATACTTTGTTCACATATTTATAATACATACTAATATTTTGTTCACATTACACAACCGATAAACGGGAATTTGTTGAGTGCAGTGAAATATGATTTCTTGTACGTGTGAGTTTCCTCAGAATGTTTTTCTTCACCGCCGAGCAAGTATATAATATAAGTATATAAATATAGACATATAAATATGTATACACAAATCCGAAAACACGAAATTAGTGGTAGTCGATGTCTTCAATTAACTGACCACTTAACTGGCGTTTTGGTTCTGAGCGACTTTATATACACATTTGTTGATCAGGGAAATGCAGCCCTTAACGCAATTAGGAAAAATTTTGTTTATCGTAAATATTAATTTATCGTAATAAGCAATAATTCAACATAATGATGTAGGTAAACAAAGTCAGTCTAGAGGTGCAGTAGTATGCGTTTTTCCGAGGTGATGCGCCATGGTTCGAATCTCGGTATTAATTAGGATTTTTTAATTTTTGTAATGCAATTTAACATTCGTTTTAATTTTTTTATATTCGTATGCGATTCCCCTGAGACTATTTGTATTATGGGAACAGACAATAATAAATATGCGAAAAAGAATAAAAAGTTATAGTTTAAATTAATTTATGATATTATTAAGAGAGGTAGGGCGCATCAAAGCAAAAGTCTGTCTGTCAAGTCTGGGAAAGTACATCCACCTCATAGAAAACCGCCGCCAAATGACAACTCCCTAGAGGGTTGTTGTGTTTCTGCGTGTGAGTGAGGTCACCAGTAAGCTCTCAAGGATTGCTGTGTAAGCAGCAGAGGAGGCATTATGCGAGTGATAATTAATATATCGCAAGCGTTAATAGGCTGCGGTACCCGCTTTACATCAGGTGGACCGTATGCCTGTAGTAGGTAAATAATAATAATATAACTTTGAACTTATGAACTAAGTTACCTTATTTTTGTGAATAACCTTTTCGTTAGTTTATTTTTGTAAGTTAGTTAATTATTGTAAGTTTACAAGCCTATGATTCAAATAAAGTATGATCGCACCATAAAATAAGTGGCTTCCTTGGTTTTAGATGTTACGTCTAACGTTCAAGATGTTTAAAAATACATGATTCAAAATAAACAATATGTAAAATATCACTACGACTGGGATTCAAATACTTGCACTGTCAAGTACGTAATCGAACTCTTGCCCACTAGACTAATGACGGCTATTAAGATGCGGGTGAAATTATCTAATACATTGCTCTTACTTAATCAAGTCGTCCTTAACGGTAAGATCATAAATCCCAAATAACCTTGACAGGCTTTATTAAATGAGTGCTCATGATTTAACAGGCGAAATTCGAAATACTTAAAATTAAAAATTTAAACTTTTTTAATACTTTTCATATTTGTTGACTACCTATTCATTCGCCTTTTTGCTGATAAGTTAAGGCTCAATTTCTTTGCTTAGTTCACGTAGTTGCTTCATAAAGTCGCTCAGACCCAAAACGTCAGTTAGGTGGTCGGTTAATTTAGGGCATCGACTGTACATACCCCCCGCCAGGATTCGAAACGGGGACCAGTTGGTCACTAGGCCGGTTCTTTATCCACTGGGTTATCACTGCTCTGCTGCTGATATCTACTAAGACCTACTATATACATACAATATTCTGCAGAACCTCTGCTAGTCGGCGAAGAACATTATGAACAGGTGAAGTTGGGTTTGTCTCCAAAAAGCTTTGGAAACAAATATAACTTCTTACAGCCCAAAATAAAGATGAAACTGTATATAAATCATACTCCTCTGATGGTATAGTCAATGGCGGTGATTGACCGACTATTGTCCGGTTATCGTATCGGATCTTTCCTTTGTGAACGCATTGACATGCACTGTGACTCTCTTCGGCGAACGCCCCAAATCGTATGCGAATTACACACGAATATTTTGTCATCAGGGTTTTACTGATTGCTCAGTGACATATAATCGGCAGTCATCTTCGACATCAACGTATTTGAGGAAGTTGTGGTCAAGTTTACAAGGAAATTATTACCTGTCTTCCTTTGAATTACCTTCATATATCGATGACTAAAAAATAAAGCTTATTTTTTTTATTGCATTTTACCCACAACTTGACTGTGCGACGGAATTCCGACGGAATTTTGGACAATTCTTTATTCTGAGAGAATTTTAGACAATCTTCAATTGCTGGATATTTATGAACCTTTAAGGATGAGCTAATCCCTCCATGAAAAAAAAACACAGCTCAGTATTTTGGGTAGTACGTTAATATATCAGGCAGTATCTTTTAGTCTTCTATTAGTATCTTTTACTTGACTCTACAGTCAAGTACTTTGCATTGGTCCACACCTCAAATGCCAATTCAGAGTGGCCAAGCCATGACCATAAAATACGTATTACACTATTTGGGTATTGGCATATCAAGTAAAGTTTAATAATTAAGTGTTAAACTATAAAACTTCTTCACACCCTTTCTGCTATTGGTGTTAGTTGGTGGTAGTTTAAGTTTTAGTGCAACGCCTTTCCAAATTTGGGGTAATAGTGAATGACATACATAATTAATTAAATTAATACTACAATTACTTGACAGAAATCGCACCCTTACTAAATTGACCGTTGGTACATTTATCATGTGTCCAGTTATTAGAAATGGCGCACACGATCCAGTCTTCTACAGGTAGAGATTCGTATATTTCGTTGTAAAAAAGGTAAACAGTACTCCTTTATATTCTCATTTTTTTCGAACCCCTATTCAACCCTTTTTCTGATTCCTATACCTTTAACTTGAGGCTCATTTCCGTAATTTTAGTAGTTTCGTTCGTTTTAACTTTCTTATTAATTAATTTTCTTCTCAACTTGTCGTTTCTGTTTTTCCTCTAATTGATATTTTATAGGTGTCTAGGATAAAATTTGATAATGCTTTTTATTAAATTGTTTAGAAGTGAGTATATACCTGTCATTCCTAAAATAACAACTTCTAAACGATTTCTAAATGAAATTACTAATACTATGTAGTAATTTCAGCAGAAGCACAGGAGTGGATAAAGGAGCTGTATTAGTGGTCATATCCATATCAGTTTGATTTTCTATAACAGTAGTGGTGTTTTGACTCTCACTGTCAATGAGTTCATTCAGACATTGCTCAGCTGCAGTTTCACCAACGGAATTACTTGTTTCTTGAGTTTGACTGACGTTAGATTCGTCTGATGACATGTTTTCAAAATATTCTTTACACTTGTCCGTATCAATAGGATGCATCATAGCCAATCTAAACCCACTGTATTTGATGACTGCTTTGCTCAAAGTAAGCTGTTTACTCCTAACATCCTGTATTGCACGGCGAAGATCTTCAATTTTATATCTCGCTGTGGTTTTTCTTTTTTAATATCTAGGCATCTAAAACAATTTCTGACATTAGAAAATGTTTACATGATCAATCAACTAATAGGGTTAACTAGGAACGTTCCCATTTACCCCCCTGGCATCGTTCCTAATTACCCGACGTAGACAACTCAAATCAAACTGACCATTACCCGTCTGCTATCATTTGATTACAGCCTTCAGAACCCGTTATATACCTTTTCCCATACATTTCGCGGTCATATATGACCACACGGGTTTCGAAGGGTTAAATGTGGTGTGATAGTGTGAAATACAATGAAGCGTAACTGAAGTCATTAAATTATCCTGCCAAATAAGCCTCTAGTTTATTATTTCTATGTTATCGACAATAACTACTATTTTATTGTTTCATTATGCCTACAAACGGTAAAAGAAATTACGCAAATGCATAGATACTTTATTTAATACAAGAGTCAAAAAGTTATATTCAATGATTCATTTTCAAACAAATCATAGCAGAACATTGCATTAGTCATTAGTGACCGCAGAAAATGCTTTGTCCTTTCTCGAAAAGTTTCGTTTTTATAGCCCAGACGTGGAGTAGACATGACACCCTGTTTGTTATTTGTCACCAACATGCTTATGACAATGGTTATACGTATTTTAAAATGTCAGTGAATGTATTCGTTTTGCTAATTCGTATTTTTATTTGAACATAAATATAAAGTACCTTTTTTATACAACGTCGGGAAGTATACAAGCACACGGCTTACCTGAACCGTAGCCTATGAACGCTTGTAATACATTAAGTCGCACGACACTACCTCTACTGATAACACAGCAACTCCTTAGGAGCTTACTAGTGACCTCACTCATATGCAGGAACACAACAACCCTCTAGGGAGTTGTTATTTGGCTACGGTTTTCTGTTAGGCGGAGGTACTTATCCAGATGGGCCGCTTTGATGCACCCTATCTCTCCTAAAAACCTACAAAGACATAATACGTATATAGTAGACGATTTAGTTAAATAGTAGGACTAATGGACATGATTGTGGTACACGGTCCGACGAGCTGGGGAGATGAATGCAAGCAGCACAGAACTGATCGTTATAGAAATCTAATCAAGATGTGTTCAGCAGTACCTAGATGTCCTACGGCTAAAATAACGATTTGATTTGGAACCCATTTCTTTGTGATGTTGGTAACCTCTTCGTCGTCGATTATGCGGATACCTCGTCGCTGCAACCTATCGAGAGCCTCCAGAAGATACTGTGCGGAACCGTCCCAGAGTGCGAGCAATACTCCACGTAGGCCCGAACTTAGTCTTAAAAAGCAGACAAAGCTGGTCCGGCGTGAAGAACCGGCGCACTCTGTTCGGGATAACGAGTTTTTTTTGGAGCGGTTGAGATGAGGCTCTCTATGTAGTTACGTTGGTTGAGATCGCAAATAATATCCATGCTTAGCATATTCAGGCCATCTCGCATATCGCGAGGGAAGCGCCATGAAGACTGGGAGTGGGAAGGAATGGGGACATTTTTGTTGTAAACGCGCACATTTGAGTTTTCTTGGCATTAAACTCAATCAGGTTATTGGAATCCCATTTAGTAATGCGATCCAAAACCTGATTCAGCTCAAAGACAAGACTCTCACGCTTCTCATCGATTTCTGTCCGACTAGCACCAGGCCGACCGAAATATTGCCCATGGACCGTACTGTCATCTGTATAGCAATGAATACTACCAAGTGGCGGCATGTCATTGATATGAAGAAGAAACCCAGTGGGACACCGGCATTCACTGACATGAACCACGAAGCGCATCCCTCTGCAAGGACGCGGAATCTACGCTATCTTACAAAGTTGGAGGGGCAGACCGTATGCCAGAAGTTTGGAGAGCTGTTATCTAGGCTGACTGCCATGGATTCGCCATGTTCATCGATAGCCTCCCCCGAGAGGTGCATCACATACGCTAGAAGATCACCCGTTGATCGTTTCGGTCTAAAACCATACCGACGATCATTAATTAGGGAGTGATCTTCTAGGAAGCGTTTCAATTGATTGTTAAGGATCCGTTCCATTACTTTGCATAACACTGAAGTTACGGCAATGGGGCGGTAATTTGATGGGTTTGAACGGTCTGCCTTTTTGGGGATTGACTGGCCTCTCTCCAAGCCTCCGGAATACAACCGGTTGAGAGATGAAAGAGGCGCGTCAACACCGGAGACAACTCCGCTGCACATTTTTTCAAAACAATCGCTGGTTGCGTGCTACAGTCATCGATCCGGGAGTTAGCAGTAAAGACACTGGCCACAAGATCGGCTTTCTCCAGCGGCTGATGCGCCAGTGAGCAATCGAGGCATCTCGGGAGAGGCAGCGAGGGTTGGCAGAAGTTAGCCTGCGCGACTTTGACGAGTCGCCAGTAGTTACGCGACCTAGTTCCGTGGCGACTCGTGTAACGCGCTGGGCGTCCGCTCTTATGTATGCCCTCTTGCAGACCTTGGTGGCAGTATTGTAGGCTGATTTCAGCGAGCTTATATTAGGATCCTTGAGGACGCGACCCCTGGTCTAACCACGATATGCCACCTGTTTGTAACTAACAACTTAAACGCACTTGCGATTAAACCAGGAGCATCTCCGGCTTTTGACAACGACATCGGAGTGAGGAATGTAGTATTCCATGCCCACGCAGGTCTCGTCAACAATGGCCGCAGCACAGGCCATGAAATCCTTCTCAATGAAACCGTTGCCCCCCTGGGACGGAAGCAAAGTAGTCGCGCATGCCGTCTCAATCTAGGTATAGGTGTCGTACTTTCCTCTCGCTTAGCCTCTGGTGTAAAAGATTACTGTTTTGTAGGGCCTAGACTTCTCAGGGTTGGTATAAAACTGAGCATCACGCGAGTATTTCTGATTGTAGCATACGCTCCCGTAAGCTCAGCGTGTGCCGAAGAACTACAGAAGTTTTGGGAGTCTGTGAGGGATGTACTGGATTTAGGTGAAGGGAATGAAAGAGTGATTATGTGTGGAGATTTGCTGGATGGATTGGGATCAAACGAGACGGCTATCAAGTTGTTCTTGGTCCCTATGGAGATAAGAGAGTGAACGAAGCAGGTAAGTCGATTCTAGATTTATGTATGGAACAAAACCTCGTATCGAATACTTTATTTCATCACAAGGATATTCACACGTATACATGGAGACGGAATGACCAAAAAAGTGTGATTGATTTGATTTTAATAGATAGACTTCTCTGAAACACTATAATGGATACAAGAGCCTTTAGAGGTCCCACTCTAGAAACGGACCACTACCTGGTGGTAAACCGGTTTGTGGGACTTTTCAAGAAGTGGAGGCATTGGCGAGTGCGTACCTCTTTCGGAGATCATGAAAGGATAAGGAGAGAAAAATTGTAAGATGAAAGTGTAAGGAGAACGTATGTTCATCTAGTAAGCGAAAGACTTGCGAATGCAAGTCTTTCCGACTCAGATGTGGATGATAGCTGAAAAGCTGTGGAAGAAAGTATGGTGGATAGTGCAAAAGAAGCATAAAACATTGAAAGGAGATGCCTGGTGGGATGCGGAGGTTGAATCCTCCGTAGCAAGAAAGAGGAAAGATTACGTATCATCTTTGTCCTTAAATGAAAATATGAGAGAAAAGAAGAAAGAAATGTACCGTCTATGCAAGAATGAAACCAAGGCTTTAGTGAAAGAGAAGCGTGAAAGACAAACTATGAATGAGGAAGAGAGGCTGACGAAAAACTTCGAGGCAAATACCAAACTCTTTTGGAGAGAGGTAAACAAGTCTCGGGGTGGTTTAATGGCATCCAGAATGGACATACAGACAGATAAATTCTAAAGCTAGTATCATTCTTGCTAACACTTAGGAAGTGTTAGAACGGCGGAGTGAAAGTTTTGGAGAAATGTATGAATATACCTCGAACGCTGGCAATGAGAGTGGGTCTGATGCTCACTCCACGTTGACGGCATCCGATGAAGGTATAAGTATGGATGGATGTTTGTGGGACTTTTCAAGGAGTGGAGGGATTGGCGAGTGCGTACCTCTTTCGGAGATCATGAAAGGATAAGGAGTGAAAAATTGCAAGATGAAAGTGTAAGGAGAACGTATGTTCATCTAGTAAGCGAAAGACTTGCGAATGCAAGTCTTTCCGACTCAGATGTGGATGATTGCTGAAAAGCTGTGGAAGAAAGTATGGTGGATAGTGCAAAAGAAGCATAAAACATTGAAAGGAGATGCCTGGTGGGATGCGGAGGTTGAATTATCCATAGCAAGAAAGAGAAAAGCGTGGCTGGATTATATATCATCTTTGCCCTTAAATGAAAGTATGAGAGAGAAGAAGTAAGAAATGTACCATCTATGCAAGAATGAAACCAACGCTTTAGTGAAAGAGAAGCGTGAAAGACAAATTATGAAGGAGGAAGAGAGGCTGACGAAAAACTTCGAGGCAAATACCAAACTCTTTTGGAGAGAGGTAAACAAGTCTCGGGGTGGTTTAATGGCATCCAGAATGGACATACAGACAGATAAATTCTAAAGCTAGTATCATTCTTGCTAACACTCAGGAAGTGTTAGAACGGCGGAGTGAAAGTTTTGGAGAAATGTATGAATATACCTCGAACGCTGGCAATGAGAGTGGGTCTGATGCTCACTCCACGTTGACGGCATCCGATGAAGGTATAAGTATGGATGAGATTGAATAGTCGATACGAAGCTTAAAAATGGAAAGTGTGCAGGAATTGATATGATCACAGCTGAGATGATCAAACTAGGTGGCACTTACGTCCGGGACGTTTTTTGAATTTCGGTTTTTTGGATACTTTTGCGTCGTTTTGGTGCGGTTCATTTGATACGGTTGTGCGAAAGGAACTATGGGGCATATTGCTGAGATGACAGTTCGCTGCTGCGTGCTGTGCAGTCAATCTGCAAGGATTGTTCAGCATGTGTGCGAATAGATGGCAACATGTCACCCTGGTTTGATGTCAAAATTGGTGTCGAACAGGGTTGCATGTTATCTGATAGTCTGTTTATTCTGTATCTCGTTTGTTGTCTAAAGAGACTAAGATCGACTTATGTATGATTACCCACGTGTGACCTAGTGGTGAACTGTCTGCTATATGTAGACGATGTCGTCCTATTAGCAGAAACACCATCTGAACTGCAAACACTGGTTACAATGATGAAAGACGAATGTATGGAGAAAGGCTTACTATTGAATGCGAAGAAAACAAAGATAATGATATTTGAAAGAGAAGAAACCAGAACCAATGTAAGGATTACGGTTGATGATGCAGTATTGGAACAAGTGGATAAGATTGTATATTTTTAATGCGCTTTCAGCAGGGATGGAAGGTACTTGCAGATGTGGAAAGACGAGTGAGTGCTGGGAATAGCGTGAATGGAGAGTTCGGAAAACTTTTTGGCAGTAAAAAATTGAGACAGAAGGCACAGCTACACAATGCATACAACAGCACAGAATACATAATGCAGTGCTGGTCCCAACACTTACTTATGGAAGCGAGAGCTGAGTGTGGCATAGAGAGCATGAAAGTAGAATAAACTAGGTCGAAATGCCAGCGTTGTGCAAAATTTGTGCCGTAAAGTGAATGAAGCGTTGGGAAAACTTTTTGGCAGTAAAAAATTGAGCCAGAAGGCACAGCTACACAATGCATACAACAGCACAGAATACACAATGCAGTGCTGGTCCCAACACTTACTTATGAAAGCGAGAGCTGAGTGTGGCATAGAGAGCATGAAAGTAGAATAAACGAGGTCGAAATGCGAGCGTTGCGCAAAATTTGTGCCGTAACGTTTGTAGACCGTATTCGCCATGATGATGTTAGAAACAGAGATTGTCTGAAAGAGAGCATCGGTGTTAAAATAAGAAGAGGCACGCTACGTTGGTTCGGACATGTAGAAAAAAATGCAAAATGAAAGAATGACGAAGCAGATATACAATACAAAAGTGGAAGGTTGTAGGAGCCGCGGAAGGCCAAGACTTACTTACCATGATCCAATTGATCGTGTTCTATTAGAAGGTGATGTCAGGAGCCTTAGAAATCGGCGAGCATGCATGAGAAGTGCAATGAATATAAACAAGCGAGTGAGGTACCTATGTAAGGATCGAGTCACATGGTGCTCGGTTCACTCTGCCTATCCCGCAAGTGGTTTGGCGTGAAGTTATAGATAAATCACAGCTCAGGTACTAATACCGTAATGGGTGATAGTGTAAACAGTTGTTACGTGTATCAAAATTCAAGCGTCTAGCGTGCAGTTTTTGGCGCTCTGGTATATTGTGGTATGACAAGTGGACAAATGAGTTTAACTAATATGTACTATATAATAAATAAGTGTTCCATTTCACCATTTTTAGCACGGAACGCTAAAAATGCGTTGGTATTATTTAATATACAAATTTACTGGAAAATCATGAATTCTGGAAAATAATGAAGATCTCTGCCCGGTTTACTTATCTTTACAATTAGCATGCACTCTGTACACATAGTTATTTAAATGTTTCATTATTGACTGTAATTAGAAGAGAGGTGTAGAGCCAGACAGGTATTGTATTCGGCAAGTCCGCAAGTGCGCCGTGCGCCGTGTCAACAACCCGCGAGAAGGGTCGTCCCTGCATAATTCATATCTCACAGCCATTGTGCGCTTATAACCGAATCCTGCGCAGTGAACTAGCCATCCGTTTATTATAGCAATATGTACCGCCTTACAGAATTACTTTTAGCATGTTTAGGTAATCAACTGCTTACGTTCAGGCGTTACGCTAGAAAAATTGCGTCGTGTAACGAGTGTTTTTAACATATATGCTACTTAAGTTTATAAGATATAAAAGTATTAGTTACGTAATTGTGATGATCCGTAGGCACATGTCAATATATCAGTTCTAGCTATCGTTGAAACGATAGACCGACGATCTTGTAAAGATCGCAGGGAACCGATGGATGCATGCGGCACAGGACCGATCGCTGTGGAAGTCAAAGGGGGAGGCCTATGTTCAGCAGTGGATGTCCTTCAGCTGATATGATGATATCGTTGAAAATACTTGGCGGATTTTAATAGTGCAAATTGTATTAAAAAGTAAAAGCTATAAGTGCAAATAATTTTATTATATAAAAACTATTGAATTCATCAAATATAAAATTTATTGTTTTTCCCTACTCTGACATTTGATATCAAAAAATTCAACGTTTCGCTGTACTTTGCCAGCCTATTTTGAAATTTCGGCCTCCTATTTCAACCCCCTTTGCAAAACAAAAAGTTGTTCTTTCAAGTTTTTCGTTTGAAACAAGGTTGGATAACCATATTTAACTTCTATATATACTTCATAACTTGGCATGAAGTATAGATACATAGAAGTTAAATATGGTTATCCAACCTTGTTGCGGGGCAGGTAGAGAGAACTGAGCATCACATGACTCCGTCCTTACATACCTCACTCGCTTCTTTAACATTCATTGCTCTTCTCAAGCACGGTCGCCGGTTTCTAAGGCTCCTGACATCACCTTCTGATAGAGCACGATCAATTTGATCATGGTAGGTAAGTCTTGGCCTTCTTCGGCTCCTACATCCTTCCACTTTTGTGTTGTATATCTTCTTCATCATTCTTTCATCCCACATTCTTTCTACATGTTCGAACCAACGGAGCATACCTCTTCTTATTTCAACACCTTTTTTTCAGACCAACTCTGTTTCTAATATCATCATTGCGAATACGGTGTACAAGCGTTAGGCCACAAATTTTGCGCAACGCTCACATTTCGACCTCGTTTATTCTACTTTTATGCTCTTTTTGCCTCGGACCTATTTGGTCGTGGCGGGTGAGACTAGGTGTTCCTCGGCATTTACATCCTTCTACTTTGCGTTGTGTATTTGTTTTGTAGTTATGTTTCTTTGTACATCTTTTTGTAAATATTACATTTAGTGTATAATTATCTTGTATATCACTTCGCGCCCCCCTGATAGACAGACAGACAGCAATATTTAACGTAACTATTATTTTTAACTATTTCAGATTTCAAATCGATAGTAGTAGCCGAAATATGCTAATATGACAGTGTGTTCTGTGTGCCAGATTCTTTAAATTCTTGTGATATCAGAGTATTGTCCTTACCTACCTATGGAAAATAGTGATATACTTTTCATAAATATATAGTATATTTTTTATGTAAGACGGTAATTTCGTAACAATAACCTAATATTTAAATAATTATACAATAGCTAGAACTTTTGTCTATTGGACTCTACAGTAACTACTTCTACTAACCGTAAACAGCAGAGAGAGTTATTATAAGTATATAGTAATTTAGTCTAAGGTCTACATTTTAGATATTTATAACTCCATCCATTCATCAATTCCATCCGTCCATCGAAATATTGTATCCTTTGTGCTATGATATAACTCATAACTCAAAAGATAACATGTACATAATGTCATTGTAATATAAACAATCCCGTATACAAAAGAATTATTCCAATTAATTTTTTTAACCTTTTTCCCCCTCACTGTTAAACAACTCCATATTTTGAGATTTTCATTTCATCTACGTATTCGTTGATGATCTACTGTGTGCCTCAACCACAGAAGAAGAACATTTCGGACATCTAGATATAATTCTGGAGCGCCTACACAAACACGGAGTAACAGTCAATCTAGATAAATGCGAATTCAACAAAACAGAGCTTGACTTCCTAGGTTATCACATAACGAGCCAGGGAATCACTCGGAAAAACGAAAGTTATATTAGAATTTCCCAAATCCCTAACAGTAAAGGAATTAAGGAGATTCTTGGGAAAGGGAATTTTTTATCGTAATAACATACCAGCGGCAGCGAAACATTAAGCAATATTAAATAAGTATCTACACAACTCAAAGAAAAATAACAGAACACAGATTGGATGCTGACATGGACGCAAGGAGCCGAAAAAGCTTTCCAAAAATGTAAGGAAATACGAGATGTCACCACCGTTTTCCACATCTCAAAAACTGCGAAGTTAGCCTTATTCACTCGAGAGTGAACAAATGTATGCAGAAGAATTATTCCAATTAATTGTTTTAACCTTTTTGCCCCTCACTGTTAAACAATGAGCCTTAGATTATATGTCAATTTTAAAACTTGTTAGATAATTGATTACATTTAAGATTTATGTGGCAGAAATTTGCTTACGTCACGCTATTATCCGTAAACAATAGACGTGTAAGTGATTTTGTTGTTTGTGTTAGCACGTTTACAAAATAATAGCTTTAAAAGATGAGGTGTAAAGGGCTCAAACGTGATCGTGATCCTAGACGTGACGGACCCAGTCATATAACAATTTTTATTATGAGAAAAGACCGACACTCTCTTTCAGACCAATTCTCTTTCTTACGTCATCATTACGAACGCGGTCAGCAAGCGAGCCACAAATTTTGCGCAATGCTCATCTCGATCGCATTTATTCTCTACCTTCATGCTTTCTCTGCCATACCCAGTTTTCACTTCTGTAAGTTAGCGTTGGGATTAGCATTGCGTTGTGTACAGCGACCTGCCTTTTGGATTAGATTTCCACTCCTTAGATTTAGGCTGCCCAACGCTCCATTCAAACTGTTCCCTGCACTCACTCGTCTCTCCACATCGTGGTGTACCTTCAATCGCGTCTAAAAGCGCTTCCAAGATATACAATCATCCACTTGCTCCAACACTACATCATCAACCGTAATCCTAGTGTTCGTTCTGGTTGTCTCTCTTTCAAACACCATTATCTTGGTTTCCTTCGCATTCAATTGTAAGCCTTTCATCATACAATCATCTTTCATTTTTGTATCTAGTGTTTGCAGTTTGGATGGTGATTCTGCTATTAATATCGCGTCGGTGTTTGCAGTTTGGATGGTGATTCTGCTATTAATATCGCGTCGTCTGCATAAAGCAGGCGGTTGAGAACTGGGTCATCTATTCGCATTCCCACATTCATATTTCTTATTCTCTGGAGGCAACTGTTCAGATACAAGATGAATAGCCGAGCCGACAACACGCTTCAAATGTTGGTATCTAACCAGGGCGACAAGCTGCCGTCCACCCGCACACATGCTGTACAACCCTCGTAAGTGGATTGCACAGCATGGAACAGGTTACCGTCAACCCCACATCGTAGATTCTTTCTCACGACCCTAACAAATGGTTTCTCAATGTCCACAAAATCGCAGAAAATATTTTGGTCCATAGCTAGATGCTTCTTCATAAAAAACTTGATCCGTACATCCTCTGCCGTTTCGAAATCCACCCTGTGCTGTTCCAAAGCATTCCATTAGACTTCACCTTCATTTTCCTTTCAATAATTCCTTCCACTTTAGCTGCTAAGGCTGATCAAACTGATGACCCTATAGTTGGCACAGTCCATATGTGAACCCTTGCCTTTATACAAGGACACAATGACTGCGCGTCTCCAGTCCATTGGGACCCTTCCAGTTCTCCAGCATAGATTGCTTAAGTACCAGAAGGCGTTCCGGACATAAGTTCCACCTAGTTTGATAATCTCAGCTGTAACCATATCGATTCCTGCTGACTTTCCATTTGTCAAACTCCGTATCGACCATTCAATCTCATCCATGTTAATGTCGTCATGGTAGGCTGGGACTGCCGAGTCCGTCACAGACTCATTCACAGTGCCAGCGACCTGGACATAATCATACGTCTCTCTAAAATATTCACTCGACCGTTCTAACACTTCCTAAGTGTTAACAAGAATGCCACCAGCTTTACATTATATCTTGTCCACTCTGGATGCTGACGAAACACTCCGAGACTTCTTTACCTGTCTCCAGAATAGTTTGGTATTCGCCCGTAGTTCTTCGTTAGCGTTTTTTCTCATTCATAAGTTCACGTTTTTCTTTCACCAAATATTTGGTGTCATTCTTGCATCGACGGTATATTTCTTTCTTCTTCTCTTTCAAACAATTACAATACAATTACTCTAATGCAAAGATGATACGTAATCCAGTCACACTTTCCTCTTGTTTTCACGGAGGATTCAACCTACGCATCCCACCGCACTCAGCATCTCTGCTATCAAAAACATCCAAATCAAGACAAACGGACATATTCATGCACACAAATGTTTACCCTGTGCAGGAATCGAACCCATTGGTGTCAAAGTAGAGTTATTCACGACTGCGCCACCGACCTCGTAAAAAAAATATAATAAAATGGTAAATTAAATAAGACAGAAGAGAATAAAATAAAATAGAATTTTATTTTCAAAAAAGTAAGACGTCTAATTGCCCGTAGCGGTCCAATAGCAAATAAAGATTTTTTATCTTTACCTTTCCTTGTATGAAACCAATTGGCCTATTTGTCAATATAAACAGATTTTAAAAACCGGTTTACAATTGACGGCGAAATAACGTGAAATGCATACAAAGAAAACAAACTGAGAAGTTCTTTATGAACTCGGTTAAACGATAATTAACTTTCTAATAGAGTTTATTGAGTTATTATATTAACAGTCACTTAATTCAATTATATGTAATATAACAATTGAGTAGATTTCTCTAATTTCCTTCGGTTATTTCAAAATCCCTGAAGTGGAGCGAAAATTACACAAGATTTTCAAGGTCGTCGGAACAACATTCGACTCGATACTAGATAATGAAAAGAACAACTGAAAGTGTTGGGTTTATTGTAAATTGTAATATCGTTTTGGTTTTCAGGGTACCGTATTTAAATAGAGAATCCTTCTCAGTAGTAGGTGTAGCTGTGTTCATTGGTCATTTGCCTATGTAATTCGTTTTAACTTATAACTCAGCGGCCAAAATGCAGGTAACAATTATTTCTTGCGATTTAGGTGGTGGCAAACAACGGTATAGGGTACCGTACAATACTATCATTTCAAAATGCAATACCATTTTCCTCTCAAAATCTTTCACTGTAGCGGACTCTAGACTGCGGTACACACATGCTTCCCGTCGGCGAACAAGAGTTCTGACACGCGACACTTTAAAAAGGCATAGATAACTGCATTTTCTGGAGCTTTGATGAGCTACTTCTGATCGTGTTATTATATTTCATTTACTATAATATATATATTATGACGTATGTTATATAAGAAATTTGTTGTTATGTTAATTATGTTCAAATACTGTAATTGAAATGTTTATTAACTGACACTGTTACTGTAACTGACAGTATTGAATTGTTTTAATTTTATTTAACATAAGGGTTGGGAAATGCGTGCGTATTTTTAATGTATTGATGAATTTACTTTATGCTACTCTTGTGGTTATGGAAGAGTTTCCCTCATTTTTCCCAACAAAGATATTTGTATTTAGTGATATACTTTCCCCTATATATCGTATATCTCTTCTATGAAGATATATAAATGACCCAAATAAATTAGAACACAGTGCTTTAGATTTAGATTATTGTTGGCAATGCATTTGTGACTTCTTTGGTGTAGCAACTAGTTGCAAGTGTCCATAGCATACGATGACTGTAAACCATAAAAAAAGGATTTACCGTTCGAAACCCGGGTGGTCGTATACGACCGCGAAACGTATGGGAAAACGTATATAACGGGTTCTGACTGCTCAAGTTCACACATAACACAATTTAGGATATGGTGCAATTTCAATTCAATAAATAAATAACGCTAAAGAACGATTAATTTAGAGTTGTCAGAACCTTAAATATAATTCTACCGACGAGCACTCAGACAGTTTTTATACGAAAGGGCCTTGTTCGAATTATAACAATTATGTCAATCACATTTTCTTATATAAGCGCGAGTTTTACTAATCGTTTTGTGATGCCTAAAAATGGAAGGCGGTAAGTCATTAATAGGGTTAGAGATTAATGGTTTAATTTTGCGGTCATTGGAAAAAATCTATTGTTTACTATGTTGCCTTTACCGATCGTAGGTTAATATGTCAGTAGGGCAACGCATCAAATTTCTTACAGATATACTGAGCTGATGTTAAAATCGAAAAAGGTAGAGTCCAATGGTGTCAATGCGAGTACCATTTATTGTAGAAATGTGCTTCCTGCATTTTTCCCATGAAAAAATACTACGGACAGATAAATAAAAAAAAATACAAAAATGAATGTTATAATTTCTACTTCAATCATAATATACCTGTAAAACTATAACGATTTTGCTACGCCTTTACGTTCTTCTTCCAGGCATTATCCCGTTTCCTAGTCTATTAGCATTGACGGGGTCCGCTATCTAAGCTTAAGGATTTGGCAAAGATACTGACACGACATTTTGACATGCAGCGACCGCCATAAGATCCCCACAACCCACAGGGAAAATCAGACCTTTGTAGGGTCAGGTCACATGTCTTTTGGAATATAATTTCTTGGTTTTAGGGTCGGCAACGCATGAGTTACACCCCTGGTGTTGCAAATGTCCGTAGGCTACGGTGACTGTTTACCATTAGAGAGGCCGTATGCTTGTTTCCCACCTTAGTGGTATAAAAAAGTGCGGGTTCCCTCACAATGTTTACCTTCACCGTCGACCAACTGATAATTACAAAAATGTGCATAAATTCGAAAAGATGAATTTGAGGTACTCACGTAGGATTCGAACCAGGTTGGAGGTCAATAGGCTGATTTTTTATCCACTGAGTTATCACTTCTGTACGATTTTGTTCATAGATAACAGAAACCGTTGTTTCTGTTATCTATGATTTTGTTATACGTATGGATTAAAGTAGTATTAAAGTTACGTTCAAACGATGCACATTGTTCTCTGTAATAGTACCCCGCCCCGCGTACCTCTGCACAATATATCAAATGTACGACATAAGATGTATGGGGGTTTACTCGTATGTATCTTATGTCCTAGCAGTAGGTAACGGTGAGCATTGCATGGTTTTGTATACCTCGATCTGTCGTCGTGTATACGTTAGACATAGACGTGAAAGTGACCGTAGCCTGTGCATGAATTGGTTTTGTATATGTCGGGAGGCATATAATCATTTGGCCCACCTGAACTGGCTTTTGTAGCCCATACATGCTCGCGTTACGCGAAATATTGTTCCCACCTAGTGCTAACACGGCAACTCTTACTACAATGCGGTACACCTCGGCTATACTGCGTATAGCCGATGGGGCTAGGTGGAGCTGCGAAGCTCGCTGTCGCCCGTGACTGGACTGACGCAGTATGGGGCCGGAAGTTTTGGAAACAACTATAATCATTTCACCGGCGTTTAGAAATGGGCATTAAATTGAAAGATGATGATTTAATGAATAAATTGTGGAATAAAAGAGAATATGAATGTGTTTGTTTGTTTGTAGAACTTTATTGCTATATTAATGTTTACATTCTTAAAATATTGGAATTTGATTTGCAAAGGCAGGCTTATTCCTTCGAGGAATCTCTTCCAGCCAACCATTGCTTTTGAGTTCCTGAGTGGAATAATGTATGGCGGTGGTAAATAAAAAGTGTATATAAGGTTAACATAATAACTAAATTGATGCCAGCATATATTAAGAAAATTGAGAAAGGAAATTCAAGTATATTCATTTATGTACATATGCATATAGACACTCAAATGTATATACACACGGGCACAGATACATATATACACACTAATGGATAACGATAGAATACAAACAAATATTTAATATAATTGAATAAAAATAATACATAATGTAAACTCAATGTCTCGCAGAAGTATTGAAAAAGTTTTTTAGATGTTTTTTGAAAGAACTTATAGTAGGCGAAGCTCTGATCTCGAGCGGAAGTGCGTTCCAAAGACGGGCGGCACGCACGGTATAAGAATTCCCGAACGTGTTGGTCAGGGAGGCAGGCACCTTCAAGATGGGGTCTTGGCTACATCGTAGACGCTCGTCCATGATCCGAAAATGAAACCTCCTCCTGAGGTACGTTGGAAAAGAAGGATTAAAAAATGTGTTTAGTTATATTTAAATAATATTGTAACAATGAGAGCCTTGCCCATGGTAGGGGTGCTAGATAAAAAAAAAGAGACGGCAACTCCTTAGGAGTCTCTACACTCACTCGCAACAACCTTCTAGGGAGTTGTTTTTTTGACTGCGGTATTCTGTGAGTTTAGGTACTTAGCCAGCCGGGCTGCTTTGACGCGTCTTACCTGACTTAAAAACACCCAGAATACAATAAACAGACGTGTTCATGCACACAAATGTTTGTCTTGTGTGGTTTCCTCACAATGTTTACCTTCACCGTCGACCAACTGACAATTACAAAAATGTGCATAAATTCGAAAAGATGAATTTGTGGTACTCACGCGTAGGATTCAAACCTTCTAGGGAGTTTTTTTTTTTGACTGCGGTATTCTGTGAGTGTAGGTACTTAGCCAGCCTGGCTGCTTTGACGCGTCTTACCTGACTTAAAAACACCCGGAATACAATAAACAGACGTGTTCATGCACACAAATGTTTGTCTTGTGTGAGACGAGAGTGGAACCGACGAGCCTTGGTGTTAAAATAACATTGCTAGTCACTCATAAAAAGTGTTTATTTAAAATATTTATGTAGTTACAATATCTGTGTATAATGTTTTTTTTTTTATATCACTAAGGTGGCAATCAAGCATACGGCCTGCCTTAAGGATAAACAGTCACCGTTGCCAGGCTGTGAGCTCATTCCACAGCTTGAGAGTTCTTGGAAGAAAACTTCTCTGGAACCGCACAGTACGCGACCATTGCGGTTCCAGTGTATGAGGGTGAACTCTCCGCCGTCGGCGAGCGGTGCGTTTATAAAAAGTAGCTGTCGGCATCATTTCGAACAACTCTTCAGAACACAACCGGTTGTACCAACGGTAGAACACACAAATGGAGGCAAAATCTCTCCTTAAACTTAAGGGTTCAATACCGTGTGTAAGCTTAAGATTATCAACAATTCTCAAAGCTCGTCTCTGTATCGAATCGCCCAAAGCGATCAAGCGGTCTGACTTGAGACTTATATAAAATAAGTCTTTGCCCCGCACTGAAGTACTGCTTTTGCTCTATTGAGCACACCAAGTTTTTTGGACGCCAGCTTGACCTTCTCCTCCAAGTGATTTCGATATTGCACATCACTAGAGATCTCGACGCCAAGCATCCTAATACATTTGGTACTATTTAATGTGTATATTAAATATACAGACACATTCTGAAAAGATTGATTCTTAACGTAGGTATCTAGTCGTCAAGCTAACTTGCACGTGTTAATTAACAAACGAAGCTGTAATAAAAGTGTGGTAGGGCGCATTAAAGAAGCCTGACTGGGGTACCTCCAGCACCATAGAAGACAGCAGCAAATATTTGATGAGCGTTCATAAGCCACAGAAGCCGCTTTACACCACGAAGGTTAAAAAATAAAGCAATGGTCCAGCAGTGTGCTGATGATGAGTTTCATAGTATTTGTTTATATATCTTTAAACAAAACTACAACCTAATTAATTAGATATTTGTATCGCATTGTGAGGAATTTGAACGAGTAATTCTTGTTCATCGTATATATACGAGTATATATAAATATTATTCGTGTGTCTCGAAAACGGCTCTAACGATTTGGATCTTATTTTGTATTTAGTCTTTTCTAAATACCAAATTAGTAATTAATTAATAACTTTTTTTTAAGCAATATTGCGTTTTGTTTTTAAGAAACACATTTGTATGAAAATACTTACTACTACAAATGTGTTAAAAAAAGTCGGTCGTCAGTCGATTAAAAGCTGTGACCAAAATAAATAAACGTTTTTTACGGGTTGTTGCAATATAAAAACAAGGAATAAGAGCATAACAGAAGTTTTAATTAACCTTTGTTTTTTATATAATTATATTTCTGTTATAATATTTGTGATATGTTTGATGTTATTGTTAATATTAAATATTTCGTTTTACTACTATTACAGATTCGCATGATATGGTATTGCGGTTCAACAATGCACCTACATTTAACTACTCAGATGATGTGGGCTCAAAGACAACGTTCAGAGTACTAAATTCACAGGTAACTATATAATGGTTCGAGAGCTAAGAGCCGCCAGACCCATGCCATTTTAGAAAAGCTACAATTAGTATAAATATATATTATATTGCTAGTACTGTATGGAAACTTGTATAAAAAAATTGTTCACTTACGTTAAAATATGATGCCTGGTTTTTACAAGCTTATTTAACTCGGAATGTTTGTATTTTATGCAATTTGATCTAACCTGCTTTGTGTGATTCCGCCACCAATTAGTTCATGCGGCCTAGCGCCGGCCGGCACCCACCCACTGTTAGTAAATGCAATATGCCGACGCTGCCATAGCTGTTCCGGTAGTCTCTGCCTCGGCTGCTGCGGTCGTCCGCCATCTGGAACCGAATCCGCATGCCCCCACCACCACCGTCGCTGCCACGACTGGCTTGGTCGTCGATGCGACACGTGTTTCGCCTCTCCACGAGGCATCATCAGGCGTTGTAGACTTAATCGTAAGAATAACATGCTACAAGTTATTCTTACCGCCTAACTTTGCGGGGTAGTTTCAAAAAGAGGTAGGGTGCATCAAAGCAGCCCGTCTGGGGAAGCAACCTTCGCCGCACAGAAAACCGCAGCCAAATAACAACTCTCTAGATAGTTGTTGTATTCCTGCGTGTGAGTGAGGTCACCAGTAAGCTCCTATAGAGTTGCTGTGTTAGCAGCAGAGGTGGCATCGCGCGAGTGATACTTAATGTAGCGTTTATAGGCTACGGTAACCGCTTTATATCAGGTGGGCCGTATGCTTGCATGCCTCCCGACGTTGTATAAAACAATATGCAGAGAGAACCGAGCGTCATAAGACGCGGTCCTTACACACTTCGCTCGGCTACACCAACACTCTCTTTCAATTCTCTTTCTTATGTCATCGTTACGAACGCGGTCAGTAATCGTTATACCAAAAATTTTGCGCAGTGCTCGCATCTCGACCGCATTTATTCTACTTTCATGCTCTCTCTGCCATATCCAGCTTTCACTTCCATAAATTAGCGTTGGGATTAACACCGCGTTGTATATAACGAGCTGTGTTATTCAACGCTCCATTCACGCTATTCCCTGCACTCACTCGTGTCTCTACGTCAGCGGTGTACCTTCCATCCCTGCTAAAAGCACTTCCAAGATATTCTCATCCACTTGCTCCAACACTACATCATCAACTGTAATCCTAGTGTTCGTTCTGGTTGTCTCTCCTTACTTAAACACCATTATCTTAGTTTTTTTCGCATTCAATTGTAAGCGTTTCTTCATACAATCATCTTTAATTGTTGTAACTAGTGTTTGCAGTTCGGATGGTGAATCTGCTATTAATACCGCGTCCGTCGTCTGCATAAAGCAGGCAGTTGACCACTGAGTTGCCCATTCGCATTCCCACAATCATATTTCATGTTCTCTGAAGACAACTGTTCAGATACAAGATGAATAGCCGAGCCGACAACACGCAGCCCTGTCTGACACCAATGTTGGTATCAAACCAAGGTGATAAGCTGCCTCACACATACTATACAATCCTCATAAGTGGATTGTACAGTATGATCAGGTAAGAATAGGTCGTCATCAACCCCATATCTGGGCAAAATGTCCAGAGATTCTTTCGCGCGACCCTATCAAATGCTTTTTCAAGGTTCACAAAACCGCAGAAAACCTCTGGTCCATAGTCAGATGCTTCTCCATGATGTTGCAGAGTGAAAAAACTTGATCCGTACATCCTCTGCCGCTTCGAAATCCACCATGTGCTTCCCATAGCATTCCATCGGATTTCACCCTCATTCTCCATTTAATGATTTTTCCATACAGTTTAGCTGCTAAACTGATCATACATGAAACCTTGCCTTTATACAAGGGCACGATGACTGCGCGTCTCCAATCGGTCGGAACCCTTCCGGTTCTGCAGTATATATTGCTCAAAAATCAGAAGGCGTCTCTAACATAGGTGCCACCTAGTTTGATCATCTCAGATGTAACGATATCGATTCCCGCTGACTTTCCATTTTTCAAACTTCGTATCGACCATTCAATCTTATACGTGCTAATGTCTTCATGGTACGCTGGCACTGCCGAGTCAGTCACAGACTCATTCACAGTGCCAGCGTCCTGGACATAATGATACATTTCCGTAAGATATTCACTCCACCGTTCTAACATTACTTGAGTTTTAGCAAAAATGACACCAGCTTTACATTTTATCTTGTCCATTCTGGATGATGAAGAACCACTCCGAGACTTCTTTACCTCTCTCCAGAAGAGTTTGGTTTTCGCCTGGAAGTTCTTCGTCAGACTCTCTTCTTCATTCATAAGTACTCTTATACGCTTCTCTTTCACTAAATATTTGGTTTCATTCTTGCATCGACGGTATATTTCTTTCTTCTTCGCTTTGATGATATGTAATCCAACCACGCTTTCCTCTTTTTTTCACGGAGGATTCTACCTCCGCAACCCACCAGGCATCTCCTCTCTGTGTTCTACGTCTCTTTACTTCTTTCGCACTGTCCATCATACTTTCTTTCAGAACTTTCCAATATTCTACATCTGAAAGACTCGCGATCGTAAGTCTTTCACAGACAAGACGTACATACGAAACCCTTACAATTTCATCTTCCAATTTTTCACTTGTTATTTTTTCATGATCTTCAAAAGGAATACGCACTCGCCAATGCCTCAACTTCTTGAAAAGGTCCACAAGTCGACTTATCACCAAGCAGTGGTACGTCCATCTATCAAAGTCAAATCATTCACACTTTTGTGTGATAGATTTGACTTTGATGGATGTGACTATCTTTCACAAGTGTGAATATCCTTGTCATGGAAGAAGCAGGTTTCGTTCCATACATACGTCTAAAAGTAACTTACCAGCATCGTTCACTCTCTTATCTCCGTATGGACCAAGCACAACTTCATAACTGCTTCGCCCAACCCAGCCATTTAGCTCTTCACACATAATTATCCGTTCATTCGCATCAGCCTAATCCAGGTCACCGGTTACTGTCTCCCAAACGTTCTCGAGTACCTGGGGACTAGTAGAGCTTACAGGAGCATATGCTGCAACCAAAAAGACTCGCGTAATACCCAGTTTTATTTTAACCCAGAGAAGTGTTGGATCTACTAAATCGAAATCTTTCACATCAGCGGCCTAATCGGTCGCGAGATGAAAGTAAGACACCTATCCCAGCGCTGGCATGATCATCCTGGCTCATCCCGGATAACAGGGCCATCATGCCACCGGGCAGATCTTCGGTGTCGCTCCCCTTTCACTTGGTGTCTGACGCACACAAAACATCTAGGCATCTCTCATTCATTATATATATCAACCCATTCATCTTATCTTGTAATCCACGTCTCACATTCCATGTGCCAATACGATACTCAGCTCTCCTCGATCCGCCGGGTTGGGCGTTACGTGATGGATGGCGGCCCCCACCGCCGCATGCACTTAAACCCGCACCGACGAGGCCGGATCGGTGCGCGTCACCTCTGGGGGACGCCCTAAGCCGCGCGTCTGTGCGGTTTACGTTTCCGTCCAGAATTGTAATCCACAGTAATGGACTGGCAGGGTCGCGGCGTGCACGCTTCTGGTACCGACGATTGGTATAAAATGTTTACAGTCCCGAATAATCGACAGGGCCTAGTATAGTACTCGTATCTCAAGTGACCTAACGTCCCATCCCACTTTCAAAAATATAATTACAGGTATATAATATAGGTACAACTATGAATAAAATATGTTCACATATTACCAAATTTAAATTTATTTTGACTTTGGGCTCTGCGTATGACTTAGGTCGCTATAATGTTATAATATCATACTCGTACATATAGGGTTCGTCTGAGTGCCCATTTAGTCTTACATATTTAGTAATACAACATTACTTTTACTATATTCTTTGCCTTTACCCTACATGCATTTCGGAGTTGCTTATTAATAATCATCCTTCAAATATTTTTTCAGATCGTCGCTTAAATAATGTAACAGATGCATGTAAGTAGTGCTTTTACATATGTGCCTGAGCTGTGCTGAGTTATTTCCTGTATTTTTTTTCATCGAGTAACCTTTTGGCCTATACTATCTTTAATTGGGGTCTTAAACCCATTTCTGGACAAGACAAGGACTGTTTCAGGCAATTTATTACAAAATCGAATATTAGTTACAATATGGGACTTCCCAGTTCTTGTAATCCGATGTATCGACATACGTATCATGTATGTCAGGTTATTTGTCACAAATTAGTGAATATTTATAAATAACTTCATATTTTTATCAGCGCACATTACGTTGTTATAATTATACTTAGAAGTAACCGTTAAAATATTTACAAGAATTTCTTTAAGAAAAAATCTTTTACAGATTATCTGGAAGCCATATTTGTAAGTGAAGCGAAAGACAATATGTATGTACAATGTAAAATGTTGATTTTATGTCTATAAAAATTGATTGTATGTTAACAGCAGTTCCCCTACCACAGTATACTGTAGGATATATTACTGTGAAAGCTGCTGAAATAGACTAAGCGTGAAATAGCCGTGTTCAACAAATGTCGGATTTTCCAGACTGCATAAACGACGGAAATGAGAATACAGTCACGTTTATTTATATGGTATTTTTATTCTACGAATAGGAGATCTTTATACCTAATCTACAATCCAAATAATTGCATTGTCGACTATGTAGCATTAAACAGATTTGGGATAGGATTATTCTAGGTTTTAGGCTAGATATGAAATAGATTTGAGCTAAGTTTGCACTAGGTATTGCCTAATACTTAGCGCAAACGTAGCTAATGTCTATGCCATTAAGGTATCTATTAGTTTTATGATAGTTTACGGTCTGGACATTAGGATGAGATACGCACGCCACGTGACTTTGTAATGTAAGCCGGATTTAATTAAGTTTTAAATCGAGTTTATGTTAGGTGACAGGTCAAAATAAGGTAAGGTGTTAATAACGGTTTAAATGAGGTTCTAGCTTTGTCTCATTAAGTTATGGTTTCGATCCAGTTTAGGGCCGATTTAGGTCCGGTGTAGGGCTGCCGGCATAGATCGGGATTAAGTGCGGCATAGGCAACATGAGTCCAGTTTACGAGTAGGACTGGCTGATGTCCACTGAAGTAGCAATAAGCGGGCAGACGAGCAGTAAGGAGTTACCGTAGTCTATAGACCCTTGCTGCACCAGAACAGCTTCTCGTACTAACACTCGTAAAGGCTACTATTTATATCTGACTTAGTTCGCTTGAGTTTGGACTTAGGTCGGGACACGTTCCTAAGTGGACTTAGGACTTTCTTCTAAACTAAGCCCGAATATTTAGGTTGTGTTAGATAGGGCATAACCCGGGTATAAATTGTTAAGGCTCATTTCAGGTCAGCGCAGGTAATCCTGGAGAGAGTATAAAAGCGAATGATATTTGATGAGCAGTTTTTTTATACCACTAAAGCCTGCCGATTCTGTAAAGACCTCTCAGTGCCTTATTTGAAGAACCTAATGCTGTAGTCTCTTGGGCAATAGGCGTAATATTGTTTTTTTTTTGTGTTGAAACTGAATGATAGAATAATTAAAATTATCGTTGGAAAGCGTAGACATATTCACTAAAATTTATTTTATCAAAAATTCCCATCGTTCCAATTCCTACGAGATACCGGGATACGTATGAGCAGAGCGTTTCATATAAGTTCTTTTTCTAAATATAGAACATTTTTCGGCATGTTTTGTAAGTATATTGTTTTTAATACATATTTGTTTTCGTTATAGGTTGTTACAAAGCCAGAGTTTAAATTTTTGAAGGAACCGTTGTATAAAGATATTTCGATCATAATATGGGACCCAGCAAACTATTCATCGACGTTGGAGGAATGGTACCGTCATCCCGATTTTCCACTGTTTCCTGTTTACAAAAAGTATGTCCGCTTTGATGTTTTTGCTAGTATCACACCGATTATTTATTGCTTAAATTTGATAAATACTAATAAGGAATGTACATTACTATCTGTATACAAACAATATTTTTCATTATTTTTTTATATACCTAGTCTTGCCATAAATACTGAAATAAAGAAAAAAAAAATTTCTATTGCAAATAACATTTATTACTTTTACAGTGTGTTAGTTTAATACATAAATATAAAATAATTTAAAATATAAAAAGCTTATTCGAAGTGGTCTCCGTTGGCTGCCATACAGTCCTTTAAACGTCGAGGCGAGGAGTTATATTGATAACTGGCCTCGACGTTTAAAGGACTCTATTGATAAGCACGCACTCTTTCCATGGGGAAATTCTTCACTGCAAATCGTACGGATTGTTTTAGGGACTCCAAACTATCATGGCGTTTAGAGCAAGCCGTACTCTCTAAAACTGACCATAAATCATAATCCAGCGAATTAACATCGGGACTAGACGACGGCCAGTCTTCAGCTCTGAAGTCCGAAACGTTCGTTTCCAACCAAGACTGCGTAGACCGAGCTTTATGACCCGGCGCCGAGTCTTGCTGGAAGGACCATTCTTGGTTATTGAACATGGTGTTGTTAAGGGGCTTCACTGCCTTCTCAAGAATGGTATCTTGATACACTTGTGCCGATGTTTTGATACCTTTTTCACAAAAGTATGGCTCAGTCACTCCTTCATATCTAATACCCCACCAAACCATCACTGAAGTCGGATAGTGCCCACGTTGCACTCTGTCGACTAATTGGGAAGCTTCCGTAGAGCTTTGAGCATAAATGCGGTCATTTTGTTTGTTAAAATGCTGCTCAATTGTAAAAAAAATCTCATTCGTAAACAAAATTTTTCTGTGACCTCCCCTTTGCGTACTGCTTCAGTAGTTGTATCGATTTTACCACCATTATCAGTTAAGAAATGACCAGTACGTCTCTTATAGGCTGCAGGTCCTAAGTCATCTTTTAAAATACGCGACATGGTTCTAGGTGCTATCTTCATCTCCCGAGATAAAATCTTTTGCTTTCGGGCAGGATTTCTTCGAATTCTTTCCCTTACTGCTTTGACCACCTTTTTCGTACGAACACTACGTGGACGGCCAGATCTTTTTCTGTCACAAACAGAGGAGGTCTCATTTTACCTATTAATAGCCCGGTACACAAACATTTTACTAATACCATATACCAAGCGTATGGAGAGTTTTAAAAATTGCATGTGGCTCCATACCTACTTTGTGTAATGCAATCACAGCGATTCGGTTCACTTTATCACCCCACTCTATTTTAATATCGCAAAATATTGTACAATGTATTGGCGCCAAAATGAGAAAACTTAATGAACAATCATATAAAAATGACAGATTCTAAATTCAAATGTAATATTTTGTTTATTTTTAATTGTAACAGTATTTATGGCCAGACTAAGTATATAAATATTTTTTATGCCACTAAAGTGGCAAATCAGCGTACTCTCTGCCTGATGGTAAGCAAATATCGTAGTCTGTGGACATTTTCAACACCAGGGGTACCAATCATATGTTGCCGACCTTTAAGATATATAACGATAGATATTTTTATGTAGCACATTTCAGTAACAAGATTGTTATATATAGTAAGTCTATGTAAGATATTTAAACTTACAACAAGAAAATTTATAGTGAGTTATAAAATATTTAATAATAATTCTTGATTTCTATTAATTAATCTCTACTTGCCTATGGTGATCATGGAGAGAGATATATTACTGTTTTACAGTAGTAAAATAAATCTTTGCATGTTAAATAAGAACTTAACGCTCAATTTACACTAGCTTTTACACAGCCGTCCTAATCGTTTTAGAAATAATAAACAGTGTTATGGTGATTCAGGATATAATATATCACTTAACAACATTTCAACAACAGTTTTTGGTACACAATTAAAACTAAAACTTGGTAAAATTAGTATTACACTATATACTTTTTTAAAACCCTAACCTTTGCAGGTTACTTGAAAAGAGACCACGAGCAGATGTTCATTTACTGAACCCTCACGTACTTTGGAGACTATGGGCTGTGCTACAAGATACATCTCCTTATCGCTTAAGAAGGAACCCCCCATCTTCAGGACTTATAGGTAAAACAAACAAGACACCAATTTATTACCTTGTTATTATGTATTTTTTAGAATTTGATTGGGATTTCTTTTTCATACGGACATCGAAAAACGCTCCAGGATTCAGGATTTCTGTAGTGGAGTGGAGGTATCAATAAATAATACATTACAATGATAAAAGAACATCGTCAATGATGATCAATTATCAAAAATATTATATTATTAGTGACCTACACCGGCTTCGCACGGGTGATCGATCGTCAAACTTCGCAGGATTACCCATTGGGCTAATCTGTAGATCTCCGAAAATTTAGCTTCAGCCGTTTTAGCGTCCATAAAATATACATACATGTCCTTCTTAGCTTTACCCCGTTTCCTTATCCGTTAGGTTAGGCGGAATCCGGTAAGCCTAAGGATTTGGCGAAGGTTTCAATTTTTACATGGAGCGACTACTATCAGAACTCTACAACATGTTTTACACCACCGCCGAGCAAGTGATAATTACAAATATGTACATATATCCGAAAACGCGAATTTAGTGGTATATGACAGGACACGAACCTGCCTGTTTTAGAGCTTTATATATAAGATTTTCGGCAATCAGTATGTGTGAGGAAATTTGGTCAAGATCTTCTTATTTTAAAAGTATAGAAGCGGGACAGCTACATCGGCTATTTCCTTTCTTGTGATTCAATATTTTTTTTTGTAATCGTACACTGTCAAATCAATTTACTTATTTGAGATATACATTTAAAGTAAATACTGGTGTTACAATACAAATTAGATCAAACTGAGTTCAGTCATCATTGGCATACAAATTTCACTATAGTGTTAGTGCAAACTCCACGACGTTAGATGTCCAATTATATAAATTACAATGATGTCAATATGTATCGATTAAAGTCGTAATAAACAATAAAAAAATGCTAATATGTTAAATAAGTAAATTCTTTTCGTTAAAAATGAATAATTCAGATTGTATTAGTATACGAACTCAGATATTCAACCTCGCATAAACCAAGCAAAAACATAATTATTTATTATCCAGTAAAACGAAAGAAATATTATATATTTATACAACTAGCTAGAAATTTATATTACTAGATGTACCCCGCGACTTCGTTCCCACGTATGCCTTGGGAACAACTTTTTCATCGGAAGACGAAAGTGTAAGGAGTACGTATGTATGTCTAGTCAGTGAAAGACTTGCGAATACGAGTCTTTCCGACTCAGATGTAGACCAATGTTGGAAAGTTCTGAAAGAAAGTATGGTGGACAGTGCGAAGGAAGCATGTGAGCTGGGTATGGCAGAGAGAGCATGAAAGTAAAATAAATGCGGTCGAGGTGAGAGCATTACGCAAAATTTGTGACATGACGCTTGCTGACCGCGTTCGTAATGAAGACGTGAGAGAAAGAGTTGGTCTGAAAAAGAGTGTCGGTGTTAAGATAAGAAAAGGCATGCTCCGTTGGTTCGGATATGTAGAAAGAATGCAGGACCAAAGAATGACGAAACAGATATACAATGCTAAAGTGGAAGGATGTAGGAGCCGAGGAAGACCAAGACTAACCTACCATGACCAAATTGGTCGCGTTTTACCAGAAGGTGATGTAAGGAGCCCCAGGAATCGGCGAGCGTGCATGAAAAGAGCTATGAATGTTTTTTTTTAATTTTTTAATTATTAGTTACATCAACAAAGCGAACACTAACACTTACAATTTTAAATTGTACTTTTTTATAATAGATACATTATAAAGTGCCACCTCAATTATAGATGTAAACAACATGTCAGAAATGCACAGCAGTAATGAATAAAATTAATAATAACAACAACATATGGTAGCTAAGATAAAAATTGCAATTCTATGGGATATATATAGTTGATAAAATAGACATAAAATTAAATTACAATATTTGAAAAGAGAATGGAATTACATATGATTGAATGTTAACTTAAGAATTAATTTATTTACGCATAAATTATAAACTTAAAATTTCTTTTAAAACGACAAGTGCCGCGCGAGAAAACATCGATAATGTTAGAGAAGCGAGTGAAGTATATAAGGACCGAGTCTTATGGCGCTCGGTTCTCTTTGCCTACCCCGCATGGGGCCTGGCGTGAAGATATACATATAATTCAATTCCCGAAATAGTACTGACCCACACCAATAACTCTTGACTGCGCACGAAGGTCACCCTTATTCACTAACACTACACTAACACGAGGTCACAAGATTGGCATTGTGCGAAGAGGGTTCGTTCCATACATAACATACATGTGAACGAAATTAGTTTATTTTTTTTCTTAAATTAAGTAATTTCTTCATCTGTATACTTACTATGAAACGTGATTTTAGTTAGTGTGAAATGGGTCTTTAATCTTAATGAAATCCTTTAAAATAGGTGTTAATATATAAATATGTAGCCTAAATTTTAAACTCTAAAGTTCTGGGAAATAACATTAAAAAGTTGAATTGTCGGTAACATTTTTATACTTATGAAAATACAATATATATACAATATATATTATTATATACCTCTTCTATGAATTGTGAAATTTTTAATATTAATTTATGGTGATTTTGCTCAAAGCTTTGATGAATAACAAGTATATGCCATTACCCGTTATATATCTGTATTTTATATGTATATGTTTTATGTGTGAATAATTGTATTCTATTGCATGAGAACCTAGTGTCTTCTGAGTTCACATACATATAATACTCATATAATATATATAGGTTTAATTTGTAGGAACACCATATAATTGACGTGTCAATCTTTGATTGTTAAATAAGTTTTCTATTCCAACATTTTTACCTTCCTGTGATCGTGGATGTTGCTATAAGTATGTTAATAAGTGGAATCTTCAAAGAATATATAATTATAACTGTTATTTTGCATGAGCAAGATATTATCCAATGAAATTTTATGTGGTGAATAAATTTTTTTGTGTATTTTTTCATGGTTTTCTTTTTTCCCAGTTTCTAAGGATCATATCGTGACGTTGAATGGCCTTCCTTAAGAATTGGGTTATCAAATGCAGAAATATTTTTTCAAATCCCACTGGTAGTTCCAGAGGTTAGCTTTTTCAACAAACAATCAAAAAAACAAACTCTTTACTATATATTCTTTTCATTAAGCTTTTTATACATTCTAAATGTCATATTAACCACACTTTTCTCATACAAAACAGTTTTGTATGGAATTTTGCAAATACTATATAGGTAAATGTGTAATGGTTTCTTGTGAGCCAAATTTCTAATTGTCACATGAAACATTTCGAAATATGTGGCTTTATCTAGGTCACAAAATCTGTAAAGCTGAACGTCAATTACGTACAATAGTTAATTTATCATAGCGAGACTTAGAATTTAGTATACCTAATTCTGATGATAAATATTGAAAATAGTTACAGCAACTCTTCAACGGTTAATTTAATGTTCAATCGGTTAGTCAATCTATTAAAGATAACTCGCCTTGTACGCCTTTGTAAACCTTTGGTAAAATAACATTAGTTTTTAATTTATTACAATTTTTTTGTTTTTAGGTGTATGGTTTGCTATGCATCGTTGCAAGCGAGTCCGGGTGTTTGAATATGTCCCGTCTGTACGAGCGACTCGCCGTTGCCACTACCACGTGCCTCGCGATGACACGGCCTGCACTATGGGAGCCTGGCATCCACTGGCTCAGGAGAAGGCTTTAGCTGAACGCATGCGGAACAACTCGGATATTGATGTCTTTCAGAGAGGGTTCATAGATATTCCTGGGCTAAGTAGAATTACTTGCTAGATTATAGTGCGAAAACTTTAAACCTTTAATGAAACAATTTTGTTGTTCTTTTTTAATTTTACAAGTACAGGCAGTAGTCACAATACACCTTTGTTATTGATATATTATCCTCATCTAGTACCTCATACAGTAAATTTTAAACCAGCTCTACGCGCCTCTGAGCGCGTTATTAGATACTATGGATTTGTTCAACAATGGCTACCGGGTTCAGTTAGCAACGGTAAACTATTTTCAAAATTTTTGAGTGTTTGTTGATTTAATTCGTAGATATTCGTCGTATTCATATTTTATTGACGTCCCCTCGGCCTATCCCGCTAGTGACTTGGCGTGAAAATGTAAATAGACAGATTCGTAGTATTAATAGTGTATCTACGAATAATATGAATCAATGATCTTTTATCACAGATATTGTATTGTGATAGAATTTTTGAGATTGACAAAAAAATAATTATAACTTACAATTTGATCTTTGTAGATGTTAGTCGTTAGAATAACATCTAACGACTAACATCGACAGCGCCTGAATCTCGTCTCACGTGGAAAGGTGAAACGAGGTAATCACGAGGATGACCGCAGCAGCCGAGGCAGGGACGACCGGAGCAGCCATGGCAGCGGCAGCATGTTGCATCTACTAATGGTAGTGGGCAGATTAATTTAAAGCACGCAAAGCTGGTTAGATTAAATTGTATATAAATTTGACTTTCGCCAAATAACATCTGAATCTATTAACCATTTTATAATTGACCAGTGGAAGTATTTTCGCTGTCATATTTATTCATCACACCTTCAATTCTTGACTTTGTACGCCCAATTTTTTACAATTTAATGACACATTATTGTAAATAAAATACACAATATTGAGTATACATGAGTGTGAATCGCACTCACATACGAGTAATAATTTCTTGTTGCTTCTAATATTCGTTTGCATCGAAGAATTTCCCACTGTTGCTTTTATTGGTGCGTGTTTCGTTTATACATATGAAATACTTTTTATATACGCAAAGTATTCTTCGAGTGAGGATCGTGTAAAATTAGAAGAGCAATGGAATTGTTAATCATAGATTTACTTCATGGTGGTAATAATTCATAACATAAAAGTTACAGTATCGGCATATATATATGACTATTAATATAGTAGATAATGATACATATACTTAAGTAGATCTAGTAGATATAGTATTTTCCCTTAATGGAGACCTTCTTTCGAGTAAGATAAAGCCGATTATGTACAGCTAGGCTAAATCTGAGATTGTCTCATGCATCGACATTAGTTTACCTGGTTAGTTTGTACCTAATCGCGAAAATAATGTTATATTGCTACAAATTTATGGTTATCAGATTTCCCCTTTACTTGTGCTACATGCGCGCGTGGAGGCGGTTTTAATAAAAAGAATTTTGACAGACGTACAGACGAAGGACGAAGTGATCTATAGGGATAAAAATTTTTCTTTCGAGTTTCTTCGAAACCCTAAAAAAAGTCTTTTGTTTAAAACCTCACAGGCTAAGTTGAAGACTATTTTATAACAGCTTAAATCGTAATTTTATTTTCAAAATTCGGTAATGTTTTCGATCCATCAGTCGATCGCTACCTTTAATTTAAAGCGAAAGGGACTAGAACCTATGCCTTAAAGAGCGAAGCTAGGTGGCAGGCTAATTTATTATTTCGAAAGATGTTTTGCTAAATTCTTATAGCTGTAATAGGTTAAAGTATACAGAGGATAGGTGAAACGTATTAATATGGTACTTACAAATTGATTTAATTAAAACTTTTTTGTATTCATAACTGATGCTTTGATGATCATCAAAAAGTTGCCAAAACAAATGTACCAAATTATAATTATCAACATTAACAATATTCGTAATAAGTAGAAACACCTTCGTTCATAGCGAATGCTGATGTCTTCCTACATTAAATATTAAGGTGCTTAAAATGTGCGCACAATGTACCTAAATAAAATCGATGTATATTGAATAAACAGTATTGTATGAATAATTATGTGTGTTGTTTATGTCTGATTCTTACAGAGTATACTCTCTCCACATACAACATGTTATTTTGCGATATCTTCGTTACTATTTAAGAGAAGCGTATTTTTATACTACCATAGGTTACAAATAAGCATACCCACCTGATGTAAAGCGGTTACCGTAGGCTTTACATGTTTTGTTAAATTGTATGAAAGGCAAAAGAGCAACTTCGTGCAAATCGCTGAAAGCAAGCTTCAAAATTTTGCAACATACGAAATTTTTTTTTAAGTTCTTGCTCATGTTATTGGCGATTTTCAGTATCAGCTAATATTAAGATCGTTATTTTTAAATTTATTGTGAATTCTAAAATTAAATCATAAATAACATATTGGGATATTACTTTCAAAAAAACATTTTATTTCATCACCGTTAGGTTTTATTACATACAACGCGAAAGTAGAAAGATGTAGGAACCGCCGAATTGTCTTATTTGAAGGCGACGACGTCAGGAACTCTAGAAACCGGCGAGCATGAATGAGAAGTGCTATGCATGTTAAAGAAGCGAGTGAGGTTTGTAGAGTCATGTAGCGCTCAGTTCCCTCTGCCTACCTCGCGAGGGATTTGGTGTGAAATTATAGATAGATATATAGGTTTTATTTCACATAGTCTATTCCTGTTACCATTTTAAAATAAAAATGCGAGTTATTTTTGAATGCGTGTTCTATCGTGGTAGTAATGCAGCACGGGCACGGCAAAGTTGTCTGTGGACCAGGTACCGGAAGTGAACACACGGTGGCTTTAGTTTGATCGCTCCCTTTCTTAATTTTTCCTCTATAAATCCCACATATTGTACAACATAAACAACAACAAAATCGCGTCGAAGCTTGAATTATAGGCACACAAATGAGTGTATTCCTTATTATTAATCGGATAAGTGTTGATCCTGTATGATAATTGAAAACGTCTGTCGCGCTAATTGATGACAGGGGAGGCAGGCAAACCATGTCTTACAAGCTAATTGAATCAGAGAAAGCTGCTAGTGAGCGTACTGTACACCTGAATCTATATGCTTTATTACAGCTTCTTAAGCAACTTGACATAAAAATTACTGTGAAGAATCGCAAATAAGGATGGACAAGCTAGTTGTCAAACGACAGAGTCGTTGTCAATTACTCTAGTTCACGTTTCTTTCACGACAATGCTCGCCCACACACCGCAGTTATGATTGGAAACTCTCCGTTATTCACAATACTCACTAGAACTTGCTTGTTTTTTTGGAAACTTGGTAATTTCTTTTAGAAAGAAGTAATTTCAAATCCTATGAGACTGCGATCATCGTTAGTCTAATGAAATAAAATAAAAATATTAAACAACTTTGCACACAGTGATCATTAAAACTATTCTCTCCAATTCTAATATCACCTACGATTGTATGTCTAGAATCTGAGTATAATATAAACTATACCATACAGCGTAGCTCGATCGAGTCATACAGCGAAGCCCGGCCAAGTCACGGTAGGTATGAGTATAAAATTTTATCATACAGGAACAAACATTTTAATTGTTGCTTTATGTGATTCAGGTAAGGCCATGTTGACCATGAGATGCCCTTGTGGAGGTATCTTGTATTTTTAGCGTTTTGCTAGCGGCCGGTGGCGGGTGCTATCGGAATACAGATGGGTGTGCCGACTGCCGCTTATTAGCGATTCCGTGCAAGCGTGCGGAATTAGCGCTACATACAAGATGCTGCGCACAATCGCACACCCTGTATCATACTGGACAAGCGCGGTGGCCGCTTCCTCCTTTGCTACAGATCTGCCATGATCTGCATACACTACGAGCTCAATATCACTGTTTAATGAAAACCATTACGCGCATTAACATTCGATTCACATTTCTGTGCTCGATGGAGTGTGTTATATTTTGATACTGCGCATTTCGGACAGCTAATTAAGGTTGTCGGAACAATATTTTCCTCTTGAACTTTGCAGGTATAGTGCGCCCTGTATATTGCAGGTCGTTGGCTTATAATTTCGTGGAATGTGTAGGCATGAATTTTAAGCACGCCGCGACGAGTACCCGTAAGATAAAAGCTAGTCAGGCATTGGGTATATTCTACTGACATGCAAATTAAATGCTATTAATGTACTAGGAAGCGTTGGATGTGTGCCTATTATATACAATCCCTGGCCATCGTCCAGTGGTAATAAATTTGTAAAAACTTTATTTACTTAATTGAAACTGTTAAATAAAGTGTATTTCAAATCATGTAATCACATATATAGTTATATGTGTTCAGTAAAAATGATTTCATCAATTTCCTGCATTACATACCTATAATCTTTATGTTGAAATCTGATTTGAAGACACTCAGTAATCTTGAAGGCAATGACAGATAAAAACATGTGGGTTTTAATATTAACGTGTAAGTTTCTGCCGTTATATGGATGTTTATAGCTGGATTAGCTCTTGTATGGAGATTGGCGGGGTCTGCAACCTAGAGCGACTGCCGCTAGACCTCCACAACCCACAGGGAAATTAGACCTTTCTTAGGTAAGGTTCCACGTCTTTTGAATTATGACTTCGTTTACGTGTGGAAACCCAAGGAATCCTTCTTCCTATTCCTTCACCGCCGAGCAAGGGATAATTACAAATATATACATAAATCCGACAACGCGAATTTAGTGGTTAGGCCAGGATTCGAAGCGGGTACCAGTTGGTCAATAGGTAATAGGTTCTTTATCCACTAGGCTATCATTGCTCTATGGAGTTGGATAAACTATTGGCACTACATTCATATCTTCGGATTTATGTACATATTTGTTATTATCTCTTGCTCGGTAGTGAAAGAAAAACTTGTAAGGAGTAAAAGTATTAATTAAAAGAAAAGAACTCTCTTCTTTACAAAAATAACATCAAAAGTTGTCTTTTTTTTATACAACGTCGGGAGGCATACGGCTCATCTAATATAAAGTGGCTACTGTAGCTTATGAATGCTTACAATCACTCCCGCGATACAACCTCTGCATCTAACACAGCTACTCCTTAGGAGCTTACTCACTCGCAGGAACACAACAACCCTCTAGGGAGTTGTTATTTGGGTGCGATTATTTGTGAGGTGGATGTGCTTCTCCAGGCGGGTAGCATTGATGCGTCCTATCTCTCTTAAAATACTCCAATTAAGTCAAAGAGACATGTTCATGTACGCAAATGTTTGTCATGTGTGGGAATCGAACCCACGAGCGTTGGTGTGAAAGTGCAAGCAATTCGTAATTAGAATGAAGTCCCAGATTATAATATTAGGGGGTTAAATACTTAAATAGATTATCCAGTAGCGGCACGAACTTATGTTTAGTATTAAAGGGAGTTCTTAGTGAGATACATACAGACCTTTCGACTGTTAAAGACGCTATAAATATTATAGTGAAAATATTCAGTACTATGTGAATCATTAGTTATTCACAGCACTCACCGCTGATGTCCTTACAGTCTTATAACTGTTCGCGGTGTTGTTGGTGACAAACTACGGAAACATATTAATTATTATATATACTGCAGGCACTTACTACAGTCAAAGGTCTTTACCATGTACCCTTGGCAATGTTCGAAGGTCTTCATCTTTGTTTTGTATTATAATGTAATTATAATCAACTGCCAGTTTGATCGAGACGATGTGTCATCGTCATATCGGAAGGAAATGCGAATGCATCTACATATGATTATAAACGTTAGGTATTTCTAATGTTAATTTTAATATTAAGGTTAAAAAAATACAAAATACAAAATATTTTATTACTTATTACAAGTTTTAGTTACATGGTTTGGGATCTCTTCTGTTAAGTTATAAAACCTGTATTAGAAGAGTCCCCTCTTCGCCGTGGTACATTATAAATAAATAAATATTACCGGACAAATTACACAGCGCCACCTAGCCCCAAAGTAAGCGAAGCTTGTGTTATGGGTACTAGACAACTGATAAACATACGTAAATATTATTTTTTTTGTAAATACATACTTATTATACATAGAAAATACCCAGACCAAGACAAACAGATATGTTCATGCACACAAATTTTTGTCCTGTGTAGGAATCGAACCCACGAGCGTTGGTATCAAAGTAGCGTAACAGCGCGTTCCACCACTGCGCCACCGAGCTCGTCAAATTATGATTTGTAATAGTTAATAATTTAGAACTTTAATTTTAATTTACTGTTATTACTCGTATATATTCTGTGTTTCTGGGTGTACGACTGATTGTAAGGAAGAATATGATAGAGTGTGCTGAAATGTTATTTTGTGTGATTTGAGTGTGTGTATAAGAATGAATTATGATTAGACTTTTACTACTTTTAGACTGAATTAACATTTTTTTTTATTTTATTTTATTTTATTGAGTAAGATATAAGTAAGTGGTTAGTTGTACATTTAGGTAATACTTCTTACGAGTTCTTCAGTTTGTTGATAAGTTAATTGTGACAGAAAAGCGGATACTGTCTTTTTGCATTGAGCTAAGTATAAAGTATAAATTTTCAAGACTCGGTTTATCTTATTATACAATCTCTTGGATTAATACGCAAATTGTATAAATGCAAATTGTGTGCGACAGAGGTTGTAATCTATCACAGAATATTGATTTCGCTTTTTTAGTTTTACTGGGTCAATTTTCAGCTTTATATGGGTTTTGAGAGTGCATCGTAGTATATAAAGTTTTCTGACAGTCAGGACGTTTGCTTCGGTGTAGTGTTTCTCTGTGTCAAATAGTCTTTTCTTTTTTAACATTACTTTGAGGATGGTTCTCTGTGCACGCTCCAGATTTATAAATTTTGTTTTGCACGAGTTTCCCCAAATAGGTATACAGTAAAGTAGGGTTGATTGCACGAGTGACTTATAAATATAGGTGATAAGATGTTTGTCAGTGATGTCTCGTAGATATTTAAAAATCCAAATAAGTCACCTCAGCTCTGTTTGCAACTAGTTCGAGGTGAGGGTGCCAAGAAAGATTTTTGTTCATTACGATACCAAGATATCTAGTATTATTAACTCTTTTCAATTTTACACAGTCGCAGTTATTATTATCTGGATTGTCACAATAGTGCGCGGTTACACTAAGACTGGTGTTAGGTAATAAGGAGTCTCGGATAGAAAAGGGGATGAAATTTGTTTTCGAAGTATTTAGAGAGAGCTGATTTAGGTTTAACCATTTAATCACTTTATATAAGCCCATCTCCGCAGTTTTGTATACTTCCGACCAGTTGTTTCCATTAAATAGTAAGGCTGTGTCATCGGCATAGGAGAACACTTTACCATTTATTAATTTTAGGTTAGTGAGGTCGTTGATATAAATAAGAAACAGTGTTGGACCGAGGACACTCCCCTGCGGGACCCCAAAGTCTCCAATATATTTATCCGAACTATTTATGTTATTACTGAGCTTAACCCGTTGAGTTCTGTTCAGTAGGTAATCTCTAAGTAAATCAAGGAAGGTTCCTCGAATGCCATATCTTTCAAGTTTCTTAAGTAGGATGGGGACGGAGATAGTATCAAATGCCTTTTGTAGATCAACAAAGACACATAGGGTTTTCTTTTTATCATCTAAACAATTTGTAATGCTATTTGACAATTCCATTATAGCATCTTCGGTGCTGACACCTCGGCGAAAACCAAATTGAGATTTGGAAAGACTGTCGTTAGTATCAAGAAATTTAAGCAAACGAGTGTTAATTATGTTCTCTATAACCTTAGCAATAACCGGAAGTAGTGAAATAGGTCTATAATTATTAATATCATCTTTGTTCCCGTTTTTGAATATGGGGTGTATAACAGAACGCTTTAACTGTGACGGAAAGATACCTTTTTGAAAACATAAGATGCTTAGATATGTTATGATGGGGGCTAGTTCTTTATGTGCCATTTTTAAAAAAAATGTTGAAATGCCGTCCCACCCAGCAGCAGAGGTAGACTTCAAATTTTTTATTATACTTTCTATTTCAGAGACATCAGGTTCAATTATGCCAATGGTGTTAATTTGCGAAGGGAGTGACGCGAAGGTTAGGTTTAATCTATACAGATGAATAAAATTGGAGTGTCTGTTTCTAATATTAAAATAACCGCTTTTTATTAAATGCAAATGGATGTATACACTGTACATATACCAAAATATATTTTTTTACAATTTTTGTCTGTCTGTCTGTTTGTTCCGGATAATCTCTGAAACGGCTGGACCAATTTTGACGGGACTTTCACTGGCAGATAGCTGATGTGATAAGGAGTAGGAGTTAGGCTACTTTTATTTTAGAAATTTTATTTGTTTTATGAATTTAAATAAATAATAAAAAAATACTATTTCGCGCGGAAGAAGTCGCGGGCACAACTAGTGCAATCTATAAAAGCGAATAAAAATCAAGAAAAGGTAGTGAAATTATTAAGAAAATACCTTATGGAGAACCGATGATAGCGATTTTATGTAGTAACCAAATTCACCGCTCTAGTAAAGTCGAGGGCAAAGTAGAACGCGCAGCCCTTATTGGCTAATTCACGGCTCAACATCGCGCCACTTATCGGCTTGGTGGTTAAAATATTCTGCCACTGGTCAGTAGGCTTGAATCGCCGAGATATTTAGGCGCTAAAACATTAAAACATTTTTGTGAGCGCGGTTGCCTTCCTGCGTAGTCAAGTTGTTTATTGGTTTGCACGTGTAAATGTAAGACAGTGTATAAAATGGATTTTTGTTTATTAAAGCAACTCGTCCATTAATTTTCATTATTGGAATAAGAGTTGTTCATAAAAGAATCTAACACTGATGGTTATGGCAAGCTAAAATAGCACGTGACGCTCTGGGCGGACATTGGGCTGGCTGGTTAACTTGATCAGTGTTCGTTGTGGTCAAATTTTAATCTTTTTTAAAGCGATTCAGATTAGGTTGAATTTAGTTTACATTAAAACGGCTAATCTTGAGTTTATTTAAAAAATACTAGTTGTTAGTCGCAAACGTAACATATACTTATGTGCAAAGAAAAATGAAAAAGCCGTGTTTGCAAATTAGAAATATTTGGATTGGAAAAGCACACGTTGTGTAATTAGTAATATATCAAGTTTTCAGTTTAACATAGAGCAGTATAATATTATTGTTACACAGTACTTACTACTTTGATTTTTTTTGATGTTTTTTTATTATTAACCAAATTTTATAACTACTTAATACTACTAAACTAGAAAAAAATATACATTATCTTTAAAAGAATTAAGGGGTTAAGTAGGTATACTTAACCCCTTAATTCTTTTAAAGATAATGTATATTTTTTTCTATGCATGCTATACGAATTTGCATTACATTTTGAAAACTAAATTTCAAAACATAGATAGAGAAAATATAAAGAAATTGATTCGTATTAACTAATGACTATGTGACTCTCTCTAAAAACTACAAGCCTACTTGTCAAATAATACGTTTTTTCTTTCAACACCTTGGCGGCAATGTGACGCGCTATTTTGAATTTATTGCAAGACGATTAATATATATTTTTTTTAATATTTTTGTTACTTTAAACGAGCAATTCGATCGATTGAAGCTCTAACGATTTGGATAAATTTTGTATTTACATACATCTTACCTGAAAAGACACGATTTTACACAAAAAGAAAGCATAATAAACTGAGCAAAGCTTGCCCAGGTACCTACTATATATACTTCGTATATATCGGAAAAGCCTCTAACGAATTGGATCAAATTTTGTATTTCAATAAGGTTTTGATTAATAAGTTTATCTATGTAGGTGTAGCTTACGCCCGATCTTTTCTAAACCTTATACGGCTTCAGCGTGCCACATACGCACCAAAACTTAGATCTAAATTGGATCTTGATCAAACATAAACTGGACTAAAGCTGTTCTAAGTTCGACTAAACCTCTAAACCCCATCTAAACTCAAGTTCCGTTGAGTACTGAGTTTGAAAAATTATACATGTCTGGCAATGCGCAAGTAAAGACCTTACTTTTGCAAGCGTTCGTAAGCTACGGAAACTGCTTGCCATCACGTTGATGATACGCTTATTTTCTGCCTTTGCGTGTGAAATATATATAACATCCTTTTTTCGTGTAGGAATGTTATCAGAAGCTCCTGATGAGTTGAATGATAATGTAGGCAAACAGATGAATGGTTGAGCAGTCGTACCACGAGGCTTCGCAAACGAAATCCTAAAATCAATCTTGCATACGAAAACCTAAAAACAATCAAGTTAAGTTAGGGGTCCTCCAACAGGAAGAGCAGGGATTACTTTTAGTACTTTTTGTTGAATGTGGATTGTTTAATTGAAAACGTTGTCTGCTGGCTTTCCTTAACTGACGTCATATTTTCGATGTTATAACTTTGTCCTCACATTAATTCCGTATCTCGGTAAAACCAGTTCGACAAGACCGGAACGGGTACCGGCGGTGACGTTATTGTGTTATAAAAATATTATCGTTACGCACTTCTAATTAACGAGGAGACAATAAATTGTGGTTTCGATGTTATGTCATTCTAAATTAACCCATAATAGAAACAGATTGGTTTTTGCTCTATGAGTCCGACTAGTGGAATTTATATTCTGTATAGGTACTAATAATTATGTACATACACAATTATTAGTACAAAGTGTATTAATTTATTTGTATCTATTAACTTCATTTCAATATTGTTGATTTTCTCTATCTAAACTAAGGAACAGATCGATAACATTTAGCGCAGAATGGCAGAAGATTACACCGATTTGTCGAAAATCTTGTAAAATAACTTACCAAGCTATTGGGAAATTCAAAGTTTATTCTATCCATTTTAAATGTTATTTAATCCTGAAATAGCTTTTTTCATAGAATTTTAATACTTTTCCGTTCCTTACACGAGGCGCCGGAAATAACGTAGGTGGTGGCGATTCTGCAATATCTAATGTCTCTTTTTAATGCATGGCATTTTTTGTAGCTAAAAGTGAAATAGAGCTTTTCTTTATACAACGTTGGGAGGCATACAAGCATACGGCTAACCTGATGTAAAGTAGTATCGCCGCTGCTGGGAACACAACAAGTCCTTACTCACTGGGAAGCTTCCAACAGAACAGCCCTACAGGGAGTTGTTATTCTCACAGTGAGTCGGTGTGCTTTGATGCGCCCTACATCTCTTAATAACACCTAGACCAAGAACCGTATTGTGTATTAGTATAAAATAATATTCAATTGAGTACACATTTTTATTATTAGTTGCATGTATTGAATTAAATTGCGATGCCTTGTTAGATATTCCTATATAAAATAGGCCAGTTGTGGTGTAAGCACTTCAATTATTCATAGTGAGAATACTTTCATTGTTCCCAACAGCAAATTTATTGGTTACAGTTATGGTTGACAGTATCAAATTGGGAATATATGTGTGTAAAAAAATGTGCCATTATCCATATACAAATAGGAATTCATGGGAGCTCTGTTAAACTCTTGCGCAAGGACGTAATAAGGACGTAATGACACCAGTAAGCACTTAATCGCTGACGACGATAACGTTCCACGTACCTACACGTTGTTGTGTGAAATGTATGTGATTTTTTATATAAGCGCTTACAGGCTACGTACTACTTCATATGTAGCGTGCCGTGTCTATGTTTGGTACCCATTTACCTGTTTTGCATTAACAAAGCCTTGCTATATAGTCTTGGATAAAACGCTTGTTTTAGAGATCAAGTATTATAATAACAGAGATATCGTAAATGATTTAGCACAAGATCGCACCCGAATTTGCTATTAGGCGTATAGTAATATTTGCAACCAGCCGGCAGATATTAAATTGTAAGTGCCAGTATACAGGAAGGAATATCTGAATTCACTTAGGATGCGTTTAAGTGGATTCAGGAGAGTTTATTCCTATAACCGCAGCTAGATTACCAGTAAGATCCTAAGAATTGTGTTAACAGCAGCGGTGGTAATGCGCGAGAATAAGTCCTTTATTAATTGCAAGCGTTCATGGTTACTTGTATGCTTCCCGACTTTGATACAAAAAAATACATAATGACATACTACTGTTAACTTTAAGTAAGTTGTAAGTTTATTAAACATAGTCGTAACAAATGGTTTTATGAATATTTTCATGGGTCAGTTACTCCCATGCAACACGTAAGTTCTGCTGTAGACACCTACGGCTGTAATTGGGTTAAGTGTGTGATTCATGAATTCAAGTTGAATCATTATATAGTTCTTTTTTCTTTGGCATTGACGCACGAGACATTTAAATAATAAAATATTCCTTATAATTATGCCTAATACGCTTATAGGTCTTTTGAACGGTTAAATGATTGCATTTACTGTTGTTTACTTGAAATTACTTAGCTAAATTGACGTTCCATTAATTACGATTTTACACTCGAGTCTTCTTCTTCCTGGCGATATCCCGTTATACCTAAACCTATGGATTGTGGCGATGATCATGCCACCAGACCTCCACAAACCAGAAGAAAAATCATTTCTAGGACTAGGTTAGGTCACCAGTCTTTCGAAATATAATTTCTTAGACGTACGGGTTTCCTCTCGATATTTTTCTTCGCTGGCGAACATGTTATAATAACAAATATGTACATAAATCAGGAGTCATGAATTTAGTGGTGCATGTTCACACCAGGATTATATTTAAGCGAGTGTCTATAGGATACAATCACAACATACCACCAACACCATCATCCTCAAAGTCAATTTTCTTTTATACAACGTCAGAAGGCATACAAATATACGACCCACCTAATAGCCGGCTTGTAATACAGAAGGTACACTTTGTACTCCGTCGTTGTCACACCTGCTGCTAATTTAGCTTAGGATCTACTGGTAACTTCACTCACTCGCAGGAACATAACAAGCCTTCAGAGAACAGGTATTTGGCTGCTATTTTCTGTGAGGTTGAAGTACGTCTCCAATTGGGTTACTCTAATAAAATCACCGAGACCCAGACACACATACATGTTCACGCACATAAATGTTTGTCTTGTGTGGGAATCGAACCTAAGAGCCTTGGTGTTTAAGTAGCATTGATAACAACTCGGCCACCGGGTTTATCATAATCTCAATAAAAATGAGCCAGCTTCCTGGGCACCGTACATGTTCATAGTGACGTCGTTACCCTCCAGGGTAATATTGTGCATGCAGCCTTAGGGATGGTGGGGGTACTCCCCTAGTTGGGCCAGTTCTTATTTTTTTTATACAACGTCGAGAGGCATACAATCATACGACTCACCTGATGTAAAGTTACTGTAGCCTATAAACGTTTGCAATACATTAAGTATTACTTACGCGATTCCACCTCTGCTGCTAACAAAGCAACTCCTTTTTGGGAGCTTTCTGGAGACCTGACTCATACGCAGGAGCACAACAACCTTCAGGGGAGTTGTTGCGAGGTGAAGGTACTCCCCCAGACAGGCTGCTTTGATGCCTCCTACCTCTCTTAAAAACACCAACAAACTAAGACAAACAGATATGTTCATGCACACAAATGTTTGTCCTGTGTGGGAATCGAACCCACGAGCGTTGGTGTGAAAGTAGCGTAACAGCGCGTTACACCGCTGCGCCACAGAGCTCTTCAGATGTTGTGATTGTATCCTGTAGACGATCGCTTGAACACAATACGTGTGCAGGAACTTCTCAGGAACTTGTATACTCATGCAGTCTATAAATAGTTTTCAGTAAGAAACAGTGTTCGTAACAAGTGCATTTGATGAGTCAATCGAATAAAAAGGAAGCATTTGAAAGTGGTCAAATTTTAACGGGACCAATTTGAGATTACTCACAGTACATAGGCGAAGCACAGCGTCGGGTTTCTGATTCATTTCTTCCGCTCCACAAAGTCACAGATCCAGTATGGGATTGCTCTACAATGTAACTGTGGGAATTACCTCCTCATAACCCGGAAAACAAAATTAAAAGTAGGTGATGGGGTTTTTGCGTCTATTTCCACTAAATTATTAATAGGAAATTAATGCTGTTAAGTAGTGTGACAATGTGTTGAATGAATCATAGCAAACTCTGTTCCTACGCATTTTGCATGCTATGGGAACAACACGTGTGTCTGTTATAATAAAATTTTTTTTGTACCAATATATTTAGAAGAGAATTTCGATGACCTATTTAGAAGTCATCAGTTTTGAGCTGCTCTGATGAAAGTGAACGACAGTGACCATGAGGGGAAACCTTTGAAGAACCATATAAACCGTTATTACGTAGTAACTCAATTCACCGCTACGGGTTAGGGGGGTAAAGTAGAACGCACACAATCAATAAGCTTTTGACGAGCTCGGTGGCTCAGTCGTGAAAGACGCGACTTAAGCGAAGTAAGCAATCATATATGACACCAACGCTCTTGGGTTCGATTCCTACACAAGACAAACATTTGTGTGTACGAACATGTCTGTTTGTCTTGGTCTGGTTGTTTTAAGAGAGGTAGGGCGCATCAAAGCAGCCCGTCTGGGGAAGTACCTCCACCTCACGGAAAAACCGCAGCCAAATAACAACTCCCTAGAGGGTTGTTGTGTTCCTGTGTGTGAGTGAGGTCACCAGTAAGCTTCTAAGAAGTTGCTGTGTAAGCAGTAGAGGGGGTATGGAGCGAGTGATACTCAATATATTACACGCGTTAATAGGCTACGGTAACTGCTTTACGTCAGGTGGACCGTATGCTTGAATGACTCCCGACGTTGTATAAAAAAAAAATAGATCATGGATGTACATCGCGGCACTTATCGGCTTATTGATTGAAATATCATTAATTGGTACGTAGGCTCGAATTGCTGATATATTTAGTCGCTAAACACGTTATTGTGAGCGCGGGGTGCCTTTATTTGCAGTCAAGTGGTTTGTAGTAAGTACATGTTGAAAGATACATGTAAGTTGAGCTCTTTTGATTTGTTTAACACTGCAGATATGCGTTTGTAGATTTGCACCAAGTTATAACATTGACTCCAGTACTACGGTTGCGCAAAATGCAAAATTCGTTTTGAGCCTTGGCGTGCGATTATATAATAAAACTCCTAAATGTGTTCAAAATCTTTCAACATATAAATTAAAAAAATATATCTCAACGACATAAATGGCAAAAGAACATTATAAAATTAATGACTATTTAAATAATAAGAACACCTGGAATTAATATGAAATTCATTTTTATTATACGGTTAATAAAACAATATTCAAATTTAGTCCAAATCTGCGAACGAAATCAACATTATAATTTACACTAAGGTATAATGTTGATTCCAGCGCTATGGTTGCGCAAAATACATAATTCATTTTGGGCCTTAGCATGTGATTTTATAAAAAAAAATCTGAATGTGTTTGTTCTAAATTATTTAACATAAAAATTATAAACACATATATATATCTATAGGACATTAATGGCATACAACAAATGACTACTTGAATGATAAGAACGCTTGTAATTAATAGGAAAATCATTTATATTCTACTTTCATTTTGTATATTAGTAGTTTAAGGTTAAACTAATTTTGAATATATTGAATAAAAAATATTTGAATTGTAATTGGAAACAATACTAGTAGTATTAATTGTTGGGGACCGATATTGGCTAGAAACTGGGAAAAAACTTGTGTCCGAGTGCCCCACACCGATCCACGTCATAACCATTTTATGACATAATAAAAATCGAGTCTAATGCTGGAGTGCGGACGGACAGCTTGGGCTCAGTGAAGAATATTAGAGCGATGTGTTATAATAGGTGAAAAATAACACTTTTTTGCTGGAAAATTTTGTCAAAAACTGCCCAGTAAAATTTCGAATGTTCGGCAAAGTACGTTCGATTGCGAAAGCAACGTTGTCATAAATACTTTGATTTTTTTACACGGTAAAATTAAAGACCGCCTTAATTTCTGATACGCTCTTAATGGATCGAACTTTATGTAAGCGTTTCACAAACTTACTCATCGCAGCGCTAGGATCGGATCTACCTTCAATGGAAGGGCTTCAGAATATACTTCGCCATGCTGCTCAACTGTAGATTGCCATAGGTTAGCATTTTCAAGCTGCCCGTAGGCCGACAATAGCCGGAACCGATTGCTTAATGTGTCCTTTGACGTGACTACTACTCCATGTATCGTCTGCCGATGGTATCGCATACTTGATTTATCAATTGATTGTAGTTTTGACGTTAAGATTATATCTCATTACTGGAACTACAAACAATTATCAATTGATTACATCTAGTTATGTGATGACAATTAGACTAGGTTGAAATTTGGTTCCAGAAATTATAATAAATTTACAAGCATTACTTATTAATAAAACTAAGCACATTAGTGCTGTATTTTCTGCGAAGTTCATGTGTATAATGATTTTTAAACAAATAAATGTTACCACTTTCGGCGACGACGTGACCCTGGCCCTATTTGTATCACTTATCACAGTTTGGAAGTGTAATTTATCGATCTTTACTTTTAAGTAAGAAAAACATGTGCCAAATTTTATAACGGCATCGCGTGATTCACCGAGTGGCCCACACTTCGCCATTATTCGACGCTTTATGTAACAAAACTGTTACAAAATGTACAGTTACCGTTTAAAGCGTAATAAGCACGGACTCCTTTGTTTCAGTGGCACTCGACACTGAAAACAACGATACAAGAATCCCATTGTGGAGGTTTCGAGGTCAGATTATTTCTGTTATGTTAAAAATATGCATATGCACTTTATGCAGTAGATGCACCTGAACTTTCCAAGTTAATATTTTTTAAAATAAAAATGAAAGGTCGACTTTATTGTGAGATATAAACCATGACGGAAATTGTGACTTCAATGTTAATAGGTTTCAAACGCATTTTTATTTCATAGCTTTTTAGGTTTCATTACCAAAATAACATGCGAATGTTACACAAGCTATTAAAGAACAAGCATAACATTATCGTAAACAACGGCATTGTATCAAATCAAAGACAGACAGCAAATGTTATATTAATAATATTTATTTCTTAATCATCTTTAGAAAATTTATATGAGTTCTACTAACAACGCACCTTAATATACATTATAGTAATCAGTTAACTCATTTCTGTTATAGAGAAGAGGGATGATTTTCATCATTAATAAGAAGCTTGTATTGCCAGAGGAACACCTGGCTCGTCAATTATATAACAATTTAATTATTATTTTTAAAACTTTGTCGGCCATTTTGACCATGTTCCTTGAGAAATATGATACTGGTTTTTAAGATATTCCTATTCTACTTTATTTATGCTGAAACCGAATCTGAAGTCAAAATTCAAATTTTCGAAATAAAAGCGACAGCCACTCAAACAGACAAACATATAGATTTCATATAGGAACGGTATTCCTGATAAAGAAAATATTTTTGTAATCAATACACCACGGTTGTTATGACGCCATATCCCAAGCTTCACACATTCATTCTTTACAGCAAAGCAGTTAGTTTTGCTGTAAAGAATGGATAAAAATACATCTTGTAAATTAAACTTTCGGGAGAATAATCGAATTTTGAACATTTTTGTATACAACTAAAATAACATATTACATAAAAAAATGCTTGTTGCTTAAAGTTTATTTAACAAGCATATTTTTTTCTTAAGTTATTTCTAAAACTATATTTTTCAAACTTTACTTATATTCATCCTCTAATTTGTTTGATATAATATTCTTGTTCATGTGCAGGACAGCATGTAACGCAATTATGCCATGTATACTTCTTCTGAGACAAATGCCTGTGATGTGACAGTCTGACATGACTTATGCCAGACGGTTGAATTCACATTAGTAATCTTTTATATGGGTTTCGTTGAAACTTTTGAGGTAATCCAAAAAATGACTTCTTTGAAGTACCTACCACAAACGTTTCAATGAAACTAATTTTTGAGAACAATTTACTAGTTGGTCACGTAATAAATATTATACACATTAGAATGAAAGAAGAAAATCTTTTCATTTGATTATTATTTATAGGAGAGTCTATAGAAGCAAAAAAAAACATAGAACCTCCTTTATTGAAATCGGTTGAAAGTCGCGTGTCATCGTTTTGCAATTGTTTACACTGCTTAATTAAATACAATGGAGAACCACTAAGCAATTGGAAACGTACTCACGCATAGGCCTGATTTCTAAGAAATTATGAATAGTGCAGTGCGGTGAAGAACGGATTGTCCGTCCGTTATAGTTTTTGTGGAAAAGGAAGGCAATAAGTTTACATGTGGGTCACTGACGTGTTGGTTGGTAAAATAGATAACCACTTACAGCGTATAGCTCAAACTATAAACCATTTGTTTATATATACAATATAGTTAGTCATAACCTAGGCTGAGTCATTGTGAAATAAAAACGGGTTTCCTAAGAAAATAAACGAGCTTTTACAAGTGATTCTGATTTACATATACCTCTAAAGTAGAGTTTATTTTGGAGACTTTTTAGTTTTGCGTATCTAGTATCAAGAAATAGTTGTACTACTACTGTGTACTACTGTCATATAAAAGTGGTAATTACGAGTGTGCGTTTTTAATATGCCGCATAAAGCGTTATAATACCTAGTTATCTGCAGTATTATATATTATTTTATATACAATCTTCTTCTTCCTAGGATTCAGTTTGCCCCTTTTCCTACGATTCAGCTAACCAAGACTAAAGATTTGACGAAGAGAGACTGCCGTTAGACCGCTAAAACCCAGAGGAAAAATCAGACCTTTCTTAAGTTAGGCCATATTTTTTTCGAAATATAATTTCTTAGAAGCGCCGGTTTCCTCATGATGTTTTCTTGCGCCATTGCGAATACAAAGCTAACACGTTACATTACACGTAAGCAACGTTGACTGAAGCCCGTCCTTGGATGATGAATAAACGTTCATTATATGTGAGAACGTCCAAACCCTACATGCATGTGGTTTGCAGGCAGTGAAGTTTGCCCATGCTATGTTATTGTGCAGAGTGAATACTCGAAGGAATTGAAAGGGAAAATACTTGAGGAAACTCACAGACAATAATTCACTCAGACAAATTTAAATATTACACGTACTGCTTTTAAAACTTATTTTTTAAAACGCTAGCGCTTTTATTACACATATCTTATACTAACATTTTCTTACAGGGCTATTCACATAAGTGTTACGAGATTTATTTTTATGGTATGTAGAATTTATGGGTACTGTAATAATGATTTAAAATAAACACTTTTTTAATATTACCACATTTCAAGTATTCACAGCACACGTCGATTAGAATTCACATCGTGATGTCGTATTTACTACTATGACTGTGTCGCAAATTTACAACTAATACTGTGTTATATTAGTAAACTTACGTTTTGAAAAATATAAGAAATGACAATGGAATGCAATACACTTGACTGCACTAAACAAAAATACATACAAATAAGCTAAAACCAGAAGGTACCAGCACAACGGCGGTCTTATCACATGCAATCTGTTCCAGACAAGGTAGAGGGTAAGGGTTCCAACCTTAGGGTAGATAAGAAGTAAAGAAACCGTAAAGGGTAGTTTAACAAAATTTAAAGATGACAGTGTAATTATATAATTATAAATAGATGAACACAAATATATATATTTCTTATATTCTGTATATAACCATAAATAATGATAAGAATACATTGAATCAATATGCACAGTCAATGGAAATAGTCTAATGAAACGAGAGTGGAAAACAAAGAAAATAAAGCTCATTACGTAGCATTAAGTGAATGATAGTTAAATTTGACACCATGTTTGAAGGATCGAAAAGTGTGGAATTCAGTGGAGTGTATGTATGTATATATATATCTTCACGCTAGGCCTCTTGCCGGGTAGACAGAGAGAACTGAACGCCATAGGTCGCAGTCCTTACACACCTCGCTAGCTTCTATAACATTGATAGCTCTTTTTATGCACGCTTACCGGATTCTGGGGGTCCTGACATTACCTTCTAATAAAACACGATCAATTTGCTCATGGTAAGTGAGTCTATTCGATGTAGTGGTATAGTGTTAGAAACCAGAGTAAAAGTGCACACTCCGAATTGCTATAAAAGATAAAATATTCCTATAAATAGGTAGGCGTACTACGGTCGAAGAAGATACAAAATAGAAAGTCTCAGTTGCGGCGATACCTTATTTATAGAGAAATTATTGAGCTGAAGACGAAACTAAGAAACATGTCAAATCGTCATCGCATAATTGCTTTATAGGACATAAAGCGATTATGTGATGATTTTACACAATTTTTTTTCCTATGTAAATTTATAATCGTATAACATAGGACAATAAGTTGTGTAAAATCATCGCCTAATGGGTTTGATAATGCCATAAAGGCGAAACCAGTCGGTAAAAATAATAGTTAAATATAATTGTGAATTGGAATCTGTACAAGTGCAAGTATTACGTTAACGAGGTGTCTTCAAAATTCCACCAAGGGCATACAATCAACAGTATCGACATAAATTGTAGTCTTTATAGTTATGGTATATATAATATCCTAAATAAATTTATAATTAATTACCCACTTTCTAATTATTATTCGACATATTCTTGGTATTCCTATATTGCTACGCTAAATGCGTTCTGCTAAAAAGCAAGGAATGCATAAGTAAGATCTGAAATTTATATATATGTATCTCCTAGATATAATGCCTGATTGCAATACTTTTGATCTTAATCATGCATTCCTAGCCTTTTAGCAACCAACCATTTCCGGGCATTCTTTTGAGATCATCGGTATATTTAGAAGAGAAGCACTTAATTGTTATTGGTCTCATATATGATGTCTATTCTTTGACTTGACTCTCCATCTGGTATCACTATCTTGGCATATGTGGACGATTGCAGAGTACGAGAACAATGTCAACAACTTTTTTCTGTCACATTTTTGTCCCGAATTCAATCCTGATGAATCCTTTAGACGAGCTCGGTGGCTCAATTGTGAATGTCGCGACTTTGACACCAACGCTCGTAGGTTCGATTCCCACAAGTTAAACATTTGTGTGCATGAACATATGTGTTTGTCTTGGTCTGGATGTTTTAAGAGAGGTAGGGCACATCAAAGAACCCCGTCTGGGGCAGTACCTCCACCTCACAGAAAACCGCAGCTAGAAATAATTCCCTGGAGGGTTATTGTGTTCCTGCGTGTGAGTGAGTTCACCAGTATGCTCCTAAGGAGTTGCCTACAAAATAATATAATCTAGGTATATAAAAACTACATTCGTGAATGTCGATTTTATTACGGATCTAGCCACCTTGATAGTCGTAATAATTGTAATCAAAAATGACCGCTAAATATTTACATATAGTTTTGTTACAATCGTTTAAAAGTTTAACTGAAATAGTTAACAATAAACGGATGCATGCATTTCCAATTGAGTTTTCTGTATTCTATTAACGCTTCTGAATATATTTGCATCAAAATTTCAACGATGTAAAGATTGCAATCACAATACCTTTACTTGTCGTACTCGAAAGCAAAAGGGAAAAATTACATACATTATATAGCCGATTTGTTATGTTAGCCCAACAATGTTGTGGTATGGTTACACACTTTATTTTAAATACAAAAAGACTCGGTAGAATGTGTAGTATTTATAATAGACATTTCCGAATAGTTCAACTGCCCGATCCTGCAAAACAGTCAATTGTAAAGCAAATTATTTGCACTTGCGTAACTGAGTGGACGTGGCACCGTGATCAATCGATGAGAGTTAAAAAAACCGGAACCCGTACCGTTCACACGAAGTGTACAGTTGCAATTTGACAATAAATTGACCTTTTCGATGTGGTTTCTGTTCGATTTGGTAGCGCAACAGAAAATGTTTTGGCGAGCTCGGTGGCATAGTCGTGAATGACGCGACTTTGACACCAACGCTCGTGGGTTCGATTCCCACACAAGGCTAACATTTGTGTGCATGAACATGTCTGTTTGTCTTGGTCTGGATGTTTTAAGAGAGGTAGGGCGCATCAAAGCAGCTCGCCTGGGGAAGTACCTCCACCTCATAGAAAACCACAGCCAAATAACAACTCCCTAGAGGGTTGTTGTGTTCCTACATGTGAGTGAGGTCACCAGTAAGCTCCCAAGGAGTTGCTGTGTAAGCAGCAGAGGAGGCATCGCGCGAGTGATAATTAATATATCGCAAGCGTTAATAGGCTACGGTACCCGCATATTGAGCAAAGCAAAGAAATAGGGCACAGCGTCTCGGAGAGTCTCTCGAAGACCGTGAGAAGGCTTTCTCAAATGCGTGCCTATAATAAAAAAATTGAGAGATCCTTCGATTTCTCTAGGATCTCATCATCAGAACCTAACCTAATGACCATGGGACCACCTGGGAAGTATTATACTCTTTCAAACAAAAAAATAATTTTCCGAATCAGTCCAGTCATCTTCGAGTAATCGGGGAACATATATAAAAACATTAAAGACTCAGAGGAATTGAGAACCTCCTTTTTTTTCAAGTCAGTTAAAAATCAGGCCTTAGGAGAAACAGGAAAATATTATTATCTGCAATTTTTATGTACAAACTAAATCTGTAAACATATTGTCTATTAAACAACTTATACCTATAATATTTTTCAAAGGATCCCTAGTCGTACGTCAACTACCCTAACAAAACACTACATTCTAACAGTAGCAAGTGATCATAAACTAGGCCATATATATATATATATATATACCTCTCTTGTTTATTCTGATTCTGTAATCTGTGTTTGTGTTATTAATCTAAAGACGTCCGACACAATTTTAGTTTTTGAACTTACTTTTTATTTAAATTATTTTAGGGTTATAATTTTATGATAAATATAATTTACATTTTTTAATTATGTTTTATTGTTTTACATGCACATGGTAATAATATACGAATCTACTTCTCAACCTTTTCAATTCCTCAAAAGATCGTGAGCCATGATTTTCCAGCAATCTAGATCTAATCTATAGGTCGCCGTATTCAATTTAATGTGACGTCACATAACCTACAAGCATCAGATGATCAAAACACTTTTAACAATACCTCATTTGTCAAATTATGTGTTATATAAAGTAGTCTAGAAGTTATGAGGAAACAGATGAACATACCCAAACACACACACCACACCCACATTTACAGATACCAGTGAAAATCGTACCCTCCTTTTTTCGTTGCCGTAGTTGGGTACAAATAAAAAAATGTACTAATGAGTTACGGTAATTGTCTAACCAGTATTTAAAAATTTATAAAAACATAAGAACTGATTAATAGTTAATATAAATTATGGCAGGTTTGGGCCAGGTTTCATTTCGGTTTGGGTCGGGTCTTGGTCTGTTTTGTATCGGGCTGGTTGAAATTTTGGTTAATTTTATGTCAGATTCCGTTTAAGTTTCCGTCAGATTTTATTTTAAACTATGTAGAACAATTTTTTAATGTTCAAAAACCTGTTAAAATATACAGACGTAGGAACTTATCGCAAAATCTGTTCGCGATTAGCACTTGACAGATTTTGTTCATTTTGATCGTAATCCCTGTTTGTGTTATTCATCTAAACACGTCTCACCGATTAAATGTAGTTAACATCTCTACTTTGACACATAAAATTATTAGTAGGAAGATATCGATTGTTTCTTCTATTGCCACTTAGATGTATTAATAGATAAACCCTTCTTAATAGCATTGTCATTATAAAAGTGACAGTAGAAAATGGCGATATCAAATGGTAGACTATCCCAAGAATACACGCAACTTTGTAATGCAGGAACTTAGTAATTATCACCTTTTATCCGTTAATACCTAGGCACACTGAATAGTGTGCAAAGTTGTGGTTAGGTGTATAAACATGGTGATTAAGATATAAGTTGTTACTTAGATCTTTTATACCAATAAGATGGAAACACACATACGGCCCGCCTGATGGTTAGCACTTACCGTATAGTAAGTACTTACCTACCGATAATTGCAACATCAGAAGTGTCACTCGTGCGTTGTCGATCCTATAAAAAACCCCTTTACGCCTTTTCTGTAGATTCTCATACCATAGACCCTAGGTAAAACCTCGGTAGAGAGTTCATTTCACAACTTAAGAGTTCTCGTTAGAAAACTTTTTTGGAACCTCACAGTACGCGACCATTGCCGTTCTAGTGTATGAACATGAATTCGCAGCCGTCACCTACTCCAAGTGGGATCCATATCATACAAAATATCGTTTTTGTATTTTTCTTCAACAACAATCAGTAGTATATGCTCTAAACAAGAATAATAAAACATAAATTAAAAATTTAAAAGCCCGTAAATGAAAATAAATCATATTACTCTTTAATGTGGTGGATTTTTGAAATATTTTATTTGAAGATTTTTTCTTATCGCAATTTACCATCGCGGATGTTTAATTTTATTAATAAACTTTTTATTTGTGATTTTTATTATATTTTAATAATAAAAATATTATATATAATCGTATTCCGTTTTACAATAAAATAAAAATAAATAGACTTAACCCTTTTGAAGAAACATGTGTACTGTAGCGTCCTCTGGCGATCTGTAACATTGAAACTTACTTAAGAGCATGCTCTGGAATACGACTTATATAAAGCAGGAAACCGCTTCCGAGAAACATTCCGAGATACACACACAAACATCACTTACCCTAAACGCATATATCGTCTCCGTTGTCGACGTGGGTAAAAGACAAAGTGCCATAACGGTTTTTTAATAGATAGAATGCAGCGCACGATCAAATGTACTCATAGTATAAGATGAAATAATGTTACTTTAAATCGTATTGAAATATCAGAGATTTTTAAAATCACTAGTAAAAACAGTATTAACGTATAGGTATTGCTAAGTGCACGTAATAAGAGTTACACTGGAACTTTGAGTGTTATGAGCTTTTAGCTGTACAGTGTACAGCCTATAAGTATATGCTATCTACACATAACATGCAAAATCTGCTATATGCAAAGACAAATGAGTGCAGTACCTTTTTCTCGTACCGATTGATGAACAATGTTTTTGTTTATTTGCTATTGAGAAATAAAAAAAAATGTTGAATGAAATTTTGTATACGCTTTACTCAAATATTCAATAATGATTATGGTCGAATTTCGACGAATAGAGGTGAATACTAGAACAAATAAACATTTTGTAAGAACATATAATGACTCCATAGTAACCTACGACTGTAATATAAACAAATGCTGAAATGCCTGTAAACGCCGAAGGGGTCGAGCGGGTGAATTGAATCACCGACCTTCACCCACAATTCTAAATGACCTGCGCCTATTATCGTTTTCCTATAACACGATTTTCCATCGAAATAATAAGACTCAGCTGATAATTGATCGTATCGTACATACGGTTCAAACTATAATATTGTGTTATATCACATGTTTATAGATATTAAACAAACAACGACGGTCAGACACCCACTGTTCTTAACTTACTTGGAGTAGTGTTTAACCACCCTCTAACCCTGTGATGACTTGTTAGGACTCTGAAACAAAAATTGTTAAACTGTACCCTTATCAAGAAATTTCGGTGTCCTCTCCATTTGTCTGTGACATTTATTTTTCTTAGTAACTACATTGATTATATATATTGTAATAATATATTTGTACCGAATTTCAAGTTAACAACATTAGCTATTAAATTTAAATTGTGTTGTGTGTCTGCGAGCGAGTGAGGTCACCAGTATTACCTTGAGGTGTCGCTGTATTAGCAACGGGGGTGGCAACCCGCGAGTGATACTTTCAGCATTGGCTCTGGTAACCACTATATATCAAGTCGTATGTTGGTATGTCTGTCGACGGTGTGTATAAAAGTAGCTTCGTAAGTTTTCAGAATCGAATATGCAGTGCAATCCGTCAACAAACTCTATTCCTATATACTCGTCTATGAGTATAGACTAGAAAACTGTACTATGTACCGTCACATCCCAAGCTAGCCTCTCCAATTTTGATTTGATCACCCCTACTTATATCTGCCCTCAACAGATGCTTGTACCCTGCCATGCCGAATATATTGTACCATGACTCTACCTAATGTTAAAGTTAGGATAACGAGAAAGCTATCTATTTAGAAACATTAACGATTATGAATCTGCTGGCTTCGTATACGACGTTTTTGTGACCGGAGGGATTTGGTGTCGAACAAATACTTTTTGATTGTTTTTAACTTCTTCATATTTTTTACCATATTATAACAGTCATATCACCTATTGATTTCATGTAGAACCGCCTAAGTCCAGATAATAAAACGATTCGAAAAAAGTTTATCATAATTATAACATAACTTGAAGCTAAGGCTAGCGTACTGCCGACTAGGAGTTCGTCTGTTGGGGCAAGCACGCGACTCACCATGCCCTTGACCCCGTCCGCCTGTCGGTGACCTCACTGGCTGTGCCACCATGTTCAGGGAAGCAGCCACCCTTGCCTTTAGTCATCGCAGACAATGGCTTTGTCATTCGTGAGGTGCCCCGAAGGTTACGATGCTCGTTATCATACTTCCATATGAGAAGGGATTTGATACCACAAGGAATTGTTATTTTATTTGTCGGATTTTCCATATACCTTGAGATGCATGTACACTACTACTTAGACAGTTGGTGATTAAAAAATGCACCTATATTTATCGATTACTATACGAGTCACCATCATACGGAATGAATTTCGAGTTGAAAACGCTCAACAAAATTCGGTTAATATTTTTAAATAATATTTGCATTAATATTACTCAAAACAGCAGGGTCCATTTTGTTTTTTATTTTATTTATAATTTAATAATCTAGGTACAGCCTAATTGCTCATATGCAGAATGGCACAAACGCCCTTTGCGAATACGCCCGAATTTTGCATCGCCCCGCATCCGCTGGGGCGATCGCCTCCGATGAGGCCTTTAAAGCCTTCTCGGCTAAAGGCATCCCTAGGCGGTGTTTAGTCAGGAGTCTGACATAACTCGTTCGGCCGTCTGAAAGGATACTCATGAGAGTTCACCCCTCCCATCGGTTCCCAGAGGGTACCCCTCACGGAAGAATGACTAACACATATCCGGGTGTTGGTTAGTCCTTCTTTTGTGAGTCCTACATTTTCATGGGCGAAAAACAAAAAAAAATCGCCCGAATGGATATGCCCTTATTTGTATCCTCGCAAAGGTCTTTATGCATATTCTCGCAAAAATCTGTAAAGTTTCCTTATAGATTTTCTGTTATTTTGAAGTTAGTATAGATTTAGTGTATATCTATGTTATGTTACAATAGGCCATATATAAATACGTAGGTATATGCGTATTCACGTAACTGAGATCAGAATGTTGGTACTGGGGTTCGACTTGCCTTTTTTTACACCTTTGGAGCCATTTACTGTAATAAGAAAATAAATGTTTAAATTGAATGCTTCTGAAGCTCCATTTTATTACTTCGCTTGAATTATGTTATTTCGTGGTTTATATTACGGTTAATAAGTATTAACTATGCTAGAATTCCATCGATTATGGAATGTTACGTGGAAGGCATTAGGTACAATATATCATAGTACTCGGCGGTCGCTATTCTCTAATGTCATAATAAATACTTAAATTTAACTTAGTCGAGTACCTATCTAAATTTTAAATGTTCGTAAAAGTTAAGAATAATCAAAAAGAATTCTTTACTTACATGCCAATGTCTTTATGTTGCATGGTATTTGCATAAGTTTTAATAACAAAGACAAAAGAGATTTGCAAAACAACTTGGCCACCCAGAACCGTCGCATGACTTATCCAGCAAGTATTTATTATCCTCATAATTTAAACTTCTAAATTCCAAGGATAACGATTTTATAAATATACAAGCAAGCAGTCCTTCAATTTACTATGTATCTGAGCTGCTCACGAATTTGTACGTGTTGGCTTCTGTGAAGTAAAAAAGTGTATTTTTTAAATACTTTTTTAAATAATAGTGAAGTGATTTGCCTTGTTTATCTTTATACAATATTCAATAAAAAATGGTACTGGGCTATACAGGTATAAACTAAATAAGAGAGAGTTACGAGTACTATAAAATATGCAATAGCTTAGATATATTTGTCTACTCTTGTTTGTAAAAAGTTCTAATACTCGCATTACTGTTTTGGTTAAAAATTTTTGATAGCAGTCAAATCAAATCAAAACTTATTAGCAATCACCTATTAAAAGTTAATATTACAGTTCGTAGCAATTGATCATCATCTGGAATAAGATACACATGTACACACCACCGTTGCTGCTCTGGTTACTCTGGTCATCTTAGTGCCAAGTGTTTCTCCTTTCAATGCACATCCTCGGGTGAAGCAGATGTTAAGTGAAGTTTAGAATTACTTGCACGGTTTCATAGCAGAACACAAACCGATTAGATAGTATTACATGCATATTTGACTTGCGCAAAATAACGCCCGAATCTATTAATTGTGTTCAAACTGTTATGATTAGTTCAAATTCTAATCTCTCCTTGCTTTTATGCCATTGTGCAATTTGGAAGAGTAGTGTCAACATCCATAATCACCGTGTTTTGTATACCTATGTCATGTATGGTTTAGGGTAAAGTTGATATGATAGAACTGACGTGTCCGTGATGTTAAAATCCCTAAAGAAATAAAGATAAAAGATCTTTACACGTAATAGTGCATATTATAGAGGCCGGAATAGTGCGCAATTGCTCGAAGAGTTGAGTTCAGGATATTTATTATATTTAAAAAAAAAAAGAACATTGAACACAATTCTAAAATATATCATTTTATTTTGTTTATATTGAATGATGACGATTTTTATTAATATTAACGTTGGTAATTATTAAAAGAAACGTTAAATAGCCGTAAATACGTTTTGCGAAGATCTTTTCTAAAATTAAATCTATGATAATAATAAAACTATGTAGGAAATCGCTTCTTCTTGTTGATAAATTTTATTGTTATTAACAAAATATTGACAATAATCTGCATATTGTAAAAAAGAAACTAACTTACTGACATTAGCAGATAGACCAGGCCACTGGCGTTAGGAATTTAAAATCTATATATATATAAATAAATGTTTGTCTGTATATCCTCTATGGACTCAAAAACGGCTGGGCAGATTTTGATGAAATTTTCAGGGAATCTTCAGATCAGTCCAGCGGGTGATCCTGTAAAGTTTGGTAGCGATCAGATCACTCGTGCGAAGCCGGGGCGAGAAGCTAGTTTAGCATAAAATTTCCTTTTTTTAAAATGGGATTTTCGATATTTTCGACCGCGAATGTAAGAGGATGGTATAGAAGCAGATAAAAAGTCTAGAAAAAATTGAAAATAAGTGTTTTTTTGATCATACTGATTTTGTATGGATGAAGCCTAATATAAATAATAATAATAATAAATTACTTCCGTATCACTACATTATCGCTTGGTTTAGTCATACTATACACCGTAAGCGGTAATGGGTGAATTATATGCATTATACCCATGATGGTATATTCCGTAACAATGTTAAATTTTGAGAAAACAATTATCGTAATATATACCTCGACTACTGCAGGATAATTAGATATTTATCCTGCAGTAGCGACTGCAGAATGGATGTGTACTTTGAAATTTATGTTATGGTTACTGCTTGACATTATGAGTGTTCTGTTTGTTACCTAATGTGGTATAAAAAATGTTTACAGACGTTGTTCACGTTTTGTTTCTTTGTCATCATCATGATATCAGCCGGAACACGTCCACTGCTGAACATAGGCCTCCCCCTTAGTCTTCCATAGCGATCGATCCTGTGCCACTTGCCTCCATCGGCTTCCCGCTATCTTCACAAGATTGTCGGTCCATCGTGAGTCTGCGTTTTTCGGTTCGTAGTCGCCATTCTAGAACTTTCCTGCCCTAACGACCATCGGTTCTCCGAGCGTATGTGACCTGCCCACTACCCACTTCAGCTTGCTGGTCCTTAAAGCTACGTCGGTAAACCTAGTTCTACGGATGTGCTCATTTCTGAATCTCTCTCCATCGCACGCTGTGCGACCTTGAGCTTCTGCATGAGACCCATTACTATGGGTGAAGAACAGAAACGTGGTCGCTTACCAGCGACCACGTTTCTGTGCCGTGAGTCGTCACTGGCAATACACACTGATCGAAGATTTTGGTCTTGAGGCATTGAGGTATTTTGGATGAGAAAATCTTTCGCAATTTCTAAACACTGCTCATCCGAGTTGGAGTCGTCGAGAGATTTCTTTATCGAAGTTGGATCTACCTACCTACACTGTCTGTCCTAGGTCGACATACTCATCAACAACTTTAAGAATCGAGCTCCCAACTGAGGCTGGAGTGAGTATAATATGTATATTCGACATGACCTTCGTTTTGTCTATGTTCATTTTAAGATCCACTCGTTGGAATGCTCTGTTGAGATCTTCAAGCATTGTGTTCAACTCCTACTACTAATATCATTGGCAAATCGAAGGTGAGTTATATACTCGCTGTTGATATTGATGCCGTATCCTTATCAGTCTAGTAGCTTGAAAACATCTTCCAATGCAGCCGTAAACAGTTTTGAAAAAACAACGTCTCCCTGACTCACACCTCCCTGCAATTGGATAGGTCTCGTACTCTGGTCCTATAGTCGGATCGACGTGATCGCGTCTTCTAATACTCTTCGATATACCTATAATCAATGCGGCACCGCTTGATAGACAGCCCAAGTCTCGATCGAAATCGAAAGCCTTCTCATAATCCACAAACGTTAAGCATAGTGGCTGGTCCTACTCTTCGGTCTTCTGTATAACCTGCCGCAGCGTATGTATGTAGTCTAGGGTTGAGAAGCCTTTCCGGAAACCGGCTTGTTCGGGAGGATGTAGGTCATCAAACCTGCGTGCAAGACGATTCGTGATGACCCTTGAAAACAGCTTATTGACATGGCTAAGAAGAGATATGGGTCTATAGTTTTCTAATAAGGCTTTATCACCTTTCTTGAAAAATAATACCACCACGCTTCTACCCCATGCCTGTGGCGCTTTGCACTCTCAATTCGTCGTTGTGTTTTGTGCCAGCTTTGTCTTGAAGTCTCCCATCAGCACCGTGTAGTGAATTTTAGAGGTATGTATGGCTTTGGAGATGTCTTCATATATAGGCTCCACCTCATCATCGGGATGTGTCGAAGTTGGTGCGTAGACCTGTATGACCTACGGCGAATACCGTTTGGTAATTCTGAGTATAAGGTACGCAATCCTCGCCGACACAGCCTCGATCTTAGTACAGTACATAGACTTACGAGGGGCTTACGAACGATAAACCCCACACCACCTTGGGACGGTTGGTCGCCGTCCCGGTAGCAAAACATGTTGCCGGGTTTAAGGATCACCGTGTCGCCCCCCTATCTTTGGACAGAGAGACGACACGTTTGTTGGTTGGGGTCGGTCGGGTAACAAGCAGTACAAGTCATCTGAAAGATATGGCTTGAGAATGCCTCTCTTGTTATCTTCTGCCACATCGTTTACTTTTTTCTTATTCAGCCGGCCTCTAAACAATGACCAGTGATCCTATATACGCCATTTTTACTTTTAATGTGCGGGTACGATATTCTCTTAATGCCATAACCTATCGTCGTCGCAAAGTGGTTTATCGTTAGTTTTCTATAACGATTGATCTGATCGATTACTATTAACATGAACGAATGAGTACGACTTTCTGTCAGAAAGATTTTAGAAGGGTCATCCTTCTGAAATCCATCATATATCATATAAATCGCGGGCCGGAAAATGCATCATAGGCGTTCCTCCTTCATATCTATATTACTCGTACATTTACGTATTGACGTACAATTGCTGAAAGGTTCCTGTTGCCCTTTACTCATGGATTTCCATATTTTATATAAGCGCTATTTTATACACAGGGACATCGATGTCCGCACGAGCTATATTGACGTCATAATGGTAACCGTCACCATAGTAAGGAACATTTAATTCGTTTTTATTTATATGACTCATTAATATTGCAAGAATAAAATATTGTTTGTCTAGTTTTTGTTTTGTATGGCGTCAGAATACTGTACGGAACTGCTGTTGACTTGTTGTTTTGTATATTTTTTCTTATACGAAATCCCATCATTAAAGTGTATTGGTTATAATACAATAATTCAAACCTATTCTAACTTATAATCGTAATTTTAAGTTGATATTTTTGTCTATCCTGTTTGCTCGGTTAGTTCTTCAAAACTATTGTAATGGTATTTGGGGCATATGTGGGTCTCATCTCTAGGATCATACTCAACCTATACGTGGTGTAACCTACTAATTAACAAATGAAATGGCGGCAGCGAAGTGGGCCATATCAAACCAGACCGACTGGAGAAGTATTTCCAAGTCACCCCTGGAACGTTGTTGTATTCCTGTGAGTGAGTGAGGTTATCAGTAACGACAAGTACTCTACTGTAACAGCTTACCGTCAAGCAGGTCATGCGTATTTTTATATGCGATGTGGTATAAAAACCTTTGTGTAATAGTCGGTGCGGGTCATCAAGTAATGTATACATTAACATTGATTATAGGCATTGCATATAGGCAATAGATATTGACCATTGATATATAAATAGTATCGTACGTCAACGGAATACAAATATCCCTTCCTTTGTTTTTCTTATGCATAGTTTCTTCTTATGCAGGAATACTCACATCGACGAGCTTGGTGCTACAGTGATTAACAACGTGGGTTCGATTCCCACACGGGGCAAACATTTGTATGCATGAACATGCTTGGTCTGGGTGTATTTAAGAGAAGTCGGGCGCATCAAAGCAACCCATCTTAGGAAGTATCTACCATCTCAAAGAAAACCGCAACCAAGTAACAACTCCCAGGAGCTCCTAAGGAGTTGCTGGGTTAGCAGCAGAGATAGTTTCACGCGAGTGATACTTAACGTATTGCACGCGCTCGTAAACTATGGCAGCCGCTTTAAAGCAGGCAGCAAAAAAGCTTATGTTTACTATCACTTTAGTGGTATATCTACCACCATTTTTAAATACAAATGTTTGTAATTTATTTACTATATGTATAATTTAGTTATTCTTCCTTATATTCTTATTTGCTTGGTTTCTTCTTATGCAGAAATACTCACTGTCATGTACAATGTTAGCTATCACTGCTTAGAGGTACCGTAATACGTCCTAACATTGGCACCAATCCAATTATGTATCCTTACTTATATACAAGTAATAAGATTCCAATACTGTAGATAGAATGTGCCAATAGTTAGGTTTTATCATGTGGATATGTTAAATCTTTATTTTTACATTAACTAAGTATTAAGACTGTAAAGAGTGTACTAACGAAAAGTTTGAGAGACTTATCCAAAATTCATAACAGATCATTTTAATTGTGTTAGATTCCATTTCTCATTAAATATTTCTAATAATTTTAAGATCGCTTCTTAAAGTGCCAATAATTGGAACGATTACCGTAAATATATTTATTTCTCTCATTGTTACATAACTACGTTACCAGATCCGTTACAAGTCATTTAAACAAAGCAATTTAGAACTTAGAATCGTCACTTCACAATGGAGTAAATATTAATTTCGACATACTACGAGTATTAATGTGAAAATGTTTTTTTTTTTATACAAGCATACAGTCCATATGATGTAAAGCGGTTACCGAGCCTATAAACGCTTGCAATATATTAAGTATCACTCGCGCGATGCCACCTCTTTTGCTAACACAGTAACTCCTTAGAAGCTTACTGGAGACCTCACTCACCCGCAGAAGCGCAACAAAGCTCTAAGGAATTTTTTGGTTGCGGTTTTTTGTGAGGTGGAGATACTTCCCCAGACGGGCTACCTCTCTCTTACATGTATCTAAATCGATGATATTTTGTAGTTAAATGAAGATACTCTTTACTCAAAGGATATTACTATAAATATATTTATTTATTAAATAAAATGTTAAAAGTTTTCAAGAATTTTTTTTTTTTTTTTATTTAATAAGGCAACACAACAGGTACTAAATATATACAGTATTACACAATTCTGGTCACAAAAGTTAATTTTCCAATTCAGTACCCTAAGCGTGTATGCTCAAAGAGACTAGCGGATTAAGAATCAACATGCCACAGAAATATCCCTAAGAACCAACAAATCAATATGTATAAGTTGGATATTCAGTTAATTGAATCTCTAAAAAATCTGGTGTGCGGCCAGTGACATTGACAGTTAGATACATTGTTATGTGGGTCATGATTACATAAGTACATGCTTCAAATTTTGTTTTGCTCGCCCTGTTAAATAAGTCAATTTAGAATTGTGACGCTTTTGTATATAAGGAGCGATTTGTGTGGTAGTATGCATACAGACATCAATCACAAATCCAAATATTACAAAAACAAATCGTCCGGGATCGCAGGCGATTTCACGCTTTTCACGCCCTGGGATTCGTCTATAAGGCTGTATGTATATATTTATAGCTATGAAACATTTTATTTGCGTTAATGGTGTGGCAGTAGTGACAGTCTAGTGGATAAATAACCTATTAAAAGACTGGTAGCTAGATCGAGAATGAGGATTTCTGACCTACTCTTCTATAATAGCATCGCGGAAGGTATTTGAGTTTATTCTCGATTATAGTATAGCATAGCTGCTAAAGCCTAAGTGGTTAACATTTTGAGTCAAAGCTAATTTCACCTACATATGGCGCAACCTCTAACATCTAACTCTAACATGTCTCTAACATATTTATAAATATGCTCTGATAGAAAAATGATAAGTAGGTTTACAGAAGACCACGTCCAAGTAAACCGCAGTCGATCTGTAAATGTGTTAGCTCCTGATGTGGTATAATAATGTATATTATGATAGCTCAATCGGTGAAAAAACAACCTATGTACCTGGTCGGTGGTTCGAATCCTGGTATAGGTATGTGCTACTAATTCGTGCTTTCGGTTAAATGTACATTTACAATTATCATTTGCTCGGTGGAAGACATCGTGAGAAAATCCGCCTGTCCAAGAAATTATATTTCGAAAGACATGTGACTAAACCTTTTTTTATATCACTATGGTGGCAAACAAGCGTACGGCCTGCCTGCTGGTGAGCAGTTTCCGTAGCCAATGGACATTTACAACACCAGGGGTGTCACTCATGCATTGCCGACCCTGAAAATGAAGAAAATGTAGTATAAAAACGTATATACGAGTTTTAAGAAAGTGTATCTTATGTGATAAATTTACGAAAGGTAGATAAAGTTAGAGACCTTCGTAAATTTTAATATCAAAATTATTTTTAGCGTTCAATTGATTATGGCTATAGTGCATATAGTGAAATCGTGAGGAAAAGCCCAAGAAATTATTTTTCAAAAGATGTGACTTAACCTAAGAAAGGTCTGATTTTCCCTCTGAATTATAGAGGTCTGGTTGTTACTACATGTTAAAACCGTATCTTCGCCAAATCCTTAGGCTTAGGTAGCGGACCCCGCCAATTTTGATGGATTAGGAAACAGGATATCGGTAGGAAGAAGGGTATGAATACTTGGAGTAAATAATAGCTTAATACAGTAATTTATGAGCATAAAAAGATTTAAATAGCCTTTTAACTGAGATGTCGCATGTGCTCGTGCAATTAAAGGCTTGATATTTTTCACTCTCCATTGTCTGCAATTACAATATAATTGCTAATTTATTGCTTCATTTCCACATTTTCCACTAGGTTACATTTTCCCTTATTCTTTCTGTTACAGTTTATACATACGTAATTTAATAATATATAATTAATTATTGAACATTTTTTTTGTTTTGCAGTGTCGGGAGGCATACATACATATAAGTAATTAGATATTCGTAAAGAAACTAAAATTTTCTCTTTCTGTACGCTAGCAATTATTTTATTTCATTAAATAAAATAACTGCTTGCGTACAGAAAGATTAGTTCTCAAGGTAGTTTTCTTTATGTAAAGGAATCTTATACCTATTAAATAATATTAATACTTACAAATTATTATACATTATAAATAATATCATATATAGTAAATAAACCGATTTGATTTTGCGGATGTAAAATATGCTGACAATTTGTACTTCTATGTATGCTTCCAGGATCAGTTGATTTTAGATCAAATAAAATACATTTTCCCTCTATAGAATTGTTATGAATTACGTAAAATTGGAGATTATTCTCACTTCTTCTGATTTGATATAAAAATGTATAAATATTACAAAATATCTATTAAACACTGAATAAGCATAGTGCTGTTCATATAAACATTGTTCGAAGAGGAGATTTCATATCTGTAGCACATTCTGTGTACATTCAAGGCCTACAACTTCGATCACCATAACATCGAGTTTTACACCACCAAATAAAGAATAGTGCATTTTGAATAAAATAAAAAACAAAATAATTCATGTGCCTCTAACTGCATGAATAATCCGTTAATTCAAAGAAACTTTTCGGCAGCTCAGTAAGATTTGAATTCGTCGAAAGCGCGATAAGCTTCGTGGTAGAAAAAAGTTGTGTTGTTTATTTGTAAGGGGCGGGCGGAGGCTTTGCGGGTCGGGCGGCGTACGGTGGGCGGCGGGGCAGGGGTACGCACGCCTCGGCTCGAGACATAAAAGTGCAGGTACGATCGGCGCGGCTCTCACTCTCTCAAACTCGCGGACTGCGGTAGGTCGTGCCAGGTGGCGCCACGATCGCAGTCGCTCGTACCCGCGATCGCACACGATTTTCTTTGAAATTTCGCGTAAATGCAAAGAAAAAAGTGAATTATCTAAGACTTCGGTGTCATACGAGTGCGCTGTGTTATATGATTTACGACAGAAGACTATTCTTTTTAACGTTATTATTGTAATTTCGTTAATAGAAATAGGGCTACTAGCGTTATCGTACTAGTGAAACGTAGAGACTTCAGCGTTTCAAGTTGTAAGGATTACGTGGACGGCACATGGGATCTATCATATTCGTAAGTACCTACATGATCATCTAAAGTTTGTTACTAACTACTTGTAGTCAAGTTACATTCATTTATTACTATAAATACACAACATAGCAAAGTAATATTACTTCACAGAAATTAAACACTCATAATAATGGCAGGAAAGGTAATGTACAGGAAATCTTTTACTGTTGCTAATTAATCTAAGCTAGTTAAGTAATGCTATTTTATTTGTATATCCATTTAAATATGTAAAGTAAAGGTAGTCTTATATATAGAGTTCCTTTTCAGTATTTTCTGCAAGATAGAAACTTAATATAGCTTTTGTTCGATATAATTCACGTCCACCATTAGTTTCTCTGTCTATTGTTTGTGAGCCTATAATGCAATTTACATGTTGTTAGTATATAAAAAATAACATGTTTGGTAATACTCTCAAGGTAACGCAATTTTACAGTATGAAACTAGTTTCCATACTTTTTCTATAGTAAATATAAAATTGCTCATTTAAAATCGGTCTATGCATGTAATTGTTTTCGTAACAGAACAAAGATGTATCAGAGTCACACAAGTAACGTAAATCTTATCAGATATAAGTAGGATAAAGACGCGAATCGTTATCACTGTGATAACAGGTTGCCTCTATCAACCACTCGACATTGTTCACCAGAAATTCCTTTGTAACTTTTCGTTTCGGTATAGATAGAGTTTTTGTCATTCACACTAATAGATATTATATATTACTATATATGACTATAATAACTACAAACCCTCTGTTTGTGTTTTTTTTAATCTGTGCAAGCGAAGCTGCGGATATTATTAATACTCGTAGCATAATGTAAATAATTACCACTAAAATTGTAAACAGCTACATAAGCTAAAGTATTTACTATATAAGTTTAAATTGAATTTGTATTCACAGATAAGGATACAACTTAAACGAAATATTTTAAAACCATTACTTTTAAATTGTTTAGTTTAAATTATAGATTCTGATGATATTTTACTACTATGAAAAGTTTAAGAAACTCTACCTTGTTACTCACAAAATGCCATGGGCTACAGGGGTTGTGATACAAATTAATGACTTTTGCAAAATAACGCCTGAAGCTATTAACTATTTATTGTATTAGTTAAGAAATCTATGACATAATACTAAAGTATTTCAGTTACTTTCAAACTTCCGTCTGTCCCCATGGAGGTAAATGCAAATAGTCGAAAAATTCATGTGAAATAATGATAAGCTATTAAAAGTCGTTTAAGTACATTATTTACTACCTCAATTTTCAAAATACGTGTTATGTATGTAATTATGTCACATCTCACGGTCTTTGTCGGTTGCTATATGACTTTACGTTGCCATGCGGATGGGGTGAACCTCAACAATAGAGAAACAATATAAAACATAGACATACTCGCCTAAAATATCTATTTATTCGTATTTTAACCTTAACCTAACCCAGGAACTGGCGGAGGCGTCTGGAAGAAGATAAACGGGAATATGATAGAATGCATTATAAAAAGTTTTTATTCTCCCACGAATAGATCCAGGCTGATGATGTTGATATATTTTGTATTTTTTACACAACGTTGGATAGCAAACAAGTTTGCAGCTAATTTGATGTAAGTGGTTACCGTAGTCTAAACACTTACAATACAAGCAGTACTATCAGAAGGGATGGCAATGCATAAGCATATCTGATAATATAGCAACTCCTCATGAATGTACTAAACCTCGCGTACTCATGGGAACACGATCTTTACGGGAGTTCTTATTTGGTTGCTGCGGTCTCCGGTAAAATAGCCCACTGGATAAATGTCCGGCCCATTGATCAACTGTTTTAGGGTTGGAATCCTGGCATACTAAATTCGTGTTTTCGGATTTTATGTACTTATTTACAAATATGACTTGCTCGATGTTGAAGGAAAACATCGCGAGGAAACCCTTGCGCCATAGAAATAATATTTCGAAGACGTGTGAGTTTACCTCATAAAGGTCTAGTTTTCGTTTTGGGGGTTGTGTAGGTCTGATGGCAGTCGCTTTACGTAAAAATACGCAGTATTTTCGCGGAATCCTTAGGCTGTCCCGCTAATCCTAATGGATTAGGAAACGAGATAACGCTGAGAAGCAGGTCTACTGTGAGATGGAGGTACTTACTCAGTTGGGCCGCTTACATGCGCTAATATATCGTTTACCGATATATTCCCAGAGCCTTGTAATTATATATGACGCCAATTTTTATGATGACATATTGAGCTACATTTTTTAATGTTCGATATAACATTAATTTACGATGCATTCACATGTAAATGAGTCATAGGCAATTATTATTTTATATTACCACGCAGTTGAATGTGTTCATTCAAAAAACTTTTTCAGTATATAACATAAAACTACAGTCCGTACCTATTCATAATACTTGTAAGGTCAATTGGTAAGACCACACTCGTCCGATAATTTTCTTTTCTATGGGATATTTGTCTTTTTTTTCAGTTTCTAATAAGATCCATTAATACCCACCAACGCCTCAAAATTACATCTGAGTCATAACAATATTCATTTCAATACCTATAATATTAATTAATGCACGTACCGACATAAAGTTAATAGATTCAGAAGTTACTTTGCCAAAGTCAAATTTATAGATAACAAACTAGTGAAGGCGTTGCATCTACTGATGGTAGTGGGTGGGTGCCTCACTGAGAATGAACTTACTGATAATGGAAGCACACTACGCAAATATACATTTTTTATACGACTTCGGGCAACCATTCGGTCTACCTGATGTAAAGTGGTTGTCGTAACCTATGAACGCTTGTAATAAAAGAAGTATCACTTGCGCGGTGCCACCTCTGCCTCCAACACACTTACTTACTGCTAACCCCACTCAATCGCAGAAATAGGATTATTTCCTCCAGGGAGTTGGTTTTCTTGAAGTGGAGGTACTTGCTCAGTCGGGCAGTTCTGATAAGTCTACCTTTTTTTAAACACGCCTAAATTACGACATACGGAGTTCATGCTTTTAACTAAATACAGATTTTTTCTTTTTCCTGTAAAATAACTAAGATTTTATTTTGTTTATACACTGTTCTTGTCTTTGTCGTAAAAATGAGGGAATATACATATAATTACGATATATATTGTTTACAAGAGCACGCTTATCTGTTATGTAGGTTTTAGGTTAATTGATTTTGTTATTATATTTTGTGTCAAGTTTAAAATAATAATCTTAACAGAGACCACTAAAATCCCATATTATTCATTCACCGCAATGTTGGTAGTACACATTTTCCGAGAACTGCATTGTTAATTTACAGAACCTTGAATGAACGAAACGAATGAAAACACACGAATATTGTAAGAAGATGCAGTTCATTACTCCGTACTATTATTTATACTTTACAATATTATTACACTAATCTCTTGAATCATATGTAATTGATTGCTGTTGCATTACGTTGATATCCATAGGTTACTGTTACGTTACGAACAACGTTTTCGAACATGAGTTTATCTCTTCAGGAGTTCTCATACATACGTAGTGTACAGGAGTATATACAATAGAAGTAATGCTACGTACTAAATATGGATTTTGATGCCCGAAAAAGACAGAATTTCGTGTTTTCGAATTTACGAGTAGTCATATTTGTAATTTGTAATTATTACTTACTCGGCGGTGAGGGAAAACATGGTGAGGTAATAACATGTCCAAGAAATTATATTTCGTAGGACGAGCGACCTAACCTAAAAAAGGTCTGGTTTTCGGCAGTCGCTCCATGTAAAAATCAGTATCTTCGCCAAATCCTAAGACTTAGGTAGCGGACTCTGCCAATCCTAATGGATTAGGAAACAGGACAACACTAAGAAGAAGATATTATAAAAAGTTATTGTTAATCAAAATTGATTTGTGTATACCCTGTGTGTACATATAAATGTACATTAAATAAATAAAAATTTCAATTAAACTCAAAATGCTAACAAAATTTTAATACTACCCGAAATATACTCCTGTAAATGAAATCGGTAAGGTAATAATAATAAATCATAATAAACGTCCAAAAATAACAGCAACAGTCGACTCGTATCTAATTCGAAAACATGTTAAGATTCCATAAAAGATATTAGTATTGCCTACGACCACTCGGAAGCAGGAAGACGAGACCAGGGCCAATGCGAATCTGCACACGTCATCCCCGAGAGAGCATACGCCGACAACAGATTCATTGAGATGCATCTCAGCATCTCCCGTCACTCAGACACAATACCAACTATATCGCATGCAAATTGTGCTTGGATGATGACAATCGCACATCCACATTGTATAATCTATAGCCATGTTGTTTACTGTATCTTTAGTTTTATGTAAACGACTTGTAGGCTCGTTGGTTTCTGAGTTTACACCTTATTGACATACAATTCAGGTGTGGACTTTAGCTATTTAACAACAAATTCATATTCACACACCGACTTTTACAGGCATGTTACGGTACTCAAACTATATTATTGGCCAGCTGACATTAATCGTAGACTTTGCAATTCGATATTCGGAGCGCAGAATAAATGGTAGTATTGTCCAAGGTTGCAATGTTAAATGTATTTAAATTATTTGTGCTCCTTTTAAATATCATAGAGGCACAAAAGTTCAATATTTTTTGTATGTCTCCTCCATACAAGAATACGGTCTACCTGATGTAAAATGGTTACCGTCGTTATGCTGTCCCTGTTGCTGCACAGCAACTCCTTAGGACCTTCGGCAATTTGTTATTTGGCTTCGGCTTTCTGTGAAGTAGAGGTATTTCCTCACGGACTGACAAACTGCTTGTTGCATCCTACCTCTCTTCAAAAACTCAGACTAAGATAAAATGCTATGTTCATCCACACAAATGTTCATCCTGTATGGTAACCGAACCCATGAGCCATGGTGTCAACATAGCGTTACTACACTACACCACCGAGCTTCTGATATAGGTACTATATTATTGGATTCTACGTCATTGGGGTATATATTTTTTTCAAAGTACTGTAATGATGTTTTGACTTTAACAGCCTGGATATTTCTATGTAGATAATGAATTAGATACTCTCTTAACATTTAATTTATATTGAGATATTTGGTGATTAAATTTGAATCGCAATCAACGGTTAGAGCGGTCAAGAGTCTTATAGAAAAAATGTTTAGGTAAATAAAGTTAGGTAATAAATCCAATGTCGCGAGTGAAACCGCCGTCGTTACCTCCGCGCACCGACATGCTCCGGCGAGCGGAACATTGCTGGCGACACCTCTGTTTATTTGCGATTTCAATTCAGATAGACCGGCATCAGCATCTGTTTGCCCACATTTTTACGTTGCTCAGTCGGCAACCTTTCATATATCGTGTTAATATCTCTCCCAACTGCAAACACTGGTCACAGCGATGAAAGACGACTGTATGGAGAAAGGCTTACTACTGAATGCGAAGAAAACATAGATAATGGTATTTGAAAGAGAAGAATCCAGAACTAATGTAAGGATTACGATTGATGATGAAGTGTTGGAACAAGTGGATGAGTTTGTATATCTTGGATGCGCTTTCAGCAGGGATGGAAGGTACACCGCAGATGTGGAAAGACGAGTGAGTGCTGGGAATAGTGTGAATGGAGCGTTGGGAAAACTTCTTGGCAGTAAAATCCTGACCCAGAAGGCACAACTCGCTATACACAATGCAGTGTTGGTCCCAACGCTAACTTATGGAAGCGAGAGTTGGGTATGGCAGAAAGAGCATGAAAGTAGAATAAACGCGGTTGAAATGCGAGCGCTGCGCAAAATTTGTGGCGTAAGGCTCGTAGACCGTATTCGCAATGATGATGTTAGAAATAGAGTTGGTCTGAAAGAGAGCGTCGGTGTTAAAATAAGAAGAGGCATGCTCCGATGGCTCGGGCATGTAGAAAGAATGCAAGATGAAAGAATGACGAAGCAGATATACAATGCAAAAGTGGAAGGATGTAGGAGCCGGGGAAGGCCAAGACTTACCTACCATGACCAAATTGGTCATGTTCTATCAGAAGGTGATGTCAGGGGCCCTAGAAACCGGCGTGCGTGCATGAGAAGAGCAATGAATGTTAAAGAAGCGAGTGAGATATGTAAGGATCGAGTCACGCAGCGCTCGGTTCTCTCTGCCTACCCCGCAAGGGATTTGACGTGAAGTTATAGATAGATAGATAGAATATCTCTCCCATTGTCAAAGAAGAAAGAGAAAAAAGTCTTATACTAAACTCTTATATTAAAAGTCTTATACTTAACAAGTTCGTTAGGTCGGTTCGATCGTTCGGCCTGATGTTTGCCCTGTGCCACAGGGCAAACATCAGGCATGAACATGTCTGTTTGTCTTGATTTGGGTTATTTATAAGAGGTAGAGCGCATCAAAGTACTGGGGAAGTATCTCCATCTCACGTAAAATGTCAGTCAAATGACATCTTTGTGAAGGGTTGCTTGCTGCGTTCCTGCGTGTGAGTGAGGTGACACAGAGTAGGGTAGCTATTTATTGATTGTAGATTTGTAGGTTATTGATTTATAGATTTTGAATTTATAGGAGGTAGCCCAAAATCTGAATTTCAATTAATTCTGATTTGTTTCAATATACTATTGTCTTCGGCTTTCGCGATTGTTACATATTGAATTAAACAATTTTTAACGGACAAAATAAATAAAACACGCGATACTTCCGTTAAAAATTGTTTAATTCAATTGTTTCAATATAATTTAAGGAAGTTAAAAATAGTAACTAAAGAGGAGTTCGATGTGAATGATGGGCAGAGTAATCAAACACGCCAGCGAAGCAACGTCGACGGTGTACACTTGAAGACATGGCGTGTCCTAAACTGCAGCGGACTAAGCTGGAGTACGCTCTGAACACCTTCTATCGAAGGGAGATCCATATCCCAGCTGCGAGATGAGTATGTGCGGATAAGATCTGATAATGAATATAAACAACTTTTAGTTTGATAGCAAGTTAGTGTAGAATGACAAGTTTGTGTTTCAGTGATTTTTTTAGCGTTGTTGACAAGGTAATGTATGCCAAACAGATTAGTTACACGTTATCACTTTCGAGGCTATTATATCTTTATATCTTTAATATAAATCTAGAACACTATTTAGATCTAATTTCTGCATGTGGTTTCACCCGCTAAGATTTTATTATGTCCAAATATTATGCAAGGATACTAAATATTTGTAGGATAAATTGGCAAACAAGGTCACGGTCTCCCTCGTGATAGTCCATAAACATTAACCTTGTAAAATTCTATTTACGCTCATCTTTAAAAGACCATATCATATTAAAATATCCCTATATATATGTGTAGTATAGTATTTATCCTTTTTAAAATACCATTGAGTTTTTTTTCCCAACTCTTTTCGGGTGAATCTAAGGAAAAAGGCTGCATTGTAGTCTCTTAGAAAGATTTTAGCTAGCAGTTCACTCTTCAATTAAAATGTTGAGCCGGGATATAAAATTGTAGAATCGTTCGGATATTTTTTTACTCTACTTTGATCCCGGTAATTAATTTCCGTTGTTTCCGTGTCTGTTTTCTCACATAAAATGTAATTCTAACCAAAGAATATTATTGACGATTTTTGTAATAGTTTAGGAGGATTTATGTAATAGTTTTAAGTTTTGGAGGCAGATGTGTATTTTCATCATACTTATGAGTATAATTTCCATCATTGATTTATCAACAGGAAACAGAGTATTAAGTTAATAGCCGAATGGAATGCAATAGCGGAAGTTATTACGTTATCCATCACAATAAATAGATGCTTTTGTATTGACAGAAAACAAAAGCAATATTTTTATAACACTCGCTATTTCAATAACAATTAAACCCAGGTTAAAAGAAAATAGAAAAAATGACACATGCCGAATTCGGGCTCGAAATTCTATGTTATGAACATGTAATTGTTAAACGTGGTATATTTATGTTATGACAATAAAATATATATATATATATATATTTTAAATAAACATTAAGAATTATTTTAGGTGATGTCAGGAGTCTTAGAAACCGGCGAGCGTTCATGAAAAGAGCAATGAATGTCAAAGATGTGAGTGAGGTGTGTAAGGATCGATTCATGTGGCGCTCGGTTCCCTCTGCCTACCCCGCAAGGGATTTGGCGTGAAGTTATTGATAGGTGGAAGAATTATTTTCTATGATGCTTTTTTAGAATGTTCCCATTACACTAAGTGTAAATACTGACTAGAAATAGAATTAGGATGTAAAAGATATTAGATTAGTAATATAGTTTTAAACAATAGTAGTTTAGACAGACATGCGTACTAAAAGCACTGGTGAATATTTATAGTGTGAATAAATGAATTTTATATTCTTTTAAATTACCAAAATTGGTGCACTATAAAAAACATCGTTGAGCAGTGATAGCCCAGTGGATAAGGAATCGGCCTCTCGGGCAACGGGTCCCCGGATCGAATCCTATCATGAGTACCACTAAATTTGTGTTTTCGGATTTATGTACATATTTGTAATTATCACTTGCTCGGGAGTAATGGAAAACATGGTGAGAAAACCCCGCACGTCCAAGAAATTACCGTGTGACCTAACCTAAGAGAGACATGGTTTCCTCTCTATGTGTTGTGGATGTCTGACGGCAGTCGCTCCAAGTAAAAAATCTGTACTTTCGCCAAATCCTTAGGCTTAGGTTGTGGACCCCGCTAATCCTAATGGATTAGGGATAACGGTATGATGATAAGAATTAGAAGGAGGTGCACTATGAAAAAAACCAGCTCCATTGCTTCAGCGTTTCATAACAAAAGTAAGCACCACAGTTTGTTTACGTTCCTTCAAGGTTCAGGTTTCAAGGTTAAATACACACACAAGTCATTATCTCAAAAATATTACAGGTGAATCAAAAAGTCTTGAAACGTAAAAGTATAAACAAAAATGTTATTTTTGTCTTTTGGGTCAATTGCAATAACTTCCCCTGAAACAAAAAAGTTAATAATAATTTGATTGATTTTAATTTTTGAAAGGTCGCATCATATTGCGAAGTAATATTACTTGGAAAACTAGAGGCAAAGGTTATTTTTGAGAAAATATATTTAATTTTTATAACATTAATAAAAACTTCTTTTGTGCATATGAAATTTTATTTTTATCAAAATCAGTTCGTGGCTCTTTTGAACATTAATTAGTCTCTGTTTTATTGAATTTTGATACAGTTACTTAAACAAAATACCTTGGTTAGTGTTTCAACGTCGATTTTTAGAAAAAGTATCACATATTATAATCTATAAACGTACTCGTATATGCAATGTTATTGAGGTCATAGCGTCTATATATGTAGATTGAAGCGCTACACTAATGGAACCACTAAAACGCATTCAGAATTAAATATCCATGATGTTATCGACTAAGGTCTACAGATAAATTGACCACTAATATCGTATTGTCAAGACATGACAAGATCTTCGATTTCTTGTTTCAGTGAGTCAGAATGGATATGAATCATCAACAGATTGTGACCTCTATAATTTCATCTGATATCTTCGTCAACATACGGAATTACTTACTAAAACAACATCTTTGTATTTGCTTTGTTTTTTTTGATTTCGGTCTTTCCAAATATTTTCAACTTATTACGGGCTTTATTTATTTACAATAAGGTAGCAAACAAGGATATATATGCCTAATGATAAACAGTTATAAGTAACCTACGGACGCTTGTACCACCACGGGTGTCACTAGTACCTCGTGTTCGTTGCCGTCTATATATATCTCTAATTTCTTTTGTCACTAACATTTACTTTTAATTGTTACAGATAGCGTCGCCGAATCACGATAGGAGCAACAAGTGCCTTTTAGAAGATATTTGAAACAAATCTGGTTTAAAGATATCCGACTAAATGTCTATTCCGTCCCTATAGCAATATTTTTTATAGAATAGTAATATAAAGAATAAATGAGCATATTTGATAGTATAAGAGAGAATATATCGTCAAGGAAGATGGCATTATTAAGTGTGAGGACTAGTCTAAGGATACTATGGACAGGGCTGGCAGCGATGGTTTTCCTAACGAGAAGCAGCGCTGCGCCCGCCTTCGGAGGATTCAGTCAAGCTACGGTGAGTATAAAGTAGGCTTAGCTGAATAAAGGTGTAATAAAAAAGCTTTTCACTTGCGAAATTCCTAGGCTGTAGATACGAAGACTTATTTATTTCCTAAGAGACTTGTTGCTTTATAGGATAGCAAACAGTCTTATTGAGGCTTATTGAAATTATCAGTGAATAGTTTCAGTGTATCTCTATAGATATTGTACGCAAAATACCATATTGAAAATCATTTTTATATTGTTGAATTTAATTATTAACAAATATTTTTAAAATTAATTTCACTACAGTGTTTCTATTAATGTAAAGCATTACACGTAATTGAAATAAAAGTTATTAGATACGAAAAAATATTAGGACTAAATCTAACAAATAAATATTATCTCTAACATTAAGACGCGCTTTAAAATTAAAAGATTTTAATTTGTGTTGATAGAATAGATCATAGAATGGAATTTAATAGATAACATGAAAAATAAAAGATGAATGTGCACTTTATTATTATAATATTGTTTTGAAGCGGGCAATCGTAGTTGTACGCGCAATTTACGCCTTAAAAGATATTAGCGCACAGCTGAAATCACTGGTTCTAGCAACTTGAATATGGCATGAACAATGTACTTTAAGTAAAATGGGCATAAGTAACAATTAAGAATATTATTTTTATTTTTCTAAATCTCCCACGGGACAACGGGATACCTCAGAGGGTAATAAGGAATAACATGCAATGAAAGCACATCTGCCATTTTTAAAGTGATGAAGACGTAAAGTTAACTGAGTTACAAACTAAATTGTCTATGTAAGACTACTGGCATAAAATTTATTATTACTGATTATTATAGAAACGAGTGGGGTATATGTGGATCACGTCAGTAGGAACTCGGTTCACACTACCTATCCCCCAACGAACATTGCGTGAAGATATAGTGGATACAAATACTATTCACACTAACAAATGTACATCAATACGATGTACTTTTAAATGTATAAACATTATGGATTTATATAGAATAGAAAGGTGTATTAATTTCTGGCATTTTGTATGTTTGAATCGACATTCATTTCCAATAATAAAACATTCCTATTTGAGTAAAATCTAGGTTATTGAATGGAATGCAAACACTCAAGGTATTGATAAGATATCATTGAAACGGAATCGGAAGCGAATGAGTTGACTTGCGATACTATAATCGTATCCGAGTGAGTCAATGATTCTCGGAACGCCTTGTTGCCGCCTCCAAAATCATTTTATTGAAATGAATAGCTCTCTTACTAGGTAGTATCGCTATAGTAGCGTTCATTCATAAGCGGCGGAATAACCAGTTAAGATACGGAGAACATCTTTTGCAAAGTCTCGAGAACGTTTTGTTTGTTCTCCGATGTCGGTTGTGTAATACACATATGAGTCACTCTCACTATGTTAAACATTTATGCCGTAGCGATTGGTCATTAAACAGTTCAATGAATGTTACGTCATTTCTGTAGTATTTACAAATTATGATAAGTTTATTGATTTGTTTGAGTGACTCAACAGCTAAAACAATAAAATCCCCGTACTAGCATTCAACGGGAATCTAACATTTACGTTTTATTTGCTATTGCAGATATTTTTTTTACATGTCGGGTTACTTGCAACATCTGAAGTATTGTCCGTTGCCACCCCCGCTACTTATGTTAGTAGTCTACATATTATTAGTTTCTATTCACGTACACTTTATACGGTTCCTTCTTTTTTGTAGATATAATCCCAAAGGCAGACATATAGACATGTAAAGCGAAACCTTTATATATCTACCTGTCTATAATATCACTTATTGAGAACGGGCATCCCTCTCTTGCACGAAGTTTTTAGACGTTACGTATCGCACGCAACGGCACTAAGTAAAATTTATTCACAATATCACTTTTTTATACGTTATAATTTTTCCATGACACAAACATGAGTTCTGTGACATCTACTATAACGCCGCGAGCTCTGTGACATCTAATATAACGCCGCGAGCTCTGCTACTGCTAAGTAATTATTATATAGACACAGTGCGTGATGGGAACTTTTCCCAAAGCGTCGTTCTGTGTGCGATTACAACGTCATTTACGCCAGCGACATATATCGATTATAAGTAATAAAATGTAGCAAATAGGCAGGGTAGGTAAAATATTTCAAAGATATGCGCGATCTCATTATACAATAATATTAATATATTAGGTTCTTGCAAGCGAGCCCAAAGACTGAAATGAAAGACGTTTCTCGTCAAAATTTGCGCGAATTTCATGCAGGTCAAAATCAATATCTTTTGATGAGTCTTCATGTATAAAAGAAGAAATTGATGACTGAATGAGACTGTCGAAGCACAGCCGAAATGGAAAGAATAAGTACTTTATTTTATACTCAACGTATTAGAAATCTACATAAATATTTCAAACCAATACAGTGTGTTTATATTTAGGAAGTCTTTATTATTTGTAATTATTGTTACGATTCTGAAAATTTTCTAACTGTACACACTATAGAACCTGAAAACAACTTATTATGAAAGAATTGGAGATTAAATTTTCTCAAAGATAGTAACATAATAAACTCCCATGATATTGAATAGAAAAGGTAATTTATATAAATAAGTTTCTCTTCGCATCAGAAAATTCATTATCAAAAATGTGATCAGCTGATCGAGACCCGTAGTCAATAACTAGTTATTATGTAGAACTATCCAATTTAATATACCTACCCTTTATAATATACCTTGTACTTTATAAATTATTATTTTATAACTTACTTCACGTAAACACGTATTGTCTGTTACTATCTTTTCTGTGACTCAACATTGTGATGTTCCTCTGCGATGAGGTTTAAAGGAAGCAGTAATAAAATTCTCAACGTTTCTCGGAAACTACCATCGGTAGGTAGGTGTACTCGTGAGTCACGTAACCAGTCGAGCTCACTTACCGTCAAGTTCTAGGTCATAGTGCGCCGGTCGAGTATGTCACACGGACCCCGAGTTCAACCGATAATACTCGTAATATTTTCAACTAGCTGCTTATCGCGGCTTCAAGTGCGTAGAGTTATGTTTTTTTAAGTTTTAAGAAGCAACCCCTGAATATTGTCAGAAAATGAAAGTAGCTTCATTTCTATAAGTAGACTGGGCGTAACCCTGTATAACTTTATAAAATCTAGTACTTTAGTTTAGATGACTTTTTGGCTTCTACACCGACATTAAAGTTGCGTTATATTACTATTTCAAAAAAACAATTTCTTGGATAATTCTAGGGTTGTACATGAAATATTTTAGCAAACTCTACCGTGATTTTATTAAAATTATAATAGATTGCAAACCTCTCTAAGTTAATTTATAAACTAGTTATGAAACTGTTCGTTTTCACTACTCCAACAAAAAAAAAACTTGTTTCTTATTATAGTGGACCCAATTAATTCTTAGAGATTTGCCTAAAAAATTCAAATTTAAACTAGACATTAGCTATTTCCTAATGCGATATTGTAAATTGATTCGTTCTTTTGTGAAAAGTAATTCGGAGTAAATAGCCGAGGCGGTGTCAAGGTAAATATTTGTTCCACTAACCCGACCCGTTGGACTTTAGTAGCGCAAACTTTTGGCTAATCAATATTACAAAGCAAATAATTTGCTCGGGTATTTTTATGTGCTCACTTTCTTTGGTAGTCTTTAAGTAGGCAATTTGATCTATACCAATTCGTGTGGTCATGGCACCGTAGTTTCGTACGTAGATTTATTTTCGTAGTGAAAAAAGACAGCGATGTTACATAATCTTACAAATGACCGCAGCGAAATAAAGACTCCCGTGGAGCCTAGAGAGTGGGAGATGCATTCCTGTGAGTATAGTGAGCGCTTAAGGGGTTGCTGCTTAATTAGAGTTAGAGTTGAGGATATTACACTCTTTGAAGGTTTCTGTATCACTATTCATTGCATTAATTATTAAAATATAATAATTTTGAGTTTGGTAATCCTATGTATCATCTAAATACATGCATAAATCTCCAGTACATAGCTCTGATTAATAGAACTATGCCCCTGAATATTGTCAGAAAATGAAAGTAGCTTCATTTCTATAAGTAGACTGGGCGTAACCCTGTATAACTTTATAAAATCTAGTACTTTAGTTTAGATGACTTTTTGGCTTCTACACCGACATTAAAGTTGCGTTATATTACTATTTCAAAAAAACAATTTCTTGGATAATTCTAGGGTTGTACATGAAATATTTTAGCAAACTCTACCGTGATTTTATTAAAATTATAATAGATTGCAAACCTCTCTAAGTTAATTTATAAACTAGTTATGAAACTGTTCGTTTTCACTACTCCAACAAAAAAAAAACTTGTTTCTTATTATAGTGGACCCAATTAATTCTTAGAGATTTGCCTAAAAAATTCAAATTTAAACTAGACATTAGCTATTTCCTAATGCGATATTGTAAATTGATTCGTTCTTTTGTGAAAAGTAATTCGGAGTAAATAGCCGAGGCGGTGTCAAGGTAAATATTTGTTCCACTAACCCGACCCGTTGGACTTTAGTAGCGCAAACTTTTGGCTAATCAATATTACAAAGCAAATAATTTGCTCGGGTATTTTTATGTGCTCACTTTCTTTGGTAGTCTTTAAGTAGGCAATTTGATCTATACCAATTCGTGTGGTCATGGCACCGTAGTTTCGTACGTAGATTTATTTTCGTAGTGAAAAAAGACAGCGTTGTTACATAATCTTACAAATGACCGCAGCGAAATAAAGACTCCCGTGGAGCCTAGAGAGTGGGAGATGCATTCCTGTGAGTATAGTGAGCGCTTAAGGGGTTGCTGCTTAATTAGAGTTAGAGTTGAGGATATTACACTCTTTGAAGGTTTCTGTATCACTATTCATTGCATTAATTATTAAAATATAATAATTTTGAGTTTGGTAATCCTATGTATCGTCGAAATATACCTATGCATAAATCACAAGTACATAGCTTTGATTAATAGAACTATGCACGAATTGTTTCAATAATATATCTACACACACTGTTTTGTTAAAAAGGTAACTAGAGTGGTTTCTGTACGTAGAGTGGTTTTTCTTATATACGGAGGAGATTAACTTATTCGGGATAAAAAGCCAGTAATTTTTCACTAGAGCTTTCAAAAAATTTTCATCAAAATCAGCAGGTTAAATGTGCAATGGACAGGCAATATTTTTTTTTGTTTTGTCTGTTCATTTAATCCATCCAGGATAAAAGTCTAACTGCGTTGCTATTTCAATAATATTTTCCATGTTCAACCCGACTGTGCTACTATTTAATTATGTACATAACCAAGTATTAGAAATATATATAATTATACTGTGCACAATGATGTTCAAAGTCTAATAATTATTTCAAACAAAAACAAGTCGTGTAAGGATTATCTGTGGCATCGGCTTGTATTGAGACCGGTTCAAGACATGTTATTAGTGAACTTGTGGTTGACAGCTTTAATTGACGCTGGATGACATCCGCACGGAAAACCCGTGTTAATTTATTGAAAAAATCTGCAAGTAATCCTGATGTCCTGTTTATCTAGGACATAATATTTACTGATTTTGTTAATAAGGGAGACTGTATTAACAAAATCAAATAAAAGATACTTAGTAAGATCTGTAATAATGACATATCTTTCAAATAACGAAATTAATATTAACTACACCATTACACTGAGTGGCTAGTATGAAAGAATTTTGGGTCGGCAACGCATGAGTGACACCTCTGTTGTTGCAAATGAAAATAGCCCACGGTAACTGCTTACCATCAGAACTTACGCTAGTTTGCCACCTTAGTTGTATAAAAATTGCATGTAGAACAAAGGAATTATATTAATTACTGATGTCATTATCACAGATAAGCAGACCAGACCAATGATAATAATGACATTACTTTAATCTATTATAATGATATAAAATTCGTGTGATGACAGCACTATGAAGGCTGGATTGAATGAATTTTACGTATTTGAATTTAAATTGGAATAAGCTATTCCTGCGTTTAAACGTAAAATTTGGCTTAGCTTAAATATAATTTATCGTTAGCTTAGGACTGACAAAACTATAAATAATATTTTTTGGGTAATTGACTTCTCACTTCCTAAGGAAGTTTCTTGTATTTCTGCTAGTGAGTGAGCTGAGTGTCAGGACCAGGAAGCATCAATGGAGGCGCTGCGCTAGCGATATGTCTTGGCTATAACCGCACATATCCTAAAATAACAGCTAGTAGATTAGCTTGTTTGCTACCAAGCATTGTATTGTTAACAAAAATTTGGCTGTTAGATCCCTTCATGTCATAATAAATATTTTTCAGAACATCAGTTACCACATATGGTATGAGGATACGATATATTAGTAAGTATCTGAACTCGTAACAATTGTATACAACGAATGAATAAAGGTATTCAGTCACTAATGAAATGAGTATTGAAATGCAGAAATCGTTACTAGGATACGCTTCAATGCAGACGAATGTCGTGCGTAGCATACCTATTGGGCACAGTCACGATACCATATCCGTTGATAAATAAATCACCAAATAGATACCTACTGTAAATAGGTAATTGTCACAAATATATAGGTTAATGCACCGACAGTACACGTGTGTTGGTTGCGGTAGTCTGAGTCTTATCGTCATTGTCTTGGGATAGTTATTTCCTGTCATATCGAACCAGTACTGTTATGATTAACATGTCCATAAACAGCAGGTCATTCTCCCGACAAACACTTGGGCAGAGAACAATGGCCTAGCCAGAAAGTGCCAAGAACCTGTGTATGTTCTTTGTTTTTATCATTTCTACCTGACTCGATTAATGCGATATAAAAATTCGACGCATGTCCCACCAAGCGGACATCTCGTGTAAAAATTTCTACAAATACCACTGTAAAGGAACAATGAACTTAGAATATGTAACTTACTAATGCTTTGAGTCACTTCTACATCGCATATTTAGATATATACTTTGACTTTTAAGTTTTGTAGCAAATACTTATACGTATATACTACTAAACAAAATGTATCATAAAATTGTACCTATAATCCGAGAGTGACAGGGGCGAGGAGAAGAACGAAGCGGAAGATAGATGGCTCAAATGTGTTGACGTTATGTATCTTTGAACATTTTTACCTTTTTCCTGTTTCCCACAGATTTCAATAATAATAACGAATCATAAACGTAATAAAATGATATACTATATAATAAATACATTGCTGTGCTGTGTAATTGTAGTAGAACAATAAAAAATATGGTGTGAAATTAGTATAAAAAAAATTAAACATTATCTTACACTTTGAGCAGATGATTGACTGCCAATCAAAAATAAAAAGGTGCGTTAATTTATATATGACTGTACTATTTTTATGTCGTATTTTATTTCACCTGTATAATGTCTAACTGCATGAACCAATGAAAGAAAATATGGTTCCTCCTGCATGTTTCACGAATATTAATATTATTTTCATGCAATGATATAAAAGTGTTCATTAGGCTTATTTGAATAAAAAATATTTGAATCATAAAAATAATTTTATTTTCTACTAATTTTATATTTTCATGTCAATTTGAAAGTAAGTAGTAAAAAAATTACGTGTAATTATGAGTAATACTATTGTTTATCAGAGCGAAACGTGCAAATATGATATAAATTACTGATAATAGACTTATATTAATAAGCACCCAAAGAAGGGATCAGGTTTTAGAAACCACTTAATCAAAATACGTTAATAATTTGTCGTTTAACAGAAAATATCACGCGCGCTAAGAAGAAGGAAAGATTACAGTGCAGGACACCGCAACTCAACGAGTATTTTTAGTAGCGATCAGTTTACCTAGTACCTAACACACATAAGTATTTGCTTTATGAGTACAACTTATTAGTATTTTATAAATCATTACTTACTCGTACATTGTTCAACGTTTAAATTAGCTTCAAGAACAGAGCCTATGTTTCACTAAAAAGGCTGGCAACGGATCAGTCACCCTTTGGTGTTGCTGATGTCTATGGGCGGCGGTGATCACTTACCATCAGGTGACCCACATGCTCGTTTGCCCCCCTTTAATATATATATATATAATAAAACGTGTGTGAAGTGATTTTACGAGTATAATGCGTTGTGCATACATAATTTTCAACGTCTGGGTGTCGGTTGACAGCCTCTTTGTTATGTTATTTGGGAAGCATGATATACATCTAATTTCCTTATGATCGCATCAGAGGCCAGAACCCGTTGTCAGATTTGACATGACATGAGCGTAAATGTAACAAAAAAGTAATATATTTTTAGCTCGCAATGCGGCCAGTTAAGTGTCTTTAACCTTTTGTCACGAGCAGCGGTCCTGGGAAATCATTTCAGGATTTCGTAGAAAATAAAGAAAAATACGTTGATAACTATGGTAGTCACCGCGAGTATTCGCAAGATCTCGTGTCTTGGTTTTAGATTGAGAAACAAAATGACCGCTAACAGAGAGATGTAACGGGCGATGAAAAATTCAACAATTCTGAGGGCTGAGAAAGTAAAAAGCATAATCTACGCTCAATGGGTTGTAATGACACGTATTTAAACTGGAACAACGGCGGTGCGCCTGCGCAAAACAAAAAGAGACCCGGTCACTTCACTGATACCGTAATCTTAAATGTTCTTAGAGGTAACGGCTTCTGTTTTAGTAATTTCGCTATGACTGGAAACTCATAAGTTTTGGAGGTATATTTAATAACTTTTTACTGAAACATTGTGCCCATTCTAATACATAACTACGGGTTTTCGGTTAATTTCAAAACTATTCTTAAGGATGCTGCAAAAGTTTGTAAGACGAGAAGTAGCTATTCCTTTAATGTGTCTATTCGTGATGGAAAATTCTTATACTGTGATTAAAACAGTGTGACAGAAGTGGTAAAGTGGTGGTAATATGGTGTTAAACAGAGGGCGGTATACGATGCGCATGCGCGTCACGCACGCAGGAAGCGCTGGGCGACCTTCAACACGCGCGCCAGGGCCACCGTCCTCTGCTGATCGCTTCTGCTTATTGTTCACATTGTCACTATTGCCCATCTCATCGCACCTGTCCCGTACACGCTACGGTTAGTACATTTTGATTACGAAGTCAAAATTGACTCATGGAAGGCCGACTTCTGCCAATTTAAGGTCATGATCCCGCCGAGATACTCTTTATTTTGGGAATGCTCAAAAGTAATGGAAAGAATAGTCAACATTAATAAGTGGTCGACCTGAAATATTTTTTTTCTTATAAGTTTATAAAAGTAGGTGTAATTTTTTTTTACACTGCGTTGGAAGGCATACAAGCATACTCACCTGATGTAAAGCGGTTATCGTAAACTATGAACGCTTGTTATACACTAAGTATTACTCGCGCGATGCCTCCTCTGCTGCTAACACAGCAACTCCTTAGCAGCTTACTGGAGACCTCACTCACACGCAGGAACACAACAACCGTATAGGGAGTTGTTATTTGGCTGCGGTTTTCTGTGAGGTGGAGGCACTTCTCCAGACGGACTGCTTTGATGCGCCCTACCTCTCTTAAAATGTATGTTCCGTATGGATTCGAAAACGGCTGGACTGATTTTCATGAAGTTTTCAGGCAATCTTCAGATTAGTCTAGCGGGTAATCCTGTGAAGTGAAGCCGAGGCGGGTCGCGAGTACCCTTTATGTTAGTTAACACGTACTTAAAAGAATATTCATAAAACATGCAGGAGGAACTATATGCTCTTTCAGTGGTTCGGCAGTTAGACATTATGGAGGGTGAAATAAACACTACCATACCATACTAAATACCACATAAAATTGTACAATCATGTCACAGCTTTTTATATAAATTAGTGAAACACCACACAATATTTTTAGATTGGCAGTCAATCATCTGCTCAAAGTGTAAGACAATGCTCTGTCATACACGTGACAAACGTGAGGACGCCGGACAAAGGGCGCAATCGCCGCCTGTCAATAATGAAAAAAAATAACAATTTTCTACATTCTACCACGGAAAATGATGGTTCACACGCGATAGATTCTATTTTAATCTTTTGACAATCACAACGTAATTGTAACTAATTACGAGTGCAATTATCTATTGCGCGTGTGCCTTCGCCGGTGAATAAGCGCATTCAGCCTCTGAGAAGGCGATGTGCGCGGATACCCTTGTCCCTTTGTAACGCGCATTTACTGTAGTAGTAAAGTAAAGCTTCTATCTATCTATCTTGGCATACATGGCATTGGCATGGCACGGAGTTATCTCCATGCCATGCCAATGCCATGTATGCCATGTAATCCCTTGCGGGGCAGGCAGAGAGAATCGAATGCCACATGACTCGATCCTTACTAGCCTCACTCGCTTCCTTAGCATTCATTGCTCTTCTCATGCACGCTCGCCGGTTTCTAAGGCCCCTGACATCACCTTCTGATAAAACACGATCAATTTGGTCGTGGTAGGTAAGTCTTGGCCTTCCTCGTCTCCTATATCCTTCTATTTTGCGTAGTATATCTGTTCCGAAATTCTTTATTCCGGCATGAAGCAAAAATACTCTCTAGATTTCATCTTTAGCAAAAGTTGATGGATCTTTAGGATAGACTCAACTATAGGTCAATCGCTTCTGTTATACTATATACTATGTACAGTAAATTAGATATGTTATTCATGACTTAAATTTGTTATTTGTGAAAATTTCGTTTAACTTACAATTCCATTTTATGTTTTTGTTTCGGTACGTTGACATTAAGTTCATATATTAGTGTGTAACTAGTTCGCTATGATTTTTTTGCCATAGCCAACGTTAACTAAATGTTGCGCCCCTACCATTTCCTTTTATACTACGTAGGCAGGCATACATTAAGTATCACCCGTGCGTTGCCGGTTCTGCTGATAACACATCAAATCTAGGAGCTTACTGGTAACCTCACTCATTCGCGGGAACACAACAACTCTTAGGGATTTATTGCGTCAACAGCGGGGTTATTAACACGAGAGTGATACTTTTTGTATTGAATGCGTTTATAAGATACTTCAGTTACTAAACCTCTTTATTGCACCAACAAAAGATTTAGATAACATAAAGAGTGTACATATAAAAGTATGTTAGGCAGCCTCATCTCCAATATAATTTCTTGTAGGTATAAAAATGGTGAAAAAATGTGTTTAAAAAAATGATATGGGGCAATCTACATAATTTTCATGTATCATTTCATTTATACATATATATATGAATATAAGAATATGTGAATGTAAGAGTGGAATAACTAATTTTGATCTATTTTTGATTGAATATATTACTCTGTTATTATTATTATAGTGAATCAATAAATTTAAGAATTTTCCTGTTTAGAATCTGAAAATATTTTGTACGAAAGCGCTCTAGCTATTCAAGTTATGGAGGATAGAAAACAAATTATTCCAGGATAAATACAAAACAAAATTATTTAATTGGTTTATCCGAAACTATTGCCGATGGGTTTTCGTGGGTTCTATTGGACGCTTAAAAAATCACTATCACTATACTTTAACGACCACTCGAAAGTAAATATCATTAATTAATTTAAAATGATATTTTGAGAGATGTGTATAAAAGGCTGATCGAGATCGTCCTATGACCCGACGTCTGGCCATTACCTTACGCAGAGTGCATCCCTCGAGGTAATGCTGTTGGCCCTTCTTGGAAATCTACTGACGGGTAATCACTTGGGGGGGATAATTATATTTGTAATCTTTTATTTTGTATACAGCTGGCAATTTAATCACGTACAATACGAGAGGAGGTGAATATAGTACGTGATATAACAAACAATATAATATTGTTTACAAAAGGGAAAGCTATGTATTTGTACTCTACAGCTGTATTTTACGTTAGTAATAAAAAAATAAATATATGAAAATAAAGGTTATCTCTCGTCTGTAATGTAAAGACAAGATTTGATTTGTATTACATTACAATTCTGGCTGACTGACTGTCGGATATTTGCATGTAACAGTCCAATATCTATTCAATTTTGAACATTCGCATGCAGTAGAATCTGTTTTTTTACAATGTAGGTATGTGGGAGCGCAAACGCTTGAAGTTGACCTATAGCAAAAGTTGATATTAGATTCACCTCATCCCCCTTAACGCAAGTAACTTGCTAAGTTAATAATGTAATAAATAAATGGTACTTTAAATTAACAACACTAGAGGACGATGTGATTTGCCATTGATTTTAAGAGCAATTTTCAATTAAATTAAATATATGTAGATATGTAGATGTAGATATGTAGATGTAGATATGTAGATCTAATTACATGGTAAAAGCCACTCATTTATATTAACAACAAAATAAAGGAGATAATGCCTTTTATATTGTAAGTGAATTAATTGAAAAGTTTATTTATAATTTTAATAACAATTTCTCAATTATAAATAGTTAGAAGTAGACCAAAAAGCTTAAATATCGTCTGTTCGTTTTTTACGATCTGCATGATTATTCAATAGATAAGTAATCAAAACAAGAACGAATTCTTCTTAAGATTACTTATCGATTTATTAATTAAGATCGTAGTAATATATTTAAGATGATCCTCTCTCTCGACTTGCGCGTCATAAAATACCTATATATACATTCCTGAAACATCTCACGTTTTGAAGTCACAATTGTTTATTTATTTGCCGCCAATAATTACGATGGGACAAAGCTAACCGCCATAATAAACGTTCTCATACATATTCAGCCGCAAATAACTTACTTTACAATAAAAGAAATAAGATTTATAGCTCATCGTATGTTCTGGACTCATGTTAATTAATATCGCGACTTTGTATTAGAATTGTGTAATATATAACACGAGGAACATTTAGATCGTTAGCCATAAGTGCGCAAGAATATGTAGCTATCCACATATGTAGTATATTAAATATACTACGTGTGATCCAATTACGCAGCCAATATCACAAATAATCAAGTCCACGAGCGGAGTGTGGCGCAGCATCGAAATCTAAGCAATTAGTATGTACCTGCGTACATAAGAAACGTGGTAGTGAGCAACGTGATATCAAAGTGATATAAATTAATTAACATGTTTATAAACAATTAACGTATGCCACGAGTAAAGAAAAATAGTGCAATAAACATGTTGTGAAGTTACTGTTTATACTGTTTACTTAGCATCCAATGGACAATAAATAAATCTTTTTAATTTAAATAGTAAATGGTGTGTTTGTTCACGTAACACATAAATAAAAGTTATATGTGTATTAATAATTAACTAAGTATTGAGTTATTTATTAAGTCACATTTACATTTTCTGCATTATTCTGTACTAAGTATTTTTAAAAAGGAAATACCCACCCTCTCCCTTCCGTCGTAGAACCACACGTGCAGGCTTGCGATGTCTTTGTTCCACTGTTGAGAATAGTTCGGCAACTCCTAATTCTGTCATATCATTAAAAAGTGGAACTCCTTGTCTGCACATGTGTTTCCTCCTTCCTACAGTATGGGATCCTTTAAACGAAGCGTGAAGAAGCATTTTGTAAGCCAGCATGGCAGCGTCAACTGACACGACACGACACTGTATAGTTTTTTGTCAATTACCATTGCGATTTGGGCTCCTCTTTCGCTTACAATCATTATGCTGAGCTTATATAAAAAAAAAACACGGCCCCGTTGCCAGTCAAATGCATTCCATCTGTGCTACTAGGAAAGTATGTGAGAATAGCAAATTTTTCTATTTAAATCTATCCATCCATTTCATATATTCTATTCAAATATTAGATGAACTTTCGACACAATATTGTATTGTTCTGAAATAAAAAATGTAAAAATGTAAATGTAATACTAAGTTGGCATAACAGCATATCGTTACCCACGGGAACTACTGATGCTACTTTTTGATAGTACTAATCTAAACATATACGTATATTTTATAGATGTATTTGGCATAAATTGTCATTTTTTTAATGGAAAAGTACACGTCTTCCGTATAGGAAGTGTTTGATTGAAACCGCACCTCTCGATTGTAGTTGGACTGCTATTACGATATAATATTCATTTTATTCTTCCAACGCCATCAAAACAAATGAACCTGACAAATACATAGTACAATGTTTAGCGAAGTCAACTCCCTGGAGGGTTATTCCATTCCTGTGAGTGAGCAAGTTTATTGAAAGCTCTTAGCAGTAAGAAGTTGCTGCGTTAGCAGCGGGGTGACATATTGAGGCATATCGCAATCGGGTTGCCGTTAGCATTGTAATGAACGTTATAGCCATAATGAAATGACGATACATCAAAGACACAATTGTATATTATTTAATATACACTATATATATTTAATATAAACATACCAGTAATGTATATAAATAGAAAACTTTTTCTTCTTTATATACTATTGTAAATAAATAGCCACCACTTGACTGTGCATGAAGGCACCCGCACTCACAAAAACATTGTGTCTTAGTAATTTGTAATATAAACCCAAAAAGTACATAACAGACTTACAAAATCTTTCACCCATAGAAAGCTATATTATCAATGAGTAATAAGGTAGGGATTTAATTAAATATCTACAAAAATTGCAATAACGTAACCCAGAGTGGAAAAGTAAGCAAACATACAAAACTTCTTTAAATAACCATCACGTACGATCTTCCTAAAAACCTTATAAATTCTTCGACTAAAAAAATTCAACACGCTTTTCTGATAATAGATAAAAATAATACTGTACAGTCGAACTGGTCTGAAAATGATAATCTTTGTAACTGCTCTAAGGTTTATAGTATATTTATATCTACTTCATGACAGTAGCTGAAAGATTAAACGGTTTTTTCAGTGTTACAGCGACATTTTAACGATTCCTTGACCCCTAGTGGAATAGGTAGTTGCCAAAAATCATGATGAATATTTTTATTTGTATTATTATTCTATACGTTGTCTTTTTTAACTTGGTATATTAATTAACGACTATCTATTATCATAATTTTTGACATCATTAATTAATTCATAACAATATTTTTTCATATGATTAATTTATTTTGATGTAAATTACATTTAATTTAATTATTTTAATATCAACATTTGATAAATAACATGTTGTTTTTTAGGGTTTCTCAAACTATAACATTAGAAACCTGCATCACAGTAAAGATTACAAGGAAGTCACGAATATTTGCACGTGTCAGATTTATTCTCAGTAAGGTAGATCGTAGTGAACACTTAGACCAGATGCAGTTCTCAGAAGTATGTTGCGTGACATAGGTCAAATCATATTTAACTACAGCTCCTATTATGGAACTGTTCATAAACGGAATGAGGAACTGGTTGCGATTGATTTTGTTTGTTTTATATTACGTCGCGAGGCAAACAGACAAGTTGCGCGCCTGCTGTGATGCGGTTATTATTATTAACGCTAGAAATAAAAGTGATTAGGAACGCTACTTTAACACAAAGACTCGTGGGTTCGAACACAGGACAAACATTTGTGTGCACGAACATGTCTGTTTGTCTTGGTCTAGTTGTTTTTAAAAAGGTAGGGCGCATCAATGTTGGGGAAGTATCCCTCAGAAAACCACAGCAAATAACTACTCCCTGAAGGGTTGTTGTGTTTCTGCGTAATTGCTTATTAATAACCTTACTTACCTTGTGTATACTTGTATTGCAAGTATTCGTAGGTACGGTAACCACGTTACATCCGGTGGGCCGTGTGCTAGTATGAATTGCAACATTTTGAAAAAAAAAACTTAGGCTATCACAATCGGTACCCCCATGGCTACCATATATCGTTGCAGGGACTTCTCACAAACTTTCTCTCGCAAAATTTCAAAATTTGACATTGTCAGGGTGGATAATTATCATTTTAATTTTCAAAATGGAAGCTCGTATGCCAACAGAAATTGTAGGATACTTACGTGGATCTATTTTAGGCGTATAAGTCTGAAGTATGTTATTACTTGCTACAAATTCAAAATAAAATGAAGTAAATATTTTTATGACCATTGTCAGATGCATGATGTTCGTGTAAACCGCTACCAATGTCAGTTATTCAACAGCACCCAACAATGAGTAATGTACGCAATCATAAATGAAGGTGTTATTAGGTACCCGCATGGCTTACATGTAATCGTTTAAGTACATAATAGCCCTATGAATATGTGACACATATGTACGTATTGCGTATCATCGACATTTAGTATTTTTTTATATATTTGTTTACCTTTAAAGTAGTTAAGCGTGAAAAAGTAATAATTTTAATTCAATTATTATTTCCTAATGCTGAAAGAATTATGTTATGATTTGGAAAGCTTCATTATAGAACGGGCAACAGCTACTAGAAGTAGGGATTTTAAGATCTACCTCTGTTATGTAGGACAGGTTGCCGTCTTTAACTTCCTCCGCATTTTATTCGGCCGGGATACCTATCATCCCATGGGAATTAAAGTAAATCCCTTCTAGGATACCAGTCTACGTCATCCTAGAAGGAATCCTAATGCAAAATTTCTTGTGCCTACAGCGGTTTGGCTGTGGATTGGCGTGCCACTTAGTCAGTCATTTTCATGTGTTATTCTTAGTGTTAATGTTACTTGATTAATAGCTACAATAGATTAATCAATCATGTCGATACCTATTATATTCTGTGGAATAGGAATACGTACTATTAATTATCCATGTCAATCGATTCAGAAGAAAGTTGCCTGATTACTGATTTTTATAACTTTACTCGTTATTTTTGAATTAGTGTATATTTTCAGTAATGTTAAACAAATGCCATTTAGTCACTGTAGTGGGCTCGATTTAGTGGTTCGGCAGATGGTATACCCGTTGAGTTATGAACTGGTGATTGTTGGTGGAGACAATATAATTTCACTGATAGTCTTTATGTAAAAATGGTTTATTACTAAATTCTACTAAAAACAAAAGACACTTATTACAGAACTGGTAAAATGGTTCGATTAATGGTAAATATTGGTTATTTGAATACGCGTGTGATTGGTATAGTATGGTGTATATTGGTTGGAGGTAATTCACGTACTACTGAATCAATCAAAGCGTATTCAATTTATACGAAATGCATATAATTAAAGTGCCGAGCTGTTTGGTGCATATTTAGTGCATAGCTCCAAACAGTTACCAAACAAATGAAACTTGCTACGAGTATATGAGTGTAGATTTTTCAGACAGAAATTCTGGAGGGCAGGAGGGCACTCTCTTGATGTAAAGATGGATACCGTAGCCTATGAACACCTTCAATTCAAGGAGTACTGCTCTTGCATTGCCACCCGCATCGCTAGCACAGCAACTCCATAAGATAAACGTAGATACTCGTAATTTTACTCCCTCTCAGGAACATTACAACAAATTAATGACTGGCATCTATGGAACTCAGCCGGGCCGATGGTTTAACGTGCCTACCATCATGCATGATCTTGAGACGAGTACATTTTTTTCTTTCTGCTTCCTAGCGTTATCCCGTTTTCTAATCCAATAGGATTGGTGAGGTCCGTTACATAAGCCTAAGGATTTACACGGATTTTGACATGCAACGATTTATAATTTCTTGAATATGCGGAATACCTCACGACGTTTCTTCACGATGTGCGCGTTGGTTCCCTATTCACACGAGTAAAACCATCTACAGATAAATTGATTACTTCTCTAAAATTCAAAAGTCGTTGCGAAAGATTAAACACAAGATGCTTGACTATGAATATTTCGAACATATGGCTTCGTTAAAGTTCACGCTTACGTGTTAAGAGATGAATCAACCGTTTACGCACTGTGTAAATATGAGGTGGGCCCGAGCGGAAGTGAACGTTGTCTGTCGCAGTAGTTAAGTTTGAGTTTCTTTAAGTATTTTTGTAATTAATCCTACTAATATTATAAATGTGAATGTAAGTTTGTTTGTTACGGTTTCACGCGAAAACTACTGAACCGATCATCATGAAACTTTGTACACATATTCTTGGAGCTATCAGAAGTAAAATAGGATACTTTTTATTAAAAATATATATATATATTTTATCAATGCAAGCGAAGCCGCGGCTAAAAGCTAGTATGACATAAAATGAAGGACACTATATGTAGGTATATTTGTAGGTATTTAAAATGAAAGTGGTTTGACAGTATTGATAACTATACTGATAGTTTGAAGTACATTTTTAAGTAAAAATTCTTTACGCACGCTTGACTTGGGGAGTAAGCTGGTGAATGCGTGACCAGAGCGTTACGAAAAGTGTGATCGGGCGGGGCGAACGGAAGTTGAGAGGGAGATATAAGTTAGTGAAGATAGAAAGAGAGAGAGTTATGTTTCATATATTACTGTAGGGGCAAGAGAGAGAGATGCGAGCACATATTTTCTTTCTCTTATAGCCAGTTTGGTTCGTATATCTAAGACACAGTGCAGGCCTAATATATGGATGATACTATGGACCTAAAGAAGTTCTACTTCAGTCGTGTGGTCTAAAGCACACTCGTTTTTTTTTCTTATACAAATTAGGGAGGTTATACAAGCATACGGTCCATCTTATGTAATGTGGTTACCGTAGCTTATGCATGATTACGACACATGAGGTATCAATCACACGATTCCACTTCTATACTAACACAGCAAATCCTTTAGAGCTTTCTGGTGACCTCACTCACTCGTAGGAACCCAACTATATCTGTTTTGTTATTATTTCCTTTCTCATTTATTAAGATGTAACTCAATCAATTCAATTGTAATATAAATTCATGTGTTTGTTAATTAATGTTCAGGCGTCAGAAGTCAAATTTACATGCATGAACAAACTGGTGGCGAAGCACACAATATAGTTTAATGAAATTAGTCATGAAATAAGCTTTAACTTAAATAATTACTAATTTTACTGTATTCATAATTTCGTAGAGTAATCCTGATTCGTTTTCTTATATACCTGTACCATTTCCGGTTTTTTGAGAATCTGTCCTTATGAGAAAAAAGGATCTTTATATAGATCAATGCTGTAAATGCAAAGATAATATTTAAATCGTTGTAAGATAATACGTAAATGGAAATCATGACCAAGTATTAGTCTCTGCAGACGCAAGTCAATTAGCATTGTCAGGTTTAAGGACACAAAAAAATTCGGACATCTCCTGAGGCGTCGAAATTTGCATAGTAGGTCTGTGGGACGGAGCGCGCCCGCAGCGGTTCCCTGACACGGTCGACATCTTTGCAGACGCAGCCTCCGACCGTTATAGGGACATACTGACCCCGATACGGCTATATGAATTTTTATTATTTAACTGCCGACGTAATTTGAACACTAAATACGCATATCTGTCGGGAGAACTTTGTTGTGGACGTGGAGAAATACTTTTAAATAAATACTCTATGCATATTGATGACGAGCTCGGTAGCTCAGTCGTGAAAGACGCTACTTTTACACCAACGCTCGTGGGTTCGATTCCCACACAAGACAAACATTTGTGGGCATGAACATGTCTATTTTTCTTGGTCTGGATGTTTTAAGAGACCTCCACCTCACAGAAAACCGCAGCCAAGTAACAACTCCCTAGAGGGTTGTTGTGGTCCTGTGTGTGAGTGAGGTCACCAGTAAGCTCCCCTAAGGAGTTGTTGTGTAAGCAGCAGAGGAGGCATCGCGCGAATGATACTCAATATAATACACGCGTTAATAGGCTACGGTAACTGCTTTACATCTGGTGGACCGTATGCTTGCATGACTCCCGACGTTGTATAAAAAAGAAAAAAAAAATATTGTTAATGCAAAGTTTGGTGAACGTCATCAGATATGAAATGACTCATTACGATGTACGGTAAACTTAGGGAACCCAATGTCACATAATTAGTGGAGATGTTTGCAGTTTACACAAATAATATTCATCCCTACCTACTTAAAGCACTCGTGACTCTACATTTTAACACCTACTTGTTATTTTTGATATTGACAATTCATGATAACTGTGCCGTGAACGTATATGAATGCTAAGATAATTGTATGATCCTTTTTACTTGCTTAGTATTGTGATACCAAAAATAAGATTATACTAAATTGTTAGGTAAACGAAATTGTTGTTATACTTCTGTTATATTTATATACTTATTTACAATGTGACACAAGTACAGCGCTCAGTGCCAGCGGAAGTCAACGCCCGCGATGGCATTAGGCACCGAACGCACCCAAAAATGAGGTTCACATTGCGTTAGTCATTGACGGGTTGTTATTTATACGTCATAAAAGAAAGAAAAAGGCTTTGAATTTAAACACAAACATATTTACATATGTACTTACATATTTTTTTGCCTGAAAAGATGGACTACTTAGGTAATATATTTATAGGGATTTTTATTCATATAATTTTTCTGAGATAGTAGACATAACATGAGATATTTATTATGAGGCATGCGTTAACACATACTAAAGTAGGTACATTTCGATTCAAGCTAGGTAAATTTGTCATTACTTACGAGTTCAAACTGAGTAATCAACAGGCCGGGATGAGTAAAAAATAGTAATATCACTATGCAGGACAAACATTTGTGTGCATGAACATGTTTGTTTGTTTTAAGTGACGTAGTGCGCATCAAAGCAGTCTGTGGAGGTACCTCCATCTCACAGAAAATCGCAGCCAAATAACAATTCTCTGGAAGGTTGATATTCTTGGATGAGAATGTCGTCAACGGTAAGCTCTCAAGCCGTTGATGTGTTAGCGGCAGAGGTGGCATCACGCGAGTGATGACTTAATGTATTACAAGTGGTCACAGACTACGGTAATGCTTGCTTGTTTGCATCCCAACGTTAAATAAAAATATATCACAAACGACTTAATTGCTATTAATGTACAATGATTAAAATAGGCCTGATTGAAATGTCACATTATTAATAAAACTAACAAACCATAGAAATATTTTAATAGAATGCTGAATACATTATTTGTCATTTAAAGGACCAAAGACAAAAAAGAGAAGCATTATTAATTAAAACGTAACTCTTTTTGAAATATTACAAATATATAGCGATTTTTTCTTGTATTCATTCCCTTATTAATTCATTGTAGTTTTATTATTAGCTAAAAATAAGTCATTGTATAAGTCGATGACATAAAAAATATCCACAATAGACCGATCAACCAGTATTAATATGTGGATTTCATATACAATATTTATACCATTTTCTTTGTCAGCATTGACTAACACAATAGGAACCCTGGCCTGCGGAGTGTTGACTGTCATGACAGCGACAGACAAACTCATTGTTGTGATTTGTGAGTGTTCCCTTGCGACTGCGAGGACGAACAAAGAAGTACAGGTGCAGCGTTATATAGACGAGTATATGTACAAAGTTAGTCATCTCTGTATATTATTCAAGAGCCATACAACCACACAATATAAGTTCTTCTATCTTGTTTAATAATTTCATTAAAACTATTCAAACTTAACATAGATACAGCGTTCATACTTACGCAGTGTTTCGTGTTATCCTTATCAAAGGCGTTGACAATAAACAATGGGTGTGTAACCTTGCGATGATGAGAGATAATTATCATGTGGGTAGGTAGGTAGAGGAGATAAAAGAGAGCTCTGCACTTCACTGGCTATAGGGATCGGATACGTTGAATGTATAATGAAGAATTAATTATAATCCAGAGAGTCTATAAGCATCTTATCACATATTCTGAATTAACGTTTCTCGTTCTACATATATAAAAATGCTATCTATGTCTTAGATCAACAGTCATATACTTGTTATTTTGAGGAAATGTGACACAGATATATTCGTGTGCAGTACAAATAATTCTAGTGTTTAAAAATTTTAAGAGAGGTAGGATGCATCATAGCACCCCGGTGGGTCCTTAAGGGAAATTGGAGCAAAACGGTTAGGATAAATTCTGAAAATAAAATATGAAGAATGTACGTTTACGTTTAATATTTGCATGTAAATGTTTTTGATTGTTCATTTTTTAGTTTCAGAAGAAATAAAGACTTCTGTTTAAATAGAACTTTCAAAGAATTTATTTATTTTAAGTCTAAAATTATTGACATACGTAATTTTGCATGACTACTGTATAAAATCTTGTAAACGTGAGACACAAATGACCCCACTAGGTGACTGTACAGAAAGAGAGAATACTAAAGAAGTGTATTTATGTAAAATATTATATGTAAAATATATATAATGAGTTTATAGTCTTTAGACAATGTGTAATTGCTTTTGTTTTTTATTTTCAGATGTATCTCGACAAATTCGGATACTTAAGTCCAAAGGTGCGCAATCCCACGAGTGGCCATATTATTGACGAGAGTTTGTTCCGAAAAGCGGTCGCAGAGTTCCAGAGTTTCGCTGGTTTGAACGCGACAGGTATGAAATTCGATGATATTAATATGCATACATGAGTTTAAGATACTATCTTTGAGAAATTAAATATTTTTGAATGAATAATCATCAAATTATCGAAGCAATACCAATAAAATACAAGAGTATCTTAAATTACGTGTAACTTAAATTCATTCTCAAAAAGTTTATAAAAGCCTAAATCCCTGTCAATATCTAAATTCTACACCATTCAACATTATGAAAAAATGTTGCATGACTGGAAACTAGCGAGTGATGATGCATTTCTTGTGTTACAAGAGTTGACGTAATTAATTCTAGCCTCTAATCCACATCCGCGCATATTGACCTTGTTAAAGTACATTCAATGTGTCTGTCAACTTCTTTGAATATAGTAAAATAGTTTTAATTGACTTTGATGATGAATAGGAAAAAATACAACCATAGATCTATCGATACAAAAGGTGAGGTAACATCTTGTTGCAAACATGAAAGGTGAAGGTAAGAAAGTTCTATCTTCCTCTTTCAATATGATCAAGACGAGATACACTGCCGTATACCTAGAAGCTAAGTTCGGAAAAGAAGCGGTCGACGCGCCGGAAATATGTATATTTTATGAACCATTTCGAGCTTATCTTATCTAAACTTAACCAAATTCTAGACTACTTAATAGTTTAAAAGCATGAAATTTGGCAGATCGCTATGTAGGAAGGTAGATCACAAGGATATTTCCTGATGTTAGTGATGATTAAATTTTACTTATAAGCAGTACTTATATATTTATTTTCAATTTCTACATAGTTGCAGCATTATTTAGTTTCAATCATGTATTTAAAATAAATTTTTAGTTTTTTTTATTGTCGTTATTTTAGTAATTCAAGATAGTAAGTAATACAAGGCACTACGCTATTAAATTTTCTTCATAGAAAATTCGTTATATTACGTTCAATGAAAGTACCAAATTCTTTATAGTTTAGTCTTATATTCAACGAAATGTTGATGTTTTATAGCTACAGCTACATACTAACAGAAATAGTCATTTTTTCTTTGAAGGAAAAAGAACGGTGTATTTTTTTCATGCTACCAATTAAGAAACCGATATTGTTTTAACAATTTTGTCAGGGGTACATTGAAAATACCATGGTTCGATAACAAAGTTGCAAGTATGGCTCTTTCATGTCAATTTCAAGTAATTCAAAGGTTTTGTGTCAAAATGATCGAACGTTTGGTTAGGTTATTTTGAAGCACTGATGCGTTATCTTGTCAATGGAAGGCAGTAATTTAGTGGCCCTGACGTACTCGTGTTGCCTGACATGTATCATTGACAATGCAATTTGCGTCTAGGTAGAACGATCAAGCGAATACAGTGTGTATTCGCTCGCAAACACCATAGAATTATATGGGCAGTACTCAAATCATCTTGATACTCATACGTGCCTTGACACGAGAAGTAGTTTATTGGTCTTGGCTACACGTACATCGCTGTATTACATAAGTGGGTAACGCGCGGATAATACATAATTCATCGTTGGTCAGTGCACGAGTTAGATTGGAATTTGTTAGTTCGATTTATGATTCGATTACGATAGAGTATCACTTAATATGTGTATATTTACTTAGGACGGGATGCCTATCAATATCAATGCGCGTACAAAAGAGATTTTAAATTGTTGTGTCATATTTATTGGACATACCACGCTTATCAAAATATCGTGTGGTCTGGAATGATATACGAGACTATTTGCTGCCTGCGGCTCCGCTGCCGTAGTAGATATTTGATTTTCCAAGTTATTCGCATGAAAAATACTTAATAAATGACGCGATATATAAGCTATCATCGTAATAATTATATATTGTAATATTGTCGGACAAATTACACAGCGCCATCTAGACCCAAAGTAAGCGAAGCTTGTGTTATTGTGTTGTGTTTTTTTTTGTAAATACATACTTATTATAAATAGAAAATACCCAGACCAAGACAAACAGACATGTTCATGCACACAAATGTTTGTACTGTGTGGGAATCGAACCCACGAGCGTTGGTGTCAAAGTAGCGTAACAACGCGTTTCACCATTGCACCACCGAGCTCGTCAATATCATCAGCATCGTATAATATTTCATTAAAATTCGTGCATAACGGACAGTTCGACATGCTTAACTACCATCTATAGTTAACGACACTTGTAAATAGAGATTTTTTATACATTATTTTGTCTAGTGTTTATGGAGGAATCCTAAACTTATTCGGGAATATGTAAACTTATGTTGATTGATATTTTTATCAAAATCAATAGTTACTGCGTTATACGTGCTCAATCGACAGACAGACAACTCCACTCTGTAAGGACAGTATGTAATTACTCGTGAATATTCGGACAAGTTCGGTTACAGAAAAATATATGATAGTATCAAAGTTAATTATTAGTAACCATTGATTGTTGAAAGTTTGAGGTGTTTGACGGATAGATAATTCTAAATAAAGGCCTCGTCTTTACGTCAAAGTTTGGGAAAACCCGTTTCTAAATTCTTTTATTAATAATAATAACACTAAAGTTCGCCAGTTATTATACTAAGAAAAAAAGAAAATCTTTTAATAAACAGGCGAGAAAGGTACTGTTCAGGTGATCTGTTTCGTATTTCCCTTTTTATATATCATCACATATATTCTTATTTGTCGCTGTTCCTTATAAACAGTAGTAGTGATTTTGATAACATTTTTATGTGTGCTGGAGTGGGTCCCAGAAAGGTTCAAATTTATAATTAGATCAGTTGGTGATGCTGCGATTAGATTCTAAGATTTTATTATTTTCGAGAACGTCTGTCGGGTTTGTTAGTAGATTATAGTATGCGTGATGGAGCAACTATTTAAATATGTATTGTCCGAATTTGTCATAGAGTTACATTAAGTAACAATCACTGTCCAGCTGTGTCTATAGGCGTTGTTCCTGTTTATTCATCATTTTCCGCGTGCGGTTTAGTCGATGGCACTGTGTAATTACTTCCTCAATGAATACTACAAAAAGTTTTGGGTTTGCCACCTGAATCACAATTACCATTATCACCTTATTCTATATTAAAACTTTATGCCTAATCAAATATTTCATAAGTTGTAACTAATTATCTGATTTTAGAACATTTTTGTTACGCTGTAGGTCGTATTACCGTCTAGAAAAATATATATGTGCATATTAAATAAGAGTCGTGGATGGCTAAATCAAGAAAAACTACTTTCGACACCATTCGATGATTTAATGATTATTTAATTATTGTATTTAATTTTACAAATTGAAATGTTACATATTTCTCCATTCTTCGTATGTTCCATCTATTTTAATCAATCCATGCATTACAAATTTACGGGATCGTATTTTGATTTCCTAAAAACATTATTCGTATAAAATTTTGGGACGCATGAACAAATTCGAAAAATCAAAAATAGTGATTTTATAAAAATAGATTTAAATATTTATAGCGTCGTGTTTTGATATTCAAAAATAATATTCAATTTTTAAAAATTGATTATATTTATTAAAATGTCTTGAAAATGTTCACAATGGTTGTTTTCCTTATACGATTTAATTATGAATATATTCTTATTTTTAACTACGCAATATCTGAGATTACCACGCTTCGTATTATATAGATAGGAGCCTCGTTGTTTGTATTCTAGGAAAATGTTCGTAATTACAATAATATAAGATTATGAGAAATAATTTCCTAATAAGTAAGCAATTACGATTGGAAGAACTGTATTTATTTCATTTTGTGTATTGATTTTTAAGGTCGGTTATTGTAATAATCTGTAAATTAATATTTCGTATTTTTACTACAGGTGAATTAGATGAAGACACTAAACATACCATGGCTTTACCGAGGTGTGGTGTTAGAGATAAAGTTGGATTCGGTGAAAGTCGTGCCAAGAGATACGCATTGCAAGGTATGATTAGTTTTGCTACATACGTGTCTATGTTGTTAGTGTATATATAAACGTCCTGGTCTCAGGCAAAGCGCCTTTACACAACGTTCATTGACGTAGTCGGGAGATATTTAGTTGAATGAGTTAGAGAGAAGACTTTTATTTTCCGAGTTAAACACTCTACTTTTCATTTCGACTGTGAGTAAAAATGTTAGTTATTTGGAATACACATTATTTGGAAATGGAACACACACATAATATTTTATCACAGTATTTCTTCTTCCACTGTTTTAATAGTCTAATCTAAAGAGACATTTTTTTATAGTACCACATAATATGTAAATTAACTATATAGATAATGAAATGCTTACTTACGAAATAGGAGAAATGAAAAAATATTTGCCTTAATGTACGAGTTTCAGAACCTTCTCTTTATAGATGCACCAGTAAGAAAGCATTGTGTGTTCACAGGTTCGAGGTGGCGCATCAAGAACTTGACCTATAGAATAGCTAAGTACCCATCGAAACTAAACCACGCTGACGTGGACCTCGAACTTGCCAAAGCGTTTTCCGTCTGGTCTGACTACACCGACCTAACCTTCACGCAGAAACGATCCGGACAGGTCCACATCGAAATAAGGTACGAATAATTATATTAATTCGACATGAAAATTGTTTTTTACAATCATGTCATCGAGTGATTCGTTTTTTCACAAATTTATCAAGAATTGAAATACCTATAAATAAATGTAATAAGCCAGCATTCAAGTTTCTGTTCAAACTATAATAACTATTATACATATAAAAATTGGTTTTTGAACTTATTATAACAACTAAGTTTTCTAAACTGAACCCTTTTTTCAGTAGCAAGTAGGTACTAAAATTATGAAATCAGAACTCGGCGACTATATAATACCCTAGAACCAAATTTATGTATTGTTTTATATTAATTACTATATAATTGTATTTTGTAACGAGTCAGCATTCTCACCTTTGTCCCATGCCTGATTTTGCGAATGTTTTGAATAAAGGACTATGGAAAATTAAACTGTTGATAATAATGGGGGCGGCTATAATCAGCGATACATCTAATTGTTTTCTTTGAGTAGTTTTGAGTATTATATATTTGGTGCTACTGCGTTCAACTTCTCATTCTAAAATGTGTTAAAAACTTTCATAAAATAGAATTATTCAGTTAATAAAATGTTTTGACTGGCCTTTTTTTAAATCTAGACTATTACGCACTTTACGTTAGTTATCTTGGCGATATACTGCAGTTCAAAAAACGCTTAGCTTTTCTTTGATGAGTAATTATTTCATCTTGACTATTGTTAAAGTTATCCTGATGTATAAAGTATGTATGTATAGATTACAATAAATTGAAGTATACTAAATTCTGATGCATAATCTGTTGATTCATACAGACCGTCTTAGTGACTTTCAAAATATTTCTATGCAATGGTGCCATAGTTTTTTCATCGTTGTGCTTAATTAATAATTCAGAAACCTTCACTTAGCGCTTTTCATAATACTCGTATTTTGGGTATAAAAGTTTTAAATATTGCTCAATATTTTATTATATTCTATTATTCTTTGTTTTGTTAGTAATTGTTGGTTAATGCTTTTAGATTCGAGACGGGTGAACATGGAGATGGTGACCCCTTCGACGGCCCTGGAGGCACTCTGGCTCATGCTTACTTCCCTGTAAGTAGTTTTTTCTTACAGTATGTCGAAGTTGTCGAAAAGCATTGTCATAATGGGTAAAGTATGTAAGTCGGAAAATGTTCTTTGGCTATAATTTTTGCGTACAAAGAGTTTGCGTTTGAGGCTTGTGTTATTTCTATTAATTTAGTCCTTTAAGTAGTTTAGTAAAGGCTACAGATTAAAAAAAATGCGTGGTGATTCTAGCATTAGCATAGCAAATGACGTCATAAAATGTTTTTTTTATGTTACCAAAGCAATAAGCATGAGCAACGGATGTATGACATTATCTCAAATAGTGAAAGTAAGCTCTTTATAACGTGATAATTGTATATACAGTTATGTAGGGTGTCAACACAACGGTTATATTGTGGGCGTATGATGATGTTAATTTCTAAAATGATTGGCTGTAACTGGTTACGTACACTGAGTTCGAAAGGCTATTGTTTCCAAGTTGCTATATAAAATAGCTATCTACGTACATATAATATATATGTAAATAGGATAAGGATTTACAAAAAGATAGATGATAATATAATAATACATATAAGATAATAAAACAGGCCTAAACACCTTTTTCTAAGGAATAAATTCAGCACTACCTTTTTCAAAAAATGGATAGTCATTGCACCTACCCAAAATGCAAAATATCACCACGGCTATGTAAACTTTAAAATGATGTAAATGTATATCTGTGAAATGCCAGGTTAATTTTAGAAGTCTTTGAAGTGATATAAACATTACTCCGTTTTGAAAGGATAGATAACTCGCATAAAACCATGCTAAGTTATATCATAATTTGTTAAAAGTTGAAAATAAAAAAAAATTGAAATGTCACCGCACTTTTGGCCTACTGACTATTTACGCAAATAGCTGTATACGGTTTTCGTTTTATTAGTGGGAAATTTTAATGTTGACTAGACACAGTTCAACTAGATTGTTAATTTTAATTCCTTTATTACTATTTTACTTACCATTGTCAACAATAGTTATGATTAGTTTTATCTAAGGTAGCTTGTGTTTATTTTAGTGACTCAAGTAGGCCACATTTCGTAGATAATACATAGATAGAAAATCAATTTTATCAATTTATCCGTGAATTCCCCCCTTCAACTTCAGTGCTACTTTTTTGTTTTCAATAGGTGTATGGAGGAGATGCACACTTTGATGATGCTGAGACATGGACAATCAACTCTCGGCGGGGAACAAATCTATTCCAGGTCAGTTCAGATGATTTCTTTATTATTATCAAATGACATTTAAAAAATCAAGAATTTCTGTGCGCATGTATTTTTTATACCTATTCATCGAAATTTTACAAGTTAGTTAACCAATTTGGATAGTTTGAAGTGTAATATTTAAGATAGACCCCTATCCCTAGATAATTACAAATATTTGTTCAATAATAATATGTAAATAAGCCGTGAGTTAAACAAGTGCATGATAATTGAAATTGAATAAGTGAAGCTCATAAACGAATGTGCTTGGTGGGCAACAGATGTAGTAATACTGCGCAATTATTTTGAAACGGATCGGAAGTTTATCTTCCATTCGTGTATACAAAAAAAATGCCTGCAAAGAGACAATAACAAGTCAATAATTTTTTTTTCGTGTGCATTTCAGGTTGCTGCTCACGAGTTCGGTCATTCCCTTGGTCTATCCCACAGCGACGTTCGGTCCGCCCTTATGGCTCCCTTTTACAGGGGATACGATCCGGCCTTCCAGCTAGACCAGGACGATGTACAGGGTATTCAGGTAAACTATAGATTATATATTTTAAATCGAATGTAATTGATGAAGAGGTAGCGTCAAAAAATAATTTTATATTTTGCTTACATCACTATCGTAAAAACACATGTTCCTTTTATTTCATTATCAAATGCCCGTGTTAAGCAACGGAACAGCGATCTGCTTATAGATGGACTATTAACATAAATAGGTTTATCGTGCTTCGTAGGCCATTGATTGCTATTAGCAATCTGCAACTACCACTTTTCTGTTACAGCAACTTGTCTTGGTCAAGGATGAATAAGTAGCACCAAGGGCAAACATATCTATAATAACTGTACCTAATGTTATTAGATTCCCCGCAATTTTTCCCTTTCGTATCAGAATACTCCATGGGAATTAAAAAATTAAACCTTTTTAACGAATAACAGACAAATAAGACAGGTTCTTCTATTATTTCAACAGTTGAGTAAATTCTAATGAGTATCAAACATCTTCTTAACGTTATTCCGTTTCCGAATCCATTAGGATTGATGGGGTCTGCTGCCGTCAGACATCTAAACCCAGAGCGGAAAATCAGACCATTCTTTGATTAGGTCACACGTCTTCCGAAATATAATTTCTTCGACGTGCGGGTTTCCTCACGATGTTTCCCTTCACCGTCGAGCAAGTGATAATAACAAATATGTACATACATAAATCAGAAAGTACGAATTTAGTGGTTAATGCTAGGACCGGGGATCAGTTGATTAAATAGCGCCTAAATTAGTTGAATGACAAATGCACACAAATATTTCCATTTTTATTATTACAGGCGTTGTATGGTAGAAAAACGCAAACGGACATCGGTGGAGGTGCAGCTGCGCCCGCGCCGGCTCCTAACACCCCGCGACCATCCGCTGAGGATCCTGCGCTTTGTGCAGATCCCAAATTTGATACCGTGTTCAATGGTGCCGACGGATCCACCTTCATATTTAAGGGTATGTATATAATACATAACTAAAGTAATAAAAATATTTTTAATAATATATTAGGTACCATTGCACTACAGGTGACTATCCGTTCAATATACATCTCTAGAAAAAACAAGAAAAGCTTAAAGTGCCTCTAAATGTCAAGTCCTTAGGTCCGGTTGTTCAGATTGTGAATTGTCTGATAACGATTAGGAAATGATACTACTCGTATTTTTTAGATACTTTGAAATCTTATTACTTTAAACGAGCAACTTTCTTGTATACATAAATAATATTTCGTATATCTGCGAAACGGCTTTAACGATTTGGATCAAATTTTGTAACATTTTCTTTACCTTTTAAGTACGGTTTTACACAAAAAAACAACAATAAAAAATGCCGAGCGAAACTCGATCGTCCCGTACTTTGTCTTCTACTTCTTCCTAGTGTTGTCCTAATTTATTAGGATTAGCGGGGTCCGTTACTTAAGTACAAAGACTTGACAGAGATACTGATTTTTAAATGAGGCGACTGTCGTCAAACTTCCACAAGTGTTCAATCCTCCAGAGAGAAACGCATCTTTCTTAGCGACACCCTTTCCAAATATAATTTCTTGGAAGCAAGTGACAATTACAAATATATACATAAATACGAAAACACGAATTTTATGGTACATGCCCACGCAAGGATTCGATCCGGGGATCAGTTGGCAAATATGCCGGTTCTTTATCCACTGCCAGGCTATCATAACTGCTCTTCGTCCATTACTTTGTATTAACAGCAATGTAAGGTATTCTCGTGCTGTAATTGTTGGTTGGTATATGTACTTTGTTCAAAAGTGTAGTCAAGAAAAAGTTTATGTCTCTTAGACTACTCGTCTATTCATTTTTGTATTCATAACAGCAGCGAACGAAATTTGACAAATGTGTGGCTACTTTCACGGGCCTCCGTCTATAATTTAATTTAAATAAATTAAAAAAAAGTCTGTTTGTGCTAAGGGGTTGCCCTATGTAATTCAGCTATATGTTATCATAAAGTAAAATCCGACGGCATATCCGTCGACGAGTCTGGCGGTGAAATGAGTGAGCTAAATGTATGGAGAAATGCTACATCGCCTGCCCTTGACGACGGCAAATATAAATAACGACGGCGAGGATATAAATTATCTAGCGGATGACAAATGCTTTTTCAGCGACGAATAAGTAGGTACATTGTACGTACAAACAAAATGGGTCACCTGATAATGTATGAAAGGCGCTTAAGCGGTACAACAGACTTTAGCGTAATTCAGATATGATCTCTTTGTGTGATATATCTTTATATATATATATATATATATATATATATATTATTCATGCGTGTGAGTGAGGTCACCAGTAAGCTCCCAAGGAGTTGCTGTGTAAGCAGCAGAGGAGGCATCGCGCGAGTGATACTTAATATATCGCAAACGTTAATAGGCTACGGTATCCGCTTTTACATCAGGTGAGCCGTATGCTTGTATGCCTCCCGACGTAGTATAAAAAAAATTCTTCTTTTCGTGTGTGTTAGTGAACTCCTAAACGGTTGGACCGATTTAGATTTTTTTGTGTGTGTTTAAGTAGATTCGAGAATGGTTTAAGTTCACAATTGGAACCGGTAGGTGGCGCTACGATGGGGTTATTGGACTTTTTGCTTTTATTTTCGAATAGGGCAACGTCTGTCGGGTCCGCTAGTAGTTAGATTACTTTCCTCTTTCTCATATAACAAATTAATATTTCCCTGGGTAATCACAAAAAGTCATCAGTACCATATATTATCACCATAAATATTGGATATACCATAAAGACATCAATTAATATGACGACATTGTTTTCGGTCATTTAAAAATTTATTTATTTAAACATGGTGATAAACATCCATTATGATTTACTTGAATCGCTTTTTGAAATTTTGTCTGATGCCCTATTCACGATAATATTATCCAATACTGAAAGGTGGGCGATGGGTGGTAGATATCGGCGGCATATAGCGGTGATAAGCTCTTATATAATATATATACATTTATACTTAAAGGCCTACATAATATATATAATAAATAAATACATTTAACTCCTTAGGAGCTTATTAGTGACACGCAGGAACACAGTAACCCACTAGGGGGTTGTTATTTGGCTGCTGTTTCCTGTGAGGTGACGGTACTTCCCCAGACAGATTGTCTTGATGCGCCCTACCTCTCTTAAAAACAGCGAGACCAAGTCAATACAGACATGTGTGGGAATCGAAACCACGAGCGTTGCAGTCAAAATAACGCAACAGCGCGTTTCGCCACTGTGCCACCGAGCCTGTCGACTTTCTCTTTTGTCTGTCTACGAACTGTTAATTAACTGTCTTCAAAGACTTCAGATCTCTGCGCATCTAGTGCCCTGTGGGTATTCTAAAATCTTCTATTAGTCTACACTAATATTACTATTAACTTACTAATGCCTACACTACTAAGAACGCATCGGATTAAATTTCGTCTTTTGTATATACTTACATATTAGTACACACAGCGACAATCAATGTTAGACACTTGCAGTATGATTTTTACATATTAAACAGTCTACTCGTAGGTTGTAAAGTAGCTGTTATAATAGTGTACATTAAAGTATACAGTAAAGTGAAAGGAAATTAATCAAATCTGAATAGAAATTTTGCCTTCATTTTGCTGCCGCGAGCTGAAATTTTATATTTCTTTTATTTCCATTCCCTACCTCATTTTGCCCTTCTCATATTTGTACAGGTGAGAACTACTGGCGGCTGACAGAAGATGGCGTAGCAACTGGCTACCCGCGACTAATTTCCCGAGCATGGCCAGGACTTCCGGGAAATATTGATGCAGCGTTCACATACAAGAATGGAAAGACTTACTTCTTCAAGGGCTCCAAGTACTGGAGATACAACGGCCAAAAAGTGGATGGAGACTATCCTAAAGATATAAGTGAAGGTATTCAAATGAGTCATTTATATGATTAATTAACACATATTTTTTTAAAGTTACAGTACGAAAACGTTAAAATGATAGGACACAACCATAGTTAATAATCAGGAGATTTTTACAGGGTCGGCCGGCAACGCACGAATGACGTATTATATACATCTCAGCATTATATAGTCGGCGTTAGACTTTTACACTAGCGTATAATCTTATACAGTTTGGAAATAGTTTGCTGTATGTAATATTATAAAATATTAACTAAATCTTAGAAAACCGGCGAGCGTGCGTGAAAAAAACAATGAATGTTAAAGAAGCGAGTGAGGTGTGTAAGAATCGAGTCGCGTTTCGCTCGGTACTCTCTGCCTTCCATGAAGTTACAGATAGATAGAACTAAGTCTTCTTAAGCTATTCGTTAGTAACCCCGCACTCTTACACAAGTCATATAAATTCACTTACGACTAAGTAAGCTCCTAAGGAGTTGCTGTGTTAGCAGCAGCGGAGGCATTGCGCGAGTGATTTTTAATGTATTACAAATAATCATAGGCTACGGTAACCGCTTTACAGCAGGTGGGCCGTATGCTTGCATGCCTTCCGACGTTGTATAAAAAAAGAAAAGCTGTTCTGGATCATTAATGGAGCTTTATATATAATAACTTACTTGTATTTATATCTTTCAGGCTTCAGTGGTATTCCTGATAACATAGACGCGGCACTGGTTTGGTCTGGCAATGGAAAAATTTACTTCTATAAGGGTTCCAAATTCTGGCGATTCGACCCGACCAAGCGGCCACCCGTCAAGTCGACATATCCCAAGCCAATATCCAATTGGGAAGGAGTTCCAGACAACATTGATGCTGCCTTGCAATATACTAATGGATATACGTACTTCTTTAAAGCAGGCTCTTACTGGCGGTTTAATGACAGATCATTTAGCGTAAGTATCTGAAAACGTGATATTAAAATATCTCGTTAGAATATTTTTGTGAAAATCCAACCTCACCTGCATGTGATCCAACTAGCAAACGAACCACCGATAGATAGAGTACAGCGATATTGCGAGCAAGTCTATTGGGGAGAATTATAGAAGTTCTCAGCTTACTTGAACGCTTCACCTGTATTCATATCACTGTGCTCACTAATAGAGATGCGACGTGCGAGCGATAGCTCCTTCCTTAGTAATTGCTTCACATCAGATTCGCCGTATACTTGTTTCCCACCCGGTGTAGAGTAAAAAGCAAATATTTAAATTAGCAGCCAAGAGATTGCCCATTGCAACCAAGACTGGGTACGTACGCCTCAGATAGGATTTGTTCATCTGTTTCCAGTTCTGTAACTCCACAGGTGAAATAGAACCCTTTCGATATCACAATTTTTTGTATGTCTATCTTTCTGTATATCAACGAAATCATAAATTAAAACCTGCAGGCTACTTCAAGTTGCCCTACGATCATAAAATTTGGCAAGTAAACGACCTTATAACACCAGTTCAAGAAAAATTCACATATGTAATTCTGTTTCAAATAATAATTCATATATGTTTTTCAAGGAATCGCAAATTAAAATTAACAAGCAGATTGAAATTTGACAAAAACAAAGTTGTTACATTACAGTTAAGGGATAAAAAAGATCACCATTTTATAGTAACATCTGCGTGCCTGGCTATTTTTAAATCACATATCATAGCTATAGATAATACTTACAAGATTATTAAAGTATACTTTTTAAGACAATACAACGTACATTTGTCAGCAATAAGTCTCTTAGATATATAATACTCGTAAGTCTATAATAATTCTCAATCTTGTTGAAAATTAAAAACTTTCTTGGTGTATTTAGGTGGATACAGACAACCCAGCGTTCCCCCGATCCACGGCGTTCTGGTGGCTCGGATGTAGCAGCGCTCCGCGAGGCACCGTTGGAGGTAACTCGCGCTACTCCGACTACACGAGGCTACCAGACGACGATGACGTCGGAGATATTACCTTCGACGCAGGTAGGTTCAGGGCGCACTCGAGCCGTGATGGGTAGCTGTCTCCGATTCTACAATGTCTCGTTTCTCCAATACTTTGCTATATACAAAACCTATGCAACTGGCAATTTCGTATTGGCATGTTGGCGGATAAATAAAATATTCAGCAAAAATGTACGTAATTTGATAAAAGCGTCAGATCTTAAATGTAAGTTTTGTATAAAGTCTGAGTGTCTACAACTCTAGAGTAATTAATTCAGAAAATCGATCATGATTGTTTTACAAGTATATTTTCTTTGATATTGTCAAACAGAACATTGGTTATATTTTGAATTAAACAATTTTTAACGGAAGTAAGTATCGCGTGTTTTATTTATTTTGTTGAACCTGACGTTTCGAACGCTTTGCAGCGTCCGTGGTCGCAGGAAGACTGATGCAAAGCTTTCGAAACGTCAGGTTCAACAAAATAAATAAAACACGCGATACTTCCGTTAAAAATTGTTTAATTCAATGTGTAACAATCGCGAAAATCTAAGACAATACTATTGGTTATATTCATGATTTTGATTATTTTTCGATCACATTGCCTAAGTTTCGAGTAAAAAGATTAACGTAATGAATTTTACAAGTAGCACAAATCATATTTTGCAGAACATAATTCTACTCTTTTTAATAAAAAGTATTTTAAACATTAACAGCTACCTGTCCCCCCATTTTCGTTCCACCGAAGAGAACCTACCGCCCGTCGCCCGGCTCCACTGTTCAATGTCTATTCGTTTGTGTCGTTTCTTAGTATTTCCCTTCTACTTTCAGTGTTACTATTAGATTAGTTTCTACTTCTACTTTTATGTTTTACATTATTTTTTGTACGTTTTATGTTTGTTATTAAGTGTCTCAGATCAGTTTTGTTTAATTTCATATTTCTCAGACTGCTCTAAAACATCATGGGTAATTTGATTGGCGTAAATTTGACTTACATTACATATTACTTTTCCATTAATTTTTTTATTTGTCCTTTGCGTTCGTACTCTTTTTCACCAACCTCATATCGAATTGCCCAAATGTGTCAAATATTTTCATTTATTTAACTTTCACCCATTGAAACTAATTTACTGCGTCTAACGATACTAAGAAAAGTTAACCATTTGTTTCGCGTTCTTCTAACTTACTAACGAAATTAACAATATATAGGACTAACTATGGCATACTGGATATGTGCCATTTGTAAGATTACAAATGCACTTGTATTAACTTAACATGATTATCTTACCAGTACGTAATTTTCCTTAAGCGCTTATTTACCCATAACAATACCAAGCTTGTTAAAAGCGATGTTAAAGCTTGTATTATACGATGAATGATCAGTTTGGTTTTGGCTGTTGGTGATGGCAGTGCAATGCCGGTGGCAGACGGCGGACAGTAGCGGTACTCCGAGAAAGCGGCTTGGGGCGCCTCTGAACCTACCTACGTCACTATGACGTAAAGTTGTGGCATTCAATATTATGGATTCATTCAATATAATAACAATATAGCCTTTATATTAGCCAATTTAAGGAAACAGAACATTGGAAGTATTGAAATAAAAAAAAACATTTATTTCAGAGATGCCATAATTTTTGTTCATAGTTTAGACTTAAATCAGTATAATATAATTTAAATAGATTCTGCTATATTTCTGATTCAGCCTTTCTGATTCAAAATAATAGATGCTTTTGATGGGAAATCACTATTCAATTACGATATACACTTTCACCAGGTAAATAAAACTGCACTTTGAAAGATGTGTAGCACAAAGCAAATAAACGCAGTTATTTATGGTCAGACCAGCAAAATCATAATAAAAAGAAGGACATTCTAAATTGTATTCTTTAACATATTTATAACTAATTGAATTCTAAAAACCTTATAATTTCGAATGCCTAGACAAGTTTTGCTGGTGGCTATTCCAATTGCAACATTTCACTTGTGTTTAGTCACACGTTTTAGTTAAAACTGCACCGTTTTTTTGTTACTAAGACGCACGCACATCAGCAACATATAGTACTGTTAATCATTGTTGTCTGTTGTGTAAAAGGGCTCTTGGGAAATGTCCACGTTTCCATGTGTGTGTTGTGTTTTTTTTCTAGGTGTAAAATCATCCGCTCCCAGGTCATTCTTCTGGTTCAGGAAATAACCTCGGTGGAGAGTTCCTGAACATTGTACATAGAGAATTACATAAAGAACAAAGACTCAATTAGTTACTAGGAGAATATATGAGAATACCAGTGAGATTATAGACATAAGCGGTGATTTTAATACCGGCGGGCTTGTCACACGCTGCCTGTACGTTTAATTTCATACACCTTTGCATGTTTGGTGGCTTTTGCTTGAGAATGTCATCACGCAGGCGCTTGTAATGCTACACTTGGCTTACAGTTAGCAACTATCGCACTTTCACTTTACATCACTTAAACATTTGAATTTTGTTTCATATGGTAGTCTGATTACTAATATTCAAGAGTATTACGTAGTGTAGAGTGGGGGTAAAGTTGACAAGTAATTAAATCATGGGATTGGTTTCTTTAACAAATTAGTTTGATGTTAGACTAAAATACTGGTCGATTTTCTAGATGTACCGAAGCATAAGATAAGGGTATTCGTGTTCAATATTTAAACATCGAGCAACATTAATGTAAGACATAATTTGTATCTACATAACTGATGCACATTCCAGATTGTGGGAATAGCACTGTACTCACGCGAAATATAATAATTTATTTAACATAACAGACTTGAAAGCATTCAGATATTTTATTTAAAATTTTTCATAGTAGTTAGTTTATGTTTTTTTAAATAATTTTGAATTTACGTCTATTCTCGTAACTAACCTAATATTAATTTGAAGCATGGAGTTGAAAGATTACCAAAACCTTACAATAAAAGCCTGTAACTATTCAATTATAGTTTTAAAATAATGTTTCTTGAATTTTATACTTTAAAAAAAAATTAAACAAGGGAAATTGAAATGCATGTGTAAATAAGTGTTTGTAGTATTAGAATTTAGACTACAATGTATATAAAATCAATTTATTCAGCGTAGTTTTGCACATACGGGATTCGGTTGAGGTGACTAAAGATTCTTGCTAAAAGCAAGTTAATTTTTCAGTGGTCAGCCATCAGTCAGGCGGGGCTAGACTGTAGTATATCGTAGACTCGTGGCTTCGAGCCGCTACGTATACATTAGGAGGACAGAATACGTTCTCCGCCGCTACATCGCTCACCCACATCTGTAGGTTTATTTCAATTTCATTTTATTTGCTACAATTTTCATTTATTTTACATCTTGTCATGTCAGTTGTATGTTCAATTTGTATAGTAACTGTTCGCTTGTTAATGTATGTTGTATTTTACTTCTATGTTCGTAAATTATTCATTGCACTCATGCACTTGCTCTTGTGAAATTTGCCAGCGTTTTAACAATTTGTGTGGTGGCTGCACAGATGGGGAAGAAGCAACGGGTAGCAATGGCAACAATGGCGCTCGTATGGTGCGCCTCTCACTAGCAGTGGCCATAGTTGCGCTGGTGGTGTCACTGATCCCGTAGCACGCCCAGCGCTCCGTCGTCGTGCCGTAGCGCCCCGTTCGTGCCCGCTCCGGCTGGCCGCCCCGGCCGGCCGCCTGCAGCCCGCAGCCCGCGGCTCTGCCCCGGACCGCGTCACCGACTGTGATCGTGTGTTGTGTGCCTGTCTGCGTTCGATATATTGTGTATAGCGAATGCTTTGCTGTGATGACGAATGTGTTTTTATACTGTTGCGAGAACGATAATAATTTAATTCGGAGTCATAGTTTTTATACTTAATATAACTAGATGATGTAAGTTCGAGTGTGATATTGACGTAAGCAATGATTTTTGTATTAAATATTTAAAGAGATTGTCTGATTTTTTTTCTCACCTTTTGGGTCCAATATAAATAATAAACTAGATTGTATTTTAATCGGTTTATTTAACGTTTTTCTGTTTCTCCAATAATCTCCTTAAGTTAGTAATTACAAGTTTATATGACAATATTTTTCGTTTTTATTCCATTTTCATAAACGTATTTTTTTAATAAACATCTCCACAATTCATCATAACACGGTCGTGCGACCTACTGTCTCAATCGTACTAACTCTTAGGAAAATGCAAATAATATTAAATTTCAAAATCTGCCTACGATTATTCGAACGTGATTAATCTTACTTCGAGTGTCGAACGATGTCTACATGCGGCGCGCGGGCCTATCCATTGGTTGGCGACGTGTAAGGCGCACTATGACGCCGCGCCGCGCGCGTTTAGCAGCCCGGGCGGCGTTCGTAGTGACCGCCGGACTATTTACGATGTGCGCTACGTGGCTGCGCTGCCCGCTCCTAGCAGCAGCGCCACGGGGCAAACGTAGCGTCTGGTGGGCTACATGCGAGGCTCGCTACGTCGCCGCGTTGCCCGCTACCAGCAACCCCACAAGGCAGGCGTAGCGCCTTCAGGTGGAAGCCGCGTGCCGTCGCCCATCCAAATCTCTCACCCCGCACCGCATACTAACAGATTTAATCATTTAGAAGGCGTAACATAAGACTTATTACACGATTACTACTCGAGAAACACCTACGACACATCCTAGATCATATCAATATATCTGAGCCCCGCATGCTGTGGCAGTGTTCGCCGGCGCACCCACGCCGCCGACTTGTGCTTACGGTTGTAATTATACAAGATAAGATTTACACTACGCTACCTCTCACTATGAATTAGGCATATTTGATGATATTACTTATAGATCAAAACACGTCCAAGCGGTCCTGTGGACGATTCGATATTTTTTATTAAATACAATTTCTCTATAGTGCAAGTATCGAAATTATATGTTAAACTAATATGTGGATTGGAATGCGTTTAAAGTCCTCATAATCATATATTTATATGATCTAGAACTCATTAGGAATAATGGGATCAAAATTCGACATCCGATTAAATATCGTCCCAAAAATTAAAGTTACACACATAAATTCACTGTGTACAGTATAAAATGTGTGAGGGAGTGTCCATCAAGTGTAACTAAATATTACGATGATGTAGGCTAGCTACAGCTCGAATCTAGGTCCAACATAAATCTATCAAACGAACATAAAACATTTATATTTAAATGGAAATAACACTAATTACATACATTATAGTTACACTAATTTATGAACAGACACTTGAATTAAACATGCAGCAGAATTTAGAAAAATCTTTTTTCAGCTATGAAGTTGAACTCTTCGTACCATAAACTATAAAACTCTAGACGAAGGTAATTTCTTCGCTATTAAATTAAAGATACTTATTTATACCCTACTGTACCATAAATAATAATATTCACTGTTCGATACAACGGACGTTCTGAATGTTATTAGCAAAACAGATTTTTCTAAATTATCTGCCCAAAACACACACTTTGAAACAATAATTATCGAATCAAAATAAAACAAGTTATTAATAATAATTACCCATCAATTACAACTAATACATGTATAAAGAGAAACTTTCGGGGGTGAAAAATGTGGACCATTAATTGCTTACACATGTGTCGGTTTAAAATAAAGTACCAATAATATACCTATTTATTATAAATTTAAATGTATTTCTTCATAAGACTTCATTTACATATTTCAATTTTATCTTATACTTACTATCCTTCGCTAAATATTGGTAAAATGGAAGGCCATGTAGTGCTATTGTTGCATGAGCATCTCAATTAGATTACTTCATTTAAAATTCGCCTATGCCTGCACTATGACGTATAATATACGCACAATTAAAATTTGTAACTTGGAATGAGTTTGACGAAACAATCCTTTATAATAAGTTACAAATTTAACAATGAAATAAAAATTTTAGCCCTTTATTTATATTTTGTATAAATAATTCATTCACATACGTCACAGTGTACGGACATAATATGGAATAAAAAATACATTCGCGAATACAAAATTGAAGTAAAAAATAATGCAAGGTGCAGCTGTACTCGTTTGACAAATATTGAAATATGAAATTAACTCCGGAAGATACTCTGGATGGAGATACTATTGATAGTGAGCAGTATTCATGAATATGTAGAGATCCCTAATATCAACTGGACTAAACTCTATCTATCGACATGGATCTATCTGGCAAAAGGAATTTACTTGCAAGTAATGTGCTATGAAATATTTTGGCAATATTGCATAATAGTATTTTAAAAGTCCTGTTACACGTAATAAATAAAACAATTTCGTCGATGTAAATCGAGTATGGACGCCGGTTTGTGAAGATCTTTACTAGATTGTACATTTTAAGTCCAAATATGATCCAAGGCTTTGACTGAATTTAACACAATAAGCTAACAACGATACACGTCCCATATAAACCCATAAAATATATTAATCACATAAAATCGGCAATCATGCAAGATATTCGTTGTTTCCCAAAGTAAAGTGTGGTATTAAAAATTGCCAGTATTTAAATTCATTATGTTCATGTTATACAACATTGTCATATAAGTTTATTTTAATTTACAAGGGTAGACACCGTATCTTTAATACCACAAATGAAAAACGCCTTACACTTTAACAGTAGCATTGTAAACTTTTATTCGGCAGTAGCATATATACAAAAAAGAAAGTAACCAACTGTATAAAAATATCAACATTAACGTGTTCATGTTTAGTTTTGTATTTTATTGTAGTAAGTACATAAAGGCTAACATTTGGTGTTTTGCTTACATTATTCTATCGAATTACTGCATTAGTTAACTACTATATTTGGCGGAACAGTATTCATAACACGACGATGGGCGACCCCGAAAGCGTTTTCTCTGCGTTTTGTGCGTGAATGTGACAGTCAACAGAGTTGCTGCGTAAACTATAATGTAGGACACAAGGCTCAAAGTATGAAATAGTATCTAGTTAATTCCCTCATTGTTCATTAATTTACAATGGAATGACTGTGCTGTCACAAGAGCTGTGGCTGGCACGACTTTTAATGTACTAACACAATACATTAAAAACACAACTGAGACTTTACAAACGACGATGTGGAAACAAACACGATCTCGGCAGCAGACGGAGTATTGAAATTGCTAAGTTCGTATTCCTAATCGATTATTCTTCAGTTACAGTTTACAGCTAAATACATAAGTTTTCGTACACTGCTTTATTACATCAGCTTTTTGATTTATTATTTGTGCGTTAAACATTTACACTTTATTTATGTACATCAAAACATACGTATATTATTCAAAAACATAATGTACACACTATCACCAAAACGCTCAACAAAATATCAAAATACACCTTGAAACTATGTATATCTACTTTGAAGAGAACGGGCGCGCGCGCCACGCCACGCTGCGCCACGCCGCGTCGGCTTGTGTGGCATGTGTCCACCTGACTGGATACTCGCTGTCGCCACGAACGATTCATAGATAACTTGTGAAAACTACGTGATTAATCAGTTAGTTACTACGAATTATTGCTAACATTGTGTCCCTATGAAAATAACGAAATTGGAAAGTTAGATTAAATTTTTTGTAGCTTTGGGATCTCCATAAAAATAATGTTCGAACACGAATACAGAGATTTAAGCACTATGTAATGTGAAACAATCTATAAGGTGATGTGAAACAGTAAAAAATTAAAACATAGAAATAAACAACATTCGAACCGAACTCCTCTCCTTTGGTCTTTTAATATCTACTCTAGTATAGAATAGTGAACAAGTGAAGATATCAAGAATGCAGAGTAGAAACACCCATAAAGACGGAATGCACGGTCAATGTGTAAGTTTTAACGAGTGCTCGAAATTGTTCCAATTATGTTCTAGTAATTCATTCTCTATTACTAAATTTTAGACACCTCGATAATTAATTTATACATAGATACACGTGAATATCGTGAAAGAGACCCTGCAGCGAGGGTAATGAAATACCTATTAACTCTATACTGTGGCGATTGATATCATGTATTCTAAAATAGGTAATGATTAGCGTTTGTTTACTCAATACGATTTGTTTGACACTCCACTTAAGTACGATATTCTAAGTAGATGAGTAGTTTTAATAAAACAATAAAAGACAAAGTATTTTAAAGAATGTCGATCCATGTATGGTATCCAATGATTGTTGCAAAAACTAATATGTATACTACTTACGAGCTTGTATAAGTACTTGGAACACTCAACGAGGCACGGCGTGCCATATCTTCAGTCGATGTAGAGCGAGCGAGGTATGTAGATTGTTGTGTACTAGCGTGAACTTTTCAGATAGACATTTTTTTTAACGTGATTTTAAAAATGTTGTTACCATTTACGTATGCACTTTATTTCTATTATTAGAAGTTCATTTTAGGGTAAGTAATCTAAAATAAAATATATTTAATAGTTCAGTGTTTTTGTTCGTTTATTAAGTTATTATATTGTTATTACCAGAGGGAGACTTTTGTACAAAAGTCATCTGCGGGGGTATCTCTGTCTCACCTATTTCTACCGCCAAGCAGCTATATTTATATAGCTATGTTCCAGTTTGAAAAGTGAGATATGGCAGAGAAATTACTGGGTGCTGTGACGAAACAGCCTTAGGCCACAAGATTAGCGCGCGAGTAACATTCCCGTGGTGTTGCGAGCGTCAATAGGCTGCGGTGACCGCATACCATCTAATGCGAGCCGCATGCTTGTTTGCGAATCTAACTGTATTATATATATATATATTTAACATTTATCAACAAAACAATTTGTTCATAAGCACAAGTTGTCATTGTAGTTATTAAATTACTTTAGAGCATTTAGCACTATAGATATCCCGTATTGGGATATATAATGCACAATCAGATACGACAGAAGTAGAACTACGTAGGAAATGCATTTAATTTAATAAAGAGGTAGGATGCGACTGGAAAAGTACCTCCATATCACGAAATACTGAAGCGAAATAACAACTTTCTTTAGGTTTATGTTCCTACCAGCAAATGAGGTTAGCAGTATGCTTCTGTTGAGTTGTTTTGCTAGCAGTGGGGGTGGCAATGCACCAGCGACACTTCTGGTGTTGTAATAGTTTATACAATTAAGAACTTCAGAACTTCTTCTTCTACTATCAGATATGCATGTTGTGTTAATTACTTTATATGTACAATTAAACTATTCTGATACAAACTGAAAAAGGGTGTAAACTGTCACATCGGCGTTGCGTTAGATAATAATCTGTTATGTGTGCTTGTGTACATGTGTTTAATTTTGAACTAGTAGTATACATAAAAGTCTTGACATATAAAGTAAGTATAGTATGATTACGTGTTTATTGTATTTATTGATACAATCGTAAATAACCGGTTTCGTCTTTTATTGTAAGAATTTTGAACCCTAATACCTACGTTAAATTCTCTTGAAGAGACTATCTCTATGAATTTCCATATTCAACTATGAGATATTAGTGTATTTTTATTTTATTTTATGAGACAACATGAAGATAAGTTACGTACGATTAGTAAAAAAGAATAATTCATTGCTTACACGGATGGATCGGTAGTAAGGAAATTTGATAATTTGTTGTACGTATTCTTGTATGCGACGCTTTCACTTCAAGGAAAGTGAAGGCACTAGGGATCACGAGCGAATTAGATATTCGATTGAAACAATAACGATTCACTGATCTCTGCCTCGGCTTTAGTTAATACCATGTATATAACACCAACACTATACATGTTGTTCTTTTTGAATCAGGGAAATTCTCATGAGGTTAAAAGGTTCCTTGAAATTAAAGAAAAATAATTTCTATTGACATAATGGTCAGTTCTGTGTATAACGTGTTTTGTGTCGAGATCGGATTTTGTTACACTGCAGGTAAAGATAGATCTATTAGGAATTTCTGGAATATATTCCGTTACATGTTTACTTCAATTTAAAAATCATCTTTGTTGTTTGTTAGTTACGGACTAGGATTAAATTTAAAAAAAAATCCCTAAATCAAAAATAACACTTTGTATAATTGCCGAGATAGCAAGTTCTATTCCAAATGTTAAGGAACTTTATACGTTCAATTAACACAATGAGATAGGATATACCGAGTGATATGATGGTTGAGGCATCGTTACGAGGTGTACCCTGTGCACAGAGCATTAGATGAGAACACACCGCCGAGAGCTATTGCACATCCATCATCACACAGACAGACATATAGTTCGGTAGAATTTGATAAAGAAAAATATCTAAGAAGCAGTAATAGACCTTTAGCACCTTCGGTGACCATGATTAAATATGGGAGTGGAAACAACAAACCGTTATTGACCTTATGTACACGATAAAAACGTAAAAAATAACTTACTTAATATTATTATCATTTATCATTTGAATACAACAACTACATCCTCGCCCGAGGACAATATTCTCAACAAATGTCCCTCAATAAAGTCTTAATAACCATTAATCAATATTTTTGTTTTCGATCACATAATGTTCAACGACATATCTATAATTTAATATTTTTCAAAAATAAGACAAATTAACAAATACCTATACAGTCATATGAAACGACAATACCAATATTGATGGTTGCTTTATCATTATCATATACTTGTCACGATATACATATACAATAATATATATTAAAAAATAATTCATATAAAAATCATTTCAACCATATTACATCTGCAATATTATAATGTGATAATTCATAAGACGGATATTTACATATAATTTTCATTATATGCATAAGTCATATTTTACTTCTTACAAATCAACAACTACTTTTAATTAATCCTAATAAGTATGTTACTTTAGTCAATGCTTAATACAGACCAGCTATTTAGGCTTTCTCATGTGGCGAGACAATAGATATTAAATACGAGGGGCGTTCAATAAAATGTTTGAATGCTGTACAAATTCTTGGAAATCAATAATGACAATATATAGTATGAAGAAGTAGTAAATTCTACCAACAAATAGATAATACGGCGCGTAGTTAATTTATTGTAGCGTGTGGGAAATTGCTGTCCCTACTAACGCTAATAAAAGGCAAATAAATGTCTCAAATTTAATTAAGTTTCATTTATGAGGAACATATATATCAGAAATTCTGTAAATACAAAAACACCGAGATACAATAGAAGCTTGAAAATGATTTGCGGTATTCTACAGTAGTTTTTGGTAAAACCTGAATAAATGTTTTAGTATCATATGATTGTATGTTGTATTACTGAGGAAATAAATACTTCGGTACGTGGACTACTCAACATTAATTGCAATAAAACTTATAATAATTCACGCGTTAGATACCCTGAATTACTGAATATTTCCCCGAGCTACAAGTTAGTTGCAACAAGATCGCGATCGTATTTTGACCCGATTTACGATAATGGATGAAACGTGGTTTTACAGTCACTAATCCGATTGCAAATAACCGTTTTAACTTTGGAACTTTACAAGAGATCATCAGGTCCAACTGTACTAATATTCTAGGCAAGTTAATTCTTACACCGGAAAAATCACAGCCTACCTTTTATAGGACAGGCAAGAGCTAGCAATTGATAATTTAATATTATCATATTGAAGCCAAACAATATATACAAGATGAAAAAATTAAGTAATACATCTACGGGACTATGTTAATTATGATTCTTTTCCTTCATCATAACATCCCGGCTTACAAGTCTGCTTCTGTGATCTTTGCAAGATATTTTGTTATTTTCCCTATTCGCATTGCTCTTAGTGATTTTTTTTTCTATAGCCGACATAATATCTGAAAGATTGAAGATTTGAAGGTAATTAAGAGGTACAGGATTTTTTTTATATTCGGGATGAAGAGTTTGTAAAAAAAGATACTTCAAACATTTGCATAAAAGGTGAGATCCATAGAATTCTAATTTACTATAATTATGTATTTTTTATGTTATTTTCGAAACTGGTAAGGTATTCAAGGATCAAGTCATGTGACGTTCGGTATTCGCTACCTAATTCGAAAGAGAGATTCCATAGTTATATTTTTTTTATATTTTAATACACGATCAACAATCATTTAATTAACCATATATCGACTACGCTGTGTCTTTATTATTTATATACCACTATTTACAATACAAAATGTTGCGATACAAACATATTGACTAACCAAATAAATAAAATAAAATTTGTACTTTCTCACTTTTTATTGAACACTCCTTGTATACCAGCGTAAGTATATTATGTTCATGGGCGAGATGCTTGAAACGAAGACGGCAACGACGGTGATCGCACAATTAGATTTAAGGCGCTTAATGTTGCAGAAGTGGCTCCTTAATTGAATGAAAAATCTCGTATCTGTATATTAAAATGAAATCTGACCGAATGACTGACTGATATAGCAATGTAAAACCCACACCCAGTGGTTTGATTATTGCGAACTGCATGTTTTCCATTCAGATTTAATAAGGAACGGAATTATTATAGAATTAGATGTTGAGATTGTTATAAAGACAAAGTGCTTTAATGCTAAACAAAAGCTATCATTGTAAATTTTAAAGCGTTTAAACCCATTAAACAAGAGTTGGGCTCGTTCTGAGGGCTCTGCACCAATTATTACTTTTTCTCTCTCGGAAACCATTGTATTGCGTTTGATCGCGAAAATACGGCTACTTTACAAACATTTGCATACCATGTCAAAGTTTTTGAATCACTAAATTTAGAAACATTTAGATTAGATCGGTCAAAATTTTCAACGTTTTTATGTATACAAATAAAGGTTTTATGTATCGCTCTTCCCTAATACTTTCTACTTTTGGGTATGTTAAAAGGTTGGCAAATGATCACGTCGAACACTGCTAACTGGTCACCGTCGCCCATAGACATACCAACATATACAACAGGGTCACTGATTCATTGCCAGTCTTTTGAAGAAAACTTTTTTATTTCTTCTATATTAGTAGCCCCTAAGTTGTATTTATTTGAGAATATTATTAAGGGAAGCTGCTTCTATTACTTCACTCTCTGTGTTGGAACATGCTCAAAAAGCGTACTGTGTTGCAACGCCAAATTTGGAAAGAAGGTCGCCAATTAACGGCCTATAGGTACTATTTCCAAAATAGCATCCAAAGCTACGCCTTTGGTATCTGCTGACTGCTTTGTATGCTATTGGTGTACACCAAAAGACTCCTAACTGAGTACTAGTGAGATCTTGTGAGTAGTTTAACAGTTGGAGATTAATTATATTTTTTATAATTTTGGAAATATGGACGTAATTGCAATTTACATGTAGTAAGTCAGGTTCGAGCAAGCACCTTTTCTAGAGATCGGTTGTACTAAACCTAGTCCCTTTCCCTAGTCCTAGGGCACTAGGGAAAACTTAACTAGGGACTACGCCAAGCGAGTAGGTGTACCGAAAGAGGTACGTTAGAATCGGGGTTAACAGGAATGCCAATCAGCCCAGTCGAGTCACGAATGCCCCACTTCTCGTGGGGCAATGGCTCAATGAACTGCTTTTTCCCAAAAAATATTTTATATGCGATCCTTCGGTTTCTGTGCTCAATTATTATGACGATGCCCTTCGATTTTTAAGAATATTAGAAAAAACAAATGTGATCTTTTCTCCGTCTGGACCGCCAAATGAAATTCTCCAAAATGGAATTTGACACCAAAGCTCGTTGGTTCGATTCCCACACAGGACAAACATTTGTGTGCATGAACATGTCTGTTTGTCTTGATCTGGGTATTTTAAGGGAGGTAGGGCACATCAGAGCAGCCCATCTGGGGAACTACCTTCACCACACAGAAAATTGCAGCCAAGTAACAACTCCCTAGAGCGTTGTTATGTTCCTGCGTGTAAGAGAGGTCACCAGTAAACTCCTATGGAGTAGTATTAGCAGCAGAGGTGGCATCGCGCGAGTGATACTTAATATGTTGCAAGCGTTCATAGGCTACGGTAATTAGGTGTACCGTAAGCTTGTATGCCTCCCGACGTATAAAAAAAACGTTTTCCATGTAACAATCTCAACATCGAATTCTTTAATGTTTATGTCCTATACTACGGTACAATATTTATTCATTCAAGTGAAGGAGCACTAAGGCCTATAGTAGTTTAAAAATTTCATAGTTTCATAAAATCTAAACGCTTTGTAGAGTAATACACCGTTCGATGCAATAAATGAACCATGCGCCGTCCTCGCTTGCATGCGCCTAGCCTTGGTTTTGAATTACAAAAATAAACCTCTAAAACTCATTTCAATAGATTAATATGCTGTAAAGCTATGGTCAAAATAATGTAACCTTCATGTGGTTTCATACAACATAATATACTTAGAATATTACACACGTTAGGAGTGATTATAATTTATTAACCAGCAGCTATTGATGTCTGTCAATATCTTACGATTGCAGTATATGATACTGTACGTATAAAAAGTACTATCACACGATCCCTTACACAACGTACGCATCGTATGTGCTCGTATAAATGTATGCTTTCATACTAGAGAGTTTCGATTTCGTGAATTTAATTTTTTATGTTATATTAAGTCTATGTAAACCAGTACAGCAAAATGAAAACAAATTAGGAGGTGAGTTTTTATGAACGATGTACATAACAGACCGTAAAACACTATGTAGCATATACCTACATACTCAGCACACCTTCACATAACGTAAAAATCATGTGTATTTTCGTTTACAAATTCGTGCCGAAAACATTAACATATTGGCCGGAACGTCGGCAAACAGCGCTTACGAGATAAAATGCATAAATAATCATTCAGACATTTGGTGTTTCCATGTTTCGGGTTTATCGAACATTCGGACACAAATATTAACTTACAGTCTATATCGCCGGCACGCTCGCGGAGGCGGTTTCGGTGGCGGCTGTGGTGCGGCTGCCGCGCCCGTCGCCGCGAGTCGCGGATCATCGAACTCGTAACCGCACGTTATTTATTATCATAAGTACAGCACTAATAGAAGTTCCGATCGCAGTGCGGCGATCGCGAGACGTGGGAGTGCGACGCACATTAACGTAAAACTATAACCTCGAATCGCGCACATTCACTAGAGCCGTGGACGCTGTCCAGTGAGTCCGGGATTGCGCGGCAAGTGCAAAGAGCAGTGCTGCTACAAGTAGCGTGAGATGTGCCGCAGAAGTGCGCGGCGCGGACGCCGCCGACGGCGCCTGGTACGGGACCGAGCACGTGGGCACGCGCTCGTCGACGGGTGCACAGCGCTCGGACTCCGGACGCTGCTCCTCGCTAAGCCGCGTCAAGCACTTGTGGCACATCCCTGCCTCGCAGTACCAGTAGCAGCAGTCGTCTGGCCCATAATTTGACTGGTTTGCCTGCCCCCCTGTCTCCGGGATGCGTGGGTCTGAAAAATATCATATCATACAAATCAAATATCACGTGATTATGATCATGGAATAAATATTTTATAATCAATGTTCGTAAAAATGGTTTCAAAACATTTCCTAGCAGAAAGTGGATTGACAGAGTATTGCAGACAAAGAAAACAGATTTTAAATTATAGAGAGCATCATTGTATTACAAAAAAATAGTAATATTCGAGTATGTAATTTAATTCTAATCCTTTATTGAACGGTTTTAAAAAGACATATAATATTTTTATAAAGATGTTGTACTATGTTGTTTAATTAAATCGTTAATATTCATTTGACGACAATAATGTTAATTACGTAATTAGTAGATAATAAATAAGCATTACACGAGTGTTTTGATTCATATTAATTTCGTAAAATTGAATAATAATATTTTCATACAATTTGATCTAACCTGCCTTGTGTGCTTTGGTGGTACTAGCATGCAAAGCAGGTTTGGTCAATTTGCAAGTAAATATGACTTTCGCAAATTACTGCCTGAATTTATTAATATAATAATTTCTACATTTGTTTGTTTTCAAAAACCATAGAGTGTCCTCGCAATACGTATATGTGGCCAGTACTTGTCAATGTGGTAGGTCAATCAAACACTAGTTTTGCATCAAAACTTATTATTATTAAACAAAACTTATTTCCATCGAACATAAATATAGTTTATACATCTTCTGTACATGTGTTTGTCATTTAACTCTTCCTAAACGGCTGAACCAATTTGGATGAAATTCTCTGTGTACATTTCAACGGGTTCCTTGATGGTTTAAAAATACAATTGGACCCGGTAGGTAGTGGTTGATGATGTCCCTGTGTCATCCAATGTTGAGACTGAAAGACTGAAATTTGGGTCAGTAATTTTCCGGGCAGGACGACGTCTGCCAAGTCCTCTAGTATTTATATAATAAGGAAAAAGAAGAAAATAAACTCAACATCATATCAATTTTAGTTTTTTAAAACAATATATCCTTGCAACACTAGTTACATCATAATTTGAAACTATGAAATAATGCGCCCATGTCCATGAACGAATGAACAAACGATCGGATTTTCTTCACAATCGATTTCCGATTTTCAATAAACTACTAAATTTACTGACCATTATTCGTAAAGATTTTGTAAACAAACTCTGAAAAAATATTAAATTTACAGCATTCACACATTTTTTTTTTTCGAACACAGGTCGTCTGTACTATCATGTTTCATGCCACATTCCATACATTCTTCATCGTGGTGCACTAGTATTGATTTGTGTTCCAAATAAACTTCAGGGCGTCTGTGACTAGTGGTGGCGCGGAGTTAGTTGGAATGTACTGCGTCAATTTACCCCACATTCGCAACTCGGTGTTTTTCCCCAGCCATGTCTTAATATCCAATTAATACATGCGTGCACCCACGGTGCTTCTATGGTGCGTGATTACAGCTGATATCACTTGAAATATTACAGTGTTCCGTACATTACCTCTTGATTGTCCCCGGCATGCATTGCAAAAAATATTGTAAGGGCAAATCCAGTCTTCGCAGTAATCTTTCTCTCGACGCATTTTCATTTATTCCACAAATTAATCGATCGCGTATTAAATTACCCCAAACTTCTTTAAACTTTGACAAGCCCGGGGGCTGAGTGAATAGCAATGGATACTTTACCACCACGGCTCGATTCCCACAATCGAAACCACAGGCATACATTTGTGTGCATCAATAGTTATCAGTTCCGTTTGTATTGGTGTGGATGTTTTTTAAGAGACGTAGGGCGCAACAAAGCAGCAATGGTATAGTACCCCTACCTCACAAAAAAACACAATCAAATAACAATTTCCTGGAGGATTGTTATGTTACTGGGAGTGAGTGAGATTACTAGTAAACTCCTAAGGCGTTGCTGTGTTTCGCAGCAGGGGCGTGATTAGCAGCAGGGCGCGATCGATACTTCTTTTGTTGCAAGCTTTCATTGGCTACATTACCCCCTTAACATCATGTGGGCTGCATGCCTCCCGACGTTGTATAAAAAAAATCACAAGTTGCCACCAGTTTCATTAGTTGAAATGAATTTCGTAACTTAGTTTTTTCATCGAAAGCTCATATGCATCTCTTATATTAGAATGGACTTTTTCCATTTCGCCCAATATTTGTAAATATATATAGGTGTAACAACACAGTCTCTATTGTCTTCCAGGCGTCTCATCTACTGATTCACAACCCTTCTTAACCCATTAATAGATTCAATGTATTTCATCTTCAATAGAATTTATGTCTATTTTAGATTATTTTAAACTTGTTATGTAATTTTTAGATTACTTTAAACCAGCTACACCCTCTAAATGGCAATCAAACACCAGTTCTGTCTAATATTGTTTATAAGTATTTATATAATACCGACAGTACAAATTCGGTTAAGACTTATTGTGCATTTTGTCACAGGATTACTTTTACACGGGACAACTACATACCACATCAACCCTTACTCATCCCACTGTAGGTATACGAGTCTCCCTTCAACCGAAGGGGTTTAGAGAGCAGTTACCAAAACGTCCCTACTGACCAATGGAGATTATTTTAACCAATAAGCCGGTAAGAGACGCGATGTTAATCCATGAACTACGCGTTATACTTTACTCCCGACCAGCAGCGGTGAGTTTATTATTGTTTATGCAAAACCATGTCATCGGGTCTCCATAGGCTATTTCTTTCATGCAATGAACAGTGAAGTTAATTGCAATCCCAGGGTTAGAACTATAGCTATCTTATCTATAGGAACTCACAGCGAAATTAATCAGAAGTTTGAGATAGATTTGACTTCCCTTCTTGATATCCAGATAACAGTGTTCCGAGTAACTCGTCAATGGGGTGGAACGGGCTACATAATTTATCAAATCAAAGGTTACGTTTTTTACACAGCACAGGCAATGCCTCGATACTTACAGTTCTATATGACTTGCATGATAAAGTAAAGCAAGGCGTTGGCTATGAAGTAGTCTACGATGCACAGCATCTACAGTTGTCTTATCTGCCTATGGCGGCGACCCATATGTAATAGATTCCAAATATGTGGCAGTATAAATATTTTTTTAATAATTACCTAGTGTTGTTTTCCCCCTACCTCCTTGTAATTTATAGAATATATTTCTAGAAGTCATCCTAAATAACAGATTGAAATTTTCGCGGCGGAACGAGCTATGAAAACGAGGTGCAACTATATGTTCTCTATAACTAATAGTTTATGTTTTGTGAGGGGCAAAATCGAAACTATTACGAAAACCTCAGTCCGGGATCAGGAAAAGATTAGCGTTTGTAAGTTTCTCGATATTGAACTTAGAATTGGCATTAATCAACAGCGTAACCGATTAGGCTTCTGGGTAAGTACGTATTGATCTCTCCTAGAGACGTGTTGATTAAAATACATTTTATATATTTACGAGTAGACATGTTCTATGTGAAAGATATTTATAAGTAGACTTGATGTACAACACTCCAATTACTAAATATGACAACAAAAAAATACGAAGGTTTGAATGAGCTCGGTGGCTCAGTCGTGAATGATGCGACTTTGACACCAACGCTTGTGGGTTCGATGCCCACACAAGACAAACATTTGTGTACATGAACATGTCTATTTGTCTTGGTCTGAATATAAAAAGCAGCCCCTCTGGGGAAGTACCTCCAACTCACAGAAAACCGCAGCCAAATAATAATTCTCTAGAGGGTTGTTGTGTTCCTGCGTGTGAGTGAGGGTTCCAGTAAACTCCAAAGGAGTTGCTGTGTATCCAGCATAGGAGACATATATAGATACTTAATATAATTACAAGCATTAATAGGCTACGGCTTTACATCAGGTGGGCCGTATACTTGTATGCCTCCTGACGTTGTATAAAAAAAAGAAGTGATTACATATTCAGAGTAGAAACGGTTCTATCTAGAGGTACATTTATAAAAGACCAAATTGCCAATATGCAGCTGGAACTTTCATTTAAAATAAGCTTTAAATCATAAAGACGAAGCAACAATTGGTCTATGTAAGTGTTACTTAGGCGGCAAAAGGAAACCCCCTGTAGCTATGCGAAGGGAGAATTATTTTGTATATTCTCGTTTTGAATCGCGGCCAAGCGATGGCGAGAGGCTAATCGCTACTAATTCATACTCTCTCTGTGCGTTGGCTACACGAGGCGCACTTATGCCTCCGAGGCTTTTATTACAATATTTAAGAAGATATTATAAATATAAGATGTTATAAAGGCATAAGTGTAAGAACACAATACTATGATGCAGTCATGCCTAGTGAAGGGTAATATTTGAGCATATTTATAATTGACTACCTCAGCATAAGTCCTTAAATACATGTATATATATATGTAAGTAGTATACCAGGTCCCTTGCGGTGTAAGCAGTCAGAACCAAGCGTCATAAGACGCGGTTCTTACAAACTTCAACAGCTTTTTTGACGTTAATAAAATATGTCTATTATAGTATATGAAAATCTATTGTTAAAAATGTGTGTGTAAGTGAATTGCTTATCTATTACGACGAGCTCGGTGGCGCAGTGGTGAAACGCGTTGTTACGCTACTTTGACACCAACGCTTGTGGGTTCGATTCCCACACAGTACAAACATTTGTGTGCATGAACATCTCTGTTTGTATTGGTCTGAATATTTTCTATGTATCATAAGTATGTATTTACGTATGTTTATCAGTTGTCTAGTACCCATAACACAAGCTTCGCTTACTTTGGGGCTAGGTGGCGCTGTGTAATTTGTCCGGAAAAAAATATTATTTATTATAATGAATTTGATATTTTCTTACCGAGGCATAGAAATGTGGGCTCGCCAGCATATTGTGTGGGGTATGCGGGTGCGCGGTCCGCCGGCAGGAAGTAGGGGCAGTGTTGCTCGACGAGCTGACAAACGGAGAGGCAGGGCTTGAGCCGTACGAGGGGCCGGCCGGGGCCCGCGGCTGCGGCGCGCACCCAGCGGCCGACTACGCCCCCGGAGCCCGCGCCGCGCCGTCTGTCAAGGTGGCCCACGCGCTCAAGGTGGCGCGCATGCCACCGAGCAGCGTGCTCGGCAGGTGCACGTCTACTCCTGCCCCCCTCTTCGCTTTCTTCTTCCCCCCACAGTGGCACCATTGTACTGCACGCCCACCGCCGATACGTCTTCTGTAATTATAAAATGTCACAATTCAGCATAGTTGAATGAATGGAATGAGCTCCCAGCCGAGGTTTTTCCAAGGAACTACAGCATGGAGTTCTTCAAGAAATGCGTGAAGAGGTTTTTAGAGGGTCGGCAACGCATGAGTGACGCCCCTGGTGTTGCAAATGTCCATAGGCTACGGTGACTGTTTAACATCAGGCAGGCCGTATGCTTGATTGCCACCTTAGTAGTATAGTTGAATAACGTGGAAAAAAAAGAACCCAAGGTACAATTTTATTTATCAATTTTGGATAATTATAATTACTTGGTAATCTTTAATATATAAGGTAGTAATAGAACAGTAAATTAGTACAAATGAATTTTTTTTTTTACAAAAACTTATACTTATTACCGTTGTTAGTAACCTTTAGTAACCGCTTTACATTAAACTAACCTTTTGCTTATTTGTCACAAGAATAGATCAAAAATATAATTGATAAAGATTTTTTTTTAGAAGTATATGTATGTATGTATGATATATAAGGAAATAAGGGTGAGAGCTAGAGGTCTTCTCGTTGACGACATCTGACGGAATTTCCAGACCCTTCTCACATTTATCGTTATTCAGCATTTTTCACTTCCGCAGAAAATCAGGCCGCTTACAGAGGCAGTGATTAATTAGTTGGCTTGCCACCATGGCCCACCTCAGACATACAACAACCGCTTTTACTGCACACAAAAAATTGTATGTTTGTTAGTCTGTGTGCATGAACATGTCTGTTTGTACTGGTTTGGGTGATTTTAAGAGAGGTAGGGCGCATCAAAGCATCCGGTCTGGGGAAGTACTCGTACATCCACCTCATAGAAAACCACAGTCAAAGAACAACTCCCTAGAGAGTTGTAGTGTTCCTACGTGTGAGTGAGGTCACCAGTAAGCTCCTAAGGAGTTGCTGTGTTAGCAGCAGAGATGGCATCGCGCGACTGATGCATAATGATTTGCAAGCGGTTATAGGCTACGGTAACTGCTCTATATCAGTATATAAGCATATCTATCTATATCTTTACGCCACGTCCCCTGTAAAGTCTGGTAGAGAGAACTGAGCGTCACAAGAGGCGTCCTTTATATTCGCTTGATTCTTTAATATTCATAGCTCTTTTCTTTTATCTTATCTTTATGTGCCTATTTGGTACTCAGCTCTACTCGATGAGCGGATTAGGGCGTCCGCCATACACGAGGCGGTGGGAGCCACCACCCACCACGCAGCGCCCAACCCAGCTGCAAAAATTTGATATTAATAGTATAATATAAAATTTTTGCTATCTATCTATATCTTTACGCCACGTCACTGTAAAGCCTGGCAGAGGGAACAGAGCATCACAACAGTAAATCTTTACATTTCTCGCTTGATTCGTTAATATTCATAGCTCTTTTCATTCATTTTATCTTTATGTGCCTATTTGGTACTCAGCTCTACTCGATCAACGGATTAGGGCATCCGCCATACGTGGCGGTGGTAGGTGCCACCCACCACGCAGTGCCCAACCCAGCGGGTCAATTTTTATTAAGGGATTAATTTCAAAAACGCATAAAAATTCGACTTAGCTATACAAATTGCTCTATCCGCTAATGACTTTCGTGAGGGAATTGGAATAATAGCGATTTTACTTTCATAGTAAAATATGGATAATGCTGCTAAACTAAATATATAACCGGTGAGTGGCTATCGACTATCTTCACTAAAACCATACTTTATATACGGATACTTGAGGAAAGAGAAATAAAGCAAAGCGAATTTTTTCATTCGAAACGTAGCAGGACAACTGAAAAATACGACTGCAAATAACAATGTACTCGTATTTCATCCACAAGCAGAAGCAGTTACCGTAGGCTCTAGGCGATTGTAGTACAATCAGCTACGCTCGCACGCAGCCATCGCAGCTGCTATCACAGTACCTCTCCAAGAACTTACTAATAACCTTACTCACATGCAAGATCACGCAGTCCTCCGTGGAATGGATTTCTTACCGAGATATTTTATAAAGTGAACGTAGTTTCCCACGCAGTCGGACTGTCCTATAAATATTGTCCTGACTTTCTTTCCTCAGTGCCTTATTCGGTAAGGGAAGTCCACCACGCTCAGGTGAGCTTGAATGGTCGTGACTCTTAACACGTCATTTACAACTCTAATCATTCCGGAGGCATCTTGTAATTAATCAAGAGAAAGGCTTATTAACACAGCGCATGACAAGCTCTTACAGTGGTTGCTGATTAAAAAGTAGCAGGCCTTTCAACAGTGAGCATAGCACTGGTAAAAGGCCTAATGAGAACCACAACCCAGTTATTTGGTTTCGAATCTAATCAAATTGTCAAAAGAAATGGCTTTCATTCTACTTTTTGATTGTCACATGACTTTACTTTCAACCAATCACTTTTTTTTAGATTGCATCGCCATGTATGAAGCATACATGCATTCGGCCTACCCGATGTTAAGTGGTTACCGTAGCCTATGAACGTTTGCAATACAGGAAGTATTTCTCGGGTATTGTCACCGTTACTGCAACTCTTTAGGAGCTTACTGGTAGCCGCAAAAAGACATTAACCTAATCCTCTGCGGAGTTATTTGGTTCGGTTCCTGTGGTAGGTAATTGTTAAGTCGGGATGCTTCCATGCGATTTGCCTCTTTTATAGGCGATGCTATCAACCGAAACTTTATTTGAAAGTTGCCTTAAGTATATAGATAATTTATATTATCCTTTATTGCATAACAAATTAAAAGGTTACAATCGTTAAAATACATAGTTCGCAAAGGCGAGCTTATATCTAAAAGAGATTTCTTCCAGCCAACCTCCAACAGTGGGTTATGTTGTCAGTAGTGGAATAGCTGTATGTGCCTGAATAAGAGTTATACATACATACACACACTTACATACATAATATATATACGATATATATATATATATATACACATACATACATATACATACACATATACAGTCATTTCCGGTAGTAATCTTTCAATTTCTTTTTGAATGAGAAAACAGATGGGCTTTCACGAATACGTGTAGGTAATTTATTCCACAACTGAGCAGCATACGACCTTTGTAGGAATACTTCCACTATTTTACATAATACAAATAAAATCGCAATGAATGAAAAGAGTTAAGAATATTAAAGAAGGTAATGAGGTGTGTAAGGATGAGTCGTATGCGCTCAGTCCTCTCTGCGTACACTGCAATAAACTCAGCGTGAAGATATATAACTTTATTTTTCTATATCTTTACATTACGATAGTATTGAGTAGGTTTGAGTTTACATATAAAATATAGTTTTGAAATAGTTACTTAGTTATACTTTGCTAAGGTTACAAAAGTCAACACAAACCCTTTTCTAAATTCTTATGCGTTTGTCCCTCAGTCTTGCAGCTAAAGTACAAAGTCATAAAATATCATAGTTCTGAAATCTTTCTTATTAATTTTATTCTTAACGTAATTTATTTTTATGATAATAATGCCAAAACAATTAAGAAATTATATAGGCAACATAAAATAACTTATGTTACATATAAAATGTTCCAGTATATCTTCGACCTTACAAATACAGTCTCCTTGCAGCCATACCGAACAATAAAAGACTGGAGGTTGAAAAACATTCTGCAAAGTTATGAGCGGCAATTAATATGAATCGTTTGAGAACCGCACAGCTGTAATTTCTGAATAGATTTGTTATACAAGCATTCGCGAGATGCGATTGTTCAGACAGAACTACTTGCGAGACTGAGAGAGATCTTGCTGTTCTGTTCCTACTTCAAATCTTTAACAAAGTAAGGGCCTTGTTATCCTTATGAAAGATGACCATTGAAATCATATAATGTGCCTAATTAGAAGATTTCAATAGCCATTCCTAGAATTACGAAAAAATACTTCTGAAAATCTTTAAAACCTATGAAGTTTAAGTAATGAAAGGTAATCGAAGTATACGCCTGTGCTATACTTCTCACAGTTTACACACAGTATACACAGTTTGGATGCCTACTCAGTGTCCCACCAATATGTCCGATATTTTGATTGTTATACGCGATCCACGTTTCAGCACAAGTTATAATCAAATTCAGAATCCTCTCATTTGTGTATTTAGTCGACAGGTTAAAGCAAGCTTCGATATGATATGTGTGTTTTGTCAAAATATTTTATCATTACAATTTGACACAAATTAATCATCGTATCATTTATCACTTACGTTTGAGACTGCTGCTAATTCCACAACATGGTTTGAGATCATCTGCTTCCGGATTCCGCTTTAAATTTATCGTTATAGACTTTCACGGGGCTCGGTGTTATAACAACACGTAAAGAAGTGAAGTGAATCAATCGCAAAATAGACCTTGTGTTCACTTGCGGTACATAACCCATACACGTCTATATCATATGGCAGCTACCTATATTGTTTTGGGCATCGGATTGTTTTTTTAATATCATAGTTATATTTGAATTTGGAATATTGACTAGGTAATATATATCGATCTATTCACAGTACAAGGTCATCTGAGTTGGCGGGTTCGAGTTGAATTCAATATAATAAAACTCCATGAATGTGGAGGGCGTAAGCTACCACAAAATTTGTGAATAAAGTCGTCGCGAGTACAAAAATTTATCGTGGGTATATTTACCTTTACATCCGGGCTTCGGGGTTCAGAATATCACTTCATGTTAACGTTAAGGTAAATATACAATGGGTATAAAAAGGATGTAATACGGCGGTTTGCCAAATACCCAATTATAAAGGCTAATTACTAAACAAATGTGGTATAATAAAGCCATAATATTTACACGATGAGACGTGTTGGATGACATACGAGTATATTGTAGTAGGATGTTCAATTTAACACCTTCCGATCGCTTAATAGCCGATACGTGGTCCTTTTACGATTATTCATTTATCTAATCGCCCATTGACACGAGATCTATACCATTTAGCTTGTAATTGGCACTAGATTTTATACGGACGTAAAGTTACTAAAATTATGTACAATGTCGTAATTTACAATGACCTTATTTGGGAAAATTCGGCACATCTTCAGCGCACAAATACCCCAATGATTGACGAGCAATGTTGTTATAACCACTGCGTCGCCCCGGCGTGATCTTTGTTTATTTATGTTGTCTATTTGTATTTTACAAATGCACAGACTGAAAGCCTTGGTATATTTGTTTATAGATTTTTTTTTATTTATATGGGAATCAAAAATGAATGAATCGAGTTCATTAATTTTCGTCTGAAAGGTTATGTCCGTTTTAACTTAAGAAGAGGAATGCCCCGTTAGTTCGGGCATGTAGAAAAAATGCTGGAAAAAAGAACTACGAAACAGTATACAATCCGAAACTAGAAGGATGTAGGAGCGACAAATGCTACAACTTACGGACGTCATTTAGATGACGTCAGGAGCCTTAGAAACCAGCGTGCGTGATGAGAAGTGCTATGAATGTTAAAGAAGCGAGTGAGATATGTAAGGACCGAATCGTGTGGGACACGATTCTCTCTGCCTATCCCACAAGGGATATAACAAGGGAAAATAACTTCATATAAATAGATAAAAATAGATAGATCATGTTCATTGTCAATCCTTTAAATTTATTTCAATGAAGACGTAACCACGCCAACTAAACATTAGATTATTATAACGCTAGGAGTCCTAATAGAAAAACAATAAAAATAATTTTTAGATTCACAACTGACGGAGATATCACGTAATATGTATTCGCGACGAGCTCGGTGGCGCAGTCGTGAATGACGCGACTTTGACACCAACGCTCGTCGGTTCGATTCCCATACAGAACAAATATTTGTGTGCATGAACGTGTCTGTTTGCATTGGTCTGGATGTTTTTAAGAGATGTAGGGCACATCAAAGCAGCTCGTCTAGGGAATAACCTCCACCTCACAGATTACTGCAACGAAATAACAACTCGCTAGAGGGTTGTTGTGTTCCTGTGTGTAAGCGTGATCACCAGTAGGCTCCTAGGTTTTGCTGTGTTAGCAGCAGAGGCGGCACCGCGCGAATATACTTTATGTTTTACAAGCGTTCATAGGCTACGGTAACTGCTTTATATCAGGTGGGCCGTATGCTTTCCGACGTTGTAAAAAAAAACGTACCTACACAAAACTACGAGTAGAACGAAAAATACGATAATATTCCCATGTTCTCCTTTTTTGTGGCAAGCAAGAAAAATGCTCTTATGATGTCAGCGGTTACCATTGCCCAAATATGCTTGCAAAAGCTAAAAGCAACTAGTTACTTGACACTATGCGTTACACATGCTCCCAACGTGGTAACTCCAGTGATCTGTTTTAATTTTAGGATAAAGTATTTGTTTTAATGTAATTTTAAAATACTTTAACGAATAAATAAATCAATTCTTGTAAATATCAGAGCTACATATAACCGAAATATAACATATGCGAAAAGTATTCTCAAATCGTGTCTAACAATATGCGATATTATAGGAAAATATATGATAAAGCCTTATGCTTACAGCATGCTTATGATTTTATCTTTATGAAATATAAACATATGTAAATAATGCTCTGCTCAAGTACAGTTCGGGACAGTAGGTATGGTTTTGTCTTAAAATTAAACAGTTTTCATCAAAATTGGTTGAGCACTTTAGAAGGGAAACGTGGTGACAAAAACATACAAAATCTGGAATTAAAATAACGTTTAGCTATAAGTTAATGTAATGCCAATCTAATCCTATGTAATGACTTATTTAAATTGTTATATAATTTAAAATTACCGAAAATACACGCTTGAGTCCAAAAAAGAGATCAAATTGTAATTACATGTATAATGATAAAGCAAAAACAACGTGAAGAAACTTACAGACTAATTAATCGGCGCGAACTTAGTTCTCTAATCACGTAATGCTCGGCATTCTTGTCAGCGGTAGTGCTGGGGTGTCTAACAAATCAAAACAAATGAACATCATGTTAAGCAACGCTGTCTCAGCGGGCGTCAGTGGCTGAAGGAATTAAGGTTGTACCCCCGGGGGCCACCCCCGGGCACCTCCGACGCTACACACTCAATCAATCATAGAGTGGGTGCGATGTGTCGCTCGATACCTACCACTCTTTCAGTACACACATTGACACTATAATAATCCTTATAGAGTTGTCAGATGCCGGATAAAGTTTCTGTTCTGATTTACTGTATCTATACATAAATAGAAGACATAACAGTTGTAAACTTTTTTCCTCTGGCAACATCGTCTTTTTTTTGTTTAGTAGCTATTCACGAATTTAACTGTCACATTATTCTTTTCTGTTGTAATAAGTGTATGTTGTAAAGTTGAGTTTGTCGACACAAAACGTTCCTATTGATGTTCTAACTGCATAAATAACTACATTACGTTCATTTTAATTTTTGAGTTTGAAAAATGGATACATATACGTTTATTACAATAAATTTTATCAGGTATACGGCCGTGTTTCGATTTATTAGTGGCAAAGTAAACTATATTTTAAACAAAGCCTTATTTTCAGTTTCAAATTCTAAATTACAAACGGAAGATCACCTTAGTATAGGAAATATTCACGTATTCGGAATCAGACTACAACAAATTACTTTTCAGCTGTATGTAATCACCGAATGTAAAATTCCTGAGGTTTGCTGAACCCTTTGCGGAAAGCAAATGTTTGTACCGTGCTCCCCTACCCGCGCTTGGGTACATTGTGTAGATGTTTTCCATCGTACATTGAAAACAAACATATTGATGACGCGAACAAAAATGTTTTGTAAAAGAAAGTTTTTCATGGATTTTAATGTGTATTGTGAATAGAATAAGGTCTGGGGAGCCAGCTTTACTTCCATGTACAATCTGTTATTCCCTGTTACACTGTGTGCGTAGGTAACAAAATTTTGTCTGATGTTTAGAACGTTTTTACTATTATTTAAGAGGAACTTGATGGCGTCGTTGCGAGTGTCAGTCCAATGAATGGAGTTATTCATCTAGAGCTACCATGTGCTTCAGAAGACACGTTAAATCAGCCGTGTACCGGTTGTTTGCAATGGATGATAGTCATTAATCATCGTTCCTGTTCTTTGGTTGAAGATACACCTGTATGACAGCAAAATGTAAGTTTTGGTTGATGTGAGCTAGTGTTGACTACTACACAGCTTCATCTATGACATACAAACAGCAAGTTAATATAGGGCTAATTGGGCCGAGAGCCAAGTCGATGAAGAACATCGTGATATTGCCCCGTTAATATTATCTTTGCCTCTATTAACGTTCGTTTAATAACTGAAGTTTATGTTGCAACGGCGGTGAATGATGAACCAACGGAAATTACAATAACCCGCTCTCGTTAGGAGACCGCCAAGCGTTATAGGCTAATTATGATATACTTAGTCACTATTTTATGCAACTTTAAAGTTCTCCAGCTCCTTTAGATATCCAAGAGTCGATCTTTAGTGTTTCGTAACTCTAAAACTAAAACGGTACCTGCCGTCTGTCCGACCGACAGCATATCACTGATTTCTAGCACATAAACGAAATGAGCTACTAGCCTGAATTTTTGTAAAGAATATTGGGCTAATACCAAAATTATTTTAGTAGATTCAATTGAATTGTTTTCATCCATGTAAGATTCTTTCATCCTGGCATGAATGAGCGGATTTGTATCATTATTTGTAGCCCTTGAAATACAAGTATATGGGCGCCGAGCTTTTTTATCTCTTTTTATTGCGCGTTGCGTCTGGATGAAGCACAACCTCAAGAGGTTTGTAGGTAATTTGATGGACGCGGAGGCCACAGGATCGAATCGAATGGCTCACTAAAGACAACTCTATGTTTAGAAGTGGACAAATACGGGCTGAAATCATGACGATGATGATATTAACAACTACCATTGATCAGTACTAGCGCCATTTCTATTCAAGTTGTACTAATGACATGTCGGACACAGTGAGTCTCTTTATATAAATGTTTGTGTGCTCTGAGGGAGAGAGAGAGAGAGAGAGATGTAATCTTGCCGTTCGAATATTTAACGGGCGAATACTATACCAAATGGCTCGAGTGCTTCAAAGACTGAAGTAGCAGCGTTTCACATTTCGAACTGCTAAGTGAATAGGAATAGTAAAATTGAGATATTTTTATTGCGTTACGACTTCAATGCAGAACACCTTCTAAATACCTACGCCGTGTGGTATCGCAACTCTACAAAATTTTGCTCATAGTCACTTTTCACACAATTTCTTAACCAATTCCTACACCACTGCCTACCAATATGAACTAATAGAAGTCTGAAAATAACAATCGATGCAATATTAACATGGTGTTCATTATGGAAAAAATCAATCCACCATATAAGAACCTCATATCATATGGTAGCGAATTATTATATTAGGGTCATTTTAAGAGGTAGCCGACATTTTTGAGAACTTACTTGAGGTATATAATAATAAAGTGCCAACCAATATAACTTTCTCGTGCCTGGCCTGTCACAATAAACTATGTTTTTCAATATTTATATCTATGATTTTGACTGAGAAATATATATAAATCCTTGCTGACAACGATCACAAATGATGATATAAGAAATAGAGTTGATCTGAAAAAGAATGTTGGTGTTAACAACTATGCTCCGTTCGTTCGGGCATTTAGTAAGAATACCGGATGAAAAAATGACGAAACGGATACATAACGTAAAAGAGGAATAACGTGGGAGCCGAGAAAGGTGTTATGACCAAATTTGTCGTGTTTTATCCTAAGACGATAATCAGTAAGAGACCTCTAAATATTAAAGAAGCAAATGAGGTATGTAATGACCGTGTTTCGTGGAGTTCGGTACTCTCTGCCTAGCCTGCAAAGGAACTGGTGTGAAGTTATAAACAAAAGAAAAATATATTTTATTTTCAAAAATAAAGTAAAAACAAAAATAATTACATAGACTCATTATTTAATAATAAAAACGATGAAATCTTGTCTACAGCTGTATCTACTTAATTAACCGACAGAAGCGCTTATTACTAAAATGGTGGGTTCTTAGTACTTGCAAAATATTATGTATTCAATATTTCACTTGGCAATTGTGACTTTTAGAAATCAGCAACTGAATGTTGGGGATTTTTGACAAATTGCCAATTTATTAACTTCCCATTTTGAAAAAGTTATAAATTTATAATTGCGACAAAAATCTAATCTTTTTAAGGACCTAGATATTTTATTGAGGAAAATCTGTTCGATTTGACATCATCGAATGAAATAAGCAGTAAAAGCAGTGTCGACAGCCGCCAAACGGGTGGGATCTGCGTTTAATGGAGAATGATTTTTATAAATACAGGACAGATCTGCTGAATTGATAGGTTAGCGGGGGCACTTGGCATTTATTCGACGCCCGCGGTTGTCGACCTGGTGACCCCGTATTCAGTGTACTGGATTAATGGCTGCCATTTATAATGCTCACAGCCAATATAGGTAGATTGACGCCGAAACATCTTGCATACCTGTCCAATTCACGCCTCCGCTTTTTACAATGTAGACGAAATTAATATAAGTAAAAATTTGATAACAACATGTGCAAGATTCTATATTTTACTCGTAGTTTTCAGTTTTGAGGGCGCATGATTTTGTATGACTAATTTGCCTACCTAAGCCTAAGTATTTGGCGAAGATACAGATTTTTACATGGAGCAACTGCCGTCAGACCTCTGTAACCCATAGGGAAAACCAGATCATTCTTAGGTAAGGTCACATATCTTTCGAAATTTTATTTCTTTGACGTACGGGTTTCCTCACGTTTGTTTTTCTTTCACCACCAAGCAAGTGATAATGACAATTATGTACAAAAAACCGAAAACACTTATTCAGTGGTACATGCCAGGATTCGAACCGGGGGACCTGTTGGTCACTAGATCGGTTCTTGTATAATATTGAATTATCTCTCATTATTAAGTTACATATATACGTAATAATGAGAGTTAATGAAATATTATACAAGTATACATCATTAGTCCTACAAAATTATATATAGATAATCTCACGTAGTTGGTGATGGGTTAATGATTGTATTAAAAGTTAGAAAAAAATACTTTTTAATACAAATGGGCAAACGATTTTTAGCATCATTAAAGACTAGCTCCGAATAGATTAAAAAAATAACGTGAAAAGACAATTATTTCAATGAAATCGGTTTATTTTTTTATTATTTAAGAGTTTAGGGGGTCATGTGGCAGATGCGTGCTCGTTCGCGACCCCTGCCAATCAATCAGATTGCAATTCTGGACTAAGAGCGCACCGACGTGCGGATTAGGGCGTCCCCCGAGGCGACGCGCATCGATCAGCTCCCGTAGGTGCGGCCCCCACCACCACATGCAGCTATATTCGCAGCACGCAGCGCCAATGCCGGCGGGACGAAGGGAGCCAAGTGGTGCATAGGCACGTGGAATGTGAGAAGTGGATTGAATGATAAGATGAACGAACTGATAGACGTAATGAATGAGAGACGCTTAGATGCTTTGTGTGCGACACCGATGATCTGCCCGGTGGGATGATGGCCCTATGGTCTGGGGTAGACCGGGACGATCATGCCAGTGCTTGTGTAGGTGTTGTACTCTCCTCTCGCTTAGCCACTGGTGTAAGAGATTACTGTTTAGTAGGGCGTAGACTTCTCTGGGTTCGTATTAAACTAATAAAATAACTAAAGAAATACTAAGAAGAGAAGAAACCAGAAATACTCGCGTGATGGGCATCACGCGAGTATTTCTGGTTGCTGCATTCGCTTCCGTAAGCTCAACGTGTGCCTAAGAACTAGAGAATTTTTGGGAGTCTGTGAGGGATGTTCTGGATTTAGCTGAAGGGAATGAAAGAGTGGTTATATGTGGAGATTTGAATTAGATTGGGACCAAACGAGATAGCTATGAAGCTGTTCTTGGTCCCTTTGGAGACACGAGAGTGAACGAAGTAGGTAAGTCAATTCTAGATTTCTGTATGAAATGAAACCTCGTCGTGTCGAATACTTTATTTCATCACAAGGATATTCACACGTATACATGAGACGGAATGACCAAAAAAGTGTGATTGGTTTGATTTTAATTAATAGATAGACGTCATCGAAATACTATAATGGATACAAGGGCCTTTAGAGGTCCCACTCTTGAAACGGACCACTACCTGGTGGTAAACCAGTTGGTGGGACTTTTGAGGTTGAATCCTCTGTAGCAAGAAAGAGGAAAGCTTAGCTGGGTTATGTATCATCTTTGCCCTTAAATGAAAGTATGAGCGAGAAGAAGAAGAAAGAAATGTATAACTATGGATGAGATCAAATTGTCGATACGAAGCTTGAAAAATGGAAAACTGCGTGAATTGATATAATCACAGCTGAGATGATCAAACTAGGCGGTACTTACGTCCGGGAGGCCTTCTGGTAGTTAAGCAATCTATGCTGGAGAATTGGAAGTGTCCCGGCGGACAGGAGACGCGCAGTCATCTTGCCCTTGTATAAGGGCAAGGAGTCACGCATGGACTGCGCTAGCTATATGGCCATCAGTTTTATCAGCTTAGCAGCAAAAGTATATGAAAAGGTAATTGAAAGAAGAATGAGGGTGAAATCTGATGAAATGCTGTGGGAGGCACAGGGAGGATTCCGAAATGGAAGGGATGTACGGATCAAGTTTTTTCGCTCCGCGATATCGTGGAGAAGCATCTGGCCATAGACCAGAAGGTTTTATGCGGTTTTGTGGATCTTGAGAAAGCATTTGGTAGGGTTGTGCGAAAGGAACTGTGAGACATATTGCCGAGGTATGGGATTGAAGTACACTGCTCTGTTCTATGCAGTCCAGCTACAAGAAGTACACAGCATGTATGCAGATAGATGGCAACATGTCACCCTGGTTTGATGTCAAAATTAGTGTCAAATAGGGTTGTTAGCCTGTTTCTGTATCTCGATACTATAGTTGTCTACAGAGAATAAGATCGACGAATGTAGGATTACGCATGGGTGACTTAGTGTTGAACTATATGATTTATGCAAACGATGCCGTACTTATTAGCTATTAGCAGAAACACCATCTGAGCTGCAAACACTGGTTACAATAATGAAAGACGATTGTATGGAAAAATACTTACTATTGAATGCGAAGAGAACAAAGATAATGGTATTTGAAAGAGAAGAAACCAGAACCAATGTAAGGATTACGGTTGATGATAATGTGTTGGAACAAGTGAATGAGATGGTATATCTTGGATGTGCTTTCAGCGGGTATAGAAGGTACACCGCTGATGTGGAAACACGAGTGAGTGCTGGGAATAGTGTGAATGGAGCGTTGGGAATACTTCTTGGCAGTAAAAGCTTGAGCCAGAAGGCACAGCTCGCTATATACAATGCAGTGCTGGTCCTAACGCTTACTTAAGGAAGCGAGAGCTGGGTATGGCAGAGAGAGCATGAAAGTAGAATAAACGCGGTCTAAATGGGAGCTATGCGCAAAATTTGTGCCGTAACGCCTGTAGACCGTATTCGCAATTGATGATGTTAGAAACAGAGCTAGTCTGAAAGAGAGAGAGTGAGAGTGAAAGAGGTGATAAAACAAGAAGAGGCATGCTCCGTTGGTACATGTAGAAACAATGCAGGAAGAAAGAATTACGAAATATATATACAACGCGAAAGTAGAAGGATGTAGGAGCCGAGGAAGTCCATGACTTACTTACCATGACCAAATTATATGTATGTATGTATATCTTCACGCCAAGTCCCTTGTAGGCAGAGAGAACCGAGCGCCATAAGACGCAGTCCTTGCATACTTCACTCGCTTCTGTGACATTCAAAGCTCTTTTCATGCATGCTCGCCGGTTCCTGGGGCTTCTGACATCACCTTCTGATAAAACACGACCAAATTGATAGCGTTTTATCAGAAGGTGATTTCAGGAAGGAACCTTAGAATCCGTCGAAAGTGCATAAGAAGAGCAAAGAATGTTAAAGAAGCGAGTGAGATTTGTGAGGATCGAGTCATGTGACGCTCGGTTCCCTTTGGCTACCCCGCAAGGGATTTGGCGTGAAGTTATAGTTATAGTAGTATTGTTATTTAGACAATAACATGACAAACGATCACTCTCACATTACTGAGCTTATGGAATTTTGATCAAAATAAATATAAATCTTCGAAATAAACTAAATCTGGTGTTTTAGAACAATTACTTTATTAGACGTACAGAAAGGTAGTTTAAAAAAACATTTAAAAGTGATGAAAAAGGATTACTTACGGCTGAAAAATTAATACGGTTAGAAACGACGTAACTCGGATAAATCTCCCGAAAGTTGCGTAAGGGTGACCGCTCCCTATACCTCGCCTTACCCAATTTCAATTAATGTGGGAAATGTCTATTGTACGACCGCGATTGTCGAAGGAGAAATTAAATTAAATAACAATCGAACGTCGACGAAATCTATAAATTATCACATCTTCGCTTTGTGGATAATTCGATTATTAGTTGTTGAATGGTCTAATTGTAGACAAAATTACGGTTTTTCAAAACAACACTTGGAAAGGCGATTATGACATCAAAACTAACGCTGCAAAGAAATAAATGATCTGAACGAAGTTACAGATCTTAACGATACTAAGGACTGCTGCAAACTGCCATAAATAATACCCATATATAATCAAAACTTTCACGGTTTTTCAGTTAATACAAATAACATTTATAGGCTACGATGACTTTATATCAGGTGGGCTGTACTGTATGCTCGTTTGCCTCCGTCAGTGTATAAAGAAAACATAAATATATTATTTTAATTCTCATCTCGTTATTAATGAAAGGACCTGTGGTAAAACACTGCGCGGTTCACACGAAGTTTTCTACCGAGAACTATTAAGTTGTGGAATGAGCTCCCTGCAGAGGTTTTCCCAAGGGACAGTATGGGGTTCTTCAAGAACGGCGTGAAGAGGTTCTTACAGGGTCGACAAAGCAAGAGTGACACCCCTGGTGTTGCAAATGTCCATAGGCTACGGTAACTGCATACCATCAGGCAGGCCGTACGCTTGTTTTCCACCTTAGTGGTATAAAAATGTCATGGAATCTAATGAATATGTTTAAGGTAAAAGGTGGCTAATAAAAAACAAATTTAACAAAATAAACAGACGGCTAACAATCAGCGGCCCCTGGGCTGCAGTAATCCTCTTATCGCCTTATCCGCACCGGTTGATCAGGCGTTTCCGTTACCTGCGTCCACGGCGACGCGCCCCGTCGCACCCCAGGAAAGATAAGCTGTTTCAAACTAAAAGTTAACTATAATACCGGTTGCCATCGATATTAAATGAATATCTTACTCTATGGTTACACCATTAACAAATACTTTGCTCTTTGATCCGTACCAAAGATAATATCCAAAAAATTGTGCATGGTAACTACTAGACTTTCTCTTATTATACACATGATATTTTCATGATACATGATGATTATATGACTATGTTTTTTTCTAATACTTACAGAGGAAACATTATTATATTCACAAATAAACATATACCTATATATAGAGATATTATTAAGCTCAAAATGTTTGAACCAGCTAAAATTTTGTCCATCGTTTTTATAATGTTTATTGTAGATCCTGATACAGTTTATATGAAGATAACTAATGTACTTTTTTTTTAGCATTTTTTCATACAGTAATTTGCTTTTTAAATAAGATTGTTTGTGAAGTGTTTTCCTTTACAAACAAACATAGTAAAGCGTTTTAAGAATAATACGGCGTAAGTCGACTTGCATTTTAGCTCGTGGTTTAAATTGGGTTTGAGTCAGGTTTAGGTCAGACTGAATCAGATTTTGTTCAGGTTTAAGTCAAATTTGTATTAGGTTAGATAAAGATACAGATAATTAGAACGATATTCCTAGCATAGTATTTTAGAAATAATTAAAAATTCTACACAATCAAACTTAATAATACGGTCTAAGGAACATGCGAAACCTTCGCACTTGAGGCACCTGGTTTATTGTTAACCTAAAACCAAGAAGATATGCGCTGCAGTAAATAATACCCATATATATTCAAAACTTTCACGGTTTTTCAGTTAATACAAATAACCTTCATAGGCTACGATGACTTTATATCAGGTGGGCTGTACTGTATGCTCGTTTGCCTCCGTCAGTGTATAAAGAAAACATAAATATATTATTTTAATTCTCATCTCGTTATTAATGAATGCTCGTTTGTAAAATAGTAAATAAATAGTAACACATTGGCACTGTTTAACATAATGTCGAAAAATATAAACCTACTTTTATTGCCTGGTGGTTATTATTAGAATACTTGAATTAGCATATAAACATCAAGGAAAGCATATATCCAGGGTACAGTTTAATTTAGGCCTACCCCAATTCTCTCTATCATGACTAGACGAGGGATACCAAAACGCAAAGTCGTTCCATATTGCCGTCTACTATAGAAATGTGCTCTCTCTGTTTGCCACCTCTGACTCGATTCAGTATCACTTCAGCTTGCCTACTTTGAGAGATACTACGATTCTTTCGAGCTTACTAGTTTTTGATCCTATTCTACCCTTCAATAGAGAATTAAAATAGAAGAGAACAGAAACTGAACTGTATTTGAAAGTGAAGAGTCCACGCGATGAAGAGATATCTTCCAGCTGTGTATTCTTCATCCTGTGGGGCAGCGCGGTCAGTGTCTTAATCTCATCTTTTTCTTACATTATCGCGTTTCTTAATCCATTAGAATTGGCGAGGCTCGCTACCTAAGCCAAACAATTTGGCGAAGATACTAATATTTACATAGAGCTACTTCCGTTAGAGCTCCACCACCCTGAAGAAAAATCAGATCATTCACAAATACAGGATATACGGGTATTCGCATTATATTTTCCATCACCGCCGAGCAAGTGGTAATTACTAAAATCCGAAAAATTAATTAAGTGGAAACATGCCTTCGCCAGGATTAGAACCGGGGACCAGTCCAATAATAGGTACATTCTTTATTTACTGGGCTGTCACTGCTCTACTCGTTAGTGTCTTAATCTATGCCTGTAGATCGTATATCTAAATATGAAATCGTTTTCATGTCAGCTTTACGTTTAAATAATCAAGGAAAGGAATGAAACATCATACATTTTAAAAGTTCGATGGATCAAATAAACAAAAAGATTTTGAGAAATGTCGAAGAAGAAAGTTCTTTTAATTTATTTGAAGTTAATTCTTGGCTTAATTTCCTGACGAATGGATAAAAGTTTTCCTTTTATAAAAATTAATGATCATGGCAGTGTATTTGACGCGCAAACTTAATTGGCGAATTTTAAGATTCATAAAATCTTACAATTTTCGTGTTGATATAATGAGCAGTGACTAATTCAATTAAGTAAATTTATGTACAATCGGCTTCCTAACTCGATTTAGAAATACAATATTAAAAACCATTTGACAAAATTTTTGGATATTATGGTTCTTACCTTTGTATATGTCACAAATATGACTTGTATTGTCTTAAGTGCATTACGAATGGCCGCTCGTTGCATCTTATGAAACTTTATATATTATAGTGATATTTCGCAGAGGAAATTCCACCAGTGCTAATTATATCTGGTCTTATAGCTATAGGAAAAGAAACAGAAATTAGGTGTTTATCAAGGAAGTCAAATATAAAGGCAATTCATCTCTAGTACTCTGTATTTCCGCCGCCTGTTAATTTTGACCTAGCACGACCGGCATCCATCTATATCTATCTATATACCTTGAGATACATGCAAACCCCTCCGATCATGTGACTGCATTGTAGTTGCCTCTACCCCGTGTATCAGATCTGACCGCAGCAGCAGAAGCTATTACGTACATCTTTTGTTACAATGGAAAGGAATCCTGCACATTCCGTAATAGTAGTGGTAAAGTAAAAATAAAAACTACAATTTTATTTTTATTCCTAGTATTTCTGCCATGAAAACATTTACACATGTAATAACTCTAATACTAGATTACTTTCTAAAGTTTCAATTGAAGGAAAATCCGTACCTCAGCCGCAGGATTATTATTTGGTCGATGTGCTGGAATACTACATAAGGGTTTCGCTTTCCAGAGTAAAGTACTCGGGTAAAGTGGTATACTTGTATGGATGAAAACAATCGTAGAACTTAAGTCAAAAAGCGTCAACTACAGTCTGTCTGAGGATGAGGTAAGTTCTTATTGACGGATGTCAATAGATGACAGTTGTCAGTTGCCTTCAAGCGACCTGAAATTACTAGCCCTATAAGGCCGGTACAAGGGTTTCGCTTGATAAGGGTAGCCGGATAAGGTGTACTATTTTTATTTTAAGTATGTTTAAAAGAATGCGATTTAGATTTGTTTATCTCTCTAACCGTCAGGGCATCATTCTCTTACAATCGTAGCAGCGTAGCGCCGCGTAGATGTTTCGTAGCACCGCACCACTGTAGTTTATGGCTTAAAAAACATTTCGTGCGTAGCAAAGCTGCCTACAGGTATCGAAGTAGGATATATTTTTTGTTCGTTTGTTTGTACAACTTCATTGCCTATATGTTTACATTCATAAAATACAAGAACACGGTTTGCAAAGACGTATATTTATTATGTACAGCGAAAATAAGAGTAAACTTATCTACATATACTTGACATAAATGGCTTACTGTTTTCAAGTCAACGTCACAATCATATACACATTGTGCACCCTACTTATGACGATATAGAACAAATGGGGTAGAGCACAGCTAAATTTAACAGCCAGTCCCTGTACTAAAATAAATACTTCCCTGTTACAGAACACCGCAGTCGCATAACGACTCCTTAGAGAGTTGTTATTTGCCTGCGGTAAGGTAGCAACGCACGAACTCAAGTGATTATTTACTATTTTAGTGTACAATGATAAGATACCAATGTAATCCTACTTTTATTAAAATATTACTAATCTAATAAAGAAGTTTTACTATATAAATTTGATCTAACGTGTAACGTATATACCTTGTATTGCAAGCGGTCAATGTTAACCGCTACATTTTTGCGTCAATCCGACCTGTATCTTCGCTATATAGACATGATATGGGATGTGTGTTCTGTTAATCGTAATTAAATTCACCAAACGATTTCGTCATCCATTAGAATGATGAGGAGTTCTCTAGGGAGTTGTTACGTGGCTGCGGGTTTCTGCGAGGTGAAGGTACTTCCCCAGATGGACTGCTTGCGCCTTTAGAAACATCCAGATCAAGACAAACAGGCACCGAGCTCGACAAAATACCGTACCATGCGGTTTCAGGAAGGTTTTTTCCACGAATACATAAATTGTTAAATTAACTCCTTAATGATTTTTTCCCGAAGGACTACAGCAGGACGGGTTCTTTAAAAACGCTTCATACGTTTTCACAAAGTCCTTAACCCTTCGAAACCCGGGTGGTCGTATACAACCGCGAAATATATGGGAAAACGTATATAACGGGTTGTTCTGACTGCTTAATGCACGGATAATGCGCGGTAGTGTTACGAACGTCCATAGGCAACGGTAACTGCTTACGAAAAGGCAGGCCGTGCTTGGTTGCTATCTTAGGCATAAAAATACTTTTTTGTTACTTGGATGTTATCGCAAATAACAGTAAAGTGCAGTCTCGGTCGAAATAGCAGTTAACGCCTACGTTCAGTTCTCTTCGGAAGTACTCGGCTGTGTCTTGTATACCAATATTACTTGGCCATCAATTACTTGACCTCGGGCCAGGAATACTAAACAAAACCACCAATATGCAATATGTGCAATTGTAATACAATAGTAATTAAATATACACTCTCCGTTTATATAAATAGGAAAGAACTGAGGAATGAAACTCTGCGCGGTGGCGCAGTGTAAATAATCTATCTATCTATAACTTCACGCCAAATCCCTTGCGGGGTAGGCAGAGAGAAATAAGTGTAAATAATAATAATATAATAATATTGCCGGACAAATTACACAGCGCCACCTAGCCCCAAAGTAAGCGAAGCTTGTGTTATGGGTACTAGACAACTGATAAACATAGGTAAATACATTTTTTTTTTGTAAATACATACTTATTATACATAGAAAATACCCAAACCAATACAAACAGACATGTTCATGCACACAAATGTTTGTACTGTGTGGGAATCGAACCCACGAGCGTTGATGTCAAAGTAGCGTAACAGCGCGTTTCACCACTGCGCCGAGCCCGTCGAACACACATACAGGACAAACATTTTGTGTACATGAACATGTCTGTTTGTATTAGTCTAGATGTTTTCTATGTATCATAAGTATATACTTACAAAAATAAATATTTACGTATGTTTATCGGTTGTCTAGTACCCAAAACACAAGTTTCGCTTACTTTAGGGCTTAGAGAGTGCTATGTAGTTTGTTAAAAACGATTTATTTATTATTTATTAAACTTTGACCTCACTGAAGACAGCTGTGTATGACAATTTCCCGGAGAGTTGTTTTAATGTTATGAGTGATTAAGGTTACCAGGAAGCTCGTGAGAAGTTCTGAGAGCGAACTTAGACATATCATTTCGTCTTATTTATATAACACTTTTTCAACGAATTTATTTTACAAGCTTCGAAAGTAATGCAGGAGGGGTCACTATCTGTTTTTTTTAATCTTTCACCCCTGTCATGGGCAAGGCTCACTATCTGTATTATGAACAACTGGACGGACAAAATCCTTTTTACTTACGGTAACCAAAGCCTATGGAAACTTGCAATACAGGAAGTATCGCTCGCGTCTTGCTACTCATATTGATCAACTACTTAGCAGCTTACTTGTAACCTCATTAAGTTGGAAGAACACAATTACCTTACATCACGGGGTTTATTGTTTGGCTGCAGTTTTTGCTACATTTAATGCACCCTATCTCTCCTAGAAATAACCAAACCAATTGGCGCATTGACGAGCTGGGTGGCGCAGTGATTAACGCGCTGTTACGTTACTTTGACGCTCGTGTGTTCGATTCCCACACAGGGCAAACATTTGTGTGAATGTACATTTTTGTTTGTCTTGATCTGGGTATTTTTAAGAGAGATAGGGTACATCAAAGCAGGCCGTCTGGGAAAGTACCTCCACCTCACAAAAAAACTAAATAACAACTTCCTAGAGAGTTGTTGGGTTACTGCGTGTGAGTGAAGTCACCAGTAAGCTCTTAAGGAATCGCTGTGTTACCAGCAGAGATGGCATCACGCGGGTGATAATTCGTGTATTGCAAGCGTTTAGAGGCTACGGTAACCGCTTTATATCAGTATGATAGTATGCCTCCCGACATTGTATAAAAAAATGGTGGCCCGACAGATGTGAATATTCAAATATTTAATAAATAAAAATCAAAAATGTCGGACAGATATAGAAAACAGGTCATGTAGAGAAGCAACGGGGTGTCTAGTATGCGCACGCACACACGCAAGGTAGTCGAGAGTGACGGCGTAGAGGGGGTATGATGGCATGAGAGTGCGTCATGCCATTTGCCGTCACGGCATACTTTCCATTTTACTGCCGAGGCGCGCCAATAGATGTTTCACATAAAAAAAAACAAGCAGACATGTTCACGCACACAAAAATATTTATCAAGTGTGAAATCAAACCCACCTTAGTGTTAAAGTAGCATTGCTAACTCCACCGCCGATCTCGTCCAGAGTGTTAATCGTCTTATGTTACATTGGTTCAGTTTCTGGGTAGAACACTATTATAGAACATTAATAGTACCTATTATAAGGCTGCTAGCCATTATGCGTGATAAAACGTTATCCATCATGGAACATTATAATTTTACTGACCGTCGACCGCGCTGGGGTAACATTCTAATGTGCGGATTCCCTAATTTGAATATATCGCTTTAGTTCTCGTGTACCCACCTAGTAAAGGCAGTAATAACAATCAAATAGGTACATTATGTATGGATGTTATGTAGGCAACTGAGAATAGTGGTTACTGAATTAGGTATGATCTACTGACCCTGTTTTATTTTTGATCCACAGTCAAATAGAGCGCCGTTTAAAGTTTGAAGGTTTTAGGTTTTTAATAGCATGTTCAAACTTACATTCTCTGTTCTCAATTGTTTATTGTATTCTTAACCCTGTAAATATGCGTAATTGTCGTGCGTAAAACGTCAAGAGAATGCGGGTAGCATGTCCAAGAAATTATTTTTCATAAGTTTTGTAACCGAACCTAAGAAAGTTGTGGTTTTCCCTGTAGATTGATGGCACTCGCTCCATGTCAAAATCAGTATCTTTGCTAAATCCTTAAGCTTAGGTAGCAGGCCCTTCCAATCCCGATAACTTAGAAAACGGGATAACGCTAGAAAGAATCTACATTGATACCATGGAACTAATATCACATTGGCTTTAATGAGCATGACCTGATCAGGTGAGATCAATAGAGTCAAGTTTGACTTATTATTTTCGTGAGAGTTCAATGTGTTTGTATTCTGTATCGTGTCGGGGTATGCATGTTCATTCAAAAGAATAGTTGTTGTCGATTTGCAAAAGCACGCATAGATCAGTGCCGTTGCAGGTCTTATAGCACAGATACAGACATAGCATATTCCACCACCGGTAACTAGTGTATGACATTGTCGTCGTGTAGTATCCCTCCGCGGAGTAAGTGATAGCTGGTGTCTAGACTCTCGATGTCCTAACTACGTAGAGAGATCTGCACATGGATTTGATCAGACATATAATTTCTTTCAAATTTCATTCACTCCAACAGACTCAAATGGATTGCTATTTCTAACATGCTCGCGGCATTGCGAGCGTCAATAGGGCGCGGTGACCGCTTACCATCTGATGAGGGCCGCATGCTTATTTTTCAATCTAGTTGTATATTAAAAAAAAGTTAGGAGCCCTAGAAAGCGGCAAGCATCCATGAAAAGAGCTATGAATATTATAGAAGCGAGTGAGGTGTGTAAGGACATAGTCATATGCCGTTCGGTTCTGTCTGCCTACACTTCAAGGAACTTGGCACGAAGTTACAAATAGAATAATTGAAATCAACAACATCATTACATGCAGCTTACTGAGTTCAACGCTCAATGGCTGCCATGCACGAAGGGTAATCTGAATGTGGCGACTAGTGTCGCAATACGGAGGGTGGAAAACGACAGAGTTATGTTACAGATTGACTCACGAGCTACATACTCGTATACTGTGTTGCTAATTAATGACAACGTGTACCAGTAACATGTCTGTGTTTATTAAACAATTGGAAATCTGCGTTTATAGTGTTTAAATTTTCAACTATAAGTAGTTTTAGATTATATTTAGGTTCCAGATTGAGCAGTGATACTGGTTGCCGGTGCGGATCTTGGCATGTACCACTAAATTCGTGTTTTCAGATTTGTATACGTAGTTATTTGTAATCATCGCTTGCTCGGTGGTCTAAGAAAATAACGTGAGGGAACCCGCACGGCCATGAAATTATATTTAGAAAGACGTGTGATCTAACCTCCTCTGCATAGTAGAGGACAGATGGGAGTCACTTCGTATCAAAATCAGTATCTTCGCTAATACCTTAGACTTAGCTTGCAGACTCCGCCATTCCTAATGGATTATATATATATTTTTTAATACCACTAAGGTGGAAATCAAGCATACGGCCTGCCTGATGGTAAACAGTCACCTTAGCCTATGGACATTTGCAACACCAGGGGTGTCACTCATGCGTTGCCGACCCTCTAAAAACCTCTTCACGCATTTCTTGAAGAACTCCATGCTGTAGTCCATTGAAAAAGCCTCAATACTAAGATTCTTCTAGAATATAAATAATACTAAGATTCTTTTAGAATATAAATAGAATAGAATATAAATTAGTTATATTCTATTCCGGCCAGAAACAAGGAAGGCGCGTTTCTTAAAACAAACCAGACACTTATCAATGCAAGTATCACACAAAGTTCAAGCTTTATTTGGAAAATCCTTAGTGTATAAATGTGAAAGCTAATTTTCTGCAAGCTCGCGTCAATCGAACGATGCAACCTGTCTTAAGGTTACTGGCCGCTTTGTACTCCCATTCCGCCCGCGACTACTCTCGACCATTTGTAACAATTTGTTAACACGCCGATCGAACTGGAACGCTCCTCCTAAGTAATAAATAAATAAACAAACACCTTTTCAACGGAGCTTGTTACTAGCTCTAAATTTATCATCGATATTCCAGGATCGTGATATTTATCGAATGTGTAGTATTAGTGGATCGTGATACAGCTCATCGGATTTCTAGAAATAAAAAATATCAGGACGAACATCGAACAAGTAAAGTATGTTAGTGGGTACTTGCGCCTGAAATATAAATGCGATACTTTTATGAATGTTTATTATGTTGGTGTAGCCGCAAATCTTTATTTTTTATTATATATACAATATACATACAATTAAGTAATATATACAATTCTTCTATCTGTATGTGTGACTGCATTTTTCCTAAACGGCTGGACAGATTTTTCTATTTTTTTTTTATGTACATTCTGTGTACTAAGTATCGGGAATTTGTCAATAAAACAAAAAATACAAATTATTCATCTAAATTTATTTTATCGCCTTCAAAGTAGGCCCCATCGCTTGCAATACAACATCTCCACCGCTTCACCCAGTCTTCCATACATTTTTCATAGGCTATTTGCGGTATGGCCTTTAGCTCATTCAGCGAATTTTCTTTTATGGCTTCTATCGACTCAAAACGTTTTCCTCGAAGTGGTAATTTTAACTTGGGAAATAAAAAAAAGTCAGACGGAGCCATATCAGGTGAATACGGTGCTTGGTCGAGAACTTTTGTTGAATTTTTCGCTAAAAACTCTTTCACTATAATGGCTGTGTGTGATGGTGCATTATCATGGTGCAGCATCCATGAGTTGTGTTGCCACAAATCTGGACGTTTTCGGCGGATACTCTCACGCAAACGCTTCATGACGCCTAAATAATATTCTTTATTCACTGTTTCTCCCTCTGGAAGGAATTCGGAGTGAACCACACCACGGTAGTCAAAAAAAACTGTCAGCATCACCTTGATTTTGGAGCGACTTTGCCGCGGTTTTTTGGGTTTCGGCTCGTTTTCGAGACGCCATTCTGAAGACTGTTGGCTTGTTTGCATGTCGTACTCATAAACCCATGTCTCGTCGCCAGTTATTATACGTTTCATAAAGGTCGGATCCGTAGAAGCTCGGGAAACCATGTCTTCAGCGACATGCTTTCGCTGCGCTTTTTGAACAAAATTGAGCTCTTTTGGAACTAGTCGAGCGGCGACGCGTTTCATGCCTAAAATGTCAATGAGAATGTTGTGGACGGACTTAAAAGATATGTTCACCTCACTAGCCAACTCTCTCAGACTCATACGTCGATTTTCGAGCACTAGCTTCTTGATTCTGTCGATGTTTTCTCTGGTCGTAGCGGTTGAAGGTCTACCAGAACGAGGCAAGTCTACTACTACTTCTCGGCCTTCTTTAAAAGCCTTATACCATTCATAAGCCCTTGTTTTCGATATACACGATTCGCCGTAGGTATTTCGCAACATTTTTAGTGATTCACCACATGAAATATCATTTGAAACACAAAATTTAAGGCACACTCTTTGTTCAACAATATTTTCCATTGTAAAAATCGCCGAGGACTCAAAACTATGACCAACAAAAAGTGTAGTTTAAAACAAATTAAATGACAGATCCCGCTCAAATTTTGCGCGCTAAATCAGTACAGTGCTACCAACATGCAGTAAAAAAATTAGAACGACCTCTTTTACGCGGGTCTTTTTATTGACATATTCCCGATACTTTTTACACAGAGTAGTATGTGTGTAAGTGCGTGTCTGGATGGTTTAGATTCACAATTGGACCCGGTAGATGGGGCTGTAGTCGGATTCTAGGATTTTTTTTATTTTTATTTTTGGATAGGACAACGTCTGCCGGGTCCACAATTTTTTTATATACGAGTATATATATTTCTATACGTGTGTATATCAGGGAACTCTTCCTAAACTGTTGGACTGATTCTGATGAATTTTTTTATATGTATTAAATAGGTAGATATTTTTATATTATTATAGGTACCTGAATGGTTTCGATTTAGATTTACAAATGGACCCGGTAGGTAGCGCTGCAATTAGATTCCAGAATTTTTTGCCTTTTGTATTGGACAGTACGACTGTCAGATTCGTTTGTACTTCCACATAACACAAAGTGATTAATAATGTAATTATATCAAAAACGTTATGTAAGGTTTAAGAGTTTTATATACAATTACTTTTTGCGCCTTTTTTGTTACAGTAATAAATCTGAGACACCGTGATAACTTAGTGGAAACTGGCCTTATAATAAACATTTCTTTGGCAGTTAATAAAGGTAGTTAGCCGGAAAGTACGCTGAAGTGTGATTACTATCCGTAGATATATGACTTATTACTAAAATATCATTAACTGCAAAATTAGTTTATTACGTAGTACGCGTAGGTACGTTTGTGACTTAAACTGAGCATATTCTGGGTTCACACGGTAGTTTAGTATATCGTTTTTAATGGATACAGCACCTATATATAGGGTTTCCTAACCATTAGGATTGGCAGGGTCCTAAGCCCTGTCTCGGTTCGAATCCACTTAAGTCGTATTTTCGGATTTATGTACATATTGAATTAAACAATTTTTAACGGAAGTATCGCGTATTTTATTTATTTTGTTGAACCTGACGTTTCGAACACTTTGCAGCGTCCGTGGTCGCAGGAAGACTAAGGTGGTATTTGTCTTACATTAGTTATTCAATTATTACATCTACCGACATGGATGGATTAATTATATATGTTCCGATTCACACAAAAATCGCAAAATTGGCAACATCTTACGGCGAGCTTCAATTAAAACTTATTTCAAGCCCCATAAGAAGATCAGTCAATTTCTAAGACCTATCAAGTCTAATATCCCCTTACAAGATGCAAGAGTATACAAATTAGACTGCGAATGTGGTTTATCATACATAGGGCAAATAAAGAGAAGCGTAGGTACTCGTGTGAAAGAACACATTGCTGACATGAAGAATAGGCGCGATAAAAACTCTGCAGTATGTGAACATAGGTACACTGGACCAGCCAAACCATTACATCCGGTTCGATAAACCACAAATCCTCGCCAAGGAGAATCGCTACATGCCGAGAATGTTGCGCGAGGCTATTGAAATAAGAAAACACCCCAATTTCAATAGAGAAGATGGTTGGCAAGTACCACCTGCTTGGGATCCAGTCCTAAAAATTATCAAGTCCCAAACCCAAAGATCTAAAAAATGTTCGGACACTGTGAGCGATTTTTGTGTGAATCTGAACATATATAATTAATCCATCCATGTCGGTAGATATAATAATTGAATAAGTAATGTAAGACAAATATCACCTTAGTCTTCCTGCGACTACGGACGCTGCAAAGCGTTCGAAACGTCAGGTTCAACAAAATATATAAAATACGCGATACTTCCGTTAAAAATGGTTTAATTCAATGTGTAACAATCGCGAAAACCTAAGACAATTTATGTACATATTTGTAATTATCACTTGCTCGGCGGTAAAGGCAAACATTGTGAGGAAACCCGCACGTCCAAAAAATTGTATTTCGAAGACATGTGACCTAATCTAAGAAAATTCTAGCTTTCTTCTGGGTTGTGGACGGTAGTCACCCCTTGTAAAAATCAGTATCTTCGCCAAATCCCAGGGCTTAGGACCCTGCCAATCCTAATGGATTAGGAAACCCTATATATAGGTGCTGTATCCATTAAAAACGATATACTAAACTACCGTGTGAACCCAGAATATGCTCAGTTTAAGTCACAAACGTACTTACGCGTACTACGTAACAAACTAATTTTGAAGTTAATGATATTTTAGTAATAAATATCATATGATTTCGGCACCTCGGCAGACAGCCATCAAGTCGTAATTAAGTTGTGTTCAGAACACCTTGACTGCCTCCAAAATATTAGTATTTATTTCCGTCACGAATTCATGTTATAGGTCTACTTTCGCCCATGTTAAGACTTACAAATGATTTCCTGGGTAGCAATTGCGTCTTGATAAAATTTCACGGAAAAGTTGTATCCCAAGAGCATCGATGAGTTCCAGAGTAGAATTCTAAACGCCGCGGGGATAAGAGTCGAGATGATTTTTTCACGACTTACTCCTTAACATTTGCTAGGAGAAAATAAATAGTAGTGTAGGAGATATATTAATCACATATTAGTACGAGTATGTTATTATTTTTAGTTATGAGTGCGGTCCCATGAGTGGTGCGTGTGCCGAAGAATGTAAAAAATCTAGCTGAAGGAAATGAAAGGCTGATCAGAATGAATAGGTTGGGACCAAACGGGACAACTACTGAACTGTTCTTTATCCATATGGTAATAAAACAGTGAATGAAGTGATATAACAAAAAAGTGTGAATGAAATGAAATCTCCTAAATACTATAATGAAAAAGAAGAGCGTATAGAGATCCCGTTACTTGGTGGTATTGTTTAGCACGTTCATGTATGCTGTTTTTATTACATTTTATATAAGTTACAAGAAATAAATGTGAATATACAATACATGTAAACAAGATACATGTAACGTACACAGTGCTACGTGTACATAAACAAACAAATCTTTAGTATACAATTGCCAATACAAATGAACTTTACAGGGAGCGATCAAGCCCAATCAAGTATAACTTATACAAGTAGTTCTTAGTAAATAGTTGCACATATTGTAAACAACTAGTCAGATGAATAAGTTAAACAAAATCCCGACTAAACTGTACTTTTAGTCCTCTGAGAGAGTCGTCCCCAACTTGAAGGTACCATGAATTAATTATAAACAAAAGTAGGTGAACACTGTCTTTACTGACGATAGATTCTTAACATTATAGGTTCGTTCTGAAAGTTCATCCAAGATAGCTTTATTAAAATTTCCCTTCGGCGTTTAACTCCAGGCGACGCAGTTTAATAATGCATGACATAAAATTGGTCTTCAATAAGTTATGCTTCTAGTTTACGTAATTAAGTTGACACATTACAACTGGTATGTTTCAAGAATTATGTACATTTTAAACGGCGTAGTAAATGATCCATAAAATTGTCAGGATTCAAATCGCCATTACATTGACGGTGCTATCGAGGTATCACTAGGCAGCTGAATTAATTTTATTTCAGTCTACGTACTCTAAATGCATATCTGTGTCCTCGCTTTAAATTATTATTTTTCTTTTAATAATAATTTCTTTTAAGTAAAATATTATATGATCACAGCGTCTGTGTGTCTATTCGTAAACCTGTATTATGAAAACGAAGTTATTCCATCTTCTTCCTTGCGTTATCCCGCTTCCTAGTCCAACAGGATTGGCGGGGTCCGCTACCCAAGTGTAAGAATTTGACGAAAGTACAGATTTTTACTTGAAGCGACAGCCGTCATTCCTCCACAACCCAGAGGCAAAACCTAACCTTTTTTAGGTAAGGTATATCGTTAAGGTCTATTCGAGATATAATTTCTTGGACTAGTGGGTTTTCCCACGATGTTTTTACTTTACCGCTAAGCTAGTGATAATTACAAATATGTACACAAATCCGAAAAATTATCCACTGGGCTTTCATTGCCCATATCGATGCAAATGTGCATGCATCTATCTACTTATATTAATTGTATGTATGTAAGTATATATTTATATCTTCACGCTAGGTCCCTTGCGGGTAGGCAGAGAGAACTTATATTAATTCTTATTATTAATGGCAAAATGTATGTTTCCATTGCGTGAATGTATGTGCATTGTACGTACCTATATGTAGAATTGGGATAAAGAGAGTAAGATGAATCAAGAATCTGAAGTGCTAACCAACATCTGACCCCAAAGTGATATTAACTAGTCGTGTTTATTTATCTAGCTTGACGTGATCTTAGGTGTATTTATCACCATTACATATGACTTTTGAAATACATTGCATTTTGTTTATATTTATATGCCATCCATCATTCCATATCGGCGAGTCCATGAGTGATTGTGGATGCGGCCCGCGTGCCCGCCAGCGGGTGTGACATCTCATAATAGCGAAAAGTTATCCGCGCCCTCAAACCTCACTCGCCAACTGCTACATTTACTCCAATCCCTAGCTTTAGTTGCCCTACAAATATTCTCAATAATGTTCATCTTACTATAGGCTGAACATGTATATTCTACTTTTATTCTATATTCTATTCTTACTTTATTGTATTGTGTCATTATCGTAATTTGACATAATACGAGTAATCTATCATAATTGTTTTTAATAATGTAGCTAATTTGTGATCTCGTTTGTAATTAGGTACACTTAATTTAATCTACAACTACTGCAGTCGTATGACTGACTTGCTGGTGCATTGGAATTAGTATTTTCTGTAAACTTGCATGTAATGTAATAAATAAATATTTTCAGTGTTTCATATATAAGACCTATCATGAGCCTACCAATCTGTCAATATATCAGTCTGCCATAGATAATCGTGTCTTAGAAATTGTTTGACATATAAATAATAAATCTAACATAGATATATTTTCAAACTCTACTAATTCCTAGATTGAATTGAAAAAATAAAATGTTTTTCAATTCAATCTACGAAGTTTTACTTTTTAGAAAAACTACTGCAGCCAAATGCATTTCAATGGATGCCGGAAAAAAATATTTTTACATTAGTCTTCCTAATTTTCCTATAAAATTTAAACTAATAGAAATCGCATACTTAAATGAAGATTCCTTAGTATGTATGAAACTCTTGATGCGCAAGGTTGACTTAGACTTGACCAGTTTTTGGTATTTAAAATAGCCTTGTACAATAAATAAGCATAACGTGAAGCTGTTGCTGAAGCACTAAATCTGACAAATGTGTTAACACGAGCTATTACCACATCTTGTCATAAGCTTCCTGTTAAATTGATTTACTTGTAGGAATACAGCCTTCCAGTACATTGTTTTTACTGCAGTTTTCTTTAAAGTCTTCTTCCTAGCGTTATCCTAATCCATTAGGATTGGCGAGGTCCGCTACCTAAGTCTAAGGAATTGGCAAATACTCTGATTTTTACATGGAGCGACTCTCGTCGAACCTCTCCAACCCACACAGAATACCAGACCTTTCTTAGGTCTCACGCGTCTTTTGAAATGTAATTTCTTGTACGTGTGGATTTTCTCGCAATGTTTTCCTTCACCGAATAACAAGTGATAATTACAAATATGTACATAAATCTGTAAACACAAATTTAGTGACATATGCCAGCATTCCAACCAGGGACCGTAGGTCAATAAGCTGATTCTTTACCCACTGAGCTATCATCGTTCAGTCTTCTTTAAAGTATAGGTCTATATTCAGACAGGATACACCACGTACAGGTATGGGTAAAGGAGGTCCAGAACTACTTATATTCCACAACTGTCCCTAATTAAAATCAAAATATTTAAATTACAGAACTCGCCTGTAATAGCGACGGCGTCGGGTTCGATGATGAAACATCGAGATTAATCGTCGTTTAGACAATGCAGCGCCTTCCCGAAGCAGCTGTCGTCGAACAAGCTCGGAGCACTTCATCAGAACCGCTTGATTTAAACGGCAACATCGATCGACAACTCGTGTTGCGGAAAACGTTGCCCCAGGGCGCATTTAGGTAACCTCGGAGTTAAACCGTTGATAATACGCGCGGCACCCGCCGATGCATACGTATCAAATATGCAACACTCTTACCTCGAATGGGCACATTCCCGACCTTCCTAGACACTACACCCGAAATAGAAATCTCGATTCTATCTTGACAGTCAGACACGATAGGCGCGCCTGACCCGACAGCTACTCCTCAGATTATGTCAGAAACTATTTCGGTATCATTTATGAGTAGGGATTGTGAGGTCGTATTCGATTTTCATCGTATATTGATGTGAGAAGATATTGTCATCTTCTAAACTGACAGGTATTCGAAATTAGTATCTATGATACTCACTGCTACGTAAGCTTTTATTTTATAAATTACATTACTTAATAAAAAATGAATGCATATTCATTTGTAACAGAAATTATGGCCGGACTAGGTATAAGTATACGATGTGCATTCTTCTTTAATAGGAAAAAATAATATCTTTACATATTGAAAAAAATAATCTCCCGTACACCGGTCTAGGTCTTAGTTAGTCTAACTACAACAGAAAATATAAGTTTGTAATAACTTTTATAAAATATAGATACAAACTATTGATTTTCAGACTTTTTCATTACTTATGCTATAAGGGCTTGCTTCTTGCCTAATTTTATGATACTAAATCAATAGGAAGTAAGGTATTGATTTAATAATTATAAATAAAAATATATGAGGGCTTGAAAAGAAAAGATATGAAAATAAATGTAATGAAGACGAAAGCGACGGTGTTTGAAAGGAATGAAACTGTTACAGATTGCCAGATAAGGATTAGAGATAAAAAAGTAGAACAGTGAATGAATGATTGTTTATCTAGGTTCTATGTTTACCAGAGATGGAAAATGTGAGGGCGATATTGAAAGAAGAGTGAAAGCAGGAAACCGGAAAATACTTCGTGGTAACAAGCGATAGGATATCGAGCAATGCTCGTCCTGCTAAGAACGACAGAAGAAACTTGAAAATAGGGTAAGAGCTGTAGAAATGAGAGCGCTGAGGAGTATGTGTATAGTGAGAATAATTGATAGACTAAAAATAGCATGATACGAGAATTATGTGGAATAAAAGATGATGTAGTGACAAAAAATGAAAAGGGTATGTTGAGATGGTTTGGTATTTTATAAACATCGAATGACAAAAGAGTCATGAAATAAGTGTATCGGGCAAGAGATTTCATTTACTTCGTCTTATCAATAAGACAACAAACTTATACATAATAACTATAACACTAATCTATAAAATGTATAGAATTCAATGAGTCATTAAAATATTACGCATTACAGAACAGAATTGGATTAAAATAATTATTGAAAAAAATATTTATAAATTTTAGGAACCTTTACGATATGAATAGCTTGAGAAGATCCTGATAAGCTATATGTAGAACTTTTACTAATATCAATTGTCTTTAGAGTTTTTGTTATAATGATAGGGGGAAACATGAATTTGGAGAAACCAAGACGTTTCTCCGACTCCGAAGAAAGTTTTTACGTCTGGGACAGATACTCGCACTACTCGCTTAATAAAAGCTAGGTACTGACTGATGAATGACTTATGATATTTATCATTTCTACCTCGTGGTGGATCAATATAGTAGGATACCGGAAAGGTGTACGATGCATCACCTTTAAAACGGTTTTCTATGATAATAGAGCTAGCCGCGCCACTCCACACTAGGATAAGATATGAAAGTACCGATTAACAGAGTGCAATATACATTGTTCTCAACAAAGGTTTGTCGGCTACATTCCGAAGGGCCGTCATCGCGTAAATAAATTTCAAGTTCTTTTAGTGACGATATCGAAGTTTTATTCCAATGATACTCGTAGCTTATCATTCACAATACTTAGGTATTTCAATGTTTTAGCTTTAAGAATACTGCTGCAGTTACATGCAGTTTTTCAATGTTATCTAATTTATCGCGTGTATGTATCTCAAAATCAGGAAAGGACCCTGGTACTGATTCTGCAGTTTTATGGAAGCAAGGGAATCAAGACTTTTTATGTTTAAAATAAGTAGATTCCTATTCAGCCATGCCGAGATTTCAGTCATCCCTTCTTCAACAGCTTGGTAAAAGTCGTACTAAGTTGAGCCATGATTTTACTTATGATGTGTATAAGACAGAAATGATCGTAATTTCGAATGTATTTAACTTAGGAGGTAGACATTTCACGTCTTCAAGGGAACGCAGACATTAATCTACGTTTTTATTTTCAAATTGATACCTTCACGAGTTTCTGAGAAAATAACCCCTAAAAAATAATAAAATGGTTATTAAAAGAAGTGCGTGACTATATCTTACATACCGGATTTCATTTTCAAGTAGCAAATTGAATTCGGTGATTATAATGTTGAAATAAAAATGGCATGAAGCCAAGTGCCAAGATATAGCAAAGGCAATAAATAAAGCAGAATTTCGTAATGAATAAGCGGCTAAAGACAAAAAAATTAATTCTAACTTAGTTGGCCAATAAAAATACAGAAATTAGTAATGTATGATGATGAAATACAAAATCATGCATTTAATCATCATTTGCAAATTACAATACAAATCACATTTCTTTTTCTAACGGTGATAGGAAAAAACACTCGTACCGAAATGCTTTGAATTATGTTTTCTAATACGTTATGAATAAGTGACTCAATTGTATATAAACTCAGAAGAATTATAGGCAATGTTGCAAAATAAATAAAACGTGTACATATTAGAGAAAAAAATAAATGTTAAAACCTGAGATGAGGGCAAAGTAAAAGAAAGTACTAGACAATACACAGATAGTAGTAAAAAAAAAATGAGCTGAACATGTGCGGTGTATAGCTAGTAATACAGTTCGAAGTCTTGTAAAGCTGGTATAGCTTTTTCCAATAGATCCAATAATTACTTTAAGCATTATTTACTAATGACAATATTATGTTATATTTGAAGGCATAAAAAACTATAGCCTTGCAATTAGCACTTGAAAAGTAAACTTCTTTTATACTACGTCGGGAGGCATACAAGCATACGGCCCACCTAATGTAAAGCGGGTACCATAGCCTATTAACGCTAGCGATATATTAAGTATCACTCGCGCGATGCCTCCTCTGCTGCTTACACAGCAACCCCTTGGGAGCTTACTGGTGACCTCACTCACACGCAGGAACACAACAACCCTCTAGGGGGTTGTTATTTGGCTGAGGTTTTCTGTGAGGTGGAGGTACTTCCCCAGACGGGCTGCTTTGACGCGTCCTACCTCTATATTTAACTTTATAGTGCTACTTTCTATCATTATCCCGTTTCCTAATCCATTAGAATTGGCGGCGTACGTTATCTAATTCTAAGAATGTAGTAAATATACAGTTGTTTACATGGAGCGACTGCTCTCAGACCTCCACGACAAAGAGGTAAAACCAAAACTTTCTTTAGGTTTGGTCACACGTCTTTCGAAATATAATTTTTGGGGTGTGCAAGTTTCTCACGATGTGTTTCCTTCACTTCCCAACTGAGAACACGAATTAGATGGCCGCAAGAGGTTTGAAACGGAAAACCGTCGTTTCGGTCGTTTTTTGTTCTTTATTCGCGGAGGTACGACTGCTCATATATGTACCATAGTGCGAGTGGTACTAAATTGAAATATACATAAATTGATATATGCATATAATTTATAAATATCTACTTATTAATTTAAATCTCAAAAAGTGGACAATATTAAGTTACTCATTGTACCACAGTACAGAAAATATAGCCGATTGTGAATAGTATAACGCAATAGAAGTTAGGTAAATTGCCTTACACTACTGTACTGGTTCAAATATATTCAAATTGGCGCTTCCTCCAAAATATCCATATACTAAATTATATTGCAACTAGCTATCCGCACCGCACGGGTGATATGATCGCTACCAAACTTCACAGGATCACCTGCTGGGCTAACCTGAAGATTCACTGAAAATTTCTTCAAAATCTGCCCAGCCGTTTTTGAGTCCATAGAGAACATACAGACAAACATTCATTTTTATATATAAGAGAAGAAGATTGGTTGGCAAACAAACAAAATCACATTTGCATTTTGATATAAATGTGGATCAATTAACAATATTTTTGACAAATCTGCTTTGCTCTATCTGTATTATTTATAAAATAAAATGAGGTTTGTTTGCAACTTTTTTTTACAAATGTTGACTTTTGCGAGCGATCTTAATACAAATAAAGTACCTTTTGTGATATCGAATACAGCAGACCTATAAATTTTGTTACGAGTTCCGATGTTTTGATTGTGTACTCAAAACGTTACAAACGAATAGGAAAATAAACTGTGTATAACTTACAGTAACTCACAACAGTCACTACAAGGGTACTTGGTAACTATACGATATTACACGCTACACTATGATTTTTTTTATTGTCGGACAAATTACACAGCGCCATCTAGCCCCAAAGTAAGCGAAGCTTGTGTTATGGGTACTAGACAACTGATAAACATACGTAAATACATTTTTTTTTGTACGAGTATATACATACTTATTATACATAGAAAATACCCAGATCAATACAAACAGACATGTTCATGCACACATATGTTTGTACTGTGTGGAAATCGAACCCACGAGCGTTGGTGTCAAAGTAGCGTAACAGCGCGTTTCACCACTGCGCCACCGAGCTCGTCAAATTACACTAGTCAACAAAAAAAATCGGCCAAGTGCGAATCGGACTCGCGCACGAAGGGTTCCGTACCATTATATATAAAAACAGCAAAAAAAACACGTTTGTTGTATGGGAGCCCCCTTAAATATTTATTTTATTCTAGTTTTTAGTATTTGTTGTTATAGCGGCAATAGAAATACATCATCTGTGAAAATTTCAACTGTCTAACTATCACGGTTCAAGAGATACAGCCTGGTGACAGACGGACGGACGGACGGACGGACAGCGGAGCCTCAGTAATAGGGTTCCGTTTTACCCTTTGGGTACGGAACCCTAAAAAAAAGTAAACTTTCAAGTTTAGAAAAATGTTACGAATGAAAGAAGTGATATTGGAATATTTCGAATACGAATTGTTTTGTTGTAATCCGTTTCATTGTGTCCTTGGGTTAATACGCAACATATTTTTTGTGAATTTAATGAGTAGATGTATACGCAATATTGTTTCTAATGGTTTGCTTATTTTCTTTAGGGAGTTCCCGTTGTAAAGTCAAAGAGTAATCTGCTACCATACGTGACCTCTCATTTTCCTGATGTCGTATTTATTATATTGTAACAAAACTAATCAGGATGATTTTTATATTTGCAGCACATTATGCGAGAACCTCTTTACTTAGAAAATACAAATTATATCAATATTAGTAAAATACAAAATACCCCAAATAAATAAAAATATGGTAAAGTGACACATTCAATTTTCTGACGATAACTGTAACACAAAACTAGACCTGATTAAATCAAATTAAGTTATGATGTAATAATAAGTGTAGACAGGTATTTCAAAATTGGTTAGGAAAGGTCTTGTGTCAAAAATTTGTTGTCCGGTGTTATTTATTTTATAACTTTTGACTAATATTTAAACATAAGTAAATAAACTTTCGCTGGAGGCCGATGAAAGAAAATAGAGTGAAATTTTAATGTAAGGAATAATCAATTGTGAATGACTTTTGGCTGCGATGATGATCAAAATTTATTTCCGAATTTAAGGTGGTTTGATTCACAGTTGTTGACATAATGTTAAGTCTAGACTACAAGTAGGTACTTATAAGAAGCCCCATATTTAGGTCTTGCCCTTGACGCTGACATAAAACATCATGAGTTGTTGTTGGGCTAGGGTTTCACTTCCACACTGTGCCCTATATCTCTTTGTAACGTTTATAATCATTAAATAGCTTTTTAATTCGTCATAAAATGTTTACCAAATTTATATGAAGACACTTTGAGATTTTATTTAAAATAATACAGTTAAAGTAATCCAAACCGGTAAATTCGTTTCCGAGATAGCATACAATACAAGAACGATGACGATAAGTAAGAAAGAGGGTTGGTCTGAGAGAAAGTGTAGGTGACAAGATAAGAAAAGGAATGCTTCGTTGGTTTGGACATGTAAAAAGAATGAAAGAATGATGAAACAGACATACAATGTGAAAGTGGAAGATTGTAGGAGCCGAACAAGATCAAGACTTACGTACCATGACCACATTGGTCGTGTTTTATCAGATGGTGATGTGAGGAGACTTAGGAACTGGGAGCATGCATGTAAAGAGAATTTTAAAGAAGCGAGCTTGCATTAGAATACCTATGAATCTTAAAGAAGCGAGTGAGTTAAATAAGAACCACGCCTACGTCTTATGACGCTCGGTCGTCCCTGCCTATCCCGCAAGGGACTTGGCGTGAAGATATACATACATACGATATAAAAAGAAAGGAGTCGAAATGGAGTTTCCACCATTTTAGAAGTCAGATAATATTCTCTACCAGCCCTAGACAATTCGACTCTGATCGATTGCCCCTCGTCCTCTTTCTACTTCTACGGTTATCGCCTCCCATTTGTTTACGATGGACCAATATATTGCAAAACATTCATAAATAAGATATTACCTACATTACTTTGAACAAGATATTCACGGCAAAAAGGATCGTGACAAGATAGCAGAGTTCACTCAATTCATTTTCAAGGTTCTGTAATCACAGAAGGAATTCTTTCCCGGTCAGGCAGTTAGTAGCGCTACTTTCACACCAATGCTCGTGAGTTTGATTTCCACACAGGACAAACAACAGATATTTTAAGGGAGGTAGGGCACATCAAAGCAGCCCGTCTGGAGAAGTACCTACACCTTACAGAAAACCGTAGCCAAATAATAATTCGCTAAAGGAACTCCTTCCTTGTTGTGTTCCTGCGAGTGAGTGAGACTACCAGTAAGGTCGTAAGAAGTTAAAGTGTTCACAGCAAAGGTGGCACGCGAGCGGTACTGTATGTGCTGCAAGCGTCGGCAACCGTTTTACATCAGGTGAGCTGTATGCTTGCATGCTTTCCGACGTTGCATAAAAAATAGCCATTAGTATACTTTGTCAATACAAGCTTACCTTACAGCTATATTTCACAGCAGACCACCTAAATAGCACGTGGTGCTGTGATTAAATGTGGGTGCGAGTAATGAGTAAGCGCCTAAGGACTTGCTACGTTAACATCGTCCATAGAAACGTGTCAGTGAGTTTTACAACATTTCCAAGGTTACGGCAACAACTTCTTTACCACTTGCCGTAATAAAAAATGAACTTTTCAGGAAGCCGCAAAAACAACTTTGCACTTGTAGACTTCACGTTGCGGACAATACGGCAGTTTTTATCACTTACGCTGGGTAACATCTTGAATGTTCGTAAATGACTCTAAAAATCATTAAATTCGTAACAAATTCATTTTGTTTGACAAGTGTAATTATACTATTAACGTATCCAAAAGGAAAGAAATGGTTTTATTACCGCATTATTTCGGGTACTTAGGGTTAATGTTTAAAATTTGACCATTGTACTTCGCAGCAATATGTGACGTTGTTTATATACAAAGTTTATAATTTAAAAAGTAATCAAAATGGTACAGTTCGCATCACATATTTTACAGGAAAGCTATATATCCGTCAAACCATAATTAAACTTAATATAAATAATGTAATAAAATAAAAATGTACGGAATCCTCAGAGTGCGACTCGTCCTAACCCTTGATTACTTTTTATAGTAGTGGCGATAGTTTTACGTGTAAGTATATGAACTAACTCATCAAAAATATAAATAATGTATAAATCAACCAATATATGTTTTACTTTATTTTGCTAATGCCTACTCCAAACATTGAAAACTATATTAACACTATTTAACTCATATAATTTAAGTATTTCGATATCAGATGTTCTTCAACATGTTAAGTACATTAAATCAGTTTGCAGAAAGAAGGCACCTCTACCAAATCCTGCTAGACGCGCCGTCGTCCATGACAAAACGATTCACACACTAATACGCACTTGAAATACGATTGGGAATGGCGCACAACAATTTTTCCGATAAACCTTCACGAGAAATTTGGCTACATTTAGCAAAAATTGCCTTTAACGCTGAGAATTAAGGTTGACATTCATTGTATATGGTTGTGCTTTTAGGAAGTGTGAGGGACGAGGGGTAAGGGATGAAGGGCAGGTCAACGTCCCGCCCCGCACGCTCCAGACGAAATGAGCGGTGGCGTAGAGCCGGCGGGCGGGCGGCTTGCCTGGTTGCCATGTGACACTCGACAAAGCGTTCTTTCCAATATGGATATAGTAGTATATTCTAAAGATTTATTCAACTAGTTTTCATTATTTAAACTAATGAACCGCCAATATACAAGGCTTTATTTATTTAAGCTTATACATTTCGCTGTCAAAGCAAAGCGATGGTCATCTGCGAAATCGCAAATTATTGTTTGATATTTTATGATAACTTTCCATCTTTATTAGCAGAGAAAAGACCGGCTGGTGAATGGCTGTCCAGCGCCGTGTTATTTAGTGCACGTATTTAGCTTGTTTTATATCACACAATTTAGTGCGCGTATGGCAGACACATAACATATCGTAAATGGTTAAGGTAGTGCTTCTGCAAGTAGGAGCTGTAAAAGGAAAATTCCTTACTGCTTTAGCAGCGGCAGTGAAATGCACTAGCCACATTCCTGTCTTACTACTCGTATAAGCATCATTTTCATAATCGTGTCAGAATTTAAAAAAATCACCCAAAATGAAAGAGAAAACTCTTCGAATCCGTATCGAATATGGCTCTTCGGGGCAATGCGAATACCCCTATAGAACCCTTTTTAAGAGAGGTAGGGCGCATCAAAGCAGCCCATCTGGGGAAGTAACTCCACCTCACAGAAAACCACAGCGAAATAATAACTCCCTGGGGGGTTATTGTGTTCCTGCGAGTCAGTGAGGTCACCAATAAGCTTCTAATGAGTTGCTGTGTTAGCAGCGGAGGTGGTATCGCGCGAGTGGTACTTAATGTATTACCAGCGTTCATAGACTACGGTTACCACTTTACGTCAGGTGGACCGTATGCTTGAATGCTTTCTTATGAAAAAACTCTTTTCGCCATCCAACGCAGTATAAAAATCATGGTTATTTTCTCTGCACCTCTATACAAGTAACTTTATATTAATTCATACAATTCACTAGACGAAAATATGATGAAGAACGTCCACGCTTACTTTCGTTTGATGTACCTAACCGCGGGCACGACATCAATACGCTTGGACCTTATAAAGATCATTGCGCTTACGTAAATTGGCCATTACGTTGAGACCTACAGAAGCCCACACAATATTGTGTATGTAGGAAAAAGAATTTAGTCGCAATCACACGTTTCGTTCGTTTCGAAAGTAATTGCCGAGAGCTAACAGGCCGCATTTTTCCACCATTTTCACTGACTAACGCAGTGCAATAAATGGGATATGAAATCGAATGGACAACGGTAACTTAGCACATATGAACGAGCCAGGAAAAAATACCATTCTCCTGAACTTTGATTGAAAAATATAATCATATAGTAATTAATTGTTGTTAATTGGATCAAGATTTCCTGTATTAACAGGAAGCCACTGTAATATTATCAATTTTTTTTACAAATAAGTAAATAAACGTGGGCGTACGACAAATCTGGTGTAAGGTGGTTACCGAACTTTATAAACACTTGCAATACAAGAAGCATCACTCGCCCGTTGCTATCGCCGCTAACAGTTCACCTCTCCAGGAGCTTACTGATATCCTCATTCCGTAATAAGAACCCAACGATCGTCCAGAGAGTTGTTATTTGGCCCTTCTTTGAGACCCAGATACTTCCACAGACAAGCTGCTTCGATGCGTTCTTCCCTTCTTTTGCCAGAACTCATTGGTATAGTGTTAGAGGTTTACTTTTATTCTAAACTAGCTGACCCGGCAAACATTGTTTTGCCATACTTTTAGGCAACTTTTTAAATTTTTCTCTTCGTAAGAACCATCCTCGTACTTCAAGGAATATTCTAAAAAAAGAATTAGCGAAATCGGTTCAGCTGCTCTCGAGATTTGCGCTTAGCAACACATTTAGCGATTCATTTTTATATTATAGAAGATATGATAGTGAGCCACATATATCTCAACCTTAACACAAATTACATGTACTTCTCCATTCTTCATTTTGTTCATAGGGTTATCCCATTTTCTAATCGATTAGGATTGGCGGGGTTCGCTACCTAAGTCTAGGTATTTGGCGAAGATACTGATTGTGACATAGCACGACTGCCGTCAGATCTCCAGAGGGACAACCACACCTTCCTTAGGTTCATCACACGTCTCTCGAAACATAATTTCTTGGGCGTGCGGGTTTCCTCATTATGTTTTCCTTCACCACCAAGCAAGTGATAATTACAAATAGTACATTTTTTGTCGTTTTTCTTTTTTTTTTTCATTTTTCGTCGGGACGCATATTATTTTCCCCTTCGGGGGACTTTGCAATTTTACTTTTATTATTTTCATAGAATACGTATTATTTGTAACATAAAATAACTACGCATTTTTTATGTAATATAAATAAAATGCATATACGTTGCCTCCGGTAAAGGTCAATAGACGGCGCTGTACGAAAATTGAATCGCTCATTGGTTGATCTACGACCTGAACTTTGTTTTTTTTTTAAAAACGGAAACAATTTCATGTCTATAAAGGCTACTAAAAGCCCAAATCTCATGCGTGCGAAGCTGCGGGCTTCTGCTAGTATGTAATAAAATATGACAAGTTCGAAATTAATTCGAAAACACGAATTTAGTGGGACAGGTCTGCAGGTCAACAGGGCGGTTCTTTATCCACTGGCCTATCACTGCTCATGTAGTTCACCTTTATGCCATTATAATCATTAACAGCTCTAATAATACCATTCAAAATTTTAATTGTAGTAATATCTGTAGGAGTATCGTCGATTATTACGTATACAACGGTACAGCTCATTATGAAGACCATTACATGAAAATACTCATAATTATTATTAAATACTCAGATGATTATGACGAGCTCAGTGGCGTAATCGTGAATGACGCGACGTTGACACCAACGCTCGTGGGTTCGATTCCCACACACGACAAATATTTGTGTGCATGAACATGTCTGTTTGTCTTGGTCTGAATGTTTTAAGAGAGGTAGGGGCGAATCAAAGCAACCCGGGGAAGTACTCACAGAAAACCGCAACCAAATAACAACTCCCTAAGAGGGTTGTTGTGTTCCTGTGTGTGAGTTAGGTCACCAGTAAGCTGCTAAGGAGTTGCTGTATTAGCAGCAGAGGAGGCGTCGTGCGAGTGATACTTAATGTGTTACAAGCGTTCATAGGTTACGGTGATTGCTTTACATCAGGTAGGCCATAAGCTTGAATGCCTTCCGTCGTTGTATAAAAAAAAATATGATACGCATATACGTCGAAGAAGTTTCTGCTAGACTAAAATAAAAATATTTGTAAAGTAAAATAATTCAGTTATTATTTGTCATTATTCGTGATTACGTTGTAAGTTGTATCTCAACGACATTCTAAGAAATTTGTATGTACTTGTTAAGTGAGGTAGGGTACATTAATTTCCCATTACCCGCGGACCGCTTTTCCGCCAAGAAATGTATGGGAAAACGTATATAACGGGGTCTCACAGGTAAAAGCTGCTGGACTTGGGAAGAGCCTTCACCTCCCAGAACTCCGCAACTAAATAATAACTCCTTAGAGGGTTGCAGTATTCCTGAGGACGAGTGAGGCTTCAAATAAGCTCCAGAGGAGTTGTTGTTCTTCCAGGGCAGCACCGCGCGAGGCAATACTTCTTGCAAGTACACGAATACGCAGAAATAATAAATACTCCACATCAGGTAAGATGAACACTGCAATTGCAAGTACCGTTGTCAGCTCTCATTCTATCATTAGTTGGTGAGGAATCTATTTACAACAGAGTTTCCTAATTTCTAAATATTCAGGATTTTTTTAAACATGAATAATATTATTGTTCTCAAATGTCAGTAAAAAGCATATTCGAAAGTGCTCATTCTCCACAATTTTTTGTGAAAAACCAACAATTCTTTAATAATAATAAACCAAACCAGACCGTTTGATCCTTTCAGGTTTGGGGCAGTTTTGAGTTAGGCTTTTGTCAGCTTTAGGGGAGGTTTAAAGCAGGTTTGGATCAATTTAGGGTCAGGCTTGTGCCAGGTGTGGGTTAAGTTTTTTTTAGGGTTGGGTCAAATATGTGTCGGTTTTGGCTCAGATTTGGATCAAATGTGAATCAGGTTTGTCTTATGGTTTGACCAGTTTTGAGTCAGGTTTAGGTAGGACGGGTCAAGGCTTGATCTCATTTAGATTATGTTTGGTAACCCAAATAATTTTCGGTCGGTTTGTTCGAATCAAGTTTGAGTCACTTATGATCTGATTTAGGTCAGTTTTACGTAGGTTTTGGGTAAGGTTTGAGTTTGTTTCGGGTAAGGTTTGAGTTTGTTTCGGGTTAGGCTTGATTAATTATGAAGTAAATTATAATAGATTTTTCTAATTACCACATTTTTTTGTAGATTATAAAAAATCTTACGCAAACTAACAGTTATGATTTCCAAGGAACGTGTGAAACACATGTACATGAGACCGACTCGTATTTGACCGACTTTGTATTTACGTGTATGTTGTAAGGCTATTTACGAGCAAGGTCATGAAAATTGGTTTTACTCCTAAGTAAGTACATACATTTTATTATATATTTATTATCACGTATGAAATTGTTATGTCAAGCGACCTAAAAGTCGGCGTGCATGTATGAAAAGAGCTATGTATGTTAAAGAACGAGTGAAGTATGTAATGGCCGAATAATTTGGCGCTCAGTTCACTCTGCCTCCCCGTTAAGGAATTGGTATGAATATATGGATACATAGATGAAATAAGGTCACGTGACAATATATATATTATTTACATCATGAAAGCTCCACATGCAATAATTGTTGCCTGTTAGTATTTCTTTGTACTCACTGAAAATTTGATTCTTCTGTAATCATCGAAGGTTTCTTAATAGATATTTACTCACCATGTATTCACCGCCCGTAAAATTCTGTAAGTAATTTGGCGATTCATTTGTCTGCTTGACAGGATCCGTCAATCTCTTAAGAAATTTAGCAAATTTATTTGGAAGCAAACGTGAATGTCTGAAAAACTAATGAGCGTCAATTCTGTAAAGTCATTTTCAATCCGATATCGGTCTATGTTTATACTCGGTCTCAGTTCCTCGGACTAATTACCGTATATTCGAAGGGTTATGCTACGCTAGTGACTCACTATACTACTATAAAGTGAGTAGGGACCTTGTGGAAGTTCACAGATCCCCTGGGTCGATTTCGATGACCAACAAATTAATTGTGTTTACGTTTACTACATACCTACATAGAATCATCAAAAGTCGTGGTATCACTAGTTCGACCCTTTTTATGCGAATACATATATGATTTTTTATTTGATTTTAAAGCCAAGTTTTGTTCACTACACTAGTTTGACCCTTTTCATGCGAATACGTATAAAAATGATTTTTATTTGATTATAAAATAAAGTTTTGGTTTTTGTGTTGACAGCTTTAAGTGATAATGTCAACTATTCAACATGTTCACTGCATTATCCACAACTTTATACGAGTATGGTACGGTGACGGTCAAACACGCTTCTTCATATTGCGTAGTATGCGTATCGGGTCTTTTCGAACTTTATGGAATTATTTCTGGCGATTTCGGGTTGATTAAGACGTAAATTGTCGTCGTAAGTGACTTTTATAGTCAAATTATAAACAATAAAAACTAAATTATCGATAGTTACATAATTTATTACCCGTGTATCGTTTAATTACAGATAAAAGAAGAACGGCTGGTATTAGGCATATAACGTTTTAAGAGGATACATTAAGAGCTATTTATTTAAAATAAATATAAAATTCTATCATTTATTTATAGAATTTTTATATTTGAATCATTTATGTATAGAAAGAAGTTCGTTTCATCATCACTACCGCCTGTATAAATTTTTGTGTAAGAAAATGGCAGTATTCTCTAGTTTTTTAAATTTTACTACTTGACGGAGGACACTATCCATATCAGTATTCATACTCTTACACTTTACCTTGCGTCATAATAATATTAGTACTAATATTATTATTATATTTTTCATATCACCGGTTTATCCCGGTCATTTGATAGGCGTGCGCGGGGATTTGGATCTAACGCGTAGAGGCCCCTTTGAGAAGCTTGATGTAATGTTGTATACTCGCCGTGACCTTCTCCAGGGGATATCAATGAGACAATATACCCATGAACCAGGTCATGGCAGGTATTGGGACTATTGCGAATGTGTTGGAATTTATTGGGCTATTAAAATGAGATCTGGAGGGATTATTGGTAGTGAGAAGAGGAAAGGACGCCTGCCATAACTATCATATCAGATGTTACTTCAGCAGGCAGGCAGGCAGGCAGGGGCTCGCCACTCACTGGATGGACCCCCGAAAGGCCAGAGAAATTCGGCCGGGGGCAACAGCGGTGTGAGTGACTCAGGGGTATCGAGAGGTGTGCTGCGCTTTCTCCGAAGTTACTCGCGGCGTTATGCCCTTTAACACTTCCACCCCTGTTGCATATCACCTGATAAACCAATATGCTCTATCGACACCACTCTGGACGGCCAATGAAGGCAAGCCAGAGCTGAGAGTCCTACGGGCCTTCTTGACTTTACACTCCGACCGATGAAGACACGCCGGAGACGAAGGTCCTGATCGACTCTCTGGAGCACTCGGGTACCCGTGGTGTTAGTAGTAGTAGTATTATTATGATACATGGTAAAATTTACGTCGATAATAAATAATCAATGTCAAAGATCATATATAGACAGAATACAACACTGTCAAGCTGTTCAGGCAGGCAAGCGCCCAGGCATATACGTAGTGCGGTATCGGGTCGATAGCGGTTATCCACCAAAATAGGCATGCCGCCGCAATAAAGGGTATCATTTTATATTCTCTGCGGTGGCATTCAAAACAGGCTCGATAAATATATTTTAATGATATAAATTTATAATTTCCATAAGAAATATAAAACCGTATTCGTCATTCTCGTATTTCTAAAGTATCATAAGAAACATGTTGCACAGAAGAGAGAAACGCGATTTTTAGTACAAAGCGTAAGCGCCGAATCGGACCGATTTTGGGTTAAATTTAGTAAGCATTTGTTGATTTCAGGTAGCCAAATTAGTTTAGATAAATATTCATTTGCCAATTTCGTAAATATTTTATTACGTTGAACTTAAAGAGTCAACACTTTAGTATGAGTTTAGTTTATGTGTAGTGCACAATATTGGAACTTTGTTAGTCCAAGCATGATTTTGTTGAATATTTTAATTTTAAAAAATGTGCAAATATCTGTCCTATATTATGCTCGCTTATAAAGAAACAACTAGCCAAAGTAATAGCTAATCTAGAACATCAATTTGTTATAAAATGGAAATGAATGGATGGAAAAAAGATTTATTGACACATTATTTATCTTCTGGTCCGAAATTCATGTTCTAATACTGGAACCCATTGTACGAAAAATAAAAATTGTAATAGTTTTCTGCCGGCGAGTATATTCATTCACCTCGTTTGTGCGTGTTTTATTGCTAAATAACATCAGAGTAAAATCCTTGCATACTGGGTGGGGTACGATCAGCTAGCCTGGCTGAAACGTAGCGGCTATAAATCTCAATTGAGGAGTGTCGGAAGAACGGAATCGCTCCAGACATTACGCTTGGTGACTAACGACCGCCAATTACTTTTTTAGTAAAATAGGGAACACCATTTTGTTGAAGACTTATTTCTTTTTATTCTATCTAATTTTTCTTCGCCACGATAAATCATATTATAGGTGAAATTAATCGTGCAGTAAGTATTAATAGAATACTATCATTTTGTGATGAACGAACGAAACATCAGTAAACTTAGATATACAATTTCTATCTCTTTAAATTATATTAAGTACGTAATATTTTTAAAATTGATATACTCGTATTTACCTGCTCCGCCTATGTGGCATTTGAACCTATAAGACCTTTCAATTACTGATAGAGTGGTTCTCCAAACTGAGCTATCAGGATAGTCAAAAGCTTAGAGTAAAGCCAACCTCGGCTACACAAAGAGTATCATCCTAGTTAACAGACTTATTTTTGGTGAAAAAAAGATAGGTTGCATCGAAGCAACCGGACTGCGGCAGTGCCTACATCTCGCAGAAACGTGCTTTTTATATAAAATGCCGAGCAAAGCTTGGTCGTCCTCTGATCTAAACAATAAATGTAACTTGTGAAATGCCGTAAACCTAAATTCCAAAGTTCCTAAGTATAAAATTTAACACATCTCGTAGTTTATTGTATAAAACTTTCAATTAAATTCTAGAACAAATAGCATCAGAAACTGAATTAAAATATGGCGCCATGCCAAGTTCGTTTTGAATTAAGTACGTACCGAATATGTTTAAAGCAAATTATGTAATTAAACGCTGTAAACTTCCTGCATATTTGAGATTCCTTCTCACTTTGATTCCATTGTCTCTGCTTTTGTCGTATGCTCGGCTATGTTTGGAGTTATAATCTGACTTCATTAATTTGTACACGAGTTTTAACATTAACTGTATGAAAATACTTAATAAACAATGAAAACTAAAATGCTATTTTATTAATAACGTATATTTTATTCTGGCGTGTCTCGGTAGCATAACATAAATTGCCATATTACAACAGACTTAATATAATGTGAGTATGCATAACATTTGGTTGACCTAATATACCAAGCCCGCAGGGGAGCTTACAGCGTACAGGTGTTGGCGATAGCACGGGTATCCAATACGCCAGAAAGTCGATCAAGGCCTTAGTCTCTGACGTGTTTTCATCAATCGACTTTCCGTTCAAGCTTACCGTTATTGGTCGTCCAGAAAGAAGTCGTTAGAGGTACATGCTACGAGAGTAGAATTGTTAAATAGCAAAGCTTGGTCATGGCATTAAACAAGTGACTTCGGATAATGTAGTAGACATATTCACGAAATTCCAGGAAAAGTCGTAGTCGCTATCGGCCTCGAATTTTCCGAGAAATTCGTGTGTCTCGAAAAATTAGACACTATTTTTTTCTTTTACTTCTTACCTATACCACAAACGCTTGTTTTTCGAATTTGTGGTTCATTTCTACTACTAAGAAAAAAGATATTTCGAAAACAATAAAATTGTTTGTTAAATCAATTTCAATGTTTCTTAATGTCTCTTGTAATGGAATATGATATATTCGCCACGGATTTCTAAATCTGCATAAAATATTGTGTATTGATATAGTTTAAAACATAAAATATAAATAACTATCGTTTTGTATTCTATTTAAAGCCAAGCAATTTATTATATATTAATTACAAAAATAAATATGGGATATTAATTACAAAAATAATTACTTAAACCTTGCATCGCGTGAAAATATATCAAGTACACTTTTAATTAGAGACCTACTCGCAAAATGTACATATAGCTTAGAAATGTACTTAAATACGTGACATATTTAGTCTGGCCATAAATACTGTTACAATTAAAAATAAACAAAATATTACATTTGAATTTGGAATCTGTCATTTTTATATGATTGTTCATTGCGTTTTCTCATTTTACAATATTTTGTGATATTAAAATGGAGTGGGGTGATAAAATAAAATATATAAGATAAAATAGTGCTGTGATTTAGATGTATCGATTGTCTGTGGGGGACGTGGACGTGAAAAATCAACTAAGTTAGGCACCCCTTCCCATTCATGCCCTGGAAAGTATTTCTCTCCCACTCCAAACAGGGAGATAACGTGCGCTGTAATCCTATAAAATATGTCTACTGTCGGTACCTTTATTTAAAAGGAAATTTGTGAGTTCCGTTGATATCTTAGCAAATTTTATATCCAAAATGTTTATAGCTTGAAATTATAACTACTAGCAAACTAATAGTTAAATTCGTATTGAATGATACTCTTTACGTTGAGACATTCCAAAATTTTCCTTTTCACGTGCTTCTGGTACTCACTGCTGTGACAGTCAAGTCAGTGAGTTTGTTTATTTAGATTAAAATTTGCCAATTTATACAGTCAATATCAGTGAAAGAAACAAATATTCTTTAAAATAAATTCAATAACATTGTAAGTTGTTGTAAGCATTATTTAAGAAATTGCCATGGAACCCGTTTAGATATTTTCTCTTTTATCAACGGTATTATGAATCTCTGATGTGTTCTGTACCGAACTTGACCCATTTTACAAAAATGATTTAAAATATAAGATTTACTATATCGTTCTTTTACGTAAACACTGAACACCTCACAACACGAAAACCGAGGACACCCCGTCTTCGGTTTTCGTGTTGTGAGGTGTCGAATCGCCGAATTTCCGAATATGAATCGTGGGAGTTACAGTGGTTACCTAGTGGTTAATAGTTCAGTGGAATTGGAGAATAAAAATATACACACAATATGTTACGTTTTCTCGAGATGCACTAAGAAATGATTTTTCGAAATATGTACCAGGAGAACGGGTACGAATTCGCCTGAATCCTCTAATTCTATATGTATTATTGAGTTTCACGCTAAATCAGTAACCAAGATAATTTATGTTGACAAATACGGGTAGTTTGATATGGATCTATACTTGATGAGCACGGAGGCGGAGTGATTAGCAATGCGACTTTAACACCATTTTGTGGGTTCGATTTATACACATGATATTGAACACGTCTGTTTAACATAGTCTGGATGTATTTATGAGAGTTAGGACGCATTAAAGCAGCCTGTCTCAGGAAGTACCTCTCTACCACACGAAAACTGCAGCCAAATAACAAATCTCTAGTGGGTTGTTGAGTTCCTGCGAGTGAATGAGGTTACCAGCAAGTTCTAAACAGTTGCCTTTTATTGGCAAACAAAACTACAATGTTGTCACATACTCGGTTGATGGGCGCGCCCACAATTTTTCCTATTAAGCATACGGCCCACCTGATGTAAAGCGGTTACCGTAGCTTATAAACGCTTACAATACATTAAGTATCACCTTTGCTGCTAACACAGCAACTCTTTAGGAGCTTACTGGTGACCTCACTCACAATGCAGCATGCAATCCTACAGAGTAGATTCCCTTACCTTTTAGAGTACTGCAGTCTAAACACACAGCCTAAATTCACTATTTATTTATGACCAGTGAAGTAATTTCAAAATGAAAACATATCGGTTCATGATCATAGAAGGGTAGATGATCAAATTTACAGCTTAATCTGACCAAAACTACCAACGTAGTTTTAAAAAACGAGTTGCAGTCCGGGAGTGCCGGCAGAAGTGAAAACTTGAACATTAACGTTGTGCATTTTTGAATATTTTGGAATGGTTAGGGAATAATTTCGCACGAATTATTTTATTTATCAGTATAAAAGTGCTATTATGTATGTGGTAAAATACAATATTCATTTATTGCGCTATTGTACACAAACATGACAATTTATAATATATTAAAAAATTCAGAACTATTACAATTATTTTTCATTAAAAAGTTTATCTCTCAGAAAAATCTACTTTCATCCATAATTTCAACGACTCACCATCATCATTACCAGCATCATTATCGCCAATCTCTAAAACTCAAACACACACGCACACTTGCGCAAGCGCCCTGCGCCGCTTAAACCAAATAGCGATGTTGATAAACTACGTTGAACGAAACGCGTAAACGCCAAAAATTTCATAGCGCTTACAACGTTTTGGTCGCCAGAAAATAATGCCCTATGAACGATCTAGCGCTTCATGTTTTAATTGTTTAATTAGAGGGAACTGATGTTTTAGCGCTGCAGCGAACTTAAGTTAAGTTAAGCGTTAAGTTAAGCGAGTTTAGCATTTTTTACTCATCCCAAAAAGTGCACAACGCCGCTAAAGAAGTTTTCACTTCAAAAAATGTGATGATACGTTGCCTAGTGACAGCCAACGGGTTGTGTTGAAAGCGTACTGAAGATCTCAGCGACTTGCTGGAACATAATAAACCTCCAATGAGTTGTAGGTAATATGACTTCCGTCATATAAAGTGCAGGTTCCCCCTTCACCGGCTGTTTATTAAGAGAAACTATTTCTTGCCTCTTTTTTATCAGATCGTTTTGCAGGTTAACGTGAAGGTAAGGATGACTTTGATCCTAAATATCATGGTGAGCTTGTACTCACACCCGAATAAAACAATGTAAGTATAAAGTGTATAAAAAAATATTTTCGGTTATGTATATATAGAACATCAATTCTCAAACTAAGCAAAGCTTGTATTGCGTCTTATGTATACAATACATATGTACTTTTTCTACTAACTAAATATATATAATAATTTTTTTACGAGCTCGGTAGCGCTGTGGTGAAACGCGCTGTTACGCTACTTTGACACCAACTCTCGTCGGTTCGATTCCCAAACAGGACAAATATTTGTGTCCATGAACATGTTTGTTTGTCGTGGTTTGGATGTTTTTAAGAGAGGTAGGGCGCATCAAAGCAACCCGTCTGGGAAACTACCTCAACTTCACAGAAAGCCGCAGCCAAATAACAACTCCATAGAGGGTTGCTGTGTTAGCAACAGATGTGGCATCACGCGAGTGATACTTAATGTAATACAAGCGTTTATAGGCTACGGTAACCGCTTTACATCAGATGGGCCGTATACTAGTATGCCTCCGACGTTGTATAAAAAAAACATATACACAATACAATCCAAACATACATGTTCGTGCAAACAAAATGTTAGTTTGGTGCGGGAATCGAAGCCACTTTCCTTACTGTTAAAATTGCCACCCGACCACTGGACTAGCCTGTGACTAAGTGATGAAACCGGGCCTCGGGCTTTGGATGCGCGGACTATCAGTGCGATCGTTCGCTCGTCGCACTACTCGACTCGGTTTTTGGGTCAAGCGGCTTGTGACCGGTGTGGCTGCCCGCGGATCGCTGTCTCATCCTCTGAAATTTATCGGTTGAAGGCTGTACAGTGTCGAGATCGAGACACACTGTCTTGTCGTTATCGCGGAATCAATGAGTGTACTGAGAACAAATCAACTTGTGAACCCTATCTCATCGTAATAAGTTGTTGGATACCTATATTCGTGATTGCTTGTAGAAATATAGAGGTCATATAAAATGTTTGCCCCGCAATAGTATTCGACAAAAAACGGTGGGAAAATGCTCATATCTCAATCTCATTAAGTACATGGCCAGTATCTATAATGTTTTGAATTCGTATATTTTCCGCACTTAATTCTTAAATAGCTAGACCATCGAGAGCGATTTATACGTCGTTATTCATGTTTTTTTTTAAATAAAATCATGTTTTTCCATTAAATTATAAAGCAAAAATGTGCAAAAAGACGATAATTTTACTACATTTCAAACACTTTTTACTTTAGTAGTTTACTAAGCCCAAATAGGTTATAATAAACCTTAAATAGAAACCTTACAGACATGAAATATATATGTATATACACATGTATATACCTATATATACAATAATTGTTCGTTTAAATATGTAAGCTGTTGGGAACGTATGACACTGATTAGATTTTATAGTGTAAATCTCTAAGCATACGAACATCATTCAAATAAAATATATTTCTGTAATCAAAAAAACTCAAACGTTAACTACTTACTCTATCTAAATATCTTATCTCGTCGTTCGTTTTACAAACAAACACGACTGCTTATTATAAGGAAACGTCCTTATAAACCTTCAGCAGCTCTGTTAATAGGAGTCGAGGAGGTTATATTATAATATAGGCAGCAAAAGCAAGCAGTGTTATTTTCAATGATATACTCTATGTATCCACTACCTACTCAAACGTCCCGGGAACATGCGTTCCCAGAGCCAGATATCAGATTCAAAAGCTTGTTTGTGTTAATACAAGGTTTTTATTTGACTGAAGGATCATTGTGAATGGTTCTGTTTATAAACAAAAAGTACGCTCACCATCTCAAGTAGCGCCATTAATTATAAAAGTGTTGTCACAAATGATTTTTTATGTTCCGTGAAAGGTCGGCCATAATTATTTGGGTTTTTTGAGGTTATTGTTTATTTCTGGGATTATCGTATACAAAAATAATCATTATTTATAGTAGTTTGAGAATGCACTATTATGTATAGTTTGGGATTACATTTATTTTTTATTTTTCGATAAGTCGGGTTTTTGGCGGAGGAAACAAAAAATCGGTACTGTCGAGTTAGTCATTTTTTTTGCACTTTAGGTTCAGTTATAGTAATTGAAATCAATTTAGTCCTGTATATAATAACGTTTCAGTGGTGTTTTTATATAGCCATAGTAATATGTAGCTGGCGCACAATATAAGCGAAGTTCGCAGACGCGTTATTTTATCGAAAAAATGCGCTTTTCTACTTCCTTTGTTATATATACGATAGGAATTGTATATGATTTTAGATATGTAAGTAAGGACTTAATTTTCACCACAATTATGATTTACAATATTAATTTTACACTTATTTGAGTAATATTTGATAGATTGCGAATATTGTTGGAAACTTACGGTTTTCAGTACGGTTACATTTGACGCGGATCGAGACTAAGGTTGCCAGAACTGAAAACTTAAATCTGTATAATATTTCGAAATGATATGTTGAAGGTCAAGGAATTTACCTACCATGACTAAATTGATGGTGTTTCATCAGAAGACCATGTCAGGCACCTAGAAACTGGCGTGCATACACGAGAAGAGCTATCTATCTATCTATAACTTTACGCCAAATCCCTTACGGGGTAGGCAGAGAGAACCGAGCGCCACGCGACTCGATCCTTACATACCTCACTCGCTACTACTTCACATTCATTGCTCTTTTCATGCACGCTCGCCGGTTTCTAGGGCTCCTGACATCACCTTCTGATAGAACACGACCAATCTGATCATGATAGGTAAGTCTTGGCCTTCCTCGGCTCCTACATCCTTCCACTTTTGCATTGTATATCTGCTTCGTCATTCTTTCATCCTGCATTCTTTCTACATGTCCGAATCAACGGAGCATGCCTCTTCTTATTTTAACACCGACGCTCTCTTTCAGACCAACTCTGCTTCTAACCTCATCATTGCGGATACGGTCTGCAAGCGTTACACCACAGATTTTGCGCAACGCTCGCATTTCAACCGCGTTTATCCTACTTTCATGCTCTCTCTGCCATACCCAGCTCTCGCTTCCATAAGTAAGCGTTGGGACCAGCACTGGATTGTGAATAGCCAGCTGCGCCTTCTGGCTCAGGTTTTTACTGCCAAGAAGTTTTCCCAACGCTCCATTCACACTATTCCCAGCACTCACTCGCCTTTCCACATCTGCGGTGTACCTTCCATCCCTGCTGAAAGCGCATCCAAGATATACAAACTCATTCACTTGTTCCAACACTTCATCATCTACCGTAATTCTTACATTGGTTCTGGTTTCTTCTCTTTCAAATGCCATAATCTTTGTTTTCTTCGCATTCAATAGTAAGCCTTCCTTCATACATTCGTCTTTCATCATTGTGACTAGTGTTTGCAGCTCAGATGGTGTTTCTGCTAAGAGGACGGAAACGAGAAGAGCTATGAATGTTAAAGAAGCGATTGAGATATGTAAGGACCAAGTAACGTGGCACTCGGTTCTTTCTTCGGTTACAGACGGGTTTGTGGGCATTTTTAATTTTTTTACAAATCGCCGCCGGTAAGCTTACAAGCATATGGCCCACCTGATATAAAGTGGTTACTGTAGCCTATGTACGCGTGCTGTCACCCATGCTGTTTACACAGAAAATTCTTAGGCGCTTACTGGTAACCTCACTCTCTGGCAGAATCACAACAACTCTACAGGGTGTTGTTATTTAGAGGTTTTCTGTGAGGTCGAGGTACCAGTCGGGCTGCTTTGATGAGCCCTCATTATCATCATCCGAGCGTTAATCCCAGTCGCGTACCAGGCTTTCACTTCAGGCTACGTTAGCCCTATCTTTCTTTAAAAACACCCAACCCAAAATATATATTATTTAGTGCAATATTATTTTGTATAGGAACTTTATCCTTAGCGATCTGTATGCCGAAGTTCCTTCATTTTCCGAACATTTTGATATCCTTTAGTTTAAATTCTGGTTTCTAGTAGATTTCATCATTCCTCTCCCATTTCATTTTTTATCAGTGTATTTCTTCTACCTTTGTGTTGAAAATGTGCGTTTGTTCTAAAGTAATTCAAATGAAATTTAAGGATTTCTCCCAACCCTTACTACTTTTTTTTTGCGTTTTATCTCTTCTCTTTAATCCCACGAACAAATTTGAACTTCAGTAGCCTGCACGGTGAATTTGCAGAATGCAAATACGTTCGTCGTTGTGAAATTTTATTGACGATAACAAGTAAATAATTTCAAACTTTAGACATACCGACTCGAAACATGTGATGTGACACTCGAAATTTTACCACAAATCAAACATCCGTAGAACGCCTAAAACGGCACGGAACGGTAAGAAAACCACTTCCACTCACACTACCGGTGATTTTGTGTTTGTATGCAACCTGTCACACAAAAAGTGGGTGCCATCGCTTTTTATGTGACAGGTTGCATGCAAATACGAATGTTACAAAAAGTGCCTTCCCAGATCGCAGCTGCTTTCCTGCTGTTCCCGCCCCTGCGGGTTTTGATTTCAGGCGTTCGCTTGTTTCTACTTAACTATGTGCTACATTTATATCTTGTTTTAACTGTTTATATTTAAGTTCATTCCTCTGCGGTCATTCCAAAGCAGTGAAAATCACCAAAAAGGTATTATTAAAATGTTGCTGAAATTTTACCGTCATTAGAGGCCTACACGGAAGGGCAGGAAGAGTGGCGTACAGATTGCAAAGTCCAATTTGAAAGCATTCTCAAGTATTAATTTGTGTTTTAAGATAATTTTCTAGATAAGTAACCACCACCGATAGGGGAAATCTACTGTGTGCCGTAATTTTTTTAGTAGATTTTTTTACGGGTATTGGCGAACGAGTTACACTTTGTAGGTATGTTTTTTCTCTAAATTTTCAACTGAATACGAGTCCGCCACAAGGCAACGTGCTGGTTTCATATAAAATGATAAGTTGATTATGATCTAAGTAAGATATTTATTATTTAAAAACCGTAGGTATCATGGCTTCGTTATTTGAGATATAATTCTGATTGGCAACTTTTTAAAAATCGAATAATTTCATTCAACTGAATATAATAAATATCACCTCTACATTGGTCATTGAGCAGTCAGAACCCGTTATATACGTTTTCCCATACATTTCGCGGTCGTATACGACCACCCGGGTTTCGAAGGGTTAAGAAAGCATATCTGTAACATCGTATTTAAAAACTTGCGGCGCGTGGTCATCTATTTTTTCAATGCTTTTTTTTATTATAATTTGCATCAGTGCGACTACTGCAGATGATGAGATGATGTAAAATGCCCGCCGAATAAAACAATACGAATTCAACTTTTAATTTAATAACATGTTTTTAGTTTAAATTCTACGATGCCCATTTTATAAAGGTGTGCAGAATAGTAATATATAGTGATTTATCACATTTTCTTTGCTATTATGAGAGATTTTAATGATTTTATGAGTGAATATACCTAGTCTTGCCATAAATACTGAAACAAAGAAAAAAAAATTCTATTGCAAATAACATTTATTATTTTTACAGTGTGTTAGTTTAATACATAAATATAAAACAATTTAAAATATAAAAAGCTTATTCGAAGTGGTCTCCATTGGCTGCCATACAGTCCTTTAAACGTTGAGGCCAGTTATCAATAGAAGCGCGTACTCTTTCCATGGGAAAATTCTTAACTGCCAATCGTACGGATTGTTTTAGGGACTCCAAATTATCATGGCGTTTAGAGCAAGCCGTACTCTCTAAAACTGACCATAAATCATAATCCAGCGGATTAAGATCGGGACTAGGCGACGGCCAGTCTTCAGCTCTGATGAAGTCCGAAACGTTCGTTTCCAACCAAGACTGCGTAGACCGAGCTTTATGACCCGACGTCGAGTCTTGCTGGAAGGACCATTCTTGGTTATTGAACATGGTGCTGTTAAGGGGCTTCACTACCTTCTCAAGAATGGTATCTTGATACACTTGTGCCGATGTTTTGATACCTTTTTCTCAAAAGTATGGCTCAGTCACTCCTTCATAGCTAATACCCCACCAAACCATCACTGAAGACGGATAGTGCCCACGTTGCACTCAGTCGACTAATTGGGAAGCTTCCTTAGAGCTTTGAGCATAAATACGGTCATTTTATTTGTTAAAATGTTGCTCAATTGTAAAAATTTTCTCATCCGTACACAAAATTTTTCTGTGACCTCCCTTTACGTACCGCTTCAGTAGTTGTTTCGATTTTACCACCCTATTCTTTTTTAAATTATCAGTTAAGAAATGACCAGTAGTACGTCTCTTATAGGCTGCAAGTCCTAAGTCATGTTTAAAATACGCGACATGGTTCTAGGTGCTATCTTCATCTCCCGAGATAAAATCTTTTGCTTTCGGAAAGGATTTCTTCGGTCTCATTGTAACTATTAATAGCCCGGTACACAAATATTTTACTAATACCAAGCGTATGGAGATTTTTAAAAATTGCATTTGGCTCCATACCTACTTTGTGCAATGCAATCACAGCGATTCGGTTCTCTTTATCACCCCACTCCATTTTAATATCGCAAAATATTGTACAATGTATTGGCGCCAAAATGAGAAAACTCAATGAACAATCATGTAAAAATGACAGATTCCAAATTCAAATGTAATATTTTGTTTATTTTTAATTGTAACAATATTTATGGCCAGACTAAGTATATATATATATATGCACATACTTATATATATATGCACAACATACGTATGCATACCCTCACTGCCTGTGCAGTCAGTCAAAAATACCATACATCTAAATTATGTGAAGGTGTTAGACCACCTTACTTGGTACAATTGTTAGAGTAAATCCTTTCACACGACACAGTGAGAACTATTGCTTAAGTTATGCAATGTTTTCAATATACGTCATCACATACAGCTTGTATATCAATACAATTACGACTCTCTTCTGAAATTATGTGTAATATTATTATAGAGTAATAACAGTTTTTACTTTTATTTTATTTAGTAAATAATTAGCCATGATTATGTCAATCACAATATTACATCTCATTTACATCTTATGCGCCTTGAAAACGATGTTTTAGATTTATCACCAATGTTTCTAAAATGGGCAAGTAACCAACGTCATCCCCAACAACTCTATGTGTGGAATTGTCATCTGTGTTACGAACAATAATTCAAATTTCAAACTGTTATAGCGGCACAAGTACAAGGACGGCCATGGCAGTTCATGCATAGTTTAAGCTTTGAAACTATTAATTTAAATTATCTTTAAATAATTGATACATATAATAATGTGGATATTTAAACGCTGATTCCAAATAAACACGATTTCTACGTATCGATATCCGCATAGAAAGCGTGTTTATTTTGAGTTTGAACTCTTCAGCGAGTGGCACCATACTTAGATAAGGAAAGGATGTAGTTCCTTTTGACAATTTCGCGTTGTCACTTTTCACGTGAGTTTTGTTTAATATCTTTTCTAAAATACTATTCATTGCTATTTCAATGGAATCACTAAGGACATCCGCCGGAGATTCACGAAATGTATGTCAAGAATCCAATTTTTACAGAAAATCTGCTAACAGATAAGTTCTTTGTAGTTTTGTTAAAATTACTTTTCCTTTATCTTTGTTAGCATTAGCATTGTTTTTGGTAAAGAAGGGTTGACTTCAATTTCCTGAAATGTATTCAAAGTATCACGAAGTTCTTGTAAAATATTGCAGTGTTCTTTAGAAGCAGCTAACCCGAATTAAATTTTTGTTTTTTTTTTTTATTAGAACCAAAACCGGTCTGGTCCATAGCTGTTAACTATATATTTTTGTAGTCTTCAAAGAACTTTTAGTAAGATAAAACCACCACTTCTTTCTTCTTTAAACAACAACATGTTATGTTACATAAAGCTGTGAAAGTAGTTAAAATAGACATGGCGCGTAGCAGCCGTTAGTAGATATTTATTAATTATCTGATTCTCCTAACTACATATGCGGTGGAGTAGAGCTTATTTATTTGAGAGACTCACTACAATCTAGAGTCTACTATCATTTCAAGAAATATAGTATCGCTTTCAAATTCTAATTTATTATGAGAACTCAATGAGAGCTTCTGTATTGGTAGAAGCCACAAAAAATGTTGACACTGTTGGTTTTTCATGAGTTGAGTGTATTTTGACAACAATTCAATAAAGCGGAACTTGCCAATCAAATAGTAAGGTGCTAAGTTGAGATGGAGCCTAAAAGGCGAGTTTTACGGATTTCGAATTTCCGAGTAGTTTGACAAGTAATCCGTGGTCTCGGTTTATTGCTCGTAAATCAGTTTAGAATAGAAGACAGAATACCATTTTATCCTCTCAATAATATCACACCGGTGTTTTACATTAAAAGTTAAAGAGGTATCATCAGCAAATGTATCCGCCATTTTGTGCATCATTTAGAGCAGATCATTGACATACCGTTAAAATAGAAATGGATACAAAATAGAAACCTGTGGTTCGTCAATTTGAATAATCCTGCCTTTAGATTTTAACCCATTTATGTTAATAATCTGCATTCAATTGTGTAAATAATATGCAATCAAATTCTATTTACCTCTAACTCCATAATATAACAGCTTGAGCAATAACATCACATGGTTGACAGAATCAAAAGCTTTGGAGAGATCACAGAAAACCCCAATTTACAACTACTCATGAAACTGTTGCTCATAAAAAAATTAGTCTTAAAATAGACTTGAATTTAAATATGCATTATCACTTCACTCTTATCCTCTGAATTAAATAATGGTCTCGGTTTACTAAATTTCATTAAAGCTAGAAACACTCCCGAAGTATTACATTTATTAAAATAACATGTGCTGTGACAGATAATATACGTTTTGCTAAAAATACAATAAATAAGAAACGATTTTCGTTCCTCTACTTTAAAAGCTACTACTACTTTATTTAGTTTACTCGAACCTCATGGTCTGTTTAATTTCCGACGCATTTCGTAATAGACCCAATACTTGCCGTGACCCGCTTATGGATATATTATTCTAAATGCAACTTACGATAAGTTTTACAAGCCTGATACTGTTTATAAGTGTCTATTAAATGTTTTAAGCGTTAAGCGTGTATTTTGACAACAATTCAATAAAGCGGAACTTGCCAATCAAATAGTAAGGTGCTAAGTTGAGATGGAGCCTAAAAGGTGAGTTTTACGGATTTCGAATTTCCGAGTTGTTTGACAAGTAATCCGGTCTCGGCGGCCCCATTGTGCGCCATCTCAAGAGAACTCCACCGTTATTACCTACGCTATATAAAAGAGTCCGCCTTGCTTCGTATTTAAAATGTATCGATGTATCTTTGCCTTGCCTTTACATACACGAGTATGTTGAAAGTCGTTATTTTTTTATAGTGACTAGCAATGGCTAATTTAACAGCAAGGGTCGTGGGTTTGATTTTTATTATACAACATCAAGAGGCATATGACCTACCTAATGTAAATTAGTTACCATAACCTATAAACGCTTGCAATATATTGCTCACGCGTTGCCAGCCCTGTTACTAACACAGCAACTCAGGAACTTGCTGGTAACCCTGTACACTCGCAGGAACACAACTTTTCTAGTGCAATGGTTGCTTCGAACTGTATAACTATAGGTACGAGTACGTTAGTCGACAATTAAGGTAACCAAAGGTAGTTAAAATAGTCGAAAGACATTACGTTGTTTTTTTATATACCACATCGGAAGGCATACAAGCATGCGGCCCACCTGATGTAAAGTGGTTACCGTAGTCTATGAACGCATATAATTCAATATAAGCGTTCATAGGCTACTAAGTATCAGTCGCACGATGCCTTCTCTGCTGCTAACACAGCAACTCCTTAGGAGCTCACTGGTGACCTCACTCACACACAGGTAGTAGTTGGCAGTGGAGATTCTCCTTATGGGCATCGAGAAGACTTTGGGTGAGATTTAATCATCACAGTATTTTTTAATTTCCTAACTGGGAAAACCTGTTCTGGGAGACCGGTGGATATATATTCGTTTATCCGTGTTTACCTGGTGTTAAGATCCCATAATATTAAGTATAGTATACCATTAAGATCCAATGCTATGTTTAGACACTTCGGTGTCATTGTAGCTGATGATAGGAATACGAAGGTGGACGATTCTATTCTTTGTATTTTCACCACCTACGTGTATTTGATATCAAATAATTAAATAATGAATTTGTATGCTACTTCATTCTTCTCTTCTAATAATATTTATATTTTATGACCGTCGAATATTATATACGTGAGAGTAAAGATCAGTGAAATAGGCGAAGACTTCAAGCAATATAAGAATCGAAATTAGATAATTTTTAATGATATCGATGGCATACACGTATAAACTATAAGTGGTTTTATGTAGATTAATAAATTATTAGCGCATTCATTCGCATACATTTCTAAAGTATCCACAAGAAGATGTTAATCTTCACCTTTACTAATAACATAATAAATACACTTAGCTATTATTACCATTTCGAAATCGCAAGTTCCACTGCATAACTTTAAATCGGATCTTTATCACTTTAAATGGGATTACCACCGAAGCAAGCAGTAATAGCCCAGTGGATAAAGAACTGGCCTGTTGACTAACTGGTCCCCGGTTGGAATGTTCCACTAAATTCGTGGTTTCGTATTTATGTACATATTTGCAATTATCGCTGGCCCAAGGATTTGGTGAAGATACTGTCGTTTAAAGAATAAAAGACCGTAAGAGCTGATTGCTACGCCAATTCTTGCTCAGAAACAATTAAATTCTCATATGGTATCGTCGAAGGCGTCGTTCTTCAGTACGATAACGCATCCGCACATTCCTCTAAGGCAACGGACACATATTTGAAGGCTTCAAATACAGACCTGATGATGCATCCGCTATACAGGTCAGATCTCGTGCATTGCGACGTCTTTTTGTTTCAAAATTAATGTGAAACTTGGAGACACGCTTGGCCTTTCACCGTCAAAAAGAAAACATCTTAAGGAAACCCGCACGTCCAAGAAATTATGTTGACATGTGACCTAACCTAAAAAATAGTCTGGTTTCGCCTTTGGGTTGTGGAGGTATGACTGCAGTCGCTCCATGTAAAAAAAATCAGTATCTTCGCCAAATCTTTGGGCTTACGCAGAAGACCCTGGCAATCCTAAAGGAAATGGGATAACGCTAAAAAGAAAATCCCCGAAGCTTGGAGTTGTTGTTGCAAAATATGTATCTTTTTTATATATTTTTTATTTTTATTTGGGAGACTAACAGCTTTTACAATATTTTCTAAAAAAAACTTTATATTCTAAGCACCTGTAACCCAATAATAAATCTTCACGTGTAGTCACATAATTTGGATAATTGCACGAACAATGATTAAATTACATATTTTCAAATATTTCTCGATTTACATACAAATACACAAGGTACTCGTAACAACGTACAGAGGATTTACAACAATCAACTAGTCTAAACAGTTACAAATTTATACAGTGTACATTTTAAAGAAATCACTGCTCAGCCGCCGCCTCACCGACCTATGGTACGCTCGTATTGAATATATCCAACTCTAGTTTACGGTTTAGTTTATTAAGTACTAGCTTTTACCCGCGGCTTCGCTCGCATTGATAAAAAAAATAATTTTTTTTTAATAAAAAATATCCTATTTTACTTCTGATACCTCCAAGAATATGTGTACAAAGTTTCATGATGATCGGTTCAGTAGTTTTCGCGTGAAAGCTAACAAACAAACAGACATTCACATTTATGATATTATAGTAGGATACTAGTTGCTCGCAGCAAAAATGAATTTTTGCGATAATTTACGCGAACTAGTGGTAAATGGTAAGGCGCATGGTATCTTAGGGGAATTTTGGTGGAATAATAAATTTTAATTTGGATAATAGTTCTGGACAATCTACGAATTTATATGTGAATGTATGTCGGAGAAACGGCACGGTATCATCGATGTACAACGCAAAAGAGCTCAACGATCAAATTCTTCCACCGTTCCACTATTCGATGCAGGGGCTATAAAAGATTCCCGCAAAACCGCGAAAGAATGAAGCCTTTAAAGTCTTCTCAATTCTTAGACGGTGTTCAGTTAGTAAGACCCTAACTCAACCTTGACGACTGCGTACGCGAAGAAACATTCACAAACTCCGTGCCTTCCTCAGAAGAATGACTAAAGTACTCTCTAGTCTTTTGTTGATTTTGTGATGTCGGACGTAAGAAAAAATGCCGTGGTGGCAGTCTAGTCAAGTCTTGGTCGTGACAAGGTTTATATGTAAAACATACGCTAGGCTTAGGTATCCAGTATTTGTTATGTAGGTCACATATGGACGTGACGTCTTGTAATTAAATGTAATCCATACGTAGATTTCTGTAGGGTTAATAATTTTAGCTACTACTATAGTCGACCACGTCGTATAGGTTATATACCTATGTGCGGTGGTACTTTTAATAGTGTTTATTTAACGTCACAAATACCACAGTCTTGTCTCCCAAGCTATCTCACCGCACGGCGCCCAGGTGCGTGACAATATTACGCGAAGAAGAAAAACCCTGTTGCGCTGTTATGCATATATAATTTGTAGGTACAGTTCGTTCATTTTATCATATATCGTAACGTAACATACGTAGAAAAATAAACAGTATCTTCTCTTTTTAGAAGCCAGTTATTATATATATATAAATTGGTTTTTTTCTTGTTACAATAGGTTATGCTGGCACTACTTAGTTCGTTATACAAGCCCAGTATTAAAAGCGTAAATAAACGGGTCGCGACTCGAGAGGGTCTAAATATCTAATTGTAATCTTATTTGCATGTAAAGCGTTCTCCTTCGGGGAGTTTCGGTTAACTCGGCACGCTAATCACGGCGGTCGCTAACAAGTAACTGTATGAATTTGTTCCTAGCACGAATCACGAGCAACTTTATGATTGGAGTAATGCGATTGTGAATTAGCGGGTACACGAGGTGTAGGGAGAGAGGGGAGTGCTCACACCCTCCCTAGCCTCCTATACGAAGCGCTAATGGAACTGTTTGCGCAGACAATGCTTGCTATACTTTTACAATATTGAATAATGGATTCAGAAGATCCCGAAATATTTTAGATCGAGATATGGTTAACCTGAAATAATTCGCCATCGAGAATATTTCATGTAAATCTTAGCCGATACTCTGAATCCATTTACTCATAAAAGTTATGAGATGTCACGTTGAGCCAAGTTAAATGAGTCTACATTTCAAAGAACTTATAAGGCTTGGTCGTTCCCCCAGTCGCTTAAAAACAACTCGTAATATTCTTCGTAAAATCGTTCTTAGTGATCGTACCTATCACAGAATTATAGGTAAATGGCATTTTTGGTCATGTTCTTATATAAATGCGAGCACCAAACAAGCATACAGTTCGCCTGATACTAAGCGACTATTACTGCTAAGACAAAGTATTTCTGGTGTCTTGCCAAACACTGCTAGGCTAACACCTCAGCTTCTTGAAGATCTCGCTCAGTCACAGTGGGTCAGTTGCAGAAACACAACAATTTTCTTCTTCCTGTAGTCCCCTCATACTAAAAATTATCCTTTACCCTAACGATAGGAAGCGTTAATTCTCAAGGTGCATCGCCTATAGGCAAGTTTCGATAAGATTCTTCTCTAACTAAAACAAATATAAAAAACAAACTGGACAACTTTTTTTTATCAAACATTCTCTATTAAACATCCCTTTAACCACCGCCAATTTTGATGACGACACTCGACGACAAAACAAATATTGTTTCCATACTATTGCATAGTAATGAAAACTACAATTACAACGTTTCGTGATATAGTCTTTATAGTGAATGTTTCTGGATTCTGATATAGTATAAATAGGGCAATATTAGACCTACGTTTTTCAAAGAATATGCTCACACGTATATACTTTTTATATGTACCTACTTCTACATTCGCTGGAAACATTGTAAAAATCTGTTGGGCCAATCTTTTTAAGGGATTTCTTCTAGAGCTTCGTGAAACGCGTTAACAGCCGATCCAGGGTTCGCCAAGCGTGTTGCGCCAAGTTTCACATTAATTTTAAGAAACAAAAAGACGTCGCAATGCACGAGATCTGACCTGTAGCGGATGCATCATCAGGTCTGTATTTGAAGCCTTTAAATATGTGTCCGTTGCCTTAGAGGAATGTGCGGACGCATTATCGTACTGAAGAACGACAACTGTTTGTTAAGATAAAATGTAGCTACGTGTGTGTTTTCGATATAGCAAAGCTTCAACTTAAACTTTCGTTGGCAAATCTTCAATAGAAATGATTCATTCTGCAGATTATAGTATAGATCAAATTTCATGATTTTAATTGTTACCTTTCACGGTTAATAAATCCGTAAACTGATGGTAAGCCTATAGACACTACAACACCAGGGATGTCGTGTATTGCCGAGATTGCCGACGCCAAGGTAATGCCAAGTTCCTTCCAAGATAGGCAGAGAGAACCGAGCACCACATGACTAAGTCCTTACACGCTCATTAATTATTAAACTGATTTACTTGAAAATATTTAGTCAAGTCATAGCGAGATACCTGGAGAAGAACCTAGGCTAATAATTTAAATAATAACAACAAGATCCCCACGTGAGCGAAGTATTGAGCAGAAGCTAATGTTGAATAATTTACTAAGTTGGGTTGTCGTATTATCTGACTGGGTCATACAAAGTATTCCGCTCCCGGCGGACGGCGCTCCTCGATGAATCAGATTACATCGGTGCGGCGATAGATAATCGATGTGTTATTTATTACGGTGCTCGTGGAAAATTTCGTGTGGTTAGAACTACAGGGGGTTGTGCCTTCCCTAGAGACGCGGCCCGTGCCCTACACGTGTTCGATGGTGTTTAGACCTGCTTTAACTTTACTTATCCTTGTTACTTTACAGCCTTCGTATTTCATTGAATTTCTACCCACAGTATATTGATTAAATGGCATATTACTAGAATTTTACACTAATTCATCCACCTGATGTATCTTATATATAATGGAATGCTATGAGCTGAATATCAACCACAACATATGTAATAGTTGTATCATCTTGGTATTTGATAATTCGAATTTAGTTTAGATCGCAATAATATGGTACCATCAAGCTGGTATGTGATTGAGGTCGGGGATAGCTTCAGAACTCCTTCATGGAGTTATTTACATACTACATCGGGAAGCAAAAAGTTACAGAGGAATAAGAAGGAATTAGTTTTTCCGGAGTTGGCAATAAAATTAGGCGCAAAATTTTGTATACGCACATATCTAATATATACATAGATAATATATACATAATGTATACGCACGTAGATATGTGCTATCCTCTAAAAATGATATAGGATAACTCGGGAGACCTTGAAAAAACATCCACAAAGTTTGAAATTTGATTTTTGGTTAATTATGATATGATGATTGTTATAATCTACACCATTATGTTTTATTTTACTTAGATTCCAGTTTAAAAATAATTTTATGATTTAACTATGACTGATAATGACATTTCGAAACTAAGTGCCATTTTTGTATATCAATTTCATTGTGTTACCAACGATGCATTTACGGCACGTAATATCAGAGACGTGTGAGGACCAGGTGCGCGCAAAAGAAACGCACGCTGCACGTTTATTGGTTGGTAGCCTTACACGTAAGTAAAAAAAAGGATAGATACTAATTTACTTGAAAGATAACAAAGCTGGGAAAGTAGTTATACTTAGTACGAATTCACTGAACAGAATTAAAAGGACAACATCGCGTCGAAAGTTGCCTAATTTTGTTGTATAGGCACACAAATGACGGTATTCTGAATTGAGTTGTCATTTATGGTGAAAGCGTATCCCACGTAATACCTAAACCAAAATATCTATCGCACTGGTAGGACACATGAGCTACGAAATTGCCTATGTATGGGGGGTTTCCACTACTTGGCCGTTCAATTTTGAAACTAGGAAGCAAAACGCTTAGTGCAGATGACACACTTGAGTCTAACAAAGTTTTACACTTTTAATATAAATATTTCGCAAACGTATCACTATATCGAAAAATGATTTTCCCACACTCTCAATGTTTTTTAAAAGCTATCCTACCTATCCAATCATCCCCTCTTTACGAGTACGGGAGGGTACCTCCCATAAAAAAAAATATTTTCTAAATTTTATTCTAACTCTTGATCAGCTTATCAGCATAGTTAATATATACATGCCAAATTACAGCTTTCTACTATAACGCATCTCTTAGCTAGGCTGCGGACAGACGGACACACAGACGGATATGGAGAAACTATATGGTTTCCTTGTTTACTACGGAATTCTAAAAATTGACTCATGTCGTTTATTATACAAGAAATGGTATAAAAAAGCAATAGTGTAAATATTTCGCTTTTGTTTATTACTTTAATATTTTTAAGTGATATCTATGCTCCGCAGTCCCAGATGATGGTAATCTGTAAACTACGATTAGAAATATGTGCATATTTTAATGTGTATGTCACTCCAAATTTGATAGTTGAAGTTAGATACACATTAGAATACGAATGTAGACAATAGAATATGTAGATCGCTCAATTGCATCCCTGACCAGCAGAGAGATGATAAATAGCGCCAGTTGAGACATGTTACTGTCAACTACAGTTGCTGATCCCATAACCGATATCTGTAAATATATATCTAATAAGAATAATAATAGGCCCAGAGTGCGCAATATTAGATATGTACATCTCTGTGACATTAAATCAGAACATATTGTGTGAAAGCTTAATTAGCAATAGAGAATTAATTATTAAATTGAATATGGTTTGTTTTTCCTTTTGACCTTCGACTATCTATCATATGGAAACCAAAATGTGGCAATGGTATTAAAAAATAATACCGTCCCTTTCGCCTTCCTGAATCATGTTACTTAGGCCACTCGGTATATTCTGGGACGGCAATACGTCGCTCTGTATTGTCAAATGTCTATAGTAAAACTTTCCATAAATTGTTATTACAGCATTACTTGAGATGGACTTTTCCCACTTTCACTTTCGTTTAAGGCGGTTATCATACTTTACATCATTTCTTTCAACTAATAGATATCTTGTGCAAGTAGAATTGTATATATATAATATACAATTCTACTTGCACAAAATGTAAAACTCTAAAACCTGAAATTAGGCCGATTAAAAAATATCTCTATATTATGAAAATAAGAAAAAACATTTCTCTAGAATTGTAGGACAAATAATGAGAATTCGAAATGAACAAAAACTATTTTTCATAATTTGTCAGACTTTTCAAGAACACATATTTCATGGAAGCTGTTTCATGGAATTATCACCTTAATTAACAAATCAACAGGCGGCGGGAGGTACTCAGAGGTTGGGTTTATCGAGAGATGGGAGAGTTCAATGAAGTCTGGCGGCAATAAACTGCTAGACCATTTGTGCTTCAACATCGAAGCGTAAGTTCTGTACGTAATCACTACGTATAGAACTCTCAAGGAAACAAATGAAACTAAGCAATCAATAACCAACCGAACAAAATACTATTAAGTTTTACGGCTCAACTCATAAGTATCACTTTACATCCACCATAAAACGCATACTCTAACTTCTAAGCTTTGTCTACACAGCACCATCCATCGTAAGTTAGTTATCGTTAAAAACTTTTAACTCTTAGAAAACACATTTTGAAAGTAAAGTCGTCAAATGGATCGAAAGGAAAACATCCATTTTAAAGTTACACTCGGTGATAAGGGAACGAGTGATGCTTGAAGTTGAACTGGAAAGCGTTGAGAGTATGGACACAGTTACCTGGGATGTTTATTCTCATTTACGAGTATTTGTAGCCTGCTAGCATACGAATGTTCACACGTATGTTATGGAAATACCTTCCCAGAATTACCGCCTGTTAATAATACTAGTAAGAATATATATTATTTTTTCAAGTTTTGCTATCCGAAAAATTACAACATATAATATAATCGTTACTATACTATGTGTATACTATATATAATTTCTTGTTTTCAAAAAAAGTATAGTTCGTAAAAGGAAAGAAAATGCATTAAATTACTAACCATGCAAGAAAAAAAATTTGTACTCAAAGGTCAAATAAATATATGAAGATACAGAAAATGTTTTAACGATATTAAAATAAAACAAAAGTTAAAGTTGAATACATGTATATATATCTCAAATGATGTAAATCGCACACTTCAATCGTATAACTATTTCAATAAAAACCATATACTTTGTTAACAAATTCATACAAAGTATACAATCAGACACGTAAGTACACACATCCCAATCATACACGTCTCTCAATCACATATACACTATTTGAAATATTTGTACTGTTAACGTACCTTACAACTCTACTCTATTCTTTAATTTCCTATCGCTGCAATGTTATGTCAGATCCTCGGAGAGAGCCTGGAGCTCTGTAGTACAGGTTTTACACCTAGTTCGGACTCCAGACTCTCACAAGGAACAATATATAAGATTCTTACCGCAACAATTTATATACCTACATATGTAAGATAACCTTGTGAGTAGTAAATAAAAAATCCTTATTATTATTATTATATTATATTATATCAAATGTGTTTATTTCTGTATATTGCAATACAAAATGGTACAATCAGTAAAAAAAAAAAATTAATACATATTGAATAAACTTGATATTTATATGACTATGAAATTTGATATTTGTTCTGATTATACGAGTATATTAGCAATTAGTAATCAGCGGAAATCGATATTGTTACAGCTGAGATGTTCAAACAAGGTGGTACCTATGTTCGGGACGCCTTTTATTTTTGAGCAATTTATGCTGGAAAACTGGAAGAGACCCAACAGATTAGAGATGCGCAGTCATCGTGGTTTTGTATAATCAGTAATCCCGCATGTACGGTGACAACAAAGGGACCATCAGTTTGATCAGCCAAACAGCTAAAGTGTATGAAAAAAAATTTGAAAGGATGGAGTGAACTCCGATGGAATAATTTGGGAAGCACAGAGTGGATTTCGAAATCGCAGAGTATGTACGGATCAAATTTCTTCTCACCGCAATCGTGAGGAAGCATCTGGCTATGGACCACTTTCTCACGACCAATATTTGATAGGGTCGTGAGAAAGGATCTCTTGAACATTTTGTCCGGGTAATATGTGACCTGCTTCGTGCTGTACCATACACTTATAAAGAATATACAGCATATATGCGGGTGGATGGTATCTTGTCGCCCTGCTTCGGCACGAATATTGGTGTCAGACAGGGCTGCGTGCTGGTTAACTCGACTTTTATCCTGTATCTGGACAGTTGTCTTCAGAAAATAAGATCCATGAACTTGGAACTGAACACTAGGATTACAGTTGATGATGTAGTGTTGGAGCAAGTGGATGAGATTGTTTGATCTTGGAAGCGCTTTTAGCAGCGATGGAAGGTACACCGCTGATGTGGAGAGAGGAGTGAGTGCAGGGAACAGAGAGAATGGATTGTTGGGTAAACTTCTAGACAGCCGAAATATAAGCCAAAAGGCACAGCTCACTGTCGAGATGAGAGCATTGCGCAAAATTTGTGTCATAACGCTTGTTGACCTCGTTCATAACGATGACACACAGTTTTCAGAACACTGATCTCTATCTATATATAACTTCACGCCAAATCTCTTGCGGGGTAGGCAGAAAGAACCGAACGCCACATGACTCAGTCTTTCTTGCATCCCTAATCAATCCATTTATTTCCAGGTGGTTAAAGAGCAAGTGTTAGAAATATATATATTATTATATATATATTTTTTCTATAAGAAATAATTTCCTGGCGCTGATTCTATATACCTTTGTGATGCCATGACGTGATTCTAAACGATGTCCTGTAATATGAAGAGTATGCGTCGTTAAAGGCTCGACGTCTATGGCGTGATGCAGCCGCTGTCCGCGACGTTCATAACTTTTAATTAACCGCACTTTTACAAACTAACCTTGTTAATCGTCTTTAGACAAGACGTGTTCCTAATCGCTCACTCGTAAAATCTTTCGTTTACGCCTTCAAATGACTAAGCGTTTACGGTCGAAATTAGTAACATAGCACTAGTCAAGTATCTGATTATAAACTTAAACGGTTGTGTTGCCTTTAAAATATTTAAATATGGGATGATTGTGGTGTGTAAATGATATTTTATTTTTATCTATGTTCCTCGTCAACACTATAATTGTTGATTTACAATATGTATGTAGTAATATGTAGGTAATATAAATAGGCAATACATATATCATGATATGATACATAATATAAGATAAAGTACTAACTGCTGATACTAAAAACATGAAATTTGCCTGAAGTTCTCCTTTTGGTATGTAAATAAAAAATCGGTTATACTATAATAATTACATTCTGGCAGTAGGGTCTGATTGGTAACAGGAGATAGAAGGTAAAGAAGAAAGAAAACAAGTTACTGAGGAAGTTCGGTTGGCATTACGTCACCGACGATAACTACGGTAACTTCTTACGTTTCGATAGGGTTGGCTTGCCTTTCAATAATTTAAGTAAATTCCATAATATGTTTTTTTATAAATTACACAGTTTATTTTATTTTATTATTTTGAGGGAAGCTTACAGCTATTGTTACAAAATGAACATCTAAATTTATGAATATAAGCCAATTACAAGTTACCACAGATAGTTATCAATTGATTACATACTTAACAAATTATCACTGTATATGCCTTACAAACTAAAGGCGAAGAATAAACAGGAAATATGTACTTATTGTCTAATAATGTATTGTTACGGAGCACAATCATCACTAAATGTTTCTGTCAGTATCTGTTTTCTTACATATGTTTTGCTACTGCAAAATATATCAATAAAGTTTAAAGGTTCTCTGTCTCTATCTTATCTTTATGATAGTTTCTGCCTACCCCACTGGGAGACAGGCGTGATGACTTGAATAAATATATATGTAGTTCATAAAGGTCATGATAAAAACTTATGACCAACCACGCCTATCGTTAAGAGTTGATATTCCGATATAAATTTAAATTCAAAGCGACAGAACTCAAATTCCTTTACTGCAAAATGAGTCCACCTAATTCACTGCAGTAAAATTGTTTCAAGAAACGTTAATGTCCAAACATTATTTATTCTACAACCTACTGGACCTCCGTGATAAACTTCATGCGGGTAATCATATAAGAACGACTTTATTATGCGGCGGAAGATGATATAAGTCAATATACTCGCAAACAACGCTATGTGATGACAACTCGAGAAAAGAAGTGTCGTATTAAGAGTGGAACTCTGGCGAATTCCCCTGAATTAGTAGTATTTATTATCTCTGTATTTTCAAAAAACCTTTGCAAGGGTATGTAACAAGAGATATATGGTCTCTCACTTTCGTAGTAGCACATAACTTTTTAAGTTTAGCTTAGGATTCCGTACAAAAAGGTAAATCTATAATCCTAATCTTTACAATGTCCGTCCGCCGATCTGTCTGTCATAATGCCATCGAACTCTAAAATTTTTGGCCGACAATCTGAAATAAATACGCGAATCGAACGTATAGGTTATGAAACTGTAATAGAAGTACGAAATGTGATAGAAATTCTTAAAAAATCCTTAAAAAATGGTACAATCTCCGCACCTTATCCTACAACCTTGCTATAATTACCATTGGAAGCTTATGTAAACATTGGCAAAATAGAAAGATGTATATAACCAATTATAAACCATAAAATTACGGCGGTACATTTTTTGCGCTATAATATTTTAAAACTGAACTTATTAGTTCGCTTAGTTTTCGTAAAATTTTAATTACACCATATCAACGAGTTATCTCTCTACATCTACACAATTTTGCACTTCTCTGAAAGTGATTTTTCAATTAATGCGATAACGTTTGGGTACGATAAAATACAGATAAGGTTAGTTTCAAATTATTTATTGTATCGACGCTGTTGCAGTTAGTATATTCTAGTGGTTTTCTAAAGCTAATGATCTAATAAAAAACCTGATCAGGGGCACTCACTTAAAATCTGAATGATTTTAAAACATATTTTAAAATAGCACACACTAATTGTTTAAAAAATGTTTTTGATACATTTTGTCAAGTAGAACAATGTCTTCCGGGGTGTGCTCGTAAAGCTGTACAAGAAATTATTTAAATTGCCGCGATGCCCGAAAATAATTCAAACGTGATAGGTCGTTACGATTAGTTATATATAAGTATAATATTTACCTTTGACTATATTCAACACATAAGAACAATGGCATGTTTTCATACATTGTGAGTTATATATTGGGGTAACGCAAGGAAGCAATACGTAAATCTAAGCTATTTTTAAAAGTTAAATAAGTAAACAACAACCCACAAAACAACAACAAGTACAAAAGTACACCAATGCTTTACTGTAAAGTTGAGGGAAATTAGATATTCTTTGGTAAAGCTTCGATTTTATTTGACATTATGTCAATGCGTTCATTCGATTGAATTTGATTTTTTTTTTATTTCTAACTAGTATTTGATCACGTGTAAAAAAGAATAATCCTTCTGTTTTTATTTTATAAGGGGATAAGGACACTCGCAAAGTTCTGGACCTAAACCTGTCATTCTTTTATATCTAGGTCCAGTAGTAATTTAGGCTGTAAGTTGTAATTCAGTGCGTTTTAGATTTATTTCAACTGTTTATTTTCGGTTGACTACAGGGGATTTATCTGATGTACACCTTTTATTTTTCCTACGATATTAAATTATTTGAGTACAAGTGCTGATACTAAAGTTTCACGGTGCTAACTATCAATGTTTTAACAATCAACCTGGAGAAATCAGATATTTCCTTCGGAAATAAGTAAGAAAAATGGACTTAATCACTAGTGGTTGACTACACCGACGATGGTCTTTACAAAAGTTGCAAAGAGAAGCGTCAAGTTTGCGGGCGGGCGGCGTAAAGGCGGCGCGGGTGGAGGGGCATTGGGGTGCGGGACGCGGGGCACGGAGGTCACGGATCAGCTGGGCGGCGGCCATATTGATTCCCCGGCCTGTTTGATCGGCGCCGTCACCCCGCGCGCCTGCCACCCGCCCTCTCCACTCTACACGACGCTCCATGGATTAATAGACGAACAACTTTTATGATTTCAACTCAAACAGAGCGATGGCCAATACGTATATTATGTTGTCAATAAAGCACGGAATAAAAGCACTCGTAAAAACCTTAGACGTTTAAATGACCCCAATGCATACATTTTTATTTGTCAGTTTAAATTATTGTAAGTAAATTCGAAAAAATATAATTAATGCATTTTGTATGGTAAGGAAAATCACAAATAGTAATCGCATTATTCGCAAACCGTCAATCACATTGTTCAATGAAACAATCGCTGCGTAACATGGAGCGTAACGGTAGGCACAAATTAGCTTTTGTGCTCGGTGGTCACGCTACAGTGCCGTTTGTACGGTCTGTCTGTGCGGAATCCCAACCGCGCCGCCCGCCGCCGTCGCGTCGAGTTCCGCTGCCTTCATTGCATTCCCTTGAGACGTTCCCCTTCGGCCCTTTTACGAAATGCGACAATATAAACCAGCTACTAATTTGAGTAACACTTTTGAGCATAGTAAGGTAAACATAACGAGAACTCACATACACCTCATTTTAAAACACTTTTATAAGCTCGACTTCTAAACCTTATTCTATTAAAATTCTAACCGGTTTAAGGAACCAAATTTTGATCACTTTAATTTTTAGCTTTGGAATGGAGTGTAATTCAGTAGTCCAATTCTGCTAAATAACTGCAACTGCACGTTTACGCCTGTCACTCGAGTCGTGCAGGAATAGTGCAGTGCCAATACGTGTATTCTATTAAAGTATCCTGCAATGCAACTACGCTGGAACTGTGCGTATTCTGCAAATGAACTACTTAACTCCTGTAATGTTACCATATTTCAAACTAATAAATTGGATTTTTACTTCACTCTTATAGTTTCACACCCGATTCCCCTTCGTTGTCAGCGTGGAGGTATTTTTTACTGAAAAGAAGCTTTATTTGATCATATATTCCTACAAACATTTCCCAAAACAAAACAAATATTTTGTAGTATAAATCACCGCTTCAGAATATTAATTTCTCTTCGCAAAAGTTGCTTGACACTAACTAACTTAACACTAACACTAGCGCCCGTGTCGGCTGTCACATAGATGGAATTAATGTTAACAATATAAGTTATGCCAACGATATGGTGCTGCTGAGTGCGTCGGTATGTGGCCTTAGAAAACTCGTGGCTATTTGTGAAGCATATGCTGTAAGACATGGTCTGGTGTATAATACGTCTAAAGTGAAATGATGGTCTTTGAGGTCAGAGGTAAAAATACTGACAATTTCCCGGAAATCAAACTCAATGGCACAGCCTTGAGGAGGGTGTACAAATTTAAATACCTGGGACACCAATTGACCTCTGACCTCAAAGATGATGAGGATATTGAGAGGGAGCGGAGGGCACTGGCGGTGAGGGCGAACATGATAGCTCGCAGATTTGCGCGCTGTTCTAAAGAGGTGAAAATCACTCTTTTCAGATCGTACTGTGCATCCTTCTACACCTGCAATCTGTGGGCTGTATATACCCAAAGAGCCTACAATACCCTCCGTGTCCAATATAATAATGCATTCAGGGTGTTGATGGCGCTGCCGCGATTCTGTAGTGCGTCAGGTATGTTTGCAGAATATCATGTGGATTGCTTCTACGCTACCATGCGCAAAAGATGCGCATCCCTGGTGCGCAGAGTACGTGCCAGCGCCAACAACATCCTGAATATGATTGCGAGCAGACTGGACTGCATGTATGTCAATCACTGCTACGTAATTTCGAATGGGATTGCGCGGCAGTGATTGTCTCTAAGAAAAATATATATATATATATATTATTGAGTCACGCAACCAACTTACTAACATTAATTAGTTATAAGGATAAATTGTTTCTAACAAGATGGACAAATAGTCTGAAATAAAGATTTATTATTCTTCTTTAATCACGGGTGTTAACCCCGGTCTTTTGATAGGCGTGTGCGGGGATATGGATCCAACGCGTAGAGGCACCTTAGAAAAGATTGATGTAATGTATTATACCAGCTGTGACCTGCTCTAAGGAATATCAATGGGAGGATTTACCCACGAACAGGTCACGGCAGGTATTGGGACTATTGCAAATGTGTCGGAAATAATTGAGCTATTGAAATGAGATCTGGAGGGATTATTAGTACTGGGTTATTACAGAAGAGAGACGGACACCTGCCATAACTATCATATCTGATGTTACTTCGGCAGGTGGTGGCTCGCCACTCACTAGATGGACCCCCGAAATGCCAGAGAAAGTCGGCCGGGGGCAACATCGATGTGAGTGACTCAGGGGTGTCGAGAGGTGTGCTGCGCTTTCTCCGAAGTTACTCGCGGCGTTATGCCCTTTAACACTTCCACCCCTGGAGCATATCACCTGCTAGAGCAATATACTCTATCGACTCCTCTCTGGACGGCCAATGAACCCAGAGCTGAGAGTCCTGCGGGCCTTCTTGACTTTTCACTCCGACCGATGAAGACACGCCGGAGGTGAAGGCCCTGATCGACTCTCTGGAGCACTCGGGTACCCGTGGTGTCGTTACGCACCAACAGCTCGCCACAAGCTGCCCTGCGGGCAGCATTTATATATTATTACTAACGTTTATATATTATTATTAACGCAAAACTGCACATAAACTCCTTCAAAACTTCTGTCATTGCTATACAAATGTCAAAACAATTTAACAGAATACGACTGTATTGCAGGAAACGTGCAGGTGCAGTGCAGGTTTTTCCACAGAATAGTGAGTCATTACTGCAGCGTTCCTGCAACGTCGCTGCTGTCAGATCGCTTAACAGAATACCGAAACGTCAAAATGTACGTATTTTGGACACACGCCGCGTTGCAGTGCAGTTGCAGTTTTTAGTAGAATCGGCCTAGATCACAAATACATTAAATACTATGCCTCATTGTATTAAGGCACTCAGTCGACGGAAATTGAAATTAAGATAATGTGTAAGACTCATGGTTAGGATGCATCCCTTCAAATCATACAGGCCACTATTCAAAAGATTAAAATTATTAGTTCTACCCACCATATAAATCTGCTACGACATATTCAAACTGCCTAGTGTCCTTCTAAATTTACGACCTGTTTCGCCATTAATACTTTCCACAAATAAATATATTGAACATATTGATGACGTTATAAACGACTTGCCTATTAAATTGGTTAAAACCCCAGTCAGTGCGCGATAATTTTGTTAATTACGAATTTAAGAGGATGAAATTATACCAAGGTCTTAAACTTTCAATAACGAAGATTAGAACATTTTTATATTTTGAAGTTGGCGTTATTAAGTTGACGCTAAGTGAAAGTATAGTTAGATATATAGACATTTTGATTTTATATTTTTTTTGTACAAATGTATAGACGCTAGTAATATATTGACGTTGAAATGTTTTCTGGTATACCGTAACTACTCTAAAATATAACTAAAATAAATATAATTTAATTATATATGTGCTAAATAAATTCACGTTTTATATTTTTGCAACCAATGTTTGGTGCGACACGATAAAATGACGTATATATTTATAGTATGTACCATCGAGCGGATTTAGTAATGGCGATTGGAATTTGTTTCTATATTACATGAAATCAAGTAATTTAGAACTGGTGAGCACTCCACAATTGTGAACAGTAAATTTATCTAGTCAAAGCTGTAAGCTGTAGCTGATGTATTTTTCCGCAGTATTGCATTAACTCCATTTGTTTGTCAACGAGCCGAATAATTTAGAAATTGATTAAATAATTTGTACCAATTAAACAGGGGTAATCAGCTTCAATGCCGGAACCTCTTTGTGTAATCACGGCAATAGCTGTCCCTTGTAGATGATGTTAATTAATAGGTAGTTAAATATGAGACGTGATAAGCTGCGTTGAGGCGGATTTTACTAAAGTTTTAACCGCATTGAGTAAATTGTTTATGTTAAATATAAAAATACGCGATACTAGAGGGTTACCCTCTAGCATCCTAATCATCCTAGCATCCTAATATTGGTGATAAACGTGTTTTGTAAAATCCTTACGTAGCGAATGCCTATGTCATTTTCGAGAGCTACCTCAAAACTGTTCAATATAAGTAACAAACAGTTGTGACTACACATTGATGTCATACAATCAATGGGTTAATGGATTACGATGTAAGTGGATCGCTCATCATCTGTAGAATCAAAACCATCCCCAACTACACTTTGTATACCACGTAATCAACAAACGAGGTTCTGACGATAATCCCATAGACCCACTTCGTCTGTGGCAGTACTTCCAGAGAAGAACGCGGCCAAATTACAACTCGCTGGGGCGTCATTGTGTTCCCGCAGGTGAGTGAGGTTCCCAGGAAGCTCCTAAAGAGTTTCTGTGTTATAGTGGAGGTCTTCGCATTTTGACCGCTTTGCTTCAGACGGACCGTATGATTGTTTGCCTCCCGAAGCTGTGGAAAAGAAAAGTCAGTCAATGTCTTCTTTTCATAAGTACCTACAGTCTTTTATTTATACTTAACGTGTTTTATTTATAATTGTGTAACCTGTAGCTCTACATATAGAGTCGTTTTCAGGGCGCTATTTAGTGATCAAGACGTGACTAGTCAACTCGACTGAGAATTGAACGAGGCCGAAAGTAAAGTAGGCGAAGCGAGCGGCGTAGACGAATTTCAAGTGTTTCTTTTACGGTGAAGACGGCGCGCGTGCATGAGTAGCGGATGAGCGACCGCCACGCGCCTACCGACATACTCACTTCTGAGACGTAATGTTCAAGAAGCGTCAAAAACTATACTTTTCCCGGTATCTAACTAGACTGGTCATAAATACTGTTCGATAGAAACATTTTTTTTTCAACTCTTTAATTATTTGGATTTAAGAATTTGGAACGCGTTTATTATGTTCTTTTTTCTTTTTATGCAACGTCGGGAGGCAGACAAACATACGGCCCACCTGATGTAAAGCAGTTGCCGTAGCATATTAAACCTTTTAATATATTAAGTATCAGTCGCGCGATGTCTCCTCTGCTGCTTACACAGCAACAACTAAGGAGCTTATTTGTTACCTCGCTCATACGCAGGGAAAACAACAACTCTCTATGGAGTTGTTATTTGGCTGCAGTTTTCTATGAGGTGGAAGTACTTCCGCAGTGCAGGCTGCTTTGATGTGCCCTACCTCTCTTAAAACATCAAAGAGCAAGACAAATAAACATGTTCATGCACACAAATGTTTGTCTTGTGTGGAAATCGAATCCACGAGCATTGGTGTCAAAGTCGCGTCATTCACGACTGAGTCACCGCTCGTCAAAAAAAAAAAAGTTTTTATGTTAAAAATTTCTTTCGATTTCCCGCCCTTTACATATTTTTTTTCGTGTTTATTATCAAATTACAATATGGAGTAGGGTGTTAAAGAAAATAGGATTGCAGTGATTGCCTTGTATAAAGTGGGTATGAAGCCGTGTCGGTCATAGTCGAGATACTTCAAAAGCTTGGTATCAGCCGTGTGTTCGTATATCGTTCTATCGACAGACATACCAACACTTCCTCTGTTAAAGGCCATAAAAGATCGGGGCAACCGCGTGCTGTTAGAACTACAAAGACTGTTAATGCTGTTAAAGCCAGAATTTGCCGAAAGCCCATTAGGGTTGCATGCTATCTACTAGGCTGTTTATCCTGTATCTCGATAGTTATCTGCAGAGAATAAGGTCAACGAATGTGGGATTGCGCATGGGTGACCTAGGGGTGAACTGTCTGCTGTATGCAGACGATGCCGTGCGAGTGTTTGCAGTTCAGATGGTGTATCTGCTAATAAGCAGATACACCATCTGAACTGCAAACACTGATCACAACGATGAAAGACGAATGTATGGAGAAAGGCTTACTACTGAATGCGAAGAAAACCAAGATAATGGTATGTGAAAGACCCGAATCCAGAACTAATGTAAGGATTACGATTGATGATGAAGTGTTGGAACAAGTGGATGAGTTTGTATATCTTGGATGCGCTTTCAGCGGGGATGGAAGGTACACCGCAGATGTGGAAAGACGAATGAGTGCTGGGAATAGTGTGAATGGAGCGTTGGAACTTCTTGGCAGTAAAAACCTGAGCCAGAATGCACAACTCGCTATACACAATGCAGTGTTGGTCCCAACGCTAACTTATGGAAGCGAGAGCTGGGTATGGCAGAAAGAGCATGAAAGTAGAATAAACGCGGTCGAAATTCGAGCGCTGCGCAAAATTTGTGGCGTAAGACTTGTAGACCGTATTCGCAATGACGATGTTAGAAACAGAGTTGGTCTGAAAGAGAGGTCGGTGTTAAAATAAGAAGAGGCATGCTCCGATGGTTCGGACAAGTAGAAAGAATGCAAGATGAAAGAATGACGAAGCAGATATACAATGCAAAAGTGGAAGGATGTAGGAGCCGGGGAAGGCCAAGACTTACCTACCATGACCAAATTGGTCATGTTCTACCAGAAGGTGATGTCAGGAGCCCTAAAAACCGGCGAACGTGCATGAGAAGATCAATGAATGTTAAAGAAGCGAGTGAGATATGTAAGGATCGAGTCACGTGGCGCTCGGTTCTCTCTGCCTACCCTGCAAGGGATTTGCGTGAAGTTATAGATAGATAGATAGATGTACTCATGAGTGAACTAGTAACATTTGAATGACTTTCGATTTTGAGTAGTTTAAACAAATATTGTAGAAATTGTCCAATTCGATTGAAAACAGAGTGCGGCAACATACGTGTAATTTTCCTTATGTTGCAAACGTCTATAAGCTAGGATAACTATTTCATCCTTGATCGAAATATACCTACTTATTTGTCACGAGACATTGTATAACAAAAGTATTAAATAAGCCTTCTTATCGGTGGCAATCATTAGTTTGAGAAACGATATAACATGGCAACTAACCTTTTTCGTCCTTCATTCCTGAACCCGGGCAAGTTATGCTATTAACAAATTATGTAACGAATCAAAACATTTCCGAATGAGAACAAAATTGCAATATTTGTAAAAGTGATTAAGTGAATTACATTTTCCGGGAAACAGGTCGAGGGTCGGGTCTCATTCGCCTGCGCAGCGGCCCTCACGAGGTGTTTACGTAACTACCGCGCTTGCAGGCACCCATTGGTGTTAATCATTTTACTGTAACATTCTATTATACGGATTATCTTCGAATCTTAGCGTTAATTTAGTGTGCAGTGTGAGATTTACTTATATTTCCCCGATATTTCGGCGACGTTGCAGACGCCATGGTCACGGGATAACACAGAAATATTGGAAAAATGCATTAATAGAACAAATAATTAAAGTTTTGTTGAATTTTGTTATACTAACGACTTTTTTTGGGTGTAAATTAATTAATTATTTAACACTACCATTACTCCATTAGTATATCCAAAGCCAATCTCTCCTGCACGTGGTGCATCCTGCTTGTGACAAACGAGATGATGAGAAAGGTGAACGAGACCGTGCTGAAATAGAGAAAAGACGTGTAAATGCTTGGCTTGGCTTTGGCTCTAAAGATAATAATGAGTCACTCACACCCCCAGCTTCATTGTGTCTATGTTAGGTTCTATGTTCACAAATTGGCGAATATTCTCATTTTATTAAGATGCACCTAACGCTAGATTAATTCCATATAAATTTGGAGAAGGTATATTTAATCGATATCAATTTTCAGGTGTTTGTAATTATTTCCAATTGATTCTTCACGTCTTAAATAATACGTAATCATAGTAAAGTATGAAATTACTCTTTTATAGCATAGTTACTTTGAATTGATATTAAACCTTCATGGTGTGATATTTTCCAGTGAAACTTTTTTCACATGATACCTATGAGGTTGTTTTTTAAAAAATGTGCATCATTTGATTTTCGAATTTCAATTGTGTTTTCATTCAGCTTAGACGGGAAAGATGGATATTTCGAAAATCCGAGTATGTTTTTAATACGAGTTCCGACGCTACAAACGCGGCAGAAACGGCGTGCGTTTATGGTTTAAACGCTTTCGTAATGGAAATTTCGACTTGAAGAACATCCACGGGGAAGACCGCCCACATAGCTGAATAACGCTAAATTGAAAGAGATGGTGGAAGCCGATCCGAGTCAAATTATCTAGGAATTAGAGGCATGGTTTAACGTTATCTTACCTAAAATATTGATTCATTTGCATCAAATCAATGAGATAAAAAAATATGAAAAATGGGTGTATCATGATTTGATTGATTTACAGAAAGAATCGCGTGTTGAAACTTGTGTTGACTTGTTGAATCTGTACAGAAATGAAGGAATATTGACATGTGACGAAAAGTGGATTCTTTACGATAACCGTAAGCGAAAAATGCAATGGCTGACGCCAGTAGGCCAATTCTGCTAAATAACTGCAATTGCACGTCACTCGAGTCGTGCAGGAATAGTTCAGTGCCAATACGTGTATTCTATTAAAGTTTCCTGCACTGCAACTACGCTGGAACTGTTCATAGGCTGCACTGCGACGGCACTGCAACTACGCTGCAACTGCGCGTATCCTGCAAATGAACTACTTAACTCCTGTAATGTTACCATATTTTTAATAAATTGGATTTTTACTTAATATTAGTTTCACACCCGATTGCCCTTCGTTACCGGCGTGGAGGTATTTCTAACTGTAAAGAAGCTTTACTTAATCACATATTTCTACAAACATTTTCCAAACAAAACAAATATTTTGCCGCCTACAGAATATTAATTTCTCTTTTTGCTGCTTGAGACTAACGTTAGCAAAACTGCACATAAACTCCTTCAAAACTTCTGTCATCGCTATACAAATGTCAAAAACAATTTAACAGAATACGATTATATTGTAGGAAACGTGCAGGTGCAGTGCAGGTTTTTTAACAGAATAGCGAGCCATTTACTGCAGCGTTCCTGCAACATCGCTGTTGTCAGATTGCTTAACAGAATACCGAAACGTCAAAATGTACGCATTTTGACACACGCCGCGCTGCAGTGCAGTTGCAGTTTTTAGTAGAATCGGCTTACAGGTCAAACGCTGCAACAGTGCCCTAAAGCAAAGCTTACCAATAAAGAGGTAACTGTTTGGTGGTCTCTTCATGGCGTCATTCACTATAGCTTTCTCAGGTCTAGTCAAGCAACAACAGCAGATGTTTACTGTGCCGAACTTCGAACAATGATGGCGTAACTGGTAGTGAAACAGCCCTGATTCGTAAATCGATCTTCACCATTATTGCTCCATGATAACGCAAGACCTCACACTGTACGAGAAACCGTTGTAACTCTACAGGAGTTGCAGTTAGAAACCATACGTCATCCTCCGTACTCGCCAGACCTTGCTCCAACTGACTGCCATTTTTTTCGTGATTTGGACTGCGTGGTAACAATTTTTCTTTCAGGAGGCAGTACAAAATGCTTTCACACAGTTTGTCGAATCTAGATCCACACATGATACTAGTTTTTATTTATGCCTCTGCTATAGATGATAGTTCTATAGCAGAGGCATAAATAAACTTCCGATTATATGACAGCAATGTACAAATAATGAGCGAAAATATTTTGATTAAATAAATATGTCACATCTTAGAAAAGAAACGAGTTTTAATATATCAGTACAAATCGGCAATTTCATACTTTAACATCTTTCCCTACATATTTCATTTGCACGGTGTAAAGGTCGCTTATAAATTTTCATTTTCTTGTTTAGTATAAATTCAAAATGGCCGTTATAATGATACTATTACAAATACAATGCATTTCAACATTTTATAGCGGGTTTGTCGTCAAATGACCGTCCCGTGCGGCCGTTCGCGGGGACCAGCGTGTTTACATTAGGTAACATATGATGAGGCAATCGCCCTGTCCGCTACACTATAACGACGTCATAACACCCCAACTGAAAACAAATATTTGCTCATATGCATAAACAAGAGGTGTTTATGTGGTATTTAGGTGTGTATGTGTGTATTTAGATGAGTTGCATATGAACAAATATTATCATAGGAACTAAATCAAAATGTGAGCAATTCTGTCGTACTGTCACATATATTTTGTGAAGTTAGGTTTTTATATATATTATCTTCAAAATAAAAATAAAGCTGTAATTAATTAAACAGTTTCAATTATTGCTGAAAAAGCGAACTCCCAACTTTTGCTACTATCTAGACAGGAAACAAGGTCCTAGTGGCATGTAAATAAAATAATTAATAATATTATCGGACAAATTACACAGCGCCATCTAGCACCAAAGTAAACGAAGCTTTTGTTATGGGTACTAGACAACTGATAACGTACGTATATATATATATATATTTGTAAATATATATATATATATATATATATTTGTAAATACTTATTATACGTAGAGCATAAAGACATATTCAAAAAACACAAATGTTCGTCTTGCGTAGGCTGTAGCTGCCTAGTGTCAAAGTAGCGTAACAGCACGTTTCACCACTACGCCACCGAGTTCGTCAAACTTGTCAAACAAATGTTGCTTTTAGACATTCATATATGGGAACGCTAGTAGGTAATGTAAAGGAAAATCGACATAAGCGTCACATGAATCCGGTAGACTACTAGTAGGTTGTGCAGACACGTGGGCCAACAGTGGATAGACTTGGTACATCCCGGGAGACGAAAGAAAACAGACAGCCCCATTCGTCTTTATGGCAGGATAATTTAATGTAAATATTTTAGCGGTACACAAAGCCGGTATTAAAAACTTAGATATCTATGCAATAAATGTACCGCCTTTACATGAATTATACAAGTATACTTTTTTCTAATCAATTATCATCGTCGCAGGAAAATAAAGATCAAATATACATTTCTGTTTTTTATATATTGTATGTTAATTTTTAACTCGTTTTTCATTTAGTATTTTATTTTGGTGATATATTTGCTGTGTACAAACAGCAAAGCGACGGCGAATGTAAGTGTTAAAAGCATCATGCAGTACAATATATTTCTCAAACTATTAGTAGCCATTAATTCTACCCACGTGAACTTTTATTTTTCAGATTATACACAGAAATTAAATAAATTAGCAGTTAGGATAATGCAGCATTCTTTTAGTGAATGATTTTTCATAATCGCGTCAGTACCTCCAGTAATTACCAAGTCTACGAACAAGACATAAACTCTACCTTTCATAATTTTCGTGTAATATAGATTTTGAGCATTATAGTACAAATATAACTTATTATTATTAGAGTTGAAACACTTTGTTATGCCTCTAGTATAATACTTTGTTTGTATTATTATTGTTTTATAGTCTCGTAGGAGGTGCGAAAATTGGAATATTTAGAGATTAAAGGTGTTTGCGTCCTGAGCGTAATTACACTCCTTTCTGAATTCTAGCTAATTTCTTTACATCTATCAATCTATTCTTTTAGAGCACTAAGGTACACCTGCCTGATTATATAAGCAGTTATCGTAGCATATGGACATTTACAATACCAGGGGTATCACTCGTGCGTTGCCGATCCTGTAAAAACCTCCTCACGCCTTTCGTATGAAGAAGCCCATGCTGTAGTCCCTGGGAAAACATCGCTTGAAAGTTAATTGCACAACTTGAGAGTTCTCGAGATAAAATTTCTCTGGAACACAGTACGCGACCAGTGTGGTACGAGCGTTTATATCCCCCCCGTCGGCGAGCATTGCGGTTATATATATCTTGACACCAAGTCTCTTGCAGATTAAGCAGAGAGAACTGAGGGTTATATGACTCGGCCGTACATAGTTCACTGAGTACGATAACATTCATAGCTCTTTTCATGTATTCTTGCCACTTTCTAGGTTAGTGGTAAGTGAGTCTTTGGCCTTCCTCGGCTCCTATTTACTTCCACTTTTGCGTTATATGTCTATTTTGTCATTTATTCCTCTTGCATTATTTCTATTTGTCTGAATCAACAGAGCATGCCTTTACTTATATTAATATCCTCTTTCAGATCAACTTTCTTACATCATCATTGCAAAATCAGTCTACTAGCTTTATGTGGCAGAATTAGCACAACGCTCATATATCGACTTCATTTTATTCTACTTTCTTGCCAGCTATCTTGGCCAAACTTAGCTTTTAGTTAGCGTTCTAGTTTTCATTATCAAGAAGTTTTTCCAATGCTCGTTTCACACTATTACCTGTATTCACTCACCTCTCCACATCACTGGCGTAATGGCGTAATGGCAACTGGGTCTATTCTTGCTAAAAATGCATTCAAAATATACAATCTAATCCATTGTTTCTAACTAAATTTTATTAGACAAAATCAGATTTTTCTCATTTTCAAAGAATTTTTAAAGTTATCCTCAAATTTAGTTCTAACCCTGTCTCCATAAATCGTTTTTGATCATTGTGACAAGTGTATGCTGTCCAGATGGTGTGTAACTATTAACATTTTTACTGATGGTAAGCAGTTAGCGCGACCAATCAACACTTGCTGTTAAAATGTGCTCAACGGTGAAAAACTGCACATGTTCTGGTTTACCACGTCTTGTGAATACTTTGGAAATATACGAGATAAAAGACAGTTTTTATTTTTTAAACGGCTTCAAAAGAGGAGTGGTACATTTTATGTTTCTTCCGGCATAAAGCCGTTGTTTATGATCTGATTTTTTATGAGGTTTATCCCGGAATGGTCCGTGTAATTTTGGTAAAGTTTAGATAATAAACTAAAAAGTTATGAAATAAAAACTTGTTCATAAAAAATGGAAATCCGGTTACATTGTAGTAGACACTTTGTCTGTACTGATAAAGACATCAGTGAAGACGGTTTCTTTTTTTTTAGTTTTTACGTAATGATATTCTGGTGTACCAAATTTGTAAATTAGGCGGCCCTACTGATGTGGTCTACTCGTATATTACAATTCCACCAACACCAGGAGCATCGATTGTTAGTTACTGACCTTGGTTTCTAATGCAATATTCGAATGAGAGCACGTTCAACTTCTCTAGCTTAGATTTGTATTTACATGCTGGTGTCTCTTGTGACATCATAAAATATTTTTAAATTTATTGAAAGGTTAATAAAAAGAAAACCAGCAAGTTTTAGTAATTAATCATTAGGCCATACAAATATGCTGCTGCGGTAATTAAAGCAACATTTTATGAACCCATTAGCATTTAACTAGCTTAAAGATTTTAACTCTAGTTCTCTAGTTAAATTAGTACTAGTTCTTCTAGTTAAATTAGTACTGTAATCATCCTGTGTAGAATTTTAGGTTTATATAAGCCTGCACAATGTAGTGTGAAACGTGAGTTCTCCATAGGATAGTTCTCCATAGGACCTTCAGTTCAGGTGTCTCCAAAGGCCTGCCTGGCCTGCGCAACGCCCTGAACTGAAGTTGAATCCCTTTCGGGGCCCTACGGGGCCGGGGTAAAGCTTTGCTTCAAGCTTCCCATAAAGTAGCACTAGGGCCAACTACATAATTAACGTCAAAAAAAAGTGGCGTTGAATATAATATTATTAGAAATAACTGGATTAGTTAAAAGAGGCAAAACAAAGAGTCACGCTTTTGTTATCGTCTAAGTCAAAAGAACGGGATTTGGAACTCAATTTTACCTCTCCCATGCTTGTATATTTTCGAACTATGTCTTATTGTAAAAAAAACAAAAAATATTCACTACTTATGGACAAAATGCTAATTCGAGGACAAGACACAAAAATATACTGGTGACACCTAAAACGCGACTGGCACAATTAAAAAAAAAAATGTTTACTGCATGACTATAAAAATATATAATCATCTACTTGACAGTCTAAAAGAGCTCAGGTTACGAATTTTCAAAAAGAAATTGTATGCCATATTGTTAAATAAATGCTATTATTCAATTGACGAATACTTACGTAATAAACTGTAAATTCACACGCCCAAAATTGGGGTAGATATTATTGTATGTAGTAATATTTATAATAGTTGCATAACATGACATAACATATTACTGTAACATCAATTTAACCTTATTTTAGTGAATAAGTAAATCTTTATCTTTATCTAGGAAATTTAGTATATATATTGGCAACCGTCGCCTAGCATCTCGTTTTGCTAACGCATACTCCATCCACCGATTACCAACTTCTCGGTCTCTGTTATACTAATACCTGGGATTATGTAAACTATTCACACAACGATCATCTATATATGAAATCTATCAAGTGTGTACACATTTTAGCTTATATATCTACACTAGTACTATGATCAGATCCGACAATAGGTACCGTTGATATATTTTTATACAACTGTTGTATATACATAATAAATACATTTCAGTAAGCCTTTGAGCATCACACGGGCGTCTTCACTTTACGATGTTCTTGCTAGTCCTAAATAACATGAACTTCGACTCAGTTGATTTCTGTTAAGATAACCTTATATGCAGGTCAGACAAGTAAGGGTCACATTTAAACTATAACATAAAATTGTGAGGCAAATATTTTCTATATTCGTGTTACCGCTCTCAAAAAGGTTTCGAAATTTGTCAATAGCTAATAAATAAATAATACCATCACTATGATGGCAAAAATATCATGTTATGTTCAATAGAGCAATAAATAAACAATAAACACGCAGTATAGAGGGGTTTACGAGTGTATCATCCATAAAAATTTAAAAAGCCATTCTCGATATTGTAGGTCGGTCAATCGTATATTATCGGTATCTCGTTGGTGTGCTTTCTGGCCTGACATGCCACTCTTTATTTGAGCTAGTGCACTGTATAGCCGGAGGGATGCGGCAGCTGCATCGGGGTACACTTGGCACCTCGCCAGTACCTCGGCTTACACTCGTTACATAATTGCTGACTCGTTTTTGCAACAACGAGTATTGACTTTCATTATCCTTCACTTGTAAAACGCCCGGTGATGACTACTTCAGGAACTTAAAAAAAAATGTACAATAGAGTATAGGTGTAAGCAATTTGTATTTTTCTAAGTAATATGCACGGTCACAGTTAAATTTCAGGCTCCTGTAATTCAAATATTAAAGCATATTTAAATCCCAAAGACAAATGTCTTAAATAACGTATAAGTATTTTTAAGTTGTCTATGCAATAAGTGCATATAGTCTGGCCGTTACATAATTGCATTTTTTAACATTATCTTGAACTTTCATAATGTTACAATTTAAATTTTAAGCATCCATAATGTACATCAACAACAATACCCACAAATATTTAATATAATAATTATATTTGCCGACAGAAAGAATTACGAAACAGATATACAACGCAAAAGTGGAAGTATGTAGGAGCCGAGGAAGGCCAAGACTTACTTACCATGACCAAATTGATCGTGTTCTATCAGAAGGTGAAGTCAGGAGCCATACAAACCCAGCGTGCATGAGAAGAGCAATGAATGTTAACGAAGCGAGTGAGGTGTGTAACGATCGACTCGTGTGGCGCTCGACTCTCTCTGCCTACCCCGTAAGGGATTTGGTGTGAAGTTATAGATAGATAGAATAATTATAGTTGGCTTAAAAAAACTAACAAGAAATACGATATAGTGCGATACTGACACACTGGAACTGCAACGCCCACACGCACAATATTTTATTTTGAGTAGAAAACTATGCGATACTTGTAGAAGTTTAAAAAGCGGAATGTTTTCGAAGCAATATTTATACTTAAATCAAAATCTACGATTTAAGTAGGTTCAATTAAATTTCTCAATCACTGCACACTTTTGAGTATCATTTCAAGTTCAATCATCGAGTCATCATACGAGTATTATAAGAAAATAAGCGAATCATTTCGATTATTTTCATATAAAATTAGTTAAAAGTGATATTTTTTTGCTATTTGACGAAAGTTCAGTTCGAGAACTGTACAAAAGAAATCTCGGTTGATAAAGGACTTGATATTACTTATTTAAATATTTAGAAAAATAGAAATAATATCATATGTATATAACAAGATATATTAACAAAAGTTTAAATATATGTAATCTAGATTTAGTAGAAATTGTGTATAATAATTAGAAATAAAAATGCAATATTATTTGACGATAATACCTATTAGGTCTCTTCAAGGGTCTGTCGCCTTGCCGCAGGCGCCGCGTGTCACGGCCGCTACAAAAAGTATTAATTTTCGCAAACTCCGCCCTCTAATTATAACGAACAACTTTTAGCAACTCAGCTCGTATTACATACTCTTGTTAGTCTTTACTTTCAGCATAAACTTCTTTTGAACGATTTCTGGAGCTTTGAACCTACAGCTACAAAGTTGTAGCGTTCGCAATAGACAAACTTTCGCCTGCAACTTTTGTTTTTAATACTGGTTTCAAATGTGGTTGCTAGTTTGTCTCTAACCATCTTGCTTCCAAAGTTGAACAGCCACTATACTAGAAAACTAGGGTTTTAAATTTAAAATTATTTACTTCTTATCAAATATACATAATACCGAATGGTATTATGTATATTTGATAAGAAGTAAATAAAAAATATTTAATTGTTAATAGATAGAGATTAGATATAAACTACTTTGTGTGTTGCCGCCACAAATTAATTATCACTCTTTAGTGTCTTCAAGAATCCTTAGTCATTAGAATAATATGCTAACAAATCCATCGCATTGCAATCCTTTATATCATATATTAAATTGGTAGATGGGGAGAAATGGTATATTAATAGATCCTCCATTCACTTTCTTAGGTCTGTATGTTTGATCCAAAAATATTTTTTTGAACTTTTATGTTTAATCATTAATAATTGTTACCTAATATTTAGTTTTATTCCTTTATCTTTTGTGTGTAAGATTTTACATGTGGTAGTGTGGGGGATAGTCTTCGGCGAAGTGCGACATTTCCGTGCGATAGTTTTTATACGTCGATTAGTGCTCATGAAATCGTTTTGCTTAACCGATATAAAAGTGTTTACAGTCATTACAGAACAACATAAATACGTCATATTTTTAAATGGTGGGTTTTTTCTTTGCTGTATGTTATAAAGTGATTTGAGTAAGTAATGAAACACCGTGGGTTTTCAATAAGGGGAAAGGGGTTAGTAAAAATTGTGGAAACTATGACACTGCTTTAAAATAAAGATGACATGTTTATATATATATAGAAAGGGATATGTAAACATATCCCTCTTTTGTCTTTACAATAGAAGGAAAGTGTTCTTTTGAAATAATTTTACCGTTGGTATTAATAACGTCGGGTTACATTTAATATCTATTAAATGCAATCCCTATTAGACAAATCTAGATGTCGTTAAATGTCGCTATATGGGAGGCTACCCAAGTATGCCACTAAACGTAAGGCTCGGTAATTTCCGCGCTAAACGAGCGCTGCACAAAGTAATTTATGCACCGCATTAATAAAACATGACTATGTAAACGCGTTGACGTTGTTGGCGTAGCCCGGGCGGTCTTGCTACTACTCCGACGATGACCATCCTTATATTATGGTTCCTCTCACGACTAATTTAATGTTTTATGAAGACTAACAAACTCGACATTTTAAAGGTAGACGCGTTATATACGCCGCCATATTTGTACTTAAAAGTAGACCTAATATAACAATAGCTACATATAACTAACATTATATATGATGAGACGTAATCCTACCGTAAATTGTAAAAAAATCTCTTTTAGATAGATTGATAGATATAATACGCTATATTTGCATAATAAATACTGTGTAGAAAACACTTATTAAAAATTCTTACAAATAAAAAACTTACATGTTTTGTTGCATTATTGCTAAATGCTAAATTTTTAAGTCAACCTTAAGGCAACGAATCGGTGTACAGAAATAAGTATTATTATCAGAGAAAATTGTGAAATAAACGAACTAATACTAATTTAAATTCACATATTAATTCATTAATAGCTAGGATTTGGAAACTTTACTGATGCTTCGACTGTGTGCTCCAGACGTAATAACGAACATACTGGCCGTTGCTCGGAGATGCTTGATTAGCTACCCTCCCTGACTTTATATTTTAATAAACTAAATAAGGCGAATTCCACAATAAATCAAATCGATTTCGCTTCGCTTTTTATTTAATGTACCTATATATTTATTACATAACTTAAAAATATTGAGGGTCATGTTACATTTTCTTTTTAATATACAAAAGCATTTTAAAAATATTTAAGATTTTAGTGCACGGTTATTATTATAACAATTATATTAACGTTATTAATTACAAAAAATAAAATTACCTCTGTCTCTCTCAATTAATGAATAATCATAAATAAACCACCCTTATTACCTAATTTATTGTATTAATATAATTTTTTGTTATAACTCATTTAAATGTCTACTATCATGGCGGAGAAAGCGTCACTAGTTTGTTTGTAATAGTTGGCCAAATTAAAGCGTAGTTGGTTGAAACCAGAAATGTATCAAAATATCTTTGTAATTTAATTCACATTATATTTATCTATGGTAGTGTAAGCGATGACAGGGTATTAGGCCCTCCCCTAACAAATTTTATAAAAATTGTATGCAACGTTTACATCAAAAATGTGTCGATATATAAATAAATTTAACGCTACCTTTGTACTTATTTTGGAAATAAATTAATATTATTATTATTAATTATTTTTTTATTTTATTTTGATTCACGGGTATTATCCCGGTCATTTGATAGGCGTGCGCGGGGATAAGGATCCAACGCGTAGAGGCCCCTTTGAGACCTTGTCCAGGCGATATCAATGTGACAATATACCCATGAACCAGGTCACAGCAGGTATTGGGACTATTGCAAATGTGTTGGAAATTATTGGGTTATTAAAATGAGGTCTGGAGGGATTATTAGTACTGGGCTATTACAGAAGAGGGATGGACACCTACCATAACTATCATATCTGATGTTACTTCCGGCAGGCGGTGGCTCGCCACTCACTGAATGGACCCCCGAAATGCCAGCGAAATTCGGCCGGGGGCAACACCGGTGTGAGTGACTCAGGGGTGTCGAGAGGTGTGCTGCGCTTTCTCCGAAGTTACTCGCGGCGTTATGCCCTTTAACACTTCCACCCCTGGAGCATATCACCTGCTAGAGCAATATACTCTATCGACTCCTCTCTGGACGGCCAATGAAGGCAAGCCAGAGCTGAGAGTCCTACGGGCCTTCTTGACTTTTCACTCCGACCGATGAAGACACGCCGGAGACGAAGGCCCTGATCGACTCTCTGGAGCACTCGGGTACCCGTGGTATCGTTACGCACCAACAGCTCGCCACAAGCTGCCCTGCGGGGGATTATTATTATTTATTTATTTATTTCTCTGTTTTTTACATTGTTATATTTACAACATATTTATACAAAATACAATGTTATAAATATAAAAATATATAAAAAGGAATCCCGCCGGCGCAGAACATTTATCAGAGTCGCCGGTGGTCAGGGCGACAGACTGAGGAACCTCCGCACAATACGTGCAGTTCCCAAAATTACTACCTTCTGTATCCGGCTCTTGATCCAGGGACTTAGCGAAAGTCTCTGGAGATGTCGGTCAAGACTTTTCGCTATTAGACCATTGACCGACACGACTATCGGAACAATTTCTGTTGAATCAACGTCCCACATGGCGGTAACCTCGTGAGCCAAGTCCAAGTATTTTGATAACTTATCATTCTCAGCTTTCATGAGGTTCTCATCACATGGGACGGTGATATCAATAAGAAATGCCCTTCGTCCCAACCGGTCTACCAGCACGATATCAGGCTTATTAGCAATAATAGTCCTGTCCGTGATGATAGACCGGTCCCAGTAGAGTTTCGCATGGCCGTTTTCAAGTACTGGCATAGGTACATACTTATAATAAGGCACTTCGGAGCTTACAAGACCATATCGAAGAGCAAGCTGCTGGTGGATAATCCTGGCAACCTGGTTATGTCTGTACAAATACTCACCGTTGGCAAGGTAAGAACAACCGGAAATAACATGTCTGATTGATTCACCAGGACGGTGGCAAGCACGACAAATGTCAGCCGTACCGTCTTTCATGATGTATTTCCGGTAGTTATTAGTCTTTACAACCTCATCAGCAATTGCACAAACAGAACCTTCGGTTTCCCCAAACAGGTCACCGAACCGTAGCCAGGCCACGGACGCCAGAAAGTCAACATCAGGCCCATGAAGGACCCGATGGAACCGTCCATGTAGCTCCTTGCTCTTCCATACGTTCAAGCGATCTCCAGTGCTAAGTATGACCGGTTTATGCCAGTCCTCTTTCGCCAAGGAGAGCGGCGTCAGTCCTTTATCAACTGCTACAACATCTCGATGCATTCCACTCTCAACATTTAGGAAATATTCCCGCAGATTGCACACCTCACGGTTGTGTAGGTTCTTGGCATTAAGCAACCCACGACCCCCACACTTCCGTGGGATGTACAATCTCATCACTGATGAGCGTGGATGATGCATACGATATGTTGTCAGCAGTTTGCGGACTTTACGATCCAGAGCGTCTAGTTCGGTTTGAGTCCACCTCAGTATGCCGAAAGTGTACACAAGCAAGGGCATAACCCAAGCATTGAAAGCACGCACTTTGTTACCGCCTGACAAAAGACTTTTCAGTACTTTTGAAAGTCGGCTAAAGAAACGTTCTTTCACTGATTGTTTTATATCCCTGTCCTGTATACCTAAACATTCGGCCATACCGAGGTATTTATAGGTTTCAGTTTCGGAAAGGGATTTGAGAATCACAGTCTCTGAAATTTGTAAATGTTCTCTATTTACAACTCTCCCTCTATGTATATGTATGACTGCGCATTTATCTACACCAAATTCCATTTTAATGTCATTACTAAATGCTTGAGTTACATTTAGAAGTGCCACCAAATTTTGTTTATTTGTTGCATATAATTTGAGGTCATCCATATACAAAAGATGAGAAATGATTTCACCACCTCGCCGAAACCGATAGCCGAGCTTGGAATTCCTTAGTAAAGTGCTCAAGGGATTCAAAGCTAGACAAAACCATAAAGGACTCAAACTGTCGCCTTGAAATATGCCTCGCTCAATCCTAATAGGTTCCGAGATCGCATGACTCACTCCACACCCTGGAAGACATAGTGCCGTTGTCCACTGTCCCATACATGAACTGAGAAAGGTGCTTAAAACTGTATTAATTTTATACAGCTCAAGCACCCGCCTCAACCATGAATGTGGCATCGAATCATAGGCTTTCCTATAATCAATCCAGGCAGCGGAGAGATTCTTGCGTCCCCGACGGACCTGCTGGTTAACGGCCATATCGATGAGGAGGAGCTCCTTTGTACCACGTGATCCAACCCTACATCCATTCTGAGCAATATCTAAGATGTTATTGGATTTCAAATGATTATTTAATTTTATTCTCAGAATAGATGTAAGGAGCTTATAGATGGTAGGTAAGCATGTGATGGGTCTGTAATTTTTAGGATCAGTGGTACTACCTGATTTATGGAGCAGGAAGGTGATGCCTCTTGTCATAAAAGTTGGGAGAGAACCACATTCTAAAGCTTTCTGGAATTGCGCTGCTAAGCAATCATGTGAACTTCGCAACCATTTTAACCAAAAATTATGCAGTCCATCCGGTCCAGGCCTTTTCCAGTTATGAAGCGGATGGACTGCATTTGCCAGATCTTGAGGGCTAATTACAGTGGCTTCCATAGGTTGCAAACTTTCACACGAATGCTCAACATCACTCATCCAGTTACCATCCGAATGTCTGATGGGTATCGACCAAATATTTTTCCAATAACTGCACATTTCTGATATATTTGGTAGATCTCCATCAGCCCTTCTAGATGTCGGGCTCTCCCAACCTGTATATGTCTTCCTTTGATCGCTTTGAAAGATGCGATTCTGATGAAATCTGTCCATTCGTTCTTTGTACCGACGTATCCGGTTCGCCCACGCACAAACTTTCTGTTTCAGATAGTCTATGCGTTCCGTGACACAAGTCATGTAGTCCTGTGATCTAATGCCAGTTCCAGCAAAAGCCTGTGTCACGTAACGCATCACTCTGGGGCGATTATTCCCCGATCTGAAGCAGATTAGCTTCCCAATGGTAGCTCTAGCCGCGCTGATACATCTCTCGATCCTCTTCTGCCAATGTGGTATTTCCCCAGCGCGTGTCGTGGAGCCAGGTTCGGTTCTGGGAATCGAACATTGGCTACACGGCACGCCGTAATAGCAGCACAGTAGAGGATCGAATGAGTATCAGCAAGATCTCTGCTAGATTGGAGGTACGAGTCTAGCATACCGTCCAAAGCCATCACTAAAGCCATGTTCCGTTTATGCATGGGCAAACGAGGTAGTCGAGGTCTTTCAAGAGGTGGTGTGGACCTAAATTCCAGAATCACATCTCTCAAAACCCTCCTCAAATACTCATTAGCCTGGGTACTTACAGTTATATTCTTATTATTTATTATTATTACCTGTACAAATATATGACCTTTTTTGAGCAAATTCGACCCGCATTCGGTCAGGTTTTATTTAAAGAAAACTAGAAAAAAAATCAATAGTGAAAGTTAATTTTGATTTTGAATCTTTTAAAAAAATGGCAACTAACAATAAAATACATTGCAGTACATGTTCACTAATATTTTAAATATCGTATGATCCATAAGGTTTATGAATATTTGAACAGAGATATTCTTCTAGCATGAAAAGAGACAAAAAGAAACAACATGGATAATCAATTTGGAAAGTTGTTCTGTATGTTATCTGTCACATTGACAGAGAACAGTGAAGAAGAAGGGGTTTCATTGCCCCTGCAATTGCCGGTTTATACCTCCCTAAAATTTATATGTAAAAATATGTAATGAAATACAATTATAATGCCTTTTGCGCTGTTATTTTCTTAACGACCTTTATATTAATTTTGTTTTTAATTCACCGGTTATTCGAAAATGACCATTAGCCCTGAAGGTTTAGATTTTTTAGTACATCAATTTTACCACAAACAACCGTATAAACTTTATATATACATATATGTTTATATATCCCGCGATTTTGCCCTCATTGCGATTAACTTTGTAATCATAACTACTTATTAAAGTGGCCCATGCCTTCTCCAGGTCCCAAACTACCTCTATACCAAATTTCATGACCGTGATTTATTTATGATCTGTTCAGACATTTAGCCGTGAAAATAAACATATAGATAGACAGAAAGATAGAGGCAAATAGCATTTTTATTACTATTCATTACGAGTGCTAATTTAAACCACACATACATTAATGCCCGGTACAGTAAATTGTCTAATATTCTACTACACCGGATATTAATGCGTTTGAAGTTTTATCATCAATTCGTAACTCGGAATTTGTGAGTGAAGTTAAATGGCAAAAGAAAAGGTGTAAACGAACAATAAATGTCGGATATCAGAGAAGGCAAAAGAGAATAGATCCTACAAATGTTATAAATGCGAAAGTTTGTATGTATGGATGTTTGTTGCTCTTTCACGCTTAAACGGCTGAACAGATTTGATTGATTAACACATAGGCTACGATATTTGACTTCACGCGGGCGGAGCTGCGGGCAGCAGCTAGTTTATAATAAGTAGGAAAGTAAGGATAGGATTCCGACGAGCTCGGTGACGCAGAGGCGAAACGTTCTGTTAAGTTACTTGGCACCAACGCTCATGGGTTACATTCTTACAGCATTTGTCTGCATGAACATGTATGTTTGTCTTAGTCTAGGTATTTTAAGAAAGGTAGGGCGCATCAAAGCGGCCTGTCTGGGGAAGTACCTCGACCTCACAGAAAACCGCAGCCAAATAACAACTCCCTAGGGGGCTGTTGTGAGCAGCAGAGGTGGCATCGCGCGAGTTATACTTAATATGTTAACGCTTAGCATCAGGTTGACCGTAAGCTTTTACGCCTCCCGACATTGTACAAAAAAAAATAACAAAAAATATTAAGTAAATGTACCATCATTAGATATGTCCATTTATATAGCAACCAGGTATGGTTAGTAGTTGAACGGGTATGGTGTGGAATGGTATGGTTAGAAGTAGTCGTGGTTCCAGCGTGTGAGGGTGAACTCCCCGCCGTCGGCGAGCGGTGCGGTTATAAAATAATGCTGTCGGCATCATATCGAACGACTCTTCAGAACACAACCCGTTGTACAATCGGTAGAACATACAAAGGGAGGCAAAATCTCTCCTTAACTTAAACTTAAGGGTTAAATACCGTGTGTAAGCTTGGGATCGTCGACAATTCTCACAGCTCGTCTCTGAACGCAATCATATGACCCAAGCTGGTATCCAGATGGTGATGATGGTGTGTTAAGTAGAACGAAATTGGTACGAGAACCAGAATTAGAGAAATTGGGAGATAAAGGGTTTTTTTAAGTAGTAGTGGATAGAGAAGAAGAGTTAACTACCTTAAATTTGTATCATTATATACTTGGGCTACTACCACAATAAAATGAACCTTGACACAATATTAGGTAGGATTTATTGAACTGAACGGACACGACGGAAGCTAAGTATATTGATATTGTAATTGTATAATATCTAAACTTACATATTTCTAATGTAATTGAAGGTATGTAGTTTCAAAGTGTTATTTAATATATACCTACACGCGATATGATTACATTATACGATTTTTGTTCAGAAAACGTAAAAATTAAATCTTTAAAACTCGCTTTTCTTGGTAAGTAGTTTTATTTTAGCAAGTTTATAAGATCTCACGCCTTCAAGGAAAGTATGGAGTAAGACTCTCGGCATATTTTAATAGATTTATATAAATGTAGAACTTTTACCGCTTTTGTTGAACGTTATTCACTCTTACTTTGTGAAGGAGTTATTCTGGACTTAAGATGTGTGTTGATAACTTTGAATAATTCCAGTATCTGCATTGTAATTGCTATGAAACTGGTAGCGTGCATCACATTCAGGTATTCAAATTATATTCAATTTTTTTATTGTCTCAGCATAGTAGCTCCGCTTCGCCTGTTGGTAAGCGAAAAGAGGAGCCCAAATTGCAGCGGCAACTGATAAATGACTACAGTATCCTGTCAGTTGAAGCTACCATGCTGGCCCACAAGGTGCTTCTTCGCACATGTGCAGGCAAGACTTTCCACTTTTTAATATTTCGACAGAGATAGGACTTGCCGAACTTTTTAATACGAGAAGAAATGTCCTCAACAGTGGAATGATGACATCGCAAGCCTACACGTGTGGTTCTATGACGGAAGGGTGAGAGTGGAATAAGGGAAAATAGTTCTTCAGAGTACTCACCATGGTATAGGCGGTAAAATAACTTAGTGAGCATATGTCCCTACGAAGTTGCAGAGGTTACTATGCCAAAAATACCGCTAGATACTAGACAGGAAACGTTTAGGGCAAGAAACGAATATGGATAAGTAAAGTAAAATATTTTTAGATAGTAAGTTGGGAAAAAAGGTATTTAGACCAGAGGATATAAAGTGGTGATAGCCCCGTGGACAAAGAACTGACCTATTGACCAACTGGTTTCTGGTTCGAGTTCTGACGTGTACCACTAAATTAGTGTTCTCACATGTATGTACTCTTGCTTGGCGGTGAAAGAAAACATCGAGAGGAAACCCGCACGTCCAAGAAATTATATTTCGAAAGACGTTTACCCTAACCTAACGAAGATATGATTTACCTTCTGGGTTCTGGAAGTCTGATGGCAGTAGCTCCATATAAAATTCAGTATCTTCCGTAAATTCCTAGACTCATGTAACGGACCCCGCCAATCATGGATTAGGAAACAGGATAATGCTAAGAAGAAGATGTGAAGCGGTTACCATAGCCTATGGGCTCTTGCAACACAATATTGCTCGCATATTGCTAAGACTGCTTCTAACGCAATATCTATCTCGTCGTCAGCGTCCTAATAATTCCACTCAGTAACAGGAACACCAAAACCCGCGCAGAGAATTGACGTGGTCTGGACAATTCTCTGTTAGATAGAGACACTTTCGCATCTGGGCTACTTTGTAGAATATATATCAGTCGCCTAACTCTCTTTTGCAAAAGTTTCTTATGCTAACAGGATGTACCATGTCCAATTGAAGTTAACTTTATGGACGTAAGCTGCTTACACTTTCTAAGTTTCGGAAAATAACATATACCGTTTCTTACTTAAAAACTGTTACTGACCTCAAAAGCTTATACACGTGATGATATGGTCATGTTTCCGAGATGGCGTGGGCATGTAAGTATAGGTACACAAAATTCGTGTTTTCGAATATATATACATATTTGTCATTATGTCTTGACCGATAGTGAAGGAAAACATCGTGAGGAATCCCAGACGTCCATGAAATTATATTTCGAAAGACTTGTGACCTAACCTAAGAAAATCTGGTGTTTCCTCTGGATTGTGAAAGTTTGATAGCAGTTAAGATAAGTACACACATCAAAAGTGTCTAGGGATCAACATATATTTTTGCAATAACTTTTCTCCTGATTGATATTAACTAAAATTTTCTTTAAGGATTCATCAAATAAAGTGTTTTCGTTTGTCTACAGTAACGATAAACCAAGTCACCTTTACATTAATAAAGAAATTTGCCATTTTCATAATAAAGGGATTTTTGACATTTGAACCACTAACATTAAAGTTCGAAAAAAATACTGAAATAACAGTTTTCTTTAAAATTTTATTGGATAACTTAAACAATTAATAATCCGTGTTTCTACCGCGAACACTAACAACACAAGAACATCGGTTTGGCATACTCAAAATGAGTTCATCCAAATCACGCTGTGGAATGGCCGCCCATGTTCGTTGCAACAACAAAAAAAGGTCTTCTTGCGACTGGATACCCTCCATATTCGGCAGAGCTCTTCTCTGTAGCATATCCCATGCATGCTCAATCGGGTTCAAGTCTGGCGACTGAGCAGGCCAGGGCATGACATTGATGTTAGCTGCGGCGAGAGTCTGTCTTACAACTCTTGCGGTGTGCGGTCGTGCATTATCATGCATTAACTGAAATAAGGGACCGATTTGCACTTGCAGAGGAACGATGACGTCTGATACAATCGTCTCAGCATAAATTTGAGCGTTGAGGTTGCCTCTGATCCAAATCAACTCAGTTCTTCCGCCGATCCAAATACCCGCCCATACCATGATGGTTCCACCACTATAAGGATGGACTTCCTAGCAGGATTATAATCGCTGTTGGCGTCCAGGGGTTCTCCAGTGTCGTATACGTCTTGTATCCGGTCTCATACCAAAACGAGACTCATCAGAAAAGCACACGAAACGCCATTGTTCTTCTGCCCAATTTCTGTGTTCAAGAGCCCATTGATATCGAATCCTACGATTGTGCATTACTATAGGTGGTACCCTTAGCGGTCTTCGGGAATGAAGGTTCACTTCATGCAAGCGGTTTCTGACTGTTTGGTCGCTAATTAAGTTCCCTGAAGAGTGATGAAGCGTCACGGCTAACATCATGGCGGTTATTGTTGGAGCTCTTCGAGTTGTGATTTGAATGTATCGGTCTTGTCTCCGTGTGGTGCAGCGATACCGTCCTCCATGGCGCTCAGCCACGGTACCAGTGCTTCGGTAACGTGTCCAAAGTCGACTGATAACACTCTGACTTGTATTCAGAGCTAAAGCCACAGTACGTTGCCGGGAACCAGCTTCTATCATTCCCACGTGTTGTTAGTGTTCGCGGTAGAAACACGGATTATTAATTGTTTAAGTTACCCAATAAATTTTTAAAGAAAACTGTTATTTCAGTTTTTTTTTCGAACTTTAATGTTAGTGGTTCAAATGTCAAAAATCCCTTTATTATGAAAATGGCAAATTTCTTTATTAATGCAAAGGTGACTTGGTTTATCGTCACTGTAGACAAACGAAAACACTTTATTTGATGAATCCTTAAAGAAAATTTTAATTAATATCAATCAGGAGAAAAGTTATTGCAAAAATATATGTTGATCCCTAGACACTTTTGATGTGTGTATATTTGTCTTCTCTTCCAAAAGCTTTAGGCTTAGGTGCATGTCCCTGCCTGTGATGGATTGAGCCCTGCCCATGTCTGAATGGATTGGGATAACGCTAGAAAGATATTTTCGAAATTAAAAATACGTTCTCCTAAATGGGTATAATGGCTAACAAAACAATATTAATAGGTTAGTTTAACACAAATTACTAAAGTTAACACCTCGGCGTCTTGAACGTAAAGAGTCACTCGGGACTTGTTTGCATACGGGAACGTTAGACAGCTTCTTCAAGTTAGTACCCTTAGTGCCCTCAGGAACAGCTGTGGGTATAATATTTACATCGCAGTTCATACGGTTGCTCTGTTAATAGGTCAATTACTCATAAATGTATTGCTCATTTATTAATAACTTAATTACATCATGATGTCAAAAGTTAATAAGTACGGAACAATTATCAATGTTAGTAATAAATAAGTTTAAGTACAATTTCTCTGCATTTCTTATTTCTTGATTTTACCTATTGTCTGTATTATTAGTGCTGTCTCTGAATCGACTTTTATTTTTATCAGTAAGGGATACTGGATTAGTTACATCGTTATTAGTATCTACTCATATTGTTATCGAAATTCTCGACTAAGTTATACCTCCTTTCTGTTAAGTGATTCTTGTCCATCCAGATCATGTACCTACTTGTTGTAATTTTCCTTATTTTACAAATTACTTAGGAACTTTATTATAAAATAATTAGTACTTACAAGTTTATTAAACAGGCTTCAGCATTAGTTATCACATATGGTAGTCACAAGTCATATTAAAATTCCCAAATATATGTGCAAATGTGGGTCGTACTCGTAATGCAAGTAGGTCAGGTCGCGTGCCTGAGACAGCGCGAACGAGAGTTCGGAATCTTCATCCCGACGAACTTCCCTCAACGCTCGCATTCGAGCCCGCGCGGTGCATCTATACTAGTACACAGAGCAATGCCTAGTTTACACAGTGCGAGCGTACGAGTCAACCCGCCGAGTAGCTGCACTGCAGTAACTCGCACTGTTTGGACGTAACTTACGAGTAACTCGAGTAATTTGTACGAGTAACGTGGACAGTAGCTCGCATCCGAGTTACTTCAACATTTTTTGTTTTCCCTCGCCTGCTCGCCCGGCAGCAACTTGCACATGTCAGAAGCCCGGCCATCACTCCCATTATTCGACAGTAACTCGCCAGTGCCAGCCGGACAGTTGTGAGCCTGTGTTTTTTGTATGCTGCGCCTACGAGCGTTTATCGTATTCAAAATGGGTGCGGAAAGGGGGTCTTCTGATATTAATATTCCATTCATGAAAGTCTACCGAGAACAAGAAAACCTATGGAATTATTTCGATAAAAATCACTGTCCTTGTAATTATAACACGTTCAAGCGACATCGCGATAACTCGCAAGACTGGGCAGCGGCTAATATGTATGTATCGTGTAGAGAGCTAAGGTGAACCGAGCTACTGGAGTTCAAGTAGACAAGCCGAGTAGCTGTCGTTCGCACTATGTAAACGAGCCACAGATCCTAAATTTAAAGAAAAATATGCTAGCTATATCTTTCCCACATACTCACTGGCCTTGCATGTCATCACTTTCTCACCATACATCGAATCTATCCCGAGTCAAGAAGGGCACATACGCGCTGTGCTTCCGCGTTCTCGTTTGTTCTACCCGAGTCGCCGCGTCGCGTCGCCGTCGTCGTCGGCCCCTAGAGTCCGTACGCGCGCCGGCTTTCGATGAGAATACGCCGAGATATTCGAATTCTCGTACCCTTTTGGCACAGGCGACTAGAGTGCTTATTTTCTCTTTATTATGTTACTTGGCTAAATTGAATGGATGTACGAGAATATTCGAGAACCCTTTAATATACAAATCGTTTTTATAAAAGATTATACTTGATATTATCTACGCGTTAACATAGTATTCTAGACGGTATATAGCATAGTGTTTTAAGGGAGGCAGAGTAGAAAATATAAAAAGGAGGCTATTTAGAAGGCTTTAATTACTTGAGATTATAGTTCTTATACCGCTCATGTTACATGCATAATTTTTTATCTTATTTGCAAGGAAACATAAAAATTTAAGGCGAATAATTTTAAATAAAGCATATTTAGATGGTATATTAAAATGGTATAAAGCATATTAAAATAGTAATTCGTAGATAGGTATATATTGTACCTACTCTCTTATACAGATATGATTAATTTTTCAACGGCTCCTCAATTCTTAATGAATTCGAGTTTAAAATTACTAAACGTTTTTTTGATATTCTGACATCTATAACATATCTTTATATATATAATTCTACTGTACGTGTGTATGTGACTGAACTCCTCTTAAACGACTGGACCGATTTTGAGGATTTTTTTTGTGTGTGTTCAAGGGGATTCGAGAATGGTTTAGATTCATAATTGGACCCGGTAGGTGGCGCTGTAATCGGGTTACAGGATTTATTGTTTTTATTTTCGGACAGCCAAGGCAACGTCTGTCGGGTCCGCTAGTATATTATAAAGAGGTATTATTTTGAAACTAATCAATGTTACCACTAGATTACTTGTTACGAACAATCAAAATGTTCTGGCCTATAGTCCGTTTAATGTTAAAGATTGAAAACATATATCATATACGCACATTATACATTAGTGCGTGCAAAAGTAAAGCACATGTGAGTCATTTCACACTTTTGTAATAACGTCTTTGGTATAGATCGCACCAAACTTCTAGTTACCTCTGAACACAGCATGTTTCGTTCGCGCAGTATAAAGATGTATGGAGTTCAATTTGATTATATCGATCATATCTCAAGAGATCTGCGCAGGTGTATACCTCAACTTGAGAGCGAACTAGATGTATGACGCGACGTGTTATTAATATCAAAATTAATACATAATTTAATATTATGATGTTTATATTGGTTTATATACACATAAAGTTTTGAGTTTGCCGTTTGACATTGCCAATTGACATTGAAAATATGCGGCAAAATATCAATTTTAATGTTAAAAAGAGATCACCATACCAGAAAGTATTACCAATCGGGTTGGTTGGTGCATCATATTGTAGTTCTCGTTGTAGCATAGTTTAATATCTACTTATAATATTGTTATGAAGCTGGCAATCGGTAATCTTTTCACGCAGATAATGTTGCATGAAATGAAAACGAAGATCAAATAAATACGGTAATGATCTATTTTAAATGACAAATGATGGGACGGGAACTTGACTTGTGAGTAACAAGTGGTGTAATCAAACTTGGAAAAGGTTATTGCGCCCGTGAGTGGGTGGTTGAAAGCATTACAGCCCGTTTTGCGTGCATGTCATGAGGCTATTTCAGTGTAAGTGTAATGAAAAATGTTTATTTTAGACGATACAGATATGGACAACAAACTCATATCTTCATATATAAAAGTTCAGCTTCCATATTAACAATAATATTTTCGAGTCTTCCGACTACAAACGTACTAAAAACTCAAAATGTAACATTGACATGAAATTATTACACGTCACAACTTTGCTTTTCTTTTACCGTTTATTTCTAAGTTCCATGGAAATAGTGAATTCTAAACGTTTTGCGACAGAAACAATTTAAAGGAGCAAATGGATTAAAAATTATTCTTCATGCTAAATACGAATGAGAGGTAGTATTTCATCATGTATAATTTAATAATTAATTATCCAATCGTATTATATTTTTAGTGATGTGAGAAAGACTTTTATCACCACACCTGTTATTATACTTTTTTTTTACTTTTTATATTACCACACCTTTTTATATATTCAATGAAATTTCATGAAATTTGGAATGATTTATTTATTTTTAGATTATGATTAAATCGTTACCAATATTACATGGGATCACTGGATCATACTCATGAAAGAATAATCGAAATTGAGTCATCATAAACAAAACAATGCAAAGACAGAGAAATAAAATTGACTACAATTTTTATAATGTAAAATTTATGAATTCTTCGTTACCTCCGCTTGTGCGTACTAATTACATAAGCACAGATTTTAATGAAGGTTCGACACAACTGAACATTTGGTAGCCCGAAAACCGTAACTCAATTCGTATTCATCCCCTTTGTCGTGTTTGTCTAACTATTCACATGTTTCTTTATATTTGAAGCGATCATTATCTCGTACGTTTATGTTTTGTATATACATTTTGCAAGGAAGAACTTTTACCGTTCATCGAATCGATCAAAATAATAAGGTATTATTTAGTCACCAAGTTATCGTTTTCCTTCACAATTGACGATATAATTTTATAGAATATGTTCTTTATTAAAAAGCATACATATGGGATAGAATGCGAGATACTAATTTGAAGGAGAGCAGAAAGAAATTTTAACCGTTGTAATTAAAGTGAAACCCGTCACAGACGTAGCTATAATATATCGTAGGATAACATGCTGTCTCGCTTTAAATATATGGAATAAGGCGCATCCGTATTTCTTTATTTCTATATATATTCTTTATTTCGTGTTCTATACAGATTCATATAGAGAAAGGCGGCATTACGATAAGCTACGTCTATGGAGGGCTTAAGCCTATTTCTGGAGATACCGTTTTTTGTAAATATTTCAATTGTCATATTGAAACATTGTACAATCATAAAAAAAAATATAAGAAGTAATTAATATCAATCAATATACTCTTTGGGAGCAACTGAGGCCAGAATACTAGAACGAAAGAAACAGCTAAACATATTTACAATAAATTTGTCTTAGGGAAAGAAATGTTATTCGCACAACCTATTCTGTACTGAATGATGCCAATTGTTATAAGGATCAAAGGTAGCAGAAACTGATTTTAAACAAGTAAATTTATTTAAAAAGAAAATTTTCTATTGTCTCCTGATGATAAAAAATGTTTCCTTTTATAAATTAATTAGTTTGACATATGACTAGGACTCAAACACAAAGTCATCCGTAACACCTGAGCATCACCAAACTGTTGCTAGCGTTTTCAGAAAATATAGACGACGCTATCGTACTCGTATTATTGGGGATCACGGCTGGGGGAAGTTGATTCCGCAATTTCGCAGTATGTGACAGAAAACCCATCGATCAGGTGATATGAATGGAATTGTAATTTACATGCAATTTAATATAACCTGCTTTGTATGCTTTCGCCACTAATTAGTTCATGCGGCCTAGCGTCGGCCAGCGCCCACCCACTACCGTTAGTAGATGCAACTATATATATATATAGGAATTGTAATTTCAGTTTAAAGATTCTTTATTTCTCATAAAACACAAAATGTCACTTACATGAGAAATTATACTATAAATAAAGTACTAACATAAAATACTTGAATCGCTCGAAACAGTGGACATACATTATTTCTATAGTTTGAATATTATACTTACTTACCGTTGACAAGACATGATGCAAAAATCAAAAACGGAAAACAGTTACATTGCCAAACACATTACAAATATGCAATCATTACCACTCATAAGTAACAAACCACTATTTAGAAACAAAACACAAACAAATATTTCCCTACATATTCAGGTATACAATGAATAAACTGTTAACGCATTAACACAAGGTAGAAAAATATAACACAACGCACTAGAACAGGAGGGAGACCAAAGCTGTATCATTGCAAGTATTTTGTAATACCCACAACGAGTAACTGAAACTAGTGACGGTAAGTTGTTTGGGATACCAGGCCAAGTCTTTTGATCAGTATCAGTAGTTTGATTCAGTAATATGTATTATTATTAATATTATATATTTCACTATTATATTATATACATACACATACACACATATGTATATCGTTATGCTATATTTTAACGCATTAACGCAAGAAATACAACAAAAACAAAACACACTGCATACCCGTACATATATATTTATATATATTAACCCTACATAGATATTCTCTTAACGACTTTGAGAACTCTTTAATCTTTCAATATCACACTGATATTATAGATATTTTGAGGTATTGAGGATGTATATTGTATTATAATACATTGATATTGACTAACACCGGCAAGTGACATGAAGTTAGTTGGGACACGGCCTAGTCAGTCGATAATTTGTATTAAATTTGATTGTATTTTTTTTTTTTTTATATTTTATTATTGCTGAATTGTTATTGGTACATTATTATTGCTTTATATGATTATAGACATGATTTTTAATGCTTAATATTGTTAGTGTGGTTGACGTTTGTTGTTCCTAATATAATTCTTTTGTTTTGTTGTATTTTAATTTACATATGATTTTTTTTCAATAATGAATTTAGTTAATCTCGACTTGAAGACCCCAAATGTTTGGATATTTTTAATATCCTGCGGCAGCTTATTGTAAAGTTGTACCCCCTCGAAGGTTATCATCTTTTGTCCATAGTTAGTTCTTACTCTTGGTAACATAATATTGTTGGCTCTTCTACTTGAATATCTGTTTTTTGTTATTGTGAAAGAAATATTTGTATGAATTTTTTGATTTAACATTTTACGAATGAGTATGCAAGTTTTAAACACATATAACTGTTTCAGATTCATAAGCTTTGTTTCTTCGTAGATTTTAGCAGTTGGTGTGCGGTACTGATAGTGAAACAACATTTTAATAAGCTTATTTTGTGTAATTTGTAAATCATTTAGTTTAGTTTTTGAAGCATTACCCCAGATTTCAATTAGGTATAATAAATGCGGTTTTACAAGAGAGTTATAAATTGCAAGCCGAACTTTCTTGGGGAGACATCGAACCACACCACGCAAGGAACCCATTAGACTTAAAAGTTTGCTCTTAATGTGCTCAATCTGGGCTTCCCATTTTAAACAACTATCCAGTCTCAATCCAAGATATTTCTCTTGAGTTTGTTCTTTTAGTGAGATGTTATTAATTTTTAAAGGCGCGTATGGTGGGAGCTTTTTATTACCAGGCTTGAATATTATGTAGCTTGTTTTGGAAGTATTTATTGTTAGTAAATTGTATTGGAACCAGATGTTTAAGTTGTTCAAATCTTCTTGTGCTTGTCTATGTAGATCGTGAATGGATGATCCAAAGTAAAAAAGACTAGTATCATCGGCGTATAATGTTATTTGACCATGTAAATCGACTTCGTTGATATTATTTATGTAAATTAGAAAGAGCAACGGTCCCAAAATCGAACCTTGAGGTACACCGCAAGTGACAGATAATGGCTGACTTTGGTACTTATTAATTTTTACAATCTGGTTTCTGTTGGTTAAATAAGACTGGAACATATCGTAGGCTTTTCCGGTGATACCAATACTTTCTAGCTTTTTGAGTAACAGGGTATGACTGACTGTGTCGAATGCTTTTTTAAGGTCAATAAATACTCCCAATACTAGATTTTTTTCATCAATATTTGACTTAATTTTAGTTATAATATCGGTTGCAGCCGAAAGAGTATTGGACATTGGTCTGAAGCCATACTGTCGCACAGAGAGGAAGTTTATAGCGTTTAGGAAGTTATTCAAACGTTTGTACATAATTCTTTCTAGAATCTTGGACATTACGGGTAAAACAGAAATAGGCCGGTAATTGCCAGGGTCAGATTTAGAGCCCGACTTGTAAATAGGGCATACTTTAGCTAGCTTCAGTGTGTCAGGAAATTTCCCCTCAAGTAGCAATTGGTTAATACAGTTTGTTAGGTTGGCTAAGATTAGAGTTTTAACGCATTTTAAAGATTTAATAGATATTTCGTCTATGCCAGTGCTAGTATTAGAATCCAAATTATCTATTATTTTACTTACTTCTTCTTTTGTGCAAGGATCCAAAATGGAAAGCTGTTCATGACTGATGTCTGTTGCGAGTCGAGGCAAAGTGTGAGAGAAGTTATTGTGATATTTTGCCGGGATATTGTTGGCAAGACTTTCACCTACCGTTGAAAAGAAGTTATTAAATGCATCGCAAATCTGAGTGGGATCACTCACCATGACCCCACTGCCTACGGATAATTTCGAGGGAGCGGAAGTCACCTTTGCCTTACCACAGGATATGGAGTTAATAAGCTTCCACATCTTCTTCGGCTTTTTGAGGCACTTATTAAATTCCCCATAGTAGTAAGCATCTTTAGTATTTTTTATAATCTTCCGTAATTTATCTCTATAGGTTTTGAATTCATGCTGTAATTCTTTGTTGTCTGGATCAGCCTTTAGTTTGCGCCATAATTTGTTCCGAATGTTAATGCTGTGTATGATGTCTTTATGTATCCAGTCTTCTCGTGTACTGTTGGATATCTTAGTTTTGATTTGTTTGCTCTTTCGTATACCGGTCACAATTACGTTTTCTAACTCTGCGAAATTATTGCAGTCATTAAGTTCGCTGCCTTTTATCCATTCATAAAATTTATGGTAATTATTGGCCTCATAGGTAATACGCAGTTTTGGCTGATGGTGTACCTTCTTAAGTTCTACATATATTTGCTTGTGATCTGAGAGAGGAAAATCCATTATTGTGACATGAAATCTGTTGTTGGTCAAGTTGGAGCTAACATGATCAATTATAGATCTAGTTGTGGAAGTTTCCCGAGTACAGAAGTTAATGTCAGTTTTATTTAATATTTTATATCCACATTCAGTCATAAGTTCCTTGTACATTTTAGTTCTCTTGTCTTTATTCAGTAAATCGATGTTGAAGTCACCAAATACCATAGTCCTGTTCCTTTGTTGCAGTTGTGTGCTGAAATCTTCATGGAATGTTTTGTAATTTGTATCACCACTAATTTATGACAATAGGTATGACAGTGGAACTCAGCGTTTTGTATTAAATCGAACAGCATTTCCGAACGCTGACCGTTATACAGCTACTAAAAGGACAGAGCGGCAACACCCCTTCATGTAGACAGCAAGTTCGTGTTAGAAGGTCGATTGAAAATCACTAGGTGGTACGAACATATCTACGTTGTATGTGATCCCATAAATAAAGTAAAAATTGAGTAAGCAAAATCCCAGAAATATAAAGAAAATTCCATGGGAAGCTTTGAGATATCATCATCACATTACGTCACAACTTAATGTATCTGTACAACTTAAAATATTGTAGGTATCATAAGGTAATGCAATTTTTCAACAATCTATCTTAATTCGATCGAATAATTGTAGTATAATTCGAATAATTGTAGTGAATGGCAGTCGAAGTATGTTAAGAATCATTCGTTATAAATAGATTTACTGAAACTACAACGGTTAAGGCGGCTGCCATTGCTCCTCCCTTTCAATTTACTACCCTGTACGCTACTTTATTCCTTCTAGTTTTCGAGATCATCATACTGACCCTTCTCAACGTTACGTGTCATGTATTATTATAATACTCAGTCACTCTTATATCCGCGTAATTTTTAATAAATCAATAACTTGTGATAAATCCAAGAATCAAATTGCTACGAGACGTGAAAGGTAACTGAAATCATTGCTAGAGAGGTGTCGGCAGGCGCATGCGCGCACCGCACGCCTGCGCAGAGCCACTTAACCTCAATCCGTGGCGTGTTTTTGAATGAAACTTCATTGCAAGCCGGCCCCGGCCCCATAACCGCACTTTGCTTTTAGACGGCTCTCCCCCTAAGATACTTAGTCCCCAGTAACTATCTCGACACGTTATCAGTTTTCATCGCCATGTTTACGAGTAACTACGGACAAATTACGACTATAATTTTATGGTGCTTTCAGCACTTCTTTTTTACAAGATTAAAACAAAGCGCAGAATTAAAAAAATCTACTCTATGCAATTCTTGTAATATTGACAACGAGAAAAGCTGGAAACGAAACCGTATTTTTGTATGTTTAATTACTTAGAGGATTAACAAATTCAGGCGTTATTTTGCGAAAGTCAAATTTACATCCAATTTGATCTAACCTGCTTTGTGGGCTCCCGCCACCAGTTAGTTCATGCGAACTAGCGCCGGCCGACACCTACCCACTACCATTACCAGATGCAACATGCCGTCGCTGCCATGGCTACACTTGTTTCTGCCTCGGCAGCAATGGTGACGTGTGCATGCAGTTTCTGTTGCAGATGGCGGGCAATCGCGAAGACGACTGCAGCAGTCAAGGCAACGATGGCATTTTGCATCTACTACTAACGATTGTGGGTGGGTGCCAGCCGGCGCCAGTTCGCTTGAACTAATTGGTGACGGAAGCACACAAAGTAGGTTAGATCAAATTGCACTTATAGGATTGATCAAATTTAACAAATATACGTCAAGTATATTCTATCTTTTTTCTTATGAATCGTAAACATTACATACTTAACTAAAATCTTTTCTTGAATTTTCTGAAAATGATATGTTTTTTTTTTGTTGTTTTAATACAGAGAAAGATTATTTAAATATGTCCTGACGCCAAATCCCTTACGGGGTAGGCAGAGAGAACCGAGCGCCACGCGACTCGATCCTTACATACCTCACTCGCTTCTTTCACATTCATTGCTCTTTTCATGCACGCTCGCCGGTTTCTAGGGCTCCTGACATCACCTTCTGATAGAACACGACCAATTATTTTAACTGTATATAATAAGTATATGACGAGGCAATCCAATGTTAATTTGATAAAAAAAGATAGACGGTGAAGGAAAAACGTCGTGACGAAATTCATACGTCCGGAAACATATTTCGAAAGACGTCACGTCACGTCTTTACTCACTGTAACACATATTAAAATTGTTTGCCATCAAAATTGTAAAAAAAAAACATAACAATGGAACATTCATACCTAAATTATCAGCAGAATGTCTGTCTTTCCTTTGCTGGGCCGTAGTCTGACAATATTGTTCGGACAGTGGCTATTTCCATGCGTAGTGTGGATGTTAGGCCGCGTAATTTGTATGCGTAGGATAAGTACTTAATTTGTTTCATGTCGAGGCAGTGTGATGTCATTATTATACAGAGGGCGGTTATTCGCTCCCTGAGCTTAAGTTGAGCCACAAAAATATTAAATAATATGTAGGCTAACTATAAGCAAGAATTGTTTACTCCGAGTTACCTTTCACTCTCTGTCATAAATTATACTGTATAAAGTATAATTTTAAATTGGGTGTGTGTCTGTATATACGAGCTATACTCAAAATCTACTGTCGGCTTGAACAATCTAATTTACAAGAAATTATATAGGTATAATAATTTGTACGTATTAGTCTCATAGCAGGGAATCTTAAGACCAACCTGAAAGTAAATAAGTGAAAATCTGAAAACTGGTCTGGTCTTCGAAGCGAGAGTTTAGAACGCGACCGTGATTAACGCTCAGGTGATGATGAATAATTTGTCCTAATTAAGTAACAATTTCTTTATACAAAAGTGGTAAACTAACTGACTAAAAAGGGGATGTTTGTAAATTCATTCCTTAAGGGTAGGTAAAAATATGATATGAAAGTTTATTTGTAAGATTCCAAACCACTACGAGTAGGCGGTTAGTTCATACATATAAATAATCCTTTAGACAGTTGTCAGCGGGCATTGACAACGAGCAATAACTCAAACAAAAGATAAAAGTAAAACTACCTACCTCGTCTTTTTGCTTTCTTGGATTTAAATTTTTAAGCAGAGTCTTTATGTTGATTCTCGGGCCCTCCAAAATCAAATCGATTTATTACTCCCTTTTAACGTAATAGAGAATAAACAAATGAGCACTCTTAGCATTTATAATATCACTTTGGATACATCATGAGTGTGATTACACTAGAGTAAATCAAGCACGCGCTGAAAGATCTCGTCTCGTTAAATTAATCCTTGAATCACACCTGCCATTTCACACATTAGTGAACACGAATACAAACAAAACTGAATCGTTGAAGACTGTGTTCGCTCATTTCTAACAATCTATGCGTACAATTTTGTATATTGTTTCCGTGATCTTGAGATTTTCTAAACCCCTGAATTCTTTTTGTTTCTCGGGCATCTTGTACTACATACTTTCACTGAATAATTTTTTTCTGCACGGCGGCGCAGCTAAAATGACAATGTTGAGGTACTTATGCAGGTTATCTTAAATATGTAACAACCTCACAAAGAAGTACGCGAATCCATTGACCGAGGCATGTAGCGAGGCGGCGTTGCAAGAGGAATATGTTCATTTACTTACTACAGCTACTTGCATTGTATATCAAGCGTCTTAAGCCAGTGTAAAAGGTATAGTGTCTGGATAGAATCGCCACAATAATTATTTTATTGGTCGTACAATAAAACCTTTCTTTTTTTATACAACATCGAGAGGCATATAAGTATACAGGGTATAAACTTAGTCTGGCCATAAATACTGTTACAATTAAAAATAAACAAAATATTACATTTGAATTTGGAATCTGTCATTTTTATATGATTCTTCATTGAGTTTTCTCATATTTTGCGATATTAAAATGGAGTGGGGTGATAACGAGAACCGAATCGCTGTGATTGCATTACACAAAGTAGGTATGAAGCCAAATGCAATTTTGAAAACTCTCCATACGCTTGGTATTAGTAAAATGTTTGTGTACCGGTCTATTAATAGGTACAATTGCTTTTTACAATGGTTTTTTTTGGTACAATGAGACCTCCTCTGTTCGTGACAGAAAAAGATCTGGCCGTCCACGTAGTGTTCGTACGAAAAAGGTGGTCAAAGCAGTAAGGGAAAGAATTCGAAGAAATCCTGTCTGAAATGTGTCATTCTGTGAAAAAGGTGTGAAAACCAGTGCCGTGGTTTACCAAAATACCGTCCTAACAAACATAGTAGAACCACTTTCTCAAACAATGTTCAAAAACGAACACTGGATATTCCAACAGGACTCTGCACCAGCTCATAAGGCACGAAGGACTCAAAACTGGTTGACCGCCCGTGGAATTGACTTCATCGGGCATGAAAACTGGCCCTCTTGTAGTCCAGATTTAAACCCACTGGACTACAAGATATGGCAACATTTGGAAGAGAAAGTCTGTGCTAAACCTCATCAGAATTTGGAGTCTCTCCGAGCATCTCTGATTAAAGCAGCGGCAGAAATAGATATAAATGTGGTGCATGCTGCGATCCATGACTGGCCGCGTCGATTAAGGGCATGTATTCAAAATGGAGGAGGGCATTTCGAATAATGTAAATAAAATTTTATTGTACATTTATTTACCTTTCATTTCATATATAACTTTTACATAATTATCAAAAAGTGTATTATTAATTACATCAAAACTTTACCCAGAACTTATGACCTGACTAGGTATAAAGCGGTTGCTGTAGCTTATGAACGCTTGTAATATATTAAGTATCACTCGCGAAATGCCTCCTCTGCTGCTAACACAGCAGCTCCGAGGTTACTGGTGACCTCACTCACACGTAGGAACACAGCAACCCTCTAGGGAGTTGTTATTTGGCTGCGATTTTCTGTGAGGTGGAGGTACTCCCCCAGACGGGCTTCTTTGATGCGCCCTACCTCATAAAACATCCATACCAAGACAAACTGACATGTTCATGCACACACACGTTTGTCTTGTGCGGGATTCGAACCTACGAGCGTTGGTATCAAAGTAACGTAACAGCGCGTTTCACCACTGCGCCATCGAGTTCGTCTTTTGACGAGCTCGATGGCGCTGTTTTCAGTGATGCCAGTAATTGTAAATTTTAATGATGATTTTGATAAAATGCACACAAACACTACTATTTTTCGGATCAACATTCTTGTCAGACAACGTCTAGTGGATAAATAATAACCATATATCTCCCTTCTGTAACACCCCAATACGAATAATGCCTCCAGACCACGTATCAATCGCAATTTAATGTTTGAAACATTATGCAATTGTTCCAATAACCGAGACGTGCTTATGGCCATATTGCTCATGGGTATATCCCCTGGAGTGGTTCGTAACAAGTGTACGAAAACATTAAATTATTATCTATCTTCTGAAGGCTCTACATTTTGAATCCATATCCTACCGCACACCCTATAAATAAAATGTGATTTTATGAAGACATAAAATAACATTCTGACATTCTTGCTGATACTCAGGAAGTGTTAGAACGAAACTATGAATATTTTAGAGAAATGTAAGATTATGTCCAGGACGCTGAGAATGAGTCTGTGACTACCTTGGCAGTTTATCGGATAATGCCGTAAAGGCGAAACCGGTCGGTAAAAATAATTATTAAATAAGATTGTGAAGTGGAATCTGTACAAGTGCAAGTATTAACATTAACGCGATGTCTTCAAAATTCCACCAAGTGCCTACAATCAACAGTATCAACATAACATCGTGAGGAAATCCGTACGTCCAAGAAATTATACTTCAAAGATGTGTGACCTAATCTAAGAAATGCTTGGAAAGTCAAGCATTTTTTAGATTAGGTCACACGTGTTTGTCGTGTGGTTTGTTGATGTCTGATGGCAGTCGCTCCATGTCAAAATCAATGATAGCGGACCTTGCCTATCCTAAGTTATTAGGAAAGTTTTGTATCTCCTGGGTTAACAACTACATCAAATCAAACATTCAAGTTAATTCAAATTTAATACACGAAATTATCCGTAGCAATACATTTCAACATATTACATTTTATAACACCTATTTAATTACAATATTGAATTATGTGACAATGTGATAAGATACTACTATATAGACATTATTTTCTCATGTTATTAAGTATGTATGTATATCTTCACACCAGATCCCTTGCGGGGTAGGCAGAGAGAACCGAGCGCCATAAGACGCGGCATTTACACACTTCAGTCGCTTCTCTAACATTCATACCTCTTTTCATGCACGCTCTCCGGTTCCTGGGGCTCCTGACATCACCTTCTGATAAAACACGACCAATTTGGTCATGGTAGATTAGTCTCGGTCTTCCTCAGCTCCTGTATCCTTCTACTTTCGTATTGTATATCTGTTTCGTTATTTCATCCTGCATTATTTCTACATGTCCGAACCAACGGAGCATGCCTTTTCTTATCTTAATACCGATACTCTCTTTCAGACCAACTCTATCTTTTCTGTCGAACGCGGTCAGCAAGCGTTATGCCACAAATTTTGCGCAATGCTCTCATTTCGATCGCGTTTATTCTACTTTCATGCTCTCAATGTCATACCCAGCTCTCACTTGCATAAGTTGGCGTTGGGATTAGCACCGCGTGTACAGTGAGCCCTCCTTCTGGCTTAGATTTTGGCTACCTAGAAGTTTCCCCAAAGCTCAATTCAAGCTATTCGGATACGGATAATGCCGTAAAGGCGAAACCGGTCGGTAAAAATAATTATTAAATAAGATTGTGAAGTGGAATCTGTACAAGTGCAAGTATTAACATTAACGCGATGTCCTCACGATGTTTTGCTACACCGCCGAGCAAGTTATAATTACAAATATATACATCATTATCATCATCATTTCAATCCGTATTCGTCCACTGATGAATATAGGCCTCCCTTTTAGAGAGGCATTCGTCTCGATCATGCGCCGCCTGCATCCGTGGACTCCCTACAAACCTCTTGGAGTCGTCGCTCCATGTAACCGGGGATCGTCCTATACTGTGTATAGAGCTTACATGGTTAGAAAAACTTTTGAGATCATTAAGCATAGCGCTAAGGACATCCAGTGATTTCGACATGAAAACTATATCATCGGTAAATTGAAGGTAAGTGATGTATTTACCATTGTTGTTCATGCCATATCCTTTCCAGACCAAGAGCTCGAGGACATCTTTCTTCTTGCATTTAGAACGCTTTCGTACTCCAGTCCTGTACTCGGATACACCTCTTTGCTTTACTGTATAATTACTTCAACGCTTCCATGTACCACTATTCAAATCGGCATCGCAGGAGAGACTGTTGCACCGTCATGTTTTAACCGAATCATAGGCTTGTTCGTAATCTGTATACGCCAGATATGAGGGCAGATTATACTTCTAAGTCTTCTGTATAATCTAGCGGGCGGTATGAATATGATCTATGGTGCTAAAGCCTTTTCGGAATCCGGCTTATTTGGGAGGCTGGAATTTATCAAGTCTGTGTGCGGGACGGTTTGTGATGACTCTTGAAAACAGCACATAAACACATCTCTGAAGCGATATTGGCCTACAGTTCTTCAATAGGGTCTGATCATCTTTTTTTAAGAACAACATGAGTAGTCTACTAAAAAACGTTCGGACACTGTGAGCGATTTTTGTGTGAATCGGAACATATATAATTAATCCATCCATGTTGGTAGATGTAATAATTGAATAACTAATGTAAGACAAATATCACCTTAGTCTTCCTGCGACCACGGACGCTGCAAAACGCTCGAAACGTCAAATTCAACAAAATAAATAAAACACGCGATACTTCCGTTAAAAATAGTTTAATTCAACATGAGTAGGCTTCCGCGCCCCGCTTTGGTGTTGCACCAAGTGTAGGGCAGAATTGAATATAAGGATTACAAATACCGGCTTTCCGCCCTCTTTCAGAATCTCCGCTGTAATCACATCCTCACCCGGGCTTTGCCATTTTAAGCTATTTGAGAGCCATACGGATTTCGTACAGACTGATGTCCGAGATATCTTCGATACAGTGCGGGTTAGTCTAGCTCTTACGTCGTGGTTGTAACACGGTTGCCCGACTGTAACGATGATGTGTACAGCTGTCCATGTATTATATCCATCTCACTCAGAGTCTCAATCTTCGTAGGAATAGGGACACCAGTATCAGTCTTCAGCTTCATCTCTTGACTTTCTCTAACAGATCTTTGATGAAGACTGTAGAGCTCTACCGCCTCTTTAATACGAATTGTATTAAATTAACGTATGCATTTAGAGATCTGCCTATTCAGCTGTCTTACTATAATATGTGAGCTGAACAGACACCACATTTCACAGGAACCACATTTCATGTCTGACCTGCATGTGATTCTGCGTGTAAATCGAAAGTTTTTGGGTTCTTTTCGTATGAGGCTTTAGGAAATTAGCTCCCACCGTATGGACAGTTTCCATGAGCTTGGTATTGACATCGTTCTGTATGTTATACAATCATATGGACACTGATTATGAAGTTTGAGTTCAAAGCTATCAGGGTTTTAGATCAGAGCACGAGATAGACGGAGCTTATCATTAGCCAGGCAGAAGCTTTCCTACTTTGTGTTAAGATTCAATATACCCTTACCATCTCGTGATCGCTTCTGGTTTTCACCCTGTTGATCACAGAGATATCGTTGAACAAATGTCGGTTGGTCGTCAAGATGAAGTCTATCTCGTTTTTCGTCGGACCATCCGGGCTTCTCTGGGCCCACTTGTGCCGCGGCTACTTCTTGATTCATCATAAAGAGTCCATCTCCATGAAGTAAACACGCAATTACCCCTTCAGGTTTCGTTGCCTGATGCCTCACTCTCAACTCGTTCTGTTCCGAGTCCAGCTTTGCATCAGAGTCCTCCATCAGCACTGTGTAGTGAGTTTTAGAGGTATGTATGACTTTCGAGATGTTCTTGTAGGTAGCCTCCGTTTGATAATTCTGAATATAAGGTACGTAACCCTCGACGACAAAGCCTCGATCTATAGTATATTTCTGACGAGGGGCTTACGGACGATAAACCCGGCACCACCGTGGGATAGATGGTCACCCTCCTACAAGCATATTGCCGAATTTAAGCATCGCCGTATATGCCTACGCCGGGATTCGAACCAACGACTGTAGGTTAATAGCTGAATAACAGGGATATATAAACTAACCATTTCATGTTATCATAGTATGAGTAAAATGCGTAACAAGTCTCTAAGGCTATTTCTTTTTATCAATAAATACAATAAATAGAACAGACGATACTTCGCACGAAGTAACTGATGACGGATGGCGCACAAAGCAGTACTGATCAAATTTCCCGTAATAAAACCGAAGATTTTCAAAACGTAATACGCTGGGCCATAGTAACCAGCCTATACTATTATTATATCTGCAGATACCACAGAATTAATGATTCTGCCGTGACGAGCATTTCTTGAGATAGAATTACGTGTATAAAAATCGAAGTCATAGACATTGTAATATCACATCGAACTATCCGAACGGGAGCTCAGAGCATAACAGTAAATCAAACATGGTACGACGAAGCTGGGCCAGGGCACTAATCGCTTATAAAATTGCTATGAAGTAATAAATTATTCTGTGTAAAACGCAATGAGTTAAGAGTGCGGGCGGTCGGGGATCGATTAAACGCCAATTACCACTATGATTAAAGCGCCCCAGAGCGCTGCGGAGCGCTGTATTTCTATCGCGCGACAACGTGCGACAAACCGAGGGTAAAATTCACGTGTAGCTTAGTACTCATGAAGAATATATCTCTATTTTCTTCATCAATATTGAAATATCCCTTCAAAATCAGCGGTCAATTAATCCTAGTTATGTGATAGATGTGCACTATTATATGGATCCAACGCGTAGAAACCTTTTCGAGACGATTGATTGTAGTACACGGTAACCCGCTTCAGGACTGAACAATATGCCTAGGAACAGGTGTCGGCTGTTATTGGGACTACTGCAGTATCTAGAGAGATTACTGGTGGGATATACAGTAGAGGAATGGACGTCAGCCTGGATAACTATCATATCTGATCGCAAGTTCCAGCCAGCGGAGGCTTGCCACTTGGCATTTCAGATAGTGGCCCTGAAATATGGACATTTCATATACACTTGTTGTACAACGTACCTAATATGTAAAAAAAAAAAGGGGTTGCACTCCGGGAGTGCCGGCAGAAGTGAAAACTTGAACATTAACGTTGTGCATTTTTGAATATTTTGAAATGGTTAAGGAATAATTTCGCACGAATTGCTTTATTTATCAGTATAAAAGTACTATCATGTATGTGGTAAAATACAATATTCATTTATTGCGCTATTGTACACAAACATGACAATTTATATTATATAAAAAATTTAACACTTCAGAACTATTACAATTATTTTACATTAAAAAGTTTATCTCTCAGAAAAATCAATATTCTTCATAATTTCAAAGACTTTCACCATCATCATTACCAGCATCATCATCGCCAATCTCTAAAACTCAAACACACAAGCACACTCGCGTAAGCGCCCTGCGCCGCTTAAACCAAACAGCGATGTTGGTAAACTACGTTGAACGAAACGCGTAAGCGCCAAGAATTTCATGGCGCTTACAACGTTTTGGTCGCGAGAAAATAATACCCTATGAACGATCTAGCGCTTCATGTTTTAATTGTTTAATTAGAGGTACCTAATGTTTTAGCGCTGCAGCGAACTTAAGTTCTAACTCTCACCAAAATCTTACGGTCAGGATCACGTGTCCTGACGCGAATTTAACATTTTTTACTCATCCCAAAAAGTGCACAACGCCGCTGAAGAAGCTTTCACTTCAAAAAATATACATATATTGTTGTTTTATTTACTGTCATGCAGTGGTTTAATTACGATTTTTTATTTATTTGTCATCTTACTCAAATTTACCTTTAGATTGTTGTCGTACCGTGTGCTTCCATTCCACCTCTAGATGTACCGATGACCTGAAATGAGCAGCTAGCTAGCGGTAGCAGCTAGGAAGGCGAGGATCGTTTATGATTGCCAATTATCATGAAGAAAAATATTTACGTCTTAAGAAATTTCTTGTTATATTATGTTCTCTATGGTTCCTAGAAAATAATTTTAAAGTTCGGCGCAGGCATTGACCTCATAAATTTGAACCAAAGAGGTCAGCAGATGCAGGGCAGACCCCAATCACATGTCATCGAGTTGGAATCCAAGAACTCTATACAGGGTTTAAAAGTATTTCTAATTATCTTCAAGCGGCGTTATATTAAGTCCTTCCCTGTGAATTTTCATTTTATATAGAAAAATCGAATAGTTTTCAATAAACATTTTATTGTCCACGCACTTTTGCCGTTTTTTGTCATTTTTCATTTATATGCCCATTATTAAAATATGGGATGGAATTAATGAAATCTTTAAAAGCATTTTTTACCATCTCATTGATTTGGTTTTAAATTTTTGATTTCTCTTTACAAGCTATGCAATTTCTAAAAAAACACGAAATCTATTGGAGAAAGATGAATATACTGGTAAATTTTCAGTCATAACTCCTCTAGCTTTGTGTCAGTCCAATATGCGTACTGTACTACTCTGTGTAAAAAGTATCGGGAATATGTCAATAAAAAGACCCGCGTAAAAGAGGTCGTTCTAATTTTTTTACTGCATGTTGGTAGCACTGTACTGATTTAGCGCGCAAAATTTGAGCGGGATCTGTCATTTAATTTGTTTTAAACTACACTTTTTGTTGGTCATAGTTTTGAGTCCTCGGCGATTTTTACAATGGAAAATATTGTTGAACAAAGAGTGTGCCTTAAATTTTGTGTTTCAAATGATATTTCATGTGGTGAATCACTAAAAATGTTGCGAAATACCTACGGCGAATCGTTTATATCGAAAACAAGGGCTTATGAATGGTATAAGGCTTTTAAAGAAGGCCGAGAAGTAGTAGTAGACTTGCCTCGTTCTGGTAGACCTTCAACCGCTACGACCAGAGAAAACATCGACAGAATCAAGAAGCTAGTGCTCGAAAATCGACGTATGAGTCTGAGAGAGTTGGCTAGTGAGGTGAACATATCTTTTAAGTCCGTCCACAACATTCTCATTGACATTTTAGGCATGAAACGCGTCGCCGCTCGACTAGTTCCAAAAGAGCTCAATTTTGTTCAAAAAGCGCAGCGAAAGCATGTCGCTGAAGACATGGTTTCCCGAGCTTCTACGGATCCGACCTTTATGAAACGTATAATAACTGGCGACGAGACATGGGTTTATGAGTACGACATGCAAACAAGCCAACAGTCTTCAGAATGGCGTCTCGAAAACGAGCCGAAACCCAAAAAACCGCGGCAAAGTCGCTCCAAAATCAAGGTGATGCTGACAGTTTTTTTTGACTACCGTGGTGTGGTTCACTCCGAATTCCTTCCAGAGGGAGAAACAGTGAATAAAGAATATTATTTAGGCGTCATGAAGCGTTTGCGTGAGAGTATCCGCCGAAAACGTCCAGATTTGTGGCAACACAACTCATGGATGCTGCACCATGATAATGCACCATCACACACAGCCATTATAGTGAAAGAGTTTTTAGCGAAAAATTCAACAAAAGTTCTCGACCAAGCACCGTATTCACCTGATATGGCTCCGTCTGACTTTTTTTTATTTCCCAAGTTAAAATTACCACTTCGAGGAAAACGTTTTGAGTCGATAGAAGCCATAAAAGAAAATTCGCTGAATGAGCTAAAGGCCATACCGCAAATAGCCTATGAAAAATGTATGGAAGACTGGGTGAAGCGGTGGAGATGTTGTATTGCAAGCGATGGGGCCTACTTTGAAGGCGATAAAATAAATTTAGATGAATAATTTGTATTTTTTGTTTTATTGACAAATTCCCGATACTTAGTACACAGAATGTATATATACGAGTCTCCTTATGCAGAAGGACTGAACTAATTCTGCTGGTCCACTAGTGCCACTCGAATAAAAAACAAATTTCGAAATGTATTATTTAATAAAAAAAATAATTACACGATTGTTTTATCAACCATGTAGTGTGTTTAGAACTAACACAATTTAATGAAACCTAGTATAGTGATACGTAAATTACCGTTTTCAGCACTTTCGTTTACAATTCAATGTGTCATTTATATGTCATGTAATAATTAATGGCAGTTATAAGTCATTAATTATTACATTGGTTATCAAACGATCGTTCAATTAAATTACTTAATCAATTGTGCGTTTAGCCTGTTTTTTGAAGTGAACACTTCTTTAGTTGAACACTTTGGAAATAGGGGAAAAGCACTGAACTCGTGTAACCGTCAGGCTCTTTCTTAACGACCCAATAATAATGTTTACAAGTTTGTAATATAAGAAGTTTTCACTTCTGACATGCAGTCCTACACCCGACAGTTTTGATTTTACTTGAGAGTATTATTGAACCTGTAGGGAACTCCGTAATTATGTTAATCAACATAAAAGTTACTTTTATTTAAAAAGTTTTCAAGTCATGCCCTATCTCGTGTGTTTACTTTAGATTTTCAAAAGATGCTAGTAGGTAGGACATATTCATATTAGTATTTGATCTAAAATAGTCATGGAATTTGATCTAACCTGCTTTGTGTGCTTCCGCCACCAATTAGTTCATGCGGCCTAGCGCCGGCCGGCACCCACCCACTACTGTTAGTAAGTACAACATGCCGACGCTGCTATGGCTGCTCCGGTAGTCTCTGCCTCGGCTGCTGCGGTCGTCCGCCATCTGGAACAGAATCCGCATGCCCCCACCACCACCGTTGCTGCCACGACTGGCCTGGTCGTCGCTGCGACACGTGTTTCGCCTCTCCACGAGGCATCATCAGGCGTTGTAGACGTTAATCGTAAAAATAACATGCTACAAGTGACAAATCCATCGCAGTGCCGTCCCTTATATTGAATTGACGGTGGGGGTGGATGGTGTGAGCGAACAGATATATAACAGTGGGGAATGGTTTACGTCAGTCTGTTTGTTCATGAGAGTAATTTTAGAATTATTATGTTTATTAATTTCTTTAAGTGTGACCTTTCTGGGCGATTGTCACACTTCGCCGAGCATCTCATAGACAAAGGACATAACTTATCCCCCACTAATACATATCAAATTTTACACACCATAGACAAAGGTTTAAAACTAAATATTAGGGAACAATTAGAAATTAATAAACATGCGGATTCTGTTCCAGATGGCGGACGACCGCAGCAGCCGAGGCAGAGACTACCGGAGCAGCCATGGCAGCATCGGCATGTTTCATCAACCAACAGTAGTGGGTGGGTGCCGGCCGGCGCTAGGCCGCATGAACTAATTGGTGGCGGAAGCACACAAAGTAGGTTAGATCAAATTGCATGTAAATTTGACTTTCGCAAAATAACGCCTGAATCTATTAACTAAAATAGTCGGCTTATTATGTATCTAGAACAACGAAACTGTTAATTCGGTAATAACTAGAGTCATTGACGAATTAGGAATATTGTTACTGTAAAACTTTTCAGAAATAAGTACTTGCGCAGTATTAATATAAGATTAGTTCACGCGTTCTTGGAACATAACGTAAAAACGAAAAATGAAACAATATACGAGTATTGTGTAAAATAATCACATTTTAATAAAAGTTTATTAAGAGCTGACGGACGTAATGAATGAAAGAAGTTTAGATGTTTTATGTGTGACAGAGACTAAGTGCAAGAGGAGGAACACTAACGATCTGCCCGGTGGAGTGATGGCCCTATCGCCTGGAATAGACCGTGACGATCATGGTGCTCGCTTAGCCTCTCGTGTAAGAGTTTACTGTTTGGTAGGGCCTAGACTTCTCTGGGTTCGTATAAAACTGGGGATCACTCGATTATTTCTGATTGCAGCGTACGCTTCCGTAAGCTCAGTGTGTGCCCAAAACCTAGAGAAGTTGTGAGTGTGAAGAAGTTGAAGAGAGTATGTGAGGGATGTTCTCGATTTAGCCGAGGAGAATGATTATGTGTGGAGAATTGAATGGATGGATTGGGCTCAATGAGACAGGTACGAAGCTGTTCTTTGTTCCTATGGAGATAAGAGGGTGAACGAAGCAGGGAAGGCAATCCTAGATTTTTGTACGAAACGAAACCTCCTCGTGTCGAATACATTATTTCATCATTAGGATATTCACATGTATACGTAGAGATTGAATGATCAAAAAAAGTGTGATTGATTTGAATTTAATAAATAGACGTCTCTGAAATACTAAAATAGAGGTTCCCACTCTTGAAACGGACCTCTCCCTGGTGGTTTACTGCAATTTGTGGAACTTTTCAAGAATTGGAGGCACTGGTGAGTGCATATCCCTTTCGGATATCATGAAAGGATAAGGAGCAAAAATTGCAAGATGAAAGTGTAAGAAGAACGTATTGTACGTCTAGTAAGCGAAATACTTGCGAATGCAAGCCTTTTCAACTCAGTTGTGGATGATTGCTGGCAAATTCTGTAAGAAAATATGGTGGATAGCGCAAAAGAATCATGTGGATGCTCAAAGAGGCATAAAACATTATAAGGAGATATCTTGTGGGATTCGGAGGTTGAATCCTCCGAAAGAGGATAGCGTATGGCTGGATTATATATAATCTTTGCCCTTAAATGAAAGTATGAGAGAGAAGAAGAAAGAAATGTTCCATATATGCAATATTAAAACCAAGGCTCTAGTGAAAGAGAAGTGTGAAATACAAATTATGAATGAAAAAGAGGGGCTGACGAAAAACTTCAAGACAAACACCAAGCTCTTTCGGAGAGAGATAGAGAAGTTTCTTAGTGATTCGTCGGCATTCAAAATGGACAAGAGAAATTCTAAAGCTGGTGTCATTCTTGCTAACACTCAGGAAGTGTCAGTACGGTGGAGTGAATATTTTGAAGAAATGTATGACTGTGCTCGGAAGCTAGTAATGAGAGTGAGTCTTACTACTCGTACATGTTGACGGGGTCCGATGAAAGTATAACTATAGATGAGATCGAATGGTCGATACGAAGCTTGAGAAATGTAAAGTCAGCAAGGATTGATATGATCACAGCTGAGATGATCAAACTAGGTGGCACTTACGTCCGGCACACCTACTGGTACTTTAAGCAATCCACGCTGGAGAATTGGAATAGTCCTAATGGGCTGGAGACGCGCAATTATCGTTCACTTGTATAAAGGCAATGGGTAATGCATGAACTGCGTCAGCTACAGGGCCATTAGTTTAATCAGCTTTCCAACAATTTCGTGGAGAAGCGTCTGGCCATGGAACTTGAAAAAGCATTTGATAAAAGTTGTGTGAAAAGAACTGTTGTACAAATGGGATTGACGATGCACTGTTCCATGCTGTGCAGTTCACTTACGAGAATTGTTCAGCATGTATGCAGTTAGATGGCAGCATGCCACCTTGGTTTCAGGTGAAAATTGGTATCCAATAGGATTGCATGCTATCTGCAAGGCTGTTTATTTTGGATGTTTGTGTTGCGATAGTTGTCTGCAGAGAATAAGGTCAACGAATGTAGGATTGCGCATGGGTGACCTAGTGATGAACCGTCTGCCGTATGCAGACGATGCCATGTTATTAGCAGAAACACTATCTGAACTGCAAATACTGGTCTCAATAATGAAAGACGGTTGTATGGAGAAAGAACTACTATTGCGAAGAAGACAAAGATAATGGTATTTGAAAGAGAAGAAACCTAAAACAATATAAATATTACAGTTGATGATGAAGTATTGAAGGAAATGAATGCGCTTTCAGCAGGGATGGAAGCTACACCGCAGATGTAGCTTCCATCCCTGCTGAAAGACGAGTAAGTGCGGGGAATATTGTGAATGGAGCGTTAGGAAAACTTCTCGGCAGTAAAAACTTGAGCCAGACGGCACAGCTCGCTATACATAATACAGTGCTGGTCCCAACGCTTACTTATGGAAGCGAGCGCAGGGTATACCAGAGAGAGCATAAAAGTAGGATTAACGCGGCCGAAATGCAAGTGTTGCGCCTATTTGTTGCGTAAATTGTACAGCGTATTCGCAATGATAATGTTAGAAGCAGAGGTGATCTTAAATAGACCGTCGGTGTAAAAATAACAAGAGGCATACTTCGTTGGTTCGGACATGTGAAGAGTGCAGGAAGCAAGAATTACGAAACAGATATACAACGCAAAAGTAGAAGGATGTAGGAGCCGAGGAATGCCAAGACTACCTACCTTGACCAAATTAATCGTGTTTTATCAGAAGGTGATGTCAGAAGCCTCAGAAACCGGCAAGCGTGCCTGAGACGAGCAATTAATGTTAAAGAAGCGAGTGAGGTGTGTAATCATCGAGTCATGTGGCGCTTGATTCCCGCTCTGCCTACCCCGCAAGGGATTTGGCGTAAAGTGATAGATAGATAGATTTATTTAACAGCACAGGAAAAATAGAATGATTTTTCTTCCTAGTCAATTTTTTAAATAATCTTATAGTAGCTCTTAAATCAGTGGCTGTTATATCTATAGCTCTCTATAGCTGATAGTTATATCTGCTTTCACGACTGAAGAGTATAACAATTTATTGATAAGAGTGTTCTATTGCCGCAGTAATAATAATAAAAAGAAAACGCCTTTAGATGCGTCCTAATTTCCCATCATTATTTTATAGCACATTATCCCAGTATTAAACCCATAAAGACGAGAGTTAACGTAGTGGCAAACGTTTGAAAGCTTTCAGATGTTTCAACTGCAGGTGACATGTTCAAGAATAGGAAATGGTTACCGACACGCCAGCTCGAGATAAATGCTAACGAGCACTGTATTACTGAGCAGTTGAATGCGACGCTTTACGTTTGCACAAACCGTTGATACTTATTTGTAAGTATGATTACCTACAGATACACACATCAAAAGTGTCTAGGGATGAAGCATTTTTATGCGGATTTTTTGAGATTGAGATGTGGCTTTGTAATAAAAAAATATATAAAATATATAAACGTATACGACACTGGAGAACCCCTGGACGCCAACAGCGATTAAAATCCTGCCAGGAAGTCCATCCTTATAGTGGTGGAACCATCATGGTATGGGCGAGTATTTGGATCGGCGGAAGAACTGAGTTGATTTGGATCAGAGGCAACCTCAACGCTCAAATTTATGCTGAGACGATTGTATCAGACGTCATCGTTCCTCTACAAGTGCAAATCGGTCCCTTATTTCAGTTAATGCATGATAATGCACGACCGCACATCGCAAGAGTTGTAAGACAGACTCTCGCCGCAGCTAACATCAATGTCATGCCCTGGCCTGCTCAGTCGCCAGACTTGAACCCGATTGAGCATGCATGGGATATGCTACAGAGAAGAGCTCTGCCGAATATGGAGGGTATCCAGTCGCAAGAAGACCTTTTTTTGTTGTTGCAACGAACATGGGCGGCCATTCCACAGCGTGATTTGGATGAACTCATTTTGAGTATGCCAAACCGATGTTCTTGTGTTGTTAGTGTTCGCGGTAGAAACACGGATTATTAATTGTTTAAGTTACCCAATAAAATTTTAAAGAAAACTGTTATTTCAGTCTTTTTTTCGAACTTTAATGTTAGTGGTTCAAATGTCAAAAATCCCTTTATTATGAAAATGGCAAATTTCTTTATTAATGCAAAGGTGACTTGGTTTATCGTTACTGTAGACAAACGAAAACACTTTATTTGATGAATCCTTAAAGAAAATTTTAATTAATATCAATCAGGAGAAAAGTTATTGCAAAAATATATGTTGATCCCTAGACACTTTTGATGTGTGTATTTTAATTGAATGAGAGAAAACTAAATAAGAGAGAAAATTAAATAGGACAGGAAATTAAAACAGAGAGATTGTATGTCTTGGCTGCACTTATAGCAGGGATGGAAGGTACACCGATGATGTTAATTGAGTGAATGCAGGAAATAGTTTAAATGGAGCGTTGAGATAACTACTTGGAGGTAAAAACCTGAGTCAGAAGGCGCAGCTTGTTATACACTAATAATTTTTAAAAGCCGTTGAATTAAAATTTGATTTCTTTCTTGATTATTTTGCTGATATTTTAGTGACAGTTAATTATGCTTTTTTTTATCGAAGGACTGTGATGTTATTAACATAATAGTTTCTAAATATAAAAGGCATTTTTAGTTGAAGTTGGTAGCAAAATGTTTGTTTAGTTAAACAAGTTTTGATAGCTATCTAAATATACTCGTAAATAAAACATAATAAATAAATATTGTCGGACAAATTACACAGCGCTAACTAGCTCCAAAGTAAGCAATACGTCAATACATGTTTTTGTAAGTACATACTTATTATACATAGAAAATGCCCAGCCCAAGATAAACAGATATGTTCATGCACACGAATGTAGTACTACCCTAATCTTTACTTTTTATATAAACCAACCGAGTACAGTTTGTTTAATTTATTGTTTGTTGTTGATTTGTTAATAAGTTTACATCAAGTGGGCCGTATGCCTCCCGACGTTGTGTAAAAAATAATAAAAAACCCACCCCACAAAGAACCTACGAGCGTTGGTGTCAAAGTCGCGTCATTCACGACTGAGCCACCGAGCTCGTTTCTTCTTTAGTAAGTAGCACCTGTGAGAAGAAGGGGTTAGTCGCTAGATTTGCAAATAAAAATGCAGTGAGTTAAGGATAGTAGTTAATACGTAATTTTGTGTTTATTGTTAAAAAGTGATTAAGTTTAATAATAAATTTATGGCCTAACTCTTGTAGACCGCGTAGAGGCGGTTTGAAAGAGTATGCGTCGTTTCGGACATGTAAAATGTCCTAGTCCCATATAAATTTGATGAATTTATACCGAAGTCAGTTATAAGCTCATAAGCTTACAACAAAAATAGAATTTTCATAATTACATAGACCAAATCATAATTCAGACCATGTTCTGAGAATTGTTTAAACTTTTTATAGTAGTTTCGCCAATGAACAGTTCGACATATCGATATCATGTTTCGTCATACATCAATTCGTTATCTTCCCATCTCCTGAAATTTCAGAAGTAGTAGAGAAAGAAAATGTCACATTATGTTTCATATATATTATTTCACTGTAATCAGTTTGTATGGTTTTTAAACTTAGTGAGAACGAAATTTAAAAACGCAGTCGCCTATCTCGCTATATAATATAGTAACCATAATCTCAAAAAAATAACGTAATAAGCAGTTGAAATGTTTTAGTGTTAAACTCCATTCCAAATATTAAATATGTTGAGTTACTACAGTAAACATTAAAATATTTTTTCTACTCAAAATTTTCTACTAAATTCTATTCTAGTAATTAACTACCATTTCAATTACTATACTATTTAATAAACAAGAGTTTTTATTTATTTATACATGAAATATGTGGACAAGGTTCACGAGGAAGTCGTTATGGGACTTAAAATTGGTGTACAATGACAGAAAATGACTTTACAGCTGTTATTTGAAACATTACCTACATACCAACATCGTCCCCTCAGTGATATACTGGTTTGTTTGACAACGTTTTCCTTTCCAATAAGTAATTAACTACGATTATTTAATAAAAGGGAGTCCAATAACTGAGTATTAAAAATATTGAAATGTTCCTTAAAGTAATTTATGTCTTTATTTGTAAGCATAATTTACCAGTGGACATATTTCAGTGCAATCCAATTAAAGCTTCTATAATAATTTGAAGAAAAATTCAAATACCCTTTAATTAGTTTCCGCAATGATTTGCCAAGCTGATTTACTGTTACAACCTTCATAGAAGACGAAAAATAATTGAGTCAAGACAAGATTTTAGCTCAAGGCCGATAGTGTAAAATTGATAGTAGCATTTGTTCTATGTTTGCAACTGCAATCTTTTAAGTGTGTTATTTAAACCAATATGAGATGTGGATGCTTGGGCAGCGTAGGTATGCATGTACATACACTTAGAGCATTTAACTTTATGGGAACGTAAGTGTAACACTTTATTAGCCTTAGTAAGGATAACATAATCCCAAAGTCACAAGTGATGGTAGTGTTTTCTATGGAAACTTAGTAATCACGGGCATGTGTTCCTAAAATGAAAAATTTCTTGCCGTAGCCGAAAATTACTTTTAAATCAATTTAAAATTTTCAAAATAAAAATGCATTTTTTTATATACAACTGTTAAAATCTTTTGACACATTTACAATAACCAAACAAGTTTTAAAAGTTATATTAGACTCGTTGCCTTGGTATTTTTTGGAGCTACAAATTCAAAGATAAACCATAATAAATAAAATTTTAGGAAAATTTACTTGTTTTGTCTCTTCTTCTTCGATTTACCCCGTTTCCTAATCCATTATCGGGTTCCGCTACCTATTGGTATACACGCCTAAGGATTTGGCGAAGATACTGATTTTTACATGAAACGACTACCATCAGACCTACACATCCCAGAGGGTAAACCAGATCTATCTTAGATTAGGTCACACGTCTTTCGAAATATAATTTCTTGGACGTGTAGGTTTCTTCACGATATTGTCCTTCACCGTCGAGCAAGTGATAAATATGTACATAAATCCGAAAACACGAATTTAGTGGTATATGCCCCCGTCACGTTTCGAACCGGGGACCGTTAGTTAATCAATAATAATAAGTAAAACTATTTAAGTCTCGTGCCTGTGTAGCTTAGCGGCTAATATGCTGACCGCGTTAACTCGTTGGAATGCAATGTTAATCCTTTGAGCAAACAACAAACCAGCCCTTTTAGTTTCCTTAAGGAGATTTCTTTATGAAACCTCTTTAGTAAATCTCGTAAACCGAAAGTCTCGACGCCAAATGCCACAGAAATGTAATCTCGTGTGAAAGGTTCATATTTACGCTGTCGTTGATTTTCGCCATTTTCGGCTGGCACCTCGGGCCCTCGCGTCTGACTGTCTGAGGTGAAAAGGCTAATGTATCCGCATAAGTCACGTTCCATACTAGCGCCCTCCCACGTAACAATGGGGGAATAGTATCTCTTTTACCGTTATTATGTGTAAATTCATGAGGTTCGAAAGCAAGGATTTTGATGGTAATAAGAGCCCTGCTGATAATTCCATTAATAGAGCCGTGGCAGGCACAAGAACTAACAATGAAGGCTATAAAGGTAAGATTGATTGATCAATTTGAAGAATTATTTGTTATCTATCATCTTCGCTCCTTATGAATGACTTCCAAATTGTAACTTATCTAAACTCATAGAAATATCTAACCATACTCATAATTAATTTTATCTTTCTCAAAAAATAAACCCTTATACCCCTAACCTTACTTTATACATAATCAATTGTTTTCTTCAGTTTATAACACATATCTTTCATATTGAATGTGCTGATCACAATTTCAGCAGTTCGCAAGTTAGAATAAAGATATCGTTTAATTTTTGTTTTGTAGTTTTAGGGGTTTCGGTATTAATGAGCTTGACGAACAAACGCAAGGCGAGAGTTTGCAAATTAAACCGTATTATCCCTTGAACGAACTTTTTGTGAGCAGTATTTTGTTGGTTTTGAAATATAAACAGGATCCTATTTCTCGAGCAACTAAAATAAAAAAATTACAGTGAATTTTGTCATGATTGTAGAAACGAAACGACTTTTTTATGCTACATAATTTTATATCGTTAATATGTGCCATCAATTCTATATATTTACAAATAATTAAATAAATAAACATATGTGTCGGATTCGCCAATCTTTCCTCAAAAAGATGTAATTTATTGGTATAGTTTATTGTATTAACAAAGTATACAAAGCCAATACGTACTGAAATTATATACTTGGTGAATACAGCATAGAGTAAATGTAATGATAAAATGATGGTATTCTTGACCGATAGTTTAGAATACTAATACTTCTTAACATTTGTATCAGCAAAATATACCTAGCTTATTGAGATCATTTGGAATATACTCGTATTTATAACCTTAGCGGTTATATTCTAAATTATACCTACGTCAAGTTCCTAACAAATTAAAACTTGGACAAGATAATCCAAGCTATCTTCAAGTATTAACGGATATGGCGTACTATTTATGTAAATATTACTTCGAAGGTGTGTAAGCCTTCTTCCAATTATGCCCGTTACTTTACAGCCTTCCATTACTATCACTTGCCTTGTACCATATTGCGAAAACACGACAGTGGGAATCGTTACGAATTTTTGTTTTTCTGCATTTAATCAAAATAATATTTAAGGCAAAGTTTAAGTGGCAAAGTAATCATTATCGACATACTTGCTCAACAAAGGATCGAAGACGGGCATCCCAATTACAGTGAAGTGGAAATGGACAATTTAGTTATTGAATACTGCAAACAAGGAATATGCCTCTCCATGAAATATCTTTTTAACCCCTCACTTGAGTTTAAGAAATCTTGCCCAAGTGGATCGATACACGTATATAATCGCCTAACCAGCGCAGCAGGTCACGCGGTATGCTCGTGGTCGTTCCGCTCATCGTATCATCTCACGCTTTTCTGCTTAACTATATCATGACTACACGGTAAACTTGTACTTTATTAATAAATAATAAAATCACTTATCTACACAGCGATTCGTATTATTTCGTGTGGTGTTAACCTTTACGAAAACTTTTAATTCCTCCGCTACTCATTCCTGCTACCAACCACTTATCCTGTCACGAACGTGCTGCTGCAACCACTGAAACCCACTCTTGAACAGTTGTTGTACTTATCGGCCCGTTACTTCGAATGTGGCCGGTTGCTTTCACTCACCTGGCACTGGTCACACGAGTGTACGGAGTAGGACTGCTCGCAGTCGTAGCGAGTGAGGATGTCGACAAAGTCGCAGTGCACGCGCGCGACCATAGCGTCAAGACCGAGCAGGTCGTGCAGCGTGCGCTCGCAGCGCTCCCCGCCGGCTATGACGTCGGCGCGCGCGCCTGGGTCCAGCGCGGATGCCGGCGAGCGCTCGCAGCAGGCGCGCAGCCGCAGCTCGGCCAGGCGCCGCGCGCGTGCACCGGCCCCCAGCGCGCACAGGTGCGGCACGCCGCGCTCCGTCAGCAGCTCGGCCGCGTCGCCGCCGCTGCCGCACGCCGCGCCCCCGCACTCGCGCACGCCGCCCGCGCCCTCCTCCTCCAGGTCGCACGCGCTCAGCCAGGGGTTGAGGCGCGCGAGCGGACTCACGGCCAGGCCCGCGGCCGCCATCAGCAGCAGCAGCAGCAGCGGCGGCGCTCGCATGGCGGGGGCGGCGCCGCTAGCGGGGGCCGGCCCGCCGGGCGCGGCGCTGCCTCATACCGCATCGCGCATGGCGACCTACTCGCGCGGCCCGGGCCGCGGGGCCGCCGCGCGGGGTGGGCGCGCCGCCATGTCGCTCGCTCGCCGCTCGACTGACTCCCCCCGGGTGCGCATCGATCGCCCCGCGCCCCGCACCTGCCGCTGCGCGCGCCCGCGAAGCCTCCGTTGGCGTTATGTAACCTTGCGCGCGCATGACTGTGCCCCGCCCGCTGCCGCGACTGCCCTCTCTCGTTCGAAGTGCCGTTGCCGCCCGCCCTACGCTTCTTTACGTCGTTGTATTACGACGTGTTTTGTTGAACGTTGTTCAGATGGCGCACTGACTTGGCGCTAGTTCTCTTATCACAGTAACACAAAGTAAAATTACGAAAAGCATAGCGTTTGGTTACATCAACAAGCATGCTATTTAGATGAACACTACCTAATATCCCAAAATCAATTTCCTGTAAAAATAGCATTCATTCATAAAAGAAGGTAAAGGCTTTTCATCGTAAAAAAATGTTGACGTAGAACGAAATCATTTATTGTTTTTTCATTGCACTACGATTTACAAGCATACAGCCTACCTGATAGAAAACAGTTACCGTATTCTATGGACATTTGCAATACCAGGTGGTGCAATACATGGTGCATTACCGATTTGTCGAGCTAAGTGACGCAGTGGTAAAACGTGCTTTGATTTTGCTTTGACACCAATCACGGGTTCGATTCACACAAGACAAACATTTGTGTGCATGAACATGTCTGTTTGTTTTGCTCTGGGTGTTTTTAAGAGAGGTAGGTCGTATCAAAGCAGCCCGGCCGAAGAAGTACCTCTACGTCACAGAAAACCGTAGCCGAATAAAACTCCCCAGAGGGTTGTTGTGTTCCTGCGTGTGAGTGCGGTCACCAGTAAGCTCCTAAAGAGTTGCTATGTTAGCAGCAGAGATGTCATCGCGCGAGTGATACTTAATGTGTTGAAAGCGTTCATAAGCTACCGTAACCGCTTTACATCAGGTGGGTCATATGTTATATGCCTCCAGACATTATATAAAAAAACTGAATCAATAAGAGGGTGTTCCAGTGTGTAGTTATTACCCGCAATCAAAAAGCGATCCGATTGTAAACGAAAACTGTTGAGCGGTATTATATCGAATAATACTTCGGCAACTCGTTGTTCAAAAATCAGTAGGACACACAAAGGGAAGGAAAACCACTCTGTGCCGTATCACAATGTGTTAGAAACCCCAATTTTGTGTAAAGTCATATTTTTTCGTAAATCAGCGGTATACCTTGCATTGCTGGAAGGAAAAAGCGCTTCCAAGATATACAATTTCGTTCACTTGCTCCAACATTACATCATCAACCGTAATCCTGATGTTCGTTCTGGTTCTCTCTTTGAAATACCATTATCTTGGTTTTCTTCGCATTTAATTGTAAGCCTTTCTTCATACAATCATCTTTCATTGTTGTAACTTGCAAACACTAGTTACAACAATGAAAGATGATTGTATGAAGAAAGGCTTACAATTAAATGCGAAGAAAACCAAGATGTTCGGATGATGATTCTGCTATTAATATCGCGTCGTCTGCATAAAGCAGCCAGTTGACCACTAAGTCACCCATTCGTATTTCCACACTTATATATCTGATTCTCTGAAGACAGCTGACCAGATACAGAATGAATAGCCGAGCCGACAGCATGCATCCCTGTCTGACATCAAACAAGGGTGACAAGCTGCCGTCCACACGCACACATGCTATACAATCCTCATAAGTGGACTGCACAAACTGCACTGGTCAAAATGTTCCAGAGATTCTTTCGTATCCCTATCAAATGCTTTCTCAAAGTCCACAAAACCACAGAAAACCCTCTGGTCCAAAGCCAGATGCTTCTCCACGATGTTACGGAGTGAAAAAACTTGATCCGTACATCATCTGCCGCTTCGAAACCCACCCTGTGTTTCCCAAAGCATTCTATCGGATTTCACCCTCATTCTCCTTTCAATTATTTTTCCATACACTTTAACTTCTAAGCTGATCAAACTGATGGCTCTATAGTTGGCGCAGTCCATACGTGAGCCCTTGCCTTTATATAAGGGCACGATGACTGCGCGTCTCCAATCGCTCGAGACTCTCCCGGTTTTCCAGCATAATTTGCTCAAAAATCAGAAGGCGTCCCAAACGTAGCTACCACTTAGCTTGATCATCTCAGCTGTTACGATATCGATTCCCGATGACCTTCCACCATCAAACTTCGTATCGACCATTCACTCTCATCCATGGTAATGTATTCATGGTACGCTGGCACTGCCGAGTCAATCACAGACTCATTCACAGTGTCAGCGTCCTGGACATAATCATACATTTCTCTAAAATATTCACTTCACCGTTCTAACACTTCCTGAGTGTTAGCAAGAATGCCACCAGCTTTACATTTTATCTTGTCCATTCTGGATGCTGACGAACCACTTCGAGACTTCTTTACCTCTCTCCAGAAGAGTTTGGTATTTGCCTTCTTCAGAAGTTCTTCGTCAGCCCTCCTTCCTCATTCATAAGTAGTCTTTCACGCTTCTCTTTCATTAATGCTTTGATATCATTCTTGCATTGATGGTATATTTCTTTATTCGCTTCTTTCATTCCATCACTCTGGTACGTAATCCAGCCACGGTGTTCTCCTTCCTTTTTTCCAAGGAGGATTCAACCTCCGCATCCCACCAGGCATCTCCTCTCAGTGTTCTACGTCTCTTTGCGCATCCACATGCTTCTTTCGCACTGTCCACCATACTTTCTTTCAGAACTTCCCAACATTCGTCTACATAGACTCGCATTCGCAAGTCTTTCACTTACTAGACCGTAGATACGTACTCCTTACACTTTCTTCTTCCAATTTTTCACTTCTTATTCTTTCATGATCTCCGAAAGAAATACGCACTCGCCAGTGTCTCCACTTCTTGAAAAGTCCCACAAACCTGCTTATCACCAGATAGTGCTCCGTTTCAAAAGTGGGACCTCTGAAGGCTCTTGTATCCATTAACTTCTTTCGGAGACGTCCATCCATCAAACTCAGATCAATCACACTTTTCTGTTCATTCCATCTCCATGTGTAAGTGTGAATATTTTTGTGATGGAAGAACGTGTTCGACACAAGGAGTTTCGTTCCATACATACGTCTAAAAGTAACTTACCAGCATCGATCACTCTCTTATCTCCGTATGGACAAAGCACAGCCTCATAACTTCTTCGCTTGGTCCCAACCCATCCATTTAGATCGACACACATAACTATCCTTTCATTCGCTTTAGCCAAATCCAGAACACCCCTCACTGTCTCCCAAAACTTCTCAAGCTCCTGGGGATCAGCAGAGATCACAGGAGCATATGCTGCAACTAAAACACTCGCGTAATCTCCAGTTTTATCTTAACCCAGAGAAGTCTTGGACCTACTGAATCGTAATCTTTCACACCAGCGGCCAAGCGAGATGAAAGCCGCATGCCGACATGAACGTCCTGGTTCACCCCAGATCACAGGGCCATCTTGTCACCGGGTAGATCTTCGGTGTCGCATCCCTTTCGCTTGGTCTCTGATACACACAAAGCATCTAGGCATCTCACGTTCATTATATCTATCAACTCATTGTTCTTATCTTTTAGTCCACCTCTCACATGCCATGTGCCTATACGACACTCGGCTCTCCTCGACCAGCCGGGATGGGCGTTGCGTGGTGGGTGGCGGCCCCCACCGCCTCATGCATTTGACCGACGAGGGCAGATCGGTGCGCGTCGCCTCCGGAGGACACCCTAATCCGCGCGTCTGTGCGGTTTGAGTCCAGAATTGCAGTCAACAGTGTTGGACTGGCAGGGTCGCGGCGTGGACGCTTCTGCTACCGACCCCAAATAATAACTATACCATTTCATACCAATCACAATAACATAACATGTTCTTTTAGTTTTCATTTTAAGACAATTTAAAGGACCGCAAATTTCTTCTAATATATACTCGTAAGTACGGGTGATAATAGACTTTAGCCCACTTAAAATGCATTCTATAATAGCACAAATTCATCGAAAGGGCAGAAATTTATCACACGAGAATAACTGTGTAATGGAAAAAAAAACGGAAATGTCATTAGAATCATTTGTGTTATGTTATCACTGACCAGCTCAATAGGAATACCATGACGAGCAAATATTGATTTAAGGTGGATTATTATAACCTACTACTACAACTTGTATTATTAAGCGAAGCAATTTCAATATAATTAGAAAAATAGTCCACGACAAGTAAGTATTTTTTATTATTAAAATCAAACAAATCAATTGCAACTTTCTGCCATGGAAATAATGGCTGTTCATGTGGCAATAGAGGTTCCTTAATTTTGTTGTTCATAAAAGTCAAACAAGTTTCACATTGCTTAATTTTGTTTTCTATATCATTATTTATAATAGGCCAAAATACAACACCGCGAGCTCGGTTTTTAGTCCTTTCTATTCTCAAATGCCCTTCATGTAAAATAGATAAAATTTCGGACCTAAAAGTAATGGGAATGATAAGGCTCTGACTTTTAAAAACTAAATTGTTAACAACATGAATCTCATCCCTGATATTCCAATAAGGCAACACTATTGGATCAACCATTTGTTTACAATTTGGCCAACCATTTTTGAAATAAATAAATAATAATATTAAATTGTCTTTGGTTTAGATATACACTAGGTATGTGACTTGTTATGGCAGATATATATTAAAATACATTTATTGCCAAAAGTACTTCTTTCTTTATTTAATACACGCATCGTATCATCACAATTTGTAGCAAAAACGATAGCTGGTACACCATTTTAACGATGATGTAGATTTTTCTTAAACGATTTCTCCACTTAAAGTCAAATCTTTTGTTGGATTTTATCGTTATGTCGTTATCCACACTAAGAAATAGTACCAAGTCTAAAGTCGCGCCCAGGCACCTCAACACCACTTTCTCCAATAATATGTTTATGTGTAATACACAAATAAAGCTGTTAAACCCGTGTTATCACGAAATGTTCATAGATTTAATTATGAAAGACCTGTAGGCAGAGTAATAGCAATCATGATATTTGTGTGATTTTTTTTTATAAATCACAACTGTTCGTTGAAGAATGTGTACATGTTATAATAAATTTTCAAGGAGCAGCTACTATATGTTCTTAGCCTATATTATTTTTTATGTGTGTACGATCATTTGTTGAAATGAAATGAAATGAAATATATTTATTTGCAGGCAAACACGGTAGAAATTCATGTTATGACAAAGAATATGTCTAAATTTATGTGAACAAGCGTGTTGCGCCAACAATTGGCATGCAAATGTTCTAAGTCAATGCTTTACAATTTGTAGTCAATCACAACGTTAGTCTTAAACTGAATATGCCTACGTCGTACACTTAAGCAAAATAAAATAAGAATTAGAAAATTATGTCAATGGTTAAAAATTTAAGTATTAACTGAGAAATAATTTAATAAATTATTAAAGAATTTATTTAAAATATTTGAGGTTATTTGAGGACGCTACATGTCAAAACTTATAATAAAGAAATTCATTTATAGTATAGAAACAATTTGTGACCAGCAGCATGTATGAAGTTGTTTTTTAAACTTCGAAAATGGTATTTATTGACTTCACTGTTTGTTTGGAACGACGTCGTAGAGTGTGATTGAATAGCCAGACAATTTGGGTATCTTAATCCAGAGGGATATGGCAATGTTCTAAACAAATGTGTGTTTTTCTTTACAAATATACAGATGTCCGATATGTACATAGAAACTAATGTCATAATCTTTAACTTTTTAAATAATTTCTCTCTCTCTTACACATTTTCTTTTTTAATAATAAATACATCACCTAAATTTACCGAATTTCCTCAAATGACGAGTCCATACCGTAAAGTTGAGCAAACATAGCCATGGTAGGCCAGCAGTGCCGTTGCTTGACCACAAGTATTTTTTAAACGATACAGAGCATAAAGAAATCGGTTTATTTTTTGACATACATTTTGAATGTGCTCTTTCCACGACCAATGCTTGTCTATCACGATACCCAGGAACTTTGTCGAAACACACTCTGCAATTTGGTTGCTATTGTACGCTATGGATAAGTTCTGAGGTCTACCATTTCTATTAATATATGCAAATAAGTCGGTTTTGACAAGTTAACACATATTACATTCCAACCAGTTTACTATTTTACATATAGTCTCATTAATTTCCCTTTCATAATTATAATTTGGTTTTTTGTTAATTACAATAGATAAATCGTCAGCAAACAGTGTACACGGATAAGGTGTGATTGTTGGCAATTCATTTACGTAGAGAATAAACAGAAGAGGCCCCAGCCCACTACCTTGAGGCACACCTACTTTATTATCTGTAGTTGATGATCGAAATGCGGTAACCTCCATGTTATGATATCTCGGAAACAGCTTATCAGACTTGGATATTCATGCAGTGTTCTATTATGGTAGATACCAATTTGGACCCATATAAATTTGATGATGATAATGACAAGAATATGAAAACAATCAGTAACCATTTTTTTGTTGATCTCATTATTATCAACGGATCAACATCGCGTCACTTTTCGGCTTTATGGGTTAATATTTCGGCCCATTGGTCATAAGGCTCAAATCGCAGTGATATTTAGAGGCTCAAACGATAACGGTACGGTGTAAGTCATTTATTTATTGGTTTATGCTTCCAGTCAATCATAACCTCATTTTTGACGAGCTCGGTGGCTTAGTCATAAATGACGCGACTTTGACTTTGACCAACGTTCGCGGGTTCGATTTCCACGCAATGCAAACATTTGTGTGCATGAACATATCTGTTTGTCTTGGTCTGGATGTTTTAAGAGAGGTAGCGCTCATCAAAGCAGCCCGTCTGGGGAAGTACCTCCACCTCATAGAAATCCGCACCACTCCACTCCCTACCAACCGCAAGCAAATAACAACTCCTTAGTGGGTTGTTGTGTTCCTGCGTGTGAGTGAAGTCACCAGTAAGCTCCCAAGGAGATGCTGTGTAAGCAGCAGAGGGGGCATCGCGCGAGTGATACTTAATATATCGTAAGCGGTAATAGGCTACGGTACCCGCTTTACATCAGGTGGGCCGTATGCATGTATGCCTTCCGACGTAGTATAAAAAAACCTCAAATACAATATAAGTTTGGCGAGTCTTTTAGGAAGCAAGTAAATACTAAGAGTGATAAAACTGATACAAAGAGATACAAGACTGATATAGATTTTATAATAAATTACAAATATAAAACAACCTCGGTATATCAGGAGTACTGGGTGAGAGCTTCATCACGCGGGATACGAATGAATTAGCCATTTCTAATCTCGGGAGATGAAGATAGTACCTAGAACCATGTCGCGTATTTTAAAAGATGACTTAGGACCTGCAGCCTATAAGAGACGTACTAGTCATTTCTTAACTGATAATTTAAAAAAGAATAGAGTTGTAAAATCGAAACAACTACTGAAGCGGTACGCAAAGGGGAGGCCACAGAAAATTTTTGTTTACGGATGAGAATTTTTTTACAAGTAAGCAACATTTTAACAAACAAAATGACCGTATTTATGCTCAAAGCTCTAAGGAAGCTTCCCAATTAGTCGACAGAGTGCAACGTGGGCACTGTCCGACTTCAGTGATGGTTTGGTGGGGTATTAGCTATGAAGGAGTGACTGAGCCATACTTTTGTGAGAAAAGGTATCAAAACATCGGCACTAGTGTATCAAGATACCATTCTTGAGAAGGTAGTGAAGCCCCTTAACAACACCATGTTCAATAACCAAGAATGGTCCTTCCAACAAGACTCGGCGCCGGGTCATAAAGCTCGGTCTACGCAGTCTTGGTTGGAAACGAACGTTTGTAACTTCATCAGAGCTGAAGACTGGCCGTCGGCTAGTCCCGATCTTAATCCGCTGGATTATGATTTATGGTAATTTTTAGAGAGTACGGCTTGCTCTAAACGCCATGATAATTTGGAGTAATAATAATAATATTTTTATTAGTAATCACATACATCATTATTTCCACAAGACTGTGTAACCAAAATCAACTTGCTGTATTTTTTGGTAAGTAAATAGCTTTAAAAAAATTCTGCCTACCCTGTCAAAAATCTCTGTGCACGCCACTGCACCTGCGAAACCTCAGTAACTGAGGTGATAATGTCTCAGTTTTATAACGCAAAGTAAATGCTGTCTCGAGGTCCACTAAGAGAGCAAAATACGATTTCGTCGGAGCGAGAGTTGGTGACCGGCTTGCGAGTCTTACTCCCCGGGTGCCGAGCTTTCTGATTGCTCGCTAAAGCTGCTGAGGAAAACTCTTTTCGACCATCCATGTCACTAGTGCGAAAACCGGATGGCGGTCTCGCCTATAATGCGTATTCTCTTTACCTTTAACTCGAATATGAATGACAGAAGATCATTATAATGCTAAAGACTGTGCTATCTACCATTCCGTGGTGCAGTAGCTCAATGCCCGAAAACTCAATTACCCAGCGAATTGTTCAGCGAGCGTTATTCTCTCTCAACAACATAAGTCGAGTGAACCAGCATACCGGCAGTGGTACTGAAGCGGTGCCAGTGTGCTCCTGAGTTACGTTCTGTACTTAGTCGCCTTTTCGCGCTTTCGTACTCCACTGGATAAGGTCTTTGTCTTTGTTTGTGGCGATAGATCAGACCCATCAAAATACAGTCCTATCGCTATAACCTCCCTTATTTCCAATGTGATGGAGCGTGTCATAAGAAAATAAAATAGTAAAATATAAAAGACAAAAATTATTTATTTAATTATATCTATTTTCGCTGTTTTTCTTTTTTAATCTGCTAGCATTTCGGAAATGACCATTGGCGAAGAAGAAATGCCGAAAGAAACTTGCCAATATAGGTCTCTTTTAAAATTGTCAATTATATATTATTACAATAAATTCACATCAGCACATTGGTAGATAAAATTATTATATCAAATGGTAGAATTAAAGATTATTAAGGACATCTGCTGAATTATTTCCAGACATCTTTGTCAGTTACATATTCATCAATTCTATATGAAGCCTTTTTACAGAGAGCATTTTTAAAATTAAATATTAGGCAATAATACTTAGGTTTTTCCGTTGCGTCATGGTCCAAAGTTTTGTGCCATCTTTTTGTTGAATTCTTATATTGTATCATAGTAGTAGAGTATAATAATAGTAACGTGTTCACTTAAGTAAAGATACATTAGAAGCAAAAAAAATTAAGAATAAGTTTCATTCTGAAATTTCAATATACGAGTAATCGGAGGGCACGGCAGTGCCCCCGCCAAGTCGAGCGTGAAGCAAACACTGCCGTACCATCCTTTACTGGAACCATTTCGCCGCATTTTCAGGCCCCTATTTGAGAACCTCTGGATAAGACCAGAACGCAGAAATTTTCGTCATCCAGTAAGCTATAATCACATATACTTACAATCTAAAATTTCAAGTCTGTAGGTCATTTAGTTCCGAAGTTAAGCGGAAGCAAAGTTTGGCATTTATGACACTCACTCACTCACTCACTCATGATCATCAAAATAGAACTAGTACTTCCCATAAACTCAGAGAGCTGAAATTTGGTACAGAGTTAGGGTTTAATGGCCACATAAAGGGAAAACTGTGAAAACTAGGATAATCGAAGATCTGGAGTACCTGGTGACCCTGATTAGAAAACACAAGAGCCCAACCAAACTATTAGAGATCGACATACCGCCTTTACAAAAAATATTCAACTTGGTGGGCCGCTTCATTTGATGTCAAAAATCGAAGGTCTGAAGTATCTGATGAAGAACTCTCAGCTGGTCTCAGCTGTATTAGAGATATGGTAATGCCCCTAAATAATGCTATGTTAAAAGCGATTCCGCACCCCGAGATAAAGTTAGTTGCTAAAGATTAAAAAGATAAAAATTCTTTATTTGCCATTGGGCCCTCGCGGGCACTTAGACACGTCTTACAGTTTTTAGGGTTCCGTACCCAAAGGGTAAAACGGAACCCTATTACTGAGGCTCCGCTGTCCGTCCGTCCGTCCGTCCGTCCGTCTGTCACCAGGCTGTATCTCATGAACCGTGATAGTTACACAGTTGAAATTTTCACAGATGATGTATTTATGTAGTTATAACCGGTACGTAACAACTCTGAGCCCGACACAGCGCGGAGCGAACATGTGAGTGTGACCGACGTGAGTGAGTAGCACGGGCTGACGCGCTCAGGAGGTGGTTGCAACAATCTTTTACTGATGTACCTACATTTTCGTATCAATTTGTTAAAATGTGACAATTAGAAATTAAAAATGTGTAGATACATTGAATTGTTGCATATGCACAGTTGTACTTCCATTTATTTGACATAGGTATAATGCTGAGTAGTTGGGTAATTAGGTAATAAGTGTAATCTAAATTTTAAAGAAATAACAATATGTACCTCAGGCGAATGGTCAGTGTCAATTCAAACCTGAAAAGGGTTTCTGGCACGATGACGCGATAATTGTAAATTATAGTGATATAAGTTGAAATAAAAAAATGTTGCCGCTATAACAACAAATACTAAAAAATAGAATAAAATAAATATTTAAAGGGGCTCCCATACAACAAACGTGTTTTTTTTTTGCCGTTTTATAGATAATGGTGCGGAACCCTTCGTGCACGAGTCCGACTCGCACTTGACCGATTTTTTGAAATATAATCTTATTGTATCTTATATAATTTTCTTTTTACTTTTTCCTTTTTTTTTATCTACTAGCATTTCGGAAATGACCATTGGCTAAGAAGAAATGCAGAAAGAAACTTGCCAATATAGGTCTCATTTAAAATTGTCATTTAGATATTAAAAAAACAAAAATACATAAGCATATTGGTACAATAATGATATCAAATGGTAAAAATTATTAAGGACATGTAGTCTGTGCTGAATTATTTCCAGACATCTTTGTCAGTTACATATTCATCAATTCTATAATAAGCCCTTCTACAGGGAGTATTTTTAATATGCTTTTTGAATACATTGTCAGGAAAGGACAGAACTGTTTCAGGCAACTTATTATAAAATCGAATATACAATTTTCAAGAAAAGATCTGCCAGTCCTAGCAAGCCGATGTACCGGCATACACAATACACAATTTATTTCTACTTCTAAGTTTTTCACTGAAGTTTGAACACGACTTTAAATTTTTACGGGCATACATTATGTTTTCATAAATATATTGAGAAGTAACAGTGAGGATATTTATTTATTTGAACAGGTTCCTGAGGGATTCTCTGGAGCCCATGTTATAAATAGATCGAATGGCTCTTTTTTTAATATAAAAATTGTCTCAATGTCAGCCGCCGATTCCTTGGATTGTTCAAAATGTATGATAGCAAAAGCCCGGGCGTGTTTACAAAAATATGAAGATGATGCGTCGATGACTGCTGGACTGGAAGAAACTATAATCATTAAAGAGGGAGCTATAGTAATGCTTAGGAAAAACATTGATGTTAGTTTTCACGAGTAACCAATCTTCATGGGGTGCATCTCATAAATGTTGACTTCAAGAGTATAAAAGCTCAAGCTTCAGCGATCACCGAATACAACCGGCTTAGGCGTAAATACCGCGCCGATCTTTCAGAAATTAAACCGTCTAAAAGAATAAATAATGAAGGCGAATGGGCAATACGAAAAACTGTTGCTACTGTACAAGAATCAGAACCGGTAAAAAAGATAAGAAAGATTTGTAATAATAAAAACTTAGGTTTTGTACCCTTGTGTACCCTTCAACGGCCAAGTCACACAACATTAACTATAATAATAAAGAAATCGCAGTAAGGAACCTTAGACTTGGCACGACTTTGTCTAGATTTCATTACTTTTTAGAGATAAACAAGCAGCTCCATCGAGACTTGGCTAGTTTTTTACAGAATGTTTTTGGTGGGATTTACCTTACACTTTTTTATTTACGCTGCTGACGGGATCTGGGGATAGTTTAGAGGACGACTTATTGTCTAACTATCATATGCCATTTCTGGCTCATCGGAAAGGGAACCATCAAACCAGGAAAACCATCGACTTTTAACACGTTAGCTGTCCTTGCACTACTTGTAGGGCATTGTGAACTAAGCTATGGCGTCCGTGCACTATATGCGGGACACCACTCCATTCAAACTTAATATGATTTCTTGAACTGGTCGTATAGACAACACTATTGAATTTGAGATGGACGTGTGATTTACTCGTAGAAATTGTGTAAAAAAACCACGAAAAACAAATGGGAATTTCCTAATATTTTTTGCGGAAGTTGAGAAAAATACTACATAAAACAAGTAGTACTTACTAATCAAAAATATTTATGTATTACTAGCTGTGCCCGCGACTTCGTCCGCGCGGAATAGTTATTTTTTTATTATTTATTTATATTAATAAAAATAAATAAAATTTCTAAAACAAAAATAGTCTAAGTTACTCCTTATTACGTCAGCTATCTGCCAGTGAAAGTCCCGTCAAAATCGGTCCCGCCGTTTCAGAGATTAGCCAGAACAAACAGACAGACAGAAAAAAATTTAAAAATATTCATTTTGGTATATGTACCGTGTATACATCCATTTGCCTTTAGTAAAAAGCAGTTATATTAATATTATAAACAGACACTACAATTTTATTTATCTGTATAGATTGAAAAATCAGTAAAACTAAAGCAAACAGTATTTACTGAAAAAATATATATTTTCCACATTTTTAGTGGCTTTCGTTGAAACACGGCAGGCACAACCCCACATAGGTCATGCGGGCTATTTATCTAAAAAAAGGATGGACGTAGCGTCTCACTTTATCAAATCAACTTGGACAGCCAACGTGTTAAAATAGCTCTCTGTGACCTCTTCACCTCCAGAATCTGTGTATTAGCACCTATATTGTTATGCAGTATCGATGATTAATAAATTGTTTGGTAGACAGTTAGCAGTCTAAGAACTTTGGAATAAGTTATATGTCTATCAGATTTTTAATAACACAGGTAATGTGGTATAAACATGAAAGAAATCACCTATGGAGACCCAATGATACGATTAAGCACAGTAAATTTAATCACCGTTACGGGTGAGGGGATAACGTAAAACGCCCAGCTCTTATTGGCTAGTTCACGGATGAACATCGCGTCATTGACGAGCTCGATGGGCTACTTTTACACCAACGCTCGTGGGTTTGATTCCCACACAGTACAAACATTTTGTGTGCATGAACATGTCTGTTTGTCTTGGTCTGGGTATTTTCTATATAAAATAAGTATGTGTTTACAAAAAAATGTATTTACGTATGTTTATCAGTTGTCTAGTACCCATTACACAAGCTTCGCTTACTTTGGGGCTAGGTGGCGCTGTGTAATTTGTCCGACAGTATTTATTTATTTATATATCGGCTCCCAGTAGACTCGAATCGCTGTAATATTTAGGCGTTAAAACACTATGTTTTGGTGAGTGAGGAAGGCCCTTCATACCCAGTCAAAAGATTGAATGGTTTCTGGGTGTTAACTAATCTAAGGAAAGTATTGTTAACAATTGTGTTAAACTAGTAAATCTAGGCGTTTCGGCTCTGCATTGATGAATTCGTAACCCACATACTCTATTCATATGCAACGATTACCTACTACGTTAATTAATTTCTGTTGCTATGTTGAATACATACTATACATATATCTGCATACAAAATCCAAATTAGTAATAGAAACTTCATATTATTTATAGCATAAAGGATCTCGTTTGCTAATATATAGGCACTGCACATTATTTTTGTTGATGGGTGGTCTATAGGTACGTCTGCCATATAAAGGTTTCGTAGAAATAACTTATTCATGCGAGGCTTCCAATATACAATAACACATACGCGTTTTACGATTCAGTTCGAGTGTAAATGCGCCGGCGCCTTCTACAATAGAACCAAGAATAGCCGTGCAGATTCCAGTGCCAATTTTTATAAAGTTTTCGCTATAATCTATACAGAATTAATGTTCATGTGAGTTTTGCGCAAAGTTAATTGCTTGTATAATTACGAATACAATTGTGTTGGTAAACACGCAAATAACAAGTTACGTGTGTATCGTAAAGTTTTGTGTTCTTGTCCCACTCGTGGGTTCTATCAACGAAGGTCTCGTTTGCTCCTCTCGGGCCGTGACGTAAGTCGCCCGCGCAGCGCGAACTGCGGCCACCGCAGTGCATTCACTTCGTGATCATCAGTAGATTACCACGTAATAAGTATTTCCCTTCACAAGTTCAATTAACTCAGATAAATAAAAAAGACAACGAAATAATTATTGTTATAATATTTCCTCGGTGAATTGTGTTATTTGATGAGTACTTAGAAGATTGCGAAATCAGTGCGAAGGTTAAATTTCATCACAATGGACGCAACAAGTAAGTAAACCGGTTCGTGGCTGGGAGTCTCTAACCGCATTATAGATAAATTTCTGTTTATCGCTGTGCTCTATGAATGCTCTCGTGTGTGCCTTATCATCAATCCTCTTATAATAAATTTTGTGCCAATGAAAGATAGGTAGCCTGTGGAGGGTCGGTGTCTAGTCGGTACTGCTAAGCAAAATGAAGGTACCTTGCAAACTTATATCTAGTAGTGAACCACCTCACGTTTTTCTTATTTGTAAACAACCTATTCCTATTCTAAGCTGAGAAACGGACAACCCAAATCGTCGAGTATAGAAATATGGATTTCTTCTGGTTTTTATGTTATTTCATATTCATTAAAAAAATATTATGGAATTAAAATTGAAACCTGTAGGAACTATTAACCTATATTCATAAAAATAAATATCAATTAACTATTAACTTAAAGCATCAAAATATTCCTATTTTAACACGGTATTACATGAATGCGGAAGCGGAACTAAGAATTTTAGTAGGTACATAATAATCAACCAAACATAATACAAAAGTGGGCAAATGGCGGATGAAGCCAGCTGTTTATCATTTTCCGTTCACGTAGAGCCTTGTGCGTCACGCCCTGAATACCGCGTAAATAAAATTTCAACACTCATGTTTAATTCTAATTTTGTGTAGAAATATTTCATCCACTTAAATAATACTACATTCACCATAATTTGCTGTTATAAAATCTTAATGTAATACAATCACGATATAAAATCTTTTCGTTTAATCATCTCTGTTAAATTTGCTAGAAAGTTGTTAACATAATTGCTTATATCGTCTGATTTGGTACACTTACAATATTCTAACGATTATAAAATCATTTCAAGGCCGCGCAATAGTAATTTGGTTAAAATTTAATTTTGCTACAATAATAATTGAACTTTGATATAAATAGATACGATCTATTCAAAGACCTTGGAATATTTCACAACCTACTGATCTGGAATGTCTTTTAACTTTAAATATTAGAATTAAATGAATCTATCTGTGATGGAACATTGAATTAAGCCGTACAATCATTTGTCTTATCGTTATCTGATAATGTATTTTACATTAGCACTCTCTCCAATAAATGATATGCGATATTCTTTGGTTACATATGGTATAGCAAACTTTACGTTCCTGTATCATCAGAGCGAAGTAAACATTATGCAACGTTTTTAAGAAAATTGTTTATATAATAGTAAGTCCGGTATCCCTTAGGAACTGCCTTTTCCAATTTCTTTTTACTCGGCTACTGAGAATCGTGTATTAATGTTGATTAACCTTCCTCAAGAATTAAACTCAAATGCAAAAAGAATATTTTCAAATCGGTAAGGTAGTTGCAGAAATTAGCGCGTTCAAACAAACACACAAATAAACTCTTCCTCTTTATATATTACTATAGGTTAGCTTAGAATTAACCAGTGCAAAAAAAAATTGTTATGATACAAATCTAACGGCAAAGTGATAAGTGACAAATAGGTATATTATCCACTTGATCGGTTACCGTATCCCTTGAATTCTTACAGTTTACACCCGAGTACCACTTTACTCGGGTGTTCCCGTCCCTGGGGATACATCAAGTCTGGATGAATGGAATGTCATCCCTCTAGTGTTCTACTTAATAATTACTGCAATGGCCATGATATTTTCATTAGCCTTGAAACTGTGTGCTGTACGATTGTAGACAAGGCCGTGGGCTACTCTTCTGAACAAGACACAACACACAGAGAGAGCAATATCTCTCTACCGACTTGATGGTTCAATACGTACAAGCTTCGTCGGTAATCATCGACAATACTCATCGCTGATCTCCGAACCAAGCTAAAAGCCTCAAGATGCCATTATGTCTTGAGATATAATGGTCTTTGCCTCAAACTGGAATATCTTCCTTGTGTTGCGTATACCGAATTGGTTCGTTATCCAAAACAGTTAAAAAAGAGAAATGAAAAAATTCATAAACGTCGTTTATGAATTTTTTTCCAAAAGTTTGAGGCAAAGATTAAGACGTAATATGATTAATAATCAACTTTGTAATAATTTCAAATGTTCGACGAAGCAGCCATAAGGAAATCATAGTATAAAGTATATTTCTGAAAAAGAGGTAAGTTAATGAACGCGAAAGCTACTGGCACATACTACATCATATGTACGATAGTGTAATTATTTATATTTTATTGACTTAATTAATCAGAATAATATATAACTGTTTTTGGAAAAATTATTATTATGATTTCCTTGTGGCTGTCAGACATTATACATACGCTTTGATGTTGCGGGTTTTTGAAAGGTTTTATTTGAAGCTTTTTCATGTCACAATTTTCCGTCGCGGTTTTCTACATTTTTAATTTATGTTTCAAAAACGTTTCTGAAAAAGATGGTAACAGGGACCATGAAAATTATGAAATACCAAGCTCCATAACACACGTGCTTACGGTATAGGGCAAATTCAAAACACATGATTTTGTAGTTATATCTGTCGGTATGCCTGATATATATCAGAAAAATAAAATATCGAAGCCTACACCTGTCCTAGGATCATGAAACTTCGTAAGAAGCAACGTCCTATAACATATGTAATAGGGAATTAATTAAAAAGAAATCATTTTTATACAACGCAGTAAAGCTTACAAACACGGCCTATCTAATGGTTAGCCTATGAACGCTTGCAAAACTGAAGTAATCAAATGCGAGTTGCCACCCTAGCTGCTAACACGTCAACTTCACAGCAGCTTACTGTTAACCTCATTCACATCAAGAATATCGGTCTCATAGATTATCCATAGGCTTTTTCTTTCACGTCGTCATATTATATCATTAGCACGCCAAATAACAACTCCCTAGAGGGTTGTTGTGTTCCTGCATGTGAGTGAGGTCACCAGTAAGCTCCCAAGGAGTTGCTGTGTAAGCAGCAGAGGAGGCATCGCGCGAGCTATACTTAATATATCGCAAGCGTTAATAGGCTACGGCACCCGCTTTACATCAGGTCGGCCGTATGCTTGTGTGACTCCCGACGTACTATAAAAAAAATGTGACAAAAATGGGCATTTTTTTTATGTTTGTACTTGTTTACTGTTCAAAAACTTTTCACACTGCGCGAAGTTCGATTTAGAAATATCTTATCTATTAAGTAACAATTACAAACGCTATCATTATTTACATATCACACAGATAATTATTTCCGCAGGTTTCTCTTTTCTCTTTGCATCATAACTCTTTGACTGTGTTCTATCAGTTCAATTTGATAATTGTCTAATAATATCGAAATAATATAAATACTTAATCGTTATTTTCTATTTGTGCAACGTCGGGAGGCTTACAAGCATTTGGCCTGATGCAAAGTTGCGTTGACTCCAAATGCTTACAATACAGGACGTATCACTCGCACGTTGCGATCCTGCTGCAACAACTCCTTAGGGGCTTACTGGTAACCTCATTCAGTTTTAGAAAATAACAAGAGAGTTCCAGGAAGATATGACTCTGGTTTCTATGACGTGTAGATACATCCCAGTCGGGATTTAATGCGCTCTCTTGTCTTATAATTATTATATAGATTGTTCAATAACATAATGAGTTTAACAAACTCCAATAAATTATCGAATTCAAGACTTGCCCGTTAGCATTGATCCATTATCCATATTTATACTATAATAATGATATTTAAATTTAAAGGCGGTAAAACGCAATGTTTTTGTTAGCGCGGGGTGGCTTCGTGCGCAGTCAAGTGGTTTATTGATTTGTGAACATTACTAACAACCGTGGCGTCACTCGGCAGCGTACGAGTTGACGTTGCAAGTATACATGAACTACTGTAACTGCTTACCATCAGACATTCCTTACACTTATGTGATGTGAAAAGCCCCAGGAACCGGCGAGCGTGCTTGAAAAGAGCTAAGAATGTTAAAGAGGCCAATGAGATCTGTAAGGTCCGCGTTTTCTTGCGCTCGCTCGTTTCCCCGCGAAGAACCTAGCGTGCAAATTTACACTAGATATGCAGTTCTACAGCTAGGCCACACGGAAGGAAAGCATTTTAAATTTTGTATATACAAAGAATGAGTGAAACTTCATTTTAATTAAAAAAATAATTTGAACTGCGTTGAAGTGTGCAAAAAGAACCACATGTATTTATGATAACGATCGACGATTTTAATAAAAGAAAGACTATGAAAATATTAAAAAAATTCTATATATATATATATGTTATAGTCAATCCTCGAAGCTCCGACGCTCCTAGGTTTGACTAGTCAATCCTCAGGTCTGACTTGGAGTCTTAGTCAAAGCCCAAGCAAATGAAGTTTTTCGGCCTCTGACTAAAGAATTTTCGTCAACCTAGGAGAAACTAATTTGGTCAGGCAAACGTCAAAACTCAATTTAATGAAATCGAGGTGTGCGGGACTGGTACTGTATGTATTATTAAGAGAAAAATAAGAAGCAAGCTGACAATGAATATTTTACTGAAACCGAACTCTCAAACTGACAATACTTTAAAAACATTATAAAAAGACATATCAAAGACAATTACAAAAATAGTTCCTAACATCGTCCCCCCGTGTAGCAGAGCTACACAACTACATCTTCCTGGAGGAGGGCTAATTTACGAACAGGGCGCCTCAAAATACCCCCTTTGGTAACTACGTCGGCTACTCGCACGACTCCATCCTTTCCAGGGTATACCTTTGTAATTCTCCCCATCGGCCAGGCTCCTCTTGGTAAGTTAGAGTCGACCACCAAGACGACGTCATCTATCTTTAAGTTTCTAAAAACGCCTCCCTGCTGTTTCCTTGGTTTAAGACATGGCAAATATTCCTTAAGCCATCTTATCCAAAAATGCTCAAATAATCGAAGAGCTTTTTGCCATTCTTTTCGTAAAGAAAATGCTTTGTCATCTAGTTGAGTTGGCAATTGTTGATTGGAAGATGCACCAATTAGGAAGTGAAAGGGTGTTAGGCTCTGGCACTCTTCATTTCGTGTAACATAAGTCAACGGTCTAGAGTTTACTAGCGCTTCCGCTTCCAAAAGCAAAGTATGAAGCAGTTCCTCTTTTGGTGCCTTTTCGTTTAAAGTTGCTGACAATGCAGTCTTGACTGTTCGCACTAGGCGCTCCCAACAGCCTCCCATAAAAGGTGCCGCGGGTGGAATGAAGGTCCATTCACATTGATTAATAGCTGCGAAATCTTGCACTGATTGGCTGTAGAATTCAGTTAACTGACGCCTTGCTCCGATGAATGATGTACCATTGTCTGATATAATAATACGAGGAACACCTCGACGAGCGATAAAGCGACGCAAGCTACATATAGCTGAATCGGACGAAAGACTTGCAACTATTTCTAGATGAACAGCTCGTGTTGTCATACACGTAAATAAGGCAATCCATCGTTTCTCTCGCCGACGGCCAATCGTTACTTCTACTGGACCAAAGTAATCTAACCCAACGTTAGTAAATGGACGAGTATTATTATCAAGTCTTACTTCTGGTAGGTCACCTGTCGGAGGGATTTGTGGTGAAGCTCTGCGTTTCACACAAAACATACATTTTCTGGAGATTGAACGGACTTCACTTCGACAACGCAGAATCCAAAATCGTTGCTTCAGTTCATTGCATACTAATTCGTTAAAAGTATGTGCAGCTTTGATGTGATAATGGCGAATAAGAAGGCGAACAGCAGGATGGCGGCCATCAAGAATAATTGGAGATGCTGTCTCGTAGTCAATGTTCTTCATTCGCTTGATACGGCTGTCCAGTCTCAATAACCCATGTTCATCAATTATTGGTGACAAAGAAAATAGCCTGCTTGATTTAGGCAGGGGCTTAGAGTCGTGCAGTAGCATTAGTTCTTGGTTAAAACAATCTATCTGCGACATTCGCAAAATAGTAGTTTCCGCTTTTTGAATATCTGCAGCGGTTATTAGTGGAAGCTTCAAAGAGGAAACATTAGAATTCATTTTAGAATTTGGATCTTTAAAACGTGCCAAAAAAGAAAGAAACTTGTTCGCGCATTGATGAATGCGAGCGGTCGCACGCGACAAACGTGTCCACACACTGAACCGTGCAGGGTCTGGTATTACCGATGAAGGTTCTACCAAATGCGTATATTCCACCAGTGCCCTGGAAGGCTTAAGCTCTTCCAAAGCAGGAGAGATTACCGAAGCCGATGGTTCTTTAGGCCAGTCAGTAACTAGTAATAATAAAAAATTAGGTCCAGAGAACCACCGCTTTAAATCCATTTTACAGTCCTTCATTCTTGTGGCGTCATCTGCAACATTCAGACTACTTGGGACAAATTTCCAATTATTAATATTCGTTATTTCTGCGATTTCACCAACACGGTTGGCAACAAATGGTTTGAATGTCCGAGCATCACTGCGAATCCAACTTAAAACTGTGGTAGAATCAGACCAGAAATAAATTGCATTCGCGTGAAAGCTGTGTTCGGAACATATAGTATTAGCAAATCGAGATGCAGTCAGGGCTGCTTGGAGCTCTAATCGAGGAATAGAGGTGGGTTTGAGCGGGGCTAATCGTGCTTTTCCACCTACGAGTGACAGCCCCACAGAACCGTCCGAGAATGAGAAACGCCAGTAAGCCACACAAGCGTATGCTTGCTCACTTGCATCTGCAAATACGTGGAGCTGCCTATCGCTGATGTGTTTATTTTGAAACCCACATCTATACCACCGAGGAATTGTAAGGTCAGAAATTGTAGATATTTGCCGAGACCAAGACTGCCATATTTTAACGATATCTGATTGTAACTCAGTATCCCATTCAATACAAGTTCTCCAAGTCTGTTGAAATAAAATGCGTCCTTGAATTACTAGTGGTGTAACTAGACCGAGAGGATCATATACACACATTAAATAAGATAGCACCTTTCGTTTCGTTAACTTCTCATTGTCAGGAATTTGATATCCATGACGGAAACTAAAAGTGTCACTCTGTGGATGCCAAATAAGTCCTAATGTCCTGACAAAAGGTTCTGGTCCTACATGGACGTTTTCAAGTGGTGCAGCACGCAAATCTTCAGGAATGGCAGTAAGTGCAGCGGGTATATTTGACACCCAACCACGCATCTCCATTCCTGCTGACTTGTGAACTCTAACAATATCTGCTGCTAGTTGCGAAGCCTCGTCTACGTCATCTAAACTGCCTAAATAATCATCCATATAATGATCTTCTATAATAGCTCTTGCTGCTGCGGGGTATGACTTTTGTAATTCTTGAGCATTCCTGTTTTTTATATATAAAGCTGTGCACGGACTACATACAGCACCAAAAACTACGGAAGTCATTCTGTATTCCCTTAAATCACTACTACTATCCTCTCTCCAAACAAAGCGTAAGGCATCGCGGTCCTGTTCCCTAATTTTAATTTGTGGGAACATTTCCCTTACGTCAGCTGTTAAGGCAACACGACCTTCCCGGAAGCGAAATAAAATGTGAAGTAAGGATTGTAATAGGTCAGGTCCTGGCAGCAGCAGAGAATTTAGGCTAATTCCTGAGATCTTCGCAGTTGCATCATGAACAATTCTTATTTTATTTTTTTGAGGATGAACCACTGCAAAATGTGGTAAATACCAACGTATTGAATTTTGTGTAGTTACCTTAACGTCATGGTATGTATCTTTAGGACATTCCTCGGCATACCCTTTCTCCAACATATTATTAATAAAAATAGCGTATGCTTTTTTGAAATCTGAATCGCGAACCATACGTCGTTCTAAACTAAAGAACCTCGATAACGCATGAACATAGCTATCAGGTACAGCAGCAATGTCGTTCCGCCACAGTAAACCAACTTCGAATCTACCAGATGGCAAGCGCTTAGCTGTGGTTTCCAACGTCTCTAAAGCAATTTTATCTAGTTTCGAATACGAATTCTCAAGCTTAGAAATTCCTATGGCATCGAGCCGAAAATAATCTTTGATGAGATCTTCTATAACATGGTCGGCATTATCGTGGCAATCGCTAGTCGTATAGTTCACGAAATGGACTGGTTTAGTCCACCTACTTGCTTTCCCATGTAATACCCAACCCAAGGCAGTGCGCGTTGCCAAAGGCTGATTCTTAGATCCCTCTCTGACTTCTCGACTAACTGTTAAATACCAATCTGCAGCACCAAGAAGAATTTTTGGGGTTGCGTCTACGTGAGTAAGTTGATTAACCAAATCTTTAAGATGAGTATACTGCAATATATCACTTCGTTTGACAGTTTGCGTAAATAATGATAGTGAATCTATAGCCTTGGCATTATTAACGGAAAATACCTCAGAACAGCTTCTGCCCCTAATAGAAAAGCTCACATGTTGGATTGGCCTACTTATTGACATACCAGCGATACCGTCAACTTTGATTGAATCAGAAGGACCGGTAACTCCTATACGATTTGCTAACTCAGAATCGATCAAAGTTGCGGTAGAGCCATCATCAAGCAGGGCGTACGTATTATATTTTCCACCAGGACCACTCACTTCAACAGGAACTATTTTTAAAAGTACTTGATTGTGGTCTGGCATATTATTATTATTTACATAAGCGTCAGTAATATTCGTTACAGTAACATTGTGTTTAGGATTATTCTCGCTATTACATGGAAGGGTAGAGTCATTAACAGTGTGACATACGTCAGTGGACAATGGTGTGGTATGTAATAACGGATTATGAAAGCGTTGACAACCATCAATACCACAACGATTAATCCTACAAGTTTTCCAACGATGTGTCTTCGATTTCAGACATTTGTAGCAGATTTTAGCTTCGCGTAACCAACGCCACTTATCATCTAAAGAAAGAGACTTGAAATCTGCACAATCTGTTAGCATGTGCTTGTCTTTGCAGTAAGGACATAGTTTAGTGTCATTACTACGTGTACACGTTACGTTAATGTTATCACGACGAATAGTGTTATTACTAATTGCATTAGTATTATGTCGCTTAGAGTAATCAAAAACTAAACCGAATCTATTTTGTTTATCTGCCTCAATATCAAGAAATTTGGAGAGCAGTTGTAATTTCGGAATCGATCGGTCACTATTGTAAGCAAAATCTTTCCACTGACTATACAGTATAGGTGTAAGTTTACTTAGTACAGTGTGGAAAATTTCTAAAGAGTATAAATGCTCCTTTTGATTTAAACTATTAATGACAGATATACAGTTCCGAAGTCTGCATGCAAAAGAATTGAGTTCTCTTTGGTCATAACTAATCTTAGGCAAATTACGAACCAACGTAATTTCATGTAAAACGATTACTTCTGGCAACGCAAACATCTGTTCTAGCATATCCATCACTTCTTCAGGTCGCTCGGCTGTATACAGCAATGCCGAAACACTTTCAAGCGCGCGGCCACGAAGCGCACATCGCAGACGAGCGAGATTCTCTATGGGTGTAAACAAATGTTGAGTATCCAGATAGGTACGGTTAAACATCAACCACTCCGTTACTTTTCCGCTAAAGGGCATTAGTTCTATATATTTATGTGATATTCTATGCGAACTAATACCATCCTGAACATTACATTCAATGTCAGATCTTTTTGGTAAACAGCTTGAAAACTTTTTGTTTGTATTGACTGGCATATACGAAACATTTTTTGACATTGACGGACACATAAATTCTGGTTCTGATGGAATGTGAAATGTCACTGGTTTTCTCATAAAATGTTTATGAATTTCATGATTTTCAGCATGTGATGGATGACAATGCGAAGAAATTACATTTTCTCTATTTTTGTGAAAATCACTTTGTATAATGGTACTTCGCATTGTATGACCATGTGCAGTGCAACATTCTGAATTAACTACGTTATGGGATTCTACATAATGTGACCTCGATGCTGTATCTTTAGGACAGCCCTTTGCATTGGCTTTCTCTGTAGATGACAGCATAGGCTCCCTAATAGAAAGAGTATTATTACTACGTACGTAATTACGGCTACAACTGTTTACATCATTACTCCATGATATAGTGCGTGAATGATTTGAACTAACCGAACGTAAAGTGTGCTTTTCAGCATCCTCAGTAGCTAGGTTTGCTTGCATCTCGAGCTCTTCCACTTGTTTTGCCTGTTGAATGAGCTTACGTTCATAAATAAATCGTTGTTGGGCGAGTTCTTGCTCGCGTTGCATTTGTTGTTGAGCAAACTGCTGCTCACGTTGAAATAATTCCTGCTCTCGTTCCATGCTTTGTCGAGCCAAATGTGCCTCTGCGGTCAACTTACGTGCCCTAATTGTGGACGATGACCGTGAAGATAATGACAAACGTGACCTGGAACCAGAACTAATATTAGCATGTTCGGTGCTAATCGTGGGATTTTGACGTGTGGTGTCGGGAGCTGCATTATTCTGTGCGGGTGTCGACGTGGCTTCGGTTAAAACGTGGCCCAGTACTGGGGGCCGACCGAGCCCACCCACAATGGGCAAACTTGACTCCGAACGTATCTCACTATTATCCCCATTTTTTGTCAGCCGCTTAGTTTTAGATCTGGTATTCATAATTAGGTATTAATAACGGCGCTGAAGGACCAAAATGTGCGGGACTGGGACTGTATGTATTATTAAGAGAAAAATAAGAAGCAAGCTGACAATGAATATTTTACTGAAACCGAACTCTCAAACTGACAATACTTTAAAAACATTATAAAAAGACATATCAAAGACAATTACAAAAATAGTTCCTAACACGAGGTTTGACCAGTCAAACTTCAATTAGGTATTAGAAAGTCTTAGTTTATTAAATTAGGTGTAATAAAACGATTTTTTTTTATTTTAATGTTTATTGTTGTTATATTGTCATAGTTAAAATAAAAAATTTGTTTTTATTCAGACATGGTGAGGCATTATGACATTTAGAATTGCACAATACGTCAGATCTCTTACATTTACATAATTTTGAAGAGCATTTTTTGTTGCATTTACATTTTATAAAGCCTTGGCCTCCAAATTTAGAATATTTTGCACTTATTTCTCTTAGAGACAGCTTTACGTTAGGCACATCCTTGAAATTAAGAAAATTCTCTTTGCATTCTTTTATTTGATTCCTCGAAAAAAGTGTGTTTATCGTTCAGTGCTTCGTCCCTACCCTGTATAAACCATCACCTATTTTATCTAGTATTATACCTAAAACATTTCGAGCATCTCCTTTAGCTCTGTCGAAGCTAGGAATAGGTATAGTTGCAGTTTTTCCAATCGCGATTGGCGGAAATTTTTGTTCAGATAATTGTTTCATAGCATTAGCCAGTGCTTGAAGACCTTCAATTGCCTTTTCTTTATTTATTTTTCTATTTTCTGTCTGTGCACAACGCATGCATGTTACTTTACTTCCGAAGCCTTCATACTCTGCACCAAGTGTGCTATCAGCGCACACAACATGCACGACCTGCTTACAAATTATGCACGTATGTGCGCCTGAGCTCTCTTGTAGGCAAATACAACAAACCACATCTGAAGTTACCTTTGACGACGACGGTCCAGGTATTGAAATTACATCTGAAGTCACTTTAGACGATGACGGTCCAGGAATTGAAATCATATCTGAAGTCACTTTTGACGACGGCGGTCCAGATATTTCCATTTCATCTCTTTGAGCTAAAATAAAATTCATTCATCAAAGAAACATTATTCAAATGAATAATTAAGTAAATCCAAAATTCCAGAACTTCACGAGAGAGTTGCTACTTATGAGTATCATCAATATCAATTTGCTTCTCACCATCACTTGATTTGATAGCGTTTTCTAACTCTTCCTCTGTCTGAAGAACCCATTTTATGGAATCTGGCAGTGTTTCAATTCCAACACGAGCTTTTCATCCTAGATAAAAAAACAATTAATTAAATTCCGGAATAAAATAGTTGATAAGAAACGTGTTCGAAATTATACGTTAAAGTATGCTTATTTCGTTATCAGCTCCCCACCGAGGGGCACGAACCTACCCTAAACTAGGATGAATAGTCGACCGCGCTGGCCCAGGCGTGTTCGTCAACTTCACACACAATATTTAAATTTCTACGCACGTGTGTGCAGGTTTCCTCACGATGTTTTCCTTCACCGAAAGAGCGTCGAATATACGTGCATATGTATTCGAAAATTGAAATACATTGGTACGTGGTGGGGCTCGAACCGGCGTCTCCCAGATGATAGGCAACCGACCTAGCCGTTGCGCCACCGACGTTCTTGTCGACGTGCTTGTTTACTTTTACTTAAAGCTACCTATTCATATTAACAGTATTTCGCATTTATAGATAGGGATTATACTCACCAAACATAACTTCAAACGGTGATTGTTGTATGCCATGATAGTATGCGCAATTTTTCTGCAGTTGACAGAATCGGAGTCCCTCACTCCAATGATTAGTTCGCCTGGATGGACGATAATAATATCGTCCATCCAGGCGAACAATATTTGCTGTAACGCGCTCTGACTTTGGGAATGACGCGATTTTCCATGCACTATGGACAATTCGAGCCACATAACTGTTAACTCTTCTACGACATGGTTGGCAAATTCTCGTCCGTTATCTGATTGAAGCACAGAAGGTGCACCCAAAAAACCAAGGAGAACGTGAGCTACTTCCTGTGCTGTTTTTATGCGTAGGGGGCGTAAAATCAAAAATTTTGTCAAATGATGTTAATAGTTTAAAATATATTTATAATCACGATCGGGACACGTTTGCATATCTATAAGATCCACTTGTCCCCGTGCGTGAATCTCTTTAAATAATAACGGTTTAATGACTAGCCCCTTTTTAGGATGACTCTTTTTCTTGTGGCACGTTTGGCATAAATCCAAGTAATAGTTTACGCACTCTTTTGTGACATTTGCATACTTTTTATTCAAGGCTTTCATTGTGAGGTCTCTACCACCATGACCACATTCCAGATGAGCACGTTCAATCACGTCGAATAACTCGTCGTCTGTAACGTAGTATTGTATATTTTTTGTATCTGATAACGGCTTAATAAATTTTTTTTCGTCCCCAAAACACACAACTTCATAGCGTTTGAGACGGCGATACTGTAGAGACGTTTTCTTTTATCTACTTTAGCTGATTCTACCTCACAGATAATTTGCTGTACATCTATTTATTTTTTATATGAAATGAACACTTATATTTATTCAAATTATTAATTTTCTCCGTAAACTTCACTTTTAAACCTTCTTCATCCACTTTTTCGGTAACACCACTATTTGATTCACTTATCTTTAATCTTACACACCCGCACGCGTGATGTTGAAACATGAAATGATAAAATAATTTACAGAGAAAGCATAAACTTGCTTGCATGAACACCGCAAGTATAAACTTGTTTAAACGTGTCACAAGTACAGTCGACGTTTGACCGAGTCTGTAGTCGATTCTAGGATCGACCAGGCAAAGCCCGAAATGGATTATTTTACTTTCGACGTTTGATTGATAGGATACGAACGTTCAGGTTTGACTAAAAATACATAAATCAAAGGCCGAAATTGTAATATATTTTGGGGTTAGCTCGAAGGCTTTGGTCAAACTTAGGATAAACCAGTCATTCCGCGAAGAGACTGCATATCGACCTTTGACTATGACATATATATATAACTTCACGCTAAATCCCTTACGGGGTAGGCAGAGAGAACCGAAAAATTAAAATAATTACATTAAACCGCAACTTACTATTTCATTTGTCAAATGTTGAAAATGTGATCCATTCTGTAGTATACAAATTGTCACTCTTTTAATAATTACTCTTTTAATAAGTGAATGTGTGAAATAATACGTCTAAGTTCAGTTTGTAATTCCTGCACACTGTCATTCTGGTTTTTGTAAACTCAATCTTTTACATAACCTTATGAAAAATTCAAGCGGAGTTAGATCAGAGGATCTCGGTTACCATGCGATTTTGTCTGTAAGTACCGATCCAGGAACGAAAATACTCATTAAGAAACTGAGTTGTTCTCAGACTGTTGTGAACTGGAGCCGCCATCTTGCTGAAAAATGAGATTTCTTCGATCTGCATCAGGAAGATCTCACCTCTTAAAATCTCAAGTATTTCTGAATACCTTTCCGTGTTCAGAGTCCCTTTGTCAAAATGTATTAAGAGAACTGGTTTTTTTTTTGCCAGAGGAGGCATCGCGCGAGTGATATATCGCATGCGTTAATAGGCTACGGCAACCGCTTTACATCAGGTGGGCCGTATGATTGCATACCTACCGACATATCCCTATGATCCTAAGGTCCTAAATTTGTCAAATGATTCACCAACTTTTTCAATACAAATCGAGATGGTGTTTGTCTATCAGGACATCTTTCGCGGTACCACCGTAAAGAATAAATCTTTGTGGTTCAAAAAGTATGGTTCCTTCAAATCCAAATTATTATGATACGCCACGGTCAGTAAATTTGCACAAAAATTGCAAATAAATGAAAACACAACCAAAAACAACAGACGCTTGAAAATTTTCCGAGTTCCGTTTTCGCATTATTTATTCACCAAATGCGGATGGCTGGCATTGTAATTATGAGCTCACAAAGAAATGCATAGATGTAGGTACTAAAAATTTACGTATCACTTTATTAGTTTTATCATGCACTTAAAATAAGGCAATTATTTGTATTTCTTACGTGGATATTCGTTAGTAAATACTTTGAAACGATAATGTCAGTTATTGGAAGCAAAGAAAAGTCAGTGAAAATTTTCCAGAACAAATTTTTGAATAAAATGGTAAATTCATGGTCTGTATTTTATTTAAAATAGTATGTTGTTTAGGTAACAATAATCCTTGTGATTAAGGCTTTCGATCGTTATCATAAAATACATGTAGTTTTCTTTTGAGAGGTTCAATTCCCAGTTTAGACAGGCTATTACTTAAAAATCATTGAATGCAGTACAAATTATTTTTGAAATCAAAATTAAGTCTTCTTTCACTAAAATTGCCTATACACAAAATTTAAGATACTTTCCTTCCGTGTGAGGAATCTACATATTTACCATATAAGGCACTTAAATAATTCAATATAGATCTAATATAGCACAAAGTGCACGGATCTTTTTATTACCTAACACAATTTATATATAGTATAATAAATTTATGATTTATATATGTATAGGTACTGAGGACAAAGCTGTTATTGCTGTTTCGCATATATTAAAAAGCAACGGTCAAAAGCAATAACACAGCAAAATTTCAAGTTTTATAAAAACTTCAAATTCAACACGACGAGCTCGGTGGCGCAGTGGTAAAACGCGCTGTTACGCTACTTTGACACCGACGCTCGTGGATTCGATTCCCACACAGGACAAACATTTGTGTGCATGAACGTGTCTGTTTGTGTTGGTCTGGGTATTTTCTATATATAATAAGTATGTATTTACAAAAAAGAATGTATTTACGTATGTTTATCAGTTGTCTAGTACCCATAACACAAGCTTCGCTTACTTTGGGGCTAGGTGGCGCTGTGTAATTTGTCCGACAATATTTATTATTTATTTATTAACATAATGTTAATATTAATTATTTATATTTAACCGTGTGAGACATAGGAAAAAATATAGATAATTGACTATAATGAAATCTGTAGTTGTTTACAGAAATTTCAAAATACCATATGTTGGTAACTGACAGTCATTAATTGTAATTAGCTTCATGAATACGGCGTATTAGTCATTTGGAATCATTAAAACTTCAATCAAACGATTCATATATGTTGGTTGTATACCTACCTCTTTGTATATTTACATACGCGTGACTCAAAATTAGTATGTGCTACATAGGAATTTCCAAGTCTATATAATATTAAATAACTAGTCGGGCTATAAATACCGTTACTTTTCTTTTTTAAACTCTTTAATTATTTTTAATTTGGAACGCTTTTAATATGTTATAATTTTTATTTTCCCGCCGTTTTACATATTTTTTTCGTGTTTATTATCTAATGACAATATGGAATGGGGTGTTAAAGAAAATAGGATTACAGTGATTGCCTTGCATAAAGTGGGTTCCATACTGTCGGTCATATTCAAGACATTTCAAAAGCTTGGTATCAGCCGTATGTTTCGTAAATCGTGCTGTCGACAGATATATCTACGAGTATCAACACTTCCTCTGTTAAAACCACAAAAAATCGGAGCGACCGCGTGCTGTTAGGCTCTTAAAGTCAGGATTCACCGAAATCTCATTATGTAACAAAAAAAAATATCACGAGAAATGAGTATCCCTTTAGGAGTCTGTCGCGTATAATATAACAAGACCTGAAGCTCGGCGCTTATCGTCGATATACAGGACATGCCCTAAATCAATCCCTACAGTTCAAGACAGTGCACCAATCAAAACGCCTTCAGTCCCGATATGCAGGTGAAAGACACAGATATATCCTCTTTACTCATGAAAAAAAATTCACGATTGAAGAGCACTACAACAAGCAAAATGACAACGTGTACGCACACAGTTTTAAAGAAGCCGGAGAAGGTACAGCGTCATCATCCTGCGTCTGTAATGGATTGGTGGGGGGTGTCTTATCACGGAGTCATAAAGCTTGATTTTTGTGAAAAAGAAATGAAGACTTCAGCCAAAGTGTATAAAGAGACAGTCTTGGATCGTGAAACTTCTCAACAATGCACTTTTTTAAAAGTATACCGTGGGCTTTACAGCAGGACTCTGCACCTGGTAACAAGGCATGAACTACCCAAGCCTGGCTCAAAACCAACTTTCCGGACTTTATAAGAGCTGAAGACTGGCCCTCGTCTATCCCCCAGATCTGAACCCCTTAGACTACAAATTATGGTCAGTTTTAGAGGACATGGCCTGCTCGAAACGACAAGTCGACATTGTGTTTCTTAAGAAATCTTTAGAGCAACAGTGGCTAAAATTCCCATGGAAACAGTACGTAAAACTATAGATTCGTGGTTTGACAGATTAAACGCCTGTATCAAAGCCAAACGTGGCCATTTTGAATAGAATCATTTTTTTTATGAGACTTCCATAAATAAGTACATATAAGTTTTATTAAGATTATATTACTTCATAAAAAAATAAATGCATATTCATTTGTAACAGAACTTATGGCCGGACTAAGTACATACTGAATAAATGTATATGCATATTCTATTTTTTTTATATCACTATGATGTCAGAAGCGTACGGACCTGCCTAATGGTAAACTAGTCTATGGACATACCATGGATGTCACTCGTGGCTATCAACCCTGTAACCTCTTCACGCCTTTTTTAAAGAACCCCATGCTGTAGCTTCATAGGAAAAAAGCAGTAAAGTTTCACGAAATACCTAAATGTTCTGTGAAGAAAAATTTTCCGGATCCGTACAGTACGTAAACAAAGCGGTTCCACGACGTGAAGCCATTGAACATTCTACCGATTGTACAATAGGCTGGCGCAAGAAGAGCGGCATGGCTCAATACCTTCTCTTAAAAACCTCGTTCTTAAAGATTTCAGAAACTTCAAAGAGAAGTTCCTTTACGGTTTTATATGTATATGGTATTACCATTGCACGTAATCGCTGAAATGAAGAAGCTATGATTAGGCTCTGCATCGGCATCTGCTAAAAATGTTTGATGACGATCAAGCGAGACTTCATATTTTGGGTGTGTCTCGGCCCAATGCTTGCTATACTTCATTCCGATTACTAAGACCCATAACGACTCTCTACACGAAAGTGCTCTGGAAATAAATAAACGGTCTTTGTTCATGGTAGTAAAACACCGATCGAATTTGAGAATTTTGAATTGAGATTTTATCTGAGTTTAGTGTAGCGAATCATCATATTTTTTATTTTAAATGGAATAAATCGTAATTGAGATGAAGTACAATTCAAAAGCCACTAAAAGGCGTTCAACGAGAGAATATGAAAATAGTAAACACTTCGACCTTTCCTAAGTTTCGTTACAAATCAAGCGATATATATTCCCGTTCTTTTCTCTCGCAAACAGGATCTCCGGTGTAACTGTCGCTAAGAGTTACTATCTTTAACTTTTAGTACGGGAATCATGTCTATACATGACTTCGTCACATTTGATTTATGCATGTTTAAATAAAATACATTATTAGATATTTACATTTACATTCTTTATCGCGGCTGCCTGCACGCACTTTAGCTGATGTTTTCCAATCAAACGAAACCTCTATGTCTCGACACGGTCCTACAAGATTTTAAAAATATAATATATTTATTATTTGTTATTATAGCGGCCGTAATTTCTAAAAATTTTGATGTATTCCTATTAAGATTCAAAAGATTCCTGTGACAGACGGAAAAGCGGACAGCGGAGCCTTAGTAATACGGGCCCGTTAACTGCCTATGAGTACGAACCCTAAAGCTTGATAAAATCATAATACAGCTAAGTCCGCCTTATCTAATGCATCCAACTCGTTATACCGAAATTTCGTGTACGTATATCGTTATACCGTGTGATTTTTGATCCCGCATGATGTGTTACTACGTGTGCGAGATCTTCGAGGTTTACACGAATGCCCTAGTCGCACTGCTGACCGTTTATTTAAATACATTAACTATGAAACATATTCAGCGAATGAGTCAATCATTGCATGTATGTTTGTTTGTAGAACTTTATTGCATAAATGTTTACATTCGTAAAATATAAGAATTTAATTTGCAAAGGTTTGTATTCAAAATCCCTTATTTTTCTTTTTCAGTGGAAAACAAAATGGGACTACCGCCACCTTATGAATCGACGACACCGTACCCTGCCCCTCCGCCTTCATACTTTGGAAATAACCCACCGCCACCAGGCCCAGTCATTCCAACAGCACCACCGCGCACGACCGTCATCACTACTGTTCCTGCTAGTACACGTCCAGGGAAATTGGGACCAGGTCCTACGGGAACTACGTGTGCTACGTGCAATAAGACAGTAGTCACCAGAGTTGAATATGTTCCAAATAATCGCACACATATCGTATCTGCAGCCTTGTGTGTTCTTGCTGGGTATGTCACGTCTATTGTTACTTTATCTTTTAGTACGTCAGTGATTGTTTTATTGCCTTTGTTCATTCCTCATAATGCTTCCAAACAAACAAAAACTATTGGTATATTGAAATTGATGTGCTATTGTAATTTAATGCCATACAAAACTTATAAGGTCATTTTTATACCATCGGTTTTCTATTCCACTATCATATTTTCGCTATAGTTCATGATAGTGACCTATATCGTCTTAGGAGCATAGAAACGTTAAATTTACTCATTCAAAATGGAGAACGGATTGTTGATGAGAGGAGGATGTTTATATATTCTACTATTTAATTAAAGAACACAAAACTTAAAAAAGAAATTAGTTATTTTTTACGGTTTATTTACCTTTTGAAGTAAGCGATTGTTCGATGCAATTTCTTTATGTTTATAAGGAAAAATGTTTGCTCGTATCTAAGCTAAAACCGACATATAAAAATATGAAATCTTTAACTACATAGATATTAAAAAACGATTATCGTTCTCGATGAATTACAACCAGTAGGTTACCTATCGAATAACTAATTTGGTTATTGTCTAGATTTCACAAATTATTATTATTTTAACTACTTTTTGTCACTTGATTTTTAGACAGATCACAAAAACGTATTTTTTTAAATACCGACTGCGATGCAATCAAATCACAGTTTTCGATTTGTTGACTGTTATTACTATTTCTTATAACTTTTCCGTGGATTTATTTAATAACCTATTAATAAACATAGTATTTTAGAAACATTGATTATTAGTAAAAATCGACGACGTTTTTTTTTAATTACTATTACAAAACATTTTAATCAACTTCAAAAAAGTGTTGACTTTATGTTCGTTGCATATTATATGATATTCATCAATGTTTCGGGAACAACCCAATGGACTTGTATAATTTAAAATGCGTAACTGTGTATACTCTTAAAATTTGGCCACTTCATTTTCAATGAAGGTGAAGTTGATGCCAATGACGATAAATCAAATATGTGAACTAGTATCGATTTTAATAAAGTTAGTTTCACGTTTCTATTTTACAAGCGTAATATTTGTTTTTTAAAAATCACATTAAGTTTACAGCAACCAAAATTAGAAGATTATATACATTTCTATTATAACAGTGAGATGATAAACAACCGTACGACCTGCCTCATGGTAAACAATTACCTTAGCCTATGGACACTAGCGTTACTCGTGAAAAACTTACTCCTTAAAAATTAGCACGTAAATAATTTATCTTTATACTTTTTTGTATACGTACTTTTTTGTTCATCCGTACAAAGATTTAATTAGCGTAACTGTTTTTCAGATGCTGCTGCGGTTGTTTGATCCCTTATTGTATGAGATCCTGCAAGACTGCCAACCACTACTGCCCGCAATGCAAAGCGTTTATTGGCAGTCACATGCCTTCGTGATTTTACACTATAGCCTAGAAAAGGCATCATAACTTGATTAACCCTGGATGTAATCTATGACTTATCAAGTTAAGATGACATAAATATTAAGCATAATATTCGTACGAATTTATCAAGCTGTGACTTCATTGAAATTAATGTTTCTACGGCTGATTTTAGTTGTATTTAATTAATTTTCGGAAACAATGTCGACAAAATAAATCTTAGACAATGTGTCAATGAGAGATTCACTGCACTAGCGAGCTGTTTGTGTAACAAACAAACCTACAGTGAATCGCCTCATTTTGGGAGCTAGAAATCAATATTTATGATGGTTATTGCAATTTTCGAAAAACGTTACATTTGTTCTTAAGTTTTCTGTATTGTAATATTTTTCGCAAATAGTGAGACGTGAGTGCGTAACGGAATATAGGTAGAAAGGGTGTAATGTTCCATTAATACGTATTACATTATACTACTTATAAAAAAGAAAGTAATTATCATCAAAAGTCGTAACCTTAATGATAAGTTGTTCGGGTACGCTAATTTTTTACTCGTTTTCAAAGTAGTGAGTATTATTAAGTATCAGGTACTTTCACCCCCTTTCTTCTTGTTATCCTTTTTTGCACGTATATAAAATTACACTCGTTTGAAAGTATGTAATTCTTTTACGTATCAGTGTTATTCCTGCTCAAATTGGCGTTGCCGTGTTAAAACAATGTGGTTACCATGTTTTAGGGGAAATATTGGGAAAAAGTGTGTGTACTTTAAGGCCAATTGCTAAACGACAATTGTTGAATAACGAAAAAGCAAAAACGTCAGCCTTATGCCTTATGTTAGCCAGCAGTTATAATGTATGAAATTGAAACAGAAACCTGTTATTCTGACGATAATATGATAATTCGGAGATGAACTAGGTGCAAATAATGCAAAAATACGAACAAACCTAATTTAAAATAGCTACCGTTAATATAAGATTAACGGTAGCTATTTTAATTAGGTTTGTTGCTTTGGGAACCTGAAAGTCTATTTGATGTAATTGAATACCGAACTGTTGACAAGTAAAAAATGATTCCTGCCATGTATCTATATATATCTCAATGTTTTAGACACAAAACTTTGTAATACTTTCCTGAAAACCCGGCACGACAATTGCCGAGTCAGGAACAACACTACTTTGAATATCGTTCAACGGCCAAATTAACATCAGCCCTAGTCTTCTCTCAATTTATAAGTAAACATATTTTTTATCAGTAATGAGTTTTATATTTACGTGAATATACACGTGTAAATAGTTTATAGACGTTTTATAAGTGTTCATAATTGTGTATGTAAAAAAGAAAGAATTTATTTCATCATTAATTATCAGCTAACACCGAAAGTGTTGTGGCATTTTTTTAATGTGCCAAGAGTCAAGTATCACAGGTAAAAAAGGGACCGAACAAAAAGTAACCATATATCGATTGTTAATAATCAAATCCGTTTTTAACAAAAATTTTGCTTTGTGGGCTTTTACTTCACTGATTTGCAAATGCATTAACAAGAATTATATTTTTGAATATGCCACAAATGGGGTAACACATATTACGTATATATTAATTAACAAGTTCCTAGGTCGCTTTACTCTATTTATTTATCAATATTTGGTAGAACCAAAAGTCATTCTAATTTTGAGGTTTCTTGGTGCATATGTAAATGTTTGCGTATATAGATGATAATTAACGCAAACGTAAGTTTACGGCTTCGACGCCATTTTCAATCTTTAACGATAATATAAAACTCACAAAATAAAACGCTTGTCATTATCATTGCCAGATAAGGAAAAGTGTTTCATATTCTGTGATATTTTTATTAAATTTCTTTATATAGTAAATGTATGCATAAAATAATCTCTGTTTAAAATAAATTAAATTTGTGTTTTTGTAACAACTAAGGGAACTAAAACAATGGAGCTATTTTACAAGTTTTCCTGATTGTTTTTCTTCTACGTTATTTTTCAATTACTATCCCTACATTTCAGCACTTACAATTTTTTTGTAGACCTTATAACATTTTTAGTTTAGGTCTCAGAAAAATGCAAATTAATTCATTTGGACAATTTTACTACAATTTTTAAATGAACAATTCACGCTAAATAATGTCGTAAACCAGCGATTCAAAAAAGGTGGAAAGAAAGTACCGTACCTGGATTGCAAATACTCACCATACTGAAAATGCCACATTATACACGAAAGACACATTACTTTATTTAAAAAATAATTCAATTTAAAAAAAAAATGGCGTATCTAAGCCAGCAACAAAACCAACCATTAAAGTACTGAAGTAATAAATATCTGTGCTTTTTTTTCACCAATCAACAGGGTACAATCGTAATGATCAAACCTCTCAAGAAGACATTTTTTGTTCAATTAACTTCGCAAACAACAACAAAGTCACTTGGAGGTATGAAGCAAATTGAACCCATAGAGAACTCGGAACTACACTTCATTGGCGATCTCGACACTCGTAATCCTGAAAAACTGAAGAACACAGCAATTTTCAGTGGTGAATGTGCAGTCTTGTGTCTTGATGAGTTGTATTGCACTAAGTTCAATTTCAGACAAAAGGTTCCTTATTAGTCGAAAGATATATATTATAGAAATAATGATCTTCGAACGAACTTCGCGCTACTACACGTGCTGACATCTTAGGAACTTCCTTGGTATGATCTAAACTACTAAAGCTGAAATTGTCCCCTTACTTACTCATATCTTTGTTCTCCCTCTTCAACAGTTTTTCCTTCATTATAGAAACTTGGCCAAATTACTTCTGAAAAAGTCCAACCCATCTTCTTTCTATCAGTTTTGTTCAACTTGTTTCTATCCTTTTTTTTTTTTGTGACGCGGGGAAAAATTCGTTACGCACACCACCGGTGCCTGGGTGGCCTCCGGTGATAGTGTGGGACTCCCCGTGGCTGCCCAACGGTATACCCACTAAACGACCCCGCGAATTACCATCGGCCGCTTTGGTGGGGTGCCCCGGATCTGTCAGCGACAGGGCACCATTGTGACTGGCCAGCCCCTCCGAAGGGGCCATGCGGAAGGTGAGAGGTTTGCGCTTTCTGCGCATCCAGCTATCTAGGACCGGGCGCAGCGCCTCCGCAACGCGGATTCCATACCGCGGCTGCGCCAGGTCCTCCCCCCACCTCCGCATCATCTCTGTTTCTATCCTTCCAATACTTTCTAAAAAAATTGTAACTTTGGATCAAAAAAAATATTTTTGCTACATATACAGATATTATAATACATACATACATACATTAATAATAGAAAAAAAGAAAGAAAATGGTTTATTTAAGTATATGTCTTGATGAAAATATATTTTTTTATATATCATGGTCATATCAAAAACATTTCCCGCTTCCCATGTGGATTTTCCGGATAACTAATGGCACATTCATGATCAGCGACCCAAAAAACCCTTATAATGACCTGCTACACGCTCATATCGCCTAAGTTTGAAATTTTCCTATACCAGATTTTCCACAGTTTTCCGACATTTTTGATAATCTTATTTCGTTTAACTCATTCGTAACACTGAACATTAATTTGGAGCACTTTATTATCAGTAACACCGAAAAAAAAAAGAAAATAAACAAGCAGACCAGTCAGCGACCCAGAAACCCCATATGATTTTCTGATTTTCCGCTCCCCGTGTGAATTTTCCGGAAAACTAATGGCGGATTCGTGATCAGCGACCCCGAAAACCTATTAGGGGACATTTTCAGTCCTTAATTTTCACTTTTACTATATTTAGCAATTTTTTTTAAATGGGGGGGCTAGTCACTTCGCTTGCTAGTCACGAATGACCTAGAGGACTCATAGAAGGTAATGCAAAAATAATTTTTTTGATCCATCTTCCTATAAGAAACTTTTTTATTTCCCCGCTTTATTGACTGGACTATATAGAACGTTTGTTGATGTCAAAGTAGCGTTGTTAACCACTGCGACACCTAACTCTTTAAGATTACTGAGGACTTGTGTAACAATAGCGATAATAGCTATTTGTTATACAAGAGTGCATAGTGGCGTTTTAACCGCGTGCTCAATTTTGATGATCGAGCAAGCGAAGGATTTTAAAAATAAATCACGAGCGGAGTGAGTGATTCAAAAATTTTAATCTTGAGCGTTAGTGAGGGAATCAAAAGAGCACGAGGTGAAAAATTTTTGCACTCGAGTGCAACACGTAGCTTTTCATCCCACCTCAGCGAGGAAATGACTACATATGCAAAAAAAAGATAATGGCGCGCGTAAAGCAAATTAAAAAAAGGACACCAAGGAGGTTCCGAGTCTGAGACTTTAACAAATTAAAAAAAAGTTGTATGATAAATTCGGCACCATGGAGGTAGAAGTAAATAGATTTACTGATGTTTAGAATTCACAAACTTAGTGCACACGATGTTCTAAATTCAATTTACTTTATCCTCTAGCGGATAAAAACGGCTTTTGCACTCGGATATCGAAGAGCAAAAATACTCTTTCCGAGATGGGGGGATGAAAAAAATATTTGAATGTCAACACTGATTGATTTTTCTAATCTTTTTAACTCAGTAAATTTCGATATGCTCACCATCGACGCTCTCGTAGTTTGCCTCGTATCTCAGAGGTCGAATAGCGTTGCCGTTGCGTCTTCTCTTATTTCTTCTTTACATTGACAAGCAAATGATTTGCAATTACTCAGACCTGGCAACTAGTGTTGAATAGTCGGAGCATTACAGCCTTCAAATCCATGCTTAGGTCACACACAGGCTATAATAAATACTCATTTTGTTGACAAACTGTCTACCATGACTATTTAAAGGTACTAAAATACCGTTCTCCTCTACCGTTACTAACTTGGGAATAGTCATGGATTAGACGTTGTTCTGGACTCCACAGTTTAATATGTTGAATCATACCTATTTGCATTTCTGCACTCGTTGCAACGACTCCAGAATATTTTTAGTGATAAATTTCATTTAAAACGATATTAGCTCGCTCGATTCATTAATCAACTATGATGACATAGCCTTCTAGGAACCATCTGAAGACTTACTAGATAAATTAAACCATCTGCAAGATTTGCGTAAATGTATGGTCTGAAAACGGTGTCTGATTTTGTATACATATAATTAAATTGTGAAATATGTCCATGAGGTTGTGACGCAAATAAAACATATTCTATTTATGTGACGAGCCGGTGGTCACGTGGTTGGCAATGGTTCCTTGGACACCGAAGGTCGTATGTTATGCAAACACATGCTTATGCACACAAATATTTGTCTAATGTGGATATGGACTAGACAAATATTTGTGTGCATAAGCATGTCTTGATCTGCTTTCTATATATTATTTCAATGTATTTAAAAAGATAATAGGCACATATATTTATCAAAAGTAATTGAAAATGTTTATCTGCAGTCTAGTAACTATAGCATAAGCTTAGTTTAATTTATCAGTACATGATGTTGTGTTATATGTCTGTGAAATATGTATTATCCATCTTCACTTGGGATACATTTAAATAGTACCGTGAGCGCACTGTCCTACCCTGTACTCCACATCAACACATATTCAATCCTCTGTTAGGATATAGGTTTCCCTTCAACGAAAAGCATTTAGTAGATACTCCACCTCGCTTTAAGAGAGTGCTCCCAAGGAGTTGCTGTGTAAGCAGCAGTGGAAGCTTCGCGCGAGTGTTACTTAATATATTACGGGTTAATAGGGTACGGTACCCGCTTTACATCAGGTTGAATGCCTCCCGACGTAGAATAAATAAATATATAAATAAATTTTTAATAACTATATTAACATATAGTTATTAAAAATTTTAATTAATTAAGTATATCGTCAATTAGATGTTCCAAATTTCTAGATGACTCCATTAATAAAGGCTCAATTTCATTGGACAATATAACTCGGTCGTTATACAGCATGCGCGGACTCTCCGCAGCAATAGGTCACGCATGCGGTTCCTTGGAATGCGTAAACAGGAAATCTCCTACACTCCACATACAGGCCACATGAACTAACGAAAACGGTTCCCGCATGCGTTTGCAGAAAATCTCCCACACCCTGCATGCGGGCTCTAACGATCAATGAAAGTAAGCCCTAAGAGGGGAGCTTAAATACAACGACCACAACAATAACGATTTAACACCTAATCAAAAATCAATACGTATGCATTTCGTTTAATTATACTAGTTTCATATAAAATATTAAAATAACTTAAGCTACTTATATTATTACACTTTAAACTGGTTACGATCTATATCTTATATCTTTACATATAGATTCTAAAGTCTCAAATTAAAAATCTTTACTGAATCCCTTGCAATATATCCAGGATACCTGCGAAAAATTAAAAATTAAACTCCACACGTACGGAGCCGTGGGCAGCAGTTATCTGGTTTTTTTTATAACTAGTCTTTTCAATGTCGTTAATAACCGATTTTGAATGTACCTATATCAATGTTTAATTCCTCTTGCAAAATAACAATTTACATAAAGATTTCCTATCAAACATATTAAAAACATTATAAAGTCTTCGACACATCAGCTGCCTTCCAAAACGAATCCAACAAACGGTAAACTTGTATTAAATTATGGAGGTTCTTGTATAAACACCCAAGAAACTCCTGCAGTTTGGGCAATAATGCTCTACATTTTTCCACCTTTTAGCAAAATATGGTATGAAGCAGCAACACAGCCACCTAAAACAAAAAAGAAATTATTTTAGTACACTCAGTATGATATTATATTACACTACCAAGGTAACATACTACTACTACGTACTAGGTGATAGCATACGATAACTGCTCATCGGTTACCGAGCTTATGGACATTTGCAACATAGAGGACATGATGGCATGATTTTTCCAGAGGTCTACAGCGTGGGGTTCTTCATAAACCATGTGAAGAGATTTTTATAAGGGCGATAACGTGCGACTCTGGTGAAACTCATCAACGATGGCATTACATCCATATACTATGATAACTACTTTTACTCGGTTAGCATATAATACTGGCAGTATTCTTTTTTAACACCTTAGTCGTATAATTTTACACTATGTTTGCTAATATCCTATTTCAACAGGCTTACTTAGGGTTACTTTTTATCTGGAAAATCTATACGTCTATATTTAAAAACTTTATAAACCAAACACCACACGAGCTGAGCCACTAGCTTCAGCTAGATTGTAAAAAATCTGAAGCATCAGTACCTATGTTTTTGTAGCAATAAGGCGGCAAACAATATGATTGAAGGTACGCAGTTACCGTACTCTATGTCACATACATCACCATGGGAATCGCGCGTGAATATCCGAACCTGTACCCTTATAATACTCTAAAAATCCATGCTCGTAAATCATTATTGTGATTAGAAACAATATCAAGCAGGAAATACATTCCACAACCTATGGCCTTGCGGAAGAAAACCCTCTGAAGAGCACAGTACGCAACTATTGTAGATCCAATGTGTGAAGGTGAATTTCCTGTCAATGGCGAGCGCTGTAATCATGGAATGCACACAATCGGTAGAACACACAAAGAAAGGCAAAGTTTTCCGTTATACTCATGGGTTCAACGCCATGTACAAGTTTGGCGATTGATAACCTTCTGACAGCACGTCTCAGTACCGAGTCCAAAGGCGCAAGCTAGTATTCAGGTGTGGATAAAGAGCATTTAGCGCAATAAAAAACAAAGATGACTTTTAATGCTCGACTTATAATAGGTAAATAAAATTTGCAATACTACACTCAACCTTCAAGCTCGTTAATGAGTAGTTACTAATATAATTAACGACCACCTGCTGTTATTACACGTATTATAAAATCTATGTGAATAAAATAACTGCCAGTCAAACACTAACCACAAGAACTACTATATTTCTATCTATAACTTCACGCCTAATCCCTTGCAGGGTAGGCGAGCACCACGTGACTCGGTACTGGCATACCTAACTCGCTTCTTTAAAAGTCATAGATTTTCTCATGCACGCTCGCCTGTTTGTAGTGCTCCTGACATCACCTGATAAAACACAATCAGTTTGGTCATGGTAGGTATGTAGGGACCTTCGTCGGCTCCTACATTTTTTCACTTTCGCGTTGTGTATGTCTTCGTACTTTTTTCGTCCTGCATTCATTCTACAACTCTGATTTAACGTAGCATGCCTGCCTCTTCTAATTTTAACACCGGCGCCCTCTCTCAGACTTTCTGTTTTTAATATCATCATTGCGAACGTGGTTTACAATTCTTTCGAGTGCATTACACCACAAATTTTGCGCAACGTTACTACTATATTGGGGTTAAAGTATGATATTGCTGATTTGTACTGAAAAATTAAAACTCTTTTTTTTTCTAAGATGCATATTTACTCGTATTTAATCAATATATTTACCCTCATTATCTATACATTGCTGCCGTCTAATTGGAAGTTTATTTATGACTTTGAGATAGAATTCTGTGGATCTAGATTCGACAAACTGTGTGAAAGCATTTTGTACTGCCTCCTAGAAAGAAAATTTTTTCCACGTACAAATCACGAAAAAAATCGTAGTCAGTTGGAGTAAGATCTGGCGTGTACGAAGGATGACGTATGGTTTCTAAGTGCAGCTCCTGTAGAGTTAGAACGGTTTCTCGTACAGTGTAAGCGTTATCATGGACCTATAATGGTGAAGATCGATTTACGAGTCGGGACAGTTTCACTGCTAGTTTCGCCATTCGACATCATTGTTCGAAGTTTGGCACAGTAAACATCTGCTGTTATTGCTTGACCAGACCTGAGAAAGGCATAGTGAATAACGCCATGAAGAGACCACCAAACAGTTACCTTTCTATTGGTAAGCTTTGCTTTAGGGGTCTGTTGCGGCGTTGACCTAGGATCAGCCATTGCATTTCTCGCTTACGGTTATCGTAAAGAATCCACTTTTCGTCACATGTCACAACTCCATCCAATAGTCCTTCATTTCTGTACCGATTCAACAAGGCAACACAAGTTTCAACACACGTTTCTTTCTGCAGATCAGTCAAATCATGAGGCACCCATTTTTCATATTTTTTTATCTTATTGATTTGAGGCAAATGAGTCAATATCGTAGGTAAGGTAACGTTAAACTATGCCGCTAATTCCTGGGTAGTTTTACTCGGATCGGCTTTCACCATCTTCAATTCAGCGTTATTCACCTATGTGGGAAGTCTTCCACGAGGTTCATTCTTCAAGTCGAACTTTCCATTACGAAAGCGTTGAAACCAAAATGGCACGGTGCGTTCATTAGCAGTCTCCTCTCCACACGCAGTATTGTCGGAACTCGTATTCCAAAATTACTCGGATTTTCAAAGTATCCATCTTTCCCGTCTAAGCTGAATAAAAAAAAACAATTGAACTTCGAAAATCAAATGCTGCACTTTTTTTAAAAGAAAAACCTCATAGATATCGTGTGAAAAAAGTTTCACTCGAAAATTTCACACCATGAAGGTTTAATGTCAATTCAAAGTATCTATTACTATAAAACGGCAATTTCATACTTTAACTCCTAATATTTAGTATCATAAAATTTGGTCTGATAATAGTTTGTGTGATGTAGAGGACTCGCTACGACCAGATTTTTCTTTTGAAATATTCTAAGGGAGGTGGAGGCTAAACTTATACATGGATTGAAATAAGGCTCTGAAATTTTGTAAAAATATTGCTTATTAAAAATAATGAGCCACGTGATTACTTTTTTTTAATTAACCATCACTTTATGGTTGCCTGGAAGAAATTGAATTAGCGATAAGGCCGCATAGGTACTATACATTGTAATGTGTAGTTTTTCAGGTTCTGTAAAACGGGGCATTCTTTCAAATCAGAACTTTATTTGGACAAAAAGAACATAACAACAATTTCTTAACTTGTTATAGAGCGTTTAAAATTATAAATGAAATGAATTAATGAAAAATTTTATTACTTAACTATAATAATTAGTAAGTCTAACTGTTATAGTCAATTATAATGTTTTTTCTTTTGAAGACTCGCAGACTTATTTGTGGGTAAATATGTAATACATTATTTTAAGTATTATTAATAGTTTTCACAGCTCACCTCAAATGTCATTTAGCCAACTTTTTAATACTTTATATTGCACCATTACAATTTTAGTAGAGTAGGTACTCTAATTTTTAGAAAATAAAATATAGCCTATGTTACTCACTTTTAATGTAGTTTTCTATGTGAAAAAGAAAATCAGTAAGTCATTTTTGAATTTATCCATTAAAAACAAATCTTCATAATATTATAGTTTGGATAAAAAATATTATCTATATATTGGCCTGGAATATAGTAATATAAGCGAAAGAACTTTGAAAATACGGGAATTATGAAGCGATAGAGGAAGAGAAAATGGAAGCCATATCTATGATTTTTTAAAGTGGCAGGAAAGATATAGTCAAGAAGTAAAATTTTTGCACATAAGAGTAAGAGCATTAGTAAACTATCTGCTGAGGATAGCGAATACAAGTAGATAATCTTTCAGTTGGCAAGTAACGCAACATCGAAACTAGAAAACGAAATTTGAAATTATTCGTACACGCAGTAAATACTGTGAGTGACTGCTAGAATTTGGCTACCAAGTAAGTACTCGCAGTTAGTCACTATTATCGATTTACCTTTTGAACTTCGTTTGATTTATTTAATGCCATGCGGTTTTTATTCAATGGCTCTATTATTAAATATTACATTAACAAATGAAATACGCAATTCAAGCAACGTGAACTGAAGCCTATTTCTAATTAGCTCGAAGAACATGGGCTACGTATTATCGCGATCCTCGCGTGGACTAAACCGCGCTCATAGGGCTTCTTCGTGTGCATACTGCAAATATATTTTAACCAGGAATGGTCGCGTATCAAAACCCGTGATTTAGAAAAATCTCATGTGCACATGGTGCATTATGCCTATTTAAAAATAACATATCAGTAAACAGTAGCAAAGCACTGCAATAAATTAGGAGCAGTCTAACTAGTGTAGTCCCTTTCCCAATATATAAAACAATACAGCCAAATAACATTCAAGTCAAAGTCGTTTCTTGTTTCTGCAAATTAATTAACAGGAAACAGGCGAGCAATTATTAAGATAACAGAGAGGTAGGAATGCAAAGACGATACCATGTGTCGCAATCGCAACCCACTCGTACATAACATCATATACTTATTTGCTGCACGAACAAGTATAAAAAGTCAGTTTAACCTTCGTTCTTAATGCACGGCAGGTAGCAAGCAAAGAACGAACAGATTCATGTGTGTGTTTGCGATTTCGAGTTTTTTGATGTATTTACTTTGCCTTTATCACTTGCACGGAGGTGAAAGAAAACATTGGAAGGACACTCACACGTCCAAGAAATTTATTTCGAAAGATGTGTGACCTATAGAACTAAACTATGAACTAAGAAAGGTCTGGTTTTTCCTGTAAATATCTGATCTGTTCAATGTCAAAACAGGTATTTTCGCCAAATGCTTAGGTTTAAGTAGCGATTGACGCCAATGCTAATGGATGAATTTTCTAATCGATAACGGAAAAGAAGAGCTTCTTGTGTGTTTGTACTCTTTATATTATAAAAATCTGTTGCTGTGGTATTGGCTTCACTACATGCTGGTTGTATGCTTGTTTGTCACCCGATAGTACACTGATGAACCATCCTGCAAAATTTTTAAGTTCCGAAGCCGAGTGATGGTGAGTTAACCTAATCAGCTAAGTCAATCAGTTTCTATTATATTATTATAGGTATGTACATGAATACGCACCAGAAAAATATCAGCAAAACTGCGGCTATAATATGCGTGAGGCTGGTGTTCTTGTATGTGGCTGTCGTCATGATGTCCTCGTGGCAGTAGGGGCACCGCATGCCAACTGGCTCTGACCCCACTTGCAACAAATCCATCTCTATGCTCACATTGGTGCTCTGCCCAATAGGGTAGTACGTACTGGATTCCACTGAAAGGCAACATTTATTACATTTAAACTGGTTAATAATGGAGGGGTTTGTCAGGACCAAGTGATGTGGTAGTGTGGTAGGTTCTCCCTGCCTATCCTGCACTTAGCACACTTACTGGACTTGACATTGACCTAGACATAGAGATATATGTAGATAAACTTATTCACACGCAATAATCTTTTATTAAAATCAACTTAAATTTCAAGTATAAAATTTCGTCTTCTTTCAGATTCGAACCAAGGTGCAGTGGGTTAATTGGCTGGTTTTTATCCGCTAAGCTAGAACTAGAATAAAATAATACTACCAAAATTCGAAAGGCTATCGATCACCTGTGGCTAATAAATTTCGACTTTGCATTTACAAACAAAAGCTGAACTAATAGTTAAATAATCAAAATTTAATATGTATCATTTAATTAAAAGTTAATATAGTAAATATTTTATTAATTATAGTACATAAAAGAAGCTAAAACTAATATGTATATGAGTCTTTAAATCGTCAAAACGTGATAACATCTACGTAGTACGTGTCAAGATTACATACGGCCATGATAAATCGTTAAAGATACGAATTGTTTACTTTAAGCATAAAATATACTATGAATGGACTATTTATACATATTGTGGTGCAATTATGTCTTCTTCTTCCTAGCCACAAACCATTAAACCACTTGACTGCGTACGAAAGCACCCCAAGTTCACAAAAACGTTGTGTTTTAGCGCCTAAATATCTCGATCGAGTCCTGCTAACCGATAGGAGAATATTTTAATAAATAATCCGATAAGTGCCGCGATGGTGATCCGTGAACGAGCCAATAGGAGTTACTGCGTACTATCGCTCTCTTCGTTTCTCCATAGATGATTTTCTTCATGTACCTAGTGTTATCTCTTTTTTTTATAATAAATTTGTTTATTTAACATATCATTTTACAGATTATAGTGGTTGACTCCTTCTTTTAAGTGTTTGACACACGTAACAGAAGGAGCCGCTCTTCCATAAATGAATACAATACAGACAAAATACATTTATAAAATAATATGTGTAGGTATTTAAACCTAGTGGATGCATCTTGTATACAATTTACTTACTTTCTATAACCGTATTATCTACGTAGTATATGTATATAATAGCAATGCCAGGTGTGCGCACACAAATAGTGTGTAAATGTGATGGTGTGTTTGCATACACGAGTCACTTAATTTTGGTCCAGTGCATAATCCAGACAAATAAGCTAAAAGTCGTTGAATTAATGTAAATTCATTCTTCAACAACTGGCATACAGATATAAACAGGAAATATGATACCGGATTTGTAAGAAAGGCTTTATCAAGCCAAAAGGGTGATGATTTTATTTACAAGTACCTATGTATAGTTGCGTAGTGTCGTGCTGTCTTGAATTTCAAGGACAAACACAAACATTTAATCAATTGCTCTATATTGAACTAGTAATCTAACAACTACATACGAATTAATAAAAACGATTAATAAAACCCAAATTTGTTGTTGAAAAATGAAATGTGCTGTTGGTTTATACGTATTTACATCATTGCGTACGTATGTGTATTTGCACGCTTCAGATATTTATTCAAAAAACCACAATAAAAAAAAATCAAAATGATCCGCCACATAGTTTAATTGTTATACGGAAAAAATAATATGAATTAGTTCGCCTGTCGGGATGATGAATGTCGAGAGATAAACAAACATACAACCCACCACATATGAAACGGTAATAGCCTATGAAATCTTGCAATTCAAAGATTTTTGCTAACCTCATGTGCAGAACACAACTAAACAATTATACTGCCATACAGATGAAAAGTAGACCTTCTTCACTTTACAGAAGATCTCAGCCAAATGCATATTCCCTGAAGGTGATTTTGATCCAGCGAACCGAATCCTTGTTTGCTACCCGACTTAAAGAACTTATTACTTAACTTATATGTACACGTTTCTTAGATGATTCTCTTTAAGTTTTAACTCCGTTTATTTCATCAACAAATATTATAATGGTATTGTGGTCACTCACTATCCACACTCAGTGAATTTAAAGTGTTGGCCCATTACAGTTTAATTGATACCGCTCTATGATAGACAGACATATAATGGATAGACAAAAGGGTCCCGTTGGGCACCCATTGGGTATACCATAAAAATCAATTTTATCTTTGTTTTTGTGGCACAGACAAAAAAAATCGAACTGATAATGTATATGGCTGATATTTTATTGACTGTACATGGAAAAGTACAATAATATTTGTGAATAGAACTTACTTGTCAGTTTAGGTAGATACGATTAGAACAGGTCGATACGTGTATTGATATAATTAATCCAGGAAAACAAAGTTATCAGTCACGCGTTACCACTTAAAAATTTAATAAAAAATAATTTACATCATATCACAAATGTCTCACTGCACACGTTTTGCATATATAACACAATTATGACAATAAAATTTCTATTTTATTTTATCCTTTTGTACTATAAGCCAGTGGATATGGCTCGTCAATGGCGTAGATAGCAATATCGATATTCTTTTTAATACGTTATCAGTGAGATAACGCTTAACATAGATCGAACAGGGCATCGGCATAGCTATCTAGCTACTATAGCTAGCTACCTATAGTGTCTACGTAATCTCAGCATTACTTTATCACATTCACTCTGCTATTGTAAATGCGAGTAACTCTGTCTGTATGTATGTTGTTTTTAAAAAATATACGTCGGAATTGTTCAAGATTTAGTAAAAAGGTAGCCTGAAGAAGAACTGAGATCACAATCTTCATCTGAACGTTAATCCCTGTCGAATCCCAAGTCGTCCCTTAGGAGCCCGGGGTTCTCTTTTTGACTTTTTGTGCTATGCTTTGCGCGATATTCTGCATACTCATGCATATCATCGCTTACTAGATCTTAGCTTTTTAGCTAGCAGCACTTATTGGGTCTACGCCATTTATCGGGCCTCGCTAAGGCGGCATGACTAGACATTAGTTCGCTACGTTACTTTCCAGTTTCCATAAGACGTGGCCGTACTAACATAGATGACACCCTTGGAGTTTGCTTGCTATGTAATATGGCGGGTTCTTCGTCCTGTATTTCCATGGCGACTCTCAAGATACAAATAGGTCCATAAGCCTACGACCGCGGAATGACGGAAGCTATACTGATACTACGAAACAGTACACTCCTCCGATAACTGAGGAAGTCTCCGGTAGAAAACCGCAACCACCACGGCGACCACTTTACATCAAGGTGCCGTATGCTTGTATACCTCTAGACGTTATACAAAAGAATATATTGTTTCTATTCCGACTGTGTTGAATCATTTCCAGAGATCTTTGTCAGATATTCATCACTTCTATAACAAACGTTTTTGAAAACAGTATTTTTGATGTGGGTGATTCCTCCGGCGTATCCTATTTACATAGTTAATTCCAATTCACATTCCTATAAAAGTAGCAACGCACCAAAAAATTATTCATGGCAGAGATGCACATGTCACTTTCAAAAGTTATTTGTCTTTTATATATTGTGTCCAGAGGAATCAGAAATCTCACAAAAGTAAGTGCAATAATAATATCCCCACAGGGCAGCTTGTGGCGAGCTGTTGGTGCGTAAAGACACCACGGCTACCCGAGTGCTCCAGAGAGTCGATCAAGGCCATCCTCTCCGGCGTGCCTTCGTCGGTGGGAATGAAAATACAAGAAGGCCCGCGTACTCTCGCGTGCCACGTACCTCTGGCTTGCCTTCATTGGCCATCCAGAGAGAAGTCGATAGAGCAATGAATGCTCCAAGGTTGGAAGTGTTAAAGGGCATAACACCGCGAGTAACTTCGGAGAAAGCACAGCACACCTCTCGACACCCCTGAGTCACTCATGCCGGTGTTGCCCCTGGCCTACTTTCTCTGGCATTTCGGAGTCCATCACCTGCCGGGGCTAACATCAGATATGATAGTTATAGCAGGTATCCGTCCCTCTTATGTAATACCCCAATACTAATAATCCCTGCGGAGATCTGCTCATGGATACATTAGTCCATCGATATTCTCAGGAGCGGATCACGGCGGGTATATAATATTACATTAATCTTTTTAAAGGGCCTCTACGCGTTGGATCCATATCCCCGCATACGCCTATGAAATGACCGGGATTAAGCCCGTGAATTTACAAAAAATAATAATGATATCGTAAATCATACATCTATGATATAGTGACGGACTGAATGATTGAGTAACCTACTAACGCTGTGTATAGGAATGTATGTATAGGGTATAGTATTAGTAACGCGTTAGATGTAGTTGACCGATTTTGATTCAACTTGGCTTGGCAGTACAGCTAAGTGCAGCTCAAGCTTTACACTTTAACCTTTGTACCATTCGTATGCCGTGCGTGATAAGAGTTACAATCGCACTTCGAGTGTTAAGCTTGAGCTTCTCTTAGCTGTACCTATTTCTTAAATTACCTAGAGACTTACTGTATAATTTCCACTGGATGGTAAAAACCACGGGGCAATGGCTTACTTTTTCTACGATACGCCATATTAAAACGACGTGAAAAAGTATTTATCTTTGTTTTAGTACATGTACGAACATACCATACTGTCACGACGTTATTTTAATAACAGGTAATGAAGAATTTTGCTACAAACTACATATCGTATGTATTAAAATTTAGATACGTGTATAAATGTTCAGGGTGGAAATAATGACCGGTGACTAACCTTTCTAACATAAAACATAAAAAGGAAACCGTATCCCGTTATGATACCCGGGGTAAGAAATAGGGTGACTTTAGTCGCGGATTATCTATCTAAACTGTAAACCAAATGACTAGTTTAAAAGTAAATATTTATTTATTAAATGTTTAGGCCTAATGTATACAGAGGGACAGTGTTACCGTAGTTTCCATTCTAGTTATTTGCGCACCGTGATTTGTGGCGGACAGCTGTTATTTATTTTATATATAACATGAAGTGAATGTAGGAAATATACAGATATATTTATATTTTGGGAATAGTAACTAATGTTTTCTCGGTATGATCGCTCAAAACATTGATATACTCGTAATAATGAAAAAATAAATTGAGAAACTTGTTCAAGAAAATGGTGAACGGACTTTTTATTGACGATCTCGGTGGCGCAGTCGTAAATGACGCGACTTTGACACCAACACTCGTGGATTCGATTCCCACACAAAACAAACATCAAAGCAAAAGTCATCAAAGTCTGGGGAAGTACCTCCACCTCACAGAAAACCGCACAACAACTTTCTGGAGTGTTGTTGTGTTCCTGCGTGTGAGTGAGTTCACGAGTAAGCTCCTAAGGAGTTGCTGTGTTAGCAGTAGAAGTGGCATCGAGCGAGTGATACGTAATGTATTCATAGGCTACGGTAACCGCTTTACAAACCAGCCTGGCCGTAAAAGCACCTCACAGAAAATCACAGCTAAATACAACTCTCTGGAAGGTTCTTGGGGTTACCAGTAAGTTCCGAATGAGTTGCTATGTTAACAGCACGGACGGTGCCACGGCACGCGGCCAATATTTCCTGTATTGCTAGTCGCTACGGTAACCACTTTAAATCCAGTGAGTCGTATACTTGTAGTCTCCCGGGTACATAATGTAAAAAAATATATCTTTTGAATTAAACAATTTTTAACGGAAGTATCGCGTATTTTATTTATTTTGTTGAACCTGACGTTTCGAACGCTTTGCAGCGTCCGTGGTCGCAGGAAGATGTCGGAAGTATCGCGTATTTTATTTATTTTGTTGAACCTGACGTTTCGAACGCTTTGCAGCGTCCGTGGTCGCAGGAAAATGTCTTCCTGCGACCACGGACGCTGCAAAGCGTTCGAAACGTCAGGTTCAACAAAATAAATAAAATACGCGATACTTCCGTTAAAAATTGTTTAATTCAATGTGTAACAATCGCGAAAACCTAAGACAATACAATATATCTTTTATCTCGAAAACGGCTGTAACAATATGGGTCAAATATTAGTATTTAGATTTTAGCTTTTTAAGTATATCTATATAGTTATTTTTCCTGCGAAAAAATACAATTTTACACAAATAAAAAAATTAAATAAAGAGGGGATTATGTGTGAAAATTTGAATGAATAAATTGGGACCAAGCGAGACAGCAGCTGTTCTTGCTCCCTATCGAAATAAGAGACCAAACAAAGCCGATAAGTCAATTCTAGATTTATGTACGAAACAAAACCTCCTCGTGTCGAATACTTCATTTCATCATAAGAATATTAACACATATTATTTATACATGGAGACGGAATACCCAAAAACCATGTGATTGATTTGATTCTAATAAAGACTTCTCCTAAGTCTTATAATAATACGAGAACCTTTAGAGGTGCCACTCTTAAAACAAACCACTACCTAGTGGTAAGCCGTTATTTTTTATACTATATATATATATATATATATATATTCCTTTGTTATTAGTAAACAAATTTCTAATTAGACATAGATTAAAACAAAAAGGTTTTAAATTAACATATAAAATTACGAATAACAAGAACGTGCAGAATGTTAAAACAATGACAATTTGATCTAGAACGTGAACTAGATACGTGGTTATCTACTGTTATCAATAAGTAGTAGGTCTATAACAAAATATGTCGAATATTAAATATCTATTAACAGGAAATTTGCGGGGTTGTACCTACACATTGACACGGAAAATGCTCATTTGAATCGAAAAGTTGATACGCGGACAGATTATTAATATTGGCACGGGCGGCTACATAACTAGTATAAAATAAATAATAATAAAAATCTCAACGTGTAAAAAAATCTCACTTCTGGTCACAATTCTGGTCACTATGACTTGGCCCTTTTTTAGTTTCCGCTTCGATTGACGAAAACGCCGCCCTGTGGGGGTGTTCGTATTGCTTCGAAACACTATGTCAAATTGGATTCGAACAGTTGTCTATGAAAATGTATGGAAACCGAATGAAAACTTTTCGATTCCATTTCGAATATGGCTTTCCGAAGCAATATGAATATCCCCATTGGAGCAAAATCCTTATCCTGGAGCGCGGTGTCGCTACTCACTAAGAGTCACTGCAACCTGCCATGCTGTATTTCATTATTAGATGGTGCGGTTATAAACCAGATGTACTAGTCTAGTCTATCTACCTATAGCTTCAAGCCAAGTCTCTTGCGGGGTAGGCAGAGAGAACTAAAGCCACATGATAGTTGTTCTCATGCCGCGTGGGCATGCGAGCGTGCCGCCGGGCTCTAGGGCTCCTGACACGATCAATTTAGTCATGGTAGATAAGTCTTGGGCTTCCTCGGCTCCTACATCCTCCTACTTTCGCATTGTATGTCTGATAGAAATGTAATGTGTTATAATTTATGAAACCAAATTGTATAATATTCAGGCATACGAAACACATTAATAATTGCGGAAAGGTACGTTGATATAATAACTTATCTATTATTCTAGCAACGATGATAGAATAACTTATCTGATATTCTATCAACGAATACTCGTACATTTTCGTAATTATTAAAACATCTTATAGCCTGTGAACGCTTGCATTAAGTAGGTATCGCTCTCGCGATACCACCTCTGCTGCTAAGCAACTCCCTAGGAGTTTACTGGTAACCTCACTCACTCGTATAAACACAGCAACCCTCCAGGGAGTTGTTATGTGGCTGCGGTTTTCTGTGAGGAGGAGATACTTCCCCAGACGGCCAGCTTTGATGCGTTCTACGTCGTACGTGTACGTCTCTTAGAAACACCCAGACCAAGACAAATAGACATGTTCATGCACAAAAATACCTACATATTTGTATTGTATGGGAATGAAATCCACGAGCCCTGTAGGGGTATTTACATTGTCTCGAAACACTGTAGTTGAATCGAATTCGAAACGTTGTCTATGAAAATGTATGGAATCTGAATAAAAACTTTTCGATTCCATTTCGAATATGTCTTTCCGAGGCAATGTGAATATTCCCACTGGCTTCAAAGCAGCAATATTAACGACTGCGACATCGAGCTCGACAATACCTCTCAATCAATCCTTTAATATTCTCAGTAAAAGCGTACGCCGCATTACGTACTTTGTGGTAAATGTGACCCCTATATACAAAAAGGCAAAGACACTTATTTTCCTCTCTTAAATAAATTAATTTAGTTTGGTTTCCTCACGACGACGTACGACCTCAGTTGCCGAGCAAGTGTACATAAACTCGAAAACGCGAATGTAGTACCTATTAAAGATCCATTATTTAATCATATTACTTCAAGAAAACTTTGTTTTTTTGTGATGTAACTAATGACAAATTTACCGTTTTCAGATTTTTTCCATTACTTGTGCTGCATGACATTCCTTCTTACCAAATTAAGTTCTCGGTAGAAATCATCTCTGGAACCGCACAGTACGTGACCTTTGCGGCTCCAGTGTATGAGGATGAACTCCCAGCGAGTTGGCGAGATATTCGATAGTAAAATCAGGCTGTTAGCATCAAGTCGAACAACTCCTCGGAACACAACCTATTGTACAATCGCAAAGTGAGCAAACTCTCTCCTTGAACTCAAAGGCTCAATGCCGTGTGTGAGTTATTTTACATGATTATAGGCCAACGGGTACCCTAGTACCCTATAGGTTGCGTGTGTCAAAATATACGCATAAACGAGGGATAAACAGCCGTATCTTTTGATTGCGTTGATTTAGAAGTTTGATTATTCACTGTTCGAAGGGATTACAGACCTGAGTATTTGATACACACTAACTTGTATCACAAAAAATAAATGATGATGATGATTATGGAAAACAAATAGTATTCAGTGTAAGAAAACATATATGTATATATATATATATATATATTTTATACATAAAAAAAATCACAATAATACTAAAAAAATATTACTTTTAATAAACGCACGAAACGAAAATATTATAGGTATATCTCCTACACTAACCAGTATAATAGTGCGGCTCATGAGCGAATTCCAGTCTGCCGCTGGATTTGTAAAAGTTAGACCATGAACCATACATTTTTGGCCATTCTCCTTTTCAACATTAATTTTTTTTAGCAATGTTATCATTCCTAAGGGTTAATTAGTTTGTTAACTAACCAAAAATTACCGTAGGATAGCTAAGATTTAAACATTTGTTTTTTTTTTGTGTTCATTTTAAGTGTAATTAACTTTGCACGATCCGTTCTTGAGGATCATGGGTTGTAAACGTGGGTGCAATTACAACTCTTTTATCTGCATTAACATTGGGCCGAGAGTATAAGAGACCGAATTATACTTTGGGACACGTCCTCAATATTAGTATATACTACTTGTAGTTTCGCTTGTATGTATTACCACTTAGCACAATATTTTAGAGAAAATAATAAAATAAATTTTTAGTGACGTACTTCCGGCCGCCATACTCGCCCCCACGCCGCCGTGCCGCTGCCTCGTCACTTTGCTCAAACCTTCATTCGCTTTTTGTGCTTTGCCACGAACGCACGCACTCTTAAGTATATTGGTTTTCGTTTTTAAATATATAAAATATAAAGTAGAAATGCCTAAACGTAAGGCTGAACAATCGTTAGATTATATCGTGAAAAAATTAAAATATTTAGAAAAAAAAGTGAAACGCCGACGTAGTCGACGTGTTTCATCCTCATCAAGCAGTACATCATCAAGAAGTGCTACACCTTCTAGGGAAAATTCACCTGATAATGAAAGTAAGTACTAATGATATCGGCTGCTTATTGCTTAAGTTTATTGCATTCAAGGTAGTCAGAAGGACTATACCGCCGCATAAACTATACTTTTTTGCATTCAGGGTAGTCTGGAGGACTATACCGCCGCAAAAAACTACTATTATTTTTTGCATTCAGGGTAGTCTGGAGGACTATACCGCCGCAGAAAACTACTATTATTTTTTGCATTCAGGGTAGTCTGTAGGACTATTCCGCCGCAAATATGTTAAAGTTCAATGCACTCAGAATAGTTAGTAGGACTATTTCGCCGCTTGAACTGGAAATAATCGCATATTATGTCGGTTTTCAGGCCGAGCCTTGACGGAATATGGCGAACATCGATGGATGTTACCGGATTTAACGGACCAGCCGAGTCAAGAGCAACCACAAGCTCCTTCGCCGACCCCGTCGACATCCCAGCTACCACAGCCATCACCTTCTGGTGTCTTGGCGACGCCACACCAATCCGTACCTCGGGCTGAGGACCAGGATTCGGGATTGAATACCGAAATATTAAATATCCTTGGTATGGATCCAACAGCGGTGGTGGAATATGGACCGCCCATAAATGGAGAACTAGCAAACAGGCTTGCACACGTGGCGACGTCAGGATTGAAAAAAGAGGAACGTATGGAACTCGCTAAAAAGTATCAGATACCTGAAAACTGCCAGGTTATAGCTGCGCCAAAAATGAATGCGGAAATAAAGGCGGCGTTATCCGAGCCAATCATGAAACGCGATAAAGCAATTGAGTCACGGCAAAAAAGTGTGGCCACTGTTATTGCTTGCCTTAGTAAAGCCATCACCGTACAAATAGGCTCTGTGGAGCCTGATCATGAGCTGTTGCAGCAAATGGTCGACTCCGCACGTCTTTTGTGCGACGTACAATACAATGACTCTACAGCTCGCAAAGCTTTCGCCTTAGCCGTTCTTAAAAAAGAACTCAAGGAACAATTGTCTGACACAAAAATTGGTCAGCAATTATTTGGTGAAAACTTTGGCGAAACATTGAAAACTGCAAGGGCAGTTAATAAATCAGGTGCAGAGTTAAAAGAGCAACCTAAAAAGCCTTCGTTTACAGGACCAAAGAATTTAAACTGGAAAACGACGGGAGCAGCGCGAAGGCCGGCGACTGCCCCGTCGTCAGCACGTCGCCAGCCACCGTCGACAGCTCCTACGAACTCCGCGGCCAATTATCATCGCCACAACAATCAACAGACGCGGCCAGGGAACACGTCAACAGCATCATCGCAGCGGCAGAGACAAACACGCAGACGTTAACCACAGATCGTCAGGTGCGCTATGCTGGCCGTTTAAGTAACTTTACCAACACTTGGTCTATACTTACAAAAGATAGTACATTGTTGTCTTGGGTGAACGGTTATAAAATAAGTTTCAATAGACGGGTACCTCAACTCAGTCCTGATATCACTGTCATTAATTCAGAAACGGAACATCAACACTTTGATATTGCTATAAAACATCTTCTAGATATTGGCGCTATTGAACAATGCGATCCGTGTCCGGGTCAATTTGTTTCACGAGTCTTTCTGGTACCAAAACCAGATGGATCTAAAAGATTTATCCTTAACTTAAAAAAGTTGAATAAATTTATCCAAACTGATCACTTTAAGATGGAAGATATAAGAACCGTCTTGAAGTTGATTTCTAAGAATTGTTTTATGGCAACCATAGATTTAAAGGATGCTTACATGCTAATTAAAATAGACCCTAATTCCTGCAAATATCTAAGATTTTGCATCTCAGTGGACGAGCATACCCAAAAATTATATGAATTTAAAGTGCTACCATTTGGGCTATGCACGGCTCCTTATATTTTCACTATTAATTGGTACAATATTTATTTTTACGCATTTCCTCCCGTTTCGTGTATTCTGAAAGTCCTCAGAAAAATAATTAATGACAAAGCCAAAGGCATAGTGATTGTCCCAGCTTTGTTTACAAGTCTCATAGTATCTCATACAATTAATTTAAATGTATCTAATTTTAATATACCTCATTCTAGAGATCGGATTGGCCTGATGGCAACTACCCTGGCTGCCGCCATATTGTCCGGACAGCGATGCTGAATAGAGGTGTTCCACTATCCGCAATTGATATTATGATATCGTCCCTTTCAGACAATACGGTTAGTCAATATAACGTATGTCTTAAGAAATGGTTTATTTATTGTACTAGTAATAATATTGATTTGTACCAACCAACGATTTCTTCTATCTTAAGCTTTCTTACCGATATGTTTAACGACGGTAATCAGTATAGCAGTATCAATTGTTACAGATCTGCACTATCACTAATTGTAGGCAAAATTATGGAGGATAAATTGATATCGAGATTTTGTAAAGGAGTTTATAGGCTTAGACCAAGTTTTCCTAAATATAATGTAACATGGGACGCTGGAGTAGTGTTAAATTATTTAGGATCGTTATTTCCAAATGAACAATTAACACTGGAACAAATAACTAAGAAATGTTGTACATTGATTGCCTTAGTTACTGCACATAGAGTGCAGACACTATCAAAAATATACATTAAGAATATTAAGATTACAGACCAAGAATTTTTTATTAAAATTACTGATTTAATCAAAACCTCTCGACCAAACACAATGCAGCCCATGTTACATTTACCGTTTTTCTCTGAAAAACCACAAATTTGTCCAGCTAGGACTTTGATCTCATATATGGATAAAACGAAGTCAATAAGAAATTCAGATAATTTGTTTATCTCATTTAGAAAACCGCATGATTGCGTAAATTCTCAATCAATCAGCAGATGGATTAAATGTACGTTGCAGGCTAGTGGAGTTGACGTGTCCATCTTCTCAGCGCATAGCACTCGCCATGCGTCAACATCTTTAGCCTATAAACGAGGACTTAACGTAGATTTGATTCGTAATACGACTGGATGGAGTGGCAACTCCACTACCTTTGCACGATTTTATCACAGAGCAATTATAAGTAATACTAATAATTGTGAATTTGCTAAATCACTGTGTGATTAAACTTGTTAACATTTTCGTTAAGACTGAATTAAAATATGTTGATTGATATTTCCCTTTTATTTCTCTAAAAATCTACAAGTAGTATATACTAATATTGAGGACGTGTCTCAAAGTATAATTTATGATTAAACGAACTTACCTGTACGTGAAGTTCAATCATAATTATACGAGGGACACGTCCGAAGATATTAGTAATTCCCACCCACCACACTATTACTGTTTCAACATTAATCCCTAGGGAAATATCATTACATCTTTAATTGCTAAACTAAATGAAGGTTTGAGCAAAGTGACGAGGCAGCGGCACGGCGGCGTGGGGGCGAGTATGGCGGCCGGAAGTACGTCACTAAAAATTTATTTTATTATTTTCTCTAAAATATTGTGCTAAGTGGTAATACATACAAGCGAAACTACAAGTAGTATATACTAATATCTTCGGACGTGTCCCTCGTATAATTATGATTGAACTTCACGTACAGGTAAGTTCGTTTAATCATAAAGTATGAACGCTTTCTACATCTGACGGTCCAAGCTTTACTACCTACAAACCATCAATTGCGCAATGATTTTTGCCAATCCCGTGTTACGTAAAGAACAAGAGAATCCTGGATTTTTCAATAAAGCTTTATGGTCAGATGAGTCCCGATTTGAGCGATCTGGAATATTCAATATTCATAATTACCACACGTGGGCGAGGCGATTGAAAATCCGCACGAAGTGAGAGCTTCAACATTCCAAAATCATTTCAGTGTTAACTTGTGGTCTGGTATCCTCAATGGCGAACTAATTGGTCCGTTTGGATTGCCGTCTAGGCTTAATGGCAAAATCTACGGAAACTTTTTGGTCAATGAACTTCCATTGTTGCTGGGAGATGTGAATCTCGAACTTAGATGACCCATGGTGTTAATGTTAGTGTGTTATGAATTCATGTGTGAAAATGATGGCGCCCCGTGTCACTACGCAACGCAAATCCGAAATTACTCAAATAAAACACACCCCAACCGATGGATTGGACGCAGCGGGCCAATTAGGTGACCTCTCACCTCATGGTCACCTGATCTCAACCCAATCGATTTCTTCATTTGGGGCTATTACAGGGAAATAGCATACGCCCGATAACGTTCGAGTGAACAAGAGCTGAGGCAGAAGTCGAACATGTTGTGAGAGAGAACAGAGACGCTTTTGACGATTAAATTTATATTTTTTCAATTTTATCAAAAATTTTTTTTTCACATTCTCGTCTGTGTTTTATTAACAAAACTACTTTTTACTTAAAACTTTTCTTACCCAACCTCTGAAGCTATTTGTTCGCTAGTTTCCAGCATTCTCTATATGTTTTTATAATATTTTTTTTAAGTTACCTAAGCGGTCGAAAATTCTCAAATATTCAAAAAAGTCATAACTCCAAAACTACGAAAAGTCGCGGAACACACATGAGGGTGATTCAAATATCCCGCGATACGAGGAACCTTAGTTTTATTTGGTCGTCAATGTTCCGCCCGTTCTGTATAATGATGGAAAAATTCGAACATAACATTGGAAGACATGAATAAGCTCATGTATATAACCATGTAAAATCCACTAACGTTTTATGGGTGACTATTTAAACTTCAGGATTTAGTCTGGAAATCGTTTTCGAAAATTTTTTGCTGAGTTCCCGAAGCTGGGACCTCTAGAAAAAAATTGAAATGGTTCTAAACAAAATACTTAGCTGTATGGTCTTAGATTTCTTTGCCTGTCGCCTTAAAAGAACCAAGAAAAAAGTTACATGTGTCATTTTATCGGCGTATTTACATACTATTTTTTTCTGTTATTTTATATATTAAATAGGTAAAATTAAATATTTGAAATGTTTAACTAAAACATCTTCAAATAGAGATTGCGCTTACCAACATAATGGATGTGGACTTACTGCGACCGGGCACTGTGCCTATATCACCAGACACCATACTCTGGTTTGAATTTCTTCTCAACCAAAATCTGCTGAAACAGCATCTTAGCAAATCTAATCCTGGTTAGTACTTTATGGTGTTTATAATTTCTATGAGGTCTTATAATTTAATAGTGTGTTTCCACGAAGAATATAATTTGTTATAATATCAGCCAGAATGGACCAAGGATAGTAGGCATTAAGTGAGGTAGGGCGCATTAAAGCCGCCCATTTAGGGAAGTACCTCCACCTCACAGAAAACTGCAGCCAAATAACAACTCCCTAGAGGGTTGTTGTGTTCCTGTGTGTGAGTGAGGTCACCAGTAAACCCCTAAGGAGTTGCTGCGTAAGCAGCAGAGGAGGCATCCTGCGAGTGATACTTAATATATTACAAGCATTAATAGGCTATGGTAACTGCTTTACATCAGGAATTACCATATGCTTGTATGCCTCACGATCACGCGATACATACAGAAATCTCTATTAATGGCAAATCATAATTGACAATCAAAAGACATTAAAACCATTTTCATAAATGAAATACAATTTTGATTTTCTTTCATGATTTTAAGAATAATAAAATTTTTACCTATGAGTTTATTAAATAATATTTAAAATTTATGGAATAAATCAAGGTTTTCCGTATCGTAACTGATAATCCAACTTGGAGAATATAAATACCATGAACCTATATATTCATTCAGATCCATGTTTTATTTGATTTTTTATAAAAAATATTGCTTGCTTTATATTCTGGACTGTTTTTTATTTTATTAAGCTATTGATAAATTTAGATAAATAATATACTGTTCTATACTATAATAATAATAATAATTATAATAATAATAATAGTCCGTCCCTCTTCTGTAATAGCCCGGTTCTAATAATACCTCCAAATCTCACTTTAATAGCCCACTTTTTCCCGACATATTTCCAATAGTCCCAATACCTGCCGTGGCCTGTTCATTGGTATATTGACCGATTGATATCCCCTGGAGCGGATCACGGCAGGTGTACAACATTACATACAATCTTTTGTAAGGGGCCTCTACGCGTTGGATCTTTATCCCCGCGCAAGCCTATCAAATGACCGGGATTAATACCCGTGAGTAGAAAGATAAATAATAATAATAATTCTTTATTGCACATATAAATACAAACAGTTACAGTGTATAGTAAAGATAGTACAGAGACTATATACACATGAATAGAATTTTCTTCCTAGCATTATCCTGTTTCTTTATGAGGTTTGACAGGATCCATTACCTAGGCTTAAGGATTTGATGAAGATACTGATTTTCAGGAACACCTTTCCTATATGAATTCTATATGTTTGTCTGTGCGTTTGTCTGTCACTTTTTACGAATATTCGAATTTTGACTTCAAATTCGGATTCAGCATAAAAAAGTAGAATAGGAATGTTCAGGAACACTGTTCCTATCTCTTAAGGAACATGGTGAAAATGGCCAACAAATTAAAAAAATAAATTGAATTGTTATATAATTGACAAGCCAGGTGTTCCTCCGGCAATGCAAGCTTGTGCATTCTCAACTGGTTTATATTGAGTCAGATGCATGAATAGAATTTTCATGTCATTCAATGAATATGGCTTAAATTAATATTCATGTGCATGTAAAATAATTATTTAGTGAGCAAGGTTTTTAGAGAGCTTTTATCATGATATTTTATGATGTTAAATTTCTCAAAACTGGAACAGTGTTTTAACAATTTTTTCAATAGGTTAGAGACATAATATATGATATTGTTCATTTTAATGTGTTACATATGATGAAATTAACACTATTATAAACAGCATTCAGTGTTATTATATCAAGTCTGTGAACTATGGAAAAAATTTCAAAAACATTGATTGATACATTGATATTACAGATACAAAAATCACAAAAAAAAATATTATGCGGTATTTATTTAGGTACATGAAAATTTTGTTTACATACAGTAAACATATCTTAACCATTGCAGAAATATGTGTATTATCATATTGCTTTTTGAAGTTCTATTTAATCACTCAGGTCTAAATTACCTTTGAAAAATTTGAGTTCTGTGTACTGATAAAGATTTTTGCATTCATTCTGTTCCTATTATTTGACATTTGTAATAAAATCCCTTATTTTTTATTTCAGAACCATCACCATATGAACTAATAGAAGAATTTTTGTCAGTGGACTCAAAAAATGGCAATTCCAAGCCCACAAGTGAAAGAGTAATGGATGTGGATGCCCCACCTAGTCCTCCTTTAGCCACCACTACCGTCTCCCTACAGTTCACCCGCAAACAACTTGCTCTTAAAATTCTAGCACTGAAAGTTGCAGCAACCTTACATTGGAATTTAGGTACAGGCAATTTGATTTAGCAGATATTTGAATACTAATTAACATTGATTTAAACTATGTTTTATTCCACCATTATCACTGATGTATTTATTTACTCACACACATATTTAATGGCCTTTCTTGAGTTTGTTATTGCAGTTTTTGAAATATTTTCAGTTTGTTTCTAACTGAAAATATTTCAAAAACTGCAATATGTTCACAGACTCAAGAATGATTTTGTTGATAACTAATACTGTACTTGTAACACTTACCTTTAGTTTTATCCATTTTAATAGATTTCCTCACAATGTTTCATGATGGCGAAAATATATATTATATTATAGATTTATATATATATGATATTTACATTTCAAAAGATGTGTGATCTATCCTAAAGAAGTTCTGATTTTGCCTGTGGGTTATAGATGTCCAGCAGCAGTCACTGATGTCAAAATCAGTATCAAATCCTTAGGCTTTTAGGTCTACCCCAAATTCTTCAATCCTAATGGATTAGTAAATAGAATAACACTTTCCTAGCTTTATCCTTTTTCCCTAATGTCTGCATATGATTTTAAACTTCCATTGTTTTTAGTTTCTGTCATTATTCTAGTTACTAGGAGGGACTGTTTTTAACTCAGTTAAAACCTTAAAATGTATTCCTCCAAATGTGACTTCTGGCCAACACAGAAGTTACATCATCTCAATGATATACCATATTAAGATTGGTTAACAATACTTTCTTTCTTGGGATCATTGCAATGGGACCCCCACTTTACACGGACATAAGACTATATTCAAAAATGTAAGATATGTCTCACTGCCCATGCAGGTCCAGTGGCAAATATTTTTTTTGTCTTTTCACAATTTGTTTTTCTATTTACCTGATATTTCAATGAATTAGCAGACACCATAGTCACAGGATGATTGGTGTAGATGTCTTCTCAATTGAAATTATAATGCTTCTTTATTTCAATTGCTTCCCTGAGTAACTGCTGGTATAAAGCATTATTCAGTTGGAGTTATGCAGCTTAATCCAGCGATTGATATCCAATTGCAGAAGGTGTTCTGTAATGGTGAACTTCTTAACTTCTCTGTTTTGGACTGCAGCTATGTGCTCTCTGAACCTTTGAGTAATAATTTAGCGTGAAGTTATGGAGGTGTCTACCTAGATATTTTCAAAAATCTTTTCTTACAGTTGTAGCTTTTATCAAACTCTACTTTAAAACTTTTATTTTGTAAATTTAAGAAGAAGAATTGAAAGAAGTGTTGCCCTCTGTGTATATAATACATATAATAAAAAGTTAAATATTTTGTCTTTTAAGAATTTATAAATAGGGATGTATATATAATTTGTGTCTGAAATTGAGAATATTTTAATGAGAGTATCCGATTGAGTCTCTCTTGGTCTGGAGCACCTGGATACTAGCTCCGGCCTTGTAACTCTGTTTAGATTAGAAATGGGCTGTAAAAACTTGATGACCCCAAAACAGCACTACTGTATTGAGCCTTAAATCTAAGGAGAGTCTTTTTCTCTCTTTTTGTATGTTCTACTGATTGCACAATGGATTGTGTTCAGATGAGTGATTTGATATACAGCCTACTTCTACAATCACACCACTCACACATCTGTCATTAAATGTTCAAACAACTGTACCTGATCAGAGGAGTTTCCTTAATTTCATTTATGACATGAACTACCTGCCAAGAATTTACCATCATGGCTTTCTTCAATAGAGGCATTAATAAGTTTTTATAGGGAGAGCAATGTATTGTAAGCTGTAGGCTGAGTTTAACGGCTTACCTTACCATCAAACAGGGCATAGGCATGATTACCACCATACCGTTGGAAATCAATGATTCAATCAAAAAGACAGGTTTCATTTTTTGCTCTTTAAATCAGGAATAAGTTTGATATTGTTATAATCCAGGAAGGAAATTAAGGAATAAATTTTTATTCCATCCGTTTGTAGGTTTTCTTTATCAACTGAGTCCCAATTTCGTAGCACATGCTACTTGGTGACCCTGCCCTCAATTGCTGCGAATTGCTCAACATCCGCACTCAAGAAGCTCAGCATTGACATTGTAGATGTTAATGTGGATGATGACGATCTCGGTGGCGCAGTGGTGAAACGCGCTATTACGCTACTTTGACACCAACGCTCGTGGGTTCGATTCCCACACAGTACAAACATTTGTGTGCATGAACATGTCTGTTTGTATTGGTCTGGGTATTTTCTATGTATAATAAGTATGTATTTATAACAAAAAAATGTATTTACGTATGTTTATCAGTTGTCTAGTACCCATAACACAAGCTTCGCTTACTTTGGGGCTAGGTAGCGCTGTGTAATTTGTCCGTTTTTTTTTTTTTTAATGCAGATGCTAAAATTAATACAGCAATTCCGCGAGTACCAATGTGAATGATGTACCAATGAGATGTGAATATTTGCATCACTTTATATTCATTTACTTACTGCAAATATTATACTTGCTGATTAGTAACTTTTATAATGTCATTTACTGTTCTAATTTGTACCAAATATACTTACAGCACCACACAAGTTAGAAGATACAAAATTACCCATTACAGAGAACCATAAAAGACAGATAAAATAGTGGATTTTACAGCTTCCTGTGTTTATGAAGATATTATAAATTGAATTTCAAATAAATTTAATATGTAAAAAAAGTTTTTGCCTATATAAATGCATGGAACCACTGCTTCAGTGTGTGTCATAGCTTGGGTATCTGTGTGTTAAACTGCATTGAATGTGGTCATTCATTCACATGTTTTTATATTCTACCCAAATATATGGATGCACTCCCTGGCTATATTCATTATACATGATACCTTTATTGTTATTTACTGAATGTATTTATGTGTGATATGATATATTTGTATGTACTTAGTGAGTGTATTTATGTATACCGATGCGTATGTACTTAGTGAATATGTTTATGTATACCCGTGGATTTTAAAATACTAACTTATAACATTATGTACACAATACACACATTTTATTGTTTATCAATTATTACTACATATGTATATATTTTCCTGCCGATTTTGAGTTAATGTTCTCCACATTGTGAAATTCAGTTAAGTAATAGTACTCTGCACATTGCCTTTAGTCTTTAATGGTACAAACTTACTTTCCTACCGACATTTATTAAAAAAATATTCTGTAATATGTATATTTAGATAATACGGAAGAGTGGAGTTTGCCAAACATAATTAGCTACTTTTACTTAGAGCTTTACTTACCTGGTAAATCCAAACACTGTTAATATAAGTGAATCATGTTAACTGAAATAAATATCTTTGTATATTTAGGAACACCGTTCCTATATGAATTCTATATGTTTGTCTGTGCGTTTATCTGTCGCTTTTTATCGAATATTCGATTTTGACTTCAGATTCGGATTCAGCATAAAAAAAGTAGAAAAGGAATGTTCAGGAACACCGTTCCTACCTCTTAAGGAACATGGACAAAATGTCCGACAAATTAAAAAGTAAAATTGTTATATAATTGGCGAGCCAGGTGTTCCTCTGGCAATGCAAGCTTGCGCATTCTCAACTGGTTTTTTTTTGTACTGCTATTCCTATCTTTGTACGTTTTGGCCCTTATGATAACACAATGTCTTGACGTTATGGCTTCTTCTTAACATTATGCCGTTTCCATTAGGATTGGCGGGGTCCGCTATTTAAGCATAAGGATTTAGCGAAGATACTGAGTTTTGTTATGGCCTCTCCTTATTTCATAGGCGTAGGCGTAATATATTCAGTTATATTGTGTATGTATTAATGTGTAATACGAACATTTTTTGTTTTTTTTCAGATGCACTGGAATCGAAGCTACCACCTCAGATCCAACAACAACTGATGCAAGACCTTGTGTACATGGCCACAGACTCTGCTTTTGCAATACCACCACAGGTGAATATAGTAAAGCTTTCCTTTTAAGTACATAAAATGGTCAATAGTTTTTCTCATAAATTACACAACACTATCTAATTTTAAACTAAGCAAATCTATAGTTACTAGATAACATTATAAGAGAGGGAGGGCGCATCAAAGCAGCCCGCCTGGGGAAGTACTTCACAGAAAACAGCCAAATAATAGCTCCTTGGAGAGTTGTGTTCTTGTGAGTGAATGAGGTTACCAATAAGCTTCTAAGGAGTTGCTGTGTTAGCAGTATAGGAGGCTTCGCGCGATACTTAATGTATTGCGAGCGTTCATAGGTTACGGAAACTACTTTACCGCAGGAAGGATCATATGCTTGTATGCCTCTCAAAATTGTATCAAAAAAAAGATAATTGAGGTCCAGACATGTGTTTATGGGCAAATATATTTGCTTTGTATTGAATCCAAAAAAACAGCTATCCGACATACATAATTCCAAAAACATGGATTTAGTGGTACATGCCCATCAGGATTCTAACCAGGGAAAACCTAACTAACCCTGAAAAGAGAATTATCTCTACCTTAGAAAACCATGACCAAGTCTCTGGTAGGTTGTTGTGAGTGAGTTGAGCAGCCAATTTTTATAATGCGCGAGCGATACTCCTTGCATTGTACGCGTTTCTGGGCTACGGTAACCGTTTTGCATCAGCCGAGCCACGTGTATGTTTGTTTCCCGTCGTTGAATAAAAAGTAGTCTAGATCTAGTGAGGAACTGCTGCGTCAGCAACAATGTGGCAACGTGCGAGCGATGGTAAACTTACGATACAGTAACTGCCTCATATCTTGACGTATGCTGGTCTGCCTCTCGAGGAAGTATAAAAAAAAAACATTAATAGGTTCATTCTAAACAAAATTGGACATATATTTATTCCAAATTCTTGTGACGCCAATTCCCAGAATCTTAAATATATATGTTATATAATTTTCAGGAAATATCGCAGGATTTGGTTCAACCGCCACCAGTACAATTTGCATTGACCTTGTATCATAGATGGATTCTTCGGTTCCCAGTTAAAGCTGCTTTGTATGCAAAATCTACAAAGATGTCTTTTATACACGTGTAAGAATTTCTATGATTGTTCAACTTCTCATTAAAACCTCTTTCTAAGAATAATTCATTTATATGTAGAGATTATATGTATTTTATATATTTTATTTACAGACCCGGTATGCAACCAGACAGCGGGTATGCACCTTTGAATCAAAACTTTGAAAAGATTTTAAGAATGTCAGAAGCAACTCGTATGCACAGCATTAGATATTTAGAAGAAGTATTATCATACTATGAACTATTATCAAATGCAGGTCGCCGAGAGCCCAAAAAAATAAAAATACCAATAATGGATGCATTTGTCCATCTTACCGAAGATTCCGACGATATTAGCCATAACTGGAATGCTGGTGACGTTTTTATCAGCCAATATGAACTAGCAATGCAAATTCATTTCGATCTGTGTTACAATTATTTTTTTTATGGACAACATGATATGGCCATAAAACATATATTAGGTTGTAGAGAGAACTCAAATTTATTAGAAAGAGAAATTTCTCTCTACGGCTATGGTTCGCGTAAAACCATGCCATGGGGAGAATTTCATTACGCAAGCATGAGCAATGAAGATATATTAGGCTACATAAGAGCACTAAATTTAGGTTATGAAGTGTTGGGTGAAGAACCATCTCTACTGCAAAAATTACAAGAATCTGTCGCCAATCATTACACGGGAATTATTGCAGTTCTCCAGGCAGATAATATAAAAAGAGAAATTCCGATGGTCCACAGACAAGTGGTAGAACTAGATATTCAAGGATCAGCATCTAGCGGAGCATTCACGGTGGCCAGAGACCTGTTGAATAGAGTATCCGCTTTAAATGCGGTTAGATACGCACTAGAAGGCGGATTGCCTTCGACACATACAGATTTCCTCAATAAGTTCAAGACGGTGGGAATTAAGTTCTTTGATCTTCTTTTCTGGGCTTTAGGTCCAGTGTTGATGTGTGACTTATCTGATACTGATTGGGCTAATTTGAAAATGTTTTTCCTACATTTGGCTACGTCTCAGTGTAGACTTCCAATGGATAGAATTGATGAATATTTAAAAAAGCACGTGGGCGAATCTGCCGAAACTATCCGGAAGAAATTGATAACTGATCAGGAATTATTAACTATTATAAATGATCCTATAAACATGGATGACGAAAGTATGGATATTCCACGTGAGTTACTCACTGACGATTGGGAAACACCAGACTTCGAGTTCAAAACTGTGCCCGAATTAGAAATGGGAAGATTGAAGAAACGGCTCATTGATGCATCAACAGCTGATGACGTGCGCATGTGCCTGGTGAAACTTGCTATGATGGCACCATCGTCACCTCTATGGAAACTGAGTCCGTCTTGGAAGCCCGCTGGAGGTTTAGGAAATGCATTAACTGCTCTACCAAGAGGATTTTTACAGGATTTTGGATATGTGGTGTCAGGGGCTGCAAGAGCGCGCGCTGAAGCAGGCTGTGCTCGCGCAGCGCTGTCTTTACTGTCGGTGTTAGAGGGCGAAGTCCGCAACCAACTAGGCGGAGGCACCGACAACACGTTGTACCGACTTTGTCGCCAGCTGTCCTGGGAAGTGCTGCTGCTCCAAGTGAATGTAATGCTCAGCGAATGGCCACACCACCGCCTCAACTTGGCCGCATTAGCAAACAAATGCAAAGCGTGTATTGCTGTGGCCAGTACCGGAGATAGTGTTGTGCCTCGGCCACAGGTCAGTACGTACTACGGATTTTAGTATCCCTAACGCGCCAACGCCACTAGCGAATTATATGCTGACGAGTCAGTACTAAAATCACTAGTATACTAATGCCACGTTAAGATACATTTATAGAGTTGCTATTGAATTTAGTGTCATACTCCATGCCAATTTTTTTAAGAACAAGTGACAAGGCAATGAAATACTTCTTCACACCTTACCTTGTCCAACTTTTATATACGGTATACACTGAGGTGAAAAACAAGCGACAGCCTGCCTTATGGTAAGCAGTTACCGTAGCCTATGGACATTTGCAACACCTGGGCTGTCACTCATGCGTTGTCGACCTTGTAAAAACCTTTTCACTTTCTTCTTTCTTGAAGAACCATGCTGTAGTCCCTTCGAAAACCTCGACTGGGACTTCATTCCATAACTTATTTGTTCCCATAAAACTATCCTAAAACTTATTGACAAGCAATGCGCTGTTTGAACCGCAGACCTAGAGACTTAGAATGTGGAGAAACTATCTCTAGCACAGTAAGGGATACACTGAGAAAAGACACTGGATCAGATACGAAGTCACGGGAAACCAAAATTTATACTCAACGTATATGTACTCTTGTTACATGTCACTATATCACACGTGATTGCTTAAATTTTGTATACCACTATTAATGGGAATCTTCCAGTTTCATAGGTTCCCTATGCTTGACAGGTGATAGAAGCATGCTGGAGTTGCCTGGTAAACGCGTGCGAGTGGGAGGGCGCAGCTGTTGCCAGCGGGCCCGGTGAGCTGCCCGCCGCCCTATGCGCAGCCTGCTTCGAGTTGCAGAGAGGGAAAGCCACGAGAAAGTTCCCCAGACCTTTGTGGGATTATGGTATGGACAATTATAGCCAATTCTCAATCAAATCAAATAGTTAAGTAGTATCTATTAATGAATTTACGATACAAAACACCTGGCTTTCGTAACAGTTTTCGTTATGAAGCTACGAACTGCTGGAATAATCAGCCGTCTGCTGCTGCAACGTGAATCTTGTATACGGAGGAACCGTGTACAAGATTCTCGCCGTTTACCACTGACTGACTTTGTCTCTAAAGATGCTGGTAAGATACTTCTACAAGCTTGTCGAGGTACTTTTATTGTATGTTTGGCAAATTGGTTCCAATTGAACTAGTTAGAACTACTCTTATTTATGAACTATATTTTTCGTGCAATTTGATCTAACCTGCTTTGTGTGCTTCCGCCACCAATTAGTTCATGCGGCCTAGCGCCCGCCGGTACCCACCCACTACCGTTAGTAGGCAAAATAACGCCTAAATCTATTAACTATATTTTTTGTGTTACAGCATTATCTGTATATAGCAACGGATCTAGTGGACCTGTCAAACGCAGTGCTGGAGGAATGCCATCACATTCCCGCGATGTTCCCAATGCTGCAACAGAAGCTCGAAATGCATTCAACGCCTTCCTAGCGACACTTCGTGAACCGCTAGCAATCAGCGTGATGTTCTCTCTCCTTGCCAGGATACACAACCTGGTCATAGATGATAGCTCGTTAGAACTTGTTGTTGAATACACCTCTCTATGGCCGTCAAATATATCAAACGTGAATAATTATAACATGAAGTACGTACTGGAATCTCTCACGGATATGTTGGAGAGGAGCTTGAAGCTGTACCCATATAATACATCATGGTAAGATTTTTAATTTATACTTTATTGATGTACACGTATTCAATCTGGCGTTTTCTACACTCGGTCTAAAAACAAACACGCTGAAGAAATTTTAAAAGAGATTCCTTCTAATTAACTTAGTAGCAAACAAACGTCCCGTGCGAACCTCAGAATACACACTTGTGCTCACTCGAAAAGCGCAAGATTATTAAGGAAATATTCTCATTTACCATAGAGACTCACTGGTCATATATGTCAATTGCACTGACGGACTTTTATTTTCTGCAAAAGACATTAAAAATATCATTATTATCCGACCAACTAAATAAAATATTTAGGCGCGAAGTTATAGATAGATCTTAGGTATTATCCAATTATTATAGAAATTGCACCATTTTCTTTTATTTAGTTTTGTCGTATGAAGAAAGAATATATGGCCAATTCTTGCCACTCTAGCATTTCTATTACAAGAATACTTTCTTGTTTAATTCTACTTTAATATCACTCTCCATTTTAAATAATGCACCTTTTTAAAACGAACGCCAATATATTTTATTATTTTGGTCTAAAAATAGGGGTTTAATACTTAAGTATTACGCGTTTTTATTAAATTTAATTCTACACTTATTTCTTTCTTATGTTCACGAATGCAATTCTACATATGAAATGGCAGTATCACATTGAAATTTGTTTCGGTTTTTCGTGATTGGATAAACAAAAATACGAATCTTTCTATCAAGACCCTTTTACTCAGGAACGAGTGGAGCTATCAAGCTGAAATTAATATCAAATACTCAGGTCAGCAATCTCTTAGAGCAGTGAAAAATCAAACTTCTAAGTCAACGCAATCAAAAGATACGACTGTTTATGCCTCGTTTATGCGCATGTTTTGACACTCGCAGGAGAATCAAAACCTTTAGGGTACTTCCCGTTGACCTAGAATCATGATATTGAAAGAAGCAATGTCATGTTTCACAAGTAAAATAAAAAATCCGAAAACCGTAAATTTGTAGTTACATCACAAAATAAAAATTTGGGAAATTTCTTTACGGAACCTGCGGTGCGCGAGTCAGACTCACACTTGGCGATTTTTTTTATATAGTTCTGCCGACAGACCCAAAAATATTATGATATTTACAGATTACATGTCATTCAAAGGTAATCTTTGTTAAAACCCTTTTCTTTGTTAATATTTAAATATAGTTTATTTTTTAATACGCAGTATTGACAAGTAATATGTATGTTAGGTTGCGTCTGTACGGCGACGTGGAGATGGTAGGTGGGCGCTGGGGCGCGGCGCTGCGCCGCTATGTGTGCGCGCTGACGGCCAGTTCATGGTACTTCAGCAAGCGAGCAGTGGACGAGGGCGGGCTGGCTCGCCGCGCCGCACGCTGCTGCCAGGCACTGGCGGCGCCCACGCAGGCTGCTGCATTATGCCAGCTGCCAGATGACCCGGACTACACCACCGCCTTTAAGTGTTTAGCTGAAAAGGTAATATTCTTATTAAGATTTCATTAGATCCACTTACATCTTCCTAGCGTTATACCGTTTCCTAATCACCTAGCCTAAGGATTTATGAAGACACTAATCTTTACATGGAGCGACAGCCCTCAAACCTCCACTACCCAGAGGAAAAACCAAATCTTTCTTAGGATATTTCAAAGGAATTCCGAAATATAATTTCTTGGACGTGCGCGTTTCCGCGCTATGTTTTCCTTCACTGCCGAGCAAGTGGTAATTGCAAATGTGTACATAAATCCAAAAACACAAATTTAGTGGTAGTCCATGCCAGGATTCGAACCGGGGATCTGTTGATTTCTTTATCCACTGGGCTATCACTGCTCTTTAGGTCAGGTCCACTTACATCTAACTTATATAAGCAATTAAATTGCAGCTATTTCTGCACATTATATCATCTTCAACCTATTTTTATATCATCATAACTAGTTGAATGTAGTTCTTCAGATAACAGTAAAATAATTTTGTAATATCGAGCTGGTCTGATGATGGTCGCTGTTTAAGGTTGCACTAGACTATTTGTTTTTCTCGCAAAACTTGAGGACCTGGTATTCTGGTAAAATAAAATATTTTTGTTTTTGAGCTCTCGCGACACTTAGACACAACTTAAACTTTTTATCTCATTAATTTCTGTTTCATTTTCCTTTTTTTTAATCTACCAGTATTGCGGTAATGATCATGGGCGAAGAACAAATGGTGAAAATAGCTTACTTTACTACTCTTTATTAAAATATCAATTGATATAATAGTATGTAGTAGGGGTACTATATACTAATGATATGAAATAGTAAAATTGATGTTATATTAATGCATGTGGTGAATAATTTCCAAACATATTTGCTAGTCAAATATACACATATATATCATTTAATATATTTATTTAAAAAAAGTACTTATAGCAATTAGTTTGCGATGTGCCTTTTGAAAATATTGTCAGGGAAACGCAACTATTTCAGGCAAGTTGTTATAGAATCGAACACTATATACAATAATTACGTTTTCATAAATATTGTAAGAGAAAACCGCAGACAAATAACAACTCCCTAGAGGGTTGTTGCGTTCCTGCGAGTGAATAAGGCTACCAGTACGCTCCTAAGGAGTTGTGTTAGCAGTAGGAGTAGCGACGTGCGAGCTATGCTTCCTGTATTGCAATTCATATGCTACGTTCACAACCACTTTACGTACGTATATGCCTTCCGATTTAGTATAAAAAAAATACCCAGCGATTTGGGTTGTGCGTTGATGGTTAGCTGAACAATATAATAGTATGGAAAATTCAATGCGTAAGCGATACCCCTTGTGCTGCGAGCGTAAAATGCCGTTTTTGATCAAGTGGGGAATCTACCAGTTTGCCACATGGCGTGGTATGAAAATGCAGTCAATTTGTTTTATATATCAGTGTTGTATCGTTACAGACTGGGAATGCATCGGACGCAATGGACGCGTATTACGGGTGTCTCTGGGACGGTACGCTGCTAGAAGTGGGCGTGGCACTGCACGCTCGGCGCGGCGAAGGCGGCCGACGGTCGCGCGCCGTCAAGGCAGCTGGTGCGCTCGAACTGAACGCTAACAACAGCGAAGACATACAACGCGAAGCTGCAGCTACGAGGCGAGCGAGGCTGCTACGATCACTTACTAATCAATACGTCGCGTAAACACGCGTTGCTGTACATTGGTGTAATCGCGAAAACTATGGCCCCGCTCCATACACACTCCATATATGACGTCAAGAAGCGTCTATGAAAACAAACATGGTGTGTCTCCTATAGTAAACTTACTAGATGTCGCGAGGCTCTTAATATCTTTTCTACAAGCGCGCTGAATCACGTATTATGCAAGATGACGTCTTCGCATTGATATCAAATTTATGTAAACTGTACGGTAAATTACCACGGCACGTGAAGGCAGGCAGGCATATGAAGTCGACACGGCATTGACTTTTGGACTATCGATATTTCAATGTTTTACCATCAATCTAAATGGCATTCAACATACATTCAACATGAGGTTCAACAGTATAACCATTTTTACACCATACCGTACTCATCGAACGTTCCGTGCATCCCTCGGGCCAAATTATTAAGTTCGTTTCTACATGAATACGACACCATGAAACTGTGCTATGATGGGACACTAGCGACCCAGCCCGACTTGGCCACGGGTAATGTGATCGCTACTGTACTTCACAGAGGTAATCCTAGGCTAAAATTAAGATTCCCTGAATATTTTGCCTAAATCGGCCAGCCGTTTCGCAGCCCATACGAAATACACACATTGAATTTTATATATGAGCTTATTATATTTGTCTTGTAACTTTTATATACCAATGTCTCCCGTTTATCGTGGAATTTTATATACAGTTCATAGTTATTTTGCATGTAGTGCTTCCAGTGCTCGTATTATGTATTCACTAAATATACATTTTGAAAAATAATTGTAGCACTTGGATCGATGAACCATGAACGAACATTGTACGTTTCGTATTACATTGTGTATAGAAATGATTACGATGTCCTGTAAATGTATAAGTGATTAAATATTTTTAAGTACAGAAAGTGTTTTAGTTACACTCTCTCTTTTTTAAGAACATTACAAAAGTATTTGCGATGTAAATGGTTTACCATCATCACAACGCCAGTCGGATATTTTCGATATTCTTCTTCCTAGCATTATCCCGTTTCCTAATCCATTAGGAATGGCGGGTTCCGCTACCTAAGCCTAAAGATTGGGCGAAGATACTGTTTTAGACAGGGAGCGACCACCGTCAGACCTCTAAAACCCAGAGGTAAAAGCAGACCTTTCAGTTAGATCACACGTTTATCGAAATATATTTTTTTGTACGTGCGGGTTCGCTCACGATGTTTTTCCATCATTACCGAACAAGTGATAAGTACATACATAAATCCGAAAACACAAATTTAATGATGCACAGCAGGATTCGAACCAGCGACCTGCTAATTAATTATACTGCTCAGTCGGGCGTTTTCAATAATGCCAAATACCACAGAGAAATAAAGGAATTGTCTAAGTGGTGATTGCGAATGAATATAATCAAAGTTCAACGTTTAATTGTTCGAATTAAAAATTATTATAATTCCGACATAAACGTATGGCTTCCTGGCACTATGTCATACGAACTACTATTATTATGTGAGAAAATTGCCGTGAAGTGTGAGAAAATATTAACAAAAATATTATGAAGATATTGCCAAGACAGAAACCTACAGTTTTCATGTACAGCTGTTCGCCGCGTTATAAATTTTGCCGTTTTGCACTTGCAAAGTTACAGCCTCCTCGTTACCGTAAATTAAATGCTGACGATGATTAAACGCGTTGCTTGCGATGCCCCGAATGTATTCTATTTATAAATATATATAATATTTAGATTTATAAATAGAAGCCACCAGCACTCTGTGGGAGGTATGAGATCTTTCTTAACCTACAGGGGCGGGAAAGCGGTAGGCGATCTGGGACGGGATCTTTTGTAGTATTCGTATGCAACCTGTCACATAAAAAAAGCAATCGCACTGCGCCGCCGGGTCGCGGCGGCTTTTTGTGTGCATACAAACCGGGCCTCTCTGCTGAAGATTACCGTGAGGGGTAGTCTTGATCAGTGTGGCCCAGTTCATTCCTAACCGCTGTCGAAGACGCTGCCTCAAGTTCTCGATTACTTTACCTGTCACAACGCCAAATTCTTGTCTTGCTGTCATTATTATTTCTTACATCCGTCTTTCGGTACCTTACCAATTCAGCAAGAACTTCCATAGTACAAGCATTGGTTATTATGTAATAGAGGAGCTATCCTAAGTATAATCTTGCTTCCTGACGGTAATAATTAAAACTAAAGTCTGCTGCAACGCTGAAATAATTTAGATGTCTATCCCAAAGATTCAAAGATACAGGCACTAAATCGCTTCTAAGGTGTACTTTTCTCGCGACCAAAAAGGTCAAAAGCGCATTGATGTTCATGGCGCTTACGCGTTCAACGTAGTGCAACAACATGTCGCCTCTATAGAGAATGAGTTGTTGCCGATCGGTAACAAAGCATAGCGCAAGCACTTGGTTCGCGGTGTCGGTTCTAGTACAGTAGTACATAATAATTCAATGAGTACTGTCTTCTGGGTTTGTTGCATTATATGTGTAGGCCCTCAATTCCTATGACAGCAATGCAATTCTTTAGTAAAAATATTATCCCATGATAATATTTGAACGTCGTTTCTACAGCTCCCTTCTAGGCTGAAGGAAGGGGGAACTTCCAACATCTCGAGCGCATCTAAGTATTCTGTAGAGTGCGGAAATTATTTTCTCTCATCCCAACCACATAAAACCCAATAATGGTCCTATTTTATGCACCCACTTGCTATTCTTCTGAATTATCAAAGACGACAGATGATGAATGAATGGAATGAAACAGAATATGCTGTATGAATGTGTAATTGGTATATAATACATAACATAAAAATAACCTTGCCCATGGCAGGGGTGCAAGAGAAAAGAAAAATAACTTAGGTATGACCCCGGCATCTTTATGTGCGGACCTTTGCGCACATCACGCTCATTTGGTGCAACAATGACGCAATTATAATTTTTGTCAAATATAGTTTGTCATACTTAACTATATTTTGACAAAAAGTATAATTGCGTCTTCATGCGTCAAAATATAGTTAAGTATGACAAAACTCGCGGAAACACCTTTCCGCGAGTTTTCTTGTTACTTAACTATATTTGACAAAAGTATAATTGCGTCATTGTTGCACCAAATGAGCGATCTATTGCGCGCAGTTGTCATCCTTGTTCCTCTTCCCTAGACCATAATAACATGGAAAACAGAAAACAATAATAAAAGAAAATCGCACTCTTTTTTTTTTCATTATTTATTTAGTATTCAACTTCTGATTTTTCATCAAACTCGAAAAGAGGGGCGTGAAAATTAAACAGAATAGTCACTGTATTGTCTTAGGTTTTCGCGATTGTTACACATTGAATTAAACTATTTTTTTAACGGAAGTATCGCGTATTTTATTTATTTTGTTGAACCTGACGTTTCGAACGCTTTGCAGCGTCCGTGGTCGCAGGAAGACTAAGGTGGTATTTGTCTTACATTAGTTATTCAATTATTACATCTACCGACATGGATGGATTAATTATATATGTTCCGATTTACACAAAAATCGCTCACAGTGTCCGAACATTTTTTAGATCTTTGAGTTTGGGACTTGATTATTTTTAGGACTGGATCCCAAGCAGGTGGTACTTGCCAACCATCTTCTCTATTGAAATTGGGGTGTTTTCTTATTTCAATAGCCTCGCGCAACATTCTCGGCATGTAGCGATTCTCCTTAGCGAGGATTTGTGGTTTATCATACCGGATGTAATGGTTTGGCTGGTCCAGTGTATGTTCACACAGAACTCTGCAGTATGTGAACATACACTGGACCAGCCAAACCATTACATCCGGTTCGATAAACCACAAATCCTCGCCAAGGAGAATCGCTACATGCCGAGAATGTTACCAAGTATACCAAGATATAACCTAATTTAGCTTTGTACAGTACCAGTAGGAAGAGTTCCTTCCACCCACAACTACAAAAAACTATGCTCATCCAACTGGGCACGCAAGAGCGGTCCTGTCCTCAAGCCGTACGATAGCTCAGGGTCATGCCTTCCTACGTTTGTATTAGTGATCGATGGTTACTACTAATATTTTTTTATAATAATATGCAAAACTGTTGTTACACTAATTAACGTATCTACTAATATTAAACGTGGCACTTAATAATAATTGTAATAATTAACAACATTTATGTAGTATTGTCTTAGGCTTTTGCGATTGTTATACATACATTGAATTAAACAATTTTTAAGGGAAGTATCCCGTGTTTTATTTATTTTGTTGAACCTGACGTTTTGAATAGCGTCCGTGGTCGCAGGAAGATATATAGAGATATTTATGTAACTTGTAGTTGAAAAATGTCAATAAATAATACGAAAATACGACACTCATTTAAATTCGCGCCGACCGACGACAGCGGATCGGTACGCGTCGCCTGCGGGGAACGCCCTAGTCCACTCATCGTTGCGGCTTTGGTCCAAAATTACAATTCGCTTGATTGGCAGGGATCGATAGGTATGCTTCTGTAGCATAAGCCAAAAATTAAATTGAATTTGGAAATAAAATGTATACGGTTTGAAAATAGGAATAAGAAGAAAGACGAAGAGGGTAGTGGCATGGGAAGAGTGTATAGTTAAGTCTGATAGTTACATTGCAGTGCGATTTTCAACAAATTTAATTGAAACTTGACACGAAAGTAGCAACAATTCGAACACAAAGCTGCGGACAAAGGCCACCACTTAAATACAGTCGTTGGTACAAAAGAACAGAATAATAATAATAAATAATATAAATAAATATTGTCGGACAAATTACACAGCGCCACCTAGCCCCAAAGTAAGCGAAGCTTGTGTTATGGGTACTAGACAACTGATAAACATACGTAAATACATTTTATTTTCGTAAATACATACTTATTATACATAGAAAATACCCAGACCAATACAAACAGACATGTTCATGCACACAAATGTTTGTACTGTGTGGGAATCGAACCCACGAGCGTTGGTGTCAAAGTAGCGTAACAACGCGTTTCACCACTGCGCCACCGAGCTCGTCAAAAGAATAAAATAAAAGTAACCTATTTTTAAACATTTATTAATTATTTTTTTCATACAGTTGGTACATAAAGAAATTACACAATTAGTAACTATGTAATAAAATTACAAAAGAAGAATTAAACTTATATTTTAACTTAAACTACGTACGAATCGGTTAAAATTCAGGGTAATAATCATTAAATGTTAATTTTTTTTTTTTAATTATTAAGTTAATCATTAAAGGCTTAATGCCTATTTGTCATACTAAAAATATGTAAAAAATATCCCTATACGAGTATAATCTAACAAGGCACATTGTTCAGTCTATTAAATAATTCGAAGTAAATGAACTTTGAGTGATTATTTGCAACAAATTAGTAGTGAAGTCATTATGACGATTTATTTGTATTTAATATTATTTTTGTTTATGCGCTAACGAATGTTACATATGAATAGTGCGATCTCTTCGTCGCCAACGAGTTAAAAAGGTCGTAATTTTAGACAATTAAGACCTTTAGCTCGAACATGAATATAAAATGGTTGATAGTTGCAATACAAACATCTACTATTTATGACAGTTAGTTAACGTAGTTATATGTATGGTAGTTACGACGACACGAGTAGGTACGTGCATGTACTAATATCAACATTACAAATGTAAACAGTAATTCTTGATAACATACATCTAAAATGTATAAAAACATGAATTTTAAAATTACCCTCGCGTTTGCGATGAGAAACACAGTTTATGTCGAAATTGATAAATCTTTCTTGTCTTCGAAGAAGTATGTAACGTACGTATGATCAACTTTTACATACTTTGTTCCTATTGAGGCATAAAGGTTAAATATGCTTAAACGTATACTTAAACACTAATACATAATAAAATGCAAATCGTATAACCGCTACGGTACTATTTAGATGGCCATCGTAAAAATAAATGCAAATAAGAAAACAGTACAGGCAGAATATTACATGTTCTCTCAGCGTTTACTTCCTGTAGGTGCCAAGATACTTATTGCAGTTGGGGCAATAGTGGTCAGAGTTCTTTGTCGAATCCATGCAGTATGGAATGCAGCAACAGCAACTGTGAAAACAATAATTAAAATTAAATTATAAGGCGCGTGGGTTCTATTGGCACAGGACAAACATTTTTTGCATGGACATGACTTTTTGTGTTGGTCTGAGTTTTAGAGGTAGGGCGCATCAAAGCAGCCCTGCTGAGGAAGTACTTCCTCCTCAGAGTAAACCGCAGCCGAATAATAACTCCCTGGAAGGTTATTGTGTTCGTGCAAGTGAATGAGATTACCAGTAAGCTCCCAAGGAATTGCTGTGCGGCAGCAGCAGGGGTGGCAACGCGCGAGCGTTACTCCCTCTATTGTATGAAAAACTCGAAGACGAAAAAGGTTCAAATACTTTCATCATGAGCTTGGGGTCACACGAACGTAATGAAACATTATCGGTACGGAATTCCCGTACATTTGTTTTATTAGATTTTGTTGTGTTCTTGTGTTTTTATTGTCATGAAACCTATCTATTACTTAAAACACTTTCTATCAAAATTGTAACCGGCTACATAGTGGTTCAAATGATATATGATAAATATACGGCGGGACAGATTGACAGTGTATCTATACTTAGTAATAGGGGTCCGTTGTCGTAACGAAAAACGTGTACTTAGCTAGGATTCATATTATCTATGTATATATATTAAAAAGAAAGTTTGTCTGGACATATAGACTATGGGCTCAAAAACGGCAGGGCAGATTTTGATGAAATTTTCAGTGAATCTTCAGGTTACCCAGCAGGTGATCCTGTGAAGTTTGGTAGCGATCATATCACCCGTGCGAAGCATGGGGATAGCTAGTCTATATGTATAAAAATGAATGTTTGTCTGTATGTCCTCTATAGACACAAAAACGGCTGGGCAGATTTTGATGAAATGTTCAGTGAATCTTCAGGTTAGCCCAGCAGGTGATCCTGTGAAGTTTGGTAGCGATCATATCACCCGTACGAAGCCGGGGCGGATAGCTAAGAATTTATAGAAATTGATCGAAATTAGTCCGTCACTGAAAATGAATCGCTCAAACAGACATTACTTCTAAAAATTAAATGTTAAACTTCCATTAGATGCTTTGCTTATGCATCTTCCAAAGTCGAAGTCGTTCTAAGGATATTATAATCTCTTTGCTTATGGTTTATGACAGCCTTTCCATAAACAATACACTGTGAAATTAAGGCACAAACTACTATAAAATTATCATTTTACCTGTTTGTGCCTGCTGTGAAGTGTAGACAAATATGCAAAATTTTAAAAATTAAAAACAGATTGAATATACTCTATAAGTACCTACACGTAGATAGGAAAAATAAGTTTATTTTATAGTTTTAAAACTGCATTCACAGTTCTTTGAAAAAAAAAACATGACTAAGTTACCTAAACCTAAAATAGAAGTAACTAAAAACCCAAACAGCAATTATGCAAACTAAGGTTCAAATTACATTTACTGAAAAACAAAACGAAAGGTAATTCGTTCTATTCATTTGATCTACAGACTTGCAATTTTATTATATAATAGCGAAGTAAGTCAATTACACCGACTTTTATACCGTAAGTGTGCCTCACGTAATGAGTTAAAATTGAAATGCGATGTAAGGAAGCGTAATCCTACTCTCGACTTTAAATACATATTTTTTTTAGGAGAGGTAGAGCGCATCAAAGCATTTCGTCTGGGGAAGTGCCTCCACCTCACTGAAAACCACAGCCAAATAACAACAAGGCACAGTTCTTCGAGTGATTCTTAATGTATTGTGAGCGTCCATAGGCTACGGTAACCGCTTTACATCAGGTGGGCCGTGTGCTTGTATGCCTGCCAACATTGTATAATAAAAAAAAAGTTTTTCAATAATTTATGAAATTTACTTTTGAATGGATTGAATATGACCGTTACCTTGAAATGCCAACTATGAACTTCGGTACGACAATATCACAGTGTACGGATGTCTTCTATATGACTAGGATGGCAGACAAGGTGGTGGTACGAACTAACGACTAAAAATAATAGAAGCTATGAATATTAGGTCAATGCATATGAAATTAGCTTTGTATATGGAAAAAGTAAAACGAAAAACTATATACGAGATTATATATTTAACCAATAGAAGTATGTATCCTTATTATCTATGCACTTTCGCCATTTTATAGGTAGTTTTGCATGAACATGACATTAGTCATTGATTCTATTGCTGAAAAAATTGTGGTAGAGAGGAGCAATAAAAACTTTGAATGCGATTTGGACTGTACCATCGGAATTGATATTTTTTCCTTGCAAGTAAGTAGATGTCCAAATTCCGAAAAATGTGGTAATCTGTTGGAGCATATGAGGAGTATGGTGGGTGACGCAGACAATCCAATCGCAGCTCTTATAATTTAGCGACCGTCTGTCGTGAAGTGTGAGGTCTAGCGTTGTATTGAATTACAGAATTGCATGGCTGGTCATTTGCTCAAGCTCACTGGTGCGAGCTTGAGCAAATGACCAGCCATGCAATTCTGTAAGAGCAAACATCCTTACATCCTCGGAAACATCGGCTGTTATAGCCTTGAACACAAAATTGCAATTCCTTAGTGTCGCTTTTCATGGTTGTGCGATACTAGCGCCGCAAGGCTGCGTTTGGAATTTGAATTCTACAAGGCAAACAGCCTTGCGTACGCTTACAGCCATATAGAATACCAAATAAAAAGCCGTGATCGCAGTAGACGATGTCAAAGCTGTGACATCTGTGATCACAGCGACGCACACAGCCATTACGAGTCGCTTAGAGAATTGCATGGCAGTCTCGATTGTTGAACAGCGACTTTTGCCATCATGGTTTGCAATTATTGACAATACGAATCTGCCGTAATCGTCTGGTCAGACCTTAAGAAGCTGTAGTGTATGACATCAATAATTGGTCACCAAACACTCAATACTACCTTTTTCTGAGTCAACGTTCGCTTGGAACACTTTGGACCAAAATTTCTAGAACGAAAACGTTGGAACCAAAACCGTGCCGTGGTTTTTTTACAGTAGCTTCGCCATACACGTCATAAATTCTTCGAGCTGTTTCTGCAGCGTTTTTGTCACGGTGGAACTCGTATTCGTAAAAAACACGATATTTTTAGTTTTCCATATTGTGAACAGACCGATGTCAAAGAAACATCAAATGGCGTAAAAACAAATGAATCACTAAATTCGAAACACAAATACACAAGCCTAAATTTGGAATTCCTAACCAAAGGCCAGATATTTGAGAACAAATTGGTCAGTTTGACAAAACGCCAATTTCATGTGTAAGGACCTAATATACTTAGTCTGGCCATAAATACATACTGTTACAATTATAAATAAACAAAATGTTACATTTGAATTTGGAATCTGTCATTTTTATACGATTGTTGATGTGGACTAACAAGAGGCCTTTTATTGTTTCACTGAAGATTTAACTTTAAGGGTTTCAGTGGCTCATGTTGTCTAAAAACGGGTCCACATAGAACAAGTAACTGAAGGAGTAGTTATAAAATTCAACTTCGTAACTGATTTTATCTATTTGAGTACCACGTCGTGAAGAGGCAAGCGATGGTAATAAAGATTGGTAACCAGCGTCACGTATTAATTTGATTGCGGCAGTATTGCCGTTACGGAGATACGTCTACTCTCCAAATAGTACTGACAAGAGCCGTCCCCCTCCCCATTACGCTACTCGAGGATATACATTATTACTAATTTAGGAATTAGTATTATTCAGGATGTTACGATTTTATTTTTGTATATTTTTACGTGATTCATACATTTATATTTACTGCCTGATTTACACAACTAACAACGTTATCGATAGAAATAATTTTCAATGGAATTTGTATAAAATTTTTACGCGGGGTATGGCAGAGAGAGCATGAAAGTAGAATAAATGCGGTCGAGATGCGAGCACTGCGAAAAATTTGTGGCATAACGCTTGCTGACCGCGTTCGAAATGATGACGTACGAAAGAGAGTTGGACTGAAAGAGAATGTCGGTGTTAAGATAAGAAAGGGCACGCTCCTTTGGTTCGGACATGTAGAAAGAATGCAAGGTGAAAGAATGACGAAACAGATATGCAATGCGAAAGTGGAAAGATATAGGAGCCGAGGAAGACCAAGACTAACCTACCATGACCAAATTGATCGTGTTTTATCAGAAGGTGATGTCAGGAGCCTTAGGAACCGGCGAGCGTGCATGAAAAGAGCTATGAATGTGCAAGAAGCGAATGAAGTGTGTAAGGACCGCGTCTTATGGCGCTCGGTCCTCTCTGCCTACCCGGCAAAGGACCTGGCGTGAAGATATACATACATACATTTTATAAATTGGCCGACTATTACTCGTAAATTTGTAATGATTACTTAGCTGTGATACTCGTGGCTTTCCTACTATTGTGAACTTTTTCACATCTATCTAAAATAACCAATTATCTGGCGGGAGCATAGGTCATTTTAATCTATACATATAAATAAAATTGAAGTGTCTGTCTGTGATTTCAAAATAAAGCCTTTATCTAAGCTCATATTACTATTTTTACGTTACCAAAGCCTAAATACGCATTTTTAACTTTTTTGTCTGTCTGTCTGTTTGTTTGTCCGGGCTAATCTTCGAAATGGCTGAACCGATTTTGAAGGGACTTTCTCTGCTAGGTAGAGGACTGTTCAGAACAGAATATAGGGTACTTTTTATCCCGAAAATATTTAGGGTCCCTGCGTAAAAAAATAAAAACGGTTAAAATTAGGGGGAAATATCTTCCCCTTCGGGGGACTTTGCAATTTTATTTTTATTATTTTCATAAAAAACGTATTTTTTAAATAACTATGCATTTTTTATGTAATAAAAATAAAATTAATGTACGTTGCCTCCCGTAAAGGTAAATTACATGGCGCTGTATGAAAATTAAAAGCCCAAATATCATGCGTGCGAAGCCGCGGGCTTCAGCTAGTCTAACATAAATTAGTATGTTAAAGCTTAATACAAACGGATATAAGGGATTCGAAAAATTGTCAACACGACAATGACAGAGATGAACTAGCTGTACCTATTAGCAACGGGGATGGCAATAGCAACTTTTATTGCGAGGTTACACAGTACACACTACACTACACTTTGGTTTCAAAGTCGCATTACTGACCATTGCGCCATCGATCTTGTCAAAACACCACATCAAGTGAGGCTTATGCTTGTTTGCCTCCCGACGTTGTGTATATATTTTAGTTATATATAACTATATAGGGACACTAAAAAGTTGAATGTTTATCACTTCAGCGCCAGATCCGACCTATTTGCGTTTGTCCAGGAGATAAGAATAAATATAACTCATAAAAATGTATACCTATATATATATATATATACATATATATATATATATATAAAGTGATACCGTTTCGCTTCTATATACTGTACTATGTTTGTCCTCTACCTTGAAACAAATTGTGTATAGCGATAACACCGCTTATAGTATTGGCCGTATTATTTTTTTGTTATCTACACTCTCAAACTCAATTACAATTAACCGCCAATTCGAAATTCGTCGCCATATTGTGCTTACGTTAAGGAATGCTTTGTTCCAATGAATGTTTAGTTTTAACAGAGTTCGTAAGTAGGTAATAAATTAAATATTTATACCCTTGGTTATTGCATGGATTCATGTTACCGATGCATTTCAGCGATTTAGTCGTAGTCTAAAATTCTCTGTGATTTCACTACCTACTGTGTCTTTTATTCCTGTTATCCCTGGTTTTTGATATCGAATACTGTTTAATTGACTTTCCTCAATAACATTGAGTACGTTAAACCAAAAATAATACCACTGGACTGGATTCTGAGCAGCATCGGGAAACTGGTTCCTACACGCGGAGACCAGGCCAAGGTGGACAGCAATGCACATCAGTTCAGGACAATCGCTTTGTTATCAGCAATGTATTGAGGAATCGCTTCTGTACAGCTGTTGTTGGACGTGCTCGTCTCTTCGGTGTGCGAAACGTCAGTGTCGGTGAACGGACAATAAGAAGACGATTGGCAGAATGAAACCCCTCAGCGTTTCGTCCAGCCTTTGTCCCCGAACATGCTAACTTGCACCGAACAGCTAGACTTCTGCTGGCGCGAGACTATTGAGCAGTGCAAGTGGACTGTTAGTGCAATAAAACTAACTGAAAAATACATAAAGTAAGTGTAAAATTGTTTGTATAATGCCAAATAATATTTGATGGAAAATATTCATGTTATTCTATCGAAGTAAGTAAATATGAGCACAAAATCATTGATATATATTAATAAACAAATATAACAATATTTAATATAAATAATTAGTTAATAATACAGTATTAGTTGTTTTTAAAATTATGTTTCTTCCGGATTTTCTATTACGAGTATCTACGAGTATCATAAAATCTGGAATTATAACACATTATTTGTAAAAATTTCAACCCGAGACTTAGAAAGGTTCAAAGGAAACAGGAACTTTAAAAATCAAAGCTAAGACCCTCCCAGATTTTTCGCTTGTGATATTTGTTTAGGTGGAGTTTCGAATATCAAATATATTTTAAGTTAAGATGTTTATAGATGGAGCTGTTGTTGTAAAACCAGTCTGTCTGAAAAAAATGTTTTGAATTTCCTTCATATTGATCACTGAGATAACCGCAGTATAAAATCTAAATTACATACGCAATAATTAAAAGCAAAAAAATAAACTATCTAAAATGTTCCTTTGTCTTACCATATGAAGCACCACAATGAAGCAATGAGGTGGGTACGCGAAGTAACCGTGTGTTTCACTGCAGTCTTGACGGCAGCGCGACAGAACTGGCATATAGTGACAGTGTTGTCGGGGCCCATCAGCATCTATAATTAAAAGAAATATTTACTTAACAAAAGTTTTTTTTGAAGTTATACTTCTAATCAGGGATGTTACGGACCTTCGACTCCGGTTCCGTTAAGTCGGAACTTCCGATTATTATTACACTTTCGGTTCCGACTTCGGCTCCGACACTTTTAAATCGAAGGTTTTAATCGGAGGCCGAAGCATAACATAGCGGCGGCGGCGGCCTGTGTCGACTGTTATGAACAGGTTCATACATGTCGCGGGGAATCCCCCCGACTCCCACTACGTGCAGAGTGCAATCGTCAATTATTTTTTCACTTGTTAATTTGTTACGCACACGACACGTTCATAGGTTATAGATATTTGTTTTGATTTTTGCGGCTTATGAGGGTGCACAAAGCTAAGTGGCGCCCTCATTTTGTTTTTATAAATAACGCTGTATCTAAGACCAATTCCAAAAAAAACGCTCAATAGTGCACTGAAGAACCATATTTATGTTTTTTTGAGACGTTTTGTTCGTAAAGTATAATACACTACTTTTGGAGTGAATTCATTTGATTTAATTTGTTTTAAAGCTTTTTGTTCATTTAATATAATGTACTTAATATGCTACTTTGGGTTTAAATTTATTTATTTTAATTTCTTGCTTATTTGGAAATATGCCAATTTTTTTTCATTGTTTGTGTTTTATTTTATAATTGAAAATTGAAATGAAAAAAATTTGACTAAATAATGTTTTATTTGTCCTTAAATAAAAATTCTCTCTCATGCCACCACTTCTGATCCTGCCTCCGACTCCGATTCCGACTCCGATCCGATAAAGCAATTTTAAAAACTCCGATTCCGCGTTCGGTTCCGATAAAACTACCTCCGTTACATCCCTACTTCTAATGCGACTTCCAACAAGGTTGCGTGAACATTTAACGCTACCATAGAGGGGGAATAGAAAGAGACAGAGCGAGAGTGAAGCTGCTAAATGTTACACGATATTACCGGTAGATGGCGCTATAGTTAAAAATGTGCAATAGTTTATTTTTTTATTTTACATTTGACTTGTACGTAATACATTCCATAAACATCGCCGCTAGTAATTGATAGACATTTTTTAATTTTACTCAATAACCCTTCATATAAATTAAAATATTATATTTTAATATAATTAATACTAAATATTATTAAGTTATTAATGTTAAATATTTATTTAATGATGCCAGAGAAGTATAACTTCTCACGCGCGTACATAAGTACACGCACCCATTTTTTTTTTACAACCTGGTGCGGCATAAGGCCCACAGACCTGTTGTAAAGCGGTTACCGTAATCTATGTGTGCTTGCAACACATAAAGTATCGTATGCGCAAAACCACCTCTGCTGTTTACACACCTACTCCTTAGGAGTTTACTGGTGACCTCACTCACTTGCAGGGTCACAGCAACCCTATATGG